>CM073581.1:71924973-76924973 GCA_037074715.1 Magnolia kwangsiensis | reverse complement strand
AGGCCTCATATATCGAGTGGGCCTCATAACATAGGCTTAACAATACAAACGGACGGGCCCCACCCACGGGCCAAAATACATCATGATGGGTCGCACCAATGGGCTTCATGTATATCAAATTGGGCCGCACCAATAGGCCTCATAAACATCAAGTGGGCCGTATCAATGGGCCGCACCAACGGGGTGCACCAATGGGACATATACACATCAACTGGGCTTCATCAATGGGCCACACTAATGGGCCACATACACATCCAGTGGGCATGGACCACACCAAAAATCATTTCAATAGTTGTAGGTGTAACATGTGTACCACTGTAGACTATAATCCCATGGGGCACATGGCTCCCTAATGATGGTCAACACTCAAATATTGCCTAAGTGAATCATCACCATCCAAACACTAGACGGCACGTCCAAACATTGATAGCACCATTTCGCATTGGACAGCACCGTCCAACATAATCTGGACGGTGTGGATGGAATAATACATCATAGTGGGTCCCACATGTTGACAAGGAGAAATGGATGGATGTACGAATATACAACCCGCCATCAAAGTGGGCCCTGCTCATCCAGGACATAGATGGACTGCGTGGTTAATAAATACAATATGGTGTGGCCCACATAACACCGTCCATCAAGGCCAGCACCATCCAGATGGTTTGGACGGTGTGGATGAAACAAACACACCACGGTGTGGCCCACATGGCACCATCCATCAAGTGGACGGTGTGGACGTAAAACACATATCTTATAGTGGGGCCATGCCATATGGACAGATGGCAGCGTAGATATACAATTCAAACACCAAGGTGGGTCCCATTTCACACGTACTGCATGTGTGGGATGGCCCCACCTGGGTTGAAAGTAGATGGACGGTGTGTGTGAAGCACACACACCTCGCTGGAGTCCATTGCACCGTCTAGACGTGTCTGGGCGGTGGGGATGCAGGACGCTGCACCAAGGTGGGTCCCACATGGGGCCCATCACACATAATATAATAATATTATTTATTTAATAATAATAATAATTATTATTATTATTAAAACCATCAGCGTCCAACAACCACCGTCTAGGAGATTTGGACGGTGTGGACAGTGCATCACAGTGCGTCCCACCTGGACGGACGGTGGAGATCAAACACTTACATAAGGTGTGGTCCAGATGGACGACATCAGATAAAATACTTACATCAGTGGTGGGGCACTACAACATACATACATATATATGTAAAAGACAAACATCTGGTGGGTCCACGTGGGGCCACCTCACATGCATGATATATATATTATATTCTATTATATATCTATATACATATATCTTATACCAGATATTGGTCCAGAGTGCTGGAAACAATTCACAGAGGGATCCCATCGTCCCTGATGGATGGTGGAGATATACTCATACATTGCAGGCCCACAAAGTAATGGCCACCTGTCACGCCCCAAACTCGGAAACCGGGCTCACAAAATTCTCGATTGCCGAATCCGGCGCCGACAACCTCTGTAGAATCCCATTCTCAGCTCCTAGCTCCCATTCGCCAGGTTCCGATCCTGGGATGCTACGAGGAGGATTTTCAATGTCAGTTTGATTCGTAATAAGCATAATCAAAGGCATAACCCACAAACAACAACCAAGAACTCCATTGCATTTCCACTATGATCAAAAACTTTACAAGTACAATGAGCATAAAGAAAAATACAATGGTAAAGAACAAAAACTCCAAAACGCTTTGCAACGTGCTCCTGCCTCAGCGCTGCTGCGATCCAACGTCACCTGCACGCAATGGTCATGCATAAGCTTACAGAAAGCTTAGAGGGTGGTGAAAGTGTGTGCGTAAGGTAGTAATATGAACATGCAATGTCTGAGTAAAGCGGAATATGCAGATGGATCTATAATATCATGAGCCGTACCAAGGCTTATGCGATGCAAGACATAAATGGTATCAGCCATCCTAAGGCCATGCGATGCACAATGCAACTCAAGCATACAGATCCTCATCTATGTCCACACATCAATACAACTCAAAATATGGAATATCACCGGGGTCTAGTACACTCTAAACCAGATTGCCGCCACATCGCGCGTAAAAAGGTCAGTGGAAGAGACCACACTATCCGTCTGCCAATATCGGGCGTGACTCGTCGATAGCGGACCCATTCCTCGAGCTGGTCAAACTCAGCCTAGCATTGCCCCCTACTCTTAGGCGGGTAAGGCCGCACCCCCTTCCAACCGACCACGACACAGTGGAGAGCACAGCCAACTGGTATTCGGCACTCAGCGCTCATCTACCCACTCGGTCTAGACATTGGAGCAACCTCTTGGTACCATAAGGGTTTAGAAACTTTCACCTAGGGATATCAATAGCACCCCATGTAGAACATGATTTTCGGTATCCAATCCTGCCATCCACGATGCGTCTGTGGAGGCTACGGCCCTAATGTCGCTAGGGCGTACAATAACCATGTCATACAAATGCGATATGCATGATTCACGCTATCCAGTCATGCATCAAATCCTGCGTATATCGTGCGCTCATATAGGGCAACACCGCCTAACCGGGAGCCCATAAACAACCTGCCCGAAGGCAAATGCTATGATCAGACAATCCTCACGTCAAGCACACATATGATGCGTATGATCATGAGTCATGGAACTGTACTAAACATATTATAATAAAATGAACTATCTTACAATGCAGATGGACCTGGACGGCCTACACACAATAAGTACGGCCCAGTAATGGGCCCTAAGGAGAGTCGTAATGTGGACATCCAACCAGTATTACACTCGCAATGTGGACGTCAAACCAACCTTGATCCCAAGGCACGATCTTTATAAACGTCAGTACTTAGTCTGTAGTGGATTTACACATTGTAATGGACCGTAGGTTGTCCTCATTGGACCTTACATATATATCAAATGGGCCATATCCTATGGGCCTTTTATTCATCAGATGGGCCACATAAATGGGCCACACCAATGGGTCTTATGTGCATTGCAATGGGTCAAACCCGTGGGCTTTGGATTGCATTAAATGAGCTTAGTCTCATGAGTCTAGTATGTGACCAATGGGCCACACCAATTGGGCCCCCACATGTGCATCAATTGGGCCTCAACCCATAGACCTTATATGAGTCAAATGGGCCTAACTCCCTAGGCCTTAAACAAATCAAATGGGCCTAAACCCATAGGCCTTGTATGCATATCAAAGTGGGCCTAAACCCCTAGGCCTTACATATATCAAATGGGTCTGCACTCATAGGCTTTATACAATTTAAATGGGCCTGGACCCAAGGGCCTTGGAATATATCAAATGGTCCAGTCCTATGGGCTGTACATCCACATCAAAGTGGGCCCCAATAAATGTCACAACTACATTTAAGATGAGCCTCAATTCATGCTAAGATGGGGTCCACTTGGACCGAGGATCTGGCTCATACTTTGACTCATTCCATAGAACGATCTTCTTACAATGGATGGGCAGATTGGATGCAGCATCTGCATCACGGGTGGAGCCCACGAGAAGGCCCACCATTGTGAATGTTGTGTACATATATAGTGTATAAACCATGTATATATTATATATATACAATATTTTATATATATACTATATAATATAAGTATGTATGTATATGTATGTATACACACACGCATGCACACCCATACTACACACACACAGCACGCACACACTCTCCACACACGCTGTGGCGTGTATAAAACACATGCATCGAGAGGGCTCCATCGTCCAGCGGACGGTGGGAACAATTTAACAGCAAGTTGGACGCCACCGTCCAGTCTTAGGACACAACATTGTGGGTCCCATGTGGGGCCCACTGTAATATTTATTTGGCATCCAAGCCACTCATAAGGTCACTCTGACCTGGATGAAGGGAGGACATAAATTTCAGCTTGATCCAACACTCCTGTGGGCCCTAAGAAGATTTCAACGGTAGAATTCAATTCACACTGTTTCACGTGGTGTGGGCCACCTGAGTTTTGGATCTGTCTCATTTTTGGAGGGGGGCCCACCACTGGGGTGGCCCACCTCATGAGCAGGTCGGATGACAAATAAACATTATGGTGGGGCCCACACGCAGGGCCGTGGGCCCATGCTGGACGTCCGCCCTCTGCTGCACGGCTGCACGTTGTCAGGGAGGGGGGCAACTCCCTTTGCAAAATCTGAAAAAAAAATCAATTTTCTGGGGTTTTTCACGTGCGGGGCCCGTTGCACCAAAATCCATCCCGGCCATTGCGATCAATGGCTCGAGGCCGTCCCAATGAGTCCAGAGTTCGAATTTTTTTGATGAAAGGAAATGAAATAAATTAAGAAATTAGTGTTTGAATGGTGAGGACGCAATATTTGGCGCTATGGCCCACCAGGTGATTGGATCAGCTCCAAACTTCTACCCAACGGCTAAAATACCGTGGGTAAGAGGATGGACGGCTTGGATCGAACATTTACATCATGGTGGGCCCTACACAGGAGGACCATCCCACAAGTTCCTTTTTTTTTTTTTGTCCAAGGACGTCCAGCGTCCCAGACGCTGGACAGTGTCTCTTTTAAAAAAATATACATCGTGATGGGCCTCTTTGAAGTGGGCCACCACTTACAGATGAAGGGGGCAAACAACATGCAAGGTGGGCCCCACTTGAAGGACTCTCGAACAAATAAATACCTCGAGGTGAGGTCCATTTAAGTGGGCCACACAACCCCTTGCATAAAAATACAATAAAATAAAATGAAATAAAATAGAAGAAATAAAAGAGAGAGAGAGACATGGAGAGTGGGACACGCCTTGTGATGGAGGGACCCCGACATTATGGGCCCTCCTTTAAAAGCAAATGATACAAAAAAAAGGGTCCCTCAACACATGGGACCACCAAGATCGAGAATCTATGGTGGAGATCCTCTCTCCACCAAAATGGACGGTCTAGATGACCTTTCTTAAAGAAATAAACATCATGATGGGGTCCATGGAGAATGGCCCCATCATGGAATGATCATGATGATCCAAGTGGTCCATCGGCCACAAATAAGGGTCCCAAGTGAGATCCACACCATTGATCGGTGGGCCTCACTTGGTCCACCATAAAAATAAGAAAAACTACCCTATAGATGCACCCACCGTCCGATCTTCTCGCTCCTAGGGGTTCCTTGGCACCTTAGCTTCAACTTCAATGGTTAAGATGAAAAATGGAGAGTTGAGATGGGAGATTTTGGGGTAGGAAGGTGGGCCACTTGGAGCTTAAGAGGGTTTGAAAAACTCCATGCGTATGGGGCTTGAGATTTTTGCTTGGAGATTGAAATAAGAAAGAGAAAGAGAGAGAGAGTTGTAAAGGGAGAGAGAGAGAGTGATGGATGGATGTGGTGAGTGATGTTTGTGTAAGAAAATATTGACTTTTGAGGCTTTTGTGTAAGAGAGGTATGGGTGGTGAAGACTTTTGTGGCTTTTTGTGTAAGAGAGGTATGAGAGATGAAGACTTTTATGGTTGCTTGGGAAAATGGAATAAAGTGATGTGTACTTGACATGTGATGGCTTGATGGATTGATTGATTGATGGGATTGATGTGATCGATGTGACACATCGTAGAGATTTCCTTGGTTTTCGTAACGCGCAGCGTTTTCTCACACCGAACGTCGGTTTACAACTCTTGACCAGGGTATCGCCTCGGCGCGCGAGTCGCGGCATCGGAACCGCGGCGACGGCGCGGTCGCTATGGTATTGGTCTCGGGTTGATTCGACTCGGATTGTCGGCATATGAATCAGGGTCGCGCGTCGATATCGGTTAAGGGTCGAAGGTCGCCGAAATTCGACCGGTAAGACCGCGGAAGTCTACGGAAAGGTACGGACCAAGATACGGGTCTTACACCACCGGCCAATCTGCTTCATCTGGTGGGTCCCACGTACATGGCCCGCCAGATATATTTAGAAATATAAATATTATATTGATATTATTATTATTATTATTTTATTATACCTATATAGTGGTACCCATATGTCCAGCGTCTGGACGTGGAAATGCCAAATACACATCATTGTGGGGGCCTGATCTGGATGATCTGACGGCACATCAGATGGGTCCTACGTAATGGACGGTCCTGATGATGCATGCACATCATGCCGGTGGACCCATTTATCTTGTTGATGTCTGCACAACAGCAGCTAAGTGCTGCTCGTCAGATGGGTGTAGATGGGTGGTGCAGATAAAACACTCACATCAGGGTGTGGTTTCCACCTGAGATTTAAATCTACTTCATTGGATGAACGGTGTGGATACACACGTCCATCGGGTGGGTCCACGTCCGATGTACGGGCGGCGTGGACGAAATATACATGCTAAGGTGGGGTTCCACCGTCCACAGCTGTGGATGGTGTAAATAAAACACATGCTTCATTGTAGGCTCCCCCGTCCACAACTGTGGACGGTGTGAATAAAACATATAATTCATGGTGGGTTCCACGTGGGCCCACCGCAATATCTCTTTGCAATCTAACCCGTTAATAGGATCACACGGGCTTGGATGAAAAGGGGAAACAAATTTTATATTAATCCAAAACTTCTGTAATACCCAAACAGGGTTACAATGGCTGACGTTCAATCCCGTTGTTTCCTATGATGTGGGCCACCTGAGTATCATATAAGGCTAATTTTTGAAGGTGACCCATTTTTAAACGGGACCCATCAAATGCATGGGGCTGATGTTCGACACACATCATAGTGGGGCTTGTGGTGGGGCCTACCTCCTTCCAGCGTCAGACGTTGGGGCAACAGCGTCAGTGCTGTTTTGTTTTATTTATTTATTTATTTTTTTACCCCTTTTTTTTTATATATATGGGCCCACAACAGGACGATCCAGTCCATCTGTTGTGTGTGTCCCACGTGGTGGAGGGGTCAATCCAAGTTTCAGATGCATAAAAATTTCAAGTGGGCCCCAGCAAGTACTTTAGTATGTTTTAGCATGTCTTCACATGATTTTTGATGGTGTGGCCTACAAAAGAACTGGATTGGCTTCATTTTTCGGCTCAACGCCTAAAATGATTTTGGGAACGGAATGGATGGCTTGGATTAGAAACATATATCAAGGTGGGGCCTGCATAAGTGGCCCACCCAAAACCCCTTCTTTTTAGACGTTAGAACACCCACTGTCAGCTCACACTTCAAGTTGCAATGTCCAGCGTCCCTGGACACTGGACGGTTGCTTAAAACATACATTTAAGGTGGATCTCACCTACGGACATGTTGTCCAGGTGGGCCACCCAAATGGTTGGATGATATGGGTAATACCCACATCATAGTGAGGTCCATTTGATGAATGGTTTGGATATCTCACAACTCATTAAGTGGGTCACACAATCACATCTTCACATACAAAACAAAGGAAAAATAAAGAGGGAGAGAGAAAGAGAGAGAAGCACCCACATCATAAAAATGGAGAAATCTAACCTAAAGATGCACCCACCTTTGATCTTCTATTCATTCTTCCACCAACATGTTGTAGAGCTTCAAGGGAACAAGATTCAGCGGTTAAGATCGACTTTAGAGGTTAGAATTGGGTGATAGGAAGGTGGGCCACACATATTTTTTTCTCCATGGAAGCCATGGATAATTCATCTCTTGGGGTTGCTTGGGAGAATGAGAGAGAGAATGAGAGAGATGATGGGAGAGGAGTGATAAGAGAGAGGGAGGAGTGGTGTGTAAGAGATAAGGCATGGGAAGTATGGGTCTCTTTAACTTTTGAAATAAGAGGAATAGGCTAAGCATGGATTGTTTTAATTAGTTGGTGGGAGAGGTATGAGTGAATGATTTGATTGATGTGATGTTGGGTAGAGATTCTTTTTTTTTTTTTGGGATTTACAACGCGCGGCGTCTTTCCTCGCACCGAACGCTGGCCCACATCTCCTGACCAGGGTATCACCTCGATGCGCGAGTCACGGCATCGGAACCGTGGTGGCGACGCGGTCGCTATGGTAAAGGTTTTGGGTTGAGTCAACTCGGGTTAACGACGTGTGACTCAAGGTCGCACGCAAATATCGGTTAAGGGTCGAAGGTTACCGAAATTTAACCGGTAAGACCGCGGAAGTCTACGGAACAGTACGGTCTAAGATACGGGGCTTACAGAGCGTGTTATTTTTGGGCTCTATGTGGATGAGGAGAAGGTGAGAGCCATTAGAGAATAGCCAGTTCTGACAAACATTCATGAAGTGTGAACTTTTCACGAGTTGGCGACGTTTTATTGTTGGTTCGTGAAGAATTTTAGTACCATCATGACACCAATCATAAACTACATGAAGAAAGGATCTTTTCAGTGGACTGACAAGGTTGACAAAAGCTTTACTATAATTAAGCAAAGGTTGTCCATGTCACGCCCCAAACTCGAAAACCGGCCTCACAAAATTTTCGATCGCTGAATTTGGCACCGACAGCCCCGTAGAATCCCATTATCGGCTCCCAGCTCCCATTTGCCAGGTTCCGATCCTGGGATGCTATAAGGAAGATTTTTAACATCAGTTTGAATCGTGATAAGCATAACCAAAGGCATAACCCACAAACAACAACAAAAAACTCCATTACATTTTCACTATGATCAAAAACTTTACAAGTACAATGAGCATAGAAGGAAATACAATGATGATAAACCAAAAGCTCCAAGATAATCTGCCACGTGCTCAAGCCTCAGCACTGCTGCGATCCAACATCACCTGCACGCAACAGTTGTGCATAAGCTTATAGAAAGCTTAGAGGGTGGTGAAAGTATGCGCACAAGGTAATAATGAAATATCAGAGTAATGCGGAGTATGCTGATGAATCCATGAAAGCTATGGGCCGTACCAAGGCCATGCGATGCGAGATGCAACTCAAGCATCCGAATCAAAGTCCACATATCAATACAGCTCAACTCTGGGATATCACCGGGGTCTAGTACACTCTAAACCAGATCGTCGCCTCATCGCACGCAATAAGGTAAGTGGAAGAGACTTCACTATCCGTCTGCCAACATCAGTCTCGACTCGTCGATAGCTGACCCATTCCTCGAGCTGGTCAGACTCAGCCTAGCATTGTCCCCTACTCTCGGGCGGGTAAGACGACACCCCCTTCCAACCGACCACGACACAGTGGGGAGCGCAGCCATCTGATAATCGCCACTCAATGCTCATCTACCCACTCGGTCTAAACGTTGGAGCAACCTCTTGGTACCATAAGGGTTTAGAGACTTTCACCCAGGGATATCTATAGCACCCCATGTAAAATAAAATTTTCGGTATCCAATCCTGCCAACCACGATGCGTATGTGGAGGCTATGGCCTCGATGTCGCTAGGGTGTACAGTAATCATGTCATATAATGCATGAATCACACTATTCAATCATGCAGCAATCCTGCGCGTATCGTGCGCTCATGTAGGGCAACACCACCTAATCGGAGTCCCATAAATAATCTGCCTGAAGGCATATGCTATGATCAATCACTTCTCATATCAAGCATACATATGATGCGTATGATCATGAGTCATGGAACTATACTAAACATGTAATAAAGAAATGAACTATTCTTACAACGCAGATGGGCCTAGATAACCTACACCCAATAAGTACGGGCCTTTCAATGGGCCTTAGGGAGAGTCGTAATGCGGACATTTAACTAACATTACACTTGTAATGTGGACGTCAAACCAACATTGCTCCCAAGGTACGATCGTCGTAAACATCGTTACATAATCCGTGTTAGGATCACACATTACAATGGACCTTACGTACATCCCATTGGGCTTTAAATACATCAAATGGGCCATATCATATGGGCCTTTTATTCATCAAATGGGCCACATCAATGGGTCGCACCAATGAGCCTTAAGTGTATTGCAATGGGTCATAACCCGTGGGCCTTAGATTGCATCAAATGGGCTTAATCTCATGGGTCTTATAGGTAACAAATGGGCCACACCAATTGGGCCCCATATGTACATCCAATGGGCCTCAACCCATAGGCCCTAGTACATCTCAATGGGCCTTAACCCATGGGCCCCTAAAACATCAAATGGCCTAATCCCATGGGCCTTAGAATACATCGGATGGGTCTAATCCCATGGGCCTTACATAATGTTTATTTTCCATCCCAACTGGGGCCCAACATGATGTTTATTTCCATCCAAACTGTTCATAGGGTCACATGGTCCTAGGGCCCACTGTAATATTTGTATTGTCATCCAGCGTGTGGGCTAGGGGGACCCACTACAATATTTATTTGTCATCTAGCCAGGGGGGGTGGCGTGAATAAAACACATGCATTAGGTGGGCTCCACCGTCCAGCGGACGGTGGAAGCAAAATGTATACATCACTGTGGGCTCCACGTGGGGCCCACCTCAATGTTTATTTGAAATCCAACCCGTTGATAAGGTCACACAACCCTGGATGAAAGGGGAAAACAAATTTCATCTTGATCCAAGACTTCTGTGGCCCATAAAAAAGATTTTAATGGTAGAGGTTCAATCCCACTGTTTCCAATGGTGTGGGCCACCTGACATCTGGATCGACCTGATTTTTGGAGGGGACCCACCTCAGGGGGTGGTCCACCTCATGGATGGAGTAGATACAAAATATACATCATGGTGGGGCCGTGGGTAGCTGTCCGCCCGCCCGTCCACGGTGCTGACAGCAGCGCCTGCTGCAACACCTCCTTCATTCTCTTTTCTTTTTTTTTTCTTTTTTTTTTGAAAATTGGTATCCCCAAAGTTTTTCACAGGTGGAGCCCTTATTACATAAATCCAACCCGTCCATTACATTCTATGGCTCAAAACAAGCCCAATGAGTCCAATGTTGGACATTTTTCAGCGTATAGAACAAATATGGAGAACTTTAGATGGTGGAGGTCACTATTTACTAAGTTATGGCCCACCAGATGCTCCGTTCAATCCCATTTTCTGGATCAACGCCTGAAATGAGTTTGTGAAAGGGATGGACGACTTGGATTAGAACCATACATCAAGGTGGGGCCTACACATGTTGCTCACCCCAAATAGCCTTGAACCAAGGCCAATATTTTTGGTTTTTATATCAACGTCCAGCGTCCCTGGACGCTGGACATTTTGGACATAATACAAACATTTGAGATGGGCCCCACCTGTAAATGTGGGCCACTAAAAGAGAAGGTTGGATGGCATGGGTAACACATACATCAAAGTGGGGTCCATCCGAGTGGGCCACTAGGCTACATCATCACAAAAGAAAGAAAAAGAAAAGAAGAGAGAGAGAGAGAGATAGAGAGTGGGACACGCTTGTGATGGAGGGCTCCGCTACTATGAGCCCTCCCTTGTAAAACAAATCATACATCAAATGAATCCCCTAGCACATGGGACCACCAAAATCGAAATCAAAGGTGGAGATCCTTTTCCCACCAATATGGACGGTCTAGATGACCTTTTAATGTAATGAAATAAACATTATGATGGGGTCCATGGAGAATGGCCCCATCATGGAATGATCATAATGATCAAGTGGGCCATCGGCCACATCTTAGGGTCCCAAGTGAGATCCAAACCATTGATCGGTTGGCCTCACTTGGCCCATCTTAAAAATATGAAAAACTACTATTATTAAATACCCACCGTTTGATCTTCTTGCTCGTATGGGTTCCTTAACACCTCAGCTTTGATTTTAATGGAGGAGATGAGAAATGGATGGCTAGGATGGGAGATCTTGGGATGGAGAGGTGGGCCACACTTGAAGTTTTGAAAGAGAGGGAGAGGGTTGGAGAGCTCATACGTATGAGATTCTTTGTTGCTTGGAATGAAGCTTGAGAAATGAGAGAGAGTTGTAAAGGGAGAGAGAGATGGGTGATGGATGGATGTGGTGAGTGATGGGTGTGTAAGAAAATCTTAACTTTTGTGGCCATTTGTATAAGAAAAGCATGAGTGGTGTAAGAACTTTTTGACTTTGAGGGTTTATGGTGTAAGAAAGGTATGGACTTTGTAAGAGATTCTTGACTTTTGTGGTTGCTTGGGAATGGGTGAAAGGTAATGTGTACTTGACATGTTGATGAATTGATAGATTGATGTGACATATCATAGAGATTCTCTTGGATTTCGCAACGTGCGGCGTTTTTCTCACACCGAACGTTGGCCCACATCTCTTGACCTAAGTATCGCCTCAGCGCGCGAGTCGCGGCATCGGAATCGCGGTGACGGCGTGGTCGTTAAGGTACGGGTCTTGGGTTGAGTCGACTCGGGTTGATGGTGTACGAATCAGGGTCGCGCGTAAATACCGGTTAAGGGTTGAAGGTTGTCAGAATTCGACCGGTAAGACCGCGGAAGTCTATGGAACGGTATGGTCTAGGATACCGGGCTTACAGTCCACCACTCCGGTCCTCATACTCCTAGCTTTAATAACTTATTTGAAGTTGAGTACGGTGCTTCATATGTTGGCATTGGGAGTGTGTTGTCTTAAGAGAGCAGACCAGTGGCATCTACAACGAGAAACTTAGCGATGTCTATAAGAAATAGTTGACGTATGAGTTAAAATTGTATGCAAAAGTTCAAGCCTTGCAGCATTGGAGGCATTTCTTTATTCAATGTGAGTTTGTACTTTATACAGACCATTAGACCTCAAGTTTATTAATAGTCAAGCTAATGTTAACCTTGTGCATGCTAGGTGAATTTCTTCCTTGAAGGAGCATAAGGCCGAGTAGTAGAACAAGGTGGCTAATGCACTTAGTCAGCGTGCATCTTTGTTGGTCACCATGAGCAACGAGGTTGTTGGGTTCGAGTACTTTAAAGACCTATATGCCAAAGACGACGACTTCAAGGATGCATGAGTTAGATACCAGGGAGGTCAGTCTAGTGACCTCCCTATTCAGGATGGTTTTCTTTTGAAAGGAAATCAATTATACATTCCACGGAGTTGGTTGTGAAACCGTGTCATCCAAGAGCTACATGGAAGTGGCATCAGCGGTCACTTGGAGCGATACAAGACAATAACTCTCTAGGAGGAATGTTATTATTAGCCACAACTGAAATAGGATGTGGGAAAAGTGGTGCAGTGGTGTCATATGTGTCAAGTGCAAGGTCTCCTAAGGACCCATCATGGAATAGACTCAGTGTCTGTCGTGGTTGATAGATTCTCTAAGATGACTCATTTCATACCGTGTAAAAGACTCTCAACTCGACGCTACACATGTTGCAAATTGTTCTTCCGAGAGGTTGTTCAACTACATGGAATCCCAAAATCTATTCCCTCATATTGTGATATTAAGTTCCTTCATAACTTTTGGAGGACTTTGTGGAGACGGTGTGACACCAAGCTACAATTCAGCAGTGTATATCATCCATAGACATATGGGCAAACTAAGGTGGTGAATTGTACACTTGGGAACCTTATATGATGCATCTTGGGCGATAAGCCCAAACAATAGGATTCTGCATTGGCTCAAGCAGAATTTGCATTTAACAATATGCACCATTCACTGGTAAATCTCCATTTGAAGTTGTGTATGTACAACTGCCTAAACATACTCTTGATTTGGTTACATTGCCCAAGCTACTAGGCATGAGCGTTGTTGTGTAACATATGATGGACCGAATCATAAGTGTACCTGCTGATGTTTAAGCTTAGAAGCCCAGTCAAAAGCATTCAACGACAAGTACAAGGAAAGAGATGACACACATCAGTGTTTGAAGGTGTTCAATGTGGGTAACATCGTAATGGTTCAACTACGCAAGGAGAGATTTTCAACTGGAACATACAACAAACAGAAGAATAAGAAGATTGGACTGGTACCTATACTTCGCAAGATCGCTTAAGTCATTGATCTTCCTGAATACATGGGGATCTCAAGCACATTCAACGTGGCAGACCTATACAAGTATCATGAACCGAAATCTTATAACTTGAGGATGAGTTATTTTTTCCAGTGGAGGGGATTTGATGTAGGACATAAAGCAAGCACGTGCCTATCACAAATGGACTACAAAAAGTCCAAGAAGGAAATCAACCAAATTCAGCATAGTTCAATCGATTAAGGTTGATTGAGCAAACCAATCGAGTCAATCGATCGATCGATGATCAATTGATGGAAATTAAAATTTAGATGAAAAGCTTGTTGGATGCTTTTTTTTTTCTCAGTTCAATCGATCGACAGGTTTGGTCAATCGATCAAAACAAATTTGATTTTATAGATTTTAGTCTCTAGACATTTTTGTGCCCTTCCAATCGATCGACCAATCAATCGACGAAATGCAGAAATTTGTGCTTTTTTTAGTTTTAGTTTAATTATTTTATTTTTAGGTCTTCTAATTGCATCTTATGATTTGTTTAGAATTATTTAAGGATACAAACTCGTTTATTTTAAAAAGCTATTAATAAAATTCTCAAAATTTATCTTATTTCTCCCGTGGATTCAGGAATATTTTGTGGATACAAGTGTTATCATTCGATGGAGACACTAATCAACCTCATCACAGTCACCCCTGCCTCATATATCCATGTTGTCCTTTCATTTTCCAGCTCATTTTAGGACATCTCGAAAACTAAAGAGGGTCCAAATCTTAGGTGGACCAAACCATAACAAACTGTGATGATTGACCATTAAAAACTTCCTAGTGTGGTCCTAGGAAGTTTTTAATGGTAGACATTCAATCACCACTGTTTTGATGGTGTGGTCCACCTGAGATTTTGATCAGCTTCATTTTTGGGCCCACATTCTAAAATGGGTTGGAAAAATGGATGGACAACGTGGATATACAACACATACATTAAAGTGAGCCCCACAGTCACCACCTCATGACCAAACTCGATCATCCCGACCTCGAGTGGCCAATATGGAACAAAATTAACCAGACGTCAAGGTCGTAGGAGAAAAATGGGGACAGGTGATGCATACTGTCATCTAGGGATTTCTATTCCCATAGGGAATTACTAATCTGTCATCAGTCCAATGGGTGGGTCCTACAATGTGGATGCCCTGGCCCACGAATCAGCCCTATCCATCCATCAAGTGGGCCACAGAATGTTGAACAAATGTATAGGTAAAGAAGTCTTGAACAACTTTTAAGTGGTGTATTTGTTTCAATATTGTGGCCCACCTGAGTACCGTATCAGGCAGTTTTTTAAGCCAGGGCATCTATGTGGATGAACCCACCTGATGGATGGCTGGGATCTCACACGCATCCCACCAAGGTAATTGAGTTGTCATATAGATGGGTGGTTGGGCCATGCACATAGATCCAAGAGTCGTCAAAGTCGCGCCTGGCTCGTCCAAGTAAACTTAGATTCGGCGGGATCCATACAGGTTGGGACCACAAGCGGGTGATTCGGTGGGACCATGGCTGGGAGTGGCAATAGACAGGGTTTATGCTGGACCAGACCAGGTTCAGGTCAGGTCCGACGCTATAGAGACCAACAGCAGGAGCCTGATCCAACCCACTCAAAAAATGACAAAATTCTTATTTACCACTTAAATGTTCCTCTATTGATCAAGTGGGCCATTCACGCAAGAGCAACGGTCTAAATCACATATTTGTAAGATATCATATAACTAGAGTTGTACACAAGTTAAACTGAGTCAAGCTTGGCCCAACTTGATTTGGCTAGGCCAGCGCAGGCTATCCCAACTCAACCTCGGCTCACTTCAGTCCTTGAGCTTGGTTGGGCATCTCGACTCAGCCTAGTCAATAGCTTGGGCCAACTAGAGCCGGGGTTGAACTAAATCTTTTGAGCTGACTTCGAATTCGAGCCTATGAGCTGAGTTTGAATTTAGGTTTTATAATTTTTAATATATATATATATATATATATATATATATATATATATATATATATATATATATATATATATATATATATATAATATTATAATATATAATTTATTTTAATATATAAATATATACAAAATATTTATACTAAGTGAGTCAGATCCAAGTTGAATAGATACGAATTGAGTCAAGCTCCGAGTTGAGTTTGGTATAGCTAGGACTCTGCTCAAAATTTTTTTCAGCAAAAAAAATCAGCTCAACTTGGTTCGAACCTAGTTTCAAGCTGAGTTGAATCGGGCTTTTTTGAGTCAAGCCAAACGAGTTAGACATGCTAACTTGGTTTATGTACAGTTCTAAATATAACACATCATATAAAGTTGCATCATGGTAGGAAAGGTTAAAATGACTTTTGCCCAACCCCATTCAAAAATTGATCAGACCTTGCATGGAGAGATCCAGCTGGGCCCACGGCACAAGCTAATAGGTCCAAGCCAGGGCATGCTATACGATTCGTTGCCAACCATAGCTTGCACGAGTCAGGAGGGAGTAGTCCGACAGCATGGGCAAGTTGAGGTGGGTCAACTCATCCGAGCTGTACACAGGAGGAATCTAAAAATACTTGATATCGACTTATAAACATTTATTTTAGATTGTGGGCCAGCCACATTAACTAGATGGTATGTCCCAATTCAATGTGCCACCCTACAAGTGTACATGAAGAGTAGGGTAGGGTGCATGGGACTCATGCAGAGACAACCCTGCTAAATCATTTTCAAATTTAAGATGCGGATTGCCTGACCGGGCACAGGTATATACCTCAACCCGTGGCTGTGTGGGTCATGTAGAGGAACATGGTGATGAAAAGCATAAGATATAAAAGTCAAGTGGGCTACACCAATGAGACAGTAGGAAGAGAAACGTCCTCCATTGAATTATTTTTTTTTTACACATACACCACACGCACACACACCCCACACATGCACACAGTGGGATTTCACCACCATGGGTACTCGAACCCTTGACCCGGTGTTGAAACTCCAGGGAGTCTACCACCCGGGTAAGATTAAGGACACGGGTAAGAATAAGGACACAGGCACCCCTTGAGCTGACCATAATGTTTATATGTCATCCAAACCATTCATAAGGTTATTACCACTGAGATAAAATATAAGAACAAATATCATGCTGATAAAAAGCTCCTGTCAGCCCATGCGCAAGTGTTCAACCCCCACTTTTCCATCTAGCATGCCCACCTGATTTTTGTATCTTCCTGATTTTTTAAATCACGTCTTTCAAAACAGATGAATTTGTAACGGACATCTATGCACAACCTCAGGCATTGGTATATATGTGTGCCCGTTGCTGTTTGGGGCGGGCCTAGATGTCGTTTACAAATCCACTCCGTCCATCTGTTTTGGATGGCATATAAACATTATGGTCAGCTCCAGGAAAGTTTCAATAGTGGACGTTTCTCTTCCTACTGTTTCATTGGTGTGGCCCACTTGACTTGTATATCTGCCCGAATTTCATCACTATGTTTCATTATGGTCTTTCAAAACAGATGGACGTAATGGATTTATCACAGTCATCTCTGTGGGTCCCGCACAGCCCCTGGCACTAGTATATCTGGGTGTCCGGGCTCACGAGCAATCCGCTTCCTTGAATTTATGTCGGGGTCCCGGGTAAGCGGGGGACCCGGATTTCCTGTGTGAAAGGCTTTCACGTTCCTGCGTTGGAACGTTATGCCTGGCCATTTAATTTTTTGTGATAAATCCAACCCCTCCAACCGTTTTCCGAGATAATTTCAGTACATGCTATCGAAAATTAGGTGGATACAAAAATCAAGTGGGCCATACGAGAGAGAAAAGTGGGAAAATTGTTAAAACCTTCCTATGCTCCACCTTGATGTTTATATGCCATCCAAACCGTTTATAAGATCATATCCACTGGAATTAAGTGAAAAAACGAAAAACTTAGCCGGATACGGAACTTTTGTGGTCTTAAAAATATTTTAAAGGTGGTGACTGAATCCCCCTTGTTTCCTCTCGCGCAGCCTACTTGAGTTTTGGATCCATCTAATTTTCGGTAGCATATCCTGAAAGATCTCAGAAAACGGACGGAAGGGTAGGATTTATCATAAAAAAACAAGGTTGCCCCACCTAACATCCCAGCGCAGGAACTTGCTGCGAAAGGCTTTAAAGGAGATCCGCGTCCAATAAGCGCATGTATAAGTTCCAACTGCACACGGTCGAGCACACTTCGTCGGTGCAGACACATAACACGTGAAAACCAGGCATAAGTGTGCAACATCTCAGCCACTCATCAGGTGATATTTACTTTCCAGATGCCCTGTCGAAAAAATAGGTTGCTAAAATTATCAGTCCTCTTAATCATGCACTAGACTGTTGAACGGTTTATAGAAACTGATTAATGGTCCAAAATTGATGTACATTTCTGGCTCACCTGATGATAATATCAGCCACATATTTGAGAAACAGCACAAAACAGTTGCATCCGCATGAAGAACGGTTCCAATTTCTAGCACGTGAGCTTCATCTTCAATCTTGGGACCGGAATCATCTCCCGCACCTGTTTTAGGCAGCTGAGTAAAATACCCCAGGTCTGTGGAGCCCACTAAGTTTTATATGTAAATCTACTCCTTCCATCGGGTGGAAACAATTATTTAAACCACACATGCAAATATCAGCACCAAAAAAAGCTCTGACGGGTCATACCAATGAGAAAAATGTAAAATTGCTACTAAAATCTCCAAGTTCACACTGTATGGGCCGTCTGATTCTTGGATAAGGCCAATTTTTGTATTTTAAGTACATACTTGTTAGTTATATCTGATCAACGGGTTTGATGAAAGATACATGGTATGGTTACCCACAAACAAACCCGTGGTTGGCATCCATTACCAATTATTCCATGTGGTGTGGCCCATTTGAGTTGTGAGTTCATCTAATTTTTCCTACAAAAATTTTAGAATTCGGAATAGAACTTAATAGACGGAATGGATTTCACATTATAAAATATAGTAGGCCTCACAATCGGCTCCCACTAATTGCACTTGGAATTCTAGAAAGCTGTGGCCCGACAGGAACTGTGGGTTACTTTCCCAAGTGATTCTTGGAACAAAAGCGCTATCTCTCAGCACAAGAGGATGAGAACAGGTGGAAATGGGCCCACCACCTTATTTGGTACTGATCAATTGGTGGGCCGACACTTTCTGAGCAGACAACGCGTTTATTTATCATTGCATGTTCTTTTTAGGTTGTGAAGTTAGCCGCGCATCCTTCGTATAATACATAGAAGAGAAGAAGTACAGAATAAAATAAAAAGTAGTTCCAGGATTTAAGTAATACCGTGGCCGTCCCTTGCTATGAATGGACAAGGGCATTTCAGGGGCCTTTGTGAAGTATGGATTTATCCAAACCGTCCATCCATTTTTCAATCTCATATTAGAGTACAATTCCAAAAATGAGGTAAATCCAAGGCTCAAGTGGACCACAATGAAAATTAAACTAAGGTTGAAAGTTGGGCAGGATAGGCCAGGTTGGCCCTCAACCTTAGCTCAACCCAAGGTTCTTATACTTCAACCCTAACCCAACCTAACCTCAGGTTAAAAATTCTCAACCCAAGCCCAACCCAAGCGGCTCGGCCGAGTTAGTTTAGTGGATACATATTAATATTTTTGTTATTACATTAGCATATTATATTTTAATACATTAATTATATATATGTAACTATTTATTGTAAAGAACTTTATTTTTATTTTTTATTTTTCTAAATAAACAAGCCTCAATGCAAGACAACTACTCCTTTAAAATCGTCACGATCTATTTAGGAGAGAAATCCAGCACATCTTGTTAGCTTGAGTCATTAGAAATGGCGTGGACTAATGAGACCGATGACATCGAAATTTCTTGTTCCTTCAACATAGATGATCCATACTCAATTATAATCTATACTTATATATTGATCGGGTTCAAACTAGGTCGGGTAACCCGAGACCTTAATCTTAGCCCAACCCAAGTTTTATTGGGTTGGTGTTTGAATAGCCCGAGCCCAAGACTGAACCCAATGCATCTTGTCCTAACCCAACCCAATGTTAGGTTGGTCGAGTTGAACTTGTTGGACTTTCAACCCTAAATTGAACACCTTTAGAAACTTTTCAAGGCCCATGGAAGTTCTGAATCAAGTTGATATTTATGTTTTGCCTCCATCCATGTCTATGTTACCTTGCGAACAGGTTTGACGAATTAACGTGATTCCAAGGGTGGGTGTCATTGTTACCATTGCTTCAAAGGATGTTGATCACTCCACTTGTACGTACATGCTGCTTAGAGAAAATTTTAACTCATTTGAGATCATATGACGTGTCATTTTTCGGTTCCCGTGTTTTGGCCCCTTTTGGCCTTTAAAATCCTAATCCTTCAAAAGTCTCCTGGATGGACGGTGTAGGTAAAACCCATGCGCGCATCACATCATGGTGTCTCCTCAGGGCCTTTTGTTGGGATAGTTCCCCTGTCGCCATCCTGCAAAATGATTCACGCGTAAAAATAGAAAGCCAGCTTGGCTTAATCTTACAATGGTAAGAGAAATAAAATCGCATACAGTCGTCACCAGGTAGGAAATGAGCCCCCTGTTAACAGCTAGAGCCAACACTTCCGCTGGGGGCCGTTTCTCCCGGTCAACGCCACCGGCATTCCTTACTCCACTCTCTAGATTGGGAATTATGAAAACGTCATTGTAACCGTTCATCGTTTTTTTTTTTTTTTTCGGTTCTGTTTTTCCTATAAAAAGCAAAGTATATGAATTTTTAAGTTCTTGTTTTCTTCGAGTCAACATATAAACGGATACATTTAAAGCGGCACCTTGATAGCTCCATAAACACAGACGCGGATTGCCTGCTGGCACACTGGACTGTGCTCCGTGAGCCCCACCATGATATTGATATATGTGTTTTATCTATACTGTCATTTTGCCAGCTCATTTTATGGCATGAACCAATAATTGAAGCAGATCAAAATATCAGGTGGACCACATCACACGAAACAGTGGAGATTTAACCTTGACAATAAAATACTTCTTAAGGCACAAAAGTTTTAGATCAAGCTGATATTTGGTTTTCCTTTGCTACATGTCTTAGTGACCTAATCAACAGGTTGGATGGTAAATAAACATTAAAGTCGGTGCAGAAAAAATTTTTATAGTGGGCATTTAATCATTACTGTTTTCATGTGGTGTGGTCCACCTAAGATATAGATCTGTTTTATTTTTGGGATCATCCCTAAAATAATGATCCAAAATGAATTGAAGACGTGAATAAAACACATAAATCATTGTGTGCCACAGAGTGGTGTCCAGTAGCTACGTCTCTGCTGGCCGTGTCAGTAGGCAATCCTAGTCCCATATAAGCCCTTACTCATGCAGCTGCAGGTGCCAACATGCAACGCGTATTGGACACGTAATCTGTATTAATGCCAGGTCCCAGCATTTGTACCATCTGATAAGTTAGGCCAGTGAAACATCAGATATCACAAACTGGTGAGTAACCTCTTTGCTTGTTTTAAAGCGCCCACTGTTTATTCGGCTACTTGTTGGTGTTGGCTCCCAGTTGCTCTTGATCATGTGTGTGCGCCTGTCAGAATTGATTCAGTCGTTTATTCAACCACTTACAAAATAATTATAAAATAATTAGGTAATTATAAAAGGGTGAAGTTCTTCCTTGGAATATAAATTATACCTTACTTCCAATACTAAATGACTTTCATAAATAAAAACAATCAATTAAAAAGAAAATAATTATCATAAAGGGTAGGAAACAATAATAAGATGCCTTTCTTAAGGATAAAGTGATTATATTGATGATAGAAATAATTCACCATGAAAGCATAGACTTGAATTATATCTAAAGATTGATGTTGCTCTTAAGATAGAGCTTAACTATGATAAGGGAAGGTATATTTGATTGATTTATTAGATTAGTATGAGATGATTTGCTTTATCGAACATTTTACTATTTATAGATCTTTATTGTAACTTCTCTTTAGGCATTTCTGTTCTTTATTTCAACAGTCATGGCATTGAATTGTTGTCAAGTTTGTCTTACATATCCTTAATTTTGTCTCTTTGTATCTCTCTAACCATTCTTTTCTACTCGACACCTTTCGCTTCTTGGACTTATTGGCCGTGCCTCATCATTAACTAATGTGTATCATCAAGCTCTGCACCGATTGTACTTCTGTAGAAAATGCTCTAAATATTTCTAAAGATCTTTCGCATGTTATACACTTCTCTTACAACGATGCGTGTCCTTTTCCAATCGGCTATTTGTAGGAACGGTCAGAAATAGGGTGTAATATTGCCCCCACGTTGCTTCACCTTTAAACAAAAATGTGAAACTGACAATGTCTCCTTGTTCATTATAATAAATGCAATCAGCCGGATAAAAATATCAAATTCGTTAATGTTGATCGAACTCGGCTATCTCAGTCAAAAAACATTAAATTCGACAATTTTAGTCGAACTCAGCTAAGTTAATTGAAAAATATCTAATTCGGTCATTTTAGTCGAACTTGTCCATCTTAGTTTAAAAAACATTAAAATTTGTCTATTTTGGTTGAAAAACATCAAAGTCGGCCATCTTTGTCGAACTCGACCATCTTGATTGAAAAACATCAAAGTCGGTCATCTTGATTGAAAAACATCAAAGTCGGTCATCTTCATCAAACTCAGTTATCTTGGTCGAAAAATATCAAAGTCATTCATTTTAGTCGAACTCGACCATTTGATTAAAATAATATCAAATATGGTAGCAACAATAGAGACTGTCGATCAATCCATTTCGGATAAGGTTTATGGTAAATCAGGGTACTAGTACAGCTAAGAACTTAGCTTGCCACCTCTTGGATCGGTTGTAAAACTTGGTTGTGGTCCAAATGGTGCGGTTCAGCCATAAGAGGTGGCTAAGGATCTACCGTGTATTATTCCCTAAGGATATTCCTAGGGAAAGGCTGTCCCTGGGGCATTCTTTGATTTCTAACATCGTAAATGAAATTCATGTTTTCTCATTCTAATCATTTGAACTTTATAAGTGGAGGAACATTCCTCACTTAATGTACTGGAGCAGGATGTGTGTTCCATCGTGGAATAAGCATTGGCGGTGCTAACGGTACCGATGTTAGGTTTCCAATAGAACTAGTCTCAATAGTTTTCTAAGTTAGAATTGGATAAGGCACTGTTTGTTGAAGCATGATAGGTGCTCTTTTAGCAACAATATCCATCATCTGATTTAAGCTCTCAGTTTGACTGACCATCCGCTTGTTGAAAGTTTTAGCATGAATTTGAGATTGTTCAATCTGAGCTCGTGACTGCTCTGCAATATGTTGAATCCCCATTTGTATATTGCATAACCCATCTGACATTATCTTAAGTGGATTAATTTGAGATGATGATGCCCTATCTTGATTTGGAGGATTGGATACTAGGTTTGGCAACAACCAATGCAACAACTTAACCATTGGTTGCTGTAACACCCTGAAATTTGGGGGTCGAGCAGACACTCGACCTCCAAGTTCCCGGGCGTCACTTGTATTCTAATTTTAGTGACTTACATATAATTTAATTTAAATGAGCAAAAAATGGAATCGACTAGAACATAAATCACAACCACCACTAATCTACTGAGATGAAGGTGGCTAAGATATATGATTCTACAAGAAATATCAAACGGGTTGCAAAAGGCGTCGCCTGAAAAAATACACATAAAATGTCCAAAAAAATAGTGCGCTAAATCTCCTACTCAACGGCCCATAGTTAGCCGGCTCAGTCTACGGTGACCAGCCCATCAACAGGAAGTAGGAAAGCTCCTCTTCCTCATCTATGCTCAACTTGCTCAGCTCGTCGAGCTCTGCATCACTTGCATCTAATGAAGCGTCTAATTGGTATTTTAAAACACCATCCCAAAGTGGGAGTGAGTGATCAACTCAGTGAGTGCCATTAGCCATAAGTTACATCAAATATCAATTCTATAATGAATTTAATGAAAAAAATACATTCACACATTTCTAAATAATCTTGTTAATGCATATGCATGAATTATGGTATGATGCATGACCTCACAACAGCACTCCCTCAAGCGACTTCGTCTAACGTTCACGCATAACCAACACTCCCTCATTGAGACCTTAACTGTCGAGTCACCAACCTAACTAATGCGATGCGATCATGAACGTGTTAGTCGAGTTTTTAATTGATTCTGTTCATTCAGTAGATTGGAAAAACTGGTACACCTCGACGATATCAATGCCCTTATCCTTTTTGTGAGGCTATGACCCCTCAATGTGCGAGGCCATGACCCCTCAAGGTGCGAGGTTAGGGCCCTGCGATCCTTAATCCCATCGGGTTTCTCACCCCCGATTGCAAGCACGTGAGGAATGCTATAAAGCATGATCGTTTGTGGTCACTACGGGGAGGCTCGTCACCCCAGCATAGGCCGACAGCTCAGACATAGTGTCCCATTCCACCATGTTCGTCTCATGAGATTGTGGATCAATTTCTAGTTGTTATTAGTGGGCGTCAGTGGGTGAGGGGTGTTTTAGGTTCCAAACAGGCGTCAATCGGTGGACTAGACCTGCTTAAATTCAGACGAGTACGTAATGCACGACATCAGGTGGAAACAACCCATGTAGTCCTACTTTTGTAGTCCATTCGCGTCCTCCCAAATCAATCAGTTAAGTCACAGGATGACCCAACCAATGAGACCACCCTTACTAATCTCAGATTCCTAACCAACCCAAAGGATGAGATATATTTAATAACACTTTTAAGCAGCTAAGAGTTCATTTCAAGTACAGATGAAATTAAGCATACATCATATCAAGCATAAAATTTCAGGATATAGAAATGAATGCAACTACTCTTAACTGCATAAGAGATATGTGTGCATGTAGTGCCGGATTACCTAAGAAACAAAAGACCACGCATCATCCATGGTGTAGAAAAATACAATCATGCATGCAACCGAGAAGAATATGTAAAAATCAAATGCAAGAATGAACATGCAGCACAAATTTCATGCCTATACTACTTGAAGACCAATCAAACATCATTTTATCATCGCATACATGCTGGGTAGACATATCATGTAGGTTTCTATCTAGTTTTTCTCTAAATTTCATAGGCGCATCAATATAACATCCACAATCATTAAATTTATAATAAAATTGGTACTTGGCCACCTAAGGATAATGGTCCACACCTATGGATCGCTGAGATCTTATAAAGTCATCCTAGGGGTGATGAACTCGCTGGTCGATTTGCTGAGGTTCTAAGTCAAATGCATTTGCATGTTAGGATTACATGTAAGTCCTATCTCAACACAATGAATTTCTAGAGAAGATGAATGGTTACCTCCCCAATCAGCTGAAAGTTGTGCTTGTAGTTGTGGATATGGGGTTCCCTGAGGAAAATGAAAGATGAGCTGCAAAGCTCTACCTCCCTTGGGCCCCACCTTCAACTACATCCCCTTTCTCTCTCTTCTTTCCCTCTTCTCTCATTCTTTCTCTCCTCTCTCTCTTCTTTCTCTTCACTCTCTCCTCTCTTTTGCTGCTGGAGTTGCTGGAGAAGTGTGTGTGAGAGAGTGTTAAAGGGTTTTATTCCCTGGATTTGGGCCAAATGGCATTTAGTTATATTATTTCCCCTCAAATGGCCCTGTGGAACCTCTTTTTGGCTGCTGGGGTTGTATTGATGGCCCCCTGGCCACGATATTTGTAGGATAGGTGCCCCACAGCCCGATAAAGGGCCGTGTAAAGTTTGAAGGCAAATAGATAGGGTCCATTTATGGCTATTGGGGCTACCCTAATGGGCCCTTGGCCATGAAAGGATAGGTGCCCCACAGCCCAATAAAGGGCCGTGTAAAGTTTGAAGGCAAATGGATAGGGTCTATTTATGGCTATTGGGGCTACCCTAATGGGCCCTTGGCCATGAAATTTATAAGATAGGTGCTCCATGGCCCGATGAAGGGCCGTACAAAGTTTGAAGGCAAACGGATGTAGGGTTTTATCGCAAGGAGCCGATTTACGATCAACGGTCATCGTTCCACGATTGAGATTTAGATTTTGTGGACGGGTAAAGAAAATGTTTTCGGCTTTTAATATAAATTTAGAAGAGAACCGAAGGCTAAAATGCCTCATTTCTCTAATTCAATCAAGAGGGCCATTAATTTAAAATTTTAAACTTGGGTCAAGGCTAGGGTGAGTCGCACTTGCTAAGTGTCGACTGGATAGTATGAATATTTCATTTTCGGGCGCTCCTTGGGTTCATAATTCATGTCAGCCGATAAGCCCTTTAATTTTTTGTGATAAATCCAACCCCTCCAACTATTTTCCGAGATCATTTCAGTACATGCTATCGAAAATTAGGTGGATCCAAAAATCAAGTGGGCCATACGGGAGAGAAAAGTGGGGAAATTGTTAAAACCTTCCTATGCTCCACCTTGATGTTTATATGTCATCTAAACCGTTTATAAGGTCATGCCCACTGGAATTAAGTGGAAAAAAATTAAAAACTTAGCTCAATACAAAACTTTTGTGGTCTTAAAAATATTTTAATGGTGGTGACTGAATCCCCCTTGTCTCCTTTCGCGCGGCCTACTTGAGTTTTGGATCCATCTAATTTTCGGTAGCATATCTTGAAATGATCTCAGGAAACGGACGGAAGGGTTGGATTTATCGTAAAAATAAGGTTGCCCCACCTAACATTCCAGCGCAGGAACTTGCTGCGAAAGGCTTTATAGGAACTTGCTGCACACGCTCGAGCACACTTCGTCGGTGTAGACACATAACAAGTGATCAAAACCAGGCATAAGTGTGCGACATCTCAGCCACTCATCAGGTGATATTTACTTTCCAGATGCCCTGTCGAAAAAATAGGTTGCTAAAATTATCAGTCCTCTTAATCATGCACTAAACTGTTGAACGGTTTATAGAAACTGATTAATGGTCCAAAATTGATGTACATTTCTGGCTCACCTGATGATAATATCAGCCACATATTTGAGAAACAGCACAAAACAGTTGCATCCGCATGAAGAACGGTTCCAATTTCTCGCACGTGAGCTTCATCTTCAATCTTGGGACCGGAATCATCTCCCGCACCTGTTTTAGGCAGCTGAGTAAAATACTTTAGCTCTGTGGAGCCCACCAAGTTTTATATGTTAATCCACTCCTTCCATCGGGTGGTAACCATTATTTAAACCACACATGCAAAGATCACCAAAGAAAAGGCTCCGATGGGTCACAACAATGAGAAAAATGTAAAATTTCTACTAAAACCTCTACGTTCACACTGTATGGCCCGCCTGATATTTGGATTAGGCCAATTTTTGTATTTTCATTTCATCCTTGTTAGTTACATCTGATCAACAGATTTGATGAAAGATACATACTATGGTGACCCACAAACAAACCCTTGGTCGGCATCCATACCAATTATTCCATGTGGTGTGGCCCATTTGAGCTGCGGGTTCCTCTAATATTTTTTTCCCAAAATTTAGAATTTGGAATAGAACTTAAAAGATGGAGTGGATTTCACATTATAAAACATAGTAAGCCTCACAACCGGCTTCCACTCATTGAACTTCGAATTCTAGAATCCACCCCTACAGCTCTGGCCCGACAGGATCCGTGGGTTACTTGCCCAAGTGATTCTTGGAACACAAGCGCAATCACTCAGCACAAGAGGATGAGAACAGGTGGAAAATGGGCCTACCGCCTTAATTGGTACTGATCAATTGGTGGGCCGCCACTTTCTGAGCATACAATGAGCTTACTTATCATTGCACCTTCTTTTTTAGTTGTGACTTGTGAAGTTAGCCACGCATCCTTCATATAATACATCGAAGAGATGAGATGAAGGACAGAATAAAATAAGTACTTTTGAGGATTTAGTAATATTCCCTTACTATGACTGGCATTTCAGGGGCTCTATGAAGTATAGGTTTTATCCAAACAGTTCATCCATTTTTTCCATCTCTTTTTAGAGTACAATGCAAAAAATGAGGTAGATCCAAGGTTCAAGTGGACCATAGTGAAAACTAAACTAGGGCTGAAAGTTGGATAGGTTGGGTCAGGTTGATGCTCAACCCTACTCTTACTCTTGTGGTAGACTCTTAGGAGTTTCAACACCTGGTTGAGGGTTCGAGTACCCATAGGTGGTGAAATCCCACCATGCCGTAGAGTGTGTGGTGGTGTGTGTGCATGTGTATTAAAAAATAAAATAAAATATTGGTGCTCAACCCTAGCTCAACCTAAGGTTCCTATACCTCAACCCTAACCCGACCCAACCTCGGGTTGGAAATTCTCAACCCAAGTCCTACCCAAGCGGGCTTGGTCGAGTTGATTTGGTGTATACATTTTAATATTTTTATTATTACCTTAGTCTATTATATTTCAATGCATTAATTATATATGTAATTATTTATCATAAAAAACTTTATTTTTTTCTAAATAAACAAGCTAAAATACAGGACAACTACTCCTTTAAAATCATCGCAATCTATTTGGGAGAGAAATCCGGCACATCTTGTTGGCTTGAGTCATCAAAAATGATGTGGACTAATGAGACCGACAACATTAGAAATTTTCATTCCTTTAATATAGACGATCTACACTCAATTATAATTTATACTTATATATTGATCGGGTTTGAATTGGGTCGGCCAACCCGAGACCTTAACCCTAGCCTGACCCAAGTTTTATCGAGTTGGTGTTTGTATAGCCCAAGCCCAAGACCGAACCCAATACATCTTGCTTGAGCCCAACCTAATGACGGGTTGGTTGGGTTGAACTCACTTTACTTTCAATCATAAATTAAACACCTTTGGAAACTTTTTGAGGCCTAAAGAAGTTCTGGATCAAGCTGATATTTATATTTTACCTTCATCCATGTCTATGTTATCTTATGAATAGGTTTGGTGGCAATTAACGTTCCAAGGGTGGGTGTCATTGTCACCATTACTTCAAAGCCCATGCAGTTCACTCCTGGGTTTTGGCCGTTTTGCCCTTTAAAATCCTAATGCTTCTAAAGTCTTCTGGATGGACGGTGTGGATAAAACCCATGCATCACATCATGGTGGCTCCTAAGGGCCCTTTTTGGTATAGTACCCAGTCGCCACCTTGCAAAATAATTCACACGTAAAAATAGAAAGCCAGCGCGGCTTAATCTTACAATAGCAAGACAAATAAAGTGACGTACAGTCGTCACCGGGTAGGAAATGAACCCCATTTTAGCAACTACAGCCAATACTTACGTTGTGGGCAGTTTCCTCGTCATTGTAACCGTTCATCCTTTTTCTTTTTCACTTGTTTTTTGTTCTTCCTATAAAAAGCAAAGCATGTGAACTTTTAAGTTCTTGTTTTCTTCAATTCCACATATAAATGGATACATTTAAAGCAGCACCTTGATAGCTCCTTAAACACAGACGCGGATTGCCTGCTGGCACACTGGACTGTGCTCCGTGAGCCCCACCATGATATTGATATATGTGTTTTATCTATGCTGTCATTTTACCAGCTTATTTTATGGCATGAGCCAAAAATTGAGATCAAAATAGCAGGTAAACCACGTCACACGAAACAGTGGAGATTTAACTTTCACAATTAAAAACTTCTCGGGGGTTATGAAAGTTTTGTATGAAAGTTTTGAATAAATCTGATATTTTGGTTTTGCATTCTTCCATGTCTTTGTGACCTAATTAACAAGGTTGGATGGTAAATAAACATTAAAGTCGGTGCATGGAAGATTTTAATAGTGGGCATTCAATCATCACTGTTTTCGTGTGGTGTGGTCCACTTAAGATTTAGATCTGCTTCATTTTTGAGATCATCCCTAAAATATTGATCCAAAATGGATCGACGACATAGATAAAACACATAAATCATTGTATGCCACAGAGTGCTGTCCAGGTAGCTACGTCTATACTGACCGTGTCAGTAGGCAATCCTCGTCCCATATACGCCCTTACTCCTGCAGCTGCACGTGCCAATATGCAACGCGTGTTGGACACGTGATCCGTATAAATGGTGGGTCCCAGCATTTGTACCTTCTGAAAAGTTTGGCTGGTGAAATATCAGATATCGCAAACTAGTTTGGGACCTCTTAGCTTGTTTTAAAGCGCCCACTGTTTATCCGGCTACTTATTTGTTGGTGTTGGCTCCCAATTGTTCTTGATCATGTATGTGCGCGTATGCCAGAGTTCATTCTATCATTTATTCAACCATTCATAAAATAATTATAAAATAATTAGGTGTTTATAAAAGGGCAGAGTTCTTCCTTGGAATATGAATTGTACCTTACTTTCAATACTAAATGGTTTTTATAAATAAAAACAATCAACTAAAAAGAAAATAATTATCATAAATGGTAAAAAACAATAATCAAATGCTTTTCTTAAGGGTAAAGTGATTATATTGATAATAGAAATAATTCACCGTGTAAGCATAGACTTGAATTATATCTAAAGATTAATGTTGCTCTTAAGATAGAGCTTAACTATGATAAGGAGATATAAATTTAATTGATTTGTTAGATTAGTATGAGATGATTTGCTTTGTTGAATATTTTGTGATTTATAAATCTCTATCGTAGCTTATCTTCCGACATTTCTCTTCTTTATTTCAATGGTCATTGCATTGAATTATTGTCATATTGGTCTTACATATCTTTAATTTTGTCTCTTTCTATCTCTATAACCATTCTTTTCTACTCGATCACCTTCCACCTCTCATACTTCTTGACTGTGCCTCATCATTAGTTAACGTGTATCACTGGTTGTACTTCCGTAGAAAACGCTTCAAATATTTTTAAAGATCTTTCGCATACTATACACTTGTCATACAATGACCTGTGTCCTTTTCTAATTGGCTATTTTTAGGAACGGTCAGAAATAAGGTGCAATATTGCCCTCACGTCGCTTCACCTTTGAGCAAAAATGTGAAACCGACGATGTCTCCTTGTTCATTACAATAAATGCAATCGGCTGCATAAAAATATCAAATTCATTAACGTTAATCGAACTTGGCCATCTCGGTCGAAAAACATTAAATTTGACAATTTTAGTTGAACTCAGCTAACTTAATAAAAAAATATCTAATTTAGCTATATTAGTCGAACTCGTCCATCTTAGTAAAAAAACATCAAAGTTTGTCCATCTTGGTCGAAAAACATCAAAGTTAGCTATCTTTGTCGAACTTAACCATCTTGGTTGAAAAGTATCAAAGTCAGCCATCTTGGTCGAACTCGGTCACCTTGGTCAAAAAACATCAAAGTCGTTCATCTTAGTCAAATTCGATCATTTGATTAAAAAAATATCAAATTTGGTAGCAACAATAGAGACTGTCGATCAATCCATTTCGGATGAGGCTTATGGCAAATCGAGATACTAGTACGGTTAAGAACTTAGCCTGTGATGCCCCGTTACTATTGCACATGTGGGCTGACACTGATGTGGGTGGGGCTTAAGGGCCTGGGCCAGCTACCAGTGCTTGACAGGCTATTGTGCTGGCAAGTTATTGTGTACGCAGTAGGGGTTGAACTTGTCCCACGTTGAAAGAATTGTCTTAAGTTGTGGTAGTTATATGTGGAGCTCTTACCTTCCCTGTATGAGGCCTTTTGGGGGAGAACCCTGAAAATAAAACCGTAAGCCCCATGGGCAGAGCGGACGTACAATATCATATAGTGGACTTAGATCAGTTGTAAAATTTGGATGTGGTCCAAATGGCATGGTTTAGCCATAAGAGGTGGCGAAGGACCTGCCGTGTATTATTCCATATTATGAGGGATATTCCTAGGGAAAGGTTATCCCTGGGGCATTTCTTGATTTCTAATATCATGAATGAAATTCATGTTTTCTCATTCTAATCATCTAAACTTTGTAGTTGGAGGAACATTCCTCACTTGATGTAATGGAGCAGGATGTGTGTTCCATCCTGGAATAACCACTGGTTGTGCTAACGGTACCTGCGTTAGGTTTCCAATAGAACTAGTCTCAATAGTTTACTTAGGCAAAATTAGCTAAGGCACTGTTTGCTTAAGCATGATAGGTGCTCTTTCAACAACAGTATCCATCATCCGATTTAAGGGCTCGGTTTGACTGACCATCCACTTGTTAAAAGTTTTAGCATGAATTCGAGATTGTTTGATCTGAGCTCATGACTGCTCTGCAATATGTTGAATCCCCATTTACATATTGCATAACCCATCTGACATTATCTCCAGTGGATTAATCCGAGATGATAATGCCCCTATTTTGATTTGGAGGATTGGGTACCAGGTTTGACAACAACTCAAGCGTTGGTTGCATCCGTATCTCCTCCTCTAGTATAGGAGGTTCACTAACTCTATAAGTATTACTAGTATCTCTTCAACTCATGTTTTACTATTACACCGGTATGTTTATCAAAAAATTGGTATCTCACTAGACGTGTCAAAAATTATTTTATTGCACGACCGGTACACAATGGATATTTATGACAACCAAGTAGTTTTCAATCCCATCGGGTGTGCCAAAATTTATTTTGTAACATGGCCAATGCACAATGAATGTTTATGGCAACCAAGTAGTTTTTAGTCTCACCGAGTGTACCAAAAATTATGGCTCTCGGTTTATTTCTAGTCATGTATGGTGTGTGTGGGCATTTTAGAACTGATTGTATGACCTGATTCGAATTGAACAACTTGACTCCAAACGTCAAAATAGACAGATACGTTAAGTATGATTGTATATGACTGAAACCTGAGAAAATTGGTCACCTATTTAATCAGTCACAAAATAATTATAGGATAATCAGATGATTGTTGGAAGTTGGGGTTCTTCTTCCAAAGATGGGTCGCACTTTGCCTTTTATAATACTAAATGATTTTTATAAATGAAATTAATTAAATAAAACGAAAATACTTACTGTCAAACACAAAGAGCAACACTGAGATGTATTTTTTGAAGATGAAGTGATTATAGTAATACTAGGAATAGTCCATCGCAAAAGTATTGACTTAGATTACAATTAAAGATTACAGCCGCTATTCTTATAATAGAGCTTAACTATGATAAGAGAAGATAAATTTGATAAGATAAATTTAATTAATTTGTTAGTTAGTATGAGATAATTTATTTTGTTGAACTTCTTATTATCTATAGATTTCTATTGTAATTTCTATTTGTGCTTTCCTTCTTTTAAATATTATGATAGTTGAACTGTTGTTAGGTCGGTCTTTCAGTTTTTTTTATTTTTTGTTTTTAGAATTTTTTCTTTTTTTTTAAAACTGCACCTCATGATTAACTTACATTTATCATCCAGTGCCAGCAGTACGCTTTGAATATCTCTAAAAATCTTGCATATGCTTATGCATTCCTGTGCAACAACGTACCTTTTTTATTTGGCTATCTCAGGACGGGAAATAAGGTTCAACACTTGGATGGTCTGATGTTCTGGGAAGAACGTCTGAACGGTGGGTCTATCTCACGCATGGCTTGGATATTAAGCATACATGTCTGGTTGGCATGTGTGAGTGACTGCGTGTAGCGGTGCACTTGGAGTGTCGCAAGTTGAGTTAGTAAAGATCTTATATCAATGTTGGTTTCTTCATGCTTTTCTTTTTTCAACAATTTAGTGCTCTGTGGGCCCAGTATAAAATATATGTGTTTTATCCAAGCGGTCCATCTCACGAGTCCAAAAACTAGGGAGATTCAAATCTCTAGTGGACCACACCGCAAGAAAACAGTGGAAATTGAATGCCCACGATTAAAAACTTCCCAGGATTTACTGTAATGTTTATTTGTCATCCTACCTATTGATCATATCACGCACACCTGGATTGATGAATAGAAAACACAAATACCAGCTTAATTCAAAAATTTTGTTGCCCTCAAGAAGTTTTCAGTGGTCCTAAGATCGGTACCTTCCATTTTTTAGACGAGAGGAATCAACGGTTACCGTTATAAAATTATCCTGAGTGAATCAATATTACCATCACAATCTATAGATGAGTTTGTAACAATAAAAAGGAAATTTTCAATGGCTACCATTCAAATCTAAAAATAAAATATTAAAGTCAACAATGAAGCTTTAAAATAGGATGATGGATTGAGTGTGCTAGTTACAAGAATATGGACGGTTCTAATATTCGTATGATGTCAGTATATGGACCACAGTGAGTAGCGACTAACGCTGGCTACTTAGTTGCGACAGATGTAAAACTAACCCTGCTCCCTCCCTGGCACGTGGATAAGGGTGCACTCTACTCCAGTGCCTCGCGAGCCACAGAATTCTCACGCCTCTATATCGTGCAATTGTACACGTGGAGTTTGTGTATTATGATCGCAACCATCTATTAATGTGGTCATTGCTGTTGATTGGCCACTAACAAAAGATTTCGTTGATCATGCTATGCTAACCGTCTAATAAATGAAATTTTCTTTATTGAATGTGAGCTGTCTCCGATTTTTGTATTTTAGTGCACTGTTGTGCACCACCTACGAGGGGATGATCATCCAAACAGTGTGATTTTTGGATATGGCCTATTTAATATTGAACCTACTGAATGAACGGTTCGATCATCCCTGTCAACCCCTTCATGGCAATGACGTGGAGGCGCTTCTGCCTCTGCCTCTGGAAGCACTGCATGTGTGGTAGAAGAGGCACGATTGACGGGGGCGGCTTCGGTGGATACCCGGATCCACCAAGGTGGGTGGGATTCCTGACTGTGGGGCCACCGTGATGTTTGTTCCTTGGATCCACTCTGTCCATCAGTATTGAAAACTCATTTGAGGGCATGATAAAATGAATCAGATTAAAATCTCAGGTGGACCGTACTACACGAAACAGTAGTAAATGACAATTAAAAACTTCTTGTGGGTCACAAAAGTTTTGGATCAAGATTATATTTGTGTGGCCTCTTCATCCATGTCTTTGTGGCCTTATCAACAGGTTGGATGGAAAATACACATTTTGGTGGACGCCAATGAAGCTTTTAACGGTGGAGATTCAATCACGGATGTTTCCTGTACTATGATCCACCTGAGATTTGGATCTGCTTCATTTCTTGGACCATATAGCCTGGATGTAATGCAAATACATCATGGTAGGCCCCACTACCCGCCTCCGTGGATCCGCGATCCACCCAATGCGTGCCCGCGATTGACGGAAACGGATTGGCTACTCCGATGGCTGATGGTCGGTGCTCCGTGGGCCCCAAAATGATGTATGTGTTTCATCCATGCCATCCATATATTTTTCTAGATCGTTTTATGGTATGATAATAAAAATGAGGTATATCCTAAAATCAAGTGAACCACGTTACAGTAAACAAGGTTGAACGAACGTCGACCATTAAAAACTTTTTGGGGGCCATAAAAGTTTTAAATCAAGCTTATCTTTGTTTTTTTCCCTTCATCTGGGTGTGTATGACCTAATCAGATTTAATGTCAAATTAACAGTACAGTGGCCTTAGGAGGATTTTAATGGTGGATATCCCATCACTATTGTTTTCCTGTGGTGTGGTCTACCTGATATTTATATCCTTCTCATTTTTTGAATCAAGTCATACAAACATCTTTAAAAATGGATGAACAGAATGGATGAAACACATACCTCATGGTGGATCCCACAGAGAACCGACCATAGGGCTGATGGCAGGAGAGTAGCCAATCTGTTTCCGCGATTTTCACTCTACCAGGGTATGACGAACACAGTATGACGATGACGCGCGGTGAATGCAGCCACATTAGATGTCGGGTGGATGTAGCCAAATCCAAACTGTCAAAGTCGTGCTCCCCACTGATGGATAGTGTTTCCGCTGAATTTTGGCCAGCAGATACGATTAACTCCTGCCTCTGATTATTGGCCTACAAATAACCGGGAAAATATGGATAGCAGCGGGTGCTTTGGCTGGTTGTGTACTGTCTGTGGGTTAGTTGGTGATAATATATACAGTTCTCGAGCAGTTTTAAAACTGTTGTGTATTAATGGGATAAGCTGGATATTCAGTATTACAAAAAATAAAAATAAAAAAATGCCTTCCATTATGTAGTGGAGCCCGCATCCGTCGGCATGGTCTTCGATCAAAATCGGTGTGAGTCCTCTTTTAGGTTTGATGTGTAATCCTCTCCAATTATTTATACCGCATCCGACCTGGTCAACTTGGGGCTTAAATTCTTTCCCTCGTGAGTCCTTACACGTGTTGCAAACATTCCTGATAAGGCAAGTCCTCTCCCAACGAACTCTTATGCTCGATCAGCTCAGCTCAAGGGCTCATCTCTACATTAGAGGAACTGCCCATCTTACATCCGAATACTGTGCTCCGACTACTCGGCTCAATGACTAGTTGATGGCCCTTTTCCCTCGACCTTTGTTTACCCCAGCTCGGGGTTTACCCTAGCTCGAAGGCACATCACTTGTGGTTAGACGGTCATTCTTTCCATGTGAGGGACTGGTTTGGTTTTCTCTACAGCAGTTGCCCCTCACTTCCATGCTTGGCCTGTATGAGTCCAGAAGTGAGATCTTAAACTGTTCTAAAAGTACGGGAATTTAAATTCAAATTTTGAATAACTTAATTTTTCTTAATTTTGAGCTCAATCCTAATTTGTTGTTAAATGACAACGATGGGAGCCGGAAGGTTACAAAAAATGCATCATCAATGGTTACAAAAAATGAAGAGGCATGCATTCATAGCAAATCATCGCCACAAATTCCGAGCAAATCAAAGTGTGATATTTGTCAACCAAGTAGTCGTGCTTTGCTCAGACAAACCCCATGTCGCCACGGCCATGTAGAGAGATGCGTTAGTCGAGGCATTGCCTCAAAACCCCATGTTGACACGTGGCGTTGTACAAGGATGAGTGCTGTAGGTGTGGAGTCTATAGATACCCAAAGTTTGCCTCCATTTCTTACTCATTTACTCTGTGAGGTGTCTGAGCTCTGCCAAGTTGTTGTCATTCTCTCTCCCATAATCTTTTTACCAATGGAGTTTCCATGCCAGGGCATCCCCCGGTGCATTCTTCCTCAGTTTTCTTCCATTCTTTCTTATGTTTTTTCTCATTTTTCTTTATCCTCCTTAATGTCTTCTGAGGAGGATTTCGGGGCGGCCACCGCGTCCAACCGTGTCTTAGAGGAGTCAGAGAGTAGCAACTCCGACTCCAATTCCTTGCCATCTGTGGAGTTTGGTCCACTAGGGCCTGTCCCTCCACCTGAGGAGGAACCACATGCTAAGGAGTTGGCCTCTATCTCCAATGTCCTAGTCCTCACTTATGACACATTTGTGTCGTAGTTGATTATGGATGATATGTCCTCCCTTAGGTCAATTTATAACATCCCTAGCTCGGTGAGCCTTCACCTTCTTAGAGCTAGAGAAGTCCTGAGCCGACCTCCTAAGGGGAGGTAGCAATATACCCTGCCTATTTCCTGTGTGGTCTTCGTCGACCTCTCTCCTCTAGTGAGAGAGGTACTTTGTCGTCTCAAAGTCACTCTGAGGCAACTAAAACCCGATGTCTGGCGGTCTATCTTCAGTTGTTATGTCCTTTAATAGCTGGTCAGGAATTCCGAGCTCATGGTGGACGAGCTCCTCCGCTTGTACCAAACTAAGAGCACTCCAGGCTCTCATGGCTTGTAATATTTTTCCTCTTGGTCGGGCAAGGGCTAAGCTATTATCTCAGATGGAAGGACCAACCATTTTTTTTTACGTTCAGAGGATGGGAGGCTCCGATAGCCGAGTTGGAGGGCTTATCTTCTTAGGTCCCGAATTCCTACGCCCTGCTAAGTTGGAACACGTACCTAGCTCCTGAACTTACATCTTTTTTTTTTTTTTTTTTTTTGTGTTGAAGTTGTGTTATTTTTCCTACTACTTTTCGTAGGTCGCATCTCGACCTTTTCGGATATCTTCTGCGACAAGTTGGGATTTCCCGATCGCATCCTACTGAGCAGTAAGATTACATGAAGTTAGTTACCGACGAATTTCTACACAAGTTTGGCCTTTCTCCAGGCGGTAAGTACTTCAGCTCAGTAGCTTTGTGACTGGTCAATAACTCTTCTAATCGCATCTCCACTTACCCTGACTTCTTCTTTTTTCTCTGACAGAGATGCCTAGTCGTCCTCAGCCGAGTAAGAGGAAGATTCCAATTGGGGTTAAGATGGATAGACTGAGAGCTATTGCAAAGAAAATAACACCTATCTCTGCGACTCCTTTTCCCGGTGCCCCATCAAGCATGGTTGTTGTCCCCTCAGTTGATCAGCCAATGGCTGAGCTGCCACTAAGGTTGTTTTCTTAAGCAATCGGGCAGTGGTAGAGGCTTTTATTGCCCTAGCAGTAGATTTGGTAGTGGTTGGAGGTGGTGTTGCTGTTGCGACACCTCACACTCGACTGCGGGAGGTGATCGATATGGATATGTTGTAACACTCCGACTTTTCAGGACCCGAGTATATGACTTGTGTCCTAAAAATTTGAGCCTTAACCTTAAAGGATGGTCAAATTTGAGTATAGATTTTTTTTCTTCATTCAGAGTAAGCAAATGAGTGTAGTATGGACAAATCGACATAAAGAAAATTTTTATTATCATTCAAATGTACAAGAAGCTGCCCATAATAACTTATACAAACCAATGTTTCCAAAATTAACAAATACATGAATTACATGATCCAATACATGAGAAATAGTAGAATGCAAGTAATTTTGAGCCGCAAGACCCCTCAGTATGAGGCTTTCGATCAAGAAACCTGACTCTCCCGTCTCAAGGTAGATACAGTCATGCAACCCTGACACTTGAACCCAGCTCCTCATCAACCCAAACCTGAAAATTACTTAAGCCACCCTCCTATATGGTCATATTTATTCGATGGATGAGTGACCAACTTAATGTGAATTCTCCTCAAGATTACACATCACCACATTAAGTAGGCATAATTATAAAGCAAAGCATACAAGACAGTACATGATGTAAGTCTTATTAGATGCATGGATGTATGAATGCAATTATCACCCCGGGGATGATCATTCGTGCGGACAATGGGCTCGTCACTCATGTAATCATCGAACCTAAGAAAAATCATCCAGTCGAAACAATACGTACATCACGTATGATAGCAATAGATACTAGTCTATGTCATGTATGCATGATTAGTCAATCTGTTATTAATCCAATTACACTCAACCAATTTAATTAAGCTCACGGTCACTATGGGGAGCTCTTGGCCCAGCGTAGGCCGACGGCTCAGGCATAGTGTCCCATGACCACCATCATCGGCCCATGAGACTACCATCTTAGGATGTTTAATTGAACCCGTCGATTAGTGACCAATCATATTACTGTATATGGGGCTTGCCATCGCATAGTTGCACAGTATAAAACATCGAACCCATATTGAAAAAATACTAGAAAAAAGCCACATAGGACGATATCAAAACAAGCCACATAGGGTAATTATCAAAATAAACTACATAGGGCTAGTGTTAAAACCATGCGATAAAAGATCATCCTTAAAAACCATTGGACAAGACAACCCTGGATGGTAGGCCCACATCAATGGTCAATTTAAACGACCATTCAATAACCACTAAGCGAAGGTCCATTACAATCACAACTACTCGGGTTACATCCCAAGTATGGGTGTACATTTATAAGTAGGGGTTTCCCACTAATGTACCAGTTTAAATTCCATAAGTAATCCACAAATAATCCATAAGCATGAACAAATATACAAGATGAATATTAAGCATGTAATATAGCAATTCAATTTCTCCCAGGTAACACATGTGATTATAAAAGGAAGATATCAATTATAAATTGAAATACAAACTATAACTTAAGCTAATAGGAAAATGGAAAGCTCAAGAGGAAGAATCATTACCTTGTATTTTGAATCACCAACCGATGTTGATAGGAAGCGTGTTCCTCTAAAATTAAATCCTACCATAAATCAGGAACTCATACGATTAAATCCAAGTCCTACAAACTAACTAGGGTTTAAGATCATAGCATATGGTTTGAATTATTTATCTTAGGGTTTTAGTGTAGAATTTAAGGTTTTCATCCTATGATTTAGGTCTTGGTCTAGATTTTTGGATTCGGTTTCTAATAGATGTAATAACGATATTAAAATAGTAATCCAATAACAGTTAATGATGTATAGTCGATCGTAAGATCATTAATATTAGCAATATGCCTAACATTAGTTAACGAAACACTAATAATTATTGTAATGAAAATAGCTAGTGAGTTCTAATCACCAATGATAATATTTAAGGATGACGAAATAAAACAATAATACTTAATAATGATAATTATTTTATTTTATTTTATTTTCACCTACCATAACTAACATTAGTATAGATAATTTACTGATGTGTATTCATATCTAAAATTTCATAGTAAAAGTATTAACCGGTCGACACCAATAATGATGATTTACAAGTTCATATCTGAATATGCCAATATTATCTAGTACCCTTATAATGACTAATAATAATACAAGTAGTAATAATAACAATTTTTACTAACAATACTATAATAAGGGATAATACTAATAATTACATTAGGAAGAATTATACTAACCCATAATGAAAAAAAAAATATTTTCTAATGGTAATTACAATAACTATTAATAATGAATCTAGTCATGATAATAATATTCATAATAACAATGATAGTACAATTCTACTAATATTCCAATGATGACTTAGAATCAATTTACCTGAATTCCTTGGCTCAATTCGACTCGACTCGGCTGGACTTAGTTTCAGCTGGGTAGACTCGGTAGTAAGTCAGGAGTCATCTCCCTATCCTCCTCTTTTTTTTCTTTTTTTTTGATTTTTTTTCTTCTTCTTCTCTCCTCTCTCTTCTTCCCTACTATTTCTCCCCTTTTTTTTTTCTTCCCTTCTTCCTTTCTTCCATGCTGGAAATCCAGCAGCAATACCCAAATAAACGGGTCTGACTCAGTCAGCGCCTCAACTCAACTCAGAACCTCACCTAACCCGGACAACAAGTCAGGCGGTGACTCGGTTCGGTCCGAGCCTAACCAGGCAGCTACACAATGGCCCTCTCCATTTCTTCTCATTCTTCTCCCTCTCATTCCTCTGGCCTTTTACAACACCTGGATGCAAGCCACAACAGTCCGAATCGGACTGATCACGGACCTGACTCACCCATCGACTCATGCAATCCCACCAGCGACTTGGTTGGGGCGAGCTTGGTGCGACATGCACACTCTCTCCCTCTGGCCTATCTCCCTCCTTTCTTCTCCTTTCTACTTCAATTATCCCCTAGCTGAACGTCTAGCAATGGACACCATGTGCAACCCGACTTGAACGCCGTGGTGCGGCTCCAACGAGGAAGAAGAAGCTGTCATTAATGGCGTTCCTCCTTCCAGCGCTTCTTCCTCTGATTTCTCTCTTCCAGATGGTCCATATGAATAGTATGAAGCTTCTAGATAGCTTCATCGAAGCTTAGAGAAATTTTGGGTGGTGGGTTCGAGAGGGGAAGCTCTCGGCCGATTTCTGGAAAATAGGGAGTGGTGCGGTTACTGTTTCTCTCCCTCTTTCTTTGCTTGAGATCCCAGATTTGTAGGGATAGGATTCTTCCACATGGATGGCTAAGATTGAGAGAGGTGGGCTCACGCAGATCGTCCCATTGGCAGCAGTTTCCATTTTTGGAAACAAGTGTGATTGTAGGCTCTCCTGGCGTCGAGGATTGTGTGTCCATATGTATAGGAAAACCTGACATAGAAATTGGGTTTTAGTTGAGCCCAATTCCTGAGTCAGATGGTCAATATGGATCGTCAATGTGGGTCCCATATGGTGGGCCACAGATCAAAGCATCGGACGCTCGTCTGCTTTCTAACGCCAGCAGAGAGCGAGATCTTATTTAAAGGAATTGCGGGTCAATGCAATTTGACCGAGTCCCTTGGGCTGGTGCATCGCGAGTGCACCACCTCTGGTGCACCAGAAACATCTATGTGGGGTCCACAATAGAGTTTAGATGAAATCATCCAATTCGTCCATTAGGTTCTAGGGGTCCAAAGTAGTGCCTGTTGACTAAAGATGGGGCAGATCCATGGCTTAGGTGGACCGTATTAATTGAACAAATATTTTCAAGTGTCTCTTATGACGATCTGATGGTCGAATCTTTTCGAGATGGAACGTCAATGGTTAAAAGGTACTTTAGAATTTATTTAGGTGACTGGGACCACTCGTTCTATAATTTTAGAACATTAAATGTTTTTATTGGGGTTAACTCAACATTTATTATTATTATTATTATTATTTATTTTCTTTATATATTTTTTTATATAATTTATATTATCACAAATTGTTAATATGTATAAATTATATGAATATCAGTAAGCAAAGATTATATATATATATCCATGTGTAAGGTTTTAAATTTTATATAAGTCATTAAATTGTTTAAAATATGTTATCCATTATAAAATTTTCCAGTGTATTTTATTTTTATGTATTACAGATTCTATAGTTTGTAATATATTTCAATAATGTTGTAAGCATATGCATATAATATGGATCATAGTTACATATCATTTTAATTTGAAACTTTAAATATTTATAAAATATATAAATAACTTTTTGTAGTATATATATTTAGGTTATTATTATTATTTTTAATATATTTATACTAAATTAAATTACACGGTAACACTTGAGTACTAGAAAGTACGGGGTGTTACATATGTCCTCCCTAAGGCTGAGCAGGCCTTAGTTGAGGAGGTTCATGGCACTGAAGGTGCTTCTGAGCACCAGAGCTCAACCCTTGAGGTTACTACTACAGGGGCCCCTCATCCTCCTCCATCCAAGGTACATGGTCATCCTCCTGAATTGAGGTTGGGGCTATGTGTTTGAGAAAGAGGTGAACTCCTTGTTGTCACTACGACCAAACTACCTTCTCGCAGTAATGGTGATGTTGGCCATCAAGGTATGTCGATAGTTAGACTATTGCATAGGCACTTTATTTTTCACAATTCTTCCACTAACTTAGCTTCCTTTCTTATACAGGAGGCCCTTGGGCCATTGTGGTCCAACAATTCTCGCTTGATCTAAAGGCCTAGATCAAGGAGGCAGACCACCAACTTGGCACTGTCAGGGCCAACCTTGAGGCGAAGGCCCGGGAGCTTATGGCAGCCACGGAGGCTCAGGAGGCATTTCGTGGCAAGGCCAAGGCCGATTCCCTCCGCAATTCCTTAGGGATATCCAAGGAGGAGCATTAGGCCAACATCTCACGGTTGATGGAGGCGTCTTCTCAACTGGACACATAACGATAGGGGAGTGTCAAGCTGAAGGCCTGGGTAGCCGAGCTAGAGGTCAGGGTGGCCGAGGTGGAGGCCATCGTCCCAGAAAGAGAAGTGGTTGCGTTGGAAGCCTACAAGTCCTCTGAAGACCACAAGGCTGGGTTGGAGGAGATGTTTAACATTATCTTTATGAATTATCTGGATGAGGTCCATAACAACTTCTATCACGCCCCAAACTTGAAAATCGGGCTCACAAAATTTTCAATTGCCGAATCCGGTGCCGACAACCTCAATACTCTGTCACGCCTCAAACTCAGAAATCGGGCTGACAAAATTTTCGATCGCTGAATTCGGTGTCGATAGCCTCCGTAGTACCCCATTCTCAGCTCCTGGCACTCATTTACCAGGTTTTAATCTTAGGATCCTATAAGGAGAATTTTCAATACCAGTTTGATTCATAATAAGCATAACCATAAGCATAACCCACAAACAATAACCATAAGAACGCCATCACAAAATCCATTATGATAAAAAACTTTTAGGTACAATGCATATAAAGGGAAACAGAAGATAATAATAATGGAAACTCTTGAAGCTTGACTGCACGCTTCTGCTGCCATTAAACTATGGCTGCGTCCTAGCATCACCTGTATGTATCAATCGTGCATAAGCTTATAGAAAGCTTAGAGGGTGGTGTAAGTGTGTGTGTAATATGAACGTGCTCAGAATGCAATATCAGAGTAATACGGAATATGCTGGTAAATCCATGAAAAACTATCAGCTGTACCAAGGTTATGCGATACATGGCATGAATACTATCGGCCGTATCTAGGCCATGCGATGCAAGACGTGAATTATGTCGGCCATACCAAGGCCATGCGATATGAAATGCAACTTAAGCATACCAATCCGCATATCAATGTGACTCATCCAATATCAGTATAGTTCTTACGTTGGATAAATCACTGGAGTCTAGTACACTCTACGCCATCTTACCGCCCCTATCTGAGCGTACAACTTGGTAAGTGAAAGAGACCTCACTATCGGCCTACCAATATCAGACTCGGCTTGTCGATAGCAGACCCATTTCTCAAGTTGGTCAAACTCAACCTAGTTATTGCCCTCTCACTCAGGCGAGTAAGGTCACACCCCTTTCCAACCAACCATGACATAGTGGGAGACACAGCTTACTGGTATATGGCTCTCGCGCGCTCATGTATTCACTCAGTCTCGATGTTGAAGTCATCCTCTGGTACCATCGGGTTTATGGATTTTCACTTAGAGACATCTATGACTCCTCGATGCTAGTAACAGTATTTTCGGTATCAAATCACTCTCCACGATGTGTCTGTGGAGTCCTCGGCCCTGATGTCGCTAGGGCGTATAGTAACCACATCACACAATGTAAGATGCATGAGTCATACAATCCAGTCACATATAAATCCTTCGCGTACCATACGCTCATGAGGGATGACACCGCCTATCAAGGAGTCCCATAAATAACTTGTCGTATGACATATGCAATGGTCAACCACATCTCATAACAAACATGCAGATGATGCGTATGGGCATGTATCATGATGATATGTTGTCACATACTCAAAATCAGCATCGGTAATCGGTGTCGATAATCGGCCTATAGACGGAGTAGGGTCCACAGAAGGACCGTGGATCTAGTTTATAATAATATATCCTCCCAAATCAAGGTTGGGCCTAAGTGGCCGACCTATAGCCTAAGGATCTGAAAAGGGTTCCTTCACCATACTATTTCATAGCCTTGCTAGATGCCCAAGGGGACCTAAAACAAGCCCTAGGTAGACTTCCAAAATAAAAGAAATAACCCTACTAACAACCAATGGGGGCTCAACATCTTGGGTTGTCCCAACGAATGGATGGATCATGCAATATCAATGAGGGCCAATAATTTGGGTTAACCCATTAAGAAAATGATGAGAATGGGCCTATCAAGGCCTAAGCGAAGGTCACAATGTGGACATTTAACCACTATTGCCCATCAATGTGGACATTTAACCAGCATTGCTCTCAAAAAGTGGTCCACATATAACCTAACATATAGTGGGCCCATGGCCTCACACAAGGGCCTAACATGCATCATGATGGGCCTCACTCAAACACGAGCTACCATTATATCACAATGGGCCTCCTCACATGGGCCTCAAAACATATCATAGTGGGCCTCAAACATGGGCCTCAAAACACATCATAGTAGGCCTCAAACATGGGCCTCAAAACAATCATAAAGGGCCTCTCATATGGGCCCAACATACATCACATCAAGGTGGGGCCCACACATCAATTAGAGGTCATTTTAGAGCATTTCGAAACATAAATCTCATCGAAAGATCATCTAGGCCATACCACAAATAACAGTGGAAATAACGATTTTCACCATTTAAACTCGCGGGGCCCACTATAGTGTTTATTTTTCATGCAATCTATTCATACGGTCACAAAGACCTGGTTGAGAGAGAGAGAGAGAGAGAGAGAGAGAGAGAGAGAGAGAGAGAGAGAGAAATAAATATCATTTTGATCCAAAACTTCTGTGTACCCAAAAGGGCTTTAAGGGTAGGCATTTATCTCTCCATTATTTTCTGCAGTGTGGTCCACCTGATAGATCTGCCTCATTTTTGTCCCAAGCCTTAACATGAGTTTGCCAAATGGAAGGACGGTTTGGATGGAACACATCCATCAGAGGGACTCACATAACTTGGTGCTGTCAATCAAACAGCTGTTTAACTAGTGGATGGACGGTTTGGATGGAACACATCCATCATGTGGGTCACGTTGTCCAAATGGACGGCATGGAATACAAAACATACATCACAATGGATTCCACAGATGGATGAACGGTCTGATACGAACATCAAAGTGGGCCACTACACGGGCGGTGTAGATCCAACATGCATCATGGTGGGGCTGTACATGGCGCCGTCTAGATGGACGGTGCAGATGAAACACATACATGTAAGGTGGGGCCTACATAGCACTGTCCAACAACTGGATGGTGTAGACACACATACATCCTCGTAAGGTCCACGTGGTGGCCCACCAGAGATTTGAATCTGCTTCAGTCCCTGGCTCGTGGCCAGGGACGGATGGAGTAGATGAAATGCATATATCAGACCGTGATATACACATGGTGTGGCCCACACATGGTATACACACGCACATATATATATATATATATATATATATATATATATATATATTACATAATATTAATATTTATATTATTTTTATTTTATTTTTGCAAATCCAACATCCAGCGTCCAAGCCTAGACGGACGTTGGATGTACACATACATCATGGTGGGGTCCACTGTTCTCAAACGGATGGACAGTTAGGATGCAAGGTGGGTCCCATGTGTATTGAATACACACATCTGAGGTGGGTCCACATGTGTGGACCCACAAGCTTTGGAGAAAGTTGATGTTTGTGTTTTACCTATGTCCAGCAGCGACTGCTGATGGATGGTGCGCATACAACACATGTAAACGGTGGGGTCCACATCAATGGACGGTTAGGATACAACATACCGCATGATGGGGCCCACCACACCAGATGATGTCAATACAGCAGCAAGCGCTACTGGTTGTCCAGCAAATGGATGGCCCTCAATCAAAACAAATACAAGGGTGAGTCCACACGCTGTATTAAGTTAATTTTTATGTTTCCCGTCATCTGGGCTGTTCGAATAGATCGGCTTCAAGGTGGGCCTCACGATCGGATGGTTAGGATCATCTTTTATCATGGTGGGCCACAAGACATCACACAGAGAGAGAGAGAGATCGAAGATGGTGGAGGGGCCCCGCCACTATGGGCCCCTCTTTGATATAAAGTATACATCAAGGTGGGTCCTACCATATGTGGGCCTCGGGTTGAGTCGACTCAAGTTGACAGGGTGTGACTCAGGGTCACACGTAAACGCTGATTACAGGTAGCGGGCCCCGAAATTCGACAGGGAAGACCACGAGAATTTATAAAATGATATGGACTATGATACGGGCCTTACAGCTTCCCAAGCTCAACCTATCATGGTTGGATGATGACGTGGGCTCGATGGTTGGGGACGTTACCGATCCGGAGCCGCGGGCTGCTAACGAGGAAAACATCATTGAGGTCACCTCTGAGCAAAATGTTGACAAAGAATGTGTTGCTGAGGTTTCCTTTGGGCAAGCTACTAACAAAGAAGATGTCTTTGAGATCGCCCCCGAGCAGGATGGACCCTTACCTCATAGGGAATCAATTCTAGTCATAGTTTTTGTAGCATCTGTAGTTTTTTGTACCTTGTAAACATTTTTTATAATGAAAAAGTGTTTCTTTAAATCTTATCTCTCTACGCTTTATCTGATATGATATGTTTGTGTGTTCTTGTATACTTGTTGCCCCCTCCCCCTTTCGAGCTTGACCTACTCGAGCTCGGAAATGAGATCTTTAGGACGGATCCTAACCCTCTTCTTGTCACCCTTACCTTAATGAACAAGGCTCATTGCTCAATGAAGGGTGGTCGATCTTGAACTCTATAGTCTCCTTAGGATGTTTCTTTGACTATTCCTAAGTTTTCAGGTTAGTATGGAAGGATCCTTCCTGGGCCATCTTCCTCAAATCATTACCTGAATAGGAAAATTGTTCAGGTGGAGGGTACCTTCTTTGGCCTTTACCTCTTCTCAGCTTTCTGGTTAGCCTTTAAGTCCTTAACAGTTGGAAGGGTACATCCTTGGGCCTTACCCTTTCCTTGGCTCTCTAGCTACTGTGCTTGTCACTTAGAGACGGCAGAATGGTTGTCAGCATAGAAAAAGATACTTTTGATTTATGAAAAAACATATTTACAAGTAGCTAAAACATGAAGCATTTTATCAAAACTAGAATGCCTTAAGCATTTGTAGAGCTTGGACCGAATAGTCATTACTGGTAATAGATCTTCAAGTGCTTTGTATTATAAGGATACATCAGAGCTCATCCTGCCATGTCTTCTAATCGGTAAGTCTCTGCTCAGACTATCCCAGTGACTTTGTATGGTCCTTCCCAGTTCGGTCCCAGGGTTCCCAAGTCAGACTCTTTTGTGATTAGGGAGACTTCTTGAAGCACTAGGTCTCCTACTCTAAAGCTTCACTACTCCACTCTTGAGTTGTAGTAACAAGCAGCTGTTGAGGGTTAAATATTACATATTGGACCCCATTTATATCTTGGTTTTATGAAGATGATACTGCTTAATGTCCTATTTTACTCATGTTTATGTTGCAAGGTGAATTTGAGAGCTTGGATTGTAAAAGGTGCTAAAAGCATAGATTCGACACTCAAAGATTACCAAGGTAAAGAATGGATCTTAGGAGACAACGATTGAATATTTCAAGGTTCCAAGATTCAAGAAAACCAAGTGGAGAAGGAACGAAGACAAAAGAATTAGTGCAGAATGCACATTGAATGTGTCATCAAGCACCGTTCGATGACATTGAGGACACATTCGAAGACATCGAACACAAGTTGATGACATCGAATTTATGAACGAAAATTGAGTTGGTCGCTAGGCAAATTGAAGACGTTTTTTGAGGACTCGAGAACTCATTCGATGACTCAAAGATTTGCTCGGTGACATCAAGGCCGGCTCGATGACATTGAATTTTTTATGGAATTTCGACAAAATTTGCTAGACATATTGGGCACCATTTTCAATTACTCAAAGATCTACTCGATGACATTGAAGGTCTCTTCAATGACATCGAATTTATTGAAGAAATTGGAATAACTCTCTAGACTATTTTGTTCACATTATCGATTCCTCGAACATTATTCGATGACATCGAAGGTAGGTTCAGTGACATACAAGGTTGCAGAGTCTGAATGAAGCTACAAAAGCATGAAAAAAGCATGTATAAAAGAACCTTCGATGACATCGAAGGCTGTTCGATGTCATCGAACGAATTGCGCGAAGTTATGTAGAGTTAGGTAGAGTGCGTAAATTTAAGGTTGTTTTTAAATTTTTCCAAAGAGTTACGAATGGAGGTGTTGCACAACTATAAATAGAAGTCCCCAGGGCATCCCTGGGAATTATCTAGGGTTGGAGGAGTGAAGAAAAAGCATGGAGAGCAGTCGCTAAGCATTTTTCTTCTTTTCTTCCTTAGTTTTTATGCTTTGTCACGCCCCAAATCTGAAAATCGAATTTACAGGAATCCCGATTGCCGAATCCGGTGCCGACAGCCTCCGTAGTGCCTCATTCTCGGCTCCTAGTATTCATATGCCAGATTCTGATCCCAGGATCCTACAAGAAATTTTTTTTTTTTAATGTATATTTAACTAGTAAAAAGCATAACCACAAGATTACCCAATTCACAAAGGCAACATCATCATCACATATCCACTAATATAATCATTTGAGTACAACACTGAAAGAGAAATACATAAATAGAAAATCAAGCTCTAGAAGACCACTGCACGCTCCAAGCTTAACACTGCTGTAACATAACATCACCTGCAGGCAACTATCGTGCATAAGCTTATAGAAAGCTTAAAGGGTGGTGTAAGTGTGTAAGGTAAGTGCTAAGTAAGTAATATCAGAATAATCAGAGTAAGTGGAAGTACTGACAAGTCCATAAGTTAATTAATATCAGAATACATAATGCAAATCAGTTATGCAAATGAGGAGTCAAAGCGAGCTAAATATTAGATGCCGAGGATAAATACCATAAATCATACAATATCGAAATAACAAAAAATATACTGATAAGTCTATGAGTGTCATCAGCCATACCAAGGCTATGCGATGCAAGACATGAGTTCTGACGGCCATATCAATGCAAAAACATGGCAACCCAAAATGCTAAGTACTGCAGATGCAATGTAATATGCGGTGTGAATGAAATGACTAAGCTGGAGTGAAGTCGGGATGATAGTACGTAGAATCGCAGGCTATGGGGTCCATCACAAGAGACTTTTATTCAAACCAGTCCCATACCTAAATTTGGATAGTCAGACTCAATGTGGTAACTCCTGGTCTCAGGTTAGTCGCGCGCCCAACCGAAATCCTGGCCATGCGAAGGTACATAAAAATTAGTTACGCACTACCAACCCAAGTGGATAGTGAATGAAATGAATGCATGAGTATGCAACTCCTACTCAACAGTCCACATATCATTACGATTCCTCTCTGAGAAATCACCGGGGTCTATTACATTCCAAACCAGATTGTCGTCCCATCGCGCGCAACAAGGTGAGTGGAAGAGACCTCACTATCTGCCTGCCAATATTGGGCCCGGCTCATCAAAAGCGGACTCATTCCTCAAGCTGGTCAGACTCAGCCTAGAATTGCCCCCTCCTCTTAGGCAGATAAGGCCATACCCCCTTCCAACTGACCACGACATAGTGAGAGACGTGGCCTAATGGTATACGGCCCTCATGCACTCATGCATCCACTCGGTCTAAACGTTGGAGCAACCTTTAGAACCAAGAGGGTTCTAGGACTTTCACCTAAGGATATCTATAGCACCCCATGTAGAATAGATTTTCGGTGTCCCACCTGGCCATCCATGAAATACCTGTGGTGGCTATGGTCCTGATGTCGCTAGGGTGTATGATGGTCATGTCACACAAATACGAGATGCATGCGTCACACAGTCCAATCATGCATCAATCCTGTGCATGCCATGCTTTCCTGTGGGGCATCTCCGCCTATTAGGGAGACCTATGAACAACCTACCCTATGACATATGCAATGGTCAATCACATCTTATAATAAACATACAGATGATGCGCATGGGCATGTATTATGATGCTATGCTGTCACATACTCATAATTGGTATTAATAACCGGCATCAACAATCGGCCTCGACAATGTGGACATTTAACCAACATTGCCCCCAAGGAATGGTCACATAGAGCTAAACATATAATGAGCCCACGACCTCACACAAAGGCCTAATATACAACACGATGGACCTTACTCAAGGGTTTAATACACATCACGATGGGCCGTTCACATGGGCCTAACATAGATCACAATGGGCTCCATCGCTTGGTCCTCAAATGCATCACAATGGGCCTCATCACATAGGCCTCGACAATCGGAATCCGCAAATTGGTCATGTCAATTAGAATCAGTAATCGATCACGACAATCGGGATCGATCGATAGTTAAAATCGACAAATCGGTGACGTCAATCGGCAATCGGTCACGACAATCAGAATCGATCGATAATCAGACTCGATAATTCAGTCATGAAAATCGTAATCGGCTGAACAAGGCCTAAGGGAAAGTAACAATGTGGGCATTAAACCATCATTGCCTATGAATGTGACCATTAAACCAACATCGCTCCCAAGGAGTGGCTCACATAGAGCCAAACATAAAGTGGGCCCATGGCTTCACACAAAGGCCTAATTTACAACACAATGGGCCTCATACAAGGGCCTCAGGCAACTACCATGAGCCATATCAATGGGTCACACCAACGGGCTTGATATATACAACAGGTAGGCCCTGCTCATGGGCCGTAAACAGACAATAGGTGGTCCCTACACATGGGCCTCAAATACATTACATGGGCCCTACACATGGGTCTTGAATACATCAAAGGGGCCATGCAATATGGGCCTAATACATGTCACAATGGGCCTCAACTACGGGTCGCATGTACATCATATAGGTCTCGACAATCGAGGTCGGCTTCGATAATTGGTACCGATAATCAACATCGATAATCAGCACCGACGATCAACATGGATAATCGACACCGACAACCAGCATATATAAACAATGCAGGATTCATAGATGGACAACCAATCAACCATAATGTAAAGATCGGCTTTCGGTCGTGGTTATATATAATCCGATAGCATGAAACCGTCTATCTATGGTGAATGGGGCCCACTTAATTGGGTTAACCTCCAAAGAGAATGGGCCTAACAAGGCCTAAGGGAAGGTCAAAATGAGGACATCTAACCATCATTGCCCATCAATGTGGATATCTAACCAATATTGCTCCCTATGAGTGACCTACATAGGGGTGAACATAAAGTGGGCCCATGGTCTCGCACAAAGACCTAATACACATCACTATGGGCTGCATCACATGGGCCTCAAATACATCATATGAGCCATAAACTATGGGCTTTAAATACACAATAGGTGGGCTTTACATATGGGCCTTATATACATCAAGTGAGTTACATCAATGGGCCTCGATTACATCACAATGGACCTCATCATATAGGTCATACACACATCACATCAGGCCTTACCCATGGGCCTCAAATACATCACAATGGGCCACAACCCATGGGCTTCAAATACACAATAGGTGGGCCCCATTAATGGGCCTCGATTACATCACAATGGACCACATCAACGGGCCGCACCAATAGGCCATCATATACATTGAGTGGACCGCATCAATGGGCCTTAACCCATGGGCCACAAATATATCAAGGTGGACCCGACAAATGAGCCACAAAGTACATCATGGTGGGCCTAATCATGTGGGCCCCATTTATATCCAAGTGGGCATCGGCATCGGGTCTCATATCACATCGGGCCGAATCAATTGGCCGATCGAAGGGGCCGTGCCAATCATCCATTAATAGAGATCATTATAGAGCATTAAATAAATAAATAAATAAAATGAATTATATCCAAAGATCATCTGGACCAAACTACAACTAATAGAGGTGATACTAACTTTCCACTTTCGACTTCCAGTGGGCCCACTACAACATTTTTAATTTCCATCTAGACTATCCCCATGGTCACAAGGACCCGGGGGAGACAAATGTCATCTCGATACAAGGCTTTTGTAATCCAAAAGGGGTTTTAAAGGTAGGCATCCACTCCACTATTTTCTATAGTGTGGTCCTCTGTCAACTGGATCTGTCTCATTTTTAGTCCCAAGCCTTAAGATGGGCTTTCAAAATCGTTGGACGGCGTGGATGCAACCCATGCATCATGGTGGATCCCATAGGGATGGGAAGGATGGACGGCATAGATGAGGTACATACCTCGTGGTGGGGCCCATACTAATGGAAGGTGTGGATCACAATACATACATCAGTGGATCCCATATGGGGCCCACCATAATGTTTATTTTCCACCCAGCCTGTTGGCAAGGTTACACAGACATGGGGCCCACTATAATGTTTACTTGCACCCAACCTATTGATGAGATCACACGGACCAGGGGCCCACCGTAATGTATATTTATCATCCAATCTGTTGATAAGGCCACTCAAACCTGGGCCCACCATACTATTTATATGCCATCCAAATTGTTGATAAGGTCACGTGGACCTAGGGCCCACTGAAATGTTTAGTTTCCTCCCAACTTGGGGCCCACTGTAATATTTATTTTCCACCCAAACCTGTTGATGATGCCACATAGGCATGGGGCCCACCGTGCTGTTTATATGCCATCCAAACTGTCCACAAGGTCACGTGGACCTAGGGCCCACTGTACTGTTTATTTGTATCCAATCTGTTCATAAGGTCACGGGGACCTTGGCCCACCGTGATATCTATCTGCCATCCAAACTGTTCACAAGGTCACGTGGACTTAGGGGTCCACGGTGATGTTTATTTGCCATCCAACCGGTTGATAAGGTCCCATGGACCTGGATTGAGGTAAAATAAATTTCATATTGATACAAAACTTCCGACCCATAAAGGGTTTCAATGGTAGACGTTCAACCCAACACTATTCCCTGTGATGTGGGTCACCTGAGTCGCATACGTGGCTGATTTTTGGCCCATCGCTAGGGGGTGAGGCCCACCATATGCACAGTGCAAATGTTCGACTCACATCACGATGGGGCCTGAGATGGGGCCCACTATCCAGCCCGCATAGTACCGGACGTTGCTAACTAGAGCGTCCAGAGACGCTGACAACAGCAACGTCTCTGCCTCCCTTTTTTTTTATTTTTTTAAAAGTATTTCTAAGGAATTTCCTAGGTGGGGCCCTCATCAGGGAAATCCGCCCCACCCATTGCACTCTACGGCTCAAGACAATCTCATTGAGCCCAATATTTGATATGTTTTGGGGTACAGAACATCAGGGTGGGTTTTTAACGGTAACGATACTGTTCTCTATGGTACGGCCCATCTGATGATCAGGTTGACGTCATTTTTGGGCTCAACGCCTAATATGAGCTGAGAAAGAGAATAGACGGCGTGGATTATATACATACATCAAGTTGGGGCCTACATGAGCGGTCCACCCCAAAAGCTCTTTTTTTTTTCTTTTGTTAGCTTTGTTAATACACACCCATGTCGGTACACACACTCCATGTTAGCTACACCCCACCTTCTTCACGTCCAGTGTCCAGAGATGCTGGATGGCATGGATAAACACAGTGGTGGGTCCCACACGGTCGTGGCCCACATTTTATCAAGGTGGGTCCCACATGAATGGGGCCACCTGATTTAAATCAATCTGATATTTGTGTGTTTCCACCACCATTAGGTAGGGTCCATATGACTTGGACGGTTTGGATAAAACATACCTCAAGGTGGGGTCTATCCAAGTGGGCCACACATCATACAAAAAAAATGAGAAGGAGAGAGAGAAGCACCCACCTTTAAAACTACTCCTCCTTCCGCATTAAGGCGATCTAGCTCTAAGGAGAAAGAATCAATGGTTGAGATTGAATTTTAGAGGTTGGATGATGGGGTATGAAGTTTCATGGTGGGTGAAAAATGGAGGAAAGCTTGGACGTTGGGAGTTTTTTGGGATTGCTTAGAGAATGAGAGAGATGAGAGAGAGTGAGAGAGAGAGATGGGTGTGATGGGTGAAAAGGTAAGTGATAGGGGTACTTTGTGTAAGAGAGTGTTAACTTTAGGAGTTGCTTGGGGATGGGGTGATGTGTACTTGAAATGAAGTGTGATTGATGGGATTGATGGGACATGATTTGAAATCTTTATTGGGTTTGCAATTGCACAATGTTTTCTCGAACCGAATGTGGGCCCACATCTCCTGGCCTGGGTATCACCTAGGCCCGCGAGTCGCGACATCGGAACTGCCGCGACGGCGCGGTCTCTAGGATACAAGTCTCGGGTTGAGTCAACTCGGGTTGACAGCGTGTGAATTAGGGTCACGCGCAAATACCGATTAAGGATCGAAGGTTGTCGAAATTCGACCTGAAAGATCGGGAAATCCTACAGAATGGTATGAACTAAGATATGAGTCTTACATGCTTTCTTCTAGGGTTTTAGTTTTAATCATATCCATGGTTGGATAAGCCTCTTAGATAGGGCTAAGAGGTGAAGCTTATAATGTGATGAGATATTTTCTATTACTTTGATTCATTTTTATGTTGAACTCTCTTTGCTTCGAGTTTGATTTTTAAGGAATACTTTCAATTTTTAATGGTTTATTGTGACTCAAATTATAGTAGATCCGCAATAGCTTTGAGTATCTTCTTTTCATGTATTGATATTGTGAAATTAAGAAATCTTGTTGTTCACCATCGTCCCATGGGCATAGTTGGGTGATAGAATCCCTTCTAATCTTCACGATTCTCTTATGTTTGGTTATGAGATTGGTACATCCTATTGTGAGCCTTTGTCTCCTAGGCATGGTTTTGTGATGGAATCACTTCCAATTCTTGCACCTCTCATCCATTGAGAATCAGGTCAAAGGAAGTTTAAATTTGATTTTACTGAGATATCTTCCAACTGGATAAGATAGGACTCTGATTCTAGTTGTGTCCTTGAATCAATCATAAATCTCTCTGATCTCTACAAGTGGATCGTTGAAAACCCTAGTTTCCACTTTTGAATTTCTTACGTTTTAGTTAAATAATTCACAATTACTCTCTCTACCTTTCATATTTATATTTACATCTTCTTTTAGTTTTACTTCTTGTTGCTTTCAGAATACTCATGAGATTAGTCATTGTGGAATTGACTTCGGTCTCACCGAGATTATTACTGCATCACGACCCTACACTTGGGTTGTGAATAAGTTTTTGGCGCTGTTGTCGGGGGCTAATGGTTGCGTTTTTATGAGATTAGTTAGTTTTAGAATTAGGTTAAGATTATGATTTTTCTACTTTCTATTTTTAGGTTAGATTTTTTTTGAATTATTTTAGAAATTAACTTAGCTTTCTAATTCTAGGTTTAGAAACTTTCCTAATTTATTTTTAGAAACTAACTTTTTTTCATTTTAAAAACTTTCTATTTTCGATTTTTAGAAACTTTTTTTTTTTTTGAAACTAGGTTGCTTTCTTATTTCTGTTTTAGAAACTAATTCACTTTCCTTTTTCTTTTGGAGGATCCTAACATAGATCTCATCCAATCTGGTAACTTCCTTCTAACTTCTCCTCTACTTACTTTCCATATTGCTGTAGGATTTTTCTTTTATTCTTTTTTAGGATTAGGTTCAGAGTTAACGTTTCACCATGTAAGAGTGGGAACATCAGTATGCTGAGATAACTAAGAGATATTGGGAAAAGATGTATGATCATTATGATAGGAAACAGCCTATGTCTCAAAATTTTTCTGAAAATATCATTGAGAACTAAACGGAATACAATGCTCCACTGGTTAAGAAGTCATTATGCAATCATGGGAGAGAGAACTATTATCACCCATCAGACAAGAAGAAAATAATGAGAGATTATACTATGGGTGATAATATGTACCAACAACCATCAGATTCTTCCGCCTATGACACGTATGATTATAATTAGTGAAAATATCAATGTTGGGAAGATGAACCAGCAATATATCATAGTGACAATTCTCTTGGGTCCTCTACCTTTGAAACCCAACCAGAAACGACTTCAGGGTTAGATAGACGATTTTGTTGACATTAGAAGAATGATAAAAGTTCTTGAATCACTCCTCGATAAGATAATGGAGGCTAGTTCACCCCAGCCTCAACCCAATCTAATTCTTCATTCCCAACTCCCCACTTATGATCAGTAGAAACATCAAGATTGAGAACTTGAATCAATAATGCATCATAATGACAATTCTCTTGGGTCCTATACCTTTGAGATCTAACAAGAAACGATCCAAGAGAATTCACTTCAGAATTCCAGACAAACTCTAGAGCTCATGACGGTCCAAAGTTGGATTGTATTAATGAGCATATGGTTCAATTTTTTGAAAAGTTGATCTCGATGACGGTCCAAAGTTGGATTGTGTTAATGAGTATATGGTTCAATTTTTCGAAGAGTTGATCTCGACGACGATCCAAAGGAATGATCAAGAGATGTAAGCGTCTTTCAAATATAATAATACTGAGACACTTCACTCACATGACACACTTGGTTTAAATGATGAGGAAGAGGTTAGTTTATTCAAACCTTAACCCAACCTAGGGACATAATGTGAGGAAAGCAGTCCCAGTCCACGTGTGTACTGCACTGAATTGGAAGATGATGAGTATTGAAATGACAATCATGAACGTATAACTCAAATCCCCCTAGATTCAATCTCAAGTTTGGCCCATATTAATGATCAAGAGGTTCATGAAGTTGTCGACTATAGTGATCTACTCCACCCATCTGACATAGCCAATTTAAATGTGGAGGATAAACCACTTTCAACTAACCATTTCAACTTTTGTGAGATATATTTAGACCACTCCCCTAAATTGAATGATGATATGATTCGAAAGATGGACGAATTGCTCGATATGACTCTGGAATTTGAAACCATCTAGTTGAGGCCACCATCTGAGTTATCAACCCTTTACAATATAATGCCTTTACTGAGTAGTATTGATGAATAGAGTCTTCACATCAATTCTTTGCCTGTTGATTTTCCAATCTACCTATGTAAGGCAAGATGAGATACATTTGGTGACGCTTTATTTTCATAGTAACAAAAGTGCGGAAATTGAAATCGGTTGCAAGTTGGTATAAACTTTTACTATTTAAAGGAATTTTCTTAGTTGTTTTAAATACGAATTAAAGCTTGGGAAAGAGACCAAGGGGTGGAAGAGTCTCTATGAAGCTGTTCTTCCTCTTTGATTTCTCAATTTTAGTTTGTCTTTCTTTTATTTTTCTTCTAGGTTATTAGCCATGTTAGGCTAATCTCTTAGTTAAAGGTAAGGAATGAAGCCTGTAGTTCATTACATTATTTAGTTTATTTAATTTAGTAAACAGTGGTTGAAATTATGATATTAGATTGAATAGATTTGGATTTTACTTTAAAGTCTTTGTATTTCTTCATTTTTAATCTATTGTCGACTTCGGGCACATTGGATGCTTGGAAGTGCAATTACAATGCATGATTAAGAAGGAATTAGTATATAAAACTTCTTAGTCTATTGTAGAATCCAGGCACAATTGATGCTCAAATTTTGTATGATTGATGTCTGAGTGCTTCATGAGAGAATTGTTCAATTGAATTCATATTCTAATATTGTTTATGATTGATTTAACCATTCAATCATTTGATTGAATATGATAGGACTCCAATTCCAATTAAGTTATAATCATTAAATTAGTAAAATAAATATTGTGATTACTATAAGTGGATTCCTAGATCTTTAGTTCTTTTTCTTCTTATTTAAAATCATTTTTATCTCACTGGATTAAAAACCTGAATAAACCATTAATCTTAGATTAGTTCTAGGTCGTGCTCCCCATTCCCTATGGATTCGACCTTGGTCTCACCGATTTATTAATACATTACAGCCCTACACTTGGGGTTGTCACAATAATTTTTTAATGTTATTGCTGGGGAGTGGCGTTAACACAATTATGTTTAATTTTTGTTTTTGGTTACATTTTTCTATTTTTCTAAAATTTTCTAACATAGGGTTTTTTTAAGAATTTTTTAAATTGTAGAATTTTTTAAGGATTTATTATTATGGTTTAGATTTTCTAATATTATTAACATTGTTTATTGTTTATGTTTTATAGCATCTTCACTCTACTTCCTCTCTTCTGATAACATCCTTACTCCATCTATTTACTTTCCTTATTGTTGGGGAATTTTTTTGTAGAATTTTTTTTATTAAGGTTTCATCATGTTCATGCAAAAGTGGATACATGAATACTCTAATCAACTTCTAAAAGATGAGAGATTCATTAATAGATTGTTAAATGATTATGATAGGAAAGGCGTATGTGTCACGACCCAGATTTCGGGTACCTAGCGTATATTTCGGACCCGTATCCATGTCATGACTTATACACTAAGTGTACTTAAACTGTTAAATTGCTTACAAAAATCTCATCTACCCAGTAGCTTTACCATAGATATGCATTCCATTCATACTAAGAAACATCTCATAAATAAGAAACGACCATTTATTTCAATAATCAATTATAAACATAGTTAAGGACCCTCCCATTCGGGGTCTTATAAAATGAAATAAACATGTCCAATAACTTGAAAAAATTTTAATTAACAATCTAAGAAATTAAATATAATTAAAAATTTTTTAAAAATAAATTGCCACTTTAAGGCAGTAACTTCTTCCTCTGTCAAGCAGGGGCATGTGTCCCATAAATCCTTCTCTAGCTCGGCTACGTATTCCTATTCTTGAACCATCGGTTCACCCTCATTCACGTCTACATGATTTTTCCATCAATAAAAAGGATAAGCTGGACAGGCCTAGTGAGAATTCCCGACATGATTATTTACATCAAATTATAATAGAATGCTAATAATCATAAACAATATAAATTTTTAAAAAATACAAATGCAATGCATTAATGCATCAAGTAGGAATCCATCCATGTGCTTGGTTTGTAAACCCGTCAACCTGCATCTTTCCCTTCGTTGGCTTCTACCATCCAGTAGGCATAGGTAAGGCTCGCATCTACTCCTTGAGTAGGCTTCCACTAGTATAGTGGGCTTCTGGTAACGATTCTACCAGGATATACCATCCAGGGAGGTCCCCAAGGAATATAGCACGTGGTGTGCATGCAATTGATAGATGTACCAAGTAATCATGAATCATGTATTGTATAGATTATTTCGATTATCACATTTGAATCAACATAATCTATTACATTAATCAAATTATATCATTATTAATACAAAAATCATACAGTTATTTAAATCAACTAAGAGTATGTGATAATTAAATCAGAATAATAATACAACACATCAACAGTCCACCTATTTTAACTTGATGGATGGAAACACATCGAGATCACTTACCTTGATGTGGTGGAGATGATTTCGTGAACCAACGGTTTGAATTGAATTAGGACTTCCTAAAATCACATAAATAAGAATTTTCTTTAATCTTATGATTATACATAATGAATAAAACCTATGATTTATTATTTATCATTTATTCAAATTGATGTTACCCATCCAATAGTCTAATCGCTCCAAAATTTGAGGCCTTGATATATCTTAGCCTTAGGAATCATATGATCAACATGGATCTAATCTAATTAAACTAGCGATCCCACACCAATCTCTATAGTAAGAGATTTCACCTAACATTTACTATTTTCATCATATGTATCAATAGGCCGATGCGATGAATGTGTGGTCTATCCAACTCGTTCATTGCATAGATCTTAAAGAATAATTCTAAATCATGAGAAAATAAAATTAAAATATTCATCACTAACTTGTATCAAAGGCGACTTAAAGTTTTTTCATTTCACTTTTGTCTTTCCACTAAGATGCATTATGAAAAGGGAAGGTTTTTAAAAAGCTTCGGATGTAATTATGGAAGTTTTATTAACAACCAAAGATATGGCGTGGATTTGATGATATCCAGTGATTAGGATTGAACTCTTCCAACTACAATTGTAAGTTCTTGCTCGAAACAACCCACCAACTAGAAAACATACGTAAAGACTGTCTAAGGATGTATTTTGATTTAATTAGGGTCCAGAGATGATGGAGAACATCACATAAGGATGACCGAGATTTGATGGATGAGTTTAATCCAATAGAAAGATATGATTAACTAATGAATGGATCAGATTAAACAACAAGAGCATTTTTCAAAGATAAAGTAGAGTCGATCTTAAATAGGGAGGGAAAATAGAAAGTTTCCATTTCAAACTTTGATTGTGCTGGAGAAAATAATTTTTTAGGAAATTGTTTCAAGGAATTCTTTCAAGCATACATGTGCCTTTCAATTGATGACATAAACTAGCATATTATGAGAAATTCATTCTGTCCATTTACTTTGCCTTGTCATGTTAGCATATGGGTTCAAAAATGAACTAAAACTAGTACTCGAGTGGCCTGTTTCATGGACGCTTTGGATGGTAAGACAGAATGTTTTTAAGAATCAATGGCTTGTAGTGTTAGTGAGGAAGATGAATTGGTTTTAATGGCAGATTTTGTCCGGAGACATATTTCTTTGAGTTGTTTCTTGTGGATGTCTCGCACAGGTCTCATCGTGCTTGTGGGTACATAAATAAAAGGTCAGTGATGATTGGCTTGGTGGGTTCGTAAAAGATTTATTTTTCAGATATAGTGTGGTTTGGATTTGTGAATTATCTGGAGGTTGCAAGAAGGGTATAAAATGGTGATTCATGATCTTTAGTTTCAAATTTCAGTTTGTATATGAAAAGTGGAAGGAAATAATGTTACGTGCTATCGTTCTCCTCACATGAATCTTGATCCCTAGTTGAGATCTGCGTGAATGGTTAGGATCATAGAAGAAATCTTCTCTATGATTCAAGGAAGAATCCCGATGGAGTACTAGGAATGAAAATTTCCATTTTGGTGAGGGAATATGGAACTTTATTTAGAATGCAATTAGTGCAGCCAGTTGTCTCGAGTTGTTTGATCATGTGGCGTCCAGCGTGGTAGTTTTTGGTGAAATCATATATGTCCATGTAATTTGTTGAGTCTTGTTAGGATAAAGTTTAAGAAATGGAGTAAATCAATTATCCGTATGATCTGCTTGATAAGATAGGAAATCGAGAAGATTAAATATGGATTGTTGACAGTTTCTTGGCTAGTAGGTGAATGGAATGACCCAGATCATGTATGTGTAGGCTTCACAGATGGTGTACGGTGAAGGATAAGTTGACATTTTACTAGATGGAACATAACCATAGAGTGTAGTTGCTAGAGTCTTGAAGTCATTGAGAGACGTGAGTTGCTGGACATCTTCAAATAATTTTTAATATATTATATAACAGGATATGTGAGACCCGACCCAAGTTTGCATGTGTGCATGTGTGTGTGTGAATGTGCATTTCATTTCTTGTGGTCTCGTGGTCTTACCGGTCGAATTCCGGTGACCCGTGACCCTCAGATAGTGTTTGCAGTCATCCTTGAGTCCGGTCACGTAGACTCGACTTGGATCAAGCTGAGACCTATGCCATTGTGACCGCATTGTTGCCGCGATTCCAACGCTGCGTCTTTTGCTTTCATCCGATGTGTGGATCATAAGTTGTGTACATTTCATTTTATAGCCCTTAATTTTAATCATGTGGCCAATCTTGGAGTGGTACATGTGGCCCACACTCCCTTTTTTGCATAAGTTCCAACACACACTACACACACCACCTAAATTTCCATAACTCACACTACCAAGACCTCACACACCACCCACACCTAACCTACCCTAGCAACATTGTTTGTATTACTATAGGTTAATGATTACCTTCCTTAAAAAGATTTTTTCCTCTCTTTCCCTTTCATTTTTCTCTCTCTTCTCTCCTTCTTTCTTTCTTGTAAAAAAATTCATCCCATTTTCCAGCCCCCTTCTCCTCTATTTTTCTTCAATCCATCCATCTCAATCCCATCTCAACCATCAATCTTGCTTGTTTGGAGCGTTCGAAGCCTAGAGTTGGAGTTTTGGTGGAGATCCTATAGATGTAAAATCTGATTTCTATAGCCTAGATATTTTTTTTTCTTTCATGAGGGAAATGTAGGACCCACCAATCAATGGTGGAGATCCCACACAATCCCATGGTTGTGGCCTAATGACTTACCTTATGCATGCATGATCCATGCATGGAGCCTTTCTCTATGGGCCCCATTATGACAGTTTTCTTTCATATCATACCATGTTTAGGTCATCTAGACCTTAAACCATGGTGGGGATGGCATCCACACTATGCATTTTAATTATAGGCCATGCATGTGCAAGATCCATGTTGTAAATGTAAATCTATGTATGATGTGCGAGTATGATTGATCTTGAGAGTGCTCAATAGTGACGGAACCCTTTTTCTATGGCCGGATTGTCCTTCTATCTCTCTTTTCTCTCATTTTATTTCCTGATGTGTGTGGCTCATTTAGTGGGCATAGGACATCCAAAAATTTCAGTAAGGTAGGATGCCCAAATGCCCAATGTTTGATTTTGGGTGTCCTACTTGCTGCCTTAATGATGCATGCAAGGTGTGTCGGCTTTAGATTATGACATAGACATTTGTCGGGCCCACTAAGGAAGGCCACACCATCCTCCATTAATGTATTTTTCTTTTTATTTAACTTATATAATAAATTTTATTTAAGTACATGTTGCTGTCCAGAATTTTATGGACAGTTTCTGGTTGTTTTTGGACCAGATTTTGGGACTGTTTGGGGGACTATTTATACCCATTAAATATATTTTTCTGAAATATGGGGATCTCATCTTGATGTCCCCCAAATTTCAGCCCCATATGACCATGATTGAGGTCCCAAAGGTGTGGTCCAAGTAAGGTGGACAGTCTGGATGTTCTGCACTATTCTAGCAACATTCCACCACGAACAGTTGGATTTCTAAAATTTATAAAAATATATATGGGTGCTTGAAAATTATAAAAATTTACAGGGGGTGGCTTACTCATGGTAGGACTCACCTACAAAATTTGGGGGCCAATGGACACCTTCACGTACCATAGTGGTGGCTGGACTGGCCTGCTATAATATAGTGTCCAAATCAGTCCGATTTTTAAGAAAGATTGATTTATCTAAATGAATTAAAATATTTATAGATGTTTAAAAATTTTAAAATTTTGTAGAGATATGGTCTACTCATGGTAGGACCCACCTACCAAATTTCATGGCCAATAGACCCCTGTACACACCGTGGAAAGGACCGGACTGGCCCACCACGTTGGGACGTCCAGGTCTATCCGATTTTATGGACAGTCTATTTTGTTTAAACTAATCAAAATACTTAAAAATATATAAAAATTATGAAATTTTGTGAGGGTGTGGCCCACATATGGAAGTGTCACTCTTTAAAATTTTAGCCTCAAACGATCCCTTTTGGGCATCCAAAAGAATGGGCTAAGATGGCTGAACTCCCAGATTCTTCTACTGTGCAGTCCAGCAATATGCCATGATAAAAACCATAATTCAAAAATATTTCTTTTGATGGTGGGCTACCTTTTTAGGTTTTCTCTGATTGTATGCATGATGAGGGGCCTTGACCCTCAATTTCTAGAGTTTTAGAGGCCTTGGGCCCACTCCAATGGAGTGCCTAAATTTAAGACAGCAATATGTTATAATTATGTTGGGCCTAGGGCTGAAATTTTTAGGAGTGGGGCCCACCACATTTATGAAGGTCTTAGAGAAAATAATTTATACATTTAGTTCCTTAAATGTTGGGCTTAATAAATACACTTTTGAGGCCCACCACAGTTGAATTTATTTGGGTCCATGAATATAGATAGTTGTTGAACTCTTTAAGCCCAATTGGGCTGGAACTTTCCAAATAGGCCCATTGAACTCTTAGGCCATTTTTACCATACTATTATGTTGGGTTAGTGGGCCGGATTACACAAGTATATGGGCCCTTGGTTGCCCACCAAATCAACTTTATATTTGGGTCGGGTTGTACGCCTAACTTACTTGACTAAGAGCATGACATTTGCCCATGTGGTTTGAGCAATGGGCTGCCCACTAGGCCACCATAATATATGGGATTAGTGGCCTTTATGTTGGGCCCTAACCTTTCCCCCATGGGCCCATAGTGGTATGATAATGGCTACTCATTTCTTATTTTTGATGTTGCATGGGCCTTGGGCCTTGATTCATGATTAATTAGAGATGAGCTACCTCTTAAGGACTAATTGTGGTTGGATGTCCACATTGGTGGCCCTAAGGTACGAACATGGGTTTCTATGGGTGGTTAAAGGCCCACCATAGACCTTGCTAAGCTGTTTCACTATTTAGGCCCATACCATTATTCTCTTAAGTCTCGTGGGCTACCCCAGGTATATGGGTCCCCACTAGAGGTTGTATTCCATATGAGGAATTGGTTAAGTACCTAAACCCTTCATGGTTAGGTAAAGAGTTCATCTTTACCTTATTGGCACCCCTTTTCATCTCCATGGCCCACTCCCATACACATCATATGCATGCTTGGTTGAGGTATGATTGGTCATGGTTGTGCCATTGTGTAGGATAGGTTGGAATCTCCCTGAGAGATGGATGCTTGAGATTGATGCATGGGTGATCGTGTGATTCAAGCATCTGTTATTGTATAGCTTGTGGATATTCGCCCTTACTTCATTAGGACCTTGCCTTCACAGGGGTATTCGTGGATGGTCGTATGTGTGGACACCAGAAATATCAGTTGAGCATACCGGGTGCATAGGATGCCCATGGGTGAAATTTTCAAAACTTCCATGGTACCATGGATCTGCTCCAATGCCATGATCGGGTGGAATACATGAGCGCACGAGGGCCTTATAATGTTAGGCTGCAACTCCCACTGTCGTGTAGTCGGTTGGATAGGGGTGTAGTCTTACCTGCCCGGTGTGTAGCGGGCATTGATAGGTTGAGTCTGACCAGCTCGTAAATGGGTCCGTTACTGTCAGGCCTTGCTGGTGATTGGCTGTCCACAGGAGGGTAGTGAGGTCTCTTATGCTCATTTGACTGTGCGGGGTCTGTAGAGTGGCAGTCATTCAGCAGTGTAATGGACCCTGGTGATTCCCTTATGATTGAAAATGTACTTGACATATGGTTTGGTTATGAGCGTTGGCATTACTTGCATTGCATTAGCATTGGCTGTGTAAGCCCCTTCATGCATTGTCTTGGTATGGCTCCCAGTTCTCATTGCATTGTATTTATGATAAGCCTTAGTAAGGCTAGTGATTTTTCCATTGAGCATATTTCTCTTCTTGCATCTCCTACTATTCTTCTGTGCACCATTGTCACACACTTTCACCACCCTCTAAGCTTCTATAAGCTTATGCACGATTGATGTATGTAGGAGATTCTAGGTAGGCATCATACCAGAAGCACGTGGAGTAGAGCTGAGCATTTGAGGACTCCAGTGTTGCGACCTTTTTCTCTTTTCTTTTTATCTCATGTATGTTCTTTTGGACCTTATGGATGATTGTAAAAGTTTAAATTTATAGTGGATTTTATGATGTGTGTCTTTGTTATTCTCAGATGTACTTGTTGTGATCTTGGGTATGCTCATATTGGTAATGATTATACTATTATGAAAATCCTCCTTATAGGATACGAGGATCGGAACCTGCCTCAGGAGCCGAGAATGGGGTACTATGGAGGTTGTTATGACCAGAACCGGTCATTGGGTCCCTTGTGATTCCGGTTACTGAGTCTGGGGCGTGACAGGAGTTGGTATCAGAGGATAGCAAGTAATTCTGAAATGACTCAGGAGAACATCGCATGTCTACTAAGAATATGAGACAAGTAGTGTCCCGAGATCCTTCCTTTCACTCCGTATTGAGCCTTTAATTGTCCTGATTCCTTGCATCGTCATTATTTTGTAGACGATGCCACATGGACGTGACACCGGAGATCGTGGTACCCGTGGTCGTGGCGGCTGTGGTCGTGGTGCCCATGGACGAGGCACCCGAGGTACCTATCTTACTCGAGCACATCTTGCTCCCATTGTTGAGGATTCGATCCTAAAGGTTCCGATCCAGCCTGTTCCTCCAGTTGAGCCCTTAGCGCCTATACCTCCAGTTGTTCCAGTTCCCCCACCTATTCCTCCTACTCAGCATGCTGTTCCAGTTACTGAGGCTCCTGAAAGTGCACCTACTAAGTGCCCTGGTTTGTCAATTACAGTGTAAGTTAAGTCAGTCAGACAAGAGCACCTAACAGGAAGATCAAGTCAAGTGTCTGCCTCAACTGGATGTGTGGAAGCTTGCCATAAGTAAATCATATCCTCACATCCCATATCCAAAACACCAGGTGATTAAAACCCTTAAAATAAGTAAAACATCTTAGGGTTTTGGGTTAAGAAAACTTTGTACCAAATAGGAAAATCTTTAAGTTTCTCTTACCCTGTCGATTATATCGATTCCCTTTTCGATATGATCGACCAACTCTGTCGATGTCCCCTGCATCTCAATCGATACAATCGAATGAGGACATAAATCATCCAGTAATCAAAACATTCATCTGGACAATTTATCGATATATCGATGGTCCAGTCGATATCATCGATATTCGAATATCGATCCTATCGAAAGAGGATCGATAATATCGATAGACTGTTTTTCGGCGCCCCTATTTTTTTAAAGAAAACTAACATAAGCTTCGATATATCGATGGCTATCCGATTCAATCTGAACTCAAATATCGATCATATCGGAAGTCAGTTGATCATATCGATTATGGGCGCATGTTTTCTCCAGTATGAATTTCAGGTTGTTTTTAATGTTGATCGGGGCGCCGGTCGATAAATCGATATTCATATCTCGATCATATTGAGACATGGTCGATTGGATCGAGTCTGGACACAGATCGTCCAGCAAGCTTATAGGTAAATCTATACGATTTATCGATCCGATCGACAATGTCTTCGATATCATCGATATACAAATTTCGATGACATCGATTGTTCCCTGATCATATCTGTAAAACCTGAAATTCTTCTAGATGTATCTCTCTTGTTTTCACCTGTCGATAGATCGATGTGTCTCTTAATGGAATCAGAGTTCAAAATCTAATAACATCGATGGATGTCTCGATCTCATCGACCAGTTAGCGAATGGTTTCCAAAAGCGAAATGACAATTGAGTTTGTATCATCGAGAGGTCTGTCGATATAATCGAGAGTATACGCTCGATCATATCGACGATTGCTCGATGATATCGAACTCTGTCATAAATATGACCATTTATATCCATTGGAACCTTTTGCCTATATATAGAAAGATTAGTCTTTATTGCTGTTAGAGAAAGAAGAGAGTGCTTTTGAGTGTTTTAAACTTCATATCCCTTATCCTAAGACCTTTCTCTCAGGAAGTTCATCCTCTAATCCACCCTCATCATTGATATTTCATAGAGTGGATTGGAGAATGAACTTCCGCATTCAAGGATCCTCCAGCTACTACCTTAATGGTAAATCATTAAGCTGGGATGCCTTGAATGCATAAATGATTGGAACCACTCTATCTTCCTTATAGAAAAATCTTTAGAGAGTAGTATTTGAAAGTGCACCTATTACGTGTCCTGCTTTGTCAATTACGTTGTATGTTGAGTTAGTCAGACGACAGCACCTAACAAGAAGATCAAGTCAAGCATCTACCTCATCTGGATGTGTGGAAGCTCACCAAAAGGTAAATCATAGCCTCACATCCCATATCCCAAAACACCAGGTGATTAAACCCTTAAAAAGAACTAGAACATCTTAGGGTTTATATGTAAGGAAATTTTTTATCTAAAAGAAAATTTTCTAAGTTTTTCTTACACTGTCGATTATATCGATTCCCCTTTCGATATGATCGACCAGCTCTGTCGATGTCCTTGGCATATTAATCGATACAATCGAGTGAGGACAAAAAACGTCCAGCAATCAAACAATCTTCTGGACGATTTATCGATATATCGACCTTCGAGTCGATATCATCGATATTCAAAAATCGATCATATCTGAAGTGGATCGATCGTATCGACAGACTGCTTCTGATGCTCCTATTTTTCTAAAGAAAACTATCAATTGCTTCGATATATCGATGACTGTCCGATTAAATATGAACTCAAATATCGATCATATTGGGAGTCAGTCGATCATATCGACTGTGGGGCGCATGTTCTCTCCAGCATGAATTTCAGGTTGCTTTTAATGTTGATCGGGGTGCCTGTCGATAAATCGATATTCATATTTCGATCATATCGAGACCAAGTCGATTGGATCGAGTTAGGACATAATTCGTCCAGCAAGCTTACATGTAAAATCTATACGATTTATCGATCCCATCGAATGGTCACCGATATGATCGATGTACAAATTCCGATGACATCAACTGGTTCCCCGATCATATCTGTGATCCTGAAATTCTTCAAGACTTCTCTCTTATTTTTCACCTGTCGATAGATCGAACCATCACTCGATGGAATCGGAGTTCGAAATCCGATATCATCGATGTGTGTCTCGATCCCATCGACCAGTTGGCAGAAGATTTTCAAAAGCGAAATGACAATTAAGTTCTTATCATCGAGAGGTCGGCCGATACAATTGAGAGTATACGCTCAATCATATCGACGACTAATCGATGATATCGAACTCTATCATAAACATGACCGTTTATATCCGTTGGAACCTTTTGCCTATAAATAGAGGGAGTTGTCTTCATTGCTGGTAGAGAAAGAAGAGAGTGCTTTAGTGTGTTTTAACCTTCCTATCATTTACCTAAGCCCTTTCTCTCGGGGAGTTCATCCTCCAATCCACCCTCATCATTGATATCTTATAGAGTGGATTGGGGAATGAACTTCCACATTCAAGGATCCTTTAGCTACTACTTTAATGACATATCATTAAGCTGGGATGCCTTGAATGCATAGATGATGGGAACCTCTCTATCTTCCTTATAGGAAAACCTTTAGAGAGTGGTAGTCCATCATAACCTTGACCCAACCTAAGCCTAATATATATACATCTTCATGTTGCAGATCAAGGGAGCTGAAGACTCTTCATCAACAAGTAGAAGGTTTTCATCATTGTTCTGAAAGGGACTCATCAACTTATCTGTAAGTACTAAGAGTACAGAGGACACTTACGATCATTCCTTTTTAGGATTGGGTTTTAAGTATGGCTCACCATTTGAAGTCCTCGAAGGATGCCTCCGATGGGAGTGTACGTGAGGGGTGCGTTGTGTGGAACCTTGCTCTGTGGAGAGCATAAACATCTGGTTAGGAGTACGCCAGTAAAACTCCAGGGTTAGAGGTGAACCGAGTAGAAACCTCAGGGTGCATTGTGTGGACCATTGTCTTGTGTTGGCATAAATATCTGGTTAGGAGTACACCAGTAAAACTCTTGGGTTTGAGGTGAACCGAGTAGAAACCTCTGTAAAGGTTGAAGGTGAACCTGATTTAAAACCTTAGGTTTGAGGTGAACCATGGAAAACCTCCTTAGTGAAATCTAGTCACTCAAGGGTTGAGTGTGGAAGCCGGGAGTGGAGTAGACAAGTCGTCGAACCACTATAAAATGACTGTGCTTGAGTTTGATATTATCTTTCATTTATGTGATTGTCTTGCATGTCTTTATATATGATCACATCCTATGCACACACAGTTATATCCATCACAATCTCATCTATACATTGTTTCTCTCTTAAATAGTTTGTGATTGGATCCTCTATCAGGCTTGGAAGCCAGTAGAGTTAAGGTTGAGTAATCCTAATCAATACTCTGTGATAGGATTAGTATGATAAGGATCTTTAATAATTTATAAAAATTTTAAAAAATCCTAATTAATACTTTGTGATAGGATTAGTGTAGAAGGCTAGAATGCACTACTTCCTGAGATCTTTAGATCATGAAGTTTGGGATATAGTTGAAAAAGGATATGTGGTACCATCAGAACAATTGTACTTGAAAATGAAACCACAATCGCTAAACCCAAACCGAATGAGAAGTGGACGGCGTTTGACAAAGAACAACGAAATGTTGAAGCAAAAGCAATGAACGCCATCTACTGTGTCGTGTCCCAAGACATTTTCAATCAGATAAGTATGTGTGGGACATCTAAAGAAGCATGAGACTTATTGGAAACAACCCATGAAGGCACAAGCACTGTGAAGAGATCTAGACTACAACTCTTAACTTCACAGTTTGAAAATCTCAGGATGGAAGAGCATGAGACATTTATGGAGTTTTTCATAAAATTAAACATCATTTGTAACTCCATGGGTGGATTGGGAGAGAAGGTTCCGGCACCAAAAATATGTAGAAAAATCTTAAGATCCTTACCGGAACGCTTCAATCCCAAGGTAACAACTATTGAGGAGTGTATGAATATTGATGAGATGAAAGTAGAAAAATTGGTAGGTTCCCTACAAACTTTTGAACTACACTTCACACAACCTCAAAAATTTAAAAACACTATCCTAAAAACTTCTAAGAAATCAAAACATGAGGACAGTGAGAGCGAAAAAGAAGATGAAGATGAGGAAGTGGCCTTGCTAGCACAAAGATTCAGAAGATTCTTTCAAAAGAATCGCGGCCATCCTTCTAGAGGTAGAAAGGTGAACTACAAACCTTCTGCAGGCAAATTTGGTAAACAAACCAAAGAACCACAATGTTTGCCTGTCATGAATATGGTCACCTATCTACTGAATGCCCAAACAGAAAAACCAAGGGCAAGGCGATGACCGCCACATGGGATGATACAGAGGAGTCAAATTTAGAAAATAATGACTCAGGAAGTGATGAAGATCAGAAATCTTTGAAAATTCTTATGGTCTCCACCACTTCAATTATTCCCATGGAATCTGAAAGAAAAGAAGAACAACTAGCCACTGAATCATTTTTATCTGACAATGAGGAAACTGAAGAAGAAGAAGATTAAGAGCAGAATGAATTGCAGGATGCTTATAATCAACTATACAATCATAGCATCCACATCCTTAAGAAAATTGGCATGACTGAAAATAAAAAGAAATTATTGCAGAAAGACTTGGACAGAACCTTAGAAATAAACATACATTTGTCCAATGATTTACAACAATATCTTACAGATAATGATCAATTGGAAAGAGAAAACCTATTCCTAAAAGAAGAATTATCAGAACTCATGAACAAAGCTGAACTGCTAAGAGATGATAATGCAAAACTCAAAAATGAGAACCACTCACTTTGCATTGATTTAGAAAAATCCAGAAAATTTGCCGAGATAAACTATAAGTTTTCTCAAAGTGGTGAAAAACTTGAAAGAATGTTAGGGATAGGAAGGCCTGGAAACGATAAGAGTGGGCTAGGGTATGAGAAAATCAAAATGAAAACTGAAAAATCTATCGCTTCAGGTAGCAATACAAGAACGTCTCCAATTTGTCATTTGTGTGGTGATATGGGACATTACAAGTTTGAATGCTTAAAAATAACTTCTTATAACTCTGGTCAAAATGACACTGATAAACTTAATCAGACCAAAGTAATGAAAAATATCCTTTTATCACCCAAAATGGAAGACAGAACGAAAAAACCACTAGATCAAGTTGGTAAGATAACAAAAGTCACCACAACAAAAAATTTTGTCTTAAGGTGGAGATTGAAGGAAAAACTGAACTCTATATCCTGAATTCCCGAGCATATAAAAACATGTTCAGATTTTGCATCAAAATCTGGATAATTTGTGAAATGATGCATCTTTTGCTAAATCCTCAATGTTACATCTAAGGTTGGAGACCTTTAATTTTTTTATATAAATAGTATCATGCTTATATTTGTATAGAATTTTTTTTATATAAACTGGTTAAGTTAGAAATTATACAATAGCATGTCAAAATCAGGAAAAATTTTGAATAGCACATACTTTCAAAGCAAGTAACGATCTTCTTCAAATTCATCGACTGAAGATCGATACAATCGACAGCTGTTTAGAATGTGAAAAGTCGTGTGTCCTTGGATAACATCGAGGGTAGTCTCGATAGAATCGATCGACAACTTCTCGATACAATCGATGGGTTGGTCGATATGATCGACAAATGGCGCTCGATAAAAGCGAGCGAAACGAAAAAAAAAAAGGGCTTAGAGTAAAAAAAAAAAGGAGGTTTCTCAAAGGGCGATTTAACTGTCTTCCCTGTCCGATCCTCTCGACCAATCATCCTAAGCCAGGTAAGACTAGCCAAATCTCACTCCAAGCCAGGTAATATTCTTCCATTATCAGAATCTCTTTCTCTTGGTTTGTTGGGATCTCTTTTTGTCATTTTTTTAATATTTCAAATAGCCTTTTCTTCAACATGGGAAAGGAAAAAAACGTGGCATCCGGTCCAGGTGAATCATAAAGAGGTACTCGACAAATGGTCCTTGCCTCAAGGGAGAGAGCAAGGATCCCAGACAGAGGGACCCCCACACGACAAAGATCACAACGCGGTGGGTCCCAAACCGAAATTCCTGAACCATCTCAACCGGTGCCTTCTCCTTCTACTGTCCAACGGCCACCAAAATATGCCAATCGGAAGTTGATTTTTGAGAGAAAAGTAGACAGAGATTGTTTAACGTCTTACAACTTAAAACCTCTGGTTGCTGCAATTGGTTGGCTGCCCATCCTAGATTTTGGTGGACCATGCCAACTGAAAAGAACACGCAACTTCTTTGTTGCTTGTCATTCCCCGGTGGCTGATCCTCCTTCCTTCATGGTTTCCATGGATGGTGATGATGTGTTCATCACTCCTGCCACCATAGCACAGATTCTCAATCTTCAAATGGTTCCAGGAGGCCTTCCAAACTGGATCTTGACTTTCCAGATGTGCGTTCCAAGATAACCAAATACCTATGTAATAATCGAGATATCCCATGGCATCAAGGGAATGCCCTGAAAGCTAGGTTCATGGAGCCCCGATTCAGAGTCATGCATGGAATCTTCACCACCAATCTGTATCTGAGAAGCACTAACAAATCGGATCTAACAAGCCTTATGGTGATGATAATCTACTCCGTCACGACCGAGACCAATATCTGCCTTCCAACCTTAATTGTAAATCAGTTTGTCAATGCGATACACACGTCAAGAGATTTGCATCTGTTATATCCTTGGATCATTAGCAAAATCTATCAGAGCATTCGCTTTCCTTCTACAACTGATCCGGTTTTTTCCCTCAAAGTTTTCAACAAGAAAAATCTTCGTAAAATGGATCTGAGGTTTTATGAATACAAGGAGGAAACTGAGGAAGAAATTCATGCTGAAGCGGAAGGAGGAAAAGGTGGAGATCCCATGGAAGGAGATGGAGTGGCTGATGATGCACCCCTTGGACCAGATGTTGCGCCATCCACATCAACCACCGAGTATGGCAAAAGGCTTAAACTGGATAGGATTAGGGCCATACAGAAGGACATGCACTCAATGAAGGAGCGCCTCACTGTTTTAGAACGAATGGTTCAAGGAATCCAAAGCACGGTCTAACAGCTGGTTGATTTACTAACGTACCGATGCGACGACACGATACTATCTCACTCTGTTCCCTGATGCTAGTTTCATACAAGCTTTCATGCACCCTTACTTTTATTTCTCCGTATGAACATCAATATCTTTTTGGATGTTCTACGCTTTCAATGGTGTATGACTAGCTTCTTTTTCTTTCTTTCTGGTTTATGTTTGGATGAGTTTGCCCACGGTTGGGCTAAAATACTTTTTATTATTGGTTTATATTGCTGTCGTCTGGGGCAACATTGAATATTTCTGTCAATCTTAGGCAGCTTACATTTGGCTTAATCTAGTTTGTTTTCTTCTGCCATTTGATTTTCTCCCTGGTTTATTGCAGTCTTAAGGTTATGATCTGAATGCTTACCTATTAACTTCATACTGACTGATTCATTGATGCTTGCTTTATACTGTTCTCATTCATATGCATCTATCTCTATGGTTCTCCCATATGCTTCAATCTTCAGTCAATATCACGTCTTATACCTTTGCCAATGACTAACAAAAAGGGGGAGAACAATTCAAAACACCCCGAGCGAAAAGTGTATATCTTTATTGCAGGTGTTAGGGGGAGCAGCCGCAATAAGAAAGGGGGAGTTTTTGAATTAAGGGGGAGAATTTGTTTGTTGTGTACATGGGTGTTTAGAATTTGTAAAATTGCATTAATACATGTACACATAATTTAGGATGTATCTGTTTAGATATATTTCTAGGGTGTTTTAGGAATTTTATCACGTAATTGACAAAGGGGGAGATTGAAAGTACACCTATTAAGTGCCCTGGTTTGTCAATTACGTTGTATGTTGAGTCAGTCGGACGACAGCACCTAACAAGAAGATCAAGTCAAGCATCGACTTCATCAGGATGTGTGGAAGCTCACCAAAAGGTAAATCATAGCCTCACATCCCATGTCCCAAAACACCAAGTGATTAAATCTTTAAAAAGAACTAGAACATCTTAGGATTTATGTGTAAGAAAATTTTTTATCAAAAAGAAAATTTTCTAAGTTTTTCTTACATTGTCGATTATATCGATTCTCCTTTCGATATGATCAACCAGCTCTGTCGATGTCCTTGGCATATCAATCGATACAATCGAGTGAGGACAAAAAGCGTCCAGCAATCAAACAATCTTCTGAGCGATTTATCGATATATTGATCTTCGAGTCGATATCATCGATATTCAAAAATTGATCATATCTGAAGTGGATCGATCGTATCGACAGACTGCTTCTGCCCCTGTTTTTTTAAAGAAAACTATCAATTTCTTCGATATATCGATGACTGTCCGATTAAATCTGAACTCAAATATCGATCATATCGGGAGTCAGTCGATCATATCGACTGTGGGGCGCATGTTCTCTCTAGCATGAATTTTAGGTTGCTTTTAATGTTAATCGGGGTTCCTGTCGATAAATCGATATTCATATATCGATCATATCCAGACCAAGTCGATTAGATCGAGTCAGGACATAATTCGTCCATCAAGCTTACATGTAAAATCTATACGATTTATCGATCCCATCGAATGGTCTCCGATATGATCGATGTATAAATTCTGATAACATCGACTGGTTCCCCGATCATATCTGTGATCCTGAAATTCTTCAAGACTTCTCTCTTATTTTTCACCTGTCAATAGATCGAACCATCACTCGATGAAATCGGAGTTCGAAATTCGATATCATCGATGTGTGTCTCGATCATATCGACCAGTTGGCAGAAGGTTTCCAAAAGTGAAATGACAATTAAGTTCTTATCATCGAGAGGTCGGCTGATACAATCGAGAGTATACGCTCGATCATATCGACAACTGATCGATGATATCGAACTCTGTCATAAATATGACCGTTTATATCCGTTGGAACTTTTGCCTATAAATAGAGGGAGTTGTCTTCATTGCTGGTAGAGAAAGAAGAGAGTGTTTTAGTGTGTTTTAACCTTCCTATCATTTACCTAAGCCCTTTCTCTCGGGGAGTTCATCCTTCAATCCACCCTCATCATTGATATCTTATAGAGTGGATTGGGGAATGAACTTCCACATTCAAGGATCCTTCAGCTACTGCTCTAATGACATATCATTAAGCTAGGATGCCTTGAATGCATAGATGATGGGAACCTCTCTATCTTCCTTATAGGAAAACCGTTAGAGAGTGGTAGTCCATCATAACCTTGACCCAACCTAAGCTTAACATATATACATCTTCATGTTACAGATCAAGGGAGCTGAAGACTCTTCATTAACAAGTAGAAGGTCTTCATCATTGTGCTGAAAGGGACTCATCAACTTATCTGTAAGTACTAAGAGTCCAGAGGACACTTGCGATCATTCCTTTTTAGGATTGAGTTTTAAGTGTTGCTCACCATTTGAAGTCCTCGAAGGATGCCTCCGACAGGAGTGTACGTGCGGGGTGCGTTGTGTGGACCCTTGCTCTGTGGAGAGCATAAACATCTAGTTATGAGTACGCCAGTAAAACTTTAGGGTTAGAGGTGAACAGAGTAGAAACCTTAGGGTGCGTTGTGTGGACCCTTGTCTTGTGTGGGTATAAACATCTGGTTAGGAGTACGCCAGTAAAACTCTTGGGTTTGAGGTGAACCGAGTAGAAACCTCTGTAAAGGTTGAAGGTGAACCTGATTTAAAACCTTAGGTTTGAGGTGAATCATGGGAAACCTCCTTAGTGAAATCCGGTCACTCAAGGGTTGAGTGTGGAAGCCGGGAGTGGAGTAGACAAGTCGTCGAACCACTATAAAATGACTGTGTTTGAGTTTGATATTATCTTTTATTTATGTAATTGCCTTGCATGTCTTTATATATGATCACATCCTATGCACACACAGTCATATCCATCACAATCTCATCTATGCATTGTTTATCTTTTAAATAGTTTGTGATTGGATCTTCTATTAGGCTTGGAAGCCAGTAGAGTTAAGGTTGAGTAATCCTAATCAATACTCTGTGATAGGATTAGTGTGATAAGGATCTTTAATAATTTATAAAAATTTTAAAAAGTCCTATTCACCCCCCTCTAGGATATACTGACGTATTCCTACTTCAACTAAAGTAGTCTTCACCGCAATTTCAGTATTCCATCATAACCTTGACCCAACCTAAAGCCTAATATAGGTACATCTTTATGTTGTGGATCAAGGGAGCTGAAGCTCTTCATCAACAAGAAGGAGATCTTCATCACTGCGCTAAAAGGGTCTCATCAACTTATCTGTAAGTACTAAGAGTCCAGATGACATTTATAATCATTCCTTTTTAAGATTGGGTCGTAGGTGTTGTTCACCATTTGAAGTCCTTGAAGGAGGCCTCCGATGGGAGTGTACGTACGAAGTGCGTTATGTGGACCCTTGATCTGTGGAGAGCATAAACATCTGGTTAGGAGTACGCCAGCAAAACTCAAGGGTTAGAGGTGAACCAAGTAGAAATCTCTGGGTGCGTTGTGTGGACCCTTACTCTGTGTGGGCATAAACATCTGGTTAGGTGTACACCAACAAAACTCCAGGGTTTGAGGTGAACTGAGTAGAAACCTCTGTAAAGGTTGAAGGTGAACCTGATTTAAAACCTTAGGTTTGAGGTGAACCATGGGAAACCTCCTTAGTGAAATTTGGTCACTCAAGGGTTGAGTGTGGAAGCCTGTAGTGGAGTAGACAAGTAGTCGAACCACTATAAAATGACTGTGTTTAAGATTGATATTATCTTTCATTTATGTGATTGCTTTATATGCCTTTATATATGATTATCTGAAATCACATCTTGTGCACACATAGTCATATCCATCACAATCTAATTCATAAAGTTGTTTATCTTACAAGTAGTTTGTGATTGGATCCTCTATCAGGCTTGGAAGCCAGTAGAGTTAATTTTTGAGTAATCCTAGTCTGTATTCTGTGATAGGATTAGTGTAATAGGATTGAAATATAACTTATAAATCTTTAAAAAGTCCTATTCACCCCTTTATAGGACCTATTGACATATTCCTACTTCAACTCAAGCGGTCTTCACCACTTTTCAGCTCCTGCCCCGTCGGCTGCACCCGTGCCTCCGCTCGAGGCGAGTGTCGCCCCTGCCTTTCCAACAGTACCTATAAGGGTTGAGCATTTTCAGCAGTTGATGCAGCTTGTTGCCACCGCGTTGCAGACCCATCAGCCATCTACCACTGAGGTTTTCGGGTAGTCTGACTTACCGCATGCTAATGTCATAGCCTGAGAGTTCCGACAGCGTGATCCCCCGAGGTTTAGTAGTGATCCAGACCCTTCTACCGCTGAGGCTTGGCGCACTAAGGTTGCGAGGATTTTTGACATTATACAGTATCCTGCGGGCTAGAGAGTATCCCTTGCGACCTATCTCCTTATAGGTGAGGCCCGTCATTGGTGGTCAACCGTATCTAGGATGGTCGGACCTCAGTTCGTTTGGACATGGGAGGAGTTCGTGACCCGTTTCAACTAGAAGTTTTTCCTTGAGCATATTCAGATCCAGCAGGCGATGGAGTTTAAGACCTTAGTGTAGGGCGATATGACTGTATCTCAGTATGAGGCCCGTTTCTTGGCCCTGTCTAGATTTACTCCTCATCTCACCAGCGATGAGAAGATGAGGGCCCGTCATTTTATGACTGGATTGCGTCCTGCCCTTCGTAGCCGTGTGTAAGGCATTATTTGGAGAAGTTCGACCAGGTTGTGCATCGAGCACTAGTTTATGAGCAGGATTGGGCTATGACCCAGAGGTCGAGAGAGCAGAGTTCCGGTGGAGACCGGAAGAGGAGAGCACTAGCCAGCAGTTCTAGGCAGCACTGTCAGCGAAGACGGAGGGTCAAATCAGGATTTCGACAGCCCGTGGTTCAGACAGTGGCTTCTTCATCATCTTCAGCACCGCCAGCCGCCTCATCTTTCGGCCCCTTTTCAGGTGTATGCTTCAGATGTGGACAGGCTGGGCATCGGAGGCGTGAGTGCCCTCTCCCCATTTAGCAGCAGAGGCCACCGTAGTTGCCTCCTCCTCGTCCTCCTCAGCAGCAGCAGAGAGCTCAGCTTCCACCCGCCGCTCCTCCTCAACAACAGAGGCAGCCAGGTAGACCTCCTTAGCAAAGACAGCAGCAGCAGCGACAGAAGAAGCCGCAGCACCACAGAGAGAATCTCTGTATGTTGTTCGATCCCTAAGTCCAGCGTTAATAGCAGCCCAGCAGGCTCAGACTCAGGACCCTCAGTCTTCCGAATTGCTTCCCCTACCAGCTCAGGGCCATTTTTATTCTGCACAGCAGGTGTCAGGCCAGGACCCACAGTCATCGACTGGTAGAGTCGTTGAGGGTATTCTTCTTGTTTCTGCATACATTTCTCATGTTTTGTTTGATTCTGGTGCTTCCCATTCTTTTATAGCTGAGCAGTTTTACCGATCGACTGGTATTCTGTCGAAGTCCGTGTTCCATGGGGAAGTATGTGATATTGACCCGTCGCTGTCCGTCTTGCCCGGTGTTAATGGGCGAGATGTTCCTTCCTGCCTATCTGTTCGTGATGCCGATGGGAGGATTTGATGTGATTTTGGGTATGGACTGGCTTGCGGAGTATCGTGCCATCTTAGACTGTGCTGCGAGGATAGTTACATTTCATATTTCAGACTTGCCAGTGTTCCAGTTCGTCGCCGAACCCAAAGGAGAGCCGTTATCTAGCTTCTTGGCTTCGATCGTTGAAGATTCTGTGGCAGAGAGTATTGAACAGCTGTCAGTTGTTTGTGAGTATCCAGATGTATTTTAAGAGATTCTGAGTTTTCCACCGCGTCGGCAGGTGGAGTTGCAAATAGATTTGGTGCCCGGTACCGCACCTATCTCCAAGGCCCCCTACCGGATGGCACCGTTGGAGTTGAGGGAACTGCAGGAGCAATTGGATGAACTATGGGAGTTAGATTTCATTCGTCCCACTAGTTCGCCTTGGGGAGCCCCGGTATTGTTTGTAAAGAAGAAGGATGGTTCGTTACGACTCTGTGTGGACTATCGTGAGCTCAATAGAGTCACCATCAAGAACCGATACCCGCCTCGCCGTATTGATGATTTGTTCGACCAGTTGCAGGGTGCGCAGTATTTTTCCAAGATAGACTTGCGTTCCGGTTACCATCAGATTCGGGTCCGAGAAAAGGGCATTCTGAAGACGGCTTTTTGGATACGTTATGGTCACTTCGAGTTCCTGGTCATGTCATTTGAACTGACCAATGCGCCCGCCATATTCATGCAGCTGATGAACGAGATTTTTCAGCCGTTCCTCGATCAGTTCGTAGTGGTATTCATTGATGATATTCTTGTATATTCGATGAGCCGTGAGGATCATGCTGAGCACCTGCGAATTGTGCTTGAGACCCTTCATGTCCACTAGCTGTATACGAAGCTGGAGAAGTGTGAGTTTTGGCAGGAGGAGATGAAGTTCCTCGGTCATGTGGTGACGAGGGAGAGTGTCGCTGTGGACCCCTCGAAGGTTGATGCAGTACGTCAGTGGGGCCAGCCCACGAATGCATTTGAGATTCGCAGCTTCCTTGGTCTAGCGAGATATTATCGATGATTTATCGAGGATTTCTCTCGTATTGCAACAACGCTGACCCGGTTAACACGGAAGGGCGTCGAGTTCATCTGGAGTGACGCTTGCGAGAAGGCATTTTCAGAGTTGAAGGACCGTCTCACGTCCGCTCCTATCCTCACTTTCCTGATGGAAGTGAGGGTTTTGTTGTCTTTACAGATGTCTCTAGAGTTGGCTTGGATGTTGTGCTAATGCCGCACGGGAAGCCAGTAGCGTATGCCTCGCGTCAGCTCAAGGTCCATGAGCTGAACTACCCCACTCATGATTTAGAGCTTGCAGCAGTTGTCTTCACACTGAAGGTGTGGAGGCATTATCTATATGGGGTCAGGTTCGAGCTCTTCTCGGATCATAAGAGCTTGAAGTATCTATTTTCACAATCCGAGTTAAACCTGCGACAGAGGCGATGGATGGAGTTGCTAAAAGATTATAATTTTGACCTTCAGTACCACCTGGATAAGGCAAACGTGGTGACGGATGAGCTCATCCATCAGCCACGAGGCCTGGTGGCACATATGATAGTTCGACAGTGGCAGATGCTCGAGGATGTTTCAGAGTTTGATTTTGAGTTCAGTCTGCATTCTTCCATTTTTCAGCTTTCAAGCTTGTCGATTCAACCCTCCTTGGTGGCTACAATGATCGAGGCTCAGCTGACGGATGAGTCACTTCAAGAGTACCGAGTAGAAGCCGCCTCCATGGAGCAGCCAGATTGGCATATTGGTTCCGATGGTGGATTACGCTTCAAAGGCCGGTTGTGTGTCCCGGACATACCAGAGTTGTGTCATGATCTGATGATCGAGGCACACCGATCGAGACTTACTATCCACGCGGGCTCCCCGAAGATGTATCGTGATATGAGGAGGCAGTACTTCTGGCAGGGGATGAAGCACCAGATTATGAGTTTTGTGGCCGAGTGTGACACATACCAGCATGTTAAGGCCGATCATCAAAACCCCCTGGTCTCTTGCAGCCGTTGAGCATTCCAAAGTAGAAGTGGGAGCACGTATTGATGGATTTCATCGCAGGTTTGCCGAGGACTCAGCGCGGTTACGATACCATCTAGGTTATCGTTGATCGTCTGACAAAGTCGGCTCATTTCATTCCAGTGCGTGCTTCTTGGTCAAAGTATCGGCTTGCAAAGGTGTTCATTGAGGAGATAGTGAGACTGCACAGTGTCCCAGTTTCGATTGTTTTAGACCGAGACTCTAAGTTTCCGTCTCAGTTTTGGAGGAGTTTTCAGCAGGCGCTGGGGGTCACTTTGCATCTCAGCACCGCTTATCATCCTCAGACGGATGGACAGACCGAAAGGGTCAACCAGATTCTTGAGGATATGCTCAGGGCTTGTGTGATCGACTTTGCAGGCAGTTGGGATGAGTATATGCGCCTCACCGAGTTTGCATATAACAATAGTTATTAGGCGACTATCGGCATGACTCCTTTCGAGGCACTTTATGGTATATCGTGTAGATCTCTTAGTTGTTGGACCGAGGTTAGAGAGCACCGTCTCTTAGGTCCCAAGCTTATGCAACAGATGTCGGAGGCTATTGATGTTATTAAGCAGAGGATGCGCATAGCTCGGAGCCGACAGAAGAGTTATACTGATCGTCGGCGTCGACCCCTCGAGTTCGCAGTCGGGGACATGGTGTATCTCAAGGTCTCGCCTATGAAAGGCGTGGTTTGCTTTGGTGTGAAGGGCAAGCTCGCCTCAAGATTTATTAGACCTTTTGAGATTACCGAGCGCGTAGGCGCTGTGGCCTATAGGCTTGCCTTACCTCCTGAGTTGTCTGCGATCCACGACGTGTTCCATGTTTCTATGCTGTGAAAATGTGGGTCAGACACTATTCCTGTGATTGATTGGCAGCCACTTGAGGTTTGTGAGGATGCTTTTTACATTGAGCAGCCGATTCGTATTCTTGATCAGAAGGAGTAGGTCCTCAAGACCAAGGTCATTCCCTTGGTGAAAGTGTAATGGGGTCATCATTTAGAGGCTGAGGCGTCTTGGGAACGCGAGGCCGAGATTAGAGTGCATTATCCCCATTTGTTTGATGATTGATAGATATATGATTGTTTGTATTGCCTTCCTTGTATGATAATTGTTAAATGATGGTGGTGTTTTATTTTCTCTTGTCCTGTATTAGTCAATTTTGAGAATGAATTTTTTTTGTTATTGGGGAGGGTTGTGAGACCCGACCCAAGTTCGCATGTGTGCATGTGTGTGTGTGAGTGTGCATTTCATTTCTTGTCGTCTCGCGGTCCTACCGATCGAATTTCGATGACCCACAACCCTCAGTGTTTGCGGTCATCCTTGAGTCCGATCATGTTGATCAGACTCAGATCAAGCTGAGACCTATGTCATTACGACCGCATTGTTACCGCGGTTCCAACGTTGCGTCTTGTGCGTCCATCCGATGTGTGGATCATAAGTTGTGTACGTTTCATTTTATTGCCCTTAATTTTAATCATGTGAGTCGCCTTGGAGTGGTACATGTGGCCTACACTCCCTCTTTTGCACAAGTTCCAACACACACTACACACACCACCTAAATCTCCATAACTCACACTACCAAGACCTCACACACCACCCACACCTAACCTACCCTAGCAACATTGTTTGTATCACCATAGGTTAATGATTACCTTCCTTAAAAAGATTTTTTCATCTCTTTCCCTCTCATTTTTCTCTCTCTTCTCTCCTTCTTTCTTTCTTGTAAAAAAATTCAGCCTATTTTCTCCCTTTTTTCAGCCCCCTTCTCCTCCATTTTCCCTCAATCCATCCATCCCAATCTCATCTCAACCATCAATCTTGCTTGTTTGGAGCCTTAGAAGCCTAGAGTTCAAGTTTTGGTGGAGATCTTTGAGGTGGGTGCTCCTTTAGATGTAAAAATTTGATTTCTATAGCCTAGATGTTTTCTTTCTTTCATGAGGGAAGTGTAGGACCCACCAATTAATGGTGGAGATCCCACACAATCTCATGGTTGTGGCCCAATGGCCTACCTTATGCATGCATGATCCATGCATGGGGCCTTTCTCTATTAGCACCATCATGGCAGTTTTCTTTCATATCATACCATGTTTGGGTCATCTAGACCTTATAACCATGGTGGGGATGGCATCCTCACCATGCATTTTAATTATAGGCTATGCATGTGCAAGATTCATGTTGTAAATGTAAATCTATGTATGATGTGCGGGTGTGATTGATCTTGGGAGGGCTCAATAGTGGTGAAACCCTTTTCCTATGGCCGGATTGTCCTTCTATCTCTCTTTTTCCTCATTTTATTTCCTGATGTGTGTGGCCCATTTAGTGAGCCTTGGACATCCAGAAATTTTAACAAGGTGCGATGCTCAAACTGCCCAATGTTTAATTTTGGGTGTCCTACTTACTGCCTTAATGATGCATGCAAGGTGTGTTGGCTTTAGATTATGACATGGACATTTGTGGTGCCCACTAAGGAAGGCCACACCATCCTCCATTAATGTATTTCCCTTTTTATTTAACTTATATAATAAATTTTATCTAAGTACATGTTGCTGTCCAGAATTTTCTGGACAGTTTCTAGTTGTTTTTGGACCAGATTTTAGGACTGTTTGCGGGACTTTTCATACCCATTAGATATAATTTTCTAAAAGGTGGGGATCTCATCCTGATGTCTCCCAAATTTTAGCCCTATCTGACCTTCATTGAGGTCCGAAAGGTGTGGTCCAAGTGAGGTGGACAGTCTGTATGTTCTGCACTGTTCCAACAACATTTAATCATGGACAATTGAATTTCTGAAATTTATTAAAATATTTATGGGTGTTTAAAAATTATAAAAATTTATAGGGGGGTGGCCTACTCATGGTAGGACCCACCTACAAAATTTTGGGTCCAATGGACACCTATACGTACCATAGTGGTGGCTGGACTGGCCCACTATAATATTGTGTCCAGATCAGTCCGATTTTAGGATAGATTGATTTATCTAAATGAATTAAAATATTTATAGATGTCTAAAAATTTTAAAATTTTGTAGGGATGTGTTCTACTCATGGTAGGACCCACCTACCACATTTCAATGCCAATGGACCCCTGTACACACAGTAACAAGGGCCGGACTGGCCCACCACGTTGGGACGTACAGGTTTGTCCGATTTTATGAACAGTATATTTTGTTTAAACTAATTAAAATACTTTGAAATATCTAAAAATTATGAAATTTTGTGGGGGTGTGTCCCACATATGGAAGTGTTACTCTGTAAAATTTCAGCCTCAAATGACCCCGTTTGGGCATCCAAAAGAATGGACCAAGATGACTAGACTCCCAGATTCTTCTGCTGTGCAGTCCAGAAATATGCCTTGATAAAAATCATAATTCAAAAATATTTCTTTTGTTGGTGGACCACCTTTTTGGGTTTCCTCTCATTTTATGCATGATGAGGGGCCTTGGCCCTCAATTTTCAGAGTTTTAGAGGCCTTGGGCTTACTCCAATGGAGTGCCCAATTTTAAGACAGCAACATGTTATAATTATGTTGGGCCTAGGGCTGAAATTTTTAGGAGTGAGGCCCACCACATTTATGAAGGTCTTAGAGAAAATAATTTATACTTTTCATTCCTTAAATGTTGGCCTTAATAAATGCACTTATGAGGCCCACCATAGTTGAATTTATTTAGGTCCATGAATATAGATAGTTGTTGAACTCTTTAAGTCCAATTGTGCTGGAACTTTCCAGATAGGCTCATTGAAATCTTGAGCCACTTTTACCATACTATTGTGTTGGGTTAGTGGGCCGGATTACACAAGTATATGGGCCCTTGGTTGCCCACCAAATCAACTTTATACTTGGGCCGGATTGTAGGCCTAACTTACTTTACTAAGAGCATGACATTTGCCCATGTGGTTTGAGCAATGGGCTGCCCACTAAGCCACCATAATATATGGGATTAGTGGCCTTTATGTTGGGCCCTAACCTTTTCCCCATGGGCCCATAGTGGTATGATTATGGCTACTCATTTCTTATTTTTGATGTTGCATGGGCCTTGGGCCTTGATTCATGATCAATTAGAGATGAGCTACCTCTTAGGGACCAATTGTAGTTGAATGTCCACATTGGCGGCTCTAAGATAGGCCCATGAGCTTCTATGGGTGGTTAAAGGCCCACCATAGATGCTTGCTAAGTTGTTTCACTATTTAGGCCCATACCATTGTTCTCCTAAGTCTCGTGGGCTACTCCAGGTATATGGGTGTAACATCCCGAAAATCGGGGGGTCGAGCAAAAACCCAACTCCCGAGTTCCAAAATGTTATTTATGCAACATAGATATGTATGATTGAATGTTGTCTGTGATAATGTATTAAACATGAGTGAAATTAAGCCAGAACAGCATATCCTACTCCAGAGACAGTTAAATTAACCAGCGGAAGTCTGTAATAGTATGTATAACATATATAAACTGTTGTATGTCTCCAGAGTGTGAACATGTTACCAGGTTATATACATACATGTATACTCCAAAAGTAGATGAAACGAATATACATGAGTGCGCTACAAAATATAAAATGACAAATGTCAAAGTATCTAATCAACCTCCCTGTAATCCCGTCGATCAGAACATGCATAAAGGAGGGATCCTCCTCCTCATCATCAAGTCCAGCTCCGCCTCGCAGGCCGCGCCATCATCTGCAATCACAAAAGGTCTGGTGGGTGTCCAGGAACACCGTCCCGTAACGTGGGAGTGAGTAGCTAACTCAGTGGAATAATAGAGCAAAGATTAACATGTTATCAAATCAATCATGCGATAATAGTAAAGCAGTAAATCAAACAATCCTAATACTGTTGTTAATGCATTTATGACATGACGTGATGTATGCCCTCACCGACGATCACCCTCATACGGCAACATCTTACGACCGCGGCATGCCACACTCCCTAGAGTGCTCCACATCTTCCAGGCACATGCAATGCTATGGTGATATGATTACCAAGTTGTTATTAATCCATTCAAACAGCAGGATTGGGAAACTAAGGTACTTCCCTTGTATCAATCCCAACACAGATCCTGTCTAGGGTCGTCACTCCTAGTAATCTCATACGATGTATATTTTGTAGGTCGCTGCAAGGGCTGCCAGGGCTGTTGCACGCACTCGTTGCTCCGCTCCCCCATCACCTTATCAATACAGGCCTACTGTACTCTACTGCTACGGAAGGGTCGTCGCCTCCCGTAGACTCAGAATACGCTCGCGGTCACTACAAAGGGCTGCCAGGGCTGTTGCTCGCACTCGTTGCACCGCTCCCCCATCACCTTATCAGTGTAGGCCGACAGCAAGAATATAGTGTCCCATACCACCATAATCTGCTCACGAGTCATAGGTGCTCACTGGTCACTACGGGGAGGTTTGTGGCCCCAGCGTAGGCCGACAGCTCGACCACGGTGTCCCATACCACCATGCCCGGCTCATGAGTCTTCGTGGATCAAGGTACCATGGTTAACAGGGTTTACAATGGTAAGTTCAGTACCCTAGGTTCAAGCAGTTATGATACATACAAGGTGAACAAACATTGGCCAGTCGGGTTACTTGACGGGCTCGACTAGCGCGATCGCATCTCGAATTGAACGACATGAAGTGCGTAAAACACTTCGCGTGGCCTAACCACTACCGCCAACTCTCAACACGAATCACATTCATCGACGCGTCGTTCGTGGCTATGACCAGTCAGCCACGAATTCGCTCGGTTACCGACTGCCTGGACTAAGTCAAGTCCCACACATCTATGGAATTACATTAACACTATAAAAAGGTATTGGAATTGAAATACATCATGTGAGCATGTTAGCACATGTTATAACATTCAACTTAAGCAAATCTTCAAGGCATACTTCCCATGCATATTCAACTTAAGCAAATCCTCAAGCACATACATTCCATGCATGTAATGAAATCATGCCTTTTGTCAACATGTAGAAAATCATTTAGGTCAGCATAATAATCGAAAAATCAATCACAAACTATCAAATAACATCATTTAATTCAATACATACTAATACAAGCATTTATACAAACACATACACTACACACTTAAGTCTACAAATAGTATGTCGACCCAAAGTGCGCAACTAGGCGAATCTCTTCGCCAAACTAATTATGCACGCATTCCTAACTTCCTAATGCGACAACAAACCATGTCAATCACATCAGCAAAATATGAATGTAAACAGTACTTCCTACAAATGACTAAAATGCCCTAAATCTCATATTCTTCGTTAGCTTACGAAACGGGAAACGGAGAGCATTTTGTACATGTCAAACGGCGATGCCGTCAAGAATCTACTATTAAACGACATTGAAAGCGTTGGAAACAGTCAATCAAAGCGTCTAATATCCGCACCTTTTCCCTTTTAGGGATGAGAATTCGAACGGAGCATATACGCTTCGTCTACGGCGAATAAGGAATCTAATACACGAGATCCATAAGTTACATCGCTATGGAAACAAGGGAAACTCAAATCAACAACTATTTAGGGTTTTTACTTACCTAGGATCGCGGTGGAATCGCCGGGAAAGCGGTAGAGGAGTGTTGCTTAAGCACGTGCAACACGTAGCACAAGTGGCAGGAAGAACTCTCCCACTCTCTCACAATCTCTCACTCTTTTTCTCTCTCCCAATCTAGAGATTTTTGCAAATTCGGATGGGAGAGAGGAGTGAGGGTTTCAACCCCTTTTATAAGCCTAAACATGCCCAAAATAGGCTCCAAGTCAAGGTATACTTAAAGTATATCCAAATCGGGGCTGTTTCGGTCCAAAAGAGCATTTCTGGAGGTCCCCTGGCCAAATGCGGTCGGACTTAAGCTCGTGCATACTGGATCTAGCACACATCCAGTTTTCAGACCGGTAGGGTTCCCAGATCGCACGTGGCGGCCCAGTTTCAGTTTAACGGTCACCGCACCAAGATCAGGCCTATAAGTCTCGTGATATGTAATAGAAATTTTTCCTGATCCAAGGGTGTAATTTGGCTGTATTCTGACGGTCAGAATGCTCAATACTGATGCGTCAAATTTGTGTGCCAGACTTGAATTTGAAATTCCAACTATGTCCCTATTCACACTCTCTTCGGTCCGGGCTCAATGAAATAGCCTGTGATCGTCAGTTGGACTTGATATTCGAAACGATTGCCAAGCCCAGCTAAGTGGTCATAACGGTCTAAGATGGTAGGCATCTGACTTACGACGCGTGGTCTAGATCCAATACAAAGTTTCAAGGAGGTCCCGAGAACAAACCGGCTTAGAGTTTGATCCGAGGCTTTAGAGCATTATAGCACCCTTGGTTCCACTCGCTTTGGGCCTTGTAGAACGTATTTAAAGTGATTAGGGACCATTTCCCAGCTATTCTAACGTTGCACTAGCTAACTTAGTCATATTTTCTAAAGGAATTGATTCTAAGTGGTTTCTTTGGCTATGGAATTGGTTTCTAAGCAATTTTCCAGGTGTTTTAATTGACCCATTGCCTAAGAACGTCAAATCTCAGATTGGCCAAAATCCGAGGTGTTACAATCTACCCCCCTTAAAACACAATGTCGTCCCCGACATTGGCGAAGGGCAAGGAGTACTTTTTCTAAGGAAGGTTCAAATCCTATTTAATAACCTAATCGTATGTATATCCGAACTCAAAGGTTTCGATCTTGGGCCAGTGGGAAAGAGGCCAACCGCTCTTCCGCTGCGCAACTTTGATCGAACGGTAGCGTTAACTAATCTAACTGGATTGGACTTAATTCCTTCTACCCCCCTTAAAACTTGGTTTTACTTAAGGTTGAAGAATATTTGCATCGATCAGTATATCGGAACGAGGCGCAACTTAGGGGCTATCCTTAACCTAAAATGGAAACAGCCTTTCTCTATATGGTCTTCCTTGCTAATGATGCGTTCTATGGCATTGGTATCTATGATCATAGAGATGAGCCTAATATCTATTGTGGTTAAGGTCAGGGGCAGGTATGAGTTGGTGGCAAGATGCCTAATTCTCTACTGGCTTTAAGTCCTCGCCATTTCCCAAAAGGCAATGTGATCCCGTTTGGTTGTAGGTGGTTGGGCCATCACAGAATAAAGGTTATGTAGTAGGTCTGAGCCGGATACATAGACTTTCTGTCTAGCTAGAACAGAAGATTTATTGTATCAATTCTTAATCCGAGTCGATGCCGATCTTCTGCTTGATCAGAGCATTAGATTTATTGGGAACCACTAGGATTAAGAAGTCGATTCAAACCGCGAATACATCGCGTACATGCAGTTCCTTTACTCTGCGTTCCCGAATGCAATAAACCCTTGGGGATGGCAATTCTAAGGGGCGTGCTAGTCCATTCTAAGTTCAATCTGAGGGATTTATAAATGTTCCCTGAGAGTGAATGGTTCCTTCCTATGGGCAACAACAGAAGTCTATAAGTCATAAGGGGATCTGTCGAAGGAATAAGGTTCTACTTCAACCAAATCTAACCTACAAGTCCTTAGCATATACAGGCTGTACACTACTTAAGGTAACTAGTAGGCTAGTCTGTATTTCATTCGCCATAATTCAAAACCTAAGCCTATACACTAGACGGTTTCATACCATCTCTAATACAGGGAATTGCTCTATCGCTTAGGATCAAAATTGTCTAAATGGAATTGGATTTCTTATGTCGTCAGACCCTTCAAATCTAGGAGTGCTAACACTAGAACCAAAACACCTAGAGCCTATGTGGCCGGTAGCGCTTAGTGGTATTAAATGGAACTGCATTCCTAGTCCCATGGCAGGATTGGAAGTGGTATGCTTGGTAGGAGGGTGGGTGGGGATAAAAATTAATTTGTAGGCTGGATCTCAGGGAGTTATAATACTCCCAATCTAGGGACAATATTTTATAGCGAAATGAAACAACATGCATTCCATTCAACAAATTTTGGCTACATTAAGCCCAAACCACAACACAAACACATTTTTCTACCTAACAACAAAACAACACAGAAATTTCAACAGTAGTCAAACAAGCTAAAGGGCAACGACATAGATGCCTAATTCTACCAAAGGACTTCTACCAGGGTCCCGACTGACCTTCTTGAATACTATCAAGTTCAATACTGTCAGTTGCCCATTAGAGCTCTATCGGCCATGTGTTTTCAATACTTCTCAAACGGAGAAAGTTGAGAAATGGGATTTGAGGTTAGCATGATTCTGAGACCCAAAAAGAGGGTAAAGGCTCAAATAAAAGGGACATGAGAGAGAGAACGATGGAAAGGGAGGAAAAAGGCTGAAACAGCCTTAACAATAGCCATGGAAAATGGAGGAAATGCGAAGAAATGGTCGCCCAAAGGGACAGAATGAAATCTAGGCGTTGTAGAGGGATGCTTCAAGCTTCCCTAGGATGTATTTTCAGAAAGAAATGAAAATGAAAAAGGGGAATGGAGCACCTCACGATTTCAGCTCGATTTTGGGGTTTTAGGAGCTCCAACGGATGAAATCTTCAAGAGGGAGGGCTGCCAACTTCAAAGGAATGACGGAGGGTGGTCGTTTTTGGCAGGGAATGGATCTAGGGTGGTTTGGAATCATGAATTTTTGGGATAGGGCAGCTGAAAACGAAAATGGGGCTAGGGGAGGGGCTGTTTGTGAAGGAAGTACCCATATTTGGGGTTTTCTTGGGGTGGGAGGTGCATAGGGGTGATGTGGACCCTGTTTAAGGGGGTGCGCCCGAAGGACGGCCCCATCGGAGCTCGCCGGCCGGCGATGCATCGCCCGGCCGGCGATGGCATCGCCGGTCAACTCTCAAGTTGACCGGTGGGACCCCATGGGTCTGGTCCCTCATGGTCCCAGGGTCCCAAAAAGTTAGGTCCCACCTCCTGGTTCATACTAATTTGGTCTCTATGAGCCCAAACATGTGTTCGGAGCTTTCCGGGTCCACATCGCAATCTCGAATACCAAACCATATGATGCAGCATATGAATTTGGGGTAGAAGGAGCCAGTACACCTATTTAGCTCCTTAGTTGCTAAAGAAAGTGAAGTTAGAATGGACCTATGGCCATTTTTCATGAAATTTTACTATTCACTGTAAAATTTTGTGAAAGTACTAATTTATGTTATTTTCACATTAGGTTTGATGCCTAATATGAAATGGATAAGAAAGAAATGAAGATTGGAATGTTTAGAGGAGGAATTTTGAAGATTTTTGGTGAAACGGGGTTTTTAAGCCCTGGCGATTGATTTCAGGAGTCGTGGTCATCCCACGGCCCAAGGATTTACTTTTGCGGTTTAAAACCGCTCATAGGACGTCTCAACCCGACTTCCTACAGCTTAGAAGTGATTCGGGTTGCCTTACGCGACCCGAGATGCATTACAGACTCGATCTTGCGATCGATTCTAATAGACTTCGCCTATCGGCGAATCTGCGATCTTAGACGTGTTTCTAGACCCTTCTCTCACCCACCTAAGTCAAAGGAAGCGACAGCGTACATCGCGTGACCATAACCCAGGCCCGGTCTAATCCAAATCATGCTCTGATACCATCTGTAACATCCCGAAAATCGGGGGGTCGAGCAAAAACCCAACTCCCGAGTTCCAAAATGTTATTTATGCAACATAGATATGTATGATTGAATGTTGTCTGTGATAATGTATTAAACATGAGTGAAATTAAGCCAGAACAGCATATCCTACTCCAGAGACAGTTAAATTAACCAGCGGAAGTCTGTAATAGTATGTATAACATATATAAACTGTTGTATGTCTCCAGAGTGTGAACATGTTACCAGGTTATATACATACATGTATACTCCAAAAGTAGATGAAACGAATATACATGAGTGCGCTACAAAATATAAAATGACAAATGTCAAAGTATCTAATCAACCTCCCTGTAATCCCGTCGATCAGAACATGCATAAAGGAGGGATCCTCCTCCTCATCATCAAGTCCAGCTCCGCCTCGCAGGCCGCGCCATCATCTGCAATCACAAAAGGTCTGGTGGGTGTCCAGGAACACCGTCCCGTAACGTGGGAGTGAGTAGCTAACTCAGTGGAATAATAGAGCAAAGATTAACATGTTATCAAATCAATCATGCGATAATAGTAAAGCAGTAAATCAAACAATCCTAATACTGTTGTTAATGCATTTATGACATGACGTGATGTATGCCCTCACCGACGATCACCCTCATACGGCAACATCTTACGACCGCGGCATGCCACACTCCCTAGAGTGCTCCACATCTTCCAGGCACATGCAATGCTATGGTGATATGATTACCAAGTTGTTATTAATCCATTCAAACAGCAGGATTGGGAAACTAAGGTACTTCCCTTGTATCAATCCCAACACAGATCCTGTCTAGGGTCGTCACTCCTAGTAATCTCATACGATGTATATTTTGTAGGTCGCTGCAAGGGCTGCCAGGGCTGTTGCACGCACTCGTTGCTCCGCTCCCCCATCACCTTATCAATACAGGCCTACTGTACTCTACTGCTACGGAAGGGTCGTCGCCTCCCGTAGACTCAGAATACGCTCGCGGTCACTACAAAGGGCTGCCAGGGCTGTTGCTCGCACTCGTTGCACCGCTCCCCCATCACCTTATCAGTGTAGGCCGACAGCAAGAATATAGTGTCCCATACCACCATAATCTGCTCACGAGTCATAGGTGCTCACTGGTCACTACGGGGAGGTTTGTGGCCCCAGCGTAGGCCGACAGCTCGACCACGGTGTCCCATACCACCATGCCCGGCTCATGAGTCTTCGTGGATCAAGGTACCATGGTTAACAGGGTTTACAATGGTAAGTTCAGTACCCTAGGTTCAAGCAGTTATGATACATACAAGGTGAACAAACATTGGCCAGTCGGGTTACTTGACGGGCTCGACTAGCGCGATCGCATCTCGAATTGAACGACATGAAGTGCGTAAAACACTTCGCGTGGCCTAACCACTACCGCCAACTCTCAACACGAATCACATTCATCGACGCGTCGTTCGTGGCTATGACCAGTCAGCCACGAATTCGCTCGGTTACCGACTGCCTGGACTAAGTCAAGTCCCACACATCTATGGAATTACATTAACACTATAAAAAGGTATTGGAATTGAAATACATCATGTGAGCATGTTAGCACATGTTATAACATTCAACTTAAGCAAATCTTCAAGGCATACTTCCCATGCATATTCAACTTAAGCAAATCCTCAAGCACATACATTCCATGCATGTAATGAAATCATGCCTTTTGTCAACATGTAGAAAATCATTTAGGTCAGCATAATAATCGAAAAATCAATCACAAACTATCAAATAACATCATTTAATTCAATACATACTAATACAAGCATTTATACAAACACATACACTACACACTTAAGTCTACAAATAGTATGTCGACCCAAAGTGCGCAACTAGGCGAATCTCTTCGCCAAACTAATTATGCACGCATTCCTAACTTCCTAATGCGACAACAAACCATGTCAATCACATCAGCAAAATATGAATGTAAACAGTACTTCCTACAAATGACTAAAATGCCCTAAATCTCATATTCTTCGTTAGCTTACGAAACGGGAAACGGAGAGCATTTTGTACATGTCAAACGGCGATGCCGTCAAGAATCTACTATTAAACGACATTGAAAGCGTTGGAAACAGTCAATCAAAGCGTCTAATATCCGCACCTTTTCCCTTTTAGGGATGAGAATTCGAACGGAGCATATACGCTTCGTCTACGGCGAATAAGGAATCTAATACACGAGATCCATAAGTTACATCGCTATGGAAACAAGGGAAACTCAAATCAACAACTATTTAGGGTTTTTACTTACCTAGGATCGCGGTGGAATCGCCGGGAAAGCGGTAGAGGAGTGTTGCTTAAGCACGTGCAACACGTAGCACAAGTGGCAGGAAGAACTCTCCCACTCTCTCACAATCTCTCACTCTTTTTCTCTCTCCCAATCTAGAGATTTTTACAAATTCGGATGGGAGAGAGGAGTGAGGGTTTCAACCCCTTTTATAAGCCTAAACATGCCCAAAATAGGCTCCAAGTCAAGGTATACTTAAAGTATATCCAAATCGGGGCTGTTTCGGTCCAAAAGAGCATTTCTGGAGGTCCCCTGGCCAAATGCGGTCGGACTTAAGCTCGTGCATACTGGATCTAGCACACATCCAGTTTTCAGACCGGTAGGGTTCCCAGATCGCACGTGGCGGCCCAGTTTCAGTTTAACGGTCACCGCACCAAGATCAGGCCTATAAGTCTCGTGATATGTAATAGAAATTTTTCCTGATCCAAGGGTGTAATTTGGCTGTATTCTGACGGTCAGAATGCTCAATACTGATGCGTCAAATTTGTGTGCCAGACTTGAATTTGAAATTCCAACTATGTCCCTATTCACACTCTCTTCGGTCCGGGCTCAATGAAATAGCCTGTGATCGTCAGTTGGACTTGATATTCGAAACGATTGCCAAGCCCAGCTAAGTGGTCATAACGGTCTAAGATGGTAGGCATCTGACTTACGACGCGTGGTCTAGATCCAATACAAAGTTTCAAGGAGGTCCCGAGAACAAACCGGCTTAGAGTTTGATCCGAGGCTTTAGAGCATTATAGCACCCTTGGTTCCACTCGCTTTGGGCCTTGTAGAACGTATTTAAAGTGATTAGGGACCATTTCCCAGCTATTCTAACGTTGCACTAGCTAACTTAGTCATATTTTCTAAAGGAATTGATTCTAAGTGGTTTCTTTGGCTATGGAATTGGTTTCTAAGCAATTTTCCAGGTGTTTTAATTGACCCATTGCCTAAGAACGTCAAATCTCAGATTGGCCAAAATCCGGGGTGTTACAATGGGCCCCCACTAGAGGTTGTATTCCTTATGAGGAATTGGTTAAGTACTTAGACCCTTCATGGTTAGGTAGAGAGTTCATCTTTACCTTATTGGCACCCTTTTTCATCTTCATAACCCACTCCCATACACATCATATACATGCTTGGTTGAGGTATGATTGGCCATGGTTGTTCCATTGTGTAGGACATGTTGGAATCTCCCTGAGAGATGGTGCTTGGGATTGATGCATGGGTGATCATGTGATTCATGCATCTGTCATTATATAGCTTGTGAATATTCGCCCTTACTTCATCAGGGCCTTGCCTCCACAAGGGTATTTGTGGATGATCATATATGTGGACACTGAAAATATCAGTTGAGCATACCAAGTGCATAGGATGCCCATGGGTGAAATTCCTAAAACTTCCATGATACCAAGGATCTGCTCCAACCCCGTAACCGGGTGGAATACATGAGCGCACGAGGGCCTTATACTGTTAGGTTGCGACTCCCACTGTCGTGTAGTCAGTTGGATAGGGGTGTGGCCTTACCTGCCCGATGTGTAGGGGGCATTGATAGGCTGAGTCTGACCAGCTCGTAAATGGGTCGGCTACCGTCAGGCCTTCCTAGTGATTGGTTGTTCACAGGCGGGTAGTGAGGCCTCTTACGTTCGTTTGACTGTGCGTGATTTATAGAGCGGCAGTCATTCAGCAGTGTAATGGACCCTTGTGATTCCCTTATGATTGGAATGTACTTGACATATGGTTTGGTTATGAGCGCTGACATTACTTGCATTGTATTAGCATTGGCTGTGTAAGCCCCTTCATGCATTTCCTTGGTATGGCTCCCAGTTCTCATTGCATCGTATTTATGATAGGCCTTGGTAAGGCTAGTGATTTTTCCATTGAGCATATTTCTCTTCTTGCATCTCCTACTATTCTTCTGTGCACCATTGTCACACACTTTCACCACCCTCTAAGTTTCATAAGCTTATACACAATTGATGCGTGTAGGAGATTCTAGGCAGGCATCGTAGCAGCAGCACGTGGAGTAGAGCTGAGCATTTGAGGACTCCAGTGTTGCCGACCTTTCCCTCTTTTCCTTTTATCTCATGTATGTCCTTTTGGACCTTATGGATGATTGTAAAAGTTCAAATTTATAGTAGATTTTGGGATGCGTGTCTTTGTTATTCTCAGATGTACTTGCTGTGATCTTGGGTATGCTCATATTGGTAATGATTATACTGTTATGAAAATCCTCCTTGTAGGATCCCAGGATCACAACCTGCCTTAGGAGCCGAGAATGGGGTACTATGGAGGCTGTTATGACCAGAACCGGCCATCGGGTCCCTTGTGATTCCGGTTACAGAGTCTGGGGCGTGACAAGATATCTTCAAGTATTTTTTAATATATTATATAACATACAGTGGTAATATTATCTAGAGACGGATGACTCTCATCTCACGTTTTTTATAAAAATCTTCAAATGTAAATATTTTTTATTCATATCGTCGATTTAAAGTAAAAATTTACCAAAGATCATCATTTTGCCTGCTCTATAAACAAACTAAATTTGGTACTTGATCTCTTAAGGATGAGAAAGATGCCAATTTAATGGCTCAGGCCTATTTGTAACTCAAAACAGTGTTTAATGACATCCTATGTAAAAGTTAACCGATAGTTTTGATGTATACCATATGATATCCCTAATGAATGGTTCATTTAAACATTTGGATGGCATATTTGCTAGATCAGACTATGATAGATGATCAATCGATGGTCTAAAATTTAAATAATTAGATGGCTAAGATGTTAATCACAGTTACGAGTTATTGTACGGTCGTTTTCGTGAATGGGTATGTTGAAAATGGTTTTTGGATGTGGTATATGTTAGAAGTGTATAACGTTAAATTCAAGTTATTGGTTCACAAGTGTAAAATGCTTAGATCATGATTTTGATGATAAATTAATCATATTCATAAGTGAAAAATAAGATGAACGGATCAAAATATTAATTTGATGTGTGTATAAGTGAATATGAAGATCTGGTAGTTACTTTACTTTGATCGAGTGGTCCACATTCGAAGTGGTCAGTTAGATATCCCCATCCAGCAATAAATAGTTGATTTAACAGTCGGTTTGATGAACAGGTGAGCATACTAAGGTATTCAGGGGTTTGTCGTATTAATTAATAGTCAGTTGACATAATTTCGGGGTGAAATTTACTTCCTATGGTTTTGATTCAAGTTAAATTATAGATAGATTGTTAAAATTAATGGATCTACAAGTGTAGAGTTGAATAAGTGCAACCATTCATTCTTATGTAAGGGTAAACTCGCACACAAAAATCCAGGTTGTTACATTCTTCCACCCTTAAATAAAATCTTGTCATCGAGATTTAAAACCTAGTATCTTAAAATTTTTCTTCTTTTAATGGCATTGGTCACATCGATGTTACTGATAGATCTAAACACTAGATTGGTATCTAAGTTCTTTTCTTTTTCTTTCTTTTTTTTCACGAATTAAGAAGCCTATATTCCTATACAAAAGAAATTTTAAAATTTAGTAAGGGATTTTTTTTTAACCAAAGCTAATTATTAAAAGAAAATTTCTTTCTGTCGAACTAACAGGAAGCTAGTTTTGGGCAGATTTAATTTCTTTTTAATGGATGTGGTTATAATCACTATTTAAATACTTAGGAATATCAAATTATATTCAAATTATATTTTATTTTTTAATTAATTAATTATTTATTTTTTTAGATTCTTTGACAAGTGTACAATCCTTTTATAAAATTTTAGCTTAGTCAGTAATTCACATGAATTTCTAAAATTCATACAGTATGACCTATCTAAAATTTGACGAATTTAAACAAGTCTACATTAAGTCCCTAAATCAATATAATGACTGTCTGATTTTGATTTTATAATTATTTTTATTTTAATTTAGACTTGTCTATCATCAATCAGAATTTTGAATCACCTCGATCGGAGTTATACTTCTGTAGTTATGAATTTTACAAGTTGGATGATTCATATTGTCTAACGCTACTTGTCGAGTAAATATCTTTAAAATTTATATTTAATATAGAATAAATCATTTCAATCTAAAATACATTCAACTAGAGTTTAAGGAACTTAGATTTTTATTTTTTTACGTTATACAATAATTTAGAAGGTATCGTGTTTTTAGTATTTATAATCATTATTTCATACATCAATTAAGAGAGAAATTCTAATGTCAGGTTTCTAACTCTAAGGGTCTACAATTTATGAACTGTAGTGGGGTAAATAAACTAAAGGTCCCTCTATGTTTTGAAAAGACTAATCTCTGATACCATTCTGTCACGACCCAGATTTTGAGTATCTAGCATATACTTCAGACCTGAGATCCATGTCATGACTTATACAATAAATGTACTTAAACTCTTAAATTGCTTACAAAAATCTTATCTACCCAGTAGATTTACCGTAGATCTATATTCCATTCATACTAAGAAGCATCTCATAAATAAGAAATGATCATTTATTCTAATAATCAATATAAACATAGTTAAGGACCCTCCCGTTCGAGGTCTTATAAAATGAAATAAACATGTCAAATAACTTGAAAAAATTTTGATTAATAATATAAAAAAATCAAATATAATTAAAGTAAAAAAATCGCTACTCTAAGACAGTAAATTCTTCCTCTATCAAGTAGAGGCACATATCCCTTAAATTCTCTTCCGACTCGGTCACATATTCCTGTTCTTGAGCCATCGACTCACCCTCATTCACATCTGTACAGTTTTTTCATCAATAAAAAGGATAATCTTGCCAGACATAGTGAGAATTCCTGACATGGTTCTTTACATCTAATTATAATAGAATACCAATAATCATACACAATATAAATTAAAAAAAATACAAATGTAATGCATTAATACATTAAGTGAGAATCCGTCCACTTGCTTGAGTTGAAAACCCGTCAACCCGCATCTGCCCCTTCGCGAGCTTCTGCCATCTGGAAGGCATGAGCAAGGCCTGCATCTACTCTTTAAGTAGGCTTCCACTAATATAGTGGGCTTCTGGTAACGATTCTACTAGGATACACCATCCAGGGAGGTACTCCAGGAATGCAGCACATGTTGTGCATGCAATTCATGGATGCACCAAGTAATCATGAATTATGTATTGCATAGATTATTTTGATTATCTCATTTGAATTAATATAGTCTAATACATTAATCAAATCATATCATTATTAATATAAAAATCACACAGTTATTTAAATCAACTAAGAGTACATAACAATTAAATTAGGATAATAATACAACACATCAAATAGCTCACTTATTTTAAATTGATGGATGGAAACATATCGAGATCACTCACCTTAATGTGGTGGAGATGATTCCGTGAACTAATGGTTTGAATTGAATTAATACGTCCAAAAATTATATAAATAAGAATTTTTTTTAATCTTACGATTACACATAATGAATAAAACGTATGATTTATTATTTATCATTTATTCAAATCAATATTCCCCATCCAAAGGTTTAATCACTCCAAAATTTGAGGCCTTAATATATCTTAACCTTAGGAATCATATGGTCAGCATAAATCTAATCTAATTAAACTAGCGATCCCACACCAATCTCTATAGAAAGAGATTTAGCCTAACATTTGCTATTTTCATCATCTGTATCAATAGGCTGATGCGATGAACGTGTGGTCAATCCAACTCGTTTATTGCATAGATCTTAAAGAATAATTTTAAATTATGAGAAAATAAAATTAAAATATTCATCACTAACCTATATCAAAGGTGACTTAAAGTATCTTCATTTATCTCTTATCTTGCCAATAAGAAGTATTTTGAAAAGGGGAGGTTTTTAGAAAGCTTTGGATCTAATTATGGAAGTTTCATTAACAACCAAATATATGTCATGGATCTGATGATATTGAATGGTTAGGATTCAACTCTTTCGAGTACGATTCTAAGTTCTCACTCGAAACAACCCACCAACTAGTATACATATGTAAAGTCTGCCTAAGGATGTATTTTGATTTAATTAGGGTCCAGAGACGATGAAGAACATCCCATAAGGATGGTTAAGATTTGATGGATAAGTTTAACCCAATAGAAAGTTATGATTAACTAATGAATGGATCAAATTAAACAACATGAGTATTTCCCAAAGATAAAGGAGTCGATCTTTAATAGGAAGGGAAAATATGTAGTTTCCGTTTCAACTTTATTTATGATGGATAAAACCTTTTTTTGAAAAATTATTTTCAGGAATTCTTTCATGCATACATGTGTCCTTCAATTGATGACATAAACTATCATATTATGAGAAATGCACTCCACCTATTTACTTTACCCTGTCATGTTAGCGTATGGGTCCAAAAATGAAGTAAAACTAGTACTCGAGTGGCCCGTTTCATGGGCGGTTTGGATGGTAAGATAGAATGTTTTTAAGAATTAGTAGCTGGTAGTATTAGTGAGGAAGACAAGTTGGTTTTAATGGCAGATTTTGCCCAGGGACAAATTTCTTTGAGCTGTTTCTTGTGGATGTCTCGGATAAGTCTCATCGTGCTTGTGGGTCCACAAATAAAAGGTCAAGGATGGTTGGATTGGTGGGTTCGCAAAAGAACTATTTTCCTGATAAATTGTGGTTTGATTTACGAATTATTTGGAGGTTGCAGGAAGGATATGGAATAGTGATTTAGATCTTTAGTTTCAAATTTCAATTTGTACATGAAAAGCAGAAGGAGATAATGTTACGTGCGGTCGTTCTCCCTGCGTGAATCTTGATCCCTAGCTAAGATCAGGATGAATGTTTGAGATCATAAAAGAAATCTTCTCTATGATTCAAGGAAGAATCTCGATGGATTACTAAGAATGAATATTTCCATTTTGGTGAGGGAATATGGAACTTTGTTTAGAACGCAATTTGTGTGGCTAGTTGCCTCGAGTTGTTTGATCATGTGGGGTCTAGCATGGTGGTTTTTAGTGAAATCTTATATGTCCATGTGATTTGTTGAGTCTTATTAGGATAAAGTTTAAGAAATGGAGTAGATCAATTATCCGTATGATCTACTTGATAGGATAGGAAATCGATAAGATTAAATATGGATTGTTGACGGTTTCTTGGCTAGCAGGCAAATGAAATGGCCCAGATCATTTGTGTGTTGTTTTTAGAGACGGTGGGCAGTAATGGATAGGTTGACGTTTTACTACATGGAACATAGTAATAGATTGTAGTTACTAAAGTCTTGGAGTCTTTAAGAAACGTGGGTTGCTGGATGTCTTCAAGTATTTTTTTTAATATATTATATAATAAGACATCTTCAAGTATTTTTTAATATATTATATAACATGCGGTAGTAACATTATCTGGAAACGGATGACTCTCATCTCAAGTTTTTTATACAAATATTCAAACGTGAATATTTTTTATTCAGACCGTCAATTTAGAGCAAAACTTTACCAAAGATCATCATTTCGTGTGCTCTATAAACAAACTAAATTTGAGACTTGATCTCTTAATGATGACCAAGATACCTGTTTAATGGCTTAGGCATATGTGTAACTCAAAATAATGTTTAACGGTATCCTATGTAAAAATTAACTTATAGTTTTGATGTATACCTTATGATCTCCCTAATGAATGATTCATTTAGACATTTGGATGACCCATTTGACAAATCAGACTGCGATGGATGATCAATTGATGGTTTGAAATTTAAGTAATTAGATGGTTAGGATGTTAATCACAGTTACGAGTTATTGTATGGTCATTTTCGTAGATGGATATGTTGAAAGTCATTTTTGGATGTGGTATATGTTAGAAATGTATAACATTAGATTCAAGTTATTAGTTCACAAGTGTAAAATGTTTAGATCATGATTTTGACGATAAATTAATCATATTCATAAGTGAAAAATAAGATGAACGGATCAAAATATTAATTTGACGTGTGTACAAGTGGATATGAAGATTTGGTAGTTACTTTACTTTAATCGAGTGGTCCACATTCGAAGCGGTCAGTTAGATATCTTCAACTAGTGATAAATAGTTTATTTAATGGTTGGTTTGATGAACGGGTGAACATACTAAGGTATTCAAGGGTTTGTCGTATTAATTAATAGTCAGTTGACTTAATCTAGGGGTGAAATTTACTTCCTATTGTTCAGATTCAAGTTAGATTCAGGTGACTTAATGGATCTATAAGTGTAGAGTTGAATGAGTATAACCGTTCATTCTTACGTAAGGGTAAACTCGCACACAAAAATTCAAGTTGTTACATTCTTACCCCCCCCCCCCCCCCCCCCCCCTAAATAAAATTTCATCCTTGAGATTTGAAAACTAGTATCTTAAAATTTTTCTCCTTTTAATGGCGTTGGTCATGCCGATGTTACCGATAAATCTAAACACTAAATTGGTTTCTAAGTTCTTTTCTTTTTCTTTTTTATTTATTTTTCTCTTTTTTTTTTCACGAATTATGAAGCCCATATTCCTATACAAAAGAAATTTTGAAATTTAGTAAGAAAATTTTTTTTAAGCAAAGGTAATTATTAAAAGGAAAATTTCTTTCAGTCGAACTAATAGGAAACTATTTTTGAGCAAATTTAATTTCTTTTTAATGGATGTGATTATAATCACTATTTAAATACTTAGGAACATCAAATTATATTCAAATTGTATTTTTTTAATTAATTAATTAATTATTATTATTTTGAAATTCTATGACAAGTATACAGTCCTTTTATAAAATTTTAGCTTAGTCAGCAATTTACATGAATTTCTAAAATTCTTGCAGTATAACCTATACAAAATTTGACGAATTTTAACAAGTATACACAAAGTCCTTAAATCAATTTAATGACTATCTAATTTTGATTTTATAATTATTTTAATTTTAATTTAGACTTGTCTATCAACAATCAGAATTTTGAATAGCCTCGATCGGAGTTATACTTTTATAGTTATGAATTTTACAAGTTGTATGATTCATACTATCCAACGGTACTTGTCGACTAAATAACTTATTTCAATCTAAAATACATTCAATTAGAGTGCAAAGAACCTAGATTTTTATTTTTTACGTTATACAATAATTTAGAAGGTATGTTGTTTTTAGTATTTAAGATCATTATTTCATACATCAATATAGGGAGAAATTCTAATGTCAGGTTTCTAATTCTAAGGGTCTACAATTTATGAACTATAGTGGGGTACATAACCTACAGGTCATTATATATTTTGAAAAGACTAATCTCTAATACCATTCTGTCACGACGCAGATTTCGAGTACCTAACGTATACTTCGGATCCGAGATCCATGTCATGACTTATACACTAAGTGTACTTAAACTGTTAAATTGCTTACAAAAATCTTATCTACCCAGGCAATTTACCATAAATCTACATTCTATTTATACTAAGAAGCATCTCATAAATAAGAAACGATCATTTATTTCAATAATCAATCATAAACATAGTTAAGGACCCTCCCATTCGGAGTTTTATAAAATGAAATAAACATGTCCAATAACTTGAAAAAAAAAATTTGATTAATAACCTTTAAAAATTAAATATAATTAAATTAAAAAAAAATTATTACTCTAAGGCAGTAACTTCTTTATTTGTCAAGTAGAGGCACGTGTCCCTTAAATTCTCCTCCAGCTCGACCATGTATTCCTGTTCTTGAGCCATCGGCTAACCCTCATTCATATCTGTACAGTTTTTTCATCAATAAAAAAGATAATTTAGCCAGACATATTGAGAATTCCCGACATGGTTCTTTACATCAAATTATAATAGAATGCCAATAACCATATACAATTTAAATTTTAAAAAAACTCAAATGCATTGCATTAATGCATCAAGTGGGAATCCGTCCACTTCCTTGAGTTGGAAACTCATCAATCCGCATCTGCCCCTTCGCGAGCTTCTACCAACTGGTAAGCATAAGTAGAGCTCACATCTATTTCTTAAGTAAGCTTCCACTAGTATAGTGGGTTTCTGGTAACGATTCTACGAGGATATACCATCAAGGTATGTACCCCAAGAATACAGCACATGTTGTGCATACAATTGATAGATGTACTAAGTAATCATAAATCATGTATTGTATAGATTATTTCGATTATCACATTTGAATCAACATAGTTTAATACATTAATTAAATCATATCATTATTAATACAGAAATCACACAGTTATTAAAATCAACTAAGTGTGCATGATAATTAAATCAGGATAATAATACAACACATCAAACAGTCCACCTATTTTAACTTGATGGATGGAAACACATCAGGATCACTCGCCTTGATGTGGTGGAGATGATTCCGTGAACCAATGGTTTAAATTGAATTAGGACTTCCTAAAATCACATAAATAAGAATTTTCTTTAATTTTACAATTACACATAATGAATAAAATATTTGATTCATTATTTATCATTTATTGAGATCGATGTTGCCCATCTATTAGTTTGATCACTCCAAAATTTGAGGCCTTAATATATCTTAGCCTTAAGAATCATATGGATCTAACATAATTAAACTAGCGATCCCACACCAATCTCTATAGCAAGAGATTTTGCCTAACATTTATTATTTTCATCATATGTATTAATAGGACGATGCGATGAACGTGTGGTTAATCCAACTCGTTCATTGCATAGATCTTAAAGAATAATTCTAAATTATGAGAAAATAAAATTAAAATATCAATCACTAACCTATATCAAAGGTGACTTAAAGTTTCTTCATTTCTCTTTTGTCCTTCCGCTAAGAAGCATTTTGAAAAGGGGAGGTTTTTAAAAAACTTCGAATCCAATTATGAAAGTTTCATTAATAACCAAAGATATGGCATAGATTTGATGATATCGAGTGGTTAAGATTCAACTCTTTCAAGTACGATTCCAAGTTCTCGCACGAAACAACCCACCAACTAGAAAACATATGTAAAGACTGCATAAGGATGTATTTTGATTTAATTATGGTCCAGAAACAATGGAGAACATCCCATAAGGATGGTTGAGATTTGATGGATGAGTTTAACCCAATAGAAAGTTATCATTAACTAATAAATGAATCAGATTAAACAACATGAGTATTTTCCAAAGATAAGGGAGAGTCGATCTTGAATAGGAAGGGAAAATGGATAGTTTTCGTTTCAAACTTTACTTGTGCTGGATAAAACTATTTCTTAGGAAATTATTTTTGGGAATTCTTTCATACATACATGTGCCTTTCAATTGATGACATAAACTAGCATATTATGAGAAATCCACTCTGCCCATTTACTTTGCCTTGTCATGTTAGCATATGGGTCCAAAAATGAAGTAAAACTAGTTCTCGAGTGGCCTGTTTCATGGACAGTTTGGATGGTAAGATAGAATGTTTTTAAGAATCAGTAGCTGGTAGCGTTAATGAGGAAGATGAGTTGGTTTTAATGGCAGATTTTGTTCACGGACATATTTCTTTGAGTTGTTTCTTGTAGATGTCTCAGCTTGGTCAAATCGTGCTTGTGGGTCCACAAATAAAAGGTCAGTGACGGTTGGCTTGAGGGGTTCGTAAAAGATCTATTTTTCTGATATAGTGTGGTTTGGATTTACGAATTATCTGGAGGTTGCAGGAAGGATATGGAATGGTGATTCATAATCTTTAGTTTCAAATTTCAGATTATACATGAAAAGCGGAAGGAGATAATGTTACGTGCGGTCATTCTCCCTGCATGAATCTTAATCCCTAACAAAGATCAACGTGAATGGTTAGGATCATATAAGAAATCTTCTCTATGATTCAAGGAAGAATCCCGATGGAGTACTAGGAATGAATATTTCCATTTTAGTGAGGGAATATAGAACTTTGTTTAGAATGCAATTGGTGTGGGCAGTTGCCTTGAGTTGTTTGATCATGAGGGGTCCAGCGTAGTAGTTTTTGGTGAAATCATATATGTCCATGTGATTTGTTGAGTCTTGTTAGGATAAAGTTTAAGAAATGGAGTAAATCAATTATCCGTATGATCTACCTGATAGGATAGGAAATCGAGAAGATTAAATATGAATTGTTGACTATTCCTTGGCTAGCAGGTGAATGGAATGGCCCAGATCATGTTTGTGTTGGCTTCAAAGACGGTGGACGGTGATGGATAGGTTGACGTTTTATTAGATGGAACATAGCAATAGAGTATAGTTGCTAGAGTCTTGGAGTCTTTAAGAGACGTGGGTTGCTGGACGTCTTTAAGTATTTTTTTAATATATTATATACCAGGACATTTTCATGTATTTTTTAATATATTATATAACATACAGTGGTAAAATTATCTGGAGACGGATGACTATCATCTCACATTTTTTATAAAAATCTTCAAACATAAATATTTTTTATTCAGACCATCGATTTAGAGCGAAACGTTACCAAAGATTATCATTTTTTTGGCTCTATAAACAGACTAAGTTTGAGACTTGATCTCGTAAGGATGACTAAGATGCCTATTTAATGGCTTAGACCTATTTGTAACTCAAAACAATGTTTAACGACATCCAATATAAAAATTAACCAATAGTTTTGATGTATACCCTATGATTTCTCTAATGAATGGTTCATTTAGACATTTGGATGGCCCAATTTGTAAATCAGACTGTGATGGATGATCAATTGATGGTTTAAAATTTAAGTAATTAGATGGTTAGGATGTAAATCATAGTAACGAGTTATTATACGGTCGTTTTCGTAAATGGATATGTTGAAAGTAGTTTTTGGATGTGGTATATGTTAGTAATGTATAACATTAGATTTAAGTTATTAGTTTACAAGTGTAAAATGTTTAGATTATGATTTTAACGATAAATTAATCAAATTCATAAGTGAAAAATAAGATGAATGGACCAAAATATTAATTTGACATGTGTATAAGTGGATATGAAGATCTGGTACTTACTTTACTTTGATCGAGTGGTCCACATTCAAAGCGGTCAGTTAGATATCTTCATCTATCGGTAAATAGTTTATTTAATGGTCGGTTTGATGAACGGGTTAGCATACTAAGTATTCAGGGGTTTGTCGTATTAATTAATAGTCAGTTGACTTAATCTCGGGGTGAAATTTACCTCCTACTATTTAGATTCAAGTTAAACTATAGATAGATTGTTAAAATTAATGGATATACAAGTGTAGAGTTGAATGAGTGTAACTGTTCATTCTTACGTAAGGGTAAACTCATACACAAGAATCAAAGTTGTTACATTCTTCCCCCCTTAAATAAAATCTCATCCTCGAGATTTGAAAACTAGTATCTTAAAATTTTTTCTCCTTTTAATGTCGTTGGTCACGCCAATGTTACCAATAGATCTAAACACTAGATTGGTCTCTAAGTTCATTTCTTTTTCTTTTTTTCTTTTCTTTTTTTTTTTCCTACGAATTATGAACCCATATTCCTATACGAAAGAAATTTTAAAATTTAGTAAGGAAATTATTTTAACCAAAGATAATTATTAAAAAGAAAATTACTTTCATTCAAACTAACAGGAAGCTAATTTTGTGTAGATTTAATTTCTTTTTAATGGATATGATTATAATCACTATTTAAATACTCAAGAACATCAAATTATATTCAAATTTTATTTTACTTTATTTTTAATTAATTAATTTTTATTTTTTGTGATTTTATGACAAGTATACAGTCCTTTTATCAAATTTTAGCTTAGTCAGCAATTCACATGAATTTCTAAAATTCTTGCAGTATGACCTATTCAAAATTTGACGAATTTTGACAAGTCTAAACGAAGTTCCTAAATCAGTATAATGACTATCTGATTTTAATTTCATAATTATTTTTATTTTAATTTAGATTTGTCTATTATCGATCGAAATTTTGAATCGCCTCAATCGGAGTTATACTTTTATAGTTATGAATTTTACAAGTTATATGATTCATATTGTCCAACGCTACTTGTCGACTGAATATCTTTAAAATTTATATTTGATTCAGAATAACTCATTTCAATCTAAAATACATTCCATTAGAATGCAAGGAACCTAAATTTTTATTTTTTACGTTATACAATAATTTAAAAGGTATCTTATTTTAAGTATTTATGATAATTATTTCATACATCAATCAAGGGAGAAATTCTAACGTCAGGTTTCTAATTTCAAGGGTCTGCAATTTATAAACTGTAGTGGGGTACATAACCTATAAGTCACTCTAGGTTTTGAAAAAACTAATATTTGATACCATTCTGTCACGACCCAGATTTCGTGTACATAGCGTATACTTTGAACTCGAGATCCATGTAATGACTTATATACTAAGTGTACTTAAACTGTTAAATTGCTTACAAAAATCTCATCAACCCAGCAGCTTTACCGTATATTTACATTCCATTCATAGTAAGAAGCATCTTATAAATAAGAAACGATCATTTATTCTAATAATCAATCATAAACATAATTAAGAACCCTCCCATTCGGGGTCTTATGAAATAAAATAAATATGTCCAATAACTTGAAAAAATTTTGATTAATAATGTAAGAAAATCAAATATAATTAAAGTAATAAAAAATCACTGCTCTAAGGCAGTAACTTCTTCCTCTGTCAAGTAGGGGCACGTGTCCCTTAAATCATCCTCCGACTCAGCCACATATTCCTATTCTTGGGCCACCAGCTTACCTTTATTCACATCTGTACAGTTTTTCCATCAATAAAAAGAATAATCTAAACAGTCCTAGTGAGAATTTTCGACATGGTTCTTTACATCAAATTATAATAGAATGTCAATAATCTTACACAATATAAATTTTAAAAAATACAAATGTAATGCATTATTGCATCAAGTGAGAATCTGGCTACTTGCTTTAGTTGGAAACCCATCAACCTACATCTGTCCCTTCATAGGCTTCTACCATTTAATAGGTATAAGCAAGGCCCGCATCTCCTCCTTAAGTAAACTTCCACTATTATAGTGGGCTTCTGGTAACGATTCTATAAGGTTATACCATCTAGGGAGGTCCTCTAGGAATACAACACGTGTTGTGCATGCAATTGATAGATGCACCAAGTAATCATGAATCATGTATTGCATAGATTATTTCGATTATCATATTTGAATCAACATAATCTAATACATTAATCAAATCATATCATTATTAATACAGAAATCACATAATTATTTAAATCCAATAAGATTACATGGCAATTAAATCAGAATAATAATACAATAGATGAAACAATCCACCTATTTTAACTTGATGGATGGAAACACATCCGGATCACTCACCTTAATGTCGTGGAGATGATTCGGTGAACCAATGGTTTGAATTGAATTACGACTTTCTAAAATCACATAGATAAGAATTTTCTTTAGTCTTACGATTACACATAATGAATAAAACGTATAACTTATTATTTATGATTTATTCAGATCGATGCTGCTCATCCAATGGTCTGATCACTCTAAAATTTGAGGCCTTGATATATCATAGCCTTAGGATTCATATGGTCAACATGGATCTAATCCAATTAAATTAAGTGATCCCACACTAATCTCTATAGCAAAAGATTTTGCCTAACATTTACTATTTTCATCATATGTATCAATAGGCCGATGCGATGAACGCGTGGTTAATCTAACTCGTTCTTAAAGTTTCTTCATTTCTCTCTTGTCTTTCCACTAAGAAGCATATTGAAAAGGGAATGTTTTTAAAAAGCTTCAGATCCAATTATGAAAGTTTCATTAACAACTAAAGATATGGCATGAATTTGATGATATTTAGAGGTTATGATTCAACTCTTCCAAGTACGATTCCAAGTTCTCACTCGAAACAACCCACCAACTAAAAAACATATGTAAAAACTACCTAAGGATGTATTTTAATTTAATTAGGGTTCAGAGACGATAGAGAACATCATATAAGAATGGCTGAGATTTGATGGATGAGTTTAACGCAATAGAAGTTATGATTAACTAATGAATGTATCAAATTAAACAACAAGAGTATTTCCCAAAGATAAAGGGAGTCGATCTTGAATAGGGAGGGAAACTAGGTAGTTTTCATTTCAAACTTTGATTATACTGCATGGATAAAATAATTTTTTAAGGAATTGTTTCAAGGAATTCTTTCATGCATACGTGTGTCATTCAATTGATGACATAAACTAGCATATTATGACAAATCTACTCTGCCCATTTACTTTACCTTGTCATGTTAGCATATGGGTTCAAAAATGAAGTAAAACTTATACTTGAGTGGCTCGTTTCATGGATGGTTTAGATGGTAAGATAGAATGTTTTTAAGAATCAGTGGCTGGTAATGTTAGTGAGGAAGATGAATTGGTTTTAATGGTAGATATTGTCTAGGGACATATTTCTTAGATGTCTCAAATAGGTCCCATCGTGCTTGTGGGTCCACAAATAAAAGGTCAGTGATGGTTGGCTTGGTGGGTTCGTAAAAGATCTATTTTCCTGATATAGCATGGTTTGGATTTATAAATTAACTGGAGGTTGCAGGAAGGATATGAAATAATGATTCATGATCTTTAGTTTTAAATTTCAGTTTGTACATGAAAAATAGAAGGAGATAATGTTATGTGTGGTCGTTTTTCCTGCATGAATCTTAATCCTTAGCTGAGATCAGTGTGAATGGTTGGGACCATAGAAGAAATCTTCTCTATGATTCAAGGAAGAATCTCAATGGAGTACTAGGAATGAAAATTTCCATTTTGGTGAGGGAATATGAAACTTTGTTTATAATGCAATTGGTGCGAAGAGTTGCCTCGAGTTGTTTGATCATGTAGGGTCCAGCATAGTGGTTTTTGATGAATTCATATATGTCCATATGATTTGTTGAGTCTTGTTAGGATAAAGTTTAAGAAATAGAGTAGATTAATTATCCGCATGATTTACTTGATAGGATAGAAAATCGAGAAGATTAAATATGGATTGTCGACAGTTTCTTTGGCTAGTAGGTAAATGGAATGGCCCAGATCATGCATGTGCTGGCTTCACAGACGGTGGACGGTGATGGATAGGTTGACGTTTTACTAGATGGAACATAGCAATAGAGTATAGTTGATAGAGTCTTGGACTCTTTGAGAGACGTGGGTTGCTGGACGTCTTCAAGTATTTTTTAATATATTATATAACAAGACATCTTCAAGTATTTTTTTAAATATATTATATGACATATGGTGGTAACATTATCTGGAGACGGATGACTCTCACATCACGTTTTTTATAAAAATCTTCAAACGTGAATATTTTTTATTCAGACCATCGATTCAGAACGAGACTTTACCAAAGATTATCATTTTACGTGCTTTATAAACAGACTAAATTTGGGACTTGACTCTTAAGGATGACCAAGATGCTTATTTAATGGCTCATGCCTATTTGTAACTCAAAACAATGTTTAACGACATCCTATGTAAAAATTAACCGATAGTTTTGATGTATACCAAATGATCTCCCTGATGAATGGTTCATTTAGATATTTGGATGACCTGGTTGGCAGATCGAACTGTGATGGATGATTAATTGATGGTCTAAAATTTAAGTAATTAGATAGTTAGGATGTTAATCATAATTATGAGTTATTGTACGATCGTTTTCGTAAATGGATATGTGGAAAGTAGTTTTTGGATGTGGTATATGTTAGAAATGTATAACGTTAGATTCAAGTTATTGGTTCATAAGTATAAAATGTTTAGATCATGATTTTAACGATAAATTAATCATATTCATAAGTGAAAAATAAGATGAATGGATCAAAATATTAATTTGACGTGTGTACAAGTGGATATGAAGATCTAGTAGTTATTTTACTTTGATCGAGTGATTTATATTCGAAGCGGTCGATTAAATATCCTCATCTAGTGGTAAATAGTTGATTTAACAGTCGGTTTGATGGACAGGTGAGCATACTAAGGTATTCAGGGGTTTCTCGTATTAATTAATAGTCAATTGATGTAATCTATGTGTGAAATTTACTTCTTATACTTTAGATTCAAGTTAAACAACAAATAGATTGTTAAAATTAATGGATATACAAGTGTCGAGTTGAATGAGTGTAACCGTTCATTCTTATGTAAGGGTAAACTCGCACACAAAAATGTAGGTTCTTACATTCTTCCCCCCTTAAATAAAATCTCGTCCTCGAGATTTGAAACTAGTATCTTAAAATTTTTCATCTTTTAATGTGTTGGTCATGCCGATGTTATCGATAGATCTAAATACTAGTTTAGTCTTTAAGTTCTTTTTTTTTTCTTTTTTTTTTTCTTTTTTTTCCATGAATTATGAAGCCTATATTCCTATACGATAGAAATTTTGAAATTTAGTAAGGGAATTTTTTTCTAACCAAAGGTAATTATTAAAAAAAAAAATTCTTTCAGTCGAACTAATAGGAAGCTAGTTTTGGGCAGATTTAATATCTTTTTTAATGGATGTGGTTATAATCACTATTTAAATACTTAGGAACATCAAATTATATTCAAATTTTAATTTATTTTTTTATTAATTTATTTATTATTATTTTTTTGGGGATTCTATGACAAGTATACAGTTCTTTTATAAAATTTTAGCTTAGTCAGCATTTAACATGAATTTCTAAAATTTCAGCAGTATGACTTATCCAAAATTTGACGAATTTTGACAAGCTACACTAAGTCCCTAAATCAATTTAATGATTGTCTGATATCGATTTTATAATTATTTTTATTTTAATTTACACTTGTCTATTATCGATCAGAATTTTGAATCGCCTCGATCGGAGTTATGCTTTTATAATTATGAATTTTACAAGTTGGATGATTAATACTGTCCAACACTACTTGTCGACTAAATATCTTTAAAATTTATATTTGATTCAGAATAACTCATTTCAATTTAAAATACATTCAATTCGAGTGCAAGGAACCTAGATTTTTATTTTTTTCGTTATACAATAATTTAGAGAGTATCTTGTTTTTAGTATTTATAATCATTATTTCATACATCAATCAAGGTAGAAATTCTAATGTCAGGTTTCTAATTCTAAGTGTCTACAATTTATGAACTGTAGTGGGGTACATAACGTACAGGTCACTCTATATTTTGGAAAAAGTAATCTCTGATACCATTCTGTCACGACCCAGATTTCGGGTACATAGCGTATACTTCGGACCTGAGATCCATGTCATGACTTATACACTAAGTATACTTAAACTGTTAAATTGCTTATAAAAATCTCATCTACACAGTAGCTTTACTGTAGATATACATTCCATTCATATTAAGAAGCATCTCATAAATAAGAAACGACTATTTATTCCAACAATCAATCATAAATATAGTTAAGGACCCTCCCATTTGAGGTCTTATGAAATGAAATAAACATGTCCAATAACTTGAAAAAATTTTGATTAACAATGTAAGAAAATCAAATATAATTAAAGTAAAAAAAAATCGCTATCTAAGGCAGTAACTTCTTCCTCTGTCAAGCAGGGGCACGTTTCCCTTAAATCCTCTTCCAGCTCAGCTACATATTCCTATTCTTGGGCTACCAGTTCACTCTCATTTACATTTGTATAGTTTTTTCATTAATAAAAGGATAATCTAGCGAGGCCTAGTGAGAATTCCCTACATAGTTCTTTACATCAAATTATAATAGAATGACAATAATCATACACAATATAAATTTTTATAAAAAAATACAAATGCAATACATTAATGCATCAAGTGGGAATCCGTCCACTTGCTTGAGTTGAAAACCCGTCAACCTACATCTGCCCCTTCACAGGCTTCAACACTCTAGTAGGCATAGGTAAAGCCCGCATCTACTCCTTAAGTAGGCTTCCACTAATATTGTGGGCTTCTAGAAACGATTCTACTAGGATATACCATCCAGGGAGGTCCCCCAGGAATATAGCACGTGTTGTGCATGCAATTGATAGATGCACCAAGTAATCTGAATCATGTATTGTATAGATTATTTTGATTATCACATTTGAATCAAAATAATCTAATGCATTAATCAAATCATATCATTATTAATACAGAAATCACACAGTTATTTAAATCAACTAAGAGTACATGGCAATTAAATTAGGATAATAATACGACACATCAAACAGTCTACCTATTTTAACTTGATGAATGAAACACATCGAGATCACTCACCTTGATGTGATGGAGATGATTCGGTGAACCAATGGTTTGAATTAAATTAAGACTTCCTAAAATCACATAAATAAAAATTTTCTTTAATCTTACAATTACATATAATGAATAAAACGTATGATTTATTCAGATCGATGTTGCCCATCCAATGGTCCGATCACTCCAAAATTTGAGGCTTTGATATATCTTAGCCTTAGAAATTATATGGTTAACATGAATCTAATGTAATTAAACTAGGCGATCCCACACCAATCTCTATAACAAGAGATTTTGTCTAACATTTACTATTCTCATCATATGTATCAATATGCCGATGCGATGAACGTGTGGTCAATCCAACTCGTTCATTGCATAGATCTTAAAAAATAATTATAAATTATGAGAAATTAAAATTAAAATATCCATCACTAACCTGTATCAAATGCGACTTAAAGTTTGTTCATTTCTCTCTTGTCTTCCCATTAAGAAACATATTGAAAGGGGAAGGTTTTTAAAAAACTTCAGATCCAATTATGAAAGTTTCATTAACAACTAAAGATATGGCATGAATTTGATGATATTGAGTGGTTAGGATTCAACTTACGATTCCAAGTTCTCACTTAAAACATCCCACCAACTAGAAAATATACGTAAAGACTGCCTAAGGATGTATTTTGATTTAATTAGGGTCCAGATACGATGGAGAACATCCCATAAGGATGGTTGAGATTTGATGGATGAGTTTAACCCAATAGAAAGTTATGATTAACTAATGAATGGATCAGATTAAACAACATGAGTATTTCTCAAAGATAAAGGAGAGTCGATCTTAAATAGGGAGGAAAAATGGGTAGTCTCCGTTTCAAACTTTGCTTGTGCTGGATAAAATTATTTTTTAGAAAATTGTTTCAAGGAATTCTTTCATGCATACATGTGTCTTTCAACTGATGACATAAACTAGCATATTATGACAAATCCACTTCGCACATTTACTTTGCCTTGTCATGTTAGCATATGGATCCAAAAATGAAGTAAAACTATTACTCAAGTGGCCTATTTCATGGACGGTTTGTATGGTAAGATAAAATGTTTTTAAGAATCAGTGGCTGGTAGTGTTAGTGAGGAAGATGAGTTGGTTTTAATGGCAGATTTTGTCCAGGGACATATTTCTTTGAGTTGTTTCTTGCGGATGTCTCGGATAGGTCCCATCGTGCTTGTGTGTCCACAAATAAAAGGTCAACGATGGTTGGCTTGGTGGGTTTGCAAAAGATCTGTTTCTTGATATAGTGTGGTTTGGATTTGCAAATTATCTGGCGGTTGCAGGAAGGATATGAAATGGTGATTCATGATCTTCAGTTTCAAATTTCAGTTTGTACATGAAAAGCAGAAGGAGATAATGTTACGTGCGGTCCTTCTACCCACGTGAATCTTGATCCCTAGCTGAGGTTAATGTGAATGGTTGGGATCATATAAGAAATCTTCTCTATGATTCAAGGAAGAATCCCGAAGGAGTACTAGGAATGAATATTTTCATTTTGGTAAGGAAATATGGAACTTTATTTAGAACGCAATTGGTGTGGACAGTTGCCTCGAGTTGTTTGATCATGTGGGGCCCAACGTGGTGGTTTTTGGTGAATTCATATATGTCCATGTGATTTGTTGAGTCTTGTTGGGATAAAGTTTAAGAAATATAGTAGATCAATTATCCGTATGATTTACTTGACAAGATAGAAAATCGAGAAGATTAAATATGGATTGTTCACGGTTTCTTGGCTAGTAGGTGAATGGAATGGCCCAGATCATGTATGTGTTGGCTTCATAGACGGTGGACGGTGATGGATAGGTTGACGTTTTACTAGATGGAACATAGCAATAGAGTATAGTTGATAGAGTCATGGACTCTTTGAGAGACGTGGGTTGCTGGACGTCTTCGAGTATTTTTTAATATATTATATAACAAAACGTCTTCAAGTATTTTTTTTAATATATTATATGACATATGGTGGTAACATTATCTAGAGACGGATGACTCTCACATCACGTTTTTTATAAAAAATTTCAAACATGAATATTTTTTATTCAGACCGTCGATTTAGAGAGAAACATTACCAAAGGTCATCATTTTACGTGCTCTACAAACAGACTAATTTGGGACTTGATCTCTTATGGATGACTAAGATACCTGTTTAATGGCTCAGGTTTATTTGTAACTCAAAACAATGTTTAACGACATCCTATGTAAAAATTAACCGATAGTTTTGATGTATACCATATGATCTCCCTAATGAATGGTTCATTTAGACATTTGGATGGCCTAGTTGGAAGATCGGACTGTGATGGATGATTAATTGATGGTCTAAAATTTAAGTAATTAGATGGTTAGGATGTTAATCACAGTTACGAGTTATTTTACGGTCGTTTTCGTAAATGGATATGTTGAAAGTAGTTTTTGGATGTGGTATATGTTAGAAATGTATAACGTTAGATTCAAGTTATTGATTCACAAGTGCAAAATGCTTAGATCATGATTTTGACGATAAATTAATCATTTTTATAAGTGAAAAATAAGATGAACGGATCAAAATATTAATTTGATGTGTGTACAAGTGGATATGAAGATCTGATAGTTACTTTACTTTGATCGCTTGATCCACATTCGAAGCGGTCGGTTAGATATCCACTTCTAGCGGTAAATAGGTCAGTTTGATGATCGGGTGAGCATAATAAGGTATTCAAGGGTTTGTTATATTAATTAATAGTCAATTGACGTAATCTAATTAAGGGTGAAATTTACTTCCTATGGTTTCAATTCAAGTTAAACTACAGAGATATTGTTAAAATTAATGGATCCACAAGTGTAGAGTTAAATGAGTGTAATTGTTCATTCTTACGTAAGGGTAAACTCGCACACAAAAATACAAAGTGTTACATTCTTCCCCCCTTAAATAATATCTCATCTTCGAGATTTGAAAACTAGTATCTTAAATTTTTTCTTCTTTTAATGGAGTTAGTCACGCTAATATTACCGATATATCAAAATACTAGATTGGTCTCTAAGTTCTTTTCTTTTTCTTTTTTTTTGCTTTATTTTTCCATAAATTATAAAGCATATATTCCTTTACGAAAGAAATTTTAAAATTTAGTAAGGGAATTTTAAAAAAAAAAACCAATGGTAATTATTGAAAAGAAAATTTCTTTTAATCGAACTAACAAGAAGCTACTTTTGGGTAGATTTAATATCTTTTTTAATGGATGTGATTATAATCAATATTTAAATACTTAGGAACATCAAATTATATTTAAATTTTATTTTATTTTTTAATTTATTGATTAATTAATTATTAATTTTTTTTTAGAAATCTATAACAAGTATATAGTCCTTTTGTAAAATTTTAGCTTAGTCAGCAACTCACATGAATTTCTAAAATTCCTGCAATATGACCTATCCAAAATTTGACAAATTTTGACAAGTCTACACTAACTCCCTAAATCAGTATAATGAATGTCTGATTTTGATTTTATAATTATTTTTATTTTAATTTAGACTTGTCTATCATTGGACAGGATTTTAAATCGCTTCGATCGGAGTTATACTTTTATAGTTATGAATTTTACAAGTTGAATTATTCATACTATCCAATGCTACTTGCCAACTAAATATCTTTAAAATTTATATTTGATTCAGAATAACTTATTTCATTCTAAAATATATTTAATTAGAGTGCAAGGAACCTAAATTTTTATTTTTTACGTTATACAATAATTTAGAAGGTATCTTATTTTTAGTATTTATGATCATTATTTCATACATCAATTAAGGGAGAAATTCTAATATAAGGTTTCTAATACCAAGGGTCTACTATTTATGAACTGTATTGGAGTACATAACCTACAGGTCACTCTAGGTTTTGAAAATACTAATCTCTGATACCATTCTGTCACGACTTAGATTTCGAGTACCAACGTATACTTCGGACCCGAGATCCATGTCATGACTTATACACTAAGTGTACTTAAACCGTTAAATTGCTTACAAAAATCTCATCTACCCAGTAGCTTTACCGTATATCTACATTCCATTTATACTAAGAAGCATATTATAGATAAGAAACAACCATTTATTCTAATAATCAATCATAAACATAGTTTAAGATTCTCCCATTCGGGATCTTATGAAATGAAATAAACATGTCCAATAGCTTGAAAAAATTATGATTAACATTCTAAAGCAGTAACACTCTAAAATATAATTAAAGTAAAAAAATCGCTACTCTAAGGCAGTAACTTCTTCCTCTATCAAGTATGGGCATGTGTCACTTAAATCCTCCTCCGGCTCGGCCAAGTATTCATGTTCTTAAGCCACCGGTTCACCCTCATTCACATCTATATAGTTTTTTTGTCAATAAAAAGGATAATCTAGTAAGGCCTAGTGAAAATTCCCAACATGGTTCTTTACATCAAATTATAATAGAATACCAATAATCATATACAATATAAATTTTAAAAAAAATACAAATGTAATGCATTATTGCATCAAGTGGGAATCCGTCCACTTCCTTGAGTTGGAAACCTGTCAACCGGCATCTGTCCCTTCGCAGACTTATATCATTTGGTAGGCATATGTAAGGCCCGCATCTACTCCTTAAGTAAGCATCCACTAGTATAGTGGGCTTCTAGTAATGATTCTACTATGATATACCATACAAGGAAGTCCCCTAGGAATACAGTACGTGTTGTGCATGCAATTGATAGATGCACCAAGTAATCATGAATTATGTATTGTATAGATTATTTCGATTATCACATTTGAATCAACATAGTCTAATACATTAACCAAATCATATCATTATTAATACAGAAATCACACAGTTATTTAAATCAACTAGGATACATGGTAATTAAATTAGGATAATAATACAACACGTAAAACAATCCACCTACTTTAATTTAATGGATGGAAATACATCGGAATCATTCACCTTGATGTGGTGAAAATAATTCTGTGAACTAACGGTTTGAATTGAATTAGAACTTCCTAAAATCACATAAATAAAAATTTTCTTTAATCTTACGATTACATATAATGAATAAAACGTATGATTTATTATTTATCATTTATTCAGATCAATATTGTCCATCAAATGATTTGATCACTACAAAATTTGAAGCCTTGATATATCTTAGCCTCAAGAATCATATGGTCAACATGGATCTAATCTAATTAAACTAGGCGATCCCACACCAATCTCTATACCAAGAAATTTTACCTAACATTTACTATTTTTATCATATGTATCAATAGGCCGATGTGATGAACGTGTGGTCAATCCAACTCGTTTATTGCATGCACAAATTTTAAAGAATAATTCTAAATTATGAGAAAATAAAATTAAAATATCCATCACTAACCTGTATCAAAGGCAACTTAAAGTTTCTTCATTTCTTTCTTGTCTTTCCGCTAAGAAGCATTTTGAAAAGGGGAAGTTGATCTAATTATGGAAGTTTCATTAACAACCAAAGATATGACATGAATTTTATGATATCGAGTGGTTAGGATTCAACTCTTCCGAGTACGATTCCAAGTTCTCGCTCGAAAAAACCCACCAACTAGAAAACATACGTAAAGACTTCTTAAGGATATATTTTAATTTAATTAGGGTCTAGAGACGATGGAGAACATCCCATAGGGATGGTTGAGATTTGATGGATGAGTTTAACCCAATAGAAAGTTATGATTAACTAATGAATGGATCAGATTAAACAATAAGAGTATTTTCCAAAGATAAAGGAGAGTCGATCTTGAATAAGGAGAGAAAATAAATAGTTTCCGTTTTAAAATTTATTTGTGCTGGATAAAACTATTTTTTAAGGAATTGTTTCAAGAAATTCTTTCATGCATACATGTGTCTTTCAATTGATGACATAAACTAGCATATTATGACAAATCCACTCCGCCCATTTACTTTGCCTTGTCATGTTAGCATATGGGTCCAAAAATGAACTAAAACTAGTACTTGAGTGGCCCGTTTCTTGACGGTTTGGGGTAAGATAGAATGTTTTTAAGAATCAGTGGTTGATAATGTTAGTGAGGAAGATGAGTTGGTTTTAATGGCAGATTTTGTTCAGGGACATATTTCTTTGATTTGTTTCTTGTAGATGTTTCGGATAGGTCCCATTGTATTTGTGGGTCCATAAATAAAAGGTCAGTGACAGTTGACTTGGTGGGTTCGTAAAAGATCTATTTTTCTGATATAGTGTGGTTTGGATTTGCGAATTATCTGACGGTTGTAGGAAGAATATGGAATGGTGATTCATGATCTTTAGTTTTAAATTTCAGTCTGTACATGAAAAGCGGAAGGAGATAATGTTACATGCAGTCATTCTCCCCGTGTGAATCTTGATCCCTAGCTGAGATCAGCGTGAAGGGTTGGGATCATAAAAGAAATCTTCTCTATGATTCAAGGAAGAATCCTGATGGAATACTAGGAATGAATATTTCCATTTTGGTGAGAGAATATAGAACTTTGTTTAGAATGCAGTTGGTGCAGCCAGTTACCTCGAGTTGTTTGATCATGTGGGGTCTAGCGTGATGGTTTTTGGTGAAATCATTTATGTCCATGTGATTTGTTGAGTCTTGTGAGGATAAAATTTAAGAAATGAAGTAGATCAGCTATCCACATGATCTACTTGATACGATAGGAAATCAAGAAGATTAAATATGGATTGTTGATGGTTTCTTAGCTATCAGGTGAATGGAATGGCCCAGATCATGTTTATGTTGGCTTCACAGATGGTGGAGGTTGACGTTTTATTAGATGGAACATAGCAATAGAGTGTAGTTGCTAGATTCTTAGATTCTTTAAGAGTGTAACCAACCGGGATATGGTGATCCACCAGTTAAGAAATCACTATATGAATATAAGAGGGAGAACAATTATCATCCACTAGTTAACAAGACAATGCGTGATTATTATATGGATGGTAACATTTGCCAACAACCATCAAATACTCCCACATATGACCTGTCTGACTTCAATTGGTGGAAACATCAGAGCTTAAATTGATTAGAGGTGAACCAACCATACATTCTAATGAATATTCCCCTGGATCCACTACGTATGAGATCGAAATAGAAATAATTTAAGAGGATTCACCTTAAAAAATTATGGATGCTCAAGAACAATTCAACTAACACATCATGCAATCATTCACAGACATTAGAACATTATTTTAATTACTTGAATCCTCCATTCAAGAAAATCAGTCACACCCTATTGATGAGGAAGAGGCTAGTTTAGCCCAGCCTCAGCTTAATCTAGAAACACAATGTGAGAAGAGTGATTCCAACTCACTTGTGGAGTATACTGAATTTGAGAATAAGGAGTTGGATTATGATCATGAGTTTATGGTCCAATTTTTCCTAGAGCCGATCTTAATTACATTCCACGTTAATGATTAAGAAGCATCGGTACTTCTTAAACATAGTAATGTCGATCTACTCCACCCACATGACACGCTTGACTCAATGTGGAGAATGAGTCTCTTTAAATTGAATGTCCTGACTCTTTAGAAGTTTGCTTGGCACACTTTGAGGATTCTAATGATAAAATGATAAAAGACATAGTGAATGCCTTGTAAGACAATACCTAGGTATTTGATACTGACTAGGGGAATCAATATTTTGAAATGCCTCCTTCCACAGATCCAAAATGTTTACCATTAAAGGTAGTGGAGCTGGAATTTGAATTGAAGTCTAAAACTTTAGAATTTGTAGAGACTACATTGTCTAACGGGAATTTTTTAGAATTTCACCTAATTGCAGTTTCTGATTCACCGTGGTGTATTAACTTTGAAAAATTTTCATCCATGGAAAAATATTATCCACTTTGGATACCTAAGGAGATTAAAAGAAGATTTTGTGCTAAAGTTCATAAATTTCTCTAAATGATCATGATCCATCATATCCAAGCCTACTGTAAAATAGGCTTTTAGATGATATTTTTGAGAAGCTTGTTGAAAAATTTATTGAGATACTAGCCAGAGGAAGAAAACATCTATCAAGAATAAATAGTTTTTCATTGCTTTTCTAATTTAGGAATATGAATTTATTACTTTCTTAGGATTAGTTTGATTTATGTTAGTTTAGTTTAGTTGTTAATAAATCTTTGGATAGGAAGTTTACATTTGTTTATCTGTTTGTCACCTTTCAGGTACTTTTCATGTGCTCCTCTTTATTTTCGTTGCTCTCAATAATGCTCTTATTACATATGTTTAGACATTAAAAATAATATAAAATTTTAGTTGGGGGAAGGATTTTCTTTAGAAAATTCTTCAGATTTGTACAAAAATTGTGTTTTTAAGCTTAAAATTTTCAAACTTTTTTGTGAAGTTAAGTAGTTTGAACTAATCCAGATACTGGAATGATAAGATGCTAATTATGTTAAGGATTTTTTTAAACTTAAATTCTAGTTATTTGATAGATTTCAAAGTTAATTATGAATTTATTACTGTTTAATTAGAAGTTTTTAAACAATGATTGAGTCATAATTTTACCTATCACATCTAGCTTACATATTAAAGTTTTAATTAATACTGAATTGTTAATTTGATGATTATAGAGAATGATAGGAACCATACCCGGAGAATTTGTCCATCTTGTTAAATGAGAAGAATTGAAAGTGCACAAAATGGTTCAACAAGAAATTGTAATTTTTATAATTTATTCGGTTCGACCTTCGATCCGAACGAAGCCAAATTCAGTCCTATACCTAAGACAACTTATGTGGGACTTAAGTTAGACTAATTCTGCACATATTTTTCAGATGAAATTCGATGTGACCGAAGCTTAGTAAAAGTATGGAAATGGAAGTCGGTTGCAAGTCGGTACTATTTAAAGGAGTTTTCTTAGTTGTTTTAGATATAAATTAGAGCTTCGAAAAGAGACCAAGGGGTGGCAAAGTTTCTATGAAGTCATTCTTCCTCTTCGACTTCTTAATTTTAGTTTATCTTTCTTTTATTTTTCTTCTAAATTATTAGCCATGTTAGGCTAATCTTTTAGCTAAGGCTAATGGATGAAGTTTGTAATTCATTACATTATTATGTTTATTTGATTCACAAAATAGTGGTTGGAATTATGATATTAGATTGAATAGATTTGGATTTAATTACTTTAAAGCCTTTGTATTATTTCACCTTTGATCCATTGTCAACTCCAGGCACATGAGATGCTTGGAAGTGTAATTACAATGCTTGATTAGGGAAGGAATCAATTTATAAAATTCCTTGATCTATTGTAGACTGTAGACACAATGGATGCTTGAATTCCTTGCGATTGATGTCCGAGTGCTTCAGGAGAGAATTGTTCAATTGAATTCATATTCTAATATTATTTATGATTGATTTAACTGGTTTATCTTTCAATTGGATATGATAGGACTTCGATTCCAATTGAGTTATAATCGTTGAATCAGTAAAACAGATATTGTGAATGCTATAAGTAGATTCATGTATCTTTTGTCATTTTTCTTATTGTTTAAAACCATTTTTATCTCACTGGATTAAAAACTCAGACAAACCATTAAACTTAAATTATTTCTAGGCCATGTTCCTCATTCCCTATGGATTCAACTTCGGTCTCACCGAGTTATTACAACATCGCAACCCTACACTTGGGGTTGTCACAAGGCTATTAATTTATTGGGCACATGACCCACTGATGGGAATACAAAACAATCAGATTATCAATTGCATCATTATAATTACTTTAATATAATGATTTACGTTGTCCGAACATTGTCCATGTAAATCAACAATTAAAAATTGTTGGTTAATGATTCAGATGTGATCTTGTGCTTGTGGCCCATTCGAGATTTAGAATTTTAGCATTTTTGGGCAAAGTATATATTTTAATGGGCTTATTACAACCATTGTATTAAACATTATATACATATACTAATTAGATAAATTAAAGTTGATTTAGTAATTAAATTCAAACCCCTATAAATATACTATGCATAGCTATTTTTGGATTATAGAGGATTTTAAATCCAGGGTGCCAAACGCAACATGGATTTCAAATCTAAGGGGTTCTAAATTCATGCTCCCAAACATGCCTTAGAATTACAAGAACTTTAGGAGGCATTTGTAGTATAGGATTAAGTGGGATGAAATTGAAAATACCACCAATTAAATCTCATACCACATTTTCTTTAACAATTGCTACGTTTATGTGCTTTGAAAAATGAGTAATGTATTAAGAAGGGTGACGAAGAATTCATTTAAAACATGAGATTTATATCAGAGGCTTGTTAAATCCATTTGAAATTTGAAATATACCAGGCCATCCTTTCCGTGTAGTGTGCATATCCAATAGATAAGTACGTTAATGTCAGCAAGTTCTGTAGATCCCACCATGATATATAGACTATATCCAGACTATTCATCCAATTTTCAAGATCATTTTAGGGCATGAGCCTAAAAATTAGGCAGATTAAAAGCCCACGTGGACCACACCATAGAAAGCAATGGAGAATGAACACCTATCATTGTAAACTTCTTGAGGACCACACAAGTTTTGGATCAAGTTGGCATTTGAGTTTTCCCTTCAACCAAGTCTACATGATTTTATGAACAGGTTCGGTAAAAATACATCACGATGGGCCCCAAAAATGTTTTAATTATCTATGTCATTATCTCTGCTACTTTCTGGTGTGGTCCATGTAACCTTTGGATCCTCCTCATTATTGGACCCATGCTATAAAATAATCACCAAAAATGAATGGATAGTATGGATATAACACATACATCATAGTAGGTCCACATAACTTGTTGACGTAGATACAATAAAAAAGTCTATGATATTTATATTTTTAGACAGTAACGTCCGTGGACAATGGAGGGATTTATAAACAAACTCCGGGACCATGTCATCACTGCAGAAACTCAATTCCATCCCACTTAAATTTTATTTAATTCAACGCGCAAAACACCAACCTGAGAAACTGGCGTACGATGGAATGGGCTCCTATTTTCTGTGGTCCGGATTGAACTGCATTCAGGTCAATTGTAAAGGCCACGTCATTCGCCACTATCTGAAAGTAAAGCACATATGAGATAGCGGATCCATTGATCAAGTCCATGGTCAACATCACCCTCGCAAGAATCCTGGCCGTAACCTGATTATGTGGGCCACACATGTATAAGAGATGGAGGGACAGTTGGACAAGTAAATGACAGTTCATATTCGGATCCTTACTCTTGCACGGGTGGTAGACTCCCAGGAGTTTCAACACCCGTTCAAGGATGAAATCCCACTACGGCTTGAGTGTATGAGGGGTGTGTGCGCGTGTGTATAAAAAATAAAAATAAAAATAGGTCAATCCATATTCAATGTACAGGTACCACTCACCGGAAACCCCTGGCACTTGAGGGCATATTTGTCATTATGTAAAATGGTATGACTGTAATTTCCATGGACTGCGTCACCACGAAACCGCATGCATGCATGCATGCGCCATCTTCTGCGAAGCAGAGTGCGTACTGAGTAACTCAGTACCCTTAGCGTACTGAGTAAACTGTGTGGGATCCACTGTTATTTATTTATTTTATCCACTCGGTTAATCCTTGTTAAAAGATAATATTAGGTCTTAGTACCAAAAAAGAAACAAATTAAATTCTCAAATAGACCACACCACATGAAATAGTTTGATTGAACCTCTACAATTGAAACTATTTTGGAGGCCAAAAAGTTTTGGATCAAGCTGATGTTTGTGGTTTCTCTTCATCCATGTCTTTGTGATCTTATGAACAGGTTGGATGATAAATAAAAATTACTTTGGACCCTAATAAGGTTTCAACGGTGGAAATCATTATTCCACACTGTTTACTGCGGAATGATCCACTTGAGCTTTGGATTTACTTCATTTATGGGATCAACCCATAAAATTAGCATTAAAAATGGATGGACGGTGTGGATGAACCAAATAAATTCACAGTGGGCCCAGCTTAATTTACTCAGTGCGATAAAAGCGTACTGAGTAACTCAGTGGCAATCCGATTTCCATCTCCTCGAAGGGAGGAGCTTTTTGAGGCGCGAAGCAAGATATCCTTCCTATTTATTACAACGTCTCTCACCAAGCTATTATACTCGCATTTACTGATTTAACCCCTTACTCTCTCAACTCTCAAATCTCCCTCTCTCCTTTTCTTAATATTCCCACTTCCCAACGGTTCCCAACTCTCATTAATTACTTACTTCCTCTTTCTCTCCCTCCGTTACACTCTCCCCTGACCCGAGGATTTGCAACCATACTCAGGTTTTCCCATTATGCAAGTGGACCCCACAGTTCACTTATCCACACAACTGGTATTGTGTGGAAAGGTGCTGCAGACTGCATTTGAGCCACCCCAATTATCTCTACCGTTAATATCAACATGAATCATAAAATCTACCTTTGGGTGTTTCTTCCTAGCACGAAATGGACAATTAACATGAATTTTCAAAGTTAAAAATAATCAACCTCATTCAAACTAATAAAAATATTAGTCTTAAACTTCAATTATAGTTTTTATTTTTTATTTTATTGAAAAATAAATGTCCACGACCTATAGAATTCTGAAAGGCCCAGGCGTCACTATATTTGTCCAAATAGTACAGAAATATACAGTTACATTGGAAAACTAATAAAAAAATAGCCAATTAAAGCTCATATAGCAGACCAAGGACGGGGTCTTCAGACATCTAAAATCAATGGTAGTCCATTTTGATAGCACCAATAAAAATTGACAGTCCAAGCGCTACCTACGTACATCAATCGCTCAAACCCTCTAAAAATTTTAGACCAATGTCCATACAAAATTCCTATCAAATTTTGGACTGCATCCAAAATTAGGAACTTCCATCCCAACTTTAAATTCCTATTTCATGAATATATTGAGTTAGAATTTCTGTCCCATGGTCCCAAAACACCAAACGGTCCAAATGATCAAAAAAAGGGCCCCACCCATACAAAACCAAGTAACCCAAATAAATGAAAATCATACTCGGGTCAAGGTTCATACACTACACTGGTCCGCCTTGTAATTAGTCCACGTAGTAGGTCGATTAATGATGAGCCAAACCTGTCAAGCATCAATACCCATGTGAAATTCCTTAATATAAAATCTCCTCCTCCACGGACCCTTTCCTCCAACCCTCGGGCTCTCCCTCTTTCCTTCCCCACCAAAAAGACCATTCTGCCCTTCCCTCTCCTTAATCTTCTACCACAACCATGATGAAACGTCTCTCCCAAATCAAGCTCCTCCAAGCCTCGGTCGCCTTCCTCCTAACCCTAACCCTAATCCTTCACTCCCTCCTCTCTCAAACAACTCTCGACCTCCTCTCCCGCCTCCTCTCCCAAAACCGCATCCTCGTACTATCCTGCGCCTGGTGCTTATCCATCACCCTTCTCTGCTACCTCTCCACCCGTCCTCGCCCTGTATACCTCCTCGACTACGCCCTATTCAAACCCGACTACGACCGAAAATGCAGCTACGAGGTCTGCGAGTACTTCGTTCGTCGCAGCAAGCGTTTCTCCACCGTCAGCGAAAACTTCATGCGCGGGATTTACCTCAAGTCCGGCCTCGGCGATGAGACCTACGCTCCCCCCTTCATATTCCAACACGACTACGAGGCGAAGCTAAAGTCAGCCGTCCAGGAAGCTGAAGAAGGCATGTTCTCAGCCGTTGATTCCGTCCTAACCAAGACCCAAGTAGACCCACTTGCCATCGACATCGTCATCGTAACCTGCGGCATGTTCAGTCCTTGCCCTTCTCTATCTTCTCTCATCATCAACCGATACAATCTCCGTCCCGATGTTAAGACCTTCAACCTCTCCGGCATGGGCTGCAGCTCAGGCGTCGCTTCCATTGATCTCGCAGCCAAGCTGCTGAGCCGTAACCGAAAGATCGGCTACGCGCTCGTCGTCGTCACCGAAAGCATCAGCTTAAACTGGTACTTCGGCGACAACCGTTCCATGCTCGTCACTAACTGCATCTTCCGCGTCGGTTGCGCCGCCTCTCTCATCACCAACGACCCAGCGCGCCGCGGCTCGGCTAAGATGGAGCTCACCCTCTCTCTCCGCACCCACCACGGCGCTGACGATGCTTCCTACAAAGCCGCATTCCAGGAAGAAGACGCCAACGGCAACGTCGGCGTTGCACTGACCAAAGACCTCATCCGCGTCGCCGGCGAGGGCCTTCGCGACCACATCCGCACGCTCGCGCCACGTGTGCTCCCGGTCTGGGAGCTCTTAATGTACGCATACTCAGTCGTAACGTGCGCACTTTCACGTGGGGATGGGAAGCCGATCGTGCCAGACTTCACAACGGCATTCGAGCACTTGTGCATTCACACGGGCGGGAAAGCTGTAATTCAACAGGTTGGGAGGCTGATGAGGCTCGGAGATGAAGTTACCGAGCCAGCTAGAATGTGTTTGCACCGGTTCGGGAATACATCGGGTAGTCTTGTATTCTACGAGCTGGCGTATTTCGAAGCTAAAGGGCGTATAAAGAGAGGAGATAGGGTTTGGATGCTGGCTTTCGGGACGGGTTTTAAGGTTTGTAGTTTGGTTTGGAAGTCGCTTCAGGATTCGTACCCAGATGATGATAATCCCTGGAGTGATTGTATCCATAGATATCCGGTGAAGGCGTGGTAGGGATTGCATGAGATTGGGGTGGTGGTAGGATGGTGATAAAATGAAAGATGATGGGTGATTATTGGAATTGGACAGTGAGGGTGTTGAAGAAGGAGAAATAAGCATGAAGATATGCATGCTGGTGTTTTGGTGGTGGTGATGGTTTTTCTTCTTCTACTACTTTTCTGTTTATTTTGTTTTTGTTTTTATTTTATTTTTCTTTCTTATAATTAATTCGGGTTTTTTTTTTTTTTTTTTTTTTTTTCTTGGGGGGGGGGGGGGGGGGGGGGGGTGTGATTACTATTTACTGTTAGCTACCGTTATAATTGCTGCAAATGTGTTTTTATGGTGGGTAAACATCTTGATAATAATACAGAGGTTGGTGAAGGTATTAGGTATGTGTACATGACATCTCTCTGTGTCTGTTCATCAGGAAGGTCCGGACCAAAAGATAATGCCTCACGTCGTAAAGAGCCGTTGGTGAATATATCATGTCAAATTACCACTTATCTTGAAGCTCTGGCCATCAGAGGATGGTTAATCAATGTACAGTGAGAGACTTTTAAAACCCCGACAATGACTTTTTAATATTGAAACCTACCAAATATCAGCTTGGTCCAAAACTTCTTTCGCCCAACAAGTTTTCAATGGCGCAGTATCTCCTGATTTCTATAGTGTTGTTTACTTAGGGGTCGTTTGACACCTTGGATTGGAGAGGATTAGAGGAGGTTTTAAATCTCCTTGGTTGTTTGGCAGTAAAAAGCAATCCCCTCTTTGAGGGGGTTTGTAATCCATGGTGAAAGTTTGGATTACACCTAAAATCGTTTCAATATTTGCAAGTATAAATGTATATCACTATACACTATCATTCTACTGGGCACATGGCCCACTAACGATGATCAGCACCGTCCAAACATTGTTTATGTAGATCAGCACCGTCCAAATATTGTCCAGCATCGTCCAAACATTGTCCATATTAATCAACGATTAAAAATCATTAGTTAGTCACTCAAACATGATCTTGTGCTTGCGGTCCATCTGAGACTTGAAATTTCATCATTTTTAGGCAAAACATATATTTTAGCAAGCTTATCACAAACATAGTGTCAAAAATTATATATCTCACTGATTGGAGATATTAAAGTTGATTTCGTAATTAAATTCAAATCCTTGTAAATATATCATTTATAGGTATTTTTGAATTAAAGTTGATTCACACTCCAGGGTGCCAAACACACTCAGAGGATTGTCAATCCAAGGGATTTCTAATCCTGGGGATTGCGAATCCAGGGGATTCCAAATCCACGCTCTCAAACAGGCCCTTAATATATGTACCTGCCTCATTTTTTGCTGATCTAGTAAAATGGACAATGGACGATGGGAATATAACAAGAGTCCGGATCCTCTCTTATCCGGTCAACAGAGATTTCCTAATACCCTAATCCTTGTTGACGAGATAATAGAGGATCCCAACTCATATAACAAATACATCAGGATGAGTCCCATGGAACTTGATGATATCAACACTGCACCCAGCAATCCACTTCCTTCCCTGGCAATGGTGGGCCCACCGTGATGTATGAATTTTATACGTGTCTATCTAGCTTGTTTTTAGCTAATTTTAATATACATGAGACTAAAAACTAAGCCAATCGTAAGTTTAAAGGAACCATAACACAAGAAATAGTGAGGATATATAATGACAACCACCCTTGAAACCTTATGATAGCCATGGTCATTTAATTTTTATTTAGCATCTAACCCGTTGGTAAAGGAGAATACAAATACCACCTTGATCCAAAACTTATGGGCGGCAGGAAGATTTTAGCGGTGGGCGTCCAATCATCACCTTTTCCTACAATGTGGTTTACTTTTGATGTGGTTTACTTAGATCTCGACCTGCCTCTGCCTCATTTTTTGGCTATTGCTTAAAAATAAACTCTAGCCAAAAAATGAACTCCAAAACTAGATAAAAGAATACAACACATACATGGAGCATAGCTTGGTGATGTTGTTGGGTAACCACCGAGTCCGCTTCTGCTGGAGGGACCCACTTTAACTGTTCTGAGTCTTCTGAAGGTCGTACGATGTGACCTATCTATCTGCTGGGGGTTATCCTCGATTAGACAATGCGAAAAATTGAACTGTGCAGATCGTCCTTGCTCTCAGCTTTTCAGGTGGAACATAGCTTGGTGAATGTTACGTGGCCCCAACCATCAGCCGTCGCATTCATCCGATCACATGAGAGAGCCCCATCGAGGATGGGCGCTGGATGAGCACTAGCAGCAGTACTAACAATTTCACTCTCTCTAGTGATAGGATTGTCGGGTCTCATGTAACTGTTAATCCGGACTGTAGCTTCAGCACCAACCATGTTGACCGTCCATTTAGTGCAGATAGTTGTCAAAACGTGCGTCTTTGTTTCAATCGTTGATGGAAAGTATCCTTGGTATTTAATGATTATGGCTACCTAATTAATAGTGGGGTATTACTTAATGGCTGTGGCCAACCATGGAGCTGTTTCATTAATTGGATTTTTCCTATAAATTAGGACGCGGATTGCGCACTGACAGTGTCACGTACAGATCTCTGTTTACCACGCATGAGAGCCTTCTATCTAGTTTTTCGAATCATTACAGAGCAAGAGCCAAAATTGAAGAAGATCCAAATATAGAATAAACCACACAAGGAGAAAACGGTGGCGATTGAATGCTCACCCTTAAAAACTTCGTAAGGCTTGCTGTAATGTTTATTTGGCATGCTGTTGATTAGGTCAAGCACAACAGGATGAAGAGAAAACACAAACATCAATTTAATTTAAAATTTTTGTAGCCTCTAAGAAGTTTTTAATGGTGAGTGTTCAATCACAACTCTTTCCCACGGTGTGGTCCATATGAGATTTGGATCTGCCTAATTTTTGGTCTCATGTTACAAAATAGTCCTGAAAAATGGATGAATGGCGTGGATAGGACACATTCATTATAGTGGGCCCAGAGAGCACTGTCAGTAGCCACCATGCCTAGTGACGCTGTCCGCAGGCAATCCGCGTCCGTATAATTATAGTCCTCCATAACTTCTAGTATTTAAATGAGGTGGGAACCGTGTAAGTTAATCTTAACCTACATCGCAATGCGTGGGAACCATGTAAGTCAACTAAAGTAGTCCTTACAACCATTCATTTATTTTGGATTGTCTGACCAGCGGCTCTGATATCTAGCACGGGTGCCATGTTACACGTGCGAAGAGAATGCGCTTCCAAAATGAATTCATGCGAGTGTAAGTAGGCATTCATTGTACGGGCCTACTTTTTAGAAAGCACGCCTAGTTAATGTGCTGTGCTATTTTGTTGGTGGCTCATTCATGAAAAAGCGGATCAGATACATTGAATGGTGACAGCCGTATTATACCACTTGTATTTATGATCAGTTATCTACGCTAAAAATGCTTTTCTGACCCACTAGCCAACTGGCACGTAAGACGTAAGTGTGTGGTAAATAGGAATTAGGGTTCCGAGATACAATAATGCGAATCACGTCACCTTAAATGGTAACCCTTACCTTGCAGATGGATGGTTAAGCTAACATAATACTTTAAAGAACCGGTGAGGAATGGCACGTGCTAATAAAGAGAGTGGGGTAGCGAATATATATATATATATATATATATATATATTTATTTATTTATTTATTTTGCAAGAATACAATTACGTGTAAGCTAAACACAAAGAAAGAAAGAGAAAAAATAAAACTTACTCATATATATGCTTTAGTGCATGCTATCCATGCTTGTATTACACAGACTATTCTAACTAATGTGGCCAACTCAAGTTTTAAATCTACTTTATTTTTTTAGAACCTTCTAACATGGCTCACACAATAAATATGCAAAATGAATTAAAGTCATACAATTATCGTTATGACCCACACAAAGACTTCACTGCATAGCTTTTTAAAACTATGCTTTGGCGTGGACTACACACACTTAGCACTTGAAAAATCATTCTTATATTTATGAGTAACGTGGCCCACTCAAGTTTTAAATCTTCCTAACGATTCACCTACCCCTAACATGACTGGCACAACAAATGTTGAAGTGGAAGTCAGGCAATTGTCATTGTGACCCACACAAGGCTTTATTTCACCGGTTCTTTAAACTATGCTTTTCTGTAGCCTGCGCATACTTGGTGTTAGACGGGCGCGGATTAGCTACTGGCAGGTTGAGTAGGGAGACTCGCTACTGAAGTGACCTCATTAAGTTTCGTGGGCTCCACCATGACGTAGGTTTTATATCCATGCTGTCCATCAATTTTGAGAGATATATTTTTAGGACAAGATCCAAAGAGTGAGTTAAATCCAAAGCTCCAGTGGACCCCAGCACAGAAAACAGTGGGGCAATGACGTCCACCATTAAAAACTTCTAAAAGCCAAGAGAGCTTTATATCAACCTGAAATTTGTGTTTTCCCATGTATTTTTTAACCTTTGAACAGGTTGAATTTCAAATAAATATTATGGTGGGCCTTAGGATAGTTTCAACGGTAGGAATTACTCTCCCCACTATTTTCTGTGGTGAGGTCCACTACAGATTTTTATCTGCTTCGTTTTTTGCTTCATACTCTAAAATGATATCTCAAAATGGATGGACGGTGTGGATATAACACATACATCAAAGTGGAGCCTACAGAACTTGGTGACGTCACTTCAGCAGCCGACTCGCTGCTCAACCTGTCAGTATCTAATCCGCGTCCGTATTGGACGCACTATTCTTACTTTTTCAAGTAAAGTGGCCCACTTAAGTTTTAAATCTATCTCATTTTGCTAATAACTCCTAGCGTGACTCTCAGGATAAATGCAGGGAGGGGAAGTCAGATAACTGTCTCATGGCCATTTGGCCATGCAAAGACTCATTGCATGGGCTCTCAAAATTATGCTCTGATGCGGGCTACAAACACGGGAAAGGAATGATGAAATAAATTGACAAAAGTGCCCTCTACCAAAGTGCCAATTTCTTTACATTTCTATATGCAACAAAAAGTTTGTACCTTTCCCGCACTAATTGCAAGGGCAAAATGGGCCTAATATTACATACATTTCATATTAGAGATGATCACATATAATCAATTATATTATATGTTAACCTATATTACCCTTCTATAAGTGGAAAATATATAGGATTTTTCGAAGGCAAAATTGAAGGCAGAAGTTTCTAAGGCAAGAAGTTTATAAGGCAAAGATAAAAGAAAGGCAGCCAATAATAAATTATAGCTTGATCAGTCCTCTTGAAAATACCATGTATTTCCCAGAAAAATTGCATGCAACCGCATTTACCCTACAACCTTTTCTATACCTTTGCATTTTCGTTTCAAATTTGGCCCTTAATATTACAAAATGCTTACAAAAACGAGCCATATCTTAAGTTATAACTGGCTGTATGCATTTAATTCTTTTTATAAGGGGGAATCTGAGAACCAAAATTCCAAAGGCATAAAAAATGAGTTGCAGCATACAGCTGGTTGTAGGTGATCAATCATCCAACTTCAAATATTTGGGACATGATGACGGTGATGATGACGATGATTTTTATTATAAGAATACTAGCATAGGTAACTTAGTTTTAAGGCCACATTTAAAATTTTGTAAAAGAAAACACTAATTTTCTTTACTGCTACACTTTTTCTTTGGACATGGATTAAGTACTATTTGGCATTCCAAGCTCAGAACACATGGGAAAAGAGACACATATTGGACACGGGGTAGTACCCATTTCGTATCCCTTTTCTTTAGTGAAAGTACATTGATAAAAGGTACTAGAAAATGTTTGGATTCAGATGATGTACTATGCAATTTGGATTTTCAATTTGCTTGAGTAAGAGCAAGTGGGTCATGATTCAGTAATCTTAAAAATGTTTAAGAGTCTGTATATACTCTTTCTTTGTATAGAATTGAGTGTAAAAATTTGAATTATCAAACTCGACGAGGTTCTTGTATAAAACCTTGGCTCTTGCGTATGACTTAAATTAAAGTTCTTATATAGGTCATCGAACACGGGTACATACATATTACTTTTCGTAGGAACCTTTGGTGAAAGTAAATGTAGGTCCTTTTATTAGGATTTGATTATTGGTTAGCTGATAAAAAATTAACTAAAGTCTCTTGCGGAAGCCTCCGGCAGAAGTGTACGTCAATAGGTTCTTGTGTATGATCAAAGTTCATGGTGAGCTTATAGAAAACCATGTAAAGTTTCTTATGGAAGTCAATCCTTATATAAGATTGTAAAGCTTATAGGTGAACTTGATTTAAAACCTCTAATAATAAAATTTGATATACTCATAGGTTAAGTGCATCTGCTAATAATATAGTAGGAAAACCAAACCATTATACATGCTTGTGTTTAAGATTGTTATTTGAGCACTTATTTAATTATACTTATGTGGTGAATATTTAATTATATCTATGCTTGATTAGATGAATGCTAGGTGTTAATAGTTAGCATATCCTACATACACATATACACTATCATGTTTATAGACTAGTTTATTATAATTAATTATCACATCCCTTGTAATCTATGTGATTGGACCCTTTAATGGCTTGGAATCCTTAGAGTTAATTGTCTTAGTTAATTTAATTTGGATATTAATTTAAGTTAGACAATTGTGTTTAAAATACTAAAAATTTTACTAGTCCTAATCACCCCCCCTCTAGGACATATCCATTATTCATTAGCTCCGTCAAGCTTCCACAATATAGCCCATGGGCCCACCACGCACAATTTCATGAACTACACTGTAAAAAATCCTCTAATAAAAAATAAAATAAAATTTAAAACTCGTTACTCTTAAATCTTCACACAAGAAGTCACATAGGCAAAATAAAATTGAATCTGAAGATGACAATGATGAGTAAGATGAGGATGAAGAAAGAACTAAAAAATTTAAAAAATTTCTCAAGATTAGTAGAAGAAAAGGTTGTAACAAGAAGAGAAAAATGGTTGAACCGAAGCATACATATGGGTAAATCTTTTAAATAACCTAAAGAAGTCTAATGTTACAACTGTGAGGGATATAGTCATATTTCCATGAAATGTACAAGAAAATCAATAGCCAAATGAAAGGTTGTGGCAGCAACATAAGACGATAAGGAGGAGTCCAAATCAGATTTGGGAGACTCCTCTAGTGACGAAGACTTTGGACGCTAATGTTTTCTTGTGGCCTCCACCACTTTCACTCTCCTTAGAGTCATGGGAGAATATCCCGACCATGATATTTCAGGAGAAAAAGAGTCATACTCCGATGAAGATGAAGAATGAGGAAATGACCAACTACAAGAAGCCTACAACCTGCTTTAATCTAAAAGTGTAAAAATCATTAAGAAGTTAAGTTTTGTCAAGGTAGAAAGGAATCAATTAGTTGATCAATTAGAAAGAGTAAAATTTGAAAAATTCTCTATTACTCATAAAAAGGAAAATCTTGAGTCTAATCTTGAGGAGACTCTAGGGAGATTTTGAGGTCTTGAATTAAAACTTAATACAGTTAAATTTAAAAATCAAGACCTGAAATTTTAAGTCAGCCAACTTAAATACTATCTTGTCGAAGCTAAGGTTTCCCAAGTAGAAGACTAACCAGGAAAATCTTTAGATATGAGTAAGCCTGCTGGGGACATGTGAAGTCTTAGAAATAATAGGAATATTCATGTTACAACATCTTTCCCTTCAATGATCTAAAATGACTCGTTTACTCTGGGAAGTAGATCGAGATCCTCTCATGTGTGCTACAATTATAGAGATGTGAGCTACTTGAAGTTTGAATGCCTCGTCTCTAAAAGGCCATAATCCACCTTAGTCCTAAACCGAATCAGTAAATATATAATGATTGAGAAATCAGCACACTAATAGAGAATCCTTCTAAAAATCACTACAGAATAAGAAGTTCCCCACCCCTTCTAAAATAACACATCATATGAAGGGTTTGATTAAACAAATTTCCCTTTTAAATGAGAAAATGTTGAAAATATTTAGTGAGGGCAATGATAATGAGGGTATGAAACACACAAGTATATTTCATACCAAAAATAAATCTCTAATTAGGAATGCACTAAGGGAGAAGGGAGATGAATCCAGGATAGATAATCCCCTTCCCCAAAACATGTCGGGTCTCAGGAAACTCACACCCATGTTAGTGGAATAGAAGTATAGGTGATCCTTAGATATCTATATGTGGTTATAGGTAAATTTAAGGAGTATAGCCTAGAGGTGGGCATATTGGACCTGATTCGGTGGATCCGAACCGATCCAACCCGACTTGGTACCGTTTCGAACAGAACTGACGGCCTAGATCGGCCCTAATCGAATCTGTCCATCCAGATCCGATCATTTTTCGGGTCAGGTTCGGATAGTGGTGTATCCAGACAGAACCAATCCGAAAACCTGGACCGAAAGGGTCCGAACCGACCCGACCCGGACGTAAATATCTCTCTAGTTTTACCGCCCATGTATCTTTTTAAAAAATAATAATTTTACTGCCTGTTTTTCGTTTGGCGCCAAAAAAACCCCGCCTGCTTTTCCTTGGTAAGATCTCTAAAGGGTGATTTCTTTTTTCTTATTTTTTAAGTTGGTAAAGGCGGAGAAGGAGAAGATAGAGATGCAAGGGAGTAGATTAATGTATGCTGAGAAAGCATCAAACCAATGGCGTTCAAGTAAAGAGAGGAAAATAGCCTTACAGTAAGATGTATTTCTTTGTTTCTAGAAACGAATTGTTGACTGAATTTGATTTTTTTTCCTCATCCCTTCATTTTCTTTCTTGTTGATATGTTTTTTGTTTGAATTTGCAAGTTGATAAGCTAAGGAAGAAGCTCAAACATGAGGAGAACGTACATAGTGTTGGGACTATTTATAAGACTTGTTGTTGTACCATGCACAACAAGAACAGGGACTGTTTGTAGGAACCTGCTGTTATACCGTGCACAACAAGAACATTAACTATTTGTAGGAACCTGTTGTCGTACCGTGCACAACAAGAACAGGAAAGAGAATCTATTTTTCTGTTGGCTTCAGCCAGTCACAAATAGAGAAAGAACCAATTTTCTTCTTCTTTTGCAAAAGAAGCTGGTGGAAACTGTTATTTTATTTCATTGTTATAATCGGATACAGGGAAGTAATTTATAGGCATCTGGAGTCTTTGTGAAATTACAAAGTTGTCCAATCTGGATTCATTAGGTGCATGTAACAAAACATGCGAATTCAAAAGTTTAAAATGGTGGAGCTGAGAGATAATGCTGGAAACGTTCATGGAATTCAAAACTTAAAACGGTGTTGGGAGATAATGCTGGAAACGTTCATGACGTTTATTTGGGTTTGACCTTTCCAACACATAGAGCCTTGGAGAGGGCATTTACAAGACCTTTGGGAGCTCTGTCCCATCTTCCTCCTTATCTTCCTCCATCTGTAAGTGTATCTTCCTTGTCTTTCTCTCATTCCATTGAACAAAAACTAACAATTTTGTTGTAAGGAAAAGTCCAATGCAGAAGAAAAAATGCATTAATGATTATAATATGTATGTTGAATGATGAACGAAGAATGGCATTTTAACAAAAATCATTCTGGAAAAAATAATGGAGAGATCTCAGGCACACCCAATACCATATCAGTCTATCTGCTGCTGGATTAGGAAAATAACTCAATTGTCATTTTCTTATGAACAGGACTTCCTGTTAGAAGTCCGGTTTTCTTTTGACAAAATTGGATCGGTGCCCTTTTTTCTCTTGCAGACGGAACCGATCCGAACTTCGCCTAATCCGATCTGATTCAGTTTTCATGATTGAGTCGGACTCAGATCGGCTCACGACAGCAGGAGTTTAGGTCGGTTTGAGTCAGATGACTCAAACTTGGTCCTAGATCGGTCTGAGTTTGAGTTGGCTCATGTGGATTCCAATCGAGTCAAGTTGGACCCAATCTGATCCAACTAGATCCGATGCCCAGCTCTAGTATAGCCTCATTATCTTTTTTATAGTTTACCTTTAAGTTGCTTCGCTTTTATCATATATTTTTCCTATACTATTTTGGTCATGTTGCTTGATAGTTATATCTTTTGAATGACCATAATATGCATGCTCCATGAATTTAACATATATATATAATTTAACACACACACACACACACACACACACACACACACTTTATATATTCCCTTGTTAGTATGTACTTGTAGGCAAATGTATGACTTATATAGCTTTTCACTTTATGTACTTATTTCTATAACCATGGAATTCTCTCTTTTTTATTTATTGAAAAAAAAAATGGGGGAAAAATCAGGATGCCACCAAAACAAGTTGAATGTTGTTTTATAAGTTCTCTTTATTGTAGGGATTTGATGAAGTTAGGGGTGTCATTTGAGGGGAAGCATTGTAAAGGTTTACATCGAGTCTTATATTTATATTGTAAATCATTGTAATATTTACACATGTAATTTTTAGTTGTTTTGGTTTATCATTAGTATTGACCCTTACAATGTCTAGTTAGGTTTTATCACGTAATTGACAAAAGGCGATCAAGATTGTAAGTGCACCTATTTGTCAATAACGTGTGTCAATGTCTCAGTGAGTCGGTTGAGCCCTTGAAAGCTGAATATCTAAGACACATGAAGCATAAAGGGGCTAACCTTAGCCCCTTTAAGTTCTAAAATAACATGGCCTCTAAATGATTTACATCAATAGGAAACCTTGTGACATAATCCCAAGCCTTAAGAGTATATTATTTAAACATGATAAGATAGGCTTTAGAGTTTAAGACCTATTGTAAATTAATAACACAAAATAGTATAACTCTTCAACATTTTCAAGTGGATCTCGATCCTATCAACAGGCAAAATAGGACTCGATAGGATCGAAGGTCTCCCTCGATTCGATCAAATATGGTCAAAATAGTTCAATTACAAAACAACCTAAATCGAGAATTATTCGATCTTATCGAAGGATAGATCGATCATATTGAATGAGCCATTTTTTTTGCCCGTTTTATAGTCGTTGCAAATATTTTTCTATATATAGGGCATTCATACATTGGGGTTTTTTTTATGGGTTTTTAGTAGAATTAGAGGCTACATATTTCTACACTTCATATCCCTCTCTTAAACTCCATACATGTCATCATCCATGTGATTAATCACTTTAATGAGTATTCCAAACTCCATTATCAAGGTATACATGAAATCCTCTCTTATCTAGAGGTTAAACACCAAGTCTATAGGTAAATCCTTATTTATATCCTCTAGAATACCCATCTATATGAATCCTTAATTGGAAAACAACTATCACAATAGTTGTAGGAGATTAAACCATCCTCTCATTGTCATGATAGCCACATAGGTATATCATATGCAAGATAGTCTATCGCAAGAGATACAGCATCTGCATCAAAAATTGAGGGACCATAAAAGAAGTGTATTTAGGATTGAAGATGTATCTCAAGAAGGCGCTACAACTGAGCTCATCTAACTACCAAATAAGGGTCTATTTAAGAGTCCATCATATACTCTTTTCTTGTGTAAGATTGAGTATAGAATTTGTGACCCGAACTCGAGTTCACCAAACACAGGTGTGTCCGTGTTAGTCTTTGTGGGAGCTTACGAGAGAGTGTATATAGGTCCTTAGATTAAGACCGCATCAGTTTTAGATTATCCTATAAAAAAAAACCTAATAAGTCTTTGCAGGGGCCAACGCCACATGTGGAAAAGTGTTCCACCATTATAGGTGAGTACATGTAGGTCTTTGTGTAGGATTGTCACCGACATGGGTGTGTACGTAGTCCATCGACACGGGTGTGTGCGTATAGGTTTGTTGTGAACATGTACAATTATTGCAAGGGTTAATGGCGAACCCATTGAGAACCATTGAGATTGTGAAATCCAGCATATTCGAAGAGAGTACGTCCGCCAGCAGTGTAAGAATTTAACCAAATCACTATATATCTTTGTGTTTACAATTATTGATGTTTGTAATTATATTTATTCTTGTGTTGGATTTTTTATTATTATGAATGCATGAATAGATTGTATGCTAGATACTTAATTTGTAGCACATTCAATTGATATTTCACATCTCACCTATATTGACTAGTTGCTCATATTGTTGTATCTCTTATAGTCTATTCAATTAGACCATTGTGTCTTATTATTTTAATTGATAAATTATTTAATTAAGTAAAGAAATTTATGTTGGGGGCCTTGCACAAAACCTTAAGATCTAGCCGCCCGAACAAACTAGAATTATGGGATAATAATGCAATGAAAATCAATCAAAGCACAATCACACACCACACAAGAGATTTTTACATGGAAAACCTTCAAAGAGGTAAAAACCACGGGACCTCGTCCAGATCAACAATCCACTACGAAAGTAGAACGTTACAACCGATCACAAGCACACACCGCTTGGATCAAACCTTCTTTGCTCACGCAGGAGCGGATAAACAATAAGAGAATAAAAAGAAAACTGAGAGATCTCACCGATCACGAGGACGTAGAAGCGCTGAGACGACAGCTCCCTTCCACAAGCTTCCTCTCTCTCTTTTCTCTCACTCTTTCACCCTAAACCCTTTAGCAAAACCCTTGCAAAGCCTTTAGGAAACCCTCTTGTATTTTTCTCATTCGTAGAAAAATCCTAGAAAATCCTAGGAACCCCTTTTTATAGTTTTAGGAAACTCCTTTCCGCATCCCTATTGCGAAAGGACTCAAATCCGTAATTTTTTACAAAAACTGTGTAACGTAGGATTGGTTTTGAAAATTTCAGGACTGGTCCTAGCCGCTTATGACTGGTCGTAGCTCACCTATGACTGGTCGTATACCACCTATGACCGGTCGTAACTCCCCCAGGACTGGTCGTAGACCGCGGAGAAAATTAACAACTCGCTGGACTTTGAGTCGTGCCAGGGCTCAAACCCACAACCGGTCTAGCACCTCCCACGACCGGTCGAAGACCACCTATGACCGGTCGAGCAGCGTGATGGAACTCTCCAAAATTTTAACCACTGCACCGTCTCTCCTCTGAACTGAGGAGGAAAAATCTCATCAAATCTCTCCCTTTCTGACTTAGGAGGAATTCACCTTCTTCAAGCCAGCTAGGTTTCTACAAACCTCAAACTTGCCCTTGAGCAAAGCCTTAGTCATCATGTCTGACCCATTATTGTCCGTGTGGACTTTCTCAAGCTGTAACACCTTCTGTTCCAAAGTATATCTGATCCAGTGATACCGAATCTCTATGTGCTTCGACTTGGAATGCTGACTTGGATTCTTGCTCAAGTGTATAGCACTCTGAATATCGCAATAGACGACGTGCTCCTCCTGCTTCAGACTAAGTTCCTGTAGGAACCTCTTCATCCAAAGCATCTCTTTACATGCCTCTGTGAGTGCAATGTACTCGGCCTCTGTCGTTGACAATGCTACGACCTTCTGTAACTTACTCTGCCAAGAAACCGCTTTCCCTACAAACGTAAACATGAACCCCGATATAGACTTCCTGGAGTCTATGTCGCCTGTCATATCTGTATCTGTGTAGCCCTCTAGCACAGGTTTACCGTCACTATAGCATAGGCTCAAATAGATGAGTCTCTTAGATACCGTAGTATCCACTTTACCGCTGCCCAATACTCTTTGCCAGGATTGGCAAGATACCAACTGACAATACTAACAGCATATGCTATGTTTGGGCGTGTACACACCATAGCATACATCAAACTTCCTATAGCTGACGCGTAGGGTATCTTTTGCATCTCTTCCACCTCTGCCTTCGTCTTGGGACACTGCCTGTCACTCAATCTGAAGTGACCATCCAGTAGAGTACTGACCGGCTTCGCTGCATTCATATTGAACCGCTCTAGGACTTTCTCAATATACCACTTTGTGATAGCCAAAGCTTCCTGCTGCTTCTGTCACGGGTTATCTCCATTTCTAGGATCTATTTAGCTGGGCCCAAGTCTTTCATCGTAAAAGACTCGCCCAACTCCTGTTTCAGCCTGTCGATCTTTTTGATGTCTTTTCCCATGATGAGCATGTCATCAACGTATAAAAGTAAAACTATGAAATCACTATATGAGAACTTGCGCGTGAACACACAGTGGTCCGACTTCGTTCTGCCATACCCATGTTGTAATATGAACGAATCAAACTTCTTGTACCATTGTCATGGAGCTTGTTTTAGCCCATAAAAGCTCTTCCTCAGCCTACACACCATATGTTCCTTGCCCTTGACTTCGAACCCCTCTGGTTGGTGTATGTAGATCTCTTCTTCCAGGTCACCATGGAGAAAAGCATTTTTAACGTCTAACTGCTCTATCTCCAGATCCATGCTAGCCGTCAACCTAAGCAACACCCGTATGGATGTCATCTTTACCACTGGTGAGAATATCTCCTCGAAGTCTATGCCTTTCCTCTGACCGAACCGTTTTACCACAAGTCTGGCCTTAAACCTCATCTGTGAATTCTTCTGCTCAACCTTCTTTCTGAACACCCATTTGTTGCTCAGAGCTTTCTTGCCCTTAAGCAGTTTCACCATGTCATAGGTGTGGTTCTTATGCAAGAATTTCATCTCCTCTTGCATAACTTTCAACCACTCCTCCTTATGCTCGTCGGCTAGGGCATCAGAATAGTCTTCTGGCTCTCCCCCATCAGTCAGCATAATGTACTCATGCGGCGAGTACCTCTTGAACGGTTGTCTATCCCTAGATGACCTCCTCACCTGTGGCTCAACAGGTGGATCAAGTGGAGGCTGCTCCCCCGGTCCATCTTCTGTAGGAACCCCCTCGTCCTCTATACCTCGCTGTATTCTCCCGTCATCAGGAACCACGAGAGGAATAACCGGATCCATGTCCTCTAGCTCACCTGAACTAGGCTGGTTCTTCTCTAGCTTACCAATGTCTTCAATACACTGATCTTCAAAGAAAATCACATCTCTGCTCCTGACGAGCTTCTTCTTGGTCGGATCCCACAATCTGTAACCAAACTTTTCATCACCGTACCCTACGAACACACACTGCCTAATCTTCATATCGAGCTTGGACCTCTCGTCCCTTGGTACGTGAACGGATGCCATGCATCCAAACACCCTGAGATGACTGTACGATAGATCATGTCCAGTCCATACCTTCTCAGGTACTTCTCCATTCAATGAGGCTGATGGAGACCTGTTTATCAGATACACCGCCGTGTGCATTGCTTCTCCCCAGAATGTCTTGGGCAACTTTGAATGGGATAACATGCATCTGATTCTCTCAACAATGGTGTGATTCATTCGCTCAGCTACACCATTATGTTGGGGGGTCTTGGGAACCGTCTGTTCATGCCGTATACCCAGGGACTTGCAGTACTCATGAAAGTCACCGATGTATTCACCACCATTATCAGTGCGGATGCACTTCAATGATCTACCTGTCTCTCTCTCGACTATAGCATGAAACAAATTAAACACACCAAAGACCCCATCCTTGAATTTCAAAGCATAAGCCCAAACCCTCCTAGATGCATCATCAATAAAAGTAACAAAATACAATGCCCCACCCAAGGTTTTTGTCCTCATAGGACCACACACATCAGAATAAACTAAATCTAATGCATGCACTTTATTAACATGAGAAGCAGTTTTAACGAATGAAACTCTATGTTGTTTCCCTGATAAACAATCAAGATAGGTTTTGAGAAGTATACCTGTCATGTCTGGAAGGAGCCGCTTCCTCGCTAGTAGCTGAAGCCCTTTTTCACTCATGTGGCCTAGATGCCTATGCCACATGTCTATAGCTGAATCTTCCACTGCGTTCAACCCACCCTTGCATACACTGACACTTGCCTTGTACAGGGTGCAACACTTTTTTCCTTTGACTGCGATCAACGAACCTTTGATGAGCTTTCAGTGCCCACCAGCAAACCGGCTTTCATAGCCATCATCATCCAACCTTCCCGTCGACATCAAGTTGAGGCGAAGGTCTGGGATATGCCTCACATCCCTGAGAACCAATGTGCAGCCCACATCGGTCTTCACATAAATATCACCGACTCCCACGATCTTCGATACGCCAGACTTTCCCATCTTCACGGTCCCATAGTCACCTGACTTGTAGCTTGTGAAGAAATCCCTGCGTGGAGTCGCATGAAAAGAAGCTCCTGAATCAATCACCCAGTCGGTGTCCTGACCAGTAGCCGTGAGACATACATTATTATCTGTGGAAAGAATAATAACAACGTCGCTATCTGAAGCGATCGCAATGGAATCAGATTTATCTTCCTTCTCCTTTCCTTTTCCTTTCTTGTCGTTTTTAGCCTTACGACATTCATGCTTGTAGTGGCCCTTCTTGCAACAATTTCAGCATTCAACATCTTTTCTGTTACTCGACTTGCCTCTTATTTATCTCGGGCCTTCCCGCCCTTTCTGTTCTTTACTCTCCCCCGTTCTTGTGTCACAAGGGCTTCTTGTTGAGTAGACCCCTGAGACTTCCTCCTTGTCACTTCATTGAAGAAACAACTAGTAACATGTTCCATGAAAATCTTTCCGTCTGGCGCGGAGTTACTTAGAGACACCACCAATGTCTCCCAACTGTCAGGCAACGAACTAAGCAATAGTAAAGCCTGTAATTCATCATCCAAGACCATCTTCATAGAAGAGAGTTAGTTCACTATATTGCTAACCTCATTCATGTGCTCGGCCACAGAACCACCATCCTTGAACTTGAGATTCACAAGTCGCCTTATCAGAAAAATCTTATTACCGGCTATCTTCCTTTCATACAGCCCTTATAGTTTTAGCCATAGGCTTGCGGCTGAGGTTTCCTTAGACACATGGTGGAACACAGAGTCATCCAGCCATTGTCTAATAAACCCCACCGCCTTTCGGTCCAACTTCTTTCAATCTTCATCAGACATATCCTTGGATTTTGCTGATATGCCTAAAATTGGAGAATATAGATCCTTGCAATAAAGTAAGTCCTCCATCTTAACCTTCCATATGGTCCAGTTGGAACCATTGAGGCTGATCATCCTTGATGAGCCACCTTCCATAATTTCAAACCGATCCTACCCGTTCAATGAACCTAGCGCTCTGATACCACTTTATTGGGGGCCTTGCACAAAACCTTAGGATCTAGCCGCCCGAACAAACCAGAAATATGGGATAATAATGCAATGAAAATCAATCAAAGCACAATCACACACCACACAAGAGATTTTTACGTGAAAAACCCTCAAAAGAGGTAAAAACCATGGGACCTCGTCCAGATCAACAATCCACTATGAAAGTAGAACGTTACAACCGATCACAAGCACACACCGTTTGGATCAAACCTTCTTCGCTCATGCAAGAGCGGATAAACAATAAGAGAATAAAAAGAAAACTGAGAGATCTCTCCGATCACGAGGACTTAGAAGCGCTGAGACGACGGCTCCCTTCCACAAGCTTTCTCTCTCTCTTTTCTCTCACTCTCTCACCCTAAACCCTTTAGCAAAACCCTTGCAAAGCCTTTAGGAAGCTCTCTTGTATTTTTCTCATTCGTAGAAAAACCCTAGAAAACCCTAGGAACCCCTTTTTATAGTTTTAGAAAACTCCTTTCCGCATCCCTGTTGCAAAAGGACTCAAATCCGTAATTTTTCGCAAAAACTGCGTAACCTAGGACTGGTCCTGAAAATTTCAGGACTGGTCTTAGCCGCCTACGACTGGTCGTAGCTCACCTACGACCGGTCGTAGCTCCCCCAGGACTGGTCGTAGACCGCGGAGAAAATTAACAACAACTCGCTGGACTTTGAGTCGTGCCAAGGCTCGAACATACGACCGGTCGAGCACCTCCCACGACCGGTCGAAGACCACCTACGACCGGTCGAGCAGCGTGATGGAATTCTTCGAAATTTCAACCACTACACCGTCTCTCCTTTGAACTGAGGAGGAAAAACTCGATCAATTTAAGTAGTCTTATTCAACCCTCACCCCGGTTCTAAGACTTAGCCATACTTGTAAGCTCCATAAGCTTTCGCGTAGCGTGGTGTCGTGTTAGACAAATGATGCAATTTTACTAAGGTCAAAATGTTAGAAGATTTACTCCTCATCCATTTCTATGTGATATTTAATCAAGGGATTAAAATATAAGTTTTAAATGGAAATCCATTGTGGAAAAGAATTTCCTTCTCAAGCAATATGTAACACGAGTAGCGACCATTTCACTTAAATAATTAGATTTCAAAAAGTGCAACAATTTTAAATATTAAAAAGGAAATGGGAAAGAATTTTTAGGTAGGGGAATGATGGTGCGATTTACAGACATATAGCTAATTAGCAACATAAGATTGAAATTGCACTTGCAAGGCTCATTAATGGATTAGGTTTTACTCTCTTAAAGTCGTGCCCCACATGTGTGTCTTAATGTCCTATTTTATAGACCCATAACCGTCATTTTAATGGTATGATCTTCCATATACTCAAAGCTAAACACACCCTCATGCTTTGGAAACCCTCATCCATATTAAACCTTTTAAGTTGAATTGAAAATTTATTTAATAAAATAAATAGTATTCATAATATTAAAAATATTAAGAAAATGTTTTAAAGACCTTGATTGGCAAACCATTGTAGGGATTACCCTGCTCTCAATGATGAATGGTCAGGAACAAGTAAGCCTTATGGACATTGATCCAACACAAGCTGAGAGCATTGGATTAAATGCACTTTTCATTCTTATCTAACTCAAGGTGATATCAAGGGCCATAAGGGTCTGTTTGTTTTTTAAAATACACAGTGAACTGCAAATGAGTAATTATAACTTTTTACAGTTGATTGGAAAAGAGGAATTGAAGATGTAATTTGGCCTCGAAAACCATAGCGCAAAGACGTTGTTATCGTATGGAAATTATGGTGGTAAAATTTGTGGGGGCCATCATTATGCATGTGTTTGATCCACGTCATCTAGAGGTTCTATGTGCTTATTTTAAGGCATGAGCAAAAAATGATGTAGATATAAGGCTCAAGTGGACCACACCACAGGAAATAGGAGGAATTAAATGCCGAGTGTTAAAAGTTAAAATGAGCCTAGGGCCCAAAGGGATGTGTACCTATCATCTAACCTGTTCATAACATCACACAAACATTCATGAAGGGAAAACACAAAAGTAAGTTTGATCCAAAACTTTTGTGGCCCCAAAGAAGAAACGAATAGTAAGTGTTCAATTCCCCCTATCTCGTGTGTTGTGGTCCACCAAAGCTTTGGATCTTCCTCGGTTTTTTGTCTCATGCCCGAAGATGAGAGGGGAAAATGAATTGATGACAAGGATCAAGCACATACATAACAGTAGGCCCCATAAATTTTAGTAGAATAATCCTCCTTTCCTCAATTTTAACGCACTATCAACATAAGGGTTGTTGCATAACGTAGATATGATGATAAATAATAATTACCCATTTATACCTTATTTACCTTGTGAATTGAAAAACAAGCATGCCCAGAATCTTCATGGAAAGACCAAACATTCAATCCAAGAAAACGGTACACAGCCAAAATTCCTATAAAACCTACTTCACGCGGTACAATATGTGACTTGAAAGAAAAGTGGATAGGACCATCATATAGTGGATGGACCATAAGTTATCATTTACCCAGTGGATAACTTCTAACCCTTCCTTTGAGTGCAAAATCCAAGTTGTTTGATAGGTTGCTCCACCATAAGGATCGCCTTTGGAAAAAATCATACCGGTGAACAATTTGTTATGTGGGTTGCATGAAAGATATCGGTAGTGGCTGTGTCTAGTGTCCGATCGTATGAACAACAATGTAGTGGAAGTGAACTTGAATCGGGCAACGTATCACGTAAGCCTTATGGTGATGACCTGAACGTACTCCCAATCAATGTGCGTTCTACAAGAGAACAATGAAAGAATTCACACATCTAGCAACTCTGGTCGTGATGGATGACTTACATAATAAGGAATGAAGGTTTGGCCTACCCTCATTAATGGAGGTACAAAGGTCATCATACCTAATACAAGGTAAAAACCCTAAGAGAGAGAGAAATGGTTATAGAAAAATGTCTCTCTCTACGTTTAGCATCTCATCTGTAATATAGCTTCACCAACGAAATTATGTAACAATTTATGCATGAGATTTTACTTACTAATTATAAGGTAAGAATCTTGTGCTAACTAATCTCTTAGATATCGTTGCTTATTTTACACTTGTCCAAGACGTGCAAGTTGTTTTTAAACTTGTCATGCATATGAGCGCTCTAGTGAGCCCTATCTCATTGGGCCCATGACCAACAAAAGAAAACAAATTCTAGCATTACAAAATAACAAAATTCAAGTGTGATCTACCTATTGAACTGATATGGCTGAGTTTGCAAGAGATAAGGCCACAACTTAGATGTTGCATGGACATGACAAGTTGGAAGTTGTCCTCCAGGTAGACGATACACATGGTCCAACCAGTTTGACTTGAGAGCTCCCTATAATGAGTTGCTAGTATGAAAACCTCACTACCAAAAAAAAGGAGAAAATGCTATGAACTATAAGTTTTTAGCTATGGATATAAATTGTAGCTATATTGCTACGAATTTAATCCATAGCTAAAAGCTGGGGGACTAATAATCCGTAAGGGGCTTTATGGGGCCCATTGCAATGTGTGTATTTTATCTAAGCCATCCATCCTTTTGTACAGCTTATTTTAGGGCATGAGTCCAAAAAAGTAGGCAGATAAAGGCTCAAGTGGACCACATAGTAGAAAACAATGGAGATTAAGTGTCAACCATCGATTTGTGGTGTGGTCCACTTAGAACTTTGTTCTGCCTCTTTTCTAAGATCATGATTAAAAATACCCATTGAAATGAATGGATATCATGGAAAAACCACATATATCATAGTGGGCCCCATATAGCCTCTAAAAGGACCATCCATTTCATACGAGTACCCAATTTGCATACGCAGTTTGGCTAGTGATGCTGCCAGGAGCCAAGTGGCTAGTGGGTGGTGCTATGTGGGCCCCACCATGATCTATGTGTTGTATCCACACCGTCCATCCATATTTACACATCATTTTAATAATGTAACCCATAAATGAGGCAAATCAAAATCTCAGGTGGACCACACCATGGGAAGATTGTAGTGATTGAACATCTGCTATTAAAAACCTCCTAGGGCCCACTATAATGTTTGTTTGACATCCAACTAGTATATTAGGTCATACAAACTTAGATGAAGGCAAAAAACAAATATCAACTTGATCCAAAACTTTTATAGCCCAAGAAGTTATTAATGGTGAGAATTTAATCAACATTGTGTGGCCCACTAGAAATTTTGATCTACATCAGTTTTGTGTTCATACCATAAAATTATCTGAAAAAATGGATGGACAGCATGGATGAGACACATACATCATCTTCAAATCCAATGAGCACAGACTACTATTGGCTAGGGGTAAAGGATTAGCCAATCTATTTCCCCAATCCGTTTAGGGTTGTTTCTTTCACTTTGTTTTCTAGCTATTTTATAGCAGCAGGAGATTTCTTTAGCTTCTGGATGTTTACCTTCTTGTGCACTTCAACCTGCTTTTCAACATGAATTGGACAGACAAGAGAGGCCTAGCTAATCAGAGCTAACCGTGTCAGCTATTGCAAACCTAATGACACTAGACCTTGGTTTTTTTAGTGTGTTTCCTTATAATACCCTATGTATATATGCTAATGTTATATAACAATTTGATATGGTAGGGTGCATACGTAACTTGTTTTGAAAATTTTAAATGGACAAATAACTTTTTTGTCGATATTGTGCTTTTATGAATGGATTAAAATGAATAATTGTATTTGATTGATTGATTGAATGATTATATACAGGTCTATGAATGGATTAAGATGAATGGCTTATCCTCATTTGTTAATAACTGAGGTTAAAAGTTGAATTAAGCTTCAATTTTATTTATAACAACAATGGATTTATTTGGCTTTTAAGATTTTTATTTTCAAATAGAATAGCTATGGCTCTAGTCCGTAGCCACTGCTGCCTTAGTTATAGATATTGTCCCGATTGGCTGTGAATTCACTTCATAGTCTATTCTTTTGGCTATGGATCAATTTATTTAGAGAACTGGGGACAATACTACGGATGAAAACTGTAGCTATTTTTCGTAGCGTTTCGTATTTTTGGTCTTATGGAAATAGAAATGTTCGCCATTGTAAATATGGCTACGGATTATAACCGTAGCTATATTTTGTTGTGGTTTTATCCGTGGCCTTTGATGCTTTTTCTGATAGTGCCTATAGTATGCTGGGGTGCATTGATAGTCGCCATGTGGGGCCATATTCCTATGATCCAAACTGTTGATCCGATAAAACAGCTTATGGGAAACATTTAGAAAAACTACTAGAATGGAAGATTCTGACCTTCCAATTACTGGCGCCACCGGCTACAAATCACAGTCTCAGGGCTCGGATGAATCTGATGCAACTCTCCTAGTCAACTCGGACATGGTCAGATCCAATCTGGTTCAATACCCCGAGTCACCCCCAACTTAGGGGAGTCATGCTGATTAAGCCCCGACTCATGTGAGTCGTGACTTGACCGAGGGCTTAACGAGTTGGGTTTGAATCACCAAGTCATTTAACCATGTTACAGATGGACGCGGTTTGACTGGTGACCCCAATGTCAGCCAGCTAGCAGATGTCAAAGCTCTGTGGGCCTCACCATGATGTATTTGTTTTATCCACTCTGTCCATCCATTTTTTAAGTTCGTGTTACAGCATGAGGAAAAAAATGAGGCGCATAAGAAGCTCAGCTGGACCACACCACAGAAACAGTGGGAACTGAACACTCACCGTTGAAAACTTTTTGGGGACCCACTGCAATGTTTATTTTCCATCCAATCTGTCCATGAAGTCACGAAGGTAAAGCACAAATATCAGCCTGACTCAAAACTCCAATACGTTTTCAACTGTATGCATTCAATCCCAAATGTTTCTGGTGGTGTGGTCCACCTCAGCTTTGAATCTGCGTTTTTTTCATGTCTTGTGCCTAAAATGAGCTGGAAAATTGATGAACGATGTGTATAGATCACATACATCATAGTAGGGCCCACAGAGCTTTGACAACAGCTAGCTAGCTGGTGTTGGGGTCACCACGTCCGCTACAAATAGCATCTTTATCTGTTAAACTGTCATCCCTAGGGGGGATAAAATGAAGCTGCAGGACAGGGCAGGGCCCAAAACTCTCTGCTACTTTCTTTCTCATTTAAACCCGGTTATTATATTTCGTTGCACGGAGCAACCAGAGATGCAGTTGCTTTCACAGTTAGTTAAAGCCCCGAGGCATCCAAAGGATAAGTGAATTTACTTGGGTCTCCTGCTTGTAGACCTCTTTCCTACAACCTGTTGGACCACAATTTATGGTCCACTAAGTAGATAACTTACACCCTTCATATGGGTTGGCCCCACCATGAGAATCGTCTAGTGTGAAAATCAGTCTTATTTACTGATCAGGTGGGCCACGCCATAGAAAACAATTTCCAGCCATTGATAAATAAAATAAAATAAATAAATAAATAATAAAAACAAGTGTTGAACACTCGTTAAGTGGATGTTGCTGGTTTTTGCAAAGATGCTCCTTTTGATGTGGCCGACCTTCTAGACGGTTTAGATGTAGCACGCACATGAAAGGTTGGAAGTTGTCCGTTGGGTGGACAGTAAGGTATGGTTGAACCAATGGCCTTAAGGACTCCTGTATTTATTTATTACCTTGGAATGAACGTAAATGTGTCACACGTGTACCTCAGTCAGAACCGTCTGAATTGTAGGAACAATGTGGATGGGGAATGTTACTAAAAATGAATTATCCCTGGTGCTTGAATAGGCAATCATCCATATCGAATGGACGAAAAATAGTAAAAATGTTCATTAATTGGAGGCTGTCCATCGGATCAATGTCCATTAAAAGTGCCCACCATCTGTGCTCTTATGGATTGAAGCAAACATTAATGACTGAGTGTTGGGAAGGTAGAAAGTTAAAAAGCGTCAATGTTTCTCTTCTTTTCTTAATATTTTAGTGTTGTAAAAACTTTGATTAAAAAATATTTTAATAAAAAATATATATAAATATATATTAAAAAAAAAATGTTTTGTTTGAAAAATTGTGTTTTCATTGTTTTGAGAATTGTTCCCTATTAGAAAGGAGATAAGAAAAATAGTGTTTATATGTGAGGTGTGGAGTATATTATTATTTAATTGGTTGAGTGATTGTAAAGGTGCTAGTGGCGCACTTTGCACTTCGCATATACACATCGTATCGTAGATGGATCACTCCTTCTTAATCTTATGCGAACTGGTGTGATACTAGTGATTTGAATGTAACCAATATGACTTTTATAAAGATAGAAACTACTCGTTAGAGTGATGCGTAATCGCTTACGTAACATTAATCTAACATGCACAATGGTCATACAACAGTCATATAACATTTAGCCGATTGAGTTGATACATCCGACAAATTGGTATATAAGAGAAGCTGAGACGTTTGCCTTTGAATGTGGGTCATCTTCCATCTTCTATATATCCAAACCGTTTATCCTATCATTCCCTGCCTCGAATGGTGGAAAGTAAATAAATAACAATACTTTCACGGGCTGTTTGGCACCTCTGGATCGAGTGTATTCGATATGCATTCCAAGTATTTTGCCACAAATACACCGTTTAGGAAAATGCATTCAGGTGTAAACGAATTCACAGGTAATCAGAATCCCGTCTAAATGGAGAGGATTTGAATGGTGAGTGCAATTAGAAAATGACAGTGAAGCTTGATTTTGTAGCCATATCTCCACGCACGCAAACTGCCCTCCATAGGCATGTTTGGAGGCATGGCATATACGTGTGTGGTTTAGCGGTGTCATAGTCGAATTAGGTCTCTTTTAATGTTGTGTTTTTAAAAGAAGTTTTCGTCTCTTGAATTTACACGGTTATTTTTTAATCTTTTTTGAAAAAAAAAAAAAAAAAAAAATCTCTCTATCTTTTTACCCTGAGTGTATAAAGAATATATGGTGATATTTTTTTGTATTGGGTTTAACATGACGTATGCATGATATTGAGATGATATATTGGGCCATTATATCCTAAGAATGATGTACTGCAAAGCATCTACATCGAGAAAATTCTATTGAAGGGCATGGGCTCTTTCAAAGACAACGACCTAATCAATGCCTCGTCTAATAAAATGATGGCTCTTCATCAACTGGAATGATTACATTCGCAATCATCTAAACACGTATGACATTTAAAAAAAAAAAAAAAAAAATTAGTTCTTATTTGAATATTTTTCTTTATCATTATTTGCAATGATGGCCCGCAATAGATAGTGAAGAGAGCCCATGTATCTCATACCTACCCAAACTAAGCTTCATCCAGTTTTTTTTATAAACTAAAGAGAGCATGCGGTTACCGTTAAACTTGATTTGAATAATTGAACAGGATTGTACAATGCATTAGATATGGAGATTGATGAAACATAACACAATATTCGTACTGGTTGTGATGCCATCTCTCTAGAGCTAATATTGTAATCTTCAGCACCTTATACCTTTATAAAATCATCAAAATGAAAATATAAGCTTCAATCATGTATAGATTCAGGACTCAACCCTACTTATATAGCTCAGAGAGTTAAAGAGTTTGAATCCATCAAAACTCTTCTACTTTTAGCTACACTCGAATTTGTTAATTTTAGTCCAACTACATGCTAAACATGTAACACAATTGTAGCACGCCAACCCTTACATGATTTTAGATGAATCACACTATCCGACCCTCAGGAAGATTCATACCATTGCTCAATAAGTTCAAAAATAAAAAACCTTGTGTGCATAAGAAGCATCATCGCATATAATCAGAAGGGCTTAATATATTTCACATTTTCTTAGCATAAGCAATTGGATTCATTTTCCCTCATTATGGTATCTCTGGTTCTGAAGCTAGAGCATCATATCACTGGCCATTTCAGTTGAATGTTTTCTGGGGGCTGAATTCGCTTTCTTAGCCATCCATTACTACATGCAGTGAATCTAAAGTGAGGATGATCCTGTGGTGGAGAACTTTGAGCCCCGGTCTTACTGGTCTGAACCGATCAGACCAACATCCTGGAACCTGAATCGCTGAACCATGGCCCCACTTGTTCAGAATAAAAACATGATGATCTGATAATGACTTTGTTCACAAACAGTGCTCTCTTTCATGTTCAAGGCATCACACGTGTAGAACATCCGAGGCATGCGAGAGGTGGGCCGCACTACCAGGATAGTCCATTCATGAAGCAGGCTAGACCGTCAAAATCGATGGGCATCTGATGATCTAACCCAATGTTCCGGCCGTTGCCTACCTAATTGATAGATTTACCGGATTCTTGCCCAAGTTGATCTTTAACGTGGGCCACACATTTTCTTCGGCTTATAAGTTCTACACGAGTGGCACGCTGACTTGTGAACAGTTCTATGACAAAATATTACAAGATTGCCACTCGTTTTACTGTACAAAAATATTTGTGCGTGAAATCTACCAATAACTATTAGAGTTGGGCATCGAGTTGAGTCGGACTATGTTTGGGCCAACTCAGCTCAGCTCGATCTGGTTTTGAAATAGGCCTGTCCCAAACTCGATCTGACTCGATACTGAGTCCAGCATGCCTGACTCAATCTAAGTCCGGTCTGGCTGGGACTGATCCAGACCGAGTCTGATTCGATCAAAAGTACCAAGTCAGGTCGGCACCGAGTCGGATTGAGAGATGAGGGAGGGAGAAACCAAGAGAGTGGAGAAGAAAGAGAGAGAAGAGGAGGAGGAGGAGGGCGATGGTGGTGGGTGGTTGCTGAACTTAGAAGATGAGGAGAACGAGGAAGGGAGAGAGAGATTTTAGGATCAAGTCGGGATAGGTGTGACAGGTAGGATTAAAGAGTCAGGTTTAAGATCGCGCCAGGTCTAACCGAATTAAGTTTCGAGTTGAGTCAGGTCGATTTACTGGGTAACTCAAACTCGACTTGATTTAGTTTGGATTGGGCGAAGCCTACTCAGTTCAGACCGACTCACCCATTCGATTTAGGTCGAGTTGGATCTGAATGCGTCAGATGAGTTGAATTAGCCAATTCAAGTTATCCGATGCCCACCTCTAATTACTTCTCAATTACTAAATGATGAAAAGCTACTACAGCAATGAAGGGGGAAAACAAAGTCCTCTGGAAAATTTTGATACAGTAGGAGAATGTGATGGATGATAGGCAGGCACTATTTCAATTAAGTCAAACTAAACTCGTCTAATCATGGGTCCAGCTTGGTTTATCATAAATAAATAAAAACTACGTCCATTTGATTACCTTTTATTTTATTTTTTCATTATTATTTTTTTCTCTTAGCTTGTCAGTTCACACCCACTGGCAGTTCACACTTCACTGTTAGCAACACCCACAAAGGATCTATTTGATTGCATAACTATTAATTAATGGACATTTATTGCACATTTATAGGACATTTATAAGGATTATTCTACTAATCTGATTTTGGGCTGTTGACTTATTTATAGTGGTCCCCAAAGTTTAAATGATTTAGTCTGAATAGATATATGCCACGTGTACAATTTCTGAGTGCCTGAGTATCAAGCATCATAGTCAGGAAGTGTATCAAATTAATTCTCTTACTCGTTTTACCACACCATTTGATTTGGACGTCCAAAATTTACACCATTTTTCTATGTTACAACCACCAAACAGCTGGCGCTGCCATAGTGGGAGTGGGGCTGACGCTGGGCCCTGGCCACTGACTTCAGCAATAGTTACGGTACACATTATAATGTGCACACATTACAACATGGGACTTGATATGTTGACAGCTTTTTTCAGAAAAGGAAGGAGTAAGAAGTCCACGTGGATATGGTCCTTGCACTGCCATTGGCAGCTGGAGTGGACCACCCAACCTGAAAAGTGATGGTTGTAGTCTTACAAAAACAAATAAGAAATAAAAAGTGATAAGTTGTAGGCCCTGATGGGGTCCGCCGGATGTTTGTACTGTGGGGAACATGGTTCATTAATCTAAATCATTGATTTGATGGGCCTCACTTTGGATGTCCTATGTTTCAAACATCTCCCAGCTGGAAGAATCAAGACCCTCCGGTAGGTGGCCCGAAAATAGACGGTTAAGAAAGAAAAATATCTCCATCGTTCCCATTAAACCTATAAAACACAAAATATCCTATTGATGATGCCTTCTAAACTTCCATGGACCATCCAAGGCCATGTCCATTGTATCAATGGTTAGGATCATTGAGCTATGCGCCCACCTTGTATGAACTGAAAACCCGGACGTACTCTTCAAATGCTGGGCCCAGCATTTATACCTCGGGTGAATGAATGGTCCTGATCGAGCACAGTTTACTAGAGGGATCATACAATGTTCCGGATAAAGCTTATGCACTTCTCTTGGGGTTTTCTTTGTTCAAATCCAAACCGTTGATATAAGGCATCATCAATGATGATGATGCATTAAAAGCCCCAGATTGAATGATCAATGCTTGGCATTTAATTTTCTTGGTTGAATGTGAACCGTTGGAATATTCTCTCTTAATCGTCTATTCTTTGATCACCATTGAAAGGTTAGGATTCCTCTGATGTAAAAGTACTTTTGGTGCACGTCTCACCCAACATGGGCCCATAATATCAACGGTTTGGATCACTGGATCATAGCCCAACTTGTCTCTGATGTGCAACGTACAAACACCTCATTTTACATCCTTTTTTACGAAGCGCCTACAAACGGCCTCCTATTCGGGTCGGATATACCCCGAGACTCAGTACAGCCGTTGAGTCGTTGAGACCCCACTCATTATCTATTAAACATTTGAGAAAACATTAAGGGGGCGTCTGGCATGGTGTGACGGACGATAACGGAGCTAATAGAAATTTCATACGTGGCATATGATTAATTCAAACTGAGCACGGCTTCGGGATCCACCGAGGTGGGTGTGTCCCATGATTGTTGGGCCCACGGTGATGTAATATCTTGTTGTACTAAAATAAAATATAATGAGGGGAAAGATCTTCTAAGATATTTGTATTTTTTTTATGAAATCGCTGCTTGTTATGAGTTGAATATTATATGTCATTTCATGACACGGCAAGGCTAAAAACGTTAAGAGATAAAAAGGAGTCGAGAGGAGAAACACTTTGAAGAATAGAATGTAATTAAAGAATCTAAAAGATATGTGTAAACGATTCAACTGTGGTTGAAATAAATAATAGACATGGACGTAGAATACATGCATGGTAGAGAAGTTTATAAATAAAATAATTAATCAATAAAACAAATTATCTTCTAACAACCAAATAAATCAATTACTTAATCTTACCTTATCATATAACTTTAGCTCTTAATATTAATAATAGTTTTTAGTTGTAATATAAATCTATACTTTTATGCTAAATTTCATTTCCACATCAACGGTTCTTTATTTAGAAAGATTATTCGCAGTCTCATACAATGGTCAATTATGAGTAATCCTTTTTTCTGTGATTATTTTCGGCTATGTGATATACCAAAAATACTTTGGCAAGAAAGGCAAAGTACCCTAATCTCCAGCAACCGTTTGATTGTCTTGTAATGGCTGAGTAGGTGAGTGGTCTTCTTGTATCTCTGTCATGTTAGATTACATCAGATGCATTGGCATATCTTAACACTCAGGGTCAAAGTTATTCAGTTTAAATCAAGCTGTACATTTATTTACAGCACACACGCATACACCACATATGGCTAAAAACAAACCGGGTGCCAACAATAATCATATCATCCATCAATTTTGAAAAAACATTTTAAGCCATCATTTCAAAAATGAAATAGATCTAAATCTCAAATGAACAATAATACATTAAACAATGTTAATCGACCATTAAAAACTTCTCATGGGCCACATGAGTTTTGGATCAAGCTGATAATTGTGTGGCTTTATCTAGATCTTTGAGACCTTATCAACAAGTTGGATGGCAAATTATGGTGGCCCCCATGACTTTTTAATGTGGAGATTCAACCGCTACTGTCTCCCATATTATGGTCCACCTAAGATTTGGGTCTTCTTCTTCATTTGGGACAATGCCTTTAAATGAGATTTTAAAATGGAGAGATGGTGTGCATTAAAGGCACGTACATCATAGTGGGCCCAAATTTAGGAGGGATCCACCGACCCCATGGATCCGTGGATCCACTAAACCGCGCCCATTCAGACTATCTAAATTGGAAGCGGCTTGGCTGGTGTACCACACACCACCAACCTAGCTGGCGTGGGTACCTGTCGTGTGAAGACGAGCGCTGACGACTCCTTGAGCTCCGAGTTATACGAACGGTTCAAAGGATATTAAAGTCAGATGCACCCACAATGTTGTATTTATCATATCTACACCGTTCATCCATTCGGAGAGATAATTTTAGGTCTTGATGCCAAAAATGAGTAATTCCTAAGGCTCAAGTGGACCACACCATAAATAGCAGTGGGACTATGATTCTCACCGTTAAAACATTCTTAGGGCCTACCATAACGTTTACTTTCCATCCAATCTGCTCACAAGGTCACACACCTGGATGAAGAGAAAAAACAAATATTATATTGATCTAAAATTTCTGTGACCCCAATAGGTTTTCAATGGCAGGCATTCATTCCCCTGCTGCTTTTTTTACAGTGGTCCACTTGATTTTTGGATCTCTCTTACTTTTCAGCTCAAACCTTAAGATGAGCTCACCAAGCCAAATAGATGGACGGTTTGGATATAACTCATACCTCATTATGAGACCCATAGAACTTGGTGACATCAACACATCAGCCACATCGGTGGTGTGTGGTACACCAGCCAATCTTCTTCCATTTAAATAATCGGTCCGTATTAATAAGCATCATGAGTGGACTCGCATTCATTAGTAACCGTCTAGTACTCAGCTCAGTACCAGTCGGTGCCGAAAAAATCAGTGTAAGCCCCCCCATGATGTATATGTTTTATGCACTTATTTTTTTCATATTAATTGAAGGCAAGAGCCCAGAATTGAGGCAGATCCAAATCTCATGTGGACAATACTATAGGAAATAAAGGTGATGGGGCCAAAAGTTTTGAATCAAGCAAATATTTATATTTTTCCCTTCCTCTAAAAGTTTTGGATCAAGCGGATATTTATGTTTTCCTTCCTCTGGTCCGTATGACCTTATGAACATTTTGGATGGCAGATGAACATTACAGCAAGCCTTAGGAGGCTTTTAACAGTAAGCATTCAATCACCAATATTTCTTGTGGTGTGGTCAGATGAGATTTGGATCTGCTTCGTTTTTGGGCCTATTTCCTAAAATGAGCCGGCAAAATGGACAGACGGAATGGATAATACAAACTACATCATGGTGAGGATCACAGAGCTTTTCTAGCACCAACCAGTACAGAGCTGGGCAATGGAGAGGTCACTACAAATCTGATTTTAGGACTTTGATTTAGGTTTAATTTGACTCATATATGCCACGTGTACAGTTTCTTCGCGCCTGTGTTTCAAGAGTCATATATTACCGGAGTATCAAACAATAGTTGCCGTTAGTGTACCTGCTCACATGAGATGAATGTAGGCCTTTGTGGCACGTGCCAACGTAACACACCTGCGCAAGTCTGGCATTCATTCATTACCTGAGACTGGTATATTCATCTATTACCCATGTGTGCATTGGTTTTTTTTGCTTTTTCTTTTTCCTTTTTTTTTTACTTGAATAAGTGTGGCCCACCTGATGAGTGTACAGTGCATGCTGACGGCTCACCTTCACAATGAATGGACCGAATCTCAAAAATGCATACCATGTTGGCACCTGTGCCGCAGGCGCCCTTTCTCCTGCCAGGGTGAGTAGGCTTGATGAGACCAAGAAGTGGTCCACAGCTAGCTTTTGGGGCAGCAGGACCTTTGATATATGCACATAACCACCATACTAGAAGCCTACATGTGCAGGATTTTAAGAGAAATTTCACACCGTAAAAATCACTTTTAAACCATTAGTTATTTTAAACTCTTAAAACTTTACTTTCCAGACTACTTTTAGACTACCTTTGGTTTTTTGTGTTATATTCCTTTCGTGCTATTATACCCAGAAACCTAAAAACCCATCTTCAATTTTTTTTAATTTCTGTTCATTGCTTTAAATAGGTCTTATTGATTAATTTGAAATTTTCCAAGTTTTGCTCATAAGAATTTTTTACAATCTTCCAAAAGGTTTTAAATTGTGTTACACTTCAACGCACTGTTTTTTTTTCTTTTTGAAGTTGGGTTTCACGGTACGGCAGCTGTGAGAGGTAAGGATGAAAAGTGAATGTATTTTTTCACTGTTAACTAAAATTCACCAGGTATATGTGCAAATTCACCTATTACTTAGTCAAATTCATCAAGTAATTCATTGAGTTCTCGTTCAATGAGGTGTGTGAACCCCATCGTACTGTGTGTCAAACATCAACCCCATCAGTCAGATGCACCATTCTATGGTGGGACATGGCCTTAAAAATCAAGTCAATATTTGACTTGGGTGGGCCACACCACATATAACAGTTGAGAGGGGTCACCCTCCCATTAAAACATTCATAATCATTTATTGGGCCCATTGAGACATGGTTCACAAATCCAGCCCATCCATTGTATGTGTCCCACTTGGATGAAGGATCAGACTAAGTTTCAACCCCATTCAAAACTTAGGTGGACCCCACCAAATATTTTTATATGTTTTAAGCATGCCTTCACGTTGTTTTAGATAGTATGGCGCACCTGAGTTCCGTATACCGCTGAATTTTGGGATATCCCATAACCTAAAGGGAACCCATGAAATGCATGGTGTTGATGTTCAACACACATCGCCAATGTTCAACACACATTATAGTGGGGCCCATAGCTCTCATGGGAAGTTCCCTTGACCTCATAGTACTGTTCCTGTGTGTGTGTGTGTGAGTGAGAGAGAGAGAGAGAGAGAGAGAGAGAGAGAGAATAAATGAAGGATAAAATGAGATGAATAGGAAAAAAAAAAAAAGGAATGAAGAATGAATGAAATGAATGAGAAAAATAATAATAATTTATTTTGAGTAAAATTAATGGATAAATGAGAAATGAAAAAAATGAAAAAAAAAAAAATTTATGAACAAAATGAATGGATGAATGGAGAATGAGCAATGAATGGAAGAAAACAAAAATGAATGAAAAAAATGAAAAATATATATATAATGAATGAATGAATGAAATGAATAAAGTGAGAAAAAAAGATATATATATATATATATATATATATATATATATATATATATATATATATATATAAGGGGTAAAAAAAATTGTAAAAAAATAAATTTCGGTGACACCACTGTGAAATCTACTAGAGGCAGCTCCACCACCAGATTTTGCCCAGTGTCGACAGCTCCAACACTGGAGTGGCGGAGAGCGGTAGCGCCACCTCCGAAATGGTTGAGAACGACGGCTCCACTACCGAAATTATTTAGCAATTTATAGTTTTTATATGCAGACTTCAAAAATTTCATATCTCCTTCAATATAACTCCAATTGGATGATTCAAAAGTCAAATAAAATTTTGATGAGTCTAGTTTTTTAAAAAAATTTAAAATTTAAAATTAAAAGAAAAAATAAAATATGATTCATTTTAGAAAATTTTGGAAACTGTACAAAAATCGTTAATTTCAAACAGTTGTTACTTATGGAATTTTATTAATTTTTCTACAATACCAAGTGCAGTGAAATGTTGTGAAATGAGACTAAACTTAATGATAAATTACGATCAAAATTTTAAAAGTAATTTAATAACTAAAAGTACAAAAAACTTTACAAGCAATAGAGACATTTATGAAGCATACAGAAAATTATTGATTTTGGATAGCTGGTAATTCTGAAATTTTTATGATTTTTCTAGAACTTCAAATAAAATGAAATGTCATGAAATAAAATTAAACTTAATGATTAATTACCAAAAAAATTATAAAAAATAATTTAGTATCTAAATTTATTTATTTAAAAAAAAAAAACATTATAAGCAATACAGATGTTTTGGAATGATACAGAAAATCGTTAATTTCAAACGACTTATACTTTTAAAATTTTTATAATTTTTCTAAAAAAAAAAAATAATTTGTAAGAGAAAATTTAATTTGATGATGAATTAATAGAAATTTATAAAAATAATTTAAAACTAAAAGTAACAAAGATGTGCCCACCTGATGAACAATCAATCTCATGAAGTTGATGTATACATGTGTACAAATTGGCCATCTCAACCGAAGGTTTTATGTGAGGGGTCCCTTACCTACAATGAAAGAACATGCAGTCCATCTCCCTTACTGTGATTCGTTGATTACCTCTAATCGTCGTCGAAGAGACTCCGATGTCGGACCCGGTCACCCTAGATCGGGGATTGAAGGGGAGAAGGGAAAACTCTTCCGATAGACCTCTCTCTCTCTCTCTCTCTCTCTCTCTCTCTCTCTCTCTCTCTCTCTCTCCCCTTTTTTTTCTCTTCTCTCTCTCTCTCTCTCTCAAAGGTTAGGATTACAAATTCGTATGGGGAGAAAGAGAGTGAATTTGAAGGCTATTTATAGTGCCGAATGTGCACAAATAGACCCAATGATCATTTGTATACATTTCAACCTTAAGGGAGGTTGTTTCCAACCAATAAGGTCTCATGGGGGCATACAGGTTCATCTACACCAAGGGGTAGATGCCTCACTAAGAGATCTATGTTCAAACAACCATGCAATGATTAGATGCGCCGATTAGCCTTGAGGGCCCTATCTCCAATCGACGATCACTGATAATCGATTCATGCCATGACTACAGGAATATATGCAGAGAAATGTCCTTAGCCCACACCCCAAGTTTGGTCATAAATCAGCGGCCCAAAAGTTACAACTTCACAAAAGAGTAAAGGGTCGTGGATATACGAATATGGTCAACACTTGTTGCTGCTCAATTTTTGCCTGTATGTGTGCGAGTGCCAGAATTGAAATTACGGCTCAATTCAAACCAAATAGCTATGACTCCAAGCGCCAAGATGGGTAGTCACATGGTGTAAGACCGAGATTTGATGAAATCGACCGCCTATTCAGCCACTCACTCAATCTGTAAACAGGCGATATTCAAAGAGTAAGGTTCACAATTCACAAACAAATCACAATTCAACATTAATTTAATTCGTAATTCACAAACAAATCACCATTCACAATTCACTAACAAATCACCATTCACCATTAATTCAATACAAGATATCATTCACAACATAATACAACATATCATAAAATTTTCCTCTTCCTCCCATGCATAAGACAAATTTTATAGTCAATACGCAAACAATCACACACTAATGAATTCCTAAATTTTGGAGTGTATTGTTGCAACTATTTTCCTGTCAAAAGTTGACCGTGGCACAATATGTCAATATATTTTATTACAAATATGCCACAATCATAATCATTCGTCTACTTGGGTAGAAAAATCTCTTCTTTGACGATCCAATTATGACTATCAAGCGCAGACGTATCTCTTGTGGTATGAAAGATTATTAAGAATCTCTCAATCATGATCTTGACCTATTTCTTGTATTTATTGAGTGCCTTAGCCAGTAAACTATCGAGAATAATAAACTCTCTTTTTAGTAGGTGGATTGCCATAAAAATCACATGTTTATTCTCATGGTTCATAGGTATATTTATATGTACATGTTTTTTTTGTTTTTTTAAAGTATATATCATTAAAAATATGATGGAAAAAAGTACACCCAGCATGGATAAGGTGAAAATTCATCAAGTATAGTGTGAAAATTCATCACGTATAGTGTAAAAATTCATCAAGTATAGTTGAAATTGACTACGTGGTGAAATTTCACCAAGTTTGTAAAAATTAATCAAGAACTTGAGTAAATTGACCAAGAACTAGGTGAAAATTGACTAAGAACTCAATGAAATTGACAGAAAACTCGGACAAATTGACTTAGAACTCGCTAAAATTGATTGAGAACTTGCTGAAATCAACTAAGAACTCAAGCAAATTCACTGAGAATGGTGAATTTGACCGAGTACCAAGTGTTTTTAAACGAGTACTATGTGAATTAATAAGTGAATTTCACCGAGTTCTTGGTCAATTTTCAATGAGTTCTCAGTCAATTTCACCGGGTTCTCGATCAATATTCAGTGAGTTCTCGGTCAATTTTACAAAGTTATCGATGAATTTCAATAACTTCTTAGTCAATTTCATCGAGTTCTCGGTCAATTTTACCCAGTTCTCAATGAATTTCAGTTAGTTCTTGGTCAATTTCACCAAGTCCCCAGTCAATTTGCCCGAGTTATCAGTCAATTTTAATGAGTTCTCAATCCATTTCAACAAGTTCTCAGTCAATTTTCAACAAGTTCTATGTCAAATTCACCAAGTTCCCAATCAAAAAATTCTCGATCAATTTCAACACGTTCTCGATTAATTTTCACCTAGTATTAGGTGAAATTGACCTAGTACTCAGTGAATTACTATGTGAAATTGACCGAAAACTCTCAGAAATTAACTGAGAACTCGATGGAATTGACTGAGAAGTCATGCAGGTGCAAAGTTTTTTTTAGGGTTTAGGGTTTAACGAGGAGTGTAAATTGATTGAGTACTTGTAATCATAAGGTGTACATTTGGAGGAATTTTTTCAATTATACTTATACTGCATGAGTTCTTAGATGGAGGCATCATTTTCTTCCTTTTCTATCTCTCAAATCTCTCTTCGACATAACAGGTTTGAAGTGAAGATTAATAAAAAAATTAAAAAAAAAAAAAAACGAAGTAAGGATTTGTGGTATAGCAAGAAGAAAAAGTTGAGAAATATAAAAAATATAAGAGAAGACAATTTCAGGAAAAAATAGGAAGAGAGAAGAAGATTTCATGAAGATAGGATTCTTATAACAAGGGTGTTCTCGTCCAAAACAAGCTCTAGGTTTTAGAATTGGAAAGTAAAGTTACGGAGATGTTAAAAAGCTGGTGGATTAGAGGTAAAATTTAGGGTGTGAAATTTCTCAAAATCTAATCCATCCAAATACTGGCCCACTTAGATAGGACACATCATAATCATACTAGATGGAGAATTATTACTTCGACTTAGTGTATATTTGTTCGTTAATTTGGACCACTGACAGAAGAAAAAAAAAATCCATTTCAGTGGTCCATTTAATGTCTAACATCCGGACAATTAACATTTGGTATGAATTTTTGGTTATGGTAGAGAGCATAGAGATAAGATATCATAAAGTTTAAATGGAAGCATAGAGATAGCAGTAACAAATTCAAAATGCATAACTTTCAAGTCACACAAGCAGGCGCCGTAACTGCATTTCCAAGGCTGTTGGCCCATTTGAAGCAAAGAGGCGAGTAAAAGTGAGTGGCCACAGTGGAGTTGAAATTAATCCGGCAAGCAAATCCAAAATGCAGTCTCTTTGTTGTCACTTTTCATTTGGGTATGAGCAAAATCACTTGTTCATTTGGATATGAGCACAGTCAATTCCATTGAATCGGTAAACGTTTCCTTCCACAAATTCTTCCCCAATGCAAGTCCTCCAAGCCATCACTTGAATGTGGCTTACAAAACAATGCTGCTGGAACAAACTCTCTCAGGGGGCAGATGGCAGAGGTACCCCGTGAAGGGAATGATCAATTCTGGCAAACTCAAAAAATGGCAGCTACGATTTGATTTTGCATCAAATAGACAATCCAGACTGTTAATGGACTCGATGGCATCAATCGTGAGCAAATGGTCAGCCAGTTTTCAATGGCGCAGTTTCTCTCAAACCAAAAGTTGGGGCCCTCAGGCAGACATGGCTTTGAACTCATGGCCCATTTATAGGGAGGAGGATTGAGAAAATAAACAAATGTGGTATAACTTTCACTAGGAAAGTCTAGGAAAATTGGGTCATACTAAGTGCAGTAAACCAAAGATCGGATTCTCGTTTGCATTTAGTTTCGAAACTTTTTTTTACTTCGAATGATCCACATGGGTGCTAGAACATAAACCCAGGTAATATGCTCCTTCACAGCCTTTTTGAAACCCCTGCTCCCCCATAAAGAATAGGAACATGAATGAAAGCTTCCCCAATTTTTTTTACCCCGCTGTCCAGCACTGACATGCTCTTTCCCCTCATCATTCCGAGTTCAATTTTTCTCGATGGAAGGTGCAATCCTAGAGGGCGTTTGGATCATAAGTTACATAAGATAAGCTAGTTATGCCTTACTTAGCTCGTGTTGATTTCTATTTATTAAATTGAAGCAATTAAGTAAACTTTAAATAAAAAAGCTACTTTAATTATCTTACATATCTTGCAGCAAGTTTAAAAAGTAACTTATTTGGCAGTATCCAAACGGATGGGGTCCCTATTTGGAACACCATCTCATGTGCACAGTTAGTTTAAAGAAAGAAAACAATACCAGAGACTTTGACAGTGTGTTTATTTGAATCCTCAGGTGGAAAAGAATAAAAACTTTGGCCAAAGAAACAGAACACTATACAATAATGAAAAATTAGAGTTTTACGTTCACAATTGGTTTATTTGAATCCTCAAGGGAAAACGGAGAAAAACTTTCAGTGAAAAGAAACATAACACGGTCCGGCAATGAAAAATGGGAGGTTTACTGTTGCTCCAATTAAAAATAAAAATAAAAGACAGGCATATCTTTACAAAAGTGTGGTTTTTTTTTTTCTTTTCTTTTTGAGGTGGGAGCGCACCTGTAACTTTGTTGATTTTGAAAGTGGCTGAAAAAGCATTCGGTTGAGAGCCAGAAAATTAAAATTAAAATTAAAATTTAAAAAAAAAAAAAGGCTTCACCTATTGCATAATTACAAGACTTTCAACAGCCGCTGCCCATACAGCAAAATGCCACCACAGGACCTCCAGTCCAGGTGGACTTGAAACCATACCCACCTGCAACAACGCACCAAATCTGTCAATGACTGACCTTCTGTTGTATCTCTAATGCCCACATCCAGACTAGCCCAGATCCAATTTCAAGAACCATCACGTCCTCTCTTTTTCCCAGACCCAGAACAAAAGCAAAATCACCACAGCATCCATTGCTCCCACAGCACCCAACCATCATCCAGCAGCTCAATTACAAGCAATCCACACACAAGCAAAATCACCCAACAACCATAAAACCAGCTGCCCAGATACCTCTGCCCACGACCATGCTATCCCGCTGACAGCCCCAATCAACACGCCCCCAGAATTTGCATCACAGTCACCAAACAGACATCAGCACGCCCAACACAGCTAATATCCATGTTCCACAAAAATGGCAACCACATCACAGGACCACAGTGGCACAACCTGCGAGAACATATCAGCAGCTTCCACCCATCACAGCAATACCTCAAACAGAGCAACGAGCACAAAGCTGTGCAAGCAAGGCCAGCCAAACTGAAAAAACTTATACCTGCATATCACCACAGACACCCAGCAATTCCAGCACATAATCCGCATCCGTCCTTGATGGCTAGTTCTCAGATTGTGCACCAACTCAGTGCAGCAGAAGAATCCCACCAGCATCTGATCAGCGAACCACTGCCACAAAACCAGAAGCTTGACACCGCCAGTAGCTCCCTAGCATACCGCAGCCACAATGAAGCAGCCCTTGAACACACCACAAGCAACCACTGCTATGACAGTGCAGAACACACATAAAGCAGGGCTGCAGAATCCCCAGGACCAGCCGCAAACATCCCTCATCCAGCCAGTGCATACAGGCTAAAAACAAAGAAAACTCAAGCTACTGAGCAGAGGGGTGGAATCAGGCCCCACCTCATACTACACCTGCTGCAAAACCTGGGGATCCTGATGCAGGAGCTCCAAGGGGGGTAAAGTTCTACTACTACAGCAAAGCCCCACTGCCAATAGAACTACCAGCTGCCCCATCATCAGCCCCTCCCATAGCTGGCCAAATAAGCTACCCAAGCCCACCTAAGTGCAGGAGGCCTGACGCCAAAAGCAGAGCCCACAGAAGACATGATCAAGGGGAATGAGAAGCCGACACTAACCAAAGCTATCCCAAGGAGCCTAAGCACTCTCTGGGCAGTTGCCCTCATAAGCAACTGTGCTTATTGTATATAAACAAGGTCAAATCACGAAACTGCACTTAGGGCAGATAAAATCAAACTGGGTGATTAATAATGTGCATAGGTCAAATAGTGAGCGAATACCATACTCCTCTCAACCAAGGTATTCCATACCACCACAGTTACCTTTACGATACAAGTTGTAATGGTTGTTATGACTCCCGTAACAGCTGTTACGGTCTCTTTTTTGTATTGATAAAAATAAAAAATAAATAAATAAATAAAAACACCAAAAAACCTATATATGCCCTGTAATATTGAAAAAATAAATAAATAAACCCGTATTTGCCCCATAACAGACCATTATAGGATTGTTACGGCCTTTACAGGGAGCGTAACAGGCCATCAACGGTGGTTATAAGTCTTCTTTTTTTTTTCCATAATGGCTGTTACGTCCCCGTAAGCCTTTACAGCACACCATGCTCTCAACCCACATATAAACCATTCCTACCTTCCACTCCATTCTATCAAATGGTTGCCCGCAAGGACCAATTTGTGCTTAAATGATGATGCATTTTTTTTAGCAATTAAAGTATGATATTGCACCCAAAAAAAAAAAAAAAAAAACCTCATTGAATTCAGTTCACCAAAAAATATGAGTTGTCTCATATATGAACACGATTCTTGACCCTCAACTAAAAGAAGGGTGTTTGGAGAAAGGGGTTGGGGAATCAACACACAAGTATAAAAACGGAAACCTTGTCGGCATGTTGGAGGTTCACAGTAGAAAAAGGGCATCATGCTCTGATGTAGGCCCCATCAACAAAGCTAAGAATAGGGCATGGGTAACTTTTCTGTCCCAAGTGCATGCGGGATTATTATTCACCCTGCCAACTGATCTACCATTTGGCATCGTTGCAATTCCTAGGGATCAATATAAAAAAATAAAAATAAATAAAATGAATAAAAATCCTATTTTTATTCAAGTTCTGTAGACCATTCCAATTCCAAAAGATCACCCAACAAACAAAAGAAAAAAACATCTATTTTTTATTCATGTCCTTTTTATCAGACAGCATTAAAAGGAAAGACTGTATAAAATAGCCATTGACACATAATAACTTGGACATGCCAAACGTAGAACATAGATTATCAATTAAAAGAACAGAACAGTCAGTTAAATAAAAATCACCAGGAAAGGAAAAGAATCTTGAAAACTAAAACAGACAATAGGACACCAACATAGCAACAAATACACCATTTGCAAGGCAGACTGCATGGTGCATGAACTAGAGACCCCCAACCCCATATTATCACCTAATGAGGCTCCGCAGGAAAGCCAGAGGCAACTAGAGCCCTAGAAAATGCTATAGAGTTCCACCAGCTCCACCCACATGGTCTAACAACACATCATCTGCATCTTGACTTATGGAGAGATGAGTTGCTGACAACCATAGTTCCAAGACTCACTGGATCAACTCAAAACTCGGCAGAGTCAACTAGGCAAGACTTTTTTCTTTTTTTTTTGTTGGAAGGGCAGGAAACTCGATCCTAGGTCCAGGGCAACTCATCAAGTCGACTCAACCACTCAGTCAACTCAACCACTCAGTCAACTCAACACCAACACGACTTGCAGTGACTCAAAACGGAGTAATCTGCTGAGTCACAGTGAATGCTAACAGAATGTCAATGGAGAGGGATGGGATTGAATCCACAGCCTCAACTACAAGAAAGATGAACTTAACCAGCACACGAATGAGTGGTTTTGTGACAGAACTTGTATTTTATGTTACTTGACTACATTAAATATCTACACCTATCCCTATTTTTTTAATTTATAATTATTGAATATAACATCAAGTGAGGGTGAGTCCTCAAGTCCAATCTGAACCAGCTGAAAATTGAGTCAACTGGGTCAGGTCCTTGAGTCAACCGAGCCAGCTGAACATCAAGAGTTTTTGGGTTTTCAAACTATGCCAACAAAAAGTGACTCTCATTAACCCATCTCTAGCTACAGGGCTGGCATCCTCATTCACCTCTCAATACATGAGTGCATCAGGCAAAAGTGGAGTCACCAATTTTCCGAAGTTAGAGGAATCCCTCAAGTTTTAACCATCTCCGCATAGTGAAGTTCCAGCAAGTAAACCTTCTGACCAAGGAATATGATCAGTAAGCACCCACTTCCACTGCAACCTCAACATCAAAAGAAGCATCATCCAACCCACATTTATTACCAGCTTCATCGTGCCTACAAATGTATGGATTTGTTTCTCCAAATGCATATGGTAGTCAATTCAACAGCTAAATGAGTTGCTAACCTCAGCACATCAAGATATAATCGGCAAGAATCTATTAACCTTGTTTACGACGTTGGGACCTGGTTTTTCATTTTTATTGAATATATGTTCATTGTCATTAGCCAACCCCAATTAGTTGGAATGAGGCTTAGATGATGATATTATGTTCATTATCATTATCAGCATAAACATTAAAATCAACAAAAGAAGCAATAATGCAACCAAAAAAATAATAATAAGTGAAGCTATCTAAAACATTCATAAGCATTACTTGCTACAAAAAAAATTGGAATACATAGTAGTTATTGCATGACATATGATTATTTATTCACATGGACAACAGCACTGGCCATCTAGCAAGATTATCACAATACGCATGCATATGTGCATGCATGTGTATTCCCAGGCATCGCTGTCGTTATTGACTTATCTAACTATTTGGGTCATCATCATAGCCTTCTCCAAACTATTGGGGTCGGCTAAATTCTCATGATTACATGACAAAACAACAGGCTGCCTGCCTGACATCAGCCCTCGTACCCAGGCTGGCAGCCAGCTAGTACACCGCACCAAGTAGAGTTCAGTGCACCATTGTCTTCAGTATTTCTAAAACATGGCTATCAATATCACTTTCTTATTTCTATTTTTCTTTTCTTTTCTTTTTTTGTTTTGAAGGGTGCGATCAATATCACCTTCATAACTACACAAAAAATACATATATGTAGACTAATTAACAGAAGATCACAATTAATGGGCTTACATGAACTAAATTACATCTTTACTAACATAATATTTTATCAATATACATATGCAAACCAAAGGGTCTTCTGAAAATCATTACAAAGCACTACTACAAAATGCTCTATTTTTCCATGGAAATGTGTTCGCTCAAGGGATGTTCCAGAGGATGTTGATCATAAATGAGAAGATTGTTTATGGAGAAACTAGTACAAGCCAATAACAGCCTGTTAGTAAAGCCAAGCCCAGACAGAAATTCTGGTAGATTTCTAAACTCAAACCCAGCCCACAGAGTATAAGCTAAACCCCAGACCTCCAAACATGAGCTGAGCTGCCCAGCATTGACATCCCTACCAGAAACAGTAGACTTAACATGGGAACTCAAGGTACACACTTTTTTTTATGCATTTTCACTCAAATATAATGAGAATTACAAAGGAGTTGTGATTGACTTAAACAATGACCCAATTCGGACATTGCATAGAACATATACAGGAATTGCAGTCACCGTAGTTGCAGAAAGTGTGAGAGAGATAATTCAGGTACAATGCAGGAAAAAAAAAAAAGGTCCATTTCAAAATATTAAGTGTTGCCCCAGGAAATGGAAACAAGTGGTGGAGCAGGAGCATGAAAGCACATTGGGTAGTTATGGTTAGCTTTAGCTCCGTCGATCAAGACAGTATCCAAAGCCACATGGCTCCAGCACAACTGGTTTGTGATGAAACTTCCACCTCATGATATGTAGACTCCAGTGAATCTACCAAAAATGAGTTAAAAGTCTTGTTCTCCTGTGACATCAACAGTTTCAATACCCACACACTACTTCGCTGTGTATACAAATAAAATTCACCATCAACTAAGCCCTATCCTAACTAATTGGGATCATCTTACACATACAATTAAAATTAGTAGAATAACAAGTATGCGATCAATTTGATGGTCCAGAATACAGTATTAAGAATTTCGAAAAGATTTTGGAGGAAATATGGACCTCCACTGAAGGTAGCGGCCTTGGCATGGCTAGTGGTGAGGAACAAGCTGCTTAGAGTCAACAACTTATGCAAGAGAGGGATGATTCTTCCAAATGTATGTCTACTGTATTATAAAGCAGAAGAATCAGTGAATCACTTTTTCTCATTCACTGTGAATTCACGACAAAGTTCTGGGCCAAGTTCATTGGTAAGCTTTAGTTCAACTGGGTAATTCCAGGCTACATCGAAGCATTTTCGCATCTTGGCATGGCGGAGGAAAAGGGGAGCTAGGAAAGCGAGTATGGCATCTGTCTCCCTGCTGGAATTTAGGTCTTATGGTTGGAAAGAAACAGTTGATGCTTTCAAAACCAGAAAAAGTCTTCTTTGGAGGTTTGCAGAATGGAAGGAGCTGGTTACGGCATGGGTGTTCAATGCAAGGATTATTGTGGCTGATCACTTTTCCAATATCTGGAGAGAGTTGTAATCATAGTGCATTTGTTTTTGCTTTTGGTTGGTTGTATTCTTTAGGCTTTTGCCTTTTATCAATTTAAAAAAATTTTAAAAATAAAAATAAAAAAATTGGAGGAATCTGAGGACTTCTGCTTGTATGCCACACATAAAACTAGATGAGTGAACAAAAAGTTGCAAAATAACCTTCTTTTTTTTAAAAAAAAAATGAAGTTAAACAAATATACTTTCAGGGTTCAAAGTATGCCAAGTTGTATTTGTTGAATAGTGCTCAAAACAATAGGTACAAATTTCAAGTCTTATCACTTGAAAAGGCTTTTATCATATTGTTCTCACAAAAAACAGACAAGCTTATCAGAGTCATTGATATGGTACAATGAAAACATCTTTTTCAATACTAATTTAACACTGCTGTTAACAGTGTGGATCAGGTATCATCGGCTGAGACATAAAAAGTGTGATGATCAGCAGATACACCTCCCTGTATATTGTAGCATTGACAGAAAGATCTTAAACAAACCATGAGCAAACCCTAGACATCTTGAGATTGACTTGGCCACGGAAAAAAAGATATATTCCATGCTAAAATTTAGCACCAAATTAAATCTTAAAACAAGTCCCTAGAAAGAGAACGAAGACGAGGGAAACAAATCTAGCAGCAATGAACCCCAAACAGACAATGTCAATTCCTAGCAGGAAATGGCTTATGTTATCTAGAAAATGACCGGTAGGACAGGGATCAATAAACAAGCTTGATTTCTCCTCTCTTTTTTCTTTCTTCCTCTTCTTTTTTGAAAGGTAAGAAGCCTCATTTCTCAGACTCCCACAACAATAAACCTCTTTTCAGGCACTTATTGGTGTCCTATGGTACTTAATTGATGCATAGACTAGACGACATACACCACCATGGTGTGAAAATTCGCAGTGGAAAAGGGGCAAAAGCTGTGATGAATAACAACACAACATACTAAACAAACAGCCAAACCAGTTAAGAATAAGCGCACTTCAAACAACTTTTCAACTTAAATCACCAATTGAACACATACAAGGTCCGATTGGATCCACTTTTCAACAACCAACTTATGATCCAATTCAGGAAAGGAAAAGATCGTATCATTGTGCTCTTTAGTTGAAATTGCAATATACCCTTTAGTTCAGCTAAAAGAACTCAACCGACTCCTAACCAGTAATGTCACTTTTTTTTCCAAACAACTCGCTTAATTTAAAAAGGAGACAATACAAAGGCCGCAAACTCCAAGTGACCCTCTCGTAACTCCAAAGGCTATTGGCCTTCATGAAGCAATAAAAAGTAAAAATAAAAAATAAAAACAAAAGACAAGTGAATACAATGAGGAACACCAGAGACATCATAGATAACTAGACCTGCATAACCAACGTAAGAGACGTGCCAACTAGCCTCAGCTATCCAGGTCCCTACCCAATCCAGCACAAGCTCACTGCTCAAAAGAGCACCCCCATGGAACTCAGTCTCAATAAAGCCCAATTAACAATCAAAAACAACATTCTTCTTTTTTTAAGATCTCTTCCACAGAGACTTTGCCCTCAAAGATTATTCTATTTATCTCCTTCCACACGGCACACAAGACCCCCAAGAAACATCATCTTCCAGACAACACCCCATTAGGCAACCATTCCCAAACTTTCCTATCGCCAAACGTGTTATCAAGACAGGCAACGATCGATCTGCGTAATAGATCCATGAAGAGAGTTAATTCATCGTTAGTCAGGATCCTTTGCAACCCATTGATCCAAACCAGAGCACCCCAAACCATCTCAGCCCCGTAACAATCATGGAACCCTCTCTTCCTTCACAAGCGCCATTGAAAACAACTGTAGCCACTAATGAGCCCATTTGGATGTAGCAAAAGTTGTACCGCATAAGTTACAAGGACAACTAGCCTGTCAGAGCTTTATCCCTAGTTTTCAAGAGCCATACAGGCATGGATAGCTAGAGACATGAGGACAATCTATCCAAAAAGTGAGGATATCCTACCCTTTGAAAGGTGGGATAACATCTCTTAGATAGCACTTCATTAAGGTACACATGTGTGCCGGAAGGTTGAATGTGGCACATTCCTCACATGCAAATGTGCACATAGACCATGTGCAAATCCATCGCATGCGCTTCCATCAAGCTTCGAACACCCTAAACATGCCATGTACCACATTCAACCTTCAAGCACCCTGCCATGCCACATGTGCCAACAGGATAATGTGCAAATGCACCACCTATACCATCTTCCATCCTCAAGTACTATCATCAATCAACAAGCAGCCGACATGTACCAATGCATGCATGACTGCATGTGTTAAATGAGCCTTCCCTGCTCTACAGGGTTTGGCAAACATGCAGGAATATGTCCAATAAGCTATCAAAGATGACCGATATGTGATAGAACTTATGTTGCATCCAAACGGAACCTACATTGCAAATGACTATGGAGATCAAAAAAGTAACAACTGTAAAAGGCTAGCTTAGCAGCCTTGGCTACCATCAAAGTTCCTATCAGACATAACTTTTTGAACACATCTGTCCAACTAGGGCTGGTCTGAATAGGCTTGTATGGAGAGTATTTTCTTAAACTGACCACTGTTTGTCAAATACCATGTCTATACAAGTCAAGTACCTTGTCTATACAAGCAACATGCTCTTGTACACATTAGGCAAATTGGCAAATGAGAGCATTGTGGCGCACTTGTAGATCAATCGCAGTACATGAGTTACTTGATGCACAGTGGCACATGTTAGTTGCTTGAACATGCACAGCAGTGCAAGTAGCATTTCTGCTCATGGGTACTGCCACATGTAGCAAATGTAGAATGCTTGAAGATTGAATGTGACAGGTTGGATGCTTGAGACGGGAATTTCCCACTTCTAACACATTTGCATATGTGGCCCATGTGGAACATGTACCATGCATGTGTACAAAAGATAGGTGCTCATGTATTTTTATGGAAATTGGGTTAACTTTGTGTCCAAATTGTCATGTACACACTACACACTAACAGTTAGTTTTTTGTACGACCTTGGTATTAACTTTATTGCAATTGGTGTCACTGTCCGTATAATGGTTGGTGCCCAAAGAAGGACAGCATAAATGATGGTTGTATCTTAGAAAGAGGTAATCAAAAGATTAAAAAAATAATAATAATAAAAATCTAAAGACAAGGACAAGAAGCCACTTCTAGCTATTAGAACAGCAGCACAAATGATGATTGTTTCAACAAAACAGCTAATCAAGAGAAAAGAAAAATCCACAAATAAGAAACACTTAAACAAACAAACATGTATCGATTAACATCTTAAAGGCCTGTTTGGTTATGAAAAAACTCTATTCAAATAAATTGATTCAAACAACACACGTCCATGGTTTGTCAACTATCATTATTTGAATAGTGGCACCAACTTCAATAAAAACAAAGACAAGGCATTTTCACACAGGGCTCGAGTGGGGTGGCTTGTGGAATGCAGGGGCACACTCGGGGTGGGCAACCCGTGTGAGGCGGGTAGCTTGTGTAGGCGGGTAGCTCGTGCGAAGTGGAACCCATATGAAGTGGGGCCCACAAGAGGGGTTCAGTTTAGAGCAAGTGGTTAGTTTGTCCTGCATCACAAGATTATCCTAAAAACTAGTCGTGGATGTGCACTAGGCAAATTGGATAGAAAGTTCATTCAGCCCATCTTTCATAAGTACTTGAATCAGCATCTATGTTTTGTACACATGCATAGCACATGTGCCACATTTCATATGAGCCACATGTGTGAATGTGTCAAGAGTCAAACAACCAACCTTCAAGCATCCTACATGTGCCACATCTAACCTTCGAGCACCCCACACATGCACATACGCTACATGTTGCATCGTGCATCTTCAAGTGATCCATATGTGTTGAAGGTGCCAATATTAATCTATGAGCATGCTTGCCAAATGTGTAAATGAGCCATAATGCTTGTCCAAATAACGTGTTTGACAAATACCGGCCGGTACAACATAATGGCATATCCATGTAAGCCTCTATTTAGACAAGCATTAGCTGGATAAATGTATTCAAAGTAGCTTATCTGAACGAACTTTGATGGTAACCAAACAGGTCATGATAAAATTACACCTAAACCACTAGTCTGAAAACCAACTCCTAAAATAAAAAGACAGAAAGGGTCATGGCTTGAAGTGCCAATCAATTATTAGCACCCACCCACCCCTACATGCCACGTGCCAATACCCACACATGCACATAAGTCAAATGTTCGAATATCATTCTAGAGTATATCTCTGGGTATGTATCAATTCATTCACATGCACTAAGCAATTGTACAGGTGCATACATGTAGCTCAAAATTAAACCATCTGATGCTTAATTGGAGGTCCCACATTAGTAGAGTTGCAAAACAAAAGTACATGAAATGGTTGCCTATCCATGACATCTAATGGGCTACACAGATGAAAAGGTCACAAATGTCAATTAATCAGAAGCAGAGATCATCAACTAACATGGGTTTGAGGTAATGGCCTAGCCACAGTGGTCTTATGATGTGTGGATGGCTCAACTGAATTGAACATATGCTAAGTGCGCTGTTTTAGAGCATGCGCATGAACCATCAATCCATTACTCTGCTAGAGTATTTGAACTCCCCGTTTATAAACCCCCTTCCTTTGGGTTAACAAGAAGAGGAGTGGTCATACTGATCTCAATGGTCCACCAAGTTAACCATTCATTGAGTGCCTATCATGTCATGTATATACAGCGTCCAAGCAGAAGAAAAGGTAGGGCTCACCTAGAAGATCGTTAGGCACAAAAATCGAGGTGATCCATTACTCGACCATGCCATCCCATAGAAAGAAAAAGTAAAGAATGGACTGCTAATGGATAGACTGAATTTATGCATCTAACCCACTTGATGAATAGATCAACTGATTTTCGTGTCCAAAGATCATCCAGGTTGGTCTGACCTTTTCACCAGCTTGGATTCCCCCATCCATCTGCATAGGAGCAGACATTGATGAGAACTAATGGTACACACTAAAAACCTCCGTTGTGCACATGGAAATCTTCTAGGATTGCACAACAATTTGTAAAGTGGAAGCATAAGCATGACAGGCCATAAACCAAAAATCAAGACCATCCAACTATTTTACCTAATCATTGGGTTTGCCTTAATAGAGAAATCATGTTAAATCTTGATTTTCGAATGACCATACAAACAAGCAATTTAGACAAGTAAAAAAAGTAATAAATAAAATAAAAATAAGATTTAAATCATGTTAAATCTTGATTTTGAATGGCCATCCAAACAAGCAATTTAGATAGAGTATCAAAAGAAAGTAATGTGAAAATAAAAAATAAGATTTAGTGAACAATCCAAAAAATATAAAATTTATATTACATAACCAAGATTTAAAGGAAACTGGATTTGAGAAATCTGTTTTTCAAAAAAAAAAAAAAATCATCCAACCTAGCCCCTTAAGATTTAATTAAAAATCCCATCAATATAAAAACTATATAAGATTTACATAACCAAGATCTGAAAGACACTGGATTTCAGAAATCAGATTTCAAAAAAAAAAAAAAAGTGCATCCAACCTAGCCCTGAAGCTTTGTCAAGGAAGAATTTACTATCTCTTAATGTCCTAAGCCATTTCAAGAAAAAAGGGGACTAATGTATTTTCATATTGGAGCTCATGGACAAAACCTCTACACTCATATGTGGCTTTCTTAGAAAAGGCTAATTCATCTTATCTTCTTGCAGGAATCTTGTTGGGGTTCACAACACTAGCAAATATTAAATACATGGAGATCCACGGATCAGTGATGATTTTGCATCGGATTTTTTCCTGTGAAAAATAATATTTTTCTATTGGTTCAGTTTCTGTTTTTATTTCTTTAAAGCATGACATGATGCAAAAACCTCAAATATGCTAGATTCTATTTTTTTCTCTAATTTTTGTTATTTTTATTAATTTATCTTGTTTTTTTTGAGTTCTCATAAAATAAATTAAAAAAATTTTAAAAAAAAATAGTATTATAAACAGCATTGGGAGTTGATGTAACCCATCCAAGTCCTATTCATATTGATGATACAACCTCAACTCAGCATTAACCGAGTCAGACAATGAAACCAGTATTAGCCATCGCTTCCCTCCCATTTCAACCCTCAACAGTAGGGTAACTCCTCCCTAGCCAACAACCACAATATTATAAAGCCCATTATTTGCTATTTAATTTTGAAATTATTGCTGATTTTATCTTTGGAAATAATTCTGTTCTGCTATTTCCCCAATCCAAAATATAGCCACACGGCACACACCTCCATAGCCCTGGATCAAACCTCCAAGTATTTTTCAGACTTCTTCCAATTAGATCCTAGTTCTTCGATTGCTGCATCGGTTCCAGTAGTATACAAATCCATCAGCAAAATCATTAGCATGATTGCAGCATTGAGGAACTTGTCAAAGCTGACAACAAGCGGAAAGTCTGGAGCCAGATTAGAACATCATCGGAAACTGCAAAATTCTAACTGCAGTTACTGCACCTCATAAGTTCATAACCAATGTACAAAGGAGAACGCTACCACCTCCGTCCATTGGCTAAAATGTGAAGATGATACTTGGCTTTTGGAAGCACTTGAAGAGAAATTCCAAAGGTTATCAAACATGTTCAAAGAGAGAGAGTTAGCAGCCACAAAACAAGCTCATCATTTTGAAACAACAAGTTACCTAGCAAAAAGAATTTAAATTTGCCCATCAAAATTTTTTATCTTGCCTATCAAAAACTTTTTTCCAAGTTACCCAGCAGAGACGAACCGGATAATCAAGTGTGTGAATGTTCATATTATTATAAGAAAAGCTTCTTTTTTTGTTGGTAGCAACAAAAATTATGATTCCCATATAAACCATTTTTCCTAGCATTTGGACTGGGGTTGCAGCAGAAACTCGAGTATCTAGAAATTAAATTTGAAATTCAAATTGCATGATTCAAGAAAAAACAAGTAACACTTCTTTTTATGAGTAAAGTCGCAAATAAATAATCTTTTACAGGTTAAACAAAATATAGCTCTTCACCGTAAAGAGTTTCAGTATTTAAAAATATGCAGCAAAAGTCAAAATAAAATAGAATGGCTGGCTTAAGATAAAACAGTGATCCCAAAGGATCTTGAATGATTTCTGCTTCTTGCAGCAATAGAGCACCATGAGTGTGATGGCAAAGAGACAGGAGTTATCCTTTCTGCAAGTTAGAGTTTAGAGAGAGAGAGAAGGTGGGTGGACAAACAAACAGAAAAACAGGTTACATGAAAAACATTTATAAGACTTAATAAGTCACAGAGATCCCACGGCCAGCAGTGATCTGTTAGAAATGAACATATGGTGATTAGATTTGGGGGGGGCAGTAAATAATAAAGCCTGCCATATTCAAGCTTAACTCCAGTTCTCCGTCTATAATTTTGAATTTTTACCAGAGGAACCACCGACTACCGATAGAGGTAAATGCATGTACTACAACCTGCCAGGTAAGAACTGGAAAGGCACATCAGGCTAACAATGCTAATAAGGAAAAATCCAAAGCATCAAGACATTGGGACCAAAATACCTTAGTTACCAAAGTGAAAGCACCCATATCATCTCAATATACTTACACAGAAAACCTTCTGCTCTGGAGATGGGAGGGCCACACATCAAGTGGCTTCATGGTACCGTGTCCAGGGAAAGATTAGAAGGGGTCACAGCCAGAAAAAAATAATAATAATAATAACATAAAAGTCATCACTGGAAACATGAGGCAGGTCAGGACATGAAATAACATGTAGTTACCCCACCCAAGATGGAAGAACAAAAAAGTCATCTCAAACAAAACATAACATAAAACTGTCAGTAATTAGGTACTCCTCGAAGTTCAAGAAAAATTTAAGGGCAAAAGATATTAGCATCCAAGATGCATTGAAGGTGGCCATCCCATCCACATGGAGACAGAATACAGTCCCATGCTAAAAAGAGGAGAAGCTAGAAAGCACAGAGTAGCCGGATGCACAATTTCTCCATGCCAAATAAACCATCTTCTGGCCTGAAGTCTCTGCAATTATCATAACAGTACAGCAAGGTTAAAGTTATGAGTCCCAAACGTCCAACAAGTTGAAGTCATAGCAACAGGTAATAAATCAGGTTCACAAGAGCTCCAAGAAACCTGACGCCTGCCAAAAACATTCAATCATAACCAGAAACAAAGTCAAGAAAGGTAAAATAATGATTAATAGCAAAACACATTGTGGAGAAAGACAAATACAAATATCATGATTAAAAGAACCATGTAACATTATCCTCATCTTCACATAATCCTAGGCAGCTGAGAATGCCCTCCGCTAAATAGAACAAAATGTCAAATGCTGTGAATGACATTACCATATAGTAAAAAGAGAGCATTCAGTTCATGTATTTTATCCCAAACTTTACTTTCTAAGTACATCAGAAGAAAAATTCAGCGACACGTATGGCTATAAGACTGACTGATTTTTTATGAACATGTTTTCACAGTGAAAACTTGTGTAAAAGAAACATCACTTTATCCAAGTTTCTGTCATACCTATGACTATCAAGCTTCTATTTTTCTTGAATATCCGCTAAGCTATAATACTCATTTAAGTGTTGTCAAGAAGAAGAAGAAGATAATATGACACTCATTTCAGAAAATCATCGGAATTTAACAGTTCCTGCCTTATAGTGAAATAAACCCAGAAGCAATGGAGAAGAATATGGGCTGCTTACCTTGCAAGCTGGAAAAAGAACGGCCAGCTGATCAAATCACTTCATTTCTGCCATGAACTTCTCATACTCAGAGTCGGCAGCATAAGTTGGTGGCTCTGCAGATGAAACAGGCTGAGGGGCAGGTGGATTCGGAGCCCAAGGCATGCTTCCCATGCTCAGTGAATGGTCTGCCACCGAATGATGTACAGGAGGAACTGCACCATAATAAGATGGGTAACCTAAAGAAGACGGAGGATATGCAGGCGGAGCATTTGGTGCCACTGTGGCTACCGAATTTCCATAGATGTTGTTCTTTACAGATTGCACAGATGGATTATTCTGAGATTGCATTCCAGGGGGAAAGGTCTGCAGTGCTTCACTAGAAGACATACTTTGAGATGGCATGCCAGTGGGCATAGTCGGAACTGCAGTTGGATATTGAACACCATAAGGTGGCATAGCTTGTCCTTGAACAGGGGCATACATGCTTGAACCAGGAGGTGGAGGGGTATAAGGAGCATACGGAGGAATAGGCGGTGGCCCCCAAGGAACTGGTGCTCCCATGTAGCTTCTGGGTGGTGGGGTTCCGAGAGGCCCACCAGGTGTAAATTGCTGAGGCGGTCCAGGATACGTAGGCATCGCTGGAGCTGGAGGAGCTGGAGGTATCGTAGGCTGTGGTGGCTTGCCAGCAACTCTTACAGCTATAACTCTACCCTCAAGGCGATACCCATTCATACTAGCAATAGCTTGATTGGCTTGAGACACGTCAGAATACTTCACAAAACCATAACCTTTACTTAATCCAGTCACCCGATCCTTAATGACCTTAGCCATAACAATCTCGCCGAAGGGTGAAAACAGACGAATCAGTGCATCATCCTCAAGTGTGGGTGGCAGGTACCCTATATACAAATTCGTATCATCATGTTCCTTAACCATCTTAGCACCATTAGCCAGCCCCAGTTGTGATGTGCCCCCAACACCTCCAGCACTGTTGTTACTGGCCCAAGGAGGATTGCTCCCTGAACCACCAGAACCAGGAAGCGCCAATGCTGAGTTCTGCCTAGTTAGCGAATCAGGTGCAGTCCCACCTAACTCGGCCAAGAAGTTCTGATACTCATCATCCATTTTCTTCCCTGTTCCCTTCATGGGGCAATCAATGGTGGGGTGCCCTCCATCCCCACAAATTTTACAGAGAACATCACTCTTAAAAGTCGAGGTACGAGCTGGACAAGCATACTGGCGGTGCCCTTGCTCACCACATAGCCTACAAAATTCATCATCTCTAATTGTCCCATTCAAAGCAGCAAGTTCCTTAAGCTGCTGCCGCTTGTGCTCATTGAGCCCTTCATCAACGGGCATCAAGAGCTTCTCCACCATCCCCGCAGCTGCGTTGAGTGCTTCCTGTGTCTCAGCTTCCACCAACACATGTAAATCCTCATTCTCAGATAGATCTGGCTTCAAGTCGCGCTTCTGCTGCAGTCTACCTTCTTTAACAGACCCTTTACCCCGAATCACAATCTTTGCACCGGTCTCCTTCTCCATTCGCTTCTGAGTGTTTCCCCTCGGCCCAATTATGAGCCCTATGAAATTGTAACCTGGGTATTCTTTCATGGGTATGTACAGCTTCTTCTGAAGCTTAGGAGGCCGGTAGTCTGCTGGGGGCTTGAATGCGGGGTTCCGCTTGATCAGCTGAGAGATGATTTCCTGCCTCTCGAATGTCAATCTCTCACGGGCTCGGTACTCGCGGGTGTTTATACGGATGCCCATGTTATCATAAATGGGTTCAGGTGAAGGCGAGCGGGCGCCTTCAGGGCGGTCATCCAAGGGGAGTCCCGACTGTAACATACGACTGATTTCAAGTAGCCTAATGTTAAGGGCTTGAACTTCAGGATCGACATCCATACCTCCAGTAAATTCCTTCATGAAGTCAGGGAGCTGGATGATGGGCTTTGGTTCATCATCAGCCCAACGAGATTTCCGCTTACGGCCACCGCTGCCTGCTGCGTCTCCATTTTGGGGGTCAGATTCAGACGGGGGATCCCACCTACTTCGGCGCTTGCGACGGCTGGTAGTCTCTTCTTCCCCGCCGGAGTAGTCCCTTTCAGTGCCGCTGTTGGTGGCGTTGACGCCATTTTCCAACAGCAGCGGCTTCTGATTGCCGAATTCAGAAGCCGTGTTAAGACCGGAAAAATACTTCTCTTGGTTAACGATTTCAGAAGAAGGAAGCGGGTTTTGGGCCGGGGCTTCTTGCCCTTCTGCAGAAGATGGCAGAATCCCAGGTTCACATGAAGAAGCTAGGGTTTCTGCCGAGGAATAAGCCGGATCTTGAGAAGGTAGGGTTTCGGATGGAGGCGGCGGCGGCGGGTCTTGACCATTTGAATCGACGGCTTCAGCATAAGGATGTGGGTCCGGAGCAGAGGACTGGATTTCTGGAGGAGGAGGAGGAATTTCGTCGTACGATACTAGAGTTTCTGAAGGAGGCGGGGGGTTCTGATCGTACGGAGCTAGGGTTTGAGCAGAGAATAAGATATTTGGAGGACGGAGATGAGAAGCTAGGGTTTCAGAGGAAGGAAGAGGGTCATGGAGGGAGGACGAATCTAGGGTTTGGGACAAGGAATCTAGGGTTTTGTGGTTTTCCGCGGGCGAAATTGCAGGATACTCCATTAGGGCTTTTGGAGAGAGGGAGAGAGAGCGAGAGAGAGTTTCTCCTTCGCGGGATTCTCTGGTACGGGATCCCTTGGGGACGCGGTTTAGCTGGTGACCCGAACAGCAGCCAGCTGGCTGGGGTCAAACCTCTGTGGGCCCCACCATGACGCATGTGTTTTATCCACGCCGCCCATCCATTTTTCTCACCTCATTTTAAGACATAAACCCAAAAAAGAGGCAGATCCAGGGCTAAAGGGCACCACACCACAGGAAATAAATAGTCGGGGCAGTCTACTGTTGAAACCTTCCTAGGGCCCACAGTAGTGTTTATTTCTCATCGAATCCGTTTACAAGGTCATTGGTACCCGAATGAAGAAAAACACAACCAGCAGCTTCATCCGAAACTTCTGTGGGCCTTGAGAAGTGTTCAAGGGTAACCCTTCAGTCCTCGTTGTCCCCCGTTGTATGGTCCACTTTAACTTTGGATCTACTTTGATTTTGGGCACTCGATGTTTGATAACAAGAATCCATTTCAAACATAGGATTTGTAGCAAAGGCTTTACCATGTACAGTAGAGATCCAACTCATGAGTAAGTTGAGCAAGTTTTGTGAGTCCCACCATAATATAAGGACTATATCCAATCCATCCATTCATTTTTCAAGATCATTTTAGGGCATGAGCACAAAACTCAAGTAGATCAAAAGCTCACATGAATCACACCACATAAAGCATTGGAGATTGAGCGCTTACCATTGAAAACTTCTCAGGGGCAATAAAAGTTTTGGATCAAGCTTATATTTGTGTTTTCTCTTCATCCAAGTCTATCTTATCTTAGGAACAGGTTTGATGAGTAAAAATACATCACGATGGGCTCTAGGAATGTTACAACTGTAGACACCGTTATCTCTACTGCTTTCTAGTGTGGCTCATGCAAGCTTTGAATCTTTTTCATTTTTTAGTTCATAACATAAAATAATCATGCAAAATGGATGGATGGTGTGCATATAACACAAATCAAAGTGGGATTCACATAACTTTTTGAAGTCAACATATTAAGAAAGTTTGCAATATTTTCAAATAGTATTTTTTATAGATGGTACATTTTGATGATTCCACCTATCAATCAAAACATGATTTCAAATAAACTTTAAAATTTAACTTTTTAATATTTACAACCCAAACATAACATATAATATCTATAAACACATAACATATAATATCTATAAACCATGAGATTTGCATAGAAACTCAGACATCATGTCATCATTGCAAAAAATCAATTTCAAACCACTTAATCCCATCTAATTTCATGTGCCAAACACCTTCTAAAATGAGTTAGCAAAATTGATGTACATGAATAAATCATATATATCATGGTAGGCTCATGGAGATTTGACACCAGCTAATTGGCTAGTATATCATAGTGGGCTCATACAGATTTGCCACCAACTAGTTGGCTAGTATTATGGTCCCTAGCTAAACTGTGTCCAATCCATAGGGATTAGCGGGTTAGGGCCAAAGGCAACCCAAGCTCTTTCCAAATTTATACTATAGCTTACAATGTAAGTCCAAACTTTGCCTGGCCAATGATGGGTTGATATAATCTAGCTTAATCTCAACAAGCATTTTTATACAAGGCCTGGCTAGAGCCCAATCTAGTAAGATTAGGGTATCGAGTTTCCACACACACACACACACACACACACACACAGAGAAGCTGTGTGGAATGTGAAGATTATTTTGAGAACGATGTTCGAGAAGGACAACAATTCAGTACTGATTGTGGTCAGCTTCACCGTAAGTATAATGTTCATGATGTTAGTCAATGAGGCTCGTTTACGCACACATCAATCCCGATGGCATGTCCCATATTTAATCTTAGCAACACAGGTTTCCCTTTTTAAATTTGCACACACAATAAAATCAAGTTGAGGCTGCTTGAAGGAGAGGGATTATGGATGGGTCCATGTTACATGTGAGATGATTCGCCATCTACTACAATTTATTATGGATCCACCCAACAGTAGGAGCAAAGAGATAGATGGGAATCATTGGGAGGAAAACATAATAGGCCAGCCATACGGTCTTTCAAACATCTATGTCCAAGCTTGGCCTAGTTTTGAAGCCCGAGCCCGCCCCTCAAGCCTGATACTCCAATCCAAGCTTGGCCTAAGGCAAGCTAAGTCCATAAGCCCAACAGGCCAACCCGGCCCATTTACACTCCGAGTATAATCCCTAGATAGATCGATACTTCCACATTAGCTTGAAGGAGCACCCAATTACACTAATAGTATATCGTAGACACCCAACCCTAGGCCGATAAGTTGATTGAAAGCTGGACCAAACCGACTCCACTAAACCCTGACCTAAATCCGAAATCCGAATCCTGAAACCAATAAACACGACCAGTACCAATCAACCCAGTCAACTAGACCTAGCTAAACCCTAACTCTAAAAAACCTAATCCCATGAAAAACTAAGTAGCTGGACGTTTTGGTTCAGTCATAGCTCAAAATGACCGTTTTTTACTATTGGTGAAAAACTAGTCGTCATTTGGTAGTTTTTGACCATTTTACATGTGGGAAAACCAGTTATGTGCTAGCAGTTTAGACCTAGTGGCTAGATATTTATGACTGTTGGGCTAGCCACATGCAGTAGTTTCTGCATGGTTCGGTTTAATACTACATGAGCAGTTACACCGAGCTTCTTAAACGACTAGTTTCAGCCCCCTATATAAGGTAGATGGGTCTTTCTTAAACCTCTTACTCACAACTCTCTAGCCACCTGTAAGACCCGTATCTTAGACCATACCGTTCCGTAGACTTTCGCAGTCTTCCCGGTCGAATTCCGACAACCTTCAACCCTTAACCGATATTTGCGCGCGACCTTAAGTCACACGTCGTTAACTTAAGTCGACTCAACCCAAGACCTTTACCATAGCGACCGCGTCGTCACCGCGGTTCCAATGCCGCAACTCGTGCGCCGAGGCGATATCCAGGCCAGGAGATGTGAGCCCACGTTCGTTGTGAGGAAAACGCCGCGCGTTGCAAAACTCAAGAGAATCTCTACAACTTATCAAATCAATCCCATCAATCAATCAATCCCATCACATCTCATGTCAAGTACACATCACCTCTCACCCTTCCCCAAGCAACCCCTAAAGTCAAAAAAGGTCTTACACACCCATGCCTTTCTTACACAAATGGCCACAAAAGTCAAAAAGGTCTCTTACACCCATCACCACCACATCCATCAATCCATCACCCATCACTCCTTCTCTTCCTTTACAAGTCTCTCTCTCTCTCATTTCTCAAAGCTTTATTCCAAGCAACCAAAAACCTCCATACGTATGAGCCTCTCTAAGCCTTCCCAAGCAACAAAGGTGGCCCACTTTTCTACCCTTCATCTCCCATCTTAATCATCCAAACCTCATCTCCTCCATTGAAATCAAAGCTAAGGAGCTAAGGAAGCCTATGGTGTAAGAAGAAACTGGTGGGTGATCTTAGATCTTTGTTTTTCATTCATTTTGTTTGATTAAGGGTCCATGTATGTGGGACCCACCTTGATGTAGGTTTTGTATCAAAGAGGGGCCCATAGTCGCGGGGCCCCTCCATCCTCTCCATTTTCTCTTTTTCTCTCTCTCTCCATTGCCTCTTTTTCTTTGTGTATGATGGTTTGTGGCCCACCTATGCATGACCTTATCCACACCATCCATTGATGTGGATCCCACTGTCTTCATGGCTGGTAAGTGCCATGGGCAAAACACAAATATAAGGCTGATCCAAATATGTGGGCCATGTGGGACCCACCTTGATGAGGTGTGCATCCACACCGTCCGTCCAGGCAGACGCACCTGTGGACGGTGGCTAACAGTGAAATGTTAACTGACAGTGAGTGTAGTTGACGATGGGTGTAGCTGCAGTGGAGTGTGTATGGACAGTGGGGTCCATAGGACCCATCTACCTCCTCCACCCTTGATTTGGGCCACACCATTAATGCATGTGTTCTATCCAAACCGTCCACCGTTCTGGACAATGGGCCATGTCTGTGTGGGGCCCACTTCCACGCTCACGTCCATAGCTCACTAATAGACTGAGTAAAGGATGCCTCGTTTCAACGCTTGAGGTCATGGTATCGATCCCTGTAGAGGTGACTACATGGAGTGTGTGTCCTGACATGGGTGTGTACTCACATAGCGGTGTATCTGATGTGGGGTCCATGGGACCCATCCACACCCTCCACTACATGTGTGGGGCCCACCTTGGTGTGATCTCACACCCATCTCCATAGCTCAACGGGCAGACTGAGTGGAGATACCACATTTCAACATGTGAGGCCTTGGTATCTATCCTTGTGAGGGTGGCCTACGTGGGACCCACCTAAATTTTGGATGCGGCTGGGACTGGCCTGACCCTTCATTCAAGTGGGGCACCCACGATGGGTGGGCTGAATTTGTTGACCCCACCTCGGTGGGCCTAATAATGATTATGAATGTTTTAAATGGAGGGTAGCCCTCTCACCGTTGTATCAGGTGCGGCCCACCCAAGTCACGGACTGACTTGATTTTTTTAGACCTAGGCTCACGCTAAAATGGTGCATATGACAGATGGGTTAGATGTTTGGCAAACATCACGGTGGGGCCCACACAACTCGACCTCTGGGAGCTTAACGTCACCGGGAGCTCACTGTACTTTCTCCCATATATACATATGTATGGTGGGCCCTACATGGGACCCACCTCTGTTGTGTCAGGAAGGACAAGAAAAAGAAAAAGAAAAAGAAAAAAGAAAAGAAAAGAAAAAGAAAGAAAGAAAAAAAAGGAGGTGAAAAGGGGCCACGTGCCCTCTCTCTCTATACATCTCTCCCTCTACCTCTCTCTATATCTCTCTTTATCTCTTAAAACGTCCAGAGAGTTGTGGGCCCCACCATGGGGCACGTGTGATCTGACGGTGGGACCTACCCCCCACGTGTGGGATGGTGTATGTGTGTGTATGTATATATATAATATTATATTATATGTAATATTGTATATATATACTATATATAGTTTATATATTATATTATATATAATATACATGATAATGGGCTTTCATGTGGGCCCCCACCATGATGTATGGGTTGCATTCAATCCATCCATCCATTTGGAAAGCCCATTTTATGGCATGGGCATAAAGAATGGGCTAGATCCATAGTCCAAGTGGACCTCACCTTGGCATGTTATGAGGCCACTCAATGTATTAGTGGCCCATGGTCGAGGCCCACTTTGATGTATTGGGGGCCCATGGGTTAAGGCCCATTGAGATGTACTAGGGCCTATGGGTTGAGGCCTATTTGATGTACATATGGGGCCCAATGGGTGTGGCCAATTTAATACACATAAGACCCATGTGATTAGGCCCATTCGATGTATTCAAGACCCAATGGGTTATGACCCATTGCAATGCACATAAGGCCTATCGGTGCGGCCCATTGACGTGGCCCACTTGATGAATAAAAGGCCCATATGATATGACTCATTTGATGTATTTAAGGCCCAATGGGATGTACCTTAGGTCCATTGCAATGTGTGATCCCAACACGGATTATGTAATGATGTTTACGACGATCGTGCCTTGGGAGTAATGTTGGTTTGACGTCCATATTGCGAGTATAATGTTGGTTGGATGTCCACATTACGACTCTCCCTAGGGCCCATCGTTAGGCCCGTACTTACTGTGTATAGGCCGTCTAGGCCCATCTGCGTTGTAAGGATAGTTCATTACTTTATTACATGTTTAGTATAGTTTCATGACTCACGATCATACGCATCATATGTATGCTTGATATGAGAAGTGATTGATCATAGCATATGCCTTCGGTCAGATTGTTTATGGACTCCCGGATAGGCGGTATTGCCCTACATGAGTGCACGTTACGCGCAGGATTGTTGCATGACTGGATAATATGATTCATGCATTCGTATTGTGTGATATGATACTATACGCCCTAGCGACATCAAGGTCGTAGCCTCCACAGGCGTATCGTGGATGACATGATTGAATACCAAAAATCTTGTTCTACATGAGGTGCTTTAGATATCCCTAGATGAGTCCCTAAACCCTTATGGTACCAAGAGGTTGCTCCAACATCTAGACCGAGTGGGTACAGGAGCGCCGAGTACCTATTACCAAACGGTCACACTTTTCACTATGTTATGGTCGGTTGGAAGGGGGTGTGGCCTTACCCGCCCGAGAGTAGGGGGTAGAGCTAGGCTGAGTTTGACCAGCTCGAGGAATGGATCCGCTATCGGCGAGTTGAGCCCGATATTGGCAGACAGATAGTAAGGTCTCTTCCACTTACCTTATTGCGCGCGATGGGACGACGATCTAGTTTAGAGTGTACTAGACCCCGATAATATCCCAGATTTGAGCTGTATTGATATGTGGACTTAGATGAGAATTTGTATGCTTGAGTTGCATTTCGCATCGCATGGCCTTGGTATGGCCGACATCATTCATGCTTTGCACCGCATGGCCTTGTTATGGCTAATCGTATTCTTAGCTTTCATCATTATGTTCCGCATTACTCTGATACTGTATGACTGCATTACCACTTGCGCACACACTTTCACCACCCTTTAAGCTTTGTATAAGCTTATGCACGACCGTTGCGTGCAGGTGATGTTGGGGCGCACCAGCGCTGAGGCAGGAGCGCTTTGCAGATCATCTTGGAGCTTTTATTCATCATCATTGTATTTTCCTTTATGCTCATTGTACTTGTAAAGTTTTTGATCATAGTGGAAATGTAATGAAATTTTTGGTTGTTGTTTATGGGTTATACCTTTGGTTATGTTTATTACGAATCAAATTGACATTGAAAATCCTCCTCGTAGTATCCCAAGATCGGAACCTGGCGAATGGGCGCTAGGAGCCAAGAATGAGATTCTACAGAGGCTATCGGCGCCAGATTCGACGATCAGAAATTTTGTGAGCTCAGTTTTCGAGTTTGGGGCGTGACACCACCAAACCCATAGCCACTGTCACATTGGTTCATATAAGGTCTCTTACGAGCCACCCATCTATGACACGATACATACATGCGAGTGTAAAGTGCGCCACTAGCGTTTTTACAACTACATTGCCTTACATGCCTACACTCTCGCATCAAGGTTGTGACTGTGTGTGCGCGCGTCGCACTGGAACACACAAGTCCCAATACTCCACATATTCACCAAGCAAATAATAAGGTACTCAATACCCTACTTACAAACCTAAAATTTTCTTCGCTCCTTTCTAGTACAGGACTATTCCCAAAACACTAAAAATCTAAGTTTTTAACATACCTTTTATATATATATATATATATATATATATATATATATATATATATATATATATATATATATATATATATATATATATATATAACATTTTTCATAACATAATGTACACCAGTGGGACTTGTAAGACAATTCATGGAGTGGGACCCACCTGATGAATTAGTTGGTTGATTATTTGAGTTAGATCATGGGTGTGGTGAGGCCCATGAAGCTGACACGATGTATGGCTCAAACTTTCCTCGCAGATGCTAAATTGGCGTGTGTGAGTACATGTAGAGGTGGATGCGAGATGCATGTAGTTGTAAAGGAACAGAGCACAGTTATAAGATTGGGAGACTCAGATTGACTCCCTTGGTCTTGCTTCAAGTTAGAACTTAGCCCATTCAGATGATGAATTGTCTAGGTTGTTGGGAGAATGAAATCCCTTCTCTACCACACACGACAATATCAAAAAAGAAAAAAGAAAATATGCAAACCATAGCACATGTTTATGTGGATTCTTTCTATGCATCCATGGATTCCCATCGATCTACTATCCTCTAAGGCAAAAAAAAAAAAAAAAAACACACACACACACACACACATATACATAGAGAGTCATGGTCACATGCGTACCTTTGCACATGCATGCGCGCGCGCACACACACCTATATATAAATGCTCACCAGGAAATCAGCTCTTACGAGAACTTTTTGAAAACTCATCTCCTGTTATATAAGCAAAAAATCTAAACAGTCCACTTTGCTTCGCTCTTTGTTACAACCCATTGAAGTTTTGAATCAAGCTAAAAGTTAACCCTAGAGTTTTCAAGGGGTGCTGGATCACATGGACTGTTTGGATTTTATGCCCATGACACGTGTGCAAAAGTGCACACCGGTACTCATCTAAGAAGGTGCGTAGGTGAGCATGACTGTGTGTGTGTGTGTGTGTGTGTGTGTTATATCATCTTTCTGTCCATTCCTGAAAATTAGGAACGAAATGTGTCATTTTAGGATGTGCCGTTGAGCAGCCGAGATATCTTGAATCTAGGTGTGGCACGCAGTCAAGAAAAGAGAAGAATACAACTGATAATCCAAATGTGACATACAGTCGAGAGAAGCTAGGAAACGGAATGCAGCTGAGAAGTTCAGTTGAGTGGGTGAAATGGAAAGATGTAGTCGAGCAGTCCAAGATGCAGAAGGAGATCGAGAGACACAAAGCATAGTTGACAAAAAAAGAACAATCATAAAAGGGAAACATAACAAGAGAATGATCTAGACGAGAAAGATTTAGAAAGGGGCTTTTCAACTACTATAACTGTCATAGTAATGGAATGACCTAGAAGAATAAGTTGTAATAGAACTCTATAAATAGCATATGAATCAAATAGAGAGAGGAACTAATCCAACAATAACAACTAATCAATCCAGACAAATTTATCTTTTATCTCATCTTATCATAGGAGTAGCGGTAATTCTTAAATATAATCTTTAGTTATAATCCAAATCTACGCTCATACATTGGATTTGTTCTCTATCCAATATCATATGGTTCTTTCGAGAGGCGCATTCTTGCAGTTGCTCTCAGTAACCAATTGTGATTTTTTTCTTTTGTTTAATTGCACTGGTAATTTAAAACTCTTTTCTTATAGAAGGTACAAAGCAACCAATCTTCGAAGGAAGAACCCCACCCTCCAATTATCGCTTGATCATTAAATGGTTGAGTAAGCGACAGATCTTCTCATAATTTAGTCATACACATTCATATTGAACATATTTGCTTATTTGGGGGCTTGGGATGGAAGTTGATCTATTTAGATCGAGCCGCTTTATCGATCCTAGTACGCCTGCATGCACTACAAGTGACAAAAAACGATTCGAGCATTCAACATTTTTAGCACGCCCAATAGGACTACAGACTACTTGGTTACCATAAAAATTCATTATGCGCTAGTCGTGTAATAATTTCGGCAAGCGTCTAACAAATTTAGCACGCCCAATGGGACTACAAACTACTTGGTTTCCATAAAAATCCATTGTGCACCAGCTGTGTAATAAATTTGGCGAGCGTCCAACATTTTTTGCATGCCCGGTGAGACTACTGATTACTTGGTTGCCATAAAAGATCATTATGCACCAACTATGCAACAATTTTGACACGTCCAGTGAGACTAAAAAAACCTAAGAAGCCTCATCTCAGGTTAAACCTCCCAAGATTTAGTTGGTCAAATATTGGATATACAAAGAGGAATTCAACATATCGCTGAATATTCACACATTTATGTTAGAATTTTAAGTAAATGGATGGCTAGTAATGCTGAAAACATGAATTAGATGTTGGCTCTCTTTGCTGAAAGAACACATGTGGCTTTTCAACAATAAGTCAATGCTAGTTCTGTCGGAAATCTGACAGTGGCAACACCGGTACAACTCTTGGCGCCAACACCACAATCGGCACTACAAATACCTCTTCCACAATTGAATACACCTCTTCCAGTGTAGGAAGTGCTAAATCTTTCACTACCTAATGAGTTTAGATGAACGGAATGGGAGGTTAGGAATGTTGTTCTTGAATAAGGAAACCAGGATATATACATATATATATATATATATATATATATATATATATATATATATATATATATATATATATATATATATATATATATATATATATATATATGGGGAGCCTTTCCTCGGGAATCCACCTTATGATGGAAAACAGAACTAGGTAAGTCCCTAACCACCACCAGCGGTTGAACCACACCATTTGGATCGTAATCAAAGCATGCAATTAGTTTAGGAAGTGGTAGGCCAAGATCTTGGTTGTATTACTACTCCAGTTTACCATAAGCCTTATTCAGAATGGATTTACCAATAGTCTTCATTGTCGTGGCTGAATTTGACATTTTTGGATCAAGACGGCCAAGTTTGACAGAAATAGCCAAATTTGATGTTTTTCGATTAAGACGGCTGAGTTCAACCAGAATGGTCGAATTTAACGTTTTTTAATTAAGAAGGTTGAGTTTAACCAGAATAGCCGAATTTGATAATTTTCAATTAAGATGGTTGAGTTTAACCAAAATGGTCGAATTTGATGTTTTTCGATCAAGACGGCCAAGTGGTCGAATTTGACTTTTTTTATTAAGATGGCCAAATTCGACAAAATGGTCGAATTTGACATTTTCGATTAAGCTGGTAGAGTTAGACCAAAATAGATGAATTGGACATTTTTTTTATATCAAGATGGCCGAGTTAGACTAAGACGCCTGACGTTGATGTTTTTCAACTAAAAATGGTCGAATTTGATTAAAATGACCGATTTTGATGTTTTTTTTTTTTTTTACCAAAATGGTTGAATTCAACTAAAATGGTCGATTTAATGTTTTTTTAGACCAAGATGGCTGACTTCAATCTAAATGAACGATTTTAATGTTTTTTGACCAAGATGGTCGAGTTCAAGTGTTCAGTTAAGATGACCAAGTTCGACCAAGATCACCAAATTTAATGTTTTTTTTCTTGGCCAAGCTAAATCAATGGGGAATCGATATGTAGAAAGATGGTCGATAGCATTAATTACATCGAACAACGCATTAACGTTGCTTTCACTTTTTACTCAAAGGCGAAGTGATATGGGGGGCAATGTTATACCATATTTTTACCCGTTCTAAGATATCAAGAATGGAAACATATTATTGTAGGACGTGCGATTAAGATATTTAGAATCCAGGTGTAACACGCGATCAAGCAAAGAGAAGAACACGACTAAGAATCTAGATGCGGCATGCGGTCGAGGGATACTAGGAAATGAAATGCGGCTGAGAAGCTTAGTTGAGCGGACAAATCAGAAAGATGCAGTCGAACAATCTACGATGCGAAAGGCGACTGAGAGACACATAACCTATTTAACAAAAGAGGAACAATCATAAAAGGAAAACATACCAAGGAACTAATGTAACCGCTGCAGTAATGGAAGAAGAATATAAAATAACAAGCTACAACAGAACTCCAGAAATAGCAGAGGAATCAAACAAAGAGAAAGGAACTATTCCAACAACAATAATCAATCAATCCAAACAAATTTATCTTTTATCTTATCTTATCCTAGGAGTAGCAGTAATCAAGTAGCGGTAATTCTTAGCTTAGCTATAATCTTTAGTTGTAATCTAAATTTATGCTCATATACTGGATTTATTATCTATCCAATATTACACAGTTCTTTCAAGAGACACATTATTGTAATCACTCCTAATGACTGATTATTAGTTTTTTGTGTTGTCTAATTGCACTAGTATTCTAAAAGTCATTTCTTGTATAAGGCATAAAACAGCCCATGTTCGGAGGAATAACCACACCCTACGTAACATCCTGAAAATCGAGGGTCGAGCAAAGTCTTCAAATGCATCACTTATGCAACATAAATAATGATGATTGAATGTTGTCCATATTAGTGCATTTAAATATGAGTGAGATTATACTAAAACAACATATCATACTTCAGAGTTAATGTAATTTGGCAAGCGGAAGACTTAAATATATACATTTAATTATGAAAACGTTTCACAAATTTTAGAGTATGAGTATGAAACTGGGCTAAATATATATACATGTGTTGTTCCTAACCATATAAAATACAGGAAGTAAATATGTTCAACTAAATAAGTATCTCAGTAGTCCCTGCGCATTGGCATGAGATCTACATAGATCTGCCCGATAGTTGAACGTAGGAGAATCCTTCCTCCTCGCATACGAAGTTCAACTCTGCTGCATAAACCTCGCCATCACCTGCATCTAAACCAGAGTCTGGGTGGTGTTTTAAAACATCATCCCAGGGGGAAAGAGTAGCTAATTCAGTGAAACTATAAAGTAAAGGTTAACATGTTATCAATTCAGTCAAGTAGTACAATAATCATGCCCTAAATACTCTTGTTAATATAAAAATGAGATGCGATAATGATGTATACCTTCGCTTGTACTCCCTCTGTGACATCATCTCACGGTCACGCATACAACACTCCCGCTGTGCTCAACACTAATGCCAAAAGCACATGCAATGCAGTGTATGTACGTGATTAGTAAAGTTCTTAATTAGACTTATTCATATAGTAGGATTGGGAAGCTAAGGTACCTCCCTTTATATCATTGACCCAAACATTGATCCATCTAGGGTAATCAATCCTAGTAGTCGTATACGATAACAGTTCTAGGTCGCCACGGAGAGGCTCGTTACCTTGGCGTAGGCCTAGTTTATACTTAAGGTCACTACGAAAAGGCTCGTCACCTTAGCATAGTCCTAGTGTATACTCAAGGTCACTCCACCAACACCCTACCAACTGATAGTCTATTTTCGAAGGCTTATCAGCAACCCAACTAGAGACCACAGCTAGGCTGTACCAGTGTTGGCTGACAGCTCGAATACAGTGTCCCATACATCACCATATTCGGCTCATGAGTTTGGGTTGCTCACTGGTCACTATGGGGAAGTTCGTCGTCCTAGCATAGGCCGACAGCTCGACCACGGTGTCCCATACACCACCATGTCCCGCTTATAAGTCTTAGCGGATCATGGTACCAAGGTTAAACGGGCTTTTCACTGGTAAGTTTGGTACCTTAGGTTCAGGCAGTAGTGTCTACATATGGTAAACATACATTGGGTTAATTGGGTTACTTGATAAGCTTGACTGGTATAAGTGTACGTTGAATTAATCGTCATAGAACGCATATGCACTCCTCGTGGCCTAGCCACTGTCGATAATCAGCGTACGACTCGGATTCTTCGAACATATCCGTCGTGGCTAAAACAGTTCGGCCACCGATCGTAAACCATTACCGATTACCTGGACTACATCGTAGCCCCAATCATACTCCAAGTAATAGCATTCCCATATAGTATTCATAACAGGATTTAGCAACTGACTTATGTATTTCAATCATTTGAGCATTCTATAAACACATAGTGAACATGACATCACACATGTACATTTCATACATAAATCATTAAGCCTAATGTAAATTACATGGAGACATCTATTCGAATCACTAAGGTAATCGAGGATCTCATCCTAATGCCTTTAATAAATACATTTCATCGAACAATTACTTATTCAAGCATTTTATCAAACACATAGACTACACACTACAACATATAATATATTAGTGACACAACATGTAATATATGAAACGGGCGTATCTTTCAATTTGGAATGACTTACGCGACATGCAATATATAAATTTGAGATAGGAGAAGCTGATATATCCAAATAACCTATTTATTTTATGAGATTCTATAAGATCAATAGTCAAAAATCCATTTTATTCCTAAATTTACTATTTATAGTAAATTTTAGTTTTAGTATTGTTCTTTATAATTTAAACTTTAGGATTAATATCTAATATGAAAGTAATTAGAAATTTTTGAAGAATAAGGTGTTGAAAGGTAAGATTTTTGAAGAAAATGGGTTGAAAGAGGATTTTAGACTTTGAGATTGAGTTCTAAGAAGTTAATAAGGTGTTAAGATCGACCCATTGCCTAAGGACGTCTTACTCCAGGTTGGCAAAAATCCGAGGCATTACAATCTATCCCTCTTAGAAATAATTTCATCCCTGAAATTAGCTAAGGGTAATAAGTAAAGATTTTATTATTTCATTTGCCTAAATTTTATTGATTTCAAGTTTATATGCGTGGTAGGGTGTACACTATTTATACTAGTTTAGCTCATTTTAGTCTACCCTCCTTAAAACTGTTTCGTCTTGAAATTGGCTAAAGCTCCTATTGGGTCCATATTCAACGAGCACATTGTAGATACACTGACCTCGGCTATTGTAATTCAGCTCGTACCCATTGTTAGGCTTATTCTTTAACATGAATTCGTTTAACACTTGAACCCTAATTGCTTTCCTTCAAAGACTTCATTATTGACATTTTAAGGAAGATTCAGATCCTATTTAGTGACTTATCCCTACGCATAACCTGAATCAATTTCCTTCAATCCTGGGCCAGTGGGGCAGGGGCCCACCACGCTTCTGTTGTGCCACTTAATCCAATGGATGTATAGACTGACTTAACTAGATTGGGCTCATAATGTTTTATCCCTTTTAAAAATTATTTCTACTCTCAAGGCTTAAGAATCTATGTCCTGATCCATATGTCGGAATAAGAAGGAACTATCCTTGGTATGAAATGGGAAACGATCTCTCGATACATTGGTCTTCCTTCTATCGATGATGTGTACTATAACATTGGTACCTATGGTTATAGAAAGGAGCTAAAAATGATGGGTGTTGTGGTTGATCCGGGGACAGGTGTGAGTTTGTGGTAAGATGCGTAATTCTACTAAAGAAAGACTTTTACTACAGTCCCGACTAACCCTTTCTAATCAGGTCCGGTTTAATACTGTAAGATAATCCATAGATTATTAGTACATAAGGAATCTAGACAAAATAGGTTAACGGGCAAGCTATCTTTCTAAGTTTATATGCACAATATGTATGCCAGAATGGTCTATGATTCGGGACCTAATTTCTAACTATTTGTTGTCCATTTGAGAAATTTCTTGGGCCTAAAAAGAAAAATCTCTATTGGCCATATATTCTTAACACTTCTCAAAGACGAATGATTGTAAATGGTAAGGCCAACACGGAATGAAAGTTGTGTAGTGGGTTTGAGCCGGATACATAGGCCTTCTGCCTAGTTAGGACAGAAAATTTGTCGTATCAGTTCTTAATCTTAGTTAACCTCGATCTTCTGCTTGATCAGAGCATTGAGTTCATTGGTAACTATCAGGATTGAGAATTCGATTCAAACCGTAAATACTTTTCTCTACTTCGTATTTCTGATTGTAATAAGTTCTCGAAAAGGTAATTCTAAAGGGTGTATTGATTTATTCTAGCGTTCAATCCGAGGGATATATAAGTTTTCTTTGAACGTGACTAGTTTTTAAGTCAAAACATCTTTTCTAAGAGTTATTAAAGAAGCTTATAAGTATCAAGAGAATCCAATGAAAGAATGAAGCCTCACTCTAACCTAATCAAACCGATTAACTAAGTCTATCATTCAATTATCTTAGCATAATTAGTCTTTTACATTCCTTCGTATAACCAGTAACCTAGTCTTAATTTAGGAGCAGCAGTAATCCAATAGTTGTAATCCAAAGTGTATGCTCATATGCTAGATGATTTCCTACCATTTCTAATACAAGAAATTTTTTATTGCTTAGGGTCAAAAGTTGTCTGATTGGAATTGAGTTGCCTAGACTTGAATTTAACTGCGCTTAAGTAATTCACATATGCCCATACCAGTTAAAGAGGTCATAGGGTTCACGTTATTAATTTATTGGGTTTCCTATACTGTTAGATTTTATATAATCCTCGTTCCCAAGGTCCTAGCTATCTCATTACTCCAATCTAAATTTCTTGGTGTGGGTCCTTAGGCCCGTTGGGTCCGTTTTTGTGGTCCAACGCGCCCATATTCGCGCCATTTGGATCCATTTTATGTTTAAACTTCGTCAACTAACAATTCAAACTCGTCGACTGACGGCCTAGAGGTGACCTAGGTCGATTCACGTGATCGAAGATACGTTGTGGACTAAATTGCAGTATTCGATCTCGCCTGTCGGCGAAACCTTAGGATCCTAATGTCGTCTCTAAATTCTATTGCCTCCTTCCTAAGTCAGAGTGCATCAGAGTGTGTCATGTTACTATAACCCAGGTCCAGTTTAATCCAAATCATGTTTTGATACCATCTTGTAACGCCCTAAAAATTGGGTGTTGAACAAAACTTTACTCCCGAGTTCCAACGCATCACTTATGCAACATAGATAATGACGATTGAATGTTGTCCATATTAGTGCATTTAAACATGAGTGAGATTATACTAAAACAGCATATCATACTCCAGAGTTAATATAATTTGACAAGCGGAAGACTGAAATATATGCATTTAATTATGAAAATATTTCACAAATTTCGGAGTATTAGTATGAAACCCGGCTAAATACATATACATGTGTTGTTCCTAACCATATAAAATACAGGAAGTAAATGTGTTCAACTAAACAAGTATCCCAATAGTCTCTGCACATCGGTATTAGATCTACATAGATCCGTCCGATAGTTGAATGTAGGAGAATCCTTTCTCCTTGCCTATGAAGTCCAACTCTACTGTATAGACCTCGCCATCACCTGCATATAAACCAGAGTCTGGGTGGTATTTTTAAACACCGTCCCAGGTGGAAATGAGCAGCTAATTTAGTGGAATTATAAAGTAAATGTTAACATGTTATCAATTCAGTCAAGCAGTATAACAATCATATCCTAAGTACTCTTGTTAATGCAAGAATGAGATGCGATAATGATGTATGCCCTCGCCTACACTTCCTCTGCGACATCATCTCATGGTCGTGCATGCAACACTCCCGCTGTACTCAATACTAACGCCAAAGGCACATGCAATGCGATGCATGTACGTGATTAGCCAAGTTTTTAATTAGACTTATTCATACAGCAGGATTGAGAAGCTAAGGTACCTCCCTTTATATCATTGACCAAAATATGGATCCATCTAGGGTCGTCAATCCTCGTAGTCGTATATGATTGCAGTTCTAGGTCGCTAAAGAGAGGCTCGTCACCTCGGTGCAGGCCTAGTTTATACTTAAGGTTACTACGGAAAGGCTCGTCACCTTAGCATAGTCCTAGCATATACTTGAGATCACTCCACCAACGCCTTACCAACTGACAGTCTATTTTCGAAGGCTTGTCACCAACCCGACCGGGGACCATAGCCAGGCTGTGCTAGTGTAGGCCGACAGCTTGAATACAGTGTCCCAAACACCACCATATTCGGCTCATGAGTTTGGGTTGCTCACTGGTTACTACGAGGAGGCTCGTCGTCCTAGCGTAGGCCGACAGCTCGACCACGGTGTCCCATACACCATTATGTCCGACTCATGAGTCTTAGCGGATCGTGGTACTAAGATTAAACGGGCTTTTCACTGGTAAGTTTGGTACATTATGTTCAGGTAGTAGCGTCCATACATGGTGAACATACATTTGGTCAATCGGGTTACTTGATAAGCTCGATTGGTACGAGCGTATGTTGAATTAATCGATATGTAGCGCATATGCACTCTTCGTGGCCTAGTCACTGTCGATAATCAGCATACGACTCGGATTCCTCGAACGTATCCGTCATGGCTAAAACAATTCGGCCACCGATCGTAAACCATTATCGATTGCCTGGACTACATCATAGCCCCAATCACACTCCAAGTAATAGCATTCCCATATAGTAGTCATAACAGGATTTAGCAACCAACTCATAGATTTTAATCATTTGAGCATTCTATAAATACATAGTGAACATGACATCACACATGTACATTTCATACATAAATCATTAAGCCTAATGTAAATTACATGGAGAAATTTATTCGAATCACTAAGAAAATCGAGGATCTCATCACAACAACTTTAATAAATACATTTCATCGAACAATTACTTATTCAAGCATTTTATCAAACACCTAAACTACACACTATAACATACATGTAATATATTAGTTATAACATATATTATGGCGAATCCTTTCACAAAGGAGTTGTCACACATACAACGATCATGTATTTCCAATTTAACAAGTATGACAAGCACAAATCATAATTCTATATTCATTCAAACATTTCAACAAACACATGAAATGCATTATATTCTACATAATTCATATATATGTGTAAGACGTTGAAAACATCGTATTTAGGCGCATGTGATAGCAAATAAATCAGTCATAAACCATTACTAACATTAAAAGCCTTGAAAACCATAACCTAAACAGTTATAGTCTGCACCTTTCACCAGTAAACCTGCACCGAGCTCAGTTTGAACACTACGTCTTTGTTTACGGCACAACGACTACCTGAATGACGAAATAGGTTAACTATTTCACCGATCTACCTATTTGGATACGTAAAACAGATTAGGGTTAGGATTTATTACCCAAAAAAGGAATCAAAAGCGACGGTGTAGCGACACGGAAGAGATGATTCGATACGTGGAGCGGTGGGAACGAATCCCGGCAACTAAATCCAGATCTCTCTCACTTCTCCTCACTTTTTCATGCTTTTTTCTCTCTTCTCTCTCCTAGGGTTAGGAAAATCGTATGAGTAGAAATGAGGTAGGTTTAGGCCCTTATATAGGCCCAGAACTGATGGTAATGGCCCCAGGGCCATGATATACTTAGCTGATAGCCAAAAATCGGCTGTTTCGGGCCAACGAGGCTCATCTGGAGGCCCATTTCCTACATACGGTCCGGAAAAAGTTCCCTAACATTGGATCTACGTCAGGTTAAGTTTTCGGTCCGATTGGATCAGTGTATCGACTGTGGAGGACCCATTTCAGTTTAATGGTTACTGTTACTCGATCAGGGCCACAAGTACACTGACATGTGTTGAAAATTTTTTCTAATCTGATGGTGTAATCGGGTCAGAATCTAACGGCCTGAAATCTTAAAATTGGCCTGTAAGCGAACGGCTCAAATCACTTAAGTTCATTTCTCAAAGATATTCGCGTTTCTCACACACTTCGCTCTGGGCACAAGTTATGCGTTTCTGAATACTATTGGTACTTGATTTCCGAGATGGTTATTGAGCCCAGTAAGGCGGTCATAACCGTATAGTTTTGCGGTCATCGGACTTTTGACGCGCAGTCCAGGTCCGATACAGAGTTTTAATGTACTCCCGAGAACAATTGGGTTTTGAGATTGCTCCTAAGTTTTTAAGTAATGTTGAGTTAGTGATTTTAAAGATTTTGGGTCTTGTAGTTTGTATAGAAAGTGATTCAAGCTAATTCTACTGATTATTCAGTTTAGTACTTAACTAAAGTATACCCTAATTATGATAGAATAAGGTCCTACGGAAGTTCTACGCCCCTTTCTGACACTTTTAATCAGTATATTATTTGATTATTTTTGTAGTAGTTCATCATCAAGTCTACTTCATCTCCACCAAATTTCATTAGATTTCATATTGTAGAAAAATTCTAAAAATCCTAAAAGTAGTAGCTGTCCAAACTAATAATTTTTGGAAAGTTGTCACATTAATCTAGATTTAGTTATATTAAATTTTTTATTATATTTTTCACTTAATTTTATATGAAACTAGACTTATCAAGCTTCAATTTGACTTTTGAATTACTTAAATCGGAGTTATAACGAGAGAGATATGATTTTTTGAAGTCGGTTGAACAGTGCAGAAAATCTGTAGTGAGGGTCCGCCACGCCCGCTTGGTGGTGGTTCTGCCACTTGTTTTTTGAAATGGGCGTATCTTTCAATTCAGAATGAGTTACATGATGTGCAATATATGATTTTGAGGTACGAAAAGCTGATCTATCCAAATAACGTATTTATTTTATGAAATTCCATAAGGTTAATGGTCAAAAATAAATTTTATTCATAAATTTACTATTTATAGTAAATTTTAGTTTAAGTATTGTTCTTCATCATTTAAACTTTAGGATGAGTGTCTAATATGAAAGTAATTAAAAAAATTTTAAAAATAAGGTGTTGAAAGGTGAGATTTGAAATGAAATTTTAGACTTTGGGATTGAGTTCTGAGAAGTTAATAAGGTATTAGGATCGACCTATTGCCTAAGGACATCTAACTCCAGGTTAGCAAAAATTCGAGGTGTTAAACTGTCTGATTATCGCTTAATCATTATAAAATTCTACAAGTAGTTGAGTAAGCAATCAATATTTTCAGAATCTAATCATATACATTTACATTGGTCATATCTTCTTATTTCGGTGCTTGGGGCTGAAGTTGATCAGTTTGGATCGAGCCACTTTATTGATTCTGGCATGCCCACACACACTACACGTGGCAAAAAACAAACCGCGTGTCTAATAATATATATGTATAATGAATTATGATTTACAAAAAACACTGAAATTACCAAATTGCTCTCTAAGGGTGCTGGTTAAATGGACAATATATCTCTAATGATCAGGCTTCATGGAACCTAAAATAGGTTATTCTTAATAGTGAACAAGATCGATGAACAAAAGATCTAGGTGATTCCTGGCATCGAACTAGATCGATTCCCAATCCAAACGGGGGATACCTGTTCTCAAATTGAAATACAACCACCCTTCAAGAAAATTGTTCATATACAAAGAAAATCAGGTAATCAAAGGGTTTAAATATGCCACTTTAGGATTTGTTTTTTTGTTTTTCCCTACATCCCCATCTAAGGTGGGATTGCTCGTAGAATGGTTCAGGTAATCGAAAGATGACCACCAAAATCCAAAGGCTCCAATATTGTTGGGATGTATTCTGTCCAACCTTATAATGATGAGAAAATGTGTTAGATTAAATCATTTTGGGGTGCGAGGTGCTCTTAAGGGCCCGTTTGGATGTTACCAAGTTAAGTTAATAAGTTACTTTTCTTAAATAAGTTAATTTAGTTATTAAACTTAAATAAGTAATTTTTTTAAGTAACTTATTTATTTTATTAGTTATTTATTATTGCTTTTCAACTTTCAAAAGTAACTTATTTCCTTTGTTTTCATTGGTGACACAACTTAGGAAATTATTTAAGGGAATAAGCTCTCTATGACCATGAACCCCTTCTAAGTACGTGAGATTGGAAAATCATCCAATGAATGAGTAGATGATCTAGTGGGCCCACATGATGATGACTCATATCAAGGTGGCCCCACATGATGGACGATCCACATCAAAGGTTTGCTGCTAATGATGAATGACCCACATCCAAGGCAAGCCCCACAAGATAGGCAACTCACATTGAAGGTGGGGCCCACATGATGGGAACCCACATAAAAGGTGGGCTCCACATGATGGATGATCCACATTAAAGGTCGGCCTAATGATGAGCGACCCATATCTAAGGCAGGCCGCACATGATAGACGGTCCACATAAAAGGTGAGCTCTACATGATGGGCAATGGATATTGAAAATGTGCCCCATATGATGGACAATAACATTGATGGTGGACTCGACATGATGGATGACTAACACCAATGAATTGTGCACATTAAAGGTTGGCCCCATATGGTGAATGGCCCACAACCAAGGTGGGCCTTGCATGATGGACAACTCACATCAAAGGTGGAGCCACACAATGAACGATCTACATCAAAAGTTGGCTCCACATGATGGACAATGGATATGAGGGGAACCAAATAAACTTTCAGAATAATTATTTATGATGTTGGAAACCAAATATGCTTCTCTACTATTTTAATGATAGCATACCTATATGTTGATTAAGTATAAACCAAAAGAAGCTACTTATAGTATACGTAGCTTATCTAAACTTAGGATCCAAACACCCCGTAAGAATAAATTTCAATAATAAGATGCACTTAGATACATTTAGGGTTTGTGCTACTGAAATTGAGGTTGTGGTTCACAGGTTATTGCGTCCATTTGAAGGGATTAGCCTCGCCTTAAAAGAGGCGGGGACACCCTGTCATCATAAATAATAATAATAAAAGCATCGATGCATTTTTCTCCCAACAAGTGTTGACAACATTGTCAATGCTGGAGAAGGATACCAATGGCTGCATATATGATTGTGGCCAACCCAATTCTCTAACTGGCCTTCAATCTCATTTGGGTACATTTTGTATACCATAGAGTTTGATAAAATAGTTAAGATTTTCGCGGTAATAACATGAAAATAGAGAAAAAAAAGGAAGAAAAAAGATATTTAATTGAGGCCCCGTTTGTTAAATTTGAAGTATAAAACCTGAATCTGAAATCTGAAGTCAAAAAACTTGTTTGGTAATTATGACTGAAGTCTAAAAATTAAGTACTGAATTTGAAACAATCTGTTTGTTAACAAATATCTGAAATGTCTGAAATATGTTAATTTGACACATTTGCCCCTATCTCTTATTTGAAAATGTTTTACATTATAAAGAAATTATTTTTTATTAAATGAAAATAAAATTATTCTATTTAATTCAAATAAACTATAAAGTACTTAATAGAAAATTAAAATATAATTATTCATAAAAACAGATAAAAAATTAATGATTTGCATGTATAAGTGTGGCAGCAATTTCTTCTCGTATATTAGACATAATAGTTTGTTCAAAATTTTCAAATAATCCTTCCACTTCAGGTATATGATTCTCTGATTCGATATTCTCATATTCATCTCCAAAAGCACATTTTCATCATTGTATTGTTGGAAGAGTAGATTAGAGATGAATTCTTTTCTAATGTAGTTGTGTAGTGTCATGCATGCAATAACTATGTCTCTTTGCGTCAGGAAGGAATATGGTGCCATTCGCTTCAAAATTGTAATCACTATTGCTTCTTGTGGTGTATTCCACCTGAGATTTATATCCCTCTTATTTTTTATATAGAGACATAAAATGATACGTAGAAATGGATGAACATACATCATGGGGGCAATAGAGCACCGAACACCACCCATCGGGCTGGTGGCAGGGGAAGTAGCCCATCCGTTTCCGTACCACACACTGCAAAGACGAGTGCCGATGCTCCTCGAGGTCCAAGTTGTACGAACGGTTCAAAGGAGATCAAAGTTACATGGGCCCTACAATAATGCATTTATTATATCCACACCGTTCATCGAATTTTCGAGATCATTTTAGAGCATTATCCAAAAAATGAATCACATCCAAAACTCAAATGGACCACACCAAAAATAGTAACGGGATAATGATTTTCACCGTTAAAAAATTCGCACGGCCCACTATAATGCTTATTTTCCATCTAATCTATTCATAAGGTCAAAAATATCAAATTTCATATTGATCCAAAACTCCTGTGACCCTAAAAGGGTTTCAATGGTAGACGTTCAATTCCCCACTGCTTTTTGCAGTGTGGTACATTTTATCTTTAGATTTGTCTTATTTTTCGCTCAAGCCTTACGACGAGTTTGCAAAATGGATGGACGGTTTGGATATAGAAAATACGTCATGATGGGAACCACAAAACTTGCTGACATCAATACAGAGCTAATCCGCTTCCCAATCCCGTCCAACGGTCCCCAGCACATCCACTTCGAACGCGGATTGCATCCTACCCAGGGCTCTATGGGCCCCATGGTGATGTAAGTGTTTTATATTAGCTGTCATCATTTTTCTCATATTATTTTAATATATGATCCTAAAAATGAAGCAGGTCCACAACTCTAGTGAACCACACCAAAGGATGCTGCAGTGATAATGACATCCATCGTTGAAACCTTTCTAAGGGCCACTGAGATGTTTTTTTTACCATCAACCTATTCATTAGGTCATGTAGATGTGGATGAAGTGAAAACACAAATATCAGTTTGATCCGAAACTTCTCCAACTCCCAAGAAGTTTTTAACGGTGGACGTTCAATCCCCACCTTGTGGTCCAATTAATCCTTGGATCTGCCTCTTTTTTTGGCTCACACCTTAAATGGTCTGAAAAAGTTGATGGACGGTGTGGATCAAACACATAAATCATGGTGGGGGCATAAAGAAGTTTTACATGTTAAAAGTCAGTTTTGTATTGCGGAAACAATTTAAAGAGAAAAAAAATTCCCATAGTAACTTGGAAAGGAGTAATTTTGGAAGCAAAATCTGTTTTTAATAGAAAAACTCACTTAGCGTGTTCTGCGTTCACCATTAAGCCAGTCTCCTATCGCAGAAAGAATCCAGTGAAAAACCACGCTTTCCGATTTCAGCATTAACAAACAACTCTTGATACGGAGAATTTTCCCCATTTCCACGTGAAGTGCTACTTTTAAGAGTTAACAAACAGGCCCTGAATCTCTTAAATCACAAGCAAAAATGCAATGGACCCTAATATCATTTTCTTTGGATTTCGTGAAAATTAACATCAAACAGTCTTGCTATGGAAAAGTATCTTTTTTTTTTTTTTAATCCAGCAGTCCCCGAGATACACACATATATAGGTGCAAGATACACATATATAGGTGCAAGATACACATATATAGGTGCATGAAATGATATTTATCCAAGAAATTTATATATTACATCTGCATTTGCAGAATGGATGCGAAGTACCAAAAGTTTTGAAGCACACCTGAACATTGAAGCTTGATCAAAATCTCTTGTGATCATGGGTTTCACATAGATGGCAGTGAAATACCAATTCCAAGCTGAATCGCCACATATACTGTCTTACATATACTGTCTTGTTGGGTTAGTTACTCTTCTTGCATGCAAATGCCCACCCTTTTGACATAAAGAGTATGATACGAACCGTCATGGATTTTGAATGAACGGACAGATATTGCTGTGTTTAACCAACAATACAGAGTCTGAAAGTAACTGGTGCAGTTCACAGAGCTTTTCTAGCTGAAGGCAACTCAAGGATCTCATACCAAAACATGACTTAATGCTGAAAAGAATACAGGTTTTCTTGAGAGCAAGAACGAGATCCACATTACATATAAGAATACCAACATCTCATATAGATCCTTCAATCAGCAGATCCTTTCAACATGATCTCCAGGCATTTCAGCTCTCACTAGTATGAGATTCTCACAACAGCTCGCAGTTCCATTTGCAAAAATCAATTCATGGTTTGTCAGGTCCTTACACTTTGATCTTAAAATGCAAACTTGACCCTTCAGGAATTCCCAAAGGCGGCCCAGCACATGAGCGATTATCAACTGTGTAAAGCTCCCACTCTTTGATGCCACATTTTTCTAAAGCAGAAGCCAACCTCTGATCTCCTGAATCAGGCGGGTAATCCCCGTTTGGGCTAACAAGCACTGCCCCGGTATAAGACTGCCCAGCCGCCCGAGCTGCCCCACTGTAATGAAACAAACCCCAGCTGAGATCATTGCAAACATCTACAATTGTCCAAAACTCCTTTGACACCACACCATTGTCCAGGACGCTGAAGTTGAAGGTGCCCGGGATTTTGTCTCTCCGTACTCGATATCGCCGCCGCCTCCATACCATCTTCCCCTCAAGGGTCCGGACCCGAAAAACCGGCTCGTACCAAAATGACCCTCTTGCCTTTCCTCTATAGAACAGCTGGTACTGGCAAGGGAACTGGTCATAAGCAGGGTTTTGGCCTGCAATGACCCGCCAACTCCATTCCAAACTACCCAACCAACCAACGAAGAGATCTTCCGCGATTTCATGGCTCAAATCCTCTCCTCTGAACATACGCATTGGAGGTACGTAAGGCTTTGCAGGAATCTCAGCATCCAACGCAAGACAGTTATTCTTCTGCAGTACACAAAGAGAGAAGGCTTCTAAATTCGGACTCTCGTAAGAGGCAATACAGCGGTAGCTACAGACCTGGTCTGTTGGAGCACAGCTGTTTAGACACTGCAGAGCTTTCCTACAGTTTGGATCCAATAGGCAGTTTAGGATCTCGGGCCCACAGTTTGTCACCATACAGTTAAGAGTAGAGAGTCCTTTTGATCTCAGATTTTTCAATATTGGGACGGGCCTTATATATGAATTGATGATCACCAGTATACAGAACCTTATATCATCGGAGTTATGGCGTTCCCATGCCTCTGATACTGTTTTAACTATCTCTTTGGATTCATTTGTGTTCTTTCCTTGCACGACATGAACTATTTTGCTAAATATGTTTCCTTCTACTTCGGTATCAACAAATGCTCCTCCTAGTTTGCTTCTTAGAGATGGTGATGAATGAAAACAGAAAATGTTTGGGATGTTTTCGCTGTTTCTCTGAACCCAATCGATTGATCCCTGATTTCTAACTGCAACAATCACCAAGAGATCTGCACAGGCCAGTTCCCTCCTGAGAGTTTCCACACTTGGATCATTGAATTGGAGGATCTTATCAGTAACTACAAGCATTTCGTACCCCTCATCCACCCATTTCAATCTGCTTGCCTACAAGGTAAAAGAAGTGTTGGAGAGGATGAATAGATAAATTGCATTTCAAAGCTTAGTTGCGGAAAACACGAGGGCAAGTGGGAGGGGATTCAGGTGAGGAGCATTGAAGCATAAGTTATGAAATGTTCACAAGCGTAAAAGCCTAGGAAGTGGAATCATTAACAAAAAATAAAAATAAAAAATCCTAAGCAGGAGCACCAGTCTAGAAATGCGAGTTTGAAGCACCCTTATTGCAGGATCCTTCTAACCAGGTGACACCCAATCTTCAAATCATGCTCTGGACTCACACTTCCTACATGTTTATACTTGCTTTCAATTTGAAACAGATGCTTTCCCCACTCCTGCACCCGAATCTATTGCCACTTCATTTCATGCTTCATGTAACTATAGGAGCAACACCGTCATAGAAGATTCATGCAACTGAGTTTCAAAGAGGAACTACAAGAATCCCTGTTTCTTGATATAAGTTGGTGCCTAATAAGTAGACCACTAAATACATGGGAGTTGCATCATATTCATGAATCGTAGGAGAAAAACTTTGATACTCTGGCAGAGTGGGATGGATAGATGATACACAGGCACCAACAGATTGTTTAGAAATCACATACGTGGCATACAAGTCAAATTAAACTGTCTGAATTATGGTTACCAGTGTAGATGCATCATGAACAAAAAATTATACTTATTTGATTATCTGACAACCAAGTTGGTGGACATCCATTGGACAGTTGAAAATGGAAAGTATATAATAATCCTATTTGAACAAACAAGTTTTCAGGAGTGGGTGTCAGACATGTAGTTGGTAAATATATTAATGCTACGATGGAATGATACATGCTCCTTACAATCCAGCCATCATGGTGGGCCCCATACCGCTTTGGGGCACACGGGCTCTGTTGTCGCAGCCCTCCAAAAAAAATGCTGACAAAAGACAGCGGCAGGAAGGGATTACCTGCATCGGGAGGTCGACAGAAGGGACAGACAGTGGAGCTCACCGGAAATTCGACAAAAATTCCACCAGTCTAATAGTCAGATAATCAAATAACGGTGTGTTTGTTGCACCAAATTAGACTTATCAATATTTGAAATTTGGTGCATCCAAACGCACCCTAAGCTTAAATTTAAGTTTATGAAACATCTGAACAGGTACCCAAAATTTGGACAGCTTCATATTAATTGTATGCAATTTGTAAGTAATTCTTAAGTGCCAGTGTATCATCTACCACACTCTGCCAGAGTATCAAAGTTTTTTCTCTTTTACATACCGTGTGAAGCATAACCTGCTCCCATGGTGCGCATTTTAGAGGACTGACGCTTCCTTCTCCGACTAATCCAACGATTCTGACTTTGCTGGAAGAAGAAGAAGAAGAAGGATTCGAACTCTCCTTCTGCTCGGCTTCTAAAACCGCCGATACTGAGTGTAAACCATGGTTTCCAAAAACCCTCTTCCTGGAAAGATGGAAAGAGCATGAAACAAAGGCGGTTTTACGAACGCGGTAAAGAGGGAAAAGGGCGGTTTCGCTGGGAAAGGGTGAAGGTATTTGGCGGTTTTGAACGGAGGGAGTGGTTTTGAAAAGAGCGGTTTGGATAGCCATGGATCTGGAGATGAAACGCGGGCTAGAAGGGAGAGAGAGGTCGGATATATCGGCTTGTATGCTCCGCTGGTGGTGTGAGGTAACTAGCGGTGGCAATGGGTGAACTGTGTTGGCCCACGTATGCGGCTCATCCACGACGTCCATCCGTTTTTTCAGCTCATTTTAAGGGTTGAAAATTGAAATATATCTCAAACTCAAGTGGACCGTCAAAGAATTTTCTTGGGCCATAATAAAATTTATTTGTCATCTAACTTGTACATAAAGTTACACAGACATACATGAAGTGAAATCACAAATATCAGCTTGATTCAAAACCTTTATACCCCTCTAAGATTTCAATAGAAAATAGAAAATGTTCAATTTACACTGGTGGGTCCACTCGAGTTTTGGATATATTTTAATTTTGAGCTCAATTCCTAAAATAAACTGAAAAATCGGATGGACACCTTGAATAAGAGTGTATTTATGATAGCCCCACAGAGTAGCCGGTATGATGAAAGGCAGGTTACCCAGTACTAATTTGTTTCTGGGTTTGGGATGAGTTAGGCTAGGCGTGGCTCCACCCAACGCTTAAGACTCATGGCTAGAGCCTTGCATGGGCCTCGCGTGCGCAAATAAATGAATAATTTAGAGGAATGAAACCAAACCCATGCGTTCTAGATGGTTGGCTAACTAGGCCCTAATGATATATTTATAGGGTAGGGTGGGAGTCACCCCTTTTTGCAGTTAATTTTATGGTTAAGCATTTGAGGGCCGAGATTAGAAGAAAAGGTCACACATGATTATCTTTATTTGGTGGGATTTGGAGTTCTTTGTAGATTTGAGCTTTCCTGGGGTTATTTTGGACATTTTATTTTCTTTGTTATTTTTAGTTAAGGTATTATACAAATACCACTAAGCTTAGAAATTTAAAATTATGATTAAGTCTTAAAATGAGGTAATATGATATTTTAAAATTATTTATCAATTAATTTAATTAAGCTATAAAGAGAAGTGAGCTAAAGATCATAAAATATAAAAGATACAATTCTATGTGTAAAGTAGTCTACAATATGAGATGTAAATATTAAGCGTGTGTGCACTAAAATAAACACCTAGCATACAATTTATTTATGCAGCCATTGCTATATAAAATGAAAGAATCAAATCATAAGCATAAAAAAAAAGACATCATCAATCGCAAACAAAACGATATATAGCGGTCTGATCACTTGTCTACTCTACTCTCGAATGACGGACTCAAACTTGAGTTTTTCGGATTTCACTATCTAACATGGTTTTTAATAGGTTTGCTACTAAAATTTATAATTCTACATCAGGATCTATGTACACACTCGTCGGTGGCCTACACAACATCTTACTCAATTAGCCCTACGCAAAAAAAATCCATGCGTACACTTGTTGGTAGCTTACATATTGGCTTACCATGTACATACCCGTCGGTGACCTATACAAGGACTTAATCAAGTTTAGGTCTCAAACTCTCGAATGTTTTTGTACAAGAACTAAACACATACACACCCATCAATGGCCTACATAAGGACTTTGACTCCAAATAAATTGACTCTAAACAAAAATTCGTACAAGTTTGGATGAGCTCCTTGATAGCACAAGTCTTGAGATGCTTTTTCAATCTTGAACCAGTTTCTCTTTAGCTCCCAAGATCTTTGAAATAGATCTTCTTCATCTTTTCAATCAGCTACCTTGTAATAATCTTCCTATTGAGAGTACTAAGATAATGCGAGAGTGAGATATGTATTGAATCTCCTGCAACTAAGGTATAGTTGGTTCCAATAAATGATTCAACTAGATGGGCATTCTAGAAGATGATAGATAATGATTTTTCTTATATAATCAGGGTCTAACCTTTAGAGAATGTAAGAGAACTTGTACATCTTTAATTGAAACTTGGAATGCTTATATAAAGCGATGAATCACAAGGAAGATGACATGAACTCAATGGATTAGACTGTCAGTAAGAAAAATAAGAGTTGTATACATAAGGTGTCAAAAACTATAAAAAAATCCATCATCTTTGTGAAGGTCCAAATGCCCAATTTATAGAAAAAAAAAAAGAAGAAGAAGCTCCAATGGATCTATAACGAATAGCCTTCGATTGGACTATCCATTCGATTGTCGGTTCTCTGATTTATGCATCTTGGTTACTAGACACTTTTGGGCATCTTTGATCGAATCAATAGGATTTGTTGATTTGATTGACTTAAATTGACTTAAATCGATAAAGTTGTCAATTCAATCGACAGACTTTTGATTTCTGTAGATTTTAGTTTATAACCATTAACAACTTTGACCTCTATAAGCTTAGCTAAACTTGTTCACATTTTAAGTCTTAGGGGGTGTTTGGTGCATGGGATTAGATGGGATTAACTGGGATGGAATTAGGACGATGTAATGATTATGTTGTGTGAGGTTTGTCATGGAATTCCATGGCTTTGAGGCCATCCTACTTTGTGTTTGGAATAGAAGCATTGAAAATATAGATCCCTCGTTTAATGTTAAAATGTGTTTGGATTGAATGATGAAAGGTGTGACTGTAAAGCATTGACGTCACTAAGTTATGCAGACCCCACCATGATGTATGTGTTATATCCGCATCATCCATCCATTTTGCGACAACATTTCATGGGATGGGCCCAAATATGAGACATGTCCAAAGGTTATATGGACCACACCACAGAAATCAATATGTATAGTGACGCCGCCCATTGTTGAAACCTTCCTAGGGCCCACCTTGATGTTTATTTTCCATCAAACCTATTCAAAAGGTCAGACAGACCCTGATGAAGAGAAAACACAAATATCAGCTTTATATAAAACTTCCGTGACCCCCAAGAAGTTTTGAATTGCAAGCATTTAATCTCCACTTCTGATCGTGGTGTGGTCCATTTGAGGTTTGGATTTGCTGATTTTTGGCCAATGCCTTAAATTGATCTTTAAAAATCGATGGATGGTGTGGATGTAGCTCATACATCATTGTGGGACCCATAGATATTGCTGACCTCAAGATACCCACATTCACAGGATTTGCAAAAAAATAAAAAAAAGGCATGGATTGAAGCTCGGTACTTCCAATCCAGTAAGATTTGGAGGGTTTCTTGTTACCCCTCCTAATTCAATGGTACTGGGGCTCATTTCCCAATGCATGCCAACTTATAACTCAGGGAGGAAAGGTATTGGGGCTCATTTCCCAATGCATGCCAACTTATAACTCAGGGAGGAAACAAACAGAATGGGGGGACAGTTCGGGGGTATTTTTAATTCAATCCCCTTTAATACCATATCATACATTGAACCAAACAGGCCCTTAGGATTGGAATGATGAAATGAAAATGTTCTTATTAAGGTAGATTATCTAAAGGTAGGCTGAGCCTTTGATTGAATCGATCGATTCGGTCAACAGTTCTCTGATTTATGCATTTTGGTCATTGGACACTTTTGACATCTTCGACTGAATCAATAAAATTTGTCGATTCGATAAACTTGAATCGATAAAGCTATTAATTCAATTGAAGGACCTCTAATTTCTGATGATTTTGGTTTTGAACAATATTCAATGGCTTTAAACCTCAAACGTAGTTGAACTTATTATATTTTAAGTCTCAGGTTTGGAATTATGAAATAAAGATTCTTCTATTAAGGTGGATTATTTGGAGGTAGGTTGTTTTGAAATTAAATGGATTTATGGTTAGGTTTACCAATGCACCTCAATTTACATATGTCCTCATGTCTTGATGCTGTAGTATTCCAGTCTTTGGTTAATTTCATCTTCTAATGGGGCTTAACTGACTCAAGACACACAGACACATTATTGACAAACCAAAGCACTTGCAATTTTAGTTTTAATTTTGTTAGAGTTAGTTTTGATTAGTTAAAAGTTAGTTTTAATTAATACACTAATCAATAAGATTATTTAGAGGGTAGCTATGGTTGTTTTATAAATATTATATTTGAGAAATTATAAGAGGGTTTTGGGAATTTTGAAAAGAAATTCATGTTTTCCTTTAAAGGAGAGAGAGAAAGAGAGAGAGAGAGAGAGAGAGAGAGAGAGAGAGAGAGAGAGAGAGAGAGAGAGAGAGAGAGAGAGAGAGAGATTTATCTTCTTATTAATGTAAAGTGGGTCGTGTACACTTTCATGGCCAAGATGGACCAAAGAAGGCCTGATCGAAGGTGAAAGTGATTAGGACCATCAACACCCTAAAATAGACGTATCTTGCAAACTAGAATGAGTTATTCAACGTACTATATATGATTTTGGGGTAGGAAAAGCTACTTTAGCCAACCAACCCCACCATACCAGGTTGCCCACACTGGATTTGTTAGATTCCATTAGATCGATGGTTGAAAGTTCGTTTTAATTTTATTTTTACTATTTATAGTAAGTTTTAGTTCGATCATAACTCTTGATACTTTAAGCTTTAGGAGTAGTGCCCAAAATGAAAGGGCTTAGAAAAAGTAAGAGAATAACATGGTTAGGCCAAATTGGACACTTCCTATTTTTGGTTAGAAACCATGAAGTCTAGTAGAAATCATGACTGTTTATAAATAGTAAGTTTACTATTATGTTTTTTAGGGAGTTTGATTCTGAAACTTCTTCCTAAGTTTGATATCACTATTTAAAGGGTTGTAAATTCATTTTTATCATCAATCAATTTATTTTTGATTTTATTAGAATTTATTTCTATTTTTTATTTTCCTCGTGAATTTGAGGAATCTTTGAGGAGTACAGAGAAGCTTTATGGATTCAGAGTAGTTATCTCTAAGGAAGACGATGATCGACCTCATCACGTTCATCCTTGCGTCACTTATGCTCTTGTTAAAATGAGGTTCAACAAACACTTAAAATGCTCGTTGATCTCCAAATCTTAGAAAACTTCTTTTGGTTTGTTTTAGAGATGCTCACCAAATTCGGATTCCTTATTACATAAGGCTGCCTTATAGATTTGGGACACCCCTTCCTACATCAATTAGCAAAACTCATCCCTTTAGCAGAGCAAGTAATATGTTATACGGTACTAACAAAATTAATTAGACCCAACCCATTGTAGCAAAGTTTAATATGGTGATCAACTTAACCCAAATCCATTAGACCCTATTCTTAACTATGTCCAGAAGGGCAAACCTAAACCCTGACCCAACTCTTAAACAAGTTTGGAAGAACTCAGAAACATGTTAAAATTGGGTTGGATCCATTCGGTACGTCGATTTTCCTTTATATAGGTTCTACAATTTGTCCCACAATCCTTTTATAGTGGTTTGATTGGATACATTAAACACAACTGAATCATCCAAAGCAAGAAGAAGGTCCATCATAACTAATTAATTTTTTTTCTCAAATACCTCATCTTTCATCTCTTTAGGCTTCATTTCTTTTCATGGAAGCGTAATTGCACATCCTTCATTAACCGACACCGCGTTCATCTTAAATTTCCACAACATATAATTGGATCCATCAAACTTTGACATCTCAAATTTGGTAGAACTCTATCCAGTCGTCTAGAATACAATTGCAAAACAAACGCTGATACTGATCTTGTGCAAAAAGATTTCTCAACCTTTAACTTTGATAACAATTGTTGTGGAAAAAACATTCGCACTTGAACAGTGTCAATGAGGCCAAAACACAAGAAAATGGCCTAACAAAAGATAAAAGGGCTAAACTAAAACAAGAGTTAAGAGGTATAATGAAGCCTATTTCACACGGTAATAATAGATAGCTTTCTCCTTCATGGTAAATGAGAGAAAATGAAAATATAAGACTTACCTTTATCCTACCATATAAGGAATACTAGGAAATAAGTACCATGAAATAGAACCATCTGATCTCGCTCCATCCGTGGCCCTCATTATATAGACCATATCATACGATAAAGCCGATGGCGAGTGATCGTATCTAATATGTACGGACATGCATCCGAAGAGACGGGTTAGAAAGTGATGTAGAGCGGGTCGTGGACAATTTCATGGCCAGGATGGATCAGAAAAGGCACGGTCGGCGACAGAAGTGATCCGGACCATCAAACCTTAGATTGGGCGTATCTCGCAATCCTGAATGAGTTATTCGACGCAAAATATATGATTTTGGAGTAGAACGAGTTACTTTAGCCAACCAACCCGCTACGCCGGGTTGCGCAGCCCGAATTTGCGAGAAACCCCTTGATCGACGGTCATTTCCCTGTTTTAATTTCATTTTTACTATAAATAGTAAGTTTTAGTTTGCTTATAGCTCTTCATCCGTTGGGCTTTAGGAGTTGTGTCCAACATGAAAAGTGCTTAGGATAATTAGGAGAACATTTTGGTGAAGCCAAATAGGACACTTACTATTTTTGGCCAAAAACCTTGCACACTAGTAGACATCACGACCGTCTATAAATAGTAAGTTTACTATTTATAGTAAGTTGCGAATTTTAGGAGTTTTAGTTGTAGTTTGAGTCTGATTTCTTTCCTATTGCTTGGTTCCATTATTTAAAGGGGTGTAAACTCGTTTTTAGTTATTTAGTAATCAATTTCAAATTTTATTAGAGTTTATTTCTATTTTTTTGCTTTCTTTCCTCGTGGATTCGAGAAGTCTCTGTGAGGAGTCCAGAGAAGCTCCGTGGATTTGACGTAGTTATCCTTGAGGAAGACGGTGATCGATCTCATCACGTTCATCCCTACGTCAGAAAAATACCAGGAGAGGGTGAGAGACGTGGGTGTCTCCACAGCCACAACACTCACAAGCCTTGGGGATGTTGCTAATGCCCCCGAGAAGATAGTTTGACAACTTGGCATTTTTGGTATACTTTTATTGTAACAGACTTCTGCTCTACCACTCGTGGTGATGTGGGGGCATGGCTATTCGCTGAAGTGAATGGATGACATCATCTTGATGAGATCTACCCTGTATATCTGGTGCACTACCTGTGATGGACTGTGACTAAAATCCGGACACGGATCAGCTACTGACTGATTGAGTAGCAAGATTGGCTATTGAAGTGACCTTACCTACTTCGACGTGCCCCTCCATGACGTTAATGTTGTATCCACACTGGAGAGATCATTTTAAGACATGATCCACGGAACGAGGGAGTTCGAAAGGTCAAGTGGACCCCACCATAGAAAACAGTGGGGATGGAACGCCTACCATTAAGAACTTCTCAGGGGCATAGACATTTTTGGTCAAGCTGATATATATATATATATATATATATATATATTCCCTTTGTCCATCTCTATATTAACTTATTAACAGGTTGGGTCTGAAATAAACATTATGATGGCCCTAGGAAGGTTTCAATGGTGGGAATCAATGTTCCTACTGTTTTCCGTGGTGGTATTCACTAGAGATTTGGATCTACTTCATTCTTTGAATCATAACCTAAATTGATCTCTCCAAAATGATGACTTCATTCTTTGAGTCGTAACCTAAAATGATCTCTCTAAAATGATGGACGGTGTGGATACAACACATACATCATGGTGGGCCCACAAAACTTGGTGACGTCACTTCCAGAGAGATTCGCTACTCAACCTGTGAGTAGCTAATCCGCGTCCCTAAAATCCGGCTAGGTTGGCTACACCAACTGAGATGGGAAATCCAAATCATTAAAATAGGCCAAATTTTGTGTAGGATCCACGGTGGTGTGTGCATGCCACCACATGCCACCCAATCCACTCATTTGATGCGCCACACCACGATGAAGGATTTCCTATAAATCAGGTGATTCCAAAACTGATGAAATCGGATTGCGTACTGAGTTACTCAGTGGGCTCCTATCATACTGAATAAACTCTATTGGACCCACCTTGAATGTATGTGATCTATCCACGCCGTCCATCCGTTTTTCCATCTTATTTTAGCAGTTGAGCCCAAAATTTAATCATACCTAAAGATCAAGTGGACCATACCATAGGAAACAGTTGGAATAATGATCTCCACTGTTGAAACCTTTTTAGGGGCACATTGATGTTTATTTCTCATCAAACCTGTTCATACGATCACATAGACATGGATGAAGGGAAAAAAATAAATACAAGCTTGATCCAATATTTTATGCCCCCAAGAAATTTTTAATGGTAGATGTTCAATTCACACGGTTTCCTGTGGTGTGGTCCCCTTGAGGTTTATATATACTTCGTTTTGATGCTCAAGCCCTAAAATTATCTGGTAAAATGGATGGATGGAGTGGATAAAATACATAAATCACGGTGGACCCCAAAGAATTTACTCAGTACACTGCGCTTAGGGTACTAGTTACTCAGTACGCAATCCGCTTCCAAACTGATGGGTCCACTGCACTTAAATTTTTTTTGGCATGATTTATACCCTTCCTTATTGGGTGCCCACGAAAGTCTTGCATTGAATAATTTTTAGGATCCATGATGAAATTGTAGGAGCTCACCTGATGAATGGGGTGGATTTCATGCTCATTCTTCCACGTGTGGTGCTCGGTCAGTTGTAGTACGCCCTCCCTGTGACTTCCCCATAAGTTATTGCGGTCCAATTTTAGTACCCCATATATCTGATAGGTTTAAGCACGAAATCTGAATATGACTAACTAGCAATGAGATCCAAGATTTCGACGGCTTGGATCGAGGTAAATGCTTCCAGGTTTTAATTGACGGAGCGCATGTGCATGGTTATTTGTACTGTACGAAGCTGTCAAATGATTCCTCGCGTAAAGAAAAAGGGTAGGGAAAAATTATCCTTTTGATTAAAAAAATAAAATAAAATAGAAAAATCTCTCCTTCTGACGCGAGAAAGACTAATTTTGATACTATGGTAGAGTGCGATGGATGATACGCAGGCCTTAAAACTTAAAAATTGCATACTAAACCATTCAGATTATGATACTCAGTGAAGATGTATCATGACTATCAGATTGTTGGATATTTATTGAATGGTTATCCAATGATCTTCACAAACAAGTGTCCAGGATTAGAAGTTAGGATTCTTCTACCAATCTGATCTTTAGAATCTGACGTGGAGATAGTAGGCTGCACAATCTAGTCCAGTTTATTTGAGTTAGTAATGTTTCGTGTACAATCCCTGAGTGCCTGCGTATCAAGCGTTAGGCAAAGTCTGAGTATCATATAACTCATCTTCTTCTTCTTCTTCTTCTTTTTTTTTTTTTTTTCCTTTTCTTCCGAGAGATCTAATATTCATATAACTCCTCTTTTGACGTTAAAAATAAAAAAGGAAAAGAAAAATCCGGAGCATCATATAACTCCGGTTTTTATGTTTTAAAAAGAAGAAGAAAAAAAAAATTCTCCATTAAACAATGTTAAAGAACCCATTCTTTGCTGGCCACTAACTAAATGCGTGGGCATATTTCACTACTTCGAATTCGTTTTTGCCTCTGTTGCGACTAAGGATCTAGCGTGTGTCACGGCCCACTAGGGCCCACATGAAGAAATAGTCCTATGATCTCAATTGTCCATTTTCTTGTTACTATCATAAATTGTAATATGTTATCCATAATCAATCTTGAATGAGGATCTGACTTCTGATTTTTAGAGTTGAATGTGAGCCATTGAAAATTTTTCTTTCAGTATTTGAAATTCGTCTAGAGATGATGATGGTCACAATCTTCGGTATAATATAAAGTCCACAGCACGGTTCTGATCATTGAAATACTAAGCATGTGGGCACCAATAGGCAACAAAACATACTGGATCCTGAGTCGTGACGGACAGAAAAACGAACTCCTCTACTAAGTCTAAACTTATCTAAGAAAATCCAGCTTCATTATCTAACTAAGCCAGGATTTGTGAACTGCTGTGTACTGCTGCAGAGAGAGAGAGAGAGAGAGAGAGAGAGAGAGAGAGAGAGAGAGAGAGAGAGAGAGAGAGAGAGAGAGAGAGAGAGAGAGAGAGAGGGGGGGGGTTGATTTACTACCTCACCCGATAAACGGTATGCCTTCTTTCTTGCCGTTTTCTTATTGTTATGAATTCTAATTGTTAAGCGGAAGAAGATTTTACTCTGCGAATTCGTTTTGCATGTGTGACGACCAAGATTTAAAATCGGTGAATCAAGAACCGTATTCACCTGATATGGCCCTATGTCGCCATATAAAACAATATGACCTATATATATATATATATATATATATATATATATATATATATATATATATATATATGTGTGTGTGTGTGTCATATTGTTTGTTAACAATACTGGTACATATGGGGTGATTATTACTTGTTTCAAAGATGATACTTTAAAACATGGTCAAAACTCAGGATCACCGACTATAGTTATGAAGCTTGATTACTTGGCCAATCAATGATGTTGATGCAAAAATCTGGTACGCCCTTCTCTAACCTTCACCTCCACAAGAAGGAGACCCTGACCATAATCGGGTACCCTCCGAAGCCAAAGTCAGGACTAGGATCGCTTAAAAGGATCTTTAGGGGGAGTTTTTTGCATACTTTTCACCTTGGAAATCTCCTATATTTATAGTAAGGGAAGGATTCCATCGTGTCAGGATTCTTTTCCCAATATCTTGGAGATTTGACATCAATCTATTTTTGGACTCCAGCTAATCCCGACATCTTCGGGATCAAGGATCTTTTTATTAGATTTTCGGGAAGGTGTTTTATTTTACGCCGTTTCTACCTTGCTCGGATCAAGCTGGGCTGACTCTACTAGTGAATGAGTCTCGGCTGGCTATAAAGGGTAGAACTACTTGCCTTCTGTCGCCGGTGAGATGAAACTGATCTACAATTAGTATACTTTTTTTAATCCGACTACCGACTCCATAACTGACCTAAAGTTAAGTCGGTTTCATGGTCGGTTGGGTGGCTTTTGAGCTTTGGGCCTTAATCGGCCTCTTTGGATGTTGCTGCCTTGTTTATCGAGTCAACTTTATGCATCTCATAGATTCTGCCTTATGGCTCTGGACCTTGTAAGTCTCAGTCGGGATTTGTTTCTGATAATCCGAGCTAAGTCTCTCCTTTATGCATTGGCATGCTTGCCTCGGTTGGGCTCGTTGTCTCAGGATCTCGAGCGGTGTTAGTAGAGTTGGTCCATTCCATAGTCGAGTCTCTAGACATATTCTATTTTTTCCCAACAGTAAGCCCCTACTCCTTGCATCAACTTTGTTGACGCTTAGGAGTAGAGAATTGTTGAGTCAGCTTAAGCTGGGACTGACTTTATGATGGATCATTTAATGCTTGCAGGCGTCCTGTATCGTTTAGAACACTCGCCAGTTCATTGATCGAGATCGCATGAGCGGGAAGCCATCAGAACGTCTTTTTGGCTTATGAGAGCCAGACAAGTGGTGAGAGCAGCGCTCACATCATTCGAAGTACGCCACGCGTCAAGCGGGGGAGTTGAAGCAGGCGTTGACTCGACTCCCTCTTAAATGCCCTTGCCACGTAGAGCTATAAAAGGGGGAGCGGGACGCACTCCTCCCATTTTCACGCGCACGTTTTTCCTCTCATTTTTCCTTTTCGCCGTCTTTGCTACTTTCTGTCATTTTCATCTTCCATTTCTAACCTCTGCTTCCACATTTCACCCTATTTTTAGCCATTCTTGTTGCCTCTCGTGAGTTTTTTAACTTTCTCCCTCCCTTTTGCTTTCAATTGTATTGGCATGTAAGGTTCTCTGAGCCCCCGGGAGGGAGCTTCCAGTGATGAAGGTGAAGTGAGATATTTCTGGGATATTTCGGAATCACCTTCATTGCTGGCGGAGATGGCTGCAAATGCCAATGCAGCTTTTCAGCATTTTGAAAGGGTGGCTGGAACTTTGGCGGAACGCCCTATTTCGGTGGGTCCATCTCACGGAGGGGCGTCGTTGGCAACTGCCCCTGGCAGGCCCAATCCTCCTGGGGAGGAAATGGAGGAAGAGGGTGATGTGATCGAAGGAGTCAGTAAATCGGTCTCTACCCAGAGATCGGTAAAGGCTACTGAGTCAGCAGTTGAGGGAGAGTAGGCTGAGGACGAGCAGAAGGGTCCCGTTCCCTCTGTCTTAACCGAGGTAGAACTGGACAAGATTAGGGCTAGGTACCATGTCCCGGACTCAGTCATTCTTCGCCTTCCTCTTCCGAGTGAATTACTCGACCACCCTCCTGTTGGGATGGTTGTAATTTTTCAAGTTGTTCTGTAGTGTAGCTTCAGTCTACCCCTTAAGGGGATAGCTCGGGATTTGCTTTCCCGACTTCGGATAGCGCCAGGACAAATAGTTCCGAATGGGTGGAGGAACTTGTTCGGATGTGCCGTGCTGTGGGCTGAGATGGAGCAACCCCCACTGACCGTCGACAAGTTCCTCCATCTGTTTTAAGTACAAGCGAATCCATAGCAGCCCGACTAGTACTTTCTATGTGTTTGGCGGAATAAAGGCGGGCTTTTGATAACCGACCCTCCTACCTCTAACAAGCATTGGATAGATAGATGGTTCTGAACATGTGGTCACTGGGAGATTGCTGAGCCAAGGCCCATCGAATCTCGTGTTCCTCGGGTGTTCTTCCAAGTAGGTGACTCGGCGCCCTTTCCTTTATCTTCTCATCCGTCTACATTTTTTAGTATGATCGTGTGTGTTTCATAGATATCCTCGAGCAAAGGCCGAACCTCGAAGTCGACACTTTAGCTCGGATTAAATATCTGAAGGCGCTGAGTCCAGAGTAACGGTCTTAGAAGAGGCTTCTCCAACCAGAACACCTTTTGAATCAGGTTTGGACTCGCTTTGATAGGTACTTTCTGGCTGCCGTTCTTTATTCCCTTTAATTCTTGTCTGACTTGTCTTGTTTTCGATGCATAGATGGCTGAGGCTCGACCTTTCCTCCACCTGCCTTCCAAAATGAAGCCCCTCCAAGGTCAGAGCCTTTGCCTTAGATGGTCTCAAAGGCTAAGGGGCAAGCTGCCCCGGCCATCCCGACTGTGATAGTTCTCGATTTAGAGGAAGGGGCGGAAGTAGTGGACACAGTGGCTCCCGAGTCCTAAGGGGCCCCTGAGCCAGGACCTGTTGCCTAGTAGGTTCTGGAGCAGAGGAAGGAGCAAAGAAGGGGAGAGCCCTCAGGAGGGGAGACGACTCAATAGGAAACGTCTGTCTTCCAACGGGCCGTGAAGGACATGGTCCCTTGGGCGATTTTTCACGGGAGCGAAAAGGACTTCGCTGCCCTCTTCGAAGCTCCCCCGAGGCAGACTCTCTCCCATATGGTGAAGATGCTCCTCGAGGTAAGAGTTGAACTTTGCGCTTGCTTTATTAGTTTCCTCAAACTTAGTCTGATCTTACATTTTTCTTTTGCAGTTCGCCTCTTGCGCACTCAGGGCTTGCTTGGATCTAGGTGATGCTCAGAAACGGGCTGGGGAGGCAGAAGCACAATTGGCTGCTGCTATGACTCGACTCAACATAATGACTGCGACTTAGGGGTTGTCGAGAAGCCCACCGAGGAAACTAAGGCCGAGAGTGCTCGTTTGGCTTTGCAATTGTAAGAGGCCCATAAGGAGAGCCGCCGAAGTCGCAAGGCTCTTTCCTCCTTTGAAGAGAAGTTGGCTCAGCTCAAGACTGAGACCAAGGCTACCCTCGTGCATGCCAAGGTTCAGGCTATAGAGGCCTTTCTTGAATCCCCTGAGTACATGAATGAGCGGGACCGCTTATATCAGGATGGCTATGTCAAGTGCATGGACCTGATGAAGCTGTCCTTCCTTGAACTTGATCTCTCGGGATTCGACGAGAGTGGCTCCAGGTCTGACCGTCTGGATGTCGAGGCAGCTGGGTCAGCTGGTATGGTTGCGGCTAACCTTGAGGTTACTTTTGAGGTCGCTCCTGAGGTGGCGCCAGTGGTTGCCCCGAGTGGCGTAGCAGCTGACTCCGGGCCACCTCCTGAGTTAGTCGCTGGTGAGCCTCGAAGCTAATTTTGGATTGCAAAGCATGGTTCACTTTAAGCACACCTGGCTTTAAGCACTTTGAACACACCTCAGGCTTCAAGCCGGACTCGAGAGCATTTGCAATTGGAGGAAGCGTTGCTTATCTCGGCCTAGTATCTTTTTTTGCGTCTTTCCTTGTCACTTTGTCAATGTAATTCCAAAGTAGGGACTAATGTAATCCGATGTAAAATTCATACTGATGAATGAATATTTTTAACTTTCACATTCATTTGACTTAGTTTACATGCTTTCCATTCTTTGCTTGTCTAATAATCTAATTTAACTACATGCTCACTGCCAACCTAGAGATAATAGATTTTTAGATGCTCGGTATTCCATGAATGGGAGAGTAAATGCCTGGTTAGATCTTTCAATTGATATGTTCCAGGTCGGATGGTGCTCGAGACAACATAGGGTCCTTCCCAATTGGGTTCCAGTGTGACCACACAAACTTTCTTTATATTTAGGAACATTTTTTGGAGGACTATGTCCCCATCTCGAAATCGTCAAACCTTGACTTGGGCATTGTAGAACCGAGCTACTTGTTGTTGTTGAGCTACCATCTGTAGTCGAGCTCTTTCACTTTACTCTTCTAAGAGGTCGAGTCCGAGAGCCAGCAGTTCTTCATTGTCTTATTCGTTAAACTAACTGACTCAAGCAAAAGGTAATCCAATCTCGACTGGAGTGATGGCTTCCAATCCGTATGCAAGGGAGAAAGGAGTCTCTCTCGTGGTGGTCTGAGTGGTAGTTTGGTACACCCACAGTATTTTGGGAAGTTCTTTGCCCCACTCTCTCTTAGCTCGGTCGAATTTGATTTGGAGATGTTGTTTGATGATCTTGTTGATTGCCTCAATCTGTCCATTCGTCTGAGGATGATGGGGGACAAGTAGGCATTTCTTATTCCAAGATTATCACACATCTCTCGGTATCGCTTGTTGTTGAACTGCTTCTTGTTGTCAGTAATAATAGTCCGAGGTATCCCAAATCGATAAATGATATTTTTTCAAACAAAATTTATGATATTTTGTTTGGTTATCCTGGCCAGTGGTTTGGCTTCAGCTCACTTAGTGAGGTAATCCACCGCAACAACGGAAAACATGGTCTGACCTTTCCTCAAAGGGAGCGGTTCAATGATGTCGATTCCCCACTGCGCAAAGGGTCAAGGACCGGCCATAGGGGTCAGTTCCTCGGGTGGCTGTCTTGGGATGACCGCGAATCGTTGGCATTTGTCGCAACTCTATACGATCTTGCGAGCGTCGTGTTGAATGGTTGGCCAATAACATCCTTGCCGTAGAACCTTATGCCCGCACGATTGTCCTTCCAAGTGATTTTTGCAAATCCCTTTGTGAATTTTCCGCAGTACATAATCAACCTAGTCATGTCTTAGGCAACGTAGCAGAGGAGCAAAAAATTCTTTCTTATAAATACACCATTGAACCCTTTGTGAATTTTCCGCAGTACATAATCAACCTAGTCATGTCTTAGGCAACGTAGCAGAGGAGCAAAAAATTCTTTCTTATAAATACACCATTGAATATGGTATAAGAAGAGGCTCGAATTTTCAACCGTTGGGCCTCGGCGCGATCCTCATGCAACTTCCTATTGTTGAGATATTGGACGATTGGGTCAAGCCAAGAAGGTTCCAATTTGATCGAGTGTACGGTTGAGCTAGGCGGGTCGTCGATGCTCAGCTTAATGACGTACTTGATTGGAACGGACTTGGGTATATCGTCCTCATCGGCGGAAGCAAGTTTCACCAATAGGTCGGCTTTAACGTTTTCTGTTCGAGGGATCCGAATGACAGTACATTATTAAAAACTACCGATCAGTTCTTTGGCTTTCTTCATGTAAGCTTTCAACTGCTCTTTACGTATTTGATATACGCTAGTAACTTGGTTGATGACCAACTGCGAGTCACTGAATGCCTTGAGATGAGTAATACCCATGCTGGGTGCTACTCGAAGGCCGAGCAACAGGGCTTCGTATTCTGCTATATTGTTTGAGGCTTAAAATCCAAGTCTTAAGGCATATTGCATGTAGGTTTGATCGAGCGTTTCTAAGATGACTCCTACCCTACTTGCTTTAGAGTTGGAGGAGCCATCGACGAAAAGTTACCAGTAGGGTGGGTCGGGAGATAACTCGGGAGTGGCAGTCATCGACTGAATGGCCTAAAGAAGACATAAGGAAGGTCAACCGAGGATGGCGTTGTAGATTGATGACTGATCCACTATTAGAAAGTTGACCATAACTATTGCCTGATGCGGGGAACTTTCGGTAGTAAGTGGTAATAAAATTATCCCTTCGGGAAGGATCTGTCCACCTGAGAACTTGATTAATTGAGTTTGAATTGGCCACAATGCCGATCGTTTGACGCCCATTTTATTGAATGCTTGAACAAACAGTACATCTGCAGAGGATCCTATATCAGCCCGAATACAGAACACCTTTCGGTTTCCTATAGTGAGGGTGACGACTAAGGCATCATCATGTGGATGATGAATACCTCGGGCATCTTCGTCTGTAAATGATATGCAATACTTTTCCCTTTTTCTTTCTTTTGGAGGTCAAGCTAAAATCAGGATCTCGGACTCAGGCCGACCGATGCTTCTTGCATGATTCTTTCAAGCATTATTTGAGTCGCCTCCGTCTCAGGGACTATTGACGATAGTTCAGATTTCTTTTGTGGGTCAGTTATCTCCTAAGCATTCTTCCGTCGTCTTGGTTCTTTTAACATGCTCTTTGAGACGCCCTTCTCGAATTAGTCTCTCGATTTCTTCTTTCAAGTGATAGCAATCACTCATGTTGTGTCCGTGATCACGATGATAATGACAGTATTTAGTCTTACTACATCGGTTAGGATTGCTTCGGAGTCTATCTGGCCAATTGATGAACCCTTTGCCCTTGATTTTCATCAACACCTGCTCCTGTGACTTATTGAGCGGAGTGTACATTAAGAATTGTGGTCAGGCCACTTACTCGATCTGCATTTGTCGCGAGACCGATTATCTTTATGCTTCTTTCCATTAGCCGAGTTAACTTCCTTTTTTGCTGACTCTTTAGCTGAGACTTTTACGTTTTAAACGGCCTCACGCAGGATATAGGTTTATTTAGCATCAGCATATTTATCCGACCGAGCCATGAATCAGCCAAAGTAGTAGGCAGGTTCTTGTCCAAGGATGCAAGAAACGGCTTATCTTTGACACCCTGCATGATCGAGTTAAGTGTTCTCTCGTCCGAATGTTTCTGGACTTGGAGCGACTCGAAGTTGAAGTACTTGATATAATCCTTTAGTAGCTCTCCCTCTTTTTGAACAATATTGTTCAAATGTGCAAATGACTTCATTTTTTTCTTCTCACCAATGAAATTGGTGAGGAAGGTATCGCTGAGCTCTGTGAATGAGCTAATAGACTTTAATTGTTTGAACTAAAGCCGAGCCACATTGGCCAAAGTGAGGGAGAAAGCTCGGCACATCACGACGTCCGAGGCATCATGCAATTCCGTGTACGTCCGAAAGGACTCGATGTGCTCTGTTGGATCGATTTTGCTAGTGAAGGGCGTGATCTGAGGAAGGCGGAACCATTCCGGTAGCTGAGTTTGCATAATCTCTTTTATGAACGGGGATGCCTTTGCCTCAGGTCTTGTCTGATTTACATCACGATTTTGCTTCATGTCAGCGATTTTCTCTCGCACTTCCCTTTGGAAATCCTGAAGGTCAGCTTTCCACGGTTCATCGCTATCAGCTGTGCCCTCGACTTGAGGCCTGCTGCACCTTATCCAATCTATTTCATGTGGTTAGCTGGTAGCGGGGAGGTCAAGGAATGTGAGGGGGCAGGCTCAGTCGGACCCTGGTGTTGACTCTGCTGAGGAACAGATTGTGGGGTAATGGGCTGAGGATTGGCGAATTGTCGTGGGGTGTTTGCCCGACCATCGTCCTGCTGGGGCAGCTGAACTTGCTGGCGATGGATCTATTCCAGCATTTGCTTTATGTAGTTCATATCGGTCTTGAGTTCCTGGATCTCCTTATTTAGTCGTCCATTTCTCCAATTTCGTTGAGTATGTCTGGTTGAGATGGAGTTTGCCGGACGGGTTGCGGAACCTTGTCGATTATTGAGTCAGTTCTGGGCCCCTTGGGATTCATTTTTACCCGATGGGCCTTTTGTCGCTAGTGATCCAATGACAGCGACCTCATTAGGCTCGTTTTGGACGGTTCTTCTTGTTCTTGCCATTGGAGATCTATTTGTGCTTTTCAATAAAGCAAGGAAAATGACTTTTCGTATCGTTTCCCATAGATGATGCCAAACCGTTGATGCAAAAATCTCGTATGCCCTCCTCTGACCTTCACCTGCACAAGAAGGAGATAAAAGAGACCCTGGCTATAGCTGGGAACCCTCCGATGACAAAGTTAGGACTAAGATTGCTTAGAAGGGTCTTTAGGGGGAGTTTTTTTTCGTACCTTTTACCTTGGAAATCTCCTATATTATAGGAAGGGGAGGTTCCCATTGTGTTAGGATTCTTTTCCTGATATCTTGGAGATTTTGCGTCAATTCATTTTAGGACTCCAGCCAATCTCGACATCTTTAGGATCGGAGATCTTTTTACTAAATCTTCGGGAAGGTGTTTTATTTTACATCGCTACCTTGCTTGGAACAGGCCGAGCCGACTCTACTAGTGAATGAGTCTTGACTGGCTATAAAGGGTAGAGCTGTCTTTTGTCGCTGGTGAGATGAACCTGATCCATAATCAGTATACTATTTTAATCCGACTGTGGCTCTGTAACTGACCGAAAGATAGGTCAGTTTTATGGTCGGTCGGGTGGCTTTTGAACTTTGGGCCTTAATCGGCCTCTTTGGATATTGTTGCTTCGTTTATCGAGTCAAATTTATGCATCTCATAGATTTTGCCTTATGGCTCTGGACCTTATAAGTCTCGGACGGGATTCGTTCCTTATAATTCGAACTAAGTCTCTTAGGCATTAGCATGCTTGCCTCGGTCGAACTTGTTACCTCGGGATCCGGGCGGTGTCAGTAGTGTTGGTCCATTCCATAGTCAAGTTTTTAGACTCGTTCTATTTTTACCCAATAAATGAGGTTGTGATCCCATCATTATGAAACTCAAATTGTCTAAGTGACTTGGCATCAGTCGTCAAGTCAAGTCAATATCATAACTAATAATTGAGTGTTGGATAAATTGATATAAAGCACATAGGAAAACCTATGTAGTTTTGCCTCTTGTATTTCTTTAGTAAGGAGTGTTGCTTGTCCAACGTCAAATAAAAAGAAGACTTGAGAAGATATTATATTAAGACATTGGTCCAAAGGTTTTTAATGAAGATATTATATTAAGACATTGGTCCAAAGGTTTTTAATGAAAATATAGAGGGAGAGAGAGAATATCTAGAGGTTTTTAATGCAAGTAGAGAGAGACTTTGGGAACATCCTCACACGCATGCGCACTGGATCGGGTGAAGTGCAATGTGGTATGTGTCACTCATGCACCCTTTTTCTTTATTTACTGTTTAATATTGTCGTTGGCACTCCCACACGTATTATTGTCGAGTCCGGATCCTCTGTTATCTGGTTAACAAAGAATCCCTGTTATCGTAATCCTCATTGGTCCATGTCACCACTTACTTCAAAAATTAAAAAAAAGCTTTGGACGCCGAACCATTAAGATAACAGCAATTTCCTGTTTACCGGATAACAGAAGATCCCTACTCATTATTGTCACCCCACGTGTGCATGCCCGAGTGCCATGTGTTCTATGTTGGTTATCCACCTTTTTTAAAAGGTCAATACACACTCACACCCACACACCAAGACCTCTAAGTGGAAACACGCGTTTCTACCATTGAGCCATGAGTATAAACCGGCCCCTGTTATATTGGTTATCCTTACTCTCCTTCTTTTATATTAAAAAATATATACCCTACATCTACACTTCTTTTTCTTTTTAACTTTTTGCGTGGGCAAATTAGTTAAGGCAAAGGTCACGGGCTTTCATTACGCATGCACATAGTTTGAGTACCGATCCAACAACGTGGAGAACTATTGTATTTTGGGGGTAGACTGCGCTGCAACTCAATGGATTTGGCATAAGATCCCTAATGGTGGAAAATTTATCTTTAAGATAGCCACAGGAACCAGCCTTGTCTCTCCTCTAGGGCTGAAAGTCGGGCGAGTTGGGTTGTGTTGGTGCTCAACCCTAACCTAATCCAAGTTTCCTATAACTCAACCCTAACCCAACCTAACCTCAGGTTGGGAAACTCAATCCAAGCCCAACCCAAGCGGGCTCGGTTGGGTATGTACGTGTTAATATTTTCGTTATTACATTAGTTAATTTATTATATTTTAATATAAGTCTTATTTTTTGTATCTATGATTTTATTAATTATATATGTGATTATTTATTGTAAAGAAACTTTATTTTTTCTTTTAAAAAAAGCTAAAATATAGGATAATTACTTTAAAAGTCATGTAGCATTGCACGCAATCTATTTAGGAGAGAAAAATCCAGTATATCTTGTTAGCTTGAGTCATTGGAAATGACGTGGACAAATGAGACCAGACATCACTAGTGTGCCTTTGACTCAAATGATCCACACTCAATTATAATTTATAAGTAACTTATTTATTGATCAGGTTTGGGTTGGGTCGGGCAACCCAAGACCTTAACCCGAGTTTGACCCAAGTTTTATCGGGTTGGTGTTTGTATAACCCAAGCTTGAGATTGGACTCGATACATCCTGCCCAAGCCCAACCCAATGTCGGGTTGGTCACGGGTCGGTCGGGTTGAACCCGCCCAACTTTCAGCCCTACTCTCCTCTCTCTCTCTCTCTCTCTCTCTCTCTCTCTCTCTCTCCCTCTCATTTATGTCCGTAAGGGTGTGTTTGGCTGGGTGGATTGGAAGGGATTAAATGGTATTATGGTGGATGGCATGGATTTCAAGGTAATGATGGCTGCGTCAGTGGATTGGTGCAAGATCCATGGGATTACTATATCCTAAAATTGCTATATCGAGTCTGTTTGGCATGCCCGGCCAATCTCGGGATTAAACCTTCCCATCCTTTCTAATCCCTCGAACCAAACACGTCCTAGGAAACTTTGAACGGATTAGGGTGGATTGGATGAGATTTAAAGGTAATGATGGTGTTGTCAGTGGATTGTCTTAAGATCCATGGGATTGCTATATCCTGGGATCAGATCACCCAGTCTATTTGGCACACCCGGCCAATCCCGGGATTTAACTTCCAATCCCTTCTAATCCGCCCAGCCAATCCCGGGATTTAACTTCCAATCCCTTCCAATCCGCCCGGCCAAACGAGCCCTAACAGTGATTTTTCCATGTTATCTCTATTGGGAACTAATAATTTAAAGGCAAATTTCTGTTCTTAAAAATTTTCAATCTCAAATGGCAACCATCTCAAAAATATCTTGAATAAAAAATTTAATGGATTTTTTTTTTTTTCAAGAGATGACAACATAAAAAAGAAATTTTACTTAACAATTATCAATTTGATTTATGTCATAAAGAACATTACAATCTCTTGAAGAAAATGAACATGCAACATCTTTTAAGCTATCTAAATGGCATGCAGATGATTATTTTTGTTGAAACCATAATTTAAATGCGGTGAAAAATGACAGCTGTTGCAGTGTTTTTATGGGATGGCTTCCTTAAGGCGGACCCTCCTTCACTTGCACAATCAACAATTTCAAGAGAACCCTGGCTAGAGCCGGGGAACCTCCGATGCTTAAGTCAGTTATCTGATCAGTAGCAAAAAGCTTATCTTAGTTCAGTACCGCGTACCTCCTTCCGTCCCAAGCTTGGAGATTTATATCGTTTGCCGATCCTCATCCTCAGAGGATTCTTCTCCTGATTATTCGGAGACTTAGTCCTTTCCACGGATTACTCTCAATCCCGAGAATCTCGGGATTCGCTATCCGTATCCCTGGATTTCCGCAGAGCAGTATCTGTTCCCGTTCCGCCACTTGCTGTCTCGGCCAGGTCGTTACCGACTCTGGGGGAGTCTCGGCCGACACAGGAGGATGGGTTCTCGGCCTTTCCACGGACGGAACACTCTCGGTGTCTATCCGTCATTCCTTGTTCCGTGACCGACAGAACCAACTCGTTGAGTCGGTCTTGTTCTATTGGCCGAGTGGCCTGAACACGCTCGGCCTTTAGTGGGCTCATACGGGCGAGGTCATCACTCTGACAGAGTGACTTTAATCGTCCCTTACTTATGCCTCCTGGCCTATCCTCTGTTCCGTCGGTGTTGTCTCGGACTCTCCAGGTAATGTCAGCAGAGCCGACCTACTTTAATCTGAGTCTCCGAACTTAACACATTTTCACCCAACAATGAGTCCCCCTTACTCCTTGTGTCGTTCGCGGCATCAAGGAGTACGATTTTGTCGGTCGGCTCGTATTAGCATCCAAGACAATGATGAGGCATTTAATGCTCTTTGAGTCGTCCCTAGCGTACGATGCTGCGCCTCCCGAGGCTGCACGTGTGACCAGCCGTCGATTCATTTCGTCCGCGTATGAAATGCGGATGCGTGGCCACGACGTTATCGCGGTCAGCCAGCGATTGCCACGCATCAAACGGGGGAGCCGAGGATAACGACGATTCGGTTTTGCCATCAATGCCCTGCCACGTGGCACGACTATAAAAGGGCCGGGCGGGAGGACTGTGTGAATTTTATTTTCGCTCTTCTTCCTCCCGCCTGTGTCCGTTTACGAGTTCATTTTTACTTCTTCTCCTCCTCCTCCGCTGTCGCTTCTTTCTCCGTCAATCTTCCCTTGCATTCGTCGTTGATTTTTTTGGTGAGTCCTTTCCTCCTTTTATAAGCTTTAATGGCCGCACACGGCTCTCAAAGCCCCCGGGAGGAGATGACCGTAGATGAGGGTGTGTCCCAGCATCTTTGGGACGTTACGGAACCACCTTCACTGTTGATGGAGTTTACCGTCGGTGCTGACGCCGCATTCCGGCTGGTCAGAGAAACCGGTGGCTCATCGGCTAAGCATCCGGCCCAGACCGGTCCATCCAGCGGTGGGACGTCTCTGGTGACTCGTCCAGGGAGACCTAACCCTTAGGTGGATCAGTTAGAGGATGAGGATGGAGAGGACGAATTAGTTACGGGTGAAGGGGCGGCCATCCTAGGCCATGTGAACCAAACTACGGCAGCCTCTGAGTCGTCTTCAAAAGGGGAAGAAGATGAACCTAGCGGTCTCGTCGCCTCCATTCTAACTGAATCCGACCTAAACCGGATCAGGGCTAGATTTCATGTCCCTGACTCGGTCGTCCTCCGTCTCCCTCGTCCGGGTGATTTGCCCGACCATCCCCCTGCAGGGATGGTCACAATTTTTCAAGTCGCGATGCAGTGTGGCTTGCGTTTGCCACTCCAGCTCATCGCTCGTGACTTTCTGTCCCGAGTCAAAATAGCTCCCGGTCAAATTGTCCCGAATGCGTGGAGGAATTTGTTCCGGTGTGCTGTACTCTGGTCCGAGTTAGAGCAACCTTCCCTCACGGTCGACGAGTTCCTCTATTTGTATCAAGTCTGACCAAATCCAAACTTCCCTGGCCTCTATTTCTTGAGCGCGTTGAGAGGTAAAGGGGGGTCTTTAATAACCGACCCACCCACTTCGAACAAGTTCTGGAAGAAAAGGTGGTTCTGGGCGTGCAGTCAGTGGGAGTCGGTCGACACGTGGCTGTACAAGCCTCAAGTATCCCGCACGTTCCGTAGAGCAGGTGACTCGGTGACTCAGCCCGATGGTATTTCCTTCTCTTACTCTTTGTTTTTATTCCATCTTCTACTAATCCTGACTCCACAATGTCTCACAGATATCTTGAAGAAGAGAGGAAAACTCGAGTCCGGGGCTCTGACTCGGATAAGGGAGCTGAGAAAGCTGAGCGCGGGGGAGCGGTCTTGGAAGTTGCTACTACAACCCGAGCGCCTTCATCTTGCAGGTTTAGATTCGTTCGTCTCAGGTAGCTCATCCTCCTTTTCTTTGTTCTTTCGGTTCCCCATTCGCCTCCTCATTCTTTTTACTCGTCCTTGCAGACCTTTCCGAGGCTCGCCCTATTCTGAGACCTGTGCCTGAGAGCATGGCCGAGTCCCGCCCTGCCCTGAAGCCGTTTTCCAAAGTGAAGGCTCTCCCGAGATCGGCTCTGTCGTCCAGGTCTCGGCCCTCGAAGCAGCAAAAGACATCGGGCAAGGGTAAGGAAACGGTCATTCCACCCGCTCCTGCACCTGCCGCCCCCCAAGTGGTCGTCCTTTCTGACCCGGATGAGAGGGCCGAGGAAGCGGAACCAACTCCTCCAATGACTCAGGCGACTCTCGAGTCGGGACCTGTTGCAGAGGAGGTCCCAGGGCCGAGGGAGGCCCCGCGCGAAGAATCTCCGAGAAGTGAGATGACTCAACAGGAGCCCCCCTTCACGAAGATCATTGCGGGGATGGTTCCTTGGGCGCTTGCCCACGGGGGCGAAAGAGACTTCGCCAGTTATTATAACGCTCCGACTGCCCAGACCCTCGGACATGTGGCGAAGTTACTTTTTGAGGTAAACTTTCCTTCAATCCTGTGTCGTCCCTGACTAAGTTTTACAGCATAACTCAGTCTCTTTATTGCAGCTGGCACCTTGCCTCGTCAAAGCAAGCTCGGGGCTGACTGCAGCCCAGAAACTCGCATCCGAGACAGAGACTGCGAGGAGGGTCGCTGCCGAGGCCGAGGCTCGCAGAGAGATCGCTGAGAGCCGGATTGACATCATGACTGCCGATCTATCGATCGCTCGAAAGGCGGCCGCGGATGCCCGTGCAACTCTTAACGGAGTTAAAACCGATAACGCTTGCCTGACTTTGCTCCTTCAGGAGGCTGAGGAGAGGGAGCAAAACCTTCTTCGAGCTCACGGCGGGTGCGAAGGTGCTCTTGCTCACGCGAAGGCCGAGGCCGTCAGCCTCATTCAGGAAGCTCAAGAAGAAATGCGCCGAGCCAAAGAGGAACGAGAGCGAGTCGTAGACGCCTTCCTCGAATCTCCCGAGTTTGAAGAGGAGAGGGACCACCTCTATCAAGGTGGTTACAAGGCCTGCGTCTTGGAGATGAGGGCGGCCTTTCCCGATCTCGATCTCTCCGCCTTCGAAGTCGACAGTCCGTCCGCCGGGGCTGCTGAGGGCGAAGCCACCGAAGGAGATGCTGCTGCTGACGAGGCCGATCCTTTGGGCGCCGTATAGGAGATAAATTCTGACTGAATGGGCCAGTCGAATATTGTACTTTCTTTTTGTTCTTTTTTTCTTTGTTATTAACCCGACATTGGATACTTAAATGAAATAGAACTTTTCATTGAGTCGACTTCCATTACAGTACTTTCTATTTTATTTTACAGGTAATAAATCTTGAGATGCTCGGCATTCCAAGGATGAGACAACAGTTGTTCATTTAGGTCTTCCAGCCGATAGGTTTCCGGTCGGATGGTGCCTGAGACGACATAGGGACCTTCCCAATTGGGCCCTAGTGTACCCGATCCAATTTTCTTGGTGTTTGGGAAGGTCTTTTGGAGGACCATATCCCCGGCTCGGAATCGTTTGACTTTAACTCGGCGATTGTAAAACCGAGACACCTGTCTTTGTCGGGCCATCATCCTCAATCGAGCCTTTTCTCTTTTCTCTTCCAACGAATCAAGCTCGAATGAGAGGAGTTCGCCATTCTCTTGTCCACTGTACAAGTTGACTCGGGCCGAGCCAACGCTGATTTCAATCGGTGCGACTGCTTCCGCACCGTAGCATAGGAAAAAGGGGATTTCTCCCGTGGCAGTCCGTGCTGTGGTCCGATAGGCCCACAGTATATTCGGAAGTTCCTCGGCCCATGCTCCCTTTGCATCATCGAGCCTCGTCTGAAGATGCTGCTTTATAATTTTGTTGACCGCCTCGACCTGTCCATTCGTCTGAGGATGATGAGGCGAGGCGTATACGTTTCGAATCCCGAGATTGCTGCACATCTCCTGAAATTATTTGTTATCGAACTGCCTTCCGTTGTCGGTAACGATAGTCCGAGGTATCCCGAATCGACAGATGATATTCTTCCAAACGAAGCTTGTGATCCTTTGCTCGGTGATTTTCACCAATGGTTCTGCTTCAGCCCACTTAGTGAAATAGTCTATCGCAACCACAACGAATTTAGTCTGACCCTTCTCCAGTGGAAAAGGCCCGATGATGTCGATCTCCCATTGCGTAAAGGGCGATGGTCCCGACATCGGGGTCAGTTCCTCAGGGAGTTGTCTCGGGATTACTGCAAACCGCTGACACTTATTGCATCTTTGAACGAATCGTTTAGACTCGTGCTGTATAGTTGGCCAGTAATACCCCTGCCGTAACACTTTGTTAGCGAGCGAGCGTCCTCCTGAATGGTTTTCACATATCCCTTCATGTATCTCCCGTAAGATATAATCGGCTTCTTGGGAGTCGACGCACCTTAGTAGGGGAGCATGAAAGCCTTTTTTATATAGAATCCCATTGAAGATGGTGTAGCGTGAGGCTCAAACTTTTAACCGCCGTGCCTCGGCGCGGTCTTCTGGCAGTTCACCATCGTTGAGGTAGCAGACGAGTGGGTCAAACCAAACAGTCGCTGTGTCGATGGGAAATAGGGCCGAGTCTGTCGGCTCATCTATGCTTGGTTTAGGGACGTACTCAATTGGAACCGACCGAGGTATGTCTTCCTCGTCAGCTGAGGCAAGCTTTGCTAACAAGTCAGCTTTGGCATTGTCGGTCCTGGGTATTCGAATTACTTCGCACTTCTGGAATCCACCGATCAATTTTTTAGCTTTTTCCATGTACACCTTTAGTTGTTCTTTCTGAGTTTGATAAACACCGGAAACTTGGTTAACGACTAATTGTGAGTCGCTGAAAACATTCAAATGGGTCACGCCTAGACTCACGGCGAGTCTAAGGCCTAACAATAAGGCTTCGTATTCTGCTATATTGTTGGACGCTTGGAAGCCGAGTCCCAAGGCATATTGCATACAGGTTTGATCGGGAGTTTCTAATACTACCCCTGCCCCGTTTACCTTCGAATTGGAACCGTCGACAAATAGCTTCCAGGGTATCGGCCCGAGAGAGTAAGAAGCTTCAGGTACAATAATTCCCTCCGACTCAAGCATATTATCGCGATTAGGAGTCACTTCGACAAGAAAATCGGCGACGACCTGTCCTTTTAAGGCTGTCCTGGGCCTGTAATGTATGTCAAATTCACTCAATTCGACTGCCCACTTTGTAAGTTGGCCGGAAGCCTCCGGCTTTTGAAGAATTTGGCGGAGTGGTAAGTCGGTCACGACGACAATAGTGTGGGCCTGAAAGTATGGCCAGAGGCGTCGTGACGATACCACCAGAGTTAAGGCTACTTTCTCGAGCTGAGGATACCTCGTCTCTGCTGGTAGCAAGGCTTTACTGACGTAGTAGACTGGCAGCTGCTTCCCCTGACTCTCTCGTATTAAAGCCGAGCTTACTGCTGCTTCAGATACGGCCAAATATAATAACAACGATTCACCAGGCTCGGGCTTAGATAGCAGCGGTGGGGATCCGAGGTAAGCCTTTAGATCTTGAAATGCCTTCTCACATTCGTCCGTCCACTCCATCGTCTGTCGTCCCTTCAATTGCTTGAAGAATGGGAGACATTTGTCTGTGGCTCGGGACAGGAAACGATTGAGCGCGACCACTCTTCCTGTTAACCTTTGAATGTCTTTGATTATTTTAGGAGACTCCATTTCGAGTAGGGCTTTGATTTTCTCGGGATTCGCTTTGATTCCTCGCTGACTAAAGAGGAAACCGAAGAATTTTCCCGAGCTCACGCCAAACGCGCACTTGCTGGGATTCAACTTCATTTTATATTTACGTAGAATCAAGAACATTTCTTCCAAGTCCGTCTCATGGTCGACCGCTCGTTTACTTTTGACGAGCATATCGTCAATATAAACCTCCATCGTTCGGCCTATCTGCCGAGCGAACATTTTGTTCATTAACCGCTGGTACGTTGCTTCGGCATTTTTTAATCCAAATGGCATCACTCGGTAACAGTAAAGGCCTTTGTCAGTGACAAAGGTGGAATTCTCGTGCATTACAATTTGATTATAGCCTGAATAGGCATCCATAAAACTTAGCAGTTCATGACCTGCGGTACTGTCAACTAACTGATCAATGCGAGGAAGAGGGAAGCTATCCTTGAGGAAGGCTTTGTTTAGATCTATATAGTCTATACAGACTCGTCACTTCCCATTGGCTTTCTTTACAAGTACGACATTGGCTATCCATTCCGGATAGTATATCTCTTCGATGAATTTAGCTTTAAGGAGCTTGCCAACTTCCTCTTCAATGATAGCGTACCTTTCTGGGCCAAAAGGACGACGCTTCTGTCGGATGGGTCTGTAGGCTGGGTCGATGTTGAGTCGGTGTGTTATGACCGAGGGATCGATCCCAGGCATGTCTTCATGACTCCAAGCGAAGATATCGGCATACCGTCATAGCAAGGTGATCATTTATTCCTTAAGAGACGGACACAGGGACGAGCCGATTCGGACTACTTTCGAGACGTCTGTCTCGGATAACGGCTCCGAGACGAGTTCTTCCATCGGTTCCCCCCGCTCATGAGATCCGATACGGGGGTCCAGCGATTCAATCATCGACGCTTTAGTCGGGGCCTTGACTGCAGTGGCGTAGCATTTCCGAGAATCTTGTTGATCTCCTTTCACAATCCCTACTCTCGACTTGGTCGAAAATTTCATGGAAAGGTGGTAGGTAGATACCACAACTTGAAGGAGGCTTAGAGACGGTCGGCCGAGTATGGCGTTATACACCAACAGTTGGTCCACGACCAGGAAGTCGACCATCGCGGTCCTTTGATGGGTCACGGTTCCAGTGGTAAGTGGCAATGAGACGATTCCCTCATGAAGTACCTGTCCACCCGAGAACCCGATGAGCGGGGTTCGGATAGGTCGTAACATCGACCGACCCACGCCCATTTTGTCGAATGCTTGGGTGAACAGGACGTCCGCTGATGATCCCGTATCCACTAGTATCCGGAACACTTTTCTATTAGCGATGGTGAGGGTGACCACGAGTGCATCATCATGAAGATGATGAATACCTCGAGCATCTTCTCAGTGAACGAGATATAATATTTTTCTCGTTTCTTCTCCTTGGGGGGCCAAGACAGGAGAAGAACCTCGGACTCGGGGCGATCGAGGCTTCTAGCGTGGTTTCTTCGGGCGTTATTCGAGTCCCCACTGCCTTGGTGACCTCCGACAATCGTTCGGATTTCTTCTTGGGGTCGCTCCTCACTCGGCCCTGCTGAAACGCCGGACCCTTCTGTATGTTCTCTTAGTCGGCCTTCTTTAATCAGCCGCTCAATCTCGTCTTTTAAGTGATAACAGTCACTTGTGTTGTGGCCATGGTCACGATGATAGTGACAATACTTCTTCTTGTTCCGACGATCGGGATTCCCTCGCAGTTTCCGGGGCCAGTTGACGAAGCCTTCGCTCTTAATCTCCATTAGTACTTGTTCAGGAGATTTGTTTAGGGGGGTGTATGTGGAGAATCTTCTGTCTGGTCACTTTCCTGGCCTGCTGTCGTCTCGCTCCCTGTCCTCTTTTCGCTTTTTCCCTCCGACTGAGTCGGATTCTTTCTTGACCGACTCTTTAGCCGATGGTTTTGTGTTCTGGATCTTCTCTCGGAGGAGTCGCGTCTCTTCCGCATCAGCATATTTGTCCGACCGAACCATAAACTCGCCCAGAGTATTGGGCGGGTTCTTGTCCAGTGACGCTAAAAAAGGTTTGTCTTTAACCCCCTGCATGAGAGCGTTGAGAGCCGTCTCCTCAGAATGCTTTCGAACTTTCAGAGACTCGAAGTTGAAGCATTTAATGTAGTCTTTCAATAGTTCTCCTTCCCTCTGAACTATGTTGTTCAGATGCGCAGGCGGCTTTAATTTCTTCTTTCCGCCGATAAAATTGCTGAGGAAGGCGTCACTGAGTTCGGCGAACGATTTAATCGACTTGGGCTTCAATTGCTTAAACCAAAGTCGGGCTACGTCGGTTAGGATTAGAGAGAAGATTCGGCACATAACAGCATCCGAGGTGTCGTGCAACTCCATGTAGGTTTTGAAGCATTCAAGATGCTCTGTCGGATCAGTCTTTCCGGAGAAAGGAGTTATCTGGGGTAAGCGGAACCTCTCCGGCAGCCGAGCCCGCATTATCTCGTCCACAAACGGAGAAGCTCTCTCTTCAGATTTGGTCGGATTTGAGTTCCGACCGTGCTTTATATCCGCCATCTCTTTTTCCATCTTCTCTCGGACCTCATTCTTGAAGTCCTGTATAACAGCCTTCAAGGGTTCATCGCTTTCTGCCGTTTCTTTTGTGTCCGCAGGTAGCTGACTTCGTCTCCTCTGATCTATTCTATGCCTCAGATCAGAGGGAGGCAAAATGGCTGTTGCTGAATGGGCAGGCGCCGGGTGATTCAGTTTTCGAGGCTGACTCCTGACGCTGCATCTGCTGGTTATACAGTTGTTCCAGCATGTGTTTCATGGCAGCCATCTCGGAACGCATTTCTTGAACCTCGCGATCCAAGTGTGCGTTCGCTTGATTAGGCTGGCTTGTAGTCGCAGGCGGTGCTGTCGGGGGAGCTCCCTGAGCTGTGCTGGCAGCGGCCTCCCCCGCTTCATCTGGATCCGTCCTTCTGGTTCTTGTCATTCGAAAAATTGGAGAAAACGGCTTTTTGTCCGCTTCCCACTGACGGCGCCAAACTGTTGCAGTATTTTTATGGGATGTCTTCCTTAAGGCGGACCCTCCTTCACCTGCACAATCAACAATTTCAAGAGAACCCTGGCTAGAGTCGGGGAACCTCCGATGCTTAAGTCAGTTATCTGATCAGTAGCAAAAAGCTTATCTTAGTTCAGTACCGCGTACCTCCTTCCGTCCCAAGCTTGGAGATTTATATCGTTTGCCGATCCTCATCCTCAGAGGATTCTTCTCTTGATTATTCGGAGACTTAGTCCTTTCCACGGATTACTCTCAATTCCGAGAATCTCGGGATTCGTTATCTGTATCCCTGAATTTCCGCAGAGCAGTATCTGTTCTCGTTCCGCCACTTGCTGTTTCGGCCAGGTCGTTACCGACTCTGGGGGAGTCTCGGCCGACACAGGAGGATGGGTTCTCGGCCTTTCCACGGACGGAACAATCTCGGTGTCTATCCATCATTCCTTGTTCCATGACCGACAGAACCAACTTGTTGAGTCGGTCTTGTTCTATTGGCCGAGTGGCCTGAACACGCTCGGCCTTTAGTGGGCTCATACGGACGAGGTCATCACTCTGACAGAGTGACTTTAATCGTCCCTTACTTATGCCTCCTGGCCTATCCTCTGTTCTATCGGTGTTATTTCGGACTCTCCAGATAATGTCAGTAGAGCCAACCTACTTTAATCCGAGTCTCCAAACTTAACACATTTTCACCCAACAACAGCTATGATGTCCATTGTGTCATCATACTTCAACAAAAGAATCATAAGAACATTTAGAGAAACAATTCAAAACAAAAGATGCCAAGAGCAAGAAATATATTGTGGGTCGGTATATTGAATTCAAGATAATAGATGACAAACCTGTGGTAGATCAAGTTTATAATTGATAAAAGGTTGAATATAAAATTTTATCTGAAGGTATAAAAATAGATAAGGCCTTTCAAGCTGGCGTCATTATTGAGAAACTTCCAACTTTCAAGAAGGAATATATATAGAAATTTTCATAAATATAAGAGAAAGAAAATGAACTTGGATGACCACATTTGGATAAAAGAATAGGAAAAGAAATATGATAAACAATTTATGAAAATGAAGTTTATAACAAAGGCCATCTTGTTGAAAACAATTGGAGGGGTAAAACAAATGAAGCATAGGAACTCCAAAGAAAGACCCACACTTCCACGAAAATAATAACACAAAAAAATATAACAAGAAGAATATCAGTTGCTTTGTTTGTGGGAAAGTTGTTCACTTCGCTGCTAAAAATGATGCCATCAGAATTGTGACAAAAAGGAGAAGGCTCAAGTTTATATATTGTTCGAGAACTATTATTTTATTATTTATTTATTTATTTATTATTATTTTATTTTATTTATTTAGATCATTTTATGAAAAGATAAGGTTGTTGGAAGTTCTTCATTTTTCAGACCTCACATCTGGTAAAATGTTGATTCTTTTGGAAGTGTTCCGTGTTGTAGACTTCCAAAGAACCTTATTTCCACTTCGATGTCTAACAAGATTGGTTTTAATTTAGTTTGTGAACATGAAATATGTGAAATTAAAAAAAAAATGATAATTTTGTTGGAAAAAGCTGTTGGTGTGGTGCACTTAAAAAATAATGCGTGTCCTAGTCAACTGGCTATGTAGATGTGATGGGATTGATCTCAGCCGCTGATTTTAATGACCTTGGTCCGTTTAAACATGTGTGATATGCCCTGACTATATATAGCCTTGCCTTAAACTAATTATCTTATTAACTATGTGAGGATTAAATCATGTGGTCGTTGGGACCTTAAGATACACATTATTCATTGACTTCAAATAGTTGTGTTATGTGGATCTCGATACACTTAGGGCCTGTTTGGCCGGCTGGATTAGACGGGCTTAGGTGGGATGGAATTGCATCTGGTCCTGTCCCTGTTCCACCCCATTTTTGGGAAGAGTGGAATAACTTGGAATTAGGTTAGATGGAATCGTTTTGGGTCCTGTACCGATTTCTCTCGATGTTAGCAAGTTGTATAAGTCCCACCATGATGTGTGGGTTATATGTACACCATCCACTCATTTTTTGAGATCATTCTAGAGCATGGGCGAAAAAATCAGCTAGATCTAAAGCTCAAGTGGACCCCACCATAAAAAGCATTGGGAATTGAATACTTACCATTGAAAACTTCCTTGGGGCTACATAAGTTTTGGATCTGTCTCATTTTTTAGCTCATGCCATAAACTGAGGTTACAAAATAAATGAACAATTTAGATATAACACATTTATGTTATCTCAATAGTTTCAAATGATAGTGGATATATCCTTTCAATATACCATCAAATTACAAACTAAGTAGGGAATTAAGCTTATCCCATGATAAGAGGGAACAACCCCTGCCATGGGTAATAATGATGTTTTTTAAATCCCATCCCACCTAATACTTTCCAATGCAACTGGCCAAACAGGCCCTGATATTCTATGGCCCGCGCAGATAGTTGAGAAATACCTGTGTGCATTCATGTTTGATATATACAGTCATCTCATGTGAGGGTATTGATTAAGTGAAGATGGAATGTCTGAAGCATCAGGACTCGACTCGGTGTCAGTTATTTCCTACCCTTATGGACGGGGATTTGGTGGATCCCTGAATCGACCAACATCGATGGGTCCCTAACTGTAGAACCCATCTTAATGTCTCTTAAATCCATGCTGTCCATCTATTTCTTTAGATCATTTTATGGCACGAGCTTAGAAATACACCAGATCCAAATCTAAAGTGAACCACACCACATGAAACAATGGTGATTGAATGCCCACCATTAAAAACTTTTGGGAGGCCACTCACATGTTTATTTTCCATCCAGCCTGTTGATATGGTCATAAAGACCTGGATGAAAGGACTGCATAGATACCGGCTAGATCTAAAAATTTTATAGCCCCTAAGAAGTTTTTATTAGTTAATATTCCTATGGTGTGGTCCACCTGAGATTTGGATCTATCACATTTTTGGGTTCATGCCTTAAAGTGATATGAGAAAACAAACAAACAACATGGATATAAAACATACATCTCCGTGGGCCCCATAATCCGGGATTCACCAAAGCCATGTCCTATCATTACCCTACATAGGAGAGTGAGTGGTCCATGGATATATGATCTTGGTGTGGACCTTTAGGTACTTACATTAGAAGAATTGAGTTCAAGTCAATAGTCTAAGGGCTTATTAGATTGGCCTATGATCATTGTGATCGTGGACTTGAGAATACATAAAAGGTGATTGGATTCTTACATGCAAGGATGTATAAGGATTGTGAACTTAATTAGGTGATCACTTTGGTTAACTTTATAAGGTTATTGCATGGCCGATGAATGTGGGTGATGCTGGGCTCATCCATAAAGAGTCATTAATTCTTACACAGGCTAACATAGGATCCCCTATGTTTACCTTGTATTATGGCTAAATAAAATATCAGATTCATCAAGTTTTTTCTCTCATAGTACTATAAAGGTTTTAAATGACTTAAAAGTTTTTTAGCTGTTAAAGTTTTATTTTAATCCTTACAAATCACACTTGATGATGACCTAATGATTCAGATATGATGGTCTACCATTTGGTCAAAATGGAATAATGATGGATGGTAGATGGCCGTGATAGTGGAGGGATAGGATCACAAGTGTGTAATGTATGAGGCAAATCGATAGAATTATCTCATAACAGGATATAAAAAATTTTATAAGGTGGCGAATTACCATATAGTGTGTACTCTTAAAACCCTAAACTCCTACTTAATTTTCTATTGCAAAGAGGAGAAGCGATGTATAGAGAATTTGTGGATGTCCCCTCCCCTTAGGTGTCACCATAGTAAAGAGAGAAGAAAGATGTATTTGCATAGAGCTCTCGCCACGATTCTTTCTTCCCTTCACAAGTCCACATTTGTGGGTCCACTTAGATGGACAGTATATGTCAATCTTGGCCCATATAGAGATTTAAATGTTAGGATTCTCCATCCCCTCCAACTGTAATAGATCGGGGAGAGACTCTTCTTATGAGATCAACATCGACAAATCTACATTATTTAATCATCTTTGTGATTAATTCTGAAGAGGTAAGATATAAACCATTCTTTTGATTATTGATCATTGTATTTATATTTTGACATTATTACATTGAGGTTCTTTTGCTTAGAATATGACCATCTTCAATTGAGGATTAGTATATAAGATAAATCTTAACGAACCAGCTTCACTTGATGATCTGGATGATCAAGATGATTCTCGAGTCCCAAAGTTTTAAAGGTTTATATGAGTTTTTTCTTGTGGGTTTTAGAGGTTTAGATTTTTTGCCACCACATGATAACTAAGGAAGAGAAGGATTGGAAAGGTCGAGTTTCGCTGCAATAGTTAGCGGTTTCGCGGACGAAGAAGACATTGCTGCAAGTTTTGTCAAAACAAAGGAAATGAGGATCGCATGCTAACGTCTCCATTCACACCCTTTCCGAGTTTTGATCATGGCATGGGCATGTGGATCAAATGGAGTTGGTTTGGGGGTTTGCGCTACACAAATTTGAAGGTAAGGAGGAGAAAAATACAGAAGGAATGTGCCATTTTTTTTAATTTCTTTTACAGCGTGAAATTTAGAGTTCTTGCATGATGAGCAACTAGTGGGTTTGGGCTCACACGTGATTGGTGGAGCCCTGAAGATAATCCATCTCTTGTAGAAACAAGTGGACAAATAATGGATGGTATTAATCTTTGGATGGTTGTTCAAATCAATTGATTAATTATCCACAGTTTGGAAGATAACTTGATCCACTGCTGTACAAATATAGTTAGCCATGTTATTAGATAGTCTATATCGAAGTGTTTGATTCAAGGTTATGATTGATAATCACAGTCTAGCTGGTGCATGGTTTGGATGACACTAGCTAGAAATACAAAACAAGTGATCCATGGGGTTCTTTGATCAGGTGTTAGGAAGTAGATGGAGGGTAGTTTGTAAATTAATTATTGTATTGGGATCTATATTGTAGAGGGTGTATGGTGTAGTGTGCGGATGCGTGCATGATATGCTTTCACTTTTTTTATAAATTTAAGAATCCGAAGGATTCTTCCTACAAACTCTATGAGCTCCATAAATAGGCCTAAACATTGTCTGATATTAAAATTGATATGATAGGTTCGTTAGGACGAGTGTAAATATTGTATTGGCGCGGTTTTTGTCTTACGTTTGGGTGGGCCATCTAGCAGATATGAAGAAAATTTTGTTGGACAATCGAATCTTGTGATCTAAGTATGGGGGTTAAGGATGTACGGTTCAAATATGTCGAGTAAGATTTGGTTAAATTTTCATCTCGAATGGACATACAAATAGGTTTTGAGATAGATTTTAAATGTAGGGATGTGTACACCATGAAATTCTTAGATGATCAGTGGATGTTCCTATAACCATTAGTATTGGGTGAAAAAATAGTTAAGTCAATTAGGTCAATTTATGAAATGGACCACCAACTCTACTAACCAGCATGGACCCTTTAATTTTCGAGCCCTAAGGGGCATCTATTTCCAAAAACAGGACCTTCTAGGAGGTTGATGTAGTTGTAAGGACACTCAAAGATGATACAACTGTAAGTCCACTCAAATGGCCAATTGTTGACCTAGCCTATAAGTCGGTCATAGCTCGGCTAAAGGTCGGCCATAGCTCAGCTATAGGTCGACCATAAGCTTGATCATTGCTCACCCAAAGCTCGGTAGTAGCTTGGAACTGTCTTTGACAGAGCAGATGACGATTCGAATGGAAAGCTTGACATGATCTATACGATCCATCTCCGGACTAATAGTCCGAGAATCTTTCTAATGACCTGAAGATCTCTCCCAAGATCTTTGAAGGATCAGATCAAATCTCGAGGACCTCAGAAGACGATAATCTCGTAAAGATTCCAGACGGATCTCCCAACGGATTCATCTCCAGCGTATCAGGGAAGACTCCTAGTAGCATCGTCTTCCCTCCTCTATAAATAGAGGTACCCCCAGCCAATGTAAGGTATGCACATTCATACCCTAATACTCGATTGGTGACTCTTTTCCTAAAGAGATCCCACCCTACAAAAGACCCCAACATTTAAACTTAGGCATCAGAGGGTCCCCTGTACAAGCCAGGGTCTCCTTTGTCTCTTATTTCCATCTATGTAGGTATTAAAGGGTCAACCAGGGAGGGTTTGACGGAAAACTGCATCAACAGTTTGCGCCGTCTGTGAGAATGACGTCTTAAGCTATTCCTTCTTTACCAGATAAGCTTCAAATATATTACAATGACGAGAGGGAAGAAGAGAACTCGAGCCTCCCCAGTTGCAGCTCCAGTTGCACCTGAGCACACACCGTCGCCCTTGGAACAACTCAAGCAACTGGAAAATCATCAGGATTCATCTTCGCAACACCAAGCGAATTCCTGTTCCGGGAGACAGGGTCAACAATCCCATACAAAGGGAGGTCGGCTGAACTGTAATGCCTCGGTTTTTGGAACCCGAGTATATGACTCGTTCTCTAAAAGCCTAAGTATTAGCTTTTAAAATTCAGTATAAATTTGAACCGCCTATCATTAATCAGAGTTTACAGCAAATGTTGGCAAAATAAATCATGCATTAAATCTTCTGATCATCACAAAATCCTAAATGTAGCGCCCAAAAAGGACTTATACAACCCATTTAACAAAAGTTCATTAAACAAAAATATGAATCTATCATCTAATAGTGGAGCTCAATATGGGCCGTAGGGACCTCGTTTAGATCCTCAGTTACCTAATTTGCTCTAGCAACCCAGTGAATAGCATCGGCTCGTTCTACACTTACATCAACTGTTATGGTTTGATAGCGTCAATGGCTATCATAGTGAGAAATACCCTCTAAGATTACACACTCATCATTCATAATCAAGGATAAATCACAAGTCATGAGAATGAACATACTAAATAATGCAATTAATAATCATGAGCATATATTCAAAAATTAAGCCAATCACATAATTTCGTCATAAGAAAAATATAATAGCAATCACAATGCAAGTGTATGTATCCAGATAGTCTAATATTCAATCATACAATCTTTTATTACACCCGAAAATCACATTGTTCTTGAACTCCGTAAGATGGGTAGAAAATCGATAAGCGAACTCCCACTTCAGTCGAAAATCATAGTACAAGTGAACTCCGCAAGGTGAATAGAAAATCAACCTTTAAACCTATACTTTACCCTAAAATCATATCATATGTGAACTCTGAAAGATAGCTAGAAAATGAATAAGCGAACTCTCGCTCCACCTGAAAATCATGGTATGACTGAATACCGCAAGATGAAGAGAGAATTAACAAGGGGCATACCAACATTATCCAAAAATCGTATGAACTCCGCAAGATGGTTAGAAAATCTATAAACGAATTCCTGCTCCACCCGAAAATCATAACGAACTCCGCATAATGGGAATCAACATACAAACATCTACTTCACCCAAAATTCATATCGTACTTGAACTCCGCAAGATGACTAGAAAATCGATAAGCGAACTTCACCTCTACCTAGAAATCATGGTATGACTGAACACCGCAAGATAAAGATACAATAAACATACAAACTCTAGATCACCTAGAAATCATATCGTACGTGAACACCGTAAGATATCTAGAAAATCAATAAGCGAACTTCAGCTATACCCGAAAATCATGGTGTGACTGAACACTGCAAGATGACTGGGAAACTAATATATAATCCTTTACTTCACTCAGAAATCATATCGTATGTGAACATCATAAGACTACCAGAAAATCGATAAGTGAACTTCAGCTGCATCCGAAAATCAGCATATGACTGAACACCGCAAGATGAAGAGAGAATTAACATAGAAACTCCAACGTCATTCGAAAATCATATAAACTATATAAGATGACTAGAAAATCAACAAGAGAACTTCAGCTCCACCCAAAAATCATAACGAACTCTGCATAATGATCCAAAAATTAATAAAATATGTAAATATAACCAATAAGTCACAAAATGGTGTCAATGTCCATCAAAGCCACAAAAGGCATATAAGCGATTCAAGCCGCGTAGGGCAAATATGCGGTCCAAGCCATGTAAGACAAAGTTTGATCCAAGCCATGTAAGACAGATGCACGATCCAAACCGCGTAAGTCAAATATAGAACGCAAGATGGTGAGTTCATGACAAGTTTCATTCATTACATCACTTAATCGCAAACGACAAGCATATAGTTAATTAACAATGTACAACTAAAGATATTATGTTATCATCAATCATTTATGCTTGCTATAATTAAAGAGATATATTCATTATCTAGCACAAGAATCAATTGCGTAATATATTAACATATTCACATAATAAGTTAAGTAACTCAATCAAGTAACTTAGGAGATACTAAATGGGAGGGATTAAGGCATCATCTATGATTAGATTAATGAATTTAAGTAAGAAGCTCAAAGGGTAAGTCCTCACCTAGATTAAACAACTTAGATGTGTGGCCCGCTAGATGACTCGTGATTGCAACCTGATACAACCAAATCTGATCAATACACATGCGGCCACAACTCAATCAAAACGTTAAGGAAGAATTTTAATAATTAGCTTTCTACTGGTGATAGACTTAATGAAAGCTCACTGAGTCGACTCAGTAGCAAATAGATGAAATGAGTTTCAATTTACCTTAGATTTATATCACTTGGAAAAGCTATAAAGCTAGAGTAGGCTAGATCTAAGGTTTCGACGCATCTTGAGGTGCGCTCTATTTGACGTAACCTGAACTCGGCCGTCAACTCACCCAATTTGACTTGGTAGGTGCAATGACCACCGACCCACTCTCTCTTCTCCCCTATATATCTTCCTCTTCCCTGCTTTCTCTTTTTCTTCCTCACGTCCCTTTTCTCCTTACTATAACTCCAGCCAAATCTGGAGCAGATCTGACCCAACCATTCCCCACTAGCTCGTCCCGAACTCAAGCTCGACAACAACTCCCATCGACCCATCTTGGTGTGGCAGCAATAGTCGCACCCTTCACGATTTCTCCTTTTTCCTTTCGTTTTTCTCTGTTACTCTCTCTCTATATTCTCATTTCTCTTTCTGCTGGACCAATCAACATCTGGGCTCGATTAGACCACACCCAACTCGGTCAGAGGCCTGGTGCAGCAGCTCCTAGCTCGACTTGGTGCGGCAGCAGCAGCCGCACCATCCTCTCTCTAATGTTTCTCTCCCTTTCTCATGCTCTCTTTCTCTCCATTATCTTTCCTTTTTTTTGATAGGGGAGGAACCCCGACTCGAACAGCAGTTCGACCGACTCGACGACTTGGTGCGGCAGAGCGTTGACAGCAAGAAAAGAAAACGACGCTCTCCCTCTCTCTTTTGGCTTTCTGATTTTTAGGGTTTAGTGAGGCCTCCCTGAAGCCTTATATAGCACTCCCAAATTTCGTTTAGAGGGTCCGACCGCTAATCTCCTAATTAGTCGAAAGGCAGAATTTAAACAAAGTAGCTCGAGTTTTAAAAAAAAAGAAGAAGAAGCTTACTGCTAGATTTCTGACATATGGGTCCACCTAATGGACGTCTCAGATCAGCGAACGGGGCCCATCAGAGGATGGTGGTTTCTTTCAGCCAATGGAGAAGATGACCCAACCGTTAATGGCGGGTCATCATTGGATGGATGATTTGATGATCAAAGGCGAATGGACAGCGTGGATGGGTCCCCTGATCATCTTGGGGCCACCAAACGGGCGGTCATTAACATCCTGTTAACCGTTTTGATTTTCCGACATGCGGCGACGACAGGAGAAGTTCAAGCCACAACTTCTTGAAAGCCCTAGCATGGAGGGCTAGGATGGCTCTCAATGGAAGGCTGGGATGCTGTAGAGGCAACCCACGCGGATCGCCAACGTGGAAAGAGAGGGAAAAATGGATTTTTTTTTATTTTTTTTTTTCTGTTTTCGGCAAAACAACTGCACCCAGCCCAGTTTGTAGCTGAGCTTGTGCGCGCACATGTGCCATCTAACTGGTGGAAATGGGCAGGGATTGGTCGGACCTATCAGCCCAACACGATGGGACGGTTTGGATCATTGAGTTGGGAGCTGATGGTGGTCCACGGTTTGTCAAAAAACGACCGTTGTCTGTTTGAAGTCTGATGAGCGGGAAAAGCTCCCTACTAACTTTCCATTCTCATCGGGTCAAACCCGATTGACTCGATTCCCCATCCAGTGCACAGCGGGTGCACACACGGGTCATGCGCATGCATCAGATGGGGCCCATAAAGATGTTTTTGATGGATCTGCTCCATCCATCTTATTACTTGATACGTGTAAGGCCTTGAGTCCAAGAATGTGGCTGATTCAAAGCTTAGGTGGGCTATACTCGATCAATTCGAGTTATTTGGTGATTTAAGTTAATTCGATGGTCGGATTGACCCCGAATTTGGTTCTAAGGGGTTCCCAACCTAGTCTAGATTATCCTCAGTGGCACTCTTATTGATCGAGTAATTTAAGTATAGTATTCGAGTGTTAGATCACTTGATATTAGTTGTAGATTAGATGGATGGTGGATCTATAAATCTAGGGTCCGATATAGATGATTTCAGCTGATCTACTCCTTCCATTTGTTTTATCAACTCTAATTTGGACCAACCCGAAGGATGAGGTAGATCCAAGGCCTAGGTCGGCCACGCTATGTGATTTCATGATCATTATCGATTTTTACAAATCCGATGGTCATATTTTCTCTTAGACATGATAATCACTAATTTGAGGGCTTCAGGGGCCTAAGGACCATCCGCCTAGTGATTTATTACTGGATTTGAGGCCCAATTCCTATAGTTTAATCATGCATCATTCATGACCCATTTCTAAGGGTAAGGATTAATGGATTCGATGATCCAATACTACAGGTTACTAGTGGATGATTTGGTTTACTAAAGAAATAGGTCCTCCAGATAACGTGACACTATTTTGAAAATCAATGGATGGATTGTTCTAAGGTTGATGCCTTCTTCCCACTGGCTAGCTACAATTTTAAAATGTAATTTTGATAATAGAGTTAAGCTTATTTTGATAAACCTACCCGTGCATCTATGACTTAGTTCACATGGTAACACCCAAGTACTGAAATGTACGGGGTGTTACATGAACTCCCTCGAAAAGGAGGTCGGAATGCTTAGAGAAAATATAGGCTACATGAGACAGATGCTGGAGAACTTGTAGGCCTAACATTTGCAAAGAGTCAGTAGGGAAGATGGACAAGTGAGCAACAATCCCCTTCAACCTTCCTACACGAGGGCAACCTCTACGAGAAGCCGACCACCCTCTCAAAAAAGTCATCAAAATAGCTCGGCTAGACTAGTCCTGTTACACGTTTCGAAAACTACAACTTTGCTCGCTTCTGACCTATGCCATGAGCTAGATTGAAAGAAGTGTGGTAAGGCCCTAGTCGAAACTATTGTAGAAAGTGACAAGCCTTGGGAAGCAGAGATAAAGAACTTGTGAGATTAGATTGGGGACATACAACAACCCTATCGAACTAACACGCTGATGCAGGCTATAGTTGAGGAATCTGACCCCCTGTTTACTGCCGATATCATGCAGGTGCGACTGCCAGATCGATTCCGTTTGCCCCAAATCATTCCCTTCTCGGGCTATCAAAGAACACAAAATCCTTTAGAGTCTACATGAAACTTCATAATGCCTCTGATGTGGCCATGTGCCAAGCCTTTTCTCTGACTCTAGCTGGAGCAGCTCGCGCCTGTGGTCAAGCAGTTGAAGCTGAGCTACATCAGTTCGTTCTCTCAACTCAGCCGAGCTTTCGTCATGAACTTCATTGGAGGAAAGAAGAGGCTCAAAGCTCCTGCCCACCTACTGCAGATCGTCTAGAAAGAGGGTGCGCTCTGACTACATCAAGTGCTTTAATCTGGAAGCACTGTAGGTCCGTAAGCACTCAGAAGAGCTCACCCTCAACGCCATCATTACCGGGTTGCGAGATAAGCAATTCCTCTTCTTGCTAGATAAGAATCCTCCTACAATGATGACCGACCTACTGAACAGGTCACAGAAGTACACTAATACTGAGGAATCCTGGATCCTATGAGTGGCCATCTAGAACAAAGTTCCTCTGACCAAAGAGCAGTAGACCCGGGCAAAACCAAGCTTGGCTAATTCGAATAAGAAAAGGAAGGATGATCAATCAGGGGACAACCGCCACCAGAACAAGGGGCCCAACAGTAAGTTTAAGAATTACACCCCTCTTAACAAAACTCCTGAGCAAGTTCTGATTAAGATCCAGGATAAGCATCTCCTCAACTAGTTGAATAAAATGAAGTCCGATCCCAGGAATAGAAGTAAGAACAAGTACTACCACTTTCATCGGGATCACGGACACAACACGAGTGACTATTTTGATCTTAAACAAGAGATCGAGGCACTCATTTGTAGCGGCCATCTTGGGGAGTACGTTAACCATAGAGGAGATCGGGTCATGGCAAAAGATGATCAGCCCATTAATAACGAACCTACCACAAAGATCCACACCATCTTCGAGGGCCATGGAGGTAGTGAGGACTCAAATAATGCTCAAAATGTCCATATTAGAAAAATTGGTCGTCCTGAAGGTGAAGTTCTACTAGTTGGGAGACTTATGAAGGAACCAAAAGTGGAGACCCATAGCTTGATCTTCAGTGAAGAAGACGAATGGGGAATCTATCACCCACATGATGATGCGCTTGTGGTCACCTTGACCATAGTTAATCGGAAGGTATTTCATATCCTTGTTGATACCAAATTGTCAGTCGATGTCCTCTTCACTCAGGTGTTCAATAAAATGGGGATTGGTCGATCTCTAATTCTGCCCATCAAGACCCCGTTGCTCGGCTTCTCAGGTGGGAAGGTCATATCTGAAGGGGCAATTCAGCTTCCACTCATGGCCAGGGACGGATAAAACTAAGTCACCACAATGGTCGACTTCTTGGTAGTGGACTGTCCGTCCGTCTATATGGAAATCTTAGGCCGACCATCTCTGAATGCTCTACGAGCTGTTGTCTCGACCAACCATTTGGCCATGAAGTTCCCAACTAAGCAAGGGGTTAGGTCAGTGAAGGGCGACCGACATGATGCCTGGTAGTGCTATGCAATGACATTGAGGACCTCGCACCAAACAATGACTATTACTTCATTGGATCCGAGTGAAGAATCCGAAGAAAGAGGTTGCCCCGTGGAAGACCTCATTCCCGTTCCTCTGGATGAGTTGCCCCTTCTAGAACCGTTAAAATTTGGTCGTCCCTAACGGCACTATGTGGGACAACCTGATAGCACTCCTTCGACGTTATGCTGACGTCTTCATGTGGTCCCATAAAGACATGCCTGACATCGACTCCAAAGTCACCATGCATCGGCTGCACGTCGACCCTGCTCATCGACCGATTCAACAAAAGTGTCGGGCGCTCGGTCCTGAAAGATACACGGTCATCGAAGAAGAAGTTGACAAACTCTTCAAGACCGGCTTTATCGAGGAAGTTTATTATCCAGACTGGATTGCCAATGTTGTGTTAGTAAAGAAAGCAAATGAAAAATGACGTGTCTGTGTGGACTATACAGACCTGAACAAGGCTTGTCCCAAAGATAGTTTTCCTCTCCCCCGAATCGACCAACTAGTTGACAGCACAGTTGAGCACGAACTACTGAGCTTTATGGATGCTTACTCCATTTATAATAAGATTGCAATGCATCCACATGATAAAATAAAAACTACCTTTGTCATTGACAAAGGTCTACTGAGTCATGCCTTTTGGATTAAAAAATACAAGTGTCACTTATCAACGATTGGTCAACAAAATGTTCACCCAACAGATAGGGCTGACAATGGAGGTGTACATCAATGATATGCTCATCAAGAGCATCAAAGCTACAGACCATATCGTTGATCTCGAGGAAATGTTTCTCATTCTTTGCAAGTACCGAATGAATCTAAACCCGGGCAAATGTGCTTTCGAGGTTAGCTCGTAAAGTTTCTCGACTTTTTGGTCAGCCAACAAAGAATTGAAGCAAATCCTAAGAAGATTAAGGCTCTCCTTGATATGCAATCACTAAAGACAACTAAAGATGTTCAACGACTCACAGGGAGGATCGCTACCCTAAATTGCTTTGTGTCCTGAGGTACACATAAGTATCTCCCCTTCTTCAAACAGTTGAAGGATAAACAGGTGATAGATTAGGTAAAAGAATGCAAAGTGGCCTTTTAACAGCTCAAATAATATCTATGGTTGCCCCCACTGCTCTTTATACCCAAGCAGAAAGAGTCCCTACTATTATACTTGGTTGTTTCTGATGCAACGGTCAACTCAGCCCTAATTAGGGAACATGAGGGGAAGAAATTTTTAGTGTACTATGTTAACAAACCCCTAGTTTCAGCCAAGATGAGATATCTGACCCTAGAAAAATTAGGCATTGGTCGTCTCCTCTCAACGCTTGCGGCCATACTTCCAAGCTCATACCATTGTCATCTTAACCAATCAACCACTGCATCAAGTGCTCTAGAAACCCGAAGCTTCGGGAGGACTGACTAAGTGGGCGATTGAGTTAAGTAAGTTTGATATCAAGTACTAGCCTCAAGCGACCATTAAAGGTCGGGCGGTAGCCGACTTCATCGTCGAGCTAACCTCCACACCCAAGCAAACTACCGACCTACCAATGCTAGAGTCCGTCCCAAGTGTAAGTCCCGACCAAACATCTGTTGAGTCGTCTGACTCCCACGTTCTTCCCGACCCACCCCAATGGACACTTTATGTTGATAACTCCTCTAACTCTAAGGCAAGTGGGGCTGGGATAGTCCTAGAGACCCTAGACCATACATGCATGCAGTATGCTTTACGATTTGGATTTCAAGCCTCTAACAATATAGTAGAATATGAAGCCCTGCTCGCCGGACTTAAGCTGGTAGCCAACATGGGGGCTCAACAACTCGAAGTCTTCAATGATTCACAATTGGTCGTCAATCAAATAGCTGAAACATATTAAGATAAGAAGGAACAGATGAAAACATATCTACGGAAGGCCAGAGAATTGATTGAAAAGTTCCAAAAATGCAGTGTGACCCTCATTCCTCGAGCCAAGAATTTCAAAGCTAACATGCTAGCAAAACTAGCCACTGCAGATGAAGATGACATTCTGAGATCCCTCCCAATCAAATTCCTTACGCAACCTAGTATCAATGAGGCCGACCTTATCGTAGTTCTTCCAGTAAGCTTGAAACCAACTTGGATGGATCCGATCATCGACTACCTCAAAGAGGACAAGTTATTTGAAGACCGATTAGAGGCGCGTAGGTTGCGAACTAGAGCAGCCCGCTACACCATACTCAACGACGTCCTTTACAAAAAAGAATTTTATCTTCCTTACCTCAGATGCCTCCGACTGGAGGAAGCAGAGTATTTCCTAAGGGAGACCCATGAAGGGATGTATGGAAACCACTCCGGAGGTTGAGCATTGGCCCACAAAGTGATCCAATAGGGCTATTACTGGCGAGCCATCCAAATCGACGCTCGATAATGCGTTCAGAAATGTGACAAGTGCCAACGCTTCATGAACATACCTCGGCAGCCACCTGAAGACCTTGTCCCAATGACTGGACCATGGCTATTTACTCAGTGGGGAATTAACATCATTGGTCCTCTCCTGACTAGTAAAGGTCAGATCAAGTTCGTTGTAGTAGGGGTCGATTACTTCACAAAATGGGCTGAAGTTGAACCATTAGCGAAGATAACCGAGCAAAGGATCACAGATTTCCTCTGGAAAAACATCATATATAGGTTCAAAATTCCTCGGACCATCGTCTCTGACAATGGGAAGCAATTTGATAACAAGCAATTCTAGGGGATGTGAGATAACCTTGAAATCCGTAACGTTTACTCTTCACCGCAACATTCGTAGGCAAATGGACAGGTCGAAGCAATCAACAAAATTATCAATCATCACTTCTGAACTAAGCTCGAGAATGCCAAAGGGCATGGGATGAGGAACTCCCTAAGGTCCTTTGGGTGTACCGAACTACCGCCCGGACGACCACAGAGGAAACGCCCTTTTCCCTAGCATATGGAGCATAAGCGGTCACCCAGTAAAGATCAAACTGCCTACAACTCGGATAAAGTCATTTGACGAACAAGTTAATGCCGAGCTAATGGCACTGAGTCTTGACCTTCTTGAAGAACAGAGAGAGCAAGCTCGGATCCAAACCATTGTTCACCTATGACAAGTAATGCATTTCTACAATGCCAGGGTGAAGGCTAGAAGATTCCGAGCTGGTGACTTAGTCCTTCGAAAGACCTTCTAAAACACCAAGGAACCAGGATCAGGGACCTTGGGCCCGAACTGGGAGGGACCCTACATAGTAACAAGTACGAGCTGACCTGGCTTATACTGACTAAAAGATCTAGATGGCCAGCTCTTGCCGCATCCTTAGAATGCTAAACATCTCAAAATTTATTATCCTTAGCAGATCAGCGCGAAGCTTATTATACAACGAACAACTTCAAGCTAGTACCAATAAAGTTGTTACAATGTAATTCCTACTTGACCTAGTATGTCTGTCGGCAATCAGATTTGACCAAGATCCGACCTATGTCTGACCTATCGGATCCGACCAGGGTCCAATCTATCCAAATTAAGCTCGATCCACTTGTTCGAAATTAAATATGATCTACTTAACTTAGACAAATTCTATGACAAGGAAGATTGTTTCAAAAATGAATGAAATTTTCATTAATAAAACCTTGAAGGGCGCACTTACATCAATCGAAGCCTTGGAAGGCACATTTACATCAGACTACATTAATTGAAAAAAGGAAATATATTACATAGCCAAGGGAAATGTATTACAAAGCCAAGGAAAAAGCACTGTAGGAGAAATCGATCTTCAAGCCTTAGGGGTTTGCTCAGGAGCCACCTCGTCACCTGGAGCATCGGAGCCAGAGTCGGTCTCAGCAAAGCTAGAGAGATCCAGCTCTGGAAGGCCTCCTTCACAGTCTCGACGCACTTGGCGTAGCCCTGACGATAGAGGGCATTTATGTCCTCCATGTATGCCTGGGAAGACTCAAACTCCTTGACTGTGTCCTCTTGAGCTTTAGCTAGCGCAGCTCGAGTCCCTGCCTTGAGCTTCTCAAGCTTCACCCCGGTTTCCCCAAGCTTCATCTCAGATTCCTTGAGCTTTGCCTCCAACTCGGCCTCCCACTGAGCCGACTTTGCAAAAGCTTCTTCAAGAAGATTCCTCGTGACATCTAGCTCGACCTCTGTAGTTGTGGCCCGAGCTTTTGACTGTGCGAGCTTTTGGCTAGCCTCACCTACCTGCTCCCAAAGCTGAGCAACCTCAGCATGCTCCTTCAGCATACACCGGGAGGAGCTGCAAGATAGAAAAGTAAGGTGATACCGAGTAATAAAAAATGAAGAATGACCTAACTTTGGAAGATGTACTTACTCCAAGGGGACTCGTCGTCGCAAACGCTAAAGCCGATTCCGTCGGGGAGTCGAACAAAGTGTCGAACTTTGCCTCAGGCACGTGCACTCTACCCAATGGAGGATCTCCTCCACAGTTCGGCAGAGACCCCTACGCTCCCCTTACACTCTAGAAAGGCAAGCTACCTCCTCCACCCTTGAAGGGTGAGCTTTTTCGGGAGCTCCTTGCACCTTAGTGGAGGGAGCTCCTTCTTGAAGGGTTGACCTGACCGTTCTAGCAGCATCAAAGGAGGGATCCACCTCCATTCCCTCTCCTTTTACTTCCAACATAACTGGATAGGAGGGGCCGACCTTGCCCTTGCTCTTGGAGGAGGTCTTCTGCCTCTTCCTCTTCGGCACGGCTAACTCCTATTGAGAAGGCGCCTGGAGCTTGAAAGTGGGCTTGAGCAGTGATCGAGCTTCAGGCATCTCTGCATCAAAAACACGAAGAAAATCAGTCAAAAAAATCTCCAAAAATTTCTAGGTACCAAAGCTCGACCAGAAGTCTTACCAAAATTCTTACCGGTGAAGACGAGGTCCAAGCCTAACTTAAGAAGTAGCTCAGGTTGGAGAAGTACTCTCTAAGACCTTTTCTCCTCCTCTAATGCTTTCACCCCTCTGATCTAAGCAAGCGATCCACTATCGAGCAACGAAGGATACTTAGGGACAACTGCGACAAAAGACATGAGTAAATGGGTTAAGGAAATTCGAAGACCGCCCAACTAAGGACGAGCTAAAAAATAACTACATCTAAGGAACACTTACTTGGGTCAAAAAATGCTTTGGGGACCAAGTGCTAATCCGAGGTCAGAGGTAGGTTAGCTGCCTCCCAACACCTAGAAGCTCAAAACCGCTTATCCCTCCAGTTCTTGTTGGACGACGAAGGGTCGGTGATAAGGCCCTCTCTAGTCCCCTACCAAGTTGAGAGATAGTACCAGCCAAGCTACAACTTGTTCGGCTTTAGTTGGTACAGATTGAGGAACTCCTCGACGATTAGCTTGGGCAGCTCTAGCTCAGACCACAACACTGCGTAGCCAATCAAAGTCATCCACCCATTTGGAATCATTTGTCCAGGGGCCAGATTTAGGTGGGCGAGAAAACGCCTCACCAGACCTTGCAGAGAAAGCCATAGGCCACATTGAAGAGTGACTTGGAAGATCGTGATAGCCCCCTCTAGAGGCCAGTTTAGAATCTCTTCCAGCAAAGGGAGCCAAAGGATTACAGACTCGTGAATGTAATACAAGCCTAATCTGGGCCAGTTCCTCAACAGTGAGATTCGAGGGCACGGGACTCTTTAGACCCTCTTCACCAGCAGACTCTTCTGGGTCATCTGCACCGGAAGGGTCACATTCTGCACTTACCGGCCTCTTAGCTGAGGATTGTTCTATCACCCATGACGCCGGGAACTCGACTTCTGCCATCATCACCAACAACAATGATGGGTTCGACATCAATTGGAGGCTATTGACCCCACTGTCGCCGTCGGAGGCCCCCATCCCGTGAACTAAGAGAATCCGACATTGCGGCTTTTTATAGCGGTTGATAGTCTCTAATTAAAAGGGGAAAAAGAAATGAGGGGGCAAGGGTTCAGAGCTCACTGGGGAAGAAACAGACTTTCGAATGCCGGTGATTATAGTCGTTAGGAATTGCCTCTCGATGTTAAGGAAGATGACCAGACAGAGAAGGTGAAATGCAAATAGTAAGCGACGAAGGGTTAGGGCTTCCCTTACATAGGGAAGCTACATGGCGTTGCTTGAGTACGCCCATCAATGCTAGGCTGTACGACATCCTTTCCACTACCCCTTGCCGACATGTGGTGCGACCCCATATGTGACTCAACCCCAATATTGAGTAGTCGGTCATCGAAATGGCATCCCGATGCCCCGTGTGACCTCGAACCACGAAACAACACGCCGTGTTTAGTAACTGACACAACTCGAGCACCGTGTTGGCTGCCATACCTAGCATTTATAACGATGTGACCTGACCTAAACTACACATAACTTGACCTTACTATATTGGACTTACTCTCTGAGCATATATAGATCGGCCCGAAAAGTAAGGGGGGCTTACTGTTAGGTGAAAAAATAGTTTAGTCGATTATGTCAACTTATGGAATGGATCAACTGTACTGACCAGCACGAACCCTTTAAGTTTCGAGCCTTAAGGGGCGTTTACTTCTAAAAATAGGCCAACCTTCTAGGAGGTCGATGTAGCTGTAAGGACACTCAAAGAGGATGCAACTGTAAGTCCACTCAAATGGCCAATTGCTAACCTAGCCTATAGGTCGGCCATAGCTCGGCTATAGGTCGACCATAAGCTTGATCATAGCTCACCCAGAGCTTAGTAATAGCTCAGAACTATCTTTGACGGAGCAATTGTCGATTCAAATGGAAAGCTCGACATGATCTATACGATCCATCTCTGGACTAATAGTCCGAGAATCTTTCCAATGACCCGAAAGATCTCTCCTAAGATCTTCGGAGGATCGGATCAAATTCTGAGAACCTCGAAAGATGATAATCTCGTAAAGATCCTAAACGGATCTCTCAATGGATTCGTCTCTAACGTATCAGGGAAGACTCCTGGCAACGTCGTACTCCCTCTTATATAAATAGAGGTACCCCCAACTAATGTAAGGTATGCACATTCATACCCTAATACTCGATTGGTGACTCTTTTCCTAAAGAGATCCTACCCTACAAAAGACCTCAAAGTTCTGACTTAGGTATCGAAGGGTCCCCTGTACAAGCCAGGGTCTCCTTTGTCTCTTGTTTCCATCTGTACAGGTATCAAAGGGTCAACCAAGGAGAGTCTGCCGAAAAACTGCATTAACAAATAGATTTAGAATTCGATGGTAGGGAATGATCACCTAAGGATAAGAATTAGGATGATTTGTTTAGAATCCTAAATGAACAAAAGTATATATGGCTTAGATGACTCTGAGGCGAGATCATTATGATGGAATGGTTTGATTGACATGGAAGGTAATATTGCTATATCTAAGGCTAATTGGGTATCTCTATAATTGGTTTGGTGAATGGGCAGATATGTGAGTAAATATAAAGGTTGATAAATGAATGAATTAAAATCAATGATAGAGTTAGAGAATTTGTACATGTTGGTTAAGGATAAGAATTGAAGAATTAATTCATCTTTTTAGTTGAATTGTTTATGACGATTTAGGCACATTATCATATGGTTGAAGGTGTGCGTCTGAAATATAGGTTTAATAGTCATTAATGATGTAAGTATATAGTGAGGATCAGGTGTCAAATGAAGGTAGATTGATATCTAATTTTAAGAGTTGGTTTTTAGTCTTTGTAACGCAAGATTAGACGGTTTAAAATGGATTGATATGATGCTCAAGTCGGTAATCTATTTGAGTAGATTTTTGGTGTAATTACAATGTCCTAATTGACTGGTTTTGATATATGGGTCGTGGGTTATGATCATGTAGGTTTAGTCTATATTCAATTATTAATTTCAAGTTAATTTTTGGATGAATGAGTGGTCTTGTGAGTGTGAGTGAAGAAACTACACAGGTTAATGTAAAGAATTGGTTAATGTTAAAAAAAGTAATCGACCATCTGAAAGTGTCATTATTTGTCAATTAACGTGACGGTTGAGTCTTAGAGTCAAGTGAGCACTGATTAAGGTTACAAGTCTGAAGACTCACCAAGCTAAAGATGTTTAAGTGCATATCAAAGGTAAAATAAGCCTCACAACCATAACCAAACCCCCTCATGTATTAAAACCATTAATCATAGTTAATACTTGCCAAAATCTATCTACAAAAACCGTTTGACAAGTATGGTAAAAGAAAAACTTAGTAGCAATTGGACTTGATAGTTAAAATGTAAACTTTGCTACTTTCGATGACATTAAACCCTGTTCGATGACATCGAAAAAGTGTCTCATCAGTCCAGTAATTGGATAATTCTTGAAGACATCGAAAATGAGCACTTAAAGTCCAAAGAGTTTTACAAGAAAAATCATGAAAATCTTGATGACATCGAAGTAAGTCCGATGACATTAAAATTTGAATCTCAATGGCATCAAACTTAACTTCGATAACATCAAAAGTATGACTCAATAGTCCAGAGAGTTTTCAAAGGAAAACATGTAAAATCTTGATGACGTCGAAACACCTTCAATGACATCGATATTTAAATCTTGATGACATTGAAGGTTGTTTGATGGTATCGAATATGAACCCAGTTTAGTCCAACAACCTTTGAGCATTTTTCAAGAAAATCTCAATGACATCAAAGGTTCCCTTCAATGACATCGAAGGTCACTTGATGACATCGGACATAAACTATCCAGCACTTATATGAAAATCCTATGTAAGGTTCTATGACATTGAAGATGGTTCGATGACATCGAAGAGAACTTCGATGATATCGAAGAGAACTTCGATGATATCGAACCTAACAGATTTTTGCCTGTTTTCTGACCGTTGAGATTTTACTTTATAAAAAGATTGAGGTTGCTTTTAGAGTTTTTAAGTGAGTATTTAAGAGAGCTTTGAGAGAGTTTTTGCAAGAGTAAATATCATTCCTCTCAAGCCATCTTTCCTCATAGGAGTTTATTATTCAATACATTCTTAAATGCAATCATTGTGAGACTTATTGCATGGATTGAACTATGAACTCCTGCATTCATTGATATTCCAACAACTCATCATAAAGGCAAATCCCTATGATGGAAACATTGAATGCTCAGTTTTAGGGAATCTCTTCTAGCTCATAAAGACACATCCTTAACTAGATAGGATCCACTCAAAACCCCTTACCTACCAACCTCGGCATCAACATTAAAGCATCTACAATGATTGCAGTTCAAAGGAGCTGAAGATTCTTCAACAAGCAATAAGATCTTCATGGATGTACCAAATGAGGCTCACTCACTTCTAGGTAAGTACTCGAGTCCACCTAGTGTCTGAAAACCTTTCCTTATGTAGGATTGAAATTTAGAGTTTGGTTACCACAAACTCGCTAAGATCTTTTGTAGGCCTCCGATGGGATAATACATGTAGTATCCTTGTGTAAGATTGTTGTGTAGTCTTTGTGTAGGATTACTTGTAGTTCTTGTGTAGAACTTATAGCTCTTATGTAGGGTTTATCTAGTGCCTTTTGTAGGAAAGTTTTAATAACCTTGTGTAGGTTGTAAATGTTTATGGTAAACCTGATTTAAAACTATTGGATAGTGAAATCTGGCACATTCTAGGAGAGAGTGCGTCAGCCGAGAGTGGAGTATGCACATAGTTGAACCACTATATATAGTTGTGCAATGGGTTGAATGTTTTACTTCATGTTTTATGATTAATTAACTGCTTGGTATGCTTTAAACAATTTATGCACAATACATATTTGATATTATGCCACAACCATGTATTTCACTATCCTAGTTTTGTTTGCATACTTATTATGATTTGAATATCTTGTTTTAGTGATTAAAAGTAAGTGTTTGCAAAAATAGTTAAGTAATTTTGAAAAGTCCTATTGACCCCCTTTATGACAAATAGACATATATCGAAGCTTTGCTTGTAGCTGTTTACCTGCAATTTAACTATTAACAAATATACCTTTTACGGATTGACGGTTACATGTATGCATAGATGCATGGATGAATGGGTGAATCTATATATGTATGATTGAATGGCTATAATTGTATATGTATGCATATACATGAATGAACACCAAAATCCCCAGTCATTACAGTTACCATATGATTGACACAACCAACTTAGTGTAATTATGAGAAGCATACACATCAGTAGAGGCGGAAAATTCCTTGACGTGGTTTTAACATGAACACCCTTAATATATTCTAAGGTTATTATAGTTCTCATTTTGCTCCCACTAACTAGGACATTCATCTCAAGTCACTTATCATGCATATGAGTGTTCTAAAAAGAACTATATAACTTGATTAATTAATTTTTGTAACATCCATTCTTAAATATACCTCATGATTGGCATCATATTAGTAACACCTCAAATCTAATCAATTTGGTAAGAAGAATGACTATAGTAGTAATTTATCTTCTTATATAGTGGTTGACAACTTGTCTCTAACGCCTACAATTAATAAGATAAATATGTTATCATCCATTCAAATAAGCAATAAAATCGAGAAAACCAAAACATACTCATGATTCATCATGTATCGTCGAGTGACACAAGTAGAGTTATCATTCGCATCACCACAATGTACCACAAGTGTGATGAATATAATGAAGATATGCTCATTCAAATTAATTATATCTAACAAGACATCTCAAAAGGTATCGAACTACTTGTACTCAAATGTCTCTCTTATGAAATTTGCACAAATATTACATAATATCTCTCTTAGGTCCTTAGATGGAAGCTAGTGACATAGTCCTGATGTCGGATACCCTAAAGAGTATGGATTGTCAATCACATAGCATCTCCATCATTAATCACATACAAGAGAATATTTAAATTAGAAAGTCGAGCTAGAAGATATGAATAATAACCAATCGAATAAACAATTCAAATAATCATTTTATAAGGAATGAATTAGATTTAATGAAACTAGGTCTTAAGACCAAATAAATCAACTTGGGTCATTCACCATAAGCACGGTTATCTACTATTGCCACTCTATAATTATATCTTATTATATAAAGTTCTTCTATTCTTTGTTGATGCATGCTTGTCTTCTATTTCACTTTTCATCATGTCATTTTAAACCTTCTATACAAGCAGATCGACAGACCATCAAGTAGCTGTTAGAAAGATTTATCTTAGCGGGAATTAAGAAAATGAGAGGATAGAGTGGTACCTACATTAGCTTCCTTAGCAAGTTTCTTTTTACAGGTGGTGCACTTAGCCTTAAAGTGTTTATATTTTCTAAAATATTAACTTGCGTTTTTTTTCTTATCATGCCCTCTACCTTTATTACTAGCAATGTTACTTATCTTTTTTTGGGTGACTATTCTTATTATCATGATAGTCGGTCCTTTTCTGCTTGTGAGAATTGGACTTGCTGCTAGAAGAGTCATTTACTAACTGTACTATATGTTGCTTTTAACTTCTTATATCGTTGGCCTCATGGATCACTAACTGCATGTAAGATTCTCTTTGTTGTATTTGAATTTACTCATTTTACAGTTATCAATAAACCTATCATACATGGGTGTTAATAATATAAGGATAACATTTACAACAGTAACCTCTCTTTTGACATATCCAATGATCTTAAGTTTATTGGCAATCTCGAGCATTTTTTTATCACATGCTTACTTACTGATGCACCATCCTCGAGTTATATGTCGAATAGTTTTTTCCCAAGGGCTCAGACATGGGCATCAATTTGAGTATCAAACATGCCCTTCAGGCATTAGTAAATGTCCTCATAATTAACAATGTTCCACAGTTGGTTGGGAGCACATTTACTATGGAGGCTAAAATGTACATTCAAGCTTAAGAAGAGGGAGCTCATAAATAACATATAATACTCTCTCAAATGTCCAAATTGAGCTTTTGAAATAAATTAATAAAGTTCTTCCTAGTGATCTTCTCAGATGTACTAATTTTAAATACCGTGTTGAGTTTCAATATTATTTCTACATGACCATTTAAGCATTAAGCAAAATTTTCATGTGTCCATTTTATCTTGTGCCAGGGTATGTGTGTTTTAAGGCATATGAATACAGAATCCGTCTAGTTGTGTTCCCTAGCATAATATAGGGTTCCCACTGCACCAAGAAGTCAAGCGTTACACAATTATGCTCAAAATAACATATCCATCCACATGTTATGGTTTTATGTAGAGCACACACCAGTGTTATGTTCCATTACAATACCCTTATTGAAATACAACACAATCACATCTTAAAATAAACCGACTTGTACCATAATCATATGCATAATCTACAAGGCATTTATTTATATTGTCTTGTCCTCTCTCATGCATGCACTGTACATCCAGAAATGTGACTAGGGAACCTTTAATGTTTGTGAGGGCTCGAGATACACTCAAATTAATATCTGTGGGATTATTATGCCAAGGTCTTAGAGACTCGAAAACTAAAGAACATACACAATTACAAGCTGAACTAACAAAAGCATAAAAGACACCTCCTATCGTTAATCTAGACTGACAAATGTGTTCAACACATCATCATTAGGCTACTAGTTAAATTTTAGCCCAATCAAATCTCAAACAAATTAGATCCAACCATAGCGGATCCAAAATCCAAATTCAACCCTTGACAAGTATACTCATACAGGTTAGATTCCTACTCTTTAGTTTCTTCCATACATGGAATAAAACTTTTCTATAAATTTTTAGGTCAAATGGACCTATAATGATTAAGATGTAACCAATTCTAGTTCCGCTAAATGAATGAGATCCATATTCACTGGATCCAACTATCTGGATTCCACCCCCAAGGGATATGGTCATCCTTAATAAGATGTACACTCTCTAATGGGTTTCTTATGTGTAATAAAGCTTCCCTATAAATTTCTAGGTTGAACAAACCTCTTGTGAGAGAGATCTAGTTCAATCTAGTTCCATTGCAAGGTCCTCGTCTAATCGTGCAATATTTGCTAAAAAACAAGCGATTAAACATCCATGCTAAGTAGTGTCCTGAGTTGGATCATCATCTCATTGAGTCTTAGTGTGTCTTATCTTGTAATTGTACAATAAAAGGAAATCTAATAGAATCAATCAAGATAATATGATCATGTGGGCATGCTCATCATAATGAGGGCCTAACACCATCATGGGTCGGACATGTCATGCCACCATCCATCAAGGGTGGCTCGACCCCATATATACCATGAGAGTGGACGTTCAATCAAAATCATGGTCAAAACATCATGTCCAAATCAAGTTTTTCATCAAACATGTGATCCAAATCTTGCTATACGATGTCCATGGACTTTTTTGGTAAAGATCTCCATGATTGGGTTATTCCTTAGTAAATTTGAGCTAACAAATGTTTTCAGAGCATGTCAATTACTCCGATGAATTTCAGTCTAATCTGATATAAAATGAATCAAATTGATTCAAAACAACCTCAAAATGGTCATGATTAATCCAACCAATTTTGGAAAGCATCTATTCAATCTAACCATACTATCTCAAAAATCACATAAAGAATGTTGATCAAATCAAATTTCATTTCATTGCCTAGCGGGTAATGAGATATAACCTACCAAATGTATGATTGATCTTAACCTTCCAATAAATTCATTATTCGAATTACGATGTGGACGAGTTGCCACTCTTTAAATCTCTCAATAAGTAAAATAAAACCACAAGTTTTGATATCTCAAAATAAGAAAAAATTGGTCTAAAACTAGCTTATAATCTATTGATGTCATACGGACTACATGTGGGCCATGGCCTCCTTTAATGGGTCCCACACACTAATCTAGCGATCCAAAAGTCGCGAGGTCCCATATGTAATAAGATAAGGTCGGGCCCCATATTCTCAAGTGGATCACATTGTTAGATCCATGCATGATGATTATAATTTGGACACAAAAGCATAATGTAAATGTGATAGACATAATGAATGGGTTGGATTGCGTGGGGAGATATGGGCCTTTAGTTTTAAATTTTTTTACATATGAAAAATTTTAAAAATCTTAATTATTTTAGATTGGTTATCTATTGATTTTAATGGAATTAGAAAATTCTTTACTAGAATTAATTAACTAATTAGAAAGCGGTTTAGAGGAGAAAGGAAATAAGAGGGAAAGAGTGGAGGGAGAGGGGTGCTTAACTCACCCCCTCTTCTCTCCACATGTTACCCATATGGATGATACTTCAAGAGGCATGCGCATGCTACCATGCCCTATGGGTCCCACACAACCCTCCTTTTAAAAGATTTGATTCATTCAAATCCTTTCTCCTCATAAGCTTTCCAACAAGCATCATGTGTTTACAATCTCCATGTGGTATTCTCCATCAACTTTCTATGGCTTGAAGCCCATCCTCAAAATCTACATCTTGCATTGTTGTCCTAGTTAATTCAACTAATTCGAGCCATTTAAATGCCAGACATGATGAGACATATTGATTATAAATAAAATTTTAAAAAATTACAACTTAAGAACGGTGTAAAATTGCCTATTTTAAATGGTATGAATATGTAATAAACATGAAAATTAATAATCATTATTAAACCAAGCCTTAAATTAAATAATCATACACTCATATAATCACATACCAATCATGTTTAATGAACCAAAGATCTATATCAGCCTCATATATGCTAAAACGATCTATCTTTTAATTTACACTATCGGTGACATAATGAAATTGAAACAGCTAGATCTCTCAACTTATAAATCTGATCGCACTAATTTTTTTCTAATTGATCCTAGTCTAGAGCACTATCATTTAGACTATTCGAGTCTCAAAAGGAATCCAATCACATTGCTAAAAAAATTAAAAACCGATGATCATAAAAGAATGCAATTGTTCTTATACCACCTGTTAGATTCTTTAATTGAGTCTAAACATTGTGGAATTCCAGTATTTTAAAAAAAAGTCTTTGCAATCATATGATTTCTCAAGAACTTCCTCATGTAATAATCTCGTATTTCTATAAAGATCAAATATCATGATTAAAATTTTAGACCTTACATATATGATTTGATTGCTTCTTGACACTTTTTCTTTAATGTATTTTGTCATTTGTCGATCCTCTAACTAAAGATGTCTCTCCTCTACCTATTATAAATAGAATCAAGAGAATTAACATTTATTCCATTGATAGGGGAGAAGGATGACGTGAATCATCCATAGAGGTGGACCACATAGAATGTGTGAAGGATAAGAAGCGGTGTTAGGAGAATGGAAATGGGATGAAGACTCTCTCTCTTTCGATCTCCACATGGTGACAAAAGAAGGGAGGGGAAGAGATTAGGGTTATAGTATACACACTCCTATGGTGCTTTACTACCCTAAAGACTTTGTTGCACCTTATTGTAGATGAACACATTAATCTGCCTTATACATATACATACTCGTAATCTAATCATTTCATTTTTAGGCTTTCTACTATAAATATAGATCCTATGCTAATCAAGTAGTAAACCCTCAGATCTGAGATTTAGGCCATTAGATCATCATCAAGTGTCCAGGCTCTCTCTGTTCTCACTCTCACTCTTGTAATACACTCTTAAATAAGAAAGGAATAAAGTTTCAAGTGCACACATTGGTATGACGATCTACTGGCCTAAGACTTTGGTGTACTGTTCACTCCCCAAGTGCAGGGTTGTGATGTAGTAATAACTCGATAAGACCAAGGTCGAATCCCAAGGGACTGAAACTTGTACGTTATCTAAAACTAACTAGAACTAGAACTAGAATGAGATGAAATTTAAATCAACTAGAAATTAAGGAATAATTGTAAAACTATTATCTAAAACTTAGGAAACAAATCAGAGATAGGAAACTAGGGATTCAGAGGATCCACTTGTAGAGATCAGGGAGAACTTATGCTTGCATTAAAAATTATGAAAATTATTGAACTGTCGTTGATCTAGTTTTCAAAGAGATGAAAGGTGTGTGAATTAGAATGGATTCCATCACCAAACCATGCCCAAAGACTATGGCAAATAACAGAATCAAACTAATTACCACCCAATCACATGTATGCAAGTTAGGAAGGGTACCGACATCCAACCATGCCCAGGAGAATATGGTGAACAACAGGGCTTCCTGACATCATAAACATTAAAGAGAACGGAAATATTCAAAGCCCTTGCAGACCCATTGTAATTTCAGTCACAACAAACCATTAAAAACCTAAAACATTCCCATAATAATTAACTAAAATCAACGTCAATTCATGCATTAAAATTAAAATCAAATCAAATCTCTCATCTCACTACAAGCTTCATCTCTTAGCCCTAGCTAAGAGGTTTAGCCAGACATGGATGGCTAAATCTCCACAATTGAAATAAAATAAAAAAATAAAAAGAAAATACTCTCTTTTTTTTTCTTCTACTTCACGTCCCTGCCCGAGCCTCCACGTCTCTCTTTTTCTTCCTTTCTAGACCTGAATGAATGCTCCCCACGTCCAAAAGCTCCTTTTATAGCTGCTGGAAGGCTGGAGTCTGTGACAGAGTTGTAGCAGGACACAGAGTGCAATTTTCGCAGCCAAGTTCGGTGCCTCGAAACACGCTACTTTCCTCGCTCAAATTTCAAAGAAACACCGTTCCTTAGTACTTTCTTGGGTTCTCTACATGATAGACGGTTCAGATCTGCCATATGATCAAAGATGGTGGGTCAAAACCGCCTGGAAAAGTCAATTTTCACGGATGTGCGAAACCTTTCGTACCATTTCGCTGTTGTGATCGGTGGGCCTCACAGAAGCATTTTCTGGAAAATCCACCCCGTCCATTGGATTCAGAATGAAATTTCAGTCAAGAATGGGTGGTTTTGAACGTCCATTGACGTGGCCCAGAGAAGAAATAACTAACAGATCAGATTTGAATGCTACAGGGCAGCCCTTTTGTGGCCTCTGTATCTCACACGTGTGCACGCATGGGTGAAAAGTGACAACATGGTTTTGTAGTGCTCGCGGCTGTCTACACGGTGGACGGTTTGGATTGAGCTTATGGGGCACGTGTGGGGCCCACAGCTGATCGCAAAAATGGCCAGCGGCCGTGCATTACGCGGACGCGAAAGCGGAAGTTTCTTCCGCTGTGATGATCGGTGGGGTCCACTGAGCTTTCTTTTTGAAAATCTACACCGTCCATTGGCTTTAGGACGAAAAATCGTCCAGGAAGGCAAAGTCCAGTTTGATTTCAATGTGGCCCACAAAATCTGTAACCCAGCCGTTCATCCTGCGTTTTCCATCCATCTACGTCCGTACCTGTGCATGGGATCAAAAGGACGGCTTGGTGAGGTTAATATCCCCCCTTTACACGCAATGGACGGATCTGATCTCTCAAAATATCGACGAGTGGGGCCCACAGTCGATCCCTGGTGTCGGCAGCGAAGACGCCGGCGTCTTTAGAAATTTTTGAGAAAGAATTCGTCGGTCAGCATAATGCTGACCAATTTGCTTGCTTTGGTGCACGGGCGGTCACGCATGGGCTGTGCACACGCACATGTAAGGTGGGCCCCAAATTGATGTTCATGCAAGATCCAATCCGTCCATCCACTTCCTCACCTCATTTAAGGAGTTGAGACCAAAATTAAAGCAGGTCTAGATACCAGGTGGACTGCAAATCAATATTTTTTGGGCTGATTTATCTGTTGGGCCACTTCCACCTGGATCCAACGGCCGAAATTTGACGTGTACGGTTACTTTATAGTCTTCAGGCCACGTATGAAGTTTCGAGCCGAATGGATGGTGGGAACCTCATGATCTTGCATTCTGGACGTCCTTCAGGCCACTTGAGCTTCAATTTCTTACTTTTCTCAGATTTCTGACCGTGTATATTTGTCAATCTTGGTCCCCTGGAGTGTGTCTCTTGCCTTTGGCGTCATCAGATCGTTAAATCTCAACTTTTAACGTCCTTTTTCCATCCATGCTCATAAAATCACCTTGCAACACAAGAATGAGAAAACGAGCCATTAGATAGCATTATATTCATAAATTCAGACAATATCTGGGGTCTAATATGCAATATTTGACCCTCAACATAACCCCCAACCAGCATTTTGCTAGTCCCGAGCAAAATATGCGAAAAATAAGTTGAGAATTATAGGAAAACTTTCTATGAAATCGAGTGAGATTTTGAACAAAATACGAGAAATTTAATATCCATGAATGTTAGTAATTGTTTTCTCCTGAGCTCAAGTGCACAGTAGACTTCATAATCAAGTGTAAAGCATTAATCCATCAACTAGAAAAATTTTAAACATTAAGATCCATGGATGTATAGTCTAATCTCGGCTTATCATCATTAAGAGATCCAATCATCAATTTCATGATATCATTGGTAACCAACAAGAAAATTCATGACGACCAAAACTTAATCCAAAACTTGCCTCATAGATTAGCCTATTAACTTGTGATTTTTCTATTCAAAGTAATGCCAAGGAAGGGGAATCAAATCCTCACCTATAGGGAGCAAACCTATGGTGAAGATCGTACACCTGACTCTTTTTAGATATTCATTCATGGGGAATTAACTCCACACCTATAGGGAGCAAACCTATGGTGAAGATTAATTATCCAACCTTTCCAATTTTTATACCATGATGGCAAGATATTTCAGGCTGGTTCCTTTCGTGCTTAGTGATTACCAAATTAACCCTTCAATATCAGACTGAAGTCTTAACGTCAAAGCGAGATGTGACATGTGAAATCCTGATGCGATCAATGTTTAAAACTTCTAATCATGGCTTAGCAACTCGATCTTAACTGCAGAATGCCACCGATACAGAATCCAAGAGTCATAAATTATTAACATCATATATCTCACAATTCTAAATCAAGGATATTCGTCAAAATCACTTCGAATTCATAAAAATTTTCAGAAAAATCATAAAAATTTTCAGAAAAATTTAAAAAAATTTCACAATTGTTGCTCAAGACCAAGAAAATACTGATTAGGTTACCTAATCCCCCACCCCCAACCTAAAATCTACATTGTCCTCAATGTAAAAGATATGAGCATGCAATGCACATGGGACAACGAAAGTAAATGAGAAGTGATGGAAAGATAGTACCTGAATAACGAATCACGAGAGTTTCCAATAGATCACGGCATGGAAGCTTGCCAGCATGAGAGAGAAAGCAGAACAAAAATAACAAAAATAAAATCCTACCTATACCACTTTCGCAGGTGCTCTCGATTGCATTTAGCATATGCAACAAGCCTTTAAACCCCTAGTGGACGAGTTGTAGTTTCGTGAGGGTTTGTAGTAATGTTACCCACAAACATTGAATCGATCATGCCGCAAGGTTCCTCTTCTGGCCAATATCTTGATAAGTCTCTCAGTAAGCTCCTCAACAGGATCATCCAAAAGCCCTTTTAGCAATAGGCTTGGGCGCCGTGGAGCATGACTTTCCAGAGAGACTTATGTACCTCATAAGAAATCTTCTATTGAATTGCTGGAGGTATCCGTAATATATACGATTCACCTAAGACAGAAGAAGTTTCAACGTTAGTATTGCATGGTGAATCAAAGACTACAAGTAAATAAAGTTTAGAAAACTTCTTAAAAAGTAATGTAGTCTCAACATATTCCGAAGCTCCAAACTTCGGTTTTAGATTCAGCTCCTCTTCCTTTACTAGTAGACATTTAGGATCAGGGGAAGAGAGGGTTTCAGAATAAGGGTTCGTTCGGTCAGTGATGACTACCGAGATGTTATCTCACAAGGTATCCACTTTGTCTTTTAACATGGGATCGTTTGAAACCGCAAAGTGTGCCAAGCAATCCCACGAGTTGAGAAATTCAGATGAGTGTGACTCATTTTTGTGGCTTGTGATGATCTGCGCAAAGAATCCATCATCCTTGAAAGTGGATGGAGGTACGCTCTCTTGCTCCAGTCCTGCATAGATAGATTGAAAATCAGTAAGTGAAGCATTGATGTGATCACTCTGTTCATTGAAATTACTCAATTGAGGCACTGAATTCTCAATTGTTTGCAGCTCAGATGGTGACATTAACTGAGTGGTTTCAAATTCTAGAGTCGTAACGGTCAACTCCTCCTCCCGAATCATATCATCATTCAATTCAAGGGAGTGGTCTAAACATGTTTCACAAGATTTAGAAGAGTCGGTTGTAAGAGGTTCATTCTCCACATTTAAATCAGGCATGTCAGATGAGTGGAGTAGATCTTCCTGACCGATCACTTCGTGCACGTCTTGATCGTTGACCTGGACTAGATTTGAGATTGATTCAGGGAGAATTTGGGCTGCACATTCATGATCCTCATCCCAATACGCATCATTGTCTAGTCCAGTGCAGTCAACATTTGGGATGGGATCACTTTCCTCACATTCTACACCTAACATGGGTTGAGGTTCGCATAAACTAACCTCTTCCTCATCATTAAAATCTTGTGTGTCATGTAAGGAAACTGTGTTATCATCAATGTATTTAAAAGACACCCATGTATCTTCACCATTCTTTCGAACAATCATCGAGATTGACTCATCGGGAAATTGAACCACATGCTCATTAACGGAATCCAACTCCTCATTCCAAATTCCAGATTCTTTTAAAAGTGAGTGCGGATCACTTTCTTCACATTGTATTTCTAGATTGGGTCGTGGCTGGGATGACCGACCCTCCTCTATCCTATCAAGATGCGCATCGAGTCCTTTCATTGTTTCCATTACTTTTCTCATTTCCACAAGACAGGCCGAAAGATTACGCTGATATGAATCCTCTTGGATCGTTTTTGGATGGATCTCAAAGGTAGGGGATCCAAGAGAATAATCATTATAACATGCAGTTGGTTCATTTTCCCAATTTTGATGTTTCCACTGGTTATAGTCATACGAATCATAGGTGAGAGAATTTGATGGTTGGTAATACTTATTATCACTCATGATATAATCATGCAGTGTTTTCTTTTTATCGGATGGGTGATAATAATTCTCACAACCATAGTTATGATAACCCCAACACTCACGTACTGTTTTGTTAATCTGTGGGGTGTAATTATTCTCCTGCATATAATCACGTAAGGACTTCTTAGCCAGTGGATCTTTATATTCTGATCGGTTCTCAATGATAGTTTCAGAAAAGTTTTGAGACATAAGTTGATTTATCTCATCATCATCCCAAAATAAGTTATTCTTCTCAGCATACTGACGTTGCCACTCATGCATATACATAATGAAACCCTTAATCGGAATTTAATCCTAAGGAAAATAGAAAAAAAAAATAATTCTACAACAATGTGGAAAGTAAGAGGAGGAGAAGTTAGAAAGAAGTTACTCGATTAGAGATTCCTAAGTTAAAACCACTTTAGACGATTTATCAAGGACCCTACAAAACAGTAAAGTTAGTTCTAAGAAAGAAAAATCTAAAACTAGAAATTCTAATCTTAAACTAATCTTAAAACTAGTTAATCTCAGAAAAACATAGCCGTCAGTCCCTGGCAACGGCGCCAAAAACTTGTTCACTCCCCAAGTGCAGGGTTGTGATGTAGTAATAACTCGGTAAGACCGAGGTCGAATCCCAAGGGACTGAAAATTGTACGTTATCTAAAACTAACTAGAACTAGAACTAGAATGAGATGAAATTTAAATCAACTTGAAATTAAAGAATAATTGTAAAACTATTATCTAAAACTTAGGAAACAAATCAGAGATAGAAAACTAGGGATTCAGAGGATCCACTTGTAGAGATCAGGGAGAACTTATGCTTGCATCAAAAATTATAGAAATTACTGAACTGCCGTTGATCTAGTTTTCAAAGAGATGAAAGGTGTGTGAATTAGAATGGATTCCATCACCAAACCATGCCCAAAGACTATGGCAAATAACAGAATCAAACTAATTACCACCCAATCACATGTATGCAAGTTAGGAAGGTTACCGACATCCAACCATGCCCAGGAGACTATGGTGAACAACAGGGCTTCCTGACATCATAAACATTAAAGAGAACGAAAATATTCAAAGCCCTTGCAGACCCATTGTAATTTCAGTCACAACAGACCATTAAAAACCTAAAACATTCCCATAATAATTAACTAAAATCAACGTCAATTCATGCATTAAAATTAAAATCAAATCAAATCTCTCATCTCACTACAAGCTTCACCTCTTAACCCTAGCTAAGAGGTTTAGCCAGACATGGATGGCTAAATCTCCACAATTGAAATAAACTAAAAAAATAAAAAGAAAATACTCTCTTTTTTTTTCTTCTACTTCACGTCCCTGCCCGAGCCTCCACGTCTCTCTTTTTCTTCCTTCCTAGACCTGAATGAATGCTCCCCACGTCCAAAACCTCCTTTTATAGCTGCTAGAAGGCTAGAGTCTGTGACAGAGTTGTAGTAGGACACGGAGTGCAATTTTTACAGCCAAGTTCGGTGCCTCGAAACACGCCACTTTCCTCGCTCAAATTTCAAAGAAACACCGTCCCTTAGTACTTTCTTAGGTTCTCTACATGATAGACGGTTCAGATCTGCCATATGATCAAAGATGGTGGGTCAAAACCGCCTGGAAAAGTCAGTTTTCGCGGATGTGCGAAACCTTTCGTACCATTTCGTTGTTGTGATCGGTGGGCCTCACAGAAGCATTTTCTGGAAAATCCACCCCGTCCATTGGATTCAGAATGAAATTTCAGTTAAGAATGGGTGATTTTGAACGTCCATTGACATGGCCCAGAGAAGAAATAACTAACAGATCAGATTTGAACGCTACAGGGCAGCCCTTTTGTGGCCTCTGTATCTCACACGTGTGCACGCATGGGTGAAAAGTGACAACATGGTTTTGTAGTGCTCGCGGCTATCTACACGGTGGACGGTTTGGATTGAGCTTATGGGGCACGTGTGGGGCCCACAGCTGATCGCAAAAATGGCCAGCGGCCGTGCATTACGCGGACGCGAAAGCGGAAGTTTCTTCCGCTGTGATGATCGGTGGGGTCCACTGAGCTTTCTTTTTAAAAATCTACACCGTCCATTGACTTTAGGACGAAAAACCGTCCAGGAAGGCAAAGTCCAGTTTGATTTCAATGTGGCCCACAAAATCTGTAACCCAGCCGTCCATCCTGCGTTTTCCATCCATCTATGTCCGTACCTGTGCATGGGATCAAAAGGACGGCTTGGTGAGGTTAATATCCCCCCTTTACACGCAATGGACGGATCTGATCTCTCAAAATATCGACGAGTGGGGCCCACAGTCGATCCCTGGCGTCGGCAATGAAGACGCTAGCGTCTTTGGAAATTTTTGAGAAAGAATTCGTCGGTCAGCATAATGCTGACCGATTTGCTTGCTTTGGTGCACGGGCGGTCACGCATGGGCTGTGCACACGCACATGTAAGGTGGGCTCCAAATTGATGTTCATGCAAGATCCAATCCGTCCATCCACTTCCTCACCTCATTTAAGGAGTTGAGACCAAAATTAAAGCAGGTCCAGATACCAGGTGGACCGCAAATCAATAATTTTTGGGCTGATTTATCTGTTGGGCCACTTCCACCTAGATCCAACGGCCGAAATTTGACGTGTATGGTTACTTTATAGTCTTCAGGCCACGTATGAAGTTTCAAGCCGAATGGATGGTGGGAACCTCATGATCTTGCATTCTGGACGTCCTTCAGGCCACTTGAGCTTCAATTTCTTACTTTTCTCGGATTTCTGACCGTGTATATTTGTCAATCTTGGTCCCCTGTAGTGTATCCCTTGCCTTTGGCGTCATCAGATCGTTAAATCTCAACTTTTAACGTCCTTTTTCCATCCATGCTCATAAAATCACCTTGCAACACAAGAATGAGAAAACGAGCCATTAGATAGCATTATATTCGTAAATCCAGACAATATCTGGGGTCTAATTTGCAATATTTGACCCTCAACATGTACCTTACTATAAAGGAACTCATTAAGTCACCTTTTACATGCATATACTCATGATTTAATCCTTTCATTATTTATGCCATTTACCACAGATCTAGTTCCCATGCTGATCAAGTAGTGGACCATCAGATCTGCGATATGGGTCATTAGATAGTCATCAAATGCAATAAATTAAATAAGTTCTAATAGTTAAAACAAATTTTTAAATATTAAAAAATTTTGTAAATTCAATTAAAATCTTTTAAGTATTGGACCTAGTATAAAGCTGCTTGATGAGTCCATATTTAGCTTTAAACAAGTCCCTAGGTAAACTTAATGGATTCCATGTTAGCCCATGTAAGAATTAATGAATCTTGATTGACATACCTTGTAAAGCAAGCCAACGCTGCCTAGTCAAGATCCAAGACCCATTAACACTTAAGTCTAAGGATTAATCACTTTTCGTCCACCGTCAAATTCTTTGTCATTAAAATCATAGTCTAGGCTAATAGGCCCTCAAAATATTGACTTAAACTCAATCTTCCAATGCATGTGTTAAAAGTCCAACATAAGTACCATATTCATAGCACACTCAGACTCTTGTGTAGGGTAAAGTCAAAGGCACAATAGATACTAAGTTAGTTCTCAATGCGGAGACCTTTTATCCTGACCCTAGTTAGTCCCTTCACACAGGATGACCCTACATCTCAAAGTACGATGTTTATAGATATGTCTCAAGAATCTATACTAATCATGGCTCTTTAGGATACTAAGATTCATAAAACACAAATCTCTTAGGCATTGATCATTCTATTCGATTTCAAGTTCCTTGGGACCAAATGATTAACTCCTCATATAACCAAAATCATCTAGGTCTAAGCAATACCAAATTTTGTTCAAGGTATAATATACATGTCCATAGGATTAATGGTCATTAAGATTAACGACTGAGATCAACTCTATCACATCTAAATGGCCAGTAGATTGGAGTACACATTGGTTTTCCAAGGTACAACTCCAACACAATGACCATGTGGCTCACAATTAAGATTATACTGCAACCCTGACGTAGGACACGCAATCAATATTTCATGATCTAGAAAGCATATTTATATGCAAACTAATAGTTAATGTACTACATGTTGTGATGTCTTATATGGTGCATACAATGATGGAACTTTGTGTTAAGGTATTATTCCTTGGAAGGCCAATATAAACATTGGCTATTAACAATGTATATCTTATATTGATGTTGGTGATTTTATTTGTAAACCATGATGATAATGGGTTCTATATAGGCATATTACTAATGTTAAAATTAATATGAGGGTATATCTTAAATATATATGAGAATGTGGCTTAAAGGAGAGGGTTTCCTCTATTGACATCGAGAACTTGATGCAGGGAGTACAGGCCAATGCACCAAAATCTTCAGAGCTGTTGGAGAAGCACTCGAATATCCCTTTATATAGGCCCTCCTAGGAAAATCAACCAAGATCTTCTCGTGTGATACCTCACATCACACAGGTCCCACAGTGGGACCCACCTCATCACTATTCTACATTTCACAGACCCCACCTTGTGTGCTTCCCTACTCCAATGTAGAGATGCACCTGCATCATCCACCCACATCGGTAAGGAGACTCAAAGGCTAGTCTCCTACTCTAATGATGCAAGTGCATCTCCACACTGGAGTGGGGTGGCCCACGAGGTGGGGTTTGTGATATGAAGAATGGTCATGGGGTAGGTCCCACTATGGGACTTGTCAGATGGGGGTAGCTCATGGCAAGATCTTGGTTGGTTTGCTTAGAGGGCCTAAATAAAGGGATATTTTGGTTCTTCACTAACAATTTTGGAGCTTTTGGTGTATTGGTCAGTTCTCCCTGCATCAAGTGGTATCAAAGCGGAAGATTGGTATTCGAGTCTCCTTACTAGTGCGGGTGAACGATGTAGGTGCATCTCTAGACTGTGATGGGGTTTCTGATGAGGTGAGGTCTGTGAGATGCAGAATGACTACTGGGTGGGTCCCACTATGGAACCTGTGAGATACGAGGTAGCTCACGGGGAGATCTTGGTCAGTTTGCCTAAGAGGGCCTAAATAAAGGGATTTTCTCTCTAGGAGTCCCATAAATCCTAGACTAAGTTGAATTGTGCGTGTATTATCTTTGACTAATCCTTTGACCTGAGGGACCATGATGTTGAGGTGTGGAGCTAGCACACCAATGCCTTTACCGAGCTTCTCGACTGGTCGAAGGGTGTTGCTCAACCAGTCAAGGGCCCGCTCGACTCAAAGTCCAGCGAGTAGGATTTTTTGGGCTCGACTAGTCGAGGGCCTGCTCAACCAGTCGAGGATCTAGCTTGACTAGTCGAGGGTTACGCAGATTGTGCATAAATTTGGTGCATGCGGACCGTGTAATTTTGAGGCGGTTTCGCAGAGGTGTGGAACGAAAGTTTCCTAAACTATAAATAGGGTTCTTAGGGTTATTTTATGGAATAAAAAAGGATTTTCTAAAGCAAAGCTAAGGGTTTTCTAGACGTCTAAGGTGAGTACATTGCTTGTAATCTCGTTTTTCTTCATAGTGGAAGTTTACACCCGTGATTTTTTACCCTTGTTGGGGTTTTTCCACGTAAATTCTGTCTTATGGTTTGTTGGTATGCATTGATTCTACTTCTAGATTATATTTCTTCTTGTTTATCGTTTGTGGGTGAGACCAGAGATTGGATCTCGGTTCACTTACGTTGTTGGTGTGCTACGTAACAACTGGTATTAGAGCTATTGGTTTAATTCAAGTGGGAGCGATGATGGAAGAAGGAAAAACTAGATTTGAGAAGTTTGATGATTCAAACTTTGCCTTCTAGAAGATGCAGATGGATGATTATCTGTATCAGAAGGACCTCTATATTCCTTTAGGAGGAAAAGATAAGAAACCAGAGAAGATGATAGATGATGAATGATTTTTATTAGATCAGAAGGCTTTAGGAATGATCCGACTCTCTTTGTCTAAGAGTGTCACCTTCAATATGTTAAAGGTAAAGACCACAAAAGAATTAATGCAAGCCCTAGATATGATGAACGAGAAACCCTTAACGTCCAACAAGGTTCATCTTATGAAACGACTATTTAACATGAAGATATTAGATGGTGGGATCGTGACTGAACATCTAAACGAATTCTATATAGTCATGAGCCAATTAGAATCCATTAGTATCACTTTTGATGACGAGGTCAGGGCATTATTGATCTTGTCCAGTTTGTTAAACAGTTGGGATAGTTTAATGATTGCCGTAAGCAATTCTTTGGGGTCGACAAAGCCGAAGTTTGATGATGTGGCCGGTCTAATTCTCAACGAAGAATCTAAAAGAAAGGCATCGGGAGTTTCAGGGGATTCGGAGAATGATCTAAACGTTGAAGGAAGAGGAAGATCGCTGAATGAAGGAGGCAATAAATACGGATGTTCTAAGTCGGGGAAGAAGTCTAAGGACCCGAAAGATAAGGACGGGTGTTGGCATTACGGGAAGAAGGGACACATGAAACGTGATTATAGGGTGCTTAAGAAACAACAAAGCTCTCAAGGTGGGAAGAATTCAATGAATCTATCTGAGGAAAGTGATACAGAGGTATTGATCTTGTTTCTTAATGCACGGAATGAGTCTTGGGTCATAGACTCAGGTGCTTCGTTTTATGTCACTTCGTGTAAGGAAGTTGTACTTGATTTTGTGTCAGGTGACTTCGAGAGAGTCTACCTGGGTGATGATGAGCTATGCAGTATTTTGATCTCAGTGGGGTAGTTGACCGATACCAGATATGTGACAATATTCACTAGTGATTCTTGGAAGATCATAAAAGGTGTCTTAGTGATATCTCGATGTAAGAAGGAATGTATTTTGTACGTGACTTCCGGATCGTATAGTTCACTCGCAGTCGCATCAATTGGAGTGAATGAGCAGTTATGACATGAAAGGTTGGGACATATGAGTGAGAAAGGGATGAAAGTACTATTGTCAAAAGGGAAGCTACCAGGGCTAAAGTCTATTGACTTAGAATTCTGCGAAGATTGCGTGTATGACAAGCAGAAGATGGTAAGCTTTAAGAAAATAGGACGAGCTCCAAAAATGCATTTGTTGGAGCTTGTACATACTGATGTGTGGGGATCGGCAGAGGTATCATCTCTTGGTGGTTCACGTTATTTTGTTTCTTTTATTGATAATGTTAGTAGAAAACTGTGGGTCTATTTCTTAAGCACAAATCTGATGTATTTGATGTATTTAAGAAGTGAAAAGTAATGGTATAAAATGAGACAAGAAAAACAGTAAAATGTCTCACATCAGATAATAAGGGAGAGTACTGTGATAAGAGGCTTGAGGAGTATTATGTAGCAAATGGAATCAAACATCAGAAAATGATTTCAGGGACACCGTAGTAGAATGGTGTGGCTAAGCGCATTAACAGGACTATTCTTGAGCACGCTAGGAGCATGAGATTATATGCAGGGTTGCCTAAGACGTTTTGGTTAGATGCTGTGAATCCTGCCGCATGTCTCATGAATAGAAGTCCCTCAACACTATTGAATGGTGGGCTCCCAGAAGAAACATGGACTGAGAAAGAAGTAAACCTTGCACATCTCAAAGTGTTTGGTTACACTTCATATGTTTACATCAATGCAAAGCACAGAAACAAGCTGGATGTAAGTCCAGCAAGTGTACGTTTATAGGCTACGGGCAGCATGATTTTGGCTACCATTTTTGGGATATAGAGAACCAGAAAATTATCAGAAGCAAAGACGTAGTCTTCAATGAAAAAGTGATGCATAAAGACAGTGTGCTGCAAAATAAGGCCGATGAGAAAGAATTTATAAAGTTGGAAGAGTTACCAGACATGAGTGTTACAGTGCCACAGGATGAGCATGCACAGGAGCATAATGAGGCAGAGCCATAGACATCGGTTGTGAGAAGGTCTACTCGAGAGAGGAGACATAGGGTCCGATACTCACCCTCCTTATATTATCTACTATTGACAGATAATGGTGAACTAGAGTGTTTTGAAGAGGTATTACAGTTAGATACACGGATTAAGTGGGAGTAGGACATGGATGATGAGATGGACTCTCTTGAGTCTAATCGTATGTGAGAGCTAGTCACTATACCTAAGGGTAAGAAAGATCTTCATAACAAGTGTGTTTACAGACTAAAGGAGGAGCACGATGGTTCGAAATGGTACAAGGCTAGATTAGTTGTGAAAAGGGTTCCAACAAAAGGCAGGTATTGATTTCACTGAAATATTTTCACCAGTGATGAAAATGTCTATGATTTACATGGTCTTGAGTATAGTAGCAACAGAGGACTTACATCTAGAGCAGCTAGATATTAATATAGCCTTTCTTCATGGGGAACTTGAAGAAGAGATATACATGCATCAGTCGATAGGATATGTGGCACCAGGAAAGGAGAACAAGGTGTGCAGACTGAAAAAGACTCTATATGGCTTGAAGCAAGCTCCGAGACAGTGGTGTAAGAAGTTCAACAGTTTTATGTCGAAAAATAATTTTAGGAGATGTCATGCAGACCACTGTTGATATTTGAAGAAGTTTGATACGTCATACATCATAACATTGATGATATGTCTATGGCTGGATTAAGCACGAAGGACATCTCAGATCTCAAAAGACAACTGTTTAGAGAATTTACGATTAAGGACTTAGGAGCTGCAAAATAAATCGTAGACATGAGGATAAAGCATGATAGGAAAAACAAGAAACTAGTTTTGTCACAGGCAGAGTATATGTCCAAGGTACTTAATTGATTCAGTATGGGAGATGCTAAGCCGGTTAGCACTCCATTAGCATAACTACTTCAAGCTTTCTAAGGAGTGAGGTGCGAAAACGTAGGAGGAACGAGACTGCATGACTAAAGTCCCATATGCATCAACTATTGGAAGCCTCATGTATGCTATGGTAAGCACAAGGCTAGATATTGCTCAAGCAGTGAGAGTTGTTAGCAGGTGCATGAATAATCCTGAGAAGGAATATTAGGAAGCTGTGAAGTGGATCCTTAGATATCTGGTAGGTATTGTGGATGTAGGGCTGTGTTCTGGAGGATCAGAAATCAAGCTACAAGGCTACGTAGATTCAGATTTGGCAGGAGATATCGACAACAAAAGAATTACTACAGGGTATGTCTTTACTCTGGGTAGTGCTGCAGTCAATTGGGTCTCTCAGTTACAGAAGATAGTATCCATCAGTACAATAGAAGCAGCTACAGAAGCGTGCAAGGAGATGGTGTGAATGCAAGGTTTTATTGAAGAGTTGGGAAAGATAAGCAAGCAGATTGCAAACTGTACAATGACAGTCAAAGAGCAATACACTTGGCTAAGAATTCAACCTTTCATTCAAGAACCAAGCCTATTGACATCAGATATCACTTCATACGTTCATTACTGGAAGATGGATCAATTACTCTGAAAAAGATCCATACAAGTGAGAACCCTGCAGATATGCTGACCAAGGCGGTCACACGGGAGAAGTTAAAGCTCTATTTAGCGTTAATTGGTCTTCAAGCTTAAAGATGGGGAGGTGGTGCATTCCGGATATAGAAGATAAAAGATTATGGTAATATGTCTCCAAGTGGGAGATTATTGAGGTGTGGAGCCAGCACACCAATGCCTTTATCGAGCTGCTTGACCAGTCGAGAGGGCTACTTGACCGGTCGAAGGGTGCTGCTCAACCAGTCGAGGCCTGCTCGACTCAAAGTCCAGTGAGCAGGATTTTTTTAGCTCAACCAGTTGAAGACCTAACTCGACTAGTCGAGAGTTACGCAGATTGTGAGCGGATTTGGTGCGAATTGCATAATTTTGAGGCGGTTTCGCAGAGGTGTGGAACGAAAGTTTTCTAAACTATAAATAGGAGTCCTAGGGTTATTCTATGGTATGAAAAAGGGTTTTCTAAAGCAAGGCTAAGGGTTTTCTATATGTCTAAGGTGAGTACATTGCTTGTAATCTCATTTTTCTTCATAGTAGAAGTTTGCACCCATGGTTTTTTTTTTTACCCTTAATAGAGTTTTTCCACATAAATTTTGTCTTGTGGTTTGTTGGTATGCTTTGATTCTACTTTTATATTATATTTCTTCTTGTTTATCGTTTGTGGGTGAGACCAGAGATTAGATCTCGGTTCACTTACATTGTTGGCGTGCTGCGCTACACACGAGGAGTTCAAGTTTTTAGTCTTCCTGATTGGGTACATGTAGTAAGACATAATTGGGGGGTTTGGGTCAAATTGGGCACGTGAATAAGACAATATCATAAAATTTAAATGTAGTATAGTATATTAAAGTTCATAGGGTAGTGCAGTTCCATATAGGTCTCTCTCTGGAACCGTGCTTCCTTATAAATAGTAAGGGGTGTCAATGGGCTGAGCTCAGGCTTGCAAAATCAAAATTTTGAATAAGGCCGGTCTGGCCTGAAACAGTTCAAAATTCAAGCCAAGACCAATCCAAGGCTTAGGCCATTAACAGCCCTATAAATGGATCCTCATAGAGGGATAAGGAGAGATCCTGGGTGTCACTACTTGAGCGAGGAAGAGGAGTATAGAGGGAAATTTGAGAGATTCTTCTCCCCTCTTTTCCTTCCACATGACCACATTCACACATGTGGGCTCCACCTTGAACGACTCTCATGTGCTCACCTAGCCTTGCTCTAGTCAGCATGTTGTCTCCCATGCTTCTCAATATGGAATAGATTAGGGAGAGACCTATTGTGGAGGACTGACATTGACATTTTATAAGATTTGTGACATTGATCAAAGAGGTAATTCTATTTCTAGAATTTGTGTTTTTTCTTGTAGACACTTGATAATATCTAAACGGAATCATTAGAATTCATTCATTAAAATCAGGGTTTTGAAAACTTTTAATTTCTGTCATATTTCAAAAATCCTAACACATTGATGTATTGAACCTCAGTTTGAATGGACTGAATGTAGTTTCTAAATCCCAAGTACGCAAAAAAAAGCTTTGTTTACCATGTTGTTTTTTGAAGTCTTAAATCATTCAAAATCAGGGTCTGTCGATGCCATCAATAGACCATTCAATGTTATCGAGAACTGTTTGATTGCATCAAACAGTGCTCAATCCCATCGAGAATTTTCAAATTTTCTCTAGTTAGTTGATGGACTAACTGGGCACTTTTTCGATGCCATTGATGATGGTTCGATGCAATCGAAGAAAATCGGATTTTCATGTCTGTCTCTGGACTGTTTATGTGTTAGTTCGATGTCATCGAAGGATAAGTTTCGATGATATCAAAGTGTGTTCGATGACATCAAACGAATTGTGCAGATTTACGCGGAGTTGCGATTTTGTGGGATTTGTTTCTGATTTCGTTTGGGATTCTTCAATAACTTATATATATGGATGTAAACAAGATTGAGAGGTAATTCTAGGGTTTCTAATTTGTTCAAAGGGTTTCAAGGGTGTAGCAAAGGTTTTGATTCGAGGTTGTTCGAATCGGGTAAGCTTTCTTCCTTTGTAATTTCTGCTTTCATAGTGATATATATCATTTTTTGCCGTCGTTTTCTTCCGTAAGGATTTTTCCATGTTAAAATCACTGTGTTATTTTCGTGCTTGCTTGGTGCAATTGGATTACTACTTTAGATTCATCTCTGTGTGCTTCAGTGGTCCCCAACACACCAAAAGCGAGTCTTGCTGATTCTATAATTTAATAATGATTTGTTGTTATTTTGATCCCTGTTGTTTCTGTTGGATAGGCAATGGAACTGTTGAGCGCAACATTGGTGGATATTGGCAAGTATCTGTGGAGACCTCTTAAGGCACATGTGACCTACCTTATTCATTTCCGTGACAACATTAAGGATTTGAAAGACAAGGTAGAAGATCTGGTGGCAAAGCGAAATGACATACAAGAAAAGGTAAGAGCAGGATGTTCCAGAGGAGAAGTAGAAACCCAAGAAGTCATATTGTGGCAGCAGCGGGCTTTTGACATACTAGAAGAAGCACAAGGGATAGAGCAGAGAGTAGGAGAAAACAAGAAATGTCTATGTTGTCCGAATCTAAGATGGCGTTATCATATAAGTAAGCAGGCAAAAGAGAAGGCAGAGATCATTGCTAGGCACCGTGATCAAGGGAAATTTGATACATTGACTATAGCCCCGCCTCCGCCGCCAGTCATAAATCAGGAAGCTCCATTGATTGAAGGTCTAGCATCGGCAGAATTGGCTATGAAGAAAGTCATGGATGCTTTACGCGATGAAAAAATCAAGATAATTGGTGTGTGGGGCATGGGTGGTATTGGTAAGACCACCCTCGTGAAAATTGTGAACAATCAGATGCAGGGGAGGAAAGACTTTGACAAAGTCATAATGGTGACTATTTCTAAAGAATATAACCTCAAAAGGGTCCAGGCTGATATCATGAAGAGATTGGGTCTTATTTTCGAAGATAAGGATGAGTCCTCGCGTGCAATCGAACTCCGAGAAAAATTAATGCAAATGAAGAGATTCTTAATAATCTTGGATGATTTATGGGAGACACTTGATTTGGCTGATGTGGGAATTCCTTATGTTAATGATCTGGTGGGTTGTAAGATCATACTCACCACAAGAAGAGAGCTGGTTTGTAGAAATATGGAAACACAGGTCGATATCAAAGTAGACTTGCTCTCATGTGGTGAATCATGGAAGCTTTTCAAAGAGAAAGCTGGTGATGTTGTTGATCTCCCTACTGTGTGTACCACAGCAAGGGAGGTTCTCAAAGAATGTGGCGGTCTTCCTCTCGCTATTATAACACTGGGAAGGGCACTAAGAGGTGTAAGAAATCCTGAGGTGTGGGACAATGCATTGTCACAGCTGAAAAAGTCTGCACCAAGTGACGTCGAAGGCATGACCAAGGTATACCAGTCAATAAAAATCAGTTATGAGTGTTTGCGACCTGAGTTGAGACCGGGCTTCTTGTTCTGCAGCCTGTTTCCTGAAGACTATGACATTGATGTGGATAGGATGATCAGATATTGGAAGGGTGAAGGTTTTCTTGAAGATGCTGGAAGTCTGGAGGAAACAATAAACAGAGGGCAATCTTGGGTTGAGGAACTCAAAGCTTCTTCTTTGTTATTAGAAGGTGAAACAGAAGGGTTTGTAAAGATGCATGATGTAGCTAGGGATGTTGCCATTTTGATTGCATCAAAAGAAGAGGTGGGATTCAAATCTTATGCGCGAACTGGAGCTGGATTGAAAGGTTCGCTACGAGGACTAAATTGGGAGGAATACATGAGGATATCTCTCATGCAGAGCAGAATTGATGAACTTCCAGAAGGCATGCATTGTCCAAAACTATTAACATTGATGATGGCGGAAAATAAGGAGCTGAGTGAAATACAAGGTTGGTTTTTTGAAAAAACAAAAGGCCTTCGGGTTCTTGATCTAAGCAACACAGCTATTAGTAGGCTACCAATCTCGCTTTCGAACCTGTTGAATTTACGGGTGCTTTGCCTGAGATACTGCAGGTTTGGAAAATTGGGTTTTCTGTCACCAGTTGGGGGATTGAAGCGGCTCGAATCCTTGGACCTTTCCTACAACAATGACTTGTGTGAGTTGCCAGTTGAATTGGGGGAATTGATAAATCTAAGGAGCCTGAACTTGACATATACTAGTAGTCTAGCAATTGTACCACGTGGAATCATATCAAGGTTGGCTCACTTGGAAGAATTGAAGATGATGGGGAGCTTCAGCAAATGGGAGGTTGGAGTAAAGGAAGAGAAAGAAGCAAGAACCAGCAGCAACGCTACCTTGGCGGAGGTGGCATCCTTGGCAGAGTTATCCTGTTTAAGCCTCCACATTGCAGATTTGGACCGTTTTCCGCAAGACTATGCTCAGCTTAAAAGCTTAGAAAAATTGAAGAAATTTCATTTCTATATATACCAGTCAGAGTATGAAATGTGCGCTTACACAATAAGTCTTGGCTTCACCAATGATTCTTTCAGAAGAACTGTGCTTGTCGGTTGCATTCCTATCACGAGATGGGTTAATGTGATTTTACAGCGGACTACACAAATAGCATTATTTCATTCCAAGGGACTAAGGACACTCGTTGAGTTTGGAAATTTACCAAGTCTGCAAAAAATCGACCTCTTCAATTGCAATGGCATGGAATGTGTTTTTAGTGCAAGGGAGGCCCCAGCAACATGGCTCCAGAACCATGTAGTCCATTCCAGTTCATTCCCAAGAATGGAGAATTTAACTAAACTCCTGGTAAGGGAATGTGATCAAGTAGAACATGTGTTTGCTGGGACCCCATCAGCATTGCAAGATGATGTGCTTCCCCGGCTCGAATCCTTGTCTCTTGAGAATCTGAAAAACATGAGAAGCATTTGGGCAATGGGGTTAGTGGGGACGCTTCAGAACCTAACTCACTTGGAGTTTCACTATTGCACTGCCTTGAAGAAGAATGCTTTATCATCTGAGCAGATAAAGGGGGGCCTCCCTAATCTTGTGGAGCTCAGTGTTAGTGGTTGCTATGAAATAGAGGAGATAATATCAGAGGTGGTGGATAATGAGGGTCTTCTGCCTAAACTCAGAGTGTTGAGATTATACAAGCTACCGGAATTGGTGCGAATCTGTGGGGGAAATGGAGAAGTACCACTACCGCAACTGGACTGGCATTCATTACAAGAAATCCGTGTGCATCAATGTCCTAAGCTTAACAAATTGCTTCCATTGCAAAAGGGTGCAAAAGGTGCTCCATCGCTGCGAGATGTTAGGGGAGAAAAGGAGTGGTGGGAGACATTAGATTGGGATGAAGACGACGATATCAAGGCCTATTTCCAACTGTTTTTTATAGAAGAAAGGTGATTGATTCATTTGTCTTGTTTCTATTCTAGTATTTATTTTTTCTTTCTTTCTCATTTAGATCCAAAAACTTAAATTCTGCTTGATCTTGACTTTGTTGATGCTTAGAGCGCAATGGGATTCATTCGGGGAAGCAACCCAGCAGTAATTCCTTTCATTCAATCTTTACTTCGCAAGCTGCCACTATTAAGAAAACAAAATGGTTCACTTGTTTCCTTGCTGGCTTGTGATGCAGATTCAGTTAATTTTGCCCAAGTTCTTCCAGCTATTACTGGCCTTTCCTACATTCAGCTATTCACATCAATGTCTTTCATCAGCCCACTTTGATCAGCATGCATGACTGCACTCCAACTTGCTATATGGAGAAGTACCTACACTCTTACTCTTGCTAACAAACTGCAAGTCCACATGCCACATGCCGTGGCAGGTCAGCTACATTGTTAAAAAAAAAAAATGGAAAAAGAAAAAAGAATAAAAAGTTAAGGAAAAAAGGGGAAAAAAATGAAAAAAGAAAAAGAAAAGAAAAGGAATGAAAAAAATGAAGAAAAACCTATGTTATATCTTCTTGCTTGTTCTAGTAAAAGACAAATAGATGGATGGAAGAATGTTTTTATTACATATTATTTTAGCTGCCTGAGTTAAAATGACTGATATTTTAGTCATGGATCTAATCATTGCTGTCTACCTGATGGAAGGCTTGTATTTGCAAACGTGCACTGTATTGGCATGAGTGGATGCATGCGGATTGGCAGGGATCCAAATGCGTGTGAGCTTAGCAAACCCCATCCTATTAATTTCTGTTGTGATTTTGTTTTTATTTTATTTTCTTTGAGCTGTAATATGATTGTATCTTAGATCAGCTAAGTATTACTACCACTTTCATGCATTCATAGGTATTTGTATGCCAAGAAGTGTTGAATTTTTATTTTTATTTTTTAAAAAACATAGTATATATATGTTCCATATGAATTGCCTTGTAGGAGGGGTTTTGTTTAGCTTGTTAGTATACACGCAATTATTGGTACGCCCACTTGGGAATCGATACCAAGATCTCAGTGTTGAAACAAGGTTATCTTCATTGTCTCCTTATCCTACAAATCCTACAAGGCTTTGTAGTAGAACTGGCCTCTATATTCATTGACTTTTCCTGCAAAACGCCTCACATATTGTAATAGGATACATCGGGAGTATAGCCGTTGCATTTGGAGGTCATGTTCGTGATCCAAACTATTGATCCAGCACAACTGGTGGTTGCTCCCATGAAAATCTTCAAACATTGGAATATCAATTTCGATCAATGGCTTCTAAAACAACTGTTAAGAAGATGGTTTGTACTCACAGGAAATTAGTCAAAATGATTTAAGGGTTAAGATACTTCCATAAGAGTCTTCTTCTTCTATTATTTATTATTTATTTTTATTTTTTGGGTGATCCCCTTCCACTTCAGGCCCATCATAAGTGATTTGGATTACTGAAACATGACCCTCATCCAAAGGCTATAGTCCCATGTATCCTCTAACACTACGTGGGCCATCAGACATGAAACATGTTGACTGCGAATGCCCATCGATGATTAGAGAGAGAGAGAGAGAGAGAGAGAGAGAGAGAGAGAGAGAGAGAGAGAGAGAGAGAGAGAGAGAAGCACTCTCATGTCCAACCAGTTGAACTACACCTAAGGTCCACCAAGCATGGAAATTATGATCAATCAATGTTAATAATTGCTAAGGTGGCGAAGTAAATGATTGTGGGCATGGTGGACCTTGCCGTAGTGTTCATGAGATATTCACCCTCACCACCATGAGCATCACACCTCATGTTAGGCCACAGACCCAAAAATCAACCTCATTTGCAGTTAAGGTGGACCACAATTATAAACAATGTACAAGACAAAAATCACCTTTCAAACTATTTCCCTTGGTATGGCTTACAAAAATCACTAATGTGAATGTTTTGCTCCAAGACTCAGTTTTAGTGTGGAATCTAATGGTTGGAGTGGATTTAGTATAATTATTAGGGTAGGCCCTATAAAAATTATGGGTGGACATTTCTCTCCCAACTGTTTTTATTTTGTATCCTTGATTGAATTAGAGGATGTACCAACTCTTTAGATCCGAGCCTAAAATGGGTTGCACATTGATGTTTGGAATAGATCTCACATGCCCATCATAGTGGCTTCTTCAAAACTCAAGGGCGGGTGTCCAGAGCGAGGTGAAATAACATCCCTGGACATGACTTCCCAAGGTGAAATAGCTCGTAACAGGTGCTTTTCTAAGAGTGGGACTCACCTTGATTTAGGTGTTGTATATCCATGATGTCCGTTAGTTTTTACATCTCATTTTAAAGCATGGTCCCAAAAATGGAGTAGATCCAAATCTTAAGTAGACCGCACCATAGGAAACGATGGTAGGCCCATTGTAATGTTTATTTGCCATCCAACTTGTTGATAAGATCACAGAGACCCAGTTGAAGGGAAAAGACAAATATTAGCTTGATCCAAAACCTTTGTGGCCCCAAGAAATTTTTAACAATGGACATTCAATCCCTATTGTTTCCTTTGGTGTGGTCCACTTAAGATTGATATGGATCTACTTCCATTTTTTGCAACATGCCTTAAAATGAGCTGTAGAAACTAATGGAATGGATGGATATATTACACACAGACATCAAGGAAGGCCTCATGGTTAGGCATGTTACCCATGGATAACGCCTATAACACCTAGGAAGTGACATCCTGCACATTAGTTTTTTCCTCGGACTTTAGGTGCTCATCCTTGATTTTTTAAAGGGGTCCACTATAATGGGTATGTGAGATACATTTTGACCATTAGATCTATATTATGATTTTAGGCCTATATATATCCAAAGAGTTTGGTCTATCTGATTTAAGTGAACCACAAGAATGAACAGTTGGGAGAGAAACATGCACCCCTAACTTTTATATGACTAGTTGTTGATGTCTCAAATCTTTTTAGCAACAGGGTCTGTCAATGTCATTGACAAACCATTCGATGCCATTGAGGGTTGTTTGATATCATCGAGCAGTTGCTCGATGCCATAGTAAAAATCTGGAATTTCTCACATTGGTTGTTGGACTCTTTGGGTGTCCTGCTCGATGCCATCGAAGGCCCCATCAAAGTGCCATCGAGAAAATCCGAAAAATCAATGTTTTGTTGCTATAACAATTTGGTGTTTTTTTTTATGACATCAAAGACTGTTCGATGCCATCGAAGTGTCATCGAAGGTGCTATCGAGCTATCGTGTAGAGTTACGCAGAGTTGTGAATTTGTGGGATTTATTTCCTATTTCGATTGTGATTTTCGTAGAGGCTATATATATGGGTGTAATCGGGAATATGAGGTATAAAAGAGATTTCTAATTCGTTCCTAGGGTTTTCAAGAGCATAGTTTGGGTGATTCGAGGCTTGTTCGGATCGGGTAATTTCTCTCTTGTAATTTCTGCTTTCATATTGCATTAGTGTCGCTTTGTGTTGTGATTTTTCCCAAAAGGGGTTTTCCACATTAAATTCGAAGTATTTGTGATTGGACTTGATTGTTGCGATTGGAGTACTTTGCTTGATTCATCTCTATGTGCTTCCGCAATTCATTAACATGGCCAACTGTGATAATTATACTAATCCACTTTAATCATTAAATTCCACATTAAAACTTAGCCTTGGGGGGAAAAACTTGGCGCATAGTGATTTAGATGGTTCACACCAAGGGAAGCAGTTTGAAAGGTAAGCTTTGCCTTGTACATTGCTTCTTTCAGTATGGTCCACCTTAATGAAAGATGAGGCTGATTTTTAGGTTCTAGGCCTAACATGGATTGACGGACATGTCAGGTGAATTTCTCATAAACATCACGGTGGGGTCCACCCAAGCATACAGCCTCACTCTACCTTTAGCATTTGTTAACATTAATTAATTGTAATTTTTTATGCTGGTTGGACGTTATGTCCAAAAGGATGTCCAATCACTTTGGTAAAGGTGGTGCTAATTAATATAATTAACAGTAATAAATAAGGCACAATAAATAAAGGAAAGATGGAAAAAGTGAGTGGCTCAGGTAGGTCCTATCACAGTGTTTACGTGAAATCTATTCCATCCACCGGGTGCACTATATTAGACTCGAGCCCAAAACTTAGCCCCATTTGTGATTCCAATAGATTACATGATTGGAAAAAGTGTACTTGTCAACTTTTACCTCTAAACTATAACCTTATATGTGGCCCACGTGAATCATATATGGGCTTCAGGCATATATTTTGGTGTGGCATCTCATGGTTAGAGTGGATTTCACATGATCATCATGATGGGCCCTGTAAAAATTACGGCTGGTCGTTTCTCTCAACTGTTTCTATTGGTATAGCCCACCTAAATCACGGGTCCGCCTTGGGCCTAAGATGGGATTACAAATCTAACTGTCATAGTGCATCTTAAAGATACAACATATATATATATATATATATATATATATATATATATATATATATATATATATATATATATATATAATGGTGGACAACATCAAATATATGGATGGGAATCCCCTGAAATTCCAAGGACTGGGATTATATGAAAATCCGGTCTCTGGGTTGCTGTCGGTCTCAGTTCGGCTCTGTCGTGCTCATAGTCCTCTGGGCGAGCTCCAGTTGATAGTTGGGATCCACTTCTTATATATGTTCTTCTTGATTTCTTTGTTTTTGTGCATAGTTTTACTAGTGATCGAGTCTTTATATGTTAGGTGAGGCTCGCCGTTTTTTCTTTTCTTTTCTTTTTCTTTTTCTTTTTTCCTCTCCTTTCGGTGGCTGTCTGGAGAGATTTTGCAAAATCACCTGTGCTTGAGGGCGTGAGTATTGCTAGTAATGTTAGCTATTTATTGATGTTTTGTGGGCCCACCATGATGTGTTTTTATCTACGTTGTACATCTACTTTTTCAGATCATTCAAGGCAGATCTAAATCTTAAGTGGGCCATTTCACGGGAAACAGTAATGATAGAATGTCCACCATTCACTAAACCAAAATTCCTATTTAAGAATGGTTGAAAACTGTTCTTGAGTTATTTAGGAACGGTTTTCAACAGTGATTAAATAGGCCGTCGCAAAATTTTAGGGACGGCTGAAATTTTTCAATTTTGGAACAATTGCACCTAAAGTAGGGCGTCGCAAAATATTAGGGACGGTTGAAAACCGTCGTAAATTTTCAACTTCCCGCACTTCCTCATGTTAGGGTACCCTCTTTTTTTTTTCCTGTTTAGAACCTGTATTTTTTAAAAATATTTGAAACTCACATAATGTTGCAGTACAATTCAAAATAAAAAACTGACTCTAGAAATGTAAAATAAAAATGTAAGAAAATTCGAATCTTTGTTAACCAAAAATATCACCAAATCATACAAGATAAATCTATCAACATATGAGCTAGTTCACTTTTCTTAGTTAAATAAATTTTGGACAGTTTGGATTAAACCCAAGTCTTGAATGGGCCTTTTGGGATATAAGAAGAAAATGTGGTGGCCAATGTGGTGGACATATTGGATATCATGCACACAACATGATGAGCTTTGGAAAATGACTGTAGAAGTAAAACATGTATTGAAGACAATGCTGTGTACGAGTAACTTTCATCTCAGGATATTTGAAAGCATGGAAAAGCTAATTTACATCTCAATATGCCATACAATACTAACAAAGACTGCTAGGTTATGAAAAACATTGATAGAATCACTTTGTACTAGGACTGGATCTGTTTTCAAATTTAACAATTGTGAATCTCAGAGCATATGGAATTTAATGTTCATGCAAGTTCTATATAACCAGCACAAAATAAAAAATGACTGTAGAAATGTAAGATACAAAACTCAAATATCCGTTAACCAAAAATATCCCAAATATTACAAATCATATAAGGTAAATCTATCAAAATATAAGGTAGTTCTCACTTTTCCTAGTTAAGATAATGATTATATGATTACATTCAAACTAAAGTGTAAAGCAAAGTTACATTAAAAAATAAATTTTGGGCAGTTTGGATTAAACCACCAAAACCCATTTTATGATTATTTTATTTTATTTTCCCTATTGATCAACTAAATTCCATGTTTTAACGAGGTAATGCAAGGTAGATAACCTCTTTCATTTGATTTCTTTGGAGAAATGGAACAGAATTTGACATTCTTATCATTTCTTTTCCAATGACAACAACTAATAATTAAAGACGGGACTCACTAGTTGCTACCCATAGACTGGCAAAGTAAGAAATGAAATTTTTGAATGATTGCAAAAAAGTGAACGCGATCAACCTATCAATCAATATACCACATACGTTACAAACAGCATACAACCTCACAAAGTTGTATCCGTCCATGGTAGAAGGAGATTCCAAGAGCACTATAGCTTGGGCTAATGGTGCTCTGTATACATGGAAAACTTACTGACATTATAGGGAAGCTCTAGACCAGTACAACAATTGTTCCCATCACCTTCGAGCTCATTTCCAGAGAAGCAAACGAAGAGGCTAACTTTCAGACAGAAAGTGAGGGCTCCTCCAGAGTCGCTTATTTTGTTCCTAACATTTGTTAACACCCTGTGAGGGTGAGTGATTGTATAGTTTTTTATTTCTGGGTTGAGGCTCTGGCTAGGCATTTGTGCTTTTGGTTTTTAGAGTCCATTTGTGGCTTGTTGCGCCTCTTTGGAGGGCTGCTTGTATTTCTTTTGCTGTTTTGTGGTTCAGTAAAATCTTCATTGCCCTTCAAAAGAAACTGCACAAAGTGGCCATTCATTTATCAACTGAATTATAAAAGAAAGCTCCACCAATGAAAATGAGGAAAATTAGAATTTAGAACATTGAGATGGATGTAATGGAAGATTAGGAACGATAGAAATAAGAATGAGGACAACAATGAAAGATACCAGGAGTATGAATGAGGTGTTGAGAAGGGATGAGACGGTACAGTCATATGCAGCCTAGAAGTATTCCTAACTCAAAAAGTGCAAGTTGAGATGGTTTAGTCATGTGCAGCGAAGACCAAAGACGCCTCTGTAACAGTCATAACCAGGGAGTAACAGTTGACAGGGGGGCCGTAACAGTATTTTACCACCAAATAAAAGCCATCTGTTGAAACCTGCAGCACCCGATGTAGTAGCATCACAAGAATAAAGCTTGCTTTGTAGAAGACTGGTCCACATTCCACTGGTGTGAATCTCATTTCAGCCCCTAGCCAAAAAATAAAAAATAAAAAAGTTTGTATCATTTTCTGTATTATTGATAGAGGTTTGCGTGTTCCACAGGCATGTGGAGCCTATGCAATCACACATGCAGTATGGTGCTTACAAGATGCAAGCTTTCCATCAATTACCATCATATAAAAATAATACAGTTCGCCACAACCACCACTCTAACACCGAAGAGAGGCAAGAAAAGTAGCCACCCACATCTAGCAAAATCCAAACCCAGCTCTCCTTCTTAATGGAAATGAATCCGAACCAGCATAATACTCACCCCTAAATTACAATTAACCTTCAGGACAAGCAGGTTTTGAATTTATAAATTTTTAGCTTCTCTCTTTACTCTTTAGTCTTTTCCATTATCAAGAAAAAAAAAACCAGGTCAATCATTGCATTTGGATAAAATTGACCCAAAAAACCAACTGATTACTATCATGATATCATCCAACACAAGGTGCAGTAAATTCCTCTAATGAGGTCTTATGGGAACTTCAATCAAACAGGATATGTGATTGACTGGCATTGATACAACTAAAGTTGACCCAAAAAAAATAATTATAATAATTAAAAAACAAAAACCAAGTGATCACTATCATGATATCACCCAACACAAGGTGCAGTAAATTTCTCTATAAAAAAACCAACTAAAATTTCTCTCTTTAGTCTTTTCCCATTTGAAGGAAGACAGTTGCTACCATTCTTACAAGTATTTCTGCAGGTCCCTGATCAAAGGCTTTAGATTGTGTCAACAAAGAGAGATTTAGTACAAGGCCCCTCCCACAACCAGGGCCATCAGACCAATGGTCCAGATGATCAAAGCTAGGCCCCACTCGTAAAGGCTGAGGCCCAACTGATATCATCCATATCCTCAGATGGAGGACCATATAATTCCTCAATTTTCAAATCCAAGCATTACAACCACCTTCCACATAATGAGAGGAAGCAATCTAGATCATTGGTCTGTTGCCCACCACTGGCTTTTTGATTTATTTCTCTTCCTGACCATCTATTGTATACTAGAAATGGAAGGATGAGGATTGTCCGATCCAAGAGATTGTCAAGGCATAAACCTTCCATGATCACATGCAATAGACAAATGGTCTGACCCACCAGACAACAGGCCCAACTTGTCAGAACTGAAAGCCAAAGTATAAATGTGCAAAGCCCAGGGGTTGGATGATCCTATAAATCCTCCTAGGAAAAAAAAAAATCACAGAGAAACAAAAGAAAACAGCCATCAAATGCATGTACATGTATAGAAATGGCTCAAGAAAGTGATAAGTCACAGGTTTTTCCCAAGGCTACAACACTATACAAGGACAGGTGATTTCCATGAATTGGCCCTGCAACAGAGAAAAGCAGAATTCGCGTTCCATGTTGAAAAAAAAAAAAAAGGAGAAAAAAAACCCGGCCCACTGGCAATCCCAGCAGCACAAGTTCTTGGCCACAGAAAATACTGCAGCGATTCCCTCTGATGGCAAGAACACGAACTGTACTTATGGAAAAAACACTCCTTCGCCTTTGGATATCAGAACAGTTGTCGACATTGTAGAAATGAAATGAATGGCTTTTGCTTGGATTTACTGACTGGGATTGGGGTGAGTTGGATCATCGAGAGCAGAGTCGCCTGTTTCTGTGGAAGGAAGAATGAATTATGACTCTCCTTCTTTTTTTTTAGATCTCAACAACAAGAAAAGGGACAAATTTTTTAACATGACACAAACCTTCCTGTTCTATGGGAGATTCATGACCGCTTTTCTAACTCAAAGGGGATTCACCAGGATTCATAACAGGGCATTCCTCTTCCACGGTGAGGAACATCAAATCAGCGGTTTGGATCCCTGAACCATGGGCCATGCATGCAGCGACGCATCTGATGAATAGGACTTTCTAATTCGTCTATAAATCTACAGTTGCCATTTATTTATTTCAGTTAGTTACAAACATGGCAAGTGAAAGAATTCAAGGAAAAGCAGCACGGCGAGAGGAAAGGAGTGTCAGAATACCTGATGGAGTTGTAGTTATTGGGAATCCTTGAATACCTTCTTGATTCTGTATAGCCGATATCATAGGACTCCAGACTAGAGCTATTCCCTCCCATGATTACTACTGAAATTTCTATACGCTTAACAGAATCAATAGCTTTATTCAAACAAATGGCTTTCGACCACCAACAGAACCGTCCGATCACAGCCTATGACTGCACAACATATCAGATAATTAAGCTTAATACATCATACCAGTACATAGGAGAACAAAAAACTGATGCTGCAGAATTATTGAAATGTTTCTTTTAAGAAACTGAGTGTAGTTTGATATGATTTTTTGTCATTTCTATGCAAGGACACAGGAAAGAAGATGCCAAGAGTACACGTTAGTAATCTCAAGAGTCAAGCTTCATGGCAGAGACAAGACTTATTTAACTTCCCATGTTGTGAATATGGGTAGTATTTATTTCCTCTAGAAGAGGTGGATTTCTTCGATATCAAGAATCCTAACCAGGTAAGGTTACAATACCCATGTTTCCATGTAGAGCAGAAGCAAGTACAACTACACAGGCACAATGCAGCTGTCCCGAAGAAAAAGGAATTTAAAATGGAATTATATGTGCCTCAACAAGGTCTTCATTTCATACAAGTGGGGCCCATGGTCAGTTGGGCACCTTCAAAGGTGGGCCATAACCCAAAAAACAAACCCTCAATAGACCAATCCTGACTGTTTGATTTGAGTCCCAGAAAGAGATGGTTAAGAAGATATACATCGAAGGTCCAGATTCAACAGAAAGGGCCCAAGATTGGTGGCAGTGATAGGAGATTTTTGAGGCCCCATCCACGCAAGATGCCTGTGGGCACCAACAGACCATTGGTTTGGATCCAAAAATCATAGTCCCCACTCGTAAAAATGGAACCAAAGGAAAAACCATTTGCATCTAATAATCCACAGACTAATTGCCTCAAGAAGAGGCAATCAAGGTGATTCAACTAGAAACTAAAACGATCCAAGCAAATCAGACATACCAACAGAAATTATTGTACCTCAGCACTTGAAATTCAAAGAGAATTCCTTCAAAGGTCTCTCATCTTTAAAACAAGCCATGGATTCTATAAGAAGAAAAACCGATAGAATTTTGAGTGGACCTTAATTACCAATTCAAGCAGAGTCAGTTGACGTCACTGGGCCCGTAAAAGAACCAAACTCAAATCAAGTAAAAACAGTGCCTGAAACCAATTTTCAATGGAAAGTAACCTAAATTACCTTTAAACCAGCACCAAACCATAATATAACATATCAAAAATAAATAAATAAATAAATAAAGGTCCCATGATATGGCATCCCAAACATTTATTTTGCATGTCCCAGTTCAAGAACAGTGAAAATTGAAATTAGAAAACTATGATGGCCATTAAAAATCCAAAATTCAAAAGAATATCATCTCTTCTCAAAAAAAAAAAAAAAAAAAAACAACAAATGTAATTCAACCAAACCTCCCCATCAGAGAATCAAACCATTACACCATTTAACCACAATTCAGTTAGAACTGTGTCCTAATGAATTGGATCAACCACCAAGTCACGCTCTACAAAACTTGAGAAAATCCAAATCTTACAATCAACAGTCTGGAACAGAACACCACACAAATGAATATGGACACATCACCAAACAATGCAACAAATGACATACACACTATCCAAAAAAGGGGGGCTCACATTTCAAAAACAAGGGTGCAAAAAATCAACTACCATAGCACAGAAGAATTCAATTCCACACACAGCAACAAGAAACACCCACCTCAGAAAATCCTAATTCATATTAACAAAACAAACAAACTCGCACATAATTGGAACTTAGACTACATTCGCATGCAGATGCATTGCATAGTATCAGAAAGTTTTTTGTTTTTTTTTTAAATGATCATTCACTACTAAGATTCTTGATAAAAAGAAAGTCCTCATTTAATAACTCTGCAATTCAAGAAACCCATGATCTTATCGAGGACCTAAATGGGAGAAAAAGCTTAAAAATCAAAATCCATCATGCAATCTGATGTTTCAGGCCAAATGATCAAAAACCCAGATCATGAAACCATCAAAAATTCAAATTCTAAGAAGGATAAAAAAAATAAAAAATTTAAAAACTCAAAAGACCTAAAATTCTTGCAAGAAACCACGACCTTCATTTAGCAATGCTGCAATTCACATTTAAATTGCAGATGGTAAAAACCACAAGCTGGTAGAGTAAAAAATAAATTATCACTACAAATAAAGGGGATACATTATTTTAATACAAGGCAACCAAAGCAGGTTCAGTACAAGGTTACAATCCAAGCATCAAACATAAAGCACATTAAGCACAAAAGGATTAAAAAATACAACATGCACCTTACGTTCAGATAGTTCAATGACACAAGCACACACAACCACTTCAGCTCCGATAAGCTCTAAAATTACAAAACAAATCAATTCCATCAAGACAATTAAATAGAAACACAAAAAAGTAACAGAGATCATGTGGAACTTTTTTTTACAATTAATGTGACACAATCAAGTTGCATTTTTCTTGGGAGACTATCAGATGGATTATAAACAAGAATGGAAATAGCTTTGATCTAAAAGCAGATTTTTAGACATGGGCAACTGTAGCAGGTTCAGTATAAGGTTATAATGGCTAACTGCTGAAGAACCAACCAAAGCAATCAAGTTTTTTTAGGCTGTCACTGTCTCTAGTGACAGTCTAAAAAACAGATTGGTTGAATAAATTTGTAGAATTTTTCCTGCAAACAAAAGAATAAAAAAAACCTTCTTTGCTGGCATTGCTGCCGTGGGTTTGATTTGGGGAAAACTGATCAACAACCCATCTTCCGTCACCATGCCATTCGGGGCTAGCAGTAGTAACCGCTGCTACTAGGTCCGCCATTCCAATGGAAGCCAGGTTCGTTTGCAGCCATGGTCGTTGGACCTCATCTTCTGTCAAAGTATCCTTCTACATGAGTAAAGTCATCATATCACCTCCAGGTAGATACTCCATAATGAGAATTCATCGTCTTGGAAAGAACAATAAAGCTTGACAATGCAATTGTTGTTAACCTCCTCAAGAAGATTTCTTTCAGCTTTAATATGCTCAATCAGAGATGCGTCCATATGATTATGTTCTGAGCAAACAAATGAAGTGGCAATTAAAGTAGCAATGACATGAAAAATCACCCACCTGATGAATGATCTCTGGAGTCAAGATGAATGTGACTTTATTGGACTGGCAACACCACATCACCATGAGTACCTCATCATCTTGAGCAACTTCAATAAATCTCTTCAAATCCATAGAAAGGAAAATGTGTCAGATGATAAAATGATCAGAGACTAGTGTTCGTTCATGGACAGAAGCATTGAGAATGCAGTTCACCTGAATCATGAGTCAACTGTCATTAAGTCCAGGTTATGAATTTCTCAAACATGTTTAGAATAACAACCACAGAGAAAAATAAGTAACAGCAGGAAGGAAAAATAAGTAACATGTAACCCATAAATGAGGGGCTAAAAGTGGATGCTAGGAAAACTAGTCAAACTAACAACTATAGATCAACATCTCCATGAAATTCCTGGAGTTTAGCCTTAAATCAATACAGGAAAAAAAAGAGGGTTAAAGCTTGCTCCATTTTTTCAAGAAGCGATTATGGCAGCGGCAGTGCTGGATGATGATAATAAAGGCCTATCATGAAGTTAATTGATTACAACGTAGCTGGTGCTTATACAAGAATGCCCTGTTTGGGATCAAGGAAATGAGAATTGGAATTTTGTATATCCATGAACTAGTCAATTCATGTATTTGGATTTAGCAAATTCCAAAGTCCACTGTTTGGGATTCAAACTACAAATCCAGGGATTTGGGAGCATTTATTGCAATGGGGCATTCATTGCAAGGAAATATCATAATTGGAAGGTCTCACATGCAAGTTGTAGATGAAAAAACATGCAACTTTATCATAATTGGAAGGTCTCACATGCAAGTTGTAGATGAAAAAAGCTCACCATGGTGTATGTACAACATCCAATTCATCCAACAGGGTTTCCTTATCGATTGAAAATAGAATGGCCCAAAAATCATGTTGATTCAAGTCTTTAGTCTTCCATGCATAATGAACTATGCAGTAATGGAATTCCTGGAATGTGTCCTACAAACAAAATCAGGGGGGTCTAGCTGATGATCTTGAGATAAAGCATGGCAAACTTTATAGAGAATAACTCATGACATTCAGTAGTCTAAACTTTCGCAACAGGAACATCTATTAAGTTCAGGTTCAGTGTTCTAGTTGTCAGCGAGAAAATATCGAATTAACTCTAGTTATTTCGCTATCACTGGCTCAGTGAAACCAAAAACCCTCAAATTTTCGAATCTCTATCAGATAACGGCAAGATTTCGCCGATGTTTTTTCAATAAAATGCCAAAATTGTCGACATTTTCGGTGATTATCGGGGACAAAATCGAGTAGATATCCAGCATAAATACTGGAAAATCCAAAAAAAATAAAAAAAGAGAATACCTTTTTTTCTTTCGGATATGTTTGAGAGGGTAAATTTCGGCACCTTCCGAGGAGTTTCGGAAGATCCTCGATGGTTGGATTGCCGATCGACAATTCCAGTCTTTAAAAGGTCCGAAATAAACCCAAAAGTCTTCCGATTATGGTAATGAATTTCAAGGATTTCAGTGAGATTTTTGTCATCTTGTTGAGATTCTCCAACAAAAATTCCCCCGATCCCGGAATGAATCGGCGTTGAAGATGGTTTTGAATGGGGGTTTTAGGGTTAAAAAGGAAAAGGGTTTCTGTTTCCGAGAGAGGGAGAGAGATCGAGAGGGAGGGAATCGGGAGTGAGGGAGTGGGAGAGAGATCGAGAGTGACAAAGTTGGAGAGAGATTGAGAGGGAGGGTCGGGAGTGAGGGAGCGGGTGAGAGAGAAGGAGAGAGATTAGGGCTGGAAAATAGGATTTTGTTTTTGGTTTTGGAACGTCTAAAACCGTTTCAAATTTGGAACCACCATGAGCGATTCCAGAACAAAAAACATGGCCGTTCCAAATTTGCAATTTTGGTGTAGTGATTAAAAACCTATTAGGGCTCACTGTAATGTTTATTTGACATCTAACCTGTTGATTAGGTCATACGGATCTGGATGATGGGGAAAAACAAATATACGCTTAATCCAGAACTTTTATAGCCTCCAAAAAGCTTTTAATATCAGGTGTTCAATCAATATTGTTTTCTATAATGTTGTCCACTTTATATTCGAGTCTACTTAAAGTTCAGGCTCATACCATGAAAAGATTTGAAAAAACGATTAGATAGAGTGGATGAAACACATACATCATGGTGGGCCCATGGATCACTGAAGACTATCTATTAACCAGTGGCAGGGTCACTAGCCAAAGCGCGTCCTGTGCTCCAACCTTTCTGTTAAAAAAAAAGGAACGGGGATTGGGCACCTATCACAAATCAATGGTACCCTGTGGTGTGAAAAGTTTCGTGTCCCACTATAATGTGTTTGTTTTATCCACACCGGCCATTCATTTTAGGGCATGAGCCCCAAAATGAGGTATATCCAAATCTCACGTAGACTACACCATAGGAAACAATGGTGATTGAATGCCCACCATTAAAAACTTCTCAAGGGCTACAAAAGTTTTGGATCAAGCTGATATTTGTGTTTTCACTTTGTCCAGATCTGTGCAACCTAATCAACAGGTTGAATGGCAAATAAACATTACAGAGGGCCTTCGGAAGTTTTTAACAGTGGGCATTCAATCACCACTATTTCATGTGGTGTGGTCCACCTCAGATTTGGATCTTCTTCAGTTTTTGGATCATTCCCTGAAACGAGCTGAAAAATTGGATGGACGGTGTCGAGAAAACACACATCATGGTGACGCCCACATCATTTCCAGCACCGTACAACATGGTTGTTATGCGCTACATACACAATTCCTGTCCTAAAAACGGTGATTTTAGGGGATACCTACCCTGGTATTTGACGTGGCTGACCGTGACTTGTATCCAAGATCTATCTAATGTAATCCCACCTTATGCCCATGGCTAAAAAATTGGTTGATCTGTGATTTAAGTGGACCTCATCAATGGAAACAATTAAGAGTGAGATGACCACCCTTAACTTCTTGGGACCACAAAAGTTTTAGATCAATAGGTATTGTCTTACTCACATTTTTAAGTCATGAGGCTCACTTGAGTTTTTAATCTGCCGCATTTTTTAGCCTGTGTCCTAATATGATATGGAAAAATGGATGAATAGAGTGATTTTCTCACAAACATCATTGTGTGCCCTACCGTGAGTAATGGGAGTGCAGATTGCATCCTACCTTACCTGTCTCCAACTAGAAATATACAACAGCGCTGAGTGGCCACCGTGATGTATGGGTTTTATCCACACCATCCATCCCATTTTGTTGTAGTATTTTGTGGAATAGGACTAAAACTGAGGCAGATCCAAGACAAAAGTGGACCACACAATGAGGATTAAACCGTTACAGTTAAAAACTTCTCAAGGGTCAGAAGTTTTGGATTGAGCTGATATTTGTCTCCTAGTAGGACAATCCTAACCCTTCTACTGGTGATTTATGAATAAACAACAAGATTTCAAATTCAACAAATAAATGCTAATTAATCAAATATAAAGATCATTGAATTTGAACTTTGGATGACCTATTTAAGTTGTATGATCTCATGAGTTAAATGACTTAATTTGAGTTTTATATGATGATCATATACCAATCAAATTAAAAGCAATATTTTATAGGATAGTTATAACACCAGCCATGCTTTAGGAAACATAATATTGTGCAACTGAAAAACAAAATATTGATAGGATAAGTGTAGGTGAAATGAAAATGTAGAAATGGTTAAGTGGTAAGATGGGGAAGGACATAATTAGATATAAATATATTTGAACTCAAGAGTATTATAATAGATAATTAAACTAGAAAGAGTAGACTTAGATGGTTAGTCATGCATAATAAAGACCAAGAGAAAGGTCAAAGGAATATATAAATGGTGGTTGTAGAAAAATTTTAAAAAAATTTAAAAAATTTAAAAAAAAAAAAAAAAAACTTAAGTACCTATTATTTAATTAAAGGCCTGGACCATAATGGGGTAAAATGACAAAATAGGATTCATGTGGCCGAGTACAATTAATTGAGATAAGGCTTTAATGATGATGATGATAATAATAATAAATAATTTAATTAACTTAATATATGTCACATATATAAATTTAGAGTGCGTGCATAAGTATCAACCATCATACTTATCCGTAATATCAAATAGGTCAAGGTTTTCAAATGCTTTTACACCCCTTTCTCTCACGTCTCACAAATGCTGGCCGTCCACCAAGGGAATCTTCGAAGGACTTGTTTCAAAGCCCACTCTCCTTGATCTCAGGCCTCACGAGACGTTCTTCTTTTCTCACACACGTGTGATTCGTGGTGGCAATAGGCCAAGCAACCCAGCTTGGCCCAGCCAGCTTAATCCTGTAGAGTCGGTGGCTGGGCCCATAAACCTGGCCTGAGAGCCAACTCTAGGCTTGAAATCCATGCCCAGGCAGTAACTCACCTAGGCCTGATCTGGCATGAATAGTCCATGCTGGCCCAAGCAGTTGGTCCTATGTAATTTATGCCTATTTTGTGTTGAAAATACTAGTTGTGCAATATACAAAATAAAATATAAAACACACATGGTTCATAAATTAAGGTAGAAAACTAATAAGGCAACGTACATGTACACTGTCGAAATCAAGGGGCAACCGATGATCTGAATGAATATGCATGTGGCCCACCAAATAAGTGGATCAGTCTGATTTATCCTAAATGGACAGTCCTTGAAGAACACCAAGGCCTTTTCAGCCTGATTTAGGCTAGGCCAAGGTTCAGGGAACTAGGTATGCAATAGGACCTTGGCCGGGCCATAGCCCTGCCCATTGCCACCCCTCCGGTCACTCTTGTTGGTGCTGGGAAGGACATGATGAGGTCAATGACCATCTTCCTCAGGAAATAATTACTCTGAATTCACAGAGTTTGGTGGACTCCTCACAGAGATTCCTCAAATCCATGAGAGAAAAGAAATAAAATCTAATAAAACTGAAAATAATTTGATTGATGATAAAAACAAATTTATAACCCTTTAAATAGTGATATCAAGAGCTTCATAATCAAACTCCAACTAAAATTCCTAAAAAAATGTGACTTAATATAAATAGTAAACTTATTATTTATAGACTATCATGATTTCTACAACTTCATGGTTTTCGGCCAAAAATAGTAACTGTCCAATTTGGCTTGACCGTGTTATTCTCCTTATATTTCTAAGCCATTTTCATGTTAGGCACGACTCCTAAAACTCAAGGGATCAAAAGTATGTTGTGATCAAAATAAAACTTACTATAAATAGTAAAAGTGGAAATAAAATGGACTTTCGACCATTGATCAGATAGAATCTCGCAAATTCGGAGCGGGCAACCCGGCATAGAAGGTTGATTGGATAAGGTAGTTTCTCCTACCCAAAATCATATATGGTACATCAAATAACTCATTCTGATTTGCGAGATACGCCTATTTTAAGATTCTGACGGTCCGAATCACTTCCACCTCTGATTGGATCTTCTCTGTTCCATCTTGGCCACGAAAGATGAGACCCGCTTTACATCACTTGTTCAGCAATTCATACGCGTAACTCTAGAGAAAAATGACTGTATGAATGGAAGGAGTGGTCTATAACCGTGGCTACGGCTGGCCAGGGTGACAAAATGCTCTTTAGATAATTGACTTGGTCCAAAGTCATAGCCAAGTGGCTTCCAGTCCACCTGGTCAACAAGGTGGCTCAACGAGTCTTGTCAGATAGGGCTGAGTCATAGTTACTGGAGGGTTTCCTGGTGACTCAGCTCAAAATTCTGTCTGGTTGAATTGACTCATCCAAGTTTTCAGGTGACCAAAAGATTTTAGAACTATGTTTCGGTGCCAAATGAGACTCAAGTTGATAAATTTGATTAGGCTAGATACGATTTGATGAAGCCATTAAAGGAAATATTTAAATCATGAAACTAATATTATAGGATGATTTTACCAGAAATGGTGTGCCGTGTGACAGTTGCATAAAGCTTTAAGATCATTGAAGATGGAGGTGTACGTTCAAGCATGGCCTTTCATCAAAATAACCCAGCTATATAGGTCGTTCCTAAACCAAAGCCCTATCTGTTTTCAACCGTTCCTGAATAGGGATTTTGGTGTAGTGCTAGTCCTAGGTGGCCCACTGGATGAGCATTTAGTTCCGAGCCCAATCCCGATAGCTAAGTACCCATTCCAACATGGTCAAACAAGTCTCATCTTGTTAGGCATTTATGCATATCCAAACCCCGACTGGCCAGCTACTCATTGGCCCTCAAAATTCAGGCACGAGCCCACCCATCAACCCTCTAGCCTCCGCTAGAATCCAACCAAAGTGGGTTGTTCTTGGACCTGAAATTAGGCCACCGACTAATTCAGCTGCACTTGAGTTTGCATTATCTCAAATTCAAGGCCAGCCCGCACTATTAAACATTCGTGGTTTGCCAGAGCCCAGTTTTTGCTTTTATGTTCTGAGCATACATTCGTGGTTAGCTGGATGTTACGTCCCTGGTGCATACATGTAGAATTGTGAATAAAATAATTTTGATTAAGGAACTCATTCCAGGACATCCCGATTGTAGTAACATCAAGTTTCTAAATAAAAAATAAACATAGAATGCTGTGACCACACATAGACGTGATGAATCGCCTAAACAATGTTTGTGATGCAAGTCTGTTAATTCTGATCTCCTAAATCAATGGGTCCCTCCCTAATCTCTCGGAGCTGAAATGAGCCCAAGGAGTGAACATATTTTTTCCTCAAGAAGGGGCCACAGAAACATGTCAAATGTCGACCCAGGAGGACCATGCAGAGAAGGAAGAAGCAATGTGATGATGGAAGCTATGAGAGGGGAATGAATCTCTCTAACACACCTCCCCTCATAGACATGTAGAGACATCCAGACAAACGTCCAAGCTCTCTCCTTAAGGTTTTTCCTCTGCAATGATAACATTATATAAGAAGGTTATGGTTTCGATGGGTGCATTCAATATATTACTCTACCACCTTATGGATTTCGGTATACCCTACCATAAAGGAAATTCATTAATCTGTATCTATCATGTACACACATATCTGAGTCATCAAGGTCATCCACCCATGTTTTAGATCTTTCATCGATCATGAAGTGTGTCATCAGATCTAAGCCATCAAATCATCATCAAGTCTAATAAAATAGTTTTAATGATTAAAATAAAACTTTGACGATTGAAAACCTTTCAAGTATTGTGCCTAGTAGAAAAATCACTTAACGATTCCCTGATCTAATCAGATATCACCCTTAACAAGTCTTATAATAAAACTAGTGGATCTCTTGCTGGCCCATGTAAAAATTAATGAATCTTAATGAATATACCCAACATTATCCACTTTCAATGGCCTCTACTCAGCCTCATAAAGTGAACCAAAGCCACCTAGTCAAGATCCAAGATCCTTACATATCTTCAGGCCTAATGATTGATTAATTAATATATGTATTCAAGTCCCCAATCACATGACAATCAATGCTAATGGACTTCTAGACTATTGACTTAAACATTGATCCATCAACGTGAGTATCTAAGAGTTCATAGGGGGATCTCATATCCATGATATACTCACTCCCATATAGAGTAAGGGCAAAACTCACAACCAACACTAAGTTGGTTCCTAATGGTGGGGACTTTCGATCCTGACCCAAGTCAGTCCCCAAACCAACAGTAAGTTGGTTCCTAATGGTGGGGACTTTCCATCCTGACCCAAGTCAATTCCCAAACCAACACTGAGTTGGTTCCTAATGGTGGGGACTTTCCATCCTGACCCAAGTCAGTCCCCAATCATATGATGACTGTATATCTTTAAGATCGATGTCCACAGATGTGTCTTAAGAATCTGTGAAGGTAATGGCTCATCTAGGTAATGAGATCCATGGAACACAACGCTCCCCGATCAGTGACTAATATGCCCAATCTCAACTTCCCAAGGACTAGAGAATGTATCGTGTACTCCTCACAAGACCCAATGTATATGAGACCAATATAACACTAAATATGCCTAAGGTATATATTACATGTCTAAGAAGGATCCATGGTCATCAAGATCAACCCCATCATATTTACATGCCCAGCAGATTAGGGCACACACTGGTTTTTCAAGGCACTAACCTCAACACTGGAACCCACATGCTTTAGCCTAGCTAAGTTAGACCAATAGTGAACAATAATGTGAGGCACATGTTCGTTGTTGTACATGATTGGCTATCCTCCTATTGACGCCCAATGCTTTATACGTTTGTGGTTCACCTTAGGCCTATTTGGATAACCAATTATCATAGAAATGTAAAAGAAAAGTATAATAATTACAAATTATTTTGCCGATCTCTGGACAACATCTTCATTTGCCTACCGATTCCCTTGTTTAGTTTATTGTAATAAAATAACAATTGTTTCCTCAATTCAATCAAACACGAGGACACAGGTATTGGCGAGGGCTTGTATTCGATTAACATGTGTGATTAAGATAGTCCAGGCATGCCAAAGTTGTACTCAACTCAGGTTTGATTGAACATAGGTGTCCTCCGCGCTGAGATGGACCAATTAAGACCAAATTCAAGGACTCGACCGCCCTCTCAACCACCGGTTGTAATCAATCATGCAATTTTAGAAGCGTAGGGGTTAGTCCTTCCAAATGGATTCTTTCTACCTTGTTTAAAGATTTTTATTCTTTCATTAGTAATCGAAGCTTTTGTATTTCTTGATAAAACAAAGATGAACATATTTAAAACTAAAGAGAATAAAAATGTCAGTTTTATTAGTAAATTTTGGATGTTTAGTAAAATTGACAAAGAATAAATTAAGTAGAGAAAATAGACGAAAGATAAATACCTATGATCGATTGTTGGATAAACAATCAAGGTGGATTAGTCAGCAAGATGTAACTACGGTTTAATCTTCCAAGTAAGGACTTGATTAATTAGGATCTAGCGACGAAAAGTTATGGATGTTTAAACTACTCTTAAGCATACTACAACGATGGCACTGGACAATAGGGATATATGCTAACCTAAACCCCAGACGTTCTACAGCATGGCTGGACAAAAGTTAAGAGATTAAAAACTAAAATAAAAGTTGAAAGCACCAATGCACTATGTAGATGCATTGTGTTTGGAGTGGGCCTAAAGTTTTTTATCTCGTTCTTCTTTTATAGGTTTGGGAGGTGGAAAAACCCTCACTGGGTTTCCTTTCTGATATAGAATTCTTGACAATCATAGCATTCGATCGTTCTCTGATCATCTAGCTTAGCTAAAGAGATCTTAGTATATCAAAAACCATTTTTAAATCTCTTGCCGGTATGGCTGCATAGATCCATCAAGCTTACAGGGTCACTCTCGCTAGACTCGTATCAATCCCGAATGCATTGGTTCTCATCTGCTCTTATATTGATCCAATTATTGAATCTTCATACTAGCCACAAACACTCCGTTCATCTTTGAGAAGATCTTTCATTTTGGAAGGATTGTGCAGGACGCCTTACCAAGTATATCAGGATTTGTGAAAAGATCACCGTCTCAATGAGTTTTTTTATAGACTTGTTGAGCATGCTACCTTAATCATGTGTCAGACAAATTAGGGTTGCATGTCATTTGTTGCTTCATCATTTCTACAAATGTGCATACGGCTCCGCGCCACTTCACTTTTGGCAAGTGACATGTCTCCGAAAGATATGGGCAAAAGATATCCTCAAATGCAAGTAAGATTTTCGTCATTATTAGGCGCATAGTGCCAACACATGGCAGCATCTTAGTGGTCCACATAGGTGTGCCAAAAACTAGTGTAAACAATAATCATAGCATTTTTCATTTTAAATCATCAAATCCATATATTAATATAGTTTGAATATGTAATATTATAAAAAAGTGCAATCATTACAAATTCATTTACTCATTTGTACACATTTGCATTAGACTAACAATTTCGGTATTTGGTTTGGTGATGGTGAAATCAAAATGATGATACTTTTATGTGGTAATTAGTAAAATCCCAATAGATCCTTAGCTAGATTCTTTGTTAGGCTAATGTTAAGTGTAAAATATTGCTTATACCTTGGTTTTATGAAAATGTGTTTAATTGATCTATTTTTACATGTTTTCTCTTGTGAACCTTAAGGTGAAAATGATGCTAAAAGCATGGATTTGATGCTCAAAGGATTATCAAAGAGAGGATTGGATCTATGGAGTTCAAGATTGAAGATTTCAAGAGTCCAAGATCCAAGGAAACCAAGTGAAGAAGGAAGAAAATGTAAAGATTCAAAGTGTAGAAAATCAGATTGTTTAACAAGACAGTTCGATAGGATCAAACACTACTTCGATGCCATCGAAGGTGGCTCGATCCCATCGTAAAAATCAGAAAAATCTGATTTGCTTGTTGGACATATCTGGGACCCCTTCGATGCCATCGAGGGAGGGTTCTATCCCATCGAAGATGCTCTCGATGCCATCGAAGCTAGTTCGATGACATCAGAAAAATATGAATTATGAGATTTACTCTCTGGACAGTTTGGAGCATTCTTCAATCCCATCGAAGACATGTTTGATGCTATCGAAGCCAGTTCGATGCCATCGAAGGACTTAACGCAGATTTTGAAAGTCGGTTGTTGACAGTTTCCAAATTTGAATCGAACTATTCGATGGAACTTCGATGTCATCAAAGCTGCCATCGAAGCACCCATCAAAGCTGCGATAGCTGCGTAAATTAAGGCGATTTTGAAGTCGGTCCGATCCAAACCTATTTAAAGGGATGTTTTAGAAGCTTCTAAGGACGAATTAGGGTGGGAGTAGAGCAAGGTGTTAGAGAACTTCAAAGAGTCTTTTATCTTCTTCAATCCTTCGGTTCTAGTTAGTTTTTATATTTTCTTTTAAGAGTTTTAGTTCAATCATGCTTTTGGTTGGCTAATCTCTTAGCTAGAGCTAAGAGGTGAAGCTTGTAATTTGTTTTGATGTTTATATTACTTTGATTCAAGTTTTATGATATTCATGCTTAATAATTCATAGTTTATAGTTTGAATAAAGAGGTATTTTTGAATTTACTATGATCTAACGTCGACTTCGGGCACAGTGGATGCTTAGGAACTTCCTGAATGTTTTCCTATCTATTATGTGATTGTTTGATCTGTGGAATTCTCTCATCTACCATTGACAAAGGGCATGGTAGATGCTTTGAATTCCCTACAATCAATTCAACTAGATGGCTATATGGGAATCAATGCTATGGATGTTCATATTTCTGTTTGAATGTTTATGATAGTTTAATTGCTGAATCTTCCGACTGGGTAGATCAGGAGTTATCCTTGTTTGAATCAAGTAAGATAGCATTAAGATGGCTACAAGTGGATCCTTGACGCTCTAGTTTTCATTGTTTTGATAGATCCAATTCACAACGATCTCTCTCAATTTTCAGATTTAGTTTAGCCTCTGATACTAATTCTAAATACTTTAAAAAATCACATTTATATACAGTCTCTATGGGTTCAACCTTGGTCTCACTGAGTTATTACTACTTCGCAACCTTGCACTTGGGGTATCAAGAGAACAACTAAAAAGCATTCAGTTCGTGGTTTTAGACAAAGGGCTCGGATGTTGCACATGTGCAACATGGTTGTGGGGCACTTGCGTTTGGCTTGAGAAAATATAAGAATGTGAATAGGCCCCCTTATTGGGGAACTATGCTTCAATCATCAGACCATTTAATTATCAGATGAGTCCCACCAGGGACGAAGGTTGCTGCGGAAATCTCCCTGGAACATCTCAACCATTGGATCTTTGGACTATCTATTGCTGAATGTGAACGGTTAATGAATTCTCCCATAATGGTCTATTTCTAGGCCATTGATCAATGGATCAAAATCCTCCAATGTATAAAAAAATTTAGTCATTCATGAGGTAGAGATAAGATCAACGGTTTGGATCATGGAACCCCAATGGATGAAGAGCATTGGACCGTGGGGAAATCATTCGGTTCTGTTGCATTCATTTAATAAGAAAAGATAAGAGCAAGAAATGAATGTCGTACCTTTAAAATGGAGGAATTCCAAACGAGGGTCGTCGATACGCATTCACATTCAACAAGTGGGCATGAATTGCATATGCAAAACAATCCAAACTATCCAAATTATGTGCCCATCGTCACATCTATTTACACTCATTTTCGGCGCCCGATGTGCACCAATGAAAGGCTGACACGTGTTAACACAACGAGATTAATAAGGGTAGAAATCCTACTCTCGCCTGAGAGTATCTTCATTTGATCTTCCTTCAGCATTACGCATCCAGGCATTAATATAAAAGCATAGACCCTTACACCAACAAATCACTAAATGCCACATGGTCACAATTATCATGTCAATTAATAAGACAACATGCCTTGCATGACTATAAAAGATCCATTGAGAGAATAGATCTTATCATGAATCTAGCAATAACATATTATCATGTATCAAGAAGGATGTGAGGATACCATTGATGTTATTATTTGCAGTATTTGGAGAGACGGTGCACCATATATGCATATATGTATTTGCATGCATGTTACATTTCATTCACATCCATTATACATTACTCACTTAGGTTGGTAGATAAACGACTAAACTATCAAGTGCTTATTCGTAGTGGCTAAGATTTTGGTTAGGTATGGGATTAACCTGAGATCAAGGGTTTATCACCTTGAAAATTGTTATCCAAATTTGGTATGCGACTATGTAACGCCCTGAAAATCGGGAGTCGATTAGAAGCTCAGCTCCCAAGTTCCAACGCATCACTTATGCAACATAGATAAGGATGATTGAATGTTGTTCGTATTAGTGCATTAAACATGAGTAAGATTATACCAAAACAGCATATCATACTCTAGAGACAGTTAAATTTCGCAAGCGGAAGACTGTGATAGATATATAAAATATATAAACTATTGTAAGTCTCCAGAGTGTGAACATGTTACCAAGCTAAATATATCCATGCATACTCCACAAATGAACAAAAGGAATATACATGGGTGTTCCAAAAGTGCAAAATAACAGGTGTATTGGCATCTAATCAGCAACCCTGTAACCTCGTCGATCAAAACATGGTCTACATAGACCCACCTGATAGCTACATATAGGAGAAACCCTCCTCATCATCATAAAAGTCCGGCTCCGCTTCGTAAGCATCGCCATCATCTGAAATCAAAACAGGGTCTGGTAGGTATTTAAAACACCGTCCCGTAACATGGGAGTGAGTGATCAACTCAGTGGAACAATAAAGCAAAGGTTAACATGTTATCAATTTAGTCAAGCAGTAATGATAACGCAATACAACAATCAGGTCCTCAGTACTCTTGTTAATGCAAGAATGATATGAAATAATGATGCATGCCCTCGCCTATGCTCTCTCAGCGACTTCGTCTCATGATCGCGGCATGAAACACTTAGTGCTTGACCTGTTATGCCAAACGCACACGTAATGCGGTGCGTGCACGTGATTAGCCAAGTTCTTACTTATGTTTATTCATACAGCAGGATTGGGAAGCTAAGGTACCTTCCTTATATCAATTCCCAAACAATGATCCATTTTAAGATCGTCAGTCCTAGTAAATCTCATATGATGTTGTGGTTCTAGGTCACTACAAAGGGCTCGTCACCTGATCAGTGTAGGCCTATTTTATACTCTAGTCACTAAGAAAAGGCTCGTCGCCTCGATGCAACCTCAGAGTATGCTCGAGGGCACTACAAAGGGCTCGTCACCTAATCAGTGTAGGCCGACAGCTTGAATACAATGTCTCATACTACCGTATTTGGCTCACGAGTCTGGATTACTCACTGGTCACTACGGGGAGGCTCGTCGCCCCAGCGTAGGCCGACAGCACGACCACAGTGTCCCATACCACCATGTCCGGCTCATGAGTCTTAGCGGATCGAGGTACCAAGGTTAAACGGGATTTTCACTAGTAAGTTGGTACCTTAGATTCAAGCAGTAGCGTCCATACATGATGAACACACAATAGGTCAATCGGGTTACTTGACAAGTTCAATTGGTACGAGCGTACGTTGAATTAATGACATGGAGCGCTAACCACTGTCAATAATCATCGTACGACTCGGATTCACCGAACGCATCAAATGTGGTGAGACTAGCTCGGCCACTCAAACAGGAATTGTTACCGATTGCCTGGACTACGTCGTAGTCCCAATCACAGTCAAATGCAATAAGCATTCCTGTGTACTAATCAAAACAGCATGTAGCAACCAATTCAACTATAAATGTCATATAAGCATGTTAACGAACACGTAAAGTATATGTCACGATACATAAGCATTCATTCATAAATTACATAGTAGCAAGATAGATTACATCAAGGAAACGGTAACTATATACAAGGTAATTGAGAAACTCATCTCAATGGCCTCATTAAATACATTTCAGCGAGCATTTACTTATTCAGGCATTTTATCAATACTTAGGCTACACACTTCACATACATATAATAAATTTGTTAAAACACGTATTATAGCAAATCTTTTCACAAGGGAGTTGTCACACGTACAACAATCATGTATTCTCAAACATCAATCATAACGAGCACAAATAATCATTCCATATTCATTTAATCATTTCAACAAACACCTAGAATGCATTAAAATCAACGTAGTTTACATAGATATGTAATATAAGGAAAACATCGTATCTAAGCATATATGACAGCAATCAAGTCAGTCATAAACCATTACTAACATTGAAAGCCTTGAAAACCATAACCAAAACGTTTATAGTCCACACCTTTCGCCGGTAGACTCATAACGAGCTCGGTTTGAACACAATGTCTTTGTCTACAGCAAAAAAACAACCTGCAGCATAAAATAGGTTAGCTACTTCACCCTTTACTCTATTTAAATCCCTAAAACAGGTTAGGGTTAGGATTTCTTACCTAAGAACGGAGTCGGAATCGCCGAAATAGCGATACGGAATCAGTGGTTAAGCACAAGGAGTGGCAGGGATCGAATCCCAGGAACAACTCCAACTCTCTCTCTCACTTTCTCTCTCTTTCCTTCTCTCTTTGCTCTCTTCTCTCTCCTAGGTTTCCAAATTCGTATGGAATGAGAGAGGGGTGGGTTTAGGCCTTTATATAGGCCCAGAACTGATCTCAATGGCCCTAAGGCCATGGTATACTTAGGTTATAGCCGAATACGGGCCGTTTCGGTCCAACGGAGATGTTCTGGAGGCCCCTTTTCTATATGCCGTCGGACTTAAGCTTTCTGACCATGGGTCTAGATCAGGCTAAGTTTTTGGTCCAATCGGATCAGTGGATCGGCCGCGGGGGACCAGTTTCAGTTCAACAATCACCGGTACTCAATAAGGGCCACAAGTGCATTGACTTGTGTTGAAAATTTTTCCTGATCCGAGGGTGTAATTGGGTCAGGTTCTGACGGTCTGAATCCTTAGACTTAGCCTGCAAGCGAGCTGACTCAATTCACTTGTGTTTCAGTTCATTTCCTAAGGGTATTCGCATTTTCTCACACACTTCACTCCGGGCCCAAGTAAATAGCTTAGGGATACTATCTGGACTTGATTTCCAAGATGGTTATCAAGTCCAGGAAGGCGGTCATAAATGTATAGCTTTGAGGTAATCAGACTTTCGACACACGGTCCAGGTTCGATACGGAGTTTCGGCGTGCTCCGGAGAGCAACCGGGTTTTGAGATGAGTCCTAAGTTTCAGGGTAATGTAGCGTCAACGATTCTACATGTTTTGGGTCTTACATATCGTATTTAAAGTGATTTGAGCTAATTCTATTGATTGTTCAGTTTAACACTTATCTAAATCGTGCCCTAATTACGACAGAATAAGGTCCTACGGTAGTTCTACGTCCCTTTCTGGCACTTTTAGTTGGTATATTATTTTAATTATTTTTCTAGTAGTTCGTCATCAAGTTCACTTCATCCCTACCAAATTTCATTAGATTTCGTGTCGTAAAAAAATTCTAAAAATTCCAGAAGCAGCAGTTGTACATACTAATGATTTTCGGACAGTTGTCACAACGACCTATATTTAACTATATTAAATATTTTATTATATTTTTCACTTATTTTTATATGAAACTAGACTTATCAAGCTTCAATCTGACTTTTGAATCACCTAAATCGGAGTTATAACAAGGGAGATATGACTTTTTGAAGTCAGACAAAAATTGAAGGAAATGGGTAAAAAGGAGATTTGAGACTTTGGAATTGAGTTCCGAGAAGTCAATTAAGGTGTTATGATCGACTCATTGCCCAAGGATGTCTATTTCCAAGTTGGCAAAAATCTGAGATATTACAGACTAGCTTGGATAGAAATTCTCTGTGTTGACCCCACAACTTGTGAAACTGTACATTATTATCCTGACCATACCATGTACTGGTTATATCCTTGACTTGTTGTAACATGATGATAACATGCTTAGTTACTCAACTCCTTTCTTTTTTTTTCTTTTTTGCTTTTTTTTTACACACACACACAAACCCCCACACACTCACGCGCCATAGTGGAATTTCACCACCTATTGGTACTCGAACCCTTAACCAGGTGTTAAAACTCCTAGGAGTTTACCACCTGAGCAAGAGTAAGGACCCGAGTTACCCACTCCTATTTGTGGTTATATGCACTTTACCTTGTTTAATTGCCAATGCTACTCGATTATGATATTACATATTACCTTCTCTATACTCTAATTTGTTGAAAAATTATACAGAAATAATATTTTTTGTAAAATATGAAAACTGAAAATCAAAATAATCTAGAATTAGTACAGGCTGAAGCACGTATTAGAATGTTGTCCTTAAGGGCGTGTTTGGATTTGCGTATAGTATTGTACAGGGAAGTAAAACTGTCCCATCAACGCATTAGTGGTCCTGCAGCAGTAATGCGTTTGCAAATTGCAAACCACTCACAATGTTTGGATAAGAGTGCACTTTTAATTTGAGAAAACCATCGTTTCCAAAATTAGTGTTTGGGAATGGAGTGTTCATCTCTTAGTAACATCCTATATCATCAAACAGGAATACTCTCTCCCCGAATCAATCCAATATGCATGTATTTTGCACTTTGTAGGGCACGCCATGATGAATGTATTGAATAATCACTTCGTCCATTAGTTTTTCCAACGAAAATGAGAATGAAAATGAAGAACTTGGGCATCAAGAAAGATCCAGGTTGCAATTGGATTGAAGTAGGCAACACAGTTCATACGTTTGTAGCAGATGATGATTTACATCCACAGATCGAGGAAATAAATCTCGCATTGAAGAAACTGATCGAACAAATCCAAGAAGCTGGCTATGTAAACCATTTGAATCTAACATTTAGTTGTGATGGAATAGAGGAAGGGAGGCAGTCGTACCATAGTGAGAAGTTAGCGCTTGCCTTTAGGCTTATTAGCACCCCTTCTGAGAAGGCAATCAAGATCATGAAAAACCTAGATTATTGGTAAGAAGATGATTGTTACTTGTCCCCATGCATCTTTTAATGTCAAATACATGCACCTCACCGGTAGGGTCGTTGACTGGCCAGGCCTGGACTGAACAAAATCAAATTTCTGAATGGGGTTAACCCAACTGGTCATGTCCAATGATGTAGAACCACAAGCTTCTGGTTCGGTAGATGGTGTAGCGATGTTGAGCTCTAAACATCCTTCCCTCTTGTCTTCTCGTTGGCGGTGGCTGAGGAAGCAAATATGTGGACTGCTATGACTTAGTGGCCAGCCAAATTGTTTGGAATCTGCTTGAAGAAGAAATCCGAATGAGGCAGAAGTATCGTAGTTTTGGAGATGATGCGCCTGCTTTCTTCTATGAAGATAAGATCAATTTAGAGGATTTTTTTTTTTTTTCCGTGGAGATGGGACCTGTTCAAAAAGCTGTTACGACTTGCGAAATGGAAATGAGGTTTTTTTTTTTTCAAAGGCAGTGCAGTGCAATGAAAGCACTGCACTACCGCCTACACTGTACACCAATAAATGAGACGCGTGATTTCGATAAAGTGGGTTGGCGTGGTACTCGGCTCGCCAACGTACCACGTGGCAATGTTTGGATAGAGTAGCTGTGAATTGTATATTTTATTAAATTTTACAGTACTATACAATATGGGCCCGACATCCAAACATGCCCTAAAGCGTTATTTGCCCCTACTCGAGTAAATTGAGTATGCTGAAAGGAGGTTACAGGCAAATTGCTCTTAGGATACGATGAGCCTGGTGTGGATCTGCGTTCAGTAAACACGAAGACCCACTAATGGAACTCTGTTACACAATTTCTGGCAGAAAAAAAAAAAGAAGAAAAAAACCCAAAAGGAGAAGAAGAAAATCCGTGTTAGACCACTCCACTGGTCTTATCTTCAGCTAATGGTTTAGATGAACCGTTCTAGACCACACCGCTGGTCTATTCTTCAGGTAATGGTTCAGATGAACCTTGTTGTCTTGCTGGAGTGTGTTGTGACGGTTTGGAAACCCATCCAGGCCCATATATATAGGCTATGGTTGTTAGGAGTTATGGTCCAGGGAATTTAAACCAAATGACCATTTCTAGTTGTTGGGAGAAACTAGCCGTTATTGGCAGTTTCTAACCGTTCTGCATGTGGTGTAACAACTGCTGCATGCTGACCATTGTGAGACACTAGCTAGCCGTTTCTAGCTATTGGGCTAACCACATGTAGCAGTTTCTGCATAGTCAGCAATCAATTGCACGAGGAGTTACACCTCCTTGCAACGGCTCTATTTCCAGACTCTATATAAGCCAAGGAACCCCATTCAGTCCTCTAGACTTCCAACCACTCGCCATAGTTCTTTGTCGCACAACAACTCGAACTCGTCTCCGGCCGGTTCGCGAAGGAGCAACCCTCTGCGAAGTGCAAAGTGCGCCACTAGCGCCTCTACAGCCACATTGCCTCACATGCCCACGCCCTCGCACCGAGCCCGTGCCTGTAACCTAGACCGAGACCGAGACCGAGCCCGTGCCCGTGCCCGAGCACGAGCACGAGCGTGCACGCGGGTGTTCCAATGTTTCGCACTGGAATACGCAAGTCTGATGCACCTCAGTCCAAGTGAATAAACATAAAGGTACTCCACCTCTCTCATATAAACCAAAGAATTTTCTCCTCTTTTTCCAATGTGGGACTATTCCCAAAACACTTGAAAAAGGTATTTTGCAAACCTTTTTTAAATATATATAATATATTTTTAAATTAAAATATATATAAAAACAACACTTTTACAACATAATCTGACAGTGTTATGCCTTTCATTTGGCTATTCTATGCCTCATGATAGAACTACCCACTAGGGTTTCGTAGCTCATCATATTACTTCCTCTTACACATATAGGGATGACTCAATAGTGGAGACATATAGGCGCAATTTCTTTGGTTTTCTATTTTCAGCACTGTATTGTAAAAAAATAAAATAAAATAAAATAAAATTTAAAAAATTTAAAAAAAAAGTACCATGTAGTGGACATTTATTTGTATATATGGGTTTCATGTTCTTTAATTATTACCAATGTCGTGCTTAAGTACCACTAAAAAAAATCATCATCGGCACCGATTTGGAGTTTGGGAAGTCAGATAACCCATACACCAAGTTTGAGGCATGATAGAAGGAATGGTCGCCGATCGGACTGGTGAGGATTGAAGAAATAATATTTTTGCTGCAAGTAAATATGGCAGGTCAATAAAAGTGAGGATTGAAGAAATAATAAGAAAGTAAATATGGCCATCATAGAAATTTGCTGCAAGATATGACAGGTCAATTATATTTGTAAAATTCAGCTTTCATTCAAGTAATAAAATAGTGATCAAGCTAACTAGCTTAGGCCATTGCCCATTGAGAGTGCCATTTTTTACCCCTTCGCAATAAAACTTGGCAATCATGACAGGAGAATTCTGACATCGACATTAATTTGGACGATGATCGAAAGCGAACACCACGCTACTACGTGTCAGACATCATAATGGCCGTCAAAACCCAAACATCAAATATCGCATCACATCTCTTGATATGAAGGGACATGGGGGGCATTATTTACACACATTTTTAATGCCTCGACATAGACCAATGAAAGCCCCCATTGTTTACACACATTTTTAATGCCTCGACATAGACCAATGAAAGGTTACCACGTGTTGACACTACGAGGTTAATACTAGTAGAAATCCTACTCTCGCCCGAGAGTATCTTCATTTGATTTTCCTTCGGTGTTACGCATGCAAGTATTAATGCGAAGGCACAGACCCTTACGCCCGTCGCAATGAGAATGAATTAGCAAATGAGCCTCTACCATGGGACATCATCCCCACACGTGTAGGTGTGCATGCGCGTATACATTGACTGGATCTAAGAAGTCAAGCTAGATCTAACTATCTGGAATTATTTCACTACCTATATCTGTTAAGCTTATACTTAGACTTGAGAGGGCCTAAGGTTCTAGTGGGAATTTGATCAATTGCTTTGATTCACCAATATGTGAGCCTCTTAGGTGAATCATGGTAAGTTGGGTGGTCGATCATGTTCTCAAGGGGATTAGGATTCCCAACAAAGGATCTACAACTCTTATGGATTTAGCCTTATATCAGGAATCATAATACTTTATTAACATAGCCGGCCAAACTAGTTTTATAAATCATTTCTATTAAACGATTAACTTCAAAATAGTTATGTAACGGTAACGGTGGTAATTGTTATGTGCCCATAACGGCCATGTAATATGGGGCCAAAGTAGGGTTTTTTTTTTTTTTTTTTTTTTTTGAGCAAAAAAAGAAGAAGAACGGTAGATGTTATGGCCCATATCCTAACAGTAATAGAGGTGGCTGTTAAGGCCACCTTTACCATTAAAGAATCAGTTGATATGCATTGTTTTGTAAAATCATTAATTCATATTTGTTTTTGGATGATCAATCATGGTTGTGGGATATAATGGACCTACGAAAGTGAGCCTTGAGGCGGTACATAGAATGATATATATATATATATATATATATATGATAGCATGAGACGGGATCAGGTACAAACATATGTACATGTGGAACATCCAAACTTCGACAAGTTTGACTCGGTCAAAGTTCTTGTGTAGTTAGGCAAGCATATTGTGAGTGTCACTTACAGTTTAAGTTACCTACAAGGATTGTCTTAGAGAGATTCCTCTATGACAAAGAAAGCTTGGTAGCAAAGATTTACAAGTTTACAAATATATGAGAGCAACCTAGGAAGCCCCATAGAGTTTCACACCCCCTAAAAGCTCCCTTGGCACATAAAGTATCAATGTCAGGGTAGCTAGTTCGAGAGAAGAAGGAAAGAGGAAGAGCAGGCACTAATCATCTTCTACGAAAGGTACGGTTGGTTTTAAGTTCATGCTAATTCATGAATGCCTAGAAGTAGATCCGAGTTGATTTATGTTGCTTTCGGCATGCACAAATGCTTTCAAACTATGCAATATCTAGGTAATTTCTCAATACCCATGTATCATCCATCACACTTTTGCTAGAGCATCAACATTCTTCTCAGCTCTGTGCTTTTTTACATAGGGGAGCTATTTGATACTTTGACTGCATATGATCCTTGATAACAGGCACTTAGATATCATACGCGTGGCATATATTAACTCGACTTAAACCGACTAGATTGTGGAACCCACCACCAATCCAAAAATCAGATTTGTTGAACAATCCTAACCTCTGATTCCTACACACTTTTCTTGAAATAAGAAATAAGACCATTTGATAGTTTTTGTTATGGGAAATCTGAGCTCACAATAGAACGCTGCTCCGAGGGCAAGTCCGAGCCGAGTCGCATCACTCTGGACCTGTTTCAAGACGAGACCCATCCGAGCAGCCAAATTGGTTGAGGTCGGACTCATCCGAGCAGTCGTGACCCACCCAATCTACGCTATAACTGCTCTGCTCTAACCTACATTCCGAGGCTCACGACGTTCCGAGCCGAGCATATAGTCCGAACAGAGCGAACGTTCCAAGCCGAGCGAACGTTCAAATGCGCATATCCCACTCGCTGAACATGGAAACCGCCATAACCAAACGTAGCCGATAACCTCGTTCGCAGATACGCATAATCCGCCAGATACGCTACACGATCAATGGATTGCGGAGGGTATCTCCACGATCCAGGAATCCCCCTGATCGTGCCGAGATTATCGGATCCAGACCACTTGATTGCCTAGTATAAATAGTACATTACGCCATATCTACAGGTACGAAAAATCGAGCTCTCCACTTCTACTCTACTCAGACCCCGATTCCCTTGTCCTGACTTAGGCATCGGAGGGTCTTCCGGCTTAGCCAGGGTCACCTTTGCTCGTCTTCTTGGTGCAGGTTCCAGGGATAATACGTGGAGGGAGAGCCGACCAGATTTTGGTATCAATATTTTTTTGGCGCCGTCTGTGGGAACCTGAAACTAGAAGTCAGGTTCTCATTTCCTCTAAGCAATGGCGAGGAAGAAGAAAGCTACAGTAGTGCAGCCGCAACCTGATGAGCAGACTCGGTCGTCATCACCGCTTCATGCAGAGTCCGCTCCAGGGCCTTCTCAGCGTTCGCGTAATCGGTCGAACAAGTACCGTGCCATGCAGAATGAAATTCAGGCCCTGCGTGACGAGATAAATCAGATGAAACAACGGCGGGAGCCTGAACTACGCCCGGCACAAGAACAACCCGTTCTCGAGCCGGTGGGGCTGTTTGTGGAAACCCGCTCCGTGCCGAGGAGTGTGAGGCCCGAAGTTCCCCAACGTTCGGGGGTACCCCATTCGAGTCAAAATCTTCCTGCGACACGTGGCGAGGCATCCGTACGGAACGAGCCTGTTCGGGCTCCGACAACCATCCACTCAGCCACATCCGCCCTGCCACCCACGGACCTCCGTCATCGGTTAGAACGGAGGAGAGAAGGGAGAATATCGGAAGCTGAACATACCCCAGAGGTCATTGCAAAAAATAAAGACCCATGGGAAGCGCAATTTGCGGAGCTGAAGGACAAGTTCCTGATATTAGAGAAAAAAAAGCAGCAATCTACGGTTCCGGCCACGATCCAAGCGATGATGGAAGAGACTGAACCTCCTTTCACCCCAGTCATCATGACCGAGGTGATGCCGCAGAGGTTCCGGATGCCTCCCGTCATCCAGTACTCGGGATCGGGAGATCCATCAGAGCACTTGGAGTCCTACCGATCGTGGATGCAGATCCAGACAATGACGGATGCATTGATGTGTAGGGGGTTTTCTATCACCCTTACAGGGTCCGCTCGGATCTGGTACCGCCAGCTGAAACCTAATTCCGTAGGCTCATTCACGGAGCTGAGCCGACTATTCCTTACGCAGTTCATAAGCGGTAAAAGAAGTCGGAAGCCCAACACCCACCTGCTTACTATTAAGCAGGCGCCGAAAGAATCTCTGAAGGATTACATCGCTCGCTTCAATGAAGAAGCGTTACATGTCAAAGACTACGATTATAAAACGGCCCTCGCCGCTATCCTGAGCGGACTGAAGGAAGAAAAGTTCGCCTTCTCCATCAGAAAGAATCCGCCGAAGACGTTAGCGGACTTCATGGCGAAAGCTCAAAAGTATACCAACGACGAAGAGTTCACTAACGCCGACAAGGGTACGCAAGTGTCTGACTCGACGAATAAATGGAAGAGGCCTCGGAACAAAGACTCCCAGCCAAGCGGCAAAGGGACTGATGACCGCGCTTCCCGCGATCATCGACCAAGCTGCAGGCCGGAAGGGAAGTTCCGTTCCTATACTCCGCTCAACATGTCAGCCGAGCAGATTCTGCTGGATATCCGAAGAGACAGGCGGCTCAATTGGCCAATTTGTATGAGAGCTGATCCAGAGCATCGGGACAAACGAAAATACTGTCATTTCCATCGGGACCACGGTCACAACACGAACGATTGCATAGATCTAAAGGACGAGATCTAAATTCGCACTATCTTTGGAGGTTCAGCTGGGGGAGGAGATTCAAACAGGGCTCGGAAAGCCCATTCCAGAAGGTCCGAGTCGGAACACCATATCCACCTGGCAGAACGTCCCAGAAAGGAACCCCGAATAGCTCCGTGCAGCCTGACCTTCACGGAAGAGGATGCGCGCGGGATACAGCATCCGCATGATGACGCGCTGGTGGTCACCATGACCATAGCCAATCACAAAGTGTATCGCATCTTGGTCGACACTGGAAGTTCAGCTGACGTCATGTATTCCGAGGCGTTCGAAAAGATGGGAATTCCACTGTCCAAACTCCGACCTGTGAAGACTCCCTTGCACGGCTTTGCCAGAGAAAGAGTCATCTCCGAAGGAGCCATCTCCCTCCCAGTAACAGCAGGAGAAGGGCAACATCAAGTCACACTTTTGGTGGACTTCTTAGTTGTCAATGTTCCATCGGTTCACAACGTGATCCTGGGCCGACCCTCCCTCAACGCAATGAGGGCGGTTGTCTCAACTTACCATCTGATGATGAAGTTCCCGGCTGAAGGCAGGATTGGTTATCTCCGAGGCGATCAACACGAGGCCCGGAGATGTTATGTCATAGCCGTGAGAAAAAGGGCCACTAAACAAATGCCCGTAGTCGACGCTTTGGATCCTCGCGAAATGACGGAGAGTTCCCCCGTCGAAGATCTAGCAAGAATACCGCTCGATGAATCAGACCCGAGCAAAACTGTTCAGCTCGGAGCATCCCTGAATCCCGAACGGAGAGACGAGCTACTGGACTTCTTAAGGCAACACCGTGACGTTTTCGCATGGTCACACGCGGATATGCCGGGGATCTCACCCGATGTGCTGGTCCACAGGCTGAATGTGGATCCGGACCACCGGCTAATGAAGCAAAAAAGAAAACCGTTCGATGTCGAGCGATATGAAGCCATTGTCGAGGAGGTCTCAGTCCTGCTCGATGCGGGCTTCATAGAAGAAGTGTATTACCCTGACTGGATAGCCAATGTATTGCTCGGCAGGAAGTCCAATGGGAAGTGGCGGGTCTGTGTAGACTATTCCGATCTGAATAAGGCGTGTCCCAAAGATAGCTTCCCGTTACCCCGGATAGACCAACTGGTAGACAGCACAGCAAGACACGAGTTACTCTCGTTCCTCGACGCCTACTCCGGGTACAACCAGATTGCCATGCATCCCCCAGACCGACAGAAGACTACCTTTGTCACGGATAGGGGGCTCTACTGTTACCGGGTCATGCCGTTTGGCCTGAAAAACGCTGGGGCAACGTATCAGAGGTTGGTGAATCAGATGTTCGCCAAACAGATCGAACACAGCATGGAGGTGTATGTGGACGACATGTTGGTAAAAAGTGTCAAAACTTCCGACCACCTCGCTGATCTCGAAGAAACATTCAACGTCCTCCGTGAATATTAGATGAAGCTCAACCCCACCAAGTGTGTGTTCGGAGTTGAGTCAGGGAAGTTCCTGGGCTTCCAAGTTAGCCGGCGAGGGATTGAGGCTAACCCAGATAAAATCAAGGCTCTCCTAGACATGAACCCGCCTCGGACTTTAAAGAAGCAGATAAAATCAAGGCTCTCCTTGACATGAACCTGCTTCGAACTTTAAAGGAGATACAGTGTCTCACGGGAAGAGTTGCCGCCCTCGGACGTTTCATATCTAGGGCTACAGACAAATGTCTTCCTTTCTTCCAGCAACTGAAGGGCCACAAGAGGGCGGAATGGACGCCGGAGTGCGAGCAAGCCTTCCAACAGTTGAAACAGTACTTGGGATCGCCGCCTCTCTTGTCCAAGCCGGAAGAAGGAAGAGCCCTTGTTCCTCTACCTCGCCGTTTCAACTTCAGCTGTCAGCTCGGCTCTGATCCGAGAAGTCGGAGCCAAGCAGTATCCCGTTTACTACGTAAGTAAAGCCATGGTACCAGCAGAAACGAGGTACCAGTCCTTAGAAAAATTGGCACTCTGCCTTGTCGTCTCGGCCAGAAGATTACGGCCGTACTTCCAGGCCCACTCCATAATCGTGCTAACGAACTCCCTGCTGAGGCAGATCCTCCAGAGACCCGAAGTGTCAGGTCGGATGACCAAATGGGCTGTAGAGCTCGGGGAGTTTGACATTCATTTCCTGCCCAGGACAGCACTCAAGGGACAAGCCGTGGCCGACTTCATCGCCGAGTTTACAACTCCGGACGAAGAGCAAGTTGGGAAGGAAGTTGAGATGACACCGCCCGTCCCGTTGAGCAGTCAAGAGCCCACATCAGATCCGGGGTGGGTCCTTTATGTTGATGCATCTTCCAACATTAAAGGAGCAGCGTCCGGTGTCGTTCTGGTTGCACCTGATTCAACATTTTTTTGGCTCCGTCTGTGGCCAAGGAGTTTGCGTGGACCCTGGAACGGGTCAGCTCAGCGGTTTCCGCATCGCCAGTCTTCTTGTAGTCATCTGCCTTGTCCTGCAGCTGCAGCTCCCTGGCCTCCAAGCCAATGATAACACCTTGCAACCGCCCAACCTTAGCCCTTTCGCCTGCGAGCTGTTGGCGCAGGCTGGTCTGCTCAGCCTTCATGGCAGCTGCCTCGGCCTGTGAGGCCTCCAACTCTGCCTCAGTCTCCTTGCGCTCCCGCACTCTCTGACGAATAGAGAGCAGCATCGGGACGGCCTGAACAGAAAGCAAAGATTAGCCTATAATGCATAACAACAAAAAAGAAAAGGAGGAAGGGGGGTCTTCCCGAAGACATACCATGTAGCATACGGAGGCGAAATCGTTCAAGAAGCCGCTCTCCGACCGCTCAAGAGTTTGGGCAATATCCTCCTCCTTATCATGCTTGGCAGCCCACGGAGCCAAGCAAGTCATATGATAACCGGGCTTAAACCTCCCACCACTGGTGCCCGCCTGGGCCGAAGCCTCACCCCCCTCGGCTCCTACAGTACTGCTGGCCGAGTTTTAACCCTCGGCGCGGACCTCCCCCCCACCTCGGGGGGGGGGGGGGGGGGGAAGCATTATCAGTTGTTCTATTAGCCTCCTCCTGTTCGGAGGAGGAAGGCACAGCGATAGGAGCCTCAGGAACCGCGGCAGGCACCTCCGCTGGAAGGAGAACGGCGGCGGCGGGAGATGGAGGAACAACGGTGCTCGGCAAGACAGGGGTGCCGACCACAGCCATCTGGATGAGCCCAGGCGGGAGACGTACCACCAGACGCAAGACTGCCGAGGGAACTGCGACGGTCTCGAGGCGCGCCGAGGTCGGTGGTACGGAGGACGAGCCAGCCGGTTTCGGAGTTGGGGCCGATGGAGCTGCAACAGATGATTCCCCCACGTGAGGGAGGGCTGACTTCTTCCGAGCTATCTTCACTCGGGGGGCTTCTTTGAGTAACTCCGCTGCTGTCGGAGCGGCTCTCCTCTTCCGAGCCCCGGACGCCTCGGCCATACCTACAAAAAAGATTGTGTCAACCATTATACCAGAGGAAAGATCAGCGAAAAGGTCGGCGCAGCTTACTGAGGGATGAGGGCAGAGGCTGAGATCTGCAGAGCCCGGACCAATGAAGGTTAGCAGCAGTGATCAGATCAGCCCAGGAACGAAGCGTCTCCGACCTCGCCCTTGCCTCGATTTGGTTCCTCTGGTCCGAGTCAATGAGCGGCAACCCCTTGGCGAAAGCTGCAAAACAAAAAAAGAACAGGTGTCACTCCTACAAAAACCTGTGAAAATCAAAACAACCCGGACAACAGATAAAATCCGACCTGGCTTCGTAAAGCGGGTCAGGACACGAGCTGTCGAAGCCCTGGGTTCAGCCGCTGGAGCCTCCCAGTCACCTGCCGCCCAGAACCACTTGTTCTTCTAGTCCTTGTTGGAAGACGGCAGGTGCATTACTAAGCCTGACCCCTTGCTCCCCCGAGTCACGAAATAGTACCAGGGATCGTTGCTGTCATGCTTCACCAAGTATAGGCTCAGCAGCTCCTCCGGGGTCAGCTCGGAGTTTCCAACTTGCTTCCAAATTATGAAGGCTGAAACCATCACCCTCCATGCATTCGGAGCGAACTGTCCAGGGGCCAATCCGAGATAGATCGCCACCTTCCGGATAAAAGGATGTAGTGGGAGGCGGACCCCGCACTGCAGCGCACAGAGAAAAATGGCCACCTCACCCTCAGCCAGAGCACCAGCAACATCCAGAGGGCCAGGAGCCCTTATTTGCACGGAGTCGGGAACCTGGAACTCCGAGCGGATCCATTCCATTTGGGATTCTGACATGACAGAACCCCCAGGGACAACCTCTGCGGTCCGCAAACTCGCAGCCAGATCAGTGGCGGTGGTAGTTTCAACTCGGCGAGCTCGGGGGGCGACCTTCTTTCTGGGTTGCTTTGTCTTAGAAGCCAACGTTTTTTGTTTCCGAGGCAGGGGGTACAGTCGAGTGGTCTTGAAGGGGCCGCCAGAAGATCCGCTTCCGCTCTCGGTACTCTCCGGCTCGGAGTCGTCACCATACTCGCGGACCATCTCCAAATCGGAAGACATTGTGAAAATAAGGATGGAGGTGCGGGAGACTAATCGGATGATGGCCAGAAATTGCCTTTCTGCCGGAAACCTCGAATTCAGCCGGAATCGCCTCTCGTCGGAAATCGCCTCCTCCGGTGTGCTCTTACGAATCAGAACGTAAAATAGCAAATGAAGATCCGGGACGCCTTATATAGGCAGCGAAGGGATTCTGCATTAATAGCGAGCCATAATGGCAGCAGCCGAATCGGCACGAGCCGACCTCCAAGTACACCTGGCAACGTTGCATTGGCGGGATACGAACCGATCGTACGGCTTTGACATCGAGCTGCGTGCCTCGACAGGTGAAGCGACGCCCCGACGCTCGGAACCGTCATGCGCACACCTCCTCCAGCCTGCGTGGCGACCTCTCATAGGCTGGGAGGAGATTCGGGATCGTAACCGTCGCCATGTGTCGGCCAAGGCGACTTGCATGTGTTAGATTCGAGATCCGTCATCATGGCGACGAGGGCGAGAGATTTCCTACTCAAGTACTCTCCGAGCTGGCGAGCAAACTCGAAGAGTAGGAGGCTTCTGTTATGGAAAATCTGAGCTCACAATAGAACGTTGCTCCGAGGGCAAGCCCGAGTCGAGTCGCATCACTCTGGACCTGTTTCAAGACGAGACCCATCCGAGCAGCCGAATTGGTTGAGGTCGGACTCATCCGAGCAGTCGTGACCCACCCAATCTACGCTATAACTGCTCTGCTCTAACTTACATTCCGAGGCTCACGACGTTCCGAGCCGAGCATACAGTCCGAACAGAGCAAACGTTCCGAGCCGAGCGAACGTTCAGATGTGCATATCTCACTCGCTGAACATGGAAACCGCCATAACCAAACGTGGCCGATAACCTCGTTCGCAGATACGCATAATCCGCCAGATACGCTACACGATCAATGGTTGCGGAGGGTATCTCCACGATCCAGGAATCCCCCTGATCGTGCCGAGATTATCGGATCCAGACCACTCGATTGCCTAGTATAAATAGTACATTACGCCATATCTACAGGTACGAAAAATCGAGCTCTCCACTTCTACTCTACTCAGACCCCGATTCCTTTGTCCTGACTTAAGCATCGAAGGGTCCCCCGGCTTAGCCAGGGTCACCTTTGCTCGTCTTCTTGGTGCAGATTATAGGGATAATACGTAGAGGAAGAGTCGACCAGATTTTGGCATCAACAGTTTTCATTTTCAACTGTTTAATAAGGGGTTGTTTGGATGACTATAAGTTTTTAAGTTGTGACTTTCACATGAAAGTCACTTATATGCTGCCTCTTTGGATATGAGATGTCAGTCACAGGTAAATAGTTTTTTGAGTTTCTATAACCTATAAGTCACTTACAGCCTACAGGTAATTAGTTGTTTATTCACACTAAACAAAGCTTGGAATATTAGGAATCACTCCAAATTCTAAAAAAGCTTGGCATAAGACATGTTGTTGGATTAAGCCCATTTAGATGAATCTTTGAGCCAATTACTAAGCTAAACCAATCATCAGGTGAGCCCACTTATTCAAATACTTGTAATGTGGAGCAGCTATTTGATATAAGCAACAAACAATGTAGATGATGGACTCCTCGTCCGTCTATCATGTGCATCCCCTCATCTTCTTAGATATTGCACACTTCAGATGCAAGTAGCTAAATTAAACCATCCAAGTTGTTCCAACCAATGTAGATGTACGATGAAACACGAAAACAAAGCTTATTTGATTATCTCAAGGTCGTGTTGGTGGAAATTTATCGGATGGTTAAAGTGAATAAATCCAAGTCCTATTTCGACAAACAAGTGCTCATGAATCATGTGCAGCTGGAGGATCATATAATCCTGTGCGTCACACAGGTCATATGCATGAAACCATATGATCCAAAGCTCTGTGGGATCCACCGTGATGTCTGCGTAAAATGCACTCCGCTCAACAGTTTTGCCAGTTCATGCTAGAATAGGAGACCAAAAATGAGGAAGATCCAAGGCCCAAGTGGGCCACACCATTCTAAACAATGGGGAGGTAAACACCCACCATTGAAACTTTCCCGCGCCCTTTTTATTTTAAATCCAAGCCGTTCAAGTTCATTCTCACTAGGATGACAAGAAAACACAAATATCAGCATGCTCCAAAATTTATGTAGGTCACAGTAGGATTTCAATGGGTGGTGTTCAATCCTAAAATGACCTGTCATAACTGATAGACGGAGTGGGTGTCAGATAGCCATCATGGGGGGCCCATACCACTTTGGGGCACACGGGCTCTGTCATCACAGCCCCCCGAAAAAATGTTGACAAAAGAAAGCGGCAGGAAGGGATTACTTGCATGGGGAGGTCGACGGAAGGGACAGAGACAGTGGCTCTCGTTGGAAAGTAGACAAAAAATTCACCAGTCTAGTAGTCAGATAATCAAATAAGGGTGTGTTTGTTGCACCAAATTAGACTTATCAATATGTGAAATTTGGTGCAACCAAACGCACCCTAAGCTTAAATTTAAGTTTATGAAACATCTGAACAGGTACCCAAAATTTGAACAGCTTCATATTAATTGGATGCAATTTGTAAGTAATTCTTAAGTGCCAGTGTATCATCTACCACACTCTGCCAGAGTATCAAAGTTTTTTCTCTTTTACATACCGTGTGAAGCATAACCTGCTCCCATGGTGCGCATTTTAGAGGACTGACGCTTCCTTCTCCGACTAATCCAACGATTCTGACTTTGCTGGAAGAAGAAGAAGAAGAAGGATTCGAACTCTCCTTCTGCTCCGCTTCTAAAACCGCCGATACTGAGAGTAAACCACGGTTTCCAAAGCCCCTCTTCCTGGAAAGATGGAAATAGCATGGACCAAAGGCGGTTTTACGAACGCGGTAAAGAGGGAAAAGGGCGGTTTTGGTGGGAAAGGGCGAAGGTATTTGGCGGTTTTGAAGGGAGGGAGTGGTTTTGAAAAGGGCGGTTTGGATAGCCATGGATCTGGAGATGAGGAGCGGACTAGACGGGAGACAGATGTCGGATATATCGGCCTGCGTGCTCCTCTGGTGGTGTGAGCTGACTAGCGGTGGCAATGGACCGGGTTTGAGAAATCGGATTGGGAACGCATTGGATACCGAACGCTTCAGTAGTCAAAAAACGCTACTGAAGTGATGTGGCAAAACGCCATTGGTTAGATACCAACGGCATACATTGGTTAGATTCCAACGGCATGTTCCCTTGGTATAAATGCAACTCGTTAGATCCGTTAACGGATCTCTCTCTTTCCGCCGTGGGATGCGGATTGCGTACTGAGTAACTCAGTACCCTTAGTGTACTGAGTAAACTGTGTGGGATCAACTGTTATTTATTTATTTTATCCACTCCGTTAATCCATGTTAACAGATAATTTTAGGACTAGATCTCAAAAATGAAGCAAATTAAAATCTCAAGTGCACCACACTATAGGAAACAGTTTGATTGAACCTCTACCATTGAAAATTTTTTGGAGGCCAAAGAAATTTTGGATCAAGCTGATGTTTATCGTTTCTCTTCATCCATGTCTTTGTGATCTTATGAACAGGTTGGATGAGAAATAAAAATTAATTTGGATCCTAGGAATATTTCAACGGTGGAAATCATTATTCCACACTGTTTCCTGTGTAATGGTCCACTTGAGCTTTGGATTCACTTAAATTTTGGTATCAACCGCTAAAATTATCAGTAAAAATGGATAGATGGTGTGGATAAATCACCTACATTAACATTGGGCACAACTGAATTTAGTCCGTACGATAAAAGCGTTGAGTAACTCAGTACGCAATCCGATTTCTCCGCCGTGCACCACTCGGTCAAGAAATCGGATTGTCATGCTGAGAAAATTCAGTTGGCCCACTAAATTTATGTGATTTATCCACACCTTTAATCTGTTTTTCATTTAATTTTATGCGTTGAGCTCAAAATTAAAGCTTGTAAAAATCTCAAGTGGACTATACGGCAGGAAACAATTGAAATAACAATTTTCACCGTTGAAACCCTCCTAGCCCTATAGTGATTTTTATTTTCATCCAAACCGTTCAAAGGATCAAAAAACATAGATGTAAGTAAAAAGCAAATATAATCTTGATCCAAAACTTCTGTAGCTCTTAAGAATTTTTCAATGGTATAAATTCCATCCAGACTGTTTCCTTTGATGTGTTCGATTTTAGTATTTTATATCCTTAGGTTATGAGATAAGGCCCTAAAATTATTTTATAAAATGGATGGTCAGACTAGTTAAAATACATAAATCATGATAGACCGACAGAGTTTACTAACGCAATCCGCTTCACTTAGCTAGGCCGTTAAACGCCATACGCATTTTATTCTGAATGCGGATCTCTTCCTGCGGTGGGAACCCAGGCCTACCGTGCTGTTTGTGTGAAATCCTCTCCTCTCATCCATTTTTTGAGTTATTTTAGGACACGATGCCAAAATTTTAACCGTACCCAAATCTCAAGTGAGGAAAATGTGGTTAGGAAAATTTTACTGTTAAAATCTACCTGAGTTTGACAGTGATGTTTACAAGCCATCCATACCAGCCATCCATACCGTTAATAACTTCATTGCTATTAGGATGAACTGAAATAAAAAATATTAGCATGACTCAAAACTTCCGTGATGCACGAGTATTTCAACTGTAGATGTTCAATTATCACGTTTTTGGCCCCCTTGAGCTCTACAAACGGTTCATTTTTTGCTTCAAGTCTGAATTGAACTCAAAAAACAGATAGACATGTAGGATTTCTCACAAACATCAGTGGGCCCCACCTGGTTCCCTGCACAAGAACTTCCTGGAATGTCTTTTGGCAGGAAACCTACGTCCGTTTTTTCTTAAGATAACAGTTACCTATGCATGGCTTCACGGCGTAAACAGAAAAACATCCACTAATGGGTATTTATTGAAAGTAAACAGCCGTTTGGCATCCACCGACAGCGTTTTGCCGCATTGCTTCAGTGGCGTTTTGGCTACTGAAGTGTTCAGTATCCAATCCGCTCTCCCTTAAAACGGTGATTTTAGGACACGGATTTCCTGCTAAAGCCTTTAGCAAGTAGTAAGAAGTTCCTATTCAAGGAGGTGAGAAATATCATTTCAGGACGTATTACAAAACATGAGGTATATAAAAATTCAAGTGAGTCACCCAAGAGGGAAAATTGGGAATAGAAATTTCTACAGTTGAAACCTTGCCGGGTTCCACCTTGATGGTCCCTTCGTCCAGAACCGTGTGACCTCATTAATAGATTAGCATCAGTTTTGGAGGCAAATCCACGACTCAAGTGAGCTGCGCGTGTTGAAACTCTTGGAGAGTCTATCACCGGATAAAGTGTAAGGACCCGCATCATTTTTCAGCCTATTTGGTGGTGATATGAGATAGTAAAATGGACGGATAGAGTGGTTTTCTCACAAACATCATGGTGTGCCGGACCGTAATCAATGGGAGCGCGGATTGCATCCTACGTTCACCCATCTTCAACCAGAAACATGCAAGAGGTCTGAGTGGCCACCTTGATGTATGGGAGTTTTATCTCCACCATCCATCCAATTTTGTTGTAGCATTTTATAGAATAGGACCAAAACTGAGGCAGATCCATCATACAGGTGGACCACACAATGAGAATTAAACTCTTACCATTGAAAACTTTTCGGGGGTCAGAAGTTTTGGATCGAGCTGATATTTGTCTCCTAGTAGGACAATCCTAACCCCTGGTCGATGAATAAACAACAAGATTTCTAATTCAATAAATAAATGCTAATTAATCAAATATAAAGATCATTGAATTTGAACTTTTGGATGACCTATTTAAGCTGTATCTCATGAGTTAAACAACTTAATTTGAGTTTTATATGATCATAATATTCCAATCAAATTAAAAGTGATATTTTTATAGGATAGTTATAGGACCAATCATGCTTTATGAGACCTGATATCATGCAGTTAAGAACAAAATATTGATAGGATAAGTGTAGGTGAAATGAAAATTTAGAAATGGATAAGTGGTAAGATGGGGAAGAACATAATTAGATATAAATAGATTTGAGAAAATTTAGGAGTATTATAATTGATAATTAGACTAGAAAAAATAGACTTAGATGGTTTAGTCATGCATAATAAAGGCCAATAGAAAGGTCAAACGAATATAAATAGTGGTTGTAAAATAATAATAATTATAAATAATAAAAAAAAAACACACTTGACTACCTATTATTTAATTAGAGGCCAGACCCTAGCCCTGCCATTGCCACCTCTACTGTCGCTTTTGTTAAGCAATTCATACGTGCCTCTAGATAAAAATGGCTGTATGAAGTTGGCCAGGGTGACAAATGCTCTTTAGATAATTGGCTCTTTCCAAAGTCATGTCCAAGTGTCTTCCAGTCCACCTAGTCAACAAGGTGGCGGCTCAACGTGTCTCGTCGGATAGGGCTGAGTCATAATTACAAGTGAGATTCCTGGTGACTCAGCTCAAATTAATTCTGTCTGGTTGAGTTGACTCATCCAAGTTTTCATGTGACCAAAAGAGTTTAGAACTATGTTTGGGTGCCAAATGGGACTTAGTTGATAAATTTGATTAGGCTAGATGCGATTTGTTGAACCCATTAAAGGAAATGTTTAAATAATGAAATGATCCAATGCTGAAGATTGGACCCTATAGTGCGGACTCCAAGTATTGGGGGAAGATCGGCTATAGCTCACAGGAGAGCCAAGCTCAAGGAGTTCTTCCTAAGCACGGTTGTGAAGATTGGTTCGGATGCTCGACCTCGGTTTCCTATTACATGTGTCTTCCGACTTCAACCACTTATTCTTATCATCACTAAGAATGTCACAAAACGGTTGAGAAACATCTACTACATGCACACCTTTTATTCAGGAAGCGTTTCTCTCCACATAATCGACTCATAGCCTATTATAAATAGAGGGTCCCATCTACAGTGAAAGGTACGCACAAGTAAACCTTCAACACGACTGGACCTAGATTGTCCAATTCTAACTTAGGCATTAGAGGATCCCCTGTTACAGGCAGAGTCTTCTTGGTGTACGTCCTCAAAGGTCCGGTGAGGGTTAACCAGATTTCTGCATCAACACCCACCATCAAATTCTTATGCACAAGATATGAGATACCCGCTATCCAAACAAGCCCCAGAATAGAATCCATAAAAATACACATCTCACAAAAATCTTGAAAAATCTTTGATGGTGGTTATTACTATTGTTTTGTTTTGTTTTTTCTTTTCCCATCATCTCGACAGGCCCTTTAATGCCACCCAATAAAATGGTCAAATAATTAAATAAGAAAAGGTTACAGTTCTTGATATAATTAAACTGAGACAGTTTAATTTTGATTTACTTGTATGCCACGTAGGCAATTTTCTAAGTAATGCTTAAGTACTTGCATATCATCCATCATACTCTGTCAGAATATGAAAGTTTTGATGGCCAAGGCATCGTATAACCCATCATTCTCTGGACAAGTATCAAACAACACCTCCCCGAAAAGCAAAAGAGACGGGAAATACTTTCATTCAAATTGGCGAAAGGTAACCTCTTCTTTATCAAGTCACCAAGCAACGGACAAGGCATCTTTCTCTACCACGCTTTCGTTAATATATATATATATATATATATATATATATATATATATATATATATAAAAGGTACTATGAGCTCGACCTCACGATAAGCTCCCATGAGGTTGAGCTGTGTGGGCCCCACCGTGATGCGTGTTGACCATCAACACCGTGCATTTGATGGGTCCCCTTTAAATTATGGGATATCTCAAAAATCAGCCGTATACGGAACTCAGGTGAGTCATATCATCTAAAATCATGTGAAGACACCGTTAAAATATATAAAAGCACTTGGTGGGGCCCACCTGAAATTTGCATGCATCTGAAACTTGGTATGAACCCTCATCCAAGTGGGATACACATAATGGATGGACTGAATTTTCAAACCACATTTCGGTGGGCCCAAAAAATGATTATGAATGTTTTAATGGTGCACGGCCCTCTCCACTTCGGTATGTGGTGTGGCCCAACAAGTCACGGATTGACCTGATTTTTGAGAACTATGCCCATGATGGAATGGTGCATCTGACTGATGGGGTAGATGTTCGAAACACATCACGGTGGGGCCCACACAGCTCAACCTCATGCGACGGACTCGTGAGGTGGAGCGCTTAGTACCTTTTCCCATATATATATATATATATATATATATATATATATATATATATATATATATATATATTAAGCAATGAAAGCCAAGGAAATGTGTAATCATGAGAGAGAGAGAGAGAGACAGAGGTGAGCTTTTAGTTGGAATTGGATCGTTGCTGACGGTTATTGCCATTGTTGGTCACCCGGCAAAGGTATGTTCATTCCGTCTCCCTGTGGTCTTATTGTCAAACATGAGTTGAGGTGATTATGTTCCTAACCCCGAATAAATAGCATATGTCACCCCGGAAATGTTGTGATGATTGAACCGTCCATTTTCTTGGGAATTATTTTTAAGGGTAAATTCTCTAATAGCAATGCTAATACAATGATCCTTGCTGATGCTCAAATTTCATCAATCCTGCCCCACCTCCAGCGAGCCTTCTGGTACCTGAAACTTAATAGAGAGAAAAGAAGACACAGGGGTGCTGGTAATGGCCAGGGACCATCTGATGTCTAAGTCAGGCAGGTAAGCTCTTGGTCCGCATAGTAGAATCAGGAGAGTTGTGCATACATTCTCATTTAATAAAGTAGTGTATTTATAAGCTAGCCGGGCAGCTTGTGTTTCCAAGTAGATTTATAAGTTATGTTGGGAGGGCCCGTATTGCGGTTAGATTGATCTCTCTAATACTTTGATTATTTCTTCATTTTTGTGATCTTTGGCTAAAACTTCACAAAAATCTATTTACACACGTCATAGTATTTTCTCCGGATATTTCTATTCTGAGCTCGAGGCCGGCCTCTGAGGTCAAAATCAAGTCCCTATCTGGAGGTCAGGTCGGGAGCTGAGGAGGGTAGACGAGGCCATCGCTTGAGATTGAGGTCAGGATTTGTGGTTGGGACGTAGGGTCAATCCCCGAGGTCAGGATCTGGGCCAGTCCCGGAGGTCGGGGTTAATACCCGAAGTCAAGGCCGGCATATTTGCTGATGAGTCCTATCCTTGATTTGTTCAAGTTCGGTCATAGAGTCACCCTATGTGGCCCATCTCCTCTAGCCCAGGGTTTGCTTCGACGGTCTCGTCTTCATACATCGGGTCATCTCAGTTTTACCCATAACAAGTCTCGCCCATTGTTTTCTATAGGCTGTGGGTGCAGCCGCTGAAAATTTTCTTCTCAGCAGTCATCCACATTCAGCTTAATGTATTGACAGTCAGGATCATCCTTTTAGGGAAAACTTCTTCCATAGCCCTCTCCTACAGAACATGGATTGTTCTGGTCAGCATAAAATTTCTTCTTGTGGGCCACTATGGCGAGACATGCTGAAGATCATGAGTAGTTGTGATCACGTGTTGTTCCTCTGTACAAGAAATGTCATTTGACCAGTATGCCATGATTGTGTACATTGTAGTCTCGGGATTTTTAAGGGTTTAGAAGTTTTTCTAATTTCAAGTTTCTCCTTACTATTATATAGTCTATAAATAGCTTATAGAAGAGACTTCATACAAGCTTTTTTCCATTGATGGTAACCAAATCATATATATGAATTATTAAAAATTTACTTGTAAGTTTTTATAGATATTTGAATTGCTGTTTTAAGGGCCATTTGGATAGCTTATTATCGACCCACTTATAGATTATAAAAATAATTTATTATATCATAATGTATTAAGATAATGAATTGGGTTTGGAACTCTCATTATGATTATAATCTTCAGATATTATGCATGTATAATGATTTTTTATTTTTTTTTATTTGTAGAAATTTAAATGTAATCATAAGTTTAAGTCATTCTCTGGGTTGCTCTCCCTCCTATCTTCATCTCTCTTATTTCTCTCATTTCTCATCTCCCACCGTCTACGTGGTTGACCCCACATCATGTATATTCCGAATTAATGACTGGACCTGTATTATGATCAATACTTACTGTTCATTTTTCCATCGGCTTTTGGATGGTTAGGACAATCAACTCTCATGACTTCTAAGAAAGATTTGAATGGTCAGATTGGGACATTAATGAAGACAACTATATGATTGGACCAAAATTACAAATGAATGTTCCGTTTGATCTGGTATTAGAGATCATTGATTCTGTCAGGTGGATATTAATTTAAGACGAACAACTGATTAAATCAATGCCAATGTTGAATGGTCCAATTAAAATGAACGGTTTTAGAAGGTCAAAATTGAAGATGAATGTTCTAGCGGGGAAGATGAATGTTCTAGCAGGATTGATATTGAGGATAACGGTTTGATTGGGCCAAAGTTGGAGATTAATGGTCTGACTATACTTATGTTGCGTAGCACGCTAACAATGCAGTGAACTGAGATCCAATATCCGGTCTCACCCACAAACGATAAACAAGAAGAAATATAGACTAGAAACAGAATCAAACCATTCAAACAAACCACAAGACAAGATATACGTGGAAAAACTCCAAAAAAGATAAAAAACCACGGATGCAAACTTCTACTATGAAGAAAAACAAAGATCACAAGGCAATATACTAACCTCTCCCTTGGAAGTACATAAAAAATCCTTTACCCACATCTTAGAATTATTTCTCATAACCTAGAAAAGTCCTAGGGACACATATGTATAGTTTAGGCAATTTTCCTTTCGCACCTTTACGAAAAACCTACTCAAAATCCGCGGTCCGCATCAAATTTGAAAACGAATTTGTGTAACCTCGACTGGTCGAGCAGACTGTTCAACTGGTTGAGCGGACCCCTCGACCGGTTGAGCACTTTGAAACCCAAAAATTGATGCTCGCTGGACTTTGAGTTGAGCCAGTCCACGACTGGTCGAGCGGGCCACGCGACCGATCGAGCGGCCCCCAGATGTGCCTCCACATCTCAACAACTTATATTGAAGATCAACAGTTTGACTTGACTAATGTTAAAGGCGAATTGTTTGATTTGAACAATATTAGAGCGATCCAACTTAACTGATATCAAAGATGAAGATGAATGGTATGAATGGTCTGATATTAAAAATCAAGGATTTGAACACCAACTCTGTTATTGGTGAAAATGAGTTGGACAGATGCACCGAGGTTGGCTCGGATGTCCATAACGGTTCACACAATCGACCAGTGTCCATCATGATCAAGGGGCACCCAAACGGCCAGAGAGTGACACTTGTGTTTCGACTATATGATGCCGAGCTCCACCAAGACTATATCTGTGCCAAAGTCGACATTCGAATCTTCTGAGAGAGCCTCTGAGGCATGATCTTGTGAGAGGTCGAGCACGCCCTGCTTGGAAGGCTTGCAGAAGAGCTCCTGCACCGAATGACAAATGAAGATGATGGTCATCACAGATTTCATTTAATGTCCTATTAAATAAGGGAGTTCGGTCCCGATGCTCAGAAGCGACACCTGAGGCAAAGTCGGCAGGTCGGCAATGTGCTTAACTGTAGGACCTGTATCCTAACCCGTACCGTTCCGTAGGCCTCCGCAGTCATCTCGGTCGAATTTCGGTGACCCACGATCTGTAATCAACTTTTGTTCTCGATCCTGAGTCGTGTTCCGTATATCAGAGTCGGCTCGACTCGAGACTTATACCCTTACGACCGCGTCGTCGCTGCGGTTCCGATGTCGTATCTCGGGCGCTGATCCAATACCCGGGCTAGGAGACGTGGGCCCGCTTTCAGTTTGAGAAAAATACCGTGCATTGTTAATCCTAAGAGAATCCATCACATCAATCCCATAATCATATCAATCAAGTATACTTCATACCCCATCACTCACCCATCCCCAAGTACAACCACCCCTCCCTTAAAGTCAACTCTTCCTATCATCCATCACTCATATGTCTCATCACTATCATCTCTCTTATCTCTCATTTTCTTCCAAGCAACTCATGTCCCAACCTCAATGAGAAAGAGAGCTTGGTGTGGCCCACCTTCTTACCTATATCCCCACCATCCAAAGTCCATCTCGACCGGTGAATCGCATCCCTTAGAGCTTTAGATCGCATTGGCAAAAGAAGGAAGTGAAAATCTAATGGTGGGTGTTTTTTTTTAGGTTTTGTTTGTGTGGGTTTGATCATTTTAGGGCCCACTTGTGGTGGGACCCATCTTGATGTTTATGTTGTAACAAAGAGGGGCCCATAGTGGTGGGATCCCTCTAATATGCCGATCTTCCTCTCTCTCTCTATCTCTCTTCCTCTCCTTCTCCTTCATTTTCTTGGTGGTGATGTGGTCGTGTCGCCCACCCAGATGGATCCCATCATGATGAATGTATTTGATCCATGTCGACCACCAAGTGGACCAGCCTGCTATCAAATGGGAAATCACAAATATCAACTTGAACCAGATCCGGGTGGCCCACCTACGTGGCGCCACTGTGATGCATGAGATTTACCACACCGTCCAGCCTCATGGGAGATGTGGTAAATATAAAATATAAAATATATATATCATATATATTAAATATATATGATATATATATACTCATTTATATATGTGGACCCCACGTGATATATATTTAATATTATATATATACTCATGTATATATGTGGGCCCCACGTGGGACCCACCTGATGTATGGTTTTATCCAGCCGTCCATTGGCTTGGACGGTGGACTCCACCATGATGCATTATTTTTTCCAAACCGTCTATCCATCTGGAGGACGTGGCCCACCCCTTGAATGTGCAAGTGGGGCCCACCTTGATGCAAGTGTTTTCTACCCACACTGTCTGTAGCCCACCATGATATATGTCGTCCAAGGGCTCCACATGATGCATGGCCTTTATCCTCGTCGTTTGTCCCATACACCTGTATGTACCCTGGGTATTTATAAAATATTTTATCTTAATATAATATTATGGTGGACCCTGATGTATGTGTGACCCACCTTGAGAAGCAGATTGGCTAGTGTATTTCACACCAGCTATACAGCTCAGCAAGTCCCTTGGACACCACCATTATATATGTGATATTTCACACCGTCCATTGTCCGAATAGTGGACACATCATAGTGACTTATTTGTTTCATCCACACCGTCTAGATTGTTTGGACGGTGCTGGACATGTTTAGATAATGCAAATTTATACAGGCAATGTTTAGATGGTGTTGATTTACATGGGAAGTGTTTGGATGGTGCTAATTCACCTGCATAATGTTTGGACAAAGCCGATCATCATTAGTGGGCCATGTGCCCCATGGAATGACAGTGTACAGTGATACACACGTTACACCTACAACTATTGAAATAATTTTTAGTATGGTCCAAGCCCAATTGAGACCAATTGGTGCAGCCCATCCATGGGGCCCACCTGCCTTATATTTAAGGCCCATATGATGGGGCCCACCTACTTGAATCTGAGGCCCATGGGTGGTGGCCCATTATGATGTATTAGAGACCCATGGGTGCAGCCCATTGATGTGGCCCACTTGATGTTTATAAGACCCATTGGTGCGGCCCATATGATGTGGCCCATTTGATGCATGTTGGCCCATTGGAGCGGCCCACTTGATGTATATAAAGCCCATTGAGACGTATTTGAGGCCATGGGCTGAAGCCCAATGTAATGTATATAAGGACTATGAGTGGGGCCAATGAGACATATGTGAGGCCTTTGTGTGGGCCGAATGTGATGTATATGAGGTCCATTGCGATGTGAGATTCCACCATGATGTATATAATGATGTTTATGGCGACCACTGCTTGGGAGCGATGTTGGTTGAATGTCCACATTGATGGGCAATGATGGTTGGATGTCCACATTGTGACCTTCCCTTAGGCCTTGTTAGGCACATCCTCACTGATTCTACTTCCGATTATCGAGGCTGATTCCAATTGTCGAAGCAAATTACGATTTCGATTATCGAGGCTACTTGTTGAGTCAGATTCCGATTCCAATTGTCAAGGCCGATTATCGAGACCGATTCTAATTGTCGAGGCCGATTATTGAGGCCGACTCCTATTGTAAAGGCCGATTCCAATTTTGATTGTTGAAGTCGATTCTGATTTCAATTGTCGAGGCTGATTCTAATTATTAACATTGATTCTGATTGTCGAGGCTGATCTGATTGTTGAGGTTGATTCCAATTATCGACGTCGATTCCGATTGTTGAGCCCGATTTCAAATTCGATTGTTAAGGCCGATCCCGATTCTGATTATCGAGGCCGACTCCAATTATCGAGGCCGATTGTTGAGGCCGATTTCGATTCCGATTGTTAAGGTCGATCCCGATTGTCGAGGCCGATTGTTGAGGCGATTTCAATTGTCGAAGTTGATTATTGAGGCAGATTCCAATTGTCGAGGCCGATTCTGATTGTTGAGGCCGATTTCGATTCTGATTATTGCAGCCGTTTCCGATTGTTGAGGCTGATTCCAATTTCGATTGTCGAGTCCGATTGTTGAGGCCAATTCTGATTCTGATTGTCGAGGCTGATTATCAACGTTGATTCTGATTGTTGGAGGCGATCGTCGAGGCTGATTTCGATTATTGAGGCCAATTGTATAGGCCGATTGTCAAGGTTAATTATCGAGGCTGATTGTCGAGGCCGGATATCGATGCCGATTGTCGAGGCCCAATGTGATGTATATGTGGCTCGTATTTAAGGTTAATTGTGATGTGCATTCGGCCCCTGTTTGAGGCTCAATGTGATGCATATACGGCCTGTATTTGAGGCCTGTTGTGATGTGTATTCAACCCATGTTTAAGGCCCAATATGATGTATATAAGGCCTATGTGATGAGGCTCATTGTGATGCATTTGAGGGATAGGCGATGGAGCCCATTGTGATGTATGTTAGGCGCATGAGAAAGGCCCATCGTGATGTGTAGTAAGCTCTTGAATGAGGCCAATAGTATTATATATTTGGCCCTTGTGTGAGGCCATAGGTCCACTATATGTTAGGTTCTATTGGGTCATTCCTTGGGGGCAATGTTGGTTAAATGTCCACATTGTCGAGGTCGATTGTCGATGCTAGTTATTGATACTGATTATGAGTATGTGGCAGCATAGCATCATGATACATGCCCATACGCATCATCTGTATATTTGTTATAAGATATGGTTGACCATTGCATATGTCATAGTGCTGGTGGTTTATAGGACTCCCTGATAGGCGAAGTTATCCCACATAAGCGAACGGTATGCGCAAGATTGATGTATGATTGGATTGTATGACTCATGCATCTTTCATTGTATATTGTAATTACTGTACGTCCTAGCGACATCAGGATCGTAACCTCCATAGACATGTCATGGATGGCCAGATGGGACACTAAAAATCTGTTACTAGCATTGGGATGCCATAGATGGCCCTGAGTGAAAATTCTTAAACCCTCTTGGTACCAGAGGATGTCCTAACATCTACACTGAGTGGATATATATGAGCGCATGAAGGCCGTGTACTAGTAGGCCGCATCTCCCATTGTGTCGTGGTCTGTTGGGAGGGAGTGTAGCCTTACCCGCTTGAGGGAGTAGACATAGCTAGGCTGAGTTTGACCAGCTCATGAATGAGTCCACTATCGACATGCCGGGTAGATATTGGCTGACTACTGGTCATGCAGATAGTGAGGTCTCTTTCACTTACCCAGTTGTTAGCTTGATGGGGCAGCAAGTTAGTGTAGAGTGTACTAGACCCCGGTGATGATCCCATAGATGAACAGTACTGACATGTGCACTTATTCAGTAAGAGTTGCATACTCATTTATTCATTCATTCACTATCCACTTGGGCTGGTGGTGCGCAACTATTTGTTAAATGTACCTTCGTAATAGCCAGGATTTCAGTTGGGGCGCGCGACTAACCTGAGATTAGGAGTTTACCACAGTGAGTATGACTATCCAAATTAGGTATGAGATTGGTTTGGATGGAATTCCCTTTTGATGGACCCATAGCCTGCAATACTACGTACTATCATCCCGACTTCAGACTCTAGCATGGTCATTCCATTCACACCGCATATTTCATTATGTCCACAACATATGGCATTTTGGGTTACTATATTTCTGTATCTATATGGTCTAGATACAGCTGACAGTATTAGTGAACTCATCAGGAATTATATATTATATTGCATCCTTAGCCTCTAATATTTTTATGACTCTTCATTTGCATAGCTGATTTGTATTACATACTCTAATATTGTTTGACTCATGGAATTGTCAGTATTTTTGCTTATTCTGATATCGTATGATTCAAGATCTTACCAGAATCTTCGATATTATATGATTATGACATTATATTGAATACCTGACACTTACTTTGTGCACACACTTACACCACCCTCTAAGCTTTGTATAAGTTTATGCACGATAAATGCGTGCAGGTAATGTTAGGTTGCAGCAGCGTGGAGCTTAGATCATGTAGCTGACTTCTGAAGCTTTGATTTTGACATATGTATTTCCCTTTCAGCATTGTATTCAAATGTTTATATTAGTGGATATGTGATGATGATGTTGTCTTTTTTATTTAGGTATACTTGTGGTTATGCTTCTTATGAGACAAATTGATGTTAAAAATCCTCCTTCTAGGGTCCCAGGATCGGAACCTGGTGTATGCGCACTAGGAGTTGAGAATGGGGTACTGCGGAGGCTGTCGGCACCGGATTCGGCGATCGAGAATTTTGTAAGCCCAGTTTTTGAGTTTGGGGCGTGGCATTAACACTAAGGGAAAGCTCGATCACGATCGTCTCAAAAGCCCAAATCGATAAACTATTCCTTGAGCCAGACAAGCCACCTTAGCTGCTCGGCCTACCACTACATGTTTCTCCCAATTTCGGCCACTCAGATCATATCAAAAAAACCTTTCCGAGATCTCATCCGAAGATCTCGGGAGATATCTATGACACGTTCAGGATGCGAATCCCTCTCAATATGCTCCTACTAAGTAGTGAGACCGTAATCTACACCACCGCCCTCTCTCGACTATAAATAAAGCATCCTTAACGGTGAAAGGTACACACAATCTTAACCCTAAAAATCTTATTCTCTACCAGACCTAGATTCTCTACCTGACATAGGCATCGAAGGGTCCCCTGCTACAGTCACGGTATCCTTTGTCTTCTCTGTATGTAGGTATTCGAAGGTCCAAGGAGAGTTAACCGTATTTCTGCATCAATAATTTAGCACCGTTTGTGAGAACGACATTGAAAATTGTTCTCATCACCTACAATGACTCAACAATGGCGAAGGGAAGAAAGAAAGCCCAGACTACCACCAATGTGCCCAGTCCGGTGCTAGAAAAATAGTTTGTAGACCATCGGGACTCATCTTCCCAACCTCCGGTTGATTTTTCACCCGTAGGCCCGGTGCATTGGTCCCGGGACTGGGGAGGTCAATTTATCTCTATAGAGCATAAAGTTGAAGCTCTAACCAGTAACATCAATTAGATAAGGTGAATGCTAGAGTGACAGAATCCTCCCCCCAACCAGGGGGCTGAGGAAGTTATTTCTCGGGCGACCATTAAAGTTTTAGCACCTGTCGGCTCCTGAAGGAGTAAATTGCCCTGTGAAGTACCAATACATGTGCCCTCCCATGCCTCAGGCATTACCACGCTAGCTACTTCTGACATGTGCCCTGAGTTGGAGAATAAAAGGCGAGGCAAAGCCCTCAAGACAATGGCCGAGAGCGAGGATCCCTGAGAGGCCAAGCTCAATGAACTACGAGGTTAGATCGGTGACATACGACAGACCTATCGTACACATGCTCCAACCTCGATAGAAACCGTGTTAGAGAAACGAAGCTATCATTCACCAATGACATAATGCACACTCAGCTCCTGCCCAGATTCCAGGTGTCGTAAATCACTTCTTATTTCGGGGCAAGCGACCTGGTTGAGCACCTGGAATCTTTCAGGGCATGGATGGAGCTTCATGGTGCATCGACCGTGGTGATGTGTCGAGCATTTTCGTTAACCTTGTCAGGAGCAACTCAAAAATAGTTTCAATAATTAGAACCACAGTCCATCAGCTCATTCACACAGCTCAACAAGGCCTTTATTACCAATTTCATCGGAGGAAAAGAAAGTCTCAAATCGACAACTCACCACGTCACCATCATCCAGAAAGAAGACGAGTTATTGAAAGATTATATCAAACACTTCAACCTAGAAGTAATCCAATTGGATTGCTATTTGGACTAGATCACCATGGTCGCCATGATGGCCAACCTGATGGATGGGATATTTTCTCTTCTTGCTCGGTAAAAATTCCCCGACAACGTTGGCCGATCTCCTCAACTAAGCCCAAAAATACTCCAACGTCAAGGAGTTTTTTTAAAAGGCTACTCGGAACAGGAGAAGCTCGACCAAAGAGAAGTGACTTAAGGAAGAACAAGCATTGGCTCCTAACAAGAAGCGAAGAAGAGATGATGATCCGACCAGAAGTTAACATTGAGCTGACCTCGAGGAGATGTTCATAATCCTGTGAAAATATCAGATGAAGTTGAATCCAAGAAAATGCGCCTTTGGCGTCATATCGAGAAAATTCCTTAGCTTTCTGGTTAGCCAAAGGGGGATAGAGGCAAACCCTGACAAGATCCAAGCTCTGCTAAACATGAACTCTCCAAAGACAACGAAGGAAATTTAATACCTCACCGATAAGATCACTGCCCTCAACCAATTTGTCTCCTAAGCCACTGACAAGTGCCTCCCTTTCTTTAAGCAGTTGAAAGGAAAATATAAGGTAGAATGGATCGAGAATTGTGAGCTGGCCTTCCAACGGCTCAAACAGTACCTAGGCTCACCCTCATTACTCTTTAAGCCTGGGTAGGGAGACCCATTATCGCTACACCTGGCTGTCTCAGCCGCAATGGTCAGCTCGGCCCTTATCCGAGAAGAAAAGGAAAAGCAGTTACCAGAGTACTACGTCAATAAAACTCTGGTCCTGACTACGATAAGATATCCAAATAGCAAGAAGCTCACCCTGGCTCTGGTCGTCTCAGCCTGTTGACTCCGACCTTACTTCCAAGACTATACAATCATAGTCTTGACCAATCAACCTCTCTGTCAAGTGCTACAGAAGCCCAAGGTGTCGGGGAGACTCACAAAATGGGAAATCAAGCTCAACGTGTTCGACATCGAATATCAGCCCCAAACCTCCATCAAAGGTCAAATAGTGGCCGATTTCATTGTTGAGCTCGCCGTTAAATAGAGCCTGGAAGATAGTCTGAGCAGCGAATCCAACCAACTGACTAAAGTTGCTCAAATGGCCAAGCCTGACCCGCCGAACTGGACTCTGCATGTCGATGACTCATCCGATTCAAGAGATAGCAGGGCCAGGGTAGTCCTTGAGGGCCCTGACCAGACTTGCACGCATCATGCCTTAAGATTTGAATTTCAGATGTTAAACACTATAGCAGAGTATGAAGCATTGCTAGTTGGGCTCAGGCTATCAGCAGCCATTGGGCCCCAAAATTTAAAAGTTCACAGTGATTCACAACTTATTGTCAACTAGGTCGCCAATGAATATCAAGCATAGGAAGAAAAAATGATCGATTATCTTCAAAAGGCCCGTGAACTCATCGACAAGTTCTAAAAATGTGAAAGTAGCAAATTCCAAAGCTGACGCATTAGCAAAACTGGCCATAACAACCAAGGACGACTTCCCGAACTCAATCCCCATCGAGTTCTTATCTATCCTGAGCATCGATGAGTCCAACCCAGAGGTCACTTGCCCCATCAACTTGGATCGAAGGTGGATGGATCCGATCATCGAATACCTCTATAATGACACACTGCCCAAGAACACGCTTAAAGCACACATAATCCGAATTAGGTCAGCTTGGTATACCATGGTTGGGGACATTATCTACAAGGCTTTCCTTGCCCTACCTACGGTGCCTTCGACCCAAGAAAGCCGACTACGTTCCAAAGGAAATACACTAGGGAATCTGCGACAACCACTCCGGCAGTCGTGCTCTTGCCTATAAGGTTATCCGGTAGGGATACATTTGGTTCGAGCATTCAGAAAGACACCAAATAATATACCCAATGATGCGATAAGTCTTAAAGATTCGCGGCAATACCCCATCAACTACCTGAGTAGCTAACCCCCATATTGGACTATGGCCCTTCACATAATGGGGGATAGACATCATCGACCCTTACCAACCAACAAAATTCAGACCAAGTTAATAGTTGTTGTGGTTGAATACTTCACCAAACGGGCCAAAGCTGAGTCGTTGGCCAAGATCACCCAGCATAAAATCATTGATTTTGCCTAGAAAAATATCATATGTCAATATGGAATCCCACATACGATCATCTTGGATAACGGGAAGCAGTTCAACAATGATTGGTTTCGAGGCATGTGTGAGAACCTTGGAATTCGAAACGGATACCATCACCTCAATACTCCCAAGTTAACGGTTAGGTTGAGGCGGTCGACAAGATCATCAAAAACCGTCTCTGAACCAAGCTCAAGAAAGCTAAAGGGGCCTAGGCCGAGGAGCTCCCACATATCCTTTGAGCGTATCGGACCACTGGCTGAATGATCACAAGAGAATCTCCTTTCTCCTTGGCTTTTAGAGATAAGGCCATTGTCCCAGTCGAGATTGGACTCCCTACTACTCAGATCTAATCTTAATATGAAAATTAAAATGTCGAGCAGATGACACTGGACCTCAATTTACTTGAAGAAAAAAAGGAGCAAGTCCAACTCAAGGTCGCCACTAGGCAACAGCAGGTCGCCCAATTCTACAATTCCAAAGTAAGGATGAGAAGATTTAGAGCTAGAGATTTTGTTCCCTGTCGAACCTTCCAAAATACCAAGGAACCGGGTTTAGGGATTGGGGATGAATTGGGCAGGACCCAATAAGATAACGGGCACAACTCGACCAAAGACTTATAAACTCAAAGACATGGAAGGATGAACTCTGCCACATCCGTGGAACATCGAGCATCTGAAGATCTACTATCCATGAAGTTTGACTAGACCTCGGGTCAGAAACTACATGTCCAACACTCAGAATCTACAATAACTAACCCACTAGTTCAGAGTCTACATGTCTATTGTTCAAAGTCTACAATAAAAATCCTTAAGTCAGGAAATTTTAAATTCTATCCGTTGTCTACATTATTCGGACTACATAATCTACCGAGAACTTCCTTTAATGCAAGGGAAAAACAGTCCTCCCACTAATCGTTTGGCCCTTAAAGAAGAGGTCAGGCCATTAATCAATTCTACTAAGTCTACTGAGGGCTTCCCTTAGTGTAACGGAGGAACAGTCCTCACTAGTCATTCGATCCTTAAAGAAGAGGTCAGACCACTAATTAGAAACACTAATTGGAATGTGCGACCTACGACGAGGATTTGTCTTAAGTGCAAAGGGAAAAAATATGCTTGGCCCTTAATCAAAGGGTCATTGCAGCTAATCCGCCCATTTTACAAGGGCAAGATTCCCAACATATAATTTTGACTAACATATGACTGTTTGACCTGCTAAAAATCTCCATAAACAACAATTACTGCTAAAACCATCTTTCCATTCATATAAGAAGGCAGTAAAAAAAAAAATGCAAGTATAATGAGGGGTAGCGGGTCTTAGTCGACTTAAGAGGGGAGCTACTACGCGGCTTCAACATTGGTCGATGCGGGGTTTGTTGCCATAGAGTATGCTTGAACCTCGTCGCCGTGGTTGTCAAGGTTCAGCTCAGGGTACAACCCCTTGACATCCTCTATGCAGTGTTCGTAACCGCAGTTGTATATTACTTCCACCTCGTCGGTTCGCTCTTTCAAGGTTTTGAACTCCTTTATAGCTACAGTGTTCATAGGTGGGATGACCGCCATAGCCTCGAATAACTGAGAGCCAAAGTCACCTCAACTTCAACCAACTTAGCCGCTAAGCTCTCCCTCTCCCTTGCCAGCTCGCCCTTCAATTCCGTGACCTCAGCCTTCAATACCATGGATTCGGCTGCCGTTTCAGATCGCTTCTTCTCGACTAAAGAGAGATGCGACCTTATCCCCTCCAGCTCAGTCAACACCGAGCTCTCCCTCTGTTGAGCATTGCTCAACTGGATCTTCACAGCAGTATGCTCCTCCCTAGTTGACTCCAAAGCCCATCGAAGGGCCTCGACTTCAGCAGTCCTACCCTGGAGCTCTGCCTTCGCCTACTCACACTCATCCGCCACTTGCCTAATTTTCTGGTAAGTGGACAGAAGAGCGGGGACGAGCTAAAACAAAGAGAACACATTAGAAATCGGATGAAAGAAGACAAGCATAACAATGAAGAAAAAATTATACCTTATAGCAGAACGGCACCACATCCCTTAGAAGAATCTTCGAATGAGTATTGATCATATCAACAATCTGATCCTCCGAAGCATACTTGGCAGCCTGTTCACTCCCCAAGTGCAGGGTTGTGATGTAGTAATAACTCGGTAAGACCGAGGTCGAATCCCAAGGGACTGAAACTCATACGTACTCTAAAACTAAGTAGAATTAGAACTAGACTAAGATGAAATCTAAACTGAATGAAATTTAGAGAATAATGGTGGAATAATTATCTAAAATGTAGAGAAATTTAGAGAAGGGAAACTAGAGATTCAGAGGATCCACTTGTAGAGATCAAGGAGATCTTATGCCAGTTTCAAGAATCATGAAATTTAACTGAACTTACTTTGATCTAATTTTAAAGAGAAGAAAGGTATATGAATTAGAATAGATTCTATTACCAAACCATGCCCAGGAGACTATGGCAAACAACAGAATTAAACTAATTACTAACTAATCACATGTCATGAAAGTTAGGAAGGGTACCGACATCCGACCATGCCCAGGAGACTATGGTGAACAACAGTACTTCCTGACGTCATAAACATGACAAGAAGATAAAAATACTCAAAGCCATCACAGATCGATTGCAATTTCAGTCACAACAGACCATTAAAAACTAAAAATATTCTCATAATGAAATTAAATCAAAATTCATTCAGTTTACACAAAAGGCATAAGCATAAATTCTCCCACCTCACTACAAGCTTCACCTCTTAGCCCTAGCTAAGAGGTTTAGCCTGACATGGATGGGCTGATCTCCATGTAAGTCAAAGAAAGAAAACAGAAAAAAAAAATAAAAATAATAATAATAATAAATTCAAACTCTTTCTCTCTCTCCTTGTCTCCTTCTCTTCACGTTCCACGTTCCAGCCGTCCTTCCCTCCTCACGTCCTCCTTCTTATAGACAGCCAGCCGGTGGGCTCCTTACGCAACTACGTTGTGCGTATAACAACATCAGTGGAAACAAAGGTTTCCTTTTTCGTTGTGGTTGAAGTCAGTGGGGTCCACTTAGCGACTTCACACCTCATCAGAACCGTCCATTGGCTCTGTGGGGTTGATTTAGCACACAATGTCAATCTTTAATAAGATTTGAAATCTTGGTGGGCCACTGCATGAATCAACGTCCGCAGAAAACTCCAACACTAGTCATCTGATTTGAATGCATGGTTGCAAGGAAGGCCGGGGTTTTGGTCAGATTTCTTGTACGGACACAATAGACGGTCCAGATTGGCCGGCCGATCACGATCAAGAAGGCCGTATGGCCCACCATAGTGAATGTCCGTTACGCACGTATGTGCGTAACGCGTTACGCTGAGATGCTCGGGCGGCCCCCGATCATCACTAGAGAAAAGATCCACTCCATCTATTGAACTCATGTCGAAAAACCATTTGGAAAAACATGGTTTTGGATTAATTTCTCCGTGGCCCACAGGAGTTTTCTTGCTGTCGTCCAGTTTCTGTTTGGTCGATCAAAACCCCCTCTTCGCTATCAAATGGAATATTGCCACCTAGGCGATAGTAATTTGGACCATTTTGGTCTAATGGACGATCCGGATTGGCTCTTCGATCCGTGATGGTGGCCCACAAAAAAACCACCATAGCTCTGTTTCACGGCAGCGGAAACAGAGCTTCGTTTTTGAAGAGAAGCTTGGTCAGACCGAGTTTGAGTGTTTCCGTGTGGCGCGGGAGTGCGATGCATGGTGCACTCTCACCTTATATGTGAGGTCCACTGTAATGCTCATGGAAAATCCATTCCGTCCATCTCTTTCTCAGATTATTTTAATAGTTAGGACCAAAATTGAAACATATCCAGATTATAGGTGGGCTCAGAATCAACGGCTTATGGGCTGATCTGTCAGTTGGGCAACTTCCACAGGGATCTAAGGGCTGAAATTCAACGTGTACGGTTAATTTATGGCCCTCAAATCATGTATGAAATTTTGTATCGAACGGATAGTGGGAACCCTGTGATCTTACATTCTTGCTGACTTTCAGGCCACGTGAGCTTCAATTTCTCGATTTTCACGGATCTCTGACATGTAATTCTATCGATCTTGGTCCCCTGGAGTCCGTCCCTTGCCTTGGTGTATTCAAACCATCAAATCCACGCTTTAAGCATCCTTTTTCAGTTTATGCCCGTAAATACACTCTGCATCAAAAACACGATTAAAGTAGCCCATCAAACAGTATCATGCTCATAAATTCAGGAAATAAATGGGGTCTGATATGCAATATTTGACCCTCAACACCGCCTAATTGGTCAGGCCACTCATATGATGCCCGGGGGGAAGAGAACTCGACCCCCTCACCTCGATTTTTCGAGGGCCCGACGCATCATCCTCGGTAGAGCAGGCGATTGTGGAGGTGGCCTCTCTAGTTTGTGGGGCTCCAACGGCTACGGAGGGGGTGCTTCAAGCTCCCTGGCCTTGCTATGGAGGGACATCCAGGGCATGAGCCTCCTGTGCCCCTTCACCTGATATGATCGAAAGTGACTGCTCTACCAAGGACCCCCCTGGCGTCAAGCTCCGGCCTCGCCTCTGCCACAACAAAGGCTCCAACCAATATGGTCAGAGGGACCGTCACCTTCCTCCTCACAGTCGACTTTCGTTCGACCATTTCAGTGACAGGGGGAGGAAAGACCCTTTTCTCGAACCTCAACGGCTCAGCCATGTCTGCAAGGTAGAACACTCGAAGTTAACAAAAAATCTATGTCACTAAAGCATCTCTACAATTCGTTACCTACCAGAAGTAGCAGAAGAGGTAGGTCGGTAAAGTCCGGACTAATGAAGAAGGTCCGGGGTGATCAGCACATTTCAGAGGCAGAGATCATCCTTTGTCACCTTCGGCCTGTTCACTTGCCTAAGTTGCAGGTTGAAAAGAATAGGCGGGGCCTTGGGAAAGCGTAATAAAGCAATCAAGTGGTTAGTGAATATGACTAAAAATGCACAAAGAAAATTCCTAAGTCCAATGCCTCGACAATGTCCAACGTGGAATACCAAATTTGGTAGGAACACGAGCTTGTAGCCGGGGTAAGCTTAGCAGTAGGCACCTCCCACTCTCCATATGCCCAGAACCACTTGTTCTTCCAATTTTTGTTGGAATTTGGGTTACCAGCAATGAGGGCTTTGCCTTTCTTCGCCCATGCCAATAAGTATATACCAGCTCAGCTCCTTTGGATGAGCTTTATAGGATAGTACAGATACATGAACTCTTTGACCATCATCTCCTGGTTCCCGAGCTGGAATCAGAGGATATAAGTCCCCAGTAATGCCCTTCAAACAATTCGAGATGATCTTGTTAAGGGCCAGCCTCATGCGAGAAGTGGCCTCTCTCACGATCCAGTGAAAGGGTAGGCGAAGCCCACACTGTAAGGCAACCAGGAAGATGACCACCTCAACTTTGTGCGGGTCACCAGGAACCTCACCGAGATCGGGAACTCTAACTCCCACTGAGTCTAGGATTTAGTACTCAGATCTAATTTGGGCTAAATCGACCCCATTCAATATTGATCCAGCAGGACCAACAACGATTGGCTGCTCAGCCGAGGTCTGATTAGTCACCCTTTCAAACAAAATGGACTCCATTGCTTGGTCGTGGGCCAACAATACCAGAGACGGAGGGTTAGAGGGAGCCCTTAACTTAGAATCTATACTCTCTGGGTTAGAGTCTCCTTGGAACATGTAAAGCTCGAGCCTTTCATCTAAAATATCGGACATTCCAAGTCAAAAGACAAGAAATGGAAAGAGAGAAGAGGCAAAAACCGTCAAAGGAGGAGATTTCCGACTTACCGAAAATTTCCAAGTCCCAGAGCTCGAAGAGAGACAGCAAGAGCAAATGGTTGGAAAGTTAGGGTTCCTCCCCTTTTTATAGGAAGCTCGACTATAGGTGATGATTATGCACATTAAATGTGGTAGCCAAATGAGCTCCTCGACACGTTCCTGTGGCCATATTGAGCCTGACGACCCAACTTCCTAGGCAGTGCCACACGTCTACGCCCCATTGTCGAGAAGTGAAAAGGCGCCTTGCTAGCACACGCCTCCTAGAGCGTGTTGTACCATCATTGTGAATCTCCCTTGATCTCCGCACCTGCAGCTTATCTTCGCATTAATAGCAAACTAACTCGATAACCTTACTTCCTGAGCTCACCACGGTCAGCTCGAAAATAAGGGGCTACTTTTATGGGTGAAAATGAGCTACACAAATGCGTGAGGTCAAATCAGATGTCCATAATGGCTCACACAGCTGACTGATGTCAGTCATAACCAAGGAGCTCCTAAACGGCTAGAGAGTGACACTTGTGTTTCAATTGTATGACGCCAAGCTCCACTAAGATTGTGTCGATGCCAAAGTTGATGTTCGAATCTTCTAAAAGAGGCTTTGAGGCACGATCTCATGAGAGGCCGAGCATGCCTTGTTCAGAAGGCTCGCAGAAGAAACCCACCACTGAATGACAAAATGAAGAGGATGGTCTTCTCGAATTTCGTCTTATGTCCTACTATAGAAGGGAGCTCAGTCCCGATGCTCAAAAGTGACATTGTGGTCAGATCAGGAATGTGCTTAACATTAAGGGAAATCTCAATCACGACTATCTCAAGAGCCTAGATCGGTAAACTACTCCTCGGGCCAAACAAGCCACCTCGGCTGCTCGACCTTGTCCTACCACTACATGTTCTTCCGATTCCGGCCACTAAGATCATATTAGATAAACCTTTCCAAGATCTCAGTTGAATATCTTGGAAGATATCCATGACATGTTAGGGATGCGAATCCTTATACAATACGCTCCTACCAAGTTGCAAGATCGTAATCTACGCCATCGCCCTCTCTCAAGTATAAATAGAGCACCCTTAATGGTAAAAGGTATACACAATCCTAATCTTAAAAATCATATTCTCTATTAGACTCAGATTTCCTACCTAATTTAGGCATCATAGGGTCCCCTGTTGCAGCCAGGGTCTCATTTGTCTTCTCCATGTGCAGGTATTCGAAGGTCTAAGGAGGGTTAACGAGATTTCTGCATCAACAAACTCTATGGGGCATTTGGATAGGAGTAAATGGGTGTAATTGGGCGTAAGTGGAGGTAAATGGTATTTATGGTGTGTTTAGATGGAAGTAAATGCATGTAAATAAAATGAAATAAGAGCACATGTGAATGTAAATGAAATCTTCCTTATGAGAGAAGATTTGAAAGTAAATGGTGGTGAAATGCCTTTTTGAGCTCTCTTGGAAAGTCTCATGTGTAAAGAAATGTCTTCCATGCACATGTCTACTAGGGTTGAAAGTTGGGCAGGTTCAACCCATCCAACCCAACATTGGGTTGGGCTTGGGCAAGATATATTGGGTCCGATCTCAAGCTTAGGCTATACAAACACCAACCTGATAAAACTTAGGTTGGGCTCGGGTTTGAAGTCTCGGGTTGCCCGACCTAACCCAAACCCGATCAATATATAAGTTATAAATTATAATTGAGTGTGGATCGTTTGTGTCGAAGGCACACTAGTGATGTCGGGTCCCATTTGTCCACATCATTTCTAAAGACTCAAGCTAACAAGATATGCCGGATTTCTCTCTCCCAAATAGATTGCGTGCTATGCTACATGACTTTTAAATGAGTAGTTGTCCTATATTTTGGCTTGTTTTTTTAAAGAAAAAAATGAAGTTCTTTATGATGAATAATCACATATATAATTAATAAAATCATAGATACAAAAAATAAGTCCTATATTGAAATATAATAAACTAATGCAATAACGAAAATATTGGCACGTATACACCCGACCAACCCGATCAACCCGACCAAGCTCTCTTGGGTTGGGCTTAGGTTGAGAATTCCCAACCTGAGATTGGGTTGGATTGGGTTAGGGTTGAAGTATAGGAACCTTGGGTTAGGTTAGGGTTGAGCACCAACCTGACCCAACCCACCTGACTTTCAGCCCTAATGTCTACCATACACCTGTCACACTAATGATACTCCAAAACAATTGAAATATCGGCTACATCACTAAAATTGCACCAAAAGAATAATTCAAACTGTCCAAAGGATAGTCATCTAAGGGTTAAAAAACATTGTCAAGTTGTTGGTTTGTGATCCTTACATTTATGGTATACTCGAGGCTTAAAATTTATGCATTTTTTAATGAAGTATATATTTCAATGGGCTTATTTCAATTATTCTATTAAATATGTCATATGTACACTAAGTTGGGATATTCAAGCCGATTTGGGATATCACATATATTCCTGTGAATATATTAAAAATTTTAAATGCATTTTAACTCCTCCAATTTACTTCCATCGGAACATAATATTTTAATTGCAAATATATTTCATTTACTCTAATTCGAAAACAACTGAGTAAGCCATTTACTCCCACTTCATTTACCACCAAATCCAATTTTGCCATTTACATACATTTATAAGCTCCTAATTGAGCCCTATGATTTGACCGATATTAAAGATGAATTGCCAAATTTGTCTAAAATTAAAGATGAATGGACTGATCGGTTGGATATTGAAGATCAAAAGCTTAACTGGGCAAACATAATCAATAGTACGATGATATCGGTGTGATTAGACAGAACATCATAGGGCCGATATTGATGATAAATGGTTAGATTGGCCTAACTAGAACATCAACAGTGTGATTAGACAGATACAAAAATTGAATGATATAATTTGGCTAAAAATGGAGATGAAGGTGTCATTAGTTTGGTATTAAAGATCAAGGGTATGATTGAGTAGATATTGAAGATCAATGGTATGATGGGACCATTTATAAAGTTGAACATATATATGGTGCAATTAGGTCAATATTAAATACATGTTCCAATTGTGTAAATATTGAAGATCAACAGTATGAGTGGGTAATCATCAAAGATGAACTGTCTAGTGGGGCCAAGATTGGAGATGAACGGTTCCATTGGGTCATTATTGATTATCAAAGGTATGATTGGGCAAATAGGGCTAATATCAAAATCAATAGTATGAATAGATTGTTATACAAGTCAAATGGTCTGAATTTGATAAAATTGGAGGTGAATGGTATAATTTTTTTGATATTGAAGATCAGCAGTCCTATTGGGTGGATATTGAAGATCAATAGTGGTCTTATTCCATAACCAAAGTTGTTACCCAAAATTTACAATGCATATCAATTGTAAGAGTCACGTCAGACGGAAAATCTACTAATCTCCCGTTCCATAAACGATTCTACGATTTCTAATTTATCAAAAATTCTGGAATATATTTGGCTAATGGTGACTCCAAGTTAAATTACCTAAATCTAACAAGCATCCAGTAACATCGCGCAACCAAAGCAATGAATGAGATTCGAACATGTAACTATCACCCAAAAACACATAAGAAAGAAAAAGAGTGGGGAATTGCAGCCTGCTGATTGCACCCGAGATCACACGTGGGGGCGTTTACAGGCACAAAACAATATAGTGTTGGAATTGTGAAAAGAAATGGTCACTTGCACAAAAATTGTAAACTCAAAAAAGTAAACTAAGAAATTTTCAAACCTAACTTGCATGATCAAGCATCAAATTCAAAGTGTTCCTAAGGAAACCTAGCTAAGAAAGACGATTAATCCGAGAACAGAAAGTCTTGTCAATCATGATTCCACAAGAGAATTTAAGTAATCAATGGACCTTAGATTCGAGTGCATCATTCCATATGACTCTGCATAAAGATTATTTCTACATGTATCAACTACGTAATGGCTACACAGTTTACATGGGTGATAATAGCATGTATAATTTTATGGAGATTTGAGATGACAGAATTACTATGTTTGATGGTATCATACGTACAATTTCTAGTGTATAACATGTACCTGACTTGAAGAAAACTTTTTTATTATTGGGAAAGTTTGATGAAAATTATTATAATTTTTCTGGTGGGAACAGTCAATTGAAGATTGTAAAAGAGGTGATGGTAATTGGGAAGGTATAGTTGATGGACGATTTGTATCATTTGATCGAAGATACTGTGATTGATAATGTTATTATTACCAATGTCGTGATAAACTCTAATAAATTATGGCATAGGAAATTAAGCCACATAAGCAACCAATGATTAATTGTACTTCTTGATGTAAATTTTCTTTCAAGTTTAAAGTTTATATATATATATATATATATATATATATATATATATATATATATATATATATATATATATATATATATATATATGTATATGTATGTATGTATGTATGTATATATTTGTGAGTATTGCATTTTCGGAAAGCAATATAAAATTTGTTTTGCTTCAACTACTACAAAAAATAAGAATGTTTTTAAATCTAACTCATTCTAATACTTAGGAGGTTCTACTTGAATCCTTAATAAGTTTGAAGTATTTTGTTTATCTTATTAACTATTTCTCTAGGAAAGTATGGGTTTATATATTGAAAAGAAAGAATGGTGATTTTATTTATTTCATTAAGTTTAAAGAATTGGTTGAAAAAGAAAAAAAAAGGATAATATTGTTTGAGAACTGATAATAAAGGAGAATAAATATCAAAAGAATTTAATGATTTTTTGCAGTGCGCATGGCCTTGAGAAGCACTAAATGTTTCCTTGTACTTCACAATAGAACAGAGTCATTAAACTATGAACAAGTAGTTTTATGGATCGTCATAGATGCATGTTAAGTTCAACTAAGCTCGAGTAGCTCTTTCAAGAGGAATCCATTAACACAACTTATTATTTAGTAATTAAATTATTCTCCTATGATTGCACTAGATTGTAAAATCCCTAAAGGGATATGATTCGAAAAACCTGTTAGTTATTCATTCCTTCATATTTTTGGTTGTGACAAGTTTGTGTCGATTTTCAAAGAGAAAAGATTAAGCTGAATGTATGGTCCAGAAAGTGTATTTTCTTGGTTATGCAAATGGAACAAAGGGGTATAGATGTGGAACCCTACTACCAACAAATTGGTGATTAGAGGAGCAGTCATTTTTAATGAAATTCAATCTAGAAAACTAAGGAACCAGTAAACTTAGAGTTATGAGAGATAATTGAATTGGAATTTTCAAATGTTATCCAAATAATGTTGAAAATTAACCTAGGGATTCACAAAATCAGTAAGTTGAAGATGAAGCTGATGAAGAGCATGCATATGAGATATTGGGTACTAAAACTCAAAATAATCAAAGGTCAACTGAATGAAGCTACAAAACCTTTTGTTTTACTTATTTGAGAGCAAATCCTGACAATCAAGTTTAAGGGAAGTCAGGATCGGTTTACTCGATTAAAGGATTTTTTTTTTTTTTTTTTTTTTTTTACTACTTATCCTTGCATTACAAAGGAGTGTAAACCTTGTTTATATTGAGAGACATGTCAATCTGTAGACGTTAGTCCATTGGGAGCATCCATGAAGGAGGAGATGGAAGCTCTACTTTAAAATAAGACCTAGAAATTAGTTGAATTACCCAAAGGGCAGAAGGCTATTGGTTGTAGATGGGTTTATAAGCTAGAAAAAAAAGGATACTAATGAGAATATTAAAAGATACAAAACTTGATTAGTAGTAAAAGAGTATGTTTAGGAATCAGTTATTGAGTTTAATGAAATTTTCTCCACAGTTATTTATTTAAGTACTACTCATAATGTGTTGAGTATGACAGCAATGCTTGACTTAGAGTTTAAACAGTTGCATGTAAAAACTATTTTTCTACCTGAGAATTTAATAAAGAAATTTATATGACTCAACCCAAAGGCTTTACAATTTAAAGCAGACATAAAAGTATTGGTACAAATAGCTTAATTCATTCATTGTAAACTTGAGATTTCAGAAAAGTAGGCAGACCATTGTACCTATGTCTGTAGCAATTGTAATGGTGGCTTCATTATTTTGTTATTATATATGGATGTTATGTTGGTTGTAGGTACCAATAGAGATATTATTACAACCTTAAAAGCTTGTTTAGCTAGGGAATTCAAAATGAAGGATTTGGGTGCAGTTAATCAAACTTTTGAGATGACCATGAAATTGTGTGGAATAGGAGAGCATAACACGTGGAAGCTTGGTGGAGCTATGAAATAAAGGTTGCGTCCTAAAAGAGGTGATTAGGACTAAATAAAATTTTTACCTTTTAAACACAATTTCATACTTAAACTAATAAGCGAATTAAACTAAGGCAATTAACTCTAAGGCTTCTTAGCTAATAGAGGATCCAATCACATAAACTAAGAATGATATGCCACACAACTAATCTATAAATGATAGTGTACATGTGTGTGTGGAACATGCTGCCTATAAACTCCTAACATTCATCTAATCATGCATGGATACCTGTAACATCCTGAATTTTCACAGCCAGAATTTATACTCGTACCCGAGAAAATCAGGTGTTAATAATGTATAAATTAGATGTTTTAAAAAAATCGCACCATATTTTTTTCCATTTAAATAACCATTCACGAGAATAAAATTGACTGTACAAAGAATCCAACAAGTTATCAAATGCCCTCTCAATGGGAGCTCATTACATTGTCGAGTTTGCAGTGGAAGTATAAAATAAATCATAAAACTATCTTCTTATTCATTCAGTATAATCTTCCATAGGAAAATGATTCTCTAGATCTTCAATCTGTGCATCACCTGCATCATCTGTACGGTTAGAGAGGGTCAACGCCCTACTCATAGTGATGGTTATTCTTTAAGATTAACAATAATTCAAGAGATTTATAAAAGGAAAGGGGGCTAATACGTACGTCTCGTACTCCACCACTACGAGAGGTATTAGCAAACTCAACCAATGTATATATGAATGCATGCCTAGCAAAGTGTGTGTGACTCATCATACGTAGTGATCATCACAATGTTGAATATAATTCATTGAAAACCTAGCTAGCCCCTCATTCTCATACTACGGAGATTCGTCAGCATGTCCAACGCTATCGTGGATTTATATAAACACCTTGAGGCGGCACAATACATGAGTCGAATAAATTATGTGACATGATTTGTTCATAAAGTGACTATTTATGACATTCAATCCTGGAAGTAATATAATACGCATTGTGAATTACTTACATCAATTTGTGCACCACTATCCAAATCCATGGAATTACGCGTCGACCAAGAGGGTCTCTACCCAGAGGATATTACGTCCATGATAGAATATTTGAATTACTAATTGTGATACCTTTAACATATTACTTACATCAAAGAGAATCTAAACTGAATCAAGAGAGTTTTGAAATCCCAAGATACATGCCCAAGCCTTAAAGGTAGATAGCACAAGGCTAATAAAATAAGGAGGAGAGTAGCAATGACTAACTAAACAAAGATGAGAGTGACAATGACCAACTTAACAAAGAGAAGAGTAGTAATGACTAACTCAAGAAAGAAGAGAGTGGCAATGGCCAAGCCAATAAAGAGAAGAATGGCAATGGCCAACCCAATAAAGAGACGAGTAGTAAGGGCTAACTCAACAAAATTGGTAAAGGTAAGGGCAAGGCTTGTATCCATCGCCCCACATAAAAATAATGGAAATCACTCGTAATTAACACCATATCATAATCCCAAAGGGTAAATAATTGTTGGTGGTAAATTAAATAATTGTAGGGAGATAAACATAATAACATGAGAGCATGTAAAAAGGTAAGATCATATCAACTTAAATCAAGTAAGCTTAAAGGAATTCCTCACATTTGTAGTTGAACCGTTTCTACCTGAAGTTAGGCATTTATTCCTTATTCTTTTAGGTATGTGGAGACTCGGTCCGCTCCTGCAGTTGAGTTGACATCCTATATGGACTGTGGCTAGGGCAACGAGTGTGGCAAGATTGTTGATTCTCTCTCATTTCTCTTCTTCCTTCTCTCTCATTTTCTTCTTCCTCTTTCTTTCTCTTTTTCTTTCTCTTTCTCTCCCTTTTTCTTTCATTCCTCCTTCTCTATCACTCTCTCCTTCTCTCTTGTTTTCCAACTCAACCCAACTCGTCAATGAGTTGAGATAGAATGGAGCAGCACCTCAGCGAGTCTCAGCCGAGTTAACTTAGTTGGACTTGATGTGGTGCAACACCACCACATGAACCCTCTCTTCTTCTTTCTCTCTTGTTTCTTTCGCTTCCTCTCTCCGAAGTATGCATATCATGGTGATAGAGGCGAGGTTTTATAGGTCGTCCTACGTATCTAGAGAGTTCTTACGTAGTTGTTACATTGTTCACGTTACGCAAGGGCGAAAAGGCGTGGATGCTGTCCACAGGGTCCTGTTTTGATTCTTCCGCTACTCTCTCGCCCTTTCTTTCTTCCAGAGATTGAGTTGGATCTGTAAGGGTTGTTGTCTAAACGATTTAGATCTTATGATGGAGTCAACGATCACCATTTAGATCGTTACTTTGGATGAGGAAGATGATTCCTCTTCAATGGCGGATCACCAGTCGTAAGATGTTCCTTCGGTCTGATTAGTGGAGGTAATTCGGATGGGTCTCAGGGAACTTGTGGGTGCAACAAATCAAAGGTTCCACATCTTTTGGGTGGTGGTTTGCATAGAACCATGTTGCGGGCGACTTCCGCAATTCACGTGGACGTTCGAACAATCCAGTTACCTCGAGCTGGGTGGAGTATTCTCCAAGTTTTCCAAAATCCTCTGGGAGGGTCGGATTTTTCCTTATATTTGGTTGGACGGTCCAATCGGTGGACGGTGTGAGATGGAGACCTCTCTCACTCCCGCAACTCCTGCTTTGTCGTCTGCTGTTACAGCGGGTGGGGAGGTATCGAACTTTTTTCGATTAGTGGGTCATGTGGGGTCCACTTAAGACATTCTTTAGGGAAATCCATACCCTCCATTAACATGAGAGGGTCATGTTGGGCCATGGGCCAAAATATTGGGTGGATCTGAGTTTTGTACTTGCGTGGTTATAATACTCTTCCATTCGAACCAACTTAGTGGTCGCCAGTAGTTGTAATACCCTTCCATTTGTACTCGCATGCCAAATCTAAAGGAAGGTCGTAGCTTTAAGAATCGTCTACCTACGCTCATATGTTGGGTTAACAGTAAGTTCTAATCTTGGCATTACTCAGACCTTGGTCATCAACATGCTGCTCCCTAAAGCACCCTGCTGCTCTTAGCCGGGTTGGTAATCCTACTTTAATGGTAAGTTTCGCCCTTCCGCACTCATCTTTCGACTTATTTCTGCTCAATGACATAATTGTTGCACCTTCAAAAGTCTTTGATTCCCAAGATAAAATTTAATTTTTTTTTTTTTTTTAAAAGCTCACTGGAATAATATCCTCAACCTCCGCAAATTGCCTAATACGCACTCGACAATTGGTTGAATAGATAATTGATTGCATTTCTGACCAAGCACTGCTCTATCTCAATGTCAAGGGTCAATGGTTTTAGTTTGAATTGGACCCAATCGGTTCTGGCATGCCCACAAATCTCACACACGTACCATGTGGCTGAATTCCAGACCAACGCAATTTTTAGCATGCTCGGTGGGACAAGTGTACAATTATTAATTGAGCGATTTGATAAAATGAATCGTTGATCCACCAGAAATAGTGGTAACGTCAATGAACAAGAAACTGATCGGGGCCTAAAAGCATTCCAAATGTAGGTAGATGTGATTCTATGATACAATTTACAATTCAAATTATACTTGGTCTCTTCTATTTTTTAAGTTTCAATTGGCTTTCATTTTATGTTTAAAATTGGCAGGGGCTTTAACAATCATTAAAAAAGAAAAAAATAAATAAATTGTGATTTCTTACTTCTCAATAGGTTGAAACGCCAAATTGATGTATGACTTACCTATAATATTTTTATGGATGATTACACTCATGCTGACTTATATGTATTATAAAATGATGTTTAGAAATCAAAACATCGTCTTTCGCCGGTCTACAGTATCAAAAACCACTTTTCCACTGTGATTCTACATTCAAGAAAGGTAACAAGAACATAAATTACTAAGGGCTTGTTTGGATGCCTATAAGTTGGGTTAGTGAGAAGTGACTCATGGGGAAGTCACTTACCGGTGTTGTTTAGGGGGAAAAAAATTCACATATAAGCCACTTACAACCTATAAGTCATTTACAAGCAAAACTGCTAGGAAACTTCCAAAGGTTGGGGGTGAAAAGTCACTTCACTGTGACTTATAGGCCGGCAGTCTGATTTTTGAAACGAGGAGAACAGGGGAAAAAATGCACCTCCATTATAGCAAAGCTCCAACCATTGAAGAAGCTCCACTAAGCTAAGCTCTCTCTCTCTCTCTCTCTCTCTCTCTCTCTCTCTCTCTCTCTCTCTCTCTCTCTCTCTCTCTCTCTCTCTCTCTCTCTCTCTCTCTCTCTCTCTCTGCGTGCAATGGCATTGTGCCTCTCCCTCTCTGCAATGGCGTTGTGCGCCTCCCCCTCTGTCCCTCCGCAATTAGGGTTGTTGTGTGCCCATCTCTCTTCCCCTCTCTCCTTCTTTGCATGCAGTTAGGCTTGCGATTCTTTTGTTCTTTTATTAGAATTGACCAATTCAGTTAGGCTGTGACAGTGGGGCTACCGTAATGTGTTTATTTTTAATTTTTAATTTTTTTTTTTTTGTATATCTACACCATCCATCAGTTTTGCCAGCTCATTTTAGGACCCAAGCCCAAACATGAAGTACATCCAAATATCAAGTGGGCCGCACCACAAGAAATAACAATGATTGAATGTCCATCATTAAAACTTCTTAGGGCCTATTTTAATGTTTACTTGTTATCGAAACTGTTGCTAAGGCGACACGCCTGGATGAAGGTAAAACATAAATATCAGTCGGATCCAAAACTTTTGTGGCCCACAGGAAGTTTTGTTGTTGAGCATTCAATTACCATTGTTTTATGTAGTGTGGCCCACCGAGATTTAGATCTGATTCATTTTTTGGCCCAAGCCTTAAAATGAGCTGGCAAAACTGATGAACGATGTGGATCTTGAACTTGGCCTTCTTTCTTATAGCCATTGGTTTTCCAATTTATAGATAATATGTTTAGGAGCATATCATCAGAGGGGTTGTTTACAACCATAAGCAATGGTTCCTCCAAATGGATGTTTTAAATTATTGATTGGGCCTATTATTTCCATAAACAATCTTTATTATTCACTGTTTTGGCAATTTTTGGGCTATTGACTGGATGGTTGCAACAATTTAACTAATCTGATTTTCTGATTTTTGCTTGGTGGTTTATTATTTATGAGTTGAACTTAATAGAAACGTCCGGATCAATTGATTGGAGTGTCCATGTATCCTTACATAACCTTTTGTTTTTGAAGTAATTGATATTGTATCCTTTTACATGACTATCTGAGTGGGGCCCATCGGGTCAATAGTTTGGTTTAGTGAGTAATGAATTCTACTTGTAACATCAGGACATTATTCATCTGAACTCTAGTATACATGGCCCTATCTGATGAGTTGCATATGTTTATTCACAAACAACCAATTGGGTGGCTGGGATCATTTATATTGAAGACGTTGGTCGTGATGATGGATCAGATGATCAACTTCGCCCACAGTAATGGACGACGTGGATATACCACACATATATCAAGATGGGCCCCACGGTCCAGTCTATCGAAGTGGACCATTGTTCTTTATATATATATATATATATATATATATATATATATATATATATATATATATATATATATATATATTAATGGATCTGGATTGTGTATCTTATTGGCCCACTGTTTTTTTTATTATTATTATTATTAGACGGGCCATAACATGCTAGGTGAAATAAATGGAAACATATTTCTAAGCATTGGTATATCTATGTGATTGGGCCCACAAGATGGATGGCTCTCATATTTTTGTAGATACTCCGAGGTGTAAGGGAACTACAGGGCTACAGTACACTATGTACAACTAAAATATCAAAAATGCTCCACCATGGAACAGCCTAAGAATTGGTTTAAATATTCCTCTTAGTGGGCTTAACAAAATGAAATATTTGGTGCCAAGATTTTTCATATGATTGTAACATCTTGGAACTATTCCTTACTCCAAGCTTTGCTTGGTTGTAAATATACATCTTCTTACATGTAAGTAACTTATAGGCTACCCAAACACAAAACCCAATTTACTATTAAGTTACCTATAAGTTACATCCAAACAGCAACACCTGTAAGTGACTTTCACCTGTAAGTCAATTACTTGTAAGTCACTTACAACTTAAAGTGTGGGATTTCCTCCCAAGACTCAGCCGGTCGTGAGCCTCGCTCGACCGGTCGTGGGTGGCGCTCGACCGGTCGAGTAGGACTTAACTCAAAGTCCAGCGACCATCTGATTATTTTATTCAAGGTGCTCGACCAGTCGAGTGGGCCGCTCGACCAGTCAAGGACCCTGCTCGACCAGTCGAGGTTATGCAAATTTGAGTCCGGATCTTATGCGGACTGCGAAAATCTGAGGCCTTTCGCAACAGGGTGCGGAAGGGAGTTTCCTAAACTATAAATAGGAGTGTCTAGGGCTTTTTTAGGTGATACAAGAGGATTTCCTAAAGCTTTACAAGAGTTTGTTAAAGGGTTTAGTGCTGTCAAAGGTGTGTGTGTGTGAGAGAGAGAGAGAGAAAGAGAGAGAGGAAGCTTGTGGAAGGGAGATTCTACTCGTAGAGGTGATCTACTATGCACTTGATATCTCAGTAGTTCTACATCCTCGTAATCGGTTAGATCTCTCCATTTTTTCTTTTATTCTCTTATTGTTTATCCACTCCTACATGAGTGAAGAAGGTTGTAACGTTCTACTTCATAGTGGATTGTTGATCTGGATGAGGTCCCATAGTTTTTACCTCTTTGAAGGTTTTCCACATAAAAATCTCTTATGTGGTGTGGTTTATGCTTTGATTTATTTCATTGCTTTATTATCCCATAATTTTAGTTTGTTTTGGGAGGTTAGATCCTAAAGTTTTGTATAAGGCCCACAATAAAGTGGTATCAGAGCTAAGTTCATTAAACGTAGTGGGATCAGTTCTGAATTATGGAAGGTGGCTCATCAAGGATGATCAGCCTCAATGGTTCTAACTGGACCATATGGAAGGCCAAGATGGAGGACTTGCTTTATTGCAAGAACTTATATTCTCCAATTTTAGGCATATCAAAAAAATCTAAGGATATATTTGATGATGATTGGAAGAAGATTGACCGAAATGCGGTGGGGTTTATTAGACAATGGCTGAATGATTTTGTGTTCCACCATATGTTTACAGAGACCTCAACCGCTATCCTATGTCTAAAATTGGAAGGGTTGTATGAGAGGAAGACGGCCGGTAATAAAATCTTTCTAATAAGACGACTTGTGAATCTCAAGCTCAAAGATGGTGGTTCTGTGGCCAAGCACATGAATGAAGTCAGCAATATAGCGAACCAGCTCTCCGCTATGAAGATGGTCCTCGATAATGAATTGCTTGCTTTGTTATTGCTTAGTTCATTGCCTGACAGTTGGGAGACTTTGGTGACATCTCTAAGTAACTTCGCACCAGACGAAAAGATATCCATGGAACAGGTAACCAGTTGTCTCTTAAATGAGGAGACAAGGAGGAAGTCTCAGGGGTCTACTTAGCAAGAGGCCCTTTATGACACAGGAACGGGGGAGAAGAAAGAACAGAAAGGGCGGGAAGGCCCGAGATAAATCAAGAGGCAAGTCGAGTACCAAGAAGGGTATTGAATACTGGAACTGTGACAAGAAGGGCCATTACAAGTATGAATGTCGTGATAAGAAGAACGACAAAAAAAGAAAATGAAAGGAGAATGAAGATGAATCAAATTCCACTGCAGTCGCTTCAGATGGTGACATTGTAGTTATTCTTTCAGCAGATCATAATGTTTATCTCACGGCTACGAGTCAGGACACCAACTGGGTGATAGACTCAGGAGCTTCTTCACAAGCTACAAGTTAGGTAACTTTGGGATTGTGAAGATGAAAAATTCTGACGTATCGAAGATCGTAGGGGGTCGTTGATATTTGTGTAAAAACCAATGTGGGCTGCACATTGGTTCTCAGGGATATGAAGCATATCTCAAACCTTCACCTTAACTTGATGTCGATGAGAAGGCTGGATGATAATGGCTATGAAAGTCGGTTTACTGCTGAGCACTAAAAGCTCATCAAGAGTTCGTTGATGGCAGCCAGAGGAAAGAAGTGTTACACCCTTTATAAGGCAAGTGTTAGTGTGTGCAAGGGTGGGTTGAACGCAACGGAAGATTCAATTAGTAGTAAGGAAGCGGCTCCTTCCAAACGTGACAGGTATACCTCTCAAAACCTATATTGATTATTTATTAGGAAAACAGCATAGAGTTTCATTTGTTAAAACTGTTTCTCATGTTAATAAAGTGCATGCATTAGATTTGGTTTATTCTGATATTTGTGGTCCTATGAGGACAAAAACCTTGGGTGGGGCATTGTATTTTGTCACTTTTATAGATGATGCATCTAGGAGGGTTTAGGTTTATGCTTTGAAATCCAAAGACAAGGTCTTTCGTGTGTTTAAATTGTTTCATGCTATGGTCAAAAGAGAGGTAAATTATTGAAGTACATCCGCATTGACAATGGTGGTGAATACATTGGCGACTTTCATGAATATTGTAAGTTTCTGGATATACAGCATGAACAGACGGTTCCCAAGACCCCTCAACATAATGGTGTAGCTGAGCGAATAAATCGCACCATTTTTTAGAGAATCAGATGCATGGTATCAAAGCATAATAGTGTCCCAAGACGAAGGCAGAGGCGGATGAAATGTAGAAGATACCCTACGCATCAGCGGAAGGAAGTTTGATGTATGTTATGGTGTGTACACGCCCAGACATAGCATATGCAGTTGGTGTTGTTAGCCAATATCTTGTCAATCCTGGTAAAGAGCATTGGACAGCGGTGGAGTGGATACTGCGATATCTAAGAGGCTCATCCAAGTTGACCATATGCTTTGGTGACGGAAACCTTTGTTAGAGGGCTACACAGATGCAGATATGACAGGTGACATAGATCCAGGAAGTCTACATCAGGGTTCATGTTCACGTTTGTAAGGGGAGGCAGAGCAAATTACAAAAGGTCATAGCATTGTCGATAACAGAAGCCAAGTACATTACAATCACAAAGGCATGTAAAGAAATGTTTTGGATGAAGAGGTTCCTATAGGAACTTAGCTTGAAGCAGGAGCATCACGTGGTCTATTGCGATAGTCAAAGTGCTATACACTTGAGCAAGAACCCAAGTTAGCATTCTAAGTCGAAGCACATAGAGATTTGGTATCATTGGATCAAGGATACTTTGGAACAGAAGGTGTTGCAACTTGAGAAGGTTCACACGAACGATAATGGGTCTGACATGATGACCAAGGCTTTGCTCAAGGGCAAGTTTGAGGTTTGTAGAAACCTGGCTGGCTTGAAGAAGGTGAATCCCTCTTGGGTCGAAAAGAGAGAGTTTTGATGGGATTTCCTCCCAAGACTCGACCGATCATGAGCCTCGCTCGACCGGTCGTGTGTGGCGCTTGACTAGTCAAGTGAGGCTCGACTCAAAGTCCAACGACCATCTGATTATTTTTTCCGAGGTGCTCAACCAATCGAGAGAGGTGCTCGACCGATCGAGTGGGCCGCTCAACTGGTCGAGGACCCTTCTCGACCAGTCGAGGTTACGCATATTTGAGTCCGGATCTTGTGCGGACTGCGGAAATTTGAGGCCTTTCGCAATAGGGTGCGAAAGGGAGTTTCCTAAACTATAAATAAGAGTGTCTAGGGCTTCTCTAAGTGATACAAGAGGGTTTTTTAAATCTTTACAAGGGTTTAATAAAGGGTTTGGGGCTATCAAAGGTGTGTGTGTGTGTGTGTGAGAGAGAGAGAGAGAGAAAGAGAGAGGAAGCTTGTGGAAGGGAGGTTCTGCTCATAGAGGTGATCTATTATGCACTTGATATCTCAGTACTTCTACGTCCTCATAATCGGTTAGATCTCTCCATTTTGCTTTTATTCGCTTATTGTTTATCCACTCCTACGTGAGTGAAGAATGTTGTAATGTTCTACTTCATAGTAGATTGTTGATCTGGACGAGGTCCCGTTGTTTTTACCTCTTTGAGGGTTTTCCACATAAAAATCTCTTGTGTGGTATGGTTTATACTTTTATTTATTTTATTGCTTTATTATCCCATAATTCTGGTTTATTTTGGGAGGCTGGATCCTAAGGTTTTGTGTAAGGCCCCCAACATAAAGAACTTACGTGTATCCAAACAGCCCTAAAGGACCCTAGTATTTTTTTAGGGGAAATCTTTTGAAAGACAAAAATAATAATAATAAAGGAATACAAATCCTTTACCACTATCATGACATGGTATAGCTTGATGCGCATTGATGGCAAAAGGAAGGTTAATGAGTTTTTATAATTTTCATTATTTGCAAAATTTTAACAAAAATATAAAAAATCTTACAGTAACGAAAATATAAATATATTTTTCATTTTCATTTTTTACACATTGTGTTCGCTTCAATTGGTATGCACAACTAAAGACTAGATCTATGAAGATCAGCTGCTTATCCAGCCATTAATTACAAAGAATCAGGCGATTGGCAAAGGAGAGGGTCCGTCCTTCTAATGAGTTCTTTTTACTTTCGAAATAAGGACTTTCAATAAAGTACATAATATCCTGCACCATTCACCAATAAGGTAATATAATTTAAAAGAAATAAGTTAGGCCGAAGTTAATAAAATTAATAATGTAAATATAACTACAATCTGTGGAAAAGGAAAATAAAAAGGATATCTAACGACTATGTATGTCGTCTGATAGAATATATGGCTTTCTACCAGGCTTTGTAGGTAAGGACTTGGAGCACAAAAGCTGAATCACCTTCTTAGCTGCTTCCTAGCAAGACGGTCGCTAGAGACGATAGTCCGTTCGTCGTGCAACTAGGCTTCATTATACAAGAGAATTGTGGTTGACGGGAAGGATGGTCGTCTATTCGTTTCTTGGTTGGCTTCATAATAAGGCAGTCATTAGAGATAATTGGCCGTTTGTTATGTGGGTCTAGATTCCATATCAAAACAGCCAATGGCAAGTAGATCTTCCACAATCCATTAATTCATCACACGACTCTGCTTTTTAGTCAGATAGTCATTGAAAATGACAGTCCACTTGTTAACTTGCATGGCTAAGCTTCAAGGGTGAGTCTATCATGGTTTAGATGACTGACTGTTCGCTACTCAACCACGTACCTTGTGGCAAGAAGGTTAGAAGGGTAAACAACATGTTCATCACTTGAGTCCTCACTCTATGGCAAGGTGATTATGGGAACAACTATCCGTTCATTGCTTGAAACTCACTCTATAGGCAAGGTGTTGGGGGCCTTGCGCAAAACCTTAGGATCTAGCCACCCGAAACAAACTAGAATTATGGGATAATAAAGCAATGAAATAAATCAAAGCATAAACCACACCACATCAAGGAATTTTTACATGGAAAACTGTAACGCCCGTGAAAAATCCGTACTTGGAATCGAGTACCGATTTGACCCGAAATCGCGTATAAATAATTTCCATGAAAATTTTACGTAAGTTAGCTAGCGCAACGCTAGAGTAGCTGGGAAATAGTCCCTGATCACTTTAAATACGTTCTACAAGACCCAAATCGAGTAGAACAGACAACTCTACAATACTCTATAACCTTGGATCTAACTCTAAGCAGGTTTGTCCTCTGGACCATATGGAACTTTTGTATTGGATTTAGACCGCGCGTCGAAGGTCTGATACCTCCTATCTTAGACCGTTAGAACCGCCCAGCTGGACTTGACAATCATCTCGAAAATCAAGTCAAACCGATAATCACAGAGTATTTCGTTGAAACTGGACTGAAGCGACCGCGAATAGGGACGAATTGGGAATTTCAAATTTAGATCTGGCACACGACTTGACGCGTCAGTATTAAGCGTTCTGACCGTCAGAATTCATCCAGATTACACCCTCGGATCAGGAAAAATATCTAATTATTGTCACGGAACTTTCAGTCCTGATCTATGTGCGGTGACCGCTGAACTGAAACTGGTCCGCCACGTGCGATCTGCGAACCCTGCCAGACTGAAAACTTAATACGAGGTACATCTGGTACCCATGAGCTTAAGTCTGATCGCAATTGACCAGGGGACCACCAGAAATCAGTTTTTGGACCGAAACAGCCCCGAAATGGATAGGCAATAAGTAAACTTCGTCCCGGAGCCTATTTCGGGCGTTTCCAAGCTTATAAAAGGGGTTGAAACCCTCATTCCTTCCTTGCATACGAATTTTCCTAAACCCTAGAAAAGAGAGAGAGAGTTTGAGAGAAAGTGAAGAGGAGATTTTTCCCGCTTCCGAGTCGCCAACAGTTGCTGCATCAACGCTTCCTTCCAATCACCTGGCTGGTGATTTCTACGCTTTTTCAGGTATAGAAAAACCCTAAAAACTTGCTGATTTAGGGTTCACGTAGATTCTGAACGTATTAGCTAACGAAATCCATGAATCAGGTTCTCCTACTGTCGTAGACGAAGCCTACACGCTCCGTTCAAATTCTCGCGACCGTAAGAGATTAGGTGAGAATTTTAGACGCTTTGATTGACGGTTTACAACGCTTTCAATGTCGTTTAATAGTAGATTATCGACGGCATCGCCGTTTGACATGTACAACGTGCTCTCTGTTTCCTATTTCGTAAATTAACGAAGAATATGAGATTTAGGGCATTTTAGGTATATGTAGGAAGTACGGTCTACATGCATAATTTGCTGACGTGATTGACATGATTTGTCGCCGCATTAGAGAGTTAGGAATGCCTGCATAATCAGTTTGGCGAAGAGATTCGCCAAGTTGCGCACTTGGGGTCGACATACTATATGTGGACTTAAGGGTGTAGTGTATGTGTTTGTATAAATGCTTGTATTAGTATGTATTGTATTGAATGATGTTATGTAGTAGTTTGAGATTGATTTCATGATTAATAGGCTGACCTAAATGATTTCCTATATGATGACCTTATGCATGATTGCATCATGTGCATAGAAATGATGCCTTAAGAATTGCCTAAGTTGAATATGCTTGGAAAGCATGCCTTGAAGATTTGCCTAAATTGAATGTTATAACATGTGCTAACATGCTCACATGATGTATTTCAATTCCAATACCTTTGCATCGTAGTAATGAAATTTCATAGATGTGTGGGACTTGATGTAGTCCAGGCAGTCGGTAACCGAGCGAATTCGTGGCTGACTGGTCATAGCCACGAACGACGCGTCGATGAATGTGATTCGTGTTGAGAGTTGGCGGCAGTGGTTAGGCCACGCGAAGTGTTTTACGCACTTCATGTCGTTCAATTCGAAATGCGATCGCGCTAGTCGAGCCCGTCAAGTAACCCGACTGGCCGATGTTTGTTCACCTTGTACGTATCATAACTGCTTGAACCTAGGGTACTGAACTTACCATTGTAAACCCTATTAACCGTGGTACCTTGATCCACGAAGACTCATGAGCCGGGCATGGTGGTATGGGACACCGTGGTCGAGCTGTCGGCCTACGCTGGGGCCACAAACCTCCCCGTAGTGACCAATGAGCACCTTGACTCGTGAGCAGATTATGGTGGTATGGGACACTATATTCTAGCTGTCGGCCTACACTGATCAGGCGACGAGCCCTTTGTAGTGACCGCGAGCGTATTCTGAGTTCACGGGAGGCGACGACCCTTCCGTGCAGTAGAGTACAGTAGGCCTGTATTGATAAGGTGATGGGGGAGCGGTGCAACGAGTGCGAGCAACAGCCCTGGCAGCCCTTACAGTGACCTACGAAATGTACATCGTATGAGATTACTAGGAGTGACGACCCTAGACAGGATCCGTGTTGGGATTGATACAAGGGAAGTACCTTAGTTTCCCAATCCTGCTGTTTGAATGGACTAATAACAACTGGGTAATCATATCACCATAGCATTGCATGTGCCTGAAAGATGTGGAGCACTCTAGGGAGTGTGGCATGCCGCGGTCGTAAGATGTTGCCGCATGAGGGTGATCGTCGGTGAGGGCATACATCATGTCATATCATCTTGCATTAAACAACAGTATTAGGTTTGTCTGATTTACTGCTTTACTATTATCGCGTGATTGAATTGTGAACATGCTAATCTTTGCTCTATGATTCCACTGAGTTGATCACTCATTCCCACGTTACGGGATGGTGTTTGCAACACCCACCAGACCCTGTTGTAGTTGCAGGTGGCGACGAGATCCAGGACGTGGAGCCGGAGATTGACGAGGACCAGGATGAGTTCTCTTATATGCAGTACCACGACGGCTTCCCGTAGGTGACCTGGATCGAGGGGGACTTCAGTGGGACTATTTTGGACTTATTTTTTTTTTGTCTATTTACATGTATATGAGACTCAGAGATGTAGTCATACTTTGGAGACAGTTGAGAGTACTTTATTTTTTTTCCATACAGTGATATATATTGTTTAGTCTTCCGCTTGCTTTTATCACTGGATCTGAAGTATGAATTGCAGTTTTGGTATACTTTTACTCATGTGGATGCTTTAAATCAGACAACATTGAATCATAACCATTTTTGTTGCATAAGTGACGGTCTGGAACTCGGGAGTTGAGTTTATACACGACCCCCGATTTTCAGGGTGTGATGTCGTTCGGTCTCACGAACGCACCGGCCGTGTTCATGGATCTGATGAACCGGGTTTTTCGGCCTTTCCTCTATCGATTCGTCGTTGTCTTCATCGACGACATTTTGGTATACTCTAGGAGTCGAGAGGAGCATGAGGAGCATTTGCGTTTGGTTCTGGATACGCTCAGACGACACCAGTTGTTCGCACAGTACAAGAAGTGCGACTTCTGGAAGCAGGAGGTGAAGTTTCTGGGACACGTGGTGTCCAAGGATGGCATGGCAGTTGACCTGTCTAAGGTAGCTGCGGTGCAGGACTGGGAGCAGCCTAGTTCTGTCACTGAGGTGAGGAGTTTCTTGGGTCTCGCTGGCTACTATCGGCGTTTCATTCCGGATTTCTCGAAGATCGCGAGACCCTTATCTCAGTTGACACGGAAGGACGTGAAGTTCGCCTGGAATGATAAGGCGGAGTCAGCTTTTCAGGAGCTGAAGGACAGACTTACGTCCGCCCCTGTGCTAGTATTGCCAGAGCAGGGGGTTAGATACACTATATACACTGACGCGTCTAGCGTTGGTTTGGGTTGTGTCCTTATGCAGAGGGACAGGGTAATTTCGTATGCCTCGAGACAATTAAGGAAGCACGAGGAGAATTACCCTACACACGACCTGGAGTTGGCAGCCGTTATATTCGCACTGAGACTCTGGAGACATTACCTCTACGGAGAGGAGTTCGAGCTCTTTTGCGACCACAAGAGCCTCAAGTACATATTCACGCAGCGAGACTTGAATATGAGGCAGCGGCGATGGATGGAGACGCTGAAGGACTTCAATTTTGAAGTTTCTTACCATCCTGGGAAGGCGAACCTTGTGGCTGATGCGTTGAGCCGCAAGAAGGCGATAGAGTTTGCGGCTCCGCTGATGGTTGCCGAGTGGGATATGGTTGAGTTTTTGCGAGACTTTGAGCAGAAGCTCACCGTAGAGGAGCCATTTGAGTTCATCGCACATGTACAGGTGCGATCCCAGATCGATGACCGTGTCATCGAGGCGCAGAGGGACGACGCGCATCTTACTGAGCTTCGAGAGCAGGCCAGTGATGATGCTGACGCCGACTGGCGAGTTGGTATGGATGGAGGCTTACGTTACCGTGGCCGCTTATGCGTCCCAGATGTCCCTGACTTGAGACGAGAGATTCTCGAGGCTGCGCATTCTACTAGACTCGCGATGCATCCTGGCAGCACAAAGATGTATCGTGACGTGAAGAGAACGTATTGGTGGGAAGGTATGAAGACCCACATTGCTGAGTTCGTGTCCCGTTGTCTCACTTGTCAGCAGGTGAAGGCAGAGCATCGCCGACCACCTGGACTTTTGCAGCCTATGCCGATTGCAGAATGGAAATGGGATTTCATTTCCATGGACTTCATTTCTGGGTTGCCGAGGACGAGGAAGGGGCATGATTCCATTTGGGTGATCGTCGACCGATTGACGAAGTCGGCGCACTTCCTACCGATCAGAGTTACGAACTCTGCAGACGAGCTGGCTAGATTGTATATCCGAGAGATTGTGCGTCTGCATGGAGTTCCGTTGGAGATCGTGTCGGACAGAGACACGCGGTTCACTTCTATTTTCTGGACTCGCATTCAGGAGGCTATGGGTGTGAAGTTGAAGTTCAGTACTGCCTTCCACCCACAGACGGACGGACAGACGGAGCGAGTGAACCAGATCCTGGAGGACATGTTGCGGTCTTGCGCATTGGACTTCAAGGACAGTTGGGATGACTGTCTTGCATATGCGGAGTTTGCGTACAACAATAGCTTCCAGACGAGTATCGGCATGGCACCTTATGAGGCGCTGTATGGGCGACCTTGTCGCGCACCGCATTGCTGGTTAGAGGTCGGTGAGCGCAGCTTGATTGGCCCAGAGTTGGTGCAGGCGACGTCAGAGAAGATTGATATTATTCGACGTCGGCTTCTTACAGCGCAGAGCAGACAGAAGAGCTACGCCGATACGAGACGGAGGCCACTAGAGTTTACAGTCGGGGATCATGTGTTTTTGCGGGTTTCCCCTATGAAGGGAGTCCTTCGGTTCGGGAAGAAGGGGAAACTGGCACCGCGCTTCATTGGTCCATTTCAGATCCTCGATCGTGTGGGAGCAGTGGCTTACCGATTGGCTTTACCCACGCCCCTCGCGAGCGTCCACAACGTATTTCATGTTTCTATGCTGAAGAAGTACGTTGCTGATCCTTCCCACATCATCAGATGGGAGCAGGTGCAGTTAGGAGAGGATGTTACTTATATCCTGCGACCGACACGTATCTTAGACCGGAAGGAGCAGGTACTGCGTAGCAAGGTGATTCCCCTTGTGAAGGTACTATGGACGCATCACTCTGAGGAGGAGGCTACTTGGGAGACAGAAGCCGAGATCAGAAAGAACTACCCACAGCTTCTCGAGGAGTACGAACAGGTACAAATTTCGAGGACGAAATTATTTGTTAAGGGGGGTAGATTGTAACGCCCGTGAAAAATCCGTACTTGGAATCGAGTACCGATTTGACCCGAAATCGCGTATAAATAATTTCCATGAAAATTTTACGTAAGTTAGCTAGCGCAACGCTAGAGTAGCTGGGAAATAGTCCCTGATCACTTTAAATACGTTCTACAAGACCCAAATCGAGTAGAACAGACAACTCTACAATACTCTATAACCTTGGATCCAACTCTAAGCAGGTTTGTCCTCTGGACCATATGGAACTTTTGTATTGGATTTAGACCGCGCGTCGAAGGTCTGATACCTCCTATCTTAGACCGTTAGAACCGCCCAGCTGGACTTGACAATCATCTCGAAAATCAAGTCAAACCGATAATCACAGAGTATTTCGTTGAAACTGGACTGAAGCGACCGCGAATAGGGACGAATTGGGAATTTCAAATTTAGATCTGGCACACGACTTGACGCGTCAGTATTAAGCGTTCTGACCGTCAGAATTCATCCAGATTACACCCTCGGATCAGGAAAAATATCTAATTATTGTCACGGAACTTTCAGTCCTGATCTATGTGCGGTGACCGCTGAACTGAAACTGGTCCGCCACGTGCGATCTGCGAACCCTGCCAGACTGAAAACTTAATACGAGGTACATCTGGTACCCATGAGCTTAAGTCTGATCGCAATTGACCAGGGGACCACCAGAAATCAGTTTTTGGACCGAAACAGCCCCGAAATGGATAGGCAATAAGTAAACTTCGTCCCGGAGCCTATTTCGGGCGTTTCCAAGCTTATAAAAGGGGTTGAAACCCTCATTCCTTCCTTGCATACGAATTTCCCTAAACCCTAGAAAAGAGAGAGAGAGTTTGAGAGAAAGTGAAGAGGAGATTTTTCCCGCTTCCGAGTCGCCAACAGTTGCTGCATCAACGCTTCCTTCCAATCACCTGGCTGGTGATTTCTACGCTTTTTCAGGTATAGAAAAACCCTAAAAACTTGCTGATTTAGGGTTCACGTAGATTCTGAACGTATTAGCTAACGAAATCCATGAATCAGGTTCTCCTACTGTCGTAGACGAAGCCTACACGCTCCGTTCAAATTCTCGCGACCGTAAGAGATTAGGTGAGAATTTTAGACGCTTTGATTGACGGTTTACAACGCTTTCAATGTCGTTTAATAGTAGATTATCGACGGCATCGCCGTTTGACATGTACAACGTGCTCTCTGTTTCCTATTTCGTAAATTAACGAAGAATATGAGATTTAGGGCATTTTAGGTATATGTAGGAAGTACGGTCTACATGCATAATTTGCTGACGTGATTGACATGATTTGTCGCCGCATTAGAGAGTTAGGAATGCCTGCATAATCAGTTTGGCGAAGAGATTCGCCAAGTTGCGCACTTGGGGTCGACATACTATATGTGGACTTAAGGGTGTAGTGTATGTGTTTGTATAAATGCTTGTATTAGTATGTATTGTATTGAATGATGTTATGTAGTAGTTTGAGATTGATTTCATGATTAATAGGCTGACCTAAATGATTTCCTATATGATGACCTTATGCATGATTGCATCATGTGCATAGAAATGATGCCTTAAGAATTGCCTAAGTTGAATATGCTTGGAAAGCATGCCTTGAAGATTTGCCTAAATTGAATGTTATAACATGTGCTAACATGCTCACATGATGTATTTCAATTCCAATACCTTTGCATCGTAGTAATGAAATTCCATAGATGTGTGGGACTTGATGTAGTCCAGGCAGTCGGTAACCGAGCGAATTCGTGGCTGACTGGTCATAGCCACGAACGACGCGTCGATGAATGTGATTCGTGTTGAGAGTTGGCGGCAGTGGTTAGGCCACGCGAAGTGTTTTACGCACTTCATGTCGTTCAATTCGAAATGCGATCGCGCTAGTCGAGCCCATCAAGTAACCCGACTGGCCGATGTTTGTTCACCTTGTACGTATCATAACTGCTTGAACCTAGGGTACTGAACTTACCATTGTAAACCCTATTAACCGTGGTACCTTGATCCACGAAGACTCATGAGCCGGGCATGGTGGTATGGGACACCGTGGTCGAGCTGTCGGCCTACGCTGGGGCCACAAACCTCCCCGTAGTGACCAATGAGCACCTTGACTCGTGAGCAGATTATGGTGGTATGGGACACTATATTCTAGCTGTCGGCCTACACTGATCAGGCGACGAGCCCTTTGTAGTGACCGCGAGCGTATTCTGAGTTCACGGGAGGCGACGACCCTTCCGTGCAGTAGAGTACAGTAGGCCTGTATTGATAAGGTGATGGGGGAGCGGTGCAACGAGTGCGAGCAACAGTCCTGGCAGCCCTTACAGTGACCTACGAAATGTACATCGTATGAGATTACTAGGAGTGACGACCCTAGACAGGATCCGTGTTGGGATTGATACAAGGGAAGTACCTTAGTTTCCCAATCCTGCTGTTTGAATGGACTAATAACAACTGGGTAATCATATCACCATAGCATTGCATGTGCCTGGAAGATGTGGAGCACTCTAGGGAGTGTGGCATGCCGCGGTCGTAAGATGTTGCCGCATGAGGGTGATCGTCGGTGAGGGCATACATCATGTCATATCATCTTGCATTAAACAACAGTATTAGGTTTGTCTGATTTACTGCTTTACTATTATCGCGTGATTGAATTGTGAACATGCTAATCTTTGCTCTATGATTCCACTGAGTTGATCACTCATTCCCACGTTACGGGATGGTGTTTGCAACACCCACCAGACCCTGTTGTAGTTGCAGGTGGCGACGAGATCCAGGACGTGGAGCCGGAGATTGACGAGGACCAGGATGAGTTCTCTTATATGCAGTACCACGACGGCTTCCCGTAGGTGACCTGGATCGAGGGGGACTTCAGTGGGACTATTTTGGACTTATTTTTTTTTGTCTATTTACATGTATATGAGACTCAGAGATGTAGTCATACTTTGGAGACAGTTGAGAGTACTTTGTTTTTTTTCCATACAGTGATATATATTGTTTAGTCTTCCGCTTGCTTTTATCACTGGATCTGAAGTATGAATTGCAGTTTTGGTATACTTTTACTCATGTGGATGCTTTAAATCAGACAACATTGAATCATAACCATTTTTGTTGCATAAGTGACGGTCTGGAACTCGGGAGTTGAGTTTATACACGACCCCCGATTTTCAGGGTGTTACAAAAACCCTCAAAGAGGTAAAAATCACAGGACCTCGTCCAGATCAACAATCCACTATAAAGCAGAACGTTACAACCGATCACAAGCACACACCGCTTGGATCAAACCTTCTTCACTCACGCAAGAGTGGATAAACAATAAGAGAAACAAAGAAAACGGAGAGATCTCACCGATTATGAGGACGTGGAAGCGCTAAGATATTGTAGATCACCTCTACGAGCATAGCCTCCCTTCCACAAGCTTCCTCTCTCTCTCTCTCTCACCTTTGATAACCCTGAGCCCTTTAACAAACCCTTGCAAAGCTTTAGGAAACCCTAAAATACCTTAAGATACACCCCAATCCCGCATACACGCCTTTATATAATAATAGAAAGAGGTAGAATCCAAATAGGAACCAAAATCTGCAGAATCTGCGGTCCACGTCCTTCGATGATATCGAAATAGGACCAAAACTGTCCAGTAACCAGGGGTGAAAATTTCAACAATTATCGATGTCATCGAAGGTCTCTCGATAACAGCATCGATATCATTTAAAGGTCTCTCGATGATATCAACAGGACTAAAAAACTGTCCAGCAACCAGTGATAAAAAATTCAGTAATTATCAATGATATCGAACCCAGTAATGAGGAGAAAATCCCCATCAAATCTTCCTCTTTTCGACTCAGGAGGAATCCACCTTCTTCAAGCCATCCTGGTTTCTACAAACCTCAAACTTGCCCTTGAGCAAAGCCTTGGTCATCATGTTTGACCCATTATCGTCTATGTAGACATTCTCAAGCTGTAACACCTTCTGTTCCAAAGTATCCTTGATCCAGTGATACCGAATCTCTATGTGCTTCTACTTAGAGTGCTGACTTGAATTCTTGCTCAAGTGTATAGCACTTTGACTATAGCAATAGACCACATGCTGCTCCTGCTTCAGGCTAAGTTCCTATAGGAACCTCTTCATTCAAAGCATCTCTTTACATGTCTCTGTGACTGCAATGTACTCGGCCTCTGTCATCAACCATGCTACGACCTTCTGTAGCTTGCTCTGCCAAGAAACCGCTCCCCCTGGAAACGTGAACATGAACCCTGATGTAGACTTTCCGGAGTCTATGTCACCTACCATATCTGCATCTATGTAACCTTTTAACATGGGTTTCCTGTCACCATAGCATAGGCTCAACTTGGTTGAGCCTCTTAGATACCATAGTATCCATTTCACCGCTGTCCAATGCTCTTTGTCAGGATTGGCAAGATATCGGCTGACAACACCAACTGCATATGCTATGTCTGGGCATGTACACACCATAGCATACATCAAACTTTCTACTGTTGACGCGTATAGTATCTTCTATATCTCTTCCACCTCTGTCTTCATCTTAGGACATTGTCTGTCGCTCAATCTGAAGTGACCATCTAGTGGAGTACTGACCGGCTTCGCTACATTCATATTGAACCTCTCTAAGACTTTCTCAATATATCGCTCTTGTGACAGCCAAAGTTTCTTCCTGCTTCTGTTATGGTTTATCTCCATTCCTAGGATCTGTTTAGCCGGGCCCAAGTCTTTCATCGCAAACGACTTGCCCAACTCCTATTTCAGCCTGTCAATCTTCTTGATCTCTTTTTTCATGATGAGCATGTCATCAACGTATAACAGCAGAACTAAGAAATCACCATTTGAGAACTTGTGCGTGAACACACAGTGGTCCGACTCCGTTCTGTCATACCCATGCTTCAAAATAAACCAGTCAAACTTGTTGTACCATTGTCGTAGAGCTTGTTTCAACCCATATAAGTTCTTCCTCAGCCTACACACCATATGCCCTTTGCCCTTGACTTCGAACTCCTCTGGTTGGTGCATGTAGATCTCTTCTTCCATGTCATCATGGAGGAAAGTAGTTTTAATATCTAATTGCTTTATCTCCAGATCCATGCTAGCCGCCAACCCAAGCAACACCTGTATGGATGTCATCTTCACCACGGGTGAGAATATCTCGTTGAAGTCTGTCTTTTCTCTGATCGAACCATTTCACCATAAGTCTGGCCTTGAATCTCATCTGTGAATTCTTTTGTTCAATCTTCCTTTTGAATACCCACTTGTTGCTCAAAGTTTTCTTATCCTTAGGCAATTTCATCATATCATAGGTGTAATTTTTATATAAGGATTACATCTCCTCTTGCATAGCTTTCAACCGCTCCACCTTATACTCATCGACTAGGGCCTTAGAATAATATTTTGGCTCTCCCCCATCAGTCAGCATAATGTACTCATGTGGCAAGTACCTCTTGGATGACCGTCAGTCCCTAAATGACCTTCTCACCATGGCTCAACAGGTGGATCAAGTGGGGGTTGCTCCCCTGGTCCATCTTCTGAAGGAACTCTCTCGTCCTCTACACTTTTCTGTACTCCCCTAGCATCAGGCACCACGGGAGGAATAATCGGATCCATGTCCTCTAGCTCACCTTAACTAGGTTGGTTCTTCTCTGGCTTACCAATGTCTTCTATACATTAATCTTCAAAGAAAGCCACATCTCTGCTCCTAACGAGCTTCTTCTCGGTCGGACCCACAATCTATAACTGAATTTTTCATCATTGTACCCCAAGAATACACACTGTCTGATCTTTATATCGAGCTTGGACCTCTCGTCCTTTGGTATATGAACGGATGCCCTACATCCAAACACGGTGAGATAACTGTACGATGAATCCTGTCCAATCCACACCTTCTCAGGTACTTCTCCATTCAACTAGGCTGATGGAGACCTGTTTATCAAATACACCGCCGTGTGCATTGCTCATCCCCAAAATGTCTTGGGTAACTTCGCATGGGATAACATGCATCTAATTCTCTTAACAATTGTACGATTCATTCGCTCAGCTACACCATTATGCTAAGGGGTCTTGGGAACCGTCTGTTTATGTCGTATACCCAAGGACTTGCAGTACTCATGAAAGTCGTCAATGTATTCACCACCATTGTCAGTGCGGATGCACTTCAATAATCTACCTGTCTCTCTCTCTCGACCATAGCATGAAACAATTTAAACACACCAAAGACCTCGTCCTTGGATTTCAAAGCATAAATCCAAACCCTCCTAGATACATCATCTATAAAAGTGACAAAATACAATGCCCCACCTAAGGTTTTTGTCCTCATAGGACCACAAATATCAAAATAAATCAAATCTAATGCATACACTTTATTAACATGAGAAGCAGTTTTAACAAATGAAACTTATGTTGTTTCCCTGATAAACAATCAAGACAGGTTTTAAGAGGCATACCTGTCACGTCTGGAAGGAGCCGCTTCCTCGCTAGTAGCTGAAGCCCTTTTTCACTCATGTGGCCTAGACGCTTGTGTCACATGTCAATAGCTAAATTTTTCACTGTATTCAATCCACCCTTGCACACACTGACACTTACCTTATAAAGGGTGTAAAACTTTTTTCCTCTGGCTGCGATCAACAAACCCTTGATGAGCTTCCAACGCCCAGCAGCAAACCGACTTTCATAGTCATCATCATCCAGTCTTCCCGTCGACATCAGGTTGAGGCAAAGGTCTAAGATATGTCTCACATCCCTGAGAACCAATGTGCAACCCACATTAGTCTTCACACAAATATCACTGACCCCTACAATCTTCGATACGCCAGAATTTTCCATTTTCACGGTCCCATAATCACCTGACTTGTAGCTTGTAAAGAACTCCCTGCGTGGAGTCACGTGAAAAGAAGCTTCTGAGTCTATCACCCAGTCAGTGTCCTGACTCGTAGTCGTGAGACATATATCATGATCTATTGAAAGAATAATAACAACGTCGCCATCTAAAGCGACCGCGGTGGAATCTGATTCATTTTCCTTCTTATTTCCTTTTTTATTTTTGTCGTTCTTCTTACTATGACACTCATGATTATAGTGGCCCTTTTTGCTACAATTCCAGCAATCAACATCCTTTCTGATACTCGACTTGCCTCTTGATTTATCTCGAGTCTTCCCTCCCTTCCTGTTCTTTCTTCTCCCTCGTTCATGTGTCACAAGGGCCTCTTGCTGAGTAGACCCCTGAGACTTCCTCCTTGTCTCCTCATTAAAGAGACAACTAGTTACCTGTTCTATGGATATCTTTCTGTCTGGCGTGGAGTTACTTAGAGACACCATCAATGTCTCCCAACTGTCAGGCAATGAACTAAACAAAAGTAAAGCCTACAATTCATCATCCATGACCATCTTCATAGCGGAGAGCTAGTTCACTATATTGCTGACCTCATTCATGTGCTCGGCCACAGAACCACCATCCTTGAACTTGAGATTCACAAGTCACCTTATCAGAAAAATTTTATTACTAGTTGTCTTCCTCTCATACAGCCCTTCCAATTTCAGCCATAGGCTAGCGGCTGAGGTCTTCATAGACACATAGTGGAACACAAAATCATCCGGCCATTGTCTAATAAACCCCACCGCCTTCCGATCTAACTTCTTCCAATCATCATCAGACATATCCTTGGATTTTATTGGTATGCTTAAAATTAGATAATATAGGTCCTTGCAATAAATCAAGTCCTTCATCTTAACCTTCTATATGGTCTAGTTAGAACCATTGAGGCTGATCATCCTTGATGAGCCACCTTCCATAATTCCAAACCGATACTACCCGTTCAATGAACTTGGCTCTGATACCACTTTATTGGAGGCCTTGCACAAAACCTGGGATCTAGCCTCCCGAAACAAACCAGAATTATGGGATAATAAAGCAATGAAATAAATCAAAGCATAAACCACACCACACCAGAGAATTTTTATGTGAAAAATCCTCAAAGAGGTAAAAACTACGGGACCTCGTCCAGATCAACAATCCACTATAAAGCAGAACGTTACAACTGATCACAAGCACACTCCGCTTGGATCAAACCTTCTTCACTCACGCAGGAGTGAATAAACAAAAAGAGAAACAAAGAAAACGGAGAGATCTCACCGATTACAAGGACGTGGAAGTGCTGAGATATTGTAAATCACCTTTACGAGCATAGCCTCCCTTCTATAAGCTTCCTCACCTTTACGAGTATAACCTCCCTTCCATAAGCTTCCTCTCTCTCTCTCTCTCTCTCTCTCTCTCTCTCTCTCTCTCTCTCTCTCACCTTTGATAACCCTAAGCCCTTTAGCAAACCCTTGCAAAGCTTTAGGAAACCCTATAATACCATGAGATACACCCCAATTCTGCATATACCCTTTTATATAAAAATAGAAAGAGGTAGAATCCAAATAAGAAACAAAATCTGCAGAATCTACGTTTCTTCAATCGCATCTGCGGAACTCTTCGATGATATCGAAGGTCTCTCGATGACAGCATTCGATACCATCGACGGTCCTTCGATGATATCGAAACAGGACCAAAACTGTCCAGCAACCAGGGGTGAAAATTCCAACAATTATCGATCTCATCGAAGGTCTCTCAATAACAGTGTCAATATCGTCTAAAGGTCTCTCAATGATATCAACAGGACCAAAAAACTATCCAGCAACCAGCGGTGAAAAATTCAGCAATTATCGATGATATCGAAACTGGTTCGATTTCATCGAACCTAGCAATGAGGAGAAAATCCCAATCATAAGGTTGTCGTGATTCAACCACCTATTATCACTCTATCTTGGCGTAGAGAGAACCATAGTTAAACAGTGGCATGTTTGTCACTCTAACCGAACTTAGTTGCGAGATAGTCAACAAAATCCCTAGGGACTGTAAGATAGCCCCAGTTGCCATCTATTCGAGATTTAGAGATCTTCTTAGGTCCAATGATGTAATCATGTGACATAGGGTGGCAAGCTAATTAGTTTTAATCTAATCAATCTGAGCCGGTTTGCAACACAACGCTGGCTAATAGGGGAAGAGTGGCATTGAATAATAATGATGATAAGTCTCCATGCTGGACGAATGATAAGCAATGCAGTGCTAAAAGAATAGTATTGTGTTGTATTGGATTAATGTGGGTCCCGTTCTCTTCATTCTCTAGTGAATTTATAAAGGTTTAAAGTAGATTGTTGGAGACTCATATTGGAATAGACCTCCATGATCTTCTCTAGATTAATCGGTCAATTAGCATACGTGTCGTTTATACTTATAACTCAAGACAAGTGTTCAAGATTTTCCTATAATCGGTCAATTATTTGGCTAGTGTGGCTATATTTCTTTCTCGAAGTGTGTCTTTGTGAGCTTCACATAATCAACTTGCTTCCCAACATGCACGGCTAGTTATGTTCTGTCATGTGCCATTTTTTATTACCATCTTAGCTAATCATGCATTTTAAAGCATTCCACTTATATCTCCACGTATGTGTAACCCCTTATGTTCCGCCATATGTCGTGAGAAGGATCACCACTAGCTAAAAGTGTAGCTATGAATGTCCCCTCTATGCCATTATAGAGCCTATGGCTCTCTTGTTTTATCACGTGTCTTGTAACATCTTTTTATTCAAGCCTGTGTAACCTCTCCTATTCGTGTGCTTCACAATCTCCTGCCAATTGCGTCGGCCGTGAGGATCTCGTCTTGATCTTCCATACGACGGTGCCGCCACATGTCAGCTTACTAGCCGTTGGATATGAAATGGTCAGATCGGGTGTAAACACTTCGATGTGGGCCACCATCAATGTTAATTATCCATCATGTGGAGCCCACCTTCAATGTCCATTGTCCATCATGTGGAGCCCTCCTTTGATATAGACCATTCAACATGTGGGCCCACTTTCGATGTGTGCCATCTATCATGCAGAGCAACCTTTAATATAGACGGACTATTATGTGGAGAGATGAAAGAGTAGAAAAGTAAAATTTAAAAAAGCAAGATTTTTTTTTTTTATGGCTATAAGTAACTTTAAAGTGTTAAAGTACTTTTAAAATAATGCTTATGCAACTAACTACACATTATATATATATATATATATATATATATATATATATATATATATATATGGAAAAGGTTCTATAAGGTCGAGCTCATGGGAACTCGCCGTGAGGTCAAGCTGTGTGGGCCCCACCATGATGTATTCAAACATCTACTGCATCAGTCAGATGCACCATTCCATATTGGGCCTAGGGCTTAAAAATCAAGTCAATCCATGACTTTTGTGGGCCACACCACATACAAAAGTTGAGAGTGCTTACCCTCCATTAAAACATTCATAATTATTTTTTGGGTCCACCGAGATGTGGTTCACAAATCCAGCCCATCCATTATGTGTGTCCCACTTGGATGAGGAGTCAGACCAAGCTTCAGACGCATCCAAATTTCAGGTGGGGCCCACTAAGTGTTTTTATATGTTTTAGGCATGTCTTCACATGAGTTTAGATGGTACGGCCCACTTGCATTCTGTATACGGTTTATTTTTAGGATATCCCATAATTTAAAGGGGACCCATCAAATGCATGGTGCTGATGTTCAACATACATCATGGTGGGGCCCACGACCTCATGGGGAGTTCCCATGAGCTCAACCTATATATATATATATATATATATATATATATATATATATATATATATATATATATATATATATATCTGCTATAAGTAAAAAAGAAGTTATTACGGGGTACCCAAACATGCCCTAATTGACTGATTACCGTGGCTGAGTTCCAATGGGCCGTTGGGTAGGAAGCGAATTTCTATCTTGGACAGGTTGTCTAGGACAGAGAGCCTCTTCTTAGTTTGGTAGGCCAATTTTTTCATAGAAATATTGGAAAAATGGAAAGCTTATCCCAGCTTCTTCCCACTTATTGAGGATGGCTTCTTCCAATAGAAAAGGAGTAAAGTTGCGTGCTACAGCGAAAAACATGAAACCCACATGTGACAAGTGAACATGCCCAAGGTGTCTTCTATTTGCCCCATCTTTAACCTCCCCACATGTGCTACATGTGCCAACTTCAATTTCCTATTCCTTAGTCCAGTGTTTGATATCCCCACATGTGCTACATGTGCCAACTTCAATTTCCTATTCCTTAGTCCAGTGTTTGATATCCCCACATGTGCTACATGTGCCAACTTCAATTTCCTATTCCTTAGTCCAGTGTTTGATATGCATCATCCTGGACAAATTGTACAGGATGGCCTGTCAGGGATAGAACATTTCTTGCTACTAAAAATGTACTGTTTTTTAAATTTTCTTAAGCTTTAGTCACCTGGGAAAATCTATCTAACACTATCATCAGACAATGAATTGCTATTGTTGTGACTTGTGCTTGTTGTTTTCTATACTTGTATTAACAGGAAATGGAAACGGTTAGCTCAGTACTGGTGGAAATAGGCAAGTGTTTGTGGATTCCTCTTAAGGAACGCGGGGGCTATCTTACTCATTTCCACGACAATGTTACAGATTTGAGAAAAAAGGCAGAAGATCTTGAGGCGAGGAGAACTGATAATAAAGATATGGTAAGCATGGGACGTTCCGAAGTCGCATTGTGGCTGAGTCGAGCTTCTGACTACATAAAGAAAGCAACATATCTAGAGCAAAGAGTGGAAGAAAACAAGAGATGGCTATGCTGTCCAAATCTGAGCTGGCGCTATAGAATAAGCAAGCAAGTAAAAGAGACGGCAGAGGTCATTGCTAAGCACCATGACCAAGGGAAATTTGATAGGGGGACAATGGCACCGTTTATCCCATCAGTTGTAAACCAGCAAAATCTATTGAACAAGGATCTAGCATTGGAAGAATCGGTTGAAAATATAGTCATAAGAGAGACCACCCCACCAGTTGTAAAATTCACAGATCAACTGACAGAGGATCTACCATCAGTAAAGCTAGCAATGAAGAAAGTAATGGCTGCTTTAGATAATAAAAAAAACAAAATAATTGGTGTGTGGGGCATGGCAGGAATTGGTAAAACTACCCTTGTGAAAATTTTGAACAATCGAATGTATGGGACGCAATGTTTCAATAAAGTCATAATGTTAACTGTCCCTAAAGAGGGGGACCTAATCAAACGGGTCCAGGACAACATTGCAAATAGATTGGGGTTCACTCTAAGGAATGAATACTTGCGCACAAGTAAGCTAAGGGATGCATTGAAGGAGGAGAAGAAGTTCCTTATCATCTTGGATGATTTATGGGAACATCTTGACTTGGACGATGTAGGAATTCCCCGTGACGATGACCTTGAAGATTGTAAGATCATACTCACCACAAGAAATGAAGCTGTTTGCAGGAAAATGGGAACCGATGTTAACATCAAAGTAGAAGTTCTCTGGAATGATGAATCATGGAAACTGTTCAGAGAGAAAGCAGGTGATGTTGTTGATGACCCTACTGTGCATATGACAGCAAAGGATGTTCTCAAAGAATGCGGTGGCCTTCCTCTAGCGATTACAACACTTGGAAGGGCACTAAGGGGTATAACAGAACTCAATGTGTGGGAAAATACACTGGAACAGCTGAAGAAGGCTTCACCAACCGACATCGAAGACATGGAGGACAAAGTGTATAGGCCTATCAAATTAAGCATCGACTCTTTGCGATCTGAGTTGAGACCAGGCTTCTTCTTTTGTTGCTTGTTTCCTGAAGACTATATTATTCATGTCGATTTGATCATCAGATATTGGAAGGGCGAAGGCTTTCTTGATGATGCTGGAAGTTTAGATGAAACATTTAAGAGAGGGCGCTCTTGGGTTGAAGAAATCAAATCTTCTTGCTTGTTATTAGATTGGGGGAAAGGGCATGTGAAGATGCACGACATAGTTAGGGATGTGTCCATTTGGATTGCATCAAGAGATCATGAGAATAGATCTTTGGTGAGGGCCGGATTGGAATTGAAGGATTTGTCCCAAGTGCAGAAGTGGCATGGATACAAGAGGATTTCTCTCATGAATAGTGGTATTACGAAGCTGCCAGAAGGGGCATATTGCACTCAACTGCTAACATTGATGATGCAACAAAATGAGGGCTTGAATGAAATACCAGACTGGTTTTTCGAAAAGACAAAAGCCCTTCGAGTTTTGGATCTAAGTAACACTGCTATTAGCAATCTACCATTATCCCTGTCAAAGCAGACGACACTACGGGTGCTTTGTCTAAGAAGTTGCAAATTTGTGACAAAGAGATCCCTAGCAGGAATTGAGGGACTTAAGCAGCTTGAAATCCTCGATCTTTCCCATAACATTTTATTACAAGAGTTGCCAAAAGAAATTAAAGAACTGAAAAAACTACGGAGCTTGAACTTGAATCATACGCAAAAACTCAGAATCAGACACCACGAGGTTATATCCAGTTTGACTAACTTGGAGGAATTAAAGATGCAGAACAGCTTCAGATGGTCAGGGATCCAAGAAGATGCAAGCAACAGCAGTGGCAAGAACAAGGCTCCCTGGGCTGGGGTGTTAGAATTGACAAAGTTATCTTGTTTATTCCTCGAAATTGAGTATCAGAAGCCTTTCCCCACAGAGTACAATGTTCAGCTCCAACGTTGGCCAAATAAGAAATTTAACCTTCACATACACCAGCCATCCTATCCACTAGATTATGACCGCACCACTAGCAAGATAGACATTGAAGGTTGCGGATCGTTGGTGGGATGGGTACGGAAGCTTTGTCCACATCCCACAATCTTAAAACTAGCCTCATGCAATGGACCAAGAACCCTTGGTAGGGGCGGAGGACTCGAAAGTTTGCAATCTCTCTCAATATACAGCTGCAATGACATGGAATGTGTTTTGCAAATGGAAGAGGCCACGGCTACATGCCTTGAGAACCTAAGGCATTTGGATGTTTCCTCTTGTCCTAAAATGAATCATCTAGTCCCATACTTTCTATTACAAAGAATGGCGAATCTAACGAAAGCCAAGGTGCAGCAATGTGAAGGAATGGAGCATGTGATTGGTGGACTACCCGAAATGGTGCTACCAGACGATGACATGCTCCCCAATCTCCAAACCATGATACTTGATACTCTACCAAAAATGAAGAGTATTTGGGAAATAAAGTTGGTGGTAGCACTCCCAAACCTTACTTCTTTGGAGCTTTATGAGTGTCATGGCTTGAAGAAGAGTGTTTTATCATCAGTACAGATACAAACCGGGCTCCCTAATCTTGTGGAGCTCACCATACATGATTGCTGTGGTGTAGAGGAGATAATATCAGAGGTGGTGGATAATGAGGGTCTCTTTCCTAAACTCCAAGTGCTGATATTAAGCCACCTGCCGAAATTGGTGCGTATATGTGGAGGAAGAGGTGGAGGAGAAGCTGCTTCCCCATTGCAACTAGATTGGCATTCATTGGAAAAGATTCAAGTGCATCGGTGTCCCAAGCTTAAGAAGCTACTGCCTCTACAAGGCGGGTCCCTCGCTGTGCGGTCGCTGCGGGAGATTGTGGGAGACAAGGAGTGGTGGGAAGGGTTAGATTGGGATGCAAACAACGCCATCAAGTCTCATTTCCAATGGCTGTTTACAGAGCTAAGGTAATATGATTTATATGATTTATTTTTACTTTTTAGCTACAATTATTGTCCTGTATCTGTATTTACATTATGTTTCCAGGAAGCGGATTGCGTACTGAGTAACTCAGTGTGCTATAGCATGCAGATTAAACTTTGTGGGGCCTACCTTGATGTATGTGTCTAACCCATACGGTCCATCCGTTTTACCACCTTGTTTTAGGGGATGAGACTAAAATTGACACATATCCAAAACTTGAGCAGGCCACACCACAGGAAACAGTGGAGATAGTGACACCCACCTTGAAACCTTCCATTTTTGTCCAGACAGGTGAGAGCACACTGCTTGTAACTTTCTTGCCCAGAAAATTAAAACTTTATAGGCTTTTGGGAGGGGACCATACAAAAAGAATAGACCCCACCTATCATAAGGGACACTAGAAACAATGTATAACCAAAAAATAAGCCAATCAAGCCAAGGTCCAGAAAGAGCCACAGCCCCAACCACCCTAGAGACAATGGCCCATGCAACAAACCACCTCCAAGGCAAACTAGGGAGGGGCATGCCTCTTTCTCACCACAGCCAGCCTTGTGCCATCCAAGAAAACCATTCCCAAGATCTCTCTTGGAAGATCCTCTTTACATCTGAACAGAAGATTTGGGGCCCCACTGCTCCCTAGCCTAGCAAGATCATATGCCACTATATTCCCTTCTCTCAAAGTGTGGGAAGTTCTAAAATTGATCTCTGATTTCAAGTGATGAATGACCCCAGTTTGTACCTAATCAACCAAGGGAACGGGGCCAGGTGCATAAAGATAGCTTCTGTTACTATCCAGGAGTTAAGACTCAATGATGATATTATTCAGGCCAAAGACTCCACACATCCTTACCCCGTTAAGAAATGCCTGAACTTCAGCAACTGCGTTGGAGACCTTACCATATGAATTGTGGAAGGTAAAGATGATTTTGCGCCCAAACTATCCTTGCATACAACACCCCCTCCACCTCCAGGATTATCCTGAGAAGACCCATCAACATTTAGTTTCGACTAGACTGGATGTGGCCTTGCCCATCTCACCACCTCAAAATTCATCCCAATCCCTCTTGTGCCACGGAGACCCAAAATCCCCAACCCTATTTCTTCCGAAAGGAGGCATAAACCAGGAAAACAACCCCCAACTGAGCTGATGCACCCGGATATCTTAGAGATAACACTATCCGCTGAGTTCACCTTGCCTTCAAATCTTTTGGGGTTGTTTGGATGCCTGTAAATGGTTTAAGTGGTGAATGATTCTCTGTTTTTGGATAGCCTGTAAATGAAATCACAGATTTTTGCCTGTAAATGAAATGGGGCAGAAAGTTAAAAATGATTTGCAGCCTGTAAATCATTTACATGCATTTTTCAGCATCCAAACACAGACTGTAAACCATTTACCTGTAAATCATTTACAATTAGCCCCCATTTACAGGCATCAAAACGAGCCCAACGTTCCACTCCAACCATAACTCCCATGGGATAAAGCATGTAGTAAAGCCTCTAAGCATAAGAAATCTAGAGGATTTACCTGCTTTGCAGGACCAATGTCGGATCCTTTGATGAATGGACTGGTTTTGAATTAATTTCATTTCAAATAAACTAGCAACGAAATTCCATACCTGGGAATTAGCAAGAAGGTGATGGTAGAGTAGGTGGACGTAGCAAGAAGGTGATGGTAGAGTAGGTGGTCTACGTCCACCTGATGATCAGGGATCAAAATGGAGCTGCCCAGCATTACTGAGCCTTGCTGCATCATTACATTGCCTACCATTGCACCCAGATAAGTTCCCTGCTTCTCACGAAACGCTTCCACAATGCCATTCATACCACCACTAGCATACAGCCCATGACCAGAGGGAGCAGACAATGGATTGGCATTGCATTGATTTCCAGCAACATGCTCAGTCCAAGAGTCATTAAAACACCCATGAACAGCTACATATTGATTATGACCAGCAAAGGCAGACAGCAGATGATTAGAACACTGATTTCCAGCTACATTGACTTCCAAGGAATCAACAGGATACCCACAAAAAGTTAAGACCTAGCCAGGACTAGCAAGAGCAGATATCACTTTGATGCAGGACAATTAACCACTTGCTTTAAAAGCCCAAACTGATAGAGCATAACGAATCAAGCCCTTTGTCTCATATCTCGGGCCCCACATCCCATGAGTTAGGACCTGGGCCAAACCCCCTTGTGAGCCCTACTTCTGATGTAGAGCGGGTTGTGGATAATTTCATAGCCAAGATGGACCAGAAAAGGCCCAATCGGAGACAAAGGTGATCCGGACTGTCAGAACCTAAAACGGACGTATCTCGCAAACCGGAATGAGTTATCTGACGGGCCATTTATGATTTTGGGGTAGGACGAGCTACTTTAGCCACCCAACCCCGCTATGCCAGGTTTCGCACACCGAATTTGCGAAATACCATCAGATCAATGGTCAAATTCCTGTTTCAATTTCGTTTTTACTTTTATAGTAAGTTTTAGTTTGAGTATAGCTCTTCATCCATTGGGCTTTAGGAGCTGCGCCCAACATGAAAAGTTCTTATAATAGTTAGGGGAACATCATGGTTTGTCCAAATAGGACACTAACTATTTTTGGCCAAAAACCATGCGCACTAGTAGGAATCACGACCATCTATAAATAGTAAGTTTATTATTTATAAAAAGTCACAATTTCTAAAAGTTTTAGTTATAGTTTAATTCTTATACTTCTTCCAATGGTTTATCTTATTTTTTAAGAGGTTATAAGCTCATTTTTCATCATCAATCAAATTATTACGAATTTTATTAGAATTATTTCTATTTTTTATCTCTCCTCATGGATTCGAGGTATCTCTCTGAGGAGTCCAGAGAAGTTCCGTGGATTTGGAATAGTTATCCCTCTGAGGAAGATTGAGCTCGACCTCTACACGTCCTCCCCTACGTCAACTTCACACAGGCTCCGCTTCACATGAGCCACCTGCCTCACACAGGCCGCCCACCTTGAATGTGCCCCTGCATCCCACATACCACCCCATTCGAGCCCAGTGTGAGAATACCTCTTCATTAACGCAAAACACTGTTCTCCAGCTACATCGCCATCCAGTTTATTACCAGGACACCCACAAATAACAGGGGAGAAGGAATCTCTTCATCTATAACCATGCCCACCTGGGAATCAATAAAGCCATGGCTGGGGAGGTGGTCAAGGTCATCCACGTGATGAACAGATAATAGAACTGGACTGTCCGCCTATCAACCGAATCACCCAAGGAAGCTCCCTGACTCCCACTCCAACGGTAGCAGACACCGCGACCTCTGCCATACAATCAGCAACAGCGGAGTAAGAAGAGGTTGATACCTGACCTAATTGAGGACCTCGCCGGTTCATCTGCACTGATTCGACCAGAGATTGAACTGCTGACACCAAAACACCACAGTCATTAGCAAAATCTTTCACCATCGGCCCTTTTACATCCTCCGAAGCAGAATAACCTTCCAACATCTGTCTTTACATCTTATTTTAGAATGTAATTCTAAATCACAAGAAAATCCATTTATCAGTTATACCATACCAATGGAAACAGTGAAGAATAATCATTAAAAACTTTTCATGGGCCACAAAAGTTTTGGATTAATGTCATATTTCTATTTTCCACTCATCCAGATCTTCTTGACTGACAAAAATCTTACGATGGGCCCTTTGGATTTTGTAATGGTGAGGCACTCAATTACCACTGTTTCTTCTAGTGTGGTCCACCTGAGATTTGGATCTGCATAATTTTTGTCACCCAATTCTAGAATGAAATGGAAAAACGGATGGACGGCATTGATATATAATCATCATCAAGATGGGCCCCAAGGTAGGGGTAACACCCACTAAGCTGTAACTCGGGTAAACGGATTGGCTACTGACCCTACCACTAGGCAATGGCTAGTGGTCAGTGCTCTGTGGGCCCCACCATGATGTATGTGTTTCATCCATGCCGTCCACCCATTCTTTAAGATCATTTTATGGCATGATCCCAAAAATGAGATTGGTCCAAATCTCAAGCGGACCTCACAGTGTTAATTGAACGCACACCATTAAAAACTTCTTGGGGCCACAAGTTTTGAATCAAGCTGATATGTATTTTTTACCTTTATCCAAGTCTTTATGACGTAATCAACAGGTTAGATGTCAAATAACCATTACAGTGGTCCCTAGGAGGTTTTTAATGGTGGACATTCAATCACTATTATTTTCCCATAGTGTGGTCCACCTGATATTTAGATCTAGCTCAATTTTTGGGTTCAAACCTAAAATTATCTTTCAAAATTTATGGACGGCGTGGATAAAACACATACATCATCGTGGGGTCCTCATAGCACCGATCACTAGCCAAACTGCGTCCCTAATGGTACCAAGAAGTTTCAACAGTATGCATTCAATTTCTCACTGTTTCCTCTGGTGTGGCCCACTTCATATTTGTATATACGTCAAATTTTGGGCTTATGTACTAAAATGATCTGATAAAATGGATGGACGGTGTGGATAAGACATACATCACTGTGGGCTCCATTGACTTTACTCAGTGCGCTATAGAGTTTACTTGGTACGCAATCCTCCCTCATGTCACCAAAGCCCCGATGCATCCACGTACAGGCACGTGTTCCAACTGGAGCACGTGTGCGAGATTTGAGCTCTCCATCAGGTAGGCCACGATCTTTAGATCTTATTGCCGACAATCAGGCCATTCCACTCCTCATGTATTCCCCAGAATCCCCACTGAATAAGCCGGAAGGCAATTTGTTTTAGCTGCTCCTTTTTTAACTATTTTTTAGAATAGGGTCCACATAGCCTAATTTTCTAACTAGATTTCTGCATTTATACTCGCAGAGTCACATCGAATCAACAGAAGAGAGGTTGGTGGAGAAGTTGAACTGGATTGAGAAGGGGGAAGGGCTGGATTGGAATGGAGATGCCACCATATCAAGTCCGATTTCCAACCCTTGTTTAGATCATGGTAATGTGTTTGGAGTGATGCTCCATGCTCGTAGAGCGCACTGTAAGTTATAATGCTACTAAGACAGTCCAACACACATTTTGAAGGGTACCGTGCAAACATCACAACTTTCCAAGAAATATTAATCATTTGACTATAATACATATTTTTGCATTAGAAAACACTTTCTGGAAGAACAGCACTAGCTTGACTATGCCTAGTCATATGGGGGCATGCCTACAACTAAAAGAGCACCACCTGAGAGAAAGGTCCAAGATATCCGCACCATCCATTAGGTGCACTGACTCATGATTGCCATGGGAACCATATATTTGGTCGGAATAATAAAATTCAGGTAGGCCACATCATATGATAGGTGACGTTTTGTACGGGCCTTGTATATAATAGATGCAAGATCCCCAAAGAAGACAACTAAAAATGAGCCAAAATCGGCCACCTCTCACATGCCGTACAATCATGAGAAAAAATAGAATCATTAAACCATCATGAATCAAATTTACAAATTAAATCAACACGCATCATTCATCACAAACTAACACTCATCATTCATCACATAACCACAAGAAAAGAATTTGCAATGGGAAAAAATGGGCTTAGATTACCAAAAATCAATTCATCCTTTATTTTACACCATTAGTGACATGGTGAAATTAAAATGATCTGATCTCTCAAACTGAAAGTCCATTTGTACTTAAATTATTTTTCTAATCCATCCTCCTCTAGAGAACTATCATTTGGATGGTCCAAATACCAAACGAACATTGACCATATCACTGAAAATTTTCAGGACTGCTCTGATATCACTTGTTAAATTTCTAGTTAAAACATAACAGAAAAAATGAGTCTTTAAAATCTAGTTCAATATGTTAAGAATCCCTGTTGCAATAATTTTAGATTTCACACTTAATCTAAATTCGCATAATTGAATGGGAAGTTATTTCTATTGATGTTGACAATGCTACTGTACTTTAATCTTTAGCACTTCCATCCTCTCTAAAAACCTAACATGGGTTATAAATTTTCTTTTATGTGTGGATAAAGGCAATAAAACTTATATTTATAGAAAAGATATTTAAAATAATTTAACTTATCACAACTACTCATATATTAGGATTCTTCATAGGAGTTCATGTCTCTATAAGAATTTATGTTTTGCTAAAGTACTCTAAAGTCTATGCCTATCTGAACTATTTTGAATACGTAGAAAAGTCCATGCCTACCACCCTTATGTATTTGGATTGATCAGTCCAAACACCCAACGATCAATAAATTTGATTAGACTCAACCATTGATCGTGGAGGTCTACCTAATAAAAATATTACATATAATCACTGCAAGAAGAAGTGTTATACGTGACGATGGGGAAATCATTTGCCGGCGCCCGGTCAAAATATCTGGTATAAATTAAAAAAAAAAACCCTGCCCATTCGTTCGCCCCCCGCCCCAACTCTCCTTCTCTCCCCACTCTCTCCCCACCCTCTCCCCATCCCCGACTCTCTCTCTCTCTCTCTCTCTCTCTCTCTCTCTCTCTCTCTCTCTTGTGACCCTGAATCACCTATCTCTTCGATCTCGAAAAGATTCTCTCTCGCGAACTCAGAGCTAGGGTTTCGTGAACAGCTTCCTTTTGCCTCTGCTTCGAATTCAGGTGAGCCATTGAAATCTAAAATACTTTTATGGATAGGCGTGCATTGAATTCTCTTTTATTCTATTTCTTTATATGGCATCAGAGAAAGCTTGGGCTATTTATCCTCTTTCGTTTTGGTACATGATCGGTAGTTATCTTCATTCTTATCTGCATCATTTGTTCGATCTCTAGGGTTTTTTTTTCCCTATATCATTTTGAGCTCAAAATTGTTTTCCTTATTCCCTATTCCCTAATAAGGAAAAATGAAAAAGGCTTTCCAGCGTGTCCTTTGGATGGGATCCAACCCGTCCAGCATGGTCTTGCTGCATTGAAAGCTAGACACCCTAAAAAATCAGGCCAACCCAACCATCATGTAGGCCACCATATGAATTTGAAGGTATTTGAATGGTTGTCCATTGTTTTCTATGGTATGGCCCACTCAATGATTATATTAGTATGGTTTTTGAGTCATCACATTGTCATGGCCAGGATCACTTAAGGCAAAGGCTGGATGTCATAAGCACAATGTAGTAAGCCCAACCTCAGAAAGCAATTGATAACCATTAAAAAAAAAAAAAAACCTCCAAATTCATTATGTGGCTCACACATGGTTGGATGGGCCTGCCTTTTGTGTATCTAACTAGCATGGAGGACAAATCTGATGGACATGTTAGATGGCATGCACATGCCCAAGTGGACCCTGCATCTATACATGGTTCACATTGATTCTTAAGGGACCATGTTTAGTAATCCAGACCATTGGTTTTTTTGGTTGGGTACACTAATGGATTTGAGGCCTAAAGCATTTTTAGTATAGAACAACATTATTCGAGTCTCGACCTACTGAGTCATTCTGAGTCTTCTTTGGGTTTTGAGTTGTTCAGTGGTATTCCGATTCGATTATGGGTATCGAGTTTTTGAACTGTGGATGGGATGGTTAGAATTGGCTAACATAAGTTCTTGTAGAGAATCATTAGCAATAAAAATTGATTGTTTAACTTGTATCTGCTGATGATCTGATTCAACATATTGTGGCTTGCCTTTGAGTGATCTGGTCTAATTTTTATACCAGGTGATCTTCTTAGCACACCTATTTCTCAATGTTTAAACTAGATTGGGGGCTGAGAGCGGGATGATCTAGCTTGAATACATTTATATGCAAACCATCAACCAACCATCAACTGCAACAATAAATCAGATTCATTCTTAATGGTTCGTTTTCCAAATAGGTTAAGGATCTTCTAGGGTTATTTGCAAAGGAGCATCATATTCTAGTCACGAACAAACCTCAGCAACTGAGAGAGGTGGAAATCTTTGTTTCATTCAAGGTACAATTTGTGTTCTAATTATAGATTTGTATTAATTATAAAATCACTAACTTGTAAACACTTTACACGATGTGCTTGGATAGAAAAATGGTGTAAAGTGTTTGCAAGTTGTAAAGTTTGCACAAAAAGGTCCAGAATTGTTTAAAATCTATACACCCCAACACTTTTTTTTTTCTTTCAAATTTATAACAGTAATTTCTAGTTCACAAGAGAATGTTACCAGTACCCAAACACAGAAAACTGTTTACTAAATAAACACTTTACCAGTTTGTCAAACATTATAGAATGAAGCAGTTCACCTTAGAAACTCATAGTTTATATGTGGGATTCAAGAAACATCCAAACAATTCCAAAGCTTTTCATTCTGCCACTAATGTTTAGTAACCCGGATTTTCAATCTATGAAATGTAGAAACTATCTTGGCAAACTGGATTTGGAGGTGTGGAGAAGGCATGTACTGCTCTCCATAAGTAACTGTTTTGAAAATTACAGCTGTATTAAAGAAGATTTCAAATCCTCGCAAGCTAAGCTTTTAGAGAAGATTTGAGAAGTGGGCAAACACAATATCTTGGCCTGCATCTGGATTTCAATTCCAAATGCCCCAAAATCCAAGCTGCCAAATGACCCCTAAATTTATACTAGGGCAATCAAGTGACCCACCACAAGATAGACCTAGATTTTATTTCTTTCAACAAGTCAACATATGGCCTAATCACTACGACAGAGAACTGAGACTCAAAATCTAGAGGCCAGGGGTAGATTGGTGTTCAATAGGCAATTTCAACTAAGATATGGACCGAGTTTTCAAACCGATGTTTTTGAATTTCACAGGAAAAAAAGTTTCAGCAATATTAAAAGAAATGGCCATAATAAAGTGCAATAAAAATTGTTGAAAAGTTGGGAAAAATCGATAGAACCAACCAAGAGAAAATCAAGCATGATTTTAGGGAAAAAAAAATGCACTCAATGGAAATTTTGGTTTACTTTATGGTAATCATCCATTTTTCTTTTCTGAAAATTCCTCCAATGGAATGGTTAGGATTGTCAACTCTGTGATTTTTGGCATATGGTTCTTCCAAAGTATAGTGTACATGATTATTGTTTTGAAGCTCATACACGTTTGCCATATGTACTAAGAGCCAGTCACTGATATATCAAGTGAAGGAAGTGACAAAAACCATAGTCTAGGCAGATCTGTTTTTGTCTCTTATGCATTCATGCAAATTTGATTAATTTACAGTTTATAGCTAATCCAACAGTTCTTTCCATGTTAAGTGAAAGGAAGTGACAAACCATAGTCTATGCAAATTTAATTTTCTTCACATGTGTATTTGTCCGAATTTGGTTTGACTTCTAAAGTTTATAGCTAATCTGCACCATTGGACGTTGAGTGCTTTATGCTAGTTCCTTATGAGTTATGCTCAATCGTTGTTATGAGGTTTCTTGAGTAAAATCAATGAGTTTTATTTCCCTATGAATGTAAGTACATGTGTAGCTATAATCTTGGGCATTGGATTAAATGTTGTGTTTTATCTTTTGAACAGCTTTCATTTGATTTGACAGAGTATTTGGAACAGCATCCAGAAGCATCTAACTGGGGGATTGGGATCTCTAGTTTTAGAAAAAATGCCTTGTTTCAAGATTTCCATGGACTCAAAACTTTCAGACAGGTGTTTTTTTTAATATGTTCCACACTTTGAATTTATTTCTATAAAAGCACCCATCTCTAACATCCATTTTTTCTTTTGATGTTCGTTCTTTTTAAATAAGCCACAGTTGTTTGTACAATTCAGTAGCTGACTCTCATATGAATAGTTCAGTGCATTCCCAACCAACATCAAGGAGCTCAATGCTCATAAGAAATCCCACGGGGTACGTATTTTCGTGTTGCATCTAGCAATAGCTTAAGAAGCTCTTGCCTCTGGTGTTGGTTGTTGGTGGGATAGCAACCCTCTGGTGTTGGTCGTTGTTGGTGGGATAGCAACCCTTTCAGGGAGATATTCCCAAGAATATTCCAAGAAACATTAAAATCTGAAAATCTCCTGAGAAATTTCTGAGAATGAGATTTGTCACTATAGAAATAAGAGGATACTGGTTCCTAGACCATAGCTATTCAGTCATACTTGGTTCATAATACCAGATTCTTAGCTGTCCATGCAATGGCTGTTATATAATTGGACTGCTTCTATTCGGTTTGGATGAGTACAATATATGAGTGAACCTTCTCATTGTATGTACCTTTTCCAGTGCTGCAAAGGCATGAGAGTTCAGACTTCTCCTTTACCCTTCGCAGAGTCGCTTCACTTTGTTTGCTCTGATTTTCCACCTTTTAATAGACCTTTATTCTTTATTGGCCTTTTACAGGACCTATTAATTTCTTCTTCTTCTTCTTCTTCGTGAAGAAATATTTAAGAAATCTCCAAATTCTGCAATCCTCATCGATTTTAAGTTGTTTGTCTGTTCCCATGGAATCTCTATTGCAAACCTTATCACATGCTTTTGCATTATCTTTCTTCCCTTCAATTTTCCTACTTTTAGTTTGTTTTTCAGGATAACTGTCCTTTGCCGGTGTTATAATGTGAACTGATCTGAGCTCATTATCCTCTAAAAGCCAAATTTCTTTCCTGTTGGTTTCTCATATTTCCATCGAATTCCATCTGTAATATTTTGTTTTTGTCTGTTATTCTGTCATATTTCTGTTTAAGTCAACGATGGGCTGGTCATGATTATCTGTTTTTATGTCAGTTATCTTCCGCTACACAACTATTTTTTTTTTAACGTCCTATGAATTTTTTAAGCAATGTTCCTTGGCTTGATTCCTTCCTGCTCTCCCATAACAATTTCTGTTATTCACTCCTGTCCTTGTCACTACCGCTGCTTGTTCTATGCATATATAGCTAGTTATATACCATAACCTTTCGTCAAATTCAAATAATGCTGAAGACCTTAAATGATTGAATGCAGGCAAGAAGCTGGCTGGGAGCATCATCAAAGAAAAACTGGCAGCATGTGTCAACCGAGTGCCAGGTATGTCCCTAAAAGACGTCCTTAGATGCCTTTCAATTACCTCCTGCTTTATATATTCATGGGTCTAATGTAAGGTCATTCCGTGTATTGATCATCATACATAATTACCAGTGGACTGACTTCCACTTTCTTTTACTACTAATGAATGGACTGACATTGAGGTTTACCAGAAATTTAATGCTGGGGATCCTCTAAAGGAATGTTTCATTAAATCCACTTCTCAACTTCACCAAGAAAGATCTTGGTATTTGTAACTTCCGTGTGTTTCTTGGAATCTTGATTCAGGCAATTCTATGTACTCTACAACTTATAAATACATATTGTTAGATTTTTAGAGACTATTATTTATACATGCACCTCCAGAACCCTCATTCTTTCTGATATTTTGAAGCTTTTTGTTTATTTTCCTCACTTCCTGGAACCAATTCACGGTATCGATAAAGCACATATTTCCACAATTTTTATATTCACTCCTATAATTTACTTTTGGGGGAACTACCCATGGAGGATCCTCTTTAGAAATTGTAGATGCTAATCTAACTCTAACTGCAGGAACCTTCTATTTAAGGTGCCTTGCCCACTCTTGCTCCCACCTGCGCTTCCCAGGCTCTTAAACTTGCTTCTGTTTTGCAACAAACACTTCCCTTCTCCTGCCTTATGCCCAAATCTACACTTTGTGCTAACTTGGCTCTCTCACAGATTAGGTAAACCAACTTTTTTATGTGAATATTTGGATGTGTTGTCGAAACAAATTGCAATTATTTGTACTTATAAAGTGAAATGACCAAATTGTAATTTACTTGCTTCTAAATATACATTTCAAGTCATGATGTATTGTTTGGGTGTTGATTATGTAGAAAAATGAATTTAAAATTTTGTGCATGGGCCTGAATGCAGATGTGGAGTTGGGCGGCACAAGGACTGTAGCATAAGCTCTTGCAAGGTCCAAACAGGGTTAGCAATGCCATTCTTGTTTTTAGTTGACCATATCCTTGCAACTTGCTAGTTTAATTTTAACTTTGAAGATGTGCAACAAGGCTTTGGTAAATTTTTTGCAGTAGAGTTGGCTATCAAAACTTCAGATGAGAATGCAAACAAGGATCGATCAGAGAGGGTTTTCCAGATGACTGAAATTGATGATCTGCAAGCCCCTCGTGACCTTCCTCTTGCACAACTTTGTATCAAGGTTTGATTCATCATCCTGAGCTGTTTATAGTTTTGTTGAAAACTTAAATGTCTAAACATGTTTGTTGCATCAAGACACGAGTACTCTAATTTTTAAGTTTATGACTTCCTGGCGGTTTATATGATGTTCGTGTTTATATGAATGAATATTCCTTTGACACCGTTTATTGATTTGATAATCCTTGTTAGAAACTAGGAAGTATTTCTTGTGGTTATTTCATTTGATTGTGCTAACTTAAATTTGAATTATCCATAGTTTTTTGCATCAGTTTTGGTCAATTTGTAATTATTGAGGTCATTTTCAGTTTTGGTCGATTTGTAATTATTGAGGTCATTTTCTATGGCCTAGATTATCATATTTCAACTGGAGTAGAGTTTTATAACACACACACACACTGAAACAGAGTACCATCTCAACTGTAGTAGGGTCTGTTGTGCTAAATGATTGTAATTTTCATGGATAGATCTGTTGTGCTAAATGATTGTAATTTTCATGAATCTATCCATCTTGACAGTTCTGACTTATCTCCATACTCCAGATATTCATTATCTTGTGGTCCAGTGGTTAATCTATTGAAGAAATTCAAGTGCAACATGAATATGTATATTGGATATCTGATTTTATCATTTCTAAAGAAATTTTATTGTTTCATGATACTAATGATTTAGCAGATGTGAAAAATTTCAGATTTTTGGTAGATCAGAACATACTTTACATGCAAAACTCACTTCTCACAAGAATCACATGGTATGACTGAGATTCCAACCTATGACTATGCAAGAAAATGTATGAGCTGCAAGCTTTCATGACACGTCTTGTTTATTTTCTATTCAGTGTAAACATTGGCCTAATTCTTTGAAAATTTTTGTAACAAGAAACATCACAAAGGAAGCTGGACCTGTAAGCATGATTTTCACCATACTTATGTATAATGCTTCAAAGCTTCGGGTGAGTTGGTCTTTTGACTATAAAGGAAAATTCTACATGCTTCTTTCTTCATTTGTTTTTCTTTTTCTTGAGAGGTAAGCTGGGCGAATCCTGATTAATGTTGAAAACACCATCTACAAAACATTGATTTACGGTCCCAAATTGTATATAGTATATCAAAAATCTCTTTTATATTTCTCAAAATAGAGAGAGAGAGAGAGAGAGAGAGAGAGAGAGAGTATGAAAAAGTCGAAAGGGTAAAGGAGATGCAGTAGAAAGCACTACACGAAAATCACTTTGAAAATATTCTGTCAGAATAATCTTAAACTTTGATTCATGGATATTTATTTTCTGAATTCTTATATAGTTGGTTTTTTATTCCTTTATTTTATTACAACTGTCCAACACATGATCCCCGTCAATTAGCTAATCAAATTAGTTTACATTCTGGTTTATCATCCATCTAAAACTTAGTTAATAATTGGAACGGTTTGGTTTGAATTGTAATGGGATATAAACGATACCTTAGTGCATCACTGTCAACCATCATGATATTTTAATTGAGTATTAAGCATTTTCTTTATATTCTTCATATAAGGTTTGAACAATAACTAAGGGGTTCTTTGATTTTTCCAATTATGTCATAAATACTTGCAAATACCTCATTATTGTCTCTTACCATTGTTTGCCCCAGGAAGGAATTATTGCCTTGAAACCTATGTTAATGACGCAAGGATAAACGTGATGAGGTTGATCACCGTCTTCCTGAAGGATAACTACTCCAAATCCACGAAGCTTCTCTGGACTCCTCATAGAGACTTCTCGAATCCACAAGGAAAGGAAGCAAGAAAATAGAAATAAATTCTAGTAAATTCGAAATTTGATTAATGAATGAAACAAACGAGTTCACAACCCTTTAAATAGGGGTACCAAGTAATGGGAGAGAAATTACTATTTATAGACGGTCGTGATGTCTACTAGTGCGCAAGGTTTTCGGCCAAAAATAGTAACTGTCCTATCTGGCTTTACCAAGCTGTTCTACTAATTATTCTAAGCACTTTTCATGTTGGACACAAATCCTAAAGCCAACAGATGAAGAGTTATAATCAAACTAAAACTTATTATTTATAGTAAAAACAGAATTAAAATAGGGAAACGACCGTCAATCCGGAGGTATTTCGCAAATCCGGCTTACGCAACCCGATGTAGCGGGATTGGTTGGCTACAGTAGCTCATTCTACCCCAAAATATATATTTTACGCCTGATAACTCATTCCGGATTGTGAGATACGCCCGATCTAAAGTCTGACGGTCCGGATCACTTCTGTCATTGACCGGGCCTTTTCTTATCCATCTTGGCAATGAAACTGTCCGCAACCCGCTCTACATTAGTTAATCATCTCTCCTAAAACAAGGAATTCCACGTGTCTCTATACTGATAGAAACCGTGAAGCCCACTCATATCCAGGCCGCCCATCTGCTCTGCCAGCTCATTTTAGGCTAATTCAAAGTTCAAGCAGACCACACCACATGAAATAATGGTCTGAACGGGCATCAATTGTTGAAAGCTAAAACTTTTATTGTACCCACACTAATTTTTTTTTGTCATCCAACCTGTTCATAAGGTTATACTGACATGGATAGAGGTTACACACAAATAATAGCTTGATCCAAAACTTCAATGCCCCCAAGAAGTTATCAACAGTATGTGGCCGTTTCCTACTGTTTACTGTGGTGTGGTTCACATGAGCTTTGGATCTGTCTCATTTTTGGGCTCATGCCCTAAAATGAGGTGGGGAGCGGATGGACAGCAAGGGCATGACATATATGCATCACGGTCTGCACTGCAATTTTTCTACCCAAAACATTCTACGTCCTGTATTTTTGTCCTGAGCTCAGGAGTTGTCATGTCAACTTTGGATTAGTTATACAAGTTAAGGATGACTCATTCATATTGTATTTACAATGTAAAAGAAAAAACAAACTACCTAAGCGTGAAAGAGTGATTGGCACATGGAGATTGACACACGGAGTTGACACATTCCACATCTTGACTCTCCGCATTGTAATACAGGACAATTAACCACTTGCTCTAGAAGTTCAAAATGATGGAGCATGCAATTAATTCTTTTATCTCATATCCCAAGTCTCAAATCTATAAGTTAAATCCTCGGCCGAACCCTCCTCATGGGCCCAAATCTATGGGTTTCGCCCTCTCATGGGCTCCAAATCCATGGGTTCCGCCTTACATGAGCGACCCGCTTAACATGGGCCCCAAATCTATGGGTTACGCGGGCTGCCCATCCCGAGTGTATCCCCGCATCCCACAAGTCAGCCCACTCAAGCCCAATGTGAAAATGCCCCCACATTACACTGCATGGATACATATAAAACAAGACATTCAACATTTCCCAATGTAATTCATTGGTGCAAAGATCCAGGGTCCTTAGCAAGCAAGCCCTGCTTTCGATGTCGTAGCTCATGCCTGGGATGAAATAAAATCTAGCCAATGAGGATCACCTGACAAGGTAGTCAACCATGCGTGACTTGTTTTCCACATGTGAGGCAAGTAAACTTTCTTTCGCAAATGCAATTCAGCATAATTGTCTAAGGAGAAAAGAGAGACGCTTACGGCCTGTTTGGGAGCCTGCCCGTAAATGGATGATTAATCTTAACTTCAAACGACCAGTTCCTGATGATTTTACAGGTAATGTATAATTCCTCCAGGATGGTCACGTTGGACAGTATGGATCTCTCATCGTATGTGCCTTGGGGGAAAACAGGGGAGCTGCTGTCCGTCTATGTCGGCCTGCCCGAGATACCATAGAGCGTGAAAATAGAATAATAAAAGCTGATTAGGCTGTCAATGGCCTGGCTGGCCTGGCGGGGCTAGCCTGCCTTGGTCCGGGCTCGGGCTTAAAATTCAGGCCCTCTCTCAAATCGGGCCAGGTTTGGTCCGTCTGGAACAGCCCGTCAACCTGATCCTATTAGGATTTGCAAGTGCAATTTTGTCATATAGACAATATGCAAGAAATCATTATTCACGCCTCATGTTACTCAAACAAAACCACAGCCCTCATCTCCACCTTTCTCTTTATGCTCCAATCAAATAAGCCCATGGGCTTGGGCTTGGGCTCGGGCTCAGTCCCAACATAAACTCTTCTGTCTGGCTCTGGGCTGAACTATTTTGGCTCATCATGGGCCTGAGCCAGGCTTATGCCTATGTTGGCAAATGCGGCCAGGCTGGGACAGATCTTGGACAGGTCGTAACCCAGTCTGTTGATGCCCTAAAAACAGGGTGTCACCCAAACAGGCCCTTAACCTTTCTAATTTTACATTATTAGTATGTCACCGGCTACTTTGAAAAATTAGATCATGGAGGAGAATCTTACCCCATTAATAACGCAATTGCCAAGGAACCACGTACTCCAAAACCGATTTTAATTAATGGATTTACATTGGAATATATATATATATGATTATTTTTTTATTTTTTTACCATACAACCTATTCACAAGGTCATGTAGACGTGGACGAAGTTAAAACACAATTACCAGCTTATTCGAAGTTCTCCAGCTCCCGGGAATTTTTTAAGGGTGGTGGACGTTCACTCCCCACCTTGTGGTCAACTTAAGCCTTGGACTTGCCTCATTTTTTGGTTCATATATTAAAATTATCGAAAAAAGGCGTTTAACAGTGTGCGTAAAACACTTACAACATGGTGGGCCCCACAAAGCTCTACTGGGACATATTACCATTCGAGCAGAGGTAGGACCCAATTTGCATCCACACACACACACACACACACACACACACACATATGGGAAACGGTATTACGAGGTTGACCTCATGTAATTTCTCATGAGGTCAAGCTATGTGGGCCCCACCAAGTTATTTATATAATTTAGGTATGTCTTTACATGGTTTTAGATGGTATGGCCCACCTGAGTTCTATATATGGTTATTTTTGAGATATCAAATAAACTAAAGGGGACCATCAAATGCATGGTGTTGATGTCTGACGCACATCATGGTGAGGTCCACACAGCTCGACCTCATGGAAAGTTCTCATGAGATCGACCTCATATTACCATTTCTATATATAATGTTATAAGAAGACATGTAACAACTTTGGTTTATATTAGTTAACAATTATATTTTTACTCATTAAAAAAAATGTAAATAAAATTAAATGAACTGATTTTTAAATGACACCTAAATTGGCCTTAAAGTACTTAAATAGAAAATATAAGGAATATTTAGCAAAGTACGTCATGAGTTGCAAACTCAAAAAAGAGTTCAATTTTTTTAGCTTTGCTAAGTCCACATGTATGTACAATAAAAGCTCGTGTATATGCTACACATTTGCTTGGCATGGCATGATTAGGGGTGTACATCGAGTCAAACCGAGCCGAGATAGCCTCAGTTCAACTCAGCTTGAACAATGGCTGACCTTAGCTCGAACTCAACTCGGCTCGTCCCTCGAGCCTAACTGCCCAGCTCAGCTTGGTTCGGTTAGTAGCTCAGGCCGAGTTCGCCATCGAAGCATTTCCACAAACACCTGAATTACAACTTCAAAATCTCACTGTTTTACAAACAGGAGCAATGATTTTACAGGTATTTTCTCAAACACCTTTTAAGTAACATAAAAACCAAAAAAAAAAAAAGGTGTATATACCTTCCTTACCACCAGCCAAACCTTCCTTGCCACCTTGCCACCAGCCACATTTCGTTGAGGCATTTTATCAAACAGTTGGTGAGCAACATCAATGGCAAAGTAAATGAGTCACTGAACCAGTTGGATTCAAGCTGGATTCAATACAAGTCGAGTTGAGCAGGCCCTTGCTCGAACTCATTTTCGAGCTCAAAAAACAGCTCGACTCGGCTCGAACTCAGCTTCGAATCGAGCTAGCTCAGTTCGTGTTCACCCCTAGTCTTGATAAATCCAAGATATGATCCATCCATCAGAATGGTACCACTATATTGATGCGCTAATCCAAGAATCAGATTGATCCACTCGCCAGATGAACCGCAGTTTGCAAAACAAATGCACGGCTGAGAAAACTTGGATGAGTCACGACTCCTCAACTCGTATGAGTCGACTCGGACTTGGTCTGACCCATTCCAGGACAGCCCATGTCACCTACCTCACTACTAATTTGGGCGAGTCAGGCTGAATGAACCCTGGCTCAGCTTGCTATTGAAGGTGTCAGTCCGGGTCAGCGAGTCAGTTGACCATGGTGGTATAATATGATATACAAAAAGGCTAGTGGCAGGATGAGAACCTGCCCTTGAAAGGGTTTTGGGGCTCCATGAATTAAAGACAAACGGAGACAGACATTAGAAAATTGTAGCACTTAAATGGCACGATTTTAGAGGCACATTTAGAAATGTCTCCAAGCGCCACCCTCGCCGTTTTAGCAGACCTACACAAAGTGAGGCTTGCTAGCCCCACAGGCACCTTTGCATGGAAACCATCTAATGCATCCCACCAGGAAGACGACGACGGCCAGAAATCAGCCTAAGTGGACCACTACGACGTGAAAAGGGTTTTTTTTTTTTTGGTCAAACTAAAGAAAATTTGGCAAGTGATCCACACACAACATAAGAGTGTGGTCCACCTGATGAGTGGACTGCGTTGATTTTCAAACATGGCCAACTGGTCTCTGGAGCTGGTGGCTTAAGAGTGGATATTTCATAACCCTGGATTCGGTGAAGTTTCTTTTAAAAATTTACTGTGTTTCAATATCTAAAGCTCAAATTTTAATCTTGAATTTGACAGTCCAATCTATGAACACAAGAAATGATATTATTTCAGGTTTGGATCTTTTGTATTAGCATGGTTTTATGATAATATACGGGGACATACGATATCATGTGGCAAGCCATAAGCCCTCATTAGTTGAGATGGTGTGACCCACAGCTGAATGGGATGGTCCCTTCACTAAAACAGCCGGTTCCATCCTTCGTATGGTAATCTGTGTATATCTCTTTATTGCACTAAAAACAAGCCTAGATGTTATCACGACTAAAATATCACTGAAAAAATAGGTAAAAGGCCCTAGCTCTAACAAGAAGACAAGGCGTCCCGGATGAGCCTCGAAAACAAGCGCTGACCAGGTGGTCTACCAGCCCCATGAGCCCAGCCTAGCTTCAGACCAAGCTTGAACTTACTAGCTTGGTCTGTGGCTAAGCTTCTCGCACAGGGAGGGATGTGATGAGGGATCACCATCTTTCTCATGGGATATCTACTCGAGTCCAAGGAGCTCCTCCTCACGAAGCTTCCTTGAATCATCGGGAGATAAAAGTAAAAATAATTTCTAATAAATTAATTGATAATAAAAAAATAAAATTGCAATCTTTTAAATAATGAGCTCAAACCTTAGACTCAAATACCCTAACAATGTGACTTACTATTTATAGACGGTTAACATTTATACTAGACTTTTTGGTTTTTGCCCAAAACTAGAAGTGTCGAGTTTAGCCTAACCACATTAATCTCCTTGCTTCTCTAAGCCCTTTTCATGTCGGCCACAACTCCTACAGCCCAAAAATCAAAAGTTATATGCCAAATAAAATTTACTATTTATAGTAAAAACAAAAATAAAAGGGACTTTTGACCATCTATCTGATGGAATCTCGCAAATACAGCACAGGCAACCCAGTATAGTCAGGTTAGTTGGCTAAATAGCTTCTCCTAATCCGAAATCATATACGATATTTCAAAAAACTCATCCCAATTTGTGAGATACCACTGTTTCAAAGTTTTGATGGTCTGGATCATTTTTGTCTCCGATCAGGCCTTCTCTGGTCTACCTTTGCCATGAAAGTATCTTCTGCCCGCTCTACACCAGCTTCAGCCTAGCATGCACGGGTCAATTTTCAGGGTAGGCATGATCTTGAATCATTTTAGCCTAACCTGTGTGGCTTCAAGTGTGCATGTGTTCTATTCCACGCATATGCCATTCTAACTTCATATCACGGTTGGTCAACACATGGATCTCGTGCGGCCCAACGGGATTAGGAACATTTATAGTGAGAAATAGAGATTTGATCAATTTTTAGGTCAGGTTTAACCAGTTCTTTTTCAAGATCCGGCTTGAGTGGCTTCGGCCATGGACCTTTTTGGGGCTACTCCTATCCTCAAATTTAACCAATTGACACCCCTAACTGAAATCTCTGGTTAAAGCATAGCTTACCAGAAAATACTACTACTACAAGATCACATTACGTGGAACATGGATTAGCTACGACCATGAATCCAGTCAGGTGGGAGTGACCCTAATTGTAGGCTCACCTTGATGTATGCATTGTATATCCATACCATCCATCCACTTTGTTAGCTTATTTTAAGGCATAGTCTCAATAATAAAGCATATACAAATATTAAGTGGACCACAAGGTAGGGATTGAATTCCCACTATTAAAAGCTTGTTGTGTTGCGAGATATCTTAAATCTAAGTTCTTTCGCAACTGGGATGTGAAGGGGTCCTTTCGTAACTGGGATGTGAAAGGGTCCTTTCCTAAACTATAAATAGATGTTCCTAAGGCTTTTCTAATGTATGGGAAAGCTTTCTAAAAGGGTCTTAGGGAAATTAAAGGGTGTAGTAAGGGTGAGATTTAAGGTTGTTCGAATCGGGCAAGTCCTCTTTCTTTGTAATTTCTGTTTTCAAAGTGGAGATCTGTCGCTTTGTGCCGCGATTTTTTTCCGCAAGGATTTTTCACGTTAAATTTGGATGTTCTCTGTGTTCTCTTGTGTGCTTGGTGTCATTGGATTGCTATCATAGATCTAGATCTGTGTGATTCCACAGGGCAAAATCCTCAACAAGTAGTATCAGAGTGATCGTTGGGGCAAAGATCTGAATCTGAGAGATTAGTAATAATGGCGAGCGCTAGGTATGAGATTGAGAAGTACTCAGGAAAAAATAATTTTGAGTTATGAAAGGTTAAGTTGATTAGCCTATTAACCAAGCAAGACGAAGATGGTGCTCTTGACGAGCGGAAGTCTACTATGAATGATGTTGATTGGAATGCTCTTGATAAGAAAGCTTTATCATCGATCCGTTTATGTCTCACGGATGAGGTTCTCTACAATGTCATGAGGGAGAAAATTGCAGCTGGTTTGTGGGCGAAGTTAGAGGATGTCTATGCGAAGAAATCCTCAAAAAATTGCCTACACTTGAAGCGGCAGTGGTATAACTTCAAGATGGCAGAGGGTGGAGATCTGGAGGCTCACATCAACAACTTTAATAAATTGGTTTGTAAATTGCTGGATATGGAGGAAGTGATGAAAAATGAAGAACAAACATGTATGTTGCTGAATTCTCTCTCAGCGTCCTATGAGGCATTCAAGGATACTATGTACAGCATGAATAAAACCCTAAGTGTCGACACAGTTATCTCAACCCTTCAAGGGAAGGCTATGAGACAACTGAATAGCGACATGAGGACGTCTTCTGATGCACTGTTTACAGTGGGTAGAAATTCTGAACAAGGTACAGGTTCTTTTAGTTCTATATCCAAATCCAGGGGCAAGGGCAAAGGAAAGGAAAAGTGTTGTAATTGTGGAAAGGAAGGACATGTGAAGAATGATTGTAAAAATCCTAATTCGAAAAGGGAAGATTCTGAGGCTTCATGCAGGGAGGCTAATGTTGCCACGTCAGATGGATCGAGTGGATGTGATGGTGATGTTTTATCTATGTTTTCGCTCAAACGGTCATACGACGATCGTAAGGACGAGTGGATGCTAGATACAGGGGCATCTTTTCACATGACTCCTCATCGGAGTTGGTTCACCAGCTACAGGGAGTGCGATGGTGGACAGGTATTTATGGAAAATGACATTGCCTATAATGTTGTAGCTATTGGTTCTGTGCATATCAGGATGTTTGATGGGGTGGAGCGTACCTTGACAGATGTGAGGCACGTTCCTGATTTGAAGCAGAATCTGATTTCTCTTGGTGTGCTTGAGGTAAAAGGATGCAAGTACACAGGTATTGATGGTGCTCTTAAAGTATCCAAGGGGGCACGGATAATCATGAAAGCGCAACGACTCGGTAACTTGTACAAGTTAATCGAGAGCACTTCAAAAGGTGGAGCTACAGTGGATGTAGCGGATTTCACCTCTGCACGTGTGTGGCATGTTGGGCATCGCTACATGAGCGGGCAGAGTAGAAAGGCTGAGACGCGCGAACAGGGATACAAAGCAGGTGAAGCAACCACCTGTGAGAAGAAACACATGGCATGATCGCGGGATATCGACGAGGTACATGGACGACTCCAATATCGCAGAACTATTCATCTTCTATTCAGATGGCTCTAGGTGAGCTTGGTGCTGAGAAGTGAAAGGTGACTATGGACGATGTGATGGATTTGTTATACCAGACCGACATATGGGAGCGGGTGAAGCTTCCAGTAGACCGGAGAGCAGTTGGATGTAGGTGGATCTTCAGGAGGATATAATATAGATACAGGACGAGGTTGGTAGCGAAGGGTTATGCTCAGAGAGAAGGGATTAGCTTCTCAGAGATATTCACGCTGATGGTATAGCAGGTGTCTATTCGATCAGTGATTGGTGCTGGTTGGCGAATGTGATCTTGAGCTGGAAGGAAAGATGTGCAGTCTGCACTTCTGTAAGGAAAAGTGAATAGTAGATCTACATGAAGCAACCAGGGCGGTTCGAAGTGAAAGGGGCTGAGAAAAAACTTTACAGGAGGTCGTTGTTCAGCCTGTCGCCTAGGCAGTGGTTTGATTCCTTCATGGTGGGTCAGGTATTGTATGTTGATAACATGTGGATAGCCAATTGTGATATGTCTGAAATCAATGTACTGAAGACTCGGGACATCTAGGATGAAGGTTCGGGGGATTACAAAGATGGTTCTCAGCGTTGAGACTGAAGGAGGAGTAGGCTTTGGTAATCACTGGAGAAATACCTTGTGTGTACATATTGATCCAGGATGCGATGGGCCAGGTAAAGCCGGAGAACGTTCCCTACGCGTCTCTCCTTAAGTTTTCCTCAGGATCTATCCCAAAACAGATGAGGAAAAGCAAGATATCTCATGAGCCTTATTCGAATGCGCTGGGCAATGTATGCCATGGCCTGGATTAGACCGGTTATTTCACAGGCTATCAGTATTGTGAACAAGTAACCTGGAAAGCAATATTGGGTAGCGGTGAGATAGTAAGAAGACTACTTCTTTTCTTTTGAGAAGACAGGAGCAAAAGTGGTTGGGCATGTGAATTTAAATCCGGCAGACATGATCAACAAGAATGTTCTTACAAAGAAGTTCAAGTTCTGTACAACTTCTCTGGGCTTGACGATGGCGTAAAAGGAAGACGGAGTGTGCAAGAGAAGCTATGATATGATATAGAAATAAGAGAAGAGGTCAAGAAGCTACACGGTTGAAGATTGAAGACATGGTGGAGATTGTTGCGAGATATCTTAAATCTGAGTCCTTTCGCAATTGGGATGCGAAAGGGTCCTTTCGCAACTGGGATGCGAAATGAAAGTTTGCTAAACTATAAATAGGTGTTCTTAGGACTTTTCTAATGTATGAGAAAGCTTTCTAAAAGGGCCCTAGGGGTGTAGCAAGAGTGAGATTCGAGGTTGTTCGAATCGAGTAAGACCTCTCTCTTTTATAAACTAGGATGCGAAAGGAAAGTTTCCTAAACTATAAATAGGTGTTCTTAGGGCTTTTCTAATGTATGAGAAAGCTTTCTAAAAGGACCCTAGGGAAATTAAAGGGTGTAACAAGAGTGAGATTCGAGGTTGTTCGAATCGGGTAAGACCTCTCTCTTTGTAATTTCTATTTTCATAGTGGAGATTTGTCGCTTTGTGCCGTGATTTTTTTCCGCAAGGGTTTTTCACGTTAAATTTGGGTATTCTCTGTGTTCTCTTGTGTGCTTGGTGTCATTGGATTGCTATCCTAGATCTAGATCTGTGTGATTCCGCAGGGCAAAATTCCCAACATGTTGGGGCCACGAAAGTTTTGGATGAAACCCATACTTGTGTTTAGGCCTGTGTGACCTTATCAATACGTTGGATGGCAACATTATTGTGAACCCTAAGAAGTTTTTAATTAATGGTGGGTGCTCAATAGCGATTGTTTTCTAGTGTCATCTGCACGAGATTTGTATTTGCTTTATTTTTGGGCCATACCCTAGAACGAGGTGGCAAAATGGATAGACAACATGAATATACAATGCATATATTAAGGTGGGCCCTAGGTTAGGGTCGCACCCACCTAGCTGGATTCGAGGGTCTAGTTCTCATTAGATTGAGGACCAACACCAAGATAAAAATATCATGTGCATGCATGCGTTTGCTATGTATTTGACATGGGATCCACAGTAAAAATAAAAAATAAAAATATTTTCAAATAAACTAATTATCATGCCATTATAACTATTAAGTATGGGTCTCACACCTTACCCTTATTCAGGCACACACTAACACTAGTGGAATTTCACCACATATGGGTACTCGAACCCTTGACCGGGCGTTGAAACTCCTAAGTCCACCACCGGAGCAAGAGTAAGGACCCCAGCACACTGCACCTTCTGTGAGAATGGAGAAACTGAGTGCTTTATGTTCGACCTAACAATTGAAACTGTACAATTATCTTCTGCTAATCTCAACTATTGATTCTTTTGATGGGCCTTACTTGGGATGGGCCAAACGGTTGCTAGGATCATGAAATAGTGTGCTTCTTCAAGTACCTCCCATCACATTTTGGCTCATCCTAGTAATGATTTGGATCACCAAAAGGTTCGCCATTCATGGCCAGTGTTTTGGCCAAGCAATTTCTGTATTTCCGCCTATAGATCCTCACACGTAGAAATCTAGCACATATGTATAAGGTTCGAACTGCTCATCAAGTAATCCAGACCGTTTAGTGACCTGCATCAGGAATCAGGCTGTTCTCAGTATCAAGTGGACCCCACAAGTACATACAATTTAGACCAATGGTCAATTTCTATTAACAATTCATTTGTTTTGTACACACGCGGTCCACCTTGATCATCTCACGTTGATTTTTTAGACATGTCATCTGAATAGTTGGGATCGTCTGATGAGTGACTCTGATCTTAAACACGTGCCTTGCTATCACGTGCGAGGTGATACACTTACAAATTAAGTCAAAATTTGACCCGTGCAAGAACGGTCAAAACTCAGTATCTGAAAAAATCCTAATCAACTCAAAAATTCCTAGTCGTGACTTGTGCCATATAATTTCCCGAGAACGGATTCAGTGCTTCCGCATGCACGGCATTTTCGTCTCTTCATGTCATTTGTGCACACGTGTCATGAATGGCTGAGATCTAGACTGTCAGTTTTAAATTTCTAATATTTCATGGGCAATGCTCAAAATATCATAGTCATCGGACCGTCCATCTATTTAAATGGTGGCAGATAAGTAAACACTAAAGAACAAAAATCATTAACGGTCCTTGTTACGTGGGAAAATGTCCAACTTTTAATAGTAAATCTACCTCAATCAGAGTAAATTTTGAAAAATGAACCAATCACCTGCAGAAACCACTGGATCCATGGTTTGGATCATCATACACGTGTGGCACATGTGCGGCACACAATCTCAATGCACGAAAATGCGGTGCCTGCAGAGGCAGGTAATGAGGGCTTAATTCCCGAACACACTACGTTGATAGTTGATCACCATCCGTTAAACGATGGCCAGCAGCCTACTGTACACGTGTCATTTATTTAAAAAAATCTGGACCCTCCACATCGCTATCTTTAAAACCAATGGACCATAAGCCGACAACAAACTGATCCGGCAATCTGAACCATCCAGTTTCACCCATCGAATTCACGTAACAGATCATTTTATTATAACTGTTCACATTATAAATCTTCAATGATTCTCATTTTGAAGATAAGTTGACGGTTCAGATTTCCATACGTGGCGAGCACACGTCCACTGATAATTCACCACCATTTAAAAATCAGTGGCAGACTATCAACATAGCCACCCTACTCCTCCAGTCCTCCTAATCTAAAAATCTAATCCTCCATATTTTATTCGATTCCCAAAACACCCCCACGATTTCTTCCTCGGTTACCCAATCCCTCTCACATAGTTTACACTACACCGGTAAAAAATTTCATTTACTCCCCTAGCGTTTTCTAAATTTCTAAAAACTGCCTCTATTTTCCCGCCCACCCCATTTTTTTTATTATATAAAAAGGCCCAGATTTCAATATAGAAAAAACATTGAAGTAGTTGCTTACTCCAACCCTTTTAACTTTCACAATCTCCTAAGCTGCCTCACTCTCATATCATCAAAAACTTCTCTTCCCAAGGCACCCCTGCCGGACACCTGGAGTATCTGACACCCTTTCCCGGAAAATCTTACCCACATGGAGGAGCTTCATGTTTTTACGACGAAAATAACCTTTTAGCAGTTGGCAAAGATGGAATTCATGCGGGGTGGTTTTGGTCATTTTGTACTAAGAGATTAGAGACAGGTTACAACTTCAAAGTTATTTCGGTACCATTTTAAAAAAGAGAAATGATCAGATAAAGCAGCTGTATCATAGGTTATGGTACATGTACATGTGTAGAATATGAATATCCAGTCCGTGACAAATGTGGACCCCACCAGCCCTGCATTATGGTCACCTGATACAAGAACCAGGTGGTTTCACTCATCGATGGATGGATGCGGCTTGCCTATGATAATACCCTTTCAAAAGAAGTTCCTGCTGTGAAAAGCTAGGTTGAGCTTACCATGATGTTTGTGCGAAGTCCATTTCACTCATTCATTTTGCCGGCTTTTTTATTTTTTATTTTTATTTTTTACACACGCACACACACCCCTACGCCACACACACACACACCACACACGCATACTGTGGGATTTCACCACCATGGGTAATCGGACCCTTGACCTGGTGTTGAAACTCTGAGGAGTCTACCACCCTGGTAAGAGTTAAGGACCCTCATTTTGCTGGCTTATGCTAAGAGATGAGCTTGAAAAATAAAGCATATCCATAAATCAAGTGGGCCACACGAGAGTAAAAAGTGAGTAGTAAAATGCCTACTATTAAATTTCTTTGGAGTCCATCTTGATGTTTATACATGCCATCCAAACTGTTCATGAGGCCATTTTTATTGGGATGAACCGAAAGCACAATAGCTTAATTCAAAACTTTTGTAGCTCCCTGAATGTGTTGATGGTGGATGCTCAATCTTCAATGTTTCATATCATGCAACCTACTTGAATTTTGAATTTCCCTCGACTCATGCCCTAATATGAGCTGGAAAAATGGATGGACAAGGTGAATTTCTCACAAATATTTATACAACAATTGCCGCATGAATTTCCCACTAACATCATAAGTAAAGTGTGATAATTTTATCAACGTCATCCATCCATTTTCTTCAGCTCATATGCTCTTACTCTTATAGTAGGCTCTTATGAGTTTCAACACCTAGTCAAGGGTTCACTACTACAGCCGTGTGTGCGTGTGTTAAATGAAAAATAAAATATTAAGAGCTCCAAATTGGGGTTTATCAAAATCTCAAGTGAGCCACATCACCGAAAACAGTAGTGATCCTCAAAGTTTTTGTGGCTCAATAGATATGTTTAATGACAAATAAACATTACAGTGGCATAAGAAGCTTTCAATGTTTTGCATCCAATCATCGCCATTTTTCTGTGATGTGATCCAACTTAGATTTGGATAAGTCTTATTTTTTAACTCAAGCTAAAATAATGATCCAAAATAAATGAAAACAAATACGATATTGTATGGTTACAGGCATCATCGTCCTGTCCACCTTCTCAGTCAGAACCAACATCAAAATCTATGGACAACAAATGGTATGGCTAAGTAGACTGATGGTGTGGTCCACCCAATGAGTGGATAGGCCTGATTTGTAAGTCAGATAATAATAATAATGGTGTCACCCACCTTTTTCACGGATTGGATATTAAATACAATGCATGTTGGCGGTAAAATGGATGTATGATAACTTTATCATACGCCCGCTGTCTGAGAATCTCTGTTTAAAAATGGTAGTGAATATTGAAAATTACGTACGAATAGATGTAAGAATCCAAACCGTCCAAATTACCAACCTCACTGTCGATTGAGCATAACAGATAATTTCATTAGAAGATAATATTAACCAGCTGATTTTTTCCCTTTGAATTTGAGCCACTCACTATTTTACTTTTAACAATCCGGTTGATAGGTATTTAATTGGACGGTTAGGATTGATTGATCAGTGTCATTTCAGCAATATCCAAAGTAGGACCCATGATTTGGATTGTCTGGATGGTCAGGGCCATATGTGAGGATGCGTGACCACCAAAACAATGGAGCAAAACTGAAATAGGAGTCTAGCCCATTGGAAGTTTTAAGATATAGCTGCACGAGTTCATTTTACATACGTTGCCCTATGGGGCCCACATTCAGATATGGTGTGATAATCGGAGCCGTCTATCATCTAAAATGCTGCGTGATGAAACAATCATATAGAGGATGATGATGATGACAGTTGATTTTTGTGGTTGAATGAGAAGTATACATGTGGACGTTCAAACTCATACATTCAGGCATGGACGGTTCCTATCAATGGACCATCTCTACCTGTTGGATCCGATGGCATCATTCATGCCCTGCGCTGGTGATCTTTGGACGCGGATTTCCTGATCAAGGATTCTAGGTAGGGCCCACTGCAATGTTTGTGAGAAATCCAACACGTCCATCAATTTTTCGAGCTAAATTTAAGACATGCCCCCGAAATGATGAAAACTAAGTGAGCCGTACGAGATGAAGGAGTGAGGAAAGGAATGCCTACCGTTGAAACCTTTCCAGGCTTGAACTTGATGTTTATATGCCATCCAAACCCTTTATAAGATCATTTTCACTGAGATGAAGTGAAAACACCGAAAACTTAGACTGATACAAAACTTTCGTGGCCATATAGATGGTTCAACGGTGGTCACTAAATACACACTATTTCCTCTCGTGTAGCCCATTTGAATTATCGATCCACCTTATATTTGTGCGAATATCCTTAAATTAGCTTGAAAAATTGTTGGATGGGTTGGATTTCTCGTAGACGTCACAGTGGGTCCCACTCAGAATCCTTGCGCAGGAATTTCCTGCGAAAGAATCCGCGTCCGTGATATTTAGTCGCGAGAAAACGGGACATTGAAAAATGAAAAGAGCAATGTTATGGCTACTCGCTACCCAACCGTCGCAATGTGACAACACGTACAAGATCCGGGCCGTTCATAAGGTGTGTCCCACTGTTTTTTCCTTTGGGTAAAAAATAAGACAGGTTTGGTCATTATATGAGCCAGATTTGTCAACTTAACTGTGATCATCATTCATTTTTTCTTAGCCATCCATTTCTCCCCTAGTTTTGGACCATGGAACGTACAAGGGAGGCCCACATCTAATGAACCGTTCTGATCTCATCCAAACTCGCTAGAACAAGAAGATTGGCTACTCACCCTAACAGCACTCAACGTGAAAATCTGAGCAGCACCAGCACTCTTACAAACCCTACATAGAGCAGTGAAGTGTAAGTACATTTTTACCACAGTTTTCAAACACTAACCAACTTCACAGACTTTCACTAACTCTAACTCCAACCATCACCACTACCAATGAAAAGCTTAGTAAGATTTTTACCACACCATAAAACAACCAACCAAAGCTCCTTGTGGTGAAAATGTTCAAACTACAGAAATAGCTCACCAACACGTTAAAAGTGGTGGTGACTCTCTTCAACCCTACACATGAATAGTTCTATAGAAATCCAGACCGTCCAAAACCCCTGACCCAATTGTAGATGGAGCATTAGCCCAAAACATACACTTACAATATGATAGTAACCATCTGGTTTTCCACTGAAATTTGGATTACTTCCTATTCTTCTTTTAACCATGCATTTTCTAGCTACTATTTGAATGGTTAGGATTGCTCAATGAGAGTGATTTTAGACATGTAATCCATCCACACCATGCCCCACAAACTGGATAGTATGGATAGCTATACATGAGCTCCAAATGTGAAGAGGGAAATTGTGTCACCACCATTTTGAAAATGGTGGTGAACTACCATAGAAGTGTTTCCTTAACGCAAAAAACCTCCACCCTCATTTTTTCACCCTTCCAAACCCACCTTCCCTCCACATGCATTCTTTCAACTCTCTAGCTTAAACCTGAAGCATTGCCATTCCCACCACCCCATCTCCATCACATGCAATGCTCCCTTCTCTCTTCTCCTTCACTTCAAAAACCATCTTCACCACCTTCCCACATCCATAACATCACCACCACCACCATAACACCACCAACCATCCATTGACCACCACCACCACCCAACTAAAAAAAACCCCACCAACATGAAAAAATCCCAACCCCACATCACCACCATCATGATCATGGCCATCTTCTTCTTCTTGTCCTTCACCACCACCTTATCCTCCAACCTCTCCCCTGATGGCCAAGCACTTCTTTCTCTCCTTTCTCCATCTTCTCTCCTCCCATCATGGGACCCATCTCATCCGACCCCATGCACATGGCAAGGCATCACTTGCTCCCCACAAGGAAGAGTCATTTCAATCTCGCTCCCAAACACCTTCCTCAACCTCACCTCCATCCCTCCAAAGCTCACCTCCCTCTCCTCCCTCCAACTCCTCAACCTCTCCTCCTCCAACATCTCTGGCACTATCCCACCTTCCATTGGACTCCTCTCCAACCTCCGCCTCCTTGACCTCTCCTCCAATTCCCTCTCAGGCCCAATCCCGCCTCAGCTCGGCGCTCTCTCCTACCTCCAATTCCTCCTCCTCAACTCCAACCGCCTATCGGGGTCCATCCCTTCCCAGCTCTCCAACCTCTCATCACTTGAAATCCTCTGCCTCCAAGACAATCTCCTCAATGGATCGATACCGTCCCCATTCGGCTCTTTAGTCTCCCTCCAGCAGTTGCGAATTGGCGGGAATCCTTTCCTCACTGGTGCAATCCCAGACCAATTAGGCTCACTCACCAATCTCACCACTTTCGGCGCAGCCGCCACCGGCCTCACGGGCCCAATTCCATCCACATTTGGAAATCTTATGAATCTCCAGACATTGGCTCTATACAACACTGAAGTCTCGGGTTCAATCCCACCCGAATTGGGTTCTTGCTCTGAGCTGCGGAATTTGTATTTATACACCAACAAGATCGCCGGTTCGATCCCGGCTGAGTTGGGTAAGCTGCAGGAGCTTACAAGCTTGCTTCTATGGGGTAATTCAATCTCTGGGCCCATCCCAGCTGAGCTTTCCAACTGTTCGTCACTGGTCATTCTTGACGTTTCAGCGAACAAGATTTCGGGCAAAATCCCGGGTGAGTTCGGAAGACTAACAGTATTGGAACAGCTTCATCTTTCGGACAATTTGCTGACAGGTTCGATTCCATGGCAGTTGAGCAACTGCACTAGCCTAACAGCTCTTCAGCTAGATAAGAATATGTTATCTGGGTCTATTCCATGGCAGATTGGTAATTTGAAGTTTTTACAGAGCTTTTTCTTGTGGGGTAATTCCATATCTGGAACCATACCCGCCTCGTTCGGAAACTGCACTGAACTGTATGCTCTTGATCTTTCCAAAAACCGCCTTGTCGGGTCTATCCCAGAAGAGCTGTTTGGATTGAAGAAGCTGAGCAAGCTTCTGCTTTTGGGGAATGCACTTTCAGATGGGTTGCCTTCAAATATCTCAAACTGCCAGTCTTTGGTGAGATTGAGGCTTGGAGAGAACCAGCTTTCTGGACAGATTCCTAAAGAGATTGGAAAATTACAGAATCTTGTTTTCTTGGATTTGTACACAAACCACTTTTCAGAGAATCTGCCCACTGAGATTGCAAACATTACAGTTTTAGAACTGTTGGATATACACAACAACCACATAACTGGAGATATCCCAGCTCAGTTAGGTGAGCTGGTAAATCTAGAACAGCTTGATCTTAGCCACAATAACTTTTCTGGGGAAATCCCGTCGAGTTTTGGTAATTTAAGCTACTTGAACAAGCTGAATCTTAACAGCAATCTATTAACTGGGTCAGTGCCGAAATCCATACAGAACTTGCAGAAATTGACATTGCTTGATTTGAGCTCCAATAGCCTCTCTGGGCCTATTCCCGCTGAGATTGGATATGTGACGAGCTTGATGATTAGCTTGGATTTGAGCTCAAATGCATTTACAGGCAAAATTCCTGAGGAAATTTCAAGTTTGACACAGTTACAGTCATTGGATCTTTCACACAATTCGCTGTTTGGAGGAATCAGGGTTTTGGGTCAGTTAACAAGTCTTACTTCTCTGAATATCTCATACAACAATTTCTCTGGACCGATTCCAGTAACGCCATTTTTCCGGACTCTATCAGCTAATGCATACCTTCAGAATCCAAATCTATGCCAATCTCTTGATGGGTCCATCTGTTCTTCTACTCTCATCCGTAGATCAAGGCTTAAAGCTGTAAAAATAGTGGCTTTGGTCTGTTTGATTCTGGGTTGTGTGACAATGTCCCTTTTCACTTCTTGGATTCTAATAAATAGAAATAGAAAATCAGCAGCTGATAATTCATTGGATTCATCTTCGTCGATGGGAGCAGCCGATGATTTCTCATATCCATGGACATTCACCCCATTTCAGAAGCTGAATTTCACTGTCGACAGCATCTTGGAGTGCTTGAAAGATGAGAATGTCATTGGGAAAGGGTGTTCAGGGGTCGTTTACAGGGCTGAGATGCCGAATGGGGAAGTGATCGCAGTCAAGAAGCTTTGGAAATCGAGCGAGGATGATGGACACGTCGATGCTTTTGCTTCAGAGATTCAGATTCTTGGACACATCCGTCATAGGAACATCGTGAAGCTCTTGGGCTACTGTTCGAACAAATGCGTGAAACTCCTTTTGTATAATTACATCTCGAACGGTAATTTGCAGCAGCTGTTGCAGGAAAACAGGAGCCTGGACTGGGAAACAAGGTATAAGATTGCAGTGGGGTCAGCACAAGGTCTAGCTTACCTACACCATGACTGTGTGCCTGCAATTCTTCACAGAGATGTGAAGTGCAATAACATATTGTTGGATTCAAAGTTCGAAGCTTATTTGGCGGATTTCGGGCTGGCAAAACTGATGAGTTCACCGAATTTCCACCATGCCATGTCCAGAGTTGCGGGTTCTTATGGGTATATAGCGCCAGGCAAGTAGTTCTTCATCTTGGTGTTGCTTGTTTTCTTTTCTTCCCTTTACACTTGCATGTTTCAAGAAATTCTGTTCACTTATAGCTTGTGTTGCATTGATTTGGCTTTAGAATTTCACTAACACAATGAGATTTGTGCTGTGTTTGGATTCACTATCAAATTGAATTATGATTATCAGTCTAAAATAAGTGGAAATATATAACCAAATTGTAGTTCTCTCCTTTAGCATTCACATTCAGTGTCTGGGCTTGAAATTGCAATTTCGTTACTTTCAAGTTGGACCAGAAAAACACAATAGAAGGCTATTGCAGATTCCCTTGGTATGAATAGAAGGGAACATCGTCTCTATAATTTCCTCTAGATTTAACAAAATGTTTCAAATGTGATTTGCTTGTGCATCCAAACGCAGCCTTAAAAGTCTTTCAATAGCAGAGTAACTATGCAGGATTCTACCTCTTCATGACTTGTATCACAGTTTTTCAACCCATTTCTATTTTGAAATGATTGTTCTCGGTGTATAAATTCTTGTTTCAATTGTTGGACATAGGCCTGTGGGGCCCACTTGTGGGAAAATCACTAGTGGGTGGGTCCCATGAGGTTTAGCCTCTAGTTTTTTTTTTTTAAATCCATTTTTCTTTCAATAGTTGTAAATCATAATCCGATGTCATCTATATTATAGAATTAGAGAGGTGATTAGACCCATCTACTCCAGTAGTAGTTAGGTGGACCGTTGGACCCATTGGCTTCATGGGGGTCCCATACCGTGTAGACCGTCAAATCCTGAGGGTCCACTTTTCCGCACAGACTTTCATCAATTTCCTTGCACTTTTACTTACAGGGTTTCTCTTTTAAGCTGTATCAGCTTTGCACAGGATAACTGATCAGTCGACTCTTTTGCAAGTGTTGGTTGTTGATGAGAACCTAGTTTTCCCATATTGAAACTGTGTCATGGTTCAGTATTCCAGACCATTACTCTTTTGGTGTTCCATCATGGGTGGACCATGCCCCAAGAATCACCAGACTGGAAAATCCCAGCGACCAATCTCAGGACTTTCAGTTGACTGTGGACCGCTGTATTTCTCCTCTTGACAATTTATTTGTATGCCACAAATTGAAAGGTTTAGATTGTCCAACAAATGAGGATTTCGGAGCATAGTCCATCCTTGGTGGGATGGAACAGATCAATGGTTGGGATTACTGAAGCATATGCCCCACATCAGAATCGAAAAGCCATGCATAATGTGATAGACTCGATCGTGTGATTCATTATAGCTTGGGATGATAATCATATAGTTCTTACAGGAGATTGAAATCATTTAGATCATTCATCCACAGTTTGGTGAAATTGTCCATGTGATCCAAACCATTGGTATTATGCACCTCACCATGGATGCCCCATGTACTAAAGATTCTCTAGATTGGAAGATCACATCCATTGAATTTTGGGTTATTTCAAGTTGAGTGTGTACCACTGCTGCTTTCTTTCTTGATTGTCTATTTGTTGGCCACCTATAGAAGGAAAAGGATTAGCCCACATGGGAGACTTCCATTTAAGAATTTTGGATGAATCACATCTATCCATGTTTGATTTACTTCCAATCTCAATCAGGAACCATGATTGTTCATATGCAGCAAATCCACTAATAATGTATTGCTTGTATTGATTTTCAACAGAGTATGGTTACACCATGAACATTACAGAAAAGAGCGATGTTTACAGCTATGGTGTTGTCCTGCTAGAGATACTCAGTGGTCGCAGCGCCATCGAACCACAGGTCGGCGATGGGCTACACATTGTTGAGTGGGTAAAGAAGAAGATGGGGACTTTCGAACCCGCCATCAATGTGTTGGACTCGAAACTCCAAGGCCTGCCTGACCAGATGGTGCAGGAGATGCTCCAAACACTCGGGATCGCAATGTTCTGCGTGAACTCATCGCCAGTGGAGCGGCCCACCATGAAGGAAGTGGTGGCATTGTTGATGGAAGTGAAGAGTCCACCTGAAGAATGGGGTAAGACTTCACAGCCTCTCATAAAGCAAGTGAGCCAGAGCTAATAGATTTCTCTCTTTTCTCCTTTTTTCTTTTCTGTGTTTTGCAAATGCATTGAAAATGATTTTCTTTTGTTTTCAATGGAAAAATGAGGAAGTTTAGATTCTGGTAAGTTGGAAGGGAGCATTTGGCTGACCTAGAGGTTGGATATTGCATGTTGTACAGTTCTAGAAATGTGGTTGATTTGAAGATCCCTGCATGGATTTTTCTTTCCATTTTCTGTTGCTTTTTATGTCTCCATGTTCCATCCTTGTCACACACATGGTCAACATGTGAGATGATCAGGACCGTCGGTCTGATGGGCCACTGTTCATGGGTGTATACCAAAACTCCGGGGATCAAACATCACTGACAAATCCATTTTATGTGAGGTTTGCCCGTTAGAATGAACCATTGATCTCTTCTGAGCAAACTATCTCCCTTTCAGGCCACTGCTTGGATGGCTCCTACAGCAACCCAATTCCGTTGATTTCTTGGATGATCCATCCACTTGGGGCCCCACCAAATCGATGGTCCTGATTACAATACATGAGTGCCACACGTACAACAGAGATGCATAAGTACACAGTAATTCCATCACATGTCCATAGATTTTGTCTTTGTGACCCACATATTGAGTGGATCATCCTGATTTTCAAATCAGGTGATTCTCATGGTCTGGCCCACCTTTTGTACAGATTGGATATTGTACAAAATGGATGTATCAGATATGGTCATTGTATCTAATCATTTCTTTTGTATATGGTCCAGCCACAGTAGGGCCCAACAAATGAATGATCTACATCTCATAGTCCACAATGGCAAGAGTAAGAGATTGATGGCTTACTAGAGTTGGCACTAGATCCTTACCCTTGCTCAGAAGCTGTAGAAGAGAGAATAAGAGTAATATTGTTTAATCCGAGAGGCGCAAAATGGGAATGAACAGAACCTGTTAAGCCCTGCATCCTACCCTTTGGGCAGACCAGTTTTAAATAATAAGAGAACGGCGGGTATTGTTTGTTTAATCTGAAGGGGACAATTTCGGAATTAGCAGAACCTACATTTGCAGTAGCTTTGGGCATGGGACGACTTTACTCGTCCAACTCGTTCAGACCCAACTCGATCCGAACTGAGTGGGTGAGTCAATCCAAACCAAGTAAACTTCATCCAATCCAAACTCAAACTGAATCGAGTTCGGGTCACCCAGTAACTCGACTCGATCCGAAATCCAACTGGATATTGACTCGACTCGTGTGTGTGTGTGTGTGTGTGTGTGTGGTTTTGAGTTGTAATTTCAGCCCGTGGATACCTGCTGCACCCGACCCAAATCAGTGCCGACTCAACCCAACTCAGTACTTGTGACCGGGTTGGACTCGGTCCGGATTAGTCCAGGCCAGACCCGGACCAGGTGATTCAATTGGGGGAATCATAGGGTTTGTGCACTATATTGTAACTATGGTGCAAGGTGCCTCACCTACTGTAAGAGTGGCATGTACCTCAAATTTGAACCACACAAACAGTGGTACCCACCACAGATGAATTCATAACCCAAAAAGTACATTGGAAGTATGATCCAAACTGGCTGGTTGCTGGATTTCTAATAGACAAAGAAAAAGTAGAAACAAATGGCAATGGACCATGGGTAGGGAGCATTGAATTAAAATCTGATTTTGGAGATATGACCAATCTATGCTAGGTTCCGCTATTTGGTAGGGAACTTAGAGGAAGGTGCCACATGTACAGTAGGGCAGGCAACCAGCATCTTTGTTATGGTATATTGCCAGCACTAGAGGTGCAAAAGGGTCAGATCCACCTCATGGACCATCAGCCCTGACCCAATAAGGGAGCCTCAAACTGAGTTGGGACCCATTGGGTCAGTCTGGCTCGAAGCACTGCACCAGTTATCAAATGGGTCAGGTCTAGAACCTCTCAAAAGCCCTTAGACCCAACTTGTGAATGGGTTAAGGTTTTGACCACTCAAAAATGGACCCAGCCCAGACTGAACTGACCCAATCCAACTCCTAATATATCTTACACTTTATTTAATCACCTTATATTGTTTGTGTAAGCAAACATCATGAAGATAGTTGATTTTGTTTTTATGTTCCTCAAGTCAAGCAGGTAACTAAAAACTAAAAACCTGGCCCAGAAAAAACTGTGGTAGGATGCTTAGAAGAAAGTATAGTAGCCTACATAAAATTGGGATTCGAAATTAGGCAAACTTAACCCAGACCGTACCTGTGTCCATACTCCAGATCCAGACCCTCTTTGGTCCAAATTTAACCTAAAACAACCCTGACCCAACCAGATCCAGCTTATATTGAGTTGGATCCAACCATCATATTCATAGGTCAGGTTTGGGGCTGATATCTAGACCCAATAAAATTAAAAAGTTTGGGTCTAGAACATCCCTTGACCTGCCCAACCCATTTGCACTGCTATCAAGCACCCTATCATTCAGTGTGTTCAATTGAATGCAGAAATCACTATTTGAATGGATCATGTCCCCCAAAATCACAGTGAATAGACAACTGGGGCATCTGATCTTGGTGAATTTCACCCAATGAATGTGGACCATGGCTCCTTTTTTAATCTTTTTTGCACACCTTTGATGTGATGGCTAAGATGGTTCAATGACTGGTGATTTATAGACTATGGCCCATGCATGTGGTGGTGTCTCAACAATCACCACATGTACAGGACAGATGCTAGAGATGAGCAAGCAAACATATCTAGATTTTATCATCACTAGCATTATCTTGTCCCAGCTGTTAGGGTAGCTATAATCCGTCCTACTTTGCCAATTAGGGTCAAAACAGGAATTCTCATGATTGCTTGACAACCCTCTTATCTGATTAAAATAGAAAGCTGGGAGAAAAAAACATTCTTTCACTTGAAGAGGAAGCCTTCTGGCAATAAGTCTGACCGAACATACATGAAAGCCTAGAAGCACATCCACATATGCTTTGTTATTTATTGTTCTATAACAGAATGAATCATTTGCATTTATTTATTGTTCTATAACAGAATGTATCATTTGCATCACACCATCACCCAAGACAAATCTGTTTAAAATATATGAATAATGTTATGTAATAACATAGTAACATACCAAATCACTTGTATAATTCAGGCTTCAAGATCCCAACATAGGCCAAGTTACGATAGAGTTCATCAAAGTCCATGCCGTAACCTACAACAAAATAGTCCGGGCACTGCACACAGAGAGAATAATGAGATCTTACTATTTTCATGTCAGTTAGAATTAATCAAGAATAGCATCATTATAGTAAGATTCAAAATATAAAATTCAGTGGATAGGGCACTATCAATAGGCCAGGCCTGGGGTTGTCTTCCACCCAACACAGGCCTATTCAAAATTTTGATTTTCTTGGCCTGAGCCTAGACCATTGAAAGCCTTAACAGTAGATGGTTATAAGAGAGGCCTTAGCAGGCTCATTTGACACTGGATACTTTAGACCTTAACAGTCCACAAATTCCACATTGTGGGTAGCGTGAAATACTAGGGTACATCAGTGTGACTGTGTTGGCATGTGAGTTGTATTTGGTAAACATGCGTTGGTGGGGCTCCCTGCTAGTTTTTGCAGCCAGATACTTGAGCATGTCCTTTCCATTTTTTTATCCAATGGTGGTGCATGTGTCAGAATGTGCTTAGTGGACTTGTGTATGTAGTGCAAAATAGTTGGGCTGAGGTGCAGCATGGGGTCCGGCTGTGTTGGAATGTGAGTAGTATATAGTTCATGTATAGTTGGGCTTCCTGCCATTTGGTGAAGCCAACTGCTCCAACATGACCCCCCATGTGTCTGTGTTCCCTGTGCTTCGAAGCAGTTCCTGCAAACTACCCTCCAAAACCCTACTTTGCTCGCTTGCCCTTTGAGAAATGCATAGTACAGCAGGGGATTAGTACTGGGCAGAACCATTTAGCATGTGAGTGGTGTCAATGTGAACCTCTGCAAAAACAGTTCCAAGAGCCTGGGTAAAAGAGGAAGGTTGAGCCGAACATAAAACCCTTGCCAATCTACCACTTGTAAGCAGACTGCAGATTTCTGGGAGAATGCTAAGACGGTGATCATCATTATCATGATAGCTGATGGCTGTGACCCGTGACCACTCCAAGCTAAAATTAACTGCTGAAATACAGAATACAATTTCTGCAGGAGAGTTTAACATCCAATGGACTGTCATTTGAGATGTTACATCATAAAATACAAGCAGGTGTGTGCACTGCACATAAACATTTAAGTAACGAATTTACCACAAGATCAGTAGCTTAGCATAATATATGGTTTGTTACCTAACCAATATCATAAACGTCATTTTCTGAATTTGTCCCCTTCATGCTAGAGGTTTCTTATGAAGAATTATAATAGGGCCTCGAGCATCAGAAAACATGCAGTTTGCTGATGCCTTCATTTCCATACATGTGAGGTCCATGTTTCATTGATCCAAACTGTTGACCTAATGTTGCCCAACTCGATATGGGACCCAGATTGAAAGATCCAAGCCCTTTGATCTGTCCTTTTTGCTTAATGTATATTAATACACCATTGATCGTAGGGTTTGGATCTTCTGATGTGGGAGGGTTTGGATCTTCCGATGTGGGAGCTCTTATGATGGTTCTAGGATGGCTCTGCAGTTCTGCAATGTAAACCTCCCTATGAGTGGTCCGCAGGTTTGAAAAGTCTGATGCTAAAAGCACTTTTCAAAATGCCTACTCCCGTAATGGTGGGAAATAATGTGCAAACCAACTCTCACTGCTCATGATGCAAATAAATGAACTGAAAAGAACAAAGAGAAGCAAGAACATAATCTATAAATTAAAAATAAATCCAACATAGATGTCAAGGCACGACACCCCGTATTCGGTGATAGAGTCAGCCCCCTCATTTGCCTCCCTACAAACATGGAAAATGAGGACAGCGCCATTTTCACTGCAATTCATCTTTTTAATAGAGTTAGATTTGAATTACAAAAACAAAACAAAACAATACAAAAAAAAAAAAAACATGCACTGAGATCCGATTTGCATCACTTCATATATAACAAAAGCGCTTCCTAATAAATAGATGCGTATTATGGGCCAGCATGAACAAGTGCTACATCAGGAACCATGATAAACCTCCATAAAGAGACATCATTTACAGTATCATCACGAAAAAGAGCCTACTTAAGAGTCCAAACAGTAAAGGAACTCTTACCTCAAATCCACGGTAAAACTTTCCTTCACCCACTAACTCGAAATGAACTTTCCGCCTTGAAGGTTTATCAAGGAAGGTGCAAACCGATACAGAGCATGCTCCTTTCGATTCCAAGTGAGAAATGAGACAAGATAAAGTATTTCCTGTGTCTACAATGTCCTCCACCTAAGGCAAGTAAATAATCATGAGAAGAGAGGGATTTATAGAAAATTTAGTTAATCATGCAAAGATCTGATGACTCAATACTGTAGGCTGACTTGATCAAGTTGTGCCAAGTCCATTCTCATAGATAACCTATGAAAATTTCAAACAACCAGGAGAAAAGGGCAGAGGAGGAGAGGCAAGAAAGTACAGAATTAAAACAGTAACCACCTATTTATTTACCAATTTCCTGAACAAATTTACCTAAATTTCTGTTGAGTTCTGTGAAACGGCATACACCCCCATACATAACTTCCAAGTCACACATGTGCCTCGGCTGTAGAAAGAGTCCTGACAATGGTCTACCAGTCACCTATGTAAGGTGATTCGTATCACTTACCACTGTCCGCTGCTACCAACTGAAGCAAATGAGTTGCAACAGCTCAGTTAAGTCTTGAAGCTTTTACTCAAGAACATTTTTCCATCATAAAGCAGTATGTACACATGCAGGAACAAGAAAAGCAAGTCACCCCAACCACATCTAGATATAAGGCAGTTTCAAATTGCACATTACAATTAGAATAGTGGGCATTATTTAGAAAGAAACTGTATACTGGGTCGGTGTTCTGTGATACGTGAAATTTTTTGAAAAGATGCCTATATCAATCCCGTCACTTCCTAATAAGCCGGGAAGTTTTCCCATGTTCAATTTCTAATATGGTGAGAAATTCAACTTCTCATCTCCCTGCAATGATATTTTCCAAATTCCTTAATTTTTTTAAAAAGAAGAAGAAGAAGAAGAAGAAGAAGAAGAAGAAGAAGAATTTCCAATTTCCATATGTGTAATCAGTGATTTAAGTATTGATAGTACCGGCTGATACTATCGATATTGCACCTGGGCGGTATGAAACACATCGGAAGTTCAGTTTCTCCCAAGTACCGTTTGATATTTCCCAAAATATTACAATGTATCACCGAAATATTGATACATTAAGATATTTTGTTAATATCATATCTATAAATTAGAATGTATTGTCAATGCTATTGATATGTATTCACAATAAATCAGTAGCATTAATCCCCTTTGAAAAATTTTATAAAAGAAAATCCCCAAAAACTGGTATTCTGCTGAAATTTTTTGTTTCCAATTCCTTCCTAAGCTGATTTCAACCACTCCTTTTCAATTGTTTGGGGAGGAAAAGGAGACTTGGGTGTAGAAATCAAGATCGATGAGTTTTTGCGAATTTAAACCATTTTTTCTTCCTTAAATCATGTGGAATCAGTGGAATGAAGTTCATAATCCCTGATTTTGACCTCCAATGCAGATGCTCAAACATGGATTTTGACCTCCAATTTATGAATATGGAGAAAATTGAAATTTTAGGAAAAAATCTAAAATATTTCCCATTTCACCTAACTTACATTAGAACGTGGAAAATCACATTAGAGTACTTGGAGGCTTATCTACAGATTGAAGTACTTGGAGGCTTATCTACAGATTGAAGGAACCTTTTGGAATATTTGAAAAAATATATTTTTTCAATTAAAAATATCAAAAAATAATTTAATTTTTTTATCAACCAGATGTTATTTACCCCTAATATTTATGTGTTTATGAGTGTTGACTGATCTTGACATCAACCATACCCTGATTCTCAAATCTGGAGAAAATAAGAAAATTTGAGGAAATCCGACAATGCATATTTTAGGGCCCCATACAAAGAAAATTTATGATATATACCTTTTTTTTGGTGACCTTTTGAGTTCTAAGTGTATAATAATGCCTTTTTAACATCCCCTGAAATTTCATTGAAAACTTCGACCAATTTCCCAATGTTTCCCAAAAACAGCAAAACATTACGTGATGCATGCAATATTTCCCACATGATACTTAATATGTTTCTATATCCCAAGGGTGCAATACATGCATCAATACCAATAATTAAGTCACTAATTATAATATTAATATTAATATTAATATATATAGAAAATAATGAAAAATCCAATTCATTTTCTTATTCGTGTGGAAAATCCAATTCTCACTTTGTAAATACCTGTTTTCACAAGGACAAGAATTCGGAACAATTGGCATCTACTCATCATTAATCAACATCCATGAGACATATTTGATTGTTAACAAAGGAAATGAAATCCATCCAACATGCTGATTATCAACAAGGCTAAGGAAGTGACTTTCATTACAGATCCTCCTGATCTTCAAGATCTATCATTTATCTATCCAAAACAACAAGATCCACCATCAGAGGTGATGAGAACTTGGTCTAAATCAAAACAGTGAACGATTATCCCTATGATTAGTTAATTATCAAGTCCACGGACAATCTAATAGTGAGATCAAGAACATGTCCAGTGTAAAGCCTCGACCTAACAGGTTACTCCTTTATGCACTCCAATCGCATAATTGAACCCAATGCAAGTTGGCAACTAGATTAGGCATCCACCTCCTTATCCCCCAACATGAGCCTTACAGCTAATAGGCTAACCATGCCACACCCTTAATGACAAATGGATTCATCCCCTAGTGATGTACAGTGGGTCGCAGACAATTTCATGGCGAAGATAGATTAGAAAAGGCCCGGTCGACGACAGAAGTGATCTGAACCGTCAAACCTTAAATCGGTCGTATCTCGCAATCTGGAATGAGTTATTTGACGTACCATCTATGACTTTGGTGTAGGACGAGCTACTTTAGCCACCCAACCCTCTACATCAGGTTGTGCAAGCCGGATTTGCAAAATACCATCAGATCGACGGTCGTTTCCCTATTTTAATTCCATTTTTTATTTAGATAGTAAGTTTTAGTTTGATTATAACTCTTCATCCGTTGGGCTTTAGGAGTTGCGCCCAACGTGAAAAGTGCTTATAATAATTAGGAGAATAGCATGGTGAAGCCAAATAAGACACTTACTATTTTTGGCCGAAAACCTTGTGCACTAGTAGACATCACGACCGTCTATAAATAGTAAGTTTACTATTTATAGTAAGTTGCGAATTCTAGGAGTTTTAGTTGTAGTTTGATTCTGAAATTTCTTCCATTGATTAGTATCCCTGTTTAAAGGGTTGTGAACTCGTTTATTTCAATCATCAATCAAATTACGAATTTTATAGAATTTATTTCTATTTTTCTTGCTTTTTCCTGATGGATTCGAGAAGTCTCTGTGAGGAGTCCAGAGAAGCTCCACGGATTCGGAGTAGTTATCCTTGAGGAAGACGGTGCTCAACCTCATCACGTTCATCCCTGCTTCACCTAGCTATATGTCCTCTTATGAGGACCCAGTAATCATCCATAATCGGATATGCAAACCATGATATGCAAGCAACGATTGAGAAGAAATTAGCTCATCGGCATATATCAATAAGCAACCAGATATCGATTGAATCAACATACATGTTCATAGCTCTAGTAAGGCCACAATCAGACTAAGAGTTGAACCATGGTCACGATGAAGGCCATTTTCGTGCCACCATAATGTAAAAGGGCTGAAGGGTTGCCGTGATACCATTGTAGTGATCGTTATGACACAGTTACAAAAACCAGGGTTGGGATATCTGCTACTTGTGTTGTGAAAGTAAATTGCAGAAAACCGATCAAAAACCATATAGAAGTAAATACAGAAATCTCAATAAGCAATCAAAGGGGGAGCTTGAGATTGATACCAAAATAACATGCTTTCCGCTGATATCCATCTTAACGTCGCAAGAAATCCTCGGAGCCCCGCTCGATTCCGTTCCAGAACCATAGGATTCGGCACGAACGAAATCGACAGCTACGGGAAGCTTGATCCTCCTTACGATGTCGGCCAAGAACATAAACGCGCCCGTGGCAACGCCGACGATGACAGGGGGAGATGGGAAGTCCTTGAAATCGTCGGAAATCTGAGAAGCGAGTTGGGAAACTCGGTCAGAGATTTCTTGCTCAGTCCATAGAATCCGTTCGATGTGGTCGTCCAAAGCCATGGAGGGAAAGAGAGGATTGAAGGAGAGAGGGTTGGAGAGGAGGTCGGTTTTCGTAGGGTTTCTACATTCCGATGGAATGCTATATGAGGATTGTGAAGGCAGGACCATTTTCAAAAAAGGAAAGGAAAGGTTGAATGCCAGATTCGCTTCAGCTGAGAGAGTGGGAGAGTAGAGTCGTTTTCTTGGGGGCAAAAGAGAGTCCAGAAGCTGATAGGATTCCCTGCCACTTGCGTGTGACCGTTTGAGGTGGGACTGTGTGAATTGGTCGGGTTAGGGTCTACACCGATCCGACCCGATTACATACCCTTTACGGATCCGGGTTGTGTCCAGACAGGGGGACTCTGAAGGGCCACCGTGATGTATGTAAAGGTGCACATCGAACTGATAGAACTGTGGAACCGAACCAGAACTGACCTAACGGTGCGGCTTGGTCCAGTTATAAAGTACATCGATTTCAGTTCCGGTTCCAAAAATCAAAGAACTGATTTCATTAGTTTGGTTTTCAGTTTGGGGATATAGAACCGAACCGAACCGAATTGTGAACCGAACCGTGAACCAATCTATAGAACCAAATCATGGATCTGAACCATGGAACCGAACTCGGAACTCTTTGATTGTTTCCATATTCAACTCATGATTTATGGTTTACAATGCACCATTTGATTGTTTCCATAAATGTATTTTTGCACACTTTATACAATATTTAAACTATTCATCAAATGGATCACAACACGAATGGACATGGATTATATTATAAAATAAAACATGCAATTGAACTGGATTATGAAAAGCCTAGAACTGTGGAACCGATCCGGAACTGAACTAATTTTAATGGCCCGGTTCCGGTTTGATTATAGGGTGCTAACAGTCCGATTCCGGTTCCAAATATCCTAGAACCGTTAAGAACAGTTCGGTTCCAGTTTCACCCCAGAATCAGACCGAACCAACCCATGTGCACCCCTAGATGTATGGGTTTTATTCACACTGTCCATCCATTTTTGTCATATTATTTTAGGGTACAAGCCCAAAAATGAGGCAGATCCAATGCTCAAGTGGACCACACCACTGAAAGCAGCGGTGATAATGACACCCACCAATAAAACCTTCCTAGGGCCCACCGTGATGGTTAACTCCCGTTCTGTTGATAAGGTCACATGAACTGGATGAAGGTAAAACACAAATATCAGCTTAATCCAAAACTTATGATGCCTCCAAAAAGCTTTAAATTGAAAGTGTTTAATTCCCAATGCGTGATCCACTTGAGCCTTGGAACTAGAGGTGGGCAATTTAGGCCCGATCCGGTGGATCCGACCCGATTAGATCTGACTCGATACCGTTTCGAACAGAACCGACGGTCTGATCGGACCTGATCGATTCTGATGGTCCAGATCCGAAAGCATTTCGAATTAGGTTCGGATAACACTATATCCGAACAGATCCGGTACCCGAACCGAATGGGTCCGAACAGACCCGACCCGGTTTTAACGTCGGGTATACAATAAATATCAACGTTTATTCAACATTGTTTCCTATAGTGTGGTCCACTTGAGATTTCTATGTAATTCATTTTTATTCTCATAACATAAAATGACGTATAAAAATAGATGTAGGGCATGGATGAAACACATACATCATGGTGGGCCCACAGAGCATCGACCACGGGTCCATTAAAATCAAGTCGGGTAATGTTCTCTGGTTAGAGAGCCGGTTGAATTTCCAAGGTGATTTGACGACCACTTATAGCACTGCTCAGTCCTCAATCTTCACGTCACCACCCATTAAAAAAAAAAAAAGTAAAATTTTGGAGCCCACCTTGATGTTGGTATATTATCCACACCGTCCATACCTCTAACCAACTCATTTTAGGGCATTAGCCAAAAAAATAGGCAGATCCAAAGATCAACTGGACCACATGACTAGAAATAATGGGAATTGAACTCCTACCATTGAAAGCTTCTTGAAAACCTCAGAAGTTTTGGATGAAACTGATATTTTTTTTTTCCACTTTATCCATGACTGTGTGACCATATTAACGGGTTGGATGACAAATAAACATCACTGTGGACCTTAGGGAGAAAACAACTTTCAACCATTGACGTTTTAATGATCATTGTTTCCTAAGGTGTGGTCCACTTGAGCTTTTGATTTTTATTATTTTTGGGTTTATGCCTTAAAATATATTTTTTAAAAGGATGAATGGTGTGGATAACTCGTATATATCATGGTGGGGCCCACATATTTAAATCAGTAATAACAAAATTGATTTTCGAAAACTAAATTCCATTAATGTTCAACGTTCAATCAACACTGTTTCTCGAGCTCCGAGTTGTACGAACGGTTTAAAGGAGATCAAAGTTTTATGGCCTCCACAGTAATGTATTTATTATATCTACACCGTTCATATGCTTTTTAAAATCATTATAAGACATTATCCAAAAAATTAATAATATCAAAACATCAACTCGACCACACCATGAATAGCAGCAGAGAATGATTTTTGCCATTAAACCATTCGTGTGGTCTACTTGATTGTTAGATCTATCTTATATTTCGTCTCAAGCCTTAATACGAGATCACCAAATGAATGGACGGTTTAGATATAACACATACCCCGTGATTAAACCCCACAACTCCCTGATATAAATTGAAAATCAAAACTATGATGTGCATGTGCTTGCGTGGGAAGCAAGTCTTGTTGCGGTGCACGTTAACGTCTAGTGAAAACGTGAATACATAGGTGAAAAGCTACTTCAGGGTCATGTGGGGTCCACCTTGATGTATATGTTTTATCTAAACTGTTCATCCATTTTGACATATCAATTTAGTCTTTGATCCGACTTGGTTTCTCTAACTGAGTCAGACTCAGCTCGGGTCAGATGAATCATATATCGAATTTGTTCGGATCAGGTAACCCGGATTTGATTTCGGATCTGATCGGGTTCGAATCACACCATTACCATTTCGGATCTGGTCGAGTTGAACCTAATGTGCTCCGATCCGAACCGTTGCCCACCTCTTCTTGGAACTGCCTCATTTTTGGGCTTGTATCCTAAAATGATATGAAAAAATGTATAGACAGTGTGGATAAAACCCATACATCACCGTGGCCCCTGAGACCCCTGTCCGTTCTTAGCAGGTGGGATAGTGCCCAATCCGCGTCCCCTGCCTTAAGTGTCGCATTGGCTAGGTAGTCGGTCTAACCAGTTTGGCCCGGTGTGACGACTTTGGTTGAGGTTTAAAAGATTCAAGGATAATATGGTGAGAAATACATTAAAGAATCTTGTCCCTGTCAGCAGATTTTCAAATATCATGTTTTTATTGCGATATCATTGCTGTATTGATTCTAAGACTAGCAAATCCTTGAAACTGTTATTATATAAATATTTAATTGAATTTTTAAATTTTATTTATTAGTTGTCAATAAATATTTTTAAATAACTTCACTTTCAACCAGATTTTCCCAATAATATTACAATAAAATTTCAAGTTTTAAAAATCAGCTAAGAAATTGAAGAGAATGAGATTTATCACTATTGTTTAGTACATTAGTCAGGCTTGATCCATGTCATCACTGATGTTGTCTGGCTTAGTCATAAGTAACAAAATGTAATTTTCTTACCTTGCGATTGGCCTATATCATCACTGATGTTGTACCATTGCATTAAACACAGTTTATGATGATGTGGCTCAATCACAGTGCAACAAACAGGATATTCCTGCTTGTGGCAGGTAGAGGTTCCGAATTCAGCAGGGAATCCGGATCTTCTGCTTGCCATAGACAACAAAATTCTGCTTTTCTACGTCCACATCGTTAGCATTATTGCATTAAATGGAGCGTTATGAGGTGACTTAATCACATTGCGACAAGCAGGATTTACTCACTTGTGGCAAGCGGAGAATCCAGATTCGTACCACTAATATGCCATTTTAATCCTAGGTGAGGCAACCCCCGTATCTTGAATGGAGAGTTTAGTTTAATTCCTCTTAAATCTTTATTTATTTGTGCATGTGTGGCCCACTTGATGAACTGATAGATTGGGAAAATTCCAATCACAAATAGTGATTATAAACTTTTGAGCAAGGTGGGTTCGAATGGGCCTAAGCCCAACAAATATTTCCGGGCCAGGCTTGAGCCTAAATACTCAGCCAGTCCATGCCTGTTAGACTGGGCTCAAACCGAGCCTATTGCCACCCCTAGTTGTTGGGGTGATGGTCTAGGTGGTCTTGATTTAAATCCGATACGCCTAGAACCTGAATCCAGATCTGACGGATTCCAAATTTGCACACAAACCTACGTCCTAGATGGACTTAATCAACCTAGTCATTAGCCTAACCCATAGACACCCCATGCCATGCTTTTCACAATTTTCATGGGTTTCAATTCTCCAAGTGGGCCCATGACAACTTGGGCCATTGATTTATTGTGTCCCAGCACCCACCATGGATGGACCATTCCTGATAAGCTCCTATGCTCAAAGATCCAAGTCACTTATTTCAGGGCATAGAAAGGAGTGAACTGAAATTGTTAAGATTATGATGTATAGCGGGTCGCGGACAATTTCATGGCCAAGATGGATCAGAAAAGGTACGGTCGGCGACAGAAGTGATCCGGACCATCAAACCTTAGATCGGGCGTATCTCGCAATCCGGAATGAGATATCTGACGTAAAATATATGAATTTGGGGTAGACCAAGCTACTTTAGCCAAGCAACCCTGCTATGCCGGGTTGCGCAGCCCGAATTTGCGAGAAACCCCCTAATCGACGGTCGTTTCCCCGTTTTAATTTCGTTTTTACTATAAATAGTAAGTTTTAGTTTGTTTATGGCTCTTCACCCGTTGGGCTTTAGGAGTTATGTCCAACATGAAAAGTGCTTAGGATAATTAGGAGAACGGTTTGGTGAAGCCAAATAGGACACTTACTATTTTTGGCCGAAAACCTTGTGCACTAGTAGACATCACGACCGTCTATAAATAGTAAGTTTAGTATTTATAGTAAGTCGTGGATTCTAGGAGTTTTAGTTGTAGATTGAGTCTGATTTCTTTCTTATTGCTTGGTTCCCTTATTTAAAGGGGTGTGAACTCATTTTATTTCATTAATCAATTAATTTCGAATTTATTAGAAATTCTTTTCTATTTTCTGCTTTCTTTCCTCGTAGATTCGAGGAGTCTCTATGAGGAGTCCAGAGAAGTTCCGTAGATTCGGAATATTTATCATCTTGAGGAAGACGGTGCTCGACCTCACGTCCTTCCCTGCATCAATTTGGTATCAGAGCAAGGTTTCTCCTTAGATTGATGGCTTCTAGCGAAGGGTTGGGCAATAATCTCATGGGCAGTACCCCAGGGAATTTACCTTTAACGGCGGTAGCTTTCGAAGCAGCGCAACAAGAGAATCTGCAAGCCATGCAAGGGCTACAGGCTTCCATGGACCGCATAGCGGATATCTTGGTGGAAACCCTAGGGCAACTCCATGTTCCTGGTGGTAATCTTCCACAGCCAATTGCTAAAACTCGCAATCACCCTGATCATAGGATAGTACCGGCAGTGCATCCACGGGTCATTCCTGAGAAAGGGGAATCCAATGAGAAGGAAATCGACGACATAATCTTTCAACATCCCAGATAAGGCGGCGATCGAGTAAATTGGACAGATCGAGAATTCAAGATGCGGGTTGATACTCCTAACTTCAATGGCCAACTACACATTGAGGATTTCCTCGATTGGCTTTCTGAAGTTGAGCGATTTTTTTTACTATATGGACATTCCTAAAGCAAAGAAGGTCAAACTTATGGCCTACAAGTTGAAGGGAGGAGCTTCAGCTTGGTGGGAACAACTGCAACTCGCACGAACCAGACAGATGAAAGCACCAATCCGCACATGGCAGCGGATGGAGCAGCTACTACGTGCACGATTCCTCCCTATCGATTACGATCAGGTATTATTCCAACAATACCAAAATTGTCAACAGGGTAATCGGTCGGTGAGAGAATACGCAGAAGAATTTTACCGCCTGGCGGTGCGTAACGATTTAGACGAGTCTGAATCGCAGCAAGTTGCCCGATTCAACGGTGGACTGCATATAACGATCCAAAATCGGGTCAAAATGCAGCTCATCTGGACAATGAATGATGCGATCAAGTTGGCTACTCGGGCAAAAGCGCAACTTGAACGTTCTACCACATGGTCCTATTCTACTGTAAGGATCACTGCGGCGGGTCTACCCCAGGGATCTCCACAGTCTAAGAGGAAGGAACCCATAGGAGCACGCACTCAACCTCATACGTCTGAGAGTCGAGATCAGGGAAGCGGACAAGCTAGACCCCAAAGGGGCATATCGACTGTTGTTGATTCAAGTAGAATCTCGAACTCCTATGCTCGACCCCGGCTTGACTACTGCTATCGTTGTGACCAACCAGGTCACCTATCAAATACTTGTCCTCAGCGAAAGGTGGCGAACCTCACCATCAATGATGGTAGTGTTGATAACGCCGATGAAGATCCATATGTTAAAAAATAAGAGCATGCCACCGAGGACGAGGCAGATGAATCAAGTTGGGTTCAGAAAGATCACGGCGAGTCACTCGTCGTGAGGCGGTTATTATATGCACCAAGAAAAGAAGTGTATCTACCGAGGCATAACATCTTCCGCACAAGGTGTACGATGAATCGAAAGATTTGTAACGTGATTATTGATATTGACAGAAGTGAGAACATCGTCTCCAAGGTCATGGTGGAGAAGTTGTAATTGAAAACGGAGCATCATTCCTCTCCATATACATCGGTTGTATCAAGAAGGTTAGCAAAACAAAGGTAACTGAATGGTGTACCATATCTTTTTCAATTGGTAAACATTAGAAAGATGAAGTAGTATGCGATGTGGTTGACATGGAAGCATGTCACATACTACTCAGTTGACCCTGACAATTTGACCGTGACACCACTCATAGAGGGCGAGATAACATATATATCTTCGTCTAGGACGGCCGGAAGACCATATTGGCCCCTATAGATTCAGAGGGACCACCTAAAACTTCTAAAGTAAAGGGTTGTTTTCTTTTAACTATACGGAACTTCGTGAAAGAATTCAAAGAAACAGGACAGACTTATGCATTAATTGTAAAAGGGGAAGAACTCGAACCTACCATCATCCCTAAAAAACTAAGAACTCGAGCCTACCATCATTCCTGAAAAACTAAGGCCCTTGCTACATGAATTTAAAGAAATCTGGCCCGATGATGTTCCCGAAAGGTTACCCCCCATGCGGAAAATCCAACACCATATCGACTTTATCCTCGAGGCTAGTTTACCCAATCAGCCTCATTATCGAATGAGTCCGAATGAGTGTGAGATTTTTCAAGGGCAAGTGGAGGAGTTGATATGTAGGGGTCTTATTCGAGAAAGCATGAATCCATGTGTTGTACCAGCTCTGTTAACTCCAAAGAAAGATGAGAGTTAGCGCATGTGCGTCGACAGCAGAGCCATCAACAAAATCACCATAAAATACAGGTTTCCTATACCCCGGTTGGACGATATGCTGGACATGTTAGAGGGTGCCAAAATATTCTCTAAATTGGATCTAAGGAGTGACTATCATCAGATTTGAATACGACCGGGTGATGAGTGAAAAATGGCCTTTAAGACTAAAGAAAGATTGTATGAATGGATGGTCATGCCCTTTGGTCTTTTGAATGCGCCTAGTACATTCATGAGATTGATGAACCAAGTTCTGAAACTTTTTATTGAGCGGTTCTTTGTGATTTATTTCGATGATATTTTGATATATAGTTAAGATGAAACTACCTATATGGAGCACCTCAAAAAGGTCCTTCAGGTGCTTACTGAAAATAAACTGTATCTTAATTTAAAGAAGTGCAGCTTCATGACTAATAGCCTATTGTTTCTGAATTTTGTCGTGACATCCATGGACATTTGGGTGGATGAGGAAAAGGTGAAGACAATCAGAGAATAGCCGGTTCCCACAAATATTCACGAAGTGCGAAGTTTTCATGGACTGGCGACGTTATATCGTCGGTTCGTGAGAAATTTCAGTACTATTATATCACCAATCACAGATTGCATGAAGAAATGGTAGTTTCAATGGACTGACAAAGTCGACAGGAGTTTTGTCGAAATCAAGCACAAATTATCCACGACCCCGATTCTTGTACTTCTCAACTTCAACAAATTGTTTGAAGTCGAATGTGATGCCTCATATGTTGAAATTGGAGGAGTTTTGTCTCAAGAAGGTAGGCCGGTAACCTTCTATAGTAAGAAACTTAGCGATGCACACAAGAAGTTGTCTACATACGCGATCGAGTTATACGCGGTGGTCTAGGCACTGCAACATTGACGACATTATTTAACTCAAAAGGAATTCATACTTTGCATGGACCATCAAGCTCTCAAATTCATTAATAGTCAAGCTAACATTAACCGTGTGCATGTTAGATGGATCTCATTTTTACAGGAATTCACATTCATGTTAAAACATAAGTTAGGACAACAGAACAAGGTAGCCGATGTGCTGAGTCGCCGTGTAAATTTGTTAGTAACTATGAGCAATGAGGTTGTCGGGTTCAAGTGCCTCAAAGACATATATGTCAACGACGACGACTTCAAGGATACATGGGTTGGATGCTAAGAAAGTCACTCCGGTGACTTACATATGTAAGATGGGTTCCTTTTCAAGGAAAATCGATTGTGCATCCCCAACAGTTCGCTAAGGGAACAGATAATCTAAGAGTTATATGGAGGTGGCCTTAGTGGACACCTTGGGTGAGACAAGACGCGAGCTCTTGTGGAAGCACGATATTACTGACCGCAATTGGTACGTGATGTGAGAAGGGCAGTCTAACGTTATTATATTTGCCAGACCTCCAAGGGATAATCTCATAATATGAGCCTCTATACTCCGTTGCCCGTGCCTGATGGCCCTTGGGAGAATTTATCTATGGACTTCGTGCTTGGTCTCCCACGAACACAACACGGCATGGATTCGGTGTTCGTGATAGTAGATCGTTTCTCCAAGATGACGCACTTTATTCTATGTAAGAAGACTCTCAATGGAACACACGTGACGAATCTATTCTTCAGAAAAATTGTGCGACTACACGGGGTTCCCAAGACTATTACTTCTGACCGTGACACAAAGTTCATAAGCCACTTTTGGTAAACTTTGTGGACTCGATTCGATACACGACTTCAGTTCAGCAGCGCCTATCACTCACAGACTGACGGTCAAAATGAAGTTGTGAATCGTACTTTGGGAAACCTCTTTCGATGTATTTCAGGAGAAAAATCGAAGCAGTGAGATTTGGCCTTGTCTTAAGCGGAGTTTGCATTCAACAACATGGTGAACTGCTCGACAGAGAAATCTTCTTTCCAGGTTATTTACGGACGAGTACCTCGCCACACACTAGACTTGGTCCCTCTGCCCAAGCTCCCAGGCATGAGCATTGCAGTAGAATATATGGTAGACAGGATCGTGGGTATTCATTCGGAGGTGCAGACCAAGCTACATGCCTCAAATGAAAACTACAAGGAGTAAGCGGACAAGTATCGACGATAAAAAGTGTTTGAGGTGGGCGACCAGGTTATGGTTCATCTGCGAAAAGAAAGATTTCCGACCGAAACGTACAACAAGTTGAAGAATAAAAGGATTGGACCAGTACCAATCATCCGAAAGATCAATGACAACGCTTATGTTGTTGATCTTCTCGATGACATGGTGATCTCACAGACTTTCAACGTCACGGACTTGACCGAGTATCATGAACCAGAGGAGGAAAACTCGAGGATGAGTTCTTTTCAAGTAGAGGGGACTGATGTAGAGTGGGTCGCGGACAATTTCATGGCCAAGATGGATCAGAAAAGGCACGGTCGGCGACAGAAGTGATCCGGACCATCAGACCTTAGATTGGGCGTATCTCGCAATCCGGAATGAGTTATCTGATGTAAAGTATATAAATTTGGGGTAGAACGAGCTACTTTAGCCAACCAACCTTGCTACGCTGGGTTATGCAGCTTGGATTTGCGAGAAACCCCTTAATCGACGGTCGTTTCCCCGTTTTAATTTCGTTTTTACTATAAATAGTAAGTTTTAGTTTGTTTATGGCTCTTCATCCGTTGGGCTTTAGGAATTGTGTCCAACATGAAAAGTGCTTAGGATAATTAGGAGAACAGTTTGACGAAGCCAAATAGGATACTTACTATTTTTGGCCGAAAACCTTGCGCACTAGTAGACATCACGACTGTCCATAAATAGTAAGTTTACTATTTATAGAAAGTCGTGGATTCTAAGAGTTTTAGTTGTAGTTTCAGTCTGATTTCTTTCCTATTGCTTGGTTCCCTTATTTAAAGGGGTGTGAACTCGTTTTATTTCATTAATCAATTAATTTTAAATTTATTAGAAATTCTTTGCTATTTTCTGCTTTCTTTCCTCGTGGATTCGAGGAGTCTCTGTGAGGAGTCCAGAGAAATTCCGTGGATTCGGAATATTTATCATCTTGAGGAAGACGGTGCTCGACCTCACGTCCTTCCTTACGTCAGATTACCTCCCTAACTTTACATACTCTGTGGGCCCACCGTGACTTTACAACTATATGCATTATGTGAGTTCTCTCTTGAAACAAAACCTAAGTGGGCCACACCAAGGGAAATAATGTGAAATCATGCCTAAAATATGTGAGTTCAAGTGGCTGTGGCTCATCTGAGTTCTGGATCAGTCTGAGTTTTTAAGTGTTTGTTCATTCAAGTGAAGTGCACTTAATGAACACTACAATTGAAATATACACACTACATCAGAATCAGCACAAATGCATATGGTTGGCATCCCCTACGAAGTTATGACTATGGTTTGGCCCCCTAGAGTTGTAGATCGGACTAAGTTTTGGCCCTAGGTCCTAACAGCTAGGGGCACTCCTTATAGAGGAAGAAGGTGCCACAGCTGGCAAAACAATGGGCCGTGGAGCTTAGTTGTTGTACCCACATCTCATGGGCCCATGTTACTCTAACACAAGTCTATCCGAAATTCGAATTCGAAATTTAAAATTGAATTCAATTATAGATAAGATTAAAGAGAGATATAGTTAATAAATATATCATCTTTCAATGCATCTAAAAAATTCTAGAAACTAGATTATCACAGATGACAATAAGATAAAATAGTTTTATTTGCCTCATCTGTCTCTAGACAATCTAATCCATTAATCGTGATTTAGGGGCCATTTTATCTGTAAAATAAGGGAGTGACAATATTCTCTCTATTTCCATAGTGGTTAGTGTTCGGTCCTTAGAGTACACATGAAATGTAATTACATACAATATAATTTTAATATGGAACCCATCAAAGGAAACGCCAACTGTAGTAACATCAGGTTTCTAAGTTAAAATAAACATACAGACCATGCTGATCATACTTAGACACAATGAATGAATAAATGATGTCTGTAACACAGATCCATTGATGGCTTATACTGATTTCCCAAATTAACGAGTCCATCCCTTATCTATTGTAGGTGAAGGGAGCCAAAAGAGAGAATACATTTTTCCTTTGGTAGGGGTTAAGAAAACATATCACGAGTGTGCACTCTTAGACTGAAGGAAATAATTGGGATAGAGATGGGTACCATTAAATTTTTTATAAGGCTCAATGTAATGATTATGTGAAATCCTCTTCAACCATTAAATGCTAAAAAAAGAAAAAAACATTTACCTTTGGGGATCAGAAGTCAGGATAATCACTGATTCTTAAGTGGGCCACACTGAAATAAACAGCTCAGAGAGTGGACATCACCATGTACATTATTTCCAATCCCATGGTCCACCTGGGCCTAATATTTTATACCAATGCCTAAAGTAACATAACTGTTGATTAGATGGGAATTCAGAAATAGAGTACCATGGATAGCTTTTCCGTCTTTTATAAGCGTAATTCCTTCCCAATACGGGATTTCCAGATCTTCTATGTTAATGGTAGATTGGACCTTCCACTCTCTATCAGCTCGGTGAGAGAGGATCCTTGCTCTTGCTCAGGTGGTAGATTCTCGGGAGTTTCAATGCCCGGTCAAGGGTTCAAGTATACATAAGTGGTGCAAGCCCACTACGGTGTGAGTGTTGTGTGGGGGTGTGTGCGTGTGTTAAAAAAAAATAAAAATAGAAGATAAGGGAGAGAAATAATTTAGTGAAGTAGGGAGTCAAAGGACGCTTTTCGAATACCATGTACTCCTACAATTTATAATAGATGGATTTCACCGTTCGATATATAATAGTCACGGTTATCGGTCTGGATGACTCGTTCCAACTTGGTGGGGCCCAAATCGAGTTGCCACTCGCCTACATCGTGGTGAATAGGTCCAACTCTCTTGATTTGGAGTGGATTAAAGGAGTGATCGAAATTAAAGGAGTCATAATTGCTGAAGTTCTGGTATATCTTTGATTGAAGATTCGGATGAGTTGGAGCTTTCGTGAGATCCACCGTGTCCATCTGGTACGCTGAGTCATTTTAATTATTGAAGGTGGGCCACACCACAGGAAACAGTTGGGATGGTATTTCCCACCGTTAATTTTGCGCAGGATCCACTGTTGCATTTATATGCCGTCCAGTATATTCAGGATGAAATAATTCACAGAAATGATTAAAAAATCCGTTGTTATTATTATTATTATTATTATTATTATTATTATTATTATAATAGGGACCAAAAGAACCGGTGTACGTAATTTGGATTTGAGTGGGAAACACTACCCATGTGCGTGAGAAAAGAACCGCTCATCCAGGGCTGCGACGGGCTTCATGATGTATGGGTTTTATCAACACCATTCATACATTGTCATGTTATTTTAAGATATAAGTATAGGTGTACATGAACCTAGCTCGCCTGATTCGACTCGGTTCGAAGTTGAGTTCAAGCAAAGTCGAGCTGATTTTTTGAGCTCGAAAATGAGTTGGAGCCGAGTTCGAGGTGGCCCGGCACGACTTGACTTGAATCGAACCCAGCTCGAATCAAACTTGGATCAATCTAGTTTAGTGACTCAATTACTTTGATATTGATGTTGTTCACCAAACGGTTGATGAAATGATTCAAAGAAGTGTGGCAGGTGGTTAGGAAGGTATGTATATGAAACCAATAACATTTTTTTCTTGATTTTTTATGTTGTTTAGAAAGTGTTTGATAAAATACCTGTAAAACTATTGTTGATGTCTCAAAGACGGTGGAGAAAATTATCACCATAGACCCCACCTTTTATTCATTATTTTTTTTACGAAAGATCTAAAACTTACCTTCCCAACTTAGACCTTATATTTATGGATGGGGCATTTGAGGATGAAAATACTCTTGCTTTTTAATAGGACAAGTCGTTTCTGTAGACCTTTAGCTACGGATTATAACCGTAGCCATAGATAAAGAAAGTAGAGATGTTTTCTCCTTCAAATGGCCTGTCCGTATATACAAGGCCTAAGTTGATAAGGTAAGTTTTGAATCCTTCATGAAAGACGCTGGATAAAAGGTGGGGTCTATAGTAATAATTTTTTTAATACATTGACATTTTGAAGGCCCTTATGTGTCCGTGAAAATGCCGCAATGGTAAACTCGACTCGAAAGAACTGAGCTGCTAACTAAATCTAGTCGAGTGGGCTAGTCAGGCTTGAGGATCGAGTCGAGCTGAGTTCAGGTTGAAGTCGGCTAGTGGCCGAGCTAAGTCAAGCTGGCCTCTCGACTCGTTCGATTCAATGTACATAGATATAAACTAAGCCCAAAAATAAGATATATATGAAGCTCAAGTGGACCACACAGTGGAGAACACATGCCTACAATTGGTCACAAAAGTTATGGATTAGGTTGATATTCATGTCTTCCCATCGTACATGTCTATGTTATCTTACGAATAGGTTGGATGGTAAATAAACGTTACAGTGGTCCACTTAAGCATCAGATCTGTTTATTTTTAAGCTCATGAGCTAAAATTATATGGCAAAATGGATGGCCGGTATGGATAAAACCCATCCATCAAGTTTACACGTCAGAGCCCCAGCCGAGCGCGGGAATTGCGGGTAATACCGCGTTCCCAAACTAACTGTCATTTGAATTTTACTAATTCCACTCGCATGTAGACGTACCATCCCACATGCGAATATGGAACATGTGTAATTTCCAAACCCTCATCTACATCTTCCGTTCTTAAAACGAGGCTATTTCCACACGAACTCGTAGATGGCACACAGTACACAAATCAAATGGACGGCCAGAAAATTTTAACCGTCATTTTACTTTGTATACACTGTGGCCCACCTAAGGAATCAAAACAGGCTAAATAATTAAATTATATCTGGAAACTATCCCCAACAAGATGAATGGTTCCGATCTTCCACACGTGTTCTTACATGTGGATGGCACAGCGCTGCTACTCGCGCGTGTGGAACCAGAAAAACTGCGGCGTCATTAATCAAAACGAACGCAGTCTCCACTTTAAATACTTCCAGTTGCTTTCATTCGGTCAAGAGGCTCTTTGATTTCACACCCAAAACCCAAAAAATAAAAAATAAAAAAATGGCCTTCTTCCTTTCTTCCATCGCTTTGGGTTTTTCTTTCGTCGATTCTTCCATATCTGCTATTTTCTTTCGTAGATTCTTCGATCTCTGCGACGGATATGGCGAGTGCTGCCCGTCCTCTGCATCCGACACTGTCCATCCAAATCCCCGGACCGTCTCTGTATGTTGGAGATCTGGACCCCAGCGTAACGGAAGGTCAGCTTTTCAATCTCTTCAGCCAGATCGCTCCCATAAAATCCTTCAGGGCCTGCAGGGACGAGACCAGGCGTTCCTCCCTCGAATGCGCATACGTCACTTACAGTAACGCCCAAGAAGGTCAGGAACTTCTCTCTCTGTCTCTTTTTAGGATTTCGGTGTTAATGTTGTTACTTTTTCTGGCTTTTAGTGGTTTTGGTGGACCTGTTTGGATGCCTGTAAGTTTTTTAAGTTGTAAGTGGAAGTCACTTATCAGTTATCCTATTTAGATGTAAACTGTAAGTCACTTATGGGTAAGGTGGTTTTTGTGTTTGGGTAACATGTAAGTTAGTTACAGGAGAAGCTGTATATTCACACCAAGTAGAGCTTGGAGTAGGAAATCATTACAAAATGTTATAATCATAGAAGAAATCTTGACACCAAATATGCCATTTTATTAAGTCCATCTAGATGGACATTTAAGCCGATTATTAGGCTAAACCAATCATCGAGTGGGTCATAAAAATGGGCCCACGAATTCAAAATACCTACAACAACGCTAGATTATATAATCAGATGCTACAACTAGAATTCATGGCTCTATAATGTAGACTATTGACCTGGTGGGCCCCACTCAGATAGGGCCATGTAAAAGGCATGCAAAATGAGCTAAAATCAATTGCTTGAAGAAGAAAAGGTTGCATAGGGACACATGGACAGTCCAATCAATTGATTCGAACCTTTCCATCAAGTTCAGCCCACAATTAATGAACCATTAAGCAAAAATCACACCAGTCAAATGATTGTAACCAACCAATTGATAGCCAAAAGATTGCTAGAAAATGGACATTAAAGATTGTTTATGGAAATAATAGGTCCAATCAAGAATTCCAAACATCCATATAGAGGGACCATAGTGATTGCTTATGGTTGTAAACAACTCGTGCTCCTAAACATATCATTCATAGATTAGAAACCGATGGCTACAAGAAAAAAGGCCAAGTTCCAGGTCCACGCCGTCCATCAGTTTTGACAGCTCATTTTAGGGCTTGGGCCCAAAAATAAAGTAGATCCAAATCTCAAGTGGGCCACACCATAAGAAACAACGGTGATTGAATGCTCACCAATAAAACTTATTGTGGGCTACAAAAGTTTTGGATCAAGCTGATATTCGTGTTTCCCCTTCGTCTAAGTATGTGTGACCTTATCAACAGATTGGACAGCAAATAAACATTATGGTGGGCCTTAGGAAGTTCTTAATGGTTGATGTTCAATCACTGTTGTTTCCTATGGTGTGGCCCACCTGAGATTTGGATTTGCTTCATGTTTGGGCCCAATTGCTAAAATGAAATGGCAAAACTGATGGACAGGATGGATATATCAAAAATACATTAAGATGTGGGTCCCATTATCACAGCCTCACTGAATCGGGCCCACTTCAAATATAAGTTAAAAATGAAAAGAAAAAAAAGCTCATAACCCTAACTGTAGAGAGAGAGAGAGAGAGAGAGAGAGAGAGAGAGAGAGAGAGAGAGAGAGAGAGAGAGAGAGAGAGAGAGAGAGAGAGAGAGAGAGCATTCTATCATGGAGGTGCGTTTTCCCCCTCTTCCCCTCTTTTAAAAAATTAGATTGTTGGCTTGTAAGTCACTTACAGGGAAGTGACTTCTCACCCCCAACCCTTAGATGTTTCCTACTAGTTTTGGCTAGAAGTAACTTACAGGTTGTGACTTACATGTGAATTTCCTCCCCTAAACACCACCAGTAAGTGACTTCCCACTTACCCAGCTTACAGGCATCCAAATAGGCCTTGTGGGTTTATAATTGTGTAGTTCTATAGAGTGGATTGTTTCCCTATAACCAATTGCATTGTAACTTTCTATGCTTGCCAAACCTTCAAAATTGCTTTCTTGCCAGATTCTCTCTGTGTGCAAGGGTGGTTTGCATGGTGAGTTTCCATGCAATGAGTTGTAGGTGAATATGATTTTGTTGGATTTCGGTATTTTTAGAGCTGCATGTGCCATTTCTTTCTTTCTTTTTGTTTTTAGATCTTGAAGACCAAGGCTGGACAACTTGTCCTTCATATGCTTCTCGGTTGAAGAAGCGAATTTTCTTGAGTCTCCCTTTTCAGAGGAAGATGTTAAATTGACCGTTGACTCCCTGGGTACAGACAAGGCTCTGGGTCTGGACGGCTTCCCAAGGGCCTTTTTTCAAGTTTTATGGGAGGTGGTGAAGGTGGATGCTGTGAACATTATGTCAGAATCTTTTGATGGAGATTGATTATCGTCAAACCGACTTCATTTATTCCCTTAATTCCCAAGGTTTCTGGTGCGAAATCTTTGAGGGACTTAGGCCTATTAGTCTTATTGGAGGCCACTATAAAATCCTGGCAAAGGTGCTTGCAACTTGATTGCAGAAGATTTTTGGAAGCATTATCTGAGATAATCAGAATGCCTTTGTCCTAGGCGGACAATTCTTGGATAGTGCTTTAATAGCACATGAATGTTTCGATTCAAGGCACAAAGGGTTAAGTAAAGGCCTAGTTTGCAAATTGGATATTGAGAAGGCCTAGAATCATGTTGATTGGGGCTTTCTTGATTATATGATGTTGCGTATGGGTTGTAGTAACAAGTGGTGAAGTTAGATCGGCAAATGTGTGAAGTCAACTATATTCTCAATTCTTCTTAATGGCTCCTCGAAAGGCTATTTTAAAAGCTCAAGGGACCTTTGGGAGATACTTTGTCACTGCTCCTTTTTCTTGGTGGTCGAAGCTCTGGGGAGAATGGTTAATAAAGGGTAGGAGGAATTCATCAACGGTTTTAGTGTAGAGGGTTTGCCATCTCCCATTTCTCATCTTGAAGTTGTAGATGATACTCTTTTTTTTTTTTTGATGCGTCTCCCACCATGTGGATATAATAGATTGAGATGATTACCTAATAATTTAAAGTGGTGTTTGGCTTTAAAGTTAACATCTCTAAGAGAAAAATGTATGGGGTGCTGATGCGAACATCAGTGGTGAACTCTTTAGAGTGTATCAGAGGAGGAGACGTTGCTGACAGTAGTGTTTGAAATATCGATACTATCGGCCGATATTATTGTTATCGCACCCCTGCGAGACGAAACCCTCGTGATAACCCCCAGAAGATACCAAAAAACCCAAAATCTAGATTTCGGCTGATATATGGTTGATATCGCATGATATATCGTCGATATGGTGCGATTTCCTCCATTATTTTTGGAATATCGACAGACGCGCTCACGGGTTGATTGCAGGGGGCTCACAGATCCCACTGTAGTCAACAACCCATGACCGACCATAAAAAGTTGCATATATGTGAAGAATTAAAAAAAAAAAATAAATCAGAAAAAAAGAAGAACAGAAATTGGAGAGTACTTGTAGGCTGCAGCGAAGATCGGTGATCAGAGGTGGGCCATTCGACAGGTAAGTACGATTTTCCTCTTTTTCTCGCAATTTTCTTCAATTTCCCTCTTTCTTTGCTGATTGGAGAGCGTCTTTGGGGATTTCTTTGAGATTCCAGCGAGAAATCAGGCCGGATTGAGGAACCCCTCGCCACGAACGTCGCTCCGGAACCCATGCGTTCGTGAAGGAGAGGGAAAGTGAAGGAGAGGGGCGCGGATGGGTGAAATTGGAAATCGGATTGTGTACTGAGTTACTCAGTACACTCTTATTGTACTGAGTAAACTCCGTTGGGCCCACTGTGAATTCATGTGGTTTATCCACACCGTCCATATGTTTTTCCAGATCATTTTAGGGGTTGAACCCAAAACTGAAGTATATCAAAAGCTCAAGTAGACCATACCAAAGGAAACAGTGGAAGTATTGATTTCCACCGTTGAAACATTTCTAAGGCCCCTAGTGATGTTTATTTGTCATCCAAACTGTTCATAAGATCACGCAAACATGGATGAATGGAAACCACAAATATCATCTTGATCTAAAACTTCTGTGGGCCTCGAGAACTTTTCAACTGTAGACTTTAATTCACACTATTTCAGGTGGTGTGGTCCACTTAAACTTTGGATATGATTAAATTTTGGTTTAAATCCCTAAAATTATATGATAAAGAGGATGTACGGAGTTGATACAGTGCATGAATGACGGTGGACCCCATAGAGTTTACTCAGTATGCAATCTGCTTCCGTGAAAATGCAATCGATGCTTGGTGCTTTACTCAGTACGCTATTGTCGTACTCAGTAAACTCACTTGGGTACACCTTTAATGTATGTGGTCCATCCACGCCGTCCATCCGTTTTCCCATCTAATTTAAGGGGTTGATCCCAAATTTTAGAAAAATCTAAGATCATACCACAGGAAACAGTGGTGATACTGATTTCCACCGTTGAAACCTTTCTCAGCCCTGCAGTGATGTTTATTGGTCATCCAACCCGTTAATAAGATCATACAGATGTGGTGGAAGAAGGGAAAATACAAATATAAGCTTGATCCATTCATCTAAGACTTCTGTGGTCCTCAAGAAATTTTCAATGGTGGATGTTCAATTCAACTGTTTTCTACAGTGTGGCCCATTTGAACATTGTATATGCTTTATTTTTGGGCTAAAGCCTTGAAATTATCTGGTAAAATGGATGGACGGATTGGATAAAATAGATAAATCATGGTGGACCTCACAGAGCTTAATAAGTATGGGTGAGTTACTTACCAATTTACTTAAGTGACGTCACCAATTTATGTGAGTCCCATGTTAATGTATGTGTCGTATCCACACCGTCCATTCATTTGGAAATATTATCTTAGAGCATGACACAAATATTTAGGTAAATATCATCTTGATAAAAAACTCTCGTGGCCCCTCAATAAGTTTGTAACGGTGGGCATCACTCTCTCCACTGTTTTCTATGGTGGGGTCCACTTGAGCTTTGGATTTGACCCATTTTTTGGTTCATGCCATAAAATGATCTCTTCAAATATATGAACGGTGTGGATACAAAAAATAGATCATGGTGGGACCCACATAACTTGGTGACGTCTTGTGCCCCGTCAATGACGTGCATTCTATATGGGATTGCGTACTGAGTTACGCTCTTATCTTACTGAGTAAACTCTGTTGGGCCCACCGTGATTGCACGTGGTTTATCCACGCCGTCTATCCATTTTTACTGATCATTTTAGGTGTTGAGCCCAAAATTGAACCATATCCACAACTCAAGCGGACCACATTACAGGAAACAGTGTTGAATGAACATTGACCATTAAAAATGTTTTGGGAGTCATAAAAGCTTTGGATCTACCAGATATTTATTTTTTCCCTTCATCTGGGTCTTTAGGACCCAATCAATAGATTGGATGTCAAATAAACAGTACAGTGGGCCTTAGGAGGATTTTAATGGTGGATATCCAATCATTATTGTTTTCCTGTGGTGTGGTCCACCTGTGATTTATATACCTATAATTTTTTGTATCAATCCCTAAAATGATCCTTAAAAATGGATGAAACAAATACATTATGGTGGGGCCCATAGAGCACCAACCACTAGCCATGAGGTCGGTGTCAGGGGGAGTAGCCAATCTGTCTCCCCGCGTCGTAGGACGCGGAAGATACTGACAGGTTGCGTAGCCAAATTGGTTATTGAAGTGACGCACCAAGTTCTGTGGGGCCCACCATGATGTATGTGTTGTATCTACACCGTCCATACATTTGGCTATATCATTTTAAGGCATGAGACAAAGAATGAGTCAGATCCAAATCTGGAGTGGACCCCACCACAGAAAACAGTGGGGAGAGGAACGCCCACCGTTGAAACCTTCCTAAGGTCCACTATGTTGTTTTTCTGAGATCCAACCTGTTTATAAGTTAAGACAGACATGAAAGAAGGGAAAAAAACAAATTTTAGCTTGATCGAAAACTTTTGGCCCTTAGAAATTTTTAATGGTGGGCGTCACTCTCTCCACTGATTTCTGTGGTGGGGTCCACTCGAGCTTGGATCTGACTCGTTCTTTTTCTTATGGCCTAAAATGATATCTCCAAATGGATGAACGGTGTGGATACAACACACATCATGGTGGGCCCTACAGAACTTGGTGACGTCACTTCAGGGTCCACCATGTCATTTATTTTCCATCCGACATGCTGTAAATGTAAAATCCACTGTTCATCCGATGATCCGTACATACAAAAGCTACTTGAATAAAAAACTATTGTAGGCCACACCAATGGGAAGAATGTAAAACTGCTTCCAAATTGATAAATTCACGCTGTGAGGCTTACCTGAGTTTCTTTTATCAGGATGAATTTTGTACCTTCTCTTTATTTTAGTGAGTTACACCTGATTAACGGCTTTGATTGAAGGTCCACGTCATGGTGGCCCCTAATTACTAACCTATTGTTGGCATTGATTCTCATTGTTCCATGTAGTGGGGCCCACTTCTTCAGTTCTTCTTTTGCTTTTCATTGAATTGGTTGTGTTTTCAGACATGACTACGATATATTTATAAATAGCATGCATTCAATTTAAATATAATTGTATTAGTTCAGTTAAACATCGGATAGCTTAGGACCCTATACAAAGGAAACTTATTATGTGCATATATTTTTTTTGAGATGTTAGGATTTAAAAGTATGTATCAAGGGCTTTTTTAACAATCCTCAAAGTTTCATTAAAAAATTCAACCATTTTCCCAATGTTTCTCCATGTTTCCCAAAAAGTGCGATAAATTATGCGATACGAACGATATATCCCGTGCGATAACCGATACATATTTGTATCCCAAGGGTGCGATACATAGTACGATACCGATATTTCGAACACTGGCCGATAGAGTACTGGAGTAGAGGAGTTGATGTGGATGGACGCTGGGTCCATTGGACCCACTTTTTGACGCACTGCGAGAGCTGGAGCGACATGACCGAACCCTGACCATAGACCCATGGGTCGGATTTCACACCCTACTACACCGGTGTTTTAGTTTTTAGACATTTTTTTGGTTCTTTTTTCTCGTTTCAGAGGCTTTATTGCGCTTTCTTTATTTTTTTGTCTTTTCATTATTTTTCTTGCTTTCAAGGGCTTTAGTGCACTTTTACTTTTTCCGCGGCTTATATATACGTCGTGAGAAATCCTATTTTAATTTATTGAATGAATAGAAATTTGTATATTTTCTTTGTCTTTTTTCAATAGATTAGAGTTTCAGGATTGACCCTTAGGTGTTAAGGATTCCACCTGATTTCAGGTTTCTCTCTTCAGATCTTCGAGGTGCAGGAAAATGTAAGAATCATCCTCATTTTCTTTTGACGACAAAAGACTTATACTTTCTTCATCTTGAACCCATCATTCTTCACCCATTTCGTTCCTCTTTGGATATCCCCCTTTCAGTTTGAATGGAAAAGATGGATGGTTAGTCAGTAGAATCATATCCAAACTTGACCGTTGACTAACTTATGCTAGATTTAGGATATCCTCATATCCTTAGGTCCTTCATTTTTACTGCTACGTGATTTTATGCTAAGTGGCATGATCCTGATGAAATGATCTCGTATTTGTGTTGAGATTTACCTAATCCCTTTAATTGGAAACGGTTAGTTAATTCGTGTATTTATTTGAACATTCTTTAACCGGATTATACATGCATTTAGGATTAAGTCATCACATGTCCTTGCATCAGGTGCCAATGGAGTTTGAAGAAGTGGATCAAGTAGCCGAGGTTTTTGGGCGTGCGGCTGGGTCTCCCTGGCAACTTTTGTGGGCCTTCCCCTCTATGGGAAAATTGGTGAAGTTGAAAGATTTGAAAGGAAACTTGCTAGATGGAAGAGCAGGTACCTTTCGCTTGGCGGTTGCATCATGCTCATTAAAGTGGCCCTTTCCAATCTACCTCTATATTTCATGTCGTTATTCTAATGTCTGGCTTCGGTGCTCTCTTGGCTTGAGAAATTGAGGCGGGACTTTTTATGGCAATGAACGAAGGATAAGAAGAAATTTCACTTGATGAGTTGGGGAAATTGAGAAATATGTGGCCCTTTTAGATCGCATTCTTCCCTATTATGCCCTGTCTAACGCTGACTTCGACAAAATGGTGTGGAATGTTGACAATTCATGATTGTTTTTAGTGGTATCTTTTACTCTCTTATTTGTGGGGGCACTCCATTAAAGAGAGGCCAGGGTCACCAAGTTTGTGTAGCGCTATCACATGCTCCTAAGTTTGCGGTGTTCGGGTGGTTCTTGCCATTGACAATCTTCAAAAAGGGGCTACGATGATTACCAACATTTGTATTTTGTGTATGAACGATGGGAGACGGTGGATCATCTCTTTGTGCCCGTTTGTTGGGAGGATTAGGGCAGATCTCTTGGGCCGTTTCCAAGTGTCATGGTCATCATCATGTATGGATAACTCATTCTTATGTTTGTGGAATGGGGTTGAAGCTTGGGAAAGAGAAGTCTAGGCCTTAGAGAATGGTGCTGATTGTTTTGTGGTGGGCTGTGTGGGAGGAAAGAAGGTGCTTCAATGATGATAGGAAGCCGACGGAAGCCACGTCCAATAGGACGAGGTCGTTGATCATCAAATGGGCCTCATGTGTCCCCAAGTTGAGGGATTGCAATTTTCCTTTCCTTGGGTAGTTTTGTCTTGGTGCCCCTTTTCTTTTGTTGCCTTGTTTGGTTTCTTCTTTACTAAAGTTTTTGGTACTTCTCTCTCTCAAAATTGCTTTCCTTGGGTAGTTTTCGGGTTGCTGTCTTGGTATCCCTTTTCTTTTGTTGCCTTGTTTGGTTTCTTCTTTAATAAACTTTTCATTACCTCTCTCTCTCTCTCTCAAAAAAAAAAAAAAAGAGGCCTCAAATGCCTTCGTATCAATTATTTTTGCCTATTGTCCTGTTATTGCAATTTCTCATGCTGTTGAATTCAAAACGTGGTAGGTTCCTCACTATGTCATGAATCAGCTGTACCGGGGCTCCTTCCGTGATACGATTATATCTTAAGTCTGTTTGTCATCCATGTTAGGATTTTAGGATGCTTTTCTTAATATGTTGTGTTCTCTTTGGAGACTAGAAGCTGAAACCATATTGCCAGTTGGGTATTTGACATTCTCACAGAGTGTGATGGTTCATATGCATGCATTGATTAATTGCACATGTGGTTATATAATATAGCTCAAATTAAACAGTCTTGTTGGAGCCACTGGTTATAGGTCACAATCCCTATGTAAGACTGATTGTTTATTATTTATTTATTTTTTAAAAATAAGTAGAGTGATTGAATGATTTGAAGATAGAAGAGAAAAGTAGAGGAAGAAGGCTTTAGTATGGATATAAGAAAACAAGGTGATCGATCAATGAGTTGCAATGAGTGTAGGGGAGGTAAAAATAAATAAATAAATAAATAAAGATGTTCAAAAAAGTGTAGGGAAGGTCAAAAGACGTTCCCAACTGTAATTACTGAGGGTCAATGGTGATTCGTGACTCATATTCTCTTTGAACGAATCTTCATGTTTTAGAGCTTCTTTACTGATATTTGTGCTTGAATGTTCATGGCATTGTAAGAGTTGGAGTCCAATAGCTTCAAGGCATCAGGGAGCTCACCTAGTGCATCCTTATACAATTGTAAGCAATACGTCAGCAAGTGTCAGTACTTTTGTCTAGTGATGGAAGAAGGTAACAATGTGTGCATGTTGTGCTTTGTGTCACTAGTGTTCACACCCCAAGTATAGGGTTGCGATGTAGTAATAATTTTGGTAAGACTGAGGTCGAATCCACAAGGACTGAACCTTGTACGTAATTTGAAAGTAACTTGAACTAGAACTAGAAGAAGATATGATCTAAATCAAGGAATTTTAAGAGAAATAATGGTGAAATATTAGATTAAAACGTGTAAAATTCAAAGGTGGGAAACTAGGGTGCCAAGGATCCACTTGTAGAGATTAGGGAGATCTATGCTTGATTCATAAACACAACTGGAATCAGAGTCCTATCCTATCCAATTGGAAGATATAACATTAAAAATCAACCATGAACTTTCTTTGATCCAGTTATCAAGAGATGAGAAGGATGAGAATTAGAATTGATTCCATCATAAGGCCATGCCCATGAGACAAAGCAAATAATAGAATTTAACCATTCCACAACCAATCTAAGAGAGTTATGAACATTAGGAAGGGTTCCATCATCCAACCATGCCCATGAGACGATGGTGACCAACAGGGCTTCCTAACTTCACAATCTCAATAATGAAAAAGACATGCTCAGAGCTATCACAGATTTATTGTAATTTAAGTCACAATAAACCATTAAAAACTAAAAACATTCCTTATAATCAAACTAAATTCAAAGGTAGTTCAACTTACATGAATCAAAGACGTAAAGAAAAGTCTCCCATTACACTACAAGCTTCACCTCTTAGCCCTAGCTAAGCATCATAGACATGATTAGGCTAGGATTTCTTAGGAAATAAAAGCAAAAATTAAGAAAGAAAAAGGAAAGAAGAACTCATGCAACAGCTGCACGTCCACAACCCACTTTCTCTCTTTCTTTCTTGCTCTTCACTTCTTCATGTCCAAGCTCGGATTGATGCCTTTCTCCATGCTCTCTCTCCTCCTTTTATAGACTAAGGTGGTCGGTGGAGTCACTGTTTGCGCACAGCAGCATGCGTAGTTTTTACGCATCCAGAAAATACAAGTCGCATGCGCAAGAGAGAAATGCAAACCGACTTGCGTTTGGAATGTGTTTGCGGGACAATGAACGTCTTTGGATTCAGAATTTCTCCATGGCTAGGCTTGTCCTTGGTTGGGCTTCCATTTGTGTGGTTCAGATCGTCGAAACGATCGATAATCGTGGCCCACAACTCCCCCGAATTTTTGAATTTCCCGGACGCGCGTAAGGCTTACGTGAGTTGCGCTGGGCTCTCGGTGGGCCCCACAGTGGTGTTTTCGGAAGAATCCACCCCGTCCATTAGATTCCCGGCGAAAAACTAGTCGAAAAAGAGTGGTTTTGGTCGAGTTTTGGTGTGGTCTGTTGTATCAAATCAACTCGTCGTTCGTCTTGTGTTTTTCGGTAATCTATGTGTATACGTGTGCATGGGGCCAAAAGGCTACCATGGCCAGGGTCGTGGCCACCCTACAGAGCAAATGGACGGTCCAGATCGTCCGTTGGGGTGAACACGGTGGGCCACAATGAATCACCGACGGATGCAATCCTCTTACTGAACGCGTGAAGAAACAAGCTCGGGTCAACTACTATTGATCGGACTGGCTGGTCCGATGCGGTGCGAGAGTGCACCGCCTGTGCACTCCCACCTGATCATGTGGGGTCCATTGTGATGCGTGTGGGAAATCCACTCCGTCCATCCATTTTGTCTTCTAATTTAAGGGTTTGAGACCAAAATTGAAGCATATCCAGATATCATGTGGGCCCCAGATCAGTGAATTGTGGGCTGATCTGTTCGTTGGGCCACTTTTACAAGGATCCAATGGTTGAAATTCGATGTGTATGGTTAATTTAGGGTCCTCGGGCCAAATATAAAGTTTCGAGCCAAACGGATGGTGGGAACCCTGTGATCTTGCATTTAGGACGACTTTCAGGCTACTTGAACTTCAATCACTTGATTTTCTCGGATCTTTGGCATGTAAAATCTTCGATCTCGGTCTCCTAGGAGCTGTCCCTTGCCTTCGTAATTTTTGAGTGTTAAATCTATGCTTTTAGTACCTTTTTTCAGTCCAGGCTCCTAACTTCACTTTTCAATACAAATATGATTAAAATAGGACGTTAAACAGTATCATATCGTAAAATCAGGTAATAACTGGGGTCTAATATGCAATATTTAACCCTCAACAACTAGATATATGGAGATCTTGGAGGGGCCTAATTTGCAAGTGGAGGTTTGAGGATGAGAATTTAAAGTGTGGATGCAGAAATAAATCTCGGCTCTCTTATAGGACTGGGGATACCATACATACCCATAGGTCAAGGTTCATATAATTGTTGTTTGACAAACCCTTTATTTTGTTTGTAAGTTTTATATCCTTTTTCTAATGGCTCATGGATCTTGGTAACAGATCTGACCATATTCCTAAATTAGGCAAAAAGCTATACATTTAGGTGAATTGTTTTTGTGGGAAGGTTTCCATGTATTTGACTGGCTATGATAAAACTCAGTTCTAAGTTGCTTTAAAGTCACTAATCCTGAAACGCGAATGGATGACTCTTAAACCATTGGATTCCATCAGAGCTCTGTTGTTAAGTGTGCTTTGTGGGAGATTAGGCAATAAAAAAGAATAACTAATAACTAGATAAGCCTGCTCAGACCTTGTTTTTCCATATTTAAAACTAATAATCGATATGTTATCTAACTGAATTGATGCAAGTATATTCAAAGTCTATTCATATAATATATAAATGTAAGAAGACGTGTGGAAACCAAGCAATACATTCAAAAGCAAAAGAAGAATCACTAGAGGAGGTTACATACATATTTGATTTTATATTTGGACGCAAAGATTGCAACCGATTTGCGAGAAACTGAAAAATTTTGATTTTTTTTCAATTTTCTATAACTTGGCCCATTTCCTCCCTATCTTGAAATTGAAGCTCCCAACTATGATTTTTCATGTAAAACATGAAAATCATGGATTTCTAACAATTTGACACTGATTTAACGTGATTTGCATTTTTTTTTTTTAAAAAAGATCGAAAATAAAAAATGCTCACTGGATTGAACATGTGGGATACAAGATATATCGTGGGATATATCAGTCAATATCGTCGATACTTGAAACATTGATGGTGGGATGTTCTCTAAACCGAATGAATCCATCAAGGTAATGAGAGATTAACTTGTTGGGAAAAAAATGTAAAAAAAGAAGAACAAGTTAAAAAGAAACTTCCTACACATGACTTATGCTCGTGACCTCCATCAAAGATGTCACAATCTATGTCAAGAAAATAAATCGGGTGAAATACAATGAAGAGTTTCATACATTGACATCATAGGCAAGGTGTCGTGGGTATGGAGAACAAAATAACTCAAGATATCTTAATCGTATTAACCTAGATGTTAGAAATGAATTGGTTTTCAAATGTGTATTTAAGATGCAATGCATATGCACTTGCATTAAAAACTGAGGAGATAATAAGTGGGGGACTTGGGAGATGATTTGGCACCCCACGTGGACTGTTATCGACAATGGAGCAGTATACTAACTTCCCGTGTAAGGCAACCACAGGGCCTCATATAAGATGAGGGAAAATGGCCCAATGTCTAACAATGAAGCCAAATCCCAAACTGGGAGGAGGTAGTTATGAACGGGGGGCCTAGCACGCTCAAGATGGGGCAACACAACTCTTCTTTCACATGCTTTAAGTGTGGGTCATTGGGACATCGTTCTTTTCACATGCTTTCAGTGTGGGCCACTGGGACATCGTTCTTTTCACATGCTTGAGAATTAGTCTATAATTAAAGTGATTTGGGCCAAGGAAGGAGAATATGTTGAAGATACTCCTGACCATTCATGCAAATGAAAGCTGAAAATGACACAGAATATGAAGAACATGCATATGAGGATGGGGCACAAGTTGGGGAAGATGTAATAAATGTGTATGGCGATGGGGTGAATTGTTGGTTATCCAATGGACTATGCTATTGATGCTTTGGGTGATTGACAGAGGGCGATGGTTATGGCACAATGGGGGTACTCCATCAATAAAGTTATTTCTCCCTCTCTACTCCACCATTTTTGTGGGTGTACTCTTGTCTACTTCTTTGCGATTTGGGTGTTGAGATTTCATTGACTCGATAACTGGTTGCACCAGTCCTTCAGTTGTTAAGGTTGAACTATCCTTAATCTTGCAGGAGTTTTTGGAGATACAAATTTTAATTTTTTTCTTTTTAGTCAGCTAGCATTCATCCCATAGAGAATATCTCAACCAAGCAGCTACACAAAGTATAATTGCTGAAGTTGTGATGGCGGTGGGCCCCCTGCCCTCTCAGTAACCCCATTATTACCCAAGCAAGCATTTGTATACCTTCCACATGCACCAGATCTATGTCACACTTACAGCAAATACTTTGAGATGAAATTTAGAGTGGGGGTTGGGTTTGTGTGTGTGTGTGTGTGTGTGTGTGTGTATTATCCAGATATTAAAAGTATGATATATACAAGGAAATAGTGGTGGTGGTGATTTTTTCTTTTTCCCTTTGTCTTTATCTTTTGAAAAGAAAGAAATGAGCATGCCTTGGTTAGTTATGCTGAACTCAGCTGAATGATGCAGTCTTGTTCACCCAACCAAGCCATATCACTTTTTACTAGGTAGAGAGAGTAGGTAGATATGTGGATTGAGGTAAGTGACATTTCAACTTGGCAAGCTTTGTAACCTTGCTTTCATCTGCTAAATGTAATAGTCTTTTTGTTTACACGTTGAAGAAGCATGCCATATTCATCCTCCTTTTTTTTAAAAAAAAAATTATTTATTTATTTATTTATTTATAAAAACGTGCCATATTCATGCAATGATTTTGCTGAACTGAAGATGTGCTTGTTCATTCTATATGATTTTTTGAAGTTATTGGCTTGTTGTCAAGGGAGAATTTTCATGCAAATTGTTTCTCTCTCTCTCTTCTTTTCTCTTACGTCACTTGTCCATTTCCCCCCTTGAATTCTTCTATCTTTATAAAGTAGATGTTGCATGTCTTGAAATAGTTGTTTGTTACTCTTAATTATTCCAATTTATTTAGTTGCCGTAATTTCAACCACGTCATGCAATTGAGAATGATGTTGCTCACCATCTCATTCATACACCGATTTAAATGATTTTCTATCATGGTTCGTTGTGAACCTGATCTTTTGATCTGTTATAAATTGCAGCTAGTCGTGCCTTGGAGGTTCTAAGTTTTACTCCTATCAGTGGAAAACCAATCAGGATCATGTTCTCACATCAGAATCCTGGCATCCGGAAAAGTGGATATGCTAATGTACGGAAAAGTGGATATGCTAATGTATTTATCAAGAACCTGGACACTACAATAGATGAGGCAGCATTGTATGATATTTTTGCTACCTTTGGTCCTGTCCTTTCTATCAAGGTGGCCACTGATAAGAGTGGTCAGTCTAAGGGACATGGGCGTGTACAGTTTTCTATGGAGAAATCTGCACAGAATGCCATTAAACAACTTAATGGTACGTTGATAAATAATAAACAAGTCTATGTTGGCCCTTTTGTTCGTCGTGAAGAGCGAAATCAAACAGATGGATCAACAAAGTTCACTAATGTATATGTTCAAAATTTGTCTGAAACAACTACTGACGACGACCTTGGGAAAGTTTTTAGTACTTATGGTCTGATTACTAGTGCAGTTATTATGAGGGATTCAAATGGGAAAAATAGAGGCTTTGGCTTTGTCAATTTTCAGAATCCTGACGATGCTGCTGCCGCAGTTGAGAGTACTTCCCATGGTGAGAAAAATTGGTATGTTGGAATGGCTCAGAAGAAAGCTGAAAGAGAGGCAGAACTGAAAGCCAAATATGAGAGGGATAGCATGGAAGAACTACGAGGGGCTAAATTATATGTGAAAAATCTCAATCATAATATCAACGATGAAAAACTCAAGGAGTTGTTTTCTGAATTTGGCACTGTAACATCCTGCAAGGTATTCATTACACTAGGGAAGCATCTAAAACATGTAGGATCGGCTTTATAAACACTTTGTCAGGGCATTTATATGTAAACAAATTTGGTCTTTCTACAGGTCAAGCTGGATTCACATGGACAGAGCAGGGGTTTTGGTTTTGTGGTACTTTCAACCCCCGAAGAAGCTAACGGAGCTGTAAGTCGGTGATTTCTAATCCACAAGCCATTCTAGATGTTTCTTTACAGCACAACGATCTGATGTTGAGTGTATTGATGAAATTATTTTTATTTTTATTTTTATGGGGCAATTCTTGTTCTTAATGGGCTGTCATTTAGATAAATGAAATGAGCGGGAAAATGATAGGAAGGAAACCTCTGTATGTGGCCCCCTTTCAGCGCAAGGAAGAAAGAAAGGCAAGGCTGCAGGTGACCTGCTCTGACTGCGAATTCCAATTGTGTTGCTTGGTTATATGCTCGACTCTGAATTTCTATCCCCATTGTTTTTGCTGAAGCAAAATGTGTAGGCAATAATCTGATTTTAGTAAGATAACACATTCAAGTACATTGGCATTGACTTTGATCCCACATTTGGTGCAAGTATATCTCCCAGTCCAAAGATTGGGTGGTAATACAAAACATGTGAAGGGGGATTTGAAAAATCTCATTCTGAAATCATGTTGGGATTCCCGCTAACCATCCTTGGAAGGTGGGAGATAACTGTGCAACTGGCTCTCAGTGCATGCAAAGTCTATTCCATTGAATGTTTTAATCAAAGATTGTTTTCTTTGTATCAATATTTATTTATGTGTGTTTGATTGATCTATAGGTCCTTTAAATAACCTATACGTTGGGGATTTTGTATGCGATCCTCTAGCATGGTTGGTTTCATAACTTGGGGTAAAAGAGGAAGATTGATGTCTGATGGGCGGCTGAGTGTAAAACTTTTTCCAATCTTCTACTTAAAAGCTGCCATGGCTTAAGATGATTAATGTGATACATGAGGATTGGTTCTCAACTATGCAGCCTCCGGGATGAACACATTGCAACTTTTCTGTATTGTAATCATATGAGTCACAGCAATAAGCATCTAGGATCTCCTGGAAATGGCTCCATAAATGCTACCTGAGCTATTACTTTTTTTTTTTGACAGGTAACGATAAATTTTATAGAAAAAAAGAGATTACAAAGACATGGGACTGATCAGCTGAGATAACCAATCAGATGCATCCTAAGAAAGACAGATTACATCCCTTAAGCTTATCAACTACTAAAGCCCATTCAACAATAAACTGAATAACCCTTTTAACCATGTCCTCTATCAACTTGGAAGTGTCATTGAAACATCTCCCATTTCTCTCTTCCCAAACAGCCCACCAAACTGCTAGAATAGAGATTTTCCAGAGAATAGTCTTTTGGGTCACACACCTAACTCCCTGCCAAGCACTTGGCAAACTACCGACTGAATCCAGGAAAACCCAATGCACTTGAAAACGTGACAGGAGATCAGCTCAAATGCGATAGGTATACGGGCAGAGCATGAACAGATGGTCCACAGATTCTTCATCAGCCATACAACATAAACAGATATTGGTAATGCACATGCCTCTCTTTCTTAGATTGTCCACGGTCAGAACCTTATTCCTAGCAATCAACCACCCAAAAGAAGCTACTTTTGGAGGCACTTGAAGTTTTCAAACATAGTGAGAAGGGATCTCTTCTACCAGACATGCGTTCTTTGCAATATAAGTGTATAAGGACTTGACTGAGAATTGCCCATCTGGACTGATCTGGGTTGCTGTTCTGAATGTGGCTAAGCAAAGCGACATACTCTTCGACCTCTTGGTCCCGTAAGTTTCTTCTACACACTGAACTCCAAACAACTGCTCCCCCTAGGATCGAGTAACAAGAGTCCACTGAAATGGACTGATTAGGAGCTAGGCGGTAAATTCGCGGAAAAGCTGCTGCAAGAGTGTCATTACCCACCCAAATATCTTCCCATAATCGAGTGCGATCACCTTTCCCAATCACTATACCCATTCCCTTAAGAACTTTCACCTTGATTTCTAAAATACCTTTCAAAAGATTCGATGCTTTGTATGCGGAAGAATTTTTTGTCCACGAACCCCCTTATGAGCAACCATATTTACTTTTGATCAAGTTATTCCAAAGAGTACCATTCTCGGTCCCTAGCCTCCAAGTCCACATACCTAAAAGAGCCCGATTCGTACTATTGAGGTCTTTTACTCCAGCCCCTCCTTTGGTATGCTTGCACACTTCCTTCCAATTAACCAAGTGAAACTTCTTCTTGCCTTCTTTCCCGTGCCACAAAAAATCCCTTCTAAGTCTCTCGAGAGATGCCAAAACAGATGCTGGGCATTTAAATAAAGACATAAAATATAGGGGAAGATTCGAAAGCGCTGCCTTGATAAGGGTAAGCCTGCCCCCCAGGGATAAGTATCTACATTTCCATCTAGCTAGGTAGGAACCCGTTCTTTCAATCACCTTGTCCCATTAAACTTTAGGAGGTTTACCAATACACAATGGAAGACCCACAAACATAGTTGGAAAGCGGCCCGTCGCACATTGAAAGAAATCAGCATATTTTGCAATCTGATCAACTTCCAAGTTCACCCCAAACATTTTAGTCTTAGCCATGTTAACTCTTAAGCCTGAGACTGCTTTAAAGCATCTAATAATGGTCCTCAAATTACTAATTTTCTCATGATCTACTACAGAAAACAAGAGCTTGTCATCTGCAAACCGAATGTGAGAGATCGAATCCGTTGACCCTTCCGTTCTAAATCCGTTAATAGTTCCTTCCTCCCGTCCCTTGCTCAACATTCTGGGAAAGGCCTCCCCTACTAATAGAAATAGGAAAGGAGACAGGATCTCCCTGAAGAAGGCCCCTCGAGCTACGAAAAAACCTTTTGGAGATCCATTAATTACAACGGAAAAGAAAGCTGAGCCCACACATTCCCCAATCCATCTTCGCCATTTATCTCAAAAACCCATACGAGAGAGCATATACTGTAGAAAACCCCAATCAACATGATCATATGCTTTTTCAAGATCCAACTTGCAAACTAAACCTTGCTCTTTGGATTTGTGCCTCGAATCCAAACTTTCAAAGGCAATTAGAGCACTGTTTATGATCTGACGACCCGGAATGAAAGCACTTTGATTATCAGAGATAAGAGAACCAATCACCCCTTTCAGACGAATAAGGTTACCTGAGCTATTACTTGATCCACCCAATGACAAATCACTTCCCAAATCATTGACTCGACGGTCTAAACGTGGTCTCACTAGGGTTGCACATTGGGATGAGATGGGATTGAACTGATTTTCTGGTACTGATTACTCTCTGAACAATAGGAAATTAGTGTCATTTGATAGCTTATCAAGTTACCCAAAAATCAGGCTGGTCCAATCCAGGTCGGCATGTGTACAAAACAAATGGATGAACAAAGAAGCTTGGGTTAGCTGTTCATTTTTGTTTTGTACATTGTGGTCTGCCTGACAAGGTGACCCACCTGGTCTTTCGAAGGGGGCATCTATCTGGTGAGACCTGCCTGATGGATTGCTCGCCTATTTAACAGGTCCTGTGTTGGAACATGTGGACCTTGTATTGGGGCTGAGCTGTACACGTGGAAACTTTGCATCGATATCAGTCTTATACTTTACTATCTCATTCCTTCCCACTATTTCCTTCATTGCAAGCTGGGAATTGCAGATTTGCTGTTGTTTCTGATTGTTTCTATAGATTGCTCTATATGTTTTTTTTTTCTGTTTTCATAATTAAGGTCGTTGATAGTTAAAAAGCCTTTGTCATTGTAAATACTTTTCTTTCGTTGCTTGATAGATGGTTAGGCATGTGTAATGAGCTATTGTATTTTTTTGTTTTTGATATTTTTTTTTTGCTGGATGTTTTAAAAATCTCGTAACGGGGTCGAACCTTCAATTGCATCTCAGGGTCCAATGACGCCTTCGCTATGTGATGTATTTGGTTTGCCATTTCTTCCCATGGATGCAGCTCGATCTCAGCCTGTGACAATTACAAAACTTGCCTCTGCTTTAGCTTCGGCGAGTCCTGAGCAGCAAAGGCTGGTAATTACTCTTTTCTTCTTTTATTACTACTGTGAATGCTTTTGATTGACTTTGCATTTCACTGAGTGTCTTCTTTCAACAAGGCGATGCAGCAGAAAAGATGAAAAGAAATGCAGAATATTTTTTTAAAAAAATCAGGATATTCAAGTTATTCTGTAATGGTAATGGTGGCCATAACGGCTACCACTGTTACCTTTATGATATGGGCTGTAACGGCGGTTATACTCTCTCTCTCTCTCTCTCTCTCTCTCTCAAAATCTGAAAAACTTATATCAGCCCGTAATGGACTGTTACAAACTTTATAGGGGGGGCATAACGGACTGTTATGGGTCATTTTTTCCATTACGACCCAGCAACATGTAACGGTTGCCACCATTACCTTTACATAATGGCTGTTGACCATGGGCATATTGCATGAGAATATGATATTACTTCATTTTTCAAAGAGGATGTATTTGATATGCTGGATGGGTATGACTACCAATATGAAATGCCCAAGCCATTGCATTTTGCATGGAAGTATCTCAATCCAAACTGTCCAAAATTTTGAGCCTACTCATGATAGCCTGGAGCAGGAAAAAAAAAAAAAAAACTGAATGAATAATCCCTGCCGATGGCCAGACGTAAAATTGATGGTTTAAAATGGAAAAAAGTGAATAGCCCAAATTCCAAAAATGTTCATTATGTAATGGTTGCTCTATCAATCTGATTTTAGGGCCGTGTCCTCCCTACTTTGGGGCTAAGGTTTTGGACAGGTTGGATTAATGTGTGCCATGAGGAAAATGGCTTTGCACGAGCAAGTGAATGGTCCTACTCTACTAGTGTGTAGAAGTTCACTTTTCAAAATTTGTTTCTTTTGATATCCAGTTTGTTGAATTGGTTTGTGTCCTTTTCTTGGCTATCTTGTTTCCTTGTTGCATTCCATGCTCCGGAATACCAGATGCTTGGTGAACAATTGTTCTTACTCGTTGATCGCCTGGAGCATGATTTCGCAGTGAAAGTTACTTGGATGCTGCTTAAGATGGACCAGTCAGAGCTACTCCACCTCATAGAGTCCCCAGATGCTCTGAAGAAGAGAGTTGCTCTAGTTAGGGAAATCTTCCAGTTTGCGCTAGTTACTGGCACCAATCTTTATGAAGCTATGAAAGTTTGCCGGTTTCCACAAGTTACAGGTTCTGATGTTGCTGATCAGCTCAGCTCGTTATCGTTATAGCTAGACGACTGAGTTCAATCTAGGGATTTTTCCATATTGCTGCCTGACTTTTGGGCCATTGAACGAAAAACTCAATACTTTAAAACTATTTCCATAAAACTGTCCGACTTTTTGGCCATGGAAAAACCACCTACATGTGGTCAATTGATTACGAATCAAACACTTCATACTTTAAAACTATTTTCATAAAACAGCTTGCCTTTTTCATACCCCAACAAAGAAGAAAAGCGTCCTTAAACTTTTACTGACTGGAAAAAAACAAAATACTTTTCTGCCCGTGTCACTGAATATTTCACTGTTTAACCCCTTTCCTCTTAGGAACGTTAGGTCTAATAATGGTCACCGTTCAAGTAGTGGGGTCCACTGTGATGTCTTTTGAGAAATCCACCATCTATCAGTTTTGGCAGGTCAATTTTGGTGGTGGGCCCAAAAATAAGGTAGATTGAAAGCTCAAGTGGGCTACAAGGAAGGATATAGTAGACATGGCTGGACACAGAGCTCTCTGTTGAAACACCTGAGCCCGACAATGATGTTTGTAACAAATCCACCCCATCCACCAGTGTTGCCACATCATTTGAGCACATGACCCTGATCCAATATTCAAGTGGGCCACATGACAGGAAGCAGTGGTCATTAAACGCCTACCATTGAAGTCACGACTGTGATCGACAGTCTCTCCTGGAAGGGAGGGGAATAGGTCCTCCCGGCCTGTATTGTATATATACGCTGTACATCTGTTCTTCCAGCTCGTTTAGGGCACGAGGCAAAAAATGAAGTAGATCCAAATCTCAGGTGGACCGTCCCATAGGAAATAATGGTGATTGACCTTTGTAAACTTCCTATAGGCAAAAAAGATATGGATCAAGCTCATAAACATTACGGTGGGCCGTAGGAAGTTTTAATGGTGGGTGTTCAATCAGCGGAGTTTGTCCACCTTATATTTAGATTCACTTAATTTTAGGCCTCATGCCATAATTTGAGCTGGAAAAACGGATGGATATCACTGCTGTCAGAATCGTGCGCATAAACACATCTCTGGCTCTGTCAGTTTCCTCGGAAACGTGTAAGAGTTCACATGATTGTGGGGCCCACCTTAATGTTATTGAGAAATCCACGTCCATCACTTTCGATAGATCATTTTAAGTGGTGGGGTAAAAAATGAGGCAGATACAAAAGTGGGCCACACGGTAGGAAACGTTGGGTATTCAATAATTTTGGATCATGGAACTATAAGCTCCGCTTGTAAAAACTAAAAGCCTCAAATTGAAAATAAAAAAGTTCAAATACGCCTAGCTTGAATGTAATCACTGGATCTAGGGTCAATTGGTTTGTGATTTAAACTCTCCTAAATTTAGAAATATTTAGGGGAAAAAAAATGGGACTTCTTATATCATGTAGCTTGTATGTCACAGGTTTGGACTAGTGATTAGATTCATCTCATCAAGCATAAAATAAAATTTGACCACTTTACTTTTAACAGATGTCCATTTGAGCATGTTAGAAATACTAAATTTGAATGATTTGAATTTAGATATAGGTTATGTAACAAAGCAAATGATTATTATATTTACATCAACAATTATGGTTGCATTCACAATGCCAATGATTTATAATGTTGCATCCATGGTGAGAATAATAATTGTTGTATATTATATGACCACAAAGGGTGAAAATGATCTTTGACATGCCCGCATAAGAAAGGAAGAAGAAGCCATAGTTCCACACAAAATGATAGATGAGATCCATGTTTAACCTTGTTTGTCAAGGAGTCGATGGAGATGAGGGGCATGCAAGACTCCCTTGGTAGTTTTGTGCAAAAGCATAATGCTATTGTCAATGACAACAGTAACTTTGTACATAATAAGCTATTCAATGAACATGATAAATATCAATGAAGAGCATTAAAGCATCTCATAACAAACAAAGATTAGTGAAATTGTTCGTCTATTGACCTGCCAAATTGAGATACGAGTTTTTGGAAAACATGACAGGAGATTGAGGATGTCACGTGATGAAAGTTTTGTTAATTTTAAACATTTCAACCTATATAATTCTAAATATTTGATATTTGTTTCTTTCTATCATTTTCTTTATTAATAGGTGTTCATATGTAATTTGCGTTATGTACGTTTGGATTATGCACACATTGGAATAAATACATTTTTTCCTAACATATGAGCTTTTGCTTCAGTATAAAATTTAGCTTCATGCATAAAATTTAGTGGACTCACTTTTAAGAACAATAGAAGTTAGGAAATATTCTTCATCTTCTTTTTTTTTTTCCAAAATGTATATTTTGATGGACTTTTTGGAATAAGTATCTATTTTGTAACACGTGTTAACCACTAGTATTGTACATGATTTACGATCTCCTTTAAATTTTTGCGAATATATTATAAAATTTGAATGCATTTCAAATATAAGTTGACAAATAAAATTTTTAGAATCAAGAGTATTTCAAATATGTAGTGCCAAAAACAACAAGAATATTTTGAACTTAGGATATTTCGAATCCAACTTATTCTTAATACAAGCTATCAAACAAGCCCTTTGCATACATGTGACCATCGATCAGTGATTGAGAGAGTCGATATTATAAGTATTCTAAATACAAGCTACCAAGTAAGCCCTTTACAGACGTGGCTATCTATCGATTGGTGGTTTAAAACGTTGACATTATGGGGATCCATCGAAAATCCTACTTTAGTTGCCCATTTTGTGAAGGTGGGCCCCAATGTGTGAATGACTTGGCCAATCGATCACCCTCGTAAGAAAATAATGACCATTTTAATAAACTTGCCAATACACTGCAACCAATATACTACTGAGTAGTTATTTTTGAGGATTGGTCGGAGATAATGCATGCTGCGTACATACAAATTCTGAGTACCAGCACATTAAGGTTCATGCTAGCTAGAGTATCAAATAAATCTCCTACTTTATTAGTTTAATTCATTAAGACAATGGAATGATCACACAATAGGGCTGTTGCATCCACCATATTGTGCTTGTGCCATCCAACTCATCCCATCCCTTAGATGTATTTCCAAAGTTAGGTCCAAATCCCAAAAATCAGCCTAATCGAAAATAATAGTGACCCACACCATAGAGAACAACAATAAGCAATCAGGAGGGAGATGCCCAAAACTTCCAAATTGTGTGGCCCACCGTGCTGTCTATATCAGATCCAATCGATTAATCAGATGTCCCACTGAAGATAACGGAACCTACCAAAAAAAGGTCATTCCATAACTCATGTATGCCAAACCAGGTGAATTTATATTTGTAGTTGTGGTTTTACATTGTTCCTTCAAGGATATCAACCAGCAAAGCGAGAGGTTCATGAAGCTCAACCCATTTAATAGAAGAAGGAGAAGAAAAAAATAATAATAAATAAATCCAACTTATATAACTTAAATGACAGCTTATATGCCCATGACAGGTCTACCCAGCCATGCTTACTTGCAGTGGATCAACCCATATATGCTACATATGTATAAACAACATGGAGGGCTTTATATATATGAGCTTGGGCCAGGATGAGCCAAGGTTACTTCAAATTCTTCTTGAAACTGAAGGGGCTTTAATTTCCAAGCCAAAGCCTATCTCATGAGCCTGAAAGTTGTGCCCAAACCTAATCCGAATGCCTGCATAGCCCGAAAACACATGGCCAGCCAGCCATACTAACAACCCTAATCATAAGTATATTCATGCTAAATTACTTCCTAATAAGAGGCCGAATCCATGCAAACCTTGTAGAATGAGCTTATTTTACGACTCTTGCAAGTGAGGTCCACCTTAAAGTTATCATGGCATCTGACCTGTCCAGAAGAATCCACACCATAAAATTGGGATATCTTAAAATTAGGCTGATTCAACCATCATGTGAGCCACCATAAGTTTTAGGTGGTTGTCCATTGTTTTCTATGTGGCTCACTGTAAATTTGACCGCATCTCATTATCAAGTAAGCCTCATCACAAGAAAAAAAAAAAAAAAAAAAGGCCTGTACAATCATTAGATGGGCCACACCATAGAAAACAATAATAGACAACCATCTAAAATCCTCTAAATTCACATGCTGGGACACTTGATGGTTGGATTAGTCTCAATTTTTTGGCATCCTACTTTGGTGACCAGTACTTTTTTGATGAATGACCTGTCCACTGTCATGTGTAGAGGAGGTAGGCCGCAAGGGAGGGCACAGTGCCGACATCCACACCAGTGAGGTGAGTCCCTCATCCTAGATTTACTAACCCCCAAAACCAAGCTGGCCTACTCATCAGGTGGGCCACAATGCATTAAACAAATGGACAAAGCTAATAAAAAATTCGACAGGCTCTTCCCATCCGTCCACTTCTTTTCTGTGCCTCACCTAATGATTAATAAATGGACCACCCTGATTTCTATACTAACGCATCTAAAAGTGAAACTGAACCGTGGGATGGCTAGGATCTCCTTGGCGCCAGTATTCTTTTAGCTAAGCAAATGAAAGTTTTCGAGGCCAGGTTCCCCTGTTTGTGATGAATAGGGGTGCTGTGCACCAAGTTTGTACATGTGGGGCCCATGGTTGGTTTATCCAAGCCATTTATCTGATATCCCCCATCATCAATGGACAATGCCAGACATATCCAAAGGCCCATCATGTGATCTCTGCATACCATGATCAGCTAAAAACACCTCTTAGAATTTGGCTTAGCTATGAGAGCAATGCAATGTCAATTCACTTGCATTACCCGTGAACATCAATTATAGCCATTCATCATGCGATCGGTCACCACATGATTCATTGGGCCACAGGTTTATGTAGAATTTGGAACGTTGGTCAATCTCTCAATGGTTGATTATTGACTACCTGTATGGACCACTTGATCATTCCTAACCTGGTTTTTTAGACATGGGTTTATCCAGTTGGAATCACTTGAGGCTCCCATACCACACATATGCTCCTTGTTTCCTTCCCATCTGTGAGGTGACTGCACTTGAAGTCCAGTCCCTCAAGCGAACTTAGCATTCCTCCACAACTCACTCTCCAAGAGGCCGAAAGTGCTGTTAACCACTGCTAATTCGCAAGCCTTGTCAAATGAATTGAAATGAGCTTGTAGAATCCTCCAAACTAGAGGGAACGGATTAGGTGAGACCCCAAATCCACCAAGGTGGGTGGGACCCTGACTGTGGGGCCCACTGTGATGTATGTGACTACATCCACGCCATCCATCCGTATTGAAAGGTCATTTTAGGGTGTGATCCAAAAAATGTAGTTCCAAATTCTAGATGGACCATAGTACAGGAAAAAGTAGTGATTGACCATTAAAAACTTCTTGTGGGCCACAAAAGCTTTGGATCAGGATGATATGTGTGGTCTCTTCATCTAGGTGTTTGTGGCCTTATCAACAGGTTGGATGGCAAATAAACATTCCAGTGGAATCCACGAAGTTCGTAATGGTGGGGATTCAATCACAACTGTTTCAGCTTTATTTTTGGGATGATGCCCTAAAATAAGCTTTCAAAATGGTTGGACAGTGTGGATTTAAGGCACATACATCACTATGAGCCCCACAGTCAGGGGTCCCACCCACCTCAGTGGATCCAGGTTCCACCTAATCCGCTCCCCAAACTAGCATGGGCTATCGCAGAATGGCACCGGATTGGAGCTTGCATGGTCGGTCACACAGCAATATGTTGTAGAGACCTGCAATCAGGAGAGCAAATGAAATGGCTCACTCCAGCTAAGTGAGTGATGTCAATGTCATAAGGTCTAGCATCAGCACAATCATCCATTTCGAAATCTATGGACACTAGCAACTGAATGCTGGATTTCAGTACGCCTGTCAGTAATTAATAGTTACTAGTCCATGATTTTGAACAACAACTTGGAACCAAATCAATCAATTTGCCAATCAACAATATTTCTTCGGGTATTTCAATATAACATTAGCAAGTAGTTGACCTTTCATATTATATATGTATGAGCTCTGCAGAGCCCACAGGTTGGTACAAGGCATACCATCTACTTGACCGCAGGGCAGACAGCTGCAACATCTAAGCTGTCCATCAGGTGTGTCCAATAGTGCCGATACTCTTGCCTAAAAATCAAGTGGTCCACTCATCACATGGGCTATGATGTTAGAAACAGGCCTTAGATAGTATATACAATGACTGAAATATATGTTACAAGTCTGTTGGCATTTCACACATAAAGAAACATGTAATTGTGAAATTTAATTGAAATGAATCATATAAAGAAACATGTAATTGGGAATTCTCTCTCTCTGAGAACTTAAAACTGTAATTTTTTTACTCTACCGATCCAATCCATCGATAAAACACACAAACGATCTCCCCCTAGATAGAGCTCAGTTACCTGTGACCATTATAGATATTAGCTCCATTTAGCTTCATTGGGAGAGCCACAGATGCTGGGTTATAAAGAACATTGAGAAAGTTCAACCAAATAGCAAGCACCCCCAGCACCCCACAAACAAACATTGTTGGAAGCAATTTCAATCTTTATGGTGTGTCCGCCGAACTCTGGTAATGATGCCATGGTCAAACTAGATCCTCAAGTATGTTACGTTACAACAGTTAGATCAGATTCGGCGAAAAGGACAATCTTCACAATAAATAAGGGCAACTGTGCACATGGTTAAGGATAATTGTCTCCACTATCTCACACTATCTCAATATCAAAATGAAACAAATTTGAAAAGACTGACAACAGAAACAATCGCAGAACCTCATGACCTATACAACCCCCCCCCCCCCCCCCCCCCCCCCACACACACACACACAAAAAAAAAAGAAAAAAAAAAAGAGAGAAAATTTTAAAAAAAAAAAGAAAGAAGAAAAACCCATAGTCCAAAGATTTGAAATTGATTTCAGTGAAGCTTGGAATCAAAATCACTGACATGAGATACAAACTTAAAAGTTCACCATAATTCTCTATACTTTGAGATCATCAAAGGCGATGCTTCTCATCTACAGTGCTATTGTTTGATACAAATGTTGTTGTCAATCAAATGCTTTACAATTTAGATGTAGATCTCAAGTCTCAAAACTTCCATTGGTTAATCAAAGGGAACCATGAACCCACCTAAAGAGACCAGGTACATCAAACAAACTAGTCAGGTACTGATGCATCAGTAGTAGTACACAATAATTCATCAACTTCCAAACCCTAGTAATGCCAATTTGGGTTAACAAGAGTGGGTGAATTACAAATCACTGTATCACCCTTAAACAACTTTTATGTAAGTAGTAGAGATTAACAATTGATATTGAAAGAAAGAAAGGGTCTGTTTGGTACCACCCAAGTTTGCTGGACAGTCCTGTCAAAACAGATCTGTCCTTGATAGGCCTTTGTGGTCACATCTGTCCTTGACAGGCTATGATGTTATCCTTATATTGTTTGTCGAACACATGGAAATAGTGATGGATGGATAACCACATGTGGCGCTTATGACCATTGGCAAATACGAAGCATGTGTAGATTGATGTGGCACATGTAGGGGCACTTGAAGAGAGATGGAGGTAGACATGGTGCATGTGTAGAAACAGGTGGGGTGATTGAAGATGGTGATGGTACATGCGGGTTGCTTAAAGATGGAAGGTGGCACATGTGGCTTGGTATTTGGTAGAACCACTAATCATAGTCTATGGTGTCCCCAAATGGAAATGAGGTTGAACACAACTTTTTCTACTTTCTTAGAGATTCTACCATCCTCATTAAAGGTCATTTATGGACACAAGTGTCTTTAATTGTGCTGGTTCTTATGCCAGGATAGTGTAGACAAACCATGGATGGCCACCCCCTATTTGGCACATATGGGATGCTTGAAGACGGACGGTGGCACATTTTCCACATGTGGTGTGGTTGCACCACTGATCATAGTCCTATGGTGTACCTAGATGGGGATAAGGTTGGACACAACTTTCTTTACTTTTTCTAGGTTCTACTTACTTTTTCTAGGTTCTACTATCCTCATTAATGGTTGTATTTATGGATACAAGTGTCTTTATTAGTGTTGGTTGTTGAACCAAGATAGCATAGACATGGCTATCTCCAACTGTCACATTTTCTAGACTATGCTACCAAGAAGGCAACTTGATCGGTTACCAAACTGGCAATACATGATTACTCTAGTAGATGCATATATTTTAAAGAGTAACGCAAGTAGTAGGTATTAACTACTAATCTCAACTAAGTGGTAAAAAGAGCATCGTCATCTAAGTCTCATACCAATAAATTGGGGCAGCTACATGAATCTGGTTTCGGCATTTCACTCTATCAAGGGCTATACCTTTAGTTGGACCATAGGTCATCAAGTCTTTGCTTACTACCTCCATCCATGTCCTTTTGGGCCTTCCCTATTTTCATCCTTGTCAAAGCTTCTTTCATTTTAGATATCATCCTATGTTAAGTATCTATGGTCTCCAATGTCATTTGAGTTTATGGTTCCTTTTATTCCTCCGTTTTTAGAGTGGTTATCATTTCACAAGTTTTGAAAATAGTTTCTCCACCTTTCATTGATCTCATTATCTTTTACTAGTACCCTCAAGTTATCACACCTAATGTATCTAACATGATCTAGGTCCCTACACTTTCTCTCTCTCATATTTTTTTCAAGTTCAAATACACTCTTTCTCACCTTCTCTTGTTCCCAATCTATTGTAAAGATCATCATAAGCCTTAAGTTTAGCCTCACTTACTACTTAGAATCTTTTTGGCATTTATATTTCGTTTTAAAAAAAATAAATAAAAATCATCGTTTCTAAGTCCCTTACTAGGTTTTGAAACATGAACATTTCTCATGAATGCTTTTTAGTACATCGTCATTCTGCCATCAAGTCTCCTTATATGGTTGGCTTTCCCCTCTAGATACTAAAACATTTTTCGCTACTTTCCTAATGCACTCAGCCTTCTCATTCTGCATAACATTTACTTCTTCCTCGCCATTAAAAAGAGCAAGAAAGTAAATGAAAAGCTATGTATATTAAATTGTTACAAGATATTTACATTATTTTCAAATGGTAACAAGCCCCAAGCCCCGTATTAGCACCCTTCATCATGGAACAAACCATATACAAGATGAGATATGACTAGCGCAATGACTTCCTTTATGCCAGGGATACATAATAGTCTCGTTAGCAAGAGAACCAAGCAGAAACTTACGTTATGAACTTAAATGACCAATGTGTGTGCATCTATATCACTAGGGTGAGTGTCTTTAATACTTGCCTGTTGGAAGAGCCCAATAAAACAAGGTGCAATGGATCTTGGGACGAAAGCTGGAATAGTTGTATCACAATGTAGGCAGATGTAGTAATGCTGAAATCCAGAGAGAAAAGGTCAGAACCTACAAACAAAAGGGGTCAACTGCCTAAATCCATAATAACAGATGATCAAAAACTGATGACTGCCTAAAATCCACAATAGTAGATGATCAAATAATGATACTAGATTTATATAAAAATGATGATGATATTGAAGATTCCTTATGTAAGAGAAACTAAAAGTAATCAACTAATAATTAATAACTGAACCATCAAAAAATGAGGAATTGATAACCACTAAAATCAATATCAAATTATCAGCTGGAATCGTAATGTAACACTATAGCTTCCAAAATACGATATTGGGTCATAGAATTTTTGTAGCTGATGGCTAACAATATGGCAGATCAGACCCGAACAATTAGAATAATTGACAACTTAAAATCCAAAAGGAAAAAAATGTTGAAATCCCATTCTAGTCAGATAGATCAATGAACAAGGGAAGGGACAAGCATTGATTTAATTCAACTCATTATATATTGACCACTCAACTAAACAGATTAATGTCAGATGTGTTCAGTGATGTTATCACAAGAACAGAATCATTGCCTAGGAGAAATGGAGTAACATATAGATTTTGATAAAATCACAATATTACGTATTGTATGGCTTATGATATGTAGTAAGGTACTGGATAAAAATACCACCTGCCAAAGCCTATCAGTAGAACTATCCAAACGAATGCAGCAATCCAAGTTGCTTCCTTGTAGGCAACCCAAACCTGATATGATAAATGCATACAAGAGCATGTGAGACTTCATGTTTAAATGGTGGCATTAAAGAAAGGAATGATCTTATTGATAATGATCTACCCAGTTATCTTGCTTCTTGATAAAGATGTTAAGGGACAAAATAAATAAATAATCTATTGATAATAATCAAATTATCCACAAGTTCTAAAAGTAAGTGGTAGTAAGAAGTCACTTGGACTGGGTGCAAAAATCCTGAAAATATAGCACATGCCTACAGTACTCAGATCCTTAAAAACATGGTCTACCCAAGTCAAAATACCTGAATACTCATATAAGGTAAGGATCAATGGATACTGGGGTCCACCATCCTGGAGATTTGAAATCTAAATCTGCTGGGATAATGCTTATAGCAGTAAACAATCCTCATCATACCATATCCTGAGAATTTGGATTCAGATGCCTTGCCGTTCTTGGGCACCATATTCATACTCCTTTAGGAGGAATGAGTATGACCCTTCAGGTGGTCTTTAAGTAAAGGCATCAGATAGCCAGTTAAGCTTGCAGAATAAGTGATTGGCTGCCACACGGAGAGAGAGCTAAGCTTGAGATGACTCTACTCACCTATAACCCAAAGCATATCTCACAAACACATGACGGAAGCTCTAGAGTGTCGGATACTCGGATGTGATCATGTAATAAAAGGGGGAAAATAAAAAATGATTTCTAAGCAGGAAAAATATATCAAAACCATCTCTCTCATGGAGAGAGAGGGAGGGAGGGAGAGGGGACTACTATCCTTGATTTCCATGTGGATGAATCATGAATGCACATGCTTTCAGCAAGATGATTCTTTCACTCGAGGACAGCAGCCCTCTTCCTATCCTTCCAACAAGGACGTGTTCCTTCCCCTTTAAATCGATACCACATGACTACTCAATGTATTATGTTATAACCTAACTGTTAGCCTCTCTCTAATTACAGTTTAGATGTGTGAGAGGGGAATGAATCCACCTTGAGCGTCATCTCAAGAGAATACCTTATGTTATCCCTTTGACTAAAAAAAGTGCCACACAAACATTCTTTACCTAAAAGACGGTGAGAAAGGGACTAAGAGATCCTTTGGACTGGATTCTGCCCATCACTTGGGGCAAAGCCTGAGAATCATTGGTTCATTTCTGTCTATGAGAACAGGCGTCCATCAAAGACCTCACCTTCAACATCAAAATGGTGACTAGGTGCATTAGCACCCTTAGAGGTGTCTTCCTCATATGGTTCAAAGTATGTTTGACACAGCCAGTGTTCTGAATATCAGTGATGTTATCAATAATATCACCTATATTATCGACATCACTAGGTCAGGGGTACCAAAACTCTTAAGATATGAAATTCCAAATATAGTTGATAATTTAGATATTATCAACGATATTAGGCAATACCAACGATACTTTGGTCTCTGAATAGTATAATAGTTCCATGGTATCGATGATAACAGTGATCATATCCCTGATATCAGGGAAGTATATCAGGGATACTTCCACAAAACGCCGAAAATTCATGAGAAAATCAGGAAAGCCCCCCAAAAAATCATTTTTTTGCAGGTCTTTTTTTTTAAAAAAAAGAATTTATTTTATTCCTTATGTGATTTTGACCATTCCTTTTGGTTTTTGTTGAATCAAAGCTTGCATTTGGGGAATAAATCTTGACAAGAAGCAGAGACGGGCCAAAATGCAAAGGTGATAAAAAATTCCATAGAAACTTTTTTTTTTTCCAAGTGAATGGCAATGTCTATGCATGATTCTCATGCATTGAAATGAATTTAATGGCAAATATGAATCAAAATTTGAGTGGGTGAATGGTGGAAAATGGGACCATCCTAATTTCCTCCATTTTTACCCCTTAAATTGAGAATTGATGTTTTATTACTTGCACTGTATGGAATTTGAATGATATTAACTTATTTTTAATATAATTGTACTTCTTTTCTTTGACAATACATCTAGGTCCCTAAAAATGGAAACTTATTATGCGTAGTTGTTTTTTGCAATATTTTGATTCGTAAACGTGAAAACATGTCTTTTAAAATATCTCGAAGTTTCATTGAAAAATTCCACCCTTTTTCCAATGTTTCCCTCAGTCAATAATATTTTTCTAAGCATTGACAATAATATTGGTGATATTGGTAAATGTTTATGTATCCCTAGTCATTGATACATGTAACGATACCAATAGTCTGAACGTTGGATATGAGTCATATGACTAGGTTTCACTCCTGTCATATTGGTTTTGTTTGAGACTAGGAAGAGTCACCAAACAGAAATGAGGACTGGACCTACCAAGACGGATTGAGCCGGGGCGAGTTGTATCGGTTTCAGTGTCCATGTGAGTCACACTGCAAAGCTGCTATTAAAACAATGCTTCTGCATGACACTCTTATGAAACAGGAATCATCACCCATTGCTTTTGTAAAGCCTTAGGCACAAGACTTGGCTTTCCATACTAATCAAGGGGTTTCCTAATGAGCAGCATGTATTATTACATAACTAGGAAAGTAATCATCATGCACATAATAAAACTCTAGAGGGAAACTTGGAGGATTTGGAATTTTTTTTATTATTCAATTTAGAATCCAAGTCCAACACATGGAATTTAGTCACACATAAACAAGTTAAAATTTCAATATATCCCCAAATGCCGTGACCATTGCTGAGGCATAACGTGTCCCGCATTTGCATTCAATTTACTTTTATATTAATTTGTATTCTACATAGGAGTATGATGTGATTTTATCCATACCATTGCTTTAATGAGGTTTAAGGATGTCTAAAATCAGTAAGTCACTCTATAACTGTTCTCAAGTGAAATTTTTACTCAAAAAGAAAAGTCATTACATACGTGGAAGTTTCAAGAAAATTGCATTCTATATATTTAATGTAGAAATGATCAACGAAACATAAAGCAAGACCCACATACCGCTATAGCCACAACATTAACATAAAAATCTACCAGAGTTGCAGTCATCCACCTACAAATGTTTTTCATGAAACAATTTAAATCAGTATGTTCTTGCATACCTAAAACGTGTGCACTTACAGGCAGAAATATATAGACACCTACATATAACCTCATTCCATATTTCTAAAATAACAATGGTGCTTAACAAATTAATAAATTTCCTAAATTCCTACGTTCATATCAGTGTATACGTAAATATATGTGGGTTCATATGTGTGGGCACACAAACATCAATTACAGAATCAACATCAGTGGTTAATGTTAAAGAATCTACATCAGTTAATAAGGTTAAAATAACAAACATCAGTGGTTAATGAAGATAAATATTAAAGAAGGAATCATCATCATTTTACAGTTATCATGTGTAAAAATTCCTTGGAGTGAAAGAAACCATGAATAATACACATTGGACAAAATCAAGCATACCCTCATACCATGTTAAAGAATCCAAAACAAAGAAAATATGAACACAAGTAGAAGGGTAAATCTCAAGTAACTTTTTTGCTTGTTTATTTTGTTTTCTTGTTTCAGATCAGTGAGTGCATAACAACTATTTCACATTAAAAGAAAATCAGCTCATCCTATAAGACTAGAGCTCTCAATTACACAACCTACACCTTGATTAACTCTATGATCATGACGAGGATCTAAGCCCCTTTAAATAGATATGATTTTTCTCATCTCTTATGATAGTGTTGTCCTATGTAAGCCCGTCTAAATTTAATATAAAAAGGACATACTGTCTAGTTTGCATTGTTTTAATGTCAATTGTGCTGTGGACTTAATATCGTAAATTATTAATGTGAATTTGGTTTTTAAAGATGTTGAGGACTCGAGAATGATGGGGGATCAAATAATATGGGGTCCATGTGAATTTGCATAAAGTTAATTTCACATTCTAAGCATTCGTCATGTGTGTCGTTTATGTTCCAAGCTATTAACACCAGTATAGTACATGTTATAGTAATGTTAGCACTACTTGGTTTCAACTCACTTGTGCAATAAGTCATTGGTTGTTCCTTCATTTTTCAACTTTTCATTTTAGATTATCTCTAAAAATAAAAAATATATCTTCGTTAAGAAAACGAAAAAACTTGGAAAGTTGACAGTTAAAAAATTTGTAATTAGTTTACATAAACTTTATAGCTAACATATCTTATCTTCTGCTACAGCTAACATATCTTCAGCTCTAATTAGTTTAGCTAAGCTTTACGGCTAGCATATCTTATCTTCAGTTGTAATATTTTGCCTTTCAAATAGATGAGATTAGAGAGTCAGAAGATATATGAAAAATCCTTCTCCCCATCTTCACATTTCTCTATTCTATTCATTTTTCTTCTTCTATCATTCTTTAGAAAGGAACACGTTTTTCACACAATAAGATGCGAAGTGGTCCTAATATTAGAAAAAATTAAGCTCCTTTTAGGTTCTCATTTAAGACTCGAATTTATTATAATCTCTTGAACTCAGCATCTTAAATGTTATGGTCTTAGTTGCAAAAATGTGAGGAAACAGGAGGGGATTCAGTTGAGTGAGCAAGAAGCATCTATTTCAAAATGTTAGCAAGTCTAGAAGCCTAACCAAGACTGGGAGCACACATCCAAAGCGCAAGTTGGAGAAGCACCTCCGTAGAAATTCTTGCAAGGTTATGATATGACCCTATGTTATTGAATCATTATCATCATCATCATCTAAGCCTTATCCCAACTGCTTGGGCTTGGCTACACGAATCCTATTCCGCCACTCCACTCTATCAAGGACGATGTCTCATTGAATTTCTCCAAAAATAAGCAAATTTGATTGGATAAAAGATGTTTCTTTTATAAAAGAACTGCTGCAACCATTACAAAGTTTTAGTATAAAGTTGATCAAAGCCTTGCATCCTTCAATTTAGTCTAATTCTACCTCCAAAAGAATGCATCATTTGGCTTTACTTCCTCAAAGCAATCAACAAAACTTTTATTAAGACTTTGCAACTAATTTTGTTCCCAATATTAACTGTATTATAAAATCAACATAGATTCTAGGTCTTGACTAAAATTAGTTTAATGAAAGTGATCCATTGGATGTTAACACTAGCGACTATCCTCCCTATCATTAATGTTTGTTTAAACAAGCATTTGCCGAATTGGTAAGGAGATGAGCATGGATTCATGGAAATGGCAAAAGAAGTAATTAAAACTATGAGACAAGTGGGTTGAGTTGCATGGCAAAGAATGGACTATTACTATGTAAATGATGACGAGGGTATAAAACTGTTCCCAATATTAACCGTATTATAAATTCAACACAGATTCTAGGTCTTGACTTAAATGAGTTCAGTGAACACAATCAATGGGATGTTACTCAAATACTTTTTAGTCATTCTTATTAGTGACAGTGTAATACTTTTCCATCTACTAATTGGGGATTGGGTGAACCACTCTTTAGAAGTTGACTTAGAAAACTCACTGACCACTTTTTTCTAATAAAGAGACCAAAATACCTTTCTACGGTACTTGGTTGACTTTGTCAATCTAATAGTTTCACATAAAATGAAAAGCCAACTATTATAAATTGTCAAACAGTTAAGAGTGCAAGAATTAGAAGTGATGAGAATATTAGAAGATGATGCATGAAGTAAAGTTTCTTGGTAATTAATACCATCTTGTGCACATTTAATACTAGAAGTATTAAAACTGGAGAATGGCAATTATAACTGCCACCATCGCACCTCACTGCGACTTGGTCACACGACTAACTCGCCTGTCATGACAGATATCGACAAAATTGGCTATGACTCAAACAGTGTCAGCATCATGTGATCTTGGGCACATTGAAACAATAATTTGATAAGCTTTCAAGTGGAACCAGTTTCATGTCATTCTGAAATCATTTGATATCTCGAAAATAAGCCACAAGTTGTCTGTTGTGCAACAATATGCTCTAATTGCACTGATTTTGTTGTGTGACAGTGGTTCCAAAAATTGGTCGTAACTCCATCTTTTACCATCAAAATTGGGCAATTTTATCAGAAAGATAATTTGATAAGGTTTCAAATGAGACAAATTTCATGTCATTTGGAGATCATTTGATCCCCTAAAAGTGCTGACTAACGTTTTCCATCACGTGATGGCTTGTTGCTGTCAAACTTACTATATAGCTGTCTTAACTCTCTCGAAAGGCGTCAAGATTATGCAATCTTGGATTCTTTGGAAACATAATTCAATAAACTTTCAAATGGTACCAACTAGACGTTCTTCTGAGATCATTTCATATCCCAAAAGTACTCCGTAATTTGACTGTCGCACAACGGTCCATTGTCCCCTATGGCAGGTGTTTACCAAATCAGCCATAACTCCCACAAAGAGTGAAGGGATTATGTGATCTTGGACTAGTTAGAAAGATAATTAGATAAGCGTTCAAATGGTACCAATTTTATGTCATACTACGATAATTTGATATGCCATCTGTGGACAGCAAGTCGTGCACTGCAGCAAGATCTTTCTCTGGCAAAGTGATGTTACTTCTTGGAAGATTTCATATAATTTCTCTCATATTTTTTGTGAATGCCTTTCTTCTTCTTTTCTGAGGATTGTAGCCATTAAAATGAGAGAAGCTGCTAGAAACTGTCATGCAAGTATGGATTTGAAATGGAAGTAGGGAAAGGTGATTGTAATTTGTAACTATCTCCATCCCATGACACTTGACTGTCACATGTAGCTCTCAGTAAAACAACCATAACTTTCTCAAATGGTGTCCAAATTGCATGTTTTTGGACTTATTAGAAACTCTATAAGTTTTCAAACAAAAAATACATTTCATGAAATTCTGACTCCTTAGTACCCAAAAAGAGGCCCCCCAATTTATTTAGTGGGAGGATGACTTTTTAACCATTAGATGGACCACAGGAGCAGTGAGTAGTTTGCTATAGCTGCACATTAGATGATTTCCTGGTGATGATTTTTTGAGAGCTTATTTGATGTGATCCAAAGGCTGATCGTCCGGAACAAAATGTTGAAAAGATTTACTTGTAAATAATGATTGAGATACATGCCTGAACTGATGAACAAAACAACCACATATAAAATATCCAATCTAGTGATTGTCAGATAAATGAGCTTGTGCACTGTCTTTTTATAGCACCCTAGATCTACGATAAGCTCATCCTAACTATCATGAAGCCCAAGATTTTGTTCTATCAATGTATCCCATTGCCTTTTTCCCTAACATGTCTTTCAATAGATCCAACGTGTATTTCAGTAAGACAAATATCCTATACTTCGATCAAGCAGTCTCAATTCCCAAGAAGTATTTAAGTGGCCTCAATTCTCAATCTATATGACATTGAAGGTTGAGGAGGCTTTTGAACATCATATATATAAAAGAATTGAGAACACAAATCTTTAAAAAAAGCGTAAATAGGTCCTAATTACATAGCATGAAGATATGTAGATCAAAGATCCAATAAGAAAAAATCACAATAGAAGTTAAAACAAGAAGAAGAAGAAGAAGAATATCCCATTAAAAATAATAATAATAAAAAAAAATCCTAAAATGCTTTAAAAAACATAATTACATAGATCAAAGAATAAGCAACTACATAGATTTAGGTGTCAAACATAATATATTTACATAATGTAAGTACAAAAATAAAAGCAAAAAACAAAACGCAAAAAAACAGAAGAAAAATGAAGCCAAATTATGAAATCATGTCAACTTAAGAAAATCTCAATAAAAAATGGATGTTTTTTTTTAAAAAAAAATAAAAATAAAAATATTTTAAAGTTCATTTTATGTTATGGTGAATATGTGAAATACTTGCACATCCAACAAAAAATGGAAAGGAAAATAATGCTTTTATCTCTCATGAAGCTCTTCTCAAAATCAGTGCCCGTGGCTTCAATTCATGTTTTTCTGCTTAAATCCAGCAGAATTTAATCATAAACCACCTTTCAAACCATTCTTTAAGAGAATTAGTTAATAATAATTTTTTTAAAAAAAAACTCTTACAAGTATCAGCCTGTGTACTAATATTCTAAAAATGAACCTATCAGAGAAAAATTCTTATTCTTCAATCCATACCAACCTCAGCTCTTAAGATCCTAAATAGCTTTCTTCGTATGTATTAATATTCTAATATGTATTAGTTACGATCACAAGCTAAAAAGAAATGGCCAAAAAAAAAGAAGAAGAAGAAGAAGAAGAAGAAAAGCTCACGGTGTCAAAAGCTCCTTGCGGAAAGGAGAACCATCAGTTATAAGAGTGTAAACTAGAGTTGCAAACATCAAGCAACCCAATGCACTAAATATAATTCTTGCAACCAAAACAGTGGAAAACTTTCTCCTCTCCATAGTAGTCCTACAGAAAAAAAAAAAAAAAAAAAAAAAAACCTTAATTGATTAGTGAATCATACTAAAGGGACAAAATCCAAACAGAAACAAATTGTGGATTGGCAATATTCATGCTTTAATGAAAACCAGAGGCTCACCATATCAAAAGACCATTTTTATTCACATCAACAATGAGGGCTTTCATACTATTTACAAAAGAATGAATACAGTACAAAATAGATAGAAGTAACCTCCGAAAGCGCTATAAAAGGTTAAGATGTAGAAATTAGAAAATGATTATTAAACAAGGACTCAACAATGTAACCATTGAACTAGAAAGGTTAGGAATGTAAATGACTTGTTAGCACATAACAGAAGATTAAAATGGAGAATATGTTGAAAACTTTTAAAAATCCTAAACCAATCAAGAAGAATGTTTGGTAAACATAACAAGGTTAACAAACTTTGTGTCAGCAATAGAAAATGAATACATATCCCTGTCAAGACTATTTCCTTTATCATAATCCGGCAACATAACATAAATTAAGAGCAACTGGAAATGTGACCAGCATCTTAAAAACTATGAAATACTTCACCCATGGGCATAACACCATGTAGAGAAAAAAGGTGCCAAGTATCATGTAATAAGACAGGTTCCATGAAAACAAGTTTTCTAGATAGAAAATGCAAAACAAAGGGAGTAAGGGACACATGACACCAATGAGCTAGTAAAAATGTGACCCTTTTAACAGGTGTTAGCTCCAAGGACTAACAAACACTGCAGAAAATAGCTTTAGTATAAAATAGTATAAAACAATACAAAACGGATCGTTGTCAGACATGTCATTATTGGCCATGCAGGATGCAGCTCACCTTCAGGTGGACACCTACTGATGGTCTTTCATTTCTTTCTCAAGGGAGAAAATATGCACCTAATGATAGACATGAAAATGAAATAGGTGAAATAACATGCCACACCACACCACCTTCGACATTGTTCAAATGTGATTTGAGGGGGGAGGGGGGGACACTATAATTCTGACTGGAAACGGTTGGAAGAAATGATAAGACTTATATACAAATTTTGAAAGGAGATATCTGCCTTTGACTAGGCTAAGAAATGCATCTTGCTCACAAATTTAAGTAAATATGTTCTTCAAAGTACCAGAATACTCCCAGAAGTAAGTCATTAATCAAAAGTGTCACTCCACTAGTCAATCAAAATTATCAGTTATTTCCTCAAATTTCTAAGCAAACTTGCGTTAGTTGCAAATTTGTACATTAGAATTCGCTTGCACCTCCTGGTGTAGGAGAATTAACATGCATAACAGTTTCTAAACATGCTAAATCTTAGTTCTCATTTGAAACATCAAACTATTCATAATCCATACAATATGCAGGATCCATGACCTGCGCCATAACTTCTAGTTATTCAATTGATGTATAGAATGTTGTTGTGTGCTACAAAGGGCTGGTTGGGGTCATTGGAAATGAAATGAGCATTGGAAATCAATCAAACTCCAATACCTTTCTGTAGATTAATTGTATAAAGTGGTAGGTGACTTGCCTGCTTGGAGAGCGCAACAAAACATGATGTAAAGGATCTTGTTTTATATTTTCTGATGAGAGCTTGAAAAGTTGCACGACAATGTACGTGCATGTGGTAATGCTGAAAAAAAGAAGCAAAACTCAGTACTAACCCATGAACATGTAAATGTGCCAGTTATGAAACATAGTCTCAGCATAATAACAAGAGATGGAGAACAATGAGCTATGCTAGTCAAAGGTATCAATTGACTAAAGCCTTGTATATTATACTAAAACTAACGCAGCGGATGCAAGTTGAAAAGGGGAGGAAAGGATCTGCGTCTTCTTCCTCTATGATAATCCTCGAATCCACAAGGTAAAAAATCTCTAAAAACAAGAATAGAATTGATAATGAATGAATTGTTCATTCACAATGCAATTAATGTCTTATATAAGCCTAAACTCCTAAACTTAACAGAAATAGTAAACTTTGCCAAAATAGTTAACTTACTAAGAATAGTAAATATTTCTAGACTGACTCAAACTGTATCAAATTACTCAAGCAAAGACTTTTAAGTCATAACTGGACTCTTCAAACCTTAAAACAGTTAAAAGTAGAAAAATTTTCAACTTACTAAAAGTCGTGAATTTCAACTTCAAACGGAAATTTGACCCCTAAAACAACTTATTTTATGAAACCGTTCAGACACCAATGGACCCCCTGCGCATTGGCCATGATGTAGGCTCGTCAATAGCTTTACAACAATATAATATATGTGCTATTTTGATAAATGGGAAAAGTTATGGTCGTCAGAAGCTATAATAGTGTATAAAAAAGGTGCTCTTTGATATGGACCACCCTTTAGAATGGCCACCTCTTTGATAGGCCACTACTTAGAATTGTGTTTACTGGACAATCCTAACCATCAAACAATTTCTCCAACTCCAGAAGATGGACCATGAAAACTGTAATTTTGCCCAAAGTTATATTGACAATCCAAATAAGACTTTATTGGCAACTTTTTAATTTTTTGCAATTCTTTTTTTTCTTTTTCATCTTATTATTCTTTGGTAAAGCTGAAAACTCTATTAGACTAAAGGAGAGTACATGACAAATGCACGATAAAAAGGGATGGAAGTTTGTGGGTCAATTCCCTATAACCCGAGACATCAGATTTCGCCAAAATATCCATCACCCCATTAGCTTCATGGTAGATATGATGGACCGGCTACATTGTCAATATGCTCACAAGGCCTTTGCCATTTTGAAGGAGTTGCTTTCCAATCCCTGCAATCCTGGTTACACAAGGCTTGTATCGCTAATCTATTTCTAGAAAGGAAATGTTAGGGCTGTACTTTATGAATTAAGCCTTTTTTTCGCTCTAGATTGAATCCTGGCCTGATTTCTTTCTATGCTCGTGCACTATGAAGTCATCCATGACCTGTCCTACACAAAAAATTAACATGAGTTGAATATTGGAATGAATAGTGACAGTTTAAAAACTTTAGGATTATTTTATTTTATTTTATTTTTTATTTTTTGAATTCGATGGTTTATGGTTGGAATACATGTACAATGATTGCATATACAATCACATGCATCGGATCAGTTATGAATGCCTTTTAAATATTTTAATTTTAGTCAAATATTGAAATGACAAGAATTAGAAAAAATGAATCTTTTTAATTGATTTGATTTGTTTATATGATCATAATTTGGTAAAGCAGACATGAAAGCTTGATTATTTATATTTTAGACTTCAAAGTAGTGTGTTGGAGAAGATGGTGGCTCAATGGGAAAGTGATGATATTGGATGGCAGCATTATGAGAGTAGGTGGGGGTAGGCACGAGATGAAGTGCAATCACTATGTTCGAGTAATACTTGAAGGAATCACATGAGTGAAGCAGCATTTGGCACATCAAAATGAATAGGTAGTGGGGTGCAACAGTGTACCAAGAGAGATATATGATAATGATTCAATAAAGTTTGCAAGAGTCAACAAAAACGAAAAAAGAAAAAAGAAAATAAAAACTATGGTGCAAAAGAAAAAACACGATGCTCTTGATGCGGCCCGACAAGAGGTATTTGGTCCTGACTATATGGACAATGGTGATGGTGATGATGATATTGTTGAGTCCGGTAAGGATTCAGATCTACAGGTCACGTTAACGAGGAAAGAGAGCATGTGCATTGCTCACAAAGATGAAGAGCACTGACGCATGTTTGGGGGGGAGGGGGTCCATTCTTGATGTAAGGAAGGCCAGTGGGAGTGTTTGTGGGAGTGGGGCTGGCAGTATGAGTGGAAGTAGAGTTGGAGGGAGTTGGGGGAGGACCAGGGTGATAGTAGTGGGAGTGGGAGTATGTTTGGTGGTTTACGGTGTGCCTTTAGCCGAAAAGAGACTCCACGTGCTCCCATTGTAAATGACAACATGAATAATGTGGTAGAGCCCGAGAGACCCTCATGCGAATCAGTTCTTTTTAGGAAGGAAACAACAAAAGAAAAGAAAATTAAACATATGTAGACTAGACCTGCAGTTGAGAAGCTTGGTAGGGCGACAACCAAGCTATTCATACATGGCAACATAGCTCTGAATGTTGTCAACTCCCCCTATTAACAAATGGTAATTGATGCAGTAGCAGAGGCATGCAGAAAAGTGAAGGCACCCATAGCTCATGACATTTGGGGAAAGTGGACAAATGTAGAGTATCGGGATGCGAAGACGTATGTGGCCATCTTTAGACCGACATGGCAGACCAAATGATGCACTATTATGTGTGATGGTTGAACTAGCCTAACCAGGTGTAGTATGATCAATTTCATAGTGTATTACCACTTGTTAATGAAGCATGCATCGGAGGCAACGATGAATGCAGGTTACATATTCAACCTTATAGATAGGAGGGTGGATGAAATCAAAGAGGAAAATGTGGTGTAGATTGTGACCAATAATGAAGCAATGTACAAGGTAGCAGGAAAAAGTTAATGGAGAAGAGAACACATTTGTCCTGGTCACCATGTGCCACGCACTACATCGACCTCATCTTAGAATATATTTGAAAGAAGAAGAATGTCGTAAAATTGGTTAAAAGGGGAAGGGAAGTGACAACATTCATCTACAACCACAAACAACTAGTCGTCAAAATGAGGAAGTTCATGAACGGGAGAGCTTCTTAGGCCAGCATCGATTGCAACAAACTCTATACCACTTGAGAATTTGTACAAGAATCGAGGAGTTGAGCAAGATGTTTGCTTCCTAGGATTGGCCCAACACAAAATATGGAAAGAAGATATCGTGGGTACCGATTAAGGTTGTGGTGACTATCAGGTATAACAAATACTGAAATTTCACACATCCTCAAGGTGATGAAACTGTTGATAAGAATCCATCATCTAGTCGAATCCAACGAGATACCTACTATGGGCTTCCTCTACGATGCCACTGATAATGCGAAGCTTGTATTCATCGGGAGTATACACACTATTTAGATTACTGGAAGATGATCGAAAAGCTTTTGATACATCAGCTTCACCACTATCTTCATATAGGAGGTAAACACTTTGTTATTATGTGCTTCTTGTCTTTGATTGTTAACTAAATTGATTATTACTGAGTTCATTATTGTAATGTAGGATACTATTTAAATCCAAGAAATAGATATTCTCCATCATATGTCAAGAATGATAAGGTTCATGTTGGGTTAAAGAATGTAATAAAAAGATTTAGAGCCTGACTTAGATAAACAAATAAGAGTGTTGAACGAAGTACATAGTACAAGTATTTACTTATCGGTCTTTAATTTCATTATTTCCATCTTTTAAATAGTGTAAATGTTTTATGGCTTATGTCATATCGTCCACAGTTGGAAATATATGCACTTTGCAAGCGCAACTTCTTTGACTCAGTTGCACAAAGAGAAGTCAATCAAACACCTCCAGGTAATAAACTGATGTTTTATTACTATTGACCACATTTACGATGAGGACCCAGATCTACCTTGATTGGAATAAAGGAAGAAACAAGTAGAAGAGGACAGTGAAGAAGTCGAGGTCAATAACCCAGAATTACATGTTGGGCAGCAAAAGAGTCATACAACTGTCTTGGATTTAGAAAGGGCTCTGCCTACGGAAGATTTGACCTGGGACAAGTACTGACAGCAGTAGTGCAACCAAGACGGATGACGATGGTGGTAACGAGGACAATGCACCACCTACTGGTCCTAATTTTGGTGTTGCTCAGCAAACGAGAATACAATCGTCTACTGATCACGAGACCAGTGAGCATCGACAGGGTAGAGGAGGCTGGTCACCTATAACTCTACCAAGTCGGGACATAACCAGCTGGGGGAGCAGGGTGCTGGCACCAGTGGCACCACAGGAGATGGAGATCAAGACATCAAACTGCTTATGGATATGGATACAAATCATATGATCATAGAGAATATATGGAACCAGCTGAGGCACTTTCACATTGGACTAGTCCTGTTCAATATGATCCATAAGGCTGTATAGGGGATACAAATATTCCAAGCTGGATCTGAGATACCCATCATCCTAGTCTCACTCTCAGTCCCCGTACAAGCAATACCAAGGGTAGAGGTACGAGTATGACTATGGTGGTGGTCAGTCATCCTTGGGATATATTGATGTGATCTTCACCTCCATATCTGATCATTACAAATATGCGGCGCCTGATCCACAGCCGCAGCCGAATCCGGATGATGAAGATGTTGAGGTCGATCAGCCACAAGAAGGAAGATTTTCTTTCTGGTGATGACTAGATTACTGGACTGGTGGTGAGAGATATAAATGGTGTTTGAAACCGTAAATTATAAATCTGTAATGTTTTTGTATTTATAACACATTGTCTATGGTTATATAAAATTAATTATCTTGTTATTACATCAATCATTGGTGCTCATATTATATTATTTATATTGAATCATTTATAAAAGATATTTAGAAAATGAAACATGACTTTTGTATTTTTTTCGGGAAAAAAATGATTGTTATGGGGGCGTGTCAGCCGTAATGGCCGTTCCTATAATGGTAACGGTGGGGACTGTTATGCCCACCATTACCGTTATGGAATACCTTGCTACATATCTAAGAACACAAAAGTAGTCCATCAAGGAACACTTATTTAGAACCATGTAGAATTAAAAAAAAAAACTTGTTTCTAGTACTCTAGGTGCACATCCAAGATACTACGAAAATGTCAATATATCATCACTATAAACAACTAGAAACATTCCGATAAAAGGTCGAATTGACTGCTCATTACAGCCTGTTTGGGTAGACTACAAAGTCGGAAAAGATGATGCAAAGCAAACTTGTGACATAAGCGGAATGAAAAGTGGGATCAGTGCTAGGGGAAGTAAACACTCTAGACATGTTTGTTTTACTAAAGAAAAGTCTTGGAAAAAGCTTTTCCTTTGAATTTATAATTGTTTGGATTGCAATCCCATAAATCATTTTCCGTCCAAAATTGCCATTTAAAATGTCACATTAGAGGCAAACTCTTTTCTCTCCATTTGACTATTTGAAGAAGAAGAAGAAGAAGAAGAAAAAAAAAAAAGAGGTGGTACTCTCTTGTTAAAGAGGGGAAAGCAAATGCAAACACTTTGCTGCAGCAACCGCTGCTTTGCAAACAGATGAAATGTCTTGTCAATGCAAGCCAGTTGTAGTCCTCAGTTTGCATTCTATCCAAACAGGCCCTTAAGGCACATGAAAGTGCACAAGCATTGGAGAGGACAAGAGAACAACACAACACTGATGCAGTCAGGTCCATGTCTTAAACGTAATCTTCAACTCATTTCTATATGGTATCCAAACTTGATCTTAACCGTTTGGCAAGTCAATCGTAGAGAACATCTTTACACCATGGAGAATATCTAGCCTGTAATCATGTCTCAAAATGAAGAACTAGTAATTGACAATATTTTGCTTAATTGTTCAACTATCGACACACATCCTCCACAAAGCATCATTCTTTGGACTGCCGCACTTCAAAATGCATTACTAAACCAACACCTTTTAAGCAATTTGATGATTTGGATCACAACTCCACATGCTCAATTGTGCTCATCTGGCAGCATGCCAAGTTTAGGACTAGGAGGATCAAAGAAGGCAGCAAATCGACATGGTGCTGAATAGTCCATCAGGCATCACATTTGGCATTAAATCAAGATATTTTTCAAGTAAATCCTCCACAGGCTTCAGAACTGCCTTTTGCTTTGGCCGTCAATTGCAACCCCCACAGAAATTGCAACAGTAACCTTACCGTCCTTTTTGAAATTCTGCGAACTTACGAATTTCCAACCCTCCTGTTTTGAAGGTTTGGGCGTGGGAAGCTCTTTCAAATAATGTGGTGTGATTTTGATACCATCCTCAACAAAGGAATTGGAAATCGACTGTATTGGCTGCAACATAGCCCTATCATACAGCCACCTACTGGCCTAATATAAAAAGAGAAGTGTCTATCTGCATCATGCCACATCAAACCTCATACCTCTACTTGGCACACATGCTGAAAGTAACTAGCATTGAGTGAGGACCAGCACTGAACTTCCCTTCTTAAGCCACTGAATATGCTAATGTTTAATTGTTTATGTTTCTTCAGCTTTTGACTTATCAACCATTTCCAATGGCCCTATGTTCTCACTACTTACCCAGTCAATTAAGATTATGTAAATTATTCCTTCGATGTGCACAAAGTGTGGAAAATATTATGTTGTAATCACCTTCCATCATCCATAATTTTTAGTTTAGAGAGAATGTTCCATTGGATAATTAAGGTCCCAGACTCCCAGCTTCTATCTCAAAAGACATCCGCATCCTCCTGGAACTGATTTTCTCCCTCATAGGGCTATTATATATCCAAATTTGTCATTACATTGCATTCTTACCCATCATAACCATGCTCCAACATGTCATCTGCCTAGATGAAATGCCCGATGTCCAGTTCGTTGTGCCTAAAACACGTCAACAGGCCCCTCACTTCACCATTTTTAATTCCAAATACCCCTTGATCAATCACACATTTGCATGATCCACTGGGGGTCCATTGTGGGTAAAATGTCAAATTATCTTGCTGCATGACCACTATTCATGACGGTCATGCACCCCAAGGCCCAAGCCTCCTCCCTGAGGCCCAACTAATTATTTGTTCCACTTTTGATGCTACGGTGTAATGGCTAGACATCATTTAGTTCCATTTTTAATGTCTTGGTCTTCAAATTGGTCAAAACCAGCTTGTGTAAAAATATAAACTTCCTCAACATGTTGACCTACTGTTTTGTGCCATTTATCAAGATCTTGGCTTAGTTGGTACAAGGCACAGGTGTAATTCACCAGTAGAAACTTCAGTCAAAGCCTGGTCTTCTTCTTGTGCACTGTTATCTTTTCCTTTTCCATCCAAAGGGAATTGGCTTGTAAGTGATCACTCAATACTAACACGCACCCTGAGAGCTTAGCTCACGTTCTTTGCAATATGCCATCTTTTTATACTCAAATACTTCTGAACCTTGCAAAGCCAATCAAGGAAGCCTTATACATGGAAATAACCACTGAATTCAGTAATGTCAAATTCAATTTCCAGGTTCCCAATCCTTTCCAGCTATCAAAAGATCCAACTGTAGATCTCACCATTCACAAGGATGCTAGTTGTTGGATTAGAATGGTATGTACTCACCTAACTTCACCATGTCCGTGTGCACCAAGCCTCCAACGTTGGTCTCCAGTTCCTTCTATGCTCTTCTCTAAAACACTCTAAGAGACTACCATGTATTTGAGTTCATATATTATCTTCATTAGAGATTGAATTGGTTGGGGTACTTGCATCGATTGTGTAGAATAATCCCAGCTATTTTTTCAATATAAAATAACTCCAAATAGAACTAAATAAAATAGTAATGGGCCCCCTATCATGAACCTGATTGCATGGAGCCCAACTAGAGCTGCATCAGTATACAAGAACAAAAAGATGAGAAAAATCAACAACATCAAACAACTAAAACATTTCATAAAAATCCTAAAGCAGCAAAAAATCCATGCAAAAACAGAAATGCTGGGTTACAAGAAAGTACTCATCAAGTGCAATCTTTTATAAAATGATTAACCACCAAAACAAATAAAAGAATCACACCTTCAATACACGGAAAAGACTAGCAAATCACCTAACACTATGTGAAACTATCAAAGGGCTTGCCAGAAGTTTATGTTAAAGCTGTTTTTGTCAGCTTCTGCCAAATTACATATTGTAGACCCAAGCTAACTCTTAGTACAACTAGAAAAATAGAAAGCTCAAACCAAAACTAAAATAAATAATAGACATTAGCAATTTATTATGTCAAATTGAACATCAAAACATAGAGGAATACAAAGGAGGCCTACCCGCCAAAACATACTAACAAAATTATCCAAAGTACTGCACCGACCCAGGTTGCTTCCTTGTATGCAACCCAAACCTGATTGACATAACATGTGAGATTTCATGCGTTTATATGAAAACTAAATTAGTATTGAATCCTCTAACAGAATAAATCTACCTTTGCCATAATTTAAATGAACTTCTTTCGCATAACAAGCTAATGAAAATTTTACATGCATAAAAAAAGCCAATTTCTCCTAACTAGTTCGGCTCCAAGTTTGCAACTAACACTGTGTACATCATCATATGCTACAACAACAAAACAATGCTTATGAATTAGGAAATTGCAATTAATTCTAGATGGATCTGATGCAGGACATGAAATTTAAATATAATATGCAAGATTTCAGGCTTAGATCATACTAATTTAGAACAATCACATAATAATTCCACATTCCACGCAAAAGCTCAAACATTCAAGGGGAATCTGCACGGGTCCAGGCCTACACAGGTTATGACTGGATCAATAAAATTATGGACCAAACGATACTCAAAGATAAGAAATAATCATCCACACATGCACAGTAATTAGTCCCTAATCCAAGTGATTCACTAATTTCAACTCAAGGAACCCTAGGGTGAAAAAAATGCAAATAAATTAAGGGTCATGCAATCTAGGGTTAGGGTTTATGAAAATAGGTATGAAAAGGGAAAAATAAGAGAAAACCTGAACCAGGAGACAATTCCCGCGGGCGGACAACGGGCCAGGGCCTGGCGCACATGCGCAATAGCCTGACCGCACGTGCGAGCAGATCTCACACTCAAAAACCGATTCCTTAGCCCTAGTAGGCCAAGGGTGGGCTCCAAACTCCCAAAGTTTCAGGGCAATCCAAGCTAGGGGCTGTGCGCAGTGCTCTGCTGAAGTTTTTAGCCTTCCTACAGGGCCAGATTCTAAAAACTGGTTGTACGGATAAGATCTGCTGCAAAACTGATGGATTCGAAGCGAGGATGGGTGTACAAGGTGAGATATATGGATGGAAGAGGGTCAGGGCGGAAGGGGATAGATGTGGCTTCACACCACGGTAGTTAGCCCTTCGAAGAAGGGAGGGCTTCACTAACTTGAAAAGGAGTAGGAAAACACAAAAATTTTATTAATCTTAAATGAATCAAAAAGCTACAAGGGGTGCCTATTTATAAGAAAACCCTATACCCCAAAACTTGCGCCATGTGCACAACTTATTACTTGTCAATGAAGTAAACTAAAATAAAAATCAAACAAAGAAATCTAAAACGTTTATGATGTTCTAAATAATATAAATAAGCAAAACCTAAAGTATGAACTTAATCCGACTAGTAAGCCCCAATCACGAGATCTCATGATGGGCTGTACTTGATTATTGAGCCCACTCTAATGAACCAAAACTCCATCTTCTAACTAGGAGGCCCTCCCTGAATGTCGTCATCGAGCCAGATCGACAGTTGGGCCCTCCCTCTCCTTCCGTACATGCGTAGGGAGCGGCGTGTGTGCACGTGTGCTCGTGATGTCCCCATCAGGATCTCAACCAATGTCGCCTATATTCATGACTGATCCCAAGTTTCCAGCTAATCTATGCAAAGTCACCAAATACAAATAGATTATAGCATGTGAATCTTAACTTTGATACATAAGAGATTTGTAATTATAATTGGCCACTGGAACATTTTTCACATTTTATTTTGTAATTGTGGTCTGAGACTTTCCTATGCCCTTGTGATTTGATTGTAAGAGTTGCAAGCTGAGATCAAATACTTGATTCCGCTCAAGCCACGAAAGTATGAGCTTACAAGAGTTGGTCACAACTCAATATGCCAATGCCCAATGATGAAACCCTAAGGTTACACATTCTATTTTAGAGCATAGTTTCATGAAGGAATTGAGGTCTCTTAAGATAAATGCATGACCTTGATATGTCAGAAGAGTACATCTTTCTTGTGGATATTTGTTCCTTTGAATACCATAAGGTACTAAAAATACTAGCACTAAGTACCCATTAAATAGTATCTTGTACATTGACATTTGTACTAAAATTATATACTACCATATTCTTATATAATGTATTAGAAAAATACGTTACATAGTAAACAACAGTCAATGATAAAAGATGGTGAAGTTGACTTAGCTTACCAGTAATGGTTTAACTAATGTCAAATTATAATAACAAAACTACAAAAATATACCCTCAAAATAGTTCACCGAGGCATACAAAAGAGTTCAATGCCATAAATAAATGTAGTGATAAACTTGTAATCCATGCTGAAAGGGGGTGTGTCACAAATTTTAACAATTCATCAGCTCCTATGTAACTTGTGTTAAGGGATGAAGCACCATACATCTTTTGTACATTGCAATGTCTAGTATTCTGGACCACTATACTCAATAATGGCTGTTGTAATACTTGAAATTGTCCCATCTATGTTTCTTTATATCATGGGTCATTTGGAGCGAAAGGAATTGAAGGCGGTTTCGTCACTCCTCTCCTGTTGAAGTTATTGTGGTTTCATATCTTTGTTCGTCTCGGAATGGCTGGCCGCACTCAATTATGTATATGTGTGACGTCACAATGTTCTTTGTGCAAATAGCAGTTTTTGGGCCCTCTTGTTCCTTTTTTGCATTCTTTCCCTGTTTTGCTGTTGCTTGGCCTGTTTAATAAAATTTTATCACCCTTCAAAAAAAAAAAAAAAAAAAACAAAAAACAATAGGTCACTGAGCCAAGTAATGAGAAATACGATCAAATCCCTTATACCATCTTCTTTCACTCTATAAACTTGTGATACATTTCCATGATATCAGGGCATGGGGAATTGATAGAGGCTATCTTCTACATCCACATCACATCAAGGGTATCCCATTATTTCCCTTTATCTTTTCTGCCTTCCTCTTTTCTTCTTCTCCTCTGTGTCTCATATCCATACTCTCATTTAGATCCCTCACTCGTCTTGTAATCTCTCCTCTGTTATTCTTCCTTTGATCACCCTATTCTTCTTCAAAACCTTTTTTTTTTTTTTTCATCCTCAGATCTCCATTTTGCTTCAAATTCCAGAAATCCCCCTTTCACAAAAAGCCACCTCCGATTTTCTTCCAAACTGACCCCCACATTGCTATTTCTCCCATTCCTTCATTTCTGAAAATTTCAGAACATTTTCCATAAAAAAAAGGGGTCACCTCTTTACCTTTGAACTCGATTGGTCTCTTTTATTTTCAAATATTCCATTTAAATTTCAAGTTTCCAACTTCTCTCTCATTAATTGAACTCAAAACCAAAAACACCATTTTTACAAGCAACTATGAATTTTTTAAGAATGGAGGAAAATGGTTCTATCCATCAAGGCAATGGATAAGAATCAGATACAAGCACGGAATGTCTAGAAACATCACACCTAACCAGGTCATCTGTCATAGCATTAGCTTCTCTAGGACCAACAACAGTGTTTTAAATAGTGAACAGCGTGGAGCACAACGTTCACCCCTCTAAATCATGTAGCTAATCACTACACGCTACTAATAGATTTTTAATCAAGGTTATGCTTGGTTGCACCTATTTCATGATATTCGACACCAAATTAGACCGATTAATAATGAAATATAACAAAATTTCATGATATTTGGTGCAACCTAAAGTAATAGGAAACGGTAATGACAAGTATAAAGGTAAAGAAAGAGCAACAAAATTAATTTAATATTGTTATTTGTATTATTTTACTAAAAGCATTGAAAATGTTAGCTAATTTTTATTGAAAATAGAAAAATGTAACAAATCATTGAAACATTATTTGATTTTAGTGTTGTAGTGAAAAATAACTTGTTATGTGAGCTACGTAGCATGTAGCATAGTCTTTGTAGTGTCTAGCATATGCAAATTATAATGTAGCATAGGCTACACACAACTGAAGCATTTTCATGAGCTACGTAGCGTTAAGGCAGTAAGGCTAAGCTATGCTATGTAGCCTAAGCTACACACTACAGAGTGTAGCTATTTAAGACACTGAACTACAGTAAATTTAAAAGAAAGAAAGGATGCGCTACAGAGTGTAGCTATTTAAGACACAGAACTACAGTAAATTTAAAAGAAAGAAAGAAAGGATGCGCTACAGAGTGTAGCTATTTAAGACACTGAACTACAGTAAATTTAAAAGAAGGAAAGAAAGGATGGAGCTATTAGCCCTCTCATCTCATTTAAAAAACAAGCGCTTCTAAGGAACCCAGGAAGATCCATTTGCCCTTGATGAGACAGTCAAGGGAATCAATAGCATTTCTAGACAAGCAAAATCCCAGAAAAGACAAGTTCAATGATTTGCTGATCATATGCGAGCACACCCAATGCCCAAGCACCCCGGATTTCTACATGAGGAAACATTCATATTTAACTTCCATGATCCCAACAGTGGGGAGGACCAAGATCATTCTCAGTAGGTTCTGGATAATCAGCATCATTAGAAACCTCATACCAGGTTCTATCTAATTTAGTCACCAATATGCCTTTAAATTCTTTAGCAAATACTTTAGTGGCTCTACCTTAATTGATTAGAACAATCTTAATTATCTTGGTTACACAATTAACTGGTGTTTCTTATTTCGCTCATTCCATATGCACCATAAAATGGCATGAGGAAGCATCCCCCCAGCCTTCAAAGAGATTCATTACAGATTTCGAGATCATCCAACAAACATCAAATAGATTAAGAAAACGCCAAATTCTCTTATTTTTCTGATTCCGTCTACACCATAAAATGACATGAGGAAGCATAAAAGGATTTTGCCTCGAATCTTGAACAGGTCAGCCCTCCAACCTTCAAAGAGATCCTTGACAGATTTAGGGATCACCAAACATACATCCAACAGCTTTAAGTAAAAACCACCAAATTTCCTAGACTGTCATGCAATAGATGAAGAGATGATTGGCTAACTCTCTGTCTTCCCAGCAAAAGAAACAAATGCTCGGGAGAACAATGTTTCTTTTTCTAAGGTTTTCCAAGGTTAAAATTGCATTCGCCTTTGTTGTCCAACAATAGGCATCATCTCTTGAAGGAGCGTGGAAGCCCTAAACTTAGGCAAAACACCAAGGGTGAGGATTCGAAGGGCAAATAGCATTAGCGAACACCTTTATGAAGAAGATGCCATCTGGTGAAGATGCCCAACTCCTCTAGTTTGAGTCATTAATTGGCAACTCAACCTCTGCACGCACTGACAAAAGCTCTACAATCATAGGATATCATTGTGCCAAAGATTTCTTAGAACTTACGCATCCAAAGCACCCTTCCCCATGAGTTCAAAGCATTCCTAGACATTTACTACTCTCCATGAACAAACCAAAGAATCTTTTTCCCAACACATATCTTTGGAATCTTTGAACTAAAGGGCCTTCCCCAACCCACAAATCCTCCTAAAACAAGATTTTTTTCCCATCGCTTACAAAAATCTTTTCCTTACTTCAATATCTTTGCCACACCTTTCGACTGCCAAACCTCAAAAATGGTATTCCATATGTGAAACCCGAATTTTTTTTCCAAATTTTCTCTACATATGAAAAAAAACCCTGTAATACTTACAAAGAGCATTCTTGGAAACATCACCTCGAATCTTCTAAAATCATCCTCTACCAGCCTCCTACTGACATTGCTCACACAACATGGTAATGCCAGCAGTGGACCCAACGAAGATTGACATCAATTAGCTCAGGAACAGTATGCTCTAATAAAAAGCTGAGACTGAATACAGGAGAGATTGGAAGGGTTAGTGAAGAAGGGGCTGGGGTGCAGAGAGACGTAATTAGGGAAAAATGATGTGCTAGCCTAAAATAATTATCACTTCTTATTAATCTAAAAAAGATACCATATGGTACTCCGTATGACGACATAACATAATAAATAGAACAATTGGATTGCATAATATAATACAATGAACAAGTAAAATATTCCACATGACAACATATCTCTTTACGACTTCTAGGGTCACTTTGGCTTTATCGCAAGCTAAATGGAGAGAATGTATGATAGATGGGATGCCAGCTCTAGAAAAAAATTAATATAATAATTAGACATGGTAATTTGTAGTTATAACCCCAGAAACATGTGGTAGGATGTAAGGGGGTATCCACCTTGAAGTATAAACCAGATGCAGCAAGAGAGCGATGTAAAGTACAATTAGTGGCTGGGTTTTACCCAAACTGATGGAGTTAATTTCCATGAAAATTTTGCTCCGGTCACAAAACTGAATCTTTTGCATTTGCTTTATCTCTTGTTGATGATTCCTTGCCTCTTTATTATCTTGATGTCAAAGATGCGTTTCTTCACAGCAATACAGTACATGTTACACCACTCGATTTTATCCCATCATCTAGATCCGGTTCAGTATGCAAGCTCAAGAAAGCTATTTATACTTTGATACAATCCCTGCATGCATGGTTTGATTGCTTTAGTAATGTTATGATGAAGTTTGGTTACACACACAATCCTAATGATCATAATTTGTTCCTAAGGGCCTGTTTGATAAGTGGGAATCCATGGAAAAACAAAGGAATTCATAATCATTATTTCCGAAGCTACTATTGAGACATGAGTTCCAGGAAATTCCATTTTAAGTGATATGTTCGATTTGTAAGTGGAAATCTCCACTCCATCTCACAAGGGTCACCTTGGTTTTTGTGCTAGATAATTTTAAAATGTAGAAGTGCAATAATTACATACAATATTCATGATTTCAATTGCAAATCAAACCAGGGAAAACACTGGTGATTACACTTTTCCTTACTTTTTCCATAGATTCCCACTTATCAAATAGGCCCTTAGATCACTGGAATCACAAATTCATAATTGCTATTATTTATGTTATGACACTGTTGTTATTGGAGATGAATAAAGGGAATTCAATAGTTCAAAAGGTTTCTTTATCAGAAATTTAATATCAAAGACCTTTATCCTTTACGTTCTGTCTTGGGGATTAAAGTGGCTAGGTCAAAATAGGGGATAGTTATTCCAGTATAGGGGATAGTTATTCCAGTAGATATGTCATAGATCTATTGCATCAAGCTGGTTGGTTGAGAGCTCAACTAAATGAGACTCCCCAATTGAACAAAATCATCAACTTCAGTTAGATAGTGGAGACTGTGTTTCCAAAATGTGAGATTTTATTTGAGTCAAGAGCTATTTGGTGAACTCATATAACTTACAAGCACTAGACCAGATATATCATATGCAGTTAGTGTTGTCAAGCTGTTTGTGCATGCTCCTCACTCAAGCATCTAAATATTGTTAACCATATCTTGAGATACTTTTGGCAAAGGTCTTACTCTATCCAAGTATGATCATCTTGATGTCGAGGCATATACAGATGTTAATTGGGCTGGATCAAATATAGATCGAAGATCTACCACTAACAATGGTATCAGCTACATGGAAAGTAGGAAGCACCTGATTGTTGCTCATTCCAGTGTTCAGGTTGAGCATTGCACCATGGCTTATGCGGTTGCAAGTTGCTTTGGTTAAAGTCTCTTTTAGCAAAGTTGGGCATTCTAGTCAATCTTCTGATTGAGCCTGATTGTGATAACTTGGCCCCAATTCATATTTCTACAAATCAAGTGTATGATGAACACACAAAGCACATTAAGTCTATTGTCATTTTATTCATGAAAAAGTGGCTTTAAAGGAGATTCATGTGCCATATTAAAAGTCTGAAGATCAACTTGATAAGTTCTTAACCAAGGGAATTGATAATCATCATCTTTATTAGACATCACAAGATGGGCATGCTCGATATTCATGCTCATACTTGAGGGATAGTGCAGAAAGATATACATGGAGATATATGGAGTCATGTACCATGGATGGAGTAGTCATGTGGAGTCCCATATGTGCATGATTTGCGGGTGATTGCGTGCATCTGCAGGGAATAGTCTCACCTCAAAATGGGGTGGGACACCCTAACGTCATAAAAAAATGTGGAGCACCATACTCCTTTTTTGTTATTAATAAGATAATGTTAGTCATATACTCATATTAGAATAAAACAAATTATGCCCTGATTACTTCTCTTTTACTTTTCTCTTCTGTTTCTTCCACCTTTCCTTCTTCCTCTTCTTTCCTTATCCAATCTCAATCTCTAAGCCCTCTTTATCCTTTCATCTCAAATATAGTGACTTTGTTGGTTCTCTGACTATCACATATTCAAGGTTGGGGACGAATGAGGATGACCCTTGATTCACAATCCCAAGGAACCAAGTACTATCCATGGTCGTAAAAGATGGCATCAACAACAACTGTTGTAGTTTCTTCTTGCCTAATAACGGAGGTTGTTTCCTGTGTCTGTACAGTTTTTATTGCATATCCATGATATCTAGAGATCGATGACAAATTACTTTAGCGCATTTTGATGGGTGAGAGAGTGGAGGGCAGTGCTTGGTGGTACACTATGTTCACGTTAGTTGAGTTCTCATCTCTTCTTCGGCTAAGTGATGTAGCAATGGGTATATGTGGAACCCAGTATTTAGAATCGGGCTCCCTTGGGCATTCAAGTTGTTATGATCCACTTGGTTGCGGTCCTTCATGTCCTGGATAATGTCTTGCAACAACCAACATGTGTCAGGACCACAGTTCTAATATCTATGAAATGAGAGTGTTTAGAATAATTGCACTTCTTGACATTATGACCCTAAATGTCATAATTTCAGCAGTAGACAAAAGAACTTGGAGACCCAATTTGAAACTGTTGGAGATCAAAATAATACAGAAAATTGCAAACATTCTTACACTTCTAGACCATTCAACTTCCAGATTAATCCTTTTTTTTTCTTTTTTTTTTTTTGAATCACTATTGCTCTAAAAGATTGTACAAAATAAGATTATGGCATTGTTGTTTTCCTTAGTGCATAAGAACGCTTTATGATCACTACTAAAATGAATACAATGAAGAGAGGTTTCTTCCATTGTGAAGAACTTTTAACCTCTTCCCATTGCTTTCTTTAAATGGAAAAGAAAATATAAGGTCATCATGACATACCGCTATAGCAACAATGTTAACATAAAAATCAACGAGGGTTGCCGCCATCCACCTGCAGAAGTTTGCAAAACATCAATTTAGATAGTATATGTAAGGAAAAATGCCCATACATGATTGCAGCCATGGTTGCCTAGACATATGTAAACCATCTTGCCTTCTACAATTTTACCACTAATTCAATTAAAATATATTAGAATTAGAAATTTCAAATGTATTGAGGCATTGAAATGCTCATGCTTATAAATATACATGTGCAAGTAAACAAAGAAATGCATATATGACTACACAAACAAACTAAAAATTAGATGAACTCGAACGATTTGGCCTTGCATAGCTTTGGTACTACTACTAACATGAAATGGTAACTGTTTTGATGGAGACATCAGAGGACTTACTCAGGCGTACCAGAGACGGAGGTGACCACCCACATCAACGTAACTTTCTTTGTAGATGGGAGACGAGTTCTAGATGGGGCTCGCCGAGCCATTTTGAAGACTCCACATGCATTGAATGTGCGTAGGAAGACCCCACTTTGCGATGATGCATGTGGGTTGTTTAGGAGACCATTTTAGTCATAGCATTTTATTTTGTGTCGATCCAACCGTTGGATCTTCCCAATCAAGCCATTAGGCCACCGGATTTGAGCCCATTGGACTCTGATCTTGCTTCCTTTATGTTTTTTTTTTTTTTTTGTTATTTTTACGATTTATTTGACAGTTGAGATTGATATTGAGTGTTTTAGTTTCCTTATTTTGGACAATGAGCCATTTCACTTAAGTGAGTGGCATAGTTTTCATTATTTCGAATTTTTATTATAAAAGCACAGGAGGGAGCGTCCAACCCTAGTGGAGATTTAAGAAGGAGAGAGAGAGAGAGAGAGAGAGAGAGAGAGAGAGAGAGAGAGAGAGAGAGAGAGAAGAAGCTCTCTTGTGTGAAGGAATTTACCTCATTATTTTCTATAGTTTTTAAGAAACCCTCCGTTCCAATTGAATTGTGGAAGGTTAGAGGCTTGATTGGTGGTGGATTCTCCAAGGTGCATTCTTCCTCTTTCTCTTCTCCAATAAGATATTCTTATTCTTCTCTTTCATCATCTTTTCCCCTTCCCATACAACCTTCTCAACCCATCAAAACTCAACCCAATCCACCTTCTCTCTCTTTCCCCTTTCTTATCCACGTGTGGACCCACACGTGCACACGCACGCATGTATGTGCGTTCATACGAGCAGCCACGTGTGGGCCCCTATTTGGTGTTTCCCTCTTTGATTTTTCTTTAAACCTCCCTAATTCCTAGATCCTTTGAATCCCTAGAAACCCCATTCCTAAATCTTCATCCATGAATCCAAAACCCTAATGAAAATCGTTTTTTTTTTTTTTTTTTACTTTTCATAAATCAGAATTTTGATTGCATCATCATCTATTCATGTGGTTGTTGCACTACCCACGCTAGATTGGAAGTTCCTACTTCCAAGTAGGCCACTCTTGAATTAATTTATATTTCCGTACACTGCGTATGGGATAACCTAGGACTTTCGTATTATAAATCTGAATTTCCAAATTTATTATGTGGATATGTTTGATTTTACACATTGATTGGTGAAATTAATGTGTAGATTGATCTCTCATCTTGCATCCTAGGATAGTTTCATCATCCTACATCGAATTTAGTATTAGAGCCTAGGTCTAGCATAGGATAGGTGTTCAACAAAATTCTTATACTCATAGTAGAGCATATAGGTTGCATATAGCTTGCTGAATTTTCTGATTTGGCTTGCTGAATTTTCTGCTTGGGCATTTTCAAAGTCCTATATTGCTAAAATTTTCAGATTTAGTGACTTTAAGACACCTAGTTGCTAAATTTCCAATTTTAGCCTTATTAGAATCATTCTAAGGTTGTCCATAGGATTTAAGGTACTAAGGGTCATCATACATAGAACACATGTGCATCATATAAGATCACATTGAGCGCCTTCAAATCCAATTTTTACATTGCATTCATCATATAGTACACATTCAGCTAGGTTATCTCTCATTAGGGTCGTTTAGTGTATGCAAATGTGAACAGGTCGTGGTTTTGGTCTATTCCCCACCATGAACCCGGATCAGATTGTCGAGGTTCTTGAAAAGATTAGCCACCGTTTGATGGCTATTGAGATGCACAATAAGACCACTGCCAAGCAATTGACTGCCAGCAACCAGCGTCTTGCACGGCTAGAAGCTACCTCCCACAGTACCCCCGTCACCGAGGAAGACCACCAGTCTCAGGCAGGAGAGCCAGCGAGTGAGGACCCAGTTGAGCAGGGTCCAGTCCCAGTAAAACCCACTGAGAGTCGTATTAGAAACTTTGGTCAAAGAGTAGGTCATGTAGGACTGCAAGCCCACGCGTCCCATAAAGAGTCACAGGATTGTTATGACCCTGAGAAAAGGATTATGAAAATCATCAAAGTCGATGCTTCCGGTTTTTATGGTCGCTTGATCCCGAAGCATTTCCTTGATTGGCTAGCTGACATGGACCACTTCAAGTGGCATGATATGTCATATCGCTGTCGAGCGAGGTTCGCTAAGATGAAGTTGACGGGTCAAGCCAAGTTGTTCTGGACCAATACAGAACCAAAGCCAGAGTGACATGGAGATGCAAAAACTTCTTAAAGAAAAATGTCCCACTCTCCTACAGTGATCGCCTTTTGGACCAGTGGCAGTCCTTGAGGCAAGGTTCGATGTCTATATCGGATTACATCGAGAGATTCGAGGAGTACATGATGCGATGTGATATCGATAAGTCTCTTACTGTTACCTTGTCTCGTTTTAGGACGAGCCTGCACCCTAAGATTAGGTGTGAGCTCATCCTTCATGATGTTGGTACACTAGAGGAGGCCTACCTTAGGGTAGAGGAGCTTGAATGATACCTAGTGCAATCGATCATGAACCGGTTTGGGTCTCGTGATTCCAGTGACAAAGTTACTCCTCAAGGAGCTAGACCTAACCTTGGATGCCAGACCAAAGACTCAACCGGTGCTCCCACCTATAATAGAGATGTTAAAGGTAAGTGTTTAGTCAGCACTAGTTCGAAGGGAAGTGAACACATCTAGTGTTTCTGTTGCAATGGTTATGGTCACCTCGCAAATGAATGCCCAAACAAAGAAGAGGAAGCTCTTATGATAGACGAGACAAATGAGGATGACGAGAACAATTGTGATGAAAAGGAACATAAACCTAATATTAGTGCTAGTGATGAGGAGTTTGATAATCAAAAGACCCACACTCTCGTAATAGTCGGACGTGCATTTTCCCAAGCTAAAGAAAATGATGAATGGAGTAGGAACACAATCTTTTACACTTATACCAAGTGCAGAGAAAAGAATTGTAAAGTGATCGTGGACTGTGACAGTTGTGCCAAGTGGTCTCTACCAGCATCGTGAGTCGATTGGGCTTGAAAGTCAAGTCTCACCCTCGGACCTACAAAGTGTTGTGGGTTGATAAGTCCTCCATTCTGATCTCACAGCAATGTTGTATCTCCATCCAGTTTGGGTTGTATAAGGATTCGTTGTGGTGTGATGTGGTTCCCATGGATGTCAGCCACATCATCTTGGGTAGGCCATCGTTATTTGACTTGAACGTTACAATATTCGGTTGCTCGAATATTGGTACATTTATATTCGATGGCAAGAAAATTAGATTGAGTCCTACACCCAAGAGCATATCGGGAAAGGAGACCACCAAGAAGGGTGATCCTGGAACTTCGAGAAAGTCTAAACCTAAGTCTCTTCATGTCATTAATGCAAACGAATTCGAAAGAGAGACTAGGGCGGATTCAGAGGTGTATGCTCTCGTGAGTAGAGAGGCTAGCCCCCAGGTTAGTGTAGAGTTGCTTAGTGAGGTGATTTCGGTGATAGATGAGTTCAATGATGTCTTTCTTGACGACTTCCCAGATGAACTTCCACTTATGAGGGACATCCAACATGCCATTGATCTGGTCCTCGAGTCGACTCTCCCCAACCTTCCTCATTAAAGAATGAACCCCACTGAGTATGCGAAGCAAGTTGATGAGCTTCTTAGGAAAGGGTTTATTTAGGAGAGCATGAGTCCATGTGTCGTGTTCACCCTTCTAACGCTCAAGAAGGATGACACGTGGCATATGTGTGTGGATAGCAGGGTCATCAACAAGATTACCATTAAATACCGGTTTCCTATACCACGTCTTGACGATTGGTAGGACATGATGGCCAATGCCACAATTTTCACCAAAATAGACCTCACAAATGAAATAATCTTGTTCTTAGTTACTGAAACTGAGAAACCACTGCTTTCTAGATACACCCTTTCTTTACCACGTTTTGGTCATGTAGTAGTAAAAAAGTGTACTATCGTATTGCAGAAGGTAGAAAAGGAAGGGTGTATCTATCAAACAGAGTGGGTGTAGATGTTAATTCTGGAAGAGCCCTCTTCGAAGAAAGGAAAGCTTACGGTGTCAAAAGCTCTCTACGGAAGGGAAGACCGTCGATGGAGATGGCGTAAATGAGAGTCAGGAGCATCAAGCAACCCAAGGTAGTGAACAGTGCTCTTAATGCAATTACAGCTGAGAACGCCATTGCAATCGCCGGTAGATTAGCTGTTTTCAAGAGAAAATCAGGAATTTCGCGGGTTTATCTAACGTTAGAAGAGTGCAGAGAAGGTGTTTGTGGTTTAGGGCGTTCCACGTTGAGGAAGTCGTGGCAGGAACTTGGGCGCGGAAACTGCATTTTAACCGTCGTTTTCTTTCACGAGAATCCCAAGCACTGTACGCTAGGGCTGAAAGTCGGGCGCCTTGGGTTGGGTTGGGTTGTGTCGGGTTGGTGCTCAACCCTAATCCAAACCAAGGTTCTTATGCCTCAACCCAACTTAACCCAACCTCAGGTTGAGAATTCTCGACCCAAGCCCAACCCAAGCAAGCTCGGTCAGGTTGATCGGGTTGGTCGGGTGTATAGGTGATAATATTTCGTTATTACATTAGTTTATTATATTTTAATATAGAATTTATTTTTTGTATCTATGATTTTATTAATTATATATGTGATTATTCATTATAAAGAACTTCATTTTTTTTCTTTAAAAAAAAAAGTTAAAATATAAGTCAACTACTCCTTTAAAAGTCATGTAGCATAACACGCAATCTATTTGGGAGAGAAATCTAACATATCTTGTTAGCTTGAGTACTTGAAAATGACGTGGACAAATGAGATCCGACATCACTAGTGTGCCTTCGACACAAATGATAAACACTCAACTATATTTTATAAGTAACTAATATATTGATCGGGTTCGGGTTGGGTCGGGCAACCCGAGACCTCAACCCAAGCCCAACCCAAGTTTTATCGGGTTGGTGTTTATATGGCCCAAGCTTGAGATTGGACTTGATATCCTGCTCGAGCCCAACCCAATGTCGGGTCAATCACAGGTCGGTCGGGTTGAACCCGCCTGACTTTCAGCCCTACTGTACGCCCACCGTGATGGTTGGTTTATATTGCGTAATGAGTTAGTAAACAACATGGGGTCCACTGTGGAAATATGTGTCTTATCCACGCCGTCCATCCATTTTTCCAGATCATTTTACAGCCTGAACCCAAAATTGAAGCATATCAAAAGCTCAAGTGACCACACCATAGAAAAAAGGGGCATGGATTGGGTACTACCCCACTAGCACCTAGCTAGAGATGGATGGTCTTGACAGGGGATATGTGGAGCCCACCATGATGTATGTGTTTGATCCACTCCATCCATCCATTTTCACATATCATTTCAGGGCATGAGCCCAAAAAGAAGGCATATCAAAGGCTCAAATGGAAAACACTGTGCAACAATACCCATCGTTGAAACCTTATTAGGGCCCACCGATGATGTTTATTTGCCATCCAACCTATGCACAAGGCCAGGTAGACATGAATGAACGGAAAACGTAAATATAAACTTGATCCAAAACTTTTCGGATCACTAGGATAAGATGTTTTCAACTGCAAGCCTTCAATCCCCACTATTTATAGTGGTTTGGTCCACTGGATCCTTTAATCTGCCTCCCTGTGGACTCATTAACTAAAATTATCCCTTAAAATGGACTAATGTCGTGGATAAAATACATATATCACAATAGATCCTACAGAGCCCTTGATAGATCGTCCAACTACCTTTTTAAGGCTACTGTGATGTTTATTTGTCATGAATCGGTTCATAAGTTCACACACACCTAGATAAAGGGAAAATACAAATGTTCATTACTTCCATGGCCCCAAGAAGTCTTCCATAGTAAGTATTTGCATGTTTGGTCCGTAGAATTGAATGGTATTGAATTTTGTTAGAACATCATTACTACACAATGATTATATGTCTGAAAATATCATGGTATTGTAGCCATCCAATCTCATGTTTATCATGGTGGGCTGAGTGAAAGACACCTTATTTCAACACGAGGTCTTGGTATCGGTCCTTAGTGGAGGCGGCTAACAGTGAAGTGTGATCTAACAGTGGATGTACTAACAAGCTAACAAAAAAATAAATAAAAGATCCCATGTTTGGGATAAAGTTTTTGCTATGGATAAACATTGGATTAAGAAAAATCATGTTTGGTGAATCATGGAATTATAATCAATGGACCAAATTCACAGTTGATGTCGTTCACTTGTGTATAAATGTAACCAAAATGTCATGTGTAAATGGTATATATGGATGACATCAATGGTGTTTACATGTGAAATCCTATATGAGACCAAATGCAATTCCATTCCACTTAATCCAAATGCCTCCATCCTTTCCAAACACCATATGGAATTGGACGGGACCAAATGCAATTCTATCCCACCTAATCCTATCTAATACCCCCTTAATTTACAGTGTTTCTTATTATGCAGTCCACTTGAGTGGCGTAAAATGGATGGAAAGTGTGGAAAGATATGTGCATTATGGTGTCCTCAGTTTAGTATCAGGCTATAACTATTCTGTCCATACATTTCCTTAGCCCATTTATAAAATGATCCTAAATACAACATAGAGCTGATATTTAAGCCCATCGTGATATTTCTGGGGGTGCAGTTACTTAAGACCAACGGTTAACCCAAAGCTCTAAGGAGCCCACCACAAATTGCGATATATCCACTCCATCCTATCCATTCATCGACTCATTTTACACACGAATTGGAAGAAGAGAGAGATCAAAAACTCAAAGTGGGTCATACTAAAATAAGCAGTGGAGATGGAGACGCCTAACACTTGAACCTTCTGGGCCTACCGTGATATTTAGATTGGCTGTGACCCCCGGCACATAGATATCTTTGTGCCGGTAGCGGTGGGGGTCCAAAGATGTGTCTGTGAAAAATCCCCTTACCACAGTAGGACAGGATTTTAAAAATTAGGCTGATCCAAAACTCATGTGGGCCATACCACACTAAACAGTGGGGATTGAACGCCTGGCAGTGAAAGAAATTTTGCATCAAGATGATATTTGTTCCTACAGTATATCTGATTGGTAATAATTCCATGAACGGTTTGGATGGTATATAAACATCAAGGTTAGCTCCAGGAAGGTTTCAACGGTGGACGTTACTGTTCGCAGTATATTGTCTCACTTATTAGATAATACGGTTCTAAAATCGTAAACGGCCCAAAATAGGTGGATTATCTTAAATACTTTAACAGAAGGCGCGTTCTTGAAAATTGACTAAAATGCAGGCAGTTTCTTTTAAAAAACCCTTTATTTTTTTTTGTGATCATAAATCGGATCTGATCGGTATCTTCCAACTCAACCTCTTCCTGGGGACGAACCTCCCGCCAAAAAACACCCCATGCAACTCTCTTTCTCTCTCCTAACAAATTCAAATGGCAACAGCAGTAAAATCAATAGCAACAAACCCCACCATCCCAAATTATCGAAGAAATAAAAGACCAGATCGATCCAGGAGCAGCAGTAGCATCATATCCCTACTCAAGATCTGTAAGAACATGAAAGAACTCCAGCAGATCCATGCCAATCTCATCAAAACCTCTCTCATCCATGACATGTCCGCCGTTAACGCCATCATCGAATTCTCTGTCATCCATGGAAATCTCCTTTATGCTCTATCCGTGTTTGAAACAACTCCGAATCCAACTCTCTTTGCCAGGAATTTCATGATCCGAGGCCACGCACAGAGCGAATTCCCTCTATCGGCGATGACTTTCTACGTTCGGATGCTGAGTGAAGGATTCGAGTTCAACAAATTTGGTTTCTCGTTCTTGATCCAAGCATGTTTGAGATCACAAGCGGCTGAAGAAGGGAAACAAATCCACGGCCAGATCTTGAAGTTTGGGGAGATTGACGCTCATCTGGCAAGCTCCATTATCTGTTTCTACTCGGAAATTCAAGATCTAGACTCTGCTCATCGAGCTTTTGAGTCAGACCTTGGATCCATCACTTCTTGGAATGCGATGATCAATGGGTATTCAAAATCCGGGGACATGGAAATGGCTCGGAGACTGTTCGATGAAATGCCCCAAAAGACACTAATTGCTTGGACGGCATTGATTACAGGTTTTGTGCATTTGGGGAGATTTATAGAGGCGTTGGAGGTTTTTGAAACCATGCAGAGGTCCGGATTTAGGCCTGATGAGCGGACATTAGTGAGTGTCCTTCCTTCAATATCTCACTTGGGTGCGCTCAGTTTGGGAAAATGGGTGCATTCTTATGCTGAGAATTCAGGTATGGAATCGAATATCTTCCTGAGATCAGCACTAGTGGACATGTATTCCAAGTGTGGTAGTATAGAAAATGCACTAGAGTTATTCGAGAAGATGGGACCCACGAAACGGAATGTGGTGATGTGGAATGCGATGATTGGTGGATTGGCGATGCATGGACGTGGAAGGGATGCATTGGAGCTATTCCAGGAGATGCTAGCAAGCGGCGCAAAGCCTACTGATGTTACATTTGTAGGTGTGCTGAGGGCGTGTAGTCATGCAGGGATGGTGGATAAAGGGTTGGAGTACTTTGAGGCAATGAAGGACTTGTATGAGCTTGAACCAACAATAGAGCATTATGGGTGCATGGTTGATCTTTTGGGTCGTGCTGGACGGTTGCAAGAAGCGGAAGGGTTGGTGAGGAGTATGAGTGGGCGGCCGGATGTGGTGGTCTTGAAGACCCTTCTAGGTGCATGTAGGGTCTATGGGAATGTCGACATAGGTGAGCGCATTGGTAGAGAACTTCTTGAATTAGCTTCTGATGATAGTAGTTGTTATGTGCTTCTAGCAAATCTGTATGCATCTGTAGGCAGATGGGTGGATGCTGGCAAAGTGAGAAACTTGATGAAAGAAAGGGGAGTGAAGAAGATAGCTGGTTGTAGTTCGATTGAATTGGATAATGTGGCCCATGAGTTCCATGCAGGGGACATGTCTCATCCTCGGATTAAAGAGATATATGCTAAAGTAGAGGAGATGGGGCAAAGGTTGAAGGTCGAAGAAGGTTATACCCCTGATACCTCTCAAGTGTTGGCTGATATCGATGTGGAAGAGAAGGAGACTGCATTATATCGTCACAGTGAAAAGTTAGCAATTGCTTTTGGCTTGATAAATACTATCCCAGGCAGCACTATACGCATAGTGAAAAACCTTAGGGTCTGCCTTGATTGCCACTCTGTTACAAAACTTGTATCAAAACTTTACGATCGTGAAATCATTGTTAGGGATCAAAACCGCTTCCATCATTTCAAGAATGGAGTATGCTCGTGCAATGAATATTGGTGATATCTATGTTATGGTGCTCATGGGACTCTCTAGAGATCTGAAACCATCTATCTGAAAGATATCACAGGCTGTTCATTTTTTTGAAGAGGAGAGAATTGGATGAAAGGCCACACATGCTGGTAAGTGTTATTCATAAAGATAAATGGACATGAATGCTCATTCACCAAATGAAGCACATGAAATGGCCAGAGTTTCTTTTGATGTGCTAATTCATAACTTGAATGTCCAGTAATCACAAAGAGTCTGTACATGAAATGATCCAATTTAAAATTCTGATTGAAGAGGATAGTGTTTTCAAATAATGGTTGTGATCAGTAATAATCCCAACAAATTAAAAGGTTCTTTACTATATGGTGTCATTGCAACTCTCATGCCAGTTAGGCCATGAGCAACTGTGAAGTTCTCACTGTGATAGTTGTGGCTGCCATCTCTCCTCATCAATTCCAGGTGCAGTAAGAGCGGTTTGGTTCATACACTGTCAACTTCAATTAGTCTGCAACCTCTGGCATGTGATGGGATCTCTTTGGCTCTGAAATGGGGGACATCTTGTACAACTGCGCATCAATTGCCATCCAATTACAGGCCAAGGTTTGTGGCTAACCGCACTTCAGTTAGCCTAGAGGGTCGTGCATCATTGGATCGGCATGGCTTTCTAGTTGATGTCTCTGCATATGTATATGTTTCATGATCTTACCTATGGAATCACACCGCCGATTGGATTCCAGAAAAATTAATAGCAATACCCAAGCCGACAGTTACTGTAGTGGCAGCCGTGGCAACCACCTCTGCTGGTCCCTCTTTTTCCTGTGAGAAGAGATGCAGTAGCTAGGAGTGTCAACCGCTGGGTGCACCCAATGGGTATGCCAGCCTGGGCCAACATGGGTCAGGTATGGGTGTAGCTATTTGGTTGTGGGTGTGGGTTTGGGTTAGTTTTTTAGCCCGGTTAATGAATGAATCAGGTGTGATAATACTCTTAACCCCACCAAACCTGATTATATAAATCAACAAGGGAATTTTACAAAATACTACTTCATATGGTATTTGCATCTTGATACCTTTCTCAAAAGGTTTTCAATAAGCTACCGCATTAATTTGAGTAATTATCATTAGTGTATCTTCCGTTAGTATCTCTCAATGGAAGTCTGAGGCTTGAGTTGGCCTTACCATGATGTTTATGTTAAATCCAGCACGACCACCAGGTGCATCACCCCATGCTAGGCCCGGGCCTAAAAAATCAGCCCCATCCATGATTCAGGTGGACCACATGATTGGAAACAATGTACAAGGAAACACAAACCCTCCAAACTATTTCCCTTGGTGTGGCCCACCTGAATTACGAATGAGTTTTATTTTTGGGACCCAGGCCTAAATTTTTGTGTGATATCTAATGGTTGGAGTGGATTTCATCTATCCATAATGGTGATCTTGTAAAAATCAAGGGTGGGCGTCTCTCTCCTAACTATTTCCTTTGGTATGGCCAACCTAATTCACATATCAGCCTGATTTTTTGGCGCTGGTCCCAAGGTGGGATTACACATATAATGGTTGGAATGGATTTCAAATACACATCACAGTGAGCACCCTCTCCAATTATTCCCAATTTCCCCTGAGATATTAAAATAATAATAATTTAGGCTGCATCGACCCTTGATTTTTGATGGGCGTACTGTGTTGTGTATGTTTGATCCACTCGGACCAGTAGACATGTAATCTAATGTTACGCCTAGGACCAACAAATTAAGCTAACATGTGATTCAAGTGGACCACAGTAAAGGAAACAGTTGAGAGAGATGTCCACCCTTGAATTTTATGAGGCCATGATGATTATATGAAATCCACTCTAACCAATAGATGCCACACAAAAATTTAGGCATGATCCCCAAAAATAAGCCCATCCATTCAGGTGGACCACACCAAGGAAAATAGTTTGGAGGGTGAGCATTGCCTTGTACATTATTTCCAATATTGTGATCCTTTCAAATCATGAAAGGGGCTGATTTTTGGGTTCTGGGCCTAACATGAAGTGACAGACCCAGTAGTTAGAGGTGGATTTCACATAAACATCATAGCCAGGCCCACCAAACTGCAGACACAACCCTAACTTCTGTTAAGAAATATGAACCCTAATTTTTGTTAAGAAATATGAGAAATATGATGGAGGTACTCCGATGATAATTACTTAATTCATGAGTTGGCTTGTTGAAAACATTTTCAAAAGGGTACCGGGATGTAAGTACTATATATATATAAACAGACCTTCTAGATCAAACTTTACTCATGTGGCCCATCTCAGATGTAAATTAGCATGTGGTAGAAGTGCTAGGATTTGTAGAATTTATCTACTAAATCAAAAGTCTTCATGTAGAATTTACGTACCAAATCAAGAGTCATAATAAAATGTGGAGTTATTTGATACTCGGGCTGTGTATGATTCTTGATACACAAGCACTCAGAAATTGTACATGTGACAAACAATAACTCAACGAATACTAAATAAATTGTGGAAATCATAGTCGTTAGGTAACAATCCCAAAATTATATTGGTCAAACAATCCTAACTTCTGACACTTGTTTGTTAAAATAGGACCATTGGATTTTTTATTTTTTAATTATTTTTTTTTAAAAAAACCTTTAACCATCCCAAAAACATTCACCAATTCGAAATAACATGCTATCATATTCTATATTTTATGTTTTGTTTAAGAAAAACTGTAGTTTTTTTTTCTTAATCTCTACTTAAAAATGTAATCTTCTGAGAGGAAATGATGTGTGTATGGGTGATTGTTTTAAATTTCAAATCATAAATGGGTACTTGATACCCTAATGAGTACACCAACACTCTAGAGGTTATGCGTATAGGTGCCCATTTGAGGCTCGACATGGATATGGGTATGGGTTAGTACCCATTGGTGGGTATGGGTCTGAGTACCCCTATACGCCTCTACCTGGCCAATTGACATTACTAGAGGTAGCCGTGGTTATCTTGCTGTGAGAGAGGAAATAGGTGATGGGTATTGTTGTTTAAGTGTTGTCTACAGTTTCCTTAATTATGTGGGCCCAAGTTTGGGTTTCTGCTCATTTACCATCATCATAGCCTTTCAATGGTTTTTGTGATATTATTATTTGGACATTCGTTTGCTATGAAAGGGAGACCATCATATGTTGTTCAATGGCATCTAGATAACTTGTGCAAGGCCTATGTTTATGTGTAAAAGTAGGCTGCCCGAAGCCGTGCTCAGTCTCTCTTGAGAGAATCACTATGGAAACCTTAGTCGGCCATTTGTGGGCTGATCTAGGACATGATTAAATAGCGGCGAAGGGTTTTTTGACAAGATCTTTCCAATTGTGTGGTCCCCTTTTGCGGTGAATGACTTAGATCTCTTGTGAGATGATGATCTATGTATGCACCCATGAAAAAAAAATTTAATAATGAAATTTTAGGTTTGTGAAACATGCTTATGGATTTTAATATTGTGATAATCTCTAACTATATTGTTGTATGGTGGACCCCACCTTTTCCAAGAAGATCCGCAAAGTGTGGGCGTCATCATGATCTGAGTTTCTCTTTCTAGATTCTTAGATTGCATGTGTGTGTGCATCTTAATCCTATCCATCACATAAATCATAGATTTGAGCCACTCGTCTCTCTGGTTCACATCAATGATCAACAACGGTGATCGAATTTATTGATTCCATATGCATTATCATCCCTGGATTCTTATAATAGTTGAAATATAAATGTTATGATTCAATAGGCAGATATGTTTAGACCTTCCCTCTTTATCTGTGTGAATCCTAAAACTCTAGCACTAGATGTAATCACCCTCTGAGGTTGGGCATAACCTGTGTGGGAGCTTGTCTCTATCACCAAAATGATACATGCACCCAAAATGAATGGTTGCATATGTTATACAAATAATTGCTGTAGAAGCATTTTATTCATTTTATTTTGAAAACTTGATTATTCTGAATTGGATAGCCGCACTCCTAAAAACTTTCCACATAGGCATATGTGCCATGTGAAAACGTTTGAGAGGCAGTGTTTGTGGGGCTTGCAAACCTCACACCATTACAGTATAAAATCTATTTCGAATATAGGTTTGGTGAAAGTCCAAATGCCTAATTGAATTTTTCACCATATCTTTTTCACATGCATCCCCGGTTTAAATGTTGATCCTTACAAGTACAGTGCACTTCCTCCTCCTTTGCTCGATTGGATCACGTCTTTCCCCACCTTGTAGCTCCGTATTTAGTGTCCATATTTGGAAAACCAGTCTTTCAACATTTACCACAATAGATCCACTTGAAATTCATGGCACTATATCAGCATTTTATTAGGGCCAAGGGACGAAAGCTTCCAAATTTTCTTTCTTGGTCCTATCAGACTAAATTCTGCCTATATTGTAGGTGCTAGCATCCAAGTGCATCTTGTGTACTTTATTTTATCTTTCAGCTTCTTCCTGGGAGATGCACTTATATGCTCATCGAGTTCACACCTTCGTCTCCTGCTTTGGGTGCCAGACTAGTATTGATTCAAAGCACCATAGGGGTCTCTTTTGAAGCTTACCAATGCTCCGTTGGATACATCTAGCCACCTAATCCCTGCAACAGAGCTTTCTGGCCTGGGATGTGGGTTCTCCTTAGTTAAGAGAGTGGGTGTCTTCTCCTCTTCTGTATTTTCTGTCCTTTATTTTTCCCCTTAGTTCTCTCCTTAACTTGGAGTGTGGGCTTTTGGTCCTCGGCCTGGGGTGTGGGAATTTTTTTCTGCCCTTTTATTTTTGTCCATGGGGGCTCCTGCCCACTTTTTTCTTGCATTTCTTTGGGCTTTTCCCTTAGTAATAAGAGAGTCAGTCTTTCTTACTTTCCAAAATAAAAAAAATAATAATAATTTATTAAGGTTATAGTCACTCATATGATTTTCAATCTGAAATTGTTGGAAAACATGTCTGACAAGGGATTATAAAATCCTAATGTGCTTTTTTTTTAAAAAAAAAAAAAAAAAAAAAACATTTTAAAATGAAGCCCGTGGCTTAGTGATGTAGGCCTTTCATTCATTAGTCACCACTTATGAGGGGCTATGCTCTTGGAAATTTCAGTTATAGGAAAGTATGAACTTTTTTATTGTAAACGGGAATGTGCCCCTGCATCCCACAAGCCACCCCACTCGAGCCCGGTGTGAAAATATCCCTACATTAATTATTCCTGATGAGAAGTCTCGAACACGAGACCTCTTAATCTGATATCATTTATGGACTGCTTATATGGTTTAATCATATGAGGGCATGTAGTTTCTCACTAGAACTCTGGCGTGGTAATGGACCAGCTTCAAGATAGGTCTCTTTCCAAGCTCTCGCCATGCTTCAATGTAAGATATTGCGGCAACTGGCCAGAAGTCTGGCCCATTTAGTAACCAGGATTGATTATCACGTGATGATGTGATCAACTGGCTGAAATGTTAGGTCCATGCCTGACCCACAAAACCCCATCTGGGGTTTAGCCCATTTGCCTACCTTAGTTCTAACTGGTTTAGCAACAATCCTAACTAAAAATGGTTTAGCCTAACAAACACAACAACCGAATTACTTAAGAATTACTGTCCTTAACATTGGCAATACAATACATTTCTTAGCTGAGTGCACACCCAATCAAACTCAAACCTCAAACAACAATAGTCAACAATCAACAACAACAACAACAACGATGACGATGATAGCGCTCACACTGTCATACACACACACACAAAAAGTGGTTTAATAAGCTCACAAGCGTGTGACTCCTGCCATGCACATGCCATGCACGCATGACAAAATGGTCTGCATGTGTGAAATCCAAGCTTTCAATTTGGTGGATGGCACTTATTAGATTTTATGGCCGATAAAATTGTTGAGGGTCAAATATTGCATATTAGACCCCAGATATTGTCTGGATTTACGAATATAATGCTGTATAATGGCTCGTTTTCTCATTCTTGTGTTGCAAGGTGATTTTATAAGCATGGATGGAAAATGGGTGTTAAAAATATGGTTTTAGCGCTTAAGATGCACCAAGGCAAGTTACGGGATTTCAAGGGGCCACGATCGTCGGATTTACATGCCAGAGATCTGCGAAAATCAAGAAACTGAAGTTCAAGTGGCCCGGAAGACGTCCATAATGTAAGATCACAGGGTTCTCACCATCCGTTCGGCTCAAGACTTCATGCATGGCCTAAGGACCATAAGTTAACCGTACACGTCAAATTTTGGCCGTTGGATCCTGGTGAAAGTAGCTTAACAGACAGATCAGCCTATAAAATCTTGATTTGGGGCCCACATGAATCTGGATATGCCTCAATTTTGGACTCAACGCCTTAATTAAGGCAACAAAGCAGATGGACGGAAAAGATTTTTCATAAACACCACGATGGACTCCACTTAAAGACGTGTGCATACGTTCACACGCACCACGTGAGTTGCACTGTATTTGGGAAGTCGGTCGGCAACGCTGACTCGACTCCCATCCAAAAACGAAAATTTCGTTTCGTGTCTTGCTGCGAACAGGGGTTGCGGAGTTTTTTTTATGGGCCACCATCATGGCTTAGACGACTAATCCGAACCGTCCAAAAGATTCCCTCGGTCCCTATCATCCACACCTAGGTGATGGAATTGAAGAAGATAACTGATGATTGGTTTTCTATCGTTCAAACGCTGGGTGGACGGCAGAAGTAAAACATTAGTGGGCCACACCGAAAATGCTCCAAAAACACCCCTTCCCAGACTGTTTTTCGTCCTAAAGCCATTGGACGGTGTGGATTTTCAAAAAGAAAGCTCAGTGGACCCCACCGATCATCACAGCCGAAGAAGATTCCGCTTTCGCGTCAGCGTAATGCACGGCCAGCGATCAGCTGTGGGCCCCACACGTGCCCTATAAGCTCAATCCAAACCGTCCACCGTATAGACAGCCGCTAGCACTACAAAACCATGTTGTCACTTTTCACCCATGCGTGCACACGTGTGAGATACAGAGGCCACAAAAGGGCTGCCCTGCAACGTTCAAAACTGATCTTTTTGTGATTTCTTCTCTGGGTCATGTCAATGGACGTTCAAAACCACCCATTCTTGACTGAAATTTCGTTCTGAAGCAAATGGATGGGGTGAATTTTCCAGAAAATGCTTCTGTGGGGCCCACCGATCACAACAGCAAAATGGTGCGAAAGGTTTCGCACATCCGCGAAAACTGACTTTTCCAGGCGGTTTTGGCCCACCATCTTTGATCATATGGCAGATCTGAACCGTCTATCATGTAGAGAACCCAAGAAAGTACTAAGGGACGGTGTTTCTTTGAAATTTGAGCGAGGAAAGTGGCGTGTTTCGAGGCACCGAACTTGGCTGCGAAAATTACATTCCGTGTCCTGCTACAACTTTGTCACAGACTCCAGCCTTCCAGCAGCTATAAAAGGAGGTTTTGGACGTGAGAAGCATTCATTTAGGTCTAGGAAGAAAGAAAAAGAGAGACGTGAAGGCTCGGATAGGGACTTGAAGTAGACGTGAGGGAGAGTATTTTCTTTTATTTTCTTTTATTATGAGATTTAACCCGTTCATGGCGGGCTGAACCTCTTAGCTAGGGCTAAGAGGTGAAGCTTGTAGTGAGATGAGAAATTTTATTTTATTTTAATTTTAATTCATGAATCGACATTGATTTTAGCTGATTATTATGGAAATATTTTTAGTTCTTAATGGTCTGTTGTGACTAAAATTACAATGGGTCTGCGATGCTTTGAATATTTCTATTTTCTTTTCATGTTTATGACGTCAGGACGTCTTGTTGTTCACCATAGTCTCCTGAGCATGGTTGGATGATGGTACCCTTCCTAACTTTCATACATGTGATTGGGTGGTAATTAGTTTGATTCTGTTGTTTGCCATAGTCTTTGGGCATGGTTTGGTGATGGAATCCATTCTAATTCATCTTCCTTTAATCTCTTTGAAAACTAGATCAATGACAGTTCAGTAAATTCCATGATTCATGAAACAGGCATAAGATCTCCCTGATCTCTACAAGTGGATCCTCTGAATTCCTAGTTTCCTTTCCTCTGATTTATATAAATTTTAGATTAATATTTTCACCATTATTCTTCAAATTACATTCAGTTTAAAGTTCATCTCATTCTAGTTCTAGTTCTAGTTAGTTTTAGATAACGTACAAGTTTTAGTTCCTTGAAATTCGACCTCGTTCTTACTGAGTTATTACTACATCACAACCCTGCACTTAGGGAGTGAACAAAAATCAAGCTATTTCACTCCTCAGGCATGTCACGATGAAGAAAACAAATTTACGGCTGAAGCAATTCTTTCTAGCCATCCATTTGTCTTACACACCGTGGCGCAACTGAGGAGCGAAATAGTTAGGCAAGGAGATCTAAACAGCGAGTCACACCTGATGAAAGCTGAGACCTCCCACGCGGGCCATTATGTGCACGTGTGTGGGCTTAGGAGACCTCGTGAAATCACAGTACATGGTAAAAAAACGAAAATAAAACACATGAAGAGATCACAGTGGCATTAACAAACGCTGGAAATGGGACTTGACGGTGTCGTCTCCGTCCCAATCTAACGCCTCCCACCATTCCCTTTCTGCCCTAATCTTTTGCAGCGAGGGTACACCATCGCGCCCTTCTTGTAGAGGCAGCAGCTTGGTGAGATTGGGACATCCCACCACATAAATTTCTTCCAGCGAATGCCAATCCAGTTGCAGTTGGTCAGCTCTTCTTTGTCCTCTTCCCCCACAGATACGCACCAGTTCTGGTAGGTTCCTTAAAATCAAATTTGTTAGTTTAGGAAGGAGACCCTCATTGTCTAACACCTCTGATATTATCTCCTCTACTCCTGGGCAGTCTGTTACGCTGAGAAAGACAAGATTGGGGAGACCTCCCTTCATCTGCACGGATGAGAAAACAGTCTTCTCCAAGCCATGACACTTCAGAAGATGCACTTTTCTCAAGTTTTGGAGTGTTACCACCATCCCCATCACCCAAATACTCTTCATGTATGGTAGATCAATAAGAATCAGGTGTTCGAGTTTGGAGAGTAGCCCATCTTGTTGCAGCAGAGTCGGTCCAGCAAACACATGCTCTAATCCGCTACAACTCTGCACGTCGACTTGTTTTAGGTTCTCCATTCTTGGCAATAAGCTAGATGGAAGTAAATGGTTTAGCATTGGGCAGCCAAACACATTCAAGAACATTAGTTTCTGAAAGCATGTGGCAGGAAGTGATCCCTCATCATCAGACACCACTTTCTCTAGCTTTTCAAGGTAAGATAATTCCAACTCCCGTAAATTATATAACGTAATTTCCTGAGACTCCTTTGGACTCAAAATGCATTCCATATCTTTGCAGCGGTATATGTCAAGATATTCCAGACTTTGGAACCCTTCAATCCCACTAAATGTCTTTAGTCCCTCTTGAAAACATAACCTTAATCTCGTCGTATGTGCCAAAAATGTCCTAAACGACCCAGGGATATGATTGCAACAAGTAAGCACCATCACTCCATTGCATTCGTAGCTGTTTTCCATATTGATTCTGAATTGAACTTCTTCGTTCTCAGTGACTGGGAATGCAGATTCTTTGTAATCTGATTGGTACATGCAGAAAAGAAATTTCTTTAGGTTTGCCCAAATTTTAAGCTGAGCATACTCTTTCATGAAACGGTCAACATCTGCAATCGAGATGAACAAACAAGACAGCTTTGTCAAAGATGCCACTTCAGACAACGTAGCATTACTGCTGCTGCTGCTGCTGCTGCTTGCGTCTTCCCCTTCAACCTCCCAGTTGCTAAAGCTATTGTGCATCTGCAATTCTTCCAAACGAGTCAACCTTGATATGATGGCACGTGGTACAATTGCTAGATTCTTAGTATATGATAAGTTCAATCTCTTAAGGCTGACCAATTCCCCAATTTCTTCTGGCAACTCATGCAAGTCTTCGTTATAGGAAAGATCTAGGGATTCTAGCTGGTTCAGTCCCTCAAGTGGCGACAGACAACCCTTTTCTTGAAATCTGCAATTACTCAAATGAAGCACCTGTAAGTTCTTCAGGTTTGACAGCGATGATGGCAGCCTGCTAATAGAAGTTTGGCTTAGATCCAAAACCCGAAGGGCTTTTAGACCTTTCAAAAACCAATCTGGTATTTCGCTCAGCTTCCGATTTTCTCCCATTAGCAATGTTAGCAGTTCAGGGCAACACATCCCTTCCTGCAACTCCTCTGTTTCACTCCGGAGGAGAGAGATCCTCTTGTATTCACCCCACTTTTTCCCTTGGGGCAAACCTTTCAATCCTACACCAGCTCTTGCCAAGGATTTATATTCTTCATCATCTTTTGATGCAATATAAATGGCAACATCTCTAACCACATCGTGCATCTTTACAAACCTTTTGTCATCACCTTCTAATAATACACAAGAAGCTTTGAGTTGTTCAACCCAATAGTGCCCTTTGTTCATTGTTTCCTCCAAACTTGCAGTATCTCCCAGAAAGCCTTCCCCTTTCCAATATCCGATCATGCCATCCACATCAATGTTATAGTCTTCAGGAAACAGGCAGCAAAACAAGAAGCCAGGTTTCAACTCAGGGAGTAGACGGTCGTAGCTTACTTTGATGGACTGGTACACGTTACCTTCCATGCCTTCGATTTCGCTTGGGGCAGACTCTTTCAGTTGTGAAAGTACATACTTCCACACCCTAAGATCGCTCACACATCTGAGCGCCCTTCCTAGTGTTACAATTGCGAGAGGAAGACCACCGCATTCTTTAAGAACCTCCCTTGCCACTGTACACAGTGAAAGGTCATCAACAACATCACCTGCCTTTTCTTTGAATAATTTCCATGAATCTTCATCTGAGAGTTCCCTTACCTTGACATTAACTTGGGTTTCCATCTGTCTGCAGACAACTTCTCTTCGTGTGGTGAATAGAATTTTACAACCCGCGGGGAGATTATCACATGGAATTCCTACGTCGGCAAGTTCAAGTCGCTCCCATAAATCATCTAATATGATAAGGAATTTCTTCTTCATCAATGCATTCTGTATGGTATTTGCTCTAGAGAATTCAGAATTTTCACTGTTGCTGGGCCCATTCCCAAGGTTCAGACCCAAGTTCCCTGCAATGTCACCTTGGACCCTTTTTAAGTCCACGTCTTTGGAAACAATCACCATTATGACTTTATCGAAACGTTCAGAGCCTTTCATCCGATTGTTCACATTTTTCACAAGGGTAGTTTTACCAACTCCCGCCATGCCCCACACACCAATTATTTTGATATTATCATTATTTAAAGCGTCTGTGACATCTTTCATAGCTAGTTCTGCTGATGTTAGACCGGCGATCGATGGAGTATCCTGGTTTATGACTGTCGGAAGGGGAGAGGCCGTTGTCACCCTCTCAAATGTTCTTTCTTTGAGGTGCATACTGATGCTCTCCTCAATCTGTTTTGCCTGCTTGCTTATACTGTAACGCCATATCAGATTTGGACAACACATGCATCTCTTGTTTTGTCCTGCTCCCTCCTGGATTTTATTTGCTGCTTCTTCCATGAGAACAGCTCGTGTTAGCCACAGAGTAACTTCCTCAGTTTCTTCTTCGCCTTTGGAGCGGCCGGTCCTTACCAAATTCTGTATGGAACTTTTCTTGGCTGCTAGTTCTTCACAGCAGTCTTTCAAATCGTTAACATTGTCATTTAAATGAACAAGATAGCCCATATGTTTCTTAAGACAATTGCATAAATACTTTCCAATTTCCACGATGACTGAGGGTACTGCTTCCATTTCCTATTCAACACAAATGGCATTATAAACAATAACAATCAGGTTTGAGACATTGCATAAGGAGTTTGTTTTGCCTGTGTCATGACTGATGATCACCAGCTTGTCACCCCATTGGGCCGCATGCTGATGGTCTGATGACCAACAACATTCCTTCACTGCATACCATATATGGGTCATTATAACGAACTTACCAATGGATCATTCTGACCATCATTATATGCAGATGAATGTAGAAATGAAAAGAAAGTTTTTGATGGCTCACATCCAACTTCAAAAGTAAAGGGTGTGGATTGTTTTTGAAGTGACATCATTCCACAATAGCTCATTTATAGCAGCACTAAGAAGATGGGTTGTTCAAATTATAAGATCAACTCTACATGTGTGCCCTGAGGTGCAACCCATGCTCACCTTCCTGAGGCGGAACAATTTTACCATTGGAGATATTTGATTGTTGGGATATTGATTTTATGGGTTTATTTCCATCTTCTTTTGGATTTCTTTATATATTGGTTGGTGTAAATTATGTTTCAAAGTGAATTGAGATAGTTTCAAGTAGGACCAATGACAACAAAGTGGTCATACGATTCCTTAAGAAAAATATTTTTTTCTATATTTGAAACTTCAAAGGCTATCATTGTTTCACTTTTGCAATAGAACATTTGAGACTTTGATGAAGAAATATGACATCAAGCATAAAATGAGCATCCCATACCACCTACAAACGAGTGGACAAGTTGAGATTTTTAATTAGAAAATTAAACACATTTTAAAGAAAACTATAATGCCAGATAGGAAGGATTGGTCCCTTAGACTATCCGACGCTTTATGGGCTTATAGGATTGCTTATAAGACTCGATTGGAATGTCTCCATACAGATTGATATATAAGAAGGCTTGTCACTTGCCTGTGAAATTGTAATATAAATCCTATTGGATAATAAAGAAATTAAACTTTGATATGAACCAAGCAAGTGGACAAAAAAAATTAGAGTTGAATGAATTAGAGGAGCTGAGAAGAGACTCTTATGAAAATTCTAAAATATATAAAGAGATGACCAAAGCTTTTCATGATAAAAACATCTCGCGGAAAAATTTTAAACCTCAACAAAAGGTCATATTGTACAATTCCCGTCTCCAGTTCTTTCCGAAAAAATTAAGATCAAGATAGACAGGCCCCTTCATTGTGAAGAATGTTTATACTCATGAGGCTGTTGAAATTGAAAATCCACGTAATGATAATGTATACAAGGTTAATGGTAAGAGATTGAAGTCTAATGTGGAAAACTTTCATTTGGGAGAGGAGTCATTCCCTCTTCATGAGCCAGAATATTCAGATTAATGCTCTTAGTTTGACGGAGCATTTATGTAGGATTTGTATCATATTCAATTTTTTTTTAGTGTCATCGTGCAGATGAGTTCTTCATGGTAGGTACTATCCACTATTTATTTTATTTTTATTATTTTCTGCATTACATAATCATTATATTGGGGACAATGTAGATTTTAGGTTGGGGTGTGTGGATAGTCATCCATATGAGTTTTTTTTTAGGTTTCAGTTTTTTTTTAAAGTTTTTTTTTTTAAGTTTATGGAAAAAAATTTCAACAATTTTAAAATAATATTTTTATATACAAGAATGTTAACATAATATTATGTGAATTCCAAAGGCAAAGTTAATACTTAGTCTGAGTCGATAGCAGTCAGAATTCTAATAACTGAAAGTTATATACTTGAGTTCAATATCTAATCACTAGTTTAAAGTGAGTTGTAATTGATGTATTGAATTCGCAATACACCCTAGCTAACTAAGTGAAGAATATGATTTGTGAACTAGAATAGCAACTTTTGATTCAAACAAGGTTGAATGTACTAGTACCATTGATATATGCTTAAAAGGGAGAATATTGAAGAAGAAAAAAAGTGATAGAAAAAGAAAATTTTATTATAGAGCATGAATGCAATGACCATAACAATCATGTCAGTAATCCGGAGTAAGGATACCTAAGTATCCGTTACTGTTACCATTACAAGTACGATACCTTATGTTATGAAGCAAACCTGGTGGGAATCTTCATCTAAGGGTGGTCTATAATAATGAGGATATGATGATAAAAGAAGAAATGTCATGAAAGAAATGAGATAATTAGAGATTTCATATTCTTGGGATGATTGAAATGAGTTAAGATAAGAAACATGCATATTTCTCAAAGTTAGACTAGTGTCACAAGTACCTAAGTATATTGGATAATAAATATTCTAAATTTTTATTAGGTCTCTGAACTCGAGAATGTAATGGATTAAGAAATTGAGATTCTAACTAACTTCGGACTTGGGTAAGTATTGTTTTATTTTAGAATTCATATGATAAATGAAGGCATAATTGTATAAATTTCTGAGTGTTAAACTATTTTTTATTTTTTCAATGTTTGTGGGTAACATTTCTGGAGACCCTTACGAGACTATAACTCGCCTATTATGAAAAACCTAAGGGTTTAAAGGCTTGTTGCATATGCTAAGTGCAATTGATATTACCTACGAAAGTGGTGTACTTAGAATTTTATTTTCATTTTAATTTTATTTTTAAAATTAATTTTAATTCTTATTTTTATTTTTCTTTGCTTATTTTGCTCGGGACTAGCAAAATGCTGGTTGGGAGTGTGTTGAGACTCAAATATTGCATAATTTCCTCCATTTATATCTTGATTTTATGAATATGAATCCGCTTAATATTCTATTTTACTCATGTATGTGTTACAAGATGAATTTAAGTGCTTAAATTGAAAAAAGGTGTTAAAAACATGAATTCGATGCTAAAAATTAACCAAGGCAAGGGATGGATCTTAGGAGACCAAGATTGAAGAATTCACATGTCAAAGATTTAAGAAAATCAAGTGAAGAATAAAGAAAATCAAAGATTTGAAGTGAAGAATCCTGAAATTATCCTGAAAAAGTGTATTCGCAAACTCCAAGGTCTATTTTGGAAAACTATGCAGCAGAAAATTTATTTTAAACAAACTGTGCAGTGAGAAATCTATTTTGAAAAACTGCGTATATTTGAGGTGGTTCTAGAGTTTTTTTTAACTTTGTTCGAAAATTAGAGTTCCCTACTTGTAAATAAGGCTTCCTAGGGCATTCCTAAGCATGACTAAAAGCATTCAAGAGAAATTTTAGAATTTTTAAAGAGTTTTTAATTTTATTAGAGTTTTATAAGTTTTTTTTTTTTTAGATCTTTTCTATTTACATTTATTTCTTTTTTTTTTTTTTTTTCTGTTCTTATTTTAATTATGTTTTTCTAAGTTCTTTCGAACCTAAGCTAGAAGAAAAGCACATAGATTTAATAATTCTTTAAGATTATGATGATTAATTATTTTAATGATGATAAGAATGGTGTATACATGTTATCTATTATTTAGGTTTTGTTTTTTATCCTCTTGTGAGATCCATATGTTTCTATCATATGAGATCAACAGTGATAGATAGGCTTACCCTAGATCAATCAGATTTCCTAGATAGGAGAAGTTCTCAACCTGTTATATTTCTTTGATTTTCATTATCTCATTAATATTAAATTATTAAATCACTGACACTTGAGAATATATATCAATGGTGCAAATCCATGATTTTCTAATATTTTATATCACTTATTAAAATATTTAAACTAATTTATTTTTCGATTAGGCTGACCATAGTACTCAGATCATAGTTGTATTATCCAAGTCATCATGATTTTGGAACATTAACTTATGTGTGGAACTTTGAAGCTTAGGTATTATTTTATTCAGTTGAATTACATCCATTTAAAAATCTCAAAATCAAATCATCAGTTTAGTTTTTTTTTTCATTTGATTTTTTTCTTCTCACAATTCATCTCCCTGTGGGATCGACCCTATATTCACAGGATACTACTTACAAACCTCTGCATTTAGAGGCAAGTAATTACTGAGTTTGAGCTTGCCCAAGCTTGACTCGACTCGGCTCAAACCTCAACTTAAATCGACTTGAATTGGTGACTTTGTTATTTTTTTCTTGATGCTGCTCACCAAGTGTTTGATGAAATGACTCAACTAAGTGTTGTTTCGGATGTGTACATTCTCCACAGAAGCGGCAGGTGGTAAGGAAGGAATGAATACAAAACAAATCACTATATAAAAGAATTACAGTATGGAACTGCCCCTAATATTTTGTTTTTTATGTTGCTTGATGAGTGTTTGATGAAATACATATGATGTGTTGTTATTATTTCGCATTATGTGAGAGATTGAAGATGCATTATATGTGTTTGAGAAAATGTCTCACAGGCTCAAATTCGGCTTGAACTAGCTCAAGCTGCTGACTAAACCAAGCTGGCCAGTCAGGCTTGAAGATCGAGTGGATCCGAGTTTGAGCTGGGGTTAGCTGTTGGCCGGGCCAAGCTATGCCAAGCTTGACTCGGTTTAAATCATGTACAACTCTAATTATGAGGTTTGCTATGCCGGGATGCTTGTACAATCCATCTTATCTCCACATTATTGCACATGCCAAAATGTTAGCTGCTTGTAGCCAAGATGTCAAAGGACATGAAGCATGTTAGAAACATGGGTTGATACAGCACGTGCCTGCGATTGGGTTGCATCTGATTATCAAACCTTAGCCATTTCGAGGATGGGCCATTGATTTGATAGGAAAATTGTATCCTCATTCAATTAGAGGACAATTTCATTATTGTGGCCACCGATTACTTCACCAAATAGATGGAAGCAAAACCTATAATGAGAATCGGTTATCAAGAGATTATTGAGTTCATTGAGATTCATATAATTCACATATTTGAAATTCATGAAATGATCACGATGGATCGAGGTTCAGTTTTTTCATCTAAGGAAGTCAAAGCGATGACTAATCAATATAAAATTAAACTATTACTCATCATCTTACCATGCTTGGGCCAACAACCAAGCCGAGGCTAGTAACATGGTCATTAAGAATTTTTTGCGCAATATGATTAATGAGAATCCTAAATAATGGCATATTAAGTTATCGGAAGCTCGTTGGGCTTGTCGAAATTAAATGAGCACATGGATGAGTCCATTTAGGCTTTCATATGGACACGATGTTGTATTGCTTTTAGAGGTGATTGTACCATTATTAAGGGTGGCTTATTAGGCTAGTTTGACCCCAACCAAATTCACGGAGGCTATATTGGTTGAACTCAAGAACTTAGATGAAATACAACTGAAAGCATTGTATTCTATTATATCCCCCAAAGCTAGGGTCACTTGAGTGTATGATAAGAAAGTGAAAAAAAAAAAAAAGGCTTTTGGAGAGGATGGTATGGTTTGGAAACCAATATGGCCTCTCGGAACTAAGGATGTCAAGTTCCGCAAATGGTCGCTTACTTGCAATGGACCATTTACAGTGGTGAATGTTCTCCTTGGAGGAGCTTGTATCTTTTGCAATATGAATGGAAAGATCAATTCATTTTATATATATATATATATATATATATATATATATATATATATATATATATATATATATAAAACAGCATAAACGGAGAGAAAAACAAAAAGAGACCCAACCAAAAGAGCAGGTCAGGTATGAGTAGCCTTGATTGCCTATATTAGACTGTCTGGATCAATGATTAAATTTATGACTTTAATCAATCTAGACCATTAATTTTCTTGGTCATATATCAAATGGATAGCATTACCTGACTGAAGCGTTTCTTGAGGGTTATTGTTATTCGAGTGTTTAGCATATCTAATAGACAGCCAAATTAATGCTCAAACATTTTCTAGTATAATAATTTTGAATTGTCCATTTTCCCATCCATTGATAGAATGGTTAGAATCACCTTATCAATTCACCCAAGACCTATGGTCAATCAAAAGTGGAGCATGCATGATAGATGTCTACACCAATGATCATACCTTTTTCAACATAATTAATTTGGAGCATCCATTTTCCTAACGATAGATCTGATGGTTAAAATTACCTTGCCAAAATGATTTTTAAATCCATTTTATTGGCCATTGATAAGATGGTTCGATGAATCATTTGAACTCATATATCATGCACATCTAATGCTGCTACTTCTCTATGAAAATGACAAATTGAATTTGTGAAATATTATTTGAAACCTAAATAGTGCTCACTAAAATTGTTCATCCAAAAACTTTCAAAAATAAAAAATAAAATCAGAGACGAGGAAAGATGGAGAAACAGTAAAATTGTTCATCCAAAGACTATTTGAAAAAAGATAAGAAAAAAGAGAGAACCAAAGAGGAGGAGAGATAGAGAAAGGAGCATACCTCAGTTTGAGAATAGCGACTAGAGATAAGGAAGAAACCAATATGGGGGAAAAATGTTACAAATAGCAATGATTGACCTTGGTAGTTTATTTAGGAAAGTAGGGAATGACTCGAGAGTGGATTAGGTGAGACCCCGGCCTCACCCAAGAAGGTGCAGCCTTTACCGTGGAGCACACCTTGATTTATGTATTATGTATCCATACTGTCCATCTGTTTTTTCAGATCATTTTAATGTATTATTCCAAAAATGAAGCAGATCCAATTATCAGGTGAACCATACCATAAGAAACAGTAGTGATTGACCGTTCTACTGTTAAAAACTTCTTAGGGCGCAGATTAATGTTTATGTGTTGTTTATTTACCATCCAATCTGTTGATAAGGTCACATAAGCCTGGATGAGAGAAAAAAAAAAATATAAGCTTGATTGAAAACTTCTGTGGGACATTTATGGTCAGTGACCACTGTTTCTAAGGGTATAGTCCACTTGATAATTGGATCTGCTTCGATTTTGGGTTAATATCTAAAATGATCTGGAAAAATGGAAGGACGGTGTTGGTACGTAATAAATACATCAAGATGGGCCCCACGGTAAGGTCCACACCCAATACGGTGCAGCCGGACCGCTCTCGAATAAGTCTTGCCATGCTCTATGCATGAGATAACATAGACGGGGAAGCGGATCACTACGCTTAGCGTACTGAGTGAACTCTTTGAGGTCCACCATGATTCATGTATCTTATCCACTCCGTCCATCCATTTTACCAGATAATTTTAGGGCTTGGGCCCAAAATTGAGACATACAATTTTCAAATGGACCACACTACAGGAAAGAGTTGAATTGAGCATCTACGGTGGAAAATTTCTTGGGGGCTACAGAAGTTTTGGATCAAGCTTATTTTTGTGTTTTCCCTTCATCCATGTCTCTATGATCTTATGAACAGAATAGATGACAAATAAACATCACTGTAGGTCCTAGCAAGGTTTCAACGATGAAAATCATTATTCCCACTGTTTCTTATGGTATGATCCAATTGATCACTTGATATGCTTCAAATTTAGGTTAAATTCCTTAAATTAGATGGAAAAACGGATGGACCGTGTGGATAGACCACATACATTCAAGGTGGGCTCAATTGAGTTTACTTAGTACGATAAGAGCGTACAAATTCCGATTTCATTATGAGCGTGTCCCTGTCCAGCCGTGGGACTTTATACTCAACCCAAATAGCGCCCTCGTCTAACCCACCTGGCTCAGCCCAAAGCAGCCTGCAACAGACACTGTTCATAGTAAAGGAGAATATCTCGGCACTCTTGCATTTTATTATTATTATTATTATTTTCTTTATTGACTTGCCTTGACTTGCTTTTGGCACCGTAGTCGGCTGTAAAGAAAACGCAGTAACGTAGGAGGTGGATATCCTGTGGAAGCCTTTGACAGGAAGTTCCTAGGTGCAGTCCACCGTGATGTTTATGAGAAATCTAACCCATTTATACGTTTCGTGAGATCATTTTAGAATTCGAGACAAAAAATGAGAAGGATACAATACTCAGGTTGGCCGCACTAAAGGAAAAGGTGTGTAAGGAAATACCTACCGTTGAAACTTCCCTGTGTTGGCAGTGATTTTTACCTGCCATCCGTACCGTTCATAACGTCATTCCTACTGAGATAAACTGAAAACACAGATATTAGCCTGATTCAAAACTTCTTTGGCCCTGTGAATATTTCAACTGTGGATGTTCAATTCTCACGTTTTCAGCTCACTTGAGTATTCGACTTGGATCATTTTTGGCCACATGTCCTAAAATGATCTTAAAAACGGATGGACAGGGTGGATTTCTCACAAACATCACGGAGGACCCCACCTAGGTTTTCAGCGCAGTAACCTCCTGTAGAAGGCTTTCCCAGAAAATCCGCCGGCAATCATTTTTGGACTTACTTCCACCTTCCTTTGGGCTGGATTGGCACCCGATATGTGGAAATCAATCCTAAATTGATATTACTAGGCTTGCTATGTGTATACCTACGAATGGCCGGAACTGGCATACACATGCAGCCACATGCACGGGCAATTATATATGGTGTTTGCCTGTGTATTGAATTCGAGCTTTCCATCTGTTGGAGGGCACTGATTAGATCTCGTGGTTAAAAGATCATGCCATTTCACACTTAGATAGGCTACAGTGTAAAAATAATGAATAAACAGTGTGGCACACCTTGCCAGAAGTTCAGATAACACACGTGTATCATGTTGGCAGGTTTCTATAGCGGGCGAGGGTTCCCCGTGCACGAGCTGCTGATACTATTGCGCTTCCTCTCCGTTGTTGCCTTCAAAATCTACTTAGTTACTTAGATCTAGCTTCTCCCATCAGCACCCACATGCAATTGGGTCTTTTTTTCTTTGGCTGTTACCATCCTCCGGCTTCCTCCTCTACTCTGTGTTGGAATGGTTAAGACCCACACCATCTGTCCCTCTGCATCTGGATTGGAATCATGGCCCTTATGCTCCTGTCAACTGCACTTAATTCCAACTGTTGGAACCAATCTGATAGTTAGATAATAAAATAGTATAATATTTGATTGATGACACATTTAAAGTGGGACCCATAATTTTGGTACACTTAGTACCTGTGCATCATCCGTCATAGCCTTTGTAGTTACCGAACTTTTACTTGAATGATAGAAATCCCACTAGAACTGGCAGCAAAAATTAGTAAATAAACATTAGCTGATATGCATCGTATTCCAACTCAAATAATAAGAGTAATAACAATATAATATAAATTGAATTGATGAGGTTTGCTAAGTCTACATGTATGAATTGGCCAATATCATATACGTGTATGACATTCCAGCTTTCCATCAGCTGGACGACACTGATTAGATCCTGTGGTTAAATGATCTGGCCATTTCACTCTTCAAGTGGGGTACAATGCAAAAGCAATGATACTAAAATGGTGTGGTGCATTTTGAGGGAAGCTCAGGTATCACACCCGTCTGTCATGGTGGCCGCTTTCCCTGAGTGTGAGATCTGAACTTTCCGTCAAGTGTGCTACACTGTTTATATATATATATATATATATATATATATATATATATATATATATATATATATATATATATATTCTTTATTTTTTTTTACACACATACTCAAACCCCACACATACTCACACCACAGTGGGATTTCACTGAGGGACAAAATTCAGGCCGTTTCACTCCTACAGTGGGCCACAGCATAACAGAACAAATAAATGGACAGTGCGGATGTTTGCCTTGAAGGCACAGGAAAATTGGGTGACACCGCTTCTCATTGGTCCACGTCATCACTGATGACAACATTTCACAAAACACATCAATTTTCTCTCCTAAATTGATTCCGTACTATACAAGCCAACTTTTATCACATGAGACTTCTCTAGGCCCTACCATATATTTGTTAGATCCGCACCATCCGTCAATTTTTTCAGATCATTTTAGAGCATGAACAAAAAAATGAGGCACATCCAACACTCAAACGCATCACACCACATAGATCAATGGATATTGAATTACTATTGTTGAAATCTTCCTAGGGCCTATTGTGAGGTTTATTTGTCATTTAACCTCTTTATAAGATCATAAGGACTTGGAGAAAGGGAAAACACAAATACCGACTTAATTATTCTATGGCCCAAAGAAGTTTTCAATAGGAGTCCAATTCTCATTGTTTCCTTGTAATGTGGTACACTTGAGCTTTGGATTTGCCTCTTTTTTTGATAGACATTGTGAATATGATACATACATCATAATGGGGCCATTGAAGTTCCATGTATCAAAGCTTTCCACTTTCTTCTCTCCCTGCAATGTGCTGTACCACATAGCATGCGACCTAATTGTTTTTGTTCGTGAAATTCACGTGGGCTCCATAATGATCTATTTCTCATATCAACGTTGTCCATCTATTTTTTCAGATAATTCTAAAAAATTAGTCCAAAAACAAGGCAAATTCAAAGCTTAAGTGGACCACACGGCATTTAAAAAAAAAAAACCCAAACACCAAAATTTTATTAAAAGAAGCAGGGGATGTACAACCATTCGGGTGGGCCCAAACAAAAAGGATCTGAGCCTCACCTATCATTATGCTAAACTCCTAAAACAGAAATGCACATTGGACGACAATAAGAAAACAAAAAACAGGGCGGGAACAAGCAAGCCAGGGGGGCAACGAAAAGGGACAAGCAGCCAGCAAGAAATGGGTCTGAGATGACCAGCACCTCCTGCAGCAAAGAAAAGAGCAGGGGAGATCAGCTCCATCCTGCTACCATCTAGAGAACGAGCAGAGCAGGCCCTGCCGCTGAAGAAACTGAAACAGAGACAGGCAGTTGGGGCAGGCCGCTGAAGAAACTGAATGTGCAGAGCAGGCAGCTGGGGCCAGCTGGAGGAATTGATGGTACTGTTCAAAGCTTCTCGGGCCACAGAAGGCCCTAATGAAGCTGATATTTGTGTTTTACTTCATCCTGCTGTGTCGCCTTATGAACAGGTTAGGGCAAATAAGCCTCATAGCTGGCCCTAGGAAGATTTCAACGGTAGTTTGTTCAATCCAACTGCTGTCTGTGGTGTGGTCTACTCTCAACAGTGGTTTGTTCAATCCAACTGCTGTCTGTGGTGTGGTCCACTTGAGCTTTGGATGTAATTTATTTTTGGGCTCATACTCTAGAATGTATTATCTGAAAAAATAGTGGGATGGTGTGTATCTAACACGCAAATCATGATGGGTCTATAGAAATTCCACACGTTAAGAGTTGAGTTGTGTAGCGACCCAATATAAGGGAGAGTGAAGACGATGAAAGTTCATATCTCATAGACATGCTTTAAACTTGCACGTGTTCCCGTGCATCTATGGATACGGCTCCACACCATCGTGCAATTACCAATCCTCAAAAGAAAATTATATCATATATGCTGTTACGATATGATAGCTCTGTAAACAATGGATGACAATGGGACAAAACGGTGTCATCTCCTTCCCAATCTAAAGCCTCCCACCACTCCATTTCCCCCTTAATCTTTCGCAGCAAAGGCGCACTGTGGGCCCCACCTTGCAGAGGCAGCAGCTTCTTAAGATTCGGACATCTATCCACTTCTATTTCTTCCAATGAATGCCAATCTAGTTGCAGCAGGGTAGCAGCCTCTCCTCCACAGATGTTCATCAATTCTGGTAGTGTGTGTAATCTCAGAACTCTTAGTTTAGGTAGGAGACCCTCTTTGTCCACCACTTCTGAAATGATCTCCTCCACTCCTTTGCAATAGCCTATGCTGAGGTTTGCAAGATTAGGAAGCCCGTCCTTCATCTGCGCCGACGTTAGAATGGTCTTCTTGAAGCCATGGCACCACCCAAGTGTTAAGGTAGTGAGGTTTTGGAGCTTCACCACTAATCCCATTGCCCAAATACTTGTCATGCTTGTTAGATCTTGAAGATACAAGGTTTCGAGTTTGGTGAGAACATGATCGTATTGCACCGTCATGGGCGGTCCAGCAAACACATGCTCCATTGCTTCACAACTCCACACTTCGACTTCGGTTAGATTCTCCATTCCTTGCAATAAACAAGTTGGGAGTAGATGCTTTAGTCCATGACACTTACACGCTTGCAGGTTCCAAGGTTATCAAGGAATGTGGTTGGAAGCAATCCCTCTTCATCCACAGAGACGACTTTATATAGATTTGGTAGGTTTTCTAGTCGTAACCGCTATAAATTACGAAATGTATTAGACTCCTTTGCACTTAGAACAAATTCCATGTCAACACATTCCCAAATTTCAAGATATTCCAAACTCGGGAATCCTCCACGACCACCAAGTGTTCTTAGACCCTTGCAATCTAGTAACTCTAAAATGGTAGTATGTGGTAAAAAAATTCTAACCCATCCAGGAATGGCATTGCAACTAACAAGCTTCATCCATCTTAAGGAACCATGGATGAATCCAGGATAATAATCGAATACAATTCCTTCATGCCCTGATGGGTGTAGGTAGAAATGAAAATTCTTCAACTTTGCCCAATGTTTAATCTGAGGATAGTCTTGTGGGAAACGTTCTACATCCCCAATCCAAATGTCTAAATAAGATGACTCTTTCAAAGATGCCACCTCACCCAAAGTCGCGTTTTTGTTTTTATTGCTGATGCTACTGCCTGAATCTTCTTCTTCAATCTCCCACTTGCAAAAGCTGTTCCATATCTTTAATTCTTCCAAGCGAGTCAACCTTGATATAACACCACTTGAAATCATTACAAGACTCTGAGTCTCTGTCAAGTCCAAGCTCTGTAGACTGACCAATTCTCCGATTTCAGTTGGCAATTTACATAAGTTACTATTATATGAAAGATCTAGGGATTCAAGCTGCTTCAATCCCCCAAGTGCTGATAGATAACTCCCATCAAACATGCTCTCTCTTAGGCAAAGGACCCGTAGATTCACCAACTTTGACAATGAAGGTGGTAGCCTACTGATAGTCGTTTCTCCTACGTCCAGAACCCGAAGGTATTTTGTCGCCTCAAAAAACCAACCTTGTATTTCGGTCAGCTCTTTATTTTCTGGCACGATCATTGTCAGTAATTTAGGACACTGCAACCCTTCTGGTAGTTTATGAATTCCGCTCCGCATGAGAGAAATCCTCTTGTATTCCTTCCGGTTTTGCCCCTGTGGCATACCTTTCAGTTTAACTCTAGATCTCACCAAAGATTTGCAGCCTTCATCTTCTTTTAACGAAATTGAAATGGAAACATCCCTAACAATGTCGTGCATTTTCACATAGCCTTCTACTTTACCTTCTAATAACAAACAAGAAGATTTGAGTTCTTCAATCCAAGAGTGCCCTTTATTTATTGTTTCATCCAAACTTCCAACATTTTCTAAAAAGCCTTCACCCTTCCATAGTCTGATCATCCTGTCCACATCAATATCATAATCTTCAGGAAACAAGCAGCAAAATAAGAAGCCCGGTTTCAACTCAGGTCGCAAATGGTCATAGCTGACTTTGATAGACTGGTACACCTTGTCCTCCATGCCTTTGATATCTCTTGGCATAGACATCTTCAGTTGGGACAGTGCATTATCCCGCACATTAGGATTTCTCACACCTATTAGTGCCCTTCCAAGTGTTATAATTGCAAGTGGAAGACCGCCACATTCCTTGAAAACCTCCCTTGCCTTTGCTTGCAATGAAGCATCATCAACAACATCACCTGCTTTCTCTTTAAATAGTTTCCACGATTCATCATCTGAGAGAACATCTACTTTAATATTAACTTGGCTTTCAATTCCTCTGCACGCATCTTCACACCAGGTTGTGAATATGATCTTACAAGCCCCAAGCTCATTGGTTAAGGGAATCCCCACATCTGCCAAATCAAGTCGCTCCCATAAATCGGCTAAGATTATGAGAAATTTCTTCTCGTTCATCAACCTATTCCTCAAGCCACTTGCTCGTGAGGATTCAGCCTCATCCCTGAGTGTGAAACCCAATCACTTCGCAATGTCACCCTGAATCCTTCTGATGTCCACATCCTTTGAAGCAGTCATCATTTTGACTTTATTGAATTGTTTTGTGCCTTCCAACCTATTGTTCATAATTTTCATGAGCGTCGTTTTGCCAACACCACCCATGCCCCATACACCAATTATTTTGATATTTTCATCATCTAAAGCATTCATGACTTGTACCAGGTATGATTCCATTGATGGTAAACCATCAATTGATGGAGCTGGCTGGTTTATTACTTTCAGAATAAGTGGGGGCATTGTTACCCTCTCAAAATTTCCTTCATTGTGGTGCTTAACCATATTCTCCATCGTCTACTTCGCGTGCTTGCTTATACGGTAACGCCAGCTCAAACTTAGACAAAATAGACATCTCTTGTTTTCTGCCACTCTCTGCTCTATCGTCTTTGATTCTTCTTTCATGTCAGCAGCTCGCATTAGCCATAAACTGACTTCTCCGATTACCTCTTCACCATTGGAGCAACCCGCGCTTACCAGTCGATCTATGTCTCCTCTCCTGGCCACTAACTCTTGTACACGGTCTTTCATATCCTTTGTTATATTTTATTTTAAAATATTATTAAAATTTAAATTTTTAAATTTTCGATGTTTTCCCTCCACATTTGAAAAGTTGAGGTACTTTTGAGTTGTGGGTTTTGTCCCACATCGGATTTGACAAAGTAAACTATTTTGTATATAAGATAGTATTTTTACCTAGGGCTTGGGCCCCATGTGAATTTGGTCCTGTGGGGGGCTATGCTAATAGCTCTAATCTATGCAATTGACCACACGTGCGCACGCGCACCAAGCCGAGTCGAGTCCGTGTGCGCGTGCACGACGCGACGGGACGGGCTGGGCTGGGCGCGGGTGCAGGTGCGGGTGCGGGTATGGTGTAAGTATACTCGTGTGGGTGTATGTGTATGGGTACTCGCAGGACTTTATGTGCGAGTGCGAGAGTATATTCGCACTTGCGCCTTTTCGTTTTAAACCTGAGAGATGCTTCCCTTCCGGTTGGTCGCCCCTGTTGGGTTTAAACCCAACGGACCTAACCTTTTGTAAAGGGTGCTTATGCACCACCTCGGAGTCTATATAAATATATACGAAAATACTCTATCTTATAAAACTCTCTCTGATACGGTTTTAACATTATTATTGAGTTCATCGCTAAGTCAACTCAGCACTTTCGGATTAAACTGCAAGTGGTTCGAGCCCGTGTACAGTGAGTGCACCGCTGGGACCGGGTCATAGTCGTTGTATCCTGGAAGTCGATTGCTCTGGAAACCTTTTGCACTTGGGACGCTGTCCAAGGGGAACATTCAATTTCAAGCCGAGTGACTCAGTCACGCCTCGACTCAATTCAATAAGTTTTTCTTTCTCAAAATTTATTTTTCTTTTTTGGTTCTTGATTTTAATAGTCTATTTAATTCAACCAATTTTTCAACAATCTTGAAATCAAAATTGTTGAATTACATATACTATGGCTACAGTAACAGTAAATGCTTCTGCTGAGTTAGCCAAAATCGAACCGTTCACTGGACAATCCTTTAAACGGTGGAAACAGAAATTGATGTTCGCTCTGACCACCTTGAAAGTTTCGTACATTTTATCTGAATCATTTATTATAGATCCAGCAAATCAAAATGAAGTAACAGATGAAAATAATTGTAAAAATTATATTCTAAACTCTTTATCCAACGAACTATATGATGTGTATACTTCTTACGCGTCTGCTAAAGATATATGGACTGCTTTAGAAAATAAATACATATTGGAAGATGCAGGCGCTAAGAAACATGCAATTGCTAATTTCCTTCACTATGAAATAACAGACGATAAATCTGTCACAAATCAAATTCACGATTTTCAAAGTCTAGTTCACGAACTATAGATAAAAGGAATTAAGTTGGATGAAGTGTTTCTGTCAGGAGCGCTAATAGAAAAGTTACCGCCCTCCTAGAAAGAATATAAAAATAGAATGAAATATAAGAAGAATGGTGTTTCTTTGAAAACCACTATCGTACACATACGAATAGAGGAAGCCAATAGAATCAAAGACCAAAAAGAAAATAAAAATGAGATAGATTCAAAAGAGAATCTTTTGGAATCAAGTCGGGTAAATAATAAGAAAAAGGACAACTATCATAACTGTGGCAAACTTGGACATTATGCAAATGAATGCAGGCTCAAAAAGAAGAATGCAAACAATCAATTTAAGAAAAAGAAAAACTGCTACAACTATGGAAAGTCTGGGCATCATATCAAAACCTATAGGCTTAAGAAAAATAAAGATAAGCCGCAGGCTAATCTTACAGAAACAGGTAATGAGTCTGACATAATAGTAGCTGTGGTATCAGAAGTGTTCCTTATAAACAACTTGGAGTGGGTGCTAGACACTGGTGCAACTAGGAACGTGTGCAAGGATCGTAGCATGTTTACCTCCTACCAAGTATCAAGAAATGATGAACATATGTTCATGGAAAATGCTATAACGTCTCCAGTTGTAGAGAAGGGGAAAGTACTTCTAAAACTCACTTCTAAAAAGACTTTAATGTTGAATGATGTCCTACATGTGCCTGACATTAGAAGAAACTTGGTCTCTGGTTCGCTCATCAATAAGGCTGGTGTCAAGTTAGTATTTGATTCAGATAAGCTTGTAATGACTAAAAATGAAACTTTTGTTGGTAAGGGGTACTGTAGCGATGGTTTATTCATTGTAAATGTATCCAATGATAATAAGAAGACATCTAGTTCTGTTTATATCGTTGATCATTTTTATCTATGGTACAGTAGATTAGGTCATGTGAATGTAGCATCTTTAAAGAAAATGAAAAGATTAGGTTTATTTCCTAATATATCTAATGAAGAGTTTAAAAAACGTGAAACATATGTAAAGTTAAAATTTATTAGAAAACCCTTTAAACAAATAGAAAGATCATCTGTTCTATTAGAGTTAATACACAGTGACTTATGTGATTTTAGAAATTACATGTCTAGATGTGAAAAAAGATATTATATAACTTTTGTATATGACTACTCTAGGTTCACTAGAGTATATCTATTAAGGAACAAAGATGAGGCTTTAGATGCTTTTTTTAAACACAAAATTGAAGTTGAAAATCAATTAAATATAAAAATTAAAAGACTTAGAACAGATAGAGGAGGTGAATATGAATCTTCTCAATTTAGAGAATTATGTGAAAAGAATGGAATAATTCACGAAACTACAGCTCCTTATACACAAAAACAGAATGGAATAACAGAACGTAAGAATAGAACTCTAAAAGAAATGATGAATGCCATGTTAAATAGTTCAGGCTTACCCTCAAATATTTGGGGAGAAGCAATTCTGTCTGTTTGTTATATTCTAAATAGAATTCCTTCTAAATCTTTTGAACAAACACCTTATGAACTTTAGAAGAATCATGTTTCTAGTTATAAATTTATTAAAGTGTGGGGATGTCTTGATAAAGTAAGATTACCTAAAACTAAGAAAAGAAAGTTGGGTCCTAAAACGACCGACTGTGTATTTATAGGGTATGCACAAAACAGTGTGACTTATAGATTTTTAATTTTAAAAACTAAGGATAATATTTTAGATCCTAATACAATTATAGAAGCTAGGGATGCATAGTTCTTTGAGAATGTATTCCCTATGAAATTTAAATCTATAGGAATAGAAGAAGTTAATGACTCAGATATCGCGTCTACTAATAAAAATGCTTACGAAAAAATAGTAGAAGAGATAAAACTAAGAAAAAGTATTAGGGTTATAAGAGAAACTAATCTATGAGATGATTTTTTCACCTTCTTAGTAGAAGATGATCCTACAACTTATATAGAAGCTATTAACTCTCCAGATGCAACCTTTTGAAAGGAAGCAATAAATGATGAGTTAGAATCTATTATATCAATAATACTTGAGAACTTGTACATTTACCACCTAGTAACAAACTAATAGGCTGTAAATGGTGTTTAGAAAGAAACTAAAACTAGATGAAACTATTGATAAGTTTAAGGTTATGTTGGTAGCGAAAGGCTTTAAACAAAAGGAAGGAATAGATTACTTTGATACATATTCCCCTGTAACTAGGATTACAACTATTAGAGTCTTAATAGCGATAGCCTCCATATATAAACTAGTGGTACACCAGATGGATGTTAAAACGGCTTTCCTAAATGGAGACTTAGAAGAAAAAATATATATGGAGCAACCTGATGGTTATAAAATATTAGGTAAAGAAAATAAAGTATATAGACTAATTAAATCATTATATAGTTTAAAACAGGCTCCTAAACAATGATATAAAAAATTTAATAGTGTTTTAAAATCAAATGGTTATCATACAAATGATGTAGATAGATGTGTATATAGTAAAATTTCTGAAAATGATTATGTTATTATATGACTTTATGTTGATGACATGTTTATTTTTGAAACTAATATTAAATTAGTTAATGCAACTAAAATTTTTTTTTCATCTAAGTTTGACATGAAAGACTTAGGAGAGGCTAGTGTGATCTTGAGTATTGAAGTAACCAGGAAAAATGGTGTTATTATATTATCACAATCTCATTACATTGAGAAGATATTGAGAAAGTTTAACCATTTTGACTGTTTACCTGTCAGTACTCTTTATGATTATAGTGTGACTCTCATGAAAAATACAGAAAATAGTGTGTTTCAATTGAAATACTCCAGAATAATTGGTAGCCTCATGTATCTAACAAACTTCACTAGACCTGACATAGCTTTTGTAGTAGAAAAGCTAAGTAGATATACACATAACCCTGAAAAAGAGCATTGAAATACATTATCTAGGATTTTACGATACTTAAAAGGCAGTATGACCTATGGTTTACATCATAATGGTTATCCTGCTGTATTAAAAGGATATAGTGATGCTAACTGAACCAGTGATTCAGATGAGATAAAATTCACTAGTGGATATGTCTTCACTTTGGGTGGAGGAGCAGTCTTTTGAAAGTCTACTAAGCAAACATGTATCGCTCGGTCAACTATGGAATCCGAGTTTATTACCTTAGAAAAGGCTGGATCAGAAGCCGAGTGACTTAGAAATCTCTTAGCTGATATACCATTATAGGCAAAGCCTGTATCGGCCGTGTTTATTCATTGTGACTGTTAAGCAGCTATAGCAAAAGTAAAAAGTAAAATTATAATGAAAAAAGAAGGCATATTAGACTCAGACACAACATTGTGAAACACATGTTGCGTGATGGAGTCATATCTATTGACTTTGTGAGGTCAGAAAAGAATCTAGCGGATCCTCTGACCAAATGACTATCTAAAAAGTTAGTCAATGATACATCGAAGGGAATGGGGCTGAGCCTAATATGTGAGCTGCCAGTATCGACAACCCAACCTATACAAGTGGAGATCCCATGAGATAGGTTCAATAGGTAAACAATAAGACATAAGGTAGACAATTGCACTGAGTTGTTTGAGCCCTTTCTATGGTGTACAGTGCGAGCAACAACGCAAAAAGATGAGTTTTTAGAAATCTTAATGGATCCATAGCCATATATTTGGTGGTGTGTACAGTTACTGCATACACTTGATGAAATTCACCTATATGGGTGTGGAGGTGGAGGCCGCTTCCTATGAGAATATAGGCGAATTCTCTATAGTACTCATGAAATCCAGGTAATGGTGTATGGTCAAAATGCACCGAACCGCAGAATCACTTGTAGAGGAAGAGTTGTGTGAGTGACATGTACTTGCGATCTACATTAAAAGGATTCAAGTTCAAGACTATGATGTCACCTGATTCCTGTAGACCTGTCTTGCTTACTCTAATGTCGGTTCAAGTCTATGGTGATACCGACACCATTGCACAACTATTGCGCTTTAATTTGAAAGAGTTTTATTTTAAAACATGTGGGGGATTGTTATATTTTGTTTTAAAATATTATTAAAATTTAAATTTTTAAATTTTCAGTGTTTTCCCTCCACATTTGAAAAGTTGAGGTACTTTTGAGTTGTGGGTTTTGTCCCACATCGGATTTGACAAAGTAAACTATCTTGTATATAAGATAGTATTTTTGCCTAGGGCTTGAGCCCCTTTTAGGGGGCATGTGAATTTGGTCCTGTGGGGGGCTATGCCAATAACTCTAATATATGCCATTGACCACACATGCGCACGCGTGCCGAGCTGAGCCGAGTCGTGCCGTGCTGAGCTGAGTCCGTGTCTGTGTGCGGGTGCGCGTACGCGACGTGACGGGACGGGACGGGTTGGACTAGGCGCGGGTGCGGGTGCGGTGTAAGTGTACTCGCGTAGGTGTGTGTGTGTATGGATACTCGCAGGACTTTATGTGCGAGAGTATACTCGCACTCGTGCCTTTTCATTTTAAACCAGAGAGATGCTTCCCTTCCGGTTGGTCGCCCCTGTTGGGTTTAAACCCAACGGACCTAACCTTTTGTAAAGAGTGCTTATGCACCACCTCAGAGTCTATATAAAGACTTTCGATTCCAGTTTCAATATATATGAAAATACTCTATCTTATAAAAATCTCTCTGATACGGTTTTAACATTATTACTGAGTTCATCGCTGAGTTAACTCAGCACTTTCGGATTAAACTGCGAGTGGTTCGAGCCCGTGTACAGTGAGTGCACTGCTGGGACCGGGTCATAGTCGTTGTATCCTGGAGGTCGATTGCTCTGGAAACCTGTTGCACTTGGGACACTGTCCAAGGGGAGCAAATTCGATTTCAAGCCGAGTGACTCAGTCATGCCTTGACTCAATTCAATAAGTTTTTCTTTCTCAAAATTTATTTTTCTTTTTTGGTTCTTAATTTTAATAGTCTATTTAATTCAACCAATTTTCCAACATCCTTAATATTGTCATTAAAATGAATAAGATAGTCCATGTGTTTCTTAAGAGGATTCCATGTGCACTTTCCAACAACAGCTAAAAGTGCCGCTTCCATCGCCTATTCAATACCAAACAACAACAATAATGAGAAGAAAGATTGAATCATTTTTCAAGATGAAAATTAATGAAAATCATTCAAAGCTACTAGATTTATCTCACTAACAAGTTGATCATTCAAAAAAAATTCAAGATAATTCAGCCACTAGACTTGGTCGACTCCATGTGAAGTTGTGTGCCAAACATTTCTTAGTGTCCATTGATTGCGGGTGGGAAACCTGAGTCAAGTTTTCTTACGAATAATGGTTGGTAAACAAACATTGAGTGTGCATCTGATAGATATCCACCGCAAACAGACCCTAGGATATCTTGGTACGCATTAGATTTTGTAACAAGGATGAAATGTGAGATGTGTTGTCATAAAAGTACCATGTCAAATACTAGTTCTTGAGGTCAGTTCCCTTAGAGAGGTATGAGAATTCCTTCATAATCCTCCCCCCTTCCCATCCTCTGGGACCCTGTGCTGCTCATGTGTAGAGCTGAATACCTTGAATCTGATCAGGGAGCCTTTGGCCCTGATCCCTCTTTAGGGCCCAACTCAGTTTGGGAGGACATTATCATGGATGTGCAATTGCTTTTTAGACAAGAGCCCTCTCTTGGGGATCGCGGGATGCGGCCCTGCATCGACCACCCTTCCTCTCCTGTCTCGGGTAGAGGCATGAAGGTATGGTCTGTAGGTAGCAGTCCATTGAAAGTCAGGGAGGATTTCTGGTTGGCGCAACTTGTAGGTCGTCCACCATCTTCGATTTTGGTTGACTCTCGGAGAGAGCTACTAAACTCGGGTTTCTCTTCTTGCACCATCGAGCCGGATAAGAGGGGAGAATGTGCAGAGGGATTACAACTTGCAGTAGACTTATCTCCCTTCTTTAGGGATAAATCCCAAGTCAGGGACCAGGAAGTGCTTCAAGGCAACAACATTAGGAAACATTTGTGGGGGCAATGACAACAACATTGATTATACTTCTGTGGTATCGATTCCCAGCAGATAGATCTCCCTATGGGAGAGAGTGGTATTGTTCTAGATATTGATCTCTGTGTGGAAAGGTATGATCCAACATATCCACTTTGGCTGGACCAGCATGCAGGTATAACTCGGTAGGTTGAGGAAAATTTGGGTCAGGCATAAAGCTAGTTAAGTCGGGTAGCAAGAAGGCTTCAGCGGAGTAGTATGATAGATTGAGAAAACTCAAGCACACAACAAAGTGTGCCATTGTGGGCACTTTTTTCCAATGCCCAATGCGTAGCGCCAGCATATATAAGAATCGATGATGCTTCATCTGGTCGCCAGCCATCAAAAGAAACAAGCATCCCAATAGAGGTTTCCGTGGTTTGGGGAAATCATTCACGCTTTACTAAACAGGCCACCAACAAAGGGCCCAAACATAACAAAAACCCTAACCAGCACCCTCATTTGCTCTCTCTCTCTCTCTCTCTCTCTCTCTCTCCCCCCCCCCCCCCCCCCCCCCCGATTCTCCTTTCCTTCTCTCCCTCTCTCATTCGCCTCTCTCTGTCTCTCTCTCTTCAGCACATCTCCACCATCTCTTATATCTATCTCAAGTCATCTTTTTTATCAGACCTCCATTGTAGCAGTCATAAAGCTCCCTAAAGGAAACACACACCTGTTACCACCTCCGGTCTTAGAGAGAGAGAGAGAGAGAGAGAGAGAGTTGCGATTCTGGGTTCTCCATTGGTCGGCAATATAACTGTTGGAGACGATTCCAAGCCAAACGGGAAATTAGAATATCTCAAGTAGGGAATTGGAAGGAAGGTCTTTTTTATTTGAATTTCATCTACAAAAGTGCATTTTATACTTGAATAGAAGTTAGGCAAGTGTTCGTACCCGTCTTGGTCGAATCCTGTTTTGACCAATCAGAGTTGGTTACGTGTGATCTGTACGGACACGCATGGTGCGTCCAAAGGATTTCTTGTAGATATGTACGGTTACATCTTGGAAAGTGGAGCCACAACATATCAATATTTCTATCGTGCCTCATTTGAGCGATCGATAGGAGTAGCGATCAAGTTGAGATGATCAAACGATAGGTGCAAAGCGATCGATATTGCATGGTCGCTTGACAGACAACTTAAGGATAACTAAAGAGAATAGATCGTGTGAAGTATATAAAATCCAAATGATGGAAAAAGGTTACCATAACCGTCGGAATGTGGGAATGGTCCAAAATGGCTGGATTAGAGCTATAAATAAAAGGAGATTGCAACAAAATAAATTGTCTCATGCCAACCTAAACAAACCAAACACTATCTTTCAATTATCTTGTCAATTTACATTCCGTAGCGTAATTGGTCACTTCCTCTCTTAAGCAAATTTACATTTCCTAGTGTAATCCCTTACTTTATCAAGAAAATTTACATTTTTAGCATAACCTTTACTTTTTGAGTTTGCTGATTTACATTCCGTAGCATAATCCGTAACAACAATCTAATCTTTAGTAGTAATTGGAGCTTATGCTCACATGCTGGACTTCGCCCAATCATTGGAGAGGTATCCTTTAACAGTTCACAGCGGTCGACTATAAGAATTTCTTTCTCATTTCATTTAATCTATATTGAAAAGTCCTTTTGTATGGAAGGCAAATGAGTAATCCATCTTCAGAGGATGAACTCCACCCTTTGACTATCGCCTAATCTAATTTACGCATTGAGCGAGTGGTTGAATAGGTGACCGATCTCACTAGATCTCATTCATATACTACGTGTTTGCCTATCTCAGCGCTTGAGGTCATTGTTGTTTGGTTCGAATTAGAGCCGCAAAACCAATTCTGGCATGCCCGCATACTTAGTGTGCGAAAGACAACGCTGAACAATTTTTTGACATGCCTAGTGGGACTGTGTCTATTAATTACCAGTTTAACTTTTGTTAAAAATGCAGGGGAGAAATGCCCGAATTGCCGGGGTTGAACCTTCAACGCTGACCGCACCACCTCCAAGTGAAGAGGTGACGATTCATGCACCCTCGGAGGCGTCGAATGTGCATAATAACCGAACCAAAAATCAGGTTAGACCATCCACATCCCAAGATGTACTCCCAGATGAGATATCTATTATGCTTAGAGATGTCCAAATGAGCATCTAGATGGTGCAGGAATATGGAAGGACCTAAGTGGAGCAATTCTGTATCCAGGCCGAGAGCACTAATCATTATATGACTAGTTAGACTGAAGCTACGCAGTCATTACCACCCATGCCACCATTACATTGCAATCCACCATCGATTCCTCCTCTAGAGGTCAAGAATGTGCCACCTCCTATGGAAATCCGGTGACCTGAATAGAAGGTTATGGATTTCGTACTTGAAAACAGAAATCATGGACTGCCAGCTAGATTCAATCCACTGCAGGGCCCTAGATTTTAAGATAATCTTAATCAATTTGGTCCAGATCATCCGCCAGCTGCAAAATCTTTACGGGTCGATTGCAACCAGATAATACAACTTATGCAAGAAGTTGATGGCCAAGTACTGGGCCGCAACACTATCCCCATGTATCATAAACCATATCCCAAGTGGGTAGAGAGGCAACATCCATTGCCGATGAATTATCAACCAAATTTCACTCCATTTTCTGGTGAACCCAGTTAGTCGACTATCGAACACGTCGACTGATTCACCATACAATGTGGCAAGTTAGCCAACAATGATTATCATAAGCTACAGTTATTTGGTCACTTGTTGACCGTTACGGCCATCATGTGTTATTCAAACCTACTATCAGACTTAGTACGTAATTGGCCAAAATTGGAAGAGAAGTTCCATGCTCAATTCTTTTCTAAAAATAAGCCAGTAACCATGTCCGATCTCGCACGATTTTGACAGTTTCCTAGGGAACCATGCGAGAGTTATATTATACGGTTCAAGTGGGCAAAGAGCCACTGTAAAGTGGTCATGACCGAGTCTGAACTTGCAAAAGACGGACTAGAATTTAAGCTCTGTAAAAAAATTCATAAGCACGGAGTTTATTAATTTATACGACCTAACTAAAAAAGTTTCTCGCTATGAGGAACTTCTTAAGGAAGAGGCTAGACGAATAAATTCATCATTAGGGACATACTACAATGACCCTAACTATGAAATTGCGATTGTTGAAGTAGTGGCTTAGAAGCCATTGGTATACTCAGCATTAGTCAAAGCGGAATCGACCACCTTGACCACACAAAAGGCTCAGAAGGTGTACACCTTTGATATCACTCGAGTTGAAGAAATATTTGATATCATATTAGTTGGGAAGTTCATTAAAGTTTCTATGAATCATAAAGTATCTATGACCGATATGAATTATAGAGGATTGAGTACTGAAAATGGCATGGATCTTAGTCCCACTCTGCTAACAAGTGTGTTATTTTCAAGAACATCATCTAGGACCACATCAACTATGGGCTATTGAAGTTCTTGAAAAAGGATAAAGAGACAATATTAATCGACATCGGTCCCTTTCTAGCTAATATGGAGGTGAATATGGTTACTACCAATCTAAGGGATCGCCCGAAATCGAAGATCAATCTGAACTCAGATGATCCGAGGAGAATGTCTGGCCGCCCTAACGAGAACGCTGCTGGGTTCCTTGCCATCAAGATGATCGGTTGAAAACCATTCGAAGAAGACACTACGGTCCTCAAATTTTTGGTCGGTGCAGTCAGGACATTGCGTCTCAGTTGGGAGATTACCCTGAAAGAGAGTATCATATCAACGGTCGAGGTTGCTATCGGCTTATGCACTCAACCTCTAATAGCCGTTCACGATGGGGACCACCCTTGTCTAGGGTGACAAGCCTCCTACTACACGAGAGGGGGTATGAAGACGAGTTCTCCATTTAAAATTTTCAGCAATACTGAAAACTTTGACAAAGACCCAGAAACGCTGATGGCATAAACAAAAGGTTGTTGCAAGAAGGGAAAGGGAAGAGGAAGGGAGGTTCCCTTGACCAGAGTTTAGGCTGCCCCGCCCATTTTGAAAAGTTCTCATTCTTGATGAACAAGTGGTAGTGAATACGGTCGAAGCTATGATACCAGTTATGACACAGAAAGGCCAAGATGACCTCAACAACATGGCTTGGTCGAGAAATTTCAAAGAGGTGTATAGTTATGGTTGTCAGACTCCCTCAACGAAGACTACTTTTTGACGGAGGAGTGGCTAGCCAATGACCTCTCATCGACCGCAGACACTTTGAAGAGTACCCCGACTGTCGACCTCTCGAATGAAACTGCGGCTGATGAACACCCTACTCAGATCGAAGAAGTTGAATACGAAACACTAGGGGGGCAAGGTTTGAGTGGTAAAATTATGTTTGGTTCGTTGCCACTAGTGACATTCCATTTTAACATAGTTTTTACTTTGTCGTACAACTTCAGGCACACCTCACTCAATCAAAGCAATGACAAGGGATGTAAAAAAATATGATCCCCCAATAATCATACAACATGCACCTTTCTTGTTTGAAAAAGGTAAGGAGAATAAAACTAAGATTGACAAATTATCACATATCGACATGGTCACCGTTGCAACCGGCGGTGCATCCGAAAGAATAATTATTGACAAACCCATTAGTGACATGACACAACACCTTAAGCCATTAATATATATTGGCTCATCAGGATAGATGTCCCATTACTAGAATACTAGAGGATAATGGGGTTGTTGTAATGCCCGTAAAAAAAAAATCAAATTTAATAATAAATTTTTTTTTTATCTTATCTTATCTCTATTTTATTTTATCTCTATCTTATATTTATCTTATCCTTATCTTACCTCTATCTATAATCTTTCTCCCTTATATATATCCTTAACTCTCGTATTTCTCAAGTCTAACCCCTAAAATAAGTTTTCCTTTTATGGAGTGTGTTATAAGAGGAGTTCCACTCCAACTTAGATATTAGCAAAAATGCACCCTGCGACAACTGAGAAAGGGTTATAAAGAGAATTTTAGAGAGCTTATATCTAGTAATTTTATAGTCTATTCTTTCATTTTTTTAAATGTATTTAATATAATTTGACTCGATTTATGCAATGAACAGTGTGGATTGGTCACACATTCATTGCATTGATCCGTGGGTATATTTGATGTAAAGATGATGAAAATCTAAAATTAAATGTGAAGTTTCTTATAACAAAGATTGATTGATGTGCAACTGGTTGATTAGATTAGATCTGTACGGATCATACGATCCCTAAGGCCAAAATATACAAGGGTCATAGCGTTTAGATCAATCTGAATATCGGATGGGCCACATTAGTCAGATCTAGAAATATTTAATAATGAAAGGTTAGATTTCTACTTAACTGATTGGTATCACTTGACGTAGAAAGTTGAGATAGGCCATCGGTGTATGTGTGGATAGATCCACGCTATTCATTCAATATGTAGAGGCAAGATATGACAAGACCTTAAGAATCTGGATGATCCAATTATCCGGTGGGCTACCCTAATAAACCATTTGTCATTCAATTTCAAGATTTTAATTTTTTTTTAAAATTTTGATAATTGATTTAATGAACATATTATTTCAATTATTTGGTCATTTAGGGTTCGACCACCTAGGATGTATATTAAAGGTGGGGCCCACCATATAATATAACTAGATGAATAACAATATCATTGATATAATTGATAGGATCTCTGAATTCAAACCAACTTAGTTACCTTGTGGATTCTACACTACTAAACTCGAGTGACCCAACATGTCTCATGATTCATTGGAATTAAAATAAATTGTTTGTGATATTTTGATTGATTGATGTACTGATTAGAGTATTTTATTACGATATTACTGATTCAACTACTATGAATGTATGATACGGTAAATTACTTGCTAATTTGTGCCAAATTACATAAATATGATAATTGTATATTAAATTCACATATGAATGTTCATATCAAAACAAGTATATATAGCAGTTATGAAAATGATATATTCATACATCATCCATCATTCATTGCATTTACATAATACATTGTCGATCTTAGGGGCCCTCCCTGTAAGAAATGTCGATTCTAGTAGAGCGTTATCAGATGTGGGCTATGACCAATCCTACCGAAAGGTAGAAGCCTACCTAACGGTTGGATGCGAGTTAACAATATCTAACCCAAGTAGGTGGACAATCATCTCATCTGATGCATTCATACGTCATTTGCATCCACATCATTGTGCATACATTTTTGTATTTACTGCTTATACTATTTTAATTGCTATGATTATGAACCATGCTAGGTTTTTTCACTAAGCCTAACCAACTTAAATTTTTATTGATGAAAAAACTGTACAGATAAACAATTAGCTGATGAGTTAGCACAAAAAAAGAAGTTGTGGTTGAACTGGTGCACGACACACGTGAGACATAGTTGTACCTATCAGAAGAGGAACAGGCCGCATTTGGACCATTCCTAATTATTTAATTAAAATTTTATTTGTTATAATGATCTTATTAGTTGTATTATTTTAAGCATTTAATTAATTTTATTTAATTAAATTGTTCTAAGTCTGTAACAAGTATTCATTGGTAAGTTGTATTAACTGATAAATGATGTCTAATTTATGTTGATTGAATATTTATGAATGTTGAAAATTGACAAATGTTGATGCGTAAATCACTTTGTATGAATGATTGTGAATGGACCTAGTTGGAATGTAAAAATGAATATTACTTTTGCCTCTAAATATTCGTATAATGAAATGAAGTTTGTACACTTTGTATACAAGTTACGACTCGTAACTTAGGTCTAAGGGTGCACACTCTGTACTTAAATTTCAGGACGTGACAGCTGTGTAAATTTGTTACCAAAGAGAATGATGACTAGGTTAGGAAAAACTATGGCCGATCTGATCCCGTTAGAAGTAACAATTAGCAATTTTGTCGGACATATTATGAACACATATATTGTCTTACCAGTCGATTTGACCATAGGTACCAAGACAGTTCTGACACTATTTTTCCTAGTAGACACATCATTAAGATATAATTCATTATTAGGAAAAGATTGGATCCATTCTTTTGTGTGCATCCCATCTTCTCTCCACCAGTTCATGATTTTCTAGAACTAGGACAAGGTTAAGCTAGTCGTGGCCGATAATAAACCTTTCTTGATCACGTCAAATGTCAATGAGGCTTATTACTACAACAAAGAAGTGGGGACTATTAGATTTACCGAGAGGAATAAGGCCAGTCTTAGTCTTCCTACTTGGATCACAATGAAAAAGAACCTGGACAGTATTGTGCAGGCTATCCCAGAAGTGACCTGAGCACTCAGCCAAAGGATATTGTCTCTCATCGGTTGGCCAGTCATTGTGTCATCGAGGAGATCCCATGATTAAGACATCAAGGAGCGAAGTAGATGGGGCCAACTTTACAGCTAGAATAAAGAGGCTTGAAGAAAGCTTGCAGGAAACCGATGAGGGGTTGTTTTGTGAACTTAGAGGAATTGATCAAGGAAGATGGTTTTGAGTTTAAAGAATTCTCAGAAGAAAAAAAGGATGCGACCACAGGTCCAGGATCCCTTGGTCAAAATCAACTTGGGGATAGATCATGATCTGAAACCCACATTTATAAGAAACTAACTGCGACTGCCTGAGAAGGAGAAGTTATAGTCCAATAGTGCATATCATCTGCAAACCAATGGCAAACCGACATGGTGAATCATACACTTGGGAACCTTATATGATGCATCTTAAGTGATAAGCCTAAAAAAATGAAATTTTGCCTTGGCTTAGGCAAAAATTGTACTCAACAATATGTAAAATCATTCCACAGGCGAGTCCCCATTTGAAGTTATGTACGGAGTACCTAAACTCTTAATATGATTCCATTACTGGCAGGTGCGAGTGTTGCTGCAGAACATATGACAAACTGAATCATAAGTGTACATGCTGAAGTTTAGGTCAAGTTGCAAGCATCCAATGACAAGTACAAGGAAATGACTAATAGACATTAGCACCTAAAACTGTTTAATGTGAGTGACAACATTGTGGTTCACCTGTGGAAGGAGAAATTTTCAACCGGAACGTATAACAATCTGAAGAATAAGAGATAAGACCTGTGCTCATACTCTGTAAGATCACTGACAATGCTTATGTCATTGATTTTCTTGAAGGAATAAAGATCTCAAGCATGTTCAACGTGGTGGACATGTATGAGTATTGTGAACCAGAGTCAGAGGATAACTTGAGGATGAGATCTTTTCAAGTGGAGGGGATCTGATGTAGGATATGAAGCAAGCATATGTGTATCTCAAATGGACTGGAATAAGTTCAAACATCAACAAGTTTCAACTAATTCGATCGATCGAGGTCGATCAAGCAGACCGATCGAGTCCATCGATCGATTGATCGGTTGAAATTCAGATTTAGATGAAATACTTACTAGACATTTTTTGCTCCGTTCAATCAATCGAAACAAATTCGATTTTATGGGTTTTAGTCCTTAGACATTTTTGTACCCTTCCGTTCGATCAATCAACGAAATGTGAAATTTTGTGCATGTTTTTAGTTTTGTTTCCTTATTTGTTTAGATCTTCTCTAATTATGTCATGATGTTTGTTTAAGGGTATTTAAGTATGCAAACTCATTATTTTAGACCGCTTTTTTTTAAATAAATTTATTAAAAAATTTCCTTATTCCTCTCATGGATTTGAGAGACTTCTCGTGAGGATTCAAAAGGGCCTTATTGATTCAAGGAATTTATCATTCGAAGATAGCCGTGATCGTCCTCATCAGGCTCTTCCCTATGTCAGAATATGATATAAACGAACTGCATACCTTACATATTATACAAGTAGAAACTTGGTTTTTCTCTTTAGTGAAGGATTATTTTTTTTCTTCCAATGGATGCTCCTCTGCATCTTTATTTTCAATAAAGTTAGTTTAGTAGTCTCCTTGGGTTAATAATAATAATAAAATAAATAAATAAATAAATAAATAAATAATTGTTTGTAAAAGCTTTAAACCAATTGAAATATAAATAAATAAATAAAGATAGAGATATTTACAGCCATGACCTCAAAAAACACTTATAAATACGAAAATGCATCCCATGTAAGAATAAATAAAGAAAAAGAAATACTTGAATACAATTCAAACGAAACATTGGAGAGCTAGATCGCAACCACAAAGATTGATTTTCATACCTCCTTTTCCTTATTCTGGGAATTGAAAAGAAATGTAAAGAAAAAGAAATCAAAAAAAAAGAAAGTGTTCATTAGTTAAGAACAGTGACTTAGATTGGGTGTTGGTAGCACCAAATATTATGAAATTTACGAGTCATTTGAATGCTTGTAACTTTTTAAGTTAATAAACAAGTGTTATATCTGAAAGTGAATTTCAGGTGTAAATGGCTTATATATAAGTAAAATCACTAATTTTCCTAATTATTTCAAATACACTAAAACTTGTAAGCTGCTTATATAGCTTGTAATTCACTTACAGCTGAATTTTTTTAATCCAAACACCACCTGCAAGTTATCTATAACCCTTTACAGCTAATAAAACATAATAGGCATCAAGCTACCCCATAATCTCTCACAATTAATTAGTTTAGTACGGTGAAATGAAATTTCATGATATTTGGTACAACCACGCATACGAAATGGAGGATATCAAGCGATCTTATCTCGTTTTGCAGCAACAGCGGCTTCCAGTTTCTCGAAAACACAGATGGACAGATGGATGATGTCTCGATGGTTTTAGTGGCTGGGGAGCATCCTAAGTAGTTATGTCAACGGGCCGGGCCTGGGTTGATATTTGCTCCAATTTTGTACAAAACACCTTATTTAAATTTCTAATTTTACAGGCCCGAGCCCGGCCCCTTGACTCCCCCAATCCGTTAGGCTTCCATAAGGTATGGTGCATCGTAATCCATTACTGTGCGGTGGTTGTTTCCATACCACGTTGCATCCTTATAATGATCTGAACCATTCATTTTCTCGTTAACATACAAAAGTTATGGTATTAAAATCATGCTTCATTGATGATCCTGAGCTTTGAATCTGAACCATTGATTATTCATCTTCATACACGATCAGCCAATCAACTGGCCTGGGTAGAATAGAGTCCAGAACATTAACGGTTCAGATCATCACTCGATATGAACTGAGGGTGCAAATCGGGGTATGCCATACCGTGGTAAGGTGGCACCATAACCTATCAAAACCTTCACGACAGTTGCCTCCAAAGCTTTAACCAGAATCAGACTGCGTACTAACTCAGTCTGCTAAGTCTGTGGGGCCACTGTGATGTATGTGTCTTATCCACGCCGTCCATCCATTTTATTAGCTCAGTTTAGAACATAATCCCAAAATTGAATCATATCCAAAGCTTAAGTGGACCATACCATAGGAAACAGTGTGAATTGAACGCCTACCCTTGAAAACTTTGAAGCGGGGGCAGCCACAGAAGTTTTAAATTAAGCTGATATTTGTAGTTCCCCTTCATCCATTTCCGTATGAAGTTATGAAGAGGTTGGATGACAAAATAACATCACCGTGGGCCTTATGAAGGTTTTAACGGCGGATGTCATTATCCCCGTTGTTCCATGGGGTGTGGTCCACTAGAAATTTGAATATGGTTGAGTTTTGTGCTCGTTCCATAAAACTATATGAAAAAACAGATGGACGGCTTGGATAAGACATAAATTCTCAGTGGGCCCGACAGCTGAGCTACTCAGTACGCAGTCGGCTTCCCCCTCTTACCAAGCGTCCCATATATTTTAACTTTATTTATCAGTCTGTCTTGAGTTTCAGGTTACCTATTTAAGAAAAATAAAATAAAGAGCACTAATCAAGCCAGTCAACCACCCCAGAATTAAGGAAAAAAAAAACTATAATAATCCGTTGGAGTGTGATGGATGATACATATGTTTAGAATAAAAAAATAATTGCTCATTGGTGTACAAGGAAATCAAATTAAAGTGCTCAAAGTATGCTTCCATTGTAGATATATGAAGATTAAAAAATATATATATACTTATTTCATTACTTAACTATTGTACCATTTTTTTCACCGTCTTGAGAAAAGTCAATAGAAGGGTGACATGTGACATTATATTTGAGATAGGTGTATGAAAAGATTTTTTGAGATATTTAGAACACTTTTTACGGAATCATAATTTGCATTGGTTTAATGCTACATGTCATCAGGTGACAGACAAAGTGGTGTGGCGGAGACATCTAAGAGCAGAACGCAGCTGAAGAGCAAGTCATAACCGAGAAGAATAGAGATTAGCTAAGAGAAGAACAATCAAAAAGAAAAAAACATAAGAAAATGATCCAGATGGAGACTTTTATATTGTCATAATCGTCTAATAATAATTTTATAAAAAAAAACGTTCAGGGGTATAAATGTGGTAGAGACATATAAATAGTTAGAAGATTAGCGGAACAAGACAACCAAATTCAACAAACAAATCAAATCTAACAATATATCTTAGCACAGTTTATTTTTGGAGTAGTGATAATCCAGTAGCACTAATTTCTTAGTTGTAGGCAAAGTTTATGCTCATACGTTGAACTTGATCTTTATCCAATACAAGCAGTTCTTTCAAGAGACATTTTCTTGTATTTGTTTTCAGTGATTGACTGTAAGTTTTTCCTTTTATTTGATTGCACTGGTATATTGAAAAGTCATTTCTTATAAAAGGCAAAGAAAAACTCATCTTTAGAGAAGAACTTCACCCTCTAATTATCACCTAATCATTACAAATATCTTGCAATTAGTTGAGTAGGTGACCAATTTCCTCAGATTTGGTTATATACTGTAAAGTTTAACGTATCTACCTATTTTGGCAATTGGGGTCAAAGTTGATCAGTTTAAACCGAGTCACTGTATTGATTATGGCATGCCTGCACACACCGTACGTGACAAAAAAATAAACTGAGTGCCAATGATTTTTGACACACATAATGGGACAAACAACTACTTGACTATCATAAATATTCATTTTTACCGGCCATACAAAAAGAACAATTTTAATACACTTATGGGACATTGATAATACTGATTTGTGAAAAAGTTCTATAAAATCATGAGTCAAAGAGGTGGTCGAAATGCTTTTGTCGCAACTAATGCTACAGCTAATGAATCTCATGTCCATGAGGAAGAGTTGCATATCTAACAAGTACTTGAGCAAGTGAATCCACTACCGAATCCGATGCATGCCATTTCAAATCTAGATAGATCATCAACATCTTGGGTTGATCCCTTGATTACTACTAAAAAATGAGGGAATGCCAACAGCTAAAAACTGTCGGCGAAATCATTCTCAAATGGCTAAAAGCCGTCTTTAAGGGCCATCAGAAAAGGGGGTGTCGGCGTTGCTTGCTGACAGTTTGAAACCGTCGGGATCTTCAACGGTTTCAAACTCTCGCTCTTTTTTCCGACGGTTCTTTTGACCAATGCGATGGTTAAAAGCCGTCGGTGTTTTTCATTTGAAAAAATTTACAACTTATTAAAAGCAAATTGCCTCTGCACTTAGCCTGTCTATAGCTCAGATTTACAGTGGACACATTCCTTACATTCCTCGATGAATACAAGGACATGGTTCCCTAGTTCAATCACTGGGAGAGCACAATACTAATTGAGAGACTGACCAAAAGTGCTTTGGAATCCCACCATATCTAACTCAAAATAATAATAATAAATAAATAAATTAAATTAAAAAATAATAAAAATAATAAAAATTAAAATAATAAAATTGGTGAGTCATGCTAAATTGTCTTAATATTTCTCGAGCATATTGCACATGGGTTAGACCTCAATTCTCTTCAATTCTCATTCTAAAGTACATCCAGAGACTTTTGGCTGGCTAATATATTACACCTAGGATTGATCAGAGATGAAATCCAAATAAACAAATTTTCAAAAGAAAAATTAGTAAACATGCAGATGTAGGCATTCATGAACTTGAAACAACAAGAAAATGTCATTGTTGTCTATTAGAACCTCATGAATTTGAATCAAGGAATAAGAAATTCATGCAAACTTATTTCAAGTTGTGAAAACTAATATGATGAATTAAGAAGCACAGACTACATGCTATGACATATTGCAGTAAAACAAAGTTCCTACAAAGACGTGCATCACAGAAACCCAATATATAAATTTTTTTATCAACAGAAGAATTCTACCAAAATACACCCCAATCAACTACTTTGAAATATATACAAAAATTAGTTCATTTCTACCGGGCACCAAATAACATCTGTACATATATATATATATATATATATAAAGAAAAAAAAAAAGAGTTAAAAGTTTAAGATGAGCTGCCTTATACCTGCAAGTGCACCTAGCAAATCTCAGTCATTAAACCTTCAGTTGCATAAATTTTCTTGTGCTTGGTATCATGAAACAAAACCTGCACAAGAATGAATTGTCATTTAGGATCAATGAAGACGCACAAAGATTAGTGCCAAAGCACGAGATTTAAGCTCCTTTTCATATAATCTCTTATACATTGTGACCTACCAAAAAATAAGAAAAAGAATTAGCATTATTGCTACATAACAAGCATCACATCCAGCTGCACTTGATGCATAAGCATATATTCCAAAGCTAACATTTTGAAAATTAATCCAGGAAGTTTTAGCGTAACAAGATTGATGTAGAGCAAGTCGCGGACAATTTTATGGCTAGGATGGATCAGAAAAGGCACGGTCGGCGACAGAAGTGATCTGGACCATCAGACCTTAGATCGGGCGTATCTCACAATCTGGAATGAGTTATCCGACGTAAAATATATGAATTTGGGGTAGAACGAGCTACTTTAGCCAACCAACCCTGCTACACTGGGTTGCGCAGCCCAGATTTGTGAGAAACTCCCTGATCGACGGTCGTTTTCCCATTTTAATTTCATTTTTACTATTTATAGTAAGTTTTAGTTTGCTTATAGCTCTTCATCCGTTGGGCTTTAGGAGTTGTGTCCAACATGAAAAGTGCTTAGGATAATTAGGAGAACGGTTTGGTGAAGCCAAATAGGATACTTACTATTTTTGGCCAAAAACCTTGCGCACTAGTAGACATCACGACCGTCTATAAATATTAAGTTTACTATTTATAGTAAGTTGCGAATTCTAGGAGTTTTAGTTGTAGTTTGAGTCTAATTTCTTTCCTATTGCTTGGTTCCCTTATTTAAAGGGGTGTGAACTCGTTTTTATTAATTCAGCAATTAAATTTGAATTTTATTAGAGTTTATTCCTATTCTCTTGCTTTCTTTCCTCGTGGATTCAAGAAGTCTCTGTGAGGAGTCCAGAGAAGGTCCGTGGATTCGGAGTAGTTATCCTTGAGGAAGACGGTGTTCGACCTCATCACGTTCATCCCTGCGTCAATTTGGTATCAGAGCGAGGTTTCCCCTCGGGCCGATGGCAAACAACGAAGGTATGAATCAAAATCCTGTGGATGGTGATCCAGGGATTTGTTATCTTTCGGAAAGAATGGAAGTTTTCCATCGGGAGAGTCAGTTGACCATGCAAGGGCTGCAGGCAACCCTCGACCGTCTTGCGGATGTGCTACTTCCGCCCCGAGCCCTAGGCGGTGCTCCACCACCTATGGTCGCTCCACCACCCGTGGTTACTGTACGACGTGACCCTGATTATCGCAGAGCACTACCAGTGGCAAACCGTAGGGCTACACCAGATGATTTTAGTTCCAGCGACGAGGACATTAATGAGGGTTTTGACCGACGATCAATCCATGGAGGCGATCGTCTCGATCATGCTGAAAGAGACTATCGAGGTAAGGCTAAACTTTTTAGTTTTAACGGTTTATTACGTATTGAAGATTTTCTCGATTGGCTAGCTGAAGTAGAGAGATATTTCGATTATATGGATGTGCCAGATCATAAAAGGGTGAAATTGGTAGCGTTTAAATTAAAATCTAGTGCTTCTGCATGGTGGAAACAATTATAACTCTCACGAGCTCTCCAGAACAAGGCGCCCATCGCATCATGGCCTTGGATGAGACGTCTTCTTCGATTACGATTTCTCCCCGGTGATTATGAGCAGATCTTATTCCAGCAATACCAGAATTACCGACAAGAAAATCGAACTGTTACAGATTACACTGAAGAATTCCAGCGGTTGGCTACACGAAAAGATCTGTCAGAATCTGAGTCATAGAAGGTGGCATGATTTATAAGTGGGTTGCGACCGGTAATTCAGGACCAAGTTCAGATATACCCAGTCGGTACCGTGGATGAAGCAGTTCAATTGGCAAGAAGGGCAGAAACACAACTTGCAAGAGCTCCTGCTCGTCCCTATCCTTCAAATCGACCCCCTATAACGGGTCTCACACAGGATCCAATGCTGGCTCGAGAAAAAGATCCGGTAGGAGAACGTCCTCAACCTCCTCCACCCGTGAACCGTGATACAGGGAGCAGACCATCCAGACCTCAACGGGCAGCACCCACAACAGCGGGGTCGAGTAGGATTCCGAATCCTTATTCTCGGCCAAGGCCAAGCAATTGTTACCGCTGTGGCCAATCAGGCCACTTATCAAACACTTGTCCTCAACGTTCTGCAGCACACGTAACTATAAACGAAGGGGGCACTGAAGATGAGGCCGCAGAAGAAGATTATGGCCTTGATGAATATGAACAAACCACTGAAGAAATAGCAAGTGGCGATGAAGTGACAGGCGAGGATCGTGGCGAATCTCTCGTTGTGAGGCGACTACTGTATACCCCACGAAAGGAATTACATCCACAGCGGCACAATATATTTCGTACTCGGTGCACTGTTAGTGAAAATGTTTGTGAAGTGATCATAAACAGTGGTAGCAGCGAGAACATCGTCTCAAGAGTGATGGTGGACAAGTTGCAGCTACCAACAACAAGACATCCTTCCCCGTACTCAATTGGCTGGATAAAAAAAGTGAACGAGACCAAGGTAACTGAACAATGCACTATCTCATTTTTAATTAGTAAACATTATAAGGATCAGATACTTTGTGACGTGGTTGACATGGAAGTCTGCCATATGCTACTCGGTCGACCTTGGCAGTCGGACCATGACGCGACCCATCGGGGACGAGACAATGTTTATATATTCGTCAAGGATAGTCAAAAAATAATCCTTGCCCCTATGACACCAGAGAACCACCCTGAAACCTCTAAAGTGGAGGAGAGTTCTCTCTTGACCATTCGAGATTTCATGGAGGAATCCAAGGAAATCGGCGAGGTATACGTCGTACTGGTGAAGGGCGAGGAAGAGGAACCCTCAAACATCCCTCCAAGCTTAAAACTTTTGCTAAACGAATTCAAAGAAGTCTGACTTGAAGATTTACCTGATGGATTGCCCCCCATGAGGACATCCAACATCACATAGACCTCGTCCCTGGGGCTAGCCTGTCCAATCGCCCTCATTATCGGATGAGTCCAAAGGAATGTGAGATACTTCAGGGGCAAGTGGAGGAATTGATCCGTAAGGGTCTATTGAGAGAGAGCATGAGCTCATGTGTTGTACCAGCATTATTAACGCCAAAAAAAGATGGAAGCTGGCGCATGTGTGTCGACAGCCGAGCAGTCAATAAAATTATCATCAAATATCGGTTCCCAATACCACGGTTGGACGACATGCTCGATATGCTAGGAGGGGCCAAGGTGTTCTCTAAACTCGATCTAAAGAGCGGGTACCATCAGATTCTTATCTGACCTGGTGATGAATGGAAAACGGCATTCAAGACAAAGAAAGAGTTGTATGAGTGGCTAGTCATGCCATTTGGCCTATCAAATGCACCAAGTACTTTTATGCGTTTGATGAATCAAGTTCTAAAACCGTTTACTGCCCGATTTGTGGTAGTATATTTTGATGACATATTGATATATAGCCAGGATGAGGCGGAGCACAAGAAACATCTCAGGCAGGTGCTGCAGGTCCTATAAGATAACAAGTTGTACCTCAACTTGAAAAAGTGTATTTTTTTAACTGACAGCCTGTTGTTTCTAGGATTTGTTGTAACGTCCACAGGCATTCGGGTAGATGATGAAAAGGTGCGAGCTATTAGGGAATGGCCGATCCCGACAAACATTCATGAGGTGAGGAGTTTTCACGGGTTGACGACTTTCTATCGTCAATTTGTGCGAAATTTTAGCACCATAGTCGCGCCTATAACAGACTGTATGAAAAAAGGGTCGTTCCAGTGGACTGATAAAGCTAACAAGAGCTTTCATGAGATCAAACATCGTTTGTCTACAACACCAGTCTTGGTGCTTCCTAATTTTGACAAATTGTTTGAGGTGGAGTGTGACACTTCATATGTTGGAATAGGAGGAGTATTATCACAAGAAGGAAGGCCGGTAGCCTTCTATAGTGAGAAGCTCAGTGAAGCCCGAAAGAAGTGGTCGATTTATGAGCTTGAGTTGTACGCAGTTGTTCAGGCGCTGCGACATTGGCGGCATTATCTGATTCAAAGGGAGTTTGTTCTATACACTGACCATCAGGTATTAAAGTTTATTAATAGTCAGACTAACATGAATCGTGTGCATGCTAGATGGGTTACGTTTTTACAGAAATTTACGTTTGTTCTGAAGCATAAGTCAGGTCAGCAGAACAAGGTGGCTGATGCACTTAGCTATCGTGCATCACTACTTGTTATGATGAGCAACGAGGTGGTCGGCTTTGACTGTCTCAAGGAGCTATATGCCGAGGATGAGGATTTCAAAGATTCTTAGTTGAAGTGCCAAGAAGGTCACTCCAGTGACCTTCATATACATGATGGTTTTCTCTTCAAAGGGAATCGATTGTGCATCCCCCAAAGTTCTCTAAGGGAGCAGATTATTCAGGAACTACATGGAGGTGGCCTTGGTGGACACCTTAGGCGAGACAAGACACGAGCTCTTGTGGAAGAGCGGTATTACTGGCCACAATTAGTACGTGATGTGGGAAGAGCCGTACAACGTTGTCATATTTGTCAGACCTCCAAGGGGCAATCTCAGAATACGGGCCTCTACACCCCGTTACCTGTGCTTGATGGTCCTTAGGAGGATTTATCAATGGACTTCATGCTTAGTCTCCCACGAACACAACGCGGCATGGATTTGGTGTTCGTGGTGGTCGATCGTTTCTCCAAGATGGAGCACCTTATCCCATGCAAGAAGACCCTTGATGCAACACATGTGGCGAATCTATTCTTCAGGGAGGTCGTACGACTACATGGGGTCCCTAAGACTATTACTTCTGATCGTGACACGAAGTTCATTAGCCACTTTTGGCGGACTTTATGGGCTCGATTCGATACATGACTTGAATTCAGCAGTGCTTACCACCCACAGACTGATGGGCAGACCGAAGTTGTGAATTGCACATTGGGAAACCTCCTTCGTAGTATTGCAGGAGAAAAGCCGAAGCAGTGAGACTTGGCCTTATCTCAAGCAGAGTTTGCGTTCAACAACATGGTGAACCGCTAGACAGGAAAATCGCCGTTTCAAATTATCTACGGACAAGTGCCTCGCCACACACTTGACTTGGTCCCTTTGCCCAAGCACCCAGGCATGAGCGTTGCAGCAGAACATATTGTAGATAAGATCATGGGCATCCATGTAGAAGTGCACGCCAAGCTACATGCCTCGAACGAGAAGTACAAGGAACAAGTGGACAAGTACCGGCTACAAAAAGTGTTCAAGGTAGGCGACCGCGTTATAGTCCATCTGCGTAAAGAGAGATTTCCGACCGGGACGTACAACAAGTTGAAAAATAAGAAGATTGGACCAGTACCGATCATCCAAAAGATCAATGACAATGCTTATGTTGTTGATCTTCTAGATGACATGGTAATCTCACAGACTTTCAACGTCGCAGACCTGACCGAGTATCATGAACAAGCGCAAGAGGAGAACTCGAGGACGAGTTCTTTTCAAGTGGAGGGGACTGATGTAGAGTGGGTCACGAACAATTTCATGGCCAGGATGGATCAAAAAAGGCACTGTCGGCGACATAAGTGATCCGAACCATCAAACCTTAGATCGGGCGTATCTCACAATCCGGAATGAGTTATCCGATGTAAAATATATGAATTTGTGGTAGAACGAGCTACTTTAGCCAACCAACCCCGCTACACTAGGTTGCGCAGCCCGGATTTGCGAGAAACTCCCTGATCGACGGTCATTTTCCCATTTTAATTTCATTTTTACTATTTATAGTAAGTTTTAGTTTGCTTATAGCTCTTCATCCGTTGGGCTTTAGGAGTTGTGTCCAACATGAAAAGTGCTTAGGATAATTAGGAGAACGGTTTGGTGAAGCCAAATAGGACACTTACTATTTTTGGCTGAAAACCTCGCGCACTAGTAGACATCACGACCGTCTACAAATAGTAAGTTTACTATTTATAGTAAGTTGCGAATTCTAGGAGTTTTAGTTGTAGTTTGAGTCTAATTTCTTTCCTATTACTTGGTTCCCTTATTTAAAGGGGTGTAAACTCGTTTTTATTAATTCAGCAATTAAATTCAAATTTTATTAGAGTTTATTCATATTCTCTTGCTTTCTTTCCTCGTGGATTCGAGAAGTCTCTGTGAGGAGCCCAGAGAAGCTCCGTGGATTCGGAGTAGTTATCCTTGAGGAAGACGGTGTTCAACCTCATCACGTTCATCCCTGTGTCAAAAGATTCTCAAACCAAGGAGATGCATACCAAAACTGTGGCCAGGCTCACGATTGCAAAATAGCAAGTAAAAACAAGGACTTGGATGTGAATAGTTGGAGATAGGTGCCACCTGATGAATTCAGATATAATGTGCTAAAACAAATTCCACTGTGACGCCTTGGATGGTTGACAATTCAGATATCATGTGCTACTGTTGGAGATGAGGTGCCACCGGATGAATTTGAATAATTTGAATTGATGGTTCTAATTTCACTGATTATCTAAATGTCATGAATCAATATCCAAAGTTACTTGTGATATTAATTTTTTTTAAAAATTATTTAACGTGTTTGGAAGACACGTTACCTGCATGTAAACCTGAGACACATATAGGACACATCTCTTTTCTGGTTTGTGAATGTAGCTTGTTTATGCTTGACATGTTACGAAGCTTCTATTATGCCACTTGATTTGGCATGTGGACCCACTTTTGGGTGATCCAGATGTTGATGTTGTGGGCCTTTATAGAGTGATCAGAAACACTAACATATCTGAATAGGCTAAATGAGAAGTGGGCAATATATCGATGGTACGGATTACATAAAGTCGTGGCCATATTGTAAGAATCCTATAAGGTGGGCCTTATTGATCAATAGTCTAGATTTGCCTAAAGGTTGGATATTGTGATTGGGTGTATCAATGGGCCCCACAAAGTTATGATACATACAGAAATTCGTGCAAGGGGTAGAGTGTTACAACTGTGATACACACACGGTGTTATAGAGGAACTAGGATTACCAATTCATGTGGAGTCCCATCATATATTGTCTAAAGGGTGTTAGGAATGAAGATCTCAACAATGGCTTATATGAAGACCTCAGCATCCCTATATATCTACAACAATGGCATCATAGCAAGATAAGCCATTTACTTCTTCAAGATCTCCATGTCCCATGCACAGCAAAGTCCTTCAGCAATTCCGCATCAAGATCTCACACATTTCATCTACTCTACATGTGGAATACATTATGAAACATGGCCCCTATCTGATGAAGCATTTCATAAAAATTAAATCATCTTTACCAACTGGATTCTGCAGCCACTGAATTTAGATAGCCCACCATTTTCTTTCTTTATGACGAGCGTGATTCTAGGATAATGCTAGTTGTGAAACAACGTTTTAAGGACTAGTTTGAAGTACATATATGTAATGTGTGTGGTGGATGTATTGTTGCACATATAAAGAGAGGGCGAAAGGCGTACTATGACGTAGAGCTATAAATGGTGGGCTTGGGGTTGCTTTGCTAATCCTACATGCTTGAAGTTGTTTCATGGGTGGATCTGCCGGTCGGTCCTGGTCCAGTTATGGTGGGACTTGTTTCATGGGTGGGTCTGTCAGTCGGTCCAACTGGCTTATTGGGCTTACAGGCATGACCCATTTTAGCCCACTCGGGCCTAAAAAATTTCCTATATTAATCGGGTTGGGATTGGCCTAACTTGGGCTGGCCCATCGGGCTTGGACTGCAAAATAAACCTGCAGTCTGGGCTCAGGCCTAAATATGAAGGCTGTTTTAAAATGGGCCAGGCTCGGGCCGAGTATAACAGCCTGTCAGCTCTACCCTTATCCTTCCGTTAGGGTCAGAAATTTCTGAAATTTGAAAACTCCCCCCATTGGTATCTCTCTCTCTCTCTCTCTCTCTCTCTCTCTCTCTCTCTCTCTCTCTCCAAATCCTTTTCTCAAAAACTTGTCTCTCTTCAAATCATTTCCTCTCTCTCCCCACCACAATGGAATGGGCTCAGGCTGGCCCAGCATAAACACGTTGGGTGGCCTCGAGCTAGAATTTTTTGGCCCATCTGAGCCCAAACCGGGTTTGTGCCTACCTAGAAAACTGCAGGCCAGGCTTGGATATAGTAGGGCTGAAAGTCGGGCAGGGTGGGTCGGATTGGAGCTCAACCCTAGCCCAACCAAAGGTTCCTATACCTCAACCCTAACCCAACCAAACCCAATGTCGGGTTGAGAATTCTCAACCCAAGCGGGCTCGGTCAGGTTGGTCGGGTGGATACGTGCTAATATTTTCATTACTACATTAGTATAATATATTTCAATACACATCTTATTTCAATGCACATCTTATTTTTTGTACCTATGATTTTATTAATTATATATGTAGTTATTTACCATAAAGAACATTTTTTCTAAACAAACAAGCTAAAATATAGGACCTACTCCTTTAAAAGTCGTGTTGTGTAGAGAGAAATCCGGCATATCTTGTTAGCTTGAGTCATCAGAAATGGTGTGGACCAATGAGACCCAACAGAACTAGAATTTCATGTGCCTTCAACACAGACATCCACACTCAATTATAACTTATAACTAATATATCGATCTGGTTCAAGTTGGGTCGGGCAACCCGAGACCTTAACCCAAGTTTTATGGGGTTGGTGTTTATATAGCCCAAGCTTAGGACCAAACCCAATACATCCTGCCCGAGCCCCACTCAATGTCAAGTCGGTCATGGGTCGGTCGGGTTGAACCCGCCCGACTTTCAGCCCTAGGATATAGGTCAGCCTGGCCGCTTGACACTCCTATGCCTGGATTAAAGCTCGGTGATAATAACAGGGTTGGACTTGGGCCTAGCTTTTGTGGAAATCTCATCCAATGCCAAACCCAAACCCAATAACGGGCCGTTTATGGTGTTACTGCCTGGCTTTGGCCTGAAATCAAAGGATTGTATGAGCTCATGCAGGACCTTTTTTACTTGGACCGGTTAATAATCAAGTCAGACTCAGCTGACCCTGATCCAGCTCAGCTAAGGCGAGAACAATAACTTCTCCAAGATGTGGGATCCGTGTGGTCTGAAGGACATCCGACCCATCCATCAGATACGTGTACTCATGTTAGCTGCAGATTAAATTAAATCAGCCCAATCGAACACTCTCGGGTGAGCAAAAGCACATGGAACAAGATGAGAGGGAATGCCCACCCTTGATTTCCAGTGGGGCTCACCTGAGATGCCAAACAACCTAATTTTTCTCCTAACCTTTCATCCGAGCATGAAGGTTCTGAATGTTCTAATGCATGGGCTCCCTTATGCTAGACTTTCTGTGTGGCTATTGGCAAAGGAGAAGAAATGGTATAGGCTAATATGAAGAAATTGGAACAAGAAAATGCCCTTTAGTTGAAGATCTACATATGAGGATTTTTTATTTTTTGTTTTTTAGCTTTTCTCCCTACCACTAATTGAAGGGGGAAAATGTCCAAAAGCTGCTCACATTGGGCATGGTATAGATTTGCGTCCTCTTTTGTCTGCCTCAGATCTACAACATTAAAGCCACTTTTTTTTATTTTCAGTTATCATGGCATTCGGAGTGTTTAATATTTTACTGTAATTTTCAAAAAATGTGATCAAGTGGAGGAAAGCTTTGTTTCAGTGATGTGTTGATGTGAAGGGTAAGTAACTCGCCCAAAACAGGTCTTGACTTGCTTTTGTCACCCCCAAAGGGGGGTGAAATCTACTCTCTGGCCCAATATAAAAAGAATTGTGAAGGTGACTCACCTCACATGTGCTGTTTGTTGGGAGACCATGGAAGCAAACAAAGTATTTCAATCACACAATTAAGTCCATTCACAAACACTTCGAATTTAGGCACAAAGTAGTAGTAATGGACTATGAAAGCATAAAATTACAAGAGATAGAGATTAACCCTATTCGAACAAGCCTCGAATCTCCCCAAGTTATACCCTTGAAACTCTAGAACGAATTAAAAAGCTCCCTTGATCTCTATAATACTCTCAAATCTCGATTACACCTATATATATAACTTTTATGAGAATCACAATCGATTGCAATTTTGTCTGCATGCTAGATGACACTTTCGATGGCACTTCAATGGCATCAAACATGCTTGATGTCATTGGGTAAAACACCAAAATGTTTTCGGCAACTAACCATGGATTTTTTAAAATTTTCTAATGGCATCTTCGATGGCATCGACGACCTGTTGATGGCATTGAACCCTTTGATGGCATCAAGTAGAACACAAAGTGTCTGCATCCAACATGGGATTTCTGTATTTTCCTGATGACATCGAGCTGCTATCAATGGCATCGAATGGTTTTTCAATGACATCGATAGACCCTATTGCTGAAATATTTGAGACATCAACAACTATTGATACACATGAGTTTGAGATGTGAAATGGTCATCATGTTGACACCAACATGTATTTTCTCTGGCCCACGAATCAGGGGGTTCTAGTCATCAGGTGGATACATGCAGTTGTTGGATGTAGAACATTAGCTAATTCCTTTGTTTACAAATGGACTGATGCAAACATTGATTTTGAGTGTTGTCCTAAAATTTGGTGACTGGACTTGAAGCTTAGACTAGTTAACTTGATGACATTTTGAGTTGAGTATCTGGAAAACTCGATGTGACTCGATCATGATTTGAGAAAACTCATTGAGTTGACTCAAAACTTAATTGACTTAAAGCATGACCTGACCAAATTACTCACCTTATCAACCCATTAAATTTATTTCTCTAATGGAGCGCCCTGAGAGTGGAACAGGCAACATTGTTAATTAAGGTGCAAACCTTCCATGCATCATATTTGTTGAGGTTAAAATCTGGTCGGCCCTCTCTCTGCGTCACCCTTCGCGTGTCGTCCCTGAATCTTGCACCAAGAAGACGGGCAACGGTGACCCTGGCTAAGCCGGGGGACCTTCCGATGCCTAAGTCAGGACAAGGGAATCTGAGTCAAGTACAGAGTAGAGGAGAGAGCTCGATTTCGCGTACCTGTAGACATAGCACTGCGGGCTATTTATACTTGCCTGTGGGGTGGTCCGGATCCGATGATCTCGACACGATCAGAGGGATTCTGGGATCATGGAGATACTGTCCACAATCTATTGATTGCGCAGCGTATCTGGCGGATCGTGCACATCTGCGAGCAAGGTTATCGGTCACGTTTGGTTATGACAGTTTTCATGTTTAGCAAATGGGATATGCACGTCAGAAGGTCCACTCAACTCGGCTTGTCAGACCATATCGAAGAACACTCCGAGTCGGACGCCACCCGACCAGTCATGCCGAATCCGATTCGACTGGCTTAGGCACCTCGGAACTGGGGGGTAGCGGGTTATCTGATCTGACAATTAGGACCAACTTCGAGCTGACTTTGACTCGAAGACGTTCGCGTGTTGCTGTTGTGATGCTGAAGTCTTGGTCAGATGGATCATGCCTTAGGTGCCTCAGCTCGGACTTCAAGTCTGATTAACGTTTTGTCACGGGCTTGGGTCTCTCCATAACAGAAGCCCCCCACTCTTCAAGCTTGCTTGCAGGTTCGGAGAGTACTTATGTAGGAAATCTTTGGCCCTTACTGCAATGATGACGGGCCTTGAATCGTGCGCGCTGGTTTCTTCAGTTAACGCGTGGCGATGGTTACAATCTCGAATCTTTTTTCAACCTATGAGAAGTCACCACGCAGGCCCGAGAAGGCGTGCTCATGATGGCTCCGACCACTGGGGTAACGCTTCGCGTATCAAGGCACACTGCCCGATGTCAGGGCCGTACAGACGGTTCAGTACTCTTCCAATGTGGTGCTGCATGTGTGCTCGGAGATCGGCTCGCGCCGATTCGGCTGCTGCCATTAAGGCTCACCATCAATGCAAAAATCCTTCGTTGCCTATATAAGGCACCCCGGACTTTCGTTTGCCATTTTACGTTTTGATTTATAAGAGCACACCTGAGAAGGCGATTTCCGGCGATCACCCGGTGAGTCTCGTCGATCTTCACTCTTATTTTCGCCATGTCTTCCGACCTTAAGATGGTCCACAAATACGGCGATGACTCCGAGCCGGGGAGTACTGAAAGTGGGAGTGGGTCTTCCAAAGGCTCTTTCGAGACCACTCTCCCGTACCCCCCGTCTTGAAAGTAAAAAATGTTGGGTTTCAAGACCAAGCAGCCCAGCAAGAAGACGACTACCAGAGCCCGTCGAGTCGAAACCGCTGCCACCACCGAAATGCCTGCGAGTGTGCGCACTGCAAAGGTAGTTCCACGGGGTTCTGTCATGTCAGAATCTCAGATGGAGTGGGTTCGTTCGGAGTTCCAAATCCCCGACTCAGTTCAGATAAGGGCTCATGGTCCTTTGGACGTTGTTGGCGCTTCTACCGAGGGAGAAGTGGTCATCTTCCTTTGTGCGCTGCAATGCGGGGTCCGGCTCCCTCTACACTCCTTCATCAGGAAGGTTGTGGCTCATCTCGGATTGGCCCTCGGGCAGTTTACTCCGAATGCTTGGAGGGTGATGATCTCTGGCTACATTATCTAGAGGCAAGTTGGTAACTTCGAGCTGATCCCAGAGGAGCTGTTGAGCCTGCACCTGGTCAAGCATGATAGCAACGATCTATGGTACTATTTTACGACTCGGGGGAGTAAGGGATCGGGATTAGTGATGCACCTGCCGTCTTCTAACAAGGACTGAAAGAATAAGTGGTTTTGGGCGGCAGGTGACTGGAAAGCACCAACAGCTAAGCTTAGGGCCTCAACGGCTCGTATTTCGACCCACTTTACAAAATCAGGTCGGACTTCATCTGGCATCCGGGTTGCTGTCTTAGTTTTCACATGTTTTCATTAAAGTGACATCTTTTTTTTTATTTTGCAACTTTCACAAAGGGGTTGTGGCTCCTCGACTCAGACCAGAAAAATTAAATTGCAAAGGCTAGAGCGCGGTCGGAGACGCTTCGCTCATAGGCTGATCTGATCACTACGGCTAACCTCCACTGGTTTGGGCTCTGCAGATTCCAACCTTTGCTTATATCCCTCAGTAAGTTGTCCTGATCTCTTCGATGAACTTTTCTTCGGTTATTTACTAGCTGACATTATCTTCTTTTTCGCAGGCATGACCGAGGCGTCCAGGGCTTGGAAGAGGAAAGTGGCTCTGACCGCGGCGGAGTTGCTAAAGGAAGCCCCCCGAGTGAAGATCACTCAGAAAAAGGTGGCTCCCCCTCGTGTGGGAGAATCTTCCGCTGCACCGACCCCAGCAGCCCCATCACCGAGACCCATCGGTTTCTCCTCCGCACTGTCAACTCCGGAGCGCCCTAGCACTGCCGCGGCTCCCTCTGCAGTCTTGCGCCCATTGATACGTCCTCCACCAGGGCTCATCCAAACGACTGTGGTCGGCACCCCAGTCGTGCCGAGCTCTGTTGCTCCTCGAGCTCTCACTGTCGCCGTTCCCCCCACCGCGGAGGTGCCTGTCGCGGTCCCTGAGCTCCCCATCGCTGCTCCCTCCTCATTTGAACAGGAGGAGGCCAATAAAATGGCTGACAATAGCTTTCCCCCCCGAGGTCGGGGAAGAGGTCCGTGTCGAGGGTTAAAACTCGGCCAGCAGCAGGGTAGGGGCCGAGGGGGCTAAGGCCTCGACCCAGGCGGGCATAAGCGGTGGGAGGTTTGAGCCCGGCTATCATATGGCGTGCTTGGCTCCGTGGGCCGCCAAACATGCTAAGGAAGAGGATATCGCTTAGAACCTTGAGCGGTCGGAGAGCGGCTTCCTGAACGATTTCGCCTCCGTATGTTACATTGTATACTTCCGAGAAGGCTCCCTTTCTTTCATATCGTTATGTATATGTTTTATGAATTCTGACCTTTGTTTTCTGTTCAGGCCGTCCCGGTGCTGCTTTCGATTAGGCAGAGAGTGCGGGAGCACAAGAGGAGAGAGGCAGAGTTGGAGGCTCTTCAGGCCGAGGTAGCGGCCTTGAGGTCTGAGCAGACTAATCTGCGCCAACAGCTCACGGGCGAGAGGGTCAGGGTTAGACGACTGCAGGGAGTCGTCGTCGACTTGGAAGACTGGGAGCTGCATCTACAGGACAAGACAGATAATTTTAAGACGAGTGGCGATACAGCGACCGCTGAGCTGACCCGCACTAGGGCCCACGCAGACTCTTTGGCCATGGAGACCGCTCGGCTCGGTGAAGCCCTGAATCGCGCCAAGGCTGAGGCAGCTGAAGAAAGGACACGAGCCGTGAATCAGGCCGTGGAAGCTCAGCGGGCTAAGGACGAGACTTCTTTGGCCGCAGCAGTTGCCGTCGTAGTTGAAAGTTTCAAGACCTCCAAGGAGAGGGACGCTGAAGCTGCGACGTTCTACAACTGCGGTTTCGATGCTTGTCTCGAGGCAGTCCTGGGTTTATACTCAGACCTCGATCTCGATTCCCTCCTGCTTGACGACTCCAAGGATCCCCCAGCTGAAGTAGCCCGCTCAGACCAAGCTCCTGACGCCCAAGCTCCTCCTCCGACCTGAAGACATTTTATCATTTTTATTTTTTTTTAAAAAAAACCATCGATGTATCTTAACCAATGTATTTTTGCCCTTCCGAGGGGATTCAATGAAAAACATTCTTTTTACATTGTGTCAACTTGCTGTGAGATGTTGTCGAGCTGATTTTTTTTACGGGCCTAGTCCCTTCATTGTCGTTTAGTTGGTTCCTTAGGGTCGGTTCTCCGAGCTCTCTCGGCCCAAGTCTTAGTTGGGTCCGATCCCTTAGGATACTCGGCTTATCGCCTAGTTCTCCGAGGTCTCTCGGCCCAAGTCTTAGTTGGGTCCGATCCCTTAGGATACTCGGCTCGTCGCCTGTGGCGAGAACCCTTTGTTCCTTCACAAGTCGAGCCGAGCGCTTCAATGAAGGGTTAGGAAATTAATAGGCTTTTCTCCCTCGGGGGGATGCCTTGTCGATTTTCTTTTAGATTAGACTCTGATCCCTAAAAGGAGGATCGGGCTGTTCAATTCGTGCTTGTGTTAATAAGATAATTGGGCATGCATCTAAAGTAGAATTGATCTTTTATTAAGTGCCTTAAAGGCTATCCGCTCGGAGGCATACATTTTGTTATAAGCCTTAAAGGCTAGTTCTTCATGAGTAGTAGATCTTCAAGTGCTCGACGTTCCAAGGGTGTGGGAGATGACGACCTTCGAGGTCTTCCAGGTGATACGAGCCTGGTTTGGCGAATCTGACCATGGGATATGAGCCTTTCCAATTGGGTCCTAGCTCTCCTGCCCCTGGCTCCGCCGTGTTCTAGAAGACCCATCAGAGGACTAAGTCCCCTAGTCGGAAGCACCTGACTCTGACCTTTGAATTATAGAAGCGCGCTACCTGCTGGTGCCGAGCCGCCGTTCGGAGCTTTGAAACCTCTCTGAGTTCTTCGAGCAAGTCCAGATTAGAAGCGATCTACTCGGAGTTCTGATTTTCTTCGAAGCTTCTAACCCGCGCTGTAGGGAGTCCGATTTCTACTGGCACCATTGCCTCCGAGCCATAGGATAACGAAAATGGGGTTTCACCCGTCGAGGTCTGGGCTGTGGTCCGGTAAGCCCAGAGGACGAAGGGGAGCTCCTCGGCCTAATTTCTCTTTACTTTTTTCAGCTTTGTCTTGAGATGATGTTTGATGATCTTGTTGACCGCCTCTACCTGTCCATTCGACTGTAGGTGCCGAGGCGATGAGTAAGCGTTCACAATGCCAAGCCCTTGACACATACTATGGAACTTGACATTATCGAATTGATGGCCGTTATCGGAAACGATGGTTCGTGGGATTCCGAACCGGCAGATGATATTTTTTCACACGAAGTCGATTACTTTCTGCTCAGTGATCTTCGTAACTGGCTAGGCCTCAGCCCACTTAGTGAAGTAGTCGACCGCAACTATAGCGAACTTTACTTGTCCCTTCCTAGTGGGCAAGGGACCGATGATGTCGATCCCCCATTGGGCGAACGGCCACAGCCCACTCATGGGGGTCATTTCTTCTTCCGATTGTCTCGGCACGGCAGCAAAACGCTGACACTTATCACACTTCTGAATAAAGTCCTTGGAGTTTTGCTTGAGAGTTGACCAGAAATACCCTTGACGAAGTATCTACATAGCCAAGGTGCGACTGCCAGAATGGTTCCCGCAGATTCCCTCGTGAATCTCCCGAATCACGTAGTCGGCCTCGTTCGGTCGGAGGCATCTAAGGTAAGGCTGAGAATGCCCCTTCTTGTACAGCACTCCGTCCAATATAGCGTATCGGGCCGATCTGACCCTAAGTCGCCTCGCCTCTAATTTGTCTGAGGGAGTTTCGTCGGATGACAGATAATTGAAGATTGGATCCATCCAACTAGGAATGGACTAGACGGGATTGACTTTCTCCGACTGGCTGATGCTTGGGTGTTCAACGAACTCCACCGGGACGAAACGCGGGATCTTTCCCTCGGAGGACAAGGCGAGTTTTGCTAACGCATCGGCCCATGAGTTCTCGGCTCTGGGGATCTGCTGGATGGTGCAACTCTAAAATTTCTCAATCAGTTTTCTCGCTCCCTCGAGGTAGGCGATCATTCTAACTTCCTTAGCTTCGTACTCCGAGGAGATGTAGTTCATTACCAGCTGCGAGTCGTAGCGGACTTGAAAAGTCTGAACGCCTAGGCTCGCTGCCAGCCTGAGCCCAGCTAACAACGCCTCGTACTCGGCGTCGTTGTTTGAAGCTTTGAACCCGAGTCTGATTGCGTATTGGATTGTCATTGAATCAGGTGCAACCAAGACAACACCGGCTCCTGCTCCTTTAATATTGGAAGACCCATCAACATAAAGGACCCATCCCGGATCTGATGCTGGCTCTTGATTATTCAACAGGACAGGCGGTGTCATTTCGACTTTCTTTCTAACTTGCTCCTCATCTGGAGTTGTGAACTCGGCGATGAAGTCAGATACAGCTTGTCCCTTGAGTGCCGTCTTAGGACGAAATTGAATGTCGAACTCTCCGAGCTCTACAGCCCACTTGGTCATCCGACCCGACGCTTCGGGCCTCTGGAGGACCTGCCTCAGAGAAGAGTCTGTTAGCACAACTATGGAGTGGGCTTGGAAATATGACCGCAGTCTTTTGGCCGAGACGACGAGACAGAGCACTAGTTTTTTCAAGGACTGGTACCTTGTTTCAGCTGATACCATAACTTTGCTAACATAGTACACGGGGTACTGCTTGCCTCCGATTTCTCTTATCAGAGCCGAACTGACAGCTGAAGCCGAGACAGCGAAGTAGAGGAGCAGAGGCTCCCCTTCTTCGGGCTTGGACAATAGGAGTGAAGAACCCAAGTAATGTTTTAATTGCTGGAAGGCATGCTCATACTCTGGTGTCCATTCCGCCTTCTTGTGGCCCTTCAGTTACTGGAAGAAGGGAATACATTTGTCTTTAGCCCTATATATGAAGCGTCCGAGGGCGGCAACCCTTCCCGTGAGACATTGTATCTCCTTAAGAGTCCGAAGTGAGTTCATGTCGAGGAGGGCCTTGATCTTATCTGGATTGACCTTGATACCCCTCTGACTAACTTGAAAACTGAGAAACTTTCCTGACTCAACTCCGAACGCACACTTAGCGGGGTTCAATTTCATCTGGTACTCTCGGAGGATGCTGAATGTTTCTCCGAGGTCGGTAAGGTGGTTGGAGGCTTGGATACTTTTCGCTAACATGTCATTCACATACACCTCCATGGTGTGCCCAATCTGGCCGGCAAACATCTGATTCATCAGCCTCTAATATGTTGCCCCAGCATTTTTCAGGCCAAACGGCATGACCCAGTAACAGTAGAGCCCTTTGTCAGTGACAAAGGTAGTCTTCTGCCTATCTGGAGGATGCATAGCAATCTAGTTGTACCCAGAGTAAGCGTCCAGAAATGAGAGTAACTCATGTCCGGCCGTGCTGTCCACTAGTTGGTCGATCCGAGGTAACGAGAAGCTGTCTTTGGGACACGCCTTATTCAGATCTGAATAATCTACACAAACCCGTTACTTCCCGTTGGACTTCCTGACGAGCGCAATATTTTCTATCTAATCTGGATAGTACACTTCTTCTATGAAACTCGCATCGAGCAGGACTGAGACCTCCTCGGCAATGTCTTCATATCGTTAGGCATCGAACGGTCTTCTTTTTTGCTTAACCGGCCAGTGGTCTGGGTCCACGTTCAACCTGTGGACCAGCACATCGGGTGAGATCCCTAACATATCTGCATGTGACCATGCGAAGACGTCTCGGTGTTGCTTTAAGAAGGCCAATAACTCGTTCCTCCACTCGAGATTCAGTGATGATCCGAGCTGAACAGTTTTGCTCAGGTCTGATTCATCGAGCGGCACTCGTATCAGATCCTCGACTGAGGAGCTTTCTTTTGCTGGTCTCCGAGGGTTCAAAACGTCCACTACGAGCGTTTGTTTGGCAGCTCTTTTTCTCATGGCTATCGCATAACACCTCCGGGCCTCGCGTTGATCACCTCGGAGATAACCGATCCCACTTTCAGCTGAAAACTTCATCATCAGATGATAAGTTGAGATGACCGCTCTTATTGCGTTGAGGGATGGTCAGCCCAGGATCACGTTGTGGACCGATGGAACATTGACAACTAAAAAGTCCACCAAAAGTGTGACTTGATGTTGTCCTTCTCCTGCTGTTACTGGGAGGGAGATGGCTCCTTCGGAGATGACTCTCTCTCCGGCAAAGCCATGCAAGGGAGTCTTCACGGGCCGGAGCTTGGACTGTGGAATTCTCATCTTTTCGAATGCTTCGGAATACATAACATCAGCTGAACTACCGGTGTCGACCAAGATGCGGTACACTTTGTGATTGGCTATGTTCATGGTAACCACTAGCGCGTCATCGTGCAGATACTGGATCCCGCGTGCATCATCTTCCGTAAAGGTCAAACTACACGGAGTGACCCGGAGTTCCTTGCTGGGACTTTCGCCAGGTGAATGTGGTGTTCCGGCTCGGATCTCCGGGAATGGACTTTTCGCACGCTGTTTGAATCTCCTCCCCCAGCTGAACCCCTGAAGATGGTACGAATTTCGGCGGGTTCCTCTGGGGGATTGTTCGGCTGCTCTCGCGGTCGTTCCTCCCTCCAAGCGGACTTCTCCTTTTTGGTGTAACGACATAAATGTCCCTTGCGGATGAGGGACTCATTCTCATCTTTCAGATCCATACAGTCGTCTGTGTTGTGACCATGATCTACGTGGAAACGGCAGAATTTCCACTTGTCTCGGTGCTCTGGGTCAGCCCTCATGCAGACTGGCCAATTTAGTAATCTATCTCCTCGAATATCCAGCAGGATCTTCTCGGTGGACGTATTGAGTGGTGTATAGTACCAAAATTTTTCTTCCGGCCTGCGGCTCGGTCGATAATCGTAAGAAGCGCGGTCATCCATCCCTTTGCCAGTCGGTTGGAAATCTTCGTTTCGAGGCCTCTTCCCTTTGTTCGTCGAGTCAGACACCTGTGTGCCCTTTCGAGCGTTAGTGAACTCCTCGGCGTTAGTATACTTCTAAGCTTTCGCCATGAAGTCTGCTAGCGTCTTCGGCGGATTCTTTCCGATGGAGAAGGTGAACTTTCTTTCTTTCAGTCCGCTCAGAATGGCAGCGAGGGCCATCTTATCATCGTATTCCTTAATATGTAATGCTTCTTCGTTAAAGCGTGCAATGTAATCTTTCAGCGACTCTTTCGGTGCCTGCTTGATGGTAAGCAGGTGAGTGTTGGGTTTCCAACTTCTCTTACTGCTTATAAACTGCGTAAGAAATAGTTGACTCAGTTCCGCAAAAGAGCTTACAGAATTGGGTTTGAGCTGACGATACCAAATCCGAGCGGATCCTGTGAGGGTGATAGAGAACCCCCTATACATCATTGCATCCGTTGCAGTCTGAATCTACATCCACGATCGGTAGGACTCCAACTATTCGGATGGGTCCCCCAATCCTAAATACTGGATGACGGGAGGCATCCGAAACCTCTGCGGCATCACTTCGGCCATAATGGCTGGGGTGAAGGGAGGCTCGGTCTCTTCCATCATCGCCTGAATCGTGGCTAGAACTGTCAATTGCTCCTGCCTTTTCTCCAATGTCAGAAACTTATCTTTCAACTCCGAAAATTGTGCTTCCCATAGGTCCCTATTTTCTGCAACGACCTCTGGTGTTCTCCTCTCTCTCCTCCGTTCTAGCTGATGACAGAGGTCTGTGGGCGGTAGGGCGGATGTGGCTGAATGAACGGTTGTTGAAGCCCAAGTGGTGGCGTTCCGCGAGGATACCTCGGCCCGTAGGAGGATTTTAACTTGAATGCGGCACCCCTGAGTGTTGGGGGGCTTCATGTCTCACGCTCCTCAGCACAGAGTGAGTCTCCACGTACAACCCCACCGGCTCGAGAATGGGTTGTTCTTGAGTCGGGCGTAGCTCTGGCTCTCTCTCTTATTTCATTCGGTTTATCTTGTCGCGTAGGGCCTGGATCTCATTCTTCATGGTGCGATACTTGCTCAACCGATTACGCGAAGGCTGCCCTGGTGCTGACTCGGCATGAAGTAGTGATGACGACCGAGTCTGCTCATTAGGTTGCGGCTGCACCACTGTAACTTTCTTCTTCCTCGCCATTGCTTGGAAAAATGAGAACCTGACTTCTAGTTTTAGGTTTCCACAGACGGCGCCAAAAAATGTTGAGGCTAAAATCTGGTAGTCCCTCTCTCTGCGTCACCCTCCACGTGTCGTCCCTGAATCCTGCATCAAGAAAAAGGGCAACGGTGACCCTGGCTAAGCCGGGGGACCCTCCGATGCCTAAGTCAGGATAAGGGAATCTGGGTCAAGTAGAGAGTAGAGGAGAGAGCTCGATTTCGCTTACCTGTAGATATAGCACTGCGGGCTATTTATACTTGCCTGTGGGGCGGTCCAGATCCGATGATCTCGACACGATCAGATGGATTCTGGGATCATGTAGATACTTTCCGCAATCTATTGATTGCGCAGCGTATCTGGCGGATCGTACACATCTACGAGCAAAGTTATCGGCCACGTTTGGTTATGACAGTTTCCATGTTTAGCGAGTAGGATACGCAAGTCAGAAGGTCTGCTCGGCTCGGCTTGTCAGACCATATCGAAGAACACTCCGAGTCGGATGCCACCCGACCAGTCATGCCAAATTCGATCCGACTGGCTTAGGCGCCTCAGAATTGGGGGGTAGCGGGTTATCTGATATGACAATTAGGACCAACTCCGAGCTGACTTTGACTCGAAGATATTCGCTTATTGTTGTTGCGATGATGAAGTCTTGGTCAGATGGATCATGCCTTAGGTGCCTCGGCTCGGACTTCAAGTCCGATTAACGTTTTGCCACCGGCTCGAGTCTCTCCATAACAATATCAATATTAAGTTGAGAGTAGTTGAATTATTACACACGTTTCTAAAGACTTTAAAGATATCTCATAGCTAGTAATAACTTCATAACTCATGCCATTTGATGTGTGCATGACATCCAACCACTTCATCAAATGCATCACTTGATGAAAGCCTGGGGGTCTAAAATTTAGGTGAGCCACAACAGAAGCAACAAAGTGGCAGGGGATGCCTCCTTCCCTTGATTTTTACCTAGCCTACTTGCATTGTAAAGTAGCATAAGTTTTTGAGTAGTGAAGATTCAGTAGTCTTTTGAGTTGGCCCAACCCGACCAGAAATGATGTAGAGCAGGTTGCGGACAGTTTCATGGCTGAGATGGATTAGAAAAGGCCCGGTTGACGACAGAAGTGTTCTAAACCGCCAAAACTTAAAATGGACGTACCTTGCAAACCAGAATGAGCAATCGGACATTCCATATGAGTTTGGGGTAGTACGAGCTACTTTAGCTACCCAACCCCACTTTTCCGGGTTTCCCATGCCAAATTTGTGAAATACCATCAGATCGACTGTCGAATTTATGTTTCAATTTTGTTTTTACTTTTCATAATAAGTTTTAGTTTGAGTATAGCTATTCATCCATTGGGCTTTAGGAGGTTTTTTTTTTTTTTTTGTTACATGCGCACACACCCCACACACTCACACTAGTGGAATTTCACCACCTATGGATGCTCGAACCCTTGACCGGGTGTTGAAACTCTTGAGAGTCTACCACGTGAGCAACAGTAAGGATCCGAGCTTTAGGAGTTGCACCCAATGTGAAAAGTGCTTAGAATAATTAGGAGAACAGCATGGTAAAGCCAAATAGGACACTTGCTATTTTTGGCCAAAAACCATGCGCACTAGTAGGTATCATGACCATCTATAAATAATAAGTTTACTATTTATAGTAAGTCACAAATTCTAAGATTTTTAGTTTAATTCCAAAACTTATTCCATGGCTTAGTACCCCAATTTAAAGGGATGTGAACTCGTTTATTCATATATCAATCAGATTATGAATTTTTTAGAATTTATTTCTCTTTTTATTGTTTCTTTTCTCATGGATTCGGGAAATCTCTGTAAGGAGTCTAGAGAAACTCCATGAATTTGGATTAGTTATCCTAGAGGAAGACGGTGCTCGACCTCTACACGTCCTCTCCTATGTCAAGATATAAGTGTAGTGGAGGTTTAAGTTCTTGGCCAGATATAAGTAGTGATTTGCCCCTTTTACAGATAACTTGATCGGATGCTGCAGTGGAGTTTGTTCGTTGTCACCCTCTCCAGAAGGAAGACCTATGGTCGATCACCCTGTGTTTTGGTCAATGGACTGTAGGAGTTTCATCATGGGTAGGTTTATCAGTCGGCCTGGCCTGATTGGCCCACTTCAGGCTGGGCTCGGGCCTAAAATTTAAGTCCTTTATTATTGGGCTGCATCTAAGAGCAAGTCGAAATAATTTTTCCCTCTTATTATGCGCAGATCATGACTGAAGGTCAAGCCCAAGACACTAATAGAATGAACCCGGCTATTTTTCCCTCTTATTATTCTACACCATACAGATCTCGTCCTGCCCTGGCCCTCGCCCATTGGCCGCCCCAAATTCATGTGTCCAAACCATTTGATGAAACCAAAATCATATACTTCCCCTCCATATTTCTTGATTCAAGGATTTGAAAATACACAAGAAGCGTAACTATACACTGGTGGACTGAAGGTTGACACGCTAACACTAAAATATTGCACACATGACATATAATTAACTCATATTAAACCATCCATCTTATCATCCATAAGTTTTGATTAACTAAGTGATTCGGTGATTAACAGCCATTTGGGTAACTATTTTTCATTTCAACCGTCCATGAAATATCATCTTAGGAGCCATCTAAATTAGTTCCCACATTCAAGATTATTTAATTTCAGTTATTTCTATGCCAATTCTATAGTTACATTGTTGTGGGCATATAAATCGTCATACTTTGCTAAAGTATTTAAGTTTTTCTTTATTACACAGATGTCAGTGAATGCAGCTTGCGTCCAACCAGTCGTTGGATGCACCCATCCAGTGCTGATGAAAACCAACCATGTGGACGTGTGTATGACATGGGACTTAGTAAAAAATTAAAAATCTTGACTCAATGCTATTGAACTCAGGTATTGACTGGACTTTAGATGCCAATGATACTAGCAGGGTTGGACTTATAGCTGGTGTCACATATAGCTACGTATGGTGTAGATTCATGTCCCCTTTTGGCAGGGGATTGTAAAAAGGTTTGAACCCCCATACCCTCCACCACATATCTAAAGCCACATGGTTTTTCTTTATTTCACTTATCATAATTTTTGGAGTCTTTAGTGTATTTTCTAAAAATTTCAAAAGAAAGAAAGAAAAAAGAGAGGAAGGAATCTTCGCATTAGCAATATGTTGACATGATGGGTATGCTATACGCCAAAATCAGGACTTGACATATAAATTTATTTGTATAGATGATTTGATGAAATCAAAATCAAATAATTCCCCTGTAAATTTCTTGAACCAAGGATTTGAAAATACACGAGGGATTTATCATATACCGGTGGACTGATGGTTGATACACAAGTACTAAAAATTGCACACATGACATACAATTAACTAATATTAAACCATCCAACTTGCAGGACTCGATAAAAGAATGTTGTCATCATTCATTAGTTTCGATTAACTTAGTGATTCAGTGATTAACAGCCATTTGGGTAACTAGTTTTCATTTCAAATGTCCATGATATATCATCTTAGGAGCCATCTAAATTAGTTCCTACGATTAGGATTATTTAATTTCAGTTACTTCTGCCAATTGTACAGTTTCATTGCTGTGGGTGTATAAACTATCATACTCTACTAAAGTATCCAAGATTTTCTGTATCACACATGTGGCAGTGAACGTGACTTGCTTTCAGCCAGACACTATATGCACGCGGTCCAGCGCCGAAGAAAAACTGTCATGTGTGAGTTGCTTTCTGCTAGACGCTGGATGCACGTGGTTTAGTGCTGATGAAAAATTGCCATGTGAGTGTGTATGGCATGGGACCACCGAGAAAAATTAAAGTTCTTCACCTAATATTATTGAATTTGGGTATTGATTGGACTTCAAAGGTGGATGATAATAACAGGGTTGGACTTGTTGCTGTCACTTGTGATCTAGATTAGCCTCCACTTTTGGCAGGGGATTGTAAAAAGGTATAAGAACCAAACCATTCACCTCATATCTAAAACTATTTTTTTCACTTATCATAATTTTAAGAGTGTTAAGTAATATTTTCGAAACTTTTTTAAAAGAAGAAGATGAAGAAGAAGAAGAGGAAAGCTTTGTTTTAGCAATATGTTGACATGACGGGTATGCAACCAGCCAAAATCAGGACTTGACTTGACCTGGTTTTGTCATGTCCAAAGGGGTTTAAATCTAACATATGGCACACCCTGATCCATATCTCAAGTGGTAGACTGAGTGAAAGATACCTCCTTTTAGCACTGAGGTCTTGGTATCAATCCCTAGTGGGGGTGGCTAACAGTGAAGTGTGAACTGATTGTGGGGTGTACTAACAAGTTAACAATAAAAAAATAAAAAATAAAAAATCTAACATCTGGCGTAATTTAGAAAGAAATGTGAAGGTGACTCGCCTCCTATGTGCATTTATGCACACAGGTTTGAGATGTGAAATGGTCATCGTGTTGGCACCAAAATGTATTTTCTCTAGCCCAGGAGCCAGGCTAATCTAGTCATCAAGTGGCTACATGTGGTTTTTGGATGTTGAACATTAGTTAATTCCCTTATATATAAATGGACTGATGCAAACAGCGATGCTTGACATTTACTGATGGTTGAGTATTTGCTCACAGAATAACTTTCAAATATGCTTTGCGTGGGTTCTATTTTTAATAGTAACATTTACTGCTCGTGTAAATTTCAAATATGCTTAACATGGCTCCGTCTCTAATAACGGCATTGTGACTTGTGTGACCTTTAAATATGCTTAGCATGGCTCCATCTCTAATAGCGGCATTGCGATTTGCAACTCGTATGACCTTCAAATATGCTTAAAATGACCCATCTCAGATAGCGACACATAACCCAACCAAATCCCACCACGCTAGGTAGTGAGGGATATCCGTGATTCCAAAAGCTAGGTGCGATGACATTCCACATTCAACTGAAAAGGCTTCCAAGCATAAGAAAGAGAGGTTAAGAAGAGATTAGTAACAACATTCCACATTCATCTAAAAAGGCCCAATATAGGTGGCTAGGATCTTTTGGGCATCATCCATATGACCCAATGGATTTCATTTGATGATGGGATCATTGGCCCATCTTGTCCGAATTGAAAAGACACGCATCTTGTGCATATATCCACTGGCCAAGTGAGCCCTCTTCAAGCTAGCATGCTTCATGGGCTTGACAACTACAGGCTAGACCAGATGGGTGATGTACATGCTTGTAAAATTCTGGAAATTTGTGAATCACTTCAATTCTTTCATGTAAATTAAGACGAGGTGGGCTGTAAATCGGGGGACCTGATTTGATTTGGGCCCATATTTTAAATTGGAATAACTGGCCGTCTATCTAGATTTTGGTTTCTAAAATTGACGGCGCAGGATAACTAGATCAGATGCTGCAGACAAGTTTGTTAGTTGTCACCCTCCCTAGAGGAACACCCTGTATGTGTTTTGGTCAATTTACAGTGGGAGTTGTATCATGGGTGGGTCTATAAGTCATCCCGACTGGCATATCTGGCTCTCAGACATGGCCCACCTCCAGCAGAACTCAAGTCCAAAATTTAAGCACATTCATTGATTAGGCCAGGATTGGGGTATATCTGAGGCAAGTGGAAATCGTTCTCTCCTATTATGCACGGATCATGACTGAAGGTCTAACCCATGGTAGAACGGATTTGTTGGCGAACCATGGAAGCACACAAAGACGTATCAAGTAAAGTACACACGATTGCACAACCAAGTCCAAACACAAATAATCCAAATTTTAGATAAAAGTTTTTTTTTCAGGAAAAAATCATAGCACAAAGTGACGAGTATGCACCATGAAACTGAAAATTACAAGAGGTAGAGAGTTACCGATTCGAACACACCTCGAATCTACCTCACAAGCACAAGTTATGCCCTTGAAACCCATAGGAACAAATTAGAAAGCCTTGAAACTCCTTTCCAAATTCTGATTATACCTAATATATATAGTATCATATAGTATCATAATTGAAATAAGAATAATTAGAATAGGAAGCAAATCCCACACTTACGTAGCTCTACACATGTGCCCAATGAAACTTAGATGGCATAGACAGACCCACTGAAGATCTTAATGAAATTGAACTTACTTCAATGATATTAAGTAGAAACATCAAAACGTTCTAGCAATCAACATGAATTTTTCAGATTTTTCTGATGGCATCAAGCACCTGTCGTTGGCATCAACATCTACTCGATAGCATTGAGAGATCTATCTATAACATCGATAGACCCTGTTGTTTACAGATTTAAGACATCAACAACCAGAATGACATAACAAGATTCATGTAGCCAGCCCAATTAATAAAATAAATCTTAGATGACGATGATGCCAAAGGATCAAGAGTGCTTAACAGCCCATATCTTGCACAAAAGCAGGCAGCCAGCCTAAGGCTTGGGCTGGACTTAGGCTCGAGCCATGTATAATCAGCTCATGCTTGTTTGTTTCAGCCTATTATAGGCCTAGCAAGAGCTTTAGGCATAGGACTTACTGTGCTGGCTGGGCTTGTACAGATCTCGGCATGCCCTGGGCTTGCCCTGTCCACCATGTGTCCGGATGATTTGATGAAACCAAAATAATATAATTCCCTTATATATTTCTTTATCCAAGGATTTGAAATTACACTAGGCGTTATCATACACTGGACTGATGGTTGATACACAAGCACTAAAAAATTGCACACACAGCATATAATTAACTAATATTAAACCGTCCAACTTTTGGGGCTCAATAAATAAATAAATAAATGTTTTCATCATTCACAAGTTTAGATTAACTGAGTGATTCAGTGATTAACAGTCATTTGGGTAACTAGTTTTCATTACAAATGTCCATGAAATGTCATCTTAGGAGCCATCTAAAATAGTTACCATTATTAGGATGATTTAATTTCAGTTAGTTCTATGCCAAATGTAAGTTTCTTTGGTGCGGCGTATAAATTGTCGTATTCTGCTAAAGGATCCAAGTTTTTCCCCATCGCCCATGAGGTGCACCAGATGCACTCGGTTTAGTGCTGATGAAAAACCGTCATGTGGGCGTGTATGGCACGGGACTACATGGAAAAATTAAAGGACTTAGTCTAATATTGTTGAACTCAAGTCTAAATGTTGTTATAGTAACAGAGATAGACTTGTCGCACATGTGCGTAGATTCGGTTCCCGTTTTGGCAGGGGATTGTAAAATGGTTTAAACCCCAATACCCTCAAGCTCATAGCTAAAACGACAATTTTTTATTTTATTTTTTTGAAATTTTTACTTACAATTTTTGGAGCATTTAGTAATTTTTCTGAAAATCTCAAACAAAAAAAAAAAAAAAAAAAAAGGCAGAGTAGAGCTTCGCTTTAACGATCTGTTGTCACGGTGGGTATGCAACCTGCTAAAATCAGGACTGGACTTGACATAAGTTGTCACCACCAAAAGGGAGCGAAATCAAACATATGGCCCACTATAAGAAGAAATGTGAAGGTGACTTGCCTTGCATATGCGTTGACGCGCATGGGTGAAATAGTCATCATGTTAACACACATGTATTTTCTCTGACTTACAAGCCAGCTGGATCCAGTCTTCAAGTAAATATATATGGTTGGCGGGATTTGATTGAACGATATACTGCTGTGAAAGAAAAGCCCAATTGAGTATATGCTCAACAAAACTTTCGAACATGCTTTGTATAGGCTCATCTCTGATAGTAGCATTTAGGGCTTATACAACCTTTAAACAACATTTATATAGGCTTATACAACCTTCAAACGTGCTTAGAATGGGCCATCTCTAAAACTAGCATGTAGCCCCATCAAATCCTGCCACATTGGGTGGCAGCGGATATCTGTGCCTTCAAAATCTAAGTGGGGCCCACCATTATGTTAATGAGAAACCCTAAGAGTTTAACTTGTGGTCTCCAAGTAAGCCAAACAGAGGGTAAGAAGAGAGCAGCAGCAACAGTCCACATTCAACTAAAAAGGCCCAATATTGATGGCTAGGATTGCTAGGATCTTTCGGGCATCATCCATGGGACCCAATGGATTCTTTTTTATTGTGGGGATCATTGGCCCATCATGTCCGAATTGAAAAGACATGTATCTTTGGCATTTCCTCCAGTCAAGTGAGTCATGTTTAAGCTGATGTGCTTCATGGACTTGGCTGCCACATGCTATACCAGATGGATGATGTCCATGCTTGTAAAATTCTGGAAATTTGTGGATCACTTCAATTCCTTCATACAAATTAAGAAGAGGTGGGCTGTAAATGGGTGGGCCTGATTTGGGTTGGACCCATATTCTTAATTGGAATAACTGGGTCTATCTAGATTTTGGTTACTAAAATTGATGGCCCAAGATAACTTGATCAGATACTGCGGCCGAGTTCGTTTGTATTCACCCTCTCTAGATGGAAGATCTATGGTCGAGCACCCTATATGTGTTTTGGTCAATATACAGTCGGAGTTGAATCATGGGTGGGTCTATCAGTCGCTCGACTGGCCTATCTGACTTTCAGGGATGGCCCACTTCAAGCTAGGCACAGGCCTAAATTTAAGCACCTTTATTGATTGGGTTGGATTGAGCTGTATCTAATAGAATGGAATGACAGAACAGGATTCATGTAGCAGGGCTTGGGCTCGAGCCATGCATGATCATAAGTAGCTGGGCTCGTGCTTGTTTGTTTCAGTCCATCATGGGCCTAGGAGCTCAGGTATAGGAATTACTTTGCTGGCTGGGCTTGTATAGATCTTAGTCTGCCCTGGGCCTGGCCCCTCAACCACCCTAAATTCATGTGTGTGAACCATTGGATGAAACCAAAATCATATAATTCTCCTCTATATTTCCTTCTAAGGATTTGAAATCACACAAGAGGCATTATTATACACTGGTGGACTGATGGTGGATACATGAGCACTAAGAAGTTGTACACATGACATATAATTAACTCATATTAAACGGTACAAATTGCAGGACTCAATTAATTATGTTTTCTTTCATAAGTTTAGATTAACTGAGTGATTCAGTGATTAACAGCCATTTGGGTAATTATTTTTCATTTCAACCGTCCATCAAAATATCATGTTAGGAGCCATCTAAATTAGTTCCCTCGATTAGGATGATTTAAATTCAGTTACTTCCATGACAATTGTTCAGTTTTGTTCGTGTGGGTGTACCATCATACTCTGCTAAAGTATCCAAGCTTTCCAAGCTTTTCTTTATCATACAGGTGGCAGTGAATGTGAATTGCATACAGCTAGATGCCGCATGAAGAAAAATTGTCATGTGGGCATGTATGACATAGATTCCATAGTGGAAAATAAATAAAAATTTAAGCACTTATATCCTTTAGGTTATATTTAAAACCATATTATTTTTTTATTACTTATATAATAATTTTTAGAGTATTTACTAATTAAAAAAGAAAAAGAAAAAGTGGAGGACTTTATATATATGTTGACATGATGGGCATGCAACCCACCAAAATCAGGACTTGACCTACTTTTATCAGGCCAAATCTAACATGTGGCCCAGTATATCAAGACATGTGAAGGTGACTCACCTCACATGTGCCGTTGACCCACGCTGATTTGAGATGTGAAATGGTGATCATGTTGGCCCCATCATGTATTTTATCCGGCCCTATAGCCAGACTAATCAAGTCATCGGGTGGATGGATACATGTGGTTGTTGGATGTTTAACATTGGCTAATTCCATTATTTACAAATGGGCTAAAGCAAACATTTATAAGGAGCATTATCCTAAAATTTCAGGGCTTTTTGGGTCGTAAGTTGCTTAAGATAAGTTACTTATTTTACAAGTATCTTATATTAGTTTATATTAATTAAGAAGTTAAAGAATGTTTGACAAATAACATACTTATCTGCTTCTCCTTTCTTTCGTGTCTCTCCTGGTGCCTCTCTTAAACAACTTAAAAAAAATAAAAAGACTAAAAATAAAAATAAAAAATTAACTAGAGTGATCATATGGTGTAAGTTCGTCCCCTTTTGGCAGAGGATTGTAAAAAAGGTTTGAACCCCTATGCCCTCCACCTCATGTCTAAAGCCACATTGTTTTTCTTTATTTCACTTATCATAATTTTTGGACTGTTCCGTGAATTTTTTAAAAATTTCAAAAGAAAGAAAAAAGAAAAAAGAAATAAAAAAGGGAAGGAATCTTTGCATTAGCAATATGTAGACATGATGGGTATGAAATCCGCCAAAGTCAGGACTTGACATAGAAATTCATTTGTATGGATGATTTGGTGAAACCAAAATCGTATAATTCCCCTGTAACTTTCTTGAACCAAGGCTTTGAAAATACGCGAGGCATTATCTTATACTGGTGGACTGACGTTTGATACACATGCACTAAAATATTGCACACATGACATTCAATTAACTAATATTAAACCATCCAACTTGCGGGACCCCATGAAAGACTGTTGTCATCATTCATATATTTAGATTAAGTTAGTGATTCAGTGATTAACAGCCATTAGGGTAACTAGTTTTCATTTCAACTGTCCATGAAATGTCATCTTAGGAGCCATCTAAATTAGTTCCCACGATTAGGATTATTTAATTTCAGTTACTTCTGCCGATTGTACGGTTTCATTGGTGCGGGCGTATAAACTATCATACTCTGCTAAAGTATCCAAGATTTTCTGTATCACACGTGGCAGTGACTTGACTTGCTTTCAGCCAGACACTAGATGCACGCGGTCTCCTGCCAATGAAAAACTATCATGCGGCCGTGTATGGCATGGGATCACAGAAAAAAATTAAAGTTCATCAACTAATACTGTTGATTTTGAGTATTTACTGGACTTCAAAGGTGGATGATAATAACAGGGTTGGACTTGTTGCTGTCGCTTAGGGCTCGTTTGGCCGGGTGGATTGGAAGGGATTGAATGATACTAGGGTAGATGGCATGGATTTCTAGATAATGATGGTGTTGTAAGTAGATTGTCTTGAGATCCTGGGATTGCTCTATCTCTGATTGCTATATCTAGTCTGTTTGGCACGCTAGGCGAATCCCGGGATTAAACCTTCTCATCCCTTCCAATCCCTCGGACCAAACACATCCTGGGCAAATTTGAATGGATTAGGGTGATTGGATGGGATTTAATGGTAATGATGGTGTTGTCAGTGGATTGTCTTAAGATCCATGGGATTGGGATCAGATCACCATCTCTGTTTGGCACGCCCAGCCGATCTCGGGATTTAACTTCCAATCCCTTCCAATACGATCCAATCCCTTCCAATCCGACCGGCCAAACGGGCCCTTATGGTCTAGATTCGCCTCTCCTTTTAGCAAGGGATTGTAAAAGGGTTTAAGACCCACACCATTCACCTTATATTGAAAGCCATTTTTTTCACTTACCATACTTTTAGGAGTGTCAAGTAATATTTCTGAAACTTAAAAATAAATAAATAAAAGAAAAAAAGAAGAAGAAGAAGAAGAAGAAGAAGAAGAGGAAAGCTTTGCTTTAGCAATAGATTGACATGACGGGTATGCAACCCACCAAAATCAGGACTTGACTTGACCTGGTTTTGTCAGGTCCAAAGGGGTTTAAATCTAACATCTGGCACACCCTGATTCATAGCTCAAGTGGTAGACTAAGTGAAAGATATCTCGTTTCAACACTGAGGTCTTGGTATCAATCCGTAGTAGGGGTGGCTAACAGTGTTGAGATGTGGAGTCACATCTGGACAGGGGTACTCGACCGGTCGAGTAGCCCACTCGACCAGTCGATGACTGACTCGACTCAAAGTCTAGCGAGCATCAGATTTTTGGTTCCGAGGTGCTCGACCAGTTGAAGCCTATACTCAACTAGTCGAGGTTACGCAGATTCATTTTCAAATTTGATGCGAACTGTAAATTTTTGAGTCGGTTTTCGTAATGGTGCGAAAGGGAAGTTGCCTAGACTATAAGTAAGGGTCCCTAGGGCTTTTATAAAGTTATGGTAGTTATTCTAAAGTATGGGCAAAGAGTTTTCTCTATACATCCAAGGGAAAAGGTTAGTATATTGCTTGTAATCTCGTTTTCTTCATAGTGGAAGTTTGCACTCGTGATTTTTTACCCTTATTTGGAATTTTTTTCATGTATATCTTGTCTTGTGGTTTGTTTGGAATGTTTTAATTCTTCTTCTAGTTTATATTTCTTCTTTCTTATCGTTTGTGGTGAGACCAGGGATTGAATCTCAGCTCACTGCATTGTTAGCGTGTTGCCCAACAATGGGTATCAAAGCTTTTTTATTTAGTTCTAATAGGAGCGATGACTAGAATTGAGAAATTTGATGGTTTAAACTTTGCTTCTGAAAGATGTAGATGGAGGATTATCTTTATCAGAATGACCTCTATATTCTTGTAGGAGGAAAAGAGAAGAAACCAAAAAAGATGACAGATAATGAATGGTTTTTATTGGATCGGAAGGCTTTAGGAACAATCCAACTCTCTTTATCTAAGAGCGTCACCTTTAATACATCCAAGGTAAAAACCACAAATGAATTAATGAAAGTCCTAGCTATGATATACGAAAAACCCTCAGCGTCCAACAAGGTTCATCTTATGAAACAACTATTCAATATGAAGATGCCAGATCGTGGGATCATAGCTAAACATCTAAACAAGTTCAATACAGTCATAAGCCATTTGGAATCCATTAGCATTATTTTTTAGGATGAGGTTAGGGCATTATTAATCTTGTCTAGTTTGTTAAACAGTTGGGATGGTTTAGTAATTGCTTGAGCAATTCTTCAGGGTCGACAAAACTGAAATTTGATGATGTGGCTGGTCTAATTCTCAACGAAAATCTAGAAGAAAGGTATCAGGAGTTTTAGAAAATTCAGGGAATACTCTAAATGTTGAAGGAAGAGGAAGATTGCTGAACAAATGAAGCAATAAACACGGACGTTTTAAGTCGATGAAGAAATCCAAGGGACCGAAAGACAAAGGTGGGTGTTAGCATTATGAGAAGAAGGGGCACATGAAACGTGATTGCAGGGCACTTAAGAAACAAGAAGGAAGCTCTCAAGGAGGGAAGAATTCAGTAAATCAATCTGAGGAGAGTGACACAGAGGCGTTGATCTTATCTCTTGATGTGAGGAATGAGTCTTGGGTCATAAACTCAGGTGCTTCGTTTCATGTCACTTCATGTAAGGAAGTTCTGCGTGATTATGTGTTAGGTGACTTCGAGAGAGTCTACCTAGGTGATGATGAGCCATGCAGTATTATTGGAAAGAGAGACGTTCATATAAGTCAGAAAGATGAAACGACGTTGAAATTGAAGGATATCAGACATGTACTAAGTTTGAGACAGAATTTGATCTCAATGAGGCAGTTTGTAAGACCCGTATCTCAATCCGTACTGTTCTGTCGCTTTCCGCGATCCTTCTCGTCAAATTTTAACAATCTGCGACCTATAGTCGACTTTGCGCACGACCGTAAGATGCATCCTATATATTTGAGTTGGCTTAATCCAAGACTTGTATCATTGCGACCGCACCGTCGCCGCGGTTCCAACGTCGCGACTCATGTACCGATCCGATACCCTGATTAAGAGATGTGGGTCGGCGTTTATTTCGAGAAAACGCGGCGTGTTTACATTTCTAAGAGAATCTCTACAATGTGTCTCATCAATCACATTAATCAATCACTTTATGTCAAGTACACATCACCTTTCACCCTAAAGTCAACTCTTTCTCACCCTCTCTCTTACACCACCCATACTTGTCAAGTACCACATCACTCACATCCCTCTTACATCTCACCTCTCTATCTCATTTCTCAACATAACTCCAAGCAAGAGAAAGAGGCTCCCACGTCCAAGCCTTCCCATGAGAAAAAAGTGCATTTGTGAGGCCCACTTTCCACTCCAAAACCCATCATCGTAGCCATCCATTTCCCATCTCCACCATCAAAGTGAAGCTCTAGGAGACCGGCATCCCGACGGACCAAGAAGATCAAGTGGTGGGTGCCTCCATAGTCTAATTTTCATGTTTTTAAGAAGGACCAAGTGAGGCCAACCGATCAATGGTTTGGATCTCACTTGGGACCCTAAGATGTGGCCGATGGCCCATCTTGATCATCAAATCATTCCATGATGGGGCCATTCTCCATGGACCCCATCATGATGTTTACTTTCCTTGCATTAAAGAGGTCATCTAGACCGTACATTTTTAGTGGAGAAAGATCTCCACCGTTGATCTTCGAATTGGTGAGTCCACTTGTATTCGGGCCCACTCGATGTACAATAGAATGCAAGGGAGGGCCCATAGTGCCGGAGTCCCTCCATCACGCGTGTCCCACTTTATTTCTCTATCTCTCTCTCTCCCTCTCTATCATTTATTATTTATTTTGTTGTGTATGGGTGATGTAATGGCTGTATGGCCCACTTGGATGGACCCCACCACTAGGTATGTATTGACCCAAGCCATCTAAAAGTGGGGCCCATCTTATAAGCATGTACTCACCCCATCCATCATATGGTGGCCCACCTAAATAGGGCCCACCTTGAATGCATTGTGACGCCCAAAAACGTCCAGTGTCTGGACATTGTTGGGAGAAAACACAAATATGAGCTTGGATTCTTAAGCTCATGAGGTGGGCCACCCATATAGGCCCCACCTTGATGTATGTATTCAATCCATGCCGTCCATCCCTTTCCTCATATTATTTTAGGTGTTGAGCCAAAATATGAAGCTGATCCAACTTTCTAGTGGGCCATGGTGTTGAAAATAGCATCAATACCATTGAAATCCTTCCAGATTTCTTTTTACACGATGAAAGAGGCCCGATATTGGACTTGTTGGATTCGTTGTGGGTTGTAGAATTCAATGGCAGGAGTGGATTCTTCAGACGTGGGCCCCACACTAGAAAAATCCCAGAAAATGGGTTTTCAAAAAAAAAAAAAACTACACAGCAGCAACTGCTGCTGTGTCAGATGCTGGCCGCGTCAGCGGCTGGCGGACGGTTGGGCAGGACCCACGGCTCCAGCCGTGGGCCCCACCATAGTGTATATATGTCATCTAACCCATTCATAAGGTGGGCCACTTTCTGAAGTGGGCCCCCTCCAAAGATCAACTCCATCCAAAACTCAGGTGGCCCACATCATATGAAACAGTGGGGTTGGGACGTCTGCCATTAAAACCTTTGGGTCCAGAAGTTTTGGATCAATATGAGAGTTGTTTTTCTCCTTCATCCTGGTCCGTGGGACCTTATTAACGGTTGGTTGGCTTATAAACATTTTGGTGGGCCCCACGTGGGACCCACAGTGATGTATATGTTTCACTGGCACCGTCCACTGACCGTGGACGGTGGCAGCGTGGACGGTGGCAGTGGATGTGTGTGTGTGTGTGTGTGTGTGTGTGTGTGTGTATAATATATATGTGATGGTGGCTCTTATATGGACCTCCACCATGATGGATGTGATGCATCCAAGCCATCCAGCCCCTTTGAAAGCTCATTTTAGTGGCATGGGCTAAAGAATTAGTTAGATACATAGTTCAAGCGGACCCCACCACTTAAGTAGTGGACAATGACGTCCACCGTTCAAAATTCTAAGGGCCATAGTAGTTCACTATTAAGCTGATATTTATTTCCCTTCATCTATCACTATGTTAATGTATGAGCAGGTTGGATGAGAAATGGATGTTATGGTGGGCCTTAAGAATTTTAATGGTGGAAGTCATCATCACCATTTATAGTTGGGTGTGGCCCATTTGATATATATGTGGGGCCAATTGGTGTGGCCCATCTGATATATACAAGGCCTATGGGATTAGGCCCATTTTACATATATAAGGCCTATGGGACTAGGCCCATTTGATAAGGCCATAAGATTAAGCCCATTTGATGCATATAAGGCCCAAGTTGTGGGGCCCACTTTGATGTATTTCAAGACCCATGGATCATGGACCATTGCAAAGTACATAGGCTCATTGGTGAGGCCTATTATTGCAGCCCATCTGATGAATGAAAGACCCATGTGATACGGCCTATTTGATGTATCTAGGGCCCATGGGTCGAGGCCAACGGAATGTCCTTAGAGTCCATTGTAATGTGTGTTTCCCCATGGTTCATGTAATGATATTTATGGCGGTCGTGCCTTAGGAGCAATGATGGTTTGACGCCCACATTGTAAGTTCAATGTTGGTTCAATGTTCGCATTGTATCTCTCCTTAGTACCCATTGGTAAGCCCATACTAGTTGTGTATAGGCCGTCTAGACTCATCTGCATCGTTTGAGTAGTCCATTACCCTATAATATGCTTAGTATAATCCCATGACTCATGCCCATACGCATCATATGTATGCTTGATTTGAGTAGTGACTGATCATAGCATATGTCATTGGGCAGACCACTTATGGGACCCGTTATAAGACGGAGTGCTCCACATGATCGCGCAGTACGCGCTAGATTTCTGCATGATTTGACGGCGTGATTCATGCATCTTGCATATGTGTGACTTGATCACTGCATGCCCTAGCGACATCAGGGCTGTGACTCCTCAGGTACATCGTGGATGGCCGTATTGGATACCGAAAATACTTATTCTAGCACTGTGGGCACTTAAGATGTCCTTGGGTGAAAGTCCCAAAACCTTTTTGGTACCAGGAGATGCTCCAATGTCTAGACCGAGTGGATACATGAGGGCCCGAGTGCCGAATACCAGTAGGCCGCGTCTCCCACTGTGTCGTGGTCGGTTGGAAGGGGGTGTGGCCTTATCCGCCTGAGTGAGGGGGCTATAAGCTAGGCTGAGTTTGAACAGCTAGCAAATGAGTCCGCTATCGAGGAGCCGAGTAGGTATTGGCAGACTACTAGTCAGGCGGATAGTGAGGTCTATTCCGCTTGCTTGACTGTGCAGCTAGGGATGTGGCAGTCTCTATGAAGTGTATTAGACCCCGGTGATATCCAGAGAGGAATTGTACTGATATATGTACTTGATGAGTACCGACTTGCTTGGATTGCATTTCGTATATGACATTCGGCTATGTAGGCTTTGCATTACATCGGTGTGGCCGATGACATTCATATCTCGCATCATACCTTACATTACATAGCCTTAGTATGGTTGATTGTATTCATGAACTTACCACATACTTCTGCATTACTCTGATACTGTACACTTGGCGTTTGCCTTACGCACATACTTACACCACCCTCTAAGCTTTTGTAAGCTTATGCACGATAGTTGGGTGCAGGTAGCGTTGGACAGCAGCTACGCTGAGGCAGGAGCGCGTACCAGGACCTTTTGGAGTTTCTTTTGATCACCTTATATTTCCCTTTCCTCATTGTACTTAAAGTTTTTGATATAGTGGATATGTGGTGATGTTATTTTGTGACTTGGTTATGCTTGTGGTTATGCTCCATTACATTACAAAAAAAAAAAATCATTCTGAAAATCCTCCTTGTAGGATCCCAGGATCAGAATCTGGCATTTGATTGTCAGGAGCCGAGAATGGGGCACTATGGAGGCTGTCGGCACTGGATTCGGTAATCGGGATTGATGTGAATCCGATTTTCGAGTTTGGGGCGTGATAGAAGTTGGTATCAGAGTATAACTGGAGAATACCTGAAGATCACATCATATATTTATTATAAATAGGTTTCGAGTCTAAATGACTTAGCAATTTTTCGACATAGACCCTTAATGTATGTGCCTTCGAGAATTCTCAAGGCTGATAAGCCATTGTTCCTTCTTGTAGGACGTTATGGCTAGAAGAATGACCCGAGCGAATCCCGCTCCACCACCTGCGACTCCCACACCACCACCCGCAGCTCCTGCTTTACCACATGCTACTCCTGCTCCACCACCAGATATGCCTGCCTTTGAACCTGAGGATGTCACTCATTTACCTGAGACTGGTGCGGATCCGACCGTACCTGTGAGTGCTACTCAGCTGCAGCAGATGTTGCAGGCGATGACCGCCATTCTTCAGGGGCAGAGCAGGCGTCCCACAGTGACACCAGCCGAGGCTGAGCAGGAGCGTGCGAGCGCACTTCTCAAGGATTTTCGACAGCACGATCCTCCGCGTTTCCTAGGTGAGCCAGACCCTACTGCTGCAGAGATATGGTGCTCCGAGGTGGAGAAGATATTCGACACCATGAGATGTACTACCCAGCAGCGAGTCCCGTTAGTTGTATTCCTTCTACAGGGTGAGGCTAAGTATTGGTAGGCATTTGTGGCCCGATCAGTAGCGGCTGATTTTGAGTGGACATGGGAAGACTTTATAGACCGGTTTGACCGGAAGTTCTTTCCCGAGCATGTGCGACAGCAGCGAGCATTGGAGTTTGAGACATTGGTCCAGGGGGACATGTCTGTGTCCCAGTAGGAGGCTCGGTTCGTCGCACTATCCAGATTTGTGACATATCTTGTTGATGATGAGAGGGGGAAGGCCCGCCGTTTTGAGAACGGCTTACGTCCTGCCCTTTGGAGCCGTATGATCGGACACATGCTTCTGACATTTGAGCAGATAGTAGAGAGAGCCCTGATATATGAGACAGATTGGGATGGTGTGCAGAGAGCCCATGATCAGAGGGGAGATCAGAAGAGGAAGGCACCCTCTAGCAGTTCCTATCAGCAGCATCGCCCACAGCAGCGACGCACGACCCACCCAGCATTCCGAGCACTAGCAGTACCCCCAACACCATCTTCGGGATCATTTGCAGGTACTTGCTTTGGGTGCGGTCATACAGGGCATCGTAGGCATGAGTGTCCCCATCCGCAGCAGCAGCAGCAGCCGAGGGCACCACATCCACCTCCGCGACAGCCACCACAGCAGCAGCGACCGCAGCACCAGCCTCCTGTACCTCCCCCGCAGTAGCAGAGACAGCAGGTTAGGCCCCCACAGCGACCACAGCAGCAGCAGAGACCTTAGAGGGGACCTGCACCTCCCCAGCAGGCTCAGGACAGATTCTATGCCGCCCAGCAGGACCCTCAGTCTTCAGGAGGGGTTGTCGAGGGTACTCTTCCTGTTTCTGCATGCATTGCACGTGTATTATTTGATTCTGGTGCATCACATTCATTTGTCACCGATGATTTCTGCCGATCGACCGATTTACCGTTGGAGTCTGTCCGTGAGGATTTGATAGTATCGACGCCATTAGGGAAGACCGGAGTGTTGGGCCGATTTTGTGCATCTTGCCCCATTTTGATTGAGGATATCTTCTTGCCTGTTGACCTATTTGTATTACCAATGTCCGATTTTGATGTTATCCTAGGCATGGACTGGCTTACTGAGTACTACGCCATATTAGACTGCTCTGTGAGGACAGTCACGTTCTGCATACCCGGCGTGCTAGAGTTTCAGTTTGTTGCCGAGCCCAGAGGAGGGCAGCTTTCTTGCCTGTTATCATGTGCTGTTGAGGAGTCAGCTGTTTTGAGTATCGACCAACTGCCTGTTGTTTGTGATTTTCTCGATGTGTTACAGGAGATTCCTGGATTACCACCTCGTCGGTACACTGAGTTCCAGATTGATCTTGTGCCCGGTACAGTGCCTATTTCGAAGGCCCCGTATCGTATGGCACCGTTGGAGTTACGGGAACTGCAGAAGCAGTTGGACGAGTTGCGCGAGCTAGGTTTTATTCGTTCGAGCAGTTCACCGTGGGGAGCGCCGGTACTTTTCGTGAAGAAGGATGGCTCGTTGAGGCTTTGCATAAATTACCGTGAGCTCAACAAGGTTACGATCAAGAACAAGTACCCGCTCCCGAGGATCAATGACTTATTTGATCAGCTACAGGAGGCGCAATTCTTTTCGAAGATATACTTGCGGTCCGGTTATCATCAGGTTAGGGTTCGAGATGAGGATATCCCGAAGACAGCCTTCAGGACAAGCTACGGTCATTTTGAGTTTCAGGTCATGTCCTTCGGACTGACCAATGCGCCCACAGTATTCATGCAGTTGATGAACGAGGTCTTCTATCCGTATCTTGATCAATTTGTCGTGGTGTTTATTGACGACATTCTGATATACTCAAGGACTCGTGAGGAGCATGAGTGGCATCTTGAGATTACATTACAAACCTTAAATGCACACCAGCTTTACGCGAAGCTGGAGAAGTGCGAGTTCTGGCAGGAGGAGGTGAAGTTCCTCAGCCATGTAGTGACGAGGCAGGGTGTCGTTGTAGACCCCTCGAAGATTGATGCCGTGCATCAGTGGGACCAGCCCACGAACGCATCCGAGATCCACAGTTTTCTTGGTTTGGCGGGCTATTACCAATGATTTATTGAGGGATTCTCTCGTATTGCAGCCTCGTTGACCAGGTTGACCTGGAAGGGTGCTGAGTTTATTTGGAGCGACGCTTGTGAGCAGGCGTTTATGGAGTTGAAGGATCGCCTCACGTCCGCTCCTGTCCTTACTCTTCCCTCTGGGAGTGATGAATTTGTTGTATTTACTGATGCCTCACGAGTTGGCTTAGGTGCTGTCCTGATGTAGCACGGGAAGTCGGTGGCTTATGCATCCCGTCAGCTCAAGGTCTATGAGCTGAACTACCCTACGCACGATCTGGAGCTAACAGCGGTTGTCTTTGCACTGAAAGTGTGGAGGCACTATCTTTATGGGGTGAGATTCGAGCTCTTTTCCGATCACAAGAGCTTGAAGTATTTGTTCTTTCAGTCTGAGCGGAACATGAGGCAGAGGCGTTGGATGGAACTCCTGAAGGACTATGATTTTGATCTTCAATACCACCCAGGCAAGGCGAACGTGGTGGCGGATACCCTCAGCCACGAGGCCTGGTGGCTCATATGATAATTCAGGAGTGGTGGATGCTCGAGGATATAGCAGAGTATGACTTTGAGTTTGGTCTGCAGTCATCTATTGTTCAGCTATCGAGCTTGTCGATTCAACCCTCTCTTGTCGCAAGGGTGATCGAGGCTCAGCAGACAGACAAGTCGTTACAGGATTACCGAGCAGAGGCAACATCTGAGAGTCAGACGAATTGACAGATTGGTTCTGACGGTAGACTTCGCTTTAGAGGCCGATTATGTGTCCCGGATATTCCTGAGTTACGCCGAGATCTTATGACCGAGGCGCATCGATCGCGTTTCTCTATCCACCCTAGCTTGACGAAGATGTACCGCGATATGAGAAGCCAGTACTTTTGGTTAGGGATGAAGGGCAAGATAGCCAGTTTTATGGCCGAGTGTAACACCTGTCAGCATGTCAAGGTCGATCATCAGAGACCCCTTGGCTTATTGCAGCCGCTGAGCGTCCCGATGTGGAAGTGGGAGCATATATCTACCGATTTTGTCATGGGTTTGTCGAGGACTCAGCGCGGTCATGACGCCATCTAGGTTGTTGTTGACCGTCTGACGAAGTCGGTACATTTTCTTGCGATTCGTGAGACTTGGCATTCAGATCGGCTCGTCAGGATGTTTATTGATGAGATCGTGAGATTGCACGATGTTCCCATCTCGATTGTTTCAGACCGAGATCCAAGGTTCACATCTCAGTTTTGGAGGAGCTTCCAGAGAGCGATGGGCACTGATTTGCAGCTCAGCACCGCATATCATCTACAGACTGATGGGCAGACTGAAAGGGTTAACCAGATCCTTGACGATATGCTTCGGGCTTGCACGATTGATTTGCGGGTAGTTGGGACGAGCACCTGCGATTGGCTGAGTTCGCGTACAACAACAGCTATCAGGCGACCATCGGCATGACTCCTTTTGAGGCATTGTATGGCAGGCCGTGCAGATCTTCGAGTTGTTGGACTGAGGTTGGAGAGCGACGTCTCCTAGGTCCCGAGCTTGTGCTGCAGACGTCAGAGGTTATCGACATCATCAGGCAGAGGATGCGCACAGCTCAGAGCCGGCAGAAGAGTTTTGCTGATCGTTGGCGTCGTCCCTTGGAGTTTGCCGTTGGGAACTATGTGTATCTCAAGGTCTCACCTATGAAGGGTGTGGTTCGTTTTGGGACGAAAGGCAAGCTTGCCCCGAGATTCATAGGACCTTTCGAGATCACTGGGCGCATTGGCGCCGTGGCCTATCGGCTTGCCTTGCCATCGTAGTTGTCTGGCGTCCACAACGTCTTTCATGTCTCTATGTTGAAGAAGTGTGGGTCAGACGTCGTTCCTGTTATTGATTGGCAGTCGTTGGAGGTTCGTGAGGACGCTTCTTATATTGAGAAGCCAGTTCGTATCCTTGATCAGAAGGAGCAGGTCCTCAGAACTAAGGTCATTCCCTTGGTGAAGGTGCAGTGGGGCCATCATAGTGTGGATGAGGCATCTTGGGAGCGCGAGGCAGAGATTTGAGAGCGTTATCCTCACCTTTTCGATGATTGATTGTATGGTGTATGGTGCTTTAATTATATATGATGTTATGTTTTCTATTTCCTTTTTGAGTTATGGTTAGTTGCGATGGTAGTGTAAATTTCAAGGATGAAATTTTTATTAGGTGGGGAGAACTGTAAGAACCGTATCCCAATCCGTACCGTTCCGTCACTTCTCGCGATCCTTCTCGTCAAATTTCGGCAATCCGCGACCTATAGTCGACGTTGCGCACGACCGTAAGACGCATCCTATATATTTAAGTCGGCTTAATCCAAGACTTGTATCATTGCGACCGCACCGTCGCCGCGGTTCCAACGCCGTGACTCATGTACCGATCCGATACCCTGACTAAGAGATGTCGGTCGGCGTTTATTTTGAGAAAACGCCGCGCGTTTACATTCCCAAGAGAATCTCTATAATGTGTCCCATCAATCACATCAATCAATCACCCATCAATCACTTTATGTCAAGTACACATCACCTTTCACCCCATTCCCAAGCAACCCCTAAAGTCAACTCTTTCTCACCCTCTCTCTTACACCACTCATACTTGTCAAGTACCACATCACTCACATCCATCACTCACATCCCTCTTACATCTCACCTCTCTATCTCATTTCTCAACACAACTCCAAGCAAGAGAAAGAGGCTCCCACGTCCAAGCCTTCCTATGAGAGAAAAGTGCATTTGTGAGGCCCACTTTCCACTCCAAAACCCATCATCGTAGCCATCCATTTCCCATCTCCACCATCAAAGTGAAGCTCTAGGAGACCGGCATCCCGACGGACCAAGAATATCAAGTGGTGGGTGCCTCCATAGTCTAATTTTCATGTTTTTAAGAAGGGCCAAGTGAGGCCAACCAATCAATGGTTTGGATCTCACTTGGGACCCTAAGATGTGGCCGATGGCCCATCTTAATCATCAAATCATTCCATGATGGGGCCATTCTCCATGGACCCCATCATGATGTTTACTTTCCTTGCATTAAAGAGGTCATCTAGACCGTCTATTTTTAGTGGAGAAAGATCTCCACCGTTGATCTTCGAATTGGTGAGTCCACTTGTATTAGGGCCCACTCGATGTATAATAGAATGTAAGGGAAGGCCCATAGTGCCGAGGTCCCTCCATCACACGTGTCCCACTTTATTTCTCTATCTCTTTCTCCCTCTCTATCATTTATTATTTATTTTGTTGTGTATGTGTGATGTAATGGCCGTATGGCCCACTTGAATAGACCCCACCACTAGGTCTGTATTGACCCAAAAGTGGGGCCCATCTTATAAGCATTGTACTCACACCATCCATCATATGGTGGCCCACCTAAATAGGGCCCACCTTGAATGCATTGTGTCGCCCAAAAACGTCCAGCGTCTGGACATTGTTGGGAGAAAACACAAATATGAGCTTGGATTCTTAAGCTCATGGGGTGGGCCACCCATATAAGCCCCACCTTGATGTATGTATTCAATCCATGCCATCGATCCCTTTCCTCATATTATTTTATGCGTTGAACCAAAATATGAAGCTGATCCAACTTTCTAGTGGGCCATGGTGTTGAAAATAGCATCAATACCATTGATATCCTTCCAGATTTCTTTTTACACGATGAAAGAGGCCCGATATTGGACTCGTTGGATTCGTTGTGAGTTGTAGAATCCAATGGCAGGAGTGGATTCTTCAGACGTGGGCCCCACACGAGAAAAACCCCAGAAAATGGGTTTTCAAAAAAAAAAAAAAAAACTACACAACAGCAACTGCTGCTGTGTTAGATGCTGGCCGCGTCAGCGGCCGGCGGACGGTTAGGTAGGTCCCACGGCTCCAGCCGTGGGCCCCACCATGGTGTATATATGTCATCTAACCCATTCATAAGGTGGGCCACTTTCTGAAGTGGGCCCCCTCCGAAGATCAACTCCATCCAAAACTCAGGTGGCCCACATCATATGAAATAGTGGGGTTGGGACGGCTTCCATTAAAACCTTTGGGTCCAGAAGTTTTGGATCAATATGAGATTTGTTTTTCTCCTTCATCCTGGTCCGTGGGACCTTATTAACGGTTGGTTGGCATATAAAAATTTTGGTGGGCCCCACATGGGACCCACAGTGATGTATGTGTTTCACTGGCACCGTCCATTGACCGTGGACGGTGGCAGCGTGGACGGTGGCAGTGGATGTGTGTGTGTGTGTGTGTGTAATATTATATATATTATATAGATTATATATTATATATAATATATATGTGATGGTGGCTCTTATGTGGACCTCTACCATGATGCATGTGATGCGTCCAAGCCATCCAGCCCCTTTGAAAGCTCATTTTGGTGGCATGGGCTAAAGAATTAGTCAGATACATAGTTCAAGCGGACCCCACCACTTAAGTAGTGGACAATGACGTCCACCGTTCAAAATTCTAAGGGCCATAGTAGTTCACTATTAAGCTGATATTTATTTCCCTTCATCTATCACTATGTTAATGTATGAGCAGGTTGGATGGGAAACATATGTTATGGTGGGCCTTAAGAATTTTAATGGTGGAAGTCATCATCACCATTTATAGTTAGGTGTGGCCCATTTGATATATATGTGGGGCCAATTAGTGTGGCCCATCTGATATATACAAGGCCTATGGGATTAGGCCCATTTTACATATATAAGGCCTATGGGACTAGGCCCATTTGATAAGGCCATAAGATTAAGCCCATTTGATGCATATAAGGCCCAAGTTGTGGGGCCCACTTTGATGTATTTCAAGACCCATGGATCATGAACCATTGCAATGTACATAAGGCTCATTGGTGAGGCCCATTATTACAGCCCATCTGATGAATGAAAGACCCATGTGATACGGCCTATTTGATGTATCTAGGGCCCATGGGTCGAGGCCAACAGAATGTCCTTAGAGTCCATTGTAATGTGTGTTTCCCCATGGTTCATGTAATGATATTTATGGCGGTTGTGCCTTAGGGGCAATGATGGTTTGACGCCCACATTGTAAGTTCAATGTTGGTTCAATGTCCGCATTGTATCTCTCCTTAGTACCCATTGGTAAGCCCATACTAGTTGTGTATAGGCCGTCCAGACTCATCTGCATCGTTTGAGTAGTCCATTACCCTATAATATGCTTAGTATAATCCCATGACTCATGCCCATACGCATCATATGTATGCTGGATTTGAGTAGTGACTGATCATAACATATGTCATTGGGCAGACCACTTATGAGACCCGTTATAAGAAGGAGTGCCCCACATGATCACGCAGTACGCGCTGGATTTCTGCATGATTTGACGGCGTGATTCATGCATCTTGCATATGTGTGACTTGATCACTGCACGCCCTAGCGACATCAGGGCTGTGGCTCCTCAGGTACATCGTGGATGGCCGTATTGGATACCGAAAATACTTATTCTAGCACTGTGGGCACTTAGGATGTCCTTGAGTGAAAGTTTCAGAACTTTTTTGGTACCAGGAGATGTTCCAACGTTTAGACCGAGTGGATACATGAGCGCTCGAGTGCCGAATACCAGTAGGCCGCGTCTCCCACTGTGTCGTGGTCGGTTGGAAGGGGGTGCGGCCTTATTCGCCTGAGTGAGGGGGCTATAAGCTAGCTTGAGTTTGACCAGCTCACAAATGAGTCCGCTATCGACAAGCCGGGTAGGTATTGACAGACTACTGGTCAGGCGGATAGTGAGGTCTATTCCGTTTGCTTGACTGTGCAGCTAGGGAGGTGGTAGTCTCTGTGAAGTGTATTAGACCCCGGTGATATCCAGAGAGGAATTGTACTGATATATGTACTTGATGAGTACCGACTTTCTTGGATTGCATTTCGCATATGACATTCGGCTATGTAGGCCTTGCATTGCATTGGTGTGGCCGATGACATTCATATCTCGCATCATACCTTGCATTACATAGCCTTGGTATGGTTGATTGTATTCATGGACTTACCACATACTTCCGTATTACTCTGATACTATACACTTGGCGTTTACCTTGCGCACACTTACACCACCCTCTAAGCTTTTGTAAGATTATGCACGATAGTTGCATGCAGGTAGCGTTGGACAGCAGCAGCGCTGAGGCAGGAGCGCGTACCAGGACCTTTTGGAGTTTCTTTTAATCACCTTGTATTTTCCTTTCCTCATTGTACTTAAAGTTCTTGATATAATGGATATGTGGTGATGTTGTTTTGTGACTTGGTTATGCTTGTGGTTATGCTCCATTACATTACAAAAAAAAAAAAAAATTCATTCTGAAAATCCTCCTTATAGGATCCCAGGATCGGAATCTGGCATTTGATTGTCAAGAGCCGAGAATGGGGCACTACGGAGGCTGTCGGCACAGGATTCGAAAATCAGGATTCATGTGAATCCGATTTTCGGGTTTGGAGCGTGACACAGTTGGCCGATATCGAATATATGACGACATTCACTAGTGATTCCTTGAAGATCACAAAAGGTGCCTTGGTGATATCTCGAGGCAAGAAGGAAGATACTATGTATGCGACTTCAGGATCGTATAGTTCACTCGCAGTTGCATCAACTGGAGTGAATGGGCAGTTAGGCATTAGAGGTTGGGACATATGAGTGAGAAATGGATGAAAGTGTTATTGTTAAAATGGAAGCTTCCAGGGCTGAAGTCTACTGCCTTGGAATTCTACGAAAACTGTGTTTATGGCAAGCAAAAGAGGGTGAGTTTCAATAAGAGAGGACGCACTTCAAAGATGAATCTATTGGAGCTTGTACACACTAATATGTGGGGACCGGCACATGTATCATCTCTTAGTGGCTCATGTTATTTTGTTTCTTTTATTGATGATGCTAGTAGATAACTGTGGGTTTATTTCTTAAAGTACAAATCGGATGTATTTGATGCATTTAAGAAGTAGAAAGTAATAGTAAAAAATGAGACAGGTAAAACAGTAAAATGTCTCAGATCAAGTAATGGGGGAGAATACTATGATAAGAGATTTGAAGAGTATTATGCAACAAATGGAATCAAACATAAAAAATGATTCTAGAGACACCACAACAGAATGGTACGACTGAGCACATTAACAGGACCATCCTTGAGCGCACCAGGAGCATGAGGTTACATGCAGGGTTGCTCAAGATATTTTGGACAGATGCTGTAAATATTGCTACATATCTTATCAATAGAAGTCCCTCAACACCATTGGATAGTGGGCTACCAGAAGAAATGTGAAATGGAAAAGAAGTGAACCTTGTACATCTCAGAGTGTTTGGTTGCACTTCATACGTTCACATTGATACATAGCATAGAAAAAAACTGAATGCGAGTCCATAAGATGCACGTTTATAGGCTACGGGCAGCATGATTTTGGCTACAAGTTTTGGGATATAGAAAATAGAAAAATCATCAGAAGCAAAGATATAGTCTTCAATGAAAGAGTGATGCATAAGGATAATGTGCAGGAAAATAAGGCCAAGGAAAAAGAATTCATAGAGTTGGAAGAGTTATCGGATACAAGTGTTACAGCACCACAAGATGATTATGCACAGGAGCATTATGAGGCAGAGCCACAGACACCGGTTGTGAGGAGGTTTACTCAGGAGAGGAGACCCACGATCCGATACTCACCCTCCTTACATTATCTACTACTGACAGATAATGGTGAACCAGAGTGTTTTGAAGAGGCATTACAGTCAGATACATGGGTTAAGTGAGAGCAGGCCATAGATAATGAGATGGCTCCTGAGTCTAATCGTACGTGGGAGCTAGTCACTCTATCTAAGGGTAAGAAAGCTCTTCATAATAAGTGAGTTTACAGACTGAAGGAAGAACACGATGGTTTGAAACGGTACAAGGCTAGATTGGTTGTAAAAGAGTTTCAACAAAAGGCAGGTATCGATTTCACTGAAATATTTTCATCGGTAGTGAAAATGTCTATGATTCACATGGTCTTGAGTATAGTTGCTACAGACGATTTACATCTAGAGCAGCTAGATGTTAAGACAAATTTTCTTCAAGGGGACCTTGAAGAAGAGATATACGTAACAGCCGATATGATACGTAACACCAGTAAAAGAGAACAAGGTGTGTAGACTGAAGAAGAGTCTATATGGCCTGAAGCAAGCCCTGAGGCAATGGTATAAGAAGTTCGATAGTTTTATGTTGGGAAACGATTTTAGAAAATGTCTTGCAGACCACTGTTTCTATTTGAAGAAATTTAATACATTGTATATCATCGTTCTTTTGTACGTTGATGATATGCTTGTGGCCGGTTCAAGCATAAAGGACATCTCAGATCTCAAAAGACAAGGTGTCTAGAGAATTTGCCATGAAGGATTTAGGAGTTGCAAAATGAATCATAGGCATGAGGATAAAGCGTGACAAGAAAAATAAGAAATCGGTTTTGTCATAAGCAGAGTACATAGTCAAGGTACTTGATCGATTCAATATGGAAGGTGCTAAGCCAGTTAGCACTCCATTAGCCAACCACTTCAAGTTTTCTAAGGAGCAAGGTGCAAAGATGTAGGAGGAACGGGACTACATGGCTAAAGTCCCATACACGTCAGTTATTGGGAGTCTTATGTATGTTATGGTGAGCACGAGGCCAGACATTGCTCAAGTAGTGAGAGTTGTTAGTAGGTACATGAATAACCCCGGGAAGGAACATTGGGAAGCTATGAAGTGGATCCTTAGATACCTGATAGGTACTAAGGATATAAGGTTGTGTTATGGTGGATCAAAAATCAAGCTACAAGGCTATATAGATTCAGATTTGGCAAGAGATATCGAAAGCAGAAGAAGCACTACAGATTATGTCTTTACTCTGGGCAGTACTGCAGTCGGTTGGGTCTCTCAGTTACAGAAGATAGTATTTATCAGTACAACGGAAGAAGAATATGTTGCAACTACAGAAGTATGCAAGGAGATGGTATAAATGCATGGTTTTATGGAAGATTTAGGTAATAAGCAAGTAGATTACAAGCTATACAGTAATAATCAGACTGCAATACACTAGGCTAAGAATTCAGCCTTTCATTCAAGAACTAAGTACATTGACATCAGATATCACTTCATATGTTCATTACTGGAAGATGGTCGATTGTTCTTGAGAAGATTCATACAAGTGAGAATCTTACGGATATGCTGACCAAGATGGTTACACGGGAGAAGTTGAAGTTCTGTTCAGCTTTGATTTGTCTTCAGGGTTGAAGATGGGAAGATGATGTAATCTGGATGTAGAAGACGAAGGTTTATGCTGATGTGTCTTCAAGTGTGAGATTGTTGAGATGTGGAGTCACATCTGGACAGAGTAACTCGACCGGTCGAGTACCCTGCTCGACCGGTCGAGTACCCCACTCGACTAGTCGAGGACTAGCTCGACTCAAAATATAGCGAGCATCAGATTTTTGGTTCCAAGGTGCTCGACCAGTCGAGGTTACGCAGATTCGTTTCTGGAATTGATATAGACTACAAATTTTTTAGTCGTTTTTAGCAAAAGTGCGAAAGGAAAGTTGCCTAAGCTATAAATAGGGGTCCCTAAGGCTTTTCTAGGATTATGGGAGTTATTCTAAAGTGTGGGCAAAGGGTTTTCTCTATACATCCAAGGGAACATAGCGGAAGTTTGCACCCATGATTTTTTTTTCCTTGTTTAAGATTTTTTCCACGTATATCTTGTCTTGTGGTTTGTTTGAAATGTTTTGATTCTTCTTCTAATTTATATTTCTTTTTATTTATCGTTTGTGCATAAGACTAAAGATTGGATCTCAGCTCACTGCGTTGTTGGCGTGTTGTGCAACAAACAGTGAAGTGTTAACTGACAGTGGGGGTACTAACAAGCTAACACAAAAAAAAAAAAAAAAAAAAAAAAAAAAAAAAAAAAAAATCTAGCATCTAGCCTAGTATAGAAAGAAATGTGAAGGTGACTACATGTGGTTGTTGATTGTTGAACATTAGTTAATTCCTTTATTTATAAATGGACTGATGCAAACATCAATGCTTGGCATTTGCCGTTGGTCGAGTATTTGCTCAGGGAATAACTTTCAAATATGCTTTGCATGGGCCCTATTTTCGATAGTAACACTTACTACTCATATAACTTTCAAATATGCTTAGCATAACTCTATCTCTAATAGTGGCATTGCGACTTGTGTGACCCTCAAATATGCTTAGCATGGCTCCATCTCTAATAGCAACATTGCGGCTCATGTGACCTTCAAATATGCTTAGCATGACTCATCTCTTATAGCAGCACATAACCCAACCAAATCCCACCACACTAGATGGTGAGGGATATCCATGCTTCCAAAAGGTAGGTGCGATAATATTCCACATTCAACTAAAAAGGCTTCCGAGCATGAGAAAGAGAGGTTAAGAAGAGATTAGTAACAACATTCCACATTCAACTAAAAAGGCCCAATATAGGTGGCTAGGATCTTTTGGGCATCATCCATAGGACCTAATGGATTTCTTTTGATGATGGGATCATTGGCCCATCTTGTCCGAATTGAAAAGCCATGTATCTTGTGCACATCCACTGGTCAAGTGAGCCCGCTTCAAAGCTGGTATGCTTCATGGGCTTGGCAACTACATGCTAGACCAGATGGGTGATGTCCATGCTTGTAAAATTCTGGCAATTTGTGAATCACTTCAATTCCTTCATGCAAATAAAGAAGAGGTGGGCTGTAAATTGGGGGACCTGATTTGGTTTGAGCCCATATTTTAAATTGGAATAACTGGGTCTATCTAGATTTTGGTTACTAAAATTGATGGTTCAAGATAACTTGATCAGATGCTGCAGACAAGTTTGTTAGTTGTCACCCTCTCTAGAGGAAGACCTACGGTCAAGCACCCTATATATATGTCTTTTGGTCAATTTACAGTGGGAGTTGTATCATGGGTGGGTCTGTAAGTCATCCTGACTAGCCTATCTGGCTCTCAGACATAGCCCACCTCCAGCTGGACCCAAGTCCAAATTTTAAGCACATTTATTGATTGGGCTAGGATTGGGCTGTATCTAAGGCAAGTCTGAAATCATTTTCCCTCATATCATGCACTGATCATAACTGAAGGTCTAAGCCCTCGTAAAATGAAATTGTTGGGGACAACGAAAGCACACGGAGGCGAATCAAGTACACGCAATCACATGGCCAAGTTCAAACACAAATAATCTAAATTTTACATGAAAAAACCTTTTCAAGAAAAAAACCACGGCATAAAGTGACAAGTATACACTATGTAAACAGAAATTACAAGAGAAAGAATTACCAATTCAAACAAGCCTTGAATCTACCTCACAAGCCCAAAGCGGAAATTACAAGAGATAGAGAGTTACCGATTCAAAAAGCCTCGAATCTACCTTATAAGCCAAGCTATGCCCTTGAAACCCTTAGGAATGAATTAAAAAGTCCTGGAACTCCACTACTACCCAAATTCCATTTATACCCGATATATATAGTATCATATAGTATCACAATCAGAATAGAAAACAAATCCTGCACTTACGTAACTCTACACACGCTCTCAATGGAACTTCGATGGCATGGACAGACTCTTCAAAGACTTCAATGAAATTAAACTTCAATGGCATCAAGTAGAAACACCAAAACATCACATCAATCAACATGGATTTTAAAAAATTTTCTGATGGCATCAACGTCTGCTTGATGGCATCGAGAGGTCTTTTTTTGGCATCGACGGACCCTGTTATTTATAGATCCAAGACATTAACAACAAGAATGACATAACCGGTTTCATGTAGCCAGCCCAATTAATAAATAAAGCTTAGATGATGATGATGCCAAAGGATCAGGAGTGCTTAACAAACCGCCCATATCTTGCACAAAAGCAGGCAGCCAGCCTAGGGCTTGGGCTGGACTCAGGCTCGAGCCATGTATAATCATAACTGGCCAGGCTCATGCTTCTTTGTTTCAGCCCATTATAAACCTAGGAAGAGCTCAGGCATAGGATTTACTGTGCTGGCTGGGCTTGTGCAGATCTCGGCATGCCCTGGGCCTATCCCGTCCACCGCCATAAATTCATGTGTCTGGATGATTTGATGAAACCAAAATCATATAGTTCCCCTATATGTATTTCTTGATCCAATGATTTGAAAATACACGAGACGTTATCAGACACTGGTGGACTGATGGTTGATAAACAAGCACTAAAAAATTGCACACATGGCATATAATTAACTAATATTAAACCGTCCAACTTGCGGGGCTCAATAAAAAAATGTTGTCATCATTCATAAGTTTAGATTAACTTGGTGATTCAGTGATTAACAGTCATTTGGGTAACTAGTTTTCATTTCAAATGTTCATGAAATGCCGTCTTAGGAGCCATCTAAATCAGTTCCCATTATTAGGATGATTTAATTTCAGTAACTCCTATACCAATTGTAAGTTTCTTTGGTGCGGGCATATAAACTGTCGTATTCTGCTAAAGTATCTAAGTTTTTCTCCATCACACATGAGGTGCACTGGATGCACTCGGCTTAGTGCAGATGAAAAATCATCATGTGGGCGTGTATGGCATAGGACCACACTGAAAAATTAAAGATCTTGGCCTAATATTGTTGAACCCAAGTCTAAAGGTTGTGATAATAACAGTAGATTAGGCTCCCTTTTGGTAGGGGATTGTAAAATGGTTTGAACCCCCATACCCTCAACCTCATGGCTAAAGCGAGATTTTTTTATTTTTTTTTTCACTTATAATTTTTGGAGCATTTAGTAAATTTTCTGAAAATCTTAAATAAATAAAAATGGTGGAGGAGGGCTTTGCTTTAGCGATCCGTTATCACGATGGGTACGCAACCTGCCAAAATCAGGACTTGACCTACTTTGTCACCACCAAAAGGGAGCAAAATCAAACATATGGCCCAGTATAAAAAGAAATGTGAAGGTGACTCGCTTTGCATATTCGTTGATGTGCACAGATTTGGGATGTGAAATGGTTATCATGTTAGCATCGACATGTATTTTCTCTGCCCTAGGAGCCAGCTGGATCCAATTTTCATGTGGATATATATGGTTGGAGGGATTTGATTGGATGACACGCTGCTCTCAAAGAAAGGACTAGTTGAGTATATGTTCAACGGAACTTTCGAACATGCTTTGCATGGGCCTATCTCTGATAGTAGCATTTAGGGTTTATACAACCTTCGAACATGCTTAGAATGGACCTATCACTAACACTAGCATGTAGCCCCATCAAATCCTGCCACATTGGGTGGCAGCGGATATCTGTGCCTTCAAAATCTAAGCGGGGCCCACCATTATGTTGATGAGAAACCATAAGAGTTTAACTTCTGGTCTCCAAGTAAGCCAAACCAAGGTTAAGAAGAGAGCAACAGCAACATTCCCCATTCAACTAAAAAGGCCCAATTTGATGGCTAGGATCTTTTGGGCATCATCCATGGGACCCAATGGATTTCTTTTGATAGTTGAGGTCATTGGCCCATTGTGTCCAAATTGAAAAGACATGTATCTTTTGCATATCCTCCAGTCAAGTGAGTCCTCTTTTAGCCCATGAAGCGCTTCGCAGTGACAGGCTATACCAGATGGATGATGTCCATGCTTGTAAAATTCTGGAAATTTGTAGATCGCTTCAATTCCTTCATACAAATTTAGAAGAGGTTGGCTGTAACTGGGTGGGCCTGATTTGGGTTGGGACCATATTCTTAATTGTAATAACTGGGTCTGTCTATATTTTGGTTACTAAAATTGATGGCCCAAGATAACTTTGATTGGATTCTGTGGCCGAGTTCGTTAGTATTCACCCTCTCTAGATGGAAGATCTACGGTCGAGCACCCTTTATGTGTTTTGGTCAATATACAGTCGGAGTTGAATCATGGGCGGGTCTATCAGTCGCCCAACTGGCCTATCTGACTTTCAGGGATGGCCCACTTCAGGCCAGGCTCAGGCCTAAAATTTAAGCACCTTTATTGATTGGGTTGGGATTGAGCTGTATCTAATAGAATGGAATGACAGAACAGGATTCATGTAGCCGAGCTTGGGCTGGACCCGGGCTCGAACCATGGCGTAATCATAACTAGCTGGGCTCATGCTTGTTTGTTCAGTCCATCATGGGCTTAGGAAAAGCTCAGGCATAGGATTTACTGTGTTGGCCGGGCTTGTATAGATCTCAGTCTGCCCTGGGCCTGGCCCCTCAACGACCCTAATTTCAGGTGTGTGAACCATTGGATGAAACCAAAATCATATAATTCTCCTCTATATTTCTTTCCAAGGATTTGAAATCACACAAGAGGCATTATTATACACTGGTGGACTGATGGTTGATACACGAGCACTAAAAAGTTGTACACATGACATATAATTAACTCATGTTAAATGGTACAAATGGTAGGACTCAATTAATTATGTTGTCATCATCCATACCTTTAGATTAACCGAGTGATTCAGTGATTAATAGCATTTGGTTAACTATTTTTCATTTCAACGGTCCATCAAAATATCATGTTAAGAGCCATCTAAATTAGCTCCCTCGATTAGGATTTAAATTCAGGCACTTCCATGACAATTGTTCAGTTTTGTTGGTGTGGGTGTACCATCATACTCTGCTAAAGCATTCAAGTTTTTCTTTATCGAACAGGCAGCAGTGAATGTTAATTGCATCCAGCTAAGTGCTGAATGAAGAAAAAACGTCATATGGGCGTGTGTATGACATGGATTTCAGTGTATAAAAAAATAATAACAATAAAATAAAAAATAACTAAAATAAGTATTTAAAAAAAAAAAAAAAGAACTTTAAGCACTCATGCCCTTGTTGTTATATCTAAAGCCACATTTTTTTTAATTACTTAACAATAATTTTTAGAGTATTTAGTAATTTTTCAAAAATAAAATAAAACAAAATAATGAAAGCGATATGTTGATACGATGGGCATGCAACCCTCCAAAATCAGGACTTGACTTACCTACTTTTGTGGGGCCAAATCTAACCTCTAGCCCGGTATAACAAATACGTGAAGGTGACTCATCTCACATGTGCAGTTGATCCATGCTGATTTGAGATGTGAAACGGTGATAATGTTGGCACCATCATGTATTTTCCTGGGCAGGCAAATTTAAGTCATTGTTGTCAAAAGTCTTCAATCTGACAATTTTTAAGTTGCTCGATCAGTCGAGGGTCAGGCTCGACCGGTCGTAAGAGCGGTTTGACTCAAAGTCCAACAAACTTAGTTTTTTGGGGTCTGAGGTGCTCGACCGGTCGTGGGCCATGCTCAACCGGTTGTGGGTTCCGCTCGACCGGTCTTGCAATTTGCTCAACCAGTCGAGATTACGCAGATTTGAGTCCGGATCTTGTGCGGATTGCGAAAATCTGAGGCGGTTTTGCAAAAGTACGAAAGAGAAGTTTCTTAAACTATAAATAGGGGTCCCTAGGGCTATTCTAACGTATTCTAAAGCTTTCTAAAAATTTTTCCAAGGGTTCCTAAAAGATTCTAAGGTTATCAAAGGGTATAACAAGGGTGAGATTCGAGGTTGTTCGAATCAGGTAAGTCTTTTCTCTTGTAATTTCTATTTCATAGTGGATTTTTGTCGCTTAGTGCCGTGATTTTTTCCCGCAAGGATTTTCTATGTTAAAACTTTGTGTTCTTCTGTGATTGCTTGTTACTATTGAATTGTTATCCTAAATCTAGATCTATATGATTCCGCAGGACAAAATCCCAACAAGTGGTATCAGAGCAATCGTTAAGGTACAGATCTAAATCTAAGGCATTAGTAATAATGGGAAGAACTAAGTATGAGATTGAAAAGTACTCAGGGAAAAATAATTTTGAGTTATAAAAGATCAAGATGATGAGTTCCCTAATCAAGCCAGGCGAAGATGGTACTCTTGAGGAGCGAAAGTCTACTATGATTGATAGTAAATGGAATACTCTTGATAAGAAGGCTTTATCATCGATCCGTCTATGTCTCACGAATGAGGTTCTCTACAACGTCATGAGGGAGAAAACTGCGGCTAAGTTATGGGCGAAATTAGATGATATTTATGCGAAAAAATTCTCTAAAAATCGCGTACACTTGAAGCGGCAGTGGTATAACTTCCAAATGGGAGAGTGTGGAGAGCTGGAGGCTCACATCAACAACTTTAATAAATTAGTTTACAAATTACTGGATATGGAGGAACTGATCAAAAATAAAAAAACAAGCATGTATGTTGTTAAATTCTCTTCCGGCGTCTTATGAGTCATTGAAGGACACAATGTGCTCAACGAATAAAATACTAAGTGTCGACACTGTTATCTCGGCTCTCTAAGGGAAGGTTGTACGAAAGCTTAACGTCGACATGGAGATATCTTCTGATTCACTAGTTACAAGGGGTAGGAATTCTAAATAAGGTAAAAGTTCTTCAGATTCTAAATCCAAATCCAAAGGCAATGGTAAAGGAAAGGTAAAGTGCTGGAACTGTGGGAAGGAATGACATGTGAAGAAGGATTGTGAAAATCTTAAATCGAAGATGGAAGATTCTGAGGCTTCATACAGGGAGGCCAATGTTGCCACTTCAGATGGATCGAGTGAATGTGATGATAATGTTTTGTCTGTGTCTACTATCAGGCGGTCATACAATGATCGTAAGGATGAGTGGATGCTAGACACAGGGGCATCTTTTCACATGACTCCTCATCGGAGTTGGTTCGCTAGCTATAGGGAGTGCGATGGTGGACAGGTATTTATGGGAAGTGACAGTGCCCATAATGTTGTGGCTATTGGTACGGTGCGTATCAAGATGTTTGATGGGGTGGAGCGTACCTTGACTAATGTGAGGCACGTTCCTGATTTGAATAAGAATCTGATTTCTCTTGGTGTACTTGAGGCAATGGGCTGCAAGTACACATGTATTGATGGTGCTCTTAAAGTATCTAAGAGGACATGGGTAATTATGAAAGCGCAACAACTCAGTAACATGTACAGATTAATCGAGAGCACTTCAAAAGGTGGAGCTGCAGTGGATATAGCGGATTCCATATCTGCACATGTGTAGCATGTTGGGCATATGAACGAGTAGGGCAGGAAGGCTGAGACGTGCAGACAGGGATACAGAGCAGGTGGAGCAGCCACCTGTGAGACGAATCACACGGCATGATCACAGGATATTGACAAGGTACATAGATGACTTCAATATCGTAGGGGATTCATCTTCTATTCAGATGGTTCTAAATGAGCCTGGTGCTGAGAAGTGAAAGGTGACTATGGGCGATGTGATGGATTTATTGTACCAGACCAACATATGGGAGCGGGTGGAGCTTCCAGTGGGCTGGAGAGCGGTTGGATACAGGTGGATCTTCTGGAGGATATAGCATAGATACAGGGCGAGATTGGTCACGAAGGGTTATACTCAGAGAGAATGGATCAGCTTCTTAGAAATATTCGCGCCAACGGTATAGTAGGTGTCTATTAGATCCGTGATTAGCGTTGGTTGGCCAATGAGATCTTGAGCTGAAAGGATGGATGTGGAGTCTACACATATACAAGGAAAAGTGAATAGCAGATCTACATGAAGCAACCAGAGCAGTTCGAAGTTAAAGGGGCTGAGAAATGATTTTGTAGGAGGTCATGGTTCGACCTGTTGCCTAAGCAGTGGTTTGATTCCTTCATAGTGAGTCAGGAATTGATGACATATAGATCATCAATTATGACATGTTTGAAATCAATGTACTGAAGACTCGGTTAAGTGGGACATTCAAGATGAAAGATCGGGGGCTGCAAATATGGTTCTTGGCGTTGAGACTGAAAGAGGAGTAGGCTTTGGTAATCACAGGATGAATACCTTGTGCGTAGGTATTAATCAAGGATGTGATGGGTCAAGTAAAGCCGAAGAGCGTTCCCTACACGTCTCTCCTCAAGTTTTCCTCAGGACATGTCCCAAAACAGATGATATCTTATGACCCTTATTCGAATGCGGTTGGCAGTGTATGTCGTGGTCTGAATTAGACCAGTTATTTCACAGGCTATCAATGTTGTGAGCAAGTACCCCGACAAGCTATATTGGGTAGCGGGGAGATGGTAAGAAGACTACGTCTTTTCTTTTGATAAAACAGGAGCAAAGGTGGTTGAGCACGTGGATTTTAATCTGGCAGACATGCTCTCCTAGATCGTTCCTGCAGAAAAGTTCAAGTTCTATATAACTTCTCTGGGCTTGGCGATGACGTAAAAGAAGGACGGAGTGTGCACAAGAAGCTATGTTGCAGAGATATAGAAGAGATCAAGAAACTACACGGTTGAAGATTGAAGACTTGGTAAAGATTGTTATCAGAAGCCTTCAATCTGACAGTTTTTGGGTTGCTCGACTGGTCGAGGGTCAGGTTCAACCAGTCATAGGAGCAGCTTGACTAGTCGAGCACTGCTCGACTCAAAGTCCAACGAACTCAATTTTTTGGGGTCCGAGGTGCTCGACCGGTCGTGTGCCATGCTCGACCGATCGTGGGGTTCGCTCGACCGGTCATGGGGTCCGCTCGATTGGTCGTGTAGTTTGCTCGACCAGTCGAGGTTACGTAGATTCGAGTCCGGATCTTGTGCGGACTACGAAAATCTGAGGCGATTTCACAAGGGTATGAAAGGGAAGTTTCCTAAACTATAAATAGGGGTCCTTAGGGCTATTCTAAAGTATTCTAAATCTTTCTAAAAAGTTTTTCAAGGGTTCTTAAAGTGTAATAAGGTTATCAAAGTGTGTAGCAAAGGTGAGATTCGAGGTTGTTCGAATCGAGTAAGTCCTCTCTCTTGTAATTTCTATTTCATAGTAGATTTTTGTCGCTTTGTGCCATGATTTTTTCTGAAAGGGTTTTCCACGTTAAAACTTTGTGTTCTTCTGTGATTGCTTGTTACTATTGAATTGCTATCCTAGATCTAAATCTGTATGATTTCACAGTACAAATCCCCAACAGTCATCAGGTGGATGGATACATGTGGTTGTTAGATGTTGAACATTGGCTAATTCCTTTGTTTACAAATGGGCTGATGCAAACATTGATAAGGAGCATTATCCTAAAATTTGGAGGCCGTTTGGATCTTACTTTGCTTAAGATAAGCTACTTATTCCACAAATAGCTTATCTTAGTTTCTACTTATTACGGAATTAAGTATGTTTGGAAACAACATACTAATCAGCTTCTCCTTTCTTTTGTCTCTCCAAATGTCTCTCTTAAGCAACTTAAGAAAAGTAAAAAAGCTAAAAAATAATAATAATAATAATAATAATAATAACTGAAGTGATCATACACTTTTAAGTAAAAAAATTTATTTATAACTAATCATAAACCAATCTTACTTATCTAAAATAAGTCACTTATACTGCTGTAAGTAGAAAAGGTAACTTATTTTTTGATGGTATTCAAATGGACCCTTAGTGAGTGGACATAAAACCCGATAAGTTAATTCAACTAAATTTGGAGTACAATCTTGAACCTGCCACCAACAATCCATGCATCATATCAATATTGAGTTGAGAGTATTTGAATTATTACATGCATTTCTAAAAACTTTAAAGACACATCACAACTAGATAATAAATACCTTCTCATCCCATATGATGTGTGCATGGCATCCAACCCCTCCATCAAATGCATCACTTCATGAAAACTTGAGGCTTGGAAATAGGCTTTATCTAAATCTTAGGTGAGCCCAACAAAAGGAACAAATGCATCACTTCATGAAAACTTGAGGCTTGGAAATAGGCTTTATCTAAATCTTAGGTGAGCCCAACAAAAGGAACAAATGCATCACTTCATGAAAACTTGAGGCTTGGAAATAGGCTTTATCTAAATCTTAGGTGAGCCCAACAAAAGGAACAAAGTGAGAGGGAATGCTCACCCTTAATTTTTACCGACTGTGCTGCAAAATATCTTGATTTTTGGCACAAGCTTTCACTCAAGCTAGATAAAAGGTTTGTATAGCCTAAGACTGCACATGGAGGCTAGAAGTATTCTCGTGGGTTGTCATGAGAACCTGTCCATTGGTGACAGTTTTCCCTCAGCAAGATCATTACTTCAAATTTAAAATATGAAGTGATAGTTGTTGTATTTTGTTTTAAAATTTATATTAAAAATAGAATTTCAAATATTTTGGTTTCCCTTCCGATTTGAAAATTTTGTTACTTTGAGTTGCAGGTTTAGTGTCGCATTGTAATTGCAAAGAAAACCTTTTTGTATATAAGATATGTTTTTTGCCTTGAGGCTTGAGCCTCATTTAGAGTTATGTGAATTTGGTCTTGTAGGAGGTATGTCAATAGCTCTAATCTATACCAATAACCACACGCACGAGGGTACCGAGCTAAGCCAAGTGGTGCAAAGTATATACAAAGACTTCTGTTTCATTTTCAAAATATGAAAAATCTTTTCTAATCTTCCAAAAACTCTCTGTCTTCTGGTTTATGAATTTTTGTTGCTCAATTCGTTGTTGAGTTAACTCAGCAGGTTAAACTGCAAGTAGTTTGAGCCCACGTACAATGAGTGCACCGCTGGGATCGGGTTATAGTCGTTGTATCCTGGAGGTCGTTTGTTCTGAAAACTTGTTACACTTGAGACGCTGTTCAAGGGAAGAAAAATTCAATTTCAAGACGAGTGACTCACTTCACGCCTCTTCTCAACTCTATAAGTCTTTTGTCTCAACTCAATTTTATTTTCTTTTTTGGTTCTCAATTTTTTAGTAGTCTATTTGATTCAACCAAATATTCCAACAATAGTGAGTCTTTTGAGTTCACCCAACCGGCCGGATATCAAGTGGAGTGGAGTTTTTAAAATTTTGAACTATTTGTGTGAACACCTTAGATTCAATGGGAATGCATGACAAATCTTTTAGACAGGGCAAGTGATATATTTGGCTTCTTTTACATTCACGGAGTGGACTGCTAGTGACCAAAGATATTCCTGATGATAGGGTTGGAATTTGATTGGGCTATATGTTGCTGTCAGATAAAGAGCTGATCAAGGACGTGGTATGCGACTTGGCTGCAACTCAACTGGCCTATCTGACTTTCAGGGATGGCCCACTTTAGGCCAAGCTCGGGCCTAAAATTTAAGCACCTTTATTGATTGGGCTGGGATTGAGCTGTATAAATCATGACTGAAGGTCTGGTCCATGATAAAATGGAATGACAAACAGGATTCACATAGCTGGCCCAATTAATAGAATAGAGCTTTGATGACGATGATGCTGCATGATTAGGAATAAACAGCCCATATCTTGCACAAAAGTGGGTGGCCAAGTCAGGGCTTGGGCTGGACTCGGGCTCGAGCCATACATAATCATAACTAGCTGGCTCATGCTTGTTTGTTTGAGTCCATCATGAGCCTAGGAAGAGCTCAGGCATAGGATTTACTGCGCTATCTGGGCTTATATAGATCTCAGCCTAAATTCATGTGTCTGAACCATTCGATCAAACAAGATTCATATAATTCTCCTCTATATTTCTTGATCCAAGGATTTGAAATCACGCAAGAGGAATTATTATACACTGGTGGACTGATGGTTGATGTACAAGCACTAAAAAGTTGCACACATGACATATAATTAACTCATATTAAATGGTATAAATCCAAGGACTCAGTTAATTATGTTGTCATCATCCATAAGTTTAGATTAACCGAGTTATTCGGTGATTAACAGCCATTTGGGTAACTATGTTTCATTTCAACCGTCCATCAAAATATCATGTTAGGAGCCATCTAAATTAGTTCCATTGATTAGGATGATTTAAATTCAGTTACCAACATGACAATTATTTAGGGCCTGTTTGGCCAGTCGGATTGGAAGGGATTGGAAATTAAATCTTGGGATTGGCCGGGCATGCCAAACAAAGTGGGTGATCTGATCCCAATCCCATGGATCTTAAGACAATCCATTGACAACACTATCATTACCTTTAAATCCCATCCAATCCACCTTAATCCATTCAAATTTGCCAGAGACGTATTTGGTTTGAGGGATTGGAAGGGATAAGAAGGTTTAATCCTAGGATTGACCGGGTATGCCAAACAGACTGTATATAGCAATCTAGGGATAGAGCAATCCCATGCATCTCAAGACAATTCACTGACAACACCACCATTACCTAGAAATCCATGCCATCCACCCTTTTACCATTCAATCCCTTCCAATCCACCCGACCAAACGGGTCCTTAGTTTTGTTGGTGTGGTTGTACCATCATACTCCGTTAAAGTATCCAAGCTTTTCTTTATCATACAGGTGTCAGTGAATGTGAATTGCATCCAGCTAAGTGTGTTGAATGAAGAAAAACTGCTGTGTGGCGTGTATAACGTGGATTTTACAATGGAAATAAAAAAGTTTTAAGTACTTATATCCTTTCGGTTATACCTAAAGCCACATTTTTTTATTACTTATAATAATTTTTCAAAAATAAAAATGAAAGATATCGCTTTAGTGATATGTTGACATGACGGGCATGCAACCCTCCAAACTCAGGACTTGACTTGACCTACTTTTGTCGGGCCAAATCTATCCTCTGGCCCAGTATAACAAGATACATGAAGGTGACTGGCCTCACATGTACCGTTGATCCATGCCGATTTGAGATGTGAAATGGTGATCATGTTGGCACCATCATGTATTTTCTCGGACCCAATAGCCAGACTGATCCAGTCGTCAGGTGGATGGATACATGTGGTTGTTGGATGTTGAACATTGGCTAATTCCTTTGTTTACTAATGAGCTGATGCAAACATTTATAAGAGGTATTATCTTAAAATTTTGGGCTGTTTGGATCTTAAGTTGCTTAAGATAAGATACTTATTTCACAAATAACTTATCTTAGTTCCTACTTATTAAGAAATATATTTAGCAAATAACATATTTATCAGCTTCTGCTTCTTTTTTTTTTTTTTCTCTCTTAATGCCTCTCTAGCAACTTATAAAAAATCGTAAAGCTAAAAAGATTAATTGAAGTAATAATATACTTTTAAATAAAATTAAGATATAATTAATCATAAATCAATCTTACTTATCTAAAGTAAGTCTGCTGTAAGTAGAAAAAGCAACTTATTAAAGTGAAATCCCATTATGGTGTGCGTGGGTGTGCATGTAAAAATAAATAAATAAAAATAAAATAAAATTATTTAGTGGTATCCAAACCGGCCCTTGGTGATTGGACCTAAAACTTGATCAAGTTAACTAGACAAGATTTGGAGTATCTTGAACGTGCCGCCAGTAATCCATGCATCATATCAATATTGAGTTGAGAGTATTTGAATTATTACATGCATTTTAAAATTTTTTAAAGATACTACTCAACTAGGTAAAAGATAACTTCTCATCCCATATGATGTGGCACGGCATCCCATCCCTCCATCAAATGCGTCACTTCATGAAAAACTTGAGGCTTGGAAATAGGGCTTATCTAAAACTTAGGTGAGCCACAACAAAAGAAGCAAAGTGAGAGGTGATGCTCACCCTTAATTTTTATGGCCTGATAGGCTGCATTGCAAAATAGCTTGATTTTTCACATGACCCTTCACTCAATCTAGATAAAAGGTTTGTATAGCCTAAGATTGCACATAGAGGCTGGAAGGATTCTCATGGGTTGTTCATTAGAGCCAGTCCATTCGTGACAGTACTACAAATTTAAAACGAGAAGTGGAGGTTCACTTAACCTGGCCAAATATTAAGTAGAGGGGAGTTTTTAAAATTTTGAACTATTTGTGTCAACACCTTAGATTCAATGGGAATGCATGGCAAGTTTTCTAGACTAGGCAACAAGTGACTGATAACGGTAATGACTTGATAAGAATTTGACTGGGCTACATGTTGTCAAATAAAGACCTGATCGATGACGTGAAATGCAACTTGGCTGCAACATCCGAATCAGTGATGTGGGTGGGACTTTGACTGTTGGGCCAGCCTCAATGAATGCATTGTATATCCACACAGTTGGTTTTGCATATAATTTTAGAGTATTATCCCAAAAAAACAAGTAGATGCAAATCTCAATTGGACCACGCTGTATGAAGCGGTAGTCATTGAACACCCACCATTAAAAACTTACTAGGAGCCTTAGTTGATAAGGTCACGCGGGCCTAGATGAAAGGAAAATAAAAATATTACCTTAAAACTTTTATATCAAAGAAAAGTTTTTAATGATCAATAACCATTGTTTCCCATGGTATGGTCACTTGAGATTTGTATTTGCTTTATTTTTTGAACCATGCCCTAAATAATCCATAAAAACATATGGAAAGTGTGTGTGTATAGTCATGCTCCCCTATGCACCTATACATGTGTGCACCTTTGCACATGTGCCATGGGTGTCTGATCTGAACAGTCCACATGATGTGAAATCCCGTGAAACCCTATGACATAAATTTTCACTCCAATCTAAAATTCTAGTAGGCCATAAAAAAGAGAAATGCAAATCAAGGAAAGATGAACAGTTCACATTTTGGATCAAATTAAAACTTGGGTTCGAGGGGTTTCATGAGGTGTTGCTTCACATGAATGGATTCGTACGTAGTAGATTCGAATTGGTTGGCAGGTGAGCATTTTCATGTGTGTATATATGTTGAGGTAGTCATAGTTCACGTGCTGGGGGTAATAATTTTCAAACATGCTTATGGATGGGCCTCAATTTTTTATGATAGCACGTGGGGGCGACTACAACTTTTCAAACTTGCTCAATGTGAATCACATCTTTGCACATGGCACAATCAAATCCTGCTAAGTAGAGATGCGCCATGTCTTTGGAAGCTATGTGGGGCCACCGTGATGTTAGTAAGAAATCCACCCATCCATGTGCTCAGCGGCTCAAGTTAGGACATGAACTCAAAAATCAAGTAGATTCAAAACTCAAGTGGACCGCACTATAGGGAACAATGGGAATTAAACATCCATTATTGAAACATTTATGGGACACCATAAGTTTTGGATTAGGATAATATTTTTGTTAGTATTGATTGGAATAACCTTACCAACGGTTTGGATGGCATACAAACATTATAATGGGCCCCTTGAAAGTTTTAACAGTAGGCATTTTTCTCCTAACCTTTTCTTGTCGTGTGGCCCACTGAGTACTGGATCTGTCTCAATTTTTCGGCTCATGTACTAACATGAACAGACAAAAGGGATGAACGGAGTGGATTTCTTGTAAACATCACACTTGGCCTCACCCAGCTTTCCACCTAGGGAACTTCTTGCCTAGGCTATCCACGTACCTTATTCAATCTGCCCCGGTGATGTTCTATTTTTGGATAAATTTCTTACCGTACGATTCATTTATAGCCCACCGGCTGTCTATTTGAGGTTACCCCTTTTTATGCTTTCAAGAATACTCCCTTATGTACGGCCGACTTTTCACGGGACCAAAATACCCCTATCATTCATTCCTTGCGGAAGCCAGTTGGCTGGCGTGCGAAGACGAGCGCTGACGCTCCCCGACATGCCCCCACAATGATGTACAATGATGTATTTATTATATCTACACCGTTCATCTATATTTCGAGATCATTTCATAGCATCATAGGAAAAAAAAAAATTCATATCCAATGATCAACTGGACCACACCATAAATAGCAGCGGGAAACTTAATTTTCACTGTTAAAAATTTCATATGGCCTACTATAACATATATTTTCCATCCAATCTATTCATAAGGTCACCAAGACCTGGATGAATAGGAAAATTAAATTTCTTATTGATCTAAAACTTCTGTAACCCTGAAAGGATTTCAACGGTATACGTTCAATCCTCCACTGCCTTTTACAGTGTGGTCCATTTGATAGTTAGATCTGACTTATTTTTTGTCTCAAGTGTTAATATGAGTTCGCCGAATAGATGAACAGTTTGGATATAACACATACATCGTGATAGGACCCATAAAAATCAGTAGGATTAATAATAATTAACCAGCCTGACCCGGCCCTGACTCGCTGTATCACCTATTTACTTTTTTTCTTGTTTCAGAGGTAACTTTTTCTCTCCTACATTTATTTTCTAATACATATTTATATAAATATGTATATATAGGCATATAAAAAAAATTCTCTCTTTTTTTTAATTTCTTTCTTGCGTTTCACGGTCAATTCACTTCACTTCACGGTCATTTTCATGCATTTTATGATCATTCTCGGTGATTTCGTGTTGATTCATGGTTATTTTCACGCATTTCACGGTCAATTCCCTTCACTTCAAGGTTATTTTCACACATTTCACGGTCAATTCGTTGCACTTCATGGTCATTTCCATGCATTTCATGATCATTTTAGGCGATTCCATGTTGATTCACGGTCATTTCCATGTATTTCACGATCAATTCCTCCACTTCACGGTCATTTCCACGCATTTCACGGTCAATTCGCTTCACTTCACGATCATTTCCATGCATTTCACAATCATTCCTAGCGATTTCGTGTTGATTCACGGTCATTTCCATACATTTCATGGTCAATTCCCTTCTCGTCACAATCATTTCCATGTATTTTACGGTGGATTCACTTCACTTCATGATCATTTCCATGCATTTCATGGTCATTCTTGATGATTCCGTGTTGATTCATAGTCATTTCCATACATTTCAAGGTTAATCCCTTCACTTCACGGTCAATTCGCTTCAATTCATGGTCATTTTCATGCATTTCACGGTCATTCCTAGCGATTCCGTGTTGATTCATGGTCATTTCCATGCATTTCACAGTTAATTCCCTTCACTTCACGGTAAATTCTCTTCATTTCAATGACCGTGAAGTGAAGAGAATTGACCATGAAATACGTAGAAATGACCGTGAAGTGAAGGGAATTGATTGTGAAATGCGTGGAAATGACCGTGAATCAACACAGAATCGTCGGGAATGACCGCGAAATGCATGAAAATGACCGTGAAGTGAAGCGAATTGACCATAAAATGCGAGGAAATGACCGTGAATCAACACAGAATCGCCAAGAATGACCATGAAATGGATGGAAATGACCATGAAGTGAAGCGAATTGACCGTGAAATGCATAGAAATGACTGTGAATCAACACGGAATCACCGGGAATGACCGTGAAATGCATGGAAATGACCGTGAAGTGAAGCGAATTGACTGTGAAATGTGTGGAAATAATCGTGAAGTGAAGGGAATTGACCATGAAATGCATGGAAATGATCGTGAATCAATACGGAATCGCTGTGAATGACTGTGAAATGCTTGAAAATGACAGTGAAGTGAGGCGAATTGACTGTGAAATGCGTGTAAATGACAGTGAAGTGAAGGGAATTGACCGTAAAATGCATGAAAATGACCGTGAATCAACACGGAATCGCCGAGGATGGCCGTGAAATGCATGGAAATGACCGTGAAGTGAAGCGAATTGACCGTGAAGTGAAGAGAATTAACCATGAAATGTATGGAAATGACCGTGAATCAATACGGAATCGCCAGGAATGACCATGAAATGAATGGAAATGACGGTGAAGTAAAGTGAATTGACCGTGAATCAACACGGAATCACCAGGAATGACCGTGAAATGCATGGAAATGACCGTGAAGTGAAGCGAATTGATCGTGAAATGCATGGAAATGACTGTGAAGTGAAGGGAATTGACCGTGAAATGCATGAAAATGACCGTGAATCAACACGGAATCGCCGGGAATGACCATGAAATGCGTGGAAATGACCGTGAAGTGAAGTGAATTGACCATGAAATGCGTGGAAATGACCATGAAGTGAAGGGAATTAACCGTGAAATGCATGGGAATGACCGTGAATCAACACGGAATCGCCGGGAATGATCCTGAAATGCATGGAAATAACCGTGAAGTGAAGCGAATTAACCGTGAAATGCATGTAAATGATCGTGAAGTGAAGGGAATTGACCGTGAAATGCGTGGAAATGACAATGAATCAACACGGAATCGCCGGGAATGACCGTGAAATGCAAGGAAATGACTGTGAAGTGAAACAAATTGACTGTGAAATGCGTGGAAATGACCGCGAAATGCGTGAAAATGACCATGAATCAACATGAAATCACCGGGAATGACCATGAAATGCAAGGAATGACTGTGAAGTGAAGTGAATTAACTGTGAAATACGTGGAAATGACTGTGAGTGAAGGGAATTGACCGTGAAATGCATGGAAATGACCGTGAATCAACACAGAATCACCGGAAATAACCATGAAATGCATGGAAATGACCGTGAAGTGAAGTGAATTAACCGTGAAGTGAAGGGAATTGTAACACCCCGAAAATCGGGGGTTAGGTAGAAACCTAACTCCCGAGTTCTAAAATGTTATTTATGTAACATAGAAATGTTAAATGCATATTGTCTGTAAACAGGCGTTAGACAAGATTGGGATTAAGCCAAAACAGCATATCATACTCCAGAGACAATTAAATTAGCAAGCGGAAGACTGTGATAGTATGTATAACATATCTAACTATTGTATGTCTCCAGAGTGTGAACATGTTACCGGGTTAAATACATACATGTATACTTCAAAAATGGAAAGAAAAGAATATACATGAGTACTCTAAAAATAAGAAATGACAAGTGTCAAGGCATCTAATCAACCTCCTTGTATTCCCGTCGATTAGAACACGCATAAAGGAGGGATCCTCCTCATATCATACAAGTCCAGCTCCGCTTCACAAGCAGCGTCATCATCTGCAACTAAAATAGGGACTGGTGGGTGTTGCAAACACCATCCCTTAACGTGGGAGTGAGTAGCTAACTCACTGGAATAATAGAGCAAAGATTAGCATGTTCTCAAATCAATCAAGCGATAATAGTAAAGCAATCAATCAAACATTCCTACATACTGTTGTTAATGCAATATGACATGACATGATGGATGCCCTCACCGACATTCTCCCTCAAACGGCACCATCTGTGTCCGCGGCATGCTTGCGTACCGCTCAGTGCTCCACATCTTCTAGGCACATGCAATGTGGTGTTGATATGATTACCGAGTTATTATTAGTCCTTTTCATACAGCAGTATTGGGAAACTAAGGTACTTTGCTTATATCAATCCCAACACAGATCCTGTCTAGGGTCGTCACTCCTAGTAATCTCATACGATATTATATTTGTAGGTCGCTGCAAGGGCTGTCACGGCTGTTGCTCGCACTCGTTGCACCTCTCCCCCATCACCTTATCAATACAGGCCTAATTATCCTTAATACTGCATCAGGACTCGTCGCCCCCATGCGGTGTCAGGATAATCTCAAGGTCACTACAAAAGGCTGTCAGGGCTGTTGTTCGCACTCGTTGCTCCACTCCCCCATCACCTTATCAATGTAAGACGACAGCAAGAATATAGTGTCCCATACCACCATAATCTGTTCAGAGTAGGGTGTCCGGCTCATGAGTCTTTGTGGATTAAGGTACCATGGTTAACAGGGTTTCTAATGGTAAGTTCAGTACCCTAGGTTCAAGCAATTATGACTCATACAGGGTAAACATACAATGGCCAGTCGGGTTACTTGACGGGCTCGACTAGTGCGAGCGTATCTCAAGCTGAACGACATGAAGTGCATGAAACACTTCGTGTGGCCTAACCACTGCCGCCAACCCAAACACGACTCGCGTTCATCGATGCGTCCTTTGTGGTACATAGAAACCAACCACGAATTCTATTCATTACCGACTGTCTGGACTAGGTCATAGCCCCAAGCATTTATGCATCAACATCAGTAAGCATATGTGAGTAATAGAAATGAAATACAACATTGTAAGCATGTTGACACTTGTTATGACATACAACTTAAGCAAATCATTCCACGCATGCATTTCATGTATATAATGAAATCAATACATATAGCCGACATGAAGGAAATCATTTACATCAGCATATTACTTGAGAATTCAATCTCAAAACTCATACACAACACCATTTACTCAATACATACTAATACAAACATTTATACAAACACTTAGACTACACACTTTAGTTTACATAGCGTATGTCGACTCAAAGTGTGCTTAAGGGCGAATCTCTTTGCCAAACCAACCATGCACGCATTCCTAATATTCTATCACGATAAATAACCATGGCAAACATTTTATAAAATTGTGCATGTATACAGTATTTCCTACAAATGACTAAAATGTCCTAAATCTCATATTTTCCGTACATTTACGAAACAGAAAACGAACAGCATGTTGTACATGTCAAACGGCGTCGCCATCGATAATATACTATTAAACGACATTGAAAGTGTTGAAATTAGCCAATCAAAGCGTCTAAAATTCACACCTTTTTACCCTAGATGTGTATCGTTCCGAAAGGAGCGTATACGCTTCGTCTACGGCGAACAGACGACCTAATACACAAGATGTATAAAGTACTTCGCTATTGGAATCGACGGAACCTTAAATCAGCAAGTGTTGAGGGTTTTCATTACCTAGAAATGCGTTGGAATCACCGACAAAGTGATTGGGATACGTTGCTTAAGCGTGTGCAACAGCTAGTGCAGGTTGCAGGAAGATCACTCCCACACTCTCTCACAAACTCTCACTTTTTCTCTCTATCTAGCTAGGGTTTCTAGCAAATTCGGATGGGTGAGATATATGAGGATTTAAAGCTCTTTTATAGGCTAAAACCTTTCCAAATTAGGCTCGGGAACAAAGTTTACTTGAGGTATAACCAAATTAGGGCTGTTCTGGTCCAAAAGAGTGTTTCGGGAGGTCCCCTGGTCGAACGCGATCGGACTTAAGCTCATGCATATTGGATCTAGCACACAGCAAGTTTTCAGACCGGAAGAGTTCGCAGATCGCACGTGGTGGTCCAATTTCAGTTCAGCGGTCATCGCACCTAGATCAGGTCTACAAGTCTCATGATATGAAAGAGAAATTTTTCCTGATCCGAGGGTGTAATTTGGCTGAATTCTGACGGTCAGAATGCTTAATAATAACGTACCAAGTCACGTGCCAGATTTGAATTAAAATTTTCAAATCTAACCCTTTTCTCACTCTCTTCACTCCAGGCTCAATGAAATAGCGTCTGAACGTCTGTTGGCCTTGATTTTCGAAACGATTGTCAAGTCCAGCCAAACAGTCATAACGATATAAGATGGTAGATATCGGACTTTCGACGCGCGATCTAAATCCAATACAAAGTTTCAAAAGGTTCCAGAGAACAAACCGGTTTAGAGTTTGATCCTAGATTTTAGGGTATTGTAGCATCCTTATTTTTACAAGTTTTGGATCTTGCAGAACGTATTTAAAGCAATCAGGGACAATTTCACAGCTACTCTAACGTAGCGCTAGCTAACTTACGCTTAATTTCTAAAGGAATTAATCCTAAGTGATTTCTTTGGCTATGGAATTGGGTTCTGAGCGGTTACTAAGGTGTTTTAGTTGACCCATTACCTAAGGACGTCTAATCCCAGGTTGGCAAAAATTCAGGGTGTTACAGAAATTGACCGTGAAATGCATGAAATCGACCGTGAAGTGAAGCGAATTGACCGTGAAATGAATGGAATTGATCATGAAGTGAAGGGAATTGACCGTGAAAGTGAAGGGAATTGACCATGAAATGAAATGAATGAAATTGACCATGAACTGATTGAAATTAACCGTGAAGTGAATGAAATGAATTTTCGACCATCGACCTGATAAAATCTTGGAAAATAAGTAGGTTAGTTAGCTAAAGTAGCATCTACTACCCCAAAATCCTATACTGTACGTCAAGTAACTCATTCTGGCTTAAGAAATATGTTTATTAAATGAATAAAGAAAGAAATGAATAAAAAGAGAAAAAAAAAATTATATACTCATATATACATATTTATATAACTGTATTAGAGAAAAATGTATGAGAGAAAAAGTTCTCCTTGTAAAATAAATAAATAAATAAATAAATAAAGGAGTACTTAGGTGGAACAACGAGTTGGGGTCAACCGGGTAAACCGGGTTGATCGGGTTAGTGGGACAATGATCGCTATTTACTCTTTTGCATTTGTGTTAAAACTATAGCTATAACTACTGTTATAATCCGTAGTGAAAGGTAACCCTAGCTTTCACGAGGGCATTTTCGACCTGAGAAATGGGGCCGTACAGCTGGGGCTTATTCCTGGGAGCTCAAAATAAGTGGGCTTATTTTTGAGAATGGCCATAAATGGATCGTACAGTAGGAAATGTCTCTCTGTTTTATTCTGTTATCGTGTAAAACATCAATTTGAAACTTGTCAATGTTGAACGGTTGGGATGTTTCAGATCTACCAGATTTCCAGGGCATCCACCATCTATGGTGGGATACATCGTATCAAAGATTTGGATCACGGGACTCTGGGCCCACATGCAGGGAATTCGTTCCTGAAAAAGGAAGAAAAACTATGATGCTCTAGAAATGTTGACCAGTTGATACTCAGGCACAAAACGATTACACACGCGTCATACAGGTAACTTAAATCCGACCTCTCAAAATATGAACATAGCTTAGCAATTAAGGACTAAACTGATTTGATTTCCCAAATGGCTGATTGATGGAGCTTTAGTGAATGGTCAAAATGAAGAACATTCAACGGTCCTATTCAATAAACAAATGGCCATTAATCCGAGATTATGATTGCACAATAAAACTGAATTTTTGAAGATGACCTTTCATGGGTAAATAATTATCATGTATACAATTTCTGAGTACCTTTTTATCAACCACGATACTCCGCGAGAGAATAAATAAGTCACTTGGTGGGTCCAACCGTGGATGGATGAAAGCTCAAAAGCCACCCCTTTCTTCATTGACGGACGCGGATATTTAGCAATTTTTGTTTTATGGCGTTTTCTACGGACTATTTCAAAACCACTGAACGGGTGTACGTGTTTTATTCACGCGGTTTATCCGCACTCCAGAGTAGGCCTAAAAGTTGGATGGGTTCAACCCGATAGACCTAATATTGGATTGGGCTTGGGCAGGATATATCGGGTTTGATCTCAGGCTTGGGCCATACAAACGCCAACCCGATAAAACTTGGATTAGACTCACGTTGAGGTCTCGGGTTGCCTGACCCAATCCGAACCTGATCAATATATAAGTTAATTATAATTGAGTGCGGATCGTTTGTGTTGAAGGCACAGAAAATTCCAATGCCGTCAGGTTTTATTGGTCCACATCATATCTGATGACTCAAACTAACAAGATATACCAGAATTCTCTCTTTCAAACAGATTACTTGATACACAATGCAACTTTAAAAGAATAATTGTCCCATATTTTAGCTTGTTTGTTTAGAAAAAATATTCTATAAGATAAATAACTACATATATAATTAATAAAATGATCAGTATAAAAAATAAAACTTGTATTGAAAATATATTAGACTAATGTAATAATAAAAATATTAGTATATATCTATCCAGCCAACCTGACCAAACCCGGTTGAGCACTAACCTGCTTGACTTTTAACCCTACTCTAGAGGGTAATTTCACCACCTATGGGTAATCGAACCCTTGATTGGGTGTTGAAACTCCTAAGAGTCAACCACCCAAGCAAGGGTATGTGTGCACATTTAAAAATGAAATAAAAATAAAAATGATAATCCACCACAAAACTTCTGTCCCTCCTAAGAAGCTTTTAAGGTGTCGTTCAATCGTCGTTGGGTCGACTTTAAACTTGAATCTACTTCATTTGGAAAATAAAAAAATTAAAAAAATGGATGAATAGCGGGGATGGGTAGGATGCAATCCGCTTTCATCTAGCCTGTTTATTCATTTTTTTTCCATCTCATTTTACATCACGAGCCCAAAAATGAATTACATACAACTGTCAGGTGGGCCACACTGCAGGAAAACATTATTAACAAAATTTCCACCATTAAAAACTTTGCAGGGGGCCCACTCTAAATTTTACTTGCCATTCAACCCGTGGATAAGGTCACAAAAACTAAAATGATGGAAAACACAAATATCAACTTGATCTAAAACTTCTGTGCTCCAAAATGTTTTCAACGGTAAGTATTCAATCACCAATGTTTCCTGTGGTGTGGTCCACCTATGATTTGAATCTGTCTTATTTTTAGGTTCATGCCCTAAAATGAGCTGGAATTATAGTCGGACTGCGTGGATAAAACAGCTACATCATAGTGGGTCCCACAGAGATTTGAAGCAGCTGGTTGTCAGGCCTGGGGTCACTAGCTAAACCGCGTCCCCCTCTTGCCAGTTCTGGTGACGACTGCTGAATTAACCACTCTATGCTCAAAAATTCGCCCGTTGGTAAAAGTAGGACCCATGCTTTGAAGATCTAGACCGTCAATCTGATGGCCCCACTATGGACAGATTCTGCAGAGTTGTATATCTTTAGTTATTATTTTTTTTATCTTTTTCTTTTTCCAGATTGGTATATTGTAGGGTCAAAATCACTTGCTTTTTCACCATTAGATACGGATCACTATCGTAGTGCTTTCTAAAGGGTACGATTATCTTAGTTCCAGGCCACCAATCAAAAGGTTAAGATTATCTCATTTAGAAGATTCTTTTGTAGATGATCCACCCACAGCAGGACCCTTCATATCAACCGTCTAGATCACGAAATCGTGGGCCCCATTTGTACAGACTCAAGGCCCCAGAGTCTTATACCCATTACTTTGAACTTGAGAGCCTTCCACGCACGAGGCTTCTTCTTAGAAAAGTCCAAGGGAAGCAATGAAAAGTTCACTATGTTACACCATTTTTCATTCCGAGGTCTCATATATAAAGAAAATCCAGGCCTTGAAAATGGTGGGCCCGTTCATGAATATCACTTAAATGATAATCAGGAAGATCCACAGATTGGGTGGGCCACCCCATCAAAATAAAAAAAAATCCACGAACTTATCCAACATATGGTTGTTACCAAAATTACGATCAAATCAATCTGATTTTTAACAGTGATCTTGATGATATTTCCCAACTTTTCAATGGCTCGGATTTCCTACACATATGACATGGTGGTGGGAAACGGGGTAGAATGATTAGCTTGAAATGCTATGGTAGTATGTATGTGAAAAATCTTCTAAAGATATTCTAATGAGAATTTTACAACTGTACGGCCCATTTATGGCGCATTTACTTTTGTAAGCCCACCTCTTTTTACCTTTCGAGAATAAGCTCTATACGTACTGACAGCTTGCCAAAAGTCAAAAATGCCCCTGCTTTTCCTTCTGCAAGAGGATCCAACTCCGAGTTGCACGAACGGTTCAAAAGATATCAAAGTTACATGGGCCCACAGTTATGTATTTATTATATCCACAACGTTCATCCATATTTCGAGATCATTTCGGAGCATTATCAAAAAAAAAAAAAAAATCATACCCAAAGATCAACTGGACCACACCACAGAGCAACGGGAAAATTGATTTTCATTGTTAAAAATTTTGTAGGGCCCACCATAACATTTATTTTCCATCTAATCTATTCATAAGGTCACAAAGACATGGACGAAGAGGAAAAACAAACTTCATGATGATCCAAAACTTCTACAACCCCTAAAAGGGTTTCAATGGTAGACGTTCAATCCTCCACTGCCTTTTGCAGTGTGGTCCACTTGATAGCTAAATCTGTCTTATTTTTCGTCTCAAGACTTAGTACGAGTTCGCCAAATAGATGGACGGTTTGGATATAACACATACCTCATAAAAGGACCCACAAAGGCGGTGGGGATTAAAACAGAAAAAAAATAAAAAACAAAAACAAAAAAAAAGCCTGGAACCTATGGCTACGAATTATAACCGTAGCCATAACCGCAGCCCATGCATTTTCGATATGTCCTTTGCTATGTATCGAAGGTCTTTTGATATGTACTTCGATATGTATCAAAGGTCTTTCAATATGATCAAAAAAGGTTCAGAACTGTCCAGCGAGTTTGCCTAAAAAATCATACAATTTTTGATACATATCAAAATGTATTCAATGTGTATCGAAGCTATAGCTACGGATTATAACCATAGCCAAACTGTAGTTGTCAAACACTATGCTTTTTTTTTTTTTACATGGAGAACTTTATTCTACCTACAATTTTCTCTAATATATATTTATATAAATATGTATATATAAGCATATAAAATTTTTTTCTCTCTTTTTTTCATTTCTTTCTTTATTCATTTAACAAGAATATCTTCTAAACCAAAATTAGTTACTTGACGTACCATATATGATTTAAGGGTAGGAGAAGCTACTTTACCAAATATCCTTATTATTTTCAAGATTCCATCAGGTTGATGGTCGAAAATCCATTTCATTTACTTCGTGAAAAATTTCAATCAATTTGTGGTCAATTTCATTTATTTCATTTACTTCGCAATCAATTTCATGCATTTCACGGTCAATCCCGGCGATTCGCCTTCACTTCATGGTCAGTTCCATACATTTCACGGTCATTTTCGGCGATTCCATTAGATACATGGTCATTTCCATGCACTTCACGATCAATTCCCTTCACTTCATGGTCATTTCCATGCATTTCACAGTCAATTCGCTTCACTTCAGTGTCATTTCTATGCATTTCATAGTCATTCCCGACGATTCCGTTTAAATTCATGGTCATTTCCATGCACTTCACGCTCAATTCTCTTCACTTTACGGTAATTTTCATGCATTTCACGGTCAATTTGCTTCACTGCATGGTCATTTTTATGCATTTCACGGTCATTTCCAACGATTCCGTTTAGATTCACGGTCATTTCCATGCGCTTCACAATTAATTGCCTTCACTTCACGGTTATTTTCATGTATTTCACGGCCAATTCGCATCACTTTAGGGTCATTTTCATGCATTTCACGGTCATTTCCCTGCACTTCACGGTCAATTCCATTTACTTCACGGTCATTTCCATGCATTTCACGATCAATTTTCTTAACTTTATGGTCATATCTGGCGATTCCATTTAGATTCACGATCATTTCCATGCACTTCACGGTCAATTCCCTTCACTTCACGGTTATTTCTATGCATTTCACGGTCAATTCGCTTCACTTCAGTGTCATTTCTATGCATTTCACGGTCATTTTCGGCAATTTCATTCAGGTTCACGGTCATTTCCAAGCACTTCACGGTCAATTCCCTTCACTTCACAGTCATTTCCATGCATTTCACTATCAATTCGCTTCACTACACGATCATTTCCATGCATTTTATGGTCATTTCCGACAATTCTGTTTAGATTCACAGTCATTTCCATACACTTCACTGTCAATTGCCTTCACTTCACGATCATTTCCATGCATTTCATAGCCAATTCGCTTCACTTTAGGGTCATTTTCATGCATTTCACGGTCATTTTCAGCGATTTTTTTTAGGTTCACGGTCATTTCCATGCATTTCACGGTCTTTTCTGGCGATTCCATTTAGATTCACGGTCATTTCCAAGCACTTCACGGTCAATTCCCTTCACTTCACGGTCATTTCCACGCATTTCACATTCAATTTGCTTCACTACATGGTCATTTCTATGCATTTCACGGTCATTTCTGATGATTTCGTTTAGATTCATGGTCATTTTCATGCACTTCACGGTCAATTGCCTTCACTTCATGGTCATTTTCACGCATTTTACGGCCAATTCGCTTCACTTTAGGGTCATTTTCATGCATTTCCCAGTTATTTTCAACAATTCTGTTTAGATCATGGTCAATTCCCTGCACTTCACGGTCAATTACTTTTACTTCACGTTCATTTCTATGCATTTCACAGTCAATTCGCTTCACTTCACGGTCATTTCCATGCATTTCACGGTCATTTTCGGAGATTCCGTTTAGATTCACCGTCATTTCCATGCACTTCACGGTCAATTCCCTTCCCTTCAAGGTCATTTTCATGCATTTCACGGTCAATTCACTTTGCTTCACTTCAGTGTCATTTCTATGCATTTCACGGTCATTTCTGACGATTCTGTTTAGATTCACAGTTATTTCCATGCACTTCATGGTCATTTCGCTTCACAGCACGGTCATTTCCATGCATTTCATGGTCATTTTCGGCGATTCCGTTTAGATTCACGGTCATTTCCATGCACTTCAATGTCAATTGCCTTCACATCACGGTCATTTCCACGCATTTCACAGCCAATTCGCTTCTCTTTAGGGCCATTTTCATGCATTTCATGGTCATTTCCTGCAATTTCATTTAGATTCACGGTCATTTCCATGCACTTCATGGTCAATTTCCTTCACTTCACAGTCATTTCCATGCATTTCACGGTCAATTCGCTTCACTACGCGGTCATTTTCATGCATTTCACTGTCATTTCTAATGATTTCGTTTTGATTCACGGTCATTTCTATGCACTTCACGGTCATTTCCACGCATTTCACGGTCAATTCCCTTCACTTCAGGGTCATTTCCATGCATTTCACGGTCATTTTCGACGATTCCGTTTAGATTCGCGGGTATTTCCATGCACTTCACGGTTAATTCCCTTCACTTCACAATCATTTCCACTCATTTCACGGTCAATTCGCTTCACTTTAGTTTCATTTTCATGCATTTCATAGTCATTTCCGACGATTTTGTTTAGATTCATGGTCATTTCCATGCACTTCACGGTCATTTCCATGCATTTCACAGTCAATTCACTTCACTTCATACTCATTTCTATGCATTTCACGGTCATTTTCGGTGATTCCATATAGATTCACGGTCATTTCCACGCATTTCACGGTCATTTCCCTTCACTTCACGATCATTTCCATGCATTTCACGGTCAATCCCGACGATTTCAATTTGATTCACAGTCATTTCCATGCATTTCACAGTCAATTCCCTTCACTTGATGGTCATTTCCATGCATTTCACTGTCTATTCGTTTCACTTCACGGTCATTTTCATGCATTTCATGGTCAATCCTGGTGATTCCGTTTTGATTCACGGTTATTTCCATGCATTTCACGGTCAATTCTCTTAACTTCACGGTCATTTCCATGCATTTCACGATCAATTCGCTTCACTTCACGGTCATTTTCATGCATTTCACTGTCAATCCCGGCGATTTTGTTTGATTCACGGTCATTTTCATGCATTTCACGGTCAATTCCCTTCACTTCATTGTCATTTCCATGCAATTCACGATCAATTCGCTTCGCTTCACTTCACTTCACGGTCATTTCCATGCATTTCACGGTCAATCCTGCGCGATTCCGTTTCATTTCACTGTCATTTTCATGCATGGAATTGACAGTGAAGTGCATGGAAATGATCGTGAATTGAAATAGAATTGTCGGGATTGACCATGAAATGTATGTAAATGACCGTGAAGTGAAGCGAATTGACCGTGAAATGCATGAAAATAACCGTGAAGTGAAGGGAATTGACCGTGAAATGCATGGAAATGATCGTGAATCAAAACGGAATCACCGGGATTGATCGTTAAATGCATCGAAATGACCGTGAAATGCATGGAAATGACCATGAAGTGAAGGGAATTGATCGTGAAATGCACGGAAATGACCGTGAATCAAAACGGAATCACTGGGATTGACCGTGAAATGCATGGAAATGACTATGAAGTGAAGCAAATTGACCTTGAAATGTATGAAAGTGACCGTAAAGTGAAGGGAATTGACCGTGAAATGCATGAAAATGACCGTGAATCAAAACGGAATCGTCGGGATTGACCGTCAAAATGCATGGAAATGATCGTGAAGTGAAGGGAATTGACTGTGAAATGCATGAAAATGACCGTGAATCAAAATGGAATCACCGGGATTGACCGTGAAATGCATGGAAATGACCGTGAAGTGAAGCGAAGCGAATTGACCATGAATGCATAAAAATGGTCGTGAAGTAAAGAGAATTGACCGTGAAATGAATGGAAATGATCGTGAATCAAAATGGAATCGCCGGGATTGACCGTGAACTGCATGGAAATGTCCATGAAGTGAAGCGAATTGACCATGAAATGCATGGAAATGACCATGAAGTGTAGGGAAATGACCATGAAATGCATGGAAATGACTGTGAAGTAAAGGGAGTTGACCGTGAAATGCATGAAAATGACCATGAATCAAAATAGAATCGCTGAGATTGACCGTGAAATGAAGGGAATTGACTGTGAAATGCACGGAATTGATCATGAAGTGAAGGGAATTGATCGTGAAATGCTTGGGATTGACCATGAAGTGAAGGGAAATCGTTGAGATTGACCGAAAAATGCATGGAATTGATTGTGAAGTAAATGAAATGAATGAAATTGACCATGAGCTGATTGAAATTGACCACTAAGTGAATGAAATAGATTTTTGACCATCGACCTGATGGAATCTTGACAAATAACCAAGTTGGTTGGCTAAAGTAGCTTCTCCTACCCCAAAATCATATAAGGTACATCAAGTAACTAATTTTGGTTTAGAAGATAATCTTGTTAAATGAATAAAGAAAGAAATGAAAATTTTTTTTTATAGAAAATTGTAGGTAGAATAAAGTTCTCCATGTAAAAAATTAAAATAAAAAAAATTTGCATGGACGGGCACAGAATACATTTTGGCTACGATTTTAATCCGTAGCTATAGGTTAAATGACCTATAGCTGCGGATTAATTACTCTTCGATATTTTTCGAAAATTACAAAATTTTTGAGGTAAACGCGTTGAACAGTTCTGGACCTTTTTCGATCATATTGAAAGACCTTCGATATATCGAAGTACATATCGAATGACCTTCGATACATATTAAAGGAAATATTAAAAAGTAGGGGCTACGACAATAGCTACAGTTTTTATTTGTAGCCATAGAAAATCCCATAGCCAGTTACTGGTTTTTTTATTTTTTATTTTTTATTTATTTTATTTTATTTTTTTGTTGTAATCCCACCACTTTTTGTAGGTCATATTATAAGGTATGTGTTATATCTAAACTATCCATCTATTTGAAGAACTTGTATTAAGGCTAGAGATGAAAAATGAGACAGATCTACATATCAAGTGGACCACACTGTAAAAGGCCACGAAGGATTGAACGTCTACCATTGAAACCCTTTTAGGGGTCACTGAAGTTTTGGATCATTATGAAAGTTTCTTTTCCCCTTTATTCAAGTCCTTGTGACATTATGAATAGATTGGATAGAAAATAAATGTTATAGTGGGCCCTATAAAATTTTTAATGGTGAAAATCAATTTGGCTGCTGCTCTTTGTGGTGTGCTCCAGTTGATCTTTGGATATGATTTTATTTTTTTGATTATGCTCCGAAAAGATCTCGAAATATGGATGAACGTTGTGGATATAATAAATATATAACTGTGGGGCCATGCACCTTTGATCTCGTTTGAACCGTTCGTACAACTCAGAGCTCGAGGAGCGTCAGCGTTCGTCTTCGAGCACCTCCGATCCGCTTGAAGGAAAAAGCAGGGGCATTTTCGACCTTTGGCAAGCCGTCCGTACATCTGGGGCTTATTCTTGAGAGGTAAAAAGAAGTGGGCTTTAAAATGTAAATGATCCATATATGGGTCGTACAGTTGTAAATTTCTCTATCCTAACTTCAACCTTAATATCTTGACTTGCTGGTGCTGAAAAATCTAATCAACGGTACGGCATGGTTGTTGGCTGTTATTATCATGAGCATATGGACACTCATGCGAGTATGAAAGTCCAACTATCACCGACTGTTTGGTCCAGCTTGCTCCTCATGGCCCACCAAAACAAAATTACACTTACCGGATGATCCTGACTGTCAGATCAAATCCCTCAAGAATCACTTTGAAGAACGGTGAGGAGCGTCTGACTGTTGTCTTGGAAAGTAGTCGATCTTCGCAACTGGTCCATGAAAAGTGATATGGGCTTTCTGGGCGGTCCAAGAGGGACGCGGATTTCCTACAAAAGCATTTCCAGGAAGTTCCTCCGCTGGAATGCTAGGTGGGGCCCACCATGATATTTGTGGGAAATCCACACCGTCCATCTGTTTTGAGAGTTCATTTTAGGTCATAAAAAAATAATATAAGGTGGATCCAAAATTCAAGTGGGCAATACGAGAGGGAAAACTGTGGCAAGAGTTTCTTATCGTTGAAACCTTTCTGGCATCTACATTGACGTTTATATGCCATCCAAACCCTTTATAAGGTCATTCCCACTGGGATGAGATGAAAATACCAATAAATTCTCCTTATATGAAACTTTTTGGCCATACGAATGTTTCAAACGGTGGTCACTGAATCCTCACTCTTTCCTTCGGTGCGACCGTTTTAGATCCATGTCATTTCTTCTCATGTCCTAAAATGATCTCTAAAAACGGATGCACGGTGTGGATTCCTCGTAAACATCACGATGGGCCCCACTTAGCATTCCAGCGCAGGATCTTACTGCCAAAGGCGTTCGCAGGAAATCCGCGTCCGTCCAAGACGATGCTTTGAACTATCCACGTCACGCGTCCAATAGCATGGAGACAAGTAAGATGGAAAATGCGAGTCGGCACCTGAATTCTAATTCCCTACACGCGTGGATGTGTTCATCTCGTGGGACCCACCATGATACGTGATCCAAAAGTCCGACCGGTCCGGTCATCACTGACCTGGACAGAAATGACAAATCGTCCACACACATTTCCGACACGTGGCCCACTGATGACCAGAACAACATGATCTGGGGGTATTGCATATATCGAGTGGGGGCCACCCAGATCTCGCACTTGCGTGGTTTGAGCACCGTTGGATTTAAGAAATTCGACTCCTAAGAGATCCTGATGGAAACGGTGAATCTTCACGTACGTTCCTTTACTTCCTGCCCAACTACCACCTTCGTAAGAAGTCGGATTGCGTTCTGAGTTACTCAGCACGCGTAACTCAGTAAGCTCTTATTGTACTGAATAAACTCAGTAGGGCACACTGTGAACGTATTTTGTTTATCCACACCGTCCATCCGTTTTTCCAGGTCATTTTAGTGGTTGAGACTGAAATTGAAGAATATCCGGAGCTCAAGTGGACCGTACCACAGGAAACAGTAGGAATGATGATTTCCACCGTTGAAACTTTTCTATGGCCCACAGTGATGTTTATTTGTCATCCAACCTGTTCATAAGATCACAAATACATGTATGAAGGGAAAAACGAAATATTAGCTTGATCCAAAACTTCTTGGGCCTCTAAGAACTTTTCAATGGTATGAGTTCAATTCATACTTTTTCTTATGGTGTGGTTTACGTGAGATTTTTATATACTTCATTTTTTATTTCACCCAATAAAATTATCTGTTAAAATTGATGGACGGAGTGGATAAAATACATAAGCTACTGTGGGTCCCACAGGTTTTACTCAGTACGCAATCTGCTTCCCCTTCGTCAGGGAAACAGATTGGCTACTCCCACTGCCATCAGCCAAGTGGTAGGTTCTTTGTGGGCCCCACAATGATCTATGTGTTTCATCCATGCCGTCCATATATCTTTTCAGATCATTTGATTATAGAAGACTAAAAATGAGATATATCCCAATCTCAAGTAGACCACATTATAGGAAACAGTGTTGAATAAGCATTGACCATTAAAAAACTTCTGGGGGACATAAAAGTTTTGGATCAATCTGATTTTTGTTTTTTCCCCTTCATCTGAGCCTTTATGACCTAATCACCATATTGGATTTCAAATAAATAGTACAGTGACCCTTAAGAGGATTTTAATGGTGGATATCCAATTACTATTGTATTCCTGTGGTGTGGTTCACCTGAGAAGTATATACCTCTAATTTTTTAGATCAAGCCCTAAAATGATCTATTAAAATGGATGACCGAATGGATGAAACACATAAATCTTGGTGGGCCCACGGAGCACCAACCATCAGCCACGCCGGTGGCATGGGGAGTAGCCAATCCGTTTCCCTTCGTAATATAACAGGGGGCAATGGGGAGGGGGACACCTACTACTAAATGTTCCTGTGGTCCTCTGCTGCGTTGTATGTCATCCAGACCGTTCATAAGGTGAGTACCACCCTGATTAAGGGAAAATGCAAATATCATTCGTATCCAAAACCTCAGTCACTCATCCTGAGGAGGTTCTAATGGTTGTCCCCATTCCTACCGTTTCTTATGGTGTGGCCTAGTTGAGTTGTAGATCTTTCTAAGTTTTCGGCTCTTGTCCTAGCATCAGTTATTGCAATTGATGGATGGAGTGGATGTCATGATACACCACCATGAGCTCCGCGGTGTTTTTTGTTACATAAGCCACTTGGAACATTTGTTTGACCATATTGTTATGTTGCAATTTTTCTGTTTTCTTGTATGGTTTACATCATTATTGATATTGTCAGCACTGTTGTATTAAATGTAGTTTGTGGTGGTATGATCTGATCACATCACAACAGACAGGTATTTTCTGCTTATGACAAATAGAAGATCACAATTCAACCTGGAGTTTCCAAAATAACAATTTCCAATGTTGTTCACTCAATGACAAATGCTAGCGTAAACTACATTCTCAGCAAAAGAAGTTTTCTTACATCAAGGTATTTTTATATGATACGTGATACGTAGCTATCATCATCATCAACATTGAAGCTTGTTTCTCAATTAATTAGGATCATCGACAACATGAATCTTGTCGCGCCATTCCAATCTATCATAAAGTATATTTCGGTAGCAAATATTTTCTCACTACTTTTATTCATTACCTTTTCAGTCTTCTATATATCCTTCTATAATCTTTAATTATACTAAGATGATTTTTTGGAAGTTTAGTATTTGAATGTAGGATAAATCCAGTTATCTAAGTTGTTTATATGTCGGTTCTCACCTTTTATGGTGGATAGAGGATAAATAAATGCTCTTAAATTGAAAACTTTCTATTGATATAGACACTCACTATAACCTTTATATAATCAAATGATTAAAAAATTCAACAAGAGTTGGTTTTGTTTTTTTTTATTATTTTTTGTTTTTTTAAGTTTTCAAATTAAAGGGAACTAATATTGCATGAATGGTTTACAATGTTGAAAATAAAAAATGCAATGGCTAAATTCCTAACTTATCATATTGCAATACATGCGGATGTATATATCCAATCAAACCAATATTAATGGTCCGAATTTGGCTTTGGGGGAGAAAAACCTAAAAAGTCTTATAATTCAATCCTTGTTAATATGTTATACATATTTATGGCAGTGCCTCCATCAATATAGCTGTCGACGGACATGCGAGAGGGGTTATGAATTTCTTCCCAAGATCCGAATCTGTTGAGGCTCAAATTTCTTATATAGTGTACCAAGGAACTCAAACGTAAGCAACTTCTCATATTAATTAGGTCTGTAAAAATTCAAAATGAGGCATATAATGATCAAGTTCTTTTTCACCTTTAACATGGAGAAGTATAATTAATATGACTTTATACATAAATCTTCCATTATGACTTTATACATAAATCTTCCTGCTGCCTGGTCAAAATTTTCATGTAGTTGGTTGGGCGGTATCAAATCACCTTTGTGGAAATATATCTTTGCAACAGCGTCTCGCGTCTCCTTAACAAAAGTATACAACATAAGTGACTGCTGATCTTAGGCTCCATGAAATGTAGTAGCCAACTCATAACAATATAATTGCCACCTTTTAATCTTCAAACCAGAGATCTTTCGAGAAAGTTTTTTTCTTTATAATTTCCATCCACATAACCTAACTTATAATTTTTATTTTATTTTTTAGCTTGTTAGTACACCCACTATCAGATCACACTTCACTGTTAACCACCCCCACTAGGGAATCGATGTCAAGACCTTAGTGTTGAAACAGGTATCTTTCACTCAGCCTACCACTTGAGCTATGGATCTGGGTGTAACCTAACTTATAACTTAACACAAAGATACATGGTAGTGGATTGTGACTACATAAGATAATTGTGTCTATCTAATTTCACCATAGTAATTCATAGATTAAATAGTTGATCGATCAGATCCAACCTTTTGATTCTTTATGATTAAATGGAAATTAACTAAAATACAAACAATTCAACTGGAATAGGATGACTACAAACAAAATGGAAAAGGGCAAAAGCCAATTACATCAGCCCGAGATTGGCGATAAGGAGGTGCAACTATGGTCGAGTAGTTTTAGGCAGAGCATCCACATCAAAGAAGAAATCCTGGATTTAAATCTTACTGTTTCCATCCATGTGTGTGAGATTTTTAGATTCGTGGTAATGTGTCTAAGCCCAAAAATCAGGTCAATCCAGTCATCTATGATCCCACATTTATGAAAATTATTGACTACTAATAAATAATCAACATTGCTTCACATCACGTATAGACGTGTGGTCCACATAATAATCGGCATTGGAGAGACCTGACTTCCCTACCATAGATATATACATATGAAGTAGGTCTTACCTGATAAACCAACGGCATCTCACACCCACATGCCACGTTAGCCAGTGCAGGGAGAGTAGTGGTTTGACTCGAGCCAATATCATGATTTTCTTTAACAAAGACTAGAATAGCTCATTTCATTCACACCTCACGTTGGGTCTGATTCTTGAAGGTGTGAAATCAAGCATCAATCTGGTAAAGAAAGCAATGGACAAGGAGAGGATCCACTCGTACGGACGCAGCTATGCCTACAACTAACCCAACACCACAAAGGGGGGAATTTTCATCAGATCCACCCATTCATCAGGTTTTCTGCCACATTTTCATCATGAGTTTCAAAACTCAGTCTAATCAAAGGCTTATATGGGCCACACCATAGGGAATAGTGTAAAATCATGGATAAAAACATAAAATCACATGGTGTGGCCCACATAAGTCTTAAAATGTACCAGTGAATCCATTCATCCTGGTGTCGCACATCATATGAATTGATTGGATGGCATACAAAAACCAAGGTGGACCCCACAAGCAATTGGATGATTTTAATGGTGGGGCTTCCTATTTTAACTGTTCCCCCATTCTGTATCCAACCTGAGAGTTGTATCTACCTGATTTTTGGGCCCTGGTTTGAACATGAGGTCGGCCCACCTGATGGGTGGGGAGGATCTAATCCATATGACGTCCTCCGTCCATATCAGCGAACAGTAACACCCCCACGTGGCTACACGTAATCACACGAACGTTTTCAACAAGCAGAATGTTTCTGGAACGTCTTTAAGTACGTAATCTGTGACAAAAGCAATGAAATTGTTTCACCGTCACTACAGCTGTACAGGATCAGCCACATTTTGGCAACTCGCTTGACTGGACTTGGATTGAAATGCAGTTCGAACCAAGTCGAACTATATTTTAGGTACTCAGGGCATTTTGAGTCAAGTCTAAGCGGAAGTAGCTCGACTCGGCTCGACTCGACTCGACTCTACTCAGCTAGACTCGAGTTGACTTTAAGTTATATATAGAGTTTTAAAAAAAAACTTTACCCTGTCCCCCAACCCTACCCGTACACTCAAATTAGTAACTCCTACTCGATTCTCCCTCTCTTTCACCTAAATTGTCCCAAATCACTCCATTTCTCATTCTAAATCGTTCAAATCTACTGTCCAGCCGGGTAGATTTCGTTCACCATCGTCTATCCAGCGACATTTCGTTCGTCCAACGTCTGTCCGGCTGTCCAGTGTTTGTCTGACGACATTTCTTTCAAAAGTGAGTCATATCCTCCGACTTCCACTATCTCCATTTTTTTCGACCGTCCGACTAATGGAACTCATCTTACCAGCGACCATTGGCCTGACGGAGCTGTTGAATGTATATTAAGTTTGACTAGTTTCGATCAGCAACCACTAGCTGGATGACTGTCTAATACAGGTCGAACTTGGTTCTATGCTCAAACTCGAAACTCGAAACTCGGTTCGAAAACTCGAACTCAAAACAAGCTCGAAAACTCAAACTCGAAACAGGCTTGAAAACTCAAACTTGAAACGGGCTCGAAGTTGGCCGGAGCTGTTGTTCCGAACTCGAATGCTGAGTTGAGCTGAGCACAAGCTGAGACTCGAGCAGTCCGAGTCGAGCACAAGCTGGGCAAAGTTCAGCTCGGCTCGGCTCGACTTGTGTACACCTCTAACCGTCACTGCAAGAACGGGAGCGGATCCACTAATGTAGGTGGGACCCTTGTCTATTAGGCTCATTGTGATATATATGACTACATCCACGTCGTCTATACATATTGAAATCTCATTTTAGGGCATGAACCAAAAGACGAAGCAGATCCAAATCTTAAATGATCCATATTATATGAAATAGTGGTAATTTACCGTTAAAAGCTTCCTGTGTGCGACAAAATCTTTGGATCAAGATGATACTTTCTTGATCTCTTCATACATATCTTCGTGTTCTTATCAACAGGTTGGAAGGAAAATAAACAATCAGGTAGAATCCATCTAAGTTTTGGGTTATATTCATTTTTTAACAATCTTGCCCTAAAATTATCCTTCAAAATTATTGGACAGCGTGGATTTAAGGCATATGCATCACTGTGAGATCCACAGTCGCTGGTCCACACACCTCGATGGATCCACGGATCCACCGAAGCCGTGCCCCTGTAAGAACGCAATTTCGTTCCTCCATATATTACACCATACATGTTAGAACCAAGGGTCCCACAAATAAAGAAAAAAAATTCTTTGATTGGGCCATCCTGACCTTTTTTCGACTAATATCTTTATTGTACTGTACACCACTGATCAAAGGGCTAGGATTTCCCAAATAGTGTAGACTTTCAATGGTAGCCGATTCACTCCTTGATCTGCCAAATGAATGGTTTCGATCGCAAACCTTTACACCACGTACGCAGCAATGACAAAGAGGCACACTACCTACCATGCTTCCACATGCATTGGATCCAGACCATTCGTGCAACTGAATAAAATATCAAAAAATAAAAATAAAATAAAAGTCTAAAAAAAGTCATAGAAGAAATCTAAAATCCCATTGGTGGGAAAAACATCATAGCAAAGCAATGTGCCTAACACATCCCAAGTTGGATTGACTAATTGGTAAGTCGTTAGCCATTTTTCATTCTTTTATACTCAACGAAACTTCCATGATGCCCGCTTTGTTTGGCACACTGCGCTGATGAGAAATGATAGGCGATACGCACAGTTGAGAATTGAAGCAGTAACACATCGCACATGTGCCAATGCAACACAAACATGCAAGATCTGAGCCACTCTTCAGGTGGGACCTTCCATGAAGATGCAACAGCCAAAAAGAATCAAGGATGCGATTCATCAAATGGGTCACGCGTGTATTACAAGGATGGTTAGAGGAAAAAGACCAATAATATTGAAAATTCAATTCACACGTGCATCTCATCTGCAGCCTGAGAGTCAAAAGGCAAAGGTCCTCCTATAGAAGTCCATGTAGATGATGCTAAAGTGATTTCCAAGCAATTTCTAGATGCATGAATAGTTTATTGGGTCACCTTCCAAGATGTTGCTTCTAATGCTAGTAGATTCTCTCTCTCTCTCTCTCTCTCTCTCTCTCTCTCTCTCTCATATTTTAATTAGATTTTGCCCAGTCATGGTACATAAAACATGCATGCGCGCATATGTAAAAGATCCACACTACTCTATATGATGAGGTGTCATATGATTGTTGCATCCAAGCCATCCATCAGGTAGGTCCTACTGTATGGATGCCCTTAAGACAGAATCATTCTAGCTCCAATCATGAAATCGGCCACAATGTTAGAAATCAAAGGGTGGCTTTGAAGAACTTGGGTATGGTCTTTCAACCAACCATTTCTTACGTAAAATGTAGCTCTTTGGACTAAGCCAATTTAAGAGGTAGCTAGGATGTCTAGGGAGTGGGACCCACCTGATAGACGGATTGTGTCTTGCACACACGTACAGTTAGCACATTGGTTGGTCTGTAGATGGGCACCTTTCGACATCTTGGTCTTATAAAATCGTATTAACACTGTCATTAGGCTCTATAGAGCCTAGCCATGAAAAATAGAATTGAGGAGCTGAATTTATATTTGGATTATGAGAGTGGGTAGGAAATAAATTTCAATAGAATCCAAGTCATATATTATATAAGTGATTTCCCATCTCTAAGACAAGTATATAAATTTTTAAAAATAATTCCTATCAAGGGTCGTGTGTATATATATATATATATATATATATATATATATATATATATATATATATATATATGTATATATATATATATATATATATATATATATATATGGGAAAAGGTACCATGCGCTCGAGCTCATGATAAGCTTCCATGAGGTTGAGTTGTTTGGGCCCCACCGTGATATGTCAACCAACAATACCCTGCATTTAATGGGTCCGCTTTAAATTATGGGATATTCCAAAAATCAGCTATAAAAGGAACTCAGGTGGGCCATACCATCTAAAATCATATGAAGACATGTCAAAAACATATAAAATCACTTGGTGGGGCCCACCTGAAATTTTCATGCATCTGAAACGTGGTCTGAACCCTCATTCAAGTATGACACACATAATGGAGGGCTAAATTTGCAAACCACATCTCAATGGGCCCAAAAAATGATTATGAATGTTTTAATGGTGCATGGCTCCTCTTAACTTCTATATATGGTGTGGCCCACACAAGTAACGGATTGACTTGATTTTTGAGACCTAGGCCCACAATGGAATGGTACATCTGACTGATGGGATAGATGTTCGAAATGCATCACGGTGGGGCCCACACAACTCGACCTCATGGGATATTCTCATCAGCTCGAGCGAATAGTACCTTTTCCTATATATATATATATATATATATATATATATATATATATATATATATATATATATATATATATATTAAACAATGACATATCTTAACAACTCACTCCAACGTTCAAATATAAAAAATTATTCTTGAGAGTATCTTTTCAAGTACCCGAATATTTACTACTTCACATAAATTTTTTTAATTTTTTTCAAGAAAATAAATTCAAAACCACCATTTAAGTTTTTAAGATTTGAGTGAGTCAATGACTCCGAAGTCAGCTCAGTCGTTCATATGGGACCTACCATGAACGTGGAGAGAAGGCCCTCATTGGGTATGGTCCGTACGAAAGAGATGTAAGTTGCCGTGTAGGTGCCGTTTGGGTGGAGACGGTTCTACCAGAAGAATTTGGATTCTCTGCATGCCGTAAACAAGAGATTTCTATTTGTTTCAATTTGATTGGGTCATATCATCATGTATTGCATTTAATTAATGTAGTAGTACTAACTATGTTGGTGATGATCATGTGGACCAACCACGGTATGAGAAAAAAATGACAATTTTCTATTTGTGACAAGTAGGTGATCCGAATACCTAAAAAAGATGAACCTGTATCCTCTGCTCGCCGCAAAAGGAGATTTTTATTTATTGCAATTTAATTAGGCTACATCCTTACACATTGCTTTTAATGTAACAGTGCCTATTATGTCAATGACAGTGGTAATGTGGACCAATCAAGATACAAAAAAATAAAAGATTTCTATCTGTAGCAAGAAAAAGATTTCCATTAAGAAAAAATTAATGCAAGAGTACTATCATCATCGGTTCTTATCTTGATTCATAAAGGTAGACCATTGGTTCCCATGCAAATCTTACACGGAACTTCCATTTCTCATCACGTGCGTACCTCACCCGATGATCACACTGATCCATCTAGTGCTAAGAAACATCCATCATGGGTCCCACTCGATGAAATTCCGGGCTAGTCTTCGTCTCATGCAGATGCACAGCTGGAAATATCAGTCCTTGCCGCTGAAGTTTCAACTCAAGCTTTTTTTACTGTAGTTGTCACGTAAACAGACAACCAGAGCTGAGAGAAGGAGAATTTATGGAAACGAACAACTGAAAAGTCCTGTTGTTTATTGCCAAGTAAGTTTCCAAGTAAAAACATCGGTTGTCTTTATTTCGTACGCAGAAATGGATATTGGTTTCAAGGGGCCCACCAGTCGATGTTTTGGTAAAACAAATGTCTCTATCATGTATAAAAAACTTCTTATCATGCACTCTCCACTCATTAATGCCAGCATTTCTTTTTCACTTTTGGGAGCACCCACCAAATCTGGACGCGAACTGCGTACTACCCCCGCCCGTCCCTCGCTCTGAACCGGCAGTTCTGTGTGCGAGCCCACCGTGATGGACATCCAAGCCGTCTATTCCTTTTCCCAGATTATTTAGAGGCATCGAAACGACAATGAGGCAGATCCGACGTACAAGTGGACTACACGACAGAAAACTCTTGCATTTAATGCAACTGACATTTAATGCTTTATGCATTTTAATGTAACCAAGCTTATTATTTGGGTGGTTCACTTGAGCATTGGATTTGCCTCATTTTTATTTAAATGCCCTAAAATAATCTAAAAATGAAATCGACAGCTTAGATGTACAGATACATCAGATAGGGAGAGGCGGGGTAGTACGCAATCCGCATCCCCCAAATCTGACACAGGTGGAAGGTGAGCTAGTAGATCTTGTCCATCCATGCAATGGGCCTTATGGACCCGGATTACGTACTACCCCACCCGTCCCTAGCTCTAAACGGATAGTTTTCTGTGGGCGTGCCTATCATGATATATCTGTACATCCAAACTCTTTATTCTTTTTCTCAAGTTATTTTAAGGCATTAAAATAAAAGTGAGGCAGAACCAATGGTCAATTGGACCACACCACAGATGACTCTTGCATTTAATGCAACTGACATTTAATACTTTGTTAATTTTAATGCAATCAAGCTTATTGTTTGGTATGGTCTAATTGAGCGTTGAATCTGCCTCACTTTTATGTTCATACTTTAAAACAATTTAAAAAAAGGAATAGAGAGTTTGGATGTATAAATACATCACAGTGGACCCGCCCACTGAACTGCCCGTTTGGAGCTGGGGCGGGCAGGGTAGTACGCAATCGGCGTCCGCTCGTCCATGATAACTTAGGTTGAATGTTAAAAAAAAAAATTAGACTATCATGATATGTACGGGTATCACCAACTTAGTGAGTGGATTAGCCTGATTTTCATTCTAGGTGATCATCATGGTATGGCCTACCTTTTTCACGGATTAGATATTATATATGTAATTTGAAAATGACCAAGGAGAGTTGTCCACCAGCCAAATCGACCTGAGTTGGTAGTGATATTTTACTAGAAAATTACATTTTTTGGACGATCCAAACTTTACAGAATTTCCTGGCCTTTAATCAGAAACAACAACTGGACACTTCAGCTCACTTTCAGTGAGAAAAAGGTTCATTGATGGGACTGAGCAGCGCTGCCACTAACTAGATAATAGAAAATTTTGAAGGAAGCGGATTGGCTACCGAACCTGCCACTAGCTAATGGCTAGTGGTCAGTGCTCTGTGGGCCCCACCATGATGTATGTGTTTCATCCATGCCGTCCACCCCATTCTTCCAGGTCATTTTATGGTATGAGCCCAAAAATGAGGTTAATCCAAATCTCAAGTGGACCGCACAGTATTGATTGAACTAAATCTAAATCTCAAGTGGACCACAGTGTTGATTGAACGGCCACCATTTAAAACTTCCTAAGGTCACAGAAGTTTTGGATCAAGCTGATATATATATATATATATATATATATATATATATATATATATATATATTTCCCTTCATGCAAATCTGTATGTCCTAATCAATCGGTTAGATGTCAAATAACCATTACAATGGGCCTTAGGAGGTTTTTAATGGTGGACATTAAATCACTACTTTTTCCCACGGTGTGGTTCACCTGAGATTTATATCTAACTCATTTTTAGGATCAAGACCTAAAATGGATGAACGGTGTGTATAAAACACATACATCATGGTGGAGTCCACGTAGCACCTGGCTAGTGCTAGTGCATGCATGGCAGCGTCAATAGCCAAACCGCGTCCAATTTTGAATAGGCTCAGCCGGACAGCGACCTCACATAATTCAGACCTGGTCTAAGCAACCGTATAGACTCAGCTCGATGGCAGCTCTAAAGATGTTGATGGTCCAATCAAAGCAATTTTTGGTTTGTAGCCACAGGATGCATGGTATGGACATGGTGTGGATGAAATTCAAGTGTCGAATTGCCATTTGGAGGATGTCACCGTACACACCCTTTTCATCGGGAAAGTAACTATCATGTATGGTGTGATCAAGACGATTGATCTGGTGGGCCACCACCACATGGATGGGCTACCAGCCGGACATCAGACAAGCATCCACCTCTGGTCCTCTATTCCGTGGCTTCCCATTCATTCTATTTTAGGCATACTGCCTTTGGTTTCTTAATTTAAGCCATTGATTAATGACTACCATGTTCCATTGTCCTATCTTTTTGTTATCTGGCCGTTCGAGGTGGTGTATTCCAAAATAAATGGTCCTGATCACTGCATACTATTGCCTACTATCGGCATAATCTGCATACGATAGGCATGCATACTGACAACGTCAACACTGCTGCATTAAATGCAGTGTGATGATGTGACCCAATGAGATTACAACCAGTGGTATTTTTCTGCACCCAATGAGATTACAACCAGTGGTATTTTTCTGCATACATGCCTATGCATACACCTTTAGCTTTAAGCATAAAACCATCCAACGTTCCTACCAAGCCAAACATTTGACAGGCTAATGACAGGCTTATTTATACTAATCTAAAATTTTGCTTTATTTTCAAAAGTGAAAAATTTACTTCTCTAATATCATGTTAAAAATATTGAACTAAAAAAAATCGAATTTCATTCTAAAGTAAGAAGAGTTTGATTAAGCTAAATACAATGCAATTGAAAAAAAATAAAAGAAACAGAAGAAGAAATTACTCAGCTTTATTTTCTTCTTTTATTAATTTTATCAATTACTCACCTGAAATGCAGTCGAACTAGGACGTTGAATCTTCCAACTTGAATCGACAAATGCAACAAAAAGGTACCTTCTTTTAATAGGTTCGCTTGTCTCCCTCAAAAAGGGCGGAAAGAGTCCTGCTCAAACAGTCAGTCCATCCAGACTGATGAGATCACTTACTTCTCGCCCAAGTTTGCCTAACTCTTTTGCCTGATACGATTATTATTAACCAAGGAAGGTTCTTCCTGACCCATTCGGACCCATTAATCACGTGGGCTCGATTGGCACCCCATGCTATAAAGATTAATAGTTGCAAATTCAACTTTTTAAGCAGCTATGACTAATAATTGGTTGAAAATGTAAAAATTAAAGTATTAAAAGAATAAATAAATTAGAACTTAATAGAGATCTCAATTGTAATAATATTAAGAAATTGATTCAAATAGTGTTCATAAGATAACCTTACACCAAAAACTGAAATTTTAGATAGGACAACCTGATTTCATGAACTACTAAGGATCAAGACCGCAAACTAGAATAAAAGGAAAAAGAAATGCAACTATCTATTATAATCATTCACCACATGTACATAAAGTTTTACAAACATTCACCACATATACATCTTAAAAATCATTCACCACATAAATACCAGGAATTATATATAGTGGTTCGGTGTGTACACCAATTGTCCTCAAACAATCACACTTACTCCATTCTCAATAATCACAATCCACTTTATATTAGCGTTTACTAAAAATTAAAGTTTTCTCAGGTTCACCTTAAAACCTATATAGTTGTGATTTTAGAAGGGCTATCATAATCAAAACTCCATACACTGAGATTTTCTAGCTATCTCAGTCAAAACCAATATATGATATTTTCCTAGATATCTCAAAATAAACCAAAAACAAAAAGCAAATACGTATCTTCTTCAGAAGACGTTGAATGATGTAGCCTATAGAATCGCTTCGGTTGATGACGAATGTTTGATGTTCAATGTCTAATAACCAAAATGAAGGGTTCTAGGTTCTCAATAGATTTTAACTTAATTCAAACTTGGGCTACTTGTTTGAATTTCTTATATCTTAAAAGGAAGAACAAGAACTCCCTTTAAAACATATGATTCATAAAATTAGATCTAGAAATTATAAAACAATACGCTATTAAAAAGAATTTAAAATACCATTCCATAGCTTGAAGAAGATGGAGGCTTTTCTCTCTCAAAGTGAAGGCTTTTTGTGGCTTGAATAATCTCATTCGGAGTGAGAAAATACCTCTATTTATAGGCTGAAAAGTTGTTGCTTCAACTTGTCTAAGGTCTTCTTCAGCTGATTTTAGAAACAAACAAATTTCAAATTTCAAGCATGATCGGATCAAATTATCCTTCGACTGGTCGAAGGCCTTACTCGACTGGTCGAGGGCCCTATTCAACTGATCGAGCATAGCCTTCGACTGGTCGAGGATGCCCAAAATCCATTGCTGGACTTTGAGTCAAGCCTCCTTCGACCGGTCGAGGGTGTGCATTCGACTAGTCGGGAACTTTTCTCAACTGGTCAAGGAACCAATAGATTTTATCTGATTTTCGATTGAAAATATAGACTGGTTGAAGCTTTTCCTAGATTGGTCGAATCAAAAGCTAGATTAGTCGAACTAAGGCTTAGACTACTCGAACTTAAGTATAATTAAAGTATATAAACTCAATTATGTTTGGCATTCGAAAGACCTAAGTCTAAGGTCTTTCTATGGTCAAATATACCTGAAAACATTGAACATTGAAATGTAACCCTATAGCTTGTACTTAAACCTTCTGTTGCATTCATTTGATCTTCTACTTAAAGTAATCTTGTAAATGTAGCTTGATCTTGAACTAGAAGAGAAGTAGAGCTTAAGTACTTTGGACTTTGAAGTAACCATTTTCATGTCTCGAACATGCACTATCCAACTTGATTCACTTGAAGGTGAACTTTCCATTATTTGAGTTACTACATCACAAGTTATTTTGTCCATCGAAATTTGACAAATAAATGTGCTTTATATATCACAACACTTACAGTATCAAAACAATATCTTCCTTATTTCCTTTGTCTAGGATGTTTCCTCCTTATAAGAGAATTATCTTCAAATCCTTTATCACAAGAGAGGAATGGAGGAAACCATAGAAACAAAGAGTGAGAGAGGGAGGAGAAAAGTCTATAAAGAAAATTTTGATCGAGGTTGGTACTTTTTTTTTTTATTTTTAGTTTATTGTTGTTTTTTCCTTGGATCTTGGTGGTAGATGGCTCCAATTAGCTTTAGGTCCATCATGTGCATATGTGTAGCATATGCAATAAGATTCAAATCACTATGCAATCACATTTTGGCTTCTTGGGCAAACATGTATGGCTCGATCTATGCAGTCTATTTATTTTTTGAGGTTGAAATATGCAAGAACCTCAAAGATCAAGTTGATTTAATCATCAGGTGGACCGTACTAATCGCTATAATGAACATCAAATCATGTATTATATCAGTGCCTGACCACCTAGTGTTTGAAATCCAATCTATATGATGCATGAGATTTTTGGGGACAAAATACTTTAAAACCCCAAATATCAGATCAATCTGATCGTTAGGTGGACCATACTAATCAGATGATGAATTTAAATAAATTAGAAAATTCTAAACGATCTAAACTATGGAGTTTTGGATCAAACTGATCAATGGACCTCTCTTAATAAATGATGTGAGGGGCCAATGGTCGGTTTGGATCTAACCAATGCGCGTAATTGGACCCTAAACCCAAGATTAAGGAAAATTCCCAAATTATAGCTCGGTTCGTTAAAATTGAATTGAATCCAGAGATTGTTTGTTCAAAATGTGACGTTGTTAGTTCAACCAAAAGATTGTCGATCGGTTCGTGTCAATTCAACCAACAGAAGGCGAAATAGTCTATTTGATTTCGATTTTAAGAATATAAATTAAAGAATCAATTATAACTATAATTTGGAATAACTTATACATGTTAAGACAATTAGAATATCGATGGATTTGAGAAGACCACTTTGATTGATCAATTGGGTTATGTTTGAGATCTTAATACCATGTATTAAGGATTAGATATGAAAGAATTAATTAGAAAGTGTTGTCTGAATATAGAAATTGATCAATCAAGAGTGGGCCCCAATATGTGAATTTACCTAAATTAAATATGACTATAATGGTATATTGTGTTTTGGGAATACTTAGGTTTTGTTCAATTCGATTTAGTTATTTGAATAGAATTAATCTCACCGATATCTAGGTTAGTGATCCCAATGTGTTTTCTCTCGATAAAATTAATGTAGCCTTTGCTATGTTGATTGTTTGAAGTTTGTATGGTTGATTTAAAATAATTTGATGCTTGTTCCTATTTATATTTGTTAAATATATAATTTTCTATAATTCATTGTTGTTGTAAGTTTCTTTATTATTTTCCCAATGATCTATTTTAAAATTTAATTGTTGAACCCTAGCATGCCGAGTGCTCCATTCATGCCAGTTGTTCATGGGGCCACCCAAATGAAAAATTATTTCTAATAGTCATGCTTCCAAATGCATGCCTAACACATGCATACCAATAAGTAAATGCCTTGCCTAGCAGCAGATGCGGGCCTTACCCATGCCTACCAATAAATAGATGCCTTCTCAAACGGAGGATGCGGGTTTATGAAATTCTAACTCAAGCTAGTAGATGTAAATCCCTACTTGAAGCACTCTATATTTCAATTATTTACTATTTATTCAAGTTGATTCATGTTCAATATTTTATATTAATTTTAATTAGATAAACCATACTGGAATTTCTCCTTAGGCTTAACTAACTTACATTTTATTGACAGAAAAACCATACAGATACAACGGATGTTGAGCCTACAGTGCTAGAGCAGGAGGATGTGGTTGAGCCTGTGGATGACCCAAGGGATACGTGGTCATATTTAATGAAAGAAGAATTGACTATATTGGATTAATTTCAATTTGTTAATTTAATTGTTTCGAACATGTTAATTTCCTACTTTTAGTTATGTTTCTAGTTATTTGTTTAATTGGGAGTATGACATTAGGGTGTAATTAGATGTGATGGTCTTGGACTTGGTTTTAAATGATCATTGAAGGGTTGATGATTATTATATCTGTAACGCCCTGAAAATCGGGAGTCGAGCAGAAGCTCAACTCTCAAGTTCCAACGCATCACTTATGCAATATAGATAATGATGATTAAGTATTATCCATATTAGTGCATTAAGCATGAGTGAGATTATATCAAAATAATATATCATACTCCAAAGACAGTTAAATTACGCAAGCGGAAGACTGCGATAGACATATAAAGCAGATAAGTGGTTGTAAGTCTCCAGAGTATGAGCATGTCACCAGGTTAAATAGTTACATGTATAATTCTAAAATATACAAAATAATAAAATGTAATGTTATCTATTTATATCCCTGTGGCCCTGATACACAACTCCAGGTCTACATAGACCCACCAGAGAGTTGTATGTAAGAGAACTCCTCCTCGTCATCATAGAAGACAGGCTCCATCTCGTAAGTCTTATCATCACCTGAAACTATAATAGAGTCTGATTGGTGTTTTAAAACACCGTTTCAGAGTGAGAGTGAGTGATCAACTTAGTAGAGCTATAAGACAGAGGTTAACATGTTATCAATTTAGTCAAGCAGTAATAATAAAGCAATACAACAAGCATTCCTAAGTACTCTGGTTAATGTAAGGATGATATGTGTTAATGATGCATGCCCTCGCCTATACTCCCTCTATGACATCATCTCACAATCGCGCATGCACTCCTTCCTCTGTGCTCAACTCCTATGCCAAAGGCATATACAATGCGGTACATGTGCGTGATTAACTAAGTTCTTAATTAGAGTTATTCATACAGCAGGATTAGGAAGCTAAGGTACCTCCTTTTATATTATTTACCCAAACAATAATCCATCTAGGGTCGTCAATCCTAGTTAATCACATATGATAGACAAGTTCTCGAGTTTATACCATAGGTTGCTACGAGAGGCTCGTCACCTCATCGTATGCTTAATTCACACTCGAGGTCGCTACAAGAATCCGTCACTTGATCGTAAGCCTATTTTATACTTAAGGTCACTATGGCAAGGCTCGTCACCTTAACGTAGTCCTAGTGTATACTCGAGGTCACTATGAGAGGCTCGTCACCTGGTCGTAGGCTGACAGTTCAAATACAGTGTCACATATACCACCGTATTCGGCTCATGAGTTTGGACTGCTCACTGGTCACTACAGGGAGGCTCGTCGCCCCAGCGTAGGCCGACAGCTCGACCAGGGTGTCTCATATACCACCATGCCCATCTCATGAGTCTTAGTGGATCGTGGTACTAAGGTTAAATGAGTTTTTCATTGGTAGGTTGGTATTTTAGATTTAAGTAATAGCGTCCATACATGATGAACATACAATAGGCTAATCGGATTACTGAACAAGCTCGACTGGTACAAGCGCACGTTGACTTAGTTGACATAGAGCGCGTAAGCACTCCGCGTGGCCTAACCACTGTCGGCATACGACTCAGATTTCTCGAACCTATCATGTCTGGCGAAACGACCTGACCATTAACTCAGAAATCATTAACGATTGCTTGGACTATACAGTAGTCCCAATCATACTCAAATACAATAGCCATTCATGTTTGATAGTCAAAATAGCATGTAACAACTAATTCAAATATAAATCTCACATAAGCATTTTAACAAACACATAGAGTACATGTTAACATACATAGACATTCATCCATAAAGCGTGTAGTAGTAAGATAGGTACATGAAGGAAACTATAACTATAGATAAGGTTATTGAGAATCCTATCTCAATGCCCTCATTACATATATTTCCACAAGCATTTCCTCACTCAGGCATTTTATCGAACACTTGGACTATGCATGTTAACATACGTGTAATAAATTAGTTATAACATATGTGATAGCAAATCCTTTCACAAGGAGTTGCCATACGTACATCAATCATGTAATCTCAATCAAATAATCATAGTAAGCACAAATCATAATTCCATATTCATTCAAATATTTTAACAAACGCATAGAATGCATTATATATAACATAGTTCACATATTTATCTAATATATGAAAATTATTGCATCTAAGCACATGTGACGGCAATCAAGTCAGTCATAAATTGTTATTGACATTGAAAGCCTTGAAAACCATAACCTAAATGTTTATAGTCCGCACCTTTCGTCGATATACTCGAATCAAACTCAGTTTGTACGCTAAGTCTTCGCCTACAGTACAACGGCTACCTGAACCACGAAATAGGTTAGCTATTTCGTCGATTCTACTATTTGGATTCCTAAATCATATTGGGGTTAGGATTTCTTACTCAAAAATGGAATTGGAATCGCCAGTGTAGCGACATGGGAGATGCGATTCAGCTCGTGAAATGGTGGGATCGAATCCCAGTAACAATCTCTCGCTTTATCTCACTTCTCCTCACTTTTTTCTCCTCTTTTCTCTCTTCTCTCTCCTAGGGTTTAGGAATTTCGTATGGAATGAGAGAGGGGTGGGTAAAGGTCCTTATATAGGCCCAGAACTGATGAAAATGGCACCAAGGCAATGGTATACTTAGGTTATAGCCAAAGAGTAGCTGATTCGGTCCAATGAGGATCATCTGGAGGCCCATGTTTTGTATACGGTTTAGAAAAAGTTTCCTGACATTGGATCTAAGTCAGGCTAAGTTTTTGGTCTGATCGGATCAGTGGATCGACCGCAGAGGACCTGTTTCAGTTCAACGGTCACCGGCACTCAATCAGGGCCACACGTAAATTGACATGTGTTGAAAATTTTTCCTGATCTGAGGGTGTAATTAGGTCAGAAATTAATAGTCTGAAACTTTAAAATTGGCTAGCAAGCGAACGGCTCAATTCACTTAAGTTTGAGTTCATCTTCTAAAGATGAATTCGCGTTTCTCACACACTTCGCTTCGGACTCAAGTTATGCATTTTGGGATTCCATTTGGACTTGATTTCTGACATAGTTGTCAAGTCCAACAAGGCAGTCATAACCATATAGTTTCACAGTGATCAGACTTTCGACGCGCGGTACAGGTCTGATATGGAGTTTCGTGATGCTCCCGAGAGCAACTGAGTTTTGAAATGGATCCTAGATTTCTAGGCAATGTAGTATTAGCGATTCTACTCCCTTCGGATCTTATAGTTCCTGTAGAAAGCAGTTCAAGCTAATTCACCAATTAATTCATTTTAATACTTGATTATTTTTTGACTAATTTATACATAATTCGATCCTTAGCGATTTCTGCCTGAGGTAGTACTCGGGTCTTTTTATAGATTTTTTTGAGACGTTACAATATCAAATTAAGTCCCCAAGTGGGTGAAAATTTTTTATAAATTTATCTACCTTAATTTGAGGTCTGTAAATGTTTATAAATGCATAAGTTCAATTCATGTAGCATATTAACAAAACTAGGATACCGATGTTATATCACGAGTCTTTATCCAGATCACATGGCTTATTGTCGCACGTAACGACTCTTTATCAGTGTCCCTTGATTCAACTTTAGGTATCACTCATTTATCTTATCAATCAATAATTTTAAAGGTACGACATGATACGTAAACGTATGAGGATCAATCCAGTATGAGTTATCACCTAAATCAAGTATGATCACTTAATTCCGAGCTTGTAACAACTCACAACGTGCTGCTCCGACCGACTGGAGCGCTATTTTTGAAGGGGGTCCGAATCAAACGGCTCACCCCAACTTATGCTCGGACCACAACCCGGATGAATAATGGCTAGGGCATTACAAAGGTGCGAGCTTACCACATAAAACCAAATTACTACAAATAAAGAGCTTGTCACTTAATTCCATTCATGACCGAGTCGTTCAAACGATACTCTGACACGTAACAATCGGCTAGATAATTTAATGGGGTCATTCGAACAATGATTTATCACCTCCATTAGTACTCACTGGTCACTATAGGGAGGTTCTCACCCTAGCATAGGCTGACAGCTCGGACATGGTGTCTTATACTACCATGCCTGACTCATGAGTCTTAGTTGCTCACTGGTCACTATAGGGAGGTTCTCACCGCAGCATAGGCTGACAGCTCGGACATGGTGTCTTATACTACCATGCTCGACTCATGAGTCTTAGTTGCTCACTGGTCACTACGGAAAAGCTTGTTACCCCAGCATAAGCCGACAACTCGGACATGGTGTCCCATACTACCATGCCCGGCTTATGAGTCTTAGTAGGATTGTATTGCACTAACGGTTATGAATAGACACATCCGTTGGGCACAGGGTATCGTATATTCTATTTGGTCATTTCATATATTGTGAACATACATTACCAGTCAGCTAGTGGACCAATTTGATTGACCCAGGAGAACCTCGGCACAACCGGCATTAGGTGTAAGCATCCTCTATAGTCCAGCTACTATCGGTCCTCCATGTTTACCTAGGTTGATCGAACAAGCGTAGGGTGGCCGCCTTAACTTGAGTCACCCCTTGATTTGAGTGATTTACTGACTGACTCAACATCTTAAAAATCTTAAGTATTTCTATGGACTAAACTGTACATCACACAATTATAGCATAAATTTCACTACGCAACTACTTAGGCATTTCATCGAACACGTGAGCATCCATAGAGTATTACACTCACTAAAATATTAAATCAAATATCTGGGCATGCATAAAGTAATACAATCACTTAGGCAATAAATCAAGTATGTGAACATCGACAAAGCAACACATCTACCACTTAAACATTTCATCGAACATGTGAGCATCCATATCCAACTAATAACATATAATACAATCAAACATGAAGTATAAACATGCTAGCTATTACAATACATTCAACACAAGACATCATTAACTGAGACCCTCAAGGGTCGATAAATGGAAACCTAGGCATAATGTTCTACACCTTTACAATGATTCGTCTGACTTAGAGCATCCAAGGTTGGGGTTTTAGGGAAAAATACAAATTCCTAATCAAATCAAAGAAATCTTAAGTAAGATTCGTAAAATCTAACATGAGATAGCTTAAACGTGAGGTAGGAATCATTTATTACCTCTGATCGTCGTAGGGGTGGATTCGATAAAGGAAAATTGTAATAGCTTGGGTTGTGTCAAATGAATTTCGATGCAAGCAAACATCAATGACCTTACTCTCTTTCTCTCTTTCTCTTTCTCTGTCCATTTCTTCCTCCCTTTCTTTCTTTCTCCTCAAATTCTATAAAAAATTCATATGGAGAGAGGGGGTGTGGAATGAATGAGTATTTATAGTGCTAGATATGGTACAAATGGCCATAAAGCCTATGTTTTCATTATATTAGCCCTATAGGGGTTTGTTTCTAACCTTTGGAGTCTATAATTGGGTTTAAGGGTCAATATACACTGTAGCATAATTGACCCTAATAATGATCTATGTATGGATATGATCGGTCCACCATTTGGATGCGTCAATCAATGGATACGTTTAGAAGTCTATTTAACGGTCACCGATGGTCGATCAGGGCCACGACTAAATGAATATAAGCAAAGAAATATCTTTAACTCATGCTTTAAGTTTGGTTGTGATCCAACAGTTGAAAAGTCACAACTTCACGAAAGACCAAAAGGTTTATTTCACTTAAGTTTTAGATTTCGGCCTAGGGGATTCGCACGTTGCAAGCACTTGGCTTCCGGCCCAAGTTAAGCCGTTTTAGGCACTTTCTTGATTCGCCACCCGCGATAGACGTCAAGCCTAGTGAGATAAATATTATTTTATAGTTTCGAAACTAATGACCCACTAATGAGCAGTCTAAAGCTCGTTTGGATAATCAAGGCATTTTTCAAAATGAATTAGGCAGTAATATTTCTCGTGGGTAATGATTAGGGTTTGGATTAACTATGTTCATGGTATGACCTATTCGTAATTAGTAAAAATGATGATTCAGTCATAATCACTTTAAACCATTAGTTAATAGGCTAAATGGATAATTGAGTCACTTTGGTTTACTAATTATGATTTGACACTTAGTTGTTAAGTCATTGGGTAGATCTTTAATCTAGTTGTGGTCGTCTTGATTAATCAGTGATAGGTCAGCTATATTTGGACTCTATGTGAACAAATCACAAGGCCAAACTCGATACTTAAGTGATCGAACGGATTAATTGGCTTTCTATGGTTGATTTATTGAATTTCTGTAATTTTTTACCGGTACCACTCACGTATAGGCTCACTTCAAGCATCAAGAGCCAATAAGTGACAATGTGGGATAATTATATCAAAATTTTTCATGGATTTTTATAAATTCAAAATATCGAAAATCTAGGATGTTACACCGTCGTGGTTAAAAGATGATTCCATGGAACACTGTCCATGGAATTGTTGCCCGACCCGTCGTTGGAAGGCATAGATCCGAGGAGAAAGCCTCTCTCTGATATCAAACTGACGCATGGGTGGACGTGTTAAGGTTGAGCATTATCTTCCTTAGGGGAATAACTATTCCGAATCCTTGGAGCTTCTCTGGACTCCTCACAGAGATGCCTCAAATCCACGAGGAAAGATAAAAACTAGAAGTAATTGTAAAAATTTGAAATAAATTGTTTGATAGTAAAAAATGAGTTTACAACCCTTTAAATAATATTATGAACCCTAGGTAGAAGTTTTGAAATCAAACTACAACTAAAAGTCCCTAAAATCGTAACTTACTATTTATAGACGATCATGATTTCTACTAGACCTCATGGTTTTCGGCCGAAAATAGTTAAGTGTCTTATTTGGCTTAACCATGTTGTTGTCTTAATTTTTCTAATCACTTTTCGTATTGGACACATCTCTTAAAGCTCAACGGATGAAGAGTTACAATCAAACTAAAACTTACTAAAAATAGTAAAAATGAAAATACATTAGAATTTTGATTTTCAATCTGATGGAATCTCACAAATTCAGTTTGGCAACCCACGTAAGGTAGGGCAAAGGCATAATGACACTAAGTTAGGCCAAATGATGGAGATTATTCATCTTGGCACCAAGTTAGTCCCATCACATGAGATGACCAATCTAATTATATATGTGTTCGGATACTTACATGTCCGTTCCCAAGGCACCGAAATTCATGTACCACATTTCTTCTCAGTCGACATGTCGAACAATATTTTAACTTGTCGACTTGATTTGACATCATGTCAAATGATACTTCAACATGTCGAAACTAGTAGAAATCGTTTAGTAGCAATTTTAAAAATTTCGAGCAGAATTTTGACTTGTTGATCAATTGCTGAACTGTCGACCTATGCTAATATTGCCAATTCTTCTTAGCTTCTTTTATTCGGTTCATCATAGTCATGAACAAATCCACGACCTATTTTATGTCATAATTTTTAAGTGCTCGCGTATCGTCCATCACACTCTATTGGAGTATCAAAGTTTTCCTCATCAACATAATGCCCCTGCCTATATCCAGAAGATGTAAGTACCTTCTTATAGACGAGAAACTGTGCAGGGGGTCTAATTATTTACTACTGCAGGCCATTCATCTGACTTTGAATTGGTCTTGCCCCAAATACATCTCCAATTGAGTTATCCTTGTTGGATCAATGGCAGGCCTCTCTCTCCTTATCATTCATAGTGGAGACCCTAGCTATCCCCACAATGATATGCTTATATAGATTTGGACTCTTTTTTACATATTATTATTATAAATATTATCTTCTAAAATCTATTTTGAAGCGTTAAAATTAAATATTTAATGTGGATTAATTAGCGATTCAAAAGCATGAGGGGAGTGTTTCTCTTTGGTGCATTGAAGATCCGACGGTTAAGATGGTGGATTGGATTCTATGAGGGGTTTTAGCAACCCCATACTAACCATCCAATCCAATTCATATAGACCAAATCATAGAAAAATTCAATACTAACCATCCCATATCGTTGGATAATTTCGGATTGAACCTGGCCCAAATGTTGTTTCTCGCCCCCATCCATTCCAAGCCACCAACCAAACAGCTGGGCTCATACGACTGGGAAGACATACGAGTGGGTCCCACATCACGAATCGTACGGATGCTTTCTGGAGCAAAACTCCTTCGAGATAGGGGTGTGAATGAGGTGACTATATTCAACGATATGCATTAACCTGCAATAGGAGTAGATAACAGTCCGTCTCACATTGCAAAACTCACGTCACACTGTCACAATACGAAACGGATTGGCTCCTCCCCCTGCCACCAGCCAGGTGGCTGATGGTCGGTGGTCTGTGGGCCCCACCATGATGTATGTGTTTCATCCATTCCGTTCATCCATTTTTAAAGATCATTTTAGTGTTGGTGCCAAAAATTATAGGGATTAAATCTCAGGTGAACCACACCACAGGAAAGCAATAATGATTGGATATCCACCATTAAAATCCTCCTAAGGCTCAATGTACTTTTTATTTGACATCCAATCTGTTTATTAGGACATACAGACTCAGATGAAGGTAAAAAACAAAGATCAGCTTGATTCAAAACTTTTATGGCTCCCCATATTTTTTTTAATGGTCGACATTCATTCAACACTTTTTCCTGTAATGTGGTCCATTTGAGACTGGGATATATCTCATTTTTGGTCTTGTATAATAAAATGATCTATAAAAATATATGAACAGCATGGATGAAACCAATACATCATCATGGGGCCCACAGAGCACCGACCATCAGCCATTGGATGGTGACAGGGGGAGTAAATCCGTTTCCGCCCAACATTGCAGTGATCTAAGTGTAAACTAAAAAACTTGGATATCCTGAAAGAGTGCAATGGATGATAATCACGTAAGTTGCATACATAGCATACCGTCAATTCAAATTAAAAATAATGCTTCTCTATTTAGGTGTATTTTCATAAAACATTATGTTTATTTGACTATTTAACCATCGGTAGACATTTAGTCGACGGTTAAAAATTAAAAATTATCTAATGGTCCAAATTCAACAAACTAAATATGGGCATGCATAGTACTTCACGTGAGTTTTGAGATTGATAACCTCTTATTAATAAAATTCAAGAGGGGTGGAAAAATGGGATATATATACCTTTGAAATTTTAAGTGATTGCTACAGTGTACCACTCAAACTAAAAGGAAAATATTTTATGTTTATTTGATTGTTTGATTGTCAGTGGTCATTTAGTCGATGGTTAAAAATAAAAATTATCTAATGGTCCTGTTTTAACAAAATAATGAAATATCTTGAATCAATAATTTATGAGAGTTAAGAGATTGAGAAGCATGTTGTCCACAAAATTAAAGGGGTGGAAAAAATAGAGATATACCTTTTGAATTTCTTGTGATTGTTGTGTACTATTCAAATTGAAAGAAAAAATTTATATGATTGCTACAAAACCAATATAGTTTATTGGATAGATGGTTGAATCAATTAAAAAATGATGTGTGCATTGAGTCTAGCTAAAATGAAAGCAGTGAAATGAATGAGTGGAAAAACAAGGAAGAATGAGATTAAAATTAAATGAATTTGAGAGAACTTAGGGGTAGCACCAATACAAAACAAGATAAGGGAGAAAATAGATTCACATGATATGATCATGTACAGTTGAGATTAAGAACTACACGGGCTAGAATGTATGAGTTGGTATAAGTTAAAGACTCTGAAAGGCTTTTGAGATGCTTAGAAGGACATGGGAAAAGAATTAAAAGAGATTCAATGGCTTGTAGCCTAATTGAAGTTATAACCCTTTGTTATGGGGAAAACAGACCGACCAATACAATTAAAAGAGATGGGATCGAGTTCGACGTTCCGCAAGCATGACAGAGGGACCATAGACTTCAATGAAAGAAACTCAACCGCTTGACTAAGGAGACAAATCGGGACGCCCCAGGTCAGCATGTCCCAGGTCGATGTGTCTCAGGTCAGTATGTCATAGATCGGCTAGCCCCAGACTGGTATGTCCCAGATCAGCGTGTCCCATGTCGGAATATTTCAGGATAGCAAGGAACGCCTCCTATCGAGGACTAACCTTATCCACTTGAGATCCTGGCCAAAAATCTAGAAAATCCATCATGATATGAATCCACCCGAGATCTCAGCTAAGAATCTAAGGTGATCATTACGACTCCTAATAGGACTGTAATCCTACTACGAGATATCTAACTAAATAGAGAGATCCCTCCTATACCACCGCCTTTCCTCAACTATAAATAAGAGCACCTCTAATGGTGGAAGGTACACAAAATTTCTCACCCAAAATCCCTCAATACTACTACACCGAGATTTCTAGCCTGACTTTAGCATCGGAAGGTCCCTTGCTTTAGCCAGGGTCTCCTTTGTTTCATTCATGGACAGGTGTTTGAATGTGTAAAAAGGGTGGATCAAATTTTTGCATCAACACCCTTGATGGAATGAAGCGGCAAGAAAATTTTCATTAGCTCACCCCAATTAGTTGGGTTAAAGCTTTGATGATGATCAAGATAATGATAACAATGATGATCTCCCATTCCAATTTTGGGAACATGAATTTGAACCAGTAGTTTCCACAATTTAATTAGTTTAATATGAATTTGTAGGCCACGTCCATAAGATCTTAAAGTCTTTGCTTATCATGCATCATACACTATCGAAGTATCAAAATAACTCTTTTTAAATTTTTTATAAAGAGGTATTAAAAAGAAAGATGCTTATCAGTTAGGCACAAAGCAATATATATCCATTAATAAATAACAGAAATATAAGCGTGGTCCACTAAATGAGTGAATGTGGTTGATTTTTACACAAGATAATTTCAATTATATGGACAAACTAATGGATAGGTTGGATGTCACACTCACATGAAAGGTTTGGTGTCGAGCAACTTATGATCCAACCGTTGTTGGAGTGGCACTTAGTATTCATGAATCCAAACGGTTGATATTATAAGGCCCACCATATTTCCAACATTTAAAAAGTATATACAATCAGACAAGAGGCAAACAGTATACTGATATATGAAATGACTGGCGGCTGTTTTTTTTTGTTTTTTTAATTTGTTGGGGATTACCGGAATAGTTTATACAGAGCGGATTGTCTCAGCCACTGCATAGAAGATAATCCGTCCAGACAGGGATATGTAGGGCCACTGAATTATGGGTTTAATCTACGGCGTCCATCCATTTTGAAAAACCATATTAGGCTATAAGCCCAAAATGAGGCAGATCCAAGGCTCAAGTGACCACATGTTAGGGATTGAACGGTCACCATTAAAAACTTTTTGAGGGCAGCAGAAGCTTTGGATCAAGATTATATTTGTGTTTTCCCTTCATACAGGTCTATGTGACCTTATGAACAGTTTGGATGACAAATAAGCATTACGAAGGTTTCAATGGTGGGTATTATTATCACTGCTACTTCCTATGCCATGGTCCATTTGAGCATTGGATCTGTCTCCTTTTTGGCCTGATTTTCTAAAATGATCTGTAAAAATGAATGAACGGCATGGATAAAACCCATTCATCACGTTGGACCCCACAGGCTGAGCCCCTACCAGGGACTGATTTCCATCCAGATGGGGACAGGACACAATCCGCTTCCGTGCCTCTCCCCAGTCCCCGCCTCCAAACCGAAATAAAAAAATAAAATATTAAAATGAATAAAAAGATTTAAAAAATAAAAATAAAATGGGAATTACAGTGGTAGGTCCTATTTAACCAATAGATGGATGGCCAAAATATCCTATAGCTAGAAATTTGAACATTATATAATTTTTGGTGCATAGGCCATCCAGAGTCATTCCCATTGAATGAACGTTTTAGATGAGCAAAAATATGGGCCCCACATTCAGAAACTGAAAGACAGAACACATGTAAAAACACTTCCGCAGAGCACTACAAAATATCGTGAGTCAACCTTACAAGTCTTCCCCACAATTCTATAGGCTATCTTCTAACAATCCAAGCTTCCAACGTCATCCAGGTGATGTATATGTGGACCCCAATTTCGTACCTTGACAGTGACACGTGGCACTAACCAAGAAGCTTCAATCCATCCCATGGGAAGCTCACAAGGAAAGCGCACGCCAAAGAAAAAAAAAAAGGAAAAAAGATATATATTTAATGAAGTTGAGTGGATCATGGTGACAGAAAGCTCTCCCACCCTCACATAGCAATGTCTCACTCCCATTTCCTATCACAAGAGCCATCCACTAACCATAATCACAGCTTTTTGGCTTACCATCCTGACCACTCATCCTTCAAACTTTCCGATTATCTGATCTTCGATGACGGCCCGGACGAAGATCCAGAGTCATCGATCATCGGGTTCAGGCAGAATTCGACTTTTCCAACGATGGAGATCGTCGGCGATTCAGACCAAAACGGCGATAACAGCTCCATTAGTAGCATGTAAGTGATGGTTTTGTATTCCGTGGTTTTGAGTTTTTGATACGTGTTGTTAGGAGATAGATTGTGTGAGCTCAATGTGTACTAATGGCCCATATTCATTAATCATTCATGTTCGGTGGGAATCTCGATGCATATTCTAAGTGGGGTTCGTTCCAAATCTCACTTTAAATGGGTATAGAGATACCTGGACACCATGAATGGACGGTTAAGAGCCGTCGGCATACTATCATAATGTACCAATACCTTTTTAGCTAGAGATTGTTCTCCTCTTTTTCTTTTATTTTTTCTTTTTCTTTTTCCATAACTTTGGTGATTGTTGTGTGTTTTTGGAACAGTGAAAGCGGAGAGAAGAATATTACAATGGACTTGGGGGTTCGGATTGCATTTAGAACAAAATCCGAGCTTGAAATCTTAGATGATGGATTCAAGTGGAGAAAATATGGAAAGAAGACTGTCAAGAACAGCCCAAATCCAAGGTAAATGTTTTTGGTAGACAAATAAATAGAGGTATTTTAATTTAAAAAATAAAATAAAATAAACCCATGTTCAATAAATATGTTTTATTTAAAGACTAATATCACGACTCCATCCCACCGGTTCGATAGAAAATCCAATACTCGACCTTTTATTCTCCAAACGCCCCTCCCATTGGACCGAACAATCACAATCTTGTTGTATCATTTCTATCATGTGTACCACACATTGCATGTTTTGTGATTGCACCTGCGCAACTTAAATTAATGAAAGTGCTCGATAACATGAATTGAAAAAGAATATTCATTGGCATTTTTGTACAATATTTGGATTTGTTGGTTTTCAATTAGTCGATGAGATTGGCTGATTAAATGGTTGGCTGCAGGAATTACTACCGATGCTCGAACGGAGGGTGCCCAGTGAAGAAGAGAGTTGAAAGAGATCGAGATGACCACAGTTATGTGATCACAACTTATGAGGGAGTGCATAACCATGAGAGCCCATGTGTGGTTTACTGTACTCAGGACAGCTTTGGTGTGGGCTCCTCTAACCAGAGGCCATTGATGGCTCCACATCCATGGTCCTTACAGGCAGCACACTCCTCTTCGTAGATGGCACTGGCTGATGCTTTTGTTGGGATTTAGATCGAGTTGTAGTACTGTAAATGAGATTTTCCAACACGTGGAGTAAGGGCTTGGACATCTCTATTTTGAATTTTGATGTTGATAGAAGAACAGCTAGTGTAAAATTAAGTATATGGTTGTGATCGTCTTTCTTGATCATGGCCCCCTCTCTCTCTGATATGTAAGTGCTCACATACATGTGACTGTTTTAGTAATGTCAAAACCTTGAGAATGGAAGGATACTTGCCTGAGTAGCCATGTGTGTCAAATCCAGGTTGTTCATCACATGGACCACACTATAAAATTTGAATTTGAGAATAATTTGTTAAGTAGGCGATTGATGATTAATCAATCACGATTCAAGAATAAGTTAGAAGAATTTTGAGAATTGGGGAAATATTTCTTTTAAAAATAATTATTTTGTATTTTTTAAATTATTTGAAGAATTCATTAGTAAGTTCCGTACAAAATATTATTTGCGAATAAGTCAGAAATATAGAATAAATGTTGAATTATTCAATTATATTTAAATTATTGGGAGATTTTTCTTCTTCTTTTTTGAAACATTCATGAATAATTCACAGCTTTCTCTCGGCCTATAATTTTATTGATTGGGAAAAGTTATGTATAATCATTTGACCGTAGTTAACAAAAGAACAGTGCCACACCTACCATATAACTCTAATAGATAAGAATAGGGGCGGTGATAAAACGAAGTCGAAAAGGACTGATCCTGGAGGAGTTCTTTCTGCACCGGTGCCGGTGCTGGCCCGCCAATCTGTCCCGGTCTGGTGCCAAAATCGTCCGACGGAGACAGGGCCGCGAACTTGGGAAATATTTTAGAAAGTTGGAATATACTGTAACAGAGTCCCTACCTAAAAACAGGTTACTGCACTCAAGAAGCATATCAAACTTCTCACATTAAATTTGGACGGTGGATCAATTAATTATAACCGTCCACTTCTTTCATGTGTGTCCAAACCATGGTTTTTTGACTTGTGACTTGGACGACTTCGTTCAGGCCTGTCATATGTCTGAGGGGTGACTTGTCTAAATTGGGCCTATTCATGCTACTGATTGATGTAGAGTGGATCCCCGGCTTCATAGCAAAGATGGACCAGAGAAAGTCTTATTACAAGTAGAAACGGTCTACACCATCGGAACCTTAAATCAGTTATATCTTGCAAATTGGAATGAGTCTTTTGACATATTATATATAATTTTGGTGTAATAGAACATACTTAAGCCAACTAACTCTACTATTTTGTGTCAAACAATCATTCACTCCAAAAGCTCAAGCAGTCAGAGTGTGGTGTATCAATGTATATCAAGGGACTTTTTATCACTTCAACACTCCCCCGCACGTGCGAGGTGGGAACTCCGCACGGGAACATATTGACAAAGGTGGAGGGACACTCACACCATAAATAGGTCGGGCTTAATTTCCCGGTCCTTGGGCCAAACCTGATTTTCCTTACCTCCCGTGGGAGAATGATATATTTGTGAGGCATATTTGCTGTTCTCGAGATTCGAACATAGGACCTTCCACTTTGATACCATGTCAAACAACCATTCACTCCAAAAGCTCAAGCTGTCAGAGTGTGGTGTATCAATGTATATCAAGGGACTTTTTATCACTTCAACATTTTGGATTGCCCACTCTAGATTTGCCAGATTCCATTAGATCGATGGTCAAAAGTCCCGCTTAGTTTCATTTTTATGATAAACAGTAAGTTTTAGTTTGAATATAACTTTTGATCTTTTGAGTTGTAAAAGTGTGACCAACATGAAATTAAATGGCTTAGGAGAGTACGGTTGTCTTAACAAGTTGGACACTTACTATTTTTGGTTGAAAACCATGAAGTCTAGTAGGAATAGAGCTTATTATTATTATTTTTTTTTTTTCACACACGCACACACACCCCACACACTCACGCCCCACACACTCACACTGGTGGAACTTCACCACCCATGGATACTCCAACCCTTGACCGGGAGTTGAAACTCCTGAGAATCTACCACCCGGGCAAGAGTTAGGACCCTAATAGGAATAGAGCTTGGTAAGTCACGATTTTATGATGTTTTAGTTGAAATCTAAGTCTAAAACTCTTTCTTAAATTTGAGTTCATTACTTAAAGAGTAGTATTTTTAAATTTTTTTTTAATGATCAACCAAATTATTTGGAATTTATTTAAAATTATTCATGCTTTTTATCATTCATGTATTCGAAAAAGCTCTTTGAGAAATTCAAAAGGCTTCATGGATTTGGAGTAGTTATCTTCTAAGGAAGATAGTGATCCACCTCATCATCTCCTTCCTTGTGACATTGACTCATGGTGTCAAACTGGACTGAACTCAGTTTGAGTTGACTCGGATGAGTCTCATGCAACCCTCTTAAAGAGTGGAACAACCATGATCCTTGGATCAGGACACTTTGGATTTGTGGGATGGCCCACCTGGGATACAAGAATCTCTAATAACCTTGAGATGTCCCAATTGAAAGGGCAAATGAGGCGGTGCTCGAATTGGCCCACAGTGAAAAAGACAAAAATACTGTTTTCTTGCCTTTTAGACTGGATTGGTTATTTCCCCTGCCTGCCGGGCGAGGATTGGGGGACGCCGATTTCCCCGAAATGCCTTTCACCCCAAGTTCCTGCCGAGTAAGGATTTCGTACTGAGTTGCTCAGTACGCTTTTATCGTACTGAGTAAACTCAGTTGAGCCTAGTATGAATGTATGTGGGTTATCCACGCCGTCCGTATTCATTTCCAGATCATTTTAGTGGTTGATTCCAAAATACAAGTATTCCCAAAGCTCAAGTGGACCACACCAAAGGAAACAGTGGGAATAATGACTTACACCGTTGAAACCTTGCTAGGGCCCACAGTGATGTTTATTTGTCATCAAACCTGTTCATAAGATTACACAGACATGGATGAAGGGAAAACACAAATATCAGCTTGATCCAAAAATTCTATGGGCCCCAAGAAACTTTCAACGGCAGAATTTCAATTCACACTGTTTCCATGGTGAGGTTCACTTGAGATTTGGATATATTTCATTTTTGGGCTCAATCCATCAAATTATCTGTTAAAATGGAAGGACGGAGTAGATAAAATATGTAAATCACATTGGACCCTACGGAGTTTACTCGGTATGCTTATTGTACTGAGTTACTTAGTACACAATCTGCTTCCGTTCCTACGTTACAAACTTAGGTGGGCCCATTGTCATGTTTGTGAGTAGAGCTGGGCATTGGACCAAGTCGGATCGGATTGAGTCCAACTCGACTCGGTCCGGATTCTACATGACCTGACCTAAACTCGATCCGATCCGGGATCGAGTCCAAGTCATCTGACTCGATCCGATCCGATGCATTGATAGCTCGATCTGAACCGAATCTAACTCGGTCAGGAAAACTTAATCAGATCGGGTTGGGTACCGTTCGGATTGGAAGAGAGAAGTGGGTGATACAAACTAGAATCGGATTGGCTAATGGTGGTGTATTGACGTCAGCAAGTTCTTAAGGTCAAACTATGAGGTCTGTGTTATATCTAAACCGTTCATCCATAATTTGGAGAGCATGTCTTAAGGCTTGAGCTGAAAAATAAGACAGATTTAAAGATCAGTTGGACTACACTGCAAAAAATAGTGGAGGATTGATCATTAACTATTGAAACCCTTCTTCAAATCACAGAAGTTTCGGATCAATATGAAATTTGTTTTTCGACTTCATCCATGTATTTTTAACATTATAAACAGATTAGATAGAAAATAAATGTTATGGTGGGGCCCATGTAACTTTGATCTCATTTGAGCCATTCGTATAACTTGGAGCTCGAGGCGCGTACGTGCTCATCTTCGCATGACTGTTCACTCCCCAAGTGCAAGGTTATGATGTAGTAATAACTCGGTAAGACCGAGTTCGAATCCCAAGGGACTGAAACTCGTACGTTATCTAAAATTCAGTAGAATTAGAACTAGAATAAGGTGAAATCTAAACTAATTATGATTTGAGAAATAATGATGGAATGGTTATCTAAAACTTAAGAGAAATCAAGGGTAAGAAAACTAGAGATTCAGAGGATCCACTTGTAGAGATCAGGGAGATCTTATGCCTGTTTCATGCATCATGGAAATTAACTTAACTGTCATTGATCTAGTTTTCAAGAGATAAAAGGTATATGAATTAGAATGGATTCCATCACCAAACCATTCCCAGGAGACTATGGCAAACAACAGAATTAAACTAATTACCAACCAATCACATGTCATGAAAGTTAGGAAGGGTACCGACATCCGACCATGCCCAGGAGACAATGGTGAACAACAGGGCTACCTGACGTCATAAACATAAAAAGGAAAAGAAAATATTCAAAGCCATCTCAGACCCATTTTAATTTCAGTCACAACAGACCATTAAAGACTAGAAATATTCTCTTAATTAAACTATAATCAACATCAGTCAATTTAGACAAAAGGCACACGCATGGAGCTCTCCCATCACACTACAAGCTTCACCTCTTAGCCCTAGCTAAGAGGTTTATCCTAGCATGATGCGGATATAGCTCTCAAAAATTAAGAAAAAAATAAAATGAAAAATAAGAAAGCAAAAGAAAAATCTGTTAACGTTCAGCTCCCTGCCACGTCCAAGCTTGGATTTGAATCCCACTCCCTTCTCACTCTCTCTCCTTTTTATAGGCAATACAGGTGGTGGTGGAGCCGGCAGAAGAGGCCATGCGAAAGCTTGCGTGCGTAGCCTTTACGCACAACAGATTGTCGGTGACGTTTTTCCCAACTCCCCTTACGCAGCCAAGAACAGGTCCTCTTTACTCCCATGTTACTGTGATTCTGTCCAAAATACTAACGTCTCCTGGGGATTTTTAGGATGGTCTACACGATGGACGGTTCAGATCAGCCATCCGATCATTGATGGTGGGCCAGGATGATCCGGAACGTCCGATTTTTTTGGACCGCGTAACACAGCTTACGCGAGGAGCTCTGGCTGTCAATGGGGCCCACTCTTTCCATTATCTGTGAAATCCACTCCGTCCATTAGCTTCGTGGCGAGATTTCGGGTTGGAATGATGTGATTATATTCACATTTAGTGTGGCCCACAGAGTTTTAGACCCACCGTTCGTTGTGCTATTGAACGGTTAAACAAAACGATAACTTGATACATTCAAATTCCAGCAACTAGGCATGGATTATGGCCACCCCAGGAGACGGATGAACGGTTTGGATTACCATTTTTGCCAATGTATGGGACCCACTACTGAGAACCGACGGTCTCTGTTGCGACAGATCATAGAAGACGCACTTGCTATTTGAGTCGGTGATGTTTGTGGGGTCCACACTCCAACGTGTGAGAAATCCACTCCATCCAGTGTGATCCACTCGAAAATAAATTGGAAATAGACAAATTGAAATCGGATTTGGCGTGGTCCACCATTCTTTCCACTTTACCGTCAATCTTCCCTACGAACGGCCAGATTTCGCTCCTCGTGATGTTTTAGAATTCTGCCACCTAGGCAGTGTTAATAAGATCCATGGAGATCTGATGGACGGTCCGGATCGGACTTTCAAAGCATGATGGTGGCCCACAAAGAGGAACCAACGGACGCTGGAACGTCCGCTGGAGCTATTTTGAGAAGAGGAATCGGTCAAGGGATGGTTTGACCGTCCCTTTGTCATCGTGCACAGCTAGTGCACTTGTGCACTATGCACATTCAACTCAGGTAGGGTCCACTGTACTTCTTGTGAGAGATCCAATCCGTCCATCCCTTTTCTCATATAATTTAAGCTGTTAAGACCATTTTTTAAGAATATCCAGATATCAGGTGGGCTCCAAATCACTGTTTTATGGGTTGATCTGTCCGTTGGCCCACTTTCTGAGGGATCCAATGGCTGAAATTTGACTTGTATGGTTAATTTCTTGTCCTCAGGTCACGTATGAAGTTTCGAGCCGAACTGATGGTGGGAATCTTGTGATCTTGCACTCTGGACGTCTTTTAGGCCACTTGAGCTTCAGTTTCTCGGTTTTCTTTGATCCCTGGCATGTGATTCCGTCGATCTTAGCCCACTGGAGTCCTGTAACTTGCCTTGGTGCATCTTGAGTACTAAAACCATATTTTTAACACCCATTTTCAGTTCAAGCTCTTAAATACACCCTGCATCACAAACACAATAAAACGAGCCATTAAACAGTATCTTATTCGTAAATCTCGGCAATAAATGGGGTCTGATATGCAATATTTGACCCTCAACATAACCCCCAACCAGCATCTTACTAGTCCCGAGCAAGGTATGCGAAAAATAAGTTGAGAATGAACTCGAGTGATTTCCTGAAAAACGATTCAGATATAAGAAATTTAAAATTCATGAATGTTGAGAATTATTTCTATTGGACTCAGGTACATGGTAAACTCATAATTAAGTTCAAGGCATTAATCCATAAATCATAAAAATGATAAACATTGAGTTCCATGGGTGTATTGTGTAATCTCAACTTACCGCCATTAAGAGGTTCAATCTTCAATTTCATGATATCATTGGTAACTAATAGAGCATTCAGGACACCCAAAATTTGTCTTACAGATCATCTTTTCAGTTTTTCAGCTTTTGATTTTTTTCTTGAAAGTAACATCAAGAAGGAGAAACAAATTCTCACCTATAGGGAGCAAACCTATGGTGAAAATTATTCGCCAACCTTTTCCCAAATCATCCATGGGGAAACAAATCCTCACCTATAGGGAGCAAACCTATGGTGAGAATTATTCACCCAAACCTTTTCCAAAGGTATCTCTTTTTCTTTTTTTTCTTTTTCTTTTTTCTTTAATTGATCATGACGGGCAAATTTTCAAGCGGTTTCCTCACATGCTTAGTGATTACCAAGTTAACCCTTCAATATCAGACTGAAACCTTAATGTGAAAGCGAGATGTGACATGTGAACTCATGACTCAATCAATGTTTACCACATCTAATCATGGATTAATAATTCGAACTAACAGTGAAAGCTAACAGATACTGAATCCAAGAGTCATAAATTATCAACATCACGAATCTTGAAATACTGATTAGGAAACCTATGATCCAATCTTTAAAAAATTTTCCCAATTGTTGCTCAGGACCAAGAAAATACCGATTAGGAAACCTAATCTCCCACCCCCAACCTAAAATCTACATTGTCCTCAATGTAAAAGATATAATATGCAATGCACATGGGACGACGAAAGTAAAGTGATAGGAAGATAGTACCTGAATAACGAATCGAGAGAGTTTTATCAAGAGATCATAGGGAGAGAGCAGATTAGTACGAGAGAGAAAGAAGAGCAAAAATAATGAAAATAAAATCCTACCTATACCACTTTCGCAGGTGTTCTCGATTGCATTTAGCGTATGCAACAAGCCTTTAAACCCCTAGGTTACCCCTAGTGGGCGAGTTGTAGTCTCGTGAGGGTTTGCAGTAATGTTACCCACAAACATTGAACTATCTAATGAAATGGAATAAAATGACTGGGTTGCCTCCCAGGAGCGCTAAATTTACCGTCTTCAGCCAGTGTAACACCCTGAAAATCGGGGGTCGTGTATAAACTCAACTCCCGAGTTCCAGACCGTCACTTATGCAACAAAAATGGTTATGATTCAATGTTGTCTGATTTAAAGCATTCACATGAGTAAAAGTATACCAAAACTGCAATTCATACTTCAGATCCAGTGATACAAGCAAGCGGAAGACTAAACAATGTATATATCACTGTATGAAAAAAACAAAGTAATCTCATCTGTCTCCAAAGTATGACTACATCTCTGAGTCTCATTTACATATACATAACAAAAGGATAATGTTCAAAAGAAGGTCTCACTGATGTCCCCTCGATCCAGGTCACCTACGGGAAGCCGTCGTGGTACTGCATATACGAGAACTCATCTTGGTCCTCGTCGATCTCCGACTCCACCTCCTGGATCTCGGTCTCATCTGTACCTACAACAGGGTCTGGTGGGTGTTGCAAACACCATCCCGTAACGTGGGAGTGAGTGATCAACTCAGTGGAATCATAGAGCAAAGATTAGCATGTTCACAATTCAATCACGCGATAATAGTAAAGCAGTAAATCAGACAATCCTAATACTGTTGTTAATGCAAGATGACATGACGTGATGTATGCCCTCACCGACGATCTCCCTCATGCGGCAACATCTTACTACCGCGGCATGCCACACTCCCTAGAGTGCTCCACATCTTCCAGGCACATGCAATGCTATGGTGATATGATTTCCAAGTTGTTATTAAGTCCATTCAAACAGCAAGATTGGGAAACTAAGGTACTTCCCTTGTATCAATCCCAACACAGATCCTGTCTAGGGTCGTCACTCCTAGTAATCTCATACGATGTATATTTCGTAGGTCACTGCAAGGGCTGCCAGGGCTGTTGCTCGCACTCGTTGCACCGCTCCCCCATCACCTTATCAATACAGGCCTACCGTACTCTACTGCAACGGAAGGGTCGTCGCCTCCCGTGGACTCAGAATACGCTCGCGGTCACTACAAAGGGCTCGTCGCCTGATCAGTGTAGGCCGACAGATAGAATATAGTGTCCCATACCACCATAATCTGCTCACGAGTCTAGGTGCTCACTGGTCACTACGGGGAGGTTTGTGGCCCCAGCGTAGGCCGACAGCTCGACCACGGTGTCCCATACCACCATGCCCGGCTCATGAGTCTTCGTGGATCAAGGTACCATGGTTAACAGGGTTTACAATGGTAAGTTCAGTACCCTAGGTTCAAGCAGTTATGACTCATACAAGGTGAACATATATCGGCCAGTCGGGTTACTTGACGGGCTCGACTAGCGCGATCGCATCTCAAGCCGAACGACATGAAGTGCGTAAAACACTTCGCGTGGCCTAACCACTGCCGCCAACTCTAAACACGAATCACGTTCATCGACGCGTCGTTCGTGGCTATGACCAGTCAGCCATGAAATCGCTCGGTTACCGACTGCCTGGACTAAGTCTAGTCCCACACATCTATGGAATCCTATCAGCACTATACGCAAAGGTATTGGAATTGAAATACATCATGTGAGCATGTTAACACATGTTATAACATTCAACTTAAGTAAATCTTCAAGGCATACTTTCTATGCATGTAATGCAATCATGCATAAGGTAAACATGTAGAAAATCATTTAGGTCAGCATTTTAATCATGAAATCAATCTCAACTACTACATAACATCATTCAATTCAATACATACTAATACAAGCATTTATACAAACACATACACTACACACTTAAGTCCACATATAGTATGTCGACCCAAAGTGCGCAACTTGGCGAATTTCTTTGCCAAACTGATTATGCAAGCATTCCTAACTCTCTAATGCGGCGACAAACCATGTCAATCACGTCAGCAAAATATGCATGTAGACCGTACTTCCTACAAATGACTAAAATACCCTAAATCTCATATTCTTCGTTAATTTACGAAACAGGAAACGGAGAGCATGTTGTACATGTCAAACGGCGATGCCGTCGATAATCTACTATTAAACGACATTGAAAGCGTTGTAAACCGTCAATCAAAGCGTCTAAAATCCTCACCTAGACTCTTACGGTTGCAGGATTTCGAACGGAGCGTGTACGCTTCGTCTACGGCGGTAGGAAAGCCTGATTTATGGAATACGTTAGCTAACATGTTAAGCATCTAAGCAAACCCTAAATCAGTAAGTTTTTGGGGTTATTTTATACCTGAAAAATGGAGAAATCACCAGCCAGGTGATTGGAAAGAAGTGCTGAAGCAGCAACTGTCAGGGGCTCGGAAGCGGGGAAATTCTCTTCTTCTCTTTCTCTCAAACTCTCTCTCTTTTCCTCCTAGGGTTTATGATTTTCGTATGGGAAGGAGAAATGAGGGTTTCAACCCCTTTTATAAGCTTAAAATTGCCGAAAATAGGCTCCGGGACGAAGTTTACTTGATGCCTATCCATTTCGGGGCTGTCTCGGTCCAAAAACTGCTTTCTGGTGGTCCCCTGGTCGATTGCGATCAGACTTAAGCTCATGGGTACCAGATGTACCTCGTATTAAGTTTTCAGTCTGGCAGGGTTCGCAGATCGCACGTGGCGGACCAGTTTCAGTTCAGTGGTCACCGCACGTAGATCAGGACTGAAAGTCTCATGATAATAAATAGAAATTTTTCCTGATCCGAGGGTGTAATCTGGATGAATTCTGACGGTCAGAACGCTTAATACTGACGCGTCAAGTCGTGTGCCAGATTTGAATTTGAAATTCCAAATCCGTCCCTATTCGCGGTCGCTTCAGTCCGGGTTCAACGAAATAGTCTGTGATTATCGGTTTGACTTGATTTTCGAGATGATTGTCAAGTCCAGCTGGGCGGTTCTAACGGTCTAAGATAGGAGGTATCGGACCTTCGACGCGCGGTCTAAATCCAATACAAAAGTTCAACGTGGTCCAGAGGACAAACCCGCTTAGAGTTTGATCCGAGGTTATAGAGTATTGTAGAGTTGTTTGTTCTACTCGATTTGGGTCTTGCAGAACGTATTTAAAGTGATCAGGGACTATTTCCCAGCTACTCTAGCGTTACGCTAGCTAACTTACGCTTAATTTCCATGGAAATTAATTCTACGCGATTTCGGGTCGAGTTGGTACTCGAGCCCAAGTACGAATTTTTCACGGGCATTACAATCTACCCCCTTTAACAAATAATTTCGTCCTCGAAATTTGTACCTTTTCGTACTCCTCGAGAAGCTGTGGGTATTTTTTTCTGATCTCGGCTTCTGTCTCCCAAGTAGCCTCCTCCTCAGAGTGATGCGTCCATAGTACCTTCACAAGGGGAATCACCTTGCTACGCAGTACCTGCTCCTTCCTGTCTAAGATGCGTGTCGGTCGCAGGATATAAGTAACATCCTCTCCTAACTGCACCTGCTCCCATCTGATGATATGGGAAGGATCAGCAACGTACTTCTTCAGCATAGAAACATGAAATACGTTGTGGACGCTCGCGAGGGGCGTGGGTAAAGCCAATCGGTAAGCCACTGCTCCCACACGATCGAGGATCTGGAATGGACCAATGAATCGCGGTGTCAGCTTCCCCTTCTTCCCGAACCGAAGGACTCCCTTCATAGGGAAAACTCACAAAAACATGTGATCCCCGACTGTGAACTCAAGTGGTCTCCGTCTCGTATCAGCGTAGCTCTTCTGTCTGCTCTGCGCTGTAAGAAGCCGACGTCGAATAATATCAATCTTCTCTGACGTCGCCTGCACCAACTCTGGGCCGATCAAGTTACGCTCACCGACCTCTAACCAACAATGCGGTGCGCGACAAGGTCGCCCATACAGCGCCTCATAAGGTGCCATGCCGATACTCTCCTGGAAGCTATTATTGTACGCAACCTCTGCATATGCAAGACAGTCATCCCAACTGTCCTTGAAGTCCAATGCGCAAGCTCGCAACATGTCCTCCAGGATCTGGTTCACTCGCTCCGTCTGTCCGTCCGTCTGTGGGTGGAAGGCAGTACTAAACTTCAACTTCACACCCATAGCCTCCTGAATGCGAGTCCAGAAAATAGAAGTGAACCGCGTGTCTCTGTCCGACACGATCTCCAACGGAACTCCATGCAGACGCACAATCTCTCGGATGTACAATCTAGCCAGCTCGTCTGCAGAGTTCGTAACTCTGATCGGTAGGAAGTGCGCCGACTTCGTCAATCGATCGACGATCACCCAAATGGAATCATGCCCCTTCCTCATCTTCGGCAACCCAGAAATGAAGTCCATGGAAATGAAATCCCACTTCCACTCTGCAATCGGCATAGGCTGCAAAAGTCCAGGTGGTCGGTGATGCTCTGCCTTCACCTGCTGACAAGTGAGACAACGGGACACGAACTCAGCTATATGGGTCTTCATACCTTCCCACCAATACGTCCTCTTCACGTCACGATACATCTTCGTACTGCCTGGATGCATCGCGAGTCTAGTAGAATGCGCAGCCTCGAGAATCTCTCGTCTCAAGTCAGGGACGTCTGGGACGCATAAGCGGCCACGGTAACGTAAGCCCCCATCCATACCAACTCGCCAGTCGGCGTCAGCATCATCACTGGCCTGCTCTCGAAGCTCAGTAAGATGCGCATCGTCCCTCTGCGCCTCGATGACTCGGTCATCGATCTGGGATCGCACCTGTACATGTGCGATGAACTCAAATGGCTCCTCTACGGTGAGTTTCTGCTCAAAGTCTCGCAAAAACTCAACCATATCCCACTCGGCAACCATCAGCGGAGCCACAAACTCTATCGCCTTCTTGCGGCTCAACGCTTCAGCCACAAGGTTCGCCTTCCCAGGATGGTAAGAGACTTCAAACTTGAAGTCCTTCAACGTCTCCATCCATCGCCGCTACCTCATATTCAAGTCTCGCTGCGTGAATATGTACTTGAGGCTCTTGTGGTCGCAAAAGAGCTCGAACTCCTCTCCGTAGAGGTAATGTCTCCAGAGTCTCAGTGCGAATATAACGGCTGCCAACTCTAGGTCGTGTGTAGGGTAATTCTCCTCGTGCTTCCTTAATTGTCTCGAGGCATACGAAATTACCCTGTCCCTCTGCATAAGGACACAACCCAAACCAACGCTAGACGCGTCAGTGTATATAGTGTATCTAACCCCTTGCTCTGGCAATACAAACACAGGGGTGGACGTAAGTCTGTCCTTCAGCTCCTGAAAAGCTGACTCCGCCTTATCATTCCAGGCGAACTTCATGTCCTTCCGTGTCAACTGAGATAAGGGTCTCGCGATCTTCGAGAAGTCCTGAATGAAGCGCCGATAGTAACCAGCGAGACCCAAGAAACTCCTCACCTCAGTGACAGAACCAGGCTGCTCCCAGTCCTGCACCGCAGCTACCTTAGACAGGTCAACTGCCATGCCATCCTTGGACACCACGTGTCCCAGAAACTTCACCTCCAGCTTCCAGAAGTCGCACTTCTTATACTGTGCGAACAACTGATGTCGTCTGAGCGTCTCAAGGACCAAACGCAAGTGCTCCTCATGCTCCTCTCGACTCCTAGAGTAGACCAAAATGTCGTCAATGAAGACAACGACGAATCGGTAGAGGAAAGGCCGAAATACCCGGTTCATCAGATCCATGAACACGGCCGGTGCGTTCGTGAGACCGAACGACATCACGAGGAACTCGTAGTGACCAAAACTGGTCTTGAATGCTGTCTTCTGCACGTCCTCATCTCTGACGCGCAGCTGATGATAACCTGACTGAAGATCAATCTTCGAGAAGTACTGCGCTCCTCTCAACTGATCAAACAAGTCATCGATCCTGGGCAAAGGGTACTTGTTCTTCACCGTGAGCTGGTTCAGCCTGCGATAATCAATGCACAATCGCAGCGAACCATCCTTCTTCTTCACGAACAAGACCGGTGCTCCCCAAGGAGACACGCTAGGCCGTATAAAGCCAAGCTCTAGCAGGCCATCAATCTGCGTCCTTAACTCCTCCATCTCACATGGTGCCATGCGATACGTCGGCAGTGAGACGGGTGTAAAACCAGGAACCAGATCGATAGTGAAATCGATCTCACGTCGGGGCGGCAAACCAGGGATCTTCCTGAACAGATCCCCGAACTCAGAAACAACTGGCGTCTGCTCAAGTACCTGGGCACCAGCGTCGCGCAATAAAGTGGCGTAGCTAAGAATGCGGAAGGGAAGATTTACCCGCACTGGAAATGTGAAGGATGCACCCTCAGGCTCGTACGCTGTGACTATACGAGTCTCGCAGTCAATCTCGGCTCTCGCTGCAGTCAACCAATCCATGCCAAGAATGACGTCGAGATAAATGAGCGAGGGATCGACGACCAGATCAAGAGTCATCGTCCTGCCTCCCAGATCAACCAAACAACTCTCACACATCTGGGTGACATCCGAAAAATCTCCATGAGCTGCAAAGACTCGCACGCTATCCATAGTGACAGTCTGTAACCCAAGACGCCTGACTACGGCACGCGATATCAAAGAAATCGTGGAACCAGTGTCCACCATGACAAGAACGGGAGTACCTCCGATATGGGCCGTGACCTCAAAGGCTGAATGCTGGAAAGTCGACGTCGTAGCTGCCTGAGCTGTCAATGCCTGAACACGAGCCTGCTGTGGCCGGTTCGGCCGCTGTGTCAAGGGCCGCGGAGGCTGTCGGATCTGCGATACCGTAGGTCTGAAAGAAGGATGCGCAGGAGCTGACCGTATAGGCGGTGCTGATATCGCCTGTGGACGTACACGATCAATCTTCTGCAGTGGCGAGAACCCACTGTCCCGCATCCTCGAAAAGCAACTCTGCGCCAAGTGGCCCGTCCTCCCACAGTATGTACATGTCAAACCAGGGCACCGAAACGGTGGTACGGGCGCCGTAGTCCTAGTAGGAGGATCAATGCGAGGCCTCTTGCCCGTGAAGGGCCTGTCTGGCAAATCCGGTCGTGGCCTAGAAGTAGTCGGGCCTCGTGATCGGGCAAGTCGATCCACGTCCTGCTCTGCCCGCATGGACATGTGAACCAACTCCGCATAGGAAGGAAAACTGACATAACACATCTTCGACCGAATATCCGGTCGCAAGCCCTCCAAAAAGTGCCGTATGCTCATCTGCTCATCAGCTAGAATTGTCGGGACGTACCTGCCCAACTCTGTGAACCGATGCTCATACTCGGTAACTGTCATCGCTGCCTGTCTGAGACGGAGAAACTCATTCTCCCTCTCGTGCCTGTAGGTCTGGGGGTAATACTTCTCATGGAAGCGGAACTCAAATGCTGCCCACGTCCATACAAAATCTGCGACAACAGTCCGCAGTACACTATCCCACCACATACTGGCCTCTCTCTCAAACAGGAAGGTAGCCAGCGCTACCTGCTCAGCCTCGGTGCAGTGCAATATCCGTAGGATCTTCGACACTCGGTCGAGCCAGAACTCAGCCTCCTCGGGTCTGTGAGAACCCGTGAAAGTAGGAGGCCGCAAGCGCTGAAATCGCTCCAGAAGGCCCCGTGTGTCGGCAGGATTCCCCGCAGGGAAAGTAGGCTGCGTAGGATGGGCCATGCCCTCATCCTGGGAGTAAGTATAGGCATCCTCAGCTGGATGCGCAGGTGGTGCAGGTGGAGTAGATGTAGTCGCACCCCCACCCTGGGCTAGTGTCCCCACTATGGTGGTCAGAAGCTGCTGCTGCTGTAGCATCATAGCCATCATCTGCTCGAATCTGTCAGGGGGTGGAGCAGGCTGTGGCGGATGAGGTGCGGAAGTAGATGCGCGATGTGGCTCCCTAACTGATGGTGTAAATGGCGGTGGTCCATCTGTAGGACCAACAGCAGGCTGAGACGATCGAACCGCCTCAGGAATCGGGCCCACAGCAGGGTCCGAACGAGTGCCAGACTGAGAGGGAGTCTGATCCATCTGCTCTGACAATGAAAGCCGAACCGCGCTCCTCGTAGTCTTAGGTGGCATTCTCTATATTCAAAATAGGGTGCAACCTTGTCAGTCTCAATTGCACAAATACACCACAATCATTCACTTAAAGAGTCAAAGGTATTCCATGCATTTCAATTAATCAAAATTGTCACAATACAAGGGATATATCCTTACAAGCATCATGACTAGAATTACATGAAAATTAAGACAGTTAAACAACAGCAACATAAGCAAAGCACTAGCCCTAATAGGCTTTACACACATAAAACAGGAAATGACTAACTACTGATAATAACATCAAAGATCGCATCGCTAGTCGGAGTCTGGTGACGGAGGAGGAGCACCCTTATCCTGTAAGCAACACAGGATTGCCTTCAAGGTACGAGTCACCTTGCCAAATTTTTTCTTTGTAACTGCCTTGGCATCAGCGACTTCTGCTCGAAGTTCTTGGACTTCCCTTCGCAAAGCGGTCTGACTCTCCTCCATCCGAGCAATGCGATCGTCGATAGTAGCCTGCGCAGAAGGAGGAGGGCTCTCATCAGTATCCTGAGCCTCCTCTTCTGCTTCTTCCTGAGCTTCTTCCTGAACCTCTGCTCTAGGTTCTTCTTCGCTTTGATCTTCCTCTTCATCAAAGTCATCCCCACTATCCCTTTCAAGTTGATTTTCACAGTATTGTGACCCAATCTTCATCTTAACCATTGTCGACTCATCGATGGTGTGAATCGATACCGGCAATTCGGGCCCAAGTCTATAGGCAAACTCAAGTGCAATCTTACAAATAAGTCGGCCAAAGGGAAGCGATTCGGATGTTCTCCTCGACCTGACTATGAGAACTATCTGCCGTAAGATGAAAGTGGCCATACATACGTTCTCTCCCTGGGCCACTAGAAATAAGAAATCGACCATAAGACGTGTACATTCAATGCGGTTCGTCGACCTGGGATAGACATTGAACGTGCAGATATGATGCAGCAGGCGCAAATCCTCAGACATGTATGTCGCCTTGAGGCTATTATTAGGCTGCCATGGAACCAACTTACTGCACAGAAACCTGGTGCGGCGATCTCGTTCACGTCTAGTCCTCAGATTCTTCTCACTAGGATGCACATCACCAAGAGGCACGTTGAGAAGTCGCGCAATCAACCGGACGTCGATCGTAGCCATCCGATCTCTACCAAAAGGGATTTTGAACTGCAAAGGCTCCAAGGTAGGGTTCTGGATGCTAGCACAGGAGGCACGAACGGTGCTCACATTAGCACGAGCGCGAGCTTCAAAGATCGGTCCCCAGTGCGCAGCTTCAATGCGTTCGAACAACAGATACTCGCCAAACAATCGTCCATCTACGTCCGCCTCGAATAACACTTTGCGATCAGTGTATTGGCCATGAGGCATCTCTGATAAAATTATTCGTCCAAGGTGTGCATGGGGATCCAAATCCCGCTTTGTACGGCACTCCAGGACTACAGCTGGACTTGCGGCGGTGCTTGAACTTGCGGCACCACCCCGCGGTCTTCTCGATCGAGCGGGGCGGCTCGGCCCAGCCTCGTCTGTCGCAGTTTTCCTCTTACCCATCAAAGATATGATGGATGAGAGTGACAGAAGGCCCAAAATGGCTTCCACAAAAGCCATGAAAAACGCTGAAAATGCGAAGAAATGGCTGCCCAATCTGAGAAAAGGAAATCTAGGCGTCGTAGAGGGATGCTTCAAGCTTCCCAAGGCTGTAGTTTCAAGGAGAAATACAAACAAAAAGATGGGATGGAGCACCTCACGATTTCAGCTATATTTGGGGGATTTTGGAGCTCCAAATGGTGAGATCTTTAAGGAAAGAAGCTGCCAACACCCAATAAGTGATGGGTGGTGGTCAGTTTTGGCCAAGGAGGGTCCTAGAAGTGGTTTGGGACGCCGGAGTTTGGAATGGGTTGCTGAAAATCGAAACTAGGGCTATGTAGGGGGCTGTTTGTGAAGGAAGGGTAAGATTTGGGGGTTTTTATGAGGTGGGAGGTATATAGGGAGGGTGTGGACCCCATTTAGGGGCGTGCGCCCGAAGAACGGCTCAAATGGACACCGTCGGCCGGCGATGCATCGCCCGACCGGCGATGGCATCGCCGGCCAACTTTCACGTTGTCCGGTGCGACCCCATGGTCCCAGGGTCCCAAAAAGTCAGGTCCCACCCCCTAGTTCATAGTAATTTGGTCTGTATGAGCCCAAACATGTGTTTGGGGCTTTCCAGGTCCACATCGCAATCCCGAATACCAAACCATATGATGCAGCATATGAATTTGGGGTAGAAGGATCCCGTACATCTATCTAAACCCTTAGTTTCTAAAGAAAGTGAATTTAGAATGGCCTTATGACCATTTTTCATGAAATTTTACTATTCACTGTAAAATTTTGTGAAAGTGCTAATTTGTGTTATTTTCACATTAGGTTTGATGCCTAATATGAAATGGATAAGAAAGAACTGAAGGTCGGAGTGTTTAGAGGAGGAATTTTGAGAATTTTTGGCGAAACGGGGTTTTTAAGCTTTGACGATTGATTACTAGAGTCGTGGTCATCCCACGGCCCAAGGATTCACTTTTGCGGTTTAAAACCGCTCATAGGACGTCTCCACTCGACTTCCTACAGCTCAGAAGTAATTCGGGTAACTTTACGCGACCCGAGATACGTTACAGACTCGATCTTGTGATCGATCCTAATAGACTTCGCCTATCGGCGAATCTGCGATCCTAGAAGTGTTTCTAGACCCTTCTCGCACCCACCTAAGTCAAAGAAAGCGATAGCGTACGTCGCGAGACCATAACTCAGGCCCAGTATACTCTCATTCATGCTCTGATACCAACTTGTAACACCCTGAAAATCGGGGGTCGTGTATAAACTCAACTCCCGAGTTCCAGACCGTCACTTATGCAACAAAAATGGTTATGATTCAATGTTGTCTGATTTAAAGCATTCACATGAGTAAAAGTATACCAAAACTGCAATTCATACTTCAGATCCAGTGATAAAAGCAAGCGGAAGACTAAACAATGTATATATCACTGTATGAAAAAAACAAAGTAATCTCATCTGTCTCCAAAGTATGACTACATCTCTGAGTCTCATTTACATATACATAACAAAAGGATAATGTTCAAAAGAAGGTCCCACTGATGTCCCCTCGATCCAGGTCACCTACGGGAAGCCGTCGTGGTACTGCATATACGAGAACTCATCCTGGTCCTCGTCGATCTCCGACTCCACCTCCTGGATCTCGGTCTCATCTGTACCTACAACAGGGTCTGGTGGGTGTTGCAAACACCATCCCGTAACGTGGGAGTGAGTGATCAACTCAGTGGAATCATAGAGCAAAGATTAGCATGTTCACAATTCAATCACGCGATAATAGTAAAGCAGTAAATCAGACAATCCTAATACTGTTGTTAATGCAAGATGACATGACGTGATGTATGCCCTCACCGACGTTCTCCCTCATGCGGCAACATCTTACGACCGCGGCATGCCACACTCCCTAGAGTGCTCCACATCTTCCAGGCACATGCAATGCTATGGTGATATGATTTCCAAGTTGTTATTAAGTCCATTCAAACAGCAAGATTGGGAAACTAAGGTACTTCCCTTGTATCAATCCCAACACAGATCCTGTCTAGGGTCGTCACTCCTAGTAATCTCATACGATGTATATTTCGTAGGTCACTGCAAGGGCTGCCAGGGCTGTTGCTCGCACTCGTTGCACCGCTCCCCCATCACCTTATCAATACAGGCCTACCGTACTCTACTGCAACGGAAGGGTCATCGCCTCCCGTGGACTCAGAATACGCTCGCGGTCACTACAAAGGGCTCGTCGCCTGATCAGTGTAGGCCGACAGCTAGAATATAGTATCCCATACCACCATAATCTGCTCACGAGTCTAGGTGCTCACTGGTCACTACGGGGAGGTTTGTGGCCCCAGCGTAGGCCGACAGCTCGACCACGGTGTCCCATACCACCATGCCCGGCTCATGAGTCTTCGTGGATCAAGGTACCATGGTTAACAGGGTTTACAATGGTAAGTTCAGTACCCTAGGTTCAAGCAGTTATGACTCATACAAGGTGAACATATATCGGCCAGTCGGGTTACTTGACGGGCTCGACTAGCGCGATCGCATCTCAAGCCGAACGACATGAAGTGCGTAAAACACTTCGCGTGGCCTAACCACTGCCGCCAACTCTAAACACGAATCACGTTCATGGACGCGTCGTTCGTGGCTATGACCAGTCAGCCACGAAATCGCTCGGTTACCAACTGCCTGGACTAAGTCTAGTCCCACACATCTATGGAATCCTATCAGCACTATACGTAAAGGTATTGGAATTGAAATACATCATGTGAGCATGTTAACACATGTTATAACATTCAACTTAAGCAAATCTTCAAGGCATACTTTCTATGCATGTAATGCAATCATGCATAAGGTAAACATGTAGAAAATCATTTAGGTCAGCATTTTAATCATGAAATCAATCTCAACTACTACATAACATCATTCAATTCAATACATACTAATACAAGCATTTATACAAACACATACACTACACACTTAAGTCCACATATAGTATGTCGACCCAAAGTGCGCAACTTGGCGAATTTCTTTGCCAAACTGATTATGCAAGCATTCCTAACTCTCTAATGCGACGACAAACCATGTCAATCACGTCAGCAAAATATGCATGTAGACCGTACTTCCTACAAATAACTAAAATACCCTAAATCTCATATTCTTCGTTAATTTACGAAACAGGAAACGGAGAGCATGTTGTACATGTCAAACGGCGATGCCGTCGATAATCTACTATTAAACGACATTGAAAGCGTTGTAAACCGTCAATCAAAGCGTCTAAAATCCTCACCTAGACTCTTACGGTTGCAGGATTTCGAACGGAGCGTGTACGCTTCGTCTACGGCGGTAGGAAAGCCTGATTTATGGAATACATTAGCTAACATGTTAAGCATCTAAGAAAACCCTAAATCAGTAAGTTTTTGGGGTTATTTTATACCTGAAAAATGGAGAAATCACCAGCCAGGTGATTGGAAAGAAGTGCTGAAGCAGCAACTGTCAGGGGCTCGGAAGCGGAGAAATTCTCTTCTTCTCTTTCTCTCAAACTCTCTCTCTTTTCCTCCTAGGGTTTATGATTTTCGTATGGGAAGGAGAAATGAGGGTTTCAACCCCTTTTATAAGCTTAAAATCGCCGAAAATAGGCTCCGGGACGAAGTTTACTTGATGCCTATCCATTTCGGGGCTGTCTCGGTCCAAAAACTGCTTTCTGGTGGTCCCCTGGTCGATTGCGATCAGACTTAAGCTCATGGGTACCAAATGTACCTCGTATTAAGTTTTCAGTCTGGCAGGGTTCGCAGATCGCACGTGGCGGACCAGTTTCAGTTCAGCGGTCACCGCACGTAGATCAGGACTGAAAGTCTCATGATAATAAATAGAAATTTTTCCTGATCCGAGGGTGTAATCTGGATGAATTCTGACGGTCAGAACGCTTAATACTGACGCGTCAAGTCGTGTGCCAGATTTGAATTTGAAATTCCAAATTCGTCCCTATTCGCGGTCGCTTCAGTCCGGGTTCAACGAAATAGTCTGTGATTATCGGTTTGACTTGATTTTCGAGATGATTGTCAAGTCCAACTGGGCGGTTCTAACAGTCTAAGATAGGAGGTATCGGACCTTCGACGCGTGGTCTAAATCCAATACAAAAGTTCAACGTGGTCCAGAGGACAAACCCGCTTAGAGTTTGATCCGAGGTTATAGAGTATTGTAGAGTTGTTTGTTCTACTCGATTTGGGTCTTGCAGAACGTATTTAAAGTGATCAGGGACTATTTCCCAGCTACTCTAGCGTTACGCTAGCTAACTTACGCTTAATTTCCATGGAAATTAATTCTACGCGATTTCGGGTCGAGTTGGTACTCGAGCCCAAGTACGAATTTTTCACGGGCGTTACAGCCAGACAAATAAAGCAACTACCCTAGTCCTATGAAAGCGATAAACCTACCTATACCTCCATCAGACTAGGAGATCAGTCCTGGTAAATAGGAGCAATCAGAGGCATAGACATGTCCTCTGAATCAAATGCCTCGACAAATGGCTTTAATCGATGTCCATTGACTTTAAACTCCTTGTCATTGTCGAGATCTCTTATCTCGACAGCCCCATGAGGATAAGCAGTGACAACAATGTAAGGGCCGGTCCAACGAGATCGAAGCTTACCCGAAAAGAGATGTAGTCGAGAATCGTACAAAAGGACTTTCTGACCTGGCGTGAATGATTTTCGTAGAATATGTTGATCATGAAACGCCTTCATTTTGTCCTTGTAAATTCTTGAGTTTTCATATGCATCGTTTCGGATTTCTTCAAGTTCATTTAATTGAAGTTTGCGTAGCGAACCAGCGTTGTCCAGATTGAAATTCAGATTTTTAATCACCCAGTATGCTTTATGTTCCAATTCCACAGGCAAATGGCAAGTCTTCCCATAAACAAGTCTAAAGGGAGATGTTCCAATAGGGGTTTTAAAAGCGGTACGGTATGCCCATAAGGCATCGGCCAATCGGATTGACCAATCATTACAGTTAGGGTTAACCGTTTTCTCCATGATATGTTTGATCTCTCTATTGAAAATCTTAGCTTGTCCACTTGTCTGTGGATGGTATGGGGTGCTCACCTTATGAGAGATACCATATTTCTTCATTAAGCTCTCAAATGGTCTATTACAAAAGTGTGAGCCCCCGTCACTAATGATGGCTCGAGGCGTTCCGAACCGCGACAGGATGTTTTCTTTTAAAAATTTAATGACCGTTCGATGGTCATTGTTGCGGCATGGAATTGCTTCAACCCATTTAGTGACATAGTCTACGGCGAGTAAAATATACAAATTTTCAAAGGAGTGGGGGAATGGTCCCATGAAATCAATGCCCCAACAATCAAATGCTTCTATAATAAGGATGGGATTCAAGGGCATCATATTTCGACGGGATAATGCTCCCAATTTCTGACAACGCTCACAAGCCTTACAAAACTCATGAGTGTCCCTGAACATAGTGGGCCAGTAAAGGCCACACTGTAGAATCTTGGCCGTATTCTTTTTAGTAGAAAAGTGACCACCACAAGCCTGTGAGTGACAGAAGGAGATGACACTTTGATGCTCATCGTCTGGCACACATCTCCTTAGGATTTGGTCTGGACAATATTTAAACAAATATGGATCGTCCCAGAAAAATTTACGCACCTTGGTAAAGAACTTCTTCTTATCTTGTAATGTCCAATGTGTCGGTATGGAACCTATAGCAAGATAATTAGCAATATCAGCGAACCAAGGTGAATGGGAGACTCTTAACAGTTGTTCATCAGGGAACATGTCATTGATATGAGTCGCCTCAAGGGAATCAGAGATATTAAGGCGAGAGAGATGATCGGCCACTACGTTTTCTACTCCCTTTTTATCTTTAATTTTCACATCGAATTCTTGGAGTAGAAGGATTCATCGTATCAGGCGGGGCTTAGAATCATTCTTAGAACGAAGATACTTAAGTTCCGCGTGATCTGTGTAGATGATGATCTTAGATCCGATCAGGTAGGACCTAAATTTGTCCAAAGCGAACATTACGGCTAAGAGTTCCTTTTCCGTAGTCGAGTAGTTCACTTGGGCAGGATTTAGAGTCCTACTTGCGTAGTGAATGACGTAAGGCCGCTTATCTTTTCTTTGGCATAGAACCGCTCCAAGAGCATAATCAGAGGCGTAGCAAATAAGTTCAAAAGGAAGACTCTAGTCGGGTGGCTGCATGATAGGTGCAGTGGTTAACATGCCTTTAAGCTTAGTGAAAGCTTCTTGGCACTGCTCAGTCCACTCGTATGGTGCATCCTTTTGAAGAAGATTACATAAAGGACGAGAGAGGAGACTAAAGTCCTTTATGAATCGTCGGTAAAATCTTGCGTGTCCCAAGAAGGATCGCATATCTCTGATGTTCTTGGGTGGAGGTAGGTTAGAGATAAGATCGATTTTTGCCTTATCTACCTCGATTCCTTTGGACGAGATGATATGCCCAAGGACAATTCCCTTTTGAACCATAAAATGACACTTCTCCCAGTTAAGTACCAAATTTTTTTCTTTACATCTTTTCAGCACACATTTAAGACTTGCTAAGCACTCGCTGAAAGATGAACCAAAAACAGAGAAATCATCCATGAAGACCTCTAAATATTTCCCCACCATGTCAGAAAAGATACTCATCATGCATCGCTGAAAGGTGGCAGGGGCATTACATAACCCGAATGGCATCCTTCTGTAAGCAAAGGTGCCACAGGGACATGTAAATGTGGTCTTTTCCTGATCTTCAGGGGCGATTTCAATCTGATTATAACCTGAATACCCGTCAAGGAAACAGTAATAGGAATGACCAGCTAACCTTTCCAAGATCTGATCTATAAAGGGCAAAGGAAAGTGGTCCTTCCTAGTGACGGTATTCAACTTCTCGTAGTCAATGCACATTCTCCAACCAGTAGTAACTCTGGTCGGCACGAGTTCATTATCGGCATTAGCTACGATGGTGATCCCGGACTTCTTAGGAACCACCTGAGTTGGACTCACCCATTGACTATCGGATATTATGATCCCCACTTCCAATAGTTTGGGAACCTCGGCCTTTACCACTTCCTTCATGTTTGGATTTAGTCTACGTTGTGATTAACGAACAGCCTTTGCATTATCCTCAAGATATATACGGTAAGTATAAATCGATGGATTAATTCCCTTGAGGTCCGCTATCGTCTATCCAAGAGCTCCCTTATGCTCAATGAGAGTAGATATGAACATACTCTCTTGTTCTTTCTCCAGGTGGGCAGAGATCACCACCGGATATGTCTCATCTTGACCTAAATAGACATATTTTAAATCAGAGGGCAAAGGTTTTAGGTCAAGCTTCGGTGGCTTGAGATTAGACGGTAGAGGCACCACATCAGTTTAGGGCAACTCTTCAATTTGTGGCCTCCATCGTGCAGTATCAAGCATGGCACACGTCTCCTTAATTATATCATCATCAAGATCATGGGAGTGGGCCAGGCACGTCTCTAGAGGATCAGAGGATAAGGTGAGAGGTGTTCTATCTTCCACAAAAGAATCAATCATGTTGACATCGTGAAAATCGTCATCATTCTCTGAGTTGCTGCCGTTATTGAAAAAGATATTCGATTCCAATGTTAAATTTTCAAAAGACATAGTCATGACACCATTCCTGCAATTGATAATTGCATTTGAAGTGGACAGGAATGGGCGACCAAGAATGACGGGAATCTGAGTGCTCGTATCATTGATGGGTTCGGTGTCCAAGATGATAAAATCAACAGGGTAGTAGAATCTATCTACCTGGACCAATACATCCTCGATGATCCCTCTTGGTACACGAACAGAACGATCAGCAAGTTGTAGTGTGGTTTGGGTGGGTTTTAATTCACCCAAACCTAACTGTTGGTATACCGAATAGGGAATCAGATTGACGCTTGCTCCTAAGTTAAGAAGTGCGTGATCAATTCGATAGTTCCCGATTACACTTGATATTGTTGGGCAACCGGGATCTTTGAATTTTTACAGCACATCTTGTTTTAGGATGACACTCACTTTCTCAGTCAAGGAGATCTTCTTTTGAACACTTTTCCGTCGTTTGGTAGTGCATAAGTCCTTTAGAAATTTAGCATATAAAGGAATCTGTTTTACAACATCAAGCAGAGGAATGTTGACTTTCACTTGTTTCAACACCTCTAGGATATCCTGAGAGTTAGAGAGACGTTTTGGTTCAACCAACCGTTGGGGAAACGGAGCAACTGGCTTTTCTAGAGGTTCCGGTTCAAATTTTTGTGGGGCGTCACTAGATCCATCATTGTTGTCCTCTTCTGGTTCTTGAGGCTTTTCGGGTATAACTGGAAGGGTTTTATCAATAACCTTCCCACTCCTAAGAGTGGTGATGGATTTAGCGTGCCCCATTTGATTTGAAGAGCTTGGGTCACTAACTTCATATTGCGGTTTAGGATTGGAAAGAGGTTGAGTTGGGAAGCTCCCCTTGTTTCCAATCGTATTTTCAGCCTTAAGTTCATGCATTGCTTTCGTAAGGTCTTGAAAGGCTTGCATCATACCCTGATTGAAAAGCTCTTGCTTTTGAAAATGTTTTAGAACCAAATCCTCTTGAGGTTTCTCTTGAGTTGGATTTTGGTTTAGGAACCCTTGAGGTGTAGCCGTTGGTCCATTCCTCCAACTGAAATTTGGATGATTTTTCCAACCAGGATTATACGTGTTGGAAGTAGGTCCATTGAAAGGTCGTTGATAGTTATTTACGGCATTAGATTGTTCATTCAACACTTCTCGAAAGGCAGGTATTGTAGGACAATTTTCAGTTGTGTGAATGTTGCAATCACAGATGCCGCAAACGATTTCATTAACCTTATCCTTCTTTAATTCCATGGCCTCGAATTTTCTGGTGAGATTAGCCACCTGAGTGTTAAGATCATCATCCTCTTTCAGGAGATATATTCCGCCATTTTTCTTCGAATGAGTCGGCCTAGACGTAGTGTTCAAATTTGGGTAATAGTCCCATGATTGTGTTTTTTCAGCCAGACTATCGAGATAATCCCATACCTCGTCAACATTTTTATTAATGAATTCTTCATTACACATTGTCTGGACCATTTGGCGCATGGAAGATGTCAGTCCATCGTAGAAAAAATTTGTAATGCGCCATGTTTCAAAGCCGTGTTGTGGGCATGAACTGACCAAATCCTTAAACCTTTCCTAACATTGGAAGAATGTTTCATCTTCCTTTTGGGCAAAGTTCATGATTGCTTTTCTGAGGGTAATTGTTTTATTATGTGGGAAAATTTTCTTCATAAATCCCCTTTGCGTATCATTCCATGTGCCAATGGATCTAGGACGCAGTGAGTGAAACCACGTCTTGGCCTTCTCTTTCAAAGAAAATGGAAAGAGTTTCAGCCTAATAGTATCCTCAGATACATTAGGAAAGTATAAGGTGGTTATAATCTCATCGAACTCTTTCAGATGTAGATATGGTTCTTTAGACTTGAGCCCATGGAACTTAGGAAGGAGTTGGATAACCCCTGGCTTGATGTCCATATGTCTTGTATTCTCAGGAAAAATCATGCATGAGGGCGTACTCACCCCCGCCGGTTGTAAATAATCTCATAAAGTACGAGGTGGGGGTGCGTGATGCACCTCATTCTCATCATTTACTTCCTCAACCCTAGGTTGGGGTAGTGCTTGAGGTTGATTTTCAGCCATAACCTCCTCTAACTCAAGAGAATTCAAGTGGTGTCTAGTCCTGCGATGGACAGTCAACCCCTCAACTAATCCTCCTTCAGGCACGAGACGTCGAGTGTTGTCGCGTGCCCACTGGGGCATAAAACACACTCAGCCCTCGATTTAAATTCTACCTAGACCTAAGAGAAAAGAAGTAGAAATCTAGAAAATAAAAGGGAAAGATGGAAAGAAGTTACAAAATTTGGAGTCCTAGGTTAAGAATCTGCAAAACAAAACAAAACAAGTTAGTTTATAAGAATATAAAGTCCTAATTAAAAGTAAATTAATTTATAGAGAAAAGAAGAAATTTCAAAGAAAGAAGAATTAGAAAGAGCTTACTAAATTAGAAGCTTCCTACAAAACAAAAAAATTGAGTTAGTTCTAAAAATCAGATAAAAGGAAGAATAACAAGTTTCTAAAGTTAGGAAAAATTCCTAATAAGGAAAATAACTAAGCTTCTAAACCTAGAATTAAAAATTTCTAAAAAGAAAATTTAATCCTAAACTAATCCTAAAACTAATTAATTTCAGAAAAATGTATCCAACAGTCCCCGGCAACGGCGCCAAAAACTTATTCACTCCCCAAGTGTAGGGTTGTGATGTAGTAATAACTCGGTAAGACCGAGTTCGAATCCCAAGGGACTGAAACTCGTACGTTATCTAAAATTCAGTAGAATTAGAATTAGAATAAAGTGAAATCTAAACTAATTATGATTTGAGAAATAATGATGGAATGGTTATCTAAAACTTAAGAGAAATTAAAGGTAAGAAAACTAGGGATTCAGAGGATCCACTTGTAGAGATCAGGGAGATCTTATGCCTGTTTCACGCATCATGAAAATTAACTGAACTGTCATTGATCTAGTTTTCAAGAGATGAAAGATATATGAATTAGAATGGATTCCATCTCCAAACCATTCCCAGGAGACTATGGCAAACAACAGAATTAAACTAATTACCAACCAATCACATGTCATGAAAGTTAGGAAGGGTACCGACATCCGACCATGCTCAGGAGATGATGGTGAACAACAGGGCTTCCTGATGTCATAAACATAAAATACAAAAGAAAATATTCAAAGCCATCTCATACCCATTGTAATTTCAGTCATAACAGACCATTAAAGACTAGAAATATTCTCTTAATTAAACTATAATCAACATCAGTCAATCTAGACAAAAGGCACACGCATGGAGCTCTCCCATCACACTACAAGCTTCACCTCTTAGCCCTAGCTAAGAGGTTTAGCCTAGCATGACGCGGCTATAGCTCTCAAAAATTAAGAAAAAAATAAAATGAAAAATAAGAAAGCAAAAGAAAAATCTGTTAACGTCCAGTTTCCTGCCACGTCCAAGCTTGGATTTGAATCCCACTCCCTTCTCACTCTCTCTCCTTTTTATAGGCAATACAGGTGGTGGTGGAGCCGGCAGAAGAGGCCATGAAAAAGCTTGCGTGCGTAGCCTTTACGCACAACAGATTGTCGGTGACGTTTTTCGCAACTCCCCTTACGCAGCCAAGAACAGGTCCTCTTTACTCCCGTGTTACTGTGATTCTGTCCAAAATACTAACGTCTCCTAGGGATTTTTAGGATGGCCTACACGATGGACGGTTCAGATCGGCCATCTGATCATTGATGGTGGGCCAGGATGATCCGGAATGTCCAATTTTTTCGGACCGCGTAACAGAGCTTACGAGAGGAGCTCTGGCTGTCGGTGGGGCCCACTCCTTCCATTATCTGTGAAATCCACTCCGTCCATTAGCTTCGTGGCGAGATTTCGGGTTGGAATGACGTGATTATATTCACATTTAGTGTGGCCCACAGAGTTTAGACCCACCATTCGTTGTGCTATTAAACGGTTAAACAAAACGATAACTTGATACATTCAAATTCCAGCAACTAGGCATGGATTATGGCCACCCCAGGAGACGGATGAACGGTTTAGATTACCATTTTTGACAATGTATGGGACCCACTACTGAGAACCGACGGTCTCTGTTACGACAGAGCACAGAAGACGCACTTGTTATTTGAGTCAGTGATGTTTGTGGGGTCCACACTCCAACGTGTGAGATATCCACTCCATTCAGTGTGATCTACTCGAAAATAAATTGGAAATAGACGAATTGAAATCGGATTTGGTGTGGTCCACCATTCTTTCCACTTTACCGTCAATCTTCCCTTCGAACGGCCAGATTTTGCTCCTCGTGATGTTTTAGAATTCTGCCACCTAGGCAGTGTTAATAAGATCCATGGAGATCTGATGGACGGTCCGGATCGGACTTTCAAAGCATGATGGTGGCCCACAAAGAGGAACCAACGGACGCTGGAACGTCCGCTGGAGCTATTTTGAGAAGAGGAATCGGTCAAGGGATGGTTTGACCGTCCCTTTGTCATCGTGCACAGCTAGTGCACTTGTGCACTATGCACATTCAACTCAGGTAGGGTCCACTGTACTTCTTGTGAGAGATCCAATCCGTCCATCCCTTTTCTCATATTATTTAAGCTGTTAAGACCATTTTTGAAGAATATCCAGATATCAGGTGGGCTCCAAATCACTGTTTTATGGGTTGATCTATCCGTTGGCCCACTTTCTGAGGGATCCAATGGCTGAAATTTGACTTGTATGGTTAATTTCTTGTCCTCAGGTCACGTATGAAGTTTCGAGCCGAACTGATGGTGGGAACCTTGTGATCTTGCACTCTGGACGTCTTTTAGGCCACTTGAGCTTTAGTTTCTCGGTTTTCTTCGATCCCTGGCATGTGATTCCGTCGATCTTAGCCCACTGGAGTCCTGTAACTTGCCTTGGTGCATCTTGAGCACTAAAACCATATTTTTAACACCCATTTTCAGTTCAAGCTCTTAAATACACCCTGCATCACAAACACAATAAAACGAGCCATTAAACAGTATCTTATTCGTAATTCTCGGCAATAAATGGGGTCTGATATGCAATATTTGACCCTCAACAATGACACGTATCTACAACAGCCTGTCACTTGTGTAGCTTGTGTGTTGGATGCGGATTAGCTACTAACAGGTTGAGTAACTAGACTCCCTATTGAAATGACGTGACCAAGTTCTGTGGTACCCACCATGATATATGTGTTGTATCCGCACTGTCCATTCATTTGGAGATGTCAATTTAGGGCAGGAGCCAAAGAATGAGTCAGATCCAAAGCTCAAATGGACCCCACCACAGAAAACAGTGGAGAGAGTGACGCCCACCATTAAAATTTTCTAAGGCCCACAAAAGTTTTTGATTAAATTGAAATTTGTGTTTTCCCTTCTATCATGTATGTCTTAACTTGTGAATACGTTGGATCTTAGATAAACATCATAGTGGACCTTAGGAAGGTTTCAATGGTAGGAGTCACTCTTCCCATTGTTTTCTGTGGTGGGGTCCACTCCAAATCTAAATCTGACTCATTTTTTTATCTCATGGCCTAAAATGATCTCTACAAATTGATGGACGGTGTGGATACAACATATACATCATGGTGGGTCCCACAGAATCTAGTGACGTCACTTCAGTAGGGAGTCTCACTGGCTACTCAATTTGTCACCTGTCATCGCTTGTGTTTGATACAAGAAACTAATTTGAAGTTTATTAGGCAACACACGGTTGTATAGTTGGTGTGATATAGCGTGAATGCATGTGGGCCCACAGTGAATGCATGTAGTTGATCTACACCGTCCATTCGTTTTTCCAGATCATTTTAGGGGTTGAACCCAAAATTTATGCATATCCAAAGCTCAAGTGGACCATACCATTGGAAAAGGTAGAAGTACTGATCGGATCTATTTTGAAATGTAGACCATGCAGACTGATGCAACAACTACCCACGATAGCTTCTTGGCTATAGCAACCGATATAGGCACCTGCACAAGTACCACAGAGATCAAAAGCAATCTCATCCCCAATTCAAAGGTGGTGAGAATCACCATGGCATAGACTTTCAAGAGAAATTCCTGCTCTGGGTTTGTATAAAACCCAACCCCGACAGAGATATCTCTAATCCCAACTGCCGAAACCACAATTAAAAAGATAGCCACTACTTTCAACACGTCCATCTGGGCTTGCTTCTTGTCTTTCATTTCTCTCGATGATAGAGGCACCAGTATTGCCATTTCAGCCATTGTTTTGTTGGAGGGAGTAGATGAGTGGTAGAAAGTGAATGAGAGGGGAGATGTTTGCAGATGAGAAAAATGAGTGGTAGAAGTTATACATCAGCCCTTTATTTCTCAATCTATTTTACTTCATACTATATGACCGGATCGAATCGAATCTGATCAGATCAGATCCAATCGGATCGGATCGGTCCAGATTGGCATTGAACTGAACTCGATCCAATGAACAGTTGGATCAAACTGACCCTACCCAAACCGCACTGATCCAGGCTATCGGTTAGGTTCGAATCCACCGGATCGGGTCAGACATAACTAACTTTATTTGTGAGAAATCACTGCACGGGTTAGGAAATTACTACCATTGAAATCTCCATGGGGTCGACAGTGATGTTAACATGCCATCCATACCGTTCGTAACGTCATTCCTAATAAGATAAACTGAAAACACAAATATTAGTGTGATTCTAAACTTCTGTGGCCCCACGAATATTTCAATTGTGTACGTTCAATCCTCACGGTTTTGGCCCAAGTGACCATTAGATCTGTCTCATTTTTATCTCCATGTCCTAAAATGATTTCAAAAAATGTATGAACGGTGTGGATTTCTCACAAACATCATGGTGGGCCCCACAAATCCATGTCTGGGTTTGGGTACTGCTCCCACGGGAGCAGATTGCATACTGTGTAAACTCCGTGAGTGCCACTGTGATTTGTGAATTTTATCCATTCTATCCATCCATTTTACCATATAATTTTAAGGGCTTGATCTCAAAAAAGAAGCACATCCAAAGTTAAAGTGGACCACAACAAAAGAAACGGTGTGAAATGAACGTCTACGGTTGCAAAATTTCTTAGACACCACGGAAGTTTTGTATCAAGTTGATATTTGTGTTTTACATTCATCCATGTCATGATATTCTTATGAATAGGTTGGATGACAAATAACAATAGCTGTGGACCCTAGAAAGGTTTCAAAGATGGAAATCATTATTCCCACGGTTTCCTGTGGTATGGTCCACATGAGGCTTGGATGTAGTTCAATTTTGGGTTCAACCAAGTGCATTCAAGGTGGGCCCAACAGAATTTACCCAGTACAATGAGAGCCTACTGAGTTACTCATTACCCAATCCGATTTCCTGCCCCACCAATAGGGGCGTGGATTTGCTGTCAAAGCCTTCCACATAAACTTCCTGTGAAGGGAAGTTAAGTGGGTCGATCATGTTGTTTGTTAGGAATCCAACCCTTTCATCCGTTTTTCCTGATCATGTTACGACATGGCCTAAAACTGATGCATATCCAAAACTCAACTGAACCGACCCGAGACCTGAAGTGTGCCTATCAGTGACTATTTTGACCTAGTGTCGAGAGACCGAAACCGAGCTCGACCTTTCTCTAAATAAGATGGTTTAGACAGTTGGGTCACGCCTGTTACTGTTTATATATATATATATATATATATATATATATATATATATAGAGAGAGAGAGAGAGAGAGAGAGAGAGAGAGAGAGAGAGAGAGACACACACACTCTAGTGGAATTTCACCACCTATGGGTACTCGAACCCTTGATCGGGAGTTGAAACTCCTGAAAGTCTACCACCCGAGCAAGAGTAAGGACCCCATGCCTGTTACTGTTTGAATAGCTGATCTAACATGCATTAGTTGGTCGGTTCATTTTTTCCATAACAAACATCATAATAGACCCAGGGTTTTCCTGACATACAACTGACTTGAGTTTTGGATTTTGATCATTTTTTATCCCATTTAAAATGATATTGCATGGATTTTCCATTAACATCACATTCACCCCATTTAGCTTTCCCTCCCCGTAAGTCCCTGTGAAAGCCGTTTTAGAGAATCTGCGTGGCTTTGCTCAAGACGGGCAGTTCTGTCAGGAATCATTTTAGAGCCCCTGTGTATATTTTATCCACCCTGTCGATTTTATTTTATTTTTTACGGATCATTTTAAACAACCAAATAAAAATAAAAATAAAAATAAAAATAAAAAAAGTAGACTGAAGGCTCAAATGGACCACACCCAAGAATCACTGGGAATTGAATTTGTGTTGTTCAAAACTGCCTAAAGCCCACCATAATGATTATTTACCATCCAAAATATTTATAAGGTTACATAGAAATGAACAATATTCAGAAAACATAATTAGATGGAAAGATTCCAATCCCCACTGCTTCTGTGGTGTGGTCCACTTAAGCTTTAAATTTACCTTATTTTTAAGTTTTTGCTTAAAATGATCTCTCAAAATATACGGACATCACCGTAGACAAAACATATACATCAAGACATGAGTGATTATCTCGAAAGTGGATTAGTCGGGTGTACCACACACGTACAAGCCATCTACCTAGCGTATTAATGTTAACAAGTTCTGTGGATCCCATCACGAGGTATGTTTTATATTCAAACTATCCATCCATTTGGCGAGCTCATTGGCAGGCTTCAAACAAAAAATAAGATAGATTTAAAGATCATGTGGACCACACTGTAAAAAGCAGTGAGGGATTGCACGTCTACCATTGAAACCCTTTTGGGGGTCATAGAAGTTTTGGATCAATATAATATTTATTTTTCCTCTTCATCCAAGTCTTTGTGACCTTATGAACAAATCGGATGGAAAATAAGTGTTATGGTGGGCCCAATGAATGTTTTAATGGTGAAAATCATTATCACAGCTGCCATTTGTGGTGTGGTCCAGTTGAGCTTTGGATTTGATTCATTTTTTATTGGCTCATGCTCTGAAATCATCTCAACAAATGGATGAACCGTGTGGATATGATAAATACATCATTTCAGGCCTATATTACTTTAATCTCCTTTGAACCATTTGCACTACTCGAGCTAGCGTCAGTGCTTGTCTTGGCACGACATGTACCCACACCATCTATATCGCTGGTGAGTGGTACACTAGCTAACCGGTTTCCATTCATCTCTAGCTAGGTCTTAATGTGGTTAGTACCTAATTCTAGAGGTGGACACGGTATGACTCGATCTAGCTAATTCAATTAGTCGGCATTGTTTAGAGCCGATTTGACCCAAACTAAATGGGCGAGTCAATCCGAACTGAGTAGGCTTCATCCAATCTGAACTCAAATCAAGTCAAGTTTGAGTTATCTAAAAATTCGATCTAATTAGACTTGACTCAATCTGAAACTCAACTCTCTAACTCTACCCGTCGCACCTTATTCCAACTCAATTCCAAAATCTCTCTTTCTCTCTCTCCCTCGTCCTCCTCATCTTTCAAGCCCGTCCTATCTCTCTCCCTCCCTCATCCTCCTCATCTTTCAAGCCCAACAACCACTTACCCACCATCACCCTCCTCCTCCTCCTCCTCCTCCTACTCCTCTGTCTCCTCTCCACTCTCTTGGTCTCTACCTTCCTCTTCTTTCAATCTGACTTAATGCCAACTCGACTTAGCTCGGTACTCCTGATCAGATCAAACTCAGTCTTCATCAATCTAGGTCAGACCAGACTCAAATCAAGTTAGGCATGCTAGACTCAATATCAAGCTAAATCGAGTTCAGGTCAGGCCTACCGAGCTCTTAGCTTGGCACAGATACAATGTAGCGGTATTTGCATGCACTTTTTCACAGAATAGACTATCTCAAGGATCACACGGGATTCCTTGCCTTGGTTCCAAGCTGTCGGTGGTCGATTGGATGTCATGAATTCATTACATGGGCCCCACTTCTTGTACGAGCTTACAATGGCAGTGCACCCCCATTGTTTTTGTTTTTGTCATTTCACCTCCTCTGGGTATCCGAACCTGAGCTGGTGTCGAAACTATTGTGAGTCTACCACCAGGACCCCACGTAAAATACATAATGATGTGGCCCATCATTAATCCATAACTTCCAACTTGCCTGACGTATATGACATCCCAGCCGTTCAAAAAGTGAATCCTTCCTAAATACATTAAAAGCTGGTCCAACCACCAAATCCATATGCTCCAAGGCCTCACATGTGTAGAACATAAAGAGAAATGATCTAGTGGTCGGCATTTGCATCACCTATCGCCTACATCAACCATCTGTTAGGTTTTAGCCCACATTTGCCCACTACTCTAAAAACCCCATTTCAATCAAATCGTCCTAAGCATCTGTGATTAGTCGTTTCTTCTCAGATCAATCTTATCCATCCATTTTTGCATGCCACTGACTTTACGGTTTGTGATCATCCAGTCAGTTTGACTTTTTCATGGAAACCTATGAAGGGAACACTGGATCTAATGGACGGCCTAGATAGGTGATTTGGAAGCCAACCAATCTAAAGCCAACTAGGTGCATTGAATGGTTTTGATGCGCTTAGCGCAATAGATCACTTCTTATCCTCCAAAGCTATGCAGAAGTTGGACCGAGAATCAAGATCATCGGATGAATACGATTGCTAGTTTGAATTTTAATCGTCTGCTATTGCAAGATCCAACGGTTGGTTTTCATAGGAAGCGGATTGCGTCCTACACCCCGCTGCACGATTATCCATCCGGGCAGGGTTCTGTGGGGTCCACCATAATGTAAGGATTTTATCCCCGCCGTCCATCCATATTTACATATCATTTTACAGTATGAACCCAAAAATAAGGCAGAACCACGGTTTAAGTGGACCATAAAGTGGGGATTGAACACCCACTATTAAAAACTTCTTGGGAGCTGCGGAAGTTTCAGATCAAGCTCATATTTGTGTTTTCACTTCATCCAGGTCTACATGACCTCATGAATAGGTTGGATGGTAAAAAAAAGAAAAAAAACATCACGGTTTCAACGGTGGGTGTCATTATCACAGCTGCTTCGTTTGGTGTGGTCCATTGGAGCTGTGGACCTGCCTCATTTTTCCACCATAGCATAGGATGATCTGAGAAAAGTGATGAATAGCATGGATAAAACCCTTACATCATGGTGGGCCTACCCGAACGGATTATCGCAACAGGGGTAGGACGCAATCTGCTTCCATTTAGGAGTCCAATTATAATTCAACCGTTGATTTCCCGTCACCTTAATATCCAACCACTATTCATCCACTATTATTAGAAATGAGCATGGATCTATTATTATCATTTTATATAACCGTTGATCTTCCATCTTTTTATATCTAAGAAGCAATCTAAATGTCTTTCCCCGGTTCATAAGAAACGTACGCAGTTCGGCCATGTTTCTTAGCTGAATTTTTGCACTTAATGCAGAGTGGGAATTTTTTTTTATGTTTAATGGTGTTTGTTAATGTGTCGTTAACGCATAAGATGCTCAAGGATTTTTCACTGAATTCTTTAAGTGACAGGAGCCTGTCTTAATGGTAAATGTGAAATATGCTCCATGATTTTTCATTAAATAATAACTTTTTGCTTTCGAAGTTATTACTTTTCAAGTTAGTATTGGAATTTTTTTCTTTTCAATTATTTACGGTACAAAATTAACTTTTTAACTTGTGAAATTTTTTTATACTTCACCATGATTTATATGTTTGATCAACACCATCTATTAACTTTTTCAGATAATTTAAGGTGTGATCCAATAAAAGAAACAAGTCTAATGATTAATTGAACCATAAGTTGGAGATTGAATGTCCACCATTAAAAACTTCTTAAGAGCTGAAAAAGTTTCAAATGAAGCTGATATTTGTGTTTTCACTTCATCCACGTCTACATTACTTAATGAGTAGGTTAGATGGTAAAAAAAACATCACAATGGCCCATGTAACTTTAATTTATTTGAACCGTCCGTACAATGGACGCGGATTGCCAATCCATTCTCGTGTTTAACCAGGGGGCGGATTGCGTACTACCCCGCCAGTCCCTAGCTCCAAGCGGGCAGTTCAGTAGGCAGGGCCCACCATGATGTATTTGTACATCCAAACCCTTTATCTCTTTTTTTATATTATTTCAAGGCATTAGAACAAAAATAAGTTAAATCTAATGATCAAATGGACCACATCACAGATGACTCTTGCATTTAATGCAACTGGTGTATTTTAATGCAACCGCGATTATTATTTGGTGTGGTCCACTTGAGCGTTGGATATGCCTCATTTTTGTATATGTGCCTTAAAATAATCTGAGAAAAGGGATTGACGGTTTGGATGTACATATACATCATGGTGGGCCCACCCACAGAACTGCCCGTTCGGAGCCTGGGACGGGCGGGGGTAATACGCAATCCGCGTCCTCGTTAAACACGAGCGACCGGACGGACTGGCTACTCGCCCTGCCACCGGCGAGTGGCTGATGGTCGGTGCTCTGTGGGACCTTCCATTATGTATGTGTTTCATCCATGCCATTCATCTAATTTTTCAGATCATTTCATGGCATGGGATAAAAAATTAAATATATCAAAGTCTCAATTGGGCCACATTATAGGAAACAGTGTTGAATAGCATTGACCATTAAAAACCTTTTGCAGACCATAAAAGTCTTGGATCAAGCTGATCTTTGTTTTTTCCCTTCATCTGGGCCTGTATAACCTAATAAAAATATTGGATGTCAAATAAACAGTGCAGTAGGCCTTAGGAGGATTTTAATGATGCATATCCAATCATTATTGTTTTCCTATGGTGTGGTCTACCTGAGATTTATGTCCCTCTAATTTTTGGGTTGAATCACTACAATGATCTGTAAAAATGGATGAACGGAATGGATGAAACACATACATCATGGAGAGGCTAACAGAGCACCGACCACGGTGGCTGGGGGAGTAGCCAATACCTTTCCGTCTTGGACTGGACGCGATCTCCTCCCAGAGCCTTTCGCGGGAAGTTCCTGCGCTGGAACGCAGTGGGGCCAAAGATGAACTCAGTGGATAAGTCAGATTTCGAAAAGTCAAATTGGTCGAACAATCCAATCCACTGATTGGTGGATTGTTGAAATAGGACTATAGGATATTTTTCATTTCAATGATTGAATAAATGTCCACCAATGCTATATTAGAACCATAACTTAGGCAGTTCAATATGAATTATGTGTGTGGCTATATCATGTGTACAATTCTCAGCACCTGTGCATTATCCACCATACCCTGCCAGTGTATCAAAGTTTTTCTCACGAATGAAAGGAGGCAGTATTAATTATGTGAAACAGGTGAGTATTTGAACATTCGTGGATTATTTTTTTTTCATTTTTTTTCAGAGAGGCGGGAGCACATCACTTATAACTTTGATGATGTAGTAAATTTATACATATATTCAGGTGGATCCCACAAAAAAAGGAGCCTCACCTATCATATACTAGCTAAAAAAAAAGCACAAGATGTACACTAGATAAATAGAGATAGATTGGAATATTGCCATGTAACCCGGTCTGAGAAAATAAGTGAGAACCAAGCTCCCTAGGGAAGCTGAAAATCCTGGACCTGCTGAAAAGGGCCTCCATTTACATCCGAAGAAACAAATAACAGAGCCTTGCCAAAGGGCTGATTGGATTGAATCGTAGAAAACACGGCTCTTCCTTGAGGCTTTGACAGAGCTGGAGCCCCTGAGAATTCTGTTTCACAAGATTCAGAAATTAGGCAGGGCTGACAAGCATAGCCCAGCATCCACTAGAGCGGAACAGGACAACAGATCTTGAGAATATCAGGGCCGACGCAACCAATACAGCATTATATCCAACCATCTAACAGATGAATGCTCCTCACAAAGACCCAGATGCACCAATACACAATCGAAGCATGACATCAAAAACACCATCACTCCACAGGCCGGCTAAAACATCATTGCTCCACTATGAATTCTGCCTCTGCAGTATCCTCCACATTCTTTCGAGCTTTTGACAGGCCATGCATGGAGAATAGCTGAAATAGATAGCATAGCCAGGATCTATGGCCCTTGAATAATCTGAAACTTCACTGCATACCACAGCAAGAGATCCCCATACAAACACCTGCTATAGCATATGGTGATGAAGCACAGCCCCAATTATCTGACCGGCCAAGCCAGCATGTTGAAGGACAGGATCTGAAAGCAGCCACTACTGATTGCAACAATGCAGCAGAACCATCCTTCAAGGAGGCTAGGATGTAGAAAACTGCAAACTGATCATGATTGACTTGGAGAAGAGGCAATGCTTGGAGTTTGCATTCCTTGCAGCAGCATCCTGTCCAGGCAAGCCACCTATATCTCAAAATTGGAATTCGGCTACTCTTCTCATCAGGATGGTCTCACTCCAAGCATCCTTCTCGCCACATTGTCCAGCGCCACCAGACCCCAGATCTCCTTTTGCAGATCAGCTCTGCTACTAAAAACCCGATTCGGCTCCCCACTAATAACATCCAATTTCACCCAAAAATCATTACAATAATAATAATAACATAAATTGAAAACATAAATGCCTAGCCCTGCCCATAAACATGCAGCCACATAGGCGAGTATGGTGTGTGCCTGTGTATGAAATTCAAGCTTCACAACAGCTGAATGGGACTATCTTGTGGTTGAAAGATCAGGACATTTTCACTCTTAGGTAGGCCACAATGAAATAATAATAAACATTGCTGCGTCCCTTGAATTAGTTACTTACATCTTGGATTCTCTTATTGGCACCCACATGAAATTGTATCTTCTCTTCTTTGACAGTTGCCATCTCCAACTGCCACATCTGCTTGGCTTTTGAACAGTTTGGACCCACTCCTGCTGCACGATTGCTCATCTGTGTATATGGATTTGAAACTGGCCCCTCGGGTTCCCACCAACTGCACTTCCACTTGTCGGAACAGATTTTTCTGTTAGATAATCAAACAAGTGTAATATTTGATTAATGATACATCTAAAGTTAATTAAACCCATAATTTAGATAGCTTAACTTGTATTGCATATATGCTACAAGTGTACAATTTCTCAGCACCTGTGCATCATCTGTCGTAGCCTTCAAAGATACTGAACTTTTGCTCATCAACGGTATAAATCCCACTGCAATTGGCAACAGGATTGGTACATAAACATTAGCTGATATCTGATATGCATCAAATTCCAACCCAAATAATAGTATAGTAGTAGTAGTAGTATTAATAATAGTAACATAAATTGAAAAGACAAGGTTTGCTAAGCCTGTAAGTATGTAGACCTGCTGCCATAAACATGCAGCCACATTAGCAATATGGTATGTGTGTATGACATATTGAGCTCTTCATCGGCTGGACGGCACTGCTTAGATCTTGTGGTTAAATGATTAGGCCATTTCACCCTTTAGGTGGACCACAATACAAAACTATAATGCTAAAACAGTGAGACGCACATTGAGGGAAGCTCAGATATCACATTCCTTGTCATATTTGCAGCTATCTATGAACTGTGAGGGTTCCTATGCGTGTGAGCTTGGGAAGCATCAAGATTGCATTACCACACGTGGGAACTGTACGCATCCTGATACAAGAGTGTGTGAGATCTTACCTTACAGAAAGCTCAGATTTTAGAGGTCATTTGGATGCCTATAAATAGTTTAAGTGATAAATGATTAACGGGTGTAAACCATTTATAGCCTGTCCCGTTTGGCTAAGTTGTGAATGATTCACAAGTAAATGATTGTCTATGTTTGGATAGCATGTAAATGGAGAGCCAGTCTTGGAAAATATAGCCATTAGGCTGTAAATGAAGAACCTGTAAATGAAATCCCACCTTTTTGCCTGGATGGGTAAATGCTGATTTACAAGCCAACAAGGTCATCCAAATACAGAGTCTAAATGATTTCCCTGTAAGTCATTTACATCTTGCCCTATTTACAGGCACCCGAATGAATCTTAGACACATGCTTTATACTTACACATGTTCCCATGCGTGCATATTACAGCTCCACATGCTTTCGCACTTGGCAATCCTCAAGAGAAAATACATTATACAATACCTCATTAAACAAGGGCTGGACATGGGACATAATGGTGTCCTCTGCTTCCCAATCCAACTTCTCCCACCATTCACTTTCTCCCGTAATCTCTCGCAGGGACGGTGCACTATCGGCCCCGCCTTGCAGAGGCAGCAGTCTCTTAAGCTTGGGACATCTTTGTACTGTTATTGATTCCAAAGAATGCCAATCCAGTTTCACTGGGGGATCATCTTCATTTACTCCACAGATTCGCACCAATTCCGGTAGGCAGACTAAGCACAGATCTCTTAGTTTAGGTAGGAGACCCTCATTATCCACCACATCTGAAATGATCTCCTCTACTCCTTTGCAACTATCTATGGTGAGAGTGACAAGATTAGGAAGCCCACCCTTCATCTGTACCGATGACATAACTGTCTTCTTCAAGCCATGGCAACCCCAAAGTGTCAGATTAGTGAGGTTTTGGAGCTTTACAACTAACCCCATTTCCCAAATACTCGTCAATAGTAGCTCTTCAAGACTCAAGGTTTCGAGTTTGGTGAGAACATTGTGCTGCACCATCAAGGGCGGTCCAGCAAACACATGTACCATTCCTTCACAATCGCCCACCTCGATTGTGGTTAGATTCTCCATTCTTGTCAATAGACAAGATGAGAGTAGATACTTTAGTTTAGGACATCTACGCACTTCCAGGTCCCTAAGATTACCGAGGAATGTGTTTGGAAGTAATCCATCTTCATCCTTAGAGACAACCTTCTCTAGATTTGGCAAATCTTTTAACACTAATCTTTGTAAATTAGGAAATGCATTTTCAGGAGACTCGTTTGCACTGACAACATATTTCATATCAACACATTTCCCAATCTCAAGTCTTTCCAAACATGGGAATCCCCCACCACCATCAAGTAACCTTGGACCCTTGCAACCATGTAACTTTAAATATGTAATCTGTGGTAAAAGCATTCTAACCCATCTTGGAATGGCACTACAACCAGCTAGCACCGTCACTCTCCAGGAAGTAGAGAAGAATCCAGGTAAGTATTCTAGATCATAATCGAAAAAATTTCTTTCATGCCTTGATTGGTATATGAAGAAAACAAACTTCTTCAATTTTGCCCAATGTATAATCTGAGGATAGTCCTGTTGGAAACATTCCACATCCTCAATCCAGAGTTCTAAATGAGACAATTCTTTCAGAGATGCCACCTCACCAAAAGTAGCATTGTTGTTGCTGCTGCTGCTGCTTGCATCTTTTCCTTCAACCTCCCACTTGCAAAAGCTCTTCCACATCTTCAATTCTTCCAAGTGAGTCAACCTTGATATAATACCACTTGGAACAATTGCAAGATGCCATGTCTCTGTCAAGTCCAAGCTCACTAGATTAACCAATTCTCCAATTTCAGTTGGCAACTCATGTAAGTATTTGTTCCGTGACAGATCGAGGGATTCAAGCTGCTTCAGTCCTTGAAGTGCTGATAGACAAGTCCCTTTAAATATATGCACTTTCTTAGGCAAAGCACCCGTAGATTCACCAGGTTTGATAGAGACGGTGGTAACCTACTGATACTCGTCATGCTTAGATCAAGAACCCGAAGTTCTTTTGTTGCTTCCAAAACCCAGCCCTGTATTTCAGTCAGCTCCTTGTTTTCCGACATCATCAATGTCAGCAATCTAGGACAATGCATCCTTTCTGGAAATTTATCAATTCCACTTCTCATGAGAGAAATCCTCTTGTACTCCTCCCAGTTTATCAAACCTTTCAATCCAACTCCAGCTCTCACCAAAGATTTGTAGTGCTCGTCTTCTTTTAATGAAATTGAAATGGCAACATCCCTTACAATGTCATGCATCTTCACATATCCTTCATCTTTACCTTCTAATAACAGACAAGAAGATTTAAGTTCTTCAACCCAAGTGCGCCCTTTATTTATTGTTTCATACAAACTTCCACTGTCTTCCAAAAAGCCTTCACCTTTCCATAGTTTGATCATCGTGTCAACGTGAATATCATAATCTTCAGGAAACAAACAGCAGAACAAGAACCCCGGTTTCAACTCAACTCGCAAATTGTCATAGCTGACTTTGATAGACTGGTACACACTCCTCTCCATGTCTTTGATATCGCTTGGTGCAGACTTCTTCAGCTGTGAAAGTGCATTGTCCCACACACTAGAATTTCTCACACCTCTTAGTGCCCTTCCAAGTGTTATAATTGCAAGTGGAAGACCGCCACATTCCTTGAAAACCTCTCTTGCATTGGAATGCAAGGAAGGGTCATCAACAACATCACCTGCTTTCTCTTTGAATAGTTTCCATGATTCATCATCTGAGAGCACCTCTAATTTGAGATTAACTTCGCTTTCCATTCCTCTGCACACATCTTCACTCCGTGTTGTAAATAAGATCTTACAACCCTCAAGGCTGTTAATAGAGGGAATCCCTACATTGGCCAAATCAAGCCGCTCCCACAAATCATCAAAGATGATGAGAAATGGCTTGTCTTTTATTAATCTGTTACTCAGGTCACTTGTTCGCAAGGTTTCATTCTTCAGAGTCAAGCCCAATCTATCTGCAATGTCGCCCTGGATCTTTCTGATGTCCACGTCCTTTGAAGCAGTCACCATTATGACTTTTTTGAATTGTTGTGAACCTTCCAACCTATTATTCACATTGTTCACTAGGGTAGTTTTGCCAATGCCACCCATGCCCCATACCCCAATTATTTTGATATTTGCATCACCTAAAGCATTCATGACTTTTTCGAAGGATGATTCTACTGATGATAGACCCTTGATTGATGGAGCTGGCTGATTTATGACTTTAGGAATGAGTGGGGGCATTGTCACCCTCATGAAATTCCCTTCATTGCAGTGCTTGGCAATATTCTCCATTGCTTGTTTTGCTTCCTTGCTTGTATATAATGCCAGCTTAGATTCGAACAAAACAGACATCTTGTGTTTTCTGCCACTCTTTGCTCTATCCTCTCTGCTTCTTCTTTCATGTGAGCAGCTCGTGTTAGCCATAGCTTAACTTCTCCAATTTCTTCTTCGCCGTTGGAGCAACCCGTGCTTACCCGTCGATTTATATGCTCTCTCTTGGTCATTAAATCTTCTACGCGGTCTTTCAGATCCTTAACATTGTCCTTAAAATGAATAAGGTAGCCCATGTGTTTCTTAAGAGGATTCAACACACACCTTCCAATTTCAAAGATAGCTAAATCTGCCGCATCCATTGCCTATTCAACACAAATAGCATCATAAACAACAACAACAATAATGAGAAGAAAAACTGAATTATTTTTTATGATAAGTATTAATGAAATAATTTAAGGCAATTAGATTTAGCTCACTATCAAGTTGATCATTCAAAAAAGTTCAGGATTCAGCCACAACACTTGGTTGACTCCACATGAAATTGTTTAATTGCTAACAAAGGTTGGTTGGAAGCAAAGATCTGAATGTGCCTGTGATTCCCATCCACCTTGCCATGTGTATCGTGTATACCATGAAACCTATCTAACAAGGTAAACTCCCCATGAAAAGTAGGCCCACCTTGGTGTATGCATTGTGTATGTCATCTACATGTATAATTTACTGTTTAATTTGAATAACTGCATGCCATGTGTATATCAATTAATTGTGTGATAGATCGAAAGCATCACTAAATCATGAAAGAGGATGCCCAAAAAGTTCATTAGGTCCAACAATAATGTAAGCCACATGTATAGTTCATGGCTTAATTTGGGCGTAGGCATAGTACTGACGTAGGGAGGGATGTGATGAGGTCGATCACCATCTACCTCAGGGATAACTACTTCGAATCTATGGAGCTCTCTGGATTCCTCATGAAGTTTCCTCAAATCCATGAGGGATAAAATAGAAATAATTTCTAATAAATTCAAAAATAAATTGATTGATTATAAAAATGAAATTACAATCCTTTAAATAATGAGTTCAAATGTCACGCCCCGAAATTTGGATACAGAGTGTGCACCCTCAGACCCGAGTTACGACACATGACTTGTATACCATGTGTACTAAAATCATTCATTTATACTATTTTCCAGAGGCTTAGTTAAAATGTACAATAAGTTTCCAAACTCAAACCTTAAGCAAAAAATCTCACATTCATTTATTTCAATCACATACACATATATCTACTATCACGATCAGTTATGGGCATTCAATTCACATATTGATAACATTCACAAAAGTTAATTATAGTATCATAATCTACCCTTTGGGGCTTTATTAAACCATTCACTAACAAAAACTTTAACTATTCATAACTTTCAGTTACTCAACTTAAAATTTATTTAAAGACATAATTAAAGGAATTAATAACATGAGTTCAACTAGATATGTTAATGATTTAACATATTCAACTCGTCTTCATAAAAATAGGGCCATAGCTCGTAGATATGAGCTTTGACCATATATCACCGCTTTACATGCATGAGTTACAACATGAGAGATATGTTTCCACACTCTTGTTGAGGGTCAAATATTGCATATTAGACCCCAATTATTGCCTAGATTTACGAACATGATACTGTTTAATGGCTCAATTTAATCGTGTTTGTGATGCAAGGTGTAATAAGGAGTTTGGACTGAAAAAGAGTATTAAAAGCATGGATTTGACGCTCTGAAGTTACCAGAGCAAGGGACGGACTTCAGGAGACCAAGATCGACGGAATTTACATGCCAGATATCTAAAAAAATCGAGAAACTAAAGCTCAAGTAGCCTAAAACACATCCAGAATGCAAGATTATAGGGGTTCCACCATCAGTTCAGCTCGAAACTTCATACATGGTCTGAGGGCTATTAATTAACCGTACACGTCAAATTTGAGCCCTTGTATATTTGTGAAAATAGCTCAACAAACACATCGTCCCCTAATACCCTGATTTGGGACCCACCTGCTATCTAGATACGCTTCAACTTTGGTCCCCATGGTTAAAATGAGATGGTGAAAAGGATGGACGGAACGGATTTCTTGAAAACATCACAGTGGACCCCACCTGAGGTGATGCATGTGCACCGCATGTGCACAGACGCACTGCACCGGTCGGGCAGCCTGGTCAAAGTCGGGCTGACCCGACCCTTCTCGCGCTGGAACCAGCAGACGGACAGTGTCCGCCCGATTTTGGCTAGTGGGACCCAATCATTGCCCGGATTGATGATCGGGACCGTCCATTCGCTTAGTAGGGTGGCCACAACCCTCTATAAGTTTTTCTTTTTGCCCCATGCACGTGCACGAATTTGGATCGTGGTTAAACACAGTATTAATGGTGAAATGAGGAGATCTTGTGGACCACTTTGAAGTCAATCTAATCTCGTCATTCCTAGACGGTTTTTCGTTGTGAATCTAATGGACGGTGTGGATTTTTCCATCATTGTCAATATGGGACCCACAGACCATCACAGAGCAACGTCTGCGCGGGCTCTGTTTCGCAACAGAGCCTATGGTTGATCTCAGTGGGCCACCATCAGGGCCCATCGGCCTAATCGGGACCGTTCATCTGGAGCCCACGGGTTCTATATTCTTGCCTAGGTGGAGGAATTGCAGAAGATAGCGTTAATCGGATGTCGACCGTCCAAACGGAAGACTGACGGTGAATTGAAATAATTCGTGGGCCACCACAAATCTAATCTAAAACCAATCAAATTTCACTGGTTTTTTGAGGGAAAACCAATGGAAGGCATGGATTTCTTCGTCGACAACACTATGGGGCCCACCAAGCATTGCAGCACAGCAGCTTGCGTCGGTTGCACAATCCAGCTGTATACGCAGTACAGAAACCCTTCGCACCGACTCCAAGCTTCTATAAAAGAAGGAGAGAATGGGAGGAAAAGGGGATCAGAGGGGAAGCTTGGGCTGGACATGGAGTAGGGAGAGAGAGAAGTATTTCAGAATTTTTATTTCTTTACTTATTTTATTTTAAGATGTTTAGCCAAATCATGTTTATTTTAGGCTAAACTTCTTAGCTAGGGCTAAGAGGTGAAGCTTGTAGCATGATGGGAGACTCTATGTTATGCTTTTGTTTATACTGAACGAATTTTGAAGTTAGTTTAATTAAAGGGAATGTTTTAGTTTTTAATGGTCTGTTATGACTGAAATTACAATGGGTCTGCGATAGCTTGAGCATGCTGTTCACCATTGTCTCCTGGGCATGGTCAGATGATGGTACCCTTCCTAACCTTCATACACTGATTGATTGGTTAGTAATTAGTTTAATTCTGTTGTTTGCTTTGTCTCCTGGGCATGGTTGGGTGATGGAATCCATTCTAATTCATATACCTTTCATCTCTTGAAAACTCTATTAATGGCAGTTCAGTTTAATTTCCATAAAGCAGGCGTAAGATCTCCCTGATCTCTACAAGTGGATCCTCTGAATCCCTAGTTTCCTATCTCTGTTTTCTCCTAAGTTTTAGATAATAATTTCACAATTATTCCTTAAATTCTAGTTGATTTAGATTTCATCTCATTCTAGTTCTAGTTCTAGTTAGTTTCACATTATGTACAAGTATCAGTCCTTTGAGATTCGACCTCGGTCTTATCGAGTTTATTACTACATCACAACCCTGCACTTGGGGAGTGAACAAGTTTTTAGCGCCGTTGTCGGGGACTGACGGCTACGATTCTCTGAAATTAATTAGTTTTAGAATTAGTTTAAGATTAGGATTTTACTAACTTTAGTTTTAGATTTTTCTTTCTTAGAACTAACTTTCCCTATTTTGTAGGGTCGTTGATAAATCATCTAAATTGGTAACTTCGTCCGAATTTCTCTACTTTTTTTTATTTTTTAGATTAGGTCGTATCTCTTAGATACTAACTGGTTTGTTTGTTTTACAGGATCTTAACATAGGAACTTCTTATTTAGTAACACCTTTCTAACTTTGCCTCTTACTTTCCATATTGCTGTGGAATCCTTTCTTTTATTTTTCTAGGATTAGGCTCAGAGTTAGGGTTCTACCATGGAAGCATGGGTACGTGCATACGCTGAGATGGATAGGAAATATTGGGGAATGCCTGAGGGTTGTGGAATTCAACATATACCTCAAGATTTCTCTCCATCGAGAACCGATATTGAGAACTGGCTAGAACGTTATGTTCCATCGATTAATAGGGCCGTATACGATCGTAATTATGAGAATGAGGATTATTATCAACCAGTAGATTCTCCCACTTATGATCAGTATGACTATAACCAGTGGAAACATCAAAATTGAGAAAATGAACTAACAACATGTTATAATGATTATTTTCTTGGATCTCCTACCTTTGAGATCCAACCAAAAACGATCCAAGAGGATTCATATCAGCGTAATATTTTTTCGGCCTATCTTGTGGAAATGAGAAAAGTAATGGAAACAATGGAAACACTTAATTCACACCTCGAAAGGATAGAGGAAGCTCGTTCATCCCAACTACAACCCAATCTAGAAATACAATGCGAGGAAAGTGATCCTCAATCACTTTTGAAAAACTCTGGAGTTTGGGATGAAGAGTTGAATTACGTTAACAAACATGTGGTTCAATTTCCTGATGAGTCGATCTCGATGATGGTTCAAAAGAATGGGAAAGAGACATAGGTGTCTTTTAAATATAATGATGATGACATACTTCACTCACAGGACACACTAGATTCCAATAATGAAGAAGATGTTAGTTTATGCAAACCTCAACCCATTCTAGGTGTAGAATGTGAGGAAAGTGATCTCATCCCAAATGCGCACTGCACTGAACAAGAATATGATGAGTGTTGGGATGATGATCATGAACGTGCAACCCAAATGCCCCTAGAACCAATCTCAAGTTTGGTCCAGGTCAATGATCAAGGAGTACACGAAGAGAACAGTCTTAATGAGCTACTTCACTTACCGGACATGTCTGATCTAAAAGTGGATGAGCTCCTTACAACCGACCCTTCTATCTCTTGTGAGATATATTTGGACCACTCCCCTGAATTGAATGATAATATGATTCGGGAGATGGACGAGTTATCCGATATGACTCTAGATTTTGAAACTACCCAGTTGAGGCCACCATCTGAACTGTTGAATGTTGACGATTCAATGCCTCTTCTGAGTAGTATCAATGAACAGAGTCTGCATATCAATGCTTCATATACTGACCCTCAATCTGTCTGTGCAGGGCTGGAGCAAGAGAGCATACATCCGTCCACTTTCAAGGATGATGGATTCCTTAGGCAGATCATCACGAGCTCCAAGGTGAAAAATAAGTCACTCTCAGCTGAATGTCCCAACTCTTTGGATGATTGTTTGACACATTTTGCAGATTCAAACGATCTCATGATAAGAGACATGATAAATGCCTTGCAAGACAACATCTTGATAGTAATCACTAACCGAGAGAACCCTTACTCTAAAGCCCCTTCTTCCACAGATCCTAAATGTTTACCATTAGGGGAGGAGGAGCTGGAAATTGAACCGAAGTCTGCTACTTCGGAATGTGTTGAGACTACACCTCTTCCTGAAAATTTTTCTCAATTTGATTTACCTGTAGTCTCTGATTCACCATGGGATACTAACTTTAAAACTTTTTCTGACACAGGTGAATCATTTATACTTTGGATACCTCAGGCGAATCAACGATAAATTTTTAATGAGGTATATCAATTTCTCTAGAAAGTCATACTCCAGGTGTCCAAGCCTATTGCAAAAAGGCTTTTGGATGATCCTGTTGAGAAACTTACTGAGGAACTTATCAAGATATTGGCGGGAAGAGGAACCTTACGACATCATCGAGTAGTTTTTCCCTGCTTGCATAGGACTAGGGTAGTTTGCTTTATGCTATTCTAGGATAGACGATTTTATGCCATTAGGTTAGTTTGCTTGATGCATTGTTTTAGGATAGTTTACTTTCGTATCTTTACTCTCGTACTGACCGGCTTTCATGCTGTGATCTCTTGGAAAGTCTCTCTCTCGATTCGTTATCCCGGTACTATCTTCCCATCACTTTTCATTTACTTTCGTTGTCCCACGTGCATTGCATGCTCATATCTTTTACATTGAGGACAATGTAGATTTTTGGTTGGGGGTGAGAGATTAGGTTTCCTAATCAGTGTTTTCTTGGTCTTGAGGAAAAATTGTGAAAAATTTTTAAATTTTTCTGAAAATTCCTATGAATTCGAAGTGATTTTAAAGGATATCCTTAATTTAGATTTTCAAGATACGTGATGTTGGTAATGTATGACTCTTGAATTCAGTTATCTGTTAAATTTCACAATTAAGATCGAGTTATTAATCCATGATTAGAAGTTGTAAACATTGATTAAGTCATGATTTCACATGTCACATCTCGCTTTCACATTAAGATTTCAGTTTGATATTGAAGGGTTAACTTGGTAATCACTAAGCATGTAAGGAACCAGCCTGAAAAATTTGTCTGTTATGATCAACTGAAAAAAAAAAAAAGAAAATACCCAACTAGAAAAAAAAATATATCGATACCTTTAGGAAGGGTTGGGCGAATAATCTTCATCATAGGTATGCTCCCTATAGGGGTGGATTTAATTCCTCATGAATGGTATGTGAAAAAGGTGGGTGTACAATCTTCACCATAGGTTTGCTTCCTATAGGTGAGGATTTGATTCCCCTTCTTGGCGTTATGGTTAATGAAAAAATCAAAAGTTGAAAGACTGATCTGTGGGGCAAGTTTTGGTTTAGGTTTTGGTTGTCATGAACTCTCTTGATGGTTACCAATGATATCATGAAACAAAGAGGTGACTCTTAATGTTGATAAGCCGAGATTGCACTTTACACTCATGTAACTCAATGTTTAGGATTTTTCTAATCGATGGACTAATACTTTATCTACCATGCGCTTGAATCCAGGAGAAAGGAATGTCCAACATTCATGAATCTTTGTATTTTCGCATCTCGATTATTCTTCACTAATCACTCGTGTTCACAGGAATTATCTCGTAATTCTCAACTTATTTTTCGCATACCTTACTCGGGACTAGCAAGATGCTGGTTGAGGGTTGTGTTGAGGGTCAAATATTGCATATTAGACCCCAATTATTGCCTATATTTACGAACATGATACTGTTTAACAGCTCAATTTAATCGTGTTTGTGATGCAAGGTATAATAAGAAGTTTGGACTGAAAAAGAGAATTAAATGCATGGATTTGACGCTCCGAAGTTACCAGAGTAAGGGAAGGACTTCAGGGGACCAAGATCGACGGAATTTACATGCCAGAGATCTGCAAAAATCGAGAAACTGAAACTCAAGTGGCCTGAAACGCATCTAGAATGCAAGATCATAGGGTTTCCACCATCAGTTCAGCTCGAAACTTCATACATGGTCTGAGGGCCATAAATTAACCGTAAATGTCAAATTTGAGCCCTTGGATATTTGTGAAAATAGCTCAACAAACACACCATTCCCTAATACCCTGATTTGGGGCCCACCTGCTATCTGGATATGCTTCAACTTTGGTCCCCACGGTTAAAATGAGATGGAAAAAAGGATGGACAGAACGGATTTCTTGTAAACATCACAGTGGACCCCACCTGAGGTGATGCATGTGCACCGCATGTGCACAGACGCACTGCACCGGTCGGGCAGCCGGGTCAAAGTCGAGCTGACCCAACCCTTCTCGCGCTGGAACCAGCAGACGGACAGTGTCCGCCCGGTTTTGGCTAGTGGGACTGTAACATCCCGAAAATCGGGGGTCGAGCAGAAACTCAGCACCCGAGTTCCAGAACATCACTTATGCAACATTTTTTATGATGGATGAATGTCGACTATACGAGTGCATAAAACATGAGGTGAATTAAGCTAAACCAGCATATTATACTCCAGAGAGTTAAATTACTTAAGCGGAAGACTGTGATAAATATATAAAATGTATAATTGTTTGTAAGTCTCCAGAGTGTGAACATGTTACCAGGTTAACTAAAAACATGTATACTCCAAAAATGGAAAGAAAAGAATATACATGGGTGTTTAAATAAAGGCAAAATACCAAATGTATTGGCATCTAATCAGTAACCCTGTAACCCCGTCGATCAGAACCTACATATGGGAGAAATCCTCCTCATCATCATAAAGTCCGGCTCTGCTTCGCAAGCAACGCCGTCATCTGAAACTAAAATAGGGACTGGTTGGTGTGGCCAACACCGTCCCGTAACGTGGGAGTGAGTAATTAACTCAGTGGAATCTATACAGCAAAGGTTAACATGTTATCAATCTAATCAAGCAGTAATGATAAAGCAGTACAATCAAACAAGTCCTAGATCTCTTGTTAATGCAAGAATGATATGAGGTAATGATGCATGCCCTCACCACAAACTCCCTCTGCGATCTTCATCTTATTATCTGTCACGCCCCAAACTCGGAAACCGGGCTCACAAAATTCCCGATCGCCGAATCCGGCACCGACAGCCTCCGTAGAACCCCATTCTCGGCTCCTAACTCCCATTCGCCAGGTTCCGATCCTGGGATGCTACGAGGAGGATTTTTAACATCAGTTTGATACGTAATAAGCATAACCAAAGGCATAACCCACAAACAACAACCAAGCACTCCATTACATTTCCACTATGATCAAAAATTTTACAAGTACAATGAGCATAAAGGGAAATACAATGGCAAATAACAAAAACTCCAAAATGATCAGCAACGTGCTCCTGCCTCAGCGCTGCTGCAGTCCAACGTCACCTGCACGCAACGGTCGTGCATAAGCTTACAGAAAGCTTAGAGGGTGGTGAAAGTGTGTGCGCAAGGTAGTAATATGAATGCAATGTCAGAGTAATGCGGAATATGCAGATGGAACCAAAACGTCATGAGCCGTACTAAGGCTATGCAATGCAATACATGAATGGTATCGGCCATCCCAAGGCCATGCAATGTGCAATGCAACTCAAGCATACAGATCCTCATCAATGTCCATATATCAGTACAGCTCAGAGTATGGGATATCACCGGGGTCTAGTACACTCTAAACCAGATTACCGCCACATCGCGCGCAATAAGGTAAGTGGAAGAGACCTCACTATCCGTCTGCCAATATCGGGCGCGACTCGTCGATAGCGGACCCATTCCTCGAGCTGGTCAGACTCAGCCTAGCATTGCCCCCTACTCTCGGGCGGGTAAGGCCGCACCCCCTTCCAACCGACCACGACACAGTGGAGAGCGTAACCGTCTGGTAATCGGCACTCAACGCTCATCTACCCACTCGGTCTAGACGTTGGAGCAACCTCTTGGTACCATAAGGGTTTAGGGACTTTCACCCAGGGATATCTATAGTACCCCATGTAGAACAAGATTTCCGGTATCCAATCCTGCCAACCACGATGCGTCTGTGGAGGCTACGGCCCTGATGTCGCTAGGGCGTACAACAACCATATCACACAAATGCGGAATGCATGAATCACGCTATCCAGTCATGCAACCAATCCTGCGCGTACCGTGCGCTCATGTAGGGCAACACCGCCTAACCGGGAGCCCATAAACAACCTGCCCGAAGGCATATGCCATGATCAGTCAATCCTCATATCAAGCATGCATATGATGCGTATGATCATGGGTCATGAAACTATACTAAACATGTTATAATAAAATGCATTATCTTACAATGCAGATGAGCCTGAACGGCCTAAATACGATAAACATGGTCCAGTAATGGGCCCTAAAGAGAGTCGTAATGTGGACATCCAACCATCATTACACTCGCAATGTGGACGTCAAACCAGCATTGCTTCCCAGGCACAATCTTCTTAACGTCGCTACATAACCTGTATTGGGATTACACATTTCAATGGACCGTAGGTTCATCCCATTGGCCTTACACATGTATCAAATGGGCCATATCTTATGGGCCTTTTATTCATCAGATGGGCCATATAAATGGGCCACACCAATGGGTCTTAAGTGCATTGCAATGGGTCAAAACCCGTGGGCCTTGGATTGCATCAATTTGACCTAATCATATGAGTCTAATATGTATCAAATGGGCCACACCAATTGGGCCCCCAAATGCATATCAACTGGGCCTAAACCCCTAGGCCTTACATATATCAAATGGGCCTACTTTCATGGGCTTTAAAATTGCATCAAATGGGTCCAATTACATGGGCCTTGTACCTACCAAGTGGGCCTAATCCTGTAGGCCTTTATATAAATTAAATGAGCTTAAACACATAGGCCTTTTTCAAATCAAATGGGCCTAACCCATAGGCCTTATATTAGTCAATAGGCCGAAACCCCTAGGCCTTATATTTAATTTAGATGGGCCTAATCACAGGGCCTTGAAACATATCAAGTGGGCCCAATCCCATGGCCTAGAGGCCCACTGAAATATTGTTTGCCATTAGAAATGGCAAGGGTCCACTGTAATGTTTATATGTCACCCAGAGTGAGTATGGGCCAGGGGGAGACCCACTGTAGAGTTTATTTCCACCCAAATATGCAGCCAGGGAGGGGAGGTGGTATGAACAACACATGTGAGAGGTGGGCTCCACCGTCTGCTGGACGGTGGAGTCGTAGCACAAACATCACAGTGGGAATCACCGTCCACGGCCTGTGGACGGTGTGAGTAGAATACATACATTATCGTGGGCTCCACGGATGTGGCCCACCCAAATGCATAAATGACATCTAATCCGTTCATAAGGTCACTCGGACCTAGATGAAGGGAAAACATAAATTTTATCTTGATCCAAAACTTATGTGGGCCCAAAAAAAAATGATTTTTAATGGTAGAGGTACAGTCCCACTGTTTCATGCGGTGTGGGCCACTTGAGTTTTGGATTTACTTGAAATTTGGAGGGGGCACACCTGAGAAGGGGGCCCACCTGATGGACGGTATAGATAAAACATATACATCACGTGGGGCCCACGGCAGCAGCCGTGGGTGGCTGCACGGCAGCCCGCCCGCCGTGGGACGGCTGCACGCTGCAGCTGCAGCGCTGCCACAAAAGGACAGAGGCTCTGCCTCTTAAGAAATTTGGAAAAATCACGTTTTCCTGGGGTTTTTCATGTATGGAGCCTGCTAAAATGAAATCCGCCCCAGCCATTGCGTCCAGTGGCTCGACGCCGTCCAAATGAGTCCAGAGTTTGAAATTTTTGGATGCTTAGAAAGTAAAATAAAACCAAATAATAATCTTGAATGGTAGTGACGCATTCGTTGATATTATGGCCCACCAGGTCTTCCAATCAGCCCCAAACTTTTACCCAACGGCTAAAACACCGTAGGTAAGGGGATGGACGGCTTGGATTACTCAAATACATCATGGTGGGGCCTATGCAAGGGAACACCCAAAGAACCTTGCTTTTCTTTTCTTTCTTCTCTTTTTTTTTTGTTTTTGTAAAGGGACGTCCAGCGTCCCAGACGCTGGACGATGGGCCCCTTTTTTTTATATATAAAGATACATTGTGGTGGGCCTTTTTAAGTGGGCCACCACTGATGGATGGTAGGGGTACGACGTGCAAGGTGAGCCCCACTTGAAGAATCCTTGCACATAATAAATACCTCAAGGCGAGGTCCATTCAAGTGGGCCACACAACTCCCTTAGCATAAAAATGAAAATAAAATAAAATAAAATAAAATAAAAGAAATAAAAGGGAGAGAGACATGGAGAGTGGGACACGGCTTATGATGGAGGGACCCCGTCACTATGAGCCCTCCCTTGCAATGAAACATACAATAAATGGATCCTTTGATCATGGGACCATCAAAATTGTAAATCAACGGTGGAGATCCATTCTCCACCGTTATGGACGGTCTAGATGACCTTTTTGCAATGAAATAACCATCATGATGGGGTCCATGGAGAATGGCCCCAACATGGAACGATCATGATGATCCAAGTGGTCCATCGGCCACATTTAAAGGCTCCAAGTGAGATCCACACCATGGATCGGTGGGCCTCACTTGGTCCACCATAAAATCAAGAAAATCTACCCTATAGAAGCACCCACCATCCGATCTTCTCGCTCCTAGGGGTTCCTTGGCACCTTGGCTTCAACTTCAACGGTTAGGATGAAGAATGGAGGGTTGAGATGGGAGATTTTGGGGTAGGAAGGTGGGCCACTTGAAGCTTAGAGGGACTTGGGAAATTCCATACGTGGGAGCCCTTTGGAATTGTTGTTGCTTGGAAATTTTGAAATGAGAAAGAGAGTAAGAGAGAGAGTGATGTAAAGGGAGAGAGAGAGAGTGATGGATGGATGGGTGAGTGATGGTTGTGTAAGAAAGGTATGGGTTAGGAAGACTTTTGTGGCTTTTTGTGTAAGAAAGGTATGGGTTGAGAAGACTTTGGTGGTTGCTTGGGAAAAGGGATGGAAGTGATGTGTACTTGACATGTGATGGCTTGATGGGTGATTGATTGATGTGATTGATGTGACACATCGTTGAGATTCCCTTGGTTTTCGCAACGCGCGGCGTTTTCTCGCACCGAACGTTTGCTCATATCTCTTGATCAGGGTATCGCCTTGGCGCACGAGTCGCGGTATCGGAACCGCAACGACGGCGCGGTCGCTAAGGTATTGGTCTCGGGTTGAGTCGACTCGGGTTGTCGGTACATGAATCCAGGTCGGGTGTCGATATTGTTTAAGGGTCGAAAGTTGCCGGAATTCGACCGGTACGACCGCGGAAGTGTACGGAAAGGTACGGACCAAGATACGGGTCTTACATTATCGCGCATGTCAGTCACTTCCACTGTGCTCTCACACCAACGCCAATGGCACATGCAGTGCGATGTCATGAGTATGATTACCAAGTTCTTATTAGTCCTTTTCATACAGCAGGATTGGGAAGCTAAGACACCTCCCTTGTATCATTTCTCAACGTTGATCCATTCTAGGGTCGTCAGTCCTAGGAATCTCAGACGATGTTATGGTTCTAGGTCGCTGCAAGGGCTGTCAGGGCTGTTGCGCGCAATCGTTGCTCCTCTCCCCCATCACCTTATCAATACAGGCCTATTTATATCCTCAAGACTGCATCAAGACTCGTCACCCCTATGCAGTGTCAGGATAAACACAAGGTCACTACAGAGAGCTACCAGGGCTATTGCACACAATCGTTGCTCCTCTCCCCCATCACCAAATAGTGTAGGCTGACAACAAGAATATAGTGTCCCATACCACCATAATCTGCTCAGAGTAGATTGCTCACTGGTAACTACGGAGAGGTTTGTGGCCCCAGCGTAGGCCGAGAACTCGACCACGGTGTCCCATACCACCATGCCCGGCTCATGAGTCTTAGGGGATCATGGTACCACGGTTAACGAGAGTTTCACTGGTAAGCTCGGTGTCTTAGATTCAAACAGTTGCGACCAAACATAGTGAACAAGCATCGGTCAATCGGGTTAGTTGATAAGCTCAACTAGGCCAAGCGTACATTGAGTTGAACGACATGGAATGCATAAGCACTCCGTGTAGCCTAACCACTGCCGAACTCCCCAAGCACGACTCAGATTCGTTAAACTCATCTTGTGTGGCGAAAACAACCTCAACCACTATTTACAGAACGATTACCGATTACCTGAACTATACAATAGCCCCAATCACAATCAATTTCAACGATCTAGCATATGAGATACTCAAGGCAGCAATGGAGCAATGATCCAAATCATATAATCAATTGAGCATGTTACGTAGTACAACATAAACATGAATCCATACTTGTGCATTTCTAAGTAAAAGCAATGAGTAATAAACAAAGTATATGGAGGAAATTATACGCATCATTAGAGTGGCTACGAATCCTATCTCATCATCATTTAAAGAACAGTTCACAAGTATTTATTCGTATGGTCATATTTACAAACACTTAGCATACACCTTGTATCATACATGGTATGTATTAGTTAACATACGTATTAGGGTGAATCCTTTCGTCAAAGGGTTATCACCTATACAACAACCATGTATCCATGACAGTTAGTCATGGCGAGCATGAAAGCAAATTCCATGCTCATTCAGTCGTTCTTACAAACACTTAGAATACACACATTATCATACATATGTATGTTGGTTGTACATGTATTAGGCCAAATCCTTTCACTAGGGAGTTGCCCTATATACCACTTGCATATATCTACGACGGATAATCATGGTATGCATGAATCCGGGTTCCGTATTCATTTAGACATTTTCACAAACACGTGGGCTACACACTTTAACATATACAGCGTATATTGGCCATGGCGTGATTTAGGGCAAGTCCTTTCGCTAAGGAGTTGTCATACATATAACAAGCATATATTCACGACAATTAATCATGTTAAGCACAAATTCTAATTTTATACGTATACGGTATTTTCTACAAATACGAGGAATACAGTATAATCAACATAGGTAACGTATAACTGAAAAACGAAATGGACAACACTTTATACATGTGAAATAGCATCCCAGACAAGAATAAATCATTACTTAATATTGAAAGTCTTGGAAACCATAACCTAAACGCATATAGTCTGCACCTTATGCCGTAGAAGCGTAAAGAAGTCAGTGGAATCTTGAAGTCTTCGTCAACGTGGAATATCAACCTGTAATACAAGCTAGGTTAGCTATCTAGCTACTGGCATCAATGGAAACCCTAAAACAAGCTATGATTAGGTTTTTCTTACCTAAGAACAGACTTGGAGTCGCCAGAAGAACGATACGGTAGTGGTATTGAAGCACGTGGAGCAACAGGGAAGAATCCCAAGAGAAAAGCCGCAACTTCTCTCCCACTTTCTCTCTCTTTTCTCTCTTCTCTCTCCTAGGTTTTCTAAATTCGTATGGGATTTGTGAGAGAGGGCTTAAGGCCTTTTTATAAGCCCAAAATCAACGGAAATAGCCTTAAGGCCAAGGGATACCTATTTTATAACCAAAACGGGCTTGTTCCGATCCAACGGAGCACTTCTGGAGGTCCTGTTACTAAATGCGGTCGGACTTAAGCTCCCTGATATTGGATTTGGGTCAGGCAGAGTTTTCAGTCCGATCGGATATCCAGATTGACCGTGGCGGACCAGTTTCAGTTCAGCGGTCATCGAAACTCGATCAGGGCCACAAGTGCTATGACATGCAAGGGCCAACTATCCTGATCCGAGGGTGAAATTTGGTCGAATTTCAACGGTCAGAACGCTTAAAAATAACGCACAAGTGAACCGTGCCAGATTTCATAAAAATGTATTTAATTTTCTAAATATTTTACTTTTCTCACTCTCTCTACTCCGAACGCAAGGAAATGGTCTTAGGACATCGGTTGGGCTTGATTTTCGAAACGATTGTCAAGTCCAACAAGGCGGTCATAATGGTCTAAGTTCATAGCTATCAGACTTTCGACGTGCGGTCCAGGTCCGATACGGAGTTTCCAAATGATCTCGAGGGCAACTGGGCTTAGAGTTGGATCCTAGATTTTAGGGTACGTAGGGTCAACAATTCTAGAGGTTTTGGTTCTTACAAATTGTATTTAAAGTAGTTGGTGCTTATTTCACAGGTAATCTAGTGTAGCGCTAGTTAATTCACGTTAAATTTCTAAAGAATTTCGTTCTAAATGATTCCTTTGGCTTTGGAATCGAGTTTTGAGAGGTTACCAAGGTGCTATGGTTGACCCGTTGCCTAAGGATGTCTAATTCCAGATTGGCAAAAATTTGGGGTGTTACAGGGACCCAATCATTGCCCGAATTGATGATCGGGACCGTCCATTCACTCAGGAGGGTGGCCATAACCCTCTCTGAGTTTTTCTTTTTGCCCCATGCACGTGCACAAATTTGGATCGTGGTTAAACACAGGATTAACGGTGAAATGAGGAGATCTTGTGGACCACTTTGAAGTCAATCCAATCTCGCCATTCCTGGACGGTTTTTGGTTGTGAATCTAATGGACGGTGTGGATTTTTCCATCATTGTCAATATGTGACCCATCGACCATCACAACACAACGTCTGCGCGGGCTCTGTTTCGCAACAGAGCCTACGGTTGATCTCAGTGGGCCACCATCAGGGCCCATCGGCCTAATCGGGACCATTCATCAGGAGCCCACGAGTTCTATATTGCTTACCTAGGTGGAGGAATTGCAGGAGATAACGTTAATCGGATCTCGACCGTCCAAACGGAAGACTGACGATGAATTGAAATAATTCGTGGGCCACCATGAATCTAATCCAAAACCAATCAAGTCCCAGTGGTTTTTCGAGGGGAAACCAATGGAAGGCATGGATTTCTTCGTCGACAACAATATGGGGCCCACCAAGCATTGCAGCGCAGCAGCTTGCGTCGGTTGCGCAATCCAGCTGTATACGCAATGCGGAAACCCTTCACACCAACTCCAAGCTTCTATAAAAGAAGGAGAGAATGGGAAGAAAAGGGGATCGGAGGGGAAGCTTGGGCTGGACGTGGAGTAGGGAGAGAGAGAAGTATTTCAGAATTTTTATTTCTTTACTTATTTTATTTAAGATGTTTAGCCAAATCATGTTTATTCTAAACTAAACCTCTTAGCTAGGGCTAAGAGGTGAATCTTGTAGCATGATGGGAGACTCTATGTTATACTTTTGTTTATACTGAACGAATTTTGAAGTTAGTTTAATTAAAGGGAATGTTTTAGTTTTTAACGGTCTGTTTTGACTGAAATTACAATGAGTCTGTGATAGCTTGAGCATGTTCCTTTCCTTTATGTTTATGACGTCAGGAAGCCCTGTTGTTCACCATTGTCTCCTGGGCATGGTCGGATGACGGTACCTTTCCTAACCTTCATACACTGATTGATTGGTTGGTAATTAGTTGAATTCTGTTGTTTGCTTCATCTCCTGGGCATAGTTGGGTGATGGAATCCATTCTAATTCATATACCTTTCATCTCTTAAAAACTCTATTAATAGCAGTTCAGTTTAATTTTCATAAAGCAGGCGTAAGATCTCCCTGATCTCTACAAGTGGATCCTCTGAATCCCTAGTTTCCTATATCTGATTTCTTCTAAGCTTTAGATAATAATTTCACAATTATTCCTTAAATTCTAGTTGATTTAGATTTCATCTCATTCTAGTTTTAGTTCTAGTTAGTTTCATATTACATACAAGTATCAGTCCTTTGGGATTCGACCTCGATCTTACCGAGTTTATTACTACATCACAACCCTGCACTTGGGGAGTGAACAACTCTTACGCCTAAAATAAATGCAATCCATCTAAGATATATAAACAAATGGATGCAATAGATGTTCCAGAGAAGGATGGTGGTAGTGATGACCTACCCTAAAATTCAAAAAACCAAAAAATAAAAAAGTCCTGAAAAACATCTGTTTTATGCAACTTTGTAAAACGACTATTCTCGTGGCAATGTTGTATATATAAATCCACTCCATCCAGTAGCAGGCCTCCTCTCCCTCCTAATCAGGGATGGGACTGTAAGTAAAACAAAACATGGCCTGCCCCTACCAACCCCAACCCAGTAAATGGTAGTTAGAGTACAACAAAATGGGAGGAAAATATCTCCCTACCTTCTACTAAACTAAATAACCAATATTTGTTGATCAAATTCATACTCTTGATTTCAGTTTTGGGTTTGGAAGCAATGAAGGGAGAATCACTTGAAAGAGATTCATTGAAGTCAGTCTACCAATCCGATGGGGCCACACCTATGTGAAAATTGTGAAATTGTTCCTATAACCTCTTTCACACAGTGTGACCTAACTGTGTTTTGGATTAAGCTGATTTCCATATATTTAGTTCATCCTAGTGAGTTACACCTGATTAACAAATTTGATGAAAGACAGAACACCATGGTGACCCCACATGTAAACCTATGGTTGCGATGCTATCCCTATCGATTCATATTGGTACGGTCAACTTGAGTTGTGGATCGGGCTGATTTTTACTCCAAGGGCCCATACTCAAGATAAAACCTAATGGACAGAGTTGATTTTGCATATACAATTGGCGGATTGGACTGATTTTGCATCCCTATCGATTCATATTGGTACGGTCAACTTGAGTTGTGGATCGGGCTGATTTTTACTCCAAGGGCCCATACTCAAGATAAAACCTAATGGACAGAGTTGATTTTGTATATACAATTGGCGGATTGGGCTGATTTTGCATCCCTATCGATTCATATTGGTACGGTCAACTTGAGTTGTGGATCGGGCTGATTTTTACTCCAAGGGCCCATACTCAAGATAAAACCTAATGGACAGAGTTGATTTTGCATATACAATTGGCGGATTGGGCTGATTTTTATTCCAAGGGCCCGTACTCAAGGATAAAACATAATGGACGGAGTTGATTTTACATATACAAAGATTGGCCCACTAAATACAACCATCCAGACTGATTTTCCATACGGAAAAGCCTTGGGTACCTCAGGCTAGTTACCTACATGGATACCTGCACTAACATGGGAGAAACGACTTAACCTGCATGAAATCCACGCTGTCCATCACATATTTCATCCTTTTATGGTCCTTGATAAATAAATAAATAAATAAAGATTTAACCCTTACGTGGGCACCAAGAAAAGTTATACCTAAAACATATGAATTCACGTCTTATAGCCCACCTGATCTTTAAAATAACATAATTCTTTCCTTCTTATGACATATGTTAGATGCATGGATTGGATGGCATATAAAGAGATGGTGGGTCCTATACAAACAAAACTAACGGTTGGCGTTTCATCCTAACTGTTTCCTGCATTGTAGCCCATGTGAGATTGGATGGTCATGGTTTTTGGGTTAAGTGGTTAAATAGGCAATGTACCTGATGGACAGGTTATCTTTCTTTTTTTCTTTTCTTTTTTTTGTTAGCTTGTTAGTACACGTCACTGTAAGTTCACACTTCACTGTTAGCCACCCCCACTAAGGATCAATACTAAGACCTCAGTGTTGAAACGAGATATATTTCACTCAGTCTACCACTTGAGCTATGGATCAGGTGGTGGACAGCTTATCTCATTAAGGTTAAATGTTTTCAGTTTGTCTATCATATTTTTTTGAAATATTAGCATTCTAATATGAGCTTGCTCAACAGATGAAAAATATAAACCTAACGTATCCACCATGGTGGTCCATAGGTATGGTTACATAAAAAGAAAAATAAAAAGTAGCTGGGTTACTCTCATTATTCATGACTGAATGTAAAAGATATAATTATACCTCAGTTAAAGAACGAGACGCGCCCGAAGATTACTGGTTAGTGCTCCTTCCCCAGACTAATTGTGGTGGAAAAAAATGTCCATCAATCTCTCACGGTGAGCTTTGTTTATATATATCTCACCTGTTTGCATGAGTTAGGACTTGGGAGAGAGATTTTTATTCTTAACCCCCCCCCCCCCCCCAAAAAAAAATGCAACTCTTTTAAAATAAATAAACAAATGAATATGACAGATATTCCAGATAGAGGTGGCGGCAGTGAGGAAGTATGCTAAAATTCAAAAGAAAAAAAAAAGGAAAAAAAGAAAAAAAAGAAAACAACTGATTTATGCGGATGCATAGAACAAGTTCATGGTACCCACCATGTTGTATATATAAATCCACTCCATCCATCATGTGGGGACTTTTATTTTAACCATACAAATAAAAGATCAGTCATATAAAAAATTCATGGGCCACACCGATATGAAAAATGTAAAATTCCTCCTAAAGCCTCTTTTACACGGTGTGACCCAGCTGAGTTTTGGACTGGGCTGATTTATGTATATTCAGTTCATTCTGGTGGGTTACACCTGATTAACGAATTTTATAAAAGATAAACACTATGCTGACCCCACACAAAAACGTATGGTTGGCATTCTATCCCTGTCCATTCCTATTGGTGCGGCTAACCTGAATTATGGATGAAGCTGATTTTTATCCCAAGGACCTATACTCAAGGATAAAACCTGATGGATGGAATTGATTTCACATATTCAATTGGTGGGCCCCACAAAGTTGGGCCGTTTTGCCGGCTGCCCAGTACGTTGCATATACTGTTGCAGAGGATTCCAGTCAAGTGTCTACAACCATCCAAACTGATTTTCATATGGGAAACCCCTGGGGTACCCCCAGGCTAGGTGCCTACACGGGGTCCTCTCACTATCGTGGTAGAAATTACTTGCATGAAATCTACGCTGTCCATCATCTTACTCATCTTTTTTGGGCTGGATGATTCAAATTTTAGGTGGGCCACCCAAAAGTGTTATACCTAAAATATATAAGTATTAGAATACTGTAATTTTTTGTTAATTTTCTTTTCTATGTCAGATGCATGGATTGGATGGCATATAAACACCAAGGTGGGTCCTACGAACAAAAATTATCTGTGACATATCATCCCAACTGTTTCCTACAGTGTGGCCCATGTGACATTGGATGATCATCTTGGATCCGTACTCCTGCTACGGGTGGTGGACTCTCGGGAGTTTCAACACAAGGTCAAGGGTTTGAGTATCCATTAGTGGTGAAATCCCACTATGGCGTGAGTGTGTGGGGGTGCGTGTGCGTGTGTAAAATTAAATATAAATAAATAAAAAATGGATGACTATAGTTTCTTGGTTCAATGGTTAACTAAGCAACGTACCTGGTGGACGGTAGATCTCACGAAAGTTCCAGCCACGTGGCTCTCCGTTAATTTGCAAAAGTAAACAGGCAGTGGGTAAACAGCTACCGTTATTCAATTTTGAGAATTGAAATAGTATACTTTTTTTAGTTTGTACTATCCAAAATGGAAAATAAGCGTTAAAAGATAGAAATCAGGTGAGATTAGGAAAGAAAAACAGAGAGAGAGAGAGAGAGAGAGGAGCTTACCCTTGAGAAGAAGAAGAAAGTACGATGGGTGTAAAATCTGAGCAGAAAAAGCAATGCTGGGTCTTATCGGTTGAGCGGGGAAGGAGTGCTTCCTGCGCCACAATTGCATAAGACTGAATGGTAAAAGTCGCAGCCTGTACAGGAAGTCCTGTGACCTATGTCGTTGAATGGTGGAGCGCAGCTCATACTTCTTCAAGCCCAGACTGTGATCCAAAACATTTGGACCCAAGACAGGCTCACTAACAAGAGGTCATGGAGAGCCAACCCCAAGCTCTATGGGGCCCACCGTGATGGTTGTGTGACATCCACTCCATTCACCAATTTTGCTGGATCACGATTATGCATGGGAGGGTGTGATGAGGTCGAGCAATGTCTTCCCGTTGCAAAAGGATGTCTTGAATCTTGTATTCATCGCGCTGCTCGACCAGTCGAGGGCCCGACTCGACTAGTCGAGGGCCCCTTCACCTGGTTGTAATTCACTCAAGTCGAAGTCCAGAAGCAATGTTCTTTGTTCTTCCGCATTGCTTGACCAGTTGAGGAACTGGCTCGACCAGTCAAGGGTCCCCTCGAAGGGTCGAAGCCCTCCTTCGACTAGTCGAAGGTTACACAGATGGTGCGTGGATTCTACGTGGAATGCGTAAATTTGAAGCGGTTTCAGAGAGGTGCGTGAATAAAGTTTCCTAGATTATAAATAGGGGTCCATAGGGCTTTTCTTATAAGTAATTCTAAGGCTTTCTAGAAGAATGCTAAGGCTTTCTAAAGGGGTTCAAAGGGTTTTTAAAGGGGTTTTTAGAGTTTCTAAAGGGTGTAGCAAGGGTGAGATTTGAGGTTGTTGGAATTGGGTAAGTCCTCTCTCTTTGTAATTTCTATTTTCATAGTGAAGATCTATCACTTTGTGCCATGATTTTTTCCCGCGAGGGTTTTTCATGTTAAATCTTTGTGTTTGCTTGGTGCTCTTGGATTTACTATCCTAGATCTAGATCTGTATGATTCCGCAATACAAATCCCAACAAGTGGTATCAGAGCAATCGTTGGGGCACAAATCCGAATCTGCAATATTAGCAATAATGGAAAGTATTAGGTATGATATTGAGAAGTACTCAGGGAAAAATAATTTTGAGTTATTAAAGATTAAGAGGATCAGTTGCTTAACAAAGAAAGGCGAGAATGGTGCTCTTAAGGCGAGAAAGTCTAGTATGACTAATGATGAATGGAATACTCTTGATAAAAAGGCTTTATCCTCAATCTGTTTATGTCTCACAGATGAGGTTCTCTATAATGTTTTAAGGGAGAAAACTGCAGCTAGTTTGTGGGCTAAGTTAGAGGATATGTATGTGAAAAAATCTCTAAAAATTGCCTACATTTGAAGCGGTAGTGGTATAAGTTCAAATGGCAAAGGGTGGAGATCTGGAGGCCCATATCAACAAATTTAATAAATTAGTTTACAAATTACTAGATATGGAGGAAGTGATCAAAGATGAGGAACAAACATGTATGTTGTTGAATTCTCTTCCGACATCGTATGAGTCATTCAAGGATACGATGTGCACCATAAATAAAACCCTAACGTTATCTGAACCCTTCAATGGAAGGCCATGAGAAAGCTAAACGGTGACACAGGGACATCTTCTGATGCACTAATTACGAGAGACAGAAATACTGAACTAGATACAGGATCTTCAAGACCTAGATTCAAATCCAAGGGCAGGGGCAAAGGAAATGTAAAGTGTTGGAACTATGGGATGGAAGGATATGTGAAGAAGGATTGTACAAATCCTAAATCTAAAAGAGAAGATTCTGAAGCTTCATACAAGGAGGCCAATATTACCATGTTAGATGGATTGGGTGGATGTGATGGTAATATTTGTCTGTGTCTACGATCAGGCACTTTTATGATGAGCGAGTGGATTCTAGACACTGGGGCATCCTTTCACATGACTCCTCATTGGAGTTATTTTGCCAGCTACAGGGAGTGTGATGGTGGATAGGTGTTTATAGGCAATGATAGTGCCTGTAATGTTGTGGTTGTTTGGTATGGTGCGTATCAAGATGTTTGATGGGACAAAGCGTACCCTGACTGATGTGAGGCATGTTCCTAACATGAAGAAGAATCTGATTTCTCTTGGTGTACTTGAGGCAATAGGCTATAAGTTTACAAGTATTGATGATGCTCTTAAGGTATACAAGGGGGCATGGGTGATCATGAAAGCGTAACGACTCAATAATGTTTACAAGTTGATCGGGAGTACTTCAAAAGGTGGAGCTACGGGGGTTGTAGCGGATTCCACCTGTACATGTGTGTGGCATGTTGGGCATGGTGACATAAGTGGTAGGTCATTAAGGTTAAGACGCGCGGACAGAGATATAGAGTAGGTAGAGCAACCACCAGTGAGAAGAATCACACAGCATGATCGTTGGATATCAGCATGGTAGATGGACAACTCCAATATCACAGGGGATCTGTCTTCTATTCAGATGGCTCTAGTTGATCCTGGTGCTGAGAAGTGGAAGGTGACTATGGGTGATGTGATAGACTCGTTGTACCAGACTGATACATGTGAGCTAGTGGAGCTTCCAGTAGACCAGGAAGCGATTGGATGCAGATAAATCTTCAGGAGGATACAAAATAGATACAGAGCGAGGTTGGTAACAAAGAGTTATACTCAGAGAGAAGGGATTGGCTTCTCAGAAATATTTACGCTGACGGTATAGCAGGTGTCTATTAGATCCCTGATTGGCGCTAGTTAGCCAATGTGATCTCAAGCTGGAAGGATAGATGTAGAGTCTGTACTTCTATAAGGGAAATTGGAAGAGCAGATGTACATGAAGCAACCAGAGCGATTCGAAGTTAAAGGGGCTAAAAAAAAAGTTTACAGGATGTCGTGGTACGACCTGTCGCCTAGGCAGTGGTTTGATTCATTCATGGTGAGCCAGAATTGTATGTTGATGACATGTAGATTATCAATTATGACATGTCTGAAATCAATGTACTGAAGACTTGGTTAAGTATGACATTCAAGATGAAGGATCAGGGGGCTGCAAAGATGGTTCTCAACATTGAGATTGAAAGGGGAGCAGGTTTTGGTAATCATAGGTAGAATATCTTGTATAGGTATTAATCAAGGATGTGATGGACCAGGCAAAGCCGGATAGCGTTTCCTACGCATTTCTTCTCATGTAACGCCCCAGATTTTTATCAACTTGGAGATAAACGTCCTTAGGCAATGGGTTGATCATAACACCTTACTGACTTCTCAGAACTCAATCCCAAAGTCCCCAAATCCCCTCTCCAACCCATTTCTTTCAAAATCTCAACTTTCACTACAATGTTCTTCAAATTTTTCTAAGCACTTTCAAATTAGACATAAATCCTAAAGTTTAAATGATGAAGAACAATATTTAAACTAAAACTTACTGTAAATAGTAAATACATAAATAAAATAGACTTTTGATCATTAACCTTATGGAATCTCACAAAACGAATATGTTATTTGGAAAGATCAACTTCTCCAACCTTAAGACCTTATTCTGTCATAATTAGGATGGAATTTAGTTAAGTACTAAACTAAATTAATTATGAAATTAGCTCGAACCACTTCAAATACAAACTGCAAGACCCAAAACTAGTAGAATCACTAATGCTACATCGGCTAAAAACTTAGGATCCATTTCAAAACCCAGTTGCTCTCGGGAGCGCTTTGAAACTCCGTCTCGAACCTGGATCGTGCGTTGAAAGTCTGATTACCGCAAAACTATATGGTTATGACCGCCTTGTTGGGCTTGACCACCACCTCAGAAATCAAGTCCTAATAGTACCCAAAAATGCACAACTTGAGCTCGGAACGAAGTGTGTGAGAAACGCGAATATCTTTAGAAAATGAACTTAAATTTAAGTGAATTGAACTGTTCGCTTACAGGCTGAATCTAAGGATTCAAACCGTTAAATTCTGACCCAATTACACCCTCGGATCAAGAAAAATTTTCAACATAAGTCAGTGTACTTATGACCCTAATCAAGTACCGGTGACCTTTGAACTGAAATTGGTCCCCCGCGACCTATCCAATGATCAGATCCGGCCAAGATCTTAACCTGACCTAGATCCAATGTCAAGAAGCTTAAGCCCGACTGCATGCAGAAAAGGGTCCTCCAGATGTGCTCCGTTGGACCGAAATAAACACTCTTTGGCTATAACCTAAGTATATCATGGCCCTGAGGCTATTCCCATCAATTCTGGGCCTATATAAGGGCCTTTACCTACCCCTCTCTCATTCTATACGAATTCCAAACCCTAAGAGAGAAAAGACAGAGAAAGTGAAGGAGAAAGTGGAGAAGTAAGAGATCGAGTGTGAGATAGTTCTTGGGATTCGATCACACTACTCCATGTATATAACTACCGCTTCCGTGTCACTATACCGAAGATTTTGTAACACCCTGAAATTCGGGGGTTGAGTATAACTTAGCTCCCGAGTTTCAAAACATCACTTATGCAACATATTCGATGATGATTGTATGTTTTCTGTATTAATGCATAAAACATGATATAGATCAAGCTAGATTGGCAGATATACTTCAGGGATCTTAAGGTAAAGCAAGCGGAAGACTTAAATACATACATGATTCAAAATAAATTCTCAAATGATGCGTGCTCTGCTCAGGGCAATATACATATGTCTGTGTCTCAAAATACATGCATGAACCGTTCAAAATAATGCAATACATATCCCAGAAAAATCTCCGCTGGTCAGGACAAGGCTCAGTCGTACTTGCCTGAAAACTGCATATATGAGAATGCCTCCTCGTCCTCATCAAAGTCTGGCCCTTCCTCGCTATCATCGCCATTACCTGCATCTAAAGCAGAGTCTGGTTGCTGTTTAAACACCATCCCAGAACGTGGGAGTGAGTGATCAACTCAGTGGTACTATATAGCAAAAGTTAATATGTTATCAATCCAATCAAGCAGTAATGATAAGGAACTACAATCAAACATATCCTAAATCTCTGATTAATGCAAAGATGACATGAAGAATGATGCATGCCCTCACCACAATCCCCTCTACGACATCATCTAACGATCGCGGCATGACTCACTTCCTCAGTGCTCTATCACCAACACCGTTAGCACATGTAATGCAGTGTTATGAACATGATTACCAAGTTCTTATTAGTCCTTTTCATATAGCAGGATTGGGAAGCTAAGACACCTCCCTTGTATCATTTTTCAACATTGATCCTTTCTAGGGTCGTCAGTCCTAGGATATCTCATACGATAGTATAGTTCTAGGTCGCTGCAAGGGCTGTCAGGGCGGTTGCGCGCAATCGTTGCTCTACTCCCCCATCACCTTATCAATACAGGCCTATTTATATCCTTAAGACTGAATCAGGACTCGTCGCCCCCATGCGGTGTTAGGATAAACTCATGGTCACTACAGAGGGCTTGTCACCAATCAGTGTAGGTCGACATCAAGAATATAGTGTCCCATACCACCATAATCTGCTCAGAGTAGGGTGCTCACTGGTCACTACGGGGAGGTTTGTAGCCCCAGCGTAGGCCGACAGCACGACCACGGGTCCCATGCCACCATGCCTGGCTCATGAGTCTTAGGGGATCTTGGTACCATGGTTAACAGGAGTTACACTGGTAAGCTCAGTGTCTTAGATTCAAACAGTGGCGACCAAACATGGTGAACAAGCATCTGTCAATCGGGTTCATTGATAAGCTCAACTAGGCCAAGCGCATATTGAGTTGAACGACATGGAATGCATAAGCACTCTGTGTGGCCTAACCACTGCTGAACTTCTCAAGCACGACTCAGATTCGCTAAACTCATCTTGTGTGGCGAAAGCAACCTCAACCACTACTTGCGAAACATTTTCCGATTACCTGGACTGTGGCACAACGCCATTCACATACAAAGATAAAAACTAGCATATAAGTCATATTCTGCATTCATATAAACAATCATGAGATGCAACTTGAATGTAAACATAGTACATGGAGGAAATCATACACATATTTAACATGATTCAGCCAAGCACATAATCCATGGAGGAAATCATACACACATGTATAGTGATGGAGATTCCCATCTCAACAACATTAACAAACACACTTTACTGACTACTAACTCTCTTAGGCAATTATACAAACACATAGATTACATTATTCAACATACATCACGTATGTCGATTCTACTACGCATTTGGGCAAGTCCTTTCGCTAAGGAGTTGCCGTATATATAATAAGCATATAACAGTGACAATTTATCATGGCAATCATTTTGGCAAATTCCATACATATCTGTGTATTCTAATATATACATGAAATACGGTATTTACAATATACAGTATACGTATACGGAAGACAAAACAGACAACACATTTGGCATGTGTAATTGCATCCATAACATGAATAAATCATTAACTATCATTGAAAGGGTTGAAAACCATAACCTAAGCGCATATAGTCCGCACCTTACGCCGGTAAACGCGTAACGAACTCAGTTTGTTCACTCACGCTTCGTCTACGGCCCAACGACAACCTATTACATGAAATAGGTTAGCTAACACTCTACTACAGCTAGTCTAAGCTTCAAAACAGGTTAGGGTTAGCTTAACTTACCCAAGAACGGAGTCAGAATCTCCGGAAGAACGATTCAGATACGCCGGTTTAGAGTATAGATGCACTAGGAAGGATCCTACGGAGTTTCACCAGATTCTCTCATACTTTCTCTCTCTTTTCTTTCTTTGGAATCTCTAGGGTTTGGAAAATTCGTATGGGTTAGAAAGCTAAGGGTTTAAGGCCCTTTTATAAGCCCAAACATAATGAAAATGAACTCCAAGTCAAGGTATACTTAGGTTATATCCAAATCGGGATTTTTCTGATCCAACGGAGCGTTTCTAGAGGTCCTATTATCGATTGCGGTCAGACTTAAGCTCACTAACATCGGATCTTTAATCAGTTAAGTTTTCAGTCCGATCAGATTTCCAGATCGTCCGCGGCAGACCAGTTTCAATTCGACGGTTACCGAACCTAAATCAGGGCTACAAGTTCCATGACATGAAAGGGTCAATTTTCTTGATCCGAGAGTGAAATTTGGTTGAATTCTACGGTCAGAACGCTTAAAAATAAAACACAAATGACATGTGCCAAATTTCATAAAAATGGAATTAATTTTCTAATTCTTTTCCTTTTCTCACTCTCTTCATTTCGAACTCAGTAAAATAGCGTCAGGACATCGGTTGGGCTTGATTTTCGAAACGATTGTCAAGTCCAACTAAGCGGTCATAATGGTCTGAGATTGTAGATATTGGACTTTTGACGCGCGGTCTAGATCCAATACAAAGTTACCAAATATTCCCTAGAACAATTGGGTTTAGAGTTAGATCCTAGATTTCGGGGTATTATAGCATCATTGATTCTACAAGTTTTAAGTCTTGCAGAACGTATTTAAAGCGAACAACACTAATTTCACAGCCAGTCTAACATAACGCTAGGTAACTTAGGTTAAATTTCTAAGAGAATTAATCCTAAGTGATTTCTGATCGAGGTGGTACTTGGGTCTTGGTACGGAATTTTCCGGGTCATTACAATCTACCCCCCTAAAAAAAAATTTCATCCTCAAAATTCGTACCTTCGCATACTCCTCGAGAAGCTGTGGGTAGTTCTTTCTGATCTTTGCTTCGGTCTCCCAGGTAGCCTCTTCTTCGGTATGATGCATCCACAATACTTTCACAAGGGGGATGACCTTGCTACGCAATACCTGTTCCTTCCTGTCTAATATACGCGTCGGGCATAGCTCATAAGTGGCATCCTCGCTCAACTACACCTGCTCTCATCTGATGATATGGGAAGGATTAGGAATATACTTCTTCAGCATGGACACATGAAAAATATTATGCACGCCTGCGAGTGGTGTGGGCAAAGCAAGACGATATGCAACTGCCCCCACTCGATCAAGTATCTGGAATGGGCCAATAAATCTCGGCGTGAGCTTTCCTTTCTTCCTGAACCGAAGGACTCCCTTCATAGGAGAAACTCTCAGGAATACATGATCTCCAATCGCGAACTCTAGCAGTCGCCGTCTCGTATTGGCATAACTCTTCTATCTGCTCTGTGCTGTGAGAAGTCGACGTCTGATGATGTCAATCTTCTCTAAGGTCACATGTACTAACTCAGGACCAATCAATTTTCGCTCACCGACTTCAACCCAGCAATGTGGTGCTCGACAAGGACGTCCATACAAGGCCTCATAAGGTGTCATACCGATACTCGCCTGATAACTGTTATTGTACGCAAACTCCGCATATGGAAGATAATCATCCCAACTGTCCTTAAAATCCAACACGCAAGCCCGCAACATGTCTTCCAAAATCTGGTTCACCCGCTCTGTCTGTCCGTCGATCTGTGGGTGGAATGCAGTACTAAACTTTAACTTCACACCCATCGCTTCCTGGATGCGAGTCCAAAAAATGGAAGTAAACTATGTATCCCTATCTGACACGATCTATAAGAGAACTCCATGCAGACGAACAATCTCCCTGATGTACAATCTAGCCAGCTCGTCTGCAGAGTTCATAACTCTGATCGGAAGGAAGTGCCCTGACTTCGTCAAACGGTCGACGATCACCCAGATAGAATCATGTCTCTTCCTCGTCTTCGGCAGTCCCGAGATGAAATCCATAAAGATATAGTCCCACTTCCACTCAGCTATTGGCATAGGCTGAAGGAGACCAGGAGGTCGGCAATGCTCTGCCTTCACCTGCTGGCAAGTGAGACAACGGGACACAAAGTCTACAATGTGGGTCTTCATACCATCCCACCAGTATGTCCTCTTCATGTCACGATACATCTTTGTACTGCCCGGATGCATCGCAAGTCTAGTACTGTGCGCAGCCTCGAGAATCTCTCATCTCAAGTCAGGGACATCTGGAACGCATAGGCGGCCATGATAACGTAAGCCCCCATCCGTCCCAACTCGCCACTCGACATCTGTATCATCACTGGCCTGCTCTCGAAGCTCAGTCAGACACTCGTCGTCCCTCTGCACCGCAATGACCCTGTCATCGATAAGAGGTCGCAACCGAACGTGTGCGATAATCTCGAATGGCTCCTCCACAGTGAGTTTCTGCTTAAAGTCTTGCAAAAACTCAACCATATCCCACTCGGCAACCATCAGCGGAGCCGCAAACTCTATCGCCTTCTTGAGGCGCAACGCGTCAGCCAAAAGGTTCGCCTTACCCGGATGGTAGGAAACCTCGAAATTAAAGTCCTTCAAGGTCTTCATCCATCGTCGCTGCCTCATATTTAGGTCTCGCTGCGTGAATATATACCTGAGGCTCTTGTGGTCGTAAAAGAGCTCGAACTCCTCTCTATAGAGGTAATGTCTCCAGAGCTTCAGTGCGAAGATAACAGCTGCTAACTCTAGGTCATGTGTAGGGTAATTCTCCTCGTGCTTCCTTAATTGTCTTAAGGCATATGCAATCACCCTGTCCTTCTACATAAGGACACAACCTAAGCCAACGTGAGACGCATCAGTATAGATCGTATATCTAACCCCCTGCTTTGGCAATACTAGCACAGGGGCAGACGTCAGCTTATCTTTTAGCTCCTGAAAAGCTGATTCCGCCTTCTCATTCCAGGAGAACTTCAGATCCTTCTGTGTTAACTGAGACAAGGGTCTGGCTATCTTGGAGAAGTCCCGAATGAATCGTCGATAGTAGCCAGCAAGTCCTAGGAAACTCCTCACCTCGGTAACCGAACCAGGCTACTTCCAATCCTACACGGCGGCTACCTTAGCAAGGTCCACTGCTATACCATCTTGGACACGACATGTCCCAGGAACTTGACTTCCTCCTTCCAGAAGTCACACTTCTTGTACTGTGCGAACAACTGGTGTTGTCTCAGAGTAGCCAGGACCAATCGCAAGTGTTCCTCATGCTCCTCTCGACTCTTGAAGTATATCAGAATGTCGTTTATAAAGACGATGACGAATCGATAGAGGAACGGCCGAAATACACGGTTCATTAGGTACATGAACATGGTTGGTGCGTTCGTAAGACTGAACGACATCACATGGAACTCATAATGGCCAAAACTAGTCCTGAAAGCTGTCTTCTGCAGGTCCTCCTTCCTGACGTGTAGCTGATGATACCCTGACTGTAGATCAATCTTCGAGAAGTACTGTGCTCCCCTCAACTGATCAAACAGGTCATCTATCCTGAGCAATGGATACTTGTTCTTCATTGTAATCTGATTCAGCCTGCGGTAGTTAATGCACAACTGCAATGGGTCGTCTTTCTTCGTCACAAATAACACAGGGGCTCCCCAAGGAGACACGCTCGGCCGTATGAAGCCAGCCTCTAATAAATCATCGATCTGTTTCCCCAACTCCTCCATCTCACAAGGGGCCATGCGATACGTCGGCAATGAGATGGGCGTCGAACCAGGTACCAGGTTGATAGTAAACTCGATCTCTCGCTGGGGTGGCAACTCAGGAATCTTCTCAAACACGTCCGAAAAGTCGCAAACCACTGGCATAACATCAAGTGTCGGTCCTTCTATATTCTTCAATAAGGACATATAACAGTGCAAACGACAGGGCATACTGACCTGAATTGGAAAAGTAAAGGCCATGCCCTCGGGTTCATAAGCTGTTACCACTCTCGTCTCACAGTCGATCTCTGCTAGCATCTCTGAGAGCCAATCCATACCGAGGATAACGTTGTAATGCCATATCGGGGCAACTATCAGATTAACGCAAACTGTTCTGCTTCCTAAGTCTACCAAGCAGCCCTTGCACATCTTGGTAATATTCGAAAGAATTCCTATAACTGCAAAGAGTCTCACCTCCTCCATAGGGCTAGTTTTCAACTCCAAACGCTTGACTGTAGCGCAGGACACTATAGAAGTAGTGACGCCAGTGTCCACTAATAGAAAAACTGGTATACCTTGGATGTGCGCTGTGACTTTAAAAGCTGACGGTACTGTAACTGCTGCCTCAGATGCCTCAGCTGTGAGCGCATGGACCCGGACCTGCTGTGATCAATGAGGTGGAGGAACCATGGGCCGTTGCAGCGGCCTAAAATGAGGTGCTGGAGGTCTGAAGGATGGATGAGCTGGCGTTGTATGTAGAGGTGGTGGTGAAATGGTTTGAGGCATCGGATGAACGATCCTCTGAGGCGGCGAGAACCCACTATCTCGCATCTTGGAGAAACATGTAGTCTCGGTGTGGCCCGGCTTCCTACAATAGCAACACCGCACATCAGGGCGCCTCACATAGGTAGGAGGTGCAGAAGACCCCTGCGGTGTCTCAAATCGAGGCCTCTTAGCGAGAAAAGGCCTACTCTCGAACTTAGGCCGTGGCTTAGAAACCATGGGCGCTCGTGTATGGGCCGACCTGTCCCCGTCGTACTCTGCACGTAAGGACATACTCACCAGCTCTGCATACGAAGAAATGCTCGCACAGCACATCTTCGATCTGATCTCGGGCCGCAAGCCCTCAAAGAAACGTCGCATCCTCATCAGCTGGTCACTCAGAATCAAAGGAGCATACCTCCCCAGCTCCGTAAACTTGTTTTCATACTCTGTCACTGACATGCCTCCCTAGCGAAGGCGAAGGAACTCACTCTCCTTCTCGTGCCGGTACGTGACAGGAAAATACTTCTCGTGGAAGCACGCCTCAAACGCTGCCCACGTCCACTCGTACCCCTCCGCAACTGTGCGGAGAATGCTGTCCCAACATAGATTAGCCTCCTTCTCAAACATGAAGGTGGCGAGCTCAACCTGTTCCGCCTCAGAACAGTGCAACGGTCTCAGCATCTTCGAGATGTGGTCTAACCAATACTCAGCCTCCTCAGGTCTGTGAGTACCTGAAAATGTGGGAGGTCTCAAGCGCTGGAATCGCTCGAAAGAACCACTCGCACTAGCCGTCCAACAGGGTGTAGAGGCGAGACAGGTGGAGTCACCGCCATCGACTGAGCAAAAATGCCAGCCATGGAGGACAGAAACTGCTGCTGCTGCTGTTGCTGTATCTGTTGCTGCTGCATCAACAGCAAGACGGAGCGGACTGTGAAGTAGAGGGCATCGACGCAGATGCACGATGCTACTCAGGAGGCACGGGCGTAACCGGAGGCACCACAGAAGGTGTCACAGGAGGTGGCCCAGCAGCAGGGCCAGAAGCCGACTGAGAACTCGGCCTGTGATCTGAACTAGATGGGCCAACAGGAGGGTCCATAGGAGCATCTCTCAGGGCGAGAGCCCCGTCAAGTGAATCTCTCAGAGAAAGACGGGCCGAAGATCCCGAACCCTTAGGTGGCATACCCTACACATAACAGAGGGTAGCAACTAAAGAGATTAGGTATTCACACAGTCCATTCACAACATGCACTTCACAAGCCAAAGAAACCACATGCATTTCATTAACAAAATTATCACAATACATGATTTGCAGCATTACGTGAATCGCGACAGAGAAAGCATGTGAACAAAACACTTAAGCTTCACATACGAAGCTTGTACACTAACTACAAACACCAATCAACAATCAAAAAAACACCAAGCAAACACTAAAACAAGCAACAAACTAACAAACAACGGCTACAGAAAGCCTATGCATCAGAATCTGACGACAAAGAAGGAGCACCCTTATCCTTTAGGCAACACAGGATGGCCTTCAAGGTGCGAGTCACCTTACTAAACTTCCGCTTCATGACGACCTTGATATCCTCAAGCTCTTGTTTTACCTCGGCCCAGAGTTCTTGGACTTTTCGTCGCAAAGCAACCTGACTCTCCTCAAGTCGGGCTATGAGAGCATCCCTAGCAGCCCGAGTCGCAGGAGGAGGACTCTCATCAGTATCCTAAGCCTCCTCTTCTTCTTCTTCCTGGCCTTCTTCCCCTATTTCTGCCCCACCTTCTTCTTCACTTTCTTCCTCCTCACTATCATACTCCCCCTCACTTTCATCATCAAGTTGGGCCTCACGCTGCCGTGGCCCTATCTTCATCTGGTTCAGAGTAGCCTCATTGATACAGTGGACCGGCGCAAGCAACTCCGCCCCAAGTCTATAGGCAAACTCGAGTGCAATCTTGCATATGAGTCGGCCGAAGGGAAGCGACTTAGACGTTCTTCTTGATCACGCTATCAGGACAATCTATCGCAGCACAAATGTAGGCATGCACACAGACTAGATCACAATGATCGATTTGAGTGAACTTCGTCAATTGGCGAAACTGGGATCCTATGAATGTTTCTATATTTTTTTTCTCGCACCCAACTATGTTATAGTGGCGTCAACGTGCGGTGTGTGACCCTAACCCAGGTCCAGATTGATCCAAATCATGCTCTGATACCAACTTATAATGCCCTGAAATTCGGGGGTCGAGTATAACTCAGCTCCCGAGTTCCAAAACATCACTTATGCAACATATTCGACGATGATTGTATGTTGTCTGTATTAATGCATAAAACATGATATAGATCAAGCTAGATTGGCAGACATACTTCAGGGATCTTAAGGTAAAGCAAGCGGAAGACTTAAATACATACATGATTCAAAATAAATTCCCAAATGATGCGTGCTCTGCCCAGGGCAATATACATATGTCTGTGTCTTAAAATACATACATGAACTATTCAAAATAATGTAATACATATCCCAAAAAAATCTCCGCTGGTCAGGACAAGGCTCAGTCAAACCCGCCTGAAAACTGCATATATGAGAACGCCTCCTCATCCTCATCAAAGTCTGACCCTTCCTCGCCAGCATTGCCATCACCGGCATCTAAAGTAAAGTCTGGTTGGTGTTTAAACACCGTCCCAGAACGTGAGAGTTAGAAATCAACTCAGTGGTACTATATAGCAAAAGTTAACATGTTATCAATCCAATCAAGCAGTAATGATAAGGTAGTACAATCAAACATGTCCTAGATCTCTTATTAATGCAAGGATGACATGAAGAATGATGCATGCCCTCACCACAATCCCCTCTGCGATATCATCTAACGATCGCGGCATGACTCACTTCCTCAGTGCTCTATCACTAACACCGTTAGCACATGCAATGCGGTGTTATGAATATGATTACCAAGTTCTTATTAGTCCTTTTTATACAACAGGATTGAGAAGCTAAGACACCTCTCTTGTATCATTTTCTAACATTGATCATTTCTAGGGTCGTCAGTCCTAAGATATCTCATACGATAGTATGGTTCTAGGTCACTGCAAGGGCTGTCAGGGCTGTTGCACGCAATCGTTGCTCCACTCCCCCATCACCTTATCAATACAGGCTTATTTATATCCTTAAGACTGCATCAGGACTCGTCGCCCCCATGCGGTATCAGGATAAACTCATGGTCACTACAGAGAGCTCGTCACCAATCAATGTAGGCCGACGGCAAGAATATAGTGTCCCATACCACCATAATCTGCTCAGAGTAGGGTGCTCACTAGTCACTACGGGGAGGTTTGTGGCCCCAGCGTAGGCCGACAGCACGACCACGGTGTCCCATACCACCATGCCCGGCTCATGAGTCTTAGGAGATCTTGGTACCATGGTTAACGGGAGTTACACTGGTAAGCTCATTGTCTTAGATTCAAACAGTGACGACCAAACATGGTGAACAAACATCTATCAATCGAGTTCATTGATAAGCTCAACTAGACAAGCGCACATTGAGTTGAACGACATGGAATGCATAAGCACTCCGTGTGGCCTAACCACTGCTGAACTTCCCAAGCACGACTCAAATTCGCTAAACTCATCTCGTGTGGCGAAAGCAACCTCAACCACTACTTGCGAAATATTTTTCGATTACCTGGACTGTGGCACAGCCCCATTCACATACAAGGATAATAACTAGCATATGAGTCATATTCTGCCTTCATATAAACAATCATGAGATGCAACTTGAATGTAAACATAGTACATGGAGGAAATCATACACATATTTAACATGATTCAGCTAAGCACATAATCCATGGAGAAAATCATACACACATGTATAGTGATGGAGATTCTCATCTCAACAACATTAACAAACACACTTTACTGACTACTAACTCTCTTAGGCAATTATACAAACACATAGATTACACTATTCAACATATATCACGTATGTCGATTCTACTACGCATTTGGGCAAGTCCTTTCGCTAAGGAGTTGCCATATATATAATAAGCATATAACAGCGACAATTTATCATGGCAATCATTTCGGCAAATTCCATTCGTATACATGTATTCTAATATATACAAGAAATACGGTATTTACAATATATAGTATACGTATACGAAAGACAAAACAGACAGCACATTTGGCATGTGTAATTGTAACATCCCGAAAATCGGGGGGTCGAGCAAAAACCCAACTCCCGAGTTTCAAAATGTTATTTATGCAACATAGATATGTATGATTGAATGTTGTCTATGATAATGTATTAAACATGAGTGAAATTAAGCCAGAACAGCATATCATACTCCAGAGACAGTTAAATTAACAAGCGGAAGACTGTGATAGTATGTATACCATATATAAACTGTTGTATGTCTCCAAAGTGTGAACATGTTACCAGGTTATATACATACATGTATACTCCAAAAGTAGACAAAACGAATATACATGAGTGCGCTAAAAATATAAAATGACAAGTGTCAAAGTATCTAATCAACTTCCCTACAATCCCGTCAATCAGAACACGCATAAAGGAGGAATCCTCCTTCTCATCATCAAGTCCAGCTCCGCCTCACAGGCCGCGCCATCATCTGCAATCACAAAAGGGACTGGTGGGTGTCCGGAAACACCATCCCGTAACGTGGGAGTGAGTGATCAACTTAGTGGGATAAGAGAGCAGGGATTAGCATGTTCACAATTCAATCACGCGATAATAGTAAAGCAGTAAATCAGACAATCCTAATACTGTTGTTAATGCAAGATGACATGACGTGATGTATGCCCTCACCGACGATCACCCTCATGCGGCAACATCTTACGACCGCGGCATGCCACACTCCCTAGAGTGCTCCACATCTTCCAGGCACATGCAATGCTATGGTGAAATGATTACCAAGTTGTTATTAGTCCATTCAAACAGCAGGATTGGGAAACTAAGGTACTTCCCTTGTATCAATCCCAACACGGATCCTGTCTAGGGTCGTCACTCCTAGAAATCTCATACGATGTATATTTCGTAGGTCACTGCAAGGGCTGCCAGGGCTGTTGCTCGCACTCGTTGCACCGCTCCCCCATCACCTTATCAATACAGGCCTACTGTACTCTACTGCACGGAAGGGTCGTCGCCTCCCGTGGACTCAGAATACACTCGCGGTCACTACAAAGGGATCGTCGCCTGATCAGTGTAGGCCGACAGCTAGAATATAGTGTCCCATACCACCATAATCTGCTCACGAGTCTAGGTGCTCACTGGTCACTACGGGGAGGTTTGTGACCCCAGCGTAGGCCGACAGCTCGACCACGATGTCCCATACCACCATGTCCGGCTCATGAGTCTTCGTGGATCAAGGTACCATGGTTAACAGGGTTTACAATGGTAAGTTCAGTACCCTAGGTTCAAGCAGTTATGATACATACAAGGTGAACAAACATCGGCCAGTCGGGTTACTTGACGGGCTCGACTAGTGCGATCGCATCTCGAATTGATCGACATGAAGTGCGTAAAACACTTCGCGTGGCCTAACCACTGCCGCCAACTCTCAACACGAATCACATTCATCGACGCGTCGTTCGTGGCTATGACCAGTCAGCCACGAATTCGCTCGGTTACCGACTGCCTGGACTAAGTCAAGTCCCACACATCTATGGAATTACATTAACACTATACAAAGGTATTGAAATTGAAATATATCATGTGAGCATGTTAGCACATGTTATAACATTTAACTTAAGCAAATCTTCAAGGCATACTTCCCATGCATATTCAACTTAAGCAAATCCTCAAGGCATACTTTCTATGCATGTAATGCGATCATGCATAAGGTCAACATGTAGGAAATCATTTAGGTCAGCATATTAATCATGAAATCAATCTCAAACTACTACATAACATCATTTAATTCAATACATACTAATACATGCATTTATACAAACACATACACTACACACTTAAATCCACATATAGTATGTCGACCCAAAGTGCGCAACTTGGCAAATCTCTTCGCCAAACTGATTATGCAATCATTCCTAACTCTCTAATGCGGTGAAAAACCATGTCAATCACGTCAGCAAAATATGCATGTAGACCGTACTTCCTACAAATGACTAAAATGCCCTAAATCTCATATTCTTCGTTAGCTTACGAAACGGGAAACGGAGAGCATTTTGTACATGTCAAACGGCGATGCCGTCAAGAATCTACTATTAAACGACATTGAAAGCATTGGGAACCGTCAATCAAAGCGTCTAAAATCCTCACCTAGTGTCTTGTAGACTCGGGAATTGAAGCGGAGCGTATATGGTTCATCTACGGCGAGTAAGGAGCCTAATACATAAGATCCATAAGCTACATCGCTATGGAAACAAGGAAAACTCAAATCAACAACTATTTAGGGTTTTTTTTTACTTATCTAGGATCGCGGTGGAATCGCCGGGAAAGCGGTAGAGGAGTGTTGCTTAAGCACGTGCAATGCGTAGTACAAGTGGCAGGAAGAACTCTCCCACACTCTCACAATCTCCCACCTTTTTCTCTCTCCCAAGCTAGGGCTTCTCTCAAATTCGGATGGAAGAGAGGAGTGAGGGTTTCAACCCCTTTTATAGCCTAAAACATGCCCAAAATAGGCTTGGGAACAATGTTTACTTGGTGCCTAACCAAATCGGGGCCGTTTCGGTCCAAAAGGGCATTTCTGAAGGTCCCCAGGCCAAATGCGGTCGGACTTAAGCTCATGCATACTGGATCTAGCACGCATCAAGTTTTCAGACCGATAGGGTTCCCAGATCGCACGTGGCGGTCCAATTTCAGTTCAACGGTCATCGCACCTAGATCAGGTCTACAAATCTCGTGATATGAAATAGAAATTTTTCCTGATCCGAGGGTATAATTTGGCTGAATTCTGACGGTCAGAACGCTCAATACTGATGCGTCAAGTTGTGTGCCAGATTTGAATTTTAAAATTACAACTCTACCCTATTCTCACTCTCTTCACTCCAGGCTCAATGAAATAGCCTCAGAATGTCAGTTGGACTTGATTTTCGAAACGATTGCCAAGCCCAGCTAAGTGGTCATAACGGTCTAAGATGGTAGGTATCGGACTTTCGACGCGCGGTCTAGATCCAATACAAAGTTTCAAAGAGGTCCCGAGAACAAACCGGTTTAGAGTTTGATCTGAGGCTTTAGAGCATTATAGCACCATTGGTTCCTCTCGCTTTGGGCCTTGTAGAACGTATTTAAAGTGATCAGGGACTATTTCCCAGCTACTCCAGCATTGCGCTAGCTAACTTATGCTTAGTTTCTAAAGGAATTAACCCTAAGTGATTTCTTTGGCTATGGAATCGGGTTCTAAGCAATTTTTCAGGTGTTTTAATTGACCCACTGTCTAAGGACGTCAAATCCCAGATTGGCCAAAATTCGGGGTGTTACAGTAATTGCATCCATAACATGAATAAATCATTAACTATCATTGAAAGGGTTGAAAACCATAACCTAAGCGCATATAGTCCATACCTTACGTCGGTAAACGCGTAACGAACTCAGTTTGTTCACTCACGCTTCGTCTACGGCCCAACGACAACCTATTACATGAAATAGGTTAGTTATCACTCTACTACAGCTAGTCTAAGCTTCAAAACAGGTTAGGGTTAGCTTAACTTACCCAAGAATGGAGTTAGAATCGCCAGAAGAATGATTCAGATACGCCGGTTTAGAGTATAGATGCACTAGGAAGGATCCTACGGAGTTTCACCAGATTCTCCCACACTTTCTCTCTCTTTTCTTTCTTTGGAATCTCTAGGGTTTGGGAAATTTGTATGGGTTAGAAAGCTAAGGGTTTAAAGCCCTTTTATAAGCCCAAACATAACGAAAATGAACTCCAAGTCAATGTATACTTAGGTTATATTCAAATCGGGATTTTTCTGATCCAACGGAGTGTTTCTGGAGGTCCTGTTATCGATTGCGGTCGGACTTAAGCTCACTAACATCGGATCTTTAATCAGTTAAGTTTTCAGTCCGATCGAATTTTCAAATCGTCCGTGGCGGACCAATTTTAATTTGACGGTTACCGAACCTAAATCAGGGCCACAAGTTCCATGACATGAAAGGGCCAATTTTCCTGATCCGAGGGTGAAATTTGGTTGAATTCTGACGATCAGAACGCTTAAAAATAATGCGCAAATGACACGTGCCAGATTTCATAAAAATGGAATTAATTTTCTAATTCTTTTAGTTTTCTCACTCTCTTCATTCCGAACTCAGTAAAATAGCGTCAGGACATCAGTTGGGCTTGATTTTCGAAACGATTGTCAAGTCCAACTAAGCGGTCATAATAGTCTGAGATTGTAGATATCGGACTTTCGACGCGCGGTCTAGATCCAATACAAAGTTACCAAACATTCTCTAGAACAATTGGGTTTAAGTTGGATCCTATATTTCAGGGTATTATAGCATCATTGATTCTACAAGTTTTACATCTTGCAGAACATATTTAAAGCGAACAACACTAATTTCATAGCCAGTCTAACATAGCGCTAGGTAACTTAGGTTAAATTTCTAAGAGAATTAATCCTAAGTGATTTCTGATCGAGGTGGTACTTGGGTCTTGGTATGGAATTTTTCGGGTCGTTACAGATTCTGATTTCATTCTTGGGTAAGAAACCCTAACCCTAACCTGTTTTAAGAATCCAAATATGTAGATCGGTGAAATAGCTAACCCGTTTTATTGATTATGTATCCATAAGTCTAGTTTATAAGGCGAGTGTTCAAACTGAATCCGTTACAAGTTTACCGACGAAAGGTGTGGACTATAAACGTTTTGGTTATGGTTTTCAAGGCTGTCAATGTTGGTTAATGATTTTTAACTGACTTGGTTGTCATTTCTCATGATAGATACGATGTTTCCCTCGCTTTACAGATATATATGAACTATGTTGAATATAGTGTAATTCATGTGTTTGTTGAAATTTTTGAATGGATATGGAATTTGGATTCGTGCTTGCCATGATTATCCGTTGTGGATATATGATTGTTGTATATGTGACAACTCCTTGGTGAAAGGATTTTTCCTAATACATGTTATGAACAACACACGTCATATATGTTAAAGTGTGTAGTCGTGTTTGTAAAAATGTTTGAATGGGTATGAAATTTGGATTCATGCTTGTCATGATTATCCATCATGGATATATGATTGTTGTATATGTGACAACTCCTTGGTGAAAGGATTTACCCTAATACATGTTATAACCAACATACATCATGTATGTTTAAGTGTGTAGTCTAAGTGTTTGTAGAAATGCTTGAATGAGTAAATATTTGGTAAATTGTATTTTATATGGGTATTGAGATAAGATTCTTAACTACCTTAGCTCTAAGTATAAATGCATTCATGTAACTTAGATTATTTAATTTGATTTACATATGAAATGTATAGGTGTGAAAGCATGTTTACTTGTACTTCATAAAAATGCTCAAGTGGTTCCTTTATTTGAATTAATTATTTGTTGCTGATATACCTATCACATATGCTTTTCGGTTATGTTTAAGTATGTTTGGGACTGCTACATAGTCTAGGCTTTCGGTAACAAGTCCCGATCGAGTGGCAGAGTTAATTTCGGCACCACAGATATGTTCGAGGAATCCGAGTCGTACAGAGATTACCGGCAGTGGTTGAGCCGCACGGAGTGCTTACGCGCTCTATGTCGACCAATTCAACGTACGCTCGTACCAATCAAGCTTGTTAAGTAATCCGATCTACCCATTGTATGTTTACCATGTATGGATACAACTGCTTGAATCTAAGATACTAATTTACCAGTGAAAATCTCGTTTAACATTGGTACCTCGATCCACTAAGACCCATGAGCTGGGCATGGTGGTGTGGGATGCCGTGGTCATGTTGTCGGCCTACGCTGGGACGATGAGCCTCCCCGTAGTGTCCAATGAGCAACCCAAATTCGTGAGTCGAATACGGTGGTATGGTACACTGTATTCGAGTTGTCGGCTTACGATTTGGTGACGAACCATTCGTAGTAACCTCGAGCATATACTTGGTCTACATTAAGGTGACGAGCCTTTCTGTAGAAACCTCGAGTATAAACCAGGTCTGCGCTGAGGTAACGAGCCTCTCCGTAGCGACCTAGAACTGCCTATCGTATGAGACTAACTAGGATTAACAACCTTAGATGGATCATTGCTTGGGAAATGATATAAGGGAAGTACCTTAGTTTACTGAACCTGCTGTGTAAATAAACCTAATTAAGTATATTGGTTAACACGATTATGCACCGCACCACATGTGCTTTAGCGAGGAAGTACACGTTTCGAGAGGATGTCATGCGCGAACGTGAGATAAAGTCGCTGAGGGAGTGTAGGCGAGGTCATGCATCATTATCGTATACCATTCTTGCATTAACAAGAGTAATCTAGGACATAATTGTTGTACTGCTTTTTCATTACTGCTTGACTGAATTGATAGCATGTTAACCTTTGCCTTATAGTTCCACTGAGTTGATCACTCACTCTCATTCTGGGACGGTATTTTAAAACACTAACCAGACTCTATCTTAGTTGCAGATGATGGCGTAGCTTATGAAGTGGAGCCTGATTTTTATGACGACGGGGAGTTCTCGTATATGCAATATTCTGGTGGGTTCATGTAGGCCGCATTTTGATCGTCGAGGCTATAGGGATTTCATGATGTAGACGGACCTACACATTTTGATATTTTGTATTTTGAAAGGATACATATAATTGTTTAACCTGGAATATGATTATACTCTGGAGATGCACCACCACTTATATATTTTATATATACCTATTATGGTCTTCCACTTACGTAATTTAACTGTCTTTGGGGTATGATATGCTGATTTGGTATAATCCCACTCATGTTTAGTATGCTAACATGGACAACATTTAATCATCATTATCCATATTGCATAGGTGATGCATTGGAACTCGGAAGTTGAACTTTTGCTCGACCCCCGATTTTTAGGAAGTTACACCTCAAGTTTTCCTCTGGACATATTCCAAAATAGATGAGAAAAAGCAAGATATATCTCATGAGCCTTATTCGAACATGGTTGACAGTATATACCATGGTCGGTATTAGACCGGTTATTTCATAGGCTATCGGCGTTGTGAGCAAATACCCCGACAAACAATATTGGGTGGCGGTGAGATGGTAAGAAAACTACGTCTATACTTTTGAGAAGACAGGGATAAAGTTGGTATGGTATGTGGATTAAGATTATGTAGGAGTGTGGATTCCTGAAAGTCAACTTCAGGTTACTCGTTTGTACTAGTAGGTAGAGCAATTAGTTAGATGTCCATATTATTCGATAGGTGCTTGAGGAATGAGGCGTAACATTAGAGAAAATTCACACCAGCACGAATCCGGAAGACATGATCACCAAGGTCGTTCCCAGAAAGAAGTTTAAGTTTTTTACAACTTATCTGGGCTTAGAAATGGTGTAAAAGAAGGACAAAGTGCGCATGAGAAGCTATAATGCGATGCAAAGATAAGAGAAGAGGTTAAGAAACTACACGGTTACAGATTGAAGACATTGTGAAGATCGTTGTAAAAGGATGTCTTAAATCATGTATTCACCACGCTGCTCGACCAGTCAAGGGGCTGGCTCAACTAATTGATGACCCCTTCGACCAGTCATAGCTCGGTCAACTCGAATCTATCAACAATGCTCTTTGTTCTTCCGCGTTGTTCGACCAGTCAAGGGACTGGCTCGACCAGTCGAGGATTGCCTTAACAGGTCGAAGCCCTCCTTCAACTAGTTAAAGGTTACACAGATGGCGCGTGGATTCTACGCAGACTACGTAAATTTGAGGCGATTTTAGAGAGGTGCGTAAGTAGAGTTTCATAAACTATAAATAGGGGTCCCTAGGGCTTTTCTAAGTAATTCTAAGGCTTCTTAGAAGAATATTAAGGCTTTCTAATGGGGTTTCAAGGGTTCCTAAAAAGGTTTTTAGAGTTTCTAAAGGGTGTAGCAAGGGTAAGATTCGAGGTTGTTCGAATCGGGTAAGTCCTCTCTCTTTGTAATTTTTATTTTCATAGAAAAGATCTGTTGATTTGTGTCATGGTTTTTTCCAGCAAGGGTTTTTCATGTTAAATCTTTGTGTTCTCTTGTATTTGCTTGGTGCTCTTGGATTGTTATCCTAGATCTAGATTTGTGTAATTTCTCAGCACAAATCCCAACATAAACATCTTAAATCCACGAGATCCTCTTGAATCCACAAGAAATTTCTCAAATCCACCACAGAAAATAAAATAACTTCTAAAACTTTTATTGATTGAATTATAAATTTTTTCATAAAAAACAAGTTCAACCTCCTTAAATAACCTTAAACAAATCCTAAAAACGTAACTAAAGAGTTCTAATCAAAATGAATCCAAAAAAAAAAAGGTGTAAATTTTCGCTGTCTATCGACTTATTGAGCTGACTGGTCGAAACAGCCAAAAAGTATCTAGAGATTTAAATGGAAATTTCTGTGATTTTCGACTTGTCGAATGGTTCTGTCGACTTGTTAACAGGTGGACAAATAGATCCTGTGAACAGTATTTCGACCTATCTAAAGTAGTAGAAATTAGCCAGTAAGCAATCTGAAATTTCTAACAGAATTTCAACTTGTCAACCACAAAGGTTGATCAGTCGAACTATGCTAATCTTATTTTATTTTTCGATTTCTCCTTAAGCTTCTTCCATCCATTTGTGTTAAGAACGTGCTTGATCCTCATCTTACGTCAAACCCCTCCACCTGGAAAAAAAAAAAAAAACTTATCCTCGAGTTTGGTTCACAATACGTGTTCAACTTCTTGAAGTTCTTCAATCGACTTGGTTCACAATATTTATTCGACTTCGGATGCTGATATTTATTAGCATCTTCTTTGTACTCTGCGGTAAGCTTCTCTCATTTCTCTTGGATATCAACATGAATAATTGCTACCTAAACTGTCATATTGTTCACCGCAACACTTATTCCAGATAGTTTAGGTAATAGAAACAAGTCGAGTGTAGGTTTAGGAATTCGGGCATACATAACCTCAAATTGGACCTAGTCGGTATATTGATTCTTCGTGTTCTTGAAGACAAACTCAACCTAAGAAAGAACAATCTCCTGTATAAGGGACAATTATTCTTGAAGTTTGTCGAGCACAATTGCCTTGAAATCCTATATAGCTTTTGAAATGCTCACGGATTCCACGGTCGCTTCTTTTTCTACCAATATCATTTTCACTCCCGTATCCTCAAAAGTGTTTTATGAGATTCTGTTCATGTACTTTGGAAGTATTGGATTAGTTCTCCACTTCCACAAGGGCCACGTATACACCATTAACAAATCCAACAGCCTGTTGGGACTCCTCAACTAGGTCACCTATCGCTGACAAACAATAAGACTTTTCTAAATAATCTCTCACTGATCGGCTATCCTCGCTACACCAAAATTGCTATTTAGGAATAGTTTAGAACCATTCCTAAATAGGGCATCACAAAATATTAGGAACAGTTAGAAACCATTTTGGGGACCGTTCCAAATTTTAGAAACAATTTTTTAGAACGACTCTAAATCAATCCTGATTTTGGAAACATATTTTATAAATGGTATTTTTCATTATTTAGGAATGATTTTGGTCCCTTCCTTACTTAGGAAGTGCTAATAAAAGCCAGGGCTGGCAAAAGCTAATAAAATTTTTTTTTTCAATTGGAACCTATATTTTTTTTACATGAAACCCAAAGGATGTTGTAGTACAATTAAAAATGAATATTAAACAAATATTGTACTATTTTACAATAAAAAATATATATAATATTTATAATAATAAATTGAAAATGGTCTAAATACATTTTTTTAAAAAAAATATCCCCCATGTAGTCCACTCCTAGCTTGGCTAATTCAATTATCTCCAGCCTCTATCTACACTTTCACCCAAGCAATGTTGGTACTCATCTACAAGTTTAAGAGACCAAACATATCAAGAAGTCAAACAAATACCTGAAATGAGAGAATGATAAAAAAAATTTTTCAAAAAAGTCAATGGGTTGCCTCTAATCATCTAAGCTTTCTTATAATCAGGAAACATAGTATAGATTTTAAAATGCATGTTTTTAGTACCTACAAACAAACAAGACAAATAAATGATTACCTGAGTATGTTTTTTATTGAATGTATACTTTAACTAAGTTAATTGCTGCATGATAGAGACATCTATGAAATGGATTTGGGGAAAGGGAAACATATTATTTGCTTTTTAAGGTAAGGTTCTTCCACTGCTTAGGGCCCATCAAATCAACTCTCTAGATCACTTAACCATTCTCCCACTTGAACAAGAAATTCCACCCTGTAAGAGAAGCTACCTTTGAGAAGCATGAAGAGGAGGAAATCCAAATGAATGTAGTGGACCCACATCTCACTCTATCACCTGTAAATACATCGCAAACGATTGTGTAAAAATATAAGTGATACAAATAGAATACAGCAAAATATTTATAAATAAATAAATAAATAAAGGAAATACTTACAATCTTGCACATTAGGATCCCGCTAAAGATAGATATAAACCAGAGGGGGTTTGTCATACAATGCTGGGCTGCTCGTGGCATGTTTATATTATAGGTATGAAACAGTGTAAAAAAGATTATCTAGTTGCGTGAGGTATTTCCATTGGTTGGGCCTTTCTACTGTTCAGATAGCAACAGGAAGTAAATTGTGGATCCGCACGCCACTGTTTAACTTAAAAGTTAATCATTGAGAGGATTTGCCAATCCATTTTTTTTATTCTTTTACCTTTTCTTTCCTCTTTTTTTCTTTTTTTTTTTTTTTGTACTTTTTCTTCTTTTTGAGGATTTGAACTTTTCTCGAGTGTAGCGTGGATATGAAAAATCCGAGGATTTGGCAAATCCTTGACTAATAAACAAACACACAAGGCATATATAATCTAATGCATTTCACAAATCCATACTCTCAAATCCCTCACCTCATAACTAGCTCCCCCTTCTTCTCTTTAGGAATCCCATGAGAAGGACATAAATAAAGGATAGTGAGCAAGTGTTCCCATAGCCATTCAATGGGACACTACTTTTTCTGGTGTGGGTCCAACCCAACCATATGCTCAGGAACTCGGAACCTTGGATCTTGTCGGCCTCTCAAGTTTAATGGGAAAAGGAAGAGATTTTAAACGATTTGAGAATCTTTGCCATTCTGATATGAAAAGGTCTCTACCACAAATGGTATAAGACTTATGCTATCCTCTCAGCTTTTTGCCATTTGGAAATTTTTTTGGGCGTTGCTGTAAGTGTGTGTGCCTCCACTAGTTAGGATGAAAATTGGCAGATTTCACCCCACTTGAGCAGAGAATCCTCATATTTGGGGATGCCATAATTCCCCACACTACAAGAAAGAAGGGAAAAACCGGCAGTTGGTGGAACCTTTGCCGGCAGGAACCAAAGCCTGCCGCCAGCAAGGGGTCCCTGTTAAATCAAAATACAAAATGCCTTAGTCTCATTTTCAGCCCTTTCCCTCTCCCCATCACCGACTCTCTCTCTCTCTCTCTGCGCCTCTCCCTCTCCGCTCGATCTCTCTCTCTCTGCAACTCTCCGTCTCCGCTCGATCTCTACCTCTCTCTCTCTCTCTCTCTCTCTCTCTCTCTCTCTCTCTCTCTCTCTCCCTCTCCGGGCCCACATTCTAGGATTCATCTACTGAAAGTGATGGTGATCCTCTCGTTCTACTTCTCTCTCTCTCTCCCTCCCTCCCTCCCTCTCGAATCTCGAATCCTCCCCTCCCTTTCCACTCTCGATCTCTTTCTTTCTAGGGTTTTTGTTCTTCTTTTCCTTGGTCCAACACATCAAGGAGCATTGTGCAATATCAGGTATCTCTCTCTCTCTCTCTCTCTCTCTCTCTCTCTCTCTCTCTCTCTCTCTCCTTATCTATTCATATCAATTTAGGCATTTTTTGGCATTTTTTAATACTTAAAGTAGCATTTTGCAATGATTTGTGTATTGGGAATTTTTGAATTTCGAATCCCTAATTAGGGATTTGTAGTGTCAATTCCCTAATTGTGGATTATAGATTAAAAACTGAAAATCCCTAATTAGGGATTCGAAATTCAAAAATTGGGTATTACAGGCACTTACTGCATGGACATCTCTGCTTTCCAATCAATGCATTTGCCTGACAATCCCACACATTTGGCAAAATAGGATTTGTATTGCAACAGTCACATGGATGACCATTATTTCAGCCATTACTATTACTGAATGCCTTGGGAATCACTGGTGATAGACTTTGATGTCGCCTCCTGTTGAAATTGTTGAATTGATCAAGTAATCAAAATGAGAGAAGCTAGGTCATGATCATGGTGGCTGGATATGTGAATGATGCTTGAACATGCTGGATTTTCATCACCGGCTTGATTGAGAAATTGATCACCTTGAGTTTGTTTTAACCCTATGTTAAATGCACGCAACCTATTACAGTTATTTTCAGGGTAGATCTCGCAAGCGAACTCCGTGCATTTCCAAATATTCTTGGTCTGCTACGATATCAGCTAGGAAATCGGAAGGCTTGGTCATTGATTTTGTAGTAGCTGTGACTTTCTTTGGGTGATAAGTTCATCGTATCTATGGTACATTTCAGTACTTATGTAGATAGATTTTAAATAGAGGTTTCTGAGTGTGAATTGTCTATTGGACAAAAACGGGTACAACTGGCCCGTGTTGGTTCATTTCAGTTTTGCTTTGGTTTGGTGACTTGTTTTGTTTCGGACTGAAGTGATATAACTTAGACAATTCTAAGCCTTTTTGGCAATTTTTAAACCATGATTGGGAATTGTACAAATGTGCCATGGCATCCAGCATGTTATATGAATCCTAACCAAAAGAAGAAAAATAAATCCTCTCTTTCTAACCAAGCAATGTCGGAGCTTGTAAGAGTCAAGAGTGTGATACAAGACATTCCTGGATGGCATGGATGGCTAACGAGCTGTAATACAAATTCACGTGTGATAAATCATGGATAGACTGCACTTTTCTACTAAAATATGTGGAATTTATCAACTTTTTTGAGACATTCATGTGTAACTTTGTCTGGTGGACAGATCTCAGAGATTTAGATCTACGAACCAGTTTGTTTGCCTTAAGACAGATTAGAGCTGCCACAGGCAACTTTCACATTTCAAACAAGCTTGGGGAAGGTGGTTTTGGTTCTGTTTACAAGGTATACTACGGAATCACTGTTTGTCCTGATATATAATTATCTTTGAGACCAACATATTTCAAGTAAAAGGTAATAGAACTTCTTACATTACTATATTGCAAGGTCTATTATCAGACAGTACTTCAATTGCTGTGAAACAGCTTTCATCCAAATCAAAGCAAGGAAGCCGTGAATTTGTGACTGAAATAGGCATGATATCTACTTTGCAACACCCAAATCTTGTAAAACTTTATGGATGTTGTATCGAGGGAGATCAACTATTGCTAGTTTATGAGTACATGGAAAATAATAGCCTTGCGCATGCTCTGTTTGGTGAGCTCATTTGTTTTTGTACCAATATGTGTATGCAGTACGGATGCAACAGGAAGTAATATGACTCATGTTTTTCTTAACTGGATGATTTATAGGCCCAGAAGATTATCAATTGCGGCTTGATTGGCCAACAAGGCACAAGATTTGTGTTGGTATAGCAAGAGGTCTAGCTCATCTCCATGAAGAATCGATGCTGAAAATTGTTCACAGAGACATCAAAGCCACCAATGTACTGCTCGATCGGGATCTTATACCAAAGATATCTGACTTTGGTCTGGCAAGGCTTGGTGAAGAGGAGAAGACCCACATCAGCGCTCGTGTAGCTGGAACCATGTGAGTCATCATGCACAATTTTCCTCGTTATGAAATGGAAACCGTACCTTCATACTCTTTAATGATAATATTCATCTATGTTCAGACATAAAACTCAATACATTTCTTAGTTTTATCTTTTGAACCAGCATTCTGGGAAATTGGTGAATGCCATGTGCCTGTCAAGAATTTCTCCTATGCGGAGTAGCAGCAAGTTTCAACCTAAAATGGGGAACTGAATGAGGCAACCACATAAACTGAATAAATCAACAAAAATGAGATAGAAGTTTGCATCACTTGTTTGACTCACGACATTGCAGCAGTGCTGCCAACAGCCAAAATCGCATCAATACCAGCATTAACCAGAAAATGAGATGGTGTCTGGATCATACAATAAGCATTCGTACAAGTACAGATTAAATGGTGAATAATGCACATTGTTTGGGAGCTGCTTCTCTAAGGATACTTAACTGTGTATGCCATCCATTAAAGATCAATAGTTTTGGACTCATTATCTAAGGCCCGCCTGATGCAACCGAAATAGATGGTCCAGTGGGTAGCTAATGGGAACTGTTCTAAGGATAGGGTCATTCACATGATAATTATTTGTGAAATTGGCCTTCAGTTCTGCTTAGGTAATGCTGTCTGGATTGTACTGTTGTTATTTTGTAAATTTACTGCTCTTTCTTTCTTGAAATAATTCATTCAGCTAATTACTGAATTTGTGCTGAAAATGATGTTAATGAGATGAAAGAGTTGAAATTTCTAGGATTTTGAATCTCTTATCAACTTTAATTTTGTCTCTGTAGGGTGATATTTTAGCTTCTTTTTTTTTTTTTTTAATTACATGAAAGAGTAGTCCTCTTGTAGTCGAAGGAACACCCAAAAATGTACTTTCTGGTCGAAAGAACATGCCTTCGTATTAATATATATCTAATTTTCTTATAGGCATTCAAGGGAAAACTTCAACACAGGCCTCTAGATCACCTTCAATTACTCTGTTCAAATGGTACAAGGATAGCTCAGGAGCATTGGACGTTGGAGGATCGAAATCTCCTTCGATGCAAGTAATGCAAGTAAATCTCCTTCGAAATCTCTCTTTCCAAAAAACAAAAAAAAAAAAAAAAAGACAAGAAAGAAAGAAAGAAAGAAAAAAAAAGGATCTATTTTGGTTCTTTTTATTGTTTAAGAGTGTTCAACAACTAAGATCCATTGTCAAGTTAGTCTTTAATGGCTTCAAAGAATCAGATGGTCATGATCTATCAATGCTAATAGATTCTCAACTTTTGAAGTCTGTTGCTTTACTGCTATTATTGTGATCATTATGTAGAAGATTCTTGCTTATTTGTCAGTTTATTTTATGACATCTACACTTCTTTCTAGGCCTACTGAGACGGCCTAAGTGGGGGCATTTAAAGGATCTACATCCAGCTATAAAACTCTGTGAACCAGCACCTTTAGTTGTTGTTGACGATGCGCCAGAATATATAAAATTGGGACAAAAGCAAGAGGTGGGCAACTAGCTACTGATACTCATTGATGATTAGTTCATTAACTTGTTCATGCTAAATACGGAATATCTATTTAATTCAGTTGGCATTTTCTGGTATTATTTTCTTAGAACCATATGAGTAATTTAGATTTTTTTCCCAAACTAAAATGATCATGCAAAGGCACTCTATTGAGCTTCTGAAAATTTGTTTTCGCTGGTAAGAATGATCTGTCATCTTTTGATGTGCTCCATTAGATAAAAGTTTTCTTAATATTTCTGACATGGGTTTCTCTTATCTTCTGATTTTTCTACTGTTGATTCAGAATTTCTTTCTTACTTGAATTAGGTTCTTATTTTTCTTTCTTAATGCTGTTCCCATGTCCAGGTGGGGAATGGTGCAATGCCTGCTTTGATTAACTCACATAACTTATTTAGATTAATTCTTGCTTCTTACAACTGCCCCATGTACCTACTAAAAAGCTCAAACTATTCATCTCTAAGATTCTTGAAACATCAATTTTTGTTTCCTAGTGATCTTCTTCTTTCCTAGAAATGAATACACTTCTTTTGTTCTTTTTTATATCTTTTAATTTGATATTAACATAGGGATTTATTTCAGGTTGAGTACAATGACAACCAAAATGCAAGCAAGCAAGATTCCCAAATTTCAAGTATAGAAGTGGCAGAACAGAAGATTCTGTTATTCTCGACCTCGTATTTTCTTTATGAAATCTCTTTTAGCATATCATGTCTGATAAGGAATTCAATTTGTCAAACACATCTTTTCAACGTTATATCATACTGTTATTGATTTTTCCTTTGGGAGTTCCATTACTTGCTGCCCAAAACATCTACACTGAACACTTGACACACCATCAACTCCCCGTAGCCTCATCAATGATAGGTTGGAGCAGATTCCTACCAACATTTGTAGGATGCACACGTGTAATCATGCACTCAATCTTCTGTTACCTTTCTTTTAAAAAACAAATAACAAAAAACAAAATAAAAGAGGAATTTTTCTTCCTTATAGGTTTTCCTCGTCCAATCAAAGTTTTGGATCTGTGATTTTTGCTGGTATGAAGTGTCCAGCCCATTTGACACAACTCATAAAAGTCTCTTGAGCTGCTTTGGAACTTCTTGGAGTTTTAACTATGCCTTCTTTTTGAGATTTCTAATTTTCTATTAAAAGCTCTAAATTAGAACCCATTGATGATTTACTTGTAAGTAATGATGGAAGAAATCAATCAAAGATGAGAGAGGATACCTTTTAAAATGAAATATCTTTTCTAGTGCCCCAACGGAAATATTATTCCCTTATGTTTCCTTGAGTTTCTGTCCAGTTCCACATCTTTCATAAAATGAAAATCAAACCCATTTTTTTCCTAGGAAACATGTTTCCTGCTTTGTAGATGGTTTCCTGCAACTAAGGCACAGCCTTACTTCATGCCTTTTTAAACTTTTTAAGGACCAAACTTTTGATCAGGAGATACCAATGTTGGCTTTCTTCATGCCCATTTAAAGTATAGATGCTGAATATTTCTTTGATTTCTTTGTTTTTTCAATAGTACTACTGTTGGTAGATCTCATGCATGATATTAGGGAGATTTTCTGCCACAAATGAATCCATCATTGGGAGGTAGCTCTTGCTGATAGCAATGAACGTTAAATCAACCAGTTCACCTGAACACGCCTCAAAACTTCCCTAGTCCACACAGAAAAAAAATAAATAAAATCATCCTTGAAAGCATGCCAATCAATTACTGTCTAGTGAAGGAGAATTCAAACGATGAGACGGAATATCGTCACCGATAGATTGCCGGATTGTGGAAATGCTCCAATGTGCAGAATGTGCACATGGATGTTGGCTTGCAGTTGACTTTTACACAATGGCCTGTCTTCTCAATTGAAATATAGTCGCTTCCATAGTTACCCTTGGAGATGAAGTGACATTTATATTGAACACTGATGAAGAGAATCAAGAATTTCTTTATTCAACAGGCTACTGTAAGGAGTTTCGGGGTGTTCTTGTGGTAGATATGAATTTGGAATTGGGAGGGGGATGAAGGTTGACACAGGAAAGAAAAGAAACAGAGACAATTTCAAGTCTAAACCAAACAATTAAGCAAAGCACTTCCCATTTTATGGAGAAAATGGGATTGAATAGTTTCAAAAGTTTTAATTTCTGTTCACCACCAGGATTCTTTCTCACTATCCATTACAGCATAATTGTACAACACCCTGTCTCTCTTCCATATCTTCTTTTTCTTTCTTTCTTTCTTTCTTTCTTTCTTTATTTTTAATGTTGCTTACATTTGAAATTTACATGCTTCATCAATGCTGACACAAACCCTCTCTGTGACAGGAAAAGGCACAACCAATCCTCCCAGTCTTATTCTGCGAAGAAAAATAACATGGCTATTCACGGTAGTTAGAACCACTTGTTTGTTATGATCCTGCATACCATTTTGCTACTCTCTAATTGTGATTACAACGGAGTTTAGATCTCATCGTAATCCCTTTTGTATGCCATCATGGCACATGCAATCTCTTCACACATGTGCATAAGAAATTGCATTCGACAACGTTGCTCTATGCTTTATCTCTTGTGAAATGGGGGTCCAACTGTAACCAGCAAATACCTGTAATGACTCTTTCAGCTTCCATACTTTGGCCTAATTCTTTGTATTTTACATAAATTGCTACTTTTTAAGTTTGTCAAAAGCTCAGTCAAGCCATGAATTTATGTTTTGTCTTCAATCCAATGCTTGAACTGCTGCTATCCCAGATTGTATTTCAGTCCGCTGAATCCAAATTGCATTGGGAATCCTGTGCACTTTCAGGATTCTGTTCCAGATGGAGCAAATGGTACTAATTGAGAAAACTTTGTCCATCTACACCCTCGAGTACATGTTTTGTGTATTCAATTTGCCTGTCTTTGTTGATGCTGGTGTACTGGACAAGTGTCACAAATGCATCATTTCATTGCAATCTGAATCCGATCAGTGTTCTTTTCCATCCTAAATCTAGGATGCAAGATCCTCTGTTCTGTCATTTTTGAACATTTTCTTTTTATGGGTTTGTTGTGTACAATGTTTTCTTATGGTTACTAGATCTGAACAACTTCATCAGCTCTTAAGGTTTTGGAGGTCCTCTTTTGCTACTAACATTGTTAATATCTATGTAAATGTATTTGATTCGATGCAGACAATCTACAGGATCAGCTTTGGCCAAATATACCTGAGCAAACCTATGATGACGGAGTCGGATGGAGAAACTGCATCTTTGTTCCCAAAGGCTGCAAGGCTGAGGAACCTGACTTACTCTGCACAACATGGCCCATGTTTTGGACAGTCCAGACTGGTGGTATGTATGCTGCTTTACAGTAGGTGTGTTGCAGCATGCAAATGGCATCAGGCAACAAAGGATGGCAACCTATCTGTTTATTGAATTCATTCTACAAGTTATCTTGGATACAACATCCATTCATAGTGCTGCAATTTGCAGGCCTGTGATGGTGATGAGGATAGCTTGCTTGGATACGACGTTCACAGTGATGGTGATGGCCAAAGCATGTCCTATTCTCATCTAAAGATGAAAAATCATACTTCTTATTTCTTTTTTATCTTTTTTTCTTTTTTTTCCTGTTATAATGCTAGAACACTGTCAAGTTGAAACTATGAACTCGTGGCCCCTTGACAGGCATTTGAATGCTATCATTGAGGACGACCAATCAGAGAACGTCTTGAGCTCAAACGGTGCACCAGTCTTTCCTCCAAGACTCTCTTCCTACCCCTGCATACAGACAAATGGCAAGGAGGTTTTCCACTTTGCTGTTCGATGTGTGCCTTAGTCGATTGAAACATTATTAGAAAGAGCTGGTCTCGTGAGTTCCAACATCAATTGGTTACTGCTACATCAGGTATAAAATCTCCAAATGTTAATGGCAATGCTAGTAAAAAGAAAGAAAAAGAACTACGGTATCAATGGTTATAACTGTGCAAGATATCTTTAGCTACGAATTTTATCTGTAGATTTTGAGCGTTTTTGGTAGTGCAGCAAAAGCTTACGATTTAGGGGCGTCCAGCACAACCGCCAGTAAAGGCCCCTGACTGCCAGTAAATCCTCCAGTTTTCTTGTAGTGCCATGCCCCACTATTTACAAAAACACGGCATCATCCTCCCTTCAGATTTGCTTATCAGCTTCCCAGTTTTCACTACTCAACCAGGCCCCATCTTGATCATGGTCATCAAATGCTTCCCCGCTAAGCAATTCAAAGCACCCCATAGATGGCCACCACAAAAATCAAGCGAGACCCAAATACTGCAACCAAGGGAGAGACTGAATATATAGCTAATACATTTTATGTGGAGAAGAGAAAGGGAAACATGAGAGTCAAATACAAACAAGGCAGAGCTGTCTTTGTGAGGCATCATTTCAGAGAGAAATTTTCTTTTCTTTTCTTTTTCTTTCTTTTTTTAAATTAAGAGACTTGGGAACAGATGTATCATTCCAGGTCATCATCACCACCATCGTTCATCTTTACAGCTCTGACGCAAGGATGAACATGATGAGGTCGACCACGGTCTTCCTCAAGTATAAGTACTTCGAATCCACGGAGCTTCTCAGGACTCCTCACAGAGGCTTCTCGAATCCATGAGGAAAAAACAAGAAAATAGAAAGAAATTCTAGAAAATTCGTAACTTGATTGATGATTAAAATAAATGAGCTTACAACCCTTTAAATAGGGATACTAAACCTTGGAATAAGTTTTGGAATTAAACTACAACTAAAACTCCTAGAAATCGCAACTTACTATAAATAGTAAACTTACTATTTATAGACCATAACAGTTTTTGGCCAAAAATAGTTAAGTGTCATATTTGGCCTCACCATGCTATTGATCTCCTAATTATTCTAAGCACTTTTCATGTTGGATGCAACTCCTAAAGCCCAATAGATGAAGAGTTATAATCAAACTAAAACTTACTATAAATAGTAAAAATGGATATAAAATGGGAATTCGACCATCGATATGATGGTATTTCTCAAGTTCAGCATGCGCAACCCAGTGTAGCAGGGTTGGGTGGCTAAAGTAGCTCGTCCTACTCCAAAATCATATTTGGCACATCGGATAACGCATTTTGGTTTGCGAGATACGCCTGTTTTAAGCCTGTTTTAAGGACCTTGACGGTCCAGATCACTTCCACCTCCAATCAGACCTTTTCTGGTCCATCTTGGCCATGAAACTGTCTGCAACCCACTCTACATCAGGCTCTCCCCCTCTTTTGTTGATGCAGCCCTCCTCACCTCAGAATATATACAAAGCAGCTGAGCCTGCCAAAAACCCCAAATATATGCACATTTAATTTTACTGAGATTTTGTAAACCTGCCTCCTAATATTTTAATATTATCAACTGCAGCAGTTTAAAGATGAGATGGGGCAGACCAGTTGTTGTTCAGGTTCCAGTTCCAGGCAAACCTTGATCAGACTAAAATTATAACATTCAATTATCTTACAAGGAATCATGGCATATGCAGCTCCAGAGCAATGCACAGTATATGCAGGTTTTCAGTTCTGACCCATGCTTCACTAATCCAGACTGGTCATCTATCCATGCCACAGATGAGCTGTGCCTGGGAAAAGCTACTCAATGGAACTACTTTAGCTCTTCAAATTTCAATCTAGTCCGAAGATTGGGATTACACTCCGATTAAAAGGAATCTGAAGGTTTGAGAAGTCTAGGATCTTCCAACAAGGGAGACTTTTGCTAGCATCTTGTCCATCTACTGCCGGGTAAAACGATGTGCATAAAGCTATGGATCTATAAACTAATGCATCTAGTTGGCAAGGAACTGTATTAAATCCCATCATCCAAAGAAAGATCTCAACCACCACATTAATGGACTTGTTATTGTTGCATGTGGACTGCTGTCAATTTTAATAGTCCTCGTGCAAGCTAATTATTATATCACTGGGATTTTCTAGAAGGAGATTTTTGTGCAGATGAATTGCATGGTTCACTGAAACATGAGTGGTCTGTGCCAGCATGGAGTGCTGGACAGATGAAAATGCCTGTATGTAATTCGGACGAGTAATGCATATTTCCTCACATTGGGAGTTACTTGATACTCGAGCAAAACTATGATGGTTCATATGCATGTGCTAAAAAAAATTGTATACATAGCATATATGCAACTCAAATTAGGTATCCAAATCATGGCTCATGAACAGTTTAAGTTATTGAAAAGGAACATAGCCTGTGGCCCACCTGATGATCAGAAAGCAATTCTAATAAATAAAGCATACCAGTAGAGCTCGCAATTCTGGTCATCAGTGGAGCTCCAAATTAAGAATGCTTAATATTTAATTTACTGTTGTATGAGCCAAACATGGATCAATATGTTTGGAAGAATAGATGCAGCAGGATATATGACTCCAATTGGAAGATTGGTGGCTGAAGAGGATATAAGCGCATGGCTAGAGCACTGTCGATGCAAAAATCTGGTCCACACTTTTTAGACCTTCGAGTTCCTACACAGGAACAAGATAAATTAGGAGGCCTTGACTAGAGGAGGGGACCTCCGATGCCAAAGTCAGGTTAGGAATTTGGGTCTAGTTGTATCGAGAGGTTTTGGGTGAGAGATTCTGCGTACCTTTATTCATATAAGCTAATGTATTTGTAACCTTTTGAAGGCGGTGACGTATATGGCAAGGCCTCTTGGATGGTGATTGGGTATCACGGAAGATGTCTTCCTCCATACGTAGATACTCGGCGAATATCTCAGGGGATAAGATAATATACTGTAAGTGTGTTTGAATTTTGAGGTGGTGGTCTATTTCAAGCTGAGGTTGGTAACCGAGGCCGATGTAAATTTTCGAGGTCGACCTCCAAAGTTGGTAACTGAGGCCGACCTCTGAGGTCAACCTCCAAAGTTGGTAACCGAGGCCGACCTCCGAGGTTGAGGTCATTGGTGACCTCCTAGGCCAAGGTTATTTTTCGGCTCTCAAGCAATCCATAGTCTTGGAGTCTGTACATCCAGTCCGTCCATTTTTACCCATAACAAGCACCAACAACTGGTGGATTGATAGCTGTGTAAGATATCCACCAGTAAAAATCAAAACATGAACTTCATGAATAAAATAGATCAAATGATCCCCAATCATAAATATAATTATTTCTATTGGACAAGAAGCATACGATGTATGTCCGGATGATTATAGGGACAAGTGGCACAATACTTACAGCTGACAGGTGACCAAAATAATTCCTGCAGACATGAATCTCACCTGCCAGTCTTAAGCTAGAATGGACAATCCACTTCACCCTACAGAATACAACAAGCAATGCATATGAGAGAAGAGAGGACACTGCATGTTTTACTCAATTTGCCGCTAATTATAATTACTTGTAAAAACCTTTAAACTATGACCTTCTAAAGATCACATGTTGTAGGCACTATTTTCCAAAGTAAAATAGTCATTACAGCAACAGGCTCCAATGATTGCCCCAGTAGACCGTAAAGAGTACAATACATGAGTTTAAAATGAGGAGTTATAGAAGAGTTCTACGTAATTATAACCCAACAAAGACCACTGACAATATTCATAAGAAAGGAGAGGCAATATTCAATGACCAGTGACAAAAGAATTTGGTAAAGTCAATGATTTACCTCTGAACCAATATCTCCGGCAGATAAATTTAAAACTGTCTTTTGGATGGTTGAACTTGCACCTGGAGACGAACTTGCATCTTTCAGTCTTCAAGAAGTACTGGGTTATTGATGCAACAACGAAATAAGAACAACAAACAGAGAAGAACTCAAAAGAGAAGTGAAGCAACCAATGAGAAGAAAAATGATTTGACTCCATCCACTTACTGGACAATCAGGTTCTCCTGGTCTATCTGGAAGAGGTTCAATGGTAGGGATAAGTGGAATCTGCAATAAAACAAATCCGATCAGGATAAATATTTTTTTTAAAAAAACTGATTTGTGAAATACAAATGCCAGATAGAACTGACTATATCCAAATTCAGAGTGGCACCCTGAGCTTCAAGCACGAGTTCTAAATGAGTCACAGTCAAACCAGATATTGAAGCAGAAGGCAGGGATTAAAGGTCCTCAAGAATTCCAGAAACACTTCTTAGTCGATTGAAGAAAATGCAGCTGAATGTTTAGTTCAGAAAATAAAGTATAACATAAGCATTACATCAGATAAATATCAGATACTAGTGGTTCAAGCATCACAGGCACAAATTTTGATAGATTCTATAGACTTGTATCTAGAAAAAAAAATAAAAATGCAATGTTAGAGATTGTGTGGATAAATATGGAATACAAGATTATAATGTCGCCAGTTCTATTGCTATATTCACCAAATATCAAAATAATACAACAATAAAGCAGATATATACTACATCTGCGAAAACATGTAACTGTAAAGCAATTGATATAAAAATACCAATCTCTTTAATTAAGATGTGAACGTTGAAAGCTCTGAAGGATTTTGAATAGCATAAAATAAAATAAGATTTTTTTTTTTAGAAAAAAAGGGTACCTGAAAAAACCTGTAGAACTGGTAATTTTCATGACTCCCTTTATTAATGTTACGACATTTCCAAGTTGGAATAATGCATGTTGGTCAATCATGGGAAGATCGCTATGGGAAACAGCATACTCCGGCTAAATATCAAAGACACAATAAACAAGCATAAGAAATAGATGTCTTGAGGGTAACATAATATATAAACTGTTGATGACAGATGTCTTAAATCTGTCAAACAGGCTCGATGACATCAAACAGGCTTTGGGTAAAATTTTGCGGGGAATTTGGCCAGCCTGAGAAGTTCTGAGTAAAAATCCAACAACATATTCTTTTGAAAATTACGGGAAGTATGGCCAGCCTAAGGACAGGTTCGGCTAGCCGAAGTATCGGTCGGCTAGCCCGAGCTTTGGTTCGGCCAGCCTAAGGTTACGCAGACTGCGTAAATTTAAGGCAGTTTCTGGATAATTCCAACTTGGTGTGAAAGTTGGAGTTCCTAATTTATAAATTGGAGTTCCTAGGATGCTCCATATATGTCTTCATATGTCTCTAAAGGATTCTAAGATTTCCTAAACTATTCCAAAGGGTTTCTAAATATTTTTAAGGTTTCAAAGGGTGTAGCAAGGGTGAGATTTGAGGCTGTTCGAATTGGGTAAGTTTTTTCTCTTTGTAATTCCTACTTTCATAATGGATTTCTGTGCCCTAGCTTTTTCCCGAAAGGGTTTTTCACATTAAATTGTTGTGTTCTCTGTGTTTGCTTGGTGCTTTTAGATTGTAATCCGAGATTCATATGTATGATTCTGTCGTTTATCCTAACAAGTGGTATCAAAGCTATCGTTAGGGGGCAGGCCTAAATCTAAAGGATTAGCATTAATGGAAAACGTTAGGTATGACATTGAAAAGTACTCAGGTAAAAATAACTTTGAGTTATGGAAGATCAAGATGATCAGTTCCTTAACTAAGCAAGGTGAAGATGGTGCTCTTGAGGAGCGAAAGCCAACTATGAGTGATGAAGATTGTAATACTCTTGACAAGAAAGTCTTAGCCTTGATCCATTTGTGTCTCACGAATGAGGTTCTCTATAATGTTTTGAGGGAGAAAACTGCAACTGGTTTATGGATGAAGTTAGAGGATGTTTATGCGAAAAATTTCACTAAGAATCACCTACACTTGAAGCTACAGTTGTTCACCTTCAAGATGACAGAGGGTGGAGATGTGGAGGCCCACATCGGTTACTTTAATAAATTGATTTGCAAGTTGCTGGATATGGAGGAAGTGGTCAAAGTTGAAGATCGGGCATGCATGTTGTTGAATTCTCTCTGGCATTGTATGAGTCATTCAGGGAGTCATTGTGCACTGCAAATAAATCCCTGAGTGTGGACACCGTTATCTCAGCCCTTCAAGGGAAGGTCATGAGAAAAATAAATGGCGGTATAGGGACATATTCGGTATAGGGACATATTCTGATGCACTGCTTATGAGGGGGAGGACTACTGAGCAAGATACAGGATTTTCGTAGTCAAGATCCAAATCCAAGGGCAAGGGCAAAAGAAGACTAAAGTGTTGGAATTGTGGGATGGGAGGACACATGAAGAAAGATTATACAAATCATAAATCTAAGAGAGAAGAATTTGAGGCTTCATACGGGAAGGCCAATGCTGCCATGTCTGATAACAGTATGAGTGGATGTGAAGGTAATTTCTTGTCTATGTCTATGATTGGACACTTATACGATGATCATAGGGACGAGTGGATTCTAGACACAGATGATTCCGATTTTTAAATATTTTTTCTATTTTTAGAGTTTTAGATTTTCTTCCCTTTTAGAAATAACTTTTAATTATACTAAGACTCTTCCAGGGAAAGTTTATTTGGAATTTTTATTTTTAAAAATTAGGCTTAAGAAGAATTTTATTAGAATTAGGACTTTTATTAGAGTTAGAATTTTGCTATTTTTAGTAATTACGAATTTCGGTTTATTTTTTCTTTATTAATGGTGTGAGGAGACACATTAGACAATTATTCATCAATCCATTTCGAATTTATTAGAATTTATTTCTATTTTCTTACTTTCTTTCCTCATGGATTCGAGAAGTCTTTGTGAGGAGTCCAGAGAAGTTCCGTGGATTCAGAATAGTTATCCTCTTGAGGAAGACAGTCCTCGACCTCATGTCCTCCCCTGCGTCAGTTTAGTATCAAAGCGAGATTTTTTCTTAGATCAATGGCTTCTAACGATGGGTCGGATAACAATCCCATGAACGGTGCTCCATGGAATCATCTTTTAACAGCTTTCAAAACGGCGTAGCGAGAGAATCGAAAAGTCATGCAAGGGCTACAAACTTCCATCGATTGCATGGAGAATCATATGGAAGATCGCAAAACGGAGGCCTTAGGGCAGCTCCGCGTTCATGGTGGTGATCCACCACTAGCAATTGCTGGAATTCGTAATCATACTGATCATAGGGCAATGCTATTAGTGAACCACAGGATCGCTCCTGAGAAGGTGGGATCCAGCGACATGATTCCACAACATCCTAAACGAGGCATTAATCCGATAGATCGGATGGATCAAGAATTCAAGATGAAAGTCGATCTTCATAGTTTTAATGGTCAACTCTTTTTCAAGGACTTCCTCGATTGGTTGCTTAAAGTCGAACTCTTCTTTGACTACATGAATATGGTGGAAGAAAAGAAAGTTAAACTTATGGCCTACAAGTTGACGGGCAGAGCTTCAGATTGGTGGGAATAACTTCAACTCGAGCGAATGAGACAGACGAAGGCGCCAATCCGCACGTGGTCATGGATGAAGCAGTTATTGTGCATGTGATTCTTCCCCCAAGATTACGATCAGGTATTATTCTAACAAAATCAAAAGTATTACAGGATAGCCGATCAGTAAAAGGTTGTGTAAAAAAATCATATTATTTGTCCACGAGAAACAACCTCATCGAAACGAAATCGCGACAGCCATAGGACTCATCAATAGCAAACATATGGCCCCTATGGGAGCTGTCACGCCCCAAACTCAGAAACCGGGCTCACAAAATTTTCGATCGTCGAATCCGGCGCCGACAGCCTCCGTAGAACCTCATTCTCGGCTCTCGGCTCCCAGCTCCCATTTGCCAGGTTCCGATCCTGGGATGCTACGAGGAGGATTTTCAACGTCAGTTTGATTCGTAATAAGCATAACCAAAGGCATAACCCACAAACAACAACCAAGAACTCCATTACATTTCCACTATAATCAAAAAATTTATAAGTACAATGAGCATAAAGGAAAATACAATCATGAAGAACAAAAACTCCAAAATGATCTGCAAAGAGCTCCTCCCTCAACCCTGCTGCGCCCCAACGTCACTTGCACTCAACGGTCGTGCATAAGCTTATAGAAAGCTCAGAGGGTGGTGAAAGTGTGTGCGCAAGCTCAGAGGGTGGTGAAAGTGTGTGCGCAAGGTAGTAATATGATCATGCAGTATCAGAGTAATGCGGAATATGCAAATGGATCCATAAATATCATGAGCCGTATCAAGGCTATGCGATGTAAGATGCAAGTCAAGCATACAATCCTCATCTAAGTTCACATGTCAATACAGCTCAACTCTAGGATATCATCGGGGTCTAATACACTCTAAGCCAGATTGTCGCCTCATCGCACGTAATAAGATAAGTGGAAGAGACCTCACTATCCGTCTACCAATATCGGGCTCGACTTGTCGATAGCGTACCCATTCCTCGAGCTGGTCAGACTCAGCCTAGCATTGCCCCCTACACTCAGGTGGGTAAGGCCGCACCCCCTTCCAGCCGACCACGACACAGTGGAGAGTACAACCGTCTGGTAATCGGCACTCAACGCTCATCTACCCACTCGGTCTAGACGTTGGAGCAACCTCTTGGTACCATAAGAGTTTAGGGACTTTCACCCAGAGATATCTATAGCACCCCATGTAGAACAAGATTTTCGGTATCCAATCCTGCCAACCACGATCTGTCTGTGGAGGCTACGGCTCCGATGTTGCTAGGGCGTACAGTAACCATATTACGCAATGCGAGATGCATGAATCACACTATCCAATCATGCAGCAAATCCTTGCACGTAACGTGCGCTTATGTAGGGCAACACCGCCTAATCGGGAACCCATAAACAACCTGCCGGAAGGCATATGCTATGATCAGTCACCTCTCATATCAAGCATACATATGGTGCGTATGATCATGAGTTATGGAACTAAACTAAACATGTTATAATGAAATGAACTATCCTTACAATGCAGATGGGCCTGGATTGCCTATACATAATAAGTACGGGCCTAATAATGGGCCCTAAGGAGAGTCGTAATGTGGACATCCAACCAGCATTACTCTCGCAATGTGGACGTTAAATCAACATTGCTCCCAAGGCACGATCGTCGTAAACATCGTTACATAATCCGAGTTGGGTTTACACATTGCAATGGACCTTAGGTTCATCCCATTGGGCTTTACATATATATCAGATGGGCCATATCATATGGGCCTTTTATTCATCAAATGGGCCACATAAATGGGCCGTACCAATGGGCCTTATGTGCATTGCAATGGGTCAAAACCCGTGGGCCTTAGATTGCATCAAATGGGCCTAATCTCATGAGCCTTATACATATCAAATGGGCCTAATCCTGTAGGCCTTATATAAATCAAATGGGCCTAAACCCCTAGGCCTTATATAAATCAAATGAATCAAATGGGCCTAAACCCTTAGGCCTTATATAAATTAAATGGGCCTAAACCCCTAGGCCTTATGACACATCAATTGGGTCCAATCCCTTGGACCTTAAATTACATCAGATGGGCCTTATCCCATGGTCCTTGGAATACATCAAATGGGTCCAATCTCACGGGCCTTATAATATGTTAAGGTGGGGTCCACTCGGACTATGGATCTGGCCCATTCTTTAACTCATTTCATAAAATGAGCTTTTAAAATGGATGGACAGATTGGATGCAGCACCTGCATCAATGGTGGGGGCCCACATGAAGGCCCACCATCGAGAATGTTATATATTGTATAATATATAAACAACATATAATATATATATATATATATATATATATATAATACGATATAATATATATATATATATATATATATATATATATATATATATATACACACACACACGCTGCACACACTCACGTTGCACACACACACGCACACACACCCACACGCACGCACGCACATACCCACAGAGGGCTCCACCATCCGCTGGACGGTGGATGCAGTACACATACATCATGGTGGGTACCACCGTCCGCCTGGACGGTGGATACAAACACATACATCACTGTGGGTCCCATGTGAGGCCCACCTCAATGCTTACATACCATCCAATCTGTTCATAAGGTCACTCAGACCTGGATGAAGTGAAAACACAAATTTCAGATTGATTTGAAACTTATGTGGGCCCAACAATGGGTTTCAATGGTAGAGGTTTAACCCCACTGTTTCCTGCAATGTGGGCCACTCGAGTTTTGGATTCAGTTGAAACTTGGAGGGGGCCCACCTGAGGAGGGGGCCCACCTCATGAATGGCTTGGATTGTACTTACACATCATGGTGGGGCCCACGGCAGCAGCCGTGGGACTGGTCGCTCGCCTGCCTGCCCGCTCGTTGCACAAAGCAGCGTGTTGCTGCTGCAGCACATCAGAGGCAGAGGCAAGCCTCTACACCCCTTTTTTTAAAAAAAAACTTGGGAAAACCCATTTTTCCGTAGTTTTGCACATCTGGGGTCCGCATCAAGTAGATCCACCCCATCCATCAGCTTCAGTGGCTCAAGACCGTCCCAATGAGTCTAATATCCGATGTTTTTCCGGCGATTAGAAATGCCAGGGTGTCTTTCAATGGTTGAATCCCCTATTTTACAGGTTATGGCCCGCCTGAAGATCGGATGGACCTCATTTTCAGCTCAACGCCTCAAATGGTCTTGGGAACGGAATAGACGGCGTGGATTGAATACATTCATCAAGGTGGGGCCGATGCGAAAGGGTCACCCAAAAGCTTGGAAGCAAGCTTATATTTGTGTTTCCCAACCCACGTCCAGTGTACGTTGGACGTGCATGAAACAAATACATTAGAGGTGGGCCCCGCTTAGGTGGGCCACCTCATGGAGTATGGTGTGGATACCACACAACAACATGGGCCCCACTTGTAGATGGTTGGATAAAATTCATGCCTCATGATGGGGTCCATTCGAGTGGGCCACACAACCATAACTTGATTCATAAGAGAAAATGAAATAGAGAGGGAAAGAGAGAGATAGAGAGTTGGACATGCGCGTGATGGAGGGACGCCAGCACTATGGGCCCTCCCTTGAACCGATCATATATTAAGTGGATCCCTAAAGCATGTGGGACCACCAAAATCTACAATCAACGGTGGAGATCCTTTCTCCACCAATATGGACGGTCTAGATGACCTTCCTATTGCAATGAAATAAACATCATGATGGGGTCCATGGAGAATGGCCCCATCATGTATGATCGTGATGATCAAAGTGGCCATCGGCCACAACTTAGGGTCCCAAGTGAGATCCAAACCATTGATCGGTTGGCCTCACTTGGCCCATCTCAAAAATATGAAAAACTAATATTATCAAGCACCCACCATTCAATCTTCTTACTCCTATGAGTTTCCTAGCTCCTTAGCTTTGATTTCAATGGGTGAGATGAGGAATGAATGGCTAGGATGGGAGATGATGGGGTAAGAAAGTGGGCCACCTTTGTTGCTTGGGAAGGCTTGGAGAGCTCATACGTATGGGATTTCTTTCTTGTTTGGAATGGGTTTGAAAATGAGAAGGAGAGAGAGAGTTGTAAAGGGAGAGAGAGATGGGTGATGGATGGATGTGGTGAGTGATGGATGTGTAAGAAAATCTTGACTTTTGTGGCCTTTTGTGTAAGAAAGGCATGGGAGGTGTAAGAACTTTTTGACTTTGAGGGTTTTTAGTTTAAGAAAGGTATGGGCTTGTAAGAGATTCTTGACTTTTGTGGTTACTTGGGAATGGGTGAAAGGTGATGTGTACTTGACATGTGATGGATTGATGAATTGATGTGACATCTTGTAGAGATTCTCTTGGGTTTCGCAACGCTCGGCGTTTTCCTTCCACCGAACTTTGGCCCACATCTCTTGATCAGGGTATCGCCTCGACACGCAAGTCGCGGCATCGAAACCGCAACGATGGCGCGGTCACTATGGTAAAGGTCTTGGGTTGAGTCGATACGGGTTGACGGCAGACGAATCAGGGTCGTGCGCAAATATCGATTAAGGGTCGAAGGTTGTCAGAATTCGACCGGTAAGACCGCGGAAGTCTACGGAACGGTACGGACTAAGATACGGGTCTTACAGGAACGGAGAACCAACCTAAGACTTCTAAAGTGGGAGGACAATATCTTATAACTAAATGGGCCTTTGTTAAATATCTGAAGAAATGAGAGATATATGTCCATTAGTTGAAAAGAAAAATTATGTGGAGACAGTGAATATCCTAAAAGATTTTGAACTAGTATTAAAGGAGTTTAAGTTGGTTGTGCTCGATGAACTCCCTAATAAATTGTCTCCCATATGAGATAAACAAAATCACATTGATCTCGTCTTAGGGGCAAGTCTACCTAATTGCCCACAGTATAAGAAAGAATATGAGATCTTGAAGAAAGAAGTGAAGGAACTGATCAATATTAGTCAAGTCAAGGAAAGCATGAGTACATGTATTGTGTCAGCTCAAGAACCTAATGTCAAGTACAAGAAAATGGTTAATAAACATCGGCATCAGAAGTTATCTTGGAATCACGAGCCAAGTCTCTTGAGTAATTTGAGGACGAGTTTTTTTCAAGAAGGGGTCTGATGTAGGACATGGCATAAGTATGTTCCTAGCATGGTTGGGCCAAAACAAGGTGGCCCGTAAATTGATCCTAACTTTCGATCCGGGTATTGTTATGGGGTGCACAACTTATCAATCTTTATTGAAACGGGTCATCCGAGGTAAACTGACTCACGTTGTGGGTCGCATCTATCTGTTTCATAAAAAAACGTGCGCTTTTAGTTCAAAAATGAATTTTTAGGAAAATTTTACTATTTTTAGTAATTTTGATTTTTTAATATTTTTTTATTTTTAGAGTTTTAGATTTTCTTCCCTTTTAGAAATAACTTTTAATTATACTAGGACTCTATAAAGAAAGTTTATTTGAAATTTTTATTTTTAGAAATTAGGCTTTAGAAGAGTTTTATTAAAATTAGGATTTTTATTAGAGTTAGAATTTTGTTACTTTTGGTAATCACAAATTTTGGTTTATTTTTCATTATTAATGGTGTAAGGAGACACATTAGACAATTCTTCATCAATCAATTTCAAATTTATTAGAATTTATTTCTATTTTTTTGCTTTCTTTCCTCGTGGATTCAAAAAGTCTTTATGAGGAGTCCAGAGAAGTTCTGTGGATTCGGAATAGTTATCCTCTTGAGGAAGACGGTGCTTGACCTCACGTCCTCCCCTGGGTCAAGTTGCTAAGTTTTAGCAATAGTACAAGAAGTCAAAAACTAAGTACAATTGTTGGATACAAATAAATATTGAACTAAAGAAAGCCAGCAAAAGATCTTACTCTATGAGTTGTTTGAACATATGGAGATTTTCTAGACAAGGCAACCTGCAAAAGAATCATGTGAATGATGTGATACCCCTAAAAAATGACGTAGAAGGGACTAAATTAAATCAAGTTGAAATTTTATTTAGTGGATAGAAACCTGAATGCTAGCAGGGCCCCACTCGATGAAATTGACGAGCTTTCTTTCACGTATTCTCTACAAAATTTCATGTACCTGGTTAAAAATTTGTCAGAAATTAGAGTTGTTATAAGTACTACATATTTGAAAGTTTAGAACAACTCAAAACACGACCTTCAAACAGAAAGAATATAAATGACAAACATTCAAAAGGAAAGACAGAAAGAATATCTTACAATCCATCAATAGCTCTATCATTATCGTCCTCATCAAAAGATGGAAACTAATGCTTGTCAAGAAAAGGGTATTCAATGAACATAAATTAAAATAAAAAAAGATTGATATTCAAAAAACATAAATTAAAATAAAGAAGATTGATATTCAGAGAAGAACTTAAATATTATGATATGGTTAACAACTGTCATAGTTTAAAATAAAAGTTTAATAGAATTGTCCAAAAAAGTGAATTGTCCAACTCCAACGGACAATATAGTAGACCCTAATCTTTGAACTCAATAAAGTGATGATGCCATGCAACAAATTACCCAATTCCAACTTCACCTAAAGTCGAATTATATCCATCTAGCTCGGGAAATTTGGCATCTCCTTTTGTAGTGATATCAATAGCAACTTTGTATGAATCTTTCCCGAAGAGGTTTGTCATGAATCATTTGCGGGCCATCAACCAAAACAACTCTCCCTTGAGCAACAAGCTCTCTACGCTAAGAGTATAACTTGCATGGCCACATTCTCTCTACATATTGATGATTCCCAATGTCCACCAGTCGAATGTGGATTCTCTGATTGAACCGATGTGGTTGCTTCAAAGCCTAAATCCATGCACCACTACTATAATAAAGTTCCACATCAGGTGTTATATACAATAATTGAAGAAAAATTATTACTATTTAATTTTTTTTTAAGAATTCTAATGAAAATTAACTTGCACCATTACTTTGATTCTCCCAATTTCGCACGTAAGAAAATTTATTTTGAACGATAGCTCTTGAATTGTGGATGATTGCTCATCTATTTTTCCTTCATATAAAGACATCTTTTCAAGAGCTACAGCGAACCTCCTAATTTGTGTTCGGGAAATGGTGGTCCCAACACCTCAAACACGATCCTTTGTATCAAGACCAAATACTTGAGTCAATGGATTATTGAAGATGTTGTGGGAATTATTACCTTAGCTAAAAAGTAACTCTTTGACTTTATCCTACAATATTATACAGTTACATAACTAATATATTGGTACTGATTTTGAATTCTATAAACTTAAGCATAAGAAAACAAGTTTGCTGAATGTGAAGACACGTTATTGTGAATAGAACCATCATTTCTTGTATGGCCTTTAATCCACACTTCAGTCTTATTAATCGAGGTATTATCATCTTTCTTTTGGAGTTTCTATATTTGGATGAATTTCTCATTATTAGTTATTAAGAAAATAAAGCAACTAAAAAATTTAAGTCACATATAACTATCAATACTTACCATTTCTTCCTCGATTCTCACGTGGCCATGTCTATCATTCATATCCATTCTCAACATTTTTTCCTTTGTTCTACTGTTTTGGGATTCAAATTATTTTGAATGAACATTTTCCAAACTTCAAGCCTAATTCTTAGTTAACGATTGCTTAATTTATCATCATGATTTATATGGGGATCGAGGTACTCCGTCCTCAATTTGGTCTTTTACTACCTAAACATATCAAACATGCTTTTAAAGCATTTATCGTTGTAAGAGTGAGAAATAACAAACTCATCCTACAAGAAAATTTAAGATTGAATTTATTTGAAACAACAAAAGCATAATGGTTAATTTATATCATAGGAAATTTTGTTATATCTTACCTGTAAGAGCTTTCAAAGTTATTTCTTACTCTCTGGTACTGTACACTAATCCTTGATGGAAATAGAGGCATGGGTGCGAACCAGATCTCCACCTTTTGTAACCAACCTATATGAATATTTGCCCACAGGTTGTCTTAATGCATTTAAGGTGATCACAAGCTTTTTTTTACGAAAAAGAAGTTCCTAATGCATACAAAATTTATATTGTATTAAAATAATATTATTTAAACTAATGTACTGAATTATCATGATAATGAAGGAATTGTATTTACTTACATTTTCTTATGTATATGCTTCACAAGTTGACATGTTCTCATTGGCTATTGACATGTCTAACCTTGTCTATAGACAAAAAATTTTATAAAAAGAAATCATCATGTAAATAGAAATTCATTTATCAACATATTTTTTATATCAAATAAAATGTCAAATGAATTAGCACAAAGTATGATACTAAAAAAAATTGTCTACAACTCATAGTCAATTTCCATTAGAATATATTAAAAATTTGCATTCACACCTCTTAAAGACCTAAAGAGAAAAACAGAATCGGATCTTCAAGTGTGTTCATATCTTTCAACAATATTTTTTATGATATTAAAATAACATACCATACATGCCTTATTTGATCCTTGGAGTAGAATACTTGACTTGCTTGAGATGCAAGTATGAATTATTCATCTTCTTCCTTCTCATGTCCTTTCAATTTGTCCATGTTTACTGTTATGGGGAGATCCGAGCCCACGATAAAAAGCCAGTCCGAGCGTCAGTTTAAACCAACTCACTGCCATGATGTCCGAGGCACAACCCGTCCGACCTGATACAAGCATCCTGTGAAGATCCGAGCACATGTAAAGTCCGAGGCGACGAGAGCCTTGGAGAATAGAGCCTCCCGCTTCGGTTCGGACCAACAAGATTGGCTCGGACCTATAAGTTCAGATCGGATATGAAGGTCGCTCGGATCTAGGAACCGCCCTTGTCTAACCAAACAAGCGCAGAGGCAGACGGTCAGACGAGCCGAGCCGAGCAGATACTCTGAGGCATATATTCTATTTGACGAACATGAAAAATGCCATAACTGAACATGGCCGATAACTTCGCTCGCAGATACGCACTACATGCCCGATATGCTGCGTGATCAGCAGATTGCAGGTAGTATCACCATGATCCGAGAATCCCCTTGATCATGCCGAGATTATCAGATCCAGACCATTCTACAGGCAAGTATAAATAGCACACGACACCATGTCTATAGGTACGCAACAGTGAATGCTCTCTCCTCTACCCTCTACTTAGACCCCAATTCCCTTAGCCTGACTTAGACATCGGAGGGTCCCCCGGCTTAGCTAGGGTCACCTATGCCTGTGCCCTTGGTGCAAGTTCCAGAGGTGGTATGCTGAAGTGAGGGAGACGTGGAGGAGGGGCCGACCAGATTTTGACATCAACATTTACCATTACCAAATTTAACTCGGGGTCAACAATGCAGCCATTGGTCTTGTCCTCCACTCTAACCCAATCACAATAAAATACCATTTGACGAAAGTCAGTGTAATCCAACTCGATTATCTATTTCACTACTCCATAATAAGTGGTTTCATCTTCTTTATAATTCTTGTCTCTAACATTTGCTCTATATTTAGTGATGGCTTTTATGGATACCCCACTATTTTATGTTAACTTAGTAGTCTCATATTTACTTAGAGAGAATATAAAACCATTTATGTAGTACTTGTTATAGCATTTTGCCTTAAACGTATGTCCATCTACTAATCGTTTTAATGTCAACTCGCCCTAAACAAATTCCAACTATAAATTAGATAAAAGTAATAACTATATATGAATAAATATATCATTCAATGTTTTAAAATTAAATGAATAATTAAAAATAATACCTCCTTTCACAACCAATTGATGAAATCAAGCTTGTTATGGGTAAATCTGAACTGAGCCACATCAAAGTCAACTTTGGCACCAATGAGCAAGGCCTCGGACTGATAAGCCTCCGGACCGAGGTGAGTGTCCAACCTAAGGACTCTTGCAAAGTTATGCAACCAACCTGAGACTTGGAATGAGTCATCGCACATCCTACGAGCCGAATCTCACAGCTATAATAGCACGTCCGACCCGATTTTGTCGACTCGGAATACAGGAGAGCATCACCTACCCATCCAGTGTTCCTCTGAGCCAAGCCTCTCTACTTTGCGTATCAATAATCTACTTATCCATGGGCTCGAGTCATCAAGTAAGATCCGGACCATGAGGTCAGCTCGGAGTGAACCCTGGTCAGCGAAAGCAATAACGCATGATTGGAGTAACCGCCAACGACTGCGTGTGTGTAACCCTCGCATAGTGGTGATGACCGTGCCGAAATTATCGGACACGTTCATTGCAGCCCTCAAGTATAAATACGGGCCACTTCTACTGATATAAGTATGCAAGATCTTGCACCCTCATTCTACTCTACACCACTTAAACCCTGTTTCCCTAGCCTGACTTAGGCATCGGAGGGTCCCTTGCTTGAGCCAGGATCTCCTTTGCATGTTGCTTTGCACAGGACCAGGGTTCACTCCAAGCACTCAAGGCTCGGCAAAGGGTGACCCAAATTTTGACATCAACATTTTAGCACCGTATGTGGGAATTCGATACAAAAAGACTAGGGAGATTTACCAGAAATGGTAAGAGGAAAACACTCCCAATAGCGACCACGGAGCTCGAGCCGAGTGGGCAACGTCACTCATCTTCACTACTGCATATCGAGTCAGCTCCAACCGGGCCATCTCAATGGACCCGAAGCTGAGGAGGCAAATACAGGGCCTTACAGTACGAAGTGCAGATGCTGAGGGACAAGATCAACCTAATGAAGGAGCGACAAGAGCCTCTCAACCCAGAAGAGGTGGCCCCAATAGCCAAGGAGGAGCCGCTCGTAAGCTCCTATGCCAGAGCATCCCAGAACCTATCTGCTCAAGCCCCGGAGCCAATGCGGCATGCTGAGCCAACATACATCTCTGCGACCTCGACATTAGCCCCGACTAACCTCCGCCACGAACTGGAGAGAAGAAGAAGGGGCGGAACACCTAAGGTCGAGGTTCCCCAGGATACTATAGTAGAGAATTGCAACCTGTGGGAAGCTCAGCTTGATGAGCTTTGAAATCAGATCAAGACCCTACAGAGGAACCAGCAAACCCTTGCTTTGACTGCGGTGGAAGCAATGATGGAAGAAATTGAACCTCCCTTCACCAGCGATGTCATGAGCTCGAAAATGCCTCTAAGGTTCAAGATGCCCTCCATCGCTTAGTACTCGGGATCTGGTGATCCCACCGAGCACGTGGAATCCTACTGCTCGTAGATGTAGATCCAGTCCACCTCAAAAGCGAGTCGAGCCTTCTCGATAACCTTGACTGAGGCTGCAAGAAATTGGTACGGACAACTCAAGCCAAGGTTGATCAGTACCTTTGTCAAGCTTGGTAGGTCATTCCTGACCCAGTTCATCGTTGGCAAGAAGAGCCAGAAGCCATCGACCCACGTGCTTACCCTCAAGCAGAAGAGCGGGGAATCGTTGAAAAACTACATCTCCCACTTCAATGAGGAGGCCCTGCAAGTAGACAACTACTCTGACAAGATGTCCCTATCCTCAATGATCAGCGGACTCAAGGATGGGAGATTTCTGTTTTTGATAAGGAAGAACCCGCCATCTACTCTGGGCGAGCTTATCAGCCAAGCTCAAAAATAAACGAATGCTGATGAGTTCTTCAGTTCGCACAAGAACAACCAGACCTCCGAGTCCTCGTCTAAGGGGAAAAGATGGAGGGACGAAGTGCCACAGCATGCGGACTAAAGAAGGTCGGACACAATGCCTCCAGAGACAAGAGGCTGAGTTGGAGGCCCAAGAGTAAGTTCAGCTCGTACACTCCCCTTAACATGTCTCCAGAGTAGATCTTGTTGGACATCTGAGACTAGAGGCTTTTGCACTGGCTAAGCTGCATGAAAATAGAGGCAGGTCAGCGGGACAAGCACAAGTATTGTTGCCTCCACCGTGACCACGACCACAATACCAACGATTGCCTCGACCTGAAGGAAGAAATTGAGACCCTCATCCACAAGGGTCATCTGCACCAATACATAAAGGAAGAGAGATAGCCTCGGAAGGATGAGTAGCCCAGTAAAGCCACAAACGAGGCCACGAAGATCCGAACGATCTATAGAGGTCCATCCGGTGGTGGAGATTCGAATCGGGCTCATAAAGTCCACTCCAGGAGCACTGATCCTGAGCATTACATCTACTCGGCTGAGAGGTTAAGGAAAGAGTTCCAAATAAGCCCTTATAAACTTACATTTACAGAGGATGATGCGTGCGGAATCCAGCATCCCCATGACGATGCCCTGGTTGTTGCTATAACAATAGCAAATCACAAGGTCTTCCGTATCCTAGTTGACACTAGAAGCTTGGCCGATATAATCTACTCCAAGGTATTCGACAAGATGGGGATAGACAGGTCGCGCCTCCGACCTGTGAAGACTCATTTACATGGATTTGCTGGAGATAAGGTGATCTCCGAGGGCGTTATTTCCTTCCTAGTTACAGCGGGAGAGGGGCAGAATCAAGTGACTCTGCTAGTGGACTTCCTGAGAGTGAATGTGACATCAATGCACAATGTCATAATGGGTCAGCCATCCCTTAACGCGATGAGAGTAGTTGTATCTACCTATCATCTGATGATGAAATTTCCCATGAATGGAGGGGTCGGATATCTCTAAGGAGACCAGCGTGAGGAATGGAGGTGCTGCTCGGTGGCAGTGAGAAAGGGCTCAACAAAGCAGGCCCTCATAAAAAACGTGCTCGACCCCATAGAAGACAACTAGAGCTGTACACAAGTAGAGTAAACTTAGTTACTCGCTCAACTTGACTCAGAATTACTCGACTCGACTCAGCATGAGTTTGAGCCAAGCACGAGAATGAGTATCATACTCATTTTGATTACGAGCTGGGCAATACTCGACTCGTGTGCTCGACTCGTACTCAAGGGTATATATACCCACCCAAAAAAAAAAAACCCCTACGCCCTTATTCCTTCCAGTCATTTTCAGCAGGCCGCCCGTTCAAAAAAAAAACCCCTTTCCTTCCCTCCCAGCGCCCGTTCGAAAAAAAAAAAACCCATTCTCTCTCTCTCTCTCTCTCTCTCTCTCTCCTCTCGTTCCCTTGTCCGGTGTTTTCCGCCGTCCGTCCTGTCACTCTTCTTCCCTCTCTCTCACTCTCTCTCTCTCTCTCACTCCCCTGTCCGGTGGTGCTAGTTTCTGCCGCTCGTCCTTGCAGCCTACCCGGTGCCCCTGTCTAATGGCATAGCTCGTCCTTGCCGCTCATCAGTCATCCATGCCCTACACGCACGGTGCAGGTCATTCCTACCGCAGCTTGCTCGATAATATGTGGTGTTGATTTATTATTTTTTTGTATAAATTGTTAATATATGTCAGAAATTGATATCATATATAATATATTGCTAATATATGTCAAAAATTGTTAATATATGTTAATATAACTAATATATGTTAAAATTGTTAATATATGTTAATATACCTAATATATGTTAATATGTTAATATGTTAATAACTTGACTCGAAAACTCAAACTCGACTCGGGTCGATTTCTACTCGTACTTGGCTCGTACTCAGACGACTAAAGCAGGAGCAGGGAATCCATGCTCGATGCCCGAGCAGAGCCGAGTACGAGTAGGACTCAGGTAGTGTGAGCCAAGCATAAGATGGTCAATACTCAACTCGGCTTGACTCGTGTATAGCTCTAAAGATGACCCTGCAGACGTGTAACACTCCAAAAATCGAGGGTCGAGTAGAAACCTAACTCTCGAGTTCTAGAACGTCACTTATGCAACATAGATAATGATAATTACATATTGTCTGTAGAATGGCATTAAACAAGATTGAGACTAAGCCAAAACAACATATTATACTCCGGAGACAGTTAAATTAGTAAGCGAAAGACTGTGATAGTATGTATAACATATATAAACTGTTGTATGTCTCCAGAGTGTGAACATGTTACCAGGTTAAATACATACATGTATAATTCAAAAATGAATAAAAAGAATATACATGAGTGCTCTAAAAATATAAAATGACAAGTGTCAAGGCATCTAATCAACCTCCTTGTAATCCCGTCGATCAAAACACGGAGGAGAAGTCCTCCTCATCATCATACAAGTCTAGCTCCGCTTCACAAGCAACGTCATCATCTGCAACTAAAATAGGGACTGGTGGGTGTCCAGAACACCATCCCGTATCGTGGGAGTGAGTAATAAACTCAGTGAAAAAATAAAGCAAAGATTAGCATGTTATCAAATCAATCACCCGATAATAGTAAAGCAATCAATCAAACATTCCTAGATACTGTTGTTAATGCATGCATGAAATGACATGATGGATGCCCTCACCGACATACTCCCTCATACGGCACCATCTTACGCCCGCGGCATGCTTGTGTTCCTCTCAGTGCTCCACATCTTCCAGGCACATGCAATGCGATATGAATAATGATTACCGAGTTATTATTAGTCCTTTCATACAACAGCATTGGAAAACTAAGGTACCTTCCTTATATCAATCCCAACACAGATCCTGTTTAGGGTCGTCACTCCTAGAAATCACATACAATGTTATGTTTGTAGGTCGCTGCAAGGGCTACCAGGGCTGTTGCTCGCACTCGTTGCACCGCTCCCCCATCACCTTATCAATACAGGCCTACTGTACTCTCGTCGCTACGGAAGGGTCGTCACCTCCTGTAGACCCAGAATACGCTCGCGGTCACTACAAAGGGCTCGTCACCTGATCAGTGTAGGCTGACAGCAAGAATATAGTGTCCCATACCACCATAATCTGCTCACGAGTCAATGTGCTCACTGGTCACTACGGGGAGGTTTGTGGCCCCAGCGTAGGCCGACAGCTCGACCACGGTGTCCCATACCACCATGCCCGGCTCATGAGTCTTTATGGATCAAGGTACCATGATTGACAGGGTTTTCAATGGTAAGTTCAGTACCCTATGTTCAAGCAGTTATGACTCATACAGGGTGAACATACAATGGCCAGTCGGGTTACTTGACGGGCTCGACTAGTACGAGCGCATCTCAAGCTGAGCGACATGAAGTGCATGAAACACTTCATGTGGCATAACCACTGCCACCAACTCAAAACACGACTCGCGTTCATCGACGCGTCCTCTATGGCAAATAGAAGCCCACCACTAATTCAATCCATTACCGACTACCTGGACTAAAGCATAGCCCCAAACATTTATACACAACATCAGTAATCATATGAGAGTAATAGAAATGAAATACTACAATACAAGCATGTTGTCACATGTTATAATATACAACGAAAGCAAATCACCCAACACATGCATTCCATAGATATAATTAAATCAATTCATATAACCAACATGGTGGAAATCATATACATCAGCATATTAATTGAGAATTTAATCTCAAAACTAATTCACAACACCATTGACTCAATACATACTAATACAAACATTTATACAATCACTTAGTCTACACACTTTAGTCTACATAACGTATGTCGACTCAAAGTGCGCATTAGGGCGAATCTTTTCGCCAAACAGATTATACACATATATCTAATATCATAACACGACAAAATCACATGTCAAGCATTTTAGCAAAATACAGATGTATACGGTATTTCCTATTAATGACCAAAATATCCTAAATCTCATAATCACCGTACGTTTACGAAACAGAAAATGGACAGCATGTTCTACATGTCAAACGGCGTGCTCGTCGATAATCTACTATTAAACGACATTGAAAGCTTTGAAATCAGTCAATCTAAGCGTCTAAAATCCACACCTTTTGTCGTGGAAGTGTATCGATTCGAACCGAACGTCTACGCTCCGTCAACAGCGTTATGGCGACCTAATGTATAAGATACATAAGCTACTTCGATAACGAATTGAAGGAATCCCTAAAATAGCAAGTGACTAGTGCGTTGGAAATCACCGGGAAAGTGATTGGAGTGCAGTGCTTTGGCACGTGCAAAAGCTGCAGCAAGTGGCGAAAATTCTCTCCCACTACTCTCTCAAAATCTCTCACTTTCTCTCTCTCCCAATCTAGGATTTGTTGAAAATTCGGATGGGAGGGTTGTGAGAGGGTTTAAGGCCCTTATATAGGCTAAAACATAACCTAAATAGACTTGAGAACAAAGTATACTTGGGTTATAACCAAATCGGGACTGTTTCGATCCGAAAGAGCATTTCGGGAGGTCCCTTGGCTGAACGCGGTCGGACTTAAGCTCATGCATACTGGATCTAGCACACCTCAAGTTATCAGACCGGTAGAGTTCGCAAATCGCATGTGGTGGACCAGTTTCAGTTCAGCGGTCACGGAGACTCGATCAGGGATTTTGAGTACATTGACCTGAGTGGGAAATGTTTCCTGATCCGAGGGTGTATTTGGGTCAGATTCCGACGGTCTGAATGCTTATACTGATCCCCCAAGTGAAACGTGCCAGATTACTTTTGTAAGACCCGTATCTTGGTCCGTACCTTTCCGTACACTTCCGCGGTCTTACCGGTCGAATTCCGGCAGCTTTCGACCCTTAACCGATATCGACACGCGACCCGGATTCATGTGCCGACAACCCGAGTCGACTCAACCCGAGACCAATACCATAGCGACCGCACCGTCGCCGCGGTTCCGATACCGCGACTCGCGCGCCAAGGCGATACCCTGATCAAGAGATATGGGCCAACGTTCGGTGCGAGAAAACGCCGCGCGTTGCGAAAACCAAGGGAATCTCAACGATGTGTCACATCAATCACATCAATCCCATCAATCAATCACCCATCAATCTATTACATGTCAAGTACACATCACTTCCATCCCTTTTCCCAAGCAACCACAAAAGTCTCCCAAACCCATACCTCTCTTACACAAAAAGCCACAAAAGTCTTCATTTCCCATACTTCTCTTACACAAAAGCCACAAAAGTCAAATTTCTCTTACACCACCATCACTCACCCATCCATCCATCACTCTCTCTCTCTCCCTTTACATCACTCTCTCTCTTTCTCTCTTTCTCATTCCAAAAATTCCAAAGCAACAAAGGATTTCTAAACTCCATACGTATGGAATTTTGCAAAGCCTCCTAAGCTCCAAGTGGCCCACCTTCCTACCCCAAAACCTCCCATCTCAACCCTCCATTCTTCATCTTGGCCATTGAAGTTGAAGACAAGGTGCCAAGGAACCCCTAGGAGCGAGAAGATCGGACGGTGGGTGCCTCTATAGGGTAGATTTATTTATTTTTACGGTGGACCAAGTGAGGCCCACCGATCAATGGTGTGGATCTCACTTGGGACCCTAAAATGTGGCCGATGGACCACTTGGATCATCATGATCGTTCCATGATGGGGCCATTCTCCATGGACCCCATCATGATGGTTATTTCATTGCAAAAAGGTCATCTAGACCGTCCATAACGGTGGAGAATGGATCTCCACCGTTGATTTACAATTTTGATGGTCCCATGATCAAAGGGATCCATTTATTGTATGTTTCATTGCAAGGGAGGGCCCATAATGACGGGGTCCCTCCATCACAAGCCGTGTCCCACTCTCCATGTCTCTCTCTTTTATTTCTTTTATTTTATTTTATTTTATTTCATTTTATGCTATGGAATTGTGTGGCCCACTTGAATGGATCCCACCTTAATATAACCATTTTATTCAAGCGGGGCCCACTCTAGACATTGAAATAATAGCACCCATCAGTGGTGGCCCACTTCATCAGGGCCCACCATTTTTCAAAAAAAAAAAATGTGAAAACCGTCCAGCGTCTGGGACGCTGGACGTTTCAAGGAAAAAAAAAGAAAAAAGAAGACTTTTTGGTGGTCCCCTTGCATAGGCCCCACCCTGATGTTTATGTCCTATCCAAGCCGTCCATCCTCTTACCCACGGTATTTTAGCCGTTGGGTAGAAGTTTGGAGCTGATCCAATCACATTGTGGGCCATAGCGCCTAATATTGCGCCATTACCATTCAAACACTAAATTCTTAATTTTTTTCACTTTCTAAGCGTTTTAAAATTTGAACTCTGGACTCTTTGGGTTCGTCTTGGGCCAGGGCAGCTAATGGGCGGTGTGGATTTTCATGATGTGGACCCCACACGGCAAAAACCTCGGGAAAACATAATTTCTCAAAAATTTAAAAGAGGCAGAGCCTCTGGGTGTCAGAGAGAAGCAGCGCTGCACGCTGCTGTGTGCAGGCGCGAAGCAGCCGGGCGGGCGGCCGCTGGCCACCCACGGCCTTGCTCGTGGGCCCCACTGTGTTGTGTATTTGAGATCCAATCCTTTCTTGTGGTGGGCCACCTCCTAAAGTGGGCCCCTGCCAAAATTCAGGCCCATCCAAGGCTCTGGTGGCCCACACCACAGAAAACAGTGGACTTGAAGGTCTACCATTAGAACCCTATTTGGGGCCCACAGAAGTTTTTGATCAAGCTGAAATTTATTTTTCCCTTTCTCCCAGTGTCGTGTGACCTTACGAACGGTCTGGATGACATAATAATCACTTCAAGTGGGCCCCACATGGGACCCACAGTGAGGTATGGGTTTTATACCCACCGTCAGCGTGACGGTGGGGCCCAATCGCTGCGTGTGTGCTGCGTGTGTGTGGGTTACATGTACGTGTGTTGCATGTGTGTGTAGTGTGTGTGCAGCGTGCGTGCATGTGTAGCATGTGTGTAGCGTGTGCGTGTGCAACATGTGTGTATATATTTATATATATATATATATATATATATATATATATATATATATATATATATATATATATATATATTATGTAGTTTATGTATATTATATAACGTATCATATACGCTATGACAGGCCCTCATGTGGGCCCCACCCTTGACGCATGTGAAGCATCCAGGCCATCCATCCCTTTTATTTAGCAAAGGGCTATGGGCTAGGCCCATTTGGTTTATGGAAGGCTTATGGGCTATTTGGTTTATGGAAGGCTTATGGGCTAAGCCTATTTGGTTTATGGAAGGCCTATGGGTTAAGCCCATTTGGTTTGTGGAATGCTTATGGGCTAGGCCCATTGGATTTATTCAAGGCCTAAGAGCTTAGGCCCATTTGATGTACTTCAAGACCCATAAAGATTGGACCCATTTGTTGCATTCTTAAAGCCCATGGAAGTGGACCCATTTTTTCTATTATAAGACCCATGGGACTACACCCATTTGATTATAAAAGGATCCATGGGAATAGGCCCACTTTGATATGCATGCAAGCTCATGGATTAGGCCCATTTGAATTGTTTAAAGCCTAAGGATTTAGGCCCATTCGACTCATATAAGGCCTCTGGGTTGAGGCCCATTTGATATACATTTGGGGTCCAATTGGTGTGGCCCGTGTGATGCATATTAGACTCATGTGACTAGGTCCAATTGGTGCAATCCAAGGCCCACGGGTTTTGACCCATTGCAATGCACATAAGACCCATTGGTGTGGCTCATTTATATGGCCCATCTAACGAATAAAAGGCCCATAAGCTATGGCCCATTTGATATATATGTAAGGCCCAATGGGAGGAACATAAGGTTCATTGCAATGTGTAAACCCAATACCGATTATGTAGCGGTGTTTTAAGAAGGTCATACCTGGGAAGCAATGTTGGTTTGACGTCCATATTGCGAGAGTAATGTTGGTTGGATGTCCACATTACGACTCTCCATAGGGCCCATCACCAGGCCGTACTTGCTGTGTATTGACCGTCCAGGTCCATCTGCATTGTTAAATAGTTCATTTCATTATAACATGTTTAGTATAGTTTCATGACTCATGATCATACGCATCATATGTATGCTTGATATGAGGACTGACTGATCATAGTAATTGCCTTTGGGCAGGTTGTTTATGGGCTCCCGGTTAGGCGGTGTTGCCCTACATGAGCGCACGGTATGCGCAGGATTGGTTGCATGACTGGATAGCGTGATTCATGCATTCTGCATTTGTGTGACATGGTTATTATACGCCCTAGCGACATCAGGGCCGTAGCCTCCACAGACGCATCGTGGTTGGCAGGATTGGATACCGAAAATCTTATTTTACATGGGGTACTATAGATATCCCTGGGTGAAAGTCCCTAAACCCTTATGGTACCAAGAGGTTGCTCCAACGTCTAGACCGAGTGGGTAGATGAGCGTTGAGTGCCGATTACCAGACGGTTACGCTCTCCACTGTGTCGTGGTCGGTTGGAAGGGGGTGCGGCCTTACCCGCCCGAGTGTAGGGGGCAATACTAGGCTAAGTTTGACCAGCTCGAGGAATGGGTCCGCTATCGACGAGTCGCGCCCGATATTGGCAGACGGATAGTGTGGCCTCTTCCACTTACCTTATTGCGCGCGATGTGGCGGCAATCTGGTTTAGAGTGTACTAGACCCCGGTGATATTTCATATTTTGAGCTGTATTGATGCGTGGACATAGATGAGGATCTGTATGCTTGAGTTGCATTGCACATCCATGGACTTGGGTGGCCGATACCATTCATGTCTTGCATTGCATAGCCTTGGTACGGCTCATGACGTTTTGGTTCCATCTGCATATTCCGCATTACTCTGACATTGCATTCATATTACTACCTTGCGCACACACTTTCACCACCCTCTAAGCTTTCTGTAAGCTTATGCACGACCGTTGCGTGCAGGTGACGTTGGACTGCAGCAGCGCTGAGGTAGGAGCACGTTGCTGATCATTTTGGAGTTTTCGTTATTTGTCATTGTATTTCCCTTTATGCTCATTGTACTTGTAAAGTTTTTTATCATAGTGAAAATGTAATGGATTTCTTGGTTGTAGTTTGTGGGTTATGCCTTTGGTCATGCTTATTACGAATCAGACTGACATACAAAATCCTCCTCGTAGCATCCCAGGATCGGAACCTGGCGAATGGGAGCTAGGAGCCGAGAATGGGGTTCTACAGAGGCTGTCGGCGCCGGATTCGGCGATCGGGAATTCTGTGAGCCCGGTTTCCGAGTTTGGGGCGTGACAACTTTAAATCCCATTTAATTTTAAATGAATTTCACTCTTTCTCACACTCCCTGCTTCAGGCTCAGTGAAATAGCCTCAGAACATCCGTTGGGCTTGATTTTCGAAACGATTGTCAAGTCCAGCTAAGCGATCATAACGGTCTAAGATTATAGATATCGAACTTTCGACGTGCGGTCTAGATCCGATACAAAGTTTCAGAGTGCTCCCAAGAGTAATCGGGCTTAGAGTTTGATCCTAGGTTTTAAGGTAACGTAGCGGTAACAATTCTAAAGGTTTTGGGTCTTACAGATCGTATTTAAAGTGGTTCAAGTCAATTTTATTGAGTATTCATTTTGGTACTTAATCAAATTCTACCCTAATAGGGTAGAATACGGTCTTAGGGCCATTCTATGTCCCATTTTGGGCACTTCTAGTTATCGTATTATTTTTATTATTTTTTTGGGGGTTCATCATCAAGTTTACCCTAACTCTATCAAATTTCATAAGATTTTGAATCGTAAAAAAATTCTAAAAATTCTAGAAGCAGCAGCTGTCGAACAAGTGATTATCGGATAGTTACTCACAATGACCAACTTTAAACCATATTAAGTATTTTATTATATTTTTTACATATTTTTATATAAAACTAGACTCATTTATCTTCAATTTGGTTCTTGAATCACCTAAATCGGAGTTATAATGAAGGAGATATGATGTTTCAAAATTGGAAGAAACGTACAGAAAAAAGTGTAGAAACTGGCCTGCCAGACCGTTGTACGGACGAGTTCGGCGATGCCTCACCAAACCAGCGATCCCCTCGCCACTCGCTGACCTGTTTGGGATGATTTCACCATCTGATATTTGAAATGGGCATATTTTAGAACCTGGGATGAGTTATTTGACATGCAATATATGATTTTGGGGTAGGAGAAGCTGATCTATCCAAATAGCCTACTTATTTCTTAAGATTACAAAAGGTTAATGGTTAAAAACCCTTTTTATTTATTTATTTACTATTCATAGTACTTTTTAGTTTAAGTATTGATTAACATCACATAAACTTTAATATTTGTGTCTAATATGAAAGCTCCTAGAAAATTTTGAAGGATAAAGTAGTGAAAGGTGAGATTTTCGAAGGAAATATGGATTTGAGACTTTTGGATTAAGTTTTTAGAAGTTAATTAGGTGTTAGGATTGACCCATTGCCTAAGGACGTCTAAATCTCCAGGTAGGAAAAAATCTGGGGTGTTACAAGACGATTCTCTCACTGAAGAGCTAGTGACAATCCCACTCGAGGAAGCCGACTCGAGCAGAACAGTTCAGCTCGGGTCATCGCTGAATTCCGAGCAGCGATCCCAGATGCTGAACTTTCTTCGACAACACAAAGACGTCTTCGCATGGACGCACCAAGACATGCCGAGCATCTCTCCAAAGATCATGGTCCATAGATGAATGTAGACCCAAAGCACAAGCCAGTAAAACAGAAGAGGAGAGCGTTCGAGCCTGAGAGGTACGAGGTCATAGCCGACGAGGTGTTGAAGCTCCTCAGTGTCGGTTTCATTGAAGAGATCCACTACCCGAACTGGATTACTAATGTGGTCCTCGTGAAGAAAGCCAATGGAAAATGGTGAGTTTGTGTACACTACTCGGATCTGAATAAAGCTTGCCCCAAGGATAGCTTCCCTCTACTTCAGATTGACCAGCTGGTTGACAGCATGGCTGGGCTTAAGCTTCTCACTTTCTTGGATGCATACTCCGGGTACAATCAGATTGCGATGTACCCCCAAACAAGCAAAAGATAACCTTCATCACGGACAAAGGACTCTACTGTTACTGGGTCATGCCTTTTAGCTTGAAAAATGTTGGGGCTACATACCAAAGGCTAGTGAACCCGATGTTTGCTCGGCAGATCGGCCAAACTATGGAGGTTTATGTGGATGACATGCTCATCAAGAGCGTCAAAGCATCCGACCACATTGCGGACCTCAGAGAAACCTTCTCGATACTACGAGAGTACCGTATGAAGCTGAACCCGACCAAGTGTGCCTTTGGTGTAGGCTCATGTACGTTTCTTAGATTTCAGGTCAGCCAGAGGGGTATTGAGGCAAACCTCGACAAGATCAAGGTCTTGACATGAGCTCACCTCGAATGATGAAAGAGATCCAATGTCTCACCGGACGAGTCGTAGCACTTGGACGGTTCATGTCCAAAGCCACTGACAAGTGCCTCCCCTTCTTCTAGCAATTGAAGGGTTACAAGAAATCAGAATGGACCTTAGACTATGAGCAGGCTTTTCAACAGTTGAAGCAGTACCTAGGGTCACCACCTTTGTTGTCTAAGCTCGAGGAGGGTGAGCCTCTGTTTCTCTACTTAGCGATTTCCGCCTTGACTGTTAGCTCGACACTCATTCGAGAGGCGAAGGGCAAGTAACGCCCTATTTACTACACCAATAAGGCTATGGTCCCAATCAAGACCAGGTACCCAAGCATGGAGAAACTAGCTCTAAGCCTAGTCGTCTCTGCTTGGAGGCTACGCCCGTACTTCTAAGCACATTCCATTATTGTCATCACGGATTCACCCCTCCGACAAGTACTTTAGAGGCCAGAGGTATCCGGGCGTCTGACCAAATGGGCGATAGAACTCGAAGAGTTTGATATTCAATATCAACCAAGAACTGCGAACAAGGGCCAAGTCGTGGCCCTTCATAGCCGAGTTTACCACTCCAAGTGGCATGACCGGGGACACAAGTTCAAAGACCACCTATAACGCCCTGGAAATCGGGGGTCGTGCATACACTAGACTCCCAAGTTCTCGGGTATCACTTATAACCGATTTTTTTTTTACATTTTTTCATTTAATCAGGTTTAAATGCAGAGTATGGAATTACTTGAAACATGAATCACAATCACAACTAGTCTACTGAAATGAAAGTGGATAAATGTATGTAAGTCCCAAATAATATCAATAGGTCATGGAAGGAGTTGTCCAATAAAAATACAACAATTGCTATGTCCAAAGAAAGATGCGCTGAGTCCCCTACTCAGCGATCCAAGTCCACCTACGAAATCCACGGTGAACCACCCATCAACTGGAAATAAGACAGCTCATCCTCCTCATTCAGGCTCACGCCGTAAGGCTCCTCATATCAACGTCACCTGCATCTACGGGAGGGTCTAGTTGGTGTTTTAAAACACAGTCCCAGAGTGGGAATGAATGATCAACTCAGTGGGTGCTATTAATCTCAAGTTGTAATAGGAATCAATTACATTATGAACTTAATAAAAAATAATCATTCATAAATACCTAAAAAATTAATCTTGTTAATGTATATGCATGATAGATGATATGATGCATGCCCTCGCCACAACACTCCCTCTAGTGACTTCATCTAATGATCGCGTATGACCAACACTCCCTCAAAGCGACCTCGACTACCGAGTCGCCAACCAAACTAGTGCGATGCGATGATAATGTTAGCTAAGTTCTTAGTTAATTCCATTCATCCAGCAGGTTAGGAAAACTGATACACCCCACGTATCAATGCCTTCAACTAGTTGCGATGCCAAAGACCCTTAACGCGCGAGGCCAAGGCACACGATCCTTAATCCCGTCGGGTTCCTCATCCCCGACTTCAAGCACATGGGGAGTGCTGAGAACTGGGATCACTCGCAGTCACTATGGGGAGGTTCTTCACCCCAGTGTAAGCCAACAGTTTGAACACAGTGTCTCATTCCACCATACCCAGCTCACGAGTCGGTGGGTCGACTTCAATTTGGTTATCGATGGGCTACAACGGTTTTAGGGTATTCTAGGTTCCATACGTAAGTGAGCAAACAGGGTTAACAAATAAGGTTGGTTAGTAAATAGGTTAGACCGCACGAGTTCAGGCAAGCACGTGACAGACGACATCGAGTACGAGCAACCCATGTAGTCTAACTACTGTCGCCCACATGCACCCACCCAAATCCATGAGTGTAGCCTTAGGATAGCCCTACCAACGGGACCACCTTCACTCTCCTCCTTTTCCTGACCAACCCAAGGGTTGAGGGTAATTTCATAACATGCCGCAATCAGGGTTATCATCTAATATAAGTAGAAGCATGCATTCATATCTTCCAACATGAAATCTTAAATTTCTCTACCAAGCAAAACTAATCATGATGTGAACTAAGGGTACAAGTGTGTTGTGTGGGTTAGTGAGGAAGCTAAACACTGCCTACGCTTCATAGAACCAAATAGCACAAGAATTAAGGACTATACATGTTATAAAGCAATACCTTATGAGAAAATCAAACAAGACATGAACATATAATCAACCATCATAGAAAATCATGTGAGAGGCAAGAACAACATCATGTGAGAACTAAACAAGACATACCATTCCGTGCAATTCCAAGCAAGACATACAATTCCTAGGTTTCTCTGAAAAATTTAAATGCATCATTCAAGCAATCAAAATCATTAGGCTCATGATATAGTTGGTGTTAGACCACCTAAGGATAATAGTCCGAACCTTAAGAGGAGATTTTCATTCTTTGAGATCTTAGGGTTTGGAGATTTGGGTAAAACCACCAATTCCTAAATCAAAATCAAGAAAGACAACATTAATGCCTAGAAATCTACACTAAGTTTTTCTATTGAAGGTAAATATATCATTCTTACCTCCACTTCTTGGTATGGGTGGGTTTGGTAGAGGTTTTGTAGTAGTCACCGGTTTGGCTGAGAAAATACCAACTCTACAAGCATCAAGATTTTCCTCACCCACACAAACATTCTCTCCCTTCTTCACTCTCCCTTCCTTTCTTCTTTCTCCCTTTCCTCTCTTCTCTCTTTCTCTCTTTCCCTCTTTCTTTTCTCTAGGGCAAAATCGTATGGAGAGAGGGGGTGCCCAAATGAGGCCCTTTTATAATGTCAGATTTGGTGTAAATGGACCCAAGTGTTGGATTTTTACTATACTAGCCCTATAGGAGGATTTTTGTAGCCTCTAGGGCCCACTATAGGGTGTAGGAGTCAATACCCACCATTGGATAGTTAGCCCTAGTAATGATCTACGCACAAACATAATCAGCCCATCATTTGGACGCGCCGATCAACAGATATGATTAGAAGTCTGTTCAACGGTTACCGATAGTCGATCGGGGCTGCTGCTATATGGATATGAGCAGGGAAATATCCTTACTCCATGGGTAAAAGTTTGGTAGTAAACTGACAGTCCAAAATCCTCAACTTTGCATAAGAGTGGACGACCTAATTCACTTAAGTTTCAACTTCTTCCTTTAGGGTATTTACACTTCTCATGCACTCGTCCTTTAGCTCAAGTTGAGCAGTTCTGGACATTACCCAGGTCTGACTCCTGCGATAGACGTCAAGCCCAATAATAGTTTTGGAACTAGTGGCCTACCAACGAGCGGTCTAGAACTTGTTTGAAAATTTGGGGCATTTCTGGAATGGATTAGGTATTGAGATTTCTCGTGGGTGATGATTAGGGTTTGGATTAACTATGTTCATAAGATGACCTATTTATAACTAGTGAAAGTGAAGATTTGGTCATGGTTACTCTAAACCGTCAATTTTAGGCTAAAAGAGTAACAGGGCTGATTTGGTCTATTATTCAAGATTCGGGCCTTATCTGACTCGGCTTCAGTTGGATCTTTAATTTAATTATAATTGTCTTAATTTATTAGCGATGGGTCGGTTAGATTTGGACCCTATGTGAGTAAATCATGGGGCTACACCTGATGTTCAAGTGGTCAGTGGATTCGTTGGCTTCCTACGGTTGATTAATCGGACTGGTGTGGTTCTTTACTGGTACTACCTCTGTATAAACTAACATTGAGTGTTAATGGTCATTAAGTGATATTATAAGTTAATTAATATAAAAAAAATTTAAAGATTTTTGAAAATCCAAAACAGCGAAAATTCAGGATGTTACACCGCCCTTGTGGTTCCTCCAACTCTTCCTCTTCTCAAGGGCGCAAAGTCAAAAGGGGGAGATAGTAGATGGACCCTTTTCGTGGACGGGTCATCCAACTTAAAATGAGCCGAAGCAGGGATCGTCCTAGTCACACCTGACTCAACCACCATCCAGTACGCAATCAAGCTCGGCTTCAAGGCCTTCAACAACGAAGCAGAGTACGAGGCTCTACTGGCTGGACTTAGATTAGCCGCTAGTCCAGGAATTCAGCTCATCGATGTACGGTGCGACTCTTAGCTCGTTGTGAACCACATATCAATAGAGTACAAGGCTAAGGAAGCAAGGATGATAGCTTATTTGGCAGAGGCCCAAAAGCTAACAGAGAAGTTCAGAGACTACGTCATCAACCAGATCCCAAGAGCCGAAAACTCTTGGGCCGATGCCCTCGCAAAGATGGCCTCAGCTACTAAGGGGAAGTTCCCAAGGATTGTCCCCTTAGAATTTTTGAATAGCGCGAGCATCAACCGAGCTGACCGAACTGACCAGGAGATGGTCAATCCAGTGTAAGTAACTCCGAACTAGATGGATCCGATCATCAAGTACCTCACCACCAGCGAAGTTCCTCAAGATAGGTTGAAGGCTCAGCGTCTAAAAATCAGAGCAGCACAGTACATGATCCTGGATGACACTCTAAACAAAAAAGGGTACTCTCAGCCATACCTAAGGTGTCTCCGACTCAACGAAGCAGACTATGTAATCTGAGAAATCCACGAAGAAATTTGTGAAAATTATTTCGGGAGCCGCGCCTTGGCTCAAAAGATATTTCGTCAAGGGTACTTCTGGCCGATGATCAGAGAAGATTCTAAGAACTTTGTCCAAAGGTGTGACAAGTATTAAATATTTATTGTCGTACCATGGCCATTAGCCCAGTGGGAGATCGACATCATCGGACCTCTGCCTCCTTAAAAGGGACAGACCAAGTTCGTAATCGTAGCAGTCGACTACTTTACCAAGTGGGTCAAGACTGAGGCAATGACGAAAATTACCGAGTAAAAGGTGACAGACTTCGTGTGGAAGAACATCATTTGTCGATTTGGAATCCTGCGCACCACTGTGTTCGACACTGGAAAATAATTCGATAATGACAAGTTTTGAGGCATGTGTCGGGGGCTCGGCATAACTAACACATACTCATTGCCTCATCATCCGCAGTCCAATGGACAAGTGGAAGCTATGCACAAGGTGATCAAGAATCACCTCAAGACGAAGTTGGAGAAGGCTAAGGGTCACTAGGTCAATGAGCTCCCGTTCGTTCTCTGGGCCTATAGAACCACAGCTTGTCATCCACAGGGAAACCCCCTTTTCATTGTCTTACAGCTCGAAGGCCATCATCCCTGTTGAAATAGGACTCCCCACGGCACGAATGAGGAGCTATCAAGAAGAGCAGAATGCTGGCCAGATCGCGACAAGCCTGGATCTACTTAAAGAGGTACGAGATACCGTCAAACTCCGAGTCGCGGCTCGGCATCAACAAGTTGATCGGTTATACAATTCCAAAGTCAAAATGAGGTGATTTTGATGAGGGGATTTAGTCTTTTGCCGCATCTTCCAGAATACTGCGGAGCCTGGAGTAGGGTTCCTTAGGCCAAACTAGGAAGGACCCTATCGGGTGGTCAGCTCAGCTAAATCAAGGTCCTACCGTCTAGAGGACTTAAAAGGATGTCCGTTGCCTCACCCCTAGAATGTCAAGCATTTAAAAATCTACTATCCCTAAGGGGAAAAGCTTTGTATCTTGTACGGATCAGATCTACTGGCCGCTTCGGCTCTTAATAAAAGATTACCTGCTCTTCTACTATTCTACCTGGTTTATTATGTAGTTACTTCACTATGCAAACAGTCATCTCTCATGTGCAGAGATGAAGTCCTTCAATGAACCGATCCTTTAAAGAAGGGGTCGGCTCATCATCAGCTCGTCATTCGACAATGGTCTACGAAATGGCTAAGTAGGCTACGAAGGGTCATCTCTCATGTGCAAAGATGAACTCCTTCGACAAACCAATCCCTTAAATAAGGGGTCGGCTTGTCATTCGACAATGTTCTACTAAATGGGCAATCGCGCCGTAAGGGATCATTTCTTAAGTGCAGAAATGGAACCCTTTGATGAACTGACCCCTTAAAGAAGAGGTCATCTCGTCCTTTAACGAATTCTACTAGCAACAACATGATAAAGGCAAACATTCACACATTCAAACGATTAGTTTTTTCATTAAATTGGATATGTTCGATTACAACTTCTCATTATAAAAAAAGGGAGAATGAGAAGGATCATCTCGAAGTCGAGTCGACTGGGGGCTCGGCTTCGGGAGCTTTCTTGGCCTCGGCAGTTGCTGATGGGTCCACTCCGCCTCTGGACAATCCTCGGCATCCTCCATTGCTAAGATGTTGAATTCCAGCTCGGGATAAACACCTCGGACTTCACCTAAGCACACTTTGTAGCCCGCATTGTAGGCAAAGTTATAAATCTTCTCTAGCTCATCATTTCGCTCCTTTGAGGATTTGAATTCCTCCACAGTCACTACGGCCTGGGAAGCAGCTAAAGCCTCAAGTTCTGAGCATTGCTTGGAAAGACCCTCAGCAGTCAAGGCTTCCAACTCAGAGCATTGCCTGGCGAGACCTTCAGCAGCCTCAAGCCTAACAGCCTTAAGCTTGGTAACCAACCCAAGCATTGTACGTCATCGAATCTTACAGGTCAGACTCCGCCGAGTCAGCACGAGCCTGCAACTCGTTGATCTCCCCTTGGAGCCCCAACTCTCTCAGATGACCCTCTTCGAGCTGGACCTTTAACTTCTTAACTTCTTCAGGTGAGGCCTTTAGGCATTCTTCTAGCTCGGCCTTCTCCCCTTCAGGTCTAGTCATCTTCTTCAACCTTTCTCTGATCTGGACAAGCGTCTGCAACACCTGAGAAATCAAGGGTTAAGTCGTCAGATCAATAGCTAAAAGATTACCAGTCTAATGACCGAGACCGAAAGACTTACCGTGTAACAGCACGATGCAAAGGCATTTATAACTGACTTGGGTAGTCGAGTCATGGTCCAAACCACAGTCGACTCGGGAGCATGCTTGGCTGCCCAGCTTTTCAGTAGTGACATCTGGTGGCCAGTCACCAGCTCGTCCCGTAGAAGGGACCAAACTCGCAACACCCCCGACGCCACTGGCAGCCGAGGCCTGAGCCTTGGCCTTGGCCTCGGGAGCATTGGAGTCGATGACCAGTGCTTAGGCTCCATGGGCCAAATTTGTGTTCACCTCCACAGTGGTGAACACAAGATTAGGGTTCTTGGCATCGACAACCGAGTCTTGAGAGAAGTTTGGCACCTCGGATTCTCCCATTACCTCCCTCTAAATCCCAGGAGGCAGGGGGCTGGTGCCAGTGCCACGGCCACCTCTACCACTGATGGCTCGGCCACAATGGGCTCAGCCCCTGGAGTCTTCTTCTTCCAAGCAGTTATCTTGACCTAGGTCTCTAGCGTCGACTCTAAAATGACGTTGAACGAGGGGCGCGCTACACCCCCCCTCTTCCTCTTCGATCTCACCACCTCAGCCATACCTGATCAACAAGATGAATCGACCTCATCTACTCAAGAAAAATAAGCAAAAAATGAAGTCACGAAATTTACCTAAGGCTGCGGGGAAAGGCGCGACTCTACAAAAACTGGACAATGCGAGGTTGCCCGGAGTAATCAAACTATGCCAAATACGATCCTCTTTCTATAGCCGAGCCCTAGCTATCTGAGCTCAGAGGGAGGAGGACAGTTCTGACGAGCCCTTCAGATAATCTACAAACAAGATAAACAGAGGTTAGAATGAAGAATGAGCAAGGAAGAAAACAAAGCTGAAGCCTATGCAAATCTACCTAGGGGGCAAACTTGGTGGGTACTCGAACCTGGAGGTGTCCGAGCTCTGACACTAGAGCCTCCCACTCTCTTGAGGCCCAAAACCATTTTCCCTTCCAGTCCTTGTTGGAAGAAGGAAGCTTGGTGAGAAGGCCCGGGGTATACTGAGCCCTAGCCGAAAAGTAGTACCAATATGGCTCAGCCCTATCATGCTTGGGATGGTACATCGCCAGGAACTCATTCGACGTCTACTCCTGGCTCCTCTACTTATGCCAGATGACGAAGGTAGATGCCAGGATGTGCCACGCATTGGGAATGAGCTGACCCGGAGCCAGCCTCAGTCGCGCCATCAGCGCGTGAACGAAAGGATGAAGAGAAAACTGGAGTCGGCATTAAAGTGCGCAGATGAAGACTGTTACTTTTCCATTGGAGGGGGACCCAAGTCCATCAAGGGCAGAAGGGGCCTTGATGTGCACCGAGTCTGGGATCTGGAACTCAGCACGAAGTTGAGCCATCTGTGACTTAACCAAGACTGAGCCCCCTGGAACCCAGGCTTCAGCTCGACCTCCCGAGGGCCCGGCCAACGATCTCCTAGCAGGGTCTCAGGGTACTTTCTTCGTCCCCTCAGCTCTACCCTTGGTCTTAGCTCTGGTACTCTTCTTGGGTGAAGGGTACAGTGGGACAGACTAGAGAGTACCTTCCGAGCCCCTTCGCTCGGAGTCTGCTCTTGAGCTCCGACCTGTTTTGGACCTCACAGACTTCATCTGAATTGCTCGACATTGTGAAGAAAAAAGTGAAACGGTGGAAGACTCACAGCGCTGTGGGTGATTTACTCCGGCAAAAATTCTCCTTTCCAACACGCTTATCCAAGCAAAATCTTCTTTTCTGACCAGGAAAATCCCTTTTCAGATTGGTGAAACTCTTTTTCGGCAGCAGGTCTCGAGGAGGAGAGAGCAGGAATCAGAAAAAGTTAAAGAGTATTCAAGCGCAAGAGAGATGAAATGAAAGGAATCTCAAGATTTTTATAGCCCGAGCCCGTCGCCTACAATCATGACGGACAACGGTCACCAAAGCTGAAACGGCTCAGATCTAAGCCCAATCATACGTGTGGCGATCCGTGATACGCACAACCAAATGTCACTCCAACCCATGTGCAGTCAGCAATCAATGCGTCGATGCCTCTTTACATTGCTCCAACATGTGTGCTGTCAGGATTCAATGCGCCGACACTCTTCACATTTCGAGATCCATGTAGCATCCCCTAATTCACTTAGCCGAACCATCTCGACATCCTTGGCCACGTGTGAGATGCCCAGTGGCCAAAGCGGGAGAAGCAGCTATCTCCGTACAGACCACAGGTCTCGAAGCTCATCATGGCGATGCTTCATTCAGCCCCATCATTACAAGGAAATCGATGGCTCACCTCCCCAAGTCTTGGTTCGTTTCTTCAAGCCTCGATTGACTTTCCCAAGTCTATTACTCTATGACTCCGAGCTCGGACTTAGAGAGTAGGGGGCTTCTGTTATAGGTAAATTCGAACCGAGCCGCATCAAGGTCAACTTTGGCACCAATGAGAAATGCATCGGACTGATAAGCCTCCAGCCCGAGGTGAGTGTCCAACCTGAGGACTCTTGCAGAGTTATGACACCGACCTGAGACTCGGAATGAGTCATTGCACATCCTACAAGCCAAATCTCGCAGCTACAACAGCACGTTCGACCTGATTTTATTGACTTGGAATGCAGGAGAGCATCACGTGTACATCCAGTGTTCCTCTGAGCCGAGCCCCTCTACTTAGCATATCAACAATCCACTTATCCATGCGCTCGGGTCGTCGAGTAAGATCCGGACCATGAGGTCAACTCGGAGCAAACCCTAGTCAGCGAAAGCAGTAACGCACGACTGGAATAATGCTTATAGCACAATCTCCAGGTAACCACTGACGACTGCGCGCATGTAACCCTCGTGTAGTGGCAATGACATTGCCAAAATTATCAGACACATTCATTGCAACCCTCAAGTATAAATACGGGCAACTTCTACTAATATAGGTACACAAGATCTCATACCCTCATTCTACTCTACATGTAACGCCCTGAAATTCGGAGGTCGAGTATAACTCAGCTCCCGAGTTCCAAAACATCACTTATGCAATATATTCGATGATGATTGTATGTTGTCTGTATTAATGCATAAAACATGATGTAGATCAAGCTAGATTAGCAGACATAATTTAGGGATATTAAGATAAAGCAAGCGGAAGACTTAAATACTTACATAATTCAAAATAAATCCTCAAATGATGCGTGCTCTACCCAGGGCAATATACATATGTCTGTGTCTCAAAATACATACATGAACCGTTCAGAATAATACAATACATATCCCAGAAAATCTCCGCTGGTCAGGACAAGGCTCAGTCGAACCCGCCTGAAAACTGCATGTATGAGAACGCCTCCTCATCCTCATCAAAGTCTGGCCCTGCCTCACCAGAATCGTCATCACCTACATCTAAAGCAGAGTCTGGTTGGTGTTTAAACATCGTCCCATAATGTGAGAGTGAGTGATCAACTCAGTGGTACTATACAGCAAAAGTTAACATGTTATCAATCCAATCAAGCAGTAATGATAAGGCAATACAGTCAAACATGTCCTATATCTCTTGTTAATGCAAGGATGATGTGAAAAATGATGCATGCCCTCATCACAATCTCCCTCTGCGATCTTCATCTTATTATCACGCATGTTAGTTACTTCCTCTGTGCTCTCACACCAACGCCAATGGCACATGCAGTGCGATGTCATGAACGTGATTACCCAGTTCTTATTAGTCCTTTTCATACAGCAGTATTGGGAAGCTAAGACACCTCTCTTGTATCATTTTCCAACATAAATCCTTTTTAGGGTCGTCAGTCCTAGGATATCTCATACGATAGTATGGTTCTAAGTCTTTGCAAGGGCTGTCAGGGCTGTTGCACGCAATCGTTGCTCCTCTCCCCCATCACCTTATCAATACAGGCCTATTTATATCCTTGAGACTACATTAGGACTCGTCATCCCCATGCGGTGTCAGGATAAACTCAAGCTCACTACAGAGGGCTCATCACCAATCAGTGTAGGCCGACAGCAAGAATATAGTGTCCCATATCACCATAATCTACTCAGAGTAGGGTGCTCACTGGTCACTACAGGGAGGTTTGTGGCCCCAGCATAGGCCGACAGCATGACCACGGTGTCCCATACCACCATGCCCGGCTCATGAGTCTTAGAGGATCTTGGACCATGGTTAACGGGAGTTACATTAGTAAGCTCAGTGTCTTAGATTCAAACAGTGACGACCAAACATGATGAACAAGCATCGGTCAATCGGGTTAGTTGATAAGCTCAACTAGGCCAAGCGTACGTTGAGTTGAACGACATCGAATGTATAAGCACTCCATATGGCCTAACCACTGCCGAACTTCCCAAGCACGACTCAGATTCACTAAACTCATCTTGTGTGGTGAAAGTAATCTCAACCAATACTTGCGAAACATTTTTCGATTACCTGGACTGTGGCACAGCCCCATTCACATACAAGGATAATAACTAGCATATGAGTCATATTCTGCATTCACACGAACAACAAATGAAGTATAGCGTGAAAATGTAAATAGTACATGCAGGAATTAATACACACACATTTATCATGATTTAACTAGGTACACAATCCATAGAAGAAATCATACACTCGTTTAACATGGACAACCTAAGTTACATGATTCATGGAGGGAATCATACACACAAATACTGTGGTTGAAATCCATATCCCAACTATCTAAACAATCACACTTTACTAACTACTAACTCGCTTAGGCATTTATTCAAACACTTAAGTTACACTATTCAACATACATCACGTATGTCGACACCATTGCAAAGTAGGACAAGTCCTTTCACCAAGGAGTTACCGTATACATAATAAGCATATAACAACGACAATTTATCATGGCAATCATTTCAGCAAATTTCATACGTATACGAGTATTCTAACATATACATGAATTACGGTATTTACAATATACAGTATACGTATACGGAAGACAAAACAGACAGCACATTTGGCATGTGTAATTGCATCCATAACATGAATAAATCATTATCTATCATTGAAAGGGTTGAAAACCATAACCTAAGCGTATATAGTCCGCACCTTACGCCGGTAAACGCGTAACGAACTCATTTTGTTCACTCACGCTTCGTCTACGGCCCAACGGCAACCTATTATATGAAATAGGTTAGCTAGCACTCTACTACAGCTAGTCTAAGCTTCAAAACAGGTTAGGGTTAGCTTAACTTACCCAAGAACGGAGTCAGAATCGCCAGAAGAACGATTCAGATACGCCGGTTTAGAGTATAGATGCACTAAGAAGGATCCTATGGAGTTTCACTAGATTCTCCCACACTTTCTCTCTCTTTTCTTTCTTTGGAATCTCTAGGGTTTAGAAAATTTGTATGGGTTAGAAAGCTATGGGTTTAAGGCCCTTTTATAAGCCCAAACATAATGAAAATGAACTCCAAGTCAAGGTATACTTAGGTTATATTCAAATCGGGATCTTTCTGATCCAACGGAGCTCTTCTGGAAGACCTGTTATCAATCGCGGTTGGACTTAAGCTCACTAACATCGGATCTTTAATCAGCGAAGTTTTCAGTCCGATCGGATTTCCAGATCGTCCGTGGCGGACAAGTTTTAATTCGACGGTTACCGAACCTAAATCAGGGCTATAATTTCCATGACATGAAAGGGCCAATTTTCCTGATCCGAGGGTGAAATTTGGTTGAATTCTGATGGTTAGAATGCTTAAAAATAACGCGCAAATGACACGTACCAGATTTCATAAAAATGGAATTAATTTTCTAATTCTTTTCATTTTCTCACTTTCTTCATTCCGAACTCAGTAAAATAGCGTCAGGACATCAGTTGGGCTTAATTTTCGAAACAATTGTCAAGTCCAACTAAGCGGTCATAATGGTCTGAGATTGTAGATATCGGACTTTCGACGCGCGGTCTAGATCTAATACAAAGTTACCAAACATACCCTAGAACAATTGGGTTTAGATTTGAATCCTAGATTTCAAGGTATTATAGCGTCATTGATTTTACAAGTTTTAAGTCTTGTAGAACGTATTTAAAGCGAACAGCACTAATTTCACAGCTAGCCTAACATAGCGCTAAGTAACTTAAGTTAAATTTCTAAGAGAATTAACCCTAAGTGATTTCTGATCGAGGTGGTACTTGGGTCTTGGTACGAAATTTTTCGAGTCATTACAATCTACCCCCTTAAAAAAAAATTTATCCTCGAAATTCGTACCTTCTCATACTCCTCGAGAAGCTGTGGGTAGTTCTTTCTGATATCGGCTTCGGTCTCCCAGGTAGCCTCTTCTTCGGTATGATGCGTCCACAATACTTTCACAAGGGGGATGACCTTGTTACGCAATACCTAGTCTTTCATGTCTAATATACGCGTCGGGCGCAGCTCATAAGTGGCCTCCTCACTCAACTGCACCTGCTCCCATCTGATGATATGGAAAGGATCAGGAACATGCTTCTTCAGCATGGACACATAGAAAACATTATGCACACCTGCGAGTGGTGTGGGCAAAGCAAGACGATATGCAACCGCTCCCACTCGATCAAGTATCTGGAATGGGCCAATAAATCTCGGCATGAGCTTCTCTTTCTTTTCGAACCGAAGGACTCCCTTCATAGGAGAAACTCTCAGGAATACATGATCTCCAACCGCGAACTCTAGCAGTCACCGTCTCGTATCGGCATAATTCTTCTGCCTGCTCTGCGCTGTGAGAAGTCGACGTCTGATGATGTCAATCTTCTCTGAGGTCACCTGTACTAACTCAGGATCAATCAATTTTCGCTCACCGACTTCAACCCAGCAATGCGGTGCTCGACATGGACGTCCATACAAGGCCTCATAAGGTGTCATTCCGATACTCGCCTGAAAACTATTATTATACGTGAACTCCGCATATGGGAGACAATCATCCCAACTGTCCTTGAAATCCAATACGCAAGCCCGCAACATGTCTTTCAAAATCTGGTTCACCCGCTCTGTCTGTCTATCAGTCTGTGGGTGGAATGCAGTACTGAACTTCAACTTCACACCCATCGCTTCCTGGATGTCAGTCCAGAAAATGGAAGTAAACCGTGTGCCCCTATCTGACATGATCTCCAAGGAAACTCCATGCAGACGTACAATCTCCCTGATGTACAATCTAGCCAGCTCGTCTACAGAGTTCGTAACTCTGATCGGAAGAAAGTGCGCCGACTTCATCAGGAGGTCGACGATCACCCAGATAGAATCATGTCCCTTCCTCATCTTCGACAGTCCCGAGATGAAATCCATAGAGATATAGTCCCGCTTCCGCTCAGCTATAGGCATAGGCTGAAGGAGACCAGGAGGTCGGTGATACTCTGCCTTCACCTGCTGGCAAGTGAGACAATGGGACACAAAGTCTGCAATGTGGGTCTTCATGCCATCCCACCAGTACCTCCTCTTCATGTCACGATACATCTTCGTACTGCCTGGATGCATCGCAAGTATAGTACTGTGTGCAGCCTCAAGAATCTCTCGTCTCAAGTCAGGGACATCTGGAACGCATAGGCGACTACGATAACGTAAGCCCCTATCTGTCCCAACTCACCACTCAGCATCTGTATCATCATTGGACTGCTCTCGAAGCTCAGTCAGACGCTTGTCATCCCTCTGCGCCTTGATAACCCTGTCATCGATAAGAGGTCGCACCTGAATGTGTGCGATAACCTCGAATGGCTCCTCCACAGTGAGTTTCTGCTCAAAGTCTCGCAAAAACTCAACCATGTCCCACTCGACAACCATCAGCGGAGCCGCAAACTCTATTACCTTCTTGCGGCTCAACGCGTCAGCCACAAGCTTTGCCTTGCCTGGATAGTAGGAAACCTCGAAATTGAAGTCCTTCAAGGTCTCCATCCAACGTCGCTACCTCATATTCAGGTCTCGCTGCATGAATATATACTTGAGGCTCTTGTGGTCGCAAAAGAGCTCGAACTCCTCTCCATGGAGGTAATGTCTCCAGAGCTTCAGTGCGAAGATAACATCTGCCAACTCTAGGTCATGTGTAGGGTAATTCTCCTCGTGCTTCCTTAATTGTCTCAAGGCATATGCAATCACCCTGTCCTTCTGCATAAGGACACAACCTAAGCCAACGTGAGACTCATCCGTATAGATTGTATATCTAACCCCCTGCTCTGGCAATACTAGCACAGGGGCAGACGTCAGCCTATCTTTCAGCTCCTGAAAAGCTGATTCTGTCTTCTCATTCCAGGCGAACTTTAGATCCTTACGTGTCAACTGAGACAAGGGTCTGGCTATCTTGGAGAAGTCCCGAATGAATCGTCGATAGTAGCCAGCAAGTCCTAGGAAACTCCTCACCTCGGTAATCGAACTAGGCTGCTTCCAATCCTGCACCGCTGCTACCTTAGCAAGGTCCACTGCTCTACCATCCTTGGACATGACATGTCCCAGGAACTTGACTTCCTCCTTTCGGAAGTCACACTTCTTGTACTGTGTGAACAACTGGTGTTGTCTTAGAGTAGCCAGGACCGATCGCAAGTGTTTCTCATGCTCCTCTCGACTCTTAGGGTATATCAGAATGTCGTCTATAAAGACGATGATGAATCGATAGAGGAACGGTCGAAATACACGGTTCATCAGGTCCATGAACACGGCCGGTGCGTTCGAAAGACCGAACGACATCACAAGGAACTCATAATGGTCAAAACTAGTCCTAAAAGCTGTCTTCTGCACGTCTTCCTTCCTAACGCGTAACTGATGATACCCTAACTGTAGATCAATCTTCGAGAAGTACTGCGCTCCTCTCAACTGATCAAACAGGTCATCTATCCTGGGCAATGGGTACTTATTCTTCACTGTAATCTGATTCAGCCTGCGATAGTCAATGCACAACCGCAATGAGCCGTCTTTCTTCGTCACAAATAACACAGGCGCTCCCCAAGGAGACACGCTCGACCGTATGAAGCTGGCTTTTAATAAATCATCGATCTGTTTCCGCAACTCCTCCATCTCACAAGGGACCATGCGATACGTCGGCAATGAGATGGGCGTCGAACCGGGTACCAGGTCGATAGTAAACTCGATCTTGCACTGGGGTGGCAATCCAGGAATCTTCATGAACACATCCTCATAATCACGGACTACTGGCGTGCTCTCAAGTGTCGGGGCATCAACATCCCTCAATAAGGAAGCATAACACAGTACTCGAAAGGGCAGATTAACCTGCACTGGAAATGTAAAGGACGTGCCCTCCGGCTCGTAGACTGTCACTATACGGTTCTCGCAGTTAATCTCGACCTTCCCCGCAGTTAGTCAATCTATGCCAAGAATGACGTCGAAATGATAAAGAGAGGGGTCGATGACAAGGTCAATAGCCATCATCTTGTTCCCTAGATCCAGTAAACAACCCTCACACAACATAGTGGCATCAAAAAAGGTCCCGTATGCTGTAAGAACTCGCACCCCATCCATCCGAGTAGTCAGTAGCCCAAGGCGCTCGACTACTGAATGCGATATCAATGAGATAGTGGATCCTGTATCCACCAATAGGAATATAGGAGTACCTCCAATATGAGTTGTGACCTCAAAGGCCAAAGGTAGTGCGGTCTCTGTCCCGGATGGCTCAGCAGTCAGTGCGTGTACCTGAGCCTGCTGAGGATGGTTCGGCTGCTGCACCATAGGCCGATGTGGCAGCCTAAAATGAGGTGCTGGAGGTCTGAAGGACGGATGAGCTGGTGCAGAATGAAGGGGTGGTGGTGAGATGGTCTGAGGCATCGGACGAACTATCCTCTGAGGCGGCGAGAACCCACTGTCTCACATCCTGGAAAAATAAGAAGTCTCGGTGTGGCCAGGCTTCTTGCAATAGTGGCACCACACACCAAGACGCCTCATATCAGCAGGAATGCAGAAGACCCCTGTGGTGTCTCAAATTGAGGCCTCTTCACGAAGGAATGCCTACTCTCAAACTCAGGTCGCAGCCTAGGAACCATAGGTGGTCGCATGCGGGCCGACCTGTCCCCGTCCTGCTCTACACGCAAGGACATACTCACCAACTCTACATACGAAGAAATGCTCGCACAGCACATCTTCGATCTTATCTTGGCCCGCAAGCCCTCAGAGAAACGCCGCATCCTCATCGACTGGTCACTCAGAATCAATGGAGCATACCTCCCTAGTTCCGTAAACTTGTTCTCGTACTCTGTCACCGACATGCCTCCCTGGTGAAGGCGAAGGAATGCACTCTCCTTCTCATGCTGATACGTGATAGGGAAATGCTTCTCGTGGAAGCGTGCCTCAAACGCTGCCCACGACCACTCACATCCCTCTGCCACAGTGCGGAGAATGCTCTCCCACCATAGGCTACCCTCCTTCTCAAACATGAAGGTGGCCAGCTCAACCTATTCTGCCTTAAAACAGTGCAACGGTCTCAGCATCTTCGAGATGCGGTCTAACCAATACTCAGCCTCCTCAGGTCTGTGAGTACCTGAAAATGTGGGAGGCCTCAAGCGCTGGAATCGTTCGAAAGAACCACTCGCACTAGCCTGTCCAACAAGGTGTAGAGGCGAGGCAGGTGGAGTCGCCGCCATCGACTGAGCAAAAATGCCAGCCATGGAGGATAGGAACTGCTGCTGCTGCTGCAGCTATATCTGCTGCTGCTGCATCAACAGCATCATCTGCTCAAGTCTATCAAAAGACGGAGCGGACTGTGAAGTACAGGGCATCGACGTAGATGCACGATGCTGCTCAGGAGGCACGGGCGTAACCGGAGGCACCACAGAAGGTGTCACAGGAGGTGGCCCAGCAGCAGGGCCAGAAGCTGGCTGAGAACCCGGCCTGAGATCTAAACTAGATGGGCCCGCAGGATGGTCTATAGGAGTATCTCTCAGGGTGAGAGCCCCGTCAAGTGAATCTCTCAGAGAAAGACAGGCTGAAGATCTCGAACCCTTAGGTGGCATACCCTACACACAACAGAGGGTAGCAACCAAAGAGATTAGGCATTCACACAATCCATTCACAACATGCACTTCACAAGCCAAGGAAACCACATGCATTTCATTAATAAAATTGTCACAATGCATGATTTGCAGCATTACATGAATCCCGACAGAGAAAGCATGTGAACAAAATACCAAACTTCAACCACTAAACTTCAAACACTGAGCAACTACCAACTGCCAAACAACTAACAAACCACACATAAAAATAAACATTAAACAAGTAAACAACGACTACATGAGTCTATGCATCAGAATCTGGCGATGGAGAAGGGGCACCCTTATCCTTCAGGTAGCACACGATGGCCTTAAAGGTGCGAGTCACCTTGCCAAACTTTCACTTCATGACGGCCTTGGTATCTTCAAGCTCTTGTTTTACCTCGGCCCGGAGTTCTTGGACTTCTTGTCGCAAAGCAACCTGACTTTCCTCAAGTCGGGTTATATGATCATCCTAAGCAGCCCGAGTCACAGGAGGAGGACTCTCATCAGTATCCTGAGCCTCCTCTTCTTCTTCGTCTTGCTCTTCTTCCTCTATCTCTACCCCCACCTTCTTCTTCACTTTCCTCTTCTTCACTATCATACTCACCCTCGCTGTCATCATCAAGTTGGGTCTCACGCTGTCGAGGCCCTATCTTCATCTAGTTCATAGTAGCCTCGTTGATGTAATGAACCGGCACAGGCAACTCCGGCCCAAGTCTGTAAGTAAACTCAAGTGCAATCTTGCATATGAGCCAGCAAAAGGGAAGTGACTCAGACGTTCTTCTCGATCGCGCTATGAGGATGATCTATCGCAGCACAAACGTAGGCACGCACACGAACTCGATCAAAATGATCGATTTGAGTGAACTTCGCCAATTGGCGAAACTGGGATTCTATGAATGTTTCTATGTGTTTCTCGCACCCACCTAAGTCGAAGGACGACAACGTACGTCGTGTGACCATAACCCAGGTCCAGATTAATCCAAATCATTCTCTGATACCAACTTGTAACGTCCTGAAATTCGGGGATCGAGTATAACTCAGCTCCCGAGTTCCAAAACATCACTTATGCAACATATTCGATGATGATTATATGTTGTCTGTATTAATGCATAAAACATGATGTAGATCAAGCTAGATTAGCAGACATAATTTAGGGATATTAAGATAAAGCAAGAAGAAGACTAAAATACATACATAATTTAAAATAAATCCTCAAATGATGCGTGCTCTGCCCAGGGTAATATACATATGTTTGTGTCTCAAAATACACACATGAACCGTTTAGAATAATACAATACATATCCCAGAAAATTTTCATTGGTCAGGACAAGGCTCAGTCGAATCCGCCTGAAAACTACATGTATGAGAACGCCTCCTCGTCCTCATCAAAGTCTGACCCTGCCTCGCCAGAATCGCCATCACCTGCATCTAAATCAGAGTCTAGTTGGTGTTTAAACACCGTCCCAGAACGTGGGAGTGAGTGATCAACTCAGTGGTACTATACAGCAAAAGTTAACATGTTATCAATCCAATCAAGCAGTAATGATAAGGCAATACAGTCAAACATGTCCTATATCTCTTGCTAATGCAAGGATGATATGAAAACTGATGCATGCCCTCACCACAATCTCCCTCTGCGATCTTCATCTTATTATCACGCATGTCGATCACTTCCTCTGTGCTCTTACACCAACACCAATGGCACATGCAGTGCGATGTCATGAACGTGATTACCCAGTTCTTATTAGTCATTTTCATACAGCAGTATTGGGAAGCTAAGACACCTCCCTTATATCATTTTCCAACATAGATCCTTTCTAGGGTCGTCAGTCCTAGGATATCTCATACGATAGTATGGTTCTAGGTCGCTGCAAGGGCTGTCAGGGCTGTTGCATGCAATCGTTGCTCCTCTCCTCTATCACCTTATCAATATAGGCTTATTTGTATCCTTGAGACTGCATCAGGACTCGTCACCCCCATGCGGTGTCAGGATAAATTCAAGGTCACTACAGAGGGCTCATCACCAATAGTGTAGGCCGACAGCAAGAATATAGTGTCCCATATCACCATAATCTGCTCAGAGCAGGGTGCTCACTGGTCACTATGGGGAGGTTTGTGGCCCCAGCGTAGGCCGACAGCACGACCACGGTGTCCCATACCACCATGCCCGGCTCATAAGTCTTAGGGGATCTTGGTACCATGGTTAACAGGAGTTACACTGGTAAGCTCAGTATCTTAGATTCAAACAGTGGCGACCAAATATGGTGAACAAGCATCGGTTAATCGGGTTAGTTGATAGGCTCAACTAGACCAAGCGTACGTTGAGTTGAACGACATCAAATGAATAAGCACTCCATGTGGCCTAACCGCTGCCGAACTTCCCAAGCACTACTCAGATTCTCTAAACTCATCTTGTGTGGCGAAAGCAACCTCAACCAATACTTGCGAAACATTTTTCGATTACCTAGACTGTGGCATAGCCCCATTCACATACAAGGATAATAACTAGCATATGAGTCATATTTTGCATTCACACGAACAACAAATGAAGTATAGCATGAAAATGTAAATAGTACATGCAGGAATTAATACACACACATTTATCATGATTTAACTAGGTACACAATCCATAGAAGAAATCATACACTCGTTTAAGAAGGATCCTACGGAGTTTCACTAGATTCTCCCACACTTTCTCTCTCTTTTCTTTCTTTGGAATCTCTAGGGTTTGAAAAATTGGTATGGGTTAGAAAGCTAAGGGTTTAAGGCCCTTTTATAAGCCCAAACATAACGAAAATAAACTTTAAGTCAAGGTATACTTAGGTTATATCCAAATCGAGATCTTTCTGATCCAACGGATTGCTTCTGGAGGTCCTGTTATCAATTGCGGTCAGACTTAAGCTCACTAACATCGGATCTTTAATCAACAAAGTTTTCAGTCTGATCGAATTTTCAAATCGTTCATGGTGGACCAGTTTCAATTCGAAGATTACCGAACCTAAATCAGGGCTACAAGTTCCATGACATGAAAGAGCCAATTTTCTTGATCTGATGATGAAATTTGGTTGAATTCCGACGGTTAGAACGCTTAAAAATAACGCACAAATGACACGTGCCAGATTTCATAAAAATGGTATTAATTTTTTAATGCTTTTCCTTTTCTCACTCTCTTCATTCCGAACTTAGTAAAATAGCGTCAGGACATCAGTTGGGCTTGATTTTTGAAATGATTGTCAAGTCGAACTAAGCGGTCATAATGGTCTAAGATTGTAGATATCGAACTTTCGACGTGCGGTCTAGATCCAATATAAAGTTACCAAACATTCCCTAGAACAATTAGGTTTAGAATTGGATCCTAGATTTCAGGGTATTATAGCATCATTGATTTTACAAGTTTTAAGTCTTGCAGAACGTATTTAAAACGAACAGCACTAATTTCACAGCTAGTCTAACATAGCGCTAGGTAACTTAGGTTAAATTTCTAAGAGAATTAACCCTAAGTGATTTCTGATCGAGGTGGTACTCGGGTCTTGGTACGAAATTTTTCGGGTCGTTACATTACACCACTTAGATCCTGTTTCCCTAGCCTGACTTAGGCATCGGAGGGTCCCTTGCTTGAGTCAGGGTCTCCTTTGTTGGTTGCTTTGTGCAGGACCAGGGTTCGCTCCAAGCACTGAAGGCTCGGCAAAGGGTGACCCAAATTTTGACATCAACAGAGCTCATTGTTCTTTAACACACCATCATTTCTTCTTTACCCCTTTGATGTGATTATTCTTAAATATATTTCATAGTTCCTATATGAAATATACATAAGTATTTATCTAATTACTACACCTAATTTAATATTTTAGAAATTTTAGCTAATTACATTTGTCATTCATAATTTCATCGTAGCAATGTAGAACTCATCTACATACTTGTAATTGTTGTATGTTAATTAAGTATATATTATTGTTGTTATCTAAAGGTTCTTCATCGCACACATCATCCTCATCTAAGAACCATTGACGCGTATGCTTGTAACTTCCTCTCTCACCATTTGGCATGTACTCCATACAATACAAAATAGATTTTTGTACAATGTAATGCTCTATAATATACCCTTCAAGATTCGTTGTATTCTTTACATATCCTTTATAAAATTTCATAAACCTGATTGGAGGCATGCAATTAATAATATATTATCAATATATGACGATGATAAAGCTTAAATGAATCACATCAAGGTTAGATATTTACCGTTGAAAAGGATACATCCTTCGAAATCTAATTGGATCAAAAGCTAATACTTCGTCAGCTAGATGTACCATAAGGCGAATGCTAATAACAAAGAGTGAAGAAGTTAAAAACTTCTCCATAATACACATTGCCATAATAAGACACTATTTGAGGGCAATGATATTATTTGCACTTATCATCTTCGAGCACAAGACATTAAAGAAGTAGAAAATGTACTGAATAGATAACTGACACATAATGACACGATAGTCATGTGACTTTAGTCCCTTTATCTCGAGAGTTTGTAATTTCACAAGATGTTTAAATCTAGAAGTATAGCTTGTTGGAACCTTCAAGTCGTGTAATATTTGACTGAACAATTCTTTCTCCTTACGACTTAAAGTAAATGGTGTCTTTGGTTTAATAGTTCTATCATCCGCTTCTTACAACCATAATTCTTTAATTATGTTTATTCTTTTCAAATCTTCATGTGGACTTGTATTATCCTTAGTTTTATCTTTGACTTCTAGAATCGTCGACAAAATATGGTCACCAACATTCTTTACAACATGCATTACATTCAGGTTATGGAGAACTGACAACTCCTGACAAAACACAATTATGATAAACTATTAAGTTTTTATTTACTGACATACATGCATATGAAAGTAACAAGTTAAGGAAATCACCTTCTAACATGGCAGGTGAAATGGAATTGATTTTTTGTACTAGGCAGTTATATTCCTAGTCAAATCATCACCATAATTTTTTTCATTTCTTCCCCTTTAATTTACCAATATCCATCTGAATACGGATTGCCTTCTCTTCAACCTATAAACCACTTAACCGAGTAATAGGTCTTCCTTCTTCTACTTTATTATTTAATGCTGCTTTTTGGGTCCTAAAAACATGATTAATAGGAAGAAATCTTCGATGGCCCTGAAGGGAGTATTTATTGCCACTCTTAAGACGATCAGTAATGGTTCCATCGGCACAAACAAGACAAGCATATTGTGCATGTGTAACACATCCTGATAAACTCTCATATGCAGGAAAATCATGAATTTCCCACATTAAAATAACTTTCAAATTCAAAATTATCTTTAAATGAGAATCATACGTTAAGCCACAAATCATTTAAATCGCCAATCAATGATTGTAGATGGACATCAATGTCCTTACTTAGTCCTTTTGGACTTGGTATCAATATTGTTAATATTGGAAAAAAAAAAAAAAAGCATACACATCGAAAGGGGAAATTATATGACACTATAATGATAGGCCAACAATTGTGGACATTACTAAGATGTCCAAATGGATTAAATCTATCAGACACAATCCCTAAACAAACATTATGACATTCCTCAGTAAAACTTGGCCACTTGATATTTATTAAAACCCAACATGATAAATCATACGAATGCCGCATAACACTACTATATTCTTTCAGTTGAGAACACCAAATCATTTACTCTGTTATCCATGACACACTACAAAATAAAGTAAAAAATGATTGCTTATTAATTTTCTTAATAAAATATGTATGGGATAATATTAAAATTCATTTAACATTGAATGTTAACATATATAGCCTCTCTAACCTTGGTACTAGAGGAAAATATCTCAAAATCTTCAATGGAACTTTAATACCTTTTTTTGTCAAGTAATTTGAATTCCATCTCGATGTATGACATTTGGATCAAGTAATTTAATCCAAATGTCAACAATTAGATAAGAGTTTTGTTGATATGTGGAGCCACATCTGGGGGCCGCTCGACTGGTCGTGCAGCCCACATGACCAGTCGTGGACTAGCTCGACTCAAAGTCCAGCCAGCATCACTTTTTAGGTTATGAGGTGCTCGACTGGTCGTGGCCCATGCTCGACCTGTCGAGGGGTCCGCTCGACCAGTCATGCAACCTACTCGACTAGTCGAGGTTATGCAGATTCATTTTCGAATTTGATGCGGACTGCAGATTTTTTAATCAACTTTCGTAAAAGTGCGAAAGGAAAGTTGCCTGAACTATATATAGGTGTCGCTAGGACTTTTTTAGGTTAATGAGAAATAATTCTAAGGTGTGGGCAAATGATTTTCTCTGTACTTCCAAGGGAAAGGTTAGTATTCTACCTTGTAATCTTCATTTTTCTTTATAGTGAAAGTTTACATCCGTGGTTTTTTACCCTAATTTGAGATTTTTTCACGTATATCTTGTCTTGTGGTTTGTTTGGATTTTTTTGATCTGTTTCTAGTTTATATTTCTTCTTGTTTATCTTTTATGGGTGAGACTGGAGATTGGATCTCGGTTCACTACGTTGTTGGCGTGTTGCACAACAACTGATATTAGAGCTATTGGTTTAGTTCTATTGGGAGCGATGACGGAAGAAGGGAAAACTAGAATAGAAAATTTTGATGGTTCAAACTTTACCTTCTGAAAGATGCATATGAAGGATTATCTATATCAGAAGAACCTCTATATTCCTCTAAGAGGAAAAGAGAAGAAACCAGAAAAGATGACAAATGATGAATAGTTTTTACTTGATATGAAGGCTTTAGAAACAATTCAACTCTCTTTGTCTAAGAGCGTCGCCTTCAATATATCCAAGGTGAAAACTACAAAAGAATTAATGGAAGCCCTAACCACCATGTATGAAAAACACTCAGCGTTCAACAAGGTTCATCTTATGAAACATCTATTCAACATGAAGATGTCAGATGGTGGGAGCATGACTGAACATATAAACGAGCCAGTTGAAATCCGTTGGCATTATTTTTGAGGATGAGGTCAAGGCGTTATTGATCTTGTCCAGTTTGTCAGACAGTTGGGATGATTTGGTGATTGCTGTGAGCAATTCTTCAGGGTCAACAAAGCTAAAATTTGATGATGTGGCCAGTCTAATTCTCAATGAAGAATCTAAAAGTTAGAATCCGTTGGCATTATTTTTGAGGATGAGGTCAGAGCGTTATTAATCTTGTCCAGTTTGCCAGACAGTTGGGATGATTTGGTGATTGCTGTGAGCAATTCTTCAGGGTCAACAAAGCTGAAATTTGATGATGTGGCCAGTCTAATTCTCAATGAAGAATCTACAGAAAATGTATCAGGAGTTTCAGAAGATTCAGAGAATGATCTAAACGTTGAAATAAGAGGAAGATCGTTAAATAAAGGAGGCAATAAACACGGACGTTCTAAGTCGAGGAAGAAGTCAAAGAGACCGAAAGACAAAGACGGGTGTTGGCATTGCGGAAAGAATGGGCACATGAAATGTGATTGCAGGGTGTTCAAGAAATAAGAAGGAAGCTCTTAAGGCGGGAAGGATTCAATAAATCTATCTGAGGAGAATAACACCGAGGCGTTGATCTTATCTCCTGATGCGAAGAATGAGCCTTGGGTCATAGACTCGGGTGCTTCCTTTTATGCCCCTTCGTGTAAGAAAGTTTTGCATGATTATGTGTCAGGTGACTTTGGAAGAGTCTAACTAGGTGATGATGAGCCATGCAGTATTGTTGGAAAGGGAGACATTTATATAAATCAAAAGGATGGAATAGTTTTGAAATTGAAGGATGTCAGACATGTACCGAGTTTGAGACAGAACTTGATCTCAGTGGGACAGTTGGCCGATATCGATTATGTGACAACATTCACCAGTGATTCCTGGAAGATCACAAAAGGTGCCTTGGTGATATCTCGAGGTAAAAAGGAAGGTACTTTGTACGTGACTTCAGGATAGTATAGTTCACTCACAGTTACATTAACTGAAGTGAACGGGCAGTTATGGCATCAGAGGTTGGGACATATAAGTGAGAAGGGGATGAAAGTGTTATTGTCAGAGGGGAAGCTACCAAGGCTGAAGTCTATTGAGTTGAAATTCTTCGAGGACTGCATGTATGGCAAGCAGAAGAGGGTAAGCTTCAAGAAGACAGGATGCGCTCCAAAGACGCATCTGTTGGAGCTTGTACACACTGATGTGTGGGTACCAGTGCAGGTATTATCTCTTAGTAGCTCACGTTATTTTATTTCTTTTATTGATATGCTAGTAGAAAACTGTGGGTTTATTTCTTAAAACACAAATCTAATGTATTTGATGTATTTAAGAAGTGAAAAGTTATGGTAGAAAATGAGACACGTAAAATAGTAAAATGTCTCAGATCAGATAATGGGGGAGAATACTATGATAAGAGATTTAAGAAGTATTGTGCAGCAAATGAAATCAAACATCAGAAAATGATTCCAGGAACACCGCAGCAAAATGGTGTGGTTGAGCGCATTAACAGGATCATCCTTGAGTGCGCCAGAAGCATGCGGTTACATGCAGGGTTGTCCAAAACCTTTTGGGCAGATACTGTGAATACTGCCGCATATCTCATCAATAGAAGTCCCCAACACCATTGAATGGTGGGCTGTCAGAAGCAGCGTGGACTGGGAAAGAAGTGAACCTTACACATCTCAGAGTGTTCGGTTGCACTTCATATGTTCACATTGATGTAGAGCACAGAAACAAGCTGAATGTGAAGTCCAAGAGGTACACGTTTATAGGCTACGGGTAGCATGATTTTGGCTATAGGTTTTTGGATGCAGAAAATAGGAAAATCATCAGAAGCAAAGATGTACTCTTCAATGAAAAAGTGATGCATAAAGATAGTGTGTAAAAAAATAAGGCCAAGGAGACAGAATTCGTAGAGCTTGAAGAGTTACCAAACATGGGTGTTACAGTGTCATAGGATGATCATGCACAGGAGCATTATGAGGTAGAGCCACAAACACCAGTTGTGAGGAGGTCTACTCGGGAGAGGAGACCCACAGTCCGATACTCACCCTCATATTATTTACTGCTGACAGATAATGGTGAGCCAGAGTGTTTTGAAGAGGCGTTACAATCAGATACACGGGTGAAGTGGGAGCAGGCCATGGATGATGAGATGCACTTTCTTGAGTCTAATCGTACATGAGAGCTAGTCACTCTACTTAAGGGTAAGAAAACTCTTCATAACAAGTGGGTTTACAGACTAAAGGAGGAGCACGATGGTTCGAAATAGTACAAGGTCAGATTGGTTGTGAAAGGGTTTAAACAAAAGGCAGGTATCGATTTCACCAAAATATTTTCACCTATGGTGAAAATGTTTACGATTCGCATGGTCTTGAGTACAGTGGCTACAGAGGACTTACATCTAGAGCAGCTAGATGTTAAGACAATATTTCTTCATGGGAACCTTGAAGAAGAGGTATACATGCATCAGCCAACAGGATACGTGGCACCAGGAAATGAGAACAAAGTGTGCAAACTGAAGAAGAGTTTATATGGCCTGAAGCAGGCCCCGAGGCAGTGGTACAAGAAGTTCGACAGTTTCATGTCAGAAAATAGTTTTAGGAGATGTCATGAAGACCACTGTTGTTACTTGAAGAAAGTTGATACGTCGTACAGCATCCTTCTTCTATACGTTGATGATATGCTTGTGGCCAGCTCAAGCATAAAGGACATCTCAAATCTCAAAAGACAACTGTCTAGAGAATTTATCATGAAGGATTTAGGAGCTATAAAATAAATTCTAAGCATGAGGATAAAGCATGACAAGGAAAATAAGAAATTAGTTTTGTCACAGGCAGAGTACATAGCCAAGGTACTTGATCGATTCAACATGTGAGGTGTTAAGCCGGTTAGCACTCCATTAGCCAACCACTTCAAGCTATCTAAGGGGCAAGGTGTAAAGACATAAGAAGAACAAAACTACATGGCTAAAGTCTCATACACGTCAGCTATTGAGAGTCTCATGTATGCTATGGTGAGCACGAGAGCAAACATTGCTCAAGCAGTGGGAGTTGTTAGCAGGTTCATGAACCCCGGGAAGGAACATTGGGAAGCTGTGAAGTGAATTCTTAGATGCCTAGTAGGTACTAAGGATGTAGGGTTGTGTTATGATGGATCGAAAATCAAGCTACAAGGCTACGTGGATTCAGATATGGCAGGAGACATCGACAAGAAGCACTACAGGTTATGTCTTTACTCTGGATAGTGCTGCAGTCATTTGGGTCTCTCAGTTATAAAAGATAGTATCTATCAGTACGATAAAAGCAGAATATGTTGCGGCTATAGAAGTATACAAGGAGATGATATGGATGTAAGGTTTCATGGAAGAATTGGGTAAGAAGCAAGCAGATTACAAGTTGTACAGTGACAATCAAAGTGCAATACACTTGGCTAAGAATTCAGTCTTTCTTTCAAGGACCAAGCATATTGTCATCAGATATCACTTCATACGATCGTTACTGGAAGATGGATTGATTGCTCTAAAGAAGATTCATACAAGTGAGAATCTTGCAGATATGCTGACCAAGGTAGTCACATGGGAGAAGTTGAAGCTCTGTTCAGCTTTGATTGGTCTTTAGGCTTAAAGACGAGGAGGTGGTGCACTTCGGATGTAGAAGACAAAGGTTTATGATGATATGTCTCCAAATGAGAGATTGTTGAGATGTGGAGTCACATCTGTGGGCCGCTCGACCAGTCGTGGCCCCTACTCGACCGGTTGTGCAGCCCACATGACCAGTCGTGGACTAGCTGGAGTCAAAGTCCAGCGAGCATCACTTTTTAGGTTCCAAGTTGCTCGACCGGTCATGGCCCATGCTTGACCGGTCGAGGGGTCCGCTCGACCGGTTGTGCAGCCTGCTCGACCAGTCGACGTTTCACAGATTCTTTTCGAATTTGATGCAGACTACGGATTTTTGAGTCGGCTTTCGTAAGGGGCGAAAAAGAAGTTGCCTAAACTATATAGGTGTCCCTAGAGCTTTTCTCGGTGAATGGGAAATAATTCTAAGATGTGGGCAAAGGGTTTTCCCTGTACTTCTAAGGGAGAGGTCAGTATTTTGCCTTGTAATCTTCATTTTTATTCATGGTGAAAGTTTGCATCCGTGGATTTTTACCCTAGTTTGAGGTTTTTTCACATATAGCTTATCTTGTGATTTGTTTAGATTACTTTGATCTGTTTCTAGTTTATATTTCTTTTTGTTTATTGTTTTTGGGTGAGACCGAAGATTGGATCTCGGTTCACTGCATTATTGGCGTGCTGCGCAACAAGTTTAGGGTCTAACAATCGCACATTTCTTAGGTTTTCATGAGGTTAGCAAGTTGTGGCACAATTTTGACTTAAAAATTTGGCCCAATTTGAAAATACGATCCAATTATTCTATTCTACTTATTCAGATCTTTGATTTGATTGGCTACTCACTACGATCGGGTTTTGGATGAGAAAGATATTAGGCAAACAAGATTGATCAATAGTATGATGGGCCATATCTTGCATTCAATAGCCAGATTTGAGTAAAATTTAATCTAAATATTCATTTGCTCTTCGATCTAAAACGATCAGATTATCCAAAATTTTTGTAGATCTAGACATATTGATCGTATCCATTTAAAGATGGCCTAATCATAGAATTTGATTGATCTCATCCTTATAAGCTATTCTTCCAATTAACTTTCATTATACTTAAGCAATCATTTTTTGTTATTTAACTGATGTCCTTAGTAATTTAATACATCTTATAATGTTTATTTGACATCCAACCTGCTCATAAGATCAGACAAACTTAGGTAAAGGGAATAAATAATCCAATAATTTTGTGGCCCTGAGAGGTTTTCAATGGTAAGAGTTTCATCCCCGCTACTTCCTTATCCAAGTCTTAGATTTGCCTTATTTTTGGGCTCATGCCCTAAATTTATTTGTCAAAATGGATAGTCGGTGTGGATTAAAAAAATAAACATCAATGTGGGCCCCACGAAACCCTATAGGACCATCCATCTTTAGCTAATTAGCATTGTGGGCAGCTTTTATGTCTCAGTGGGGCTTTTTCATTTTTGATCAGCCAATAAATGTCAACCAATCTACGGAAGCGGAATGTGTACTGAGTAGCTCAGTACGGAACTGAGTAAATTCCGAGGGCCCAGTTTCATTCATGCATCGTATCCACTCCGTCCATATCTTTTAACTCATAATTTTTGGGCTTAATTCCAAAAATGAAATATATCCAAACCTCAAATGGACCACACCACCGGAAACAATGTGAATTGAACATCTACCGTTGAAAAATTCTTAGGGACAACAAAAGTTTTAGATCAAGCTGATATTTGTGTCTTCCCTTCATCTATGTCTTTTTGATCTTATGAACAGGTTAGATGACAAATAAACATAACTGGAGCCTTAGAAAATTTTCAACAGTTGAAATCCATACTTCTACTTTTTCCACTGGTATGGTCCACTTGAGCTTTGTATATGCATCAATTTTTGAGTTGAACCCATAAAATGATCTGGAAAAATGAATGGACAGCATAATAAACCACATGCATTTGCAATGAGCCCAACTGAGTTTACTCAGTATGATAAGAGCGTATTGAATAGCTCAAGACGCAATCCGATTTCCCAATCTAATAGCCAGCTAAACGAATGAGTGTAATTTTTCATTTTCGACCGTCCAAGAAATGTCCACCAATAAATTTAATCCACTTATCTTAAATTTGTTAAATGTTTTATCCAATCTCACCAATATATTCTTAAATCTCATTTTTTTAAATCAAACTTCTCATTTCTTTTAAACTTCTCGGCTGTTTTTTCAAAATGCAAAATCTCAATTTTTTTAAAAAAAAATAAATTTTCCTAAAATCTATCTCTTTCAAAATATCAATTTTTTTCAAACTCCACAATTTTTTTTAAATCTCATTTTTTTTTATTGAACTTTTCAATTTTTTTCAAAATATAAAATCACAATTTGGTTTTTAAAATCTTCTTCTTTTTTTTTTTTGTCAAACTCATCAATTTTACTCAAACTTCTCAATATATTTAAACTTTTGAACTTTGTTTTTCAAAATCACACTTTTTTTAACTTCCCAATTTTACTTTTCAAATGTCAGTTTTTTGTCAAAATCTAAAATTTTTAAATCTCAATTTTTCTTCAAAACTTTTATTTTCTTTGAACTTCTTCATTTTCTTTTTCAAAATATTTTTTTCCAAACTTCACCATGTTTTCTTCAAATTATATTTTTTTTTAATCAAAATCTAATTTTTATTATCAAACTCATCAATTTTTTTCAAAATACAAAATCTCTCTCTATTTCCAAAATCCTTTTTTTTTCTCAAACTTCTCAAGCTTTCGAAGATACCATATTTTTTAAATCACACATTCTTTTCAACTTATAATTTTTCCCAAGTGCCAATTTGTTTTTTCAAATATCAATTTTTTCAATATTTTGGTTATTTTTAAATATAAATTCTTTTCAAAATCTCAATTTTTGTCAAACATTGTTAATTTTTTTTCAAACTTTTCAACTTTATTTTTCAAAGACATTTTTTTTGAACTTTTCAAAAATGTCATTTTTTACCAATTTCTTTTTTTTTTCTTTCAAAATCCCAATTTTCATTAAATCAAAATCTTAATTTTTCTAAAACAATGTCTATATTTCGTAAACATCTCAACATTTTGTTTTAGAATCGCAATTTTTTAACTTCTGAATTTTCTTCTTCAAAATAATAATTTTTGTTAAATTTTTTATTTATTTTTAATCTCAATTTTTTTCTATTTTCTTTTTCCAAATCTCTATTATTTTTTTATATCTCTTTTTTTTTTTTTTTCAAAAACAACTTAGCGGATTTTACATGTGATATTGCTTAAGCATTTAAAAACCAATTATCATGCAAAAATAAAAATATATTCCTCTATTGATACAAAAAAAAAAAAAAAACCAAAAAACCAAAAAAAAAAAAATTCAAACAAACAAACAAAATCGATGCATTTAATCAATCCAAAAAAAAATCATATTAAATTTTGGGTCAAAAGTTACTAATTCTATTAAAAATCTCCTCTTTGATCAAAATAAAGTAAATTTTTTATCAAATTTCATCCAAAAATGATAATAATGAGGTTTCGATAGTAGTCCTATTTGGCAAGATTTACGGCGGACCATGATCCGTCACATAATGATGAAACGTTAATTTTTCAAAAACTAATTTTGCGACGGATAAAATTCGTCGTCCATCTAGTGATGGAAAAAAGACGTCGTACCTTTTGCAACGAATAGTATCCGTCGTAAAACTTGCGACGAATTCATTGCAAAATAACAATTCGCGACGGATAATGTCCATCGTAAAAATCCTGCCCAATGTTTTCATGTTTCTTACTTTTACGACACAGTCCATTGTAAACTTTTTCAACATCGCTTCCTCAATAAAGCAGGATTTTTTTGTCGTAAAACATTGTCATTTTTTTTGCTGTTTTGGCATGGTTTACCAAAATAGATTATTGTTTTGATAGAGCCAAGTGGACCAAGAAGTCTTCCAGATTGGAATCTATTGACCCTTCTAAAAAAAAGAAACATTGAATGGCGACATCTTTGTTTCCACTCTATATCAATATTTCAGTTGCCAATTACACACCTTGTATCTATCAAAATAATCATGAACATTATTACAAAATTAAAAAAGAAATCTTTTTAAATTGGATTGAAATTCAAAATGCACACTAATTGTATAGGTACGAGTGATTAACATGATTTGGCATCCAAACATGTATAAGCAAAGGGGAGTTGTTTGATACTCTGGCCGTTTTTTATGCTTGATACGCATGCACTTAGATATTGTACATATAACATACATAAACGTGTATTTTCATTTCAACTAAGAGCTCAGAGATTCAAATTGGTCGAACAATCCAATCCACCGATTGGTGGATTGCTGAAATAATATCATTGGACATTTTCATTTCAATGATTGAATGTCCACCAATGCCATATTAGGACCATAATGTAGGTAGTTTAACATGAACGTGTATGGCTATACAATCTGTACAATTCTCAGTACGTGCATTATCCCATACCCAACCAGCGTATCAAAATTATTCTCACAAATGAAAGGAGGCAGTACTAATTATGTGAACCAGGTGAGTATACAAACATTCATGGATTTTCATTTTTTTTTTCTTTCTTATTTTAGAGAGAGGTGGGAGCACACCATCTATAATTTTGTTGATATAGCAAAACTTATACATAGATTCAGGTGGATCCCACAAAAAGAAAAGGGCCTCACCTATCATATACTCACTAAAACAGTACAAAATGTACACTCGATGAATAGAGATGGACAAAAACATTGCCATAACAGATCTCCTGAAACAGGCCAGATTTAGGCCACAGCCTCTCTAGAAACCCTGAAGGCATCTGGCAGAAGAAGCCATAGAGAACGTCACAGGTTGGATTGCCACACACCAATAGAAGAAACTGACTTTCTTCAGCCCATCCAACAAAGCCGGCATGCAATCAGCTTCAGTGCCATACCACATCCCCACTCTGCCATCCTCAAGAAACACACATTCACTTCCATCCTGACCGTTGTCCATCCGGCTGAAAGGCCTGGGACCTGAAGTCTCTCCAGACAAACAAAGCAGCCTGCACTCTTATTTACATCTGCAAGGCAGGCCCGGCAAAGAGCTGGAACACACTGGTCAACAGGACTACACAGGAGACAGTGACTCTCACTTCCATGCAGCCTGGACTGAGGGAATAAGTAAGAACCAAGCTCCCTAGCAAAGCTGAACATCCTGGAGCTGCTCAAAAAGGCCTCCACTCACATCCAAAGAAACAAACAACATAGCCTTGACTGAAGGACTGACTGGAATGAATTACAGAAAACATGGCCCTTGAGGCTTTGACAGAGCTGGAGCCCTGAGAATTCTGTCTAATAAGATTTAGAAAATTAGGCAGGGCAGACAGGCAACCCCAGCACCCACCGGAGCAGAGCAGGACAACAGATCTTAAGCAGAGCAGTGCCCACACAATCAACACAGCACCAAATCCAACCATCTAACGGATGAACGCTCCTCAGAAGCTCCAGCTGCACCAATACAAGATCAAAGCATGACATCAAAAACACCATCACTCCACGGACAGGATGACAAAAACATCATTGCTCCACTATGAATTCTACCTTTGTAGTATCCTCCACATTTATCCTTTCAAGCTTTTGACAGGCCATGCATGGAGAATGGCTGAAATATAGATAGCACAGCCAGGATCTATGGCCCTGAAATAATCTGAAACTTCACTACATACCACAGCAAGAGATCCCCATACAAACACCTGCTGTAACATATGGTGATGAAGCATAGCCCCAATATCTGACTGGCCGAGCCAGCATGTCAAAGGACAGGATCTGAAAGCAGCCACTACCGGTTGCGACAATGCAGCAGAACAATCGTTCACAGAGGCTTGGATGCACAAGACTGCAAACTGATCTTGAATGACTTGGAGAAGCGGAAATGCTTTGAGTTTATATTCCTTGCAGCAGAATCTTGTCCAGGCAAGCCACCTATATATTAAAATTGGAATTCAGCTACTCTTCTCATCGGGATGTCCTCACCCTAAGCATCCTTAGCCCTGTGTTGTCCAGCACCAACAGACCTTGGATCTCCCACGGCAGTTCAGCTCTGCTACTAAAAATCCGATTCAGCTCCCCACTAATACCATCCTATTTCACCAAAAAATAATTACAATAATAATAATAACATAAATTGAAAAGACAAGGTTTGCTAAGCATACATAAATGTCGAGCCCTACCCATAAACATGCAGCCACATAGGCATAGGCGAATATTGTGTGTGCCTGTGTATGAAATTTGAGCTTCCCAACAGCTGGATGGGACTATCTTGTGATTTTTATTTTTTTTTAATTCAGATTTGGATGGGACTATCTTGTAGTTGAAAGATCAGACCACTTCATTCTTAGGTAGGCTACAATGAAAAAATAATAAACACTGCAGCACACATTGAATTAGTTACTTACGTCTTGGATTCTTTTATCGGCACCCACATGAAATTGTATCTTCTCTTCTTTGACAGTTGCCGTATCCAACTGCCTCTTCTGCTTGGCTTTTGAACGGTTTGGACCCACTCCTGCTGCACTATCACTCGTCTGTGTATATGGATTCGAAACTGGCCCCTTGGGTTCCCGCCAACTGCACTTCCACTTGTTGGAACAGATTTGTCTGTTAGATAATCAAACAAGTGTAATATTTGATTAACAATATATCTAAATTTAATTAGACCCATAATTTAGATAGCTTAACTTTTGATTAATGATACATCTAAAGTTAATTAGACCCATAATTTAGATAGCTTAACTTGTATCGCATGTATGCTACAAGAGTACAATTTCTTAGCACCTGTGCATCATCTGTCATAGCCCTTCATAGGTACCAAACTTTTGCTCATCAACGATACAGATCCCACTGCAATTGGCAACAGGATTGGTACATAAACATTAGATATGTATCGAATTTCAACCCAAATAATAGTAGTAGTAATAATATTAGTAACAAAAATTGAAAAGAGGTTTGCTAAGCCCCTGTAAGTATTGTAGACCTGCTTCCATAAACCTGAAGCCACATGGGCAATCTGGTATGTGTGTATGACATATCGAGCTTTCCATCAGCTGGTCAGCACTGATTAGACATTGTGGTTAAATGATTAGGCCATTTCATCCTTCAGGTGGGCCACAATGCAAAACTAATAATGCTAAAACAGTGTGGTGCACATTGAGGGAAGCTCAGATATCACACACGCCATATTGGCAGCTTTCTGTGTGTGAGCTAGGGAAGTGTCAAGATTGCAATATTACACATGAGAACCGTAGGCATCCATGTGGGTGGATGTGTCCCAATTCAAGAGATGTGTGATATATGACCTTACAGAAAGCTCAAATTTTAGAGGTCGATTGGATGTCTATAAATAGATTTACAAGTGTAACCATTTATGGCCTATCCTATTTGGCTAAGTTGTAAATGATTTACAAGTAAATGATTGTCTGTGTTTGGATTAGCTGTAAAAGTGGAGAGCTAATCTTTGAAAATATAGCCATTAAGCCGTAAATAGAGAATCTGGAAATAAAATCCCACCTTTTTGCCTGAGATGGATAAAGTTTGTATATCATTTACAACCTGCTTTAAATGATTTACAACCCAAAAAAGTATCCAAATGCAGTTTGTAAATGATTTTCCTATAAATCATTTACATCTTGCTCCCATTTACAGGCATTCAAATGACCCCTTGGACACATGCTTTATACTTACACGTGCACATGTGAGAAAATATATTATACATATACCACCACAATACAATACCTCCCTAAAAAAGGCTTGGACATGGGACACAACGGTGTCCTCTTCTTCCCAATCCAATTTCTCCCACCATTCACTTTCTCCCGTAATTTCTCGCAGAGAAGGTGCACTGTCGGCCCCGCCTTGCAGAAGCAGCAGCTTCTTAAGCTTGGGACATCTTTGCACTGTTATTAATTCCAAAGAATGCCAATCCAGTTTCACTGGGGGATCACCATCTTCATTTACTCCACAGATTCGCACCAATTCCGGTAGGCAGACTAAGCATAGATCTCTTAGTTTAGGTAGGAGACCCTCATTATGCACCAAATCGGAAATGATCTCCTCTACTCCTTTGCAACTATCTATGGTGAGCGTGACAAGATTAGGGAGCCCACCCTTCATCTGCACCGATGACATAACAGTCTTCTTCAAGCCATGGCAACCCCAAAGTGTCAGATTAGTGAGGTTTTGGAGCTTTACAACTAACCCCATTTCCCAAATACTCTTCAAGCTTAGTAGCTCTTCAAGAATCAAGGTTTCGAGTTTGGTGAGAACATCGTGCTGCACCTTCATGGGCGGTCCAGCAAACACATGCTCCATTCCTTCACAATCGCCCACCTCGATTGTGGTTAGATTCTCCATTCTTGTCAATAGACAAGATGAGAGTAGATGCTTTAGTTTAGGACATCTACGCACTTCCAGGTCCCTAAGATTGCCGAGGATTGTGTTTGGAAGAAATCCATCTTCATCCTTAGAGACAACCTTCTCTAGATTTGGCAAATCTTTTAACACTAATCTTTGTAAATTAGGAAATGCATTTTCAGGAGACTCCTTTGCACTGACAACATATTTCATATCAACACATTTCCCAATTTCAAGTCTTTCCAAACATGGGAATCCCCCACCACCATCAAGTACCCTTGGACCCTTGCAATCATGTAACTTTAAATATGTAATCTGTGGTAAAAGCATTCTAACCCATCTTGGAATGGCACTACAACCAGCTAGCACCATCACTCTCCAGGAAGTAGAGAAGAATCCGGGTAAGTATTCTAAATCATAATCGAAAAAATTTCTTTCATGCCTTGATTGGTATATGAAGAAAACAAACTTCTTCAATTTTGCCCAATGTATAATCTGAGGATAGTCTTGTTGGAAACATTTCGCATCCTCAATCCAGAGCTCTAAATGAGACAATTCTTTCAGAGATGCCACCTCACCAAAAGTAGCATTGCTGTTGCTGCTGCTGCTTGCATCTTTTCCTTCAACCTCCCACTTGCAAAAGCTCTTCCACATCTTCAATTCTTCCAAGCGAGTCAACCTTGATATAATACCACTTGGAAAAATTGAAAGATGCCAAGTCTCTGTCAAGTCCAAGCTCACTAGATTAACCAATTCTCCAATTTCGGTTGGCAACTCATGTAAGTATTTGTTCTGTGACAGATCGAGGGATTCAAGCTGCTTCAGTCCTTGAAGTGCTGATAGACAAGTCCCTTTAAATATGCACTTTCTTAGGCAAAGCACCCGTAGATTCACCAGGTTTGATAGCGACGGTGGTAACCCACGGATAGTCGTTATGCTTAGATCGAGAACCCGAAGTTCTTTTGTTGCTTCCAAAACCCAGCCCCGTATTTCAGTCAGCTCCTTGTTTTCAGACATCATCAATGTCAGCAATCTAGGACAATGCATCCCTTCTGGCAATTTATCAATTCCACTTCTCATGAGAGAAATCCTCTTGTATTCCTCCCAGTTTATCGAACCTTTCAATCCAACTCCAGCTCTCACCAAAGATTTGTAGTGCTCATCTTCTTTTAATGAAATCGAAATGGCAACATCCCTTACAATGTCATGCATCTTCACATATCCTTCATCTTTACCTTCTAATAACAAACAAGAAGATTTAAGTTCTTCAACCCAAGTGTGCCCTTTATTTATCGTTTCATACAAACTTCCAACGTCTTCCAAAAAGCCTTCACCTTTCCATAGTTTGATCATCCTGTCTACATGAATATCATAATCTTCAGGAAACAAACAGCAGAACAAGAACCCCGGTTTCAACTCAACTCGCAAATGGTCATAGCTGACTTTGATAGACTGGTACACACTCCTCTCCATGTCTTTGATATCGCTTGGCGCAGACCTCTTCAGCTGTGACAATGCATTATCCCACACACTAGAATTTCTCACCCCTCTGAGTGCCCTTCCAAGTGTTATAATTGCAAGTGGAAGACCACCACATTCCTTGAAAACCTCTCTTGCATTGGAATGCAAGGAAGGGTCATCAACAACATCACCTGCTTTCTCTCGGAACAGTTTCCATGATTCATCATCTGAGAGCACCTCTACTTTGATGTTAACTTCGCTTTCCATTCCTCTGCACACATCTTCACTTCGAGTTGTGAATAAGATCTTACAACCCTCAAGGCTGTTAATAGAGGGAATCCCTACATTGGCCAAATCAAGTCGCTCCCATAAATCATCAAAGATGATGAGAAATGGCTTCTCTTTTATTAATCTGTTACTCAGGTCAGTTGCTCGCGAGGTTTCATTCTTCAGAATCAAGCCCAATCTATGTGCAATGTCGCCCTGGATCTTTCTGATGTCCACGTCCTTTGAAGCGGTCACAATTATGACTTTATTGAATTTTTGTGTACCTTCCAACCTATTATTCACATTGTTCACAAGGGTAGTTTTTCCAATGCCACCCATGCCCCATACACCAATTATTTTGATATTTTCATCACCTAAAGCATCCATGACTTTTTCGAAGGATGATTCTACTGATGGTAGACCCTTGATTGATGGAGCTAGCTGATTTATGACTTTAGGAATGAGTGGGGGCATTGTCACCCTCATGAAATTCCCTTCATTGCAGTGCTTGGCAATATTCTCCATCGCTTGTTTTGCTTCCTTGCTTATACTATAACGCCAGCTTAGATTCGAACAAAACAGACATCTCATGTTTTCTGCCACTCTTTGCTCTATCTTCTCTGCTTCTTCTTTCATGTGAACAGCTCGTGTTAGCCATAGCTTAACTTCTCCAATTTCTTCTTCGCCGTTGGAGCAACCCGTGCTTACCCGTCGATCTATATGCTCTCTCTTGGCCACTAGATCTTCTAAGCGGTCTTTCAGATCCTTAACATTGTCATTAAAATGAACAAGGTAGCCCATGTGTTTCTTAAGAGGATTCAACACACACTTTCCGATTTCAACGATAGCTAAATCCGCCGCATCCATTGCCTATTGAACACAAATAGCATCATAAACAACAACAACAATAACAAGGAGAAAAACTCAATTATTTTTTAACATAAATATTAATGAAACTCATTTAAGGCAATTAGATTTAGCTCACTATCAAGTTAATCATTCAAAAAAGTTTAGGATTCAGCCACAACACTTGGTTGACTACACATGAAATTGTTTGCTTGCTAACAAAGGTTGGTGGGAAGCAAAATCTGAATGTGGATGTGATCCCCATCCAACTTGCTGTGTGTATTGTGTATACCATGAAACCTATCTAACAAGGTAAACTCACCATGAAAAGTACGCCCACCTTGGTGTGTGCATTGTGTATGTCATTCACATGTATAATTCACTATTTAATAATTGAAAAACTGAATGCCATGTGTATATCAATTAATTGAGTGATAGATCGAAAACATCGCTAAATCATGAAAGAGGATGTCCAAAGTTCATTAGGTCCAACAATAATGTAGGCCACATGTATAGTTCACAGCTTAATTTGGGTATAGGCGTAGTTGATGAGGTCGATCACCATCTTTTCAAGCTCTCTGGATTCATCATAAGGTTTCCTCGAATCCACGAGGGATAAAATAGAAATAATTTCTAATAATTTCGAAAATAAATTGATTGATTATAAAAAGGAAATTACAGTTGTTTAAATAATGAGTTCAAACCTAGGATGTAGTTTTAGACTCAAACTCCCTAAAAATGTGATTTACTATAAATAGTAAACTTACTATTTATAGACGGTCATGATTCCTACTAGACTTCATGGTCTTTGGCCAAAAATTGTAAGTGTCCAATATGGCCTAACCACGTCATTCTCCTAATTTTTCTAAGCCCTTTTTATGTTGGGCATGACTCCAACAACTCAAAGGATCAAAAGTTATTATCAAATTAAAACTTACAATTTATAGTAAAAATGAAAATAAAATGGACTTTCGACCGTCGATCTGATGGAATCTTGCAAATCCGGCGTAGGCAACCTGGCATAGCAGGTTGGTTGGCTAAATTAGCTTCTTCTACCCTAAAATCATATATGATATGTCGAAAAACCCATTCTGGTTTGCAAGATATGATTGTTTTAAGGTTCTAATGGTCTCGATCATTTCTGCTTCCAATCGGGCCTTCTCTGGTCCATCGTTGCCATGAAAGTGTCCGTGACCCACTCTACATCAAGTATCCATCGCTGGATATGGGTATAAGCACCCTTTTGACCTATTTCTTGTAAGAAATCTCTCTCTCTCTCTCTCTCTCTCTCTCTCTCTCTCTCTCTCTCTCTCTCTCTCTCTCTCTCTCTCTCTCTCTCTCTCTCTCTCTCTCTCTCTCTCCATGACAGGTAGTCCCAAGTCCATGTAAGTGATACATTTACCGTGGACCTATAAGACTGTTGGTGATCTACTCATTGTCACTGATTGGTCTGACTACGCCAATTTTGAAATCAATAGCCTGAAGGACCGATGTCATATTAAGTGGAATGGCACGTTCAAATGATATGAAAGATGAATAGTTCAATTGGACCAATATCAAAGATTAACACAATTCAGTAAGTCCAAATTATCAACTGTCTCATTGCACCATTGTTGAAGATGGTTGAAATTGGAGATGAATGATATAATTGAGCTGATATTGAAAATCAACGATCATTTGGGTCAATTTTGAAGCACATGTTCTTAGTAGAATGATAGTAAAGATGAGTGATCTGATATCATGGATGAAGAGCCTGATTAGTCCAAAAATGAATATCAATGGCCCGACTTCAGTACTAATGATGAACAGTCCAATTGTGATGAATATGGAGATGTATGGTCCAATTGCCCGGATTTGGAAAAATCAACGACCTGATTGGATAGATGTCGAATTTTAATAACCCAATTGGGACAATACTCAAGATGAACACTCCAATTGAACTGATACCATAGATGATCAGTATGATTAGTCCGAAATTAGAGATCAGCAGTCCGTTGGACCATTATTGAAGATTATCAGTCCATTTGTATCGGAATTGAAGATGAATGATCCAATTTGGTTGATGTTAAAAATCAACAGACTGGTTGTACCGATATTGTAGACAAAGGGTGTGATTCGAACAATGTAAAAAAATAAATGCTTTGATTGGACCAACACAAAAGACAGATGGTCCGATCAGTCCAAAATTGAAGATCAATGGTTAGATTGAACTGATATTGAGGACAAACAGTTCGACTAGGTAAATATCAAAGATCAAGAGTAATTAGATTGATTTCAAAAAAGAATGGTCTAATTGGGCAAAAATTAGAGATGAATGATTTGATTGATTTGAAATTGAAGATTAACAGTCCATTTGAGACAATAGAGAAGATCAACAATTAGAATGGACAAATTTAAAAAATGAATGGTATGCTTGAGTCAAAGTTGATAAGATGAAAGGACTTTTAAACAGAACTACTCCAAGTTACAACTAAATGCACCCTAGGTTTTGATTTTTAGGAGCAAAGGGCATCAGAAAACAATTAATTTCTGGTACCCTCAGTAGAAGTTAGAAATTTTCATTAATTAAAATCTAAGAGGGTTTCTTCTGTAAAAAATTTTCAATACTTCAAAAATGGAGATCAATCTAACTTTCTCATTTTATAATAAAAAAGTGAAGCTCTACACATGGCATGCATCTCAAATTCGAACCATCCAGATTATGAAACATGTGGATTACTACTCATAATTATATTGATTATGCCATCTGCTTATTGGACATTTGTTGGTTGAATCTATACTACCTACTGTCTCCATGTTTTGAGTCCACTAGTCAACCAGGCATGCATAAACGCACTTGGAGCACAGAATTATTATAAATTTAACGATAAAAATAGATAATTTGAAAATTATTAGAAGACTTCTAAGGAAAATTAAATTTTCCTGATTAAATTATTCATTTATAATGAAAATATTAAATTAAAAATTAAATTAGTTTATCAAAATATTAAATTAAAAATCACATTAGTACATACTCATACAATCATTGTTTTATTAAGAGCAAATTTTATAATTAAGGAGAATTTATCTCTTTTAAAATATTGCACAACATTTTTAAATTAAATATTTAAAATAGAGAGATTGTAGATTTAAAATTTTCATGAAAATTGACTAATTACAATCATACTTTCAGCTTAAGTTTATGGTTACAATCAATTTACTGTAAGTTATGTTAGAAATAATGTGTTTAAAACATTAGATAATATTTGAAAAAATAATAAAATAAATTAAGAAAAGATTATTTATTTGTTTGAGTCAAGGCATGAATGGATCACTCAGCTTGAAACTAAATTTGCCTTCCTTGGATCATGTCCCAAGTGCACCAGAGAGAAATCATTTGTCAATAAGTCTATATATAAACTATGATTAGGTGGTTAAAACACTGTATCAAATGGGTTAGGTCCGTTGAGTTTGAACTCAACTTATGCGACGGCTCGGGGCATAGTTGCATTGTAAAGAGATAATCCAACCTAAATGGTTATTCTTATTGGTGGCTTAAGCCTTATATAAACTACATCTCTTATATATATGAGATTTCTTTGGTTGTTTTCGATGTGGTCAAGAGAGTTACGGTAAAAACAAAAACACTTTAAAAAAAAAAAAAAAAAAATTATATAGAGGAAAAACTTTGAATTTTGAAATAAAATTATTTTTAGAAAATATTTTTAGAATACAATATATTATACTATTTGGGTGGTTCAAGTTTGACAGAAGTGCCACATGTATGGTAAGGAATCTCCTCTATGTGCGTTGTATACCCAAAAAAAAAAAAATCGATGTGGAAAGAAGTATGGGGCTTGAGCTTTTGGTGCAACCCTAATTTGGTTATATAGAGATTTCTATAATGAGCTGTTAGTTGTACAAGGCAAATACATGACATGTACATGGTATGATTAGATCTCACGAGAAGTTAGGTACACGAGGGGCATGGTACATTGCATGCATGTAGAGAGACTAGAGAGAGAGAAACCAAGAGAGATTGAGGGAAATGATGCGTTGCACACAATTTATACTACACAGAGAAAAAGGGAAGAATTTTGCAAGTGGACGACTCATGTACGCATTTTCCTATTCTATGGCCTATTCCAACTTTAGATCTATTGCATTTTTAGAACGGCATCCTAAAATGAACGGCACAACAGATGAAATGGAAAATATAAAATTATCCCTTGATTGAAGATCGCACCTAAAGACAGTCAAAATTGAAATTTTGAACTGAACATTTCAAAATCCGAGCTGAAGCCAACCCCAAGCTTAGCGCATTGACAGCCCTATTCATGATTGAATGGAAAATACAAACTTGTCTCTTGATTGAAGATCGCACCTAAAGATTATTGGTTTGGTGCCCCTTCCCTGGGCTAATTGTAGGGAAAAAATGCTCACCAACCTCTAGCAGTTATATACAGTAGAGATGAGTTTTAACCATGTATCACCAGTTTTCATGAGTTAGGAAATGAAAGATATTTCAATTCTCACCCTTAAAAGAAATGCAACTCATGTAAAATAAATAAACAAATGGAGGTAACGTTAACAGATATATTCCAGATATAGCCATAGAGGTGGTGGTATATATATATATATATATATATAGTGACGACTTGCCCTAAAATTCAAAAGACGATTTTTTTATTTTTTATTTATTAAAAAATAATAATAATAATAATAATAATAATCTGCTTTAAGCAACAGTGTAAAACAACTAATTAAGGTCACGACATCCATCATGTTGTATATATAAATCCACTCAATCCATCAGGTGGGGCCTCTTATTTTAAATGTAAATACAAAAATCGGGCCTATATAAAACTCTGATGGGCCATACCTATGTGAAAAATGTAAAATTGCTCTTAAAACCTCCTTCAAGCAGGAGGACCCAACTGAATTTTGGATTTGACTTATTTCCATGTATTCACTTCATCCTAGTGATGAGTTACACCTGATTAATAGATTTGATGAAAGACAAACACCATGGCAACTGTACACGCAAGCATATGAATTCACGTCTTATGGCCCACCTGAGCTTAATTTAGAATAATGTAAATTTTGGCTAATTCTTTCATCCTGATTATATATGTTAGATGAATGGATTGGATAGCATATAAATACCATGGTGGGTCCTTAGAACAAAACTAATGGTGGGAGTTTCATCCCGGCTGTTTCCTGTGGTGTTCCCCATGTGAGTGTGATGGTTAAAGTTTTTGGGTTCAATAGTTATATAGGAACGTAACTAATGGGCGTTTGATCTCATTGAGGTTCTAGGCGCGCGGCACGTTGCATGCATGTGAAGAGATTAGGAGAGAGTGAAGGGTGCATTTATGCAGTTTGTGCTACACGCTGAGAGAGGGGGAGAGAAATTTCATGGGTGGACAACTCATGCATGTAGACAATTTCCAACTCAATAGGACGATTTAAATTTATTATATTTTTTGAATAGCATTTTAATCTAAGCTGGCTCAACAGATGAATGGTGTAAATGGTCACCCCATGAGTCTGATTACATGTAAAGAGAAGGGATTCCATTCTCATGATTCATGATTGAATGAAAAGGACAAAATTATCCCTCCATTGAATAACAAGACACCTAAAAGTTAAAACTTACTTGTTAGTGCCTCTTCTCCGGATGGATTGTAGAGAAAAAGTGTCCGCCAACCTCTCCCGGTAATATGAATTAGAGATGAGCTTTGACTATATCTCACCTGTTTACATGAGTCAGGACATCGGAGATATGATTCTACTCTTGTCAAAAAAAATTACAACTCATTTAAAATAAATTAACAAATGCATTTAACAGATATTCCAGATAGAGGTAATGGTAGCGAGGACCTACGCTAAAATTCAAGAACAGAAAAGGTCAAAAACACCTGTTTTATGCAGATACGTATAACAACTAAGCTAGTGGTACCCACTATGTTGTATATATAAATCCACTCCATCCATCGGGTGGGGACTCTTATTTTAACCGTACATTCAAAAGATAATCTCTATATAAAACTCTGATGGTCCATATCGATGTGAAAATTGTAAAATTGCTCATAAAGCCTCCTTCGCACGGTGTGACCTGAATGAGTTTTGGATTAGGCTTATTTAGGTATATTCAGTTCGTTCTTGTGGAATATAACTGATTAACGGATTTGATGAAAGATAAACACTGTGGTGACCCAAACAACAACGTATGGTTGGCGTGCTATTCCTATCCACTCCTATTGGTGTGGCCAACCTGAGTTATGGATCAGGCTGATTTTTATTTTAAGGGCCTACATTCAAGGATAAAACCTGATGGATGGAGTTGATTTTACATATTCAATTGATGGGTCCCACATATCTGGGGTGTTTTGCCGGCTGCCCCTGCAAGATAGTGTTGTAGTATAACAGTGTTATAGAGGATTCCAGTCTACTAACTGCAACCATCCAAACTGGTTTTCATGGACGCGGATTAGCCATTGGCTACTGAAGGGACGTCAATGTGGGGCCCTCCATGATGTATATGTTGTATCCACGCCGTCCATCCATCTGGAGAAATCATTTTAGGACACCATCCTAAGAATGAGCTGGATTCAAAGCTCTAGTGGACCTCACCACAGAAAACGGTGGGGAGAGTGAAGTCCACCGTTGAAACATTCTGAGACTCCACCATGATATTTACTTGATATACAACATTTTCATAAGTTAACACAGACGTGAACAAACGGAAAATACAAATATCAATTTGATCGAAAACTTCTGTGGCCCCTAGAAGTTTTTAATGGTAGGTGATCAATATCCACTGTTTTCTGTGGCGGGTCCACTCTAGCGTTAGATCTGCCTCATTCTTTTGCTCATGTCCTGAAATAATCTCTCCAAATGGATGGACGGTGTGGATATAATACACGCATCATGGTGGGGCCCACCGAATATGATGACATCACTTCAGTCGCGGATCTCCCCGCGTCCGGTTTTCATGGGCGCGGATTGGATACTGACATGGTCAGTAGCCATATCCCTACTGAAGTGACGTCACCAAGTTCTGTGGACCCCACCATGATGCGTGTATTGTATCCATACCGTCCAACCATTTTTAGAGATCGTTTTACGGCATTAAGAAAATAATGAGATAGATCTGAAGTTCAAGCAGACCCCGCCATAGAAAATAGTGGGGATAGTGACATCCACCGTTCAAAACTTCTTAGGGGAAACAATAGTTTCCAATCAAGCTGATTTTTTTATCACTTCATCTATCTCTATGTTAACTTATGAATAGGTTGGATCTCAACAATACATCATGGTGGGCCCCATAAATGTTTCAATGGTGGGTGTGACTGTTCCTATGGTTTTCTGTGGTGGTCCACTTGAAATTTAGATCTATCTTATTCTCTTTGTAATGCCATAAAACAATCTCTACAAATGGTTGGACCGTATGGATACAACACATGCATCATGGTGGGGTCCATAGAGGTTGGTGATGGGACTTCAGTAGCAGTTTGGCTACTGACCTTGTCAGTGGCCAATCCGTACCCGGTTTCATACGGTACACCCTGGATACTCCGGGCCAGGCAGCTACAGGGGTCACTTTCCGCTAACGTGGTCGAAATGACTTCATGAAATCTAGGCTGTCCATCATCTTACTCCATTCCATTTTGTCCTCGATCTTAAAAATCAGGATGATTCAACACTTAGGTGGGCCACCCCAATAAAAGTTATAACTAAAATATGTGAATTTGCGTCTTATAGTCCACCTGAGTTTTAGAATACTATTTTTTTTTTGTTAAGTTCTTTCATCCTAATGATTTAGGTTAGATTGATGAATTAGATGGCATATAAACACCATCCTGGGTCTTACAAACAAAAGTAATGGTGGACATTCCATCTCAACTGTTTCCCACATTGTGGCCCATGTAAGATTGGATGATCATGGTTTCTAGGTTCAATGGTTAACTAGGTTTAATGAGATTGGATCTCATTAAAGTTCCAACCACGTAGCTCTCTCGTTTGTGAAAGTAAACCAGCCGGTGAAAGCCAGATTGCCTAGTGATACTGGACAGTGCTCTGTGGGCCCCAACATGATATATGTGTTTTATCCACTCATTCATCCATTTTTCGGATCATTTTAAGGCATGAGCCCAAAAATGAAGCAGATTCAACTTTTAAGTGGAAAACAGCAGTGATTGAACTCCAGCATTAAAAACTTCCTAAAGCCAGCTGCAATGTTTATTTTTCATCCAACCTATTGATTAAGTCACAAAAAATAAAAATTAAAAAATTAAACAAAACAAAATAAAAAGGAAAAAAAAAAAAAGATAATGGAAAACATAAATATCAGCTTAATTCAAAAATTTTGTGGCCCTAAGAAGTTTTGAATGGTGGGTGTTCAATTACCACTTTCTCTTGTGGTGTAGTCCACATGAGGTTATTTTTTGGGTTCATTTGGTAAAATGATCTGGAAAAATAAATGTACCGAGTGGATAATACACATACCTCATGGTAGGGCGCTACTGGCTACTGACCGCGTCAATCCACCATTTTCCAATTTTGGGAATTGAAGTCGTACACTGTTTTTTTTGTTTGTACGATTCCAAAATGGAAAATAAGCGTTAAAAGATAGAAATCATGTAAGGTTAGGAAAGAAAAACAGAGGAGAGAGAGAGAGAATACCTCTGAGAAGAAAGTACGGTGGGTGAAAAATCTGAGTAGAAAAAGCAATGCTTCGGTCTTGTTGGCTGAGCTGGGGAAGAGTGCTTCCTGCGCACAATTGGATAAGATAGAATGGTAAAAGTAGCAGCCTCGTGCACGTGCTCTACAGTCAAACATCCTGTCATTGACTTGGTGGTGCCCAGCTCATACTTCTTCAAGCCCAGACTCTTGAGTGATACAAAACACTTGGGCTCCAAGACAGGCCCACTAACAGCAGGTTACAGAGAGCCAACCCCAAGCTCTATGGAGCCCACCGCGATGCGCGTGTGACATCCACTCCATTCACCAGTTTTGCCATATCATGACAAAAGCCCAAGAAAAAGGCAGTTCCAAACCTTGAGTAATTGGCCAGGCTACAAGAAACGGTGAAGATTTGAATATCTTCCTGGGCTTTTGGATTTTTCTTTTTTTCTTTCCATAAAATAGTTATATTTTGTTTTTTCCCTTCGACCTAAGAAGGTTTTAATAGAGGGTGTTTCCATTCCTGTTGTTTCATGTGTCTGCGACTCACTTGAGTTTTGAATCTACCTCATTTTGGGCTCTTGTCCTGGCATAAGCTGGAGAAACTGATGTGGAGATCCTTGTAGGTATTCCAAGCCCAAGGTAAACCAAATTAGTTAGTGAGAATACAAACTAATTATTTGGACCGCATATACATATGATATTTGGACTCCATACAAATTAATTCTCCATCCAGCCATGGCCATCAGACAGCCTAAAAAGGGTCAAAAGCTTAACCCGTTGGGCTGAGTCCAAATGACACACGGTAGGGTGTGAAATAATAAGAAGAATATCATCGTCTTCCTCACGTAAGGCAAAATCTTGAATCCACGAGATAGTTTGAATTTATATTATTATATAATAATAATGCGTACATGATTTTTCGATTACACCACTAATAAAGAAAAAAAGTAAATTCTAATTCGAAATTATCTAAAATAGAAAAATTCTTCCAAAGTTTAATTTGTCAAAAAATAAAAAATCTAGGTAAACTTTACCAGAGTATTCTCAGCTTAATTATGAGCAACATCTAAAAGGACATTAATTCTTATAATTTCAAAAAAAAAAAAAAAAAAAAAATCATGGTATTGGGACCAAGAGTGCATTTTCTAATGAAACTGGTGAATTCGGTTGACATAATAGATTAGTTGACCTAAAGGCATCATTACATAAAGATTGATAGGTAGTGTATTTTTTTAAAATGTCCGTATCAAAAGTTACAGTGTTTTGCCGGCTGCCGGAGGAACATAGTGTTATAGAAGATTCCAGTCCACTAACCACAGCCATCCGGACTGGTTTTCATACAGAAAACCCTTGGGTAACCCTCACTAACGTGGTCGAAATGACTTGCATGAAATCTACTTACTGTCCATCATCTTACCCCATCCCTTTTTAAAATCAAGATGATTCAACACTTAGGTGGGCCACACCAATAAAAGTTATAACTAAATATGTGAATTCGTGTCTTATAACTCACCTGAGTTTTAGAATACTACAAAAAAAAAAAAAAAAAACTTTCATCCTAATGATTTAGGTCAGATTAATGGATTAGATGACATATAAATACCACCCTGGGTCCTACAAACAAAACTAATGGTGGACGCTCCATCCCAACTGTTTCCCATAGTGTGGCCCATGTGAGATTGGATGATCTCAATAGTATACCAGGCAACACGTACCTGATGATGGTGAGTCTCGTTACAGTTCCAACCACTTGGCTCTCGTTTGCATAAGTAAAAGAGGGGGATTGCCTACTGATAATGGACAGTACTCTGTGCGCCCTACCATGATGAATGTGTTTCATCCACTCATCCATCTGTTTTGCACCCTCATTTTAGGAGATAAACCTAAAAATGAAGCAGCTCCTAAGCTCAAGTGGACCATAGCATTGGAAACAGTTGCGATTGAACGCACACCGTTATAAAAACATATAGGGCCACAAAAGTTTTGGATAATGCTGATATTTGTGTTTTCCCCTTGTCCACATCTAAATGACCTTATCAACAGGTTGGATGATCAATAAACTTTTCAGTGGGCCCTAGAAAGGTTTCATAAGGTGGGGTAGGTGTGATTAACCCCATTGTTTCATGTGGTGTGGTCCACTTGAGCTTGGATCTGTTTTTTTTTTTCTTTACACACTCACTCACAACCCCATGCATGTGTTCACACACTACAGTGGTTTGAATTTTTTTTTGTTTTAAATTTTACCACTATGAGTACTCGAACCCATGATCTTATATTAAAACTCCTATGTGTCTACCTTATGTCTAACCCATGACCACTTTAAGCTTAGATTTGCTTCTTATAAGGTTCGCGCCCTAAAATGGGATGGGAAAATTGCGTGGATATAAAAACATATACATCAATTTGGGTCCAAGTGCCCAAAATATCAACACACCTCCCCGGTCGGGCAAGGACTGGACCTACTTTATGGAAGCAGATTAGGTGAGACCCAGGCCTCACTCAAGACGGTGTGACACCTTAACATGGGGCCCACCTTGATGTGTGTATTTTGTATTCACTTTGTCCATTTATTTTTATTTTTCAAATCATTTCAAAACATTATTTGAAAAATAAAGTAAATTCAATTATCAAGTAGACCATACCATAAGAAAAAGTGGTGATTGACCATTAATGGGCCACAAAAGATCCAATCATCAAGTAGACCATATGATAGCAAAACTATTAATAAGCCACAAAAGTTTTGGATCAAGCTGATATTTGATTTTGCCCTTCATCCAGGCTTATGCAATGGCAAATAAACACAATGGAAACATTAAGGTGCATGCGCCCTAAGAGTTTTTAAGGATAGGGTGTTAGTCACTACTGTTTCCTATAGTTTAGTCCGCTTGATAATTGGATCTTTTTATTTTTTGGGATCATGTGCCCTAAAATTACAGGGAGAAACGAATGGACTGTGTGGATACAAAATAAACACATCAAGGTGTGCCCCACAGTAAGGGCCACACTGTCTTGGGTGAAACTGGGATCCCACCTAAACTGAAAGAAACATTTTTTAAAAAAAAAAAAATAGTTGTTGAAGATATCTCATCTAATCTGACCGAAACATCTTCAACAACTATTTTAACCAAAGACTCAAACACCCAAGATCTATGGGCCACCATGTTTTATACGTAAAAATAATCACTTTCTCCATCGCCTAAGAAACATTACTTTGACCGTCTAAACCGATGAATCCTGGGTAGAAACTAACTGTGTCACACAAATTGAAAATGATATAAAATTACTGCACAAAACTGTTAAATTCATGTGGTGTGGCCCGCTTGAGTTGTTCATCAGGCTGCTGTTTTTATTTTCTCTTCATTTTGGTGAGTTACATATGATCAACGGGTCTGATGAAATAAACACACTATGATTGCCTACGAACAAATCTATGATTGGGATCTCATCCCCATGGTTCCATGAAGTGTGACCCATTTGAACGGTGGATCTAGCGAAGTTTTTATCGTAGGGACCAAAATCAGTATAGAACCTGATGGAAGGCGAAACCAAGTGATTTCACGTATACAACATAGTGGAATCCACGTACTTGAGTTTTTTACTCACGGCATGAAACACGAGGTGTTTTAGAGGATTCCAGTTGGCAATAGTGCAGCCGGCGCTCTGTAGCAGATTAGGTGCGGTGCCGGCATCACTAACACGGTGACGCCCTGACTGTGGGGCCCACCTTGATGTATTTATTGTATATCCATACCGTCCATACATTTTGAAAGCTCATTTTAAAGCATTAGCTGAAAAATGAAGTAGCTCCAGAGATCCCAAGTAGAATATATCACAGGAAAGAGTGGTGATTGGCCATTAAAAACTTCCTGTAGTCTATAAAAGTTTTAGATCAAGATGATATTTGTTTTTTTTTTTTCTTCATCCATGTCTTTGTGACCTTATCAACATGTTGGATGGAAAATAAAAATTACAGTAGGCATTAAGAAGTTTTTAACGGTGGGCGTTCAATCACCACTGGTTCCTGTGATGTGGTCCACCTGAGATTTTAATCTACTTAGTTTTTTGGGCCATTCCCTAAAATGAGTTATAAAAACGGATGGACACCGTGGATATAAAATACATACATGTTATGTAGCGAAAGAAACTCGAGGAGAAAATGACCACGGTAGACAAAACCTTTTACCCAGCGGTTTTTATCGCGGAATACAACTTAAGTTACCAACTTAGACTAACACGTGCGGACAGCGACTTTGAGGACGAAACTACCCATCCTTTTCGACTTTTTACTGCCTTTGCTTTTCGACTCCCTTTAACAAAAAAATACATGCGCTTTGAGGACGAAACTATCCCTCCTTTTTACTTTCAGCCGTTTCCTTTCACTTTTCCTTTCCACTGCTACTTCCTGCCATGGCTTTTGCCCCTTTTCTTCATCCGGTTAGAAAGATAAAAATATTCTCTTAGTGGGCCCCTTATCAACGTCTGTCTTCTTCTGAAAATGGTCGGTCGGTCGAAAAAAACACACAACAAAGACATATTTTAAACTCATTTGGGCCTACATTGAATGTACGTGAATGTTGGTCGGTGCACCGTGGGCCCCACTATGGTGGTCGGTGGTCGGTGCTGTGCGCCCCACCATGGTGCTCTGTGGGCCACACTATGGTGGCCGGTGGTCGGTGCTCTGTGGGCCCCACCATGGTGGCTGGTGGTCGGTCCTTTGTGGGCCCCACCATGGTGCTCTGTAGGCCCCAACATGGTGGCCAGTGGTCGGTGCTCTATGGGCCCAACCATGGTGGCCGGTGCTCTGTGGGCCCCACCATGGTGGCCGGTGGTCAGTGCTCTGTGGGCCCCACCATGGTGTATGTGTTTCATCCATTCCGTTCATCCATTTTGTCCGCTCAATTTCCACTAATTTAAGGGGTTGAGCCCCAAATTAGATGAAAATTTGGCTGGTGGCCCGCTAGAAGAAAATAATGGTGATTGGATATCCATCATTTAAATCCTCCTGAGGCCCACTGTACTGTTTGTCTGAAATCCAAATTATTTTTTAGGTGATAAAGACCCAGATGAAGGCTAAAAACAAAGATCATCTTGACCCAATACTTTTATGGCCCCCAAAAAGTTTTTAATGGTCGATGTTTGTTAAACACTATTTCCTGTAATGTGGTCCAATTGAGATCAGGATATACCTCAATTTTTGGTATAATATGATAAAATGATCCATAAAAATAGATGGACGACATGGATGAAATACATACATCATTATGGGGCCCACAGAGCACCGAACACCAGCCATTGGCTGGTGGCAGGGGGAGTAGCCAATCTGTTTCATATAGTATATCCATGTCGTCCGTCCATCCGTTTTTCCATTTAATTTAAGGGGTCGAGCCCCACATTGAAGCATATCAAAATATCAAGTGAATCATACTACGGGAAACAGTGGGCATAATGATTTTTTAGTCTGCCCCGCTGATTTCATGTTTCCCCCGCTCAATTTCATGTTTGCCCTGATGATTTTATAGTTTGCCCTGCTCATGTTTTTTCCACTCAATTTCATGTTTGCCCCGCTGATTTTGTAGTTTGTCCCGCTCAATTTTATGTTTGCCCCGCTCAATTTCATGCTTGCCCCTCTAATTTTCGTATTTTCCCCTCTCAATTTCATGCTTACCCCGCTGATTTCATGTTTCCCCCTCTCGATTTCATGTTTGTCCTACTGATTTTATAGTTTGCCCTTCTGATTTCATATTTTTCACGCTCAATTTCATGTTTGCCAACTGATTTTCTAATTTGTCCCGCTCAATTTTATGTTTGTCCCGCTCAATTTCATGCTTGCCCCGCTAATTTCCGTGTTTACCCCGCTCAATTTCATGCTTGCCCCGCTCAATTCCTAGTTTGTCTCACTCAATTTCATGCTTGCCCCACTCAATTCCTAGTTTGCCCCACTCAATTTCATGTTTGCCCTGCTCAATTTCATGCCTACCCCACTCATTTTCTAGTTTTTCACGCTTAATTTTATGCTTGCCACACTCAATTTCTAGTCCGCCCCACTCAATTTCATGTTTGTCCTTCTCAATTTCATGCCTACCCCGCTCATTTCCTAGTTTGCCCCGCTTAATTTCATGTTTGCCACACTCAATTTCTAGTCAGCCCCACTCAATTTCGTGTTTGCCCCCCCCCCCCCCCTTCAAAACTTAAATCTAAACGTAAAACCTAAACCTAAACATAAAACATAAATGTATTCTCAAATCCCTAAACCTAAACCCTAACTTTTTCTCAATTCCCTAAACCTTAACTTATAATCTAACTTAAACCAAAACCTATATCGTACACTTGTAACCTAAAACCTAAATGTATTATCAAATCCCTAAACCTAAACATTACTTATTCTCAATTCCCTAAACCTTAACCATTAACCTAACTTAAACCTAAACCTATAACGTACACTTATAACTTAAAACCTAAATATATTCTCAAATCCCTAAACCTAAACCCACACCTAATCCTAATATCAATTTCTTAACCTAAACCTTAACTTGAAAGCCAAAACCTAAACCCGGTCCCGAACCCGATTTCTTAAACCTAAACCTTAACCTATTCTCAGTTCCCTAAACCGTAACCTAAAACCTAACTTAAACCTAAACCTAAACCTATAACCTAAATTTATTCTCAAATCCCTAAACCTAAACCTACATCTAATCCTAATCTCAACTCCGTAACTAACCTAAACTTGAAAACCCAAACCTAAACCCGATCCCGAACCCGATTTCCTAAACCTAAAACTTAACCTATTCTCAATTCCCTAAACCTTAACATATAACCGACAGTTATAACCTAAACCTAAACCTGCAACCTAAACCTAAAACCTAAATGCATTCTCAAATCCCTAAACCTAAACCTACACCTAATCCTAATCTCAACTCCTTAACCTAAACCTAAACATTAACCTACTCTCAGTTCCTTAAACCTTAACTTATAACCGACACTTATAACCCAAACCTATAACATACACTTATAACCAAAACCTATAACCTACACTTAGATGGGCCACATTGAATGTATGTAGTATATCTACACTGTCCATCTAATTTTAGCCCCAAATTGAAGCATATCAAAATATCAAGTGAATCATACCACGGGAAACAGTGGGCATAATGATTTTCTAGTGTGCCCTGCTAATTTCGTGTTTCCCCCGCTCAACTTCATGTTTGCCCTGCTGATTTTATAGTTTGCCCCGGTCTCTAACCCGATTTTCTAAACTTAAACCTTAACCTATTCTCAGTTCCATAAACCTATAACCGACACTATATTCTAAACCTAAACTTATAACCTAAACCTAAACCTAAACCTATAACCTAAACCTATAACCTAAATGTATTCTTAAATCTCTAAACCTAAACTTACACCTAATCCTAATCTCAACTCCTTGACCTAAACCTTAACTTGAAAACCCAACCCTAAACCCGGACTCAAACCCGATTTCCTAAACCTAAACCTTAACCTATTCTCAGTTCTCTAAACCTTAACCTATAACCGACACTTATAACATAAACCTAGACCTGCAACCTTAACGTAAAACCTAAATGTATTGTCAAATCCCTAAACCTAAACCTACACCTAATCCTAATCTCAACTCCTTAACCTAAACCCTAACTTGAAAACCCAAACCTAAGAATGTTCTCGAACTCGATTTTCTAAAACTAAACCTTAACCTATTCTCAGTTCCCTAAACCTTAATCTCTAACCTAACTTAAACCAAAACCCATAACCGACACTTATAACCTAAACATAAACCTATAACCTAAATGTATTATCAAATCCCTAAACCTAAACCTACACTTAATCTTAATATGAACTCCTTAACCTAAACCTAAACTTGAAAACCCAAACTTAAACACAGTCCCAAACCCAATTTTCTAAACCTAAACCTTAACCTATAACCTAACTTAAACCTAAACCTATAACCTACACTTAGATGGACCAACATTGAATGTATGTAGTATATCCACGCCGTCCATCTAATTCTAGCGGTCGAGCCCTAAATTGAAGCCTATCATAATATCAAGTGAATCATACCACGGGAAACAGTGGGCATAATGATTTCCTAGCTTGCCCCGCTGATTTCATGTTTTTCCCGCTCAATTTTATGTTTGTCATGCTGATTTTATAGTTTGTCTTGCTGATTTCATGTTTCCCCTGCTTAATTACATGTTTGTCCCGCTGATTTTCTAGTTTGCCCCGCTCAATTTTATGTTTGCCCCGCTCAATTTCATGCTTGCCCAGCTAATTTTTGTGTTTGCCCCGCTCAATTTCATGCTTGCCCCGCTGATTTTATGTTTCCCCCACTCAATTTCATGTTTGTTTTACTGATTTAATAGTTTGTCCTGCTCATTTCATGTTTCCCCTGCTCAATTTCATGTTTGCCCCGCTGACTTTCCAGTTTGTCCCGCTCAATTTCATGCTTGCCCTGCTCAATTTCATACCTGCCCCGCTCAATTTCATTTTCAAACCGCTGATTTTCTAGTTTTCCCCCACTCAATTTCATGTTTGCCCCCGCTCAAAACCTAAACCTAAACCTACAACCTAAATGTATTCTCAAATCCCTAAACCTAAACCTTAACTTATTCTCAATTCCCTAAACCTTCACCTATAACCTAACTTAAACCTAAACCTGTAACCTACACTTAGATAGGCCCACATTGAATGTATGTAGTATATCCACGCCATCCATCTAATTTTAGCAGTTGAGCCCCAACATATCAAAATAAGATCGTAAATCATACCATGGGAAACAGTGGGCATAATGATTTGTTTTCATGTTTCCCCCGCTCAATTTCATGTTTGCAACAACATTCTCCAAAAACTTATGCATGAAGCCTTCCTCCCTTGAGACTTTTCAATTCTTCTCTCATTAGCACTGACAAGTGAGCTTTCAAATACGTTTCATCAAGAGGAATTCCATAGAGAATCACTCTTAACGCAAGAAAATCATCCATGTCAAAGGTATTCAATGCAACTACAATTCTAAGGTTTAGAAATTAGTGGAATTTAACATAGAAGGTGTCAAAAATATTTATTAGTGAAATAATTGCCCAAAGAACAGTTTTTTAGGTTATTCAGTTGGAATAAACGGATGAACAAATGCATTTCATCCCGCTTCCAACGACACATCTAAGAAGTCTCAAGTAGAAAACATACTTCTTAATGCAATGTGCGTATTGAAAACAACAGTTCGAGCATCATTCAAAGCATTCCTCGGAAGATCCATAAAATATTCTTTCGAAACAGCTCCATAGTTTAGTAGTGAAGTAAAAGTCTTATTTAGGTATGTTTTTCTTAGCTGGTTGCTAAAAAAGGAAGACAAGTAATTTGGATAAACTTTTCACATCAGCTTCGCATAGATACCAAATAACTGTTATATACAAGCACTAAAAGTTTGCCCCAATCAAATTCATCGAGGCTTATTTAATGTTTGCCCAGCTTAATATCATGGTAGATAAGGCCAATTTCATATTTACCCCACTCAAGACCGTGACAACCTGAGTCAACCTGACCTCATCTGAAGTTAGGCCAGTTGATCCAAACCCGTTCATATTTTTGGTATTTCTCGTTCCAGTTCTATTTCCAATTCATATGAAGCTTTGGGAAAATTAATGAAATGCTACTACAATTTCAACATACTCTGATTTTGCCTACAACGTTTATCTTCTGAATTTCATGTTTGATATGTTTTTCAATTCACCTTTGCAGGCGAGGAATATTCTGCAAATATTCCCAACCCAACAAGTAGGTGTACACCCACATGGTGGTTTGACAAGGTGAAGGGTGGAGTGGAGAAGCATGATAGTCGCCTAAATTTGTTTAGGCAATCTCCTTTCTCGTTTCTATTACACGTTACATCTTTTAAATTTTTAGGAGCTCTATTTCACCTTCTTTTTGTAAAATACAAAGGTAATCTAGTATTTGAGATCAGCTGTAGGCGAGTGCACTTTACCGAGATGGACTTCGCCCTCATTACCGGACTTAAGTTTGGAGATCTAACTGTACTGAGAATATGTTGCACTATGAGTACATTAATAGACAAATACTTCAAAGAATATCCAATATTAAAGAAGCAACTAATGGAGGTGTTTGAGAGATTAGTTGACACCGATAATCATGAGGACGTCGTGAAGGTTGCCCTACTTCTGGTTGTGGAGCACTTTCTTAGGGGAACCGAACCAAAAATCATGTGCAATATGGATTATATTTACCTGGTGGAGTCGCTAGATGATTTCTATAGATATCCCTGGGGTAGTTTAGGATACTATACATTGTCACAAGAAATCGAATCTGCTGTTGCAGCATCAAGTTCCCCTCGGTACACAGTATGTGATTGCGTCTTTCCTCTACAAGTAAGAACACCTTTTACTTTGTATATGTCTTCTCTCTATAGTCAATTATGGATCTTTAACCTGGTGTAAATTCATTATGACAGGCTTGGGCAGTAGAGATATTACCGGCCCTACAAGACTGTGTTGTTTCGTATGTTCCGCATCAAATTCCATGCTTCATTCAATATCAAGGCTGGAAGGGTTGGAGGTATAACAACATACATGCTATTTTCGAGAATAAAGCTGTAAGTTTATATATATATATATATATATATATATATATATATATATATATATATATATATATCCCCATCATTTACTTTGCTTAACTTGACATATATGCTCAACTCCTTAACATTACTCCTTGTTCTTTTGCAGACCCTGGTAGTAATGAAATTATAACCAACATTACGAGAATGGAAAACGGATGTCGTTCATTCAGTGCAAGACAGTTTCCAGGTGAGATGTTACGGAAGATGAACTATAATTTCATGTCTACCATTGTAAAGTTATCCTTACTCTACATATCCATCTATGTATTTTGTAGCTTACTGAGACCCAAAAAGATGATGAGGAGGGTAATGAGATTGCTCACGAGGAGGATGACGATTCAGATGATAGCGATGAGAAAGGCGTGGAGGGATCGGGACTGAGGGGGGTATACCGAATGTGGTTCTTATGGAGGAGTTTCGGAATGAGCGGGAAGAGTTGAAGAAGGAGAGAAAGGAATTGAAAAATGAGAGGGGCGAATTGAGGAAAGAGAGGGCAGAGATGAGAAGGAAAGAAACAAGGCTTGATAACAGGGAAACGTTACTAAAGAGGGAGAAGGAGTTGTTCTTTGTGGACAAGGAATGGTTCTTCAAGGACAAGGAAAGGTTAGCGAATGAGAGGGAGGAGTTTAATAAGGAGAAGGTCGCTAGTCGTACATAGAGAGGACGTTTTGTGATGGAGGAGGAGCGTGAGGAATCGAGGAAGGGAGTGGACGTAAATGATATTGACGATAAAGAACTTGGACAAGAGTACTGAAGGGAGTGGACGTTTTGGGTATGAATGTGCAATCGTATAATAATGTCAAAGGTAACGTATCGAATGAATCCACTTCTCATGCCTTTTATGAAAGGAGAGTCAAAAGAGTACTGAAGCCGTCCCATTACAAGACTTCTCCCTACTTGTCCCTGTCTGCATTCGATACAACACCTGGAGCGGACAAGGAATGGTTCTTCAAGGATAAAGGAAAGTTGGCGAATGAGAAGAATGAGTTTAATACGGAGAAGGAAGGTAGTCCTAAACAGAGGGGACATTCTGTGATGGAGGTCGAGGATGAGAAGTTGAGGAATATAGTGGAGGCAAATGATATCCAAGATAAAGAACTTTGACATGCATCCATTTCTCATCCCGTTTATGAAAGGAAAACCAAAAGGGTACCGAAGCCGTCATTTTACAAAGTTTCTCCGTACTTGTCCCTATCTGCATTCGATACAACCCCTGGGGCAGTTTCAAAACCCGAGCAAGTTACAGCTTTTGCTACATCTCCGATATCATTTCCTCATCAGATGGATCCTTTCAGGATATTATCCGCACAGGAGGTGAAAGAAGCAGAGGACTGGTATGAAGCAAACAAGGACATGCCAGCGGGGAAATGGTTCAGTACGATATGGATGAAGAATGCCTGGGTTGATAGCGAGGTAAGCATTACTAATTTATTCTCTATATGCATCGATTGTCAAGTCCTCATTTTGTTATATGAATCTATGACGAAATTCTATAATCCTATTGATTAGGCCATCGACACATACATTGAGTTCCTTGAGAAAAGGCATAACGCCCACTCAATAGCATATCCTCAGGATTGCAAGTTTTGTCCTACGTATTTTACGGTAAATGTTTATTACGGTAATCCTTAATTACCTCTCAATCTTGTTTTATTACATGCATTCAATTTTAATCATGTTTGTAACAGCAAAGCCTTGAGGGGTGTTTGCCGATTTTAATCGGATATCAGGCCTCCAATTCGACGTCAGAACGGTCGTCGCTAATAGGCCAGCTAACCACGGCCTACGCAAGTGCCAGGCAGCGAGATAAACCATACGCCAGAGCGATTTTGTGTTATGAGCGGGTAATGCACTTGTCACATAACCTCATCTCTTATTGTTATATGCTCATTCATGTTTTGACAAATATATTATTTTGTGAATCATGGACAGGTTTATGCGCCAATAAATCAGGGCAATTCACACTGGTTTTTGCTTGTCATATATCCTAGAGAATGAGAAATCATTGTTGTGGATAGCCTATACACATATCTGACGCCGAAGTTCAAGCATAAGATGAAGAATATGATGGATGCACTCTCCGTTCTCTTCCATGCCATTGGAGACAGTACTGCGCTTGAAGGGAAGGAATGGACCGTCAGATTCGATGAATCCGCGCCGAAGCAGGACAATGGCTATGATTGCGGCATATTCGTTATGAAATTCATTGACATTTTGTGTAGCGGTCTCACCTTGGAAGGAATAAACATGCAAAAATTCACCGCCGAATGGAGGAGGACAATAGCATATGATTGCTTGACTGTAGTCAAGAGGTGATATTTGTGCAATGTGCATGGGAGAAAGATTTTGTAAGAATGTATTATTTTGAGGTTTACAGTAATCTTGGAGTGCTGAAAATTTCCAAGTATGTGCATTTCAGTCCGAGTTCCTTCTCTAATCACGATAGCCGTGGGAGGGTTGATCCGAATTCCACTCAAGTCTATCGTGATTAGAGAAAGAACTCGGACTGAAATGCATATACTTGGAAAATTTTCTGCATACTCGCCAAAGTGCAAGTTTCGATGTATAGCATACTCTATAATTTTAGTCCTATCAAGTTCAATGCCTTGATATTACACATTGTATAGATTCTATGCACAACGATGCAATGCAACTTCTATTTTTCTTTCGACTTTCTCTGCTTAATAACCTAATATGGAATGCTTATGAACCCCTCGATGTTTGGACATCCAGTACATTTTTCCCTCAAAATCATTGTTCGTCATCTCATCTGCCAATGATTGTTGCCCTTTAGTTGGAAAGAAATTAGCATTTTAGTAATTTCCAATGATATTCTCCAAATCCCCGATGTAAGTCGCAGTGACGACATGGATATGAGGACGAACAAGTGTATTTCATTGAACTTTCAGGAACACATCTAATAAGTGTTCACAACACAGTTGGTAGCTGATTGCACCGGTGGTATATAAATTTCACTTTTTTTAAACTTTCAGAAGAGTTAAATTACTTTGCTTGGTTCAAATGTATATTACATGAATTTATAATGCGAGTCTTTCATTTGTAAAACGATGACACAAAAAACTACCATTTGGAAGCTTTCCACGCGAGAAGGATGCCACCCAAGGATCCAGATGCATCAAGCGCATCGAAAATGGTGTCCTGTTCGTCCCATATCGAATTGAATAGACACTGTGAGAAAGACGAGACCTTCGTTTCCTGGAGATAGATGACGTCCGGTTTCTTCCTGGATATATATGAGGAGGTTAACAATTTTCGATGGAGCATTTTCTTGGCCTAATAAACTGTACATGTGGGGCCCACTTGTGTTTCATTCTTGTGGCTTTATTTTGTGTAAATTAAGATGAAAATTTATTGCTCAGGTGGTCTATAAACAGGCACGCATGGATGCATGATCAGAACCATTTTGCGTGCCTCACCATTATGACGGTGTGCATCTCTTCCTCACCATCCAAATGGTGGCGCTCAAATTGATGGTTGAGAAACAAAATTCTCAAGCAAGGACATGCAACAGAAAAAAAGAAAAAGAAAAAAAAAGTGTATTAATCAAGAAACTAAGATTGTACTGAGTGTCATTGTTTTCATATTAATTGGCTCGTTGTTCATCAGCTAGTTCTCTGTGAGTGCAAGTGATTTTCATTTTTTTTCCCTTCGCAATTCAGATTCTTATCCATAACTTTTTGAGGTATTTTCCTTTCAGGAAGATTTGCTGCTAGAGCATTTCAATGATCTTATCAAATTTGTAAAGACCTGTGCCTATAAGCATGATGTTTGTACCAGCCGAAGACCCAAGTTATATCTTAGAGAAGCATATCACCGTCGCTGATGTTGAACCGCTGGTTAAAGATTTCGCAAGCCAATGGAAAGCAGCGATAGAGCTAATGCACAAAGATGTCATTACTTCTTTCAGCAACTTCTTGTGCAGCATGGAGATTTTATGAGCCGCACTGATGGAGCTGCTTCTTTATTACACCGGGCTGACGAATTACATAGAGAGAATTGTAGGCGGCAATGCGCTGAACAAGAATTGATGAGTCAGCCTCCTTCTGGCAACCCATGCTAAACAATATCAGTGCATTTCACTTGCAAGTATATCAATCTGCACATAGAAGTATCATCTATTGGCCTATCCATCAGTGAGAAACTTGCAACACTCAGAATAAAATTCTAAAAAAATCCCTCTACTGAAATATGCTAGTTCCATCCAGGAACTTCAAAGAAATCATCACTGTTATCGGTAAAATGGGCCCCTAACAAATCAAGAAACAAAGTAAATCCTGTTCTCTCCTCACTTTTGAAAGGCCAATAGAGTTCAAACAGCACAAGAGAAACAGTGCAACAAAGATGGAAATAATCAATCCATATGCACATCTTCAACATGAAAATGGTGTGGGGGGTTGGGACAAGGAAATGCTAACTTCCTACCTTCATGGGGACATAAGCAACATCCCAAAGCTTTTGAGTGACACATGGGATGCCCAATCATCAATTGGGATGGTTCATTCAAAAGTACTACTAGGATCAAGCCATGGTGCAGGAATCGTTCCATTCAGATGATCCTAACCCTTTGAATGGAGCCAACTTGTTACAACCATCCATTTTTTATGAGCCATAGATCACATCATTAGAATCATCAAGACTAAGTGGTACTTGGGAATTATAAGCACGCTTGAAGTGGGATCAATCAAATAGATGCATCAAGATGATGATTGGACCTATTTTGTTTCTCCCCTCAATCTTGACTGTCCATTTTTTCTATTGATTGGATGTTTAGGATTATCCAATTGGCATGATTTTTGCACCATGACTCGCCCCTAGTTGTATGAATGAATGGATCATTCAAATCAACAGTTGGTAATTCCATGCATCATTTAAAAGATTCAGGGACGTTGGTAAACACTCCATGAAGGTGGTTGTGTGTGTGTGTGTGTGTGTGTGTGTGTGTGTGTGAGAGAGAGAGAGAGAGAGAGAGTAACAAACAAGTGCTTTGATAGGAATTTCATCATAAACTATTGTATTCCAAGCCGAAGGGGAATTATCAACAATAAAAAGAACATGGATATCATGGTTAACTTTTCAATAAAAGCTAAAGAAGTATTTCCAAATTGAAAATCTGCATACCAATTCTCCGGTGAACTCCTCAATTGAAATAGCATTTTTTATGAGCCATAGATCATACCATTTACTCTTTATTCATTTACCTCCAAATTCATTTTTCGTTTACTTCCATTTAGATGCTCCCAATCGAGCCCTTAAGGCGTTCATGTTTCTGTTTCTATGTTTCTCAAGCAGTTCCTTTTCAAAAGATTTTGGCTTTACCTGTCTATTGGCAAATTGGTAGGTTGGAGGGCTGCATTTTTAATACTGCTATAGAATTTTAGATATAATCCCTGTCTTCAAACAAGATTTGGAGACCCCCATCTTTGCAAAGTAAAAACTTCTTTTTTACAACCCTTAAAATATGAAATCCCTAGAGCCTAAGATATCGCGCTTCCCTTAGTCTTTTGAAATGTCAGTTCATCTGGTTTGGACTCACTATTAAAAGTCATGTTGTTAAATTCCTTCCACAATGACCATAGCACTACAAGAGTATGTATAGTTGTCTCCAGTTAGGATGGGATGAGGCTCAAATGATGATGATGACTTGGCCAAATCAGAGTCAAAATTTAGCTATATATCAGCTCATGAAAATAGTTGAGTGCTAGGAAAAAACTTGATCTTGCAATTTGCATCACATCTAAGGCCCACTGAATTGGTTTGATGTTTCTGAGCCTTCAGTCGTAAGCCTATGGCTAAACCTTCATCATGCTATTCCTTAAACTATAAGGGGTGTTTGGCACAAGGTTTTAGATGGGATTAGGTGGGATAGAATTGCATTTGGTCTTATGCAATTCCATCCAGCATTTGGAGAGTGCCGGAAAGGTTGGGTTTAGGTGGGATCAAATTATATTTAGTCGCATCTTTCTTCTTCCTCTTCTTCTTTTATTTATTTTTTATTTTTAAAGGTTCAAAATAGTAGATACTGCTATTGGACATTGTGTGCATGACATAACATCAGCAAGTATTTTGAAGGATTTACTCTCATGCCTCATTGATTTTTATTTTTTATTTTTTGTCAAAAGGATCTACGCGAGTCCCATTTAAAGGGCTGACTCGTGGTTATAAGACACCGTGAGTTTAATACAAGTCATCCCATGCCTATGACTGTTATGTATCTAGATCTTTTATTTGCTATAAACAGAAAATTTCTAGTCTTCTGCATGGTAATTAATCCATGTAATCATTGACATTGTTACCACTACTGCATCAAATGCGCAATTTTCTGCTAAAGCTTTGGCATCAGGTTACAGTATAAAAATTCTGGGTGGGGCCTACTGTGATGTTCGTGAGAAATTCAATCTGTCCACCTATTTTTTTTGAGCTCATCTTAGGGCATGCGACCAAAAATAAGATGAATCCAAAACTCAAATGAGCCACTTGACACACGAGAGGAAACAGTGGGAATTTAGTGACCACTGTTGAAATATTTATATGTCACAGAAGTTCTGTATTAATCTAAGTTTTTGTGTTTTCATTTCATTCCAGTGAAAATAACCTTATAAACAATTTGGATGGCATATAAACATTAAGGTAGAGCCTAAGAAGGTTTGAACAATAGGAATTCCTTTTTCCCACCGTTTCAACTTATATGGCCCATTTGAGTTTCGAATACTCATTTTTTTATAGAATGTCCTAAAATGAGGTCGAAAAATGGATAGACGGGTTAGATTTCTCATAAACATCACGGTGGTCCCCACCTTGCATCCCAGCACAGGAACATCATGCCAAAGGTTTCCCAGGAAATTGCCTAAACAGAAATTTTTAGTTCTGACCCTCAAGAGGAGGATCTTATTGGATACTTCCAAAGACTGAGTTAGACCAGACTCGGGCCAGTCCCACCTCGACTCAAGGCTGAACTAGTCTTTTAACCATTTAACCATGGGCTCTCTCGCATATATGATTGACATTTGATGAATGTTTGTGTAGGTATCTGGCCCCCGAGTACGCTCGTACTGGGCAAATAACAGAGAAAGTTGATGTGTACGCGTTTGGAGTGTTGCTGATGGAACTCGTGAGTGGCCTAAAGGCCATTGATTTCTCTAGAATTCAGGGACGACAATATCTGCCTGAATGGGTACGTAAGAAACTCACGTGCAGAATAGGAGAATTAGATAGTGTTGTTAATTAGCCACGCCTAGTTACTCACAGACCCACGCCTGAGTCCAGCCACCCATTTTTGTGCAGGTTCTGGGCCGTATTTTAGTCGTGGCTAATGGTTATCCAAACTGTTCAGATGGTTTGGGCCTAATATTGGTGGACAGGAGATAAAAGCTTTCCCCATCAGATGACTCTAACCGGTCAATTAGCCCCTCAAATGTGGACACTTGGCTGTAATTGATCATTTGCAAGCCACCAATAGGATGGATAGGATCATCAGACAAGGAAAATACTGGGTCATGGCCCATTCCATAATAAGTCTTACAGATGAACGGTTCATATTAGTGAGAGATGGCCCAAGCTTGACCACTGCATGAGATGGTTCATGCATCTCACAAAGTGTTGGGTGTAGAAGCAATCTCAAATCAAATAAAAAAATAAAAAATTCAAACAAATACCGAGAACATAGATATTTAATTTACATGGAAAACTAGATTAAATGCACTCGATCAACACACAGAACGTTGCTCTAATCAATCATGGCCATAAAAACCACCCCAGAAAGAAAATGGGATTGTAACACTTCCTCGCATTCAGCATTTCAATTTAAAGAGCTGAAATTGTTTCTGATATCACCAATTCAAGGTCGGCCGATGGTAGAAAAGAAGATGGTCCATCAGAAGATAGATCCTCGATTAGATAGTGACTACATAGCCCAAGAAGTGGAATATATGATGCATGCAGCTAGCTTATGTATCAAGCAAGACCCTGAAAGACGACCCCGAATGTCCAAGGTTCATACTATAATCTCAATTTCCCAGCTAGCTATTCAAATGCAATATTTCTGTTTTTTTTTTGTATTTTTAATGTCGAAAAATGATGCGAATGTAGGTGCTACGGATATTGGAAGGCGACATGCTTCATGACATTGTGCCTCATGCCCAGCTGCAACATGCACGTACATGGACATATACAGATCTTGCTCCATCCATTCCCCAGAGAAGCCCAATTTCAAATGATTCGATAAACAAAGCAACGTCAGTTAGGCAAAGATATACGGATATGTATGGCATGGAAAGACCAAGTAATGAATGTTGGATGTCAGGAGAAAATGACAACATTTTAAGTGAAGAATTCCAAACATATTTACAAGGTTCATTTGCAGAGTTCATGCAAAAGATGAAGTCAGATGAAAAGGCCATGGCTTTAATGCATGGAGATGGTTATCAAAAAAGCCACCCCATTTCCAAAACAAGCATCAAGAGCATGTGAAATTACAAATGGGTTTTCTTTGTAATTTGTATTTTGTAGTGTTGTTTACAGTTAAAAGTCACAATTGCATTATAGAAGTTTAGATGCTAAGCATTTCAATCCTCAGTTATATGTTGGCTGTTGCCCCTACAAAGCTTTGAAGAGTAGACAATTTTCTACAACCAGTGCTAGATATCTCAGGAATCAAAGGTTAGGATTGCTCAATCAATCTGACTTTTGGATTGCTAGTAAGCGACAGTGGATTCCACCAATCAGTCGGTTCAAATTGAGTTATTAGATGCCACTGTGACTCAATTGTATGCAATCATTGATGTGATTGGGCCCTTGTGATTCCATTGTATTCCGAAGATATGCTTGTTAAATAAATAGATAGAGACATGAATTAAAAGATATCAAAATATTTTTATATACTTATATATACATATTTACATAATTATGTATTATAGAAAAATGTAAGGGGGAAAAATTTCTCCAAGTAAAAAATAAAAAATAACAAGAGAAAAAAGTTCATAGCATTACAGTTATGGCTACGGTTCTAATCCGTAGTGAATGGCCACTCTGACCCGGTCGACCGGCTCTCAACCCGGTCGACCCCAACTCGCTGTCCAAACTTTTTTCAGTGGATTGCGAATTTACTGTTTCTATAGCTACGGATAATAACTGTAGCCATAGGTACCACTAATCCGAAGCCATAGGTACATTGTCCAGGGACCCGATAAGTTTGGGTCAGTTAGTTGGGGTCGACCGGGTGGACCCGGTCGACCCCATTTCACTATTTTTACCACTAACCCAGTCGACCGGGTAGACCCGGTCGACCCCATCTCTCTGTCATGCCTTAGCCAATTTTTGCAATTTTCTCATGCCCCTTCACCTTGCAACAAGCCCGAAGCCCGGCCCGAAGCCCGGTCAATACCCACGTTTTGTCACCCTAAACCCATTGCCTAAAACCCATTCCCTCTTCTTCCACACGCCGTCTCTCCAATAAAACACTTCCCCTTCTTCCACAATCCTAAACCCATCGTCATTTTCACTTCATTCTCTACACATCCAAAAACAAATCATCATTTTCATTTCATTCCACACATCCTCTCCTTCCACAATCCACAAACCCATCATCTTTCCTTCTATTTTCTAAAATCTCTCTCTACAAATCCTCCATAAATCCAAAAATCCTTCCCAATTTTCTTCCATTTGCTCAAAACCTTCTTTACTATCATACAAATCCCAAAACCCACTTTCATTTCCTATCCTTATCCTCATTTTTCTATCTTATTCCAACGAAATCTACAAAATTCCAAACAAAACCCATTTACCTTTCCAATGGGGGCTTTTCATATTCTCGTTTCTTTATGGCTATTGCTCCCATTAATGGTGAGCCTTACGGCTAAGAAGCGTGGTGTAGAGGTCACGGAAGGACAACAATACAATCATCGCTCCAAGCAAAAGGAGGTCATTAGAGCCTCAACGTCAGCGGTCGCCGCTACCCGGGAGAAGAGAGTGGTCTTAGGACCTCGAAAGGGTCCATCCACGTCTAGGGCGGGTCCGTCAATGACTCGCAGGTAAGGAGTCGAGGCGGCTCAAGCTGTGGATTTGGGAAGATTCACGCTACGCAAGATATGCTTTGAGTGGTATATGGATCAAGACTTGTACGCCGATACCCAAGAGCGCAAGTTTCTTGCCTCAATTGGGTGGAATCCGATCTTGACGCCCTACAACAATGCCGATGTCGATACTGTGTGACATTTCTACGCTTCCATTCAAAATTCTTGCCTACAATCATTGACATTCGATGTCTTAATCGGTAAATCCTTGAAAACTTTTAGTGTTACTGACATTGAGAGGATTTCTGGGGTGCCACGTGGGAAAGTGGTTGTTCCATATAAGGATTCGAAGAGGTCTAGGTACGGGGAGGAGAGGACTGTTCTTGTTTGTGACGAAAATAAGCCCTGGATACAAGATGATAACTGTTTGAAGGTAACAAAGATGCTTCCAGTTTACAAGTTCCTCCACCTTGTCTTCACGTACAATGTGTATCCTAGATCGAGCAATCATACACAACTAACACAGTTATGTTGGAGGTTGTATATTCAGTGGGTACGGGCAAGAAGGTTTTCTACCCATCTATTGTAATGCGGCATATCTTGATGGCGGCCACCACCAATTCCAATCTGTCCTTACCCTTCGGTCGGTTGGTTTGTAAGATGGCGAAGGAATGTGGGCTTGTTTTCATCCGCAATCAGAGGCTTGAGCCGCAGAATTTCATTGACACTCATTCCATTAAAAGGATGAAATTGATTGAGGAACAAGAGGTTGAAAGAGGAGAAGGATATGAGGAAGAAGAAAGAGATAAGGAAGAAGAAGCAGAGGAAGAGGAAGATAATGATGAAGACCAAAATGACCGAACAAGAACAATGGAAGAGGAGTTGACATCAGTTCAGTCTGAATTAACTGATTTCAGGGCTGAAATGAAGACCAAAATGACCGAACAAGAACAATGGAACAAGAAGATCTTATGCACCTTGAAGGAAGTGTTATGCTGCATTCAATTCACAGGACCATTAGGTTTTGGGTGAAGCCATGGATGTGGTCATGTGTTTTGTTTTTTATGGGTTGTAAGAAGTGGGAATTTCCACCTAGTAGTTTAGTAGTTAGTAGTTGGGTTCTTTATGTTTGTCTCTATGTTAGGATTGTATGGGAACAATGCATGGTTGTAGTTATGTTTCAGGTGATAGTTACCATTTCCACTTTTGGTAAAGCCTCATCAGCACAGCAGAAAACAACCATACTTCAGGTATATATGTTTAACGATATAGTTTCCCCAACTGTTCACATGTAGTTTCTTGACATTTCGTGTTATACCGATAATGGTAGTGTGAGGGTTTCAACAACAAATCTTAACTCTGATTTTTCTAGACATGTACTTGTGAGTTTGATTTGTCTAGCATTTAAAGTAGCTGCTGATTATTTTAATATCTAGAATTTTGTTTGTCAGGAGCCACAACTGCAATATAGTTTTTTGTTTATTTATTTCTTATTTTAAGATGTTTAATTGGGAGGTCATGAGATTGATTTCCCTTGTGGTATGGGTGTGAGTGTGTGTTCTTTAATATGTTGCAGCCGTTGCTGATGGAGATTCTCTTTTTAGAAGGATATAGTGTTGGCTTGAATGATTTTGACATTCCCAAGGCTGTTACTAAAGATATAAAGAAGAAGATTCAGGACATATCACCTTTGTTGCTTCACTTGTGATCAAATTACAATGAACTTATAGAGTTGCGAGTGGAAAGCTACATGAAAACTGTAAAACTGCCTATCGTGACTCGTATTCTAAAGTTATTTGCTTTGGGTAATTTGATAGATTCTAAAAATGATTCAGCTATCAATAAGGTTGTTCAACAACTTGGTTTTTTAGGGCTTCAACTTTATGATCGAGGGAAGTTTTATTCAAGGCGTTTGGTTGAGGATATGAGTTTTCACTTTCAAAATAAGTATTCTATTAATGGTGTTGACTATCCTTCTGAGGCATTTGGGTTAGTTAAGAGCTCCTTTTTACAAGGTCTAACCCCCTTATGAAGAGTGGGTCCATTCCATATCATCCAGGGAAGTGTTGATCCGTTCTTCCAAAGGACTTACTAAACCAGGAACTTTGTTTAAAAAATATAATGGCCACACTGTGAGATATTGTTATCTGTTATGATGGGACAGTGAGAAACCTATGCAGCAATTCTATAATTCAATTTGAGTATGGACAGGTGGACGATAATAGTACTGGAAGTTCTCTTGTTGGTGACCTGGTTGGTGTATTAGCTACTACTGCAGTATCAAGTCCTGCCATGTAAAACAGTTCTTGATTCTTCTCAAAGCAACAACTCTTCATGGGAATCGATGAAGGTTCTATCGATATGATAGTATTTTATTTTCAGTATGTCCATTTTTCATTTATCTTTGCATTAATTTATTCTTCTTCAGTAACAAAACATGTTTGCTTCTTTTGATTACGTTATATTTTTCTCTTCCAGGAAAGACATTTTGTGCAAAGTTAACTTCAAGAATGATATTATTGATCGGAGAGTTATTCTATATTTGAATGAGTCCATCTGCGGGAAAATGCATTGCAAGGAGAATGCAACATATTTAGTTAAGAATTGTTTGAAAAGAGTTATGCGTAAGGATGTTGCTTTTGACTTCTCCATTGAGTACGTATCATCTGTAGTTTCGCATTCCTTTTATTGTTTATACACTGTATTTCTCAATTATTTACTTGACCTTAGTCCTATCTCTTGCTGTTTTGTTTGAAATTAGCATTTTATAACATATTTGTGCTGAATTTGTTCATGCAACTCAATCATTGGATTGGTGGTTAAATCTTGGTTTGTTGTCCTGTCATGATATTAATCGTAAAATTGTTCAACTAATATTGACCAGTTACTCATCATTTTGGTTGCTTGGTTCTGTGCACATTAATGTAGTTCTAGTAATCTTTCATTGAATCGAAGATTTAGGAAGACAGCTGGAAGGTACTGAGACTATAAGAATATATTAGTTGTTGTCAAGAAAATCAGCTATTTGGGAAATATGGTATGATACAGTGAGTAATTCTTGACTTGTGAGTACTGCTATGCTGTGTCAATTATGTCTGGACTCAGCTATTTCTGCTCATTTGAAATTTCTTGCAAGAGATGGCATGCAACTATGTTAAGTTTCAGTTTCTCTGATATTTCCTGCAAGAGAAAGCTAACAACTATTGGGTGTGAAATGTTCCAGTAAGCCAGGGGTTCTGGGTGGTCAGATTTTCAAATTTTGACAAGTTTTTGTACAATAGAAATAGAGAATTCTGGCAAATTGAATTTGCTGAATTTGGGAAATGGAGATTCATATAAAAAAGAACTGCTGACCAGCTTGATTCACTGAGTTGAAACCTGCATCAGCAAACGATGACTGCTTACCATAGATTATGGTTGCCTTCATCACCTTTTCTCATAAATTTTTCTTTTTCTAGTTTTTGGTAGTATTCTTCCAGGACAGCCATTACTTGGATCATCACTAATGGCTAACAATGGTGGCCCGCCAGCAGCCGATAGATTGTCATATGTCATCAACTCAACCTAAAACCCTTAATTGTTTAGTTCTGACCCTCCCTTGCGTGATTTTTCGACCGGTTCTTATCGCCACTCTCCAATATCAAAGTATTGTCCCAATCATGTGAATTTAAATGTAGATTGGCATCATCTATGCTTTGATTGGGATGCCAAACTTCCATGGACCCCAGTAAGGTTTCAAAGGTTAGGATTGTTCAATCCCCACTATTTCCTATGGTGTGGCCTAGCTGGCAAAACTGACGGCTGGAATGGATTTCACAAGGTCATCGTAGTGGGCCCACAGATCTTTGTGTTACAGGAACTTGAAACTCGCACCCCTTTGATTTCTTTCACAACTTAACAAAGCTAGACTATGTTCATCTCCAATTTGGTCATCTACGACTTCATGCAATTCTTTCTATATGAATTTTTCTATAAAGAGATACTCAAGGTAGTTAATGCCGACAGAAATGTCATTCTGCCCTCTCTATGCACACATATCCTGATACTTTCTTATCTATTTATTTGAATAAGAAGGAAAGGGATCACACTAAAATTTCTTATCTATTTATTTGAATAAGAAGGAAAGGGAAATGGAGTGGGGTTTGTGTTGAACTAGTCCACCACATCCAGTAGAAACTTGAAAATACCGTATGGAACTAAAAATGAGACTCCCAAGTTCCATCTAAGGTTTTGGTTTTGGTTTTTTCTTTTTTCTTTTTGGAAAAAAAATCAACTCAAACCAGCTCAAGTTCATAAAAATTTGAGTTTTCTAAGTACTTCATCATGAGTTTTTCTTGGCTTTTAAAGATACCAAGTTAATGGTATAAACTTGACAGGGTCTCAGTTGAATTGAATCTTCTTGTCATGATTTTCAAGTGCGTAATTGGGCCATTGATAGAAAAACTACTCAATTCAATTACGGGCCTAGGGTATGAAGTAGATGGAAGGCTAATTTTTTATTTTTTTATTTTTTCCCATCCATCCATTTGTTTCATCCACCAAGATCCACTGACAAGTGAACAGCCAAATTTTTACTTCGGGGCATCTACAAGCATGCCCCACCTGACAGACTGCTCAGATCTTGCACATGTGCCATGTTGGTATGTGTGATGACCTTTAGATTGGCAGAGCAGTACACGTATGGGCTTAGTGGACCTTTAATTCTCAATATTCAGGGCAGGCTTTCTAGGCAGTTGTTCCTAAACAAGATTATTTCCGCCCGTGCATGTATCAGACATTTGCAGTTTTATCTGGAGTTCACAGTCTTGTTGTCTGTTTCTTCCAGTGAAGGCAACATCTGATTTGCTTCTCGTTTAGGTTAATGCTTTTCTTAAAGTTGATCTTAGTTACTTGGATGGATCTTGAGCATTCCTAACACATTTTTTTTTCTATTTTTTGTTTTGTAGTCGGATCTTTATACCTTGGCCGATGGCTTTGTAATCAGAAACAGTGCATGAACTAATCCAGCAGACCCTTCTATTGAGTTGGGACCTGAATTAAAAAAGGTGAAATGTTCATATCATATATTTGGATTCTGTCAAATCCTTGGGGTTGTTCAGCCTTGCATGTTTGCAATTAAGTGTCTTTCCTTTTTTTTTTTTGCAGGTCAGTAACGTTCGCAATCACTTCAAGTCCATCCCTAGCATGCTTGAGCCACGCTACTAAGAAATTGAAAGGAAATTGAGTGGACTTGCACAATTGTAATTTCTACATTATTGTAATTGTAATTGAATGAATGAATGATTGTAGTTGAATGAATGAATGATTTAATTGATTGTAATGGAATGAATGAATGGATGATTGTAATGGAATGAATGAATGATTGTGCAGGTTGTAATTGAATGAACAAATGACCCTTTTTTTTTTAATATACGTAATAGCTACAGACTAAAACCGTAGCTATAAGTCTATTGTTACAGCACCTACGACTACAGTAGTGCACGGACGTGCTACAGACTAAAACCGTAGCCATAGATCTATAGCTACGAATTTTATCCATAGCGTTTTCCCATTTTTCTGGTAGTGATAAGGCATTCCAGAAGTCAGACCTCCATTTTATGGTTTTATGCATTCAATCTTGAGTCTTGAAGTTTCATATTTTGTAATATGCAATCACAAATGAATTAGAAATGTGACCCCTGACAGGTATTGAATACAGCAGATTTCAGGAGCCACCATGGTTTGATGTATCGTTCAAAATCAGTGTCGCCCATGTATGACACAACTGTATCAGCCCATATTGACCCAAAACAGCCCAATACAGTGGCGAAAACCCGTATTGGTCACCAAAACCGATTTGCAATCCTCAGTAGATACAAGCAAACAATTACCAGCCAGTCCAGGCTTCAGTCCACATCTTAGGTTTATAATCCTTGTTGAGTGAGAAGGAGTCACAATAGAAACCATTGTAGGTGTTTATCTGTTGTAAAATATAGAAAGGAAAGAAAATTACAGACACACCAATACGAAGAAGCCAAATACACTTGTAGCATCATCAAACGGCACGGGAACTTGACGGGTGTTGAAGTTTGATGTTTCCGAAAGGTCTGGATGCGGGATGTCGTTTTCAGGATTGATGTATCTTTGGGCTTTGGATGATGACGGCAGATCTGCTCTTGTTGCTAGAGGCGGTGCCATGTAATCACAAATGAGGTCAAGGTTACAACCACCTAATAATAATCTCAAATCCTTAACCTAAACCAAAACTTAAAAATCCAAACTAAACCCGATCTCAAACCTGAACCCGATTCCCTAAACCTAAACCTTAACCTATTCTCAATTCCCTAAAGCTTTAACCTATAACCTAAAACCTATAACCTAAACCTAAACCTAAACCTAAACCTAAACCAAAACATATAACCAAATTTTCAGTTTGCCCCGCTCAATTTCTAGTTTGCCCCGCTTAATTTTCAGTTTGCACCGCTCATATATGAACGGTTTGGATATAACACATACATCATGATGGGACCCACAAAAGAAAAGAAAAAAATCATTTTGCCCCGCTCAATTTCTAATTGAGCGGGATAAACTAGAAATTGAGCGGGGCAAACTGAAATTTATTTATTTTTGCTTTTGTGGGTCCCATCATGATGTATGTGTTATATCCAAACTGTCCATATATGAGTGGGGCAAACTGGAAATTGAGCGGGCCAAAGTGAAAATTAAGCGGGGCAAACTAGAAATTGAGCGGGGCAAACTGAAAATTGAGCGGAACAAACATGAAATTGACCTAAACCTATAACCTAAACTAAAACCAAAACCTATGGCCTAAACCCGAACCCATTCTCAAATCCCAAAACCTATAACCCAAACCTAAACCTAAACCTTATCCTAAACCTATAACTTATAACCTAAACCAAAACCAGAACCTATAACCTAAACCCGAACCCATTATTAAATTCCAAAACCTATAACCTAAACCTAACCTTAACCTAAACCTAAACCTATAACCTATAACCTTAACCAAAACCTATAACCTAAACCTAAACCTAAACCAAAACCTATAACCTAAACCCGAACCCATTCTCAAATCCAAAAACCTATAACCTAAACCTAAACCTTAACATAAACCTATAACCTAAACCAAAACCTATAACCTAAACCTAAATCAAAACCTATAGCCTAAACCAAAACCAAAACCTAAAACCTAAACCGGAACCTATTATCAAATCCCAAAACCTATAACCTAAACTGAAATCAAAACCTATAACATAAACCCGAACCCATTCTCAAATCTCAAAACCTAAACCTATAACCTAAACTCAAATCCCTAAATCTAAACCTATACCTAATCCTATAACCTAAACTCAAATCCCTAAAATTTAACCTATAACCTAACCTAAACTTATACTTATAACCTAAAACTATTCACAAATCCCAAAACCTATAACCTAAACCTAAACCTAAACTTGAAAACCCAAACCTAAACCCGACCCCGAACCCGAACCTGATTTCCTAAACCTAAACTTTAACCTATTCTCAATTCCCTAAAGCTATTACCTATAACCTACACCTAAACCTAACCTAAACCTATAACCTTAACCTAAACCTAAAACCTAAACCTAAATGTATTCTCAAATCCTTAAACCTAAACCTACACCTAATCATAATCTCAACTCCTTAACCTAAACCTAAACTTGAAAACCCAAACTAAACCCGATCTCAACTCCTCAATTTCCAGTTTTCCCCGCTCAATTTTCAGTTTGTCCCGCTCAATTTCTAGTTTACTCCGCTTAATTTTCAATTTGCCCCGCTCAATTTCCAGTTTGCCCCGCTCATATATGGACGGTTTGGATATAACACATACATCATGATGGGACCCACAAAAGAAAAAAAAATATTTCAATTTGCCCCGCTCAATTGAGCGGGGTAAACTGGAAATTGAGCGGGGCAAACTGGAAATTGAGCGGGGCAAATTGAGGGGGGCAAACTAGAAATTGAGCGAGGCAAACTGAATTTTTTTTTTTTTTTTTTTTTGCTATATTACTTTTGTGGGTCCCATCATGATGTATGTGTTATATCCAAACCGTCCATATGTTTTACGAGCTCATATTAAGGCTTGAGACGAAAAATAAGATAGATCTAACTATCAAGTGGACCACACTGTAAAAGGCAATGGAAAATTAAACGTCTACCATTGAAACCCTTTTAGGGGTTACAGAAGTTTTGGATCATTATGAAATTTTTTTGCCTCTTCATCCAGGTCTTTTTGACCCTATGAATGAACTTAGACGAGGAGGATTTCTCACAAACATCACAGTGGGCCCCCTAAAGGTTTCTAATGTATTTTTGACCATCGACCTGATGGAATCTTGGAAAATAACTAGGTTGGTTGGCTAAAATAGCTTCTCCTACCCCAAAATCATATGTGGTACATCAAGTAACTAATTTTAGTTTAGAAGATATTCTTGTTAAATGAATAAAGAAAGAAATGAAAAAAAAAAAAAAAAAAAAAAGAGAAAAATTTATACACACACACACACACACACACACACACACACACACACACACACATATTTATATAAACATGTATTAAAGAAAAACGTAGGTACAATAAATTTCTCCATGTAAAAATTAAAAATAAAAAATAAAAAAGAAAAAAGAAAAGAATGAATTCACTCTACAGAGGTTTCGAAAGTAGCTCATGTTTTAAATGTCAATCAATTCTGTGAAAAATATCAAACTAATAGAATGTTACAGATATCCGCCCATCCTACAATCTTCAATGATAGAAGAGAAACATAGACATGAGTTTATTTTAATCTGGGTGAAGATCATTCAAATTCCATCCCCCTATCTTCGCATCACAAGGAACCAATCACAGACAACCTCCCAAAGCTCGAAGAGAAAGAAACGCAATGCCAGGAAAACAACCCACGCGAGCAAAAGAACTGCAACCAGAGTAACATCACAAAGTTGGGACAGTTTGATTTCCATGCAACCCCTCTCTCTACTAATGGTATGAGAGTAGTCTCACGAACGTACTATTACGATGTTGAAATTGGAAAAAGAGGGTGTGTGCATTGAGAAGAGTGTGTAAATATCAGTTCCCAAAGAACATATCCATTGAGGATTGCTTATATAATTCAAGGAATTGAAAGATAATTGAAGAATCAAAGTTCGGAGCTAGAATGAGACACCCAAATGATCAAATCAATGGACAACAATTACTAGAGAATTGCAATCTAAGCTTCCATGAATGCCATCATCAAAGAGTCCAATTGAAAGGAGAAGAATGAAAGATCAAAGAAAAGAAATAGCCAGTGAGAAGCAAGGACAAGATGTTGCAGCTATAATGGGCTGCCATTTCATTCTTCATTCGAATTATAAAGCTTTGATAAGAAATGGATATTAGTGGAAGTCCAACAAACACAATGATAAGAAATGGGTATTGGTCTAAGTCCAACAAACATAACACATACTGAATTTCTAGTGAATTTTATCTGAGATATGTACAGCGAATCGAACTATAAAAAAACAAACACATCATTCACCAATGAAAAACAAAGACAAGCGCTCACAGCTACAACAGGTTGAAATTTCGATCTTCAATCGAGAAACAAAAGCTCAGATGAGATATGGGCATTGGCCGAAGTTCAACGAACACAATGCACATCGAATTTCTGATGAATTCAATCCGAAACAGTGAATCGAACTACCAAACATCAACTCTGCTTTAGACCAGCATTCCGTCACAGCCACATGAAACTCACCAGAAAGAAACAGGAAAAAGAACTAAAATTTAGATATCTAGTCATTGACTGTAGCTTGGAATTTCACGGATTGCTAAAAATTCAAGCCTCAGCTTTGGAAACGGAACTGTATATATTCAAAACCAAATTATGTATCGGGAAATGTCGGTCTTTTTCTGGTAGATGTTACATGATGCTCCTTATACAACAGCTTAAACCAGTAAATAAAACAAAAAGCAAAACCAAAGCTATCAATCAAAACCTCTAAAATTTCACGGGCGAAAGCTCCATACTCCATTCATTGAAAGATTCTCTCTCAAGATCCTAATGTATAGTGTATTATTCTACTCCTGAGTCCCGACTCCCCCAGTATAGTATCTGTAAAACTCAAGTGATCTATGCATCTGCTAAACCATCATTCTGTGTTTTCGTCAACTGATCTTTGAAGGTGGCCTCTCCAACCATAGCTCTCCGACTTCTCATCTTCATCTTCGCCACTGTCACCCCCTGCAGCTGAGATTGCTCGGGCAGCACCGGCTAACTGAAGCAGGCCTTGTAGAGAGTTTGATTGGGAAGTGATTGGCTTTGATGAGTGGTAATTGTTGCGGGGGACCCACACTCCTCCCATCATGGCGACCTGCTGATTCGTCATAATTTCCCTGATCTGCAGGGGGTGAAAGGGAAATGACCTGCAAATGACTCTTCACTTCATAATTTTTAGAAACCTGCAACTGAATAAAATAGGAGGAAGAGAAAATTAAAGAACATAATTTTTATTTAAAAAAAAAAAAAAAACAGACCTGCAAATGACTCTTCACTTCATCATTGGCCAGTCCGTCCACCTTCATCAATTCCCTGATCTGCTTAGGAGTGGCCACCGTGCCAAAAACAAATAAAAAATCAGATGCATGGTAAAATCATCACACAATTCACCAATTTAATAATTTCAAATTCTGTAGATTCAAGCAGCCATTCCACAAGACATAAAAGAACCCAAATCAGACATGTCATGCCAAATTCAAGAACAATTATTGTTCTTCCGATCTGATTGGTTTTAGTCACATCCATTTTCTAGAAAATCTAAAACATCCCAATTGACAAAAAGAAACTAAGATTTACAGTTTCACCAATCATTGGAATCCTATTTTTGCAAACTAAAGTAATTACAACAAAAACCCAAATCAAATAAATTAAAACAAAAAATATATAATTTCCATTTTCAGAAAAAAAAAAAAAAAAAAAAAAAAAAGGAAATTAATTTGAAATTGAGCATTTGTTTTCCATTTCTGAAGATTCACCAATTCAAGAAAAACCCATCTCAAGTATATCAAATCTATAATCCAACAGTAATTAATTTCAAATTTTATTTGATTTTTTAAAATTATGTTCTAACCTTGCGAACTGCCTAGCTGCTGCAGCGCACTGACGAGCCGGCGGTGTAATTCTAGTGACCAGCACCGCCTGGCCTTCCTCGGTGGCTGCGAGTGTGATTGGGCAGTTGCTGATGGGGACACCATATCCTTGCCACTGAAAATTGAGCGGGGCAAACTAGAAATTGAGCGGGGCAAACTAGCATTTTATTTTTTTTTGCTTTTGTGGGTCCCATCATGATGTATGTGTTATATCCAAACCGTCCATATATGAGTGGGGCAAACTGAAAATTGAGCGGGGCAAACTGGAAATTGAGCGGGGCAAACTAGAAATTGAGCGGGGCAAACTGAATTTTATTTTTTTCTACTTTTGTGGGTCCCGTCATGATGTATGTGTTATATCCAAACCGTCCATATATGAACGGGGTAAACTAAAAATTGAGCGGGGCAAACTGAAAATTAAGCGGGGCAAACTGAAAATTGAGCAGGTCAAACTAGAAATTGAGCGGGGGAAACTGATTTATTTTTTTTTTTGCTATGTTGCTTTTGTGGGTCCCATCATGATGTATGTGTTATATCTATTAGGACAACCTGCGGAGTAGCTCCAGTGTGGCATGAGTATGGCTTGCTTCTATGCGCGAGGTACTCGAATTGCTCGAGTGAAGTCATGCAATGGAAATAAGATGAGCTTTGATGGAAAGAGGTAAAGACCACTTTTTTTTCTCCCTTGAGTTGTGTAAAGTTCCAAAGCAAACTGGACTGGACCTCCCATATCTCGAGACTTCTAAGGCACGCTTTGATAGCTCATAATATAGTTTATTATAAATAATAAAAACTAAGTATTATAACATAATACATTATATTAATAAAAGGCATTTGGAACACTCATTAGGATAATAATCTAAAGGTATTATACATGCTTGATGACTTGTTTTCTTAATTTTTAGAAACCTAGAATCATAAGCTTAAGTCATTTCATGCATTCTCTCCCTCTCTTGCATTTCTCTCATCTCCCATCTGTCTCATCCTCTCCCCAGTGGACCCTACACCAAACCAGTGATTGGATCTCCTCAATTGTAATCAATGCACCTCTCCTTTTTCCAATCCATGACTGGATGGTTATGACAATCAACTCTAGCGACTTAGAGTCAAGTCTCCATTTTGTTGGGTTTTGCAAAATTTCAAGTAGTAGACCCATCAATGGATGTATTTGGTCTAGATTTTAAGCTGGTTTGTTTGGGCTTATCAAGCCTAGTCTATTACAAGGTTTTATTTTGCATGGCCCACATTGAAAGAGACCATTGAATTAGAGCTGGAAATCTTCTTTAACTCTGTCAGCCCATGTAGGGATGGCCAGTACTCGACCTCAGGTCATGCATATTATGTTGTGCTTCGTTTTTAGCCTGAAACTATTGAGTAGGTTAGAAGATGTGGCGTGAGAAAGGAAGAGAGAAATTGGGACCAAAATGGCCTGAATTGCATAGGCACATGGAAAGGATGACATGTGCCAGCTAACTAATCGTTATAGGACAAACATGCAACAGATACACACTATAAGGAAATCCAAGACTTACATTAGCCGCACCATAGGGAAGAGGGTTTTTCACCACAGATCCCCAACGAACTTGATTTGCCTTGGCATATTGTATTTCATCGTGGTTCCTTTCATCATGTCCGTCAGGAGGATAATAGGTGTGTTCTGAAATGAAAGGTCTTTACTGATTCAGAAAAGAACATAATAGATTGCTGGTTTTATTTAGATGTCATTGTTTCATTGACAGAAGTGCATTCTTGAGAAGTCCAACTCACTGAGTCATTTATCTTTGTGTATTGCACTGGCCATTACATGTGTTGGTACACAACAACCCTTATCCAGGATTGGAGCTGGCTGGCACATTGCTTCCACCTGGAGTTTCCTCTATAGAGAACTTACAAATGAGGTTTTTAAGAGCTTTGCTAAGCATACACATGCAATAAAGCTCATGTACATGCCACACATGTGCCATCAGGGCACATAGGTGCGATATCCAATCCATATATCAGGTTGGTCCAACCTTCTACAGGTTTTCCCAAAAACAAATCCGGTCCACTCAGCACATGGACCCAATATTTGAAACAGGTGGAAGGGCCAGAAAACTCCTAGTTTAAAATCTAGTCTTTTGCTCTCATGACAATGCTTGGCATCTTATTTAATGTTTATTTCTACTCATCTAGAAACTTGATGGCAAAACAAGACATGTCAGAGCTCGGGTTTGACAAGGAACATGATGCAGAAGCTTCAGATGAGAGGAACATAAAATTGACGATGGATGGGCCTGCATCATCACAAGGTGGGAAGACCATATCTAGTTGAATCGGAGATCTCTTCAACTCTCTCTCTCTCTCTCTCTCTCTCTCTCTCTCTCTCTCTCTCTCTCTCTCTCTCTCTCTCTCTCTCTCTCTCTCTATTACACTAGAAAAATGCATGATAACAAAAATCCTAACATATTGTGAATAACAAAGATTCATGGAACCTAATAAAGGTCCAGTATCTCCAATTGCTTTTGTATTTCTTCTTAGTAACATAGGTTTCATGATGAAGGGAATAAGAGTGATATAGTAGGGAACATCTGGTAAAATGAGAACATCCATACACTACTACACATGGTACGACAAAGTGGAAACAAGTAGTTTTATAATTTGATATTGTACATTGATCGCATAGATACCAAAAAACATGGCTTAAAAAAATAAAAACCTAACTACTAACTATTAAACTACTAGGTGGAACTGATCCACTTCTTTCAACCCGGTAAACAGAAAACACATCACCACAAACATCGCTTAACCCGAGACCTAATGGTCCTGTGAATCAGTCGGATGCGGTGTTGCTCCATCCTTTTGAACACAACATAACACTTCCTTAAGGGTGCGTAACATCTTCTCGTTCCGGTACATCCAGTCGACTGGGTCCACTGTCCAGCGTGTCGGGGTCGACCTGGTACATCCGGTCGACTGGGTCAGGCTTGATGATCAGCCCACTTTAATGCAATCCGCCTACTTGAAAACCAAGGCAAGAGTGAATATCCAAAAACAAACCAAAACTTGATTGCATAGGACTCTAGGATAGTATATGGGTTCTGTCAAAAGTTAAACAATCACAATATCCTAGAGTCTAAATCTTTTGAAGTTCTTGCCCCTTTTGATCCATCAGTTTGATTAAACTATGTTCACATCACAGTTGGGTCCAATGTTGAGCAGCATCTAAATTCAAACCAGCATGTGCTTATGCCACGTATACAAAGGATGAGTATAGCCAATGCAGAAGGTACCTAGACTTAATATAGATGGTTGATATACATGTCCAATGTTGTGCACACTTTTTTCTGGCAATTGCATGAAGAAGAAGAAGACCAACATCCATTTACAAGAAATTGGATTTACCTGTACTGTCAATCCATATGAATTCCTTAGATCATTTTTCATTTTCTTATATAAGAAATTGATTGCTTCTTGTTCTTTGCCTCTCTAAGATTGTTATTTTACAGGAATGATTGTTCAATACATGTTTAGATTCATAGGTGAATGATTTTGTAATGAAATTTGCCCCATTGTATTTAATGCCCAATTGCAAGACGAATGCATCATGATGCATGATTTTGAATGAAAAGATTCGCAAATTCATGTTGTTTTCATCTTGCATTAGAAAAATGCTATTCAAATCGCAACTGCCACTTTTCATATTGCCATAGAAAAATGCTACTGGAATGAACTGAATGGTTATAATGTGAGAATTCATGTTGTTGCAATCCAAACAAATAGCATCAATCCAACTGACTGAAGTACATGTGATTGTATCAACCTCACCTAACCTATCCAGAATTCCTGTTGTGTTGTGATTGTGGAAGTTGTAACTTACTCATTGTCAAATTGCCCTGGGTTTACTTCTAAATTCAAAGCAGCCATTTGAAACTAGTAAGGTACTAACAGCAACTAGGTTACAGTGCTGAGTTGTAGTCAATGAGTAACAGGCAGTGCAGTCATTGAGTACAATGCCAATATTATTGGATGCAGCTCTACATGCAGTTGTTGAGGAGCATGTTGATCTGTTACCTCACTACCTTGAGTGAAGGAACCTACTAATTGAGCAAAGCAACCTAGAAATTCAGCGAGGGAACCTCGAAAATGAGCAAGGGAACCTAGGAATTCAACAAGGGAATGTAGTAATTGAGCGATGCAACCTAGAAAATGAGCGAGAAAACCAAGGAATTAAGAGAGGGAACCTAGAAAATGAGCGAGGAAACCAAGGAATTGAGAGAGGGAACCTAGAAAATGAGCGAGGAGACCTAGGAATTCAACGAGGGAACCACTCAATTCAGTTAGGGAACCTGGGAATTAAGTGAGGGAACCGATGAATTGAGCGAAGCAACCTAGAAATTAGGCGAGAGAACCTAGAAATTCAGTGAGGGAACTTAGGAATCGAGCGAGGCAACCTAGAAATTGAGCAAGGGAACCTAGTAATTGAGCAAGAGAACAGAGGAATTGAGCGAGGCAAAGTAGAAATTAAGTGAGGCAGCATAAGAAATTTAGTACAACAAACTGAAAATGAGCGAGACAACTTAGAAATTGAGCGAGACAACCAAAAGATTATTGCATGAGAGAAAATATATTACAACATATATCATACAAAACACTAAATAAAATACAAAGTATGCTATACATCAGGTATAGGAAACTTGCACGTTCGGCGATTATGGCCGGCCGGTTTGTTTGCATCGACCACACTTTAATGTTTTCGATTCTTCTCCACGCGAGGAAATTCTTAACTTTTTTGGTCTTCCAGATGGCCTCTTCGGTCCCGGGGGTTTAATTTTCGCACAATACTCCTTGAAGCCATCTGTAATCTCCCATTCGCTCTTATCACGTGCTGGGTACACCGATTCGTTATATGTGCTCAAGTAATTTTGCGTTGTGTAGAATGGGGAGTAGTACGAGTAATGATGAAGATTGTAGTTTATACATGCTGACAGGACATGCATACAAGGGTACCCCTTCACGTCAAACTCACGACATGTACATGAAAGCGAGCTAAGCTTGACTATATCATTATAATCTCCCACAACATAGTACTTATCTCAAGAAATCGGATGACAGCGAACATCTCGCGCCTTCTGTATAAGGTCCTTTAACTGTTGCTCTGCCCATGGTGTCAACGGACCTACAAATGAGGCTGCAGATTCTCTTCTCTTGTAAAATAATTTATGTATCTTATATCTTACTGCCTCTATCAATTTAGTAACGGGTTATTCCCGTGCCTCTTTGAAGAGGGCGTTAACATACTCGGATATGTTTGTGGTGACCAAGTTGAATCTTTTACCTGGAAAGTGTGAAGATGCCCATCTTTCGTAGCCAATTTCTGTCAGCCATGCATGTACTAGGGGGTTGGCCATTTCAATATCATGCATTAATTTTTCAAATTCAGCCCTCCTGCAAGTCTTCATTGCCCGCCAGTAGTATATCTCCAATGACTTGTCTTTAAAGGTGTCTACCAAGTTTTTATAAATATGGTATGCACAGTACCCATGAATTGCATGAGAAAATACTTAGGGAACTTCTTTCATTAAACCTTTATGTCGATCGGAGATAATCACAAGACCCTCCAAATACCCTAACGCATCGTTAAGGTAGGTAAGGAACCAATTTCAACTCATGTTGTTCTCTGATTCCCTGATGCCAAACGCAATTGAAAATATATGATTGTCCTCATCTAAGGCCGTGGCGATGAATAGAACACCCTTGTATTTACCCTTTAAGTGTGCCCCGTCAATGGCCAATACCCTCCGCATAGAATTCTAAAAACTTCGAACGCATTGTCCAAGCATTACAAAACACCTCTCAAACCTTAAAGTCTCTTGGTTAACAAGCACGGCAGTCACCGTCCCCGAGTTGACCATCCTTAACTCATGCAAATACAAGGGGAGTTGATTGTAAGAGTCTTCATAAGACCCCATCACCTGATTAATTGCAAGCTCCTTAGCTTTCCATGCCTTCCTATAACTGATAAGAACATTATATTTCTCTTGCATAGCGAAGATAATATCACGTGGCCTCAAACTTAGCCGTTGCTGAATGCGGCTAACAATCAGATCACACGCTAACTTACTGCTTGTTTGCCGGTGATCACTCTTCATCCACGACATGTCGCACGTGTGTTCTGAAGTATATTTTCGTATCTTAAATATCCCAGTATCATTCACCCGAGTTGCATGAACACTCCAGTCGCATTTATCTTCAAAGCACACCATGCTAAATCTGCTAGAATTTTGACTTGGCTACTCACAAAGTTTGATGTTTGAGGCGGCTTGGGCAGTTGATCGTTACTCACTACCACTTGTAATGGAGATGCCCTGTATTGAAATTTCACACCATGCTCCTTAGAAAAACTGTCTATGTGTGTTGGCCTATTAATGTGTTGCGTTGTCTCGATGACTAAGGGAATGAATTTATCCGAATGCTCCAACTGTGTTTCCAAGAACTCTGGCACGTCATCGTCGTCTGCGATTACAGTTGGAGGGATTGATTCATTTGTGCAAGGATACATTACTTTCATCCTAATATCATAATCTGTTGGTTGACTCTTAATAATCCTATAAATTCTAGATAGAAGCTCCTCATACGTAGTCTCGACACGTAGTGAAAAAGTTTTCGAATCCCCACTAATGTATGAGTATTGCTTGTTTTCATATTCAATCTCCCCGCCATAACAGCAGATGATTCTCGTAGACATTATCTGAAAACCAATACAATGATATTATATTAGTGAATCATTAAGCAATGAAAGCTTGCCATAAGACAAAACTCGATTAAATAATAAATGAGCGAGTACTCACATTCCATAATAGATAACGATGATACATAGCTTAAGGAAATAAAATGTAAGCAATGCGTTAAATTTAAAAAAAATAAAATAAAATAAGAAGAGCTTATATAGATTACAAATTCAGAGATACGAATGATTTCATGTGGTGCTTGTTAAATTCAGCGACGCTATCTATCATGGAATATTCATATGGTCTTCTATTTTAACAAGGGATAATTCTATGATGGCCTAGTACACTTTCAAAAAATATATATACAAACCAAACATTTATACATGAGGATTTGGGTTTAAAATATGTTAAACTTACATAAATTTTCAAAGCTAGTCTCAACAAGCAGAGTGTAGGGTTGAAATTTCACCTAAAATTTCACTATTAATTATTTCTAATTGTTGGAACGTACGAGAGATGTTGTTTCTGATCAACGAGATGTATTTGGGGATTCGAAATACAAAATCCTAGTCTCAATATGCTCCAGTTAGAGCTGAAAATTTTTTCTCAAACCTTTATACATTCACTTCTAGTTAGTGTTAATTGCTAAAAATTATGAGAAATATCATTTTTAACTAATGAGATTTCTTAGTGAATTTCCATTTTTAACTCCTAGTGCGGGTTTTAAGTGTAGGGAGTGCTTAAATTTGATCTAATGTACAATGTAATGGGTAAGGAACTGCTTACAATGCCTAAACTCGTTTCACCTACTGTTTATTGAGTGTCTTTGCAATGTCATTACAACTAAGGAAAATTATGGTAAAATTCAAATCCTAAGTTGCTAAGAAGTTCATTGGAGGTCAAGTTCAAGGAACATTCTTGTTTAGTCTAATATACATCATAGCAGTTTGTTTGTTCTCCCATAATTCCTAAGTTTAGTTATAAGTTCAAACGATCATTCTAAAAGCTTTTAATGGGGACCTAAGTTAGGTTTCATGGTTATGCAGGCAAACTCCTAGAGAACTTAAAATATTGAGTCTCTATCTTCTCAAAAGTCATAATTCCAATGTGATTCCAACCAAGTTTGAATGGCTATTCTAATGATTTCAAGGGAACCTAAGTTTCATTACTACGTTCAAACAACTAAATCTGAAATTTCCTAAGGGTCCTAAACTTTTACGTCTCTAGGTTCGCAATTTTCCTTCTACTAAGGGAATTCTATATAAGTTCAATTAGTTATTCTAGTAACTGGTGCAGCATGTGGCTTACATTGAGCACCCGGTAAAGCTCGTATGTCATGAGTGGATGTTATGTATCATGACATCATGATACCCACGTACATCCCTTAAATTTTGGCCAGATTGCTCTTTAAATTGTACATATAATCATATTATGATATTAAACATCAACACATGAATTTAACATGGATTCTTATAATTCCTCTAATCTCAAATGACGGCCCACAAACATGTCATGTCAATCTCAACTATGGTAAAGCAATTTAGAATGTTTAAAAGTTCATTCAACATTCAGCAAGTATTCCACATTGTATGGTTTATAAGACAAAACAAAATGTAATTTGACAGTTCATGTTATATCTATTAGAAATATACTTATATTTAGACAATCACAAATGTACCATAAGGGGATACAAGGCTAAATTCTCTACACATAGTTAATTAGAATTAGAGTAATAGGAATTTAAGCATTACATCATATACGTTAATACTAAATATCAAGCACTTGATAAATTTGAGCGAGTTTTGGAAAAAATGGAATAAACTTCAACTAAAATTAAGCACGGCAAACATGGAAATGATTAAGGCAAACATGAAAATTTAGCGACGCAACCTATAAATTGAACGAGGCAAACTAGAAATTCAGCGATGCAACCTATAAATTGAATGAGACAAACTAGATATTCAAAGAGGGAAAAGTGAAAGTTCAGCAGGACAGGCTAGAAATTGAGTTCAGCGAATATTGAATTGAGTGAGTCTAGCATGAAATTGAGCTGGGCAAACATTGAATTGAGTGAGCCTACCATGAAATTGAGATGGGCAAACAATGAATTGAGCAAACCTTGCATTAAATTGAGTTGGGCAAACAAGAAATTGAGTGACTCTAAAATCAAATTGAGTGAGCCCTAAGATGAAATTGAGTGAGCTTCAAATGGAATTAAGCGAGTTTCACACGAATTTGAACAATCAACGCATAAAATTAACTAAGCCTAACAAATGAAATTGTAAGAGCCTGACATGAAATTCACCGAACTTCACATAAAATTCGACGAGTAGTCGATCAATTGTCGTTGAATTCCGCTCGTCTCAATTTCAATGAGTTCTTTCTTCAAATTAAAGTGTGCAATGGCTAAGTTTGACCAAGCACCTTTGCTGAATTTCCACGAGTACTTAGTTAATCGTTGTTCAATACTATAAAGGAAAGTATCTATAAACCACACTAGGATTTTTTTAAAATATTTATACCTCCAGCGACCGTAGCCTCTCTCAATGCAAGTTGAGGACAGATGCTTTCAAGTGAGGGATTAATTTAAACCCTCTCGAAGATTAAAGATGCAACCACTTTGAAGAATTCCACGTAACCCTCACCAAGATGAAAAATGCCAAATGTAGAATCATAGTGTGGAGATGACAAAGTCTGAATTTTAGTAAGAAAAATGGTAAGAAAGGCGGCCGTCCGTCAGTTTTCCATTGCAATGGAACTTAGTAGAAAAAAAGCGCATGTGTTTTTTGTTAAAGGGAGTCGAAAAGCAACGGCAGTAAAAAGTAAAAAAGGAGGGGTAGTTTCGTACTCAATGTCGCTGTCCGCACGTGCTAGTCTAAGTTGTTAACTTAAGTTTGTATTCCGCGATAAAAACCGCTGGGTAAAAGGTTTTGTCTACAGTGGTCATTTTCTCAAACTCGAGACATGGCACAACAGTACTCACGTAAAAGCTCGGTAGTTGATTAGGTATTATCCAGGTAACACTTTAGTTGGTATTACCTCTATTATGGAGCCTACATTGATGATTTTTTATATATCCACGCCATCCATTCGTTTTTTCAGCCCATTTTAGCATACTGTCCAAAAACTTAAGCATATCCAAATCTCAAATGGACCACACCTTAGGAAACAGTGGTGATTGAACACTCACCATTAAAAACTTCCTAGGGCCCACCGTAAGCAGATTCTTAATGTTTCTTTAACATGCAACCCGTTGATAAGGTCTGAAATTGATGAAGAGAAAATACAAATATCAGCTTAATCCAAAAGGTGGGCCATAAAAAGTTTTTAATGGTTATTCATCATTTTTCTACTGGTGTGATCCACCATAGATTTGAATCTACTTAATTTTTTGAATAACGAGCTAAAATGAGCTGAAAAAATGAATGTACGGCGTGGATATAGGAAAAAAACATCAAGGTAGGCCTCACAAGGTAAGGGTAACACCCACAAGTGTTTCCCGGGTAACACCTAATCCGCTCCCGGTTTTCAATCCATACCACCCGGTATACCCCCAACATCGAGCTGTTTGGGGGCCATATAGGTCAATATAGCCACCCACATCTATTAGGTGATGCATCCCAGTTTCAGACAACAGGTAAAACCATGGCTAAGAGCTTGTATTGTAATTTACTTGTAGGCTTTCAGTTGCTGCAGGTTGGACCAACATTCAGTAATCCAAAACGTTCATGCAGTGGAACCCACCTTAGATGGTCCAAGCAAAAAATATCCCCAGTGATCATGGACCCCCTGTTGGATGATATTTGGCCTTTTCATTGGTTGATTGACCATTGTTCTTCCTATTTTTTTATTGGTTGTATGAATGCACAAAGTTATTTTTTTATAGACGGATGGGTAATATTCAAAGGTCACACCCACGCGATGAAGGATATAAATAAAAGATGACATCTTTTCTAGTGTGGTCAATTTAGTCCAGCCAATAATTCATTACCTAACCATTGATTAGACGGCTATAATCACATAAGCATAGCGAGTTGGATAGGGATGGGCAGTCAAAAGGGGGACTAAATAATGGATTAATTACCAAACATTTGGTAGTTTGATTCATTTATATAGATCAATAATAGTACTTTTGTAATTTGATTGATATGGACTGTACATTTCATAAGCAATGATGGAACGGTTGGGATCATTCAACAAAAGTGACTTTTTAATAGGTATAGGCAATCAAGTAAACCCAACGCGATGCATGGTCTACGTCCATGGGTAAACTATTTGTAGTTGTTTACACCCGGCCAATCGCTGTAAGATCAAATAGTTGAGAAAGCGCCACATGACAGCTATGCATGAGTTGAACTGAGTTGTGCTTTGCCCAACTCAGTTAGGCTTGGCCAGCAAGGTACCCCAGCTTGAACTCGGTTAGGTTAGCAACTCAGGCCAACTCGAGCCGACTTTGAGTTCAAGTTCGAGCCCACAAGCTGAGTTCAAGTTTAGGTTTTAAAACTTTTAATATATATCATAATATATAATATATAAATATTTATAGTAAGTAAAATATTTATATCAACTGAACTCGATTTGAGTTGAACCAATTCGAACCAAGCCAAGTTTGAGTCAAGTTCTGAGCTGAGTCAAGTCGAGCACAAACTTAGCTTTCAAGCTCAAAAAATCAACTTGACTTGGCTTGAATGAGTCAAGTGAGTTAATCGAGCTAACTCAATTTGTATACAGCTCTAGCCACACATGGTTAGGATGAACATCGAGAGTCAAAGACGTGTGTATTGAGAAAAAAAAAAATACACTCTACAAGGCAAGAATCTCACAAAAGGGCAACTCTCAATTACCTAGGCTCCAACAAATTCAAATATCCTCAAAGCAAGGAGTTTAGAAATAATAAGTTTATATGTAAGTCCAATTACATATCTCTGGCAAAGCCTCCAAAGGATGTTGCACAATTGAAATAGTAAGAGGATTTTCGAATCTTTTCTGTATATGTCTTGATACAATAAACTATGCTTATGTAGAAAATCAATGAGATTTGTACAGCCGATGCACAATTAAAAATTCATACAAAATTATAATATAGGTACTGCCTATTATAAATCTATACAAGTAACACTCGATAAGAAGCTACGAGCCCTCGTCACACACAATTAATTAATTTCTACAATACAACGCTATTTATCCTAATTTAACTTCTTAGTTTAGATATTCACTTATATCTAATCATGCTACAACAAGTTCACAATATTTAGTTTAGTTTACTATCTAGCACTATTGTTGCAGTATGCCTTATGAGAAGAACAAATATCAATGACCTCCATCGTTAAATCCCGCTAAATCACTATATTTGCAATACACCTTAGGAGTGTGATAAATATGCGTGACCTCCTTCATCGGATCCCACCAATCATCGAGATCTTACTGGGCAAATCACACCAGTCACATCCTACCAACTATACACCTTGGTTGTTTCTGTCCACACAATCAATCATGAGTAATTATTTTTATTTTTCTACTTAGCGTAATTTTCTTTTCATTGATTTTATTATTCTTACTTACAAATCAATGAAATTTGTGACTCAATCTTAAATTTTAATCTTATTTGCCCATCAGTGAATTACTGAGAACCCTAAAAACATTATCACCGTTGAAAGAAAAGTCATTAGAACTGGGCAAAAAGATCTCATTTGAAAGACTAATTATCCCCTTCTAAATTGCCAGATTGTTGTAACATCAGTGGTTGAATAGTCAGATCATCATGCACAAGTCTGATCCTAATCTAGTTAGTATGGCACTTAGGGTCACAAGCGTTCAATCAATTTACTTCAAGTAAGACTCTAACACACCCGATGGTTAGATCAACTTTCATAAGTCTGATCCAAATTCGACAAGTTTGACACCTAGGATTACAAGCATTTATTTGATTTTAGTCAAGTAGACCTCTAGCATGCGCGACACTACTTCTGCGAATTAAAGTTATTCGTAGTAATACGTTTGGCCACACATACATACTAAACAGCAGTAGTATGACTAATATAAACCAGCCATTTCCTAAGCATTGATTAAGAAATTAGGATTATCCAACCAAAGTGAGTTTTTGAGAGGGATTAGAAATCAAAGGTGGAGAAGGCATGACGGTTATCGGGCCATTTTTAGCATGATCAATATGGGCTATCCATGTCACTGTGCTTGAAAGGATGATTTGGATCGTTCTAGCAAAAGTTATATTTTTAGAGGGATAAACAATCAAAGATGGGACCCAAATAATGAATGGATTAAATCAATGATCCACGCATTACTATTATAATATAAATGAGTCATCCATTGGCCTAACCATTTAACGGTTCATCAGAAAATTGTGACTTTTACAATGATCACAATCAAGGGTGGACCCAAATAACATGTGGTCTAGATCAATTATCTGGTTGTCAGTACTATGATCAAATTGATTGTCCATTTCCCTAGCCATTGAGGATCATCATACAAAGTGATTTTTAAGAAGGAATGGGCAACCAGGTGTGGGACCACATGATAGATGGTCTAGATCAATGATCAGAAATAATAGATGCTCTAGATCAATAATCGGACCATTTTGTAAAATGATCAATAACACCCGTGACTTCCAACTGGTAATTGAACCAAACGCATACATTCAAGTTAAGGAAATCACAGTCACCCTCCAAAATGTAATAAAAACTTGGGGATGATAATTCCCAACAAGGTATTGGGATACCTGGTAATTGAAATATCTAGGTCATCTACATGCCACGAATCCAAACGGCCACTAGAAGTTTTTCAGATGTGACTCTGGACTCGAAAGACAGTTCATGGTGATACCTTCAGTTTTAGCTGGCTTTGCCACCATTCCTTATTTATTACCTAACCCAAAAGTTATCCAGCAACACCTTTTAACGTTCTTATTGTAATTCTGAGCAATAATTCAAGGAATAATGCATCTGTGGAGTCCCTGCACTCATCATTAAAGTCGAAAATGGATAATCTATGCAAAAAGATGATCATCTGCTAAGGCCAATCTAGAGTTTATTTGAGAAGACTGAGCTTCTAAGGTTCCGAACATTGGAAAGATTGAATTCAAGGTCAAAACAGTTCCTCATCATCCTCAAGCAACTCTAAAAGTGGAGCTCATCTTCCCAAAGCACCACCACCAGTTCATGCCGACCGTGCAAAAGCCAATATATTTATTTCTTCATCAACTGCATCTGCCATTACAAGTATATCGTTCCTGGCCTGTCATCATATACTTCAATTGAGAGACTTGTTTGGCATAGAAATCTATAAATCATCAGCAATTTATGCATCATGACACTGGTTCTCGGAGAAACTATGAAATGACTGAATGCAATGGATGGAGGAATGTCTACTGCAAATAGGAAAGCATCACAACTTTTACTAGGAGGATTTGTTGCTGTCCATAGCTCAACAAGAAGGCATTGAACAAGTATTCATCAGGTCATCCACCGGACATTCATGTAAGGTGGAAGCAATCAGCAGTGAACACCTCTACAGGTATACCAAACAAGAAGATAAGAATAGTAATTCTGTGTCTGAACCACCATCAGTCATCAAGAAACAAAACCTAAGAAGATTCAGACACAAAAACAGTAAAAAGCGCTTTCTTAAAAGAAATAGGCATGTGCTCAATCCATGACCTTCTCATCACCTTTCAAGGAAAGAAAGCCTCAATGTTGATCACTTTCACTGAAAAAATACAAAACCTAATTCTGAAAAGGTGCTAACATCATTGTCAAGAGAAATTGAGGATAATGATTCCAAATTACTGGCAAATGAATACAATTTCCTCCATAATGTTGTCTGACTAAAGATACCCACCTTACTGGGATGAAGAAATTTCCAGCAGCAAGGCAAAATGCATCAGGTGATCAGTCAGCTTAAGTGGTGGGAAATTCAAAAAAGAAAACAAACATTCAAACAGGAAGCCAACAATCAACCTTCGGTTAAATAACAGCATCAACAGCACTGTTTAGAGTTATCATGCTTAGCATTTCCATTACAAAAAACCAAAGTAAAAAAGGAAAACAAAATTTATTACAGCAACAGAGCCATAAAAACTGAATCCTGCAAGATGGTCACTAAACCAACAACACCTAAGATCCCATGGATAAAAAGAAGAGGTTGCAGGTATACCATATTCCTGTTTATACATCACACCCAGATTCAGGTTTGACAACAGAATTTTACACCAAAAGGAAGAATATAAAAACCAAAACAGAAGACAACAAGCATCATTTACATCCTCTTATGAAATCTTCTCGTGTAATTCCCATTTCCTGCATAGTCACCTCTTCCACTCTGCTTGAATTGCCTTCTCTGAAATTTAAGATAAAGCAAGAACAGACACACTTGAAAAACTTAGACAATTTTTATATAAATATTGGAAATTTCCAAATTGCCACTAACATACAAAAGAAGATCAAAGTAAGGTGATGATTCCCCAATAAAGGGAGAATCTAGCACCGACATCTTTCACAGCATTAGCCTCTCTACAAACATGGTCGAATGAATTGCAAGCGTTTGTTATTCAATTTCAACAAGAAAACCACATTATGAATACTGTTCTAGATAATTTCTTAGAACCTCATGTCGAAGCTTTTGCGCTTCTGCTGAATTTGGTTCTCAGGCAGAATAAAATATGCAACTCTGTTTGAGAGACTCGAGAACAAGAACATTGAGATGGTCAAACAGCATAACTCATTTCCAATATTTATATAATGAAGAAAAAAGAGGTAGGTACCTCCATAGTGTTTGAAGAACAAGCTTCTTCTACAACACCAGTGTGTGAGGCCCACCTTGATCTAATGCCCACATCCGACCCGTCCACAAGTTGCTCCCTTTCAACTTCATTCTATATCCCAAAAATTAGGCCAATCCAAAATAAAGGCTGGTGTGTAGGGCCCAACATATTGTGTATGGCATCATATTCATACAGAATTATGGCACCATCAAGATGAATGCACACCCCAAAGTTAGACATTCTAAAACTCAGGTGGGCCACAAGTGACTTTAGAGGTTTTGGGCATTATTATACATGATGTGGGCTTACCTAAGTTTTGGAGGGCCTGATTTTGAAATCTATGGAGAAAATGTGGTGGTGGAACACGTGATGGATGGATTGTACGACTCATGCACAGATCACTGTGGCCCCACAACCAGTGTTGTAAAATACGCTTATTCTACAAATATTGTACAGGAACCAGCCTGGAGCAAAAAATGGATCGGAAGTAGCAAAAGAGAAACTTTTATTTTCTGCAATGTGATGGATGATACACAGGCACTTACAAATTACTTGGAAATTGCATGAGTGACATATAAGTAATTCAAATTATACCATCCAAATACCAGTTTAGATGTATCATGAACTAAAAACAATGCTTATTTCATTATCTAACTACCAAAATAGTGGACATTTTTGGATGGTTCCGAATAAAAATATCACATGGTCTTATCTACGCAAGTTTCCATGAATCAAGGGTGCCGGTTGTGCAACCAATCTGATTTTTGGACTGTAACTTGGCGAGAGTGGGTTCCTCGGTATATATGGTTTAATTAGGATTATTTTGTTCCATGTTTCCCATTTTGAAGTTCTTGCCTATCAAGTGTCATAGCAACCGGAGTATCAAAGAACGCTCCATAGAAAGAAACGGTGTAGGGTTTGTTTTGCCTATCTCATGTTCCAGCTTGTCTCAGCCACTGGGCCCACATGCTGAGTTTATTTATTTTTTTAATGATGAGAACTGTCCATGTTGCAAATGTTCCAATCTGTCCAGTCCAGCAGGGTCACCCACCGGGAAAGTTGACTCTCCAAAAATCAGGCCAATCCAACCATCATGTATGCTACCATATGAATTTGGAGTTTTGGGGGGTTGACCAGTGTTTTCTATGATGTGGACCACCTGGATAGGCATTTTCTTTCTCTTTTTCTTTCTTCTTTTTTTTTTTTTTTTTTCAGATGCCCCACCACCAGTCAGACCTCAACAGGTCCATGGCAATCCACGCCTACACAGGAACTTAATATAACTTTAATATATAAGTTTTATCAATAATATATGGCATGCCAATTTGTGTCATCCAAACACCAAATAGTGCTATCCACATATGTCTACACAGACATTTAGTGTCACTTGCAAACACCATATATTCATTGTTATCATAGGAGTAATCATCATAAGATAAACATATCCAGGTGACTATATCCGCACAGCGCTATGATGCATGCCAAACGGGCCCTCAATGTCTCAAATAAGATAAACCAACAATGCAAGAGCTGGAAAAGTATCCTATGCGCATAAAATATAACTATGAGAGTTAAAGAGTTCTCACCATTCCCATCTTTTGAAGACAACAATAAAATATCACTTCTTCCACCCCCTTTACCACTTGCTTGAGCCAGCCTTTGTCCCCGCACTGACGGTGAGTTCACTTTCCCATTGGTTGCAGATGGCAGAGAATGCCATCTGGTGAAATCATTTTTCTCAGGCCCATCTTGACCAAACCTTGGTGAGCCTTGTCCCCACAGCTTCGCCTTTGCTGATTCAGTTGCCGCCATATAGCTTGGCAGAGTAGGGCTGTGCTGTAAACCATTCTCTGAAAATTCTGGCTTCGCCAGGAAAGAAGCTCTCCTCCTAGTGGTTTTCTGGTTTTCAAGGCTAGGCTGATCTTCCTTAGAGTTTAACTCTCCATTCGTCACAGTTATGTTTCCATCTCTGACCTCCAATGGATGTAACTCGACTGCAGGATGATTGTCACGCAACACATCAACCGGTCCATCTGTTGCTACTGTTTTTGAATCAGTCTCCAAATCTAGGTGATCCAGAGATGCAACTGTTGTATCTTTGTTCAGCTTCTCTGCAGAATCCACAATGTCTTGAACCGCAGTGTCAGATGGAGAGGTTGAGACCGTCATACTGTATTTAGGTTTCTCAGCTTCAACCTCTAGCCGATCAGAAGCCTCTGTTGTAGAATTAGACATCTTTCTCAAAGTGCGCTTAACCTTTTCGAGCTCATTTTGGGGATATTCTGGGGCTGAATCTGCTGGATAGCTCGAAATTTTACTCAAGTTATGTTTGGATTTTTCAGATTCAGAGGTGAAATGGGTTGAGCCAGGCTCCGTGTTGGCAGCAGGAATCCTCCGGACACTGCGATTTGACCGTCTGCTATCAGTTTCTAAATGATGAGATGTTCCCTGTTTTGTTTGAAATTTTGAATCAACGCCCTTCTTGGATTGTAAAATTGGTTTCCAAAAACAGGTGGACGTCCAGCGCTCTAGCCAGTTCCAAGCTGAATTAGGTTCCCCTTGTCCATACTGAATCAGCAGAGGCATGGCAGTGGATGATGTAACGAGTTGCTAACAACAACAACAACATCAAAAGAGATAAGCATGAGTGCCATGCCAAAAAAAAAAAAAAAGGTTGACGTCACCAATATTCATAAGAAGAATAGAAAATATCCTGCCTGCCAGTTTAAAATTATATATATATATATGGGAAAAGGTACTATGCGCTCGACCTCACGATAAGCTCCCGTGAGGTCGAGCTGTGTGGGCCCCACCGTGATGCGTGTCAACCATCAACACCGTGCATTTGATGGGTCCCCTTTAAATTATGGGATATCCCAAAAATCAGCCGTATACGGAACTCAGGTGGGCCATACCATCTAAAATCATGTGAAGAAACCGTTAAAACATATAAAAGCACTTGGTGGGGCCCACCTGAAATTTGCATGTGTCTGAAACTTGGTTTGAACCCTCATCCAAGTGGGAAACACATAATGGATGGGCTGGATTTGCAAACCACATCTCAGTGGGCCTAAAAAATGATTATGAATGTTTTAATGGTGCACGGCCCCTCTCCACTTCTGTATGTGGTGTGGCCCACACAAGTCACGGATTGACTTGATTTTTGAGACCTAGGCCCACGATGGAATGGTGCATCTGACTGATGGGGTAGATGTTCGAAACGCATCACGGTGGGGCCCACACAGCTCGACCTCATGGTACGGACTCGTGAGGTCGAGCGCATAGCGTGTCTATATATATATATATATATATATATATATATATATATATATATAATGAGCCGCTATTTGTATGACCATTTTCCATTGCAAACTGTCAAATGTAGAAGAAAAATCAAAGCATATTTGTTGCTTATTTAAATCATCTCACTTTACATTCTTTTTTTTTTCCGATGCATTAACATACACTCTTTTGTAATTTAAGCATGCACGATTCCATCAGAACACTGCACCTTCAATGGACGTATCTATAACAATACACACAGCAGCACTAACCTTAGTAACAAATGCACTTCCCATCAGTTTCTCTGTCCAAACCAATACCCCTGAAGACTCCAAAGGCTTTGCATCCTGATAAAAATGAAGCAGCCATTCTTACAACAGGCAAGACAGGCAAATAGCATCCAATTAAACTAATTACTAAAGATGTTATATCCTTGATATGAAAGAAATGTAACACTGATGATCATGATGTCAAAACACATTTAAATTGTCAGAAGTCCCACTTTGTGAGAATTCACAGGATTCATCATCATCTAAGCCTTATCCCAACTAATTGGGGTCAGCAAGTTATGGCGTAAGTTTGACACTGGCTGCCAAACTTACACAACCCTCCTTTATCCGGGCTCGGACCTGGCAATGAGAGCATATTACTCGCACAGGCGCAATGTAATAGACATTTTTTAAAAGGTAATGTAATAGCCTATTACATAGGTCGATTATAATCAAGCACTATCTAATCATCTATTAAATAGGTTGATTAGATTACAATCAGCAAGTTAGAGGAAACACAAGATTACGGATATTTTATAAACAATCAAGATAGCATCTCCTGCTGATTGATATCAATTACTGAAAGCTTCTATGATCATTAGGATGGACTTCCAGAGAAATGACATGACAAAACTATAAATGAAAATATGCGTTCATACTTTATGTTAACAGAAAAGGAGACGAACAGATTGGAGACATCTTACTGATCATTATGAACCTATCAAAAGAAACTTTCAGCCAAAATCTCTGCCAAGTTCATTGAACTTACCAAAGCCTTCTCCTGGCATCGTATTTTACATATTTCTACCCCAATATCAGACTGCCTGATTCTTTGGCCACGAAAATGCGCTTGTAACCTTACAATTCCCTGTAAACAGAACAAAGTTGCAACAGCTTGTCTCCTCACCAAATGCCCACGAACAAATGCCTGCAGCCTTATGATGCTCCTCGATGCTCGAAATGCTCGACGAGCCTTTACAAACAATTAGCTTACATCATCATCACAGTAATAACACTGACCAGATGGTGTAATAAAAGAGACTAAATTTGGTAACAGCAACAGCAACAACAACAAAAAGTGGCAAAAAATACTACTACAGATATCATGTCCTTGTTAATTAGCATTCAATATAATAAAATACGAGAAAGTATTTCTGGCATCCTTGCATATGATTTTCTCAAAGTTTCCAAGTGTTCCATGCCAATCAGAAATAACACCAAATGATATTGGTTAAACATGGTAAGAAGAGAAATTGTTTTAATAACACCAACTAACACTGGCCAGCTTGCACAATGAACGAGAACAAATTTGGGGGGAGAAGTGGCAGAAAATACTGCAGATATCATGCCCTTGTTAATTATTATTCAATACAAAATACAACAAAGTCTTTTTGGCATTTTTTGCCAATGATTATCTAAAGTTTGCAAGTCTTCCATACCAATCAGATGTAACACCAAATTATATTGGTAAAACCTGGTAGAAAATAGTCTTTTTTTTCCGCAAGTAGGAATTGAACTTGTTTTGATAGTTAATGTACCTCCACGGTTCAAAATATTTCCAAAATGCAGAACCCGCAACATAGAAAATAACCAATTTGGTGTGAGAGTCTTGAACCTGAGTTGCACCCGCATCATCCACATCAAGACGAGTCACGCGGTGTGATGTAGGTCCACGGCCCACCATAGGGCCCAGCATATGCTGATTTTAGACTGTTTGTTGATAAATTTCAGGCCTAAATATCAAGAACTGCAATTTAGTATTTATGAAAGATGTGAAGGCTAATTTAAAGATATGATTGAAGATTTTGAAGATTATTTGTTAGATTTTCTTTTACTATTATTAGGCTTGTTGTCATCTTAGGTAGATTAAATTGATTTGAAATCAATTAACATTAGTATGAAATCAATTTAATGGGTGGGAGATTTTCATTAAAGATTCGTAGGGATTGTCTTTGGAGTCTACAAAGGAGTAGGAGGTAGGCATTCCAAATTTTGTGGGTTGTGGGTTTTGTTAAGTATTGTAAGAGAAGAAGTTTGATATCAATAAAATTATTTCTTCCTCTCCACTCCAATATTCTTGTGGGTGTACTATTGTCCATTTCTTTGCGATTCGGGTGTCGAGATCTCATTGACTCAATAACTAGGTGACACCACAGTACGACTCATCCAACCAGTCTAAAAGTTTGGATTCATTAGATACCCGCATTTTCCAACTTTTTGTTTGAAGGATAATGCAAATTTTATTGAAAGCACTGAGATGGCATAGAAGCTAGAACCAAAATAAGAAAGAAAAAGAGAAAATTATCACGGTAGACGCCACCTTTTATACAGCTTCTTTTTTTAACAATCCAAAACTCACCTTCCCAACTTAGAAGTTGCACGTACGGACAGAGCATTTGAGGACGAAAATACCCCTGCTTTTCACTGCCATTGCTTTCACTCCCTTTAACGAAAAACCCACATGCGCCTTTTCAAAATACATGCCTTCCACTCCCTTGCAACTATTACGCTGTGTGTCGAGACTACGTAAGAGGAGCTTCTATCCAGAATTTACAGGATTATTAAGAGTAGACCAACAAATTATGATATTAGGATGAAAGTATTATATCCTTGCTCAAACATCCCTCCAACCGAAATCGAAGATGACGATGATGTGAGAGAGTTCTTGTCAACACAATTGGAGCATTCGGATAAATTAATCCCTTTAGTCATCGAGACAATGTAACACATTAATAGGACAACACACGTGGATAGTGTGGCTGAGGAGCATAGCGTGGAATTTGAATACAATCCATGTCCATTACAAGTGGGAGTAAGCAACAATCAATTACCCGAGGCGCCTCAAACATCAAACTTTGTGACTAACCAAGTCAGCAGGGCACGTGACCTTAACCTCATTTATGAATACATGGCACCACTTTTAGCAACAATAACGAATCTGTCATCATCATCCACCACCCGATCTGTATGTGTAAGCGACATTCCGCTTCCAGACCTTCCTGAAACATCAAACTTCATCACTTGTCAAGTTCTCGTGCCGTTCGAAAATGCTACAGTCACCAATGCAAAAATGTTGGAATATACGAATTCGTTGGGTGAACCGATCGATATAGCTGTTGGGCAAACATTTAAGAACAAGAGTCGGTGTCGGTATGTTTTCAGCCAATTTGCAATTCACAATAACTTCCAGTATAGGGTATTGTATTCAACGTCCACGAGATTCACTGTGGTGTGCTTCGAAGATACATACAAATGGAGGGTTCATGCATCTCGAGTGAATGATGCGGGGATATTCAAGATACAAAATTATACATCAAAACACACGTGCGGCATGTCATGGATAAAGAACAATCACCGACAAGCAAGCAGTAAGTTAGTGTGTAATCTGGTTGTTAGCCGCATTGAGCAACGCCTAGGGTTGAGGCCAAGTGATATTATCTCCGCCATGTAAGAGAAATATAATATTCTTATCAGTTATAAGAAGGCATGGAAAGCTAAGGAGCTTGCAATAAATTGAGTGATGGGGTCTTATAAAGACTCCTACAATCAACTCCCCTTGTATTTGCATGAGTCGAGGATGGCCACCCCGGGGACGGTGACTGCCGCGATTGTTAACCCTGAGACTATTAGGTTCGAGAGATGTTTTGTAGCGCTCAAACAATGCATTCAAAGTTTTCAAAATTCTATGCGGAAGGTATTGGCCATTAACGGAACACACTTAAAGGGCAAATACAGGGGTGTTCTATTCATTGCCACGGCCTTAGATGGGGACAATCATATTTTTCCAATTGCGTTTGGCATCGAGGAATCAAAGAACAGCAACAATTGAAATTGGTTCCTTAACTACCTTAACTATGCGTTAGGGTCTCTTCCGAGTCTTGTGATTATATCTGACCGACATAAAGGTTTAATGAAAGAGGTTCTCCAAGTCTTCCCACATGCAATCCATGGCTACTGCGTGTACCATATCTATAGAAACTTGGTGGATACTTATAAAGACAAGTCATTGGAGATGTACTATTAGCGGGCTGTGAAGACATGCAGGAGGGCTGAATTCGAAAAATTAATGCATGATATCGAAATGGCCAACCCCCCAGTACATGCATGGCTGAGAGAAATCGGGTACGAGAGATGGGCATCTTCGCACTTTCCAAGAAAAAGATTTAACTTGGTCACTACAAACATATCCGAGTGTGTTAATGCCCTTTTCAAAGAAGCACGCGAATACCCCGTTATTAAATTAATAGAGGCAGTAAGATTTAAGATACAGGAATTGTTTTACAAGAGAAGAAAATCTGTAGCATCATTTGTAGGACCGTTGACACCATGGGCAGAGGAACAGTTAAAGGATCTTGTACAGAAGGCGCAAGATGTTCGTTATCATGCAATTTCTCGAGATGAGTACTATGTTGTGAGAGATTATAATGATACGGTCAAAATCAGTGAGTTTTCATGTACATGTCACGAGTTTGACATAAAAGGGTACCCTTGTATGAATGTCCTGTCAGCATGGATAAATTATAATCTTCTTCATTACTCATACTGCTCCCCATTCTACACGGCACAAAATTACCTGACCATGTATAACGAATCGGTGTACCCAGTACGTGACAAGAGCGAATGAAAAATTTCAGTGAGCTTTAAGGAGTATTGTGCGCAGATTAAACCTGCAGGACAGAGGAGGTCATCCGGAAGACCAAAAAAGCTAAGAATTCTCTCGTGTAGAGAGGAATGAAAAACAGTAAAAAGTGGGCGATGTAAACAAACAGGGTACAATCGTCAAAAGTGCAAGTTTCCTATACTCGATGAATAACATACTTTGTAATTTATATAGTGTTTTGTATGATACATGATTTGTAATTAATTTTGATGGATGATGAAATTAACTTTCTGAATTATAAGAAACATAACGTTAAACTAAACGATTTCATGCTTGCATCTTTTAATTTCCAATTTACCCCATTCAATTTCCGGTTTGCCCCGCTTAATTTTCTAATTTGCCCCACTCAATTTCTAGTTTGCCCCGCTGAATTTTCAGTTTCTAATTGACTCATGCCTCCATTGCCTCGGTCATTTTCATGGAAGCGTCGCTCAATTTCTAATTTCCATCACTCATTTTCATGTTTTCCTGGCTAAATTTCTGCAACACGTTTTGAAAACTAGAAGCAAAATTAATTTAGCAGGGCAAACTGAAAATTGAGCAGGGCAATTTATAAAATTGAGCAGGGCAAACTGAAAATTGAGCGAGGCAAACTAGAAATTGAGTGGGGCAAACTGAAAATTGAGCAGGGCAAACTAGAAATTCAGCAGGGCAAACTGGAAAATGAGCGGGGCAAATTGGAAATTGAGCAAGGGAAACTTGAAATTCAGTGGGGCAAACTGGAAATTAAGCGGGGCAAACTGGAAATTGAGCGGGACAAACTGAAAAATTGATCAGGGCAAACCGAAAATTGAACGAGGCAAACTGGAAATTGAGCAATGCAAGCATGAAATCGTTTAGTGTAACGCTGTGTTTCTTGTAATTCAGAAAGTTAATTTCATCATCCACCAAAATTAATTACAAATCATGTATCATACAAAACACTATATAAATTACAAAGTATGTTATTCATCGAGTATAAGAAACTTGCACTTCCAGCAATTATGCCCCATTTGTTTACATCGTCCATGCTTTACTGTTTTCTGTTCCTCTCCACGCGAGAAAATTCTTAGCTTTTTTGGTCTTCCGGATGACCTCCTCTATCCTGCAGGTTTAATCTGCGCACAATACTCCTTGAAGCCCGCTGAAATTTCCCATTCGCTCTTATCACATACCGGGTACACTGATTCACTATACGTGGTCAGGTAATTTTGCAACGTGTAGAATGGGGAGCAGTATAAGTAATGAGGAAGATTATAGTTTATACATGCTGATAAGACAAGCATACAAGGGTACCCCTTCACGTCAAACTTGCGACATGTACATGGAAGCTCACTGAGCTTGATTGTATCATTATAATCTCCCACAACATAGTACTCATCTTGAGAAATTGCATGACAATGAACATCTCGCGCCTTCTGTACAAGATCTTTTAACTGTTCCTCCACCCATGGTGTCAATGGACCTACAAATGATGCTGTAGATTCTATTCTCTTGTAAAACAATTCTTGTATCTTAAATCTTACCGCCACTATCAATTTAATAACAGGGTATTCATGTGCTTCTTTGAAGAAGGCATCAACACACTCGGATATGTTTGTAGTGACCAAGATAAATATTTTTCCTGAAAAGTGCGAAGATGTCAATCTCTCGTACCCAATTTCTCTCAGCCATGCATGTACTGGGGGGTTGGCCATTTCAATATCATGCATTAACTTTTCGAATTCAGCCCTCCTGCATGTCTTCACAGCCCGCCAGTCGTACATCTCCAACGACTTGTCTTTAAAAGTGTCCACTAAGTTTCTATAGATATGGTACGTATAGTAGTCATGGATTGCATGTGGGAAGACTTGGGGAACCTCTTTCATTAAACATTTATGTGATTATGTCGATCAGATATAATCACAAAACCCAGAAGAGACCATAACGCATAGTTAAGGTAGTTAAGGAACCAATTCCAACTGTTGTTGTTCTCTGATTCCCCGATGTCAAACACAGCCGGAAAAATATGATTGTCCCCATCTAAGGCTGTGGCAATGAATAGAACCACCTTGTATTTTCCCTTTAAGTGTGTCCCGTCAACGGACAATACCATCCGCATAGAATTTTGAAAACTTCGAACGCACTATCCGAGCGCTACAAAACATCTCTCGAATCCCAGAGTCTCTGGGTTAACAACAGCAACAGTCATCATCCCCAGGTTGGCCATCCTCAACTCATGCAAATACAAGGGGAGTTGATTGTAAGAGTCTTCATAAGACCCCATCACGCGATTTATTACAAGTTCCTTAGCTTTCCATGCCTTCTTATAACTGATAAGAATATTATATTTCTATTGCATGGCGAAGACAATATCACTTGGCCTCAACCCTGTGTTGCTCAATGCGGCTAACAACCAGATCACACGCTAACTTACTGTTTGCTTGTCGGTGATCGCTCTTCATCCATGACATGTCGCACGTGTTTTGAAGTATAATTCCGTATCTTGAATATCCCTGCATTATTCACCCGAGATGCATGAACCCTCCATTCACATGTATCTTCGAAGCACACCACGGTGAATCTCGTGGACGATGAGTACAATACTCTATACTAGAAGTTATTGCGCAAATTGGCTTGAAACATACTGACACCGACTATTGTCCTTAAACATTTGCCCAACGGCTATATCGATCTGTTCACCCAACAAATCTGTATATTCCAGCATTTCTGTATTGGTGAATGTAGCATTTTCGAACAGCACGAGAACTTGATGAGTGATGAAGTTTGATGTTTCGAAAAGGTCTGGAAGTGGAATGTCGCTTACACATACAGATCAGGTGGTGGATTATGATGGCAGATCTGTTGTTGTTGCTAAAGGTGGTGCCATGTATTCATAAATGAGGTTAAGGTCACGTGCTCCGCTGACTTGGCTAGTCACAAAGTTTGATGTTTGAGGCGGCTCGGGCAGTTGATCATTGCTTACTCCCACTTATAATGGACATGGATTGTATTCAAATTCCACGTCATGCTCCTCAGTCACACTGTCCACGTGTTGTCCTATTAATGTGTTGCATTGTCTCAATGACTAAAGGGATGAATTTATCCGAATACTCCAACTGTGTTGCCAGGAACTCTCTCACGTCATCGTCGTCTTCAATTTCGGTTGGAGGGATTGATTCGTTTGAGCAAGGATACAATACTTTCATCCTAATACGCAATCTGTTGGTCTACTCTTAATAATCCTATAAATTCTAGATAGAAGTTCCTCGTACGGAGTTTCGACACGTAGCGTAATAGTTTTCGAATTTCCACCCGTGTACCGGTATCACTTGTTTTCACATTCTAACTCCCCGCCATAACAGCATATGATTCTCGCAGCCATTATCTGAAAACCAATACAATAACATATTATCAATGAATCTTTAAACAATGAAAGCTTGCCATAAGACAAAACTCGATTAAATAATAGAGGACCGAGAACTCACTTTCCATTATAGATGAGGATGATACAGAGCTTAAGGAAATAAAGAGTAAGCAACACGTTAAAATTTCAAATAAACAACCAGAGCTTATATGGATTAGATCTTCAAAGATACGAATGATTTCATGTGGTGCTCATTAAATTCAGCGACGCTATCTATCATGAAATTGACTAAGGCAAGCATGAAAATTGGGTGATACAAACTAGAAATTGATCGAGGGAAGCATGAAAATTCAGCGATGCAAACTAGAAATTGAGCGAGGGAAGCGTGAAAATTCAGCGAGGCAAACATTAAATTGAGCGGGGCAAACTAAAAAATCAGCGGGGCAAACTGAAAATTGAGTGGGGCAAACTGAAAATTCAGCAGGGCAAACTAGAAAATCGATAAGGGCAAACTGAAAATTGAGCAGGGCAAACTAGAAATTCAGCGGGGCAAACTGAAAATTCAGCAAGGCAAACTAGAAATTCAGCGAAGCAAATTATAAATTCAACAGAGCAAATTGGAAAATGAGTGAGGCAAACTGGAAATTGAGCGAGGGAAACTTGAAATTCAGCAGGGCAAACTAGAAAATGAGCGGGGCAAACTTGAAATTAGGCGAGGCAAGCTAGAAATTGAGTGAGGCAAATGGAAATTGAGCGAGGAAAACTAGAAATTCAGCGAGGCAAACTGCAAATTCGGTGAGGCAAATTGAAAATTCGGCAAGGCAAACATGAAATTCAGCTATGCAAGCAAACATGAAATTGAGCGAGGCAAACATGAAATTGAGCAAGGCAAACTGGAAATTGAGCGAGGCAAGCAAGAAATTGAACGAGGCAAGCAAGAAATTGAGCAACGCAAATATGAAATTGAGTGAGACAAAAATGAAATTCATCAAGGCAAACATAAAATTTATCGAGGCAAACATTAAATTTAGGCGAGCATGACATGAAATTGAGTTGGGCAAACATTAAATTGAGCAAGCCTAGCATGAAATTGAGCTGGGCAAACATTAAATTGAGCGAGCCTAGCATGAAATTATCGAGGCAAACATTAAATCAAGCGAGCCTAGCATGAAATTTATCGAGGTGAACATTAAATTGAGTGAGCCTAGGATGAAATTGAGCTGGGCAAACATTAAATTGAGAGAGCCTAGCATGAAATTTATCGAGACAAACATTAAATTGACCTTAGCTAGCATGAAATTGAGTTGGGCAAACATTAAATTAAGCAAGCCTAGCATGAAATTGAGCGAGCCTAGCATGAAATTGAGTGAGCCCTAACATGAAATTGAGTGAGCTTCAAATGGAATTGAGCGAGTTTCACATGAATTTGAACAATCAACGCATAAAATTGACAAAGCCTAACAAATGAAATTGTACGAGCCTGACATGAAATTCACCGATCCTAACATGGAATTGACTGAACTTCACATGCAATGAAATTGTACGAACCTAGCGTTTTTTTAAAGACCTGTACCTCCAACAACCGTAGTACCGGTCAAATGCAAGTTGAAGAAGGGTGCTTTGGAGTGAGGGAATATTTTGAACCTTTTCAAGGATTACAGATGCAACCAGTTTGGAGGATTTCACATAACCCCAGCCAAGATGGAAAATGGCAAATGTAGAATGATAATATGTAGATGATAAATGGAGATTTTAGTAAGGAAAATGAAAACAAAAACGTGCGTAAGTGGGTTTTTCGTTGCAAGGGAGTGAAAGGCATGTATTTTGAAAAGGCGCGCATGGGTTTTTCGTTTAAGGGAATGAGAGCAATGGCAGTGAAAAGCAGGGGTATTTTCGTCCTCAAATGCTCTGTCCGTACGTGCAACGTCTAAGTTGGGAAGTTAAGTTTTGGACTGTTCAGAAAAGCTGTATAAAAGGTGGCATCTACAGTGATAATTTTCCCAAAGAAAAATTGCAATCTGTTCGAGAAAATATACAACAGGCACACTCCACAACCACGGACCTAGCTTTGAGGTAGACCACCTCCACCTTTGAAGACTCGTTCCTAAAGAATCTCTCATTCCTCTCACTGCAAATTGCCCACATAATTGCTAGCAGAGAACCTCCATACAACTTTCTTGTACATCCCCATTCTCACACCGTGCCAAGCAGAGAGCAAAGAACCCATCAAGGCTGGCATAACCCACCTCAAATCAAATGACATGAGAAAGCTATTCCATTTGTCTGACGAACGAGCAATGAAGGAAAAGGTGGTCCACAGAGATGGCATCCACCACACAAATCACAAACACATTGGGAAGCACCATAGCTCTCCTTTGGAGGTTGTCAACAATGAGAACCATATTTCTTCCAACTAACCGACCAAAACCGCAACTTTTAAGGGAGCCTCGTACTACCACACATAAGCAATGTGCACACAGGAATCAGCCTTAGAAGGATGCCGAAGAAACTCACAGAAGGAGCGTACCAAAAAACAACCCGTTTTATCCTTTAACCAAATTATCCTATCCTAATCACCTTGCATTGGAGAACAACAATGGAGGCAATCAATCAACTTCACAAACTCCTCCATTTCCTCCCGCAATGACTCCTCTCCACATTAAATCTTCCCACTTCCATATAGGAGCTAGATTATTTTTTTTAGAGAGAACAAAATTTTATTAAGTAGTAAGCGAGAACATGCGAAAGAATACAACCTAACTCTACAACTCAAAGAACGAGGAGAGATCAACATAATTAACCTACTTTACATAAGAAGCCCAATTCAAAACCTTAATTTTAATACCCTATATAACTCTTCCAACAAAGACCTGCTATTCTTGAAACACCTCATATTGTGTTCTCCCCAAATGGTCCAAAATGAGTAATCTTCACACTACTATTCCCACTTTGCCCAAGCAAGATAGAACATTTCTAAAAAGTGGTCCCACACCTTACAAACGAACCCACAATGAATAAAAACATGGTTGGTTAATTCCATATCATCCATGCACAACAGACGTGTTGCGAAGGAAGGGTAAGGGATCTCCTTTACAAATTATCGATAGTCAAGATTATCTTTTTCCCACTAGCCATGCAAAAATTGACTTTCTTGTTTCCCCTAGGAGAGCTAAATTCATCTTCTCCAAAGAGCCACCCCCCCCCCAAAAAAAAATAATAATAATAATCAACAGCCTTCACACTTCCTCCCAACCTAAAAGATGGAATTTCTTCCTACCACACTCCACGTCTTAGATGCTCCAGCCTAGCTAGAATGGACTTTCGGCATCTAAAGAGAGACATACAGTACAACGGCATATTAGAGAGGACCGTTTTGATGAGAGTGAGCTTCCCTGCAATAGACAGATACCGACTTTTCCACTTTGACAACTTCCTCTCAAACCTCTCCACAACAACATCCCATAAGTGCTTGGCCCACTTCTCAATACATAGGGGGAGACTAAGGTAGGTGGAGGGGAACATCACCATCTAGAGCAAAAAACGCCTTCCATATACGTAATATCCTCCTTAGACATCCTTACTCCTAGCATCTTGCTCTTGGCTATCTTGAATCTTAGACCCAACACCGCTTCGAAGCATAATACAATCATTCTTAACTTGTCCATCATTTCCTCATTTAAATCACAAAAGAGAATTCTATCATTTGCATCTTGAAGGTGGGTAATTGGAGGGTTGTCCTTGTCGACACTAAACCTGCGGATGAGGCCAACTTCCTGCCCCTCACTAACATCCTTGCCAAAGCTTCAACCACCACCACACAAAAGGAGGGGATAACAAATTTCCTTGCCAAATTCCCCTCAAAGGCTTGAAGAATCCTTTTGGGGGCCGAGATCAAGAATCTAGCCAAACCGACGTACTTCATCATCCACCTCCTCCATTTCAGCCCACATCCCAGCCATTGATCAAGATCGAGAATCTAGCTAAACCGACACACGCCACAATCCACCCCCTCCATTTTAGCCCACATCTCAATCTCCCTAACAAAATAGTCCAGGAACTTCTAGTTAACATGATCGTAAGCTATTTCTATGTCTAGCTTGCATATACTGGCTTCCCCACTGGAGAGTCAATGCATTCATGAGCAAGTAAAATATTGTCCAATATCTGTCTTCCGGCCACGAACGCTCCCTGGTTCTTCGAGATAACACTAGCAAGGACTGCCCAAAATCAAGTAGCCAATGATTTTGTGAGGATTTTGTACAACCCCCCAATCAAGTTGTAATCAGCCTGAAATCCTTGAGGCTCTCCGCCCCAAACACCTTCAAAACAACAGCGATGAAGGATGCCCCTAACGCAGTCAATAGGCAACCCCTCAAATGGAACTCTGACATGAAGCTCTTGACATCGTCCTCACCACTCCCCACATATCTAGGAAGAACGTCTTAAGAAAGTGATGCAAGACAATTAACCACTTGCTCTAAAAGCTCGAACTGTTAGAGTATAGCGAATTAATCTGTTTATCTCATAGCCCAGGCCTCACATCTCATGGGTTAGGAACTCAGCCGAACCCCCTTCGTGAGCCCCAAATCACATGGGCCGCCCACCCCGAGTTTGTCCCCGCATCCCACAAGCTACCCCACTCGAGCCCGATGTGAAATGCACATTAATCACCCCTGGTGAGGAGTCTCGAACACAAGACCTCCTCCGTGGGCCGCACCCACCCCGAGTGTGCCCCCGCATCCCACAAGCGACCTCACTCGAGCCCAGTGTGAAAATGCCCCTGCATTAATATTTGATGCAAGACAATTAACCACTTGCTCTAAAAGCTCAAACTGTTAGAGTATGACGAATTAATCTCTTTATCCCATAGCCTAGGCCCCACATCTCATGGGTTTTAGGACCTCGGCCGAACCCCCTTCGTGGGCCCCAAATCACATGGGCCGCCCACCCCGAGTGTGTCCCCGCATCCCACAAGCTACCCCACTCGAGCCTAGTGTGAAATGCGCATTAATCACCCCTAGTGAGGAGTCTCAAACACGAGACCTCCGTGGGCCGCACTCACCCCGAGTGTGCCCCTGCATCCTACAAGCGACCCCACTCGAGCCCAGTGTGAAAATGCCCCTGCATTAATCACCCCCGGTGAGGAGTCTCGAACCCAAGACCTTCCGCTCTGATACCAATTTGATGCAGGACAATTAACCACTCGCTTTAAAAGCTCGAACTGTTAGAGTGTGGCGAATTAATCCCTTTATCTCATAGCCCAGGCCCCACATCTCATGGATTTTAGGACATTGGCCGAACCCCCTTCATGGACCCCAAATCACATGGGCCGCCCACCCCGAGTGTGTCCCCACATCCCACAGGCTACCCCACTCGAGCCCGATGTGAAATGCGCATTAATCACTCCCTGAGGAGTCTCGAACACGAGACCTCCTCCGTGGGCTGCACCCACCCCAAGTGTGCCCCTACATCCCACAAGCAACCCCACTCAAGCCCAGTGTGAAAATGCCCCTGCATTAGAAAGCCATCAAACCCTTGAGTCTTATCTCGCCCCAGAAACTCAACTGTCACTTTAACCTCCTCTTCCATAAAGGGGGCCTCGAGGGAGGCATCCTCATCTTCGGATAAGCATCTATAAGTCGAGGTCATCCAATGAAGAGTTGCATTCTTCCTCCTTGTCAATTCTCCTTCTGTCCACAACAATGCTGCCAATCTTGCTGCTTCTAGCCCATGCACCAGCGATACTCTAGAAGAACTTTGTGTTTTTGTCCCCCCTCCTTTAGCCAAGTGGCCCTCGACCGTTGCCTTCACTTAATTTATTCCTTTTTAACGCAGGATGCATCGTCCTAGTTTAACCTCACCTTGTCCTCTATTTCTTCCGTCGTTAGCTCCCTTTCCTCCACAATTAGATTACGGGCCACAATATGACTAAATATCATTAATTCCACCCTCCCAAGTTCCCAGCATTTCCCTACTCCAAGATATTAGCTTCCTTGTCAACAAGTTGAGTTTCTAGCTCAATCTAAATCTCCCTACTCCAAGATATTAGCTTCCTTGTCAACAAGTTGAGTTTCTGGCTCAATCTAAATTCCACAAAGCCCTCCATTTGGAACGACCTCCACCAGTCCTTTACCAAACTAGATAAGCCTTCCACATCAAGCCAACCCAATTCAAACCTGAAAGATTTCGGGCCTCAACTTTCTGCTTCAACATCCAACAAGATAGGGCAATGATTGGAAACTAGTTCCAGCAAAAGCTTGGATAGAAAAGAAAACGTGATATAAGGAGAAAACGTGATCTAGGGGGACTACCTCACTGTCTGTTTTAAATAAAACGTGATCGTTTCTCCAAATTTATGATCCAAACCTACCAAAAAAAAAGGCCCTTTTGGATATTTATATGGAAAAAGACATTTTTATTTTCTTGCTATTATAATCCTTTCTTTTGTTGTACAAACAAGGTAGGTTCACAAATCCATGGATTTGTGATATTTTTTTATCATCTTCATGAAGACAAACCGCTTTGCCCTGTTTTCATAAACCCTACTGTATTTCCATCGACAAGGAGGTGACAATCAAATAGATGTTATAGTCAGGTGGAAATATGGTGGTATGGTCCCCTCGCTTTCGAAGGAACCTAATGGATTAAAGGATGGCAGATTTTATGAGGTTGGATGAGCTCATTTGGTCAATATTCCTTTCTTTTCATTACACATATTAGTGGTGATGGAGGTCAACCGCCTGAGAAGGTTTTCAATCAGGTACTTTTAGCAGTCCCTTCAAGGAGTGGTGGTCCTGGTGGATGGTCACATGCCCCACATCACTCCAGTTTGGCACTTCCCCAGTCCTCCTAGGGTGGTTTTGTTTGGTTGGTTAGCTGTTAATGACAAAGTTCTTATGATCGACCATTTACAAAACAGGAGGATAATGCTTCTGAATGTAGTATACATCTAACTATCCTTCCCTTCCCTTCTCTTTTGTTCTGCTTGTTCTCTCTTTGGTTGGTTTCAATAAATTGACATTACCATTCAAAAAAATCAGTAAAATGTTTTTTTCTATTTTTTTCCTAATGTTTTTGTTCTAGTTCTTTTCCTTTCTGTCATATTTCTTCTCTAATTTTCCCTATTTTCTGGTTTTTTTTTCAGTCTTTTATTTTTCCCTAATTTTTACTGATTTTTAATAATTTCGCTTAAAATTAATTATTGTGTGCGCATTAGTTTACAGCTCGTAAGGGACAAAAACCCATACAACCCAATTTCGAACCAGTACGATGCACTCCAAAACCAAGTTTTGAATCCATGCATACCTCATTCAAGAAGAAACATTAAAAAAGAAATATGAAGCCAAAAGAAACAAACCATGCTGAGAACCCAAAAGATAAATAAAAATAATCGCCTAACTGGCCAATAGAGTACAGAGCAATGTGATAATAGAATCAGAAAAAGGAAAGCACAAAAGAAGTGGATAAAAATAACAAAAAACAAGTTACAAAATCTATCATAATGCAAAATTAATACCAAGAGGGAGAATTTACCAGATAGCCTCTAACAGCCTTATAGAATCAGAAAAAGGAAAGCACAAAAGAAGTGAGTAAAAATAACGAAAAACAAGTTACAAAATTTATCATAATGCAAAATTAATACCAAGAGAGAGAATTTACCAGATAGCCCCTAACAGCCACCTGTGCTTTTATAGCAGCTTGCTCTTTCTTGGAATTCTCTAAATCATTTGATATGTCAGATCCCACAATTCTTTGATTTTCTGCATCTTGATTTTCGGGCAATAACCCTCCATTTCTCTCAGAGCTAGCAGGCACTAGATCTGATTTCTCTCCATTTCTCTCAGTGCTAGCAGGTACTGGGTGTGAAGTCAAGGGAGATTCCACAACAATCTCAGCAAGTGGTGCCTTTCCAGTAACCTTTACATCTTTCTCATTTGTTGCTTTCTTCACATGAGAATGGACAAAAGGATCAAAACTTAAGTATTATAAATCAGAACATCGTAGAAGCCAGTATCAAAACCAAACTGGGAGAACAAAAATGTACTGTAATCCAACAGGAGCAGAAGAACAAGTTTCAACGAATGAAGAGAGAGAGAGAGAGAGAGAGAGAGACGTAAAAATTTAAAAAATAAAAATAAAAATAAAAATTTAAACGCATGACCACAACAATTATAGGAAGAAGAAAGAACAAACAAATATTGTCACTCAAATTATTGCCTGATAGGCTACAAAAATTAACATTGTCAGCTGGAAACGGTCACGCAAACAAATATTTATATCATTATCAGCATCTTTCATATCTTTCTGAAATGATTAAAAATCTGTTTTGCCAAAAAAAAATCAGATGTGGTTCAAGCGTCTTTGACATATACCTTCCAGTTATTGCCAAAGTGCAATCCTCTGGATTCTGAAACAGAAAGCGTGCAAATGTACACATAATGACAAAAGTTATAATCTCATATTAGATTGTTGTCGTTCTTCTTTTCGTTTGAATATTATATTAGATCCTGGTAATTGTAAACTTTTATGGTGAATCTAATGGAAAATGCTTCCTTTAACTTTGTCAGGACTTGTGAGATTAGGAAGGAAAAATAGTCAAATATTTAATGATAAAAAGATTTCTTTAATGGCAATAACTCCTGTTTCTGAAAAAGAAGGCATGCAAATGTACATATAATGACAAAACTTATAATCTCATATTAGATTGTTGTCATTCTTCTTTTCATTTGAATATTATATTAGATCCTGGTAATTGAAAACTTTTAATGTGAATCTAATGGAAAATGCTTCCTTTAACATTGTCAGGACTTGTGAGATTAGAAAGGAAAAATAATCAGATATTTAATGATAAAAAGATTTATTCAATGGCAATAACTCCTGTTTCTGAAAAAGAAAGCGTGTGAATGTACACATAATGACAAAAGTTATAATCTCATGTTAGATTGTTGCCGTTCTTCTTTTCGTTTGAATATTATATTAGATCCTGGTAATTGAAAACTCTTATGGTGAATCTAATGGAAAATGCTTCCTTTAACTTTGTCAGGACTTGTGAGATTAGGAAGGGAAAATAATCAGATATTTAATGATAAAAAGATTTCTTCAATGAAAGGGGTTGAGAGTTAAACCCTCCGTTACAAAAGTAGTTTATATAAATATATGTGCTGCTTGATTGGAGTGGCATTCATCAGTCTGTATGGACCATAGGATCTATTTTGTCATAGTTCAATTCAAGGCAGAACATTACGACGAAAATAAAAATTAGCAAATTGACAGGGGCTGTTTGGATCCAAGAACAACCAGTCAAGTTAAAAACATAGAAAAACAGAGAAATTTCTGTTAATTAACAGTGTTTAGCGAACAAATGGGAAGTGAAAAAAACCTTGGTTAATGTTTTGACCTAAAAAATCACATTTCAATGAAATATTAAACACAGAAAGCGTTTTTTTTTTTTTTTTCAAACCAATTACACCACTGGCCGTCTCCCTTCCCTAAACCCTAACACCACTGCCATCCTTCGAGTAGCGGAGATCGTGCATCAAAGACCAGCCCACAACCAGATTCAGGTATGCCTCCATCCTTATTCTCAAACTAGCAAACATACAGCATATAGCCATAGGGTCAGCAGCCGGATAGAGGAAGAAAAAATTATAATGATAACATTAAGTTTTTGTTATTGACAATGACAATGAAGATGACAGCGATGATGATGATGATAAGGATGATGACAATGTTGTTGATGATGATGTTGTTGTTGTTGTTGATGATGATGAGGGTGTGATAATTATGATGGTGTTTCACATATTGACTGTTCACCACAATTAAACCATCCAAATGGTGTGCTCCACTTTGGAAGGATCATAAAGCAACAAATAGAGTGCAACTGCATCTTAAATGGTAGATTTTGTGGAAATCAGACAGTTTGGATATTTAACTTTAATTCCAGAACAGCACACTGTTTTCCAAACAGTTCAAAAATGTTCCGGATTAGCGAATCATGCTTGCCAAACTGGTTTCAAAATTTGCACATAAAAATAAATAAAAATAAAAATAAAAAACCTTGGAATTTGTTTGTTTTCTTTTTTCTTTTTCTTTTTTTCAGTCTTTGTTTACTAATTCCAAATTTTTCTTGGATCCAAACATCCCCGTAGACTTTTTCTCATTGAAATAGTTGCCTTCTCAATAGACTTGGATGGTGAAAATATGTCACTATTACCACATGACTTTTGTCTCACATCACCATATTTACTATCCACGACCACCAAACAGACCCTAAATGGGTTATAATCAGATCCAAGGAATCTATGCTAAAGGCTTAATTCGAGATTGATCATTGGTAGAAAATAGTGAGGTGCTAAAGAACCGAGGATTCAATAATCAATTGGTGGCAATGCCTACCATGTGGATGGTGGAAGCTTAACTTACATGGCTCGAAAGCAGAATCACATGAAGTACGAAAAAAATTTTGGAGTGGGTGGCATCACGCAATTTGGTCCATCTTCCAATGGGGACAGTGAAATTTCCTTTGGTCTGGTGGTCGGGAGAGCCCCAACGTGTCTAAGTTAAGACAGGTTTTTTCTCTCACCTGAATGGATCAAGGTGTTTCCTTTGGTTAATCAAAGAGATTTGCCTAAGCCGGTCTACAATCATTGCCATATTTTGCTCGAGACAGTCTGAGAATTGGGGGCCTACATTGTTTTGGTTTGAGCTTGCTTAGTTGAGGTGGAGGGTTTATCAAGGCTCATCAAAGATTGGTGGGGTTCTTTCAAGCTTAAAGTTTATGTGGGGGTTTCGGCTTTGCCAAAAAGTTGAGAATGTTGAAAGCCAAAATCAACAGGTGGAAAGAGGAGGTTTTGGGGTCTCATGAGGTAGAGATTGGTTCATGGCTTGAAGGCATTCAGGAGATCGAAGGGAGAAGGATTTCCACTCTCTGAAGAAGATAATACATAGTGTCTTACTTGCTAAGGACAGGTTAGCAACTTGGGCGATTTGTCATGATTGCGGTGCTTTGGAATATTTGGGGGGGAATGCAATAGGTGATGCTTCCTTAAAATTTATAAATTTAAAATTTAAAAAAAAAAAAAAAAAAAGGTTGTGGGAAGAAGTGTGCAAATCTAAGAAGGACGTCATAGAATGGGTATCTGGGATTAAATATGTTAATGTTTCTGATGCTTCATCCATGCTTGGGTTGTAATGCAGAGTATCCACTGGGGATGTGATTTCTTTTGTATTATTTGTTGTCTTGATTTTTGTCAAGAACCCTCTAATAAAATTGACTTATTATCCTTTTAAAAAAATAGGATCACATTCACTGGATATTTTTCATTCTTCATTGTCCAATAAATGTCATTTGAATTTATTTTTTTCTCATATTTCTTGAATATAATAGTGTCAAATAGTTAGGGATATGCACTAGGGAGATGTTGCCATAAATTGCATGCATTTGGAGCCAATTTGGGAGCATTCAAGTGCTCCCCCAAATCGGCAACACTATTCACCAAATTGAACTTCAATTTTCTCTTATAATTTCTTAGGGGAAATGATGTCAAATGCTTACGAATATGCATTAGTGGGATGAGTATCATAGATTGCATGGATTTTAGATCAAATTGGAGGGCATTCGAGAGGTCTCCCAAATCGATGACGGCATTCATCAGAATTTAATTTAAATGTTTTCTTATAATTACTTGAGGGAATGATGCAGAATCCTTGGGGATATACGTAAGGGATGAGCGCCATAGATTACATGAATTTCAGCTGATTTGGAGGCATTTGAGTGGCCCCCCAAATCGACAATATTATCTATCCGAATTTCAATTTTTCCTTAAAATTACTTGTGAAATGGAAGTCAAATACTTAGGGATGTGCATTAGTGAGATTTTTTCAAAACCACAAAATAATACATATTTGAAATCCTCTCAATATTTCGGATTTTTTCCGACATTTTTTGGATTTTTTCTTTTAAAGGGGGCGTAACAGCTGTTACACGTAACAGTTTTCAGCTAGGCCCACCATTACCATTACGGAATACCTTGTTCACAATGAAAATACCAAGTTGACTATAGTTGAGATGGGACTTAAATATAATTAGCCGTCAAACAATATATCAATGCATATTATAATTGAACATTAAAAAATGTAATATTGGTACAGCTTCTTCAACATTTCACGCCAAGACTCATTCCACCCACAATCAACAATACAACTCAGGAAGCCACTAAACCCACGCCTGCAGCAAAATCCTTTTAGCAAATGATTGATTTGTTCTTTCAGTTGGACTCATTGCCCAATAAACCTGGCAAGTTAACACAATTGAGGAAAAGACAAATAAATTAACAGAATACATGTTATGCAGAATCATTAGAAAATTTACATAATGTCTGAAAAACCACACTGATCCTATAGAAGTCCAACCAAAAGCATCTAACTCTAGATTATTTTTGACAGCTGGAGAAAAATAACATTTAAAAAAGAAACAATTAAGCATGGATCTACCAATGGATAGTCCTTTTTTTTTTTTGGAACAATCGAATGGATAGATCTTTGGAGTTAAAACTCGTCATATTCATTTGGTAAACCTCAAGCTCAAACCACACAACAACCAATAAAGATCCAAACACAAAGCATAGTAATGCGTGGGTGGAGGGGTGTATGAAATTAGAAAAAGACAACCAACCGCAATGCCAAGGCTGAAAACAGTTTACCAAAGTTTGTCTTCCTTTTGATGCACTAGATCTAGATCCCTTCTTCCCAAAAAGCAATGTCTTTATCCATTTCCCTGGAGATTTCCCCATTTTTCAGGAAAGCAAAGATCACAACCTCCTGAACCCAAATTCAGACCCTGCATGAATCCAGGCCAGTGAAGTTAAAAAATAGATGTAAACACAATCCCCAAAGCAACAAAACCAATGTGATAACTGATGGTAGAAATCTCACCATTGAATGAAATGCAACCAATATACAACAAAATTCACGAATACATAATAATGGGGATATATAATCCAAGTCAAAAACCCAACACCACATGGCCCTTTAGCAAAAACCATCGTAGACCTAAAACCAATGGAGTAGTCTCTTTAGCCCACTTAACAAAAGACAAAAAATCTCCATAATTGATGGCAATACTATGATCACCTTAGCAACCTACTTCCCACGTTCTTCATATACTCAATGAAAACCCGCCACCGAGGACTCAAAGGCTATATAGATTGACACCAACATTGCATTGTAACCATTTGGCCCATTCGATCGTTAGTGGAAATTTTTCAAATGGCGGAATGAAATAGAAACCGTAAGCAGAAAATATAAATTGCATCCAAAATGACCACAACCTTAACCCTAGCGAGACATCTTCTCAGCACACTCCCAATCAACCAAGTCCCACCAAAAACCCTCACCCAGCAAGAGAGATGGAGAAAAGGAGAGAGAGAGAGAGAGAGAGAGAGAGAGAGAGAGAGAGACGGACAGACAGACTAATCAAACCAAAAATCTAGAAAGAAATCACAAAGTAAAATCTATCAGCCAAGATCAGACAAAGAGAAAGGTTACGGTCCATCAAAATCTCAAATGCACTGCCAAAAAGGGGGAAAAAAATGCAAGAAGAGAGATATCGAAGTAGATTGAGCATAAAACTTGCAGAACTGAAACCTACCAGATAAATGTGGTAATTTGGAACATTAAATCTGCCATTCCTTAGCACCAAAACACAGGAAGAGTGAAACTACATATTTTAGAGAGCTGAAGAGGGGGGGAGGGGGAGAGAGAGAGGGAGAGAGAGAGAGTACAGGAAATGTGAGAGGGGGGATTCAGACTTTCAGGTGGAAGCAAGGAAATGTAGGATGGGAAGGAATGAGAAGAATACAACAGATGGACAGCTCTCTCTCGCTCTCTCTCTTCCTTACGTTGCATTCTTCTCGAATATTTCTGCTAAAACTCTCAGTGTGACGAATATCTCCGAGGATTTGAAATTATCACGATAACTTCTCAAATAACTGGACAATATTGTTTAAAATATCGCATTTTATCGCGATATTAATGAAAAAGTACGACTTCAAAGAATTTGTTGTTTAAATTTTAAAATTAGTGATTAATTTACTCTCTTTTTTTCATGGTAACTCAAGAAAAACCTTCAAACTTGAAAATCTGTTGAAAATTTTTTGAGGAGATTTTCCTACGAGGTGATTTTGCTACCCCTTTCTCATGAAATTATTGAATCTATACTGCTAAGTATCGTTTAATCCTAAGAACACCAAATATATATTGCTAAGTATCACTAATGTATTAATATTATTGATGTATCATTGATTTTTTTCTATGGTGTAAATTTTAGGCGTCTCTTATATTGTCGATGTATCCCTAGTATTTTCAAACGTATATATTTCAAGTTGTTGACACCCATTTTTGGCACACCCTCGTAAACCAATAAGTAACTATCAACCAAGGTGTTGACACCCATTTTGGGCACACCCTCATGAACCAATAAGTAATTGCCACATGTTGGCATCATGCACCAAATAATGATAGAATCATGCCCATGTCCGAAAATATTGATGGTCATTTATCACTGATGACATATCTTCCTTCATAAGTAATAGTGCCGAATCGTACACATCTCTTAAGAGAAAATGAAGTGACGAACGACAAATAGCTCTAATGTATGTGACAACAAATAGCCCAACGATGTTTGGGTGAAGAGCCTTCACCATAGGTTTGCTCCCTATAAGTGAGAGTTCTATTTTCCTCCTTTACTTTACTCAATACATGTGGCTGTAAGTGATTGTGTGTATCCATAGGAATTAGTCTCACTTTAAAAATATGTGGGGACACCCTATGCCTTTTTAAAAAAAATCTATGTAACCGAAGCGACGTGTTCAACATGCCTATAAAAAAGAACCACCGAAGCAAATGATCTTATTTATTTATGCAAATACTTTAATAGATTGTTAGATTGATGGATGGATCCACTAATTCCACATGTACACCCCAATTCATAGCTCAAGTGGTAGACTACGTAAAAGATACCTCATTTCAACATTGGGATCTTGGTATCGATCCCTAGTGGGGGTGGCTAACTGTGAGTGTGAACTGACAGTGGAGTGTACTAACAAGTTAACAAAAATAAAAAAATAAAAAATCCACATGTTTTCGTGAGTCAACAATGCATGCTTTTAGGTCCCAACGAAGAGAAACTTATTATTTGATTATAAATATGAAAATATGTTTTTTTTTTTTTTTGTTATTATTGATTGTTAAATACATTAATATGTGTATTTTAGCATTTATTGAAGCTTCGCTAGAAAAAATCACCATTTTCTCCATACTTTCTCACATTTTCAAGAACTAGGGATATTATCTGTGACAATAATGTTGTCGGCGACAATGATATTGTTTTTTATCCCGGTCAATGAAACCTGTAACAATATTGGTACTTTGAACGCTGGCTGTCAATGGGAAAGTAGCACCTCAAGCTCCTTACCTACCGGAGTCACTTTCTCTACCATGGGAAAATTAACATAAAGTCCATAAAATCTGCTTCGTCCATCACATGCATCACACTTTGTTTAGCTTCCTAATCCCAAAAATTTATACCTAGAAGCCTCTAAATTTATGTACTATGGCCCACCTAAGTTTTGGAGTACTATGATTATTGGATAATTCTTTCATCTCGACAAGGCACGCCAGGAGAATGGATTAGATTGCATACAGAAATTGTTGGATAATAGGTTGAATTAAATAGACTATAAAAATCAAGAACCAAAAAAAAGAAAATAAATTTAGAGAAAGAAAAACTTATTGAATTGAGTCGAGGCGTGACTGAGTCACTCGGCTTAAAATTGAATTTGCTCCCCTTGGACAGCGTCCCAAGTGCAACAGGTTTCCAGAGCAATCGACCTCCAGGATACAACGACTATGATCCGGTCCCAGCGGTGCACTCACTGTACACGGGCTCGAACCACTTGCAGTTTAATCCAAAAGTGCTGAGTTGACTCAGTAATACTCAGTAACAATGGTAAAATCATATTAGAGAGAGTTTTATAAGACATAGTATTTTTTGTATATAGAAACTGGAATCGGAAGTCTTTATATAGACTCTGAAATGGTGCATAAGCACCCTTTACAAAAGGTTAGGTCCGTTGGGTTTAAACCCAACAGGGGCGACCAACCGGAAGGAAAGCATCTCTCTGGTTTAAAACGAAAAGGCGCAAGTGCGAGTACACTCTCGCACATACAGTCCTGCGAGTACCCATACACACACACCCACGCGAGTACACTTACACCGCACCCGCACCCGCAGCCGCGCCCAGCCCAGCCCGTCCCGTCCCGTCGCGCAGAAGCGGACACAGACTCAGCTCGGCTCGGCGCGCGCGCGCGCGTGTGTGATCAATGACATAGATTAGAGCTATTGGCATAGCCCCCCCACAGGACCAAATTCACATGCCCCCTGAAAGGAGCTCAAGCCCTAGGCAAAAATCCTATCATATAAACAAGAGAATTTCTTTTGTCAAATCCGATGTATGACAAAACCAACACCTCAAAAACACCAAAATTTAAATGTGGAGGGAAAACACCAAAATTTAAAAATTCAAATTTTTAATATTATTTTAAAACGAATACAACAATCCCCCACATGTTTTAAAATAAAATGCTTTCGGATTAAAGCGAAATAATTGTGCAATGGTGCCGGTGTCACCATAGACTTGAACCGACATTAGAGTAAGCAAGACAGGTCTACAGGAATCAGGTGACACCATAGTCTTGAACCTGAATCCTTTTAATGTAGATCGCAAGTACATGTCACTCACACAACTCTTCCTCTACAAGTAATTCTGTGGTTTGGTGCGTTTCGGCCATACACCATTACCTGGATTTCATGAGTGAATTCTCATAGGAAGCGGCCTCCACCTCCACACCCATATAGGTGAATTTCATCAAGTGTATACAGCAACTGTATACACCATCAAATATATGGCTATGGATCCATTAAGAGTTCTAAAAACTCATCCTTCTGCGTTGCTGCTCGCACTGTACACTATAGAAGGGGCTCATATAACTCAGTGCAATCGTCTACCTCGTGTCTTGTTGTTTACCAATTGAACCTATCTCATGGGATCTCCACTTGTATAGGTTGGGTTACCAACACTGGCAGCTCATATATTAGACTCAGCTCCATTCCCTTCGATGTATCATTGACTAACTTTTTAGATAGTCCTTTGGTCAGAGGATCTGCTAGATTCTTTTCTGACATCACAAAGTCAATAGATATGACTCCATCACGCAAAATATGTTTCACTATGTTGTGTCTGAGTCTAATATACCTGCTTTTTTCATTATATATTTTACTTTTTGCTTTCGCTATAGCTGCTTGACAGTCACAATGAATAGACACGGCCGATACAGGCTTTGGCCACAATAGTATATCAGCTAAGAGATTTCTAAGCCACTCAGCTTCTGATCAAGCCTTTTCTAAGGCAATAAACTCGGATTCCATAGTCGACCGAGCAATACATGTCTGCTTGGTGGACTTCCAAGAGACTGCTCCTCCACCCAAAGTGAAGACATATCCACTGGTGGATTTTGTCTCATCTGAATCACTGATCCAGTTAGCATCACTATATCCTTCTAATACAGTAGGATAACCATTATAATGTAAACCATATGTCATATTGCCTTTTAGGTATCACAAAATTCTAGACAATGCATTCCAATGCTCTTTTCCAAGGTTATGTGTATATCTACTTAGTCTTCCTACTGCAAAAGCTATGTCAGGTCTAGTGCAGTTTGTTAGATACATGAGGCTACCAATTATTCTAGAATATTCCAATTGAGACACACTATTTTCTGTATTCTTCATGAGAGTCACACTATAATCATAAGGAGTACTGACAGGTAAACAGTCAAAATAGTTAAACTTTCTCAATATCTTCTCAATGTAATGAGATTGTGATAATATAATAACACCATTTTTCCTGGTTACTTCAATACCTAAGATTACACTTGCCTCTCCTAAGTCTTTCATGTCAAATTATATGACAAGAATTTCTTAGTTGCATTAACTAATTTAATATTAGTTCCAAAAATAAGCATGCCATCAACATAAAGGCATATAATAACATAATCATTTCCATAAATTTTACTATATACACATCTATCTACATCATTTATATGATAACCATTTGATTTTAAAACACCATCAAATTTTTCATGCCATTGTTTAGGAGCCTGTTTTAAATCATATGGTGATTTAATTAGTCTACATACTTTATTTTCTTTACCTAATATCTTATAACCCTCAGGTTGCTCCATATATATTTCTTCTTCTAAGTCTCCATTTAGGAAAACCGTCTTAACATCCATCTGGTGTACCACTAGTTTATATATGGAGGCTATCGCTATTAAGACTCTAATAGTTGTAATCCTAGTTACAGGGAAATATGTATCAAAGTAATCTATTCATTCCTTTTGTTTAAAGCCTTTCGCTACCAACCTAGCCTTAAACTTATCGATAGTTCCATCTGGTTTTAGTTTCTTTCTAAACACCCATTTGCAGTCTATTGGTTTGTTACCAGGTGGTAGGTCTACAAGTTTCCAAGTATTATTAGATATAATAGATTCTAACTCATCATTTATTGCTTCCTTCCAAAAGGTTGCATCTGAAGAGTTAATAGCTTCTATATAAGTTGTAGGATCTTCTACTAAGAATGTGAAAAAACCATCTCCTAGGTTAGTTTCTCTTCTAACTCTAATACTTTTTCTTAGTTGTATCTCTTCTACTACTTTCTCGTAAGCATTTTTATTAGTAGACGCAATATCTGATTCATTAACTTTTTCTATTCTTATAGATTTAGATTTCATAGGGAATACGTTCTCAAATAACTCTGCATCCCTAGCTTCTATAATTATATTAAGATCTAGAATATTATCCTTAGTTTTTAAAATTAGAAACCTATAGGCCGCACTGTTTTGTGCATACCCTATAAATACACAGTCGGTCGTTTTAGGACCTAATTTTCTTTTCTTAGTTTCAGGTAATCCTACTTTAGCAAGACACCCCCACACTTTAATATATTTATAACTAGGAATATGATTCTTTCAAAGTTCATATGGTGTTTGTTCAGAAGATTTAGATGGAATCCTGTTTAGGATATAACAAGCAGACAGAATTGCTTCTCCCCACATATTTGAGGGTAAGCCTGAACTATTTAACATGGCATTCATCATTTCTTTTAGAGTTCTGTTCTTACGTTCTGCTATTCCATTTTGTTCTGGTGTATAAGGAGTTGTAGTTTCGTGAATTATTCCATTCTTTTCACATAATTCTCTAAATTGAGAAGATTCATATTCACATCGTCTATCTGTTCTAAAGTCTTTTAATTTTTATATTTAATTGATTTTCAATTTCAATTTTGTATTTAGAAAAAGCATCTAAAGCTTCATCTTTGTTCCTTAATAGATATACTCTAGTGAACCTAGAGTAGTCATCTACAAAAGTTATATAATATCTTTTTTCACCTCTAGACATGTGATTTCTAAAATCACCTAAATCACTGTGTATCAACTCTAATAAAACAGATGATCTTTCTATTTGTTTAAAGGATTTTCTAATAAATTTTGATTCTACACATATTTCACATTTTTCAAACTCTTCATTAGATATATTAGGTAATAAACCTAATCTTTTCATTTTCTTTAAAGATGTCACATTCACATGACTTAATCTATTATGTCATAGATAAAAAGGTTCAACGATATAAACGGAACTAGATGTTTTCTTATTATCATTGGATACATTTACAATGAATAAACCATCGCTACAGTACCCCTCACCAACAAAGGTTCCATTTTTAGTCATTACAAGCTTATCTGAATCAAATACTAATTTGACACCAGCCTTATTGAGGAGCGAACCAGAGACCAGGTTTCTTCTAATGTCAGGCACATGTAGGACATCATTTAACATTAGAGTCTTTCCAGAAGTGAGTTTCAAAAGTATTTTCCCTTTCCCTACAACTGGAGACGTTCTATCATTTCTCATGAACACCTGTTCATCATCTCCTGATACTTGGTAAGAGGTAAACATGCTACGATCTTTGCACACATGTCTAGTTGCACCAGTATCTAGCACTCACTCCAGGTTGTTTACAAGGAAGACTTCTAACACCACAACCACTACTATGTCAGATTCATTGTCTGTTTCTGTAAGATTAACTTGCGGCTTATCTTTATTTTTCTTAAGCCTGCAAGTTTTAATATGATGCCCAGGCTTTCCACAGTTGTAGTAGTTTCCCTTTTTCTTGAATTGATTGTTTGTATTCTTCTTTTTGAGCCTGCATTCATTTGCATAATGTCCAGGTTTGCCACAGTTATGACAGTTGCCCTTTTTCTTATTATTTGTCCGACTTGATTCCACAAGATTCGCCTTTGAATCTATCTCATTTTTATTTTCTTTTTGGTCCCTGATTCTATTGGCCTCCTCTATTCGTATGTGTACGATAGTGGTTTCCAAAGAAACACCGTTCTTCTTATGTTTCATTCTATTTTTATATTCTTTCCAGGAGGGCGGTAATTTTTCTATTAACGCTCCTGACAGAAACACCTCATCCAACTTAATTCCTTCTGTCGATAGTTTGTGAATTAGACTTTGAAAGTCGTGAATCTGATTTGTGACAGATTTATCGTCTGTCATTTCATAGTGAAGGAAATTAGCAATTGCATGTTTCTTAGCGCCTGCATCTTCTAATATGTATTTCTTTTCTAAAACAATCCATATGTCTTTAGCAGAGGCGTAAGAAGCATACACATCATATAGTTCGTTGGATAAAGAGTTTAGAATATAATTTTTACAATTATTTTCATCTGTTACTTCATTTTGATTTGCTGGATCTATAGTAAATGATTCAGATAAAATGTATGAAACTTTCAGGGTGGTAAGAGCGAACATCAATTTCTGTTTCCACCGTTTAAAGGATTGTCCAGCGAACGGTTCGATTTTGACTAACTCAGTAGAAGCATTTACTGTTACTGTAGCCATAGTGTATGTAATTCAATACAAATTCGATTTCAAGATTGTTGGATAATAGGTTGAATTAAATAGACTATAAAAATCAAGAACCAAAAAAAGAAAATAAATTTAGAGAAAGAAAAACTTATTGAATTGAGTCGAGGCGTGACTGAGTCACTCGGCTTGAAATCGAATTTGCTCCCCTTGGACAGCGTCCCAAGTGCAACAGGTTTCCAGAGCAATCGACCTCCAGGATACAACGACTATGACCCGGTCCCAGCGGTGCACTCACTGTACACGAGCTTGAACCACTTGCAGTTTAATCCGAAAGTGCTGAGTTGACTCAGTAATGAACTTAGTAACAATGGTAAAATCGTATTAGAGAGAGTTTTATAAGACAGTATTTTTGGTATATAGAAACTGGAATTGGAAGTCTTTATATAGACTCCGAAATGGTGCATAAGCACCCTTTACAAAAGGTTAGGTCCGTTGGGTTTAAACCCAACAGGGCGACCAACCGAAAGGGAAGCATCTCTCTGGTTTAAAACGAAAAGGCTCAAGTGCGAGTACACTCTCGCACATACAGTCCTGCGAGTACCCATACACACACACCCAGGCGAGTACACTTACACCGCACCCGCACCCGCACCCGCGCCCAGCCCATCCCGTCCCGTCGCGTCGCGTCGCGCAGAAGCGGACACGGACTTGGCTCGGCTGGGCTCGGCTCGGCGCGCGCGTGCGCGTGTGTGATTAATGACATAGATTAGAGCTATTGACATAGCCCCCCCACAGGACCAAATTCACGTGCCCCCTGAAAGGGGCTCAAGCCCTAGGCAAAAAGCCTATCATATAAACAAGAGAATTTCTTTTGTCAAATCCGATGTGGGACAAAACCAACACCTCAAAAATACCAAAATTTAAATGTGGAGGGAAAACACCGAAATTTAAAAATTCAAATTTTTAATATTATTTTAAAACAAATACAACAGAAACAAGTAGGCCGTACACAACTTATGGCACGCTTCCCATCCCAACTTTTTCTTGGGGTGTAACCAACGCAAGTCATGGAGGAAGCGGATTGGTTAGTGTACCTCACACCAGCTATAGTTGTTGTATTGATGTCAGCAAGTTTTGTGGGTTTGATAGCAAGGTATGTGTTATATCCAAACTGTCCATCCATTTGGTGAGCTCGTTTTAAGGCTTGAGACTAAAAATAAGATAGATCTAATTATCAAGTGGATCACATTGGAAAAACTAGTAGGGGATTGAACATCTACCATTGACACCTTTTTTGGGGTCAAAAGAGTTTTGGATCAATATGAAATTTGTTTTTCCTCTTCATTAAAGTCTTTGTGACCTTATGAACAGATTGAATGGAAAATAAACGTTATGGTGGGCCCTATAAATTGTTTAATGGCGAAAATCATTATCTTTGCTGCTATTTATGGTGTGGTCCATATGATCTTTGGATATGATTTGTTTTTTGTATAATGCTCTAAAATGTTCTCTAAAAATAGATGAATGGCATAGATATAATAAATACATCACGGTGGGACTCATAAAACTTTGATCTCCTTTAAACCGTTTGTACAACTCAGAGCTCGAGGAGCACTGGTGCTCATCTTTGAGTGACACGTACCTACAACAGCTATATATAGCTGATGTGTGGTACACCAGCCAATCTGATTCCAACTCATGGAAGGTCATGATTTGTTATTCCAATGTCAAAATGAGAAAGTGTGCTTGATGGACATGATAGATCTCAATAAAATTCCACCTGCTTGACTCTTAGGGGGTGTTTGGCACATGGTATTAGATGGGATTAGGTGGGTTGCATTTGGTCGCGTGCCAATTCCGCTCAATGTTTGGGAACGATGGAAAAGCTTGGAATTAGATTAGATGGAATTGCATTGGGTACGTGCGGATTCCACTCAATGTTAGCAAGTTGTGTAGGTCCCACCGTGATGTGTGGGTTATATCCACACCGTCCACCCATTTTTCGAGATCATTTTAGAGCATGGGCCAAAAAATTAGGTAAATCTAAAGCTTAAGTAGACCCCACCATAGAAAGCAGCGGGGATTGAAAACTTCTTTGGAGTCACATGAATTCTAGATCTACCTCATTTTTAGGCCCATGCCATAAAATAAGGTTACAAAACAGATGAACGGTTTGGGTATATCACGTGTTATTCTCAATAATTTCAAATGATGGTGGGTATATCCATTCAATGTACCACCGTATTATAAACATAGTATAGAATTAAGCTTATCCCATGGTAACAGGGACAATCCCTACCATATGTAATAATTACATTTTTTTTATTTAATCTCATCCCACCAAATCCTTCCCAATACCATACGCCAAACACCCCCTTAGGGCCTATTTGGCCGGGTGAATCCCATGTGATTAGGAGGGATGGGATGGATTTCAAGGCAACGATGGTGGTGCTAGTGGATTGGTTTAAGATCCATGGGATTGCTATATCCCAGGACAAGTTCACTGTTTGGCACGCCTAGCATATCCCAAGATTTTACTTTCCAATCCGTCCAACCAAGGGATGAGATCAATTTTAAGGTAATGATGGTGATGTCAGTGGATTGTTTTAAGATCTATGGGATTGCTTATATCCCGGGACAAGTTCACCGGGTCTGTTTGGCTCGGCATGCACATCCTGGGATAGGGATATCGTGATCCCATCCCTCCTAATACCGTGGGATTGGTCCGGCCAAACTGGCCCTTAGTGTACAAGGGACCCTGCTCAAGGTGCCCAGTGTGTAGAACATCTGATCGATCGGTGAAAAAGGTGGTCGCACTTAAAGAGACCATAAGCAAAATTGCATTGATCCGGTCACTGGATGGGCAGCTGGAAGAATAACTAACAACCGTTCACACTTTTTTGTACTTGGCGAACTTTACAAGGGAAGACAACTGGGATCGCACCCTCATAACTCACACAACAGTACTGTCTTCTGCAACTCTACCACCCTCAGCGAAAGACCATGGCTCATACTTCACAGGTAAAAATTTGGCCAGCTGGATAAGTAAATTCTGCGATCCCTCTTTGAAAAAAAAATGAAAAAATTTAAATAAATAAATTGTGCCGGATCATCGTCACAGCAGGGCCCACCTTGCACACCCCTTGGATGTCGCGCATGTGCTCTGTGTAAATGTGCCAGTGGAAGTACAAACCAGTACACCTTCCTACCAATGTAAAGGAAGGAAGGAGGTATACTAGAATACAATATTTGAATGTATTACACAGGGACAGGAGCCATTACCATTAGTGGGCCTTCTTCAATGGCCCAGCCTGTTGTTTAGAATTTGGATTACGAACCACATGGATGTGGGATACCCGAAACAACTCTCTAATTAAAATATTCAGTACAGTGATTATTAAAAGGTAATGGAAACTGTCCAATTCTAGGAAAAAGAGTCCAGAGATTAAAGGCTTAAAATACTCAGTCTAGCTAGCAATTAGTCTAGAAGTGGAGAGACTTCACTTACGGAGAGGGGCGTCCACACCCTTTCAACTAGAGGTGTACACGAGTCGAGCTGGCTCGGCTCGGCCACTTGCTAACCCCAGCTCGAACTCAGCTCGGCTCGGTCCTCGAGCTTGTCTGGCCAGCTCGGCTCTATTCGGTTAACAGTTCGGGCAAGTTCCAACTGAGTTCACGTACGCAACATTTTCACAAACACATGGACTGTGCCTTCAAAATCTCACTACATGTAAAATAACGGTAATGATTTTACAAGTATTTCATCAAACACCTAAGCAACATAAAAATCAAGCAAAAAATTGGTATTTGTTTCATATACATACCTTCCTTGCCACCAACCACACTTCATTGAGTCATTTCATCAAACACTTGGTAAGCAACATTAATATCAAAGTAACCGAGTCACCGAACTGGTTCGATTTGAGTTGGGTTCAATCCGAGTCGATTCGAGCTCAGGCAAACTCGAACTCGATTCGAAATTCTTTTGGCTAAAAAAATCAGCTCAACTCAGCTCAAACTCAGTTTCAAACCGAGTCGAGCCAGTTAACCGGGCTAACTCAGTTCGTGTACAGCCCTACTTCCAACCACTTAAGCAAATAGACCCATGAAGGCAATTAAAACGTCCACTTTCTATCTCATCGATCACTTTCCAAAGTTACCTTCCTTTCAATGGATGATCATGTGACCTCCTTGATGAATAGTGATGATCGAACAAATGAAAAGGCATAAAATACATTGACGATGTGATTAATCCTATCCATCTATGATGCAAGAACATCAAATTCTTAATATAGAGAAAAACTTACTGTGACGGAGTTGAACGCTGAAATTGTTTAGCAACCAAATCAATTATGACCTTTAATTTCTCAAATAAAATAAAATAAAATAATTAAAATGATATAATCCATCATTAAAAACTTGCATCTATGCCATCCATTCACTGTATAAAAAATCCAACCCTTCCAAATGTCCCTAATTAACATAGGATTCAATTTTAACCATTGACCATATGGAAATTAAATCAATCAAATCTATTAGTCTAGAAGCTTGATTTAAATAAATTTTGAAACATAAGTTATTGAGAACATGCTCTTCGAAATATGTAGTCCAAATGAACGGACTTAAAGGTTTTAAGAAAATTTAGAAATTAGTAATCAAAGACTGGGAAAGTCTCTTTACCTATATTTAACATCTTACACCGATGCAGCAAAAGAAGAAATTGTCAATGCCATTTTATTTCAACGAAAATAAATTTGTACATGTGCCTCACGAAATATGAGTATCAAGAAACCTGGATCCGACTTTCGGGCTGAGATCCTGAACGAGTGGTTGGGATCAACTCAATGAAATAACTACAAGTGATGGAGTAAAAATAAATAAAATCCCCTTCTCTCTCTATCACGCCCCAAACTCGGAAACCGGGCTCACAAAATTTCCGATCGCCGAATCCGGCGCCGACAGCCTCCGTAGAACCCCATTCTCGGCTCCTAGCTCCCATTTGCCAGGTTCCGATCCTGGGATGCTACGAGGAGGATTTTCAACATCAGTTTGATTCGTAATAAGCATAACCAAAGGCATAACCCACAAACAACAACCAAGAAATCCATTACATTTTCACTATGATCAAAAACTTTACAAGTACAATGAGCATAAAGGGAAATACAATGGTAAAGTACAAAACTCCAAAATGCTCAGCAACGTGCTCCTGCCTCAGCGCTGCTGCGAACCAACGTCACCTGCACGCAACGGTCGTGGATAAGCTTACAGAAAGCTTAGAGGGTGGTGAAAGTGTGTGCGCAAGGTAGTAATATGAATGCAATGTCAGAGTAATGCAGAATATGCAGATGGAACCATAACATTATGAGTCGTACCAAGGCTATGCAATGCAAGACATGAATGGTATCGGCCATCCCAAGGCCATGCGATGTATAATGCAACTCAAGCATACAGATCCTCATCTATGTCCACACATCAATACAGCTCAAAGTATGGAATATCACCGAAGTCTAGTACACTCTAAACCAGATTGCCGCCACATCGCGCGCAATAAGGTAAGTAAAAGAGACCACACTATCCGTCTGCCAATATCGGGCGCGACTCGTCGATAGCGGACCCATTCCTCGAGCTGGTCAAACTCAGCCTAGCATTGCCCCCTACTCTCGGGCAGGTAAGGCCGTACCCCCTTCTAACCGACCACGACACAGTGGAGAGCGTAACCGTCTGGTAATCGGCACTCGACGCTCATATACCCACTCGGTCTACACGTTGGAGCAACCTCTTGGTACCATAAGGGTTTAGGGACTTTCACCCGGGGATATCTATAGTACCCTATGTAGAACAAGATTTTCGGTATCCAATCCTGCCAACCACGATCTGTCTGTGGAGGCTACGGCCCCGATGTCTCTAGGGCGTATAATAACCATGTCACACAAATGCGGAATGCATGAATCACGCTATCCAGTCATGCAACCAATCCTGCGCATATCGTGCGCTCATGTAGGGCAACACCGCCTAACTGGGAGCCCATAAACAACCTGCCCGAAGGCAAATGCTATGATCAGACAATTCTCACGTCAAGCATACATATGATACGTATGATCATGAGTCATGAAACTGTACTAAACATGATGTAATAAAATGAACTATCTCACAATGTAGATGGATCTGAACGGCATATACATAATAAGTACGGCTCAGTAATGGACCCTAAGGAGAGTCACAATGTGGACATCTAACCAACATTACACTCGCAATGTGGACGTCAAACCGACACTGCACCCCGGGTACGATCTTCTTAAACGCCGCTACATAATCGGTATTGGGTTTACACATTGCAATGGACCTTAGGTTCCTCCCATTGGGCCTTACATATATATCAAATGGGCCATAGCTTATGGGCCTTTTATTCATCAGATGGGCCACATAAATGGGCCACACCAATGGGTCTAATGTGCATTGTAATGGGTCAAACCCGTGGGCCTTGGATTGCATCAATTGGACCTAGTCACATGAGTCTAATATGTATCAAATGGGCCACACCAATTGGGCCCCCAAATGTATATCAACTGGGCCTCAACCCAGAGGCCTTATATGAGTCGAATGAGCCTAAATCCCTAGGCCTTAAACAATTCTAATAGGCCTAATCCATGAGCTTGCATGCATATCAAAGTGGGCCTAATCCCATGGACCCTTTCTTAATCAAATGGGTGTAGTCCCATGGGTCTTACAATATAACAAATGGGTCCACTTCCATGGGCTTTAAGAATGCAACAAATAGGTCCAATTTTATGGGCCTACAAATACATCAAATGGCCTAGTCACATGGCCTTAGATCATATCCATTGGGCCTAAAACCATAGGCCTTAAATATCAAGTTAAACCCATAGGCTTTACATATCAAGTGGGCCCAAGTTCTTGGGCCTTAAATGAATCAAATGGGCCTAGCCCATAAGCATTTCATAATTTAAATGGGACTAGCCCATAGGCCTTTTATAATACAAATGGACCTAGCCCATAGGCCTATTGCAAACCAAAAGGGCCTAATCCATATGATATAAAATGTAATATTATATTATATATTAATATAACAAGATATACTATGTTAATATAATTAAATTTAAAAAAAAAATAAAACGTCCAGGTCCTGGACGGCCTGGACATGCGCCTGCATCAAGGGAGGGGACGGTGGAAAAAATTTACATCAAGGTGGGCGCCACGGTCCAGTGGACGGTGGCCTAAAAATATATATATATATATATATATATATATATATATATATATATATATATATATATATATATATATATATATAAACATCATGGTGGCTCCCATGTGGGGCCCATTGTAAAATTTACTTAGCATCCAACCCGTTGATATGGTCAAACAGACCCGGTTGAAGGAAAAATACAAATTTCAACTTGATTCAAAACTTTTGTGGGCCCCAGAAAAATTTTAATGGTAGATGCTCAATCTCACTGTTTCATGTGATGTGGCCCACCTGAGGTTTGAATCGACCTGAAATTTGGAGGGGGCTCACCTGAGAAGGGGGCCCACCTAATGGACGGTGTAGATAAAACATATACATCGTGTGGGGCCCACGGCAGCAGCCGTGGGTGGCTGCACTCTGCCCGCCCGCCCGACGTGCAGCGTCTGCTGCACGTCACTGCCAGTGTCAGAGAGAGGCAAAGCCTCTTGTTTAACAAGTTTGGGAAAATCTTGATTTTTGAGATTTTTCGCGCATGTGACCCACATTTCATAGATCCACTCCGCCCATTATGTTCAGTAGCCCAAAAAAAACCTAAAGAGTCAAAGGTTAGACATTTTTCAGCTATGAAACAATAAAATGGGCCTTAAAAGCCTTTAAAAGGTTAGAAATACCATTTTCTATGGTACGACCTGCCTGTTAATCAGATCAGACTCACCTTTTGGCTCAACGCCTAAATGAATCTGAAAAAAAGGATGGACGGCATGGATGGAACAAATGCATCAAGGTGCGGCCTGCATGGACCGGCCCACCAAAACCCCTCTTTCTTTCCCTTTTCTCTTTTTCTCTTTTTTTTTTTGTTTTCATGCAGGGACGTCCAGCGTCCCAGACGCTGGACGGTGAGCCACCTGTAAAATGTACATGGTGGTGGGCCTTTTTGAAGTGGGCCACCACTAATGGATTATGGGTGTACAACATGCAAGGTGGGCCCCACTTGAAGGACTTTTGGACAAAATAAATACCTCAAGGTGAGGTCCATTCAAGTGGGCCACACAACCCTTGCATGAAATAAAGTAAAATAAAATAAAATAAAATGAAATAAAAGAAATAAAAGAGAGAGAGACATGGAGAGTGGGACACGGCTTGTGATGGAGGGACCCCGTCATTATGGGCCCTCCCTTACAAGAAAATTATACAATAAATGGATCCCTTGCACATGGGACCATTGAAAATGTAAATCAACGGTGGAAATCCATTCTCCACCGATATGGACGGTCTAGATGACCTTTCTAAATGAAAATAAACATAATGATGGGGTCCATGGAGAATGGCCCCATCATGGAATGATCATGATGATCCAAGTGGTCCATCGGCCACAAATAAGGGTCCCAAGTGAGATCCACACCATTGATCGGTGGGCCTCACTTGGTCCACCATAAAAATAAGGAAAACTATTCTATAGAGGCACCCAATGTCCGATTTTCTAGCTCCTAGGGGTTCCTTGGCACCTTAGCTTCAACTTCAATGGTTAAGATGAAGAATGGAGGGTTGAGATGGAAGATTTTGGGGTAGGAAGGTGGGCCACTTGGAGCTTAGGAGCTCTTGCAAATTTCCATACGTATGGATCTCCTTAGCTTTGGGATTTTTGAAATGGGAAAGAGAGAAAGAGAGAGAGTGATGTAAAGGGAGAGAGAGAGAGTGATGGATGGATGGGTGAGTGATGGTTGTGTAAGAAAAGCTTGACTTTTGAGGCTTTTGTGTAAGAGAGGTATGGGTTAGGAAGACTTTTGTGCCCTTTTGTGTAAGAAAGGTATGGGTCAGGAAGACTTTTATGGTTGCTTGGGAAAATGGGTGAGAGTGATGTATACTTGACATGTGATGGATTGATGGGTGATTGATTGATGGGATTGATGTGATTGATGTGACACATCGTAGAGATTCCCTTGGTTTTCGCAACGCGCGGCGTTTTCTCGCACCAAACGTTGGCCCATAACTCTTGACCAGGGTATCGCCTCGGCGCGCGAGTCGCGGTATCGGAACCGCGGCGATGGTGCGGTCGCTATGGTATTGGTCTCGGGTTGAGTCGACTTGGGTTGTCGGCACATGAATCAAGGTCGCGCGTCGATACTGGTTAAGGGTCGAAAGTTGCCGGAATTCGACCGGTAAGACCGCGGAAGTGTACGAAAAGGTATGGACCAAGATACGGGTCTTACACTCTCTCACTTTCCTTAAATTAGACCGATAAGAGTTCTGACCGTTGGTTTTTGACCCAAATTCATCGGATCAGGGAAGGTGACCCATACATGTCAAAGTACTTGTAGCCCTGATCGAGTTTCGGTGACCGTTGAACTGAAACTGGTCCGCTACGGTCGATCTGGAAACCCGATCGGACTGAAAAGTTAACTTGATCAAGATCCTATATTAGTGAGCTTAAGTCCGACCGCAATCAGTAAGAGGACCTCCAGAAATGCTCCGTTGGATCGGAATAGACCCGATTTGGACATAACCTAAGCATACCTTGGCCCTAGGGCCTTTCCCATCAGTTTTAAGCCTATATAAGGGCCTTAAACCCTCACTCTCATATCCCATACGAATTTCCAAACCCTAGCTAAGGAAGAGAAGAAAAGAGAGAGAAAAGGTGAGGAAAGTTAGGATGTTGCTACAGGGATTCCTCCATGTTGTTCTAAGTGTCGAACCCAGGCTACCATGTCGTCGTTTCAACAATTCTAGATGCATTTTCGGATAAGAAATCCTAACCCTAACTTATTTTGGAGCTTAGAGAAGTCTAAGTGTTGCTGTAGCTAACCTAATTAATGCCTTAGGTTGCATATTCGCCGTTGACGAAGACTTATCGTCTAAATCATATCCGTTACGCGTCTTCCGGTTTAAGGTGCGGACTATATACGTATAGGTTATGGTTTTCGAGGCTTTCAATGTCGGTTAATGATATATTACTGACGTGGATGCTATTTCACATATATAAAGTGTTGTCCGTTTCGTTTTTTAGTTATACGTTAACTATGTTGAAGATACTGTATTCCTCGTATTTATAGAAAATACCGTATACGTATGAAATTTGAATTTGTGCTTGCCATGATCAATTGCTGTCTATGTATGCTAGATGCATGTGTATCAACTTCTGGGTGAGCGGATTAACCTAATACATGTTTTATCAACATACGTTGCGTATATTATATAGTGTAGTCTAAGTGTTTGTGAAAATGTCTGAATAAGTTAGTAATTAGTAAAGTATGATTTATGAGGGAGTTGAGATGTGAAATCCCAACTACCTTACTTGGGTGTATGATTTCCTCCATGAATTGCTTAGCCTACTTATTCATGTTAACTATGTGTATGATTTCCTCCATGTACTGTGTATCCATGCTTAAGTTATATTCCATAGTATGCTCAAATGCTTGTAGGATGGACTCATTTATTCATTACTTCTTTCACAATCTCATATGCTTACTTATTGTAATTGCACGTGGTTGGGACTATACGATAGTCTCGGCGATCGGTAACAGGCCTCGAACTGGTGGCTAAGGTTGTTTTCGCCACACAGGATGTGTTCGATGAATCCGAGCTGTACTTGGGATGTCGGCAGTGGTTAGGCCACACGAAGTGCTTATGCACTTCATGTCGATCAACTCAACGTGCGCTCGTACTAGTCGAGCTCGTCAAGTAACCGATTGACCCGATGTATGTTCACCATGTTTGGACGCTACTGTTTGAACCTAAGGTACCAAACTTACCAGTGGAAAAGCCCCTTTAACCTTGGTACCTCGATCCCCTAAGACTCATGAGCCGGACATAGTGGTATGGGACACCGTGGTCGAGCTGTCGGCCTACGCTGGGGCGACAAGCCTCCCCATTGTGACCAGTGAGTAACCTAGACTCGTGAGCCGATTATGATGGTATGTGTTGAGGGTCAAGTATTGCATATTAGACCCCAAATATTGCATGGATTTACGAATATAATATTGTTTAATGGCCCATTTTAACCGTGTTTGTGCTGCAAGGTGTGATTATGAGCTTGAACTGAAAATAGGTGTTTAAAGCATGGATTTAACGATCTGAAGACACCAAGGCTAGGGGCAGACTCCAGGGGACCAAGATCAACGCCAAGGATCAGCAAAAATCAAAGAACTGAAGCTCAATTGGCCTAAAATTGGTCCGGAATGCAAGATCACATGTTTCCCACCATCCGTTCGGTTCGAAACTTCATACGTGGCCTGAGGACAAGAAATTAACCGTACACGTCGAATTTAAGCCGTTGGATCCTAGTAGAAGTGGCTTAATGGGTAGATCAGCCCTCAGAATCATGATTCTGGGCCCATCTGCTATTTGGATGTGCTTCATCTTCAGTCCCTATGGGTTAAAGTATATGATAAAATGGATGGACGGAGAAGATTCCTCTTAACATCACGGTGGGCCTGTTTTCGTGGGATGAGCGCACATTGCACAAGTGCACTGGAGGTGCACTGAACGCAAAGTTGGTTTGAACCGACTTTGACCAGCGCCTGCCCGACTCCTGAACAGAGACCTTTCGCACGTCGTCCATCCGCTGCTCCACCAGCGGCCCACCTTCATCTTCCGGATGACCGATCCGAGCCGTCCATCATGTAGAGAGGCTCGATCTGGTCAAACCCATGCTGACCGTTGTCAGTCATGCACGTGCACGTGCCTGTCACAGCAATCACAAACATGCTATCTTACTTCATTCACAGCCGTTGGAGCGAGATTACTTTAGTGGACCGCATCAACAGACATTCAAAACTGACCCTCTCCATCCAAAATGTCGTCACGGACCTAATAGACGGTGTGGATTTTCCAACCTCTAATGATCATGGTCCCACCGACTTCAACAGCAAACCCATCTTGCGCAGACCCTGTTTCAACGTCTGAACGCAGCCGGCAGTTGCGAGCTGTTCTACGATCACGGCCACGATCAGATGACAGATCTGATCCGTCCATCATGCAGAGGGCCGCGAGCTGTTCAAAGCCACGTTGACCCTGTGCATTCATGCTCACACACGTGCTGGGTTCAACGGTCACAAATGGACTGCCCTGCTCCGATTTCAATGGAATTCCGTACCTGGGTCGCGCCAACCGACAATCAAAACCACTCTTCTCTGGTCGAAATTTTGGGGTCCAGACAATGGATGGAGTGGATTTCCCAAACGCCAACTAAAGTGGGCCCCACCAACACTTCAGCACAAGAGGTACCCACGTTCTGCTGCGTAAGATGTCCTGCGTAAACAGAGGTTATGGAAACCCAGCAAGCCGACTCCAGCCCTGTCTATATAAGAAAAGAAAGAAGAAAGGAAAAAAAAAAGAAAAGGGAGTTTGGGCGTGGAGCACAGAGGCAAGAGAGAGAATAGAGAGTATTTTATTTTCTTTTTGTTTTTATTGTTATTTTGTTTATTTTGTTTAAGGGATTTAGTCCATCCATGTTAGGCTAAACCTCTTAACTAGGGCTAAGAGGTGAAGCTTGTAGTGAGATGAGAGATTTTATGATTTTAATTTAATTCTAATATATAAATTGATGTTGATTTTAGTTGATTAATATTGGGAATGTTTTTAGTCTTTAATGGTCTGTTGTGACTGAAATTACAATGGATCTGCAATGGCTTTGATTATGTCCTTTTTCTTTCCATGTTTATGACATCAGGAAGCACTGTTGTTCACCATAGTCTCCTGGGCATGGTTGGATGTCAGTACCCTTTCTGACCTTCATAACATCTTGATTGGTTGGTAATTAGTTTAATTCTGTTGTTTGCCATAGTCTTTTGGGCATGGTTTGGTGATGGAATCCATTCTAATTCATATACTTTTCATCTCTTGAAAACTAGATCAATGTCAGTTCAGTTAATGTCCATAGAACATGCATAAGGTCTCCCTGATCTCTACAAGTGGATCCTCTGAATTCCTAGTTCCCCTCTCCTGATTTCTCTCAAGTTTAGATAATTATTTCACCAGTATTCCTTCGAATTCAATCAGATTAGATTTCATCTTAGCTAGTTCTAGTTCTAGATAATTTTAGATAACGTACAAGTTTCAGTCCCTTGCGATTCGACCTCGGTCTTACCGAGTTTATTACTACATCACAACCCTGCACTTGGGGAGTGAACAGTATGAGACACTATATTCGTGTTGTCGGCTTACATTGATTGATGACGAGCCTTTTGTAGTGACCTCGAGCATACTCTGAGTCTGCATTGAGGCGACGAGTCTTTCTGTAGCATTAGAGTGTAACTAGGCCTACACTGATCAGTTGTCGCGTCCTGTACGTGTGATGTGTTTCCCGCAGGAGCAACACTGATTTGGTGACGAGCCCTTTTGTGGCGACCTAGAACCGCAACATCGTATGAGATTTTCTAGGACTGACGACCCTAGAATGGATCATCGTTTGGGTATTAATACAATGGAGGTACCTTAGCTTCCCAATCCTGCTGTATGAAAAGGACTAATAATAACTCGGTAATCATGCTCATATCATCGCACTGCATGTGCCGACGATGAAGTGCACAGAGGGCTGGAAGCATGCCGCGAACGTAAGATGGTGTCGCACGAGGGAGTGTAAGCGAGGGCATGCATTCATGAAACATCTCATCCCTGCATTAATAAGAGTATTTAGGAATGGTTGATATGTTTGCTTTATCATTACTGCTTGACTGAATTGATAACATGTTAATCTTTACTCTATGATTCCACTGAGTTGATCACTCACTCCCACATTACGGGACGGTGTTTGCAACACCAACTAGTCCCTATTTTAGTTTCAGATGATGGTGATGCTTGCGAAGCGGAGCCGAACTGCGAAGATGACGAGGAGGCATTCTCTTTCATGCAGTTTTCAGGCGGATTCGCATGAGTCGAGTCCGGATCGACGGGGCTTCAGGGATTATGCATGTAGAGGACTATTACATTCTTTTGACATTTTATATTTTTGACACAACACTTGTAATTATTGACCTAGCATTGCAGACATATTTTGGGGACTTAAAATAGTTTATATATTCATTTCAGTCTTCCGCTAGCGTATTACAACTGTCCCTGGATTATATTTTGCTGTTTTGGCTTAATCCACTTCATGTTTTATGCACTAATACAGTCGACATTCATCCATCATTGAAAATGTTGCATAAGTGATGTTCTGGAACTCGGGAGTGGAGTTTATGATCGACCCCCAATTTTCAGGGTGTTACACTGCACATCCGACAACTATACCAATAGCTTCTCCTGTACGTCTTCTGTAATTATTCAAGGGTGAACCACCACTAGCGGACTCTGCAACATAAAAAAAAAGAATCGGTCAATTAAAGAATGATGAAAACTAAATGCAAGAAACCCCCGACCAAAGCTTGTGGCATGTATCTTGATAGCTCAAATACCAAGAGGGATTCCAATGGGCAAGTCTTGATGCATTAATGCTCTGAGACAAATGGAAAATACATTTTGAAGGGTTTGAAATGACAAAATAGTTACCTTAAGTGGTTCTCCTCTGTTACTATCTCTTTTGCGACATCAGAAGTGGTAACCAGAAAAGGCAATGTAGATCTCACTGAATTCAGTACTAGTACATTTTCAGTAGCAACCTGGCATGGTGACAGTAACATGTATGCTTAGAACATATCCAGCATTTCACAAACTGAGAATGAAAGCTTTAATTGGAATGACAATAATGGTAGGTACACCAAATACAACATTCTGAAACCAAGATAACCAGGCAACCAATGCAATAGCATCATAGCAGCACATATTCCAACTCCAGATTATGCAATGCAAGTCTAAAACATGGCTGTCATCACCCATGTTTTGAAGTTCATTATTATCTTTTTCTTGATCAAGGGAAAAGACTTCTAAAACATTTTACTCTGATCAAGAGCGATAATTTACATAATTCATTATGCATAAAGATATAACGGCATATGATTTCCCAATAAAAGCATAGAAATCCCCAATAAAAATATATGAGTATGTATATAATATCCAGTTCCCACAAGACTTTCAGTAAATGTAGTTTATTGCAAGACCAAAAGTAAACTCTGCAATGTTTGATAACCCACACCAACAAGTGATTTAAATGCAGCCTGCACAAATTTCAGCTTAAGTCCTACTCTTCCTATAAATAAAAAAATATATTTATATAAATTAAAAATAAAAATAAACATGAACTTCAAATTGAGAGCACCGGTCTTTTGCCACCCGCATCCTATAACAGGTTGTGACTGATTCAAATTGAGAATCTTCACAAACATGAAAGTGAAAATGACTAAAAGCTACTATAAATATGATTGTCATGAGCATAAATCCAGAACTCACTAAGTCAACTCAGTTGAATTAAAGTTTGAAATTCCAATGGAAATAAAGAAGCAGTTGGAAGCTGAAAACTTCAACAATTCTTCCGAAGCATCACCCAAAAACAGAGGCTAGAAAAGAACATTTACTTTGTCTCCAACGCAATGTCTGACATTTAAAAACCAAATTAGAATATCAATATTTTCTTCTGGGCAAGCCACTCTTGTAAAAAAATAGAACAAACTGTATATCAAATGAAATGAAACTCTGACAGAACACTTAATAATATATCTGAAACACATCCTAAGCAAAGTAATTAAGGTCAGGGGTGCTAAGTAAGAATGGATGCCATGTCAGTTGTACCTATTGCAGAAACACCACTGAACCTTTCTTACAAAATAATAGGTGAGAGAATTCTAGGTACTTAAACAATAAATCTTGTATTGAAAGAAGCCAGGCCAACAGTTACAGTATATTTCAGGGAACTTTTTAGCACATGCTGGGTGTTTGGCACTCATATCAGCTGACTTCGGTTATCCTTGATATCAAACCGCAATGCTGTGCATTCAATAAGAAAGAAGTATGCTAGAACTCCCCACAATACATACATGGTAAAATTGTACAATTGATCAATCAGGTGCACAATAGAGAAGCAAAGAGTTAAATTTAAAAAATGAGTAGAAATACTGAGGGGGTGTTTGTGTGCTAGAAATACAAGCTGAATTTAATTCCACATATCAGGTTTTAACTCTGGATCTGGCAATATATGCATGGTGCTACAACAAAAAGGTGCATTTAATTCCTCATATGCGCTGCACTGCAGATCCAGCGAGTCGCCACCTTGCTGCATTAGCAATTGAAACCTAACCAAGCCTGTCAGCCTCTGCAGATATTGGCCTCTCTTTGAGAGGCATGTAATATTAGAGCCATACATCAGTATATGCTTGGAAGATCAAAGGCATGAAGTCTTCTAGTAATTTCACTCATAAAGAAAGAAGAAAGAAAGAAAGGAAAAAAAAAAGAAGAAAAAGAAGCCACCAAACATGTTGCGATAAAATTAACTTGTTGTGGCCTCATGATCTCATGTCAGGATCATCAAGTGATTCTCGCCAGTGTGATAGGTAGCTAGCCATGCGAGGGATTGCAAACAAAACAGGGAAGAAATATGTAGGGAACACCATTGCCCTGGTTAAGACAAACAAGTGACAATACCCACAAAACTAGGAGAGTAAAGAAAAATTTTCTTGAATATACTGATAGATTAAGCCAGATTAGAAAACCAAATTTGGCTAAAGCTTCCTCTTCACGAAATACTCATCTGAAAGTGTAGCTTTCTGCAATGCAACAGCTAGCAGCAAGCAATACATGTTCATGAATAAAACCATAGAAAAAACAAATGGATGCCCACATTATTGTTGTCATGTGGAGGGAGTAAGTAGAAATCACATTCCTCTTTACAACAAGTTTGGATAAAAATAGAATTGTCTCCATCATGATTAGAACAAGATATATAACAATATAAGTTGCAGTTGGAGCAGATTGCTACAAGTCAATCTGCATCAACATCAAAAGGATTTGGTATACCTAGTTACTGATATCTGATACTGACTCTTCCAATCTTTAGTAGGATATTCTCTTGATATGATGCACATGCATGCACATGAACTGATTTAGTCAAAACTACTAAACAATACTAAATTTTGTCATCTTTAGGCAATAATTTTATGATATGACATCAGTGAAAAACATCAGTCACTTTCTGTTTAAAAAAAAAAGAAAAAAAGAAAAAGAAAAAGACAGTCACTAAAAATGAATCACATGTCAAGGGACAAAACCAGGTGAGAGCATACATGCGACAGACTGATTCAACCCCACGATGCTTTTTGCCATTTACAGGACATGGTTTTAACCAAGCTGAGTAGATTCAACCTTGTTTGTTAGTGGTGGTTAGCACTTCTTTATCTTAATAGATAAACCCATTTCTATTATTTGGAAATATAACCACTACATTACTCAAAGTATAAAGGGTGGGGAAGTATAGAAAGCATAGTTTAAAAGCTTTAAAAGCCGTCTCCGGCTATTTATTAGAGCTGATAGAGATAGTGTCGTGTGTATAAGTGATTCGGAATTCGATCCTGATTGTCGTACCTTGTAAAACTTACTCCCTTTGAAGCACTCAAAGCTAAAGAAAAAAGTAAATAAATAGAAACCTTGAAGAGCCACTTGGTTTCAGATTTCATCGGGACTAATCTGCATAAAAACTTGATTTGATCACAACTCAGTCAAGACGGTGGAAAAACTCTGATGAACTCAATGAAGGCTCCCATACCTTTGAACTGAAGAGCCTTTACTTCAGCCCCAGGTCACAGTATCACCAGCAAGCTTGCAAGGAACTATGGCTAGCTGCACAAAGATGAACTCAATTCAGAACTAAAGCTTTTCAACCTGTCGTTGTGCAGGCATGGTCGTGTGAGATTAGATGAACTCAATTAAGAGCCCTACTCCACTGTACCCAACTAGTTGCAGAGGGTATCTTTGTCATTTGATACATATTCTTCTAATGCCTCCTGAAGTAGGGAAAACTGAGGGAAGATCTGCAATTGAGAAAACAGGTATCTAACTGTTGTGTAACAGAGTAGAAGCAGACCCTGAACTGAATAAAAAATAATAGAAGATAAGCATGGGTGCATAAATGTGATTTTTGACTTAATTGGACATGCCCATGTATTTAGCTCCTTCCATTCTTAAAACTAGCTTTTGGGTCATGCCTGGTTGGTTGAGCCCAAGCTAATTACAATTAAATGGGTTGGTTGGGCATGGACTTGGTAAATTCTGAAGGGTTCAGCTTGGGCCATATTGTAATGGGCTGTGGCTCGGTTGCGGCCTAAGACCAATGCACATCATGGCTAAAAAACAGGACCCAGTTTGGTGGTCCAACAAGCCACTTCCTCTAGGGTGTGTTTGGGTAAAAAATCAGGATTAAGCCTAATCATGATTCTAGCAAACTCCATGCTCTTTACATCATACTTACAGCCATGTTGAGGTTCATCTAGAACTTTGGAAAAGGAAATGAAAAAGTGAGCACGGAGAATTTGACATAAAAGGCATTGGTTTGAAAGACTTAAAACCCTGTTTTGCGGGATCCCCTGCCAAACAGAGCCTCTAGAAGTAGGCCAATTCCCATTGATGGAAAGTGAGTTCCAAAGTAGGCATTTGGGCCATGACTGTATGTTCGTAGGGCCTCTCTAGGAAGACATTCAACCCCGAAAAAAAGAAGAGTAGACATGCCAAACGGTCAACATGAAAACATGAAGATCCTCTTTTTTGGGTGTCGACGGGTGGGTGGGGCAATAGTTGAATAAAACAATGACTATTTTTATCCACATGTATTGTCTATTTGTTTCTTCCATAAAGAAGGGGAAAAATGATTCTGGTGTACAAAATGTCTTTTTTCTTCTTTATTTTTTTTTTGAAAGATCAGTATACGGAATGTCTTAATGGCTGCAGTTATATATTTATTTATTTTTATTTTTTTATTCTGGTGTTGATATTTCAAAAATATAGGAAAGAGATTGTACATAACACTCATCTAGTGGTCTAATTTCACTTGTAAAAACAGCCTCTATTGTAATAAATTACAAAATAAATGTGCTTTTATCCATTTATCTGAACTTGTAAGAGGTTTCATGCTGACAAAGGTCCCTAACACACATAGGTGCACTAACATAACAACCAAGAACTATATGCTTTTACAAATAAAGTGATAATAATAATAATAGATATCTTTCCCATGTTCGATTGGTCTAGATGCTTTTAACAATTATTACCATAGGAATCCCATGGAATGTTTCAGAATAATTAAATCTAACAAGGTGGCATCCATTACACTTTGCTAGCGCATCACAGCTTTTCTTTTTTTGGAATTGCTACTAAGGTTCCCAAAATGCCCAAAATGCCCAAAATGCTTGATACAGCTTCCTTGGTTCCCAAACACCACAACAGGAAATGAGAGAGAGAGAGAGAGAGCTATTTTCAGATCTGAAAGATCTATGGGTCACAAGATTCCAAGATGCTCCTTCTAGTTTTGAAAACACATAAAAAGGAGATTGCAGTTTTTATTGATATATGGAGAGTAGAGAGGATTAACACACCTAATTTGCTAGTTGTACAAGGCACTTCTCTAGAGCAGAATGCAGAGCAGCCCTCTGCTCATTTATGGCATCTCCCAATTTCGGTAATTCAATGGAGCACAGGAAGCATTTGCGCAAGTATCTCATCAGGTCATTTATTGCACCAACTATAGCTACAGAAGGCTCCAGCCTCGAGTGCTGAGCTAGATTTATGGTAACATTGACTACATTGATCTGCATGCTAGGCTGTTTATTGACATTTTTTGTGATCCAAATGCTTGATAAACAAGTGGCCTAGTGGCCTACTTTTGACTACTCAAAGTTAGAAAAATTGCCCATATCTAAGACATCACCATATCACCATACCAACATCAGAAGATCATGAATGCACAAAAAATTAGAGAAAATTCAAGCCACCACTGACCTGCACCTAGTCTCCATCAATGAATCCACTGCAAAATAAACTATCCCAAGCAGTGGATTCAGCTAGCCACTAATGCATAGATTGAACATTAACAAATGACATCATCTGCACTCAACTAATAACAAAAGAAAAGAAAAGAAAGAAACCAAGCAAGAAGAAAGAAAGAAAGAAATTGACTCCAACCGCATCAATTCAAAAACAAAAAGATGCTGCAACGCATGAATCACTGAAAGAGTGTTTGACATCTGAGCAGCCCATACAAATAATTTATGGGGCCATTTCATTTTATGATAACAACCAAACTCTACGAATCAGTCAAAATCATCACATAGTCCATCAACTATTTCACATTCTCAAGTGTAACCTCATCGCACTATCACACTACCATATCATATCCTCAAGTGCAACCTCATCACGTAGTCTATCAACCATATCACATTCTCAAGTGGAACTACTTCACACTATCATACAACTAATCATATCCTCAAGTGTAACTTTATCATATGGTCCATCAGCTGTATCACATTCTCAAGTATAACATCATCACACTGTCACACTCATATCATATTCTTAAATCTAATCTCATCACAGTCTATCAACTGTTTCACATTCTCAAGTGTAACCTCATCACACTGTCACATTACCATATCACATGCTCAAGTATAATCTCATCACGTAGCACTACAGGAAAAATGACCTTTACTGGTGGTCAAAAATGCCGGTAAAAGTAAAAAAAACCCACCGGTGAAAGTTATTATGGTGGTTAGACAAACGCCGAAAAATGGGGCATCGCTAAATCTTTTGTTGGCCACCAGCGGCCATTGTTATCAAATGCGATCACATATGCGCATACTATTGATCAAATCGCATATACCATGATGGCATATGCGATCCTGGCAAGTATGTCATGGCATACTTTTATATGTGATAAATATAAGATCGCATATGTGAGCATGCGATCACATATTTCCCAATAGCCAAGAGGGGAAGATTTTATTTTTTTATTTTTTCAAATTGGAGAACTTTTGCCTATAATTGTGCACTCATATCCCCTCCATTTTCACTATTCTTTACTCCAAAGCTCTAAATCTCTTACTCTTTCTTTTTTACTCTAATCTCTCTACAATTATTTCAAATATGTTTATTTTTTGTATTTTATAAGTTGTGCTCACTTTTTGTAAATTAAGTTGTAAGTTATAACTTGTAAGTTGTTTCAAGTTATCCATTTATCATTAAAATTTCTTTGTTCAAAGTTTATAATAATTAGTTATCTTTTAATGTAACTTGTTGATTGTTTTGTTAAAATTTATATAATATAATATAAGTAATTAAATATATCACTTAATGAAACACTCAAACTATAATGAAATAAGTAAAATAACCCAATCCAATCATGTGTACTAATTAGATGATTTTTTCCCTCTTTTTTTTAAAAGAAAATATGCCATGGCATATGTGATTGTGCGATCGCATATGCGAACAACATATGTTGATCGCATGCAATCGCATATGCAATTTGACAACATTGTCAGTGGCCTTTTCCAATGCTTCTACTGGTCCCTGTTAAATCTTGAAAAAACGTCAACAAATACTCAAATGCAACCTAATCACATAGTTCATCAACCGTATCATATTCTCAAGTGTAACCTCATCGCACTATCACACTACCATATCACATCCTCAAGTGCAACCTCGTCACGTAGTCCATTAACCATATCACATTCTCAAGCACAACTACTTCGCACTATCATACAACCAATCATATCCTCAAGTGCAACTTCATCATATGGTCCATCAGCTGTATCATTTTCTCAAGTGTAACCTCATCAAACTGTCACACTCATATCATATTCTCAAATGTAATCTCATCACATAGTCTATCAACTGTTTCATATTGTAACCCCATCACATTACACACTACCATATCACATGCTCAAGTACAATCTCATCACATAACACTACAAGAAAAATGACCTTCATTGAATGCACCAATCAGCCTGCCATACCATCTGCTCCACCAATCCTTGAACTGAATGCACTGAAGCACCCAAATCCCAAACAGACCATGAAGCAGAGGACCACTCTCAGAAGACTCCACTCAAATGAGATACCTGCCTTGCAAAGCCCTGAATAGCAGAAGAGATGGAACCAGTTTTCTGAAAAATTAATAGAAACTGAGATGACACCCTAGCGAAGGACCCGCCACCCTTACATCCTAAACCAATGCCCGAAAGCCATGCCTTGCTGAGTGTTACTATAGCTAAAATACCAATAGCTGCGGTTTTATCCCGTAGCTATAGGTCTAACAATTTGTAGCTAAAAGTTAGACTAGATCCATAGCTATAGACATGGTTTCCTAATTAAAAGCTACGGTTAATATCCGTAGCTAATGACAATCTAAAAAAAGAATTAAAAATGGAGTCTTATACCATTGCTAGTACATGCCAACTCATCTAAAAATGATAGATTTGATAATAGCCTTCAATGATTTTTTTATTTTTTTATTTTTATCAAAAGTTTTTCTATTTAAAAAAACATTACCTATACATCAGAGGTCCCCCTTTACATAAAACAAGGGGCCTTCCATGATAAGCGAGTATTACTTACAAAAGCAACCAATGAATAGATGATGGTAAAAGATCTAGCAACACATGCTAAGATCAACCCCAATGCAACTAGATATGAGAAAAAAATGCCCTAAAACATTATCGCCTATCCCGGTCGAGGCAATCAAAACCCTCAATCCTCATGGCGGCAAGTTTGAGCCATGAAAAATCGTGGAAAATGTTGCTATATTTTCAAAATAATGAGGCCAGCTATTGACTATGAAGTAACTAGAGTCTTGAACTATGGTTTGATCCAAGTGCACATTACTCTAAAGCCAACAATAGCAATCCTGGAATAACTACCAAATAGTAAGCAATGTCACTAGCATGACAATAGGTGGAAAACTACAGATGTTTGCATATAATCCAATAGAAATGAGTAACAAGGAATGAGGTAGACAAGAACAAGGAATACGGAGAGCCATTGAACATGTGAAATTGTGCCAGATGAAAAGTGATTGTGGACTACAAAGGCAAACTAAAGATATACACAAATTACATTAGTTTAGCAAAACAAAACATAGAGAGAGAGTGAGTGAGTTTTGCAACAGTAAATGAAGTTATAAGTCTACATGATTGACAATATACATACCACATCAGACATCAGAATGCAGTTTCGTCACTGAATCACCTCTCCCAAGCTCCTTGCAGGATCCATATGCAATGTATGTTTTGGGTCCTAGGTTAGGCTTCAAGCAACCCTTTGGAAGCTTTGTGGCAAGATTGAGAATACCATATTTTGGATGGGTATAATTATAAAATGATGGCGCTGCAATGAATTCAGCACCATGCCTTAGCAGACACTCTTCAAATGAACAATTTTAGGCAATGAAGAAAAAACACATGTTGCATGCTACATATCTTTGCAATTATGTCCATAATTAGTTTTAGACAATGCAAATACAAAAATTTTCACCATATTAGCAAGCAAGATAAAGTGTATGGAAATAATCCAAGCACTTTCAAGAGACAGAATGAGAACCTTTTGAAAAGATACTATCCAGGTCTTGCAAGGGGGTTCTGTCTGCATGAAAAAAGATACTAGATACTCCAACAAATGCATGAAATAGTCCCTGTACTACCTGCAAATACAAAACATGCACTAAGCTGAAAAACATTTACGTAATAGTGATGATTATAAAAGGATGCAGTGGACATGCAAAAAGTCCCTAAACACATTCAATTGCTCTTACGAAAGTAAAAGCCAGAAGGTTACTTAGTCGTCTTCAGATTCCTAGGAATCTTATGTGTTTGTGTAAACACATCCAAGTAAGCAGAGTGTTCAATGCTCTCCAAATTTAGAGTTGATGTACCCAGTTAAACTATTCATGCATATGCAAATATTGACTAAAAGCTTCCTGATGAAATGAATCCAGATTTGTGTCAGTACAATATTATCGATATAAAAACTGCAACTAATTGGCGAAATGCTTCAGACATCTAAACAAGTTGGCTTCTTCTTTTCCATTGCCAAATCAAAGAGGATCATTTCACAATCAGAAGTTGAAACCCAAACACTATACACTGCAAATGGGGCCTCTGTCAACTCTAGGACTAGAGATCCTAAAGCAAACATAAGCAAACCCCAATAGGATTTTGAGGTCTATGAAAAGCATGCATTTTGTGACAATTCTCATCTTCTTCTTTTTTACAACAATTCTTTATCTTATTTTCTTATTAGATCTCAAAAATTGTACAGTTCTCATTTTAGCTTTAGATCTGATTGGGCCATACTGTATGGCCATCCTATAGGGCCTGTTGAATTAAGGCCAGGCTAGGATCAATCAGTTATCAGGCCTGTAGGTTCAAACCCAAATCAGGACGAAAGCAAACTGGGCCTGAACAATCCAGCCCATTTGCATCCCCAGCAGTAGTATTGAGAATACTACTGAGAAATTGTAGGATGATTCACTAGCCATTTGTAAGGTGGGTTCGTAAAAATGCCCACAACAAAATATCAGGCCCATTCGATTATCATTTGGGCCACGCAAGTATAAGAAGCTCAACATTCTACATTTACATGCAGACCGGACCACCTGATGAATGGATCTTATTGATCTCCAACCAGTGCATATGCACCGTGGCCCACACCTGATGAGTGGCACAGATCCTTCCGACATTTACCAAATTAGTGTGCAAACGACCCCTTCAATAACTCCACCCCAAAACGGCCTATCATTTCACAAATGAAGAATCATATTTCTGAGATTTCCATTTCATTATCATAATCAGGACTGGTGTGGAGATTAAAAACTTATTTTCTTTAATCCTAAAATCCCAAATTCCAAAAATCCCCAAATCTCCAATTTGCAAAATCGGAAAAGCCCCAATTTCAATTTGAAGTTCATGTTTATTTTTATTTTTAATATATATATATATATATATATATATATATATATATATATATATATAGGAAGAGTAGGACTTAAGCTGAAATTTGTGCAGGCTGCATTTAAATCACTTGTTGGTGTGGGTTATCAAACATTGCAGAGTTTACTTTTGGTCTTGCAATAAACTACATTTACTGAACGTCTTATGGGAACTGGATATTATATACATACTCATATATTTTTATTGGGGATTTCTATGCTTTTATTGGGAAATCATATGCCGTTATATCTTTATGCATAATGAATTATGTAAATTATGGCTCTTGATCAGAGTAAAATGTTTTAGAAGTCTTTTCCCTTGATCAAGAAAAAGATAATAATGAACTTCAAAACATGGGTGGTGACAGCCATGTTTTGGACTTGCATTGCATAATCTGGAGTTGGAATATGTGCTGCTATGATGCTATTGCATTGGTTGTCTGGTTATCATGGTTTCAGAATGTTGTATTTGGTGTAGCTACCATTATTGTCATTCCTATTAAAGCTTTCATTCTCAGTTTGTGAAATGCTGGATATGTTCTAAGCATACATGTTACTGTCACCATGCCAGGTTGCTGCTGAAAATGTACAAGTACTGAATTCAGTGAGATCTACATTGCCTTTTCTGGATACCACTTCTGATGTTGCAAAAGAGATAGTAACAGTGAGAACCACTTAAGGTAATTATTTTGTCATTTCAAACCCTTCAAAATGTATTTTTCATTTGTTTCAGAGCATTAATGCATCAAGACTTGCCCATTAGAATCCCTCTTGGTATTTGTGCTATCAAGATACATGCCACAAGCTTTGGTCGGGGGTTTCTTGCATTTAGTTTTCATCATTCTTTAATAGACTGATTCTTTGTTTTTATGTTGCAGTCCGCTAGTGGTGGTTCACCCTCGAATAATTACAGAAGACGTACATGAGAAGTTATTGGTATAGTTGTCGGATGTGCAGGTGGACTACTGATACTCGCATCCCTTTTTTATCTGTGGTGGATGAAGGATGCACCTGACAATATGCGAGTGCGCACAGACTCACCAAGAAAAGGATGATGACCTTTTCTTCATATTTTCAGCATTATTGTAATTGTAATTGTAATTGATTGAATGAAGGATTATAATTGATTCATTAATGAATAAATGATTGTAATTAAATGAATAAATGATTATATAGATGGTAATTAAATGAATGAATGATTGTAATTGAATGAATGAATGATTCTAATTTCTTTTCAATGTAGGAAATAACTACGGATATTGACCGTAGCTGGAAATCTCACAACCATAGCTGTTATCAAATTCAGCATATTGCTACGGATACAGCTGCTTTTAGCTACAAATATTATTCGTAGCTATATCTCTATCGCTACGGGTTTTATCCGTAGCTTTGACCCTTTTTTGGTAGTGTCATCATATAGTCCATAAAGTGTTTCACATTTTCAAGCGGAACCACATCACACTATCACACAACCATATCATATGCATCCTCAAGTGCAACCTCATCATATAGTCTATCAATCACATCACATTCTCAAGTGGTACTACCACACCATACTGTCACACAACCATATTATATCCTCAAGTGCAACCTCATCACACAGTCCATAAAGTGTTTCACATTCTCAAGCGGAACTACATCATACTATCACACAACCATATCATATGCATCCTCAAGTGCAACCTCATCATATAGTCTATCAACCGCATCACATTCTCAAGTGGATCTACCACACCATACTGTCACGCAACCATATTATATCCTCAAGTGCAACCTCATCACACAGTCCATAAAGTATTTCACATTCTCAAGTGGAACCACATCACAGTATCACACAACCATATCATATACATCCTCAAGTGCAACCTCATCATATAGTTTATCAACCGTATCACATACTCACGTGAATCCACCACACCACAATGTCACACAACCATATTATATCCTCAAGTGCAACCTCATCACAGTACATAAAATGTTTCACATTCTCAAGAGGAATCACATCACACTATTACACAACCATATCATATGCATCCTCAAGTGTAACCTCATCATATAATCTATCAACCGTATCACATTCTCAAGTGGATCCACCACACTATACTGTCACACAACCATATTATATCCTCAAGTGCAACCTCATCACAGTCTATAAAGTGTTTCACATTCTCAAGCGAAACCATATCACACTATCACATAATCATATCATATGCATCCTCAAGTGCAACCTCATTATATAGTCTATCAACCGTATCACATTCTCAAATGAATCCACCACACCATAATGTCACACAACCATATTATATCCTCAAGTGCAACCTCATCACAGTCTATAGAGTATTTCACATTCTCAAGCGGAACCACATCACACTATCACACAACCATATCATATGCATCCTCAAGTGTAAGCTCATCATGTAGTCTATCAACTGTACCATATTCTCAAGTGGAATCATATCACACTATCGTTTCAACCATGTCATGCGTTCAAGTGCAACGTAATCACATAGTTCATCAACCATATCATATCCTCAAGTGTAACCACATCACATTATCATACAACCATATCATATTCTCAGATGCAAACTCATCACGTTGTCCATCAATCGTATCACATTCTTAAGTGTTAAAAATGTAAGTTGCCATGTAAATCCTTGTAAATAATTATTTACCTAGGTAATTACGGCATCTTTCCCAATGCAAATATGACAACTTACATTTTTAACACTTAAATCAAGAATTTTATGAAATCAATGTAGGGCACATCGTGATGTATGTGACTTATGCACACCGCTCATTTGTGATGTTAGTTGAATTTAGGGCATGAGTAAAAAATTGAAGCCGATCTAAGGCTCAAGGGGACCACACCAAAGGAAACAACGAGAATCGAATACTTACCATTAAAAACTTCTTATGGCCCTTAAAAGTTTTGGATCAAGCTTATATTTGTGTTTTCCCCTTATCTATGTCTGTGTGACCCTATGAACGGGTTAGATGATAAAAAAACCTCAATGTGGGCCTGGTGAAGTAAACATTTTTTAATGATGGACGAATTAAAGCCATTGTTTCCTTACATGTGGGCCATTTGAACATTGGATCTACCTCATTTTTTGGCTCATGCCCTAGAATGTTCTAATAAAATAGATGGACGGTGTGGATATATCATATACATTACGGTGGAGTCCACAGATTTAAGTCAACACTTTTGTATCGATTTTCGAGGTTGAATTACTCTCATATTTTCAAAGAAGGTGAAAAGTAATAATTACTTATTTACAAGGATTTACATGTAACATGGGTTTATGGGAAATTGTTTAAATATACCTGCAATTTGTTGCTTCTTCGATGGAGACACCATTTTCGTCCTTTCTTAAAATAAAAAAAATGAAGAAGATGAAGTAACAGTGGAGTGTACACGAACCGAGATAGCTCGGTCAACTCGCTCGACTCGACTCAAAAAAGCTCGAATCGGCTCGGTTCGAAGCTGAGTTCGATCCGAGTCGAACTGGTTTTTAGAGGTCGAAAATGAGTTCAAGCTGGCCCCAGCTCGACTCGACTCAATTCGATATATAGCTCGAACCCGGCTCGACTCGGTTAGGTAGTATAAGTAAAAGAACAGAAAAGGAAGAAGAAATGTGTATTCTTTGATGTTTCGGTAGGAATTCCAGAAATGAATATGTGTAATTGAAGTAAATGCAAAATAGAAAACAAAGCAATGGGTATTCTTTGATGTTGCTCACCAAGTGTTTGATGAAATGACTCAACGAAGTGTTGGCTGGTGGCAAGGAAGGTATGTTTCATCAAACAAATCCCTTCTTTTTTTCTTGATTTTGATGTTGCTTATAAGGTGTTTGATGAAATACCTGTAAAACCGCTGCTAGTGTTTTACATTTAGTGAGAATTTGAAGGTACAGTCCATGTGTTTGTGAAAATGCTGCATAGGCGAACTAGGCTCGATCTTGGCTCGAACTCGGCTCGAACGGGCCCGAGCTACTGATTGAACAGAGACAAGCTAGCCAGTCAGGCTCGAGGACCGAGTCGAGTTCGAGCTGGGTCCAGCTTGACTCGGTTCGACTAGATGTACACCCCTAAGTAATAGTTTGTAGTAGCAAGTATAATCTCATTCGAAAGAAGAAATAGAAAGAAATGAGAAGATGAGAGTAGAGATTTCAGAAAATGGATTTTTGTTGGTTAGTGTATCCACATACGAAGAGGAGGGAAGATTTTGGGTTTTGGTGGGTAGGGCATTCTCGTATGAAGGGATAGAAGATTTCAGAAAAGGGGTTTGTATTGCAGGGGTATTCTCATCCAAGAAAAAGGCAATAATTTCGTTTGGGAAAGTAAAGTTTGGGTGCTCCAGAAAATCCGGTGGGTAAAAGGTGAGATTTACGGTGGTAAAAAAACTCCTATCCCACTCCAATACCAAACCCAAATATATGAAGCTGCTTATCTATAGCACACATATAGGAGAGAGAATTGGGGAGAAGGTGGGCCATGGGTGGCTACACGGCAGAGTGGACTGGTGATCAAATCTCAAGCATCTAAAAGGGTTTTGTGCATCATTCGATTATCATGGCTAAGGTCTATGCTTGATCTCCATTCCTGATTTTGGTTTTTCGGTTTGATAATATTGCATGTGTATGCATTTCATTACCCTAGATCCAGAATCCTAACCATTCATTGACTTCCATGAAAGTTTACATGGATCAAATTGAACAGAAAATCATAGCCATCGCTTTTTCTCTATTGAATGTTTAAGTCTAACCATTTACATATTTTACTTCCATTTGAAGGCCACCTCTATAATGTCCAACACCACCCCTCAATGCAAATTTCAACCCTGGGCTAATGAGATGGATGTTCTAGATCGACCGATCCATCCGCCATGTAACAAGTATCATGCAATGAATGTCTGTCAAGCGATCATCTACTCATGTAAAATCCATACCTTCATCATTTCCAATCTGCATTTCTATTCAAGTGATCATAGCTCACCAGTAATCTCCACATGAACATGATCCATCCTTGAAATGGTGGAACCGCCGCATGTCCCTAACCATGATCTCCCGCCCCACAATCTTTGAAATGTACTTGGTGGCCACATGACAATCATTGCAGACTCTAAGGTTCTTGGTGACCCGAATCATTGCCCCTGGAGGGGTGTTAAGAATGCCAAATGCGATGGCCAGCCTCTCGCTGTGTCCGCACAGCAGCGACTCTTTCTCCTCCTCCCCTACATTGTGAAGGACACACGAAGTGTCTGGCACATAACCTTCCTTTTTCATCCTCTCCGATAACTCCTCAAGAAGCCCATGGAGCTCAGCACTTTGCGGATGGGACCCATCCCCAGCTATGAACTTGTGCACCTTGTCCCCAGCCTCGATCCAACTGCACCCGGGCTCTTTCTTCACTCCACTTTCCTTCATGTTCTTCCTCACCTCCGTTGCCTCAGCCCAAAGCCCAGCCGATGCGTATATGTTCGAGAGGAGCACGTAGTGGCTAGCCACATTGGGCTCTAATTGTAGGAGGTTTTCGGCTGTGATCTTCCCAAGTTCTACGTCTCCATGTATTCGACATGCCCCAAGCAGGCTACTCCATGCCCCTGCTCGACAGGTGCCAGAGGGCATGGTCGTGATGAGCTGGTGGGCCTCCTCCAGTTTCCCTGCCCGGCCGAGCAAATCCACAATGCACGCATAGTGGTCTGGTGTAGGTTCGATGCCGTTGTCCTCTTTCATCCTGGAGAACATCTCTAGCCCTTGGCTCACCATCCCAGAGTGGCTGCAGGTGGCAAAGAGTGCAATGTATGTGACCTCATTAGGCTTCACTTCTTCCTTAGTCGCCATGTCCTTGAATAGCTCTACCGCTTCCTCTCCATGCCCATGCATCCCATAAGCCATGATGAGGACGTTCCATGTGATTACATTTCGTTTGGGCATCCGATCAAACACCCTCCTTGATAACACTAGGCAGCCACTCTTCGCATACATGTCGACCAGAGCACTCCCCACCGTGACATCAGAGGCTAATTCATGTCGAATGGCATATGCGTGGATCTCTTTCCCCTTTGCGAGGGCCGCTAGCACTGCACATCCAGGAAGAACAGTCATGAGTGTTATCGAATTCGGCTTATATGGAACCTTATTGCCAATGCCACTGCCTTCTTCCTTTGCTTTTATTGCTACCTGCATTTCGCTTAGCAGATGAAGCGCATCGTCATGACGCCCATTTATAACATACCCTGTGATCATCGTGTTCCATGAAACCAAATCTCTATCAGCCATCCCCTGGAAGATCTTCTGTGAAACTTCCAATTTCCCCACTCTAGAGTACATGTCCATGAGAGCATTCTGCACATACCGATCGCCCTCAAAGCCCCGCTTCAGCACATACCCGTGGATATCTTCTTTACGGGAGAATGCTTCGCAACGCACACAAGCAGGCAGCACGCTTGCCATCGTCGTGGGATTTGGACAAAGACCTGCAACCGCTTCCATCTGAATGAAGAGCCTCAGAGCCTCCTTGTCAAGCTCATTTTGTGCATACCCACCGATCATAGCATTCCAAAGCCCAACCCTCCATTCTGAAATCCTATCAAACACCAGACGACCACTCTCAACTCGCCCACAATTACAATACATGTCAACTAGCGCACTGCCCACATAAGAATTTTCAAAGAGGCTATCATTCTTCAGGGCAAAGGCATGGATTTCCTTCCCAAAATCTAACATCTCCAAATGGGAGCAAGCTGGCAGCACGCTCGCAATCGTGACTCCATCTGGCTTGACCCCGGCGAGCGTCATGTGACATAGGAGATCTAATGCTTCCACGAAACGATCATTCTGAGTGTATGAACTAATCATCGTGTTCCAAGAAACCAAGTCCCGCTTATCAAACCGCTCGAACACTGTGCATGAATCATCCACCCTTCCCAACTTAGCATACATTGCCATCAGAGCATTGCTTGTGAATGTCCGATCATCAGAGTAGAAATAACCGGTCCGCAGCCCATACCCATGAATTTGTTTTCCGAGCCGCACCCCATCCCAACCGTTCAAATGCGAGCAAGCGAGGGCAACACTGACGAGTGTGAACGAGCTGGGCTCCACCTGCTCCACCTGCATGACACGGAATGCCTCCAATGCAAGGCCCCACTCCTCAGACTGGCATAATGCCGCAATCATCGAATTCCAAGAAACTTGGTCTCTGTGAGGAATTCTATGGAACACCTGGTAGACATCCCCAAGATCACCGCATTTTCCATACATTGAGAGGAGGGTGTTGGCAACGGTGACGGAGGATGAACTGTAGCCGTATTTGACAGCGGCGGCATGGAGCTGCTTCCCGGAATTCAGGTCGTGGAGACCTGTGGCGGATTTGAGGGCTGCAGGGAAGGCGAAGTTGTCGGGCGGGATGCCGGCGGAGATCATTTCGATGTAAACAGAGAGAGCTTCTTGGAAACGGTTGGATCGGGTGTGGGAGCGGAGGGTCTCTATCCATGATGAGGGTGGGGTTGGTGGTTTGGAGGTGATGGACGGAGGAAATTGGAAAGGGCGGTTTTGGAAGGAAGGTAGTTGGTTTTGGCGGGAAGAGGGAGGGGAGAGAGGAAGAGAGGGAGGGAGAACGGTCGACATTATCGTTGGTTGGTTACGACCATTGGTGCGAAGATAAGCTCCCCTAGGACGTGCAATCCCAGCGGGCAGTGATATGAATCGGGCCGGGTCCGGGTCGAGCCAGACCTGTCCAATCCATGTGATTTGCATACCGACCTCCCATTGGGCGGTGCTGAAAAGCTGTGCGCCCATCACGATATATGTGTTTTATCCACGCCGTCCAGGTCATTTTAGCGTTAACGGGCAGAATGGAGGGATGGCCCGGATAAAACACATGCGTCATGGTGCGGGGTCCACATAGCTTTTCCACCGGTGATATGATGGTGTTGGCCACCACCCCCCCCCCCCCCGCAAGTCCCAGCTATTTAGTAGGGATTTTGACCGTACTATGTTAAAGTTCCAAAAAGAATACGAAGTTTAAAATATGAGTCGAGATCCTTTGTTATCCCTAAACAGGGATTCCCTGATTGCCCTGGCTTGATTGGTCCACGTCACCACTCTCTTGAAAAAAAAATTATAGGAAACTACAGCCTCCTAACCATTATAAGGAAAAAAGAAAGGGAAGAAAAAAACAATAAGAAAAAGAAAACGGGAAGGTAAAGAAAAGGAAAGAGAAATTTAGGACCATAGACCCCACCTTTTATCTCGCTGTTTTTATGAAACAATACAAACTTTGTTTTGCAACTTGGACCTCCATGTACGGATACCGGATTCGAAGATGAAAATACCCCTCCTTTTCATGGAAATGGATTGGGTACTCCCCTTGCCACCAGCTAATGGCGAATGGTCGGTGGTTTGTGGGCCCCACCCTGATGTATTTTTTTCATCCATGCGTCCATACATTTTTTCACATCATTTTATAATATGAGACCAAAATTGAGGTATATTCAAATCTCAAGTGTACCACATTACAAAAAACAATGTTGAATGAGTGTTGACCATTAAAAACTTTTTAGGAGCCCACTGTGATGTTTGTGAGAAATCCTCCCTATCTAAGTTCATTCATAGGGTTACAAGGACCTGGATGAAGAGGAAAAACAAATTTCATAATGATCCAAAACTTCTATAATCTCTAAAAGGGTTTCAATGGTAGACGTTCAAATCCACATTGCCTTTTATAGTGTGGTCTATTTGATAGTTAGATCTATCTTATTTTTCATCTCAAGCCTTAACATGAGCTCGCCAAATAGATGAACAGCTTGGATATAACAAAGACCTCATGATGGGACCCACAAAAGGTGGTGGGGATTACAACAGCAAAAAAAAATTAAATAAAAATTAAAAAATAAAAAATAAAAGAACATTGGCTATGGTGTTTTCTATGGCTATGGATTAAAACCGTAGCCATTTCTCGATATATCGAAAAAGGTCCAGCACGGTTCAGCGAATTTGCCTCCAAATTCCTGCAATTTTCGATACATATTGAAGAGTATTCAATATGTATCAAAGGTGATTTCATCTATAGCTACGGATTATAACCGCAGCCATAAGCGTAGTCTGTATCAACTAATGCAATTTTTTTAAAATTTTTTTTCACGGAGAACTTTATCATACTTATGATTTTCTCTAATACATATATATATATATACACATATGTATATATAAGTATATAATTATTTTTTTCTCTTTTTTCACTTATTTCTTTATTCATTTAACAATAATATCTTCTAAATCTAAATTTGTTACTTGACGTGCCTTATATGATTTTGGGGTACGAGAAACTGCTTTACCCAACTAACTTAGTTATTTTTCAATATTCCATCAGGTCGATGGTTGAAAATCCATTTCATTCACTTCGCGATTAATTTCATTCATTTAATTTACTTCATGATCAGTTCCATGCATTTGACGGTCAATCTTAGCGATTCTCCTTCACTTCATGGTCAATTCCATGCATTCACGGTTAATTTCATGTTTGCCCGACTCAATTTCATGTTTGCACCGCTGAATTTCTAGTTTGCTCTGCTGAATTTCTAATTTGTTCCGCTGAATTTTATGTTTGCCCCACTGAATTTCATGTTTGCCCCGCTGAATTTTATATTTGTCCCGCTCAATTTCATGTTTACCCTACTAAATTTCTAGTTTGCCCCGTTCAATTTCATGTTTGCCTCGCTCAATTTCTAGTTTGCTCCGCTGAAATTCATGTTTGCCCCATCGAATTTCTAATTTGTCCCATTGAATTTCTAGTTTGCCCTGCTCAATTTCATGTTTGCCCCGCTCAATTTCTTGTTTGCCCGCTCAATTTATAATTTGTCCCACTGAAATTTCAAATTGATTGCGAAGTGATTGAAATTGGTCACGAAGTGAATGAAATGGATTTTCCACTATCGACCCGATGGAATCTTGGAAAACAATTAAGTTGGTTGGCTAAATTAGCTTCTCCTATCCTAAAATCATATGTGGTACGTTAAGTAAATCATTCTAATTTATGAGATATGTTTGTTAAATGAATAGGCAAAGAAATGAATTAAAAGATAGAAAAATATCTTTGTATACTTATCTATATGTATTGACGTAATTATGTATTAGAGAAAAATGTAAGGGATAAAAAGTTCTCCTTGTAAGGGATCTTATAGCTATGGATTATAACCGTAGCCATAACTTTTGATACATCAAAAGTCTTTCAATATTATTAAAAAAGTAAAAAACTGTCTCACAAGTGTATTTTGGATACACTATGCCTACGAATTATAACCGTAGTAATAACCGTAGCTGACTACAAGGCAATGCTTAAGCTTTTTTTTTTGGCTTTGTTACTTTTGTGGGTCCCATCATGAAGTCTGTGTTATATCCAAACCGTCCATCTATTTCGCGAGCTCATATTAATGCTTGAGACAAAAAGTAAGATAGATCTAACTATCAAGTGGACCACATTGTAAAAGGCAGTGGGGAATTGAATGTCTACCATTGAAACCCTTGTAGGTATTACAGAAGTTTTGGATCATTATGAAATTTATTTTTCCTCTTTATCCAGACCTTTGTGACCTTATAAATAGATTAGATGAAAAATAAATGTTATGGTGGGCCCTACAAAATTTTTAACAGTAAAAATCAATTTTCCCACTCCTCTTTGTGGTGTGGTCTAGTTGATCTTTGGATATGATTTTTTTTTTTTGGATAATGCTTCGAAATGATCTCAGAATATACGTTGTAAATATAATAAATACATAGCTGTGGGGCTATGTAACTTTGATCTCTTTTGAGTTATTCGTATGGCCCTCGATTGGATGAGTGTCAACGCTTGTCTTCGAAAGGGAGGGAAGGGTATTTTTGTCTTCAAATTTGCTGTCCGTATGAGCAGGTATAAGTTACAAAATAAAGTTTGTATTCTTTCATAAAAACAGTTTGACAAAAGGTGGGTCCATAGTCCTAAATTTCTCATAATCCGGTAGGTCCCTAATCAAGCGGGCCATAGTTTAGGAAAAACATAAAGAAAGGTGAAAAAGGGAAAAAATTAGCACCGTAGATGGATCCGTACAACATCCCTTTTTAATTGCCGGCAGAAAATTTATCCGACTGAAGGCCAATTTTAGAGTACGAATGTTAGGTTTTTTTTAACGGAAATACGGTTTTTGTTTTTTCATTCGTACGCACGGAGGTCTACTTTGATGCTTAAGATTTTTTTGTTCCAACAAAAAAACGTGGGTAATACGTTGAGTCCATACGACGTAAAATCCCCCCGAAAAAAGATACCCACTGAGCGGACCTGCTTTTTATTTTGTAAGATAACGGGTCGAAAGCACTTGATGGATGGTTCGGATTTTGCACGTGTCTGCACGCTGCCACGTGCGGAGCTGCAATGCTTGTATACGCGGGAGGGCATGGAAAGCTCCTTGTAAAGAACCCTCTACCTTCTCTCTTACTCTTCTTTCCTGCGCAATTCAAAACCCGAAAATCAGAGGTATGCATGTAATCTATGTATTGCATCTCTGTATAGTTTTTCTGCGGAGTATGAAAGTCATCCAACCCTACCTCTCACCCTTTTCATGCAGCATCAATCGAACAAACACATGCACACGGCACAAACAATCTCAAATGCCTGTTTGGCAGTCTCCTCTTTTCCCATTGCTGCTTTTCCTCCCACATTTTGATAGCCAAACGGACGAAATGTACAAGAAATGATTTGCATGTTTGTTTTTCCCATCCTTGCCAGGAAATGCCAGTGAAACCCGAGATCGATTCCACTAACATCGTCGATCTCGGTAGCAGTGACGATGAAGATGATAATAGTGTTCGGCAATCTAACACCGGAGCCCACGCACCGACCCCACCCATGGCCCACCGTCTGAGTTCAAGCAATCCAAACACAGGCGAGTCCCGCAGTTTCTGGAGGGCGGGTGCCTATTACGCCGTTTCTGCTCCGGCTCCTACCGCCACAGGTAGCTGTAGACCTTGTTCAGACTGAATTGATAGAATGGTAGTTCAGGTGTATTATCCACTGCACGCTTGGTGTACATGTACAGGATCCTGACTATCCGAATTATGCACCTCACTGAAACATCCACTGATTGAATGATTTTAACCATCCGATTTGATAATTGAATATGGAGAATTGATTTTTTATTTTATTTTTTGGTTTAACTGCCCCTTTGGCGGACACCAGTTGGATGGTTAGAATGGTCTCTGATCAGTGTGATTCTTGGCTATGTTCCATCTACAGTGGGGCCCCCAATTCAAATGGGTCCTGATTAATGTGCATGCATGCCGTGCGCATGTTGGATGCATCACCATAACTTTTGGCTTTGTTTGGTTGTCACTTGAAAATGATTTCATCTCATTTTAGCTAACAATAATTATGTATCATGGATTGTAGTTTATATAAATTATGGGGCATCAAGGATTCAATATTATTTTGAATCCCTACCAAAACCTCTAATGTATAAGTACTGTTAAGTAAGATGAACTCATTTTTAAGTGGCGACCAAACAGGGCCTTAGTGAAATATCAATGCAGTCTTGTCTTCATTCCTTTGTTTGAGCACAACTAGTAGCTGAGCACATCTCTATCCTTTTCTTGTTTGAATCTGTAGGTCAGCTGGAGCATGCGCGTGTGCACCCAAAGTTTCTACACTCCAATGCGACATCACACAAATGGGCTTTTGGAGGTTGGTCTTTGTCTATTTACCATGTGCATACTGTCTAGGGAATGAGTGCCTTAATCAGTGGGTATCCAAGATACACAACTGTATTCAAACAGGCATGGATCCTAACAATAGACTTTGGAGCCGCTTAAAAATCTAGTCTAGTTCAGGTCCGTCATTTTGGACCCATCTAAATATCGGGTTGAGTTAGGCTCCTGTCAAGTACCTGATTGTTATTCAATGTCAATAATACATACATTGAAATGATTAATAGCATAAGTGATGCAGGGACATGTGATGGCCTAACCATATATGCATGTACAATCGGGTTGAAGAGATTCAAATAATAAAATTAAGTAACTAAATGTTATCAATCACATCGATTAAGCAAATCTCAACACAGAGATGAAGTCATTCCATCAGGATCATGCTCTTTAGCATAGAATCACGTAAACAGTAAAAAAGGGAGGACATATAGATATGAGGATATCCCAAATCTAGCATAAACCAATTCACAGTAAAGTTGGAATCCGATTATCTTGACTGGCCATCCCTCTTTTCCGTTCAAACCAAAAGGAAAATCAAGAGAGGAACGAAATAAATGAAGAAGAGAGATGGGTTTGAGAGGAGAGGGCGTACAAATTTTAGGGCATCAAAGAAAATGAGATGGTTGATTCTTACCTTTTCCTGCACCTCGAAGATCTGGAAAGAAGGAAATCTAAAAACTGGGTAGAATCCTCAACACCTAAGGGTCAATCTTGAAATCATAATCTCTTTGATAAAAGAGGAAGAAAATATACGAATTCCTATTCATTTAATAATAATAAAATAGGATTTCTCACAGTGTATATATAAGCCATGGAAAAATTAAAATTACACTAAAGCCTATGAAAACAAGGAAATAACAAAAGGACGGAAAAAAAAAAAAAAGTGCACTAAAACCCCTGAAAATAAGGAAAAGAACAAAAAACGCCTAAACTAAAAAACACCCGCACGACATAGTGTGAAATCCGCTCCATGGGCCCGCAGTCAGAGTGCAGTCATTCCGCTCTTCCACTCATAGCGCGCCAGAAAATGAGTCTGATGGACCCGACGTCCGTTCACATCAACTCCTCCTCTGGTACACTCTAAAGGGTGCACCACTGATGTTTGCATCAATAAGCGTGTGTCATTTTGGATCCATTCTGCCCATGCGTGCTTACGCGCACGAGATATTGGACTAAAAATTGGTTTTAGTTAGGTCTCATGTGTTACTTGATGAATATTTAATATCAATAATACATATGTTAAAATGATTAATAGCATCGGTGTATCTCCAGTAAATACCTCTCTCTCTCTCTCTCTCTCTCTCTCTTCTTGAAGAGCCGATGGGTACCCAAGTCCAATCAAATTTGGGTCTGGTAACTTGATTATGGCACCGGAACTCGAATCCAGACCCCTTAGGTCTGGAGATGACTACCCCAGTACCTGATCTAAACATGACACATCGATAGCTCTCTATAGTCGCAATTAAGACCGAAAGATGGGAGTTGTCTGCTATTGTCTATCAAGGGTGTGTTTGGATGAATCAGAATTGAATTTCACTTAGCTTGGCAGCTGTGTTGGTTAGCGTACCTGCTCTCCTTGGGTGTCACTCAAGTCAAAATCAAGTCTTGCGACTGGTGCTTGTTGAGGCAGTGGCCCTAATGTCATACAAAAAAAAAGGTGTAATTTATGAAGCTCTAAATCTTTCCTTCACGTTTATACAGACGGCAGGGTTCTGAATTTTAAATCTGAACCACTAGAAAAAAGCAACTGCAAGTTGAAGACTGCTTTCTTACTATGAAAACTAGGAAATATCATCAACTTTTGCCATTCTTCTTTATTAAATTGAATGTTCACGATTCATCCAAAAAAAGTACACAATTCATTTCACTTGTATATCCAAACACAACCTCAGTTTGCACAAATGCAGCAAAGTAGTACAAGGTTCAAGAGATGGATAGAAGACAAGGAGAGAGGTGTTTTGGCTTTTGGGTGGCTGTTTGGGAAGAATAAGGTGCTCATGCTTAATCACTTAAGGAGAAGACATGATCACCCAAAGACTTATATTTTGTGAGAGAATCTGTAGACCACCCATTTATCCGTTGTAGTTACTCCTAGCAGATATGGTGGAAATTCTTTGATCTTCTCACAGTTTATGGGGATGCCTTGTTCGATTGGTGACTTCTAGCTTTGACACTTTGGCAGTAGGGGCTGTAATAGGAAGATACCATGGTAGCTAACATTAGTTGTTGTTTTCTGGTCAACTTTGTATGATTGTAACAAGACATTTAGGCAAGTCGAGTCCTCTGATGGAGCTGTGAAGGCATTTACAAAGGAGAGGTGGCAGCTGGTAGATTGGGCCAGGTCTACAGTGCTTTTGCTTGTACATATTGTATCTTTCAAGGAATTTGGGGGAGGAATATTTGCTGATTTTTTTTTTTTTTTAAAATTGTTTATTATGATTAGACTGGTAGCCCTTTTCCTTTGTTTATGCTGTTCATGTCTAATAAAATTTCTATCGTTATCCCTGTAAAAAAACATCAATCATTCGATAGGTTTTTATGTTTAAACATAGGATTGATTGGATGCATCTTATTTACTCAAAATTATTGTGCAACAACATTGACCATCCACCTAGAGGGTTGGACAATTTATCTTATTGACCACGGAATTTAGTGTTGAAGCCTTGAAGGGGACTCGAGGAATCCTAGGTCTTGGGCTTCAAACATGAACCCATAGGCATGGAGGTTATACTCTATTTTCAGTGAGATTATGGAGCTAGTCAATAGGCCAATTATTTCATTTGATCATGGAGAGAAGCGAGGTCATGTATATTTGAGCAAAAGAGGCTGAAATCTCTGCATTGGGTGATCATCATGTGAAGGGCACATTTTCCTTCTTCATTAATCTACTTTTGTCTCTTTTACTAAATTTGCACTATCCATAAATGACTCCCCTGACCATCACTTGGCCCTCCTTGGAATGCTTATGCCTTGAAAATCACTATAATTGTTTTATTATGAGACTATAAGTGGATGCTGAAAATAAAATCCTCTTGTTTTTACTGTCAATTCACAAGCTGTTGTTTGGACATGGGTTGGATTGTCCAACAACTTGCACTGGCCCATTGTCAGTGGGGTGGGACACATTGAAGTGACAATCAAGATTGATTATCTGACCATCTTTTTGTCCATTGGAGAAACATCACCTTGAAGCAACCTGGTGATAATGTGAAGCCAAAGCCCGATGGGGGCAAGCTGATGAATGTTATGTTTACTCGGGAACTTGTTGAGATGGATAATGATAAGCCAAAGGGCTGATCCTTCCATATTTTATGGAAGAGCAAGTAAAACCACCACAGTATGAATCTAATCTCATGTTTTGCAAGCTATGGAATCTTTTTCTGCTGCGTGTGATGAGATGTCTGGATTTTTGATCTTCAGATAAACCTTGAGACCTAACTGATTTCTTTCACACCTCTTTGGTGGTGAGACACTAAAATGAGAGAAATGGCGTAAAATCACAATTTCTATTGATCCACAATGCTGATGAATTTCACGACAACATGCTGACCTTCTATTGATGCACAAGAATCTGAACCCATAGTGACCCATACTTTATTTGTGGATTTCATTTTGGTTGAAGCTGTCTGAAACTAGTAAATTAGTGATATCGAGCCCAAGTTCTCCCCTTTAGAGATGGGTTGCCCTGCCAACTCAGCAGTTGGTGATCCTGCACTTGTTTATCAATAGAGAGTTGGATATATTTCTTGTTGCTAAACTGTGGATTATTTATCTCAACTTGCTAGTTTGTGTGGAAGCAATGAATATGGTATTTATCTCTTGCTATTGTTTGATGTACTTATACTATTGTTGTGGAGGTGGGCAGGCTGTATTAAACATTTCTAGATCCTTTATAAAAATTTCTAGCTGAATAGGTAACATCAATTGTAATCCTACTGGCGTAGGTTTGCTATATCAATTCTTGATGCATGTCTTTTTGACAAAGGGAATGTCTTACTAAGCAATTGTTTTAACATTTCTTGCATTATGGCTAGATTGGTTCATCTTGTTATGCAAATGTCGGCATGAGAGTGTATTTTATCCAGTCTCTGGTTTGTAATTTTGTCGAGGGATCTTTGTCTGAGTTCTTTCTGGTACCTGCTCATGGTGATTGGGTTCCTCTCTTAGGTGCTTCCATCAATATTCTTATGTGCCACTTGAGTCTTGTACTCTTGGTCTCTGCTTGGTTCTCTCATTCTGTTAGCCCTGAATAAAAGTCTCACAGGCACTCTTTTGTTGAAGAAGTACCAAGTTCACAAATTTCCAGATTCTTCCAAATACAAGAGATGAGGGCATTCATTGGAAATAACATGTTTAATTTGCTCGGGAATGCTCGCTTTCTATTATGCTTTTCTTTAGTCAAGGTGGTCTGTTTTGTCCCTTAATATAATATTTTATTTTATTTTTATAACGGTTTTGTCTGGACCTGGTTAATGGTCCCTTAATATAGTTTTTTATAACAGTATTGGCTGGACACAATAAATTGTTTATTTATTTATTTATTTTATTTTATTTAATTTTTAATGCAGCTATTGCGGAGCTTTTGGACAATGCAGTTGATGAGGTACATACAGTAATGCGAAACTTGGCTTATGTCTCTTATTTAGGCCAAATGACGAGCATTTCTGATGCAACAGTGTATCGGGTGCAAGTCATTTTGGATGCAGTATCTAAAAGTTTCTGTCATTAAACCATTGCTTATGTTCCTTGAAATGTTCACCCCTCATCATGCGACTATTCAGTGATTGAAGCTTCGATAAATGTACAGTGACTCTAGCATTCTCCTTGAAGAACTTAGCTGTGTTGAAATCCTTCTTGCAATTCCGAATGAAATTGATTGGCTAACCTCATATCCCTGTATATTGATCCTTACTAGATTTGCAATGGTGCAACCTTTGTAAAGGTGGATAGAATTTACAATAAGAGGGATAATAGTCCAGCATTGCTTTTTCAAGGTAAATTGGGTTACCATTATTTACAATAGTGGTGTATGAGTGCTTAGTACCAAATGGCAGCTTCCTAGGGTTAGTTATGAATGATAGGATGTTCCTTGCAGATGATGGAGGGGGAATGGATCCAGAGTGTATGCGGCAATGTATGAGCTTGGGGTACTCTTCAAAGAAGACAAACACAACGATTGGACAATGTAACTTTTCATGGCCTTTGTTTTTGTTAATCTACTGGTGCTTAATATAGTATGGCTTGTTTTTGTACTTCTTTACCTTTGTGTGTTGTTATTTCCAATATCTTTCCTAGCCTTGATCCATATGGTTAGGAGCTATCTTTTGATTATTGCATTAACTTGTGTACTATCACACTTAAGGTATTCAAGAACAATAAACACTACGGGCCCCATAATTGCTGTTATGGCCCGATAACGACTGGATTTTTTGTTTTATGGTAAAAAATGTGAAAAATATCCATAAAATAGGAAAAAAAAAAGAGAGGATTTCAAACGTGTATTCTTTTTTTGGGTTTTGGTTATGTTTATGATGTTTATGGGCTGTTCTTTGGAAGAATGTTGTCTTGGGCTGCTTGGCGATTTTTTTAACCTAACAGGCTTAGATTTATTGCAAAATTCCTATATTTAATTGTCTAAATATTCTAATGTCAATGATTTAATATAAATAAGACTATATGGGCATGAATCTAACGATGAGACAATTATATATTTAATATTTATATAACTATATATATATATTTAATTGTCTAAATATTCTAATGTCAATGATTCAATATAAATTAGACTATATGAGCATGAATGTAATAATGTGAAAATTATATATTTTTATTTATATAATTATTTTACTGCAAATAACCATAGTATATTAGTGTAGATTCAACTCACCGGTGGCATATTTTAACCATGATCTTTTGCTGGGTGGAAACACAGGAGACATTTCAAAATTCCAATAAGAAAAGAGATAAATTCCATTTTGTAGTTGTGAAACATTGCTTCAGATTGCATATTGTTACAACAAATCAAGTGGATCAACACTTGAAGGTGGGGTTTATTGAGCTCCAAAGATGTCTTTCTATCTAAATTGTGTTTTGAGCTCATGTTTGTTTCCGAATGGAAAATCTTTTGTGTTCCTATGTAGTTTCCGTGTTCACTTTGTATATCCTCTTCTCATTTCTATTTTCTCAAAACCCTTACGGTGGGCTCATCATGTAGATGGTAATGGCTTCAAGACAAGCACAATGCGACTAGGTGCCGATGTCATTGTTTTTAGTTGCAAAATTTTTGGAAGGTTATTTCTACACTCTGAAGCTTCATGAAATGCTCATTCTTAAGTTGCTACCGGTTTTATGCTTAATTTCTTGCTTTTGGTCTTTAATGACATGTTTAAAAGTTGGATTGTGGTGTTTGAGCCTTTTTTGGAAGTTTATTGTCAAGTACACATTTTATTTGGGGTAATTTTTATTGGTCCTCGGTGATGAAGCATCCTTTGGGGGATGAGTGTGCAAATTGTAACAGAAATTTTGATCCTTAGCACTTGTGTAAAGTTGTGATTGGTTCCATGTGGTGTTTAATTGGTGGATTGTATTGTATCTGTAAATGTTACATTTCCTACCTATTGATAGGTGGTATTGGAAGTTGTTGAGTAATTGTTAATCTTATTAACAAGGGTTAGTTAGCCAATATATTTTACAAAAGAGCTAATTGAAAATATTTAAGTGTGGACCAATTTTCATTTTTGAATGGTAATGAGACACTATTGAACTAAACAAAAAGAGATAAATATCCAAATAGAAGGGAGAGATGATGCCAAGAGATCGTTCCCAAAGTTCTCCTCAAGACCACAATACACAGTTAGAAAATCTGGCTCGGGCTGTTCAGCTACCCAAAGGATCATCTTTATTACAAACCTTAAAAAGGCAATGCTGTAGTTCTTAGGAAATATTCCTTCCCTTCTCCTTTTGTATCACAACCTTGATAAGTTCCAATCTATTGTTGGAACTTCCATTGCTTCACTCTTTTCATATTGATCACACCTTGCCAACAGAGAAGACACCCTAGAATTCACTTTTGCCCTTGGCCCTCTAGTTCCAAGCATAGAAAAGGTTACCAATTAACCCTTACATGACCTAAATGATATAAAAAGGGCCAAAAACTCTTTTTGAACCTGTCGTGGCCTCATATTTGATGATGGAGGGTCAGTGGACTCGACATTTGTAATCATTGTATTCCTGCTATGTAACTATTTTATATAGAGCCACCAGCCAACCAAAGGCAATAACTCTTGGAAGACCCACACAATTCCAAATAACAGGAGATGGCACCTCCACCTAAAAAAGGAAAAAAGAAAAGAAGAAAAAAGAGTGACTTTTGAAGACACCCCAGAGGGATCAAACTTCCACATCCATGTATTTGTTGTCAAGGCAGAGGGACTAACACTACAGATGCAAGCTTTCAACCAGAAGAAGTCAACAGGTCCTCATCTCCTTTTCCTTTGCCTTGCCATGCGTCGAGGGAGAGGGGACTCGCGTCCATTTTTCCAATGGAATTGTGACACGCGGCATAGCCTCTGGCGCAACAATTAATGTGGGAGTAGAAGAGTCGGTGTGAGGGGGGATGCCGCTCTCGACTAATGTATAAGAGTCTTCGGCACATGCGAAGACCATCTCACGTGTAGGTGTTCCATTTCCCAAATGTTTCGAAAATGCCTTATTCCATGGCACATGCGTTAGAAATACACATCCACAACCCAACCTCGATGAACTTTTGCCCACCAGCTGCAAAACAGAGCAGGAGCCGAGACTAGGGGCGATGCATGATTTGCATCCCGAGCGATTGAATCTTTAGATTTAGTGCTCCTATGGCCATGGGCTAGCAATCTAAGGTCACTTGGGTGATTTTTGCGCAATTGGGGGAGATTTATAGACAGTCTTGGCACAAGAAGGTAGGGAGTTAGGGTTTTCCATAGATGCAGAGCAACACTCGTGGTCCCCCATGCAATGGCAGAGCTTCATTACCTCCAATCTTGATTGCAGTGGTGACTATCCTTATTAGACGTAAGTGAAGATGTTCGGATCCCAGAATCCCCTGTTTTGGCGATGGTAGACACAAGTAACCATGTACCGGGAAGGGATGTTGCCCTAGGGGATGTGAATGAGATGACGAATCTGGTGATGGTTACACCCTTGGCAATCCAGCGTCAGACGACAACGGAAAGATCAGACGGCTCTATCCCTAACGAAAGGTAAAGAAAGAAACACGATTTGCAATCAAAATCAGATTCAGAGCACAAAGATGTCTATGGCCCAAGGTATGAAACTGGTTACGGTGGACATTACGTGATTAGTGGGCGTAACCTTTGGCGATAGATCGGAGGATTATGTTGCACAGTTTGAATTTGTAGAAGAAAGGGGTAGACAACCATTCAGTAGGATAGTACATATTTAGATTGGAATGGTATTGTAGATATGGTGTGTGTGGAGCAGGAAAACCAAAGGTTAGGTAAATTGCATGAGGGTGACTGTCGTGTGGGTCATTTGGGATTAGCTAGTGATTAATGAAGATTGTATGTTGGAATGTGAGAGGGTTAGTATGCCTGCAGATGTATAGTTAGATAAAAAATATGTGCAAAAGATATAAAGTTCAAATTGTAACGTTCTTGGAAACCAAGACACAAACGATCGATTAAAACATCGTTAACTCGACGTGGCGAGGTCATAATAAAAATTGGGAAACTTTAGAAGCATTAAGATCAACATGAGGTATTTTAGTAGTTTGGGATACAAAAATCTGATACAAAGAGGATAGTTGGAGGGGGAAATACTTAGTATCTCTAGTGCTCAAAGAAATATCCTCAGGCTTCCGATGAGTTTTTGCAGCAGTTTATGGGTCATGTCGATCGTGACTATGATAAGATTTTTGGGAAGAGTTGGATTCAATTAAGAGCAGGTGGTGTTTACCATGGTGTGTGGGCGGTGGTTTCAACGTAGTCAGATTTGCTCACGAGAAATCAAATGGGGGCTAGATAATTACTAGTATGCGTAATTTTTCAAATTGGATCCTTAAAAATGAGATGGTTGATTTACCCATGGGTGAAGTTAAGTTCACCTGGTTGGACGGTCAAGCCAAGACGGTTAAGTCAAATTAGACCGCTTTCTTCCTTCTCCAGATTGGGTGGACAAATTGCCTTCGATCCATTAAAAGATGTTTTCCTAGGCTGGTGCCAGATCATTGCCTGATTTTTTTAGAGATTGATGGCGAAGAAGATTGGGGTCCCTGCTCATTCAAATTTAAGTTGTCTTGGTTAGAAATAGAAGGCTTTGTAGGTAAGGCGATTGAATGGCAAGAAATTCATCGTGCAAAATACAATGTCAGATTGTGAGACGAGGAAATTAAATGTTGTCAACGATTGTGAACTTTTTGGTTGAAAGAGGGCGATAAAAATACAAAATTCTTTCATGCTATGGCTAGTGCTAGGGCAAGCATTTTGGCCGTAAAGGCCGTTATGTAAAGGTAATGGTGGCAATCTTTATGTGTTACGGGGTCATAACGGTTGTAATGGACATAATGACTTGTAATGGCCATTACAACCCATGTAATGGCCCATTACACCTCATGTAAAGGCCGTAATGACCCCATAATGGCCCATTATTGACCCCCTAAAGGCCATAATGGTCCATTATGGGGCTAATATAGGTTTTTCAGGAATTTTTTTCAATAAAAAAGAGACCGTAATAGTCGTTATGGGGGTTGTAATGGCCGTTACAACCCATATTGTAGAGGTAATGGTTCTGGCCATTATGGCCACCATTACCATTACGGAATACCTTGAGGGCAAGGGTTAACGAGATAAAGTCCCTAATGGTGGAAGGGGAAAGAGTTGAGGGGAAGACAAAAGTTTGTGCCTCTATTGTTGATTTCTATTGGAAACTTTTATCACGTGAAAAATGGGAAAGGTTGTTCCTAGATAATTTGCCTTTTGCCTCTATTTCATCACAAGAGGCGGATGCATTAGAAAAATCATTATGTGAGAAAGAAGTCAAACAAGTGGTGGAAGAATTGGGAAGTGACAAAGGCCCCGGGTTAGATGGTTTTCCGATCATGTTCTACCAAAAATTTTGGGAGTTGGTCAAGCGAGAGGTGATGGGATTCATTAATGAGTTTGATGAGAAAAGGATAATTGCATTGGAGTTAAGGACTACATTCATAGCAATGATTCCTAAAAGAGATGGGGCTGAGAGTCTATGAGATTTTAGGCCCATTAGTTTATTGGGAGGTCCTTACAAGATCTTAGCCAAGATGCTTGCCTCTAGATGTCGTGGGGTGTTGGGCGAGGCTATTTCAGAACACAGGGGGCTTTTGTGCCAGGGAGACAAATAGTGGACAACTTCTTGGTGGCAAACGTATGTATAGATGTGTGTAATAGAAGATATTTGAAAGGTCTAGTTTGCAAGCTGGATTTCAAAAAAACTTACAATAATTTGAATTGGGATTTCATGGACTACATGTTAGCAAGATTATGATGTGGGGCTAAATGGCAATCATGGATGTGTAAGTGTGTTAAGTCGGCAAAGTTTTCAGTCTCGATTAATGGGTTGCGGAACGATTTCTTCTCAGCTTCAAAGGTTTTACGGCAATGAGATCCTCTTTCTCCATATCTCTTTGTAGTTATCATGGAGGCATTGAGCAGATTGATAATCAAAGGGGTGGAATTGGGCTTGTTGAAAGGTTTTAGAGTTGATGATTTAGATTTTCAGATCTCTCAGTTCGCTGATGATATGTTACTATTCTGTGAGGCAGATGCTCTAAATATCGAAAACCTTCGAGTGATTGTTGTTAGTTTTGCGGCACTTTCAGGTTTAAAAGTTAATATCAGTAAGAGGGTGGGAATTTCTAAGGAGCTGAAAATGTATTTCCAACATCACATATGTGGCTACCGTTATGTATTGGAAAATTGCCGAAACGTGTCTGGGATAAAGTGGTCGGAAGATTTCATAGAAGGTCGTCTCAATGGAAAAATCATCATGTCTCTGGGTGGGAGAATAACTTTGATCAAGCGGCAATGTTTAATCTTTCGGTTTATTATATGTCTTTATTCAACCCCAAATTGGTTTTGAAAGAGTTGGAAAAAACTTAGCTGCAATTTTCTGTGTAAAGGAGCAAAAGATAAACATAAAGTCCATCTTATGAAATGGGATGAGGCATGTAAGCCTTGGGAGCAAGGGGGAGCAGGAATCAGGAATTTGGAAGATATGAATTTGGTTCTATTAAGGAAATAAGTATGGAGATTCAGGGTAGAAGTGAATGCTCTATGGAGAGAGGTGATAGGTAGGAAATATGGGGTGGAGGAAAGGGAGTGGTGGATTAGGTCCTTATCGCTATATAGATCTCATATCCATGGAAATCTGTGGTGTCATTAAAACAAAAGGCTTGGAAAGGGGTTCAACTATTGTTGGGGGATGGGAAAAATATAGGGTTTTGGGAAGATAAGTGGGTAGAGGGGCAAGGGTTGAGGGTTCTATTACCACGGTTAGTGGGGATTGCACTTGAGATGGATCTTAGTGTGGCTAGTTGCTTCTCCATTGTGGGGGATGAGGTAGTTCGGGCCCTGCCATGTAAAAGGAATTTGATGGGGGAAGAATTTGTAGAGTTCATCAATTTACTTCATTTGCTATCCATGGTGTCTCCGAATCTTTCAGAATCAGACTTAATGGTCTGGACAAAAGAAAAATCCAGTAAATTCTCAGTGAAATCCCTATACATGTTCTTAAGTGAGGCCTACTCCAACATTGGGACTTGTCCAATGGCATATGTTTTGTGATACGATGCTCCTCCAAAGGTGGTGTTGTTCACGCGGCTAGCAGGGAGGAAGGTGCTAACAATGGATAATCTTTGCAGAAGAAGTCTGATCCTTCCGAACGTTTTCCTTTTATGTCTTCGTGATGAGAGAACAATGGATCACTTATTTATCCATTGTCCGTTTTCGAGAGAGAGAATTTCTTCAATTTATTTGGAGTTGCATGGGTGGTGCTGGGATCTATTGATATGTTCCTTTTGTTGTGGCATGGTGTAGGTATAGGGAAGATCAGGAGGAAATTTTGGTGACTAAGTTTATTAGCAGGTATTTGGGCCATCTGGTTTTTGAGGAATGATCGATGCTTTAGAAATTGTAAAGGGAACGTTTCGGAGGTATTTCGTAGGCTAAGCCCATGTCATGGAGTGGGTGTTAGTTTTAAAAATTACTCCTCATTTTCCGGATTGTTGTTGGGATTTCTGATTTTCTTTGTATTCTATTCTTGTAAATTTGTCCCTCTGGTCATTTTAGGAATATAATTATCAAATATAGAAAAACCAGGTCCTCATCCCTGAAGTTTCTATGATAACATGGGGATCAAACCATCACATCCCAGTTTTGGTATGGTTTTGAGATACGGTTGCACACTGGTTGAAAGCAAAGAGTTACCACACCAGGTATCTCCCCAAAATTTGATGCAAGCACCATTCCGTCTAACTGTTCAATGCTTTGCCCCATATAGCATAGCCGACTGAATAGTTGTCTTAAAATTTTTTTCCTTAACTTTCAACAGGCATGCACGTTCACACAACACTTCAAAGGCACATCTCCTCTTTATCCACCCAGCACTAATTCTATTGAAAATATCATCTTCTATCTCTCCATTGTCCATTCCCTTTTATAAAACATGGCCAAGGTAATGAAATAAATTGTTCTGAGGAATCTCCTGGCCATCAATTTTAACTAAAGCCTCATATCAATGAGTAAGTACTACAGATGGCTTGCATTGTCTAAGTTGACATTGGGTCTAGTCATTGTTTTATCTTTCTATAGTTTTGAGTGTTTACAACAAATTTCTGTATCTCAATGATCTACAGTTACCTAGTTTTTGCTATGTTCTTGTTTCTTGTACAAGTAAATATCAATGTAAAATGGTATGTCTTTTCGCTCCGCTGGAGTCTAGTCCTGGGTTCCCCTTGCTTGTTTTGGGCAATGTTTTTGCACATATGCCTTACTCAAATAAGGTTGCTTTGACTTGTTTAGGTGTTTTTCTGAACATGTGAGTTTGTGTGAACTTAAAGCATGTGTTGATGCCTCTTGCATGGCTTCTTTCATTGTGGCTATACTCAATGGAAATTTGGAATTGCAATTGATATTTTCAATGATTGAGACTACTTTTAGGGCCTGTTTGTTTTGTCAATTACCTCGGTAATTGAAAGGAAAAGTGTCACTATTATGATTTTACCACCGCCAAACCAAACACGAGAATCGTTGGTCAAATGTAGATGTATTTAGGAGATGGAAAAAGGAATTTGTAGTCATGCACTTTTCGAGGCATTACTGTGAAAATTTCGAATACAAACAGTGACATACGTGTATTTTGGGGATAATTTGACATGCAAGTAATGTAAGAATACCATCATTATGATTTTACCGCCGATGCACCAAACTTGGGAATCAGCAGTCAAACGCAGATCTTGTCAGGTGACGAGACAAGTAATTTGTAATTATTGCACATTTCATTTACATTACCATGGTAATTGGTGAAACTTACAGGCGAGTCTTTATTTTTCACTGGTAGTTTGTCTCACTTCTAGAAGTTATTTGGCTGACATGATCTTTGATTTTTGTTAGCCGAATAACACAAAGCATTGGTCTTCTATCATATACCTTTTTGAGAAGAACTGGGCAGGATGACATACTTGTTCCAATGGTAATTTTTCTCATCTTAATTTAACTACTTCCTTTGAGTGTCTGTAGCTTCATACTTTTATAACTGTTAATGTGTTCTTATTTGCAGGTTGATTTTGACATAGTTGATGATCGTGCACAACCAATAATTTATAGCTCACAAGAGGATTGGATTGGTAACTTCAAAATTATCCTTGAGTGGTCTCCCTTCTCTTCAAAGGAGGAGCTTATGCAACAGGTTTTGTGATTTTACTTACTGATCATATGTTGTAGACGATCTTGGTCTCTGTAAACTTAATTGGTGTTACATTGTGGTATTTTATGTTTCATTGTTGGGTTGTTCATTATTTGTTTATTGGTCTTTAACGACCTTTTAAGTTACGAGTTTTTCAAACAATACAATATGAAGTCTGTCCTGTCAAATGTTGACTCGTTTGCTAACGCCCTAAGTTTTTCAATCTGGATCATGCAATCCGGTTTGTTGGTTGTGTCCAATCTTTATCCCTACATCCAGTGACCTGAAATTGTGGTCCATGCAATCCGGTTAGAAATGAATACATTTGAATTTTGAGAGAACCTGGGACTAGCACCAATAGCCAATGGGTAATAAGATGATGGAAAGTAGACTTTAGGTGGTTGGCTATGCTCAATAGAGACCAAGAACCATGCCAGTTAGGACTTAGGAGTGAGTTGGCTCAAGTTGAAGGCACTAAGGTTTAGATGATGATGATGAATAATCTAGAACTCACACATCAATTTTGCAACGACATCCATATCATGTGATGCCATACTTTTATTTATTTATTAATGCATCGCTAATTATATATCTAATACTATGCATGCAATATTTTATCAGTAATATCCATCATCGTCATCTAACCCTTACCCCAACTAATTGGGTCAGCTACAAAATTCTTGTTATTTTGTTCTGTCTATTATGAAATGGCATATTGTCAGGATTCATGATAGAAGTTGTAGCAAAATTTTGCCAACCTGCAACCCTCCTTTATTTGGGTTTAGGACTAGCAATGAGAGCACAAAACTCCTGTCGACGCTGTCTAATCTCATATCTAAACTATAACAACAATTTATGTTTATAGTTATATTGCCTGTAGTAGGTTGTATTGGAATGACCAAGATGATCCTAAACCCTGTTCCCATTCCACTTACGGGAGTGTCCTGCTAACCTTTGTCTTTTTTTATTTCCATTTTATGACCCAAAATCTTCACAGGGAAAAGAAGAAGAACAAAATTTTATGGGTGACAGGTGTACTGATCAAAACTGGTTATTTGAAATTCACCATGTTACACTTCCCAAAAAAAGAAAAAAAGAAAAAAAAGATCGCCGTACAAATGTATAATTAATTAATTGTTCTTAGTCAATTATGGCTATTTGCATCAATGAGGGGCATATTCTTATTAGTCTTGTGTTCGGATGTGGAGTCGGGCCTTTTCTGTCTATGCACCTTGGCCTTCCTCGATGTTTGGAAAAGGCAAAGCACCTATGGGATTGGGTCATTGATAAAGTCGAAAGGAAATTGTCAAGATGGGAGCAAGCATTCATCTTTTGGGGGTAGGATAACACTTGTTAAAGCAGCCTTGTCCAATATGCCCCTTTATTTCATGTCTCTGTTTAGATGCCCGCAATCAATGTTGGCATTGTTGGAAAAATTGTGGCATGATTTCTTATGACCAGGAGGCGTGCGTCCTCAGAAGTTTCACCTATTGAGATGGGAAGAGGTGTACTTGCTTTACGGGGAGGGGGTGTTGTTGTTAAGAATTTGGAGACGGTGAATCTAGCCTTCGTTTGGGAAGGAAGAAGGGAGTTTGTTGAGGAATGTGGTGCCCACCAGTGTCTATAGTATTGGTGTGGTTACAACTTACAAGTATTGCCAGCTAGGGATACATAAACATGTATTGATATTGCCGATGTTATCATTGATACTTGGAAATGTATTGCTGATTGAGGGAAACATTAGAGAAAAATGGGGGAATTTTAGTGGAACTTCAGGGGATGCTAAAATACACATATTTGCATATTTAGGAATCAAGGATTTGCAAAAAAGATGCACATGTATAAGTTTCCATTTAATGGGGGGCCGAGAAGCATTTACTGTTGTAAGCATGGTATGATGAAATGGTTATGTAATGTCCGTAACGGCCATAACCGTTATGCGTTACGGGGCCGAAAAAACTGCAACGACCGTTACAAAAAAAGACCCGTAATGATCCCATAACAGCCCCATAGCGGATCGTAACTGCCCCATAACAGTCCCAAAACATTTAAAAAAGGCCGCAACAGCCCGTATTGTAATGGTAACCGCTGGCCATTACGATCACCATTACTGTTATGGATCACCTTGGTTGTAAGAAATCAGTGCAATAGTAACAAGAATGAGTTCATTTCATACCAATAATATCATTAGAAAAAGTCATACATCCATGCATGCATTTATACATCCACACATGTCTATCCATCCATCCATCCATCCATGCATACATACATACATACATACATACGTACATTAATAAATCCATCCATCCATCCATGCATGCACACATACACTAATATATCCATCCATCCACGCATGCATGCCTACGTGCATACATACATACGTACATACATGTCTATCCATCAATCCATCCATGCATGCGTACACTAATACATCCATCCATCCATGCATGCATACACTAATACATCCACTCATCCATGCATATAAACATACATAAACGCATACATGATTCATCCGTCCATCCATCCATCTAACCATCCAATGATCCATGCATCCATGAACACACACACACACAAAAGATCCATCGATCCATCCATGCATGCATACATACATACATACAGTAGACATCTATCCATCCATGCATACATGTACACATACATACAACCATACTTATTCATCCATCCATCCATACAAACGTGCATCAATGATTCATCCATACATGCATAACACATCCATCCATAATATCGCCAATAATATTATTGGCAATTTTCAGAACACTAGTGGCTGCCAAGTATGGGTAAAGGAGGGGGTTTGGTGGGTCTAGGATTCATCTTTATATGGGGCCTATGGGATTTTGAAGGTGATAGAAAGTGTAGCTATCATGTTTAAGGAGGGTGTTGGCTTTTTGTTGGGGATGGAGAGGGTCCGATTATGGGAAGATGTGTGGCTAGGTGAGGGGCCTCGTCAAGCTGAGTTTCTAAGGTGAGTAAGGATAGTTGTGGATGGCAATATTTTCGTTGTCCATTGCTTTACCCTATCAAGTGGGGAAATGATGTGGTTCCCCCCCCCCCCCCCCCACCCCCCCGGCAGGAGGAATATGCTGAGCGAGGAGTTGGATGAGTTGATAAGAATTTCAGCTCAACTTCATGGTTTTGCTTCTCGTATGGCACAGAGGATGCCATGGTGTGGAAGTTGGAGAAGTTGAGTCGGTTATTTGTTCAGTCCTTCTATGGGTTGCTCGCTCAATCATCACTGGTTGTGTCTCGGCTCCATGATCTTCGCATGGCACCATGGCGCTCCTCCAAAGATTGCAACCTTTGCTTGGCTAGTGGGTAGAGACAGGGTGCACGCTATTGATAATATCCCAAAGAGGTCGATGGTTGTTCCCAACATGTTTACGGGACGTGGGGTTAGTAAACGATGTGCTTATTCATTGTCCGTGTGCCAGATCAGTGTGGTAGAGGTTTTTTGATCTCTTCAAAGTACCTTGGTTGATGTCAGGGGACCATTAATGACTTGTTTTTGGCATGGCATGTAGGTGGCTGGGAAAGAAGGCAAGATCTTGTTGAGGCTATCCCTAATAGTGGGTCTTTCAGGTCTTTGGGGGGAAAGAAACAATTGGTTCTTTCAGGATAAATGCGGTTCGGTTTTAGAGGTATTTAGGACGGTGAACTCAAAGGTGTTGGATTAGGCTTGTATCTTGAAAATCCCTATTGATTGTTCCTCTCCATTTTGAGTTGGGCTATTGTCTTTATAGCTTCTTCTTTGCCTTTTGGTGTTTTTCTACTAAAACATCATTTCTTCTTCTTTTTTTTTTTTAAAAAACTTGTTAGTCTGTTAGGGTTATTTGCATTTGTAAGGGGAGTGTTTCCTTGAAAATGTTTATCGTTTATATATTTATTCTAACGTTTCTTCCTACTGTTATTTTTCTAATAAAACATCATTACTTCTCACCAAAATAAAAATAAAAATAATCTTGTTAGTCTGTTAGGGTGGCTTGCATTTGTGAGGGGCATGTTTCCTTGAAAATGTTTACTGTTCTATATGTTATTTTAACTTTTCTTCCTACTGTTTCAGCTACATGCTTGCAGATGTAGTTTTATCATTTATGAACTTACTCCCTATTGGCTATTCTGGTGGTTTTGATACTGAAAAAAAGAGTAAAAATTATGACTTGTTTCTTACTTTGTTTGGGTCATGGATGTTAAAGCACCCAAAGTTTATTTGGCAAAATTTATTTTCTCAGTATCTTCTAATAAAACTTTCATTTTCATGTATGTTGAAGCTTTTGTCCTCTTATATTTAGGCAAACTTTCTGTACATTATTTGGTTTTAATCAGTTCTATTGGAATGCAAATTTTCTCACTTAACTTGTACTGGACTATTGATTAATTGAATCTATAATCAGCTCTGTTATGTCTGATTCAATCATATTAGTTGCTTTTTATACAGTGGAAGAATTCAATGGAGATTTAATATTTATGTGTTTGGTTATACTGAATTTTGTTACATCCTAAATGGTTTGTTTTACAATTTCAGTTTGAGGATATTGAATCTCATGGAACAAAAGTAATTGTATATAACTTATGGCTTAATGATGACGGCGTTTATGAATTGGATTTTGATGATGATGATGAGGTAATTTATTGTTTATTGATTCATTTCAAACTTTTATTCTTCTGACGTGTCTGCTGCTTTATCGTAAGAGGACATCTTTATCTTGTTAGGAAGTAAATGATTGTAATATATCACTGATACCTGGTCAATTTAATTTGTGCATTTTGTTTATTTGTTTCCATGAGTGTCTAGTCATGAGTACCTAATAAGGTCTCTTATGGATGTTTTGGTAATTGTTTAACTGTAAGATTGTGCTTGCTCCTCTTTTTTCTTTAACATCTCATCTTGGTTTTCTACAGTTGCCTCACATCTCAACAAATTACATCTGCCACTAAGAAAATCTCTTATACGGATTTGTTTGACATAATTTCATATATTAAGTAGCTTTATGCTTTGTTGTTCATAAACGTTTACCACTTGACAGCAAGGTATACAAAAACGGTTACGTAACAGCTGTAACGGCTGTTATGTAACAGTAACGGCCATGACTATTACGCGTAATGGGGCCGAAACGGCCGTTACAGAAAAACTGCCCGTAACGGTCCAGAAACAGATTTTTTCGTAAAAATTAAAAATGCCATAATGGCAATTACGGCCTGTATCGTAATGGTAACAGTGGTGGCCGTTACGGCCACCATTATCGTTATGGAACACCTTGCTTAACAGTCTATATTCAGTAGGCACTCTCTTATAACCAATGTTCTAAATATCCGTATCTTGTTACGTATTACATCCTTGGGATACAGATACATATTGGTTATCACAGGGGATATGTCGTTTATATCGAGTAATTTATCGCACTTTTTGGGAAACAATGGAAAAATGGTTGAAATTTTCAATGAAACTTTAGGGATTGTTAAAAAAGATCTTAATACACACTTTTAAATCATTAACATATCAAAAAAGAAGTGCACATAATAGGTTTCCTTGTATAGGGTCCTAAGCTACGCGCTGTTTGACTAAACTAATGCAACTATATTCGAAAGAGTGTATGTGATGATCTTTTCATCAAAGTTCAAACACTCCCAAATACTTCGAAATTAGTTTCAATTGACAACTGGTTGAAGGGAAATTTCGAAAAAAATTAATATTTCAATAAATTTTTTATTAATTATTATTTCAAAAATTAACAAGGACTCAACAAATCAGTAGATCAACCCTCATACATGCTTGATTTCATATTTGGAGTGTAACATTGCAAGTAATTTGGAAGAAATTGGGAAAATTTCAATTTTTTCCCAAATCAGACCACTTACACTCAAATTTCGATATGAGAGTGTATGTGATGATCATTTCATCAAATACTCCTAAATACTTTGAAATTACTCTCAATTGACAACGAAAATTTCGAAAAAAAACGTAGAGAACATGTAAAACCAATGGATATCGAAATCAAATCCTCAACTTCATGAATTTTCATGCAAAACATGAAGAACCAATGGATTTATAACTGTTTGACACTGATTTAACATGATTTCAAAAAAAAAAAAAAAAAAAAAAAGGGGGGGGGGGGGGGGGGGGGGGATCTGAAATTGAAAATGCTCATTGGATCGATCATGTAGGCACTACTTGTGTTTTTCGTGTAGCACAGGTGGGATACAAGATATGTTGTGGGATATATTGGCCGATATTTAAAACATTACTTATAACCTTTAGCATAAAATAACCTTTCATGGACCGACTTGGTTTTATGGTTTGTAACTTATAATCTCCAATAATATTAACTCATCACGACCACCATTGTCACCATCATCATCGAAGCATTATCCCAACTAATTGGGGCCATCTACATGAATTCTTTTTTGCCATTCTACTCTATCAAGGGCCACAACTTCAGGTAGACCATAGGTCATCAATTTGTTACTTACTACTTCCACCCACATCCTTTTGGACATTCCCTTTGCCCTTTTAGATCCTATAACGTGTATAAACTAACTCCTAACTATCGGAGTTCTTGGTCTCCGTTGCACATGACCAAACCATTTGTCTACTTTCCCTCATCTTGTTATCTATTGCTGCCACTCCTAAATTCCCTTGAATGCATTCATTTCTAATTCTATCGTTCCCTGTCTTGCCACTTATCCTTCTCAATATCCTCATTTTAGCTACACTCATCCTAGGGACATGTTGTTCCTTAATTGCCAAACATTTTGTCCCATAAAGCATGGCTTGTCTTTTTCTTTCTTTCTTTCTTTCTTCTTCTTCTTCTTCTTCTTCTTCTTCTTTTGAAGATTATAAACAAGGTATTCTGTAACAGTAATGGCGGACGTAACAGCCACCGCCATTACCTTTACAATACGGGCCGTAAGGGATGTTACAATCTCTTTTTTATTGAACAAAAAACCTGGATTAGCCCTGTCATGGACTGTTATGAGGTTGTTATGGCCTTTGCGAGGGGTGTAACGGGTCGTTACAGGGTTGCAATGGCCTTTATGGGTCATTTTTTTTTTCCATAACAGCCATTGCAGCCTTTACGACCCCGTAACATGTAACGGTTGCGAATGTTACTTTTACGTAACAGCCTTTATGGTCCCATAATGACCGTTACAATGGACTTTGATTATAAAGCATGGTTTGTCTTATAGCCATCCTATAAAATTTCCATTTCAGTTTGAGTGGGTACACGATAATCACATAAAACTCCAGAGGCACATCTCCATCTTCCACCACACTTGAATTCTATTGGAAACATCCTTCTCAATCTCTCCACTCTCATGAATTATCTTATGTCAGTAATATATTGTTTGAAGGATCATAAGTATGGGGATGGCCCACTGAGTTCAGCATTCGAGTCACTTTACAAGCTGAACAGTTGCAGTGAAGCAAGAGTCAGTGAGATGTGTAACCGGATGGGGAATCAAATCGTATGGTTTCCAATCGTTGGGGTTAGGAGTATCAATTGTTAGGGTCTGATTGGGGTCAGCTCAAGCCTGTCCCTTTTACTAAACAAGCCAAGGATTCTGGCCTAAACTTGACCTAGTCCATTACCATGTTGCCCCACCTAACACAGTCAAGATTCATCAAAACCAATCCCTGACTCAGCCGTTGAATAGTAACTGGGTGGGGCTTGCAAACTCACCCAACCTGTCACGACCCACTCAAGTTTAAGATTGGAATATAGGGATAAATGAATGCCAAACTCAGCCTAGTTTGTGGATGCATACATACATACATACGACACATGTTAACTTTAAAGAAAAAAAAGAATACTTAATGACAACGATGGTTGTAACAACCAGCCTTATGGCTGCTACGATATAGGCCGCAAGGCCGTTACAACCCCTGTAAGGCTGTTGCGGTCTGTAACAGCCGCTACGACCCAGTAAAGGTTGACTTTTTTAAAGGAAAAATATTTTGGCATTGTATCGGCCCATTATGGGTCTGTATTGGTTCGTCATGGCCCCATTTCAGCCCATTAAGGACCTGTTATGGCTGATTTTTTATTTTTTATTTTAAAAATTGAACATTATAACCCTGTATAGCATAACAGGTATTGCCATTACTGTTACATAATGGACATTACGACTATAATGTAACCATTTTCTAGTACCATCGGCCCAACCCATTGATAGCCTGTATAGGTAGATCGCGGGTTCAACCCGAGGCCGGGTCGGGTAGGGTTCAACACGACCCATTTACTCAAATGGGTCACATTTTGAGCTTGAGCTCGACATGCTACCCTTTTGGCTTGGTCCATAACTGCTTGAAAGGGGTCGGGCTAGTAGACCCATGGCCAGCTCGACCCATTGCCTCTCTTATTTAGGAGCGACCTAATTGGGAACGAGTGGTGCATCCAAGCCATACATCATGGACTGTAAGTGACAAATGTTGTTTAGACAGGTATTTTAATCCCCTAAGGTCAACCGGTTGCCAAAATCAGTTACTATATAAAATCATACAGCAATCACAACCATTATTTTAGAGGATTTATGTACCCGTGTAACCTTCCCAGGGTATATGGCAGTATACAAGTCCCGGCCTGCTGGCATAAAGAGAGTAAAATTGGAACACTGTCTATATTAGTCAAATAGGAGTCTAGTGTTCGAAATATCGGTATCGTGCAATCTATTGCACCCTAGGGATACAAGTACATATCGGTTATCGCACGGGATATATCGTTTGTATCGCATAATTTATTGCACTTTTTTGGAAACATGGGGAAACATTAGGAAAATGGTTAAATTTTTCAATGAAACTTCAAGGATTATTAAAAAAGACCTTAATACACACTTTTAAATCATAAAATCTCAAAAAAGAAGTGCATATAATAGGTTTCCATTGTATAGGGTCTTAAGCTATGCGCTGTCCGATTGAACCAAAACTATCATATTCAAACATGATGCATAACATTTATAAATGTATCAAGACATGTGTGAAAACACAACCAATGCATTCAAAAGCAAAAGATACAGTAGAAATTATGGTGGGCCCCACTAAAAAAATTTGATCAAGCTGATCTTTGTACATTACCCGCATTCAGGTATGTTTGACCTTATCAATGAGTTGGATGGAAAATAAACATTATTGATTTGCTTAAAGTGGCCCAAAGAAGTTTTTAATGGCGGTCGTTTAATCACACCCCTTGGACAACACCTTAGTGAGTGTTACTCTAACGTGTGGGGTCCACCTTGATGTACTTTTTGTATATACATGCCATCTATCTGTTTTCCCATCTCATTTTAGGGCATGATCCCAAACTTTAAGAAGATCCAAATCTCAGGTGGACCATACCACGAGAAACAATGATGAATGACCATTAAAAACTTTTTATGGGCCACAAAAGTTATGGATTAAGATGATCTTTGTATTTTCCCTTAATTCAGGCTGCAGGAGTTTTGGATCAAGATGATCTTTGTATTTTCCCTTAATCCAAACCTTCTGTGGTGTGGTCCACTTGAGCCTTAAAAAGGTCTCATTTTTTGGACTGGTGCCCTAAAATGATCTTCCAGAATAAATGGACGGATTGGATAAAACATATACATCAAGTGGACCCCACAAAGCCCGTGATAGGACCGTTTGTCTCGAGCCAATGCCACACAATAGGAAGTAGATTGGGTGTGTACCACACCACCAATATGGCTGGTGTGTTGACATCACCAAGTTTTGTGGGTCCCATCATGAGGTATGTGTTATATTCAAACCGTCCATCTCTTTGGCGAGCTCGTCATAAGGCTTGAGCCGAAAAATAAGACAAATCCAAAGATCAAGTGGACTACACTGTAAAAAGCAGTGGGGGATTGAACGTCTACCATTGAAACCCTTTTGGGGGTCATAGAAGGTTTGGATGAATATGATATTTGTTTTTCCTCTTCATCTAGGTCTGTGTGACCTTATGAACAGATTAGATGGAAAATAAATGTTATGGTGGGCCCTACAAATGTTTTAACGGTGAGAATCATTGTCCCCAATTCTACTTGTGGTGTGGTCTGCTTGAGCTTTGGATATGACTCATTTTTGGGTTGTTACTCTAAAATGATCTTGGAAAATGGACGAACGGTGTGGATATAATAAATACATTATTTTGGGGACCATTTTGATCTCCTTTGGACTGTTCGTACAACTTGGAGCTCTAGGAGCGTCAGCGCTCGTCTTTGCACGACACATACCCACCCAACATCCTTGCGTAGGAACTTCCTGCAAAAGGCTTTAATAGGAAATCCACGTCCGTCCATAACAGCTATGGGCCCCACCATAATGTATGTGTTGTATCCACACCGTCCATCATTTTGGATAGATCATTTTAGGGCAGATTGAAAGCTCGAGTGGACCCCACCACAGAAAATAGTGGGGGTTGAATGCCCACCATTAAAAACTTCTTGGGGGCCACAAAAGTTTCCGATCAAGCTGATATTTATGTTTTCCCATTGTTCATGTCTTTGTTAACTTATTAACAGGTTGGTTGATCTCAAATAAACCTCGTGATAGGCCCCAGGAAGGTTTCAACGGTGGGCGTCACTGTTTACACTGTTTTTTGTGGTGGGGTCCACTCGAGCTTTGGATATGCCTCATTCTTTGTCTCATGCCCTAAAACGATCTCTCCAAAATGATGGATGGTGTGGATACAACACATACATCATGGTGGGGCCCACAAAACTTGGTGACGTCACTTCAATAGTGAATCTCACTACTCAAACCCATCAATAGCTAATCCGCTCCCATTTTCGAAAGAGGAAAGGGTTCCGGAAGGACTGAAACCCTAAAATCTCTCTAAGAATTCCATTTTTTCTCAATCAAAACCAAATCTTTAGGGGTTTTTGTAGATTTTTTGTCGAAATCTCTTGGCTAATTTGAATCTAGCTTTTATTCGAAGAAAAAAAGAAGAAAGGAAATCCAGATTGTGGAACTTACAGCGCATCGTTGTGGATTGATCGAGTGGCCCACCAATTTTTACTTCTGATCACACAATCTCCTTTTACAGGTACCAAAATCTCCTCTAAATTGAAAGGTTCCCCCCCCCCCCCCCCCCCCCTTTTTTTCCTGATATTTTTGGTAATTATGCAAGCCCGACATTATCTGCCCCTGTATCATTGAATTTATCGTCGAATGGTTGTTGTCTACAGCAGAGCCATGAGTCTGTGACAAAATCTATTATAAATCTATGACTCTGGGATAAAATCTGTGGATAAAGGGATAAATCTGCAGATAATATCCGTGATATCGCCAAAGATTGTGCAATATCTTGCGATATATCGCACGATACATCGAAATCTGTATATATTTTTATTTTCGAGGGGTTTCTGACGGATATTGTGTCGCTGGCCAGTGATAACGATAATATTGGCTGATATTATCAATATTACAAACACTGAATAGGATTTGCATGGCACTTGGTTGCATATCTTGAAGATTGTACACAACCATAGTGGTTAAAGTCTGTATAAAGCTTCCTACAGTTGTTGTAAAGAGGAGTTAGAAATAATTTAGACTCATTAGTTGTTACATTTTGCACACTTGTCTAGGTCATTTATCTTCGAAATCATTGCAACATTTGTTTTCTGGAAAATTCGATAAAAATGATATCTTACAATGCGAAACTTGTCAATTTTCCAAGCATTGTCGATTGTCGAACTACTTTTCCTTCGAGTAATGCAAAGACATTTCATCCGTTGCAACTTATACATTCTAACGTATGGGGATCTGCTCCACTAGTTTTTGTATTTGGTTCTAAATATTTTCTATCATTTTTTAATGATTTCTCGCGATCTACATGGGTTTACCTCTTTGAAAGTCGTGATGAAGTTCCATTGATTATAAAGATGTTTCATTAAGTGGTCTCTACCCAATGCAATAACAAATTTAAAACCTTTCAATATGACAATATTTAAGAATAATTGCACCATGATTTACAAAATATATTTTGTAGATAAGGGAACATAATTTCAATTTTTGTGTCCTTATACACCACTACAAAACACCGTAGCCAAATGTTAAAATTGGCACTTATTGGAAACTACTTGGTCTCTTCTGATAGGCACGTTAATAGCAAAAACGTATTGGGATGAAGCCATTCTTCTTACTATCTATATAATCAATCGGACTTCGACAGATGTTCTCATGTAGGGGCATTTTCACACCGAGCTCGAGTGGGGTGGCCTATGGGATGCAAGGGCACACTCGGGGTGGGCGGCCCATGTGAAGCGGGTGTTTCGTGTGAGGTGGGTCCCACCCGTGTGAAGTAGGTGGCTCGTGTGAAGTAGAACCCATGTGAAGTGGGGCCCACGATGGGGGGTTTGGCCGAGGTCCTAACCCATGAGATGTGGGGCCTGGGCTATGAGATAAAGGAATTGATTCGCCATGCTCTATCAGTTCGGACTTTTAATGCAAGAGGTTAATTGTCCCGCATCATGTTCTTAAAGGAAACTACTTGTTACGAGGTCTGCAACTGCATTGTCTCTATTTATCATGCCACCAAAAGTGTTTGGATGCACCTGCTTTGTCCACCTCTTTGGACCATCTTGTACCAAACTTTAACCACGATCAATGAAATGCGTGTTCTTTGGATACTCAAAACTCTCAGAAAGGGTACAAATGTTATTTTCCTTTGAATTGAAAAAGATTCGTTTCCAAGGATGTCACTTTTTTTTTTGAAAATGTGCCTTATTCTCTTCCTATCATTGACGAGTTTCATCTCTAAGAGGTGCCAAATTTCACTTCAATAAAAGAACTCAAGGTCTATTCTCGAAGGAAGATAATTCCCAGCCTTCACGAGCACCACCCCTCTTCAACGTTGGAACCGGAACAAGTGGATCTCCCAATTGCTCTTCACAAAGGAACTTAGTCATGCACGCATCATGGTAACTTTGTCTCCTATAACAATGTATCTTCTTATAAATCCTATTTTTCATCTATATCGTCGGTGCTTTTCCCTAACAAAAATTTAGATGCCTTGGCCGACCCTAAATGGAAAGTAGCCATGGTGGAATAGATGGTTGCCTTTGAAAAACAACATTCATGGGAATTAGTCACTCATTTGTGGGGAAAACACGTTGTCGGGTGCAAATGGGTGTTCAAAGTTAACTACAACACAGGTGGATCCATTGACATATACAAAGCATGATTGGTTGCTAGGGCTTCACCCAAAAGCGTAGAAAAGATTATGATGAAACTTTTGCTATAGTAGGAAAATTAAACTCCTTTGTATTCTATTGTCAATTGCCGTGAATTGTAACTGACCCTTATATCAACCAGTGTTTTAAATAGCAAATAGCGTATAGCGTAGCATTCACCCCTTTGAAGCGTGAAGCTTAAGCTACATAGCATGTAGCGTAAGCGACACATTGCTACTAAATTTTTAATTAAGGTTATGATTGGTTACACCAATTCATGATATTCAACACCAAATTAGCCTAATTAATAATGAAAGTTAATAAAATTTCATGATATTTGGTGCAACCAAACGCAACTTAAAGTAATAGGAAAGGGCGATAATTAACTGTAAAGGTAAAGAAAAAGCAATGAAATTGATTTAATATTGTTACTTATATTCTTTTGCTAAAAGGCGAAAAGCACTGAAAAGATTAACTAACTTTTATTGAAAATATTAAAATAAAACAGATCATTGAAAATATTAATTAATTTTAGTGTTGTAGTGAAAATAACTTGTAATGTGAGCTATGTAGCGTATAGCATAGTCTATATATCATATAACGTGCGCAAATTATCATATAGCGTAGGCTACATTGACTTGAGCTATTTTCATGAGTATGTAGCGTTAAGGCTAAGCTACGCTACGTAGCGTAAGCTACATATTGCATAACATATCTATTTAAAACATTGATATCAACTAAGACTAAAAAACGCGTTTTTGCATTGAGATCTTCAAGAAGAAGTATACATGGCCCTTTCCTCTCATTTTTCTTCCTAAGGAGGAGCCTGGAAAAGTCCATCGTCTTCATAAAGCCTTATATGGTCTCACACAATTACCTCATGCCTAGTTTGAAAAGCTTGGCAACATGATTTCCAACATTGGATTTAAAAGGAGTACGAACGATCATTTCGTGCCCATAAAACATATGGATTGGCAATACAACAATTGTAGTTGTTTATGTTGATGCTATTATTCTAACTGGTACAAGCACTGTTGGAATTGACCATGTTAAGAAATTTTTGGCATTATCATTTGAGAAGGAAGGATTTAGGATTACGGAATACTTTCTTGGAGTTGAGGTTGCTCGCTGAAAGCAAACGTGAAATTTTCTTGTTCTAACATAAGTATGTTTTAGACCTCTTCAAAGCCGGCTTACTTGGGGCTCGACCAATGGACATACCTATTGAAGTTAATCATAAGTTGCATGAGAGACAATCAGATGAAATTGATAATCTGGGCATGTATCATAGGCTGGTAGGTTGGCTAATTTATCAAAGTTTATTTGTCTAGACATCTCTCACTTTGTTGGAATTGTAAGTCAGTTTTTGCAACAACCGTATTGCCATAATCTTGAAGTAGTCTATCAAATTCGTCGTTATTTAGAAGCTGCACCCGGTCAACGTTTTTATAAGGAAATTTGGTTACACGGAAAAGCAAGAAGCAATCCATTGTCGTTCACTCCTCTATCTAAGTAGAATATCGTGCAATGGCTAATATCACTTGTGAATAACTGTGGGTGAAAGCTATCCTTCAGGACATGGGATTCTCGACTTCTTCTCCAATTCCTATACATTGCGATAATAAAGTAGTCAATCGCATTGCATCCAACATCTATGAATGCACAAAAAACATCAAAGTTGACTGTCATTTCATTCGGGAAAAATTATTTGCCAAGCATTTTTAAACTTCATTGGTTCGTTCGATAGAATAGTTAGCCAATGTTCTTACTAAATCCACTCCATCAATTTGTCTTGACGAATGATATCCATGCACCGGCTTGAGGGGGAGTGTTAGTGTACATAGATTCTAATACTTTGTGCACCATACTTTTTTCCTTTATCTTCTTTGTATTGTGGTTAAAATAGGTCTCTCCTTTGTATTGTGGTTAAAATAGGTTTCTACTCTCTATCTGTCTTTCCTATTAACAAGAGGAGTCTTTTCTCTTTATCTCTTGTAACCCCTTATTTCTATAAATAAAGGGAGAGAGGGAGGATATGAAAAGCTTCTCCTCCTCTCACATTCTCCTCTCTTCTCTCTCTTGCTCTTCTTCCATCGTAATTTACAAATAGGCAGGTCATTCTCCATGCTTTTCGGAAGTGAATTCAAGGCAAATTCATTTGTTCCGGATGATGTCTCTAGCTTATCAATTGTATTTAGTGACAGCTTTCCCCTCTTGTAATTTGTTTACTAGTTTCTAGAAGAAAAGAGAAGGAAACCGAAAATGAATAGAATGGATGGAATGTTTGACTATTCATATACATATACCATTTCAAGAAATAACTCTCTTTTTTAATAGAATGGATGGAATGTTTGACTATTTCAAATATTTGTTGAATATAACTCTCTTTAATGAATGGATTCATGGATTTTTTATATTCTTGAATATTCTCGAAATATCTAGAATATTTGTTGATTTTATGGATTTTAAATGTTCCATTCGTGGATATTGAAAAAGAGAGTTGTATTCTCATTCCACGTAGTTGTATCTCATAAAGGAGGTATGCATTTCTTAGTATCAATTATCATAAATTTTTGGCTGTTCATGTGGTGCCAAAGTTGAGCATGATGATTTGGTGCATGTCACATGTGAGTCACTTCGACTGCAAGCATTTTTCTCAGAGATTGAGGTTTTGTTGTTACTCCTATGGATCCATTCTACGAGAATGAGGGTGTAATTGATGCTGCCTCCAATATAGTCTTCATGAGTGGAAGAAGCATATTGAAGTTGCTTGCTTTTATGTTCATGAGGACATCCAACCATTTAGAGTGTACCAGAGGAGGAGGAGATTGAGCCAACTTTCACTTTGGCTTGATGACTTGTACGTGGGCCCGGGTGGGCCGCGCTAAGGCCTTGAAGACCCCACATGCATGATCGTGCATCTTCGAAAATCCTATACTAGGAAGATGCATGTGGGCTGCTTAGTTGAGGAGTCTTGACTATTGGATCTTGAGGACACGATGATTGGATTGTGTGGATCCTTCGATCGGACAGTTGGATCATTGTGATCCTTGATCACTTTGATCATGAGTGTTTGGGTTATCATATTTTTTATTTTTTATTTTTTATTTTATAATTATTCACAGCTTAGGATTAGCAGGTTTATGTTTTATGGTGTCATTGGACATGTTTTGGATATTAGGGTTTTTTTTAAAGAAATCTTTCCCGAGAGCGTCTTTTTGTGAAAAGACTTTTTTGAAGTTATAAAGGGGGGACGTCCAGCCCTAGCCCTTGGATTTTGGAATGAAAAACTCTCTTTTGCTTAGAAAAAGCATCATCTCTCATGTGATAAGAGGCTATTTTGGTGTGAATCCAAGGGTGTGAAGCCCATTATCTTATTCTTCTCTCTCATTCTCTACAATCGAGGTATTTTATTGTACTTTCTCCTTCTCCATCTCTCATAATCTCTCTTTATTTCTCTCTACCTCTTCCTTTTCCTTTTTGTACTCAACTAAAACCCATCCCCATCACATCCAAAATCGCCTAAACCCTAGCCCATTCAAACTGTACGACCGTACGGACCCAAACCTTAGACCATACATCCATATGGGTGTGATGTACGACTGTCTGTACAGCCAACCTTCCTCTCTTTCCCTCTTAATCCTTGCTTCTTTTCCCTTTTAAGATCCCTAGCCCTAAGCCTAAACTCTTAACCTAATACCCTAAATTGCTAATTGTCAAAACCTATTTCTCCACGAACCCTAATTCCAAACCCTAATTCCTAAATCCCCAAATCCCTAATCCTAAATCCCTAAATCTTATTTCCCCAAATGTGAAAACCTAAACTTATTTCCCCAATTTCCTATCCCTTGAATTACACCAAATCTGCCCATTGAACTTGAACTATGCCTATGCTAAGTGTGAGAGTTCTAATCTCTCATGGGACCTAAGGTTTTCATGCTTACAGGATTCATGCTTGTGTGGGATTGTGGTTTTAACATAAATCTGAATTTTATTGCCTCTTTGATACTCTTTTAGTCATGGTAGGATAGCATATTATCTTATTTGATTTACTTCGATTAATCTGTTAATAATCTCTGCATCCAAATAGTTAAATTACACGCCTTGCATAAAAAACAATGTTGTTTCTACTCCCAATATGTGTATTGCAAATTAGGCGGTAGACTTTGACAAAGTCTCTTGGATCAACTAAGCTACTTGGTTTTTGATGATTTGGCCGTGATTCTCATCTATGCATCAGCTTGCCGGTTGTTATTATCTTATGTCTCATATCCCATGATTATGTTAGAAAAAGCAGTTCTGTTGTTATATATTTCATATTATCCTTGTTGTCCATGTAGTTTTTCACAACACTTGATGTAAACCATAAGGAAAGCCTAGGATGGGCCATAAGAATTTCCCCCTTGTTCTCTTCTTTCTTTTCCACTTCAACTCTATTGTGTGATACCTACGCATGCACCGTGACTTCCTATATTCTTCTAAGGTTTGCTTGAAGGATTGAGGATCTTGATTTCCAATTCCATGGCCCACTGATTTGTGTTTTCTTTAAGTTATGTTTCTCTACAATAGTAGGTCTAATGGTATGGTTGTGTCATAACAGTTTGATGTCTTATGAGTGTGAAGCAAAGTATACTTCATAACTTCCACATGATATCTTTGAATATAATTGTATTTTATGGACGTAAAACATGATGTAGTCGAATTACTTAATGACACAATATGTATAAGACATTTAGAGGTTTATCAATGAAGTATATTTGGTATTTGTCCATATTCTACTCTGATTTTGTTGGTGGGAGTATTTGTTCAACCCAAAGACTTCACAACAATATTCATGAAAGTGCTTGAGTGAAATACATGAAATATGTGGTCGTCAACCTCTTGGTACTTTTAAATTGTAAGGATGATTAACCTGTGGAAATGATTTCCACTTGAGTTTCACTAGTAATGTTCCATGGTTTAAAAACTCAGTGCTTAGGCTTGGTAAGCTGGTAACAATGTATTAAATAGCGTCCGTAGCGTGCCAAATAGCATAAATCTCCTGTAGTGTACGCTACATGGGTCGTAGCGTGTAGCGTGCGCGCACTGCACTTTAAAAAATAAAATAAAAATTCTTTGTTAAAAATGGTGGTGAACTCACATCACAACAACTTCTAAAGTTACTTTTAATAAAAAAGCCATCGAATAGGGTTTTCGAAACCCCTTGGAAAGCCCTCGCAGAACGCAACTTTCCCTCCCTCTCTTCAATCTTGTCATCCAAAAGCCCATCAAAGGGGTTTCTTTGATTGATTGTCCGACCCTATAAGGAGGTCCATATTTCACAATCATTGGAGAAGGAAATGAAAGAGAAATCAGATTTCCCCAAATCCGGTTTTGGACGGCTATGAAGCTTTAAATTTTAGAGTTTTCATTAATTGAATCTCATTTTGAGACAACAATAGGTACGTTTGTTCCCCTTAGTGAGTTTCTTTTGATGTACAATGAAAATAATTTGTTATTTTGAGATTTATTTTTTTTTCCTTTTTAAAATGCCATTTACTCCGCATTTTCTGTTCTTTATATATATATATATATATATATTATTATTATTATTTTCATTTCTTTTTCAATATCTCTGTGGCTATGCATTGTTTTCTATGGTATAGCTCACGTGGGGCCCACTGAGGTGTGTGCATGGGTGGATTTGCATTGTTTTCTATGGTGTGGTCCACATGGGGACCACTGAGGAATGTGACATTTGTATTGTACTTGATGCTCTTACCTGTGGGATATATATATATATATATATATATATATATATAAATATATATATATATATATATATATATATATATATATATATATATATATATATATATATATATATGCTTTTTTCTTACTATTTATCATATTTTTCTTTTTCTTTTTAAATAAAAAAATAAAAGTATCGTGTAGCTTACGCTACACGCTACACTATTTCGCTACATGCTACGGAGGGTTGAACGCTACGCAACACGCTACTGCTATTTAAAGCACTACTTGGTATTTGGCTGAGAAAATTTAGTTGGGTAGGGATTGAGTATCAATATTACAAAGTTTCTGAGCAAAATCATTTCTTGAAATATTTGCTGATTTTATGGATTTTTTTATATATTTTTTTGAAAAAATTACCTCGATTGGAAGTTTGCAACCAAATCTTACATCCGTCAAATGGGTTTTTAAGAATATTCATTTGCATCTGGTTCACGTTCATTATTTTGATATACATCAAATAAGAGAGAATGATTTCTAAAAGAGAGGGAGGGAGAGAGATAATCATCATCATCATAGCCGCATCCCAGCTAGTTGGGGTTTGGAAATAGACACATGTAGAGTATTGCTGATGGTATTGAATGAGTTGTATTCTAAACTCTACCCAATGATCTTTGGGTCAAGTTTGAGTTTTTCAAGGTAGTTTCTTTTGCATGCTCAAGTGTGTGTTTCTCATGTCAAACAAGCTTTATAGTATTCTTGTCTGATATCTTTCTGCTACATGAAAACTCAATTTCTTCTGCATGCTTAGTGTGTAGTTCTCATGTCAAACAAGCTTTACAGTATTCTAGTCTGACATCTTTCTGATTCCAGGATATACAATTGAGAGATGAACCCAATTTGTTAAGCTTGTCAAAATCACCCAAGGCAACAATCCAATCACATATTTCACACCGCATTCGATATTCATTGCGGGTGAGTTATGCCACTTTTGTGATGTATATTGGTCCTCTGTGCAAGATATATGCCTTTTGTGCATCTTTGTAAAATAAGATTACTTTCTTGCAGGCATATGCTTCCATTCTTTATCTTAGGAAATTTACAAATTTCCACATCATATTAAGGGGAAAACCTGTCGAACAACTTAGCATTGCCGATGAGTTAAAATTTTCGAAAGTAATACCTTACAGACCACAAGTTGGGATGGCTTTGAGAGAGGTAAGATGAATCACAGAGAAACACAAAATGTTCAGCTTCTTGTCTTCTTTTATGATGTTTCATGCAATTAAATATACACTACGTATTCATGTTTCTTTATGTTTTTTGGTTCCTCAGCATTTCTCCAATCATTGATAGATGAGTACTAGTATTTACATTTCTGGTAACAAATCAAATATTTTTAAGATTCATGATTTTGCTTTGCCTGTAATCAGCAGTGAAATTTGAATACATCAACTTGTTTTCGGTCTGTGCTTAGGACTTTGACGTATTTGTTGGCTTTTAACTTCGATATGACATTAATATGCATTTGAGAAAGTTTTTTTTTTTCCCCGTACAGTGTTGGTGGCACATGACTTAAACATTATCTTAGTGGATGGTGCTGGCACTTTTTGGTTTCATCTTTAGTAAATTGTTGTTGCTTATTAAAAACATTGTTTCTTTCTGTAACATCCCAAAAATCGGGGGTCAAGCATAAACTCCACTCCCGAGTTCCAGAACATCACTTATGCAATATTTTCAATGATGGATGAATGTCGACTGTAATAATGCATAAAACATGAAGTGGATTAAGCCAAAACAACATATCATACTCCAGAGACAGTTAAATTAGCAAGTGGAAGAATGTGATAGATATATAAAATATATAAACTGTTGTAAGTCTCCAGAGTGTGAACATGTTACCAGGTTAAACATATACATGTATACTCCAAAAATGATCAAAAAGAATATACATGGGTGCTCCAAAAATATAAAATGATAAGTGTCATGGCGTCTAATCAACCTCCCTGTAATTCCGTCGATCAGAATACGGTCTACCTAGACCCGCCTGATAACCGCCTATAGGAGAAATCCTCCTCATCATCAAACAAGTCCGACTCCGCTTCACAAGTAGCGCTATCATTTGAAACTAAAATAGGGACTAGTTGGTGTGTATAACACCGTCCCGTAACGTGGGAGTGAGTGGCCAACTCAGTGGAATCATAGAGCAAAGGTTAACATGTTATCAAATCAATCAAGCGATAATGATAAAGCAAGCAAATCAAATATTCCTAAATACTGTAATTAATGCAAGGATGAAATGACATGATGCATGCCCTCGCCAACATACTCCCTCATGCGACACCATCTTACGTCCGCGGCATGCTTTTTTCCTTCAATGCTCCACATCTTCCAGGCACATGTAGTGCGATATGAATATGATTACCGAGTTGTTATCAGTCCTTTTCATACAACAGGATTGGGAAACTAGGGTACCTCCCTTATATCATTCCCAAACAAGGATCCTGTCTAGGGTCGTTACTCCTAGTAATCTCATACGATGATATATTTCTAGGTCGCTGCAAGGGCTGCCAGGGCTGTTGCATGCACTCGTTGCTCCGCTCTTCCATCACCTTATCAATACAGGCCTAGTTTGTACTCTTGTTACTACAGAAGGGTTGTCGTCTCACGTAGACTCAGAGTATGCTCGAGGTCACTACAAAGGGCTGCCAGGGCTGTTGCATGCACTCGTTGCTCCGCTCCCCCATCCTTATCAGTGTAGGCCGACAGCTCGAATATAGTGTCTCATACCACCATAATCGGCTCACGAGTCTGGGTTGCTCACTGGTCACTACGGGGAGGTTTGTGGCCCCAGCGTAGGCCGACAACTCGACTACGGTGTCCCATACCACCATGCCCGGCTCATGAGTCTTAGTAGATCAAGGTATCACGGTTATCAGGGTTTTTACTGGTAAGTTCAGTACCCTAGGTTCAAGCAGTTATGACCAATATAAGGTGAACATACAATGGTCAGTCGGGTTACTTGACGAGTTCGACTAGTACGAGCGCCCGTTGAGTTGTACGACATGAAGTGCATAAGCACTTCGTGTGGCCTAACCACTGCCGACAAGCAACGCACGACTCGGGTTAGTCAACGCGTCCTTCGTGGCGAATAGAATCCAACCACGAATTCAAATCTGTTACCGACTGCCTGGACTAGAGTATAGCCCCAAGCACATGTAATCTGAATCAGTAATCATATGAGATAGACAGAATTAAAATAACAAGTAATTCAAGCATGATAGCAACATGTTATAAGATACAACATAAACAATTTAACCATACACAAGCATTTCATATATATAAAGTAATCAATTCAAATATAACAAACGTGGAGGAAATCATATACATCATCAAAATAGTTGAGAATCATATCTCAACGCTAATCTACAACCTCATTTACTCAATACTTATACAAACATTTATACAAACACTTAGTCTACACACATTAGCCTACATAACATATGTTAGCCAAAATATGTATCAGGGCGAATCTCTTCGCCAAACAGATCATACACGCATAACTAACATAGGTACACGACAAATACTCATGGCAATCATATCAGAAAAATACGTTCGTATACAGTATTTCCTACAAATACCTAAAATATCCTAAATCTCATATTCTTCGTACGTATTCGAAATGAAAAACAGACAGCATGTTCTACATGTCAAACAGCATCCTTGTCAACAATCTACCATTAAACGGCATTGAAAGCTTTGAAAAATGACAACCTAAGTGTCTAAAATCCGCACCTTAAACCAGAAATTGCGAAACGGAGTTGATTCAGACGATAAGTCTTCGTCAACGGCTCAACGGCTCAACGGCAACCCATACCACGAAATGGGTTAGCTACATCATCACTTATGCTATTTGGAACTCTAGAACAGGTTAGGGTTATGATTTCTTACCTAAGAGCGGAGCTGGAAGCACCGGAATGGCGGTGCAGAAGCGGCGTTGAAGCACAAGGAGTAGCAGGGAAGAATTCATGGAAGAAAAACCCCATCTTCTCCCCCACTCTCCCTCTTTCTCTCTCTCTCTTTTCTTTATTCTCTCTCCTAGGGCTTAGGAAATTCGTATGGAATGAGAGAGTAAGGGTTTAAGCCCTTTTTATAAGTCCAAAAGCGACGAAAATAGACTTAGGGCCAAAGTATACTTATGTCCAAATACGGACTGTTTCGTCTCAACGGAGCACTTCTGGAGGTCTTCTTATCAAATGCGGTCGGACTTAAGCTCCCTGACATTGGATCTAGGTCAGGCAGAGTTTTCAGTCTGATCGGAAATCCAGATCGACTGTGGCGGACCAGTTTCAGTTCAACGGCTACCGGTACTCGATCAGAGCTACAAGTATTATGACATGTAAGGGCCACCTATCCTGATCCGATGGTAAAATTTGATCGAATTCTGACGGTCAAAACGCTTAGAAAAAGGTGCGCAAGCGACACGTGCCAGATTTCATAAATTATATTTAATTTCTAACATTTCTCACACTCTTCACTCTGGGCTCAAGGAAATCGTCGTGGGACATCATTTGGTCTTGATTTTCGAGGTGATTGTCAAGTCCAACTAGGCGGTCAGGATTGTCTAAGTTCGAGATAATCGGACTTCCGATGTGCGGTCCAGATCCGATATAAAGTTTCCGAATGCTCCCGTGAGCAACCGGGTTTAGAGTTTGATCCTAGGTTTTAGGGTATTGTAGCGTCACATATTCTATACGTTTTGGCTCTAGCAGATCGTATTGAAAGTGATTGATGAGAATTTCATAGGTCATCTAGTGCAACGCTAGTTAATTCTCGTTAGATTTCTAAAGGAAGTAACCTTTATTGATTTTTGTTTGAGATGAGATTTGAAGGGTGGAGTGAGGGTGCTTGGAAACGGAAGAAGGAAGAGTTTGGAGGGGTGGTTTTTGCTAAAAATCAGACGTTTGGGAGAGAAAGGAGAGATTGGAGGGTCACTTTGTGAAGGAAGTAGGTGATTGAGATGTTTTTAAGGGACGACCCATGTACCAGGGGGTTACCCTAACCCCCAAAGACCATCGGCCCGAAGGCCCGACCGAACCCAGCCCGTTTACCGGCGAGGCCTTGCCGACCACTGGGCCATCTGGCGAGGTCTCGCCATCTGGGCGAGGTTCTCCTGTCCCTTGGGTCCCAAAAAGGTGTGGGGCCCACCCTGGGTCCTAGATTAGCGTGGGTAGGCCCCCGACTCCATTTGAGGCGTTTTTGAGGCCAATTTGCAAACCGGAATGAGTTTATGCGACGTGTAGCATATGATTTTGGGGTAGGAGATGCTAATCTATTCAACTAACCCATTTATTTTGTTAGATTTCAAAAGGTTAAGGGTCAAAATCCATTTTATCCATTTATTTACTATTTATGGTAAGTTTTAGTTTCGGTATTGTTCTTCCTCATTTAAACTGTAGGATTTATGTCTAATACGAAAGTACTTGGAGAAATTTGAAGAATGAGGTGGTGAAAGGCGAGATTTTTGAAGGAAATGGGTTGAAAAGCGATGTTTAGACTTTGAGATTGAGCTCTAAGAGTGATATGGTTGACCCATTGCCTAAGGACGTCTAATTCTAGGTTGGCAAAAATCCGGGGTGTTACAGTTTCTCCAATGTTACATGTCCTTTTATTCTTTTATTTTCAGTTGTTTTCTACCCTAACTAGTTGTGTATGTAAACAATGATCCACAAACAGTAAAAAACATTCTTAAAATTTTGCAAATGCTTTAAATGTTGGTTTTGCAGTTTAAGTTGAAATATGCATTGTCTTCTCACCTATTTTTCTGAGATAATATCTTTTATGATCATGCATAAACATTGTTGTCATGGTTACTGGTTTGTGCTTTTTTTTTCTGAACTGGAGTGTTTATTTTCTTTTTCTGCTTCTTTCCATATGATAATGCATACACATTAACATCTGGGTTTTGACTTAGGTGACAGTGGAAACAACCATAGGGTTTGTAAAGGACGCCCCCACTCTCAAAGTCTGTGGGTTCAATGTCTATCATAAAAATCGCCTCATAATGGTATGTTCCGTTGTGAACAATTGGACATCTTAGATGAAGACTACCTTTTCGCAGATTTTTTTTTGTTCCTTACTTTGTTCTGCTGCAAGTTTACTGTCTCGGCATTACGTGAGCATTGAATATGGAAATTGGAAAGTTAGGAAGTTCTAGAAAATTCTACCATGATATTGATCATAGGCCTGATATGGTGTTCTTATTGTCTCAGCCATTCTGGAAAGTTCTCCATGAAGGTTCTAGCAGAGGAAAGGGTGTTGTTGGTATGCTTTTGCTACAAGAATCCAATTATTGAGTATTTCTATAAATTTTTGTTGTTCATTTGTGAGGGTATATATGCAGGTTTTCTTGAGGCAAATTTTATCGAGCCTGCCCACGACAAACAGGATTTTGAAAGAACAGCTCTGTTCATACGGCTGGAAATGAGGCTTAAGCAAATGATTCTCGACTATTGGTTTGTTGCTTCTATTATTATCTGTTTAGACATTTATGATATTATACTGATGTTATTTCACTTTGTAGCTTGTCATGAAGATGCTTGTAGTGATAGTCCTGTGACCACTCTATAGGGTAGTTCAAATGTGCTAGTGATAACACTATCAGTCAAATGACTAGCAAGCTTATATATTGTTGTTTGGTTATACTTTATTTCGTGGCATTTCTTAGCAGTTGCAAATTGCTCTAATATTTATAATTTGCTTATAAATATTTGTTATTTTTGAAAGACTTGAGGACCATTAATGCAGAGGCATTTTCACACCGGGCTCAAGTGGGGCGGCCTGTGGGATGCGGGGGCACACTTGCGGTGGGCAGCCCTTGTGAGGCGGGTGCCTCGTGTGAGGTGGAACTCATGTGAAGCAAGGCCCACGATGGGGGTTCGTCTGAGGTTCTAACCCATGCGATGTGGGGCCTAGGCTATGAGATAAATGGATTGATTCGCCATGCTCTATTAGTTCGAGCTTTTAGAGCAAGTGGTTAATTGTCCTGCATCAAATTGGTATCAGAGCGGGAAATCTCGTGTTTGAGACTCTTCACCGGGGGTGATTAATTTTTTATTTTTTTTGAAAGATAATGATTTATATTAAAAGGAAAAGAGGATACAAAAGAAGAAGTGAGAGACTGCTGAGAAAGCAGAAACAACTACACCTCGAGGAAAAGAAAATCAAAATCCTTAAAAACGTTTACTTGAGTGGCCCATTCAATCAACAAGCGTTTAGCTTTGACGGTCACCACCTCAAAGGGATTAGACGATTTCCTAAAACATCTACTATTTCTTTCTTCCCAAACGGACCACCATATAGCAAGTATGGCCATCCTCCATAACCTAGTCTCTCTCTTTCCTATTCTGAACCCGTGCTAGGCTTTTGGAAGAAGGTCCGTCGAACCCAAAAAACACCAACTGATTCTAAAGCGCACCAGAAACTCTGCCCAAATAGTAGCTGTAAAAGGGCAATGAATTAGGAGATGGTTAATCGATTCTTCTTCCCCCATACAGCATAGGCACATATTAGTTAAAACCTTCCCCCTTTTTCTCAAATTGTCCACCGTAAGAATTTTTCTTTTCCCAACCAACCAACCAACCAAAAACCAAGGCTTTTGGAGGAGTCGAGTAGTACCAAACATGATGAGAGATATGATCTCCTGGAGAGTTGTGGTTGAAGAGAAGCATCTTGTATAGAGATTTGACTGAAAACTAAAGGGATTTTTCCGATCTCCAGATGATCTTGTCGGCCTTTAATTGATTTGGACAAGATTCGTACACGCAGGCAAGCAGATTCGCATAATCCTCAATCTCCCAGTCTTCTAGATCCCTTCTACATTGTAAATTCCACACCGTCTTGCCTTTCATAATCGATTAACAATCAGCAACACAGATTTCCTGATTTAAAGCCAGCCAAAACATATTTGGAAACCTATCTTTGAGAGGAACCTCTCCCAACCACTTATCTTTCCACAAACGAATTCTGTCTCCCTTACCTAGCTCAAAATTGATTCCTTGAATTGTCTTTTTTTTCATTTGAAGAATACCTTTCCATATAGCGGAGGCCCTATATGAGGACGAATCTTTTGTCCACCAGTCCCCTATAGAACTGCCATATTTAAACTTGATAATCTTATTCCACAGGCTTTCACTTTCCGTTACCAATCTCCAAGACCATTTGTCAAGAAGAGCTTGATTCATCGTCTTTAAATCTTTAATTCCCGCTCCACCATCTTTCAAGTGTTTGCACACTTTCTTCCATTCCACTAAATGAAACCTCCTCGTCCCCCTTTCCATTCCAGAGAAAATTGCGTCTAAGCTTGTCTATAGAAGCTAAAACAGAAGCCGGGCACCTGTATAAGGACATGAAGTATAGGGGCAAGTTAGAGAGGGCTGCCTTTATGAGAGTTAGACGGCCTCCTATGGATAAGAATCAACATTTCCAAGCTGCCAGATATTTCTCAAACCTGTAGATAACCTTCTCCCATAGAACTTTAGGAGGAGGACCGATGCAGAGCGGGAGACCAACATATGAAGTTGGGAAGGAGCCTGAGGAGCAACCGAACAGATCTGCATAATCAGCAACTTCCTGCTTTTCCAGATTAACCCCGAACATTTTAGATTTGGCCATATTGATTTTCAGGCCCGATACAACCTCAAAACAGCAGATGGTTATGTGCAGATTCTGAACCATATCAGTATTAGCTTTCGAGAAGATGAGAATATCATCCGCAAACTTAACGTGCGAGATCGGTCTGGGATATACCTCTTATAGATATACCGTTGACAATTCCTGCTAGTTGACCTTTGAGTAGCATTCTTGGTAGGGCCTCTTCCACAATAAGGAAGAGGAAAGGGGAAAGGGGATCACCTTGCCTTAGGCCTCTGGAACTCTTAAAATAACCTTTCGGGGACCTGTTCAGAAGGATTGAGAAGCGAGCTGAGCCAATACATTCACCTATCCAATTTCTCCACTTGACTCCAAAACCCATCCTCTTCATCATGCACAACAGGAAGTCCCAATCTATGTGATCGTAAGCCTTCTCAATATCCAGACTGCAGAAAATGGATTTGAGACCTATTCTATGACTGGAATCCAATACTGCATTTGCAATTAGCACACCATCTATAATCTGCCTGCTTGGAACAAACGCGCATTGGTTGGGAGAAATGATCGAGCCGATAACCTTCTTTAATCGGGAGGCCAACACTTTTGCCAAAATTTTGTACGGGCTTCCAAGAATAATCGATTTGAATTCGTTGAAGGAAGTTGCACTCGAAAATTTGGGAATCAATGCTATAAAAGACGCCCCCAGATTCTTAGAGAGCCTTCCTCTATCATAGAATTCCTTGAAGAAAGCCATTACGTCGGCTTGGATAATATCCTAGAATTTTTGAAAGAATAGGATGGGATAACCATCAGGCCCAAGGGCCTCATCTTTGCCTAAAGAACTCACTGCCAACTTTACTTCTTTCACAATGAAAGGACTTTCAAGAAAAGCAGCTTCTTCATCGAAATGCTATTGATATGCAGATGATCTAATCGAGCCTTGTCCCATCCTTCATTTTGGAGCAAGCCATTGAAGTAGGATATAGCTTCATCTGAGATTCTATCTGTCTTCAATCCGATCCCCGTTGACGATAATACTGCTGATCTTGTTAGCATTTGTGTGCTTACTGGCAATGCTGTGAAGGTATTTTGAATTCTTATCACCTTCCTTTATCCCTTTCGCTCGAGATTTCTACCTTCAAGATAGTTCATCTTAGCACACTCTGGCTGAAATAGATTGAATAAGCTGGATTCTCTTAGCAAGGATATCAGTCAACATCGGACTGTCTTTAGCACGAACATCAAGTTGTTGAAGATCTGAGAGGATGGATTCCATTTCTAATTCTCTGATACAAAGCTCCGATTTCTTCCACTGCTTTAGCTTATCTTTTAGGAGTCTGAGTTTGTAGCTGAGCCTGTAGCCTGTGTAACCTTTAACCTGGAAACTTGCCCACCAATCAGAAATCATCTTGTGGAAACCTGAAATGAGGAACCAAGAAATATCAAACTTAAAAGGTTTGGGGCCCCAATTAGACTCCTCAATATTGAGAAGCAGAGGCCAATGATTAGAAGTGGTTCTTGGGAGAGTTGATTGAGATATGGATGGAAACAGCTCCAGCCACTCAGGGGATAATAGAAATCTGTCCAATCTAGAAAGGATTTGGGACAGTCTTCCATCAGTCCAAGTATATCTAGAGCCAAGGAGAGGGAGATCCACCAGTTTATTGTCCTCAATCCAGGACGAAAAACCTCTCATTGACGAGTTAACTTTCGAGCCAATAGATTTCTCTACAACATACCTGATCACGTTGAAATCCCCAACAAAACAAATAGGGCTAGAGAAGCTCTGTCTAATTGCAGTCAATTCGGCCCAGAAATCTTTCCTAAGGGTTTTAATAGAAGGACCATAGACAGAGCAGACCAGGAAAAGAGAACCAGAAGAGATGTCCTTTAGAATTGCCGAAACTGAGAAGACACCAACCCAACTTTTCTGAAGAATCCATTGAGAAGATCTCCAACCAATAGAATTCCACCCACACTACCTATCGCATCTAGGGATACTCAATTCACATCTTTTGCCTTTCATAGTGTCCCCATTAGACGGTCATCGAACCTCTGCACTTTTGTTTCCTATAGGCAAATAATTTGGGGATTATATCTCCCACAGAAGCTCTTTATTAATCTTCTTTTTTGTTTTGACCCCAGTCCCCTAACATTCCAGGAGACAATCTTCATCTAGAAACTGAGCTACCTTGAGCCCCCTTCCGCCCTGAGTTGACATTCATACTAGTAATCATGCCCGAGCTCATAGCTAAGTGCCGTAGCTCTCTGTTACTGCTAGCTCTGGCTAGATGATTTGGAGGAGATCTCGTTTTTGATATCGGCCTACCTCGAGATTTGACACACTGAAATAATCCTATGTAATCTTCTGGACAATCCCCAAACGACATCCTTAGAGATCTACCAACGTGTCCCATAGCGTCCCTAATCCGTTTTTTCTTCTGAATCATTTCTATCAGATTTACTCTGTGGTCTTCATCTACCTCCTTGTTGACTAAGAAGTCCTCCTGAAGAACTGAAGAGACCTTTCTGATTTGCAGCGGCTTCGCATCAATAATTCCCTCCCTCGCTTCGTCTTGGAATAGCGAGGCGAGATTATGATCTGACCCACTGCAGGAGGAAGAAAAGGGGATTGACGATTGGGAAACAGGAGCGGATGGAGATTCCGAGTGTGAGCATGAAACATCATCGATAACGCCTCCATCAGGGACGGAGCCAAAATGAACGACTTCTAGGCTGGAAAAACTCCGATCTCGACTACACATCCCCAACTGATTATCTTGGATAAGAGAAGAAAAGACCGCAATAGGTAGAGAGAATAAAGGAATCGAGGCTCCCTTCGGAGAATGAGAAGAGGAAGCGGTACTGTGCGCGGGAATGAGAGAGAGGTTAAGATCTATGACTGATGTAGTTGGAGGCTTGGTGGGACCTGAAGAATCCTTTTCTATAGACTTGGGATCCATCACAACCATTGGAATTGGCTCGAGGGCTAGGCTCGAGACGGGATGACTTTCCAGACTGACTGCTTCGCTTCCAAAGCTGCCACGCGTCTTAAAGCAGTGATAAGGAAGCTGCCTAGCTGGTTCCGAGGCTGAGTGACAGATTGGAGAGTAACGTGGCTCAATCTCGGCTAGACGAGTGGACGTCTCCACTAAACAGATATCGGAATCGATGACGCGTGTTGGTCTTGAACCCTGTGATCTGACTGGGTCTCCTACATGGGTGCCACCTGTATCTCTAGAGCCCAGTGCACTGACTCTGGCATCATTACCACCAGCTGTAGAGATGGGGTTTTGTTTTGGTACTCCCCGAGAATACTGAGATTGTGCTTCATCATGCTCATCCGGCCTTGATGACATCTCTGCAGAGTGAGAAATGGACTCCCTCAACCGCCAGAGATCACCCCATCTTGGCGCTGGGTTGTCTTTAGATTCCACTTGCACTAGCAACTCGATCTCTCTATTGTCAACAAGAACCCTGATATGATTAGGTAGTGGGGTTCCTTTCTTTCTTCTAACCCGGATTCTAATAACTGCCATTTCCTCTCCCAGTTTTGTTTTCAGATCGATTTCAATGAAAGAGCCTAACAAAGAAGCCACTGAAATGAAAAACTCGTCATTCCATAGCTTGAGAGGAATCCCCCAAATCAGGATCCAATCATCTTCTATGCCAAACATAGAGAACTTGTTCCATCTTTTCATAGTAATAACTGGACCATCGTTGTGTAAAACTCTCGCCACGACTAAGCTGTCCAAGTTGAGGCCCAGACTTCCCTGGATCCACTATTCATTATACCCTATCGGTTTGATGTTGTACATACCTGGACGAATACGGTTGCATTCATCAATCCAAGATTTGACTTGGGAGATGGATGTACCTTCTCTCGTAATTACCACAACCGAGTCCTGCAACGCCTTCATAGAACTGTTGAAGACGTCCTGGTTAATCCGCAGAGTATAACTTGTTTTTGTTTCTTTACCAATCATGGTATCTATATAAGTTTTCTCTTCTTTCTTCTTCTGCTTCTTTTCTTCCCTGAGACTCGGGTTGGGAACCTAGGGCTTCTCCTTGATCAGCACATCTCTAAACGTAGTTCCGTTTGAATGGGAAGAACCATACGATTGGATAGACTTCTCTGAGATATTATTTCCCACACCAATCTGTAGATTAGAAGATAAGTGGGATTGTCTAGTCTTTTTCTTATGTTCTGGGCCAAATCTCGCCCTTTGAACCAGCATCTTTTTTCCTCCAAAACTTTCCTCGTGCAACATCAGCACCGCTCTACATAGTTCTTCATCTGAGCTCATCCTAACCAGAGCAAAGCCTCTATAGAGACTATTGGCTCGATCCCTTGGCATCACCACATCCATAATCACACCCGCACGACCAAACACTCGCGATATATTGATGGGTAGCCATCCCTCAGGATAACCTTTGACGAAGAGAGTAAGGTAGTAGGTGATATCCCTCTCCTTCTTTTCCGCTACTTTTCCTTTTCCCTTTTTACGCATCACTTGGATCCATTCTCCCTTCGCTTTTGAAGTCTGAAGTGTTTCCCATTTCTCAATCCTTTGATCCATAGTCCTTTTCAGTATCAATGACATCGACAAGTCAGCATCGTTGTCGATGTCTTCGTTGTCATTGTCGTTGTCGTCATCTTCGTCATCGTCAACACGAGCAATACTCGTTGTCGTCCTCAACCTGTCGTCGTCCTCAACGTGATTAATGCAGGGGCATTTTCACACCGGGCTCGAGTGGGGTAGCCTGTGGGTTGCAGGGGCACACTCGGGGTGGGCGGCTCGTGTGAGGCGGGTGGTTCATGTGAGGCGGAACCTATGTGAAGTGGGGCCCATGAGGGGGGTTCGTTCGAGGTCCTAACCCATGCGATGTGGGGCCTGGGCTATGAGATAAATGGATTGATTCGCCGTGCTCTATTAATTCGAGCTTTTAGAGCAATTTTTTTGTTGTCCTGCATCACATAGTTTAACAGAGGATTGGTCCATGATAGAGTGAAATGGCATAATAGGATTCATGTAGCAGATTGCAATTAGTTGGGATAAAGCTTTGATTTTACCCTAATATTTATAATTTGCTTATGCTAATTGGTGGCCATGATATGTGTTAAAATGAGAGAAAAGAGAGAAGTAAAAAAGGGAAAACGTGAGAGATGAGGGAGATGTTGTGAATCTCTCTCTCTCTCTCTCTCTCCAAATCCCCCCCCCCCCCCAAAGTAATTCTATTTAGAAAAAGGGATTACAAGAGATAAGCACAATTAGCAATCGACCTAATCACAATTGCACATAGAGAATGTAATTCTAATATGGTGCACTGCAGGTGCACATGAATTTGTGTATTGACATTTCTTGGCATGGTGCGTATGAATATGTGAACACTAACACTCTCCCTTCAAGTTGGTGCATGGATATCATTCATGTGGAGCTTAACACTGATGGTCTTGAGGCACACTATTGATGCGCCTTTGGTGAAGACATTTGCTAACTAATCTTGTGACTGAACAAAGGGTGTATCTAAAAGCTTGGCAGCTAATTTTTCCTAAATGAAGTGGTAGTTGAATTCAATGTGCTTTGTGTCTTCATTGAAGTCCAGGTTGGGTGCAATATGTATGGCTACTATGCAATGTTGTGGAATTTGGGAAGATGTTGTGAATCCAATATCCTGAAGGATGGCTTTCACCTAGTGTAATCAACAAGCTGCATGAGCCGTTGCACAATATTTAGCTTTGATAGAGTGAGCAACAACGTATTGCTTCTTGCTTTTGCAAGTAACTAGATTTCCTACTACAAACGTGTAATACCTTGTAGTAGAGTGTTGATCAGAAAAGGATCAACCCAATCAGCATAGCAAAACCCACTAATATTCAAATGGCCATGATTTAGAGAAGACCACGACCAGGTGGAGCTTTTAAATAACGAAGAATTCGATAGACTGCTTACAAATTATGATTACATGGTTGTTGCATAAACTAACTTACAATTCCAACAACATAAGAGATGTCTGGATGGGTAAAACTTAGATTAGATGATTCACTAATCAGTGATACATGTCTAGATTATTGATTTTGTTTGGTCTCTCATGCAACTTATGATTTACTTCAATAGGTATGTCGATTGGACGAGCACCAAGCCAACCAACCTTAGAAAGGAGATTTAACACATATTTCCATTAAGATAAAAGATTGTTAAGAATTTCTTAATATTGTCCATCTCAGTTGTACTCATGTGTGTCATCAAAATATAGGACTAATTTGTTGTGTTGCCATCCATATCTTTTATAAACACGATGACCAAAGACACTTCTTTTAAATCAGATGTTGGAAAGCGTATTGCTAAGCTTTTCAAACCAAGTATGAGGCAACTGTTTGAGGCCATGCTCCACATGACACCCTAATTGATGCTCCTAGCTCCACACCAAACTCACCTCTCTTCTTCTCACACCCCCCATCCCCCAAAAAAAAATAAAAAATCTACTTGGAGCACCCTAGCTTATCTACCTCATCACCCCAACCTCTATTCTCTCATTTCCTACATAGACCGTTATTGATGTTGGATTCCCCATGATCATCTTCTCCTCACACATATCCTAGCAGCACTAATCTCCTCCTTGTTCTCTGTTAGGGGACCAATGGCTGTCACCTTCCCCAAACACGGCCCAATCGCCTCGAACTCCTTTGTTACCCATCGTTCCAGTGGGATGCCCCATAGAAGGAACCAGACTTCTGCAGACTTCCGCCTCAGTAAAGAAAGATATTTATGTCCATCTACAGATCACCATTATTGGCCTGTCATTGAAAATGATAGTTGCTGCTATGATATAGTTGATGTTCGCATCCGTCCTCACTAAAGACCCAAAGCTCGAATTCCCCCAGTGCCTTGATTGTGCAATCTTGTTCCTTTATTCGATGGCCTGCTTTGAACCACAATTACACTTCCTCCACCGTAGCCCCTTGTTCAAATGAACAGAGCATGTTGTTGTTGTGGTGGTTGTGTCTTCTTGCGGCATCCTTCCGCATTGGCGGCGAGTGGAATGCCACAATCCCATTCATCATTTTTTATCTACATAAGCCATAACACTGGCGACATCTCCAACATAGATGCGAGGAGGACGTTTAGCTAATATAGGATCTTGTGGAACATGATTTGATTCTGCTAGCAATGCACGTTGGGAATTTGGACCCCTCGATGTGGGACCAACCAAATGGCCAACCTAAGTGCGCAAGCACACAACTTAACAGAGTTAGGCGCACTTGCTCTTTTACTGGTCTCGGCTCTCACAGCTAGAGAGAAAGGAACCCCCTACGTTGGCTCAAAAGAACCAACAAAGGGAGCAAGAAAACGGGTGCTATTATGCGCAACGGCTTTCGCATTCTCTTTCTGTGAATTGGGCCGTTGCTTGCTCGCTTTCCCTCCCACCCAAAAGGCCCCTGCTTATCTCTATCTCTACATGCAATTCGCTCACTTCGGGAAGAGCGGATGGAAAGAGGAGGCCTTTGCTCTATCTGCTTCTTCCTCTTCCCAGGAACGAACAATTGGATAAAAAAATCAAATGAAAGAATTTTCTTTATATCAAATCTCAGGGACATGATCTAATCAAGAGGGTAGTATCTTATCATGGTGTAGGATCCCTAGTTTTTATGGATTCCTTCTTTGTTATCGGGGTCGACTCCAAAGCCATAATGTCTCAAAACAAGGAGAGGATATCTAGATTTACCCTAATAACCTGATCTCGTCCCTTCCTCTCCTTTTGGCCCAAATCTCATCCTTACCTTCAAGATTTAAGCCCTCATGTTGCTCCTTTCCCTTTCCAATCTCTCCCTTTTAGGACCCTTCCGCTACTTCCGCATGGACTTGGCAAACCCCCCCCCCCCCCCCCCCCCCAATATTTCCTCTCCTCCCTTGGCCCTATTTATACCTCTCACCCTCTCTATCCTCACCTCACCCCTTGCCCAAATACCTCCACCTTGCAAGAGCCTCTCTTAATCCAACACTTCTAGACCATAGCGAGCTTTCTGAACAACGATTGTCCTCCCCTTGAAAGATGGGCCATGCACCTGCTTGATAGCTCGCAACAACTCTTCCTCTGTTTGCATACACACAAACACGAAGCCTTGAGGTTTCTTCGTCCTTTTATACCGGGGAATGGTTACATCCATCACTCAATCACGTTGGCTAAACGCACTGGTGAAATGACTTTCCACCCATTTACCCAGAAAACTTTCCACGAATAGGGTTGGATAATCGTCCATTGATTGACCTTGAATCTCCTTTTTTTCCTTTTCTTTCACGTAGCAACAACCATCCTTCCTCCCTCATCATTGTGGGAGACTGTATTCCCCTCCTAATAGACCTTTCCTTTTCCTTTATCACCTCTACTTACCTCTCCCTCCCCTACTACACCCGAATGCAACTCCATAGCTAGACATGGGATGTATACCGTTTCTTGAATATGCAGATTGCTTTTGGGCGGCGGTTTCTGGTGTGAGAATCCTACAACATTCGAGGGTTGGCATCGAGAAGATGAAGGGTCGCCCATATTTTTAGGATAAAAACACTTCAAAATTTCCTTCTTTTTTTTTTTTTTTAAATGAAGGATTGGCATAAGATGAATGGTTTCATCCCAATATGCTTTTGGTATTGACATGCTATCAGTAAAAAGAAGGTGACCTCTAGTAAGTGAGGATTTTTGTTCAGCAATGTTGTTTTGTTGTAGCGTATAAGAGCAAGAGTATTGAAATTTCATACCATGATCTACTAAATATTTCTGTAAATCCTGGTGTAAATATTCTTGTGCATTGTTAGATCAAAATGTAAGTTTGGTGTTGTATTGCATAGAAACCATTTGATGAAACACCTTTATAATCAATTAGACTTTGTCATGACTTTTTAGAAAATAAACCTATGTATATTTTGAGTAATCATTAATAAATGATAAGAAATATTTGAAGTCAAGTACAAAAACTAGTAGTGGATAACTTGAAATACATGCAATGTCTGTATTACTCAAAGTAAAAGTACTCCTATAATGATTGGACAATTGATAAGTTTCGCATTGTAAATTATGCCTTCTATAAACTTTCTGGGAAACAAATAACATAGTGATTTTAAAGATAAATGATCTAGATGGGTGTGTTAGAGTGTCACCCGATTTTTATTCTCTATGTCAGAACCAAAAACATGAGCAAAACCAAATCTTTTTTTAGTTTAGAAGATAAAGCCATCGATCTTCATGTCTCCCAGTAATTGTCTTCTTCGTTGCCAGATCTGAATAACACAATGTAACATATAAAAATTGACACAACAATTCAATCGTTTGGTTAGGGTGCTTATAAAGACAAGATTATATGGAAGCAGGGATAGTCAGGGAACCAGAAAGACAAAAAGTTCCCTTTTCCAGAGCTTTTGAAACAGAAGCATTAGCCAGTCTAATAGTACTAGAAATAGGTGAGTGTGAAATATATCCATTGTCATACTTGTCATGCAGTCAAATGCCTTTGAATCAATGATCCATATCATCTAAGAAACCTCGTTCGTAGATGTAGAAGTACTTGACTGCCCAATATGGTTAGGCGGAAAGGGAGGCTTGGAGAGCGACCACTTGTTGTAGATAACTGATAGTTTTGGGCCTCAGTTATTAGAGGTGGAAGATTCTATAGTAGTGCTCACTGCTCACATTAGTGGACGGCTTTGTTCCAAGTTCCTTTGGACAATGACTAGGATGTAGCATCCAATAGTATTCCTTTAAATGCCATCTTTTTTCACGATGTGTACAACTGCCCTTTAGTAACTTTAGAGTCTTCCGCGAAGGTTGATTGCCCTGAAAGGATAGCTTGGGAAGCATTTCATTGTCTAGCTTCTGTGCGTAAGTAGTTATATATGGATTTGAGGGAAGGGAGAGATTCTCTGCTAAGAATCTTTATACATTGAGGTTTAAAGTCCGAACAAAGACCAGCATGGAACTTAAAATTTTTGGAGCTGTCTCATTTTATTTTTCATATCTTCCAAGTCTAGCTATCCAATCCTTCCCTATTTTTATTGAAGTTAGCAAAGTACTCTTCTATGGTTCCATCACCCAATTCGAGATTGTTGATCTTTGTGTGAAGTTGATAGAGATGAGCAAAGCCTTCCTGGTGAGTGTACATTTTAGCTATTTTATCCCATACATCCTTTGTGATCTTTAAGAGATAGAGATCATGACTAGTTTTGAGTTACATGGAATTCAGTAACCAGGACATCACATGTCATTTTTTTCTTTACCACTCATCATATGTGGGCTCATCGGGATTTGGATGTCTCTTGATTCCTGTAATGTATCCCCGCATATTTTCTGCTCCAATATACATCCGGGCTGCTTGGGACAACCCAAATAATCTTTGCCATCTAGTTTTACCATGTAATTGTAAGACTAGGGGTGTCCATTTGTCCAGAATATGGATGTTTTTATTACTCCCATTTAGAGATCAATGGAAAAAATTCCTAGGGATTATAATGTGTACCAAAAAGGGCCAAAGAATTGCTTGAAATAACCTTTTGGTGGCAGTTGAAGGTTTTAGAGGCAGATCGAGCATTTGTTGGAGGTCTGTACGTCAGATCCAGTATCAACACTTGGTCTAGAGGGCTGATCTGACAACTATTGATGGTCCACATAGTTCAAGAGGCAGGTTCTGCGATGGATGAGGGGCCCACATGTCAGATCTATCAGTAGTAGGCGGTCCTAGAGGTAGATCGAGCGACCGTCGGAGATCTGCATGTCAGATTCAGTAACTACAGCTGGCCCAAAGAGTAGATCTAATGGTTGTTGATGGTTCGGGAGGTAGATTCGATGATTCCGAATGGTATGTAGTTTAGAATGAACACCAAGCCACGAGGCACTTCCGGTGATCGTAGCGGCTGTTGGGCTCGAATCCAGCACTGGGAAAGACATGGTGTGGAAATCAGCAATGTTATAAGGATTCTAGCTTAGATCCGGTGTTGGAAAAGAAATGAAGTGACGATGGAGGTGTTGTCTCAGATCCGATGCTAGAAATGGTGTAGGAATTGAAATCCGGTTACTTTAAGAGGGCTTTTGACTTAGATTTGCTGGCGGAAATCTTGTCGCAACTTGATTCCGGTGTTGTTTGAGGTATGTTGAGGCTTTTTTGGTGAGATTTGCAGCCCGATGCTACGGATTCTTCTTCCAGAGGAAACTATCGGTGGAGAATTGTCTTCTGGATGAATCAATGATGCATTACAGTTGCATTTTAAGGATGGTAATGGAGGAAAACTCTCCTCTTTCACCCATCTTAAAAGGTGGAAAAATCCATCAGTAGACCTTTAAAATTGAAGTTGTAGGAGAGACGAGGGAAGAGGAATAAAGAAGAGAAGGAAGGGGGTCTGGATTAGTAAAGCTCTAATACCATGTGAAAATAGGAGAGGAGAAAAGGGGAAATCGTGAGAGAAGAGGGAGACTTAGTATTATCTATAGGAAAAGGGCTTACAAGAGATAAGCACAACTAAAAACCAGCCTAATCACAATTACACATAAGGAATTTAATTCTAATATGGTGTACTGCGGGTGCACACAAATCCGTGTACCAACATCTCTTGGCATGGTGCACCGCAGGTGCACATGTATCTGTGACCACAAGCAATATGTTTAGAAAATGGTAGTATTTGCCAAAGTCTCTAAAGTCATCTGGGAATGATTAGCTGTTACACCCCAAACCCAGGCACTCGAGTAGCAGGGCCCAAATCCCAAGGTTGGGATGCAAACCTAAAATAAAATGCACATGGGGGCATTACCCCGTGCTTGAGTAGTTGGTTAGTGGCTAAACTCGTAATTAGAAATCAAAATCGTGTACGTCAATACAATGGTAACAAAAGGTGGGTGTCAATAACTAAACCAGAGAGTGTCAAAGTAAACGTCTAAAAATGTAACCAAGTTCTAAATCCCTCAATTGGGGATATACAACTGCAGTAACAAAATATGTAGAGCACAAACTAACAAATAAAGGAAAGCTTCTCCACACCCTGCTCCTAGCTAGATGTTATGCCACGCTCCCCAAAGTCTTGTCCTACTCTGAAGATTTTTGCATGAGTCAAATAGAAGGTGTCAGAGGCCTATATGATGAAGAAGTACCCCCAAGGTTAGCACACGACATGATAGCCAAGCATAATTGTGATTAAAGCAATAATTTACAACACAACTTATACCAATCATTCACACGTGCAACATAACGCAATAACATGGCATACAAATCACATTGGCGAATCTTATCTAGTGTGTAATGTAAACACATAAATCTCACGGTTGAGGGTGTGCATTAAGCTGGCATGCAATGGTTCTTGACGACTAATCTGTCGGTAAAGTACGAAAGGCATGTCTATATTGACTATGCACATGGTGAAATCTACAACAGAAAAGGGACATCCATAGTAAACTAGCTAGCCGGTAAAATGTTCAAAAGTACATCCACGCAGATTAGGCACTTAGTAAAAATCCACATGCCTTGGATGCCTGCCATCAACCAACAACTAACAACGTTATGGAAAACTATCCTACCATAATTCCAAGTTGGGGATGCACATCCAGCTGGCATACAGAGCCCATATCATCTATATGCCTCGGATGTGCATCATCAATTGCTATCGACCTGAAGCGCTAACAATCCAAATCGCAAAAATTTCATTTATTACAATCTTTAGTCCTATCCACACACAACCTTATCTATTTACGATTCGAGGTTGGGTGACACACACCCTCTGGCATGTGACGCCCATAATGGCTAACTAGCCGATAAACTATAGAGAAAAGTATGCTCACACTGGTTGAACACCCGGTAAAATCTACATGCCTCTGGGTTGTCTCAGCCCTACCACTACTAACCCGAATTACAAGCAGCCTAATCTATTACAAGCTGATTCATGATGGATCCTTTCGATTAATGACTCGACCGGTACTAAAGGGTTCACCCAAAAAGCGGCTTAAGCTGAGAAAGTCCGATAAAAGGCAAACAAGGGTTATTCCCAAAGAGGCCATGAGGGCACAAACATTAAAGACGGAGTTCGTCAAAACAGAATTTAGGGCTGCTAATCCAAAGCATCCTTTCCTCTATTTATGGAAATGGCAATCACATCCTTGTAAGTAGTTTTTGAAAGTGGCAAACCGAAGTCGCCTATTCAACCCACACAAGTGGCAACTAAAGTCCCACAATAACTCGTGGAAACGACAATGCAAGCCCCATACATCATTCCTAGAGAGCAGTTATTTAACTACATAAGCAGTTCATAGTACGGTGATCCAATACCTAACCATGTGCCCAAAAAGATAATTTTGCATCTACCCGTGATTCTAAGCATGTTATCAATCTAACACATGTAGCGTGAGACCCAACAAGATAGAAATCTATATACACAAGGACTATACACCCATTGCATGGATAAGCACAATTCACGGAATTGCAAATAATTTCCTTAAACAACAATACAATGCACACACTAAGGATAAAAGATACAATATACACATTAAGCAAATGCCGACATGCTAGAGATTACATTCTAGGCAATTATCCATAATAACACTTGTGAACATGGTTCTAGAGCTACATGAAGTTTCTAAACAACAACGTAATACTTATACAAAAGAAATTACCGAGCTAAGATGCCAGGAAGACTTAGGGGTAGATCTTCACCTTGGCGCGGCTAGGGTTTCTAGATGTGAGTGCTCCCTCCCGATTCACTACTGGTCGGCAGCTCCCGCCACTGAAAATTGGGAGTTTTTTTTTGGGGTGGGGGGACACCAAACCCCAAGGTCACAATCCTGAAATCAGAGCTCTAGTTACTTCCAATCAATCCTAATTTAGAAGCTAATTAGGCAATTCTAATTACCTAATTACCTGAGTCGACAGCTCAGCGACTCGGCCCCCAAATTCAGGCACGTTTGGATGATCTAATGCCGCCACGCCGCCCAAAAACTAACACGCAGCTAGGCAGCGGCTACGGACTCTGACAACGCTGGAAACCTCGCATGCATGCACGGATTGAGGCACCGGCAGCATGCATCCAGCCGGCGAAGGGCATGCATGCGCATGTGTGGGGCCACTCTGCTTCTCTCTCTCTCTCTCTCTGACAGAGCTACCCTAGGGACTGAAAATGGAAGGAAAATGGGCAAAAGGGGCCTTTTATAGCCCAACTAGAGCTTGGGTGATTCGCAAAGTATTAAAACTTGGGGACTGTTGGTCGGACCAGCTGGGACTGGCAGTTCCGTCGGTCGGACTGACAAAACATGGTTCCGTCAGCAATTTGGGCCTTTTTGCCACTCTGAGGCACCAGGGCCTAACCTTCCTACACCACTAATCGACCCAGGGCTTTAGGGCTAGGTTTATTAAGGCCTTGAACGCTACAGGAATTAAGAAGCCGATCGAACGGACTAGATGAGTTAATGAACAGATCGAACATTCAATTCGATGATCTAAAGCGACTTCTACCTATTCGAATGTCCTAGGTTAACTGGACAAGGGATCCGAGGATCCGCATCCCACAATTGGTCTTGTTACGGTGATGTTTGGGTGTGGAGTCCATCAAGTTTCAAGTTTCCAGGGCAGGGTTTGCTAACAAACTTCTGGATTATTCGGGTTCGCTGATGTACAGAGTTGGTTCTTGCTAGGAATTTCAAAGATTAGGGTCTGTTCAAATTTCTGAGTTTCTAGGTTGCAGACACGTATGCGCATTCGTGCGTTCGCATAACAAACTGAAAAACAAAAACAAAAAAATCCTAGTAACGCCTGAGTATTGGAGGGCTGGGGCGTTACATTAGCAATCAAATAAACCTCCCTATTTCAGTTGGTGCTAGAACAGAACAAAACTGCGATGAAGTCAGTTGAGTGGGACACTTGTTACTGCCATGCCATACATGATGCATCTTGGTTAGATTCAAATGTACTGATCTTTCATTATGAAATTAGTGAAAATGGATTTTATACATAATAAATGTAATAGTATGATGATATACCCTTTAGAACATCTGTAGAACTACCACAGGCAACTAATAAAATGAGAACCGCCTTCTTATCAGCTGACTCATTTCAAATGGGCATGGATGTCCATTGTACTAGCCATTTAGGTGATCATGGTAACTGAGGATCTGAGGAAACCTAGTAAATAAAGTTTTTAAACCTTGCTTACCGCATTCATATTGTGTATTTACTGGAACTTCTTATGTCATGGTGGAGATGTAAACTGAGCTCATTCCTCATTCTTCATTGGAGTAACTGAGTTGAGTGCTCTGGTTGTTTTTAAAGCATGGGAGCCCAATACATTAGTATAAACATGACTACTATATTCTCACAAGCTGCAACATTTTTTTTTTACACACACATAGAAAAGAGCTTATGTAAGATAAGATTAAGGTTGCTATTCTTTCATTTGATTGATAAAATCAAAATCTTAGGAATACGATCTTTCCATATCCATCAGATACACCAAACAATTCTCACCGGGGTTGTTGTGTATATTTAAGAGATCACAAATCTTTTTCACCAAAACTGAAATACTGGTGTCACTAAAATAGAACAATAAAACTACATATGGGCACGAGAACTATTTGTTTCGATCTGTATCTTTCTACCCATAATAGGTATCGGTATTTATCCTGATTTTGTTCTCTTGCTATCAGTTGACATGGTAGAAGCTATTCTAGCTAATTACTTTTATACATAGTTTTCATCAATAAGACATAAATTCAAATGATGTTGTGATTTAAAAAATTGTTCCACTCACAATAAGAAAGGCTTACTGAACATAGTTTTCATCAATAAGACAAATTCAAAGAAAGGCTTACTGAACATGCACTGAATACTCAATCAAGCGAGACGTGCTCGAATCCCTCTATGTTGAAACTCTTGTGAGTCTACCACTGACCCTCGAGTAGAGACCCAAGCATAGAGCTGGGTATCGGTCCGGATCGGATCGGATTGGGTCCAACTCGACCCGATCCGAAGTCTTAGTGGCCTGATCCAAACTCGATCCAATCCGGGACCGAGTCCAGGTCACCTGACTTGGACTGATCAGATACATGGTTGGCCTGACCCGAACCGAGTCCAACTCGATCAGGGAAACTGAGTCGGATCAGGTTCGATAGGATTCGGATCGTATGAATTTAATCCAACTGTTTCATGTGGTTTGGTCCATTTCAACCTTTAATATACCGTCTTTTTGTGCTCGAGGCCTAAAATGATATGTCAAAATGGATGAACGGCTTAGATAAAACATATACATCAAGGTGGGCCCCACATGGCTCTGAAAGAACTCTCTATACCGTATCCATGCTTTTACTGGACGCGTGTTTACGTGCACTGCACGAAATTATAGTGAGTGCTTTTCACGCAAGTAACTTGCTGTAACGATTTAGCAAGTTCTGTGGGTCTAATAATGGGGTATGTGTTATATCCAAACCGTCCATCTATTTGGCGAGCTCGTCATAAGGCTTGGTACGAAAAATAAGACAGATCTAACTATCAAGTGGACCACACGAAATGTTTAACGGTGAAAATCATTCTCTGCTGCTATTTGTGGTGTGGTCCAGATGATCTTTGGATATTATTCATTTTTTGGATACTGCTCTACAATGATCTCTAAAAATATATGAACGGTGTAGATATAATAAATACATCACTGTGGGGCCCATATAACTTTGATCTCCTTTGAACCGTTCATACAACTCGGAGCTCGAGGAGCATCGGTTTCATCTTCGCACGCCACTACATAGCCAGCTAGCATAACTAGTTAGCTACGGAAGCGGATTGCGTACTATGTAACTCTGTACGCTAAGTGTACTGAGTAAACTCTGTGGGGTCCACCCGTGATTTGCATATTTTATCTACTCCGTCCATCCATTTTAACAGATAATTTTATGGTTTCCTCCCAAAAATGAGATATATCCAAATCTCAAGTGGACCTCGCCACGGGAAATAGTGTGAATTAAAATTCCACCGTTGAAAATTTCTTAGGGCCCACAGAAGTTTTGGATCAAGCTGATATTTGTTTTTTTACCTTCATCCATGTCTGCATAATCTTATGAACAGGTTGGATGACAAATAAAAATCAGTGTGGGCCCTAGCAAGGTTTCAAAGGTGGAAGTCATTTTTCGTATTGTTTCTTATAGTGTGGTCCACTTAAGCTTTGGGAATACTTCTATTTTAGACTCAACCACTAAAATGATCTCAAAAAACGGATGGACGGCGTGGATAACCCAATACATTCATGGTAGGCCCAACCGAGTTTACTCTATACGATAGAAGCGTAATGAGTAACTCAGTACGCAATCCTATTTCCGTATTTCCTAGGCTACAGCGGTAGCTGGCGTGTGGTACCGATGCTGACGATTAGCTACTCCTTTGTTCGGTGATCTGTGGGCCCGACCATGATGTATGTATTTCATCGATGTTGTTCATTCATTTTTATAGATCATTTTAAGGCTTGATACAAAATATTAGAGGGATAAAAATCTCAGGTGGACCACACCACAGGAAAACAATAATGATTGGATATCCTCCATTAAAATCCTCCTAAGGCTCTGTGATGCGGACACAAGCGCATTCAAGGTGTACCAACGAAGAAAGCGCCAACCATAAGTGTCGTCCTTGTGGATAGACGACTATTGAGGAGCTGAAGACCTTTCACATGTGATTGGACATATAGAAGACCCCACTTAGGGAAGACACATATGAAGGAAGATTGGAGAAAGAAGACCGGGTACTCGAACTTTTCCGTACTTATGTTATTTGCGTATTTTTGCTTAGTTTAGGGTATTTTAGTAATTATATGTCTTTATTTGCTTATTTTAGAGGTATTTTAGTAATTTTATGTCTTTATTTGCTTATTTAAGTGGGCTGAAGCCCTAAACACGAATTTTAACTATTGATTAATGAAAAGCAAGCCCTTTGGTTGCCTCCTTCCTCTCTTCTCTCTAACGGTGCTTCTTCTCTTCCCTTGATCTTCTTCTTCTAATTTCTTCTTATGCCCCTCCAACTTCTTTAAGGTAATTTATTTTCTTCTTTCCATTTTTCAGTTTTGGCTAATCCTTTTTCGATCAAAATCTTGAGAACCGATCTAAACCCTAAACCCCCAAATTCTCAAATCCCTAATCCGAGAAACTTCTTGGTTCTTCGGACTAGTGATCTTCATTGATCGATTGGGTGTGACCATGCAAGATCGGGAGGTCTCATCCCTCGCCGGATCCAACCTTAGTATTAATTGAATCTCATACTCCACGGTTTTGATGATGGCCCGCTCCATTGCATGTTTTCTTTATGATTTTCTCAGTTATGATGATTACTGCTAGAATTTTAGATCATTTATTCCTTTTATTTCCGCTGTTTAATTATGTTCATGAGCATGCATCATAATTAGGGCTGTCCTGCGTCAAATTTGGTATCAGAGACTAGGCTTGCATGGTTTTTGTCTAGATCGAGTTATCAAATTAGGGTTTTGATTTTTAGGTTTAATTTAGGAAAGTTCCAGATTTAGAAAGTTTTCAATTTTAGAAACTTTCCAATTTTAGAAAGTTCCTAATCTGGAAAATTTTCAGATTTGAGTTGTTTCCTGTTTCAACTTAATTGTGACAATTCATAGTAGTTTTGCATCCATCGCATTCATCTTGAAAGTCATAACACCTAGTAGTCTAGTTGGGTAGAGTTTGGTTCAAGTCTTCATTGTATGCCCACGAGAAGTGGTAGAGGTTTCGGACTTCAACCTACCATGAATAACGAGCAATTATTTGAGCAACTTGCTCAATTGATACAAAAGATAACCGCCCTAGAAACGGGTCAAAAGCTTGAATTTGCCCGCCTTGAGAACCAAATTACCACTACCATGACTAAGGTCGAGCAACTAGAGGCGTCCCAAAAAGAAACCCTCGCTGTAGGGGATGATGCGTACTCCCAAGTGGGAGGAATCATTGAAGAACGTGCTGCCACACGTGGTGGTCGTGAGAATAGAGATCGTGGTAATGGTCGTGGTGTGGTGCGAGAGGCACGAGCCACATGTGATCATCAAGACCGCTATGATCCAGATGAGCGTGCGATGAAGAGTGTGAGAGTTGAAGCCCCGAGTTTTGATGGGCACTTGGATCCCAAGGCATTCCTTGACTGGGTTGCTGACATGGACCACTACTTTGAGTGGTATGGCATGTCGAAAAACCGTCAAATGCGGTTTGCTAAGATGAAGCTTGTGGGTCAAGCCAAGCTCTTCTGGACCAACACCGAGCGTAGGATAGAGAGAGTTGGTAGGGCCCCTATCACACATTAGTATGAGATGAAAGAGAAGTTGAAGGAGAAGTACCTTCCTCTCTCATACCGTCAGAAGCTCCTTGACCAATGGCAATCCTTACGCCAAGGGTCAATGTCTACCACCGACTACATCGCTAAATTTGAAGAATATGTGATGCAATGTGATATCCAAGAAGACCCTCCAGTAACGCTCTCGCGTTTCAAGATGGGCCTTCGTGCGGATCTTCAGTGCGAGCTTATGACTCGTCCCTTAACGGACTTGGATGAAGCATATCAAGTCGTGCAGGAGTTAGAGCAATATCTGAAGGTTCCTGTCATTCGTCGTTTCGAGTCCCGAGACTCCAGTGCTAGATCTAGTTTTCAGGGAACTAGACCTAATATCGGTAGTCAACCTAGGGCACAGGCGACCATCCCGCCTAAGCCTAGGGAGGACAAGGGCAAAGGGTTTCTTGGGGCCGATCTTAGTAACATGAGCCAAGTGAGGTGCTATGAGTGTGGCAATCTTGGTCACATGTCTAATCAGTGTCCTGCGAAGAGCAGTGGGAGAGCCTTAGTTATAGGCGAGTCCCACGAGGGTGGAGATGACCAGGGTGATTATGAAGTTGAAGAGTATCATCCTGAAGGAGGACTTACTGATGAAGAAGAAGTGGATGGAGAAGCAACGCTTGCAGTAGTCAGACGTGTGCTAGCTCAGTCTAGAAGTAGTGCTGACTGGCGTCGAAGCACTATCTTCTACACTATTGCCAAGTGTGGTGAAAAAAATTGTAAGGTGATAATGGACAGTGGAAGTTGTCAGAATGTGATTTCCACTAGCACCTTAGATCGCTTAAAACTGAAATCCACACCTCATCCAGACCCGTATAAAGTTTCTTGGGTTGACAAGACATCCCTACCTGTCACCCAACAATGTCTAGTCCCCATCGAGTTTGGGTCATACAAAGAGTCCCTGTGGTGTGATGTTTTACCTATGGATGTAGGACATGTTATCCTAGGTAGACCGTGGCTATTCGATAATGATGTCACAATCTTTGGCCGTTCAAATGCGTGTACTTTTATGTATAACGGTAAAAAGATCAAACTTAATCCCATGCCACCTGAGAATATACTAGGGAAGAAGAAGGATGAGAAGGCAAGTGAACCTAGAGAAATGGAGAAATCCAAACCTAAGTCTCTACATATAATCAGCGCAAGAGAGTTTGAAAAAGAGGCTAAGGAGGATTCTATGGTGTATGCCCTTGTGGCTAGAGAGATTACACCTGAGGTTCAATCAGAGTTGCCCCGTGAGGTGACTTTGGTCCTGAAGGAATACAGTGATGTATTTCCTGAAGACTTACCGAATGAGTTGGAGGAACATACAACATGCCATTGATCTTGTCTCAGGGTCTACTCTATCGAACCTTCCTCACTACAGGATGAACCCTGCAGAGCATGCAGAGTTGAAGAAGCAAGTTGATGAGCTTCTGCAAAAGGGTTTCATTCAAGAGAGTATGAGCCCGTGTGTCGTGCCTGCATTGTTGACACCAAAGAAAGACAGCACATGGCGCATATATGTGGATAGTCGTGCCATAAACAAAATTACTGTCAAGTATAGGTTCCCTATACCTAGACTTGATGATATGCTTGACATGATGGCCAGGTCCACTATATTCTCTAAGATAGACCTCAAGAGTGGATATCACCAAATCCGTATACGCCCAGGAGATGAGTGGAAGACGGCGTTTAAGACGAAAGATGGGTTGTATGAGTGGTTGGTCATGCCCTTCGGCTTGACTAATGCACCCAGTACTTTCATGCGGTTGATGACACAAGCTTTGAGGCCGTTCATGGAAAAATTCCTAGTGGTGTACTTTGACGATATTCTTATTTACAGTACCACTAAGGAATCACACCTTGAACATTTAAAGAAGGTCTGTAGTGTCCTTAGGGAGGAAAAGTTGTACGCTAATCTTAAGAAATGTGCATTCATGTCTAGCCAAGTTGTGTTCTTAGGATTTATAGTGTCATCTGACGGGATGCGTGCAGACCCTGAAAAGGTCAGGGCCATAGTTGAGTGGCCAGAACCAAGAAATATTCATGAAGTGCGAAGCTTTCACGGCCTAGCTACTTTTTATCGTCGGTTCATTAGGGGTTTTAGCACGATCATGGCTCCCATTACCGAATGCATGAAAAAGGGAGAGTTCGTGTGGTCTAAAGCCGCAGTCAAGGCTTTTAAAGAAATTAAGGGCAAGATGGTGGAAGCTCCTGTCATGCGTCTACTTGACTTCTCTAAAGTCTTTGAAGTAGCGTGTGATGCGTCTGGTGTCGGGATAGGTGGAATGTTGAGTCAAGAAGGACACCTAGTGGCCTATTTTAGTGAGAAACTGAATGAGGCAAAACAAAAATACTCCACTTACGACAAAGAATTTTATGCGGTAGTGCAATCCCTAAGACATTGGCGACACTATCTCCTACCGCAAGAATTCGTTTTGTTTTCTGACCATGAGGCTTTGAGATATTTGCATTCTCAGAAGAAACTCAATCCAAGGCATGCCAAGTAGGTAGCGTTTCTTAAGGAATATTCGTTTGTTTTGAAACACAAGGCCGGGGTTGAAAACAAACCAGTGCATGCCCTTAGTAGGAGAGTGGCGTTGCTCAATTCCTTAAGTGTAGAGGTAGTCGGATTTGAGCAACTGAAAGATGAATACCCCATATGTCCTGATTTTAGGGGTACTTACGCGTCGCTCTCTAGTGACCGGCATATTATGGGTGAATATGTTCTTAAAGACGGCTTCCTTTTCAAAGGAGACAGACTTTGTATTTCTCGTATGTCCCTTCGTGTATTCCTCATTTAGGAGCTTCATTCAGGAGGGATTGCTGGCCATTTTGGTCGTGATAAGACTATTGCCCTCGTGGAAGATCGTTTCTATTGGCCAAGTCTCAAGCGAGACGTAGCCAAAGTTTTAGGACAGTGTCGAACATGTCAGTTGGCAAAGTAAAGAAAGCAAAATACCGGGCTATACACGCCATTACCAGTGCCACATGCTCCGTGGGAGGACATTAGTATGGATTTCGTGCTTGGGATTCCCAACATTATAAAAAAGCACGATTCCATTTTTGTCGTTGTGGACCGTTTTTCTAAAATGGCGCATTTCCTCCCATGTTCGAAGACGTTGGATGCGTCTCATGTTGCTCGTCTCTTTTTTGATGGTGTGGTGCGTCTCCATGGGTTACCTAAAACCATAGTGTCTGATCGTGATGCTCAATTTACTAGCTATTTTTGGAAGACACTGTGGCACATTATGGGAACTCGTTTGCAATTTTCTACTGCTTACCACCCACAAACAGATGGTCAAACTGAAGTGGTAAACCGTAGCCTTGGAAATCTTCTACGTTGTCTAGTGGGTGAACATGTTAAGACTTGGGACCTAATTTTACCAACTGCTGAACTTGCTTATAATGGGTCAGTTAATAGATCTACAGGGTTGAGTCCATTTGAAATTGTAAGTAGTTATAAGCCTAGAATGCCCATAGATCTCTTACCTATGGTTGTTACCCAAAGGTCTTCTGAGTCAGCCGATGCATTTGCACGCCATATTCATGATTTGCATAAATATATTAGACAGCGGTTAAATAAGAGCAATGATGATTATAAAGTTTCAGCCGATTCTCATCGTAGAGTGCAAGAATTTCAAGAAGGAGACTGTAATGGTGAGAATAAGGCCAGAGCGATTTTCTCAAGGATCTGCTAAAAAATTACAAGCGCGTAGTGCTGGACCATTCAGGATATTACAAAAGGTTGGGTCCAACGCGTATCGGATTGACCTTCCACCTGCAATGAGCATTAATCCAACTTTTAATGTGGAAGATCTAGTCCGTGCCCATTCTCCCATTGTTGATACATCGTCCCTTTCATGGCCTTTTTTTAAGTTTGCTACCCAACCCCTTCCACCCCCTCCTCCACCCATTACCCATACAGAAGAAATTGACGAAATCTTGGATGATGAGATAGTATCCACGAGAGATGGAGGTTTTCAAAGGTATCTTGTCAAGTGGAAGAACAAACCGTCGTTTGAATCTACGTGGCTGTCGAGCGACGCATTGCAGGGTATTGATCCAGATCTACTAGAGCGCTACAAAAGTTTCAACTCGTCGGAGTCGAGTTTTTCTCACCCGAGGGAAATTGATGCGGACACAAGCGCATTCAAGGTGTACCAACGAAGAATGCGCCAACCACAAGTGTCGTCCTTGTGGATAGACGACTATTGAGGAGCTGAAGTCCTTTCACATGTGATTGGATATATAGAAGACCCCACTTAGGGAAGACACATATGAAGGAAGATTGGAGAAAGAAGACCGTGCGCCCGAACTTTTCCGTACTTATGTTATTTGCGTGTTTTTGCTTAGTTTAGGGTATTTTAGTAATTATGTCTTTATTTGCTTATTTTAGGGTATTTTAGCAATTTTATGTCTTTATTTGCTTATTTAAGTGGGCTGAAGCCCTAAACACGAATTTTAACTATTGATTAATGAAAAGCAAGCCCTTTGGTTGCCTCCTTCCTCTCTTCTCTCTAATGGTGCTTCTTCTCTTCCCTTGATCTTCTTCTTCTAATTTCTTCTTATGCCCCTCCAACTTCTTCAAGGTAATTATTTTCTTCTTTCTATTTTTCAGTTTTGGCTAATCCTTTTTCGATCAAAATCTTGAGAACCGATCTAAACCCTAAACCCCCAAATTCTCAAATCCCTAATCCGAGAAACTTCTTGGTTCTTCGGACTAGTGATCTTCATTGATCGATTGGGTGTGACCATGCAAGATCGGGAGATCTCATCCCTCGCCGGATCCAACCTTAGTATTAATTGAATCTCATACTCCACGATTGTGATGATGTCCCGCTCCATTGCATATTTCCTTTATGATTTTCTCGGTTATGATGATTACTGCTAGAATTTTAGATCATTTATTCCTTTTATTTTCGCTGTTTAATTATGTTCATGAGCATGCATCATAATTAGGGCTGTCCTGCGTCACTTTGGATCGGGTCGAATCTAATTGGATTGGGTCCATTCGGATCGGATTAGTCCGGATTGATCACGATCCAATCCCGATCCGAAAATCATCTGGATCTGAAATACCTAACTCGATCCGCCCTGATCTAGGCCGTTGGTTCGGTTAGGATCGGGTCGGATCTATTTTGCCTAGCTCTACCCAAGCAACATACCATCAATTAAGTACCTCTCTCATGGGTCTCTTTTCTTGCAAACCCAACTTACCATGTTCTTTGTTTGAGTATTTTCCAGACAAGTTTGGTGCTAGAGCCAACCTCAGAATATCATGTACATGCATGTCTAGGGCATAATAAAAACCCAATTTGACATTGTAATCTAGACAGTATTGTACCTCTTTGTTTTAAATTGGTTGCAAGATTTTCATTTACGTTTTGGCTCTTTTTTCCTTAACTCGAAGTATCCAGTACATTTATTTTATTTACTGCCTCAAAATTCCTCTTGAACTAAGAGTTTCTTTAACATATGGATAAATGATTCCTTGAGATATCTCTCAAATTTTAACTTTAACTCCTATTGATAATTGGCGATGTTAACTTCCCATACTTATCTTATAGAAATCTAACATCTATTCCTTTAGTCAAAAGGGTTAATACCATGAAGTTCGTTATTCAATGTTGTTTCTTTTACCGAGTCGGATGAAATTCTTATTACTAATGTATTTCTGATCTTGGACAACACAGGAAAAGCCACTGCCACTTGATAGGCTTACAAAGGCCGGGCATGCATAATATGTGGAATGAATTTCCTACTTCTCAACCTTTCAGCGGACTTGAAGCAAATTTGCCACAGGATTTTGCTACTGAGCAACCTGTTGTTGGACTCGCAGCTAATTTGCAGAAAGAATTGCCTACAGCTCAACCAATCATTGGACTAGCAGCTGTCAGTGGAATTGAACAGAGTACATCCTACCAAAGCATGTTCTACAAACAGGTGCCAAATCGGCATGATCAAAAGCCAGAAAATATGGTGAATATGCAGGTGCCAATCCAAGCAAATGGACATCAAGGTACCATTACTAGCACTGCTATCATTGATCATCCTGTAAAAGCACAGGCATGGTGACCTTTACAGTAGGAGTGAAGGTGTGGAGCTTTTGGACTATGTGCCACATCTTGCAAGTTCAACTGTCCATTCTGTTTTAAATTATTAATATTTAATAGTACACAAAATCGATAAAATGATACAAAATAATTTGAAAAAAAATAATCAGAAAACTGATGAATATAGCAAGACTAGAAAACTAAAAGAAATAGAAGGAAATTCTTGTGTGCAAAAAAGAAGAAGAAAAAGAAGAAGAAGAAGAAAAGAACATAGCAGAAATTAGAAAACTAAAAGAAATAGAAGGAAACTCTTGTGTGAAATAACAAAAAAAAAACAAAAATGATTATATAAATTGCTCCGCTTTCATTACTCATTGTAAGCATTCCTGCCATGAGAAAGACGCATGGAAGAGGTATGCTCAGTGTGTTGAGGATCCGTTGAGATTGCTCTGCTTTCATTACTTATTGTAAGCATGTTTCTAATTGTATTTCATTATTGCAAATGATGTAAATAGGTACATGAACAGCGAACAGTTTATTTCAACGGTAATATGTGTGGGCGCAGAAATTTTGGATAGAACATAGATAATCTATCTTTTTTGTCTTCATTCATGTACTCGTCATTCTTATTAACTGGCCCAAACATTGACAGAAAAACCTAAGGGCCAGTTTGCATACAAAGGATTCAAGTAATTGCAAATCCATTTTTCTTTCCAGCAGGCCAGAATGACGGAAGGCGGGGGCTTGGGGCACCACGTCATCACTCATCTTTTTGTGGGAAGAAGCTATGCTATCATTATGTTTTGTAAAATAATATATATATATATAAAAACTGCATTGCATCAAGGAGGCTTCTTTCTGTAAAATGACAAGTGTATTTGAATCCCATTCTCCAAAAGTCCTAATTGTATCTAATGATTTATGGGTAATCTGAGTCCTGAATTGGGAAGTCTTGTGAGAAATTATATAGGAGAATTTCACTGGTGTTTCCTGTCCTTATGGCGAGGTGACATCTAACCCGGTGGAAAGTATTGATGCTTTGAGAGGGATTCCTCATCATTTCATCATCATCTTTTTGCTCTTGCAAAAAGGGGATATGAGAGGGTTATGCGGTTGGCTTGTAGGTATCACTTTCTTAGTACTCTTGTTTGCTTTTCTTCAACAAACATCTGAGGCAATTTGCCTCTTACCAACCTGAGTAATTTTCTTCTTCTTCTTCTATGCTATATATTAAAAAACACATCTCTTTAAAGCACTTTTCTCTCTTCTATGATAGGGTATATATGTTAAGGATCAGAGCCATTATGAGGCGGTGTCATTCATTATGTGTCCTCGGCCCAAAAATCAAGACACTCCACTCATAAAATGGACCACATCAAAACTTTGAATATGGGCTGTTGGCCATTTTATCTTCTGTCCATTTGTATCATACACATTGCCCAACTGATGAGTTGCCTGGCCTGCTTTTTTGTCAAGGCATGTTCACCATGGCCTCACCTAATGAATGGTCCTGATCTCCCACATGTACCATGTTGGCATGTGTGCTTCTAGGCTCCTTCCATTTCACTCCCAAGCATGGTCACAATATCCCTGTCCCATCCAAGTGCATTGCTCATGCCAGTTACTAGTTATAGCATTATAATTTTCCATATTTTTTAACCTCATTATAGCCATGACAGCCTTTATTTGCAACTGACTGGAAAAGTTATATATATATATATATATATATATATATATGGGAAAAGGTACTATGTGCTTGACCTCACGATAAGCTCCCATGAGGTCGAGCTGTGTGGACCCCACCGTGATGCGTGTCGACCATCAACACCGTGCATTTGATGGGTCCCCTTTAAATTATGGGATATCCCAAAAATCAGCTGTATACGGAACTCAAGTGGGCCATACCATCTAAAATCATGCGAAGACACCGTTAAAAATATAAAAGCACTTGGCGGGGCCCACCTGAAATTTACATGCGTCTGAAACTTGGTCTGAACCCTCATCCAAGTGGGACACACATAATGGATGGGCTGGATTTGCAAACCACATCACGGTGGGCCCAAAAAATGATTATGAATGTTTTAATGGTGCACGGCCCCTCTCCACTTCTGTATGTGGTGTGGCCCACACAAGTCATGGATTGACTTGATTTTTGAGACCTAGGCCCACGATGGAATGGTGCATCTGACTGATGGGGCAGATGTTCGAAACACATCACGGTGGGGCCCACACAGCTCGACCTTATGGGACAGACTCGCGAGGTCAAGCGCATAGTACCTTTTCCCTACATATATATATATATATATATATATATATAACGCTTTTTTTTTAAAGGAGAATTTTATTAAGATGGGAAAATTGTTGTATTGTTGTCTTTTATGAAAACCAGTAACTTTCAAGGGATTTGTATCACTCAATAAGCCAGTTTTCAAGTGCCTTATGCCTTTGCTTTATTCTAAGTTATTAAATTGATCGATCCTTCCATCCCCATATATACTTAGACAACATATCTTACCATCTATTTTTTGACACACGGGGACCTTCAAGAAGAGATCTATAGGAACCGCACCTTGAAAGGAAGCTGCTGTCACATAGCTGTAATGCTATTGAGAAAAAATTTTCGCAAGTTAATATGAGGGGCTTTATGTCTTCACCTTATGGTTCTATTCTAAAATTACAAGTTTTTAAATGATCTATCTTCATCCTCCTCATATACTTAGACAATGTGCTTTTGTTTCTATTTCTCTACCCTCATTTAGGAAAGACCTGAACACCTTTTTGTTAATTTGTGACCATTCACTAGTAACTGTGTTCCGGGCCTTCAGGTTGATTTGAATCTTCTAATTCTTGTATTTTGAATTGTTTCCTTTAAGATTCCACCGAATTACCTTATAATCAAGATCCTGTTCAACAGTCAGCTGTGAGAACGGCCAAGTCTGGAGAGGTGGGTGAATTACTTTGCTGTTACTCTTTCTTAGATCTCAAGTTCCTGGACCTTTGCTTGAGAGAATCTTCTAATGTGTAATGTGTTAGAATATTTATTGCTATATAGAAACCTTGTTTTTATGATTTTGATTCCTGATATTCAGTTACAAGTGTTACTTCATTTCGTATCAGATTTCTACTTGTTTCCATTGTATTAGTGATATATAGTTAACTAAAAGGCTTCGATGATAATTGGTTACCATTCCTTTGTTACTTTTTTGGTGATGCCCCTATGGTTTCGCAGGTTAAAGGCCCGCCTTTTTCTTGTATCATTAATGTCAAGCTGGATATTTTGATACATGAATATTTATTTCTGTTTACATATGCATATGCATGCATTTCATATAGTGCAATATTTTATATTGGATACTTGTAACTCATGTACTCATTTTGTACCTTCAATGAGCTCAATTTAACCATAGAGACTGGATCACACGTAGCTGCAAATCATACTCATCATGGTCTTTGCAATTACTGTCTGTTAACACTTATGGATGTGGTCTTTGCAATTACTGTCTGTCTCTCCTTCTGGTTCTCTTTCTCCGACTCTCTTGCTTCCTTATTTTCTTCTTCATTTCTTTTCTATACTATGCATGGTATTAGAGCCTATTTTCTTCTGATTCACTCCATCTTCCTCTCTTCTATCTCACAAATACTTACTCTTTCTTTTCTTCTTTGCTGGCCATATGTCTCACGCTGAGCCTAGGGTTTCTTCCTTTTTATGGTGTGTCAGGTCCTTGTAATGGTCCGCATGTGAGAGGGTGAATGCTATCTTTGTGATCATCACTTCTCGTGTTTGATTGGAACGATTGGATGTGTAGGCTGATTGTTCTCATTGAGTGCGGTGGATGCATCATGTGTGGCATGCAAGTGGAGCGTTCTTATACCGTGGAAAGTCAGCTCATATTCTATAAGAAGTGCAGTATTCTCTTTAATTTGTTCTGATGGGGATGAAGAGTGATAAAAAAAATCTAGATTAACAAAGCCATATGATTTTCTAGGGATCCATATAACCTTTATAAAACTAGGTTGATCAATTTATCCCCACTGGTCGAAATCAATTCATGTGTTTTTAATGGCCAAAGGCAAATTAGAAGACCACGGAGAACCAGGTGGAAATGATAACACATGTGCAATGGATCCAAAAAAGTGCTCAAATTCTGATGTGATTGTGGAATAGTATGGAAACATCTGTTAGTTGGAATGTAATGTTTTAGATACTGCAAAGGAGATGTGGGATGCGTTACTAAAGATGTCTTTATTTGACAAAAACATCTCTCGTATCTGTTAGTTGTTTGAAGAGACTTTTGCATTCCAATAAGGAGATAAGTTTCTTGGTGAATATTATTCGAAACTTTATGGAATGTGGGAGTAGATGAACGTGTATCCAATGTTGTCATAATCACCATCATATTGTAAATCGTAACTGAGGCTGAATTGTATTGTATTGTGAATTATATCGTAAATCATAAGGAGATAAGTCTCTTGGTGAATATTATTCGAAACTTAACGTAATGTGGGAGTAGACGAATGGGTATCCAATGTTGTCATAATCATTATCGTATTGTAAATCATAATCGAGGCTGAATTGTATTGTATTGTGAATTATAACGGAAATCGTAAGATTTTTTATGATTTTCTTTAAAATATTATAAAACATAAAAAAAATATAAATAAATCAGAAAAAATTAAAATACATCAATTATTCATTTTCTCATGAATATGAAGTAAAAACAATCTAATCATGACATGAATCATGTGATCAACTATATATGGTGTATCTGTAACTTTATAAGTGTATTGTGTATAAATGTGTCATTGACTCAGTTGTGTCATGTCATAATTAAGTTCAAAACATCAACCCAAAGAAAATAAAACTTGAATAAATCTATTGCCGGTGGCCCTCGCTCTGTGAATCTTAGTCACCACCATCATCCTCATAATCATTATTCATCAATGATATCAACTTCATCAACATCATCTTCATCTTCAAAATTTGATGTCGATTCATTTTCCTCCTATTCAGAAGTGCTTCAATTATGCTCACAATTAATAGCACCACATGTTAGACTCAAAATACAAATGACCAGCTTTTGTAATTTTGGACACTTGGATCCATAACTCTCCCACCATAAACCTATAAATCATTCATTTTATATAAAGATTAAAGAATTAAATAATAAACTAAATAACCTGTATATAAAGATTAAAGAATTAAATAATAAACTAAATAACCTGAAAAATCAAAAAATATATTTTTTATTTAACTACTTAAAGAAGTTAAACAAGTAAAATAATTGAAAAGGTACTTGTTGGTTTGTCATTCTTGTTAATTTTGAATTTTTTTCTTCCAAACAAGCCATAAGCCCTTTTGAACTTGTCTATTTGTTTATTAATAATGATCCTTTGCCTTGAATCTAGGATCATTCTTTCAATATAGCCATACAGGCCAGTTTTGATTTCTCAATCCACATAGAACTTCTTGTCATAATGAAATCTTGGATTTAGATAGGTCACGGCATGTAAGGGCCTATGTAGCTGAAGATTTCATCGCTCGCTTATGATTTCCCAAATCGTTGAATATTGTTTCTTTACTTCTCAAATCTTTGATAATGCTTCTTTTGCCCAATCCATCACTTCGTAAATGTATCTCATTGTTGGCCTCTCATCTGAATCAACTAATCATAGTACCTTAACCAATGGGAGAGTAGTCTTCAAACAAAAATTGATAGTTGGCAAAAAATCTACATTGGCTAAAGTCTATATCCTGTACTTGCCTTCCCATTGTAGTCTTAGAAAATTTATTTTTTTCCCATTCTTTTGAGGTAAAAATCAACCTCAAACCAATCCTATTATCATGTATGCTCTTCAATATCAAGGAACAAGAAGCAAAATGTGTTGTGGCCGGTCTTGTCAACTCACATTTTGTATGCTTTTCATTAAGTTTAAGACCCAACGATGCTTGTAAATGTAGACTGTTATACTCTTGCATTCAGCATAGTATCTGCATGAACTTGCATTTTTCCAATGTCTGCATGCATAAGGTCTGTACAATTGGTTGCACATGGAGACCAAAGTAACTTCCTTTTCTTCCCCATTAACACTTCTCGCTTTTACTTAAGCAGATGCACTATCTGTAACACTTGCAAGACATTCTTCTCACTTACCTCATCAATAATGGACCAAAAAAGCCAACAAATTGTCTGCTTTCTTCAAAATATCAGATGTATTAACAGTTAAAAAAATGTACCATTCTAACTGTCAATCAAAAAGTTGGTAAGAGATTGATCATTCCATCTGTCCACCCATCCGTCATGATCGTACATCCTGTTTTGACCAATTCTTTGTAAACTTCAATTGACTTCTCAATGTTGTTAACCTCCAACTTCCAAAAATAAATAAATAAAAAATCTTACTTTATGATATATTGGAAGCTTTCAACCCTGGCCCAAAAGCAGCAATTGCTTCCATCATAGGGGTGAAGAATGAGTTCTTCACAAGATTAAATGGTAGCGCATTTGCGTAAAAGAAGCGAGCATTAGCAAGTCATACATTATCTCTTTCTCCTTTCTTCCAAGTTCTATTTAGAAGGGCGTGTTGCTTTTCATTTCCCCCACTCTTACTTGTGACAAAGTCATCTATAGACTTCCTCTTTCTTTTTTCTCTATCACTCTCACCCAATTCATCTACATCATGTATTATTGGAACTGTTCTAACACCATACATTGCTTCTTCTTGTTTTTTTTTTTTTCCACTCGAATTATTGTCCAACAACTTCCTAAATTTCTCCATTACATCATCACCCACTTGGAAATATGTTGTTACATTTTTCTTTGTTCGGGCGAGGTGATGTTTAATTCGAAACACACCTCCCCAATAACACTTCCTGCAAAAATTGCATTTGAGATGAGTATTATTGTTTTCATCCACCGTCAAGCAATACTCCCATGCAGGGTTGTTATCATTAGACTTTTGACTTCTTTCCATTTTCAACAACAATCAATACAACCCCACCTATTAAGAGAAAATAATTATTTAGCCTAAAGTAAACATATAAATCATTAAGATTGAAAGGAATCTTGAAGTTTAAAAAAATAAAATTTAAAAAAAAACTAAGGAAAAAAACATAGACATTGAATATTTTGCCCTAAAAAGGGAATAAAAAGAAAAAAAGAAAAGACTATACAAGTATTTTATGTTTATTTATACTTATTTTCATGTAGAATCCCAATGGAAAAAAGCGGTGTTCGATTTTGTTAACTGATGAAAAAGATATGTGCAATTCTTTCTCTGGATTTTTTTAGCCCAAAATCTCCAATACTCCTCTCAAAAGAGCCAAAAGTGTGTGTGTGCGCACACGCGCTCACATGCGCACTTTTTTAGGTGAGAACTCGTGTGCACCTTTGTACACGTCTCATGGGCACAAAATCCGAACAGTCCACATGATGCAGCACCCCATGAAACCCCTAGGGCCCAAATTTTAGCTTGATCCAAGACTCTAGGGGGCCATTGCAGAGGGAGGGGAAAATCAATTGAGGAAACTAGTTCCCTTTGCTATGGCCCACCAGAGTTTTCGATCGGGCTAAAGTTGAGCCTTGGGGGTTTCGTGGGGTGCCGCATCACGTGGACCGTTTAGATTTTGTGCCCATGGCAAGTGTGCATAGGTGCGCACAAGTTCTCACCTAAAAAAGTACAAAATTAATTTGATTATGAAGTGTTTGTGTTTCATTCAAATATTCCTAAGGAGTATATATCCAATTCCTTTAGCTTGTATTTATCTAAAAACAATATTTACATCAAACATCGTTTGCACATACTCCACAACGAGACGGTGTTGCGGAATGGAAAAATCGTCATTTGCTTATGACACGTGCCTTGTTGATTGACATAACTGTTCTAAAAAGCTTTTGAAGTGATGCAGTCTTAATAACATGCTTTCTAATAAATTGAATGCCCTCTACTGCCCATAATGGGTCAATTACCACATGCAATTTTGTTTGCAGATGTTCCATTGTTTTCTTTGCCTCCCAAAATTTTGTGTATATGCCTTGTTCATTAATTGGAGTGGGGCCATGATATATTAGATCATAGAGCAATTAAATGTATTTTTCTTGGGTATTCTAGAACACGAAAGTGGTTATAGTTGTTATAGTTCATTTCGAAGACAATTTGTGTGTGTAGTTGTTACCTTCTTTGAGTCCATTCCATTCTTCTCAAAAGATTGTAGATCTCTTGACTTGGAAGCTTCGCCATCAATGCATGTTCTTGATCCTGTTGAAGAAACTATATAATTGCTTCCTTCCATTAGTTCGTCCATTCCTGTTGTGCCTATGCTCAAAAGTCTACTCCTGAAAAAAATTGAGAAATAGTGTGGCCAACCATGATGTGCCATTCACCATTACTTCCAAACCTATAGATCCAATGACTACTCTCATATCTCCTTATTCATCTTATATTCCTATTACTCTAAAGAAAGGTAGCGTGCATGTACCAATCACCTGAAGTGTTTGTCTTCCACTTCTATAGATTTGCCCTATCTTTGTCATCTCATTTTATTCCTAAGTCATACCAAAAAGCCTTGTTATGTAAGGGGTGGAGGTAAGTGATGGAAGAAGAAATGGTAGCACCTTATCATAATAATACTTGGAATCTAAATAGTATCCACACCGATAAATGTATTATTGGTTACCTGCAATGTTGTCAAATGGCATATGCGATCCTGAGCGATTGCTTATGTGATCGCACATTCGCTATAAGCGATTGCACACAAAATTTTATTTTTATTATTATTATTATTTTATATATATATATATATATATATATATATATATATATATTTGTTTTGGGGGGAGGAAGGGGGAGGAGGAGATTTTGAGGAAAATTAAGAAAGCTTTGGAAAAAAAATCAACAAAATTAAGATAAACTTTATTTAATTACTAGTAGTAATCCAATTTGTTTTTTTTTTTTAAATAAAAATAAAAATCTATTTCATTGTAATTTGTGTAATTAATAGTTAGTACCTATGCTACATTAGTAAAGTATAATAATCAATAAGTCACACTTAACACTAAGTCATCTTCCAAGTTCTAAATTCTAATTCATTAATAAGTAACAGATAACAACGAGTCAACAACTTATTAAAAATTAAAAAAAATTATTTAGAAATGAAATCTTGAAGACTAATGAGTTACAATTTACAAAATATAAACTACAAGTCACAACTTACAAGTTACAAAATACAAACTTACAACTTACAAGCTTACAAATTACAATTTACGTATGTAACAACTTATACCACTATATACATTGATCCCTCTCCCATTGTGGCAATCACCACCGCCATCATCATCATCTTCAAAGTTATCTGCTTTTGTTTCTTCATCACCACCATCATCATCATCTTCAAAGGCATCTCCTTCTGTTTCTTCATCATCGGTTTGCACGAGTTACTCATCCACGTCCAATGGTCAATCATCTTCTTCTTGTACATCTTCACTCACATTCTCATCTTCTTAGCCTTGACTACTAGTAGGCTTTGTGCTATTGCTCACCCCTCTTCTCCACCTTTTTTGAAATGAAGAACCTTCGCTAGGTGTCAATCCAAAAGCAACGTCTTTGACTTGGTCCATTGTCAGGTCCTCGCTTGCAAAGACCAGATCCTTTGTCTCCACAAGCCACTCTCTATTTGCCTCCAAATCAACTAGGCAGATAGGATCATAGAAATTGGGCTTTTCTCGCCTAGCTAGGAATTGTTCCCACAGCTTTTGGTTATGCTAGACAAAGATCAAGTCATTGAGCATATTTAGTGAAAGGGATTCAAGACGTTTGATATCATGGGCCTCCAGCAATCGCTCCGATTCCTAGAGGTTATACTTCATTTTTCATGAGTCTCATTATTTAGTCAAAGGGACCAAACATTTTGTTTACCCATAAAGAGAAGTGCAACATAATTTTCTGATGCGTATAGCTAAAGAGTGTGTAGATCTTCTCTATGTATTGGAAATGCCTTCGTTTCTTTTATGTACCCTTTTGAGTTCTTGAATAAAGTTGTTGTCCTTAATCAAAAGTATTAAGTTGTCCTACCTAAAATGATTCAGTACCTGAACTTTCAATGTTTTGAATAACAGGCGCGCGCGCACACACACAAACACACACACTCGAGTGTTACTAAAGAAGCAACATTAGAGCTGTACACGAGCAGAGTTAGCTCGGTTACTGGCTCGACTCAACTCGACTCGGCTTGAAATGAGTTCAAGCCGAGCACAAGCTGATTTTTGGTGCTCGAATTGAGTTCGAGCCGAGCACGAGCTTGACCCTGTTCGACTCGGCTCGACTTGATTACTACTCGGAATTGACTTGACTCGTACTCAACTCGTAGACAAGGACTGCTGGCCATAATGTTTGCTGCTAGTAAGAAAATGGCATTTTCGTTATATTCTTAACATCCAGGGTTAAATCCGCTACTAGTGCACCTTATTAGGTGAGAGAGAGAAGCTCATTTCACGAAGAAATGTTGATAGTGAAAAACTCGTTGTAGCTGATCGGTCACGTTACCTGCATACGTTAGAAGACAACCTCACTATAAACGGAAGAAAAACCAATTCTCGAATTTGCTTTTCTATCTTTTAATTGATTCCTGCCAGAATAGAATCAGGGTGAGCAAGCTGGCAAAACGATGGCGAGAATGCTACCCAGAGTGGAGGTGGCCCGAAAGAGAAGGATCCACCATCACCATCTCGACAACACACGCGAGCCTTCTTTCCTGTGTTCTCGTATCGCATCGTCGACAGCGACGGCCATGGACGATACTGCCCTGAAAACTTGGACTCGACTCGGCTCGATATCGGCTCGAACTCAGACGAGCTGAGCATGCGCTGGGCATCCAAGCTCGAAGCCTGAGTCGAGCCGAGTACGAGCTGGGACTCAGGCAGTGCGAGCCGAGCACGAGCTGGGCAATACTCGGCTCGGCTCGACTCGTGTATAGCTCTAAGCAGCATCTACGGAAATTTCAGGTTCCACCTTAGTTGATAAGATATGTGATGAGAACATACAGTTGTTCTTGACATAACTACTACACATTTTTGCTATCGTAAGATTATATTTTGTGATGGTGAGTTTTGGATATGAGTTTTGAGTTTGCTTGAAGGAGGTTTGTGATGATGTATAGTGCATCACACACACACATCATAACTTTTGTTTTATCATCTTGCAGGGTGTTACTAAAGAAGCAGCATCTACGGAAATTTCAGGTTCCGCCTTAGTTGATAAGATATGTGATGAGAACATACAGTTGTTCTTGAGGTAACTACAACACATTTTTGCCATCCTAAAATTATATTTTGTGATGGTTAGTTTTGAATATTAGTTTTGACTTTTGCTTGAAGGAGGTCTGTGATGACGAATAGTGCATTTAGTGCCTGTTTGGTAGACATCTAAAAATGAGTTCATCACATTTTAGTTAATTGTAATTATGTATTAGAGATCATGTTTCTTCGTAGGATTAAAAATAATCTTGATAGCCAACAGTCATGGTCACTCGATGAGATGAACTCATTTTTAGGCGTCTACGAAACAGACCTTAAAATTAGCTTTTTCAGTAATATAAGTTCCTTCAACACAAACATCCTGGCTAACTGAGACGATGCAACACCATATTTTAGACTTCTAAAATGTGGACAAACTAAGCTATCTGTGCCAAATGTTCTTGATTTTTATGAAATGGAACAAGTTATTTTTTACCTGTGGTTGGGAACACTCCAACTTTGGTCCCATGAAACTCGGACATAGACACATGTTGGTATCGGATGTGGATGCGTTGTCAGACATGATGGCTTTTAGAAGGCAGATTCGCCAACAAACCTGCTCTCGACGTGGAAAATGTTACGTGGTTATGGTTAACATGCGCCAATTAATGATCAGAGATTATCCTTCAAAAAATAATAATAATGATAGGAGATTTGGTTCTTCCATGAACAGGTGTGAAGAGCACAGGCAAAAGGAATCAGAGTTAAAGCAGACGGTGAGTAAAATAATGTATCGTGAAGCGATTCATTGTAGATTTTGACACTAGTCATATGGCCTGAATGACAGAATTGTCTAGTGAAAAAGTGGTGTTTGCATGCCCTAATATGATTAGATTGCAAAACTGGAGAGTGAGCTAGCGGAAGCCAGACGGAAATGTTCTCAACTTGCTTTGAATCTTGAAACCCAAAGAAAACAGAAGATCGTCTAGCAGTGTAACAAGAAAGCTGTGACAGACTGATTAATCCCCTGATTCACACCTGGATTTGGTGACGTTGATTGCCTCCAGATATTCACCGTGTCCAAGGAATGAAGATAAAGTACGTTATCACATCAAGGGATCAGAAATATCAGGTTCCGAGCTTATTGCGGAAATCATTTTGGACTTTTAGATACTGACAAATTAGCAATGTACAGTTCTCATCTGACTTTTTAGAGTGGTACATCTTGGTTTCATCTATTTTTGTATGTGTTTGTAAACCAGAGATGATTCTACTTGGTCTTACATGGGGGCTTTTTATATACCTTGTGGTTACTCAACCGGTTAAGAACGTCAGTTCAAAGGTATTTGTTGTATACAAGGTGTCCATGATTGATGGCCAGGAAGATGTTGGATTTATGATGTTCAATTTCGCGCCGTGATCAATGTAGGCCATGAGCCATGGTGTAAGGTCACTTGCTTTATCCTGAAATAGAAACAAGTAGGATGTGTTGTTTGAGGTAATATCCCCGTTCGTAGTCCTTGGTAATGAGAATCATGCAGAGTGAGACTGATGGACCCATGGGACAATGCAAGATGTGGGTCACTATCAGGTGGGATCCAGCATGAACATGCCTTGACCCAAAGATAACTCCAGTCCATTCATCATCCAAGCTGCACGCATATGAGAAAAATAGATGGTGAGGAAAGAGACAACGATTGGTGGTTGATCGCTCAATCTACATGTGTGGCCCACCCGATGAGTTGATGGAATTGAATTATTGCCAAGGCATGTCCACGGACTGTTGGCAATGTATGGTCTGGAGCTGACAATGCTGGTTGCACCCTCCTTTTATCATGACACGGATCGTGCATGTATTTTGGTAATTGCTTAAGTGGCCAACCAATAAGAAGGCATGATAATCTTTTGAAGTCAGCCACTCATCCTAGTCTTACAAAATTTTTTGGGAGTTGAAATAAAATAAAACTGATCATTTACAACTGGTCGTAGGTAAGTCGACCTACTACTTTTTTACATGCATTTTGCCCTTGAAATTCATGGAAGTTTCAATGACGACCCAAAACCAAAAATTCTGAGAGCAGGAAAATAGTAGATTGTATCGTGCAAACGATTTTAGGTGTCTCGGGAAGAAAAATATACACTCCGGTGGAACAGGACATGATCCTAATGCATACAAGCTGCCATTGGATGCATCGCATAGGTGTACCTCAATCCAAACCATCCAAAATGGTGGCCATCATTGTAAATGGATCATAGCCCCAAAGACTGATGGGGCAATCTTTACCTTTGATTAAGGTTTTATCTGCTAAATTCGAAACAGCCGACCATCTCACTTTAACTACCATACATTGGTACCAATCAGACAGGATTTGGATTGATATCAATGCGTGAGATGTTTAGCCTAAGTGGTTATATGCATGCATGTGGATTTATGAACTCTGCTGGCAGCTAGTAATTCCTTGTGAGTTGATCCGGTTCTGGCCACCTGCATCAATCTACTTCCAAATCAGTTTTTTAAAGGCTCCCTGTAGAATGTGGTGGATGAGCGTGTGTCTACTGCCCCAAAGAGAATGGATGGTTCGGGTGGAAACGGATTTGATCACAACACATCAATAACCATTCTATTAGATACTTGGCTTTCCTTCTTCCTTTTTTTGTTTTTTTTTTCCGAAAGATACGGCATGAGACTTCTCATGCACATGGGCACTGAAGTGTGGTCAGTCTAGACCTCCTCAATACTTTTTTGAGCCGTAGTTCAGTGGTAGACAGCACTCATTCACATATGTAATTGATTTTTCATGAGATTAGCTTTCTTGTTTTAAAACGAAGAAAGAATAGAGCACTAATGAACAGTGCTTTGAAAGCTGGACTAGTGGGTGACCACCATCCTGACCGGTCCAACTGGTTCTGACCCAGGGCATCTACTTGAAATTCTTCTATTAATTAAAAAATAAAATAAAATGAACAAAAATAGAACTACTCTCCCACAATGGTAGAGCATGTCTCGGTATTGGAAGTCCTCGGTTACGTTTCCAAGGCATGAAACATTTTATCATGACAACAACTGACCCATCATGGTGTGGATCGGGTTCATGCCCATATCGTTCTGCCCAAGAATGGAAGACAATCAATCAGGTTCATAGCGAAAAGGGCAGGCCGGATTCACTTCATTTTCAGGCAACGGCCTGTGCAAGGTCAACTAACCTAGCCACATTGGCCTGCATAGTTGTATCGAGAATCCTACTTTTATTACTGACATTAAAGTTTTTTTTTTTTCCTTATTATTATTATTATTTTGTTTGTTGTTGTTGCAAGTGATATACAATATTCAGCCTATATAGTTTCATATAGAATCCTACTTTCACCACTAACCTTTAGCAAAGCCCTTTTTTTGAAAGGGGTAAGATTCCATTACGGTAGGGTGACAGAGCAAGAACCGACCGACCCATCTTTTACTGTGATATCCAACTACTGGTTCTAAACTGCCCATTGCTTGCCTGCACATGACAAACAAAAATTGCTAAATCCAGCAAAAGTCGCACATCAGATGGTTAGGATCTTCCTTTGAAGCTGTTTAAGGCTATAGAGGTGGGACTATGACATGATTAGCCTTGATAAATACTGTCTTAATGTGAATGGGTCCAATAACTTTCATCCCATGTATGCTCTCACTCCTAGATTTGGAATGGTTGGTACCTTGCCTTTCTTAGCAGAACCATCCTTTCATGACAAAGGACAATTAACATTGTTATGATATGTAACCCACCCCAAAGAAAAAGAAAAGGAGAAGAAAAAAAAAAAAAAAAAAACCCTAAGTAGAACGTGTACCATGAAAAGGAGTACAAATATCAGCATCATCATCTTAGCCTTATCACAACTAAATGTGGTCGGGTACATGAATCCTTTTCCAACATTCCGCTATATCATTGACAACTTCAATTAGATCGGCCTTTCCCCTTTGTCCTTTTAGAGCCTTCAACTTTCCCTCATCTTATTACCTACTGGTGCTACTCCTAAATTCCCTTGAATTCATTCATGCCTCGCCACTCATCCATCTCAACACCCTCATTTCCGCTTCATCCCATGAACATGATGCTCTTTAACTGCGCAACATTCTGTCCTATATAGCATGCTGGTCTTATAGCCATCCTATAAAATTTCCCTTTCAGTTTGAGTGGTACACAACAATCACATAAAACTCCAGCAGAAAATCTCTATTTCTTCTGTGCTGCTTAGATTCTATAGGCAACACCCTACTCAAATCTCTCCACTCCCATGAATTATGGACCCAAGATATCGAAAATTGCACTGCATGTACTTCTTGGTCAGCAATCTCAACTAATTCCTCATTCCCACTCCTATTGTTACGAAAATTGCACTCCATATACTCTTGGCTCACTAAATTTATTGCTTGCAAAATTTTCATAAAATGCTGTATAAATTACTGCGAAGCAGGGAAGCAAATGTCACTACCCCCAAGAAATCTTAAACATGCTGAAGGACACGGATCCGTCACTTACAAGAAGATTCCAGGGGAAATTGATACATGAAAAAGTCTTATGTACATGAAGCTAGAGACCATGTGCATTTCATACCGAAAGAAATCAAGGAAAAAAGAAAGAAAAGGCCAGCCAACAACCGTGTTCTCAAAAGTCAAGCAAATACATAATCATCAAGGTAAACAAGTTGGAATACAATATTTTCCAAGCATCAATGTTTTACTCAAAACAGTCCCACATTAGTGGAAGATTAAGCCAACCTACGGCAGATTAGTCCGCGGTCCAGCTCTGCTCGACTATCTCTCGTACTCTACGGTTGTACTCACGCTTGTTCTCACTGAACATGCGTGCAGCTTCTGAATTTGCGGGTGAGTTCGGGTTCGGATCACAGAGCAATGACTGCAAAGAGATTAACAGGGATTCAGACATTGCGTAAAGCTGAAATCATATGTAATTGTGTATAAACTATTGAGCATCAATTAGCAGAGATGTCAAAAACATATCTGCAAACTGGTACAGAAATGAAGGAACTATTTCTACTGCAAAAGAGGCTAAAAGAATAGCATAGCATACAGTTATCAAGAGCAGTGTAGCATAGGCAATCAAAAAAAAAAAAAAAAAAAAGGTAGAAAAAAGTACCATACAGTTATTAAGTCCTCATGTCATCTGAGATAAACTTAGTAAAGAAAAGATGAAGAACATCACTTCAGTAGCTCCAGCTTTTGAGCAAATCTTAATGCAAATTTTCTTCTTTTATATTTTATTTTATTTTCAACAGACCTCAATGCAATTCAATAAACACCTCTTTGATGAAAATATGGCGTAAGCATAACAAACCGTCCAATTTTCAGCCCCCCTATGAACCAGTGATTTTTGTAACCTGGGACCTGAATTTTGGCTTAACCAACTCAATGCACCAAATCCCAAGTCCCAGTGATGTTGTTTTTCTCACTCTCTGGTAAATGTGCCAAACAAGGTTAGTGATATGAGTTTGCATTGTTCTGATCCTTCTTCTTCTTTTTTTCCCGTTTCATTTCTATTTAGCCTTTTATTGGAGAGAGGAGAAGATATAATGGCCAAATGCTAGAAGGCACAACATCAAGGCCAAGAATGCCCAATATAAAGAAATGTGTGGTGTTGAAAACCTGTATAGAGTTAAGGTTCAAAGCTAGGAGGGAAAGGAAGGCCAACAATGCCTGATATAAAGAAACATATAGAGTTCAAAATCTGTTTGGAATTAAGTTCAAAGCTCAAGGGCAAAGGAGAAGAAAATGGATAATTAAAAAACAAACAGGAACAGCTGGTGCATCCCTAGGCCTAGTACTCCAGATAGGTTATCCTTGTCTAGGATCAACAAAAAATAAATAAATTTGTGGCAACCTGAAAACATTTTCCTGAACATTCAGAGCCTGTGTAAGTTGTACAGAGGAAAGAAGTGTCCTAGCTATCTTTACTTTTATTCTAATAGAACATACAATTGCCAATGCCAATGAAAACAATAACATTGTAACAAACAGGTACAGCTGGTGCATCCCTAGGCCTAGTACTCCAGATAGGTTATCCTTGTCTAGGATCAATAAAAAAAAGTGGCAACCTGAAAACAGTTTCCTGAGAACATTCAGAGCCTGTATAAGTTGTACAGAGGAAAGAGGTGTCCTAGTTATCTTTACTTCTATTCTAATAGAACATACAATTGCCAATGCCAATGAAAACAATAACATTTTAACAAATATCAACCCCCCACCAAAAATAAATAAATAAATAAAATAAAATAAATAAAAAATAAAAATCTATTGCATTGTCTCAACTCTCAATATCCATTTCCCCACCTCACAACTCTGTTCACGGCCCTTATTTACTATCAGGAAAGCCACCCACCACTTCTTCGAAATAAGAGGATGGGCCCCCGACACCTGAAAGTGTGCAATGCTCCCCTGACTTTTCCAGAAATGAGTTTTTTCTTTTCTTTTTTTGTGAAAGATATTCCAGAAAGAGGTTTAAAAATCAGTTATGCCATATTGCATTATTCCTCACTGATACGGGGTTGTATCACCCTTTTTTCAGGCTGCATACGGGGTTGTATCACCCTTTTTTCAGGCTGCTTTGGGCCAATGCAGCCATCTCGTCCATGGATGATACCAGTTGGTTTTGGATGACACATAACGTTGCTCCGTAAGGCAAATGGTTTTCACTAGCAATAAATGGATGTGTCTATCATACCTGGATTGATGTGAGTATTGCAGCTACATCATAAATCGGACTCCACTGGTTCTGTAGGATATCCAAACAAATACTCCCATCTGCATAGACTGATAAATTCAAGACAATAAAAGATGTTAGAGCTTCCAAGAGCCGAATAAATGCTCAACTTCAAGCATTGGATTTATAGTAATTCCCCTTTTTAATAAATTCATTTTAACTCTCAAAAAGGAACTTTCAGATAAAAAGAGAGTGAGAAAGACAAATTCAACAAAGTTGTATGAGCCACAGTGAGGTTAAACACCATGCTCTGTTCAACATTAATGCTAGCATGCTTTGAACTTGACAACTGAATTACACATTTTCCACCCTTCAAGTTCAAATCACTCGAGTTCAACACCTTCTCTCAGCCATTTTAATCAAGAAGTGCCTTGTAATCTTCAGTTTCAGTTTGATACACAATGGAAAATGAAAACCTGAATTTCCAGGAAATGAAAAGGAGACTGGAGACCCATGCTTCAAGACGTAAATAGCAAATATGGGTGCAATAGAATGTAGGATTTTTTTTTATTTTTTTTTTAAATCAAAAGGTATAAAATCTGATGGGAAGTAGAAGTGCAAATGATGGTACAATGCAGATGGATAAAACTGAAATGCCCAACAATTCAATCTACTGATAGCTAGCAAATATCATATGAGAGAACAAGTAATGAAAAAGTTTCCAATGCTAGGAACAAGGTCAAATGATTTCATACCATTCCCAATCAGTTGATGTACAGACAGGCATAAGAATGAACACTGCTGGTCTGATCTAAATATGTAAAAGGCAAACGGTAGCTTCTTTTTTTAAAGGCAAACAGAAATAATGTGTACTTGTCTCTTCAACTTACTGTTTGGATGAAACATTCTAGAAACAAACCGAACTGTTGGTGGCTTATTTGGATAATCCTCTGTAAACTGAAGTGTCAACTTAAACGTACCTGAAGGATTCAAAGAAATTTAAAACACGATTAAATCATTTTGTAATAGTCAACACATGAAACATCAAGAAAAACCTACTCATAAATGCAAGCAACCTAAAGTTGAACAGATGTTAACAAAACCACTCAAGTGATTGCAACCTATCAACCATTCCAGAAACTCCTTTAATTTGCAATTACTACAAGAATATTAGAGGAAGAGGCCAAATCCAAGCAAGACATGAGATAAAATAAGACAAGCAACGACCTGCAAGCATTGCTACAGAGCATCATAGCATTCTAAGATTTTATTTCACCTTTCAGTTTAACATTTGATAATGGGTACCAATAATACAAGCAATGACCTGCAAGCATCAATAGAGAGCATCATAGCATTCTAAGATTTTATTTCAACTTCCACTTTAACAATTGATAATGGGTACCAATAACACAAGTAGTCCAACATGTTAAAATCAAATATATCGAAATTAGTACTCAAACGAAACCACCATGCCACTTTACACTGCAGAATACACTTTCAATGTGACCAGTGAACCCAATGTCCTGCAAGAGCACCTGAGGGCTTGTGATGAATTTGGGAGCCTCCTCCCAGCAAACGTTCTCAAAGTGTTGCTGATTTGGCTGAACTCCGTAGAGATCTAGACCTCTAGTTTGAAGGAACTGAGGCCTCAGTAGAGATGACAGACACTGTGTGAACATGTTCAATACTCTGGAAGAGGGGTGGCCATGAGGATCCCATGGGGTCGAACAGAAATGCAGGTTCTAGAAGAAAATCGGGCAAAATTCCCTCTATTGTGAACCCTGATCAGTCCTCCAAGGGTAACAGCAAAAAATCTAGTAAATTGGGTGGTGGGAGGAAGAATGTGAAGGTTACAAAAAGGTGAAATCATAAAGATCATGGTGTAGAATGTTCCATCTCGAGAGCCCAAGACCATAGATTAGCGCAAGGATCAAGTCCATGGATGAAATTCTGATTTTGCCATGATTAAAGAATCCAAGCCGATGGAGGCACTACAATTTTCAAAGACATTTGTCCCTGTCAAATTTCTTAAGCGTGCAATTGTCACTTCGGCTCCTAAATGGGCGCATCCTTTTCCCATGCTTTTGAGTGTTCGCCCTTGCTGAGCTTCTTAGTGGTTGGGAGAATATCGTGTTTGGGATTTTTTTATTTTTTTGAAAGGTGAATACACACACACTCTTAAACCCACACACACCACATGGGTTCTCGAACCCATGACCTTGTAGTAGAAACACATGATGTCTACCACCGAGCCATGAGTAGAGACTAGAAGTGGGCATATTGGACCCGATCCGATGGATCCGACCCAATCCGACCTAACTTGACCCGTTCCGAACAGAACCGACGGCCAAAATCGGGCCTGATCGAGTCTATCCATCCAGATCCGATCGTTTTTCGGGTCGGGGTCCGATAATGGTGTATCCGGACAGATCCGATCCGATAACCCGAACCGAAATGACCTGACCTGACCCGACTCGACCCGACCCAGAGCGGGTAGTATAAATACATTTTTTTATACCCCTAAATCTCTTACCCTATCTCTCATCTTCTTCTTCAGCGCTCTCTTCTTCCTCTCCACTGCCCGACGCCATTTCTAACATATTTCTTTTCTTTCTTTCATCATGGTGGGGCCCACAGAGCACTGTCCAGTAGCCGGTCCCCTCCAGTAGTGTCAGTATCCAATCCCTCTCCAAATCAAAGCTATTCGTCGCTCGGATGGGCCACACGTCATGCACGGTTTCAATCCTCCACGAATAAGAAGGTATCTCAGACGTGTGGGGTCACATGGGTCTTAGCACCTTTTCTACGTATATGATACTCGGCTACGTATGGCACTTGATACGCATGGACTCGGAATTATTCACTCGATTTATATTAGCTAAAAAAATTGAGTAGACCATGCACCGTACTGCCTCCATGAGAAAACCCAAGATCAGATTGGTTGGACAATCCAATCATCTGATTCGTAAAAACTTGTTTGTGGAAATAAGACTGTTGGATTTTATAACCGTCTCACAAATGTCTCCACCATTCCTCGTAAGATAATCAAATAAGCTTAATCTCTGGTTCATAATAAATCTTCCCTATATACAATAACTTGGTAGGTTTAATTGGACTACTCATATGACACATCTGCAATTTCTAAGTGCCTGTGTATGATCCATCACACTCCACCAGAGTATTAAATTTTCTCGTAACTGCAATTCAGGCGAAATCAGATTGCATACTGAGTTACTCAGTACGCTCTTATCGTACTCAGTAAACTTAGTTGGGCCCACCATGAATGTATGTGTTTAATCCACGCCGTCCATACGATTTTTCAGCTCATTTAAGGGGATGAACCCAAAATTTAAGAATATCCAAACCTCAAATGTATCATACCACAGGAAACAGTGGTAGTAATGATTTTTCACCGTTGAAACCTTTCTGTGCCCCACAGTGATGATTACTTGCCATCCAACCTATTCATAAGATCTTACAGACATGGATGAAAGGAAAACACAAATATAAGCTTGATAATAAACTTCTGTGGCCCACAAGAATTTTTCAATGGTGGACGCTCAGTTCACACTATTTCCTGTAGTGTGGTCAATTCAAGCTTTGGATATAATTCATATTTTGTCTCTAGCACTAAAATTATAAGGTAAAATGGATGGACGAAGTGGATTAAATATATGAATCATGGTGAACCTCGAAGAGTTTACTCAGTACGCTAAGCCTACTGAGTTACTCAGTTCCGTTTCCAATTCAAGCTCTATAGCGGTTTCGAGCAAAACAATGGGCTGGAAAAGCGGTTTTAAGCCCTCGAGCTCCGAGTTGTACGGACGGTTCAAAGGATATCAAAGTTACATGGGCCCCACAGTGATGTATTTATTATATCTACACCATTCATATATTTTTAGAGATTATTATAGAGCATCATCCAAAAATCATCTGGACCACACCACAAATAGCAACAAAGAATGATTTTCACTGTTAAACAATTCGTATGGTCCGCATGATAGTTAGATCTGTCTTATTTTTCATTTTAAGCCTTAAGATGAGGTCGCCAAATGAATGGACAGTTTGGATATAACACATACCCTATGATAAGACCCACAAAACAGTCACAGAGTTTGCGTGAAAAGAACGTCAACGGCACTTTCTTGTAGTGAATGTAGTGTCAACACTACAGTACGTTTCGGTGAAAGCGTGGATATAATTTCCCCATTCATGTGGAGCCCACCTTGATATATATATATATATAAGCCATTCATCCGTTTCTACATATCATTTTAAGCCTTGAACACAAAAATATAGTATATTGAAGACTGAAGTGGACCACACCATGGATTAAATTTAAACGATCTGAATTATACTGAACTCGATCCGACTCGGTTATCCTGACCAAGTCGGACTCGGTTCGGGTCAGGCCAACCCTGCATCGGATCTATCCGAGTCAGGTGACCCGGACTCGGTCCCCCGAATCGGATCGAGTTCAGGTCAGATCAGGGAGATTTCGAATCTGCTCGAGTTAGGCCCGATCCGGACCGATGCCCAGCTCTAGTAGAGACCCTATCGTGTTTGGGTGATTTTGGCATCCTGGTTTTCAAACTTTATCTTTGATGGTTTGGTAGCTGTTTTTACTATTTTCCTTTGTGGCTTTGGCCAATCCGAAGCGATGATAGGATCACCTTCTGTTACTAGCTTGCATTCTGTTTTTCATTGGCTTTCAGTGAGTTCTTCATCTTCTAAAAAGAACAAAGATAAGAAAAAAAAAAAAGAAAAAAAGAAAAGAAGACAAGAAAGATGAATGGTTACATCCACATGAGTTAATGGAGTGATATGTACGAACTGCAGATGAAGGTACTCTTAAGCACAGCAAATGCAAGCCACACGAATGGTCCTATCACCTTATGCAATCTACTAATAAAATTAATGGCAGGAAGATGACAAAATCAAATCCACGATCTTCTGTTAATTTATGTGCTTGTCGTCAATTCATCATCATCTTAGCCTTACACCCAGCAATATGGTGTCATTAGAATTACATATGTAGCACATCTACATATTTTCAGATGATAGAATTAGAAAATTTTGTTAAGAGCTAAAAATAGTCCAAACACAAACCAATCTCCTAATTATTTTATATTGTATACACACACACACACACACACACACACACACAGTATATTTACCCGATAGATATAAATATAATATTTAGTGCGGTCGATGTTATACTGCAAGTATATATTAAATAGTAACAAAAACAATAGGATCTAGCTACAGTCATGTCAACGTCCTATCCCACCATGCCTCATACCCAGATCCATATTGTATCCTCTGGATACTAGCTATGCATGTATACAAGTAGAATAATGTATGAGGCTTAAGAACAGCCATAATTAGATGAATTACCAAACTGACATGTTATTTAATGTCCATTTCAAATCAAATCCTGAGCACAGAAATTGACTCACCTCCATCCCAAGGAGTGTCATCAGGTCTGCAATTCAAAAACAAAAGATGGCTTGAGTATGAGTCCACATCTTCAGAACCAAAGAAAGCATATACACTAAAAGAACAAGTCAAAAGTTGGTTCCTTCCTTAACTTACCCAAATATAACAGCATTCCAAAGCATGATATTGTTGTCTTGGGGAGCACCGCTAATACCTGCAGGAGGGTCCTGCTGCAACCTCTTGAAATCCCGCATCAGCCTCTTCCTTGCAGGAGTCGACATCCTCACCGCCTATGAATATTCACCCAAAAGACCAAACAAAAACCCAATTCAGGAACAATCTTCTCCAACAAACAAATACCAACTCACTCTCTAAATTCAAAGAAAGTTTGTTAGAGATTGCAAGGAGAAATAGGATGCTCTATACAAATTAAAACCGTTTCTTAGTTTCTTCCTTTTTTTTCCCATTGTTTCAAATGGTTTTTTTTTTTTTTTCTTTTTCTGAAAGGTTATGGCGATTTTATTAGGAGAGCAAAAAGCTCAAAACTACAAAATAAAATTGCATCTTGGCTAAAAGCAACCAATCATTTTAGTCAAAATCCTTTGTACATGAAACCAATCCTATTACAATCATTTTAGCCCTCTTGTAGACATTTTTCTCTGACCCACTCTTGTTTTGAAAGCATTGATCATTTCTTTCCCAAGTAACCCAAATCACAGCTATCACAAATAACTTTTACATTCATTTTAGCCCTCCTATAGACATCCATCTCCAGCCCACTTTTGTTTTAGAAGCATTGATCATTTCTTTCCCAAGTAACCCAAATCACAGCTATCATAATTAACTTCTGCACCTAATCTCCTTTTTCATGTTCCTCCTTCTTGCCAAGCTAGTAAAAGGTCCACTATGGATCTTGGCATCACCCGAGATATGTAAAAGAATGCAAGGAATTCTTCTCACACTTTCCACACATAGGAATTCCACCCCCCTCATACACATCACTCGACAATTAGGGATTACTAGAGCTCTCTCTTCTAGAGTTTATGGATAGTAAGGATCTTGTTCCCACCCACCAACCAAATAAATGCTGCTACTTTAGGAGGGCACCATAGGACCGAACAAAAGACAGCATACCACTTCCCTCACTCAAAAAGGGTTGACCCAGCAGCCCATAAAAGGAATGGATCAAGAACTGCCCCATTTTCTCCAAGGTCTGGACCATAGAATCCTTCTCGCCTGAATCCAAATTCAAGCAATGCAACCACTTCAAAAGCCAAGCAAACTCCTCCACTTCCTTAATAGATAAGTCCCTTCAGCAAGGGGGAGACCAGACCACAAAACTGCCAACCATCGAGAAACACCGGTCAACATACATGAAGTCTCTCACCACTTTTAACAAGAGGGAGACCGCTTTTATTTTTTTTCAAATGGTAATTATTTCTTTGTTAAGATGAGACTACAATCAAAAGGCAAACTACAAGAAGACTAGGCGTGAGGATTAGTCAGCTGCAAGAACCTTTCATCGCAACGCTTTTAGCAAGCAAATCGGCTATTTCATTCGCCTCCCTAAATACATGGGGACAATATAAAATTCAAATAACATAATATACTTCAAAATCAGCCAATGATGAAAGGGAAGTGTCCGTGGAGCCCTCTGCCTAAGTATATACATTTTTTTAGATCAACATCTACAATCAAAGAGCTGGTGCTTCATGGAGCCAGTATTGTGCAAAAGGCTGGAGAAAACTAATCTGCTTCAACTTTTCCACTCCATACCAAGCTACCTATTCCAGCAGGACCAAAATGCTTCCATGAAAATTTAGCTTCTCAAGACCTGGGTGACAGGTTTCCTTTTATAACTAGCCTCGCCACCTCACCATGGGAACACACCATGAAAGTCTTTCTTAACAAGTGCCAACTAGTTTGCAATGATATTAGAAATGAGTGGACAGGTTAGAAACCTTTGGCCGATCTACATAGTGGTACCCTTCTGATGGATGGCTTTGATATTGCACCTGTCTTCCACGCTGGCATATCTAGTAGGCGTGTGCATAAGTTGCACACGCATTTGGGCTTAGCAAAGCTCTCCTTATTATATTGAATTCGCAATATTTGTGATCATAAATGTATATATTTTAAGCCTGTATAAACCCATTGTAATAAGAATTGATGATCAGCCAGAGATTCTCTAAATCCAAAATGCTTTAACTAACACCAAAGTTGACCTCAAAGACTTTAAAAAACTCAATTTTCAATAAGTTAGGCTGACAGACAACATTCCTACGAAAGAATGGTCCGATGCACCACTCAATGCATGGCGAAAACAAAGATAAAAGGATAGAATCTTGTGGTTCCCATCTTTTCCTTTTTTATACTCTTCTGCATTTTATTCTCAATTGTCCAAAACTTGGTGCAAATGGACAGTTAAAAAGTAAATATACAATCAACAGGGAAGAAGCAAACCAATTGGACGGCTGGGATTGTTCGGCGGAGGAGAATGAGTCAACACCCATCCATGTTTTGGAAAACCAAATGAACAAATCTAGATTACCAAAAATAGGCCCCAGTAGTACATAATACTGGTCCAAATAAAAATGTCTATAATTCAAGCAGTGCGTTCTAATAATAGCACAAAAGTTTATACAGTTAGAATGCGGGTTTTCTTGGTCCAGCCTTATATCTCAACAGGTGAAATTGTACCTTAATAAGAAATAAGAAATTCCAACCAAATAGATGATCACAAATCAAAGAATAAGAGTTATTTTCTGAAACGATCAAACCTTCCACATCTCCAAAATAAATAAATAAATAAATATTATAATTAAACGAAGGCTCAAAATTAGGGTTGTTTTTTTTTTTCGCTGGGCAAAGCCCTAGAGCTAGAATCACGGTTTCTCATCTATTCTGCATCTCACATACTAACACCTAGGGAAGAATTGGGATTTTCATTGTTTAAACCGACCCAAATCATACAATTCCGAGATCAGAAAAAAGTAAAGATGAATAAAGACCAGGTCTTTAACATGTATTACCTGAAAACAGAAAACCAGCGGAGAGAATTAGGGCTTCTTTGTAGGCTTAGGGAAGAAGATCAGATGAAGAATTTCATGGCGAGCGATGATCGGATCCTAAGAGAAAGCGAGCGAGAGAGAGAGAGAGAATTAGGGTTTGGCTTTTATTATCTGGTGGTGGTGGTGGTCAGACGTCCCCATCTTCGCGTTCGTACTCGCTCTTCTATTCGGCAATTTGGCAAATTGATGACGGAACTCCCTACATATGCGTATATATACGCGAATGGCATATGGCATACGTACGATTGCAAAGTGTACTCGCTCGCGTGTGGTGGACGTGATTTCCGTATCACACGTGGGAATATGGCACATGTGGGGAATCAGGGGCATTCTTTAGATAGGACCCACTGTAAACATACCCCAAAATAAAAATCAGTTAGGCTAATTCTCTCTGTTGAGTATTGAGTGCTGATATTTTATATAACGGTCCAATTTTCTTGTCAAAGTAAGGCCCACCTTATCAATGGAGAAGTCTGATTTTTTAGGGTAGGGCATCCTAAGAGCATGCTATACCTGATGAACGGTGTAGAGTTACAAATGTTGGCCAGGTTGACAAATGTGCTGCAAAGCCCAATCCTCGTCAAACGCAAGCTATATGACTTTGCATTCATCGTGGCATATAACACGGTAGCCTATCGACCCGGGGTGGTCGACCGTGCAGGACCCCCGTGATGTATGTTTTTCTCCGTGCTGCCATTCTACATGAGCCCAACCATATAATGGGGACTAGGATTGACCGGATGGCTTGGCTAGGTGGGCCCACCATGATCAATGTTTTTTTTTCCATGCCGCCGTTTGATTTGCCTTATATCTTATGGCATGAGCCCGACATATGATGAGGACTGGGATCGCCTACTGACCCAGGTGGCTTGACTATGTGGTTCTCACCGTGATGTATATTTTTTCTTCAAGTTGTCATTCGATTTGCATTATCGCATGAGCCCAGCCATATGATGGGGATGCAGATAGCCTACCCACCCAAGTGGCTCAGCTATGTGGGGCCCACCGAATGTATGTTTTTTCTTGTGCTACCATTTGATTTGCCAAATCATCATAGGGCATGAGCTTAGCCATATGATGGGGACGGGGATTGCCTACCCACCCAAGTGGCTCGAATATGTGGGGCCCACTATGATGTATGTTTTTTCTTCATATTGTCATTTAATTTGCCAGATCATCTTAGGGAATGAACCCAACCATATAATGGGGACGAGGATCGCCTATCGACACAGGTGACTCGACTATGTGAGGCCCACGGTGATCTTGTGTTTCTCTCCATGTTGTCATTCGATTTGTCGGATCATTTTAGGGCATAAGTGTAACGCCCTGAAAATCGAGGGGTCGAGCAAAAGCTCAACTCCGAAGTTTCAACATATCACTTATGGAACATAAATAATGATGTTTAAACATTGTCCATATTAGTGCATTAAACATGAGTGAGATTATAATAAAACAACATATTATACTCCAGAGATAATTAAGTTAAGCAAGCGGAAGACTGAGATAAGTATATAATGTATACGAGTATTTCTCAATCCATAGAGTATGAGTATGTTACCAGGCTAAATAAATACATGCGTTGATCCACAATATACAAAATACAAAAAATGTAAATGTCCAACTAATTCATATAATCGTTATAATCCCGTCAAATCAAAACAAGGTCTACAAAGACCTGCCTGATGGCTGAATATAGGAGAATTCTTCCTCCTCATCCATGAAGTTCATTTCAGCTACATAGACTCCGTCATTACCTGCATCTACAATAGAGTCTAATTGGTGTTTTAAAACATCATCCCAAGTGGGAATAAGTAGCTAATTCAATGAAACTATAAAACAAAGATTAATATGTTATCAATTCAGTCAAGCAGTATTGATAAAGCAGTACAACACTCATGTCCTAAGTACTCTTGTTAATGCAAGAAGGATATATTATAATGATACATGCCCTCGCCTACACTCCCTTAGTGACACTTTCTCACGGTCGCACATGCTACTCCCACTGTACTTGTAACATCCCGAAAAAATCCGTACAAAGACCCGAGTATCACCTCAGGCAGGAATCACTAAGGACCAAATCCTTTAGAAATTAAACGAGAATTAATTAAGTGTTAAACTAAATTACCTGTAAAATTAGCACTAATCACTTTAAATATAATCTGTAAGACCCAATATGAGTAGAACCGTTAATGCTACATTATCTAAAAACTTAGGATCCATCTCAAAATCCAGTTGCTCTCGGGAGCACATTAAAATTTCGTATTGGACCCGGACCGCACGTCGAAAGTCCGATTACTATGAAACTAAACAATTACGACATTCTCCCTAAACTTGACGACCATCTCGGAAATCAAGTCTAGATAGTATTCCTAAGCTATTTACTTGAGCCCGGAGCGAAGTGTGTGAGAATGCACGAATATCTTTAGAAAATAAACTGAAACTTAAGTGAATTGAGTCAGTTTGCTTGCAGGCTAAATCTAAGGATTTAGACCAACAGAATCCGACCCAATTACACCCTCAGATCAGAAAATTTTTTTAACACATGTCAGAGTACTTGTGGTCATGATTAAGTACCGATGACCGTTGAACTGAAACGGATCCGTCATGGCTGAAACACTGATCCAATCGGGCCGAGATCTTAACCTGACCTAGATCTAATGTCAGGGAGCTTAAGTTCGACTGGATTTAGCAAAGAGGCCTCTAGAAGTGCTCCGTTGGATCGGAACAGATACTATTTGGCTTTTCTCATCAGTTTCGGGCCTATATAAAGGGCTTAAACCCTCTCTCTCTCATTCCATACGAATTTGGAAAATCCTAAGGGAGAGAAGAGAGAAAAGAGAAGGAAAGAGAGAAAAAGTGAGGGTGAGAGTTGGAGTTCGTCCCTGGAATTAAATCTCGCTGCTTCACAAGCTTCACCACCATTCTTGTATCGCTATACGGGCGATTCTGATTCCGTTTTTAGGTAAGAAAACTTAACTCTAATCTGTTTTAGGGTTTCAAATAGTGTAAGTGATGAAATAACTAACCTATTTCATGTTATAGGTAGTCGTCGTGCCGTAGACAAAGGCTTGATTTACAAACTAAGTTTGATACTTATTTATCGGCATAAGGTGCGGACTATAGATGTTTAGGTTATGGTTTTCAAGGCTTTCAATGTCAGTAATGATTTATGACTGGCTTGATTGCTATCACAAGTACTTAGATATGAGGGTTTCCGTGTATTATGCATTCATATATACTATGTTGATTTATAATGCATTCCATATGTTTGTTGAAATGACTGAATGAATATGGATTCATGATTTGTGCCTGCCATGTGTATGGAATGTAAGAACATGATTGATTGTGTATTAGAACAATTCCTTGGTGAAAGGATTTGTCCTATTATATGTTGAAATCAACATACGTCATGTATGTCGGTTAGGTCTAGTCTAAGTGTTTAACAAAATGCCTGAATGAGTTGTTGTTAGATGAACTGTAGTTAATAAGGTTGTTGAGATAGGATTCTCAACCACCTTAGCTATGTATATAAATCCCTTCAAATAGATATAAATTTATATGGTGTGTTTGAGTAGAATAGGTATATGTAAAATGGCATGTTATATGTGTTTCATTGTATTTTCAAATGTTATCCATGGTTACAATGGTTGTTAAGTGTTGTATGATTATCACATGTACATATTTCTTACATCGTAATGTGTTTGGGACTACAATGTAGTCCAGGCAATCAGTAAATGTTTGTGAACGGTGGTTAAACTACTTGACCACAACGGACACGCCCGATGAATCCGAGTCGTGTGCTGCTTGTCGGCAGTGGTTAGGCCATAAAGAGTTGTTTGCGCGCTCCATGTCGATCGGCTCGACGTATGCTCGTACCAGTCGAGTTTGTCAACTAACCCAATTGACTTAATGGATGTTCACCATGTATGGACGTTACTGCTTGAATCTAAGGTACGAAACTCACAAGTGAAAACCCATTCAACCTTGGTACCTCGATCCGCTAAGACTCATGAGCCGAATATGGTGGTATGAGACACCGTGGTTGAGCTGTCGGCCTACGCTGGGGTGACGAGTCTCCTCGTAGTGACCAGTGAGCAAACCAAACTCATGAGCCGAATACGGTGGTATGGGACACTGTATTTGTAACGCCCTGAAAATCAGGGATCGAGTATAACTCAGCTCCCGAGTTCTAGAACATCACTTATGCAACATTTTTTTATGATGGATAAATGTTATCTGTATTAGGGCATAAAACATGAGGTAGATTAAGCCAAAACAGCAAACATAATTCAGGGACAATCTGAAAACACGAACGGAAGACTAAAATACATATATAAATCAACATAAGTCCTCAAGATATGTATGCTCTGTCAGGTCATAATTACAGGTCGTGTCTCAAAATACATATATCAAAATGTGATAAATCACTACCAACATGGCCCTGAATCTCCGTCAATCAGAGCATTGTTCACATGAACCCGCCTGAGAACTACATATAGGAGAAACCCTCCTCATCGGTATAAAAGATCGGCTCTGCCTCGCAAGCATCACCATCATCTGAAAATAAAACAGGGACTGATTTGTGTTGCAAACATCGTCCCGTAACGTGAGAGTGAGTGATCAACTCAGTGGAATCATAAAGTAAAGATTAACATGTTATTTATTCAGTCAAGTAGTAATGATAAAGCAAACATATCAACCATTCCTAAATACTCTTATTAATGCAGGGATGAGATGTTTCATGAATACATGCCCTGCCTACACTCCTTCGTGCGACACCATCTTACGTTCACGGCATGCTTCCAACCCTCTGTACATTTCATCGTTGGCACATGCAGTGCGATGATATGAACATGATTACCGAGTTATTATTAGTCTTTTTCATACAACAGGATTGAGAAGCTAAGGTACCTCCCTTGTATCAATACACAAATGATGATCCATTATAGGGTCGTCAGTTCTAGACAATCTCATACGATGTCGCGGTTCTATGTCACCACAAAAGGGCTTGTCACCAAATCAGTGTTTCTCCTGCGGGAAACACATCACTCGCACATGACGCGACAATTGATCAGTGTAGGCCTAGTTATACTCTAATGCTACGGAAAGACTCGTCGCCTCAACGCAGATTCAGAGTATACTCGAGGTCACTACAAAGGGCACGTCACCAATCAATGTAGGCCGACAGTACGAATATAGTGTCTCATACCACCATAATCGGCTCACGAGTCTAGGTTGTTCACTGGTCACTACGGGGAGGCTCGTCGCCCCAGCGTAGGCCGACAGCTCGACCACGATGTCTCATACCACCATACTCATCTCATGAGTCTTAGCGGATCAAGGTACCAAGGTTAGAGGGGCTTTACACTCGTAAGTTTGGTACCTTAGGTTCAAACAGTAGCGTCCAAACATGGTAAACATACATCAGTTAATCGGGTTAGTTGATAAGCTCAACTAGGCCAAGCACACGTCGAAATGATCGACATGGAATGCATGAGCACTCCGTGTGGCCTAACCACTGTCGAACACTCAAGTACGACTCGGATTCGTCGAACCCATCCTGCCTGGCGTAAATAATTTCAACCACCAATTTAAGGGCTGTTACCGATTACCTGGACTATGTCATAGCCCCAAACACATTTAATTACGACATGTCATCCGATGATATAGTGAAAACAGTAAATGGATCATATTTCAAATTATACAATCAAAGGTCCGATATTGTCCGCTTTAGGGCTGACAGGGCTGTTGTACGGAATCGTTACACCACTCCCCTATCACCCTTCACGGCTTTGTTTTTGCATGTTATGGAATACAACTTAAACATGAATCCACACATAGGCAATATAAAATACATGGAGGAAGTCATACACATAGACAAGGTAGTTGAGAAACATATCTCAACACACATACAGGTATACCTTACTAACTACTAACTCATTCAAACATTTTTACAAACACTTAACCTACACATTCCATCATATATGATATATATAAGTTTATCATATGTATTAGGGCCAATCCTCTTGTTAAAGGGTCATCGCCTATACAACAATCATATATTCATGACAGTTAGTCATGGCGAGCACGAAAGCGAATTCTATACTCATTCAGTCATTTTCACAATCACTTAGACTACACGATATAATATACACAACGTATGTTGATAAAACATGTATTAGGCTAATCCGTTCATACAGAAGGTGATACACATGCATCTAGCATACATAGACAGCAATTAATCATGGCAAGCACAAATCTAAAATTTATACGTATACAGGTATTTCAACAAATATATAGAATACACTACGATATACATATTTTATACGTATTCGTAACGCGAAACAAACAACATGTTTTGCATGTGAAATAACATCCAAGTCAATAATAAATAATTATCTGACATTGAAAGCTTTGAAAACCATGACCTATACGTTTATAATCCGCACCTTAAACCAGAAAATGCATAATAGATATGATCCAGACGATAAGTCTTCGTCAACGGCGGATAAGCTACCTAAGGCATGAAACAAGTTAGCTATAACTTCACTTCAACTATTCTAAGCTTCAAAACAAGTTAGGGTTTGCTTAACTTACCCAAGAACGGAATCAAAATCGCCGGATTAACGATTTAGAGACAATGGATTTGATGTGTAGAAGAACTGGAAAAAATTCCAAGAAGGAACAACAGGTTCTCTCTTGTTTTCTCTCTCTTGGATTGGCTAGGGTTTATAATTCGTATGGGATTTGAGAATGAGGGTTTAAGGCCTTTTTATAAGCCCAAAAGCGACGGAAATAGCCCTAGGGCCAATGTATACTTAGGTTATAACCAAATCGGGTCTATTCTGATCTAACAGAGCATTTCTGGAGGTCTTATTACTAAATGCGGTCGGACTTAAGCTATTTAATATCGGATATAGGTCAAGCTAAGTTTTCAGTCCGGTCGAGTTTACAGATCGACCGTGGCGGACCAGTTTCAATTCAACAGTCACTGAAACTCAATCAGGGCCACAAGTACTTTGACATGTATGGGCCACCTTTCCTGATCCGAGGGTGAATTTGGGTCAAAAACTAATGGTCAGAATGCTTATAAATAACGCACAAGCGACACGACTCAGATTATTTAAATTTTTATTTAATTTCTTAAAAATCTTCGCTTTCTCACTGTCTTCACTTCAGACTCAAGGAAACAGTCTCAGGACATCGTTTGAATGTGATTTTTAAGGTGATTATCAAGTCTAACTAGGCAGTCATAATTGTCTAAGTTTGTCACTATCAGACTTTCGACGTGCAGTCCAGGTCCGATACGAAGTTTCATGATGCTCCTAAGAGCAACTGGGTTTAGAGATTGATCCTAAGTTTTTAAGTAACATAGCATTAGCAGTCTTACTCATTTTGGATCTTGTAGTTCATATTTAAAGTGGTTCAAGCTAATTCTACTGAGTATTTAGTTTAGTACTTAACCAAATTCTACCTAATTATAGTAGAATACTGTCTTAGGGCCATTCTATGCCCTGTTTTTAAAATTTTTAGTTGTTATATTATTTTAATTATTTTTCTAGTGGTTCATCATCAAGTTTACCCCTTCTTCACCAAATTTCATGAGATTTCGTGTTGTAGAAAAATTCTAAAAATTCCCGAAGTAGCAGCTGTCCAACAAATGATTTTCGGACAGTTGTCACAACAACCTACTTTAAACTATATTAAGTATTATATTATATTTTTTACGTATTTTTATATAAAACTAAACTCATTTAGTTTCAATTTTATTTTTGAATCACTTAAATTGGAATTATAACGAGGGAGATATGATTTTTTAAAGTTTGATAAAATGCGCAGAAAAAATGCAGAAACCGGGCTGCCTGACCGCTGTACGGACGAGGCCTCGCCAAACCGGCGAGCCCCTCGCCGGTCACTAGACTTTTTGACGAGGGCTCGCCCCAGGAGCGATGTCCTCCCCCCCCCCCCCCTCCCCCCCGGGATGCCGGAAACATGTGGGACCCACCTCGGGTCCCTCCAAATTGAGTCGTTTGGGCCCATGAGTCCGTTGAGGCATTTATCGAGTCTCATTTGTAAAACGGAATGAGTTACGCGACGTACAATATATGATTTTAGGGTAGAAGAAGTTAATCCATCCAAATAACCTATCTACATCATAAAATTCTAAAAATTAAATAGTTAAAATCCCATTTTATTCATGTACGTACCATTTACAGTAAGTTTTAGTTTAAGTATAGTTCTTCACCTTTTAAACTTTAGAATTTGTGTCTAACATGAAAGTACTTGGAGAAATTTGAAGAATGAGGTGGTGAAAGGTGAGATTTTGAAAGAAATGGTTTGAAAAGTAATTTTTAGACCTTAGGATTGATCTTTGAGAGTGATATGGTTGACCCATTGCCTAAGGACGTCTAACTCCAGGTTGGCAAAATTTTGGGGTGTTACAGTATTCGAGCTGTTGGCCTACACTGATCAAGTGACGAGCCCTTTGTAATGCCCTCGAGCATACTCTGAGACTGCATTGAGGCAACGAGCCTTTTTGTAGCAACTAGAGTATAAACTCGGTCTTCTCTAGCATAACCTGGCTGTGGTCCCCAGTCAGGTCGGTGACAAGTCTTCGAAAATAGACTGTCAGTTAGTAGGGCATTGGTGGTAGTGATCTGAACTTACCTATCATATGTGATTAACTAGGACTGACGACCCTAAAATGGATCATTGTTTGGGAATTGATATAAGGGAGGTATCTTAGTTTCTCAATCCTGCTATATGAATAAACCTAAGTAAGAACCTGACTAATCATGTACATGCATCGCACTGCATATGCTTTGGCGAGGAAGAGCACTTTCGGGAGGATGTCATGAGCGCCGTGACATGAAGACGCTGAGAGAGTGTAGATAAGGGCATGCATTATTATTTCATATCATTCTTGCATTAACAAGAGTACTTAGGACCTAATTGTTGTATTGCGTTATCATTACTGCTTGACTGAATTGATAATATGTTAACCTTTGCTTTATTGTTTCACTAAGTTGATTACTCACTCCCACATTACGGGATGGTATTTTAAACACCAACCAGACCCTGTTTTAGTTTCAGATGATGGCGATGCTTGCGAAGCAAAGCCGAATTTTTATGGTGATGAGGAGGGTTTCTCCTATATGCAGCTATCACGCGGGTCTATGTAGACCATGTTTTAATCGACGAGGTTACAAGGATGCTGATTAAATGTCATTTACACTTGTTATTTTACACTTTTAGAACACCCGTGTATATTCATTTTGTTCATTTTTGGTGTATACATATACATATTTAACCTGGTAATATGTTCACACTTTGGAGACTTACAACAGTTTATATATTTTATCTATCTACCGCAGTCTTCCGCTTGCAAAACTTAACTGTCTCTAGATTATGATATGCTGTTTTGGTATAATCTCACTCATGTTTAATGTACTAATATGGAAAATATTTAATCATCATCATCTATGTTGCATAAGTGATGTGTTGAAACTCGGGAGTGGAGTTTATGCTCGACCCCCGATTTTCAAGGTGTTACAGTACTTTTCTTCTCCAAAGGCACATGCAATGCGGTGCATGTACATGTTAATCGAATTCTTGATTAGGCTTATTCATATAATAGGAATGATATGTTATAATGATGCATGCCCTCACCTGTACTCCCTCAGAAGCACCATCTCATGGTCTCACATGCTATTCCCACTGTGCTTTTCCTCGCCAAAGGCACATGCAATGCGGTGCATACACGTGTTAACCAAGTTCTTGGTTAGGCTTATTCATACAGTATATTCGAGAAGCTAACGTACCTCCCTTTTTATCATTTACTCCAAAAAATGATCTATCTAGAGTTGTCAATCCTAGTTAATCACATACGATAAGCAAGTTATAGTGCAACATCACTCCTTATTTAAAAAGCAGTGGATAAGCAAGTTTATGAGTTTATACTCAAGGTTACTCCACTAACGCCCTACCAATTGGAGCGCTATTTTTGAAGGGGGTCCGGATTAGATGGTTCACCCCAACCCACGCTGGGACTGCAACCAGGCTGCACTGAGGTAGGCCGACAGCTCGAATACAGTGTCTCATACCACCGTATTCAGCTCACGAGTTTAGGTTGCTCACTGGTCACTACGGGGAGGCTCGTCACCCCAGTGTAGGCCGACAACTCGATCACGGTGTCCCATACCACCATGCCCGGATCATGAGTCTTAGCGGATAGTGGTACTATGGTTGAAACGGGCTTTTATATTGGTAAGTGGTACCTTAAATTCAAGTAGTAACATTCATACATGGTAAACACACAATAGGCCAATCGATTTATTAGACAAGTTCGACTAGTACGAGCGTACGCTGAAATGGTATCACTGTCGATGATCATCGTACGACTCGGATTCACCGAACGCATCAAATGGTGAGACTAATTCGACCACTCAAACAAGAATTGTTACCAATTGCCTGGACTACATAGTAGTCCCAATCATACTCAAACGCAGCATGTGGAGACATGTGATAATCATATAGGCATTTAACAAACAATCCAAGTACAACACTCATTTGAGCATTTTATCAATATATTAAACATGCTACCGAACATTTCAATTCATCCATAAATTGCATAGTTGAAATTAAGATTACGTGAAGGAAATTATACATATAGATAAGGTAATTGAGAATTCTATCTCAATACCCTTATTAAATACAATTCATCAAACAATATTTCATTCAGGCATTTTATCAAACACTTAGCATATACATTACCAAATACACAGGCTAGATTAGTTATGACGTGAACTATAACAACTTCCTACACAACATAAGCTATAATGCATATAACAAACATGGATCGTAGATTAGAAATCATGACAAACAAAATTCACCATTTCATGTTCAGTCAAACATTTCAACAAACACAAGGAATGCATTTTGTATTATACATAAACTAAATTAGTTACGACATACATTATGACAAGTCCTGTCACAAGGGGATTTTCATACATACAATAAACATGAATCTTAGGTTAATAGTCGTGGCAAGCTTAAATCGTGATTTCACATTCATTCAAACATTTCTACAAACACATGGACTGCATTTTGTATACAACCTAGTTTACACATATATGATATATTGAAAACATTGCAACTAAGATCATATGACAGCCATCAAGTCAGACATAAATCATTAGTTGACATTGAAAGCCTTGAAAACCATAACTTAAACATTTATAGTCCGCACCTTTCATCAGATTGCTCGTTTCGAACTTGGTTCAAATCCTACGCTTTCGTCTACAGAACAACAGCTACCTAAATCACGAAATAGGTTAGCTATTTCGTCAATTCCTCTATTTGAATTCCTAAAATGAAATTAGGGTTAGGATTTCTTACCCAAATCAAAATCGAAACAAGTTGAGTAGCGTAGTAAAGAGGTGAATCAGTGTGAGGAGTTGTGGAAAAAAATCTCAGCAACTATCTCCAAGAATCCCTCCTCATTCCTTCCTCTTCTCTCTCTCTCTCTCTCTCTCTCTCTCTCTCTCTCCCCTAGGGTTTTTAGGAAATTCGTATGAGGGAGAGAAGGGGTGGTTTAAAGGCTTTATATAAGCCCATAATTGGTGTAAATGGCCTCAGGTCCATGATATACTTAGGTTATAGCTAAAGGACGATTGTTTCGAACCAACAAGACTCATTTGGAGGTCCATTTCTTACCTAAGTCATGGAGTAAATTTCCTGATCATAGATGTAAGCCAGGTTAAGGTTTTGGTCCAAACGGATTTGTAGATCGACTGTGGAGGACCTATTTTAGTTCAACAGTCATTGTCACTCGATCAGGGCCATAAGTATACCGACATGTGTAGGAAAATTTTTCTGATCCAAGGGTATAGTTTGGTCAGAATCTGACGATCTGAAGTCTTCAATTTTGCTTGCAAGTGAACGGTCCAATTCACTTAAGTTTTGGTTCACTTTCTAAAGATATTCGCATTTCCCACACACTTCGCTTCAGGCTCAAGTTTTGCATTTTTGGATACTATTTGGGCTCGATTCTCGCAATGGTTATCAAGCCCAATAACACAGTCATATCCTTATAGTTTCACAGTAATCGGACTTTCGATGCGTGGTTCAGGTCTGATACGGCGTTTCAATGTGCTTCCGAGAGCAAATGGGTTTTGAGATTGCTCCTAGGTTCTTAATAAATGTTGAGTTAGTGATTTTAATGGTTTTAGGTCTTGTAGTTTGTATAGAAAGTGGTTCAAGTCAAATCCATCGATTGTTTAGTTTAATACTTAACTAAATTTCGCTCTAATTATGATAGAATAAGGTCTCAGGGTAGTTCTATGACCCTTTTTGGTACTTTTAGTTAGTATATTATTTTAATTATTTTTTTAGTAGTTTATCATCAAGTTTACTTTATTTCTACCAAATTTCATTAGATTTAGTATTGTAGAAAAACTCTAAAAATTCTGGAAGTAGCAGTTGTCCAAACTAATAATTTTTAGACAGTTATCACATTAACATAGATTTAACTATATTAAAATTTTTATTATATTTTTTACTTATTTTTATATGAAACTAAACTTACTGAGCTTCAATCTGGCTTTTTAATCACCTAAATTGGAATTATAACGAGGGAGATATGACTTTTTGAAGTCAATCAAAAATAATAAAAACTGCAGCGAGGGTGCACCGAATTTTTGGTGCACCGGCGAGGCCTCATGGTCGGCGCGATGGCATCGCGGTCCGCTGTACTGCCTAGTGGTGGTTTTGCTACTCGATATTTGAAATGAGTGTATTTTACAAACTGGAATGAGTTGTTCGATGTGCAATATATGATTTTGGAGTAGGAGAAGCTGCTCTATCCAAATAACCTATTATTTCGTGAGATTCTAAAAAGTTAATGGTCAAACACCCAATTTATTTATATATTCACTATTTATAGTAAATTTTAGTTTCATTATTGTTCTTCATCATTTAAACTTTAGGATCAGTGCCAATATGAAAGTACTTAAAAAAATTTGAAGAACAAGGTCGTGAAAGGTGAGATTTTAAAGGAAATAAGTTGAAGGGGGATTTGAGACTTTGAGATTGAGTTTTTGAGAAGTAACTAAGGTGTTATGATCGATCCATTGCCCAAAGACGTCTACTCCAAGTTAGTAAAAATCTGGGATGTTAAAATGAGCCCATTCATATGATGTGGACTAGGATCGCCCACCGACTCGCGTGGCTCAACTGTGTCGAGCCGACCATGATGTATGTTTTTTCTCCATGCTGTCATTCGATTTTCCGATCATCTTAGGGCATGAGCTCAGCCATATGATGGGGACAAGGATCGCCTACCGACCCAGGTGGCTCAACTATGTAGGGCCCACTGTAATGTATGTTTTTTCTCCATGTTGTCATTCGATTTGTCAAAGAGATGTGGTTAATGATCGGTTCGTAATCGGCCGATTAGTTACAGTTGTGCCCGTTAATCCAGATTAACAAAGAGATGTGGTTAATGATCTCTTTATAGATCATTTTCATGGTCGAAATTTGTTGTCACAGATGGATTTCTGACACCATGGCCCACCGAATGGGCGGCCTTGATCATGAAACAGGATCCACGGTAAGATGATGGATATAGACAGATAACGGGGAAGATGATCCGGCCATCAATGGCGGATCTCTTCTCGACGGCTAATCCTTTTCTTGGGTCCTTTTGGACAGATTGGATGGGTCCAATGACCACTGCGGGACCCACTAAATGCAGTTAAAACCCTTTTACTAGTGACCGTTCTTCAACCGTAGTGATTTCTCGCGTGAAGGAGAATTTCTTGTCGAGTTTCATACTCTGGCGAGATAGGTTGCTGCTTGCCCTAGAATAGACGTGGTTGATGCTTCAGAAGAGTTTCTGGAAGCTCACGGACGTCTGAGATGGATCCATGCTTAAAAAGGAAGGATTCCTTTTGCCTTTTTACTGGCTGTAAGGAATTTCTCGAATAAGGTGGAGATAGAGGGGTGAGATGACTTGGAATGGAGGCTTTAGATGAGTCAATCCTAGCTGACTCAGATTGTCAAGTTGGCAGATCAATGGACGTGATTTCCATTCAGAACCGGGTCACACACACGCATCGATTGTGGAATAATTCGTGTGTGTGCACACACGCGCATAAACATGTAGAAACTCTAGGGTTTGGTCAGCTCTACCAGTGCGACACGATATATGGATGGTTTGGATCATCAAAATGTTCTTTGAAGGTGGGCGATGATCAACGTGCACGGGCGGTGCCCATTTAAATCGAGTTCGGGTGGGAAAACAAGAGAGATTTCTACTTTTTTTCGATTTTGCTTAGGTTAACGCCCGATTGACTAGGTTGTGCATCCAGTGCACCGCGGGTGTACACCTTGCTTTGTACACTTAGTATAAAGATGGGGTCCACAATGATATTTTATCAAATCTACATCGTCAATTCTACATTGCAACTCCTAATAGGTCATCAGATCGATTTTCTAGTAAATCTGTTTGTCAGATGGGCCATGAATTTAGATTTTGGTCCTTTAATTGTAGATCTTCATTCATTTGATGGTCGGATTGCATTTAATTTGACCATCCACGGCTATAATGGTCCGAGGGATTCTAAAGTCTATTTGGATGAGTTTTTTACAGTTGAGTTCAGAGCTAGATGGTCATGATTCCTAAATTTATAGTTAATTCCCAACTCGTGAAATTCTAATGGTCAAATCATTCCATGAGACAAGTTTCTCAATGATCCAGGGTTCTAGGACTAATTACACGGGATTCAATGGCTAATATGGGATTGAATAGCCCATTTGTTACATTAGGGTGGGGATTTCATCTTATCAGACATCAATATCCAATGGATGGTAGGCTCAACAACCTCGTTCCCAAAATTGAGTTCGTATAACTTTATCAATTTAACAAAGCTTAGTTGATGTTTTATCCCAATTGGGTTCCCAAAATTAGCCCTCTTATGCTTCAATGTGAATTCTTTGGTGATGTAATAGTTTTTGGTGTAAATCAACAGTTGGATGACTCAATCCATGGATGGAGATGGTTCTTAATGATCTGATTTATGTTAAAATGAAGTGAACAATTAAATGAGTTGACTTGTGCATATATTAAGTTAGGTCTTTATGGTAACACCCGAGTACTATAAAGTATGGGGTGTTACACACGGTGGCCCCAAAAAAGGTGACAGTAATAAATGTTATTATCACCATTGTTTTATGTGGTTTACTGGAGTTTTAAATCTACTTCGGTCGTGGGCTCATACCCTACAAGAGATGGGTAAAATGGATTGATCATGTTGATAAAGAGGCTAGATCCTTGTTGATGGAAGTCAGGAGTTCCCATTTTCCGCTGGTATGAAGGAAATGAGAACTCTCTTTTTCCCAGCAACAGAGGATCTAATTTGTTGATAAAATATATAAACTAGTGGGCCTATAGAGCACTGGTGCTTTTCATTTCTTATATTTTTGTTGTGTAAGGCTTCATGTTAATTGAAGCATTTTGATATTCTATTTTTTATTTTGTTTTAATGGCTTTTAGCATATAACATACATTTTTTGTCTAATAAAATCTTAATAAATGTACCTTAATCATCAAAGTTATTTTCATTAATTTTCTTTCATTTTAAAGGTTAACAAATACTGGTTTAAAGTTATTTTTTGTCACTACATTAGGTGAGAGGCGGTGTTATATTAATTAATAAACAAATATGTCTAAGACATTATATTTTAATTTTATTCAAGCTTGATCATCTTTAGTGATCTAAATTAACTTCATTAAAACTGATTGACACAAGTTAATATAATTATTGTCAATTTGGCACAAAAGCTTTGCTCATCTGATTTGGTATACTAGAAGTGATAAAAGTCGAAAGACAATAAGGAAATCTCTCTATGATAATTGCTAAATAATGCCCACGAAATTTATTAACATTTAGATATCATATCAAAATACTTATATATATGCAGTTCTTGTTGGGGATTTGTGTTGCGGAATGACACAGATCTAGATTTAGGATCGCAATCCAATGGCACCAAGCATTCACAAGAGAAACAAAGATTTAACGTGGAAAACCTTTGAGGGAAAAAACCACACCACAAAGCGACGGAATACCACTATGAAGTATAAATTACAAAGAGAGAGGACTTACTCGATTCAAATAACCTCGAATCTCACCCTTGCTACACCCTTTAGAAACCCTAAAATCCTTTTAGGAACCCTTGAAAAAATTTTAGAAAGCCTTAGCATACCCTAAAATAGCCCTAAGGACTCCTATTTATAGTTTAGGAAACTCCCCTTCCACACCTATGCAAAACCGCCTCAAATTCACGCAGTCCACACAAAGTCCGCATTGTATTTGCGTAACCCTCGACTAGTCGAAGAAGGGCATCGACTAGTCGAAGGGCACCCATGACTAGTCGAGCCTGACCCTCGACTGGTCGAGCGGCCCGGACACCTAAAAGAAAAAATATACTGGACTTCGAGTCGAGCTGTCCTCGACTAGTCGAGCAACTGAAATTGCGGTATTGACCGCTTTAGTAGAAGTGAGAATATGTCAAGGTGTCCTAGAGGGGGGTGAATAGGACTTTTTAAACTTTTATGATGATTTAAAACCTATTAACCCAATCCTGAATTAATAAGCAAATATCAAGATTTCTTTAATGTAACTCTAATGGCTCTTAAGCCAAATAGAGGATCCAATCATAAGACTATTCAAAACATAAACAAGATGAGGAACATAGTTCATGATGGATGCGACTGTGATTCTAATTAGTTCCAGATAATTATGTAAGCATGCATTATGAGAACATTTAGAGAAATCACACAAGTATTAAAAGTAAATAACAATACAAAACATAGTCATTTTTATAGTGGTTCGACTATGTTCTACTCCACTTCCGGCAGACACACTCAACCCTTGAGTGTACCAGATCTCACTAATGGAGGTTTCAAATCAAGTTTACCTCAAACTAATGAGGACCCACACAAGGTACCTAACATGTCTCTATGAGACACAAGTTTATGCCCCACATAGGAGTAAGGGTCAACACACAATACCCAGATTTTATGCCACACAGGCCAAGGATCCATACAAGGAATCTAGAGTTTATGCTCTCCAGAAGCAAGGGTCATCACATAGCACCCAGGGTTTTAGGCCACATAGGTCAGTGACCTACACTAAGGACCTAAGTTTATGCTCACCAAGAGCAAGGGTCAACACACAGCACCCACACGTATTCTCCCGTGGGAGGCCTCCTATGAGGACTTGAAAGGGGTGAGAATCACCTGTGACCCAATCCTACACAAAGGAATGATCAGCAGGGTCTCTGGACTTTAATGACTTACAGATAATTAGATGAGCTCTATTAAGCACGTTGATAAAGATCTCCTTTTGATGAAGAATCTTCAGCTCCCTCGATCTGCAACACTTTTGATGCTCTAATGTAAGGCAATGGGTTGGGTCAAGATTATGTTGGTAATTACTCTATTAAATGATTAATCATTGGAGTGAAGGAGTAATACCACAATCTATGCATTCAAGGAATCTCAGCACAATGATTTGATATTAAGGTGGTAGCTGAAAGATCTTTGAATGCGGAAGTTTATTCACCAATCCACTCTATTGAATATCAATGATGAGGGTGGATTAAGGAATGAACTCCCATGAGAGAAAAGGGCTTAGGGTGGTGATTTGAATTAAACACTCAAAAGCTCTATCTATTTTTCTCTATGAACAACCTCAGGCAAGCTCTCATTAACTAGGTAAAAAGTTCTAACAGAAATAAAATAGTTATATTTTTTACAGAGTTTGATAACATCGAGCAGGCTTCGATATCATCAAGCATATACTCTCGATAATGTCAAATGACCGCTTGATGACACAAACTTGATCTGTTAAACACTTTTGAACCTTTTTACTAACTGATAGAGGATATCGAACATGCTCCGATTTCATCGACCCATTGTTTGATTCCTCGACCTCTGAAAACCTGAGAGTAGACTTGCCTTTGGAACTGAACATGCATTCGTATGATCGAGTATCCCTCGATATCATTCAGTTTTGAATATCGATGATATCGATGCCAATTTCGATTCATCGATCTCTTTAAGGAATTTTCCTATAAACTCGCTGGATAGTTTTGTGTCCCAATTTAATGCTATCGACCTGGTCTCGATATGATTGATCTTTAAATATTGATATAATTAAGTGATTCTTGGTACCTCGAACATTTAAAAGAATTTACTTAAAAGCTTGCTGGATAGTTTTGTATCCTAATTCGATATTATTGAAGGCCCATCGATATCATCGAGAATTGAAATTTGAAGATATTGATGCTCTCTTTGAGACATCGAAAATCACATGATTTTCCTTAACTGCTTACTAGACACAAACTGACCAGATGTCAATGTTATCAAACCGTTTCGATGAACTCAAGATTTGAAAGTTGATGATATCGATCCTTCATCGATACATCATGAATTCAGTCTAAGATTCATTTTGATTGTTGGACATCTGCAGTCCTCATTTTGATAACATCGAGTGAGTATCGAGGACATCGATAGCAGAGGCTGGTTTTATCAAAGAACTATCAATAAATTGACAAAGGCTGAAAACTTAGAGATTTTCCTGATTTTGCAAAACAGTTTTCACACCTTAAACCCTATGTTGTTCTAACCATTTTAAGGGTTTATATACCTGGTGTTTTGGGACATGCAATCTGAGGCTAAGTTTACCTTTGTAGAGATTTGAAGGCACATCTAGTTGAGGCAGACGCTTGAATGATTTTCCTATGTGGCTTACTTGTCTTGCTGACTCAACACTCACGCTAATTGACAAACCAAGGCACTTTCAATCTCCTCCTTGGTCAAGTACATGACAAAACACCTGAAATCTTAGAACAACATCTATAATAACACCTTAAATTATGTGTAGATGAACTTTACATAATTTTACAAATATGTTATTGAGTTTACGCATAAGATTTGTAACATTCAATAGTAGCCGGTCCCCCTATCTTCTTACAGCTGCTCCCCCTAACACCTGTACCACTATACATACATAAATACACACAATGTTGTCCATGGTGGGATTTATTCTCCCCCTTTTTGTCAGTCATTAGCAAAGGGCAGTATAACACTATCAGTTGACTGAAGTTGAAGCATAAAGACATGAGAGAATCAATAGAGACCCAGATATTTCAATTCATAACAGATAACGATATCTCTAAAATGCATAATTAGTAAGAGACAAATGTATAACAGATAACGACATCTCTCTACTCATGGAAACCATCCATGCATAGCAGGTTAAAGGAGAGTTGTGATTTCTCAAAAAATAGCAGTATAGCTTCAAATGACAAAAGTCACAATCCAATTCTCAATCTTTTAAGGGACATTCAAGAGGAAGCAATCATAGTTTATACCAGTATTCCATAGAGATCAGGGAAGAATTGAGAGTAGATAGACATGGCAGCAAATATATATGAAGTAGCAAACAACCATAAAAAATATTCAAAATAAAAAATTGCTCAAGCTTGGCAGTATTTCAACATCCATCACAAACCAACACAACCAAATATCCTACCAAAATATAAGTATTTTCCTCATGTAGAGAATATCCATAAATCACAAAAAAAAAAAAAAAAACTGTTAGACTTTTCATGTTAGCTAGCCATCACATACACTCACAAGATCGCAGGGCATTCAAAAAGATATCTATGCCCGTACGCAAACATGAGTATCTAGTGTATGTGACGGCACGAAGGCTATCGATACTATGGTAGAGGGACTGATGAAGACAGTGTGGTATCATCTTGTCAGCATGTCATTAGATCAACTAGTTGTTGCACCGTTTGCTGCACCCCAGCCACCAATCTTTCCAGGACAGTGAATCATTCATTCATTATTTCCTTCATCTGAGTTACTTCTCGCAATGTCGTTCCGATCCGATATTGATGTAATTTGAATCTTTTAGTTTGCACAGGGTCGGTTGGAGGTGGAACTTGTTACGATTTGAGTGGGTCTCCTTCTGGCTGTGTTGCTCCTTCACCCATTTCACCTTTTTCATGAATCTCCTCCTCGAGTCAATCTTCTGAATATCGATGAAACTTCAAATCCATCTTCCTAATATTGATTTTGTTGAAATGTTGGAGAGGTAGCTCCCAATCATTTGTTAATGGAAGACCGATCTTATCACTTAGCAAATGAACAATCCAAGCTAGGGAAGGGTAGATGAATGTCTCGAGAAGTGTGAATGGCGGACACCAGCTGGTGAATTATCATAGTGGGAAGACATAGCTTGATCTCAGTAACCACACAATACATGATCATGACCATAAGTCTCATAAGGTCATATTGGTTTGTTCCTCTAGGGTACACGTTTGTGGCGAATATCCAGTGCAGAATTTAGTACTTGAGAGCCATATATTTTGCCTTTAATACATTACCCTAGTACCAAGGAATATCCTTACCTTGATACAGAAATGACGTGATCTTAGATCGAGTTTGTCACGTCCCAAATTTGAAAATCAGGCTCACAAAATTTTTGATTGCTGAATCCGGTGCCGACAGCCTCCGTAGTACCCCATTCTCGGCTCCCAACGCCTATACGCCAGATTCTGATCCTGGAATCCTACAAGGAGGATTTTCTAACATCCATGTATCTTATAAGAAGCATAACTACATGTTTACCCAAATCACAAAGGCAACATCAATATCACATATCCACTAATACAAATTGTTGAATACAATGCTGAAAAGGAAATACATATATCAAAAAGCAAAGCTCCATAAGACCGCTACACGCTCCAAGCTCAACGCTGCTGTGACCTAACGCCACCTGCACACATCCATCATGCATAAGCTTATAGAAAGCTTGAAGGGTGGTGAAAGTGTGTGCGTAAGATAAGTGTCAAGCATGCAAATATCAGAATAAGTGAAAATACTAGCAATCCATAAATCGTACAATATCAAAGTAATGCGGAAACATGCTGGAAAGTTCATAAATACCATTGACCTTACCTAGGCTATGCAATGCAAAAACATAATAAGCCAATATCATATACTAAAGAAGCAATGTAAAACAACTCTGCAATGCGGAGACATAGTAAGCCAAATATCATATACTAAGGATGCAATGCAATATGCAAATCCTTACAAGTCCACGAATACTGTCAACCTCATTTAAGCCATATAAATGCAAAAACATAGCAACCTAAAATGTCATATACCTACATGTAATCGGTGCCCACTGAACGTGCAATCATGTAACCTCACTATCTGCTTGGCCAATAATCAGCCAATATCTACTCGGCACATCGATAGTGGACCCATTTATGAGCTGGTCAAACTCAACCTAGCTATGCCTCCTGCCCTCGGGCGCGTAAGGCCACACCCCTTTCCAACCGACCACGACACAGTGGGAGACGCAACCTACTAATATTCAGCACTCGGGCGCTCATGTATCCACTCGGTCTAGACGTTGAAGCGTCTCTTGGCCACGAAGGTTTAGAAAATTTCACCCAGGGACATCTATGACGCCTCGATGCTAGTAACAGATTTTTGGTGTCCCATCTGGCCATCCACGACATGCCTGTGGAGGAGACGGCCATAACGTTGCTTGGGCATACAGTAATCACAATACACAATGCAAGATCCATGAGTTATAAAATCCAATCATGCATTAATTCTGAGTGTATCGTGTGCTCATGCTAGACAATCTCCGCCTATCAAGGAGTCTCATAACAACCTGCCCAATGGCATATGCAATGGTCAATCACATCTCACACAGATGATGTGTATGGGCATTTATCATGATGTTGTGCTGTCACATACTCATAATCGATATCGATAACCAGCATCAATAATCAACCTAACAAAAGGCCTAATGGAAGGTCACAATGTGGATATTAACCATTATTGCCCATCAATGTGGACATTTAACCTACATCGCTCCCAAGAACTGACCCTCATAGGATCAAACATATAGTGGGCCCATGGCCTTTCACAAAGACCTCACACACAATATAATGGGCTGCATACAATCTCAATGGGCCTCATACAATCATAATGGGCATTACACAAGGGTCTTATACATTACAATAGGCCGCATCACATGAGCCTAATACACATCACATGGGATGCATCACATGGGCCTATATACATCACAACGGGCCGCATCACGGTGGGCCATATACAATCTCGATGGGCTATATCCCATGAGCCTCAAATACATCTCAATGGGCCTCGGTACATGGGCCATAAATACATCACATCGGGCCTCACTCATGGGCTACATATACATCACAATGGGCCTCTGCACATGGGCCATAAATACATCACATTGGGCCTCACGGATGGGCCATAAATACATCAAGTGGGCCGCATCAATGGGCCGGCATAGATATACAATATATGCTTCACGGCAGGTCGCACAAATGGACAACATAGATATACAATACATACATCACGGTGCATCCTACGACACGTTTAGATGGATGGTGCGGATATAAAACATAAGGATGGCGTGGATATAAAACATATGGACGGCGTTGATATAAAACAGATGAGCGGCGTTGTCGATGAAACACATATATCATGGTGGAGTCCCACCGTCCAGGTGGATGGTGAGGATAAAATGCATATCATGGTGGGCCCACCGTCTCATATAGACGGTGGAGCTGAAACACATACATCAACCGGCCCCACACGTCCAGATGGATGGACGATGTAAGACACATATATCATGTGTGGGGTCCACACGTCCTAAACAAAAAGGACGGACGGTCTAGATTTCATGGTCAAACCCATAGAACTTGCTGTGTCAGTACATCAGCTATATAGCTAGTGTAAGGTATGCCAGCCAATCTTACCTTCCACCGTCCAGAGGTTGGACGGTGAGGATACAACACATCCATCGTGGTGGGGCCACACGTGTGGCCCATCATAACGTTTATTTTCCATCCAATCTGTTTATAAGGTCACAAAGATCACAATAAAGAGGAAAAATAAATTTCATATCGATCCAAAGCTTCTGTGATCCAAAAAGGGGTTTCAATGGTAGATGTTCAATTCCCTGCTGTCGTATGTAGTGTGGACCACCTGAGTTCCATGTACGGCTGATTTTTGTGGACGTCCCATACCAAAAGGGGACTCATCAAATGCACGGTGTAGATGTTGACATATATCATGGTGGGGCCTGCTGCTGGGTCCCACGAACCCCAACCACCTCAAGCAGCTGGACACTGCCTACTGCAGCGTCATCTGGACGCTGGAAGCAGCAGCGTCTGGACTTCTTCCTCTTTTTTTTTTTTTTTTAAGGATTTATGTAGGTGGGGCCCACATTAGGAGGATCCACTCCATTTGCTGGGTTCTATGGCCCGGGACACATCTAACAAGCCCAATATTCAACATGTTTTAACTTGTAGAAATATCACAGCAGGTCCTAATAAATTAAATCACCTAAAACCACTATTTTCTACAATATGGCTTGCTAGAGATTTAGTTCGGCTTCATTTTTCGGCTCAATGCCTAAAATGAGCTGGGAAGTAGGGGTGTGGATTGGATACATACATCAAGGTAAGGTCCACGTGAGTGGGCCACCAAAATTTGTGGATCAAGCTGATATTTATGTCTTCCTTTCATACAGTCTAGCAGCGTCTGCTGCTGGACGTCCCATGGTTGGACGGTCAGCAAGCTGGCCCACTTGGTGGACAGCCAGGATAAAATACATGCATCATGGGGGCCATCAACAGGGGAGAAAGCGAGATAGAGAGAGAGAGAGAGAGAGAGAGAGAGAGAGAGAGAGAGAGAGAGAGAGAGAGAGAGAGAATGGATGGTGATGGAGGGAACCCGCTACTATGGGCCCCTCAAGGCAATACAAACCATACATCAAATGGGTCCCACCATATGTGGACCCTCAAATCATCAAAATCAAAAATTTAATATTATGAACACCCACCTTTCCTTCTTCTTCCTCCCTAGTGCTCCAAGGCTCCTAAGAAGCTCCTTTAATGATGGAGATGATAATCTAAGGGTTAGATTGGGTGGTAAGAAGGTGGGAAGAAGGTGGGCCACACTTAGCCTTCTCCTCTCCATTGGATGTTCTCTCCCATGGTAGCTTGGAAGAATGGTTTGAGAAAGAGAGAGATAGAGATAGAGAGATAGTGTAAGGGAGGGAGATGGATGGTGAATGATGGGTGAGTGAGTAATGGATGTACTTGAAAAGGGATAAGTGGAGAGAGAGAGTTGACTTTAGGGGTTACTTGTACTTGAGGATGAGATATGTACTTGACATGATTGATGTGATTGATGGGATATGTTATCTTGGATTTGCAAATGCGCTGTGTTTTTTTCAAACTGAACACGGGCTCACATCTCCAGACCTAGGTATCACATCGGCATGCTAGACGCGGCGTCGGGATCGCAGCGATGACACGGTCGGAAGGATACAAGTCTCGAGTTGAGCCGACTCTGAAATACGGGATATGACTCAGGGTTACGCACAAATGTCAATTACAGGTTGCAGGTTGCCGGAATTCGACCGGAAGGACCGCGAAAGCCTACAAAATGGTACGGTTTAGGATACAAGCCTTATAGAGTCACTGGATTTTCAAGATCCAGATCAGAGAGAACGACGGGAGACAGAGTGAGACCAAAGATACTTGCAATAGATTCTGAGGTAATTTCGACTTCGGTATCCCCAACAGAGACATTTATGAAAGGAGGTTCTACGACAGGAGAATGGTTGGAAGCAAAGAATCTATAGGTCCTTTTATTATGACATGGGCCACCAAAATCGAGCATAAGCAGCCAATCTATTGCACCCAACAAAGGTTCCAAGTTGTAGGGTTTGAGACAATCCATGTTAACTTTACGTTCATGAACTAACCGTCTTCCAATATATTTTGCCAGAATAGGATTTACAGCAATAGGAGGAGGAACATGTGTGGCACTTTGAGAACCACCACGCGATGTTTGTCTGGAACTTCAATGGCGTGTTGGGGTCCCTTGATTAAGAGCCTTTGCCCTTTATTTAGGAGCAAGGATTTTATGTTTAGAGGATCTTGAGGATTCCCCAAAAATAGGAGTTTTTCCTTTATCCTTCCCCATGGAATGTTTACACCTCAGAATGGAGTGAAGGAGAATGGAATCTGATAGAAGATTGAAGGATTTGAACATGAATTGATGATTCTCTAGACAGTACTCCTCACCCTAATCTAGAAATACCCAAAGTGACAAGATGCAATCTTGAGAAATCAAGAGAATAGACAAGCAATTACCAAATTTAGGTGATCTTGGAAGGCTCATAGATGAAAAAGCATGTAAAACGGCCAAAGAAGACGAGCAGTAGAGAGAAGGACAAGCATCGAGTAAAGAAATAAATTTTTCCCGCTTGTTCGCCTTTTATCAGGTGGTAACCTTCAATATCATCGATATACCCTAATCAATGTTATCAATGATGGGTTCAAGGGCAAACCAATCGACCCGACGTTTCAGATTCTTGAGAGGTCGTCAATGGGATCGATGTTGTTTCGATGATATCGATGACTCGTTCGATTCAATGATTCACTTATCGAGAAGAAGGATAGGACATGATATCTCCAGTTTTTTATAATCTCCCATATATGTATATATTCAAATATTTTCATATCAGCTTCAGTATACAATTAAAATCTTTACAAAAAAGTTTTAACATCAAAATTTGTAAACATCAATAATGTTTTTGCACAAAAAGAAGTTCCCGAGGCATAGAAACCTCTGATATATCATGATAATTATAAAAAATGCATCATTTGCATGTATTCATCCAGACTCAGATGTTATAGCCTAGACATGTTTTTCATGCTCAATTGTTACTAAGCATATGTATCAACCTTTTCATTGCCTTTGATGACATAACAGTGGTCATTGGTGCGAAGACCCTCCATAACGGATTTTCCTGATAAGTTCAGGATCTTGCACTTTAGTTTGTCAAAGGTAACCATATGTTTGTTGTCACATATTTGAGAGATGCTTAAAAGATTGTGAGTCAGTCCTTTTATGCAGAAAGCATTCTCATTTTTTAGCATCTCCGTTCCTTCTATGGTTCCACACCTTACTACCTCAATGGTGCTTCCATCACCATAAGTGACTATACCATTATCAAGATTTGAGTAATTTGAGAGACGGCGTGACATGTCTTGAGCACCCACTATCTAGGTACCATTTGGTATTATTGCTTGTTGAATGATTTGAGTGAGTAACAAGAAAATTTTTCTTTTCTTTCACTACCCATGTTGTGACAGGTTTTCTTGAGGATTTGTCAGGAACATGTATAAGTACATTAGGTAACTGAATCTTTTTTCCTTATTTTATTAGATCATTTGTTTTTTTATTCAGGTTAGCCACTTCATTCAATAGCTGCTCCATTCTCTTGGTCATTATGGTGGAGATGAATGTGTGTTTACTTCTTGTCATGTTGTTTAGTGGACTCTTGGCATCCTATACTGTTTTTTCGGTTTGTCTGCACTTACCAATATGATTCGGTTAGATTGAGTCCACCTAGGAGCAATACATTCAAATTTAAAATGGCCTAAGTCTTAACATGAATGACAGATAGAAGTAGCTTTTGTTTTACTTCCGGATGCAGCTAATTTCTTAATCATTGGTGCTGCATTTTTGGAACTTGGTTTGAATTTTTCATATCCTAATCCACTCTTGTCTTTTCCAGGTCTTCCCATCCCTAAGAGTTTTTCTAATTTTTCACTACTCTAGGAGAATTTGTAATTTAGTTCAACAGACTTCTTAGATTGTTCGGCATCAAACCTAAGTGTGTGGTTTTCATTCTTAAGATGCATATTTTCATCTTTCAATAGTTCAATCTGTTTAGTCAGTTTTAAGGATTCAGATTTGAGGGATAAATTGATTCTTTCCAGCTTATCATTTTCAGAGTGGTATTGCTGGAGATCATTGATCAGGTGAGTATTGATTTCTGAAGTTTTATCCACATCCATTTGCAGCAATTTATTTTTAGTTTAATTCATCCCAAGTCTTTTAAGGATCTGGATGCTACGTATATAAATTTGATTATAGGCATCTTGCAATTTATCCTTTTCTTCTTCTTCTTTCTCTGTCTCCTCATCATCAGATGGAAATGATCCCATGGCTTTAGGTTCTTTGATTTTCTCAATCTCTATGGGAGTGTTGGAGTCTGTAGAGGCCATAAGAATTTTTAGAGATTTTTTATTTCCATCACTCTCTGAGTCACTACATTCTGAATTTGATTCTTCAGTATCATCCCATGTGGTTGTCATTACATTTCTTTTGGTTTTTCTATTTGAGCATTCAGTGGACAGGTGCCCAAACTTTCAACAAGTGTAACACTGTGGCTCTTGAACTTTGTACTAGATCTACCTGTATAATGTTTGTTGTCCAACTGTTTTCCTTTAAATGGTCGGCCACAGTTTTTATGGAAGAATTTTCTGAACCGTTGAGCCAAAAGGGCCACCTCTTCATCTTCATTTTCCCTTTCACTTTCATCCTCTTCATTAGTGTGCTTTGAAGTTTTGAGGACAATACTTTTGGGTTTAGGAGTTTACTTGAAGTGTAGTTCAAATGTTTATAGGGAACCTACGAGTTCTTCTACTATTATTTCATCCATGTTTCTACATTCTTCAATGGTTGTAACTTTGGAGTTGAACTGCTCTGGTAAGGATCTTAGAATTTTCCTACTGATTTTTGAGACTAGGACTTTTTCTCCTAATCCACCCATGGAGTTGCAGATGATGTTTAGTTTTGTGAAGAACTTCATGAATGTCTCATGCTCTTTTATTCTAAGACTTTCAAACTGTGATGTTAGGAGTTGCAGTTTGGATCTTTTCACTATGCTAGTTCCCTCATGAGTTGTTTCTAACAAGTCTCATGCTTCTTTAGCTGTTCCACATATGCTGTTTTGATTAAAGACTTCTTGGGACACAACACAGTAGATAATATTAATTGCTTTAGCTTCAGAAGTTTGTTTTTCTTTATTAAATGTTGTTCACAGTTCTTTGGATTTTGGTTTAGTGGTAGTTATGCCAATTTCAAGTACTATTTGTTTGGTTGTCGGCACATATCTTTTTTCAACAATGTCCCAAACATCATGATCCAAAGATCTCAGAAAGTAATGCATCCTAGCCTTCTAGTAAGCATAATTTGATCCATCAAATACAAGAGGTCTAGTTACAGATGAGCCCTCTTATTTGGCCATATTACTAACTTCAGTTAAGTCACTCTCTAGGCGGCGAAGTCCTTAAGAGAGACCCGCTTTGATACCAATTGAAATTGTGGTAATGAACGCTTTAGTAGAAGTGAGAATATGCCAAGGTGTCCTAGAGGGGGGTGAATAAGACTTTTAAACTTTTATGATGATTTAAAACCTATCAACCCAATCCTAAATTAATATGCAAATATCAAGATTTCTTCAATGTAACTGTAATGGCTTCCAAGCCAAATAGAGGATTCAATCATAAGACTATTCAAAACATAAACAAGATGAGGAGCATAGTTCATGATGGATGTGACTGTGTGTGTGATGTGATTCTAATTAGTTCTAGATAATCATGTAAGCATGCATTATGAGAACATTCAGAGAAATCACTTAAGTATTAAAAGTAAATATCAATCCCAAACATAGTCATTTTTATAGTGGTTCGATTATGTGTCTACTCTATTTTCGGTGGATACACTCAACCCTTAAGTGTACCAGATCTCACTAACGGAGGTTTCAAATCAGGTTTACCTCAAACCATACAACCTACACAAGGCTGACTCTAGGACCTACACAAGGTATCTAACATTTCTCCACGAGACACAAGTTTATGCCCCACACAGGAGTAAGGGTCAACACACAATACCCAGATTTTAGGCCACACAGGCCAAGGATATATACAAGGAACCTAGAGTTTATGCTCCCCAGGAGCAAGGGTCAACACACAACACTCAGGGTGTTAGGTCACACAGGCCAAAGACCTACACTAAGGACCTAAGCTTATGCTCACCAAGAGCAAGAGTCAACACACAACACCTATACGTATTCTCCCATGAGAGGCCTCCTTTGAGGACTTGAAAGAGGTGAGAATCACCTGTGACCCAATCCTACACAAAGGAATGATCAGTAAGGTCTCTAAACTCTAATGACTTACAGATAAGTAGATGAGCCTCATTAAGCACGTTGATGAAGATCTCCTCTTTTGCTGATGAAGAATCTTCAGCTCCCTTGATCCGTAACACTTATGATGCTCCAATGTAAGGCAATGGGTTGGGTCAAGGTTATGTTGGTAATTACTCTATTAAATGATTAATCATTGGAGTGACAGAGTAATACTGCAATCTAAGCATTCAAGGAATCTCAGCTCAATGATTTGCCATTAAGGTAGTAGCTGAAAGATCTTTGAATGTGGAAGTTCATTCACCAATCCACTCTATTGAATATCAATGATGAGGGTGGATTAAGGAATGAACTCCCATGAAAGAAAATGACTTAGGGTAGGTGATTTGAGTTAAACACTCAAAAACTCTATCTATTTTTCTCTACGAATAACCTCAGGCAAGCTTTCATTAAATAGACAAAAAGTTCTAACAAAAATAAAATACTTATATTTTTAACAAAGTTTGATATCATCGAGCAGGGTTCAATATCATCGAGCGTATACTCTCAATAACGTCGAATGACCGCTCAATGACACAAACTCAATCTATGAAACGCTTTTTAACCTTTTTGCTAGCTGATTGAGGATATCAAACATGCTTCGATGTCAACAGATTTTGAACTTCGATTTCATCGACTGATGGTTCGATTCCTCGACTTTTGAAAACCTGAGAGCAGACTTGCCTTTGGAACTAAACAAGCATCGATATGATCAAATATCCCTCGATATCATCTGGTTTTGAATATCGATGATATCGATACCAGTTTCGATTCATCAATCTCTTCAAGGAATTTTCCTATAAATTCGCTGGACAGTTTTGTGTCCCAATTCGATGGTATTGACCTGGTTTCGACATGATCGATCTTTGAATATTGATATCATCGAGTGATTCTTGATACCTCGAACATTTAAAAGAATTTACCTGAAAGCTTGCTAGACAGTTTTGTGTCCCAATCCGATATCATCGAAGGTCCATCGATATCATCGAGATTTGAAATTTAAAGATATCGAGGCTCTCTCTAAGATATCGAAAATCACATGATTTTTCTTAACTGCTTACTGGACACGAATTGACCAGATGTCGATTTTATTAAGCCGTTTCGATGAACTCGAGATTCGAAAGTCGATGATATTGATCCTTCATCGATTCATTGAGAATTCAGTCCAAGATTTATTTTGGTTACTGGACATCTGAAGTCCTCATTTTGATAACATTGAGTGAGTATTGAGGACATTGATAGCAGAGGCCGATTTCATCGAAGCATTATCAATAAATCTACAAAGGCTAAAAACTTAGAGATTTTCTTGATTTTATAAAACAGTTGAGGCAGACGCTTGAATGATCTTCCTATGAGGCTCACTTGTCTTACTGACATTGATAGCAGAGGCCGATTTCATCGAAGCATTATCAATAAATCTACAAAGGCTAAAAACTTAGAGATTTTTCTGATTTTATAAAACAGTTGAGGCAGACGCTTGAATGATCTTCCTATGAGGCTCACTTGTCTTGCTGACTCAACACTCACGCTAATTGCCAAACCAAGGCACTTTCACCAGCCCCCTCGACCGGTTGATCAGCCTTCCTCAACCGATCGAGTAGCGTGAGAATTACAAATTTAAGACATCCGATTACAATAATCTCCACCATGTCTTCAATCTTTAACCGTGTAGCTTCTTGAAATCTTCTCTTATCTCCGCATCACATCATAGCTTCTTATGCATACTCTGTCTTTCTTTTCCTTCATCGCCAAGCCCAGAGAAGTTGTGCATAACTTGAGCTTCACTGTAGGAACGACCTTCGAGATCATATCTTCCGGATTCACATAGGTGTGAATCTTCTCTAGAGTTAACGCATCCTTCCTCAAATACCTGTCGGATAACACAGACATCTAACTACTTACTTCACCTTTTAGTACAAACGAGTAACCTAAAGTCGACTTCCTGGAATCCACACTGCCTACGTAATCTGAATCCACATACCCTTCAAACTTTGTTCATGTCTTCCCAAAAGTAAAGACGTAGTCTTCTTACCATCTCACTGCTACCCAATATTACTTGCCAGGGTATTTGCTCATAATATTGATAGCCTGTGAAATAACCAGTCTAATCTAGACCATGGCATACACTGCCAACCATATTCGAATAAGGCTCATAGGATATATCCTACTTTTTCTCAACTGTTTTGGGACATGTCCTGAGGAAAACTTGAGGAGAGACGTGTAGGGAACACTCTCTAGCTTTGATTGGTCCATCATATTCTTGATCAATACCTACCCAAGGTATTCTGCCCATGATTACCAAAACCTACTCCTCTTCCAGTCTCAATGTTGAGAACCATCTTTGCAGCTCCCTTATCCTTCATCCTGAACGTCTCACTTAACTGAGTCTACAGTACATTGATTTCAGATATGTCATAATTGGTAATCTACATGTCATTAACATATAATACCTGACTCACCATGAAGGAATCAAACCACTTGCTTAGGCGACAGGTCGTATCATGACCGCCTGCAAAGTCTTTTTCTCAACCCCTTTAACTTCGAACCGCTCTAGTTGCTTCATGTAGATCTTGTCTTCCAATTTTTCATATAGAAGTGCAGACTCTACATCCATCCTTCCAGCTCAAGATTGCATTGGCCAACCAGCGTCCATCACGAATCTAATAAACACTTGCTATACGGTCAGTGCAAATATCTCTGAGAAGCTGATCGCTTCTCTTTGAGCATAATCCTTTACTACTAACCTCGCTCTGTATCTATGTTGTATCATCCTGAAGATCCACCTGCACACAACCGCTTCTCAGTCCACTGGAAGCTCCACCAGCTCCCATGTGTCGATCTGGTACAATGAGTCTATCACATCGCTCATAATTACCTTCCACTTCTTGGCACCAGGCTCACCTAAAGCCGTCTGAATAGAAGACAAATCCCCTGCAATATTGGAGTCATCCATGTACCTCGCTGATATCATGCGATTATGTTGTGTGATTCTTCTCATAGGTGGTTGCTCCACGTACTCTGTATCCTTGTCCGCACGTGTCAGCCTTCCTGCCCTGCCTGCTCATGTGGTCATGCCCAACATGCCGCACACGTGCAGACGTGGAATCTGCTACAGCCATTGTAGCTCCACCTTTTGAAGTGCTCCTGATCAACGTGTAAATGTTATTGAGTCGTTGCGCTTTCATGATTACTCGTGTCTCCTTAGGTACTTTAAGGACACCATCATTACTTGTGAATCTACACCCTATAGCCTCGAGTGCACTGAGAGAAATCAGGCTCTTCTTCATGTCAGGAACGTGCCTCACCCCAGTCAAGGTATGCTCTGTCCCATCAAACATCTCGACACGCACTATACCAACAACCACAACATTATAGACACGGTTATTTTCCATAAATACCTGTCCACCATCGCACCCCCTATAACTGGTGAACCAACTTCGATGAGGAGTCATGTGAAAAGATGCCCCCGTGTCTAGCATCCACTTGTCCTTACGATCATTGTATGGTTGTTTGATCGTAGATACAGATAAAACATCACCATTACATCCACTTGAACCATCTAACGTGGTAGCATTAGCCTCCCTGTACGAAGCCTCAAAATTTTTTCTCTTAGATTTAGGATTTGTACAATCCTTCTTCACATGTCCTTCCATCCCACAATTCCAGCACTTTACCTTTCCTTTGCTCTTACCCTTGAATTTGGATCTAGAACCTGAAGAGCTTGTACCTTATTTAGAATTCTTTTTCCTTATAAGAAATGCATCAGATGATATCCCCATGTCGACGTTAAGCTTTCTCATAGCCTTCCCTTAATGGCCTGAGATAACAGTGTTGACACTTAGGGCGTGTTTGGACGGTTATGGTGGATGGGATTGGGTAGTATTAAGGTGGATTGCATGCCTTTCAAGACAGTGTCAGTAGATTACATGCAATCCCACTGGATTGCTGTATCTTGCAACCCAGGTATGGCGTGTTTGGATAGGTGGATGGCAATACAGTGATTGTGTTTGGACGGGCTGCTGGTCGGTGTTCCGTGGGACCCACCACAATGTATGTGTCTCATCCATGTCGTCCATCTAATTTAACAGATCATTTTATGATCTGATAACAAAAATAAGTTATATCCTAATCTTAAATGGACCACATTATGGGAAACATTATTGAATGAGTGTTGACCTTAAAAAAATAATTTCGGGCCATAAAAGTTTTGGATCAAGCTCATTTTTATTTTTTCCCTTCATCTGGAGTTGTACGACCTAATTAACCTATTGGATGTCAAAAAAATAGTACAGTGGGCCTTACGATGATTTGAATGATGGATGTCCAATCAATATTGTTTTCATGTGGTGTGGTCCAACTGAAATGCATGTACCTCTCATTTTTTGGATCAAGCCATAAAATGATCTGTAAAAATGGATGAACGGAAAGGATGAAACATATACATCATGGTTTCCAAAAAAAACCCTATTTAGCATTGAATCCTACAGGATTGCACCGTATGCCCCAAAACCCCCCATAATCCAGTGTTTAAATCCCTCACAATCCAACGAATTTTCAACCAGCCGTAAATCACCACCCGTTCAAACAAACAACTGCTCGGACGCTGTGGGATTCAAGTACCCAATCCAACCTAATATGGGCTACTCCAACGAACGCTGCCCATCCAAACACGCCCTTAGAGTTTTATTCGTGGTGCACATTGTATCCTTGAATGACTTATAAGACGCCGGAAGAGAATTCAACAATATACATGCTTGTTCTTCATCTTTCATCACTTCCTCTATATCCAGTAATTTGCAAACTAATTTATTAAAGTTACTGATGTGAGCCTCCAGATCTCCACCCTCTGCCATCTTGAAATTATACCACTGCCACTTCAAGTATAGGTGATTTTCAAAGGATTTTTTCGCATAGACATCCTCTAACTTCGTCCATAACTTAGCTGCAGTTTTCTCTCTCATGACGTTGTAGAGAACCTCATCTGTGAGATAAACGGATCGATGATAAAGCCTTCTTATTAAGAGTATTTCATTCGTCATCAGTCATAGTAGACTTTCCCTCCTCAAGAGCACCATCTTTTCCTTGCTAGATTAAGGAACTGATCATCTTGATCTTTCATAACTCAAAATTATTTTTCCTTGAGTACTTCTCAATCTCATACCTAGTGCTTCCCATTGATGTTAATCCCTCAGTTTCAGATCTGTGCCCCAACGATTACTCTGATACCACTTCTTAGGGATTTGTGCCATGGAATCACACAGATCTTGATATAGGATAACAATCCAATAACAATAAGCATACATAAGAGAACACACAAATTTAATGTGGAAAACCCTTTTAGAAAAAAACCTCGGGACAAAGCAACAGAATTCCACTATGAAAATAGAAATTACAAAGAGAAATGACTTATCCGATTCGAACAACCTCGAATCTCACCCTTGCTATACCCTTTTAGAAACCCTTGGAACCTCTTTAGAAAACCTTATAATTACTTAGAAAAGCCCTAGAGATCCCTATTTATAGTTTAGGAAACACCCCTTACGTACTTTCTAAAAAACTGACTCAAATTTACGCAGTCCGCACAAAATCCGCACAGTATCTGCGTAACCCTCGACTAGTCGAGCCACGTCCTCGACTGGTCGAGCAATGTGGGAATTACAGATTTAAGACATCCGATTACAACAGTTCTTACATATTCCATTCTCGAGATTTTCATATCATATAAACCTCAATGGATTGTAATAATAATAGTACATTCTAAGGGTTCATTTAGATACCATCGAATAAGTTACTTTTTCTACTTATATCTTTTTCTACTTATAGCAGTAGATAAGTAACTAATTTGAGGTAAGCAAGTTTGGATAATGATCACTTATAAGTAGCTTTTTTCCGTTAGAGTTACTTAAGATCCATTTCGATACCACAAAATAAGTTAATTTTTATACACAATAGTAGATAAGTAACTTACTGACACAAAGGTGAACGTGATGAGGTCGATCATCGTCTTCCTCAAGGATAACTACTTTGAATCCATGGAGCTTCTCTGGACTCTTCACAGAGACTTCTTGAATCCATGAGGAAAGAAAGCAAGAAAATAGAAATAAATTCTAATAAAATTCGACATTGATTAATGAATGAATAAAAATGAGTTTACAACCATTTAAACAAGGGTACCAAGCAATAGGAAAGAAATCAGAAGCAGACTACAACTAAAATTCCTAGAATCCGCGACTTACTATAAATAGTAAACTTACTATTTATAGACGGTTGTGATGTCTACTAGTGCACAAGGTTTTTAGCCAAAAATAGTAAGTGTACTATTTGGTTTCACCAAACCGTTCTCTTAATTATTCTAAACACTTTTTATAAAAAGTTGGACACAACTTCTAAAGCCCAACGGATGAAGAATTATAATCAAACTAAAACTTACTATTTATAGTAAAAACAAAATTAAAACAGAAAAACAATCGTCGATCCAGGGGTATTTGGCAAATCCGGCTTGTGAAACCCAGCATAACAGGGTTGGTTGGCTAAAGTATCTCGTTCTACCCCAAAATCATATATTTTACGCCTGATAATTTATTTCGGACTGTGAGATATGCTCGATCTAAGGTTAGACGGTCCAGATCACTTCTGTCATCGATCGAGCTTTTTCTGATCCATCTTGACCATGAAACTGTCCGCGACTCGCTCTACATCACCTATTTGATATAAGTTGGTTTAAAATCAATTATACGTAACTTTTTTACTTAAAGTTATTTAATTACTTCAACTTAAGAAGTAGAAATCAAAATAAGTTACTTGAGGCATAAGTAGCTCATCTTATTACAATCCAAACGTTCCCTTACCACTTACCACAGGGCTCCAACACGATGCGATGAGCGTACAGTAATGTACATGTATGTGATAAAGAACAATAGTGTGATAGTTCAACTTCTGCACAATGTACTTACATCACAACTTATATGTATTATGTCTTAGTGGGCTAGTGTCATGCAAGGGAAAATATATGCTGTAGTGTTTATCGATGCATCTTCGTTGTGCAGTTTCCGTGTTGAATAACACGTGCGGGGCAATAAAGAGTCACTGTAAAATCTATTTTCATCATTTTTTTAATCTATTTAAAGGGTGATAATTGATGTTTCGATATTATTATTAGGCTCATGGCGACAAGATAGCACATCACATTGTGGGTTATTACATATCAAAGGACATGATTACTTGCAATATAGAAATTGGTGGTCCACTCAAATTAACCATACGATAGAAAAAATGGCCAATCTTCTTACGTGATTCGATGGAGATGATGATTTATTGATGTACATGCGAGCTCAATCAAGCAAGAGAATGGGCCCACCTCTTCCTTCTCTTATCTCGTCTTCACGTGGTGGGCGATGGAGGGCTGGCAGCCCTATAAGCTACCATGTATGGGTGGGCCCCACGAGGAGTTGCCCCTAACACATGTCCCATGCATGTGTTCGACAAGGTGAAATTGATCTGATATTTTCCCCTATTTATGCCATCAATCATTTTCATTTCAAACACTTGTAGGGTGCCCATCAATTATTATTGACATGCCCAATATCTTGGATGGTCTGGATGATGTGCATGCCGGCCCCTTATGTGAGACGAGTCACTGCCATTGATTACAATGCGGTAAATGCACTCCTTTTAGTCCATTCGAGTTGTAAAACTATAGCAATCCACTGTCAAGAAGCATGCATTCACTTAATCCTCACTGTTCAAATAATGGGGCCCATCACTGCTGATGGGCAACCAAGAGGCCACACAGACATCCCAACCGTTCAATTGGTGGCTACAAAATGATGGCTGGAGGAGGCAGCCAGTAATTCGACTTAGCAATGACGTCTGCAATACTGTTGAATGAGGCTCACTACGTCCAATGCATGAGTCACCGTCATTTTGAAAATGAGATGAATCATCGTATCTTAATTCCACTCCTTTCCGCTCATGAGAATAAAAGTCCATCCACCCGGTCTGCCTGGAAAACAAATTAGATAGATTAAAAACAAAAAATCATTTGATCAATCATTTCCTCTAAACAAGCTTAGGGATCAATCATTTCCTCTAAACAAGCTTAGGACTGCAACTTGAGGTTGGGTTGGGTCATCAGGCCCACAGGTTGACGTAGGGTCAGAAAACTCCTAACCCAATTTTAATTCGGGTTGGGTTTGGGCTGAGCAAATCAGGTTGGGCTAAGCCCGGTTACGAATAATCACATTTATTTGGTTCGGTTGAGGACTGACAAATTTAGAGTGGGTTGGGTTTTGATTTGGTTTGAGTTGTTCGCCTCGGTTTGGACTTATGATGAATAGGCCTTGCGTTCTAGTAGTTGCCTGTTCCTTTCTATCCGCGACTTCTATACTACAGTTACCCTTCTGTATGTATTAGTATACAAAAGTCGCCACCTTCCCGAATCTATTATATCGAAGGAGAGTCCTTGAGAATGATGATGCGGTAGCGAACTGACAAGTCCAGCAACCATCTCCACCTAGGCGGGCAAGTACACTGTGGATCAAGTTGTGCCTTTTTTGCTATGGATAGCATATTAAGCCCTGATTGATGAGGAGGGAATCTACCTCCATTCATCTTTGGGTTGATTCAGCTACATGTGTTTGCTCCCCGTCAAATGGGTCCGTCCAGACTCCACATCTCAAACAGTTGAACTGCCATTACCGGGTGATAGGCATGGCTCCACTCGGTATGGGTCTGCCCTGGCAACTATTACAGTTTCTGCTAAATGACTGTTGTTCGTATGCACTCACTTATTATCTCAAAGGGATAAAAGAATCATAGCTTTACACTAATTTACACTTTCACTAATTAAGACATAAATATGCACTATTTCTTTTCCAGCCGAGTTGAATTGAGGTTTTGGTTCGGGTCCCCTGATCTGCACCTGTAGTCTGAAATCTTTGATTGTTTGTCTATCACTTGAACCGTCCATTAGATGTTTATCCATCAGTCACTTAAATCATTATATCAATGCCGTTTTTGGTTAGTAAATTATCGAGTCGGTCCCATTGACCTGGACAGCTTATATTGAAGCAAGTATGCTCTTTGGAAGGAAAAGTTCTACTTGAACGTGCATAAAGTCCTTTCTCAATCATCTAACTAGTGCTGTCGATGGGCTGAGTTCAGGTGGGGCAAAGGTCTCACCAAGCCTAGAGGGCAAAGTAAAACCCTGTTTGAGTTCGATTGGGTCCATGACGTGCCAAAATAAATGGGCTTGGTGGAGCCTAGGCCTGAATAATTATGCATGGCCTGGGTGCAAATCTGGCGGCTCTCTTTCATGCAAAATCTAGCTGCTTGTTTGACGTGCCCAAATAAAATTTCAGTGAACTCAATTGGGTGGTAATTTAGTACCCTTTATTGTACGGAGTAAAATTGGTGGGGTGATCTAGAGTGGGTCGTGGACACTTTTATGTCCAAAATGGACCAGAGAAGGGCCGATCGGAGGTGGAAGTCATCAAGACCGTTAGACCCTTAAAACAGATATATCTCACAAAATCAGAATGAGTTACTCGACATAGATTTTGGGGTAGGATGAGTTACTTTAGCCAACCAACCCAGCTATGCCGGGTTGCCCACACCAAATTTGTGAGATTTCATCAGATTGACAGTTGAATTTCCTATTTATTTTTATTTTTTACAATTTTTAGTATGTTTTGGTTTGATTGTAACTCTTCATCTGTTGCGCTTTAGGAGTTGTGTCGAATATGAAAAGTGTTTATAAAAATTAAGAGAATGACGTGGTTAAATCGCATAGGACACTAACTATAAATAATAAATTTACTATTTATAGCAAGTTGCAAATTTTAGGGAGTTAGTTTTAGTTATAGTTTAATTTCTAAATTTATTCCAAGCATCGGTATCCTATTTAAAGCGTCCTAGATTTGTTTATTTCAATCATCAACAAATTTATTTGAAATATTTTAAAATTATTTATATTTCTTTTTCTCGTGGATTTGAGAAGTCTCTGTGAGGAGTCTAGGGAAGCTCCGTAGATCCGGAGTAGTTATCCTTGAGAAAGATGGTGATCGACCTCATTACATTCATCCTTGTGTCATGGGGACTATCATGTATGCATCTTATCTATACTTTCAATCCATTTTTTTGGATAAAATTTAGAGCATGAGAGTAAATTTGAAGCATTTAAAGCTTAAGTGGACCACACCAAAGGAGATAATGGGAATTGAATGCTTATTGTTGAAAAATTCCTATGGGCCACATAAGGTTTATCAAGCAGGTATCTGTGTTTTCCCTTCATCTATATCTCCATGACCTTATGATTCCGTTGGATGATAAATAAGCATCATTGCCGGTCCTAGGAAGGTTTCAAAGGTGGATATCATTATCCTCACTATTTTCTATAGTGTGGTCCACTTGAGCTTTGGAAATGCTTCGATTTTGGTATCATGACCTAGTATAAGCTGGTAAAATGGATAGGCAACATGAATGAGCTATTTACATCATGTGTGCCCCCTCAAGAGTTACTCAACGTGTAGTCTTTCAGAACCTAGCGCAGTATTGGTGGGTGTTGGGAAAAACTCTATGGGTTTTATCTATTCCCTTTATTTATTTTCAGACTATTTTAGGATATGATTTTTTATTTAAAAAGAAGCAAATTATAGATCCTCCTGTGGATGACATTAGAGGAAATAACAATGATTGAACTACTTACTATAGGAGTCGTGAGAGAGCAGAGCCTACCACCTTGTTATAATTGTGAATTTCTTTATAGTTATGATTGTTGTCATAGCCATCAACGGGTGAAACTTTTAGGAAAATACTTAGAATCGGAAGGACAATCCTCCAAGTGAACTAGCTGAACCAGTAGAGTATACTAGGGTACTTGAAAGAACCATGTCAAAGGTAATACGTAAAATGACCTCGTAACTTCAAGAGAAGAGTGGACGACCACTATGTTGCGCAGTACGCCAACAATGCAATGAGCCGAGATCCAATCTCACTCCTCACCTACAAACGATAAACAGAAAGAAATATAAACTAAAAATAGATCAAAGCAATCCAAGCAAATCACAAGACAAGATATATGTGGAAAAACTTCAAATTAGGATAAAAAACCACAGATGCAAACTTTTACTATGAAAAAAAGCAAAGATTATAAGGCAAAATACTAACCTCTCCCTTGGAAGCACATAGAAAATCCTTGCCTACACCTTAGAATTATTTCTCAATATTCCAATACATATAGAAAAACCTTAGGAATCCCTATTTATAGTTTAGGTAACTCCCCTTTCGCACTGATAAGGGAGAATCTAATAATTCTCCATGATATTTGTACATAAGATTTTCCCTTATCACGTACCCTTGCGAAAGGCGACACAAAAATTCGCAGTCCGCATCAGATTCGGAAACGAATCTGCATAACTACGACTGGTCGAGAGAACCCTACGACCGGTCGAGAGAACCCTATGACCGGTCGAGTACCTCGGAACTAAAAAATGACACTTGCTGGACTTTAACTCGAGCCGGTTTACGACTGGTCGAGCGGGCCCCTATGACTGGTCAAGCATAGCCCACGACCGGTCAAGGATGGCCGATGTGGCTCCATTTCTGAACACAAATAAAAACTTACTCGGGGACAAAAGTTTTGGATTAAGCTGATATTTATATTTTCCGATAATGTCTGTGTCACTGATCAACATGTTGGTTGGCAAATAAGCTACCCTGTAAAATTTTTAATGGGGAGCATTCAATCGCCAATCTTAATGGGCCGGACTTGCTGATAGGCTCGTAGATGCCGCTCGACCCGGCCGGTTTATAAACGGGGTTAAATGCCGGCACGGATCCAACATCGGGTCTAGTATTCAAGCCCAAGCCCAAGCCCCGAGGCCCAACAGGCAGACCGAGCTCTTGACAGCCCTACCTCTAACCCTCCACCCGCGCTTTCAAAGTTCAGTCCCTCTTAGAGAGAGAGAGAGAGAGAGAGAGGGAAGGAGGGAAGAGGAACTTCCCAAAATGGGGTCTTTGAATCGAGCTTCGAAGGCGCTGAGATCCAGATACCGATCTCTTCCATCTCTTTCTTCTGCTGCATTGGATGCATGCAATTCCAGCTACTTTGGCGTCTCTTGGCATTGTTTCTGCTCCAAATCTCGCAATCCTAACCGTGAGAACGTTGTCGATTTGAGCCAGTACCCTCCGGAGAGGATCCGCAACTTCTCCATCATCGCGCATGTCGATCATGGAAAATCAACGCTCGCCGATCGCCTCTTGGAGCTCACTGGGACCATCAAGAGGGGCCATGGCCAGCCGCAGTACCTCGATAAGCTGCAGGTAGTTACCCAAAAGAAAAAGAAAAAGCTTTTCTAATTGGGTTCTTTTTCACCTGTCACGACTCAGGATTGAGCGATTGTAGCTGCCCACTGGGGCCCAAATGCTGAGTAGTCTGATGATCAGAACCGCCCATGTTGTGGATTCTATTCTAGATGGACTGCCTTAAGAAACTTACTCTGAACGGATGGTTGTGACCATCACTATCTGTGGATGAATTTAGAATAGTGAAAAGAGGATTTTCCGTGAAAACCAGTTTATGTCCATGAGTATGGCTCGCATACAAAGAGAATTGAAGCTTTCTGGAAGGTCTCCCAATTACTATATGCTTTACTGATGCAAGAAGACAACATAATCTGACACTTCCTATTCTTTCATCTCTTCTCTCCCTACGATTGATTTAGTGCAGCTGTTGCTCTCGTATTAGCTAGTAATGTCATTCAAATCTGCCTGAAATGTGAAATTCTCCGAACTTTGAATTTACTTTTTGTTGCTTTCTAGTGAACATTTGAGTCTAAACTGGTTTTCCCAATACATGTTCCAATTTCCTAGATATAACTTGGAGACAGCTCTTGGTGATCTCCGTGGTCATTTTCTAGAGCCATTCTTGGCGTTTGGCCTTGAAACTTTTTCAGGAGTTCTCTTATGGTGGGGCTCTGCGGACCAGTCTCAGAGCCAAGCTCTCTTGGGGTTGATGACTCCAAGAATCTCATGAAGCGTTTTTTAAGGGATCAGTTTAACAATTGCTACAACTTGCTGGCTAGCAGCTGTGATGGCTGGTATCTAGTTTCTTGTGTGCCATTTGTAGGTAACCTGTTTCTATCTTTTTTTACTGAAGGGGTTGAACTCGGGTCTCCCTGATGTTCCTTCTTTGATTTGATGTGAACATTTCCATTGATAATAGTGCCTTTTTCTTGTTTACTTAGAGGTCATGCATATCATTGTTTTCTCTGTTTTTTGGGCAACTTTACTCATATCAATCTCTGGGTTTATAATTGCTTTAAAATTTTTGTTGCTTGGTCAACTTTACTCATACAGATCTCTGGGTTTGCAATTTTGTTTAAACTTCTATTGCTTGGTCAACTTTACTCAGATAGATATGTGGGTTTGTAATTGCTTTTAAACTTGTACTAAAGTTTGGTTTCTTTAACGGAAAAATAATATCTGTATTATGTTATCATTTATCAGTCACTTTTGTTGGTTGTAGACATGTTGATGACCGAAGTATAAAATGATTATCTAAAATCCATTTATTTCTTATTCCATCTTCTTTATTTTATATTTGTGTTATCAATTGCTTCTTGCCAAACTAACTTATCCCCTCCTATTGGGACGGTGAGACGATGACGATTGACGACGATGATGGAGACGACATCGGTGAGACGATGACGATCGACGATGACGACGGAGATGACAACGGCTTGTACGACAACGGGGACTGAAGACGATCGACTCAGCGGATAGAGGAAGGACGACGCAAGGGAAAGGAAGTTAGCGGAGAGAAATCTTCTGGTTCGAACCAAGTAAAGCAACCGAAAACAATAGATGAATGGACGGAGGTTAATCGAAAATGAAGGAAACACTTTCCCTCTACAAGGAAAGACAGGAAGGTGTCTTCCTACCCAACCCTTTTCGTTAAAGGCTACCCGAAGGGATGGCTTCCGATTAACATTGCTAGGGTTTTTAGGAGGGCGGGTGCAGTTATAGATGTCGTTATGTCGAGAGAGGCGGTTCCGGTCAGTATAGGGGGTTTGTGCTTGTCAGGATGAGCTCCAAGGAAGAACTGTCCAGAGCGGTGTTTATGCTCCATGGCCAATGCTTTGGGGGAATACCTCTGCTGGTGTAGCGAGCACGGTTTAGTCCAGATAGGGTTAATATTAGAAACGATTCCCACCATCCAAAACACAAAAAAATCCCGAAACAAGTCTCAGAACTTCAACGCAATCGTCACATCTCAGCCTCCGGTCTTTCATATAAAGAAGCTCTAATGGACCGTGAAGCTCCATCTAACCCGTTACAGAATAAAGATCAAATGCAGAAACCGGACAAGGAAGAGGCCAGGAAGGAAGACTTAATCCCCAACCAGCTGAAGAAATCGTACTCGCTGCGAATCAATAAAGAGCGTATAGAACTATCAAAACAAGAATTGCGAGACTCTATAGTGATTATAACGAAAGGAGCAGCGATCCCTTAAGTCAGGGAATGGATCGATGGCGCTAGTAGAATCCAAGTTTCTCAGTACTCTATCAAACCGATAGGATATAACGAGCTTTGGGTTAAGCTCGACCCCGGTCTGAATCTAGATATCCTCGTCATGGCAGGGGTTTTGCACAAGGATGGGTCAGTTTTTATAGTCCAAAGCTGGGAGGAATTTTCTATGTTCGTTTTCAAGGAGATTTGGATCCTCATCTGGGGGATCCCTCTCGAACTTTGGTACGATGAGTTCTTCATCGCAGCCGCGAAGCTTCTAGGTATGCTAGTTGAACTAGATCCCAAAACTAAGATCGGAGAGGAGATGGTGGTCGTTAGGTTGTGGGTGTGAAGGAAGAAGGGCGATCAGATACCGACCCACATTCAGGTTCTGATAGACAACAGGGAGATCCGTCTACTTGTTCAGAAGGAAGATAAGCTCTCCTTCACCTAGATGGGGGGATCTATGGCGTTCAAGAGAAGTTTCTCTCTCTCCGACGATGACAATGGCGGTTGGAGCAGAGCATGAGAGAGCACCGATTCAGTACTCCCGGAGAGCACCGGTTTTTGCTGCAGTTAATGACTCTGTCAGAGAAAGACCTCTCCGGCCGACGCATGGCATTGAGAAGTCGATTCCTTGTCTTCCCAAGGACGGCATCGAGATTGGACGATCTCTCGTTTCCCGCTAGAGAGATGCGATTATGCTAAGTGGCAGTACCGTCGTGGCTACCCTTCATTTCCCTGACCGCTTTGACAGCATAGCAAAGACACATGGCGAGGCGAGATTCGATGGCGGGAGTCTCGAAATTAGCTTATTTAATGCCAGACCCGATAATCAATCCGAATACAAATCCTTGTTGGCTAGGCAGTCATCGGGTCACAATAAGTCTCTTTCGGGTCTAAACGAATTCGGGTCTAGCCTTCGAATATCGGACCCGGGTAACTTCAATCTCAATATAACGCCCGAGCCGCTTACGAGAGCAGATAGAAGGCTTCTGTATCACCCTTCTAACCCATCTGAAGCATATGTTATTATTTCAGCGCCTGCAACTAAGGTGGTTTCAACAGTCGACTGTTCTCAGTTGAGGCAAACCCACTCCTCGAATCTATCTCCCCTAGAAATTCGTTGCAGGGAACCGTAAGCTCTGAGATTGACCAAGGATCCTTTCAATCTGAAAACCCGCCATCTCTGACGTCAATGCATTCCTCGCCCACTCCATCCATTTGAGACTGGTCGGATCATGGCCTTCTCGCGTTGTTTCAGGAACATCCAGACCTAAAAATCTTAGAAGCGGAGCCGCTTCAATCTCATGCGGGAGTTCAACCGGATACGGCAGAAGGTGTTCCCCTTTCGATGGTGGATGACGTGGAAAGATTACATCTGTTGGACAAGATTCTTAACAAGAAGTGGATTAGAGATGCTATGGGGCATGTGGGCAGGTTTCTTGGGCTTTCTTTTGGAGATTGTCCAGAGGATTTTATTGCTCTTTTTCAAAGTGTCGAGTCCAGCGGAAGGCCCCTTTAGATCTGAAATCGCCCAAAGGATGCCGATCAACTCTAGGAAGGAGCAGGGAGCTGCCGCGTCTGGCGGTTGGTCAAAGGAATTAAGAGGTATTTCCTAAAAGGGTTTTAGCGTAGGTTTCTCGGGGAAGTTCTGTTTCCAAATGAAACTGCTCTCATGGAACGTGAGGGGTGTGGGGTACAAACAGAAAATAAGACTCATCAAAGATACATGTGACAGATATAATCTAGCTATTGTGTGTCTTCACTCTTCAGGAAACAAAATGTAACAGCTTCGACGACAGACTAATGGGCACTCTTTTTTTATTTTTTATTTTTTTATTTTAAAAAAAGCAAGAAAAACTTCATTAAAAAGAAGAGAAGAGAAACAACAAAAGGAGAAAGGAACAAAGGAAAGGACAACGAAGCAAAAAAAAGAAGGGCCACACTGCTAAGATAGCAGACAACCCCTAACAACCTAGAAAGCTAAAATCGAAAAACCTTAAATCCTTAACATTAGAAGCCCATTCAATCACCAACTTTTTGGCCCTAGATCCCACCACCATAACGGACGAGGAAACATTATTAAAACATCGATCATTTCTTTCTTCCCAGACGGCCCACCAGATAGTGATAATAGCCATGCGCCAAATGATAGACTTGACCTTCCCTACTTTGAACCCATTCCAAGAAGAGAGCAGGGTGACTGTCGATTCAGGATCACACCAACTCGCTGAAAATATCTGACAGAACTCGGCCTGAATTTTGGACATGAAGGAACAATGAACCAGCAGGTGGTTGACTGATTCAGCTTCACACATACAGCATAAGCAAATATTTACAATCTGCATGCCTCTCTTGACCAGATTGTCAATCATTAGAATTTTGTTACGACCTACTAGCCAAGCAAAACAGATAAACTTAGAGGGGACCGGATACTTCCAAATGAACGGAGACGCATCTTGTACGTGGTGAATCGCAGGGCAGAAGGCAACGTAGAGAGACTTAATGGAAAATAGACCCGACTTCTCTAACAGCCAAATAAGGCTATTAGGCTGATTGCTGAAGGGAGCGGACCTAAGGATGCACTCCAGGAGGGCCTCAAACTGTTAGGCTGATTGTTGAAGGGAGCGGACCTAAGGATGCACTCCAGGAGGGCCTCAAACGTCGTAGCTTCACTATCATCAAGGTTTCTGGAGCTTCTCATATCCCAGACAATTTGGCCAGACATTGAATAATGGTTGATGATGAGGATGTCTTTCTTAGGGGACAACCGATAGATTTGTGGAAATTGGAATTTAAGAGGCTTCTCCCCAATCCAGAGGTCTTCCCAAAACCGAATTGAAGAACCATTGCCCAACTTGAAACTGCTGTTCTGAATAATTGGTCTTTTCACTTTAAGGATCCCTTTCCAAATATGGGATGCCTTATAGAACGACGAATCTATAGGCCACCAATCCCCATGAGATGAGCCATACTTACCTTTAACGATCAATGCCCATAAAGCCTCCTTTTTAGTAGCAAGTCTCCAGACCCATTTCCCTAGCAACACAGAGTTCATCGTTTTCAGGTTCCTCACATTAGCCCCACCCTCCCTGAACACCTTACAGACTTCACTCTAATCTAACAGGTGAAACTTCCTCTGATTTTCTTTACCAAACCACAAAAACTCTCTTCTAATTTTATTGATAACCTTGAGCACTTGCCCGGGACACATGAACAACGACATGAAATAGAGGGGGAGGCTAGACAGAGTAGCTTTAATGAGGGTCAGGCGAACGCCCATGGACAAGTAACGACATTTCCAGGAGCCCATGGACAAGTAACGACATTTCCAGGAGGCCAGGAACTTATGAAACTTGCTAATGATCTTGTCCCACGTGGATTTCGGTGGCTGGCCCACAGAAAGAGGGAGGCCAACAAAAGAAGTTGGAAAGGAGCCAACCTGATAGCCGAGAGTATCAGCGAAGGTTTGAAGCGAGAGAGAGGGAACATTGATACCCAACATCTTAGATTTGGACATGTGAATCCTTAGACTAGAGACCGCTTCAAAGCAGCGCAGGGCAATGAGGAGGTTATGGATGGAATCTACCGAGGCTTCCGAGAAGATGAGGGTGTCATCCACGAACTGGATGTAAGGGGATTGGAAAGCCCTGGCATTGCAATTCCATGTAGGAAACCTTGCTCCTGCTCTCTGGACAACATATCAGACAACGACTCAACAACAATCAGGAAAAGAAAAGGAGAAAGGGGGTCCCCCTGCCGCAGGCCTCTCGAGCCTTTAAAAAATCCTTTCGAAGATCCATTGAGAATTGTTAAAAAGTGAGCCGAACCGATGCAGGTAGCTAACCACCTTCTCCGCTTGACCTCGAAGCCCATTTGGAAAAGCATATAGAGCAGAAAATCCTAGTCAACATGATCGTAAGCCTTAGCAACATCCAGCTTACAAAAAATACCTTTCGATTTAGATCTGTGACAAGAATGGAGGACCTCATTCGCAATCAGAGCTCCATTCGTAATCTACCTTTTATAAAAGCATTCTGATTGCGCGAGATCAGATTACCGATAACTTTCGAGAGCCGAGAAGATAGAATTTTAGCAAGAATTTTGTAGGGGCTCCCTATCAGACTGATAGGTCTGAACTCAGAGAAAGAACTGGCTCCAACCACCTTGGGAATGAGGGAGATAAATGACGCTCCGAGCCCCTTCGATAATCTACCACGGCTATGAAATTCTTGGACTAAAAGGAGGAGTTCTTGGTGGACTGACTCCCAGAAAATCCGAAAAAAGCTAATCGGGAAACCGTCAGGCCTTGGCGACTTGTCCCCCCCAAAGCATCAACTGCAGCTTTAACCTCCTCCTCAATGAATTGGACTTCCAACAACTCAACTTCGGCAGTCTCCAGAGTTGGAAAGCGCGTGTTGTCCAAGCGCGGTCTCACCTAGTTCTTAGCCGATAGAAGATCTTTGAAGTGAGCAATGGCGAGGTCTTCGATCTCCTTTTTATCCTCAATTCTGCTCCCATTATAAAAAAATGCTGAGAATGTCCTTCGAGCGAGCGTGCATATTAGCCATATTATGGAAGAACTTTGTGTTCTTGTGGCTCTTAGCGATCCATCTCGCTCTGGACTTGATTCTCCATGAAGCTTCTTCTTCAAGGGCTCTATTCGAAAGAATCTGAATTATGGCAATGCGCCTAGACAGAGACTCGGGCGACAAGGGACTGTCTTCTGCCACAGAATCAATCATCTGGAGCTCCAATGAGCTTCGACTTCGGCCTCCGTCTTCCTAACCTCCTGCTGGCGCTACTCCCTAATTTTGGATTTAAGAAGTCTGAGCTTGCACAAAATTTTGTGACCAGCAAAGCCCTCCACCTGGAAACCGGACCACCTCTCAATAATCATCTGTCGGAAACCATCGGATTGGAGCCACGAGGAATTGAACATGAAAGGTTTCGGGCCCCAGTTGTCTTTGTCCACCGAAAGGAAGATTGGACAATGATTAGAGGTGGTTCTCGGCAAAGCAGCTTGCTGAACAGATGGAAAAACATCAACCCATTCGGGAGAAACAAGAAATTTGTCCAATTGGGATTGGATAGGAGACGCACGGCCGTTGGTCTAGGAACCTAGCTCCCGAAAGCGGTAGATCAATGAGTTGTTGAAGCTGGATCCACTCAGAGAACTGCAAAAGATTGGCTATAGGCCGAGTATTGGGATGGGAAGGGAGATTAACGGCGGGAGAGTCAGAGTGGAAGGGAGGGGCAGAGATGGTACGGTGAGAGTTGTTGGGGGTAAGGGCGGGAAGAGACGAGGAAATGGCTATAGGCCGAGTATTGGGATGGGAAGGGAGATTAATGGCCGAAAAGATTTATACAGGAATTGGGTCCAAACCGGAACTGGAAGTGCCACACATGTATCGAGACGGAGAAGAGGAGGTTTGCGGCGCTGCCACGTGTCTTGCAACAGGTACCTGACGCCCAGCAGAGGATGACACGCGTTCGACGTTGCGTGAGGGAGAGAGAGAGAGGTCGGCGGATACATAAAGGCCTATGACGAATTACTGCTAGTAGCTGCACGGACCGAAGGACTCGCCGACTTATCCCTTGGATAAACGGCTCTCTGGTTGTATTTCGACCCCAAGGTTCGTGCCTGAACGCCACGCGTCTTCGGCTTCTCAGATCTTATCAGCGCGCGCGGCGCTCGAGACGAAGCGCCTGCTGGAGAAGATGGCCGAGACGGCATAAGAGCTCCACGTGTCTCTGGGCCAGCAAGACTGCAGGCTTGATGACGACTTCTGACTGCAACACGGTCAGTCTCTCGCAGAGGTATTCCACTGGAGTATTGGGCTTGTACTCGCTCATCTAAGGAAGACGGGTGAATCTCCAACGGCACCGGCGGAGGGCCTTCTCTAATATGCCAAAGGTCGCCCCACTTAGGAAACTGCTTGTTTGGAGTTTCTTTGATCATCGGGAACTCGAAAGACTGATCTTCGACGATAACCTTCACCGAGGAGGGCGGCGAAGCGCCTTTCTTCCTCCTAACTCTTAACTCTGATAACTCCAATCTCCTCTGCCAACTTTGTCTTTGGGTCCAATTTGAGATAAGAGCCGAGGTAGGCCGCCACTGAAATGAAGAACTCGTCGAACCAAAGTTCTAACGGGATTCTCCAAATTTGGAACCAGACATTCTCTATACCGAAGATGGAAAAGTCTTCCCACTTCGTAACTCTGGCCATCGGCCCTCCGGAATGGAGGTGTCTGGCCATCAGCACCATATCCGGATTGACGCTAGGGCATACCTTCACCCATAGCTCATTGAAACCCAGAGGTTTAATTTTGTAATTATTCGGCCGGAAGCCGGTTGTTTCTGCCATCCAGTCTCTCACTTGAGAAATAGAGGCCCTTTCCTTAAACAGAATAATGGTGGAGTCCTTGAGATCTTTGCTGGCCCTAAGGAAGTTCGCCATGTTAATAGCAATGGGCACGTCTATTTTAGAAAAGAGGGGGTTGGAATGCACAGGCAGAGGGGTTGGACTGGGGGGAGGGGGGGGGGGGGGGGGGGGGGCTTCGGCTTTGGGGGCAACGGGTCGGGGCTTCTGGACGTGGGCGGAAGCAGGGTTGAATCTCGCCCTTTGAACCAACATCGAGCATCTAGCGAACTTTACACCATGCAACATATCCACTGCTCTAGCTAACTCCTCGGATGACATGCGTACCAACGCAAATCCTCTATATGCTCCGGTTTCTCGATCATGAGGCATTACCACATCCATAACCACTCTGGCATGGCCAAAAGTTCTTTCAATATTGAGTGGGAGCCATCCCTTCGGGAATCCTTTAACAAATAAAGTAGGATAGGAAACTCGATTCCTGGCTGAAGGAGGTTCCTTTAGCACTTTCTGACGAGGAACCACCTGCCAACCCTTATCACCCAGGCCTGTTGTTTCCACATCAACCCGCTAAGAGTCTGCAATCTGAGCATTCATCAAGTCTCTGCCGCCAGACAATGTTCTGAAACCGTTCGTCTTGCTAGAATCTTCTGTAGAGGAGTCCCCCCAGCGACGTGGAAGATTGACGCTTCTCGTCGTCATTCGCTTCTCACTGTTCGTCATTAGCTTCTGGTCGTCATGGTTTCTCGCCGTGGCTCTGAAAACTAATGGGCACTCTTTGGAAAGCTGTAGATGCTAAATGGGTCACGCTTGACTCTACAGGGAGTGCGGGTGGAATTTTGGTAGCTTGGAAGTCCTCAGATTGGGTTCTCTTAAACAATTGGTTAGGTCGTTTTTCAGTTTCGGTTGTTCTGCAGCAGGTCTCTTCTGGTTTTTCTTGCCCATTCTGTTTTGTATACGGGCCTATTCTTGACGCAGGTAGAAAGCTTTTCTAGGAGGAAATTTCTAGCTCTAAACAAAAATTTTCAAGTGCTTGCTGCATAGTTGGGGATTTTAACATCATCAGATTCGCTAATGAAAAATCCCATGGGCATTCGGTTTCTCCAGCTATGGCGTCATTCTCTCGCTGGATTGAAGATCAGGAGTTAGTGGATCTGCCTCTTCTCGGGGCCAAATTTACTTGGTCTAATGGTAGAGCGACTCCCACCATGTGCAGGCTTGACAGGTTTTTAGTCTCCCCTGAATGGTTAGATTGTTTCCCCCTAACTTCCCAATCAGTTCTTCTAAGGACAACGTCAGATCATTGCCCAATTTCCTTAGAGATGGAGGAGCATAATTGGGGCCCCAAGCCATTTCGTTTTGACACTTCCTAGTTTAAAGTTGAAGGGTTCTATAAGAAAGTGGCTGATTGGTGGACAAGTTTTCGAGTCGAAGGGTACGCGGGATTCCGACTTTCTTCCAAGTTGAAGTTGTTGAAGGCAACCCTTAAGGAGTGGTTCAAGAGTGAAATGCGCAGCAGGGAGCAAGAAACTAAATCTCTGTTATTTGAGTTGAAGTCTATTGATGTCTAGGCTGAAGCTCAACCGTTGACCCCCGAAACTCAGAATAGGAGAGTTCAGCTGCTCCAGACTATCGCTAGTAGGGCTCTCGAAAATGAGATTTTGTGGAAGCAGAAGTCTAGGCTCTCCTGGATTAAAGAAGGCGAAGGAATACACATTTTTTCCATACCATTGCAAGCATGCATGTCAGGAACAAAAATCAGCACCATTTCGGTGAATGGGGAACGCATAGAAGACAAAGAAGAGATAGCTGAAGAGATAGTTTCGTATTTTAGCTCTCTGCTGAGGGGAGAAGAATGGTGTAGGCCTTCGCTGGATGGAATTCAGTTCGACAGAATCTCGGCTGGGGAGGCAGAAATGTTAGAAGGGCCTTTTTTCCACCGAAGAAATCAAGCAGGCTGTTGACTCCCTTTGAGTTGAAAAGGCCCCAGGCCTGGACGATTTTCCAAATTTTTTTTTTCCAACATTTTTGGGAGGCGATCCACTCCGATTTGATCGAATTCTTAAATGAGGTTCACCATAGGAGTAGGATCTCTAAGGGCCTTAGGGCTACCTTTATAGCCCTAATCCCGAAGATGCCTGGAGCTGCTTCTCCCAAAGACTTTAGGCCGATCAGCCTGTTGGGAGGGCCCTACAAAATCTTGGCGAAAGTGTTGGCGAACCGGCTTAGGAAGGTTATAGGCAAGCTAATTTCAGAGAATCAGTGCGCCTTCATCTCAGGAAGAGAGATTATTGACGCAGCCCTTAGTGCCAATGAGTGCCTCGATTCAAGTTGCAGATCAGGATCCAAATATACCATGTGTAAGCTGGATATTGAAAAAGCTTATGATCACATTGATTGGGTATTCTTATCGTATCTGCTTGATCGCATGGGATTTGGGGAAAATGGAGAGCCTGGATGGGAGAATGTATTGGGTTGGCTAACTTCTCTATTCTTCTTAACGGTTCCCCGAAGGGATTTTTTAGAAGCACAAGAGGTTTGAGGCAGGGTGATCCCCTTTCCCCTTTCTTATTCCTTATAGTTGGAGAGGCTTTGTTTAGGATGATTCTCAAAGGGCAAGCGGAAGGCTTATTGCGTGGAGTCAACATCAAAGGTATGTCCACTCCGATTTCTCATATTCAGTATGCGGATGATTCCTAAATCTTTTTTGAAGCCTCGATAGATAAGGTAGAGAATCTTTGAACCACAATCCGATATTTTCAGGCTGTTTCTGGCCTAAAGGTGAATTTGGCGAAATCGAAAATTTTTGGGATAAATATGGAAAAGGGGGAGGTCGAAGAGCTGGCTCAAGTATTCGGATGTGCGGCTGCTTCCCTGCCTTCATCCTTTGAGGTTCTCCCCCTTAGTGTTGGAAGGCCATCGAAAAACCTTTGGGAGAAAGTTATCTTCAGATTTCAGGTTTACCTGGCGCGTTGGAAGTGTCGGTATCTTTCTTTAGGCGGCCGTCTCACCTTAATCAAAGCTACTCTTTCCAACCTCCCAATTTATTTCATGTCTCTCCTCAAATGTCCGGCCTCGGTGTTGGCTTCTATTGACAAATTGAGACGAGATTTCCTTTGGCATGGTAAAGAGGATAAGAAGAAGTTTCATCTTCTAAAATGGGCAGAGGTTTGTTTACATACGTCTGACGGGGGAGCTAGGGTTAAAGAGTTAAAAGCAATGAATCAGGCATTGCTTGGCAAGTGGATTTGGAGGCATGGGGCTGTGGAGGGGAGTCTTTGGAACTCCATCATCAAGAGTAAATACGGGAGATCTCCTGGTGGTTGGTGGTCTAAGGAGTCTTCGTCCAAAAGGGTGTCTCCCATCTGGAGAGATATAATGAAGATGCAAAATGTGGTTGTATCCAACATTGGCTTCGTCCTAGGCAATGGAGCAAAGATTCGTTTTTGGGATGATATTTGGGTCGGGGACCAGCCGCTTAGAACAAGATTCCTGCAAATGTATCGCATCGCCTCTTCGAAAGCTTCTTTTGTGCTGATCATTTTGTTATTGAAGATGGTAAAGTCATATGGAACGTGACTTGCAGAAGGGATCTCCAAGATTGGGAGATATCAGACTATGCGGCCCTTTTGAAATGCATCTACACGGCAATTCCTTCTCCTTCTTCCGAAGACAGCATTTTCTGGAAACTAGATAAATCTTTGTTGTTCTCAGTTCATTCTCTGTACAATCGTTTGCACTGCCAACAGTCAGCGCCTCTTGCTCATTGTTCTTTTATTTGGAAATATGCTGCTCCCCCAAAAATTCTTGCTTTCGGCTGGTTGGTAGGCAAAAAGAGAATCTTAATGGTGGATAATCTGAGGAGGAAAGGGATGGTCATTACCAATATTTGCTTATGTTGTATGCAGGCTGAAGAGACAGTCGATCATTTGTTTCTTCACTGCCCTTTCATTCAGTCCATTTGGGCTGATTTTTTGCTTCGGTTTGACATGTGCTGGTGCGTCCCATGTGAGGTTTAGCAGTCCATTCAGGCATGGCACGGGGTCCATTTTGGGAAGGCGAAAACAGTAATCTGGAGGATGGTTATTTTAGCTGTCTGGTGGTCAGTTTGGGGAGAGAGAAACAACAAAATCTTCAGGAATTCCTCTAATATTTCTGGGGAGGTTGTGACTAAGGCTAAACGTCCGCTGATCGAATGGGCATCCAATGTGGAGCGTCTAAATGCTTGTGATTTTTTCTTTTTAGGAGTGTAATTGCAGTCTGCCTTCTCAGCAGACTTCTTTTGTTTTTAGTTTTCTCCTTTTTAATATAATCGTTATCTTTCATTAAAAAAAATAAAAAATTTGCTTCTGATCTCCTTTTCTTTTTCTTAGGTAGAAAGAGAGAGAGGAATAACAGTCAAAGCTCAGACAGCAACTATGTTCCACAGGCATACATTCCATGGTCCTGATGCTACTAATACAGAAGAGCACCCGATCTTTTTACTCAATCTAATCGACACACCTGGTCATGTGGATTTCAGCTATGAAGTATCAAGATCCCTTGCTGCTTGCCAGGGTGCACTTTTGGTAGTGGATGCCGCCCAAGGTGTTCAGGCACAGACAGTTGCAAATTTTTATTTGGCTTTTGAATCTAACCTGACTATTATTCCCATCATTAACAAAATTGACCAGCCAACTGCTGACCCTGATCGTGTGAAGGCCCAGTTAAAATCCATGTTCGATCTAAATCCAGAAGATGCTCTTTTAACTTCAGCAAAAACCGGTCAAGGCCTTGAGCATGTCCTTCCTGCAGTCATTGAGCGGATACCTCCTCCTCCTGGAAAAAGTGATTCGCCTTTACGAATGCTTCTCTTAGATTCTTATTATGATGAATACAAAGGAGTGATCTGCCATGTTGCAGTTGTTGATGGTGCTCTGCACAAGGGGGATAAGATTGCATCTGCAGCAACTAGCCAGGTTTATGAAGTTTTGGATGTTGGGTTCATGCATCCTGAGCTGAAGCCTACTGGAATGCTGTTTACTGGACAAGTGGGTTATGTTGTCAGTGGCATGCGTTCAACCAAAGAGGCCCGTGTTGGAGATACTCTTTATCATGCCCGAAGCATTGTAAAGCCTCTTCCTGGTATGTTTAACTTTAGCTTTACTGCACATTGTTAGTGCTATTTTCTTTTCTTGTGCAAGTTTTGCATGCCTTGGTCATTCCAGTGATTTATTGCCATTCTTAATGTCAGGAGTGATTGCTATAAGTTCCTGCCATGCAGCTTGGATGTTGACATGTGTCAGAGTTTGACTTGGCCATGAGGTGTCAGACCAGGGACCCTAGTAAAATTCCAACATGGTGACACATTCATAAAATTATATAATTATATTGAAACATTTATTTATGTATAAAACTTTAGTACTAATATGCAAAAGAAATAGAAAGATGTAAAGATGTGTCTGAAAAACTAGACATATGCAAAGAGCTATATAAATAGTTTACAAATACTGCTAACACATGAGAATAAGATGGACCCACAGACACAAACACACACACACACACACGCCCCCCCGCCCCCCTCCCCGTGAACAATATAAATCTTTACGAACACTGCTAAAGTAGATGCTGGCTAGAACTCAAAACTGTCACTTGTATCTGACATGTGTATCTCAGATGGGTGCCAAACTTGGTTTTTCAAGAAAATGGACTGACCTGTTTATTGCTGCCTCGTTAGAGTTTGTTCAATGCGTACGGGTTTAAGTTCATAGTCCTTTGGTAACTTCAGAAAATGAAATTACAAAAGTCTTATATATTTAATTTAATTTGGGGTGCTCCTAGTATACTGAGTGTCATTATGCTTGAGAATTGAGATGCTTTTCTTGCATAGGAAGGATGCAAACTTCACATGTAAAAACACATAAAGAATACGGGCACCTGCAAAGGTGGGGTCATATATTCCAGAATTTTCAGTGAAAAAAAAAAACACGCACACACATAACAAAATGCTAAGCTTTCTCCATGTTTAGCTTGCAGATGATGCCAGGGTTTCTTTCCCTCTATCTTGAATCCATACATTTTCGAGCCACAAATGAACCATCCACAAACTATCTATGGTGAAGGAAAGCTCCCTGGATTTTAGAGAACACCCCCCAGCACCTTCTGAAGTCCTCCTAGAACCTTTGCCAAAATCTCATATGGGCTTCCAATAAGGCTAACGGGTTTGACCCTGAAGTATTTCAAGCACTCTGCCCCTTTCATTGGGTCAAGGGCTATGAAGGTTTCCCCTAACTATGTGGACAATTTCTCTATCTTAGAACTCTAAAATGAGGTCCATCAGGTCCCACTTCACCTCTTCCTAAAACACTTGGAAGAGGGGAGTTGGGAATCCTTCAGGGCTGGGAGCAAGGTGTTCAGTAATGGTAGTGCCGTTATCGTTATTATACGGGCAGTAACAGCTGTTATGTCATTTAATTTTTTTTGTTTTTTAAAACCCTGTTTAAGGACTGTTATAGGCCGTTATGGGTCTGTTACGGACTGTTACGGTGCTGTTATAGGCAGTTTTTCCTGTAATGGCTGTTATGGCCATTATGACCCCATAATGCATAACGGTTATGGCCGTTACCGTTACGTAAACTGTTTTTCTATACCCTGGCTGGGAGCCTTGTCTCTACCCAATTTTGAGAATGCAACTTTGAGCTCTTCTTCACCGATCGGCATTTTCAGCCAGTTTGCCTCTTCCTCACTAGTCTTAAGTCTAGATTGTTAGGCATTGGACGTGTCCAAGCAGTGTCCTGTAGAAGGTTGGAATAGAATTTAATAATTCATGATTGAATGTCTTCTCCTCCACTCTTATGCAGGGTATCCCAAATCGGTTACGTATCGGCCGTATCCCAAATCGGTTACGTATCGGCCGTAACGGTAACGGTGAGACCCGTTACGCGATACGGGGTCGAAACGGCCGTTACAGATTTCTGTGACCGTAACGGCTGTTACGGGCCCTTAAAAAAAAAAAAAAAAAAAAAAAAAATACCTTACCTTTTTTCCTTTCTTTTCTTCTTCTTCTCTTTCTTCTTCTTCTTCTTCTCCTCGGGCGGCTGCGGCTGCGGCTGCACCCTGCTGTGGCCGCGGCTGCGGCTGCACCCTGCTGCGGCCTGCTGTGGCCGCGGCTGCACCCTGCTGTGGCTGCGGCTGCGGCTGCAACCTGCTGCGGCTGCAACCTGCTGCGGCTCCGGCCGCGGCCTCATCCTGTTCTACTTCTTCTTCTTCTTCTTCTCTCTCTCTCACTCTCTCTCTCTCAATCTCTTCTTTCCCCTTTCCCTCTGTTTTCTTTTCTCTTCTTTTCCCTTTCCCTCTTTTTTCCTTTTCGGTTTCCCTCTCTCTCCATTTTTTTTTTTTTTAAAATTTGCAGCAGCTAGCTGCTGTAGCTACGTGTCACGCGACGACGAGCGCTGACACTCCTCGAGCTCCGAGTTGTACGAACGGTTCAAGGAGATCAAAGTTATATGGGCTCCACAGTGATGTATTTATTACATCTGCACCGTTCATCTATTTTCAGATATCATTTTAGAGCACCGCCCAAAAAATGAATTATATCCAGAGATCATGTGGACCACACCAAAAATAGCGGCAGAGATAATGATTTTCACGGTTAAACAATTCAGGACGTACGGTAACGTTTATTTTCTATCCTGATCAGACCCGAGTGGGCCCCACCATGATGTATATATTTTATCCATATTGTCCATCCATTTTTGACACGTCATTTTAGATCATGATCCAAAAAATTAATAATATCCAAATCTCAGGTGGACCACACCATAGGAAATAGTGGTTATAGAATGCTCACCATTAAAAATTTCTTACGGTCCACTGTAATGTTTATTTTCAATCTAACCTATTAATTGGGTCACATTAACGTGGATGAAGGGAAAACACACATGTCAGCTTGATCTAAAACTTTTCTAGCCCTCAATAAATTTTTAATGGTGTACATTTAATTATTATTGTTTCTTATGGTACAGTCCACCTGAGCTTGGGATGTGCCTCATTTTTGAGCTCATGCACTCAAATTATTTGGCAAAATGGATGGACAGTTTGGATATAACACATTCATCACGGGTGGGGCCCAAAAAACTTTGACATGTGTGCTGCACTTTACAATCCGAGTCCTTCCTAATTCAAGCCTTAAAAAATTGTACACAAGACATATATTAACTTAAAATTTGGCATTTAAATTATGGACTGCAATTGCTAACTCACAATGCCAAAATCAAATTGTTTGAATAGTTTTAATTGTTAATTTGTGGACTTTTATTTTTTAAAATAGGGTCTTTTGATTTTATTTTTTTTATAATTCACTATTCAATAAATGTCCACCAATTTATAAGTGAGATAATGACAATAAATGGCATGAATTTGAGGTTGATTTGGAAAATAGATTGGTCCTTCAAGTCAGCCCCAAATTGACAACGTCATCTCCCTGAATTTAATTTCATTTTTTAAAAAAAACTATTGGGAGAAATGATATCAAGTTGTTAAGTATGTAAATTACATATTTAGAAAATTAAATATACGAATTTTGTAGTCAAATTAAAGTTACCTGGTTAAAAAAATAATTAGACAGTCCGATACAACTTCTCACCAAAGAGTGGACCGTTACACCACCATAAACGTGTTCCAATTTATAACCGAATGCATATTTGGAATGCTTAGAATATTCCGGATTTAATCCATATTTTTTTGGCAAAAAAAAAAAAAAAACGCCGTTATAGGCCGTTACGCCCTCGTATCGCCGTTACGTCCCCGTATCCGTATCGGTTTCGGAGGGAACCGTTACGCCAACCGATACCGATACGGGACACCTTGCTCTTATGTCATCCACTAGAAGGCTTTGGATTTCATTGCTCCTCCTCCTCGGCTATGACATGAAAGAATTTTGTATTTTTGTCCCCCTCTTTTAGCTTTACTGCCCTTGATTTTTGATGCAAAATATTTTCTTTTTAATTCAAGCTCCCAAGCATCCTGCCTAGTTCTCTCCTACACCATTAGAAGCATATTTTTCTCCTTTATGTTAGTGTCCTGAGGCCTATCTTCATCTATATTGATCAACATCATCATCTAAGCCTTATACCAACTAGTTGGGGGCTGCTATATTATTGATATGATTGAAATTATTTCTAATCTTGATTAAATATGGAGCAAAAGTAGATAGGCTAGGTGGAGAAGATGCACCTTGAATGAAATTGGATGCTTAGTGTGGAGAAATTAGGGAATGCACGGCTGGATGATTCTAAATGAGTGATGGAAATTATTTTGAGCTAGATGCATGTAGTATCTGTAGAGCTTCGCAGAATTTCTTTATTGTGCGAAGGCATTAGTTTGTATAATTCAGACAACGGGTTCGTAGAATTTCTTTATTGTGCGAAGGCATTAGTTTCTTTATTTTGTATAGGGACTTTTTTTAGTTTGTAGGGTAGCTCTAAAACTCACTGACTCGAGTCAAAACTTGGTCCAGTCAACTCCACTGGGTGAGATTTCGAGCCTAATCATTAGGAAACTGGGTTCTAAGAGTGATTTGGTCCAGGAAGATTCGTTGAGTCGACTTACTAACTTGGTTGGCTTGACACGACTCCCAATGCCTCGTGCGAGTCACATGCCTTATCCATGCACTTTTGATTAAAATTAAAAACAACACAATTAAGAGTTGAATCCACGATCTATATGACTGTGGTAGACACTCCCCACCAGCAAGCCATGCAGCACTTGGCCCACTTTCCTATTTGTTAATATATTTTATAATTAACTTACAAAATCAAATAGAAGGGGAGATTTAATAGGATAGTTATAAGACTAGCTTTGCTTTATTGAACATAATGATGGGTAGTTACAAACAACATTTTCATAGGATGAGTGTAGTTGAAATGGGGATATTGAGATGGATGAGTGGCAACACAAGGGAGGATAGAATCAGCAACAAATGCATTCAAGGGAACTTAAGAGTAGCAGCAATAGGTAATAGGATTAGGGAAAGTAGGCTTAGACGGTTTGGTCATGTGCAAAGGAGACGAAGAGCTCACGAAGAACTGCGCCAGTCAGGAGTGAGTTGGTTTTGAGTTTAAGGTTCCAAAGGAGCAAAGGGAAGGCTTAGAAGGATGTGGGTGGAGGTAATAAGAAAAGACTCGATCACCTATTGTTTAACTAAGGATATGGTCCTTGATAAAGAGGAATTGTGAAACATGATTTGCGTAGACCCCAATTGGTTTGGATAAGGCTTAGGTGATGGTGATGGTGATGATGATGTAGGACAATTAACCACTTGCTCTAAAAGCTCGAACTGATAGAGCATGACGAATTAATCCTTTTATCTTATAGCCCAGGCCTCAAATCCATGGGTTAGGTCCTTGGCCGAATCCTCCTCATGGGCCTCAAACCCATGGGTTCCGCCCTCTCGTGGGCCCTAAATCTATGGGCTCCGTCTCACACGAGCCGGCCACCTCACACGGGCCCCAAATCCATGGGTTATGCGGGCCACCCACCCCAAGCATGCCCCTGTATCCCACAAGGCACCCTACTTGAGCCTTGTGCGAAAATGCCCCCGTATTAGATGAGTAATTATCTATTGAGTTGAGTTGGGTTTAGTCTTTGAGTCAATTAGACCCGAATGAACATCGAGTTGGGTTGATGGGTTTTTAAACTGTGGTTAGTTGTATGAATTCCAGTTGTCAATTCATAATGATTGGAGAGATGTGAGGAGTAGAGATTTCATCTAAGTGGTTGCTGCAGATTGAAACTTTACATGAATCCCTAATTCAATGGGTGTTGGTTTCCTTTCTCATTTCTATACTTTCCTCAATAACGTGGAGGGAGAGGGTTTACCTTATTTGACTAAAATATCTGCCTTTTAGGGACTTGGCAATATGATGTCAACTCAAGTAATGGGCCTGTCTTAGTTGGCTGACCCGTCAGGCTTCCTTGTCTGATCCTCTTGGGAAGGGTTTTGCCTGATCTTTAGGTTCCGAGGTAGGGCCCAGACATGAAGTTCAGGCCTGATTAATAAACAGGTTGGACCTGAGCCTGATCTTAAAGTTTGATTGGTAAATCCTGGATAGTCCCAGCTTGAACCCTGGCAATTGTGAACGTAAAGGCTAGTGGCTACAAAGCTTTTGCTGTTGATGCAATTTGATTTAAAACTAACTAGTCTAGACACATTCCTTTTGTATGATATTTTTCTGATCACATTATGTGCTATTTTACTTTACAAGGTTTCAAGTCTGCAAAGCATATGGTGTTTTCTGGTCTTTATCCTGCTGATGGATCGGATTTCGATGCTCTCAACCATGCAATAGAGAGACTCACATGCAATGATGCCAGTGTATCTGTTACCAAAGAGAGCAGCACAGCACTTGGCCTAGGTTTCAGGTATGCATGGATATCCACCAGTAGTCTTTTTGCTACTTTTTTTTTGGTTAGCTTGTTAGTACACTCCACTGTCAGTTCACACTTCACGAGCAGTCTTTTTGCTACTTTAAAGAGTGTTGTTTATGCTCTAATGGGACATTTTGGGCCTGTTTGATTTGCTGTAATTCCCTGCAAATAAATGTAAGTAGGTAATAATTAATTAATTTGGTATTTCCTGCAATAATGTATGGCCACTCAAATAAGTCTTGGTTTGCGAGATGTCATTACTGGGTCTACGTGGCAAAACTCTGTGGGCCCATTATGATGTATGTGTTTTATCCACACCGTCCATTCATTTTGCCAGATCATTTTAGGGCATGAGCCCAAAAAATGACGCAGATCCAAAGCTCAAGTGGACCACACCACAGGAAAAAAGTGGAAATATGATGCCCACCATTGAAACCTACGTGGGGCCTACTATGATGTTTATTTGACATCCAATCTGTTCATAAGGTCTTAGGTCACACAGACATGGATGAAGGGAAAACATTAATATCAGCTTGATCCAGAACTTCTGTAGCCTCCAAGAAGTTTTCAACAGTGGGCATTCAATATCCACTGTTTTCTGTACTGTGGTCCACTTGAGCTTTGGATTTGTCTCATTTTTGGGCACATGCCCTAAAACGATATGAGAAAATGAATGGACGACATGGATAAAACACATACATCAAGGTGGGGCCCACAAAGTTTTGGTATGGAAACACATAAGAGAGGTGTTTTGCACGTTTTTCAAGGTGGAGATCCACCTATTGCCCAAACAGTGAGCTTTTCTCATTATTGGGATTTTACCACCATTTGCTAGTAGTTATACCCAACCAAACAGGCCCTTAAAGTCAGCATTGTGCTCTGTGTTCATTTTACCTGAATTTAGTGTTCACAATTAGAATAATATGCTAACTTGTATTGCCTACCCTTTACAGGTGTGGTTTCTTAGGCTTGCTTCACATGGATGTCTTTCATCAGCGTCTTGAACAGGTACATATTTCTAGTTCTTATTGCTCTTCTTTTTCCAGATGTTCAGTAATGAGTTGGGATAAACTGTTTTTTTTTTTTTTTCTTTTCTTTTTTGTATCGAACCAAGCTATTGAACTAGACTATGTAGAGGCAAAAATAAATGAGATTTTTCACTTGCAATCCAGAAGTAAATAACTTACTTTCCATGCATTTGGTCATTGTCAAAGATCAAGAGACAAGCACCTAATTTTGATTTACAACACCATGGAAAGATTTCTTATGGTATTGGAATTAGTTAAGAACTGAAGCAGCTCTCCTAGCTTTATAATTGTAATGGCAAGGTTGCTGCTAACATGGTAGTTGATTGAGAAAGGAAATCTTCTAGTTTTTCCTACCTGGTTGGTTCCACATTCTCTTCAGTAATTAATCTAGAAAAGTAATTTAAAAATCAATGCCCATGTTGTTAGTGGACTACAACCTCAAGAAACTGTTGCCTATTTCCAAGTTCTAGTGTGATGCAAATGCAAGCGAATCATTATAAATATTGGTTTGATTTTAACACTTAAGAAACTTTTATATAGAACAAATGTCTGGCTGTTAGTGTGTAATAACTATTGCTACACTTCGAAGTGGAAATTTTCTTTCCTTACAAGAATTATATAAACTTTAAATTTGCATATTATATCCATTTCTTTGTAGGAGTATGGTGCTAGTGTCATTTCTACTATTCCAACCGTACCATATATTTTTGAGTATTCAGACGGAAGGTATGACCATGGATATGTTCTTTTTATCTACATTAATAGCTGATATTTACTTCATTTAATGCTATGATGATGCTACTTTTAGCAAAGTGCACGTTCAGAATCCTGCGGCACTGGCCTCAATTCCTGGAAAACGTGTCACAGCATGTTGGGAACCATCTGTGACTGCTACCATTATTATTCCTAGTGAGTAAGCTCTACTCCCTTCTTCTGTTGTATTTCAAGACTCAATCAATTTTTATTTCTTTCTAGACGATAGGTAATGCAATTTTCACTCTCTTCATTTATCAATTACGTGCAGGTATGTGGGGCCTGTTATTACCCTCTGCTCTGAGAGGAGAGGAGAGCAACTGGAGTACTCATTTATTGATAGGTACTGCTCTTTTTAAGCTTGATCTTGCATTCTGTAAACTGAAGGAGAGTTTTGCTAAGCCTACACACACCTCTATTTGCGGGGATATTTGCTAAGCTGAAAGTATGTGGGACATCAAGTCATCAGTCAGGTGGGCCCACTCTGTAAATGACCTGGCCCGAAAATTAGGCCTCTCCACTTATTAAGGTGGGTCGCATGCGTACATTGAATGTGGGACCATTGGCAATTTTTAAACTGTCGTTCGTTTTTGTACATCTGCAGCTCATCCGATTTGTTGATCAGCCTGATTGTTAGGCAAGCTTATCTACACAGGGACCAATCCAATACTCATCACCGGATGTCCCATGTGTGTGGGCTTGGCAAAGCTCAACTAAAGGATTAGCATTGATTGTCTGAGTTTCAATCATGCAGCCAACGGGCCTTTATGAAATATCGTCTGCCATTGAGGGAAATTGTTGTGGATTTCTACAATGAATTGAAGAGTATAACATCTGGATATGCTTCATTTGATTATGAGGATGCAGAGTAAGTTTGAAATTTTCTTTCACCATATTGAGAAGTCTTTATTTTTTGAGAATCACACCATATTGAGAAATTTCTTTTCCACCAAAGTTAAATCACACACTGTTGAGAAGTTGTTGTTGTTTGTAATTCTTTTTCAATCGTCTATAATGTGGAGGCTTTGATGTCAACATGAACAACGTGATTTAGGCTACTTAACTTTCGGATTGTTACAGATATAGTGGACATAGCTTGAGTTGAATTTTCGAAGGCTGAAGTTGTTAACTAAATTAGCTCAGGGACATCTAGGTCTTTATGATTTTCTCTGAGATATTAATTGCAGTCCACTGGTATAATCTTATAAAACCCAAAACTTTAATAATGTAAAATACGTGAACTCACTTGCTTCATGAGTGAGAGCATCTCAGGTAGCCTGGAAGGGTTCTATTTACTTGCTGTGCAGACTTCTAAAAGAATTCTCTGCTATACAAGTTTCCAGGCGAACGAAATCATGAATATGTTATCTTTGGGTCCGGCCATTTCTCAAAGCAATGACAACAGGTTTAGTTGATTTCTGGGCATGCTGAATAATGACTCAGCCTTCTTTTACCACTTGATGAAGTGTTGCTGGTCCAATTTTCCATTAGATTCTAGAAACTTGTATAAGTTGAGTCAACTCGACAACATGTTGTCCTGGCTCTGCCTTTGTAGTTCTTGCGTAGAAATCCCCATGGAGATTTAGTCGGGAAAAAAATCCAGTCTGTGTTTAAATTTAGCAATATTTGCATTCAGTTTGATCGTTATTCCAATTAAACTTGTTATATATCAGTGCAGTAATGAATACTGCAGGAGTAAAATACACCACGGGAGGTCCCGTGACTTTGAATTGCAACTTTGTATCATAGTGCCTGGCCTTTTATTAAGATCTTGTTACCATCAAGAAATGAAATGAAACGAAAAGAATGAAAAAAATCAATACATGAGACAACTGTCCAGTGTGGAAACAAAAATGCTGCTGTTCAGGTTTTTTTTTTAAAGAATAAATTACTAAAATTTCATTCTCCTACTTAATTTATTTTTAGGGTCTTAGTGACATGAACACCTTACTCATAATTTTTTAATGATCGTGATTAACAGATATCTGGCCTCTGATTTGGTGAAGCTTGACATCCTTCTCAATGGACAACCAGTTGATGCTATGGCAACCATTGTACATAATCTGAAGGCGCAGCGGGTTGGTCGTGAACTGGTGGATAAGCTGAAGAAATTCATAGACAGGTTTGATGCTTGTTATGAATTATGATCAATCTAGGATCTTTAATGCGCCATGCTAAGGCTATTTTTTGAGTTGAATTTCAAATCCTATTCTCGTGACATGTTCCAGTGTGGCATTTTTGTGAGAGACCCTGGCTGTTCAGCTGTGTCCAACACGTGTGCCGTGGGCCAGTCTAGTCATCAGGTGGGCTGCATATGCTCAATGGATGTGGGCTGCTGGCTGTTTCTTCTACCCATCTGTTATCATACAGATCTGGGTCACCTGATGAACAGACACTGATCTGGGGCCCAACCTGATGAATGGTCTGGATCTTGCATACCTGCTAATTTTCATGTGTGGTGAGGCTAGAATTCAAGATCCTAATCGCATTCATGTTTCTCTTCTGTAATATCAATTAGCTTGCTCTGCTGCTCTTTTATGATGGCTTATTTAGCTGAAAAACCTAAGCTTCTTCCTGATATTTGACAGGCAAATGTTTGAGATAACAATACAAGCTGCCATTGGATCCAAGATCATTGCAAGGGAGACGTAAGACACTAACCTAAATTTCCCTTTAGATCATATGTACTCTAGAGAAGGCTATTATCCAGGTTTTGCTTACCGTTCACATCTATTATTTTCATTAATGGACTTGAAGCAAGAAAATGGTGAAGTCTACTAACTGTGGTGTGCTGTAACGGTCGTTACGGGGTTGTAAAGGCCATTACGTAAAGGTAACTGTGGCAACTATTGCACGTTACGGGGTCGTAAAGGTCGTAATGGACGTTATGGAAAAAATTGTCTTGTAAAGGCTGTTACAGACCCCTTAACGGCCCTTTACGCCACCTATAAGGGTTGTAACAGCCTTGTAACGGTCCATGACAAGGCCGATACATGTTTTTTGGGTTTTGTTTTATAGTAAAAATGGAGAGACCGTAATGGCCATTATGGGTTCCGTAACTGCTGTTACAGCCCGTTTCGTAAATGTAATGGTGGTGGCAGTTATGGCTAGAGGTGTACACGAGTCGAACCAAGTCAAGCTTTGCATAGCTCGACTCGGCTCAGCCACTAGCCGACCCCAGCTTGAACTCGGCTCGGCTTGGTCCTCGAGCCTGACTGGCTAGCTCAACTCGGTTCGGTCAGTAGCTCGGGCCGGTTTGAGCCAAGTTCGAGCTTGTGCGGCATTTTCACAAACACATGGAGTGCACTTTCAATATCTTACTGTATGTAAAACAACAGCAATTGTTTACATGTATTTCATCAAACACCTTGTAAGCAACATCAAAATCAAGAAAAAAATGGTATTTGTTTCATATACATACCTTCCTTGCCACCAACTGACACTTCATTGAGTCATTTCATCAAACACTTGCTGAGCAACTTCAATATCAAAGTAATCGAGTCACTGAACTGGTTCGATCTGAGTTCAATTCGAGTTGGGGTTCGATTCGAGTCGAGTCGAGCTCGGGCAAGCTCAAACTCGGTCCGAAATTTTTTCGAGCTCAAAAAATCAGCTCGACTCGGCTCGAACTCAGTTTCTAACCGAGTCGAATCAAGCTTTTTCGAGTCGAGTCGAGCGAGCTAACCGAGCTAACTCGGTTCTTGTACAACCCTAGTTACGGCCACTGTTACCGTTATGGAATACCTTGCTATCGAGCCATAGCATTTTCATGTTGTCTTGTCTATATTGATTTTTTGCATATAAACCTACGCTATTATTGCTCATTCATTTAATATCAAGGTGCTTCGTATCTGTTACATTACGATCGTAAAGGCCGATACGTATAGGTAACGGCTTTGACCGTTACGCGACATGGGGGCGAAAAGGTGCAACTGGTTTTTTAAGATCGTATTGACCGTTATAGGGTCTGTATAGGTTGTTACGAGGCATAAGATTGTCACTCCCGTAACAGTCGAAAAAATGGCCATCTTTTTTCTATTTAAATTCATTTTTCTTCTCATTTTTTCATTGTTCTTATTCCAAAAACTTTCCCAAATTATTCGACTACTTTTACTATATTTTTTAAGGATTAAAACTGTAGATTGAAGCGATTTGGGTGAATAGAAACTTCGATGGTCATTTTTCAAAAAATAAAAAGTGGTATTTATGCCTTTTTCCGATTTATAGTTCTGATGCTGGATTGTGGTGTGTAATTATTAGAGACACATAACTATGTTCACAAATTCACTAGACAATCAGGTACAACACTCTCACCAAAAGAGCGGACCGTTACGCTATCATAAATATGTTCAAAATAAAAAATCAATACATATTTGGAATATTTACATTATTCTGAGTTTTCTAAATATTTTTTCAGAACTTTTCGGGCAAATTTTAGTTTTCAACCATTATAGGGGTCATAACAGTCGTTACGCCACCGTATCGGCTGATACGGCCGATACTCGTATCGGTAACAGTGGTGACCGTTACAGCCACCATTACCGATATAGAATACCTTGTTTAGTATTCCTATTGTTAGAACTTGTTTTCTTTATCTTAATTGGTCGGGTGTTATGCTGATCATTGCGATATGGCACATCATAGTTAAGAAACCCCAAAAACTTGACTCAGTGGTCAGCTAGGTCAGGTTGACTTGAAAACTCGACCCAACTCGACTCAACTCGACTCAACTCGACTATTGCCTGTGGATACACGCAATCACCCACAACCACATGTATCGAGTAATCCTAAGAAGGGGAGTCGAACCCACACCTGTAGGGAGCAAACCCATGGTAATGGCCGCTCGCCCAAACCTCCTTGGGTAACTCAACTCGATATTTAATTATTATAAATTGAAAAATATTAGGCATGTTAATAGATATTTAAATTAGCCAGATGTAGCACAAGCAATATAAAACATAATAAAAGGCAACAATATTGCATATACCTCACAGGTGTCGTTGCTTCCCTTGGTTGATGTCAGGGATTTGAATCTTGTACCTAACTCGTTTATTTTTTAACAAAATCTCTCACTTATAAACCAAGTGACTCGTTTGTGTCACGCTGAGTCGTGTTGAGTCGACGAGCCACCCAGTCAACTCGGCGGGTCTCTCTGAGTCCATCTGAGTCAGGCCCAGTACCTAGTTTCGTAGTGACTTGCTTCAGAATCTCTCCAAGTTGAGTTGACTCGTCTGAGTTTTGAGTCGAGTTAGCAAGTTTTACAATTATGACACAGACTTGCACAATGATCCAATGATGCCCTTTGTTTAATCAATTTCCTGACTCCAGACAGTTATTATGTTTACCAAAGAAAGCCATTATTTGATGGCTGGTATCATCTGGTTGGTGTGATTTTGGGCTATGGTCCGTCCAAGAGGTGACCCATAGATTGGATGGTTGAGGTAAAGACATTGTTGAATGTCGAGTGGATTTCTGTCCTTACAATTTTCACCAACTCCGTAACTGATTGCAAAATTCAACTTTATATTCCAGAGATTCTGATCAATTTGCTTGCAGCACCTCCTGACACTTTTTCTTTCCCACATTTTCCAGCATTTCAGCAATGAGGAAGAATGTTCTTGCAAAATGCTATGGGGGCGACATTACTCGGAAGAAAAAGCTTCTGGAGAAGCAGAAGGAAGGGAAGAAGCGAATGAAGCGCGTGGGGTCCGTTGATATACCGCAGGAGGCCTTCCATGAGCTACTGAAGGTCTCTGGATCTAAATAGAGTGGCCAAGGGGAGAGAAATTTTGTATGTAGGATTTGTCCTTTTTTATTTTGTTGTGCCTAACGCATTCAGTGGCTGAGAGGTTGTTCGGTGCTGTTTGTGTTTATAGTTTGTGCCAGTGGGTCCAACAATTCACTTATCCATATTATGAGCCCCACCGTTGATGGGCCATGCGCCAAAAATCCTGCAGATTGGAAGAATCCCAGCCCTTTAGCAAGTTCTCAACATTTACACAGTTAAGAGAGAAGACATCAATAGTTCACACTCAACCAATAAAAGGCCAATTATGATGCAGCTAGGATCTTCTGATCTGCGGTATTTTTGGTCGCGGTATTTTTGGTCACAGGCCATCAACGGGGAGGTCCATTCGTAGACCATGGGCCCCACTTCGACAACAACGAAAACCTGTATCGTACAAGCTTTTGGCCTGAGCATTGTATAATGCCTTTCTGGTATTTGTTAGGAACCTGGATTTATCATTTATTCGCTGTAAGTGAAAGGCTTTGCATGCCTCTTTTTTTTTTTTGGCCACTTTCAAGGCTCCCATCGGAAGGTCATATTTCAAAATGGATATTACATGATCCTCACCTTGTGTACAAGTGGGGCACATGGCATGTTGACCGTGGCAGATGATCTGATTGGTCCCTCTGTGAATGTTTGGTCCCTCTGTGAATGTTCCATGTCCTGAAAGTTAAGGGCAAGGGAATCAGACCAAGGTACTTCCATCAAGATCCATCAGGAGAATCTGAATCTTGCAATGATCACACAGTCAGAGTTGTCCAGGCACTACAAATTTCTTGACCTATGATGCGTCCATGTTGATGGAAAAACCTATGGCTGTTTCCCATCAATCATCATTCATGTCTGCCAGTTTGCCAAATGGGTGGTGGGAAAACAGCTCAGAGTCAGGATCCTCTGTTGCTGGGAAACAGCAGGGGATCTCGACTCGAAGTTATGGCATGAATTTGATGCCAGCTGTCAACCTGATCAACCCTCCTTTCTCGGGCTTGGGAGCAGCAATTAAAGCTAGTAACTCCATTAGACAATTTAATATGCTCACATAGGCTGACTACAATCAAGTTGCTATCCAATAGTCAATCAGGTTGCTATCTAATAGTTTATTAGATAGGTTGATTACTATCAACAAGTTCAGCATTGACAGTCTATTACATGGGTTGTTTACAGTAGTGTTTAGTATTGATAAATCATGTTGCCAAAAAATTCTTATTGATGGCCGTTAATGAATGGTTAAAATGAAACAAGCTTGACAAACCTATGTGCATTAATAAGAGATTGGACCACATTGGCATCTGCAAGTTGATCAATGTGTGTGGTTTAGCCACAAAATGGGAAACATGTAGTTCTCCATACTTTTTTTAATTGCTAGTTGTTTATGCTACACCTACTTGACCGGTGGCTTTTGTGTTCAATCTCAAGTTTCCAAAGACAATCAAATGAATTTTTCTTATTTAATCCATAGACATGCACAATTTAAGATATACCCACACATTAATTATGACATTAATAACATGTTTATACTTTATACTCGACTTATGGTTATTATAATTTATGGTCAAGATTATCAAATCAACGGTTAAGATAAATGTTGGGTACACAACAGTAACATAGAGTCGTACATACAACCAATAAATGTTCCAGCCCACTTGTCGTAACATCCGTCTCTCATATTATCCAGTACATGGCGTGTACCAAGTTTTTTATTTTTATTTATTATTATTATTATTATTGAGATGTAGAACAGGTAGATTATGATAATGCTTCAAGGCATTCATCCCTGAAGTGAAATGTCCATGTTAACATCATTTGAGTAACCCCCATATCCAACTCATGATAAGGAGAAACATACACAGTTATATAACTTTTATCATATTAAATGTCATCAACATTTCAATCAAGTGAGATGAACATGACATTCAACCATACTACGCATTTCTTGGGATTACTATATCACATGGGAATAGTTTCTTCGGTAATTCGAAGATTATTACAATATGATACAGCGAGTTATTGTCATGTCATGCTTTAACTCTACATCACCACCATTCAAAAGATAAGACTGATCCAATCATTAAGTGAAATATGTGAATCTAGAAGCTTTTGGGACCTGTATTTATTTTATTATTATTATTATTATTATTATTTTAAATTAGGATAGGCGTGGCTGTTTATTTGTCTAGCCATCATGGCTAATGATATTTGTTGGAAGGTTCGGATGTCATTCACGCATACCTAAGGCCCAAAATGCTCTAATCCACCTTTTAGAAGTGTTAAATAGACAACAAATTCCATCATTTCATTATAGAGAGTATTTTTTGAGACTTTAAGGGGGTGTTTGGACCGTAAGTTACTTGAACAACTTATTCCTTGAGTAGCTTATATTAATTTCTACTTATTAAGAAGATAAGTATATTTGGTAAATAATATACTTATAAGCTTCTTCTCTCTTTCGTCTCTCTTGATTCTCTCTTCAACAACTTAAGAAAAGTAGAAAAGCTAATAAAAATAAAATGAAAAACAGCTAAAGTGATCAAGTAACTTTAAGTAAATTTTTTTTTTTATAACTTAGGACCCATCTAGATATGACCAAATAAGTTACTTTTTCTACTTACAACAGCAGATAAGTAACTTATTTGAGATAAATAAGTTTGGTTTATGATTAGTTCTAAGCAGCTTTTTATTTAAAGTTATTCACTTTGGTTAAAAAGTAGAAATCAAGATAAGCTACTTAAGGCATAAGTAGCTTATCTTAAGTAACTTACCATCCAAACGCCGTAAAAGTGAAGACAATGTTTGATAAAATCATAATTCCTGTTGAGTTTTGCAACAAAATCACTTGTTTTTAGATTAGTAAAAATTATTTGATTTACTCATTAGAAATGGAATCTTATTTCTTGGATTTCTCATTTGGGTGGGGTGGCTTATTGGATTCAAATTCAGTAATTATGAACTCAATGTTGGGGTAAAAAAGTACCAGTTGATTATTTATTTATTTTTTACTTCTCTACTTTTCCTCTTTCTCGTCTCTCCACATTCAGGACACTGTATCAAATGTGGGACTCATGATGGATGGCCCACATTGAAGGAGGGGATCAAATGATGAATGATCCACATCAAAGATAGGCTCCACATGATGGGCAATGGACATTGAAAGCGAACCTCACATTATTGATGACCAATAACTGGTTTATTTAGGCCTGAATTCTTTATTGCCCAGACAGGCTGATCAAGCTGCTGTATTCAAAATTGTATTTCTTTTCTAGGCTGGGACCCAACACATTGCTAGCCCTAGCTAGAGTGTCAATGGGCTGTGCCTGGTCTAAGCAAAATCAAAATTTTAAATAGACCGGCTTGATCCCTTCAAAATCTGGGTCCATAACTACCACATGCCCCGCCTTTGACATCCCTTTGGTAGACTTGGTCACACAAGTCGGCCTTAGGTTATTCTGGTTCCTTATTATTTATTTATTCAGAATACATCTGGACATACCACAGGTATATGTCACGATCATAGTTGCTGGATTTGAGGTCATGCTGGGTGATGCAAACCGTTTACAAGATAGGCCTCACCTTCAATGGATGATATCTAATGATGAAATTCTCTGGTTGACATTGTATTCAAAATGGTTACGTAATGACTGTAATAGCCGTTAGTAACCACAATACTGGCACCATTATGTGATACAGGGCTATAACGCCCATTCTGAAAAAAAGAAGAAACAAGGGCCCGTATTGGGCCTGTAATGGCCTGTGCCAGACAGTAACGAGCTGATACGTGACTATAATAATTGGAAGAAGAGAGAGGCAAATCAAGGGGGGTAACTGTTTTCTTCCGCTATAGCTCACCAGAATTTTGGTTCAGATTGAAAGTTGGGCTTTGTTCGTTTTATTTGATGGGGTGCTGCATCACGCGGATAGCTCGGACTTTGCATTCACGTAACGTATCAAAAAGCATTCGTGAGTTCTAGTGAGAACTAGTGGGCAACTGTGCAGTGCGTGTGCGTGTGTGTGTGTGTGTATAGGAAAAGGTTCTATGCAATCGAGCTCTTGGGAACTTCGCATGAGGTCGAGTTGTGTGGGCCCCATTGTGATGCGTGTTGAACATCTACCCCATCAGCCAGATGCACCATTCCATGGTGGGCCTAGGGCTTACAAATCAAGTCAATCCATGACTTGTGCGCCACACCACATACAAAAGTTGAGAGGGGTTACCCTCCATTAAAACATTCATAATCATTTGTTGGGCCCACTGAGATGTAGTTCACAAATCTAGCCCATCCATTATGTGCGTCCCACTTGGATGAGGGGTTAGACCAAGTTTCAGACGCATCCAAATTTTAGGTGGGCCCCACAAAGTACTTTTATATGTTTAAGGGATGTCTTTACATGATTTTAGATGGTATGGCCCACCTGAGTTCTGTATACAGCTGATTTTTGGGATATTCCATAATTTAAAGGGTACCCATCAAATGCACGGTGTTGATGTTTGACGTACATCATGGTGGGGCCCACACAGCTAGACCTCATGGCAAGTTCTCATGAGCTTGACTGCATAGAACCTTTTCCATATATATATATAGGGAAAAGGTACTACGCGCTCGAGCTCACGGGTCCGTCCCATGAGATCGAGCTGTGTGGGCCCCACCGCGATGCATTTTGAACATCTACCCCATCAGTCAGATGCACCATTCCATTGTGGGCCTAGGTCTCAAAAATCAAGTCAATCCGTGACTTTTGTGGGCCACACCACATACAGAAGTTGAGAGGGGGCCGTGCACCATTAAAACATTCATAATCATTTTTTGGGTCCCACCAAGATGTGGTTTGCAAATCTAGCCCATCCATTACGTGTGTCCCACTAGGATTAGGGGTTATACCAAGTTTCAGTAGCATTCAAGACTCAGGTGGGCCCCACCAAGTGCTTTTATATGTTTTAACGATGTCGTCACCTGATTTTAGATGGTATGGCCCATTATTTAAAGGGGAACCATCAAATGCACGGTGTTGATGGTCGACATGCATCACGGTGGGGCCCACAAGACTCGACCTCACGATAAGCTTATAGTGAGCTTGAGCGCACGGTACCTTTTCGCATATATATATATATATATATATATATATATATATATATATATATATATATATATATATATATATATATATATATATAAGAATGTTGACATGCACACCTTCTTACTTAGCACCCGTGCGTACCTTGCACATGTGTCTTAAGCATAGAATCTGAACGGTCCACGTGATGGGGCATCCCTTAAAACTCCATGGGCTCAATTTTCGGCCTAATCCAAAACTGTAGTAAACCATAGCAAAGAGAAATGCAAATCAAGTGAGGAAAATGTTTCCTTTTGCCATGGCCCACCAGAGTTTTGTATCGGGCTGAAAGTTGGGCTTGTGAGGTTTCAAGTGGTGCCGCATCACTTGGACTATTCAGATTCTATGCTCGAGACGTGTGTAAAGGTGCGCACAGGTGCTCATGTAAGAAGATGCACATGTGAGCATTCCTCCCTCTCCATTTTATCCCAATTATATCTCAATTACACCACACACCTAAATTGAATTAACCGAATTACCCCATGAGCTTTAAATAAATGGTTTAGGGTAATTAGGACCAAATCACCATTACTACAATTAGTGAAAATGTCACATTATGAACTTAGGTAATCCAAACATTATCACACACAAGAAATCTCATTAATTTGTTTATTAAAAAAAAAACCAAGATTAACCAAACAAGCTCTAGACTGCTTGTTAGGGGACCGCTGAACCCTAAGCTATAGAAAGATGTTTGTCTTAATAGGCTTGACGTCTATTGTGAGACGTTAAGCCAAAATCACCTCTTGAATCGTTCAACTTGGGCTCACAAGGAAAGCATATGAGATATGCAAATGCCCTTAGAAGCTGTTAGGAACTTAAGCTAATTGTCCTCGTTCGATCTTTGATAAAATTGTACATTTTGAAGCATTAGATCGCGATCAAATTAGGGACATTGACCTAAGTTAATATCTTACATATATCCGTATAGTCAATTAATGATCGGTAATTGTCGAACTGACCTTTGATCATAGCTATCGATTGTTGTGTTCGAATTGTGGAGCGATCGTGGCATTACGTGGATTACCATTATGGACAAATATCTTACAATGTATATTAACTCGCACACCTCATAGAGTTATATTATAGCTAGAAATAACATTCCATAGGGTTATATTACTGAATACTTAGCCATTAGGGCCAGTTGCACCCTTTCTGGCATTATAATTAACATTTTCTTATACACCATTCCATTTCATACGAATTTGCCCTAGCAAGAGAGAAAGAAAGAAATAAGTAAAGAGAAAGAGAAGGGGAGTGAGAGTGAAAGTGATGGATTCGGTACTTGTTCTACTGATTTTCCTTGATTTAATTGTAGCTGCTATTGAATCCTCCGTCTAATCCCTTTACATTAGCGATCGAATGTAAGAAATACATTATATATACTTTCTAATTTAAGTTTCTTAAGGATATATTACATGAATTTCATATAATTATTTAATTTGATTTAGAAATTGATGTTTTTCCTGAAACTCTAGCCCTAAGAGTGCGATTAGATTAGGAGAAACCCTACTAAGGTACGAGCTATTTTTTTAGGTTTCCTTTTATCAACCCCTGATAATAATAGTTAATGGTTTTTTAGTATTGTTAGAATTTCATATGCCATATGTTATTTAATTGGTTTATCATTGCAACCCTAATAGTACTTGTTGTCGGTACTCAACACGTTTGATGAAATGCTTGATCAATATGAAATTCCTACTACTAGAATCCTTTTATACCTTTCGATCAGTGATACACGTTTGTTTATATTGACACACATTGGATTGCACTGATTTGTATGTATATTCGATTGATGTACTTTGTTGTGGTATTAAGTCGTATTGTGAATATGATTACGAATTTGTTATTTTGAATTAAAATTGCAATGGATCTAGTCCTACTAATCGCTTAAGTAAATGGAAGGCTCACCGTGGGTTGGCTATCTCAAACTTATACGGTTGATTGGAGTCAAATACGAACGACTGATGGTAGTTGAAACTACATGGGATGCTTGCATCCAATGCTGGTTTCACCGGAGTTCTCCGTAGTCAATCAGATCAGTTTAATGTGGAGCCAATCAATCTTATGCTTGGTAATTGTATAATATTCGATAGAATATGAGATATCACTGTTACAATTGATCGAAGTCCATTCATAATCGTTAGTGTGTTATGATTCTACAAAGACTCATAAGCCGAGCATATGTTATGTAACATCATATTCGAGCTGTCAGCCTATGTTAAGGTAACAAGCATCCCCATAGTGTCCTTTGAGCACTGATGAGGATGATGTGCCATATCACGTTAGGATGCTTAATTGTTGATAATTTTATGACTATAGGATATTTAATTATTAGTGATATTAGTGGCGATCTACCATGTTATTATAAGAATGGAGTAATGGGCTATTTTCACATTGATTTGTATTGGCCGACAAGCCCTTATCTTCAATTGTAATTATCCTTAGGTGATGAGCCCTCACTATAATAATGTTTGTATGAATTGGATGCCGGGGTGACGAGCCCTAAATTGGATCAGGGGATACTAGTGAGGAGTCGCTTCGTGCCGTAACGAGCCACGTGATTCGGTAAAGACTTGTAATTTAATGGTAGTATCCTAACTTTGGTAAATTTATGTTTGAACATGGATTAACAAGTACTTGGATAATTATGCATGCATATTATGGCATTTGTTAGTAATACTGATGATGAACCATATTACATATGATAGATATTTTGAGGATGATGTGGTGATAAGAAGTATTGAAGTGGTTGTTTATTCCCATGACATGCATTTACATGTCATATCATCCATGCACTTAATAAACCAATTTGGGAACTAGTTTGTTTTGTTATGCTATTATTAATTGCGTTTGATTGTGTTGATAATATATATAATTAAGAATAACGGAACCACTAAGTTGATCATTCACTCCTACCTAGGACGATGCTTTAAAACACCGACTAAACAATATTATTGATGTAGGTACTATCGATGTCTCAAATTGGCAGGCGGAGATTGACATGTTTCATCATCGGGATATTATTTTTGGGAGTGTTGGGTGAAGATTTTACACGTTACACTTTATTCATTTTGGACTTGTATATTAGAGTTTTCAGCTGAGTGGACTCCATTGGTTGGATGTATGTATCTATATTTTGGTTATTGATTTTTTTTTTTTTTTTTTTTTTTTGACACACGCACACAGACCCCACACATTCACGCTGGTGGAATTTCACTACCTATGGATATTCGAACCCTTGACCGGGAGTTGAAACTCCTGAGAGTCTACCACCCGGACAAGAGTTATGACCCTATTTTGGTTATTGGTTTGATTTTACTTATATTTGGACTTTTATGCACTATTTAATTTAGTTCACATGATTGTTTGGATGCCTTTATAATTGTACCTAGTAATCACGCTACCGTAAAGCAAAAGTTCACACTTGAAATATTAGAAATTGAGTGTATGCTCCACTCTCAAAATTTAGCGTATGACAACATCAGAGTTGGGCCCCATAAGATGGATAATAACATTGATCGATGATGGATGACCCACACGAAGGTGGGCCCCCCATAATGGATGGTCCACATTAAAGGCCAGACCCTAATGATAAATAATCCACATCCAATGTGTGCTCTGCATGATGTACGACCCACATCAAAGGTGGGGCCCAAACAATGAATGGTCCACATCAGAGTTGGGCTTCACATGATGGGTGGTGCATAGTGAAGGTGGATCCTGCTTGATGGACAATAACATTGATGGGGGGCCCCACATTATGGATAACCCATATTAAGGTGGGCCCCACATAATGAATGGTCCACATCAAAGGTCGACCTATAATGATGAATGATCCACATCCAAGGTGGGCCCTGCATGATGGTTGACCCACATCCAAGATGGGGTTCACACAACAGACGATACAAATCAAAGGTGGACTCCACATTATGGGTGGTAGATATTTAACGTAAGCCCCACATAATAGATGATTCATATTGAGGTGGGTCTCACATAAGGAAAAGTCACATCAAAGCTTGGTCCATAATGATAAATGACCCAAATATAAGGCAGGACCCATATAATGGATGGTCCACTTTGAAGTTGGGCCTTGTATGATGGACAATCCACATTAAAGGTGGGCCCTGCGTGATGGACGGTCCAAATCCAATGTTCGACATGATGGATGGTCCACATCCAAGGTGGGCCCTGTAGATGGCCCAAATCCAATGGCCAACATGATGGACAACCCACATCCAAGGTGTGCCCCACATTGATGATAAACCCCACACAATGGATGGTTCACATTGATGATAAGCCTCACACAATGGATGGTTCATATTAAAGATAGGGCCAAGGTGGGCCGAACATCATGAATAGTTCATATCAAAGGCTAGCCCCACACGATGGATGGTGGAAACTAAACATACTTTTCTACCTTTTGGCTAATAAATATATTATTTACCACACATACTTTTCCACCAAGTATAAAGTAAGATAAGCCTACTTGAAGTGTAAGTGGCGTAGGTAAAGTAACTTAATATTCAAACAGGCTTCAAATGGCCAAACATTGGATGGTTTAAGCTCAATGTAGATGAGTAATTAAAAGAGAACCTGAGTTTGTGCGGCGGATGGGAAGTGTAGGGACACTAAGGCAGGTGAGTTTTGAATTTGATCATCACCATGCATGGGATGATATATAATTGTTACTAATGAAATTAAAATTTCCAGAAGACTTGGCATTAACAACATGCAGGTTGAAAGTGACTCACGCGTTGTTGTGGATAACTTCTTTAACGTTTTGTCCATCTCGCGAAGCATGTGGTACAAATGGGTGGAAGCTAAGTAGCAACTACGATGAATTCCTCACACTTTCTGGGATACAAAACTCGACGCCAATTTCTTTTTGTCTTTTTCTTTTTACTTTTTACTTTTTGTCAGCTTGTTAGTACACAAACTGTCAGTTGACATTTCAGTGTTAGCCACCCCACTGGGGATCGATACTGAGACCTAGTGTTGAAACGAAGTATCTTTCACTCAGCCTACCACTTATCTATGGATCGGGGTTACCAAACTCATGCCAATCAGTGCTATGTGAGCTCCACCATGACATGTGTTTCATCTACACATTACATTCATTTTCCGTATCATTTTATGGTATATATAAGCCTGAAAATGAGGTAGATCCAAATCTCAACTGAACCATGTCACTTAAACAGTGTTAATTGAAGGCCCACCATTAAAAACTTCTTAGGGGCACAGAAGTTTTAGATCAAAATTGTATTTGTTTTCCCCTTCATCCAGACCTGTATGACATAATCAAACAGGTTAGATGTCAAAGTAAACATTACAGTGGCTCCAAAAGGTTTTTAATGGTGGACGTTCAATCGCTATTATTTTTCTGCAGTATGGTCCGCCTGAGATTTAGATCTGCCTCATTTTTGGGATCAAGTCCTAAAATGATATGGAGAAATAGATGGACGGTGTGTATAAAACACACATCATGATGGGCCGACTACTAGCTAGTGGCAGCGTCCACGTCCGTTGGAAGTGGGGTACCCGATAATCACAAGGCAGGAGTACGTAGCATTGGAGGAAAAAGCCTAAAGACTTGGGTGCGGATTAGATGAGACCACCGTGCAGCACTTGCCGTGGGGCTACCGTGGGGCCCGCATTGATACATGTATTATGTGTCCACGCCGTTCATCTGTTTTTACATATCATTTTACAGTATTAGCTCATAAATGAAGCAGATCCAATTTTCAGGTAGACCATACCACAAGAAACAGTGGTGGTTGACCATTAACGTGCCACGAAAGTCTTTCATCAGGCTGATATTTTTCCTTCATCCAGGTTTACGTGACCTTAAACAGATTGGATAGAAAATAAAGACTACGGAAACATTAAGGTGCGCCTAAGAAGTTTTTAATGGTAGAACGGTCAATCACCACCGTTTCTTATGGTATGGTCCACCTGATAATTGGATCTGCCTAATTTTTTGCATAATGCCCTGAAATGATATGGAAAAATGGATGGAAGGTGTGGATACATAAAACATATATCAAGGTTGGCCACACGGTAAGGGCCGCACCGTCTTGGATGAGGCCGAGGTCTCACCTAATTCGCACCCGAAAGACTGTTGCCTTTGTACGGAGAGGCTTGTCTTAGGTAACGATTTTGTCCACACCTGCTCTGCCGTCTTTTTCGGTGTACTTGTGCTGGTCCATCCGACAAGAAGCGGATTGCGTGGTGGTGATTTGTTGACATCACCAAGTCCCGCGAGCCCCGCCATAATTCATGTGCTCTATCAACACCGTACATCCAATTTGTGGCATCATTTTATAGTTTAGGGAAAAAAATAAGGCAGATTCCAAGCCCTAGTGGACCACACCACATGAAGCAGTTGGGATTGAAAGCCTGCTATTGAAAACTCATCAGGGCCATCATGGTGGGCCCAGATGACTTGGTGAACATATAATCGAGGTTGGTGGCGTGCAGCACATCATGCAATCCCATCAACATTGTCCACGTTGCCACCTCCTTAGGGAACGAATCCGCTGAAAAGCGAGGTGGGGCTTGTTGGGGATTTGTTCTAAAGAATCATATAGATCTACATCTAGGATAGTAATCCAAGAGCAATAAATAATCACAAGAAAACACAAAGATTTAATGTGGAAAACTCTTGTGAAAAAAAATCACGGCACAAAACGACAGAAATCCATTATGAAAAAAAATTACAAAGAGAGGACTTACCCGATTCAAACAATCCAGAATCTCACCCTTGCTCATCCTTTGATAACCTTAGAATCTTTGAAAAACTTTTAGAAAACTTTAGAATACCTTATAATATCCGTAAGGACCCCTATTTATAGTTTAGGAAACACCTCTTTCGCACCGACCTTAAAATAGTTCAGAAACCGCCTCAAATTTACGCAGTCTGCATAATGCTCGACTAGTCGAGCCAGGTCCTCGATTGGTTGAAGGACCCCCTTGACTGGTCGACACCAAAAAATACCACTTGTTGGACTTTGAGTCGAGTGGTACTCAACTGGTCAAGCAACCCCCTCAACCGGTCGAACGGCGCTATTGAATACTTCAAGTATGACAACAGGGTTTGCCCTGATGTTTGTGAAAAATCCACCCGTTTTCCCTACTCATTTTAGAACATACAACCAAAATGGAGCCGTATATAAGACTCAAGTGGGCCATACGAGAGTAAATAATGGGGATTGAATGACCACTATTGAAACATTCTTATGGCTATCTAAATTTTGTAACACGCTAAGTTTTTTCTTCTTCTTCTTTAATTTTTTAAATTATTTTAAATTTTAATTTCCAATTCGGCCCAATGTGAATCATGTAAACGTCAAGTTGGAGCCTAAGAGGGCCTCAACCATAGCCATTTCTTTCGCTAGTTTTCCCACTTATGTGGTCCACTTGAGTCTTTCATCTAGATTATTTTTACAAGCATGCCCTAAAATAACCTTGCAAAATAGATAGATTGGGTGGATTTCTTACAAACATCACAGGTTTCGGCAAAAATCCGAATCCTCTCTTAAGTCTCTCCTTCTTCCTATCCGTTGTATGTTAGGGGTAGAATTATGTGCATCAATCCAATACATGCATTAAATGTAATCGATATAGCTTCATATAGCTTCATGCATGAATTCATACGTGGACATTTATATATGAAACGAAGGAAAGAGGATTGCCTACTGAGTAACTCATTACGTTTTAGGGGTTGAGCCCAACACTGAAGCATATCCAATGCTCAAGGACCGTACCGCATGATACATTGGAAATATTAATTTCCAAGGTTGAAACCTTCTTAGGTCCATAATGATGTTTATTTATCATCTGACATATTCATAAGATCACAGAGATATGGATAAAGGGAAAAACACAAATAATAGTTTGATCCAAAACTTTTGAATCCCCCAAAAAATTTTCAATGGTAGATTTTCAGTTCACATGGTTTTCTATGGTGTGGTCTACTTGAGTTTTGGATATGTTTCATTTTTGGTTTCAACCACTAAACTAATCTGGTAAAATGGATGGATGGAGTGGATAAAATAGATAAATCAAGATGGCCCCACAATGTTTACTCAGTACGCTAGTAAGTTACACTGCTTATGAAATGAAGCTGGTGTGCTCCCACCTGTATAAATAAAATCCTGCGTATTTATGAGAGGGATTTTTACTAATATACACCCTAAGTTTTGTATAGGGCACAAATAACATCACTTTTTAATTTTTTAATTTTTATTTATTATTATTATTTTTTTTAACACATTGGTACATCGTCTTCATTTTTCTAGATGCAAATGCCTTTAAACACCTATTGCAAATTTCATTGCAGCAGTATCTTGTCATTACTTTCTAACAAAGTTTTCTTTTATGTATATTTTTCAATTTTGTATTCATTTTTTTTTTTTTAAATTTCTTAACAATACGATAGTTATTATAGGGCCCATTTTCTGACGCTTGTATTCTATATCCACACTATTCATCTATTTTCCCAAAAATTTCAAATTATTTTAAAACATGAGCTAAAAAATAAGCCGATCCAAGTTCATAATAGACCATGCAATGAGAAACATAGTAAATTTGTCGTGACAAACTTATAATGAGTTATAAAAGTTTTGAATGAAGTTGATATATATATATATAAAATTCTTCTTTTATCCAAGTTCATGTGACCGATCGGCCCCCGTCCCATCTGCTAAGGCCAGCTAACCACGCAAATCAGCTGGATCAGGGGATGGATGCCTCTCTCCTCTTTCCAACTTCTTCTATGATCATAAAATGGGTGAGACCCTCTCTTAGTTGGTCAAAAGTTAATGTTGACGGGTCGACTACAGGTAACCTAGGGCTGTCTGGTGGCAGGGGATTATGTATAGGAGATGGGAGGATTTATCTTTGCTTTCTCCGAAGGTTATGGGATTGGCGCCAACATTAGAGAGGAGCTTAGGGCAGCACATGATAAGTTATCTATTTGTTCTTCCTTAGGTCTAACCAAAGTGGTGGTGGAATCTGACTCCCAGTTAGTGATTGCCTTCTTGAATGGTAGTGTCCTCCTAAGATGGAAATGGGACTATTTGTTGGTCAGAATTCAGAGGTTGAAGCTTAGAGGACAAGTTCTTTTTGTGCATATCTTCAGGAAAAGTAATGGGCCAGCAGATGGTATGACCCACTTGGGTAGCAAGACTCAATCAGCCTCGTTGGTCAAGAGTTTTGAGGAGCTCCCAACCCAGGTTCGGGGTCTCCTTTACCTGGACTCTGTGGGCCTAGGGGCAGTCAAGATGGTCTCTGGTAGAAAGAACATGTGACTTCAATTATGTAGAATTTTTCTCTTCCTTCTTTTTCTGGTTAGATTATGATAGGCCTCGCCTAAGTCCTTTTTTCCAGCTCGAATGTCCTTTTCATGTATATTTTGCATCTTTGATGAAGTGAAGGTTATTTTCCTTAAAAAACGAAGAAGTTCACGTGACCTTATCAATAGGTTGGATGGAAAATAAACATTACTGTGGGCCTTAGAAAGTTTTTAATGATGGGATATTTAATCACCAATATTTTCTATAATATGGTTTACATAAGATTTGTATCTACTTCAATTTTGGACACGTAGCCTAAAATGATATGTAAAAACAGATTAATGGCATGGATATAAAACAAATATATCAAGGTAAGTCCCATGGTAAGGTTGTATTGTCTCTTGTAAAGGCGGAACTGCACCTAATCAGCTCCCTTCAAATGATTATTCACAAATGATCCGTCAACCGGTTGCAGGTTTTGGAGTTTATTTTTATTTATTTTTATCGGAAGATTTTCATTCCACGTATACTGGACAGATATTTGGGCAACCCCAGTCTAAATTTAAGAAGGGGCAGCCTATCATGTGACTAAACAACCTACGGAGACCTAAACAACATGCTCCTCCGTATATTTTAGGGTTGAAAACGTTGGCCTAATATATTTTAGGGTCTGTACTCTTGCTCGGGTGGTAGACTCTCAGGAGTTTCAACTCCCGGTCAAGGGTTCGAGTACCCATAGGTGGTGAAATTCCACTAGCGTGAGTGTGTGGGGAGTGTGGGGCGTTCTTTTTTTTTTTTTTTTTTTGAAGGGTTTGTAAAACTCACATGTTCCTCCCTATTATTTGCAAAATAATGATTATTCATGTACAACTAATTGTTGCCGCTCTCTGGATTTTCAACTCCCGGTCAAGGGTTTGAGTACCCATAGGTGGTGAAATTCCACTAGCGTGAGTGTGCGGGCATTTTTTTTTTGTTTTTTTGTTTTTTTTTTAAAAAAGGATATGTAGAACTCACATGTTCCTCCATATTATTTGCAAAATAATGATTATTCATGTACAACTAATTGTTACCAAAAAAAAAAAAAAAAAAAAAATCCTACCAAAATTGGAACACATTGAACTCTCCACAGGTCCACCATTACCGAAACATTTTCGCCATAGTAAATAAGTTCAGTACACTAAATAACATTAAAAGATACAAATCAAAAATCAAGAACGAGACCTGAAGATCAATCTTCAAAGATTGAAATTCATCATTTCATATGCCCCATATTATCTAGAGGAGATGTAGATGGATATTTGGATGGTAATGGCAATGAAGGTGTAAGAAACATAAAATTCCGCTGCTGAGGATTTGAAGAAGATGGTCTATTTAAGAATGTTGGTGCACATCCATTCTCTTTTGGAGAAGTAGAGTAAGAAGATATTGATTGAAATGGTTCTGCCCACTTCAAATTCTCTCCCCCACCATGCTTTCCATGAACCCCACCAACAAGTGACGTGATTGCGGCCGCCAAGGCAGATTGGAAACTCGGGTCGGATGCTATCGCCTTAGTTGCTGCAGCTACTGTCTCTGTCATCGGCTGCTGAGCTGGATCTGGATTGTTCTTTTGCAAGTAGGACTGATACAGATGTTCTTGAGATTGCCTTACAAGATTCAAAGCCCCATTTGGGTTTTGTTTGTATGGGTGGGCCCCATAGCTTAGGTATCCATTGGACCATGATGTTGGTAGGGTGGTGGATTCTGCTGAAGAGAAGCTGAAACCTGTGGGAGCATATCCTGGAATTGTGGAAGAGATATTTGAAGAGAACCTATTGAAATGAGAAAGTGGAGGTGAGGTAAGGTCTATTGTAATGGTTGGATGAGAAAGAGAAGATGAGATCATTGAAGGGTTTTGCATGTGGAATTGCTTCGATCTTGAATTATCAGATAAACTGAAGTTCAGTCCATGGAACTTGGCAGCAGTGATTGGAGCTGAGGTTCCGTGGATCTGTTGAGAAGTAGATGACGAGCCAGAGATTAGCATGGAAGCAGCAGCGGATGTGGTGGAGGCCATAGCTGTGGCTGAGATTGGTAGAGGGTGGTTGTGGGTCCCTTCATAGGTTGTGATTAGGATAGACATGTCGTCTGCACATCTTTGCACCTGAAATAAGGTTACAAATCAAGATTGGGTTGTTGCATGGATAGCAGTGTTGATGATGAGAGACGGTTGTTTAGAGAAACAGGCACCTATGTTTCATATGTGCCAACATGGCATACATGCCCAGGATCCAAGCCGTTCCTCAGATGGACCCCACCACGAAGATTCAATTTCCAAAAAATTAGGTTAATTCGATTGATCATGTATGTCACAGTTGTACATTTAATGTGGAACATTGGTCATTTCTTTCTAATCGTCCAAATTCTGTACATGTGGGGCCCACCAGAATTTTTGGTTCAGGGAATTCGCGTGGTCGGTTAGATTGAATCTTGCACGGCCATGTTAACACGTGTGAGCCAAGTATTCTTGATAACATAAAGAAATAAGAGAGAGAGAGAGAGAGAGAGAGAGAGAGAGAGAGAGAGAGAGAGAGAGAGCAATACCTGCTTCCTTACAGGGCAGCCTGAAGAAATAGTGCAACGATAGTAAGCTCTTGGGCATGGATTTCCCTTCGCTATTTTCTGCCCATATTTCCTCCATTGGCATCCATCGCTCATCTGTATTTAAAAAATAACAAATAATAATAATAAGTTGTATAAGTGTACGGTTTGTATTGCTTTAATTACGTATATATCTTTGATTTGTTTCAAGTATCAACAAGCATAAATATCAGATTGGAGGACTAGACTATGGTGTTAGCTCACCTCCATTTCTCAAATGGTGGTCGCTCCTTCATTGCATGCTTTGCACGCGTGAAAGATAGTCTAGACCATCCAAACCGTGGGGCACAGCATGTATGGAGCATAGCCCGAAAATCACACTGATTGAATGATCTTCACAATCCGATTTGGTAGGCATGCACGCTATGTGAACGTTGGATGAATCATCAGGTGGGCCCTAGATCTGGCGAAGGCTTTTTTGAAAAAAATATTATCGACTTGTTCAAAAGGACTCTCTTAAATTTGTAGGCTCCACTGTGATGTAGGTGACATATCCACTTCGTACATCTGTTTTAACGGAATATTTTGAGTCACAAAATGAAAAACGAGGCAGATCTAATATTCACGTGGCCCACACCAAAATAAATAGTGACACCAACAAGTTTTTGCTGCGGGTGTGCGATTCCCTTTTTCCAGGGATATAGACCACTTGAACTTTGGAATAAATTCATTTTTTTTTAGCTCATGCCCTAAATTTACCCCCACATGTACTTAGCACTATCCTCCATTATAGCATTGAAAAAAGTAAGAGTCAAATCAAACTTCGGGAATGATGGGTAGTTATCAAAAGAAATAAACATTACCCATTTTTAGCACATCTACTGAGGATTTGGAAGATCTAACAGGCCTTCAGAAAAAAAGATAGCTGATTGGCTAATAAAGGGATGGTACAAACCGTTGGGGCTTCGCATCTTGCTCTCACAGAAACCCTAGCTTTCTTCGCAAGGATTTGCTGTGAGACTTCTTCATCACTACTTCTCGTTGTCTTGAGACTTTTAGAGGGTGGCAATGCTTGTCCGGCCTCCTCTTTCTTTAGTTCTTCAATGCTATTTTGAGGGCTTGGATTCAACACTAGTCTGATGGACCCACCATCCGGCTCTTCAAAATTGCTGTCCAATCTGAGACTCAATACTTCTAATTTCATCTGTTCATCATCTTTATCTTTGCTACAACTTTTCCCCTTATCTTCCTTCTTGTGCCCACTTGAACTTGTTCCAAGGCTAAGTGAAACAAGTTCATGCTCTTCTTCGATTTCTTGATTGGGAGAAGTTGTTTCTGTAGACTTCTTGGCTTGTTCTTGTCGAACAATATCATAGAATTTCATTTGGAGAGACTGGTAATCCTTCACAATCTGAGCTAAGGACATCTTCAATCTTTCATTTTCTTCTTTCACTTCACCCATTTCAGCTTTGGCAGATTCAAGCCGATTCTCCTATGACAATAAACCAAAAATCAGTTGAATCGCCGGAACTACTATAAATGATTCTAGATCATCTATGTTACATAAATCATAGCCTTTAGCAATCAATTTATATTTAGAAAGAGTGATTTTCATAATAATTCACTACAAATTCTTCTGTCCCTATCATTTCTTTTATGTTATCCACAACCCCGAGCTATTAATTTCTATGTAAAAAAGTGATTTCATATAGCTTCTAAGAATTAAAATCTTATGATCTCTAGTATTTCTTTTATTTAAAAAGTGATTTTTGTCCTGCCCCGTGATGCTACTTAATAGGGTTTTTTTTTTTTTTTTTTTTTTGAAATTATTCTTTGGGATCTCAAAAACTTACATAATTATAATGAGCATGCAAATCATGGTTTATATGTCTAAGGTACACTGGTTGAAAAAACAAATTTAAGTTGATTGCTTCATTATTATGAGTAGAAAAATGAACTCTGAAAATCTTCATTATAGAAATCCTATGAACATAGACATTTCTATGTACATAGCTTCAAAGATGCCACACATATAGACCATAACCCATATGGCATGTGCATTATTTCTGCGTCTGACCCGCCTAATAGATGTTCACCGATAAATGTTCACTGAGCAATGCTCAATACTGTCGCAATCACACCCAGCAATAGTGAACTAGATCCTAATCCATCACGCCTCACCAATTCTCTAGGTTTCAAGGGACAGGCGCTCCGACATTGCTCACCGAGCCAAGTGCACTAAGTGTACGTAAGTGCACATGCACCTAAAGGGCCCATACGCCCATGTGCCCAAGGCCCCACCTCATGTTTAGGGGAAAAAAAAAATCGAATTCTTATTTTGAGCTCATGTTTATGAACAAAGATTTATACATGGTTTCTTACTTTTATACTAGAATATCCTTGTCCTGATTAAAATGTTCTTGAATTAGCATTTTCTAAAGATCTGAAACCTCTATTCACACAATTTCTCTCTCTCTCTCTCTCTCTCTCTCTCTCTCTCTATATATATATATATATATATATATATATATATATATATATATATATATATATGTAAATGAGTTCCAACAACCAACGAATTAAATTTGAAGTTTAAGGGCAACATGGCGAAATAATTCTACAATAAAATTAGGGTTCTATGGAGGTTATTTATTATTATTTTTTTCAATTTAGAGGAGTTCTGTTTAATGAATACATCACATATAGTCACAAATGATGCTAGTATGGATTATACACCAATTAAAAGCAGACTATGAACAGCAAATGTGACTTAATCACCACCCTCTATGAGCTCTGATAAGCGCATGAATGTATAAGGTAGCTCGTGCAAATATACAAGATTCGTTACTATAAAAGGATAATGATAATCTCACCATTAATTATTGTATTTATTAATTTAATAGTAATAGAAATACATATCCTTTTGTGACAGTTTCCGAAATGAGGGTCCAACTCCATTGCATTGCTAAAATGCAATGGCAAAGATTTACATTGCATTGCTAGAATGTAATGTATATGTGACAACATATCACATGGGAATGAGATCCAATCCATTCATCACAGGATTGGTCCACTCGTTGAAACAATTGTACGGTATGAAAAAAACTAGGCCAAAGTTTTCTTACGTACCCAAATGTTTTTGATGTTGTATCCGACATGTTGAATGGACCAGGCCTAATTTTTCTTTTTTGGAGAACATCCCCACGGTCAGACCCACCCATGGACGACTTGGATATTGCACATGTCAGCATATGGCACATGTGGGGCCGTATACATGAGTTACCTTATACGCACATGTGGGCTTAGCAAAGTTGAGTTACGAAATCAACTATCTAATCCTCATCATGCATACCGAAAAAAATGAAAAAAAAAATAAATAAATCCAAACGATCGCAAATTAATGCGTACCACCTGGCTACCTTGTGTTAGGACACCGTTGGGCCCACCGTGATGTATATGTTTTATCCATCCATTTTTCCAGATCATTTTAAGGTATTAGCCCAGTTTTGAAGCATATCCAAATCTCAAATGGACTACACCACAGGAAACAATGGAGATAGAACGCCTACCATTGAAAAATTCTTGGGGGTCACAGGAGTTTTGGATCAAGCTGATATTCATCGTTTCCCTTCATCCCTGTATGTGTAACCTTCATGAACACGTTCGATGACAAATAAACATCACCGCGGGCCTTAGGAAGGTTTCAACGTTAGAGTGTCATTATCCCCACTGTTTCCTGTGCTGTGGTCCGCTTGAGGTTTGGATATGCTTCAATTCTGGGATTATGCCCTAAAATTACCTGTCAAAATGGATGAACGGCATGGATAAAACACACACATCATGGTGGGCCCCACAGTCCTGACACTAGGTAGCTTGGTGGTGTTGATGTCACCACGCAATCCGCTTCCGAAAAAGAAATCGATACCGAGTTTTCATCTAAAAGAGATCTTCTATTCATCAACGACAAAAATAACAGGAAATTCAAATTTTCTTAAACAAACAGTCTTCTTATGTAACATTGCTTGCATGTCACAAGTAATTTGTATGGCTTTTACCTGCTTGCTAATTCCTGAATCTCTTTCGTTAGGCGAAGACGGGTTCGAGCTATCATAATCGTGTAGCGATCTATTGATTCTGGTCTGCACATACCACATGCTTCAGTCCACTAAAAGATTTTAAAAGAAAAGAAAAGAAAAGAAAAGAAAAGAAAAAAAGATCATCCAAAGAAAATTCAAGAAAGCTTTAATAAATCCTTTGAAATTTCAAAACCCTTCATAAATTGAGTACAAAGAAAGTCTGAATCCTTCAAGAATATGGAATGATCATGTATCAGTATCTGAAACTCAATATTCATATCTTAAAAACACAGTTATCTTAAAACAAAATCATAGAAACTTGCAGTATTAAGATGAAAAAGTCAGAAATGACACATTCAAAAAACACGGTTGACTTCAAAACATTCATAAAAGTGAAGATTTCTGAAGACATCAGAGAGAGCGAGACCTCTTCTTTATCAACATCACATTGGACATTCATATCTTCTTCAACAACAAAATCACGATTGTCAATGGCAGATTTCTTCAGCATCTCCTCCATAGCCAATATCTTCTTTCCCTTCTCTTCTTTTTCTTGCATTTCTGCCATTTTTGTATCGTTCATCTTCTTAAAGAGGCAGCCTTTTGTTTTTGACTTGATTAAAGAAATTCAAAGGTCTGTTCCTCTCTCTTTCTCCTAAAGAGTTTTGCTACGCATGCAGTAAGACCCACACGCAACCACTTGTGCATGCCGTCCATCCTGTTGGGCCCCACAGATTTATATGACCTGGTCTAGAACTGGGTTGTCCACACACCAATCCGGATATCAATGCCCCATAATCAACATAAAAGTATGGGCTCACCACACAAGTTGGCTTTCTTGGGTGAACAGCACCCAGCAAGGTGGTAGAAAGTTATGTGGACACCACCATAATGTATATGTTTTATCCACACTATCCATCCATTTTCCAGCTTATTTTAGGGCATGACCCAAAAAATGAGGCAAATCTAAAGCTCAAGTAGACCACACTACATGAAATAATAATGGGAATTAAACGCCTATCATTGAAATCTTCTTGGGGCCATAGAAGTTTTGGATTAAGCTGAAATTTGTGTTTTCACTTCATCTAAATTTATGGAACTTTGTGAACAGGTTGGATGGAAAATAAATATTAAGATGGACCACTAAAAAGTTTTTAATGGTAAGCGATCAATCTTCACTCTTTCCTGTGATGTGGTCCACTTGATCTTTGGATCTGCCTAATTTTAGTGCAGGAAAATGGATGAAGGGTGTGGATGAGACAAATACATCATGGTAGGGCCTACGGAGCTTTTCCACCTCGTACTTTTTTTTTTCTTTTTTTTTTTTTTAACACACGCACACACACCCCCACACACTCACGCTGGTGGAATTTCACCACCTATGGGTACTCGAACCCTTGACCGGGAGTTGAAACTCCTGAGAGTCTACCACCCGGGCAAGAGCGAGGACCCTTTCCACCTCCTACCTGGGTGGCGTGGGGTTCACCACACACCCAATCAGCTTCCGACTTTAGTCTGCGCAATTTACGGTGAGGCCCACTTGAAGGAAGCAGATCTTGTCACGTGGGACACGTCGGCTCGTGTGCATGCGTGTAGGTGTGCGTATACGTCTGGAGAGAACTCCATATAAAATGGAAATGTCAACCATGAAAAACTAAAATCAACATGGGAGGAAGACATGGTATTAGGCTGCCTTTGATTTGTCTCCTCTCTCACACGAGCAAATCGTAATAGCCGCCGCACCCTCGCACGACTACGATGAGAAGGTTCAACCTTTGGGGCTCTGGATCTGGAAGGAACATTCGTCGCCCAATAGCTAACACGTGGCAGGCGGTGTGGTGGATCCAAACCATCCCTCTAGCAATCTTATCCGTAGGTGTGGCAGCAACTTTAAGACGAACCGTTCATACGAAAAATTATAAACAGGAGAATCTGATGGATAGGATCATTCGGTCTGTGTTGATTCCAACCAAGGGTATCCATTAATTACAGGAATCACCATACGGACGGATCAGATCCATGTGTAAGATATTTCATATTGGCCGATGAGTGCGGGCCTGCTGCTATTACCATGTGCGGATATAGCCTTTGAAATCTCGAGTAAACGTCACATCTCACCGTCCATGTGTAAAACAATCCATATCATCTAATAGCGGTGGCCGGACTTCCTGTCGACTTTTTCGGGTGACGTGGCTGCCATCATTTTCGGGGTAAGTTTCAAAAGTGGGACATACAAGAACACGACCCACCAGATGGACAGTCTGGATGCACTACTCCGTCAGTCGGTCTTCAGGTATTGGACAACTGACTTTCATGGTTCGTTGCCACTCCAATGAACTATCGTTGGTAATGGCCGATCGATCATATGGTGGGACATACTGTGGATGGACAAATCTAGAAAAACACACCGAACATGAAATTCTATACGTAGAATGGAGTCCTTCAAGTGGTTTAAATTGGAAAAGGAAATTTCTATTATTATCTAATAATATTAAATAAATATCGTTCTTTTTTCTTTTATAGTGGCCATTCACAGTTGGATCACTATTTCAACGGTCAGGATTCAGATACAGTGTATTATAGTTTGAGATGAACCATGAGCATTACATGGATAGACGTACTGCAAATTTCGTCTACAAGTCAACGCGGAACGAGTTTGTAAATTTATGGGGAAGCGGGATTTCGGTGGAGCCGACCTCAACTGAGGTTGGAGAAAACCGTACGGAAAGAGGCGGTAAAAACGGTGGAATCATATGGTGCTCTGCGAGGCTCTGGTGATGTTACGCATGCACTCACCTTCTATTCGAACGAGCGAGAATTGCGACCCACCGTTTAAATGGCATCAGCTGTGGAATAATTGAGATCAAAGGATTTTAGATGTTGGATTTTTAAAAATAAAAATAAAAATTGAGCCGTTTACTTGGTAGGGTTCATTGTTCATCGAGAACCTTTAATATAAGTGTAGATACGTCTCTTCTCCGTCATTCGACCCATTCGTTTTGGTTGGATCGAATGAGAGTGTACGCTACCTAGGTTTACACGTTTTCGGTACGACTGAATGAATCTTAGTCGGTTTCTATCGATTCAACCAAAGGTTTTCATCGATTCAACTGAAGGAACACATGAATGTGGATCTTATTTTCTAATTTTATACTGGAGTGAATAAATACTCTTGCTAATTACAATTAGGGTTGTGAGAGTGTAGAGAGATTGGGAGCCAAAGGGTTTTGAAGAGAAAATTGAGGTTTCTAGTTTAAGTTGTTTCATCTCTTATAATCTTCTTCTGATTATAGTGAATTAATTGTTGTTTTGTATCGTGGTTTTTTTTTTTTTTCGCAAGAGTTCCACATAAAAATCTCATGTATGCTTTGTGTTTGCTTAGATTTTTCACTCATTACTTGTTTGATTTGACATGAGGTTACTTTTACACCCAACAAGTGATATCAAAGATTAAGGTTAGAGTACTAGTTTGAATTTGAAAACATGTTATCGAGGAGATCAAATGTGAAATTCGAAATAGAGATGTTTACAGGAAAAAATAATTTTGAATTATGGCAGTCGAAGATGAAAGTCGATTTTAGTTGAGCAATGGTTGCAACTCTTTGAGAAAGTACATCATCCAAAATTTATAAAGGAAGATGATTGGGATGAACTTGATCGGAGGGCAATTAACACAATCCAATTGTGCTTGGCCAAGTCCTTTATAATGTCATCGATGGGATGATTACCATGGGATTCATCTATTGATTTTTTTTTTCACTAGGTCCAATACTCTCAATGTTTTAATCAATTTTTCAAAGTTTTTTAATTGTTGAAGCTTTGTTTTAACCATTAAAATTGTTTTGATCATATTTAAAAATAATTTGATTGTCCACTTTTAATTGGCATGCGATATAATTATTAGTGAATACACCATGACATTGGAGGGATTTAATCATGAGTGTATATATGGATGAGGCAGATTGACGGTTTTCTTTTACAGTAGGTTACACCAAAGTCCATAGGTGACGGAGCACCATTATACTGTCTCACCATACTCAAGTACGCCGCATAGAGGAAATCATTACCTCATTCATTGATGTTGTCAGGGGAGAGGGACAGAATCGCCCGCCATATGTTCTAAGAAATGCCACTATACAGAACAGGGAGCTTCTCAAAAGCTCCAACACCGCACATGTTCGTCAAAATGCTGCCAACAAATTTTGTATCAAGGCAGACTCGAGACGTGTTGCTGAATAGGTCAAACGGCTTCATTTTTCCCTTGTGGGGTAGGCAAATGATACAATCATCTCCTTGATTCATCTAATCCGAACCCTAACTCGTTCCAGGTATTTCTCCTCAGACATAGATATTTCCCAATTGAATCATGACCATTTCTTTATTATATTTAAGATAAGGGTGGAAAAGGTTTCATTTTTTGCTGATGAATCGCTGCAGAGGGACATTGGCCTTTCTGTTGTTAAGGCTTGGTTGAAGGCTCGAGGCACTCTCAGGCAAGGCGTATGGTTTCATCTTTACGGCATCCTAACCCATGCTTGGTTTGAATCAGTGTTTCATGCATTGGGTAACTCAATCGGCCAAGTGATTGAGGTTGATAAGTGCTCCTTCCTAGGGCTCAACCAAGAATACGCCAGACTGAAAATCTCCCTTCAATAAGATTCAGATATTCACAGCTGTAGGATATTGGAAGTTGCAGGTAATGATTTCCTGGTTAGACCGCTACTAGAGCTCCATGAGAATGAAGTTTCCCCAACCTGTGTTGGTAATTCTGAACCGGGGTCAGTCTCGCAGCCCTCGACAGGGAAGCGTTCCATCCTCCAATCCTGCCCAATGTAATCTCGCCCCTCCCCCCCCCCCCCCCCCCCCCCCCCCCCCATTTCAGCTTCTCTAAGTCCTCAACCAACTCCCACCCGTATCATACAGCCAACCCATAGGGCAAGAGATCCATCCACATGCCCAGAACCCCTCCTTTTTGTCACCCCCAATCCAATCCAGGCCTCAGTCCGGCCTTTTTTTTTAAAGGTTAGCTTGTTAGTAAACACCCATGTCAGTACACACACTCCATGTTAGCCACCCCCAATAGGGATTGATACTAAGACCTCAAGTGTTAAAACGAGGTATCTCCACTCAGTCTACCAGTTGAGCTATGGATCTGGGTGTGCCTCAGTCCAGCCTTCTCCCAGGCCTACCCTGCTACCTCCCCAACCCTGCCTTGCCCCATCAGATCCCTTGCCTGCTCACCAACCCAATCCTATCCACATTTCGCCTTCTAGACATCCTTCTGTAGGGTGCATAAGTCCCAACTTCCCTACACCAGTTTTCCTTCCCTCTTCAACCTCGCTAATGGACCCTACCCTTAGTAGCCACCTTCCTCCCCCAAGAAAAGCCCTTTTGGAAGGCCACTCTCCCTTAAGGCTTGATTCCATCCTAATTCAGGGCTTAAACATTTCCCTAGATGAATGTTAGGATGTTCACTCATAGCCCAGCTTCAGCAGAAGGCAGTCCTTAGTGGGGGGTGGTATCGAGGTGGAACTATCCCTCTATTTCAGTCCAGCCTCTGCCTCTCCTACCCCACTCAAGTCCTTGACGAGATGTATCGGCCCCAACCCAATCCGTATTTCTCCATCCTCCTTGAGGTTGCCAATTCAGTCTTCGTCCCCTCCTTAGGGTGTCCCCTGTCAGTCCCTAAATCCTGAGCATGGCAGACTTGCAAGTGTGCAAGTCCACTTAGCGAGCAACATGACATATTCAGCTGAAAAGACAGGGCAACTGGAATTAACGATTAGCGACCCCCTGGAGAAGGTTCATATCCCAACTTAGCAGGTAGTTTCAAGAAAAATAATTGTCAACCCGGCGTCTAAGTGAGGTAAAGGAATGACAGTGGGTAGAAGGCCAGCTATATCTAAAGCCAGACGGAGCAAGAAGAGTCGGGAACTTCTGTCAAAGGTCAATTGGTTCGGGAGACTTAGGAAACTAGAACATCGTGATGAGATTCCAGCTACAAAATCCCATGGATAACATTCTCATTTGGAACGCGCACGGGGTGGAAAATGCTTCCACGATTCGTACTCTTAAGAGTATGGTGAGACAGTATAATTCGACCATGGTTGCCATCTTAGAACCGATGCTGAGGGATGAAAGTAGGATCCAAATTGGCCTAAAATTGGGCTTTCATTCCTCTTTCTCAAATGCGAATCAGGGAGGTAAGGTTTGGATGTTTGTTTCGTCGTTCCTATCCATTAATGTGGTGGGGGCTTCAAACTAAATGTTGTCCATCGCTGTGAGTATTTGGGGAAATAATTTAAAGGTGCAGTTCTCTTTCATTTATACTAAATGTTCAAGATTGTTGAGAATAAACCTATGGGCAGACCTGGCCACTCTTAGGGATCAAACTGCTGCCCCTTGGGCTATGTACGGGGACTTCAACGCCCTCCTATTCCCATCAAAAAGGCATGGATCTGCCCATTTTGACACCATAGTGCTGACGACTTCGCTGAGGCTTTAAATAGGGCAGGCCTTCAAGACGCGGAATTCAAAGGGAATAGATTTACGTGGGTGAATAGCCAAGTATGGTAGCCCTATCGGTGGGCTAGATTGGATAGACACTGCTACAATTCACCATGGTTTCAGCATTTCCAGGATTGCCATGTCAAGCACCTTCCCAAGCGCAATTTAGACCATGCTCACCTCCTCCTCGTGTTCCCCAGTCGAGGCCTTCCTCTCCAACAACCTTTCACTTTCAGTGCATGTGGACTAAAGAAGATAGCTTCAGAGGCTTAATCAGCAGGTCGTGGGCCTCTAATGATGAGGGAGCGAGATCTGCTCTATACTCTTATCAGTAAGCTGAGAAACGTTAAGAGGGCCCTGAAATTCTAGAATGCAAATGTGTTTGGCAATATATTCAAGAACCTTAAATTGGCGGCGGAGGATTTGAGTAAAGCGGAATTAGAAGTTCAAGATACAGATGATCCTTCCCGGATGGTAGCCTTTCGTGCAACGTCTAACAGGCTGACACAACTGGAATTATGTGAGGAGATTTTCTGGAAACAGAAATCCCGGGCACACTGGTTACAGGAAGGAGACCGCAATACTAAATTCTTTCATACATCGGCCATGGGAAGAGCTAGAAGAGCCTCTATCCTGGAAATCAAGAGAGATGATGGGGTTCTCGGGTTTCGGATATCAATGAGATCAAGTTGGAGGCTGTCGAGTTCTTCCATAAGCTTATGCAAGACGATGGTGACATTCAAGGGGGTGATCTTACTACCGTTATCCCTTCCTTGATTTTTGAAGAGGACAACATGTTCTTGATGAGGGAGCCGTCTTGGGAGGAAGTTAGAGAGGCGGTTCGTTTGATTCCCCCTGACGGTGCTCCGGGTCCGAATGGTTTCTCGGGGTCTTTCTTCCAAGAATGTTAGGACACGGTGGGTGAAGACATTGTTTCGGCGACTTGTTTCTTCTTCCAAAGAGGGAACCTTCCCAGAGTTATAACTTCTTCCCTCATTTGCCTCATCCCCAAGATAAGTTCTTCCTCTAAATTTTTTGATTTCGGCCAATTAGTCTATGTAATTGTATTTACAAGATATTCTCTAAAGTGTTGGCTGCTAGGCTGAGTAAAATTTTGCCAAAAATCATTTCCCCCGAGCAAGGGGCTTTTGTGCAGGGAAGATCGATAGTTGAGAGTGGAGCACTTGTTCAGGAAATATTTTGGGACATCAACAAAGCATCGCGAGGTGGCACCATCTTGTTGAAGTTGGATATGGAAAAAGCCTATGATAGGCTAAACTGAAATTTCTTAAAGAAAGTCCTATCTAGGTTTGGGTTCTCTCCAGGTTGGATTGGCTTAGTAAAAAGATGTTAGGCCAATTGTTGGTTCTCCATCCTAATCAACAAAGAAGCAGCTGACTTCTTTAAATCAGCTCGTGGTCTTCGTCAGGGTGAACCACTCTCCTCAAGCCTATTCATCACAGCGGCAAAAGTTTCGAGCAGGGGTGTCATTGGGTTAATGGCTAGAGAAACGTGCTTGTCGTTCAAGACCCGCAGAGATTGTCCTCCTATTTCTCACCTCTTATTTACAGATGATACGGTACTCTTTGTTAATGGTAGTGGGTCCTCTTTGAAGGCAATGACGCACTTCCTCAGGGACTATGAGAGAGAATCAAGCTAAAAAAATCAACCAAGTCAAGAGCTTCTTCATTCCATCTTCGTCAATGTCTGAGGCACGCATTAGATCATCTAGCCGTATCCATGGCTTCTGCAAGGCTGCAGCCCCCTTCACGTATCTCGGCATCCCGATTTTCCAAGGAAGAGCGAAGAAAGTATTTTCCAAAGCTTGGTAGAAAAAATTCAGTGCAAGATCGCAGGTTGGAAGAACAAAATTATTTCTCTAGCCAGGAGGCTGACTTTAATCAATCACGTCCTCTCCAGTGTGCCCATTCACTCTGTAGCCGCGATGGACGTTCCGCCTAGCACTCTCGGCGACCTGGAGAAGGCATTTTCGGATTTCTTCTAGGGATGGGAAGGCAACAGAAAGAAATGCCACTGGGTTAGCTTGAAAATTTTGGCCATGCCCAAATCGAAAGGGGGGCTGGGTATTCGTAGCATAAAATCAGTTATCCAAGCCTTCCGTATGAAGTTTGGCTGGATGGTGAGATTTTGGGGCCCCCAAAGTTGCTGGTGTCGCTTCGTGAGAGCCAAGTATTATGTGAACAACAATGTTTCCTCTGTTTTGCCCAGCCCGTCAGCCTATGTGTCCCCTTTCTGGAAGCAAGGAGTCAACTTTTTTCATGCGGTGGAGGAGCGTACGAGGTGGCTGATTGGTAGAGGTAACATAAGGTTTTGGGCTGATGATTAGTCAGGGCTGGGCCCTCTTAGTGCGCTCAACCTTCATCCTGTTACCCCTGATCAGGTAGCAGCGCTAGTCAACGAATTCATTGGGCCAGCAGGTTGGAAAACCCATGTTTCTGCCTCCTCTTTTCTACCATAGCAGGTGGTGGAACTAGTCAGTAAGAGAGGTTTCTGCACCTCTCCAGTAGAAGACAGGTGCGTCTAGGCTGATTCAGTCAATGGGGAGCTAGCTGTGGGTAAGGCTTGGCATTCTATCAGGCCTAGAGCTGAGAGGAGGAGCTGGGCCAACTGGGTTTGGCATGCCAAACTTCTGCCCAAAGTTTCACTAGCCTAGAGGATTCTCTATGGGGTTGTGCCGGTTATGTGGTTGTTCAGAGGAAAGGGGTCAGTTTGACGTCTAGGTATGTTTGTTGCCCTCTTTCGCCATAGTGGGAGACGGTGGATCACCTTTTTGTGAATATCCAGGTGGCAATTCAAGTGTGGGGACTCTTCTCGAGGACTTTCAATGTCACAACATCTGGTGCGTCCACTGGCACCTCCATTGCCGCCAGATGGTGGGCGTCCTCACCGAGATCTCGGTCTCTTCCCCCGCTTAAAGGCCTCATCCCTCCCCTCATTTTTTGAGAGCTGTGGACAGTAAGGAACAAAGCGCTTTATGACAACCAAACAATGTGGGGAGCTTTGATTATTGGGAATGTTTTACGCTGGGTCAGATTAGTAGCTGAAGGCCTCCTGATGCCCAAATTCCTGCCTCTCCTCATGCGAGTGTCGCTTGAGACTCTTGGTATCAACACCCCCCGCCCCAACCAGGCCTTGCCTGTTATCATGAAATGGTCTAGGCCACCCCTGGGATGGGTCAAAGTTAATGTTGATGGTTCAGCGAGGGGAAACCCGGGTCCCTCGGGGGGTGGCAGTGTTGGTAAAGATTATAATGGGGCCTTCCTCTTTGCTTTTGCTTTTGGGTATGGGAGAGGATCTAATACTTTAGTGGAATTAAGGGTGATTCTTGATGGCATTGAGCAGTGTGTTACGTTCAGATTCTTGAGAATCGAGATGGCCAGTGACTCCGTTCGGTGGTAGCGGCCCTTACTAAGGACTCTCGCAGGCCTTGGGCTTTGTTGTACTGGAGGCATAGGATTGAGGCGCTTCGATGCACCTTGGACGTTCGTATAGCTTATATGCTGAGGGAAGCTAACATGGTGGCGAATGGGATAGCCAGGCTGGGCAGTGAGAACTAAGCCATGATTTTTACATCGAGGGACTCCCTTCCCCCTGCCATCGGGGGCAACATAGTTTTGGATCAAGTTGGTTTGGGTTACCTAAGAGAGGGCCGACCCTCTTAGGTGATGCCTTTTCTTTTCTTTTCCTCAGGATAGGCTGGCCTTCTCCTTTTTGTTGTTGGCCTGACCCGAATTAATGTTAGAGCTGTATAGCCTTGGGCTTTTTTTTCATAATGAAATTCAAACTCTTTTAAAAATAAATAAATAATAAATAATAATAAATCTTGCATGCGATGCTCCAATGAAGTGACCGAGGTGATGGGAGGATGGTTGAATCTCCTATAACTAATGGTTTTAATTGATTTCAAAGGGGATTTACCTAAATGGGCCTTCTAATATATATATATATATATATATATATATATATATATATATATATATATATATATATATATATATATATATATATATATATATATATATATATATATATATAAGGATATACCTATATACTTGGTATATAATCTCTAGAAAATAGTGGAGATCAAGTATATCTTCATAATGAAGGTTGAAATCCTCATTGGTATGATAAAGTTGAATAAGATGACTTGAATCTTGTAGGTTTAAATGCTTAAAATGAGGGATATGAGTGGTAAATCATTAAAGCTCTAATGACACTAAAAACTCATCTGAATGCCAAAATATCAAATGCCCTATATAAAGGAATCAAGTTCCAACATGAAAAAAGGCAGAAAATGGCACCTTCGATCGACTGACTAGGCATATCAATTGATCATCGATTCAATCGAGACCAATCAAAGTTCTGTCAATTTGATTAAGAAAATCCAGGGATGTGCAGTTTGGTTGTTAGACTATTATGGACAATTTTGATCAAACCCTTCAATCGATTGAGACTAATCGAAGGTCTGCCAATTTGATTGAGCTTCGATCGACTGTGCACAACAAATTGTTGATTTGGGCTGAATGATTATCAACAAACTTTTCACCTTTAAACCCTTATCTAATCATGATCAAATTAAGATTCCGATGCCATATGATGATCAAACAAAGGTTTACCTATTTGAAAATGGAACATCTAGAAGCTAGGTTATTTTGGGTCTAAGGTTAGGGTCATTAAGGCACTTAATGATTTACTTGTTTTTCACTACTTGATGTTTCATGTCCTTTTTTTTAAAAGTATGATTTTATTTCACAACAAACATCCAAAGTACATTCGAGCTAACTAGGAGAACAAAAAATAAATACCTGGGAGCCTATCATGACAACAACTAGGAAAACTCGAGAGAAAAATTAAGGAGAACACAAAAAAGGCCTATTGCTCCCTGATTGACTCTAGACCCACCTTGTCAAGGAAGAGAAGACCCCTAACATTAGGAGGGAGGACAGAATACTGCGTAAACCATGCGGCTGATTGACCAGCACTCCCCAAATAGGCCATGGCATCTGCCGGAGCGTTACCCTCCCTTAAAATGTGAACGAAACGCACTTGGCCCGATCGTTTTAATCTACTAATCTTGTGGCTCTAATAGGCCCATTTTCAGCTGGGATGCACTAGACCATTCAAAACATCGATGACCAGCTGGGAGTCTGATTCAACAATCACATTTGAGAGCCCTGAGTCTGCTATGGTGTTCAAACTAACCCCATATCTTGTAGCGAACGCAAAGATAAAATCGCCTCTATGTCCTTTGCAGATACCTCCACCACCAGAGTTCCCTGGGTTTCCTCTGGACGAACCATCTACGTTAATCTTCACTTAATCCAAGTTCAGCTTCAACCATTTAACCATTGATAGCTGTTTGGAAGGAGAGTTAAAAGTTGTAGAATTCGTGGTCGAAGAAAACAATGAAGGCTCTCCTCCCTGGGAGAGACAGTAAAAAAAGGAACCGATTTGGGGTTGCTGATATAAGCTATTCACCAGCAAACCCGATTGGACAGGTTGTGCACAGAGGTAGACTTACCTTCAAATACAGTAACATTTCTGGCCTTCCACAATTCCCAAATGATCGGGCAGGGAAATACCTTTTGAACCGAGTGCCGCATACCATAAGAAGGAGCACTCCACCACTGGGAAAGGCGAGACTCCATAGAGAGAGCTGGCATAACAGAGATACCGAGCATATGTCCTCTTGTGTATTCAATTTTTAATTTTTAAGGTCTCAATCGACTCACTGACATATGGACTCATGTGATTGACAAATAGGTGCATAAATAAGTACACTGACATTCTTCACCCTATGGGACGTGTGAGTATAAGGAAAAAGAGAAAAATTTTAAGAGGAAGCAGAGACCGGCCTACTCCATCCTCTTCTATTATATATCCTCACCTGTGGTCCACTTGTGTGGATGGTTGTTGAGTGTCAAATATTGCATATTTTTTCGTGTTTATATCTTAGTTTTATGAACATGATAATGCTTAATGGATACATTTTATTCATGTTTGTATTGCGAGGTGAGTTCAAGAACTTTGATTGAAAAGAATGTTAAAAGCATGAATTTGATACTCAAGAACCACCAAAGCAAATAATATATCTTAGGAGACCAAGATTGAAGATCTCAAGCCCTTAAGATTTAAGAAAACCAAGTGAAGAAGGAAGAAAATCGACAAATCAAAGTGCAAAAATTCAAAAATTTGAAGCTTCACTGTCGATGACATCGAACATGCTTCGATGGCATTGAAGTAAGTGTTAGATGGCATCGAGACCTGATTGATTGCATCGAAATTTATGTAAAAATCAAGTTTGGTTGCTAGATTAATTGGGTGCTTTTCCCGATGGCTTCGACCACATGTTTGATTCATCGAAACCCAGTTCGATGGCATCGACCAAATGTTTGATTCATCAAAACCTAATTCAATGGCATCAACGACCATCCGATATGATCACGATTTTTGGAGAATTCTGGACATTTTTCAATGGATCGAGGACATGCTCGATGGCATTGAAGATATGTTTGATTCATCGAAACCCAATTTGATGGCACTGACCAAATGTTCGATTCATCGAAACCCAATTCAATGGCATCGACAACCGTCCGATATGATCGAGATTTTTGGAGAATTCTGGACATTTTTTTATGGATCGAGGACATGCTCGATGGCATTGAAGATATGTTCGATGGAATCAACAACTTACGCAATGCAAAAGGGTGCAACTTTCAGATCTGATTCAAACTGAAATTCTTCCTTTGATGGCATCAAAAGTGATACACAGAGTTAGGGGTGTACACGAACCAAGCTAGCTTGGTTAGCTCGCTCGACTCGACTTGAAAAAGCTCGATTCGACTCAGTTCGAAGCTGAGTTTGAGCCGAGTTGAACTGATTTTTTTAGCTCAAAAATGAGTTCGACCTGGCCCCAACTCGACTTGACTCGGATTGAACCTAGCTCAAATTGAACCAGTTCAGTGACTCGATTACTTTGATCTTGATATTCCTCACTAAGTGTTTGATGAAATGACTCAACGAAGTGTGACTAGTGGCAAGGAAGGTACGTATATGAAATAAATACCCTTTTTTCTGGATTTTTATGTTGCTTGGAAGGTATTTGATAAAATATCTGAAAAACCTTTACTGGTGTTTTACAAATAGTGAGATTTTGAAGGTATAGTTTAGGTGTTTGTGAAAATGTCGCACAGGCAAACTCGGCTTGATCTTGGCTCGAACTCAGCTCGAATTAGCCCGAGCTACTGACCAGACCGAGCCAAGATGACCAATCAGGCTCGAGGACCGAGCCGATCCGAGTTCGAGCTGAGGTCAGCTAGTAGCCAAGCCAAGTTGCGTTGAGGCTAGCTCGACTCGATGTACACCCCTATGTAGAGTGCATAAATTTGAAGCGGTTTCCAAAGTCAGCTGGACAAATGCTATAAATATGGGTTTTCTAAAGAGTTCTAGGGAGGAATTAGGATTCAAAGAGCAGAGCCAAAGGGTGGACCAGCCTCCTAAGAAGTTTTTCTTCCTCTTTCTTAATTTATTTTCATGTTTTGTTTAAGAGATTTAGTTTTAATCATGTTGATGGTTAACTATAAACCTCTTAGCTAGGGTTAAGAGGTGAAGCTTGTAGCATGTTGGCATGTTTATTTTGTTTTGATTCTTGTTTATGTTGAATTTCACTAATTTTTAATTTGAATTTAAGGAATATTTTCAATTTTCTATAGTTTATTTGACTCAAATTACAATAGATGCTGTGATAGCTTTAAATATCTTCTCTTTCATTCTAAAATTATGAGATCACTAAATCCTATTGTTCACTATTATCTCCTAGGCATGGTAGGATGATGGAATCCATTTTAATCATCACAATACTTCTTCATGTGTGTGAACTAATTTAATAAAAAGTTCAAAGTGTGCTTCAATTATTTTATCTTCCAACTGGATAGGATAGGACTTCGATTCTAGTTGTGTTTATTGAATCAAGCAAGGTAGCATCTTGATAGCTACAAGTAGATCCTTGGCACTCTAGTTCTCTTTTAATTATTGATACTCATTTACAATTACTCTCAACTATTCCAGATTTCAATTTAGATCTTTTTCTAGCTCTGCTTGTAGTTATTTTCAGAATACGTACAAGTTTAGTTCTTGTGGATTCGACTTCGGTCTTACCGAGTTATTACTACATTCCGACCCTATACTTAGGGTTGTGCACAATGGCATACTTCTTCTTCGATACTTATCAAAGGATTAGATATTGAACTATCTTGATTCTCCGATATTGGGATAGATTAGGGAGAGACTCCTTAGTTTAAGAAATTGACATTGATAGATTAGCATCAAAAACAGGTCTTTCGTGTACATAACTTGCAAATATGATCTCCACTATTTATATATACTGTTATATTATAGAAATTTGATGTTATTGTAAATGAAAATTCTTAAGATGAGTCACATTATCAAATTGCATTATACTATTTCATTGTGTTTGTATGCTAGGGATCCAACGGGCAATTCATGGAGGCCTATCATCTTCTTTCCCTTCATTCCCATGTTGTATAGAGTTCTTTTGTAGCCCTTTTCTTAATGTGCAGGTTGTATTAGTATATATATTCATGAGTCGATTTTTATTTCCGTATAATAATTTTATTGCGTTATAGAATAGGTGAGCCCATTTTATTTTATAGTGTTCATCCAAACTCTTGTAAAGCTATTCCTTTTACTCAACAAAATTATGAATGGTGTGCTCTCACCTTTGAGTGGAAAAAGAAGAAGAAGAAGAAGAAAATAGTTGGCTATTTGGATATGAGAAATTACAGGAAACTAATCATATATATATATATATATATATATATATATATATATATATATATATATATATATATTTAATGTTTGCTTATTATGCCTGCCCACTGATTTATTTGAGGTAGGATGGCTTAATATTTCTACGTCATCTATTCTTTTGCTAAAACATGGCAACTGCTTAATGAGTTGATTGGCCTGAACTCTAGGCAGGAGAATCTACCCAATGGGACCCACCGGATGAATGACTTGGATCTGAAACACACCATTTTGACGTTGGTACACGAGTTAGCAAGTAGATGAACTAACTTGTGTTCCCATGCGGGCTTAGCCAGCCTCTTATGCTCATGATTCACAATAACATGGGCTTCTTCGGATGAGGAAAGGTTGTTGGTGGGTTTCAGTCCTCGATATATAAATATATTTTCTTATTATTTATTGTTTTTATTGGGCATCTCACACGTATATGGCCATGGAAGAAGATTCACCATATGAGTTCTCCCTTCCTCTTTTGACCACTCACTATTTTAATTTTAACCATCCATTTGATACCCATTAATTGGATGGATAGGATTCTGCCAGTTTAATTTTACGCATGTTCTCCATCCACAATGGATACCCACAATTTGAATGGCCTGGATAGCTGCACGTCAGAACAGATAATGAGTCAACACCATTTTTTAAATGGTGCGAGACTAGAATTGCATACCAGGCCATGAAAAGTATTTTTGACATGAGCTTAGACGACCGTTGATGTGGCATGCGTCCTGGTTACGCCATTGCATTGCGACTTGGCGTGGGTCTTGGTCTATCTTTCTTTCTGTACACTTTCTTTTAAGGATGTCATCTGTATAATTATATACAGGAAATCGGTGTATATGCAATATGTACCGTCCATTACTTAATTTGTTAGGCAATCATAATCGTATGACGATTTTTTCTTTTGTAAGCAACGGCTCACAGCGTTTTCTTTTTCTTTCCGTTGAAAATAGGTTGTTGACTCGACCTGATGGTAGTGAATATTGTTCTAGGGTTGCAACTTGGGTTCAGGTCAACCCCAATCTGACTTAGGGCTGCAACTTGGGTTGGGATCAATCTGAACCTACCCAAGTTCAGGTCAGGTAGGGTTTCAAGGTCCTTGCGTTGGAAAATGTCAACTTGGGTTGAGCAAATTTGGGTTGATTAGGTCGGTTTGGGAACAATCACATGTATTTGGGTTGGTCACGCCCGGTTCAGTTGAGTTGGGTTGAGTCAAGCATAAAGGAATTTGGGTTGGGCACCTTTGATTTCCATTCAGGTCTAGTTGGGTTGCAGGTTGGTTTGAGCCTCATACCGACCCAACCCAACCATATAGTTCTGTTGGGTCGGGTTGCCGGTTGGAAATTTTCAACCCAATGTGAGTTGGTTGGGTTTGAGTTGAGCAAATGCCTGTTGGATAGGCCACAGTTCGAGTTGAGCAAATGCTGGTTGGATAGGCCATGTATAGGGGTTGGGCTGGGTTGGGTGAAGTTAGGTCAGTTTAGGGTTTAGCATGGAGGAATTCAGATTGGAATTTGGGTGGAGTCTGGTTGCAAGTATAGGAAAAATATATTGAAAAATCGAAAAATAAAATTATTTAAATTTCCATACATTGGAACACTGCCTACGTCCATGCCTGAGCACACTGGCACGTACATGTGTGCATTACAGTTCTATACATTAGAACACGCAAACCGAGCATCTCATCCTCAATTTCTCCAGGTAAGAATACTACCCACTCAACCACTTATAAAACACAACTTTTCTCCTATTCTTTCTTATGAGAGACTGAAAAAAGCACACTTTTCTTTTGAAAATTTCAAAACCGTTTTGGAAGGAAAACAAAATTTTTAAATATTTTATTTGTTTTTTAAACCAAAAATTTCAACAAGAAGTTAGGTCACCCTTGGGTTTGGAAGGGCTTGGGCTGACTCTCAACTTGATCCAACCTGCCAGAGTTGCCCCCTCATTGTTCCTCTTGACTTTTAGGCAGATGGGGTTGGCGGTCTGCGGATGGACATGTAAACTGAATGTACAGCAGAGATGCTTTACACACCATGTTCAGGTGCATAAATGATTTTTACACTTCTTCTTCCTTAAAAAAAAAAAATAAATAAATAAATAAAAATCTCTTCTTCTTCTGTTTATATATATAGCTTGGGCATGATCAGTGGGCCACATCATATACGAGTATCATGCATGCCCAATCACCAAGTTCTGGATCATGCTTTGATTTGTAGGGTAAAATATTGCTTGACCTAATGCCCACACGTTCCAGCCTGTGAAGGAAAACATATAGGTACCAATAGGTAGGGCGACTTTAAGTTGGAGCATTAATTTGGTACTCGTGGGTTGAAATTAAGGAAAATCTACTGTTGTTGTACTTCAAAATTGTCTCCTGTTTCCCATAAGTGTAATAAGTTGGCAGACTGGTCAGCAGCCAGGAAGAATTGGTGGTGATGGAGATAAAAAAAAGAAGACAGAAAGGTGTTAGGTGCAGTTAACACATGCGGTGGAACCCACCCTTGATGCATGTGTTGTATCTATACGCCGACCATCAGTTTTTTCAGCTCATTTTAGGACATGGTCTATAAATCCAAATCTCAAGTGGACCAAACAATAGTACTGAATTCTCCATTAAAAACTTCTTGTAGGGCCACAAAATTGGATCAAGCTGATATTTGTGTTTTCCATTCATTCAGCTTTGTGTGACCTTTATCAATAGGTTGGAGAAAATAAACATTATGGTCCACTTGAGATAAGGCCACACTGACCTGAATGAATGAAAAACACAAATATTAATTTGATCCAAAACTTTTGTGGCCCCAAAGAAGTTTTTGATGGTGTGTCCACTATTCATGTGCATTAAGCCCAACTTCGAGAATAGAATTTCATGGCTTGAGAAGGCTTTTGCATTATTTGAGTTAATTAAATGATAGTTATACTATTTGTCACCCAAGTTGGTGCACGGCGAGAAAGGCCCTCTATTTTTTTTATCAATGGCCTTATTTGAATTGTATAGTTCTTGTTGGGTTAAGGTGAATACCCCCCAGGTTGTGTATCCTTCTTTTAGATTAATAAAAGAAAAAAGAGTAGCACAACTTTATATAAAACAAAAGGATAAGAGGAGGTTAAATTTTATTTTATTTAAAAAAAAAAAAAAAAAACAAAAAAAAGGATGAAGAGGAGGTTGTTTATGAATTATGAAATGGAAGGGGGTGTTTGAAATTGAGGGAAAATGGAGTGAGCCACGTGACAAATTTCTTTCTTTATTTTAGGTGTTGCTCTAAACCTTATTTTAGCATTGTTTTGAAACTGTACTGGTTGCACTTGGAGATATGAATTTCCAAAGTAATACCTATCGTTACACATATGTCATGGTTTTTTTTTTCTTGTTTTTTGAAAGATCTAAGAGTGCGTTTGGCTGCCGTCCCAAGACTTGCTCAATTCATTATTTTTGAGTAAAAGGGAATGAACTATCAAGCAAGGCGTTCGGATGCCACATTTAATATAAAAGAATTTTTTGAGCTATAAAGGCCCAACTCATATATATTATATAATGCCCCCAACGGCTTGTTTTACTTGAAAAGGAAGGCATTTTGATCAAGATAATGTCGACTTCTCTCTTTTCTCTCATCCCCGGCATGCCCATTTCTTCTTGATGAAAACAACCAAAACCTTGCAGAACACCTGTGATGAAATATTTCATTTTAGTGGGATTTTCTTGAGCTTCAATTGTATTTTGGTATTCTTCATGAAAACCCAAAAGGAGTCATTTAATAATTAATCTATGTAGAAGTATGTTGTAACATGGAGTTGTTGGGTCGTTCATTAAACAAGAGTAGTCAATGTATATAATAACAGGCAGTCGCAGCCCTGCTGGGAACCATGAGAAGAATAAAAGGCCAAAATGGATTCAATGGTCTAGGAGTCCGCGCAGATCCTATTAGTATAAGAAATGAATCCAGGTCATCAACTAGGTGGGGACCAACGTGAATATGTCCTGTCCCCAAAATCTATCTGGTGCATTCAGCAAGTGGCCCACTCACAATGCGCATTGGAAGCTAAGGGCATCAAGTGTGTGGCCTGCCTGAGTTTTGGGAGCCAATTGGAGAAAAATAAGGGGTGTAGATGATGGGCGGATTGGATGTCATTAAAATATCATGTTGGACCCTATACATCTATTTGTAAGTTATGCTTATCGTAGAAATGTTTGCATTGGATGTCATTAAAATATCAAGGTGGGCCCCACACATCTACTTGTAAGTTATGCTTATCATCATAGAAATGTTTGTATTCAATTCGGCCTCTTTCTCACGCAGGTGCGGCCTGCCGGATGAGTTGATAGTCATGATTTATGGGTCAGAGCATGTTCATGGTTCATACTGTCTAATTATTGGTTCTAGTGGCACACTCACGTGCCTTCTTGGCACGTGCAAGCCATCTCCTCTTGAATGTCTTCTCTTGCAAACTACCGCGGCATTCCTCTATTAATATTTCCATCGTTTGAATGAAGCCTAGCTTTAAGGTTATTTTATAAAAGAAGGAAGTTGTTAACAATCCTATCTCATCTCTACCGCAACTACCTCCGATTGGTTAGCATTTATGAAGGTTTCAAATTTAAATTGTATTCTATAATTCTATAAATACAAAAGAATCCCTATGATCCAATTCAATGTAAGTTTACTTCTAACATTGTAGTATATTACAATATTAGAAGTAAACTTACACTGAATTGCATCATACGGATCCTTTTCTATTTATAGCTAGAGTGGATAGAATGCTAACCACACGGAAGTAGTTGCGGTGGACATCATCTTGACGTGCTGCAGTACCATAGGTTGAGCCTTTGAGGCTGGGCCATTTGGATCTAAACTGTTCACGGAGCCTCACTTTGTATAGTGAAAAGTCAACAAATAAAAGCTTTTAATTGAATTATTTCACACCTTTTATAATTTAGCTATGCTACTTTAAACATTAAGTGGTAACCATAACTTTTGTATAATCAAAGTATTGAAATATTTAATCTTTTAATATTTTCATGCATTCCAAGTCTATCAAATATTCAGATTGAGTCACTTGAAAAGAAATTAAATCTAACGCAAATTGACACATGTGAGGCTCAACATGATTTTCGCGTGGACCTGATTTTTCAGAAACAAGTAAAACTGATCCAAAGAATATATGACTAAATGATCCAACATCCTAAGTGCCTGAAAGAAACGAAGTTGGCCTTCTCTCTTTTATCTATCAGTTTTTAAAGATGCAATGCAATGTTAGGATTATTCCATTAAGTGGTTCTTAAGAGCCATATGCATTTCATGACGGGTCACGACAAATAGATGGCTGAATTTTTTATAATGCGCGCCTACCTTTCTGAAAACGACCTTAGCTGTCCATTTCATGGGTTGTTGATCTGATGGTTAGAGCTGTCCAATCAGTGTGATTTTTTTTTCTTGGCAGCAATAAGAGTTGGTTGGACCTAATGGAGAGCCAAGATCAGTTGACTGAACTGTCCGAGCGCCTCTTTGCAACCACAACTATACAAATTTAAACTTTAGTGTGTTCATGTACATGTACCATGACATGCGTGCCTGACTTAGCATGTACCGAAATGACCGGCATGCATGTTGGAGGACTGCAAAGCAAACAAAGATGAATCAAGTAGAATATTCTAATTGTACAATCTAACCTAATCACAGAGACTCCAAATTTAATTTGGAAAAATTCTTGTAGACAAAAACCATGCTACAAAAAGACAAATATACATTATAAAAGCAGAAAATTTGCCGAGAGAGTTAATCCAATTTGAACAAGCCTCAAATCACTCAAGTTACACCCTTAAAACTCTATGAACGAATTAAAAAGCTCTTAGCTATTCCTAATTACACCCATATGTGGGTGTGTGTGTGTGTTGGATAATTTTGAAAGATAATCTAGTCCATTGAATTGTGAATCGACGGTCATGATTGATATCAATTTTTATTGAAAATATTTTTCACAATTTTTTTTAAAAAATGATCAAATCAATTGGATCGCAAATCGATTGTCACGATTGATGTTGGTGTTTATTGAAAATTTTCAAAAGATAATCCAGTTCATCGAATCGCAAATTAACAATCCCGATTGATGCTGATTTTTATTAAAAATATTTTTAAAATTTTTTCAAAAGTTGATCCAATTCATTGAATGGCAAATCAATGGTCACGATCGATGACAGTTTTTATTTAAATATTTTTTTAGAAATTTAAAAGATGATCCGATCTATCAAATCATGAATCGACGGTCACGATTGATGTCGTTTTTTATTTTTTTTTAAAATGAAAATTATTGAAAGATGATCTGGTCCATCGGACTATGAATTGATAGTCACGCATTAATGTTGGTTTTATTGAAAATATTTCTAGACTTTGCATGGGATTTCTCTCCTCCCTACAACATCTCCCCAAATTCTCCTCAAATTTTCATGTAATTTTCAATTTTTGAATTTTTCTTTGATTTTCCCTCCCATTTTCGAATTTACTTTCTCCCCTCTCCCATCACTCCACCTTGCATTTCATACAAGATTCTCTAGTATCTTTTCTTCCTATAGCCCCCCTTTCCATGGGGAAGAGCTCTGCTATAAATTATAGCCCCATTTGGAGCTTCGTGCCGATATGCACAAGCTCTCAAGTTCCCACTCTCTTTCTCTTTCACGTTCTCCCTCCTTCCCTCCTTTCCTTTTAATTTTGGTTGCCATTTGAAGCTTAAGGCCAGAAAGGTGGTCCCATTGGTGTGAGGTGAGTGCAAAGGTAAGACTTTTCTTCTACATTCCTCTTCATTTTTTCTTCTTTCCATCTTTCTTATACCTCTTCTTTTCTTCTCTCGTAGGTGGTTCTTCAAAGGACTAGGTGGGGCCAAGTGTGGTGCCAAATTCAAGTGTTTGTTGGGCTCAAGGTGTTGTACAAGGATGGGCTTTCAATTCCAACCTTCTTCCATTTTTTCCTTCTTATTTTCCTTTCTTTTATTCCCACCCAAATGTAAGATTGTCTCCTTTCCCATGTGCATTATCTTGCATAGGGAAGATTTCATTTTTGGGAGATGACACGTTGTATAACAAATGGTTCTAAAGTGAACCCTTGGGCCCCATGTGTACTTGGGTGGTCCCAAGTTTTCTTTTGGTTCCCATCCTTTCATCTACCCTCATGCTCTTTTCTATGCCTTCATTCAATGCTTCTTTTCTATTTTTTTATTCTTGGAATGTGATTGGGCCCAATGAAGTTGAAGAGGCCCACATCAGATTTTTCACCTCCCAAATTCTTCAAGATGGCCCAAGAATTGCTACAAGTCCATATAGCCAAGAGAGAGAAGCCCGTGTCCTACTTGATCGCTTTGAATTCCAAATGGGCTTGTGATCCCATGTTGAGCCCATGTGTATGTGAACTAGCCCTCTTACTTGAATTTTGAGTCTGAATGAATCCTTGAAATGTTTTTCAGGTTTTCTGTGTTTTAGGCCAAGATGGCTAAGTTTTTTAGGCTTTAGGTTTGAATGGGCTTTGGATTGCTTTTGGAGCCCATGTAAGTATTGACAAAAGGACTTAGCCTCTTATGGCATATGTGGGCCCCAACCTATCTTTATGAATCCACATGAATACTTATAAGGTCTTGTTCATTTCTACACCCTCATGGGCCTTGACTTATCTTACGGGCCCAAGTGCTTAAGGGCCTAGAATAGCGCTCTCTTTTGTATTTTGAGTTTAAATGGGCCTGAGCTCTTCTTTTGACTCCTTTGACAAGGATAAGAAGCCTCGAGTTTCTTGGATTTTCTTTTGGATTGAGGTGGGTCATCAGTTTCCCTCTCTTGGCCCATGTGGGAAATGCGCTTGGATTTGATTTCGCTTTCACATTTGAATGGGCCATAAATATTCTCTCGAGCCCATCTTGTCATGCTCTTTTTCCTTGGAATTAGTGGGCCTCAAATTTTCTTTTCTAGTCCATTATTCCTCAACTGATTCCTTTAAGGACCCGTATGTACATGTAAGAAGGGAATTTGGTAGCCCTTGTATACAAGTGGACATTAGACTAGCCCTTGAAACCTTTCTTGATCCACTTGATGCCAATGTAGTAAGTGGGGCACTCTTGGGCTTTTAATTGCTTGCTAAAATGGGCTTCTACCTTTTAATTTTTGCCCAACGAGTTTTCACAATTACGTAGAGGGTAAGAACCTTTCTTTCATCAAAGTCATATTTACTTTCCAATGTACCACATTAGTAGGTTTTTTCCTTAATCCTTTACAATGTACCACATTAGTAGGTTTTTTCCTTAATCCTTTACTTATGAAAATGTCATTGCCTCATGCTTTTGAAGTGAGGATTTTGGATAGGACTTGTAATGTGGCATTTTAGCACTTGCTAGGATCTACCCTCTCTTAGTGGTAGGATGGGACCACTGATGCCTAGGGTTGCCCATTTCTGAGATTGAGCATTCTCGCAGGGCCATTCCCATCTCATGTACTTATGACTTTTTAAAGGGACAAATCTCAAATGTTCGTCTTTTCCTTCGTCAAGTGCCCACATTGTAACCTTTCAGTTCATTGTGGAGTATGGGATAAAAACCCTTGCTCTTATGATATATTTGATCTTGAGGCCTTAACTATATGGGTTTACTCCGATGGCCCGACTAAAGGTGATAAGCTATTTAAATGTTAAAGGAGAGAGGATGAGATACTTACCTTGCCCTTGCTCCTAGGTAGATATGAGGAGGACCCCTAGTTGTGTTAGTTCTTCAGTCGAGCCTATGGTAGATCGAACCCATATTCCTCGGTCTGGAGATCACCTGTCTTCTACGGCTTGTGAGGGTGCACCATTGCCATTCATTACGGGTCAGGGTGTGCGCAAAAAATGGGATGAGTGGATCCTTGGCCTTCAACCCAGTCTAGATGCTATTTTGGATTCCCCATTCTCGGGGTTGTTAACTCTTCGGTTTGATAAGAATACGCTAACTGACAGTTAATGGGGGCTCTCTGTGAACATTGGAGAGAAGAGACTCATAATATAATTACTATAATTCCTGTAACGATTTACACACTCTTGTATCTACTTAAACCTTACAACATATGAAACTTAACAGACACTTAGACACACCGTTAATCAAGCGGAGTATCTTCACCTATCCACATGTGTGGTGTGTTTGAATATTTTTTAGGAAAAAATTCTTACAATAGGGTAGAATGTAATGACCCAAGATTTTGGTGCGCATACATGCATGTTCATATATACACACCTGCATTCATCTAAGCATTCATGCATAATCCTTAAATTTATTCACGCATTCATGCATACACGCGTCCATAAAGTATACAAGTTGTTACCATTGATATGCATGATCGATTTATTTAGTATATATCAATGATTGATAATTGTATGGTTTTGGTGTGTGTATATATGTATATGTATACATGTACTATCTTTACTCATACAATTAAGATCAATTGTATGAGTAAAGATACACTAAACCAGTTCAAATTTGAACTGGTTCATTCATTAACCAGTTCAAATTTAACCGTGGAACATACACTAAACTCGATCGTTCATACGCCGTGTAGGGTATACAGTCACCCACTCATCCATCCATTTTCAAGATTATATTTTAATCATCTAAGTCGTTTATCCCATGATCCACCTATCTGTAACGCCCTGAAAATTGACACTCAAGTACAGAAACTTCGGTCTCGAGTTCCCAGGTGTGAGCCAAATGAAAATGCACGTATGACCTCGTTTAGATTCACATTCATTTCACACATGAGCGATCAGAGTAGCGCAATTCAAATTTGCGGATCGAAAGTGAGGTAGAGATAACAAAAATCAATGAATATAAGGCTAACTGTCAAAATACAATAGAAAAAGTAATGTCTGCCCAAACGAATACAAACCACAATATACATATCCAAAATCAACACATAAAGTATGCCCACTGGAAATCTCAATATTACCTGCATTAATAACATCGCCTGGTTGGTGTTTTAAAACACTGTCCCAAGTAGGAGTGAGTAGCTAACTCAGTGGTTCCATTAGTTCTAAGTTACACATGTTATTAATCCAATCAGCACAGGTAATGATAAACAAGGCATCAAGTATTTCCTAAATACTCTTGTTAAATGTATGAATAAGATTATTAAATGATGCATGACCTCACAATCTAATACTCCCTCACAAGCGAGTTCAATGCCTATTTCGTAAATACCAACATTCCTTCATCACGTGACCACGACGCCCAAGTCGCCACGGCTTAAACTAATGTGATGAATGTTTATGTTAGCCAAATAATTATTAAGTTTTATTCATCCAACATATTGACGAAGTTATGATACCAAGATTATATCAGGAGTCTTTATTAGGATGACGTGACTCGTTACCACACGTAGCGGCTCCTTACTAGTGTCCCTTGATCCAACTTTAGATATCACCAGTTTATCTCACCAATTAATAATTTCAAAGGTACGACGTGATACCCAAAGGTATGAGGATCAACTCGGCATGTGTCGTCACCCAATACCGGGTATGATCACTCAGTTCCGAGGTGCAGGCTTGTCATATAAAACCAAAACACACTTTAAAAAAAGAGCTCGTCACTCAATTCCATTCACGGCCGAGTCATTCGAACGATACTTTGGCACAGAACCATCGGCCGGGTAATTTGACGAGGACCATTCGAACAATGATTTATGTCACGCTCCAAACCCGAAAATTAGATTCATAAGAATCCCAATTGTCGAATCTGATGCCGACAGCCTCCGTAGTACTCCATTCTCGGCTCCTAGCATTCATATGCCAGATTCTGATCCTGGGATCATATAAGGAGGATTTTTTTTTTTAATGTACATTTAACTAGTAATATGCATAACTACAAGATTACCCAATTCACAAAGGCAACATCATCATCATATATCCACAATATAATCATTTGAGTACAATACTTGAAAGGGAAATACATAAATAGAAAATCAAGCTCCAGAAGACTACTGCACGCTCCACGCTCAACACTGCTACAACCTAACATCACTTGCACGCATCTATCGTGCATAAGCTTATAGAAAGCTTAGAGGGTGGTGTAAGTGTGTGCACAAGGTAAGTGTCAAGTGTTCAATACAATGCCATCATCATACAATACCAAAATTTCTGGTCATCCATAAATCATACAATATCGAAATAAGCAAAGATACTGACAAGATCGTGAATTATCAAAGTAAGCAGAAATACTAACAAGATCATAAATCATACGATAACAGAGTAAGCGAAAGTATGGACAAGTCCATAAGTAAATCAATAGTAGAATACGTAATATAGAACAGTTATGCAACAAGGAGTTATGAAGAGCCAAATATCATATGCCAAGGATGCAATGCAATATACAAATCCTACTAAGTCTATTTAGGCCATATAAGTGTAGAAATATAGCAACCCAAGATGTCATATGCCTGCGGATGTAATGCAATATGCGATGCGAATGAAATAACCATGCTGGAGTGTGAAGTCGGGATGATAGTACGTAGTATCGCAGGTTACGAGGTCCATCACAAGGGACTTCTATCCAAACCAGTCCCATACCTAAATTTGGATAGTCAGACACAACGTGGTAACTCCTGATCTCAGGTTAGTCGCGCGCCCAACCGAAATCCTTACCATAATGAAAGTACACAACAATTAGTTGCGCACTACCAGCCCGAGTGAATAATGAATGAATGAATGAATGAGCATACAACTCCTACTCAATAAGTCCACATATCAATACGGTTCCTCTTTAAAAAAATCATCGGGGTCTATTACACTCCAAACCAGATTGTCGCCCTATCGCGCGCAACAAGGTGAGTGGAAGAGACCTCACTATCCGCCTGCCAATATCGGGCCCGACTCGTTGATAGCGGACCCATTCCTCGAGCTGGTCAGACTCAGTCTAGCATTACCCTTCCTCTCGGGCAGGTAAGGCCGCACGCCCTTCCAACCGACCACAACACAGTGGGAGATGCGCCCTAACGGTATACAGCCCTCATGCGCTCATGCATCCACTCGGTCTAGATGTTGGAGCAACATCTGGAACCAAGAGGGTTTAAGGACTTTCACCCAGGGATATCTATAGCACCCCATGTATAACAGATTTTCGGTGTCCCATCTGGCCATCCACGATATGTCTGTGGAGGCTACGACCCTGATGTCGCTATGACATATAGTAAGCACGACACACATTGCAAGATGCATAAGTCGTACAATCCAATCATGCATCAATCCTGCGCATACCGTGCGCTCATGTAAGACAACCTCCGCCTATCAGGGAGTCTCGTAACAACTAGCACTATGACATATGCAATGGTCAATCATATCTCATAACAGACATGCAGATGATGCGTATGGGTATGTATCATGATGCTATACAGTCACATTCTCATAATCGGTATCAACGATCGGCCTCGACAATGTGGACATTTAACCAACATTGCCCTCAAGGAATGGCCCACATAGAGCCTAACATATAATGGGCACACGGCCTCACACAAAGGCCTAATATACAACACAATGAGCCTTACTCAAGGGACACATACAAACAACAGGTGAGCCCTGCTCATGGGCCTCAAATACATGACATGTGGGCCCTACACATGGGTCTCGAATACATCAAATGGGCCATGCATCATGGGCCTAATGCATATCACAAGGGGTCTTGCCCATAGGCCACGAATACATCACAATGGGCCTTGCCCATGTGCCATGGATACATCACAATGGCCTTACCCATAAGCCATGAATACATCACAATGGCCCTTGCTCAGGGGCCTCAAATACACCACGATGGACCCCATCACATAGACCTCATATTCATCACCTTAGGCCTTAAACACGGGCTGCATATACATCATACAGACCGAATACACATCACGATGGGCCTCAACTATCGTAATCTGCCTCGACGATCGGAGTCGGCCTCGATAATCAGAATCGGTCACGACAGTCAGAATCGTCAATCGGCCACGACAATCGGAATTGATCGATAATCGGTCACGATAATCGACCTTAATTGCTAATCGATCAATCGGCCATGATAATCAGAATCGGCAATCGGCCACGACAATCGGAATCGATCGATAATCAGCCTCGATAATCGGAATCGACAATCGGTCACGATAATCAGAATCAATCGGTAATAAGAATTAGCAAATCGGTCACATCAATCGAAATCGGCAATCGGTCACAATAATTGGGGTCAGCAATCGGTCAAGTCAATTGGAATCGATCGGTAATCAAAATCGACAAATCGGTCACGTCAATCGGAATCGGCGATCGGTCATAACAATCGAAATCGATCGATAATCAGAAGCGGAAAATCGGTCATGTCAATCGGAATCAACAATCGGTCATAACAATCGGAATCGATCGATAATTAGGATCTACAAATCGACCACGTCAATCGAAATCTGCAATCGGTCATAACAATCAGAATCGATTAATAATCAGAACTGGCAAATCGGTCACGTCAATCGGCCTCGATCGATAATCGGTCAATCAGCCATGACAATCGGAATCAGCAATCGGCCATGATAATAGGCCTCGATCGATAATTGGTCAATCATCCACGACAATCAGAATCGATCGATAATCAGTCTCGATGATCGGTATCGGCAATCGACATTGTTGAAAGTGGCCTAACAAGGCCTAAGAAAATGTCACAAGGTGGACATTTAACCATCATTGCCTATCAATATGGACATTCAACCAACATTGCTCCTAAGGAGTGGCCTATATAGGGCTAAGCATACAGTGGACCCACAACCTCATACAAGGTCTAATATACATCATCATAAGTCATAATTGCATCACATCGGGCCTCACTCGTGGGCTGCATATACATCGCCATGGGCCTTGGCACAAGGGCTATAAATACATCTCATTGGGCTACTTCCATGGGCTTTAAATACATAACAGGCGGGCCCTGCACATGGGCCTAATATACGTAACAGGTGGGCTCTGCACATGGGCCTCATTATATCAAGTTGGGCCGTGTTAATGGGTCGCACCAATGGGCCAAATATATCAAGTGGGCCGCATAAATGGATGACATAGATATACAATACATACATCACGGCGGGTAGCATATATGGCCTAATCCACAACACCAAGGGTCACGACCCATGGGCCTTAAATACATCACAAAGGGCTACGACCCATGGGCCCCAGCATACATTAAGTGAGCCACACCAATGGGCTGCACTGATGGGCCTCATATACCTTAAGTGGACCACATTAATGGACGGTATAGATATATAATACATGGATCAATAGTCGACCCTTGGATGATATGAATATTGAATACGTACACCAAGGTGGGCCTCATCACATGGAGCTCATATACATCAAATGGGCCATGTACAGCTAACAGGTGGGCCCAACACAGTAGATGAGTCCTGCGTACATGGAAGGTGGGCCTCATGAATCACAAATGGGCCCCATCAGCTGGATATACAACGCATACATTACGGTGGATCCTAGGATGGACTGTATAGATGAAATACGGATATCATGTGGGACCCATGTCCCTGTACAAGATGACACGATCGAAACGCCTACATCATAGGTGGGTCCCATATAAATGGACGATGTGGCTGAAATACATACATTATTGTGGGAGCCACGGACATCGGTGTGGATGAACCACAATATCAAGGTGGCCCCACCTATAATACATGGATGATACAATACATGTATAACTGTGGGTCTCACACATGTGGCTCACTAGAGTTTTGAATCTGCCTCACATCCATCTGGACGTGAGGATATAAAATGCGTACATCAAGGTGGGTCCCATCCCACACATGCAGCACGTGTGGGGTGGGCCCCGCACACAAGCCAAATGGGAAGCAGCATAGATATAACACGTACCAAGTGCTCGACCACAGCACTTGATGACATCTGTCTAGATCAAATGAACGGTTAGGATGAAACACATCTGATGGTAAGACCATCAGATCTTGCTGACGTCATGAGACCAGCTAAATAGCTGGTGTATAGTACTCCAGCCTATCCACTCATAGCAGGTGGGTCCCAAAGAGATGGATGGCGTGGACATACAATACATACATCATCGGTGGAGCACACGTTCGGATGAATGGACGGTTTAAGATATACAACATGTTAGCAAGGTGGGCCCCATCTGTACAGAAACGGACGGACAGTGTGGATGAGACCCACAACGTCCAGCGATCAGGAAGGTGGGTCCCACGTGAGGCCTATCATATACATATGATATATATGTTGAAGATATTATATATATAATATATAATTTAATAATATATAATAATATATTATTATTGTAACACTATGAAAATCGGGGGTCGAGTAGCAACTCAACACCCAAGTTTCAGAACATCACTTATGCAACATAAATGCTTATGATTGAATGTTGTTTACGTTAGTGCATCAGTCATGAGTGGGATTATACCCAAGCAGTAATTCATACTCCAGATTGAGTTATAAAACGCAAGCGGAAGACTAAAAGATGTATAGAAATGTATATAAGTCAAAAATCATGATCGGTCTCCAGAGTATGAATACATCACTGAGCTATCATATACATGTCATAATACAAAAATCAAAATGCCAAAAGAATAGTTCCACTAGCATGGTAAGCCCTGTAGCCCCGTCACTCCGAATAGCCTAAGCAAAACCATCAGAGAACTGCATGTAGGAGAACTCATCCTGATCATCATAGTAGTCAGGCTTAGCCTCCTGCACCTCGCCAATACCTGCATCTAAGATAGGATCTGGTGGGTGTCCAGAACATCATCCTGTAACGTGGGAGTGAGTAGCTAACTCAGTGGAACAATAAAGCATAGGTTAACATGTTATCAATTCAATCAAGCAGTAATGATAAAGCATTACAATCAAACACTCCTAAGTACTGTAATTAATGCAAGGATGAGGTGCAATCATGATGCGTGCCCTCACCGACATACACCCTCATGCGACACCATCTTACGCTCGCGGCATGCTTTCATCCCTCAAGGGCTCCATATCTTCCAGGCACATGCAATGCGATATGGGCATGATTACCGAGTTGTTATTAGTCCTTTTCATACAGCAGGATTGGGAAACTAAGGTATCTCCCTTATATCATTCCCAAACAAGGATCCTGTCTAGGGTCGTCACTCCTAGTTAATCTCATACGATGATGTGGTACTAGGTCGCTGTAAAGGGCTGTCAGGGCTGTTACACGCACTCGTTGCATCGCTCTCCCATCACATTATCATTACAGGCCTAGTTTATACTTTGTTTACTACAGGAAGGCTCGTCGCATCTCCATAGATTCATAATATGCTCGAGGTCACTACAAAGGGCTGTCAGGGCTGTTACACGCACTCGTTGCACCGCTCCCCCATCACCTTATCAATGTAGGCCGACAGCTCGAATACGGTGTCCCATACCACCATATTCGGCTCACGAGTCTGGGTTGCTCACTGGTCACTACGGGGAGGCTCGTGGCCACAGCGTAGGCCGATAGATCGACCACGGTATCCCATACCACCATGCCCGGCTCATGAGTCTTAGCGGATCAAGGTACCAAGGTTAACAGGATTCACTGGTGAGTCAAGTACCTTAGGTTCAAACAGAGGCGTCCATACATGGTGAACATACATCAGACAGATCGGGTTACTTGACAAGCTCGACTAACACGAGCGCACATCGTATCGATCGACATGAGGTGCGTGAGCACTTCATGTGGCCTAACCACTGCCGACGACCAATGTACGACTCGGGTTCGTCGAACACATCATACGTGGCGAATGAATCTTAACCACGATTTTAATCCCGTTACCGACTGCCTGGACTAAATCTTAGTCCCAACTTCAATCAAGAATCATATGAGATAGGTAGAGCAGGAATAAACATGTAATTCAATTCTTACAATCAAGAAGCATATTATGAAAATACATCACTAACAAGATTTCACACACATTCACTTCATGAAATAAACAGACATTACAATGTAGCGTACATGTAGAAAATCATCTACATAGTTGAGATAACCGAGATTTGTATCTCGATCCTCCTGCAGAGTATTCTAGGTGATCACTAGCACACTCAGATATTTTCACAAACGCATAGACTACATATATCACCTTACATGATGTATGAGGATTACACGTGTTAAGTCAAATCCTTTCACTAGGGAGTTGCCCCGTAATACCACATGCATATACCCATGATGGATAACCATGGTGTGTATGGATCTGAGCTCCATGTTCATTCAAACATTTCTACAAATACTTGGGCTACGCACTTAGCCACATATAACGTATCTTTGCCATGACGTAATTTTGGGCAAGTCCTTTCGCTAAGGAGTTGTGGCACATGTATTAGGCATATATTCATGACAAATAAATATGTCAAGTACAATTTCAAATTCCAAACATATTCAAACATTCCAACATATACATAGAATACACTATATTCTACATGGTTCATGTGAACACGTATAACGAAACAGACGACACATTTTACATGTGAAATAGCATCTATGTCAAGAATAAACCATTAACCAACATTGAAAGCCTTAAAAACCATAACCTATAAGTCTATAGTCCGCACCTTACGCCGATAAACGCGTAACGAATTCAGTTTGTTCACTCACGCTTCGTCTACGGCCCAACGGCAACGTATTACATGAAATAGGTTAGCTATCACTTCACTTTAAATAGCTGAAACCCTAGAACTGATTAGGGTTAGGGTTTTCTTACCTAGGAATGATGTCAGAATCACCGTAGTAGCGATACGGTAGTGGTATTGAAGCACGTGGAGTGGCAGGGTAGAATCCTTGGTTGAATCTCCTACTCTCTCTCTCTTTCCTTCTTTTTCTTTCTTCTCTCTCCCTTAGGTTTAGAAAATTCGTATGGGATATGAGAGAGGGGTTTTAAGGCCCTTATATAGGCCTAAAACTCATCCAATTAGACTCAGGGCCATGGTATACTTAGGTTATGTCCAAATACGGACTGTTTCGTTTCAACGGAGCACTTCTGGAGGTCCTGTTACTGTGTGCGGTCGGACTTAAGCTCATAGATGCTGGATCTTAATCAAGTTAAGTTTTCAACTCAATCAGATTTTCAGATCGACCGTGACGGACTGGTTTCAGTTCAACGGTCACCGGAACTCGATCAGGACTACAAGTATACTGACATGAGTGGGCCATCATCCCTGATCAAAGGGTGTATTTGGGTCAAATTCTAACAGTCTGAATGTTTAGAAATATTACGCAAGTGACACGTTACAGATTACTTAAATTAGATTTAATGTATAAAGAAAGCTACATTTTCTCACACTCTTCGCTCCGGACTCAAGGAAATCGTCTTAGAGCATCGTTTGGACGTGATTTTCGTGGTGCTTGTCAAGTCCAACAATGCGGTCAATATCTTCTAAGTTTATCGCTATCGGACTTTCGATGCGCGGTCCAGGTCCGATACGGAGTTTTCGAATACTCCCGTGAACAACCGGGTTTAGAGTTAGATCCTAACTTTTGGGATAATGTAGCGTCAACTATTCTACACGTTTTAGCTCTAGCAGATCGTATTTAAAGTGAACAGTGCTAATTTCACAGCTAGTCTAACTTAGCACTAGTTAACTTATGTTTAATTTCTAAGGGAATTAGTCCTAAGTGATTTCTGATCGAGGTGATACTCGGATCTTGGTACGAAATTTTTCGAGTCGTTACAATTATGTATCTATATTTATATAAAGGGTCCAGCGTTCCAGGTCTGGACGCTGGACGGACGGTTTAGATCTGATACATACATCATGGGGGTGGCCCATGCAGCAAATGGAGATGGACGACATTGTTAAACACATGTATGTGGAGTCCACACGTGCATGGGTCCCACAGCTGCTCTGCAGCATGGATGAATCACATATATCACGAGTGGGGCCCATAGGACCATCTAACCTGTCCAGCATCGTCCAGATGGTCTAGACGGTGCAAATGAAACAAATACATCATTGTGTGGCCCAAACAGTAGGTGGGCGGTTGGGATCCAATAGGTACAATCACGTGGGACCCACTGAGCTAGCTGACGTGAATGGACAGTGGGTCCCTACCAGCTGGACGGTCGGGATATCACATGGGACCCACAAAGCTTATTGACGTGAATGGATAGTGGGTCCCACCAGCTGAACGGTTTGGACGTTGACGCTAAGAGGGGCAGAGCCCTGCTGCTAGCCGTCCATGTGTTGGACGGCCCAACTAAAAAAAAAATGGATGGGCGGCACTAGAAGCATGAAGGTTGGGCATGGCTGCTGATCAGCGCACGCCAACCCCTTGAATTTTCAAAAGGGGTGGGTCCCACATGAGGACCCTACACTCATGGATATATATATATATATATATATATATATATATATATATATATATATATATATATATATATATATATATATATACATGCCATATATGAATATGCCAACATCCAGATCCTCTGGACGTTCTAGACAGATGGCGTGGATGCATCCATCCAGGTGGGCCATTGGTCATAGGGAAAGAGAGAGAGGGGGACAGATCGCGATGATGGAGGGGCCCCACCACTATGGGCTCCTTTTTGATACAAAGCATACATCAAGGTGGGTCCCACTACATGTGGGCCCTTAAATCACAAAACTAAAATAAAATAAAATCACAAAGATGTAGATCCAAGATCACTCACCTCGAGATCTCTCATTCCTTCTTCCGTCAATGCACGATAGAGTCTCAAAGGAACAATTTCAACGGTTGAGATGGGCTTAGGATGGTGGGATCATGTGGTAGAAAGGTAGGCCACACTACTCTCTTCCATGGAAGCCATGGACGTGAGTTGCTCCCATGGAGCTTGGGAGAAATGAGAGAGAAATGAGAGATGAGAGAGAGATGTGTAAGAGAGAGAGAGATGGGTGTGATGGGTGTGAATGAGTGATGTGTACTTGTGTAAGAAGAGTGTTGACTTTTGGGGTTGCTTGGGGATGGGATTGTACTTTGACATGTGAGGTGATGTGTAATTGATTGATGAGATTGATAGGATTTGATGTGATGTTCTCTTGGGTTTTGCAATGTGCGGTGTTTTTCCTCGAACTGAATGCAAGCCTACACCTTCTGGCCAGGGTATCGCCTTGGTGTGTGAGACGCGGCATCGGAACCGCAACGACGGAGCAGTCGCACAGGTACAAGTCTCGGGTCGAGCCGACTCTAAAATACGGGATATGACTCGAGATCGCGTGCAATTATCGATAGTAGATCGCGGGTCGCCGAAATTCGACCGGGAGGACCGGGAAGGTATATGGAACGGCACGGGCTAAGATACGAGTCTTACAATCTATCACCTTCATTAGTACTCACTGGTCACTATGGGGGATGCTCATTACCCCGGCATAGGGCGAAAGCTCGAAAACGGTGTCTCATACCACCATGCCCAACTCATGAGTCATAGTGAGATCGTATCGCACTAACGGTTATGAATTGACTCATCTATTAAGAACGGGATATTTTAGATTCGATTTGGTTGTGTCATATATTGTGAACATACATGATCAGACAACTAGTTCACTAATTTGATTGACCCGGAAGAACCTTGACACAACCGGCATTAGGTGCAAGCAACCTATGTAGTCCAGCTACTGTCAATCATCCATGTTCAATCTGAATCGATCAAACAAGCCAAGGGTGGCTGACCTAATTCGGGTCACCCCTTTGTTTGAGAGGTTAGTCAACTGTCCCAACATTATAAGCAATCCTAAACATCACTACAGACTTATCAATTCGTCACGTAGTCATAGTGAGATTTCATATGAAGCATGGATTTAACGACACATCCACTTAGGCATTTCATCAAACATATGAGCATAAGTGGAACAATACATTCACTTAGGCATTTCATCAAACATATGAGAATCAATAGAGAAATATGTTCACTTAGGCATTTCATCAAACATGTGAGCATCCATAAACAACTAATAACACATGTTGCAATCAAATTGAAAGCATGGATATGTTAGCAATCATCAAGTCATTCACAACAAGGTATCATTAACTAAGACCCTCAAAGGTCGATAAATGGAAACCTATGCATAATGGTCTACACCTTATAATGATTCGCCCGACTCAAGTGCTCTAGGATTAGAGTTATAGGGAAAATCCACCAAAACCTAAATAATCATACAAACAATTGTATGGACTAGAAAACCTAATTCAAAATATTAGATTAGATAGTAGAATCTATTTCACTATATATTTCTTACCTTCAATTGCCGCCGAGAGAACTCCACAAAGGATCCGCGAGTAACAAGGTGGCTATAGAGGGGGATGTGAGGGTACAAGTACATAAACCTTCATACTTCCAAGCTCTCCCTGTCTCTTTCTCTTCTTTTCTCCTTTTTCTCTTCTCTCTTTCTCCCTTTTTCTCTTATTGAAATTCGTATAGAATGAGGGGGTGCCCAAATAAGGACCTTATATAGTGCTAGAACTGGTGCAAACGGCCTCGATGGCTCTTTATTCACTATATTGACCATTGAGGGGTTGGTTTCTCACTAATGGGACCCAATGGAAGGCATATGAGTCAATCTAAGCCATGAAATACGTTTTTAAGAATGTGATATCTGTTCGGATACAAATATACGATGATCGGGTGTACCAATCAACCAGGAAGACCCTAACTTAGATTGATGGTGACTGACGATTAATCGGGGACATAACTATACAGATATGTGTGGAAAAATATATTTAGTTGGTACCCTAAATTTGGCCATGAACCGACGATCCGAAAGTTACAACTTCGAGAAAGAGCAATGGGCTAGTTTCACTTAAATTTTGGGTTTTCACTTAAGGCATTCACACATCTCATACACTTGGCTTGCGGGTCCAAGTTGAGTAATTCGAGACATGACTTGGGCTCGAAATCTCACGATGGACGCCAAGCCCACTAAGACGAATGTATTTCTATAGTCTCAAGTTTAGTGGGTCACTAACGAACGATTTAGAGCTTATTAGGATAATTAAGGCATTTTTTGAATGAATTGGCTAATGAGATTTCTTGTGCACAATGATTCGGGTTTAGATTTGTTAAGTGCATATAGTGTGGCCAATTTATAATTAGCAGAAATGGAGATTCGATCATAATAACCCTAAATCGTTGGTTCTAAGGCTAAATGAGTAGTTGGGTTGATTTGGTTTGCTAATTAAGATCCGACTCCTACTTTTTTCAGCTTTAGGTAGATCTTTATTTATTTACGGTTGTCTCAATTAGTCAGTGATAAGTTACCTAGATTTGGGCCCTAAATGAACAAATCCCGATGCTAGATTTGTACCCTACATGAACAAATACCGAGGCAAGATTTGAGGTTTACGTGATCGGCCGAATTTGTTGGCTTTTTACGGGTGATTAATTGTATTTGTGGGGTTTTTTTTATTGTATCACCCATGTATAAACTAACATTGAGTGTTAATGATCAATAAGTGGTAATATAAGTTAATTATATTAAAAATTCTCGAGGGTTTTTGAAAATTTAAAATAGTGAAAATTCAGGACATTACACTATCTGATCAACTAAAATCCTATTTTGCACTTATTTAAGTATGAAAGTAACTGTATATTAACCCATATATAGGATTAAACTCCTAATCATTTGATTATTTTACATATATATTATCATCCAATCGTACATCATACATGTATCTGCCAATTGGGCCACCCAAAAATCAAACAAAAATCACTGTGATGATTCTCACATTTCTCCGTACAAATTTACTGGAGTATTTCTTACATTTGAACATGATTTAACAAGTTTTAGAAGTCCACAAGTCATATGCATATTTTGGTGGTAAACTTATAATTTTTTAAAGAAGAGAAAATCATTCATGTATCCATACGTGCAACCGTAAATCCGACACCCCGTATCTCGCAACCGGGTAGCCCGTTCATAAAATCAATTGTACATCTACCTCTTTGCTCATAAAGGTACCACATGGTCCACTTAAATCTTATTTTTAATACATCATAACCATTCATACATGTATGGTATAACTCTCTAATGCAACATGTCTTAAATGTATGTAGCATGAGCATTTAAATTTTAATATTTTAAAGAGTTAATAGCATATATTAAATATTATTAATTTTTATTAATATTAGAAGTAAAGTTATTATCACGTGATTGTTGAATTTAGGAAACAAAATGTGTGCAATTATCATCATAAGTCACTAATCTATACCATCCCTCACAATGACCAACCCAATTATTTCAGATCGTCCAAGTTTTATTACAAAATTAACTAACCACCCGTTCGTTAACATAAACCAATAGAATAAAACTGTCAAATTCATACACAATATCAATACCGTCCAAAGAACTTCTCAACTCGCCATCCATCACCCAAATTCATCCATCTATTTTATCCATCAACCAACCCACCCAATTAGTCATCTATTGTACATTAATGATTTTACGTGTACGCACATGTATCCACTGCTCACATATGAGCATTATGCACATGCACAACCATGCATCACTTTATATACACATGTGAGACATTTTTTGTAATAAAGAAAATTAAAGGTAGTGAGTGTTTCACTTACATAAGGTGCCACTTAAAGAGACTGATTTGTTCTTTTTCTACATATGTGTATTACGTATGGTGGGACCCCTCTATTATAAATAGGGTCGTATTTATAGGCACGAGAAGTGAAAGTATACAAAAAAAATAATATAGAGATAAAATAATAATAATAATAATAAAATGGATAAAAATAAAAAGCTTTGTGAAGCTTTTGTCAAGGTGGGTGATCCATCTCTAATTTGAAAATTTTATAATTGTTGTTATTTAATTTTTTTATCATTATTGATAATTAATTTTAAATTAAAATTTGTAGAAAATTATTGTTTATTATTGATATTTTTATTTCTAAAATATTTAGAGAAAAAAAATTTTAAATGGTTAAAGTAAAAAATAAAAATAAAAAAATCTAAATTAGAATTTTAAATTACTGAATTTAATATAAAATAATTTTAAAATATTTGAATTATATAGGAATTAAATTTAAAATTATTTTGAATATAAGTTACATTTGAAATTAATTCCTTTGACGTAAATATGTAGGTTGATTCAAGTTATTGAATTCTGAATTTTTTATTTAAGACTAATTAATTAGAAATGATATACCAAAATAATTTATACTAATTAAAATAATGATATTTGTAATATAAAGTAAATTTTAATAATAACTTAACTCTAAATTTAATAATTTAATATAATTTATTGGAACTAAACATAAATTTAGTAAAATTTCAGTTTGAGAATACTGATGTATAATTAACTAATCTAAATTTATATTTAATTTATAATGGATTAACTTAGTTGTTTATTAGTAATTTAATTAGGTTGTGAATTTTAAGATTTACAAAATTAATTTTGATTAAGTATATTTAAATTATGATTTTAATTATAAATAATAATTAATATAATTTTTTATATTTAATCTATTAGATTTTAGGCATTAGAAATTAGTTGTTAATGTATATTTTTTATCTATGTAGTTACATAACCCTAATAGGTTGAATTTTAATAAAATAGAAATTCAACTCCGGGTTTGAAAAGAGAGAGAGAGAGAGAGAGAGAGAGTGAGAGAGAGTGAGTGAGTGAGTGAGAGAGAGAGAGAGAGATAATCTAATTAATATGTTTAAAATAAATCTTTTCTACAATTTATTAGAATGAAGTAGAAAATCATTATAAAATAATCAAATCTTATTCATATATTACTAAATTAATAAATTAAAATTGTTAAATATAAATGATACATTAATTTATAGGGATTCAGGATTTAACATGCGTTACTTTTAAGAGTTTCTACATTTTACTGATTTACAATTTTATAAAGAATTTTTAATTCAAATTTAAATAAAAATTTAATTTTAATTTTAATAAATTAATTATTAAGTTATATTAAAAATTAATTATGAATTTATAATCAAGGATTTTAATTATTTAATTACAATAATTACTAATTTAATAACTATCGAATCTTACATCGACTTTTATGCATAATTTGATAATAACTAAAAATATATGATGTAACTATGTACTTTGTAACTAATCTGCAGTAAATTACATATTTAATCATTTCAATTTGATTGGATGGTTGTCACTCATATCGTGTGGACATTTATTTTTAATTAATAATAAATGTTGAAATGTATGTGCGTTGTCCTAGGGATATCCCTAAAAGGAGGGCAATTGTATCCCTTGAGTGAAAGATCTTAAAGCTAGCAAGTAAGATGATTGTGTCCCTTGAGTGGAAGACTCTAAAGACAGAAAGTAGACCATCATGTCCCTTTTATGAAAGACCCTATAATCCACTGGATCTTTTGGAGTCTCCTTTGTGTACGGCGTATAGTACAATTATGTGCGTAAACATACATTAGAGTTACAATTGGAGCAGTAGTCTGACCAGCTAACATATAAATGGGTCACTCACTATGAGGTACCGATGCATGGGCGTTAATGTAACGTGGTGATTCCCTTGGGTATGGCGTCGTAAGAAATGACAATTATTTAATTTTGTTATTTATATAATTCATGAAAAGTTTAACATTTGGAGCATCTTTACAATTCAAGTATTGCATTCATTTAATCTTTTAAGATTCAGTATTTTAATTCGTGTTTTGAACTTTAAATAAAATAATTTTATTATCTATACATTTCGTATAATTCTAGAAATTTCATATTTGAGTTGGATATAATTTCATGAGTTGTTATGCTCACACCTATATTAACAGTGTTTTAGGGTCCAAAGATTAGTTAATGGCGAACCGGAGCAATGATCTAACTGTATGTCTAATCGTAATGATATTTTCTAATTACGTTAAAAAAAAAGTGTAGTAAAAACTCAAAAGTGATTCTAAATATTGTGTTGGATGAATATTTGATTTAATGTAATGTAATTTTTATTAAATTTGCGGTTGAGAATGATTTTTTTAAAAAAAAAAATCACAACCTAGAATTTAAAGTCAGGTCTAGCCAACTCAGGCACCGAAATTTGATGTGTGACGCATACTTTCCGACTTTTATATGGTGAGTGGGGGATCATGCATGTTCGTCTGTCATTCCATGGACCTCGGGTGCCTAATGCCCACAACCTACCCTCTATTATTGATGATAATTATGAAAGGCTCCTTAGTGGTACTCATCGTGAAAATGAGTTTCACTGTAACTAGCTGAAGATTCGTGAGCTAACCAACACTTTTGTTGCTGTCATTCCAAAGACTGATTGCATGGCCATTTATAAAGCTCGAACCATGATAATGTTTTGCCTTGGGTTCTCTCTTATTTTGTCATGGCAATAAATGCATGAACCTTAGGTTAGCTCATTTGCTTGATGACATCTCATTTTCCTACAATTGGAATGCTGCCCACCTTGCTCACTTATTTCATGTTATGGATAAAGTTTATCGAAATTCCAAATCCTTTACAAGCTTTTGCCCACTGGTTGAGGTGAGCTTCACCCTTTGTCCTTTTGCTTTCGCATGGCGATGCTTTTCCTTCTGCTGACTTCTTTTGCGAGATTTAGATATCTTTTTATCACCATTTCTCTCATCTAGCCCCACTTCTGAGGGATGTTGACCCTCAATGCTGCCAATTCATGTTGTGGCATCATAATAATCGACGTTTTCGGGGATAACTGGAGTGCAGACATAAATAGTTTGACCTTGGAAGACATGAGTACCTCTCCTTTGATATTAGCAACCGATCTTTCATTGCTTGCGTTCGTCTGACAACATTTTCTTCTAGTGGTTTGTTTTACAGTTGTATGCTCGATCTCATGCGTACTTTTCTCTATAAAGAGTCGAAGCATATGATGCCTCCTGCCACCGTTATCTACTTGTTGACCTAGATGCATACAAGTGGTATCTTGGGGAGAGGTTGCTTCGTTAGGTTATAGGTGTCCCTCTTGCCACTTTTCCCTCCTTCAAAACAACTCGAGGGGATCAGTTACCAGTCGGTAAGCTCATGACAACCCTTGCCGGTCAATCGATTTACTGTTTTGTCATCCTGAACTGTGACTATGATGTCTGGCATCGTCAATTTGGCTTGGGGCCGATCCTTCCCCCTCTACGACCCACATCATCACCATCGTTACACCGGAGGTTTAGTGACGACTACCATTATGGATCGGCATCGTCGGAAACCCCAAGAAAAATGTGATGATGACAATTATGTTTGCAATCTCTTAAGCTTGCGGCTTGCATTTGTTTCTTGTTTATGCAAGGATTTCACTTTCATGTACTTGTACCCAACATTTATAAGGCTTTGATGAATTTTAATCAATGAAATGTACACTCGATCCATTATTTGTCTTCTTTGTTTAATGTCTTCCATGATTTGACGCTTTAGAAGTTTTGCATGGTTTGTATCATAATTTGTTTGCTAGTAATGAGTTAGATCACTTCATGTCCTCTATGATCAACGATTGGACACTTCTGAGTTTAACAGCCTATTATCAGACAATGTTCTTCATAATCTGGCACCTAAGAAAAGTTTTGGACGTTCTGATTGAATTTTGACCAAAGTATCCATAAGCGATCCATGATTATCATGATTTACAGTTGAAATATGTCTTGTCCCATCCACATGGGTAGTGAATTAGGGCTCACAATAGTTTTTAAGGTACATACGCCTATAAATAAATGATAAAAGAAACATGCACATAGTGAAATTCACTCTAATCAATGGGTGCATCATCTCATTATTTATCTATAGGGCCCAAAAATCACCCCGACGAGCCATACAAAGAAAAATAATTGAGAGAGGGACTCTATATATTGTTTCCAAATCGTATGGTTCACTTAAATCATGGATTGCCTTTTGGGCCTATAGCAGAAATGGAGTGAAGCACTTGATGATGAGACGAATTTCACTTGAACATGATGGTGGGGCCATGTGTATCAATTAGTATATTGCGTATTATGCCAGACATAAATTTTAGATTAACACTGGATTAACATGCACGTTGCCTAATAAAACAAAGAATTCTAATTTCCAGGGATTCATAGTGATTATGATTTAGATTCAAGTCACACGAAACCACGTTGCCAAACGGCCCTTATAAATTATGAGCATCGATCTTTTCCCTCCCAAGTTCTAACTTCCAAATTCCCATGCAACGAGCCACTGGGGTGGTCCACTAGTGTGGGGGCTCGCTTTGTTTTCATTTTTAGGGTTTGTCATATTTGAACGTTCCTCTCCTCTCCTCTCGTCCCCTTTATAACTCTGCTAAATTCAAAAACTCTCCCACGAAAGAAAAAAAATGGGAAAGAAATCGAAAGGAGAGAAGGAATCATCGGACGCTTTCAAAACCCTCTTCGGTGATTCCAATCCCTACCGTCGAAAACCCCAATCCGATCAAGATCAACAGCCAAAACAGAAGGAACCACATCAAGATCCGTCAGGGTTAGGGTTAGGGTTTGGAACTTCTGGGGGAGAAGCAGAAGAAGACAATCCTGCTGCTGATTCTCCAAGAAAAGAAAACGAAATCGCGGAGACGAAGAAGAAGAGAAAGAGGGAGAGAGAAAGAAACCCTAATCTGGAAGCGGACGTTGGAGATTCGGCGATCCGCCAGAAGCGGAAGAAACGGACCGAGGATGATGATCAATCAACAGAGCTGATCGACGGCAAAGGGAACGAGACTCGAAAGAAGAAGAGGAAGAGGGACGAGATCGAGGAGGAATATGAGATGAAGATGTACGGTGGGCCGGAGAAGATTGAGGGCGGAGATGCGGAGCCTGGTCGGATAGTTGTTGGCGAGAAGAGGAAGGCGGGGTTTGATACAAAGGAAATGGTCGTTTCAAAGGAGGCTTATGACGATGAGAGTAAGCTTCAGAGGACTGTTTTCGTCGGGAACTTGCCATTGAAGGTGAAGAAGAAAGTTCTGTTGAGAGAATTCGGACAGTTCGGAGAGGTTGAGTCGGTTAGGATCCGGTCAGTACCAATTGTGGACGTGAGTATCAATGCTATTGATCTTTTCTAATTATTTTTAAAAAAAATTTTTAATTTTTCTATTAATCTGAAAATGCCTTGCTTTTTATTTATTTATTTATTTTTAAATTCTCCTTTCCCCCCTTTTTTTGATTCCGTTTATCAGAGTAAAATACCGAGAAAGGGTGCTATAATCAAGGGAAAATTCAATGACTCTGCTGATAGGTATGAGTTTTTATTTTTATTCTTTAAATGCTCAATGTGGATACGATTTATGTATAGGGATTTGATCAAGTGCTTCCTTGAGAATTGTGTGCCTCCACATTGTTTTTCATACATCACCTGGCCTAATTGGGTGACATCCAGGGCCCTAGGCATGTCCTTAAACTGCTAGCTGGGGGAATTTGTGAAGTGCTTCCCTAGCTGGCTTAAATGGCTCACTAAGTGGATGGTCAAGGCAAAGGAAATCTTGTACTTTGGGCAAGCCACTTAGTAGCGAGGTGTAAGTGAAGCTTAACCTCCCAGCGCCTAATCTCAGGGTGGGGGGCAGTTTTAGATGACAGTCTCTGTTTCCGGCGAACCTGAGGTTAGCCACCTGATCCAATATTGTAAATTTGAGGTCATGAAGATTTAAGTCTAAGGCTCAACTTTACTAAACGGTTTGACTTGGAGGTCCAAGCTGTGCTTTTATCATATATGCTTTGTATAACTTCTAGGTCTCTTCTGCATCTCCTTTGAGTTGCAAATTTAGTCACAATTACTTCCATTAGATACTCTTGATATTTTATGGCATTCCATATTTATATTGGTTTGCCATTACTCTTTCAGTGTCCATGCTTACATTGTGTACAAGGATGAGCAGTCGGCACAGGCTGCTTTGTCACATAATATGGCAAAGGTATGTTGCTGGTTCGGAACAATGCCTAATAATTTGGTGATACCCTATGTCAATCTTGTTATATTTTTTTGCTCAGATTTGGATATTGGACCATTTTCTCTTGCAAATTATTCTTACTTGTTTCATTGTTCATGCCTTTGTAGCTTGGAGAGAATCACATTCGTGTTGATAGGGCATGCCCTCCTTGTAAGAAATTGAAAGGAGAAAATGCTCTACTTTATGATAATAAAAGGACTCTTTTCGTGGGTAACCTCCCATTTGATGTGAAGGTGAGTTGGTCTTGCTTAATTTTTATATATAACTTTTATTGAGATAGTAGAAGATTTGACATCATTTTCAGATTGGATATCACTGTGAAGATTGTTTCAACTTTCTTTTTTGTTGGATGTGCAGGATGAGGAACTGTATCAGTTGTTTTGTGGGGTTAACCATATGGAATCCAGCATAGAAGCCATTCGTGTTATCAGAGATCCCCATTCAAGCGTGGGGAAGGGTATTGCCTATGTCATGTTTAAAACGCGGGTAAGATATATTCTTCTCTCTTTGATATTCTATAATTCATTGCATTCCATCTATTTCCATTCTGCATGGTTTGGATATCAGGGTATTGACTTCATTGTAGTTGGCTGAGAGTTTTGGGATTATTATTATTGTTATTATTATTGAAAAGTAATGGAATTTATTAAGAAAGTGAAAAGGCTAGCAAGGACAAAGCAAATATAAACAAAAATACATACTACCATTCAAGCCATCCACTCCCTAATACGTAATTTATCCCAACTAATAGCCCCTAAAAGAAAGCCGTTTCTATTACGGAAACAATGGTTATTCCTCTCGCCCCACAAAATCCAAAGAGCGACGAACAGAGCGAACCTCCACCTAGATCTACCCTTCTTCCTGGCATCACTAATGTGCCAAGAATGCAACAACCCCTCGATAGAGCTTGGCATCACAAACTTAAGGAAACTAAAATATTGGACTAGACACCCCTAGCGAAGGGGCAATGGATGAACAAGTAGTTTATTGATTCCACATCTTAAAGTAGATGAGACATGTTCGTAAGCACAATAGCCCTTTTACGAAGGTTGTTAATTTAAAGGACCCTATTTCTACAAACAAGCCAGGCAAAAGCCAATACTTTAAGAGGGGTAACATAGGACCAGTTAGGACTAGTGTCGCAACAACTAATACAATTCTCAAACTAGGAAATGAGAACATAAAAAGGACCTCACCTAGAAGTCTCTTGATTTGTCTTTTAGCCAAATCAACAAATCTTTCACGCTTGGAGAAGGTTGGAACCCTTGTATGTGAGAAGGAGCCCCATCATTTCTTCGATCTCCACATTGGATAGATGACACTTACAAGGTGGGATCACACACCCCCTTCCTTAATACCGAGAAACAGTGGGCAACAAATATGTCTGCAATGGAATAGAGCCTGGCCAAACAAGGGAATTCTAAATGAAGTGATTATAAAAGTTATTAAGAGACTTGCTGAAAGGCAGGAAGAGAATCTCCTAGGCCTGACGGTTTCCCTTTAGCTTTCTTCCAAATCTTTTGGCAAGCAATTAAAAAAGATGTTATGGAGTTCATTCTTGAATACTTCGAGTGGAGTAGGATATCAACAGATATAGGGGCCTCCTGTCTAGTTCTCTTCCCAAAGCTGGAAGGGGTGGAACAAGTAGTGTTCTGTAGCAGTAATGGTGGCCGTAACGGCCCCCCGTAATGGCTGTAACGGTCTTTTTTTTTATTGAAAAAAAAAATCCCGAAAAACCTGTATATGCCCTGTAATGTTGAATAAAAAGTATGGCAAACTTGTATCTACCCCATAACAGACAATTACGAGGTTGTTATAGCCTTTATAAGGGAAGTAACGTGCTGTTAATGGCAATTACGGGTCATTTTTTTTCCATAACGGCTTTTACGGCTATTACGACCCAGTAACACGTAACGGTTGCCACTGTTATCTTTACATAACAACCTTTATGGCCTCGCAACGGCCTTTACAGCACACCATGGGAACAACTGAAAGATTTTCGTCCCATAAGTTTAATTGGGGGACCCTATAAGATTCTCTATAAGATTTTAGCGTTGCAGTTCAAAGAGGTCCTTTCCAAGATCATTGTTGATAACCAGGGGGCTTTTATTTCAAGAAGGCAGATACTTAAGGGTGCCTCAATAGCGCACAAATGCATAGATTCCCGCCACAGACAAAAGATTAGTAGAGTGGTTTGTAAACTAGACTTAGAAAAGGCGTATGATCATGTTAATTGGAAATTCCTAGAGTATATGCTAGATTGGGTAGGGTGTGGCCTTAAGTGGAGGGGATGGATGAGAGCGGGTGTGTAGTCCGCTCTCAATCCTGGTTAAGGGGGTGCCTTAGAGTTTCTTTAGGGCTTCAAGAGGTCAAAGGCAAGGAGATCCCCTCTCCCTCTATCTCTTTGTTGTCATTGGGGAAGCGCTAAGAAAAATGCTACACAGGGGGAGGAAAACAGGCTCATAAAAGGTTTTAAAGTGGAAAAAAATGGTATTCAAGTCGGTCATCTTCAATACGCGGATGAAACTCTCTGCTCTTTTGTGATGCGGATCCTAGTTCAATGGACAATTTGTGTAAAATGTTTGTTTGTTTTGAAGCTATTTTCGGGCTCAAGATTAACGTGTCTAAAAGCAAGCTGCTAGGTATTCATGTTCCCAATGAAGAGTTATTGCGGCTTGCAGAAGTTTTCATTTGTAAAACAGGTTCCTTCCCCTCCTACTTAGGGCTCCATCTTTGCATAGAGAAACCAACGAAGCATCTATGGGATGAGGTCATCGAAAGAATTGAGAGGAAGCGTTGTAGGTGGAAATGTCAGTAGATGTCTTACTCATACGGGTAGATTGTTGCTCATTAAGATAGTGTTCTCCAATTTGATGGTTTATTTCCTTTCCCTTTTTAAATGCCCCGAGTCAGTGTTGGATAGAATCGATAAACTATGGAGAAATTTCTTCTAGAAAGGTGATAGGGAAGGGCATAAGTTCCACCATATAAAATGGGGAGACGTATGTCAGCTAGTTTCAATAGGGGTTGTGGGGATTAAGAATTTGGGTCTTACTAATGTCGCTCTATTGGGAAAATGGCATTGGAAAATGGGATCCTCTTCAGGCGGGCTTTAGAAAGACATTATTATTAGCAAGTATGACTTGTAGGAGGGAGGATGGTTGGTTGAGCCATCTTCTTCCTACCGTGCCTCGGTTGTGTGGAAGGCAATAGTGGCGATTGAGCATCTTTTCCGTCGTGGTGTTGCATTTGATGTGGTGAACGGCAAGCGGATTCATTTCTGGATGGATGTTTGGTGTGGCGATAGACCGTTGTAGGATGTGTTTCCAAGGATAGCAGCTTTAGCCCTGGATTGCTATATTCTAGTTCATCATTGTTTTTCTATGTTCGGTACAATTGTGTGGAATCCTTTCCAAAGGAACATGATGGAGGACAAGATTGTGGTATTTGTTACCCTTCTGGATCTTCTCAAGGATGTGTCCCCCTTGAGTGAAGCAGATGATTCTATGATTTGTGTGATTCATCCCTCAAGTAGATTCTCAATGCGATCTTTCTATCATTGGGTCCTCACAGTTTTGCCCCCTTCCTTTCCAGCATTGGTTCTATGGTGCTTCCCGAAATGGCGATGTTTCTTTGGTTGGTGGCTAGAAAGAAAGTGTTGACTATCGATAACCTTTAGTGGAGAGTTCTCATTCTCCCAAACATTTGCCTCATGTGTATGGAGAGTGCAGAGTCGATTGATCATTTATTTATTCATTTGCTCTTTCGTGTATAAGGTGTGGACCTACTTTCTTAATACGACTGACTTGCCCTAGGTGATGCCTCAGTGGGTCAAGGATCTAATGTGGGCTCAACATGGTAAAGTTGGAAGTAAAACAGAGAAAGCAATTGGGAGACTTCTAATGATGTTTATCTTCTGAGCCATTTAGAAAGAACGAAATGGGCGGTGCTTTAGGAATGAGGTAGCTTTGGTTCACGGGGTGGTTGTAATTATCAAGGGCTTTCTTTCCTTATGGGCTCCACATGTAAAAGCAGTCAAGAATGCTATGCCCTTGACGTCTTTTTTCCCTTAGAGTTGTTTGTATTCTTTTCTCGCTTTCGCGAGTTTTTTAATATATTCTTTGTTATCTCAAAAAATAATAAAAAAATGTCATCTTTAAAAATAAAAATAAGAATTTACTTACCGTAGGGGGGGTCATTTTGATGTGTGGAACTATTCACTTAAGAATACATGTTCTACGGAATGCAAGCGTCTGTGGCATTTGGATGATCCATGGGATTAAAATAGAGAAGATGGACTTAGCCTGGGACCTTACATGGAGCCTTCCAAGGCATTTGGATGCCCCATGAACTCATTGTTTAAGGACTCTAGTAATGTAGAAAGGTTTAAAATAGAAAGATGAGTTTGGTCATAAAAGGAAAATTTCTCTACCCATAAACTTTTTCTTGAAACTCAGTGTTCAAAGAACTTAGTTGGAGAGATTCCACGCATTGTGGTCATTTGGGTGCTTGGAACTCTTCAAGTTCCATGGATGCTGAGTTCTAGGAAAGATAGTTTTGTGGATAGAAAATTCTTTGCTTTTCGATGAAAGAATCATCTTCTCTATTTTTGGCCCTTTTTTTGTACGACTTGAATTCTTAAAGAGTTTGATAGGCCATCGGAATGCTAGAACACTCATGTTGCTGTGTGCTTTGAGTTCTTAAGTGAATAGTTCCACTAGTAGGTTTGAGTTTCCAATGAATCATTTGATATCGTTTTGATCACAACAAATTTTTATTTTTATTTTTTGAAAGATAACAAAAACGAAAGGCTTGAATGTGAAAGTTCACAGTTTCTTTGCAGTAACATGTCTTTCCAATACAAAAAAGTAAACATAATAGATAATGAATGTAGGTAACTTTGGGTTCGTGTACTCACCAACCATACACAAAAAAATTGGGGCCCTGAATCATGACTTTGAGCATGATGGTCTTATGGATGCATCTATTCTATGATGAACCTTGTCCAATATATTCTGCTTTGAGGATGACAGTTCACGAAGATTCTCAACTCCCATTCATTATTTATTTATTTATTTATTTTTATTTTTTTTACACACCCCCACACACTCACGCCACACGCACGCACGCCCCACACACTCACACCGTGGGATTTCACCACCATGGGTACTCGACCCCTTGACCCGGTGTTGAAACTCCAAGGAGTCTACCACCCGGGTAAGGGTAAGGACCCGTCAACTCCCATTCATGGAGGGGCTTCAACTTGAGAAATCCAAACCAGGAATAAAAAGAATAGGTGGAATGGGGAAACACCTCAAAAGCTTTCTTAAAGTGCTCCTAGGAGCCTTTACAGTGCCATGGTCTTAACATTAAATTCAAAGCAGTTTAGTTATTGTGACATCTAGATCTCTTCCAACTGCGTGAGTGGCACATGGGAAGATGTTTAGCTTGACAGTGTCCCCTTTGCAGCCAGATTTCCCAGAATACAATGGATCCAGTGTTCAGATAAGGAGTATGTAAGCTATTCTGGCCAGAATTTATCATGGAACATAGTCTTTAGAAGAAATTTGGCCTGAAGAAGTGGAAGACTTGGAGAATCTGTTAAGCATGCTAAATGGGGTGCACATTTTGCCTTTTGACGGTACGAGAGATTATGGAAATGGGAGAACTTTGGGATGTTTTCGGTTAAGTTGTTCTTCTGGCACTCTTTAAATGATGCCTAGTCCTTATCTGCTGTCCACTTGTGGACATCCCCAGCTCCCCAGAGTGTTTCAGCATTTATGTGGCTGGCAATAGGGCAAACAATCCTGACGATTGATAAATTGCAAAAGCAAGGTATTGTTAGCCCAAACAGGTGTTATGTACAAAGCAAATGAAGGTGACTGCATGCACTTGTTCCATTGCCCAACACGTAGAGAGATGGAATTTTTTTGGTCAAAGAATTCAAGATGTGTTCTGTCAGAAATGGATCTTTGGAATGGGACTTTATTAGCTGGTGTAGCAGTCAGTTTTCAGGCAGATACAAACTTTTGTGGAATATGATCCCTATTACTGGCAACTGGTAGATATGGAAGGAGAGGAATCGCATGATTTTTAGAGACTCCCAGATCCCCTCTGGAGGAATGACTGAGAAGATTAATGGATTGATCATTGACTGGGCAGCAATGTCGCATAGATTTCAGGGTGGCCAGCTTCTGTAACAGGGAATAGATGGCATTGTCTGGTAGGGTGGTGCTAGGATTCTTCCCTGATTAAACATTTCGTTTACCGGGTGGTTCTAAGGCTGTCTCCACGAGCCTGTTTTTGGTTGCTGTTTTTATATTCTCTTGTACTTTGGTCCTTGGATCTTTCTTCCAATGAAACTTCATTATTTGTTCCCCAAAGTAAAATAAAAATAAAAATACCTTCACCATGGTTGCAGCTTCCAATTATTTTCAAGTGTTCAGTGCACATTATACATTGTTCCACTTTTTCTGCATACCTACAGTTTTAATTTGATTTCACCTGTCTGTGGTTAGTTCCACTTCCTACAGGAGATGCAGTGAAGTGATTTTCTGTCATTTATTGCCATTTCACTTGGACCCCCAGTCATCAATTACTCATTTGATCAGTTAATGACCACTGCCCTAGGCTCTCTGCAGCAAGGTATTCCATAATGGGCATGGTGGTTGTAATGGCCACTGCCATTACTGTTACATGCAGGCCATAATGGATTTTTTTTTTTAATTATTCTTGAAAAAAACCTACTTTGGTCCCATAACGGACTGTGATGGGGTTGTTACAGCTGTTGCAGGACCATTATGGGGCTTTTATAGGTCAATTTTTCTGTAACAGCATTACAGGCATTACGACTCCATAATGCATAACAGTTACCACCGTTACTGTTATGTAACAATCATTATGTAACTGTTTTGGAATACCTTATTCTGAAGTGGGAACTAAGAATAATCAAATGAACTTTATCTAGAAATGTTTGGATCAACTTGATTTTATTTTTTTTTCTGTATATCATTCGTTTATTCTCTGTATTTAATCATGCCAACAATGTCCCAAGATTATGATACATTGCAAAAGAGGTTCAAGTCGACTGTGTATCAGTAGTTTCTATTTTTGTGTGAGTTTAATTTTTATGAACAAAGACTTTCAGTCTATGAAGGAAAATCTAATTAGAGGATCTGCAGGAAGCTGCCAACACAATCGTTAAGAAAAAGAACTTCAAGCTCCGTGATCGTGATCTGAGGCTTTACCATGCCAAATCAGATTCCACACCATCAAAGAGGAAAAAACCAGAACAGGCATGGGCAGATAATTCCCCAGGAAAGAGGTTGGCTGTGGATTCCCACCAAAAGCCATCAAACACCACCAAATCCATGAAGGTAACAAAGGCTGCTGACCTCTCCTACCAAGGCTTGCGAGCCAGTAAATCCGGTGTCCAAAAGAAGGGAAACCTCCACCTAAGAACTGAAGAGCATGGGAAGTTAGAATCCAAGAGGGGGAGACGATTGGAACCAAAGGCTCGCAAAACCAAACGGCCTGCTGTCGAAGCCAGGAAGGCAAAAGCATTGAAGGCTGGTGGTGGGGCTGTGAGACAGTTAGGTCAAAAGCGGAAGCTGGAAAGCAGGACGCCTGAAAATTCCCATCCGGATAAAAAAGCTAGAAAATTCAGGTAGTTCGGCTCAGAGAGGTGTATCCTAACATCTGAGGCAAAAGTATTGAAGACTGGTGGTGGGGGTGTGAGATGGTTAAAATGTGGAAACTGGAAAGCGGGGGATGCCTGAAAATTCCCATCGGTGTAAGAAAGCTAGAAAATTCAGGTAGTTTGGCTCAGGGAGGTGTCCTAACATCTGAGTTTTGATTGTAATTTGCAAGCTGAGGAAGAATGCTTATAGTTCAGTTATGTAGGAGCATCATTCCCAGCCTTTAATTTAACAAGAACGAGTGTTTCTTTAATTATTCAAACTTTGCCAACTTGCCAGCTATGTATTCATGTATTGGTTTTTGAGGTTTGCTAAATAACATTTGGACTTTAGTCGTTGGATTGGGTTCCTTTTCAGTGACCCAAACCATCATGATGGGCCTCACCGTGGATTGGGGATTATCTTGAAAAAAAAAAATCAGATTGAAATATTTCAGAGCTTTGATTGTTCAAAGTTTAAAGGAGATAATTCATATTTGATGGAAAAGAGTCAAAAGATGCAAGGTGTTGACATTATAATCTAAGAATTCATATTTTTTGGCTAGCTCCCATCCAGGTTGAGGCCATCATATAATTGCTCTAGATCATTGAGAGAGAACCTCAGATTCAAATGCTGTAGTCCTGATATAGACAATATATACAATAGAACCACGTGAGGATGTACTGTAGCATGCCTTTTGCATCTTGGCCTCTTCATGCTGGTTTTCCAAAACTGTTACATTAATTTGCATTGTACAGGTGCATGACGCTGGTAAGCTCAAATGCGTTTTAGCCCTGCCTAGTGTGATTTTAAGACTTGAGTCGACTTGGTTTGGTCTCTACCCGATCTGGTTAGATGCTATGAGGCAATGTGCTATTGATCCCAAGCCCGGGTAAAGGAGTGTCGGGCAGCCAATGTGATCATTGTACTTCATCCCAGCAGTATGTTAAAACCCTACCCTGTAAATTTGGGAAGGCTTTGATTTATGATGAGATTTATAACTCAAATGCTCTCCTCCATTACCATATTTGGACTTCTCGTAGTAAAATTCCCTCTTTTTAGAGAGGATTGTCTCATGTGTTTTATTTTAGAGGACAAGTCAACCGTCCCATGCCAATATATGGGTGGATCTGATCTACGAATGGTGCCAGTATCTGGGTGGAGCTGATCTGTGGGACCCCCTGCCTCATATCCTGCAAAGAGATGGTTCTACTGCATTAGGAATGTGTAGGACCTATATTATTTCCCTTCAACCATTTCAACTAATCACCTTGGGGTTAAAGCTTCAAATTGACTTTAAAATTGAAATATACACCACGATAGAGAGGGACAGTATATTCATATTTGGGTATATACACTGATTGAACTGTAACTGAGAAACCACATTTGACGCTGGCTCAAAACCATGTCGAAGCAACCCAGCAAATTCAACTTCGCCTATGAAATAATTAACTGCTTTCAACCTAACCTGCATTCCATTTATTTTATACAGAAGCCATAGAGAGGGACCACACTTTCACCCTCAATGGGCAGAGAGTTTTTTCAATGAACGAGGGAGAGGACCATTGTCACATGGTGCATGCGCGTTTGTGTGGGTTAACCTTAGCTCAGGTCCGACCCATCTACTTAAATAGGTCATGTTTTTTTACCCAAGCCTATTGGACCTAATCCACAACTCAGGCTTTTAAGCAAGTTCGATGGTTTGCTAAGGTGAAAGCTGAACTCATTGTGAGTGGGGATTGATGACTCGTTTGAGTGGTACACCACTCATCCGAGTTCAATTGGACTGGATGGATAATGGTACTGGCTCATACCATGAGTCACTCCCATTCATCCCCCACTCGGGCAAGTTGGGCTGATAACCCTCGACTCAAGCAAGCTGCAACTCACCTGGGACGCGAACAGTTTAGGACTAGTCACCGAGTCGATAACCCAAGGTTGTTAGCCCCATATGGAACTGTATGTAATGGAACATCAAAGAAATCTGCATCTAGCAGCAGTTTTGTTATGTGCACCTATATCTATTGTGGAATGCTACTTGCGAGGAAGATGATATGGTCGTTAGTTTTTTTTTTTTTTTTTTTCCACAATGCATGTATCATGTGATTAAGCCTATAGATCCCCGTTTGGATACTATCATGTTTCTAGAAAAAGACTGATCAGACCTATAGATCCGTTTGGATACTATCATGTTTCTAGAAAAAGACATCAGAGAACTGTTGGGAAAAAGTTACTTGATTCAAAACCGTGTGAAGATGTCGATGTTGATCTTCCAAATGAAAAAAAAAAAAAGGTCTCGTTTTTATTTCTCTGATAAAGAAGAAGAGGAGAACCAACACATTCCATGTGTGATGGAAGGAGGGATGGAGAAGCCCCCCCTCTCTCTCTCACTCTCACTTTTCTTTTCTTCTCTCTTACTAATCCTACAATCGATTAGACCAAAGCATATTTAGTGGCAATAATGTCAAATTATCAGCACCTTTGTAACAAATGTGCAAAGCCGACTCGATCAAACGAAAGATTTTATCGATTGAAATATCAGACGAGACAATTAGTCAATCGAAACTAAGAGAAAAGAAATATTTTTAATCCACAAAAGGCTAAACATGTAGGTAATCACTTTGGGCCTGTCCAAGGGCAAATGATGATTAAACTTCAGCCTATCCAACATGGAGTATGGAAAAGGTCTAGTCATCCGAAATTTCCATCAATACAAGAAGGGATAATTCGTACTCGGAAATGACATTAGCAAAAGCAGCAAGCAGCAAAGAGAAAATAGTTGGACGATGTATGGGACGAATCTCAAATGTACCCACCAACTCGATTAAGCATGACAAATAATAAAGGCAAAAGAAAAGGAACATATATTGGTTAATACAGTCGAGCTTTACGTGGGGTTTGACTTGGTCGATAACCAGAACAATAAAGAATGAATAAATACGAGGGATCGAACGAATACTTAAGCGATGAAGAGTTCTCAAATGATCTTCTGATTGAAGAATTACTTGCTCAGCTTCTTCTAAATCAAATAAAGGAATTAAGAATGAAGTTGTAAATGAACCGAATTCGGAGAAACCTAGAAGGCAATGTTCGAATTTGGTGATCAGTTTAGCTCATTTCCACCAATCATATTGGATTGTAATATGGTGCTGACATTGTCATTAAGTTTAAAAGCTAAAGCATCCCAACCAAGCAAGATGGAAGGAGATGTGGAAGACTTAGACTCTCTGATAATCATAAAACATGAATCCTTTGATTCTGATGATGAAGCCAAAAAGACGTCAACCGTGACGGTTGAACCATGGTCCCCTTCTAAAAAAATAATTATTAAAAGGTCGACTCTCACAATGACCTAACATTTAAAATCATTGTATATCTTCGTTCACCTAAAAGGGTGTTTGACCACTCAGGTTTTGGTCGATAATGGAGTTGTTGTTAATAGTCTCAACCAAGATGACAACTAAATTAGGAAAGACTCAAGATGACCTTATCCCTCCCGAAGTCACAATGAGTAATTTCTCTAGAGGAGTAATGCAAACGCATGACATTTTACTGGTCAAATTAATAGTGGAAACCAAGAAGGTGTTAAGCGCTTTCTTTGTGGTCGACACTTCATCAAATTACAATGCTTTGTTTAGATGAGATTAAATTCATTTGTTCTTGTGCATTCCATCATCACTATATTAGTTCATGTTTTTTTTAGAATCAAGAAATAGTAGAATTGGGTTTGACTGATAATAAATCATTCTTAACCATGTTTAATACAACCGAGGATTATTTCTATGCAAATGAGATCGGATCGATATAGTTTACAAGATGAAATAAGAATGGTAAACTAGTTGGAATTAATGTCAGAGTCAATCTTGATAATGTCATACAAGATATTATTACCATGCTTCGATTGAATGAAGAGTTGTCAAAAACAATGATTCCCTTCCATGTAACTATAAGTTGTACAATTGAATAAATCTCATAATAGGCCGATCCTCGGTCAAGGCTGAATTCATGACCAGAGTATGACATCTCGAGGAAAATTTGCAAGATCATGATAATGGTTGTTTCATTGACATGGTTGTGATAGTAGCGTTGACCGATCAGATAGTTGAAGATGGCATGGAAATGGTGGATTTGAAACCAACCTTAGAGAAATTAAAGGATTTTCAGGCTCAGGTAATGTTGGACACAAACCAAGCTAGCTCGAAAGCTCAGCTTAGATTGGTTTGAAGAGAAGTTTAAACCAAACCAAGCCTCAAAGTCAAGCTCGTTTAAAAAAATAAACCAAGCTCAAGCCAGGGCAGTATTGGCTCAGCTTTTCTTGATTCAGCTTAATTCGGCTCCTACATTGTATGCACACCGTTTCCTATGGTGTGATCCACTTGAGCTTTGGATATGATTCAATTTTGGGATCATGTCCTAAAATGATATGTAATAATGAATGGACGGCATGTATAATTCATATACATGACGATGTGGATAAGGCGTAATACATCCACATGAATGCACACTGTTACTTGTGGTTTATTTAAACTTGGCTCAGTTCGGCTTAGCTCAGTTCAAATATTTGGACTAAACCAAACCAAGCTTAAGCTCGTATAATTGAGATTAAACCAAGATCAAACAGTAGGGATAGGCTTGAAGCTCGGTTCATGTAAAGATCGAACAGGGGGTGTCACATAAACAAGCCAAACCAAACTTGGGTTAAACTCGGTTTGGCTCGGCTCGTGTACAACTCTAGGCTCAGATTCAAGATCTTGTAATAGAGGAAAATTTATGGATGGAACAACATCCAAAGACAATTTTTATCAGTGGATTATTGGATTCACAAATACAGGCCAAACTCATTTACTTAAAGAGTTCACTAATTGCTTTACTTGAGACTATCATGAGTTGTTTGGATTAGATCGAAATCTTGTTGAACACATGTTACCTATGAAAGAAGGTTATTAGTCACATAAACAACCACTTAGGCGAACGATGACCGAAGTGACGTAAAAAATAAAGGAAGAAATCTGGTGACTTTTGAAAGTAGGTTTCATTAAACCCATTAAATATACCGAATGAATTTCGAACATAGTAATTGTTATTAAAAAGAACGGTAAGGTGAAAGTGTGTATTGATTTTCAGAATTTAAATCAAGCCACACCAAAGGACAAGTACTCTATGCCTGTGGCCGATCAACTAATCAATCGAGCTGCTAGACATCAAATGACATCCTTTATAAATGATGATTGCAGATATAATCAGATAAATACTGCGGTAGAAGATGTCCCAAAGACAACATTCAGATGTCTTGATTCTTTAGGTATGTTTTGCTAGGTCGTAATGCCATTCTGGCTTTAAAAATGCAAGAGCTACTTATCAAAGAGGTATGGATGCTATTTTTCATCATATGATCAACTGATTCATGGAAATCTATATTGATAATATGGTGGCTAAATCGGTCAATTTGGCCGAACATCTTGATCACTTACGAAAGTCATTTGAAAGAATAATGATTCATAAATTAAATATAAATCCTCTTAAATGTACTTTCAAGATATCGGTTGATAATTTTCTTGAATTTATGGTACATTAGAGAGGAATCGAAATCGATCAGCATAAGATGCGAGCAACAATAGAAGCTCACCCGCTAAGAACTAAAACCGAGTTACAAAAGTTTCTTGACAATGTTAATTTTATACAGCAATTTATTTCCAATTGTGTTAGAAAAAATAATATATTTTCTCATTTGCTGAAGCTTAAAGAAGGAAATGAATTCATATGGGAAGCAGAGTATCAATTGGCTTTCAATAGCATTAAAGATTATTTGTTCAACACCAATGTCGATGCCACCAATAAAGGGTCAATTGCTCAAGTTGTATATCGCAGCTTTTGTAAAATCGATTGGAGGTTTTTTAGCGCAAGACAACGATGATCGAAAAGAGTGTGTGGTCTATTATCTTAGTCGAACATCATTATACTTCGTAGCTATAAAATTACGGCATTATTTGTTGACTAAGATAGTTAATGTAATTGTAGTAACTGATTTAATAAAGTATATGTTAAATTGGTCGATTCTGAATGGTAAAATTGGTAAATGGATTCTTGCAATATCTAAGTTTGATTTAACCTATGTACCACAAATGGCTATGAAAGGACATGCCATATCAAATTTCCTGGTTGATCAACCTTTAGACATGGAAAACCGACTTCTTTTGTAGGCCTTAAACTTATATGTGGTTTATCGGTTACCTTAGAGACTAATATTTAACATTTTAAAGATCGACAAAGGATCGAGTGTAAGGATTGTTTTGATCAATCCACTGATTAGAAAATAAGAATTTGTATTCTAGCTTGAGTTCGATTGCACTAATAATCAAGCCAAATACGAAGACTTAATAATCGGTCTAGAACTATTGACCAATTTAGGAGTAAAAGAGATTTTGGTTATGAGTGATTCCTTATTAGTGATAAACTGGTTAATTGGTTCGTATAATTGTACAAGTACGACTTTACAATCATATCATATTTTGATAACATAGTTGCTAAGTAGATTTGATGAGGTCGAGTTAAAATATATAACTCAAGGGAGTAATATAGATATAAATGAAACGACATTAGCATTAGGCCTTCAAATTGCCCAAGGATTTGAAGAGGGAATGATGACCATTCTGAGAAAGTCATTACCTACAATTTTTTAGAGAAAGATGACCGATGAGATTTTTCAGGTCAAAGTGAGCGATAACAATTGAAGAGTTCTAATAATAGAATATCTTTAGTCTTCACAGACGAAGGTCTGTCAAGATATTAAAAGAATGACTGTAAACTATGTGTTGATTGATAAGGAGCTATATGGGAAAGGGACGGATGGAGTCTTGTTGCAATATTTGAACAAAAATGAGTCTATGTTAACTATGGGTGAGGTACATAAAGGAATGTAAGGAGCATACTAGGCTAGAAAAAAAATGAGGCTCACACTTCAATGCTATGGATATTTTTGTCCGACTATGTCTGTTAATTGTAACCAATATGCTAAAGGATGTAAACCATGTTAGAAATATGGACTGATCCAACATGTGCCTGCAACCGAATTACATTCTATTGTCAAACCTTAGCCATTTCAAGAATGGGATATTGATTTGATAGGAAAAATTTATCCTCTTCCATCTAAGGAGCATAACTTTATTATTATTACGACTGAGTACTTTACAAAATGGGTACGTAAAATTCATATTGGGAATAAATCATCAAGAAATTATTGAGTTCATTGAAATTCATATAATTCATCGGTTTGGAATTCCTGAATCAATTACTATAAACCGAAGAGCAACATTTTCATCTAAGTAGGTTAGAGCGATGACTCATCAATATAAAATCAAGTTGATATATTCATCATCTTATTATGCTCAAGCCAACAATCAGGTCAAGGCTAGCAATAAGGTCATCGTGAATGTTTTATGAAAAGTGATTGTTGAGAATCCTAGATAATGACATGTTAAGTTGTTAGAAGCTCTTTGGGCTTATCGCAACTTGTTTCGAACAAGCACATGGATAAGTCCATGCAGATTAATATTCAGAAATGATGTTGTGTTAGCATTGGAAGTGATTATGCCAATATCATTATGGATAACCTATCAGGATAACTTGAACCCGACCGAGTTCACAGAAGCTATGTTGGTTGAACTTGAAGACTTAGACGAAATTCGGATAAAGGCCTTAAATTCCATCATGACGAACAAGGCCAGAGTCGCTCAAGCGTATAACAAAAGGGTGAAAAAAAAGGCTTTTATGAAGGTGATGTGGTTTGAAAAGTGATATTGCCTCTTGGGAGTAAGGATGCTGAATTTTGTAAATACTCACCTACATGGGATGGACCATATACAATGATAAAAGTTCTTCATTGAGGAGCTTATATCCCTCGTGCATGATATAGATGAAAAAATAGGAAAAAATTCAATAAATAATCATTTATTTAAGTTATACTATCTCAGTCTATGAGTGATATAGAAAGATCAGGGTAAATAATGATTAAAATAATTACAAAGGATGTGTAAATTTCAAAATTGGCCAAATGACAAAAGTAAGTAGAAATATAAATGTTATATTATAAAGCTAAGAATAAGCAAAATGTGTCCAATGGGTCGATTACATCTTTATTTATATATATATATATATATATATATATATATATATAAAGAAAATGGATTGGCCTGAGTGTGAATTAGGCATACGCAACCTTCATCTCATCAAATTTTTTGGCAACACATTTTCTAATAAGTTCAGCTATTTGCCTTTAAGCCTTTTAGGACTTTTCACTTTTTAGAACTCGGTCAAGAAAGCGTAGGACTTGGTTGATGTGGTGGCTAATCACGTCTACTTTGTGCTCAGCTTTTCTCTTCTGTTCATTGTCTTCACGCGACCGAGTCTGATAGAGATCGATCTGAGAGTTGATGAAGTTCAGAGGAGTCTGAGAGTAGTGCAGGCACTATCTATGGTAAATTTACTCGGTCTCCTGGAGATTATCATTGATTTCTTTGCGCTGAACTTGTAGAGTTCTAAGCATCACTTTGTTAAAATGATGTTGTCAATTCCAGTGCATGTCATTGTATCAAACCTAATCATATTGATCAAAGAGTATGTTCATTTCCATGTGAATGACAGTGTGCTCATCCGCATGAGCATAAAGCATTTCAAGTCTTTCTTAGCAATGAAGTATGCATCACCGATGCTATGAAGTTTGGTCAAAGCATCCAAAAGTTCATTAAATGGAATATCATCCTTAGCAATGAACTAAATGTCGTGAATGAATGGATATATGTCATATTGAAGAGTAGTGAGCAAAAGCTTCAATATCCATGATAAGGATTTCCCTCAAGAACCTCTAGGCCTGATTGATACAGGTATGGGTGCGGCAACCATTGGAAAAAGAAAGAGTTCTTGAACATGAGAAAGAGGAAATTTGGATGCGTAGGGGAACAAGCACCAACAAGTTCTTTATATAGGTGCTCAGAATGAATAGTCACGCCCGAAGACGAGGCATCATGATGATTGAAGTGCCCTATTAATTATATGAAACGTTTCCAAGGAAGAGGGAATGAATGGGCGCATAACTTCTCATGAATGTGTCATATCATTAATATAATTATTCCATACAAAGAAAAACTGAGTACTCGAGATAATGCAAGATTGGCAAAAAGAGAATATTCTAGCTAATTGTATTAAAGTAGAGAAAATTATAGACCGATATAAGACAAGTGCAAAACAATCAGAATTCAAAATACGAAAAGATGCTATCGCTTCTTGAAGCCTCGATCACCTGGCTTCTTGTTAATAGAGAACAACTATTGTTTTAGTTTATGAGCGTGCTATTTCACCAATCAGTGGAGTGTGCTCTTACATATAAGCGCTTAGATGGTTAATTTCATTCTTCTGACTATCTCTACACTCGGTCAAAGATTTTTTTTTCTTCATTTAGTAATATTAGTTTATCTTCCATGACTGATATTGGAGCTTTTGGATCCATCAAGGTTCTGTCTAACTCCTTTAGGTTGTTGTATACAACAGTAAGTTGTTCTCCGACAGTTGCGATTTCAGTTATTCTGATGGAGACAACTGAATACTTAAATTGAAGTATATTGATTGCAACCACTGTTTCCTGATGCTCATGAATCAAGTTCAAAAATTCATAGAGTGGAGGTGTTTGGCGAATGGGAACTCATCCGATTGAGTGAGAGTTTGGTATCAATAAACGAGAAAGTTAAGTCTCTCGATCGATCCCGTCGTGATGATATTAACTACATCGAAGTGAATAAGAGCTCATAATTAATCTTACAACTATTGGATCTTTGGTGAAGGTGCATGGGATTCATCCACAAGGATGTCATATGGGAAGGACTGATTGAAGGAGGATAAGATGTCTTCTAAGCAGCTCCTCAGAAGAAGAAGATAAAGAATAAGAAATATCGACAGATGGGGTTAGAGAAGTAGAAACGTCGACCACATGAACCTCTGTAGCTCGAACAAAAGAAACTTCAGCTGGCCGAGATGTTTCATCTTCTAGTACTTCTACTTCATCCAAAGGAATCAATCATCCTGTCTTCATCAACTGAGGCAAGGTCTACTTGATCAGCCGGTTATGTGAATGGAGCATGCTTAATAGTAGAGAGGGTCATCGACGCGATCGATTCCACAACTCCCTTATCTTGATTAGGAGCGAGCGATGAAGTTATATGTTGCAAAAGGAGGCTGAATGACTACATAGGCTGGTATATTATTATCTCTTCTTGAGCTTGACCTTTTATCTGATGCTTTGTGTAATGCCCTGAATTTTCGAAGCCCAAGTACATACTCGTACCCGAGAATTTCAGGTGTTAGTGAAATGAATGAATGAATACTCCATAATTATAATTTATTTTTTTTTCCATATCACATTAATGAAAGTACACATTCATTAAATCAAACAAAACAGTATAAATAGACTAATCATACAATTAAGGCATTGATACATGATACTTGTTTTTTGTACAAAACATCCAAGGTGAAGAGTTGGATGTATTCTCATTCTTTGTTTGATTTAAGAACATGCTTCATTTAAAATAAACTTCAAAGTTAAGATGGAGTTGGATGTATTCCCATTCTTTCTTTGATAGACTTCTTTGCTCTCCAAAAGAGGATTGGGTGGAAATTTTTGTACAGGGATTCATGAAATGCATGAATTTCAAATCTAACTTATTTGTTTTCTTTTTTTAATATGTATATTTCTTAAATTCACACCCAAAAAAAATATGAATTTTGGGCAATCTCGATTTTTGAAAAAAAAAGTGCTAATAACAAAACGAGAAAATATCTCAAAAGTTACAATAAATATTGCCCAAATAAAATAAATCTAACTCTAATCCACATAATTAAATTGCATAGGGTGAGAAATTTATCAGCATTGCACAAAGGCAAAATACCAAACTTTCTTGCACAGATACATATGTATTAGAGATCAATATTTCAACTTCCTCCAATATATCAGATCTTCTTTTCCTGTACCTACTAAAATTATGCATGTGGATAAAAGTTAACATTCAAATAAAACAGAAAAAATATCAATAAGAAAATAAACTTCACTCTAACATAAGCTCTATTTAAATGATAACATAAAAAACCTACCGTTGGTCCTCACGACAAGTAGGTTTTCAACAAATTATTCATGAACTGTCTCATGAAAAAGATGTGATGCGTATATGAATAGTAAAATTAATTATAAGAGGTGAAGTTAGAAAATGATAACTCAGTTCTTTTCTATGTTGAATTTACATGCATTTTGTATGCAAAATAAAGACAATCCACTCATCACGAGGGGCCCTGGATAATTGGACGAGTATAACACTAAAAGTAATGGTTTTTAATTTGCCAAAATGATTGTCATAGCATTCAAAACAGCCCTGGGGCCATTTGGCATAAAATAAAATAAATAAATAAATAAACCAATGTAGCTCCTGCACAAGATCCAAATCATCTGTAGGAAGCACTATTATCTATCCGATGTACTTCCCTGACATTTCAAGCCGGTCAATAAACATGGGCCCATAGTCATGGACATGATCTTAAGGGTCTATTTGAATAATGGACTATTGTGGTAATGCGGTGTAAATTTTACATCAATGCATCTGTCTTTGATTAGATATCGCCGACTCTTAAATCATAGTAATCTCTCCAAATCATGGTAGAAAATGGATAAGAGAAGGTGTGGCATAGTTTTGTGGCCCCACCATGTTGTATGTGTTATATCCACACCTTGCATACTTCTCGGGTAATTATTTCACGGAATGAGACGAAAAATGAAGTGAATCCAGACTAGAAATGGACTGCACCACAGAATGCAATTGAATTGAATGCCACCTTTGTAAGCTCCTTGGGGTACGAAAGTGTTGAATCTTCCTCATTTTTTGGGACATGCATTAAAATGATATTGCAACATAGATGGACATTGAGGATATGATACATATTCACAAAAGTACATTCATGTGCATCTAAACGTCGAAAATACTATGTAGATAAAAAGTATAGGGGTACGAGTGAACCTAGATCCATACTCAAGTGGTAAACTGAGTGAAAGACACCTGGTTTCAACACCGAGGTCTTGGTATCGTAGGAACTGACAATGGGTGTACTAACAAGCCTACCACTATTATGATTTACCTCTGACTATTGCTGTTATGATAATCATTATTCATTTATCATATATTATGACACACTACTGAAATAATTGATAATCCAATATGACAACTTACCTTTTTAACACTTTAATCAACAAATTTATAACATCAGTGTGGGTCCATCATGATGTATGTTACTTATCTACGCTGCTCATTTCATGAATAAAAAAATGAGGCAGATCCAAAGGTCAAGTGGAACACACCACAGGAAACAATGAGAATCGAACACCTACCATTAAAATATTCTTGGAGCCCTTAGAAGTTTTGGATCAAGCTGATATTTGTGTTTTCCCTTTATCCATGCCTATGTGACCCTATGAACGGGTTAGATGATGAAAAAAACCTCAATGTGGGCCCCAATGAAGAAAATAATTTTCAATGGTGGTCAAATTAAGGCCACTGCTTCCTTTAGTGTGGCCCATTTGAGTGTTGGATCTGCCTCATATTTTGATTCATGTTTCAAAATGTTCTGATAAAGTAGATGGGCAGTGCAAATATATTATATACATTACAATGGGGTCCATGCATTTAAGTCAATACTTTTGTTTTGATTTTAGAGGTGGAATTACTCTCATATTTTCAAACATGATGAAAAGTAATAATTACTTGTTTTACCGTTATTTACATGTATCACAAAAAATCAAACAGGCCAGGCCCCGAGTGTCAATGCAAATTCTACACAGGCAATCACACAGCCCATCGTGCCTAATTGAAAAGAAAGAAAGAAAGAAATCTGACTTTCGGGTGGCACCCAAACACACCCAAAGGTAGGGCCATCAGTGGGCCATCTAGCCCATTGGATTTTCAAGATAGGCCTGCTTTAGGCTGGGCTTAGCTGGAATATTAGGCCAAAATATCGGGTGCTTTTGCTCACACCTAAGGGTGCTTTTGGTGAATTGAATGGAAAAATAAAAAATAAAAAAAAATCTGAAATTAATCTTAGTACCAGATCTATTGTGTATGAATTTTATGTACTTAGTGCTAGAATGACTGTTTGGTAAACTGTTCTTGAACACTGAAATATAGTACTAAATTCAAATATTTTTATTTAGTAAAAGTGTCTTAAATTTAATAATTTTACTAAATTACTCATAACCTAACATAATATGGAAAAATGGAAGAAACAGTTGGATTTCTCACAAACATCACGTTGGCCCACCTAACTTCCCATACTAGGATCATACAACAAATGATGTTTACTTGTCATCCAACCTCTTAAAGAGGTTACGCAGACTTAAATGATGGGAAAAATAAGTATCAGATTGATCCAAAACTTCTGCGGCCTCCAGGAAGCTTTCAATGGTAGAGGTTCAGTCTCCACTGCTTTATGTGGTATAGTCCACTTGAGCTTTGTATCTGCCTCATTTTTGAGTCAATGCCATAAATTAATCTAGTAAAATTGATGGACGGTATAGATAAGACATACATTATGAAGAGGCCACAAAACTTGATGACTTCAACAAGGTGGTGTGTGGCACACCAGGCAAGTTTGTAATGAAGCACTCCACAGGCGGGTACCGAGTTGCCGTGGCAAAGTTCTGTATACATCGATGTGATGTATGTGTTAGATCCACACCGTCCATCCATTTTTTTAGATTATTTTATATAATGTTTTAAGAAATGAGGTGGATCCAGACTCCAATTTGACCACACCACAAAAAGCAGTGAGGTTACAATGTCTACAGTTGAAAACTTCTTAAGGCTACGGAAGTCTTGTTTCAAGTTAATATTTGTCTTTTTCTGTTCATCCAGGTGTATGTGACCTTATTAACAGATTCGATGATAAATAAACATCATTGGATGACAAATAAACATTATGATAAGCCCTAGGAAGGTTTCAATGGTGGGTGTCATTGCTTCCACGGCTTTATGTGGCGTGTTCTATTTGAGTTTTGGATTTTTCACCGCATGTCTAGGATGATATGAAAAATTGAATAGACCGTGTGGATATAATGTAAAAATGAAGTGCACTTGATATCATGATCCACAGAAGGGAATGGGTAAAGTTGCCATTTTTAAGAAAATAATAATAATAATAATAAGGCAAAGCCGCTAACCACATTCGGTACATATTGCTTGCCGCTTTCGGCCCAAAAACCACCCTTAAATTAATTTTATATTTAATTTACATCAAGGACTTGTTTTAAGTGTGCTAAACAAACACCCAAAATAGCATATTAAGTTACTAAATTTAATTTTCAGATTTTGATTTTGGGAGCGTATTAAATGGTCAACAAACTTTAAAGTTTGTTAATTGTGACGGGCTTTGGACGGTATCAAAGAAAACATTGATCCATGTCAGCTGGACCAAGCCCATCCATGATTTCAAGGTTTGTTTTGTAATACATCATGCATGAGGGGCACACCCAATGAACAACCAACATCTTGCACAAAAGGGAGCAGATTGGGCACAGCCCTGGCCTCACCCAAGATAGTGTTGTCCTTACCATGGGACCCATCAAGATGTTGTATGTATTATATATCCATGTTGTCAGCTGTTAACCCAATATTTTCAGATTATTTCAGGGCATGAGCCCAAAATTGAAGCCAATCCAAATATCAGGTGGACCTTACGATAGGAAAGAGTGGGGATTAAAAACCTCACCATTAAAAACCTTCCAAAGTCCATTGTAATGTTTTGGAAATGTTGATTTTCCATCCAACTTGTTGATAAGGTTGCACAAACCTGGGTGAAGGGGAAAAAATAAAAAATAAATATTATAATACAAAACTTTTGTGATGCACCGTGAGTTTTAAATAGTCCTTCACCATTGTTTCCTATGGTACGGTGCACTTGAGATTTGAACTGGCTTTATTTTGGACTCATGCTTTGAAATAATCTAGAAAATTTGATGGACAATATGGATATATAATACATACATCAAGGTGAGCCCCACGGTAAGGGTCGTAACATGTTAGGTGAGGTGGGGCACACCTATTCACTCCATGTACAAAAGTGGGTACTGGGCTCGAATTATACCGTAAATAATCATGTTGCTAGACTTAGGACAATTTATTTTGGTTTAAAGTTGAGCTCCAACTTAGGCTTTACTTTCTCAACTGGATGGTTTGGATTGACATTTGTGTTGTATTATATTTGTGACAATCTAATTGAAAATGACACATGTTATAATAAGGGAAAGATATAACATGCTAAAGATTTTTAAGAATAGTTGGAGTGATTTTTACAGAATTATAACCGGTAGGATGATAAAATAAAGAGTAACTAAGAGGTATTCAAGAGTAAATTAGGTGGTCGAGATGTGTTTAGAAATAGACTAAGCAACTGAGAGAAGTTAAGAAACAGAATGTGGCCAAGAAGCTTAATTGAGCAGTTAAAACATAAAATTGCAGAAAGTTGTCGACTTTTTAACTACAGTAATTATTTTAGTAATGTAAAAATGATTTAAAAGAACAAGCTGCAACATAACTTTATAAATAACAAATGAATTTGACAAATTAGAGAATCTAAAAAAAAATAAAATCAACCAACAATAATCAATCAAATCTATCAATTTATCTTTTATCTCAACTTATCTTAGGAGTAACACTAATACTTAGTTATAATCTTTGGTTGTAATCCAACTATCCAGGTATATGCTTATATACTAGATTTGTTCTTTATTCAATATCAAATAGTTCTTTCAAGATATGCATTTTTGCAATTGTTCCTGTTGACCAATTGTGAGTTTTACTTTTGTTTGATTTGTGCTGGTATTTTAAAAGTCATTTCATGTGGATGCGGAAGGCACAAAGTAACTCATCTTTAAAGAAAGAACTTCACTTTTTGATTATCGCATGATCATTATAAACTTCTGCAAGGGATCGATATTCTTGGAATCTAATCATATATGTTCACATTGGATGTATCTACTTATTTTGGCTCTTGGAGTCAAAGTTGATTAATTTGGATTGAGCCGTTGTATTAATTTTAACACGCCTATACAATAGAAAATAAACTAAGCAACCAACACTATGTACCTCCTGAACCACGCTCGTTGACATCTTTACCTTAAAGGGATCTTTCTAGATGAGTGGAAAATGTATGTTAAGAAAAGCTTCTTTATGAGGATGGTTTGGAATTTTGTTGAGGTTGGAAAAGATGAGAAAAAATATACAAAATCATGTGATGTGAACTCATTAAATCTATTAAAATTCTCAGGTGCACTTCTTGGGAAGATATTTATTTATTAATTTATTTTTTGTTTCTCAAAACTAGAGAGCCCTCTTTCAACAATTGGAGCAAAGGTGGGACCCATTCGTCATGGAATGGATCAACGATATGATGTTTGTAGCATAATCAAAATGGACAATCCATTTTCACTAGTATTTTTTGGATGGTTAAGCTCACCTGGCCAAAGCAAGTTTTTTAGAAGGATGATCAATTAAAATGAGACCCATTATTGGAGTTGTAACTGGAAAAAATAATGCGGATTTTGCCTATTGATGACATAAAGATTGTGGGCCTTAGATGATGTGACGTTGATGATTTTATATCATGATGACTTTTGACGTGATGCTGATGATCTTACTTGTATATAATAAATGAATATGTTACAGTGAATTAATCATTTTTGGCTATGAAATCCAAGTCAAAAGCCAAAGCACAACCCTACTTTTAGGGCTTGCTTGGGAGCGTGGATTTGTAACCCCTAGGGATTACAAACCCCCTAGATTTGAAATCCTTCCAGTGTATTTGGTACCTTGGAGTGTGAATCAACTTTAATCCAAAAGTATCTATCCGTTGCATATTTATAGGGATTTAAATTTAATTATTAAATCAACTTTAATATTTCTAATTAGTGAAATATGTAATTTTTGATACAAGTTGTGATAAGCCCGCTGAAATATATACTTTGCCTGAAAATGATGAAATTCTAAGTCTCAGATGGGCTACAAGCACAAGATCATGTTTGAGTGACTAACCAACGATTTTTAATTATTGATTTACATGGACAATATTTAAATGGTGCTGATTTACATGGACAATGTTTGGACGGTGCTAATAATCATTAGTGGGCCATGTGCCCAATAGAATAAACAACCCCTTATCCCATCAAGACAAGGGCTAGGATTGAGCCAAAGGTTAAGGGATCGGGATAGGCAAGGCCAAGCTTAGTCAGACCCATTGCTACCCTGAGTGATGGCCCATTGGATGTTTAAACTGACTGGACTAGTCCTGGTCACCTCATCGGGATAATCCAAACGAAGCTGGATTCGGTGAGGCTGGTGAAATACTGAGTTTGTGAGGCCTTGACGTGGAGGGCTTTTATTGGTCCAGCTAAGCCTAGCCTAGTTAGACCTAGTGTCACCTTGGGCGATTGGCCATTCTATGATCAAAGCAGATAATTCAAAAGAGACTGGATTAGGCGTCCAGGGAAATACCAAGTTGGTGAGGCCTTGACATGAAGAGCTCTCATGGTCCAGCTCAGTCAAATCCATTGGTAGCCTGCGCGATTGTTTGATGTTCGACAAGTCCTAGTCAGCTCATTGGGGTAATTCATAAGAGACAGGATTCGGTGAGGCCAGGGAAATACTGAGTTTGGTGAAACCTTGGCGTGGATGACTCTCATTGGTACGGCTAATGTTCGACGTCAGTCAAGTAGAACGGACGAACTACTAAGGCTAGTAGATCCGTAACTGTAGGGTTCACTATCTCCCTCTCTCTCTCTCTATATATATATATATAATAATGGTCTCTTATAAACCATACCACACAAAATTTATGTGTAAGCCTTTACATATAAGCCGTAAGATAAAAAAAAAACAGCTGAGATTCATATACATCGAGAGAGGGATATATATATATATATATATATATATATATATATATATGTGTGTGTGTGTGTGTGTGTGTGTGTTTTGTATTCATATAGCCTATCTGTTTCTGTAAGCTCATCAAAGGGCGAGGCAGATCCCAATCTCAAGTGGACCAGAGCACGTGAAAAATGGTGATTGAATACTCACTATTAGAAGTTCAGTAGAACCTTAGACATAAGGTTTACCTGCTATCCATCCAATTGATAAGGTCATGTAGACCTAAATTAAGGAAAAACACAAATTTCAGCTTGATTTAAAACCTTTATAACTTTGAGAAGTTGTTAATGGTGTTAAATTACCAATGTTTCCAGTGGCATCGTTCACAGAGATCTGGATCTACTTCAATGTTGGGTACGTATAAATGGACAGATGCCGGGTGCAGAGTGAGACTTGGGTGCAACCCTAGAAGAAGCAATAGGGACCCTGACCATGGGCCCACCAGGATGTATGCATTTTATATCCATGCTGTCCATTTATTTTATTTTTCAAATTATTTTAAGACATGGACCAAAAATTAACCAGCTATAAATTTCAGGTGAACCACACAATAGGAGACAATGGTTACACAGCTAAAAAAATTCTTTGGCCCATCATAATGTTTATTAATCATTCAACTAGTTTATAAAGTCACATGGACCAGGATGAAAGGAAAGAAAAATATCTCATACAAAACTTTTGTAGCCCACGAAAACTTTTTTAATGCTCAATAATCATTGTTTCCTGTTGTGTGGTGTACAAAATTTCAAACTGCTTCCATTTTTGGACCATAGGATAAAATAAGAGAAATTTATGACTGTGGACCCCACCTTTTATCCATTGGATATTCTTGAAATAATATAAACTTAACATACGCACTTAGACCTCTTTGTACAGAGGACAAATTCCAGGACGAAAATACCCTCCTTTTCACCGAAAAGGATTGGGTACGCCTCCTGCCACCTGCCAATGGTGGATCGTCAATGCTATATAGGCCCCACCATGATGTTTGCTTTTCATCCATGCTGGCCATATATTTTTTCCAGTTCATTTTATGGTATGAGACCAAAAATAAGGTATATCCAAGTCTCAAGTGTACCACATTACAAGAAATAGTGTTGAATGAGCGTCAACCATTAGAAACTCAGGTGGAGCCCACTGTGATGTTTGTGAGAAATCCTCCCCATCTAAGTTCATTCATAGGGTCACAAAGACCTGGATGAAGAGGAAAAATAAATTTCATAATGATCCAAAACTTCTGTAACCCCTGAAAGGGTTTCAATGGTAGATGTTCAACTCCCCACTACCTTTTACTTTGTGGTCCACTTGATAGTTAGATCTATCTTATTTTTTGTCTCAAGCATTAATATGAGCTTGCCAAATAGATGGACAGTTTGGATATAACACAGACCTCATGATGGGACCTACAAAAGCAACACATAAAAAAAAATTAAAAAAAAAAAAAACAAACATAGACTGCCGCGGCACTACAGCTGGTTTGGCGGCAGTGTCGCGGCAGTCTGGTAGATTTTTTATTTTTTTTTTACATGGAGAACTTTTTCTCCCTTACATTTTTCTCTAATACATAATTATATAAATATGTATATATAAGTATATAAAAATAATTTTCTATCTTTTAATTCATTTCTTTGTCTATATATTTAACAAGCATATCTCCTCAACTAGAATAATTTGTTTTTTTTTTTACACAGCCCCACACACTCACACTAGTGGGATTTCACCACCTATGGATACTCGAACGCTTGACCGGGTGTTGAAATTCCCAAGAGTCTATGTAACACCCCGGATTTTGGCCAATCTGGGATTAGACGTCCTTAGGCAATGGGTCAACTAAAACACCTGAAAAATCGCATGGAACCCAATTCCATAGCCAAAGAAATCACGTAGGGTTAATTCCTTTGAAAAATAAATATAAGTTAGCTAGCACGACGCTGGAGTAGCTGGGAAATAGTCCCTGATCACTTTAAATAGGTTCTACAAGACCCAAATCGAGTAGAACCAATGACTCTATAATACTCTATAACCTCGGACCAAACTCTAAGCAGGTTTGTTCTCTTGACCACTTTGAATCTTTGTATTGGATCTAGACCGCACGTCGAAAGTCCGATACCTCCTATCTTAGACCGTTAAAACCGTCTAGCTGGACTTGACACTCATTCCAAAAATCAAGTCAAACCGATAATCACAGGCTATTTCATTGAGCCCGGACCGAAGAGAGTGCGAATAGGGACAGTTGGAATTTCAAATTCAAATCTGGCACACGACTTCACGCGTCAGTATTGAGTGTTCTGACCGTCAGAATTCATCCAGATTACACCCTTGGATCAGGAGAAATTTCTATTTTATATCATGAGACTTTCAGCCCTGATCTACGTGCGGTGACCACTGAACTGAAACTGGCCCGCCACGTGCGATCTTCTAACCCTGCCGGACTGAAAACTTGATGTATGCTAGATCCAGTATGCATGAGCTTAAGTTCGATCGCATTCGGTCAGGGGACCACCGGAAAGCATCTTTTGGACCGAAATAGCCCCGATTTAGATATGCACCAAGTAAACATTGTTCCGGAGCCTATTTCGAGCAAGTTTGGGCTTATAAAAGGGGTTGAAACCCTCACTCCTCTCTCCCATCCGAATTTGTAAAAATTCCTAGATTGGGAGAGAGAAAAGGTGAGAGTTTGTGAGAGAAGGTGGGAGAGTTCTTCCTGCCACTTGTGCTACGTGTTGCACGTGCTTAAGCAACGCATCTCTATCGCTTTCCCGGCGATTCCTCTGCTTTTTCAGGTATGAAATAACCCTAGAAAGTTGCTGATTTGAGGTTTACTAGGATTCATAGCTTGTTAGCTGACGTAACTCGTGAATTAGGTTCTCTTATCGCTGTGGACGAAGCGTATACGCTCCGTTCGAACTCACACCCCAAAAAGGGAAAAGGTGCGGATTTTAGACGCTTTGATTGACTGCTTCCAAAGCTTTCAATGTCGTTTAATAGTAGATTCTTGACGGCAACGCCGTTTGACATGTACAACATGCTGTCCGTTTCCTGTTTCGTAAACCAACGAAGAATATGAGATTTAGGGCATTTTAGTCATTTGTATGAAGTACTGTTTTTACTCATATTTTGCTGATGTGATTGACATGGTTTATTGTCACATTAGAATGTTAGGAATACGTGCATAATTAGTTTGGCGAAGAGATTCGCCTAAATGCGCACTTCGGGTCGACATACTATATGTAGACTTAAGTGTGTAGTGTAAGTGTTTGTATAAATGCTTGTATTAGTATGTATTGAATTAAATGGTGTTATGAATTAGTTTGAGATTGATTTCTCAATTAATATGCTGGTGTGAATGGTTTCCTACATGTTAGCCATATGCATGATTTCATAATATGAATGAAATGCATGTGCTTGGCGATTTGCTTAAGCTGTATGTTATAACATGTGCTTGATGATTTCCTTACGATTTATTTTGAGATTGAATTCTCAATTAATATGTTGATGGAGAGGATTTCCTATATGTTGGCGACATGCTTAATTTCATTATATGTGTGAAAGACATGTGTAAGATGATTTACTTAAGTTGTATGTAATAACGTGTGTTAACATGCTCACATGGTTGTATTTCATTTCCATTACCCTTACACAACTGCTGATGTGATTCTATGATTGTTTGAGACTATGCCTAGTCCAGGCAGTCGGTAACCGAGCGAATTCGTGGTTAGCTTATCTTCACCACGAACGACGCGTCGATGAACGCGAGTCGTGTTTGGAGTTGAAGGCAGTGGTTAGGCCACGCGAAGTGTTTTACGCACTTCATGTCGTTCGACTTGCGATGCGATCGTGCTAGTCGAGCCCGTCAAGTAACCCGACTGGCCGTTATATGTTCACCCTGCATGAGTCATAACTGCTTGAACCTAGGGTACTGAACTTACCATTGTAAACCCTGTCAACCATGGTACCTTGATCCACGAAGACTCATGAGCCGGGCATGGTGGTATGGGACACCGTGGTCGAGCTGTCGGCCTACGCTGGGGCCACAAATCTCCCCGTAGTGACCAGTGAGCACCCAGACTCGTGAACAGATTATGGTGGTATGGGAAACTATATTCTTGATGTCGGCCTACATTGATAAGGTGATGGGGGAGCGGTGCAACGAGTGCGAGCAACAGCCCTGGCAGCCCTTTGTAGTGACCGCGAGCGTATTCTGAGTCTACGAGAGGCGAAGACCCTTCAGTAGCAGTAGAGTACAGTAGGCCTGTATTGATAAGGTGATGGGGGAGCGGTGCAATGAGTGCGTGCAACAGCCCTGACAGCCCTTGCAGCGACCTACAAAATATAAATCATATGAGATTACTAGGAGTGATGACCCTAGACAGGATCTGTGTTGGGATTGATATAAAGGAGGTACCTTAGTTTCTCAATCCTGCTGTTTGAATGGACTAATAACAACTCGAAAATCATATCACCATAGCATTGCATGTGCCTGGAAGATGTGGAGCACTCTAGGGAGTGTGGCATGCCGCGGTCGTAAGATGTTGTCGTATGAGGGAGATCGTCGGTGAGGGCATACATCACGTCATGTCATAATTGCATTAACAACAGTATTACGAATGTTTGAATTACTGCTTTACTATTATCGCATGATTGATTTGATAACATACTAATCTTTGCTCTCTTATCCCATTGAGTTGATCACTCACTCCCACGTTACGGGATGGTGTTTCCGAACACCCACCAATCCCTATTGTGATTGCAGATGATGGCACGGCCTGCGAGGCAGAGCTGGATTTGATGATGATGAGGAGGATCTCTCCTTTATGCGTGATCTGATTGACGGGATTACAGGGAGGTTAATTAGATACATTGACACTTGTCATTTTATATTTTTAGCGCCCTCATGTATATTCATTTTGTTTACTTTTGAAGTATACATGTATTTGTATAACCTGGTAATATATTCACACTCTGGAGACATACAACAGTTTATATATGTTATACATACTATTACAATCTTCCGCTTGCAAATTTAACTGTCTCTGGAGTATGATATGTTGTTCTGGCTTAATCTCACTCATGTTTAATACATTATCACAGACAACATTCAATCATACATATCTATGTTGCATAAATAACATTTTGAAACTCGGGAGTTGGGTTTTTGCTCGACCCCCCGATTTTCGGGACGTTACAGTCTACCACCCGAGCAAGAGTAAGGATCCAAACTAGAATGATTTACTTAACATACCGTATATGATTTTGGGGTAGGAGAAGCTAATTTAGCGGGGCAAGTATGAAATTCAGCGGGGCAAACATGATATTCAGCGGGCAAGCATGAAAATTAGCGGGCAAGCATGAAAATTAGCGGGTCAAACATGAAAATGAGAGGGGGAAGCATGAAAAGGAGCGGGGTAAACATGAAAAGGAGCGGGGCAAGCATGAAAAAGAGTGGGGCAAACTGAATTATGAGCGGGGCAAACTAGAAAAACAGCGGGGCAAACTGAAGTATGAGTGGGGGTAAACTAGAAAAATAGTGGGGCAAATTGAAGTATAAATGGGGCAAACTGAAGTATAAGCGGGGCAAATTAAAAAATCAGTGGGAGAAACATGAAAAGCAATGGGGCAAACTAGAAAATCAACGGGGAAAACATGAAAAGCAGCAGGGCAAGCTAGAAAAACGGCGGGGCAAACTAAAATATGAGCGGGGCAAACTAGAAAATCAGCGAGGGAAACATGAAAGCAACGGGACAAACTAGAAAATCAGTAAGGGAAACATGAACAGCAGCGGGGCAAACTAGAAAAACAGCGGTGCAAACTGAAATATAAGATGGGTAAACTAAAAAAATCAGCGAGGGAAACATGAAAATCAGCAGGAGAAATATGAAAAGTAGTGGGGCAAACTAGAAAATCAGCAGGGCAAACTAGAAAATCAGCAGGGAAAATATGAAAAGCAGCAGGGCAAACTAGAAAAGCAGCGGGGCAAACTAAATTATGAGCGGGGCAAACTATAAAAACAGTGGGGCAAACTGAAATATGAGCGGGGCAAACAAGAAAAACAGCAGGACAAACTGAAATATGAGCGGGACAAACAAGAAAATAGCAGTGCAAACTGAAATATGAGCGGGGCAAACTATCTGATTTTGCTGATGAAATTTGAACTTTGAACATCTTTTCTTTGAGAGTAATGATCTCCTACAACCGGCTGAAAATGAGAGAAAATTCATCAGCTGAAAATATCTTAATTTCAAGAAAAAATGAAAACAAATCAAAACTCATATAAAGAAAATACCTGGAAAACGCCAATAGAGAGAGAGAGAGAAGAGGGTTTGGGGCTTTGGGGCTCTGAGGTGCAACGAGAGGGGGAACAAGAGTTGAGGGTTTGGGGCGAGAGAACGGTTTGGGATTGGAGTCGAGCATGGATTATGAGAGACCTTTGGAAGAAGTTGGGATGCTAGGTGGGGCCCATTGTTATGTTTGTGACGAATCCACATTGTCCATCCATTTTGAGAGATCATTTTAGGACATGAGACCAAACATGAGGTGGATCCACAACTTAAAGTGGGCTACACAAGAGATGAGAAATCCACACTGTCCCTTTTTTTATATTTAGAATGGTTTATAACAGTGCCAAATTTAAAACAGCTTAAAACCATTCCTAAATCAAAGATAGAACCATTCTAAATTCACAATTTTGGTGTAGTGACAAAATTATCTGTATACCAAGAGTCATACTAGGAGGCCCTAATCTCTCTTTTAAGATTTTACAAACACATATATGCAACTATTGGAAAGAAACCTCATTTTTCATGACATGCTCTCTTTAGTTTTTTTCTTCCCTCGTCAATATAACAAATCCATGATACACAAACTCAATTACAACAAGCTACTCGCCGATAAGTTCACAAAACCATGATCCTTATATCTTGGAATGCCAGTATGGAAAGCCCATTGTAGAACATCAATCCAAGCTGCAAATATGAACTCTTTTAACTGAGCCCACTTGAGGATTTACTGATTTTTCCAAAAGGAATCATAAGGTCCATGACTAACTATGCAAGTTTGATGGATCTAACTGTCATAGCACCCCAAACTCACATAGATTTTAAAGTTGCTACCCTCAAACCTTTGACACTTCTTCAGTTGAACGTTGACCATTACATAGTTTTAAGCCACTAATTAGAACATTAAGATTATCATATTGATTTTTTTTTATACTACTCTTTCTAGAATGAGACTGAACAGACCAGTTCAAATCATGGATGGACAATGTGGATTCCTCACAAACATCACAGTGGGCCCCACCTAACATCCCAACTTGCTCCAAAGGTCTCTCATAATCCGTGCTCGACCTCAAATCCCAAACCGTTCTCTCGCCCCAAACCCTCAACTCTTGTTCTCCCTCTCGCTGCGCCTCAAAGCCCCGAAGCCCCAAACCCTCTTCTCTCTCTCTCTCTCTCTCTCTCTCTCTCTCTCTCTCTCTCTCTGTTAGCGATTTTCACGTATTTTCTTTACATGAGCTTTGATTTGTTTTCATTTTCTCTCGAAATTGAGGGAGTTTTCTTCACTATCTTCGATTTTCAGCTGATGAAACCCTCCTCTCTCTCTCTCTCTAATGAATTTTCTCTCATTTTCAAGTTTGCCTCGCTGATTTTTTAGTTTGCCCAGGTCATTTTTCAGTTTGCCATGCTGATTTTCTAGTTTGCCCCACTCATTTTCATGCCTGCCCTGCTCATTTTTATGATTGCCCTACTCATTTTTCATACCTGCCCCTCTCATTTTCATGTTTGCCCCGCACATTTTCTAGTTTGCCCCATGCATTTTCATGTTTCCCCTGCTGATTTTCTAGTTTCCCCCGCTCATTTTCATGTTTCTCCCACTTTTTTTTCTAAAAGGAGGGCAATGCCTCTAAAACTTTTGATAAATGAATAGACGATGTACAAGGAACATTTTCGGGTGAGCTCTACACAAAACATCGGGCCTTACCTATCATATCTGCTATTCAAAGAAAGAGAAACGAGAAAAAACGTGCCAAGCTGCCCCTCAATGGGCATAAACACTACCAGGAAGACACCACCTCACTCACCAACAACAAGGAGACAAATCCGACTCCTCCACTCTTTGACCTTCTTAAAATTCCACGGGTCGAAGCAACCACTCTCCCTAACTACAATATTCCACTTATACAAACCAACCAGCTGCCTATACCACTGACTTAAGCAGGCCACACCTTCCCATCTAGCCCTCCAAACTTCTAACCATAGACCATAGTTGCTGCTATGATCCCACATCCAAAACCCTAAACAAACCTTAACGATAACACCTCCAAGGGAAGGCCCACCACAACAACACATAGGCAACATCCACTAGAAGAAGTAGAGAAGATAGACTAAAGCAGAGACTGAAACAGGGGATGAAGGAGGCAACAACTTCTCAACAACAAACTATGACGAGGACCTTGTCTGGCCAGTCGTCTCACCCAATTGGATCACAAGCTTTGTTTTTCCAACACCATATGAGAGAAGCATCCCATACCAAGACCAGGGAAACCAATCAGGAGGATCACCCGCCACGGCCTCCCCAAACACCGAAAGCCCAAAAAATAGGAAAACAACCTGTACACTGCACATGAGAAGATCTAATAGAGCCTAGTCATCAACGTTTAACTTCACCGTAGGCTCCCCATTGAAAAGGACCGAGAACCAGCAATTTTCTCAGCATGCCTCCATCAAGGAAATCCATCTGTCACTAAAACCAAACCACCTCATCGCCTTCTAGAAAAAAAACCCAATCCACCCTGTTATATGCTTTCTCAAGGTCAAGCTTGAGAATGAGATTGTCACCTCTAGCTTTCCTGTCAATGTTGCGCATTGCCTCAAGCGCCATAGCAACATTCTCTATAATAGACCTGCCTTTCACAAAAGCTCGTTGCTCCATGAAAATAAGCCTAGGGAGGATCTTACTCAAGCGGGAAGCCATAATCTTTGACAAGATTTTGTAAATAACATTGCAAAAGCTAATCGGCCAGTAGTCTACAAACCCTTTAGCAGTCGGATTCTTTGAGAGAAAATTGATCAACGATGTCATAAATGCTCTAGGCATCTTACTTCCTTTCATGAAGAAACACGCTGCCTTATGAATAACATCCCCAACCGCTTTCTCATGTTTTCCCTGCTAATTTTCTAGTTTGCTCCGCTCATATTTCAGTTTGCCCTGCTGTTTTTCTAGTTTGCCCCGCCTATACTTCAGTTTGCCCCGCTATTTTTCTAGTTTGCCTCACTCATATTTCACTTTGCCCCGCTGTTTTTCTAGTTTGCCCCGCTCATACTTTAGTTTACCCCGATGTTTTTCTAGTTTACCCTACTCATAGTTCAGTTTGCTCCGCTGTTTTTTTAGTTTGCCCTGCTCGTACTTCAGTTTGCTCCACTGTTTTTTTAGTTTGCCCCGCTATTTTTCTAGTTTGCCCCGCTCATATTTCAGTTTGCCTTGCTATTTTTCTAGTTTTCTCCGCTCATATTTCAGTTTATCCCGCTGTTTTTCTAATTTTCTCTGCTCATATTTCAGTTTATGCTGCTGTTTTTCTAGTTTGCTCCGCTCATATTTCAGTTTGCCGTGCTGTTTTTTCAGTTTGCCTCGCTCATACTTCAGTTTGTCCCACTATTTTTTTAGTTTGCCCTGCTCATATTTCATTTTGCCCCATTGTTTTTCTAGTTGGCCCCGCTCATATTTCAGTTTGCCCCGCTGTTTTTCTATTTTGCCCTGCTCATATTTTAGTTTGCCCTGCTGATTTTCTAGTTTCCCCCGCTCATTTTCATGTTTGCCCCGCTCATTTTCAAAGAGCTTGAAACTGGTATGGATTCCTTCGTTGCAGCTCGAATGCCACAAATCATTCATGTTATTAGCTGGCGTTTGAACTACACAAACCTAACTTGGAAAGGCTAGTTATATGCAAACCTTAGCATTTGGTTGAATATGTAGTTGTGGTCACTTTCCAAATTCACTCGGTGTTTGGAAGGACCTTGAGAAAGAAACCTAACTGAGAAGCTTTTTGTTACATGAATTTATACCTCAAATAATAACTCTCATCGTTCTAATTGTTTTAACCAATTGTAGAATCCATTAGAATAGCAATTTCTAAAAATTTAACTCAAGGGTCAAATGCAGGGCAGAGAATACATGAATAAAGCTTCCATGGAACTTCCATTCTATAAACATGTCTGAGGATACATTTGAGATTATGTCATCTAAGCCTTTTTAATATTTATGGTGATCTATTTAGCCTTTTAAGCATAATAGGCTATCCTTAGGTGGCCGTTGCGTTAGTTGTATACTCGATAGCATATTTCTCTTTATGGTAGTGTAATAGTACTTGAAGAACTACTTATGGATCTTGGAAAATAACTATGTTGGTTGGCTAAATTAGCTTCTCCTACCCCAAAATCATATGTAGTACGTTAAATAAATCATTCTAGTCTAGGAGATATGCTTGTTAAATAAATAGATAAAGAAATGAATTAAAATATAGAAAAATATTTTTATATACTTATATATACATATTTATATAATTATGTATTAGAGAAAAATGTAATTTTCTCCACGTAAGAAAAAAAAAAGGAGCCAAACTGCTGCGACATTATTGCTGGTTCGACGGTAGGTTCGGCGGCACGGTAGTGCCGTGACACTCTATTCTTTTTTTTCTTTTTTTTTTGTATTGCTTTTGTGGGTCCCATCATGAGGTTTGTGTTATATCCAAACTGTCCATCTATATGGCGAGCTCATATTAAGGCTTGAGATGAAAAATAAGATAGATCTAACTATCAAGTGGACCACACTCTAAAAGGTAGTGGGGAATTGAACATCTACCATTGAAACCCTTTTAGGGGTTACAGAAATTTTGGATCATTATGAAATTTGTTTTTCCTCTTCATCCAGGTCTTTGTGACCCTATGAATGAACTTAGATGGGGAGGACTTTTCACAAGGATCACAGTGGGCCCCACTTGAGTTCCCATTGTCAGACGGTCTGTTCGCGCTCGTCTTTGCAGGCCAGCCAGAGGAAGGCAGGGGTATTTTTGTCCTCAAATTCGGTGTCCGTATGAGGAGGTCCAAGTGCGTATATTAAGTTTGTATTAAAAACCCTGGATAAAAGGTGGGGTCCACAGTCATAAATTTCGCATAAAATAAGCTAAAAAAATACATATGAACAACATGGATATAGATTGTATACACATAGATGGGTCATATGGTCAAAATCCCCCTACATGGCTAGTCCCGGCTGCAGCTAGTCGCGCTCGTGGGTCTAGGAAACCCATTTAAAAGCAAGTTGGAAGCACTAAAATAAAAATCTCAGCAGGTGGGCTTGGGGGCGACTTCAGTGGATTCTATCCACCGAGGGGGTTGGATCCCTAACCGTTGACTATGAGGCTGTCCTTGATATATGTGACCTACATCCATCCTGTCCATCCATTTTACATCTCATTTTAGCATATGATCCCAAAAGTGAAGCAAATTTAAATCTTAGGGGCCTGTTTGGATTCTTGTATAGTATTGTATTGTATTATATTTGGGTACTGTTCATGTATACATTGAACGGTTTTTAGAATAAATTCAAATCAATCAGATACTAATCAATGTTTGGATAGGAGGTATTGTTTGGCATAGTATACACTATGTTATACAGATTAATGTTTGGATAGGACATATTATGTCTACGTATTTTACAATCTTAATTGGGTCGGGTGACCTGTTTGATGTATGGAACTTTTTGATTTATAGTCCAGATGATTTTCACGTTGAAATGTACCAAATGAATAGTCTCGATCTTACATTGCATAGATACTAGATATATTGTAATTGTACAAATTTCAAACTTTCATCCGCTACGGAATACAGCGCAATGAATACGAAGTATTGACGGCAACAGAATCTATTGACAATACTTTACTGTTGGTTTGAAAATTTGGCTGGAGTTTGTATTAGCACGCATGAGATTCAACTCCTATTCACTCCTATCCAAACACGGTAAACATCAAATCAAAACTTCTAATATGGTACAATACATCCTAAAACGCATATCGAAACTGGCCCTAGGTGGACTACAATATAGGAAGTAATAGTGATTGAATAACACACCATTAAAATCAACTTGGGAATCACTGGAACGTTTATTTACCATCCAGTCTTTTGATAAGGTCATAAAGACTTGATGAAGTCACCGCATCAAATACCAGGTTGATCCTAAACATTTGTGGCGCACAGGAAGTTTTTAATAGTCAATCACCACTGTTTCTTATGATGTGCTCCGACCGAGATTTACATCCGATTCCTTTTTCGGATCATTCGCTAAAATGTGCTGTGAAAACGGATGGACGGAATGGATGTAAGGATTATACATCAAGGACGGCCCCACACATAGGGATTTGGGATCCACGGAAGCCGCACATCAGGGCCTCACTAAACTCGGTGTTTCCCGGCCTCACCGAATCTGCTCCAATCCAAAAACAACGGTGTAAGGCAAACTGAAGAAGCGATGGAGACGAATGTTCGACTGGAAAGAATTTTGAAAAGTATATACCGTCCGTCATAGCACCTCATCAGATGGACGGTTCCGATGGACGCAATATCCTATAACGTCTGCCTCATAGAGATGGGCTCTACGACATTCCCGGTTCAACCGGCTCAACTGTTCCGCCTTCTGACTGAGATAACAGCTGTCACACTCACGCGACGAACCGTGCACAACATGGGAGTGACGTGGCAATGGCACTCAATCCAAGAGAATATATATGTACGCAGAGATAGAGAGAGAGAGAGAGAGAGAGAGGTGGAGGGAGGGAGAGAGAGGGCGAGAGAGGTGGAGGGAGGGAGAGAGAGGCATTGAAGGTTTTTGATTCTCCAAAACCCAGCATCGTAAATATCTCAGAAGAATCTCAACCATGTATAGCTTAGGGTTGTGCAGAGAAGTAAGGACCAAAGCTCAGGCAACGGCTCTGATTTGGCTCAGTTCCTATTCCAATCGTTCAAGGTATTTTCACTGGTTTCTTCCATTGGTGGTGATTTCTGATGATGATGATGATGATACAGTGCTATTCCATACTATCTATATGAGTTAGTTATCAAGCATTTGATATCCGGATATCCTGTGCATGTATGCTGGATCCGGGCCTTTCATTTGCTGGGCCCTACTGTGTGTTGGGCGTGGGCCAGAAATCACACCAGCTTGATGATTGTAGCCGCTGAATCAAGGACTTTTAGGAATTACAAGGGGGGGGGGGGGGGGGGGGGGGGGGCTGGAGAAAAGTCCAGATTCTTGTGTACATTTGATCATCCATTTGATTAGTAGGATTAACTTACCGTGTTTTTTTTTAGGGGTCATTTGGATGCCTGTAAGTTTTTAAGTTGTGATTTTCACCTGAAAGTGACATGCTGCCTGTTTGGATGTTAGCTTTAAGTCATAGGTAAGTAGTGTTTTTTTTTTTTTTTCTTTGTTTTTTGGTATTTGGGCAGCCTGTAAGTCACATTTAATATGTGCATTTACGCCAAATAGAGCTTCGAGTATGGAATCGGTCCAAAATCTTATAATCATGTAAGAAACCTTGGCACAAAATACGCCATTGTGGCGAGCCCATCTAGACAAATCTTTGAGCCAATTCTTAGACAACCAATTATCAGGTAGACCACAAAAGTGGGCCCACATATTCGAAATGATTGTAATGTGGAGTAACTAAGCAACAAGGAAATTATAAATACTAATAACAAATTCAAACATGAGTCTTAATTACTACAATTCCTCTAGGGCTGGGTGGCCTGGCCTATTGTCACCTTACCCAAGGGTCTACTATTACAACTGTCTTTCACCACCATTGTATTCAGTAATGAAAACAATGCATAGTTCATACAACACTATTAGAAGCATGAAAACAATGCATAGTTCATACAACACTATTAGAAGCAAGCTTTAAATTCTCATTTTAACACCAATCCAGAATACATGGAAGCTAAAGAAGAGATATCCGTCAATAGCTTGTTTCCAGATCCAACTAATGATGAAATGCAACTATATCTTCACCTCTCCATGCCCTTGAATATTCCCAAACTTGACCCAACCCACTTGAAAAAAATAAACCCTATGCCTGCCCCAATCAAACCATATATGGTTAATTGGGTCAAGGTCAACCGATGGGACCCGACATACCATCGCCACACCCACATCTAACTATGGAATATGGGGCTAAAGTCCACAGTTCAATTCAATTAGTGAGTCCTACATGCATGTATAGCTCATGTGCATGTTTCTATTCTTTTAGTCTATATTGTGATTCAAGTTTTGTGCTTGGTTGGGTTGGATCATCTGGCCAACCCATTTATAAGTTATTATATGGTAAAGAGGCTTGACCAACCAAACTTAACCCTAGCCATTTACTTAAACAGCCCACATTTTCTAAACCGAGCTTGACCCACTAATACGAAGCACTGTTTTTAAGATGAAAATAACCTTTGAATTCTCTCTCTCTCTCTCTTAAAAATCCTACTCTACATTTCGATTCCAATGCATTTCAACCAAACAAAAATGAGGATTCAGAATCACCTTGATTCCAATGTAATTGCGACTTGGATTCCAATGTATTCCAAATTCAAGCTCCCAAACCGGCCTTTAATTCCCAAATGCCCTCACACATTAGATTACCCAGAGCAGTTAGAAGTGTATTGCCACCGACTTTGGCGGTGTGTTGATGTGGCAAAGTTCTGTGGGTGCCACTATAATGTATGCGATATATCCACACTGTCCATCCATTTTGCAAGATATTTTAGGCTGTGCACCAAAAAATGAGGCGTTTGATGAGGACATCCAGGCACCATACCAGAGGAGGGCTGAGACAATCTCCTTTTGGGTAGATGACTATTACATGGGGCTCACTTGGCCCAATTCACATTCCTAACCACGTTGAAGACCCCACGTGCATGTTCACGCATATTTGAAGATCCTACATTGGGAAGATGCATGTGGGTTGCATATAGGAGCTTGATGGACACATTGGACCGTTGGATTGGGTGGACATGATGATCGGACCGTTGGATCATCATCGGACATCTTAATCATGGACCCCCATGGGCCACGAAATAGTTTAGTTATTTAGATTATTTTATTTTTGGTATACCTTATATTGTATTGAGATTAGGGAGTTAGGAACAATTTTTAATTTATTAAGTGTCTTTATGTTGAGAATCTTATCTGAGAGTGTCTTTTTGTAAAAGGTTTTTTCTGATACTATAAAAGAAAAAGATAGGTGTGCGAAGCCCTAATGCTATTATTTTGAAAAAAAAAGTTATGTTTTATCTTCTTCATATGATTTGAAGAATACTCTATGTGATTTGGAGCTTGGGTGTGGTGTGATTCCATTCTCTATTCAGCGGAGGCGCGAGACTTCCATCTATCATCATCCTTCTCTCTTCATTTCTATCCAAGAGAGGTATTTTTTCAAAAAACGTTATTTCTCTTCTTCCCCTCCTATCCAAAACTATCCAAATCCTTATTTTCTTTAACTTTTCATCATCGAACTTCAACGCCAAACGAAATCAATCATTGATGACCTAAAAACCCTAGCCAACAACCTGCACATGCAAGCCCCTAGGCTGATCGTATGGACAACTACTCAATCCTTTGATTTTCTCTTGTTTCCCCCAATCAAAAGATTCCCCATCCATAACCCTACCCTTAACCTTAGATCCCCAATTTTTTATTTTCACCAATTTCTAAAAACTCTAATTCTAAAATTCCCAATTCCCAGGAATCATAAATTTTCAAATTTCAGATTTTTCCCTTCCTAACCCTAATCATAAAACCTAAAAAAAATGTCCCTTAAGTGTGGAACATGTCTATGCTAAATTGGAAGTTCAATCCTTCCATCGGGACTAATTTTAATTGATTTATATGATTTCTTAGCATGCGGGCATGTGATTTAGGTTAAATCAGATTTTATTTTCAATTGTTTACTTTTTAATTACTTTGTGGGTTAACATCTTTTGTTAATTGAATTACTTTATGGACTCTTTCATAATCTCCATGTTGCATGCTAGCATAAAATCACTTGTCCTGCATCACAGATCCAAACCTCAAAGTGGATGACACAACAGAAAGCAGAGGGGATAATGACACCCACTATTGAAACCTTCCAAGGGGTCACCGTGATGTTCATGTCCCATCCAACTTGTTCATAAGGTCACACAAAACTGGATGAAGGGAACCTCCATACCTTATAGTAAAGTGAAATCCCACCTCTCCCCCATGTAACTTGCTTGTAAGTGACTTACAGGTTGTAAGTCAATTACATGCATCCAAACAACGACCCCTTAGCATTGGCCTATCAATGGTATGGCACACTGGATGAACTGTTTAGATCTCGTGTTGGGTGTACACCAAAAAGCATACTAGTTTGGTGATTGTTGCTACTGAATGGAGGATTTTTAGGAATTACAAAAGGGCAGCTGGGTAGAATTCCAATTGCTGGTTTACATTCAATAGACAAAGATCATCCAATCAATTGCTAGGATCATCTGATTGTGTTTCTTTTGACATATGGCCCATCTGTGGTATGACATACTAGATGACCCGTTAGATCTCGAACACGTATGCCATGTGTATGGATATTGAGTGCTTGTAGACTAGATCTGTGTTTAACAATGCATACTTTCTCTTATCTTAGATTTGAGTTTAACAATGTTTCTTTATGGTTGGGCAACTGGATTGGTGGGGCCCACCTGGAATGATCCAGGCTGTTCATCTCTCTGTCGTCGTTATGGACAAGTATGCCATAAGAATCTTCTTCATTTGACGATCTTAACTTCCATGTTGGTTTGGATGTTTTAGCCATTTTTCCTCATTAAATAAGAAGAAAGTCAACTGAATATATGGGTAAGGGCATGGTTAGGTCCTACCTGATGAACAGTCCAAATCACAGTATTGTGGGATCCACTATATGGTTGCTGTCAGAAGAGAAAGCACCATTTTCATTTGGTCCAACAGGGCATGTATACACTGCTCGACCTAGATTACTGGCGTTGTTAGTCTGGCCAGCTCCCAGGACAGGCAGGGCCTACCTAGCTACATTTCTGTGATCCAGACTATTCATCTAGTGGGACCATGGTGGTGTGGGAGACTCCATGTTGGGAAATCCCGGTTGGTGGATTGTTGGCCTACAAATTGATAGTTTAAATAAAAATTAGCCAACGTGAAGAGGTCCACGTTTTAGGCAGCTAGGATTGGTTGAAGGTGGAAGATTTTCAGCACAATGCCGTTGGGTCAAGCAAATGAAAGATCTTGACCAGTAGTGGGTCCTTTCTTTTGGTCCATTTCAGTTTTGGATCAGGATCAATATCAGGCCTTAGGGTTTTTTGAGCTAATGGACAGGTTGGATGTTGTGAATACATCAGGTGGGCCCCTCATCTGCAACATGTTGAGAGGGACACATCCACCTTGATTAGAGTGGGAGGTCTACCATGTTGTATATATAGAATCCAGGTGGTTCAGACCCTTATGTCTAGGCCAAAAAATCAGGCTGTTTTATGACTCAGGTATGCCCTTGTGAAATTTAAGGGTGGGCCACTTAAGTTTTGGATCAGGTCAGGCCTTTGTTTTTTGCTTCTTTTTCTTCTTCTTCTTCTTCTTCTTCTTCTTCTTCTTTTTTTTTTTTTTTTTTTTTTTTTGAGTTGATGCATCTAATGGGCAGGTTGGATGGTGTGAATACATCAGGTGGGCCCCTCATCCGCAACATGTTGAGAGGGACACGCCCACCTTGATTAGAGTGGGAGGTCTACCATGTTGTATATATAGAATCCAGTCAGTTCAGATCCTTATGTCTAGGCCAAAAAATCGGGCTGTTTTATGACTCAAGTGTGCCCTTGTGAAATTTAAGGGTGGGCCACTTAAGTTATGGATCTGGTCAGGCCTTAGGTTTTTTTTTTTTTGAGCTGATGCATCTAATGGGCTGTTGGATGGTGTGAATACACCGGGTGGTCCCCTCATCTGGCTGGTACCAGTCCCATCATGAAGTTAGGTTGGTATTGGTACCACTGGATGCACACCTTTGTTTTTGTTTTTTCCCTACATTTCTTGTCGAGGAAAGGATTTGGTGTTAAGAAAGTTGTTTGTTACTTGGATACTCTATCTTGTACACGTGGCCATGTAGAATATCGTAGATCACTCATCTGGTGGGTCCCAAGTAGATGGGTTGTACCCCCAAATCTCATTGGTTGGATAGAGGACTTTCACCCAGTGCTTGACTTCTTCTTCAGCAATCCAGTTGTAAATCTGAAAGTCCTCTCGGTTCAGATGGCTAGGATGGACTAATCAGTTTGATTTTTGGTTTATGGTCGATCTACATTGGAGCCCGCAAGATGAAGGTTCGAGGTCTCATACATGGGTATCATATTTACGAGGACAGAGTTGATATACATGTCGGAACAGAACACGTGTTTAGCATTGGATCCTTCCTGGTTACAAACGATTGTGCAGTGATAATGATTGGGTTGTCGAAGCTTCCATTCTTTTCCATTGATGGGATGGTTTATATCATTTGAAACAATGTTTCTCATATTTCCTCAAAATTGATTATTCAGCTCTGTGAGCTTCTAAAAATTGCTCTTGTTTGTGGATTGTTGGTCTTGCTTTGGGTTTTAGTTTTTTTTTTTTTTTTTCATTTTATTCAGGAGGAGATTCGTTGATGCGTTTGAATGATAAGAGTAATGGATGTTCTCTTCTGATATGATAGATTTGACTGCCATTGATTTTGGTAAATCCAATTTGATGAAAACAACGCTTGCAATTTCTGTAGATGATTTGAATTTTCAGACCATATATGGTTTGTACTATGCCATTAACTAATTTAATTGATGGGTGACATTGACTTGCAGCAGCTTATGTGAATGATTCATGCAATGATCACATCATACTTTGATTAATGAATGTTTAGCATTCATAATCCCATGTGAGTGGCTTGCAATTTTTTATTAGCTAGGTTCATTCTTTTCATTGACAGTGTCTTATGGTCTTATGCTCCAGTTATATCTATTCTCTTAAACACACATGATGAATACCAAACTTAGTGACATCTCCAGATTGGCATATCAGCAGATGCATGCATGGAAAAGCAAGAACTTGCTAGCTTATAAAAAATTGCAACTCTCTCATGGGAGGGATTGTGAATCTTGAAACATTTCATTAATCAAAGCATGATGTGGTTATTGTATGAATAAACATCTGCTGCTGCTGCTGCTATGTGCTGGTGTGCATGCATGCGGGTTTCTGCTGATCTCCTGATCTGGAGATATTACTGAGCTTGTTGTTCTTTGTGTACTTAAGAGAACAAATGCAACTGGAGCATGCTATTAGACTCCACCAAGATGAGCAGTAGAAATATTTCCTACTGTCACTAGTAGACCCTCGTTGCCGATACGAGCTCAACAGTCAAAACTGACTTGAAAAGCAAGTCTACAAAATTACCATGAAGTAATCATGTGAAACTTCAATCTCCAGGTGATAAAGTGAGTACATAGATCACTTTCTGCTTTATGTTCCATCCACTCAGTATGGGCTGTAAACTTTGCATACCTTGTGCACATCCTTGAGAGTCCTTGAGGAATGAGCATGCACTTTTACTTCAAATTCCAAAATCTTTATCGAGAAATACATATAATAAATTTTTTTTTTTTTTTTTGAAAGGTAACACTACCAGGGATTGAACCCTGGATCACTCACACACACTCTACAGTCTTCTTTATTGAGAAATACATGTAATAAACAATACGTGATCTGTTAATGACATCTAATGTGGTAATGCCTTCTCTCATTCCTAGAGAGACTAATCATTTAACCTATGATTTTCTGAAGAGAATGGAGTGCATAGTATAGAGATTATCATTGGGCAATCCCTTCCCCATTTTCAAGCTTCTCAGATTTATAATAAAGTTGCATTATTTATACAGAAGGAAAGAGACATCCAAAGGGATAAAGAAAGCTGACTGTAAACTAAATGAATTGATGTTTCTTCAAACATCATCATAAGGTAGCCTTTCTCCTTCTAGACTGAAGCTTTAGGGTTCATCTGGATGCAAGTTCATGGTTGAGGCCAACTGTGTACTGTTTCATGGATGGCTTTTTGGGTCCAAGATTGATGAGGGCTCTGAGGCCTTTCAAGTGGTTTATTTAAGGAAGATGATTCACATAGTGTGTGTTGTTGGTGGCATCAACACAGGACATAGTATACTTGTTTCAGGCACTTCACCTTTCACTAGGAGACAAACTCAGGGTAGAGGTCTTATCTAACCACTGGATATCAACCGTCACCCTCATGCTTGTTGTGTAGACCTTCAAACAGGCCCATGCTTAGTGGGCAATGGCTACTTACGGATTCAAAGAGAAGTAGAAGGGTCATAGCGCAGGTCTTGTTTTGAGAGATCAATGGAGGGTGTTCAGTCCTCATATTAACAGATCTGTTCTACATCAATTTCTACACTGACAATGTTTTGATTAGTTCTGTTCGTAACTAGATCTGTGAAAGATTTGTTGGCTTTCTTGTGCTTTGAGCTTCTCCACTTCTGCAGCTGGGACCTGACCCCATTGTAAGCGTGGGTGTTGTTATTATAGGCATGGACTATTAGTGTCTAGAGGATATAATATGGCTATGGGCATGGGTTAAGGCAGGATATGGCTGTAGCCTTATCCTATTTCTTTTGTAATTTTTTAGTGCATATTTTGCAATTAAATATCCAGAACACATTATATAATGTATTTACATATATTGTGAATATAGTATGAAGGTTTGAATACGGTATGAATTTAAAATATGAATATTATGTTTCTTTCTATATATTTTTCTTTGTGCTCTCTAAATCTTTTTTAACTCTTCTTTTAAAACAGTAGTTTCTTTTTTAATTTTTTAATTTTTTTTTGTTAAATTTTTTCACCCTTCTTTAATAAAACAGTATGAACAACTGTTGCTATGCCTCTGATGATCTTCCTGTTTTACGCTTGCTAGATCATTACATTCACCATCTTTTGCTACTGTAGCTGTTGAAGATATCTCAGCTTCTCAACCTGCAGAGGTACACAACTTGGGTGAGTAATCTTTCCAACTTGGAGTCAGGCTCTGTTTATATCTAAATCACTTGCAAATATTTAATGTATTCAATTCTTCGATATATGTAAGGTTTTTATAACGTTGATACGGTGTTGCAGTTATAATGGTATTGAGGCACCCCTTATGATATGGGGGTGCAACATTGTCTTTGTTATAATGATTGTATGGTTGATAAGGTCATAGTGAGAGAAGATATTGCATTATAACAGCTGTTATATGGGTTAGTTACTAATATCTTATAAAACATAATTTCTCAATGGATAGACAGGTGTGTTTCAATGAAGATATGCAAACGGCTGTTACATAGTGGTAATGGTTTCGCATTACAGAAAAATGGCCAACTACGGACCTTTACGCTCCCATAATGTTTTGTTACGGGGGTGTAATGGTCCATTATGGGCTGATATACATTTTTTTTTTCAAAAAAGAAAAAAGAAGGTTGTGTTGTTTGGATGTCTTCAATCTGTATAGAAACAGGGGTTCGATCGATCGATCAGACTGATTGACCAATCGAGTGAACCCTGGATTAAACAGATTGGTCTCTGGATAGTTTTGGACAAGTTCGATCAATCGAACTTGGAGGGTCGATCAATAAAGATAATTCGAAAAATTCATGGTAACTCTCTGGAGGGTTTTTTGGCATGTTTGATCGATTGAACATGTGGCTGTCGATCAATGGATGGTTGCTCGATTGATATCGATTGATCGATGCTTAGATCGACGATGCACATGGTTTTACGTAATTACGCAATTTGTTTCCTATTCGAGGTGTAACACTATATATATGGGTGTAAAACGGGATTAGGGTATCAAAGGGTATTGAAGGGCTTGTTCTAGAGAGAGGCTAGTGTTTTGAGAAGGGTTCTTACATCTGTAAGTTCATCTAATCTCTTGTAATTCGTATTCATAGTATATCGTTGTCACTTTGTGTCGTAGGTTTTTTCCCACAAGGGTTTTTCCACGTAAAATCGTGTGTTCTTGTGAATGCTTTGTTTGTGTTTATCTTTTGCTTGTTTGATTTGAATTTGGGGTTTGTTTTTGCGGTCCCTTAACAAGTGGTTTAGAGATATATGTTGGGATTCGAGTTTGAATATGAGACATGACGAAGAAAGGATCTAACGTGAAGTATGAGACAGAGAAGTTCACTAGAAAAAAAAATAATTTTGAACTATGAAAGGTAAAAATGAGAGGCCCTCTAGTTCAACAAGGATTGCAACAGACACTCCTTGCTATATCAAAATGTCTTGTGTCTATGAGCAATGAAGAATGGGGAGAACTTGATCAGAGGGTGATTACCTCGATCTAGTCATATCTGGCGAATGACCTTTTTTTATAATGTCATTGATTAGAAGACCACCATGAGATTTTGGACGAAGTTAGAAAGCTTGTACGTGATAAAATCTCTCTCAAATCGTCTGTATCTAAAAGAAAATTCTATAATACGAAGATAAGGGAAAGGTCGGATCTTAATGAACACATTAGCACATTCAATCAACTACTTTTTAAGTTGACGAGTGTGGGGGCGAAGATCGAGGAAGAAGATCAAGCCCTAATCCTGTTGAATTCTCTTCCAGAGTCGTAAGAGACTCTCGTGGACACTATATGCCATGGTAGGGAGAGCATTGACATCGAAACTGTTATTTTAGCCCTTCATTTGAAGTAGTTGAGAAAGAATGACAGTGGCGGGGGTTCCTTCATGGATGCGTTGGTTGTTAGGGGAAGAAATTTTGAGCGGGAGAAGGGAAATTCGCGATCCGGGTCTGAATCTAAGGGTAAAGGGAAGATGAAGGGCTATAATTGTGGGAGTTGGGGTATATGAAGAAGGATTGTTGGAATCCTAAAGCTCATCAAGCAAAGAAGTCACCGGATTCACTGAAGGAGGCTAATTCAGCGGAATCTAATGTAGGTACGAGTGGCTGTGATGTGTTGTCGGTGTCCAAGGTCAGACACTTATACGATGAATGTAAGAATGAGTGGATTTCGAACACGGAGGCATCGTATCACGTGTCCTCATCGAAGTTGTTTCACTAGTTATGGGGAGTACGATGATGGCTAGGTGTTTATGGGTAATGACATTGCTTGTAAGGTGGTTGGTATCGAATCGGTGTACATCAAGATGTTTTATGGGATGGAGCATATTCTGACAAATGTGGAACACGTTCTTAAACTAAGAAAGAATCTAATATCTCTGGGTGTTCTCGAGGCACTTGGGTGCAAGTTCACCGGGTTTGATCATGTCTTGAAGGTTTTAAAAGGGGCACTCATTGTTACGACGGCACAATGGGTCGATAACTATCACAAGTTGATCGAGAATATTGTAACGGGTTAGAGCTAAAATGTCTGTAGCGGAATCCACATCGTCACATTTGTGGTATGCGCGCCTAGGCCACATGAGCGAGCGCGACATGAAGGTACTTTCTAATCTTTGTTTGATTCCTGCATTTAAAAGTGTTGATTTTAGTATATGTGAGCATTACATATATAGTAAACAATCACGTTGTCTTTTAAGTTTGGAAAACATATAAGTAAAGGTGTGCTTGATTATATGTATTCGGAAGTATGGGGGCCATTGCCTGTGGTTTCTTGGGGAGGATCATCGTTCTTTGTCACATTCATCAACGATTTTTTCAAAAAGGGGTGGGTTTATTTTTTGAAAAATAAATCCAATATTTTCGCCACTTTCAAGATGTGGAAGGTTATGGTAGAAAAACAGTCAGGGCGGAAATTAAAAGTATTGAGGACATACAATGATGGAGAATTCACTTCAAAGGAATTCAATCAGTTCTGTAAAGATGAAGGGATCGTGAGGCACAATATAGTGACGCATATACCAGAACAGAATGGTGTGGCCGAACGGATGAATCAGATTCTACTGGAGAGAGATCGAAGCATGTTGAGCAATGTTGCACTAGGCAATGAGCTATGGATTGATGCCGTCAATACGGCTTGTGATTCAGTGAATCGGTCCCCGTCTACGCCTATTGGTTGAAAATTCCAGAAGACGTGTGGAGTGGTCATGATGTAGAGTACTCATGGTTGCAAGTATTTGGTTGTAATGCTTACTCTCATGTATCGTTAGTTGAGAGAGATAAGCTATAGATCAAAGGGTGAAGAAGTGTACCTTTGTCGGCTATGGTGATGGTGTGAAAGGATTCAGGCTGTATGACCAAGTCATACAGAAGATCACGATTAACTGTTATGTTAGGTTTGATGATGATTCCTTGTTTCGTAAGAATGAACACAAGGAAACAAACAAGTCCGCAGTGATTGACGTAGAAATTGAAAAATGTGAGACACAGGTAGAATCCCAACCGTAAGAAGAGGTACAAGAGCAGGTGGAGCAATCACTTGTGAGCAGAGATTCATTGAGAGATCGCAGATTACTGGCAAGATATAGAGATGACTTAAATGTTGCATTCGCTCTCATTATGGCTGATGGGGATCTGTTTACCTTCTAGGAAGCATTAGATGACATAGATGCTGAGAAGTGGATGACAGCGATGCAAGATGAGATGAATTCTTTGTACAAAAATGAGATGTGGGAGTTGATGGAGCTTTCCGTTAGCGTAAAGCGATTGGATGTAAGTAGATCTATCGGAAGAAATATGATAGATGCAAGGCCAAATTGGTTATGAAGGGGTACGCGCAGAAGGAGTGTGTCGACTTTAGTGAGATTTTCGTGCCTGTGGTCTAGCAAGTATCTATCCGATTTGTGTTGGCGCTGGTTGCCCAATACAATCTGGAACTGAAACAAATGGATGTGAGGACTGCTTTCCTTCATGGGGAATTAGAAGAACAGATCTATATGAAACAACCAAAAGGGTTCGAGATACAGGGGTTAGAGAATAATGTTTGCAGGTTGAGGAGGTTGTTGCACGGCCTGAAACAGTCACATAGGCAGTGGTATAAAATATTTGATTCTTTTATGAAGAGTTGACGGTTTACCAAAAGTGAATATGATCATTGTGTCTAGTCCAAGATATGGAGTGATGGAGAATTCATTGTATTAATATTATATGTTGATGACATGCTCATTGCTAGCCATAGCATGTCTAAGATCAATATATTGAAGACTCAGTTATCTGGGATATTCGAGATGAAAGATTTGGAGGCTGCAAAGTGGATTCTCGGCATTGATATACACAAAAATTTGGAGAGGAGTATGTAGTAGTTGTCTCAGGCAGAATACCTTGAGAAGGTGTTGGTAATGTTTGAGATGGACAAGACTAAATCGGTTAACACACCTCATGCTGTTCACTTTTAGCTTTCTTCAGGACAATGTCTCATTACATATGAAGAAAAGCAGTTTGTCTCGTGTGCCCTACTCGAGCGTGGTTGACTTTTTGATGTATGCCATGGTCTCTATGAGATTGGATATTTTACATGCAGTTGGTGTTGTGAGTAGATACATGCCAAACCCTGATAAGCAGCATTGGGAGGCAGTGAAATGGCTACTTCGTTATCTACTAGTTATAACAAAATACGTCTTGACACTTGAAAAATCAGACGAAAAACTTGTATGCTATATTGATTCGGATTACGCTGGGACGTGGATAATAGAAGGTCGACTTCCGGTTACTCATTTGTGCTAGTAGGTGGAGTAATTGGTTGCATGTCGAAGCTTCAGTCTGTGGTTGCTCTTTCTACAATTGAAGCTGAATATATGGCAGTGATGGAGGCATTCAAGGAATGTTTTTGGTTGAGAGGAATGATGAACAAGCTTGGGCTTCAGCAGGAGGTCGTGCCAGTTAATTGTGACATCGAACACCCGATCAATTTGGCAAAGAATTTAATATATTATTCTTGTACTAAGCATATTGATGTTTGTCATCATTTTTTTTGGCAGGTGCTTGAGGAAGGCTGTGTCACTTTTGAGAATATCCATATGAGTGTGAATTTGACGAATATGCTTACAAAGGTAGTTCCCGTAGAGAAGTTCAAATTCAATTCGACTTCTCTGGGCTTGGAAAATGTTTGATGGAGACGGAGTGTGCACGAGAAATGACGATTGATGAAGCTATGATGGAGACGATTAGAGATGGAGCTTGGAGCTGTGGTTTATGATGATTGAAGCCATGATGGAGATTGTTATCTGGATGTCTTCAATCTATACATAAACAGGGGTTCGATTGATCAACCAGACTGATCGATTAATCAAGTTAACCTTGGATTAAACAGATTGGTCTCTGGACAGTTTTGGACAGGTTCGATTGATTGAACTTGGAGGGTTGATCGATCGAGATAATTCGAAAAATTCATGGTAAATCTTTGGACGTTTTTAGGCATGTTTGATTGATCGATTGATGGTTGCTCGACCGATGCCAATCGATTGATGCTTAGATCGATGATGTGCGCGATTGTGTAATTACATGATTTGTTTCCTATTCCGGGTGCAACACAATATATAGGGGTGTAAAACAAGATTAGGATATCGAAGGGCTTATTCTAGAGAGAGGCTAGGGTTTTGAGAAGGGTTCTTGCATCTGTAAGTTCATCTAATCTCTTGTAATTCATTTTTATAGTGGATCGTTGTCGCTTTGTGACATGTTTTTTTCCACATAAAATCGTGTGTTCTTGTGCATGCTTTGTTTGTGTTTATCTTTCGCTTGTTCGATTTGAATTTGGGGTTTTCTTTCGCGGTCCCCTAACTATTTGCAACGACCATTAAAGCCATATCATGATGGTAACAAGCGTGGCTTGAATACTTTGGTTTCAACATTCAAGTCTCCAGTTCAAGCCCAACTTAGCTATAAAGAAAGCATGAGTTTAAATTTGGAGGTTTGTGGGTGGTTGTCCATTGTTTTCTATGGTGTAGCCTACCTTATGATTGGATAGACTTGATATTTTATGCTGGGGGTTCTTTATGGGAGATACATTTGTTGGATGAGTTGGATGACATACACCATGTGAGTGCTACATGAGTCACCAACATGGTAACTTACTCTGCAGTCACATTACATGTGATAATTTCTCCTACATATGGTCTTCAATTTGGTCAATGATTCTCTCAAACTTTGACATTTCTTGGTCCTCTCCTAAATCCACTGATGCTGTCTTCGCGGCATGGCATGGTGCCCCCTTGGAGAAGAACAGAGCTGCGGTGTGGCATATCTCTCTCCTGGCCACCTGGTGGGCCATTTGGGAAGAAAGAAATTGGCACTGCTTCAGAGACGAGTCTCATTCTGTTGCCCATGTGATTAACAGAATTCAACATTTCCTCTCTGAATGGACTTGTCACTCTTCAACCAATAGCCACATTCCTCTTCTCGTCGGCGCTTAGATTGGCAGGGTGTAGCTGTTGTTGTGGATAGTCTTGATCTTTATGTCTGTTTCTTGGCTTGGCCTTTTTGTATCCTTTTTTGTTTTTTCCTGTTTCTCTTTTCCTTTTTTAGTTTTCTTGTTTTCTTTGTTTCTGGAAGCTCTCAGTTCGCTATCAAAGCTGTCTGTATCCTTCCTTTTCTTTAATAAAATTTTCGTTGCCTTTCAAAAAATTTTTTCTCCTACATATGGTCTCATCTCCCTGTTCTTGCATTGAACATATGTTTTCTGAATTTTGAACTGGTGAAGAGGTAAGGAGCTAACAAACAAGGAGAAATGTTGAGAATCATTACGAGAAGTTTGAATGAGAGAATCAAGGATAGGAAGATTTACCCTATAACTAGAAGAAGACTCCCCTTGAATCAAAGGATTTATGAGACATTCACTTTGAGAGGAGTAAAATAGAATATATATACTTTTTAAAAAGGTCACATCCATAAAGATAAATTGTTTGCCATGAGCACCTGGGCAATAACATATGTAGCCCTTTTGGAACTAGTGTACCCAAGGAATATGCATTTGATTGCTTTGGCATCTAATTTATGACAATGAATGTTAGGAATAGGGACAAAGGTCACACAACCAAACACTTTCGAAGGGATTGGAAATAAGGACTTGGTAGTTTGAAACATTTGAATTGGTGTTTCCCCACCTAAGACTCTTGAAGGAAAATAGTTTATCAAGTATGTTCCAGTTAGAGTTGAATTTGCCAAGAACATATAGGAACATTCATCTCAACAAGAACGGAACATGCTACATTAAGGAAGTGTATGTTTTTTGTTTCAGCAACACAATTTTGTTGGGGAGTATCATGGTGTGCCGACCAAGGTGTCCCGTATCGGTATCGGTTGGCGTAACGGTGACCTCTAAAACCGATACGGATACAGGGGCGTAACGACGATAAGGGGGCGTAACGGCCTGTAACGGCACAATTTTTTTTTTTTTTTGCCAAAAAAATATGGATTAAATCCGGAATATTCTAAGCATTCCAAATATGCATTCATTTATAAAATGGAACATGTTTATGGGGGCGTAACGGTCCACTCTTTGGTGAGAAGTTGTATCGGACTGTCTGATGAATTTATGAACCAGATAACTTGAATTTGACTACAAAATTCATATATTTAATTTTCTAACTATCTACTACCAATGATAGATATATTAGAATGAATGTAATATGTAAATATCTTACATTAGGTGTGTTTGCAATTATTTTTGAGGAATTTCTTGAACATACCTGTGCAGTGTGCATGTGACTGTGATTCCTGTCTATGACCTGTCATCCTCAAGTCAAGAATATTAAAAAAAATAAAATTAGTAGTGTCTGATATACTCCCTTGTAACTTGATTAAGGATTACTTGATTTGTTGTTAGGGGAGCTATTTTAAATACAAGTTCGGCAGTGTCAAGTGTGTGCATAATTGCATGGCTTCTTGCAATAATACTTGTGAGCTGTCTGCTGCAAAATGCAAATACTTACCTTAATACAAATATATACTCACAATCACAAGTCACCACCAAAATGAAAATCTGCTTTTTTGTGGTTGTTCGACCTCTACATCATCGTCATTGTCACCATCAGGCTGAGGCTGTCCAATAGGTGTAGGTTCTGCATATCCATAATATCCAGTGCCACAATGAAATACTAGATCAACAAAACCAGTGGATGATTGATCCTGACTAGGTAACGACTTTGACCCTGAGTAAGGATATCCACCAGTGCCCGTCGAATAGCTATACTGGTAACCATACTCAGGCTGTTGAGAATCTTGAGATTGAGAGTGCGTCTGCTGTGATGAGTAACTTGGATTTGGATCTGGATATCTATAATCATATAGATATTGATCGGGAGGGCTACTCCAACATGAATGTGATGGAACAGGCTCAGTATAACCATCATAATTATAATCCAATTGACCATAAGAATATCCATCATAATAACCAAGACCATGAGCCTGCTGATGTTCCGGACCTCCCGGACGCGGTGCACCACAAGATGTACCCTCCTGCTGGCTGTATCGTGACTCGGTACACTCGTAGGTTCGACCTCGTGTACCACCTCGTCGATGTTCATCGGCATCGCGATCTATAGACGGCTGAATAGGGCGTTGAGCAAAACCAGAAGTGCCAGCACTAGAGGCAGGGGGTCATCGTCACCATCATCCGACACGGACATGCTACCACTGCTCGTACTCTTTTGCTGATCTCGAGCCGTTTTCGTACGTGGTATAAACGCTGCCCCTCTTACTGGGTCCAACACATCTGCACGACTCTCTTGTTGTGCTTTGCGTATTTCTGGGTCATCAATTTTCAATTCTTCACTATCCTCTTCAATTTGCTTTTTCCTTGTTTCCAATCAAGGTAGAAGTGGGTCATCCTCATCATAAATATTGTCCAAGTTTATTGGACAGTAGTCTCCGTCATCGGCAGCTGTAATGCTCGTATAATGTCGTCGCATTCTTAGTTTTATATTATAGTGCATGAAGACAAGTCTATCTAATGTTTTAGTCTGCAATATATTCTTATTCTTTGAATGAATGAGCGCAAAACAACTCCAATTCCTTTCGTAGCTAGAGGAAGATGTTGTCTGGCTCAAAACTTTTACTGTAATTTTTTGGAGAGCCTTCGTACTCTCTCTGAAATTAATCCACCATTCGGCCGGTTGCAACCTAGATACTGCATGCTGTGCAAGAGCATCTCCAAAACTACCAAGATGATTTCCAAATGTATCTAATTCATTCAACGCCTTTATTTGCAGATCTAAGTCAGGTTCTAATCTCTTTATCACATTTTTTAGCTCGACACAAACTTCATCATCCGCAACAAATGATTGGGCATATCTATACATAGGATTTAAGTAATAACCTGCTGCATGAAGATCGTGATGGAGTTATTTTGTCCATCTTCTGTCGATCTTCCAATAAGTCTCCCAGCTTCTACAATTACGTTGAATTGCAAGCTTTGCCTTATCCATGACATCATATAGGAAGCCCATGGTAGGTGCTTCATCGGTTTCAACAAGACGGAGTACCCTCATTAGTGGCTCCATCACATTTAGGATCGCCTTAACCTTTTTCCAATATTTGTTGTCCCGTATGGTGTTCACAACGTTGACCGGTGTCCCCGATGTCTTCTTTCCATGTTTTGTGTTGAGCAATTGTCGGGAAGCGAACATTTCACTCAACTCTCCGCTATGCTGGAATAAACTCTCTAATGTTATAAAGTTTGTTGCGAATCTAGTCGCCGCAGGCCTCAACAATTCTCGTCCTTTCGTGAACTTTCTCATTATTGCGACTACTTGATTATGGTTGTAAATAAACGTCGTTACTTCTCTTGCCCTTTCGGCCATTTCTTGAACATTCTTCTTCTTCCCAATATCTTCCAATATAAGATCAATACAATAGGCAGCACATGGTGACCAAAAAAGATGTTTTCTCTTATCCATCAACATATATCCTGCAAGCTTATATGATGCTTCATTATCTGTCACAATCTGCACTACGTTCTCCTCTCCAATCTCATCCACAACTTTATCCATTAGTCCAGTAATATAATCAGAATTTTTTGTTACTTCTGAGGCATCAATTGACTTGTGATATATAGTTCCCAAGTGGCAGTACACCATGAAGTTGATCATGTTGCGTCTGGTTGGGCTAGTCCAACCATCGCACATGATCGTGCATCCTCTGTCTTGCCATACAGGTTTAAAGGTAGCCACGTATGTTTTTACATCCGCATACTCTGCATCTGTCCATTCCCCCTAATCTCCTTAGCCGTGGGAGCTTTTATTCCTACACCTGCTTCTGCTGCTGCATCAATTACCACCTACCAATATGGAGAATTGGCCGCGTTAGGAGGTATGTTGGCATGTATAAATAACTTTGCTGCTGCTCTACCTAATTTCTCAACGGAAGTTCTACTCCACATTTGTTTTATTTTCTTTTGTTTAGTTGATTCTTTCCTAAACAGGATTGGATCAATAGAGGGTCTCCTAGGCTCATTTACTTCTTCATCCAAATGTATAGGGGCATCACGTGAAGATGTCTGTCGTCGGCTCCCAAATATACGTCGTAACCCACCAAACCTATCCCCCCTACCCTCAGTCCCAGCTGCAAAAGCAGTTGCACTTCCAGTTGCACTCCCACTCCCACTCCCACTCCCACTGCCCTCTCTTGTATCACGCATTGACCCATGCGTGCCAAACATGCGGTGACGTTCTTCCTCTTCACGAGCTAGACGCACGCTCTCTCTCCTAGCTATAGTTAATTCCCGATCTGAATGTTCGTCAAAATCAATAATATCTTCATCACGAACGCCCATATATTCAGGACCAAACACCTCCTGTCGAGCTGCTTCTAAAATATCATCTCTCTTCTTTTGTACAGCAGCACGTTTACCCTTCGACTCATCTAGACTAGCTTGCATTAATAGCATTATCTCTTTCGGTACTCTGACACATGGCGCAACTTGACCCTTTCGATGTGCCAAATGTTGTTTGAGATGGGTAATTCCACCAGACACTATCCTATCACAATACTTGCACTTCATTTGGTGCCTAGTACCACCAACCCTCTCACAATGTTGCCATCCAATATCCTCACTTGTTGTTGGCCAGATTCAGACATTTCTTTAGGTTTAGGATATGAGTATGAGTGTATGACCTATGTTAATAAAGATAATTTTATGTTCTAACTAAACCCTAAGAAGCTCCAAAACCTGTCCAATATAAGCAAATAAAAATATAAAGTCACTAATTCGAAAATACAAAAAAAAATTTATAAAATGACACCCCAAATATGTAAAATGCACATTAACATATTCTACTATGATTAACACATCATATGGCATGATTAAAACAGCAAAACAACCATTAAAAATTGATTTTTCGAATTTTAAAAAAAGGGGTCAAAATTCATGCGTAAATAGAAAAAAAATATAAAATGACACCCAAAATATGTAAAATGCACATTAACATGTTCTACTATGATTAACACATCATATGACATCATCAAAACAACAAAACAACCATTAAAAATTGATTTTTCGAATTTTAAAAAAAGGGGCCAAAATTCATGCGTAAATAGAAAAAAAATATAAAATGACACCCAAAATATGTAAAATGCACATTAACATGTTCTACTATGATTAACACATCATATGGCATCATCAAAACAACAAAACAACCATTAAAAATTGATTTTTTGAATTTTAAAAAAAGGGGCCAAAATTCATGCGTAAATAGAAAAAAAAAATAAAATGGCACCCCAAATATGTAAAATACACATTAACATGTTCTACTATGATTAACACATCATATGGCATGATTAAAACAGCAAAACAACCATTAAAAAATATTTTTTCGAATTTTAAAAAAAGGGGCCAAAATTCATGCGTAAATTAAAAAAAATATAAAATGGCACCCCAAATATGTAAAATGCACATTAACATGTTCTACTATGATTAACACATCATATGCAATCATTAAAACAACAAAACAACCATTAAAAATTAATTTTTCGAATTTTTAAAAAAAGGCCAAAATAAATGTGTAAATAAAAAAAATAAATAAAAGAAATATAAAATAGCACCCCAAATCTGTAAAATGCACATTAAGCTGTTCTACTATGATTAACACATCATATGACATCATTAAAACAGCAAAACAACTATTAAAAATTGATTTTTCGAATTTTAAAAAAAGGGTCCAAAATTCATGCGTAAATAGAAAAAAATATAAAAAAAATATAAAATGGCACCCCAAATTTGTAAAATGCACATTAACATGTTCTACTATGATTAACACATCATATGACATTATTAAAACAACAAAACAACTATTAAAAATTGTTTTTTCGAATTTTAAAAAAAGGGCCCAAAATTCATGCGTAAATAGAAAAAAATATAAAAAAAATATAAAATGGTACCCCAAATCTGTAAAATGCACATTAACATGTTCTACTATGATTAACATATTATATGACATCATTAAAACAGCAAAACAACTATTAAAAATTGATATTTCGAATTTTAAAAAAAGGGCCCAAAATTCATGCGTAAATAGAAAAAAATATAAAAAAAATATTAAATGGCACCCCGAATCTGTAAAATGCACATTATCATGTTCTACTATGATTAACACATCATATGACATGATTAAAACAGCAAAACATATTAAAAAAAGTAAATTCCTATTTTTGAAGAATTTCTAAAAAATGGCCCACCGAGCTTTGATTCAACCAAATCCGTAATATAATGTATTTTTGTCCCAAATAACCAGTCAAGGTTGGTCGAAATTACTATTAAAAGGAGTGAAAAACAGTTTGGAAGCAAGAAGTTTGGAAAAAACAGCAAAAAAAGTGCTTAAAACGAAAAAAAAAAAAGAGCCGTTATCTGACCATTACGGGTGACCGTTACGGACCCGTAACGGTCCGATACGCCTACAAAAATCGGTAACGGCCGATACAACTCCGATACGCGTATCGGCCCTTACCGATTCCGTTACGTATCGGCCGATATGGCCGATATGTAACCGATTCGGCACACCTTGTGTGCCGTAAAGGCCATTGCGTAAAGGTGATGGTGGCAACCGTTACACGTGATAAGGTCGTAATGGCTGTAACAATTGTTATGAAAAAATGAATTGTGACCACTATTGATGACCCGTTATGCCCCCTCTAAAGGCCGTAACAGTGCTGTAATGGTCTGTTACTGGGCAGATATAGGTTTTTAGATTTTTTTTTTTCCCAACGTTATGGGGCAAATAAAGTTTTTTTGGGATTTTTTTTTCCCCAATAAAAGAGGAGGCCATAAAGGCCGTTATGGGGGTCATCACAACTGTAAAGGTAATAGTGATGGTTGTTATGGCCACCGTTACTGTTATAGAATACCTTGGGGAATATATTAACAAGTGTTTTAAAATCTAATATCATTGTTCAAAAAATAAGATAGAAAATCTTTGAAGATAAGATGGGTATGGCATAACCATTGTTTGACGTATCCCCGATATTATTCATATCTCTAGCTTGGCGATACCATTAACATTGGTAGCAATACCGATAACACTGGTAGTATCAAAAATTCCAGATATCGGCAATTTATCACCAATATTTTTCTCTATGTAAATTCCCAAGTAATTTAAGGTTGAAGAAAGGGCATAAAATTGGAGATTCGAGTAATTAGGGTTAGGTTTAGAGATTTTGGGTGAAAGAGGAGTGAAAGAGAGGAGAGATGAACGTATCGCACGTGTGGACAACAGCAATGGCCTAGACGCACATGCGTATGATCACGGCTGCACATGTGGGGCCCACTATTAAGAAAAAGGCCACCTTAGCCTTGTTCGGTCAAGGATGGACTTAAAAACTCCCAAATTTCAGCTCGATCCGATGTATGGTTTGTGCGTGGTGCTCCGCCGAAGTTTCAGCCCTTTTGTAGGGCTAAATTCCGGAAATTTGTTGTAGAGAAAAAATGGCTGCAATAGAGGATGGATTTGAAATATAGATGATTGTAGGAGGAGAAATACGGATGGAAGAAGGTGGGGGCGAATCGGAATAGGTGTGGCTTCGCACCGCGGTAGTCAGCCTTTCGAGGAAGGGAGGATTTTGCACTCAATTGAATCTCCACAACTTAGAAATTTAGAGGGGCAGAAAAACGCAACAATTTTATTAATCTTCATTGAATGAAAAAGACTACAAGGGCTGCCTATTTATAATAAAACCCTATACCCCAAAATTCACGCCATGTGTGCAGCGTATTACTTGGCGACGAAATAATAAAAAATAACAACTAATCAAAGCAATCTAAACCATTCATGATACTCCTAATAACAATAATAAGCAAAACGCAAAGCACTAGATTAATTAGAATAGTGGGCCACGATCCTGAGTACCCATGGTGGGATTTACATGACTATCGGGTCCACTCCAACGAACTAAAATGCAGTCCTCCAACTAGGAGGCCCTCCCTGGACGTCGTCATCGATCTAAATCGATGATGGGGCCCTCATTGCGTATGTGCGTAGGGGGGCATGTGTGTGTGCGTGATGTCCCCATCAATTCTCCTCGGCTGCGAAGGTTTCGCCACTGGCGAAATGAAACTCTTAAACCGCTCCGAGATGTAAGGATCAAGTCTCTGAAGCTCCTCAGCGAGTCACGTACTGTTTGAAGCCGGGCGTGACTTCCACTTGACCAAAACTTCTGAAACCCGCCGTCCGACGTGGATATTATCTGATGGTACAGAATATCCTATATCTCCTCTCTAGGTGTGGGAAGGGTAGGTATGAGAAGTAGAGGTTGAGAAGATGGGTTGGGAGGGGGTCGCGGATTAAGGGAAAGGTTTGGGGAATCAGGATGGTTAGGTGATAAGCTGAACAATGTATCAGTGGTCTCTTGAAATGCAACTAGATCATCCACATTGAATGTGAAACTAATTCCCATGGAAGGTGGAAGATCTATTACATACGCATTGAGATCGTTTCGTTTTATAATTTTAAATGGTCTAGCGCTACGTGCGTGTAATTTACGAATGACTCCCTGAGGGTACCACTCTGGCCTGATGCAGACCATCACAGAGTCCCTTACATTGAATTCCTTGAAATATTTATGTTGGTCTGCAGAAAGTGAGTAATGTTCATTATTATTTATGATCTTTTGCCTGATTTCTTGATGCCATGAATGAATGTGATGCCAAAAGACTCTGCAGACTCTGACGGTTTATGGGACAGTGACATAGAGAAGATCAATAGGTTTCTTAGGTTTATAACCAGTAACGACTTCAAAAGGACTTAGACCTGTAGACCCATCGTAGAACTATTAAATGCAAACTCGGATATAGGTAGTACTGTGTCTCATGTCCTGGTGTGTTGTATATCCCTCATAGAGGGAAACTCATCCGGTAGATCATAAGGAAAGATATCACGAAACTCATCCACTACCGGAATGGCCTCAGTGGGTAACTTTACATTAGCCTCTGGTGCACTCTCTAGCCATAAGGCTGTACATGTCGTACCGCTAAAAAAAGTGGTCCATGTCTGCCAACCAATCTTGAAAAACTTTAGGGTCCAAGTGGTCATCAAACATGGTGACATCTACCCTAACTCCTTTGAGAAGTTGCGCATCGGGGTCATAGTGATCTTGATGTACCTTACGGGGTGGGTGCATAGGTACGCGCCCATAACCGATTTCTTGACCACCTCCTTTCCTTGGTCTATCCTCTTGACTACCTGCCTGAGATTGGACATCTTCCTCAATGGTGGGGTTTGCCTTGGCGGAGGTCTCTAGTTGGGTAATGCGCACATCAAGCTGCTCAAAGCATTGGTCCATACGTTGTTCCAAGTGCCTACCAAAAGACTCAAACTGCTAGGTCAGCTTGTTCATTGACTCTTGCAATTGCTCCATCTTTAGTGTAGGGTGCAAGCCAAAACCACGACCCGTACGTGTGGGCATACAACTACTAACTCAATTTGAGGACCTTTTACTACGACTATATGCGCCTAGATAGGACTAAATGCTCCTATAGGACTATGTGGAGAAAACGACACAATACTACTCAATTTCTAGCAACCTGTCTATCAAAAAAATCTGTCAACAAAAAATCCAGCAAAGAAATATGTGGTTTTTCTGATAGCAGAAAATTCAGCAGCCTGTATCAGAAATTATGGACCTCTAAACAACTCTATATGATGATACTTAATGCATAATGGAGACAAATAAATTAAACCCTAAACATGCAATGCATTCCCCTATAAAAACCTTGTTCTCTAATACCAAATTTGATGCAGGACATGAAATTCAAGTATGATGTGCAAGATTTCAGGCTTTAGATCACACTAGTTCAGAAACAATTACACAAAATTCCACATCCCACCCAAAAGTTCAAACACTCAATCAAGGGGAATCTTATGCGGGCCCAGGCCTACACATGCTAGGGCCGGATCAATCAAAATTATAGACCAAACAAGAATCAAAGGAGGGTAAATTCATCTACACATGCACAAAAATAATTCTCCCAATCCAAGGGATTTAGAAATTTCAATTCGGGGAATCCTAAGGTTGAAGAAAGGGCATAAAATTGGAGATTTGAGTAAATTAGGGTTAAGTTTAGGGATTTTGGGTGAAAGAGAGGAGAGATGAACCAGAGAAGTACCACATGTGTGGACAACAACAATGGCCCAGACATACGTGCGTGTGATCACGGCCGCATGTGTGTGGGGCCCACTATTTAGAAAAAGGCCACCTTGGCCTTGGTCGGCTAGGAATGGACTCTAAAACCCTCAAATCTTAGCTCGATCTAATGCACGGTTTGTGCGTGGTGCTCCGCCGAAGTTTCAACCCTCCTGCAGGGCTAGATTCTGGAAATCTTGTGTAGAGAGAAAAAACGGCTGCAATAGATGATGAATTTGAAGCATGAATGATTGTGGGATAAGAGAAATATGGATGGAACAATGTGGGGGCGAATCGAGATAGGTGTGGCTTCGCACCATGGTAGTTAAGCCCCCTTCTAGGAAGGGAGGGTTTCGCACCCAATTGAATCTCCACAACTCAGAAATTTAGAGGAGCAGAAAAACGCAATAATTTTATTGATCTTCATTGAATGGAAAAAACTACAAAGGGTGCCTATTTATAATAAAACCCTATACCCCAAAACTTGTGCCATGTGTGCAACCTATTACTTGGTGATGAAGTAATAAAAAATAATAACTAACCAAAGCAATCTACACCGTCCATGATGCTCCTAATAACAATAATAAGCAAAACCCAAAGTACTAGATTAATTAGAATAGTGGGCCATGATCATGAGAACCCATTGTGGGATTCACATGACTATCGGGTCCACTCCAACGAACCAAAACGCTGTCCTCTAACTAGGAGGCCCTTCCTAGATGTTGTCATCGATCCAGATCGATGGTGGGGCCCTCCTCCTTGCATATGTGCGTAGGGGGGTGTGCGTGTGCGCGTGATGTCCCCATCAAAAGGAAGGGGGAGAGATCGTGGAGATCTATAGAGAGAAGGGGATAAAGGTTGAGGGACAAGTCGGGGGGTTGGTTTTCCTAACATATGAGATGATGCAATAGGTTTATGGAGCGATGGTCACGTAGTCATCACGTTTAGCCCCATAGAGCCTTTGTCGTGTGGGCTCTCTAATAACACATGCTTCGTGCGAGCTACACACAAAGGAGAGGTGGGTGTAAGCTAATTGCAGGAAGGATTTGAAACGTCAAAATGCCCTACCGAAAAGCTTTTTCCACGCCCCTTCGAATTACTAATTGCAAGGCTAAGATTGACTAAACACTGCTGTTGGGTAATAACTACACTGTTTGCAAGCTTTTTGTGGGTGAAATATGAACCGTATGTTGGACAACTGCCACATTTTTCAATTCCCAAAATTACCCCCCGACTTCGTTTAAAATGTCTTCCCATGTCCTTTGATATTCAAAGGTCTCTACCTCACATAAACTAATTGCACGGGTAAAATTGGCCAAATACTACTCTCATTTTATATATATATATATATATATATATATATATATATATATATATATATATATATATATATATATATCCCACCATTCTCAAAGCACAACTTTATTGTTTGCATCAAACTGATTGAAAACCATTTTAGGAAAGATATGAAAGATGGAGAAGACTTCATCTTCATATTTCATAAGATAGATTCATGTATTTCGTGTGCAATCATCGATAAAGGACACGGAGTACGTAAAGCCATATAAAGGCACAATTGAGGATAACCCTCACACATCAGAATGAACTAGTGAAGTAACAGTTTCTACACTGTTTGCTTAACTAACCTGACTCAGATTTAATTTCATTCACATTACTTGCAGTAGAAAAAGGAAGTGCGTGCCCTTACTTGACAATGGCAAGACATGACTCGATTGTTATTCAAACCATCACCATGGGAAGATTGAAATGCAAATCTGACACTATCCAAAGACGGAACAAGTAGAGAGTAGAGACCAGCATTCTCATGGCTACCCCAATCATTTGTCTTAGTCTTCAAATCCTGAAACACATAATGAGAACGGAGCAAAGGTCACACTACAATTGCGAGAGTCGGTAAGACTGCTTACAGAAATAGATTTACTGACAAATTTGGGTCATAAAGAACAAAAAGACAATGACAACATGGAGATACATGTATAGTGCCTGTTCCCTCACCAAAACACCCATCGTCAATTTTCACTCGACCACTATTAGATGATAACGAATAGGAAGAATACTCACAGTTCTTATCAATCATATGATGGAAAATGCCAGAATATATCTAAGATAGAGTTGTGGATGATGTAGACACTAGATGGATAGGTGTACATATACCTGACTAGTTAGACACAGGGCACACAGAAGAAAAACCACCTTCAAGGACAGAAATAACAGAGCAATCTTTGAAATCATCTCCATCATCATCTAAGCCTTATCCAAACTAATTGGGTGGCTATCTGAATCCTATTCTGCCATTCCACTCTATCAAGGGTCAAAACTTTAGTTAGACCGAAGGTGATCAAGTCTTTTCTTACTACCTCCACCCACATCCTTTGGGCCTTCCCCTTGCCCTTTTTGAGCCTTGAACTTGCACCAACTCACTCCTAATCGACACATTTCTTGGTCTTCATTGCACATGACCAAACCATCTAAGTTTACTTTCCCTCATCTTATTACATATTGGTCTACTCCTAAATACCCTTAAATGCATTCATTTTTATTTCTATCCTTGTCTAGCCACGCATCCATCTTAACATCTTCATGTCTGCTACACATCATATGGATTTGGATGTTCCTTAACTGCCCAACATTCTGTACCATAAAGCATGGTTGGTCTTATAGCCATCCTATAAAAGTTCCCCTTTAGTTTGATTTGTACATGACAATCACATAAAAACTCTAGAGGCACATGTCCATTTTTTACCCAACTTGAATTTTGTGGGAGACATCCTTCTGAATCTCTCCACTCATGAATTATTGATCCAAGATATTGAAATTGGTCCTTTTGGAAGCACCAGAGGAAAACATTAGACATATCATGCGAATCAATCAGGACAAACTCTTTTTCCTTCAGCAGATGTATACTTTCATTAGGCGCCGCCAATAAGATCCGAGCATGTCTCCCTTGTAGGATGTGTCCATCCACTGAGTACAAAATTTATCTGTCATTGGTCACACCACTACCATGACCACATGCACCATCGCTAGGGGCGTCACTATGACCAGCAAATCCACCGGACTGACCACCACAATCATGTTGCCCCTGGAATATTACCAATATCATGTCTTCCTCCAACACTCCAACCATATGACCCAACAAGAGTAGATTGTTCAGGTCTAGTATCTACAGCCAGCATGACTTTCTGACAACTTTATTCACATTGAAGCAATGAATAAACTATCCCTAAGGATAAAAGAGGCTCTCGAGTAAGGATCTGGCTGTTTACAAATTGTTTCATATTATGTATTAGGACCCACTAGACGATCAAATATATCTTAGCTCTATGTTCTTTATCACAATATGGTCTCATGCGTCGATAATAACTCAAGCCAAATTGCACAAAACATAGTTTAATAATCCCCCATAGATTTATCGCCTTGCCAAAACTGAGCAATCTCTCTGCTCAATTGGAATATCTGAGTAACATCTCTCTTATGAGAAGAAGAGGAGCAATAGAGTCACAAATATCCTTTGCAATCTCACAATACATGAACGTCTTACTAATTTCAGGCTTAATAGAAAGCAACTGTGACGAACTTTCATAATATCTGCTTCCCCGTCAAGTTGAGAAGGATCATCAGCCTTTGGCTTGACATTACCATCCAAATACCCCATTTTCCTTCTCCTGCCAATAAACGTCTCTGCCGACTTGGATCAGTCTAAATAATTCTCTCCATCAAACCTTAATAAGTAGTGGTTTGTAAATCTCAATGCTCCACAAACCTGGAGACTGAGATTCCCTTGAGCTTGATAAAACACTTTGGTAAGCATTTACACCAGAAGGTGCAAAATCATTTGAACTACTATTCCTTTCCATTGCAAAAGATTGTCACAAAATGACTAGGTGACCTCACAAATTCAAAATTTTAGATCTAGTACATCCTAGATCTCTACCTGATCAACCGTGTACTACCCTCAACACCACTGTGTACCATGCAAGCATCCCACAGATCATCATATGATCGCCTCAACATGTAAAAAGAAAAAATCTACTTCAAACCAGAAATCAAATCCCAAGGGATCTTGATGATTCAAGTTTCTAGATATTGGGGATCTTTAGATTCATCCAATAGATGCTAGAAACAACCTAAACAAAATTGCCATAAAACTGTATGAACTCGAATTTCTTTCAACAACATACTAAAAATTTCTTAGATCTTTAAAAGCTCAACAACATACTAACCCAAAATTCTCCAAAAAATTATCATAAATCTTCTAAAATCATGTTCTCTTCAAATATGCAGTTTCCCCCCTAAGCAGACCCTCTGGCCATGTGGTGTTCACATTGGCCGTACGGCTATATGATGTCAGTAATGGATCCAGCCAACTTGAAATCAGCAGATATCAAGGCTCTGATACCAAGTTGAAATACAGTAGAGGAAAGGGGAGTTAGAGGAGAAAGGCAGAGAGAGGAGGGGGGTTGACTAAAAAAAGAGGAATATGGCACTCTGCATGACTACACAATATACACAGTACACTACATAATCTGTACAAATTCTTTGTTCTTTTACTATTTTTACCAATAGACATTATACATTAGATGGTGTGTCTGTTCAGTGCAGGGTCATTGGAAGGGATCATCAAGTTGGAGTACAATTCTAGATCCTTTAAATGGTGAACCTTTTATTAAAGTTGCTGATGTGCTTGAAACAGGGCTAAAGGTATGTAACTCATGTTTCCATTGATTTTATATCTCTCATACACATTTTTTTTTTTTTTTTTTTTTTCAGTCGAGAAAAAGAGTTCCCACCTGGATTCATTGCATCTATTATATGGTAGCCTGCATTCATGCCTTAGTTCTTCATTTGTTTTTCTCTTTAAAATTCTAAAAGTTAGAGCTATAAATCTCACTTGATTTTTTCTTTTTTACTCCTAAAACTTTATCTCACTTTGCTTGGCATGCTTTTGTATGCAGCCATTTGTGGAGAGCTTGTCCAAGTGTCCAAAATATGGCCTTCACAACCCACTTAGGGCTCAAGAGAGGTTGATTTTTCTTAATCTTAAAATTTATGTGCTTTATACACACAAACAAAAAAGGGAAAAATAAGAGAAAAAAAAAGAAAGCAAAAAAGAAGAAGAGAAGCTTGCTTCATTGTATGCAACAAAATAGGTGATTATTAGCTAAAGTATATAGAAAAACAACTTTGTTTATAACTTATGTCAATCTTCCATAAAAGTTGGTCTCCTGCTCATTGGATTAGCTGGTAGAGATGGCATAGACTGGGTAGGGCATGGAGTGATCCAGGGTTCAATCCTTGGTACTGTTACCTTTAAAAAAATAAAAAATAAAAAATCCATAGAAGTCAGTATCGTATTAATTGGCAACCATAATAAATAAATAGAAAATTGCCTTTCCGTATCTGCCTTTCACAAAGACTATTGTGAGAGGTAGGTGGTTGTAGGATGATGCACAACATCATCTTCAACTGCTGATGGCTTGCTTAATTCTTATTGATGTGCCTTCTTGTATATGCAATCCACTATTACATTCAATTTCTTTAAAGATTTAAGGCATTATTAAATAACACTTGTGGGAGTTTTGTGCTCTCATTGTCGGTCTCAAGCTTGGATAAAGGAGGGTTGCATCGGGTTATTAGCCAGCATGTAACTTTCGCCAAATCTTTTATCATGAATTCTGATGATAATGAAGGCATTTTTAGCCAAGGGAAAGTAAGAATTAGGAAAACATAATTGTTAACTAATTAGTAAGTAGTAGTTCCCTTTTTTTATTATTTAAATAATGAACTTTTCATTAAAAAAGAGCCCCAAAAGTAGCTTAAAAAACTACAACCCTATCTAAAGGGAGAAATTAAAAATATCAATAACCTTCCGGCCAGAGGCCCATCACAATCTCAAACTTAATCCTACTGACTACCTCCAATATCGGACCACCCTTATTTCAAAAATACCGACCATTACTTTCCCTTGAATAGCTCATAGGACCACCATGAAGATCAAAAGCCACACTATCCTGCCTTTTTTCCCAATCCATCCACCATGCCAAGCCAAGAGAAGATCTTTAGTTGTCCGTAGCATTACCCATGCGACGTTGAAGAGAGCAAGGAACATTTCTCACATTCTTTGATCGAAAGGGCAATGAATGAAAAGATGATTAATGGATTTCGTGTTTTTCATGCACATCATGTAAATATTGGGAAGCACCAATGCCCTTTTCTTAAGATTATCTAATGTTAGCACCTTCTTCCTGAGGAGATATGGCATTCAAATATTGCATCTTTAGTTCGTTGACGACATAATTCTCTTTGGTGATGCTGAGACTGAATCGGTGGACAACATCAGAAAATTAGTAAGTTGCTTTGAAGTGGTCTCTAGTCTAAAAGTGAATGTAGCCAGGACTAAGATGTTAAGAGTGGCTTGTCCAAGGAGAAGGTGGAGAACCTAGCGAGGGTGTTAGGTGCTGAGTAGGTTCATTTTCTAACGACTTGTCTTGGGCTTCTATTGTGCATTTGAAAGTTTGCCAAGCATATGTAGGATAAGGTAATAGAAAGGGTTGAAAGGAAACTTCCAATTGGAAAAGTTGACATCTATCCTTGGAGAGAGACTCATGCTTATCATGGCCGCTTTATCCAATGTTCATCTTTATTATATTTCTCTTTTCAAATGCCCGAGTTAAGTTTCGTGCAGACTAAAGAGGTTGAGGGATTTCCTATGGTAGGGGTAGAAGCAAAGGAAAAATTTCACCTCTTAAATGAGATGTAAGCCGCAATGTTTAAAGTATTAGTATTGCCACAAGTTTCGTTGGCCCAGGATATGGAAACAATATCAATATCATTGATGATCTCGCTGATAATTGGAAATGCAGGGAAACATGGGAAAAACGATGGAATTTTTAATGAAACTTTAGGAGATGCTAAAATACACATATTTGCATATTTAGGAAAAAAATTGCAAAAGGAATGCATACATAATAAGTTTCCATTTAATGGGGGCCTAAAATCATGTGCCATCATAAGAAATTGGTCCAACGATCTCATCTATCCCATCTAACCATCTCCATTTAACCTTCCATCCAAACATCCATTGATATTTCAAAATATCGACAACACACGATATTTCGCCAAGAAATCATCAACAACTAGGAAAGAAAACGAAAGATTGTGGTCTTGATATCCCACATGTTGCGATAATGATAATATTGAGATTATCAAAGACAAATTGACCATTGCATACAACCATGTGCCCGTAAAAAAAATTGAAATGGAACTTTTTTTTAATAAACAAGTTTTTAGTGATATCAATGTGTTGATTATATTATCGAAATATTGGCGATATATCACTGGTACACTTGTGATACAAGCAACACCTAGAATTTACACAGTCGAAAAAATTGGTGATACAATGGTGATATCGATACATTGGCAATACAAGCAATACTTGGAATTTACACAGTTGAAAATATTGGCGATACATTGCTGATACCTAAAATTTCTCATGCTACTAGGGTTATTGGTATCACTGCAAGTGTTATCAGTATCGCCGAGTTGGAGATAAGGATAATATCGGGGATATTTCGATAATAGGGATACTTAGAACAATGCGTGGGGCGCGGAAGGTTTTGATCCTTTTGTTACGGGAGGAATAACCTCTCATCATATTGCAGTGGGGACATTGGGCATATTAGCGGGTCTATTCCATCTTAGTGTTCGCTCACCCCATGGTAAGCCGTACAGGGAAGGAGGGTCAAGAATAAGAAACTTAACGGATTATGAATTCGACATTTTTTGGAAAATGGGTTTGGAGGTTTGGTATGGAGGAAGGTAGATTATGGAGTTTAGGAAGGTGATTGATGGGGGTAAGGAGTCATCGATGTACAAGGACTTAGGATGTGGAGAGTCGCTAAAATAACTAAATTAGTTGAGGATGGAATTTGGTTCTCATGCGGTGATAGTAAGAGCATCTGATTTTGAGTGGACTTGTGGATTGCGGAAAGAACATTGAGGAAGCCTTTTTGAGGCTTGCTAATCTTGCCCTAGATTTGGGTGTGTTGATAGACCGGTGCTTCACTTCTTTCGGAAAATGTGGGGATCTGGTTTGTGATCCCCCGTGCAAAAGGAATATGATGGACGACAAAGCAGAAGAATTTGCATAGCTATTGGTGTGTCTTCATGGGTTTTCCCCAACCTTGGGTGGGAGAGACTCGATTGTGTGGTCCTTGGACAGATCTGATGCTTATCTATTTTCTCTCTCTATAGCATGCTTGGTAGTTCATCATCATTGGTGTTGGTGGATTATAGGGTTCTATGTGTACCGGAATGTGAACCTTTAAAAAAAATATCTAATCATATGATTCCCCAGGAATCCCTATGTGCGATAATCTCCGATTTCCCAAAGATTAAATACCAAGATGAAGGGTTCAACTCTTACTTATGCGATGAATTGCGGGATGCTTTTTCCTCAATGTAAATTCCAATGCTGATCCTCTGAGGAGGTTTCTTCTTGATTTATTGCAGACAAAGGAGCTGAGAGAACCGCATCTAATACTCTAGTAGGAGCCAAGGTGGATGCAAACTGTCCACAGAGGTGGACCACACGCACACATGTGATGGAGATCAAGAGAAGTAGGTGGGAAGGTGGGATGATGGCATGCACTCTCTCTCTCTCTCTCTCTCTCTCTCTCTCTCTCTCTCTCTCTCCCCATAGGGTGATGCCCAAAGGCGAGATGTCCAAGCTCTCTCCAAGTTCTACACTACCTCTTTGCAATAGGATCTAAAATAAGGTGTTTGGGTTTCAGGGGAACACTCAAGTATTGATGCATGACAATTAACCACTAGCTCTAAAAGCTCAAACTGTTAGAGTATGGCGAATTAATCCCTTAATATTATAGCCTAGGCCCTACGTTGCATGGGTTAGGACCTCGGCTGAACTCCCTTCGTGGGCCCCAAATCACATGGGCCGCCCACCCCGAGTGTGTCCTCGCATCCCACGGGCTACCCCACTCGAGCCCGGTGTGAAATGCACATTAATCACTCCCGGTGAGGAGTCTCAAACACGAGATCTCCTCCGTGGGCCCCAAATCACATGGGTCACCCACCCCGAGTGTGTCCCCGCATCTCACGGGTTACCCCACTCGAGTCCGGTGTGAAAATGCCCCTGCATTAAGTATGGTGCTCCACTACCTCATGAACTTTGGTGTACCCGACTGTGAAGAAAGTTTGTAATCCGTCTCATACTTGCATATACTCATCATTCAATCCTTTCACTATCCAGCCCATCCACTATACATCCAAATCCCTTGTTGATCAAGTGCTGGTCCATTAGATTTGAGCCATTGGAACTTTAACGGTTGAAAACCTTTTTAAACTCAATTAAAACCTTTCAAGTGCTGGGCTCAGCGGTAAAACTACTTGATGAGTCCCTGATCTAATCAAATCTAACCCTAAAGAAGTCCCTAGGTAAACCCAATGGATCCCATGTTGGTCCATGCAAGAATCAATGAACCCCAATGGACATACTCAACATCATCCACTTTTAATGACCTCTAAGAAGTCTTGTAAGGCGAGCCCAAGCTTCCCGGTCAAGATCCAAGACCCATGCCCAAAATCAAAATGGAGAATAAGACTCGTAGTATTGAACAGCCAAGACCTGTGCCCAAATTCAAAATGGAGAATAAGACTAGTAGTATTGAACTAGAGAATATTATTTATTAGTTAGATTTTCAAATAGACAAGTCTCCACTAACCATTGTTCTTTCATTTTTATTTTTTTTTATTTTTTTAATGATTGCTTGATGGAGACTTTACTTTTACTTTCAAGACGTTCATGATGATACATTTAAAATATTAGTTGTTTGGAATTATACTGGTGTTCACACACACGCTAGAAATGCTTTATGGGACACAATGTTGGGTAGTTAAGGAACAACATGTTCATTGGATGAGTGTAGCTGAAATGAGGATGTTGAGATGGATGAGTGGCAAGACGAGGAAGGATAGAAGTAGAAATCAATTCATTTTAGGGAATTTAGAAGTGGCAACAATAGGGAATAATATGAGGGAAAGTAGACTTGGATGGTTTGGTCATGTGCAACGGAGACCAAGAATCTTGCCGGTCAAGTGGGTTGGTACAAGTTGAAGACTCTAAAAGGGTAAGGGGAAGGCTCAAAAGAACGTGGATGAAGATAGTAAGAAAAAACTTGATAACCTATGGTCTAATTAAAGGTATGACCCTTGATAAAGTGGAATGGTGGAACATGATTCATGTAGCCAATCCAGTTAATTGGGATAAGACTTAGATGATGATGATGACATACATACATATAGACGCACATGCATACATATATATACGTTTTGTATCTTCATAGACAAACAAATTTTCCCGTTATTGGAGAAATCCATGTTGGGGTAAATATATTATTACAGTGCATCCTATGCTAGTTTACTTAAGCTTCTATTGTTTAACTTGCTGGTGTCATTTCTGTTGTTTGGTTAGAATATATACATTCAGGATGACTAATTGTGAATTGTATTTGGCAGGTATATTATGTTTGGTGACATATCTGCGAAGGCTGCTCATAAACTCTCTCTTCCTGAGGTAACTACAAAAAGGACGGATGATTCTCTTTTATTCTGATATTGGTAGCTGGGAATACATGCCAGTGGTAGGCATGTTGCATGTGCAAATGTTTTTATTTAATGGTAAATGCTTTTCAGGTTTCAAATTTCTTCACAAGATTAATACAAAGGGTTTCTCCCAAGAGTTATCAGCAGGCATATGCTGAGGTCTATGTTTCCCAGAAGTTTCTAGAGAATTTCTCTGGTGACCAGGTACATGTCTATTACCTCGGTAGCATTTACAATCAGGATATAATATTTTGAATTGTCTTAGCTTATTTTTCATTATGCTTCAACCTTAAGATTTTCCAATATTTTGACTTCCTTGAACTTTTTGATCAAAACATTCATATTCAATTGCTTCCCCAATGGTTTATTTCTCCAAATCTGGATTTTCATTGCACATGCTTATAATGAAAATGTTTTTGAAAAGAGGGAATGCCACTTATTTTGTCCTCAATTATTGGGGGGGGGGGGGGGGGAGAAATCTTACTTATGTTGTCCTTAATTGTTTCCAAATACCTCCTTTTTTGGATGTCTTTGGAGTTACCAATGGTGAAAGCTGATCATCATCACATTGGAGAAGCAATTGAATAGGGGGTGGGGGGAAGGGAAATCTTACTTATGTTGTCCTCAATTGTTTCCAAATACCTCCTTTTTTGGATGTTTTTGGAGTTACCAATAGTGAAAGCTTATCATCATCACATTGGAGTGTACTTCCAAAACACAATAGCTTCATGTTATGGCTATTGCTCTAAAAGTTATTATAATGCCACTAAGAGTGGAGCTCCCTGTGCAACTCCTACCAATGGGAAAATAGCCACAAGAAGAAAATCCCTAAATCAAGTTAAAGTAATGATCACTACTACACAAGCTTAGCTAATTATTATCAGCAACTTAGAGAAACTTCGAAGATCTTTCTGTTACAATCTGTTAGCTGAGGATTTTTTTATGCTTTATGCTTGGAGATACTTGACTGCATGCGTCAGTTTCTCTTCTGTCATCCTTTTCTTCTTCAATAACTCCTTGTTCTTCTTTTAATCTGTAGGACTCTTCTATGTTTCTTATGTTTGTCATCTCCCGCTCCATGAATTGTTTGCTGCATTAACTTGGTGAACCTGCCAAATTTCTGATCATATATGTAAGATACTTATCTTCTGGCATCACATATGAGCCAGGAATTTCCAATGGTTTCTAAGGGGGTTCCAAACTTTAGTCATCTGATATAATATTCAAGAATGTGAGAAAAGCTCATTTATTGTGGAAGAATTGGGAAGCAATGTGTCTTGAATGACATGCACATTAAAGGAGCGCTTGTTGTTTGACATGAAGATAGGAAGTATATGATATTGCTTTCATGTTTCTCAGAAATTGTTTTCTCCAAATGAAAACTGTAGTTTCCATGCCATGATCTCGTGTTTAAGCTGCATCAGAGATTTTCAAGTCTGATAATAGATTTGAAATGAATTGTTAAATCAGATTTACTGAGTTGAGGCTGGTTCTTGATCTGAAAGTGTTCATGAGTTCGTTCTATGTAAGCAATTGAAATTGAAACTCCACTAGATCTGAAACCGCGTTTAATTGAAAAGTGGATATGAAACTGCCCAAACAGACATCATAAAGTTTACTGAATCTGATTTGTAAAATTGATTGCGAATTTAATTCCTCTAGGACTCCGTAGTGGATCTGTGCTCAGAATGATGCTTGATTTAAACTTTCGATGTCTAGAAAGCTCCAGGATCTAATCTGCCTAAGATCTGTTTTAAAAATGCAGGACCTCAAACTGTGGATATTAGAATAAAAAGAAAGTTATTGGATCTGATTTTCAACTATTACACTCAAAAACTAACAATTCTTCAAACAAATCTCACAAAGAGAACACCAGAAATTGTTGGCATCCTGCTCTGTTACTGTAATAAAGAAAATACAATATCAGGAAAAGTGCATGGAAATTGATTGCACGATCCTTTAACCATGTGCCACTCCCACTTCCAATTGTGCTTTGGACTGGTGCATTGGGCCCACTTCCTAGCTGTTTATACTTACATTTAGAAATAGCGCTTTCCTGTCTCAGCAGCTGAATCAATTTCTACTTCTTTTCATGCTTGCAGAAAATTTCGATACAATTTAGAACAGTCTGCATCACATTGATACCCCTCATATCCATTAATCTATCTCTAGATCATGTACCTGTTTTCTCTTGTGTTTTCCTGAGTGAGATGCATGTATGTAGGCCTCAGTAAACTGATGATGCTACTTCTGTTTTATTAAGTGAGCGTTAATCAATCATCAAATCTCTCATCTGTTTGCTGATTTTATTTTTTTATAACGTCCAGGTTCGTTTCCTAGCAAGGTCTTTTGCAGTACCTGGAAATCATCTCGGGCAACAAAGTCATGGTTTCCGTTGGCCATATGGTCCTGTAAGGCCTATCCTTGAAATGATGGATTCTTATGAGTAGAAGCATCAACAACTCCATTTTGAACCCGATAGGAGTTATTTTTTTCCACTGCAGAATACAAATTGTGTTTTGCTGACCCCATTTAGTTGGGATAAGGCATAGATGATGATGTAGAATAAAATTGTTGAAATGCAGAATATGTACTTTTTGCAAATTGTTGAAATGCAGAATATGTACTTTTTTTTTCTTTTTTTCCTGAAGGGCAACTCAAATTTTTATTAAGAAAAAAAAGGCAAAGATACAAATGGGATGATGAGAAATCATCCAACTAGTACAAAGAAAGCTAACCTCCATTAGCACAGAGAACCTCTTCTCAATGGATGTGCTTTTGTTAAATTTGAGATGTTGATTGTTTTTCATTTTTAACCTTTAATTTTGGTTGTCACTTGGATATTTATAATGATCCTTTAGTGAGATTTCTAGGTTATGACCAGTTTATGGTTGGGCCCACTATTGGACCATGTTTCTGCTCGCGTGTGTTTTTTTTTTTTTGGGGTAGGGGGGGGGGGGGGGGGGGGGGGGGTGTGGTGTGGATCTACACTGATACATGCAACGAGAGATTGAGGAAGTGAACTACAGGGCACTTACCAAAGTGATATGCATCTGCAAGATCCGGGTCAACGTTAGGTGCCGCCAACCTTTGCATTCCACCAAGTCTAAATTGGGCCAGCACAATGATCGTGTTGTTAGGTTGCTTGAATTGGGCCACTGTCATACTCAATTGACGGCCAACACATTTTTGTCGAATATGGACCACAAGGACAATTTCTTTTCATCATCCATACCTTTTCTAGACATGGACCGCCTGATATGTTGACCACCTTGATCTTTAGCCAAAAGCATCTTCCGACTAGGCTTGCACGAGGAGTTTGCTGGGACTCTTAACATGCTTTCAGAGGAATGCTATTTGCACTGTTGTTATTGCATATTTTTGGCATTTGCCTCTCACACATGAAGACATGGTACATGTGTGCTAGATCCAAGCCGCTTATCAGGTAGGAAGCACTGCATGATGCATTGCCTTAATAATTAGGCACATATGATCATTAGGTGGATACGTATGTCAAATTTGGAGTGATGTAGGACAATGCATGAACTCAAATAATGTGAGAGATCAATCAGCAAATTTAAATTAATTAACGAAAATTATAAATCTTACTACCATCATCGCAAATATCAAGATTCTAAAGGAAATCATGCATAGTTTAAACCTAGGTTGCCAAGCATCATTCTACAAGACCATTAAACATGAGAAACTAGGATCTAATGGATGTAGAAACATCCCAATAGCATAGGGTTAGGCCTATTTTAAAGGAGAAGGTCTAATACTACCTAGGGTTTACTAGATTTGGGTGTGGGTGAAGCTAGGGTTAGGAAAGTTTGGGGAAAAGGGTGAAGTTAAGGGTAAAGTGGGGAATTAAGGGATTTAGGTATTAGGAGATGAGAATTAGGGTTTTGGATGTAGGGAATTTAGGGATTTGGGCTTCATTGAAGGATTTAAAGATCTAGGGTTTGGGAATTTGAGAAAATTGGGAGATTTGGGATTTTAGGTTTAAGGTTAGGGTTATAGGTAGGAATGAAGGGGTTTGGTTGTAGGGGTAGTGGAAGGCCAAAGGGACAAGGGGTGGGACCGTACGGTCAACCCTATGGGTTCACACCCGTGGGCTAGGTAGGGTTGGGTTTTGGGTTTTTTATGGTTCGGCTTGTCAAGAAAGGTGTAAAGGAGGGGAATTGGAAGATTGTTGATGGATTCTGGGGAAAGGGAGAATAAGAAAGAAGAAACTTGAAGAAATACATCTATTGTTGATGAACTTTTATGAATGTGGAAATAGAAGGAAGCCTCACACTTCCGTTGATGAAGATAGGCCTCACACCGATCTTCCTTTCAAGTCACACGGAAGATATCCTCACATCACATGAAGATTAGAGAGAAAACAAGAGAGTTCTCCCTTCTTTTTCATGAACAAAACCAACATTAAGGAGGTCAACCCCCCTACGCCCCCTCTTTTTTTATATGGTCTCAAGACTTTTCAATATTACAAAATAGACCATGTTTTAATGGCTTTTGACCAAAATAACCATAATATAATGAAAAATCAAGTAAAACCACTCATAAGGTGTCCAAAGCATAAATCAATCATAAACTAAATCGTAAAACATGTCCTATGATGACAAGAATGGTCAATGATCATGGCCGATCATGTAATCCATGCGATCCAACGGCTTGATCGTCACATCCCTCAAATCCAACGATCCAAATTACTCCCTAAAGCAACACATGTGCATCTTCCCAGTGTGGGGTCTTCCATATGCTCACACATGCCATGAAGTCTTCAACATGAATACTCACCTAGCCATAGAGAAATTGGTGCGGCCCACCTCTTCCTTTGATATGTACAAAAAGGTGTACGTGATCTAATGTCCTCATCGACTCTCCTTGACTGAGAAGAGTTTGCCTCTGGCGGACTAAAACTCTTATAACGCTCCAGGATGTCGGATCCAAAGTCTGTAGCTCTTGCCTCTATAATCTAGATGCTATTTGAAACTGGCTTGTGCTTCCACTTCATGAGGAATTTCTGAAATCCTCCATGGTGAGTGGAAACTGCTTGCGTGTCCAGTATATCTTCGACTTGTTCACTTTGAGCTGGTAAGGAGGTTAATGGTGGCAAAGGTTGGGATGATGGGTCAGGTAGGGACCATAGGTTAGGGATTGGATCATGGTCTATGGGAGGGTCTGAAAATGAATCAGAAGGCGAAGTAGAAGGACCCTTATATCGTATTTGATCTTCCACATTAAAAGTAGAGCTAATTCACATGGTAGGTGGATGGTCTACTACATGCGTATTAGGACCTAGTTTTAGCAGTATTTTGTATGGTCCTACACTATGCGCTTGCAATTTTTTAACAACCCCATGTGAGAACCATTCAGGTCTCATACGAACCATGACATAATCTACTACCTGTAATTCTTGAAATCTGCGATGCGAATTAATAAATGCTTTATATTTTTCTTTACTTTAGTTAATTTGTTTCCTGATCTCACTATTCAACTCATGTATGTGACGTGCAAATTCATGTTTTGACTCCGATGGCCTATGACACACAGACATAGGTATGAGATCTACCAGTTTCCTAGGTTTGTAGCCATGCACAACCTCAAATGGACTCATGCCGATGGACCTATTAATATAACTCTTATACGTTAACTTAGCTATAGGCAAAACAATATCCCACATTCTGATGTGATCACCGACAAGGCATCTAAGCAGATTTCCAAGACTCCTATTGATGATCTCAATTTAATTGTTTGTTTGAGGATGATAGGTTGATGAAAATTGAAGTCTTGTCCCCATCATACACAATAGTGTCTTCTAAAAATAGCTCATAAAATGTACATCACGATCAGACACTATGGTCTTAGGTAGACCATGTAAACGCACTACCTCCCCAAAGAAAAATTTAGCCACGTTGGAGGCATGAGGCATCTGATGTTTTCGAGCACGGAATGAAATGGGCTATTTTGGAAAAAAACGGTCCACAACCACAAATATAGAATCATGTTGCTTAATATTCTTAGTAAACCCAACACGAAATCCATACTAATGTCCTGCCATGGAGCATGAGGCATTGGCAAAGGCGTATACAATTCTGTATTTTTCTTTCTTTGCTTCGTCAATTGACAAGTCGGGTCCTGCACTGCCCAACTATCTTAGCGGCATCTCGCTTGAGACTTGGCCAATAGAACCTATCCTTCACAAGGGCAATGGTCGTCTCTCTCTAAATGACTGACTATCCCTCTTACATGAAGTTTCTGAACTAGAAAATCATGGAGGGAAGTACGGGGAATGCAGAGTCTGTCACTTTAAATTGGAACTCATCGATGATGACAAACCCGCGATTGTCGCTCGACTGACCATCTCGTAGTGACGCGTGCAACTCACCTAAGTCTGGGCATGTAGGATACTCCTCTCAGCCGCTCAAACCCAATCACTTCCACAGAGTAACGCCTCACGACAACTAAGGCATCAGTAGGTTTGTTCTTAACCTCGACCTTATGTTTGAGAATGAAAGAATATTCCTGAAGAAATTAGACCCATTTAAAATGCTTAGGGTTTAGTTTCTTCTGGGAACTAAGGTAATGTAAGGCCTTGTGGTCAGAAAACAAGACATTCTTGTGGTAATAAATAATGCCGCCAATGGCGCAAGGATTGGATGATCGCATAGAACTCTTTGTCATAGGTGGAATACCATTGCTTTGCTTATTCAACTTCTCACTAAAATAAGTTACGTAGTGCCCTTCCTAATTAAGCACTCCACCTATACCTACCCTAGATCCATCACACGTAACTTCTAAGACTTTAGAAAAGTCTAGAAGGTGCATGATGGGAGCTTCGCTCATCTTACCCTTAATCTTCGTAAACGCTCTAGAAGCGGCTTTAGTCTATACAAACTCTCATTTCTTTATGCTATCAGTGATTGGAGCCATGATGGAACTAAACCCTCTAATGAACCGCCTATAAAAAGTTGCTAAGCTGTGAAAGCTTCACACCTCGTGAATATTGCACAGTTCAAGCCACTCAACTTTGGTCATGACCTTCTCGGGATCTGCTCTCGTGCCTACGGATGATACTATGAACTCTAAGAAGATAACTCTATTTGACATGAATGTGCACTTCTTATGGTTGTCATAAAACTTTTCAGATCTGAGGACCCTGCAAACTTGTCTCAGATGGTGGAGATGTTGTTTCTTTGATGTGCTATGGATAAGAATGTCATCAAAATACACCACAAGGAACTTACCTATAAACAGTCCCAACACGTGGGTGATCACTCTCATAAATGTGCTCAGGGCGTTAGTCAAGCCAAAGGACATGACTAGCCACTTGTATAGCCCATCCTTCATCTTGAAGGTTGTCTTTCATTCATCTCCCGGGGCGTATACGTATTTGGTGATACCCGCTCTTTAGGTTAATCTTCAAAAAGATGGTGGCACCCGTCATTGTGTCTAACATATCATCTAGACATGATATGAGAAACTGGCACTTGATCGTGATCTTATTGATGACTCTACTATTCACACACATGCACCACGTGCTGTCTTTCTTAGGTGTGAGAAGCACTGGCATGACACACAGACTTGCTCTATTAAATGAAATCCTTCCTAAGGAGCTCATATACCTGTTTCTTCAACTCTGTATGCGCCATAGGGTTCCTTTAATATTGAAGAAGGTTTGGTAGTCTCCTCAGGGACAAAATCAATGGCATGCTAGATGTCCTTCATGGGTAGGAGCTCATTTGGTAAGTCCTCTGGGATACATCATGAAACTCATGCAAAATTGGATTCACCTCGGGGGGTCCCTCTACACTAACCTCGAGTGTAACTTTTCTAGCCACATCGAATCCACCTTAGCCTCTCTCTCGAACTCCTTGGTGTTGATAACATGGAAAGACTTAGGTTGGGATCTCCTCGTATCCCTTGGGTTACTCGACTTCCCCTTAACTTTCTTCTCCACATTGCTTTTTGCTGGGAGATGAATTAGAGTGATCTTCTTGCCTTGCTGCATGAATGAACACACATTTGAGCAACCATATATCATCACATCGCGATCAAATAGCCAAGGTCGCCTCAAATGATGTGTCCAACATCAATGGGCAAAACGTTGCAGCGCAACGAATTTGAATAGGATCCAAAATGAACAAGCACAAGACATTAATGGGTAAAAGACATGGAAGCTGCATCAACTCAGGAAACTCTAAAGGGCTGAGGGTGCAATTTGGGTTTCAAACCTAAACGGGATAATTTGTTAGTGGAGAACACATTTGTACATCTACCACTATTGATGATCACCATGGAATTCTTCTCCCCGCATTTTGCATAGGTGTAAAAATCGTAGTTTAACGCCAATCATCATTCTCATTAGCATTGGTCAAGGCGCACCTGACTACTGCAAGTGGTGTGGTCTCTTCTTCCTCTACTTCCTCATCACCACCAGCAATGATATTAGGCTGATAGACTTCTTCTTCAAAATTGCCGAGTTCATCTCCTTCTTCCTCACCTTCGCCAATCACTAGAGCCTTATTCCTCTCTTTCGAGGGACATTGATGCGCAAAGTGACCAAATCCATGGCAATTGAAGCATCTCGTTTGCTCACCTCCCCTAGGGTTAGCGCTTGCTATCCCTTTTCCTTTGACATCTCTATGGTTAGACTGGGAACCAACTTGGGGCTTGGATGGACTTCTCACGATAGACTGTCCCTTGAAGAGAAGTCTTAACACTTGTATCCCAAGAGTCAGAACGCCTACCAACTGGTGCTTTGAGATAGTACTCGATGTCTTACACCACTTGGGTACATGTGCGCCAATGTGCCAATGTCACGAGAATAAAGTTCTTATTGGATCTCGAATCGAAGGCCCATCCTGAATCTGTACACTATAATCGTCGGGTCCTCAATATCACATCGCAACATGTATTCATCGAACTTGGCAATGTAGTTTGACACAGTCATGGGTCCTTCGCTCAAGGCCTGCCACTAGTCTAGGAGCCTTTGACGATAAGAGAGAGGGGGATACTTTTCTTTAAGGACCTCTTTCATCTCGGCCTAGTGCACAACTGAGGGTTCTCATCTCCTTTCAATTTTATGCTCCATGTTGGTCCAAAAAAGTTTGGCGCGTGGCCCATCAACTTCATCTTAGCAAATCTCACTCGACTGGCATCGGATATATTATACCACTCGAAATAGTGGTCCATGTCTGCCACCCAATCAAGGAATGTTTTGGGGTCCAAGTGACTATCAAAATTGGGAGCCTTAACTTTTACACCCTTCATGACTTGTGCGTTCGGACCATGACGATCATGATGTTCCTCACGTTGTGGTTGCACTTGTGCTTGATCATGGTCAATGTCTTGGCTATGACTACGCATCGCTTATCAACTTGATCTCCAGCTTGAGATTGAACATCTTCTCCAGTGTCGGAGTTTTCCTATAGGGAGGCCTCAAGTTGATTGATGTGTGCATTGGTCACGGTTAGTTGAGTAACGGTGTTTTATTGTGCGCTTCAATTGCCACTTCAATTGTTGTTAGATGGTTGTTGATAGTATTAAGGGCCTAGACAATCTGCTATAGGTTCATAGTGGGATGTAAACCAAAATCACGTCCAGAACGAGTGGACATACACAAGGGAATTCTAAAAGGGAAACCTAGATCATGGGATAATGCTATGACAGAGATAAAACCAACCTAAAGATCAAACTAGACACACTAGAAACACTAATATGAAAATTCAGCAAGTCATCACCCTCAAATATAATGTTGAAAATTCAGTAGGGCAGTAATCTGAGAGTACCAAACTGAAAATTCAGCAAGAATGTAATCTGAAAATTACAAACTGAAAATTCAACTAGGTAACAACCTGAGATTACTATGTTGAAAATTTAGCAATGGTATAAGTGGAAAATGCTAACTGAAAATTCAGCAATAGGATATTCCAAACTATGAACAAAAATCAGCAATACGATCCTAGATCCTATATGCAGTGGTATAAGTGGAAAACGGTAGCTGAAAATTCAGCAATAGGATATTCCAAACTATGAACAAAAATCAGCAATATGATCCTAGATCCTATATACAATGTATGCTCTACTAACCTAAGTGCAACACAAAAATCTTATGCTAAACCTATGGTCTTTGATACCAAATTTAATGTAGGACCAATGCATGAACTCAATTAACGTGAGAGATCAACCAACAAATTTAAATTAATTAATGAAAACTTTTAAATCTTGCTACCATCATCACAAATATCAAGATTCTAAAGGAAATCATGCATAGTTTAAGCCTGAGTTGTTAGGAGATGGGAATTAGGGTTTGGGATGTAGGGAATTAAGGGATTTGGGCTTAATTGAAGGATTTGGAGATCTAGGGTTTGGGAATTTGGGGAAATTGGAAGATTTGAAATTTTAGGTTTAGGTTTAGGGTTATGGGTAGGAATGAAGGGTTTTTGTTGTAGAGGTAGTGGAAGGCCAAAGGGACAAGGGGTGTGACTGTACAGCCAGCCCTTTGGGTTCACATGTGTGGCTGTACGGTCAAGGGCGTGGGCTAGGTAGGGTTGGGTTTTGGGTTTTTTGTGGTTTGGTTTGTTGAGAAAGGTGTAAAAGAGGAGAATCAGAAGGTTGTTGATGGATTCTAGAGATAGGGGGAAGAAGAAAAGAAGAAACTTGAGGAACTACCTCAATTGTTGATGAAGACATACGAATGTGGGAATAAAAGGAAGCCTCACAATTCCGTTGATGAAGATAGGCCTCACATCAATCTTCCTTCCAAGTCACATGGAAGATATCCTCACATCACATGAAGATTAGAGAGAAAACGAGAGGGTTCTCTCTTATTCTTTTTTCATTAGACTTTTCAAAATTACAAATAGACCCTGTTTAATGACTTTTGATCAAAATAACCCTAGTCTAATGAAAAATCAAATAAAATTGCTCATAAGGTGTCCAAATCATAAATCAATCATAAACTAAATCCTAAAACATAAATGTCCTATGATGATGAGAATGATCCTCGATCAATTGGCCGATCATGTAATTCATGCAATCCAATGACCCGATCGTCACGTCCTTCAAATACAATGGTCCAAATCGCTCCCTAAAGCAACACATGTGCATCTTCCCGGTGTGGGGTCTTTCAGATGCTCACACATGCACATGGGGTCTTCAACATAGATCTCACCTAGCCATAGAGAAATCAGTGTGGCCTGCCTCCTCCTTTGATACGTATGCAAATGTGTACGTGATGTGATGTCCTCATCATGTAGTCATCTCTTTTGATCATCAATTTGCAAGTGTGGTACACCTAGAGGTGTACACGAATCGAGCTAGCTCGGTTTGCTTGCTCAACTCGACTCGAAACAGCTCGATTCGACTCGGTTCAAAGCTGAGTTCAAGCTGAGTCGAGCTGATTTTTTGAGCTCAAAAATGAGTTCGAGTTGGCCCCAGCTTGACTCAACTCGGATTGAACCAGTTCGGTGACTCAGTTACTTTGATATTGATGTTGCTTACCAAGCGTTTGATGAAACGACTCAAAGAAGTGTGGCTGGTGGCAAGGAAGGTATGTATATGAAACCAACACCCTTTTTTTCTTGATTTTTTTGTTGCTTAGAAGGTGTTTGATAAAATACCTGTAAAACCATTGCTGTTGTCTCAAATATAGTGAGATTTTGAAGGTGCAGTCCAGGTGTTTGTGAAAATGCTGCAATGGAGAACTTGGTTCGATCTTGGCTTGAATCGGCCCGAGCTGTTGACCGAACCAAGCCAAGTTGGCCAGTCAGGCTCGAGGACCGAGCTGAGCCAAGTTCGAGTTGAGGCCAGCTCGACTCGGTTTGACTCGATGTACATCCCTAGGTACACTTGATTACAGAACCAACCTTGATTATTGAGAGAAGAATTGGACCTAGTAAGGCCACCATCAAGATGGGTCAATATAGCAATGTTAAATGACCAAAATGGACCATGGATCATGGATGCTGGTTAGGCAAACATCTGCCGATAAATTTAAACTTTTTATTCAAACTATGTTAGATATACAAGAGAAATGGAAGTTAAATCAATATTCATGAAAAAATTTCAAAGAAAACAAACAACATAAATATTGTTGTCTTTGCCAAAAGAAAAAAAGAAAAAAAGAGAGTAAAGTAAAAGAAAAGAAAAGAAATATATTTTTCTTTCCTCGTCATTTCCTGGAAATCATTGTATCCCTTTTATTTTATTTTTCCACAAGCCCAAACAGGTGCTAAAGGAGGAAGTGGAGCTAAGGATATAGTGGAAAAAGTTGTGAATTTTATGACATTATTCTCTAATAACTTATAGTTTACATGGAATGGAAGTTTCCAATATCTTGGAGTCAAAATTTATCTTCTTTTATGATGCTCGTAGTACATACCACATACTAAATAATCACAGTGTGAAATGTGTTTTATCTATTCAGTGAGAATCATTCCTTAAAATTTCTTATGTCTGTTGAATCAATTGAATTTTCATCAAAATTTGAAAACCTTATCATGTTTTCATATTTGTAATGGATACTATTACAAGGTATTTGATTTATTTACTTGGTTTTATCTATTCCATGTCCCATTTATTGGTTATGCTTAATAGGACGACTTAACGCATAAAAATTACAAAATTTTGTTCGAATGTATAGTTACTGTGGCTTGGTTTATTCTCATGGACTGTTGTTGATACTTCACATCATATTATGCTTATATATTTTCTTTGTGCTCTGAGAGAGTTTAGAACAATAATGGAAATTATCCAATATGCGCAATTTAATGTGCAACTTAATGTCTGGTATTCTGCAGTCAATCAAGTAAAAAGGAAAAAGAAAAAAAGAATACAGATTTCTCATTAAATCTTCTAGTGCAGCCAGACTCAAGTAATATTTCATGCAAAGAACTTCAGAGTTCTTATTTTGTTTTCTACAATCTGCAAAGCGATGCATTTGACACATGTCAGAGAGCTTTTCATGCAGGTGGCACTTGTCACTCCCTTTAATTTTCCATTGGAGATTCCTTTATTGCAATTGATGGGTGCACTTTATATGGGCAACAAACCTACTCTTAAAGTAGATACCAAGGTATAGCTTGAGAAAATCTGTGAATTTAACTTGACTTTTTTTTTTTTTTTTTTTATTTAAATACTAATTCTTTGAATACCTTGAGAAAATCTGTGGATTTAACTTGACATTTTGTGTAATTTAATTGATACTACTTAATTCTTTGACATTTGTTAATAATATTATTCATAAGGATGACATTAATCACATTAAGAATTCCTTCCCTCCCCCTTTTGTAATGTGATGGAGTGAATGCGTTGATAAATCTTATTTGCAGCTACTTTTCTATGATTTCTCTAGTGAGTGTTCTGTGGTATGGAAAGAAGATAATTATCATTAGAGGTTTTGCAGGAGATGGATAAGGTCAGCCCTGCATATGTCCCCAGGGTAAAAAATCCATAGAAATGGTCCTTCTTCATCTGTAGTGGTGTATATTAGAAAACTTGGTGTTAAGGTGCAAGAGAATGATGATGGAACTCTTTTCAAGATTTATTTGCTAGCATAATGAAAAGGATACAAGAGTGAAGACCAAAAGAAAAAAGAGGGAGTTGGTACTTGTACTGATGTTAAGGTCAACTCAATAATCAGAAAAGAAAAAGACTGAGAATCAGATGAATGATCAATAACAACATCACTTGAAGAAATAACAATAGGTTCTCACATTTGACTAATGATGATTTTCCATGTTATTACTTAATCACGAGAAAGCCCTAAAATCAACCTAATGATGTCGGGGCAGTTCCTCATCTTAGGTATCAATTTAGGGCACTTTCAATTATGAATTGAAATAGTTCTTGTCACAAGCCAAAGGTTGTGAGCACCTTACAGTTGTAGGATACTGGCTACCTGATGCAAGCCCTATGGGGCTTGGCCATGGTCATGACACTGCTTTGATGGCTGCACTTCCTCTACATAGTGTTATGGAGACCTAAAGGTCCTTGTGCCTTGATCAAAGTCAGATACAATCATCATTGTTGTCATTGATTTAGCCATGGGGCCTAAAGGGAACAACTAGTTAGCTCTATGAGCTAGACGGTCCCACATGACCCTCTTAGGTTGTGGGATCTACCTTGAGAAACCAAAAGGTGGGAACTTCTTATCTCGGAAACAATGTCTACCTCATTTTGCCAATGAGTAAACATTCTTGTTCGCGGAATTATTGGTATCATATTGTCAACTTCAATGGCAATGTTCCTAGATATAGTTCTGTGTAAAGTACTTAAAGGCCCAACAAGTAGTTCTTTCACAATAGCATATTTATATTAAGTGACTCTTTATGATCTTCTCGATCTTTAATTCATTGGAAAATCGTTCTGCACAACTCCCAATCAAAGTCTGCTTAATTGGGCCTTAAATAATATTTTTGGAAGCTCAGAAACATTCCAAGATGCAAAATATTGCAAATTCTTCCCAACTAATTGTTTACACCAAGGTTAACTGTTTAACTACACATAAAAAATCAATGTTTACTACAACTCATATGAGCCATGGGGATGGGAAAAAAGGTAAAGAAGAAAAGACGTAAAACTGTGTTAATTAAGGGAAATATTCATCACAATTGATTGCATGGTATATACTGCGTGCACATAAGATACATTGCTAACCATTAATTGTAACTTTATTTTCTGCATTACTCCAATTTTAAGTCTCTAAGAATAAACAAATAATAGTTTAAGAACTTTGCAGCAAATGGAATGAATTGACACACAATTTTCCAAGAGTACACCTTTTTATGAAAAAAAATGTAGAAAGTCACTAATTACAAATCAGTTATTAGCTTATCAATGATCATGTCATCTGTTTAGTCAATGAAGAAATCACTAACTAAGACTTATTAACTACATTCCATATTAAAGGAAAGGTGAGTTCCAAACAAAACGGTATTTGTTACATGATTGGGCAGTTTTCTACCAACCCAAATTACTGCAAGCACACTTAGAAGAATGTTGCATCACATAATTGTACCTCCATGCTGGGAAAAAGTAATGATGAAACCCAAAAAATTGCTCATTAGTCACAGCCCATCTTGGGAGCAATGTTTTAAATATCGTTGTCGCATAATGTATCGCATCCTTGGGATACGGATAAATATTAGTTATCGCATGGGATGTATTGGTTGTATCATGTAATGTATCGCTTTTGTTGGGAAACATGAGAACATTGAGAAATTGGTTGAATTTTTCAATGAAACTTCAGGGATTGTTGAAAAAGACATCAATACACTTAGAAATCAAAACATCACAAAAAAGTGCACATAATAGGGGTTTCCTTCGTATGGGTCCTGATATATGTGCTTTCTAGCTGAACTAATGCAAGTATATTCAAAGTCTATTCATATAATTTATAAACATAAGAAGACATGTATGGAAACACAAATACATTCAAAAGCAAAAGAAGAATCACTAGATCAGGTTACATACATGCTTAATTTTGTGTTTGGATACAAAAATTGCAATTGATTTGTGAGAAATTGAGAAATTTTGATTTTTCTCAATTTTCCGCAACTTGGCCTATCTCCCCCAAATCTCGAAATCAAAGTTCCAAATCCATGAGTTTTCATGGAAGACATGAAAAATCATAGATTTGTAACCATTTGACATTGGTTTAACATGATTTACAACAAAAACATAAATCGAAAATTGGAAATGCTCATTGGGTCGAATAGGTGGGATATATCGGCACTACCTGTGCATTTCGTATCATACATGTGGGATGCAAGATATATTGTGGGATATATTGGCTGATATCGTCGATATTTAAAACACTGCTTGGGAGCAGTCATATGAGATCTAAATTCTACTAAGTTTTTTTTTTTTTTTTTTTTTTGAGAGGTAATGGATACTTTATTGAAAAGGAAAAACAAAGACACAGAAAAACAAAAAGCAAAGAACAGCAAAAAGAAAGCAGAGAAAGGGAAAAAACTTGCTGAGATAGCGAGAAGAGTCCCCTTAGTTACAGAACAAATTGCAACCCTGGAGATTAATGAAAATGGAGGCCCATTCAGCTATATGATGATGAACTCTAAGGAGAACGGAGTCAGCCAAGTTGGAGATGTCGTTAAAGGCTTAAAGCATCTCCTATTTCTTTCTTCTCATATAGACTACGAAACTGCCAATAGAGCCATTCTCCACACTGTTTTCTTTTCCTTGCCAAAAGCAGGGCCATGCCAAGCTTGGAGAAGCCGATCCGTCGCTTCAGGGAAAACCCAAAAAAATATGGAAAGATTTTAAGGTTGCTGACCAAACGTTAGTGAAGAAAGGGCAGTGAATGAATAAGTGATTGACTGATTCTTCATTATCCGTACAACAGAGACAAACGTTTGTGAGAATCATGCCTTTTTTCCTCAAATTATTGATAGTCAGAACTTTCTTCTTATCGACCAACCATCCGAAAGCAGCTATCTTGGGGGGGACTTTATACTTCCAAACCTGAGCCGTCAATGAAGCAGTGGAAGAGCAGTTGTTGTTGTCCAGGGAGGTGAATAAAGAAGTAGCTGAGAACTTACTAGCTCTGTCCAGTCTCCATGCGATCCATTCCACACTCAACTTGTCTATCTTGCAGCTGTTGATACATTGGAGGAGAGCCATGAATTCTTTGAGCTCCCAATCTTGAAGATTTCTGCGACATAAGGGGTTCCAAACGATATCTTCCCCATTAAAAGAATAACATTCAGCTATAGGAATGTCATGCTTAGGGGCAGGACGAAAGATATTCCGGAATCTGTCTTTCAGCGCCACTTCCCTCACTCAAATGTCTTCCCAAAAATGGATTTTAAATCCATTTCCGACAGCGAAATAGATAACTTTGAAGACATCTTGTTGAACAAATAGGATGTCTTTCCAAACAACAGAAGCTTTGTAGGTTGAGGAAACCTTTGTCCACCAACGTAAGACGATCTCCTAATGACAAATATCTGCACTTCCATCTGGCTAAATATTTTTCAAATCTAGCTATTACTTTGTCCCGTAGAAACCTGGGGGGTTTGCCTATACACAGGGGAAGACCAACGAAAGTAGTGGGGAGACTACCAGTGGAACACTCGAAGAAATCCACAAACATGCATAATTCTTCTTCCTCCATATTTACGCCAAACATCTTCGATTTTTGGAGATTAACTTTAACCCCGAAGTTGCCTCAAAGCATCGGATAATAGTAGGCGAGTTGCTGATTTTATTGAAGTCTGCCTCGCAGAAGAGGAGCGTGTCATCTGTGAACTGGATGTGAGATATCTGAGAAGTCATGCCTTTGACCTTGAAGCCGCTAATGATAGCTTTCTCTTGCCCTTTTCTCAGCATCCTGGAAAGGGCTTCGCCGACAATGAGGAAGAGAAAAGGGGATAGTGGATCCCCTCGACGCAGGCCACGGGAAGAGCTGAAAAAACCTTTCGGGGATCCATTGAGAAGAATAGAAAATAGGGCTGATTCAACGCATACCTTCATCCAACCATTCCATTTCGCTTCGAAGCCCATATGATGTAGCATATATTGAAGGAAATTCCAGTCTACGTGATCGTATGCTTTCTCGATGTTGAGCTTGCAAAGGAGGCCTATGGCTTGAGTCCAAACATTCATAAGCTATGAGAGCCAAATCAATAATTTGCCTACCTGGGATAAACACACTTCGATTGTCAGAAATAATGTTATCCAACACTCCTCTCAGCCGGGACGTTAAGACTTTTGCCAAGATTTTATAGGGGCTGCCAAGGAGACTAATCCGCCCGAAGTCTTTTAATGAATCTACTCCCGGAACCTTTGGAATAAGCGCTATGAATGAAGCCCCCAAATCCTTGGATAGACGACCACGATCGTGAAATTCATTGAAGAATGCCATAACATCATCTTTTAGCATTTCCCAGAACACTTGAAAGAAAATAATCGGAAAACCGTTGGGGCCGGGAGCCTTCTCACCTCCTAGTGCGTCAACTCCCCTTTTGGCTTCTTCAAGAGAGAACTCAGCTTCAATGGCCCTGGCGTCCACATCAGATATGCGATCGAAGTGCAGTTGATCAAGTTTAGGCCTTATCCAACCTTCGTTGTGCAGCAGTTTGGAGAAGTAACAGACTGTTTCAACGGAGATTTGGTCCTTATCCTCTGATTTAACCCCATTGACCATCAGACTGTTAATCCTATTGTTTCTGGCATGGGCACTAGCAATGCTGTGGAAGTATTTTGTATTTTTTTCTCATTCTTCAATCCATTTAGATCTAGATTTTTGTCTCCATGAGATTTCGTCTTCCGTCACTCTAGCCGTATATATTTGGATTAACTGTAATCTTCTAGCCCGAGTGTCTGAGGACATCTGATTAAATTCAGTATTGTGATCTATGAATTGTAGCTCGTGAAGGATTTCAGACGTTTCTGTCGCCCTTTTCCGAAGGTCCACCGCTTTCCACCCCTTGATGTGCTCTTTTAGAAGTTTCAATTTCCTACATAACCTGAAACCCACGAACCCTTCTACCTCTAATCCTGACCACCACTCTTTAATCTTTTAATGAAAGCCTTCAATCTTTAGCCAAGAGATCTTGAATCTAAAAGGCTTATGACCCTAGTTTTGAATCTCTGCATCCAGAAGCAATGGGCTGTGATCTGACATAGGCTTTGGTAATATGGATTGCGAAACAAGGTGAAAAGCATCAACCTACTCCACCGAGAGAAGGAAATGATCCAGCCTGGCGAGAATCGGATCAACCTTGCCGTTAGACCGAGTATATTTGGAGCCTATAAGCGGGAGGTCCACCAATTCTTGAGAGTCGATCCATATAAAGAAGGAACGCATGATTGAAGAGAGATTCCTACCATTGGATTTGTCTTCCACATATCGAGTAACATTGAAATCACCCCCTATGCACCACGGACCATTGAACAGCAGCCTAGCCGCATCCAATTCCTCCCAAAAAAGCTTTCTACTGTCATCTTGATTCGGACCGTAAACAAATGTAATAAGACGTTTGAAATCAGAGCATATTTCTTTGTGGATAATGGAAACACAAAAAGAACCAGTCCAAGAATTTTCTGAAGTCCAGTCTGAAGATTTCCTTGCCACCACAATACCCCCTTTGCTACCGATTGCGTCTAAAGCCATCCACTTTACTTCTTTTTCCTTCCATAGCGTCGCCATTAACCTATCATTGAAATTTTGGACCTTCGTCTCCTGGACGCAAATAACATCCGCCTTGCTTCGGCCTGAAATATCTTTGATGACCTTCTTTTTTGGCTGGATCCCACCCCTCTAACATTCCACGATAGAATCTTCTTCTAAGAAATCGATCTGCCCCGTAGTCCTCCTTTAACGTTGCCCGAATACTCCCCTTTGGAATAATTTGCCCTGGACTGCAGATTGAGGAGCTCCTTGTTGGTGACTGTCTTCATAAGAGATCGTTTTGGAGATCTAGAAGGTGTCAGGGGTCGGCCACGAGATTTAATGCAATGAAAAAGGGCTACAAAATCTTTTGGGTAGTCGCCAAAAGATAACCCAATGGCCCTGCCAACGTGGCCCATTGCGTTTCTAATCCATTTCTTTTTTTGGATAATATTCACTAGCTATGCCCTGTGATCTGCATTACCTAGCTGAGGTAAATTGGTATCCTCCATATCTTCTGAGGATCCTCCTGTTCTAATCTGAAGAGGCTTTGAGTTAACTACTCACTCAACACTGTTGACCATTTTCTTCCAATTTGAACAGTATAGAACTCAGCATCACTCTTGTCATCAATCTGATCCTGGCATCATTTAGGGTCTGTTTGGTAGAATGCCTAAAAATGAGTTAATCATAGTTGTGTATTAGAGATCATGATCTTTAATACATAGTTCCATTTAGTTACTCATAATAATGTATTAGAGATCGCCTTTCAAAAAATATAATGTATTTGAGATAATGATCTCTAATACAAGACTATGATTAACTAAAATAAGTTAAACATTTTCAGGCATCTACCAAGCAGGCCGTTAGGCTTTACATGCAAATCACAGCTGCACATGCACGGACTTGAGAAACACAAAAGAAACTAAAAGATTGTGAAAGTTACCTGATGGTGACCTTAAAAGTTCAAGAATCCACAAACAGTCTGATCCATGCTTCAATCAGTTAAAAGGGACACTACTGTAGATGAATCATCAAATTTAGGTATCAGAAAATGCAAAATTTCTCTTTCTTTACAATATAAAATGCCCAAATTTAGAAGAAAAATGGAACAGCAAGGACTTCATGCCATTTCAGACTTACTCCTCTTAAGTCCTGTAGATTTCTACCAAATTTTTTAGTCTCATTGGATTCCAATAACTTTCTCTAAATACCAAGTTGACTTGGCCAAGTTACATTGACCTGACCTAGATTTAATTCGTACTATGCATAGGTTCATAATTATCTGTATGAGCGTGAGTTCTTCCATCAAATTTTTTTTTTTTTTTGTAGGTACCCTTCCATGTTAACTGTTTAGTATCTTACATGCTTTAGCTCTATGTGATGAAGTAAATGAAGATGAGCTACCTTTAAACATTGCCAGTTATTATGTTATCAGAAAATATTATATTCTTGGACCACATGTTATTTCAGTTGTCTTCCTCTGTATCTTTTTTTAAAATGTTATTATCAATTAACACAAATTCTGAAATAGGTAAGCATCGTGATGGAGCAAATGCTTCGGTTGCTTCACGATTGTGGGTTACCCATGGAGGATGTTGACTTCATCAACACTGAGGGACTGACGATGAACAAACTCTTGTTGGAGGTTGGCTTTTCTTTTTCTTTTTCTTTTTTATCTATTTCTTTTCTAAAAATACCCCCTTATGGAAAACAATACATTTTTAGGAGCTTATGTATTTTATGATTTCTAATATGGATGAATTTATTGTAAGAACTCTCATGTATTCATTATGAGATTATTATGATGATTTCTATGATCTTGGATTTTATTTATTTATTTATTTTTTTTGTTTTTGTTTTTGTTTCCATTTAATTCACTAAAGTGATATCAAGGTTTTATGTATTGCTATTGTTAGATGTATTGGCAATCTTGAGATACAAAGACATGTATCAATTTCGTCGATAATATCATAGATACTGGGGAATATATTGTTGTTTGGGGGAAACATTAGGAAAATGATAGAATTTTATAATGAAACTTCAAGAGATGTTAAATGACTCATGATTACATAGTTAGGATTCATGTTATTACAAATGAGAAACGATACATAATAGGTTTCCGTTGTATGAGGGTCTAAATGTGCTGTTGAATAGAAGCAATGCATTCATATCCAAAATGAGTTCATGACACTCAATTATAATACAAAACACTAGATGCTTTTGGAACATGGGTGCTTGTTCAAAGGGGATCTTTCTTATGGCTAAATCTTCTGTTTTCCTTTTGGCCGCGGCCTCCTTCAATGTGGAGAGGCTCATAGTTAGTAGGCTTTTTGGGTCATAGATAGTGGACATGGAGAGGCTCATAGTTAGTAGGCTTTTTGGGTCATAGATAGTGGACTTTTTGGAGACTGCATCCTGTTGCTTTCTTTTTCATTCTTTTGGCTTCGCTGCTTTATTAATAAATTGTCATCCTTCCAAAAAATAATAATAATAAACTTTTTCCCTCCATTTTCACCTTCAAAATCTTCTCTTCCCCCCCTCTCAAATCCATGTTAATGCATGAAATTCAGCATAGACATGGATTTCTATTAGAACCTGTGCTAATTGCTAATAGGTAGAAAGAAAACGAGGTTTCCCAAGTTTTCCTAACCTTCGAGTCCTGACTAGTTTCTGCCGTTGAGTTGCTATTTCTTCCTCAAATTCATGTATTGATTTGTAAAAACTCAAGTAAGATATTCCATAATAGGGATAGTGGCCGTAGCAGCTACCATCATTACCGTTACGGTACAACCTTCATTTATTTTTATTTTTTTGAAGAAAACCCATATCAGCCCCGTAATTGACGTTACAAGTCATTTTTCTTTAACGACCATTACGGCTGATATAACCCCATAACACGTTACGGTTGCCACTGTTGCCATTATATTATGGCTTCAGCAGTCATTATGGCACACCATGAATTCAAGCGGAGTTGTTAAAACAGCTAGGAAGAGATCCTCCCAATTTTATTTTATTTTTTGAAAATTTTAGTTTTTTATTTTTTTATTTTTTGAAAATTTTTCTTGGTCTTTTATTTCTGCCCTTATTATCACTGGTGAGTCGATATCGCATGCATCGGTGATACAATGCATTGATAACAAAGGGCAACAACTGATCTCATAGTATTTTAAAAATTTCAAAATATTGGCCAATTTAATGATGCATGCGACTCTTTTGTGAAGTGTGTTATAATTCCCACATTTCGTGTTGCTGAGGTGTGAATTGCGATACCAATAGTATCAGCCTATATTATCTGTTGTCTTGCTGATACATTGAATACTGGTTGATGGAATTTGTTTGTAATCTACTCAATCTATTTTGGGTGGATTTGAATAGTTTGCTGACCCCAACTAGTTGGGGATAAGGCTTAGATGCCAATAGATGTTGATGAGCATTCAGATAGTTTGATATGTTTGTGTAATGCATGTTTCGTTCTTGTCTTCCAATTGCATTTTGAAGGTGACAACAACTTGCATTTGTTCTTATTTGTTACCATTTTGTGTCACCAGTTTTACGTTTATGTTTTATTTATGTTTGTCATGTTGTGTAGTTTGATGTCTTATTATTACTAGCCACATGTAATTTTCCGTTAGTTGCAGGTAAAAAATGCCTCCCCCTTTTCTGATGTCAAAACTATGAGAGGCAATTCTATCAAATTGAATTCATATTATTACCTGCTGTGTTGTGCTGCCATACATTTGGTGGCTAGATCACCACTGTAGGGCAAAGTTGGTTATTCTGTTCGTTGCCATTCATTGGTGTCCATATTATAAGGCCATGTATTGAACTACTGTTTTTCGACCAGAAGGGTAGAGAGATTCTCTTCCTCTTATTTTGGCATCTGCTTTTGCTGGTGTGCCTGCAGATCATGATCTGTAGATGGGCTAATGAACCATGAAGAAGAGCTACATGGGTTCTCAGGATTCTCAACACCATGAAGGGTGTAGTTGAGAATTGCATCCATTTTCTGGGGTGTTGATATGACTAGTGTTCAAAATATCGGTATCGCGTTATGTATCGCATCCTTGGGATACAAATACATATCAGTTATCGCACAGGATATATCAATTGTATTGGGTTATTTATCACACTTTTTGGGAAACATGGGGAAACATTGGGAAAATGGTTGAATTTTTCAATTAAACTTAAGGCATTGTTAAAAAATACATTAATACACTCTTTTAAATCATATCATCTCAATAAAAAAGTGCGCATAATAGGTTTCCTTTACATAGGCCACAGGGTAATAAGCTACGTGTTGTTTGACTGAACTAATGCATCTATATTCAAATTGAATGCATAACATTTAGAGTGTATGTGATGATCATTTCATCAAACACTCTTAAATACTTCGAAATTAGTCTTGATTGACAGCTGGTTGAAGTGAAATTAAAAACAACCAAAAAACAAAATATTTTAATAATAATTTATTAATTTTTAATTAGAAAATGATTTTTATTTTTTGAAAACTGACAAGGACTTAACAAATCAGTAGATCAGCCCTCATACATGCTTGATTTCATGTTTGGAGTGCAACATTGTAAGCAATTTGGGAGAAATTGGGGAAATTTTGAAATTTTCCCAAATTTGACCACCTACACTCAAATTTCAATATTAGAGTGTATGTGATGATCATTTAATCAAATATTCCGAAATACTTCAAAATTAGTCTCAATCGACAGCTAGTTGAAGGAAAAGTTTGAAAAAAAACATAAAGAACATGAAGAACCAATGGATATCGAAATCAACCCTCTCAACTCCATGATTTTCATGAAAAACATGCATAACCAATGGATTTGTAACCATTTGACATTGATTTAATATAATTTCAACAAAAAAGGATAGTAAATTGAAAATGCTCACTGAATCAAACATGTGGGATATATCAATACTACTTGTGCGTTTTGTATCATAGAGGTGAGATACAAGAGATATCGTGGGATATATTGGCCAATATTGTCGATATGTAAAACACTGCTCTCTCTCTCTCTCTCTCTCTCTCTCTCTCTCTCTCTCCCCCCTAGGGTTTACTCTTTTTTCTACTTATGGAAGACCGTCTTGACAAATGAATTCTCTCTCAAAAAAATCTTGACAAACGAATAACCATATCATGCCTAAACTTGATTTCCCGATCATATTCCATTTGGGAAACATTTTAACCAAGTCCCCAAGAGTAAAAGGGAGGGTTTGAGGTAGGATCAGGTTTTCCTAACTCTATGTATTAATGACCACATTGCATGAATTCACATAGTCATTTTCATCGAGTTTCCATACCATGATTAGCAATCTTTGTTTTTTTAAAAGGTAAAAATATTTTATTAGAAAAAGAACCGAAGAAAATCTGAGGTGAACTTGCACCAACGATGCCCAATAGCAAGGAGAAAGATTGGCAATCCTTGTTGATACAATGTTAGGAACGAAACATAGTTAAAAGGAATCTAATCTGTCTATGAAAATATTCTTTCTGTATTTTAAGTCTTGTCCCACTTACATACTTTATGCAAATGTTTGTTTATTTTGTAAGACTTAACCATAATATATGATGAGACTTCTTCTTGTTGCTCTTTTGAATAATCCCTACAGGCAAACCCACGAATGACACTTTTTACTGGAAGCTCACGCGTGGCAGAGAAGTTGGCCGTTGACCTGAAAGGGCGTGTTAAATTGGAAGATGCGGGTTTTGATTGGAAAATCCTTGGTCCTGATGTTCAACAGGTTTCTCTCAAGCAGTCTACAAATTAGCATCATGTGGTAGCCATTTTAAATACTCAGGCTCTCATATCATTCATTGAATGAAATTGATCTTTGATTTTTGTTTTTGAATGACAGGTTGATTATGTTGCATGGGTTTGTGACCAAGATGCATATGCCTGTAGTGGTCAGAAGTGCTCTGCACAATCTATTCTATTTATGCATGAGGTTAGTTCTATCTTTTGATGTTTGTACAGTAGATGCTTCAAGCTTATAGTCAAGCTTGCACAATACATTAGCTTACACATGCCTTTCCAATTTCACACACGCATGCATGTGTCTGGTATCACATTCGACTTATAGTACTAAACTCGTCCAATCAGGTGTGAGTACCTGTTAGGTCTTAGGATCCTGTCGGGTTGGGTTCAGGCCAGAGCAGGGGCTCTTAAATTTTTTTTTTTATTGGTAGATTGTTTACATCTGTTTTTCTGAAGGGGAGAGATAAATTTGACATGGACCTTGGCTGTCTATTTCTCTGAAACCATGAAAGAACAAAAATAAACATTGATTTCTCAGTCAAATCTCTGTAGAAACTATAAAACCTCAAGATAAAAGACTTAAATGCTGAACAGAGATCAAGCAAATAAGAAACTGAAATCCTGAGAAAGCCTCAAACAAGCAACCAAACTTCCTGAGAGAATTCCAAAAGAGAGAGCTACAACAATGGACATATGCTTTCTCTAGTTACTTTTTAAGAGGAGCAATTGCATTTTATTTTATTTTGTTTTGCTTTTGTTTTTGTTTTTGTTTTGTTTTGTTTTTGGAAAGGTGAGCAATTGGAGTTCTTGGCCATTGGAAACCGTAGAGAGGAGTTGAACCCTGATTGAAGACACCCCCTTGTGGGGGAGAAGACTAATAGTAATTGCTAAGTTATGTAGTACTAAATTAATAAGTTATCAGGTAATTAGGTATCCAACCAGATCTGATTTTTAATGGGTGTAAAGTGGTCGACCCAAACCAGACCCGATTTTTAACAGGCCCGAAAATTGGACCTGGACCCATTTAAATCTGGTCCGTTCCCTCGGGTACCTGCAGATCCAGGTACCTTTGACATCTCCAAGCTTAAAGTTATGTTTCAAATTTCCTTATACATCAGGAGAGATAAAAGCAAGATTGTCACATTAAAGAGATCAAGTAGAAGAAAAGTTTTGTATCTATGAAAACCTTATAAATAATGTCTATGCATGCTTTTCTTTTACTCTTTTTGTCTTCAGATGAATTTGATCAAACTGGAATTCATGGGGAATTTCTATAAGTCTTGCATTCTGGTGCACATGCCTTCTTTGTTTCCATGTTCTCTATCTTCTTGTATAAATTCTTCATGATTTTCTGGGAGCATTGCTCCTTTGTTTGTAAGGTTTGGGAGTTTTTTTTTTTTTTTTTTTGGATTGTTCCATTTTGATTGGGTGATGCCTGGATTGGTTGGGGAGCTGATGTGGGCCTGGCATTAAGGGGGAGTTGGATAAGTAGGCAAAGTGCTGTGGAGAATGCTCATTTTGGGGATTTTCTGGATCAATTAGGGTCATTGTAACAGGAGGGCTTTTCATAATAGTTCTTCTGTCCAAGAGGTCATTAGGGAAATTAAGTGGAATATAGTGGGATGGGCTTCTTTTGTTAAAGAAGTCAAATCTGTAAATCCTCTCTTTTTGGTTTGTAGTTAGTGTGTATTCTTTTGCGTTCTTGGCTTGTTTTTTAATTTTTATTTTTATATATATATAAAATAAAATGTTGTTATCTCTAAAAAAAATTGATTTTCTGCAGAACTGGAAATCAAGTGAGCTCCTTCCCAAAATGAAATCCCTTGCTGAGAGAAGGAAACTAGAAGATTTAACTATTGGTCCTGTTCTTACTGTAAGTGTGCTACTTTGAAAGCTATCCCTCATTATCTTGTTCTTTACACATTTTAATGCCATATTTGAGAGATGCCTACAAATTGTCAATGTTTCACGTAACTTTAACCTATTAGAATTTTGGACCTGCTGGTCGTGAACGTTTATAATAGCTTGCATGAATTTTGAAGTGTTCAAGATCATCAATCTTGCAATGTGTTTGAATATTCCCAAGTTACAAAATTTCTGTGGGTCCTATGGGACAAGAATACTAGGACTTATTAATGGAAATCATGTCAATAGCTAGTGCTTTTGTATGATCGTACTTACACTAGTAGGTCCAACGTGAAAAGAAGAAAAAGGAGGATGTGGAAAAATCACGTAGCACCCTCTAAGGTTGCTTTTATTTATAGATTTATAATGGACGAGTCTAGTGCAAGTAGTCGTAGTACTTCACCTGGTGCAAGAATTACATGATACAATACTCACAGTAACAAGACAGTAGTGTCCTCGATAAAAGAAAAGCTTTATTCCTTGAATCTTGGATCCCATAATAATCAACATCTTCTCCACTTTTCTAATCTATCTTCTTGTGTAGAATATTCAAGGATGTGACTACTTTATAATGTTTCGTTTATATTTGTCCATTATAACATATAATAGATGCTTTGGCCATGTTCAAAGGTGACTATAATTTCTCCGATTAGCAGGAGTTGGTTCAAGTTGAAGGTTCTAAAAGGAGAAGGCCCAAAAGGACATGGGTGGAGGTAGTAAGAAAAAACTTGATGGCCTATGGTTTGGCTAAGGATATGGTCCTTGATATAGCAGAATGGTGGAATAGGATTCATGTAGTAGATCTCATTTAGTTGGGATAAAGGCTGAGATTGTTGTTGTTGTTGTTGTTATCGCTATCGCTCTTGCCATTGTTGTTGCCGTTGGTATTATTATTATTATTATTATTATTATTTATAACATATAACCAAGTATTTTCTCATAAACAAAATTTTAAGGGGTTATTTTTTATTAGAAAATCTAATCCATACAAAATCGGATGCGAATCTGGAAGCATGTAACCAATGTATATTTCAGAGCACTATGGAATCCCACATGCAAATGAAGAAACTTTCCAATGGATATTCAACATATAATTGCTAACTATTATCTTCTATAGTTTATAATTTCGATGTTGACAATTGATTCAAGAGTTTGTTCTGGTGGATACAATGATGTCACTGTAGTCTAAAACTCGTAATCAAGGTATTCTGTATCGGTAACGGTGGTTTTATAGTTACCAGTGTTGTCATGTGCGATCGCATGTGTGCATATCCATATGCAAATCGCATATGTGATCATGGCACATGTGCGATCACATATGTGGCATATGTGAAAATATGCGATCTATGATCACATATTGGCCATGGCACATTAATTATTTTTATTTTTTGTAAAATAAATTTATAAAAAAAAAAAAAAGAAAACACAATTTTGCATGTAAAAAGGCTTCTAAACCTCCATTTGCAATATTCTCACCCCAAAACTCTCTTACTCTCTTCTCTTACATTTCTTAATTCCAAGTGGTCTCTCACTCTCTCTTACCTTTCCAACTTCCAAGTGGTTTTAATCTCTCTCTCTCTCTCTCTCTCTCTCTCTCTTTCTCTCTTTCTCTCTCTCTCCCCTACATTCCTTCTCTCTTGGAAGTTGGAAGATCAAGATTCAAGAACTCCCAAGTTTCAAGGAAGATAGCTTGTTGATTTTCTACAATAATAAATAAATAACTTATTGATTTTGTTGTTACTTCTTACTTGTTAACTATATTGTTGAATGTTGATGACTTGATGTTGAATTCATTTTATTTCTCTCAAATGTATTTTAAATATGTAAAATTATTTATCTATTAACTTAGGAAAGTTCCCCTTAGTTTCTTATATATTTATATTTATATTTTTTTAATTTTTCCAAAAAAAAAAAAAGTACTTGAATATGCGATTGTGCATTGCATATGTGATTCAACAACATTGACAATTACCATCGTTGGCGATACGAAGTATCGACATAACCACCAATACGGGAGACATAACGGTCGATATGTCCTCATATTGGTCTCTCTCTCTCTCTCTCAAAAAATAAAAAATAAAAAATCTAGAAAATTCAGAAAAATGTGAATATTCCAAACATGCATTCTTTTTTAGTTTTGAACATGATTTTGGTAGTATAATGGTCCACTCTTTGGTGAGAATGTTGTATCGGGCTGTCTAATGTATTTATGAACCTAACAACCCGAGATTGACTACGAACCTTTTTTTTATTTAATTTTAACTATATAATATTAATGATAAATTTATTAGAATGAATGTAATACCAAAACATTTCACATTTACATGTTTTACTATTATTTACAGTATTAGTCTATTACATTCCTCGCTAGTCATTTCATTTCAACATACGGACTCTAGAAACTTTTGTATACTATCATGTAAGTTCTATATCTAATAATTTGATATCATTTCCCCCAATAAATAAGAAAATTTTGAAATTAAATTCGCGCGAATAGTGCTGCCGATTTGGGGCTGATTTGGCGGATTACTCGATGCCCTAAATCAGCCTCAAATTCATACTATCTATTGGCACTTATCCCACTAATGGATCGGTGGACATATGTTGGATAGTGAAGAAGAAAATTATCAAATGGTCCTATTTCAAAAAACAAGTGTTTGCAAATTACCGGTTAAAATCATTCAAACAATTTGATTTTGGGCTTGTGACTTAGCAATAACGGTTCCATAATTTAATTGGTTACTTTTGAGTTAATATACGCATCCTTTAGATTTTTTAAGGGCCATGTGTGTGGGACCCACCTTGATGAATGTGTCATATATCCATGCTAATCCATCCATTTTTCCAACTCCTTTTAGGGCATGGTCCAAAAATGAGGCAAATCCAAATCTCAAGTAGACCACTAGTGATGAGACCTTGAACTTGGGCCCAACTCAATGTATGTGTTGTATCCATGCCGTCGATATGTTTTTTGATGAGCCATGTATGTGTTGTATCTATGCCGTCGATATGTTTTCTCATGAGCCCAAAAAATTCAAGGCATGGCTGAAATGCTACTGGAGGTGCTTTGTGGGCCCCCACCATGATGTATACATTTTATCTATGAGGCAAATTCAAATCTTAGGTGGACCATACGACAGGAAACGGTGATGATTGAATGCCCACCATTAAAAACCTCCCAGGGTTCATTGTAACTTTTCCATCCAACCTGTTGATTACGTCATATTGACCTAGATGAAGGGAAAACACAATTATCAGCTTGATCCAAAACTTTTGTGGCAATAAAGAAGTTTTTAATGGTGGCTGTTCGATCACACCATCGTTTCCTGTGGTGTGATCCACCTAAGATATGGATTTGCCTCATTTTTCTGTTCATGCCATAAAATGATTTGGCATAATGGATGGACAGCGTGGATAAAATGCATACATCATGGTAGGGCCCATAAAGCACCACTGTCCAGTAGTAATTGGCTACTGGCAAAGTTAGTAGGCAATTCGCGTGGTGGGCGAGGCCCTAACCATGGGGCCAACCTTAATGTATGTGTTGTATATCCATGTCATCCATGTGTTTTGCCAGCTCAGTTTAGGTCACGGTCCAAAAAATGAAGCAGATGCAAATCTTAGGTGGACCACACCACAGGAAAAAGTGGTCACTTAACGCCCACCATTAAAAATTTCTAGGGTCCAACGTAATGTTTATTTGCCATCCAACCTGTTGTTAAGGTCACACAGAGTTGGATGAAAGAGAGAACACAAATAGTAGCTTGATCCAAAGCTTTTTGGCCCCAAGAAGTTTAATTGGTGGAAATTCAATCCCTACTATGTGGTCCACTTGAGATATGGATTTGCTTCATGCCAAGGACCATGCCCTAAATTGAGTTGGAAAAATCGATGGACGGCATGGATGTACAACACATACATTAAGGTGGGCCCCACAAGTGCACGGAGCCATACACATCTAGACTTAAAGAAATTGAGATGTGGTGGTGAAATAGCCACGTTGTCGTTTCTCTTAAAGAAGAGGGGAGAGAGAGAGAGAGAGAGAGAGAGAGAGAGAGAGAGAGAGAGAGAGAGAGAGAGAGGTGCTGATAGGGGTCGAGAACTGCCACCGTAGAGGATGAGGAAGAAGAAGAAGTATAGCAAAGTAGAAGAAAAAGAAGATAGGTAAGTCCCTTTTTTTGTTTTTACTTTTTTTTTTTTTTTTCTTTTGCTTCATTGTCACGGGTCCATAATGGTTGTTATAGCTTGTAACGGCCGATACGGGGGCCATAATGGTCGTTATGACCCCTTTTTTCCCTCACCTCGCTTCAGACCTGTATCGCTAATGGCCTTAGTCATTATTGGCACAAGTCGGCCGTTACGGCCGAAACATAACTAATTTTGCACACCTTGCTCTCAATGCATGTTTCTCTTATTTCTTGAAGCTAGTTTAGTTTATTTTTTAACGTCACTAACTTTTGGCGTAGATAAGGAATGAGAATCATTAACCAACTTAGTTATATCAAACCCTAGGACCAAATCATGTCCTAACACACTCAATCCAAAACATAAAGATTCTTCCACTTGAAAAGAAAGGAATAACAATGCAATAACCAATGGATAATCAAAGCTCTCACTAGTTTTGATGGCCTAGATGTTACGCACCACGTCTGAAAGAATGCAATTGCACAAACCCTAGCTCAGGGCCTAAAGAAAGGATAAAAATGTCATAAAAGTTGCTAGCTTTTATATGATAGGAAACTAAAGAGAAGCCTTAGCACTAATCTAGGCCTTATATCAAGTATTAACTATGGCCTGGATGTTATAATATCAACCCTACATTCTTTGTTCAAAGAAAAATGAGTAACTTAAGTGAGACATAAGCAAAGGCAAAAAACAAACTAAATTTCGTTAAAAATAAATCAAAAATTGAAACTATAGGGAAATGCCACCAAAAGTGTATCGCGGGTGCCACAATGTGTGGTCCATTGATGGATCTACAGATTTGGCTCATTATAAAAGATATTTGGGGCCCTTTTCATGCTATAATCCATTCTAAAACTCTTCGTCAAGTACTTCAATCTGATCCATCAACATTAGGTAGCCTATGTTCTTGTTGTTCTTCCCAGGTTGGGAAGGACTCGATGTTGAGTCTGATCCATTGTCCGATGCTTTATATGGTGTAAGATTAGCAACATCGAACATATTGGAAGTGTTTACTCCAGCTAGTAGCTCAATGTGATAGGCGTTGTCATTAATCCATTTCAAGATCTTACACGAGCTAATATATATATTTTTCTTTAACTTGTTATAAGTTCTTGCCGTAAACCTTTCTTTTTGCATGTAGACCCACACTAGATCTCCCTTTTCGAAAACCACCTTCCAACGTTTTCTATCCGCTACAAACCTTGCATGGGACAGAAAGTTGATAACCCTCGTGGTTGCGGGTTTCGCCCGGATCCTCTCTCTTATAGGTTTAATACTATTTTCTGATTATTTTTCGTGAAGGTGTATATATTTTCTCAACCATCATGAATGGTCTGTCAATCCAATAATATGTTGCACACGTTCATCCCTTGGACTATGTCGCACCATACATCGTCATGATAAGTTTTACCAATCGTGAAAGAAACCAAACAATGATGAGAAACTTTTACCTCACTACCTTGCTTAAACCAAGTAATTTTATATGGTATTAGATGCCTCTAGGTCCTCAACTGGAGCTTTTCTATTACCTCTTCAGAGATGACATTTTCACAGCTACCGCTATCGACAATCACCCTACAACATGTGCCATTTTGTGTAGCTCGCATAGAAGATATTTGTTGGTAACCAATCCTCTTCCTAAAGCAATTTGGGTGCAAGAAGAGCTTTTGGAATCTACAACGTTTCTAGACCATTACCATAAAATTTGCCATCTCTATTGTTGGTATCATAAATCGCACCATGCGTTCCCTCTGTGGTCTCACCTTGATCATCAACTGATTATTCCTCCACAACTGCTTTGAAGCTACTGGCCAAATTGCCTTGTCGATTCCTACATTCAGAGGAATATGCCCAATTTTGTTGCATTTGTAGTACCAAATATTATTCTGACTTGTTCATGCTATTGCCTCATCATTCAAAACTCGTGACCTAGACGTTGAAGTGACATTTTTTGTTAGACTCGAATCCTCTATAGGCTTACTGCTGCTACTTGGAATACCAGTGGATTGATTAGAAGCTTCCGTGTGACCATACCTAGCTTTGCTTCTCTTTTCAACCAAGGCGGCTTACTTGCATGCTTCTGCACTCGAATCCTCTATAGGCTTACCACTGCTGCTAGGAATACTAGTGGATCGATTAGAAGCTTCTATGTGACCATACCTAGCTTTGCTTCTCTTTTCAACCAAGGCGGCTTACTTGCATGCTTCTACAACAGTAAACACTAGGTGAATCCCGAACTGATCCGCAATAGTGGGCAGCAACCCATCCATGAAATGAGTAACCAGCTACTTTCCAGTCTCGGATAAATTATTCTAGGCCACTAAATGATGGAACTCTTCTCCATACTCCTCTACTGTCTCGTCCCCTTGTCGTATATGTTGCTATTGTCGAAAAAGAGACCGTATGTAGTCAATAGGTAAAGAGGCCTTCTTTATGAGAGACTTCATCTTCTTCCATGTTTTCACTTTGGACTTTCTGCACCTTTCTCGGGTGGCTCTAACATGTTCCCACCATGCTGAAGCTCTACCTTTCAACTTCATGCCGATTATTTTCACTTTTTTTTTTTACTTTTTTTTTTTTTCTTTTTGTTTTTTTGTTTTTTGCTTCATCCACATTTGTAATCAAAGATCCTCTCCACAACATCAATCCAATTCAGAAAATCATCCCCACACATACTACCATGATATTCAGGGACTTCTACCTTCACTTCTCTCTACTTCGGTCATCTAATCCCTCCTTCCCGCTTGTCGCAGCTCAATAAATGGAGCTTCATGATGGAACGAGTTAGTGTGACTCCCACAGTCCCACTTGACTCATTGTCATCATTTTCCTTGAGTTGTTGGTTCATTCCTCCCTAATAGCATAATGAGTTGTTGGGAGATAGTCTGCATCTACCTCTTTAATATGGAAAATCTCTTTTCTACTGGATCTGCATCTTCCTCGTCCGATCTTCATGCAATACGGCCTCTACCTCTACGCGGCATCATTGTATGATAAGAAGCCTACACAAGAATGAAACAATGGCAGAAGTGGAGGCTTTGATACCAAATATGGTGTAGCTAGCGAATGAGAATCGTTAACTGCACACAATTATATCAAACGCTAGGATCAAATCATGCCTAAACACAACCAATCCACCAAAAAAAAAGAAAAAAGAAAAAAGGAGAGATTCTTCTACTTGAAAAGAAAGGAAAAACAATGCAATAACTAGCGAATAATTGAAGCACTCACCAATTTTGATGGCCTAGATTATAAGCCCCATGTGTGAAAATATGCAATTGCATAAACCCTAGACCACGACTTTTAGAAAAGATAAAAATGTCCCAAAAGCTAACGGACATTTTTTATTTATTGAGTTTTTATATGAAGGGAAATAAAAGAGAAGCCCTAGTACTAATATGGGCCTTACGTCAAGCATAAACTATGATCTGGAAGTTATAATCTCAACCTATACTCTTTATTCAAAGGAAAATGACTAAAATTCTCCTATCTACTGAAGCGAGACATGAGCAAAGCAAAAATAAACTAAAATTCGTCCAAAAATAAACCAAAATATGGAACTAAAAGGAAATGTCACCAAAAGATCTTTTTGTGGACCCAAAAGTGTACAACAGGTGCCATAGCTCGTGGTCCATTGATGGGTCCACGGATTTGGCCCATTATGAAAGATATTTGAGCCCCCTTTCCATGCACTAATCCATCCTGAAACTCTTCAACAAGTACATCGGTCCGATCCATCAACATTAGGTAGTTCATATCCTCATCAAATATCTCTAAACGTGAACCACATTTATTTATGTATTTATTTATTTTCTTTTTGCAGGTTACAACTGCTAGCATGCTAGAACATATGTATAGTTTGCTTGAAATTCCAGGATCAAAGCTACTCTTTGGAGGTGAAGCTTTACAAAACCATTCTATTCCGAAGATATATGGGGCTATGAAGCCGACTGCTGTTTTTATTCCATTGGATGAAATGCTAAAGGACAACAACTTCAATCTTGTTACAAAAGAGATCTTTGGACCATTCCAGGTAAGAAGTTTATTTGGAGGAAGGTTATCGAATTTTGATTACTTAATGCAGAAATGAGAAAGATATGCCATATTATCAAATTTTGATTCTAAAATTAAAAATATGATTATGAATTTATAAATAAAGTTGCAGGTGGGCTAGGCTGGGCTCCCCAACCGGAGTTTAGGTTTCCTTGGGGCTGCTGCATTTGGCCTGAGCCCCATGGGTTGGACCTAATTCTAAATTTTAGGTCTATAAAACCGATGCTTGCATCTGCTTATAGGCACAGACAAGTAAGCCAGGCTTATTTAACATTGGTGTCTGAGTATTTGATTGGTGGGCCCGGCTGAGCCTGGACTCTGGTCCTTAGATCATGGACTGGACCTGGACATACTTCATCCTGGCGCAGGCCAGCCTAGTCATTTGAGAGAACAACAGGTCTTATGGAAACTCTATTCTTGTCATGATGCATTCTTCTGAAAAGACCTGAAGTACTTTCAGAAGTTGGTATTTTGGAATAGCTTGTCAGTCTAAACTTCAATGGAAAGCTTTTGAAACATAAAGGTTTTATGAGGATTTCCTTGTGTTGCAGCATCTTTCACTAATCTGAAAACCACTGTTTCTGTCACTAAAGTGTGCTGTTGTTTGGTTTCAGATTGTTACTGAATATAAACAGGATCAGCTTGAAATGGTGTTGGATGCTTGTGAGAGGATGCACGCGCATTTGACCTCTGCGGTGGTTTCAAATGATATCTTATTTCTGCAGGCAAGAGTTGCAATAACCAGCGTATCAAACTAAAGTTAATGTCAATGGATTTGATAGTGTTTCATAGATTTGTTAATCGAACTTATTTTAATGTAATTGCACTGTTTATAGCCATCTTGTTGATTTTCTTGCAATTGTAAAACTACCTTACTTTTTCACCATAATATCAATCACTAGGAGAAGCTAAAACAAAATAATTATGATAAACTTGTAAGAGAAGAATTTGTCAATATAAAGCTTGAGTTAAAGGTAGTCGATGTACAATAACTATCTTGCACTTGATGATGATGGCCAAGGTACGGTGACTTAGGAGTTCCTCTTTGTCATTGATTAAAATCATTTTCTTGACCAGGCCAAAAGGTCACGGAAATCTGAGGACCAGCGTTGAATAGAGGAACCTTCAAATCACAAATTTTCTGGTCAAGCATCAAATCATCATCATCATCCTACCTTGTCCTAGCTATTTGCATCAACTTCACAAATCCTGTTTCTTCTATCATTCCTATCTAAATACCCTATCCTCAGAAAGAATAGAAAGGAAAACCCTTCATGTCATACTATAAAGTAGTCAGGGCTGACACTGAGGATATAACTTAGCAGTGCAGAGTAACTCTCAAGTTCCAGTGGGTATAGTAAATGAGAGGAATATTTAGGTCTGAAACACTTGGTACTGGTTGTCAGAATTAGGAGTGGTGCTTGGATGTCTTTATGTTTTGTTCATATATTTCGAGAGGGATACAAAGTTCTGGATGCCTTAGCTAATTTGGGATATGATACAAGGTTCAACAGTTTCTTCATTGATTCTTCTTTGTTGCTGGCTTAAGTTTCATTAATTGGGGATATGATACATTTAGCACCCCCCCCCCCCCCCCCCCCCCCCCTGGCTCTTTTGATATAATTTTCAAGTGTGATTGATGTCAATGACGATAATGTTGGCAACGGCGAAAAAGAAGACAACATTGGAGATGGCGTGAGTGGAGTGGTGTTGATGAGATGTTGACATCAAGGCTAAGGGACTTGGTATTGATGAAGGAGAGGGGGATGTTGATGTAAACTGAACATTGGTTCAAGTAAGTTGAGAAGGGAAATTGGTGGCTGCAGACTCTGCCAGAAGAATGCAACATGCTTTACAGAGCTCCCGACCTTATGTGTCAAGAACTTCCTGAAGGAGTGGTCAGAAGTGCAGTTTTTCGAGGTTTTTGGAAGATTTGAGAAGGCGTGACTTTGGACCACCGAGGTTGCTACTGGAGATAGCCCAAAATAAGGGGACCCCCAGTCCGTCTCTAGTGTGCTTAATGAAAAACCTGTTATTTGGATCAGTTCCCAACCCTCTATATCAGTTGTGAAGGAGGTGGGCATCCCTTGGACAACGGGTCGACGATAATTAGGGGGCGTTTGACGCATGGTATTAGATAGGATTAGGTGGGATGGAATTGCATTTGGTCCCGTGCCAATTCCACTCAATGTTTGGGAAGAATGGAAAAGCTTGGAATTAGATTACATGAAATTGCATTGGGTCCCGTGCCAATTCCACTCAATTTTAGCGAGTTGTGTAGGTCCCACCATGATGTGTGGGCTATATCCACACCATCCACCCATTTTTCGAGATCATTTTAGAGCATGGGCCAAAAAATCAAGTAGATCTAAAGCTCAAGTGGACCCCGCCATAAAAAGCAGCTGGGATTGAATACCTAACGTTGAAAACTTCTTTGGGGCCACATAAGTTTTGGATCTGCCTCATTTTTAGGCCCTTGCCATAAAATGAGGTTACAAAACAAATGAATAGTTTGAATATAACACGTATGTGTTATTCTCAATAGTTTCAAATGATGGTGAGTATATCCATTCAATGTACCACCGTATTACAAAAATAGCATGGTATTAAGCTTATCTCAAGATAACAGGGGACAATCCCTGCCATATGTAATGATTACATTTTTTTAATCCCATCCCACCTAATCCTTCGCAATACCATGCGCCAAACACCGCCTTGGGGGTTTTGCTCTTGTGCAATTAGAGAAGGTAGAGGAGGCAAGTATTGCAATTGCTACTCAGAATGGTTGCTGGTTTAGAGGTAGGAAACTATTAGTGTAAAAGGCAAAGTATGGCAGGAGGTGGTGAACCAAGTGTCTCCTCAAAAGGAGACAACGAGAGAAAAGGGTTCTTTAGAATTGGAGAAGAGAGATGGTTGAGATGTTGTTAGGGTTAGTAATCAGGGGATTCGTTGGGGATTCTTGAGTCCTTTTAAGGTGTGGTAGCTGAGAGGTCTGCCATCATGGCCATGAGAGAGGGTTCTATGGAAGGAGGAGATGAGAGAAGAGGGGTGGTGATAATCAGGCAGAAGCAATGTGGGTGTGGAGGTGAATGATGAAAGACCTAGAGGTGAGGATTCACCCAAAGGTATAAGAGAACACTTGGAAGGTACTTCAATGGAGTCTAGTAGTGACACTAAGGGCCGACGCATCAGTTGTGGTGGGTGAGTGGTTAGCAACTTAATTGTGGTTTGGAAGAGCACAATTGGGTTATCAATCACCTAAGCGAGTCCAAGATGTGGTTCTCGCTCCGAGCTCAGGCAAACTTCGACAGGATTCTTGCCGGCAATATATTCAAGGATGGTCTTATTGTCTTAATTAGCAAATGGGTTGAAAGGTCGGTGTTCGAAGAGGAGGATGTCTAGTTTCAAGTGTAGGCCCTTGGAATTTTGGATTCAGTGTGTATTCATGGTAGCAGGTTCTTGTTTAGGGAGGTGATCACCATCAATATAGATACAGAGGGGTGCAATGAGCTTCGAGTTGCTAGAATCTATGATAGGAAGAAATAATTGCTGGTGTCGAAGAGAATTCCCATCATTTCAGATAGGATAGGTTGTTTGTGAGGGTGGTGCAGGAATCGAGAGGTGGCAAAATAAGTCAATGGCATGCTAGCTAGCTGGATGGTGCTAAAAATGTGCAAGGGGTTCGTGGTGGAGCTACAATGGAGGAAGATAAAGCACGACTTTGTTGCTTTTGCAAACTACAGAAAGAGGGCATGGACACGTGCAAGGTGCAGATTGGATTGCATAGGGTAGGTGGAGGGGCGGTGGGGGATTGCTTGTCACATATACGAGTAGCTATCGGGGTTGAACAAGGTGTGATGCATGTCCTAAACTAGGGTTGGTGGCGATGCTAAAGAGTGAACCACATGTCCGAGGCGATGATAGCAATGGAAGAACAACAGCGAAGAGGATTGCCACGTGCCTAGGTTGGGGCAGTTGGTGTGAAAGCAGTTGCAGATGTGACACATCACCTATCAACAGTCAGGCCTGGAAAATGGTTAAGGGCACGCGTTCGAGTCCTCTCTTGTGTGGAGTTAGACATAAGCTATTATTGTGTGGAAGACTTAAGTAGCTTGGGCTTGTGTGAGCCTCTCTCTCTCTCTCTCTCCCCCCTTTATTCCACTCGGCTAATGAACCTTCCTATTTTGATTGTCGTCCCAGCTCAGAAACTAGTAGCAGGGAGATGATGGATGCTCTGGTGCAATCACCAGCGAGCTTGCTTGATGCAGGACACATGATTTAATGCTAGCATGCAACGTGGAGATTATGAAAGAGTTCCTAAAGTAATTTAATCAACAAAAGATGCTAACTTACCAATTAATTAAGAGTAAACAATAGGAAATAAAATTTGATTTAACCTAAATCATATGCTAGCACGCTAAGCAATCACATAAATCAATTAAAACTATGACCGATGGAAGGATAGAATTTCCAATTTAGCATAGGCACGTTCCACACCCAAAGGACAAATTTGTAGGTTTAATGATTAGGTTAGGAAAGGGAAAATTTTGAAATTAGAAAAATTAGGGTTCATGGTAATTGAGGATTTGGAAATTAGGGTTTTTAGAAATTGGGGAAAATAGAAAATTTAAGATTTAGGGTTTAGAAGGTTGTAATGGGAAAGAAAAGAGGAAGATGAGAGAAGAAGAATAATACATTTCGAAGAAGAAAGATAAGGGATGTAAGATGAAGAATACCTTGGGGAATCCACCACCAAGCAAGCTTTACCCTTCCACAATTGAATTGGAAGGGAGGTTTTTTTTTTTTCCAAAAAAATCCTAGAAAATAATGAAGAAAATTCCTTCACACAAGAGAGCTTCTCTCTCTCTCTCTCTCTCTCTCTCTCTCTCTCTCTCAAACCTCCAATATGGTTGGAACTCCACCCCCCGTGCTTTTATAATTAAAAATTCGAAATTAAATCCAACATAATTATAACTATGCCACTCATTTAAGTGAAGTGGCCTATCATCCAAAATAAGAAAACTAAAACATATTATCGATCTCAACCATCAAATAACTCATAAAAATAACAAAAAAACATAAAGAAAGCAAGATCAGATTCCAAGGGGTCCGGAGATCCGGTGGTCCAATGGCCTGATCGACAAGATCGAACGGTCAGATCGACATGAAATAAAAATCCTATGACTAAAATGATCTCCTAAGCAGCCCACATGCATCATACCAAGGTGGGGTCTTCCTAATGCACGTCCAATGCATGTGGGTCAAAATGGCCCGATGGGTCCCATCTAAAACTTGTCACCCATCCACAAAGAAAGCTGCGCTGATGTTAGTGGTTGTCTCCATCTCTGCTACATCCGAGTAGGTCATCTGATGTCCCCATCATTGCTCCCCTCATCCATGTGGCCCATGCTTGGGGGTAAACAAGCCTGTGAGATGGAGGCCCCAAGCTCAAGCACTCTCTTTCTAGACAAGAGTTTGGGACCTATGGTGTTTTTTGACAAGTCCTAGGATGATCAACTATTATGCATGGAAATCAAAGATTGCAGACCTGATCAAGGAGAAATGTTTCTTGATGCTCTGTCTATGTGGGCGCTACAATCTAGCGGCAAACTGCTATTGAATGCTATGGCTATTCTCTTGCAAACATCGGTTGATTTCAGAGAGGAGCTTGGGAGGGGTAAGAAAATGGTGCAGAGTGAATTTGCATCTCCAATTCGGGGCAAGGGGAGTCACATCTATGTAGTGAGGGGAATCCAATGAATTGAAGCAATTGGCCAGGTAGATAAGATGGTCGGTGCGTCTCTTGAGGAGTGTGAGGAAGACTTTATTCCATTGTTTCAATTTCATTATCCTATTGTTTTAATTTGTGGAAGAAAGGGGAAACAAAAAAAAATCTCAAATGGCCTCTGAGGTATAGAATAATAGAGTAGGAAAGGTGTGGATACAGCTAGAAGGTTGGTGTCTACTGTTAACTACGGGAGGGGTTTCTTCCAGAAACAAGGAAAAGCGCAGGAGGATAGAGATGTGATCAAATGAAGCTGATCAGTTGGAAAGTAAGGGGTCTGGGCTACCCACAAAAGAGGCTCCAAATCAGAAAAGAAAAACAATGCCCAGTCGAAAATTTAGACCAAAGAAAAAGAATGCCCAGTCCGAAAGTTGGGTCGCCACGAAGTAAGGGCATCTGCAGCAACATCAGAACACGTGTGTTGGGTGAAAACAAAAGGAAAACGGTGCTTAATGCCGAAGTTAGGTCCACACTAAGTCAGGGCATCATAGCTACATCAGAACACAGCTGGGGGAAAAAAAAACAAAGAGCTGGTTGCTCGATAGAAGATATCCCATAATCCGGCAGTGAGTTTACCTCTGATCAAATGACAATCTATTCTCACATTAAATACCCATTTGATGTAAAGATTAGAAAGTCCTTTTACCTCCATAAAACAAGGATGCAGTTACGAAACAAAGCCAAGTTAAATTGAATTTTCCCTGTACAATATCAGGTAACTGTTTCTATGTTAAACCAAATTTGTAAGTTGTAACTAGTTTGGTTAGTATGGTAACCGTGATTTGGAACTCTCTCTAGACCTATCAACCTCTTGCTAGTGTTGGATCCTCTATCATTAGGATTCTCTAACTGATCTTCATTTGAATAATTTCTCCTGCGTATGATAGAATAGACATAGCAAATTATTGCAAAGTGTTCCTAAATTCCTCAGCCTCTTTCTACTAACTCTCATAAGCAAGTGGCATACTTCTGAACTGAATTTGTTCTTGGGCAATAGGCTAAAAACTTGTTGCTTTGCCTCTCAAGTCATCCATCTCTTGAAAGAATCAAATCCAATTATTGTATTCTGCCAGTATGGAAGTTTGGTTCATATAAGGTCTTTTAGTCCTAGCAGCTTCAATATTTTTAGCTGAATGCAAACTAAAATTGAAATGAGGGAATGTTTGAGTCAGTCAAAATTCAGGAGTCATTTTTGAGCTTTTTGCCACTCAAGTAATTTACAGAAAATTTCCTTCTACAAATCATGCAACTGAAATCATGGATTGAAATTCAGGCACCTTAAAATAATTGCAACTGAAAGCCACTGCTGATATCAGTTCTTGCTTGCCTTCCAATTTCTAGGTTATCTTGTTTACTTTGTCCAGCACAGATAGCCCAAAAATTAGAGACCATGCAAAGACATTTCCTTTGGAATGATGGGATAGGCACTCACAGGTACCATCTGGTTGCATGGGATGGGATTCTATATGCAAACTGATGCAAATAGGCAGACTAAGATGAATCTATGCAAGAGTGAAATCCTGGGGATCCATTTGGAGGTGGGGGAAGTTAAATCGTTGACTGAATCTTTCGGCTGCCGAGCTAGGTCCTTCCCATCGCCCTATCGTGTTGTTCCTCTCTTAATCAAAGAACCTGCTAAACACCTTTGGCATGTCATCATTTTGAAAATGGAGAGAAAATTGTCGCCATGGAAAGGGAGAGTTCTTTCTCTACTAGAATTACCTTAATCAAGTTTGCTTTTTCAGGATCATTATTCTTACTCGGGTGGTAGACTCTCTGGAGTTTCAACACCCAGTCAAGGGTTCGAGTATCCATAGGTGGTTAAATTCCACTAGCTTGAGTGTGTGGGGTGTGTGTGCGTGTGTAAAATAAAAAAAAAAGTTTGCTTTTTCAAACCTCCCTCTTTATTTTATGTCCTTGTTTCTCTGCCCTCAGTTAGCTCTTCCTCGAATCATTAAGCTGAGGAGAGACTTCCTCTGGCAAGGCAGAGCTCAAAAAGGGAAGTTCCATCTCTTGAGTTGGAGGGGAGTCTGTGGAGATCTGCTATTACTGGCAAGTACGGGGTTTCCAATATGGGATGATGGATTAGGAAGGCTTCTCTCTATGGAGCCTCCTTTTGTTGGAAATGGATTGCTAGGATGGCTGGGGAAATTTTCAAGAGATCGAGTTTCCAGTGGGGAATGTGGAAAAGGTCCATTTCTCGGATGATATCTGGGTAGGGGAGTCCGCCCTCAGATCTGACTTCCCCTGTCTCGCGTGTCTATGCTCAATCCAAAATATTCTGGTTATCAGGTGCTTCTCAGATCAGGATCAAGGTGGTGTGTGGCTTCCCCCATGTCACCGTAATCTTTTGGACAATGAAATTGAGTTAACAAGACTCCTCTCTCATCTCAATATCCTCTGCCCCAATCCGGGCGAAAAATATGCATTGATTTGGTGGAGAGATCGGTCAAGGGGATTTTTAGTTCTTTCCTTAGCCCAATCCAGGTGAAAAATATGCGTTGATCTGGTGGAGAGATCGGTCGAGAGGATTTTTGGTTTCTTCCTCGAAGTGCTTTCTGTTCTCATGTCTAAAGCTAAAGGCAGTCCTACAGTCTATGTACGGCAGAATAGAGCCCCTCTTAAAGGTTGTGGTGCTTGTGTGACTGGCAAGAAGGAATAGGGTTCTTATTGTTGATAATTTGTATAAAAGGGCGATCGTGCTACTGAACGTTTGCCTCCTTTGTCTGAAAATGGGGAATCGGTGGAGCAAAATTTATTATTATTATTTTTTTGTTAACACACTCACACCCACACACCAAAATGGGCACTCAAACCCATGACCTCAATGTTGAAACTCTTTGAGTCTACCACTGAGCCATGAGGAGGGACCCAGGAATCGGTGGAGCACATTCTCATACATTGTCCTTTCACAAAGGGGGTTTGGGATTGTATTATCCTGGTTTTTAATGTGTTGTGGGTCATCCTGAAGTCTATGGAGGAGTTGTTCCTTTCGTGGCATGTAGGAGGTCCTCATTCTAAAGATAGGTTGAAGTGGCGGTTCGCCTAGCCTGTGGTTCTATGGTCTATTTAGTTGTAAAGGAATTGTCGGTGCTTTCAGAATAGCCAAGTCCTCAAATATTATTATTCGGAAAGCTTTATTGTTAATCTGAGATTGCAATGCCTAGCCCATTTGTAGCTGGGTTTTTATGGTTTTTGGGCTTTCTCTTTGCTTCTTCTTTTCTTTTGCTGGTTTTTGCCTTCTAGCTTCATTAAGAAATTTATCAATTCTCAAAAAAAAAAAAAAAAGAAAAAAAAAGAAAAGTGAACATTGCTCTTTTATGTTAATAGTGGTGAGGATTGGATGTGGAAAAGCAATTGAGGCAAGGAGAATACATGAAAGTCAGATGTACTGTGTTTGACTGCAAGAGAATGGTGTGTTTTAGGAAGGTAATTGGCAAATCTTATCAATGATTCCCTCCATATTACTCCCTGGTTGGCAGATTGTGGAGCTATAAGGTTCTGTTGAAGATTAGAAACTCCACATGGCTGACCTGTATAGGAAAATTTTTAACGGTGGATCAGCTTCAGGGGAAAGGTTTGTTGCTGCCAAACAGACGGTGTTATGTGTTGTGCTGCAGAAAAATCAGTGACTCGTCTTCTCATTCATTGTAGCAGCAAGGGAAACATAGTTGGCGGTTCTCAGGAAATTCAGCATGTGCTGGGTGTTCCTGAAGCTGTCCCGCATCTTATTTGAGAGCTGGGCAGCGAGTGCGTGGGGAGCCCATTGGAAGATGTCCGTGGCATGGAGTCTTCTTTGCCGTCATTTGGGGCAATATGGAATGAGAAAAATAAGAGAATTTTTCAAGGGAAACAATTCCCAGTCTGTGGCATCCTTAGCAGAATCAATGGAGGCCTAGATTGGGCGACAGCCATCTAGCACTTTAGAGGATTCTCAAAGGGGGATGATCATGCATAATTGGGGGAAATCTTGCTGTGTCTTTAAATGCCTGTGGGCCATGTGTCGGATGAGTTCCGTTTCAGGGCTGTGGTCTCATTCAGCAATTAGAGTCCTGTTTGTTACCATTTTATCTCAAATTGGGGTTTCTATGTAGTTTTCTATGCTCTTGGAGCTTCGTATGTAGTTGGCTAGGGTAGCAAAGCATGTTGTATTTTATATTTTCCTATTCAATAAAGGATCATCACCCATGAAAAAAGCTAAACACTCGAGATTACCAGGTTTAGCATGTTTAGACTTCCGCCACTAGAGTCGCCTGCCGATTCTAGACTAAATATGTTGCTAACAAATTGTGATTTCCTGTTTGTTGCCATTTCCCTTTTTATTCGTATTTTGATTATTTTCTATTCTTTTTCATACAAAATCTTGGAGTTTGCAACCCAAAATCTATGTTTGGGGGATCAATAGAAATTCAATGAGTTTTCCTTTTGCAGGAAGTTCTTGGGAGATCCGTAAATGGTACAACGTACGCAGGAATCCGGGCCAGAACGACAGGAGCTCCACAGAACCATTGGTAAGTAAGATCCTGAATAACGTTTCCTCAGGATGTGAATGAGGTACTGATGCATCCTTTTCGTACATGGTGTCATGAATCAGTGATCAAGTTCATTGAATGATGGGTCCCAATTGTATGGGGAATTCCTAAAATATTCCACATTGGAGGATCCTAGTGATTTAATCTTTGGCTTTTTTTTTCTCTGGACCATGGCTGTGTTTTCCTTCATGACTATCTATTTTGTAATCCACTTATTTAAGGGTTCGGATCTTCTAATCTGGGAGAATTTGGGAGCATCCCCATCACCATGGGGCCCACCAAATAAATCGTCTGGATCACCGAACCAGTAGTGCCACTTGTATGGGTCACATCAAGACACTATTATGTGTCCAGACCTTATAATTCCTCTACTTGTGTGGGCATGTTGAGTAAGTAGATAGAAATAACAAATTAGTGGTTTCACAGGTTTGGACCAGCTGGTGACCCCAGGGGCGCTGGGATTGGAACCCCAGAAGCGATAAAGCTTGTTTGGTCTTGCCACAGAGAGATCATATATGACATGGGTCCTCTGCCTGAGGACTGGGAAGTCCCGCCATCCACTTGAATGTTTAAAAGATACCCAAACGGAGTAAATAAAGCGACCACAGTTCAGGTGAATTGGGTGCTGTGGAGAATTTTAGTTGGTACACTGTAATATTCAGGCAGCAGCAATCTATTCTGTAGCTAATAATTTCATAATCTGTGAGTGTTGTTTCACCCAAAAGGCTTATGCGATGATGCCTGTTATCTGTTTTCAATTTTCTTAATTATGCTGAACAAGACACCCAATGATTTTTTGATTTGGGAACAATTCAGTGACATGGCAAAAGTTGCCTAATGTTTGGATTGCGAATTATAATCGTAAATGTACTGTAAGCGTAATCATTTCTATTTTACATCACTTGTTTAAACACGCAACTCAGCACCAAACAGGTAAAGGAATTTGTAATTATTATAAATTTACAATATTATGGTGGAATCCCCTATCTGAACATGCAAAACAGTATATTTTTTCTGTTGATTTGACATTTCAGTAGTGTAGAAGTACTATTATGATTTTACCACAGCTATCTAAACACAGATTTGTTGGTCAAATTACCTGCTTTTTAGTATTTGCCTAATGTTTGGATTGCGAATTATAATCGTAAATGTACTGTAAGCGTAATCATTTCTATTTTACATCACTTGTTTAAACACGCAACTCAGCACCAAACAGGTAAAGGAATTTGTAATTATTATAAATTTACAATATTATGGTGGAATCCCCTATCTGAACATGCAAAACAGTATATTTTTTCTGTTGATTTGACATTTCAGTAGTGTAGAAGTACTATTATGATTTTACCACAGCTATCTAAACACAGATTTGTTGGTCAAATTACCTGCTTTTTAGTATTGTAATTTATAATAATTAGACTTTTACAATACACTACAATTGTAATCCGCAATCCAAACAGGTCCTAAGGTAAAAGGAAGTATTTTTTTCTACACACGCACACAACCACCACACACGCCATGGTGGGATTTTACCACCTATGGGTACTCGAACCCTCAACCAGGTGTTGAAACTCCTAAGAGTCTACCACTGGAGTAAGAGTAAGGACCCAAGGTAAAAGGAAGTTGATAGAAAGGGGAAAACGCTATTTGTTGTTCCTGCAGCCTCTTGGTTTTTGTTTCTGCGTCCTCCCCTTGCTTCTACTCAATTCTCCTATGCCATTTCTTCTTCCATCTTTCATTTTTCTTGTTTGAGTGGCAGAAATTTCATTGCCTCTTTAGCAAGAATATTTGTAATGCCGCTTGCAACCTACATGATTAAACAAAATATTTAATCCCTGAAATAGTATTTGACCAATTTTACTCCTGAAATTACTCATGGGGAGGGGCGCATTAAAAGGAAAATGTAGTGTCTGGCTCATGAGCTAAAGGTATTTTTGTTATTTCAATTTATTCATGGAATTAACGTGCTTTGAGGTCTCAAATTCTTCATGTGGCCCGCATGATGACATAATATTAGGAGCTCGTGAAACAAAGGGCCTACCATGATGACTGTTTGACATTAACTCCATCCATCTGTTGTGCCATCTCATGTTGGGACATGAACACAAAATGAGATCTAAAACTCGAGTGAGCCTAAAAGCCGGAAAAAAGGAAAAAAAAAAAGAAGAACAAATGGGGATGTGACATCCACTATTGAAACCATTCTAGGCCCTTTTCTCCTCTCTCCAGGTGTGTAGCCGCTCCATTTTACTTCTCTCCCTACTTTCCCCTCCCCACTCTCTCTACGTATGTTGCACTGGCCACATACTCAGTTGAATATAAAATCAAGTTTCCGTGGCTCCATATTAGCATTTGACACCCGCACATTTCCAATTCCTAGATTCTCATCTTTCTTCTAATTCAGGGCTACAAGTTAGCAAGCATTTGACGCAGATTATCTCATTCCTAGGTTACCATCCTTGCATGGTTGAAGTTGAGTGCAAGTTCTCTAAATCTGGATTAGAACGCCAGATTACGTTCCTAGATTCTTCTTGTTCTTCTTTTTCTTTTCTTTGAGTTAAGTATTACAAGTTAACACCTTATTAAAAGCATCAATTAATTGATTATTTATTGATAACACAAAGTAGATTTTTCTGAAATTTACAAAATAACCACAACGAAAGTACTGCATTTTGTAACATTGTTGAATCGTTTAATTTGGTTAAAACTACAAACAAAGCAGCGAGAGTAAATTGTTGGGGACTTGCATTGTCATATTTTTTTAGGGTATCTTTAGAGTTGCCATGGGAAGCAAGGGGCTGTTAGGGAATGTTGAAAACATTGGAAAAGAAATTGATTTCCATGGCAATATACTTCTTGTTGGAGGGGGAAAAAAATAGCCATGAAATTTGTTTTCCATTGCCACCATTTTTCAAAAGACAGATTAATTCTTCCATAACAAGAATGTTAAATATCGTTTTTTATAGTTACAAGAGAACTCTCATCAAAACAACCCACCCTAAATATCGATTTTTATAGTTACACGAGAGCTCTCATCAAGACAAGCCAACCCTAAACAAACAGGATAAACTGAATTGTTGTCCGGTGCTTTTCCTATCCACAGGATTCTATTTTGGTTTCTCTTGCCCAATGATTTATTTATTTATTGATAACACACACCATATGGGTATTTGGACCTATAGCCTCAATGTTGAAACACATTTTATCTAGCATTGAGCCATGAATAGGGAATACAAATTTGGTAAATTCTATCCAGCATTTGGAAAAGATAAGGATTGGATTAATCCCAATATCATATCATATCATCCGTTCTAGCAAAAGATAACGGCGAGTTTTTTTGTGGATTTTGAAATCCACAACATCCGTGGCCCCACATTGATACCTATGTTTTATCTACACCATCCATCCATATACTCCCTTCACACATGACAATTGAGTTGTATGCATTCTTTACACATGACAATTGAGTTGTATGCATACAGGTGACTGCCATTAGTTGTGAAATCTGGTTTGTTGATTACAATTCTAATGTCCACCAAACACAGGTTTCATTTAATAGTGTTTTTCCTAAAGGAAGAATTTGATCCCATGTGGGGTTGGACTGTCAAAATACCATAGTATTTCCATACATATAATCACAGTGCAATAATAGTAATAATTCCACCTAATACAATTCAATATCATTTAATCCTGCATTCCAAACCGGCCTTGAGGATATGTTTTGCTTTCCTGAAATTGTAAGGGATACCTTGGTTAATTGGTCTCGTTTTCAGCACTTTCCAACAATTGTGAATTTCAAAACTAATAACCACAACCAAAATATTCAATTGAGTGTAGATTTGTGGCTAGTCCGAACACGCCTCAAAATACTTTTTTTACACACCCATATCCCACACACTCTCACGCCCAGCCACACCAAACGGGCACAAGATCCCTCATCTCAGTGTTGAAATAGAATCTGTCTACCATTGAGCCATGGACCCGGACCCCCTCAAAATGCAATTGATGACGGCGGAACGATAAGTTCCATTTGAATTAATCAACAGTGCATAATGTTTGGCGCAGGATAACACAATTACAAATCCTATTTAAGGTGGTGAGTGTGTAAGGTGGGCTATGACATACACCCAAAAGTAAGGCACTACTAATAAATATGGTTGTAGTGGAGGTAGGCAAGATTGGTATACCACAACAAACTCTAGTTATAGTGAAAGTGGGCAAGAACTTTCACACCACTTTAACAAGTAAAATTAGTCTTGCCACGTGGAATATCTGAATGAGTTATGGTGGATGGAAGGAAAATGAAAGTTAACTAGGCGTGTTTGCAGGAGACAGTCGAAAGGAAGAAAAGGAATAGAGATTGGTAATAACTAGTCTGATATATACATGGAAAGATAACATTGAGAATGAAATAGTGGTAGGTTTAGATAGATTGAAATTATAAATTGTGGACGTTAAGAAACGTAAGATAGGCTTATGGCAGGTAAATTGGTTTTGGATGAGGTTTTCTACAATACATCAGGACGTATTGCTATTTTTTACAGCCTGCTTGCTTGCTTTATTTATTCATTACTTCTTTCTTTTTTTTTTCTTTTTTTTTTTCAAATTTACATTGGGACCCTATCTGCTGGAGTAATGTTGCAATGGTGTAAAACATTTACTTCATAGGTCTGGTGTGGATGGGGGATTTACAAAAACAAAAACCAAAAACAAGAAAGGAAATTTTACACGAAACTACCTGCTTATTATAAAATTTACACTCTGCTACCTTTTTAAGAAAGATTTTCTTAAGCTACCTCATTAATATAAATAATTATCATTACAACACTTTCCATTAGATTTATTAACTGTCATTCCGGTTGACGGATGCGAGTAAAGTGTGTCACCCTAGGTTAACCTCAAGGCCCAAGAACAGCCCCATCTGTGACTCAGGTGGACCACACTATGGAAAACAATGTGCACGGCAATGTTCCAAACATTTCCTTCGGTGTAGCCTAGATGAATCATGGTGGGCCTGAGTTTTGGGCCTCAGTCCTAAATTTTGGTATGCTAACTAATAGTTGGAATGGATTTAATATAAGCACTGTAAATCAAGGGGTGGATCTCTCTCACACCTTTTCTTTTGGTATGGCTCACTTAAATAGTACATCAGCCTTATGCCTAGCGTGGGATTACATATCTAATGGTAAGAGTTGATTTCAAATGCACGTTATAGTCGACCCGTCAAAAATCAAGGGTGGGCATCCCATAAAATTCTTTTTAATTAGAAATCTTTGGGATGGAAGGGGACGCCTGCCCTTGATTATTTACAGGGCCCACCATGATGTATATGTGAAATCTAATATGATTATTAGATGTGTAATGTCATATTAGGTTCAGGACAAAAAAATCAAGCTGGCCTATGATTCAGGTGAAACATCCACCCTCGAATTTTACAAGATATACTGTAACGATGACTTAAAATTCATTCAAACCCTTAGATGCCACACCAAACTTTAGGCCCAGGGTCAAATATCAAGCCCATAGGGATTCAGGTGAGCCACACCAAGAAAATACTTTGGAGAGTGAGTATTGCCCTGTACATTATTTTCAATCATGTGCTCCACTTGGATGATAATGGAGCTAAGTTTTGGGCTTTGGGCCTAACAGGGGGTGACACAAGTGGTGGTCGGGGTGGATTTCACAAAAACATCATGGTGGGTTCACCCAAGCCGACGCCATTAAAAAATTCTAATAGAAGTACTCCAGTGATAATTACTTTGATTTGATTAGTGAGCCAACCTATTGAAAACGTTTCCTTAACGAACCAAATGTTGATTTTATATTAGGTAGGTAGTGTTTGGTAAAAGTTTCAAAATAAAATAAATAAATAAATAGATTTCGCACGTAACACCAGTTGAAAGAGATAATCGCCTAGGATGATTGACGCCAAAATAAAATACTAAAAAATCAAGGTCGAAAGTTCCTATCAACTTCCCACGCAACAACCGTCAAAGGCAATGACTTGTATTCAAAGGAAAGGAGTTGAATGACAAAAGATTGAAATATTTCAATATGATAAATTTTCATTTTTAGGTACCCATCCATGATGATATACCAATCATATGAACGGTTTGGATCATTGCAACATGGGCCATGTCAAACAGCTACAAACCTGACATATAAATAGCCATATGTCGGATGTACTGTAGCAAACCTCCGAGATGCTTCGTGCATTGGCACATTGGTGGGGACATTACAACACGTGAACTACGGAATGCTGCTAGATGGAAAAATGGTATCTAATGGTGTTTCATCACCACATCTAGAGCGTTTCTTGGGGTTATTTGCCGTGTGTTTATTACTGTACGTATTAACCCATTCTCTTGTGGTGTACTAGCAAAGCCTAAAAATCATAATAAATGGAGGATCCTGATTACTGGACTATTAGTTACAAATGATGGTTTATATATATATATATATATATATATATATATATATATATATATATATATATATATATGGGAAAAGGTACAATGCGCTCGAGCTCATGGCTCCGTCCCATGCGGTTGAGCTGTGTGGGCCCCACCGTGATGCCTTTTGAAAATCTACCCCATCAGTCAGATGCGCCATTCCACTGTGGATCTAGATCTCAAAAATAAAGTCAATCCATGACTTTTGTGGGCCACACCACATACAGAAGTGAAGAGGGGCAGTGCAACCATTAAAACATTCATAATCATTTTTGGGTCCCACAAAAGATGTGGCTTGAAAATCCAGCCCATGCATTATGTGTCTCCCACTTGTATGAGGGTTCAGACCAAGTTTCAGCAGCATTCGAAACTCAAGTAGGCCCCACCAAGTGCTTTTATATATTTTAACGGTGTCTTCACATGATTTTAGATGGTATGGCCCACCTGAGTTCCGCATACGGTTGATTTTTGGGATATCCCATTATTTAAATGGGAACCATCAAATACACGGTGTTGATGGTCGACATGAATCACGGTGGGGCCCACACAACTCAACCTCACGATAAGCTTATCATGAGCTAGAGCGCATAGTACCTCTTCATATATATATATATATATATATATATATATATATATATATATATATATATATATATATATATATAGAAACGCTCACCTGCGAACCAGTTCGTACGTACTACTCACCAACTTTTTTGAGAGCCCATCATACGTGAAGCAGATCCAAAATCTGAACCGTTCATGTGAAGCAGCACCTCGTGAAAGCTCCCGAGCCCAAGTTTTACTTTGATCTAAAACTTTTATATGCCATGAAAAATGAAAATAGTTTCCTCCGTTGATTTACATTTCTCTTTGCTATGGGCCACCAAAATTTTAGATCGGGGTGAAAATTTGTAACCTGGGGTTTCATGGGATTCCGCATCACGTGGACTGTTCAGATTAGACACCCATGGCCCGTGTGTAGGTGCACAAGGGAGCATGACTCTCTCTCTCTCTCTCTCTCTCTCTCTCTCTCTCTCTCTCTCTCTCTATATATATATATATATATATATGTATATGGGAAAAGGTACTATGTACTCTACCGTGAGGTCGAGCTGTGTGGGCCCCACCGTGATGCATGTTGACCATCAACACCGTGCATTTGATAGGTCCCCTTTAAATTACAGGATATGCCAAAAATCAGTCGTATAGGAAACTCAGGTGGGCCATACCATCTAAAATCATGTGAAGATACCGTTAAAACATATAAAAGCATTTGGTGGGGTCCACCTGAAATTTGCATGCGTCTGAAACTTGGTCTGAACCCTCATCCAAGTGGGGCACACATAATGGATGGGCTGGATTTGAAAACCACATCTCGGTGGGCCCAAAAAATGATTATGAATGTTTTAATGGTGCACGGCCCCTCTCCACTTCTGTATGTGATGTGGCCCACACAAGTCACGGATTGACTTGATTTTTGAGACCTAGGCCCACGATGGAATGGTGCATCTAATTGATGGGGTAGATGTTTGAAACGCATCACGATGGGGCCCACACAGCTCGACCTCATGGTACGAATCGTGAGGTCGAGCCATAGTACCTTTTCCCTATATATATATATATATATATATATATATATATATATATGCTTCAATGGATGAGATTTGATGGTTAAGATCAACTCGATAGAATTTTAGGTTATACCCCGTCCATAAATATACTTGTGATATGGACAAATCCAGATAAATGTGTTTATACTCTACTTGCTTGGTTAGAATTGATATGTATGATAACATCATGTGTTAGCACATTCATACATTCTATTCGCCTAATTAGAATTGAAATGTAGGATAACATTATGTGTTAGCACATCAAAAAGATTGAGCTGCTCATAGAGACTGCACAATTGAAAACCTAGAGATTATCATTCTCTCGCTAACACAGTGGCAAGCAAGCATGAGAGAAGCATATTATGTATCCTATTTCGATAAACATATTTGACACAATGGTGACACCTAACGGGTAATGAAGAGCTTCAAACCCTTGTTAATCCAAATCAAACAACTCTTTTTAGCTCAACACTATCAATAAATCTTGTTTCTTATGGACACTTAACTTAATCTAGTTTTATATTCTCAGACTTCTAACTTCATGTTATAGACTGCTTAGCTTGGTTTAGTATAGTTTTTGCTTTCGTCCAATGCATTGCTTAAACAAGTTGATTTAGTTTAGATAAATATAGACGACCATATTGTTAAATCTCCTCCAAATCTCAAAGTCCTTAGCAATTTATTGATCACATACTACTGTGCAAAAGCGACAACTACCAATTTTTTTTTTTATAGCGATCATCTATGTTTTAGATATTGTCCAGTCTATAACCATCTCGTTCGCTCAAACTATTGGTAGTAGCTTTTTTCAATTTTTTTTTTTTACTTTTATGTACCAATTATACTGAATTCTTATTCATATTAATAAAATCAACATTAAGGTTTTAAATTCTTATTTCATTTTCTTATGTTATTTTTGTGGACAAACACGATCAAGCTATCATTGTCGTGATAGAAGCCTTGTTTTCAAGGCAAAATTAAAGTATACATCAAAATGACTAATCTTTCTATTCATGAATCATCTAATCATTTTGTCAATCGATGATTAAGTAGTCAAGCTAATCTTCACATATCTAACGTAAAATCAGACTATTTCGAAGACTAAGGGTCACAAGGCATTCGATTAAATTCAAGTCAAATACGACTTTGACACACTCAACATACTCGTACATGCATAAACAAATCAAGTCATTCATTACACATATAGTCGTGTGTCTTAATTGAATAGCAATACAGTGTATATGCCAGAGGCCTTCTAACAGTTGAACACGAATGTGCTAATCTGCTTGACTAAGGGCCTATTTGAAAGCTTAGCAATTTGAGAATATATTTTATGGTAGTAACAAGTTATCTATAATTTATTCAAATTTAAATAGATTATTTGGAGTTATAATACTTAGAATCTATTATTATGTTATCATGAGGTATTCACATATTCAAATTTAAATAGATTATAAACTTCATGTCACATACTCAAATTTAAATAGATTATAAGCTTCATGGCTGTTTTCCATGTGATTTGAATTTTAGCTAGTTTTAAGGCTTTGTTTATGCCATGTAACTAGTTATAATGTTATGTAAAAGCGGCATTTTTATAATTTTACCACTGCCAAATGAAACACAAGATTCATTGGTAAAATGCAGTTGCAGTTAAGTGATAAGGAATTTGTTCATTCCACTTTTATTTATTTATTTTTATTTTTTATAACATTACTATAAAAATTCCTAATTCAAATAGTGACATCGATTAAACATTAAAGTAATATAAAAATGCCATTATTATAATTATACCGTTGAAAAACAAAAGCAATCAAATGCAAATGCCGTTTGGAGACAGGTAAAGCATATAATCATTCAAGATTTGGTAGAAGACCCTTAAAGTTGATAATAGAGAAATCATCCACCTACATATAAGTAGGATCTTTGGCCTGGGAGATAATCATAGTTTCAGTAAATGTTTATTAGCATTGCCCATCAGTGGTTTGGCCCATAAAATCATTAGAGAGATTATTAGGTCATGGTCCATCCACAGTGGGGCCCAGCAGATAAATTGTTTGAATCACCAAATAGTGTGGCCCACATGTAGCAATCATATAGATCAAGACAAGGAAACCCAATTCCCATCTCAATGGCCTAAGAAAGAATTCAGTCATGATTGATCATATTGGAAAATATCTTATCATTGATCTGGACCAACCATCATGTGTCCCACCTTTGATTCACCTCTCAAAAACTACTTTGATTTTATGATCCTAACTCTCCGATGATGATGATAATAATAATAATAAAAAAAAAAAGAAGGTTCGTACTGATGATAACAGGGGCCAAGTGATTGGCTTGAATTATTCATCGCACACCTTACATTTGTCCATCCCTCTTAGAAGTCGATTTGGTTAGATTTTTCTACTTAACTAAAAAAATATATATATAGAAAATCCATTCACTGATATTGACAATCCATGATGTGAAGCCAATGTTTGATTGCCCACCTCTTCCAAAAATCACTTTAATGTTACAATCCTAACCATTCAATCTATACATAGAAATGGATGGCCAATATGTATTATACCAAACAAGGTCCCATCAATGACTTGGATTGTCCATCATGTTACCCCGGCCTTTGGTCATGGATATCCCCCAAAAGTGACTTTGACATGAGATCCTAACCATCCATCAATGGCTATGAACCTGTATGGTTAACATTGTTTATACTAGAAAAGGTCCATTATTCCTCGATCATGTCTATCCATGATGTGGGCCCACCTTCCACTCCCCATCTCTGACGAATGGATCAACTGATAGGAAATGAAAAGTCCATAATAATTAAAATAGAAAAGGTCCAGCCATTGATATGAATTGTCAATGACGTAGGTCCCACCTGTCATTGGCGTCTCCCTCATACGTCACTTTACGAAATGATCCTGACCATCCAATTATTTGCAAGAAAAATGGATGGTCCACATTGGTTATACCTGACACGCGGCCAGCTTTTTTTGTCTGACGCGCTTAAAAATGAAAGGAAGCGGATTGGCTGGTGTAGCACACACCAGCTATATAGTTGGTGTATTGACTTCAGCAAATTCTGTGGGTCCCATCATGAGGTATGTGTTATATCCAAACCGTCCGTATATTTTTCGAGCTCGTTGTAAGGCTTGAGACTACAAATAAGGCATATCTAACGATCAAGTGGACCACACTGCAAAAATCAGTGGGGGAATGAATGTCTACCGTTGAAACCCTTTCGACGTCACAGAAGTTTTGGATCAATATGAAATTTATTTTCCTCTTCATCCAAGTCTCTGTGACCTTACGAATAGATAGGATGGAAAATCTGCTGCTCTTTGTGGTATATTTGTGGTATGGTCCAGTTGATCTTTGGATATGATTATTTTTTGAATAAACGGTGTGGATATAATAAATACATCATTGTGGGGCCCATGTAACTTTGATCTCCTTTGAACCGTTCGTACAACTCGGAGTTTGAGGAGCGTCAGCGCACGTCTTCGCACTCCCCCTGCCACCGTCCCCGTGGCTGGTGGTCGATGTTCTGTGGGCCCCACCATGATGTATGCGTTTCATCCATTTTTACATATCATTTTAGGGCTTATCCCGAAAATGAGAGGGATATAAATCTCAGGTGGACCACACCACATGAAAACAATAGTGATTGGATATCCACCATTAAAATCTTCCTAAGCCTTACTGTACTGTTTATTTGACATCCAATCTGTTGATCAGGTCATACAGACCCAAATGAATGGAAAAAACAAAAATCAGCTTGATCCAAAACTTCTATGGCCCCCAAAATGTTTTTAATGGTTGACACTCATTTAACACTGTTTCCTGTAATGTGGTCCATTTGAGATTGGGATATACTCATTTTTGGTCTCATCCCATAAAATGATCTATAAAAATAGATGGACGGCATGGATGAAATACATCATGCTGAGTCCCACGGAACACCGACCGCCAGCCATTAGCGGGTGTCAGGGGGAGTAGCCAATCCACTTCCAAAATGAAATCGGATTGCTTACTCAGTGCGCTTTTATCGTACCGAGTAAACTCTGTCAGGCCCATCGTGAGTGTATGTGGTTTATCCACGCCGTCCATACGTTTTTCCAACTCATTTTAGTAGTTGATCCGAAAATTGAAGCGTATCCAAAGCTCAAGTGGATCACACCACGGGAGACTGTGAATCCCAAGAATTTTTCAGCAGTAGGCATTTAAATCACATTATTTCCTGATTTGTGGTCCACTTGAGCTTTTTATATGCTTGATTTTTTGTTTCAATCCAGAAATTATATATTAAAATGGATGGACGGAGTGGATCAAATAAATAAATCACGGAGTTTCCTATGTAAGCTTTGCGTACCTATGTACACAATCCGCTTCCCTAAAAAATCACTCGTCAGTTTGTCTAGCAATCCATCAATGGCTAGGAAATGGGTAGCCCATATCAGTTTTGATAATTAAAAAAGGTCTAATAAAAGATCTTAACCATTCATGATATGAGGCCCACCTCTTTTTTTTTTTTTTCTGAACATTGCAATTCAATTTATTAAAACCAGGGCATAACCAAAATATATAAATATATAAGGAGAAAATACACAAATATATAAGGAGAGACAAAAACACAAACTAACAATTAGAACTCTTCCCAACCATCAGGAAGATGACCAGTAGCATCTGAGGCCCACCTTTCATTACCCATCGGGCAGCACGCCAACAACAAGTGAACTGAGATCTAATCTCCAATCTCACCCACAAACGATGAACAAGAAGAAATATACTTTAGATATAGAATCAAAACATATCAAATAAATCACAAAACAAAATATACGTGGAAAAACCCCAAAAAGAGTAAAAAAAACCACGGGTGCGAACTTCTACTATGAAGAAAACCGAGATTACAAGCATTCTACTGACTTTCTCAATGCTCCCATACACAGAGATAGCCCTTTTCTCTTTGGATGTATATAAAAAACCATTTGCATACACCTTATAATGCTCTAGAATAGCCCTAGGAACCCCTATTTATAGTTTAGGCAACTTCCTTTGCACTTTTGCGAAAACCACCTCAAATTTACGTAGTCCACGCCAAATTCACGCAAAATTTGCATAACCTCGATTAGTCGAGAGAGGTCCTCGACCGGTCAAGTGGGCCACTCGACTGGTCGAGCACCACGGACATTAAAAAAAACATCACACGCTGGACTTTTAGTCGAGTGAACCCTCGACTAGTTGAGCAGCATGGTCCAGATGAGGCTCAACACCTCAACATCATCCTTGTTAAAAAGTCATCTTGATCGGATGATCGTAACCATACCATTCATGGCTAGGAAAATTGACGGTCTCACCTTTGCCACCTTTGAGATGAACAATGAGAGATGAAAGATGTTACTCGAATTGTAGGGGAAGATGGTGGAGAAGATAGAAGAGAGAACAATGAAGGGATGAAAATGGTGTTGAGGAGATTTCATAGGGATACTTGAATGTTTAATAATATATTGGATCCATAATTAAAATGAAGGTTCCATGACATGTTTAATAATAATATATTGGATCCATATTATAATAAAGCTTCCATGATGAGTTTAATATATTGAATCCATATTATAATGAAGGTTCCCAACACCTATTTTTCACATAATTTTCTCTATTGCACAACCATATCTTCATAGGCATTTTTTTGCACACACCACACAAACTCACATCCACACCCATACCACATTGTGGCTCGATCCCATGATCTTAGTGTTGAAACAGGATCTATCTACCACTGAGCCAGACCCTTTAAAAGCGTGGTCAATAAAACATGAATCCATGGCAAATTTCCATTGGCACTATTGAGAAATGAATTACATTTTAAGAAATTTGTTTGTTTTACTCATGAATATCCCGAGATGCGTTTTCATGGGGTCTAGGACGGTGTAAAAAAAACAGTTATGTTTTCAATGTAAAAGTACAAGTTTTTAAACAAAATTCTTTTCAATGTTAACATCATGAATTCAAGTGCCCATGTAATGTGTAGGTGTGAATGTGTAAAAAAGAAAAGTAAGTTCTTAAAAAGTGAGTGTATTTTATAGGACCTACAATACCTAGGAAAAACCCTAACCCAAACTATATTAGTCAAGCCATAGGAAGGGGAAGTCCCCGAAGGGCATAGGTAAAGGTAAAAGAAAAGACTAGATTGATGACTTGCTATTTAAACATGGACATAGTCCTAGAGTTTCAACACCGGGTCAAGGGTTCGAGTACCCCTGGTGGTGAAATCCCACGGTGTGTGCGTGTGGGGGGTGTTTGCTTGTGGTGTGTGTGTGTGGGCGGGTGTGTGTGTGTGTGTGTGGGGGGGGGGGGGGGGGGGGGGGGGGGGGGGGGTGGTGTGTGTGCGTGTGTTATGGAAAAAAAAAAAAAAAAAGGATATAGTCCTAGATAGTACACCAAGATTTGTGTTTTCAACTCCCATTAGGATCATAATTCAAAAACTAGTGGTTAACCAAGACTAAACCCATCATTACAAGTTGAAAATATTAAAAATGCAAATAGATATTTAAATAAGTTGAAAAAGAAGTTTTATTTATTTCAATTCAATCTTTCTTCAACCGCTACTGAATTTGAAATTTCAAACTCCTCTAGAGGGAATCATAATACAGAACATGCTAGGAAATAGCGCTTGCCTTGGTTGATGTTGAGGTTGAATCTTACTACCACCTTATTTTTTAATAAAATCCTACCTCAAGAGACCCTCCAAGTGGCTTAGAAGGTTTAATGACTCCGGTCTGAAACCAATACATACCGGTATCAGTGGCCAATATGGGCCCAAAACTAGGTGATATAGGGCAATACAACCCCACATCAGTGGGGAATAATACAACAGGCCCAAACAAATTTTTAAACCTGCCTTACATAATGATATTGTTGTAAAACAGATGTCTTAAATCTTGGTTCACCGAGACGATCAACCAGTCGAGGGACTGGCCCGACTAGTCAAAGGTCCCTTAGACTGGTCGAAGACAATTCACCTCGAAGTCCAACAACGATGTATTTGGAAATTCTGGGACGCTTGACCAGTTAAAGCCCTGGCTCGACTAGTTGAGGGTTCCACAGACGGTGTACGGTTTATGCGCGAACTGCGTAAATTTGAGGCGATTTTTAGGGAGGTGCATAAGTAGGGTTTCCCCATCTATAAATAGGAGTCCTTAGAGATATTCTCATGTATGTCAAGGCTTTCTATAGGGGTTCTAGGGGTTCCTAAAGGGGTTTTAGGGTTTTTAAATGGTATAGCAAGGGTGAGATTCGAGGTTGTTCGAATCGGGTAAGTCCTTTCTCTTTGTAATTTCTATTTTTATAGTAAAATACCGTCGCTTTGTGCCGTAGTTTTTTCCCGAAAGAGTTTTACACGTTAAATCTTTGTGTTCTCTTGTGATTTCTTGGTGCTCTTGGATTGCTATCCTAGATCTAGATCTGTGTGATTCCGCAGCACAAATCCCAACAAGTGGTATCAGAGCAATCGTTGAGACACAGATTTGAATGTGAGGGATTAACATCAATGGGAAGCACTAGGTATGAGATTAAGAAGTACTTAGGAAAAAAATAACTTTGAGTTATGGAAGATCAAGATGATCAGTTCCTTAATCAAGCAAGGTGAAGATGGTGCTCTTAAGAAGTGAAAGTCTACTATGACTGATAATAATTAGAATGCTCTTGATAAGAAAGCTTTAACATCGATCCATTTATATCTCATGATTGAGGTTCTCTACAATGTCACGAGGGAAAAAACTGCAGTTAAGTTATGGGCAAAGTTAAAAGATGTCTATGCAAAAAAATCCTCTGAAAATCACCTACACTTGAAGCGGCAGTTGTATAACTTTAAGATGATAGAGGGTGGAGATCTGGAGGCTCACATCAGCAACTTTAATAAATTGGTTTACAAATTGCTGGATATGGAGGAAGTGATAAAAGATGAAGAACAAATATGTACGTATGAGTCATTCGAGGACACAATGTACACCACGAATAAAATCTTGAGTGTAGACACCGTTATCTCAGCCCTTCATGAGAAGGCCATGAGAAAGCTTAACGACGACATAAGGACATCTTCCGATGCACTGTTTACGAGGGACAAAAATTCTAAGCAAGATACGAAGTCTCCGAAGTCAAGATCCAAAGGGCAAGGGCAAAGGAAAGTTGAAATGTTGGAATTGTAGGATGGAAGGCCATGTAAAGAAGGATTGTGAAAATCTTAAATCAAATAAAGAAGAATTTGAGGCTTCGTACAAAGAGGCCAATGCTGCCACATCAGATGGATCGAGTAGATGTGATGGTGATGTTTTGTCTGTGTCTACGATCAAACAGCCATACTATGATCATAGGGGTGAGTGGATTCTAGACACAGGGGCATCCTTTTACATGTCTCCTTATCGGAGTTAGTTCACTAGCTACAAGGAGTGCGATGGTGGACACGTATTTATGGATAATGACAGTACCTGTAATGTTGTGATTGTTGGTATAGTGCGTATCAAGATATTTGATGGAACTGGGCATACCCTGACTGGGGTGAGGCACGTTCCTGACATGAAAGAGAGTCTGATTTCTTTCGGTGCACTCGAGATTATAGGGTGTAGGTTCACAAGTATCGATGGTGCTCTTAAAGTATCTAAGGAGGTACAGACAACCAAGAAAGCACAACGACTCGATAACATGTACAAGTTGATCGGAGCACTTCAACAAGTGGAGCTGCAGTAGTTGTAGCGGAATCCACCTATGCACATGTGTGGCATACTGGGCATGGCCACATGAGCAGGCAAGGTAGGAAAGATATGACGCGCGGATCAAGATACGTAGCAGGTGGAGCAGCCACCTATGAGAAGAATCACACGGTAAAATCATAAAATATCAGCGAGGTACATGAACAACTCCAATATCGCATATGCTCTCGTTACAAACGAGGGGGATTAGTCTTCTATTTAGATGACTCTTGGTGAGTCTGGGGTTAAGAAGTAGAAGGTGACTGTGGACAATGTGATGAACTCATTGTACCAGATCAACACATGGGAGTTGGTAGAGCTTCCAATGAGTCGGAAAGTGGTTGGATGCAAGTGGATCTTCAAGAGGATATAACATAGATATAGAGCGAGGTCAGTAGCGAAGAGTTATAATCAGAGAGAAAAGATCGTCTTCTAAGAGATATTTGCACCGACAATATAACAAGTGTTTATTAGATCTGTGATTGGTGTTGGTTGGCTAATGTGATCTCTAGCTGGAAGGATGGATGTGGAGTCTGCACTTCTGAAGAAAAATTGAAAGAGCGGATATATATGAAGCAACCAAAGCAGTTTGAAGTTAAAAGGGCTGAGAAAAAGAGTTTGTAAGAGGTCGTGGTACGACCTGTCACCTAGGAAGTGGTTTGATCCCTTTATGGTGAGTCAGGAATTGTATGCTGATGACATGTAGATTATTAATTATGACATATTTAAAATCAATGTACTGAAGACTCGGTTAAGTGGGACATTCAGGATGAAGGATCAAGGGGCTGCAAAGATGGTTCTCATTGAAACTAGAAGAGCAGATTTTGCTAATCACAAGTAGAATACTTTGTGTAGATATTGATCAAGTATGTAATGGACTAGGCAAATCCGGTGAGCGTTTCCTACGCATCTCGGGAATTGAATTGAATGCAGTCGAGATGCGGCCTGATCCATCCTTCGAAAGTAAGGAGGGATCTGAAATGATGGATAGCGTGATCAGCTATCTCCTGTCTATCTTCTGTACGAACACCATCCACTGTGATACTGAATATGGCTTTAACACAGGTGCGCATGTTGGCGATGTTGTGGAAGTATTTGGTGTTCTTATCACCTTCAGCAATCCATCTCACTCTGGATTTTAGCTTCTAGGTTATTTCGTCTTGCAGAGTTCTGGCTGAGATGTCTTGGATAATCTGGATGTGCCTTCCCAAAGATTCGGTAGACATCACGGAGCCCTCTGCTTCCGAATTCATTCATTGGAGCTCCAAGAGAAGTCTGCCATTTCAGCTTCCCTCTTACCCAACTCCCCTACTTTCCACTCCTTCGGCTTCTCCTTTAGAAGTCTAAGTTTGTATAAGAGTTTGTGACCTGCGAAACCTTCGACTTGAAATGTGGGCCACCATTCCGCAATCCGTTGGTTGAAGCTGTTGAGGGTGATCCAAGATGAATTGAACCTAAATGGTTTAGGACCCCAACTTTCATCTTCCAGCATCAACAAAAACGGAAAGTGGTCTGAAGTAATTCTAGGGAGGGCCAGTTGGGACGCTGACAGGAAGGCCTCTAGCTAGTCCGCGGACAGGAGGAACTTGTCGAGCCTAGATTGGAATGGATGTTGACACCCATTGGTCCAAGTGAACCTTGCCCCAGATAGGGGAAGGTCGACCAGTTCGTGGGATTGAATCCAATCAGACAAATCCTCCATGACTTCTCTTCCAAGAATGCTCCTCAGCAAATCTGACTATGTTGAAATCTCCAACGAAACAACACGAACCCGAGAAGGAATATCTAATGCTAGTCAGCTCATTCCAAAAATCTGGTCTAATAAATTTTGAATTAAGATGGCAAACCGAAGAAATAAGGCAACAGAAGGAAGAAAACTTATCTTTTAAAATAACTGAAACCAAAAATGATCCAACAGAGGAAGACTGAAGCTCCCACTTGGATGATTTCTAGGCTAGAATAATACCACCTGAGCTTCCTGAGGCATTAAGGGGAACCCATTTAGTGTCCTTTGCTTTCCACGAGGTGGACAGAAGGTTGTCTTTGAAAAGGAGAACCTTAGTTTCATGAAGACACAAAACATCTGGGTCTCTCTTGCCTATAACGTTATTGATCAGACACCTCTTCTGCTTAGAGCCCATCCCTCTAACATTCCATGAGAGAATTCTCATTGGAGCACCAATCTTCCCTGGGATCCTTATTTCCCTTACTGCACTTTGGAGGCTGACATTAATCCTGGACTCAGTTGAAGTCTTTGAAGTTCCCTATTGCATGTGGACTTGGGAATATGTTTCGTGGGGGTACGAGGAGAGGGGAGAGGTCTTCCTCTGTTTCCTCTGGTCTATCACCAAACGTCAGCCCGAGAGACCTAGTGACGTGCCCCACCGCATCCCTAATCCGTTTCTTGTTTTGGATGGACTTCTTCTCTACTTTTGTCTTCACCTAAGATCGTATCCATGGCCTCCTGTTGCTGGTGGGGGTAGTCAGCACACATCTGCAGCGGTTCTACAACTATCACATTGGCAGGCAGATCTTCCTAAAATAAGGTTATGGGGCCCATATCTGCCCAATCATGAGAGTGGGGTATGGAATTGGGTGGGGATGTGGGGAGGGAGGAAAAGGTTTGTGATTCAGAATATCGGTTATCGGTATCGTCGGCTCTAGAAGCGTTATCTCCCATTATGTAGGAGGGATGTAGGCTTTGGATGTGGAGGGTAGGCGAATGTAGCAGGGTCTGCCTTTTTGCTGAGGGATGGGCAAAAAGGTTGCCAGGTAGGGATATGGTTTTAGGAATAAGAGGGAGAGATTGGGGACTCGGGTATGGGACAAGTTAGAGGGGTAAGATAAGGGTAGTGCCTCTCGACCCGACTCGCATGATCCGATATCGCGGTTCGCACCAGACACTGAACTTGGGCTGGCTGAATAGGTGGCCACGTATCGAGAGATAGAAGCTTCTACCATAAAGTTGGTCACACGTCGACTCCCTGTGGACAGAGGGCCATCAGACCTCGGGTTGCTCGGGGGATGGCAATGGGAAGGGTGACGTGTCTGGACGGGGGCCGCACACGTATCCTTCACCACCAGTCACTCGATAAGGAGGCGCTCGTCTCGAAGCATCGAACCTGAGTTTATGCTACGTGATCGCTTCTCCGGCAACAGGAGCTACCGCCCCTCGCATCAAAACTCCGGGACACTAGAGCACGATGTCAATTCGTTTGCGATTGTGCCACGTGCCTCTTCGACAGCCTGAATAGGAGCTCATCTTCAATGGGGCCAGGGACGCTGACAGCGCCAGCATCCAAAGGTCTGCTGGAGTATGGAACTCGTACTCCTGCACTGAGCATCGTTTCTGATGCTTGGAACTGAGGTGCAAATGAAGCTTCTTTCGCCCTCCATAGATCTCCCCACCTAGGGTATACTGCATCAGGCATTTCTTTTTGCACTAGGAGGAAGATTTGGCGGTTGTTGACCTGAATTGTCAAATGGGGAGGCAGAGGGGAGCCCTTCTTCCTTCTCACTTGACCTCTGATAACACCCAATTCTTCCCCTAGTTTCGTCTTCGAGTCCAACTCCAATAGGGAACCGAGGCAAGACGCGGGCAAGATAAAGAACTCGTCATTCCAACATTCCAGAGGGATGCTCCATAAAAGAACCCAAATATTTTTCATCCCAAAGATGGAATAATCTTCCCATGACATAACTTTAGCAACCAGCCCTTCCGAATGCAAGTGTCCCGCCATTGTTAGCATTTCATGGTTAATCCCCGGACATTCCTTGACCCACAGATCGTTGTAGCCTATTGGTTTGATAATGTAGTTACCAGGATGGAAACCAGTACAGTCTTTTATCCATTCTTTAACTTGCGAGAGAGAGGCTCCTTCTTTGGTGATGATAACCACTATCCCCTGCAACTCTGCTCTAGCTCGGTTAAAACTTTCTTGGCTGACAGAGAGGGTGAAATCCCCCAAGTCTTCCTTGATATCTTCTCTGTCTCGCCCAAGCATGGCACTGTCCTCCTTATCAGAATTGGATTGGATGTTAGGTTGGTCGATGGGGGCAGTGTATGTTTGAGGATGGCATCTCTAAAAGAGTGACCTTCCATTCGCCTAAACTGAGGAACAGGGTTGTGGCTATTGGGATCTTTGTGAGACTCAAAAATGGCGGCCTTCCTATGCTGTTCTCTATATTTCGGCCCAAATCTAGCACGTTGGACGAGCATTGGGACTCCTCCAAACCTCTGTCCATGCAACATTTCGATTGCTCTGGCAAGCTCCATTTCCGAGCTCATTCTGACCAGGGTGAAGCCCCGATAGAAACCATTATCCCGATCTCTTGGCATAACAACGTCCATGACCACACCCGCACGCCCAAAAACCCAACAACATGTTGATCGGGAGCCATCCTTTCGAATATCCCTTGACAAATAAGGTTGGATAAGAATTTCTTTTCCTTCCCGCTGATGTTGAAGATGTGTGAATGCGTTTCGAGTAACGCACCTACTTCCGCTGATGTTGAAGATGTGTGATGCCCATTATTGTCCAATTCTCCGTTTTCTTCGTCAGCAGGAGCTCCCGAAACATCGAAGGCTCTTCCCCTATTAGCTTCGCCTAAACCTCCTGTCACCCATGATTCTACTGGATGATGTTCTTCATTTCTTCTCCTCGCGTTCGCATTTATGTTCTTCATTTCCTCAACGGATCTCCTTTTAGCATTTTCAGCTTGATGGTACGTAATTTATGCGCAAACTATGTAAATTTGAGGCAATTTCTAGGGAGGTGTATAAGTGGGGTTTCCCCATCTATAAATAGGAGTCCCAAGGGCCATTCTCATATATGTTAAGGCTTTCTAAAGGGGTTCCAAGTGTTCCTAAAGAGTTTTAGGGTTTCTAAAGGGTGAGATTCGAGGTTGTTCGAATTGATTTTTTCTCTTTGTAATTTCTATTTTCATAATAGAATTCTGTTGCTTTGTACCATGGTTTTTTCCCGAAAGGGTTTTCTACGTTAAATCTTTGTGTTATCTTGTGATTGCTTGGTGTTATTAGATTGTTATCCTATATCTACATCTGTATGATTCCACAGCATAAATCCCAACAAATGATGACTACTTTACATGTAAATGAATAAACATTAAGTAGCTTTTTTTTCACTTTAAGTTTGTAGGCTAGAGGCCTACCCTCTTGTAAACAAAACAAAACTTCATTTGGAAAATGTGGATCCCACATGAATACTCATGAACTTGGGATTAAAACAGCTAATTTCAGAGCTAAAGCTATATATATATGTAAAAGAAAGAGGAACTGTTTGATTATTGAAATGGATTCATTTCAAGCTTTCTTCTTCTTCTTCTTCTTCTTCTTCTTTTTTTTTTTTCTTTTCCCTTCTCTTTCTGTGTATTTACATTGGGAAGCTGTAAAAGGGAGGCATTGATGCAGAGCCACTCCCATGAAAGCCCATCAATGCTCAGTGATCTTTGGTCCCCTGTATTCGGCCCCAACTACATGGACATCTTCTGGCTTCTCCCTCTCTTCCAACCATGCATACTCCTCCCTACCATCTTCCACCATCCCATCGGCGTCCCCTGACATAAACCAAACAGCATCTAGCTAATTGTATTACACCCAAAAGTTCATCAAGATAAATATACGATCAAGATAGGATGATATGAAGAAGTCGGATGGGAAGCTTCGGATTAATGAGAAAGATTGCAGGTAGTGCAAACGCCAGATTTGGACCACACAGATATGTGCCATTCATGAGGGTCCCAAATCAAACAGCTACCCCCCGCTCAAGACTCAGGCCAGTCTACTCATGGGATGGCCACAATGTGCAAAACAAACAGAGTTTTGAGTAAAACTTGCCCATGGTCCACATCTAATTACATGGATGCCCCTCATTGATGAGTGGAGAGGCCTGATTCTTGAGTCACAGCTTTTACAAGCCAGTGCCCACCGAATGGATGGCTGGGATCTCACACACAACACATGTGGAAGCATGAATTAAGGCTGAATAGATATTCACATGCCTGTTGGATTAGCAAATGCTTAGGCTTTGTACTAAGACAAGAGAAGAGTTAGGACCTTCAATGAGTGATGAAGGGAGCTGATGATTGATGATTGGAAGAATGATCAGGTGGGGCCCATTCCAACATCCCCATATCACCAAAGTGGCACAGCAGTGCACTAATCACAAGGTGAGTTTCTCCCACCTGGGCGGCCCGGGAACAATCTCTTTGATGAATTAGCTTATAAGCATACCCATTTCTCTTAAACTATGTACCTAAATTTTCAAAAGGAGACACCTTTAATGTGAATATGAATGAAGAAGAGAGTTTATTTCTTACTGGGTCCTGACTTGGGTTAGTAAACTGTCCATCTCTATGTGTCGCGTGATCTTTTTTATTAGTTGAAAAGGTAAAAAAGGGTGCAAGGGATGACTTTTCCCACACAAGTACCTTTCAGTGGTTGGTTGGATGTTACAGCACGATAATAATTACAAACGAATATTCAGCAGATGGGTCATTCAAGAGCATGTCAATTTGGAAATGGATGGCACATGCGGCGTCAAGAATCAGGAATCAAATGGACTAGACATTTTGGGAATAAAAAAATAATAATTTATTTTGAAAAGTATTATGGGGACAATTAGAAGAAAATATAGCAAATTTTCAAACTAATGGGTGGTGGCATTTTTGAAAAAATTCAATAACTGCACGAATACATTTGAAGTTATCAAGCAAATGCAGAGGTGAATTTGGTGAACAAACGTTGAGATCAAAGTAGCAAATTTTGCAATCTGATGGGTGGGAGACTTTTGGGAATGTTCAAGGCCCTAGGCTCAATGGTAGGGTAGGCAGTCCTTGTTTCAAGAATGAGACGTAGGGTTCAACCCAGCTTACCTAACCCAAGAAAAGAAGTATCTTGTTTTGGTGCAAGTTGAAGACTCTAGAAGGGTGAGCGGAAGGCCCAAGAGGACGTGGGTGGAGTTGGTAAGAAAAAACGTGATGACCTCTGGTAACTTGGAAGTTATGGCCCTTGATCGAGTAGAATGGTGCAACAGGATTCGTGTAGCCGGCCACAGTTGGTAAGTTTAGATTAGTTGGTCCAGAAACAAAATTTGACTGTGTGCATGTTTGTCATAAGTGATATGTACAAAATAGGTTTCTAAAATTTCTTAGAATAGAGACTCTTTGCTAAGTCGATGCTATTTTCCAAGCTGAATAATAGACCTAACAGCATAAATGACTGACTACTCTTCAGAGTATCCCACCTTTTACCCAAGGTTTCACAAATGTTTCCCTCAGTTGGTGATATTTTTTCGGAGTATCAGCGAATATTGGTGATGCCGATGCATGTTCCTTATCCCTGGTCATCAATATATGTACTGATACCAATACTCTAAATATTGCTACCACCACGATTTTCTTGTAAATGAAGTAACATTGTTAGATTCTAATTTTCACTAAAAGACTATCAACCTACCTGAGAAGCTTGCGTAGGGGAAACTGTTGTAGTATTGGCAGTGTCTGCCTTCAGAATCAGAGTATGGGGGGCCGAGCACGTCCAGTACTGCACATGCAGTCATAGCTGTGAAACAGTGCATGTTGCCACCTGCAGCCGGGTAGAGTATGGATGTGTTGCAGGGGGCAGTAAAGACTGTGTCTATCTTCACCTTCGCCAATCGAACACTGGAGGGTTGGACTGCAAGAATGTCAAAGAAGTAATGCAGATAAAGGTAAATAAATGAAGAAAAAAGGAATAAAAGAAGTCAATGTAATTTACCGAATGGATGGATGAGAGATCCAATAATAAGAGTATCTACTTTACCAGATGACACTAAATTACTCGACTATAGTGCGTGAAGCAAGCAACAATAGACTCAGGAGTGGGAGCAGGGAAGCATCTGTTCAAAATGTTATCAAGTATAAACGGCTAGCAAGTAGGAGTCCAAAGCGTGCTTAGAAGCGGGAGCAGCACCTGAGCACACCTGAATTGAAGGACCGTGGAGCTAAGCTTTTGAAGTGTACACCTCAATCTCCTTTAGGGATTAGGGTTCCTGTTGGGCTAGAGATCATGCAAAATTGGGATCAAGTCTTAACCCTTGACGGGCCCCATGCCCTGCATGTAGGATTTGTTGCACTAAAGTAGTGCTTTTCTCCTCATAGACGCAATTAGCTGCATCTTTTGTTTTTAAAGAACTTCCTTGATGCATTCATGTGAAGGAAAGTGCCACTCTAGCAGCAAAGATCCTACTTTGAAAGCATGGAGACTACTGAAATCAACATTAGACCTAATCCCATTTTTACAGGATCAAACAGACCCTAATAATCATAACCATTTCCAGAAAAGGGTCGTCAATAGACAATGTTGGGAATGGGTGGGTTCGCACAATTGTGGCCCACTGTGCAATGATCCAAATTGTCAAATCTGACAAACCCCACCATGGATGGACCTTGCCCCAAAAATTCTCACCAATTGAAAAATCCAAACCCATCAATTGGTGGCGGGAAGAAATAGAGAGTTGAGGAAAGAATGCAGTTATGGTCCACATCCAACAATGAAAAGGCCACAGATCAGATGTTTAGGATCTTACAACATGCGAGAACTTTTGTGGCATTGCCCATCCACAGTGGTGGCCATCACATTAACAATCTGGATCATCACATGATCAGCTCTACTTGCACTAACTCATGGCTGGAAGATGTCACCCTCAAGCTGAGGCTCATACAATTCCTATAGCAGATTTTCATAGTTCATCCTAGCAAGCATTTCGATTTCTTGTGGTGAGAGCAATGAAAGCACAAAAATTAAAAGAGAAAAGGGCTAGCCAGTTAACAAATACATATGCATGCATTTGAAAACATTTGGCAAAAAACTTACAGTGCGACGGGTTGATAATCGCATTACTACTATGAGGAATATCAGCCCAATCATAAGCCTTGATGTGCATTGACCCAAACAAGAGCTTGCCGAAAACGGTCATGCCAGGATGATTATGGAGCGGAATGACACCTGATGGAGGCAAGCAGAAGATACCCATCTGCAGGAATGCAAGTTAAACTTTAAGAGATGGACATGAATCGAGAACAATTTTCAAACTCTTCATATACTGCGCAACATACCGAGAACTTGTCGCACTCGTAGAGGTGTAGGTACGTTATTAGAGGAGCGCCTTCTGTCTCAATCGAACTGAAATACGGCATGTCCTGACTCAATCCAACATCTTCTGGGCTCATACTATCTGCATGAGAGAAGTCATTCTTGTAAGCAATAGGGAGAAGGCCCCTCTTATCATCACTGACGATGTACTATAGATCAGCATATATATATATATATATATATATATATATATATATATATATATATATATATATATGCAACAGTCACATATACGTGGACATCAGTAGCAGTATAAACATGCGTGCAGGTGCGTAGGCACATTGATGCATATATCGTGCAACATGCATGCTTCAAGTTATGTCAGTAAGCATGTCATGTGGTAATTGTGTTACATGCAACACACAGCTGAGCCATCTCTCATATTAGTGCAGTGGCCAGAACAATGCACGGTTTGCACAGAGTCCTGAGGTTTGTCTACTTGAAACAATGGCATCCAGTTTCAGTCTGCCTTGCATTGATTTTACCTAAAATAGCATGTTATGGTACATGTTATCAGTATATACATAGATGCATACATATAATCTAAGTGTATGGCTCATGCAATGCACATAGAGGGAGAGTAGGGAAGAGGAAAGAAAGGGAAGAGAGAGAGAGAGAGAGAGAGAGAGGAAAAAAATTCAAAGCGAGGGACCCATCCTCACTTTTTCTGTTGCTATGGCCCAGTCGAGTTTAGATCTACCTCAATTTCAAGCTAACTTCCTAGCAGGAGATAGAATAGTAGATATACATAGTGAATTTCATACAATCATCATGGTAGACCCATATACCCTTTTGTTGTGAGGTTCCCTAGTAGTACCACTAGGGGAGGCTACATGCAAAGAAGAGGAGAGGAGGCTACTTTGCATGAGCAGTTTAACTTTTTGATTTTGAAATCTGAATCGTATGTCAAACAATAACCACATTTTTCAAGTTACTAAAATACCCCCACTTCATGTAAAATGCCTTCCCATGGGTTTTCAATATTCAAAGTTCTCAGCCATCAGGAAACTAATTGCAGGGTCAAAAACATCCAAAAGCCAGCTACATTACATATGGTATAGACATTGATTAGTGACACCCATTTGATGGTGGGACCCAACTTTTCATGTTACTTAAAAGAGCTTCCAGGTATGCATGGTATTGTTTGGAAGATGGGTTTGCACGTGTGTGTGTGTGTGTGCTCAGGCATAATATGCACACCTGTGTACGATTTTTCTTTTTCTTTTTTGAAAAGGTAACAGTACCAGGGATTGAACCGTGGATCACTCACACACTACGCTGCCTTTTCCAGCTCATCAAATGAGCATGAGACAACTGTGTACGGTTTTTATGTTTCCATATATAAAGATTCATGCATCTTCCCAGATGCAACGAATAGAACATGACCCAAAAGCCTGAGCCCACAAGGGGATAAGATTTGTTCCCAAAACATTCCAAAATTAGCCAAAAGAATCTATCTCAAATGGACAATATTGCAGTAGTTCACAAACACATTTTTGGTTGTCTCATCTACACTGAACAGACTGTCTGTGTCCTGACCGTAGAGCCCACAAACAGTACTAACCATCCATTTAGTGGCTACCGCAAGTACAGTTCAAAATAAAAGAAAGTCAGTGGTCCAAGTTCTATGAGTGGAATCATATGGTTAATAATATCTGATCAGTCATCAGTGTCTTCTTTCTGATATGCCCCTCCAAAGCAGGGCCCACTATTTGGATAACCTTAGCAGAAATGCATGAATGCCAAGTGTATGGTGGACGTAATTCAACTCCTGAACTTATCCTATTTTCCTCATTAGATGCTAAAATTACTGATTCCTATGCCTAGCAACAGCTGTAAAGAGGAAGGTTGCTTTTACATTGGGAAATTAATGAACTAGGTACTGTACAATGCCCCAGCTATACAGCGCGGTTTCTACTATTGGGATCGATCCAAACTGTTGAAATGATGGGCCAACAGTGGATTACAAGATGGTTTCGACGGGGTCCATGATTCAATAATCCAAACAGTTGAAATGATTACCCTGTGGATAGGGCATGCACTACAAAAACACCCAACAAGGGGAGATTCTAGTTTGGCATTTTTTCAGTTGAATGTGAACTGTTGATGTGATTTATTTTTTAAGCATCTTTCTCAGCTTTCTATTGAAGGCTTAGGATTTCTGCGAATTTGGGGGATTTCTGGCGCACGGACCATCCACAACGGGGTGCATAACATCAACCGTTTGGATCATTTAACCATGGGTACACTTGCACAATTTGAAGACCTAAACAGTAATACACTGGGGCGTATCGTAACCATCCATGAGATAGAAGCAATGTAGTAACCATCCATGAGATGAGATAGGAAAATAGTCACAATTAATAGGAATCCAGATATGATGGAGTAAGGAAATTCAAAAAAAAAAAAAAACACTAAAGAAACCGCTAGGAGCATATCATCTCAATACTCAAAGGGGAATACATTTCCAATATTAAGATTTTGCTTTGTTGCAATTTGAAACTGCGGTTTCTTTAGTCAATGAGGCAGGTTTCGTCGTGTTATTTTTCAGTTATAGAGGCAAATTAATAAATAGTTATCCTTGTTTGTGGGTTTTCTTCTTTTTACATCTCTTGAAAAATCATTTAGAAAATAAATAAATAAATAAATAACTTACTATGTTATCCATTGCAACAAGAAGCAAGGTGACGTGACAGAATGTATTGCATTTGCATTGTATATGAACATTTTCGTGACCAATTCATATGTTGATATGATACAAACATCTGTGCTGCAATACGATACAAATGTATCATTTGTATCGGTTTGTATCGTTGATAAGTTCCATAGAAAGATAATATTAGTTGAATTCAATATCAATTCAATGTCGATAACATCGGAATGTATCGAAATCATATTGAAATGAACGATGATGAACTCATACAATTACAAAATGTATCTGAAACTTGACAAGAACCACAAGCGCTGTAAGAATCATTACGAAACTGACAAAATCATTGTAACAAACATAACATGGTTGCATGTAGCCACAATCTAAATTAGCCCAAAAATTAAAATCTCTAACCCAATTACAAAAACCAGCAATGAAAGAAAACGAAACAGCTCGTTTTCAAGATTACATTCTTCAAAGTTACTGAATCAATACAAGTTCAATATAAAAACCAAACCCCGAACCGTCTCTCAAAAAATCAGACCAGAAACAGATATTCCAAAGCAGGAAACATGGAAATCATCCATTCCGAGCAAAACCCAACTCGTATTTGAATAAAAACTCCACAAAAAACCCGCAAATGCAATCGAATTCGCAAAAACTCAACACGCTTATCGTATTTTAATCAAAATTGTACAAAAAAACTCACAAATGTAATTGAATTCACGAAAACTCCAATGCACCCAAACGGATAAAATAAAATTCTCGACGTACCGAGAACCGACCGAAGCCGTTCAACATCCACGGGGGACGGAATGGTCCCAGCTCCAGCAAAGACTTCCTTGCATGTATCGAAGAGATTCTGAATGACGCTCGGAGTCATCTGCTTCTTGTTACGCCTCCGGTTCTTCTTGCCTCTGCTCTTCTCTTTCGGCAATTCACGAAGCTGCTGCTGCTGCTGCTTCTGGGGCTGCTGACTTTTTCTTTCAAGCAAGCTTGAATCAATCCTCATTCAGACAAAAGTCTCAACGAAAAGAGAAACCCAAGAAGATAGGGAATTCTAAGAAAAGAAGAGATGGGTTTTAGTAGTTTTTCCTTTCTGTTTCTTATATCATATCATGTTGGTATGTACTGTGAGAGAGAAAGATAGGAGAGGAGAGAAGAGAGAGAGAGAGAGAGAGAGAGAGATTTTAGCTGTTGATGAAGGTGATGGGATGAGGTTTAAAAGGAGAGATAGAGATAGGTAGGCCAGACTTAGATAATATTTGTTTTTTGAAGGGTGAAAACTCAAAACCATGGGCCTTCCCAGAGGAGGGTCTGCTTTCCAGTGGGCTGTTCAAACAGCGGATTTTCCTTTCTCCTCTTTCTTTTTTTGTTTTTTTAATAAATCTCTCTCATACAAATACATGTATTGAGTTGTTGGATACATACACAGTACATGTATCCATCCTATGTATTAAATGAGAAATGTTCTGGTGCCTACACAGAAATCTCAAGTTATAGTGCTCTTATTTGCATTAGACACTCGTTCAGTCCAATACATTGATCCAGACCATTCATTAGGTTCAACTCATATTTCATGGGCTATCATGAAAAAATCTCATCAATTCCACTAGTATTAACCATTTGATCAATGACATTTTATATGTACGGTCAATATTGTTTACACATAATAAATCGAGTCAACAAATTTGATCCATCTATTTGTTAGGGTCCATCATGGTTTGCTTATAGTTCTAAAGAATCTATTTTTCTAGGCAATGATAACCATCCAATCCATGGCTTAGAAAAGGACAGTGATAGAAAGTAAGGCCAAATCAAGGATGGATTGGATCATCTTTTTAGTATTATTTTTGAATGGTGGATTGTAAAGTGTGTTATTTTTAAGTTAATAGACGGTCTAGATCTATAGATTAAACTACCCAAGTGAAAGGATACAAGTAGAAGCACCGTAACTTGTTGTGGTCGAAGAGCACCGGAGCATTTTTCAATGTGAATACTACAGTAACGGAGAGGAATTTATAAGGCTCGTTGGTTGAGCTGGCAGAGCCATGTTTCTTTACGAAAACGACCTGAGCAACGGAAATGGATCGGCTACTCCGCCTGCCACCAGCCAATGGCTGATGGTATATGCTCCGTGGGCCCCACCATGATATATATGTTTCATCCATGCCGTCCATCTATTTTTTCAAATCATTTTATGGTACTATACAAAACATTAAATATATCCAAACTTCAAGTGGACCACATTACAGGAAAAAATGTTAAATGAGCATCGACTATTAAAAACCTTTATGGGGCATAAAAGTTCTGGATCAAGTTGATTTTTTGTTTTTTTTTCTTTTTCTGGGCACGTATGACCTAATCAACAAAATTGATGTCAAATAAAAAGTACAGTGGGGCCCAAGAGGATTTTAATGGTGAATATCCAATCACTATTGTTTTCCTGTGTTGTAGGCCACTTAAGATTTATAACCATCTCATTTTTGGAATAAAGCCTAAAATGATATGTAAAAATGAATGAACGGAATGGATGAAAAACATACATCATGGTGAGGCCCACGGAGCACCGACCACCATCCACCGGTCTGGTGGCATGGGGAGCAGCCAATCCCTTTCCCATAGCAACCTTCCCAGCGGAAGCGCATTGCGTGGCGTGCCACACACCACCGACCTCACGTAGTATGCAACCTTCGCAGCGGAAGCGCATTGCGTGACGTGCTACACACCACCGTCATCAAGTTGTGCAGCTCGACTATGATATATGTGTTATATCTGCGTATTTTTCCAAATCATTCAAGAACATAGTCTTATAATAAAATAATTAAATTAATAAATAAAAAGAAAAAATATATTTAAAGTTCAAGTGTAACACACCATATAAAGCAATGGGGACAATAATTCCCACCATTAAAACATTTCTACAGACCATCATGATATTTACTTGTCATCTAACATGTTCATAATGTCATACCAACTTGAATGAAAGGATAAATAACAAATATCTAATTGATTCAAAACATTCATAGTCTTAAGAAGTTTTCAATTATAGACATTCAATCCTTTGATGCTTTGTGTAGTATTAACCATTTGAATCTTTTTCTTTTCAACAAATTATAGACATCCAATTATAGACATTCAATTATTAGCTTTGAATCTTTTTAAGTTTTTTTATTTTTTTATTTTTTTTTATCCCAATCCTTAAACCATTTAGTCAAATGGAAGGATAGTTTAAACATAACACATGCATTATAGTGGGCCTACATAACTGGAGGCTTCAACACACTGCCCAATTGGCTTCCCTCACCAACCCCTTGTTGATTCCTCCGGTACTATCAAATAAAAGAAAAAGAAAAATAGAGGAATGGTCACATACAATAATGACACGACAAGCTTATGATGCTCCACCATTTTTTCCTACTTGCATAAGCGTAATTTAGACGAACCACCTTTTTGGATGCTTTGGATGTGACTTGAAGGGAGCTCCATTTATGATTTTTGGACTTCTATTATTGAGCATGTGAAAGTCACGAAAACCACATTGGTGGGAATGCCAAAGAGTCTTTTACTTTTCATGCAACATAAATATCCCAATTTCAAGACTTTAGGAGATTTTATTAGAAGTAGAAATTCTAAAATCATAAATTGTTATTCTCTCCTAATAAAATGTTTACAACCAAAGTGCAGCCTTAGGGCTTGTTTGATGTAAGCTTAAAAGTTGATCATTATTTTGCATTAAGGATCATGTTTGTTGGTTATCAATATTGTTTTTAATCCATATCAAAATTAAATATGATTTGCAATACATAATTATGATTAACAAAAATAAAATGAACTCATTTTTTAGGTGTCTACCAAATAGGTCTTTAGGACAATTTTAATTGGTAATTTAAATTTTCATTAATTTCCATTTCTTTTAGTGAGTAATCTATGTGGTATTTTTATAATGTTGAAGGAATAAAGTTGGCATTCTGGCAAAAAAACGGTTCGCTAGTTTGGGCCTTCGTTATGATAAACCTAAAATGGATGGAGGACATGCTAGGAATCATTCAAATTAGAAGATTCTAACTCTTTCAAACCCTAAAATGGATGGAGGACATGATAGGAATCGTTCAAATTAGAAGATTCTAACTCTTTCAAACCCTAAAATGGATGAAGGATGCGTTGGGAGGTGATCGAATTAGAAGATTCTAAGTCTTTAACTAATGAACTAAAAGTTAAGCCTAAACAATGAAGTTTTCTTATTTCTTATTTTGGATGAAGGCTTACATCAAAAGCACTCCCGATATTACACTGGAGGATACTAAACTGCTTACAAAATGGCCATCAATAAAAGAAATATATTATTTCATTAAGAGCATACCTCCAAGAAATGCCCCCAATCCAGAAGGCAATCCATAGTCCTTTTACATCATGCATTGGGACATCATAGACATTCGATCTACAAAATGTAGGGCACAACTTTTTTAGGAAAGATTTCATCGCCGATGGCCATGAATTCCTCATTCACACGGTGATTAAAAAAAAAGTTATAAAATTTTTTTTTAAAAATAAAAAAAGAAAAAAAAGAAGAAGAGAGAGAGTTAAGAATAAAAGAAGAACAAGAAGAAATGAACCGCATCTAATAAGAAAACGGTAAACATTATGTAACTAAGATCTATCAATATAGAAAATGTTTGGATCAACTTTCATCCATGGCAAGCCCTTTCGATAGCTAATCAAGGTCATTAGGCATTAAACTAATAATTCTTTCATTTTTCTTATCAAGCATGGCAAGTTATGAAAACTTGACCCTATGCCAAACATGGTCCCATACCACTAAGATATATTGCTTGATATATTCTACAATTTATTTCATGCAATCGCTATATTACTAGTGATTTTTTAAGGAACTCGTATTGTTACAATTTATAAAAATAAAATAAAATAAAATCATGCTGCCACTGGAAAAAGTTATAATCTTACGATAGGATCAATGATTCGTCATGAAAATTGTCAATCACAACTATCAAATTGTTGGACTGTTCTTCTTTGTGGTTGTTTGATTATTTGACAAGATAGTAATTCTAAAGAGTAACTTGAAATCGCTACCATCATGATCATATTTTGCATTTTGAGAATTGGTGATTGAGTTTGCTGTATGGCATCACCAATAGGGAGAGAAAGAGAGCAATAGCTTAAGAGAAGCTTATTGTGTGAAGTTAAATGTCCTAATTATGCTTTTATAGTGCAACTTCAGTGCTTATTTATGCTTAAGAAGATTGAGTTATGCATCGCATGCGTACATACATCACATCCCTCTCTCTCTATGTATGCATCGGTATGCATTGCATGCGTGCATACATCATCTCTCTGTGTATGCATCAGTATGCATCGCATGTGTACATACATCATCTCTCTCTCTATGTATGCATCGTATGGTTACTCTCTCTCTCTCTCTCTCTCTCTCTCTCTATGCATGCATACACACTCTCCCGATGCATTGCATGCGTACATACATTGTCTCTCTCTCTCTCTGGGGGGTGTCGTCCATGCATTCATATAGGTAGGAACAAGCCATGGTGTAAGCTATGGATAACTGAGCGAAAAAATAACATATCAAATTATTCTAAACATCTGATAAATAACATGTAAAAATAAAATAGGCCTAATCATCATACTCAAACATCTATTCAATAGATCCCACTTTGTATTGCTTATTATTTTGTAGTAGTTTGATTGGATGATTCTAACCATATGATCTATATATGGCGTGAAAGTTACGGATGATTGTAGCAAATTGGCCTTGTTTGAAAGGTTAGGATCATGCGGTGCGATTCTATGTAAAATCAATAACACATATATGGTCACTCTACATTGTATTTTGTACTAAAAAGATGCTTATTCAATGAAAGGTATGAATTTTTTATTTTGAAATTAACAGCGACTATGGCCTCAATAATAATTATTATATGAAGGACCGATGATTATTTAAAAAAGTTGTTAGAAAAGTGTAATATTGCCAATTATAAAAACATTTTTATTAAAAAGAAGTTTGTAATAGTAATCAAAATTTTCATTTTCTACTTTCATTCCCCTCTTTCTCATTTATTTATTTTATTATTATTATTATTATTTTAACTGACAAGGTTGCCAAGGCTTCATTTTAATGAGGAAACTCAAACCAGGGTCTTGCTTGAAACTAGTGTGATAACTAGCTTCACTCTATGGTTTATCATGCAAATCTCCTTATTTCATTTTATCATGGCCGGTAGAGGTGCTGGAATACTTTTTATTTTTATTTTTAAGCATTGCAAGATACCAACTAAATATCTCTACTCATCAACTAAGCCTTTTCCCAACTAATTGGAGACAGCTACAAGAATCTTGTTCCCATTACCCCCTATCAAGGAAAAAGTTGCGGTGGAAATTTATTGTCAGCTACCAACTTTGCGCAACCCTACTTCATCTGACTTAGAGACTAGCAATGAAATCACAAGACTTCTACAGATAGAATTAGCTTATTTGATTGGAGAATATTTCAAGAGAAAATAAGTGCTTATGTACATATGTTATACATACTAGGGTTATGGTGGGTGAAACATAAATTTGAAACTGAGAGAATCAGAAACAGAGATGGAGAGAAAGATGGGGCTATATGCAAGTGCGTGGTGTGTATGGTAAGAAAGACTAGAATGATGGGCAACTCATCTTCCTTTTTCCCTTGTTGCGGCCTAGTTGAGTATCTAATTTGCCTAATTTTTTTGTTAATATCTTAATATAAGCTTACGTATATAAAGTTGATATCCTACAATCATTAAGGTGAGCTTTACAGAGCCTTTGTCGCATGGTCACCTAACTTTAGCACGAGTTGAGGTGACACATGAATTTAGTGCCAACTACACAAATTAAACAGGTTCTAAAAATGCAGGTGCAACTACATGTTACCTTATGTAGTAAAATCTAAAACATTCCTATATTTGTGAGCATTTTTTCCACACACACTGGCATCTCGCACACTCACACCACATGAGCACTTGATCCCTAGTCCCAAGGTTGAAACAAAGGCTGATATACGGCTCAGCCATGGAGTCGGACCCACTAATTATGTGAGCCATGGAGCTGGACCCATTAATTGTGAGCATAAAAATGTTTAAAATTCACACACACATAGATTAGATGCTATACAAGTCACACCCAAATCCATATAGCTCAAGTGGTAGGCTGAGTGAAAGACACCTTGTTTCAACAATGAGGTCCGGGCATCGAGATTACCTGGTGGGGGTGGCTAACACTGAAGTGTGATCTGACAGTGGGTGTACTAACAAGCTTAAAAAAAAAGAAAAAAAAAAGACGTTGTGTAGTCGCATGGTAAGGGGTGGTATAAGTTAGGATTGTATATAGAAAACACTTTGGCCGCACTATTAGGATTCGGAGACTTTTGGGCAATTGTACATTGTTTTATGTGGTGTAGCTTACCTGATAATTGGACTAAATGGATTTTTTCTTGGGTGCACACTACGGCGATCCAAAAATATTGGATGGTTTTGATGTCATACACACGAAATGGGCCCCACACAAAAGAGGGATACAACCTGTAATAGTAGTGGTACCTACTGATACTCTGGTATAGTAAATGTACTGAGGTTTACTAGGTGCACACGCATGTAGAAAGCTGCCCATCCACTTGCAAGCACGTGTCAGTAGGACGAATGGGTAGTAGATCTGAGCCTTCCATAAGTGGGCCACACAAATTAATTAGATTTCGCCCTGAAATGTTAGACCATCTCACTCCTCAGTTGGGCAACAGTCTGTAAAAATAGATTGACGGTTAAAATTATGTTTCCAGCAATCCGTTTCACACGTAGCCCGTTCCTGTGTGCCGTATGTGCACGAGTGCTTGCAAGTGGATGGGCACGTGTATGTCCCTGGCAAACCTCTGCATGCATCGTATCCACTTAGAACCTTTGCTACACCCACACGTGCGCAAGGGGTCACACATGGACTTCCATGAGATCCATTCCATCCAACATGAGGGCCCCACTATGTTGATATCTTATTCTAAGAATCAAATTGGTCCACTGATCAAATGAACCATAGTTTACAAAGCCAAAAGTACGGCCAAAAAGAACTTAGACCAATCAGTCAATGTTCCTAATATAGTGACCTACATGATGAGTGGATCAGCCTTATTTTTTGATTTAAAAAATCCTTACATTCGGGCCCACCTGATGGACGGGTTGGATATCGGATCAGTTTGCTACGCTGGCAACGTCGTGATGGGATGTAGACAGACGAGAATTGCCCGCGGCGCATAGTTAGGCGGGGCCAACCGTGATGTCTCTGAGAAATCCACCCCGCCCACCAGTTTTAAGAAAAAGTAGGTAGGTAAATGCCTACCATTGGAATCTCTTTGCGGTCCATCGTGAAGTTTTTATGCCATCTATACCGATCATAAGGTCATTTCTACTGTGATGAACTGAAAACAAAAATAATAAATAATAAATAAATAAATTATTATTAGCCTGATGTCATTTCTACTGGGATGAACTGAAAACAAAAATAATAAATAATAAATAAATAAATTATTATTAGCCTGATCCAAAACTTCCCCGGCTCTATAAATGTTTCAATGGTGGACGTTTAATTCTCATTGTTTTCGGTCGTGCGGCCCGCTTGAGTTTTGGTTCTGCTTCAATTTTGGGTCATGTTTTAACATGATCCGGAAAAACGGATGGACGGCGTGGATTTCTCATAAACATCACGATGGGCCCCACCTAGCTTCCTGCCTAAGGAAGTTCCTCCAAAAGTCTTTCCTGTCCATCCACGTCCGGTGTAGACGGTATGAAAACACATACGTACATGCATACATGTCTACATACCGTACATACAAACATGTCTACAGCTACAAGTATACGTATACGTATACGTAGACGTAGTTACATCATTCACTGTCGGCATTTAATGACCGAAGGATCAGAGGTGGACACTTAAGTTGATTTTTCACGCATGCAAACAAGAGCGGATAAACCAATGCTAATTTGTGGTGTTATATGGTACTCAGGCGGTTAATGGTGCTTGATACACATGCATTAAGACCCTGTACACGTGGCATATAGTAACTCAAGTTAAACCGACTAAATTGTGGAACGGACGGTTATTAAATCACGGTCCCAAAATAAGATTGGTTAAAGAATGCTAACCTCTGATTATTCATCGACACTTGTTGGTTGATATTTGATGATCAGATATTTTTCTCGTTTTAACCGTCCAATAAATGTCTACCAATCGTATGGTCAGATAACAAAATATGTGTAATTTTTTATTCATGATGCATATAAACCGGGAACCATAATTTGGACAGTTTATAACTTTTTTATATATAACAAATTCAATTTCTTTGTAATTCCTAAGTGCCTGCATATTAACCGTCACAGTCTGCCAGAGCATTAAAGTTTTCACTGCTAATTAACAGTTACAGATAAGCATGCATTAGCTGGATAAAGGTTTTCTCTGCTAATTTCCAGTGGCAGATAGAGTAATTTCTCAGGAGATTTTCATATTTTACTAATTTGCTCCTGATATTACTGGAAAATCTCGTTGACAATAAATATTAATTTTTTTAGAAATTAACAATAATTATTTTAAAATTTTAAAATATGGGTCTAAATGAAATGATCAAAACTTTTAAATATTTATTTCGATAAAATAACGAAAAACTGGCAATATTATCACGATAATATCGTTTAGGGAATTTTCGGCTAAAATAACGCGATATTTTCAAAATCTCGGAGATCATTGTGACGGTAATTGCAGATAAGCATGCATTAGCTGTCTATTTCTCAGTGACAGAAGAATCATAGAAAGGTGTAAAACCAGACCTGATTTTCTATGCATGCAATGCTCTGATTTTCTTTGCATGCAAAAGGGTGAGTTTTGATAGACGGCAAGCCCCATGTGACTGTCAAAGCAGTGTCTCGTTTCCATCGTCATATGTCACGCGTGCCAGAGATCTGGCCCATTCATCAGGAAGGGTACGCTGTCAACATGCTTTGGAAGAAAAATAATGTTGGCCCACTTAGCAAGGAGGCCAAACTTGTATAAGAAAAATCGACGGCTACTAATGAGTGCACTGAATGGCCTGGATTTTTTACACGATTGCCATCAAAACGTCGGAGGCAGGAACCATACTGGGAGCTGTCATGTGGGGCCAGCACTCTATCAAACGTGCAAAGGAATAAGACCTGTTTCTATGTTGGGATATTGGTTTTTTTTTTTTTTTTTTGAAAGGGTTTTGCAGCTCGATAAACAGTTATTTTCAAGTACTTCAAAAGGTCTTTGTTGTCCTTAGGAATGGAAATGAACTGGTTCTCTTTCTAACTTTAGGACTTTCTTTCTTATTGCTGTGGACTTTGATGGGTTTATCTCCTTATTTTACAATTTGGGAGCCAAACATGCCAAAGGAAAAAAGAAAAAGGGTGCGCAAAATGGTTTCATATAAAAAGCTGACCATGAACTGCCCGGTCTGGATCGATTGGTCAAAGCAAGGCTCTAAGGGGTTCACCATGATGTTTGGGTATTATCCATGCAGTTCATCCAATTTTTCAAATAATTTTCAAATATGAGACTAAAAATGAAGTAGATCCATGGCTAAGTAGACCACACCAGGAGAAGCAATGGTGACAATGACGTTCACCATTGAAAACTTTCATAAGGACCATCATGGTGTTTATTTGTCATCCAACCTGTTGTGAAATAGACATGGATGGAGGAAATACATAAATATCTGTTTGATCTGAAACTTTTGTCGCAGCTTGATCTGAAACTTTTGTCGCAGCAAGTTTTTTTTTTTCAACAAGAAGTGTTTAATGATAGACATTCAATCCCCATTGTGTGTGATCTACATCATTTTTGAGCTCGTACCTTAAAATAATATGAAAAAATAAAAGACGTTATAGATAAAATCCATATATCACGGTAGTCCCATGGAGGCCAGCAGACCGCGCGAGTCTCTCCAAGCAAGGCAGGACGCAATCAACTTCCTTTCATGGGCAAGGGACCCATGTCCACTTTTTCAGTATTGGGCCAACTCAAGTTCTAGATCTACCTTGATTTTGATCCAATCTTACTAACAAGAGGCGGTGAACAAAGTAGATAAAATCACACAAAGATGACCATGCAAACCGCATATAAAGAGTAGAACGACGAGAGCAAGTTATTGGCATGAAAGAATTGAAATAACAAAAATACCCTTGATTAAAGGGTCAGATATAGGGGTGTACACGAACCAGGCTAACTCAGCTCGCTCGACTCGACTTGAAAAAGCTCGATTCGACTCAGTTCGAAGCTAAGTTCGAGCTGAGTTGAGCTAATTTTTTGAGCTCAAAGTTGAGCTGGCCCCAGCTCGACTCGACTCGGATCGAACTCAGCTCGAATCGAACTTGGATCGAACCAGTTCGGTGACTTGGTTACTTTGATATTGATGTTGCTCACCAGATATTTGATGAAATAACTCAACGAAGTGTGGCCGGTGGCAAGGAAGGTATGTATATAAAACAAATACCTTTTTTTTTTCCTTGATTTTTATGTTGCTTAGAAAGTGTTTGATAAAATGCCTGTAAAATCATTGTTACTGTTTTACATACAATGAGATTTTAAAGGTGCAGTTCAGGTATTTGTGAAAATCTTGCACAAGTGAACTCGGCTCAAACTGACCCAAGTTGCTGACCGATCCGACCCAAGTTTGAGCTGAGGTCAACTAGTGGCCGAACAGAGTCGAGTTGAGGCCAGCTCAACTCGATGTACACCCCTAGTTAGATGCATCACATTTTTCAAAAGTTTAAACCCTTCTTCATTACAAATTAGAGGGGTAAAATTGGTAAATGATTCGTTGTAGAGAAAACCACTCATTTTGTGGGCCACACCTGGATGTCAAATAGGGAATGTTTGCTATCCTTTGTCCTCTAATCTACTGTTTTTGTCATATACATATGGAACACCTAATGAGTGAACCAGCTAAACTTTTGGGTCAAGGCATATTCATGATGGGCTCCACTTGATGAATGGTCATCCTCACACATGTCCATGATCGCCTCTCTAATCTCTCTCCACAGCATTGGAGATGTAAGGTTATGGAAGATACTCTTTGCTAATCAGCGAGTTATCGTAATGGTATTTCTCCAAAGCAATGGGAACATACTTACAGAAATGGAGTAGGTCTCATTGCTTCACCGAACTGGAATCCCCCAATTACCTTAATTTGGCAAACAATCATGTCACAAAAGAAGAACTTGTATGATAGTTTTTCACAACTTTTATATATATATATATATATATATATATATATATATATATATATATATATATATATATATATATATATATATGGGAAAAGGTACTATGCGCTCGACCTCACGATAAGCTCCCGTGAGGTCGAGTTGTGTGGGCCCCACCGTGATGCGTGTCGACCATCAACACCGTGCATTTGATGAGTACCCTTTAAATTTTGGGATATCCCAAAAATCAGCCATATACAGAACTTAGGTGGGCCATACCATCTAAAATCATGTGAAACACCGTTAAAACATATAAAAGCACTTGGTGAGGCCCACCTGAGTTTTGAATGTTGCTGAAACTTGGTCTGAACCCTCATACAAGTGGGACACACATAATGGATGGGCTGGATTTGCAAACCACATCTTTTGTGGGGCCCAAAAATGATTATGAATGTTTTAATGGTGCACGGCCCCTCTCCACTTCTGTATGTGGTGTGGCCCACACAAGTCACGGATTGACTTGATTTTTGAGACCTAGGTCCACGATGGAATGACGCATCTGACTGATGGGGTAGATGTTTGAAACGCATCACGGTGGGGCCCACACAGCTCGACCGCATGGGACGAAGCCGTGAGCTCGAGCGCATAGTACCTTTTCATTCTACAAGCAACCTTCTCCCCCTTTTTGTCACAATTTGATCATAAGAGACGGTCCATGACCGTCTTTTAAGTAATATGACGCCCCAAAAAATGACGACCCTTGTGACGGTCCATAACCGTCCTTTTTTGCCATTTGAGACGATTTTTGGCCGTCCTTTTTTCACTGTTTTGACGTAGTGTTGACAAGGAAAAGCATAGTTAACTATCATAAATATAAAACATTCAAATAACCATATAGAAGAAAAGATGTGAATTGGGTAGGTAGTAAGCATATGTAAATGTCAAGTTTAGGGAAATAAGCATTCAAAAGTGAGTAGTAGAGTATATGAGAGAGTCATCAAGCAAACATACAACGTATAAGTTTTACAAACCAAACTTAAAAACTTAAATAGAACTAGTATGATCCAAAGGAAGAGGGAGGAGGTATAGAAGGATCAATCTGGTGCAATCCCTTGGTAATGCAATGAAAGTACTTTCGCATGTATTTCTATAGACACTGAAAATTGGCGCCCACGCTGATTTATATATTATGTTTTTGGTGGTGGGGGTGATTAGGCTGATTTGTGGATGTTGGAGTCACCACTAGCCGAATAATCTCAGAATCCCGCGGTAGGCTAGAACCATGGAATATGTAAGGTTAGAGAAATCTGAAGACTCTCCTACCTTAGATTGACTCTTGGTCTGCGATTTGAGATTCTGGGTAAGGGACCTCGGTTACAAAGAGGGAAGGGGTTAGGCACCCTCTTTGCCCATATAAATGTACGGTCTCTACTTAGTGTGGTAAAAAAATTTCAAGGGATGAATGATATGATAGGATTAGGACTAGGCACACATGTGGATTTTTGATGTGGTAAGATCCGAGATTTCGACAAGCCACAAAGCATACGTCCAACAATATATCCAGAAAGCAGATGCGATGATGCTTATGTAAAGAGGTAAGAAAAATGGACTAGATCACTAGGAATTTCTGATATGACAGGATCCGATGTATGGCAAGTCATAGAGCATACGTTCACTAGAGGTCTAGAGAAGCAGGGGGGTTGAGAAAGGAATAAATGTCATGATGAATGCTTGTATGTAAAATGAATGGATCTTTGGCTTGATCTTGAGTAGGCTAAGAGATGGACTGCACCATGATCAATCCGGGCTAGGCTTGTGGGTTGAAAAGGTTGAGAGGAAGGCTAGGGAGTGGCTGAAAAGATCAGATCCTTGAAGGCTTGAGAGCTCCTTCCCTTTCCTTCACTCTCTTTCTCTCTCTCTCTTAAGCTAAAGGGGAGAAATGGCTTGTTGGGGTGTGTTGAAATGAGAAGAGGAGAGGGCTATTTATAACATTCTCCAATAGTCTTATCGTAATTGTGGGGTTTAAGAGGGGTAAAAGATGACATTGTAAATTATAGTTGGTTGTGGAGAGAGGAATGCCACATGACACTCTCATTTGCTATGGGGAGCAGTAAAATGGTAAATAGTGAAGGCTGGGGGGATAAATCCAGAGGAAAGTTGACTTTTAGACGCTGGGACAGCTGTCCACATGCGAGCCGCGAGCAGCGGCACTTGAAGTACCGCCCACGGCAGTCAAACTACTGCCTGGGCTCCGTTCGGGCTGGTTTCGCATGTGTGAGCTTTGTACATAGTGTGGGTTTGCCTGGGTGTCTCCTTTCGGGTTTTTCTGCTCAGAAAAGTGGGCTTCGGTTTGGGTAAAGGGGATCTGGTCATGGTATAGGGTATAAGCGGAGTTGTGTGCGTGTTGAACGGTTTGGATCAGGGTTTCAGGTTGCGGATTGGGAGTTTGGAGACTTTGGGTTAGGGTTCGGTTTAAGCTGTGATTAGGGTTTGGTTTGTTCAGATTAGGGTTGGTTTAGGATATGATCATGGTTCTCGGATTGTCTTAGCTTTCTCAAGATGTTAGCCTGGGTGGGGTGTCTACAATTTCATTAAAGATTTTTTACTTTTCGCGAGATTATCTTGAGAAATTTTCAACTCAATAACCTTTTCCTTTAAGGATTTGAACCGATCATCAACCTGAGAAGGTTAATAATCTGGATCAGCCGAATCATCCATCTCATCAAGTTCGGCAAATATATCGTTCATTGACGTATCCACTGGTACAGGTGCTTCCTCTTGATCCTTATCCCACTGGCCAGGAAGAAATTTCAGATTCATTTTGTTCAAATTTGTATTATTAAACGGTAACTCCGACTCTGGTGCCTCGATAGAAGGAATGACAACATTGCAATAAAGAGCAATGCAAGTCATGAGATAGGCGAAAGGAATCAAACCATGACCCGGATGAATGCGGCATTGAATAATCAAATAACACATTAGAGAAGGAAGACATACTAGAGTACCTGATACTACTAAATGAAGGACACGAGCCATGAAAGAGGTAGGCTCAGATTTATTACCAAATCCGGGATACACATTGGACGTAAAAATATAATGGAGGACGTTATATTTAGGAAGCATCTTGTTGCCACGAAGGGCATTTCCTGATTATCATTCAGCGTCAAAGCGACATAGTTTACGAGTGATCACCCGTTGCTCAATATAAGTCATTTTGTCGACAAGACTGACAATGAGAATGCCATCATCAGTGACAGCTATTTCAGTCAAAGCTGAAATTAAGTAGCGATCAGTAGTGACTGTCCCTTCTCTAAAATTAATATTAAAAGTAAGATTTTCTAGAGACGTGTCGCTTATAGACACATACATGGCTTGTGCAATGAAACGGTATGTTGTTCCGCCCCCAACTAGAATATTTCCCCAACCAATTTTTTCAAGGAGTGACACAAGTTAAAATGGTGCAATGTGGTCAACATTTACAATTCTTTCTATTATAATCTCTCTAGTGAAGAAATCCTTAACATGCTCCAAATCTTCTTCGGTTCTCACGCTAAGGGGAGTCGACCTAGAGGAGGAACCTCTCGGGCCCTTGCGAGTTGCCTTCCTCCTAGTATGATGCTCCATTTATAGATTGTAAAAGAGAAGATTAAGGAAGGTAGATGGGTTGAGTCCAGATCATATTTTTACTTAAAACCCACTACGAAAATGTTGTAAATCACAAATACATCACAAATATAAGATAGACTAGCAAGGATCAACTCAAATCTAGAAAAAAATTGAAAATAGACCACTTACAACGAAGATTTAGAGATGGGTTCATCGAGAGAAGCCACGGCTAGTCGAAGAAGAAGGTGGGAAATAAAATAGAAAAGTGATTTTTTATCACACCCCAAATCCATGGAAGGACAGCTTCCGTGATACATCAAATTCAACACTCAACTTACATACACCAAGTCTCGAGTTCGACGCATCACAAGGAAGATTTTTGACTATTTTTTTTTATATATGTGCATATAATAATACCTGACCATGAAGATTCATGATAAAAATACCAAGCAACACTCTCCATTATAAATCCTGATAGTTACAAGTACAATACTTTCCAAAAGGTACACAAAGTCAACATTTCTAAATCCACTTAGGCAAGTATGTCTTCTAAGCTACTCCAACCCTAAAAAAAATAGAAAATAAGAAGTTTAAGCAAAAAGCCTAGTGAGTACACTCCTGTGTGCAGTATGTCTTATATGCAAGCAATATAAATATGCCATAAAAAAATCATGTATGGTGAAAGGTGTGTAGTATATAAAGTATGATGTCAATGCCAATGCAATGCATATGCAACATTGGAACACTCTGAGTCAATACTACCAGCATCACTAAGTCATATTTTCATTTCTCCTATACCACAGCCATAACCGTATTACATGCATCCGTAATTACATCATCATCATCATATTGTCATGATATAATCATACAATATCGAAAATACTGAGAATATCATGAATTATACAATATCAGATTAAGCGAAAATACTGACAAGTCCATGAGTCATACAATATCAAAGTATACAATATAGATCAGTTATGCAAATGATGAGTCATAAAGAGTCAAATATTCCTGATGCCGAGGGTGCAATGCAATATACAATTCCTTATGAGTTCACGAATACTGTCAGTCATATCTAGACCATATAAATACAGAAACACAGTAACCCAAAATGTCATATACCATAGATGTAATGCAATACGCGGTGTGAATGGAATAACCATGCTGGAGTGTGAAGTCAGGATGATAATACGTAGTATCACAGGCTATGATGTCCATCACAAGAGACTTCTATCCAAATTAGTCCCATACTTAAATTTAAATAATCAGACTTAATATGGTAAACTCCTAATCTCAGGTTAGTCGCACGTCCCAACCAAAATCCTGACCATTACGAAGGTACACATAACAAATAGTTGCGCACCACCAGCCCGAGTGGATAATGAATGAATGAATGAATGAGTATGCAACTCCTACTCAATAAGTCCACATATTAGCACTGTTCATCTCTGAGATCATCACCAGCTTCTATTATACTCTACACCAGCTTACCGCCCCATCAAGCGCATAACTGAAAAGTGGAAGAGACATCATTATCCACCTGATAAGTAGTTAGCCAATATCTACCCATCACGTCAATAGAGGACCCATTCACGAGCTGGTCAAACTTAGCCTAGCTATGCCTACTCCCTAAGGCAGGTAAGGCCACACCCCCTCCCAACCAATCACGACACAGTGGGAGACGCAGCTTACTAGTATATGGCCCTCATGCGCTCATATATATTCACTCAGTCTCGACGTTGGGGCATCCGCTAGTACCAAGAGAGTTTAAGAATTTTCAACCATCTATGGCAACCCGATGCTAGTAACAGATTTTTGGTATCCCATCTAACTATCCACGATATGCCGGTGGAAGCTACGGCCCTGATGCCGCTAGGGCGTACAACGCACAATGCATGAATTATACAATCTAGTAATGCATCAATCCTGCGCATGTCGTGTGCTCATGTAAGACAATCTCCATCTATTAAGGAGTCTCATAACAATCTGCCAAATGACATATGAAATGGTCAACCACATCTCATAATAAATATGCAGATGATGTGTATGAGTATGTACATGATGTTATGCTGTTATACACTCATAATCAGTATCGACAATCGGCACCGATAATCGGCCTAACAAATGGCCTAAGGAAAGGTCACAATGTGGACATTTAACCATCATTGCCCATCGATGTGGACATTTAACCAACATTGCTCCTAAGGAGTAGCCCACATAGAGTCAAACGTATAGTGGGCCAATAGTCTCACACAATGGCCTAATGTACATCACGTTGGGCGTCACTCAAGGGCCTAGTACACATCATGACGAACCAAATACACGGGCCTAATATACATCACCATGGGCCACAACCCATGGTCCTCAATATACATCATAATGAGTTATGACCCATGAGCCTCAATATACGTCATAATGGGCCACATCCCATGGGCCACATAATCATCACATCGGGCCTTGTCAAATGGGCCGCAAATATATCATATGGGTCTCGATACATGGACTATAAATACTAATGGGCCTCATATACATCAAATGGGATGTATCAATGGGCCGCACTAATGGGTCTCATATACATCAAGTGGACTGCATCAATGGGACGCACTAATGGGATAACCGCTTTACTTAAACTTTCACATAGTCAGGTAACAAGTACTATAATTTCACATAGTTTAGTATGTATACGATTACTATCATGATCTAGTGTCCACATTTCAAAATATCCAAACATAATTGAGCAATCATAATCCTACATATGAGTATAAGGTTACACCAATTATGATAAGTCTTATACTATAACCATTTCATTCGTTACATAGTTAACGACTCATATTTGGTGTCGCATGGTTAAGGGCCAAGGGCCACATTTCATCATACCATTTACGGTTTAGAGATCACATCGCATAGAATCTAGGACCTTAATAGCATTAACTTGGGTAACATAACCCTACATCACATTCGGTCTAGTGTACAACTTGGTCATACGTGATTCAAGTGGCAGTGTCTATATCAATAAGCACAAACCTACGTTGTTGAATGACCATCAATGCCACTTGATTTCATACAGTTAGGTGGCCTTGTGTGTATTTCACATTCATATAGTTAGATGACTACATATACTCCACCATTGTCTATGATTAAGTGGCCATACATACGTCACATGCCCACATGATTAAGGGGTCAAACACTTATAAGGCACCCTCACACAACTAGAGTCTACACATTTGTTATAATTGAACATGTTTAAGGGTTTAAACACATATCATATGATATTACTACTTAAGGCCGTACTCTAACCAAAGTGTCAAGTGATCAAGGGTTGTCCACAATCAGCCCATTTAAGAGATTAATCATCATTATTCCAAAAATTACAATACCAGTTCATCATACATTCAACACATGAAGATTACAAACTCTTTTCGAAGAGGTCCAATGGTTGGCCCAAACAAGGCTACCATTGATGGGCCCACATGACATTCACTCAAAATGGGCCTTAACGTTCTTGGGCCCACACACCAATGGAATTCACAATGGGTCCTATGCGGTGGAGTCCATGAGGATTTCCCATGAGGTTGAGTTGTGTGTGACCCACCTGAAATTAGGATCCGCTCCAACCATTCAGTGAAGTCGATGGATGGTAAGGACATGCATTGCATAGGTGCTGAAAGTCCACTAGCGTGAGTGTGTGGGGTGTGTGTGCGTGTGTAAAAATAAATAAATAAATAAAAAGGACATACATTGCATCATTAATCTCAACCCTGGGAAAATTTTAGTGATAAGAGTTCGTTCCTTACCGTTTTAGGTGGTACAGTCTAGGTGGACTTTAGATCAGCCTTATTTTTGAAACCGTACGATGCAATGGGCTGGTCAAGGATGATGTATGGATTCAATAAATCAGATTCATCGTGGTAGACCCACAAAGAGTTTTCAATGGTAAATGTTCAATTCCTACTGTTCGTGTGGTGTAGCCTACCTAAAACTTGGATCAGCTTTATTTTTTTGGGCTCATGTACTAAAATGGTCTATCAATGACAATGTACAGTGCAGATCTGATGTAGACATTATGTGGGCCTCTTGGCTTAAAATCAAGTCAATCTGTGGCTCATGTGGGCCACACCACATACAAAAGTTAAGAGGGTTACCTTCCATTAAAACATTCATAATCATTTGTTAAGCCACCACAACATGGTTCACAAATCCAGCCCATCCATTATGTGTGTCCCACTTGGTTGAGGGTTCAGTTTAAGTTTCAGATGTATCCAAATTTCAAGTGGACCCCAGCAAGTGTTTTTATATGCTTGAGCTCCGAGTTGTACAAACGGTTCAAGGAGATTAAAGTTACATGGGTCCCAAGGTGATGTGTTTATTATATCTACACTATTTATCTATATTTAGAGGTCATTTTAGATAATTATCCAAAAATTAATGATATCCAAAGATTATCTGGACCTCAGCACAAACAACAGTGAAGATGATGATTTCACCATTATATAATTCACAGGGCCCAGCATAACATTTATTTTCCATCCAATTTGTTCATAAGGTCACAAAGACCTGAATTAAGAGGAAGAACAAATTTCATATTTGTCCAAAACTTCTGCGATCCAAAAAGGGTTCCAATGGTAGACGTTCAATCCCCGCCACTTTTGTAGTGTGGACCACTTGATAGTTAGATCTGTTTTATTTTATTTATTATTATATTTTTTTTCTAAAGCCTTGAGACAAGCTGGCCAAATGGATGGACAGTTTGGATATAACACACACCTTATGATCAGACCCACAAAACTTACTTACGTCAAAACAAGTCTTTACATGTTTTTAGATGGTGTGGGCCACCTGAGTCCTGTCTATGGCTGATTTTTAGGGGATCCCATCATTTGAAGGGGACCTGTCAAATGCACGGTGCTAATGTTCCACATACATCATGGTGGAGCCTATAGTTGGGACCCAAGATCTCCTGCCTACCATAAGCAACAGAAGCTGCAGTGTCCAAAGGACGATGTACGTCAACAGCAGCAAGGGGCTAACGCCTCTTGTTTATATATATATATATATATATATATATATATATATATATATATATATATATATATTTGTTTTTTTTTTTGTTTTAGAATAGTTTTTCATAAGTGGGGCGCACACCAGAATGATCCACCCCATCTGTTAGATTCTATGGCCCAGTATGGATCCAACAAGCCCAATATTTAGCATTTTTTGATGTACAGAAATATTACAGCGGGCTTTAACAGTTTATCACTATTAAAATAGTCTTTTTGATGGTGTGGCCTACCAGAGGTTTGTATTAGCTTCATTTTTCGGCTCAACACCTAAATTGACTGGTTGAGTAAGGTCTTCGATTGGTCGAGGGTTCTAGAAATCCAAACTGATTCAGTCGCTGGACTTCAAGTCGAGCAACCCTCGACTGGTTGAGTAAGGTCTTCGACTGGTCAAGGGTACCAGAAATCCGAACTGATTCAGTCGCTGGACTTCGAGTTGAGTAACCCTCGACTGGTCGAAGGCCCACCTTTGACTGGTTGAAGGTGTAACAGAATTTTTATTTTTCTTTGGTTGGAACTAGGATTAGTCAAAAATTTCTTAGACTAGTTGAGTCATAACTTAGACTGGTCGAATCTTAACCAACTATAAGCATAAAAACCTACTTAAATTAGATTTTGAAAGTACATAAACTTAAGGTCTTTCTAGGGTTTATTGTACTTGAAATGACTGAACTTTTAAGTAGATTGGATGCTTGAACTTCATGGAACTTGCTCTTCTACTTGGTTCTTCAAATAGAGCTTGAGTTTGTAGATGGAGCTTGATCTTCTACTAGAATTGTAGTAGAGCTAAAACTTAACTTGAACTTTGCATCTTGATCTAAGTAAAACTCGAACTTTCCATATTGATCTTAACTTGACTTGAACTATAATAGAGCTTGAACTTTCCATCTTGATCCACATTCGAAGTTCACTTCATAAGCTGTTTTGTCTAACCAAAATTCGACAAACATGGTGTGTTTTATACACTATAGCACTTACAATTGGTCTCCCTTAGGTCATGGGATATCTCAAAAATCATCTATATACGGAACTCAGGTAGGCCATACTATCTAAAACCATATGAAGATATGCCTAAAACATATAAAAGCATTTTATGGGACCCAGTGGAGTTTTGGATGTGGCTGAAACTTGGTTTGACCCCTCTTCCAAATGCGACACATACAATGGATGAACTGGATTTGTGAACCACATTTAGATGAGCCCAATAAATTATAATGAATGTTTTAATGGGAGGGTAATATGTGGTGTGGCCCACCCAAGTCATGGATTGCCTTGATTTTTAATCTTGTGGCCCACCTTGGAATGGTACATCTAACTGATGGGGTAAATGTTAGACACACATCATGGGGGGGCCCACACAGTGATCCATGTTGAACATCTACCCCATCAGTCAATCCATAACTTGGGTGGGTCACACCGCATACAACAGTTGAGAGGGGTTACCCTCCCATTAAAGCCTTTGTAATCATTTATGAGGCCCATAGAAATGTGTTTCACAAATCCAGACCATCCATTATGTGTCTCCACTTGGATGAGGGGTTAGATCAAGTTTCAGCTACATTCAAATTTCAGGTAGGCTCCACCAAATACTTTTATATGTTTTAAGCATGTTTTTGCATGGTTTTAGATGCCATGGCCCATTTGAGTTTTGTATATGGCTGATTTTTGGGATATCCCATAATCAAAAGGGGATCCATCAAATGCACGGTGTTAATGTTTAACACACATCACGGTGGGGCCCACACAGCTCCACCTCATGGGAGACACACACATTAGCATGTATTAGGGCTGAAAGTCGGGCGGGTTAGGTCGGGTTGGTGCTCAACCCTAGCCCAACCCAAGGTTCTTGTACCTCAACCCTAACCCAACCCAACCCAAACTCGAGTTGGGAATTCTTAACCTAAGCCCAACCCAAGCGGGTTCGGTCGGGTTGGTCGGATAGGTCGAGTGGATATATGCTAATATTTTAATGATTACATTAGTTTATTATATTTTAATACACATCTTATTTTTTTTATATTTATAATTTTATTAATTATATATGTTGTTATTTATTGTAAAGAACTTTATTTATTCTAAACAAACAAATTAAAATATAAGACAACTACTCGTTTAAAAGTCGTGTTGTGTAGCACACAATCTATTTGGGGGAGAGAAATATTCCAACATTTCTTGTTATCTTGAGTCATCAGAAATGATGGGGACCAATGAGATCCAACAACACCGGAATTTCCTATGTCTTCAACACATACGATCTGCACTCAATTATAATTTATAAGTAACTTATATATTGATCAGGTTCAGGTTGGGTCAGGCGATCCAATACCTCAACCCAAGCCCGACCCAAGATTTATCGAGTTGATGTTTGTATAGCCCAAGCCTGAGATCGGACTCGATAGATCTTGCCCAAGCCCAACCCAATGTCAGGTCGATCATGGGTCGGTCGGGTTCAACTCGCCCAACTTTCAACCCTAGCATATTACCAATGTACAACTATGTTAAACCATGCAGATTATGAGTCAAATGTGGCTGGGGCATATCTCTAAAATCACATTAATCAAGTAATCCTTAATCCCTATGATCTAATTAATTGATTTAGATATATGGTTAAGAGTAAAATAGTAAGTGGTCCAATTTTAAAGAAAAATTATATAATTTTATATTTGTATTCTTAGTGTAATTTTTAAATTGCACTCCATCCATTTTTTTTTTTTTTTTTTTATTATTATTATTATTATTTTTTTTTTTTTTTTTTTTTTTTTGGGGGGGGGGGGGGGGGGGGGGGGGGGAATCCATGTTTTATATATATATATATATATATAGTTTCATTTTTCTAACTTGGACGGTGAGCCATGTTAGCATGTGTTGATGCAGTTTTTCGACAAACCCTCCATGGTTCCCCTCTTAAACCTACACGGATGCAAAAGAGAAACAAAGGAGACCCTGACTAGTGTCAGGGACTCTCCGATGCCTAACTCAGGAACGGGGTCTTTTGTCGTAGGGTGGGGTCTCCAGAAAAGAGACACCAGTCGAGTTCTAGGGTAAGAATAAGCGTACCTTGGATGGTTGGAGACACCTCTATATATAGGGAAGGAAGTATAATTGCACGAGGACTCTTCCCTGATATCTGGGTGATCCGTTCAGATCTGAGATCTTTGCAAGATTACTGGCTTCCAAAGTTATCGGGATCTGATCTTATCCCCGAATATCTTGGTAGAGATCTTCAGGATGTTAGGAGATTCCTTGAATCTGTAGCTCAGATTTAGGTCGGCTCCCGTAAGCGGGCGATAACCTGGGAATAAGTGACACTGATCTACTTAACAGATTAGCATTCACCATCTTCAATCGATGGTTGGATCGAAGGATCCGTGTCCCCTTTAGCTGGGTGCTAATGGTTCTTGACCTTGTCATGGGACTTCACCGACCTGCAATCGAACGTTGGCCGATCTATGGCCATCCAGTGGCCGAGCTATGACCCGATAGTAATCGATCTGAGGTCGATCTATATCCGACTTATGACCGACCTATGGTTGATCTATAACCGACTTATTAGGTCGAAACATGGCTTATTCAAATGGGCTCATAGTTATGTTCTTTGAGTGTCCTTACAGATGCCTCAACCTTCTTGAAGGTCGACATATTTTTGGACATAGACGCCTTATCAGGCTCGGTTATTACTAGGTCTGTGCTAGTTCAGTAGAGTTGGTCCATTCTATAAGCCGGCTTATTGACTTGTCAATTTTTCCCCCAACAGCATGCATGGTAAATATTTGCTTACTTTATTATTGTCCAACGAGTATAACACTTGAGCATTTTCGAACCCACCATGTTGTGTGCATGAATCCACACCGTCCATTCAATGTGTTGATAAGGTACACACAGACCTCAATGAAAGGGAAAGAAACAAATATCACCTTGATCCCGTATATTCACACGGCTACGCCAAAAACATGTTTGAACAGATAATAGGTCCCACTATTGCATGCAATCTGTAGTACAGGTAGAAGAGACTTTTTTTTTCATTCATTCATTTTATTCTTTTTATCTCACACAATTTCTTATAGGAATCCATCATAGCACGCCAACTCCAACTTAAGAATTTCTCCTCTGTTAGAAGAGCCTTGCTCGGGTAGCAACAGGAACCCAATCGGTTGGTCAATGGTGGCCACGTGTATTGATCAAATCTAGGAGTTTGATTGTCAAATTGTGAAAGTTGAAGATATGAAATAACAATTATAAGTTCACTAAAGCGTGGACAAAAAAATGCAAATAAAAATTTGAGATTGAAAATAGACATGTGGCAAGGATGAGAGAAATGAAATGTGTTGGGAAATATGTCAATGGAATTTGTAGAGATTTTTCACTTTGTGAGAGCTGTTATGGGTAAAAATGGCTTGACCACTCATGGAGTCAGCTCAGACTCACGAACATGTACTTATGGACCGAGCAGTCTCAAACAACCATCATTTTGGTGAAGGGTAGGCACCTCATGCCCTCGAGCCTGGTACTTGACCCCATACATTTCCGAGACTCCGATTAGATTTATATGTTCGAGCTTCGCGAAGCTTATCTATCCAAGCTCCGACCAAGCTTATTTGTTCGAGCTCAGACCAAACTTATATGTCCAAGCTTCGATCAAGCTTATCTGTCCAAGCTAAAACCAAGCTTATTTGTTCGAGATCCGATTAAGCTTATATGTCTGAGCTTTGACCAAACTTATCTGTCCAAGCTCCGACCAAGCTTATCTGTTCGAGAATCGACCAAGCTTATCTGCTCAATCAGTCAAGGGTTTAGCTCAATTCAGCCCAGTTCGGCCTCGACCATCCGCTATGTGATTCTAGAGTCAACTACTACAACTCTTATCACTTGCATAAATCTCACATAACGGTTGAGAAAATTATGTTAAGATTGCGCTTAAGATCAAGAACTGACTCTCGCTTGCCTACACTACAAATATAGGATCCATTTACATGAAAAGGTACAAACTCCTTAATTCTACTACACCTAGATTCTTAGCTTGATTTTGGCATTGGAGGATTCGCTGTTACAGCTATGGTCTTTTTTATCTTTTTCATGTGCAAGTGCCCTAAAGTCCAACGGTTGGTGAATTAGATTTTTGCATGAACAAGAACAACCCTACTTTTAGCCTTTTGGGATTCTTTTTCTTTTACATGAGAGAGATGCTAGCACATAAAATCATTTAAATACAAAAAATCTTTTTCATTTTTTATTGAATTTTTTGAATTTCAATTTTCCGAAAGAATGAAAAATAGTAATTAAATTTGAAATTGAATTATATGTATAACGGCCGAGCGAGGTCGTACCGGGCTAACGGGTTTTTGATTGCCCAGTCCAAGCTCAATCCGGTTGGCCTAAGCCTAGCCCGAGGTAGGCCAATACCGGAAGCCCGTCTGGCTAGGCCGGGCCATTGACAGCTCATTCCTTATCAGGTTTGAGACTTTGACAGCTCTACCCATCTCTAAGTTTGCGGATTTACTGCTTTAGCGTTTGGTAGGAAGTTCTTGCACAAGGATGCTAGGTGGGGGCCACCGTGATGTTTGCAAAAAATTCACCCGTTTATCTGTTTTTCGAGCTCATTTTAGGACATGTGACAAAAATGATAGTGGATACAAAACGCAACTGGGCCACACAAGAGGAAATTTTGGGGAAAGAAATTCTTATGGTTGAAACCTTCTTAGGCTCCACCTTGATGTTTATATGCCATCCAAACCGTTTAAAAATGTCAATCCAATTGGAATGAAGTGAAAACAAATAGAAAAAAAAATAAAAAAAATCATACAAAACTTTTATGGCCATAAGATTGTTTCAACGGTGCTCACTGAATCCCCTTTCCTCTCATGTGGCCCCTTGATTTTTTAATCCATTTCATTTTTGATATAGAATAAGCTCAAAAAAAAGGATGGACAGGGTGGATTTCTCTCAAAAATCACAGTGGGCCCCCATTCAGCATACTTGCATAGTAACTTAATGCGAAAGACTCTGGCAGGAAATCTGCTTCCCATCTTTAACGTGATTTTTAAGATGATGGTGACTCATCAAAGGCACACATGAATGGCCGTACAGAAATCCAGAACGTGAAAATCAACCTAATGAAATAATATTATAATGGCTGCTGATTTTTCAAATTCACTACAAATGCTTTGTAAATAATTAATTATTAAAATTTTCTGTTTGAAAATAGGCCAGTATTTTTGCTTTGAAAACGGTTCAAAAGGATTGACTTAAATTTACGAGTCTACCATAATATTTTACATAACCATGTCATCCTTTCATTTTCATTTTACTACAACATTTTGAAGTACGAACAGTCAAATAAGTTAGACTCAACAATTAAGTAGCTCACGCCAAAGTAAAAAATGACCTTGAGTAATTTTTAACGATGAGTGTTCGATGCTCTTTTTCATGCGGTGTGGCTCACTTGAGCTTTTAATCAATCTTGATTTTTGGCTTATATCCTAAATTTAGTTAACATTGCGGAGGGGCAGTGTGTATGATCCACATGCATCATGGTGGGCCTACAAATATTTCGTAGCATCACAATTTTAGGGTTGATAAAAGAAGTCAAATCAATTTTTAAGAACAACGAGTTACTTCTAAAGAAATAATTATTATCCATTTAAAATGCATTTATATTTACTTTTAAAAAATTAAACATACCTTAATCATACGATGTTTTCCCGAATGATTTTGGACCATTCGCTGCTTCATTTAATCCATGCATTTGATAGGTACCAATTAGATGAGGATCATTTTCACTCTCCACAATTTCAGTGGTCAAGATATCCGCACGCATGTCCACACGTGTCACCACCATTTTGAAAATTGTAATGTGAACAGAGCAGTGGATTTCTTAGAACGAAGGAGACCGTTGAGGGCGTGAGTGATGCGTGCTCGTAAGTCGTGACCAAACATTCAATGCGTACGTTTACACTGTAATAATGATAGTGTCTATATTTCTTTGCATGGGCCCACGTCGGAGGGAAACGGTACCTCTCTACAGTGCTGTTGTACAACAAAGAGCGTGAAACACCTTGTGCCTGTGGGCCCACCTCGACGTTGGTGAGACATCCATTCCGTCTATCGGTCCATTCACCTCATTTTAGTACTTTAGTCAAATTATTAGGTCCTGAATAATTCAGGTGGACCATACCACAGGGAACAGTGGGGATGCTAACGTCCACCATGGATAGATTCCTGAGGTCATGGTGTTGTTTATGATGCATCCAACCCGTTCATCAGGTGATCCTCACTAGAGAGTTCGTCATGGTACAAAAATCAAATGGGATATATGGAAAAAATTTAGAGATTTTAGGCGTGATTTTACACTCTTCCTGTGTATCGTACCTGAGGTTTGAATGTAGCTTGTATTTGTTATGTACGGTGAAAATGGAATTTTGAGCCTGATGGACAGTGAGGATGTTACACGGAGTGATGGTGGGCCTCACAGAGCTCTAGTGTTGCACGCGTTTTCTACCACAGTGTTGCAGGAGGATTTCGGTACCCGTCTTTCTATAATATTCCGATCTGGTGCAAATACGGGTGGATTCTGTTGGACGCGGATTTCCTGTGAAAGCCTTTCGCAGGAACTTCCTGCGTAAGGATGCTGGGTGGGGCCCACCGAGATGTTTTCGATCAATCCGCCCCGTCCATACGTTTTTATAACTCATTTTAGGACGTCTGATCAAAAATGAGTTGGATCCAAAACTCAATTGAGTCACACAAGAGGAAAAATTGGGGAAAGAAATTTGTACCGTTGAAACCTTCCTGGGCTCCATTCTGATGTTTATGGGCTATCCAAACCGTTCATAAGGTCACTCTCAATAGGATAAAGTGAAAGAACCGAAGAAAAATATACTGATACAAAACTTTCATGGCCATAAGAATGTTTCAACGGTGCTCACCGTATCCCCATTGTTTCCTCTCCGGTGGCTCACTTGAGTTCCTAATTTTTGATCACATGTCCTGAAATGATCTCCTGTAACTGATGAAAGGAGTGCATTTCTCATGAATATCGCAGAAAATCCGCGTCGGATTCTGTTGGCGCTGGCCTTTTCCTACTAACACGTAGACCCGTGGCGTACGTGCATGACATTTAAGCCGCTCATCAGGAAGGTCCATGGTGTAGATGGCTGTATTTATGTGTGTGTATATATATATATATATATATATATATATATATATATATATATATATATATATATATATATATATGGGAAAAGGTACTGTGCGCTCGACCTAACGATAGTGATGCATGTCGACTATCAACACCGTGCATTTGATGGGTACCCTTTAAATTATGGAATATCTCAAAAATCAGCTGTATACGGAACTCAGGTGGGCCATACCATCTAAAATCATGTGAAAATACCGTTAAAACATATAAAATCACTTGGTGGGGGCCATCTGAGTTTTGAATGCTATTGAAACTTAGTATGACCCCTAATCCTAGTGGTACAAACATAATAGATGGGCTAGATTTACAAAACACATCTCGGTGGGACCCAAAAAAGATTATGAATATTTTAATGGTGCACAACCCCTCTCCACTTCTGTATGTAGTATGGCCCACAAAAGTGACAGATTGACTTTATTTTTCAGACTTAGGCCCACGATGGAATAGTGCATCTGACTAATGGGGTAGATGTTTGAAACGCATCACGGTGGGGCTCACACAGCTCAACCTCATGGGAGGGACCCGTGAGGCCGAGCGCGTAGTACCTTGGAAAAGGTACCATGCGCTCAACCTCATGGGAAGTTTTCATAAGGTCCCTCATGGGAAGTTTTTATAAGGTCAAAGGTGTATGGCCCTAAAGTTATGTATGCCGAACATCAGCACTATGCATTTGATGGGTTCCCTTTAAATTATGGAATATTCTAAAAATCAGCCGTAAAAGGAACTTAGGTAGGTCATACCATATAAAATCATGTGAAAACCTGGCTAAAACATATAAAAGTACTTGGTGGAGCCCACTTAAAATTTGGATGCATTTGAAAACTTGGTCTAACCCCTCGTCCAAGTGGGACACACACATAATGGATGGCTTAGATTTATGAACCACATCTTAATGGGCTCAACAAATGATTATGAATGTTTTAATGGGAGGGTAACCTCTCTCAACTTTTGTATGTGGTGTGGCCTAAAAAAGTTATGGATTGACTTGATTTTTAAGTCTGTGGCCCACCATGGAATGGTGCATCTAATTAATGGGTAGATGCTTGACACGCATCATGGTGGGCCACACAACTTGACCTGATGGGAAGTTCCCATGAGGTGGACTGCATAGAACAATTTTCCGTCCATTTATCTTTTTATTTATATTTGAGTACAATCTAACTATAAAGTGGCCTAATTTTTTTTATACAAGACAATCGTGTAAGTAGTCGTCGCATGATCATTAGCTTAGATGTCTAGCATGTGTAATTTGTATCCCCGTGTGAGAGGAGAGTGCCAAAAGTGCATATTTACCGGAGGTACTCCAGCATTCCATATCCATACGCATGCACGTGGAAACCGTATATGTATCATATAATGCTCCCAATATAAACCATTAATATACTCAGACCACTTCAAATGAGTCGTAAATAATGCATTAGACTTAATTATCTTTATCTGTGTACAAATAAGGTTGTAATGAGCCAAGCTAGCTCGAAAAGCTCGCTCGGCTTGGCTCGATCTAGCTCAACTTGACTTGACTCGACTCGAATGACAACTTGAGGCGAGCCAAACTTTATATGTCCTAGGTCGTATTGAAAACAAGTCAAATTCGAGCATAGTAGAACTTGACTCGATTCAACTCGATTCCAGCTTAGCTCGACTCGAATATATATATATTATAGTTTTTAAAATAATAATAATAAAACTTAAACCATGCCCTATCTGTCCATCCTAATTTTATCCTTTTCCTTCCTTACATAACTCGTCGCACTCTCTCTCTCTCTCTCTCTCTCTCTCTCTCTCTCTCTCTCTCTCTCTCTCTCTCAGCACCAACAACAAGGTACCCTCTATAGATTTATCTAATATTACATTATTATTATTATTATTTAAATATTTGATTTAGGGGTTGGGTTAGTTGGGTCGGGTTGCTAGGTTGAGTCAAGTATGAGTTGGGTACTGAGTTGGGTCAGCAAGTTGGGAGTAGATTTGACTCAACTCAAGATAAGCTCGCATCGACTCGATCCACTAGCTTACCTCAAGATCAACTTAGAAGGTTTGACAAACAAGCCAAGCTTCAATGATAAGTTTGAGGCCGAGCTCAAGCTCGAACTCGAGGAGAGCACAGAAAGGCCAATCCAAGCCCAATGTACAGCCCAATGTATAAAAGGTGTCCAATAAATTAATGGTATAACAAAAGACAACCAACTGTGTAAGTACCACAAAACTATATATCACTGATGAGAGGTTTGGATTCGTTCAATGGTTATGATTTCCTCAAACGTTTTTTAATATCAAAAACCATCTTATTATCTGAACGGTGTGGGCTATATTATAGTGGATGCCACGTAGGTAAAGTTAGATCACGCGTTATGTATGCTTATATAGACACGTGTAATGTAATGATCAGGTAGACGCGAGGAAAATTTGAAAAGATGAATATCATCTACGTGCCATCCTCGCACGTGTACCAATTAGGAAGGGGGTCATCCGTGAACATTCGCTTGCCAACCATCCATCAGGTGGGCCACACTCATACGAGGAAGATGGATAGTTATAAAAACAAATAAATAACTGCTCCTGTTCAACGTGCACACCAGCGTCGGTATTGGCACGGATCTCGCATCTTCGACATCTCCTCGTGGGAATCGTTCGACCATTTCTCCCACGTGTGGAACATAAAGTGATGATTGGAGACGTGCTCGGTGACAGATGCGTGTATATTCCGAATAAGTTATCACTGGTACGGTTAATATCCGTTCCTCCGAAAAGCAACACGCTCCACCATCAAGTGGGCCGCATGCATACGTTGATTATAGTATGCGGCCATCTTCCTTTTGTGAGTGCTCGTTTTGTTTTCTTTCGCATGATCTTTCACATGTATGTATTATATTCAAACCATTTTTCTATCTCGTGAGCCCCTATTAATGCTTGAGTCGAAAAATAAGACAAATTGAAAGATCAAGTGAACTACGTAGAAAAATGAAGTAGGGATTCAACGCTTACCATTCAAACCTTTTTTGGTATCATAAAGGTTTTGAATCAATATTATTTTTTTTCCTCTTCATTCAAGTATTTGTTACCTTGTGAATAGATTGGATGGAAAATAAATTTTACGGCGGCCCTGCTAGTGTTTTAACCGTGAGAATAAATGTCCCCTCTTCTATTTGTGGTGTGGTACACTTGATCTTTGGATATAACTTATTTTTTGGATCATGATCAAAAAATATCACGTTAAGTGGGTGAACCATTTGGATATAATAAATATACATCATTTTGGGCCAAACTTTAATTTCTTTTGAACCGTTTATACAACTCGTAGCTGGAGGAGTGTGTCTTGGCACGACACGTCCCCACATTAGGCACATGGGTGGTGCGTGGTACACTAGCAAATCCGCTTCGGAATTTGAACGGTCTAAAACCCATGAATGTGTGACATGTATAAACAAGATTGAGTAATTGATAATTAGATGAATTATAGGGTCCTGCTCATCAATCGTCCGCTACAGCTAGCATGACTTCATACATGTGGGGTCCACTGTTTATTATGTAAACCGTTGATCCAATGGACACGAACATGGACGGAGGCGCCATGGAAATCTACAAATTGAAGGATTGTGCTGTTCAAAATATGGAAGATTTTTAAGCAACCCCGTCTTGAGCTGGGCCAATTAGATCAATGGCTTAAATCACAGGGCGATGGGTCTCACAAGGAGATCAAAGTTACATGGCCCCCATAAAGATGTATTTATTATATCCACACCGTTCATCCATTTTTCGAGATCATTTTAGAATATTACCTAATAAATGAATCATATCCAAAGATTAAATGGACCACACCAAAAATAGCAGCAGAGATAATAATGTTCACCATTAAAAATTTCATAGGACTTATCATAATGTTTATTTTGCATCCAATTTGTTCGTAAGGTCACAAAGACATGGACGAAGAGGAAAAATAAATTTCATATTGTTTCAAAACTTCTATAAATCCTAAAAGAATTTTAATGGCAGACGTTCAATCTCCCACTGCTTTTTACAGTGTGGTCCAGTTGATGGTTAGATCTATCTTATTTTTCGTCTGAAGTCTAAGACTAGCTATAAAAATGAATACACGGCTTAAATATAACACATACCTTGTGATGGGGCTCACAAAACTTACCGACGCCAATACACGAGCTTTATAGCTGATGTGATGTACACCAGCGAATCAAAACACGGATGTTTGAATATGTCATGTTCGTACCTTACCTTAGATGTTGGATGATGTCACACCCGTTCCTTATCCTAAATTGAGAAACGTAATTTCGGAGAAGTTTCCAATTGCCAGATTTTATTAATTTTTTGAAAATCTAATTTTCATTTTCTGTCATTTATCTAAACAAACGTTTTTTATTTTATTTTTAAATTTTTATTTTTAACTTTCATTGCTCCTACCCGAGAAATGTGATTTTCTAGAAATAAAGTACGAGACAATATATTTCCTGACAAAGTGCCCCCACAGACGTGCCACTGTTCATCTAGTATCATATGGTAAGTGCCCAGTACATGTAATGGATCATCTTCAAATGACACGTGGATGTAATTTGTAAATATACTACTATCCATTTTAAAACATTATACATATGCTACTGTGCTACACATGTAAATTGTCCCATTACTCATTTTCATCGACTTGTGTTTCAACGTGCCACACACCCTAACGTACCACTTGCAATCTTTATCACCCTCATCATTAAAGCAGTAGAATAGCTGTTACGTCCATCTTGGTAAATCTGTTGTGTATTTAGGTTGTCCACCCATTTTTTCAGCTCAATTAAGATGTTATACCAAAATTTAAGTAGTACCAAATTTTCAAGAAACCTTTAGATATTATTTAAGTGTGATTGTTCAAAAAATATTATTTCCTGTGGTGTGGTTCACCTCAGATTTTGATATGCTTATTAATTATTTTGAAAAGCCTCCTAAAATGGGCTAGAAAAATGGATGGACATGGTAGATATACAAAACATTATCAAGGTGAGCTACATAATAACCGTAAGGTGTATTCAGGTAACACCTAATCTGCTTTCCATCTTCAAACATGACAACCACTCGTTATGAAATATATCCACCAAAACCTACCCCCATTATACTAGATGTGATATATGTCACCCTCGTCCTCAAGCACAGCATCGATATGCACACGTACCAAAAACAACTACATGACATGATGTGTTATTATAGCACATTAGTCATCATCCATCTTAGTGCTTGGGTGTGCCTGCAATATGTACTGCTGTTTATTTTCAAGAATTCCACATGTGCTAATGTCATTGGTATATGAAGAATATGTGCCGCTATTTATTTTCAAGTGTTCTACGTTTGCCAATGTCTCACGTGTGAATCTAAGACACATGCTACAAACCATTTTCAACACACATTCTATTTTCAAGTCAATTTTTAATGAGATTTATTTTTTTTTGTAAACCAAAACAATCAAATTAAAAACTATTATTGAAAAACAATAAAAAAGCTGGAGTGAAACCCAACGATGACTATCATTAATACTTGTATTATGTCTCATTTTAGCTATTCTATGGAATTTTTAAGAGTGAACTGATGGTAACTATTTTAAGTAGTTGTAGCCGATCTCTTATGGAAACTTTATTTTAAACTTCACATTGAAAAAAAAAAAAAAAAAAAAAAAAAAAAAAAAAAAAAAACAGGATTGTATAATAGATAAAACATTTAAAACTTTATAGATTTTGAAATATAAGGGCAAAAACTCTTTTTTGTCTTTTTGACAAATCGATTTAAATAATTTTTTTTAAATAAAACACATTTATTCTAAAAAATAAAAATAAAAAACTTTTACAAGCAATTAAAAAAATTGAAATTACTCATCACCACCCATTTATACAAGTCAGTGGAAAGTGAAAAAAAAATTAGTAGAGAGAAATTGATTTATGAGATTCTAATTATTTTAATTACTTTTTATTTTAATTTTATTTACATATAATAAATACATATATATACATGTAATCATTTTTTTTTCAATCCATTCTTTTAGTCTTTCCTTTCTTTTTCTTCTTCTTCCTTTTTTTTTTTTAAAAAAATAAAAATAAAAATGCAATTTCATTAACCAGGATTGTAACTAAATTTAGGGAACGCTCGTATGTTAGCTTAACACCGTTTTACAACTGGAAATAGCTCATCCTTCTTACTTTTGGCACTCATATAAGGTTATCTAGATCAGCCAAATTATTTAACACAGTTTGGATGGCATATATCTCTAGAATTACATTCTGATCAAGAAATTCTAACAATGAAATGGATGGTTAAAAGTATATTTATGAGTGGTCCACATTCCAACGTCCGAATCAGATGCTACTGTCCACTTATCAGTGTTTTCTTTTGTTTTGTTCAGCGATTTGAACGGTCTGGATTTCCATAGAACTATTAGGTTGAAAAGTTGTTATCATTTTTAAAATAGTGGTGACTATCATAGTAATCTGAACCTTGTAATTAAATTAATAGATACTGACTCAAGTCAAGGAAAGATAGCCCGAGTCTTCAGGTCAACCCGACCAGACCCCACCCGGCTGGAAATTTGAGTTTTCAGATTTTTAAACTATGCATTCAAAGGGAAAGCTGAAGATTGGAATCAAAGATCCTCCAATCTGAGGAGATTTTTAGGACGTCGATTTCATGCAGCCTCATGAATTGCAGGCAGTGATATATGTTTTATGTCCACTCCATCCATCTGTTTCACGAGCTCATTTTAGAGCATTGAAACCAAACGTGAGATAGATCTAGAGGTGGACCACACCATCGGAAGAGTATGAATTGAATGGCTACCATTAAAAACTTTCTGAGACCCACAGAAGTTTTTTGGATCAAGTTGATATTTGTATTTTCCCTTTATCTAAGCCAGAGTCATCTTACAAACATGTTTGATGGCATGTTATAAACTTCAGTGGACCCTAGGAAGGTTATAATAGTGAGCACCTTTATCTTCATTGTTTTTTGCTGTGTGGTCCACTTAAGGGTTCTATCTTTCTCATATTTGGGCTCATGCACTAAATTGATCTGGCAAACAAATATACTTCCACACGTCTACCCAAAAAAAAAGGGACCCTGAGCTTATTATATATGTGGAGTCAAGGATCATATAATTAAGAGTAGCGATGGATCAGGTCGGGTCAGGTTTAGCACTAATCTGACCCATTTATTAACTGGGCCATGAGTTCTGGCCGATCCTGACCATGATTCATTACCCTACTCTTACCCAACTACTTAAATTTATAAAGTTAAAGAATGACGCAGACCAACTCATTTGATCGTAATGGGTCTGGTGTGCAAGTGGCCTGACTGGTCATGACCATATTTTAAACACTTGAAAACCCGACTTGACTCAATATTCAGCTAGTTTGAGTCAATTCAAACACTTCACCTGGACCAGCTTTACATTTAATACTCTAAATTAGAACTACTTTGAAAGGTGATGAAAATTTAAAATCGTAAGAATTAGAATATATTTTATATAATAGACACTTATAAGTCTCAAGTTGTGTTGAGTCGATACGACAAGTCTGCCTGAGTTGGGAACACATCACGCCTTAGCTCGAGTTTCCCAGCGACTCGTCTTGAAATCTGGTTGACTCAACCAGATTTTGAGTTGAGTCAGTGAGTTTTAGAACTACGGTCCCAACTCAAGTTAAAAATGGAATATTGGGCTGAAGGTAGTGGATGCATGGTCACGTGCATGCATGCATCATATTTTTGAGGTTTGGGTTAGTTGGATCGAGTCATCTGAGCTGGACTATTGTTAACTGGGGTAGTGCAAACCTGGTCCATTGATCTAAATGGGTCACATTTTTTAGCCCTAGCTTGGCCTGCAACTCATTTAGCTTGGCTTGAACTGGCTTGGAACTGAGTTTGACCCTGAGCTGATCCAACCCATTGGTGCCCCTACATGTAATTTTTACAGAAAAAATCTTTCAGGTCATACGTGCACGGCACGACAGGTGCACCTTCTATTCTACTTTTACCATTAGATAATAGTTTTGGGTTATTCCCAAGTGAAGCCAAATTGGGTGGTGGTCCCAACACCACCCACCTTGGTGGTGAAACACTATTGAACCCACCGTGATGTATGAGTTTTATCTACCCGTCTATTTTGCTTGCTCATTTTATGGCATGTGTCTAAAAATAAAGCAGATTTGAAGTTCAAGTGGACCATACCATAAAAATCAATGATGATTGAATGCCCCACATTAATACTTTTTTAGAGCCACAAAAGTTTTGGATCAAGTCATATTCATGTTTTGCTCTCATTCAAGTCTGCATAACCTTATAATTAGGTTAGATCAAATAGATATTAAAGTAAGTCTTTGGAAGGTTTCTACTATATATGTCATTAACCTCATTGCTTTCTTGTGTTGTGGTCTACTTTATATATATATATATATATATATATATATATATATATATATATATATATATATATATATATATATATATATATATATATCGGAAAAGGTACTATGCGCTTGACCTCACAATAAGCTCCTGTGAGGTCGAGTTATGTGGGCCCCATCGTGATGTGTGTCGATCATCAACATTGTGCATTTGATGGGTCTCTTTTAAATTATGGGATATCCCAAAAATCAACCATATAAGGAACTCAGGTGGGCTATACAATTTAAAATTATGTGAAGATACCGTTAAAACATATAAAAGCACTTGGTGGGGCTCACCTGAAATTTACATGCGTCTGAAACCTCATCCAAGTGGGACACACATAATGGATGGGCTGGATTTGCAAACCACATCTCAGTGGGCCCAAAAAATGATTATGAATGTTTTAATGGTACACGACCCCTCTCCACTTTTGTATGTGGTGTGGCCCACAAAAGTCACAGATTGACTTGATTTTTGAGACCTAGGCCCACAATGAAATGATGCATATGACTGATGGGGTAGATGTTCGAAACGCATCACAGTGGGGCCCACACAGCTCAACCTCATGGGGAGGATGCATAGTACCTTTTCCACACACACTCTTGTAATACAATGAGGCGGGAAACAGACAAATACATATGTATATAAAAAAACATACATCAAAGTACACCCCATGGTGCACCACCTGTGATACTATATGGCGTCTAAAAACCACGCTTTCAAAATTTCTCCTAATTTTTATTTCATTTTATTTTATAAAAAATACTTTTAGATGCTTAGATGACGTTGGTGTTCTACTTTATTAAGGTTCAACCACCTCTAGGGCATCATTTCCCATCCATCAATCATGTTGGGCCTTTTATATTCATCAACGTTCATCGCATGCTCAACATTTAATCCAAAGTCCAGAGACAATCCAAAGTCCAGAGACCAACATATGGCATGATTTCACGTGGGATGGGACCTGCTAAAATTTTCAAAGATAAATCATAAACTAGCTGGATCTCACCATATTTCTAAAACTTGGTGGCTTGGCTTAAACTTCAAATGATTTCAAGCCGAGTCATTGTGAAAACGTGTTGTAATCTTGACTTGGCCTCAAGTTGGTGTGACTTGGTCCATATGATTTGACATGACTCAAAAGGGATTTTATAATTAAAAAAGGAGTAAGAGCTGCGTTTTTCACCAACCAGCCAAGTAGCTTATCTTGATTTTTACTTATTAAATTGGAGTGATTAAGTAACATTAAATTACAAAATTACTAATAATTGATCATAAACTAAACTTACTCATCTTAAATAAATTACTTAATTACTACTGCTTAGAAAAAGTAACTTGCTAGATGGTATCCAAACAGGCTTAAACGGAGCAACGACCTTTCAGGCCAAGTCGAGTTTTTAAATTTTCGAGTCTTCAAGTGATTACAATTGCCAAATCAGTATGATTTTAAGGCAATGCCCCACCCATAATGGGGTCCACATTTTCTAAGGTCTGAAATTAGCATCCAATTGGGCCATGTGTATAATGTATAGAGGATGGCCAAATAGCATTCAAACCCAAATCACAAAAGTGGCCAGATGAAGAGTAAGGATTTGAATGCTTAGGTTTACATTATGTCCAAAGGAAACTTTGAAGAAATCTAATCCAAGTCATCCAACTGCTTTTTATCCTTTTTGGTAGTAGCACGGATTAGGTGTGGCCGGATGTCACCCAAGATGGTGTGGTCTTATCCATGGCCCACCTTGATGTATGTATTCTATATCTACACTTTTCAGATCATTTTAGGGCATGAGCTCAAAAGTGTAACGGATCCAAATCTTAGGTGAACCATACTATGGGAGACCATTAAAATAATTTTGTGGGCCACAAAAGTTTTGGATCAAGTTTATTTTTGTTTCTTCCCCCTTCATCTAGGTTTTTACGACATTATCAACAGTTCGGGTGGCTGATAAACATTTAAGAAACATTACAGTCAGCCTTAGGAACTTTTTAATGGTGTGGCGTTCAATCACCACTATTTCTTATGGCATGGTCTACCCAAGATTTAGGCCCATTTCATTTTTGGGCTTATGCTCTAAAATGATTTGAGAAAATGGATGGACGACGTGGATATAGAATACATATATCAAGGTGGCCCCACGGTAAGGGCCATACTGTCTTGGGTGAGGCTAGGACTGCACCCAATCCGCTCCTCGTTGCGTATTCCTAGTCTCCATAGCGCTTTTTTCTTTTGCTAAGCAATGCTAATTACAAGTAGGATTAAAAGTTGGGCGGGTTCAACTCAACTGACCCGTGACCATGCCGACATTGGGTTAGGCTTTGGCAGAATGTATCAGGTTTGGTCTTGAGCTTGGGCCATACAAACACTAACCTGATAAAACTTGGGTTGAGGTCTCGGGTTGCCTAACCCAACCCGAACCCAATCAATATATAAGTTCCTTATAAATTAATTATAATTGAGTGCGGATCATCCGTGTTGAAGGCACCATAAATTGCAATGTCGTTGGGGTTTCATTGATCCACGTCATTTCCGATGACTCAAGCTAACAAGATACACTAAATTTCTCTCTCAAATAGATCGCTTGATAAACAATACGACTTTTAAAGTAGTGGTCCTATATTTTATCTTGTTTGTTTAGAAAAAATGAACTTCTTTACGATAAATAATTACATATATAATTAATAAAGTTATAGAAATATATGTATTGAAAATATAATAGACTAATGTAATAATGAAAATATTAGCATATATCTACCCCACCAACCCAACCAAGCCCGCTCTTGAGAATTCCCAACCCGAGAATGGGTTGGGTTGGATTAGGGTTGAGGCACATGAACCATGGGTTAGGATAGGGTTGAGCACCATTCGGACCCAATTACCCAAACCCAACCCACCCAACTTTCAGCCCTAAATTTACAAGCTTCCCATCTTCAAGCCCCAAACGCACCACACGTACCCACATTGTAAATGTCGTATCTAAGACGTCCGGTCGGTTCCCCAATTGCATTGCATGCATGTGTACATGTCCTGAGATAAGGCTGGCCTCACCATAACCCGACTCGGTGGGGCTGGGAAAACCTTGTGTTCTACGAGGCCTTGATATGGTCCATCCCACGTAGGACATCCACAGAGCTTGACAAAACCACTTTAAAAAATGGTAGTGGATTTGTTGAGGCCAGTCAGGCTACAGGGAGACGCCATTCCAATAGTCCATCTTTTCTCTTATAAATATCATGCGGGCCAATGAAGTGGCATCACATCACAGCCTGATATAACTTATGTTAAGCGGGACTGAATCCACTTCCAAAAGGTTAGATTATTATACATTACGGTAGCCCAATCAAACCCGGCCACGTTAGGTCCGTGATAACAGAGTCTGTCACCGTGCAGTCTGCATCCCATCAAGTGGGCCCACACGTGTACGTTGAATATAGAAGGTGGGTATCTTCCATGGACTATTCATTTTTTTTTTTCAAAACACGTGTATGGTCCGGCATTATTAGAATGGGGGCATCATTCCATGAATAGCTATGATCTCTCACAAATGCACCACAGTTGCATATGTGCCTGGAATTTGGATTGTACATATGTGGCCAACGGCTATGCCTAAGGGCACACGGATTAGCTGGGACCCAGGATCCAGCCAGGTGGGTGCAACCCTTGGCTGCGGAGCCCACTTCGTTGCATGTGTTGTATATCAGTCTGTCCATACGTTTTTCCAGCTTATCAGAGGGCATGGCCAGATACAAATCTCAGGTGAACCACGCCATAAGGAGTTGAATTATTATTAGAAATTTCTTAGAGATAACAAAAGTTTTGGATAAAGCTGCTATTTGTGTTCTACCTTCGTGTTGGTCTATATTATGGTGGACCTTAGAAAGATTTCAATGGTGAGTGTTCAATAAACACTGTTTCTTATAGTGTCATCTACCTGAGATTTGTATATGTTTCATTTTTTAGTTCATACCTTAAAATAAGCTGGCAAAATGGATGGATGGTGTGGATACATAATGCGTACATCAAGGTGAACCGGCCCACAGTCGGGGTCGTTCCCACCTGGGTGAATCCAGCGTCACAGAATTCGAAATTGCAACAGATATTCCAAACCGTTGATTATAATTCTTCAGTTAGAAAACGGTCCAACTAACAGTCACCATTCAATGGCCAATAATAGTCAACCGATCTGCACTACTATCATCTAATTTTAATGACCGTTGCCATAACGCCCATCTAAATTGAACGGACTAAATGCCATGCATGTGTGACATGTGTAACAGTGATAGATAAATTATAGGGCCTTGCTTATCAGTCATCTGACGAGCATGATTTCATGCATGTGGGGTCCACTGTTTGTTGATGTGAACCGTTGATCTGATGGACATCAATATGGACGGAGACGCTACGAGGATCTTCCAAATTGAAGACCCTGGTAGTCGGGTTGCATCCTTCCAAGTATGGATTGTTTTTAAGCACCCCCGTTCAAGGCAGGGCCAATTAGATCAACCGTTCAAATCACAAGAGGATGGCCCCACATGCACTCGATCTTGCATGCCTGTGAAGTAGATGTTTGATGATGTCATTCCCATCCCTTATTAAATTTTGAATTTTTGAATATTTTTATAGTTCCAAATATATTTATAAGCTAATACATTATAAAATCTGAAACGGATCATAGAACCACTGACTCAATGTGTTCCTTGAGAGATTGCAATGTCTCGATCTCGATAGAGACTCGAGAAATGTGTGAGGGTGTGTTAAAAAATGTTGGAAATTTTATACAGATTAATTTAATTTCTGTATAATGTGGAAACCGAAAATCATAAATGCTATAAAAATTGAACAGGCTGAAGCACGTCTGAAAACGTTGTCCTTAAAGCGTTATTTGCCCTTACTCAGGTCAGTTGAGTATGCTGATAGGTTACAGGCAAATAGCTTCTAGGATACGACGAGCCTGATGTGGGTCTACGTTCAGCAAACACGAAAGCCCACTAATAGAACTCTGTTACAAAGTCTGACAGAAATACATAAAAAGAAAAATTTTCAGAATAAAGAAAAGGAAGAAAATTATTTTAAACCACTGCATTGGTCAAGTCTTTAGCCACTGGTTCAGTTGAACCGTTCTAGACCACACCGTTGGTCTGTTCTTCTTCGCAATGGTTTAACCGTTGCTATCTTGCTGGAATTACTGGAGTATAGAGAGAGGAGTAGTGGGCTGTCTCAAATTCGTATGGTAGTGCTGGATTGAGTTGTAAGAGATGGTTTGGAAACCCATCCAGGCTCTCCTTTTATAGGCTAAGGTGGCTAGGGGGTTATGGTCCAGAGACTTAATTTTCATTAAGCAATTTTTGGCTGTTGGAAAACTAGCCGTTTTATGGCCGTTTTTGACTATTGTATATGGGCCATTAATCTATTGCATGCTGACTGTTGTGAGATAACAGCTAGCCGTTTTCTAGCTGTTGGGCTGGCCATGCAGCAGTTACAGCTGGACCCTTCACTTAATGGCTCAACTGTTACAGTTTTTACTGCAACAGCTCTATTCAGTCCATCTATATATACTGAGAGATCTCTCTCTTAGTCCTCTAGTCTCTCTGCTAACTAGTCACCCCCCATAGCCACTTAGTCGCACCACGACTAGCACACGTCTCGCTTCGGTTCGTGAAGGGAGCGACCCTCTGCGACACAATGTGCACGTGCGAAGTGCAAAGTGCATCACTAGCGCCTCTACAGCCATACTGCCTTACATGCCCATGGCCTCGCACCGAGCCCGTGACCGAGATCGAGACCGAAACCGAAACCGAGCCCGAGCCCATGCCCGTGCCTGAGACCGAGACCGAGCCCGAGCGTGAGCTCATGCGCGTGCGGGGTGTTTCAGTGCTTCGCACTGGAACACGCAAGTCTCATTGTTCACGGACTAGGTAAGCAAATATTATAGTACTCTACCATTATCATTTAAACCATTTTTTCTTCTTCTCTTTTTCCAATGTGGGACTATTCCCAAAAACCTACAAAAAGGTGTTTTCCAAACACTTTTTATATATTATATATTTTTTATTTAAAATATATTATTATTATTTTTATAAAATCAATATTTTTACAACAATCCTCCACTTGATTTTTTTATAAAAATATATTTTTCTCGGTTAAACATTTCTACCAGAATAATCAGCTTATATGCATAAAGAAAGATATCTTTCAATTTTAATCTTCCCTTAGTGTAAGTATCTCAAAACTCTATCAAAATGACTGGTAGCCGTAGCTTTGAACCAGTTATTTTTAGATAAGAGAGTCGGAGAAACCACACACATATTCGTTATGTATTGTTAAAGTTTCCACAATTTTAGTCAGCACAATTAATGGTCATGTACTTATCCTAATTCGTGAACGATCCTGAGAGAAAACTCCTAACTCTCATGAGAGACGACACCATCTCTACGTTCATATAGGTAAAATCCTTCCAGTGTCTCCGTTACCATAAGACACTTGTCTTAAAGATTGGATTTTATTAAGAGTTCTAAGACTCAACCCTCTTTCGTAACGCTCTGCACTTATCTATTATGGATGAGGTTATATAATTTAGTGCTGAAAACTTTCCACATATTAGTGACTTGTTCTTACCCATTAAACCCAAGATTAGAGATTTTCTGACTTTAGGTTGGGTTACCATCACTGGTGGAACTTTGGTTGAAGAGTTTCAACCCCATCCCTTTAAATGTAGCCTTTACTACCTCTCTCGGTAGAGGTTTAGTGAAAGGATTTGCCATGTTATTGCTTAATTTCACATAAGAAATAATAATGGTTTCATCTTGAATCAATTGTCTGACATAATCATGTCGAAGATTGATATGTCTAGATTTACCATTATAAGTGCGGCTATAGGCTCTAGCTAATGTGGCTTCACTATCACAATGTAGTGACACAGTCGATATGGGCTTTACACAAAAAAGAATTTCTAATAGAAGATCTCTTAGCCACTCAGCCTCTTTACTTGTTGCGGCCAGGGCTATGAATTCAGACTCCATAGTCGAGTGCGTTATGCAAGTCTGTTTCTTGGATCCCCAAGATACAGTTGCACCTCTTATGGTGAAAACCCACCCTGTAGTAGACTTGTTGTCCCCTACACTCAATATCCAGCTCGCATCGGTATATCCTTCCAATACGGCAGAAAACTCTGAATAAAATAGTCCTAAGTCTTTGGTTACTTTTAAGTAACCAAAGACTCTACTGATTGCATTCCAGTGTTCATTACTGGGGTTACTAGTAAACCTACTAAGTTACTCACAGCATATGCGATATCAGGTCTAGTGCATTGCATAACATACATAAGACTTCCTATAACACTCGCATATTCTAATTGTGCAATTGTTCTTCCAGTATTTTCTTTTAGTTTGATACTTGGATCAAATGGAATTTTTGTTTCTTTTATATTTACATGGTTAAACTTATTTAGTATCTTCTCAATATAATGAGATTGACATAAAGCATAACCCCCACAATGTTTTTTAACTTTGATACCTAAGATGGTATTAACTTGTCCAAGATCCTGTATTTTAAATACGGAAGAAAGAAACTTCTTTGTTTAAGTCACACCTTCCATTTTATTACTTATTATTAACATGTCATCAACATACGGACAGATAATAACAATATAATTACAATCTACTTTAAAATATATGCATTTGTCAGCTACATTATGCATGAAACCATGAGATAGTATTTTGGAATCAAACTTCTCATGTCACTGTTTTGGTGCTTGTTTTAATTCATATAATGATTTGACTAATCTACATACTTTGTTTTCATTTCCTGGTAGAACGAAACCTTCAGGTTGTTCCATGTATACCTCCTCATTGAGGTCACCATTGATAAATGCAGTCTTTACATCCATTTGGTGGATGTGAAGATGATGTATGGAAGCTAGCGCAAATAATATTCTAATGGATGTTATCATATCTACATGTGAGTATGTGTCAAAGTAATTTATCCCCTTTTTTTTTCTAAAACCCTTAGCTACTAGTCGAGCTTTAAAGGTTTGGATAGTCCCATCAGTGTGATATTTCTTCCTAAATACCCACTTACAACCTATGGATCTAGAACCTGTAGGTAAGTTTACTAGTTCCCATGTTTGATTTGATAGTATGGATTCCATTTCATCATTTATAACTTCTTTCCAAAAAGCTGAGTCTCTAGATGAAACAGTCTCTTTATATATTTTAGGATCATCTTCTATAGTCATTACTATAGGTATTTGTCTAATAACATTTTCTCTATCTGCTTCTACCAGATGGAAAATGATGCGTTGTGAGTCTATGTAGTCATCTCCTAAACTCTTTTCTATTCTTGTTCTTTGACTCATACGGGGTTCAATAGGAGCATCTACAATCTGTGGAGCTGTGCTATCTAATTCTCTATTAGGAGTTTGAATTTCATTATCCTTTGACTCCAAGGATAGTGAATTTTCAAAGAATTCAACATCTCTTGATTCTATTATTGTATTACACTCCATGTCTAGAAGTCTATAACTTTACTATTTTGTGCATACCCTACGAAGGCGCACTTAATAGCTCTTGGTCCTAACTTAGTTCTTTTTGGATCAGGGGTTCTCCAGTATGCAAGACACCCTACACTTTAAGATATCCTAGGTTAGGTTTTCTACCTCTCTATATTTCATATGGAGATATTTTATATTTTTTAAACGGAATTCTGTTTATTATATGATATGCTGTAAGCAGTGCCTCACCCCATAGACTTAGTGGCAACTTTGCTCTTATTAGCATAGAGTTGACCATATCTACTAATGTTCTATTATTTCTTTCAGCTATTCCATTTTGTTGAGGTGTGTATGGAGCTGTACATTGATGTACCAGTTCATGTTCTTCACAGAAGTTATCAAATTCATTGGAGAAGTATTCTCCTCCTCTATCGCTACGGAGAATTTTTATCTTCTTACTTAGTTGATTCTCTACTTCTGCTTTATATATCTTAAACATGTTCAATACTTCATCTTTGCTCTTTAATAGATAAACATACACATATCTAGAGAAATCATCTATAAAGGTTATGAAGTGCCGTTTACCTCCACGAGTAAGAATGTCGTTTAACTCAAGAATGTCGTTTAACTCACAGATATCACTGTGCACAAGATCCAATATTTGAGACGATCTTTCAACACTTGAAAAAGGTTTTTTCGTCATTTTGAATCGTATGCACACTTCACATTTATCGGTTTCATTATTTGTGTATGAGATTAAACCATTCTTAACCATGAACTTCAAGGTACTATATCATATATGGGCTAGTCTATCATGCCACAGTCCAGTAGATTCAACCATATACGCAAAAGTGCTACTTTCATTCAGAGAAAACTTAACCATCCCGTTAAAAGCATATCCCTTTCCAACAAAATTCTCATTCCTAAATAGAATCAGTTTTCCTGACTCGTACACCACCCTTATACCTGATTTTCCAAGAAGGTCCCCAGAAACTAAGTTTCACCTCATGTCTGGGACGTGCAGTACATTAGTCAGAATCACTTTCTTCCCAGAAGTGAATATCAGTTCAATAATTCCTTTGCCGACGACCTTCGATCGGACTTCATTACCCGTTTGGACTTCTTGACCATCAGTCAATTCCTCATAAGTTTTGAAGGCTGATTTGTCGTAGCACACATGTACTGTAGTGAAAGTATCATACCACCAGCCTGGAACTTTTTCTTGGATGATATTCACCTCAGTGATCATAGCCACGATATCGCCTTCTTCTACTGCACTTGCTTCTTTTTTAGATTTGTCATATCGGCATACTCAAGCGTAGCGCCCGATTTTTCCACAGACATGGCAAGGGCCTTTGAACTTTCTGTTCTTCTTTTGGACGTTTTTCTTGAATTTCCCTTTATTGGGTTTAAGGGAATCGTCCTTCTTAGGATTCTTGTTATTGGTGTTCTCTACTACATGTACCTTGGACGAGGCATTCCCGTTATCATTCTTTTTGTTACGATTACGGGATTCTTCCTCAATCCTGAGGTGTTTCTGGATTTGTTCCAGTGTGTAGTCCTCGATTTTATATAGTAACTTTTTTCTATAGTTTTTCCACATCGGTGACAATTTAGCGATTATAGCCCCGACTTGGAATGATTTAGGAAGATCGATTTTGATCGCTTTAATTTTGTTTAATATTAGCTGCAGTTCTTGAATTTGGGGCAGCAGCGGTTTATTATCTACCATGTCGAAGTCAAAATACCTAGCGATGAGAAATTTGTTGGTCCCTTTTTTTTCAACCTTGTACTTGAACTCCAGTGCGGCCCAGATCTCCTTTGCTGATGATGTCTGCTGGTACAGATCGTACAGGCGGTCAGAGAGAGCGTTCAGAATGTGTCCACGACACAAGAGTTCGTCTTTGACTCTTTTAGCGCGGGCAGCCACCTGTTCAGGTGTGTCGTTGTCAGTTGCTTCAAGTAGCGCTTGCAGATTTGGATTTAGTATGTAGTAGATCTTCAACGCCGTCAGGAGAAATTTCAGCTTGTCTTACCATCTTATAAAATTGGTTCAATCGAACCGATCAAGACGTATCAAGTCCTGATTCATCAACTTGATGGATGAAACGCTGTCGGCTTCCATCTTAAAATTAACGCTTTAAGATTTTTGAAAATTTTATACAGATTAATTTAATTTCTGTATAATGTGGAAACCGAAAATCGCAAATGCTATAAAAATTGGACAGGCTGAAGCACGTCTGAAAACGCTGTCCTTAAAGCGTTATTTGCCCCTACTCAGGTCAGTTGAGTATGCTGATAGGTTACAAGCAAATAGCTTCTAGGATACGACGAGCCTGATGTGGGTTTGCGTTCAGCAAACACGAAGGCCCATTAATGGAACTCTGTTACACAGTCTGGCAAAAATACATAAAAAGGAAAATTTTTAGAATAAAGAAAAGGAAGAAAATTGTTTTAGACCACTGCACTGGTCAAGTCTTCAGCCACTGGTTCAGTTGAACCGTTCTAGACCACACCGTTGGTCTGTTCTTCTTCGTAATGGTTTAACCGTTGCTATCTTGTTAGAATTACTGGAGTATAGAGAGAGGAATAGTGGGCTGTCTCATATTCATATGGTAGTGCTGGATTGAGTTGTGAGAGATGGTTTGAAAACCCATCCAGGCTCTCCTTTTATAGGCTAAGGTGGCTAGGGGATTATGGTCCAAAGACTTAATTTCCATTAAACCATTTCTAGCTGTTGGAAAACTAGCCGTTTTATAGTCATTTTTTACTGTTGTGCATGGGCCATTAATCTGCTGCATGCTGACTGTTGTGAGACAGCAGCTAGCCGTTTTCTAGCTGTTGGGCTAGCCATGCAGCAGTTACAGCTGGACTCTGCACTTAATGGCTCAGTTGTTACAGTTTCTACTACAACAGCTCTATTCAGTCCATCTATATATACTGAGAGATCTCTCTCTTAGTCCATCTATATATACTGAGAGATTTCTCTCTTAGTGCAAAGTGCGCCACTAGCGCCTCTACAACTACACTGCCTCACATGCCCACGCCCTCGCACCGAGCCCGAGAAGACCGAGATCGAGACCGAGCCCGAGCCCTTGCCCGTGCCCGAGCCCGAGCGCCTGCGCGTGCGCGGTGTTCCAGTGCGAACACTGGAACACGCAAGTCCCATAGTCCACGGACTAGGTAAGCAAATATTATACAACTCCACCATTATCATTTAAACTATTTTTTCTTCTTCTCTTTTTCCAATGTGGGACTATTCCCAAAAACCCACAAAAAGGTGTTTTCCAAACACTTTTTGTATATTATATATTTTTTATTTAAAATATATTATTATTATTATTATTTTTATATAAAATCAATATTTTTACAACAAAAAAAAGAATAAAAAAGAAGAAAAAAAATTGCAATAGGAGAAATGAAACCAATAAAGTAGGGATATGATAAATAAAATAATTAATTGACACTAGGTAGGGATTGAATGCCTACCATTAAAAACTTCTTAGGAGCATAAAAAGTTATTTGGACTAAGTTAATATTTATGTTTCCCTTTCATCTAAGTTTGAGTAACTTTAGGCGTGTTTGGATGCTACCGAATAAGGTATTATTTTATTTTATTTTGTTACTTACAGTAGTTCATAAGTAGCTTATGTCAGATAAGTAAGTTTTGTTCATGATTAGTTATAAGTAACTTTTTTTTACTTAAAATTACTTAATCACTTCAGCTAATTCCTTTTAGCTTTTTTACTTTTTCCTAATTTCTTTTAGCCTTTTTTTTTTTTTTTTTTTTAAAGAAACCTTTTTCCTAAGTCGCTAAAGAGAGAATCAAGAGAGACGAAAGTGAGAAAAAGTTGAGTAGAAACTACAATAAGCTAGTTGAGGCATAAGTAGCTTTAGTAACTTACAACCCAAATGCCCCCCATATGATTCTCATTGTTTCCTGTTGCGTGGTCCGTTTGAAGGTTCGATGTGTCTCATGTTTGGGCTCATGGTTTAAATTAAGCTGGTGAAATGAATGAACATAGTTGATATAACACATACATCAAAGTAGTTCTTGATGCTCTTAGGGCTGCAGGCAATGGAGTTGAGATATTTAAAGCATGGACACATCAACAGTGGGACCCAACAATCAATGATCTGAACGCTGAGTCTCTTCCACACATGTTAAAAAAAAAAACATATTATAAATGTGATGGCATCAAGGATGATTATATAATTAAGAGTAGCAATGGATTAGGTTGGGTTAGGTTTAGTCCTAGCCTGACACATTTATTAAATGGACCAGGAGTTGTGGTACGATCCGGACCCTGATTCATTACCCTAGTCTCACCCAGCTACTTCAATTTATTAAGCTCAAGCCTGACCCAGCCCAACCCATTTGATTGTATTGGGTCTGGTGCAACTGACCCAACTTGTCATGACCATAGCTTAGAAACTTGAAAACTTCCGCCACGTTCAACTGGGTTGAGTCAACTCAAAGACTTAACACGAACTAACTATATATATATATATATATATATATATATATATATATATATATATATATATATATATATATATATATATATATATATATATATTTACTGCTATAAGTAAAAAAGACTTTGAAGAAGGATGAAATTTTAAAACTGTTACACTTAGAAATGTCTGTAGACACCCCACCCAAGCTATATCTTGAGAAGGCTAAAACCATCCAGGAACCATGATCATACCTTGAACTAGAATCCCAACCAAAACCGAACCCTGACCCAAAAGTCTCCGATTCGCAACCCAAAACCATGATCCAAACCATTCAACACACATGTAACCCCGCCCATACCCTTTACCATGACCCGGATCCTCTTTACCCAAGCCAAAACATATTTTTCTGAGCTGAAAAATTCAAAAGGAGACTTCTGGGGGAACCCGCACACTGTACAAAGCTCGCACGTGCGAAACCGGCCCGAACTGAGCTCGGGCGGTAGTCTGACTACCGCCTGCGGTACTTCAGGTGCCGCCGCTAGTGGGCCGCGTGTGGACAGCTGTCCCAGTGTCCAAAAGTCAACTTTTCTTCAAAATTACCCTCCCAGATTTTACTATTTACCTTTTTACCATCCTCCATAATAAATAAGAGTGTGCTATGTGGCATTCCTCTCCCCTCAACCAATCACAAGCCTCTATTCCAACTTTTTAACCCTTACTTACCACCTATTTACCATTCAACCATTGGAAAAGGCTATAAATAGCCCTCTCCTCTTCTCATTTCAACACACCCCAACAACCAAGAAACCCCCTCCCAAGCTTAAGAGAGAGTGAGAGAAGAGAGTAAAGGAATGAGAAGGAGCTCCCAAGCCTTCAAGTCCAGATTTCCTTAACTATCCCCCTAGCCTTTCTCTCAACCTCTCTAACCCATAAGCTTAGCCCGGATTGGTCACGTTTTGGTCCATGTCCTAGCCTACTCAAGATCGAGCTAAAGATCCATTCATTTTACATACGAGCATTCATCATGACATTTATTTCCTTCTCAACCCCCCTGCTTCTCTAGATCTCTAGTGAACGTATGCTCTGTGACTTGCCGTATATCAGATCCTGTCACATCAGAAATTCCAGTGATCTAGTCCATTTTTTTACTTCTTTGCATAAGCATCATCACATCTGCCCTCTAGACATGCCATTGGATGTATGCTATGTGGCTTGCCGAAATCTCGAATCTTGCCGCATCAAAAATTCACGTGTGTGCCTATTCCCATCTCGGCCACAACATCCATCTTCCCCTTGAGATTAGTTTACCACACTTAGCAGAGACCATACATACGTATGGGCAGAGAGGGTGCTTAACACCTTCCCTCTTTGTAACCGAGGTCCCTTACCCGGAATCCCGGATCGCAGACTAGGAGTCAATTTAAGGTAGGAAAGTCTTCGGATTTCCCTCACCTTACGTATTCCGTAGTTCTAGCCGACCATGGGATTTCGAGATTTTTCGGCTAGTGGCGACTCCAACATCCACAATCAGCCTGTCACCCCCACCACAAAAAATATAACATTTAAATCAGCATGGGCGCTGATTTTTAGTGTCTACAGAATGGCGACTCCGCTGGGGACTTGCTAGCTCGTACTAGCTGAGACCCAACTCGAAATAGTGTGGTAATATAATCTTAGGGGATACTCTACATTTGCATTCATACCTTACATTTTTATTTTTATTTTTAAAAATGAGGATCGATTTTTGGCTTGCACTCATTCAAGGCTTTTACTCACCCATGCTTATCCAATCAAAAGTTGACACGACAAATCAAAAAGAAGAAACCATTATGCCTAAAAGGTACCCTCGGATAGCCTGAATTCATGGCTGATAATACCGCATTTACCTCAACCATGGATGAAATAACCCAAAATTTTAAGGCTCTACAGGCCCTTCTTACCCAATATGTTCAAAAAGAGACTGTCCAAACCATGCAAGTATCATTACCCAGTGTCTCAGTCATCTCAACTTTCCAGCATCCTCCCCATAATGGGAGTCACCTTCAAGGCCAATTTTCTGCAACTGAGAATCCTTTCCAACAGCCTCTCACTGATGAGAATCGCTATCAATACAATCTAGCACAGTCAGGAATCCCAGCCAGTTCCAACATCTTCCTCCTAATAGGAGATCCAATCAATTTCAGGGGACAAAACCCTCTTCGAACGGTCTCTCCGAAATCGAAGAGCTCCGGGAGCAATTGCGAGAGGTATAGAGGAAACTACAAAGGCAACAAGGGGTGGATCTCTCATCCACCAAATTCAGGGATCTTTGTCCCTTCCCTGATGCAATGGCACCTCAAAACTTTGAGGTACCAAAATTCAAAAGGTATGATGGTAGGGGGTGTCCTATGAACCATTTAAAAGCATTTTGTGGAGAGCTTAATACTCTGGCAGGTAATAACGGAGCGTTGATCCGGTTGTTTCAAAAATCCTTGAAAGGCAATGAGTTAGATTGGTACACGTCATTAGACCATCATTGAATCAAAACTTGGGAACAACTTTCTCAAGCTTTCATTAATCGTTTTGTGTACAATCTTAATGTAGCGCCCAAAAGGGCGGATCTTGCTGCCTTAAGGTAGAGGAATGATGAGTCATTGTTAACTTATGTTGGACGGCGGCAGGACATGGCCGCCAGAATGAAAACACCCATTGATGACGAGGAGCAAATCTACATGATCATCTACTCGACAAACTCGAGTATCTCCGGATACCTCGTATCATATCCATATGCCAACTTCACCCAACTCATCCGTGCTGGGGAACGAGTCGAAGCCGGAATAAGAGCTGGAACGATCTCCCCTTGGTGGCCTCATCAGGCCTCCCCAGTACAGTGGATAATGGAAGGAAGGCCTAATGGATACGAGAACAGTAACAGAAATGTTCCTGACCTCCATCCAACAGAAGAAGACAATTTCGTCGCCTCTACCCAAGGTGCTCAATTCGCTCTTCAAGAAGGACAATTGCAACAACAACAACAAATGGAGATTCCTCAGTACCTCAGTCATGGTCAGCAGATGATAATGACCCGAGAACTTAGGCAGTTTACATCGATAGCCCAAACTTATAGTGAGGTACTAGCCATGCTAGTCCAAAAGCAAATACTTACACCGCTACTGCCTAGGCTCCCCCCAAACCCTCTGCCACCAAATTATAATGAGAATGAGTACTGTGCATACCACCAATCCCGAGGCCACATAACGGACCGTTGTTTTGCCCTGAAACATGTGATCCAAGATATGATTGACAACCAAACGATTGTGGTTACTTCTCCTGCTATTGCCACCACTAATTACACTCTCTAGAATCGCCTGCCATCGTATCAAGTATGCCCCAGTTCATCAGGAACTCCTACTAACAATATCAATCAAGGAGAGCCACCCCCGGTCAATCCAGTCCATATATCCTTTATCTCACAAGGGGCACCACCTGCCTATTCAGCCCCTACTCCAACCCTCGCGATACAAGAAAATGCTCCTTCCCCGATCAACATACCGCATGCCCTAGCAAAATCAGGGCCCAGCTTTAATCATGCGGTAACTTTCCAAGAAGGACATTCTGCTACTCAAAGGGTATTGTCTAGCTCTACTCAGTCTTCAATCCTTCAAGAGAAGAGTCTAGGACGAATAGTTCCCGCCTCTAGGATAAAGGTCGAGAAAGAGATTAATGTCGAGATCTTGATTAGCCCCAAGAGATCAACCATCACTTTTCAGGTCTTTGACATCACAGCTTCATTTCACCTCCTCTCTGATCGGTCTTGGATCCATAGAGTCAAGGCTCTCTATTCGACTCTTCATCAAAAGGCCAAATACATTTTCGGAGACAAGGCGCTGACCATTTTGGATGATCCTGAACAAATCTTTCCGATAGAAGCAGTCAACCATCAAGAGCTAGACATCCCGATCATAGACATACAATGCTCTGATGAGGATATCCCATACCATGGTCTCGAGCTCGAGACTGTGAATTGCATACCTCTTGCATGTCCCATCGACTGTGAATTGAATTCCCTTCAGTCGAGCAACAACATTTTTATTATTAGCTCGAATATCAAGAGAATGCAGGCATGAGAGGACTGAAATATTTGCTTCCAATGGGTGAGATAGCAAAGCACAAATGTATCAAAGGAGGGCAAAGTCAGTAAGAAGAGGATGATCCATTCATCTACACATCAATCAAATCCATCAGAGAAGGGATCGTTTATTTGGTTGGCAGGTCAAGATTCACCGTGGAAGATCAAATGAGTAAAATGAGCCCAATTGGGCTGTTTGAAAATGACTTGTGCAAGGGGCAAGAATTTTCTCTGATTGACTGGACCACAGTCTGGGTCCCACTTGAGCAGGAAGAATGTAAAGACTCACAATGCATCGAGGATGAGCTAAGGAAAGTGACATCCAACACCAACTCAGAGCTCAATCCCAAACTCATCATGACATTTGGGTATAACAATGAGAGCCCACCTACTGATCTATCTGGCCCTTCCTCCTAAGGGGAGGGAGTGCAGGGCAATAGCTAGTTCGCAATCCCCAAGACGGTACAATAAAAGCAACTAGTGTTTCGCTCCCTGAGTCGAATCAGGCAATCCCTGGTTCACATCGTTGTCTTTCTCAAAAAATAAAAAAAATAAAAAAAATTCTCAAAAAGCCAAAAACATTAGATATTTTCGAAATGCCAAAAAAATCAGATACTTGTAAATAAAAAAGTTAGAAAATTCTCAAAAGGCCAAAAACACTAGATATTTTCGAAATGCCAAAAAAATTCAGATACTTGTCAAAATGCCAAAAAATTCATATATTTGTCAAAATCCAAAAAAACAACAGAAATTTCTCAAAACACAAAAAAAAAAAAAGAAAATCTTTCAAAACTCACAAGAAATAATTTGCCAAATGCGTCTGTTACAACACCTAAGTTTGAAGACTCAAGGATTTGGACGAAGCCCAGGATGTGGAAAATGATGATTCGACTCTCGAGCTAGAGGATTCCCTCCAAAAGTTCGAGGCAAAGGCCAATGTCGTCACGGATGTTTTTGAAATTGTGAACTTGGGATCTCTTGTGCTCCCTAGAACGGTACGCATCAAGAGATCCTCGCCTCCTGAATGCAAGCAGACAATGACAGAATTCCTGAGACCCGAGGCTATCTAACTTTGGATTCTCCTTTGGAAGCCTTACTCAGATCGAATGAAGAACCAATCATACACCATCTGTTATGAAGCCTGAAGTCAAGCCCATCAAGCAAAGCTGTGAAGATCATGTCCGAAGTCCACAACGAAGTCCTACTGATGAACGATGGAGATAAGTCATTACAGCATGTCAGGAAGTGCTTCAAGATAGGGTGTGGACATCATCAAAAGAATGAACCCGAAGGCATCCAATGGTCATGAGTGCATTCTCATGGCATACAGAAGCGGGCACCGACAACATCCTACATCATCAGTCGAATAAAAAAAGAGAAATCAAGGAAAATGATTGGTGGTAATTTTGATGCAACTAACTATATCTTGCAGACGTAAAGCACACAACAATCACTAGGACCAATGACAAGTGAGTCTGAAGAAAGGTTAGCAACATGGTAACAATGCACATCTTATCGTTGCGCCTACTAAATCCATGGGGCAACTCCGGGCCATCCTGAGACGGTCCGTTGATCATTCGCGAAGATTCTTCCGGCAGGTGCCATTCGTCTCACCATCATTGGGGGCAAAGATCTTCCAGAGCCCATCAACGCCGACAACATGGGTAATCTTACCTGACTATGTCAACAAACACAATCATAAAGCTAAAGTCAAATGACAAAAGGTTAGCATCCTGAGGTACATTCCATCATCATTCCTTCCCTCCAATAAGTGTTTCAAAAAATAAAGGGTTCAAAAAAAAGAGAAAAAAAAAGATGAAGGAAAAAAGGACAGAAGGCGCGTAGTCAAAAAAAAGAAAAAAGAAAGGAAAAAGAAAAAGAAAAGAAGAGTCGAACCCAATGAGTGAGAACACAATTCACCAACCCATTTCCCTTCAGGATAGTTTAACCCAATATCATTAGCTTCACTATCGTGATTGAAGACAAAGTCAGGTAGCTCACCAGTTTGCCGGCAATGAATGGAGTCTAGCCTTTTGCCTTTGTACAAGAAAAAGAGAAATCAAAAGAACGGTGATGTAACTGAGCAAAACGGGCGAGGTGAAAACCCGAAAGGGCGCCTCGAGTAAAGACAGCAGGCATGTAGCAGACTTGGTGAAAACCTAAAAAGGCACTAAGGGTAAAAAGAGCACAGCTGTCAAGGGGCAGGCAAGATAAAAAACTCGGGACATGGTGAAAATTCGAAAGGACGCCATGGGAAAAATTGATGAGAAAACCAGTCTTGGTGAAAACCTGAAAAGGCGTTATGGGCAAAAATGGCTAAAAAAAAAAAATAGAAACAAAAAGTGCAGGAACAGTAGAAGTCAGGGAAACAAGCAAAAGAAGCATAAAGAAAAGATAAGTCCCGGATCAGAATTCTGTCAGACTCTACCCAAATCCAAGGGGCATGATCCTAGTATGCGCTACTCTCAGGGAATCGGGATCCTTAGTAAACAACTCAAAATATCGGATTCGACGCAAGCTAAGTTCAATATTCTGATTCCACCATCCAAAGTACAAATCCAAACACAAGCAAGCACCGACAAATTTGACACAAACACAAATTTTCATTCCTTTCAAAAAAGTCTTTTTATACATCGCCTTCCTTTCTTTACAAAAAAAAATAAAAAAAAAAGCATTCATGCATATACAAGACAAGTAGCCAACAAAGTCGGGGATCTACAAAGTCAAAGTCAAAGTCAAAGCCTTAGAGGCCCACTTTTCAAAACTCACAAGGCTCACAGTTCAAAGCCCCAGAGTCCCACATTTTAAAGCTAACAAAGCCCACAGTTCAAAGCTCCAGAGGCCCACATTTCAAAACCTACAAGGCCTACAAGTTCAAAGCTCACAAGGCATACAAGTTCAAAGCTCACAAGGCCCACAAGTTCAAAGCATCAGAGGCCCACATTTCAAAACCCACAAGGCCCACAAGTTTAAAGTCCACAAGGCCCACATGTCAAAAGCCCACCAAGCCCATTGTTCAAAGGCTCATGCTTCACAAACCCCATTTCAAGGCCTATGGTCCTAGGCCCACATGTCCAAATCAGGCCCAGGTTCTCCAATTGCCCCATTAATTCATTAGTGGAGGCCATTTGGCTATTCGATCCAAATTGTGCAATAAAAATCGAACGATTATGCCCTCCCGCGAGATCGAATGGATGTTTCAAAAATCCAAAAACACCTCAAATAAAAAAATATTAGCCCCGCCAGCTCATCAGTGGAGGCAACGCGACTGTTTACTAAACTTGTGCAAATAAAACCCAAATGACGACGCCCACCCACGAAATCGAACGGATACTTTCTAAAAAAAAATCCAAAAAATATGTTTTCAAATACAATTCCCAAGGAGTCTAGCTCCAAAGGGAAATAGATTTTCAAAAAAGGTTTTCAGACTGCACGCGGCACATAGTACACTGAGGAATCTCCCATATTCTCCAGTTGCGGCCAGTGCAAACAGCTAAATAAGATTCGATCTCTTCCGGTTCCCCCAGTGGATGATCGAATCCGTATATGATACAAGTACGATTGACCCGATTTCTATATCTGGACAATCGTATGAATGTTAGTAAAATGAGTGGATCTATCTCTGGAAAGAACCATCAAACTTGAAGTGACAACAATCCATTGTAACCAAAGTATCAAAATTAGCAGACTGCTTGGCAACAGATTACCTGCACATATCTAGTCCGGGATGTTTAAAAAATTTGATTGAGTCCAAGTTGGCGTCGTGAGTTCCCCGTAAGGCCGCACCAACGAGGGCAGCTAACCACTTTGACAATTGAACAGACCGAATAATCGTAAGGTGATTACGTAGCAAAGAAACGACAGACCAAACAGTATGGGAATCCTAGTAAAGCCACGACGAATGCGCAGAGGCCCTTACTTTTCAGACTTATCCTCCGATGCTATTAACAATCAGACGTGAAAGGGTTGTGATTAGTGATCCGTAAAGCCGCGACAAATGCCCAGGAGGCAATCACAACGTTTTCCTCAACCCTCGTGATATGTGTAAGTCATCTCTTTTCCAAACAGTCAACTGACAATAATACAATGGCAGACAAAAGACTCGAGTCACTACCCTTTTTTTTCTGACTAGAAGGGTGGGGTGTCCACTCACTTTGACCGTCGTGCTTGCAACATCGGTCAAAGAGGGACATCTGTAGACACCCCACCCAAGCTACATCTTGAGAAGGCTAAAACTATCCGGGAACCATGATCATACCTTGAACCAGAATCCCAACCAAAATCGAACCCTGACCCAAAAGTCCCCGATTCGCAATCCAAAACCACGATCCAAACCATTCAGCACACATGTAACCCCGCCTATACCCTATACCATGACCCGGATCCTCTTTACCCAAGCCAAAACTCATTTTTCTGAGCTGCAAAATCTAAAAGGAGACTTCTGGACGAACCCGCACACTGTACAAAGCTCGCACGCGCGAAACCGGCCCGAACTGAGCCCGGGCGGTAGTTTGACTTCCGCCTGCGGTACTTCAGGTGCCGCCGCTCGTAGGCCGCGTGCGGACAGCTGTCCTAGTGTCCAAAAGTCAACTTTTCTTCAAAATTATCCTCCCAGATTTCACTATTTACCTTTTTACCACCCCCATAGTAAATAAGAGTGTGTCATGTGGCATTCCTCTCCCCTCAACCAATCACAAACCTCTATTCTAACTTTTTAACCCTTACCTACCACCTATTTACCATTCAACCATTGGAAAAGGCTATAAATAGCCCTCTCTTCTTCTCATTTCAACACACCCCAACAACCAAGAAACCCTCTCCCAAGCTTAAGAGAGAGTGAGAGAAGAGAGTGAAGGAATGAAAAGGAGCTCCCAAGCCTTCAAGTCCAGATTTCCTTAGCAATCCCCTTAGCCTTCCTCTCAACCTCTGTTACGCCCCAAACTCGGAAACCGGGCTCACAAAATTTTCGATCATCGAATCCGGCGCCGACAGCCTTCGTAGAACCCCATTCTCTGCTCCTAGCGCCCATTCGCCAGATTCCGATCCTGGGATGCTACGAGGAGGATTTTCAACGTCAGTTTGATTCGTAATAAGCATAACCAATGGTATAACCCACAAACAACAACTAAGAAATCCATTACATTTCCACTATGATTAAAAACTTTACAAGTACAATGAGCATAAAGGAAAATACAATGGTAAGGAATAAAAACTCCAAAACGATCTGCAACGTGCTCCTGCCTCAGCGCTGCTGCAAACCAACGTCACCTGCACGCAACAGTCGTGCATAAGCTTATAGAAAGCTTAGAGGGTGGTGAAAGTGTGTGCGCAAGGTAGTAATATGAACATGTAATGTCAGAGTAATGCAGAGTATGCAGATGGAACCATCATATCATGAACCGTACCAAGGCTATGCAATGCAAGACATGAATGGTATCGTCCATCCCAAGGCCATGCGATGTGCGATGTAACTCAAGCATACAGATCTATATCCACACATCAATACAGCTCAAATATGGGATATCACCGGGATCTAGTACACTCTAAACCAGATTGCCGCCACATCGCGCGCAATAAGGTAAGTGGAAGAGACCACACTATCTGTCTGCCAATATCGGGCGCGACTCGTCGATAGCGGACCCATTCCTCGAGCTGGTCAAACTCAGCCTAGCATTGTCCCCTACTCTCAGGCGGGTAAGGCCGTACCCCTTTCCAACCGACCACGACGCAATGGAGAGCGTAACCGTCTGGTAATTGGCACTCAACGCTCATCTACCCACTCGGTCTAGACGTTGGAGCAACCTCTTGGTACCATAAGGGTTTAAGGACTTTCACCCAGGGATATCGATAGCACCCTATGTAGAACAAGATTTTCGGTATCCAATCTTGTCAACCACGATGTGTCTGTGGAGGCTACAGCCCTGATGTCACTAGGGCGTACAATACCCATGTCACACAAATGCGAAATGCATGATTCACGCTATCCAGTCATGCAACAAATCCTGCGCATATCGTGCGCTCATGTAGGGCAACACTGCCTAACCAGGAGCCTATAAACAACCTGCCCGAAGGCATATTCTATGATCAGTCAATCCTCATATCAAGCATGCATATGATGCGTATGATCATGAGTCATGAAACTATACTAAACATGTAAATGAGTGATGAACCATTCTTACAACGCAGATGGGCCTGGACGGCCTATACACAGCAAGTACGGCCCAGTAATGGGCCCTAAGGAGAGTCATAATGTGGACATCTAACCAACATTACACTCGCAATGTGGACGTCAAACCAACATTGCTCCCAAGGCACATTCTTTGTAAACATCGCTAGTTAGTCTGTATGGGAATTACACATTGCAATGGACCGTAGGTTCATCCCATTTGGCCTTACATATATATCAAATGGGCCATATCTTATGGGCCTTTTATTCATCAGATGGGTCACATAAATGGGTCACACCAATGGGTCTTATGTGCATTGCAATGGGTCCAAACCCGTGGGCCTTGGACTGCATCAAATGAGCTTAACTCATGGGTCTTAAAGGTAACAAATGGGCCACACCAATTGAACCCCATATGTACGCCAAATGGGCCTTAACCCTAGGCCTTGTATGCATATCAAAGTGGGCCTAAACCCCTAGGCCTTACACATATCAAATGAGCCTACTTCCATGGGCTTTAAAATTTCATCAAATGGGTCTAATTTCATGGGCCTTGGAATACATCAAAAGGGCCTAGTCCTATGGACTTGGAACATATCAAGTGGGCCTAAACCCATAGGCCTTATGTGTTTCAAGTGGGCCTAACCCATAAGCCTTTTACAATCCAAATGGGCTTAGCCTATAGGCCTTAAAAAAAGCAAATGGGCCTAACCCATAGGCCTTTTACAATTCAAATGGGCCTAACCCATAGGCCTTTCCTAAACCAAATGGGCCTAACCCATACGTGAGTGGCCCACCCAACCAATAGCTCAGGCCTTAAAATGATCCCACCACGTGGATGGACGGTCTAGATGCATCACGTGCATCATGGTGGGTCCCACTGTCCAGTGGACAGTGCGGATAGAGCATATACATCACACAGGGCCCCACCGTCCGCTGGACGGTGGAGGCACACATACGTAAGGTGGGTGCCACCGTCCGCCTGGACGGTGGTCTTGAAACACATACATCATTGTGGGTCCCATGTGGGGCCCACTGTAATGATTAGATGACATCCAACCCGTTCATAAGGTCACTTAGACCTGAATGGAGTGAAAACCCAAATTTCAGATTGATCCGAAACTTTTGTGGGCCCAGAAGGAGCTTTCAATGGTAGATGTTCAATTCACTGTTTTCTGTGGTGCGGGCCACCTGAGTTTCGGAATCAGCTGAAACTTGGAGGGGGCCCACCTGAGGATGGGACCCACCTCATGGACGGTTTAAATGGCATATAGGAATCAAGGTGGGCCCCACGGCTGGTGGCCGTGGGTCCACGCCGTCCGCCCGCCCTCACGGCTGCACGCAGCAGCGTGCAGCGGCTGCCCGCTGACAGAGGAGGCAGAGGGTCTGCCTCTTGCCCTTCTTTGAAAAAAACCCATTTTTTGGGGGTTTTTCACACGTGGGGCCTGCTAAAATGAAATCCGCCCCGGCCATTGCGTTCAGTGGCCCGTAATAGTCGAAATGAGTCCGAAGTTTGAATTTTTTTATGATTAGAAAATGAAAAAAAATCAGAAAAGGATCCTTGAATGGTAATGATGCATTCTTCGATGCCATGACCCACCAGGTCTTCCAATCAGCCCCAAACTTCTACCCAACGGCTAAAATGCTGTAGGTAAGAGGATGGACGGCTTGGATTGTTTAAATACATCACGGTGGGGCCTAAGCAAGTGGACACCAAAGGCTTCCTTTTCTTCTTTCCCTTTTCTCTTTTTTTTTTTTTGAAACGTCCAGCGTCCCAGACGCTGGACGATTTTGGTTCCTTAAAAAAATACAATGTGGTGGGCCCTGATGAAGTGGGCCACCACTGATGGGTGACGTGGGTACAACGTATATGGTGGGCCCCACTTGAATAAAAACTTGCACAAAATAAATCTCAAAGTGGGATCCATTCAAGTGGGCCACACAATCCTATTGCATAAGATAAAATAAAATAAAATAAAATAAAATAAAATAAAATAAAGAAATAAGAAGGGAGAGAGACATGGAGAGTGGGACATGCTTTGTGATGGAAGGCTCCGCCACTATGAGCCCTCCCTTCTAAGAAACTATACAATAAACAGATCCCTTTTGTACATGAGACCATTGAAAATGAAAATCAACGGTGGTGATCCATTCTCCACCGATATGGACGGTCTAGATGACCTCTCAAATGCAATGGAGTAAACATCATGATGGGGTCCATGGAGAATGGCCCCATCATGGAATGATCATGATGATCCAAGTGGGCCATCGGCCTTATCTTAGGGAGCTGGTCAAACAAATGTTGAGTTGAGCCAGTGAGTTTTTGAACTATGTTTCTTATTGTGTTTTTATAATAGAAATATATTTTAAAAATAAGATTTAAAATTTTAATCTTATTAAATATATTAATTATTCAAAATTTTTATAAATAATATGTATAGCCACTCAATAAGAAAATGAAGTTTTGCTTATGCAATAATGGTCTAAATCTCTTCAAGGACAATACATGTGTGGTGTAGGTCTAAAAGGGTACAAAAATAACTGCCAGTGACCCTAAATGTGCTAATGAACTGCTAAAATACATAAAAAGCATGAATAAAACGCATACATGATGGTGGGCCTGGAGGGCTTTTTCAAACGCCGATTAGTAGGGTGGTAGCACGGTCACTATCAGAAGTGCCGTACATGTAATTCAATGGACAAACCATTCCAATTCATCCCTGCACGACATGATAGGTGCACCTTCTTTTTCTACCTTTGCCATTAATAGTGCGAGTTCCGCGTTGTTGCCAAGGTGGAAGACGATGGGGTGGTAACCTCAATACCACCCGACTATCCCTGTAGGCCCACCTGATATATTTGTTTTATCCACGCCATTCATCTGTTTTGACAGCTTATATTATGACCTGAGCTAAAAAATAAAGCTGTTCTTAGGCTCAAGAGAACAACACCGTAGGAAATAATAGTAATTTAATACCCACCATTAAAACTTACATAATATATATATATATATATATATGTGTGTGTGTGTGTGTGGGGGGGGGGGGGGGGGGGGGGCGGGCGAAGGGCTGTGTGGGCCCCATCGTGATGCGTGTTGAATATCTACCCCATCAATTAGATGCACCATTCCATGGTGGGCCTCGGGCTTAAAAATCAAGTCAATCCATAAATTTTGTGGGCCACATCACATACAAAAATTGAGAGGGGTTACCTTCTCATTAAAACATTCATAATCATTTGTTGGGCCAATCGAGATGTACGGGGTTCATAAATTCACCATTATGTGTGTCCCACTTGGATAAGGGGTGAGACCAAGTTTCAGATACATCCAAAATTCAAATAAGTCTATCTAAGTTGTTTTTTTTTTTTTTTTAAAAAAAAAATATATATATATTTTAGGCATATCTTCACATGATTTTAGATGGTATGCTTCACCTGAATTCTGTATATAGCTGATTTTTGGAATATCTCATAATTTAAGAGAGACTCATCAAATGCATAGTGCTGATAACCGACACACATCATGGTGGGGCCCACAAAGCTCAAACTTATGGGAAGTTCTCGCGAGATTGACTGCATGGAACCAATATATAAACTTTTATCACGGTGGACCCCACCATGCCTACCACCACCAAGCTCTACCGGCTTCCAACCTAAGTTCACTCAATGGTCATGTTAGCTAAAGTAGGAGCATAGGGTCAATTCAACCAGCATAGCCTCTCCAACCGAAACAAATTAATCATCAATCGGTATTGTCCCATGGCATTTAAAAAGTATGCTTTAAAAATTTCGGCCATCTTTTTCTAAACAAAGCTTTTAGTTGCTGAGACACGTCATACAACGGATATTGTTCTACTTTAATAAGGTTAGCCAGCTCAATGGTGTCATATCCCATCCAACAACTACGTTGGGCCCCTTAAATATTCATCCAGGTTCATCACATGTTTAGTCCAAAGTTCAAAGACCAACACCAACATATGGTGTGAATACTATAAGACTGCCTAAATTTCCAAAGATAAATCATAAACCAGCTGGATTTCACTATAATTTTAAAACTCAATAACTTGAATCAAAACTCAGCAAGATTTTAAGTTGAGTCACTGTGAACACTTGTTGTAACCTTGACTCGGCTTTGATCAGGCGTGGGTCATTGCTTGACTCAACCCTACAAGAGTAAAAAGGGATTTTATCCAAAAAGTAAAAATTGGGTCTTGAAATGAATGCTTCAAGTTGAGAGAGCAATGAATCTAACCTACAGGCCAGGTATAGTAAACAGAGCAACGACTCTATCCAACTATTCGAGTCTTCAATTCAACCTGATCACCTAACTAAACGTCAAGTCGAGTTGAGTTTTCCACTCTTTGAGTTTTTAAACTATAATCTTATTGGATATGGGCCGTCCATTGTGCAAGTGGTATGTTGGTCCATAATTCAACAACCAACAGTGACTACCAATCCCAACTTCCCCACTAGCGACTAATCTGACGGTTAAAAAGAAAATGGTTAGCTGCATAAATGGTGCATGCAATAATCAAAGCTGTGTGATTTTAAGCCAATGTGCAATCCAAAATGGGTCCACAGTCTGATGTAAGGATGAACATGACGAGGTCAATCATCGCCTTCCTCAAGGATAACTACTCTGAATTTACAGAGCTTCTTTAGATTCTTTATAGAGACTTCTCAAATCCATGAGAATTCATGAGAAAAAGAAATAGAAATAATTTCAAAATATTTAAAATAAATTTGTTGATGATTGATAAATGAGTTTACGGCCCTTTGAATAAAGATACAAAAACTCAGAAGAAGTCTACGAATTAAACAATAACTAAAACTCTCTAAAATTCGTAACTTACTATAAATAGTAAATTTTCTATTTACATTAAATGTCTTATGTGGCTCAACCACTTTATTGTCCTAATTTTTCTAAACAATTTTCATGTTGGATACAACTCTTAAAGCCCAATGGATGAAGAGTTACAATCATACTAAAACTTACTAAAATATTAAAAACGAAAATAAACATGGAATTCGACCGTCGATATGATGAAATCTCGCAAATTCAGCATGGGTAACCCGGTAGATCTAGGTTGGTTGGCTAAAGTAGCTTGTCCTATCCCCAAAATCATATATGGTACATGAAGTAACTCATTCCGATTCAAGAGATATGCCTGTTTTTAGGTTCTGACGGTCTTAACGGCTTCTGCCTCTGATTGAGCCTTTTCTAGTTCATCTTGGTCATGAAAGTGGCCGTGACCCACTCTACATCACAATTCCGAAGGCCCGAAATTAGCATGCAATTGAGCCATATATGCCATACATTGGATGGCCCAAATAGCATTTAAACCTAAATTGCAAAAAATGGCCAAAATGAAGAGGTAGGATTTGAATGCTTACGTTTACATTCAGTCTAAATGAGATTTTAAGAAATCTAATCTGAATCATCCAACTGCTTTTTATCCTCTTTGGTAGTTGCATATACCTTATCCATGGCTCCTTTTTCTTTCTTTCTCTAATCAATGCTAATTTCAGGCTTCCCATCTTCAAGAGCCAAACGCACCACACCTACCCAAATTGCACGTGCAGTGTTCATCCATGGGTTCCCTGTTGCATTGCATGTGTTCTGTCTTGAAATCAGGCTGACCTCACTGGAACAATTCAATGATGTCAGGGAAACACAGGTTCAGTGAAGTTATGATGTGGAGGGCTCTCATTGGTCCCACTAAGTCGTGATATTCATGGTAACAACTTTAAAAAATATAGCCTAAGGCTGGGTAATATAAAGCTCCGTTAAAATATGATGTGGCAGCATTTCATTGGTCCACTAGGCATGATCAAACACATACTCAACCCGACAACCTCTCCAAAATTAGTGGCTCCTTTATAACAAAAGTCTCGCAGGCCAATTAAATGGCCCACGTCACAGCTTGACATAACTCGGTGTTCTACCACCACGTCACGGCCTAGTGTAACTGGACATTCCACTAGCATGATCGGGCCCACTCCCTATAGGTTATGATTAGGGCTATGGACTAACCGAGTTAGCTCGGTTAGCTTGACTCGACTCGAAAAAGCTTGATTTGACTCAGTTCAAAATTAAGTTTGAGTTGAGTTGAGCTGATTTTTTTAACTTGAAAAAAATTTCAAACCAAGTTTGAGCTTGCCTGTCATGCCTCAAACTTGGAAACCGGGCTTACAAAATTCTCGATCGCCGAATCTGGCGCCGACAGCCTTCGTACTACCCCATTCTCGGCTCCCAGTGCCCATCGCCAGGTTCTAATCCTAAGATGCTACGAGGAGGATTTTCAACATCAGTTTGATTCGTAATAAGCATAATCAAAGGCATAACCCACAAACAACAACCAAAAATTTCATCACATTTTCACTATGATAAAAAAGTTTACAAGTACAATGAGCATAAAGGGAAATACAATGATGATAGACCAAAAGCTCTAAAATAATCTGCCACGTGCTCAAGCCGCAGCGCTACGGTAATCCAACGTTACCTGTACGCAACGGTCGTGCATAAGCTTGTAGAAAGCATAGAGGGTAGTGAAAGTGTTTGCGCAAGGTAGTAATATGATCATGCAATATTAGAGTAAGGCGGAATATGCTGATGGATCCATGAATACTATTGGCCGTATTAAGGCCATGCGATGCAAGACATGAATGATGTCGGTCATACCAAGGCCATGCGATGCGATATGCAACTCAAGCATACAAATCCTCATCTAAGTCCACATATTGGTATTGCTTAACTCTGAAATATCACCAGGGTCTAGTATATTCTGAATCAGATTGTCGCCCCATCGCGTGTAATAAGGTAAGTGGAAGAGACCTTACTATCCGTCTATCAATATCGGGCTCGACTCGTCGATAGCGGACCCATTCCTCGAGCTGGTCAAACTCATCTTAGCTTTGCCCCCTACTCTCGGGTTGGTAAGGCCGTACCCCCTTCTAATCGACCCCGACACAGTGGAAAGCGCGACCTTCTGGTAATCGACACTCGGCGCTCATGCACCCACTCGGTCTAGACGTTGGAGCAACCTCCTGGTACCATAAGGGTTTAGGGACTTTCACCTAGGGATATCTATAGCATCCCATGTAGAACAAAATTTTCGGTATCCAATCCCGCTAACCACGATACGCTTGTAGAAGCTACGACCCTGATGTCGCTAGGGCGTACAATCACCATGTCACACAATGTGAAATGCATGAATCACACTATCCAGTCATGTAGCAATCCTGCGCATATCGTGCGCTCATGTGGGGTAACATCACCTAACCGGGAGCCCCTAAATAATCTGCCCGAAAGCATATGCTATGATCAGTCACTTCTCATATCAAGCATACATATGATGCTATGATTATGAATCATGGAATTATACTAAACATGTTATATAGTGATGGATGTTGTTCATAACGAAAATGGGCTTAAATGGCCTACAAGTATGAGCCTAACAATAGGCCCTAGGGAGAATTATAATGCGGACATTTAACCAACATTATTCTTACAATGTGAACGTCAAAATAACATTTCTCCTAAGGCACGACTATCATAAACATCATTACACAAATCATGGTAGAGTCACACATTATAATAGACTTGTGTACATCCAATTGGGCCTTGACCCATAGGCCTTAGATACAACAAATGGGCTGCATAATATGGGCCTTATGTATATCAGGTGGGCCTCAATGGATGGCCCATAACTACATCAAGATGGACCTAATCATATGGGCCTCATATATATCAAGGTGGGCCTCATCAACGGGCCTCGTATATTACATCGGCCTAACCAACTGGGCCCCAAGTACATCACATCGAGCCTAGTCAAATGGGTCGAATCAATGAGTCAAGTTGATTGGGCCAAATATATATCAAATCGGGCCCACCCTTATGTATTTTGAGACCCAACCTATTCATAAGTTAACATAGGGGTAGATGAAGTAAAAACCAAATATCAGCTTGGGTGGGAACCATCGTGGCTCATAAGAAGTTTTAAACAGGGGATGTTACTCTACCCCATTATTATTGCAAATGGTGGGGTCCATTTGAACTTTGGATCTCACTCATTTACCCCATGCCAAAAGAATGATCTTATAAATGGTTGGATGGTTTGGATACAACACATGTATCATGGCGGGTCCCATAAATAGATGGCGTGGATGGGACAGGTGGGACCCATGAAGCTTGCTGCCGTGTAAGCTGGTGGTGGGATCCACACTCCTGTATATATATATAAAATATATAATATATATGGTACATATATACTATAGCTGCTGCAACTGCAGCTTTATGCATTAAAGGGAACATATATATAAAATGTATAATATATTATATAATTTAAGCTGCTGTGCAGCTTTATACCTTAACAGCGGCCAGAGGTGGGTCCCACGTAGGGCCCACCCTCATGTCTTTTATATATATATATATATATATATATATAATATTATGATATAATATAATATATTTAATATAATATACATATATTAAAACAAAGCAACATTCAGGCCGTTGGATGGCCTGGACTGCCACATACATGGACCCCACACATATCCCACTTAGCATGCATTGTGGTGGGCCATCTAAATGGAAGGACGGTGTATATGGGTCCCATGGACCCCTGCTAACCTCAGCGTTGAAATGAGGTATCTTTCACTCTGCCTATCACCAGAGCTATGGAGCTGGGTGGGTCCCAGCGTTGAAACGGAGTATCTTTCACTCAAGCCTACAACGTGGGCTATGGAGGCCCACCGTTGAAACAAGGTATCTTTCACTTTGTCTAGCACGCGAGCCATGGGGGGCCCACCGTTCAGACGGTCTGAATCACACATAGGGTGGCCCACTATGATGGATGAACGCTGTAGGTGGGTCCCATGGACCATACCGTCAGTCCACACTACCCTGTCACCCAACACACTAGAGATCGCTGCCAATACCTCAAGTGTTGAAACGAGGCATCTCCACTCGGTATGTCAGTGAGCTTTGGGTCTGGCGTGCAAGGAGGGCCCCACATGAGGGGGTGGGTCCCACCGTCCAATGACAGTGGACACCACACGTGATGGTGTGGCCCACAGAAATGGATGGACGACGTGGATGGGTCCCATGGACCCCACGCCAGGCCACACCCACTATCAGTGCACACCCACTGTTAGTGCACACTCCATATTAACTACTCCCACTGTCAGTCACACTTCATGGTTAGTTACTCGCCCTGATGCGTCCGCCTGGATGGACAGTGTGGATGAACACTCCATCAAGGTGGGTCACACACGACCGACCTGTTTTGGATCCGGCTGATATTTGTGTTTCCCTTTCATCAAGGTGGCCCACTATTTAGATGGTATGGATGAGATACATACATTAAGTGGGCCATAAGCCATCATACACAAAGGAAAAGGGGGAGAGAGAGAAAGATCGGTGAGGATGGAGGGGCCCCGCCACTATGGGCCCCTCTTGCATACAAATATACATCAAGATGGGTCCCACATATATGGACCCTTAATCAAACAAAATGAATAAAAAATAAAGATCTAAGATCACCCACCGGCTTCTTCTTGCAACATAGGCTTCCTTAGCTCCTTAGCTTTGATTCCAACGGAAGAGATGAGGTTTGGATGGTTGAGAAGGGAGATGAAAGGGTAGGAAAGGTGGGTCACACTTGTTGCTTGGGAGAGCTTGGAGAGGTTTAGACGTGTGGTGTTTTTCTTGCTTGGAAATGAGTTTGAAAATGAGAGAGAGAGAGAGACTTGTAAAGGGAGAGAGAGAGATGGGTGATAGAGTGATGGATGTGGTGAGTGATGGGTGTAAGAACCTTTTTGACTTTTGTAGTTTTTGGTGTAAGAAAGGTATGGGCTTGTAAGAGACTTTTTGACTTTGGGGGGTTGCTTGGGGATGGGTTAAAGGTGATGTATACTTGACATGTACTTGACATGATGAGATTGATTGATTGATTGATTGATTGATGTAACAAGTCGTAGAGATTCTCTTGGAATTCGCATGCACTGCATTTTCCTCGCACCGAATGCGGACCCACATCTCCTGACCAGGGTATCGGATTGGTGCGAGAGTCATGACATTGGAACCGCGGCGACGACGCGGTCACTAGGGTACAAGTCTTAGGTTGAGCCGACTCGAGTTGACGGCGTGCATCTCAGGGTCAAGCGCAAACGTCGAATAAGGGTCGAAGGTTACCGGCGTTCGACCGGGAATACCGTGGAAGCCTATGGAACAGTACGGACTAAGATACGGGGCTTACATTACCTGAGATTGACCGAACTTGAATCGAACCCAACTTGAATCGAACTCAAATCAAACCAATTTGGTGACTCAGTTACTTTGATATTGATGTTGCTTACTAAGTGTTTGACGAAATAACTCAACGAAGTTAGTTGGTGGCAAGGAAGGTATGTATATGAAATAAATACTATTTTTCTTAGTTTTGATTATACTTATAAAGTGTTTGATGAAATACTTGTAAAACTGCTATTGTTGTTTTACATACATTGAGAATTTGAAGGTACAATCTATGTGTTTGTGAAAATGTTGCATAGACAAATTCAGCTCAAACTGGCCCAAGCTGCTGACTGAACCGAACCAAACCGAGTTGAGCTGGCTAGTCAGGCTTGAAGACCGAGCCGAGCCGAGTTCAAGCTGGGGTCAGCTAGTGGCCGAGCTGAGTCAAGCTATGCTGGTTCAACTCGTGTACACTTCTAGTTATGATACACGTATATGGTCTAAATAAACCCCGACATGTTAAGTCGGTGATAGCAGGGTCGTCAGGTAACCCACATCCTATCAAGTGGGCCACATGTGTTTGTTGAAGATAAAATGTAGTCATCTTTCTTTGACCGTCCATTTTTCTCCAAACATGTGTATGACCCCGGCCTGATTGGGACAGGGTTATCAATAGATGAATAGTTGTGATTGTCCAAACCGTTAATTATAATTGGCCAGTTAAAAAGCAGTCCAACTAATGGTCAACATTCAATGGGGAAAAGTCCATCGAGCTAGTATCATCTGACTTCTGTGCCGGTTGGCACATGGCATATGGTCTTATAGGATAAAAAACTGAACGGTCTAAATCCCATGCATGTGTGACATGTGCAACTAAGATTGAATGTTTGATAATTAGATGATTTACTGGGCGAGCATGATTTCGTGCGTGTGGGGTCCACTATTTGTTGATGTGAACCGTTGATCTGATGGACATCAACATGGACGGAGACGCTACTAGGATCTTCCAAATTGAAGACCCTGGTAGTCTTTTCTACCAGATTGAAGGGTTGCAATCTCCCAAATATGAATGATTTTTAAGCACCCCCATCCAAGGCAGGGCCAATTAGATCAACCGTTCAAATCACAAGAGGATGGCCCCACATGCACTCGATCTTGCATGCCTGTGAAGTAGATGTTTGATGATGTCATACCCGTCCCTTATTAAATTTAGAATTTTTGAATATTTTTAAAGTTCCAAATAGTTTTATTAGCTAATCAATTATAAAATCCGAAACGGATTATAAAACCATTGCTCGACTCAGTGTGTTACTTGAGAGATCGTAATGTCTCAGTCTCGATAGAGACTCAAGAGTGCAGTTGTTGCAAAAAGAGAAATGAAACCAATAAAGTAGTGATATGATAAATTAATAAAATAATTAATTGACACATGATAAGGATTGAATGCCTACCATTAAAAACTTCTTATGGGTATAAAAGTTACTTGGACCAAGTTAATATTTGTGTTTTCCTTTTATCTAAGGTAGAGCCAATATGGGCCATTTGGATGCCACCAAATAAGATACTTTTTCTACTTATAGCACTAGATAAGTAACTAATTTCATATAAGCAAGTTTGGTTTATGAATAGTTATAAGTAACCTTTAAAAAAAAAAAAAAAACTTAAAATCAGATAAGTAAATTTGATTTATGATTAGTTATAAGTAACTTTTTTATTTAAAATTACTTAATCACTTTGGCTGATTTTTTATTATAGCTTTTTAACTTTTCATAAATTGCTGAAGAGAGTATCAACAGAGACAAAAGAGAGAAAAAAGTTGATAAGTTTGTTATTTGCTAAGCATACTTGTCTGCTTAATAAGTAGAAATTAAGGTAAGCTATCTGAAGTATAAGCAACTTAAGTAACTTAAAACCCAAATGCCTCATATATGATTCTCAAAGTTTCATGTTGTGTGGTACATTTTAGGGTTAGATGTGTCTCATGTTTGGGTTCATGGTTTAAATTAAGCTTGAATAGGGGTGTACATTGAGTTGAACTGTGTCAAGTTGGCCTCAACTCAACTCAACTTGGTCACTAGCTGACCTCAGCTCAAACTCGACTCAGCTTGGTCCTTGAGCCTGACTGGCCAGGTCAGCTCAATTCAGTTAACATCTCGGGCCAGTTCGAGCCAAGATCGAGTCGAGTTCTCCTGTGCAACATTTTTACAAACACCTAGACTGCACTTCCAAAATTCCACTGTATGTAAAACAGTTGTAATGGTTTTACAGGTATTTTATCAAACATTGTCTAAGCAACATAAAAATCAAGAAAAAAAGGCATTTGTTTCATATACATACCTTTCTTGCCACCTGCCAAACTTCATTGAGTCATTTTATCAAACACGTGTTGAGCAACATAAATATCAAAGTAACTAAGTCATCGAACTGGTTCGATCCAAGTTTGATTCGAGCTGGGTTCGATCTGAGTCGAGTCGAGCTGCGGCAGCTCAAACTCGGCTCAAACTGATTTTTGAGCTCAAAAAACCAGCTTGGACTTCGCTTCAAACCGAGTCAAATCAAGCTTTTTCGAGTTGAGTCAAGCGAGCTAACTAAGCTAGCTCGGTTCGTGTACACCCTTAAGCTTGAATAAACAGAATAGATATAGCACATACATCAAAGTAATCCCTGGATGCTCTTAAGGCTGCAGGCAATGGAGTTGAGATATTTAAAGCATCATACATCAACAGTTGGACCCAACAATCAATTATTCGAACGCTGAGGCTCTTCCACGTGTAAAAAATAAAAAAGAAAGAAGAAGAAGAAGAAGAAGAAGAAGAAAAAACGTATTATAAATGTGATGGCATCACGGATGATATAATTAACAGTAGCAATGGATCGGGCTGGGTCATTTAGTCCTAGCCCGACACATTTATTAATTAATGGACCAGGAATTGTGGTACAATCTGGACCCTATTCATTGCCCTAGTCTCACCTAGATACTTCAATTTATTAAGCTCAAGCCTGACCCAGCACAACCCTTTTGATTGTATTGGGTCTGGTGCAACTGACCCAACTTGTCATGACCATAGCTTAGAAACTTTAGAACTTGGCTCCATGTGCAACTGGGTTGAGTCAACTGAATGACTCAACATGAACTAACTATATATTTACTACTAAAAATTTAAAATACTTTGAAGAGGGATGAAAATTTAAATTTGCTACATGTGGAAATGTCATATAAAATAGACCACATAACAAAGGGAAAACACAGGTCACGAGCACAATTCTCAGAATTACAATATTTTTACATTTTAGTAATAATAATGCCATCATGGTGATTTGTGTTGAGTCAACTTCACGAATACACCTGAGTCAGGAACACATCATAGCTTAGAGCGAGTTTCCCAGTGGCTCGTCCTATTCTAGTTGACTCAACCAAATGTTGAGTTGAGTCAGTGAGTTTTTGAACAATGGTCCCAACTCAAGGTAAAAAGGGATTATTGGTCCGATGGAATATTATGTCCAACACAACCCAACTGGTGGATGCAACACAACCCAACTGGTGGATGCATGGTTAGTCAGATGGAGTCATCTGGGCCAGCCTATTGGCAACCTGTATGATTGGCTGGATAGGGTAGGGTTCAAACCAACCCCAGCCCATTTATCTAAATGGGTCATAGACCAAGCTTGACACACAACCCATTTAGCTTGGCTCAAACTGGCATGGGAAGTGGGTTTGAGTAGCTAACACAGCCCTACGTGGATTGGATTCTGTAGTGACCCTCAAATGCGGACGCGGGTTACTGTTTTGTGTGGTGGAAAAGCTATATGAGCTTTACCATATTGTATGTGTTTTATTCACGCCGTCCATTCCTTTTTTCAGTTCATTATGGAGCATGAGCTCAAAAATGAGGCTTATGTTGGATAAAATGTTGAATTAAATAGACTATAAAAATCGAGAACCAAAAAAGGAAAATAAATTTAGAGAAAGAAAAACTTATTGAATTGAGTCGAGGCGTGACTGAGTCACTCAGCTTGAAATCGAATTTGCTCCCCTTGGATAGCGTCCCAAGTGCAACAGGTTTCCAGAGCAATCGACCTCCAGGATACAACGACTATGACCCGGTCCCAGCGGTGCACTCACTGTACACGGGCTCGAACCACTTGCAGTTTAATCCGAAAGTGCTGAGTTGACTCAGCAATGAACTCAGTAACAATGGTAAAACCGTATCAGAGAGAGTTTTATAAGTCAGGGAATTTTCATATATTGAAACTGGAATCGGAAGTCTTTATATAGACTCCGAAATGGTGCATAAGCACCCTTTACAAAAGGTTAGGTCCGTTGGGTTTAAACCCAACAGGGGCGACCATTAGGAAGGGAAGCATCTCTCTAGTTTAAAACGAAAAGGCGCAAGTGCGAGTACACTCTCGCACATACAGTCCTGCGAGTACCCATACACACACACCCATGCGAGTACACTTACACCGCACCCGCACCCGCACCCGCATCCGCGCCCAGCCCAGCCCAGCCCGTTCCGTCCCGTCGCATCGCGCACGCGGATGCGGACACGGACTCGGACTCGGCTCCGCTCGGCTCGGCACGGCACGGCACGGCTCGGCTCGGGGCGCGCGCGCGCGTGTGTGGTTAATGGCATAGATTAGAGCTATTGGCATAGCCCTCTCACACGACCAAATTCACATGCCCCCTGAAAGGGGCTCAAGCCCTAGGCAAAAAGCCTATCATATAAACAAGAGAATTTCTTTTGTCAAATCCGATGTGGGACAAAACCAACACCTCAAAAACACCAAAATTTAAATGTGGAGGGAAAATACCGAAATTTAAAAATTCAAATTTTTAATATTATTTTAAAACAAATACAACAATCCCCCACATGTTTTAAAATAAAATGCTTTCGGATTAAAGCGAAATAGTTGTGTAATGGTGCCGGTGTCACCATAGACTTGAACCGACATTAGAGTAAGCAAGACAGGTCTACAGGAAGCAGGTGACACCATAGTCTTGAACCTGAATCCTTTTAATGTAGATCGCAAGTACATGCCACTCACACAACTCTTCCTCTGCAAGTGATTCTGTGGTTCGGTGCGTTTCGGCCATACACCATTACCTAGATTTCATGAGTGCTCTAGAGAATTCGCCTAGATTCTCATAGGAAGCCCATCAAGTGTATGCAGCAACTGTATACACCACCAAATATATGGCTATGGATCCATTAAGAGTTCTAAAAACTCATCCTTCTGCGTTGCTGCTCGTACTGTATACCATAGAAGGGGCTCATATAACTCAGTGCAATCGTCTACCTCGTGTCTTGTTGTTTACCCATTGAACCTATCTCATGGGATCTCCACTTGTATAGGTTGGGTTACCGACACTGGCAGCTCATATATTAGGCTCAGCCCCATTCCCTTCGATGTATCATTGACTAACTTTTTGGATAGTCCTTTAGTCAGAGGATCTGTTGGATTCTTTTCTGACCTCACAAAGTCAATAGATATGACTCCATCACGCAACATATGTTTCACTATGTTGTGTCTGAGTCTAATATGCCTGCTTTTTCCATTATATATTTTACTTTTTGCTTTCGCTATAGCTGCTTGACAGTCACAATGAATAGATACGGCCGATACAGGCTTTGGCCACAATGGTATATCAGCTAAGAGATTTCTAAGCCATTCAGCTTCTGATCCAGCCTTTTCTAAGGCAATAAACTCAGATTCCATAGTCGACCGAGCAATACATGTCTGCTTGGTGGACTTCCAAGAGACTGCTCCTCCACCCAAAGTGAAGACATATCCACCAGTGGATTTTGTCTCATCTGAATCACTGATCCAGTTAGCATCACTATATCCTTCTAATACAGTAAGATAACCATTATAATGTAAACCATATGTCATATTACCTTTTAGGTATCGCAAAATTATAGACAATGCATTCCAATGTTCTTTTCCAGGGTTATGTGTATATCTACTTAGCCTTCCTACTGCAAAAGCTATGTCAGGTCTAGTGCAGTTTGTTAGATACATGAGGCTACCAATTATTCTGGAATATTCCAATTGAGACACTATTTTCTGTATTCTTCATGAGAGTCACACTATAATCATAAGGAGTACTGACAGATAAACAGTCAAAATGGTTAAACTTTCTCAATATCTTCTCAATGTAATGAGATTGTGATAATATAATAACACCATTTTTTCTAGTTACTTCAATACCTAAGATTACACTTGCCTCTCCTAAGTCTTTCATGTCAAACTTAGATGACAAGAATTTCTTAGTTGTATTAACTAATTTAATATTAGTTTCAAAAATAAGCATGTCATCAACATAAAGGCATATAATAACATAATCATTTCTAAAAATTTTACTATATACAAATCTATCTACATCATTTATATGATAACCATTTGATTTTAAAACACCATCAAATTTTTCATGCCATTGTTTAGGAGCCTGTTTTAAACCATATAGTGATTTAATTAGTCTACATACTTTATTTTCTTTACCTAATATCTTATAACCCTCAGGTTGCTCCATATATATTTCTTCTTCTAAGTCTCCATTTAGGAAAGCAGTCTTAACATCCATCTGGTGTACCACTAGTTTATATATGGAGGCTATCGCTATTAAGACTCTAATAGATGTAATCCTAGTTACAGGGGAATATGTATCAAAATAATCTATTCCTTCCTTTTGTTTAAAGCCTTTCGCTACCAACCTAGCCTTAAACTTATCGATAGTTCCATCTGGTTTTAGTTTCTTTCTAAACACCCATTTGCAGCCTATTGGTTTGTTACCAGGTGGTAGGTCTACAAGTTCCCAAGTATTATTAGATATAATAGATTCTAACTCATCATTTATTGCTTCCTTCCAAAAGGTTGCATCTGGAGAGTTAATAGCTTATATATAAGTTGTAGGATCATCTTCTACTAAGAATGTGAAAAAACCATCTTCTAGGTTAGTTTTTTTTCTAACTCTAATACTTTTTCTTGGTTGTATCTCTTCTACTACTTTCTCGTAAGCATTTTTACTAGTAGATGCAATATCTGATTCATTAACTTTTTCTATTCCTATAGATTTAGATTTCATAGGGAATACGTTCTCAAAGAACTCTGCATCCCTAGCTTCTATAATTGTATTAGGATCTAGAATATTATCCTTAGTTTTTAAAACTAGAAACCTATAGGCCGCACTGTTTTGCGCATACCCTATAAATACACAATCGGTCGTTTTAGGACCTAATTTTCTTTTCTTAGTTTCAGGCAATCCTACTTTAGCAAGACACCCCCACACTTTAATATATTTATAACTAGGAATATGATTCTTCCAAAGTTCATATGGTGTTTGTTCAGAAGATTTAGATGGAATCCTGTTTAGGTTATAACAAGCAGACAGAATTATTTGAGGGTAAGCCTGAACTATTTAACATGGCATTCATCATTTCTTTTAGAGTTCTGTTCTTACGTTCTGCTATTCCATTTTGTTCTGGTGTATAAGGAGCTATAGTTTCGTGAATTATTCTATTCTTTTCACATAATTCTCTAAATTGAGAAGATTCATATTCACCTCCTCTATCTGTTCTAAGTCTTTTAATTTTTATATTTAATTGATTTTCAACTTCAATTTTGTATTTAGAAAAAGCATCTAAAGCTTCATCTTTGTTCCTTAATAGATATACTCTAGTGAACCTAGAGTAGTCATCTACAAAAGTTATATAATATCTTTTTCTTCCTCTAGACATGTGATTTCTAAAATCACCTAAATCACTATGTATCAACTCTAATAGAACAGATGATCTTTCTATTTGTTTAAAGGGTTTTCTAATAAATTTTGATTCTACACATGTTAAACTCTTCATTAGATATATTAGGTAATAAACCTAATCTTTTCATTTTCTTTAAAGATGCCACATTCACATGACCTAATCTATTATGCCATAGATAAAAAGGTTCAACGATATAAACAGAACTAGATGTTTTCTTATTATCATTGGATACATTTACAATGAATAAACCATCGCTACAGTACCCCTTACCAACAAAGGTTCCATTTTTAGTCATTACAAGCTTATCTGAATCAAATACTAATTTGACACCAGCCTTATTGAGGAGCGAACCAGAGACCAAGTTTCTTCTAATGTCAGGCACATGTAGGACATCATTTAACATTAGAGTCTTTCCAGAAGTGAGTTTCAGAAGTACTTTCCCTTTTCCTACAACTGGAGACGTTTTAGCATTTCCCATGAACACCTGTTCATCATCTCCTGATACTTGGTAGGAGGTAAACATGTTACAATCCTTGCACACGTGTCTAGTTGCACCAGTATCTAGCACCCACTCCAAGTTGTTTACAAGGAAGACTTCTGACACCACAGCCACTACTATGTCAGACTCATTGCCTGTTTCTGTAAGATTAGCTTGCGGCTTATCTTTATTTTTCTTAAGCCTGTAGGTTTTAACATGATGCCCAGGCTTTCCACAGTTGTAGCAGTTTTTCTTTTTCTTGAATTGATTGTTTGCATTCTTCTTTTTGAGCCTGCATTCATTTGCATAATGTCCAGGTTTGCCACAGTTATGACAGTTGCCCTTTTTCTTATTATTTGTCCGACTTGATTCCACAAGATTCGCTTTTGAATCTATCTCATTTTTATTTTCTTTTTGGTCCCTGATTCTATTGGCCTCCTCTATTCGTATGTGTACGATAGTGGTTTCTAAAGAAACACCGTTCTTCTTATGTTTCATTCTATTTTTATATTCTTTCCAGGAGGGCGGTAACTTTTTTATTAACGCTCCTGACAGAAACACCTTATCCAACTTAATTCCTTCTGTCGATAGTTCGTGAATTAGACTTTGAAAGTCGTGAATCTGATTTGTGACAGATTTATCGTCTGTCATTTCATAGTGAAGGAAATTAGCAATTGCATGTTTCTTAGTGCCTGCATCTTCTAATATGTATTTCTTTTCTAAAGCAATCCATATATCTTTAGCAGAGGCATAAGAAGCATACACATCATATAATTCGTTGGATAAAGAGTTTAGAATATAATTTTTGTAATTATTTTCATCTGTTACTTCATTTTGATTTGCTGGATCTATAGTAAATGATTCAGATAAAATGTATGAAACTTTCAGGGTGGTAAGAGCGAACATCAATTTCTGTTTCCACCGTTTAAAGGATTGTCCAGCGAACGGTTCGATTTTGGCTAACTCAGTAGAAGCATTTACTGTTACTGTAGCCATAGTTTATGTAATTCAACACAAAATTTCGATTTCAAGATTGTTGGATAAAATGTTGAATTAAATAGACTATAAAAATCGAGAACCAAAAAAGAAAAATAAATTTAGAGAAAGAAAAACTTATTGAATTGAGTCGAGGCGTGACTGAGTCACTCGGCTTGAAATCGAATTTGCTCCCCTTGGACAGCGTCCCAAGTGCAACAGGTTTCCAGAGCAATCGACCTCTAGGATACAACGACTATGACCCGGTCCCAGCGGTGCACTCATTGTACACGGGCTCGAACCACTTGCAGTTTAATCCGAAAGTGCTGAGTTGACTCAGCAATGAACTCAGTAACAATGGTAAAATCGTATCAGAGAGAGTTTTATAAGTCAGGAAATTTTCGTATATTGAAACTGGAATCGGAAGTCTTTATATAGACTCCGAAATGGTGCATAAGCACCCTTTACAAAAGGTTAGGTCCGTTGGGTTTAAACCCAACAGGGGCGACCATTAGGAAGGGAAGCATCTCTCTGGTTTAAAACGAAAAGGCGCAAGTGCGAGTACACTCTCGCACATACAGTCCTGCGAGTACCCATACACACACACCCACGCGAGTACACTTACACCGCACCCGCACCCGCATCCGCGCCCAGCCCAGCCCGTCCCGTCCCGTCGCGTCGCGGACGCGGACACGGACTCGGACTCGGCACGGCTCGGCTCGGCGCGCGCGCGCGTGTGTGGTTAATGGCATAAATTAGAGCTATTGGCATAGCCCCCCCATAGGACCAAATTCACATGCCCCCTGAAAGGGGCTCAAGCCCTAGGCAAAAAGCCTATCATATAAACAAGAGAATTTCTTTTGTCAAATCCGATGTGGGACAAAACCAACACCTCAAAAACACCAAAATTTAAATGTGGAGGGAAAACACCGAAATTTGAAAATTCAAATTTTTAATATTATTTTAAAACAAATACAACAGCTTATTCAAATTGTTAGTCTACCACACCGTAGTATACATGGTGACGATTGGACACCCACCATTAAAAACTTCTTTAGGGCCACAGAAATTTTGAATTAAACTGATATTTGTATTTTCCCTTCATTTAAGTTTTATGTGACCTAATCAAATGGTATGATTGCAAGTAAACATTACAATGGTCCTTAGGAAATATAGTTTATTTCATCTGGTATACATGGTTTTACCTAAATTTTATGTCCATGCACTAAAATGAACCGCCAAAATATATAGGTCATGCTCGTGTCCTAAAATGAGTACAGGCTATGTGAATAAAATACATATATCATGGTGTCACATGGGGGCGTTTTCAACCACCTAGCAGGCTCACTATCAAAAGTGTCGTACATGCATTTTCAACCTCCTAGCATGCTCACTATCAGGTGGATATATGTACCTCTCTCTACCTAAATCAATGGATGACTCTTTGTCCATGATGATTTACATTGAAGTTCTTGCATAAGAATTACTCATAAACGTTCTTGTAGCCCCCTTGAATCATTAGTTTGTTCAAAACTCTTGTATTATCAATAATTATGATAATGCTACCAACTTAAATCACTAAATTTTAGATAAGATGATTCCCAACGTGAAATTTTATACCATGCCTAGAAATCCTAATTTAACCATATACGTCAAATCTCAAACCTTAGATCATGGTATAAGTGGCCCATATTGAAAAAACTATAACCATTGATTTTGGGGCCCATCAGATCTTTGGAGGTGCAACCATCTTGGATCGACCCTTTAAATTAGATGGAGAACCAAACGGACGGTGTAGATCCAACATAAATCATCACAGTGGACCCCACACTGTGTAGAATGTGCACGAAGCCTAAGCAGACTCACACCACACCGAAACTTGAAGTCGGTCAAGAATGCCTTAACCTGATAGGATTCAAATGCATCTCTCCCGCGTTCGCAGCCGGGATGGACGATCGTTCGCAGGGATATAGTGGGCCACCATCATCGTCCTCAGAGATGATCCAAGCCGTCCAACGTGTCGGGGTGATGGATTCGACCACTGCCATGTGAACCATAAGCACCATGCGCACATGTACGACCATAGCAACAGATGCAAATCATCAACGAAAGGAGAGCTGCCCCACCAAACCAAAACGGCCGATCCAACTGGGCCACCATCTCTCCTGATCTGGGGAATTTGAGTCGTTTGTCAACCTGAGATCTCAAATCCGACCACTAACATATGATCGGTGAGAACCAGTGCACACGGTTGCGTATGCAACCTGTCAGCAGGAATATCAACAGCCTATATGAAACTGTAACACTGTGACCCATCCATCAATCCCACATACAATCTAGACCGTTCAAGGTCACCCTTAGGGATTTTTGACCACATCCATGGAGGCTGTTTGGAGAAGATCCCACCCAAGGAGCACTGGCTGAAGTGTTGTTATGCCACCAACCCTTCATGCTGCGAATGAAGCCGCATAAACTACACGTCGTGCGTAAGAGCTACGCACGGAACGTTCAAGAAACTCCACGCCTATATAAGATTCCCTTATCCCATCGTTGTAGGAGTATAGTGAAGAAGAAAGACAGAGAAATGGGAGAGAGAGAGAGAGAGAGAGAGAGAGAGAGAGAGAGAGAGAGAGAGAGAGAGAGAGAGAACGGTTGAGTGTTACAAGGAAAGATGCCAGTTGCTGTAAGAATAGCCAACTAGCAAGGAAGCGCCGGACAGCGCCCGACTGCTAGGGAAGAAAGAGAAGGAAAGGAAAAGAGAAGAGGAAAGGAAAAGAGAGAAGGAAGAAAGAAAGAGAAGAAGAGACCGAGTTGACTCGCCGAGTTGGATTCAAGGCCAGGTGGGGGATTTTCCTTTAAGCTTACCATGATTCGAGGTCGTTCCCTCCCATGTTTTAAGACCTTCCTAAAAATAACTAATATTCCCACCATCCATAGCCTATCCTTTAGAAACAGTGATATAGGAAATATATAAATGCCCTTTCAGAATTTATGTGATGATTTTATCCATTAAGCTTTCTTTAACTGAGTTGATGCATTTTATCTCGCCTTTATACTTGATATTCTCCTGCCTTTTATTTGTTATTAGTCTTTCTATTACCTTCCCTCTGTTTTCGTTTTAATTTGTTATCATCAACTTTTTGGCCTTTCGAAGTTTTTACATGATATCCATTACAAGAGGCTATCCTGAATTCATGGGAGGCTATGGATACGAGCCTTGCTCTTGCCTTACCATGTTGATTTGGCTCAGCTACTCTCCGTATCCAAGAATCAGCTGTCGCTGCTCTTTTACTTATGGAATTAGCCATTGCCACCCTCCTCGTCAAAGAATTGGTCATCGCCGCTCTTCTAACTATTGAGTTGGCCTTAACCACTCTCCTCATATTCGAGTTGACTTTCATCAGTCGCCTCTTATTCGAGCTGATATTTGTCACTCGCCTCTTTTACCTTAAGGGCTCAGCAGGTGTCTTGATATTCTTAACCTTCCATAGATTCAGGAATTCTCTCTTGGTGCAAGTATTATGTAGGGAATTCCTCCCCTAGTGATCGATTAAATATCGTGGACATAATGCGTTTTCTGTAACGGCCTTGGGGCGACATATAATTCCATGTTTCACGGGTGATGGTGCACTGGTTGGTGTACGTGAGCCATTTTGTATATGTAGTACGTCAATTCATTTCCTTTAGGGGTTGGTTGTCGCAATGAGTCACTCCAATTTTGGGTGCATATTCACATGGTCATGTATTGTGTTTGTCTTGGGACAACTGCATAAGTCCATGTTAAACGTGGAACACGTCGGCAAATCTCTGTAGTATGGGATGCATGACGAGTCGGATAGTTATAATTGTATTCCACATTGTGGTGATCGCTAAGTGTGATACACCGCATATGCTTTGTTAGGCATGCATCTCATATAGATTCTTTGTATATTGATACCTCTTGTAGTTGTGGATTACTCGACATATCAGAACCTTTTCAATGTTTTTATGAATATCTTAAATTACTGTTAATCTTAAAGGATAACCATCACTATGAGTAGGGCGTTGACCCTCTCCCAACTGTACAGATTATGCAGGTGACGTATAGATTGAAGAACTAGTGAACATTCTCCCTAAGGAAGATTACTTTGAAAGAATGAGAAGACAATTTAGAATTTAGTTTTATACTTGTGCTGCGAGCTCGATAAATGTATTAAGCTTCCAATGAGATGGTATTTGATTATTATTTTTACTTTGATGAAATATAATCAATACAGTTAATTTTATTCTTATGAATGTTACATTCATGAATGTATCTGGATGTGATGTAAATGGAAATGAAAAAAATAGGATGTGATTGTTAAAAGCATCTAGGCTTATACATTATTAACACCCAGTTTCCTCGGGCACGAGTATGAAATTTGGCTGTGAAAATTCGGGCTGTTACACCTATGCCCCACAATGACCCCCAAAGGTTGGAAACACACTCCCATAGGGTTAGTATAGTAATAACCAAGCCCTTAGGGCCACTTGCACCAAATTCAATGTTATAAATAAGAATTTTAGGACTATTTTTTGCCCAATCCAAATTTTCCCTCAGAGAGAGAGAGAGAGAGAGAGCTTAGAAGTGTGAGGATTTGTACACATTCCTTTCTCATCTTTTCTAAAGCAACCTTGTTCACTCTTGGACCTTCATCGATGTCGACTCGGCAATGATTAGATTTAAGTATTGAGTCATATTTGTAGTCTTAGGTCTTATAGAAAATTCCTACCAAATCTTACAAGTTGTCATGATTGTTTAGGTTCTAGATGATTTTTCCCTAACATCCTAACCCCAAGAACACTGCAAGTTAGGCAAATCGTTACAAAATGCGGACCTTTCTTATAGGTTTTATTTTTATCAACTCTTGATAGTGATAGACAATGATTTTGGTTGTTTATAATATGTATATACTTTTAATACTTGAATTGATTTATTATTATAACTCTAATGTTACGTGTTGTTGGTAGTTAATATGTTCGATAAAATACCTAAGCAATATAATTTATTTTTTTTACTTGTAGACACCACACTCAGGCATACATTTTGAAAAGGCTAAAACAGTTCAGGAACCATGATCATACCTTGAACCAAAACCTAACCCTGGCCTGAACCTAACCCTAACCCAAATCCTAGTTTAAAATTTCCAAAACTCCCAAGTCGCAACCAGAAACCGTGATCCAAGCCGTTCAGTATACTCACGGCCTCACGAATACCATATACCTCGGCCAGAACCCTTTACCCATACCTAAACCGACCACTTTGAGTTTCAGAAACCCAAAACAGAGACCATCGGAAGAACCAGAGCGCCGCACAATGCCCCCACGAGTGAATCCGAACTGAACCAGGCTTCGCAGCTCACGACTCGCGTGTGGACAGCTGTCCCAGCGTCCAAAAGTCAACTTTACCATAGATTTACCCCTCCAAAACTCACTATTTACCTTTTCACCAGCCCCAAAACCTAATGAGAATGTGACATGTAACATCTATCTCCTCTCCACCAACTACCACATGCCACCTCAGCTTTTAACCCCCTAAAATCCACTAATTGCAGTAAGGCCATTGGAGAGGACTATAAATAGCCCTCTCCTCTTCTCATTTCCACACACAACACTAACTAAGAGAGGGAGAGAGTGAGAGAGAAAGAGCAAGAGAGAAAGTGAGTGAGGAAGAGAGTGAGGGAAAGGGAAAGAGCTCCTAAACCTTTAAAGTTCTGATTTTTCCAGCCACCCCCTAGCCCTCCTCTCAACTCTTCCATCCCATAAGCCTAACCCAAAGTGGTCATGATCCGGTCCATGTTTTAGCCTACTTAAGATCAAGCCAAAGATTCTTTCATCTTATAAGCATCTATCATGACATACATTCCCTTCTCAACGCCCCTGCTTCTCTAGATCTCTAGTGAATGTATGCTCTATGGCTTGTAGTACATCGGATCCTGTCACATCAGAAATTCCTAGTAATATAGTCCAGTTGTCTTTACCTTTTGGCATATGCATTATTTCATCCGCTTTTAGACACGCTATCGGACGTATGCTCTGTGACCTACCAAAATCTTGGATCTTATCACATCAGAAATCCACACGAGACTAGTCCTATCTCAACCACAACATCCATCATCCCTTGAGATTATTGAACCATATAAAGTAGAGACCGTATATTTGTACGGGTAGAAAGGGTGCCTAACACCTTCCCTCTTTGTCATCGAGGTCCCTTACTCGGAATCCCGGACCGCAGACTAAGGGTCAATTTAAGGTAGGGAAATCCTCAGATTTTCCCCACCTTACGTGTTCTGCGGTTCTAGCCGACCACGGGATTCTGATATTTTTTGGCTAGTGGCGGCTCCAACATCCATAATCAACCTATTACCCCCTAATTACTCCATCTAAATTGCCGATCAGCGTGGGCGCCGATTTTTCACTGTCTACAGAATGGCGACTCCACTAGGGAAGGATGCTAGCTCGTACTGGCTGAAACCCAACTCGAAAGTGTGTGGTATTTTAATCTCAAGGGACATCATCACTGCATTCATACAAAAAGAAAAACAACAAAAGGAGTATCTTTGGCTTGCTTGCTCTTGGGCATAAATTCGAACCATGACTACCCGATCTCGCGCAACCATAACCCTCAAGCAACTCATGAAGAAGAACCGGCAGCTCAGCCAACTCCCAAAACTTTCGCACCTGCACCCACACCCGCGCTACCACCACCAGTGGCTCCAGTAGACCCACAAGCTAACCCCATCATGCAAGAAATGGCCCAGAGCCTACAAACAGTGCAAAAGCTGCTACACCGCCTTATGTCAAATCCTTCCTCAAATACACAGGTAACTCAGCCTAGCGTACAAAATAGCTCACTCCCACAAACTCCCTTCGCCTTCTCTCTCATTTCTCCAGCAAACTCCCTGCTCCCCCTCCCAAAGGAGTCGGCACAAGAATAACAGCAACCAGCAAACGGGAGCAACCCTCCCGCATATCTTTACTCAACACATCACAACAATCAGGTTTCAACACATGTTCCCCCTAATGGGAACCCCAGACAAGAACTGGAGGATGCCCATGAAGGGGGCTAGTTTCGAGTCTAATTCGCTCCCCCTAATGGGTGCAACGTCCCGGACTTGACAGATACCCCAAGCGGGAGCTATTTCTGAACGTCACACCCTCCTCCGAAAGGGAGCGGTGTTCAATTCCAGTTACCTCCCTCCACTAGGAGTTCATCTTCTTTTCAACAACATCCCATCATCGATCCATATAAAAAAGAAGCAGCACAAGCCTTATAGTAAGGGGCAAGATACTCGTAGCAAGGTAAGTCAGAAATTGAGGAACTACGAGATTAGTTACAAATGGTACAAAATTAGCTTCAGAGACAGTAAGGAGTGGATCACCCATCCACCAAGTTTAGGGACCTTTATCCCTTCCCAGATGCCTGAGTACCCTCAAACTTTGAGGTACCAAAATTTAAAAGGTATGACGGTAGCGGGTGCCCCACGGCACATCTAAAAGCATTTTGTGGGGAACTCAATATGATAACAAGGAATGATGCAGCCTTGATAAGGCTCTTCCAAAAATCCCTCGAAGGCGACACTTTGGATTGGTATACCTCGTTAGACAGCCATCAAATCAAAACTTGGGAAAAACTCTCCCAAGCATTCATTGACTGATTCTCCTACAATTTGAACATGGCTCTAAGGAGATCTGATTTGGCTGCCCTGATACAAAAAAAGTGACGAATCATTGTCAGCATACGTGGGACGATGGCGAGCCATGGCAGCCCGAATGAGAAACCTCATCGATGATGAGGAACAAATATCTATGATCGCACACTCTGCAAATCCCTGCATTTTAGGATATTTAATCTTGTGTCCCTATGTAAATTTCTCCCAACTCATCCGAGTTGGTGAGCAAGTGGAAGCCGGGATCAGAGCCGAAACCGTTTTCCCATGGCCACATTAGACCCCTTTAATCAAAAGAAACAAAATCGAAGGAAAACCTGTAGGATATAGGAATGAAAATGGCACTGCTCCCGCGCAGCGTACCACAGAGGTTAACAATATCATTTCTAACACTCAAGGCAACCAATGCACTCCACAACCAGAGATACGACAAGACAGGCAATACCGGCCGCAATCAAATAGGCGGTACCTACCACAACAGGCCCAACCTGGATATCAAGGATAGCCGTCTCAACAACAATACCAACAGCCTCGGGAGAATGCACCAGGTCCATACAAACAGGCAATGTTAAGGAGGAAATTCACCCCTTTAGCACAAACATACAGTCAAGTTCTGACAATGTTGATGCAAAAATAACTCCTAACACTACTTCAACTGCGACTTCCTCCCAACCCCTTGCCGCCTGGTTACAATGAAAACCAATATTGTGCATACCATCAGGCTCCTGACCATCTAATAGACCGCTGCTTAGCTTTGAAACATGCGGTTCAGGATTTGATTGAAAGTCAGAAAATTGCAGTCACCCCGTAGGCTAACAATGTAGATCCGGCCAACATCCTCTAAAATCCCCTGCCATCACATCAAACATGACCCAATACATTCGGCACCTCTACCGTAAACCACATTGAAGGAGGAAAGTCCATGTACCCCTCTCCGCATCATTCCATACAAGCAATCATGGCCGATGCAACAAGTCGGACATGGGGATACCAACATGCGCCAACACCAGAGTCACAACTAGTCCTTGAAGCAGCACCAACAACACAACCCCTCATATTCTTGGAAGCAGCACCAACAGTTTAACTGCTCAAAACACTCGAAGTCGTACCTAACAGATCACACTCGCAGCACCTCATCCTCCAAAGGGCACACCCCGCACCCATATATCTAAAAAGGTCAAATTCTAAACCTGTCATTCTCCCAATAGGTCTCCCTGATCTAGCTTCGTTGACTTTGCAAGGGGCACCCCCGGTTCAAAGTCTAAAATTTTTAATGCCTTACCAACTGGCACATGGCCAAGGGACCTCCCCCGCATATTAAGAAGAAGAAGAGAAATCTTGCCAAAACTCTGTGGTACCTCAAAAGAAACCATCAGGTCTTCCACAAACTGTCATAACCACAACCACTCAGACTCAGGAACCACTAATATACTTGGAAAGAAGGACGGTTCCATCCTATAACCCGAAGGCAGTACCATGACATTACCCAAAATGCGCCGAAGTGGGCAACAATAGGAAGTACTTCAGGAGAGATAACTAGAATCTAAAGGAAATTCGGGGAGCTTTATCGGGAACCACCTACAAAACCAACACTGCTTATGACATAGCTACCCAGCTCAAAACCATTCCCGCACAAATATCCATCTGGGAACTCCTATGCACATTAAGATCGCACCGAGAAATCTTTACGAAAACCTTAAATGATACACATATCTCACCAGACGTACCCCCCGAAATGGTGGCAAGTATGATCGGACAACTTCTCACACCACGAGCCATCACTTTCTCTGATGATGAATTACCACCTGAGGGACACAAGCATGGGCGCTCACTGAACATAGTGGCCCGTCACAAGAATTTCAAAGTCCCATTGTGCTCATTGATAATGGATATAGCCTTGATGTTTGCCCTCTAAGGATTACCGAACCGTTAGGGATAAAACCATCCTCTTTCAGGCCTAACACCATGTTGAGGGTCAAATACTGCATATTAGACCCCATTTATTACCTGAATTTACGTACATAATGCCGTTTAATTGCCCGTTTTGCCGTGTTTGTGATACAGGGTGTAGTTGAAAGTATGAAATGCAAAAAGTTACTAAAAGTATGAATTTAACACTCTGTTGACGCCACAGGCAAGGGACACACTCCAGGGGACCAAGATTGACAAATATACACGGTCAGAAATCCGAGAAAAGTTAGAAATTAAAGCTCAAGTGGCCTGAAGGACGTCCAGAATGTAAGATCACGAGGTTCCCACCATCCGTTCGGCTCGAAACTTCATACGTCGCCTGAGGACCATAAATTAACCGTATATATAAAATTTCAGCCATTGAAGATCTCGGGAAGTGCTCCAACTGACATATCAGCCCGTAAAATCATGATTTGGGGCCCACATGCTATCTGGATATGCTTCAAAATTTGTCTCTACGGTTTAAATACGATTGGAAACAGATGGACGGCACGGATTTCTCGTGAACATCACAGTGGACCCCACATGAGGGTGTGTGTGCATTCAGTGCACGCACACGCGAGCCGCACCGGACCAACCAACGGGTCAGCGCAAGCGCTGACCCGTCTCTCTCTCCCTCTCTGCGTAAGGTGCAGCGGACGCACGGCCGCTGGCCATTTTTGCGATCATCTGTGGGCCCCACACGTGCTCCATAAGCTCGATCTGAACCATCCACCGTATAGATAGCCGCGAGAACTACAAAACCATGTTATCACTTTTCACCCATGCGTGCACACGTGTGAGATACAGAGGCCACAAAAGGGCTGCTCGGTAACGTTCAAAACTGATTCTTCTATGATTTCTTCTCTGGGCCACGTCAATGGACGTTCAAAACCACCCATTCTTGACTGAAATTTCGTTCTGAATCCAATGGACAGGGTGGAGTTTCCAGAAAATGCTTCTGTGGGGCCCACCGACCACAACAGCGAAATGGTGCGAAAGGTTTCGCACATCCGTAAAAATTGACTTTTTCGGACAGTTTTGGCCCACCATCTTTGATCATATGGCAGATCTGAACCGTCTATCATGTAGAGGACCCAAGAAAGTACTAAGGGTCGGTGTTTCTTTAGAATTTGAGCGAGGAAAGTGGCGTGTTTCATGGTACCGAACTTGGCTGCGAAAATTACACTCTGTGTCCTGTTACAACTCTGTCACTGACTCCAGCCTTCCAGCAGCTATAAAAGGAGGTTTTTGGACGTGGGAAGCATTCATTTAGGGTCTTGGGAGGAAGAACAGAGGGCTCGAGCTTGGGTTTCAACGTGGGCAGAGGAGAGAGAGAGGAGTTTGGTTTTTTTCTTTCCCTTTTCTTTTCCTTTTCTTTTTCTCTTTATTTATTTGGATTGAGCCCATCCATGGCAGGCTAAATCCTCCTAACTAGGGCTAAGAGGTGAAGCTTGTGGTGAGATGGGAGATTTTATTTTATGTCTTTAATTTAATTTTAATTCTTGAATTAACGTTGATTTTAGTTGATTATTAATGGCATGTTTTGTTTAGTCTTTAATGGTCTGTTGTGACTAAAATTACAATGGGTCTGCAATGGCTTGGAGCATGTCCTTTTCTCCTTTATGTTTATGACGTCAGGAAGCCCTGTTGTTCACCATAGTCTCCTGGGCATGGTTGGATGTCGGTACCCTTCCTAACCTTCATACATGTGATGGGTTGGTAATTAGTTTAATTCTGTTGTTTGCCATAGTCTTTTGGGCATGGTTTGGTGATGGAATCCACTCTAATTCATACACATTTCATCTCTTTGAAAACTAGATCAACGGCAGTTCAGTAATTTCCATAATTTTTTGTGCGAGCATAAGATTTCCCTGATCTCTACAAGTGGATCCTCTGAATCCCTAGTTTCCTTCTCTGATATCTCCTAATTTTTAGATAATAGTTTTACAATTATTCCTTAATTTCTAGTTGATTTAAATCTCATCTCATTCTAGTTCTAGTTCTAGTTAGTTTTAGATAACGTACAAGTTTCAGTCCCTTGGGATTCGACCTCGGTCTTACCGAGTTATTACTACATCACAACCCTGCACTTGGGGAGTGAACACACCATGAGTGTTAGAGCCTTTGATAATTCCCGAAGACAGGTTGAGGCAGAGATTGACATTGCACTATAAATCGGACCAGACCTAACCCTTATCACATTCCAGGTCATCGACATCCCTGCCTCGTTTAACCTTTTATTGGGGCGGCCGTGGCTATATGCTGTTGGAGCCATTCTCTCAACTCTCTACCAAAGGGTTAAATTTTCTTCAGAAAATCAAATCATCTCAGTGTTGGCCAAGCCAGAACTATCCTGCCATTAGCGGTTAATATTCCAGAAACTGACATCCCTGTGATTGACATCCAGCATGCGGAGGGTGATGTGTCATATCACAGCTTCAAGTTCGAAGTTGTAAATTCAATCACAAATCCTCTCATTCTCACTGCTGAAATGTCATTCCCCCCACTGAACGACTAATTTGGAACTACCGTACCGAGTTCCATGAGAAAGATATAGTAGTAAAGCTGGCACGTGCTAACATACAGAGACAGGGACTGGGATATCAACCGAAACCGGAGGATCAAGTTAAAAAGTCAAAAAGGGGTCAATCCTTCAAGTGCACACCCACAAAATTTATCAAGGCTGGAACAGTTTGTGGAGACCCGATGATTTCCCTTGAGGACCACCTCCAGCAACTCAAATTCTCTGATCATTCTCACACAGAGTCTGTCTGGCCACCTATAAGATGGGACAAGATTCTAGAGGCATCAAAAGCATATCTGACACAAAGGGCAGAACCTCCAGATCCACCATAAAAGGCAAGGGGCATGGAAATAGGTCTACCCACACAGGATCCAGAACCAATAATGCCCCTTGAAAGGGATACAGGCAAACCTAGGGAGACACCCATTCCCGTACACAGTCAAGGGGACATGTCCCCGCCACCAGCCCAGCGACATAAGGGGTAGAAACAGCCCATCCACTGGATCGGCAAAGGAAAGTGGCCTGCCCTTGACTGGACAGACATCAAGGTCCCATCGCAGGACTAACCAGAGAAACCAGAAGAATTCCAGCTCTTGGGTGAGGAAGTCGAATCAGATTCTGACTCTGAGCCTAGCCCAGCAGACATCATGGTCATTAAGACAGGTGACCCACAGGAACACATAAATCTGGACAGTAGGATCGAAAGAAAAGAATCGCCATGGACAGCTATCCCCCTAACAATCGAGTTGGTTAGTGAATCCTCCGTGGATGCTTACCTAAAAAAAAAGGCCAATGTAAATAGCAGTTGGTACCCCGGACTAGGATAGGATCAATCTTGGTTCGCAATACTGTCCTGTTCAGGACCCCCAGGCAACACAAAAAAATCAAAAAAATTTTAAAACACAAAAAATCATATATTTCCAAAAGCATAAAAAAATCAAATACTTCTCAAAATCACAAAACATCAGAAAATCCTCAAAACATAAAAACAATAGAAAAACTTTCAAAAACCACTGTGCCAAGCATCTTACACACACTACAGGAGTTCAAGGTCGACTGGTATGATTTTGATCTTGAGTTGGACTTCGAGCTCATGGGTTTGGATGAAGCCCCGGATATGGAAAATAATGATACAGCTCTCGAATTTGAGGACTCCCTCAAAAAATTTGAAACAAAGGCTAATGTTATGGTAAATGATTTCGAAATTATGAACCTAGGGTCAGTGGAACTCCCTAGAGAGGTGCGCATCGGACGGTCACTCTCCCCGTAATACAAGCAGAGGATGATGGAGTTTTTGAAGCCGAGGTTATCTAACTTTGCCTTCTCATACGAGGACATGCCTCGGCTCGATGAGGATCTGGTGGTGCACCATCTACCAAGAAAGCCAGACATGAAGCCTATCAAGCAGAAGCTATCGAGAATGAAGCCAGAATGGGCCCTGAAGGACCGTGATGAAGTCATCAAATAATACAACACGGGATTCTTGGTAGTCTCCAACTACCCGGAATGACTCATAAATATTGTACCATTTTCAAAGAAAGACGGGAAAGTCAGAATGTGCATCGACTTCAGGGACCTCAACAAAGTAAGTCCTAAAGACGACTTCCCCCTGCCTCATATCAACACACTGGTAGATAATACTACTAGACAAAAGATCTTCTCCTTTATGGATGGCTTTTCAGGCTACAATCAAATCAAGATGGCCATCGAGGATCATGAAAATACTTCTTTCATCACACCGTAGGGAACCTTTTGCAATCGGGTTATGCCCTTTGGGCTGAAAAATGCTGGAGCTACATATCAGCGAGCCATGACTGCCCTGTTCCGCGATATGATAAACAAGGAAATGGAAGTTTATGTAGACGACATGATCGTCAAATCCTGCACAATCGAAGGACATTTCAAGGATCTTGAAAAGCTCTTCGACAGGCTAGAGAAGTTCAAACTTCGACTCAACCCGCAAAAAATGTGTCTTCGGTGCAACCGGGGGCAAGCTGTTGGGCTTTATCGTCAGCGAAGATGGCATTCGGGTAGATGAGACAAAACTAGGGCAATCATCGAGATGCCACCACCCAAGACTGAAAAAGAAATTTGAGGCTTCCTCAGGCGGATCTAGTATATCAGCCGGTTCATCGCACAACTCACTTTGGTCTGTGAGCCCAAATTCAAGTTATTGCGGAAAAATTCGCCAAAGGAATGGAATGACGATTGTTAAGTGGCCTTCGAAAAAATCAAAGGATACCTGCTAAATCCTCCAGTGCTCATGCCACCTATTCTGGGTAGGCCATTACTATTATACGTCTCCGTCACAGCAGAAGCAATTAGATGCGTTCTTGGCCAACATGATGATATAGGAAGAAAAGAATAAGCAATCTATTACCTGAGCAGACGATTCACGGGCTACGAAGCCAAATACTCCAGCTTAGAGAAGACGTGTCTCGCCCTAGTCTGGGCGACATAACGGCTATAACAGTATATGATCGCTCACCCAGTCCTTCTGCTCGCTCGCATGGAGTCGTTGAAGTACTTGTTCTCGAAACCAGCACTAACGGAGAGAATCACAAAATGACAACTATTGCTTTCTGAATTCGACATCACTTATATCACTCAGAAAGCAATCAAGGGACAAGCACTGGCCGATCATTTAGCAGCACATTTTTTGCTTGATTATCAACCGCTGAAGACCTTCTTCCCTAATGAGGACATCCTCCTAATTGAGGAAGAAGAAGAAAGAAAGGCAGGAGAATGGACGCTCTTCTTTGACGGAGCTGCAAACGCAAGAGGGAGTGGAGTACGTGCCATACTCTACTCTCTCGAGGATGTCCCAATTCCCATATCCAGGAGGCTGGCATTCCAATGCACTAACAATGTAGCCGAGTATGAAGTATGCATCGCTGGTCTAAGAGAAGCCATAGTCCTCAACGTGAAGAAGTTACGGGTCTTCGGGGACTCGCAACTCATCATCAATTAGACAAATGACGACTGGAAGACCAAGGCGAGAAGTTGATCTCGTATCATGCTTATCTGGAAAACCTGACAGAAGAATTTGAGGAGATCACATTCTCTTACATGCCCCGAGCCAAGAATCAGTTCGCAGACTATTTGGCCACTCTCGCCTCTATGCTGAAAATCCCAAAAGGAGTTGTTGAATGGGAGATCACCGTCGAACTTCAGGAAGAACCCGCATTCTGCCTACAGATCGATGAAGCTGAGCCCGCCTCAAATGATCATACATGGTATACAGACATCAAAGAATATCTCGAGCATCAAAAGTATCCGGAAGGAGCAACACTGATAGATCGTCGCATAATACAGCGGTTGACAGCATAGTTCGTCATCACTGGGGGCATTCTCTACAAGCGATCTGTCAACCAGGTCCTTCTCCGCTGCGTGGATGAGTCGGAAGCAACATAGGTCATGTTAGAAATCCACAAAGGACTATGCGGCCCACACATGAATGGGCACATGATGGCGAAAAAGATCATGCGACTTGGCTACTATTAGCTTACGATGGAGACAGACTGCTGCAAACATGTTAGAAAATATTTCAAGTGTCAGGAACATGTAAACCAGATCCATGCCCCTACATCCGAACTCTACAACCTGACATCAACATGGTCCTTCTCCGTATGGGGGCTTGACATCATCGGCAAGATCAACCCTAAAGCCTTGAATGGGCATGAATACATCCTGGTAGCGGTAGACTATTTCATCAAGTGGATAGAGTCAGCATTGTACACCACCATCGTAGCATCTCATATAGTCAAGTTTATGAAGAACAACATCATCAGCTGCTATGGGGTCCCTCAGGCCATCATTACTGATTATGGAACTCTATTCGTTAATAAAAGGATGGGCGATTTCCTCGACAAGTTCAAAATCCAACGCTATCGGTCAAGCCCTTACCGTCCTTAAATGAACGGTGGAGTCGAAGTTGCCAATAAGACCATCATCCGAATCCTGGAGAAGATGGTGAAAACATATTGCGACTGGTTAAAGATACTTCCTTATGCACTCTGAGCCTATTGGACGTCTGTACGATCTGCTACAGGCACAACCCCATACGAACTCGCGTACAGAATGGAATCAGTATTACCAGTCAAAATCGAAATCCCATCACTACGAGTGTTGTTAGAAAGTGAAGTCGAGGAAAGCGAGTGGCAACAAGCAAGGTACGATCAATTGCATCTGGCAGATGAAAAGCGTATGCGGGTGTTAAACCACTCCCAATGTTATCAAAGAAGGATCGCCCAGACCTACAATAAGAGGGTCCGGAAAAGGAGTTTTAAGGTCGATAACATGGTCATGAAGCGTATTTTACCACCGCATTTATCGGATCCTAGAGGAAAGTTCAAACCCTCATGGAAAGAACTGCTGATCATCTAAGAAGTACTCCCAGGAAGCGCTCTCCGGCTCACTAGTTTGAAAGGAGGAGATCTTCTAGAGCCCATCAACGCCGATAACGTGAAAATCTATCATGGGTAACTTTACCTGACTTTGTCAATGATTACAATCGTAAGGCTGCATCCACCATTCCCCACCAAAAAGAATATATATATATATATATATATATATATATATATATATATATATATATATATATATATATATATATATATATATATATATATATATATATAAATCCGCCACCTCCCCCATCGGAAGCATCACTTGTCTCTTCGACAGAAGAAACAAAAAAAAAAAAAAAGAAAGAAAGAAAGAAAGAAGCAAAAAAGAAGAAAAGAAAGACAAAAGCAGAAAAAAGAAAAAAGGGAAAGAATTGGAAAATCTCGAAAAAAAACCAGAAGGAATAATAAAAAAAAGAGGTCCATCTCAAACCCCTCCCCCTCGCCAAAGGCAGCTTATGATTGTATTCAAAGACAAGGACAGAAAGGTGACCAGTTAGCCAACTATGAATCATTCCTAGCACCCTAACAAAAAAAAAAGAAAAAAAGAACAAGGGGCATGCCTAAGCAAGAAGGGCAAGGTAAAAACCCGAAAGGGCGCCTCGAGTAAATACAGCGAGTATATATCGAACTTGGTGAAAACTTGAAAAGGCGCCAAGGGTAAAAATAGCACAGCTGCCAAGGGGTAGGTAAGATCAAACACCCAGAATGTAGTGAAAATCTAAAAGGACGCTGCGGGCAAAAATGACGGGAAAAGCTAGACGTAGTGAAAATCCGAAAGGATGCTATGGAAAAAAAATGGCTAAAAATATAAATAAATAAATTAATAAATATAATAAAAGTGTAGGTGCAGAAGAGGCCAAGGCAACAAGCACAACAGTAAGATATAAGGAAAGATTTGCTTCGAATCAGTACTTTATCAGACTCTGTTCGAATCTACGTAATGCGATCTCGGACACCCTCTCAGAAAACCAAGGCCCTAAGGATACAATCTAGACTACTGCACACAATGTAGGCTCAGCCCAAGATTCTGATCCCAATCATCCAAAGCACAAAAGCACTGAAAAATTTGGCACAAAAACAAAATCTTTCATTTCTTTTAAAAAAAGTTTTTTGGGTACACTGCTTTTCCTTTTTCATGCATGCATACAAAATAAGGAGATGGTCAAAACCAGGGATCACAGGTCAGCTCCTATCCCTCATACAATGATAATCTCTGTCTAAGCCTTTCAATCTCCATGCGCAGGTAAAAGGCCTCATCCCTGCCCGAGCGATGTGCCATGAGCATATTCTCATCACATAGTCGTCCCACGGCTAGTCGACGAGCTATATCTTCACAGGCATGTTGAAGGACAGCAATCTCAGATATCAGGTGACCATGTGTGGCCAGTAAAAAGGATGGATCAATGAAAGGGCACTCCTCAAAGGCCTCAAATGAATCGTTAACATATGAAGAAGAAGAAGCCGTATCGCCCACTATGTCTCAATCAGTCACCTCATCTGCCAGGTGCCAGCCCAGAACCTAACGATACAATGACTGCTCAGCCACCCATCACTGATAGGGTGCTGTAGCCAAAGGAGGAGCCCAAGACTCGAGCTCCAGCATCGTTGCATCCAGGGAGCCCTGCTAAGAGATCCAGATCCTCTTATACAGAGCGGACAAATCAGAAGGAAGAGAGGTATGCCCAAATCCAGAAAAGGTGAAGTCAGGGACATCTTGTCAAAAGCCGAACTGCCGAAGGAAGCACACAGGATGGTAAGAGTAATATCCCCGAAGGCCCAGCAATAGTAAAGGAGTACGAGCAGCACTACAAATCAGTGGGAAAAGATAGAGCCAGGGAGCCTCCTAACTAATCTCCCACCCCCGCAGCTGGATAAGCATACAACGATATAATGACTCAGTGGCCTCAGCACCAAGGGGAAGGCCATCAAGCAGAAGGGACCACACATCATCACAGCGGGAATCGGGCCACACAAGTGGAGGAGTCATAAAGAGATGTTCCCACAGCCACACCTGAAAAATAACATGACTCAAGATGGAAAACAAAAGAACAACTCTAGGGAAAGGAAGGGGAAAAGAGTGGGAAATACTTGAAGGAAGGTACAACAACCCCGAAGGATGCGAGTCCGCCCTAATGAACACTCAGTCAGCCCTAAGAAGAGCTCTGCCAGCACCACAGAAATGATGCTCCTACGATGCAATACATGACGGAATACGTCCAACAAAGCTCCCAACGACGACTGCCTCCATCCTAAGAAAAGCAGCTCGGACAAGACACAAAATATCATCGTATTCAGGCACTGAAGTTGGCGATCAGACCCAGGGGCACCTCAAGAAGTAGAGCAACGATCATACAACATCTTAAGTGATATCTCACCAGCCCCACCCTCTATAGTGGGGAGAGTCGTAGGGAAGCCGAACCAAGAAATCAGATCAGAAGGACGGACCGGCTCGGACGAAGGGATGTAGGGTTCCCGAGTGAGAGGAAGACCAGATAAACGTGAGAACTCCTCCAATGATGGGCCCAGCTCTAGATCGTTGAAAGAAAATAAATTCAGAGAAGAAACCTAGTCATACAAGGCTGCACTCAACAGTCGCCAGTCTAAGCGGACCCAATGACAATGTAGGACCTCTCTCAAGCCTAGGGAGCCCAACTCAAAAAGCTCAGACTTGCTCAAACTGTCAATCTAGATATGCAACCGCTCAAAACAAGTGTCACGTGGCTGCAACCGACAAGTCCAGATAGGCACGCCCTCAACGATCATGATCTCCGAATCAGCAGGAGAGTCATCAAAAATAGGCATCCCTTCATCCAACAGGTCTATCTCATGGTGACGGAAGAAGCCGGCATCACCCATCGCATCGTACAAGATGTCCTGAAAAGCAGCAACAGTCGGGCCCAAGCCACCAACGCATGCCACATTAGGAGCTGTCTGAAACACACAAGCCCCAGGAGCTGCAATGCTTGAGGAGTCCCAATGGCCAACAAGACTGACATCCTGATCCCCGACAACAACAATCTGTCCCAACACTGTCTCGATATCTGTGCCAAAGATCTGAGCCAGCCATCTACAAAAAAACCATCACCCACCAAATCCAAACCACTCAGGCTGCTAACATGAGGCCCATCGTTCATCGTAACTCGATCTATCCCATCCACACCATCCACTATCTCCATGCAACCATCTACTCCGTCAATCAAGCCATCTTCCACCATCAACATATTATCCTCACCACCCAAGCCATTTATCCTTATTTCCATAAATCCTGGTGGCCCATCTAACATGGATCCATCAAGCCCACCTTCCATCCCATCCAACCCAACCTCACATCCTCCATCAATGTTGGTAGGAATGCCATAAATGACATTTATTTCCTCCAATGGGCCCATTACTCCTCCCTCAATCTCCATCAACCCCTCCATAAATAGATTCTCCCCACTATTTATGGGCCCACCAACCTCACCATTACCCATGAACTCATCAATATGCCCATTATTACTAGCCATGATCAGTCCAAAGGATGAGAAAGAACAAGAAGAAAGGACAAGAGAAGAAAAAGATAAAAACTAAAGGACAAAGGACAAGGGAAATGATCGAACGATCAGGAGAGGGGCGGAATGTTCGAAAGGGAGACAAAAAGAATGAACAGGGAAGAAGGGCACTTGCTGGAAGAAAAGATGAACGGAGGCGGCAACCCGATTACCGCCCGCGGTATTCCAACTTTCGTCCACAGATCTGACATTTTTGCATCGCTGCCGCACTGACAGAGCAGAGCAGGCTGAAAAAGTCTACAGGCAGCAATCCAAGCACCGCCCGCGGCAGATGAATTACCACCCAGGCAAACTTTTTGACGATATTTCGACAGGAGCTGCCTTGGGGGGCTAGGACCCAGGAACAAACTTTGGTATATTTAATTGAGATCACAGAACGAATTCAAAAGGCAGTGCGAAAAGGTGACACTGAGTAAGATATATCTCATATATAGATGAATGTATGATTACATGGTACAATGATCTAATCATCGTCAGGGAGATAAGTGTCATTATCCTTGCGACAAAAGTGTGGCCCCAAGATCCCTCCTCCAGCGAAACGTGCACCGCCACTGGGAGCATAGCCGGACTGTAAGATCGGACCAATGCGGTGCTGTTAGCACCAAGAGCTGTACTTTATAGCAGGATCGACGAAAGTACTAGCATCATAACCCTCTAAGGCGGCAACCAACTGTCTTTCAGGCACATACCTCCAGTCAGAAGGACCAGATGGCTGGCTAGGTGGTACCATGGGGCTGCCAGTCAACTGCCAAAAGAGTCTTTCCCCCAGATACACTTTGTCACATGTGAGTCTTCAAGAATGCGATGTCTTCGCGAGGCTTGAAAAGCCTCCTAATCTCCAGGGGTGAGCGGTGCGTCCGACCGAAGATATGGCCTGGTACAGAACTACAAAAAGGGAACAAGTCAAAGGGTGAGAGGCAAGCAGAAAACAACACATGGGAAACACAAGAATGGGCACATCACTCACATCATCGGGAATGAGGGCATCAATATTCTACCTCCAAGCTAGATCTGAAAAAAGCGCATGTGACTGCGGTTATCTTTGTACCACAGCATCATGCGAGAAAACGGAGGTGAATGGTCGATCAAGGTGGGTGCCAGGTGGGAAAAGTGATCAAAGAAGTAGACCTGCAAAAAGTCACAATCAGACAGGACACACCAGACCATCCTTAGGGGAAGCAAGGTAAAAAGGATAACAAGAAGGTACCTTGATAACTGGATAAAAACCAGTCAAAGATCGACTGTTGCAGCTGCTGGCCTTGTCTAACCCTTCATACAAATGGGCAAGAAGGGCCGCATTCCAGTTGTATGGAGTGGGGAAGATGATGTCTGCCATAAGAGACAACAAACGGAAACTCACGAGCTCATTCCCATTGCAGAAAATCATCGCACCCATGGTGTACAAAATCAAGGCAAGCGCCTTCACCACAGCCGCCGCTTCAGTCCCAGGAATACGTCTGGCAAAGTTCGATGATAACCAGAGGAGTTTGAAGCGAGGATCGATAAACTCTGTAGCATCCGGCATCATCCCCAGTAACTCCGTCCAATCATCCTCTATGGGTACCAGAAGGTCATCCTCAAAAGGGACGGATCTCCCATCATACTGGTGACCTAGCTGCATGTATATATCATAGGGAGTAATCCCCACTCCCCAAAAGATGGCTGAATGGTGTGAGTCTCAGGGTACCATCGTTTTGTCAAAGCAGATAAGAGCGACATGTTCATTCTACTCAAACGAACTCAAAACAGGTGAGCGAAAGGGGTACGCTCCAGAACCTCGAAGAACAATGGTTATGGGTCCTGGAACTAGTCAGGCCAATGGGTCCGACCCCTCGCCCTCTCAGAACTGCTGGAACGCCACCCTCCCGGGCTAGATTAGACAGGTAACGTCCTTCTCGTGGCACATGGTAGGGGTATGTTGACTGACGAGATGAGCTAGCCTCGTTTTTACCACGACGGGGCATACTGCACAGGAAAGGCATACAAGTAAGTCTCTTTTTCAAAGGCCCATGTCCAAGCCCATGCAAAAAAGCCCCCCAGGCTCATGTCAAAGGCCCATGTCCAAGTCCATGTCAAAAGGCCGAGAGCACATTTCATAAGTCCATCCCCACATCCGTGCATCTGGATTGATCAAAATCATGATGTGGGGCCCACTTTGAGAATCTCATTCATCCATCATTCAAAAATCACCACTTTCACCACATCCATGCATCTGGACTGATCCAGATCATGATGTGGGGCCCACTTGAAAATTTTCACCCGTCCATTATCCACCACAAGCGACCAATCATCATTATTTACATCATCCATACACACAAGTAGGCCCTAGATCATCATCTAACGGTCCAGATCATCACCAAACGGTCCAGATCATCCTTCAACGGTTCAGATCATCACGAAAAAAAATAAAAAAAAATGAAAAATGAAAAATACATCAAAGCAAATAAAGGGTGGGGCCCTTTTCTTATCACACCCCACTCCACCAAACAAAAAAATCTAGCTAGCCATTTGGCTCAAAACAAATAAATCCAGCAGTTCAGATCCAATCAAGGTGGTCCAACAGCCCTGATCACAGCCTTCTCCAAACTCCAAGAAGAAATCTAACCCATCAAAATCTCCTAAGATGAATGGCCCAATATGGTACGACAAAAGTTCAATGGCCAAGATTACCTGAAATGGAAGGAAAGAGGAAAACAGGCTTGGAAAATCCCTCCAAAAATAGCTCCAGGGACCACAATGGGTCCCTAGATGTCCAAATGGAAGATTCAAATAGAGGAGAAGCCTGCACCGGACGGACCAGTGCGTGGCTCGGACTGTTGGATAAAATGGGCGACCGACGGTAGTCGAATTGCTGCCTGACTGAAAATGCGCTTGGGGCAGCGAGCTGTCCCCTAGGGTGGCAATGCATAACTGGATATTACCTTCAACCGCTGGACAATGCCCAAAAATTTTTAAAAATAGTCCTGTACTTCCAAAAAACTTGCCAAAATAGTCCTCAATTTTCAAAAGTTACCAAAATAGTCTTACGTTTTCACAAGTTGCCAGAACAGTCTCCAATTTTTAAAAGTTACCAAAATAGCCTTAAGTTTTCACAAGTTGCCAGAACAGTCCCAAATTTTCAAAAGTTACCAAAAAAAAATTCCAAAAATCCCCAGCGAACTCAAAAGGTTTGTTTCTTCTAAATCATTGGCCCCACTAATTTACCAGTGGAGACCATCTGACTTTTTCTGTAAATAAAAACCGTTAGCCCCGCCAACTCATCAGTAGAGACAACGCGACTATTTACTTAATTTGCAAATAAAAACCGAACGACAACGCCCACCTGCGAGATCGAACGGATACTTTCCAAAAATTTTTAAAAAGTATTTTCAAATAAAATCCCCAATGAGTCTAGCTCCAAAGGGAATAGATTTTAAAAAAAAAAGGTTCTCACCAATGCACATGGCCCACAGTACACTGAGGAATCTCCCATATTCTCCAGTTGCGGCCAATGTAAATAGCTAAATAAGATTCAGTATCCACTGATTTCCCCAGTGGATGATCGAATCCGTACATGATACTTGTACGATTGACCCGATCTCTATATCTAGACAGTCGTACAAATGCTAGTAAAAGTGAGTGGATCTATCTCTGGAAAGAATAATCAAACTTAAAGTGATAACAATCCATTATAACCAAAGTATCAGAGTCAGTAGACCACATGACAACAGATTACTTGTACATACCTAGTCTGGGATACTCAAAAAATTTGATCGAGTCCAAATCGGTATAGTGAGTTTCCCATAAGGTTGCACGAACGCGCAGGGCAGCTAACCACTTTGACAATCAAACAGACTAAATACTCTTAGGGGGATTACGTAGCAAAGGAATGACAGACCCAATAGTACGGGAATCTTCGTAAAGCCGCGATGAATGCGCAGAGCCCTTACTTTTCAGACTTACCCTCCAATGCTATTAACAATCTGACATGAAAGGGTTGTGATCGGTGATCCGTAAAGCTGCAACGAATGCACAGGAGGCGATCACAACAATTTCCTCAACCCTCATGATCTGTGCAAGTCATCTCTTTTCCAAACAGTCAACTGACACTGATACAATGATAGACAACAGATTTGAGTAACTACCCTTTTGTTTTGACCAGAAAGGTGGGGTGTCCACTCGCTTTGGCCGTCGGTTGCTCACAACCTCAGCCAAAGAGGGGCATCTGTAGACACCCTACCCAGGTATACATTTTGAGAAGGCTAAAACAGTTTAGGAACCGTGATCATACCCTAAACCAAAACCTAAACTCAGCCTGAACCTAATCCTAACCTAAATCCTAGTCTAAAATTCTCAAAACTCCCATGTCGCAACCAGAAACTGTGATCCAAGTCGTTCAGTATACTCATAGCCTCACCTATACCCTATACCCCGGCCAGAACCATCTACCCATGCCTAAACCGACCACTTTGAGTTTCAGAAACCCATAATGGAGACCAACGGATGAACCAGAGTTCCTCACAATGCCCTCACGAGTGAATCCGGACCGAACCAGGCACGGACGGCAGTCTGACTATTGCGGGCGGTCGTCTGACTGCCGCTTGTGGCACTTCGAGTTCTGCCGCTCGTGGCTCCCGTGTGGACAGCTGTCCCAGCGTCCAAAAGTCAACTTTAACATAGATTTACCCCTCAAAAACTCACTATTTACCTTTTCACCAGCCCCAAAACCTAATGAGAATGTGACATGTGGCATCTCTCTCCTCTCCACCAACTACCACATGCCACCTCAGCTTTTAAACCCCTCAAATCCACTAATTGTAGCAAGGCCATTGGAGAGGGCTATAAATAGCCCTCTCCTCTTCTCATTTCCACACACAACACCAACCAAGAGAGGGAGAGAGTGTGAGAGAAAGAACAAGAGAGAAAGTGAGTGAGGAAAAGGGAAGGAGCTCCCAAACCTTTAAAGTTCTGATATCTCCAGCCACCCCCTAGCCCTCCTCTCAACTCTTCCATCCCTTAAGCCTAACCCAAAGTGGTCATGATCCGGTCCATGTTTTAGCCCACTCAAGATCAAGCATAAGATTCATTCATCTTATAAGCATCCATCATGACATACATTCCCTTCTTAATGCCCCTGCTTCTCTAGATCTCTAGTGAACGTATGCTCTGTGGCTTGCCGTATATCGGATCCTGTCACATCAGAAATTCCTAGTAATCTAGTCCAGTTGTCTTTACCTTTTGGCATACGCATCATCCCATCTACTTTCTAGACACGTTGTCGGACGCATGCTTTGTGACCTACTAAAATCTCAGATCTTGTCATATTAAAAATCCACACGAGAGTAGTCCTATCTCAATTACAGCATCTATTATCCCTTAAGATTATTGAACCACACAAAGTAGACACCGTACATTTGTACGGGCAGAGAGGGTACCTAACACCTTCCCTCTTTGTCACCGAGGTCCCTTAATTAGAATCTCGGACCGCAGACCAGGGGTCAATTTAAGGTAGGGAAATCCTTAGATTTCTCCCACCTTACGTGTTCCGCGGTTCTAGCCAACCGCGGGATTCTGAGATTTTTCAGCTAGCGGCAACTCCAACATCCATAATCAACCTATCACTCTCCAATCATTCCATCCAAATCGCCGATTAGCGCGGGCACCGATTTTTCAGTGTCTACATTACTATTATGACTTTTTATATTATTTGATAAGTGTTATTGACATATGTGGTTTTGTATTGATATTTATTCGTTAGTGTCAATTCATACGTCTGTTTTATTGACACACCACATTATAGTATTAAGTGGTTGTGTAATTTGTTTATTTATTTGATAATTTGATTTATAGTCGTGTCGATCGAGTTATGCAAAATGTTAAGTGGATAATCCACTTTGGGTTGGATATCTCGGACTTATATGGTCAACCGAGGTTGAACACGGACAATCGACAGTAGTTGAAGCTACTCGAGATGCTTCATACCCAAGGCTAGTTTTGCCAAGGGTTTCCCGTTGTCGATTGAATCGGTCTAATGCATGGCCTAATCATTCTTATGTTTGGTAGGTGTATTACATTCAAAGGAATCTAGAATATCATTATTATTATTGAATTAAGTCCATTCATAACCGCTAGTGCGTTACTATCCCACGAAGACTCGTGAGCTAGTCATGGTTGTATGAGACACTGTTTCTAAGCTGTTAATTTATACTGGGGTGACGTGCTTGCCATATAGGCAAAACATTGGGTGACATGCCTGCCATGTTGGATAAATATTAGGTAAGGAGTCTCCCCGTAGTGACCACCAAGCACCGATGAATGCCGTAACCTATCATGTTGTTTATGGTTTGAGTGGCATGCCTTCTCCACATTTAGGGTTTGGGTGATGACATTTACCTTAGTTGTGAATGTCCATATGTGACAAACCATTATATTAACCCGATTTTGAACGCTATGATGATTTTTGTCTGATTGGTCCACTTGGTGGGATGTCAGAATCATATCACTGTAGCCTTATAGCTATGAACGTTATTGAATGGTGTCAACTATTTTGACTCTAGATTGGCATGTGTGCATATAGTGGTGCAAATGGGTTAGGTTGAGTGTTCACTCCCCAAGTGTAGGGTTGTGATGTAGTAATAAACTCGGTAAGATCGAGGTCGAATCCTAAGGGACTGATACCTATACATTGTCTGAAACTAAGTAGAACTAGAACTAGACTAAGATGAAATCTAAACTGAATGAATTCTAAAGAATAATGGTAGAATATTTATCTAAACTGTAGAGAAATTCAGAGGTAGGAAACTAGGGATTCAGAGGATCCACTTGTAGAGATCAGAGAGATCTTATGCCTGCATCAAAAACTCCACTGGACTTAGAGTCCATCTTCATCCAGTTGGAGGGTGTAATCATGAAAATCAACTGAACTTCCTTTAATATAGTTTTAAAGAGATAAAAGGTATACGAATTAGAATGGATTCCATCACCAAACTATGCCCAGGAGACAAAGCAAACAACAAAATTAAACTAATTACCAACCAATCAACATGCTATGAAGGTGGGGAAGGGTACCGTCATCTGACCATACCCAGGAGATAATGGTGAACAACAGGGCTTCCTGACGTCATAAACATAAAGGAAAAGAACATGCTCAAATCCATTGCAGACCCATTGTAATTTCAGTCACAACAAACCATTAAAGACTAAAAACATTTTATTAATTAAACTAAAATCAAAGTAGTTCATAAACATCAATCAAAAGGTATAAAAATCCCTTATCACTCTACAGGCTTCACCTCTTAGCCCTATCTAAGAGGTTTAGCCAGATATGATTAGGCTAAATCTCATAAATTAAAAAGAAAAAGAAAAAGAAAAACATCAATTAAAAAACTATAAAAATTCTCCCTGTCTCTCTCTCTAAGCTGTCCCACGTCCAAGCCCAGGTTGAGATTCAGATGACCCTCCTCATGTTCTCTCTCTCTTTCTTATAAGCAGCAGGGTCGGTGGATGGGAGTTGGTTATGGGCATGCGTAAGCAAGTCGGTTTGCATCACCGACTCTATTTCAAAAACTTGGAAACTGACTCGCAACGGCTCAGATTTGTGATGACTAACGGTCTAGGATCTCTGATCTGGCTTCATGGATGGAATCAGAACCCACCTCAGCATCTTCTGGACGGATCAGATCGTCAATCTGATCATCTTCGCGATCGCACAATGGCCCACATCAGTCGAGTCCTAGATATGCGGAAATAAAGCCCGCGGACTGACGCTGTGATGGTTAGTAGGGCCCATAAACATCGACGGTTAAGAAATCCACACCGTTCATTGCATTCTACTCGAAAAACTAGCTAGAAACGGATGGTTTTTTACTAGATTTGGTGTGCTCCATGGATGATTTCATTCCACCGTCCGACCGGCGTTTGAATCTCCTGTACATGCATTATTTGCTCAAAATTGGACCACAGATCCTTGTGTGGTCGGTTTGACCACCCGAACTCGTTGAACGGTGTGGATCATCAAAACATCAGGTGATGGTGGCCCACACGCATCCGTTCGTAAGAACGTTGGCGAAAGAAGAAACGAAAATGGAAATTTCCATTTTTTATCGGTCAAAGGCCTATTTGACCGTCTTTGATGGATTGGTGCACCGCGAGTGCACAGGTAGGTTATGCACACCCATCTCAGATGGGTCCACATGCGACGGTTCTGAGCAATCTGCTCCGTCCATCCGTTTCCTCAGCTAATGTAAGGGGTCGAACCCAAGTTTAAAGCATATCCAAAGATCAAGTGAGCCCCAATTCACAGATGTATCGGATGATTTGTTCGTTGAGCCACTTTGACAGCGATCCAATGGCTGAAATTTGATATGTACGGTTAATTTATGGTCCTCAGACCATGTATAGAGTTTTGAGCCAAACGGATGGTGAAAACCCTGTGATCTTGCATTGTAGCTGATTTTCGAGCCACTTAAGCTTCAGTTTCTCGATTTTCTCTGATCTCTAGCGTGTAAATCCGTCGATCTTGGTCCCTTGGGATCTGTCCCATGCTTTAGTGAATTCTGAGCGTTAAATCTCAGCTTTTAGCATCCTTTTTCAGTCCAAGCTCCTAAGTTCAACCTACAGCATAAACACGATTAAATTGGCTATTAAACAATATTATGTTAGTAAATCCAGACAATAACTGGGGTTTGATATGCAAAATTTGACCCTTAACATTGAGGGGGACACGGTACCCTACCCATTTAAGAATAGGGTAGGAATTCTGGACCTAGACCTAACCCACTGAGTCAGATCGAAGTCAAAGATAGCTAACGTATTAATTTAGTGGGTCCAGACCCTACTCATTAATACAAGGCTTGTGTTTGGTTCGAGTATAGAAATTACATTGGAGTTCTTATACAAATAATGTTCCACACTATCCAATTAGTGGTGACTATTAATTTTAATGACCGGCAATCCAAATTAAACACGTAAAATTAAATGATTAGGGGAGTTCAATTAGTGTGATTTGTGTTACTCTCCGTCTTCTACGGTCCAGATTGCATAGTTGATGGGTAACCCTCCTTATACAAAAGGGCAGGGAACTATTGCTACAGTTTAGCCCAAATAAATAAATAAATAAATAAATAATAGATAGACGTAATTAATTAGTTTTTCTTGGGTGTGGGTCATGTTCATTTTAGTACGATCCAAATCAAAACCACTTAAAAACTTGTTGGGGTCAGGTTAGGTTAGATTGATTTTGATAGGACCTAGACCACTAGTTTTTAGTTTGGATCTAATGGCCCATCAAGTTTACCCAATCCATTTGCACCCCCACCTGCATACCACATTTATATTGATTGAGTTGCTACTAATTACCATGACGAATTGTAACATCCCAAATTTTTACTATTCTGGATTGTAAAAAATTCTTAATTTTTTTTTTTTTTAAATTTATAACTAGCCCACGTCGTCATTTATTGGCCCTTGATGCTCGAGGTGAGCTTATATGTAGGTGATACCAATAAAGAACTGCACAAATTCGATTAACCAACCGTATGAAGCCAATTAATCCGCCTGATAACTTAAACCTCAAGTCCAACCTCGTGAATTGTTCATCTAAGGCTCAAATCTAACCGAATCATCACTGACTAATCGAGATAACTATAACCAAATAAAAACATACCTAAAGCCGAGTTAACTATGGGTCAGATCTTGATTTATTAACTAAATCAACCTAGTAACTCATTAGCCTAAGAACCAACAATCTAGAGTGATCATGTCTGAAACATCATTTTTTCTAATTTTGAATAGACTACACTGAGAACATAGTTAATTTAAACCCTAACGACTGCGCCCAAGAAATCTCCCTACCCAATTCATTTGAAAAATGCCCCAATTAACCGAACAAGCTCTAGGCTGCTCGTTAGTAGCCAACTAGCTCCGAAATTATTGAATAATGTCCCTCTCATTAGGCTTGACATCAATCGTGGGTGAAGAATCAAGATAATACTCAAAACTGTACAAATTGAGCCAGAAGCCAAGTGCTTGAAAAGTTCGAATCCCCTAGGCTGAAATCTGAAAATTTAACTGAAATAGTCCTTCTACTCTTTCGCGAAGTTGTGTGTCACGCCCCAAACTCGGAAACCGGGCTCACAAAATTTTCGATCACCGAATCCGGCGTCGACAGCCTCCATAGAACCCCATTCTCGGCTCCTAGCGCCCATTCATCAGGTTCCGATCTTGGGACACTACGAGGAGGATTTTCAACGTCAGTTTGATTCGTAATAAGCATAACCAAAGGCATAACCCACAAATAACAACCAAGAACTCCATTACATTTTTACTATGATAAAAAACTTTACAAGTACAATGAGAATAAAGAAAAATACAATGGTAAGGAAAAAAAAACTCCAAAATGACCTGCAAGTGCTCCTGCCTCAGCGCTGCTGCGCCCCAACGTCACCTGCACGTAACGGTCGTGCATAAGCTTATAGAAAGCTTAGAGGGTGGTGAAAGTGTGTACGCAAGGTAGTAATATGATCATGCAGTGTCAGAGTAATACGAAATATGCAGATGGATCTTTAATATCATGAGTTGTACCAAGGCTATGCGATGTGAGATGCAAATTAAGCATACAATCCTCATCTAAGCTCACATGTCAATACATCTCAACTCTGGAATATCATCTCAACTCTGGAATATCACCGGGGTCTAGTACACTCTAAACCAGATCGCCGCCACATCGCGCGCAATAAGGTATGTGGAAGAGACCTCACTATCCGTCTGCCAATATCAGGCTCGACTCGTCGATAGCAGACCCATTCCTCGAGCTGGTTAAACTCAGCCTAGCATTGCCCCCTACACTCGGGCGGGTAAGGCCGCATCCCCTTCCAACTGACCATGACACAGTGGAGAGCGTAACCATCTAGTATTCGACACTCAACGCTCATCTACCTACTCGGTCTAGACGTTGGAGCAACCTCTTGGTACCATAAGGGTTTAAGGACTTTTATCCAGGGATATCTATAGCACCCCATGTAGAATAAAATTTTCGGTATCCAATCCTGCCAACCACGATACGTCTGTGGAGGATACAACCCTAATGTTACTAGGGCATAGAGTAACCAAATCACACAATGCAAAATGCATGAATCACGCTATCCAATCATGCAATAAATCTTGCGCGTATCGTGCGCTCATGTAGGGCAACACCGCCTAACCGGGAGCCCATAAACAACCTACCCGAAGGCATATGATATGATCAATCAATTCTCATGCCAAGCATACATATGATGCGTATGATCATGAGTCATGGAACTATACTAAACATGTTATAATGAGATGAACCATCCTTACAATGCAGATGGGCCTGGACGGCCTATACACAATAAGTACGGGCCTAACAATGGGCCCTAAAGAGAGTCGTAATGTGGACATCCAACCAACATTACACTCGCAATGTGGACGTCAAATCAACACTTCTCCCAAGGCACGATCTTTGTAAACATCGCTACTTAATCTGTGTTGGGATTAAACATTGCAATGGACCTTAGGTTCATCCCATTGGGCCTTACATATATATCAAATGGGCCATATCATATGGGCCTTCTATTCATCAAATGGGCCAAACCAATGGGCCTTATGTGCATTGTAATGGGTCATAACCCGTGGGCCTTAGATTACATCAAATGGGCCTAAACTTATGGGTCTTATATGTAACAAATGGGCCACACCAATTGGGCCCCATATGTACATCAAATGGGTCTAACCCCATGGGCCTTGGAACACATCAAATGGGTCCAATCCCATGGGCCCTAAATCACATTAAATGGGCCTAAACCCATGGGCCTTATATAATTCAAATGGCCTAATAACATGGGCCTTACATCCACGTCAAAGTGGGCCCCAATGAACTACCGCAAATGCATAAAAATGGGCCTCAAAGCATACCCAGGTGAGGTCCACTTGGACTATGGATCTAGCTCATCCCCTAGCTCAAAATAGATAAACGGTTTGGATGCAATATACGTGTCACGGTGGGGGTCCATATGAGCTGAGGATCTGACTCATTCTTTAGCTCATGAGTGAGCTTTCAAAATGGATGGATGGGCAGGATGCAACATGTGCATCAAGGCGGGTCCCACTGTCGGTGGACAGTGGGGACAAAACCCATGCAACATGGAGAGCTCCACCGTCCACTGGACGGTGGCTGTAGAAAACATCAAGGTGGGTACCACCGTCCGCTTGGACGGTGGATGAAAATCACATACATCACTGTGGGTCCCATGTGAGGCCCACCCGAAATGTTCATTTGAAATCCAACCCATTCACAAGGTCACTCAGACCTAGATGAAGGGAATACACAAATTTCAGATTAATCCAAAACTTTTATGGGCCCAAAAATGAATTTCAATGGTAGAGGTACAGTCCCACTGTTTCGTGTGGTGTGGGCCACATAAGTTTTGGATCGGATTGAAATTTGGAGGGGCGCTGCTGCTAGGGACGGCCCACCTTATGGACAGGTTGGATGACAAATAAACATCACGGTGGGGCCCGCATGCAGGGCCGTGGGCCCCTTACTTCCTCCCGCCTAGACACTGCAGGCAGTAGCGTGCAGCTGCTGCTCCTTGTCAGATAGGCAGAGGCGCTGCCTCTTGCCCTTGGCTTTTTTTTTTTATTTTTGAATTTCTATTTTCTTGAGAAAATTCCCGTGTGGGGCCCACCTTTCGAAGATTTAAACCGTCCAATGGATTTAGAGGCTCAAAATACACTGAACAAGTCCAATGTTCAACATTTTTAGCATGTAGATACATCAAGGTGGGTCCAAATAGCTTTAAATGGTAAGGAATACAGTTTTCTATAGTATGGCCCACCTGATTAACAGATCAACCTCATTTTTCGGTTCAACGCCTAAAACGAGTTGGTAAAAGGGATGAACGGCATGGATTGAACACATAGATCAAGGTGGGGCCTGCATGAGCCGGCCCACCTAAATCTTCCTTTTTTTTTTTTCTTTTTCCTTGGCAGAGACGTCCAGCGTCTCAGACGCTGGACGGTGGATTTTATTTAATTATTATTATTTTTTTGATATACGCTGAGGTGGGCCCTAATTATGGTGGGCCACCTCATTTAAAATAGTGTGGATCATCACACCAAAGTGGGCCACATTTGATGATTTGAAAAAAAATAAAAGCCTCATGGTGGGGTCCATTCAAATAGGCCACGCTACCCTATTGTAATCTCATGAAAAAAATAAAAGAAAATGAAATAAAAAGGGAGAGAGAGAGATGGAGAGTGGGACACATGAGTGGTGGAGGGCTCCGCCACTATGAGCCCTCCCTTGTAAGAGATCATACAATAAAATGGGTCTCTTTACACATGGAACTAACAAAAATCAAATTCAACGGTGGAGATCCTTTCTCCACCAATATGGATGGTCTAGATGACCTTTAAATGCAATGAAATAAACATCATGATGGGGTCCATGGAGAATGGTTCTACCATGGATGATCATGATGATCAAAGTGGGCCATCGGCCACAACTTAGGGTCCCAAGTGAGATCCGAACCATTGATCGGTTGGCCTCACTTGGCCCATCTTAAAAATATGAAAAACTACTAACAACGAGCACCCACCGTTCGATCTTCTTGCTCCTATGAGTTCCTTAGCACCTTAGCTTCAATCCTAATGGAGGAGATGAGAATTGGATGGCTAGGATGTGAGATGAAGGGGTAGGAAAGTGAGCCACACTTGGAGCTTTGGAAGGAGAGGGAGAATTCCATACGTATGGGAGTGTTTCCCTCTTGGATTTTTTGAAAATGAGAAAGAGAGAAGGAGTTGTAAAGGGAGAGAGAGAGAGTGATGGGTGATGGAGTGATGGATGAGAGAGAGATGGGTGTAAGAACTTTTTGACTTTGGTGGCCTTTTGTGTAAGAAAGGCATGAGTTTGTGTAAGCATTTCTTGACTTTTGAGGCATTTGTGTAAGAAAAGTATGGGCATGGAGGACTTTTATGGCTTGCTTGGGAGAGGGTGAAAGTAATGTGTACTTGACATGTACTTGACATGTGATGGATTGATGGATTGATTAATTGCTGGGATTGATGGGATTGATGTGACACATGGTAGAGTTTCTCTTGGATTTTGCAACATGCGGCATTTTTCTCGCACCGAACGTTGGCCCACATCTCTTGACCAGGGTATCGCCTCGGCGCGCAAGTCGCGGCTTCGGACCCGCAACGACGGCGCGGTCGCTATGGTAATGGTATTAGGTTGAGTAGATACAGGTTGACGGCATATGAATCAAGGTCGCGTGCCAATATCGGTTAAGGGTCGAAGGTTATCGAAATTTGACCGGTAAGACTGCGGAAGTCTACGGAATAGTACGGACTAAGATACGGGTCTTACATTGTGACTTTCTGACCGTTATATCGCAACCAAATTTGAGGCATAAGTTAAGGATATTTTTCTACTCATATCCATGTAACAGGGGCCCTGATCGAACAACGATGACCATTGATCGTAAATTGGGCCCCTGCGATCAATTGACTCATCCGTTTGCCACCAAACTTGGAACAATCCTTCATCTGACCATGGGGCACCTGATCCATGACACGGATGGTCCAGGGGGCCACTGGGACCAAAAATACACCCATTAGGGGTATATACATTAGAACTAGTCTCTTGAGGGCCAACTAGACCAATTTTTATGCTAAGCCCTTAAGCCTCTCTCCCACACTCCCATACAAATTTTTCTACTAAGTGGGAAGAGAGAGGAAAGAGTGGAGAGGGAGTAGAGAGGGAGGGAGCTCTAAGGAGCTAGATATTTTAGGAATTCACCATCCTACCTCAATTCTCATCAGAGCCCACGATATCGTCGCCGTAGGAGCGGCCCACTAGCCATATAAAGGTAATTAGTCCATCCCTTCCAATTTTAGGTCTCCTAAACCACTTGCATGTGATATAACATGCAAATTCTATCGTCTCAGGCCTCCAGCACACCATCCTACGGGGTTGGTACCTTGGAAGCGGCTCCACAAGCCGTTGAATGATGTTTTAATTTAAACCAATTTGATTTAAATGATTTTAACTCGCAAGTATACGAATCAGATGTAAATATGGTACGTATTATGAGATCGTTCCCACGAGGACTGGTTGTCACAATGTAAAACTTAAGACTCTTCTTAACTAATCCAACAAATATTTTAGCAAACTAATAAGTAAACTAACATAAATTTATGGAAAATAACTGAGAACTATGAGAAAAATTCAATCCAGGAAAAGATTAGGACTTTCGAATCCACCCCTAATTATCCTAACCCTTGTTTTACCTGTTGATTTATTCTAGTTCAGATTGATATAAATTTAATAAACAAAGCACATCCTATGTCCTTGGTCGGGCACACAAAATGTATAATCTTTTAAAGCATATGGATCACATCTTTCCATCCATGGTCAGGCATGGAGAGATGTAAATCCTGTTTCTTCCTCTATAGGAAACCTGTTCATGGTCAGACACAAGCACCTAGAGTAATATTCTAAACAACATCCATATCTAGACTTTGGTCGAGCTCATAGAATGGATGAATATGAAAATTACAGTTAAGCACACTAGCGAAAGAAACAAATCAATCTAAACCAAATAAAATCAACACATAACAAGCATTATTCAAATTAGGGGCTTCATCTCAGCCCTAGTTAAGAGATTAGCAATTCATAATGTTAATGAGAAAGAAAGAAAAATAAGATTGAAGCATGAAAAACATCTCTTCTTCCTTCCTCTCTCTTTCTTCTCTTTCTTTTTCTTTCCTCTTTCTTCTTCTAGTCTGCTCTCCCCTGACTCTAGATCTTCCTTCCTAGCTCTGAATGACTCCTCCCCACGTCCAAAATCTCCTTATATAGTTGCTGGAGTGGTGAAAATCGGATTTGAATCGGATTTGGAAAGCTATGCATGCGCAGCGAAAGCCTTTTCGCAGCCAAGTTCGGTGCCTCGAAACACGCCACTTTCCTCGCTCAAATTTCAAAGAAACACCGTCCCTTAGGACTTTCTTGGGTCCTCTACATGATAGACGGTTCAGATCTGCCATATGATCAAAGATGGTGGGCCAAAACTGCCTGGAAAAGTCAGTTTTCGAGAATGTGCGAAACCTTTCGCACCATTTCACTATTGAGATCGGTGGGCCCCACAGAAGCATTTTCTAGAAAATCCACCCCATCCATTGGATTCAGGACGAAATTTCAGTCAAGAATAGGTGGTTTTAAACGTCCATTGATATATCTCAGAGAAGAAATAACTAAAAGATCAAATTTGAACGCTACAGGGCAGCCCTTTTGTGGCCTCACGTGTGTGCGCATGGGTACAAAAGGTCCACATGGTTTTGTAGCTCTCGAAGCCCTCTACAAGATGGATGGTACGGATTATCCGTACGGGGCATGTGGGGTCCACTATCAGCCGTAAGTCGGACGTGCGTTGGCTGACGAAAACGGAAACTTCCGTTTTTTTTTTTCTTTCTTTCTTTTTCGGTCAGAGACGGTCAACCGTCTCTGACATTTTCCATGCACGTGTAGTGCACTTGTGCACTATGCACATTTCATTCATGTGGGGTCCACTGTGATGATTTTCAAAAATTTTCACCGTCTAAATTATTTCTCATCTCATTTAAACCGTCAATAATAATTTTGAGGCAGTTCCAGATATCAGGTGGGCCCAGAATCAATGATTTATGCGCTGATCTGTCAGTTGGGGCACTTCCATAGTGATCCAATAGATGAAATTTTACGTGTACGGTTAATTTATGGCCCTCATCCCATATATGAAGTTTCAAATTGATTGGATGGCAGGAACCATGTGATCTTGCATTCTTGGACCAATTTTGAGCCTCTTTAACGCGAATGGCTTAATTTTCTCAGATCCCTGCCATGTAAGTCCATCAATATTGGTCTTCTAGGGTCCTTTCCTTGCTCTAGTGACTTCAGATCATCAAATACACACTTTTAATATCCCTTTTTCAGTCAACGCTCCTGATTTCATCCTGCAATGAAAATATAATTAAAATATGGCATTAAATATTATCTTGTTGATAAAATCTGGTAATAGTCGGGGTCTAATATGCAATATTTGACCCTCATCACAACCCCCAACCAGCATTTTGCTAGTCCCGAGCAAAACATGCGAAAAATAATTTCAAAACTAAATGACAATTCCTTTAAACCCAAGTGACTTGTGAATAGATAGTCGAGATGTGAGAATTCTAAGATTCATGAATGGTGTGTGGAACTTTCTCCAGGAATCAAGATCACGGTAAACTTCATAATCAAATTCAAAATATTAATCCATTAATTAGATCATTCTAAACATTGAGTTCCATGAGTGTATAGTGTAATCTCGTCTTACATTCATTAAGAGATCCAATTGTCAAATTTATGATATCATTGGTAATTAACAACGGAATGCATGACTACTGAAACCAACACTTGTCTGACAGGTTAACTTTTCATTATACCAGCCTTTGATTTTGTTCATAAACAGTAATGCCAGGGAGGGGAATCAAATTCTCACCTATAGGGAGCAAACCTATGGTGAAAACTTGTCACCTAATATTTTTTTCTAACTATCAACCATGGGGGATCGAATCTACACCTATAGGGAGCAAACCTATGGTAAAGATTATGCGACTTACCCTTTTAATTCTTCTTTTACTGAACAAAATATATATATATATATATATATATATATATATATATATATATATATTTTCAAGCTGATTCCATTCATGCTTAGAGATTACCAAGTTAATCATTTAATGTGTAAGCGAGATGTATCTTGTGAGATCATGATTCAATCAATGTTTAAAACTTCTAATCACGAGTTAACAACTCAAACTTAACTGTGAAATCTAACATATGACGAAATTCTAGAGGCATTAATTCCCAACATTCTCTATTTTATAATATTAAAATCACAACTATCCTTCAACATAAAATTTTAAAAATTACACAATTTGCACAATTTTTTGCTCAAGACCAAGAAAATACTGATTAGGTAACCTAATCTCCCACGCTCAACCTAAAATCTACATTGTCCTCAATGTAAAAGAAATAAGCATGCAATGCATATGGGACAATGAAAGTAAAAGAGGAGTGATGGAAAGATAGTACCTGGACGGAGAATCAAGAGGCTTTCCCAAAATATCAACGTAAAAATGAGTCAGCACAAGAGAGAAAGCAACAAAACTAAAATAACAAAAATAAAATCACAAAAGAAAAGCCTACTTATACCATTTTCATAGGTGCTCTCGATTGCATTTAGCGCATGCAATAAGCCTTTAAACCCCTAGGTTACCCCTAGTGGACGAGTTGTAGTCTCGTGAGGGTTTGCAGCAATGTTACCCACAAACATTGAAATAACTAACTAGGAAAAAGAAATAAAAAGAAAAGCTAGGTTGCCTCCCAAGAGCGCTAAGTTTAACGTCTTCAGCCAGACAAAAATAGACCATGAATTAATCAATCTGAAAAACCTGGGTCCTCTAAATTAACTTCCTCAACATCTTGATTAACCAAATCCTCCAAATAAGGTTTCAGTCGTTGACCATTCACTTTGAAAATATTTCCGTCCTTAAGATTTTTAATCTCAACTGCTCCATGAGGAAATACTGTTACTACCTGATAAGGACCATACCATCGCGAACGTAGTTTTCCAGGAAAGAGGCGTAACCTAGAATTATACAATAAGACTTTCTGACCTGGTTCAAATGTCTTGCGAAGAATTGACTGGTCATGAAAAAATTTCGTTCGTTCTTTATAAATTTTTGCATTCTCATATGCCTCATTTCTAATTTCTTCTAACTCATTGAGTTGAAGTTTACGGTGCGATCCAGTCTTGTTCAAATTAAAATTAAAGGTTTTGATGGCCCAATATGCATGATGTTCTAATTCCACAGGTAAGTGACATGCTTTCCCAAAGACAAGCCTATAGGGAGACATTCCAATCGGGATTTTGAATGCTGTACGATACGCCCAAAGAGCATCATTCAAACGTTACGACCAATCCTTACGATCAGGGCGAACTGTTTTTTCTAAAATTTGTTTAATCTCCCGATTCGAAACGTCTATGTGACCACTTGTTTGTGGATGGTATGGAGTTGCAACTTTATGGGTGATGAAATATTTCTTCATTAAAGATTCAAACGGTTTATTGCAAAAATGAGTACCACCATCACTTATGATTGCCCGAGGAGTACCAAAACGAGAAAAGATATTTTCTTTCAAGAAGCGGACCACAACTTTGTGATCATTCATTTTACATGGCACTGCTTCCACCCACTTAGAGACATAATCGACGGCCACAAGGATATACATATAACCGAATGATGGGGGAAACGGACCCATGAAGTCAATACCCCAAACATCAAATATCTCAACAATGAGAATATTGATAAGTGGCATCATGTTCCTACGGGAAATATTACCCATACGTTGGCATCGATCACATGTAGAACAAAAGGCATGTGTGTCTCGAAAAAGTGTAGGCCAATAAAATTCACTTTGTAAAACTTTTGCAGCTGTTTTCTTTGAACCTAAATGACGACCACATGCATGGTCGTGACAAAAGGAGATTATACTATGAAACTCACTCTCAGGTACACATCTCCTAATGACCTGGTCAGGACAGAGTTTGAATAGGTATGGATCATCTCAGAAGAAATGTTTAACCTCAGCAAGAAATTTGGATTTATCCTGTTTAGTCCAATGAGAAGGAATTTGACTTGTAACAAGATACTTTACAATGTCAGTATACCAATGTAATTGAGAAATAGCTAAAAGTTGTTCATCAGGGAAAGACTCGTTCATTGGCACAAGATTCACTGTGGGCTCTAAGATAAGTCTAGACAAATGGTCGGCTACCACATTTTCGGAACCCTTTTTATCCCGAATTTCAATGTCAAATTCTTGTAGCAAGAGAATCCAACGAATCAATCGAGGTTTAGCATCTTTTTTAGAAAGAAGATATTTCAATGCTGCATGATCTGAAAACACTATAACCTTCGATCCAATGAGATATGACCTGAATTTGTCTAGAACAAATACCACTGCCAACAACTCTTTTTCAGTGGTAGAGTAGTTCAGTTGAGCATCATTTAGAGTCCTACTAGCATAATAAATGACATGAGGTATTTTGTCCAATCGTTGCCCTAAGACGGCTCCAACAACATAATCAGAAGCATCACACATAAGCTCAAAAGGTAAACTCCAATTGGGTGGTTGGATGATTAGAGCAGAAGTTAATAAAAGCTTTAACTTGTTAAAAGCTTTTCGACAATCATCATCAAGGTCAAATGCAACATCCTTAGCTAATAAACTGCACAAGGATCGAGAAATTTTGCTAAAATCCTTAATGAATCTCCTGTAGAATCCTGCATGCCCTAAAAATGATCTAATTTTCTTCACCGTTCTAGGTGGAGGAAGACTAGAAATTAAATCAATCTTGGCTTTATCAACTTCAATGCCTTTACTTGAAATAACATACCCGAGTACAATCCTTTTTTGAACCATAAAATGACACTTTTCCCAATTCAATACCAGGTTCGTTTCTTTACATCTTTCTAAAACTAGAGATAGATGGTATAAGCATTCATCAAAGGAAGAGTCAAAAATGGAAAAATCATCCATGAAAATCTCGAGAAAATGCTCAACCATGTCTGAAAAAATACTCATCATGCATCGTTGAAAAGTAGCAGGCGCATTACATAGCCCAAATGGCATACGCCGATAGGCATATGTACCAAAAGGACATGTAAATGTAGTTTTCTCTTGATCCTCGGGAGCAATGGGAATCTGATTGTACCCGAGAAAACCATCCAGGAAACAATAATAGCTATGCCCTGCCAATCTCTCAAGCATCTGATCTATGAAAGGAAGAGGAAAGTGATCCTTCCTGGTGACCAGGTTCAGTTTACGGTAATCAATACAAACTCGCCAACCCGTAGTCATGCGGGTTGGTACTATTTCATTATCATCATTTTTTATCACCGTAATCCTAGACTTTTTTGGAACAACTTGAACTGGGCTGACCCACGTGCTATCCGAAATAGGGTAAATGATACCAACATCTAACAATTTAAGCACCTCCGCCCGTACGACCTCTTTCATGTTAGGATTAAGCCTCCTTTGCATTTCACGTGATGTTTTTACATTTTCCTCAAGATGAATACGATGCATACACACAGTGGGGCTTATTCCCTTTATGTCCGCTATTGTCCACCCAATAGCTGCCCTATGTTCTCTAAGAACATTAAGCAACTTACCCTCCTGTTCCTTATCGAGGTTAGAAGCTATGATGACAGGTAGGGTCTCAGAAGGACCTAAAAATGCATACCTGAGAGTTTCAGATAATTGTTTAAGGTCAAGTTCGGGTGGTTTCTCAACAGATGGGACCGGTTTAGACTCAGATGGTGGAAGAAGTTCCACTTTCGCCTTTCATTTTGTAGTATCCATTATAAAATTAGAGTCGAGCAATGCATTGACTTCTTCGATGGAACTTTATATGTCAAAGTCTGTGCCAAAATGTGCTAGACAAGTCTCCAGTACGTCTTCGAAAGATTTAAAGAAAGAGTCATACACTAGACTATCAATTATGTTCACCTCAAAAATATCATCCGAGTCTGCCGGTTGTTGTCCAGCATTGAAAACATTAAGTTTAATCTTCATGTTACCAAAAGACAACTTCATGACTCCATTCCTGCAATTTATAATAGCATTGGATGTAGCTAAGAATGGACGTCCCAAGATAACAGGGATTTGACTCGTAGGATTCGGGACAGGCTGAGTATCAAGAACGATGAAATCCACTGGAAAATAAAACTTATCAACCTGGATTAACATGTCCTCAATAATACCACGGGGCACCTTGGCAGATCTATCAGCTAGTTGTAGTGTTATTTTAGTTGATTTCAGTTCACCAAGTCCTAGCTGCTCATACACAGAATATGGCAACAAATTAACGCTCGCCCCTAAATCAAGCAATGCCTTCTCAACCTTATGATCTCCTATGACGCAAGAAATGGTAGGAGCTCCTGGATCCCTAAATTTAGGAGGGGTGTTATGTTGAATCATAGAGCTAAGTTGCTCTGCAAGGAAGACCTTCTTATGAACATGTATCTTACGCTTCTAAGTGCATAAATCTTTAAGAAACTTAGTGTAAGCAGGGACTTGCTTGATAGCATCAAGCAATGGAATATTAATTTGTACTTGGTTAAACATCTCCAATATCTCATTAAAGTTGTTTCCTTTCTTAACTGGTGCCAGACGTTGAGGAAAAGGTGCTTTAGGCACATAGGATGGCACAAGAGTGGTTTCTGGAGGGTTAGAGTGCTTTTGGACTCTAGATGCAATAGTATGTCTCTCCGCTTCATTTTGCTCTTCCGGTTTGGAATTTGATTCTTCCTTAGGCATTTCTACTTTGTTATCGATTTGTTTACCGGACCTAAGGGTAATGATAGATTTGGCTTGCTCATGATATTGTTCTTGGTTTGAATTAGAGCCAATCTCAAACTGTCCTTTTGGATTTGCCACAGGTTGGCTAGGGAACCTCCCCTTCTCTCTCTCACTCAATGTGGCAGCAAGTTGACCCAATTGAACTTCCAGCTTAGCAATAGATTGAGCATTTGCATGTACGCTTTGTTGGTTAGCTAATAAAGTTTGTTGGGTGTCTTTTTGAAATTGAAGAGAACTCTGCATAAAAAGATTGAGTGTATCCTCAAGAGATGGTTTCCTAGATTGTGCAGGAGCTTGTTGATATTGCGAAAACTGTTGAGGTTGTTGACTACCAACTTATGGGTAAGGTTGCATAGGAGGATTTTCAGATGGTCCTCCTTGTTGTGGTCCTTTTGCCCAAGAAAGATTTGGATGTCTAGCCCACCCTGGGTTGTAGGTATTTGAATAAGGATCATTCCCAGGTCTCCAAAAGGTGTTCATAGCATGTACTTGTTCAGAGAGAAATTCAGAAAATATTGCACCAGATGGACACGACTGCGTAGGATGGCCAAGACTAGAACATATAGCACACGACTCGATTTGAGTTGTTTGTGGAGGTCCATTATTCAACATCAGAGCATCAACTTTCTGTGTCAGGCTATCAAGTATGGTATAAATATTTGGCGTGACTCCTATCTCATATATACCACCTTTCTTTGGCAGTTGGGGATTTCTTTCACCTCTATTTGAGTAGTCCCATTGTTGAGAATTTTCGCACAAGGTTTCAAAGAAATTCCATGCTTCGACATCACTTTTGGTCATGAATGACCCTCCACTGGTGGCATCAACCATGCGACGGTTTTGAGGTGTCAAACCGTCATAGAAGTATTGAACTTGTTGCCACTTCTCAAAGCCATGGTGTGGACATTTAAGGAGCAAGTCCTTCCATCTTTCCCAACATTCATGAAAGTGTTCTCCCTCTTTTTGCGTGAAATTAATCATTTCTCTACGGAGAGCATTCGTTTTGTGAACAGGGAAGAATTTGTTTAAGAACTTCTTAGACAGTTGATCCCATGTAGTGATCGTCCCAATTCCTAGAGAATTCAACCATGCTTTTGCCTTATCCTTCAAAGAAAAAGGAAAAAGGCGCAAACGGATTGAATCATCTGAGAAGTTTTGAAACTTGAAGGTCGAGCAAATGTCTAGAAATTCTTTTACATGATAATATGGATCCTCTTTGTCTAAACCATAGAAAGATGGTAACAACTGTATGACCCCTGGTTTAAGTTCAAAGTGTGCTGCCGTGGTGGCTGGCAACACTATGCATGAAGGCGCATTAAATTGGACAGGAGCTGAATAATCTCTAAGCGCTTTAATTGCATTCTCGTCCGTCATTTTGAATAGGATATTTCTAAATCTTTTACGAAAGGTTCTTTCTATTTCGGGATCAAAGGGTGCTAGTTGTATGTTCAAAGATCTACGCCCTAGTATAAACTGAATAACTGAAATGTAGGAAAGAGAACTAAACTAAATTAAGATACAACCTAAGAGAAATAAAACTAGAATTAAAAATTATAAATTCCTAAAAACAAGAGAAAACTATGTAAACAAGAATTAGAAGAAAGAACCCAGAAAAGAATGTGATGGATGTCTGAAGATTTGATAGCTTCTCCTTTTGAAGACAATCTTATTTAATAGCTTCCTTCTTCAATTCCTGTAAAAATAAAAAAAATAAAAAAAAAAATAATTTCCTAAAATAATGCTAGAAAGAAAAAAATAAAATAAAATCTTAAGCAACGGTTAGTTTCTAAAAAGGGAAAAATTTCTAAAACTAAAAAATAGAAAGTTAATTGAAAGAAGAATCTAAATCTAAAATTAAAAATTAAAAAATTTCTAAGAAGAAAGCCTAGAATTAGAAAATTCTTAAAAAAATAGAAATTAGAAAAAGTAGAGAATTTTAGAAAGGGATTACCAAAATAGAAGTTCAAATCAGGACCCTACAAAACAGGAAATATGTTAGTTTCTAAAATAAAATAAAATAAAATAAACTTTAACCTAAAGTTAGTAAAATCTTAAGGCTATGAATTATGATAAGAGAGAATCCTAAATTCAATTTGGACCGAAACAACCCCCGGCAACGGCGCCAAAAACTTGATGTTTTAATTTAAACCAATTTGATTTAAATGATTTTAACTTGCAAGTATACGAATCAGATGTAAATATGGTACGTATTACGAGATCATTCCCACGAGGACTGGTTGTCACAATTTGAAACTTAAGACTCTTCTTAACTAATCCAACAAATATTTTAGCAAACTAATAAGTAAACTAACACAAATCTATGGAAAATAACTGAGAACTATGAGAAAAATTCAATCCAGGAAAAGACTAGGACTTTCGAATCCACCCCTAATTATCCTAACCCTTATTTTACCTGTTGATTTATTCTAATTCAGATTGATATAAATTTAATAAACAAAGCACATCCTATGTCCTTGGTCGGGCACATAAAATGTATAATCTTTTAAAGCATATGGATCACATCTTTCCATCCATGGTCAGGCACGGAGAGATGTAAATCCTGTTTCTTCCTCTATAGGAAACCTGTTCATGGTCAGACACAAGCACCTAGAGTAATATTCTAAACAACATCCATATCTAGACTTTGGTCGAGCTCATATAATGGATGAATATGAAAATTACAGTTAAGCACACTAGCGAAAGAAACAAATCAATCTAAACCAAATAAAATCAATACATAACAAGCATTATTCAAATTAGGAGCTTCATCTCAGCCCTAGTTAAGAGATTAGCAATTCATAATGTTAATGAGAAAGAAAGAAAAATAAGATTGAAGCATGAAAAACATCTCTTCTTCCTTCCTCTCTCTTTCTTCTCTTTCTTTTTCTTTCCTCTTTCTTCTTCTAGTCTGCTCTCCTCTGGCTCTGGATCTTCCTTCCTAGCTCTGAATGACTCCTCCCCACATCCAAAACCTCCTTATATAGTTGCTGGAGTGGTGAAAATCGGATTTGGAAAGCTATGCATGCGCAGCGAAAGCCTTTTCGCAGCCAAGTTCGGTGCCTCGAAACACGCCACTTTCCTCACTCAAATTTCAAAGAAACACTGTCCCTTAGGACTTTCTTGGGTCCTCTACATGATAGACGGTTCAGATCTGCCATATGATCAAAGATGGTGGGCCAAAACTGCCTGGAAAAGTCAGTTTTCGCGGATGTGCGAAACCTTTCGCACCATTTCGCTGTTGTGATCGGTGGGTCCCACAGAAGCATTTTCTGGAAAATCCACCCCGTCCATTGGATTCAGGACGAAATTTCAGTCAAGAATAGGTGGTTTTGAACGTCCATTGATATATCTCAGAGAAGAAATAACTAAAAGATCAAATTTGAACGCTACAGGGCAGCCCTTTTGTGGCCTCACGTGTGTGCGCATGGGTACAAAAGGTCCACATGGTTTTGTAGCTCTCGAAGCCCTCTACAAGATGGATGGTACGGATTATCCGTACGGGGCATGTGGGGTCCACTATCAGCCGTAAGTCGGACGTGCGTTGGCTGACGAAAACGGAAACTTCCGTTTTTTTTTTCTTTCTTTCTTTTTCGGTCAGAGACGGTCAACCGTCTCTGACATTTTCCATGCACGTGTAGTGCACTTGTGCACTATGCACATTTCATTCATGTGGGGTCCACTGTGATGATTTTCAAAAATTTTCACCGTCTAAATTATTTCTCATCTCATTTAAACCGTCAATAATAATTTTGAGGCAGTTCCAGATATCAGGTGGGCCTAGAATCAATGATTTATGGGCTGATCTGTCAGTTGGGGCACTTCCATAGTGATCCAATAGATGAAATTTTACGTGTACGGTTAATTTATGGCCCTCATCCCATATATGAAGTTTCAAATTGATTGGATGGCAGGAACCATGTGATCTTGCATTCTTGGACCAATTTTGCGCCTTTTTAACGCGAATGGCTTAATTTTCTCAGATCCCTGCCGTGTAAATCCATCAATATTGGTCTTCTAGGGTCCTTTCCTTGCTCTGGTGACTTCAGATCATCAAATACACACTTTTAATATCCCCTTTTCAGTCAACGCTCCTGATTTCATCCTGCAATGAAAATATAATTAAAATATGGCATTAAATATTATCTTGTTGATAAAATCTGGTAATAGTCGGGGTTTAATATGCAATATTTGACCCTCATCATTGAACCATACCTAAATGCGGACCATTATCCTTAGGTGACCATTTATCCAACCTAGGATGGAATTAATGATTGTGTGTGAGAATTTTACTTTGCATGTTGATTTTCAAAGGATCCCTTACTAAATATTTCGTCTTAACCTGATTAAACTTGTTTAGAGTGAAAAGTGTTTAACTTCAAGCCATTATAATGTTTCCTTTTATTTTTATTTCCTTTCCATTAAGACAAATTTAGTATAATTCATCCCCAAAATTGAGGTAATTTGGGGAAAATGTGTTACACATCTCCTATGCATTTAAATTAGGACAATTAATTGTGAAATTATTTACATGCATGTCTAAATTTTCTTTAATTAGAAGTAGTATATAATTCTCCTACAATATTAAACAACTTGAAATTCATTTACATGTTTGCTTAGATCTTCCTTGCAATTAGAAGTAATTCATTATCTCTTATGATATTAAGTAATTGAATCCTATATTTATACATGCCTTTTATTTGCCCATATTAATTAGGATATCTCGAGGTACAGATGAATTTGGTTGTTTATTCTTGAGTAGTATTGTTTGTGGCATGCTATAGAATTTTAGTCTAACGGTAATTGTGTTGGCTAGCAAAATAAAAAAGATTTGCAAGGGTAGCCCTGGGCCAATCCGATCAATTCAGGCTAAAGACGGATAACCAACAGTAGTTGGACGATGTGAGATGCTTATACTCAGTGTCGATTGTGCCGTACTTCACTTAAGTCAGCCGAATTAGTCCACCAGTTGGCCAACCATGTGGGTTTACAATGTATGGTCACACCTGCCTGAATCTGGAACACCCCCATACCGTGGAAAGGCCTACTAATAACCGTTAGTGATATGATCCTACTAAGACTCATGAGCGGTATATAGTGGTATGGGACACTGTGTCCGAGCTGTTGGTCTATGCTGTGGTGACGGGCCTCTCCGTAGTGACCAGTGAGCAACTAAGACTCGAGAGCCGAGCATGGTGGTATGGGACACTCTGTCCGTACTGTCGATCTACGCTGGGGTGACGAGCCTTCCCGTAGTGACCAATAAGCATAGGAGGTGATGGGTCCTTATTTGAACGGCTCCCGTCAAATTACCCGATCAATGGTTCTATGTCAGATTACCGTTCGAACAACCCGGGCATGAATGGAATTGGGCGATGAGTCATTCCTTATGGTGATTTGATTATGTAACAAGCCCACACCTCAAAACTGAGTGATCATACTCAGTGTTTAGGTGACGATTCATACCGAGTTGATCTTCATACCTTTGGGTGTAAGGCCCATATCCCAGTCCGTACCATTCCTTACTAATTTGCGATCTTCCCTGTCGAATTTCGGCAACCCATGACTTGTAATCGGTGTTTTTGCACGAACCTTAGTCGCATCTTGTAGATCGGAGTTGTCTCGACTCACCACTTGTACCCTGGCGACCACGCCATCACTGTGGTTCCAACGCCGCAACTTGCGCGCCGATGTGATACTCAGACCAGGAGTTGTAGGCCCATGCATATTTCAAGGAAAAACACCACGCGTTGTGAATCTCGAGAGAATCTCTACCCAAACATCACGTCAACCAATCAATTAATCAAGTACACATCTCATCAACAACTCATGCTTTCTTTCTCCCCCAAAACAAGCAAACCTCACCCACACCCCCCCTCAAACTCAACATAACCCATCACCCATCACCCATCACCTCTCTCCTTACCTCTCCTCTCTCTCTCTCTCATTTTCTCCACCATTTTTTCCAAGTAACAAGAGAATGGATGTCAAAGCTTTCCTAAGAGAGAGCCTGTCACGCCCCAAACTCGAAAATCGGATTCACAGGAATCTCGATCGCCGAATCCAGTGCCGACAACCTCCGTAGTACCCCATCCTGGGCTCCTAGCATTCATATGCCAGATTTCTGATCCTGGGATCCTATAAGGAAGATTTTTTTTTTTTGTACATTTAACTAGTAATAAGCATAACCACAAGTTTATCCAAATCATAAAGGCAACATCGTCATCACATATCCACTAATATAATCATTTGAATACAATGCTGAAAGGGAAATATATATGTCAAAATCAAACTCCAGAAAATAGCTGCACGCTCCAAGCTCAATGCTGCTGCAACTTAACATCACATGCACGCATCTATCGTGCATAAGATTATAAAAAGCTTAGAGGGTGGTGTAAGTGTGTGCACGAGATGAGTGCCAAGTATTCAATACAATATCATAATCATACAATACCGGAAAGCTATTAATTCATAAACCATACAATGACTGAATAAGAAGAAACACTGATAAGAGCAGAAATTATCAGCGTAAACAGAAATACTGACAAGATTATAATCATGCGATAATAGAATAAGCGGAAGTATGAACAAGTCCATAAGTTAATCAATATCAGAATACGCAATATAGGACAGCTATGCAAATGATGAGTCATAGATAATCAAATGTTGAATGACAAGGATATAATGTAATACACAATTCGAAAGAGCTAACAAATATTATCACTCTCATCTAAGTCACAGGAATATAGAAACATAACAACCCACAATACCACACGCCGAAGATGTAATGGAATATGCAGTATATGGTGCTAATGGAATGACCATGCTGGAGTGTGATGTCGGGATGATAGTACGTAGTATCGCAGGCTACGGGGTCCACCACAAGGAACCTCTATCTAAACCAGTCCCATACCTAAATTTGGATAGTCTGACTCAACGTGGTAAACTCCTGATCTCAGGGTAGTCACGCGCCCAACCGAAATCCTTGCCATAACGAAGATACACAACAATTAATTGCACACCACCAGCTTGAGTGGATAGTGAATGGATGAATGAATAAGTATGCAACTCCTACTTAGTAACCTGTCAGCACAGTAGCCTGCCAACCCCTGGTAGCTCTCCCAGTGTGGTAGCTCGCCCAGGCCTCAGCTCCGCCCACACAACACCCGCCCACATCAGCGTCCGCCCACGTATGTCCACCCACATGCACAACAGTGACGGGGTGTCATAAGATCATGTCGGTCCTCATATCAGTACGGTTCCTCTCTGAAAAAATCACTGGGGTCTATTACACTTCACACCACCTGCCGCCCCAATCAAGCACGCAACTGGGTAAGTGGAAAAGACCTCACTATCCGCCTGTCAGTAGTCTGCCAATACCTACCCGCCTCTCCGATAGCGGACCCATTCCTCGAGCTGGTCAAACTCAACCTAGCCATGCCTACTCCCTCGGGCGGGTAAGGCTGTACCCCCTTCCAGCCGATCACGATATAGTGGAGAGTGCAGCCATCTGGTAATCGGCACTCAACGCTCATCTACACACTCGGTCTAGACGTTGGAGCATCCTCTGGAACCAAGAGGGTGTTTAGAGATTTTCACCCAGGGCCATCTATGGCGGTCCGATGCTCGAACAGATTTTCGGTGTCCCATTTGGCCATCCACGATATGCCTGTAGAGGCTACGGCCCTGATGTTACTAGGGCGTACAGTAATCACAACACAATGCAAGATGCATGAGTCATACAGTCCAATCATGCATCAATCCTGAGCATGTCATGCGCTCAGGTGAGATAATCTCTACCTATCAAGGAGTCTCACATCATCCTGCCCAATGACATATGCAATGGTCAATCACATCTCATAACAAACATGCAGATGATGCGAATGGGCATGTATCATGATGTTATGATGTCACATACTCATAAACGGTATCAATAACTGGCGTCGACAATGTGAACTTTTAACCAACATTGCCCCCAAGGAATGACCCACATGGAATCAAATATATAATAGGCACATGGCCTCACACAAGGGCCAAATATACGAAACAGGTGCGCCCTGGTCATGGGCCTAACACATATCACAATGGGCCTTGCCCATAGGCCTCAAATACATCTGGATGGGTCGCACCGATGAGCCTCAGATATATCACAATGGGCCTCAAATATACTTCGCAGGTGAGTCACATACCTGGGTCTAATACACATCAGTATGGGCTACATCACATTGGCCTAATATACATCACTATGGCCACAACCCATGGGCTTTAAATACACAATAGGTGGGCCCTACACATGGGCCTCAAATATATACCACGGGTGAGCCTCAATGGACGGGTCACCAATACAACAGGATGGGCCTAATGACATGGACCCCATAAAAATATCGAATAGGCCGCACTAATTGGTCCTTACATACATTGCAATGGGCCATGACCCATGGGCCTTACATACATCACAATGGGCCTTGCAACATGGGCCTCATATATATTTAAGGTGGGCCTCAACAACAGGCCTCATACACATCAAGGTGGGCCTCAACAACGGGCCTCATACATGTCAAGGTGGGCCTCAACAACGGGCCTCATACACATCAAGGTGGGCCTCAACAACGGGCCTCATACACATCAAGGTGGGCCTCATCAATCATATGGGCTAAACCAATCAAATGGCCGATACGAGCAGGCCGATCAAATGGACCAATACAAATGGGCCGTGCGTCATGGAGTTATACTAAGCATGTTATAAAGTAATGCCCTATCCCTACAACGCAGATGGCCTAGACGGCTTGCATACAACAAGTACGGGCCTACCAATGGGCCTTAGGGAGAGTCACAATGCGAACATTTAACCAACATTATACTCGCAATGTGGACGTCAAACCAACATTGCTCCCAAGGTGTAGCCCGTAGTGAATAACATTACGTAAACCAGGTTGGGATCACACATTGCAATGGACCTTAGGTACACCCCATTGGGCCTTAAATACATCAAATGGGCCATGTCATATGGCCCTTTTACTCATCAAATGGGCCACATCAATGGGCCGCACCAATGAGCCTTATGTGCATTGCAATGGGTCATAACCCGTGGGCCTTGGATTGCATCAAATGGTTCTCGACCCATGGGCCTTATACATATCAAATGGGCCTAATCCCATGGGCTTTAAAATACATCAAATGGGCCTAATCCCATGGGCCTTGGGATATATCAAATGGGCCTAGTCCCATGGGCCTTAAATAAATCAAATGGGCCTAACCCATAGGCCTTTTACAAAATCAAATGGGCCTAACCCATAGGCCTTTTGTAAATCAAATGGGCCTAACCCATAGGCCTTTTACAAATCAAATGGGCCTAACCCATAGGCCTTTTGTAAATCAAATGGGCCTAACCCATAGGCCTTTTATAAGTTAAATGGGCCTAACCCATAGGCCTTTTACCAAATCAATGGGCCTAACCCATAGGCCTTTTATAAATTAAATGGGTCGTACCAAAACATAGGTGGCCCACGCAATCTCCACTCATGCCTTAAAATGATCTTACCAAGTGGATGAACGGTTTGGATTCAACATACGTAATAAGGTGGGTCACAAAAAGATAGACAGTGGGGAGGGTACCCACGCATCACAGTGGGTTTCACCATTCACAGCAGTGGACGGTGTAAATATAACACATATATTATGGTGGACTCCACCGTCCGCCTGGACGGTCGGAGGCAACGCATACATCACTGTGAGTCCCATGTGGGGCCCACCTAAATGGCATCCAAGCCGCTCATATGGTCATGCGGACTTGGTTGAAGGGAAAATACAAAGTTCAGCTTGATTCAAAACTCCTGTGGGCCCAAAAGAAGTTTTCAACGGTATATATTCAATTCCATTGTTTCCTATGGTGTGGGCCACCTGATAAGTGGATGGGGTCAAAAATTGGAGGGGGCCCACTACTAGGAGTGGCCCACCTCATGGACGGCGTGAACACAAAATATACATCACGGTGGGCCCCACGGCAGCAGCCGTGGGACGCTGCACGGACGCCCGCTGCACGCAGCACGTGTTGCTGCTGCAGCTCGTCAGAGGCAGAGGCCTTGCCTCTTTCAAAAATTGGAGAAAACCCATTTTTTCTAGGTTTTTCGCACGTGGGGCCCGCTTTACAAAAATCCACCCCGGCCATTGAATTCTTGAGCTCGCAACCAATCTAACGGGTCTAATATGGAGTATTTCCTATGTTTAGAGAATAAAATAAAATGAAAAATGATCTTTTGAATGGTAAGGATGCAACCTTCAATGCTATGGCCCACCAGATCTCCCAACCAACCCCAACCCTTGGTTCAACGCCTAAAATTAGGTGGAGAATGGGATGGACGGCGTGGATTTCATACTTACATCAAGGTGGGGCCTACATAAGGGCCCACCCCCAAAGACTCCATTTTCCTTTTTTTTTTTGAACAGGGACGTCCAGCGCCTGGACGTTTCTTTCTCTTCTTTTTTTTTCTTTTCTCTTTTTTTTTTGTTGCATATAGGTGGGCCACCACAAGATGAATGATATATCTAAGGTGGGCCCCACTCATGGAGGGCTTGGATAGAATACATATTTCATGGTGGGGCTCATTCAAGTGGGTCACATGGCCTCATCAATTACACAAGAAAATAAATAAAAGATGAGAGGGAGAGAGAGAGAGAGATAGAGGGTGGGACACGCTTGAAGGAGGGACCCCGACATTATGGGCCCTCCCTTGCAATGAATCATACATCAAGTGGGTCCCTCTACACATGGAATCACCGAGATCGTAAATCAACGGTGGAGATCCGTTCCCCACCGGTGTGGATGGTATAGATGACCTTCAAATATAAGAAAATAAACATCATGATGGGGTCCATGGAGAATGGCCCCATCATGGAATGATCATGATGATCTTAGTGGGCCATCGGCCTCATTTTAGGGTCCCAAGTGAGATCCAAACCATTGATCGGTTGGCCTCACTTGGCCCATCTCAAAAATAGGAAAAACTAGTATGATTAAACACCCACCGTCCGATCTTCTTGCTCCTAGGGGTTCCTTAGCACCTTAGCTTCAACTTCAATGGACGAGATGAGGAATGGATGGCTAGGATGAGAGATCAAGGGGTGAAAAGGTGGGCCACACTTGTGGTTTGGAAGACTTGGAGAAATCCCATACGTGGAATATTTTTGTTGCTTGGAGAAGTAATTTGAGAAATGAGAAAGAGAAACTTGTAAAGGGAGAGAGAGTGTGATGGGTGATGGAGTGATGGATGGGAGAGGGATGGGTGTGTAAGAGTTTGTTGACTTTGGTGACATTTGTGTAAGAAAAGTATGGGCATGGAAGACTTTTGTGGCTTGCTCGGGAAAGGGTGAAAGTGATGTGTACTTGACATGTACTTGACATGTGATGGATTGATTGATGGGATTGATGTGACATCTCGTAGAGATTCTCTTGAGTTTCGCAACGCATGGCGTTTTCCTCGCACCGAACGTTGGCCCACATCTCCTAACTAGGGTATCGCCTCGGCGCGCAAGTCGCGGCATCGGAACCGTAGCGATGGCGGGTCGCTATGGTATTGGTCTTGGGTTGAGTCGATACAGGTTGACGGCATATGAATCAGGGTCGCGCGTCAATATCAATTAAGGGTCGAAGGTTGCCGGAATTCGACCGGTAAGACCGTGGAAGTCTACGGAACAGTACGGACTAAAATATGTGTCTTACAGAGCCAAGTGTGTGGCCCACTTCCTACCCAAAATCTTTCATCCCAACCCTTCAATCTTCATCATCAGCCATTAAAATCGAAGCCGAGGAGCTTAGCATTCCAAGGAGCTAAAGAAGAAGACAATCGGTGGGTGATCTTAAGATTTTTACTATTAATTTTTATTTGAGGGCTCACTTGTAGTGAGACCTATTTTGATGTATGTGTTGTAAACCGAGATGAGCTGATAGTGGTGGAGCTCCTCCCTCACACACACGCCATTATCTCTTTCTTTCTCTCTCTACTTCTCTCTCTTTCCCTGATCGATGGCCCACCTCGATGTGTAGATTTCACCCACGCTATCCATTTAGGCGAGCTGAACCACTGTCTACATAGGGTCCACCTTGCTACCCATTTTCGGACGGGGCCGAAAAAAGGAAAATATAAATATCTGCTTTGATCCCAAATAGGTGGGCCACACTGACGTGGACCCCACCTTGATGCATGTATCTTACCAAGCCATCCATTTGTGGACCCCGATTTGATTGGGCCCAGCTGCCGGAGCTGGCACTGTCCAGCCTCTAGTAGGCCTGGACAAATGGAAAACATAAAGATCAGCTTTGTGTAAAGCTAGTGGGTCCCTCATGTGTGGACCCACCTCATGCATGTGTCATATCTGAGTCGTCCATCTGCTGGACGACCAGTAACTGTAGCTGCTGTCTGACATCAACAAGTTTTGTGGATCACGACGTATGTGTCCATACCGTCTGTCCATCTCAGGACGTGGGGCGCACCATGATGTATTATATATCGAAGCCGTCCATCCATCTGGACGGTGTTGTGGGACGCACCATGATGTATATGATCCATCCAGTCGTCCATTTGGACGTTTTGCTGGGTGGGGCCCACCTTGATGAAAGTGTTGTATATTCACACCATATGTCTGTCCTGTACAGGGACATGGGACCCACATGAGATGTGTGGTTTTCCGCACTGTTCATCCAACTGAGGAGATTCAAATCTTAGGTGGAGCCTACCTGGATGAAGGGAAACAAATATATAAGCTTGATCCAAAGCTCTGGTGGGCCACCACATGGACCCACCTTGATTTATGTATTTTATCTCCACCATCCATTTGGACGGTGGGACCCACCCACATGATATATGTATTGTATCCACCACCGTCCAGCAATGGACGGTGGGGCCATATGATGTAAGTGTTGTATCCTCACCGTCCTCTGGACGTAGGACCCACCGTGATTTATGTGTTTTGTTTAGGCCGTCCATGGGTTGGACGCCCATTAGGCCAGGGCATTGGTGGGCTGGCTGTCCACCAGTTGGCGCACCTGAAATATGTGTTAAATCTGCACCGTGCAGCTGTGAGGCCCACTTCTTGTATATGAGTCCCACTATGTGTGAGGCCCATTGTTGTATATGAGTCCCACTATGTGTGAGGCCCATTGTTGTATATGAGGCCCACTATGTATATGTATGTGCGAGGCTCACTGTTGTATATGAGGCCCATATTTGAGGTCCGATGAGATGTACACGTGGCCCGAGTGATGAGGCCCATTGTGATGTATTTGTGGCCCATTTGGCGAGACCCATTATGATGTATTTATGGCCCATTTGGCAAGATCCATTGTGATGTATTTGTGGGTCATTTGGTGAGGCCCAATGTGATGTATTTATGACCCATTGCGATGTGTAAGGCCCATGTGATGCGTCCCATTGTGATGTATATGAGGCTCATGCGATGCAGTCTACTTGATGTATACAAGGCCTATACGATGCGGTCCACTTGATGTATATGTTTGGCCCATGTGTTGCAGCCCACTTGATGTATATGAGGCCCATGTGATGCGTCCCACTTGATGTATATGAGGCCCATGTGATGCATCCCATTGTGATATGTGAGGCCCATATGATAAGGCCCAGTGTGATGTATGTGAGGCCTATGTGATGAGGTCCATTGTGTTATATATGAAGCCTATGTGGTGAGACCCATTGTGATGTATACAAGGCCCGTATGATGAAGCCAGTTGAGAAGTATATTAGGCCCTTGTGTGAAGCCCATTGTGATGTATATTGGGCTCTTATGTGAGGCCCTTATATAAGGTCATGGGCCCCATTATATGTTTGGCCCTATAAGGGCCACCCCTTGGGAGCAATGTTGGTTGAATGTCCATATTCACGGGCAATGATGGTTAAATGTCTACATCGTAACCTTCCCTTAGGCCTCATTAGGTCCATTTTTTATATGGGTAGACCGTTTAAGCCCATCCTTGATATAAGGAGAGTACATCATCATCATATAACATGCTTAATATAGCTCCACGATCCATGCCCATATGCATTATATGTATACTTGATATGAGGAGTGATTGATCATAGCACATGCCATTGGGCAGATTATTACGGGACTCCCTGAGAGATGGAGTTTCCCCACATGAGCACGCAGTACGCGTAGGTTTGATGCATAACTAGATGGTATGACTCATTCATCTTTCATTTTGTGATATGACCATTGTATGCCTTAGTGATATTAGGGCTGTAGCCTCCACAGGCATATTGTGGATGGCGAGAGGGACACCAAATTTTTTTTTCTATATAGGATGCTATAAATGTCCTTAGGTGAAAATCTCTAAACCCTCTTGATACTAGAGGACGCTCCAACATATAGAACAGGTGGAAAACAAGAGCGCTTGAATGCCAAATACCAATAGGCGGTGCTCTCACTGATCGTGGTCGGTTGGAAGGGGGTGTGACTTTACCTGCCCGAGGGTAGAGTTTGACTAGCTTGTAAATAGGTCTGCTATTGACTTGCCGTGTAGATATTAACTGACTACTGGCCAAGTGGATAGTAAGGTCCATTCCACTTGTATAGTTGCGCATCTAGGGCGCGGCGAACTAGGATAAAGTGAACTAAACCCCGATGATGATCCCAAAGATCTACAGTACTGATATATGGACTTACTAAGCAGGATTTACGTACTCAGCATTTAACTCATTCATTCATTCATTTACTATCAACTCGGGCTGGTGGTACGTAATTAAATCACTATGTGTACCTTCGCAATGACCAATATTTCAGTTGGGGTGCACAACCAACCTGAGATCAGGAGTTTACCACATTAAGTCTAGTTATCCAAATTTAGGTATGAGACTGGTTTGAATAGAAGTACCTTATGATGAACCCCAGAGCTTGCGATACCACGCACTATCATCCCGATTACACACTCCAGCTTTGTCATTCATTTGCATTGCATATTGCATTGCACACTCAGTATATGATATTTGGGTTACTATGAGTTTGCATTGCATGGCCTAGATATGTTATTGGCCTATTACGTTTTTGTATCACTCAGGTGCTATTATGTTTTTGAATCCCATAAATCGCATTAGGATTAGCGATGGGGTTCAGGGCAAGATTTATATTTCTGGATTATGTGTATTTTTGTGGGACACGGTCCCTCACATTTACTTACATTATCTTTTGTTGGATATGCTTAATCGTGATAGTTGCATATGTATTTATTATTTTAGTCTTTATTTATTCTGCGTGGTCCACTTAAATTTCTCCATTGCTTATGAAACAAACCACTTATGCATATTTCGAAACCCAATAAGGCATAAGTAGCACCTGGGAATTCAGGAGCCGAGTACCTACTCGGCCTCCTGAAATACCAGGCGTTACCCAAACACATTTGAATTCCCATATGGAACTAGCTCACCATGAGAGCTTTATGACATAAGAGGTTTAGAAACATCCAATGTAATATTGATCCAGCCTAAAAGTGATTGAATCCTTCTTCTTTTTCTTCTTTTTTTTTTTTTTTTTTCTATACATTTCTTCAAGATCTACAAAATTCATTTAGTTCATCTTTTGTTGAGCTTAATCTTTTTTTTTTTTCACCCCCTGTGATGATGTTCACTGGCATCTTTGATTGCTCTAGGACATTCCATTATTCCTTTTAATTTCACTTCCAGTGCTGCTGAGTTTGTCATATACAAGCTGAAAGAGACAGTGAAGATTGGACATGATGATATTTTGCTTTTGATGAAAGAATTTGAAGATCTTGATGCTGATCAATCGGGGAATTTGTCTGCATCTGATCTTGTGCTCGCGCAGTCCTGCTCAAAAGGGAGCTAACATCAAATACAACATTCATAGAGAGATATTTGGGATCTGGAAGCTGTGTTTCCTGGGGTCCTCTAATTTCAACCAAACTGATGCTTGCTCAAAAGTGAATGTGTAGATTTTAACTATACCCATTGACTTCTTTTTTTCTCTTTCTCTGCCGAGCTATTTTGAGAAAATGTGTGCATTTTGCATGTATTTTATGTATGTATGATATTTGTATTGAGTGTTTTCTACACGAACGGGTTGAAGAAACCAGAGGAGCGGTAAAGAAAAACTGCTGTGATTGAAATTCTTGGACAAAGGGCAAAGTGTTTTGAGATAGGCATTTACTGCATTTGTTTAATTGCGAAAGTAAATGGGTTGGGTCTAGTCCATTTTGGTTTGGTTTGATTTCGACAGGTGCTGGACCCAACCCATTTAGTAATTGGGGTGAACTTTTGGCCACGCTGTGGTCCAACAGGTCCAAAAACAGGTCCAGACCTGGTTGTTGGGTCAACCTGGCCACTTGCACCCATACTCAGGGAGGTTATCTATGTTGGGGCAATATAGGAACTGCTCATCTGCTTCGTCCATTATGGATGGACCATACCCAAAGCTGGGTGATCCTGACCATTAGATTAAAAAGTTTTCAAAGAAAAGGGGACAGCTAAGAAACGTCATTAATGTCATTATATGATTATGAAAATTAACCCAAAAATATTACATCTATTCAAATACTTTGGACATCCAAACAGACAAAGGTGAGGCAGTTTTATCATCTATGGGTAAATTCAGGTAGGCCACCACAGGGGACAGCTGGGATCGTAAAAACCCTTCCGGATTGTGTGTGGGGTCCACTGTGTATTTTATGTGGCATCCAATCCATCCAGAAGATGTGTGGGCCATCCACAAACTTAAGTGGGACACGGCACGTGATTTTACGGTTTCCATTTAAGACGCTAAAGAGCTGTTTCCAACAAGCTTGAAGGGAAAACATAAATTAATGTCTGATCTAAGAGTTAGGTAAACCCTGAGAAGGTTTCAACGGTATACGTCCATTGTGGTGTGGCACACTTGAAATTTTAATCTGCCTGATTCTCTATATCACATCCTTACGTGGGACAGAGAAACGGACGGATGGAGTGGATATAACACAGGCATAAGGGTGGCCCCACAGAGATTAGGGATAGAGGGGAAGCGGATTGGCTGGTGTACCACACACCGTCGATCTAGCTGGTGTGTTGACGTCAGCAAATTCTGCGCGTTCATCATGAGGTATGTGTTATATCCAAACCGTCCATGTATTTGGAGAGTTCGTCGTGATGCTTAAGACTAAAAATAAGACGGATCTAAATATCAAGTGTACGACACTGCAAAAAGCCGTGGGAGGATTGAACGTCTATCATTTAAACACGTTTTGGATCGACATGATATTTATTTGACTCTTCATCCAGGTCTTTGTGACCCTATAAATAGATTGGATGTAAAATAAACGTTATATTAGGCCTTAAGAATGTTTTGACTGTGAAGATCATTATCTCTACTGGTATACGTGGTGTGGTCGATTTGAACTTTGTATATGATTCGTTTTTTAGTTTACATTCTAAAATGATCGAAAAATGGATGAACGTTGTGGATATAATAAATACATCATTTCAGGGCCACGTAACTTTGACCTACTTTTAACCGTTAGTACATCTTGGAGTTCGAGCGTCAGCGCTCGTCTTGGCGCGACACTTACCCAGACTTGCTATATCGCCGGTGTGCGGTACCCCAGCCAATCCGCTTCCGTCCTGACAGGGTTCCGTGGGGTCCACCGTGATGTAAGTGTTTTATCCACGCTGTTTATATTTTCTCTCAAATTATTTTAATGCATGAGAAAAGAAATGAAGTAAGTTCAGTGGATCACACTAAAGGAAGCTGCAGTGATAATGACACCCACGGTTGAAACCTTTCCAAGGGCCACCGTGATTTTTTTATTTGTTTTAACCATCTAAAGATCATTTAGACATGGAATCCGCGTCCTCTTGTAAGAGGATAGGACGCAATCCGCGTCCTCCTATAAGAGGCAACTTGGACGCGGTTTGGCTAGTGATGCTCCGCTAGCTAGGTGGCTAGTGTTAGGTGCTATGTGGACCCACCACGATCTATGTGTTTTATCCGAGCTGTCTTTATATTTTGAAAGATAATTTTAGGGCTCAATACTAAAGATTAGGTATATAAAAAATCTCAGGTGTACCACACCATGGGAAAACAGTAGTAATTTAATTTCCACCATTAAAGACCTCTAAAGCCCACTATAATGGTTATTTGATATCTAACCTGCTGACCATGTTATGAAGACTTGAATGACAGGAAATATATATATATATATATATATATATATATATATATATATATATATATATATATATATATATATATATATATATATCTTGATCCAAAAGTTCTGTGCTCCTAAGAATATTTTAATGGTAGGCGTTCAATCAACACGGTTAAGTCCACTTAAGATTCAAATCAACTTCATTTTTGAGCTCATACCATAAAATGATATGAAAAAAATGAGTGAACAGCATGGATAAAACACATATATCATGGTGGGGGCCTCAAAGTGCTGACCACTAGCCCTAGGCTAGTCGCACGAGAGTATGTAATCACTTTCCGTTCCAGCACCAGCTAGCCTTTTCAATTTCTATCTCTACCTAGAATTTCTATTAACTCAGTAGGTTTTTATCGTACCCAATCTACTATATTGGGCTCATCGTGAGTATATGTTTTATCCATGCTATCCACCAGATTTTAAAGATTATTTTTAGGTTGAATCAAAAATTGAAGTATTCGTTGAAACCTTAGTACCCATAGTCATGTTTAATTTTTCAACCAAATTGTTAATAAGAATTTTTTTTTTATTTTTTAAAAAAAGAGACATGAATGAAGGAAAAAATAAATATTATCTTCATCAAATACTTAGCACTAAGTATTATTCAACAGCAGAGATTCAATTCACACTGTTTCCTCTAATGTGGTCCAATTAAGATTTGGATATCCTTATGTTTTTTGTCTAAATGATTAAAATTATATTTGATATCCTTAGTTTTTTTGTCTAAATGCCTAAAATTATATTTGAAAATGCATAAATGGAGCAGATAAAATACATAAATCACAATGGACCCTACAGATTTTACTCCGTACCGAGTTACTAGGTGGGCAATCGGCTTATGAGATTCCGTCCTACCCCCCCTCCCCCCCCCCCCCCGACTCTAGCTCGTACGGACGCGGATTGCTCCTACTCCGCCCGGACGTTAATCCACCCGGGCAGCACTTTGTGGGCCCAAAGTGATGTACATGTTTTATCCATGCAGTTAATAATTTTTCTCACGTCATTTTAAGCTATGAGCCAAAAATGAGCAAGCCAAGAATTTAAGTGAGTCATAAAGTGGGAATTGAACGTCCACCATTAAAAACTTCTTAAGAATTGAAAAAGTTTCAAATCAAGTTAATATTTATTTAATTTACTTCATCGAGGTCTGCATGAAGTGAAAAAATAAACATCACTGTTTGGTACACCTAAGATTTTTTATATATCTTAAAAAGATTTCAACAGTGGGTGTCATTACCACTGCAGCTTCCTTTGATGTGGTCCAAAGAGCTGTTTATCTACTTCACTTTTTGACTCATGCTTTAAAATAAATTATTAACAGCGTCGATAAAGCATATACATCACTTTGGCCATAGAACGCTGCCAAGATGAATTACCGTCGGGAACGTAATCCACGTCCTTTCCGTACGGACATCGGCCGGCAGCCCCACTTGATGTATCTATTTATCCTTAGCCGTCCGTCCCATCTCCCAAATAATTTGAAGGTGTTATTAAAAAAAAATTAATAAGGCAGATGCGGCGCTCAAGTACACTAATTCATAAGCTCACTCGCATTAAATGCCTTGCATTAAATGCACAAGGCATTAATGTCAGTTGTATTAAATGTAAGAGGTATATGTCGTGTGGTCCATTTGAGCATGTGATCTACCCTATTATTTTCTAAATACTTTAAAATGAACTAAGAAGAGGGATAGACGGCATGGATGAACAAATACACCAAGGTGGGCCGCCTACGAAACCTTTCCGTTAGGGGATAGAGTCTCAGAGACCGGCGGTGGTAGGACGCGTCCTTCCGCATGCCTTTACGGCTCCGTTTCACTGTCCGGACCGGATGCGGATTTCCTGCTAAGGGTAGGTTTGGGCGGTGGAGTTAGGAGGGATTGGGTGCGATGAGATTTATCTAATCCTGTGCCAATTCCATTCCATGTTTGGAATGAATGGAAAAGCTTTGGAGGGCCTGTTTGATTTTCATCGTTTCACCTGGAAATGGTAAATACCCAATGTATAGGTTATTAATACTGTTTCACCTGTTTGAATATTTAGGGAGATTTCAGTTCTTGGAAATCAGTTCAAAAGTAACAGTGGTCATTTTAGGATCTCATCTTAATGTATACGGTATATCTGTTTTGTCCATTCATTTTATCATAATATTTTAAGATATTAAAAGAAAAATGAGTTAGATCCAACATTCAACTGGCCCTGCCAAAAGAAATAATGGCCACACGAAGTTTTTAATGGTAAATATTTAATTGACATATTTCTATGGCAGGGTCTACTTGGGCATTAGATATACCTCATTTTTTGGCTTATATCATAAATTTATCTGACATAATGGATGAACAGTGTAGATATATAATATGCATCATAGTGGGACCCACAAATGTTTACAGTAATTGCCATTTTAACCTCCAAAAAGTAACTGTCAAATCAATTATGAAGAAAAGTGCGGCAACTAAAGAGGGAAATAATTATTACCATTTACCTGGGTATTTGCCAGTGAATTGGAAAATCAAACACACCCTAGATGGAATTGCATTGATTCTCATGCCAATTTCACTTGATGTTTGGGAAGTTGTGTAGGTCCCAACATGATGTGTGGGATATATCCACACGGTCCACCCATTTATTGTGATTATTTTAGAGCATGGGTCAAAAAATTAAGTAAATGTAAAGCTCAAGTGGACTCCACTATAGAAAGTAACAAGGATTGAATACCTACCGTTGAAAGATTCTTTGGGGCTACATAAGTTTTGGATTTATCTCATTTTTAGGATCAAGTTATAAAATGAGGTTACAAAACAAATGAATGGTTTAGAAATAACACGTGTGTTATTCTCAATAATTTTAAATGATGGTGGGTATATTCATTCAATATACCATTATACTATCAACAAAGCATGACATTAATTTAATCTCATGGCAGCACGGGACAATTCCTGCCATGTGTATGAGTGATATTTTTTGAATCCTATCCCGTCTAATCTGACCGCCCAAACTGACCCTAAAGCCTCTCATAGGAAGTGCCAAAGCATTTTAGGTGAGTCCCACCGAGATGTTTGCAAGCAATTCATTCCGTCAAGCATTTTGGACTATCATTTTAGCAAGTTAGACAAAAACTGAATTAGATATAAAAACTAAGTGATTCACACGGGAGGGAAAATTTGGGAAAGAAATTGCTACCGTTGAAACATTCCTGATTTCCACATTGATATGTATATACTATCCGAACATTTATAAGGTAATTCCAAATGGGTTGAAGTGAAAAATTTATAAATATAGCCTTATACAAAACTTTAATAGTTGTGAGAATGCTTCAACGGTGCTTACCAAATTTCCGCTGTTTTTCCTCTTATGTCTTACTTGATTGTTGGATACACTTAATTTTTGGTATAACGTTCTAAAATGAGCTTGAAAAGCGGATGGACAGAGTGGATTTCTCAAAAACATTCCGTTAGTGGCCAACCAGAATCCTTGCGTAGAAACTTCGTGCGAAAGTATTTCGCTGAAAATCCGCATCTGTCGGCGCCGAACTCCCCTATTCCCCTGCCACTGGTTAATGGCTCATCTTCGTTGCTATGTGGGCCCACCATGATGTATTTGTTTCATCCATGCCGTTCACCTATTCTTCCACATCATTTTATGGTATGAGACCAAAAATTAGGTTGATCCAAATCTCAAGGGAACCGCACAGTGTTGATTAAACGCCCATCATTAAAAATTTCTCAGGCGCTACAAAAGTTTTGGATAAAGATGATATATATTTTTCCCCTTCATCCAAGTCTTTACGGCATAAGCAATAGGTTAGATGTCAAATAAACATTACAATGGACCCTCTGAGGTTTTTAATGGTAGAAATTCAATCACTACTGTTTTCCCATGGTGTGGTCCACCTGAGATTTATATATAACTAATTTTTGAAATCTAAGGCCTAAAATTATCTTTTAAAATAGATGGAAGGCATGGATAAAACATATACATTTTCGTGGGCCCACATATCACCGACCACTAGCCACCTGTCCGGTGGAAGCGTCACTCGCAAAACCACGTCCTGTTAGAACTTAGAACGGGTGGCATAAAATAGCCTCCAGCGACATCCAGAGATACTGGAGAAAAGATGAACATAAAAACAGCCATTGGCTATTTCTCATCTGCTTTAAATTCTCCTCTTTTGCTTACTATCTCTTCACAGTAGAAAATATAAAAATTCTACTTGTTTGGAAAAAATATGACAAGTCCGAAGACCCGATTATGAAATGGACCAATTCTATTAACTTGGACCGGGAGTCCGAGGTAACAGGTTGGACTGAGATAAGACAGAGTCATAGGCATTATATGAGATGCATGAAGTTGATTCGATCAACGAGGCAACAACGTTTAAAGGGGTCAATTAAAGCCTGAATGCTAAAAGTCTCCAGACTGACTATAAGACTGACCCTTACCAAGTCGGTTATAAGGTCAGCTATCGGATTGAGGAAGGACATCAGCATTAGGCCGACTCCGTTCCCTCCGACAGAAGGTAGAAATCTCAACCTTCGTAGCCAGTCGAGACTCGATTACCATTAGAGTCAATAAAAGCCGAGCCAAATAAGAGAGACGGTGTAAGTATAAACACCGTTCCAAAGATCTTGGGAAAAGATTCTCAATTCCGAAAATCTCAGGATTGGAGAGTATCCGAAGATGGATTGCAAGTAAATCAAATCTCCAAAGAATTAGGGAAAGAATCCCCACACGACAGGACCTCTCACTCCTATAAAAAGAGGACATTTCTATCATCGAAGGTACGTAGAAAATACCCTTAAGAAAAAGTCCTCCTTTGGTTCCCCGGGCTTTAGCCAGGGTCCCCTTGTGTCTTCTCTGTGCAGGTTCTTACAAAGAAGTAGGTGCGACAGGTGGTTTTTTGCACCAACACTACTGAATACTAATTGCAATTTTATATAACTTTGTTACGAAGGTAAGAAGATAGAATTACAAGCTACAATCAATGGCAAGCTTAAAAAAAAAAGTGAATTTCTATTTCACTGCAGCTGGATTCGTTGTGGAATATGCAATAGATTCGTTTTCAAGTCATGAGAATCAATCTCCTGCACGCAAGAAGGACGAATTTCAAGTGATGGCCGGTGTCATTTCTGCTTCACCTACAACACAAGAAAGTGATTGGGTTGTGGTGACATCTCGAAGAACAAGAGCCGAAGATGCGATAATAGCCAATCATCAACTATCAAAGAGAATGGAGAATAATGATATATGTACGTGGTCTCAGCTTCCTACTGAAATCCTTGTTACCGTCTTAATGCGTTTATATCCAATAGATTGTATCCATGCCGGTGCAGTCTATGTATTGTGGCATGCAGCCATGATGAGGATGACGGCCTGCAATCTCAACATAACAATGCATAAACTCCCATGCCTTATTCTCTCAAAAAATCAAGAAACCAAAATTGATAGATTTCTCAGTCTATCAGACAAAAAGATATACAGGCTATATGTTTGCGAGTCACTTGGAGCAAGCTTGTTAGGATGTTTAAATGAATGGTTGATTTTGATGGATAACAAGACAAATGGATGCTTTATATTGAATGTAAATTTCAAAGAACGAATCCAACTCTCGCGGCAGGTTGGAGTTTGGAACTTGGCTGGAAACCGCCGTAATGTTGAATAAGATTTCTGGGAGCACGGTCCGGGAGCTGTTGGTAAGGCTATTTTGTCTTCGGACCCTACTTCCGTTGATTGTAAGGTTGTGATTACATATTGTAATATACTTGTATTTTTAAATTTGGGAGATACAGTATGGACGGCTTTTGAAAGAGAATCCCACAAATATTGGAATTTATACGATATTATATTTTATCATGGCTTATTACATATAGTAAGCTATTGCCACAACGAACTCACCATCTACGAGTTGGGTCACGATCCAGCCTCCACAAATCAGAAGATGCTTCCACTAGCAGGGCCTGATCTGGGGTAGGTTATGCCTTTCATTGGTGACATCCACTTGGTTGAATCACATGGAAACTTACTAATGATTTTAAGATTTTATCAGTATTTTGGTGAACGTTTTCACATGCAGACAACAGGCTTTCATGTTTTTAAGATGGACGCTAGTGGGACTCATTGGATTAATATGAAAAGTTTGGATGGTCAGATGATTTTCTTGGGGTATCCCAAGTCTCTTTCAACTGAAGGATTGTCAGATTTCAAAAGGAACTGTATGTATTTTACTAGTACCTATCCTGCCTACGGTGGCCGCCATGTTACCAACAATGATTCAGGTGTCTTCAACTTAGAAGCCGGTAGCATCAAGCGATTTCGTTCAAAACTTCGTTCAAAATTCGTTCAAAAATTCGATACTCCGTTTCCTATCAAGCAACATGGATAATACCATATACATTGTAATAGTTTTTATTTTATTTATTTATTATTTATTTTTAAGTTTGATGACAGTTGATGTAATATAATATCAGAGAAGGAAATTATATTAGATTAGATTGATTCAATTACATGTTATGATTTTAAATTTTTACAAGCATCCAAATATATTGAGTTTATTACATGAGTCACAGTGCAGGGCGACCATTATGCATATATACCATCCAACCGTCCATCTGTTGGACCCACTCTAGAATGTATGGACAATGAGGAGATATATCATCTGTGGGTCATATCTTTGCATCAGCCTTCGATTCTCGTACATTAATTCTTTGGTAATTAAGAAATCCATAAAACAATATACTTGCCACCGGATTTCCAAAACCCTAGTCGCATTGGGACAGTTAGACAGTCCAATCCATTGATCAAGACCGTTCACTTGGTCCAATTTAAGTTTCATGGGTGACCATTAAAAAGTCACACTGATTTGAAAAATATTAAGCAATTGATCAATGGTTTTAATTCTGGGTGGTCCAGATCATTGACACAAAAATAAGTCCAATACATCTATTTTTACGCTGAAAACTTCACCATTCCCTCCGTTACAAACCGGACACAGATTAGGTACGTATAGGCGTCACAAAGTTCTATGGCCCTGCCATGATATGTGTTGTATCCACACCGTTTATGGGCCAAGTAACTTTGATCTACTTTAAACCGTTCGTACATCCTGGAGTTCGGGGAGCGTCAGCGCTCGTCTTGGCACGACACGTACCCACACTAGCTATATCGCTGGTGTGTGTGGTACCGCAGCCAATCCGTTTCCGTCCTACCCCTGCCCCTACCATAATCTGTTCGGGCAGGGCTCTGTGGAGCCCACCGTGATGTATGTGATATATCCTCGCCGTTCATATTTTTTCTCAGATTATCTTAAGGAATGAAAAAAAAATGAAGTACGTTCACAGCTTCAGTGGACCACACCAAAGGAAGCTGCAGTGATAATGATACCCACCGTTGAAACCTAGGCCTCCTTGATTTTTTTTTACCATCCAACCTATTAATAAGGTCATTTAGACATGGATGAAGCCAAAAAATAAATATCAACGTGATCCGAAACTTCTCCAACTGCCAAGAAATTTTTAATGGTGCAAGTGCAATGCCCAATTAGTGGTCCACTTAAGCCTGGTTCCTGCCTAGTTTTTGATTTATATCTTGAAATGATATAAGAAAAATGATTAACAGTGTAGATAAAACACTTACATCCCGGTGGGCCCCACAGAGCACTGCCCGGACGGATTACCGGGGTAGGACGCAATCCGCGTCCTCCTGTCACAGCAAGTTGGACGCGGTTTGGCTAGTGATGATCCACCAAGCAGTAGTGCTAGGTGCCATGTGGACCTATCATGATGTATGTATTTTATCCAAGCCGTCCATCTATTTTGAAAGATAATTTCAGGGTTTGATACCAAAGATTAGGTATATAAAAGTCTCAGGTGTACCACACCATGGGAAAACAATAGTAATTTAATTTCCACCACTAAAAACCTTCTAAGGCCCACTGTAATGGTTATTTGACATCTAAACTATTGATTATGTCATAAAGACTTGGATGGAGGGACAAAATATATATCATCTTGATCCGAAAGTTGTGTCTCCATAAATTTTTTAATGGTGGGCGTTCAATGAACACTATGCAGTCCACATGAGATTTGGATCAACCTCATTTTTGGGCTCATTTCATAAAATGATTCGAAAGAATAGGTGGACGGCATGGATGAAACACACATCATTGTGGGGGCCACATAGCACTAAGGGCTAATGGCACGGAAGTAGCCAATCACTTTCCATTCTAGCACTGCGTACCTTTTTAGATTTCTATTTCTACCTAGCATCTCTGGTTAACTTAGTAGGTTTCTATCTAACTGAATACACTGTTGGGCCCATTATGAATATATATGGTTTATTCACGCCGTTCATCAGATTTTAAAGATTATTTTAGAAGTTGAGCCAAAAATTGAAGTATATCAAAAGGTCAACTGGACCCCACCAAAGGAAGGAAACAGTGGGAATAATGATTTACACCATTGAAACCTTCTTAGGACCCTCAATGATGTTTATTTTTCATTCAAACTGTTAATAAGATTAAAAAAATAAAGATATGGATGAAGGCAAAAACAAATATTATCTTCTTCAAAAGCTTATTGTGGGCCCTATAAATTTTTCAAGGGTAGAAATTCAATTCACACTGTTTCCTGTGGTGTGGTCCAATTATGATTTGGATATCCTTAATTTTCATCTAAATACCTAAAATTATCTTCCAAACCCTTCTAATCCCATCCAATCTGCCCGGCCAAATAGGCCCTAAGTGGTTATACGAGAGCGAAAATTGGGGAAAGAAATTTCTACCTTTTAAACATTCCTGAGCTCCAACTCGGTGTTTATATACCATCCAAACCGTTTATAAGATTATTCCAAATGGGTTGAAGTGAAAAAACTATAAATATAGCCTAATACAGAACTTTTATAGCCATAATAATGCTTCAATGGTGCTCACTTAATTTTCACTGTTTTCTCTCATCTGTCCCACTTGACTGTTGGATACACCTAATTTTTGGTAGAACGTCCTAAAATGAGCTCGCAAAATGGATGGACGGAATGGATTTCTCACAAACATCTAGCTGGGATGGAGTGGATTTCTCACTAGCTAATGGCTCGTGGTCGTGCTCCATGAGCCCCAGTATGATGTATGTGTTTCATCCATACCGTCCACCTATTCTTCTACATAATTTTATGAAATGAACCCAAAAATGAGGTTGACTCAAATCTCAAGGGGACCACACAGTGTTGATTGAACGCCCATCATTAAAAATTTCTTGAGGCCACAAAAGTTTTGAATAAAGATGATATATATTTTTTCCCTTCATCCAAGTCTTTACGACATAATCAACAGGTTGGATTTCAAATAAACATTACAGTGGACCCTATAAGAATTTTAATGGTGGAAATTCAATCACTACAGTTTTCCCATGATGTGGTCCACCTGAGATTTATATATAACTAATTTTTGGAATCTAAGCCTAAAATTATCTTTCAAAATAGATGGACAGCATGGATAAAACATATACGTTATGGTGGGTCCACATATCACCGACCACTAGCCACCTGTCTGGTGGAGGCGTCACTAGCAAAACCGCGTCCTGTTAGGGTTTTGGGTCGAGGGTCGGATCTCACCTTCTGATTCGGTTATTTCTCCTCTTCTGCTCTAAATCAGCCTTTCTTCAGTTATTTCTCCTCTTCTGCTCTAAATCAGCAACAGCCTTTCTTCGGTTATTTCTCCTCTTCGGCTATTTTTTGACAGTAGAAAACACAAAAATCCTACTGAATACTAATTGCAGTTTTATATTTTGGTATGAAGGTAAGAAGATAGAATTACAAGCTACAATCAATGGCAAAGAAGGTGAATTTCTATTTCACTGCAACCGGATTCGTAGTGGAATATGCAACAGATCCGCTTTCATGTCATGAGAATCAATCTCCTGCAAGCAAGAATGACGAATTTCAAGTGATGGCCAGTGTCATATCTGCTTCACTAACGGCACAAGAAAGTGATCAAGATTGGGTTCAGGTGACATCTCGAAGAACAAGAGCCCATAATGCGATAATAGCCAATCATCAACCATGAAAGAGAATGAAGAATAATGATACATGTAGGTGGTCTCAGCTTCCTACTGAAATCCTTGTTACCATCTTAATGCGTTTATATCCAGTAGATTGTATCCATGCCGGTGCAGTCTGCGTATCGTGGCATGCAGCCATGACGAGGATGACGTCCCGCAATCTCAACTTACCATGCATAAACTCCCATGCCTTATTCTTTCAAAAAATTATGAAACTAAAATTGATAGATTTCTCAGTCTATCAGACAATAAGATATACAGGCTATATGTTTGCCGGTCACTTGGAGCAAGCTTGTTAGGATGTTTAAATGAATGGTTGATTTTGATGGATAACATGACCAATGGATGCTTTATATTGAATGTAAATTTCAAAGAACGAATCCAACTCTCGCGGCAGGTTGGAGTTTGGAACTTGGCTGGAAACCGCCGTAATGTTGAATAAGATTTCTGGGAGCACGGTCCGGGAGCTGTTGGTAAGGCTATTTTGTCTTCGGACCCTACTTCCGTTGATTGTAAGGTTGTGATTACATATTTTAATACACTGGTATGTTTAAATGTGGGAGATACAGCATGGACGTGTTTTGAAAGAGAATCCCACAAATTTTGGTACTTATACGATATTATATTTTATCATGGCTTATTGCATACAGTAAACTGTTACCACAGCGAACTCACCATCTACGAGTTGGGTCACGATCCAGCCTCCACAAATCAGAAGATGCTTCCACTAGCAGAGCCTGGATATCCTCTGTGGTTGGATATGACTTTGGTTGGTGACATGTGGTTGGCTATGACTTTCGTTGGTGACATCCACTTGGTTGAATCACATGGAAACTTACTATTGATTTTCAGATTTTATCAATATTTTGGTGGACGTAGATTTTACAAGCGGACAATAGGCTTTCGTGTTTTTAAGATGAACGCTAGTGGGACTCATAGGATCAATATGAAAAGTTTGGATGATCAGATGATTTTCTTGGGGTATCCCAAGTCTCTTTCAACTGAAGGATTGTCAGATTTCAAAAGGAACTGTATCTATTTTACTAGTACCTATCCTGCCAACGGGGGCGGCTGTGTTACCAACAATGATTCAGGTGTCTTCAACTTAGAAGACGGTAGCATCAAGCGATTTCGTTCAAAACTTCGTTCAAAAATTCGATACTCTGTTTCCCGTCAAGCAACATGGATAATACCATATACATTGTAATAGTTTTTATTTTATTTATTTACTATTTATTTTTAAGTTTTATGACAGTTGATGTAATATAATCAGAGAAGGAAATTATATTAGATTAGATTAATTTAATTACATGTTATGATTTTAAATGGTTCTTGTTTTGTATTATTACTTGGTGTATGAGTTTATGTTTACATGCTTCCAAATATATTGAGTTTATTACTTGAGTCACAGTGCAGGGCCGACCATATGCGTATATATTATCCAAGAGTCCATCAGATGTCTCTGGGGACCCACTCTAGAATGTACGGACAATGAGGAGATATATGATATGTGGGTCATATCTTTGCATCAGTATTCGATTTTCGTACATCAATTCTTTTGTAATTAAGAAATCCATAAAACAATATACTTCCCACCGGATTTTTAAAACCCTAGTTGCATTGGGACAGTTAGACAGTCCAATCCATTGATCTAGATCGTTCACTTGGTCCAATTTAAGTTACTGATGTAGAGCGGGTCGTGGACAATTTCATGGCCAAGATGGATCAGAAAAGGCACGATCGACAACATAAGTGATCCGGACCGTTGGACCTTAGATCGGACGTATCTTGCAATCTGGAATAAGTTATCTGATGTAAAATATATGAGCTACTTTAGCCAACCAACCCAACTACGCCGGGTTGTGAAGCTCGGATTTGCGAGAAACCCCCTGATCGACGGTCGTTTTCCCGTTTTAATTTCGTTTTTACTATAAATAGTAAGTTTTAGTTTGCTTATAGCTCTTCATCCATTAGGCTTTAGGAGTTCTGTCCAACATAAAAAGTGCTTAGCATAATTAGGAGAACAATTTAGTGAAGCCAAATAGGACACTTACTATTTTTTGCCGAAAACCTTGCGCACTAGTAGACATCACGACCGTCTATAAATAGTAAGTTTACTATTTATAGTAAGTCGCGGATTCTAGGAGTTTTAGTTGTAGTTTGAGTTTGACTTCTGTCCTATTGGTTGGTTCCCTTATTTAAAGAGGTGTGAACTCGTTTTTATTCATTCAGCAATTAATTTCAAATTTTATTAGAGTTTATTCCTATTCTCTTGCTTTCTTTCCTCCTGGATTCGAGAAGTCTCTGTGAGGAGTCCAGAGAAGCTCCGTGGATTCGGAGTAGTTATCCTTGAGGAAGACGATGTTCAACCTCATCACCTTCATCCCTGCGTCAGTTTCATAGGTGACCATTAAAAAGTCACTGATTTGACAAATATTAAGCAATTGATCAATGGTTTTAATCTTGGGTGGTCCAGATCATTGACACAAAAATAAGTCCAATCAAGAATATGATACATCTATTTTATGCTGAAAACTTCACCATTCCCTCCGTTACGAACCGGACGCGGATTAGGTACGTATAGGCGTCACCAAGTTCTTTGGCCCTGCCATGATATGTATTGTATCCCCACAATCCATATATTTAGAGAGATCCTTTCAAGGAATGATCCAAGAAGGAGATCCAAAACTCGAGTGGACCCCACCACAGAAAACAGAAGAGAGTGACGCGCGCTCACAGTTGAAACCTTCCCACTATGATAAGTGTTTAATCTTTACTATTTTCTATGATGGGGTCCAATTAATCTAGCTTTGGATCTGACTCGTTCTCTTGATAATTCTTTAAAAAGATCTATCCGGATGGATGGATAGTGTGGATAACATACATCATGGTTAGACCCGTAGAACTTGGTAACATCACATCAACCTGTTCAGTAGCTAATCTTGGTTTTGAAGTTACCTTATCAAGTTTCGTGGGGCGGTCATAATCTATGTATTGTATCCACACCATCCCTCTTGTTAAAGATACCTTTTTAGGGCATGAGCTAAAAGAGTGAGGAGATACAAAGCTTTAAGTAAAGGAAGGGGATTGGCTGGTGTACTTCCTACCATCTATATAGTTGCTGTATCGATGTCAGCATGTTTCGTGGGTCTAATCACAAGGTATGTATTATATCCAAACCATTCATTAGATGAGCTAGTCTTAAGCTTGAGAAGAAAAATAAGAACGATACAACCATCAAGTGGACCACACTACAAAAAGCAGCGGGGGATTGAATGTCTACCATTGAAACCCTTTTTGGGGTCAGAGAAGTTTTGGATCAATATGGAATTTGTTTTTCCTCCTCATCAGGTCTTTGTAACCATATGAATAGATTGGATGGAAAGTATATATTATGGTAGGTCCTATGAATATTTTAACGGTGAAAATCATTATCTTTACTGCTATTTGTGGTGTGGTCCAGATGATCTTTGGATATAATTCATTTTTTAGATAATGCTCTAAAATGATCTATAAAATTAGATCAATGGTGTGGATATAATAAATACACCACTGTGGGGCCATGTAACTTTGATCTCCTTTGAACCTAAACCGTTCATACAACTCGGAGATCAAGGAGTGTCAGTCTTTCACACCACACGTACCTATAATAGCTATATAGCTGGTGTGTGATACACCAGCTAATCCGCTTCCTCAAGTCATTCCTAAAAGGTATGGGTGCACAACGAACTGGTAAAACCATGGAACCGGACTGGAACCGACCAAATGGTCTGGTTTGGACCGGTTCTAGAGTGCACCAGTTCCGGTTCCAAAAATTAAAGAACTGTTTAGTTCGGTTCGGTTCTGGTTTGGAGGTATGTAGAACCGAACCAAACCGTGAATACGAATCGTGGAACCGAACTTGGAACCAAACTGTGGAACCGAACTTGGAAAACAAACCGTGAAACCGAACTTGGAACCATGAGTTTATAATATGTTTTAGTTGTATACGGAGAACGTTTGACCTGCAACAGATAATCTCCAGCAACATTACACCGAAACTATGCACATCTACCTTTGCAGTGACTGCTATGTTCTTAAACCATTCAGGTGCGATGTATCCTTTGGTTCATTTGATGTATGTGGCAGTTTGAGTCTGGTTAGTCCTGAGAAGCTTTGCTAGCCCAAAATCAGAAATCCTAGCTGTGAAGCTATCATCTAATAATACATTTTGAGGCTTTATGTCGCAATGGATGATCTGGTTCCCGCCACTCCTCGTGCAAGTATGTGAGCTCTCTTGCAATTCTAAATGCAATATGTGATCTTTGGTTCCAGCTAGGCCTTGAACTGCCAAAGAGGAAGTTTGCCAAAGAGCCACTACTCATATACTCATACACCAACAACCGGTGGGGCCCCTCATTGCAAAATCCTAACAATTAGACTAGATTCTTATGAAGAATTCGGCTGATTATACTCGCTTCGGTTTTGAATTCCTTCTCAGCTTCTTTCGCCACTCTACCTAACCTCTTCACTGCCACAAAATTTGCACGATCTGACTCTAGCAGGCCTTTATAAATAGTGCCACAGGAACCCCTCCTGAGTTCTTCCTTAAGCCCATCTTTGACTTTCTCTAGCTCTATGTATGTAAAAGAGCAGAGATTTACTCCAATCAAGCTGGAATCTAGCTGGATTTTCACTAATTTTTTATGGTTTGTGAAGAAAATAATTCACAAAATCAATGATAGGAGGAAGACATTGAGAAATGTGGAGCTGCCTAAAATCGCTGATATGATGCGTATTGGGGTCCGATTATCTTTCTTTCCTTTGCTCGAGCCAGGTGAAGGAAGAGGTGGAGATGTGGAACTACCTCTTGCCATTTTGATCAATGCCTTTCGACCAATACTAGGATCAATGCCATTTTGATTCGTGATGGTAGGGCGAGAGTTAGGGCATTTCCCTCGGTGGCGTGACAGAAGCCACCAGCGAGCCTTCCGCTCTGCTGCTTCTCCTTCATCACGAGACCAACATCCGCCCATCCCCAAAGCTGGCTTCACCCTATTCGTTGGTAACATCTCATTCAGCTGCACATCTCTTGACCTTTGGAAGGTTTCAGCAAATACAGTAAGCTGTACAATGTCTACATCCCTTTCTTTCCAGGTTCTAATCGCCCCAAGGGATTTGCATTTGTTCGATTCTTCTATGAGCAAGAGGCTTTCAACGCTAAGGGCATTCTTCACCGTCGCCGGTTAGATGGCCGCACTCTCTCGGTCCTCTCGACCAACCCGAGAAATTGAGCTCCTTCCCGGGGTCAACACATTGCTCCAGGCTCGCGACCAGCTCCCAAGCTCCCAATTCAGATGCCGAAACCACCTACACCCTTCCCCAAGTCCTTCTCTCGAGCCGTGACGTCAGGACTCCAGGATCAGCAAATTCACCCTACCTCCCTGGTTCAATGCTTTGTTACAGTCAATCCCCAATTATCTACCCGCAGAATGGAAATGCTAAAATTAGTGATTGTTAGTACAGTTTCTGGCCCTAGCATCTCTATCATTCGCCATCTCAATGCCATCAGATCCTCTAAATTCCTGAAGGGAGGTATTGGCATAGCCAGATTAACCCCAACTTCATTCCTTATTTCGTTCAAATCCTAGGTTGATCTATCAAACTTCTTGTCCAACAAGCAACTAGCCGCAAAGATGGGAATCGTATCGTCCGAACCATGGTCTCTCTCCATTAATCCCTATGAAGTCGGTACTTGGAATGTCTATATGGCATTCCTGCTCATGCCTGGTTCGAATTGGCTCTTGTTAAGCTCGGTAACCTATTCGGAAAGGTCATTGACATGGACTATCATACCAGATCTAGGGGTTTCTTGATGTTTATCAGACTTAAGGTGGTGCTTCATGCAGGTGTGGATGTCAAGCAGACCCTCCATTTGAGAGTTCTTGATAGAACCTACCTGATCAGATTCAATCTGGATAACCCTCACCCCTTGCCCCTTTTCTCACCCTTCCCTTCTACCCCCTCCCCCTTCTCTCTCGATTTCCAAGCTGTCGATACCCCCTATCCACCAGAACATGGGTCGAATCCAGATTCCCTCGCACTCCCAACATTGCTCCTGCCCGCCCTGCAACTGTTTGTGGAAATGCACCTCAAACCACAATTGTTGGTGCAAATGCACTTGATCCTGCAGCTGTTCGTGAATATGCAGTAGAGCTTGCAGCTTGCCAAACCACTCCCTTCGAGAACCCAGATCCTATCCTAAAGACTACACCTGTGGTGACCCACCCTCAGGCCCCCTCACCCCACTCTCCAGGCCTTCCAGCCCACAATTTTTGTCCCCTGCCCTCCTCCCAGCATGATTTGGCGCTACCCCATCAGCTCTCTATCCCACATTTAGATCGTCCTCTGCAGGCTGCTCCCCCACCCAACCTGGTCACCTTGATCAGGACCCTGACAAGATTCCTTCTCCCCTCCCCTTCACTCTGTCCCTGATAAGGTGCTGAACAACCTTCTATCATCAGCAGAAACTCTCGCCCTTCTCCAGGTCCTCCCACCCCCTGGCTTCCTCATTCATGCACGTTCCCAGGAATTGAGCAACAACTTATAAGTAGACCTCTCTCCTTAGTTTAACAGAGCTTGATATGCGAATGATGAGGAATGTTTCTTTCTGATGGCAGTGGATTCAGAATCTGGCCCTGAACTTGTTATAGCCTCAGCAATTGGAGCGTCCCCTGACTCTTCCATTGAACCTCAACCCCCAGACTATCCAGAGAATGATCCCTCCAGGCATGTTTTCCATTCCCATGCTTCTGAAGGTGGCCCCCCCTGCAGAATGGCTAAGAAGAGCGAACCAACTAATGTCCCTGGTGAGTTAGGTACTCTACCCTCCCCTGAGGCCTTTTCTTTGGTAGTTGGAGCTGCCAGGACGCAGAGGAGTAAGCGTCGACTTGTGCTAACTGCAATTTAATCCATGGACAAAATCTTCGTTTGGAATGTTCGAGGGATAGGCAACCAGAGAACTAGTAGAACAAGGAAGAGATTGTTGGCCTCCCACAAGCCTTGGATTGTGGCCATTTTGGAACTCTTGCTGGGTGATGAAAAGAGAGCAGTCACTAGCCTGAAATTTGGATTCCATTAGTCCGCATCTAATACCGTTGAAGGTAGGAAGATTTGGCTCTTTTTCAGCTCCCTTATCTCGCTTTCGGTGTACTCCATGTCGTCTCAGTCCATCTCAGTGCAAGTTCTTTCTCAGCAATTCAACTCCCCAGTTCTTCTAACTTTCGTTTATGCCAGCTGTGACAGACGCCTCAGAAGAGAGCTTTCGCAGGAATTCTCGTTGTTAGGTGCCTCTCTTCAGGGGCTTTGGGCTGTCAGCGGTGACTTCAACACTGTTATTGGCCCGAATGAGAGAAGAAGCAGAAGACCGCCTGACACTCCTAGCTGTGAAGAATTCGTTGAGGCAATTAACAATGTAAATCTATCTTATGCTGGATTTGTGGGATCCAGGTTCACTTGGTGCAACAACCAAGCTGGGACTTCAAGAGTTTGGGCGAGACTCGAATGGGTTCTCATCAACGATACTTGGAACTCCACTCTACCCTCCTTTTTTGTGGAGCACTTATCCCGAATTAACTCAGATCATGCTCCTCTCCCACTGACTCTTCCCCGCCATTCTTCCTCCCAACTAAAGCCTTTCAGATTTCAATAAATGTGGATTCAACATGACAGTTTCTTTCAGGTTATCAGAGATGCGTGGAGCTCGATAGAAGATCCTCACCGTCAAGCGCGCCCTCAAGGCCTGGAATCACGCCATTTTTGGTAACATCTTTGTCCAAATCATAGAAGAGGAGAGAAAACTGTCTGATCTGGAGGTTCAACTGCAAAACTGCCCCTCTCATGTCAGCCCTGATTCCTCTCTCCTCGATTGCTGGCACGAGGCATCTAACGACCTCAGGAAACTGGAATTAATGGAGGAAATATACTGGAAACAAAAGGCTAGGGTCCATTGGCTCGTGGAGGGCGACAAAAATACCAAACTATTCCATACCTCGGCCCCTGAGAAACATCGAAGATCAGCCATTAGATTCATTATGTGGGCAGATGGGCCCAAATTGGAGGAACTCGCTGACATAAAAGTTGAAGCCGTTACCCACTTCTCACAGAATTTACTGCAGGTTCAACCTTTTATGATCTAACATTGCTTGATGTCATCCCAACCATTCTTTCACAGGAGCAAAATCGCAACCTCATGGTCCCCTCTTCGCTGCGGGAAGTTCATCAGGCTGTCAGGGCCATCCCTCGCAATGATGTCCCTAGCCTTGACGGTCCTGCTAGCTTCTACTCTGCCTGCTGGGACATTGTCGGTGGCGACCTTCATAAAACTGCGGTCCATATTTTTCACGGTGATAGTTTCCCTAGGGCGGTTTTTGCGACCCTCATCTGTTCAATCCCCAAACTCGATGCTCCAAAATCCTTCGCTGACTTTCGACCTATTAGCCTCTGTAACTGCCTTTACAAGATTATTGCCAACTTTATTTCAACCCAGTTAAGCGACGTTCTTCCTCAGCTTATCTCTCCTGAACAAGGTGCATTTGTAAAGAGTCGTTCTATGGCGGAAAGCATTGCCCTAGCTCAGGAAGTGGCTAGGGATCTCAACAGGAAAGTGCGCGGAGGTAACATCATTCTGAAACTTGATATGAAAAAAGCTTATGATCGTCTGGATTGGTATTTTCTGAAACAGGTTCTCCTTAAATTCGGTTTCGGCACCCCTTGGGTGAATTTGGTCGAGAGATGCTGGAACTTTGCCTGGTTTTCTATTCTTATCAACGGAGAAGCAGCCAGATTTTTCAAGTCTTCTAGGGGTATTCGCTAGGGCGATCCCTTGTCGCCTAGTTTTTTTATTTTAGCAGCTGAAGTTCTAAGTAGAGGCATCAACCACCTTTATTCCCTGGAAGGATACACTCCGTTCAAGCTCAGGAGAGGCTACACACAGGTCTCTCATCTATTATATGCGGATGACACCTTGCTTTTCCTCAACGGAGGGCATCGTTCGCTACGCTTCCTTTCGTCATTGCTGGACAGATACCAACGTGCTTTGGGTCAGTTGATCAACTGCCGGAAGAGCTCTCTTTTCTGTTCTAACAGAATCCCAGCCGCCAAAATGAGTAGCATTGAGGAATCTCTTGGAATCGCCAAATCCACCTTGTCCCTCACATATCTAGGAGTTCCAATGTCTTTCGGGAGGGTGAAACCAAATGCTTTCCAGCCTCTTATCAGTAAGATCGAACGGCATATCAACGGGTGGCACGCATGCTGACTCTCATAGGCTGGGAGGCTGGTCCTCATTCTTCATGTTCTCTGTAACATCCCAATCCATACTCTAGCAGCCACTTTTGTGCCCTCCCAGGTCCTGCTTTCTCTTCAACGTCTTTTCACTAAGTTTCTCTGGGGCTAGAATGTAGGCAAGAATAACCTCCACTGGGTGAGGTGAAAATCCATTGTTCTCCCGACTTCTGAAGGTGGGCTGAGTATTAGATTGTTGGCCGACATAATGAAAGCGATGCGGCTGAAACTGGGTTGGGCCATCATATTCAAGGAAGACACCAGTCTTTGGAAATCTTACATGGAAACGAAATACCACTCCGAACTCTCTCCTGCTGGCTAGGTTCGCTCCTCTTCTTTCGCCTCTCCTCTCTGGAAAAGGATCTTGGTCAACATGCCGTTGCTGGTCCAGCATGTCTGGTGGCAAATTGGGCGGGGAGACTGCTTTTTTTAGATGGACAACTGGACCGGTCTTGGTCAACTGCTCCACCATGCCTCGCGCCAATTTTCCTTACACCTCCTGTCAACTAGAGTCAACAACGTCCTGGGCTTCTCAGGACCCCTCCTTAGCCTTCTGTTTCCTGCCACAACAAATCGTCGATTTCCTTTTCCACGCAGGTTTCTACCTCTCCGATTGCCCAGATTTTCTCATTTGGCCGCACTCTCCCAGTGGTGATTTTATAGTCCGATCTGCTTGGAACATCTGCAGATTGAATCATCTAGGGTACTAACGGTCTGTTCTAGGGTACTAACGGTCTGGTTCAGTTTCAATTTCACCCTAGAACCCGGCTGAACCGAACCGTGTGCACCCCTAGTCGAAAGGCATGACAGGCGCACCGTTTCTACTTTTGCCATCAAGTGAGATTTCTGCGTTGTTCCCAAGGTGAAAGATGATTGGGTAGTGACCTCAACACTACTCGGCTAGCCTTGTATGCCCACCCTGATATATTTGTAATTCATCGGATTTGTCAGCTTTTATCAATGTCATGAGCTCAAAAATAAAACTAATTCGAAGCACCAGTGGACAATACTGTAGAAAACAGTGGTAATTGAATGGCCACTCTTAAAAAATTTTAAGACCCACGGAAGTTTTAGATCAATCTAATATTTGTGCTTTCTGATCATCCAGGTTTATATGACCCGAAGAATGGGTTGGATGGCAAATAAACATTGCGATGAGACATAGGAAGGTTTCAACACTGGGTGTCATTATTATCCCCACTGTTTCTATTGGTGTTGCACTCAAGAGCTTTCAATCTGCTTGATTTTTGGGCTCATGCCCTAACATTATATGACAAAATGGATGGATGGCATGGATAAAAAAATCTGCATCATAGTGGACCCTACTATACCTATCACCACCATCTCTACTGGCTTCCTTCCTAAGTGCACTCATTAATGGTCATGTTAGCTAAACTAGGAGCAAGGGTTCAATCTAACAAGCATAGCCTATCCATCCGTGACAAAGTAAATCATCAATCAATGTTGTATATATTGTGGCATTTAAAAAGTATGTTTTTAAAATTTCAGCTATCTTTTTCTTAAAAATGCTTTTAGATGCTAAAGATGTTATACATTGATTATTGTTTTACTTTAATAAGGTTAGGCAGCTCAAAGGCATCATTTCCTGTCCAACAACCAAGTTGGGCCCCTTAAATATTCATCCGGTTCATCACACGTTCAACATTTAATCCAAAGTTCAAATACCAACACTAAGGCCCCGTTTGTTAAATCTGAAGTCTAAAGCCTGAAACTGAAATCTGAAGCTGAATCTAGAAAGTGAAGCTTGAATTTGAAATATGAAATCAAAAAGCTTGTTTGGCAATTATGGCTTAAGTCTGAAAATTAAGTACTGAATTTGAAACAAAACGTTTGTTAACAAACATATGAAATGTCTGAAATATGTTAATTTAACACATTTGCCCTTATTTATTTCTTGTTTGGAAATGTTTTACATTATAAAGAAATTATTTTTTATTAAATGAAAATAAAATTAGCCGAGTCCAAGGCTTAACTGAACGAGAAAGTGGAGATTGAGTGTCTACCATTAAAAACTTCTTATGAGCTAGAGAAGTTTCAGATCAAGCTGATATTTATGTTCTAACTTCATCCACGCTATACGTGGGGTGTCATTATCACTGCAGCTTCCTGACCTACATGATTTTTAAGATCAAAAATTAAAATGATATGAGAAAAGTAATCACGGTACACGTTTACATCACGGTCGGCCCCACTGAGCCGTAACCAGACAGATTAGAGGTAGGACGCAATCCGCGTCCAGCTATATAGGTAGTGTGGATACGTGTCGTGCGAAGACAAGGCACCGACGCTGCTCCAAGCTTTACAAATGGTTCAAAAGAGATCAAATTTACATGGCCCTACAATGATGTATTTATTATATCTACACTGTTCATCAAATTTTCAAGATTATTTTAGAATATTAGCTGAAAAATGTATCATATCCACTTGATCTGAAACTTCTATGACCCCAAAAGGGTTTCAATGTTAGATATTCAATCCCCTACTACTTTTTGTAGTGTGGTCCACTTTATCTTTGGATCTATTTTATTTTTTGGCTCAAGACTTACGACCAACTCAAAACATTTATGGACAGTTTGGACATAACAAATACCTCCTCATGATGGGACCCACAGAACTTGCTGACGTCAATACACCAGCTATAGCTGGTGTGTGGTCCAACAGCCAATCCGCTTCCTAATCCCGTCCAGATCCGGATGTGGATTTCCTGCTAAAGGCTTCCTGCACTGGAAACCTATCTAGGGCCCACTCTGACTTTTGTGAGAAATCAACCCCGTCCATCCCCTTTGTGAACTCATTTTAGGCCATTTGACCAAAAATTAACCGTATCCAATATTCAAGTTGGCCTAAAAGGTAATAATTAAACGTTCACAGTTGAAATATTCGTGGGACTACAGACGTTTTGAATCAGATTAATATTTTAATATTTTTGCTTTCAGTTCATCCCAACAAGAATGACGTTATTAACGGTATGGGTGGCGTGTGAACATCACTGTTAACCCCCGGGAGGTTTCAACGGTAGAAATTTTCATACTCACCTTTTCCTTTAGTGGGGCCTACTTGAGTCCTGGATCTTACTCACTTTTGGTATAAAATTCTAAAATGGGTTGATAAAACGTATGGACGGGGTGGATTTTCCACAAACATCACGTTGAGCCCCAGCTAGGTTTCGCAGGAACCTCATGTGAAATGCCTTCAAAAAGCAGATTGGCTGGTGTACGACGGAAGCAAATTGCGTCATAATTAAAATTTTGTGAGATCCACCATGATTTATGTATCTGATCCGCTCCTTCCATTAATTTTACCATATAATTTTAGCATCTGAACACAAAAATGAAGTATATAGAATGTTCGAATGGACCACACCCACAAGAAACAGTTGAATTGAAGGTCTAAAGTTGAAAATTTCTAGGGGGCCATGGAAGTTTTGGAGCAAACTTATATTTGTGTTTTTCCTTCATCTATACCCGTATGGATATAATTAACAGGTCGCATGACAAATAAACATCAATGTGGGGCCTAGAAAGGTTACAACGGTGGAAATCATTATCCCCATTGTTTCCAGTGGTATGATCCACTCAATCTTTGGATATGCTTCAATTTTGAACTCAATCCCTTCAATTATCTGAAAAAGTTGATGGACGGTGTGGATCAAACACATAAATCATGGTGGGGCATAAAGAAGTTTCACAGGTTAAAAGTTGATTTTGTATTGCGCAAACAATTTAAAAGAAAAATTTTGCCTCGTAATTTGAAAAGGGGTATTTTTGGAAGCAAAAAATTTTTGTTTAATAAAAAATCACAGAGCGTATTCCACGTTAACTATTAAGCCAGACTTCTATCACGGAAAGAATTCAGTGAAAAACCACCTAGCGCTTTCCATCTTCCGCGTTGACAACGCAATAACAAACACCACTAAACACGAAAAATTTTCCCCATTCCATGTTTAGTACAAAAATTCAGCGTTAACAAAGACGGCCTAACATGTGGTGTGAATACTTGCGGCAACGAGACTCTACCCGGGCCCTTACCCTTGCCTGAGTGGTAGCCTCTAAGGAGTTTCAACTCCCGGTCAAGGGTTCGAGTACCAATAGGTGGTGAAATTCCACCTGCGTGAGTGTGTACGGGTGTGTTTGCATGTGTTAAAATAAAATAAAATAATAAAAAAAATAAGCGAGACTCTACCCAAATTTCCAAAGATAAATCATAAACCAGCTGGATCTCACCATAGTTTTAAAACTCAGTAACCTGGCTCCAAACTCGGTAGGTTCTCAATGGCCGAGCTCATGGGAACTCCTCATGAGGTCGAGTTGTGTCAGCCCCACCATGATGTAAGTCAAACATCTACCCCATCAGTCAGATGCACCATTCCATGGTGGGCTTAGGGCTTAAAAATCAAGTCAATCCATGACTTGTGTGGACCACACCACATACAAAAGTTGAGAGGGGTTACACTCTATTAAAATATTCATAATCATTTTTTGTGCCCACTGAGAGGTGGTTCAAAAATCCAGCCCATCCATTATGTGTGTCCCACTTGGATGAGGGGTTAGACCAAGTTTCAGATGCATCCAAATTTCAGGTGGGCCCCACCAAGTGCTTTTATATGTCTTAGGCATGTCTTCACATGTTTTTAGATGGTATGGCCCACCTGAGTTTCGTATACAGCTGATTTTTGGGATATCCCATAATTTAAAGCGAGGCTATCAAATACACGGTGTTGATGTTTGACATATAACATGGTGGGGCCCACACAACTCGACCTTATGGGGAGTTCCCATGAGCTGGACTATATAGAACCTTTTTTCCATATATATATATATATATAGGGAAATGCTCACATGCACACCAGTACACACGGAACTGTTGCGAACTTTTTTGAGAACCCATCTATGTGACATGGATCTAAAATCTGAACCGTCCATGTGAAGCAGCACATCATGAAACCTCCTGAGCCCAAGTTTTACTTTGATCCAAAACTTTGGTGGGACATGAAAAATGAAAATAGTTTCATCCTTTGATTTGCATTTCTCTTTGGTGTGGCCCACAAGAATTTTAGATTAGGGTGAAAATTCACTTGGGCTTTCATGGGATTTCGCATCACATGGACCGATCAGATTAGACACCCATGACACGTGTGCAAAGGTACACACGTGCGTAGGTGCGCTGGTGAGCATAACTCTCTCTCTCTCTCTCTCTCTCTCTCTCTTTATATATATATATATATATATATATATATATATATATATATATATATATATATATATATATATATATATATATATATAATGTTTGTTAAAACTTAGTTTTTGGTGTTTTTGAAATAATCTCACATCAAAAGGGATAAGAAAATTTTGAATTTATAAATAGGGTAACAAGTACCATACTATTTGCTTGGTGAATATGTGGATTATCAAGACTTGCGTGTTCTAGTGTGTGCACACTCACACAAGCATGGGCAGGAGCATGTGATGTAGTATAGTTGTAAAAGCGCTATTGGCGCACTTTGCACTTCGCACGTGTGCGGCTAGTTTCTTACCAACAATAAAAAATGGTTATTCAGAATTTTTCATTCTTTGAGTTTTTAAACTATAATTTCACTGGTTTACTATGGGTCGCCTATTGTACAAGTGGCATACTATTCCATAATCTAGCAACCAACAATTACTAGATTTTCCCACCTTCCTCATTAGTGTCCATTCCGATGGTTAAAAAGAAAATGATTAGCTGGATAGATGGTGATTAAGAAAATCAAATCAGTATAATTTTAAGGCAATGCCTCATCCATAATTGGGTCCACAATTCCAAAGGTCCGGAATTAGCATGCAACACAGCCATATATTCCATACAGTGGGTGGCCTGAATAGCATTTAAACCTAAATTACAAAAAGTGGCTAAATGAAGTGGTAGGTTTTGAATGCTTACATTACAATTGGTCCAAATAAGAATTTGAATAAATCTAATCTGACTCATCCAAACTGCTTTTTATCCACGTCGCCTTTTTTGTTTCTTTCTCCAAGCAATGCTAATTTCAGGCTTCCCATCTTCAAGCACTAATTCAACGCACCACTTCTACCCACATTGCACGTGTGGTGTGTGATATTCAGTCATGCCAGGTAATATAGAGTTCCATCAAGACATGACGTGGCGTCATTTTGTTGATCCGCCTAACATGATCAAACACATGTTGTCAGAGTTGATGCCTTAAATCTTCAAGGCTGCTCAACCGGTCGAGGGGACTGCTTGACCGGTCGAGGGAACTGCTCGACTAGTCGAGGCACGTTCGACTCAAAGTCCAGCGAGCTTTTTTTTTTGGGTGTCCGTGATACTCGACCAATCGAGGATCAGGCTCGACCGGTCAAGCGGGTTGCTCGACCAGTCAAGGTCATCCTTCAACTAGTCGAGGTTATGCAGATCTTGCTCGGACTGCATAAATTTGAAGTTGTTTCCGGACTTTTTCAAAGGAGGTGCGTAAGTGAAGTTTTTTAAACTATAAATAGAGGTCCCTAGTGCTATTTTAAGGTATTCTAAGGCTTCCTAAAAGTATTCTAAAGGATTATGGGCTTATCAAATGGTGTAGCAAGGAGTGAGATTCGAGGTTGTTCGAATCGGATAAGTCCTCTCTCTTTGTAATTGATGCTTTCATAGTCGAATTTTATTGTTTTGTGCCGTGATTTTTTTCCGAAAGAGTTTTCCACATTAAATCTGTATGTTCTCTTGTGTTTGCTTGGTGCCATTATATTGCTATCATAGATCTAGATATGTATGATTCCACAACAAAAATCTCAACAACACATACTCAACCCAACAATGTTTTGAAAATTAGTGGCTCCTTTATGACAAAAGGCTCCAGGCCAATTAAATGGCTCATGTCACAGCCTGACATAAACTTGGTGTTCTACCACCATGTAACAGCCCCATATAACTCAATGTCATCTAACTGAATCCACTTCCTATAGATTATGATGCATGTATATGGTCCAGTCAAACCCCGCCATGTTAAGTCCATGGTAGCAAGAGTCACCAAATAATCGGCATCCTATCAAGTGGGCTGCATGAGTTCGTTGAATATAAAATGTGGTTATCTTCCTTTGACCGTCCATTTTTCTCCAAACATGTGCATGATCCGTCCTGATTAGGACAGGGTTATCAATCGCTAAATAGTTGTGATTGTCCAAACCATTGATTATAATTGGCCTGTTAGAAAACGGTCCAACTAACAGTCAACATTCAATGGGCAAAAGTCCATCGACTGCAGCTAAGTATCATCTGACTTTTGTGACGGTTAGCATATGGTCCATCTTTTATAGGGCCAACAACTGAATGGTCTAAATTCCATGCTTGTGTGACATGTGTAATCAAGAGTGAATGTTTGATAATTAGATTGATGTTTCATAGAGTATTTCTTATCATTTATTTGTTGAGCATGATTTCGTGCATGTGGGGTCCACCGTTTGTTGATGTAAACTGTTGATCTGATGGACATCAACATGGACGGAGATGCCCATGCAAATCTTCCGAATGGAAGACCCTAGTATCCCTCTCTACTAGAATGAAGGGTTGTGATCTTCCAAATAGGGAAGATGTTTTAGCACCCCCATCCAAGGCAGGACAAATTAGATCGGCGGTTTAATTCACTAGATGATGGCCCTCACATTCACTCAATCTTGCATTCTAGTGAAACAGATGGTAGATGTGTCATATACGTCCCTTGTCTTAGATGTATGAAATCATTGCCGTCCATGTAGTGGTATGGCGCCCTAAGAAGGGTTTCGCTGCCATCGATTGATGTAACCACCTTATTAGAGGTCTTTCATCCATTACACGTGTGCAATCATTCCTTTTATTTCCTTCTGTCCACTCCTGGATTCGGTTTATTCAGTTATTATTTATTACACCCACTCACACCCCCACACACACCCATGCACTCACACTACAGTGATTTCACCAAACGAATACTCAAACCCATGACCTCTTGTTGGAAACTCCTGTGAGTTTACCACCAAGGCATGAGTAAGCACTAATGAATGCAAGAGATCATGGGCACCATTAGCTTGAGCTTGGACTGCTATTTCAAAGTGATGAATCACAGAGGGAATGACATGATCTTAAATGAAGTAGAGTCTAAGAGAAGGGGTTAAGAGAGGAAATAAACTCTTGCTCTATCAAAATACCATCAACTTGCAAATGCCTCAAGTGATTCAATAAGTAAAGGAATGAAGCAACGAATCTAAATTGGTTAGAAAATAGTTTCCTTTCGGTCGGACCTATAAGTTGTTGGTTCAACCGGCGGGAGGCGGGGCTGAGACAGATCGAATCTAAACAGAAATTGGTCATGTTGGTTCGATTAATAGGTCTCTGGTTCTTACTGACTTATTTTTGTCCATGGTCAGTTGGACCGACAGTATCTCAGGTCGAACCAACATACCCTCTAAAGCACTAAAATCCTACTGAACATGTCTAATTTTGATCCAAATATTTGAAAGATTTAAACAAGTATTTTCCTATAGTTGAGGATCACCTAGAGGTTGGTGTCTTGGGATTAAAAAGGGTATAGGTATAGGGATACCAAGGCACTACAATTTGCCAATTTCTTTGCTTGTTATTTGTCATACATCTTCAAGTTTTTGATGTCTTCGGCTACCAATAAGGCTAAACTGACGCAATGACACATAGAATCAAGTTATTGACAAATATGTACTAACACATAATACCAAGAAAACAACTTTCACTATAAATACAGAGAATTTTGAGTACAATTAATGTTTCAAAAAGGTACAAAACATAAGCATCGCCGTAGCAAAAGATAGATAGCATGCATCCAAGAGGCCTAGTCCTCCAAACTACTCCTGTCCTGAAAAGAGAGATAAAAGAAAGCTATTGGCTGCCTTCCTAAGTTCGCTCAATGGTCACATTAGCTAAAGTAGGAGCAAAGGGTCAATTTAACAAGCATAGCTTATCCAACTATAATAAGGTAGATCATCAATCAGTGTTGTCCTATGGCATCTAAAAATTATGCTTCGGAAATTTCGGCCATCTATTTCTGAAAAATGCTTTTAGATGCCAGAGATGCCGTATATTAATTATTGTTCTACTTTAATAAGGTTAACCAGCTCAATGGCATCATTTCCCGTCCAACAACACGTTGGGCCCCTTAAATATTCATCCATGTTCATCACATGTTCAATATTTAATCCAAAGTTCAAAGACCAACATATGATGTGAATACCCGTGGTGATGAGACTACCAAAATTTCCAAAGATAAATCATAAACCAGCTGGATCTTGCCATAATTCCAAACTCACTAACCTGACTCAAAACTCAACAAGATTTCTGAGTTGAGATATTATGATAACTTTTTGTAACCTTGACTCAGCTTTGACCAAGTGTGGCTCATTGCTTGACTCAACCTTACAAGACTAAAAAGGGATTTTAACAAAAAAAAAAGTAAGAATTGGGTCTCGAAAAGAATACTTCGAGTTGAGAGAGCAATGAATCTAACCAACAAGCCAAGCATAGTAAACAAAGCAATGACTCTTATCCATCCATTCAAGTCTTCTAGTCAACCTGACCTAGTTAAACATCAAGTCTAATCGTGTTTCCATTCTTTGAGTTTTTAAACTATAATCTCACTAAGTTACTATGGGCTGTCCATTGTACAAGTGCCATGCTGGTCCATAATCCGACAACCAACAACGACTAAATGATCCCCAACTTCCCCATTAGTGACTAATCTGAAGGTTAAAAAGAAAATAGTTAGATGCATAAATGGTAATTAAGATAATCAAATCAGTGTGATTTTAAGGCAATGCCCCATCCATAATGGGGTCCACAATTCCAAAGGTCTGGAATTAGCATGCAATGGAGCCATACATGCCATACAGTGGATGGCCCAAATAGCATTCAAACCTAAATTACAAAAAAGTGGCCAAATGAAGAGGTAGGATTTGAATGCTTACGTTTACATTCGGTCCAAATGAGACTTTGAAGAAATGTGATCCAAGTCATCCAACTGCTTTTTATCCTTTTTGCTAGTTGCAGATACTTTATCCACGACGTCTTTTCCTTTCTTTTTCGAAGCAATGCTAATTTCAGGCTTCCCATCTTCAAGTGCTAAACGCACCACACCTACCCAAATTGCACGTGTGGTGTTCAAGACATCAATGGGTTCCCCAATGCATTGCATGTGTGCTGTCCTGACATCAGGCTGGCCTCACTGGTTCGGTGATGCCTGGTAAACACAGGTTCGGTGAGGCTATGACGTGGAGGGCTCTCAACTAATGCGTGATATTCATGCATGCTAACCACTTTAAAAATGGAGTCCAGATCCTCTGTTATCAGGTCTACAGAGAATTCCTGATACCCTAATCCTCATTGGTCCACGTCACCACTCACTAAAAAAATAAAAAAATAATAAAAAACAGCTTCGGATGCCAAATCATTGGAGTAACAGGAATTCTTGTTGACCTGATAACAGAGGATCCTGACTCTTAAAAATGATAGCCTATTCGAACAGGCCCAGGCTGGATAATATAGAGTGATCCATCAAAATATGACATGCCGTCATTTTATTGGTCTAACAGGTGTAATTAAGCACACATTCAACCCCACAACTAAAGTTGGGCATTGAGTTGAGTTAGATCGAAGTAGGGCTCAATCTGGTTTTGAAATAGGCATGACCCGAACTTTAACTGAGTCGGTACTATGTCTAGCATGCCTAACCAGATCCGAGTTCGGGTATGGCCTGGACTCATCCGGACCAAGTTTGACCTAGTCATAAGTATCGATTTAGGTCAAGACGGCACCAAGTTGAGATGGGTGCAGCGGGTATTCACAGGCTAAAATCACAACTCAAAGCCTATATTCACTTGTTAGAATTGCAGCCTCTCTCCATCAGCAACATGGCATCTTAGATCTGAAATGTGTGATATATATATATATATATATATATATATATATATATATATATATATATATATATATATATATATATATATATATATATATATATATATATATGAGTCGAGTTTCAAATCGAGTCAAGTTAGTACCGAGTTGGATTTCAAGTCAAATTAAGTTACTGCGTCACCCACTCAGTTCAAATCGAGTAGGATTTGAACGGGCCGTGTTTACCGAGTGAGTGAGAGTCGTCTCGTGCCCAGCTCTACCACAACCTTTTCAAAATTGGTGGCTCCTTTGTGACAAAAGTCCCCCTGGCCAATTAAATGGCCCGTGTCACAGTTTGACATAACTCGGTGTTGTACCACCGCGTCATAGTCCGATGTAACTCAATATTCCACCAGCATGACTGAATCCACACCCCTGCAGGTTACGATACATGTATATGGCCCAATCAAATTCAGCCACATTAAGTTAGTGATAGCAGGGTGGCCACACAATCCGCATCCCATCAAGTACGCCGCAAGTGTTGGCTGAATATAAAATGTGGTCTTCTTCCTTTGACCGTCCATTTTTCTCCAAACATGTGCATGACCCCGGCTTGATTAGTATTAATCGATGAATAGTTGTGATTGTACAGACCATTGATTATAATTGGCCCATTAGAAAACGGTCCAACTAACAATCAACATTCACTGGGCAAAAGTCCATCGACTGCAGCTGAGTATCATCTGACTTTTGGGTCGGTTGGCATATGGCCCATCTTTTATAGAACAAAAAATTGAATCGTTAAAATCCCATGCATGTGTGACATGTGTAACCAAGATTGAATGTTTGATAATTAGATGATTTATATGGTCTTGCTTATCATTTATCTGGCGAGCATGATTTCGTGCATGTGGGGTCCACTGTTTGTTGATGTAAACCGTTGATCTAGCTAGTGGACATTACCATGGGCGGAGATGTCATCCAAGTCTTCCGAATAGAAGACCCTGGTATTCCTCTCTACCATATTGAACGGTTGTGATCTTCCAAATAGGGAAGATGTTTTAGCACACTCATCCCAGGCAGGTCAAATTAGATCAGTGGTTTAATTCACAAGATGATGGGTCTCACATGCACTCGATATTGCATTCCAGTGAAACGGGTGCCATCATTCCGCTTATTTCCTTCCGGTCCACTCCGGAACCAAGTTTTTTTTTATTTTCACACACTCATGCCCCCACATACACAAATGCACTCACACACCAGTGGATTTCACTAAATGGGTACTTCAACTCATGACCTCTGGTTAAAACTCCTGACAGTCTACCACGGTAATGTCCCAAAATTTCAGGAGTCGTGTAGTGCTTGGCTCACGATATTTCTGACATTAATCTCATGCCTTTTTGGGCAGGAAGCACATTCGACTACTCGTAATATAACAATCAAGCACCTAGGTAATCACACGTAAACATGTAATAGACTTCAAAATGATTAAACTTAAGGGAAAAGAGATTTACTGAGCATGTTCTATACATCAAGTCAGGCCATGGGCCTATACTCAGGCCCAATATACATTCAAGGTAATCAAAAGAGTATGTTCAAAAGAATGGGGTATCTAGGCCCAACATGGATGACAAAAGAAGACAAAGAACACGTAGGCTAAGCTGGCCTGTCGGAGATCTGGAAGTACGAGAATTCCGCCTCCTGGTCCAAATAAGCTTCATTGAGGGCGTCTGCCTCTATGGTATCTGCATCTAAGGGGTTATCTGTTTAATATTTTAAAACACCGTCCTAGGTGGGAGTGAGTGGACCATTAGCAATGAGTTATGCGTGTTATCAAGCCAATCAGTGCAGATAAGGATATTAAGGAAAATAGCAAACACAGTTAAATCTTATCAATCCCATAGATACGATGATGTAGCATGATCATTTCCTAGCTAGTGTGATGCAAGCAATACAATTTAATAATCAAGCATATTGTCGATTCTATTCACCCCATGGGTTGGGAAAACTAAAGTACGTCCCTCATCTTATCTTAATCTTGATTAGTTTGCAGGCTTAGAGTGGCGGAAACCCTTCTTGTCTGCAACTTTAAATGCAAAAACAGGTTCACGACCCGTGTGACAATTCCTCCGTCGATAAGAAGCTAACACTGACTCGACCGACCGACCCAACTGATTGCTATGGACTTGGATGACAACGTCTGGAAGCACAAGATTTGACAGCTCATCGGCGAGCAGGGGGTGTCCGCGATATACATAAGAGTCGTCACTCATATGCACCAGCGAGACAGTCCAATATCGTTGTAGTTATGAATATCTGATTTACAGCTTCCTCGGTTGCTCAATGGTCAATACGGGGAGGCTCGTCACCCCAGCGTAGGTCGACAGCTCAGACACGGTTTCCCATACCACCATACTCAGCTCATGAGTCTTGCGGATTTTTTTCTGGTTGTAATTTAAAGTGGACTCATTCAGTAGTAGTGTGGGCACTCTAGGTTCCTTTCAAGGTTACTTAATCTAAGGTTTTCTAACGATTTGTCGACTTTCGAGCTAGTTCAGTCGACCTGGAGCACTTCGGCTCAACCGACATTGACACAAGCGTGTCGTGTAGTCTAGCTACTATCGGTCTTCCAAGTTCAACACGGGTTGGATAAGCTAAATACGGATAGCTTGGACCGAGCCATTTCTAAATTTAAGTGATTAGTCGACATCCCTGAGGTAGGGAGAAATCACACGTCTGTGACTCAGCAATCTCCACGTTAAGTTCGCACGTTATTACTTTCAAGTTCACACAGGCCTTTCATTAAACACTTGAGCATCAGTAAAGCTATACATTCACATAATCCTAATAATTAACACACGCGTAGCATTTAGCATCCTAATATTACTTAGGCATTTCATTGAACACATGGACATTAGCCAAGTTACGCATGGATAAAATCTTAACAGTTTAACATAATATTAGCATATGATGTGATAGCTTCAAGCGTGTGACATGTTAGGTTTACTTAAGCATTTCATCAAACTTATAATTAACAGCGGAAATTGTGTCACGCCCCAAACCCGGAGATCGGATTTATAGGAATCCCGATCACCGAATCCGGTGCCGACAGCCTCCGTAGTACCCCATTCTCGGCTCCTAGCGTCCATACACCAGATTCCGATCCTGAGATTCTATAAGGAGGATTTTTTTTTTCAATGTGCATTTAACTCGTAATAAGCATAACCACAAGATTATCCAATTCACAAAGGCAACGTCATTATCACATATCCACTAATATAATCATTTGAGTATAATGCGGAAAAGGAAATACATAAATAAAAAATTAAGCTCCAGAAGACCGTTGTATACTCCAAGCTCAACACTGCTGCAACCTAACATCACCTGCACGCATCTATCATGCATAAGCTTATAGAAAGCTTAGAGGGTGGTGTAAGTGTGTACACAAAGTAAGTGTTAAGTATTTAATATAATGTCATCATCATACAATACCAAAATTACTGGTAATCTAGAAATTATACATTATCGTAATAAGCAGAAATACTGACAAGACCATAAATTATACGATAATAGAGTACGCGGAAGTATGAACAAGTTCATAAGTCAATCAATATCAGAATAAGCAATATAGAACAACTATGCAATAAGGAGTCATAAAGAGCCAAATATCAAATGTCGAGGATGCAATGCAATATACAAATCCTGTTAAGTCTATCTAAGCCATATAAGTATAGAAACACAACAACTCAAAATGTCATATGCTTGCGGATATAATGCAATATGCGATGCGAATGAAATGACCATGCTAGAGTGTGAAGTCGGGATGATAGTAACTAGTATCGCAGGCTAGTGGATCCACCACAAGAGACTTCTATCCAAACTAGTCCCATACCTAAATTTGGATAGTCAGACTCAACGTGGTAAACTCCTGATCTCAGGTTAGTGTCGCGTCCAACCGAAATCCTTGCCATAACGAAGGTACATAACAATTAGTTGCACACCACCAGATCGAGTGGATAGTGAAGGAATGAATGAATGAATAAATGAGCATGCAACTCCTACTCAATAAGTCCACATATCAGTACGGTTCCTCTCTAAAAAATCACCGGGGTTTATGACACTCCAAATCAGATTGCCGCCCCACCACGCATAACAAGGCGAGTGGAAGAGACCTCACTATCTGCGTGCTAATATCGGGCCCGGCTCGTCGATAGCGGACCCATTCCTCGAGCTGGCCAGACTCAGCCTAACATTGTCCCCTCCTCTCGGGCAGGTAAGGCCCCACCCCCTTCCAACCGACCATGACACAGTGGGAGACACGGCCTAAGGTATATGGCCCTCATACGCTCATGCATCCACTCGGTCTAGATGTTGGAGCAACCCCAAGGAATGACCCTCACAGGGCCAAACACATAATGGGCCAACGGCCTCACATAAAGGCCCAATATACAACATAGTGGGCCTTGCCCAAGGACCACAGATACATCACAATGGGCCTCAACTACGGGTCGCATATACATCGTATATGTCTCGATAATCGGCCTTAACAATCAAAATTGAAATTGGAGTAGGCCTTAGTAATTGGAATCGGTCACGACAATCAGAATCGTCAATCGGCCACGACAATCGGAATTGATCAATAATCGGCCTTAATAATCGGAATCAACAATCAGTCACGATAATTGAAATCAATCAGTAATAAGAATCAGCAAATCGGTTATGTCAATCGGAATTGGCAATCGGTCATGACAATCGGTCACGTTAGTCACACCGGTAATCAGCAGATAAACAAAACGGGATTCATAGGTGATCAGCCGATCAACTATAGTATAAAGATCAACACTCGGCCGTAGTTATATCAAATCCGATAACACGGAGCCATCCGTCTACGTTAAATGAGGCCCACTTATTTGGATTAATCCACTGAGGGAATGATGCGAATGGGCCTAATAAGGCCTAAGAGAAGGTCACAATGTGGACATCCAACCATCATTGCCCATCAATATAGACATCTAACCAACATTGCTCCTAAGGAGTGGCCTACATAGGGCCAAACATATAATGGGCCCATGGCCTCACACAAAGGCCTAATACACATCGCAATAGGCCTCATACAAGGGCTACATACATATCACTATGGGCCACATCACATGGGCCCAATACACATCGCTATAGGCCACTCACACGGGCCTAACATACATCACTAAGGGTTGTATCACATGGGCCACACCGATCATAAGAGAGAAACACGTGCGAATAGGTCCCATTACAAATGGATTTTTCATTAAATGTTAAAATCTAAGGCATGAACACCTACCTTTTCCGCTTCTACTTAGATCAATGGCAAGCTTAGCTCCTCCGCTTCGACTTTCACGGAGAATGATGAAGATTGGACAGTTGGATGGTGGAGATGGGAGGTAAGAAGTGGGCCACAAAAAGCTTTCATATGGAGCTCTCATGCCTTGGACGGTGCTTGCTTGAAAATGGGGAAGAGAGAGAGAGAGAGAGAGAGAGAGAGAGAGAGGATGGGATGTAGAGAGAGAGAGGGGGGATGGGTGTGAGTGATGGGTGATGTGTACTTGACATGTAAGGGATGAGTTTGTAAGATAGAGTTGACTTTAAGAGAGGGGTGGTTGTACTTGACATGATGTGGTGATTGATGGGATTGATTTGACATGTTCTCTCTTGGATTTTATAACTGCGCGGCATTTTTCTCAAACTGAACACGGGCACACATCTCCTGACCTGGGTATCGCTTTGGTGCGTGAGACGCGACGTCGGAACCACGGCGACGGTGCGGTCGCACTGGAACAAGTCTCGAGTCAAGCTGACTCTGAAATACGGGATATAACTAAGGGTTATGTGCAAATGTTATTTACGCATTGTGGGTCACCGAAATTCGACCAGGAGGACCGCAGAAGCCTACGGAACAGTACAGGCTTAGATACGAGTCTTACAACTCTCTTCTACTAATAAAAATTTCATCCTCAAAATTTACTATCACGCAAGACAAGCAAGAAAAGAGGAAGCATCAACTTATAATAAATTTATGAACAAATAGCACTCTCTAATCTGAACCTCATGCTCTCATGATACCTCATCAACGCTATGATGACCCCACTAATCTTCCGATCTCGAATAAAAAATATTTAAAAATGAAATACTAAGTAGCCTCACAATTTCATCGGTAGGGAGCTATATCAGAAAATCTCTAAGTTATTCGAACTTGGGGATCTAACCTTACTGAATTCTTAACAATCAAAGAGTGTAGGGTAGCTATCAGCCGATATGTGATATTATCTTCAGGTATTCCCAAGTTATGCTCTGATACCAACTTCTGTCATGCCCCAAACCCGGAGATCGGATTCATAGGAATCCCAATCGCCGAATCTGGTGTCGACAGCCTCCGTAGTACCCCATTCTCGGCTCCTAGCGTCCATACGCCAGATTTCGTTCCTGGGATCCTACAAGGAGGATTTTTTTCCTTTTTTTTTCAATGTACATTTAACTCGTAATAAGCATAACCACAAGATTACCCAATTCACAAAGGCAATGTCATCATCACATATCCACTAATATAATCATTTGAGTATAATGCTGAAAGAAAAATACATAAATAAAAAATTAAGCTCCAGAAGACCACTGCATGCTCCAAGCTCAACACTGTGGCAATCTAACATCACCTGCACACATCTATCGTGCATAAGCTTATAGAAATCTTAGAGGGTAGTGTAAGTGTGTGCACAAAGTAAGTGTCAAGTATTCAATATAATGCCATCATAATATAATATCAAAATTACTGGTAATCTAAAAATTGTATATTATTGGAATAAGTAAAATACTGACAAGATCATAAATTATACGATAATAGAGTATACGGAAGTATGGACAAGTTCATAAGTCAATCAATATCAGAATACGCAATATACAATAACTATGTAATAAGGAGTCATAAAGAGTCAAATATCAAATGTCGAGGATGCAATGCAATATACAAATCCTGCTAAGTCTGTCTAAGTCATATAAGTATAGAAACATAGCAACCCAAAATGCCATATGCCTGCGGATATAATGCAGTATGCGATGCGAATGAAATGATCATGCTGGAGTGTGAAGTCGGGATGATAGTAAGTAGTATTACAGGCTACGAGGTCTACCACAAGAGACTTCTATCCAAACTAGTCTCATACCTAAATTTGGATAGTCAGATTCAACGTGGTAAACTCCTGATCTCAAGTTAGTCGCGCGCCCAACCGAAATCCTTACCATAACGAAGGTACATAACAATTAGTTGCACACCACTAGCTCGAGTGGATAGTGAATGAATGAATGAGCATACAACTCCTAATTAATAAGTCCACATATCAGTACGGTTCCTCTCTGAAAAATTACCGGGGTCTATTACACTCCAAACTACATTGCCGCCCCATTGCGCGCAACAAGGCGAGTGGAAGAGACCTCACTATCTGCGTGCTAATATCGGGCCCGGCTCGTCGATAGCGGATCCATTCCTCGAGCTGGCCAGACTCAGCCTAGCATTTCCCCCTCCTCTGGGGCAGGTAAGGCCGCACCCCCTTCCAACCAACCACGATACAGTGGGAGATGCGGCCTAAGGTATATGGCCCTCATACGCTCATGCATCCACTTGGTCTAGACGTTGGAGCAACCTCTGGAATCAAGAGGGTTTAGGGACTTTCACCTAGGAATATCTATAGCACTTCGTGTACAACAGATTTCTGGTGTCCCATCTGGCCATCCACGATATACTTGTGGAGGCTACGATCCTGATGTCGCTAGGGCATACAGTAATCATAGCACACAATGCAAGATGCATGAGTCATACAATCCAGTCATGCATCAATCCTGCACATACCGTGCGCTCATGTGAGACAATCTCCGCCTATCAGGGAGTCTCATAACAACCGGCATTATGACATATGCAATGGTCAATCATATCTCATAACAGACATGCAGATGATGCGTATGGGCATGTATTGTGATGCTATGCAATCACATACTCATAATCGGTATCAATAACCTGCATCAATAATCGGCGTCGATAATGTGGACATCTAACCAACATTATCCCAAGGAATGACCCTCACAGGGCCAAACACATAATGGTCCGACGGCCTCACACAAAGGCCTAATATACAACACAGTGGGCCTTGCCCAAGGACCACAGATATATCACAATGGGCCTCAACTTCGGGTCGCATATACATCGTATAGGTCTCAGCAATCGGCCTTGGCAATCGAAATAGGAATCGGAGTAGGCCTCAATAATCGGAAAAGGTCACGACAATCAGAATCATCAATCGGCCACGACAATCAGAATTGATCAATAATCGGCCTTGATAATCGGAATCGACAATCGGTCACGATAATTGGAATCAATCAGTAATAAGAATCAGCAAATCGGTCATGTCAATCGAAATTGGTAATCAGTCACGACAATCGGAATCAGCAATCAGTCACGTTAGTCGCACCGGTAATCAGCAGATAAACAAAACAGGGTTCATAGGTGATCAGCCGATCAACTATAGTATAAAGATCAACACTCGGTCGTGGTTATATCAAATCCGATAACATGGAGCCATCCGTCTACGTTGAATGAGGCCCACTTATTTGAGTTAATCCACTGAGGGAATGATGCGAATGGGCCTAACAAGGCCTAAGGGAAGGTCACAATGTGGACATCCAACTATCATTACCCATCAATGTGGACATCTAACAAACATTGCTCCTAAGGAGTGGCCTACATAGGGCCAAACATATAATGGGCCTATGGCCTCACAAAAAGGCCTAATACACATCGCAATGGGCCTCATACAAGGGCTACATACATATCACTATGGGCCGCATCACATGGGCCCAATACACATCGCTATAGGCCACTCACAAGGGCCTAACACACATCACTAAGGGTCATATCACATGGGCCACACCGATCATAAGAGAGAAACACATCTGATTAGGTCCCATTACAAATAGATTTTTCATCAAATGTTAAAATCTAAGGCATGAACACCCACCTTTTCCGCTTCTACTTAGATTAATGACAAGCTTAGCTCCTCCGCTTCGACTTTGACGGAGAATGATGAAGATTGGACGGTTGGATGGTGGAGATGGGAGGTAAGAAGTGGGCCACACAAAGCTTTCACATGGAGCTCTCATGCCTTGGACGGTGCTTGTTTAAAAATGGGGAAGAGAGAGAGAGGATGAGATGTAGAGAGAGAGAGAGGGGGGGATGGATGTGAGTGATGGGTGATGTGTACTTGACATGTAAGGGATGGATTTGTAAGAGAGAGTTGACTTTAGGGGAGGGGTGGTTGTACTTGACTTGATGTGGTGATTGATAGGATTGATTTGACATGCTCTCTCTTGGGTTTTGTAACTGCGCGGCGTTTTTCTCAAACTGAACGCGGGCACACATCTTCTGGCCCGGGTATCGATTCGATGCGTGAGATGCGATGTCGGAACCGCGGCGACGGCGCGGTCGCACTAGAATAAGTCTCGAGTCAAGCCGACTCTGAAATACGGGATATAACTAAGGGGTATGCACAAATGCTATCTACGCGTCGTGGGTCACCGAAATTCAAACAGGAGGACCGCAGAAGCCTACGGAACAGTACAGGCTTGGATACGAGTCTTACAAATTGGAACATGAAAAATCAAGTATTTCACCGAACACATGGATTACAATGCATTTGATAAAACATATCATTTGCAAATCATTTCAAATAAACAGCGCAATAAGTTCTTAAGCGTAGATCACAACCCGTGATAATTATCTGGGCCCTCAGGGGTCAATAAAACGGTAACCTAGGATTAATTGTCCCTACCTTTACGGTGATTCTTCCTCTCTCGACGGTTTTGAAGGTGGAGTTCGACGCAGGGCATAAGGATCTGTATAATAGGCATAGTATATAAGGAATTGTGGAAAAACTGGCTTCAATAGTCTAGGATTTTGGGTCAAGGGTCGGATCTTACCTATTTGTGGTCCTAAAGAACCCAAAACGAGTCTCGGTCGTGGCACGAAGTCTTCCCGAAGGAAAGGAGATCGACATTCCTTGGTTGGATCCCAGTCGTCCCTGCTTCTCCGCCTCTTCCCGTTGCCCCCTCTTTTAGAAATGCCCTAGGGAGAATAGAAAATTCGTGCGAGGGAGAGGGGTGTGAGGAAATGAGGTTTTTATAACTTCAGTTTTGATGCAAATGGCCCTAGTGGCACTTGTACTCTCATACTAACCCTATATGGGTTAGTTTTGGTCAGTAGGGTTATGAGGGGAGACCCACAAGGCAATCTGCACCTAGGGCTAAGGATTCTAGTAATAGATAAGCCAAAGTACGTTGCGGGCTAGTGATTAGGCTCCTAGATGGGCCTTGAGAACCCTATTTTGATTCAACGGTGTCCCTTTACCTGTTTGACTCCAGCCTGCATGGAATCGGCCAAGATAATGACCCTGACGGATATTCCAAATCTGGCCAACATCCGATGGTCCGAACTACTCAATTACACTACCGAATGGGGTGTTAGCCTCTTTTTTAATGTGTCGACTCATTATGTTGGTCACGTGCACCTTGTCATGTACTTAGCTGGTTGGCTCAAGTTGGGAGTTTACTGTGTACCGTCCTGATTTATTACTCATGATGGGCGCCAAGCCTGCAATTGTAGATGCCCCTCCAGGATCTTGGACCCAACGGGTTGGTGATGCCCGTTATACAACCGAAACGGTAGGTCAGGTCACCCTTATGAGGATTTCAGCCATTAGCGTAAATCTATGGTGTGGTCGATGGTTTGATCTAGTCTCGCTCGTGGACTTGTATGGTCAGGGGCCATAACTAGGTCATGAATACCCTAAGTTAGATAACTTCTGACAGGGCGGTCAATGCGCCATGACTTGTACGGATCCAAGACGTTACAACCACCATGCATGACAAATGACACGCTTGGACCAGGTTGGGTAGTTAATGGTGGTGCCTTAAAATGAGCTAGAAAAATGAATGGATGACATTATAAAACACATACATCGTGGTGGGGCTTAGAGAACCAACCAATACCAAACATGGCACTGGAGGCGTCACTACCGAATTGGATCCTCACTAATGTATAAGAGCTTGTTTGGAATCATTGAAATATAAATAAAGAAAATGCTATTTTATTGTTTGTTTTTTTTAAAAATTTCTTGAAAGCATCATTTTAATTTCCTTGTCATTTAAAAAAAATGTTAATTATTCATTTCCTTGTCCACATTTAAGAAACCTACTTTCTAAATAGTCTTCTTCATTTGACTGTCCATTTTTGACCCTGGCCTGATTGGGATAGAGTTATCAATGGATGAATAGTTGTGATTGTCCAAACCATTGATTATAATTGGCCCTTTATAAAACGGTCCAACTAACACTCAACATTCACTGGGAAAAAGTCCATCAACTGCAGCTAAGTATCATCTGACTTTTATGACGGTTGGCATATGGCCCATCTTTTATTAGGACAAAAAACTGAACGGTCTAAATCCTATGCTTGTTTGACATGCGTAATCAAGATTAAATGTTTGATAATTTATTTTTATTTTTTTTGTTAGCTTGTTAGTACACCCATTGTCAGTTCACACTTCACTGTTAGCTACCCCCACTAGGGATTCGATGCCAAGACCTCAGTGTTGAAACGAGACATCCAAGGCATCTTTCACTCAATCCACCATTTGAGCTATGGATCCGGGTGTAAATGTTTGATAATTAGATAGATAATTTATCGGGTCTTGCTTATCATTTGTCGAGCATGATTTGGTGCATGTGGGATCTATCGTTAACGTTTGTGGATGGAAACCATTGATCTAACGGACATCAACATGGACGGAGACGCCCATGCAAATCTTCCAAATGGAAGGCCCTGGTATTCTTCTCTACCAGAATGAAGGGTTGTGATTTTCCAAATAAGGAAGATTTTTTAGCACCCCCATTCAAGGCAGGGAAAATTATATCCACCGTTTAATTTACAAGATGATGGCCCCACTTGCACTCGATCTTGCATCCCATGAAATAAATGGTGGATATATATGATGTCATACATGTCCCTTGTCTTAGATGTAGGAGATCACTGCGTCCATGTAGTGCTATATATGGTGCCCCACAAAGGGTTTCGCAACCGTCAATTGATATAACCACCTGATTAGAGGTCTTTTATCCATTGAACGTGTACCTTTATTCCTTTTATTTCCTTCTGGTCCACTCCTTCATCAGGTTTATTTATTTATTTATTTATTATTTATTACACCCAACATACACCCATGCACTAAAGTAGGATTTCACTAAAATGGTCAACTCATGACGTCATGTTGAAACTCTTGTAAGTCTACCACTGAGGCATGAGTAAGCACTAAAGAATGTAAGAGATCATAGACACCATTAGCTTGAACTTGGAGTGCTATTTCAAAGTGATGAATCACAAAGGGGATGTCATGATTTTAAGAGAAATACTCTAACAAAAGGGATTAAGAGAGGAAATAGACTCTTGCTCTATCAAAATATCATCAACTTGCAAATGCCCTAAGTGACTCAATAAATAAAGGAGTGAAGCAACAGATTTAAATCGGATAGAAAACAGCTACCTTTCGGTCGTACCTACAAGCCGTTGGTTTGACCGGCAGGAGGCAAGGCTGAGACAGATACAGAAATTGGTCATGTCGGTTTTACAGATAGGGCTCTAGTTCTTACTAGTTCATGTCCATGGTCGGTTGGACCGACAGTATCTGATCAGGTTGAACCGACAATCCCTCTAAACCTCTAAAAGTCTACTAAACATGTCTAAATTTGATCTGAATTGAAGCTTTGAAAGATCTAAACAAGTATTTTCCTATAGTTGAGGATCACCTAGAGGTTGGTGTTTTGGGATTTACAAGGGTATATAGGTCCAAGGATACCAAGTCACTTCAATTTACCTATTTCTTCACACTTTTATTGTCATTTGTCTTTGGGTCTTCAAATGTCTTTAACTACTAATAAGGCTCAACCGATTCAATGACACAGACTTACATTATTGACAAATATAAGTACTAACACATACTACCAAGCAAACAATGTTCACCATAACTGCAGACGATTTTAGGTACAATGTTTCCAAAAGATACAAAACATAAGCATCACCATAACACAAGATATATAGCATACATCCAAGAGGCTAAGTCCTCTAAGGTACTTCTTCTATCCTGAAAAATGAGACAAAAGAAAGCTATGGGCCTTCCTTCCTAAGTCAATTCACTCAATGGTCATACTAGCTAAAGTAGGAGCAAAGGGTCAATCCAACAAGCATGGCTTATCCAACTATAACAAGGTAGATCATCAATCAGTGTTGTCTTGTGGCATCTAAAAAGTATGCTTTGAAAATTTCCAACATCTTACTCTAAATAATGTTTTTAGATGGTGGAGATGTCATACATTGATTATTGTTCTACTTTAATAAGGTTAGCAAGCTCAATGGCATCATTTCCCGTCCAACAACCACATTGGGCCCCTTAAATATTCATCCAGGTTCATCACATGTTCAACGTTTAATCCAAAGTTCAAAGATCAACACCAACATATGGTGTGAATACTCACAGCAATGAGACTACCAAAATTTCCAAAGATAAATCATAAACCAGCTGGATCTCACCATAATTTTAAAACTCAGTAACCTGACTCAAAACTCGACAAGCTTTCAAGTCGGGTCATTGCGAAAACTTGTTGTAACCTTGACTTAGGTTCAACCTGGTGTGGCTCGTTGATCAACTCAACCCTACAAGACTCAAAAAGGGATTTTAACAAAAAAATAAAAATTAGATCCTAAAGTGAATCCTTCAAGTTGAGGGAGCAATGAATCTAACCAACTAGCCAAGCATGGTAAACAAAGCGACGACTCTATCCCACAAGCCGAGTTTATAACTATTCAAGTCTTCTGTTACCTGATGAGGCTAAACATCAAGTTGAGTTGAGTTTTCCATTCTTCAAGTTTTAAAACTGTAATCTCACTGGGTTACTATGGCCGTCCATTATACAAGCGGCATGCTAGTCCATAATCCAGCAACCAACAGTGACTAGATGATCCCAAAGAAAATGGTTAGCTGCATAAACGGTGATTAAGATAATCAAATCAGTGTGATTTTAAGGCAATGCTCCATCCATAATGGGGTCCACAACTCCGAAGGTCTGAAATTAGCAAGCAATTGGGATATGTATGCCATATTGTGGATGGGCGAATAGCATTCAAACCTAAACTACAAAAAGTGGCCAAATGAAGAGGTCGAATTTGAATGCTTATGTTTACATTTGGTCCAAATTAGAATTTGAAGAAATCTAATCTGAGTCACCCAACTGCTTTTTATCCTTATTGGCAGTTGCGGATGCCTTATCCATGACGCCTTTTTATCTTTCCCTAAAGGAAAGCTGCTTTCATGCTTTCCATCTTCAAGTGTTAAACGCACCGCACGTGCCCACATGCACATGTAATATATATTTAGTGTTGGAAACTATGGAAATAATATGAGATGAATCAAATCTAAATAAAAATAATCCGAATTTTATGTGGAAAAATCCTCATGGGAAAAAACTATAGCATAAAAGCAATAACTGATGCACTATGTAAGCAGAAAATACAAGAGATAGAGTCTCATTGATTCAACAAGCATAGAATACTTCTTATTATGTAAATCTCAATTATACTTGATATATAAAATATCACAATCGGAATAAGAAATAAATTGCGTACTTTTGCAAAATTACGCGCATCTTCAATTGGGCTTAGATGGGATTGAGCTCCCATCGAGGATCTGTCATAGCATCAAAGGACTTCGATGCCATCGAGCTCCCATCAAGGATCATTGAGTAGCAATATCAAAAACGTCCAGTAACCAATATGGAAGTTTTGGGTTTTCTCGATGGCATCGACACTGCTCAATGACATCGAGTGGTTTGTTGATGGCATTGACAGAGCCTGTTGCTGACAGATTTAAAACATTAATAACAATCTCCAACATGTCTTCAATCTTCATTCACCATATCTCTTTATCAATCTTCATCTCTAATTTTGCCTTCATCATAGCTCAACCATTGCTTCTCATGTAAACTCCATCTTTCATTTACGTCTTCTCCAAGTTCAAAGAAGTTACATTGAACTTGAACTTCTCTATGGGAACCACATTAGTAAGCATGTTAGCTGAATTTATGCTTGTATAAATCTTTTCTAGAAACACACCTAATCATTCCTTAAGTATATGTCGAATAAATGATGACATACATCAATATATTTAGTATGTGAGTGATAAATAAATTTTTTAACCAAATTGATTGCGCTTTCTCTGTCGCAATTGATTGGCACGACCTCCTGTTGAAGCCTCAATTGGTTTATCATTCTCATCAACTAAACATCTTCCTTAAATGCTTCTGTCACTATCAAATACTCAACTTCAGTTGTGGAAAAAGCCACTACAAATTAAAACTTCCACATCCAACTGATCGCTCTACTCGATAGCACAAACGAGTAACCGGTAGTCTTACATACCTTGAATATATCGAAGTAGTCATTTTACAGTCTCCCAATATTTCTTATCAGGGTTAGACATGTATTTGTTAATAACACCTACCGCATGTGAAATGTCTAGTCATGTAAAGACTATGGCATACATCAAGCTACCAACTGTACTCAGATAAGGCACACGAGACATATTTTACTTTTCTTCATCTGTTTTAGGATACTATTCAGAAGATAACTTAAAATGAGTCTCACAAGGAATGCTGACTAGTTTTTCCTTGTTTATCTCATACTTTATCAATACCTTCTCAAGATATTCCACTTGAGATAACCATAACATACTCTTTTTCTTGTCTTTAAGTGTATCAATGCCGAAAACTCTCTTTACAGCCCCCATATCTTTCATCTCGAATGTTCCTAATAGCCGAGTCTTTAATAAGTCGATCTCAAGTATGTTGTGACTAACAATAAGTATGTCATCAACCTACAAAACTAAGATAATAAATTTTCAATCACTTAGTGTCTTATAATAGACACAATGATCATATTCGTTTCTGATAAATTTTTGACTCAATATAAAATAATCAAATTTTTTATAGAACTGCCTAAGCGACTGTGTTAAGTCATGCAATGACCTCTTTAACCTACAAACCTTATTTTATGCCTCTTGTATTTTGAAACCTTATAGTTACTTCATGTAGATCAGTTATTTTAATGCCCTATGCAAGAAGAAAGTATATACTTCCATCTATTCCAGCTCGAGATTGTATTGAGCAACCAGCGCCAATACGAATATAATAAATACTTGCTTTACCACCGGTATAAATATCTCCATGAAGTCTACACCTTCTATCTAAGCTTATCCTTTCGCTACCGACCTTGCCTTGTGCATATCGTATTTCTTTTTAAAAATCCACTTGTACCTGATCACTTTATGCCCGACGGAAAGCTCCACCAACTCTCATGTCTTGTTTATTTACAATGAGTCCATCTCATTATCCATCACTACTTTTCACTTTTTGACATCTATCTCACCGAGAGCCTCCTGAAAAGTAGACAGATCTCCTTCATTTGTAATTAAGAAAAATGCGATGTTTAAGTCATTCCTATATCTCGTCGGTAACTTATGATCCCGCTGTGGATTCCTTCTCACAGATAGTTGTTTCAACTGTTCCTGTACCTCTATCAATGTTTCTGTATCAACCCGAGTCTCATTTGTCTAACTGAATGTCAACAACCAACTTTTTGACTTTCTTTTACTCATCCTTATTGAACAAGGATCCTTCATCGAATTTGATATCACGATTAATTATAATTTTCCGTTTGACCCGGTTATATAATTTAAATCCCTTCATACCACCACCATATCCGATAAAGATATAATTTTTAGCCCTTTGGTCCAACTTATCTCTCTCAACTGATGGTACGTGAGAGTAAGCATCGCAACTAAATACACGCAGTCCCGAGTAGTCTATTTGTTGACCACTCTACACCTCCTCTAGTATTTTACATTTAATGGTTGTAGAAAGGGACGAATTCACAAAGTAACAAGCTATGTTAATAGCATCTGTTCACAATTCATTTTCCAAATCTACATTACTGATCATACATCAGGCTCTATCCAAGAGAGTTCGATTCATTCGCACAACCACACCATTTTGTTATAGTGTATGGTTGATTGCTTGCCTCCAAGTGTAGAGATTTGTAAGTAATATCCCGTGAATACAGGGTCAATCCTACAAGGAAATGATATATAAGAATGAGAAAATCAAATGCAAAATTAACTAAGTAATGGAAACTAAACAAATAAAATGATTTTGAATGTTTTGAATGTATGAAATTCAATTAATTTGAAAACAACACCTAAGCTTTAAAGTTTTACACATAGGTTAATGTTTCATAAGTTCGATCTTATTCATCTTATTCCATCATCATCTGTCATAGATTTTGATCGCTTTAAAAAGAGAATTGTCTAATCCTTACGGAACTAGAAGACTGATCATTTTGACCTTTTATAGTTCAAAGTTGTTTTTATCGAAATATTTTTCTACATGGAACTTTAAGTTAGATGCTATTGATACGATGTTTTCAGTTTCAATCTTACCACTTGTTGGAAACCATAGAAACAACCAAAGACGAATCAAGCAAAGTACATGCAATCACCCAACCATGTCCAAACAAAGACAATCCGAATTTTACGTGGAAAAATCATTATAAGAAAAAACTACATTACAATGCAACGAGTGATGCATTATGAAAGCAGAAAATACAAGAGATACAGTCTTACCGAATCGAACAAGCCTCGAATCACCTTTACAAGACCTAACTATGCCCTTAAACCCTTTAAAACAAATTAAAAAACCATAGACTACTTCTCATTACCTAAATCCCAATTATACTGGTTATAAAAAGAATCAGAACTGGAATAGGAAATAAATCACTCACTTTCACAAAATTACGTGCATCTTCAATGGGACTTCGATGGCATCGAGCTCCCATCAAGGATCTGTCGATAGCATCGATGGACTTCAATACCATCATGTAACAACATAAAAAACGTCCAGCGACCAATATGAAAATTTTGAATTTTCTCGATGGCATTAACACTGTTAGATGACATCAAGTGGTATGTTAATGGCATTGACAGACTCGTTTGCTGGTAGATTTGAGACATCGACAACATTTAGGACGTTTGAAGGTTCTCCAATTGTATTGCATGTGTGATGTCCTGAAATCAGGCTGGCATCATTGGAACTAGATTCGATGATGCCGTGGAAACACAGGTTCAGCGAGGCTATGACGTGGAGGGCTCTCATTAGTCCAACTAACTAGTCGTGTGATATCCGTGGAAACTACTTTAAAAAAGGTAAGTCTATTTGGTCAAGTCAGGTAACAAGAGTTTCATCAGGCTATAATGTGGCTTCATTTCAGTGGTCCATCAGACATGAGCGAACACATACCCAAACCGACAATCTTTTCAAAGTTGGTGGCTCCTTTATTAGAAGAGTCCCGCTGGCCAGTTAAATGACCAACGTTACTGTCAGACATAACTCGGTGTCCTACCACCTTGTAACGGCCTGATGTAATTCTACTACCACATATGTAACAGCTTGATGTAATTTAGGGTTCCACTGGCATGACCAATCCACTCCCTAGATGTTATGATACATGTATATGGCTCAATCGAACCCTGCCATACTAAGTCCGTGATAGCTGTTTCGCCGGATAATCCGCATTCATCAAGTGGGCCGCATGTGTTTGTTGAATAATATCAAACATAGTCATCTACTTTTGACCGTTTATTTTTCTCCAAACATGTGCATGACCCCGGCCTGATTGGGACAGGGTTATCAATCGATGAATAGTTGTGATTGTCCAAACCATTGATTATAATTGGCCCATTAGAAAACGGTCCAACTAATAGTCAACATTCACCGAGCAAATTAGTCCATATCGACTGCAGCTAACTATCATCTGACTTTTGTTACGGTTGGCATATGGCCCATCAACCAAAAACTGAATGTCTAAATCGTGCATGTGTGAAATATGTAATCAAGATTGAATGTTTGATAATTATATGATTTTTAGGGTCTTTCATCCATTGAACGGTTGTCATCATTCCTCTTATTTCTTTCCACTCCACTCAGCTCCTAAAAATGAGATGACCGGACTGATAGACGGAGTGGATCATGTCATACCAAACGTGAAGGTGAGCCCATATGCATACATATGTGATTCACGTTCCTTGTACAACAGCCGCTGTAGAGAGGTACAGTCCTACTTTTTCTACGTGGGCCCAGGCAAAGAAAGAGACTGTCATTACAACGCAACCGAATGAATTGAATTGTTAGTTACGACGTAGAGAACACAACAGCCACACACTCCGTTACAGCAAACTCAGTGATATGTTCGCACTACCATCTTCAAAATGGTGGTGACACATGCGTGACAGCTGTGGCCGTGCATATGGATATCCTGACCATCCAATTATGAAAAGAGGGTATCTCGAAACAGAATATTATCGTTCCTGATTATGCAAAAGGTGGCTTTCAAATGCAAGGTTGGCCCAGTCGATTTCCAAGTATGGAGAATTATCTTTATCATAACCTGCTGATTAGCAAAGAATGTCTTCCATAAAGCCTACATCTTCATGCAATAGAGAGAGCTTGGAGAGGTAATCATGGTACATGTGAGGAATATCAAGATATCATTCATCAAGTGGAGCCCACGATGGCCCAAAAGTCTGAATGGTCTACTTATCAAGTTTTCCACCGGCATGGCCCACACATTTAGTGATTCTACTTTGGGTCTTTACTTCGTCTAATGCTGGAAGTAGGGTCGAAAGTCAGGCAGGTTGGGTTGGGTTGGTGCTCAACCCTAGCCCAACCCAACGTTCTTGTACCTCAACCCTAATCTAACCTAACCCAACCCAACCCAACCTCAGGTTGGGAATTCTCAACCCTGGTCCAACCCAAGCAGGTTTGGTCCAGTTGGCCGAGTTAGTCAGGTAGATACATGCTAATATTTTAATGATTGCATTAGTTTATTATATTTTAATACATGTCTTATTTTTTATATTTATGATTTTATTAATTATATACGATAGTTATTTATCGTAAAAAATTTCATTTATTCTAAACAAACAAGCTAAAATATAGGACAACTACTCATTTAAAAGTTGTGTTGTGTAGTACACAATCTACTTGGGAGAGAGAAATCCAACATTTCTTGTTAGCTTGAGTCATTAGAAATTATTTAGACCAATGGGACCCGATAACACCAGAATTTTCTATGTCTTTAACACATAATATCCATACTCAATTATAAGTTATAAGTAACTTATATATATTGATCGAATTCGGGTTGGGTCGGGCAACCCAAGAACTCAACTCAAGCCCCACCTAGGATTTATCTGGTTGGTGTTTGTATAGCCCAAGAGTGAGAACAGACTCGATACATCTTGCCTAAGCCCAACCCAATATTAGGTCGATCACGGGTTGATCGGGTTCAACCTGCCCAACTTTCAGCCCTAGCTAGAAGGCTATGCAATTTTAGCCTTGCAATTAGATGTGAGGAAGGGGCGTGGATTAGCTGCTGACGGGTTGAGTAGCAAGACAGGCTACTGAAGTGATGTCACCAAGTTCCGTGGACCCACCATAGTGTATGTTTTGTATCCACGCCTTCCATCCATTTGAAGAGATCATTTTAGGGCAAGATTCAAAGAATGAGTTAAATCCAAAGCTCCAGTGGACCTAGCACAGGAAACAGTGGGGACAGTGACGCCCACCACTAAAAACTTGTAAAGGCTACAAAAGTTTTAGATCAAATTAATATTTGTGTTTTTCCTTTTTTCATGTCTTTTTTAACTTTTGAACAGGTTAGATTTCAAATAAACATTATGGTGGGCCTTAGGATAGTTTCAACGGTGGGATCACTTTCCCCACTGTTTTTTGTGGTGAGGAACTCTACTACAGTTTTTTTTATTCATCTCATTCTTTGGCTCATGCCCTAAAATGATATCTCAAAATGGATGGACGATGTGGATATAACACACACATCATGGTGGGGCCCACATAACTTGGTGATATCACTTCAATACTACTGAATGTGTGAGTATATGATCCTTAACCCTGAGGAAGTAATTTAGGGCTTGTTTGTTAAATCTGAATTCCGAAGTCAGAATTTGAGAGTCTGAATCAAGTTTGAATCTGAAGTCGGAAAACTAATAGTGAATCTAGAATAACGTGTTTATTAGCTAATGTCTCAAATGTTTGAAATATATTAATTTAACATATTTACCCATATGAAACAATTGTGATTGAATTGGTATCTTTAAAAACTTCATGAATTTCACTAAAATATTTATCTGTCATCAAACCCATTGAAAAGGTGATAAACAGCTGGATGAAGCGATGACACACTACAAGAAACTGTGAGAATTGGGTGCCTATCATTGAAAACTTCTTGGCGCCACATAAGGTTCTGATCAAGCTGATTTTTGTGTTTTTCCTTCATTCAGGTATGTGTGACCTTATAAAGAGATTTGATGGCAAATAAGCTTCACGATGAACATCAGAAAAGTTTTAACGGTAGTCATTCCAGTCCCACTACTTTATGTGGTGGGATTGACTTGAGCTTTGGATGTGCATCTTTTTTTGGATTATGCTTCAGAATGATATAGAAAAGTTGATAGACGGTGTGGATCTAACACATAAATCATGGTTGGCTCAGCGAAGTGCCCCATATTAAAAGTTGGGATGTGTATAACTCAAGGGAGAAAATCTTTGTCACTAGGGACAGTTTTAGATTTTTTAAAAAATAAAAATAAAAATTCACAGAGCACATTCTTGATTCCCCATTAAGCTAGACTCCTATCACGGAAAAATTTCAACGTAAAATGGTGGAGCGCTTTCCTTCTTCCGTGCTAACAAAATACCACTGAAAATGGAATATTTTCCAAATTCCGTGTTTAAGTACAAAAATTCAGCATTAACAAAGAAGCCTTTAGTGTATTTTTATTATTAATTTCAAGTAATTTTTTTTATTATCTCCTCTTTATATGTAGTTTGCACAACCAATAACATTTAAGAATCCGTGCGAGTAGGATTTTGTGATGTTATACCATAATGTTGGAATGAAAACAAGGAAGATCTTAAACTTCAATTGGCCACAACATTTAAAAACATGGAAATGGATAGCACACTTATTAAACCGGTCTGCACCCTTCCCTTTCACTCTTGAAATGTAGTTGCACTCTCTATCTCGATCTCTCCTTTTCTCTATCTCACCAGCTCTCTTCACGTGCACACTGCATGTGTCATATCCCTTTCTCTAATGCATATGCTGTTATTTCAAAGCCACACACCACATGTTTGACTCCTTTCGTAAATTACAGAAATCCACAAAAGTCCACATGAGTAAGAAAGTCCTAAAGCTAAAAAAAGAACCTTTATGTTTCTAATTTTAAGGACAGCAAAGGCCCTTTCAAGACTTCAAAATGACTGTTTGGCTGGACTGAGAGAGAAAGAAGAAAGAATAAGATAAAAGAGAGGAAACAAGCCAACTAATCTAATTGGCTTTCTTCTAAGGAACGCTTTCAATACAAATGAAGAAAATCAAGATACCAACATTCAAGGCCTAATTCCTTTTGGTCTTTTGATAGAATGTTGGCCCCACATGATAACTCTTTTGTGGTTCCTAGTTCCCACTTTTGGATAGCACTCATGTCAGAGATCCACACCATTAATTAGGTGGTGAATATGCCATATACCAGCAATTGAGGCAATGCACTTCATTGAATTTGCAATTATTGTCCATTTTTCTTATACAAGTTAGGACCACTTGATAATAAGGCCTAAGTTTTTTTTTTTTTTTTTTTTTTTTAATCCAAAGCACTGCACGTGAGCTGTTACATGGGGCTCATTTGCATTGAAAGAAAATCAGGTCTTGTTTTTACATCTTGCTTTGATTCTTCTATCACAGAGAAATAGACAGCTAATGCCTGCTTATCTAGAACCAATGTGATAGAAATATCCGAAAATATGAAAATAGCCTGATTTTTTATTTATTATTTATTTTTGTGGAAAATTTATTAACTGTTGTTATCGTAATAATATTGTGATTTGTGAGTTTTTCAAATCTTGATAGTTTTAAAATTTTCTCTATTTAAACTGAATAAATATTTATAAGCCTAAATCAATTCACCTAATTTTAAGGACAGCAAAGGCCATTTCAAGACTTGAAAATGACTGTTTAGCTGGACTGAGAAATAGAAAGAAAAACGAAAACACAAAAAATAAAGGGAAAACACCAACTAAACTAATTGGCATTCTTCTAAGGAACGCTTTCAATGTAAATGAAGAAAATCAAGATACCAACATAGAATATTCCTTTTGGTCTTTTGATAGAATGTCGGCCCCACATGATATCTCTTTTGCGTTTGCACTCATGTCAGAGATCCAGACCATTAATTAGGTGGTGAACAGGACACATTCCAGAAATTGAGGCAATGCATACAATTTTGGACCACTTCTTCTTCTTCTTCTTCTTTTTTTTTGTGGGGGGAGGGGGGAGGGGGGTTAGCTTGTTAGTACACACCCATGTCAGTACACACACTCTATGTTAGCCACACTAGGGATCGATACCAAGACCTTGAGTGTTGAAACGAGGTATCTCCACTCAGTCTACCGGTTGAGCTATGGATCTGGGTGTCAATTTTGGACCACTTGATAAGTAGGCCTAAGTTTTTTTTTGTTAATCCAAAGCACTGCAAGTGAGCTGTCACATTGGGCTCATTTGCATTGAAAGAAAATCAGGTCTGTTTTTTACATCTTGCTTTGATTCTTCTACGGTGGAAAAATAGACAGCTAATGCCTGCTTATCTAGAACCACCGTGATAGAAATATCTGAAATTTTGAAAATCAGGTGTTTTTTTTTTTTTGGAAAATTCATTAACTGTTGTTATGGCAATAATATTGTGAGTTTTTCAAATCTTGGTAGTTTTAAAATTTTCTCTATTTAAACTAAATAAATATTTATAAGTCTAAATCAATTCACCTATACCTGTATTTTTAAAATTTTAAATAAATATTATTAATTAAAAAAATATTTTAATAATTATTTTCAGCCTATGTTTTTTTTGTTAATATCAGAGAAAAATCAAAACATGAAAATCTCTTGAAAAATTGCTTGCAACACTGTAGATCAATAGAAAAAACCTTAATAAAAAGCTAATGCATGCTATTTGTTTAACACTCCGGATTTTTACCAACCTGGAATTATACGTCCTTAGGCAATGGGTCAAACATATCACTCTCAAAGCACAATCCCAAAGTCTAAAAATTATTTTTCAACCCATTTCCTTCAAAATCTCACCTTTCACCATTTCATTCTTCAAATTTTTCTAAATACTTTCATGTTGGATACAAATCCTAAAGTTAAAAAGGTGAAAAACTATACTTAAAGTAAAACTTACTGTAAATGGTACGTACATGAATAAAATGTGATTTTGACTATTTAATTTTTAGAATTTCATAATGTAGATAGGTTATTTGGATGTATTAGCTTCTTCTACTTCAAAATCATATATTGTACGTTGCGTAACTCATTCCGGTTTACAAATAAGCCTCGATAAATGCCTTGACGGACCCGTGGGCCCAAACGACCCACTTTGGGGGGACCCGGGGTGGGTCTCACATGTTTCCGGCATCCCCGGGGGGGGAGGACATCGCCCCTAGGGCGAGCCCTCGCCAAACAGTCCAGTGACTAGCGAGGGGCTCGTCGGTTTGGCGAGGCCTCGTCCGTACAACAGACTAGGCAGCTGGTTTTCTGCATTTTTTTGTACATTTTGTCTAATTTTCAAAAATCATATCTCCCTCGTTAAAACTCCGATTTAGGTGATTCAAAAATCAGATTGAACTATATGAGTCTAGTTTTATATAAAAATATGTAAAAAAATATAATAAAATATTTAATATAGTTTAAAGTAGGTCATTGTGACAACTATCTGAAAATCACTTGTTGGACAGCTACTGCTTCTGAAATTTTTAAAATTTTTATACAATACAAAATCTCATGAAATTTGGTGCAGACGGGGTAAACTTGATGATGAACTACTAGAAAAATAATTAAAATAATATAACAACTAGAAGTGTCAAAAAATGAGGCATAGAATGGCCCTAGGATAGTATTCTACCATAATTATGGTAGAATTTGGTTAAGTACTAAACTGAATACTCGGTAGAATTAGCTTGAATGACTTTAAATATGAACTACAAGATCCAAAATGAGTAGGACCACTAATGCTATGTTACCTAGAAACCTAGAATCAATCTCTAAACCCAGTTGCTCTTGGGAGCATCGTGAAACTTCGTATTAGACCTAGACCGCACGTCGAAAGTCCGATAGCATTGAACTTAGAAAATTATGACCGCTTAATTGGACTTGACTATTACCTCGAAAATTAAGACCAAACGATGTCCTGAGACCATTTCCTTGAGTCCAGAGTGAAGAGAGTGAGAAAGCGAAGATTTTTAAGAAATTAAATAAAAATTTAAGTAATCTGAGTCATGTCGCTTGCGCGTTATTTCTAAGTGTTCTGACCATTGGTTTTTATCTCAAATTCACCCTCGGATCAGGGAAGGTGGCCCATACATGTCAAAGTACTTGTGACCCTGATCGAGTTTTGGTGACCGTTAAACTGAAACTGGTCCGCCACAGCTGATTTGGAATTCCGATCGGACTAAAAACTTAACTTGTTTAAGATCCTATAATAGTAGCTGAAGTCCGACCACATTTGATAAGAAGACCTCCAGAAGTGTTCTGTTGGACCAGAAAGAGCCCGATTTGGTTATAACCTAAGTATACCTTGGCCCTAGGACTATTTTCGTCGATTTTAGGCTTATAAAAAGGCCTTAAACCCCCATTCTCAAATCCCATATGAATTTTAAACCCTAGCTAATCTAAGAGAGAGAAAAGAGACAAAGTAAGAGAGAACCTGTTGTTCCTTCTTGGGATTCTTCCTAGTTCTTCTACACATCAAATTCATCGTCTCTGAATCGTTAATCCGGCGATTCTAATTCCGTTCTTGGGTAAGTTAATCAAACCCTAACCTGTTTCTAGCTTAGAAAAATTTAAGTGATGTTTTAGATAACCTGTTTATGCCTTAGGTAGCCTATCCGCCGTTGACGAAGACTTATCGTCTAAATCATATATATTACGCGTTTTCTGGTTTAAGGTGCGGACTATATACGTTTAGGTTATAGTTTTCAAGACTTTCAATGTCGGTTAATGATATATTACTGACGTGGATGCTATTTCACATGTATAAAGTATTGTCCATTTCGTTTTTCAGTTATACGTTAACTATGTTGAATATACTATATTCCTCGTATTTGTAGAAAATACCGTATACGTATGAAATTCAAATTTGTGTTTGTCATGATTAATTGTTGTCTATGTATGCTAGATGCATGTGTATCATCTTCTGGGTAAACAGATTAGCCTAATACATGTTTTATCAATATACGTTGTGTATATTATATTGTGTAGTCTAAATGATTGTGAAAATGATTGAATGAGTATAGAATTCGCTTTCGTACTCGCCATGACTAACTGTCATGAATATATGATTGTTGTATAGGTGATAACCCTTTGACGAGAGGATTGGCCCTAATATATATGATAAACTTATATATATCACATATGATGGAATGTGTAGGCTAAGTGTTTGTAAAAATGTTTGAATGAGTTAGTAGTTAGTAAGGTGTACTTATATGCGTGTTGAGATATGCTTCTCAACTATCTTGTCTATGTGTATGACGTCCTCTATATATTTTATATTGTATATGTGTGGATTCATGTTTAAGTTATATTCCATAACATGCAGAAACAAAGTCGTGAAGGGTGATGGGGTTGTTGTGTAACGATTCCGTGCAACAGCCCTGGCAGCCCTAAAGTGGACAATATCGGACCTTTGATTGTATAATTTGAAATATGATCCATTTACTACTTTGACTATATCATCGGATAACATGTCATAATTGAATGTGATTGAGGCTATTGTATAGTCCAGGTAATCGGTAACAGTCTTTAAACTAGTGGTTGAGGTTGTTTTCGCCACACAGGATATGTTCGACGAACCCGAGTCGTACTTGAGATGTTCGAAAGTGGTTAGGCCACGCGGAATACCTATACATTCCATGTCGATCATTTCGACGTGCACTTAGCCTAGTTGAGCTTATCAACTAACCCAATTGACCGATGTATGTTCACTATGTTTGGACGCTACTGCTTGAACCTAAGGTACCAAACTTACCAGTGAAAAGATCCTCTAACCTTGGTACCTCGATCCCCTAAGACTCATGAGCCGGGCATGGTGGTATGGGACACCATGATCGTGTTTTCGGCCTATGCTGGGACGACAAGCCTCCCTATAGTGACCAGTGAGCAACCTAGACTTGTGAGCCAATTATGGTGGTATGAGACACTATATTCGAGCTGTCGGCCTACTCTGATTGGTGATGAGCCCTTTGTAGTGACCTCGAGTATATCCTGAAATTGTAGTGGGGCGACGAGCCTTATTGCAGTATATAGGATATAACTAGACCTGTATTGATTGGTGACGAGCCCTTTACAGCGATCTAGAACTATTCTATCGTATGAAATTGTCTAGGATTGACAACCCTAGCATGGATCATTGTTTGAGTAATGATACAAGGGAGGTACCTTAGCTTCCCAATCCTACTGTATGAAAAGGATAAATAATAACTCGGTAATCACGTTCATAACATCGCACTGCATGTGTCGTGGTTGAAGTGCACAGAGGGAAGAAAGCATGTCGTGGACGTAGATGGTGTCGCACGAGGGAGTATAGGCGAGGGCATGCATCATGAAAATATCTCATCCTTGAATTAATAAGAGTATTTAAAAATTTTTGATTGTACTGCTTTATTATTACTGCTTGATTGAATTGATAACATGTTAACCTTTGCTGTATAGTTCCACTGAGTTGATCACTCACTCCCACGTTACGGGACGGTGTTTGAAACACCAACCAGTCCCTGTTTTAGTTTCAGATGATGGCGATGCTTGCGAAGCAGAGCCGGACTTTATGACAATGAGGAGAATTTCTCCTATATGCAGGTTCTGATCGACGGGGTTACAGGATTACTGATTAGATACCATTATACTTGGTATTTTATATTTTATTTAAACACTCATATATATATTTTTTTTCATTTTTGGAGTATACATGTATATAGTTAACCTAGCAACATGTTCACACTCCGGAGACTTACAACAAATTTATACATTTTATATATTTATCACAGTTTTCTGCTTGCGAAATTAAACTCTCTAGAGTATGATATGTTGTTTTAGTCTGATCTCACTCATGTTTACTACACTAATATGAATAACATTCAATCATCATTATCTATGTTGCATAAGTGATGCGTTGGAACTCGGGAGCTGAGTTTCTGCTCGACCCCCGATTTTCAGGGCGTTTCAATTTGCAACTGTAAATTTGCATATAAAAACTCCTACTCTGGCAAAGTGTGATGGATGATACGCAAACACTTAGAAATTACATTCATTGCATTCCATAAAGTTATAAACTATCCGGTGTGAATCGAGGCATGACATGAGTTACTCTGCTTTGAATTTGTTCTTCTTGGACAACTTGCCAAGTGCAATATGTTTTCAGAGCAATCGACCTCTAAGATACAATGACTATGACCCGGTTCCAGCAGTACACTCATTATATATAAGTTCAAACCACTTGTAGTTTAAGCCGAAAGTGCTAAGTTAACTTAGCGACGAACTTAGCAACCAAAATTTTATAAACCAGAAGACAGAAAATGAAATGGTAGTCCTTATATAGACTCTAAATAGGTGCTGAATGGATTTAGTCCGTTGGGTTTAAACCCAAAAGGTGTGACCAACCGAACAGTCACATCTCTCAGGTTTATACACCTTCATAGGACTAAATTCACATGCCTCCTAAATAAGGCTCAAACCCTAGGGCAAAAGGTTTATCTTATATACAAGAAAATTTTCTTGAATAAATTCGACGTGAGACAAAATTCGCAACTCAAAAACAACAAAATTTTCAAATATGTAGGAAAATCAAAATATTCAAAATTCCAATTTTAATGTAAATTTTAAAACAAAATATTATATGGCCATGTCACAGTCTAACATAACTCGGTGTTCTACCACCAAATAACACCCTGATGTTAGTGTTCCACATGCATGACTGAATCCATTCGCTATAGGTTAAGATAGATGTATATGGCCCAATCAAACCCTATAATGTTAAGTCAGTGGTAACAGAGTCACCTGTGAATTTACATCCCATCAAATGGGCCGCATGTGTTCGTTGAATAAAAAACGTCCATTTTTTCTCCAAACATGTGCTTGACCCTGGCCTGATTGAGTTATCAATGGATGATTAGTTGTGATTGTCCAAATCATTGATTATATATAATTGACCCGTTAGAAAACGGTCCAACTAACACTCAACATTCAATGGGCAAAAGTCGGCTAAGTTTCATCTTGACTTTTGCGACGGTTGGCATATGGCCGATCTTTTATAGAATCAAAAGTAGACGGTTAAAATCGCATGCATGTGTGAGATGATGTGTAACCAAGTTTGAATGTTTGATAATTAGATGATTTATGGGGTCTTGCTTATCATGTCTGACGAGCATGATTTCGTGCATGTGGGGTCCACTGTTTTTTGATGTAAACCGTTGATCTAGTGGACGCCAACACGACCGAGAAGCCATACAATTAAGTCTTCCGAGTACTAGAAGACCCTGCAGGTATCCCCTCTCTACCAGAATGAAGGGTTGTGATCTTCCAAATAGGGAAGATGTTTTAGCACACCCATCCAAGGAAGGGCAAATTAGATCGACGGTTTAATTCACAAAATGATGGGCCCCACATGCACTCAATCTTGCATGTGCCAGTGAAATAGATGGTGGATGATGTCAGACACGTCCCTTATCTTAGATGTATGTAGAGTTGTACACGAGTCAAGCCGAGTTGAGTATTGCCTAGCTCATGCTCGGCTCGCACTGCCCAAGTCCTAGCTCGTACTCGGCTCAGCTCGGATGGCTAGCTCATGCTCAGCTCGTCCAAGCTTGAGCCGAGTTCTAACAGATACCGAACCAAGTCAAGTCCGAGTTTTTCAAGTCAAGCTCAACTTTAACTATTAATCGTGTGCGCTCAACAATTGTCTGAATACAACAAAGATAGGAGCAAGTTTTGAATATGGTCTTCTAAAGTTCTTATGTCCATATACTATTCCTTTACAACATCCAGATGCTTGTGATAAACTCATTCTATAAAAAATGCTTGCGACATGAAATTGCTACTAAATCAAGTTAAGGAATGAAAAGGCCAAAGTATATATATATATATATATATAGAGAGAGAGAGAGAGAGAGAGAGAGAGAGAGAGAGAGAGAGAGACCTAATATCCATCAGGACGCCAAGACAATGACCTGTTTTAAATCTGTACTATTTTAAAATTATCTATCATCATGGTGGGCCTATCAATTTGAGGTTTCTCATTGAATAACTGGGCCCCCTTGAAACACTATAGTAGCAGATTAGGTACTACCCTTGTCCGTAGATTGGTTCAATCAAATGATATTTGACGATCATTTATTTATTTATTTATTTATTGACATATATTAATAATTTATACAAAAAATAATAATAATAATAAATCAACACCACACATAAGATAGCATTCTTACTAAAGAATGGTCTGATGTACCATTGAATACATAATTAACACACACGCATGCACACACACACACACACAAAAATAAAAAAATATTTTTTAAAAAAAAGTTGAAAGCGAGTTCCTACGGAAATCAAATCTAGAATATTTAAGGACAAAGGTCTCAAATCGAAAGTATTAGGTATTTACCGGGCGAGCTGCCGCAGGAACGACTGGCACCATGAGTGCAGGGCAGGAATAAGCTGCGGCACCAGACAAGCAGTAGGGATGAGCAACGGCACTGGACAGGGGCACCAGGCAGGGTAGGGATGACCGATACTGAATGGACGCCGAACGAGCACATGGATGGACTGAGAGAGGATAGGGCGCTGGGAAAGGGACGGGCAGGGTGGGTGAGTAGCTTAGGGTTTTTAATTTTTGGTATATATATACCCCTGGTCGAGTATCGAGTCGAGTCCAAGTCGAGTCGATTTCAAGTATTACTCGAGTTGAGTAGGGTCAAGCTCGTGCTCGGCTCGAAATGATTTCAAGCACCAAAAATTTGCTCATACTCGGCTCTAAATCATTTCAAGCCCAGTCAAGTCGAATTTTTCTAAGTCAAGTCGAGCGAGTTAATGAGTATACTCTGATCGTGTGCAGCTCTAGATGTATGAGATCACTACCGTACATGTACTAGTATGATGCCCCAAGAAGGGTTTCAGCCATTAATTGGTATAATTAACCACCTAATTAGAGGTCTTTTTTTTTTTTAATTACATATGCTATTTTATTGTTTGTTTGTTTTTTTTTTTTGTTTTTTTTTTTTTTTTGTAAATTTCTTTAAAGCATCATTTTCATTTCCTTGTCATTTTAAAAAATAAATTGTTAATTATTCATTTCCTTGACCACATTTAAGAGACCTAGTTTCTAAAATACTAAAGTAAATAAGAAGAAATGACCCCTTCTATAAAGTGCTCCAAATGGTAAATTATATGTATAGGTGTTCATCTTATAAGTGCCTCTTATATGCAGTTGGCCCATATTTAAGTGTTACACATGTGCCAAAATGCCACATGTGTTACATGTACCACCATTTATCTTAAAGCACTACATGTATGCCACTGTACCACATATGCCAAAATGCCACAGATGTGCAACTTATATCTTCAAATGCCCTGCATGTGCTATTTAGCTATACAATTAACATCCATTTTTAATTGCACCATTTGCGTGAGACATATAACATGTGCTAAATAGATTACTTTTAATTGCCTCACATGTGCCAACATCTATTCAATTGCCCCACATGTGCCACCGTTCATCTTAAGTATTATACACATGCTATTGTGCTACAAGTGCGACGTGTACAACTACTCATGTATACATGTCTATAAATGTACATATATACACATTTGGTATATGAGTATATATACGTACCACATATGCAACATGTACAACTATCCCTATTACGCTTGATATACTTGTTTGTTGATATTCAAAGAATGAGTGATTTTTTCTTCACCATCCAATAAATTTCTACCAATGGATGGTCAGATCGATAATCAAATAAGCACATTTTTTTTATATATTAATCATCCAAGTACATATGGCTTAGTGCCAGAGTGCATTGTCTCAATTGATAGTTTACGCCATGTTCTGTTAGGGAAGATATCATGTGCGGAGAAAATCTCAGGGATTCACCCCCTATGGCAACTCGTGATCGTGCATATCTTGATAACTATAGATAAGGATATTGCATATCCTAGTGTCCATAGATAAGCTTGTTCCAATTGTACACATCGTAATTAACCTAACAATATTCAGTTACTATATATATCTCTTGTAACAGCACTCTTAATTAATTATAAATAGATACCATGCAACTCCATAAGGTATATGGAATTACATCCCAATTTATCTTGTTCACTCCCTAATTAATGGCCTGGATCTCTAACATGAGTGCTATCCGAAAGAGGGAACTAAGCACGGCAAAAGAGCTATCACGTGGGGCCAACATTCTGTCAAAAGGCCAAAAGGAATAAGGCATTCTATGTTACTATCTATATTTTCTTCATTTATATTGAAAGCATTCCTTATAAGAATGCCAATTAATTTAGTTGGCTTTATTTCTTTTTTCTTGTTTTCTCTTCTACTTCTCCCTGTCAGTCCAGCGGAACAGTAATTTTTAAGTCTTGAAAGAGCCTTTGATGTCCTTAAAGTTAGAAACATAAAAGGTTCTTTTCTAGCTTTAAGACTTTCTTACTCATATGGACTTTTATGGATCCCTGTAATTTACAAAATGAGCCAAACATGTGGTGTGTCGCTTGGAAATAACAGCATATGCATTAAAGAAAGGGATATGACACATGCAGGGGAGACACCAAAAATCAGAGACGGAAAGGGTGCAACTACATTTCAAGAGTGAAAGAGAAGGGTGCATACCTGAATTTTTTTAACGTTGTTGACTGTACGGACTACACACAAAGAAGAGATAATAAAATAATAATTTATATAAAATAACAAAATAATATAAATACAATTAATTAAAAAGCCATGTAAATCTCATTTTGCAAAAGTTTACACCTTTCGCCACATTTAATTGCAAGGGAAAATTGCCTAGCCTCTATTACGACGGTTTATAAGCCATCTTTGTTCTAAGGAAGAACCACTAAATGTGTGGGCCATACAGGTGGAAAACTTGATAAGCAAACCATTCAGACTTTTGGACCATGGTGGGCCCCACTTGATGAATGATATCTCGATATTCCTCACATGTTCCATGATAACCTCTCTAATCTCTCTCCATTGCATGAAGATGTAGGCTTTATGGAAGACATTCTTTGCTAATCAGCAGGTTGTGATAAAGATATTTCTCCATACTGGGAAATCGAGTGGGCCAACCTTGCATTTGAAAGCCACATTTTGCATAATCAGGACCGATCATCTATTTCGAGATACCCTCTTTTCATAATTGGATGGTCAGGATATTCATATGCAGGGCCACAGCTGTCACGCATGTGTCACCACCATTTTGAAGATGGTAGTGTGAACATAACACTGGGTTCGTTGTAACGGAGTGTGTGGGTGTTATGTAGTCTACGCCGTGACTAATTATTCAATTCATTCGGTTGCGTTGTAATGATGATAGTCTCTTTCTTTGACTGGGCCCATGTAGAAGACCTTGGACTGTACCTCTCTACAGCGCCTGTTGTACAAGGAACGTGAATCACATGATGAATATAGGCTCACTTTCATGTTTGGTGTGACATCCATTCCGTCTATCGGTCTGTTCATCTCATTTTTAGTAGATGATTCAAATGATTAGTTCCCAAAAAACTCAGGTGGACCACACCAGAGGGAATGGTGGGGATGCCGACACCCACAATGGACAAATTCCTACGGTCACGGGGTTGTTTATGATCCATCCAACCCGTTCTAGGACCGCACCTCTCTACAGCACCTGTTGTACAACGAGCGTGAAACACCTGATGCTCGTGGGCCCACCTTGATGTTGGTGTGACATCTATTCGGTCTATTGGTCTGGTAACCTCGTTTGGAAGCGGATTGGCTGGTGTACCACACACCACCGGTCTGGCTGATGTGTTGACGTCACCAAGTTCTGTAGGTCCGATCATGAGGTGTGTATTATATCCAAGCCGTCCATTCATTTGGTGAGCTCGTCTTAAGTCTTGAGCCGAAAAATAAGATAAATAAGTGGAGCACGATGAAAAAAGCTACGGAGGATTGAATGTCTACAACTAAAATCTTTTTGGGTTCACATAAGCTTTGGATCAATATGATATTTGATTCTCCTCTTCATCCAGGTCTGTGTGACCTTAAGAACAGATTGGATGGGAAATAAACGTTACGGTGGCCCTATGAATATTTTAACGGTGAGAATCATTGTCCCACTTCTATTTTTAGTGTGGTCCACTTGAGAATTGGATATGACTCATTTTTTCAGATAATGCTCTAAAATAATCTCTCTAAATGAATGAACGGTGTGGATATAATAAATACATCATTTTATGGCCTGTATAACTTTGATCTCCTTTGAACCGTTGGTACAAGTCGCGAACGCTCGTCTTCGCACGACACGTACCACACCAGTCCTGTCGGTGGTGTGTGGTACACCAGCCAATCCGCTTCCCGTTTTAGGAGCTGAGTCGAATGATTAGGTCCCTAAAAACTTAGGTGGACCACACCACCGGGAATAGTGAGATGCAGACACCCATCACGGACAAATGCCTGAGTTACGGTGTTGTTTATGATCCATCCAACCCGCTCTAGGAACGGACCTCTCTGCAGCGGCCGTTGTACGAAGAACGTGAAACACCTGATGCCTGTGGGCCCACCTTGATGTTGGTGTGATATCCATTCCGTCTATCAGTCCGGTCACCTCATTTTACGATTGAGTCGAATGATTACGTCTGTCAAAAACTCAGGTGGACCACACCACATGGAATATTGGTGATACAGACACCCACCATGAACAAATTCCTAAGGTCACGGTGTTGTTTATGATCCATCCAACCCGTTCATCAGGGGATCCTAATGAGAGAGTTCGGTATGGTACAATAATCACATGGCTCACATAGAATGATTTAAGAGGTTGTGTCCCACCTGAGGTTTAAATCTAGCTTCTTCTTCTTCTTTTTTTATTTTTTTATTATTTTATTTTTATTTATGTATGGTGAAAATGAGTTTATGCAATTGATGGACGGTGAGGATTTCCTACACAGTCACGGTGAGCCCTTTGGTGCTCGAGTCTTGTATGCGCCTCTACGTCGTGTTGGAAGAGGATTCCGGTCCCCATCATCTATTCATCTTCATCAAATATTCCTCTTTGGTGCACATAACGAGGAATTACGGGTCCAATCTTTTGGTACGGGCCTTTCCCAATTCACACGTAAACACGTGTCGCACATGCACGATATTTAAGCCGTCCATCAGAGGGTCAATGGTGTAAATTGCGTCCAGGAAAATCTAAATTGCTCCTATGAAAATTCGGGCGGGTTGTATTTGTACATCGATACGTTAATGCATTACCTTAGCCGTCCATTAATCTACTAGATTTGTCGACGATCTAAAGAGGGAGATGACCCAATTTTTTCAGGATCCACTCGAATCAGTAGTAGTCGTATGATGATCAGCTTAGATCTCTGACACGTATGCCTCGTCTCGCCGTATGAGAGGAGAGTTCCAAAACTGCGGATTGCTCGAGGCACTCCGGCATTCCCTCAATTCAAATATATCTGGGCCGTTTCAGCCAGAAACGGATTGGCTACGTCTGATGGTCGGTGCTCTGTGGGCCCCACCATGATGTATGTGTTTCATCCATTCGTTCATCCATTTTTAAATATCATTTTAAGGTTTGATCCAAAAAATGAGAGGAATATAATTCTCATATGGATCACACCACAGGAAAACAATAGTGATTGGATATCCACCCTTAAAATCCTCCTGTTGCCAACTGTACTGTTTATTTGACATCCAATCTGTTGATTAGGTCATACGGACCTAGATGAAGGGCAAAAAAAAATAAAATCAGCTTGATCCAAAACTTTTATGGCCCCAATAAGTTTGTAATGGTCTACGTTCAATCAACTATGTATCCTGTAATGTGGTGCACTTGAGATTGGGATATACTTAATTTTTTGTCTCATAAAATAAAATGATCTAGAATAATATATGGACGGCATGGATGAAATACATACATCATGATGGAGACCACGGAGCACCGAACACAAATCATTGGCTGGTGGCAAGGCGAGTAGCCAATCCGTTTCGGTTTCAGCCCACGCGCGCTGGGCATACCTCTTCCATATGTCTTTACCGTGGCGGGAACAAAACAACAAGGAAAGTCAGATAAGGCTATTAAGGTTTTGTACGTTGATCCATGGGCTTTTGGGCGGCTCTGCGCAACTAGGTGTATAGCAGGCACCCTTCAATCCCAAAACTTCTTTGATGCAGTTACCTTGATAGTTTTTATTAGGGTGATTTTTGATCAACGGCCCAAAGTGTATTGCATTGTTTATATATAAAATGATACGCTATCCGACATTTGATTTCAAATTCAAATCTGGCATACACGTGCTAGCCGAGTACATCGTCGAATCAGATTTACAGGTACATGCATCTTTGCTGTCACTCTGAAATGCATCGTGCAGTGCAACGCTTTTATTGCACTGCACTGCCAAAGAAAAAAAAAAGATTACCCGGGGCAATGGTTCGGTGCTCCATAGCGCCTTTCTACGACCCCCTTTTACTTCTTCGTTTGTCCTCACCTCCTGTGAGAGAGAAGATCGTCCTTTTCCAACCACATCTGAGACGTGGGGTTGGTTGTTAACCTCTTTTGAGTCGGCTATGTTAGGGGTCTTAAAGAAAATCTTAGGATCTAGCCCTCTAGAACAAATCAGAATTATGGATAATAAAGCAATTGAAATAAACCAAAGCATCAATCACACACCACACAAGAGATTTTTACATGAAAAACCCTCAAAGAGGTAAAAACTACGGGACCTCGTCCACAACAATCCACTATGAATTAGAACATTACAAACTTCTTCACTCACGCAGGAATAGATGAACAGTAAGAGAATAAAAGAAAAACTGAGAGATCTAACTGATTACGAGAACGTAGAGGCACTGAGATATAGATTGCACAGTAGATCACCTTCACGAGCATAACCTCCCTTCTACAAGTTTCCTCTCTTTCTCTCTCTCTCTCTCTCTCTCTCTCTCTCTCTCTCTCTCTTTCTCTCTCCTTTGATAGTCCTCTTGTATTTTTCTTGTACATAGAAAAACCCTAACAACCCCTGTTTATAGTTTTAGGAACCTCTTTTCCACATCCCAGTTGTGAAAGGACTTCTGAAACAAAATCCACACAAAATCGTGGAACGAATCTGCGTAACCTCGACTGGTCGTACCGAGTCCATGACCGGTCGAGAGCCACCTACGACCGGTCAAGGACCTCCCACAGCCGGTCGAGCACACCGAAGAAATATTACCCAAAGTCGTTAGACTTTGAGTCGTGTCACGGCTAGAACCCATGACTGGTCGAGCGTCACCCACGACCGGTCAAGCACCTCCCACGACCGGTAGTGCAGCGCGGTGAATTACTCCGATTTTACACCCACTGCACCGTCTCTCCTCTGAACTGAGGAGAAAATTCCATCAAATCTCTCCCTTTTCGACTAAGGAGGGATTCAAATTCTTCAAGCCAGACTAATTTTTACAAACCTCAAACTTACCCTTGAGCAAAGCCTTGGTCATCATGTCTAACCCATTATCGTCCGTATGAACCTTCTCAAGCTGTAACACCTTATGTTCCAAAGTATCTCTGATACAGTGATACCAAATCTCTATGTGCTTCGATTTAGAATACTGATTTGGATTTTTGCTCAAGTGTATAACACTCTGACTATCCTAATAAACCACGTGCTCCTCCCGCTTCAGGCTAAGTTCCTGTAGGAACCTTTCCATTTAAAGCATTTCTTTACATGCCTCTGCGAGTGTAATGTACTCAGCCTCTGTCGTCGATAATGCTACAACCTTCTATAACTTGTTCTGTCAAGAAATCGCTCCCCCTACAAATGTGAACATGAACCCCAATGTAAACTTCCTGGAGTATATGTCGCTTGTCATATCTGCATCTGTGTAGCTCTCTAATACAAGTTTATCGTCACCATAGCATAGGCTCAATCTGGATGAGCCTCTTAAATACTGTAGTATCCATTTCACCGCTGCCCAATGCTCTTTGCCAAGATTGGTAAGATACCGGCTGACTACACCAACTACATATGCTTTGTCTGGGCGTGTACACACCATAACATATATCTAACTTCCTACAGTTAACGCGTAGGGCATCTTCTGCATCTCTTCCACCTCTGGCTTCGTCTTAGGACACTGCCTGTCACTCAATCTGAAGTGACCATCCAGTGGAGTACTGACCGGCTTCACTGCATTGATATTGAACCGCTATAGGACTTTCTCAATATACGGCTCTTATGCTAACCAAAGCTTCCTGCTGCTTCTGTCACAGGTTATCTCCATTCCTAAGATCTATTTAGCCGGGCCCAAGTCTTTCATCGCAAACGACTTGTCCAACTCTTGTTTCAGTCTTTCGATCTTCTTGATGTCTTTTTCCATGTGAGCATGTCATTAACAAGTAACAGCAGAACTAAGAAATCACTATTTGAGAACTTGCATATGAACACACAGTGATTTGACTCCGTTCTGTCATACTCATGCTGTAACATGAATGAGTCGAACTTCTTGTACTATTGTCGTGGAGCTTATTTCAGCCCATACAAGCTCTTCTTCAGCCTATACACCATATACTCTTTGCTCTTGACTTCGAACCCCTCTAATTGGTGCATGTAAATCTCTTCTTCCATGTTACCATGGAGAAATGTAGTTTTAACATCTAATTGCTCTATCTCTAGATCCATGCTAGCCACCAACCCAAGCAACACACATATGGATGTCATCTTCACTACTGGTGAGAATATCTCTTCAAAGTCTATGCCTTTCCTTTGACTAAACCCCTTCACTACAAGTCTAGCCTTGAACCTCGTCTGTGAATTCTTTTGTTCAACCTTCTTTTTGAACACTCATTTGTTGCTGAGAGCTTTCTTGCCCTTAGGCAGTTTCACCATATCATAGGTGTGGTTCTTATGCAAGGATTTCATCTCCTCTCACATAGCTTTCAACCACTCCCCCTTATACTTATCGGTTAGGGCCTCAGAATAATCTTTTGGCTCCTCCCATCAGTCAGCATAATGTACTCATGTAGTGAGTACCTCTTGAACAGTTGTCTGTCCCTAGATGAGCTCCTCACCTGTGGCTCAACAGGTGGATCAAGTGGGGGCTGCTCCCTCGGTCCATCTTCTGTAGAAGCTCTCTCGTTTTCTGTACTTTGTTGTACTCCTCCGTCATCAGGCACCATGGGAGGAATAACCGAATCTATGTCCTCTAGTTCATTTGAACTAGGCTGGTTCTTCTCTGCCTTATCAATGTCTTCTATACACTGATCTTCAAAGAATATCACATCTTTACTCCTGACGAGCTTCTTCTCGGTCGGATCCCACAATCTATAACTAAATTTTTCATCATCGTACCCCAAGAACATACACTATCTAATCTTCATATCGAGCTTGCACCTCTCATCTTTTGGTGCGTGGATAGATGCCCTACATCCAAATACCCTGAGATGACTGTACGATGGATCTTATCCAGTCCACACCTTCTTAGATACTTCTCCATTCAACGGGGCTGATGAAGACCTGTTTATCATATACATCGTCGTGTGCATTGCTTCTCCTCAGAATGTGTCACGCCCCAAACCCGGGAATCGGATTCATAAGAATCCCGATTACCGAATCTGGTGCCGACAGCCTCCATAGTATCCCATTCTCGGCTCCTAGCATCCATATGCCAGATTCCGATCCTGGGATCCTACAAGGATGATTTTTTTTTTGTACATATAACTAGTAATAAGCATAACCACAAGATTACCTAATTCACAAAGACAACATCATCATCACATATCCACTAGTATAATCGTTTGAGTACAATACTGAAAGGGAAATATATAAATAAAAGTCAAGCTCCAGAAGGCCACTGTACGCTCCAAGCTCAACACTGCTGCAACCTAACATCACCTGCACGCATCTATCGTGCATAAGCTTATAGAAAGCTTAGAGGGTGGTGTAAGTGTGTGCACAAGGTAAGTGTCAAGTATTCAATATAATGCTATAATCATACAATACCAAAAAGAATTTGTAATCCATAAACCATACAATGTCTAAATAAGTAGAAACACTAACAAGAGCAGGGATTATCAGAGTAAGCGGAAATACTGACAAGATGCAAATCATACTATAACAGAGTAAGTGGAAGTATGGGCAAGTCTATAAGTTAATCAATATCAGAATACGCAATATAGAACAACTATGCGATAAGGAGTCATAAAGAGTTAAATATCATATGTCGAGAATGCAATGCAATATACAAATCCTGCTAAGTCTATCCAAGCCATATAAGTGAAGAAATAGCAACCCAAGATGTCATATGCCTGCGGACGTAATGTATTATGCGATGCGAATGAAATAACCATGCTGGAGTGTGAAGTTGGGATGATAGTACGTAGTATCGCAGGCTATGGGGTCCACCACAAGGGACTTCTATCCAAACTAGTCCCATACCTAAATTTGGATAGTCAGACTCATTGTGACAAACTCCTGATCTCAGGCTAGTCGCGCGCCCAACCGAAATCCTTGCCATAACGAAGGTACACAACAATTAGTTGCGCACCACCAGCCCTAGTGGATAGTGAATGAATGAATGAGCATGCAATTCCTACTCAATAAGTCCATATGTCAGTACGGTTCCTCTCTGAGAAATCACCGGGGTCTAGTACACTCTAAACCAGATCGCCGCCACATCGCGCGCAATAAGGTAAGTGGAAGAGACCTCACTATCCGTCTGCCAATATCGGGCTCGACTCGTCGATAGCGGACCCATTCCTCGAGCTGGTCAGACTCAGCCTAGCATTGCCCCCTCCTCTCGGGCAGGTAAGGCCGCACCCCCTTCCAACCGACCACGAAACAGTGGAGAGCGCAGCCATCTGGTAATCGGCACACGGCGCTCATCTACCCACTCGGTCTAGACATTGGAGTAACCTCTGGAACCAAGAGGGTTTAGGGACTTTCACCCAGGGATATCTATAGCACCCCATGTAAAACAGATTTCCGGTGTCTCATCTGGCCATCCACGATATGCCTGTGGAGGCTACGGCCCTGATGTCGCTAGGGCATACAGTAATCACAACACACAATGCAAGATGCATGAGTCATACAATCCAGTCATGCATCAGTCCTACGCATACCGTGCACTCATGCGAGACAATCTCCGCCTATCAGGGAGTCTCATAACAACCAGCACTATGACGTATGCAATGGTCAATAATATCTCATAACAGACATGCAGATGATGCGTATGGACATATAACATGATGCTATGCAGTCACATACTCATAATCATTATCAATAGCAAGCATTGACAATCGACATCGTCAACGTGGACAGTTAACCAACATTGTCCCCCAAGGAACGGCCCACATAAAGCCTAACATATAGTGGACTCATAGCCGCACACAAGGGCCAAATATACAACACCATGGGCCTCACTCAAGAGTTTAATATACATCACGATGGGCCTCTCACATGGGCTTAACATACATTATAATGGGTTTCATCGCCTAGCCCTGAAATGCATCACAGTGGGCCTCATCACATAAGCCTCATATACTTCACATTGGGCCTTAAACACGGGCTGGATACACATCAAAACGGGCCTTAAATACGGGTCGCATATACATTACATTGGGCCTCGACAATCGGAATCGGCGATCAGCCACGACAATCGGAATCGACAATCGGCCACGATAATTGGCCTAGACTTGATAATCGGCCTCGATAATCAGAATCGGTCAATCGGCCAGGACAAGCAGAATCAGCAATCGGTCACGTCAATCGATGATCGGCCACGATCGGTAATCGGTCACGATAATCGGCCTCAATCGATAATCGGTCAAACGACCACGACAATCATAATCGGTAACGTCACTCGGAATCGACAATCAGTTAGGATAATCGGCCTCGATCGCTAATCGGTAATCAGTCATGATAATCGGCCTCGATCGCTAATTCGGCAATCGGTCAGGATAATCGGCCTCGATCACTAATCGGTAATCGGTCATGATAATCAACCTTGATCGCAAATCGTCAATCGGTCAGGATAATCGGCCTCGATCACTAATCAGCAATCGGTCATGATAATCGGCCTCGATCGCTAATCGATAATCAAGGCTTAAGGGAAGGTCACAATGTGTAGATTAAACCATCATTACCCATCAATGTGGACATTCAACCAACATTACTCCCAAGCAGTGGCTCACCTAACGTCAAACATAAGGTGAGCCCATAGCCTCACGTAAAGGCCTAATGTACATCGCATTGGGCCTCATCTAAAGGATATATATGCACAAGTGGGCCTTGCACATCGGCCTCAGATTCATCGCATGACCACAACCCATGGGCCCAATGCACATCATAATGGGCCTCATTAAATGGGTTGCAAAGTGTCACAATAGCCATGCCATATGGGCTAGAAATACATAACAGGTGGGCCTCCAATATCCAACAAGTGGGCCTTGAATATTCATTAGAGGAGGGCCTTGTACCGATAGAAAGTGGTCTACACATCATAACTGGGCTTACCAAAGGCCCAGCCAAATAACGGCTTGGATAACACACACATCACGATGGGTTGCATCATTAGGCTGCACCAATGGGCCTCATATGCAACAAGTGGGCCACGTTAATGGGTCACATTAATGGGTCACATGTATGTCAAAGTGGGTCTGACGGATGGGCTACAAACACATCGAAGGTGGGCCTCATGGATAGGCCATAAACACATCAAAGGTGGGCCTAATAACATGGGCCTCATATATACATCGAATGGGTCGTATTATTGGGCCTTACGAATAGGCCTTATGTACATTTCAATGGGCCATAACCCATGAGCCTTAGAATACATCAAAATGGGCCCAATAACATAGGTCTTACGTTCATATCAAGGTGGGCCTCAATAACGGCCTCATACACATTAAGGTGGGCCTCAATAATGGGCCATAAATATGACAAGATGGGCCTCATACATATACCAAGGTGGGTCTCAATGGATGACCACAAATAAATAAAAACGTATATATAATATACACAAATGAATCATATCAAAAGATCAGCTGGACCGCACCTAAATAACGGTGGCAAGAATGGTTCCCACCATTAAATTCTCAAAGCCCACCATAACGTTTATTTCCCGTCCAATCTATACATAAGGTCACAAAGACCTGGATTAAAGGAAAGTAATATCATACTAGTCCAACCTTGTGATCCAAGAATTTTGATGGTGGACAGTCAATCCAACACTGTTTCTATAGTGTGGTCCACATGACTCTAGATCTGCCCTATTTTTATCTCAAGCCTTAAAATCTTATTTCAAAATGGTTGAGACTGTTTGGATGAAACACACGTATTATGGTGGATTGCATCACATACATCAGTGGGTCGCACTTGGGACCCACCATAATGTTTACTTTCCGTCCAAACCTGTTGATGAGGTCACATGGACCAGGGGGCGGCCACTGTAATGTTTATATGACATCCGAACTGTTCATAAGGTCATTCAGACCTAGGGCCCACTGCACTGTTTGTATGACATCCTAAATGTTCATAAGGCCACTAGGGCCCACTGTACTGTTCATTTGCATCCAATCTATTCATAAGATTACGTGGACCAAGGGTCCACCATAACGTTTAATTGCATCCAATCTGTTCATAAGGTCCCGTGGACCAAGGGCCAACCAAAATATTTATTTGCATCCAATCTATTGCTGGGTCTCGTGGGGCCTGGGGTCCACCACCCGAACCGTTGATAGGGTCAGGTGGGCTTGGTTGAAGTGGAGAAACAAATATCATCTGATCCAAGACTTCTGACCCAAAGAAACATGCTTCGATGATACACATTTAATCCCACTATTTCCTCTGTTGTGGGCCACCTGAGTCTTGGATGGGCCTGAATTTTCCGTGAGGCCTGTTTCAATAAGGGGTCCACCATCTGGACGGTTTAGATGGGAAATAAACATCAGGGTGGGGCCCACGGTTGGAGCCGTGGGTCTGCCTCTGACCGCCCGCAGTCGCTGGACGGCAGGTTAAAACACATACATTATGATGGGTTCCCACCGTCCGGTGGGATGAAACACATACATCTCTGTGGGCTCCACGTGAGGGCCCACCGTAATGTTTGCATGCCATCCAAATTATTCATAGGGTCACACGGACCCTGATAAATACGAAAAACAAATTTCACTTTGATCCAAAACTTCTGTGCCCCAAAAAAAAAGTATCAATGGAAGGCGTTTATCATCACTTTTTTTCAGTGATGTGGGCCACTTGAACATTAGATCGTCCTGATCTTTGAAGGGGGGCCAGTTCATGGGGTGACCCATCCGATGAACGGTGTGGATACCGAATATACATCATGGTGGGGCCCACAGCAGGGGGCCGTGGGTCCCTGCCTTCGTCCGCTCGTCCTGGCGCAGGCGCTGCCTGCGCCTCCCTGGCAGCAGCAGCGTCTGCTGCCTTATTATATATTTTTTTTTTTTTTGAAAAATGAATTTTTCCGCGGTTTTTCCTGTGTAGGGTCGACTTCAAGTCAATCCAATCCAACCATTGGATTCCACAACTCGTAAGAATTCCAACGAGTCTAATGTTGGGCATTCTTTTGATGTATAAAAAAAATAGGGAAGATTTCAATGGTGAAAATCACTGTTTCCTGAAGTATGGCCCACCAGAAGATTGGATCAGTCCCATATTTTGGCTCAACGCCTAAAGTATTATGAAGAAAGGGATGGACGGCGTGGATTGAATACATTTATCAAGGTGAGGCCTATGCAGGTGGCCCACCTCCAAAGCCTTGAAAATGGCAATTTTTTTGTGTTTTTCACAACACGTCCAGAGACACATCTCTGGACTGATTCTTCTCTTCTTCTTTTTTTTTTTTTTTTTTTTTTGCTGCTTCTGGCCTAGGAGTTTGATTAAGGTGGCCCTCCTTAGGTGGGCCATCACATGGCTACCCATATACATACAAAGTGGGCCCCACCTGTAAATGGATTGGATCCAATGCATACATCATAGTGGGGTCCATCCAAGTGGCCACAAGGCCATGGCATCATACACCAAAATAATTAAATAAAAAGAAAATGAGAGGGAGAGAGAGGGAAAGGAGCACCCACACCATAAAAATGGAGAAATCTAACCTATAGATGCACCCACCTTTGATCTTCCCTTCCTTCTTCCGCCAATGCATGATAAAGCTCCAAAGGTACAATTTCAACGGTGGAGATCGATTTTAGAGGGTGGGATTAGATGGTAGGAAGGTGGGAAGGTGGGCCACACTAGCTCTCTCATGGGGAGCTTGGACGTGGGTGGCTTGGGAGGAAAAATGTGAGAGAGAATGAAAGAGAGAGAAATGAAAGATGTGATGTGAAGAGAGAGAGAGAGAGAGGGATGGATAAGAGAGTGATGGAGTGATGGGGAGAGAGATGGGTGAGGTGATGGGAAAGTTGACTTTTGGGGATGGGTAGTTGTACTTAGGGATGGGTGTACTTGTGACAAATGATTTGATTGATGTGATGGATTTTCTTGGGATTAGCAACGCGCGATATTTTCCTTGAACTGAACGCAGGCCCACATCTCCTGGCCTGGGTATAGCCTCGGCGCGTGAGACGCGGCATCGGAACCGCGGCGACAGCGCAGTCGCACTGGTACAAGTCTCGGGTCAAACTGACTCAGACCGACAGGATCCGACTCAGGATTGCGCGCAACGCCGGTTGCAGATCGCGAGTCGCAGAAAATTGATCGAAATGACCGTGAAAGCCTCAGGGACAGTACGAATTAGGATACGGGTTTTACAGAATGTCTTGGATAATTTCGCATGGGATAACATGCATCTGATTGTCTATATAATGGTGCGATTCATTCGCTCAACTACACCATTATGTTGGGGGGTTTTAGGAACCGTCTGTTTATACCGTATACCCAGAGACTTGCAGTACTCATGAAAGTCGCCAATGGATTAACCACCATCGTCAGTGGGGATGCACTTCAATGATCTACCTATCTGTCTCTCGACCATAGCATAAAATACTTTAAACACACCAAAGACCTCGTCCTTGGATTTCAAAGCATGCATAAACCCAAACCCTCATAGATGGATCATCTATAAAAGTAACAAAATATAATGCCCCACCCAAAGTTTTTATCTTCGTAAGACCAAAAACATTAGAATAAACCAAATCTAATGCATGAACATTATTAACATGAGAAGCAGTTTTAACGAATGAAACTTTATGTTGTTTCCCTGATAAACAATCAAGACAGGTTTTGAAAGGCATACCTGTCACGTCTGGAAGAAGCCGCTTCCTCACTAGTAGCTCAAGCCATTTTTCACTCATGTGGCCTAGACGCCTGTGCCACATGTCAATAACTGAATCTTCCGCTGCGTTTAACTCACCCTTGCACACACTGACACTTGCCTTATAAAGGGTGTAACACTTCTTTCCTCTGGCTACAATTAACGAACCTTTAATGAGCTTCTAGCACCCACCAACAAACCGGCTTTCATAGTCATCATCATCCAACTTTTTCGTTGACATCAAGTTGAGGCGAAGGTTTGGGATACGCCTCACATCCCTGAGAACCAATGTGCAACCCACATCAATTTTCACACAAATATCACCGACCCCTACGATCTTCGATACGTCCGAATTTTCCATCTTCACGGTCTCATAGTCACTTGACTTGTAGCTTGTGAAGAAGTCCCTGCGTGGAGTCGCATGAAAAGAAGCTCCTAAGTCAATCACTTAGTCGGTATCCTGACTCGTAGCCGTGAGACAAACATCATGATCTGCTAAAAGAATAACTACAACGTCGCTATCTGAAGCGACCGCAATGGAATCTGATTCATATTTCTTCTCATTTCCTTTTCTTTTCTTGTCGCTCTTCTTACCGAGACATTCATGCTTGCAGTGGTCCTTGTTATCACAATTCCAGCAATCAATATCCTTTCTTTTACTTGACTTACCTCTTGATTTATCTTGGGTCTTCCCGCCCTTTCTATTCTTTTCTCTCCCCCATTCCTATGTCATAAGGGTCTCTTGCTGAGTAGACCCCTGAGACTTCCTCCTTGTCTCCTCATTGAAGAAACAGCTAGTCATCTGTTCTATGGATATCTTTCCGTCTTGCGCAGAGTTATTTAGAGACACTATCAATGCCTCCCAACTGTCAGGCAATGAACTAAGCAATAGTAAAGTATACAATTCATCATCCAAGACCATCTTCATAGCGGAGAACTAGTTCACTATATTGCTGACCTTATTCATGTGCTCGGCTATAAAACCACCATCCTTGAACTTGAGATTCACAAGTCGCCTTATCAGAAAAATATTATTACCGATTGTCTTTTTCTCACACAACCCTTCTAATTTCAGTCATAGGCTAGCGGTTGAGGTCTCCATAAACACATGGTAAAATACAGAATCATCCAACCATTGTCTAATAAACCCTACCGCCTTCCGGTCCATCTTCTTCCAATCATCATCAGACATATCCTTAGATTTTGCTGATATGCCTAAAATAGGAGAGTATAGGTCCTTGCAAAAGAGCAAGTCCTCCATCTTAGCCTTCCATATGGTCCAGTTAGAACCATTAAGGCTGATCATCCTTGATGAGCCATATTCCATAATTCAAAATCGATCCTACCCGTTCAACGAACTTGGCTCCGATACTACTTTGTTGGGGGCCTTGCACAAAACCTTAGGATCTAGCCCTCCAGAACAAACCATAATTATGGATAATAAATCAATGAAATAAATCAAAAAATTAATCACACACCACACAAGAGATTTTTATGTGAAAAATCCTAAAAGTGATAAAAACCATGGGACCTCGTCCAAATCAACAATCCACTATGAAGTAGAATATTACAACATTCTTCACTCACGCAGGAGTGGATGAACAGTAAGAGAATAAAAGAAAAACTGAGAGATCTAACCAATTCCGAGGACGTAGAGGCGTTAAGATATAGATTGCACAGTAGATCACCTCCACGAGCATAACCTCCCTTCTACAAGCTCTCTCTCTCTCTCTCTCTCTCTCTCTCTCTCTCTCTCTCTCTCTCTCTCTCTCTCTCTCTCCTTTGATAGCCCTCTTGTGTTTTTCTTGTACATAGAAAAATCCTAGGAACCCCTATTTATAGTTTTGAGAAACTCCTTTTCACATTCCAGTTGCAAAAGGACTTGCGAAACGAAATCCGCATAAATTGCAGAATGAATCTGCGTAACCTCGATTGGTCGTACCAAGTCCACGACCAGTCGAGAGCCACCTACGACCGGTCGAGGACCTCCCACGACATGTCAAGCACTCAGGAGAAATATTACCCAAAGTCACTAAACTTTTAGTCGTGTCACGGCTCGAACCCACGACTAGTCGAGCGCCACCCACGACTGGTCGTGCAACGTGGTGAATTACTTCGATTTTACACCCTCTGCACCGTCTCTCCTTTGAACTGAGGAGGAAAACCCCATTAAGCTACAACGAATATAAGATGAGTTCAGTCGCTGCATGAATCTAGCATAAATCTATCTTTCTTCTGTCCTTTAAAAATTATTCTAACAGATTCTTTGAAATCAGGTAGTGTATTTTCTTTCCATTATAGTTTCAGGAACAAAACGTGATTAAGGTTTTATGTTGAGAGTATCCATCTTTAAAGTTGTGGATATAGTTAGTCTCCATGTACCTTCTTTTACAAGAGCAGTTGCATATAGTGGAGACAATTCTCTCATATACCCTACGAAGAGGTTGTCCCAAGCAATACACCCAAATCTGATTTTCCGTAAATGGAGATCTTCTTGACAACACTACGTGTCCGCAGTGTATCCAGGAGATGGATTCATCTCCCAACACTCAGGACATCACCTTTGCATATCATCTAATGTGAGAGTAATGAACTCCATTGACCAATAAAAACTCTATTTCGGGAATGACTATAAAAGAAAATATTATCCTCCATCTTCTTCTAAAAAAAAAAAAAAAAAAAACTCAGTTCTAAAAGTATTTCGTAGGGTTTGTAATATTTTGTGGCTTGTTGATTGTTGAAGGTAATACTCTTTTTTAACTTTATATGATCTTAAATCCATCATGATCCTTCTTCTCATAAGGCCACGATTTGATTGCATGTTCGGCAACCCATGTGCAAACTGAAAACCCAAGGGTACCATGCATATACATTGGCCAATGATCATATAATTCTTGTTTTTGATACCGATTATTTGTTTGATCTGTGTGGCTTACATAACAGCAGTTAGGATACTTGGTCACATGCAATATTTAAAGATTGATAGTGTCGTTATTGTCGGTCGGCAACACAAGATAACGGGGAGTTTTCTAAAATCAAGAGTTTTATTGTAGAATGGACCCCAAGTTCATGCGGGATTGAAAAATTCCCTTTGTTTCACGATAAATATCGCATGTATCAGTTGATATATTGTGACATGTATTGGTATTGGGATATACTGCAGAAAACTCTTTATAGAATGTATTGTATCATCTTGGAAAATTGGGCTGAGTTGTAAGCCTTCGCGGGCTGTTGGTTAGTTCTTGTCCTTGTTTTTTTCAGGCTTCGGCCTTTCTAATAAATTTTTTCTCATCACTTCAACAGTAAATTAAAATAAATAAATCAGTACATGCGATAATATTGCATGTATCGGTGATTCGGTATTGGGAAATACTGCAAAAAACTCTTTATAGAATGTATTGTATCATTAGTACATGAGAAAATATCGCATATATATCGACAAAGCAGATTGAAAATCCTGCAGAACTCAGACAAAAAATTGTTAGAAATTGAGAAAAATCCATTTTTCCTTCAAAATTTTCTCCTTCCATCTTCCTTTTTTTTATAAAAAAATTTCGACTCAAGAGTGGAAACTGGCTGGAGACACTTGGTGAGAACAATTGTAATAAATTCAGGTTTTTTTTTTTTTTTCTCGTTCTTGTACAAATCAGGAAGCAATTTGATTAACACATATATATGGATGACTTTCATGCATTGACAAAATTGTTCCACTTTCACCATTTTAAATTGCAAATATATGTGGAGAAATCATATATGAGTATACTATGATTTACAGATTGGCCACACTCTTTCGTTTTGTTTTTGAATGTATTACTTGTATGAATGGTTTAATGATTTTAACTCATTTTGGATAAATAATTGCATCACTGCTGTTTGACAACACATAGTTTATGCCCCTATACTATGTAAACTTATTGTGCATGCTTGTTTTTGTAGTGTTTTGATTTTCAAGTGTGTAATCACGTCTCTTTTAATATCTCTTGAAGTTTCATCAAAACGTTCCATCACTTTCCCAGACAAGGATACATTTCCCAATACATGTGATATTTTCAATACGCTACCGACATATTTCTGCGTCCAAAGGGCGTGATACGGGCATAAAACACTGTCACATGTTTTTCATGTGCTTTCAATTAATGTTTATGTCCAATTTATACTTTAAAAAAGCTTTTATCATCCGGTTTTCATTATGCATGCATGCCACAAACAGGATTGTGTCTTTCATGTTAAACAAGAAATAAATATCTTGAGAAAAGATGTAGTGCTATCAAGATTATCTGAGTTAAGCCAGGAAGCATTAATATCCTTAAATGTGGTAGACATGTACAAGGTTGCCTTTCATCTATTTGGTCCTGCTGCGGATGGGGTAAAGAATCACATCAATTAGTGATCCTGGTCCATGATAGATTCTTGCATACTACAAATGGATTGTGAGGAAAAAGGCCAAGCAATGGTTGACTTCATTGGTAAAATCTCTTATTGACGGCTATAATCATATGCTGGTGTTATTTTTATTGTGAGGTCCATGGTCTATACAAAACAGGGCACGATGGATGAATAGTCCAGATCTTGTGCATATATACCCCATGCCTACGAATTAAGTGCTTGATAACTGATGCTTAGGTACTAGCATTTAGCATTGGATAATTTTTTAAACATCAAGTCTGAAGGAAAAGATGGAGATTTGAGTAAGTTGGATCAACCAATCAGCTGGTTGAGCAGTGCTTTGAGTAGGGCATTTCTAAAGATTGGTAGGACTTATGGAAGTAATTATTGTGAATGGCCTTGGGGGGGGGGGGGGGGGGGGGGGGGTGGGTGGGGGGGAGGGAGGGAGGGAGGGAGGGTTGCAGATGGTGCTTCATACTCTTTATCTATACTCTTTATCTTCTTGTGAATTGGCAGGATGGGCCTCCACTATTTTCTTTGAAAGCTTTCCTCAACAGCTAAATGATGATGGTGTTTGAACTTACTGCCAACAAGTAGTTCCAGGTTGTTCCATTCTCCCAGACTCCTTGGGCTATATACATGGTTTGAAGTGGGAGAATAGTTCTCGAAGGCCTGCAATGTGTAAAGGCTAGTTGGGTGGCCATGTATGTGTTCAGTTCTTCTTGTCATTTGGTCAGGTGTGCCTTGTCCTTCTTAACTGGCCAAATGAATGTGTTTAGTAACGTTGTTTAAGTTAGCTCATTGTTGTTGCTATTGTTGTTGTTGTTGTTGATGATGATGACGATGATGCTGTTGCTGCTGCTTGTATTGTCAAGTTTCGGTTTGCCACAACCGAAACATATGGTATATCAAGAGAGAAGTAGCAACTTCACCACTGTTTTAGATGAAACACACTATAATTTGATTAATTATCCTTTAATTAAACAAAAAGAGAAAAATTTCATATTTTATTTACTCTGTTTTCTTTCTTTTCTTCCTAGAGATATAAATCGGGGATTGCAAATCAACCATTCAATTCAAGCGTGGAAAATGTGGCTAAGGAGTTCTGTAGTGCCACAAGGTAGAGAAAGAAGAGTTAGACTTGTATGTTAGTTCACACCATTTAAAAATGGTGTTGACTCTTCCAATGTACATATGGCATAGTTGTATTGCAATCCGGAGTGACGACTGTGCAAATCAATGATGTAACTGTGGATGGATTATAAAAAAACCATTACGCTGACGAGATGGCGAACCATCTTATTTTTCATTTGAATTTGGATCACTCACTATTTTATGTCTAACCATCCATTTGTTAGCCATTGATTAGATAATTAGGATTGTTTGGTCAATGTCATTTTAGTAATATGCTCCATCCACAAAGGGAGGCACAATCTGCATGGTCTTGATAGCATTACATCAGTGCCACATGCAAGATGAGTCACCACCAATTTTTTAAATGTTGCAAAACTAACATAAGAGTTTAGCCCATAAAAAATGCCCCCACAATCAGACAAAACAACACTTGTTAGCTCTTATTGTTTTTTGTATTTCATAACCATATTTTAGGTTTGCTTGAATATCTGATTTTAGATATAAAAAAGTAAAATAAAATTGTAGGGCAAGTTAATCCATTGGCATTACCTCCTTTTAATCATGCTATGGTTGATCACGGGTTTGTGTGGGCTAATTTATGCATCCCCAACACTAAAGTGTTGTGTGTGGGTGCTTGACCAGTCAATTTCTGGCCATGTGAGATTTTTCTAGTCATATGCTTTGGCTAGGAAATCCTTTTCTTCTCTGTTTTTTATAAACATCCTTTTTTTTTTTTTTTACCTTCTTTTTATCTCCTTGCCATTTCTTTGACATAGTAATTCTCATCCAGTTTCCTTTTGCCAAACCAAGAATCATTTAATGTTGATTTTTTTTTTTTTTCTATCTTTTCTTCTTTTAAATTCAGTTGTAGTCTCTGCTTTACGCATAATGTAGACACATTAGCTATTGAATTACCAAAATTGTAAGTGCTGCTCTGGAGGCTCACAATTCCAATAATTGATCATTTTTCTGATCCTAACTGATAATGGGTCTTGGTAATCCTTCTTTATTTTCATTCAGCAATGTTAGTTTCTAGTAAAAGAATTCTCATGTTTATTGAGGTTGCGTTCGGATGCACGGCTGATTTAGAATTGTGAACATTAATTCAATCAAAGATAAGATAGAATTTTAGTAGCGTGCTTCATCATTCACAACGAGGAGGTAAGCCATATCGCAGTTACATTTGAGATCTAAAAATCTAATTGAACATGTAGCTGATAAACTCCTTTATCAATAACAATATGATGTGTTCCATTCTTCAATAGAAGTGTTTCTCTCTCACTCTCTCTCTCTCTCTCTCTCTCTCTCTCTCTCTCTCTCTTACTTTTTTTAAAAAAAATAAATTTACCACAAAATAACAGCAAATTAAAATTTTATTTTGAAAATTCTGAAATGTGTCATAAATATGTACAACAATAAAAAGTTACAAATATATAAATTATCAGCCAAAGCTCAACTGCTCAAGAGAGCAGGTACACTAATAACAAACAAGAAGATTCCCTCTATTAATTATTTCTTCAGATATCATGTTTCTCTAAACAGCCTTTACCTCTTTCGTTTTTCTTGTTTGTTTGTTTGCTTAATTTTTTATTTTTATTTTATTTATTTTAATATGCACTCACTACCCACACACACTCACACCTCAGTGGAATTTCACCAAAATGGGTACTCGAACCCATGTGATGAAACTCTTGTGAGTCTACCACCGAGGCATGAGTAAGGACCCATCCTTTACCTCCTTCCAACATCTGATCATTGGATCCACGTCAATATCATAGTCTTCAGGAAACAGGGAGCAGAGCAAGAAGCTTGGTTTCAACTCAATTAGAAAATGATCATAGCTAGCTGTAACATTCCGACTTTTTTGGACCCAAGTACACGACTCGTTTTCAAAAATTCGAGTGTTAACCTTAAATGATGACCAAATTTAAGTATATATTTATATATATATTTTTTCAATTATCAGAGTAAGCAGATGAGCGTAGAATGGACAAGTAAGCATAAAGGAAAATTTTTGAATTTCATTTAGAATATACAAGAGCTGCCCATAATGACTTATACAAACCAATGTCCTCAAAAATTAACAAATACAAGAATTACATGATCCAATACATAGTAGAATGCAAGTAAATTGAAGCCACAAGACCCCTCAGCTTCTCAAGTTAGATACAGTCATGCAACCCTAGCACTTGAATCTGGCTTCTCGTCAACCCAAATCCAAAAATCACTTAAGCCACCTATGCTACCTGTACAGTTATATTTATTTGATAGATGAGTGGCCAACTTAGTATGAACTCCTCTCAAGATTACACACCATCACATTAGGTAAGCATAGTTATAAAAACATGGCAAGGCATACAAAACAATACACGATGCAGTCTTATTAAATGCATGGATGCGTGAATGCACCATCGACCTGGGGTGCACATCCCACTGTCGAAATAAAGGGTCGTCCTAAGAGAGCTAGTCACCTGAAAAAATACACAAAGATATGCCCGAGGAGAACCAGCTATCTAGAAAAGACCATAATATATAGATCGTCCAAGGAGAATTTAATCACTCGAAAAAGACCATATGCTATGAAAATACATGATTAGCCCAACCGTTATTAGTCCGTTTAACAACCAGCAGGTTTAATAAGCTCAAAGGTCACTACGGGGAGCTTAGAGCCTAGAGTAGGCCGACAGTTCAGGCATAGTGTCCCATTCCATCATCTCTGGCCCATGAGGCTACCACCTGAGGATGTTTAATGGATCTCAATCGATTAGTGGTAAATCATATTTAGTATATGGGGCTTACCATCGCATGGTTGCACAAAATAAAATACGAACTCATCTATAGCAAATACCAAAACAAAGCCACATAGGGCGATATCAAAATAAGTCACCTAGGACAGATATCAAAATAAGCCACATAGGGTAGGTATCAAAACCATGCGATAAAGATCATCCTTAAAAACCACTTAGACATAACCCTTGGATGGTAGGCCCACATCAATATCCAAATCACCCCACCACTCAATAACCGCTAAGTCGAAGGTCCATTACAACCAAAATTAATCTAGTTACATCCCAAGTATGGATGTACATTTATAAGTGAGAGTTTCCCACTAATGTACCAATTTAAATCTCATAAGCAATCCACAAATAATCCACAAGCATGAACAAATATACAGAATGAACATTAAACATGTAATATAGCAATTCAATTTCAGTAATTAACACATATGACTATAAAATATAGATATCAATTATAAATTGAAATAAAAACTATAACTTAAGCTAATGGAAAAATAGAAAGATCAAGGGGAAGAATCATCACCTTATGTGTCGAATCGCCAACTGACGTCACTAGGAAACATGTGCACCCTTAGAATTGAATCCTACCATGGATTGTGAAGTTGTATCCATGGTCAAGATTAATACAACTTAGGGTTTAGATTACTTATTTTCAGGATTTTGATATATATAATTAGGGCTTCGTCTTAGGGTTAGGTCTTAAACTTAGATTCTAGAATTTAAACTCTACTTGGTGTATTAGTTAAAATTAAATCTTAATAATCACAAGAATACTATTAGCATTAGTGTTATAACTCATATCTGCTAATTATGTTTATAATGATAATTCATAAATTCATATAAAATATACCGATATTAGGTTCTAAACCTAGACCCAAACCCAACACACAAATAGAGTTTAGGCCTAGGCCATCTATAGGGTTTTACTGTAGAGCTTAGGTTTCATCTTAGGGTACAATTTTGGGTTTAGATTATGGAATTTGAACTCTATTTTGTGTGGCCATCTATTAAAGGGATTAGAAAATGATTAAGATTAATCAAATAAATTAAGTTATTAATTTAGAAATATCAACAATGGCTATTATTATATTAAATTACCTAACAACAACCCACGATGGATCATATCGCTAATAATTCCAAAAATAAATAATAATAATAATAATAATAATATTCTTAATGTTTAACCAATGTGACACTAATAGTCATTTTTATGAAAATAAATAGCGTGTTCTAGCGTTAATAATAATATTTTAAGAATGACAAGGTAAAATATTAATATTTTAACAATGAAGATTTTTATATGAATCAACTAATACTCATATGAATAATTTTCTAAAGATCAATCATATCTGATTTTAATAATCCATTACAAAAAAATGGTAATAACAATAGCAATTAGAATAAATTAAATCTGGATAGAGAAATGTGGGCTCACCTAGTCAACTCAGTTTGAGTCGAGTTGACTCGGCTCAAGACAAGCAACCAATCACTCCCCTTCTCTTTTCCTCCTTTCTTTCTTTCTTCTTTCCCTTTTCTGCTTCTTTTCTTGTCACCCAAAACCCCATGTCCAGCAGAGTTTGATGGACCCAACCAGCCAATGGGCTAGTGGTCTAACTCGGTCCCAAACCGCTCTCTCTCTCTCTCTCTCTCTCTCTCTCTCTCTCTCTCTCTCTCTCTCTCTCTCTCTCTCTCTCTCTCTCTCTCTCTCTCTCTCTTCCCTATGCTAGAGAACTTCCAGCGGAACAGACTCGAACCAGGCCATCCACGATCTGCCCTGACTCACCCCTCATGTCCTGACTCAGTGCAGCCCACGTTGCACTGACTCTCCCTCTCTCATTCATTTCTCTTTCCCTCTACCCTCTTATATAAATGTCTGGTTCTGACCAGACCCATCCCAAACCTGGACCGAACTTGGTACAGCGAGTTGAGCTCGCCAGTTAGTCGGGCTGGCTTGAATCACGCGCGTGCAGCCACGCGTCAGCCAGCTCCTCCGCTTTTCTTCTTTCTTCCACCTTCTTCCTCTTCTGCTGCTGTTGCTGGAGGTCCAGCTACGACAACCGAAAGTTCAGGGACGATCCAGCTCGTCCTCACATGGGCAGGACTCGGCTGACTCGGCAGTGAGTCAAGGTGCAGCACCGGTGCAGCCTCTCTCACTCTTTCTCCATTTCCTTTCTTCCGCCTCTTCTCCACCCTCCATCCTTCTGTCTTTCTTTCTGTCGTTTCTTTCAAGCTCAAGACTCAGTTTAACTGAGTCTGAATGAAACAGCGGTTCGGAGAAGACGACGAGGCCATCAATGGCGGAATCTCGCCCACACGGGTTTCTTTCAATCAGGAGGCTAGGGCCGGCTAGTATGGATGCAAGGGTGCTTGTGGAGTATATATTTTGAAGGTTGAAGGAGGTTTGGACGGTGGGTTTCAAAATGGAGGAGAAACGGCCGGTTTTGGGGGTCTTATGCTTTCCTTTTGCAAAGCCCTAAAGACAACGGCTGGGATTGCTTTGAGAACGGAGGGTTGAGATGGCGCAGGATCAGCTCACGCGGATTGCTGAGCTGGCTGCAGCGGGTACGGTTTCCGTTTTAGGAAACATGGCTTTGCAGGACCTAGTTGCAGCAAAGATTGTGTGCGTTCGCACTCGATCCCGGATATGTAATTTAGTAAAGATAGGTAAATTTTGATTTTCTACAAGATGGACGGTTCAGATCAAATATATGATCTCATTTTGGTCCCACCTGATCGGGTTTCACGGACGAGGTCCGTTTGCTGGCTAAAGACGTAGAGAGAGAGAGAGAGAGAGAGAGAGAGAGAGAGAGAGAGAGAGAGAAATCTCTCATTTTAAGTAAACGCGGGTCAGCCCACTGTTGACCGAACTGGCGGGCCCGGTGCACGCCGGGTATGGGTGTACTAGGTGCACTCGCACCACGCGTGGGATCCAACATAATGTTTGTGATAAATCCACACCGTCTATTCCTCTAGGTAGACCCCATCATACCCTCTGACCAAATATGGGGCAGATCCAAAGTTTACGTGGGCCATACGAATTGATCAATGATTTAAATGTCTATAGTGACAATCCGACGGTCAGATCGATTCAAAATAGATCATCAATGGTTAAAAGGTGCTTGAGAATTTATTTAGGTGGTTGGGGCCACCCATTCTATGATTTTATAACATTAAATGTTTTTATTAGTGTTAATTCAACATTTATTATTATTACCGTTATTACTATTATTATTATTATTATTTATTTCTTTTATATATTTTGTCATATATAATCTATATTATAACAAATTATTAATATATATAAATTATATGAATATCGGTAAGCAGAAATTAATATATATATTATTTGTATGGTCATATATGTATTAGGTTTTAAATTTTATATAAGTCATTAAATTTTTTTAGTATATTTTCTTTTTATGTATTACAGATTCTATAATTCGTAATTTATATTAACGATGTTGTAAGTATATGCATATAATATAGATTATAGTTACATATCATTTTAATACGAAACTTTAAATATTTATAAAATATATAAATGACATTCCATAGTATATATATTTAGGTTGTATTATTTTTTTGTATTTATATTAAATTAAATTAAATGGTAACACTCGAGTATTGAAAAGTATGGGGTGTTACACTGACTTTGATAGACTAACATGCTGTCCTCCATGGCATGCCTTTGATTTCACTTGGGGAAGATGTTTTCGGCTATCATAGTGCATTATTTCACACCTTGTGATTGTGTACACATCTCAATACCCATCCAAGTGTTGTAATCACAAGCGGAAGGCTGCCCGTATTCTTGGACAATCTCCCTTACCTATGGAGTGCAAGGTAGGGTCGTCGCCCGCTTTATCTTTGAATAGCTTCCACGATTCGTCATTTCAGAGCACATCCACCTTAATGTTAACTTGGTATGGCCCTTTATTGCAGTGTTCGGTAATAATATCCACCTTCTCTTTTCCTGCTTGCTTATATCATAATGTCAAATTGGATATGGGCAACATAAACATCTCTTGCTTTCTCCTGCTTCCATATGAACATCTTGCTCTAGCCACGATGCGACTTCTTCATTTTCTTCTTCATCAGCAGTAGCGCATGCCAACCAATCTTTACCCTAGAGGAGTGCATGGACACTTCTCAAATTTGTTGAGAATTGAAAATCAACTGCTTACATTGCCTATTCAATAACAAGTAGCATCATAAGTGAGTCACTGTAAGAAAATTATGCCGAACGGATGATTGTGACCATCACTATCTGTAGATAGATTTAGAACATTGGAAAGAAAATTTCCATTAGCTCACGTTCAACTCTAAGAATCAATGGTCAGGATTATTATTCAAACATGAATATGGAACAATAGTGTGTTTCTGGCAGAAGTGAAAATATTAACGGTTCGAACCATCAAATCATCTCATCATGTGGATGCTAGTTAGCAGGGACACATGAAACCGGCAAAACAAACTCCAACATACTTCAGGAAAAGATTTAGTGTTCCTGCTGCCACATCTCTGTATATTGAGTGTGGGTGGGAATTCTTGAGCATGTTTCTTTACTAACAAAATGTATGGAGGGAATCAAAGACTCAAATGTGTGTATGATACCCATCCACTAGAAATGGGCCGTGGGAGATATTAGTACACATGAGATTTTGTAGCAAAGAAAAAACGTGAGCAGTGCTCTGTGATAAAAGGATCTCGTCCTTCTTGGATTGGTCAAATACCAAATGTTTCTTCACATAAAAAGCCAAGCTGTTTCACTTGGTGGGAGTAAATCATTAGGTATTGTTATACATCTATCAAAAAAAGGATCACGAGGTATCATATAGTGATTGTATGGTATGCCTAGGCTTTTAATTTTTACAAGCCGGCCCATGGTTTCACCATTCAAATTAATGTTGATAAGATGGGACTCAATAGAGATGGCCCATGCACCAAAAATCCCTCCATTGGAAATCCTAATAATGGGAATATTTGGCCTCTTATGGGTTGAATGAGAACTTTTGGCCACCTATTATTGATCGGTTTATGATTCTCCATCTATGTGATTTTTGGTGTAGAAATGTAACATATATTTTAATTGTTTGAAACTTTAGAGTAAAAATCACCTTTTCACTTTTCGACCGTAATATCTTGTCCCACGATAAATAGGGAGGAGTGTAGAGAGAGATGACGGGATGTGGGATCCTTACTCTTGCTCGGGTGGTAGACTCACGAGTTTCAGCACCCAGTCAAAGGTTCAGAGTATCCATAGGTGGTGAAATTCCACTAGCGTGAGTGTGTGTTAAAAAAAAATTATAAAAAAAATAAAAAAAATTAAAAAAAAGTTGAAGAGATGTAAATTTCTCAGAAATTATGATACATTCTTTTCGAGGAAAATATATCATATGTGCAATCTACTCTATGGGTGGGTTACACCTATTCATTGAGTCGTGTCATTAGCCGTACATTGATTTTTGCGTCCAGATGAGTGGACTGGTCTAGTTTACATTCCAGTTTATGATCAAGATATGGTCCGTTACATATCAGTTGATGGTCGAGATATGGCCTGCTGTATATGTCCTGATTGGAGAACCTAATGTCATGTTTAGGAAGTGACAACTTATTTTGATTAGATAGTTATTTGATACCCTGGTAAGACTGATGGTTAGTGTGTAGACACCTGCAAATTATACAGATGGAATACTTTAAATTCAGCAATTTAAATTGTGTGACCTGTGGCACACCTATGTGGACCCAATGAGATACCGCCACATGTCAGTTGTATGAGCTAAATAATGGACAAAATCTTACTTGTATACTGAATATACTGTTTACACCTGGCCTAACACGACCAGATCAAAAGATCTAGAAGATGCATGCCACATGGCAACAATGTTATGCGTGGTGTAGATCAACTTCAAAAGGAGTTTGATACATGTACATGCAAGAGCATTATATGTTAGAATTATATCAAAGTATTCTATGCAAAAGCAAGAGTCTCTCTTTTTCTCAGCATTATATGCAAAAATCTTTTCAAAGTATATTTCTATCTAACATTAAATACTAGGGTCATGCTAAAAGCACCCTCTACGGATATCAAAGCCAAGTGACATAAGAGAGAGTCCATTGATGGAAGACTCTAGCCAACGCACGATTTGAAGAAGTGAGAGTCTCTCTCTTATACATGTAGCCATATACAGTAGCTTACACTGTCTTGAAAGAATCAAGGGGATTTATATAATCGATCATGTAAATCCTTCATAATGTTGAAGACTACACAAGACTACTGAATCATAAAAGCCAATAAAAGCAGCAATCAACCAAAAGCTCTAGGTCCACGTTAAACACAATCTATTTTCTTTTTACATTTTCTTTACTTTTATCCAAGCATAGCATAGCCTAGTCTTAGCATAAATCACTATTGTCCAACACTATTGCTATAGTACCGTAGAATAAATTGAATGTCCATAACCCTAAGTTTTTGAATCCCAATCAACTAAGTTCTTACTTAGAACATCATAGTTCTAGTCACATCCTGCTAACCATCCTTCTCAATTATCTGTTCTTATAGGCAAATCATGTACTTACCATTGTCGGTGTTTATTTCTCTAGTTTATTTGATATTTTGTCAATTGTAATGACCCATATTCATATATTAATAAAATTGATGTTATTTTAGTTTTTTTAGTTTAATTGTTCATCTTTATTCATTTAAGAAATACATTGAATGCTAATAATGGTGAAAGAAAAGTATTGAAGTCATAAGGCAAAAAGAATCCATAAGAAAAGACTAACCCCTATCCTTTTACAAATCACCTTATCGTTGATTACAACCGGTGGTTGTCTCGATAGCTGGATTTTCCAATCTGGTCCAACGTATTTGTTTCTGTACAAGGGTCACTAGCGTTCAATCAAACATTGAGTCGACTAAACTCTGGCATGTTTGCACATCATACACACACCCAAATCCGAATACAGGTCCTCAAACACTTGTGGCCTTGTATTTGATTGAATCGCATAAACATGACCTAAATTATGATTAATGGATGTTTCTAAATTACGATTGGTTAGATGATTCTAGATTATGATTAATGGACATTTCCCACTGTTAGCCACACCCCACTTGAGAATCAATTTATCGTTACCCAATATACCATGGACATTTCCTTATTGAATTCATACCGATGGCTATTTTTCGTTTGAAACATTCATTAAATGTCTATGCATCCCTTGGTTAGAAAAGAAAATAAGTGTGACTTCTAATCTATGGCCCATAGCCATGTTTTGAAAAGTCTACCTGAAATTCTTAATATTTCAAATGTAGAATGTTTCTGTGCCTTCATATCAACCACCACACTTTGCTGGAATATCAAAATTTCTCTCTTTAAGCTTACGAATATTGAGGAGCTATGAAAAGGGCTCCACATGCTCACTTGTTAGAAATTGTTGATAGTTGAAATCTAAATAAGAATTATTTCAAAGCATCATAAATCCCTTTATTAAATTAAGACAAAAATTGGAGCAGCATTGGGCTAGAACAATCGCTCTTGATTTTTTGTTATTCACGTATTCTCATTAAAAATGGTTTGTACTACACAGAAAAATGTAAGACACTACCACACAGCTTTAAGGTTTTGGGTGATTTGATGGAAAACCCAGATCACTCTTTGGTACATGTGCTTGTATGAATATATGTGTATGGGCCATTTTGTGCACTCTAGATATATAGTGAACCGTTATAGCTGTGTGTGGCATTGGTGAACATGCAAGCAATTAAGAATCTTTAGTGTAGCACATGAAAGATGAAGAACCATTTGTTAGTTTGAGGGATAATGCTAAAAGTCAATGTCATGGTTGTTGGGAATGGTTTTGGTTCTTTCCTGAGTATGGGATCTACTTTGGAATATAATTATTTTTGTTTTTGTTTTTGTTGGAACGCAAGAAAGAAATTATCTTATCATCTAGACTGGCCAAAGTAAAAAATATTATAAGAAAGGAGATCGAAAGACAAAAGATAGCAGCAACCCACATCTCAGGCCAGGAGAAAAGAAAAACATACACACTAAAATGTCCACACCCGGACCAGGAAAAGAGAAAAAAGCCCATATGCTGGTCTAGTGAGAGAAAACCCCCACCTGAGCCAGGAAGAAGTAAAACATTAGAAGCTTACAAAAGCAATCCTCAAACTGAAAGGACTCTCGTCCATGGAGAATGATTAACATCTCAAGCGATTGGAGAAGACAGATAAGGGGAGTAGATAAAGGAACATAACTGAGATTTTCAATTGTTTTTTTCCTTGAGTCAATAATTCTTGATATAATACATAGACAATTGATATTTAAATTTAAATGGTGAGTGAAGAGTTGCATTTGCCAAGAGGAGCAGTCTGAGTATTGAATAGTAGCAAGTGTCTTTATATTATCAAATCCAATGGTCCATAAACCTGAAGAGACAACAAAGCAGAGGTTAGAGAAACTAAAAAGTACAATTCTAATACTCTGGTCCACAATGCTTGTACAACTCTTTACAGATGAAAGCGCTTCTCCAGTGGAGAAAAGGCGCACGCAACCAATCCTAGAATCTCAAAGAGTAACATTATATATACAATCCCCAGCATAGGGTTGAAGGGGCTTCACTACCGTGTCTATGTAGAGTAGAAGGCACCTGAACATGGATATAAGAGGTGAGGAGGTACCAAGTTACACAGAGTGTACAGAGACTAATTTGCAATGATTAGGCTGATAATGAAAATAGGCATACTCCTAACATGATGAAGAATCCTTCTTAGAATACTTTCCTTTGAGAGAGATTTCTTGGAAACAATGCAATTGCTTTTTTCTCTCTAAACATGCCTAAACAAGAATGATATGGAATCCACAAGAGTGATATAAATCAGTCATATGGAATCGAAATGAAATTTTAGTTGCACAACGGGCCTTGGGCCTTCAGCCACTGTTGAAGAATGCATAGAATCAAAACTGGCCCCTTGGGTTCCGTTTGTCGGAGCCAATATGACTGTTAGATAATCAATCAAATGTAATATTTGATCAGTGATACATGTAAACTGGGATCCATTTTTAACTTTCCTATGTATATGCCACAAGTGTACAATTTCTCGGTACCTGTTTATCTTCGAAAGCATATGTTCCTGATCCGTCACCTGTGCATCATCCATGGGTAGGTAAACATTAGCTTAAGTCTGATATGCATTGTATTCCAACCCAAATGATGATAATTATAATAACGTAAATGGAAATCAAGAAGCTAGCTAAAGCCGCAGGTACGGAGACAGACACCCTGCCATAAACATGCAGCCAAATGGGCTATGGTAGTGTGTTTGACATAATGATATGGCCATTTCACTCTTCAGGTGGGCTAAAATGTAGAAACAATAATGCTAAAATAAGCCTTGAAGCATCAGAGGAAATTAGAACATGTAACGAATGTGGCATTAGCATACCAGAGGAAGAAAGAAAGCATGAAGATTAAAAGAGATTGGCTAATTCCACATACACGTGGGAACCATACATAACTGTATGTGTCACAATGTGGGAAATTTGTGACATCCGAACTTTTTATCAAGCGTGCTACACTGGTTAGATATTGTGACATAAAATCCAGGTCGTTTCAAACCTCAGGTGGGCCACGGCATTACATAACAAATGGATGGCCAGTAAAAAAACTGCCAATTTACTGTGTACGTTGTGGGACACCAAAAGAGTGAGATTCTCTGACGTTTAAGTAAGATGGATGTTAAGAATTATTTCTAATCTTACGGAAAGCTCCTATCTCAGACGTGTGCTTTCTGCTTGCACGTGCTCCCGCACGTAGATATGTACGGTTCCACACGCTTGTGCAATAAGCAATCCTCAAAAGAAAGAATATACCTTAAGTCCAACCGGTTGAACTGCAGGTTATGGTCCATCCATCAGAAAAATTATAACTAAAAACGTTCATAGGACATCCAACCTGTTCAATAGATTGGCCCCACCATGATTAACATTTTTGCAAAAAAGCATCCCTACCTACTTATTACGTTCACCACACTTTTATTTTGCATTTTTATCAAGGGATACATGCTTTTATATGTTGTGTAGCTCACTTGAATAGTGGATAGGGCTGATTTTTGTATTATCATGACAGGGCCAACCTGTTAGAAGGTTTGGATTTAACAAGAACTCAATAGTTTGGAATTTATCAATTAGACGGAATTTTAATCTGGACACGTTTATATATACCAATGTAATGGACGCGGATTTCCTGCAAAAGGCCTTCGCAGGAAGTACCTATTATTATGACATGAAACCAAATGTGAGTAGGATCCGATACCGAAAGGAACTTCCTACGAAAGGCTCTCGCAGGAAATCCGCGTCCCGATATAATATGATACCTCTTTAAACAGCGAATGGAATTGGGAGATGACTCTGTCGTCTCCTTCCCAATCTAACCTCTCCCACCAATTCCTTTCACCCTTTATCTGTTTAAGCCACGGCACACTGTCGGCCCCACCTTGCAGAGGCTGCAACTTTTTAAGCTTGGGACATTCATCCACATAAATTTTTTTCAATGAATGCCAATCCAATTGCGGCGGTGGAACAGCCTCTCCTCCTCCATAGATTCGCACCAATTCTGGTAGAGAGGATAATGTCAGATTTTCTAGTTTAGGTAGGAGACCCTCATTATCCACCACATCTGAAATGATCTCTTCTACTCCTCCGCAATCATCCACGATGAGTTTGACGAGATTAGGGAGCCCTCCCTTCATCTGAACGGACGACATAACGGTCTTCTTAAAGAAATGGCACCTCGAAAGCAGGAGAGTAGTCAGGTTATGGAGATCTTTAAGATTCGAGGTTTTGATTTTGAAGAACACATCATTGGGCGGTCCATCAAATACATGCTCCATTCCTCCACATCTCCACACTCGTATTTCTTCCAGTGAATTCCAATCCAGTTGCAGCAGGGGATCTGCCTCTCCTCCACATATGCGCACCAATTTCGGTAGATTAATTAATTTTAGAATTCTTAGTTTAGGTAGGAGACCCTCATTATCCACCACATCTGAAATGATCTCTTCTACTCCTCCGCAATCATCCACGGTGAGTTCGACGAGATTAGGGAGCCCACCCTTAATCTGCATCGCCGACACAACGCTCTTCTTCAAGCCATAGCAACAATCAACATTCAGAGTAGCGAGATTTTGAAGATTCACCACTAACCCCGTCGGCCAAATACTTGTCATTCTCGGTAGACGAGAAAGACGTAAGGATCTGAGTTTGGAGAGCACATCATTGCGTTGCTCCACCGTGGGTGGTCCATCAAATAAATGCTCCATTCCTTTACAACCACACACTCCGACATGGGTTAAATTATCCATTCCTTGCAATAAAACGGATGGGAGTAGATGCCTTAGTTCAGGACATCCACTCACTAGCATCATCTTAAGGTTATGAAATAAAAGGGTGGGAAGCAATCCCTCTTCATACGTAGTCACGACTTTCTTTAGATTTGGCAGATATCTCAACTTTAAACTCTGTAGATTACCGAAAGTATTTTTAGGAGACTCCTTTGCACTGACAACAAATTCCACGTCATCACATCCATAAACTGTAAGAGATTTCAAACTTGAGAATCCTCCACCGCGATTGAGTGCCTCTTGACCCTTGTAATCTGTTAACTTTAAACGGGTGGTCTCTAGTAAAAGCATTAGAGCCCATTCGGGGATGAGACTACAACCAACAATCTCCATATATCTCAACTCATCAGGGTTCAATCGAGGATAATCAAGGTCTAAATAAGCACGATCAGGCCTTGGGCCTATGCGGAAGTGAAACTTCAACTTTGTCGGATGTTTAATCAGAGGATAGTCTTGTGGGAAACTGTTGAGGGTCAAATATTGCATATTAGAACCCAGATATTATCTGGATTTACGAATATAATGCTATCTAATGGCTTGTTTTCTCATTCTTATGTTGCAAGGTGATTTTATGAGCATAGATGGAAAAAGGACGTTAAAAGTTGAGATTTAACGATCTGATGACGCCAAAGGCAAGGGACACACTCCAAGGGACCAAGATTGACAAATATACACGTTCAGAAATCCGAGAAAAGTAAGAAATTGAAGCTCAAGTGGCCTGAAGGACGTCCAGAATGCAAGATCACGAGGTTCCCACCATCCGTTCGGCTCGAAACTTCATACGTCGCCTGAGGACCATAAATTAACCGTACACATAAAATTTCAGCCGTTAAATCTCTCTAGAAGTTGCCCAACAGTCAAATCAGCCCATAAATTCTCAATTTTGGGGCCCACCTGCTATTCGGATATGCTTTAAAATCGGTCTGAACAACTTAAATGAGATGAGAAAAGAGATGGACGGAGCAGATTTCTCATATACATCACTGTTGGACCCACCTGTGCATTGCACGTGTACAACGAGGGTACTCTAGTCGTGCATGGCAAGTGTCAGAGACGGCTTGACCGTCTCTGACCGAAAGAAAGAAAAAAAAAAAAAAAAAATTTCTTACGCACCACGTTAGCGCATGGACGGTTGGTGTCCGTTTTGCGGATGATAGTGGGCCCCACCCATTGCCCGTATGGCCGATCTGATCCGTCCACCGTGTAGAGGGCTTCGAGAACTACAAAACCATGCTGACCTTTTGCACCCGTGCATGCACACATGTGAGATACAGAGGCCACAAAAGGGCTGCTCGGTAACGTTCAAAACTGATTCTTCTGTGATTTCTTCTCTGGGCCACGTCAATGGACGTTCAAAATCACCCATTCTTGATTGAAATTTCGTTCTGAATCCAATGGACGGGGTGGATTTTTCAGAAAATGCTTCTGTGGGACCCACCGACCACAACAGCGAAATGGTGCGAAAGGTTTCGCACATCTGCGAAAACCGACTTTTTCGGACAGTTTTGGCCCACCATCTTTGATCATATGGCAGATCTGAACCGTCTATCATGTAGAGAACTCAAGAAAGTACTAAGGGACGATGTTTCTTTGAAATTTGAGCGAGGAAAGTGGCGTGTTTCGAGGCACCGAACTTGGCTGCAAAAATTACACTCCGTGTCCTACTACAAATTTGTCACTGACTCCAGCCTTCCAGAAGCTATAAAAGGAGGTTTTGGACGTGGGGAGCATTCATTCAAGGCTAGGAAGGAAGAAAAAGAGAGACGTGGAGGCTTGGGTTTGGACGTGGATTAGAGAGAAGAGAGAGAAACAGAGATTTTTGGTTTTCTTTCTTATTTATTATTTTTTCTTTTTCTTCTTCTTTCTTTTATTTTCATTTAGGAGATCCAGCTATCCATGTTTGGCTAAACCTCCTAGCTAGGGCTAGGAGGTGAAGCTTCTAGTGAGATGGGAAATTTGATTTTATTTTAATTTTAATTCATGAATTGACGTTGATTTTAGTTAATTATTATGGGAATGTTTTAGATTTTTAATGGTCTATTGTGACTGAAAATACAATGGGTCTGCAATGGCTTTGAATATTTCCGTTCTCTTTAATGTTTATGATGTTAGGAAGCTCTGTTATTCACCATAGTCTCCTGGGCATGGTTGGATGTCGGTACCATTCCTAACTTTCATACATGTGATTGGGTGGTAATTAGTTTAATTCTGTTGTTTGCCATAGTCTTTTGGGCATGGTTTGGTGATGGAATCCATTCTAATTCATCTTCCTTTCATCTCTTTGAAAACTAGATCAACGGCAGTTTAGTAATTTCCATAATTTTTGATGCAAGCATAAGTTCTCCCTGATCTCTACAAGTGGATCCTCTAAATCCCTAGTTTCCTTATCTCTGATTTTCTAAGCTTTAGATAATAATTTCACAATTATTTCTCAAATCACAAATAGTTTAGATTTCACCTTATTCTAGTTCTAGTTCTAGTTAATTTTAGATAACGTACAAGTTTCAGTCCCTTGGGATTCGACCTCGGTCTTACCGAGTTATTACTACATCACAACCCTGCACTTGGGGAGTGAACAAGTTTTTGGCGCCGTTGCCGGGGACTGTCGGCTACGTTTTTCTGAAATTAATTAGTTTTAGGATTAGTTTAGGATTAGATTTTCTTTTTAGAAATTTTTAATTCTAGGTTTAGAAGCTTGATTATTTTCCTTATTAGAACTTTTTTCTAACTTAAGAAATTTGCTATTCTTCCTTCTATTTGATTTTTAGAACTAACTTAATTTTTCTGTTTTGTAGGAAACTTCTGATTTAGTAAGCTCTTTTTAATTTTTTTCTTTTTTTAGAATTTTTTTTCTTTTCTTTAGAAATTAGTTTACTTTTAATTAGAACTTTCTATTCTTAGAAACTAACTTATTTTGTTTTGTTTTGCAAATTCTTAACCTAGGACTCCAACTTTGGTAACCTCTTTCCATCTTTTCCCTTTATTTTTTAGATTTCTTCTTCCTTTTTTTTAGGTTTAAGTTAGAATTTGAGGGCTGAGTGTGTTTTATGCCCCATTGGGCACGCGACAACACTTGACGTCTCGTGACTGAAGGAGGATTAGTTGAGGGGTTGACTATCCATCGCAGGACTAGACACCACTTGAATTCTCCTGAGTTAGAAGACGTTATGGCTGAAAATCAACCTCAAGCACTACCCCAACCAAGGGTTGAGGAAGTACATGATGAGAATGAGGTGCATCAAACACCCCCGCCTCGTACTTTACGAGATTATTTACAACCGGCAGGGGTGAGTACGCCCTCATGCATGATTTTTCCTGAGAATACAGGACATATGGACATCAAGCCATGGGTTATCCAACTCCTTCTTAAGTTTCATGCGCTTGAATCTGAAGAATCATACTTGTATCTGAAAGAATTCGATGAAATCATAAGCACCTTATACTTTCCTAATGTATCTGAGGATACTATTAGGCTGAAACTCTTTCCATTTTCCTTGAAAGAAAAAGCCAAGACGTGGTTACATTCACTGCGTCCTAGATCCATTGGCACATGGAATGATATGCAGAGGGAATTTATAAAGAAATTTTTCCCACATCATAAGACAATTACCCTCAGGAGAGCAATCATGAACTTTACCCAAAAGGAAGATGAAACATTCTTCCAATGTTGGGAAAGGTTTAATGATCTGGTTAATGCATGCCCACAACATGGCTTTGAAATATGGCGCATTACGAATTTTTTCTATGATGGGCTAACATCTTCCATGCGTCAAATGGTCGAGACAATGTGTAACGGAGAATTCATCAATAAAAATGTCAACGAGGTATGGGATTACCTCGATAGTCTCGCTGAAAAAACACAATCATGGGACTATTACCCAAGGACGAATACTACGTCTAGGCCGACTCATTCAAGGGAAAAAGGAGGAATATATCTCCTGAAAGAGGATAATGATCTTAACGCTAAGGTGGCCAATCTCACCAGAAAATTTGAGGCCATGGAAGGAAAGAAGGAAAAGGTTAATGAAAGTGTTTACGGCATCTTTGATTGCAACATTCATACTACTGAAAATTATCCTTCAATACCTGCCTTTCGAGAAGTATTGAATGAACAATCTAATGCCGTAAATAACTATCAAAGACCTTTCAATGGACCACCCTCTAATACGTACAATCCTGGCTGAAAAAATCATCCGAATTTTAGTTGGAGGAACGGACAAACTGCTACCCCTCAAGGTTTCTTCAATCAAAATCCAAATCAGGGGAAACCTCAAGAAGAATCGGTTCAAATTTCCATACAAGAGCTGGCTCGGACAACGTAAGGAATTTCAGATTTTATGCAAAAAATAGATTCACGTATGACGGCTATAGAAAAAGGGATGCTCCCTGCACAATCACTCCCTAATCCGAAACCGCAATACGAGACAGGTGATCCCAGCTCTTCAAATCAAATGGGGCACGCTAAATCCATCACCACTCTTAGGAGTGGGAAGGTTATTGACAAAACTCTTCCGGTTAGGCCCAAAAAGCCTCAAGAACCAGAAGAGGACAACAACGATGGATCTAGTGGCGCCCTACAAAAATTTGAACCGGAACCTTTAGAAAAGCCAGTTGCTCCGTTTCCCCAACGGTTGGTTGAACCAAGACGTTTATCTAACTCTCAGAATATCCTAGAGGTGTTGAAACAAGTGAAAGTCAACATTCCTTTGCTTGACGTTGTAAAACAGATTCCTTCATATGCTAAATTTCTAAAGAATTTATGCACTACCAAACGACGGAAAAGTGTTCAAAAGAAGATCTCCTTGACTGAGAAAGTGAGTGTCATCCTGAAACAAGGTGTGCCGCAAAAATTCAAAGATCCCGGTTGCCCAACCATATCGTGTGTGATCGGGAACTATCGAATTGATCACGCACTTCTTGACTTAGGAGCAAGCGTCAATCTGATTTCTTACTCGGTATACCAATAGTTAGGTTTGGGTAAATTAAAACCCACTCGAACCATACTACAACTTGCTGATCGTTCTGTTCGTATACCAAGAGGGATCATCGAGGATGTGTTGGTCCAGGTGGATAGATTCTACTACCCTGTTGATTTTATCATCTTGGACACTGAACCCATCAATGACACGAGCACTCAAATTCCCGTCATTCTTGGTCGCCCATTCCTGTCTACTTCAAATGCAATTATCAATTGCAAGAATGGTGTCATGACTATGTCCTTTGGAAATTTGACATTGGAATCGAATATCTTTTTCAATAATGGCAGCAACTCAGATGATGATGACGATTTCCACGATGTTAACATGATTGATTCTTTTGTGGAAGATAGAACACCTCTCACCTTATCCTCTGATCCTCTAGAGACGTGCCTGGCCTACTCCCATGATCTTGATGATGATATAATTAAGGAGACGTGTGCCATGCTTGATACTGCACCGGTACTTGAAGTTAACCGGTGGAGGCCACAAATTGAAGAATTGCCCCAAACTGATGTAGTGCATCTACCGTCTAACCTCAAGCCACCGAAGCTTGACCTAAAACCTTTGCCCTCTGATTTAAAATATGTCTATTTAGGTCAAGATGAGACATATCCAGTGGTGATCTCTGCCCACCTGGAGAAAGAACAGGAGAGTATGCTGATATCTACTCTCATTGAGCATAAGGGAGCTCTTGGATGGACGATAGCGGACTTCAAGGGAATTAACCCATCGATTTGTACTCACCGTATATATCTTGAGGACAATGCAAAGGCTGTTCAGCAATCACAACGTAGATTAAATCCAAACATGAAGGAAGTGGTTAAGGCCGAGGTTCTCAAACTATTGGATGTGGGGATCATATACCCCATATCCGATAGTCAATGGGTGAGTCCAACTCAGGTGGTTCCTAAGAAGTCCGGGATCACCATCGTAGACAATGCCAATAATGAACTCGTGCCGACTAGAGTTACCACTGGTTGGAGAATGTGCATTGACTACAGAAAGCTGAATACCGTCACAAGGAAAGACCACTTTTCTTTGCCCTTCATTGATCAAATCCTAGAAAGGCTAGCTGGTCATTCCTATTATTGTTTCCTTGACGGGTATTCAGGTTATAATCAGATTGAAATCGCCCCTGAGGATAAGGAAAAGACCACATTTACATGTCCCTATGGCACCTTTGCTTACAGAAGGATGTCATTCGGGCTATGTAATGCCCCTGCCACCTTTCAGCGATGCATGACGAGTATCTTTTCTGACATGGTGGGGAAATATCTAGAGGTCTTCATGGACGATTTCTTTGTTTTCGGTTCATCTTTCAGCGAGTGCTTAGCAAGTCTTAAATGTGTGCTGAAAAGATGTGAAGAAAAAAATTTGGTACTTAACTGGGAGAAGTGTCATTTTATAGTTCAAAAGGGAATTGTGCTTGGGCATATCATCTCGTCCAAAGGAATCGAGGTAGATAAGACAAAAATTGATCTTATCTCTAACCTACCTCCACCCAAGAATATCAGGGACGTGTGATCCTTCTTAGGACACGCAGGCTTTTACAGACGATTCATAAAGGAATTTAGTCTCCTCTCTCATCCTTTATGTAATCTTCTTCAAAAGGATACACCATACGAGTGGACTGAGCAGTGCCAAGAAGCTTTCACTAAGCTTAAGGGCATGCTAACTACTGCACCTATCATGCAGCCACCTGACTGGAGTCTTCCTTTTGAACTTATGTGCGACGCCTCTGATTATGCTCTTGGAGCGGTTCTAGGCCAGAGAAAAGATAAGCGGCCTTACGTTATTCACTACGCAAGTAGGACTCTAAATCCTGCCCAAGTGAACTACTCGACTACGGAAAAGGAACTCTTAGTTGTAGTGTTCTCTTTGGACAAATTTAGGTCTTACCTGATCGGATCTAAGATCATCATCTACACAGATCACGCGGTACTTAAGTATCTTCTTTCTAAGAATGATTCTAAGCCCCGCCTGATACGATGGATCCTTCTACTCCAAGAATTTGATTTGAAAATTAAAGATAAAAAGGGAGTAGAGAACGTAGTGGCCGATCATCTTTCTCGCCTTAATACCTCTGATTCCCTTGAGGCGACCCATATCAATGACATGTTCCCTGATGAACAACTGTTTAGAGTCTCCCATTCACCTTGGTTCGCTGATATTGCTAATTATCTTACTACAGGTGCCATACCGACACACTGGACGTCACAAGATAAGAAGAAATTCTTTACCAAGGTGCGTAACTTTTTCTGGGACGATCCATATTTGTTTAAATATTGCTCAGACCAAATCTTAAGGAGATGCGTACCAGACGATGAGCATCAGAGTGTCATCTCCTTCTGTCACTCACAGGCCTGTGGTGGTCACTTTTCTGCTAAAAAGACCACGGCCAAGATTTTACAGTGTGGCTTCTACTGACCCACTATGTTCAGGGACACTCATGAGTTTTGCAAGGCTTGTGAGCGTTGTCAGAAATTGGGAGCATTATCCCGTCGAAATATGATGCCCTTGAATCCCATCCTTATGATAGAAGCATTTGATTGTTGGGGCATTGATTTCATGGGACCATTCCCCCAATCATTTGAAAATCTGTATATTTTGCTCGCCGTAGACTATGTCACTAAATGGGTCGAAGCAATTCCGTGCCGCAAAAATGACCATCGCACAGTCATTAAATTTTTGAAAGAAAATATCCTGTCGCGATTCGGAACACCTCGAGCCATCATTAGTGACGGGGGCTCACACTTCTGCAATAAACCATTCGAGAGTTTAATGAAGAAATACGGTATCTCGCATAAGGTGAGCACCCCATACCATCCACAAACAAGTGGACAACCTGAGATTTCCAATAGAGAGATCAAACATATCCTAGAGAAAACGGTTAACCCTGATCGTAAGGACTGGTCAATCCGATTGACCGATGCCTTATGGGCGTACCGTACTGCTTTCAAAACTCCTATTGGAACATCTCCCTTTAGACTTGTCTATGGGAAAGCCTGTCACTTGCCTGTGGAATTGGAACATAAAGCATACTGGGCGATCAAAAATCTGAATTTCAATCTGGACAACGCTGGCTCGCTATGCAAACTTCAGTTGAATGAACTTGAAGAAATCCGGAACGATGCATATGAGAACTCGAGAATTTACAAGGACAAGATGAAGGCGTTTCATGATCAACATATTCTACGAAAATCATTCACGCCTGGTCAGAAAGTCCTCTTGTATGACTCTCGACTACATCTCTTTCCAGGTAAGCTTCGATCTCGTTGGACCGGCCCTTACATTGTTGTCACTGCTTATCCTCATGGGGCCGTCGAGATAAGAGATCCCGACAATGGCAAGGAGTTTAAAGTAAATGGACATCGATTAAAGCCATTTGTTGAGACATTTGATTCAGAGGACATGTCCATGCCTCTGATTGCTCGTGTTTACCAGGACTGATCTCCTAGTCTGATGGAGGTATATGTAGGTTTATCGCTTTCATAGGTTTAGATTAGTCGCTTTCATAGGTTAGTTAGTTTAATGTTTGTGGGTAACATTACTGCATACCCTCACGAGACTACAACTCGTCCACTAGGGGTAACCTAGGGGTTTAAAGGCTTGTTGCATACGCTAAATGCAATCGAGAGCACCTGCGAAAGTGGTATAGGTAAGATTTTATTTTTGTTATTTTTGTTCTGCTTTTTACTTTCGTTGTCCCATGTGCATTGCATGCTCATATCTTTTACATTGAGGACAATGTAGATTTTAGGTCGGGGGTGGGAGATTAGGTTTCCTAATCAGTATTTTCTTGGTCTTGAGCAAAAATTGTGAAATTTTTTTTAAAAAAAAAAATTCTGAAAATTTATACAAATTCGAAGTGATTTTGACAGATATCCCTAATTTAGATTTTCAAGGTACATAATGGTGGATTTATGACTCTTGGATTCCGTATCTGTTAGATTTCATAGTTAAGTGAATTATTAATCCATGATTAGAAGTTGTAAACATTGATTGAATCATGATTTCAGGACACGTCTTGCTTACACATTAAGATTTCAGTTCCATATCGAAGGATTAACTTGGTAATCACTAAGCACGAAAGGAACCAGTCTGAAATATCTTGCCATCATGGTATAAAAATTGAAAAGGTTGGATAATTAATCTTCACCATAGGTTTGCTCCCTATATGTGTAGAGTTAATTCCCCATGAATGATATGTGAAAAAGAGTCAGGTGTACGATCTTCACCATAGGTTTGCTCCCTATAGGTAAGGATTTGATTCTCCTTCCTTGGCATTACTTTGAATAGAAAAATCACAAGTTAATAGGTTAATGTATGAGGCAAGTTTTGGATTAGATTTTGGTTGTCATGAATTTTCTTGTTGGTTACCAATGATATCATGAAATTGACGATTGGATCTCTTAATGATGATAAGCCGAGATTAGACTATACATCCATGGATCTCAATGTTCAAAATTTTTTTAATTGATGGATTAATACTTTACACTTGATTATGAAGTCTACCGTGTGCTTGAGCTCAGGAGAAAACAATTTCTAACATTCATGGATATTAAATTTCTCGTATTTTGTTCAAAATCTCACTCGATTTCATAGAAAGTTCTCCTATAATTCTCAACTTATTTTTCACATATTTTGCTCGGGACTAGCAAAATGCTGGTTGGGAGTTGTGTTGAGGGTCAAATATTGCATATTAGACCCCAGATATTATCTGGATTTACGAATATAATGCTATCTAATGGCTTGTTTTCTCATTCTTGTGTTGCAAGGTGATTTTATGAGCATAGATGGAAAAAGGACGTTAAAAGTTGAGATTTAACGATCTGATGACGCCAAAGGCAAGGGACACACTCCAGGGGACCAAGATTGACAAATACACACGATCAGAAATCCGAGAAAAGTAAGAAATTGAAGCTCAAGTGGCTTGAAGGACGTCCAGAATGCAAGATCACGAGGTTCCCACCATCCGTTCGGCTCGAAACTTCATACGTCGCCTGAGGACCATAAATTAACCGTACACGTCAAATTTCAGCCGTTAGATCTCTCTAGAAGTTGCCCAACAGTCAAATCAGCCCATAAATTCTCAATTTTGGGGCCCACCTGCTATTCGGATATGCTTTAAAATCGGCCTGAACGACTTAAATGAGATGAGAAAAGAGATGGACGGAGCAGATTTCTCATATACATCACTGTTGGACCCACCTGTGCATTGTACGTGTATAGCGAAGGTACTCTAGCTGTGCATGGCAAGTCTCTGACCGAAAGAAAGAAAAAAAAAAAAAAAATTTCTTACGCACCACGTCAGCGCACGGACGGTCGGTGTCTGTTTTGCGGACGATAGTGGGCCCCACCCATTGCTCGTATGGCCGATCTGATCCATCCACCGTGTAGAGGGCTTCGAGAACTACAAAACCATGCTGACCTTTTGCACCCATGCGTATACATGTGTGAGATACAGAGGCCATAAAAGGGCTGCTTGGTAACGTTCAAAACTGATTCTTCTGTGATTTCTTCTCTAGGCCACGTCAATGGACGTTTAAAACCACTCATTCTTGACTGAAATTTCGTTCTGAATCCAATGGACAGGGTGAATTTTTCAGAAAATGCTTCTGTGGGACCCACCGACCACAACAGCGAAATAGTGCGAAAGGTTTCGCACATCCGCGAAAACTGACTTTTTCGGACAATTTTGGCCCACCATCTTTGATCATATGGCAGATCTGAACCGTCTATCATGTAGAGAACCCAAGAAAGTACTAAGGGACAATGTTCTTTGAAATTTGAGCAAGGAAAGTGGCGTGTTTCGAGGCACCGAACTTGGCTGCGAAAATTGCACTCCGTGTCCTACTACAACTCTGTCACTGACTCCAGCCTTCCAGAAGCTATAAAAGGAGGTTTTGGACGTGGGGAGCATTCATTCAAGGCTAGGAAGGAAGAAAAAGAGAGACGTGGAGGCTTGGGTTTAGACGTGGATTAGAGAGAAGAGAGAGAAACAGAGATTTTTGGTTTTCTTTCTTATTTATTATTTTTTTTTTTTCTTCTTCTTTCTTTTGTTTTCATTTAGGAGATCCAGTCATCCATGTCTGGCTAAACCTCCTAGCTAGGGCTAGGAGGTGAAGCTTATAGTGAGATGGGAGATTTGATTTTATTTTAATTTTAATTCATGAATTGACGTTGATTTTAGTTAATTATTATGGGAATGTTTTATAGGTTTTTAATGGTCTATTGTGACTGAAATTACAATGGGTCTGCAATGGCTTTGAATATTTCCGTTCTCTTTAATGTTTATGATGTCAGGAAGCCCTGTTGTTCACCATAGTCTCCTGGGTATGGTTGGATGTCGGTACCATTCCTAACTTTCATACATGTGATTGGGTGGTAATTAGTTTAATTATGTTGTTTGCCATAGTCTTTTGGGCATGGTTTGGTGATGGAATCCATTTTAATTCATCTTCCTTTCATCTCTTTGAAAACTAGATCAACGGCAGCTCAGTAATTTCCATAATTTTTGATGCAAGCATAAGTTCTCCCTGATCTCTACAAGTGGATCCTCTAAATCCCTAGTTTTCTTATCTCTGATTTTCTAAGCTTTAGATAATAATTTCACAATTATTTCTCAAATCACAAATAGTTTAGATTTCACCTTATTCTAGTTGTAGTTCTAGTTAATTTTAGATAACGTACAAGTTTCAGTCCCTTGGGATTCGAGAGTTATTACTACATCACAACCCTGCACTTGGGGAGTGAACAGAAATGTTTCACTTCCACAATACGGAGATGTAAATTAGATAACTCTTTCAAAGATGCCACTTCACTCAAAGAGGTGTTGCTACTGCTGCTGCTGCTTGCATCTTTTTCTTCAGCCTTCCACTCTTGGAAACTGTTCCACATCTTCAATTCTTCCAGGAGAGTCAACCTTGATATAACACCACTTGGAACAATTTTAAGATTAACAGTATCTGTTAAGTCCAAGCTCCGCAGATTGACCAATTCTCCAATTTCATTTGGCAACTCACGTAACCAATCGTTAAATGACAGATCGAGAAATTGAAGCTTCTTCAGTCCCCCAAGTGCTAGCAAACAATTCCCTTCTTCAAACCTGCATCTCCTCAGACAAAGCACCCGTAGATTCACCAGGTTTGACAGTACTGGTATCTTACTGATAGCTGTTCTGCCTAGATCCAGAACCCGAAGGTCTTTTGTTGCTTTCCAAAACCAACCTTGAAGTTCAGTCAGCTGCTTATTTTCCGGCATCGTCAATGTCAGCAATTTAGGACGATGCATCCCTTCTGGCAGTTTATTAATTCCACATCCCCAGAGAGAAATCCTCTTGTATTCCTCCCAACTTTTCCCCTGTGGAAAACCTTTCAATCCGATTCTCACAAAAGATTTGCAGTCCTTACATTCTTCTGACGAAATCCCTAACAATGTCGTGCATCTTTACATACCCTTCCTCTTCACCTGCTAATAACAAACAAGAAGATTTGAGTTCTTCAACCAAAGCGTGCCCTTTATTTAATGCTTCTTCCAAACTTTCAACATCTTCCAAAATGCCTTCACCCATCCACAATCTAATCATCCAGTCCACATGAATATCATAATCTTCAGGAAACAGGCAGCAGAACAAGAAAGCTGGTTTTAGCTGAGGTCGCAAATGGTCGTAGCTAATTTTGATAGAATGGTATACCCCGTTCTCCATACCTTTGATATCGCTTGCCACAGATTTCTTCAGCTGTGACAGTGCATTATCCCATACATTAGAATTTGTCCTACCTCTTAGTGCCCGTCCAAGTGTGATAATTGCTAGGGGAAGACCGCCACATTCCTTTAGAACCTCCCTCGCCTTGCTTTGCAAGGAAGAGTCATCTACAACAGCACCTGCTTTTTCTTTGAATAGTTTCCATGATTCCTCTTCTGAGAGCACTTTTACTTGAATGTTAACTTGGCTTTCCATTCCTTGACACACATCTTCATTACGTGTTGTGAATATGATTTTACAACCTTCATGGCTGTTAGTAGAGGGAATTCCTACACCAGCCAAATCAAGTCGCTCCCACAAATCATCCAATATGATGAGAAATTTCTTCTCTTGCAGCAATCTATTCCTCAAATCAATTCTTCGCGAGGACTCGGTCCCATCCTGGAGTGTGAAACCCAATCTGTTTGCAATGTCGCCCTGGATCCTTTTGATGTCCACGTCCTCTGAAACAGTCACCATTATGACTTTATTGAATTCTTGTCTCCCATCTAACCCATTGTTCACATTTTTCACAAGGGTAGTTTTGCCCACACCACCCATGCCCCATACTCCAATTATTTTGGTATTTTCATCACGTAAAGCACTCATGACTTCTTGGAGAGATGATTCTACTGATGGTAGACCCTGGATTGATGGAGCTTCCTCATTTATGACGGTCGGAAGGGATTGGGGCATTGTCATCTTCGTCTTGTCTGGATTCCCATCATCATAGTGCCTAACAATGCTCTCCGTCATCTGTTTCGCCTGCTTACTTTTACTGCAACGCCATTTCAGATTCAGACGACGTAGACATCCCTTGTTTTCTGCCACTTTTTGCTGTATCGTCGCTGCTTCTTGCATCATTTCGGCAGCTCGTGTTAGCCATAGCCTAACTTCTGGGGTTTCTTCTTCACCATTGGAGTGGTCCGGGCTTACCAATCGATCTATGCGCTCCTTCCTGGCCACCAGATCTTGTACGCGGTCTTTCAGATCCTTAACGTTGTCATTAAAATGCATAAGATAGCCCACATGTTCCTCAAGATAAGGGCATGCACACTTTCCGACCTCGACTGCAGCTGAACCCGCCACCTTTTCCATTGCCTATTCAACACAATTAGCATCATAAACAACAAAAATAACAAGAACAAAGAAAAATTGAATTATTTTACAAAATGAGTAGTAATGAAACTTGTTATAGGCAACTAAATTTAGCTCAATGACAAGTTAATCATTAAAAAAACTCAGGATTCAGCAACTACACTTGGTTGACTCCATTTGAGATTGATTGCCAAACATATTTTGGATCAGCCAGATTTTTTGTCTCAGAATTAGAGAATATGAGGGATTTCACATGATGGAAGGATTGGATTCCTTGCCCACATCACGATGGCCCCATGCACCGCTGTAGAATAAGCCTATTCTACAAAATTATAGATGAACAACACCGGCAGTTATTTTAGCAAGACAAGTTCAAATTGTTTGGCTTCCTAGGAACAAATCATGAAGGCTGGATCCTTACTAAAGGTAGTAGAATAACTATTCAACACCGCATGTTAACCTACAGGGCTTGGGGCGATTCAGAAACCTGGATCTAGGTAGCTTTTGGGGCCTCTGGGCCCCTTTTGGGGGCCTTCATGGTGGTGTTTTCTAGTAAATCTTCTTTGCGATAGGTGACCCGAGCCTTGGTTTTTTGTGGCTTTGCGGTCCCCCGAAGTAGAGTCCTTGTATTTTCTGTTTTCCTTTGAATGATATTCAGGGCTCTGTTTTTTTTCTTTTTTTAATAAAATAAAATAATAATAATAATAATAATTAAAAAAAAACCTACATGGAACGCGAATTAGCTGTGATGCCAGATACAGCCAGGTGGGGGCGATCCTGACCGTGGAGCCCACCTTGATGCATGGACCATATATCCACACTGTCCATCCATTTTTTTCAGCTTATTTTAGTGCATGGTCCCGAAAATGAAAAAATACAAATCTCTGGAGGATCACATGGTAGGGATTGAATTCCCACAATTAAAAGCTTCTTAGGGGCCATAAAAGTTTTGGATCCATCTGCTACTTGTGTTTTCCCTTCGTCTACGTCTGTGGGACCTTATTATTAGGTTGGATGACGAATAAACTTTACACTCAACCATATGAGGTTCTTAATGGTCGGTGTTGAATGACCGCTGTTCCGTGATTCAACCCAGATTTGTATTGATCTGCTTCAATTTTTGGGGGATTTTTATAAACAAGTGCCTCATGATACACTATTTACATATATGTAAGTTTTTAAATTATGTTTTCATTAAGATACTCAGATACTTCATTAATTAAGTTATTGTCAGAGAGCTACCGTATGTTAATTTTTCTTAAATGACAAAAACTGCCACTAATTAATGTAACTACGTAAGAAAAAAACATTGCTGTGGCACCATAATCCAACCAAGCAAGGGATGTGTCGGGCCTACCATTATATATGGGTTTTATACACACCGTCCATCCATTATTACAAGTAATTTTAGGATACGAGCCCCAAAATGAGGTAAATCCAAGGCTCAAGTTGACCACACCGCAGGAAGTAGTGGTGATAATGATACCCACTGTTAAAACTTTCCCAGGGCTACTTTGATGCTTATTTTCCATCCAACCTGTTCATAAGATCATATAGCCTTAGGTGACAGGAACATGAAGTTTTTTCTGAAACAGGACTGCATTTGGGAATCTTTTCCAGAACCTCAAATTGGCTGAAACGGACCTGTGCAGAGCTGAAATGGAGGCCCCAGGTGTTGCTGACCCAACCATGCTGCAGACGCTCCAATCAGGTAGGAAGAGGATGACCCAACTCGAGCTCTATGAGAAGATTTTTTGGAAACAAAAATCTAGATCTCATTGGCTGCAAGAAAGTGATAGCAACACGAAGTTTTTTCATGCAACAGCGACAGGAAAAGCAAGAAGGTATACCATCCAAGAGATCGCCCAAGAAGGGGGGTAGTGACCCTAACATACAAAGATGCAATCAAGAACCTTGTTGTACTGTTCTTCCAAAATATCATGCAAAGTGATCAGGAAGCCCAGGAAGGAAATCTCCTCAGCATTATTTCCCATTCCGTAACCGAGGAAGACAACAAGTTCATTCTTTTCGAACCTTCTATGGAGGAGGTGCATGAGGTAGTCAAAGCCCTCCCCCTGGATGAAGTGCTGGGTCCTGATGGCTTTTCGGGAGCATTCTTCCAAGCATGTTGGAATACGGTGAACCAAGATATCCTCTTGGCAGCTAGATTCTTCTTTAAAGGAGGAAGCCTCCCAAGGTGTCTCACCTCGACCCTCCTGCGCCTCATCCCCCAAATAAGTTCACCCAAATTTTTTTCAGATTTCGACCTATTAGCCTGTGCAATTGTTTATACAAGATCTTTTAAAAAATTACGCAACAAGGTCACAAGGTTGGGTAGGATTCTCCCCAACATTGTCTCGCCAGAACAGGGTGCATTTATGCAGGGTATGTCCATAGCGGAAAGCTATGCGTTGGTCCAAGAGATCTTCCAGGATATCAATATAAAAACAAGAGGGGGAAACATTTTGCTGAAGCTAGATTTGAAAAAAACCTACAATAGGCTCAATTGGGCTTTCCTGAAGAAGGTAGTTTCTAATTTTGGCTTCGACAACAATTGGATTACCTTGGTGGAATGGTGTTGGTCTAGCTAACTCATGATTCTCGATCCTCATCAATGAAGAGTCATCGGGTTTCTTCAAATCATCAAGAGGGCTCCGCCAAGGAGATCCAATCTCGTCAGGCCTATTCATTCTAGTAGCAGAAGTCGTAGGTCGGGGCTTCAATCAACTTATGGAAAGTGGCTTATGTCAATCCTTCAAGACACGTAGAAATTGTTCGATAGTTTCTCATCTCCTCTTTGCAGATGATATAATCCTCTTCGCTAATGGTAGCAGTGACTCCCTAAAAAAAGATTGCTCAATTTCTTAATACCAACAAGAGCTTCTTCATATCGTCATCGTCTCAAACCGACTCTAGAAGTAGAGTAGCAGCAAATATTCTGGGATTCCATAAGGCAACTCCTCCATTTACATATTTTGGGACGCCTATCTTCCAAGGTAAACCGAAGAGATTGCATTTTCAAAGTTTGATTGATAAAATTCAGCAGAGAATAGCGGACTAGAAGAGCAGGATCCTCTCTCAAGTGGGTAGGCTGACCCTGATTAACCATGTGCTTTCCAATGTCCCCATTCACAGGCTGGCGGCAGTGGATGTCCCGTCCTACGTCTTGGCCAACCTTGAAAGGTCCGTCTCTGATTTCTTTTAGGGTGGGAAGGCAACAAGAAGAGATGTCACTGGGTCAATTGGAAGAAGATGGTCCTCCCAAAATCAGAAGGGGGACTAGGCCTGAGAAATTTGATGTCAGTATTGCAAGCCTTCAAGATCAAATTTGCTTGGACTATCCATTTCAGGGGAACATCTGGTTGTTGGTGTAAATATGTGAAAGCAAAATATGCAGCAGACTACCAAGCAGATGGGGGTGTAAATCTTTCATCTTCAGCTTCTCCCTTCTGGAAATAGGTCTAAAAGTTTGGACCATTTGTGTCGGAACGATCCCGCTGGCTTGTGGACCGAGGGGAGATGAGTTTTTGGGATTGAGATTGGTCTGGCCTGGGCCCCCTTAGTAATTGGAGGCTCAGTTCGATCCACGCGGGGAACCAAAACCTCAAAGTTAAGGATATGACTGGTCCAGGGAGCTGGAGATCTCCTACTGAAATTAGAAACATCCTGCGACAGCACGTAATAGACCACATCTCGGCAGAAGGAATTTGCACATCTGCAGAGGACAACAGATGCATCTAGCAGGGCTCAGACAATGGGGAACTTTCAGTCGGTCTAGCGTGGGAGTGTATCAACAAGGGAGAGCGAGAAGCACTGGTCGAGGTAAGTGTGGCACACGAAATTCCCTCCAAAGATTGTTCTACTGTCTTGGAGGATCATCCACAATGCGATCCCTTTAGACAACGACCTTTAGAGAAAAGGCATTCGGCTCATCTCCAGGTGTAACTGCTGTTACCCTCCCCTTTCGTCGTGTGCAGAATCGATCGATCATCTTTTCACCTTGAGCAGAACAGTAACCCAAGTATGGAATTTCTTCAACAAAGCTTTCAATGTCCGCTTCTCCCCTATCTCCTCAGCGCTAGTCAGAGCTAATCAGTGGCGAACGTCCTCTCCCGCCTCGTCATCTATCCTTCTCTTTAAAGGTCTCATCCCTGCTTTCATTTTTTGGAAACTTTGGATGGCAAGGAATAATTCTAGATTCAAGAACCGGGATATGTGAGCCTTTGGAATCATATCCAACATCCTTAGCTGGATCGGTCTAGTGGGCCCCACCCTGCCGAGACCCAAGTCCCTTCATCTTCCCCTTCTACTCACTCTAAAACTTCTTAGAATCAAAGCCCCTCCGCCTAAATTGCAAAATTCTTCGGTTGTTAAATGGTCAAGACCCCAACAGGGCTGGATCAAAGTGAATGTCAACGGCTCTGCAAGAGGGAACCCGAGCCAATCAGGTGATGGAGGCGTGGGAAGAAACTACAAAGGGGACTTCCTCTTCACCTTCGCCTATGGTTACGGCTTCAGAATGAATTTGAGGGGAGAAATGAAGGCGATTCGTGACAGGTTAACCCAGGCTACCCGCTTCGGGTACTCTAGAGTGGAGGTTTCCAGCAACTCCAAATCGGTGGTGGCTGCCCTCTCAGTAGAGAAACCAGGCTCCTGGTCACTGTGGTATTGGAAAAAGAGAATTGCAGCCCTAAAGGGCCACATGGAATTTCGTATCCCCCATTCCCCAAGAGAGGCATGTTGTGGCTGATGAGCTGGCGCGCATAGGCAGCGCAAACCAGGCCAATGAAACATTCACAATTGTTCAGTCCCTCCCGCCATCCTCTGGGGGTCACATCTTCCTGGGTAAAGAGGTATTAGGCTACATCCATGAAACCCAACACATCCTCCCCTTTCTTGTCTTTCGTATATGATAAGGGGCCGACTTCCTTTTGTCATTGGCCCTACTCGAATTGCACATTGTAAAGCCTCTGTGCTCCCTTTCATTTTATAATATACTATATATTTTTTTTAAAATAAAATAAAATAAAATAAGGTAGAATATGTATATCATTAGATTCAAAAAAGAAGAAGAAAAAGAAGAAGAATAAAAGAAAAAAGGTCATATAATCCTAGACGAAGGGAAAAAAATAAATTTAAACTTGATTCAAAACTCTAGTGGCCTCAAAAGTTTTCAATGATAGATGTTTAAATGTATAGTGTCCAGTTGTTGCAGGCCAGGAACGTCGACTCCATCTTCATGAAATATACTGAACGAATCTTCCTTCATTGACAAGGGCAAGGGCGTGGGCTGTCTACGGAACTCACCCTGTAGCGACTTGTTGATGGCAAGACAAGGGGAGCTTCGCGGCACAAGTCAAGGAGGGAGACAAAAAGGAGTAACGAGCCTTTTAAGTGAATCATTTTTTATGTTTATTTTTTGCTTGTACACTAAAATGATTTAGCAAAATGGATGGACCGCGTGGCTAAAATTAATACTTCATTGTGGGCTACAAAGAGCCATGCTTAGACGGATTATCATCCATGTGGGGCAGGACACAATTGGCTTTCAGCTATATGTTGAGGTGTAATTATTAAGAAAAATCATAAGAACAGAAAAAAAATCATAAAGTTTTTCTCGGAAAGCTGATTGTATTAGGACGTGACTATCAATCAGTGTTGTGGGTTAATCATGATGTGTGTATTTTATCCACACCGTCCATCCATTTTTTTTAGATCATTTTAGGATATAACCTTAAAAATGAGGCAGATCCAATTTTCATGTGGACCACACCACAAGAAACAGTGTGGATTAAATGTCCTCCATTAAAAATTTATCATGGGCTACAAAAATTTTGTATCAAGCTAATATTTGTTTCTTCCCTTCATCCAATTCTTTGAGAACTTATCATAGGTTAGATGGTAAATAAATATTATATATGGTGGAGATGATGGTATGCCCTAGGAAGTTTTTTAATGAGGTTCAATTAGCATTGTTTCCTATGGCAGGGTCCATCTGGTATTTGGATCTGCTTAATTTTTTTGTTTATGTCCTAAAAGGAGTTCACAAAACAGATGGATGACATGGATGAGTGCAAATTGTTTGTTTTGAAGGCATAGAAAATTATGGTCCTTCTTGCCAATGACCACCTCTCACCAAAAAAAAAAAAAAAACCCGAATTTTTACTTCCCAATGGATTGGTTACCACACAACATAACTTGAAACTTCTATGGCCCCACCATGATTTATGTGTTAGATCCATACCACTCATCAATTTTTCAAAATTATTATAGAGGAGCCCAAAAATGAAGCACATCCAAAGCTCAAGTGGGACCATTGAAATCTTCTCAGGGTCCACCGTGAGGTTTATTTTCCATTTAACCTCTTCATAATTTCACACAGACATAAATATCAGCTTGATCACAGCCTTCTGTGGCTCAAAATGGTTTTCAACAATAGGCGTCCAATTCCAACTATTTTTAATAGTGTGGCCCAATTGAGCCCTTGATGCAGGGATGAACGTGATGAGGTCGATCACCATCTTCCTCAAGGATAACTACTCCAAATCCACAGAGCTTCTTTGTACTCCTCACAGAGACTTCTCGAATCCATGAGGAAAAAGTAAGAAAAATAGAAATAAATTCTATAAAATTCGTAATTTGATTGATTAATGTCTAATGTGTCTCCTTCCACCATTAATAAAGAAAAATAAATAAATCAAAATCCGTAATTACCAAAAATAGTAAAATTCTAACTCTAATAAAAATCCTAATTCTAATAAAACTATTCTAAAACCTAATTTCTAAAAATAAAAATTCTAAATAAACTTTTGCTAAAAGAGTCCTAGCATAATTACAAGTTATTTCTAAAAAGGAAGAAAATCTAAAACACTAGAAATACAAAAATATTAAAAAATTTAGAATTACTAAAAATAGTAATTTTTTTCTAAAAAAATCATTTTTTGAGCTGAAAGTGCGTGTTCTCTGATGAAATAGACAGATGTGACCCACTTTGTCGGTCAGTTCACCTCGAATGGCTCGTTTTAGTAAAGATTGATAGGTTATGCGCCCTGTAATGATTCCCCGATCAAAAGTTACAGTCCACCTTCATTTGGCCCAACCATTCTAGGAACATATTTGTGACACGTTCTACATCAGACCCCTCCACTTAGAAACTACTTATCATCGAGTTACTCAAGGGACTTCGCTCATGATTTTAAGATGACTTCTAACGTCGATGTTTATTAGCCCTTTTTTTGTACTTGGCATTAGGCTCTTGAGCTGATACAATACATATACTTATGCTTTCCTTAACTAGTATTGATAAGTTCCTTCACTTCTACCTTTAAGATCTCAGATTCTTTCTGATGTTATGGAAAATTAGGTAGACTTATCCCCATGACAAGATCAATGTGGTTTAGCATATCTCATATGGGATGCAGTTTATTAGGGAGTTCATTAAGCATAATCGCCTTGAACTCCTACAACACTGGCTTCAAATCACTTGGGATGTTCACAAGCTTCATATATTATTTTTTTACAACTAATGCATATATATCTCTTGTTTCCTCAAATTGTTTAACAAAAGCATGTTCAGTTGTGAAAGATTGTTCCTCAACTTTAGAAGTCTTGGGTTGGTTCTTCGTTCCCATAGGGACGAGGCCAATCTTTCTACCGTCTTCAATAAATATAAATGCATTATCCCGACCTCTATGCATAGCAATAACATCAATATTATTTTTTCATGGTTGGGCAAGTAACATACGACAAACTTCTATGTCGACTACATTACAAAGTACTTGATCCTTATAATTTTTTACCAATTGAAAATGAGACAATGGATTGTTCAGTTACCTCTATTTTGTTGACCTTCTTGATCCATCCAATCGTGTATAGAGATTGATGTTTTTTTGTTTTCAGTTACAGCTTTTTCACCATTATTTTCAACACGAGATTCTCACTACTCTTGACATCGATGATCACATTACAGACTTTTTGGCTTAAAGTGCGCCTCATTCAAAAGATATTGTCTTGCCGTAATTCTATTTCTACCTTTAGGATGTATAAAAACTTCCTCACAATCAAAGTAGTGGCCCGCGATTTATCATCATTTAATGGTGTTTCACAGAAATCAGGGTTGTATCATACAGACCACGGGCGGTTGAGTATCACTTTGAGTTTGGGACGGAATTAACATATCCGTAATACGGTCGAGTGTTTCCTGCAACTCTTACATGGTCAACTGACTCTCCCAGTGGAAAACTTCCATTCTTTCCAAAAGATAACAAATTCCTAGATCACCGTCCACAAGATTTTTGTTCATACCTTCGTTATTTGTCATCGGCCCTAGGAGAGTCCTTGCTCTGATGCCAATTAACGCAGGGATGAACGTGATGAAGTCGATCACTATCTTCCTCAAGGATAACTACTCCTAATCCATGCAGCTTCTTTGGACTCCTCATAGAGACTTCTCGAATCCGCGAGGAAAAAAAGTAAGAAAAATAGAAATAAATTCTATAAAATTTATAATTTTATTTATTAATGTCTAATGTCTTCTTACACCATTAATATAGAAAAAAATAAATCAAAATTCGTAATTATCAAAAATAGCAAAATTCTAACTCTAATAAAAATCATAATTCTAATAAAACTCTTCTACAGACTAATTTCTAAAAATAAAAATTCTAAATAACTTTTACTAGAAGAATCCTATCATAATTATAAGTTTTTTCTAAAAAGGAAGAAAATCTAAAACTCTACGAATAGAAAAATATTAAAAATTTTAGAATTATTAAAAATAGTAAAATTTTTCTAAAATTTCATTTTTTTTGAGCTAAAAGTGCGTGTTTTCTGACGAAACGGACAAACGCGACCCATTTTGTGAGTTGGTTCACCTCAAATGGCCCGTTTTAGTAAACATTGATAGGTTGTGCACCCCGTAACAATACTTGGATTAAAAGTTACAGTCAATTTATGGTCCACCTTCATTTGGCCCAACCATGCTAGGAACGTATCTGTGACACGTTCTACATCAGCCTTGAATCTGCCTTGATTTTGTTTCATGTCTAAAATGATATGCTAAAATATATAAACGTTGTGGATCTGATACACACATCACGATGAGGCTCACAATAGTTTCACATGTGAACACTTTGGTTTTTGTCAACACTTTCAGTTTTCTTCTCTTAGACACCAAGGTGGCAGAACGAGTGTAGGTAAAATTCACATGTCGTCCCAATGATGATGTATTTCTTAAATCCATACTGTACATCCAGTTTTCATATCATTCTAAGACATGAGCTAAAAATAAGGCAGATTTGATGCTGAAGTAGATATTAGATATAAAAAAAAGGCAAGTTCAATGCTGAAGTAGACCACACCACATGAAACATCAGGAATTGACTCCCACCACTGAAAAAAATTTGGAGCCACAAAAAGATATATCAAGCATATATTTGTGTTTTATCTTCATCCAGGTCTGTGTGACCTTATAACTAGGTTAGACGGCAAATAAACCTCAAGGTTGATCTTAGAAAGGCTTTAATAATAATTCATTTAATCCACACAACTATATAATTTGCTTTATTTGAACTTGCATGTACCTCATTTTTGGGCTAATGATTTATAATGATTTGGAAAATTTGATGAATAACGTGGATATAACTCATTAATAATGGTGGGACTCAGACAACTCCACACGTTGGAAGGTATGTTGAATAATACATAATCTACTCAGACCGAAAATCTGCATGTTATGTGAGACGGTGTCATGGCAATGACGTGAACCAATAATAAGGGAGGGTGCAAAAATTGCATGTGCCTTCAACTCAGATCCGCTCTAAATCCAGACACCCTTTAACATGCTAGAGCGATTGCCTATGACACTAGGCACAAAGATATCTTGGGCCCGGGTTATGTGGTGTCTACGGAAATGTCCCTAACAAATCCACTCTGTCCATCTATTTGAAAGACCACAATAGGACATGGTTGTAGAAATCATGCAAATCCAAAATACTGGTAAGCCACCCCCAAAAAAAAAAAAGTAGGAACCATGCGCGATGTCTACTGTTGAAACTTTCCTAGAGCTGACCATGATGTTTATATGCCCTCCAAACCGTTCATATAATTATTATCACTCAGATAAACTATAGGAACGAGTATCATCCTGATACAAAACTTCTGTCACTACCACGCATTCAATCCCCTCTGTTTCGCGTAGTATGACCATAAATGAGTTTTGGATATGCAGTCTTTTGAAAACAAATAGATGCAGTCATGAATTTGTCTTGGACAGAGAACCTTTAACTTGAATAGGGTTTACAAACAGTGCTTTGTGGGCCCGGCCATGATGCATGTGTTTTATCCTTGGTTGTTCATCCATTTTCTTAGATCATTTTAGGGCATAAGCCTAAAACGATGCAGATCCAAATCTTAGTTAGACCACAACATAAGAAACCATGGTGATTCAACGAACACCGTTAAAAAGTCTTTGGGGCCACACATTCTAGTCTGTGTGGCTACATCAACAAATTAGATGGAAAATAAATATTACAATAAGCTCAGGAAGTTTTTAATAGTAGGCGTTCAATCACCATTGTTCCTATGTTATGGTCCACCTGAAGTTTGGATCTGACTCACTTTTGGGCTCATGCCCCTAAAATGATCTGAAATTGGAAAAACGGATGGCTGCCATGGATGAAAGACATACATCACTGTGGACCCACGTAGCACGGATCGGTTGTAAAACTTTCTGTCCCTACCAGGCATTTAACCCCCTCTGTTTTGTGTGGCATGGCCCCCATGAGTATTGGATCTGCCATCTTTTAATAACAGATAGATGGAGTGAATTTGTCCCGGACGTCTCTATGGGCACAGGAGAGCTTTAACTTGAATAGAGTTTGCAAACAGTGTTTTGTTGGGCCGGCTATAATGTATGTGTTTTATCCACGTGGTTCATCTATTTTTGAGAATATTTTGTTAGGGGACTGCGGAAGCACATGGAGATGAATCTAAGATAGCAATCCAATAGCATTAAGCAATAACGAAAAAGAACACATTTATTTTAACATGGAAAAATCCTTGTGGGAAAAAACCACAACACAAAGCGACATATATTACTATGAAAGCAGAAATTACAAAGAGATAGAGATCACCCAATTCAAACAACCTCGAATCTCACCCTTGCTAAAACTTTTGAAATCCTATGAAAATTTAGAAATACTTAGAATACCTCCCAATCCTGTTTACACCCATATATGTAGCCTTAGAAAGAATGCCAAACGAAATCGGAATCAAATCCTGCAAATTTGCAACTTTGCAAAAAATCTTCACAGAATTTGTCAATGTCATCGAACACTTATAGATAGCATTGAAACCAATCCTTCGATGGCATCGTGCACTCATCAATGGCATCAAACTAACACCTCAATTGTCTAGAGACAAATTATAATTTTTCAAAAATTCCCGATGGCATCAAACACTCTTTTTTTTCCCCCAACTGGACTCTTGCCAAAATTTCATTAATCACAAAAATTTACAACCGTTCGGGTGCATCCCAACAAAAGGAAACGGACCACACCTATCATATAGCCTCTAACCGAGCTAGATACACAAAATTAAAACTAAAAAACTGGAGGAAGCACCCTCTAGCTCTTAAACCGATCTAGAAATTTTGCTAGCCTACCCAGAAAATTGAAACACATTCAAGGGCTTCTGAAAGATCCTAATCCTACGTTATCCAGAATGAGAAAACCTCTGACTAACGTCGGAAGGTCTAAGCGAGATCTGTATATTCTATCTGGACATCCTTCACTTGCCTGCCTCGCCAACGTATCTGCCACCGAATTCCCTTCTCGAAACATGTGGTTGAAAGAAAGGCTAAGGCTCTGCCTTTTTTGCTTGATTTCTCCTAGAGTATACCAGATATTCCATGGAATGGGGATAGTAGGATACTCTGCCACTTTTTTTATGAGCTTGGAGTCTGTTTCCACAACAATATTGGCTAGGCCTAGGTTAGTGCAAATGTTCAGCCCATCTAGCATGGCCTGAGCCTCCGCTACTATGTTGGAAGCTATATCATAGTTTCTATGGAAGGCAAAAATGATTCGGCCCAGGTGATCCCTACAGACACCCCCGCCTCCACTATCACCTAGATTGCCTCTCGAAGAGCCATTGATGTTGAGCTTCAGCCAATCTTTAGGTAGTTTAGCCCACCTGACAAAAATAGGCTTGCCTACAACCGGCAGGATGGATCTGTTGATTTTCAGGACCTGAATAGTGATGATTTTAGACAAAGATTTCCTATCAGGGACTAGAATGGAGTAGCCAATCTCTCTCAGCTAGCTTGAAATTTTAAAGATGATTATTTTAGCAGACATGGCATGGCCCTCAAACCAGGTTGAATTTCTGCTTAGCCATATTTCCCAAATGATGGAGGGGGCGATGCCAATGAGGATAGAGAATCTGGATTTTAAACTTGCCTTAGATGTCCATTGCTGTAATCTGTGGATGATAGATTGATTGTGGATGAGGGGAATATCAAACAATCGGTAAAAGTAGCCCCAAAATTTCCTTGTTATGCACCCATGACAAAACAGATGGTCAATGTCCTCCACAGCGTGAACTGGCTGATCAGGGTCAAAGCTTGGCTACTAGCCCCTTATTAGCCCATTTCTCTGAGGTTCGGCTGATGGACTAGTGGAGGCTGTGATCGAGTACCTAGTTATACGATGGGTAGCAGATGGGGGGTTCTGAGATGATTGTTCCTGGGAAGGGAGCTTTGAACATCATTCACATCTTGATGCCAACAAAACACCTCCACTCTGCATAGTCGCGTCAATAGGGACAGCCCTATGGATGTATTTCCAAACAAAAATCGCCACTTTCAGGGGGAGGAATTTATTCTATATCCACTTTGACCAGTGTTTAATAGAGTGGTGTTGTCTGGTCCCATTCCATGCTGTTTTAAGAGTGAATTTGCCTGAGGACCATAGATCCCAAATCATCCCGTCTGCTCTACCAGAAAGAGGAACAACGTTGGCTGAAATGGTCTGAATTGCTGCTGTTGGGATTATATTCTGGGTGTTAGAGAGTCTCCATCGGCTGGTTGGGGAGATGAAATCTCGGACTGTGGCATTAAGAAGGTGATCATGCAGTATAGGCCCCTCAGCAGCACCAGCGACAAATCCACCTCCCGTCCAGTTCTGGAACCAAAAACTAATGTTGCCTTCTCCAACGAGCCATCTGGAGTGTTGTAAGGTGAATGACAAAGATCTAAGGATCTCCTTCCAGCCTATGGAGGAGACCGATCCTGTCAAACCTTTATTGGTGATGAGTTTCTTGAAGTATTTGACTATGAAGTAGTTTGCCCATAGTGACATTTCCTATAACATATTCCATCCCATCTTAGCTCTGAATGCTCGCATGACATCATCTATACTCCTGATACCTAGCCCACCTTCTTGGATTGGAATGCATAACTTCGACCACATGACCCAATGTCTTTTTGGCCTCCTTCCGAACTGCCCTAGAAGAAATTAGTAAGGGACCTATCAAGAGTTTTACTAACTGATTTTGGGATGTTAATGGTAGACATCAGATGGATTGGAACGCTAGTTAACACATGCTTGATGAGCACTAGTTTCGTCGCCAGGTTGAGGAGCTTGGCCTTTCAACCATCAATCTTGCTGGAAACCTTCTAGATAAGTTGATGCAGGAGCAGGCCTCTGATTCTACCTTTTGTGAGGAGGACTCCCAGATAAACCATTGGGAAAGAAGCTTGTTTGAATCCTGTAAGGTTACACAGCCTTAGAGCTTTGCTCATGGACATCGTCTTAGGAGCAATGAATGAGGTTTTGGAAGAATTGACTTTTTGACCTGAAGCCCTTTCATATTCACGAATAAATCTGAGGAGAATACACACATTATATTGCTTTCCATTAAGAAATAAAATAGCATCGTCAATAAAAAGGAGGTGGGAAATTCTGGGGCAGCTTTTGGGGAGCTTATACAGCTGGCAGCTCCCTAAAGAGAAGAGATTTAGAGACGCACCTGCTTAGCACTTAAGCAGCAAGAATGAAGATGGACGACGATAGAGGATCGCCTTGTCGTAGGCCTTTGCTGGCTTTCAAGAATCCAAAGCTTCTACCATTAATAAGGATGGAAAACCAGACGTCAGTCCAACACCGCTGCAGGGTGGAGATCCATAGGCGATCAAAACCAAATTTCTAGAGCACCTGGGAGATGAAGACCCATTCCATCCGGTCATATGCCTTTTTCATATCTAATTTGATGATCAAGTTACCCCTATAAAGCTTATGATCGATCTCATAGGCCATCTCTCTGGCTAATGAAATATTTTCAGCTATCGATCTACCCTTTACGAAAGCACCTTGCTGATTAGAAATAATAGCTGGAAAGATGTGAGTCATCCTTAAAGACATGATCTTGGAGAAAATATTCATTATAGAGTTGTATAGACTGATCGGTCTTAAGTCTAAAATGGAATCCGGGTTATTTTTCTTCGGGATGATGTCATCGAACTCTCATCAATGGCTTTAGTTGTTGAAAGAGCCACCAGGACTGAAACTTTGACATCTAACTAATTTCTCCACCCGCCAGCACAACCGAGTAATCTGAAGTCGACTTTTTGAAATCCACACTACCTGCATAGCCGAATCCACATAACCTACCAAATTTACCTATGTCTTTTCAAAAGTTAAGATGTAATCTTTTATACCTTGAATGTATTGAAGTAGCCATTTCACTACTTCTCAATGTTACTTGCCGGAGTTTGACATGTATCTGCTCACAACACCTACTGCCTATGAAACATCTAGTCTCGTATAGGCCATGTCATACATTAAACTGCCAACCACATTCAAATAAGCCACATGAGACATATCATGCTTTTCCTCATCTGTTTTGAAAATTTTTTCATAAGAAAGCTTGAAGTGAGCTGCATGGGGAACGCTCATCGGCTTTGCCTGGTCCATCCCATACTTGATTAACACATTTTCAAGGTATTCTACATGAGATAACCAAATCCTGTTCCTCTTCTTGTTTCTATAAATGTCTATGCCAATAACCTTCTTTGTAGCCCCTAAATCTTTTATCTCGAATGTCTTAATAACTGAGTCTTCAGTACATTGATTTCAGACATGTTATAACTGATGACTAATATATCATTAACTTACAGTATGAGGATAATGAACTTGTCATCAGTTAGTGTCTTGTAATAGACATAGTGATCGTATTCACTCCTGGTAAATTTTTGACTCAACATGAAAGAATCAATTTTTTTATTCCACAGCTGAAGAAAATATTTTAGGCCGTACAACGACCTCATTAACCTGCAAACCTTGTTCTCTACTCATTTAACTTCACTGCCCTCTAATTGCTTCATGTAGATCTGCTCTTTCAATTTTTCATGCAGAAATGTAGTTTTGACATCCATCTGTTCCAGATCGAGATCATATTGGGCAACTAGCGCTAACATGAATCTGATACACTTTCTTAACTACTAATGTGAATATCTATATGAAGTCGACTCATTCTCTTTAAGCATAACCCTTCACTATCAACCTTGCTTTGTATCTATTATATTTTCTTTTAAATAACTACTTGCATTCGATCGCTTTTGGCTCACTAGAAGCTCCACTAGTTCCCATGTGTGGTTCTTATATAAAGCGTTAATCTCATCGTCGATAGACACTTTTCATTTTTCTTCATCAGGCTCATCAAGAGCCTCCTGAATATTAAATAAGTCGCCCTCATCTATAATGAGGGCATATACGATATTAGAATCGTCCTTGTATCTTACAGTAAACTACAATCACATGGTGAGTTTCTTCTCATAAGTGGCTACTCCACCTACTCCTGTACCTCCATCTACGCATCTGTCTCTCCCTGAGTATCATATTTGTCAATCTGGATGTTTACGATCAACCTTTTTGGTTTCTCTTGCTCCTCTTAATAATTCTTGTGGAATGAGGAGCTTTCATTCAATCTGACGTCATAGCTAGTGATGACCTTGCGTGTGGCCTTATCGTATAACTTGTAACATTTCACACCAAACTATAGCTAACAAAGATGTACTTTTTTACCCTATGGTCTAGTTTATTTCTCTCAACTGATGATATATGAGAGTAATCCTCACAACCAAATGTGCTCAAATATGAGTAGTCTATCTTATAACCACTCCATACTTCTTCTGAGATCTTACAATCAAATGTTGTATAAGGGGACTAGTTCACCAAATAGCAAGCCGTGTTAACAGCCTCAGTCCATAGGTCCTTGTTTAATGTATTATTACTTAACATGCATCGTGCCTTCTCTAAGAGAGTCTGATTCATCCGTTCAGCTATACAAATTTTTTTGGGCAAGTGGTGCACTGTGTTGTGCCTAATGATCCATTCATCTTTATAATATTTATTAAATTCAATGGAAGTAAATTCTCTACCATTGTCAGTCTTTAAAACCTTTATTTATAGCCTTGATTATTTTTTCAATATTGTCTTCCATTGTCTGAATATGATGAAAACTTCAGATTTATGTTTCATGAAGTAAACTTAAACTTTTCAGGAGTTGTCGTCAATGAATGAGACAAACCATGAAGACCCTCTAACGAAAGCCTCTGGCGATGATCCTCATACGTTAGAGTGCACATAATCAAGCACTCCCTTACATACATGTTTTCTAAATTTAAAAGATAATCTAGATTGTTTACCCCATATACAATGCTCGCATATATCTAAATCAAATTTCTTAAAAGCTGGAATCAAACATCGATAAGAAAGTACCTTCATACCCCACTCGCTCATGTAGCCCAGACGAGCATGCCACATACGTGCAGACGTGAAATTCGCAACAGTCACTGCTTGTTCACCAACTGAAATGCTTCTGATCAACCTATAAAAGTTTCATTCTCTTGCTCTCTCATAACCACGAGTGTCCCTTTTGAAACTTTACAAACACCATTAAGACTAGTGAATTTACACCCTATAGTCTCGACTACATCGAGAGAAATCAAACTATTCTTCATATTAAGAACGTGCCTGACATCAGTCAATGTACGCTCCATCGCATCAAATATCTTGATGCGCACTGTACCAATAGCCACAACATTAAAGGCATTATTATTGTCTATAAAGGCCCGTCCACCATTACGTTCTCTATAACTGGTGAACTAACTCCAATGCGGAGTCATGTGATATGAAGCACCTGTATCAAGGATTTACTCGTCTCTACGATCATCGTATAAGTCTCCGATCATAGACATTGATAAAGCATCACATGTGCTTGTCTCTTCATTAGATATAATAATATTGGCCTCCTTGGAAGAAGCCTTTGAGTTTTCTTTCTTCGATTTAAGATTTGTGCAATCCTTGTTCATGTGTCCAGTCATCTCACAATTTCAGCACTTTAACTTGCCTTTTACATTGCCTTTAGATTTGGATCTAGATCTTGAAGTTTTTGTATCTTACTCAATATTTCTGCCTCTTGTGAGCAGTGCATCAGAAGAAGTCCCTATGCTACTGTTTATTTTTCTCATAGCCTTCCCCTGAAGGGATGAGATTATAGTGTCCACACTCATGAACTTATTACTGATGCACAATGAGTCCCTGAATGACTCATATAATACCAGAAGATAATTAAAAAAATACATGCTTGATCTTTATTTTTGACCAATTCCTCCATGTTTAGAAACTTACAAATGAACTTATTAAAATTACCGATGTGGACTTCTACATATCCACCTTTTGCCATCCTGAAGTTGAACAACTGTAACTTTAAGCATAGATGATTTGTAATGGACTTTTTAGCATAAACATCCTCTAACTTCATCCACCTATTCGCTACAGTTTTCTCTCTCATAACATTGTAGAGAACCTCATCTATTAAACGCAATTAGATAAAGGATTTGGCCTTCTTATTAAGAGTCTTCCAATCATCGTCACTCATAGAAGACCGTCGCTCCTCAAGAGTCCCACCTTCACCTTACTTAATGAATAGGCTAATCATCTTAACCTTCCGTAGATCAAAATTATTTTTTCTTGAGTACTTAATATCATACTTAGTGTTTCCCATTAATACTAATCCTTCAGAATCAAGCCTACACCCCAACGTTTGCTCTGATACTACTTGTTGGGGGACCGCGGAAGCACACAAAGATGAATCTAGAATAACAATCTAATAGCACCAAGCAATAACAAAAAAGAATACAATGAATTTAATGCAGAAAAATGCTTGCTTGAAAAAACCACGGCACAAAGCGACATATATCAATAAGAAAGGAGAAATTACAAAGAGAAAGAGATTGCCCGATTCGAACAACTTTGAATCTCACCCTTGCTACAACCTTTGAAACCTTATGACAATTTAGAAATAGTTAGAACACCTCCCAATCTTGTTTACACCCATATATATAGCCTTGGAAAGAATGCCTAACGAAATCGGAATCAAATCCCGCAAATTCGTAGCTTTGCGAAAAATCTGTCGATGCTATCAAACACTCATAGATGGCATCAGAACTAATCCTTCGATGACATCAAACACTCATCGATGACATCAAACTAACACCTCAGTCGTCCAGAGATAAAACATGATTTTTAAAAATTTCTCAATGACATCGAACACTCATCAATGCCATCAAAAAGGCGGCCAGTTAGTCCAGTGACCAACTGGAGAAAATTCAAAAAATATCGATGGGATCGAAAACTATTCGATGCCATCGAAGATGACATCGCCAGACACAGTAACAAACTCAATTTAAGACATCTATTATAACACATTTTAGGCATGAGCCTGAATTGATGTAGATCCAAATCTTAGGTAGATCACATGGTAAGAAACCATGGTGATTCAACCAATACCATTAAAAAGTCCTTTTAGGGCCACAAAAGTTTTGGATGAAGTTGTATCTATGTTTTCCCCTTCATCTAGGTCCGTGTGATTAAATGAATAAGTTAAATGGAAAATAAATATTACTATGGGCTCAAACAGTTTTTAATGGTGGGCATTCAATCACCATTGTTTCCTATGTTGTGGTCCACCTGAGATTTGGATCTAACTCACTTTTGGGCTCATGCCCTAAAATGATTTGAAAAATGAATGGCTGACATGGATGAAACACATACAACATTGTGGACACACGTAGCACGGGCCAGTTGCTACTTGCCCATCCAATTTGCATAACAAAAACTCTGACAATTATATCTACCTCCGTTTTTATTTTTATTCCCATCCTCGTTAATGGGCATTTTTGTCATTTTGGGCAAAATGATGAAGGAACTTATAGGAAAACTAACCAAAGGCATCCATTTCATGATAATGTGATAAAAAAGGTATCTTAATAAAAATATAATTTAAAAAGGTACTCAAATAGAATTAGTAATTATTGAGGTACTAATTTGTTAAAATCTCTTTTTAAGACCATCTACTAAAATAAATTGAAAAAAAAAAATGTATGGACAATGTAGATATACAATTCATATATAAACATTGACGTAGGGAGGGACGTGATGAGGTCGATCACTTTCTTCCTTAGGGGATATCTACTCTGAATGCATAGAGCTTTCTGAACTCTTCACAGAGCTTCCTCGAATCCACAAGAGATAAAAGTAGAAATAATTTCTAATAAATTTGAAATAAATTGATTACTGATAAAACATGAAATTACAACCTCTTAAATAATGAGCTCAAACCTAGGTTGAAGTTTTAAACACGAACTCCAACTCAAACACCCTAAAAATGTGACTTACTATAACTAGTAAACTTACTATTTATAAACAGTCTCCATTCCTACTAGACTTCATAGTTTTCAACCAAAATAAAAATAGTGCCCAATTTGGCTCTTTTCATGTTTGGCATGACTCCTATAACTTAAAGGATCAAAATTTATACTCGAATTAAAACTTATCATTTATAATAAAAATGAAAATAAATGAGACTTTTGACCATTAATCTAATGGAATTTCTCAATCTGGCCTGGACAACTTAGCTTACCAAGTTAGTTGGGTAAAGTAGCTTCTCCTACCCAGAAATCATATATGATATGTCAAAAAACTCATCTTGATTTACGAGATATTACTGTGACCTGATCTACATCATTCCCCTCCACTTCAAAAGAACTCGACCTCAAGTTCTCATCTATTTTCGGTTCATGATACTCAGTCAGGTACACAACATTGAAAGTATGTGAGAACTCAATGTCATACAGAAGATTAACAATGTCATCATTGTCATTGATCTTTTAGAGGATCGGTACTGATCTAATCTTCTTGTTCTTCAACTTATTGTAGGTCCTAGTCGGAAATCTCTCCTTGCATAGATGCACCATAGCATGGTCGCCCACCTTGAACACCTTTTGTCGTCGATGTTTATCGGCTTCCTACTTGCACTTGTAGTTTGAAGCTTGTAACTTGGCTTGCACATTTGCATGAATTCCCATGATTTAGTTCATCATATGTTCTACTACAATGCTTAGGCTCGGGAGCTTGGGTAAAGGGACCAAATCAAATGTGTGGTGGGGCACTCGACCATAAACAATGTGGAATAAGGACTTCCCTATCAAGCAGTTTACAATATTGTTGAATGCAAACTCTGCTTGAGACAAGGCCAAATCTCACTACTTCAGTTTGTCACCTGAAATACACTAGAGGAGGTTTCTTAACGTGCGATCATAACTTCAGCCTGCTCATTAATCTTTGGGTGGTATGCACTACTGAACTGAAGTCGTGTACCAAACTGATTCTAGAAGTGAGTAATGAACTCTGTCATGGTAAGAAGTAATGGTCTCGAGAACCTCATGTAGCCGTAAATTTGTTGAGTGTCAAATATTGCATATTTTTTTCTATTTATATCTTGATTTTATGAACATGATACTGCTTAATGTTATATTTTATGCATGTTTATGTTGCAAGGTGAATCTGAGAGCTTGGATTGAAAAGGATGCTAAAAACATGGATTTAGTGTTCAAGAATCACTAAAGCAAAGGAGGGATCTTAGGAGACCAAGAACGGAGAATTCTCATACCAAAGATCCAAGGAAACCAAGTACAAAGGATTGAAAAAAGATTGACAAAAGCACAAGTTAAATAGCAAAAAAACAGGATAGTTCGGTGCCACCAAAGCCAACTTCGGTACCACCTAATGCCATTTCGATGCCACCTAAGTACTCTACATATACAATTTCAGATGTGATAAATTTTAGATACGATTTTGGTGCCACCGAACCAACTTTGGTGCCACTGAAATCGCTTAGAATTGTCGACGCGGATAACGTAACTTGAGGTGGTTTGCGAAAATTTGAAGTCGGTGCGAAAGGTGAAGCTTCACAACTATAAATAGGGGTCCATAGGACGTTCCTAGGTATCTTCTAGGGTTCAATGAGTGGAGCAAAAGCGTGAAGCTTTCATTGTCTTCCTTAATTAGTTTTTATGCTTTGTTTGAGAGACTTTAGTTCAATCATGCTTATGGTTGGCTAAACCTCTTAGCTAGGGCTAAGAGGTGAAGCTTGTAGTGTGATTGGGATGTTTGCTTTGCTTTGATTCATGTTTTTATTGGACCTCATGGATTCTAGTTCTTTATCAAGGAATATTTTTAGTTTTTAATAGTTTATTGTGAAAAATTAAAATAGATCTACAATATATTGCTTTGAATATCTTATTTTCCTGATTTGAGATTGTGAAATTAGTAAGTCCCATTGTTCAACATCGTCCCTTGGGCATGGTAAGATGATAAAATCCTTCCTAATCTCCATAATTCTCCTATGATTGGTTGTGAGGTTGATATATCCTATTGTTTGTCATTGTCCCATGGGCATGGTTGAATGATATAATCACTTCCAATCCACACAAATCTCATACATTGAGACTAGGTTCATGAAAAGTTCAGAGATTCAATTATCTCTCTTCTCCAATTGGATAGGATAAGACAACTCCAATTCTAGCTGGATTTCTCGAATCAAGCAAGGTAACATCCTGAGAAGCTATAAGTGGACCCTTGGCACCCTAGTTCCTTTTAATTAATAATTTAAACTGTATTCATAATTACTCCTTTAAATTCAGATTTTTGCTTTAGTTCTTCATCTAGTTCTAGTTCTAGTTAAATTTAGAAGACACACAAGTTTAGTCCTTATGGATTCGACCTCGGTCTCACCGAGATTATTACTATATTGTGACCCTACATTTAAGGTTGTGAACAAGTTTTTGGCACCTTTGTCGAGGACTAACAGCTGTACTTTTTTAAAATTAATTAGTTTTATAATTAGGTTAATATTAAGATTGATTTTTGGTTTCTAGATTAGGATTTTTCTACTTTGTTTCTAGAAACTAACTGAATTTTCTGTTTTATAGGGTTTTAACATAGAGATCTCCAACCCGGTAACCTCTTTCAAATTCTCTCTTTTCTTTTCTAGATATCTTAATTGCTTTAGTTTTCTTTCTCTCTTAGGTTTAGGTTAGCTTACTTACTTGAGGGCTAAGAGTGTTTCATGCCCAGGAGGGTCCGTGATAACACTCTACGTCTTTTGAGTGAAGGAGGATTATTTTGCAAGATCAAGATCGTAGAAACAGTTCTTTGTCTTCAATGTGCCTTTGATGCTTCTGATCCAGTTGCTTCCCTGGTCTTCATTTGCCAAGAACTCATCCAACTACTTGACATAACTAGTCACGTGATTGACAAACAAGTGTGCAAAGTTGGGTGCACTTACATCTTCACTTCTATTATACATCGAGCTCCTTTCATGGTCCCATCCATTTCGAAGCTCCATCTTAGACCATCTATTGGGAAGAGCCCCCGAGCCGTGATCCAGCTTAGTCTCAACACTCAACTACGACCCTCATGCGCGAGCAGGTTGAAGAGAGATTGAATCGTAAGCTACCAGAAAGCCCATCCCGAGACAATGAACTAGGCTCGAGGTTCTCTCCCTCAAGAAAACAATAGAGGGTAGTTCAGATGCTCGGCTTCGATCTCCTACCACATCTCCCGACCTCAACCTTGACCTCGACCGTTTGATCTTATCTCCACCTAAGATCTTGTAAAATAGTTGAGAAAAGCTCGTTGAACGTGCGCCTCCGTTGATCTCACAAAGAAATATTTGTTGAGCGCATGCATATAATTTAGGAAATGTCTCTCTCTGCGTAATTGATTCCAAGACTATAAATAGGACCTTCATCTACGGGAAAAGGTATACATATCTCATCCTCACATAACCCCTACACTACCTTAATTCAACTAGACCCAACTTTCTTTCTGACTTAGGTATCAGAGGGCCCCCCTTCTACAGTCAAGGTCTCCTTTGTCTCTTTCATCTTCCATTGTTGCAAGCTTTTGAAGGTCCAATGAAGGGTGCATTAGAAAACTGCATCAACAAGCGAAGGGTGCACCAGAAAATTGCATCAACAAGCCCTAAAAGGCAACAAGTGAACCACACAAGTAGTGGGGATTGAAAACCTACTGTCAAAAACTTCTTAGGGTCCACCTTCATGTTTACTTGCCATGTAACCCGTTGTGAAGGTCACTTCGACCTATAAGAAGGGAAAACAAAGATAGCAGCTTAATCCAAAACTTATACCGGTGAAAGCTTCTTAGGGCCCACCTTAATATATATTTACTTGCCATCCAACCTATTATGAAGGTCACATCGACATGAAAAATAGGTAAACATAAATATCAACTTAATCCAAAACTTATGTGGCCCTAAAAGTTTTCAATGGTAGGTTTTCAATCCACACTGCTTCTTATGGTGTGGTCCACTTGAGCATTCGATCTACCTCTGTTTTGGGCTCATGCCCTAAAATGATTCATCAAAATGGATGGATGCCACGAATAAAACATATACATCATAATGGGCCCCACAGAACCCCTGACAGGACCGTCTATCTCTAGATATGTCTTGTTGAGGATAGTACCCAATCCGTGCTCCCTCAATGTGGGCTTACCTTTGATGTCAACATTCTATCATATGGCCCCAGCTAATGTCCACTATCCATCATATAGGTCCTACATATGATGTGGATCATCCATTAGGTGGGGCAAAGTTAGATGTGGGCCATCCATCATATAGGGTCCACCTTTGATGTGATCGTGCATTATGTAGGCCCACCTTGATGTAGACTATTGATAATGTGGGGCCCCACGTTTAATATAGTTTGTTCATTCTGTAGGCCCACCTTAGGAAAAATTGAAAGAGAAGAGGAGAGCAATAAGAAAATTACTTAAAAAGTTGAAGGACAAACTTGAAGCTAAAAATGTCTATCTGCTTAAGCCAAATAAGCTCCATAGTGAGTCAGGTCCCCCTAGAGTTTGTGGTAATGGTAGACTCAATTTTTCAAGATATTTTCTTTTATACCTTAAGGGCCTGTTTGGCCTGCCTAATCCCACTAGATTAGGAGGGATGAGATCAATTTTAAGGTAATGATGGTGATGTCGGTGGATTGGTTTACGATCCATGGGTTTACTATATCCCGGGACCAGTTAACCGGGTTTGTTTGGCAAGTTTGGCATATCCCAAGATTTTCCCTTCCAATTCGTCCGTCCAAACCAACCTCAGGCCCGATTGAACGGGATTAGGAGGGATGGGATCAATTTTAAGGTAATGATGGTGATGTCAGTGGATTGGTTTAAGATCCATGGGTTTGCTATATCCCGAGACAAGTTCACCGGGTCTGTTTGGCATGTTTGGCATATCCTAGGATTTTACCATCCAATCCCTTCCAATCCGTCCATCCAAACATCCCCTAATAAACTTGATTTCTAAAAATTTCACAAGTATTAGATCTTAGCCCAACCCAAAACCTTAAGTCCAAAAATGGATGTTAATCTACTTAAATCATGCCAATTAACTCAATTTTTAGTAGATCTAAGAGCATACTAACAACTATGACTTCAGAAAACATTCCTTCAAGTATTTCGAGTCCATCAAGAAGCAACATGTAATTACAAAATCGAAGCATATATGTAGAACTTTTCGTTATGAACCTTTTTTTTTTCCTAAGCTAAGGTTAAATCATGATATTCCTTCAGATCCGACCCACTGGAGCATCCGACTGACCCCTTTGTTGGGCTCTCTCATCAGTGTTCGAGAGTAGAGATAGTTACATCAATGTTAGAACATATACTTTTGGACTTGTAGAAGATTTATCCAATTCAATAGAAACCCTTACAAAGAAAAATCTTGGTTGTGTAGGTTCAGGAAGTTTCATAGATTCACTACTTCTAAGTATGAGAATGGGCAAAGACAAGCTGGGCCTATTAGTTACGTCTTGTTGAAAACATAACAACCCGCTGTGGATCCATTTGAGTACTTCATTAGTGGAACATGACTCCTCTAACAAAGGATTAATGAACTATGTCATTCTTCCATTGACCATCAATCCAGCACCTCCTGCTGCGCCCCCCTACCTAGCTCCCTCCAGCGTCCTCTTCCCCTGCTCAAACCTAGAAACGGCAAGATTCCTCTCCCTTTCCAGCAATCTCATCCTCCACCCCCAGCAGCCTCGACAATCCCCACATATAAGCCTCTTCCCTCCTAGCATCTGCCTCATCTGGTCTTCAGATTGAGGACATCGACCACCTGTTCTATCAGAGCGAAACGGCGAACCAGATTTGGGGCCATTTTAGCCTCCTATTCCACGTCGCTCTCATCTAAGATCAACCCATTAAAGACCACATCCTTCAATGGTCTTCAACTGCATCATTCTCTTCCTATTGGAGGCTTATTCGAGGGCTAGCCTTTCCCACAATTCTTTAGGAGATTTGGCTAGGTAGGAATGGAGCAATATTTGACAGTAGTCCCATCAATCTAGACCTCATCATCTTCAATGTCATCAAATAGCTCTTGGAATTCGGAGCTCTTATCCAGGGCCTTGACCCTGTTGTTTGGGCAGATCATGTGAACCAGGGGTTTTTCTTCATAATGCCTCCCCTCCGACCTTATCGATTGGTGGTTATCAAATGGCTCAAGCCATCCGCCCCATGGCTGAAGCTGAACGTAGATGGCTCTTTCCGTGGGAACCCTAGGGCTAGTGGAGGAGGGGGAGTCTATCGTGATTACAAATGGAATCTCATTTTTGTCTTCCACACTAACTACGACTTTCTCTCCAACATGCTAGCGTAAGCCCACGCTTTGGTTGACGGATTGAATTACTATAGGGAAATGGGCCTATTAACCATAGTAGTGGAAACCGATTCCAAGGTTCTTTTCGAAGTGGTCTTGATCCCAGATTACTTCTGTGGATGGAAGCTTTGGTACATCCTTCAATCCATTCACCATCTGGCCCAGCCTCTTGTCGTACGGTTCAGACACACCTTCAGGAAAGGAAATTCTGTAGTAGATGGGCTTGCTAACATTGCTAGCAGCGGTGCTCCTGACAAGTTCTTCATTAGTCCAGCTGACCTTCCTAAGCAAGTGAGAGGATCCTTGGTCCTTGATAAAGTGGGAGTGGGCTCTCTGAGACGCTGCAACAACAGGACAGGTATTGGATAGGCCCCCTTCCTAGGCTTCTCCTAGTTAGGCGACCTTTGCTCTTCCTAGCTTCGCTCCCGTTTCCTCTGCTTGGGCCCGCTCCCTCCCTGATTCTTCCTCTTCCCCTATGTGCTTTATGTGATGCCCCTTGCCTTAGGCGCACCCTGCCTCCCAATCGCTCTTCCAGATTCGCCTTATAAATGTTCTATATGATAGGCGGCTCCAGTTCTTTTTGTTAAAACCACCCGAATGGCTGTACATCATCTTCTTTTTTATATAAAATTGGTGGCATAGCTCCACCTTTAAAAAAAAATAATAATAATAAAAATCTTCCAACGCACTACAATCCCCATGTATGAATTAGGAGGCTTAGAGTGTCTTCAGGGAGATGGAGACTGCAATTCCTTTCTCCACTTATTATCTCTAGTAGTAGAACTCCAAAGTTGTAGACATCAGATTTCACGGAGTAACCCTCCCATTCCACACGTAGTTATATGTTCCAACCACTCTATTAGTATTGACCACTTGTTTTTTTTTTTTTTTTTTTTTTGGGGGGGGGGGGGGGGGGGGGTTGCATGTGCCCCTGTAAGTGAATAGAATAGCCAATGGTCTAGCCTGGGTAGTTCATCCCAAGTGTATAGTTTATTTAAACAGAGTGTGGACCTCCCCCTGAAAATTAGAGTCCTGGATAGGGCGATGATTGGGAGCATTAAGAGGGGGCCAGGATTAAAGGCTGGTTTGGGGGCTGTCCTTTATAGAGTTTGAGGAATGAGATAGGCCGACACATGAGTTTTTTTTTTGTTCCAATGCCACTCTAGTATCAATATATTTGGCTACTGCTTTGGAGGAAAAAGAAAACTTCATTTTAAAAGATTATTATTATTATTATTAGAGCCAAATAAGCTCTTAAAAAAAGAGCGACCACTCCATCACTTATTTTTAAAGATTTTTAAAGTCAAGTGGTAGAGAGGTTCACGATACTACTATTTTTAAAATTAGTATTTATTTTTTTAGAATAGAAAATAAACTCTTATTAGTTGAGATGCCATAGGCCTCAATCAAAGTGAATCTTCAAAGTTAATACTCAATCAAAAGTGGGGTTTACACGGCAAACACCAATATCTATAGACACACCTTATTTTATTATAAACTCAGACCATGCATTTTCTTTCACCATCAAATAGTTAGAATCATCTAGTCAAAGGTTTCTTAAGATTTATGTTCGATCAAATGTTCGCCTACATTATGGATGTTCTAGAGCAATGATAGATTTATGATTTTAATCAATCTGAACCATTCACTATCTTTGATATTAAACAAATGGTTAGCATCACTTGGTTAACAAGGTTCTTAACATATTGTAAACACTGAAAATTGGCGCCCACGCTGATTTTGAATTTGTAGGGGGTGATTAGGGGTGATAGGCTGGTTATGAATGTTGGAGTCGTCACTAGCCGAAAAATCTCGAAATCCCGCGGTCGGCTAGAACCACGAAATACGTAAGGTGAGGGAAATCTGAAGACTTTCCTACCTTAAATTAACTCCTGGTCTGCGATCCGGGATTCTGGGTAAGGGACCTCGGTTACAGAGAGGGAAGGTGTTAGGCACCCTCTCTGCCTGTACAAATATACGGTCTCTACTCAGTGTGGTAAAATAATCTCAAGGGATGTTGGATGTCGTAGCTGAGATGGGACTAGACTCACACATGGATTTCTGATGTGGCAAGATCCGAAATTTCGGCAAGCCACAGAGCATACGTCCAACGGCTTGTCTAGAAGGTAGATGTGATGATGCTTATGAAAAGATAAAGAAATGGTCTAGGCCACTAGAAATTTCTGATATGGTAGGATCCGATGTATAACAAACCACAGAGCATACGTTCACTAGGGATCTAGAGAAGTATGGAGGTTGAGAAGGGAATAGATGTTATGATGAATGTTTATATGTAAAATGAATGGTTCTTTAACTTGATCTTGAGTAAGTTAAAACATAAACTGGACCATGACCAATTTGGGTTAGGCTTATGAGTTGAAAAAGATTGAGTTGAGGGCTATGGGTGGCTGAAAAAATCTGGATTTTAAGGGCTTGGGAGCTCCTTCCCTTTCCCTCACTCACTCCTTTTTCTCTCTCCCTCTCACTCCCTCTCTTGGTTGTTAAGGCTTGCTTAAATGAGAAGAGGAGATGATTATTTATAGCCTTCTCCAATGGCATTGCTGTAATTTCTGAGTTTTAGAGGGGTTAAATATAAGGTGGCAAGTGGTGATTAGTTGTGGAGAGAGGAATGCCACATGACACTCTCTCATTTGCTATGAGGGGCAGTAAAAGGATAAATAGTGAAGGTTGGGGGATAAATTCAGGGGAAAGTTGACTTTTGAATGCTGGAATAGCTGTCCACACACGAGCCGTGAGCGGCGGCACTTGAAGTACCACAGGCGGTAGTCAGACTGCCGCCTGGGCTCCGTTCAGGCTAGTTTCATGCATGCGAGCTTTGTACATCATGCAAGTTCTCCCAGAAGTCTCTTTTCGGGTTTTTTGGCTCAGAAAAGTGGATTTCGGCTTGTTAAAAAGGATCTGGTCATGGTATAGGGTATAAGCGGGGTTACATGTGTGTTGAATGGTCTGGATTGTGGTTTTAGGTTGCGAATTGGGGACTTTTTGGGTCAAGGTTTGGTTTGGACTGCGATTCTGGTTCAAGGTATGATCATGGTTCCCAGATGATTTTAGCCTTCTCAAGATGTAGCCTAGGTGGGGTGTCTACAGATGCCCCTCTTTGACCAAGGTTGCAAGCAATCGACGGTCAAAGCGAATGGACACCCCACCTTTCTAGTAAAAAAAGGGTAGTGACTCGAATTTATTATCTGCCATTGTATCATTGTCAGTTGACTATCTGGAAAAGAGATGACTTGCACATATCACGAGGGTTGAGGAAAACATTGTGATTGCCTCCTGCGCATTCGTTGCGACTTTACGGATCACCAATCACAACCCTTTCATGTCTAATTGTTGGTAGCATTGGAGGGTAAGTCTGAAAAGTAAGGGCCTCTGTGCATTTGTCGCAGCTTTACGAGGATTCCCGTACTGTTTGGTCTGTCGTTCCTTTGCTACGTAATCACGCTAGGAATATTCGGTCTGTTTGATTGTCAAAGTGGTTAGCTGCCCTACGCGTTGGTACGGCCTTACGAGGAACTTACTACCCCAACTTGGACTCAATCAAATTTCCTGAACATCCTGAATTAGGTATGTGCAGATAATTTGTTTCCATGTAGTCTACTGATTTGATGCTTTGGTTACAATGGATTGTTGTCACTTCGAGTTTGATGGTTCTTTTCAGAGATAGATTCATTCATTTTACCAGCACTTGTACGACTGTCCAGATATAGAGATCGAACCAATTGTACATGTATCATATACGGATTCAATCATCCTTCGGGGAGACCGGAAGAGATCGAATCTTATTTGGCTGTTTGCACTGACAACAACCGGAGAATATGAAAGATTCTTCAGTGTACTGCGCGCCACGTGCATTTTTGAAAACTTTGTTTGAAAGCTATTCCCTTTAGAGCTAGACTCCTTAGGGATTTTATTTAAAAATATTTTTAAAATTTTTTGGAAAATATCCGTTCCATTTCGCGGGTGGGCGTCATCATTCAATTTTTATTTGTAGAGAAGTTAGATGGCCATATTCCTTGGGGATTCATTCTATTTTTTGAATTTTTTAAGAAATTTTTAGAGAGCTTTTGGGAATTTTCTAGGATTTTTGGGGATTTTTGGAGATTTTTTCAGATTTTTTGGGATTTTTTAGGAAGTTTCTGGGATTTTCAAGTTTTTTTTTTTTTTTTGCTGGAATTTGCTGTTTTGGGTAGGTCTTGAAAACTTGAGGGCTTTTCTAATAGCTTTAGAAACTTTGGGGGTTATTTTGGTAATGAAAATTTGGGGCCATTTTGGTAATTTTTAGAAACTCAGAGGCTAATTTGGTAACAAAATTTGGGGTTATTTTGGTAACTTTGGAAACGTGGGGGCTATTTTGGTAATTTTAAAACATACATTTTTGGATATTCACCACCGGTCAGAGGGTGGAACTAGTCACCAATTTTGGTCCTTGGGGGACAGCTCGCTGCCCCAAACTGGTTTTACGGTCGAGTGGCGGTCGGATTGCCACGGGCGGCAGTCTGGCTACCGCCGGTCTATCGTTTGGACCACTGGTCCGTTAGGTGTATCGGTTCGTCCGGTGTGGCCTTCCCCCTTATTTAAATCCGACGTTTGGGACGTCCAGGGACTCCATTTGTGGTCCCTAGAGCTATCTTTGAGAGATCTTAGTGATCGATTTTCATTTTTTCTCTCTTCTATTTTATGTAATCTTTGGCCATTGAAATCTTATTGGATCTCTGCTGGGACATCTTCTTCGGAAACTTTGATGGATTATATTTTCCTTGGGGTTCGAAGAGGACCATGATCAGGATATGTTGGGCCACCTTGCTTGGATCTAATCCGTTGGATCTTACTGGACTGATTTGCTTTGGGCCATATGGTTGGCTGGATTGTTGTAAAAAATTTTGTTGTTTTCCCCCCCTTCTTTTTTTTTTTTGCTGGAGTGGGGTGTGATAAGAAAAGGGGCCCCACTCTTTATTCATTTTTTATTTTGTTTTGTTTTTTTTTTTTTTTTTTTATTCTGCTTTTTTTTTGAAATTATTGGTGGCGATCTGGACCGTTGGATGGATGATCTGGGGCTCACTTGGATGTGTTAGTGGCATAGATTGTGATAGTTGGCCATTTTTGGTGAAGGATGGACGAGTGGAATTTTCGAAGTAGACCCCACATCATGCTCCTGAATGGTCTAGATGCATGGATTAGATTTGTGGTGAAAATGGTCTCTGGAAAGAAGTTTTTGAAAATGGGTCTTGAAATAGGCTTTTTGGAATGGGCCTTGGGCTTTTTAGGAATGGGCCTTTGGCTTTTGGAAATGGGACTTAAAATGGGCTTTTCGAAATGATACTTGGACTTTGGAAATGAGCCTTGGGCTTTTAAAAATGGGCCTTGAAATGGGGCTTTTGTAAATGGGCCTTGGACTTTGGACCTTTTGGAATGGGCCTCATGAAGTGGCTTTTTGAAATGGGCCTTGGACTTTGGGAAGTGAGCCTTGGAAATGGGCCTTGACTTTTGGACTGGGCCTTAGACTTTAGGAAGTGGGCCTTGAGATGGGCTTCAGGCTTTTGAAAATGGGCCTTGACTTTTGGAATGGGCCTTGGACTTTGGGAAGTGGGCCTTGAGATGGGCTTCCAGATGGGATACTTACTCGTGTATGTTATATGTGCAGCATGCCCCGACGTGGTAAAAATGAGGCCAGCTCCTCACATCAGTCGGCTGATCCATGCTATGTACCCAGAGAGGGTCGTCATTTATCCGACATCACCCGGGAAAGTGGTGCACCTGCTGTCTTAAGAGGGCATGGGGTCAGGACGCACTGGCCTGATTGGTTTCAGGATCCGCAGCCATTGTTATTTGAGGTTTTGGAGCATACCCCCTTCACTCACCTATTCCGGGTTCGTCTGAGTCGGACAAATATGTCTCTCTTGTCTCTCTAGCTGAGAGATGGTACCTTGAGACTCATACTTTTCAGCTTCCTTTTGGTGAGTGGGGCATTACCCCATACGATATATACATGCAGCTGGGCCTTCGATACAACGGAGGGTCCGTCCCATTTGAGGATGACCTTCCAGTGCCTACTGAGGAGGATTGAATGGGTCTATTAGGGATGATGCCAGATGCAGCGGACTTTACCGGTCCCCGCTTCAAACTCCTCTAGTTATCATCAAACTTTGCTAGACGCGTCCCCAAGACCAAAGCAGCGGTTGTGGTGAAGGCGCATGCCCTGATTTTGTACACTATTGGTGGGATGATTTTCTACCACAGGAATGAACTGGTGAGTTCTCGTCTGTTGTCACTTGTGGCAGACATCACCTTCCCCACACCGTACAACTGGAATGCGGCCCTCTTGGCCCATTTGTACGAAGGGCTGGATAAGGCCAGCCATTGCATCAGCCGATCCCTGACTGACTTTTACCCGGTCATCGAGGTATTTTATTTGATCTCCATCTTTGCAGTATTCTCCCTTGGGATGATCTGGTTTGTTCTTCTCTTACTGTGATTTACACAGGTCTGCTTTTTTTACCACTTTTCCCATTTGGCCCCCACTTTGATCGACCATTTGCCTCCATTTTCTCGTATGATGCTGTGATACAAGGACAACTGCAGCCGCACGCGCTTATTTTTCGATCTTGCCTGGAGGTCAAATGTCGACACCCTTGTTCCGAGTGATGTGAGTGATCTTGCCCTTTTCTGTATTGTCCATGTGTTGCTTTTTCTACTTAATCTTTGATTTTCTTTTTGCAGTTCCTGTCCAGGCCGTATCTTCGATCGAATGCGACACTTGCTCCTATGGCTCAGGAAGCTTTTCAGGCTTCTCGTCGATGCCGTATTTTTAAGGATCCTTATGTGACGAAATGGTACCTGGGAGATAGACTTTTCTGGCAGTTAACTAGTAGTCCCATGGTGCCACTTAATCCACCGTCTGATCCTTCTAATTGGAGATCGGTGCCTGAGAGGGAGCTGACTGCTGCACTGGAGGGATATGATGCTAGCGTCTTCGTCGATCCATCTAGAGAGTACAGCTCCTGGTGTGAGCAGTATGGTATCGGCCCGATCTTGCAGCCTGGCTATGCTCCTGGTGGCGGTGCGCGTTTTGCTGGAGGAGGGATCTTGGGGCCTCACTTTCATCGCCAGGATACTGATGCTTATCTTCCTGATGATGATTAGCTTGTTGTATCTTGCTTTCACGTATCCTTCAATGTACAATCTTCATGTTTATAGACTTCAGCTTGCCGACATTGTTCCCTTTTAATCTTTACTTTTGTGCACCTTTGAAATCTCAGTTGAGTACATAGATGTTTGTTTCGGGATCCTTGTCTTCCGAGATGGCCCTCACCTGAAATTTGGCCGAAAGTGGGCCCAGGTAGTAATTGGACTGCCTCGAGCGATACTCTGACTGCCGCCTGCTGACCTTTTCCCTCCCGTTCTGTCTTGTCAGTGCTGCAGCGATGCAAAAATGTCAGGTCTGAGGGGCAGTGATTGGAGTACTGCAAGCGGTAATCAAGGTGCCGCCTCCGTTCATCTTTTCTTCCAGTAAGCATCTCTTCTTCCTGTTCATTCTTGCTGGCCTTTTTCAGATATTCTTCTTGATCCCTGTTTGTCTAATCATTCCCTTTTGTCCACTTTCTTTTATCTCCTTCCTTTATCTTCTTTCTATCTTTGCTCCTTCCTTCTTTTGGACTGATTATGGTAAGCAATGATGGGGGTATTGATGGGTTTATGAATGGTGGGGAGGTAGGTAGGTCCATAAATGATGGAGGGAGTTCATTTGTGGATGGGTTAATGAAAGTTGGTGGGGGAGTAATGGGCTCTTTTGAGGAGATCAATGTTATTTATGGCATTACTCCTACCACCATTAATGAAGGATGTGAAGTTAGGTTGGATAGGATGAGAGGTGTTGATGTGTTTGATGGCTCCATGCTGGTGGGCCACCAAGATTTATGGATGAGAGAATGGATGGTTTGGGTGGTGTGGATAGTGTGATGGTAGTGCGCGATGGCTTGATTGATGGGACGATGTTTATGGGTGGTGTGGATGGTAACACAATGATGGTGGATGTTGCGGATGGGATGGGTCAGATTTCGACGGATGGCGGACCCTATCTTAGTGGCCCAAGCGGTTTGGACTTGGCGGGTGATGATTTTCTTATCGATGGGTTGGCTCAGATTTTTAGCATGGATATCGAGATAGTGTTGGGACAGACAGTCATAGTTGGGGCTCAGGGTGTCAGTCCTATCAGCCATTGGGAGACTTTGGGTGTTACGGCTCCTGGAGCTCGTGTGTTTCAGACAGCTCCTGACATCGCGATCGTGGGCGGCTCCAGCCCGCCTGTTGCAGCTTTCCAGGATACCCTGTGTAACACCCGGTACTTTTCAGTACTTGAGTGTTACTGTGTAGACTAAATTGGTTTAAATACAAACCTAGCTAAGCAGACATTCACATGCTTCTTAGGTTAAATTCGATTGTTGAAAGAAATCCCCACCTATAGGACAAGTGATCCATTTGTTATTACTCGAGATGGACCATCACGTCATTTGAAAAACCTATTTAAGGACACCAATCACTTGATCATGATGATTAGACCACTTGATCATTAAACTTTCCAATGATTTTCACCTAAACTGAGCCGTGAATCCTAAAGATCATCACTAATCATATTTTGTAATGACCTGATCGTCAGATTTTCATAAATCATGAAATAACCTACATATGGCTCACTTACAAATTTAAAAATAATCTAATCTTCCTTATAAAACCTTATGGTAAATAAAAGACATTGGTCAAAATACAGACCACGGTAAATAACTTAGCAAAAATAATGAAGATAATAATAATAATGATAATTAGATATTTAATAACATAAAATCATAAGACAGATAGTCCTAATAACCTACAAACTGGGACCCACAGCATGATAAAAGAAAATATGCATATGGGAAATGATAATAATAATAATAATAATAATAATAATAATACTAGTAATAATGATATAAAAATAATAATAATAATAATAATAATAAAGGGTAGCAATAGTAGTAAAAATTAATATTAACATTAGTATATGGTTAGTATTAGTCTTGGAAATGACCCACTAGGACTTTTGACCGTTGATGCTCAGATTGAAGTTGATCCGACCATTGAATCAATGTTATTGACACTAGGAGAACGTAGATCAAGTGATGTGGCCCACCCGGGCCTTGGTCTTGCCCCATCTCTGGTCATGGGACCCATTTAGTCCCATAGGACATCATGGACGGAGTGGATTGATCCTAGACATCACGGTGGACCCCAGTTAATGGGTTGTGTGGATGAAGTTGGTGCACACCCGTTGTGCAGTGGATGACACTGCTCGGTCAGACCGAGATTTCCAAAGAAGGAACCTTCCTTCTTCTCTTTCTCGTTCCCACCTGCAACGGCCTAAAATAGACCGTTTATGTTGGAGTGATATGTGGCCCACCATCACGGCCCGCTAGCTTGATCTGAACCGTCCATTTGATGGAGATACCTCGTCTAACCAAACCCTACCCATTTTAGCTTGCTGGTACATGCATGCACAGCCACAAAATCCATCCGAGACAGCATGCGTGCAGCTGTTCTCTTTCCAAAAATAGCAACTGTCAGCGTAGAGCCGGCAACTCGCGTGCGATAGCTCTGGAAGCATCTTAGCCCTCCACGTAGGGCCATCTTAGTCGTCCATTTAGATCAGATGGTTTAGGGTTTCCAAAACCAAAATCTGTGGTTTCCTACCCACTGTTTCATAGGCAGTTTCGACCAAATGAGATCCAGACCATTGCTATCAATCTAAGGGCTTAAAAGTGTTAGGGCAGCAATATAAGGTAGGTTGCGATAGAGAGAAAACTAACCCTACCGCCATTCTTATAAGAGCCTTAGAAAATCGACCGTTTCCTTCCTACCTTTGAACCCATCACCTAAACCACCCAGAAGCTTTGATAGAACCCTTCCAAGAGCTTCTTAAGACCCATACGAACCTTCTGAAAGGACCGGATTGGGGGAAGAAGCTGATGTTCATGATCTGCCATTAATGGAGAGTCGTCTTCCTGGTTGGAAGCTCAGCCGTTCATCCCTGTTGCAGCCCCTAATCTGGATCAGTTGCTAGGAAGGCCATCTCTTCGGTGGTCTATACAGGTCGGTGGAGGAAAGAAGAAGAATATGGAGATAAAGAAAGAAGAGGGAAGAAAAGGGTGGTGGGGCTGTTGCACCACACCACCGTGTCGCACTCCCACTCGAGCTCAGGCCAAGTCGGCCCTAGTCTGTGGGTTCGGACTTGCTCCTGGCCTTGCTGGAGCTCCAACAGATGGAGAAAGATAGAGAGAGAGAGAGAACGAAAACAAGAGAGGGAGAGGAAACGAGTTGGGTCGGTGGTTGTTGCACCAACCTGACCCAGTCGAGTTGGGTGCAACTCGGCCGCTGGCTAGTCCATGTTCTGCTGGATGTTCCAGCAAGAAGAAAGAGAGCAGGGAAGAGAGTGAGAAAGGAAAAGGAAAAAGGAAGGAAAGAGAAAGAGAAGAGAGGAAGGAAGAAGAGAAAGAAGGCCAGGGAGAGGGACCCATCTCGAGTCAACTCGGCTCGGCTGGGACTCGTTGGGTCATGCTATACGAGTCATGCAGGTCTGGTTTAGTCCAGTGACCTGGCTGGGATGTGGGTTTGAGTAGGAGCAAGGATGAAGAGAGGAAGAAAATGGGTGGAGGAAGAAAGAAGATAGAGGGGTCGGTCCTAGCCAAACCGAGTCAACTCGGTTCGAACCGAGTCATCAAGGTGAGTCAACCTTTCCTCCCCATTCTAGCCTTGTTTCGATGCACTGTTACTATTCATTACCATTATTTATTAATATTAGCCATATGTAGCCATTAGTAGATCATTATGCTAGAACTAATTGCAAATTATTAAATGATAATATTTTACTTATCATCTTAGATATTTATTTCGGATAGTAGATGGTACTAATCATAATGACTATTATTGCCATGATTAACTAGTGTTAATTCTATCAGTAATATTAATAATATGTTATAGTTATAAATTAACATGATAATTGATTTCACATAAATTAGCACTCAAATCCTACGATCTAAGGAACCAAACTCTGGTATGAAACCCTGAGCCTAGGCAATTCAAACCCTAGGTTAAGACCTTAACCATGATTAACCACTAATGGACTACTTACGCTAATATTAGCTATATTAAACAAAGTACAATTATTAGAAATTTATATCCATTACTCTTAAATATTATCATAATATTGACTATCATAATGGTTACTACTAACATGTTATGCTAATATTAATTATTATAAATGAAACTACCTTTAGTGATATTGGCACGGTATCCATCACTTGAAAATATTATCTCTAATAATAGGTTATACTATTTTACTTCAATTGAAATACTGATTAATACCATGGTCACAAATAATAGTTATATCATTAACGTTAAAGGGTAACTAATATACCAACTAGAATTCAAATCCTAAAAACTAAATTTAAAACTAAAGCCTAAGATAAATAATTCAAATCCTAAGCCATGATCTTAAACCTAAGTAGTGAGTAAAACTTAGACCTAATTGTACAAGTTCGTGATTTGTGTTAGGATAAAATTCTAAGGGCGCAGGCACTTAGCGACACTAGAAGGCGATTCAAAGTATAAGGTGATGATTCTGCCCCTTGAGCTTTCCATCTTCTCATTAGCTTAAGTCATAGTTTTTATTTAAATTTATAATTCATATTTTCCTCTTATAATCACATGTGTTAGCTGATGAAAATTGAATTGCTATATTGCCTACTTAATGTTCATCATGTATATTTGTTCATGCTTATGAATTATTTGTGTATTGCTTATGGACTTTAAACTGGTACATTAGTGAGAAACCTCCACTTATAAATGTACACCCTTACTTGGGATGTAACCCGACTAGTTGTGATTAAAATGGACCTTCGACTTAGTGGTTATTCAGTGGTGGTCTAAATGGATCATTAATGTGGGCCTACCATCCAGGATTGTTGTGTCCAATGATTTTCAAGGATGGTCTTTTATCGTATGGTTTTGATACTTTTCTTATGAGGCCTATTTAGATAATTGTCCTATGTGGCTTGTTTGATATCGCCCTATGTGGCTTTGTTCTGGTATTTTTCCTATATAGGTTCGATGTTTTATACCGTGCAATCATGCGATGGTAAGCCCCATATATTGTAATATGATTGGCTACTAGTCGACGGGTTTCCATTAAACATCATAAGATGGTAGCCTCATGGACCGGGGATGGTGGTAATGGGACACTATGCTCGAGCTGTTGGTCTACACTGGGCCATGTGCTCCCCGTAATGACCTTTGAGCTTATCTAAATTGACTGGTTATAAATAGGCTAATAATGACTTGGCTAATCATGCATACATGACATGTATTATTCCGACTGGGTGATGTTTCCCCAAGTTCGATGATTTTGACTGGATGATGTTTCCCAGGTTCGATGATTGCATGGGTGACGGCCCACTGTCCATACAGATGAGCATCCCCGGGGCAATGATTGCATTCATACATTCATGCACCTAATAAGACTGCATTTAGTCTGTTTTGGTTGTTTGAATGTTTTATACTATTTCTTACATAATACGACGGTGTGTAATCTTGAAGAAAATTCACACTGAGTTAATCACTCATCCATCAAATATACAACTGTACAGGTAGTACAGGTGGCTTTAGGGTATGTATGTTCAAACTTGATGAGGAGCAGGGTTCGACTGCCCGGGATGCATGGTTGTATTTTCCTGGAGAAGCTGCGTGATATTGCGGCTTATATTTATATATTTTCTGTTATTTTTCATGTATTAAATTCTTGTAAATCTTGTACTTGTTAAATTTAGAGACATTGGTTTGTATAAGTCATTATGAGTAACTTCTTGTATATTTGAATGATAATGAAATTTTTCTTTATGTCGATTTGTCCATACTACGCTCATTTGCTTACTCTGATGAAAGAAAAAAAATGTACACTCGAATTTGACCATCCTTTAAGGTTAACACTCAGGTTTTTGGGAAACGAGTTGTGTACTCGGGTCCTGAAAAGTCGAGGCGTTACACCCTGTGTGGTGCGATGGGTGATGCCGGATTCTTTCAGCACCATGAGATAGACTTGCTGGATAAGGGAATACCTATTTTTAATGATTCGCCCGTTAACCCAGAAATTTAGATCGTGGAGGGTGTGCCTATCCGGACCTGTCAATTGCAGCCTCATGATACTTGCTCAGAGCGTTTGTACCTTTGGATAGAGAGCTTGACCGAGTCCGAGATCTTTGAGCTGAGTTCCTTGGGCTTCTAGGAGGTTCTTCACTTTCATAGAGTTCGCCTAGATTGGTGACTCTTGAGTGCGGCACTGTACGACTGGATTCCTTCCCTGAACCTATTTTCCTTCAACAATCTGGAGCTAGGTCTATCATTGGAGGAGTTCTCATACTTGTCTGGCCTTCCTCTCACCTGGGAGCCCTACATTCCCTCATCTGAGCCAGTTCATTCTTCAGATCTGGTCTCCTGATTTGGGTTTCCCATTGCTCTCCCTACTGTGGAGGGTAGGGTCGATGAGCTTTCTCTGGTTTTACTATATGATCATTGTACTACTTCCCGAGGTGCCCCTGGATCAAATCGCCAGCTTCAGTGTTTGAATGCGCTGATATTTTGTGTCCTGGCTGAGCTGCTCTTTTCAGGTTAGCGGTAGTCTTCGCTGGTGGCCTTGCTGGATGTCTTTCGCCGGGTCCTCCACCGTAGGAGCATCATCTCTGTGGTATTAGTGGAGCTCTTTTTAGGGCTGACTGAGTGCTCCCTTGGGTGTACTTGTATCCTCCGAGGTTGCTATTCGTTTCTTCAGGTATTTTCCATTTTCCTTTTCTCTTGCCTGATGTGTTCATCTACAAGTGACCTAAGCTTGACTTGTGTCCTCTTGCAGGTTTGGTTATGAGAGCATTTATTCATAACTCCTCAGCTTCTGTGGTCGGATTCCTATCATGGAGATGTGCTATATTTACTGCTTGACGACCTTCCGCTTGGTGCCGAGGCTACGGAGTCGTTTTATCGCTGTATGCTCACTTAGCTTCGAGGGTGGAAGATTATCTGGGAAGCTACTTGGCTTTGCCATTCGCCATTGATTTGTAGCACTGCTCGCACTCCTCTTCTGCTACTTGGCTTGCGAGGGTATAACTCCTATCATCCGATACAGTTCCTTTGATAGTTCAGCTTTTGGCAGGACATCCTAGAGTTCGCTTTTTCAGGGTTTAGGCGCGCCTCCTTTCCATCTGATTTGATTGTTTTATATAGGCGAGTCTGGATTTCGTGGCAGGGGTCCTTAGATGCGACGATGCTGGAGCTCGAGTCTTGGGCTCCTCCTTTGGCGACAATACCGTACCAGCGATGGGTGGCCGAGCAGTCACTATATCGACAGGTTTCTGGCCGGCATTTGGCGGATGATGGTGCTGATCAGGACATGGTGGGCGATACCACTTCCTCCTCCTCTTGCATTGTTGATTCATTCGAGGCATTTGAGGAGCGTCCCTTCATTGATCCATCATTCTTACTCGTTACTCATGGTCACTTGATCTCTGAAATCACTGTCCTCCGTCACGTACGTGAGGACATGGCTCGCCGGTTGGCAGTGGGGCGGCGCTATGATGAGTATATGCTTGCGACACACCGCCTGGAGAGAGACGGGGCCTTCTACCTCCGCATGGAGATAGAGAGGCTTAGGCAGAGGTTGTCGATGTATGAGGGATAGGAGCTTACCTGGCGGTTCTTGATGCTGACCAACTGCTTTGTCACATATGCTTGAAACCTTTGTTTTTTGGTAAAAAGAAAGACAATATACTTGTAAGAAAATTTTACAGGAAAGAAAAAAGATTTTTGTTTGTGCCAAATGTCAATGTCTGCTTGTGTTTAGGTTTGTGCTTTGGATGATTGGGATCAGAATCTTGGGCTCGGCCCACGTCGTATGCAGTATCCTAGATTGTATCCTTAGGGTCTCAGTTCCCTGAGAGGGTGTTTAGGATAGCATCCTGCGGATTTGAGTAGAGTCTGATAGAGAACTGATCCAAAGTTGATCTTGCCTTGTATCTCGTTGTAACGCTTGCTGCTTCGGCTTCTTCTGTACCTGCACTTTTATTATTTTATTATTTTATTATTTTTATTTTTTTGCTACTTTTACCCATAGCCTCCTTTCAGGTTTTCACTACGTCTAACTCTTCCCATCATTTTTGCGCGTAGCGTCCTTTCAGATTTTCACTACGTCCCGAGTTTTTGATCTTGTCTGCCCCTTGGCAGCTGTGTTGTTTTTATCCTTGGTGCCTTTTTAGGTTTTCACCAAGTCCACTGCATGCCTGTTGTTTTTACTCAAGCCGCCCTTTCGGATTTTAGACTCGCCCCTTTTGCTTAGGCATGCCCCCCCTTTTTTTATTCATTTCTCTTTAGAGCGCCAAGAGCGATAGAGGAGATAAAGAGACTTCCTTCATAGCAAGCCAACGGGTTGCCTGTCAATCATTTGTCTTTGGGTACAATCGTAAGCTGTATGAAGGTTTTGGGGGATGGATTTTTCTTTTTGGGATTTTCCTTTAAGACCTTCTTTTTTCTTCTTCTTTTCTTTCTTTTTCACTTTCTTTCTTTCCTCTCTTTTTTAGTTTCTTTCTACTTTTTCTTTTTTTTTTTTGTGGGAGGGGTGATTGGTATTTCTGATAAGGGAGGTGGTGGATATAAATTTTTTTCTTCTTTTTTTGGGGGGACGTGATGGATGCAGCTTCACAATTGTAATCATTGACAAAGTCAGGTAAGATTACTCGTGATAGATTTTCACATTGTCGGCGTTGATGGGCTCGGAAAGGTCTTCTCCCTTTAGATTAGTAAGTCGAAGAGCACCTCCTAGGAGTACTTCTCGAATGATCAGTAGTCCTTCCCACAAGGGTTTAAACTTTCCTCTGGGGTCTGGTAAGTGCGGTGGTAGGATGCGCTTCATGACCATATCACCAACTTTGAAACTTCACTTGCGGACCCTTTTGTTGTAGGCTCGGGCAATCCTTCTCTGATAACTTTGGGAGTGGCTTAGTGCTTGCATGCGCTTCTCATCTGTCAGATACAGTTGATCATATCTTGCTTGTAGCGACTCGTCTTCCTCGACTTCACTTTCTAACAGTATCCGGAGTGATGGGATTTTGATCTCGACCGGTAATACTGCTTCCATTTCGTATACGAGCTCATATGGAGTTGCGCTTGTAGCAGACCGTACAGACGTCCGATAGGCCCAAAGTGTGTAGGGAAGCATCTGTGAAAAAGTTGCGTTATGTTTTCACCATTTTCTCCAGTATGCAGATGATAGTTTTGTTGGTAGCTTTGACCCCACCGTTCATTTGAGGGTGGTAGGGGTTTGATCGATGGCGTTAGATTTTGAACTTATCGAGAAAATCGCCCATCCTTTTATTAGCGAACAGAGTACCATTGTCAGTAATGACAGCCTGAGGGACCCCATAACGGCTGATGATGTTGTTCTTTATAAACTTAACCACACGAGATGCTGCGATGGTAGTATAAGATGCTGCCTCTATCCATTTGGTGAAATAGTCTACCGCCACCAGGATGTATTTATGCCCATTTGAAGCTTTAGGGTTGATCTTGCCAATGATGTCTAACCCCCATACAGAGAAGGGCCATGGTGAGGTCAGGTTATAGAGTTTGGAAACAGGGGTATGGATCTGATTTGCATGTTCCTGACACTTGAAACATTTCCTGACGTGCTTGCAACAATCTGTCTTCATCGTGAGTCAATAGTAGCCAAGTCGCAAGATCTTTTTCGCCATCATGTGCCCATTCATGTGTAGGCCGCATAGTCCTTCGTGGATTTCTGACATGACGTGCATTGCTTCTGTTTCATCCACGCAGTGGAGAAGGACCTGATTGAAGGATCACTTGTAAAGGATGTCATCAGTGATTACGAACTGCGTCGACAGCCTCTGTATGGTGCGACAATCTGTTAGTGTTGCTCCTTCCGAGTACTTCTGATGCTCAAGATATTTCTTGATGTCTGTGTATCACAGCCAATTATTCGAGGGTAGCTCAGCTTCATTAATTTGTAGGTAAAATGCGGGTTCCTCCTGAAGTTCAACTATGAGTTCCTATTCAGTAACTCCTTTTGGGATCTCCAGCTTTGAGGCGAGGGTATCCAAAGTGTCTGTAAACTGATTCTTGACTCAGGGCATGTAAGAGAATGAGATCTCTTCAAACTCTTCGATTAAATTCTCTAGATAGACGTGGTACGGGACCAAATTTTCGTCTTTAGTATTTCAGTCGCCGTTAGTCTGATTGATGATGAGTTGCGAGTCTCCGAAGACCCATAACTTCTTCACATTAAAGATTATGACTTCCTTTAGATCAACGATACATGCTTCATACTCAGCTACGTTGTTAGTGCACTGAAATGCTAGCCTCCTAGATATAGGAACTGGGACGTCCTCAGGAGAGTAGAGTATAGCACCTATTCCACTCCCTTTCGAGTTTGCAGCTCCGTCGAAGAAGAGTCTCCACTCTCCTACCTTTCTTTCTTCTTCTTCTTCAATTAGGAGGATGTCCTCATTAGGAAAAAAGGTCTTCAGTAGTTGGTAATCAGGCAGAGAATGTACTGTTAAATGATCGGCCAATGCTTGCCCCTTAATTGCCTTCTGAGTGACATAGGTTATGTCGAACTCGGAGAGCAATAATTGCCATTTTGCGATCCTGCCTGTCAGTGATGGCTTTTCGAACAAGTATTTCAACGGATCCATGCGAGCAAGCAGAAGGACCGGATGGGCGATCATATATTGCCACAATCGCTACGTGACCCGGACTATTGTTAGGTATATTTTCTCTAAGCTGGAATATTTGGCTTCATAGCTCGTGAATCGTCTGCTTAGATAGTAGATTGCCTGCTCCTTTCTTCCTGTATCGTCGTGTTGACCAAGAACACATTTTATTGCTTTTGTGCGACGGAGATGTATGAGAGCAATGGTCTACCTGGAGTAGGTGGCATGAACACTGGAGGATTTAGCAGGTACCTTTTGATCTTGTCAAAGGCTGCTTGACAGTCATCATTCCATTCCTTTGGCGAGTTCTTCCGTAGGAGCTTGAATATGGGCTCGCAGACTGGAGTGAGTTGTGCAATGAATCGGCTGATATACTAGATTCTCCCAAGGAAGCCTCGAATTTCTTTCTCAATTTTGGGCGGCAACATTTCGATGATTGCCTTGGTATCGGTCTTATCCACCTGAATACCTTCTTCACTGACAATGAAGCCTATCAGCTTGCCTCCGGTCGCACTGAAGACACACTTTTGTGGGTTGAGTCGGATCTTGAACTTCTCTAGCCTGTCGAAGAGCTTTTTGAGATCCTTGAAATGTCCTTCGATTGTGCGAGACTTGACGATCATGTCATCCACATAAACTTCCATTTCCTTGTTTATCATGCCGTGGAACAGGGCAGTCATGGCTCGCTGATATGTAGCTCCAGCATTTTTCAACCCAAAGGGCATAACCCTATAGCAAAAGGTTCCCCATGGTGTGATGAAAGAAGTCTTCTCACGATCTTCAATGGCCATTTTGATTTGATTGTAGCCTGAAAAGCCATCCATAAAGGAGAAGATCATGTGCCTAGCAGTATTATCTACCAGTGTGTCGATATGAGGCAGGGGGAAGTCGTCTTTAGGACTTACTTTATTGAGGTCCCTAAAGTCGATGCACATTTTGACTTTCCTGTATTTCTTTGGAATTGCTACGATATTTATGAGCCATTCTAGATAGTTGGAGACTACCAAGAATCCCGCATTGTATTACTTGATGACTTCATCACAGACCTTCAGGGCCCATTCTGGCTTCATTCTCCGTAGCTTTTGTTTGACTGGCCTCATGTCTGGCTTTATTGGTAGATGGTGCACCACCAGATCCTCGTTGAGTCCTGGCATGTCCTCGTACGAGAAGGCAAAGTTGGATAACCTCAGTTTTAGAAATTTCATCATCCTCTACTTGTATTCCGGGGATAGCGATTTTTCGATGCGTACCTCTCTGGGGAGCTCTGTTAACCCTAAGTTCACAACTTTGAAATCGTCTGCTACAACGTTGGCCTTGGTTTCAAATTTTTGAGGGAGTCCTCAAATTCGAGAGCTGTATCATCATTTCCCTCATTCAGGGCTTCATCCAAACCCATGAGCTTGAACTCCAACTCGAGATCGAAATCATACGAATCGACCTTAAACTCCTGCGATGTGCGTGGGACATTTGGCACAGTGGTTTTTGAAAGCTTTTCTGTTATTTTTGTGTTTTGAAGATTTTCAGATGTTTTGTGATTTTAAGAAATATTTGATTTTTTTTTGTGCTTTTGGGAATATATGATGTTTTTGTGTTTTGAAAATTTTTTAATTTTTTCGTGTTGCCAGGAGGTCCCGAACAAGATGGTATTGCGAACTAAGATTGATCATATCCTAGTCCGGGGTACCAATATCTGTTTACATTGACATTTTTTTTTTGAGGTTGACATCCATAGAAGATCCACCGACCAACTCAATTGTTAGGGAGACAGCTGTCCATGGTGGTTCCTGTGGGTCACCTATCTTGATGACCATGATGTCTACTGGGCTGGGCTCGGAGTCAGAATCTAATTCGAACTCTTCGCCTAGGAGTTGGAATTCTTCTAGTTCCTCTGACTCCTCTTGTGATGGGACCTTGACATCTGTCCAGTCAAGGGTGGGCCATTTTCCCTTGTCGATCCAATGGATGGGCTGTTTCTACCCCTTGTGTCGCTAAGTTGGTGGCGGGGACATGTCCTCTTGATTGTGTATGGAAATGAATGTTTCCCTGTTCTTGCCTATACCCCCTTCAAGGGGCATTCCTGGTTCTGGGTCCTGCGTGGGCGGATCATTTTCCATGCCCCTTGCCTCATGTGATGGGTCTGGGAGTTCTGCCCCTTGCGTCGAGTGTGTTTTTGATGCCTTGAGGATTTTGTCCCACCTTATTCGGGGCCAAACGGACTTCGAGTGAGAATGTTCAGAGAGTTGGAGCCGCTGGGGGTGATTCTCAAGGGAAGCCACTGCGCCTCCACAAACTGTCCCAGCCTTGATGAACTTGATGGGTGTACACTTAAAAGACTGACCCTTCTTTGGCCTTTCAGCTTGATCCTCCGGTTTCAGTTGATATCCCAGTCCCTATCTCTGTATGTTAGCACGTGCTGGCTTTACTACTATACCTTTCTCGTGGAACTCAGTACGGTAGTTCCAGATTAACCGTTCAGTAGGAGAAATGACATGTTCAGCAGTGAGAAGATGAGGATTGGCGATTGAGTTTACAACTTCAAACTCGAAGTTGTGATATGATACATTGCCCTCTGCATGCTGGATGTCGATCACAGGGATGTCAGGTTCTGCAATATTAACCGTTACTGTCAGGACAGTTTCTGGTTCAGCCAACACTGAGATGATTCGATTTCCTGAAGGAAATTTAACCCTTTGGTGGAGGGTTGAGGGAATGGCTCCAACAGTATGAAGCCACGGCCGCCCCAACAGAAGGTTGAAAGAGGCAAGGATGTCGATGACCTAGAATGTGACAAGGGTCAGGTCGGATCTGATTTGTAGCTCAAGGTCGACTTCTCTCTCGACCTGTCTTCGAGAATTATCGAAAGCTCTGACGCTCATAGTGCTAGGCCTGAAAGAAGACGGTTCTATCCCTAACCGTTCGACAATCCTTAGTGGGTAAACATTAAGGCTAGATCCATTATCAATGAGCACAAGTGGGACTTTGAAATTCTTGTGACGAGCCACTATGTTCAGTGAACGTCCGTGCTTACGTCTCTCAGGTGGTAATTCATCATCGGAGAAAGTGATAGCTCGTGGTGTGAGGAGTTGTCCAATCATACTTGCCACCATTTTGGAGGGTACGTCGGGAGAGATATGTGCATCATTTAAAGTCTTCGCAAAGATTTCTCAATGTGATCTTAATGTGCATAGGAGTTTCCAGATGAATATTTGTGCTGGAATGGTTTTGAGCCGGGCTGTTATGTCATAAGCAGCATCGATTTTGCAGGTGGTTCCCGACAAAGTTTCTCGATTTTTCTTTAGATTCTGGTTATCTCTCCTGAAGTACCTCCCATTATTACCCACTTCAGCACATTTTGGGTAATGCCATGGGGCTACCTTCGGGTTGTAGGATGGAACCGTCCTTCCTTCCAAGTATATTAATGGTTCCTGAGGTTGAGGGTTGTGGCTGAAACAGTTTGTGGTGGACTTGATGGTTTCTCTTGAGGTACCTCCAAGTTTTGGTAAGATTTAACACTAGGGTTCTCTTCTTCTTCTTGATGTGCGGGAGAGGTCCTTTGGCCATGTGCCAGTTGGTGAGGCATCAAGAATTTTAGACCTTGAACCGGGGGTGCCCCTTGTAAAGTCAGCCAAGCTAGATCAGGGAGACCTATTGGGAGAATGAAAGGTTCAAAATTCGATCTTTTTGAATATATGGGTGCTGTGTGTTCCCCTTGAGAGACAAGATGTTGCAAGCATGACCTATTAGGTGCGGCTTCGAGGGTTATAAGTGGTTGAACTACCGGTGCTGCTTCCAGAAATACGAGGGGTTGTGTTGCTGGTGCTGCTTCAAGGACTAGTTGTGGCTCCGATGGTGGCATATGTTGGTAACCCCATGTTCAGTTTGTTGTATCGGTCATGATTGCGTGTATGGAATGATGCGGAGAGAAGTACATGGATAGCCTTTCTTCGATGTGGTTGACGGTAGAAGTGCTACATGTACTGGGCCCTTCTTGGTGCGATGGCAGGGGATTTTGGAGGATGTTGGCCTGAGCCGCATTGTTAGCCTGTGAACTGATCGTGATTTTCTGGCTTTCAATCAAATCTTGGACCGCATGCTTCAAAGCGAAGCAGCAGTCCTTTAAATGGCCAGGAGCCTGATGGTATGCTCAATACTGATTCTCATTGTAGCCGGGCGGCAAGAGATTAGGGGGAAGTAGCGGTTGGAGCAGTGTTAAGAGTTGTTTTTGCATTAACATTGTTAGAATCTGACTATATGTTTGTGCTAAAGGGGTGAACTTCCTCCCTTACATTATCTGTTTGTATGGACCTAGTGCATTCCCTTGAGGCTATTGTTATTGTTGTTGAGACGACTATCCCTAATATCCTCATTGGGCTTGCTGTGGTTGGTACTGCCTGTTTGACTGTGGCTAGTATTGCCTGTCTTATTGTGGCTCCGGTTGCGAAGCGTACTGATTGCCTTGAGTGTTAGTGACGATATTGTTAACTTTTGTGGTGCGTTGTGTGGGAGCAGTGCCGTTTCCATTTTCGTATCCTACAGGTTTCCCCTCGAATTTTTTTTTTTGATTGAAGGGGTCTGATGTGACCATGGGGAAATGGTTCCAGCTCTGATCCTGGCTTCCACTTGTTCACCAGCTCGGATGAGTTGGGAGAAATTTACGTAGGGATATGAGATTAGATATCCTGAAATGATGGGATTTGCGGAGTGTACGATCATGGATATCTACTCTTCGTCATCGATGGGGTTTCTCATTCGGGCTGCCATGGGCCACCATTGTCCCACGTATGCTGACAATGATTCTTCACTTTTTTGTCTCAGGGCAGCCAAATCAGATCTCCTTAGAGCCATGTTCAGATTGTAGGAGAATCGGTCAATGAATGCCTGGGAGAGTTTTTCGCAGGTTCTAATTTAATGGATGTTCAGTAAGATATACCAATCCAAAGCATCACCCTTGAGAGATTTCTGGAAGAGTTGTATCAAGGCTCCGTCATTCCCTGTCATCGCATTGAGTTCCCCACAAAATGCTTTTAGATGTGCTGTGGGGCACTCGCTACCATTATACCTTTTAAATTTTGGTATCTCGAAATTCGAGGGTACCCGGGCATCTGGGAAGGGACAAAGGTCCCTGAACTTAGTGGATAGGTGATCCACTCCTTGCTATTTTTTAAACTGACTTTTCACCATTTGTAATTGCTCTCGTAGTTCCTCAATCTCCGACTTACCTTGCTACGAGTATCTTGCCCCTTGCTATAGGGCTTGTGCTGCTTCTTCTTCATATATATAGATGATGGGATGTTGTTGGAAAGAAGATGGACTCCCGATGGTGGGAGGTAACTAGAATTGAACACCACTCCCTTTCGGAGGAGGGTGTGACGTTCGGAAATGGCTCCCACCTGGGGTATCTGCCAATTCCTATCTGCCAATTTCGAAAGGTTGCTCCCGTTAGGGGGTGTGAATTGGACTCAAAACTAGCCCGCTTCATAGGCATCCGCCAGTTCTTGTCTGTGGTTCCCATTAGGGGGAGCCTGTGTTATAACCTGATTGGTGTGATGTGTTGAGTAAAGATGTGTGGGAGGGTTACTCCCGTTTGCTGGTTGTTGTTGTTCTTGTGCCTAGTCTTCTGGGAGAGGGAGCACGAGATTTGCTGGAGGAGTGAGAGAGAAGGCGAAGGGAGTTTATGGGAGTGAGTTATTCTGTACACTAGGCTAAGTTGTCTATGTATTTGGGGAGAGATTTGGCACCAAGCGAAGTAGTAACTCTTGCATTGTTCGAAGAAGCAACTCTTGCGTGGAAGCATTAGCTTGGGGATCTACCTGAGCCACTGGTGGTGGTAATGCAGGTGCCGGCGTAGGTGCTGATGTTTTGGGAGTTGGTTGTACTGCCTGCTCTCCTTCATGGGTAGCTTGAGAGACTGCGCGGGATCGGGTGGTCATGGTTCGGATCTATACAAGCCAAAGATTTTTTTATTTTTGTGAATGAAGTGATAAATGCACAACCAATCCCCAATCCTAAACCGTATTATGAGATAGGTGATCCCAGCTCTTCAAATCAAATGGGGCACGCTAAATCCATCACCACTCTTAGGAGTGGGAAGGTTATTGATAAAACCGTTCCGGTTAAGCCCAAAAAGCCTCAAGAACCAGAAGAGGAGAACAATGATGGATCTAGTGATGCCCCACAAAAATTTGAACCGGAACCTCTAGAGAAGCCAGTTGCTCCGTTCCCCCAACGGTTGGTTGCACCAAAACGTCTCCCTCACTCTCAGGATATCCTAGAGATGTTGAAACAAGTGAAAGTCAACATTCCTCTACTTAATGTCGTAAAACAGATACATTCATATGCCAAATTCCTAAAGGACTTATGCGCGACCAAACGACGGCAAGGTGTTTAAAAGAAGATTTCCTTAACTGAGAAAGTGAGTGCCATCCTAAAACAAGATGTGCCATAAAAATTCAAAGACCCCGGTTGCCCAACCATATCATGTGTAATCGGGAATTATCGAATTGATCACGCACTTCTTGACTTAGGAGCGAGCGTCAATCTGATTCCCTACTCGGTATACCAACAGTTAGGTTTGGGTGAATTAAAACCCACCCGAACCATACTACAACTTGCTGATCGTTCTGTTCGTGTACCAAGAGGGATAATCGAGGATGTGTTGGTCCAGATTGATAGATTTTACTACCCTGTAAATTTTATCATCTTGGACACCGAACCCATCAATGACACGAGCACTCAGATTCCTGTCATTCTTGGTCGCCCATTCCTGTCCACTTCAAATGCAATACGCTCGCGGTCACTACAAAGGGCTCGTCACCAATCAGTGTAGGTCGACAGCTCGAATGTAGTGTCCCATACCACTACAATTGGCTCACAAGTCTGAGGTGCTCACTAGCCACTATAGGGAGGTTTGTGGCCCCAGCGTAGGCCGACAGCTCGACCACGGTGTCCCATACCACCATGCCCGGCTCATGAGTCTTTATGGATCAATGTATCATGGTTAACAAGGTTTACAATGGTAAGTTCAGTACCCTAGTTTCAAGCAGTTATGACTCATACACGGTGAATATACAATGGCCAGTCGGGTTACTTGACGGGCTCGACTAGTACGAGCGCATCTCAAGCTGAACGCCTTGAGATTGAAATACCACACGTTTTTGAGTCGGGTCTTAATTAGCGTGCTCTAGCAAATTCCTCAGTGAAGTCGTCATTCTGTAGACACTGAAAATCGGCGCCCACGCTGATTTTAGATTTGTAGGGGTGATTAGGGGTGATAGGCTGGTTATGAACGTTAGAGTTGCCACTAGCTGAAAATCTTGAAATCCCGCGGTCGGCTAGAACAACGAAATACGTAAGGTGAGGGAAATTCGAAGACTTCCCTACCTTAAATTAACTCCTGGTTTGCGATCCGGGATTCCAGGTAAGGGACCTTGGTTACAAAGAGGGAATGTGTTAGGCACCCTCTCCGCCCGTACAAATATACGGTCTCTACTCAGTGTGGTAAAAAAATCTCAAGGGATGTCGGATGTTATGGCTGAGATGGGACTAGACACACACGTGGATTTCTGATGTGGCAAGATCCAATGTACGGTAAACTATAGAGCATACGTTCGTTATGGATCTAGAGAAGTAGGGAGGTTGAGAAGGGAATAGATGTCATAATGAATGCTTATATGTAAATTGAATGGTTCTTTGGCTTGATCTTGAGTAGGTTAAAACATAAACTGGACCATGACCAATTTGGGTTAGGCTTATAAGTTGAAAAAGGTTGAGTTGAGGGATAGGGGGTGGCTGAAAAAATCTATATTTTAAGGGCTTGGGAGCTCCTTCCCTTTCCCTCACTCACTCTTTTTTCTCTCTCCCTCTCACTCCCTCTCTTGGTTGTTGAGGCTTGTTTAAATGAGAAGAGAAGAGGGTCATTTATAGCCTTCTCCAATGGCATTACTATAATTTCTGGGTTTAAGAGGGGTAAAAGGTGAGGTGACAAGTGGTGATTAGTTGTGGAGAGAGGAATGTCACATGGCACTCTCCTATTTTCTATAGGGGGTAAAACGGTAAATAGTAAAGGTTGGGGGGATAAATCCAGGAAAAAGTTTACTTTTGGACACTGGGACAGCTGTCCACACACGAGTCGCGAGCGGCGACACTTAAAGTACCGTAGGCGGTAGTCAAACTGCCGCCTGGGCTCCGTTCGGGCCGGTTTCGTGCATGCGAGCTTTGTACATCGTGCGGGTTCGCCCAGAAGTCTCATTTCGAATTTTTCGGTTCAGAAAAGTGGATTTCGGCTTGGGAAAAGAGGATCTGGTCATAATATAGGGTATAGGCGGGGTTGTATGTGTGTTGAATGGTTTGAATCGTGGTTTTGGGTTGCGGATTGGGGACTTTTTGGGTTAGGGTTTGGTTTGGGCTGCGATTCTGGTTCAATGCATGATCATGGTTCCCGGATGGTTTTAGCCTTCTCAAGATGTAGCCTGGGTGGGGTGTCTACACATATATTGTCAATTGACGATTAAATGTTTTTTAGTATGATAATTTGGAATTGTCCATTTTCATATCCATTGATTGGGTTTAAGGCGGGACATACATGTGGGATATAAATGAAAAATAGTCAAGATTTACATATACAGCTTTTTTATAATTAACTTGGACCATTCAAAATAAAAATAAAAATTTGGGTCCTCGAATGGTTAAAATAATTCAAAGTGTTCTTTGAATTTATGGTTCAACAAAGGTTTGCCTGCATCTTAGACAATCAAGATCAATGATTAGTTTTATTATTTTAATTAATCCAGATCAATCATTTTCTTGGCCGTTGATTGAATGGTTACATCAACTGGTTAAAGTGGCTCCTAAGAGTTATAACCAAACATCTTCTAGTATAACAATTTTTTATTATCCATTTTCCCATCCATTGATCGAATCGTTAGAATCACCTTATCAATAAGGGCTCCTGTCAATCAAAGGCAGAGAACGCATGATAAATGCCTACACCAATTATCCAAAGTATACATTGGATCATCCATTTTTCTAGCCATAGATATCGATAGTTAGAATCACCTTATCAAAAGGATTCTTCAATCAGTTTTATTGGCGATCGATTAGATGGTTCGAATGAATCTTGCCAACCCAAAATATGTAGACATCTAATGCCACTTCTCAAAGAAAAAGACAAATTGAAATGCAAGTTGTATTGTACCTGTGGAACACACACCATGACCAAGTTGCAATTTCATGATGCAATAGCTAAACAAACAAGTGCAGTTTGAAATTAAGGTTCAATTGTAAAGTTATAAAATACTGTTTGAAACCCAAATAAGATTTAGTAAAATTGCTCATCCCAAGGCTACCTAAGAAAAGAAAAAGGAAAAATAACTAAATAATAGAAATAGAACAGAGAGAGAGAGAGAGAGAGAGAGAGAGAGAGAGAGAAAGAGAGAGAGAGAGAGAGAGAGAGAGAGAGAGAGAGAGAGAGAGAAGAGCTTACCTCAATTTGAGAATAGAGAATACAGATTAATTAGAAGAAACCAGGACTCCAAAATGGGAGAAAGATATTACAAGCAGCAACACCTGGGCTTTGTAGTTGATTCAAGAGAGTGGGGAATAACCGCTTACTGCACTCGCTTGCATGAGATGAGATAGATGTACTGTCTGTGACTCATGTATACTGTCATCAATTAAGGTGCTTTATGAGTATATTGCTTAAAAAATTTAAAGATAATCCTTAAGACAGAATGTTGATGAGGATTATCAACACAGCGAAAAAGTAGGAAAAGGTGCAAACCTCAATTTGAGAATAGAGAATACAAGCAGAAGAAACCAAGATGGGAGAAAATATTACAAGCAACAGCACTTGGGCTTGGTAGATGACTAAGGAGAGTGGGGAATAACTGCTTAGTATGCTCGTTTGCATGAGATGAGATCAATGGAGGTACATGTACCGTCTGTGAGACATGCATAATGTTATCAATTAAGTTGCATTGTGAGCATGTTCCTTAAAAAATTCAAAGAGAATCCTCATGACATGATGTCGATGAGGATTATTGACGGAGAAAAGAGAAGGGGTTGAGAAAGGATCATACCTCAGTTTGAGAATCGAGAATATTGACGAAGAAGAAACCAAGACCCGACAAAATATTACAAACAGCAGTGTTTGTGCTTGGTAGTTGATTCGAGCGAGTGGGGAATAACCCCTTACGGCGCTCGCTTGCATCAGAGGAGAAGATCGGCCAGATTAGTCATTGGGCGTACAAAACTCGTTACCGCACCCAGCCATGGTCTGGAATCATGCTCTGCTCATGAGACAAGGAGAATCTTCCGCGTACTCTTGCTTTTTCTTTTCTTTATTATTTTATTCCTATTATTTATTATTTACTTGAAGACTTGACTTGGTTTTAGCCATGGACGCCGATTGGTTGGTGTACCAAACACACCACGGACCTGCTGGTGTGCAGTGTCGTGCGAAGACGAGCGCTGACGCTCCTCGAGGTCCCAGTTGTACCCACGATTCAAAAGGGATCAAAGTTATATGGGACCGAAAATGATGTATTTATTATATCCACACTGTTTATCCAGTTAGCTAGATCATTTTAAAGAATTCTATAAAATATGAATCATATCCACAGCTCATATGGACCACACCATCAATAGCAGTGGGTAGAATGATTCTCACCATTAAAACATTTATAAGGCCCACCATGACGTTTATTTTCCATCTAATCCATTAATAAGGTCACACGGACCTTGATAAAGATGAAAAACAAATATCAAATTGACCCAAAACTTCCATGACCCCAAAAGCCTTTCAACGGTGGAAGTTCAATATTTCACTGGTTTTTGCGGTGTGATCTACTTGATATTTGTATAATTGTACGTCTTATTTATAAGCCCAATCTTTAAAACGATTGCTCCAAATGGACGGACGGTTTGAGTCATGTTGGTACTCACATTACTTGGTTACGCAAACACACCGGACAGTTCAGTGGTGTGTGGTACACCAGCTGATCCGCTTCCGTGCAATTGCGTTGGTAGGCTGCAAAGAAAATGCAATAATGGAGCAGCAATCGTTGAGATCATGAACTCCATGGACGCTGATTGGCTGGCGTACCACAAACAATCGTGAGAAGACGAGCATTGACTGACGCTCCTCAAGCTCAGAATTGTACGAAGAGAAATTTGGGACCGTGGACCTCACCTTTTATCCAGCTGTTTTTATGAAACAATGCAAACTTTGTTTGGGAACGTAGACCTGCTCATACGGACAGCGAGTTTGAAGACGAAAATACCCCTCCTTTTATGAAACGGATTGGGTACTCCCCCTGCCACCAGCCAACGGCGGATGGCCGGTGGTCCGTAGGCCCCACGATGATGTATACTTTTCATCTATGCTGTCCCCAGATCATTTTATGGTATGAGACCAAAAATGAGTTATATCCAAATCTCAAGTGTACCACATTACAGGAAACAGTGTTGAGTGAGCGTTGACCATTAAAAACTTTTAGGGAGCCCACTGTGATGTTTGTGAGAAATACTCCCCGTATAAGTTCATTCATAGGGTCACAAAGACCTAGATGAAGGGGAAAAGCAAATTTCATAATGATCCAAAACTTCCGTAACCCCTAAAAGGGTTTCAATGGTAGACGTTCAATTCTCCACTGCCTTTTACAGTGTGGTCCACTTGATAGTTAGATCTATCTTATTTTTTGTCTCAAGCCTTAATATGAGTTCTCCAAATGGATGGACAATTTGGATATAACACATACCTCATAAAAGGACCCACAGAGAGCAGTGGGGATTACAACAGAACAAAAAAAAAAAGAGCTAGGAACTTACGGCTATGGATTATAGCCGTATCTATAACTGTAGTCTTTAACAGTCTATGAAATTTTATTTTTTTTCTTGATATGGTTGAACCAGATCAACACGGTGCCTACTGCTACGGTTATAATCCGTAGCAATAGATCTATGGTAATTGCCCATATTATTTATTGATGTTATCGATCATGCCTTGATATTATCGATGACCTATGCTTAATACTATTGATCATATCTCGATAATATCAAAAATTAATCCATTTTTTGAGTTTTGTTGCTTGATAATTTTGGCATTCATCTTTAATATTATCGAACTATGGGCGATATTATCGATAATCTATGGCTACAGTTATAATCCGTAGTCATAGTTCTATGGTCATTTTCTTCTCTCTTTTCCCCACAAGTACTATTACTTTATCAACCTTCTTCTTCACACCTGATGCAAAAATAAATAAATAAATAAATAATAAAGCATTAGAACACCATAGAAAATGGACAACATCTTCCTACAACATGAGAAGGCTCAAATTATGAAAGGAGCAAGTATCAACAGGATTCTTGTCCTATTCCAGAATAGGATGGTGCAGTGATGAAAATGCAATTAGACCAATATTTGAATTACAATATAATATATTTTATAATATAACTCATGTAATCTAAAGTCTGGCTCAGTTTCTACCTTCCATCTACCTAGCTTCAATAAATGCCCAATGTGATGGATGTTGCTCTGGTTACTTTGGTAGTTCACATGGTTGAAGTTGGTTATAAAGAGTGCTCTATGTAGAAACCTTTGTCATGTACTTTCTAAAAGCCAACCCAAATTCTTAGGAGAAGACTAAGATAATAATGGTGATGATGATGCATTTGTAAATTCATACACATATACAAACATACATACTTATAGAAATATATAGATATGCATATGCACATGCACATATAGATACAGATACAAGCATGTGGTTTTGATTGTATATGGTGATCACACAATACAATTCTTGAGATTCCGGAGAAGTCCATCTTTTTCATAGCCAACAATCATGGCCACTTAAGACCTATCACTTGCCATGAAAGAGAAAAAGCCCTCAATTTATTTTCAAAATTGCAACAAACCCAAGACATCATTTCAGTAGCAATAGTGTAGGATACGATGTACAGTAAAAACCTACTACACCTCGTGAATTAATGTAATTTCAAAATGAAATTACGCATGCATATGGGATTGATTTAGATAGTGGACTCAATCCAATTCCAAACAACACATTCCATCTAATTTCATTGCAAAATTCTTTTAAAAAATTCCAAATCAAGTTGGGAAGTATTAACAATATCCACTAATTAATGCAAAAATGATACCCATCAAGTTGAGATTGAAATGCCAAAGTATGCATATTACACCATAACTCTTTCAAGTGATTTTAAATTTTCAATAACATTCCTCCATATTATCATGCAACAAGAAAAGCTTGTTATTTGATTAGTTGCTCTTGAATTTAACAGAGACTCAACGTTTTAATCATTTTACGAACATGTTTGATAACAAACAAACATCACTATTGGGCCTAATATGGTTTCAACGGTGGAAATCATTATGCCCACTGTTTCCCGTGGTATGATCCACTTAATCTTTTGATATGCTTCAATTTGGGGCTCGACCCTTTAAATTAGATGGAAAAACGGATCGACGACATGGATATACTACATCTATTCAATGTGGGCCTAACTGAGTTTACTCAGTATGATGAGAGCGTATTGACTAACTCAATACGCAATTCGATTATGCTTGCTACTTAGCAGGGCAAACATGAAATTGAGCAGGGCAAACATGAAATTGAGGGGGGCAAACATGAAATTCAGCGGGGCAAACTAGAAAATGAGCGGAGCAAACTGAAAATTCAGCGGGGCAAACATGAAATTCAATGAAGAAAACTGGAAAATAAGCGGGGCAAACATGAAATTCAGTGGGGCAAACTGGAATTGAGCTGGTCAAACTAGAAATTGAGCAAGGTAAACTGAAAATTCAGTGGGGCAAACATGAAATTGAGCGGTTTATATATATATATATATATATATATATATATATATATATATATATATATATATATATATATATATATATATATATATATATATAAACTAGAAATTCAACGAGAGTAACAAGAATTTCAATGAATTTGAAATATAATTGAACTAGCCTAACATGAATTTTAATGAACTTGAAATACGATTGAACTAGACAAACATCAAATTTTAAGGTCATTACACAGGGAATTCAACCAATCATGAATTGGGACTTAATTAGGTTAAAATCAAATAAATGTTAGGTCTAGGAAGAGTAGATAGAAAGTAGGATTGATCCAAGGTTAGAAGGACCCAATCAGTTGCATCTTAAATTCCAAACATGAAATTCAGTGTGACAAATATAAAATTGAGCGGGGCAAATTAAAAATTCAGCGAGGCAAATATGAAGTTGAGTGGGGTAAACATGAAATTGAGCGGGGTAAGCTTGAATTTCAGTGGGGCAAACATGAAATTGACCGAGGCAAACTGGAAATTGAGCGGGGTAAAAATGAAATTTAGTGGGGCAAATATAAAATTCAGTGGGGTAAACTGAAAATTCAGCGGGGCAAACATAAAATTAAGTGGGGCAAACTTGAATTTCAGCTGGGCAAACATGAAATTCAGCAGGGCAAACATGAAGTTAAGCGGGGTAAACATGAAATTGAGCGGGACAAGCTTGAAATTCAGCGGGGCAAACATGAAATTCAGCGGGGCAAACGTGAAATTTAGCAGGGCAAACATGAAATTGAGCGGGACAAACTGGAAATTGAGTGGGGCAAATATGAAATTGAGCGGGGCAAACTGAAAATTCCTCGGTTCCCTCACTCAATTTGTAGTTTGCCTCGCTCAATTCCTAGCTTCCCTTGCTGAATTTTGAGCTTACTTTGTTGATAATGTGAGAGCTACAATTCTAAGAGATCGGAATCTCCGAATAATACATGAAGGGAAATCTCCCCAAATGAACATCTCAGTCAATTTATCTCCTTCTTTATAACATATTTTGTTATGAAACCAAAACTTTTCCTTGGTTAACTGACAACACAAATAGCAAGAGTGGCATTATGTTGAAAGATTGAGATGTAATGGTTTTGATTTGCAAGTTATTCATGTCGATTACAGCCAACAAGGCAACAAGGACCCCTTTATTTTTATTTACAAATGGCCTTATTTTTTCTTCACATGCTTCTAAGGAAAAAAGGATCTATATAATTCAGGAGCCTTATATGTAACAGTTCGTACTTTTCAGTACTTGGGTGTTACCATGTAACCTAACTTAGAATGAATATTAACCTAGCTTATTAAACGAATCTGGCTATCAGAAATAATTCCTGTTCACCATTCGTCAGGCCACATCGTTCAATGCTGAAATCCCTAGCGTAACCAGATAATCCAATCGTCGGATTAGGATAATAACCATTTAATTCTTCTGAGGATTTACTAAGAACCCTACGAATCATCAATGATCAGATTTAAGATCGATCTGTCCATTTAACCATCACGGGATGTGTTTTTCTTCATGTCGTCTAGTTGAGGACGGTGTGGTCTGCTGCGACACAAGTGAGTCCACACTATCCATCCAAACTGTGTGGCCACCACTGTGGACCCCACCTTGTAGGGCCTATTCTAATTCAGGCCGTCCACCTTCCTAAAATCCTGACCGTCCATCAATGAACTCCAGCACTGGACATGAACACCCTAAACCATAGCTCAACTGGTAGACTAAGTGAAGACATGTGGTTTCGACACTTGAGGCCTCGGTGCCGATCACTAGTGGGGGTGGCTAATAGAGGGACGGACCCGCTACTCCTCTACGCTCTATTAGCCCCACTCTAATTTAGGTGTCTTATCCAAGCCATCCATCTAGTGGATTTGTCCTAAAGGCTGAGGAGAAAGATAAGACAAACCCTTACCAAGTAGACCACACTGCCATGCAAAGTGGGATCATACATTCAATGTGGAGCACACTGCGACACATGTAAACTGGAAATTGAGCGAGGGAAACGTGAAATTCAGCGGGGCAAATTAGAAAATCAGCGGTGCAAACTTAATAGATAATTTCATGTATGGAGCCCGAAAAACTAAAAGTATCCAATGTTCAAATGGACCACACCACATGAAAATTTTGAATTGAATTTCTCATATTGATCATTTCTTAGGGGCCACAGAAGTTTTGGATCAAACTTATAATTGTGTTTTCTATTAATCCATATCTATATGATCTTATGAATAGGTTTAATAACAAGCAAACATCACTGTTGGGCCCACTATGGTTTCAATGGTGGAAATCATTATGCTCACTGTTTCCCGCAGTATGATCCACTTGATCTTTTGATATACTTCAGTTTGGGGCTAAATCGCTAAAATTAGATGGAAGAACGGATGGACGCCGTAGATATACTACATACATTCAATGTGGGCCCATATGACTTTACTTAGTACAATGGGAGTGGATTGACTAACTCAGTACGCAATCTGATTACGCTTGCTATGATGTTTTATTTGTAATACATCATGTTCATCGGATTACATATACACCAAAACCTCATATATGGAAGGGAACTTAAACATTGAGGGAGGGCACCTAGATAGTGATCAGGGTAAACATGAAATTCAACGGGGGAAACAAAAAATTCAGCTGGAAAAACTGAACAATGAGCGGGACAAACATGAAATTCAGTAGGGGAAACATGAAATTCAGTGGAGTAAACTATGAAATTCAGCGGGCCAAACTAAAAAATCAGCGGGACAACTTGAAAAATGAGCAGGGGAAACATGAAATTGAGCAGGGCAAACTAAAATTTCAGCTGGGGAAACATTAAATTGAGCGGGGCAAACTAAAAAAATCAGCGTGACAAACTTGAATTTCAACGATGGAAACTTGAATTTGAGAGGGGCAAACTTCAAATTCAGTGGGGTAAACTTGAATTTAAGCGGGGCTAACTAGAAATTCAGAGGGGCAAACAAGACATTAAGCGGGGGAAACTTGAATTTTGAGCGAGCAAACTACAAAATCAACGGGCAAACTAGGAAATCGTCAAGGCAAACATGAAATTGAGCGGAGGAAACATGAAATTCAGCGGGGAAAACTTGAATTTGAGTAGGGCAAACTACAAAATCAGCAGGGCAAACTAGGAAATCAGTGAGGCAAACATGAAATTGAGCGGGGGAAACATGAAATTCAGCGAGACAAACTAGAAAATCATTATGCCCACTGTGTTCGGTGTTCTGTAGGCCCCATCATGATGTATGCGTTTCATCCATGCCATCCATCTATTTTTATAGATAATTTTCTGATTTTATACAAAAAATGAGGTATATCATGATCTCAAATGGACCACATTACACGAAACAGTGTTTCATGAACATCGACCATTAAAAACTTTTCGGGGGTCATAAAAGTATTAGATCAAGGTGATCTTTGTTTTTAGACTTCATCTGACCTAATAAACATATTGAATTTCAGATAAACAGTATATGGGCCTCAGGAGGATTTAAATGATGGATATCCAATCACTATTGTTTTCCTATAGGGGGGTACGTCTAAGATTTATATCCCTCTTATTTTTAGGATGAAGTCCTGAAATGATCTTTACAAATGGATGAACGAAATGGATGAAACACATACATCATGGTGGGGCCCACAGAGCATCGACCACCACACACAGGGCTGGTGTCAGGGGGAGTAACCAATCCGTTTCTTATACTATATACATTTAATGTGGGTCCAACTGAGTTTAAAATATATCTGTGGTGCGTGATTTCTTCCATGTACTGACCATTTTCGGAAGAAGACAAAATGCTGATAAGGGGCCCACAAAATGAGTTTTTTTCATCTTTTTTGTGGAACCGGAACGTGGAAAGGGGGGTGAAAGCAACGTGAAAGAAGCAGTGGAAAGGGATATAAAAATCAAACAGTGAAAATGAAGAGGAAAAGTGGACAATAGTCAAAAGGAGGGGTATTTTCGTCCTGAAATTCGGTTTTCACATGTAAAGGTCTAAGTTACAAAACATAGTTTGTTTCATTTTATAAAAACAGCTTGATAAAAGGTGGGGTCCACAGTCCTAAATTTCTCTAACATGAGTAATAGAAAAAGAAAAAGAAAAAGGGCAAGGTAGTACGGACAATCCAATGTCAGTTCAGCACCACTTTTAAAATAGTGGTGTCTGATATTCTTCACATGTGGAACGGATATACAAATATCCAGACCATCCAAATTGAGGGTCCCATTGTAGATGAATCATATTTCTGAAATCACACTGATCAAGAGATTCTAAACATCAATTTAGCGGAATGGTTTGATATAACAAAAGTTAATAGTCTGAATTCGAAGAGAATATCTACGGTTGACATTTTCTCATCAGATTTTTCTTTTCGATCATGCTCCATCCATAGTTACGTAATCGATTTGGACGGTCTGCGTTTCCTTACAACTATTCAATGTGTAGTACGGTTGAACAGTCACCACCGTTTTTTTAATCGGTGAAAAACTAACTAGGTGCAATGCTCCGTCCTGAAATTGATGATCCATCCGAAGAAGGGTAGTTATTTGATACTCCGGCATCCGTGACACTTGATACTCAGGCACCAGGAGTCTATACACTCAGCATTCATTAAATCATTTTGAACCGTATAAATTGTGAATCGAACTGTTGCTAAGTCACAGTTCCAAAATCAGATAGGTGGAACAATCCTAACCTCCTATTTATGGACACTTTGAAATAGGACCGTGGGCTGCATTTAAGTTTTAACTGTCCAATAAATGTTCCAATCCAATGATATGAGAAGCAAATAACCGTAATTGGTTTTGATAGATCTAAGCTGAGACCCAGAATTTGGACAGTTTACTTAATATTCCACCGGAGCAATTTCTGATTAATTTCTAAATGCATGTGTATAGACCATCAGACCCTGCCAGAATATCAAAGCTTTTTCTCGAAGTAGAAAGAGTCGCCGTGTTCAACAAGAAGAACGAAACGCAAAATCCACCGTTCATCTCCTTTCTCGGCTTTCCTTTCCACCATCAAAACAACAGTCACCCTCCATTTGAATCTCCACTGCCTGTTGGGAAAGAAGGAGAGAGAGAGAGAGAGAGAGAGAGAGAGAGAGAGAGAGAGGCCATGTTTGCCAAACGCCTTCTGCAGAAGGCCATGCCCATCGGGTAAACAATCTCAGCCGTCCCTTCTCCTTCTCCTGCCTTTTGTAGATGGCATGATCTGCATTTACCTCATGTTTTCCTATTCGTAGTTACATGACACTTCCTATCTTCTTTTTGGAATTTCTTTTGATACCTGATTTACTACAAAAATTGGAAAAAAGAGAGAGGGGAAGACGAAAAGAGGGAATTTTCTGATATAAATTCATTTGCTTTTTCTGGACATGAATCCAAGAATGTCGTGATTGGATCGCAAGTTAAACTGGAACAATCATCAATTTGCTATGGGACGATGAAATTCATGTTGGTTGTTTCCTATTCGCCTCTTGGATTGGCTAACCGATGGGCACCATTGTAGTAGGATATCTGGGTCGTTCGTCATGTGGGCCGTGTTGTGTATGTCAAATGGCTTGAACGTGTCGGCAGTTTGATCATCAGGTGGGGTGCTGTTTTTATGTTGAATGTAGACCGTTGGTTGATTCTTTCCCATCGCCTGCTTCACTGAATGACTTGATCCGCCTGATAACCATTACAAATGTATGGTGGGGCCCACATGATGAACTGTCCAGATCCATTGGCATGCGTTTCACATTGGCACATTTGTGGAGTGTAGGGTTTTACTCTCGTCCTGTGAGTAGCCATCACATTTCTCTTGAATGGGATGGCGCCAAATAAAGAGGGAGAGAGGTCAACTACAGAGGAATGAGGATGGATAATCAGATAGTTTTCTTAATTATGTAAAGAAGATTTATGGGTGCATATGCATTGGTAGTCTTAAACTTGTCACTTTTGGCACAAAGAGTTAAAATAAGATTGTATGAGTAGTTTCTCCAAACTGGTTGTGTTGTTGACAAACCTCCTCTCACGGTGGAAAGAGTTATATGAGATTTTATGTGGAGGTAAGGTTGTGATGTACCCCTCCTAGTTGTATTGGCCTTTCCTCGTATAGAAAAGATAGTGCTGGTAACATCCACCACATCTAAAGGCTTAATTGGTTCTGCTATCTCAGCAGGCCCTTTTCATTTGTTTTTGTTTTTGTTTTTTTTTTTCTCCCTTTAATGCAAGTTATCTTTCAAAAATAAAAAATAAAAATCCACCACATCTAAAAAAAAAAAAAAAAGAAAAAAAGAAAAGAAGAAGAAGAAGAAGAAAGACATTTTGAAACATGATTTTACTAATGTTTACTTAAATTGCCAACCTTGCCTACGTTTTGTGTACCTAATCCCATGATTGGATTATGGTTTATTCGCAGTCTGTTATGTGTCATTTGTAATTCGGATCGGTTTTTTTTCCGATCCGAATTTATCTTTCTATACTCCTAGGATAGATTAAGTTGTTATGCAAATTTACATTAACAACCTGGAAATGTAGGAACATTGACAAGTAAGAGTGTGAAGTTGACGCAGGGATGAACGTGATGAGGTTGATCACCGTCTTCCTCAAGGATAACTACTCCGAATCCACGGAGCTTCTCTGGACTCCTCACAGAGACTTCTCGAATCCATGAGGAAAGAAAGCAGGAAAATAGAAATAAATTCTAATAAATTTCGAAATTGATTACTGAATGACTAAAAACGAGTTTACACCCCTTTAAATAAGGGAACCAAGCAATAGGAAAGAAATCAGACTCAAACTACGACTAAAACTCCTAAAATTCGCAACTTACTATAAATAGTAAACTTATTATTTATAGACGGTCGTGATGTCTACTAGTGCGCAAGGTTTTCGGCCAAAAATAGTAAGTGTCCTATTTGGCTTCACCAAACCGTTCTCCTAATTATTCTAAGCACTTTTCATGTTGGACACAACTCCTAAAGCCCAACGGATGAAGAGCTATAAGCAAACTAAAACTTACTATAAATAGTAAAAACGAAATTAAAATGGGGAAACGACCGTCGATCAGGGGGTTTCTCGCAAATCCGGGCTGCGCAACCCGACGTAGCCGGGTTGGTTGGCTAAAGTAGCTCGTTCTACCCCAAAATCATATATTTTGCGTCGGATAACTCATTCCGGATTGCGAGATACGCCCGATCTAAGGTCTGATGGTCCGGATCACTTCTGTCGCCGACCATGCCTTTTCTGATCCATCCTGGCCATGAAATTATCCGCGACCCGCTCTACATCAGTCCCCTCCACTTGAAAAGAACTCGTCCTCGAGTTCTCCTCTTGCGCTGGTTCATGATACTCGGTCAGGTCCGCGACGTTGAAAGTCCGTGAGATCGCCATGTCATCTGGAAGATCAACAACATAAGCGTTGTCATTGATCTTTCGGATGATTGGTACTGGTCCAATCTTCTTATTTTTCAACTTATTGTACGTCCCGGTCGGAAATCTCTCTTTACGCAGATGGACCATAACGCGGTCGCCCACCTCGAACACTTTTTGTCGCCGGTACTTGTCCGCTTGTTTCTTGTACTTCTCGTTCGAGGCATGTAGCTTGGCCTGCACTTCTGCATGGATGCCCATGATCTTATCTGCCATATGTTCTGCTGTAACGCTCGTGCCTGGGTGCTTGGGCAAAGGGACCAAGTCAAGTGTGTGGCGAGGCACTCGTCCGTAGATAATCTGGAACGACGATTTTCCTGTTGAGCGGTTCACCATGTTGTTGAACGCAAACTCTGCTTGAGACAAGGCCAAGTCCCACTGCTTCGGCTTTTCTCTTGCAATACTACGAAGGAGGTTTCCCAATGTGCGATTCACAACTTCGGTCTGCTCATTAGTCTGTGGGTGGTAAGCACTACTGAATTGAAGTCGTGTATCGAATCGAGTCCACAAAGTCCGCCAAAAGTGGCTAATGAACTTCGTATCACGATCATAAGTAATGGTCTTAGGGACCCCGTGTAACCGTACGACCTCCCTGAAGAATAAATTCACTACATGTGTTGCATTAAGGGTCTTCTTGCATGGGATAAAGTGCGCCATCTTGGAGAAACCATCGACCACTACGAACACCGAATCCATGCTGCGTTGTGTTCGTGGAAGACCAAGCACGAAGTTCATTGATAAATTCTCCCAAGGACCGTCAGGCACAGGTAACGGGGTGTAGAGGCCCGTATTCTGAGATTGCCCCTTAGAAGTCTGACAAATATGACAACGTTGTACGACTCTTCCCACATCACGTACTAATTGCGGCCAGTAATACCGCTCTTCTACAAGAGCTCGCGTCTTGTCTCGCCCAAGGTGTCCACTGAGGCCACCTCCATGTAGTTCTTGAATAATCTGCTCCCTTAGAGAACTTTGGGGGATGCACAATCGATTCCCTTTGAAGAGAAAACCATCCTGTATATGAAGGTCACTGGGGTGACCTTCTTGGCACTTCAACCAAGAATTTTTGAAATCCTCATCCTCGGCATACAGCTCCTTGAGACAGTTAAAGCCGACCACCTTGTTGCTCATCGTAACAAGTAGTGACGTATGACGGCTAAGTGCATCAGCCACCTTGTTCTGCTGACCTGACTTGTGTTTCAAAACAAACGTAAATTCCTGTAAAAATGCAACCCATCTAGCATGCACACGATTCACATTAGTCTGACTATTAATAAACTTTAATGCCTGATGGTCAGTATACAGAACAAACTCCCTTTGAATCAGATAATGCCGCCAATGTCGCTGCGCCTGAACAACGGCATACAACTCAAGCTCGTAAGTCGACCACTTCTTTCGGGCTTCGCTGAGTTTCTCGCTATAGAAGGCTACCAGCCTGCCTTCCTGTGATAATACTCCTCCTATTCCGACATATGAAGCGTCACACTCCACCTCAAATAATTTATCGAAATTAGGAAGCACCAAGACCGGTGTTGTAGACAAACGATGCTTGATCTCCTGAAAGCTCTTGTCAGCTTTATCGGTCCACTGGAACGGCCCTTTTTTCATGCAGTCTGTTATAGGCGCGACTATGGTGCTAAAATCTCGCACAAATCGACGATACAAAGTCGCCAACCCGTGAAAACTCCTCACCTCATGAATGTTTGTCGGGATCGGCCATTCCCTAATAGCTCGCAACTTTTCATCGTCCACCCGAATGCCTGTGAACGTTACAACAAATCCTAAAAATAACAGGCTGTCAGTTAAAAAACTATACTTTTTCAAGTTGAGGTACAACTTGTTATCTTGTAGGACCTGCAGCACCTGCCTGAGATGTTTCTTGTGCTCCGCCTCATCCTGGTTATATATCAATATGTCATCAAAATATACTACCACAAATCGGCCAGTGAACGGTTTTAGAACTTCATTCATCAAACGCATAAAAGTACTTGGTGCGTTCGATAGGCCGAAGGGCATGACCAGCCACTCATACAACCCTTCCTTTGTCTTGAATGCCATTTTTCATTTATCACCGGGTCGAATACGAATCTGATGGTACCCGCTTTTTAGATCGAGTTTAGAGAACACCTTAGCCCCTCCTAGCATATCGAGCATGTCGTCCAACCGTGGTATTGGGAACCGATATTTGATGGTAATTTTGTTAATTGCTCGGCTGTCAACACACATGCGCCAGCTTCCATCTTTTTTTGGCATTAATAATGCTGGTACAACACATGGGCTCATGCTCTCTCTCAATAGACCCTTACGGATCAATTCCTCCACTTGCCCCTGAAGTATCTCACACTCCTTTGGACTTATCCGATAATGAGGGCGATTGGGTAGGCTAGCCTCAGGGACGAGGTCTATGTGATGTTGGATGTCCCTCATGGGGGGCAATCCATCAGGTAAATCTTCAGGCAAGACTTCTTTGAATTCGTTTAGCAACGGTCTTAAGTTTGGAGGGATGTTTGAGGGTTCCTCTTTCTCGCCCTTCACCACTACGGCGTATACCTTGCCGGTTTTCTTGGATTCTTTTATAAAATCCCGAATGGTCAAGAGAGAACTCCCCTCCACTTTAGAGGCTTCAGGGTGATTATTTGGTGTCATAGGGGCAAGGATTATTTTTCGACTATCCTTGACGAATATGTAGACATTGTCTCGCCCCCGATGGGTCGCATCACGGTCCGATTGCCCGGGTCGACCGAGTAGCATGTGGCAGGCTTCCATGTCAACCACGTCACAAAGTATCTGATCCTTATAATGTTTACCAATTGAAAACGAGATAGTGCATTGTTCAGTTACCTTGGCCTCGTTCACTTTTTTTATCCAGCCAATTGAATACGGGGAAGAATGTCTCGTCGTTGGTAGCTGCAACTTGTCCACCATCACTCTTGAGACGATGTTCTCGCTGCTACCACTGTCTATGATCACATCACAGACCTTTCCGCTGACAGTGCACCGAGTACAAAATATATTGTGCCGCTGTGGATGTAATTCCTTTCGTGGGGTATACAGTAGTCGCCTCACAACGAGAGATGCGCCACGATCCTTGCCTATCACTTCACCGCCACCTACTATTCTTCAGTGGTTTGTTCATATTCATCAAAGCCATGATCTTCTTCTGCGGCCACATCTTCAATGCCCCTTTCGTTTATAGTCAAGTGTGCTGCCAGACGTTGAGGACAGGTGTTTGATAAGTGGCCTGGTTGGCAACAGCGGTAACAATTGTTCGGCCTTGGCTGAGCATAAGGATTCGGAATCCTACTCGGGCCTGCTGCTGTGGGTGCTGCCCGTTGAGGTCTGGATGGTCCGCTCCCCGTATCACGGTTTGCGGATGGAGGAGGTTGAGGACGTTCTCCTACCGGATCTTTTCCTCGAGCCAGCACTGGATCCTGTGTGGGACCCGTTATAGGGGGTCGATTTGAAGGATAGGGACGAGCAGAAGCTCTTGTAAGTTGTGTTTCTGCCCTTCCTGCCAATTGAACTGCTTCATCTATGGTCCCGACTGGGTACATCTGAACTCGGTCTTGAATTGCCGGTCGCAACCCACCTATAAATCGTGTCACTTTCTGTGACACAGATTCTGACAGATCGTTTCGTGTAGCCAACCGCTGGAATTCTTCAGTATAATCTGTAACAGTTCGATTTCCTTGTCGGCAATTCTGGTATTGTTGGAATAAGATCTGCTCATAATCACTGGGGAGAAATCGTGATCGAAGAAGACATCTCATCTGAGGCCATGATGCGATGGGCGCCTTATTTTGGCGGGCTCGTGAGAGTTTTAATTGTTCCCACCATGCAGAAGCACCAGATTTTAATTTAAACGCTACCAATTTCACCCTTTTATGATCTGACACAGCCATATAATTGAAATATTTCTCTACTTCTGTTAGCCAATCGAGGAAATCTTCGATACGTAATAAACCGTTAAAATTAGGAAGTTCAGCCTTACCTCGATAGTCTCTTTCAGCACGATCTAGACGATCGCCTCCATGGATTGGTCGTCGGTCGAAACCTTCATTAATGTCCTCGTCGCTGGAACTAGAATCATCTGGTGTAACTCTACGGTTTGCCATTGGTAGTGCTCTGCGAAAATCGGGGTCGCGTCGTACAGCAACCACGGGTGGTGGAGCGACCAGAGGTGGTGGAGCACGGCCTAGGGCTCGGGGCGGAAGTAGCGCATCCGCAAGACGGTCGAGGGTTGTCTGCAGCCCTTGCATGGTCAACTGACTCTCCCGATGGAAAGCTTCCATTCTTTCCGAAAGATAACGAATCTCCGGATCACCGTCCACAGGATTTTGATTCATACCTTCGTTGCTTGTCATCGGCCCGAGGGAAAACTTCGCTCTAATACCAAATTGATGCAGGGATGAACGTGATGAGGTTGATCACTGTCTTCCTCAAGGATAACTACTCCGAATATACGGAGCTTCTCTGGACTCCTCACAGAGACTTCTCGAATCCACGAGGAAAGAAAGCAGGAAAATAGAAATAAATTCTAATAAATTTCGAAATTGATTACTGAATGACTAAAAACGAGTTTACACCCCTTTAAATAATGGAACCAAGCAATAGGAAAGAAATCAGACTCAAACTACAACTAAAACTCCTAAAATTCGCAACTTACTATAAATAGTAAACTTACTATTTATAGACGGTCGTGATGTCTACTAGTGCGCAAGGTTTTCGGCCAAAAATAGTAAGTGTCCTATTTGGCTTCACCAAACCGTTCTCCTAATTATTCTAAGCACTTTTCATGTTGGACACAACTCCTAAAGCCCAACGGATGAAGAGCTATAAGCAAACTAAAACTTACTATAAATAGTAAAAACGAAATTAAAATGGGGAAACGACCGTCGATCAGGGGGTTTCTCGCAAATCCGGGCTGCGCAACCCGACGTAGCCGGGTTGGTTGGCTAAAGTAGCTCGTTCTACCCCAAAATCATATATTTTGCGTCGGATAACTCATTCCGGATTGCGAGATACGCCCGATCTAAGGTCTGATGGTCCAGATCACTTCTGTCGCCGACCGTGCCTTTTCTGATCCATCCTGGCCATGAAATTATCCGCGACCCGCTCTACATCAGAAGTTAGTAGATCCAATGAAACAGAGAGTTAACATAGTTTGCATTTAGGAGACTAAGTGAAAATGGGCAAAAACTAGAGAAATTGATGGCTATAAACTTTGGTATCTATGAAAGGACAATAATAGAAATAAGGTAGGGATAATGGCGGACAAAAATTTAAAAGATAAAGCTATAGATGTTATGAGTGTAATTGATTGGGTTTTATTAATAAAACTTGTGTTGGGAGAGGGGATAATCAATGTTATTAGTGTATGTGCGCTGCAGGTAGAGTTAAGAGGATAGGATCACGAAACAAATCTGGGAGCTATGGATGGACTGATGCAAGGAATTTTAGACGGATGGAGGATATTTAAAGGAGGAGACTTAAATGGTCATGTAGGAAAAAGAGTAGGGAATATGAGAGGGTGTATGGAGAATGTGGTTTTGGGAGAAGGAATGAGATGGGGGATGCTATCCTCGATTTTGCTATGACATATGATCTGGCTCTAATAAACACGTACTTTGAAAAAAGAGATGAACATGAGGAATATGGTATTGGGAAAGGAATGAGAACGGGGATTTGATCATTTGTTTCAGTATGGCATGCGATTTAGTTCCAACAAGCAAATACTTTAAAAAGAGAGATGAACATTTAATACCTTCCAAAAGTGGGTCATATACAAACTAGATAGATTTCTTTGTATGATTAATATGTAAGAACTATACCATGAGAGAGTTTGACCCCTCAATCTAGGTTAATGGTTTGGATGTTTACATTAAGAGATGAAAGAAAAGCAGTGAAATTAATGCGTGTCAAAGTGATGGAATTTAAAAGAAGTGAAAACAAATGTTATTTAGCAATAAATTGACGGAAGAAGGAAAGTGGAATGTCGAGGTAGAAGTAATGTTATGTGGAATAAGATGGTTGAGTGCAAAAAGAAGTAGCAAAAGATGTTTTAGGAGTAGCTAGAGACAAAAACCACTGATATAAGGAAAATTGGTGGTAGAGTAATTATGTACAAAAAGCTATTAGTGATAAAGGTTCAAGTTTCAAAGCCTGGAAAGAGAATTGAGAAGAGGAAATTTTAGAACAAAATAGAAATGCCAAAAAGCTTGCTAATAAAGTGGTAAGTGAGGCTAACTTTAAGGCTTATGACGATCGTTACAATTGTTTGGGATAAGAGGTGATAAAGATGTCTCAAAACATGCAAACATGAGAGAGGAGGGGTGGGGATCATGTTAGATGCATTATAAGTGATGACTAGAGGGTATTGGTCAAGGATAGTGGAATCAATTGAAGGTGAGAAAGCTATTTTTAGAACTTGTTAAATGACAACCACTTTGGAAACATAGGGATAGAAGGAATCATAAACTCAAAGACCATAAATACATTCTTAGGATTAGGATATTTGAACTACACTCTCTTAGATAAATATGAGTGAATGCCTCTGACTCTTTGAACGACAACTTGTTCACCTTACCAAATTGGCACCGGACGCACACAGTCTTTTAGTTGTTTATAGTTGATATGGCCCGATGCTTTAGTAGATATGATGAGACGGTGGTTTCCTCCCCTTTGTTGAAGAGGCCTCTCGGATGAGGAAGCTAAGACATTGATTAGTCTTTTGGAAAGACTCTCTCTAGCTCGGTCTGAAGAATCTTTTGAGGATTCTATGGTGTTGCGGAGCCATACTTTGGGATACTTTGGGAAGTTTCATTGTTTGCTCTTTCTACAAGCTTACCTCCTCTCCTCGCCCCCAAGTCACAACTTTAGATTTTGGAAGTACAGGGCTCCCCTAATGTTCGCAACTTTTGTTTGGCCGGTTGGGAGAAATAGGGTGTTAACCGTGGACAATCTCATAGAACGGGGACTGGTGCTTCCAAATATTTGTATCTTGTGCAAGAGGGATGCAGAGTCGATAAATCATTTATTTATGCATTGCCCCCTCTCAAGGGTGATTTGGGATTTCTTCACTTTCAAGCTCAACATATGTTGGGTGATGCATGGCTTGATTGCAGACTTCTTGGTGGCTTGGCATAAAAGGGGTGTCATTAAAGATGGGAAGATGGTGTGGCGTCTTGTAGCCATGGGAGTCTTATGGGCTATTTGGGGTGGGAGAAATGTAAGATACTTTGAAAACAAATCTGAATCTACTGATTCGGTTGTTTGGAAGTTTGTGACATGGGTGGTTGATTGGGCCTTTGGGATTAAAGATCTTGATGCTTGTGTCCTTCTAGCCCTTTTAGGATTGTAATTCTTTTTGTTTGCTTGCTTTTGTATTCTTTTCCATCTCCTTTGGAATGACTTCTTAATAAAATCGTCACTTTGAAAAAAAAGGGGCCCATTGTGCATGCCAGAGATCTATCGTCTTGTGCCAACAAGTCTTGTTAACATATGCTATACTAGTAGACAATCCATATAGCATCTTCACCTTTTACCCTTCCACAAGCACTAGGCCACGAACTTTGGCATTTGCTAGAAGCTTTGCGGAAGATGGAAACAGGAAAGGCACTTGGACCAAATGGTATACTTGTAGAGGTTTGTAAGTGCATGGGGGATACTGGGTTATTTTGGTTAACAATGCTGTTTAGTAAGATTGAAGACAAATGGTGGAAAAGTGTTGGGGTACCTATTTATAATAATAAACGAGATATACAGAGCACCACTAACTATATTGGGATTAACGTTATGACCCATACTAGAGTTGTACACGAGTCGAACATCCTTGAGCCTGACTGGCCAACCTGGCTTGGTTTGGTCAACAGCTCAGGCCAGCTCAAGCCGAGTTTGAGCCTGTGCGACATTTTCTAAAACACATAGATTGCATCTTCCATCTCCCATACTTCGAATGTAAATCGGTAATAACACTTTGCATGCATTTCGTCAAACACTCGGTGAGCAGCATCAAGATTAAGATATGAGGGCAATCCTATACTGTAAAGGTTTTTTTATTTTTTTGTTTCTTCAATCTTCCCTCGAATACCTATTTTGGGAATACCCTGTTATGAGGGCAGTCCAAGAAACAACACTTCATTGAGGCATTTCATCAAACACTTGATGAGCAACATCAAGATCAAAATGACTGAGTCACTGAGCCGATTCGATCTGAGTCAAATTGAGTCGCGGTTCGAGCCAAGTCGAGTCGAGCTCGAGTATGCTCTAACTCGGCTCGAAAGTTTTTCAAGCTCCAAAAACCAGCTCGACTCGGTTCGAATCTAGTTTCGAGCAGAGGTGAGTTGAGCTTTTCCGAGTCCAATCAAGCGAGCTGACTAAACTAACTCGACCCGTGTACAGCTCCAACCCATACAAAGAAACTTTGGGGGAGAGGTATTGAGCAAAGACTAAGGTATGAGACAAATATATCAGAAGATCAGTTTGTTTTCATGCAAGGGAGGTCTCCTACTTAGACAATTGATGGAGAAATATAGGGAGAGGAGGATCTCCACATGGTCTTTATCTACTTGGAGAAAACATACGATAGGGTCCCTTGAGAGTTAATATGGTGGGTGTTGGGAAGGAGATGAGTTTCAAGAGGGCATATTGATATGATTAAGGATATGTATGAAGGTGTAGTAATAGATGTGAAGACTACTTGTAGAGACGACAAGTGAGTTCCCAATTACTATAGGCTTACACTAGGGGTTGACATTGAGCCTATACCAATTTGCATTGGTCATAGACGAGTTTATGAGGCATTTGTAGGTAGAGATCCCATGGTGTATGTTGTTTGCAAATGACATAGTTTTGGTTAACAAGAAGAAGGAGGGCGTAAACATAAAGCTAGGTTTATGGAGGGGTGCTTTAGAATCTAAAGGATTTAAAATTAGATAGACTAAAATAGAGTATATGAAGTGCAATTTTAGTGACAATAGGAGTGAAAATGAAGAATTAGTTAAGAGTCCTGACAAGAAGTGTCCTAAAATGACCACTTTTGATGTCTTGGGTTTATAATTCATGAGAACGGAGAGATTGAGAATGCTGTTCCCCATAGAATTCAAGTTGGGTTGAAGAAATAGAGATGTGCTTTTGGAGTTTTAGGTGGTCGTTGTGTAACAATCAAATTGAAGGGGAAATTTTAAGTTTAGCTATTTGGGATAGAATGTTGGCAGTTAAGGAACAACATCTTCATAAGATGAGTGTAGCTGAAATGAGGATGTTGAGATGGATGAGTGGCAATATAAGGAAGGATAGAATTAGAAATGAATGCATTCGAGGGAACTTAGGAGAAGCATCAATATGTAAAAAGATAAGGGAAAGTGGACTTAGATGGTCTGGTCATGTGCAATGAAGACCAAAACCTATGTTGGTTAGGAGTGAGTGCAAGTTGTAGGCTATAAAAGAACAAGGGGAATGTCCAAAAGGATGTGGGCAAAGGTAGCAAGAAAAGACTTTGATGACTGACTATCTAGCTGAAGTTATGGCCATTGATAGATTGGAATAGAGGAATAGGATCAATTTAGCCGACCCCAGTTACTTTGAATAAGGCTTAGATGATGATGTGCAGGAGTCAAGGTATTTCGTAACGATAATGGTGGCCGTAACAGCCATCACTGTTACCTTTACGATATGGGCTGTAACAACTAGTACAATCTCTTTTTTTATTAAAAAGAAATTGGAAAACCTGTATATCCTAATACTTGTGCTATTTTAATTATGAGAGATGATATCTATAAATTTGTATGCTTAAATGTTTTCTAAAATATTCTGTGACCATTATAAATTACAAAAGAGTTGATTATGACTTCTTTTGGTGGCCCTTTACTTTTTTGGAAATGCGTTTCTTGTTTCTACCAATATTTCATTTGGATTCCATTCCATTTATCTTCACAACAAAAACGTTCACATGGTCTAGATACATGTTAATTAGTTTATGTCTTTCTTCTCTATATTTATTTACATTGACATAGATTCTATCATTTTTTTTTTCAAAGATGAATTAAATACTTCCTTTTTATCCTTTAACCAGTATAATGTGCAACATGGGCTTCTGACCCCAATAGAATTGGATCCACACATTGCTTACCACTATGGTATACCGTCTACTGCATCTGTTTTAGCCTTTGACCCCATCCAGCGCCTCTTGGCTATCGGTACATTGTGAGTTCAAAAATCATCTCTTGGTGCTTTTTCTTATTGATTATTGCTTGGCATCTAATATTGGTGTTTATGACTTCATAATATTGCAGAGAGCTTCTCCGTCCATTTATTTCTCTCTTTAAACAAGGTTCAAGAGCAATTCATTACTTTGTTAAAAAACAAAATACCATTGGGAGAATATTCTAGAGCAATTCATAACTTTATTAAAAAACAAAATATTATACATAGCAGTTGCACCATGCATTGTAGTAGATAGGTTACATAGTTTCCGTACTTTTTTTTAGTCCCAAACTTACCAACACACTTAAGATAGGTAATGTAAGTACTTAACCATATCATGACGTGTCTCATACTCTAGACGAATGTTGTTAAAATTGGTTTTTTTTTTTTTTTTTTTTTTTTTGAGAGATGATAAATAATACATTAAAACTCGCAAAAGAGAAAAAGAATAAAAACAACTCTAAAGGAAAAAGGACATCAAGGGCAATGCCTTCTTGATTGCTTTTACACATGGAGCCCATTCAAAAAGAAATCCCTTGATATTTCCAATGACCCTGTGAACCGGGACTATCTCATTCCTGAAGCACCACCTATTCTGTTCTTTCCAAATGGTCTAGAAGATAGCCATCAAAAGGAGTCTCCCTATTGCTTTCTCCGTTTTACTCCCAAATCTACCGTGCCAGGCCCACAAAAAGGTGCTCAACCGATTGAGACATCGCCCAAGGCAAGTCGGCCATATTAAGAAATAAGGTTCATGACTCCACACCTTGTACACGAAGGAGCAATGAATGAATAAGTGATCAGTCAACTTTGCGCTCTCCTTGCAAATGAGACAAATGTTTGGGAGCACGAGAGCTCTTTGCTAAAGGTTATCAAAAGTCAACACTTTCTTTCTCGCCACCAACCACACAAACACCGCCACTTGCGGGGGACCGCCATAGAGCCAATGTTGGAAGGAAGAGGAAGGGTAAAACTGCAAAGGCCCGACGATAAAAGAGTATAGAAAGATCGGACCGTGAATTTGCTAGAGGGATGGATCGACCATTTCATACTATCAACTTCTTCCCCTGAGGGGGACACATCTTTGAGAAGGTCCAGAAGGGTAGCAAATTCCACAATCTCATCCTCTGTCATGTTCCTTCAGAACGCGGGACTCCACACAACTGCATTACCAGACATAGAAAAGCATCTCTGAGCTTGATCATTTCAGATCGGAGTCAAAGCTACTATCCTTGGAAACACCTCCTACAAAGGTCTGTCGCCACACCAAACATCAATCCAGATAGATCCGATTACCGTTTGCCATATCAAATGCTACACCACAACAGAAAAGATGCTCTATCGCCGCTATAGTGTTCCACACAGCCAAGGCTCGGTACAAAGAAGATGGCTTAATTGACCATCCTCCCTCCTGCTGCCCATACTTGCTAACAATAATGTCTTTCCAAAGCCCTCTCGTAGAAGATCTCATCTTCCAATGCCATTTTCCCAAAAGAAAGACATTAGTAAGTTCCAAGACCTTAATCTTCGCACCCCTTTTGAAATTGGCTGACAAACATCTCCCCTTTTTAAAAGGTGGAACTTATGCCCATCCTTATCGCCCTTCCAGAAGACGTCTCTTTGTAGCTTATCGATTTTATCCAGCACTGACTTAAGGCATTTGAAAAGGGAGAGGAAATAAATCGACATATTGGAAAAAGCTGACTTAATGAGTAACAATCTGCCCCCGTAGGACATGTACTAACATTTTCACCAAGAAAACTTCCTTTCAATTCTTTCGACGACCTTATCCTAAAGATGCTTGGCAGGTTTCCCAATGCAAAGAGGGAGTTGTAGGTACGAAGAGGGCAAGGAACCTTGTCGTGCGAGATGCTTTGGAATCTTCCGACTCACAGAGTGTGAGTTTTCTCATATTCAAAATAATATTCTGTAAGTCTGACCGACAATGCGGTCGGTTTGACCAATGTGCTTCAGTTTAGTTACGCGATTTTGCAGAAGTCGGAGCATTTAAGCCTAATTGCAGTTAGGGCTTAGTAATATGATTATTTTCTAAGGGCAAGGGTTTTGCGTGGTGAGAGGGTTCTCTCCACTTATAAGGGCTTGAGAAGAGATTTTCTCAAGGGGCTAGGGTTTTCCTAGGTGCATATTAAAAGGGGAGATCGGGTGATTCTGTAATCAGAGAAGGTGGGTGGTGCAAACTCTAAAGCTTTTGATTATAGTGGAGATCTCTGTCGCTTTGTGCCGTGATTTTTTCCCGCAAGGGTTTTCCATGTAAAATCGGTGTGCTATGTGTTTGCTTGCTTGATTGTTTGATCATTTTGGTTATTTTGATTGTTCTATCTTCATTGAGCGTGCTTCCATAAAGCGCAGGATCAACGATGGTGTTAGATCCAAATTTCTAATACCTAGGGTTGATCCGGGTTTGTTATGGCTTGGAATTACATCATAGTGGTATGAGAGAAGAGCCGGTTAACTCCAACAAACCTTTTTTTACAGCCGAAAACTTCTGCAAGATACAATAAATCTTCATTTAGAACGTGAATACCTAGCAGCTCGCTTTTAGACTTGTTAATCTTCAGCCCGGAGATAGCTTCGAAACAAACCAACATTTTGTGCAAATTGTTTACAAAGGTAAGATCCACATCATATAAGAGAAGAGTATCATCTGCGTATTGAAGATGACTGACTTGAATACCATTTTCCGCCACTTTGAAACCTTTTATGAGCCTATTTTCCTCCCCCCGTGTAACATTTTTCTAATCGCTTCCCCAATGATAACATAGTGATAGGGGAAGAGGGGATCTCCTTGCCTTAACCCTCTTGAAGCCTTGAAGAAGCCCCGAGACACCCTGCTAACTAAAATTGAAAAGCGAGCAGACTGCACACACTCTCTCATCCATCCCCTCCACTTATTGCTACACTACCCATTCTAGCATATAGTCAAGGAATTTCCAATTGACATGATCGTACATCTGTTCTAAGTCCAATTTGCACACCACTCTGCTAATCTTTTGTTTGTGGCGGGAATCTATGCATTCGTGTGCGATTAAGGCACCATTGAGAATTTGCCTTCCTGAAACAAACGCCCCCTGGTTTTCAACAATGATCTTGGAAAAGACCCCTCTAAATCGCAACTCTAAGATCTTAGAAAGAATCTTGTAGTCGTGTCGCAAATCGTAATAGGGGTTGAATTGTATCGAATCACAAATCGTGTCGTGAATTGTTAGTTTTTTAAAATTTTTTTATTATTTTTTTATTTTTTAAATGATTTTCTTAAAATGTTGAAAAAAAATCTGAAAATATAATTAAATTAGAAAAAAATGAAAAAACTCATCAACCATCCTTTTGCCATTAATATGCACCAAGTAATACCATATCATGATAGTGTTAAAGGACTCTTGTCTTTCCTTTATTATTATTTTTTTAATCTTTCAAGAAATTTCCCTTAAAAAACATTCAAGGATCTCTTAGTAATTTATGTTCTTGTTACCTTTCTTCAATGTAGAATCACATTGGAAAAGCAACATTTGATTCTGTAGACCGACAGGAAAAGACATTTTGATTTCTAACCATCATTCCACAATACATACAAGTCAACATGATTGTCACCATCCCCATGAAAATATTCTAGATAAGTCATACATTGATTTAGTGTTTCACCAAATAAGAAGTAAGAACTCATAAAAAAAAGCTCCATGATTTAATGTTGAAGAGAATATATAATTAATATAATTTATTCTCTTATAAAGAGCAAAAGAAAATCATTTACCTTTTCAAAATGATTCTTGAAGCCCCTACCAATTTAAAAGCATAAAATGAAAGCCAAAAGTTTTTTTTTTTTTTGGGTTACCATGTTAGTACACACCCCACAGTTAGTACTTACCCCACTTTTAGCCACACCCCACTTGGGAATCGATACTAGGACCTCAGTGTTGAAACAAAGTTATTCTCACTTAGTATACCATATGAGCTATGGATCGGTGTAAAGCCAAATGTAGAATCGTAGGATTCTTATAAAAAGGGATTCAAGGTGGGATTCAAATCTTTTTGCCTGAGATTTGACTCAAATCATAAGTTGAAAATTGTAGTATTTTGATAACCATGCTCCATACTTTTCAATGTTCCCTTGGCTATCATGCCAGCATCGCAAAGATTGGTAATGGGCCTGTCATCTGGTTGGTTTTGAGTTGGATACTAGTGTACATGTATGCGGACCTAAACTAAGGGAATTAGGTTCATGTCCTATCAGGTTTGAATACTGTAATATGTCTACCGATCCAAGTATGATCAGATTCAGGTTTTCCATCAGGTCCAAGCAGGTATAATTTTGAACACAAATTAGGATTTGCAATGGGGTTAAGATCTGAAATTCAGTCTAGAACTGGGTTTAATCTGGATTCAGGTCCATACCATAAACATGCGTTTTGTATGATTTTTAAATGATAATATAATTAAATAAGGGATAATACTAAGAGAAATCAACCCTTAAAAAAAAAATCAGATTGGAGTCCAAAATCCATCTTGATTGGATTTGTCATCGGACTTGAGTCTATGGACCCAAATCTGACCCAATTGTTATGTATGAAATCTGGACCCAAATACGATTAAAGTGGGTCGGATATGGAAGCTTTAACAATTAACGGGGTCATGACTTGGGTATCCAAGATTGGGGTACCAATTGACAGCTCTAATAGGCAACGTAACCATATTATGACGTCTGATGCTCCAGTCTTATGTGTGAAATCTTCATCACCTCATATCCATGCTCATCCATTGTGTGTGCGTCATATCTAGATATCATAAACTTAAGTAGCTGGGCATAGTCACACACACCATACTCTCAGAAGTTCTTGAAAATTACATGTCACTCCAATGGAGTACTACTAAAGTCCCTAGGAGTTGTATAATGAAGATAAGAGTTTTGGTTTGGATCTTTATTGAGTACTGGTCATGTGGCATTCAATTAAAGAATCCTGCAGGAAATAACGCAATAGACTGGTAGAATTTAGGTGCATTCATTCTTCTAAGTATGTGTCACTTTTAGAACTTGAGAATCATTCTACACTGTTCATCCAGTTGGCTAGATCATTTTAAAGAATTATATAAAATATGAATCATATCCAAAGCTCAAATGGACCACACTATCAATAGCAATGGGTAGAATGATTCTCACCATTAAAACATTTATAGGGCCCACCATAACGTTTATTTTCCATCTAATCCATTAATAAGGTCACACAGACCTTGATAAAGATGAAAAACAAATATCAAATTGACCCAAAACTTCCATGACCCCAAAAGGCTTTCAACGGTGGAAGTTAAATATTCCACTGGTTTTTGCAGTATGATCTACTTGATATTTGTATAATTGTATGTCTTATTTATAGGTTCAATCTTTAAAACGATTTCTCCAAATGGACGGACGGTTTGACTCATGTTGGTACCCACATTACTTGGTTACGTAAACACACCGGACAGTTCAGTGGTGTGTGGTACACCAGCTGATCCGCTTCCGTGCAATTGCGTTGGTAGGCTGCAAAGAAAATGCAATAATGGAGCAGCAATCGTTGAGATCATGAATTCTGGCTGGCGTACCACAAACAATCGTGAGAAGACGAGCACTGACTGACGCTCCTCAAGCTCAGAATTGTGCGAACGCTTCAAAGGGGGAATGGATTGGCTACTCCCCTACAAATAGCCCAGTGGCTGGTGGTCGGTGCTCTGTGGGCACCACCATGATATATGTGTTTCATACATGCCGTTCATCCATTTTTACATATCATTTTAGGGCTTGATCCCAAAAATGAGAGGGGTATAAATCTCAGGTGGACCACACCACAGGAAAACAATAGTGATTGGATATCAACCATCAAAATCCTTCTAAGGCCCACTGTACTGTTTATTTGACATCCAATCTGTTGATTAGGTTATACAGACCAAGATGGAGGGAAAAAACAAAGATCAGCTTCATGCAAACTTTGATGGCCCTCAAAAAGTTTTTAATGGTAAAAGTTTAATCAACATTGTTTCCTGTTTCTTGTAATGTGGTTCACTTGAGATTGGGATATACCTCATTTTTGGGCTCATACCATAAAATGATCTTAAGAAAAAAGATGGACAGCATGGATGAAACACATACATCATGGTGGGGCTCACAAAGCATCGACTACTACCCTGGGGGGAATAGCCAATCTGATTCCGCTCAAAGGAGATCAAAGTTGCATGGGCGGACAATGATATTTTTTTCCATATCTGCACCATTGATCCGTTTCGAGAGATCAATTTAGATCTTGATCTCAAAAATAGAAATTTTCAGTGCTCAAGTGTACCACACCACAAATAGTAGTGGGAACAATGATTTTCACCATTAAAACATTTGTAGGACCCATCGTAACGTTTACTTTCCATCCAATCTGTTCATAAGGTCACGCAAACCTGGATAAAGAGAAAAAACAAATATAATATTGATCCAAAATTTCTATAACCCCTATAGGGTTTCAATGGTAGGCATCCACCACTACTTTTTACAGTGTGGTCCACTAAAATTTTCTATCTTATTTTTCGACTCAAGCCTTTTGACGATCTCACCTAGCGGACGGATCGGTTGGGATATAACTCATACCTCATGATTGGGACCCACATAACTTGGTGACATCAGCATATCAACATTGATGGTGTCTGGTACACCAGCTTCCGAATTTCATTCAATTTCACTTTCACCTACCATATCGTTACTCGGCTATACAGCAAATGCAATAACGTAACAACAATCATTGAGATCATGAATGCCATTCAATTTCCTTCTTCCATTTCGTTTGCTTCCATTGGGATATAAGGGCCTGTATGATTTTCAGTAGTAGTGTAAATACCCGTGAAATTAGTAATTATTACCATTTCACCTGTATGATTTTCCTTTGAAAATTCACCGCACTTTTCACCTCGAAAACCGGTTTAAAAGAATTATTTTAAATTTGTGGACCCTAAGGTGATGTATATGATAAATCCATTCCGTCCAACCCTTTTAACACAATATTCTAAGGCATGAGCTGAAAAACGAGGCAGATTGAATACTCAAATGGCCCACACCAAAAGAAAAAGTGGGCGTCAGAGGTTTTTAATGGTAAGTGTTTAATTCCCTTTTTCTAGTGGCGTGGTCCACTTGAGCTTTCGATATGCCTTTTTTTTGACTCATACCATAAACTCATCTGGCATAATAAATTAACGGTGTGGATAAGCGATACGCATCACGGTAGGATCCACAAATATATTGTGACATTCTTGGTTTTTGTGTCAAAAATGCATCTCGTCAAATCAAACATCGGAAAAAGGGAGGTAAATAAGGAGAAAGTAATTATTACATATTTTCACAAGTATTTACCCAGCCACTGAAAATCAAACGCACCCTAAAATTCTAGGAGTCATGCCGTAGTTACTTAAATTTGGTCCATTTGGTGTTGCCTTTGCTAGATACCTGCAATTTAATAGAGAATAATGAGACATTGGGGGCACCGAGTGTAGTTGAGGACCCTCTGATGCCTAAGTCTAGCGTATGAACTAACAGTAGGTATAGTATAATTGGGATAGTTGTGTGCACCTCTTCCTTGAAGAGGGCAATACATTTATATGCATTCTTTGGCAATTTTTGTATCCGAGTAGATTTATAAGATACGGTAGAGGGGTTCGTATTAAAATTGGAATCTGTTCTTGAGTATTTCTCTAATTATGCCTCAATTGGCATGATCTTCGGTTGAAATCTCGTTGGGCAGTCTTGCCCATATACAGTGCGGGATTCTCTCTAGATGTTTTTGATTCCGAGCTTGATGTTGACATCTAAGGTTGAGATCAGTATCTGACCTTAAAATCGGTATTCAAGGTCAAGGTCAGTATCTGACCTTGAGGTCGGCATTCAAGGTTGAGGTTAGTATCTAACCTTGAGGTCGACATTCAAGGTCAAAGTCAATATCTAAAGACAAGGTCGAGGTTGGTGATCATATTCAAGATCTGTAAGTCTGTTAATGAGTCTTGCTTTCAAAACAGGTTTAATTGTTTCAGCTCGGTCATTAAGTTTTCTTGCTCGGGTCATCTTCTCTTGCCTTTTGGTAGTTTAGAGAGTTTGTTCTGATTGTCTTTTTGCCAATTATCTCATACGTCAGGTCAGCTTAATTTTATCCATAACATATACCTAAATTGTTATGTTGCTCACAATAATCAATTTTGTACGCATGTATTTATGTCGTGATACCATTCTACTATACTCAAGAGACAATAGTGAACAACAGGATTTACTAATTTCTACAACTCCAAATAGATTAAGAAGATATCAAAAGCCTCAACAGAATCTACTATAATTGAAGTCAAAATAAATTAGCGAAAACTGAAAATAGTCCTCAAATCAAACTAGAACTCAATGATTGTTCAACATAAACAAGAACCAAAGTAAGATAATCATCCCAGTACGATACAAGCTTCACCTCTTAGCCTTAGCTAAGAGGTTTAGTTCACCATAGACATGCTTGAAACTAAATCTCTAAAAAAAAAAAAAAATGAAAAATAAACTAGGGAAGAAGAAAAACTGTTGGGAGGCTGCTCCACCCTTTGGATATGCTCCTTGTAACATAATTCGTCTCTAGAACTCCTCAAAGAACCTATATTTATAGCATTTGTTTGGTCGACTTTGAAAACTGCCTTAATTTATGTAGCAGAGTTACGCTTTGATCGGACCGAAGTTGAGGTCAAGTTGTGATTGGATTGTATTTCACCAGTTGCCCGATTTCGGTTGCACCGGACTTGGGTTCGGTTGAACCGAACTTCAGTTTAGGTCTGACCGAATTAACTTCTTTCGGCGCTAGAGCTTTTTACTCACTTTCGGTCGTATCAAACTTGGTTTTGGTCGGACCAAATTACCCTTCGGTCGAACTGAATTAGCCCTGAATTTCATCGTTGGTTACTGGACTATTTTCTGCGATTTCGGTCGGATCGAACTGGCTGTTTTTCTGCTACAAGCTTTGTAATCTTCTCCAGTCTTTTCTTCATCCTTTGTAGTTGGTTCCTTGGATCTTGAGGTCTCGAAATCTTCAATCTTGGTCTCCTAAGATCCACTCCTTTGGTGATTCTTGAGCATCAAATCCATGCTTTTGACATTCTTTTCAATCCAAGCTCTCAGATTCACCTCGCAATACAAACATGTATAAAATATACCAATTAAGCATTATCATGTTTATAAAACCAAGATATAAACAAGGGGGAAATATGCAATATTTGACACTCAACATAATCCTTCCCTTATATAGAGAGGATATCCCCTCATGTCTCGAGGTAGAGCTCGGTATTTGAGGCCGAGGTCAATAGCCGAGGCCGACCTATAAGTCAATGGCTGAGGCTAACCTCTAAGTCGAAAATAACCTCTGAGGTCGGGGCCCTTGGTTAAAACTGGTCATTAAGGTCGACGATCGAGGTCGCCCCTCGAGGTGTGCATATAGAACCGCCTTGTTAATCGAGATTGTGAGGTATCGATTGGGCGACTGGGGCTATCATTCATGGTTGCCACTCGGCTTCGTCACGAAGGTCGGAGTCGGCGTCTGAGGCTGAGTTCATTCCCGACCTTACGCCTGAGCTATTTTCCTTATTATTTCCATCTCATTCGAGGTGTTTGTTTAGTCCAGTTTTACCTACGACATCAAGAAGTTAGCTTTGATCATAAAATAGTGTAAACATAAATGACTCACAAGCCAAACCCATTAGAGGATTTTTCCCGAAAAAAAAAGTATAGGATAGGCAAAAGCGGGATGGAAAACCCCATTGATTTAGAAACCCCAAAAGAAAAATTCGCAAGGCCTCGTGATTCTTAAAGAAACATGTTATATAAACTAATTCATCCAAAGGAACGCAATAATAGATGACAGAGAATGCACATGATAAGAATGCAACCTCCCCTTACCTGAGGTAGTGTGGGAATTCTTCGAACTTGATGTTGTTATCTGTTGTATTTAATGTCTTGAATCGAGTCAGATACAGGGTCTGTTGATGCCATCGATAGTCTGTTTGATGTCACCTTTAATGGCATCGAACAGTTTTCGATCCCATCAATATTTTTTGGATTTTCTTCAGTTGGTCACTGGACCAACTAGACACGTTTTTGATGCCATCGAGAATTTCTGGAAAATCATCTTTTTTCGTTGACAGTTGAGTTGATAGTTCGATGTCATCAAACGATTAGTTTCGATGCCATCTATGAGTGTTCAATGCCATCGACAGATTCCGCACAGATTTTTTGCAGAGCTGCGAATTTGTTGGATTTTTTTCAATTTCGTTTGGGATTCTTTCCAAGGCTATATATATATATATATATATATATATATATATATATATATATATATATATATATATATATAGGTGTAAACGGGATTGGGAGGTATTCTACGGGTTTTTTTTAATCATCACAGGGTTTTAAAGGGTGTAGCGAGGATGAGATTCGAGGTTGTTTGAATCAGGTAAGCTCTTTCTCTTCGTAATTTCTACTTTTATAGTTATATTTGTCACTTTGTGTTGTGGTTTTTTCTCACAAGGTTTTGTCCATGTAAAAATTGTTGTGTTCTTCCTCTTTTTGCTTGGTGTTGTTGGATTGCTATCCTTGATTCATCTTAATGTGCTTCTGCGGTCCCCCAACAAGTGGTATCAAAGCTAACTTTGGGGCGCAGGCGTGAATTTGAAGGATTAGTATTAATGAGAAATACTAAATATGGTATTGAGAAGTACTTAGGAAAAAATAATTTTGAGTTATGAAAGGTTAAGATGATTAGCCTATTAACTAAGTAAGGTGAAGACAGAGCTCTTAAGGAGTGTCAACCGTGTATAAGTGACGGTGATTGGAATACTCTTGATAAGAATGCTAAATCCTCTATCCGATTGTGTCTCATGGATGAGTTTTTCTACAACGTTTTGAGGGAGAAAACCGCATCGAGTTTGTGGGCGAAGTTAGAGGACGTTTATGCGAAAAAGTCCCTTGAAATTGCGTACACTTGAAATTGCAATTGTTCAACTTCAGGATGACAAAGGGTGGAGATGTAGAAGCCCACATCAGTAATTTTAATAAGTTAATTTGAAAGTTGTTAGATATGGAGGAAGTGGTCAAAGATGAAGATCAAGCATGTATTTTGTTGAAGTCTCTTCCAGCATTGTGTGCGTCATTTAATGACTCATTGTGCATTGATAAATCGTCCCTGAGTATAGACACCATTATATCATCCCTTCAGGGGAAGGCTATGAGAAAGATAAACAGTTGTGTATGGACCTCTTTTAATGCACTGTTATGAGAGGCATGAATATTGAGCTTGATACATAACCTTCTTGATCGATATCCAAATCAAGGGTAAGGGCAAGGTCAAGTTAAAGTGTTGGAATTGTGGGATGACTATACACATGAAGAAGGATTGCACAATTCCTAAAGCGAAGAAACAAAACTCAGAGGCTTCTTCTAGGGAGGCCAACATTGCGACGTCCGATGAAGGGACAAGCACATGTGATGTGTTGTTAGTGTCTATGGTAGGACACTTGTACGATGACCGTAGAGACGAGTGGATTCTTAACATATGGGCATTATATCACATGACTCATCGAAGTTGGTTCACCACTTACAGAGAGTGCGATAGTAGACGGGTGTTTATGGGTAATGATAATGCTTGTAACGTTGTGGCTATTGGTACGGTACGTATTAAGATGTTTGATGGGATTGAGCATACTTTGACTAAGGTTATGTTCCTGATATGAAGAAAAACTTGGTTTCTCTTGGTGCACTTGAGGTAAAAGGGTGCAAGTTCACCGGTGTCAATGGTTTCCTTAAAGTCTCAAAGGGGGCACTCGTGGTTATAAGAGCATAGACGCATGTAAACCTTTACAGGTTGATCGGAAGCACTTCAGTAGGTGGTGCGACAGTGGTTGTTGTGGATTCCACGTCTGCACGTATGTGGCATGCTCGTCTGGGCAACATGAGCGAGTAGAGCATGAAACTACTTTCTGATCGTTGTTTAATTACAGCGTTTAAGAATTCTAATTTAGATATGTTCAAGCATTTAGATATGGTAAATAATATATATTATCTTTTAGATACGCAAAACATGTATGTAAGGGAGTGCTTGATTATGTTCACTTTGACATATGGGGGTCATCGCTAGAGGTTTCCATTGGAGGGTCGTCATGGTTTGTCTCATTCATTAATGACTACTCCCGAAAAGTTTGAGTTTACTTCATTAAACGTAAATTCAAAATTTTCACCATATTCGGATAATGGAAGGCAATGATCGAAAAACAGGCAGGACGAAAAATAAAAGATTTAAGGACTGACAATGGTGGATAGTTTAGTTCCACCGAGTTTAATGAATATTGCAAAGGTGAAGGGATCATTAGGCACAACACAATGTGCGATAAGTCCAAACAAAACGGTGTGCTTGAGCGAATGAATCAGACTCTCTTGGAGAGGGCCCGATGCATGTTAAGTAATGCTGGGTTGAGCAAGGACATGGACTGTGGCTGTTAACATAGCTTGCTATTTGGTAAATTGGTCCCCTTTTACGGCAATTGATTGTAAGATATCAGAGGAAGTATGGAGTGGTTATAAGATGGACTACTCAGATTTGTGCATATTTGGTTGTGAGGCTTACTCTCATGGACTGTCAATTGAGAGACGTAAGCAAGACCATAGAGCTAAAAAGTACATCTTTGTTGGCTATTGTGTTGGTGTGAAATGTTACAAGTTATGCGATAAGGCCACACACAAGGTCATCACTAGCCGTGACGTCAAATTCGATGAAAGATCCATATTCTACAAAAATGATCAAGAGGAGTAAGAGGAACCAGAAGGGTTAATCGTAGACCTCCAGATTGACATAAATGATACTTAGGCAAAGATAGATGTGCAAACAGATGTATAAGAGCAGGTGGAGCAGCTACATGTGAGAAGAAACCCACCGCGAGATCGCAGGTAACTGGTAAGATACATGGACGTCTCTAATATCACATATGCCCTCATTATAGATGAGGGCAAGGTGTCCCGTATTGGTATCAGTTGGCGTAACAGTGCCCTCCGAAACCGTAACGGATACGGGAGCGTAACGGTGATACAGTGGCAAAATGGCGCAAATTTTCTTTTTGCCAAAAAAATATGAAAAAATATGGATTAAATCCGGAATATTCTAAGTATTCCAAATATGCATTCATTTATAAATTGGAACATGTTTATGGTGGTGTAACAATTCACTCTTTGGTGAGAAGTTGTATCGGACTGTTTGATGAATTTATGAACCAGATAACTTGAATTTGACTACAAAAGTTATATATTTAATTTTATAAATATCTAATTTATATACTTAACAATTTGATATCATTTCTCCCAATAGTTCTTTTAAAAAATGAAATTAAATTTAGCTAGATCGTGTTGCTAATTTGGGGCTGACTTGGAGGACCAATCCATGCCCCAAATCAGCCTCAAATTCATGCAATTTATTGGCATTATCCCACTTATGAATTGGTGAACATTTATTGGATAGTGAATCATGAAAACAAATCAAAAGGCCCTATTTTAAAAAATAAGCGTCCTCAAATTAACAATTAAAACTATTCAAACAATTTGATTTTGACATTTTGAGTTAGCAATTACAGTCCATAATTTAATTGGTAAATTTTAAGTTAATACATGTCTATGTCTCGTGTACAATTTTTTAAGGGTCCTACCGAATTAGGTAGGACTGAGATTGTGAAGTGTATCATACGAGTGTCAAAGTTTTTTGGACCCCACTCGTGATGAATGTGTTATATCCACACCGTCCATCCATTTTGCCAAATAATTTTAGGGCATGAGCCCAAAAATGAGGCAGATCCAAAGCTCAAGTGGACCGCACTATAAGAAACAATAATAATTAAACAACTATCATTAAAAATTTATCGAGGCTACCAAAGTTTTAGATCAAGCTGACATGTGTGTTTTCCCTTCATCCACATTAGTGTGACCCTATTAACAGGTTAGATGGAAAATAAATATTACAGTGGACCCTAAAGAAATTTTTAATGGTGAGCATTCTATAACCCTGTTTCCTATGCTGTGGTCCACCTGAGATTCGGATCTTACTAAAATTTTGAATCATAACCTAAAATGATGTGGCAAAATGGATGGACGACATGGATAAAATACATACAGCATGGTGGGGCCCATGTGGCATGCATACATTTTATTAAATTGTTCAATGTGCTGCGTAACGTGTACCAGTCCACTCATTTGACGCAAGCAAGTCCTGTGGGTTCGATCATGAGGTATGTGTTATATCTAAACCGTCCATTCATTTCATTTGATGAGCTCGTCTTAAGGCTTGACATGAAAAATAATACAGATCTAATTCAAGTGGACCACACTACAAAAAGCAGTGGGGGATTGAACGTCTACCATTGAAAACCTTTTTGGGATCACAGAACTTTTGGATCAATATGAAATTTGTTTTTCCTCTTCATTCAGGTACTTTTTGGCCTTTTGAATAGATTGGATGGAAAATAAACATTATGCTGGGCCTACGAATTTTTTAACGGTGAAAATCATCATCTCGCTGCTATTTTTGGTGTGGTCCAGATGATCTTTGGATACGATTCGGCTAATGCTCTAAAATGATATTTAAAAATAGATGAACGGTGTAGATATGATAAATACATCACTGTGGAGCCCACGTAACTTTGATCTCCTTTGAACCGTTCGTACAACTCAGAGCTCGAGGACTGTCAGCACTCCGTCTTAGCATGACACGTACCTCCAGCTAGTGCACGGTACACCTCCGAAAGAAAAAAAGAAGAAGGGAGAGAGCGAAAACGAAAAGAAAAAAGAGGGAAAGAAGAAAAGAAAAAAGAGGGAAAGAAGAGAGAGAGAGAAAGAGAGAGAGAGAGAGAGAGAGAGAGGCCACCACGGCCGTAGCTGCTACGGCTCCGTATCGCGTACCACCGTTACCGTTACGGCCGATATATAACCGTTTTAGGACACCCTGGATGAGGGGGCTTGTCTACTATTCAGGAGAAGCTTGATGAGCCTGATGCAGAAAAGTGGATGGCGGCTATGGACGATGGGATGTACTCATTGCACAAAAACAACACATGATCAGAGCTAATGGAAAAACCCATAAGGATTTTTCCACGTTAAAATCGTTGAGTTCCTTTTCATGTTTACTTAGTGATATTGGATTCACTACAACAAAACTACCCGTAGCCGACCAATGGGGCTATCCCTCGTCGGCGGCCAGTTTTAACGGCTGTCGGCAAGTCCCTTTGTGTGTGTGTGTGTGTATATATATATATATATATATATATATATATATATATTAAAAAAAAAACCCTAGCCTAACCCTCTCAAACGGCGCCGACACTTCCTCTCTCTCTCGTGATCTCCCTCTCCCTCCCTCTCTCTGTTGCTCCCTTTCCCTCTCCTCTCCCTCTCTCTGCTGCTCCCTCTCTCTGCCTCTCCTTCTCTGTCTCCGGTCCTTTCCCTCTCCCTCCCTCTCTCTACCTCTCCCTCTCCGTCTCCCTCTCACTCTCTCTATCCCTATCTCTCTCTCTCTCTCTCAATACCCTACTCCTCTCTCTCTATCTATCTCCTCGGCCCTCTGCTGCAACATCAGGTTTCTCCCTCTCTGCTCGATCTACCGCACATCAAGGAGCATTCTGCTGCAACATCAGGTATCTCTCTCTCTCTCTCTCTCTCTCTCTCTCTCTCTCTCTCTCTCTCTCTCTCTCTCTCTCTCTCTCCTTATCTATTCATATCAATTTAGGCATTTTTTTGGCATTTTTTAATCCTTCAAGTAACATTGTCCAATGATTTGTGTATTGGGAATATTTGAGTTTCGAATCCCTAATTAGGGATTTGTAGTGTCGATTCCCTAATTGTGGATTAGTGTGGAGGTGTTGTCTAAGAGAAGACAGTCATGTATCAGAGGTCTTTTTGGGTTTAGGGCTTTGTGGATTTGTAGTGTCGATTCCCTAATTGTGGATTTGCAGTGTCGATTTCCTAATTTTTTCGATTTTGGCTAATTTTATTTGGGGCTTTTTGGATTTAGGGCTTTGTCAATCTAGCTTGTGAACAGTAGCCATGGGATAGAGATGAGTATTGCCCTGACCTCCCCTTTTTTTTTTTTTCCTTTTGTTGTTTGATCATTGTTTTGGGCCATGTATTTGTGTTCGGCCTGTTGCTTAAAAAAATAATATTGGAGTTAGAGAGAAGGTGAATATGCTAGAACATATGCCTATATGTAACTCATAATAGTCATAGACTGGAATATGCAATTGACATGAATTATTATTTAAGAATTACTGTGTCATGCTCTTTTTTATGGTTATAATACATTATGGTTCATCGGTTATAGATTTATCAGACTTGTTTGATTTTATTCAGTCATGCAATGGTTGGTTGTTATTATTTAGATGGATTCTGTTTTCTGCTTGAGTTTTGTGGGAACTCGTGAAATGTTTGTTTATGGATCTTGAACTGTGGTTAGTTTACCCATATTTATTGATTGGAATATCATTTAGGAAAAAGATGGTCCATTTAAAGAAGTGGACAGCCTGTAGTACAATACAGGCAAATTTACTTGTGTAGACAGCTAGATCAGAATAATGCGGTCTTTTTTTTTGTGTGTGTGTGTATTTTCCTGCAGTAAGCATTATATTATATTTTTGTTTCTTTCTAGGTGCTTGTGTATAGTTTGCAAATCATGGCATGTCTTTGTGGAATTTTCAGTGAGTGGGAATGAGCTAAGTGAGACATCATCCAAAAAAAGAAAGCTCTGCATGGATGAGCACATCTCTCATGGGAAGGCAGAGCTCTTGCTGCTATTGTTCTATGAAAATATTTACTGTCCTTACATCAGATGGACAACATTTTCTTGGAAAGTAAGTCCTGTTGGAGATATTTCTTTTGAGTAATTCTTGCTGGTCAATGGAAGCGTGTTGCATGTCAAAACTTAGTTCCTGAAATCACATCCTGATTTTATCAGTGTTGTAGTGCTTCTTCAAGCCAGATGGTAAGGTAGAGCTGGTAGAACCAGAATATGGTGGAGCCATCTCTCCACAGCGCACATTGCAGGGTAATGTATCAATAAGGGCCGTCTCTCTTGTGGGTCATTTCACGAATGTTGTGTGTTTCAAAAATCACACACATTAGACATTCCTAGCCATCATTTTTCTTCACTTTCCTACACCAAAACTTATAGCAGATTTTCTGAGAATTGAAACTATTTGCAGATTGCAAATTTAAAGTTTAGGCTCAAATTGCGTTTTGGATTGATATTGCAGTGAGGGTTTTGGATGAGAAAAGTGTTGAAGGATGGCTACGGACTAGATAATTTTTAGGGTTTTGGGAAAATTGAAGAAATCAAGATAATTAGGTATCGAGGGTTCAGGAAATTTTGAAATTTTACCTAACTGGGGTTCTAGGTTTGCTGGTTTTATTTTCATACAGGTACTATTGTAACTCTTCATTGTTATGCAAAGGTGGGAACAATTATGATGATCACCTGGTGCAGAAATCATGAAATGATGTGGTCCATTTGGCAAGTGGATCAGCCTGATTTTTCCGCCAGGTGATCACCATGATATTCCCACCTTTTGCGTGGCTCAGATGTCCTGTTCATAGGACACATTGGTGGGGAAAACGTAGCAGCATGATGAGCATTCTGGTGGCTGTATTTGGCCATTCCTCCATAAAACATTTTTATTATTATTATTATTTTTTTTGAATAATCAGCATGGAGATTACAAGGAGAAATTGGAACTGCTTGACAACTTGACATTCTCAGTTAACTCGATTGAAAACATATCATAACTCCCATAGGTATGATTTTTTTTTTTAAATGAATGGTACAGCCACTAGTCTCCTTGCCTCTAAAACCAGGCAGAAAACTTTGGAGTCTTAATCATTGTATACATGCTACTGATTCGAGTTTGACCTTACTGCTGGAATTTCATCTCTGTCGGTGTAAGATTTCCATGATATTGTCAAATTGATTTCTGATTGGTTTGGATATTGTCGCGTTAGTTTTGAGATCTTTCTTTGCCTGGGACAGAATGATTAAGGTGTCAGGCTTTGCTTTTGAGCTGCTTTTTGGTATTCTGATGTAAAGATTGTGATTCCCATGTTCATCATGGTTTAGACTCGATATAAAGTTTTGATGATCAGAACATTCAGAACCTCATATGATGATGTAGTTGTTCAACTTCTTGCTGTTTGTATTTGCAGTGGGCTTTTGTTAAGCAGATAAATAAAATCAAATAAGCGTTTGTATTTATGATGGGCTTATGCTGTTACTGCAGATTCGACAGATCAAATAAGAAGGGTATATTAAATGGTTACTTTCTTTGGTTGGTATTTGGCTGTGGATTTAGTGAGTCTCTTTGCATCCTGTTTCCTTTCATGTTTCCATTTCTCCATCTTGGAATCATTTACAACCATTATTCCTTTATATACTATAAAATAGTTGATGGTTCTAATGATCACGGCTATGAGTATCTGATAAGTGCACTGAACATGCTGTGAGTAGAGGAAACATCTATTTGAAAAAAAATAGCTTTGAGTTGAATGTATCAAAAATGTCTAAGCACATGTCCGCATCTGGTTATAAAGTTCTCTTCACCAACTTCTGCTGGAGATGAGTGTGTCGATCCTGATTGCAGCTGGGTGGAACAATGGTATTGTTCTTTTTTCGCCTCATGACACTCTCCTTTAGCTTCATATTGGTGTCTTAAGATACCACCAAACCCACAAGATCTGACAGTGATGTATAGCTATCTAGACCATCCCAATTGTAGGTCCCAATTGTGGATGGAGCATATAATCACATGAATCAAACAATATTCCTAGCTGGTCCTGAACAGATCTGATATCAAAGCTGTTAAACATAGTCTAATAAGCAATCATGAATGCATTACTTAAAAAAAATCAGTAGGTGAAACAGTTATGATGGATTTTATGGTATTATTTATTGTGTGGGTGAGTTAAATTTAGTTTAGTAACCTGCATATTAGCAGCAGTTGTTATTATTGTAGGTTCTCTTCGTGGATCAGATATTTTGACATGCATAGAGATGATCACTATTTGGATGAGCCTGCAATGGATACTATAGAAGATAAGATTCAGGATATTGTATTCGTGTTTGTTTTAAATTGATATCTTAAGACGTGTTTCTTTCTCACATGCAGTCTACAGAGCTGATGCATATTAGGATGAGTGACACTGATTTTTTTTTTTTTTTTTTTAAATTTTGATTTTGGTGGCATTGATTGAATCAAATACAACCAGCCCTAACTGTTTCATTTTGAGTGGGAGAAGGAAGAGAATGGATTGAAGAAAGATCGGCTTTCAATGAATTTCCACTTTGGTGCTGGACGTCTTGGAGAGACTAAACATCCGACTTTTTCTTATTCAAATCCTTTCGGATGGAAAATCAGAAAAACGTTGGGATACTCCATTCCGAGCTGACACCATGGGTTGTCCTCACATCCAAAAATCCTTGATGACATGTTTGTTACTTGTGTAGTGAATTGTAGCATCACCTGTGGAGGATTATTTTATATACATTGACGATCTCCCATATCCTGATAAGGTTAGTGCAATTCTCCCACCACTTGTTCTGTGATTTCCATAAGACTCCTCTGCTGATTGAAGATATGCCAGTGTTGTTTCTGCCCTAGTTGTTTCTTAGGATTATAACATCATAACTGGTAGGAAGAAGCTGAAAAAGTTACACAGCCCTTTCTAGATCCTCTTGGTGATGATTATTCAGTTTGTTGTCAAGGTATGGCTTAGAATTTTAATCCTTCTATGAGTAAATTCCATCCTTGTTGGCATATTTGAAATTTTATTAGGGTTCTTAATGAGAAGTTGGGGTTCTCTGTCTTGCAATTGGTTGTGTGAATAAAAGTAGGATACCTTGTTTGCTTCTATATGATCCAATTCACAAAGTTACCAGTTGATTTATTTAAAAAATGGGTAATTTCCTATTTGGCTTGTGAATCAAAATGAACCAACAAAATGAGCACCGAAAAAGGCAAATATAGATTGGATTAGAAAGTTTATCAACTGTACTTTTGTTGTTGTGCTCAATATGAGCACCGAAAAGAATTACAGGAATGCCATTACAAATCATCCCTCAACAAGTACAGCTTTGTCTGTTAATATGCACAGGTGATTGATCTTTCTCAAAGTATCTGGGTATCATGATTCCGGGAAAATCAGTACCAGTTCATGTGAAATGGATCGATTATACTTTACCTGGCCGTGCTTCCATTTGTATGTTTTACTTGCATTTCTAAATTGTGGCTCATCCATCAACAAAAGAGTGACTATTTTACCCAGTAGTACCTCAGATAACATATGCGCATCTAAACCTCACTCTATCCAGCTTCGTCCACTTTTTACAAGTTTGTAATCATCTCTTACCATAAGATTGATACTGGGAGCATATGTATCTATGGAATAACCTGGAACAGTGGCTAATGGCTAAGATTTGTTTTGTAGGTTAGAACTGAATGGTAACCATTCTTTTCTCTATTGGAAGTTCCATACTTCCACAGGTAGGGCCCACGGTAATGTTTATAACTGGTCTTTTTGTTGGTGCGCAAGTAATCACAAAGTGTGAAGGTAAGCAGGAACTGATTTGAGCATGGGAATGGAGAAGCTTCAGCTTCAAAATGTTAGCAAGTATGAACAGCTAGGAGGCAGGAGCAGGAGCACAAATCAAAAACACAATTCAAAGTGACAGTGGCACCTGGGTAGAAAATTTTGGGGTGATCTTCATTTTGTGGGTAAGATTGTCTTGTGATCTTCATTTTGTGGCCTATGAAATATATGTTGAACCTAGTAGATCTTCGACAACATAGGAAGACAAAAACCTTTAAACTAATGGAGTTTCAATGGTCCCATAGTCTCTCTAAATCAACAGTCTTCTATGTAGAGATAAAGACAGGCAGTTTTAAAATTATGATTTAAATATGTTGATACTACAATCTAGAATTAAATGAGTTTGTGACAAAGAATTTAAGCATGGATGGCATTGACTTGAATATATTGGATTTATTTTTTATGCAGTTAGGAAAATCTTTTTCCTTGGGCCACCCAAATGCCAAGATTAGTATCCTCCATATGCAGCCCCGTCTTTTGAAGCCCCAAAATTATTTAAATCTTGTGATGTGCAAAACAACATATATAAACCCATTATAATCTCCCTTTGTACAGGTTCTGGACCGTGGTGAGAAGATTAAGCTTCTGGTAGACAAAACAGAGAACCTCCGCTCACGCTCACAGGTGGTGAACCTCAATATCATTGAGGGCCTGAACTTGCTGAAGGACTCCGAAATACTGGTGCTGATGCCTTTTACTGCTACACACATCTCACCAAAGATCGACAGAAGAAACGAGTCCCTTGGAAACAATGGCAATCATTAGCAACAAGGAGATCATTGACATTAACCAAGGTATGCTAGCTGCTTAGACTGGTGTAAAAACAAAAAAAACAAAAAAAACTAGGATGCATGTGAGTCACCTTTTCTTTTCTTCTTTTTTTTTCTAAAAAACTTTTTGGTAAGAAAGATTTCTCTATTGCTACAGATTGTGGTGGTCATGATCCTTATAGATCCGTAGCAAAATTTTAAAGAGCTACGGTGCAAATAGCTACGGTCGCAGTGTGCGGCCCGTCATCTTTAGCTACGGATTTTATCCGCAGATTTTAACCGATTTTCTGGTAGGGTAGCAAAAAACTGGCTGTTTAGCGGCGTCCAGCACAATCATCAGTAAAGGTCCTAACTGCCGGTAAAGCCTTTACTGACCAAGGCTTTACCGGCTGTTAGCTGACCGCGGGCAAAGGATTTGCCGACCATTTTCTGGGCCTTTGCCAGCGGTTTTGACCGCCGGTAAAAGCCAGTTTTCATGTAGTGCCTTGTTTGTTGTGATTGTATTCTATTGTATTGTGATTAGTCAATGTTTAGGTAAATGTTTGAAAGACTATCATATAGTTTCAGTTTATACAAACTCTATTGTAAAGATGCTCCAGGATCATGTCGATTCTAACTTCCATATTATTTTTTGCATATCATAAATAGTGAGGTCTGACTGTCGCCCACTGGTGCAGACAAGTCTCACATACATGCAAATCCTGATACCAATCGGTTCACTCCTTTGTAACAAAGGACAGAGGTGCGTAATTAAATTGCTGGTACTATCCTAAAATCAAACATATATAACTAATATGCTCTTATTTTAATCTAAGTATATTTTTTATTATATTACTGTTAAACTTCTCCTAATCACGAACTCATTTTTCTCCACTGTAACGTGTGCTACATCTTCAATTGCCTGATTGTAATGTACTTCACAGATAGATATATTTTGGATTTGTCAATAATGGTAAGAATCCATATGTTGTGATTTCAACTCACCTTTTCTGTAATATAATGTCTTGTTGTTCATTTAGTCTTATACTGTCATTTGCAGTAATAAATAGAAAATAACTGAAAAGAATAACAGGTCAGTTTCCCATTGGTCTTATGGGGTCTCATAGTGGTGACTCTAGCCAATCCCAGTCATCCAGTAGTGATTGTAATGAAAATGAAATAACAGCTGCATTAATTGCGATTGCAGCGTCTACACGTGTTATGGGAGCTGCGGAATATTATCGGTTATTGTATCAAGGCTTCGCCTAGAGTTGGTCATGTAGAGAGAAATAAATTCATAAATGGAATCATAAAGAAGTGCGATGTTAACTGTCTAACATAATCAAGAATGGGTCGGGATAAGTTCTTCGAATTGTGCTCTATAATTAGAGATAAAAATTTACTTTCTAATTTAAGGAGGTGCAGTTTAGAGGAACAAGTGGTAATGTTTCTGCATGCCATCGGCCAAAACGTATGAAACCGTGTCATTGGTCATCATTTTTCAAAGTTTGGAGAGACAGTCGTCATTTCAATAGAGTGTTTGATGTTGTAATTGGACTTTATTCGGAATATGTAAAGTTCTCAAGTTTACGTACTCCCAAAGAGATATCTGATAATTCAATGTGAAATCCATACTTTTAGGTAAAACATTCTGATAAACTACTTATATAATATGAAGTATGTGTTGATTACTAAATAACAATCTAAATTTGAAATCAATTACTTGTAGGATTGTATTGGGGCACTCGATGGGACTCATATACCCGCATATTTTTCTAAAGAAGCAAGTACCACTTTTTTAAATTGAAAAGGTTTTCTGTTTCAAAATATTATGGCAGCTTGTACACTTGATATGAAATTTGTATATGTGCTTGCGGGTTGGGATAGTTTTGCCTTTGATTCTCGTGTTTTGCAAAATGCCTTAACCCGTCGACCAGACTGTCTCCTTGTTCCTCATGGTAAATAAATAATGTTGTTATTACCTCTAGAGTAGTAGCATGTCAAATGTAATATGCTTAATATTCATGCATTGCTTTGTGTAGAAAAATATTATGTCGTGAATATAGGATGCGCACATTCTTTTGTGCTTATGGCACTTTATCGATGTGTCAGATATCATTTGAATGAGTTTTGTATAGAAAGAAAGCCTACTAATAAGAAAGAACTCTTCAATTATGGTCATGCCCAGTTACGAAATGTCATCGAACGTTGTTTCTATCTCTTAAAAGGTCATTTTCTCATAATACGTGTATCACCATAGTTCAAGTTTATAACTCAAGTAAAGATTGTTATAGCTTGTTGTGTTATAAACAACTTTATCCGTGTTTGTGGTGAAGATGGTTTTACTGAAGCAGTTGGGGATAGTAGAAACAGTTCTGAGGACATTTCGCCAACTCTTGTAGAGGTAACTACAGTTGAAGAAGTTCGTGCATTATCTCGCATGACAGACTGCGCCAGAGAAGAATGGGTGAAAAAGAAGGATGAGATTTTGGAGAGGATGTGGAATGACAGTATCCCTCGCACCCGTCAGTGACATTGACTTTGTCTAATATATATTTTTGTATAATATTGTTTGTGTAACAACAAAATTTTTAAATTACAATGTTTTCATATTTGGGATTTGTGGTTACATTAAGTTTGAAGTATGCATGGACTTTAGTATAAAAGAATTTTACACTGATTGCTATATAAGAATGATGTCTTCTCTAATTTCCATTGACTGATAGTGCTGATATATTTCTTTATTTCATGAATTCCTATTTCCATTGACTGTTACTAATGCGCAGGTGTAATGAATTTCTTACGGAGTTCTTACAAGGGAGTAAGAGATAAAAATGAGACGAAATCCCCTACAGGAGGTACAAGCTCCCTAAAAAAAAGCACAACATCTCTAAGTAAGATATTCGGAACCCTAAATAAGATAACTTCAACATCAACTAGCAATGCTTCTTCATTGACGACCCAGCATAATCGCAATAGACAATCTACAACTAGTAAGAAATTAGCTCAGATTTAGTGGACTGATCCTATAGATAATGCATTGGTGGATGTACTAGTCGAACAGGTCAAACTTGGAAGGAAAAGTAACATTGGCTTCAAACCAGAAGCATATAGGGCAACAATCAATGAAATGTTTGATAAATGTGGAATTGAACTAGAGAATAAACACATTTCTAATTGCTTACGCACATTAAAAAGATTCTATTGGGTCGTGAAGGACATGAATGCTTCTGGTTTTGGATGGGACACTGAACAAAAAATGATAATCGCTATGAATGATGTATGGGATGGGTATATTGCGGTAAGTATTAGTCTGAAGTCAAGTAAATAACTTTACTTCTATATGTTTTTTTTTTCCCAGCTTAAGTGTTGCCTTTGCTGACAATGTGCTAAGTCTAATATCTACTTTTTTACTGTTTTTACTGTCTCACCCATATGCAGAAAGAGTGCGTGGGAAACATATAAACAGATACAATGACCTGACTTTTATGTTCGGCAACGAATGTATCCATGGGTCATTTGCGAGCACTGCATACTTGTCGCCACTTTCTGGTCGACGCAAATTAAGACATGAGTTCAACTCTTAACTCTGAGTCCGATGAATATGGGTCTGAGACAGTTTGCCTTTCATCTGATGATGAGGATGACCACGACAGTGGTTCCACCATTCGTTTGAATGAGGGATCACAGCGGTTTAAAGGGGTTAACAAATTAGTCCCTGTGGAGACATCCAAGGGATCCAAGAACAGTACTCAATCCACCGCTAGCAGCTTAACTCGACAAAAAAAGGGTAAGCAAAGTGATCTCATCGGTGATAGGATAGGTGAAATGGCTGAGGCAGTCAAGTCGCTCACCATATTATGTCTCAGGGCAAAACTATGAGCCGACTCCAAAAAATGTTGGGCATACTTGAAGCAGTTGACAGCCTCAGCCTTAAGGACCAACTTCGTGCTACCAGGTTGTTGTAGGGGGATCTTGTTAGCGCTGGTTTTTTCATGAAGATGACCCATGAGAGGAGGAAGGAGTGGGTATAGAAACTCCTCGAACGCAGTGGATCTGTCTAAAAAATATCTGTCTTTTGATATTTGGGAGATGGGAACTTGATGAAACTTAACTCTTTTATTTTATTTTATTTTTTATAAATGTTATGGTGATTTGGGTTTGGATGTGTGCTTCTGGAGCACACAACATGTTGGATTATGTTAATTTTGGATAGTGGCATTGCTGATGGTTGGACCATTCGCAACTATATTAATATATCTCCGCCTAATTTCATCCGCGTATATGTTCATATATTTCAGCTAGGGGTACACACGGGTTAGTTCAGTCCGGTTCTGGGGTGAAACCGGAACCGAACCATTCCTAACGATTCTAGGATATTCGGACCTGGAATCGGAACGGGAATGTTAGCACCCTAGAACCGAACCGAAACCAGACCGTTAAAACTGGTTCGGTTCCACAGTTCCAGGCTTTTTATGATCCATCCCAATTGCATCTTTTATTTTATAATTTAGCCCATGTCCATTCGTGTCGTGATCCATTTGATGAATGGTTTAGATATTGTATAAGGTATGAAAAAATACATTTATGGAAACAATAAAATGGTGCATTGTAAACCATAAATCATGAGTTAAACATGGAAATAATCAAAGGATTCTTGGTTCGGTTCCAACTTCAGTTCCAAGTTCGGTTCCAGGGTTTGGTTCCACATACCCCAAAATCGAGAACCGAACTGATGTAATCGGTTCTTTGATTTTTGGAACAGGAACCGGTGTACTCTAGAACCGGATCGTTTGGTCGGTTTCGGTCCGGTTCCATGGTTCTACCGGTTCGATGTGCACCCCTAATTTCAACTCACTTTATTTGAAATATTGGCCAATGTAAGTTCATTGGTTAATGTAGGTACCTGTAGTAATGTCTGTCTGAAATTATTATAAAGACAGACATTTGGGTTGGAGTTCTTGCAGTTCCAATTGTCGTTATATCATCTCATTCAACTGCTATACATAGATCATATGTTAAAGTTGTGATGATTTCTTCATCTGGTCTATTTTGTTGTATCATTGTCTGATTTCATATCATGATGGTTGAACTTACATGATGCTTCTTTTTATAAGTAGACAGGTGTTGAGGGTCAAATATTACATATTAGAACCCAACTTTTATTTGATTTTACGTACATAATAATGCTTAAACAATCTACTTTAATCATATTTTTGTTACAAAGTGAATTTAAAAGCTTGGATTGAAAAAGGTGATAAAGGCATGGATTTGATGCTCAAGAATCATTAAGGTAAGGGACAGATTTTAGGGTATCAAGATTGAAGAATTCTTACGCTAAAGATCCGAGAAAATCAAGTGATTGGCAATAAAGAGGCCTGAAAATCGTCCTGAATACAAGATCAAAGGGTTCCCACCATTCGTTTGGCTCGAAACTTTATATCTAGGCTAAGGACCCTAAATTAACCGTACATGTCGAAATTCAGCCCTTGAATCTTTGTGTAAGGGCCCAATGAACAGATCAGGCACTAAATCTCTTATTTGGGGCCCAATTGATATCTGGATATGCTTCAATTTTGGTCCCAACCCCTTAAATTGGATGGAAGAGTGTATGAACTGAGTAGATTTATCAAAAACATCGCAAGTGGACCCCACTAGCAGTGCCAGTGCACAAGTGCACCCACCGTGCACTAGACCAAAATTTTGGTCAAAGGCAAGTTGGCCCAACCCCATCTCGCTATTTACATGATGTCCGTAAGAAATGTCCGCTAGGACGATTGCTACCCCACCATCACGATTCGGATGAGCAATCTGAACCATCCATTGCGTCCAGGAGAGAATTTCAACCGTACCCATGGAGTCAAGTACTACCATGCATGTGCACACACGATTTCCACCGTCAAACGCAGGATGAATGACGAGAGGATTCGATCCTTTAGGCCACACCAAAGTCGACCAAAACTACCTCTTTCTGACCGAAATCGTGCCAGGAATCCAATGGACGGGGTGGAGTTTTTCGAAAACATCATTGTGGGGTCCACTGAACACATCAGCACAATCCTGTGCACATGGCTTGCGTCCGGGAAAACTGGATCTTTACGGCAATAATACGATCATAGTAGTGATCGGACGGTCGATCTGGACTGTCCAGATGGAGCCCAAGGTGGGTCCGACCACCATCAAGGAGGCAGATACTAAGGACAGGCCATCCAGTCGTCCCAAAAACCCACCAAATGCAAGTGTTTTTGTGTTTAGCCGCTGCACAACGTGTGTACGGGTTGCACATGACTTCTCTCCATCATCCTTGCTGCCTATAAAAGGAGAAGAGAAGAGAGGGAAAAAGGATATCCAGGCAGCTGTGGAGGCATCCAAGACGTGGGAGAGCAGAGAAGAACAAAGAGAGCGAGAGGTGGACGTGGGACGACTTGGAGTTTGCTTCTTCTTCTCCTTTCTTCTTTAGTTTTCCTTTTCCTTTGATGTTTTCCTGAGACTTTAGATCACCATGTCTATGACGAGCTAAACCTCTTAGCTAGGGCTAAGAGGTGAAGCTTGTAGCGTGATGGGGTGTTTTTCTATGCTTTGATTCATGTTTATTGAACTCTCTTGGATTTTATTTTAATTATAAGGAATGTTTTTAATTTTTAATGGTTTGTTGTGACTTAAATTACAATAGATCTGCGATAGCTTGAGATATCATCTTTTCATGTATTGAGATTGTGAAATTAGGCAATCCTGTTATTCACCATCGTCTCATGGACATGGTTGGGTGATGGAATCCTCCTAATCTTCTTAGTTCTCTTATGATGGGTTGTGGGTTTGGTAAATTGCTATTGTTTGCCTTGTGTCCTAGCCATGGTTAAGTGATAGAATCACTTCCAATCTTCACTACTCTCATTTATCGATGATTAGATCCATGAGAAGTTTAGAGATCTGACAATTCTTTTCTTACCAAGTGGATATGATAAGACTTTGATTCCAGTTGTGTCCTTGAATCATGCAAGGTAGCTTCCCAATTGTTACAAGTGGATCCTTGGCACCCTAGTTACCACCTTTAAATTTATTAATTTTTAATTAATCTAATCATAATTACTGTCTTAATCTTCCTGGTTTAGATTACATCATCTTCTAGTTCTAGTTCTAGTTACTTTCAGATTACGTACAAGGTTCAGTCCTTGTGAATTCGACCTCGGTCTTATTGAAATTATTAGTATATCGCGACCTTACACTTGGGGTGGTGAACAACAGGGTATATAAATTTCTATTCACAGCAGCCACTATTTGCTTCCATCATTTGGATGGGTATTGTTATGTCAGTTTGAGAATGAATGAAAGGTCCGTTTTAGGTGAGAGTATGAATGTTTATAGTGGAGACAGAAATTCCATTTATCCATCTAGAAATTCCATCATAATCTTCTCTTATATGTTGTTGTTATATTGTAACATCCTGAAAAAATCCTTACAAAGACCCGAGTACCACCTCAGGCAGAAATCACTAAGGACCAAATCCTATAGAAATTAAACGAGAATTAACTAGTGTTAAACTAGATTACCTGTGAAATTAGCAATAATCATTTTAAATACAAACTGCAAGACCTAAAATGTGTAGAATCGTTGATGCTACATTACCCTAAAACGTAGGATTAATTTCTAAACCCAGTTGTTCTTAGGAGCACATTGAAACTCCGTATCGGACCTGGACTGTGCATGGAAAGTCCGATTACTCCGAAATTATACGGTTATGAATGCTTTGCTGGACTCGACAACCACCTTGAAAATCAAGTCTAGAGAGTATCCCAAAATGCACAACTTGAGCCCAGAGTGAAGTGTGTGGGAAACGTGAATATCTTTAGGAAATGAACTGAAACTTAAGTGAATTGAGTCGGTTCGCATGCAGGCCATATCTAAAGATTCAAACCATCGGAATCTGACCCAATTACACCCTCATATCAGGGAAAATTTTCAACACACGTCGATGTACTTGTGGCCTTGATCGAGTATTGGTGACCATTGAACTGAAATGGGTCCGCTGCAGCTGATCTACCGATCCGATCGGGCCGAGATCTTAACCTGACCTAGATCCAATGTCAGGGAGCTTAAGTCCGACCGCATGTAGAAAAAGGACCTCCAGAAGTGCTCCGTTGGATCGAAACAGGTGCCTTTTGGCTATAACCTAAGTATACCTTGGCCGTGGGGCCATTCCCACCACTTCTGGGCCTATATAAAGGCCTAAAACCCTCTCTCACCCTTCACATACGAATTTCTAACCCTAGGTGAGGGAAGAGAAGAAAGAGAAGGAAAGAGAGAGAAAGTGTGAGGGAAGCTAGGGTTTTGTTATAGAGATTCTTCCCTGCCGTTATACGTACCGTATCACCACTACCATATCGCTATACCAGCGATTTTGGTTCTGTTTCGGGTAAGAAATCTTAACCCTAATCTGTTTTAGGGTTTCAAATAGAGTAAAGTATGAAATTGTTAACCTGTTTCATGTTATAGGTTGTCATTGTGCCGTAGGCGAGAACTTAGTATCTAAACTGAGTTCGTTACGAGCCTACCAGTGAAAGGTGCGGACTATAAATGTTTAGGTTATGGTTTTTAAGGCTTTCAATGTCAATTATGATTTATGACTGACTTGATTGCTGTCACATGTGCTTAGATGCAAGGATTTCCGTTTATTACACATATATGTAATATGTTTGTTGAAATGTTTGAACGAATATAATGTTTATTACATATATATGTGAACTATGTTGAATATAATGCATTTCATGTGTTTTTTAAAATGTTTGAATGAATATGAAATTATGATTTGTGCTAGTTATGATTGATGTATGGGAATACATGATTGTTGTACGTATGACAACTCCTATGTAGAAGGATTTGCTATAATATGTGGTTTAACTAATTTATCACAAGTATGTAATATGTGTAGTCTAAATGTTTGATGAAATGTCTGAATAAGAAAATGCTCGTCTATATGTATGTAAGGAGGGTGTTGAGATAGGATTCTCAACTCCCTTACCTATAGTTGCAGTTCCCTTTATGTAACCTATCTTACTACTATATGATTTGTGGATGAAATGCCTATATATGATAATATGCATTCTATGTGTTCATTAAATTGTTTATATGATATGTATATTTGGATTGGTTGCTACATGCTATCTTGGCTAGTGCATATGAATGCCTATTGCATTTGACTGTGTTTTGGACTACTACGTAGTCTAGGCAATCGGTAACAATTCTTGTTTGAGTGACCGAGCTAGTCTCGCTACAATTGATGCGTTCGGTGAATTTGAGTCGTACGATGATTGTCGATAGTGGTTAGGGCTCCATGTCGATTAATTCAGCATATGCTTGTACCAGTCGAACTTGTCCAATAAATCGATTGTCCTATTGTGTGTTTACCATGTATGGTCGCTACTGCTTGAATTTAAGGTACCAAACTCACTAGTGAAAACCTGTTTAACCTTAGTACCTCGATCCGCTAAAACTCATGAGCCGGACATGGTGGTATGGGACACCGTGGTCGAGCTGTCACCCTAGGCAAGGGTGACGAGCCCACTCGTAGTGACTAGTGAGTAACCTAGACTCGTGAGCTGAATACGGTGGTATGTGACACTGTATTTGAACTGTCGGCATACACTGATCAGGTGACGAGCCCTTTGTAGTGACCTCGAGCATACTCTAAGACTGCGTTGAGGCGACAAGTTTTTCCATAGCCACTAGAGTATAAACTAGACCTACACTGATCAGGTGACGAGCCCTTTGTAGTGACCTAGAACCATAACATCGTATAAGGTTTACTAGGACCGACGACCCTATAATGGATCATTATTTGGAAATTGATTTAAAGGAGGTACCTTAGCTTCCCAATCCTATTGTATGAATAAACTTAAGTAAGAACCTGGCTAATTATGTGCATGCACCGCACTGCATATGCTTTGGCAAGGAAGAGTACTTTCGGGAGAATGTCATGCACGCTGTGAGATGAAGACGCTGAGGGAGTGTAGGTGAGGGCATGCATCATTTTTTTCATATCATTCTTACATTAACAAGAATACTTGGGACCTGATTGTTGTATTGCGTTATTATTACTGCTTGACTGAATTGATAACATGTTAACCTTTGCTTTATTGTTCCATCGAGTTGATCACTCACTCCTACGTTACGGGACGGTGTTTTAAACACCCACCAAACCCTGTTTTAGTTTCAGATGATGGCGATGCTTGCGAAGTGGAGCCGGACTTTTATGATGATGAGGAGGGTTTCTCGTATATGTAACTATTAAGTGGGTCTATGTACACCATGTTCTGATCGATGGGGTTATAGAGATGCTGATTAGACGCCATTAAGCTTGTTATTTTGCACTTTTGGAACACTCATGTATATTTTTTTTGTTCATTTTTGGAGTCAACTTGGTAGTACGTTCACACTCTAGAGACTTACAATAGTTTATACATTTTATGTATCTATCACAGTCTTCCGCTTGCGAAATTTAACTGTCTCTAGAGTATGATATACTATTTTGATATAATCTCATTCATGTTTAATGTACTAATAGGAACAACATTCAATCATCATTATCTATGTTGCAAAAGTGATGCGTTGGAACTCGGGAGACTCCCGATTTTCGGGGCGTTACATATATGTAGATGATTTTGAGGTAATTGCATGACCAGTCAATGCACTTCAAATCTAACCCCAGATTTAGTTTTTAGGTATAAATGGGTAAATACTATGTGATATATGTGGGTAGAGTGTCAGGAATCTATGACAATTGGGAGGTTGCTCAGGAACATGTAGATGGATTCAGTGGGTGCAGACATAGATCGTTCAAAACGTACAGTGAGGCCGTGACAGAGTGGACTAGATTCAAGGTATGAATTACTTTTCATATGCAAACTTCGAATAATCCATAACGTATTTGTGGGTATTATGAGATTGATAAACCGTATCATACTTGAGATTGTCTTGTGGTTCAATGAATGTAGGCCACTCTGAAGAAACGTGGATCTTGCACCACCCCTTGTCAAATACAGGACCTCAGCAATCATGTTAGACGGACTCTCTAGAAGACTTGAAAGTGAAGCTGCTCTGTTTCATCCATTGGCTACCTCTAATGAACACCAAATTGGGGTGCAAAATTTCGACGAATCGTACTTCGTCGTGAATCAATTTGGTACAGAGGAAGGGATTTTGAATGCCTTCTTCAAAGTCCTGATTAGAGTGTGCTTATATATGCAATAATTGCATTGTTTATTTCATCTTTATGATCAAGGGATCATTGATTGGGTTGGACGATATAGCTGAAAAAGCATAATGGAGATTGCTCAAGAAGAGCTCTTTTGTTTTGTTTTTTTATTTGTTTTTTTTTAATTTGTCTTTAAAAAAAAAAAAAAGAAAGTTAATGGACATATTTTACTTAATTTGTATTAATCGTATTATGTATCTATTATTTCATAGGTTTTTTTTTTTTTTTGGGAGGGGTGGGGGGTTGATGGAGACCGCTTGAGCGTTAATCACCCGCATTAATCCTATTTTATATGTGTTTTGTGTTATATGTACTCTATCACTTCCGAGTCTGATCCTTCAACAAATAGTGAATTAGAAGTATCCACTGTTTACATATACAAATCTATTCTATACCAAACATTCTATTTGTCAATGATAAAATGGAAGGATACGGTTTACAGTGCTATGAATACCATGATTGTACAATAATATAATGCAATACAATCCTATACGTGAATCCAAACACGCCCTTAACTTTTTTGAAGCCATGGGAAGATTCCGAGTCCTTTCCACCATGTGAGAAATTGACCACTGTAAATGCCACCTTTTACCTGGTGTCTTTTCAACACTCTCCCAAACTTTACCAAAGTAACCATTATGTACGGACATACTATTTGCAGACAAAAATACCCTTGTATTCGTTATAGATATTCAGCCATAGTGATTATTTTCATCTACAAATAGTGTGTTCGTATGTAATGGTTTATTTTGAGAAAGTAAAGTTTGGGATCGTCGAAAAGACACGGGGTAAAAGTTGGCATTTACAGTGGCCAATTTCTCCCGCTGGGTTTTATTTATGAGAAAAACATTGATACTTTGGCATGGTATGATTATCCATACACATGCACGTGGACACTGTGAATCAGTTGTATAATAAACCAAATCTTAACTGTTGATTTAGTTGGGTCATTTTATATGAATCGTACCTAAATCAAATCTTTATTGATGATATAAACAAAAGACGCCCAACTGTCTGAATTGTATATATTTAATTATCATTCGATGAATAGCTATGATCTCTCAAAAATTTGCTACAGTTGCATATGTGCCTTGAATGTGGACCAGACATATGTTGGGCCAACGGTTGTGCCTAAAACTGGCAATAGCGTCAGATTGTCCCAACCGTTGATTATAATTCGCCAGTACTACTCAACATTCAATTGGCAAAAGTCCACGCGGAAGTCATAGTATCGATTCCCTACTGAGGGTGGTTAACAGTGAAGTGTGGGTGTACTATCAAGCTAACAAAAGAGAGAAAAAAAAAAAGAAGCGAAAGTCCACCGATCTGCAGCTACTATCATCTAATTTATGGCGGTTGGCATATGCCCATCTTTTATAAGGACAAAAAATTGAACGGTCTAAATCCCGTGCATGTGTGACATGTTTAACTAAGATTGAGTGACTGGTAATTAGACAGTTGAATTATAGGGTCTTGTTTATCAGCCGTCTGACAAGCATGATTTGATGCATGTGTGGTCCACCGTTTGTTGATTTAAACCGTTGATCTGATGGACATCAACATGAACGGAGACACCACGGTAATCTTGTAAACTGAATACCATGGTATTCTTCTCTACCAGATTGAAGGGATGCGATCTTCCAAGCAACCATGTCCAAGGCAGGGCTGATGATTAGATAAACGTTTTACATCACAAGACAAAGGGCCCCACATGCACTCGACTCTTACTCTATCTTAAATTGAGAAAACGTAATTTCTATAAAAGTGGCTTACGTTTGAGTTGTTACTTTTTTTTCTTTTTCTTTTTTCTTCAAAATGATATTTTCATTTTCTGTCATTTTTTTCTGGAAAATGCCAATTTTTAATTTCTTTGTATATATTTAAGAAATATGATTTCTTAATTAAGAACTTAAAAGGAAATAAAAAATAATAATAACTTCTCCCATAAAATGCCCCATATGGTGATTATACAAGCTACTGCACATTGTCTCAGTTCAACAAAATGGTGGTGATATCATAAGAATCTTTACCCTTGTAATTTAATTATTAGATGCCCTGGCAAGTCCAGGAAAGGTCGGTGAGTCTTCGGGTCAACACGACCCGACCCCACCTGGCTGGAGATTTGAGTTTTCACATTTTGAACTATGCATTCAAAGGAAAAGCTGATGACTGGAATCTAAGATCTTCCAATCTTAGGGGATGTTTATTAGGACTAGAAATCCTGCAGCCGTGAGATCTGCCCACTGTGGTGTATGTTTTATATCCAATCTGTCCATCCGTTTTTCCAATTCATTTTAGAGCATTGAGTCAAAATATGAGCTATATCTAGAGCTCATGTGGAACACACCACAGGAAACCCAAGGAATTGAACGCCTACCATTAAAGACTTCTCGGGGGCTATAGAATTTTTTTAGATTAAGCTGATATTTGTATTTTCGCTTCATCTAGGCCGGAGTCACCTCATAGACGGGTTGGATGGCAAGTAAACATCATGGTGGACCCTAGGAAGGTTTTAATGGCGGTGCCTTTATCCCCATTGATTCTTGTTGTGTGGTCCACTTGCAGGTTTGATCTACCTCATGTTTGGGTTCACACAGTAGATTTAACACATTCATCATAGTAATCCCCTGATGAGCTTAGGTCGGCAGGCAATCGAGTCCAGATTTTCAAAGCATCATACATCCAAGGTGGGACCCATCTATCAATGATCCGTACAATGAGCCTTTTCCACACATTTAAAAAAAAAAAAAAAAAAAAAACTGAAGCATGTTATATATGTGATGGATTAAGGATCATATAATTAAGAGTAGCAACGGACGCGGTCCAGTCATGTTTAGCCCCTAAACATTATCCGTGTATATCAATGGTTAAAAATTGTTGGTTAGTCACTTTGATGTGATCTTATACTTGTGGCTATCTAAGACTTAGAATTTAATCATTTTCAAGCAAAGTATATATTTCAACAGGCTTATTATAACCATTATGTCAAATATTATATATGTACATTAATTAGATATATTAAAGTTGGTTTAGTAATTAAATTCAAACTCTCATAAATTTATTATGCATAGCTACTTTTGGATCACAAGAGATTCAAAATTCCAGGTACCAAACACAATGGGAGGATTCCAAATCCAGAGTTTCCAAATCCACGCTCCCAAACAAGCCCTAATGCTGTTAGTGTGAGTTGTATCGAGTCAACTCAACAAGTCTTCTCCAATGGGGAACACGTCACTCAGATCAAATTTCCCAGCGACTCATCTTGAAATCTGGTTGACTCGACCAAAATTTGAGTTGACTCAATGAGTTTTAGAACAATGGTCCCAACTCAAGTTAAAAATTGAATGTTGGGCTGATGGCATGCCTAACACAACCCAATTAGTGGATACATGGTCATACACATACTTTATACGTTTCAGGTTTGGATTAGTCAGATATAGTCATGTGGGCTAGCCCATTGATAACTTGTATGATTGGTTGGGTAAGGTAGGGGTTCAACCAAAGGCCGACCATTTATCAAAATGGCCACATTTTTTAGCCCGAGATCAACCCACACATTTAGCTTGGCTCAAATCGGCAAGGACGCAGGTTTGAGTCTCGGCCTGACCAAACCGATTGCCACCCCTGTATGTAATTTTTATAAACAAACCCTTTCAGGTCATCCCTACATGTCACAACAGGTGCACCCTGAGTGTCAATGCATGGCTAGGCTTGGGCCTAAAAAATTAGAATTTTAAATAGGGCAAGCCCAACAGCCTAGCCCGAAACAGTTCAAAATTCAGGCTGAGACCTACCTCGGGTCCGCCTGTTGACAGCCCTACTATTAAATAGTAGTTCTAGGTTATTAGGTGGAGGTGGATTAGGTGCTCAACCCAGCGCCACCTAGCTGGGTGGTGATGGGTGCTATGAAACCCACTGTGATGCATGAGTTTTATCCTTGCTCTCCATCAGTTTTGCCATCTCATTTTAGGGCATGAACTTAAAAATAAAGAAGATTCAAAGCTTAAGTGGACCACATCATATGAAATAGTTGTGATTAACACCTTCCATTAAAATAAAAAATTAAAAAATGGGGCACCACAAAAGTTGTAGATCAAGCTGGTATTTGTGTTTTCCCTTCATTTATATCTGTGTGACCTTATTAACAGGTTGGATAGAAAATAAATATTAAAGTGGGCCCTAGGAAGGTTTCAACCATGGGTGTCACTATCCTCACTATTTCCTGTGGTGTGGTCCACTTGACTTTCAAATCTGCTTCACTTTTTGGGCTCATGCCTTAAAATGAGCTGACAAAATGAATGGACTAAATAAATATCAAACAAATATATCACGGTGAGCCCCACAGCACATAACCAACTCAGTGAGTGATAAGGGTGTCAATGGGCCTGGCTCATGCCTAAAAAATCAGAATTTTAATTAGGGCCAGCCTGACAGCTCAGCCCAAAACAGTTCAAAATCCAAGCCAAGACCTACCTAGGCCCAGCCTGAAACAGTTCAAAAAAGTAAGAACATGCTTCATCAAGTTTTTCGTTTTTCAAGCCTTCCAATCAACATGACCCAGCTAGACATCAAGTCAAGTTGAGTTTTACATTTTCTGAGTTTTTAAACTATGGATCTTAGTAGATTATTATGGGACATCCATTGTACAAGTGGCAGACTAGTCCATAGTCCAGCAACTAACATTGATTAGATGATCCCAACTGCCCTATTAATGACCAATCGGACAGTTAAAAAGAAAATGGGTAATTGCCTAATTATTAGTGATTACGATTATCAAATCAGTGTGATTATAAGGCAATGCTCACTCATAAAGGGGTCCACAATTTGGAAGGTCCCAAATTAAGGTGCAATTGGGCCATGTGTATACTGCACATTGGATGGAAAATAGCATTCATGACCAAAAAAAAAAAAAGGTGGCCAAATGAAGCCGTAGATTTGAATGCTTGCGTTGAGATACGACGACGCCTTTTTTTTTTTCTTTGCCTAAGACTTCCCATCTTCATATAGCTATACACCGGTAGAACCAACTCAAGGTTGACACAGCTCGGCTTGGCTCGGCCAGCAACCAGTTCCAATCTGGCTTGGGTCGGTCCTTGAGCTTAACTGGCTATCTCGACTTGGTTCGGCCAGCCTCGAGTAGAGTTCAAGCCTATATGTGACAGTTTTTCAAACACATAGATTGCATTTTAAATCTCTCATACTTCGAATGTAAATCTGTAAGAGCATTTTATATGCATTTCATCAAATACTTGACGAACAGTATCAAGATCAAGATATGAGGGCAATCATACTATGTAATTTTATGTGGGAATTTGTTTCTTCAATATTTCCTCAATTACCCATTTTGAGAATACCTTATTATAAGGGCAATTCAAGAAACAACACTTCATTGAGGCATTTTATCAAATACTCGACGAGCAACATCAAGATCAAAATGACTGAGTCACCAAGCGGATTCAATCCTAGTCGATTAGAGCTGGGGTTCGAGCCGAGTCAAGTCTAGCTTGGTCAAGCTCGAACTTGGCTCAAAATTTTTTCGAGCTCCAAAATCCAACTCAACTCAGTACGAATCCTGTTTCGAGCCGTGGCAAGTCGAGCTTTTTTAAGTTGAATGAGCTGACTAAGATAATTCAACTCATGTACGACTCTACATTTTTAAGAGACAAACGCACCACACGTGCCCACATTGTACATGTGGTATTCTGGACATCTGTCAGTTCCTTAGTTGCATTACATGTATTTCGTCCTGATATAAGGTTGGCGTTAGCGAAACCTAACTCGATGAGAGGCTGGGAAACACTAGGTTCAATGAGGCAATGACAAGGATAACTCTCATAGTTGTTAGCTTGGACAAAACTCATAATTGTCTAGAGAACCATTCCTCAACTCAAGGTGTTACCCGAAAGATCGTAATATCTTAATCTTAATAGAGACTTTGAAGCCGTTTGGATACCGCCAAATAAGTTATTTTTTCTACTTACAATAGTAGATAATTAAGTGTTGGGAATTGCAGAAGCTCACAGACAGGAATCAAATAAGGTAATCACAATCGTACAAGAAAATCCAATAGAAAACACTCCGAAATTTATGTGTAAAATTCCATGCGAGAAAAATCATGGCAAAAAGTGATAATATATTATAAATAACAAAGTTACAAGAGATGAAACCTTAGAATCAAAGCCCAAAGAGGAAAATCCCTAGCCCTTTTCTCTCCAAAACCCTCTTAAACCCGTAAGCATGTCTCTCATTCACCCTAATTCCATTTACACCCATATATTTAAGGAAAAACTGAAATAAAAACAATTCACGCAAACATGCACAAACTGTGCAATCCATCAACTTGTCAAGTTGATCAGTTGATAAGCTTTAATCGGTCAAGTCGACCTGTCGACAACAATTTTCAACCTATCGAAAACTCCAAAAACTATCCAAAGAATTTTGCCAAAAAATTGAATTATTCCGATATCCTTTGATTGATCGACTGGTTGAAGGCCCCTATTTTAACATAGATTTGAGACATCCAATTTTCAATAATCTCGACCATGACTCTAATCTTTATCCTGTAACATGCCTAAGGGTGTACACGAACCAAGTTAGCTCGGGTAGCTCGCTCAACTGGACTCGAAAAAGCTCGATTCGACTCGGTTCGAAGCAAAGTTCGAGCTTATTTTTTTAGTCCGAAAAAATTCCGAACCGAGTTTAAGCTTGCCTGAGCTCAACTCGACTCAGATCGAACCCTAACTCTAATCAAACTTGAATCGAACTAGTTTGGTGACTCGGTTACTTTGATATTGATGTTGCTCACCAAGTGTTTGATGAAATGACTCAACGAAGTGTCAGCTAGTAGCAAGGAAGGTATGTATATGAAACAAATACCACTTTTTCTTGATTTTGATGTTGCCCACAAGATATTTGATGAAATACTTGTAAACAACTACTATTTTTTTTTTTACATATAGTGAGAAATTGACAGTGCACAACATGTGTCTGTGAAAATGCCACAGAGGCTCGATTTTGGCTCGAACTGGCCCGAGCTGCTAATTGAGTTGAACCGAGCTGCCCAGTCAGGATCAAGGACCAAGCGAGCCGAGTTCGAGCTGGGGTTAACTATGGGCTGAGCCGAGTCGAGCTGAGGCCAGCTCGACTTAATTCGACTCGATGTACACCCCTAAACATGCCATGTTCGATCATCTATCTCTACGTCATCTCCATCGTAGCTCTACAATCACCGCTTCTCATGCATACTCTGTCTTCACTCAATCTTTGACAGACCTATAGAAATCGCACATAACTTAAACTTCTCTATACGAACTACCTTGGTAAGCATATCAATTAGATTTATGCTTGTATGTATCTTTTCGAGGGTCACACAACATTCCTCTAGCACTTATTGGATAAAATGATGATACATATCAATATGTTTAATTTTAGAATGGTAAATTGAGTTCTTTGCCAAATTAATTGTACTTTCATTATCACAATTAATTGACACGGCCTCCTGCTGTGCCCCAACTAATTTATCATCCTCGTTAACCAAATTGCTTCCTTAAATTCTGTCACAACCATGTAATTAACTTCGGCGGTGGAATGAGCCACCACAGACTGAAGCTTCGACATCTAACTAATTGTTCCACCTACTAATATAAATAAGTAATTGGAAATTGACCTTATATTATCTACACTGCCCATGTAATCTAAATCTACATAGCCTACTAACGTGTCCCCTGATTTTTCAAATGTCAAGACCTAGTCTTGTGTACCTCAAATATATTGAAGCAGTCATTTCACTACCTCCCAGTATTGCTTGTCGGGGTTAGACATGTATATGCTAACAACACTCATCACATGTGAAATATTCAGTACTGTACAAATCATGGCATACATCAAGCTGATAACTATACTCAAATAAGACACATGAGATATAACCTACTTTTCTTTATCCACTTCAGGACATTGCTCAGAAGAAAGCCAAAAATGAGCCACGTGGGGAACATTGACCAGCTTTGCCTTGTCCATCATATATTTCACCAATACCTTCTCAAGGTATTAAGCGTAAGATAACTAAAGCATACTCTTCTTCCTGTTATGTGTATGTCAATGCTGAGAATCCTCTTTGCAACCCTCAAATCTTTCATTTCAAATATCCTTAATAATTGGGTCTTCAGTATGTCAATCTCAAACATACTATGACTAGCAATAAACATGTCATCAACATACAAAAGCAAGATAATGAACTTTTTATCACTCAGTTTTAATATATACAATCAACTACTCGATCCTGGTAAACCTTGGACTCATTATGAAAGAATCAAATTTCTTGTACCACTACCTAGGTGACTGTTTCAAGCCACACAATGACCTTCAACCTACAAACCTTGTTCTTTATCTCTTGTATTTTGAATCCTTCTAGTTGTTTCATATAAATCCACTCTTCTAATTCCCCACGTAAGAAAATAGTCTTCACATCCATCTATTCTAGCTCGAGATTGTATTGGGCAACCAGTGCCAATATAAATTTGATAGATACTTATTTCACCACAGGAGCGAAGATGCTAGTGAAGTCGATACATTTCTTTATGAGCATATCCATTCACTATCAATCTTACCTTGTAACTATCATGTTTCTTCTTAAAGATCTACTTACACATGATTGCTTTCCACCTGATGAGAAATTCCACCAGCTCCTACGTCTCATTCTTATAAAAGGAGTCCATTTCATTATGCATCGTATCTTTTCACTTTTCGGTATATACGTCATTAAGAGCCTCTTGAAAAGTAGAGGATTCCCCTCATCTATAATGAAGGCAAATGCAACATTTGATTTATCCATGTATCTCGCCGGTAACCTACAATCCCTTGGCGGATTCCTTGTCTGTAACGTCTCAAATTTTTATCAATTGAAAATTGGACGTCCTTGGTTGTTACCTTTGATTTTTCAACTTGAATGCATATTTGTGTGTGTATTCGCACGTGTTTGGGACCAAAAGGATTAACCTTGGATCCACCAAAATTGCTTGACTGAGTGATTTGTTTCAGATGCCTTTGAAACCTTTGTCATGTGGATCGCGTCGCCGTTGCGGTTACCATGGCAAAAACCGTGCGTTAATCCGATGCTCTGTTAGTAAGATACAATGCATCGAATCCATGGCCAAAATTACATATCTTGTAACATGAGCAACATTTATTGTGCTAGGCCCATTGGACTTAGGCCCATGTGGACCTAAAGCCCAATTTCTAGAACATACAAATTATCACAAAATAGAACAATTACTACATGACAAAAAAAAAAAGAAGAGCTAGCATATATAAGACAATGCACATGAGATAAAAATGGATTTTACCTCAAAATCCATCATTAGCCCTCTCCTCATGCCTTAGAAACTAATCATGGTCCATGTCCACCTCATTATACATATGCATCCAATGGATGCCTTGTTTTGTGCTACATCACTTCAAACCACCAATTGTAACACTCTACTTCATCATCCACTATGCATTACCCACAACCCACAACCCTTATGCAACGATTAACCAATGCATGCTTAGATTTCTTCCACCTTGGCCAATGCATGATTAGTACCATCCACCTCATCCATCCACTACCCATACCATACACCACCTTCCACCTCGCTTTTAGCACCAATAAGACCCCATAAACTTGCCACCTCAACCCCCAATTCCATATGTAAGAGTAGAAGCTCTCTTACACTCATCCTTTTACTATATTTAGAAAATTTTGAAGATTTTAAGAGACAGTGAGAGATGGTGGAGTAGAAAATTTTGGAGATTTTAAGAGAGTGTGAGAGATGGTGGAGCCAAGGCATGGCCCATCATCAACCTAGAGAGAGTAGACCACACATCATCATCAAGTCATCCATCCATTTGAGGTTAGTCTACACCCCACTTTCCATCCTCCTTATCCTCCTCTTTTCACCTTTTATATTTTCTTGATGCATATAAGGCCCACTAGTGTGGAGCCCCATGGGTGCATGTATTAATCGCTATGGTGGCCCATGTCAATATGGTCCACCATGATGAACATTGTATTAACACCCTTCACTTGTAATCTCATTTTTATATTTGGATAGTGACTTTTAAAAATAATATAAAATTAACCATGCTATGATCTGAGTTGAAACTTGGGAATAATATGAAACACAATATGAGCTAACTATGGGCCAAATTTCGTAGCCATCCAATGGTCCAATCATTAGTAGCATCAACTTTACTTGGTTGTTGTCTAGCAACACATGCAAGATTCCGCTTTGCTAAAAATGGAACCATTTTTACTTCCTTTATTAAATATAATAAAAATAAATGTTCTATTGGATTCGTAAAAAATTGAAGCAGCTTTCCAATGGTATATAATAATCCTCGATTGGAGTTTGGATGACTAAGATCTTGGCCTTATACGAAAATGTATTTGGGGGCTTGTTATGACCATTCTTGTGTAGGCCATATATGTGATTCCAACAGTCAGATATATTTGATATTTATTCTTAACTTACTTGAAATAATTAATAATCATATGTACGATCCCTATGATCAGATTCTTTCATGATAAATTTTAAAAAATTCTAGACCGATAGATACTTCCGTAAGGATAAACCTTGAATTGTTTTATATGGTCCAAATGAATCTAAAGCTCTGTATGGTTGGAAACCTATATAAAGTATAAATGAATTATTTCAAAACCATTCATTGGATGACATTTTCTAATAGAGGATCTGATCATAGAGATTTGATTAATACATTTCATGTGCTACTTAATGTGCATGTTAGATCTATGTTGTACATAACATTTATCCTCTTATTAACCCACTTGGGTGTGGGACCACTTGTGATTTATACATTTTATCAGTTCATCCAATTTGTAAACCCATATTTTTTGTCTCTTATTTATGATTTTCTAGCATGTGGGCCCCACTTGCCATTGGATCTATTTCAGTTCCTTTGCACTCTTTATTTGCTGAAATTTTTCCAAGTACTTAACTATATTATATGTAGGCCTCTTTAACACCTTGTAGTGGGCCCCATGCTCTATAGTTAAGGGTACCATTATGGTGATGTTTAATTCTTATATCAGTGAGATGGGATGTCCCACCTTTCTATTTGAAATGATCCCTAAGTGTTTAGAAATTGGACCCTAAGTTGTGACAGAGCCCATTACTGAAAACTGTCTTAATATTTTTGTATTTTGTACCAACTTTGGGCCTCCGTAGTGGACCACACGCACAAGATATGAGTAGGCCACCACTTGGAACCTTTAAGATATACCAATAAATAGAGAAATTATATTTTACTTGGGCCAAATAAGACCTCACATGACCAGGTAGTGGATCTCAAAATGGAGCAAGGCACAGTTGTGAAGAAAATTCTGTGTAGAAAATTAAAATACCCATGTTTAGCCTTATACCAAATATTATGTGTGTACAACCAGTTGGTCCCAACTTGTACTTTTTGAAGTACATACATAGTACTACCAAGGTCACCTCACGGCACACTGAAAGGTGGTCCCTTGTGATCATGGGACATACTCAAAATTGGGTCAAAACTAATTCTGTATTGTGTTTCCTGCACATTTCTTCCAAGCACCTAAGTTTGAGTATTCACCAAAAGTTGTATATGCATGATTAAGTAGGGTTCCCTTGTGGGTTTTGAATTACATATATAATTCTACAAAATTTCATTTTTCCTTTGAAAATAGTGGACCCCATATAATTGGGGAGCGGATCTCAAATAGGACTAGGCGTAGTTGTTCAGAAAATCCTATGTAGAAAAATTGAAATGCCTATGTTTGGCCTTTTGCCAAAACCCATATGCATAAATCCAGTGAACCGCACTATTTGGATTTTGAAGGCCACACATAAGGATACCAAAGGAACCTAATGACATGCAAAAAGGTGGCCCCACCTGATCATGGGACATGCTAAAAATGGCCAAGGGTCATTTCTGCACAGTTTTTTTGCACATCTTTCTCAAGCACCCATGTATGGGCCTTCACAAATACTTGTGCATGCATGATTAATGATAACTGAATTCTAATTTTTGTCCGATACATAAAACTATCATATGGATATTTTTATCCTTCAGAAGTGGGCCCCCAAAAGGAAATAGCCCGGTAACAAAAGAGAGGGCATTGAAATGCGAATCAATGGACCCACCTTAGGGGCAACACTAAAAGATCGATGAACCACTTCTAGGTGCGGACCATTACTCTTAGGTTGCCAATTATCGAACCCCGTATCACGATTAATGATTTGTGTAGTAAATGGATGTTTGCATATTAACTAATGTATGCTCGTATGGCCCTTCGCCTCACATAAATTGTTAATCATGTGTAATGTAGCTCAAACATTCAATTGGATGGTAGAATAAGTTGAAATTAAAAAAAAAAAAAAATCTCATGCTTTCTATTACTCACCTTCCTATGTACTCAATATGCCTTACCTCACATAAATTGATATGTTAGTTATAACGTGGCCTACATGTTCGATAAAATGCCCAATAAAGTAGAGTTTCCTGATTTGTTGCTTATATCCATTCCTATAGATGCATAGTTGATTTATGAGTGTTATTGATTGACTGTGGCTATTTAGTTAATTGGGTTAGTCAATAAAATCAAAAAGATTCGCAAGGGCAGTCCTACTGGATAGGCTGTTCTGGGTCAATCTGACTGATTCGGGTCGAAGACGGACAACTGACAGTAGTTGAACTACATGTTCACCGCACCAAGTATAGGGTTGCGATGTAGTAATAATTTCGGTAAGACCAAGGTAGAATCCACAAGGACTGAACCTTGTACGTATTCTAAAAGTAACTAGAACTAGAACCAGAAGAAGATGCAATCTAAATCTGGAGAATGTGAGAGAATAATTATAAATTATGTAACTAAAACTTATAAAATTCAAAGGTGGGAGACTAGGGATTCCAAGGATCCACTTGTAGAGATCAGGGAGATCTATGCTTGATTCAAGAATATAACTGGAATCAGAGTCCTATCTTCATCCAATTAGAATATATTTTATTAAAAGTCAATCCTAAACTTCCTTTGATCTAGCTTTCAAGAGATGAGAGGTATGAGAATTAGAATTGATTCCATTATAAAACCATGCCCATAAGACAAAGCAAACAACAGAATTCCAACAATCCAAAATCAATCTAAAAGAGTTATGAACGTTAGGAAGGATTCCATCATCCAACCATGCCCATGAGACGATGGTGAAAAACAGGGCTTCCTAACTTCATAATCACAGTAATGAAAAGAATATGCTCAAAGCTATCGCAGATCCATTGTAATTTAAGTTATAATAAATAATTTAAAACTAAAAGCATTCCTTATAATCAAACTAGAATAAAAATCAATTCAACTTCAACATGAATCAAAGGCATAAAGAAAAGTCTCCCATCACACTACAAGCTTCACCTCTTAGCCTTAGCTAAGAGGTTTAGCTCATCATAAACATGATCAAGATAAGAAAAAAAAAACCAATAAAACAAGAAGAAAATAAAGAAGAAAATGAGAAGGGAAACTCCTCTCGTGTCGGCCGCTCCATCTCTCTCTCTCTCTCTCTCTCTCTCTCTCTCTCTCTCTTTCTCCACGTCCCAAGATGATGCTCTCTCACTTTCTCTCTCCCTTTTATAAGCATAAGGAGGAGAGTCAGTGGAGGCTTGCAGTAGAGGCAGTGGCTCTTTACGTAGAAGAAGTTGCGTGTAACACCTTTCACATGCGAAAGAAAAATGCAACGAATTACATTTGAATTGAATTTTCGGGATGGTTGTTGTCCAAGACTTGATTTTTTTTTTCTACATGGCTAAGGTTGTGGCCACCCTTTGAAGATTTTGGACGGTTTGGATCAGCCATCCAACCATGATCATGCACGTACAACTCCCCGCAGTCCCAGATTTCACGGCCCTGCGTATCCTATGAAATTCATTGCGTTGACGTGTTTGGTGGGCCCCATAGTGGTGTTTTCGGAGAGATTCACCCCGTCCATTGGATTCTTAGCAAATTTTCAATCAGAAATGGGTTGTTTTGGTTGAGTTTGGTGTGACCCACTGTATCAAATCTTCCCACCATTCATTTTGCATTTTTTGGTGATCCACATGTGTACACGTGCATGGGTCCAAGAAGACACCTTGGGTACAGTCATCCCCCCCTTTTAGACACAATGAACGGTCCAGATTAGCCACGTGGGCCCCGATGGTGGGCCATAACATGTCTCAGAGGAGACAGCGTGCAGACGTTGTCCTGCTCACGTGAGAAGAGTCGGGTCAGTCCGACTTTGACTGGGTTGACTGACCGATGTGATGAGGGAGTGCATTACCTATGCACTCTCACATTACATGTGGGGTCCACTGTGATGCTTGTGAGAAATCCGCTCCATCCATCTGTTTTATCATCCCATTTAAGGGGTTGAGACCAAAGTTGAAGTATATCCAGATATTAGGTGGGCTTCCAGATCAGTGTTTTATGGGCTAATCTGTCTGTTGGGCTATTTTCATGAGGATCCAATGGTTTAAATTCGACGTGTATGATTAATTTAGGGTTCTCAGGTCAGATATAAAGTTTCGAGCCAAATGGATGGTGGAAATCCTGTGATCTTGCATTCAGGCTTCTTTAACATTGATCACTTGATTTTTTCATATCTTTGGGGTGTAAATTCTTCAATCTCAATCCCCTAAGATCCTTCCTTTGCCTTGGTGATCTTGAGCATCATATACATGCTTTTAGCACCATTTTTCAATCTAAGATCTTAAATTTACCTTGAAACACAAACATAATTAAAATAGGACGTTAAACATTATCATGTTCATAAAATCAGGTAATAAGTGGGGTCTAATATGCAATATTTCACCCTCAACAGTACACGGGATGCTTGCACCCAATGCCACTTACGTCGTAGTTCACTTAAGTCAGCTAAATTAGTCCAATAGTTAGCTAACCATGGATGATCACCATGTATAGTCACGCTTGCCTGAATTTGAAGCACCCCATACCTTTGAGAGGTCTACTGATAACCGTTAGTGATACTATCCAACTAAGACTTATGAGCTGGGCATGGTGGAATGAGACACCATGTCTGAGCTATCAGCTTATGATGGGATTACGAGTCTCCCTGTAGTGACCAGTGAGCAACCAAGTGTCGAGAACCGGGCATGGTGGAATGGGACATTGTATCTATGCAGTCGGCCTACGCTAGGGTGACATGCCTTCCCATAGTGACTAATGAGCATAGGAGGTAGTAGATCCTTGTTCTAACGGCCTCCGTCAAATTACCCGGTCGATGGTTCCGTACCAAATTACCGTTCGAACAACTCGGGCATGAATGAAATTGGGTGACGAACCCTTCCCTATGGTGATTTGATTATGCAATAAGCCCGTTCCTCGGAACTAAGTGATCATACTCGGTATTTGGGTGACGACCCATACCGAGTTGATCCTCATACCTTTGAGTAACATGCCTTACCTTTAAAATTATTAATTTATGAGACAGATAGTATAAGACCCATATCTTAGACCGTACCATTTCATAGACTTCCGCGGTCTTACCGGTCGAATTTCGGCAACCTTCGACCCTTAACCGATGCTTACGTACGATCCTGATTCATATGCCGACAATCCGAGTCGACTTAACCCAAGACCACTACCATAGCGACCGCGCCGTCACCGCGGTTCCAATGCCGCGACTCGCGCGCCGAGGCGATACCCTGGTCAAGAGATGTGGGCCAACGTTCGGTGCGAGGAAACGCCGCGCGTTGGGAAACCCAAGAGAATCTCTACGATGTGTCACATCAATCACATCAATCCCATCAATCATTCATTCATCAATCCATCACATGTCAAGTACACATCACTTTCACCCATTTTCCTAAGCAACCACAAAAGTCTTCCAAACCCATACCTCTCTTACACAAAAGGCCTCAAAAGTCAAAAAGGTCTTACACACCCATCACCACCACATCCATCACTCCATCCATCCATCACTCACTCACTCACTCTCTCTCTCTCTCTCTCTCTCTCTCTCTCTCTCTCTCTCTCTCTCTCTCTCTCTCTCCCTTTACAACTCTCTCTTTCTCTTTCTCATTTCAAACTCAAAAAAAAATCCCAAGCTCCTACGTATGAGCCTCTCCCTCTCTTCCTAAACTCCAAGTGTAGCCCACCTCTTCACCCCATGATCTCCTCATCCTAACCTCCTAACCCTCCATTTCTCATCTCATCCATTAAAGTTGAAGTTAAGGTGCTAAGGGACCCATAGGAGTAAGAAGATCGGACGGTGGGTGCCTCTATAAGGTAGTTTTCTTATTTTTATGATGGGCCAAGTGAGGCCCACCGATCAATGGTGTGGATCTCACTTGGGACCCTAAGGTGTGGCCGATGGCCCACTAGGATCATCATGATCATTCCATGATGGGGCCATTCTCCATGGACCCCATCATGATGTTTATTTCTTAGAAAGGTCATCTAGACCGTCCATTTTGGTGGAGAAAGGATCTCCACCGTTGATTGTAGAGTTTGGTGGTCCCACATGCTTTAGGGTCCACTTGATGTATGATTCATTTCAAAAGAGGGTTCATAGTGGCGGAGCCCTCCATCACAAACGTGTCCCACTCTCCATGTCTCTCTCCCTTTTTATTTCTTTTTATTTTATTTTATTTTATTTTATGTAATAGGGTTGTGTGGCCCACTTGAATGGACCCCACCTTGAGATATTTATTTTGTACAAGTTTTTCTTCAAGTGGGGTCCACTTTATATGTTGCACCACACCATCCATCAGTGGTGGCCCATCTAAACAAGGCCCACCACGATGTTGTTTTGACCCAACCGTCCAGCGTCTGAGACGCTGGACGTCCCTGCCTAAGTAAGAAAAAAAAAAAAAGAAAAAAAGAAAGAAAAAGGGAAGGGTTGTCCTTATAGCCCACCTTGATGTATTTGTTCAATCCATGCCGTTCATCCCTCTTTCCAACTCATTTTAGGCGTTGAGCCGAAAAATGAGGTTGATCTGTTAATCAGGTGGGCCATACCATATGAAATTTTATTTCTTACCATTTAAAGCTATTAGGACCCAATCTTGGTGCATCTTTACACCCAAAAATCTCGAACTTCGAACTCATTTCGTCTGTTGCGAGCCACTGAATGCAATGGCTGGGGCATATTTTTGTAAAGCGGGCTCCACGTGTGAAAAACCCCCGGAAAACGGGTTTTTCCAAAGATTTGCAAGAGGCAGACCCTCTGCCTCCCTCTGACAGCGGCAGCAGCTGCACGCTGCTGCGTGCAGCCGTTAGGGCGGGCGGACGGACGCAGGGGGCCCACGGCCCTGCGTGGGGGCCCACCGTAATGTTTATTTGTTATCCAACTTGTTCATGAGGTGGGTCGTCCCCTGTAGGTAGCCCCCTCCTTATACTGGGCCCCATCCAAAACTCTGGTGGCCTACACCACATGAAACAGTGGGGTTAAACCCTTACCATTGAAATCTATTATTGGGCCACAGAAGTTTCAGATCAACCTGAAATTTGTGTTTTCCCTTCATCCAGGTCTGAGTGACCTTGTGAACGGCTTGGATGCCATTTAAAACATTTAGATGGGCCCCACAGGGGACCCACAATGATGTATGTGTTTTAAGTCACCCACCTTGTGTATGTGTTGCCTCCACCGTCCAGCGGACGGTGGGGCCCTTTGGGATGTATGTGCTCTATCCGTATTGTCCACTGGACAGTGGGACCCACCATGTTGGGTGTACTTTAAGGCCTAGGGGTTAGGGCCATTTGAATTATAAAAAAGTTCATGAGTTAGCCCCCTTTGGATTTATAAAAAAAAAGCTCATGGGATTGGGCCCATTTTGAAGCATTCTAAGGCCCATGAGATTAGGCCCATTTTAAAGTATTCCAAGGCCCTCGGGATTAGGCCCATTGGATTTATTTAAGGCCTATGGGTTTAGGCTCACTTGATATGTTCCAAGGCCATGAGACTAGGTCCATTTGATATATTTTAAGGCCCACGGGACTAAACCCATTTGACTTATATAAGGCCTAGGGGTTTAGGCCCATTTAAATTATATGAGGCTGACAGGATTAGGCTCCTTTGATATGTATAAGGCTCTTGAGATTGGACCCATTTGATGCAATCTAAGGCCCACGGGTTTTGACCCATTGCAATGCACATAAGACCCATTGGTGTGGCCCATTTATGTGGCCCATCTGATGAATAAAAAGCCCATAAGATGTGGCCCATTTGATATATATGTAAGGCCCAATGGGATGAACCTAAGGTCCATTGCAATGTGTAATTCTGATACAGACTAAGTAGCGATGTTTCAAGATCGTGCCTTGGGAGCAATGTTGGTTTGACGTCCACATTTACGAGTGTAATGTTGGTTGGATGTCCACATTATGACTCTCCTTAGGGCCCATTACTGCACCGTACTTGCTGTGTATAGGCCATCTAGGCCCATCTGCATTGTAAGAATGGTTCATCACTTATTTACATGTTTAATATAGCTTCATGACTCATGATCATATGCATCATATGTATGCTTGACATGAGAATTGACTGATCATAGCATATGCCTTCGGGCAGGTTATTTATGGGCTCCCGGTTAGGCGGTGTTGCCCTACATGAGCGCACGATATGCGCAGAATTTGTTGCATGACTGAATAGCGTGATTCATGCATTTCGTATTTGTGTGACATGGTTATTGTACGCCCTAACGATAACAGGGCCGTAACCTCCACAGATGCATCGTGGTTGGTAGGATTGGATACCGAAAATCTTGTTCTACATGGGGTGCTATAGATATCCCTGGGTGAAAGTCTCTAAACCCTTATGGTACCAAGAGGTTGCTCCAACGTCTAGACCGAGTGGGTAGATGAGCGTTGAGTGCCGATTACCAGACGGTTGCGCTCTTCACTATGTCATGGTCGGTTGGAAGGGGGTGCAGCCTTACCTGCCCGAGAGTAGGGGGCAATGCTAGGCTGAGTCTAACCAGCTCGAGAAATGGGTCCGCTATCGACGAGTCGCGCCCAATATTGGCAGACGGATAGTGAGGTCTTTTTCACTTACCTTATTACGCGCGATGCAGCGGCAATCTGGTTTAGAGTGTACTAGACCCCGGTGATATCCCATATTTGAGATGTATTGATGTGTGGACATAGATGAGGATCTGTATGCTTGAGTTGCATTGCACATCGCATGGCCTTGGGATGGCCGATACCATTCATGTCTTGCATCGCATAGCCTTAGTACGGCTCATGATATTATGGATTCATCTGCATATTTCGCATTACTCTGACATTGCATGTTCATATTACTACCTTGCGCACACACTTTCACCACCCTCTAAGCTTTCTATAAGCTTATGCACAACTGTTGCGTGCAGGTGACGTTGGTTCGCAACAGCGCTGAGGCAGGAGCACGTTGCAGATCATTTTGGAGTTTTTGTTCTTTACCATTATATTTCCCTTTATGCTCATTGTACTTATAAAGTTTTTGATCATAGTGAAAATGTAATGGAGTTCTTAGTTGTTGTTTATGGGTTATGCCATTGATTATGCTTATTACGAATGAAACTGACGTTGAAAATCCTCCTCGTAACATCCCAGGATCGGAACCTAGTGAATGGGAGCTAGGAGCCGAGAATGGGGTTCTACGGAGGCTGTCGGCGCCGGATTCGGTGATCGAGAATTTTGTGAGCTCGATTTCTGAGTTTGGGGCGTGACAGATGGATGATACCTAAATTTGGATCATGGATCGCAGGATCAAAGCTGATACAGTCGCCCTAGGCCAGGTGATCTGGATAAGTCTATTGATTAAATGGAGGTATTTTAACTTTTTCAATCTTGCTCGATGAATGAACTTAATTAAATACTCAGCTAACATGAATATTCATGGCATTTTTTGCTTAGCATATGTTGATGACTCGACAATCAAGGTCACATTGAGGGAGTGTTGGTCATATGTGAACATATAGATGGTGTCACTTAAGGGAGTGTTGGATGGTGAGGGCATGCATCATATCATAATATCATGCATGTGCATTAACAAGAGTGTCTATGAATTATATGCTTATTTTACTTTTCATTAATTGTGCATGTAGATTTCATAGCTTGTTGTTGAAATATAAAAATCATCATCATCAAGGGAGAATGGAGATTAGAAATCAAATAAGAAATGAGAAAGAAAGAAAGGATAAAATTTATATAGTGGTTGCGCGAGACGCGTAACAATAGGTAGTTGCGCAGATCGCGCAACAAGCTATGGAAGTTGCACGGGTGGCACAAGCAATTCAATGGAAACAAAAGCAGAGGTAATCCTTGCTTAGGTCACGCGAAGAGATTTTTCATTCTGCCAACAGCACAATCGGGAGGAGAAGACGGTCTAAAGGCGCGAAGATCGAGGGTTGGCACATGTGGGGAGTCTATAAATACCCCGCTTCCTCTCTCAATTGGACGGATAGAGAATTTTAGGAGAAGATTGAAGGTGAGGAGCAGAACCAAGGATCGGTTGCACGAACCGCGCAACCTTTGTATAGAGTTGCGAGGATGGCACAATCTTCTTGGCCAGTTGCACTAACCGCGTAACGAGCGAGACTGTTGCGCGGATCGTGGAACTAGGTTTCCGTGGAAGCCGTAGTGCTGTTGAGAACATTACAGGCATTCAAGTCTAAAGCTCCACCACTTCAAGTTCTCTCCTTTGGACAAGTTCAGAAGATAAATTAGTCGATCAAATCGACATTCCTCCTAAGTACTAGGAGATGACCCAAATGGACGCCGGAAGGCTACCGGATTTAAGATTTAACATATAGGCTTCTATAATTACAATTCATTTGTATTAAATAATCTGTCTTAAAATCAAGGGATAGTGAAGGGATGCATATGAACTCAGAATGAATAATACAATAATTATTTTATGTATCTCTTTGTTATGTTTAAATAAAGTAATCTCCCCAAATCAGATGCATTGGTTTCTTGTTCGAAACAAAATGGCCACGAAAGGAAGAATGGAGTTAATCAAGAAATAGGTACAATGGGAAGAGGTCTAGGATGCTTAATTCTCATGAAGGGTTTGCGTTTGATAAAGAAGACATCGTTTCTATGATGAACCAATTGTTAAAGGCTGGCACGATCGAATTACCAGAACCTAAGCGCCCTGAAGATGTGACAAAAATCAGAGAAAGAGATTTTTGCCGCTATCACCGTTTGGTGGGACATTCGATGGAGAATTGTTACACATTAAAGTGTATAATACAACGAACGATGGACAGGGGCGAAATAGTTATGAGAAAAGAAAAGGAGAGGGGTACAATAGTAGCAGTAAATATGCTTAATATGGAAAAAGAAAAGACAATGAAGCGATAAAGAAAGTAACAGTAATCACGTTGCGGTTAGGAAAGAAGATAACAAGCCCCGTGAAGCAGAAAGCAACGATTATGTAGAGAGAAATTACTAAAAAGCAAAATGATAGTGATGAAGAAGGAAATGAAGAGACAGCGAAAGTAACTTATGATGTAGTAAGTCATTTGAAAGGTATACCGGCCCGACTAAGCGTTTATGATGCGCTTAAGTTGTCAGAAGAATTTTAGTAGAGCCTGGTCAGAGCACTGTCTAATCATGATGTTAGAGAGACATTATTGGCAGAAATGGAATGCAAAAAGAACCATGAGAAAGAAAACTGCTTGCCGGTCATCTCCTTTTCTGATGACGACTTGATTTGTGAAGTAGAATATAACAGACCGCTAATGATGGAGGGCTATATCTATGGGAAGAAAGTCAAGTGAATTATGATAGACAACGGATCGGCAGTGAATCTCTTACCAGTTTCAATGTTGAGTAAATTGGGCTATCGTCGTTCTGATCTACGCCCCAGTGGAATGATGATACAGGGCTTTAATCAAGACGGGCAATGCGCACTTGGCAAAATTGAAGTAATGATGGAAATAAGCGAGCTAATTACAAATGTCATGTGCCATGTTATAAGTGTTGTGACAACGTACAATCTCTTCTTAGGAAGGCCATGGATACATCAGTACCATATTATACCCTCTACTCTGCATCAATGCTTCAAATATTATGAATGAGGGGTGCAATATAAGGTAATGGCTGATACGAAACCTTATACAGAGGCGGAGTCTTTCTTCGCAGATGCTAGTTACTATAAAAGATTTGTTGAAGAAGAGGGAGAATGATGCAAGTAAAGTCCTAAGAGACATTCACAAAAATGTGATTGAAGGAGAAACAGAAAAGGCAGAATCATCAAGGACCGCGAAATCAAAGCAAAAATTTTATTTTGTACCGGAGTATTTACGACAACTAGGGTAGCCGCCACGAACATTATTGTCACCGGACCAATTGCAAATCTTGCAGTCTAATTATACGGTGCCATTGTCGTGCGTTGAAAAGCAGAGGCCATTTTTGGCCGCTCCAGGAAGGTTCCATGTTAAAGCAAATGCAAAAAATCCTAACTCAATAGAATTTCATGCTTCAAAAGAAATAAAGATAGAAGAAATGATTAAGAGTAATGTATACTGCAGAAGATTGACGTCACGGGATCTTGAGAATTATAGTCCAGCAAGCAAAAGAATCATGAAAAATATGGGTTTTGATTACGAAGAACCCACCGGCTTAAATCAGGGAAGGGGGATTCAGATTCCTATTAAGTTCAATCAAGAAAAATGGAAAAAATATCAAGAACTGGGGGTAGAGTCGATAGTGAATATGGTTACAGTTGCATAGTTACTGGAAGAGAATTCCCAATTAAAATACAAGTGGCTTGTTTGATGAAAATACAAAAGTAAAGCCAAGCGATCGTATCAAGTAGAGATTCCGGCGTCCTTTGATAAATGGGTTAAATATCGTTCCTTCAAAAAAAAAAGGGAGATCTGATGTTGATGATGAAAAGACCTATAGTAGTCACCCACCGAACAGGAGGCAAATTCAATCCTAAGTGGGACAAGCCGTACATAATAAATTAGGAGGTGTATTCTAATGGCACATAAAGAGTCGTGGATCAAGATGGGCGAGGAATCAGTATACTAATCAATGCTCACTTCATTAAAAGATACCGTCCCTGAAGACATTACTGATTTTGATCCAACATATTACCAGGATAATACCCCTGTATCAAAAGGGGGTAAGAATGACTAAAGTAATGGTTGTGTACGATCAGGAAAATGAATATAGAAGAAATTTACAAGCATATCAAAACCATGTGTCACCAAATATTGCAACTATGTGCCAACAAGTGTCGCAAAAGGAAAGTGATCATCAAGCAAACTCTACAAAATTCTATTGAAATTGATATTGTCGCCAAGCTGATATATTATAAACAACCTGTACGATTATAATTGAAGATATCAGCAGAAGTGGTGATGTACTATCAATCTCAGGCAGATATGTACCATCGATGACCACCTACTCTTATCATTCAAAGGCGGCCTAGCCAAGCTTATATGGCCAGCTATGCATAAGACCTATCAAGATCATCATTCAGGCAATGGCGAGAAGATAGTGGCCCTAAAAAGCTCGTGAAGGCCATCGTACGCATACCCATGCAGGTTATAGATGAAGCCAGTGATCAAAAGCCCAAAAGGCCAAAAGTCCTCAATGGCTAGTCACGCATAACCCCCATGCCGTCTATATAACTTTCCGACAGCGTCACGGGGAACGGAGGAAAATGCCCTCCAGTGAATGGGCCCAACCTTGCAGGCGAAGAAAAAGTGGGCCGCAATGTGAGCTCTTTGGACCATGTCCATAGATAGGCTAACCATACGTAAGACTCCCAGATCTATGGCTTGATTTTAGTACTAACTCATGAGGAAGGGCTCAAACCTACTCATTGACAGACTGGCAACCCTGGATTTGGTACCTAAAAGGTAGCCTTGTGAGCCCCGTGAACTCTAAAGAGTTACTGAAGCCAACCCTGTACGTAAATCTAACCTAGTTCACGACCCTGGTACCCCTCTGATGGATCGCGGTCTGTGAACTCCCTAGGCAATGAGAAGCCCAGTGAACTCTTAAGAGTTACAAGGACTATCACATAAGACCCGACTCTTGCACGAGTCTAAGAAACTGCTTGCTCTACTACTCAAGAGCTTAAACTGTGTGTGACTGACTAAATTAAAACTTAGTACTGCCAACTAGGACAAGGATCATTTAGGAAATTCCTTACTAACAAATTATGGGAGAATAAAACAAGAACACCAAAATATCATGAGGTACTTGCATAACTTGAAATCCTAAAAATATTTACAATAGCAAAGCAAAAGAAAAATGGCAAAATTATACACTTTACAGTTCTCCTGTAATGCCTAACATTGCTAAATATTGTTGCAAACTTTCTTAAAAATCGATTTGAGCAGCTGCATGTTCTAGTCTGGCATTCGAAATTATTCTTACAGGATCTGGAAAATCGGCGAACTTCTCTTCCAGAGAGGCAATTAGTTCTTCATTTTTTGCCAATTCAGACTTTTTAGAGTCTACAGAATGAAGTCTGCACTCTATCTTCTCTTGCACTCTGTCAATGTTCAAACTTATCTCTGAACTCTGGTGCTCCAACTGTATGATTTCTTGCTTCGGAAGAGCAATATGATCCTGGATTGTTGTCTGCTCATTAGTAAAAATCTTTAATTGCTCTTGCAAAGATAATTGCTCCTGATCATGGCAAGAGATAATGGGACTAAGGTCATTTCATATTTGGTACGTGGAGTAACCGTGGTGGGAGTAGGCAACTCAACTGGCTTTGATGGAAAAATAATCTCTCGTGCCACTGCTGGCGGAGGTATTAAGAATCTTGGTGAGGCTACTGGTGAAACAGGGAGCAAATCCAGAGGAGAAGCACTATCTGTCCCCATATTCACAGCATGAACACCTGAAATAAAATGTGTAAGATGGAAAAGAAAAGAAGAACAAGAGTAAACAACAATAGTAAAATTTTCCTTACATGGTGAATATCCATATTCCCCATAGTTTAGGGGTTCTTCTTCTTCCTCCCTTACCATGGGAGAAGTTTTTGCAGGAATGGCTTCAGAAGTTGAAATGATACGTTCCTCCTCAGCAGGAACGCTTTTTGTAATTATATCACCTTCATCACTAATTTTCACTTCTCCTTCCTCATAATCATCCTCTCGATTTTCGCCTTCTATTTTACTTTCATCAGAAGCAGTATGTTCAGGCGAAGAAGCTGAATCTTCACCAACAGTATCCTCTGTGCTCGATTCTTCGACGACAACTTGCTTTCCTTTAAAGGGGAGAGATTAGGGCCTCTTCAGTTGAGTATTTGCAGTAACCGCCACTGGAGGAGCAGTAATCTCTCCTTATGGGGAAGCTTGAGTGCGTGTTCAGGATCTTGTCATTGGAGAGGAAGTTGTTTGTTGATGAGGGAGTATAGTTCTGGATATAAGAGAAGGGACTAGCTGTTGCTGATGATGAGTAGAAGAAGAAGGCTGATTTAGGGGCTTGATAATATTCTCTGATGGAGGGAAAGCTTCTTCTACAACTTCTTCTCTTTGAGGACGACGAAGAGGAATTTGTTCAAATTCTCGAGTATCACAATATGATGTCCATCCTTCAAGAGTATTATTGGGTTTGATCTCATGAATGGGTTCGTCAATAGAGATCATAATACGGTGATGACCAACAGAGGGGGCATGGCTGGTTTCTGCAATGAAACCTACTCCCGCTTCAATAATATGACCCTTAAGCCTAAGAGGTGGGAACCACATGGGTCAAGATACTAGTAAACTTTTTCTAAGCAGGTATGACTGGTGTACCCACCATCTCATATGGTTATACAATGCTCTTGGAGTACGATCGTAACCTAGAATGATGAAGGAAGAATTAGCCCTACCCAATAATTGCTTCCAAATCATTACCCAATTGAATGGACCAGTACTATAACTCCGCATTCTCCGAGTGACTAGCCCACAGTCTTTTGCACTGCCTGATCGAAGCTGAATTTACGAGCTAAACAACTAGGGTAATAAGGTTCTCGCCAGAACTCCATTCCTTCTCTCAGAGGGAGACTGCATGATCTAACTGATATAAAAAACCCCCTTTCCGCTGAGGAGAGAGATTCCGTATCTGCTTTCTCTATATCGGTGTAATGAGGCAGGCCAAATTGGAAGTAGTTTTTCTTGGCATCAGAGAAAATGGCATCTTTTGCCCAGTCATAAGATCTCTTCGTCATGGATCTCTTTTGGAAAAAGTAGAGAGGAACCTAGGAAGGGTGGACGTAAGCCTTTTCTGGTACTTCAAAAGTCCAAGGAAAGTATACGCCGAGCCAACCAAGAAAGTAATGCCATAGCATGCAGGTTGAAGCGGAACCAACTGAAGTGCTTTTTACGTGACCAACAATCTCTCCAAAGCCTCTGTAAATCGAGCAGAGAATGGGAGGGGCAGGAGAAAATTTGAGTCCCTTAGCCATAGCACCCGCTACTACAAATAATGAAGGACGGATAGCGTCTGCTGATTTGGAACTCGGAAAGACTACTATGCTCAACCAATATGCAATGAATGCTGCAAGGTCCCCATAAACAGAATATTCGGTACGACCTTTTATCTTTCTCCGAAGACGTTCAAGTTCCCGTGAACGATTTCCTTTGAATCTAAAAAAAAAAAGAGAGAGAAGAAAAGATAAGTGAATGAAATTAAGATTACATGCATATATAGTTGCAGTAGAAGAGAAAAGAAAGAAAAATTACTTGAAAACTCTGCTGAAGTGAGCTAGCCATTGCATAGGATGAATTTTATGGATGTTCGAGAATTTTGACATTTCCTAGAAAAGTTCAATGGTGGACTCTGAGATGAAGGGGGTACGATCAGTAGAAGAGATGAAAGCAAATTCCTCATTCGTAGGGACGAATTCATCAAAGAATTGTTCGGTTATTGGCAAACCGGTAATCTTATGAATGTCCTACAGGGAGATACTCATTTCACCTTTAGGAAAATGAAAAGAATTAGTGGAGGGACACCAATAGTTGAGGAATGCTTTCAGAATGGAATGTTCTTTGCAGAAGTAATGCGACGTCGCTTCGATAGCATGGAAAATGTCAATCTTCAACAAAGTCTTAGCATGTTTCGTCAAAACTGCAGTGGCCCATTCGGAATAATAATTATGAGGAATTAAAAGACCTCTTATTCTGAACTCTTCTGGACTCCAGATGAGGCAACGGTGGCTGAAACATTGCCTAAGTGTCTCATAGAAACAAGTTGGATATAGATTGTGGACATCATAGGAGGGGACTAGAAAAATCATGGAATGAATGTCGCCTATTTGCTGCCTTGGTCTTGGCGGCTGCAGGATGCCCTCTAATAACCTTGGTTCCTTAAACGACCAAGACTCTGTGTAGGCCGGTCTTTCTGCGGTCATGTGATCCCTGGATTCGTAAACCAGCATGGAGTCACTACAAGAAATGCTGGAATAACCGACACTTTTTTTATAAGTGGCTGACGGATATTTCCCGTGAATGACCTGCGGTCACAAATATGTTGCAATAGTCCCGGAACCCCAAGTCACCTCACCTCTCTCTCTCTCGTCTCCTCCCTAAAAAACCCACCGACTAACCATTTCTCCCTAAAAAAAATAAAAATCCCAAACTCTCGTCTTCTCCACAAAATACCTTTATCTCTCCATCGTCATCTCCTCAATCGACTTTTCCTCTCTTGCTCTCGGTCTCAATTTTCCTCTCTCTCTCTCTCTCTCTCTCTCTCTCTCTCTCTCTCTCTCTCTCTCTCTCTCTCTCTCTCTCTCTTTCATTGAAGATGGTCGGTTTGCCGTCCACGCCGACATCGACGTTGGTAGGGGTGAGTTTGAGGATTATCAGATATCTGAGTTCAAGGAGGCATTTGGCATGTTTGAGAAGGACGGAGAAAGTCAGATCCCTTCGATCTTCACTTTTCCCCCCTTTTCTGCTGGAAATTTGTTGATTTGTTGATTTTTTTTATAGCATTTTTATGGAGATGAAGGGATTTGGGATTTCTCGATAATCAAATTCAGAGAGAACCGATTCTTCTTCTATCCTCGGATTTTTGCATTCTAGAACTCTTGTTTCAATGCTAGAATAGAAGCATTTAATTCTAGTGATTTTTTTAGGCATTAGGGTTGTTGGCCAAATGCTTTAGCTGACCAGTACTCCTCATGATAGATGTATGTAGAGTCAGGCTGACCCTCTTGAATTCTTCAAAAAAATGCTATATCACTCTCATGATTTGTTATCTTTATGCTTTTCTGTGATCTAGACCATTGGTATGATGGGCCGCACGCTGCATTGCTTGATTCCTGACAAATGTGATAGGATTTTCGATGCGATGCAGATGTTTAGATCTATAAAGATGGAGAGATTTCATGATGTGGTCTCTCTTCATATAGACTCTTGATCACTTGGTTGTGTAGAAAGGGGAAGCTGAATGAAGCATAAATGGTGTTCGACAAAATGCTCAAGAGAGGGATAAGTGCTGCTAATGCAACATAAGCTGCTTTGGTTTATGGAGGGGATAAGATAGCTTGATGTGAGTGTTTACCATGGGCTGATCAAGGGTTTGTTGAAGCTTAGGAAGGCAAAGGAAGACACTCAAGTGTTTAGAATAGCACTTGTTTAGCCTATGTTACTCTATCCATGTCATGTCTCATAGGTTTTGGCTCTTTCATGAATTTAGTATTTTGCTGCTACACCATTATATCTTGTCCTGATTTTATTATTGTTCAATTTCTATAGGCTGAGACTCAACAATACGGGGCTGAAGAGCTACAAAGCATTAAACAAGTATGGGTTTGTTAGTGGTGCTCTATTTAATGTAGAGGTTGTCCACATTCAGGGACTATTTGATAGACGCCTAAATTGAGTTCATCTCATATTCGTAAATCTTTATCATGTATTAGAGATCACATTTCAGGATTAAAAAGAATCTTGATAACCAACATTCATTATCTCTAATACATATTACGAGTAACTAAAATGAGATGAACTCATTTTTACGTGTCTAGCAAACAACCCTGTATATAATGCATGAAAATGTTTCCTACATTCTTTTGTGCTCTTTGGAAAGCATTCTTTAAAGAGTGGAGGTGGCAAGAATTTAGGGCCTGCAGTATTAACTATTGGCTTCATTTGTTTTGTCTTTTTCAATTCAGCGATGGAAGCAACTATCCAAATTGTTTTGGTGATTCTTTTTTATTTTAATCTTATGTTATTATTATTATTATTATTCTTATTATTATTATCATGGATCATTTGTTTCATGTTTGGGAAAATATAGGGTTAGGTCAGTGAAGGATGCCAAAAATACAATCCATAAATAATGTTACCAATGACTCATGAGACCGATGATGGTTCTATGGTCCAATACAACTCAGAGAACTCCAAAGAAGGGATTGACAATGGCAGAATTCAGCTCTAAACTAGCTGAGTGAAGTACTGGCATGTCCACCTTGTCCCTAGGCAGGAACAAGAACTCCCCACCTTCAATCTTCTCAAACCCGCATAGCTCGAGATTGTCATGTGTATACTTCTGTTACAAAAGAAACATGGTTTTCTGCTCCTATTCAACAAGATATCAATTAGAGGCTTAAGATTTCTAAACAAAAATAGATTTGTTGAAAATTTCAATTTCAGCATCCATTCCTCATCTTTCCTGCATTACTACCTAATGGTTGTTTCAATATCAGTGGTATGTAGAAGGATCGAGCAATGATATGATGCTTATCCATTTGTCACATTAGTTGGGATAAGGCTTGTCCTTCTCAAACTCTCCCTCCACATCATCACCAGCAAAGGCACTGTGTATGAGGACTGCTTGAGATGGAAGTTCATACTCTGCCATCTCAATCATCAACATCATCATCATTAAGCCTTATCCCAACTAATTGGGGTCGGCTACATTAATTGGGGTAGGCTTAGCTGACGCCGTGGGGGGCTTGTTTGCCGGCACTAACTAAAATAAGTTGGTTCCAGTACTTGGCCATTCGAATGAGTTTGTTAGTTTATTCTTTACTATGTAATGCCTATAAATCAATCTATACAGCTGTATTCTTGATCATGTTAATGTTTTCTCAGGTTCTTCTAGTGGTTCTGCTGCAGTGGTCTCTGCAGGGCTGTCTGGAGGTTCTTCTAGTGGTCTCTGCAGGACAGTCCTGTTGCTCTTGGCGTTGATGGAGAAGGTAAATGGTTCTCACTCTATAGAGATAGATGGAAACTGTGACCACCAAATTCTATTACCAAAAAAAAAAAAAAAACAAAAAACAAAAAACAAAAAACAAAAAAAAAAACTGCTCTCTCTCTCTCTCTCTCTCTCTCTCTCTCACACACACACACACACACACACACACACACACACACACACTCATGGCTTGGTAGTTTACTCATTTGTATTCCTCATTTGGTGATATCTTTAGTTGAACAATGTGTTATGCAGGCCACCATAACCTTCATGATATGTAAGAAATGAAGTTGCTTTATGAATTATATCCTTTAGAGGAGTCAATAGACAGTTTGAGTAAATCTTATTAAGTGCATTTTATTTCTATTAAGAAAATTTTTATTAAATCAAATTCAGTACACTGATGTGACAGGTGCAAAATCACAAAAGGTGGAAACCAACAGGTGCAAAATCACAAAATTCATGTTTTTTCTTGGCTCATGTGGATTATTCAGACAGGTTGGATTGTGGTACATGTATGCCCTGTGGAAAATTGTAGGGTGCGTGTATATATGAATGCTCATATTTCACCAGTGTATAGTTGGATTTGGTCAGTATTCTTGTTTTCTTAGTTGAGCATGCATTGGAAGAAGGTTGTGATAAACACAAAAAGAAAATTTCACTGTATAGTATCAACCACCAGTATAACCCCACATGCGTGTACAATAATGCTAATACACACCACCAGATGTGTCAACCTAGCTAATAGGTGCAATATCTAAACCATCCATAATGGTGGTCCGGACTGTGTATATGTTCTCTCCCAAAAATAAATCTGGTCTATTCAGCAGGTGGGCCAAAATGCTAGAAACGATTGAATGGTTAAAAGAATTTCATCCGAGCTATAAATTTATTTTGTAAATTGTGCCACATCTGGCAATTGGACTCGCCTAATTCTTGGAGGAAAGCATCTTAATAGTTTTACTCTGATTAATGGATGATCTCGTATGAATGTGCCAGGTCGGCACATGTGGTGGCCTGTGCATTAACATTATTGTACACGTGTGGGCTTAACAAAGCTCTAATTATGATTAAATAAAATGGAATTATGTACTAGAGGTCGTGATCTCTAATATATAATTGTGACTAACTGAAAATCAACGTCTACCAAACAGGCCCTTATTATAGTTCATCATTGTTCTTTCAAACCTTTGGCTTTGTTTCTAGTCCTGAAGACCATGATATCCAAACATAATTATCTTTCAAAAAAACTGACCTTTCTTTCCTGGTGGGTGGAACTTAGGATGCGGGAACAAATATAGGTCTTCTTCCCGAAATTTTCGTAAAGAAACAAATTCTTCTCGTTTAGCTAATGAAGAGGCAGAATATGAAATACAACAATTGATGAGAGAATTCACATAGTTTAACTTCGCTACATGAGCAAATGTTTCTTAATAGTCCTCTTGATACTGTTGGGTGAATTATTTGCCACTAGACTAGCTATGTATCCTGCAAACAGGCATCATACCAGAGTTATTGTAGCACTACATTCTTTATGCCTTCTTTTCTCCCCTAATTTCTTCTTTTGCTGGCATCCTGTACAGATCAATAATGGGAAGGAGTTTCTCCTAACAGATACTGTTGGATTCATCCAGAAGCTACCAACTACACTTGTAAGCTCTTCTAGAACTTCAAAATCTGCCAATTATACTTGTATGTTTGGGTTCATATCTAAACTTGGTTGATTTGGTTTGGCATGGACGCTCTAAAATAAGAGCTTCTATTGGATATTCAACAAATCGATCATAGGAATATGAAGCCATTGAATTCTCACCAGTATTGTTAAACCGGTTGAGCCCCATTGATTATGGAAATTGTTAATACCTGTTGTTAAAACCTCAGTTTTAGAAGTCTTACATTTTCATGTCTGCATTTTGTTTATTGATTCTCACTATATTTTAGCTTCTCTCATCTTCTTTTGAGTCATCATCCTCCAATGAGCGTGGGGCATGCAGAAAATGATCATTTTACCATTTGGTGGGGAGTTTCAGTTGTCAGGCTGGCTTCACTTATTGAATTTCATTTTTTTTTCCTGGTTAGGCTATTGTCAGATGTCAGTTGTAATGTTGGTGCTCGACATCACTGCTATTCACTTTCAAACCAATCGGGCGCTTCTATGAAAAAAAATTCTAGGTACAAGTGTCAGACGCTGTCCATTTACAGCTGTAAGTACATGTTTTCTGTGTACACAATTTGACTGCCTTTGTTGATGCTGGTGTAACTCGAGTGGATAGATGCCACACATGTATCATTTCATTTCAATTCTAATGAGGTTGGAAATTGGACTCTGGTTAGCATGTATTAAGTTGGTTAAATTTTCAGTAATTCAACTTGAGCTGACCATACATTTATTGTATTTACTGTGCACATGCATATAAAGCATCCTATGCAAAGTTAGTTATGGATGCAGATTTGAGATTATCTACAGATCCCAAATGCAATAAACTGTGTAGTTCTCTTTGTTTGAATTCTAATCAAAGTGGAATGGGATTTGCAATCCTCTGCCATAATGTAAGAACTGTTTCTTTCATGGGTGCTCATGCTATGACAGTGCATAAGCTTTGATAATCATACACTTTTGGCATCACTCATATATTTTTGTGTGCAAGCTACAATGAAATTCAATCGCAGAGCGTCGCAAAGTCAATAGTAGAGGAAGCTGGTAATTACACTTGACCATCTCATTTTTTGGTTTTATTATTAGATGTCGTTTGGCTGCATGGATTTGGATTCCAACTTACTAGATTTTCAAACCTGAATTTTGGCAGGATATTGCTGAAGCTGTAATTTTGATTCTAACTTTTCATTTGTTTGCTTGTTTGTGCATTAACTGTGAAAGATGGCTTAAAGGTCACAGACCTTGTAGATTTTGAGTATTCAATGTTTTGATTGGACTAAAACATGGAATCTAGTTGATTAGCCAAGCATAAGGAAAAGAATCCTGAAATGGGTTTTTGGAAAAATTGAAATCAGAGATTCACCAGCTAAAAATAAGTAAAATTAACTGAATTTCTTGAGTTTAAAAAGGTATACAGAAAATTATCTTTAGCCATTCATCGAGCATTTATCAAATTCTTGTAATTATTAAACTGTAATTCTAATGAATTTCGTGCATGGAATTAGTGGAGGCATCCCCCATTGTTTTCCTCAGTTTGGACCTGGTTCCATGCAACAGGTATGGTCCCTTTTCTCATTATATTTTCTATTAAGATTAATCATCATTAGTAAGATGATCTTTTAGGTCACGTCTTGTTATTGACCTGGTGTGAACTCTTGCAGGTCACGCTAAATTCTAAGAGCCTTTCAACGAAATTTATAATCACAAATACAGACAAAAAGCCCTTCTCTCTCTTTTAGAAGTGCATTGCACACTTATTTTCGAGTAAGAATCATAAATTCCTCCCACAAATAAGATTATCTTCTGTTATTCTTGTTATTGTTTGAAGGTAAGCTGGATTGAGCCCGTGACCTCAAGGTCGTGACACTAAGCACCATTCAGTTGAACTATGTGCTCGACTCCTTGTCTTTTAATTACCTCATCTTGTAATAGTTTGAGATGCAGTATTTGCTGGCAGATTTAAATGGTGCCTTGATAATTCTGTAAGCTTCAGTTACAGGGGCTTTAGTGAAAGGTCTGAAAGGGTGCAAGACATTGAACAAGGATCCTGACCCTTCTAATCCGTTGGAGGGGAAGGAAGAGAGGTCTGTTTTTCATCTCATATGGATCTTATCTTAGGTGTAAATCATCCAAATGTAATAGAAATATAAATGCTTGCCAACGCATGGTTTCACTAGGAAATTTTCAAAGTTTCCACACTAAACATTTTATGCCACATCTTACAGAATGTATTTAGTGGAACTGTTTCTAGGTTCTGACCAGTTTAATTGCAATTCAGGGAGGTGATCACTTTTCTTGGATTTGTGGACTACATTTACCTTGATGCACCTAATGAGCTACACCTTGACAATGGACTTGGTGATAAAATTTCCGTCAAGAAAAGTGTGTGATCTGTGACTGTCCTTTGATGCTTTGGCTTGGTTTTGGCCCCATTGTTTGTAGATATTCCTACAGCTATTATTCTATATTATTTTTTAAAGGTGTATCTTACCTTTGCAGCTGGACAGATGCTGTTTTGTGGAACCCGCACTTGCAGATGGAGTTCTGCTATCAGGACTTTGTCTGTGTTGAAAATGCAAAGGTACTGAACTTCCCTTTTACTTATAAAGCAAAGGTATCTGGATGTTATGCTTTAGTCATCTAAATGCAACAACTTTCCATCATTTAGGCTGCAGTTATTGGTTGAGTTATAGAGCCCTGTCTATGTCTATCTGCCTGACTATGCATGTATGTAATGTTTGTGGGATGAGAATGTTTTTCCATAACAATCTTAAATCATGTTTAGAGATATCAAAGATTCATAACATCCTTATTCTCTTGAGGAATTGAAAGTGCTTACAGAAGATGCAGTTGAGGTGAATGATGAGCAAAGTCATGTTATTGTAGTATGGCTGCAGTTATTGGCCTTTGCATATGCATCAAACTAATGCGTAGTCTACCTTCTTATTACAAGGTATCACTACACCAAATTCATCAATTAGGAACAACTATATTTTTTAGTCTTGATTGGGGTGTTGGGGAGGTAGGCAGTTTCCTATACTGCACTGTTGAGAAATCTTGCACATCATTTAATTTTATTTTAAGGTCCTACAAACATAGCAAGTGAAAGCACAGTACTTTAGAAGTGTCTTAAACTGACTGTTTTTGTAATTATCTTCTGTCACAGAAATTTATCAAAGAACAGGTTGCAAGCCTCTACCTCTGGCCAAAGGTCCTAGAAATACCTATTTTAGACAGTTCAAGGTAAGCTTTTGTTTGATATTGAGATTGTATAGCTTGTCGTGGTTCACAATGATCATATTATTTTTTGACAATTCCTGCTAGAAAGTGAGTTCTTCTCATTTTCATAGTCTGAAACATTGTTGGTTTATCTAGCTGGGATAGAATAAAATGGTGGGACAGATTCCTGTAGCCAATTGAGAAGTCTATACACACAGATGACCTCATCAATGTCATAAATTCAAATTCATTAATTATTATTATTATTATTTTTAATTCTGTTCATGAAAGCTTTTGGTATACCAGCTATGGATTTCTGGGATTAATGTCTTTGCTAATTGCAGTGGCAGTTGCAGGTGCTATGCTTGGTTTAGGGGCTGTGGCAGTGATCTTTGTTTTGATTCCGAGACGGTCTAATTGTATCGATGATGAAAATTTACAGTCAGGGGAGGATCACCAACGCGTTATCGACAGACATCTAATAACTAGAGACAACAACCATTGTTCCAGCATCAACTTCACCAGAGCCATGGAAGCTGTCAGCAACCCAGCCAACATCTTCCTAAAGAGTGGGTTCTCAACCTACTACAAGGCCATTATGCCCTGTGGAATGAGCTATTCTGTCAAGAAGCTCGACTGGAGCGACAATATATTTCAGTTGGGAAGCCATGAAAGGTTCAGACAGGAGTTGGGGATCATATGGGGTTTGAGTAGTTCAAGAGTTATGGCCCCTCTGGCATATGTTTTGATAGCTGATAGTGCTTACCTGTTCTACGAACATGCCCACAAGGGAACCCTCTTTGATTTTCTTCACAAAAAACTGGGAGATGTTCTCGATTGGCCATGTCGCTACAGCATCGCGCTGGGAGTGGCCCAGGGTCTGGCTTTTCTGCATGGATGCATCGACCCAGTTCTCTTACTCGACCTATCAACAAAGACCATCCTATTAAAGTCAATGAACGAGCCGCAGATAGTAGACGTCGAGCTTTTCAAAGTCATTGATCCTTCGAAGAGCACTGCAAGCCTTTCTACCATTGCTGGTTCTGTGGGGTACATTCCTCCAGGTGAGAAGCTATACTTTACCACTTTTTTCATCTAGCTGCTGGGAAAAGGAAGATGACTACTTAGCTCTGATATGTTTCTTCTTTATTTCGATAGCATGAATAGATTCTAACCTAAGACTAGACTATCTGTAGACTAATGTATAACTACAGAATAACAGGACCTACCTGTATCGATCTTCTCTCTCGTATGTTCGACAGTTTTATAATGTGTTAAACATATGCCGGTTAGGGGTAGGCAACAGGCTGGGTGGCCCACCTGGTCTGGTGAACCTCCTGAGTGAACTGAGCTTAGACCTATTAGCTTATAGCCCGATCAATCTTCGGGCTGCGCTTAGGTTTTAGGCCATTTTAGCATGACCCAGCCCGACTTCATGTGTACATGTGTTGTATTCTGCATATATTCCATTCCAATCATCAGTTAGGCAACATATGCATCTTGCATGAAGATCTTGGTTTTCATTTTTCTGTATGTTTGTTTATTTGCATGTGTCGCCCACCCGATCAAGGGATGGACTGGGGGCATTCATCGTGGGAAATTGAAATTTGATCAATGTTTGGGCTAGGCGTGGTCTGGCTCAAACCAAGCTCATTACTACCTTAATGTTGATGCTGCTCATTTCTGTTCTGAACATCCTGAACTTATATAGGTACAACTTGTTTCATCTGTTCTGTACTACAGAAACTACTCTGATCCAAAAAATGTCCATCCTCAATATCAAACTGTAAGACGAACCTAAGCCAATACACTACAGTTCTAATTCTAATGCTCAAAGATAATGGAAACTGATGTGTATTATCACAATAGAGAACAGAAGCACAGAATTGGCAAATTGCAGCAAGCAATTGACATCACTTCCACTAAAAGAATCACCAGAAAGAGCTTTTTTTTTTATTATCAGAAACTCTTAGCTTTGTTCTTCTTCCTCTTCTTTTTTCTGTTAATGGTTTCTCAAGCAACTCTTACCTTTGCATACATGAGTTTCCAATTTGAGCATATGCATTGATGTTGAGGTGGTTGGTTCCTGGTTGCAGAGTATGCCTACACAATGATGGTGACTATGCCTGGCACTGTCTACAGTTTTGGGGTCATCTTACTTGAATTACTGACTGGAAAACCACCAGTCAGTGAAGAAACTGAATTAGCCAAGTGGGTGCTGAGTAATTCGGTGCAGAATGATGCGTGGGAGCAGATTCTTGATTCTAGTATCAGCAAGACATCACTTGTGGTTCTCAGTCAGATGCTCTCAGTACTGAAGGTTGCTTTGTGTTGTGTTAGCGCCTCACCAGATGCAAGGCCCATCATGAAAAATGTGGTGAGGTTGTTGCTTAATGCCAGATAAGTTGTCAGAAATTATTTAGAATACAGGAGTCGGGTTGGGACATCGAATGTCCCATTCGCTTTCTGGTTATTCATTTGCTGGTATAATGTGTGCTTTTAATGGAGTTTATACGACTGTTCTGTAAACTTATATTTAAAGACAGCTATGTTATTTTCTCTGAACCATAGGCCCACTTGTACAAACCCAAATAAAGAGGATAGAATACTTCAATAACTGTATGTCAACAAATTTATCACACAAGCTGTAACAAATGTTAGCATTCTGTTTTCTTCTGCAACTTGATGCTCTAGAACCAAATCCATGGGAGGTGTTGTGCCTCCAGATCATTGGTACACACATGCCACGGACTAGATCAAAACCGCTCATTTGATAGGTCAAATAGTGACTGGGCCATACTCCAAAAATTAGTGTTTGGATAATCCTAACCTTTTAATCGATGGCATGGACACTATAAGACAATTGTAGGCAATGGTTCTCATTCTGTGAGAAAAGATCCATTAATTGGATGGTTAGGTCCAATCAATTCAAATTGCTTTTAGTCACAAATCAATGGTGTAACTGGCAGGGTGCGTGGTGCAGATCATCTAGCACATGTGCCATTATGCAGGCATGTCCTTCCAGATGCAGTGGATCAGCTCCCTGTTGTTTTATCCTCTACCACAAGATGTTTGGTTTATTCATTGTCAAATAAAAATATTAATGGTTTGATGCTCTCATGGGCTGATTTTGTTTGGTGTGGCAGGGCCATTGCTCAGTTTGCTTTGGTTTTAGAAAGATTTAAAAACAAGATGAAGTCACAGACGGGCAAGAAAAGCTCTGAAGTACTGGCATCTGTTGTTGACAGAATACATTTGCAGCTGCAGAGCATCGAGTCTCAGATCCAGACGGATGTGTGGGTATTCTAACTTCGAATTTTAAGGGGTATCTTTGGTATGCACATATGTATCTCAGAGTAACCGTAAAAATTATTTATCTCATTGCAGAGGAAAGTTCACAAGCCTCGGCAAATCTAAGAGAAAACACTTAAGAATCAAGATTCCAAGGTATGCTAAAACTAACTTTAAGGGTTGTCTGGTACATAGAATTTTTGGGCAGTTAGGAATTGGAATCCAGTACTTTCAATCCAAATCATCTTTGGCATCCCCAAAATCCTAGATTGAAAATCCTCCTCTGAAGGACCTTATGATCCAAGGGAAAAGGTGGGGTCCAACATTCCCAATTTTCAATCCTCTCCAACTTTTATAACTGCTCCCTCCTCTCTTTAGGGCCCAAAATCCAGGCTGCCAAATATAATTCGGATTCCAAAGTTGTTATGCCTGAAAGCTACCTCTGCAGAAATACTTTATAGGTAAATATATCCCTTGAATTTGTGGATGATGTGATTATGACAATATATCTCATGATTTACAAGATAAGCCTATATTTTGCTCATAAAATGAGCTTATGCATATTTGTATCTATGTATATTAACTTAGCATAGTGCACAATGCGCCGATGGATCCATCCAACTCTGCACAACCATTAAACAATTGAAAATTCATGGGATGAGCCCAAAGTCCTTGTTTGAGCTCTGTACATTTGTTATTGTGGCCATACATGCATCAATGTAGGGCCAATAGATGTAATGGAATTCAAGTTGCAACATTTGTCACCTTGATAGTTTTTGACTTTTTAAGGATAGGATCAAATGATTGATTATTTTTCATGCATCAATTTGTTGAATGCTATTTTTTGACTCTCTTTTTTTTTTTCCTTGTGTGTAGGATTTTAATCAATTGTGCCTGAATTTAGGCTTACAAGCACTTCAGCCTTTTGGTGCCACGAGTAGACCATATAGAGGATTTCTTTTTATTTTTTTTTATTCAAGACCATTTTTAATTTATTGTAATAAATGTTATATTTTTTTATTATGAAGTAATATAAATTTTATTTAATATTCAGTTTTAATTGTATTGTATCATTTTTAATGGTTTAAATATTAAAAAAACTGTAGGCTTTTCAATTGAATTATTGGCCTATTCTGGTATTTCAAATCTATAAAAAGACTTTTACCGGCGCTTTTTCTGTAAAAAGTGTTTCGAACACTACTTTTAGCGGCGCTCTACTATTTTGCGGCGCTTCTTGCATCTCTGCTGACGCTTTTGTCAGAAATACCGCAGTCACCAAAAGCGCCTGTAAAACCCAAATGAGCGCCGCAAAAGGATTTAAGTTAGCGGCGCTCAGACAAATGCCGCTAAAGTAGACTAGCGCCGCTATAACCTTTAGCGACAACCGGCGCTTGTCTAGTGCGGACAAGCGCCGCTAAAAATTTACTACGGCGCTTTTGGTATCTTAGCGGCGCTTAAAAGCGCCGCTAAATATCCTTCTTCTTGTAGTGAGTGATGGTGATGAATACTGATCAGAATAGTGATAATGCCCTACTTGTAAGGATTGTCAAAATGAATGGCACCCTAAACAACGCGAATTAACTCCCAAGAGTTGTGGAGTTTCTTCCTATTATGTTCTTTAATCTTCTCTTAGAATTCCTGGGCCTTGTTTCAACGATGCTTCTTTGATCTAGAGGGAGGAGGAGTATCTTCTCTGGCAGGCGGCTTCTGACTGATTATCTGATAATGTGTTATTGTTTTCAACCATTCATCCCAATCGTAGTCACGACCATACCTTGGAGGCATTTTCAGATTGCCCATGGCGATAGCCCTATAGATGGGGGGTGATAATGCCTTGATGTGTGGTGTGAAGTCAAAAAGTAGGGAGTACTGGCTCCTTTATATAAGCAGGACGTCTACCAGTCGTTTTGAATCATTTACGAGGAGGTTGAGCTGGATAGGATGGTGATTTTATCGTTTGAGGAATCGTTGCTTGATAAGCTTCAGTGTTTTGCAGCTCTTGGTGCGAGGGTTGTGCAGAAGGAGGATCAGCGGTGATGAAAGTTCTTTTGCTTCGAGCCATGGCAAAGATGAAGAAATTTAGTCAAGTCTGAAAATTATTAAAGTGGCAGTTGCACGGATCGCGCAGCAGGCTGAAAACTTACACGACGAAAAGATCGTTGCGCGAGTTGAAAGTTGCGCGAAAGTGTAATCGCTTAAAGCCTTGCACGACGAAGGAGTCATTGCGCGGTTTGCGCAACAAATGTTAGTTGTGCGAGAGAAAATTTTTTGCCAAAGCTCCGCTGAAGAAAGTGAGAATTGAGAGAAATGGGTGAGTCTGACCATTTATAAAGGTAAGGTCATGAGCGGTACATGGGTATATGTTGCGCGAGTCGTGCAATGAACTTAGATGATGAAGATATGTATGAAGATTGATCCTGATTCTTTGATTCAAGTAAACAAAGAACGGATCAAGGGGGCATCTATTGTAGCATAAAAATCATCATCATCAAGGGAGAATGGAGATTAGAAATCAAACAAGAAATGAGAAAGAAAGAAAGGATAAAATTTACATAGTGGTTACGCAGGACGCGTAACAACAGGTAGTTGCGCGGATCGCGCAGCAAGCTATGGAAGTTCTGCGGGTGGTGCAAATAGTTTAATGGAAATAGAAGCAGAGGTAATCCTTGCGCAAGTCGTGCAACGAGATTTTTCGTTTTGCTAATAACCCAATCGGGAGGAGAAGATGGTTTAAAGGCACGAAGATCGAGGGTTGGCACGTGTGGAGAGTCTATAAATACCCCGCTTCCTCTCTCATTTGGACGGATAGAGAATTTTGGGAGAAGATTGAAGGTGAGGAGCAGAACCAAGGATCGGTTGCACGGACCGCATAACCTTTGTATAGAGTAGAGAGGATCGCGCAATCTTCTCGGCCAGTTGCACTGACCAGGTAACGAGCGAGACAGTTATGCGGATCACGGAACTAGGTTTCTGTGGAAGCCGTAGTGTTGTTGAGAACATTACAGGCATTCAAGTCTAAAGCTCCACCACTTAAAGTTCTCTTCTTTGGACAAGTTCAGAAGATAAATTAGTCGATCAAATCGACATTCCTCCTAAGTACTAGGAGATGACCCAAATGGACGCCGGAAGGCTGTCGAATTTAAGATTTAACATATAAGCTTCTATAATTACAATTCATTTGTATTAAATAATCTGTCTTAGAATCAAGGGATAATGAAGGGATGTATATGAACTCAGAATGAATAATACAATGATTGTTCTATGTATTCTCTTTGTTATGTTTGAATAAAGTAATCTCTCCAAATCAGATGCATTTGTTTCTTGTTCGAAACACTTGTGTAATTTAATGTTAATGGAACCACTGAGTTGATCGCTCACTCCCACTCTGGGATGGTGTTTTAAAATACTAACCAAGTAATATTATCAAAGCAGGTACTATCGATATTTCAGACGTATAGACTTAGAGTGGCTTGCACTACTGATGTTGTGTTTTAGAGGAGTGGACCAAACTGAAAACTTACACTTTAATCATTTTAGGTATGTATATTGTGTCTTGTATAACCCTCATTTGAGTGAGCATCATATTTTAATTTTATTGTTATTATTAGCCTCATGTTTATTTATCTTTGTTATTTTTATCTCACTTTGGGTCTGCTAATTTGAATTGTGCTACTCTGATTGCTCATGTGAAAAATGAGTGTGAATATGAATGAGGTCACATGTGCATTTTATTTGGTTAACACCCGAAAACTCGAGATCGGGGTCTCTATACTCGGGTGCCAATTTTCAGGGTGTTACATTGTCATAGGTGGCTTCTCCACTTGCAACTATATCTCTGTCTACGTCTCAGTATCAGCCCATGTGTATGAGAAGGATTTACTTCATTATGCTCATCCTTACGGAACAAGGATCCTTCATCAAATTTGATGTCATGACTAAGGATGATTTTCGTATGACGTAATCATATATTATGTACCCCTTCACACATCACCACGGTCGACAAAAACCTAGTTTAAGGGTTTTGAGAGCTTTTAGACAAAAAAATTGAGAATTGTTGTCATTCTTCCATCCGATTGCCACAAAATAGTAATCAAAGGTGAGCTTTCATCATATACATGAATTTATATTAACTTGTAAAAGCTGATGGGCTGGCCCACATTGATTTATGTATTCTATATTCACGTCATCCATCAGTCTGATCCTCCAGTAGGGCCAGTTAGATGATGGGTTGGCCGTTGGTGGGCTGATTGTCCACCAACTAGCCCACCTTGCTATGTATTGTATATCCTCATTGGTCATTTACAGGTGGGGCCCAATTTTTGATGCATGAGGCCCACTATGTGTATTTAATTTACCCAGGTTGTCCATCTGTTGGATGCCCCAACTGGGCTAAGTGGTGCAGCTGGGCTGACCACCCAGCAGTGGCCCACTCGCTGTATGTATCATGTATCCTTACTAGCCATCAATTGGTGGGGCCCATAGGCGATGTGTGAGGCCCACCATTCGTATGTATTATATCCAGGGCATCCAGCAAGTAGCTCGTCAGGTGTATATGTTGTTTACCCATGATGTTCATCCATTGTGATGCCCATAGTTAATGTGTGGGGCCCCCACACCTTCCTCTAGATCCTCCTGGGCCCAGTTCAGATGTAGCAGATCCAAAGAATCAAGTGGACACCCACCAGCAGATAGATGAGCTGGGCATCCACTGTGGGGCTCCTTTGTGCGGCCCACCAGGATGTATGTGTGATATACACACTGATCATCCACCCTCCTAGGACCGTGGACCCCATTGCCTTGTGAGGCCCACCATGATATGTGTTATATGCACATTATCCACCCATTTTCTAGGCCATTGACTGTATACGTGGCCCATGCGATGTATAAGAGGCCCATTGTTGTGACCCATTGCGATGTATATAAGGTTCATTAGATGTGGCCCATTGTGATGTATATGCGGCCCGTATTTGAGGCTCATTGTGATGTATATACGGCTCGTATTTGAGGCTCATTGTGATGTACATGGGGCCCGTATTTGAGGCTCATTATGATGTATATGCCGCCCATGAAATGAGGCACCTAGTGTGATTATTTAAGGCCCATGGGATGTGGCCCAATTCAATATATATGAGGTCCTTGTATGAGGCCCATGGGATGCGGCCCATTGTGACGTGTGTTAGACCCATGTGATGTGGCCCATTATGATGTATACAAGGCTCGTTAAGAAGTATATTAGGCTCTTATGTGAGGCCCATTGTGATGTATATTGGGCTCTTGTGTGAGGCCCATTATGTTGTATGTGAGGCCCCCACTACATGTTTGGCCTTATGAGAGCCACTCCCTGGGAGCAATGTTGGTTGAATGTCCACATTTATGGGCAATGATGGTTAAATGTATACATTATGACCTTTCCTTAGGCCTCGTTAGGCCCATTCTTGATATGAGTAAGACATATAGGCCTATCCTTGATATGAGGAGAGTACATCATCATCATATAATATGCATAGTATAGCTCTACAATCCATGCCCATGCGCATCATATGTATGCTTGATATGAGGAGTGATTGATTATAGCACATGCCATTGGGCAAATTATTATGGGACTCCCTGAGAGACGGAGTTGCCCCATATCAGTGTGCGGTATGTGCAGGTTTGATGCATGACTAGATGGTATAACTCATGCATCTCGTATTTTTTTATATGACTACCATAGCCCTAGCGACATTAGGGTCGTGGCCTCCACAAGCATATCGTGGATGGCCAAATAGAACACCAAAAATCTTTTTCTACATGGGGTGCTATAGATGTCCTTGGGTGAAAGTCTCTAAACCTCCATGGCCAGGAGACCCTCCAACGTCTAGACCAAATGGATACATGAGCGCTCGAGTGCTTAATACCAGTAAGCCGCGTCTCCCACTGTGTCGTGGTCGATTGGAAGGTGGTGTAGCCTTATCCGCCCGAGTGAGGGAGCTGTAAGATAGGTTGAGTTTGAACAGCTCGTAAATGGGTCCACTATCGACAAGCCGGATAGGCATTGGTATATTGTTGGCGGGCGAATAGTGTGGTCTCTTCCACTCGATGGGTTATGTGGCTAGGGAGGCGGTGGTCAATGTGGAGTGTATTAGACCCTGGTGATGATCTCAGAGACGTATGGTACTGATATGTGGACTTATTGAGCAGGAGTTGCATACTCGACATTTTACTCATTCATTCATTCATTCACTATCCATTCAGGCTGATGGTGTACAACTAATTGTTATGTGTACTTTCACAATGAGTAAGATTTCGGTTGGGGCGCGCGACCAACCTGAGATCAAGAGTCTACCATATTGAGTCTGGCTATCCAAATTTAGGTATGAGACTGGTTTTGATAGAAGTCCTGTGTGATAGATCCCACAGCCTGCGATACTACGTACTATCATCCCGACTTCACACTCCAGCTTAGTCATTTTATTCACACCGCATATTGCATTACATCCTCAACACATAGTATCTGGTTTATTATGTTTTTATTTTGCATAGTCTGAATAAGGTTGATGGTATTATGGACTCGCTAGGATCTATATATTGCATTACATCCACGATATATGGCATTCGGGTCGCTATGTTTTCTGCATTTATATGGCCTAGATAAGGCTATGGTATTCGTGGCTTTTTAGAATTGCATATTATATTGCATCCTAGGTATCTGACATTTGACTCATTATGTCTTCGCATTATATAGCTGATGTATATTGCTTCCTCAGTATATGATATTAGCTTATTATGCTTTTGCATCGCATACCCTAGATAAGGCTGATGATATTTATGGACTTACCAGTATGTTTCCTCATTATTCTGATATTGCATATTTGACACTTACCTTGCACACACACTTACACCAGCCTCTAAGCTTTTTATAAGCTTATGCACGATTGATGCTTGCAGGTGGCATTAGGTTGTAGCAGCGTTGAGCTTGGAGTGTGCAACTGTCTTCTAGAGCTTTGATTATCGATATATGTATTTCCCTTTCAGCACTGTGTTTAACTGTTTATATTAGTGGATATGTGATGATGATATTGCCTTTGTGATTTGGGTAAACTTGTGGTTATGATTCTTACGAGATAAATGTATGCTAGAAAATCCTCCTTGTAGGATCGCATGATAGGAATCTGGCGTATGGGCGCTGGGAGCTGAGAATGGGGTATTATGGAGGTTGTCAGCACCGAATTCGACGATCAAGAATTCTATGAGCCCGATTTCCAAGTTTGAGGTGTGATAGATTTCAACCCATGTCTAATACACAATATAGTAAGTCTACTGAAACGATGCAAGATTAATACCTAAGAATCCTGTCATTCATGAAATGGAATTATGATATTTCTTTTTATTGGATGTCTTCTATCGTATCCCATATGAAGTTTTCCTCACTATGCAAAACTACAAGTGCTTTGTATCTTCATTTATATCCTGAATGTGTTGAGGTTTAACTTATAACTCCTCAGAACTCGCTCTAGCGTAAGAAATTATGGTGCATGACAATGTTGAGGTGTGAAGCCAGCACACCAATGCCATCATTGATGGGGTTTTTCTCCTCGGTTCAGAGGAGAGGTAGTGCAGCTAGTTGTAAAAAGGATGTTTTTCACCACGTTGCTCGACTAGTCGAGTGGGCTTCTCGACCGTTCGAAGGGAGCTACTCGACCGATCGGATTTTCTAGACTTGACAAGTCGAGGGCCTAGCTCGACCAATCAAGGGCCTACTTGACCAATTGAGGACTTGGCTCGACTAGTCAAGGGTTATGCAGATTGTGCGCAGATTCAATGTAGACTGCGTAAATTTGAGGCAGTTTCGTAAAGGTGCGAAACGAGAGTTGCCTAAACTATAAATAAGGGTCCCTAGGGCTATTCTAGGGTAATATATTTTAATATAATGTAAAGGGATTAGGGTTTCCATACGTCCAAGGTGAGGAAGAGAGAAGAGGTTAGAGAAAAGGGCTATCTCTGTGCATGGGAGCATCAAAGAAGGTGAGTATATTGCTTGTAACTTCGTTTTCTTCTTAGTGAAAGTTTGCACCCGTGGTTTTTTACCCTTGTTGGGATTTTTCCATGTAAATTTTGTCTTGTGGTTTGTTAGTATGCTTGGATTCTACTTCTAGATTATATTTCTTCCTGTTTATCATTTGTGGGTGAGACCGGAGATTGGATCTTGGTTCACTTGCGTTGTTAGCGTGCTGTGCAACAACTGGTATCAGAGCTATTTGTTTAGTTCAAGTGGGAACGATGACGGAAGAAGGGAAGACTAGAATTGAGAAGTTTGATGGTTCAAACTTTGCATTCTAGAAGACGCAGATGGAGGATTATTTATATCAGAAGGACCTCTATATTCCTCTAGGAGGAAAAGAGAAGAAACCAGAGAAGATGACAAATGATGAATGGTCTTTATTAGATGGGAAGGCTTTAGAAATGATCAGACTCTATTTATTTAAGAGCGTCGCCTTTAATATATCTAAGGTGAAGACCACAAAAGAATTAATGCAAGCTCTAGTTACGATGTATGAGAAACACTCAACATCCAACAAGGTTCATCTTATGGAACAGTTATTCAACATAAATATGTCAGATTGTAGGATTGTGGCTAAATATCTAAATGAGTTAAATATAGTCACGAGCCAATTGGAATCCATTGACATCATTTTTTATGACGAGGTCAGGGTGTTATTGAGCTTGTCCAGTTTGCCAGATAGTTGGGATGGTTTGGTGATTACCATGATCAATTCTTCAAGGTTGATAAAGCTGAAATTAGATGATGTGGCCGGTCTAATTCACAGTGAAGAATTTAGAAGAAAGGTAGCGAGAGTTTCAGGGGATTCAGGGAATACTCTAAACGTTGAAGAAAGAGAAAGATTGCTAAACAAAGAAGGCAATAAACACGGATGTTTTAAGTCAAGGAAGAAGTCTAAGGGACTGAAAGACAAGGATGGATGTTGGCATTGTGGAAAGAAGGGGTACATTAAACGTGATTGAAAGGCGCTTAAGAAACAAGAAGGAAGCTCTCAAGGTAAGAAGGATTCAATGAATCTATCTGAGGAAAGTGACATAGAGACGTTGATCTTGTCGCTTGATGCACAAAATGAGTCTTGAGTCATAGACTCGGATGCTTCGTTTCATGTCATTTTGTGTAAGGAAGTTTTACGTGATTATGTGTCGCGTGACTTCGGGAGAGTCTACCTGGGTGATGATGAGCCGTGCAGTATTGTTGGAAAAAGAGACATTCATGTAAGTCAGAAAGACAGAATGACTTTGAAATTGAAATATGTCAGACATATATCGAGTTTGAGATAGAATTTGATCTCAATGGGACAGTTGGCCGATACCGGATATGTGACGACATTCACAAGTGATTCCTGGAAGGTCATAAAAGGTGTCTTGGTGATATCTCGAAGCAAGAAGGAAGGTACTTTGTACGTGACTTCTGGATTGTAAGTTCACTCGCAATCACATCAACTAGAGTGAATGGACAGTTATGACATAGAGGTTGGGACAAATGAGTGAGAAAGGAATGAAAGTGCTATTGTCAAAAGGGAAAATACCAGGGCTAAAGTCTATTGACTTGAAATTCTCCGAGGACTACGTATTTGACAAACAGAAGAGGGTAAGCTTCAAGATAACAAGACACACTCCAAAGACGCATCTGTTGGAGCTTGTGTACACTGATGTTTGGTGACTGGCATAGGTATCATCTCTTGGTGGCTCACGTTATTTTGTTTCTTTTATTGATAATGCTAGTAGAAAACTGTGGGTCTTTTTCTTAAAGCACAGATCTGATGTATTTGATATATTTAAGAAGTGAAAAGTAATGGTAGAAAATGAGCTAAGTAAAATAGTAAAATATCTCATATCAGATAATGGGGGAGAGTACTGTGATAAGAGGTTTGAGGAGTATTGTGAAGTAAATGGAATCAAACATCAGAAAATGATTCCTGGGAGTGGCTGAGCGCATTAATAAGACTATCCTTGAGTGCACCAAGAGCATGAGGTTACATATAGGGTTGCCCAAGATGTTTTGGAAAGATGCTATAAATATTACCGTATATCTCATCAATAGAAGTCCCTTAGCACCATTGGATGATAGGCTACCAGAAAAAATGTGGACTGAGAAAGAAGTGAACCTTATACATCTTAAAGTATTCTGTTGCACTTTATATGTTCACATTGATGCAGAGCACAGAAACAAGTTGGCTACGAAGTCCAAGAAGTGCACGTTTATAGGCTACAGACAGCATAATTTTGGCTACCGATTTTGAAATACAGAGAACCGAAAAATCATTAAAAGCAAAGACATAATCTTTAATGAAAAAGTAATGTATAAGGACAATGTGCAGCAAAAACAAAATAAGGCTGATGAGAAAGAATTCATAGATTTAGAAGAGTTACCAGACACGAGTGATACAGTGCTATAGGATGAGCATGCATAGGAGCATAATGAGGTAGAGCCATATACACCGATTGTGAGGAGGTCTACCAGGGAGAGGAGACCCAAGGTCCAATACTCACTTTTCTTACATTATTTATTGCTGACATATAATGGTGAACCAAAGTATTTTGAAGAGGCATTACAGTTAGATATACGGGTTAAGTGGGAGCAGGCTATGGATAATGAGATGGACTCTCTTGAGTCTAATTGTACGTGGGAGTTGGTTACTCTACTTAAGGGTAAGAAAACTCTTCATAACAAGTGAGTTTACAGACTGAAGGAGGAGCACGATGGTTCGAAACTGTACAAGGTCAGATTGGTTCTGAAAGGGTTCCAACAAAAGACAGGTATCGACTTCACTGAAATATTTTCACCAGTAGTGAAAATGTCTACGATTCGCATGGTCTTGAGTATAGTGGCTACAAAGGACTTACATCTAGAGTAACTAGATGTTAAGACAACCTTTCTTCATAGGGACCTTGAAGAAGAGATATACATGCATCAGCCAATATGATACGCGGCACCAGGAAAGGAAACAAGGTGTGTAGACTAAAGATGAGTCTATATGACTTGAAGCAGGCCCCGATGTAGTGGTGCAAGAAGTTCGACAGTTTCATGTAGGGAGATAGTTTTAGGAGATGTCATGCAGACCAATGTTGCTATTTAAAGAAGTTTGATACGTCATACATTATCCTTCTTTTGTACGTTGATGATATGCTTATGATCGAATCAAGCATGAAGGACATTTCAGATCTCAAAAGACAACTGTCTAGAGAATTTGTCATGAAGGATTTAGGAGGTGTAAAATAAATTATAGGCATGAGGATAAAGCATGACAGGGAAAATAAGAAATTAGTTTTGTCATAGGAAAAGTACATAACCAAGGTACTTGATCGATTCAGTATAGGAGGTGCTAAGCTGGTTAGCACTCCATTAGCTAATTACTTCAAGCTTTCTAAGGAGCAAGGTGCGAAGATGCAGGAGAAACGAGACTACATGACTAAAGTCCTATACGCATTAGCTATTGGGAGCTTCATGTATGCTATAGTGAGCACAATGCCAGATATTGCTCAAGTACTGAGAGTTGTTAGCAGGTTCATGAACAACCCCGGGAAGGAATATAGGGAAGTTGTGAAGTGGATTCTTAGATACCTGGTAAGTACTGTGAATGTAGGTTTGTGTTATGGAGGATTGAAAATCAAGCTACATGGCTATGTAGATTCAAATTTGGCAGAAGATATCGACAACAGAAGAAGCACTACAGGGTATGTCTTTACTTTGGGTGGTGCTGCAGTCAATTAGGTCTTTCAGTTACAGAAGATAGTATCCATCAGTATAACAGAAGTAGAATATGTTGCAGCTACAAAAGCGTGCAAGGAGAAGATATGGATGCAAAGTGATGCACTTTAGACTTGAAGTAGAATATGTTGCAGCTTTAATTAGTCTTAGACTTGAAGACGGAGAGGTGGTGCACTCTAGATGTATAAGACGAAGGATTATGGTGATGTGTCTCCAAGTAAAAAATTATTGAGGTGTGGAGCTAGCACACCAATGCCATCATTGATGGGGTTTTCCTCCTTGGTTTAGAGGAGAGCTAGTGCAAACAATTGTAAAAAGGATGTTTTTCACTGTGCTGCTTGACCAGTCGAGTGGGCTTCTCGACCGGTCGAAGGGAGCTGCTCGATTGGTCGAGGCTCGCTTGACTCGAAGTCCAGCGAGCAGGATTTTTTAGGCTCGACCAGTTAAGGGTCCGCTTGACCAATCGAGGACCTGGCTTGATTAGTCGAGGGTTACACAGATTGTGCGCGGATTTGGTGCGGACTACGTAAATTTGAGGCGGTTTAGCAAAGGTACAAAACGAAAGTTGCCTAAACTATAAATATGGGTCTCTAGGGCTATTTTAGGATAATATATTTTAATCTAATATAAAGGGATTAGGGTTTCCATACATCTAAGGTGAGGAAGAGAAAAGAGGTTAGAGAAAAGGGCTATCTCTATGCATGTGAGCATCAGAGAAGGTGAGTATATTGCTTGTAACTTTGTTTTCTTCTTAGTGAAAGTTTGCACCCATGATTTTTTATCCTTGTTGGGTTTTTCCATGTAAATTCTATCTTGTGGTTTGTTGGTATGCTTGGATTCTACTTCTAGATTATATTTCTTCCTGTTTATCATTTGTGGGTGAGACAGAAGATTGGATCTCGATTCACTTGTGTTGTTGGCGTGCTGCACAACAGGCAGTTTCCACATGTGTTGTGTGCTCCCTCCTAAGTCGTAACTAATAATTTCAATGCGTAAGTTTGCACTGTAATATTGATAGTGTCTATCTTTCTTTGCTTGGGCCATGTGTGAGAACTTTTAGAACCTAACCAATATATCAAAAGTCATGGGACCCATCAATCTAGGCTCTTTAAACGGTTGGGATTGTAACACATACTCTCTCATCATCTTTCAGGTTGCAACCCATGCCCCCCTCTCTTACTCATCTTTCAAGTTCTCAAATCTCTTCCAAGTCTTTTTTCCAAACTTCCTAAGATCAAGGCCTCGTCCTAAACCACCAGATTTTCTTCGGAATCTGCCCATTCTCACCTAATAAATACCAAACACGGTCAAGGATCCTCAAGGTGGTTCGCCTCTCTCTTCTTTCTCTCTCAAGCACTCGAGCTAGGGCTGAGCTCCGTCTGGACCATTTTAGCCCATAATGCTCGTTTCGTCTTCAGGGCTTTCTTTACCGGAAAACAATGATACTTGGGCATGGTACGATTTACCCATAAGCAGGAACAGAAAAACTGTGTATGTATCGTACAAGTATCCAGATCTAAACCGTTAATAAAGTGGGACCACTTCAGATGAACGGTAGATAAATATTATATTTAAAAATTATGTCCTGCCCGTCTGAGTGCAACAAATACACACACAAACACACACTAACAGATCTGTTTAATCAATGGTTCTGATTTTTTCAGTGCATACTATCAAAAATTTCTCTCTACTGAACGGTATGGATTATATTACAGTGGATTGGACGCATTGGCGAAGTTCGCTCATGTGTTATCTATGATCATAGAGACACGTGTGATAAGGATGTGGACATACATGTGCCCATCTTCCTGTTGAACTCACGAGAGAAAATTGAAACGAAGTATCTCGTCCACGTGCTATCCTGACTCACGTGTGGCCCATATATCGGCTCAATTCACTCATCATGTGGGCCACAATCCTATAAGGAAATAGGTGATTTGGTCAGCTTAACATAGTTTGATAATTGATTCGAGCTGAAGAGCGGATTCGAGTTCTAGCTATTTTCGAGCCAGGTTTAAGCTGACTTGAGTTTTATTTTTTTTGGATAGATTGAATTTAGCTCATTTAATTGGTTTAATTTTGTAAGTGTAGACAAGAGAAGTGAAGTAAAGAATAAATGAACAATAAAACCCAAAGCTCATGAATCAGAGTCTATAATAAACAAAACAAAAGTTAAGGCAATACTCTATTCAAGGTTTGAGCTGAACCAAACTAAGTTGACATATGTCTTGGGCTTAGCCCGATTTTTAAAACGAGCTGGGATCTCTGGCTCAGCCTAGGTTGAATAGACTATTCGAGGCGGACCAAGCTGAGCTAAATCGGGTTAAATTGAGCGAGCTAACTGAGATAGCTTAGTTTGTGTTCAGCTCTTGTGATGGGTGATTATTGGTTCAAGTTGGCCCACCATAAATTCTATGTGAAATCCACTCCTACTATCAGGTGGGTTACTCCATATTAAATTCAGGGTTGGAAAAATCAATCCCATCAGTAATTTAGGTGGACTACACAATTGAAAATAACATATGTGGCAACACTTACCCTCCAAACTGTTTCCTATGGTATGACCGTGATTCAAGTCACGCATGTGTCTAATTTTTGGAGCTACGCCTAAATTTAGCGTGGAATCTACTGGTTAGAATACATTTCATATAATCATCACAATAAGTTCTATAAAAATCAATGGTACCGTAGACATCTGTATCTCAGGTTCCCTTAAGGTATGCCCCACATGAATTACGAGTCAGCCTTCTTTCTTGGCCTTGAGCCTTAAGTGAGATTTTGCATCTAATGATGGGAGCGAATTTCAAATTTACATCAACGTGAGCCAGTAAAACATAAAGGGTTGCATGTTCTCCAAACCTTTGAAATATAAAACCTGAAATGAAATTTTATGATGCCAATCCTTTAATTTCTGATGGGGCGAAATGTGAAGTGCATGTGTGAAATCCGCATGTGTAATCACACTTTAGGTTCTAGGCAAGAAATAAGGGTGACATTTGATTCATGTGGGGGCATACCAAAGGTAATAGATAAGAAAGAGATGTCCACCCTTAAACAAGGGAAGTTACTTTCAGTTGGTACAGGGGAGAAGTAACTTTTAGGGATGTCACTTCTCTTATAAGTCACTTGCATTCAAACAGGCCCCTAAACATTTACTGGCGACCGTGATAGACAATTAAGGAGATAAGTGCGACAGCCCTCCACATTCAAAAGAAAAAGTACTCATATTGGCCAGTGAAATGTTCAAATCTATCAGAAATTTGTAGCATTCTCCATTCGCGCCGGCATTCAATGGCTCAATGATCTGGATTACCTAACCATGGACCCCACTTGTCAGAGTTAAAATCACGTGCATGTAGTGAGCAAATTGCTGGAAGCGGATCGGCTGGTGTCCCACACACCAGCTGCTGTAGATACGTGTCGTGTGAAAACGAGCGCAGACGATCCTCCAGCTCCGGTTCAAATGAGAACAAAGTTACATGGCCAGCAATGAATTATTTATTATATCCACCCGTTCATCCATTGTTTGAGATAATTTTACAGAATTAAACAAAAAATAAGTCATATCCAAACCTCAAATGGACCGCACCAAAAATAACAGTGAGGATGATGATTTTCACGGTTAAAATATTCATTGGGCCCACCATAACGTTTATTTTCCATTCAATCGGTTAATAATGTCAAAAATATATGGATGAAAGGAAAAACAAATTTCATATTTATCCAAAACTTCTAGTACCGATTGGGTTTCAATGGTACATACTTAATTCTCAACTTTTTTTTATTTCTTTGCAGTGTGGTCCACTTAATCTTTAGATCTATCTTCATTTTCACCTGAAGACTTGATACGAGCTTGCCAAATGTATAGTCGGATAGGATATAACAGATACTTTATGATGGGACTCACAGGAGTTACTGACGTCAATACACCAGCTAGATAGCTGATCTGTGATACTTTTTGGGCATGATATGCTGGGTGGGGCCCATTGAAATTTACGTGAGAAATTCATTCCTTTCGTCCGTTTTTCGAGCTCATTTTAAGACGTGAGACAAAAAATGAGATGATTCACAGGTCAGGGGTCACACGAAAGGGAAATTTGAGGAAAAAAAATTGAGATGGATACAAAAGTTAAGGGTCACACGAAAGGGAAAATAGGGAAATAAATTTCCACCGTCGAAACCTTTTTAGGCTCAACCTTGATGTTTATATGCTATCCAAACCCTGTATAAGTTCATTTCAAATGAGATTAAATGAAAACACCGAAAATATAGACTGATACAGAACTTTTACGGTCATAAGAATGCTTCAACGGTGCTCACCGAATGCCCAATATTTCCTCTCATGTGGCCCACTTGAGTGCTGGATATAACTATTTTTTGGTCGCACGTCATAAAATGATATCTCAAAACGGATGGACGGGGTGGATTTCACACAAACATCTCCTTGGCCCCCACCCATCATCCTTGTGCAGGAAGTTCCCGCAAAAGGCTTTTGCAGGAAATCCGCGTCCGTATGGCCATTGTCTAGACTAGAACTTCGTTCTTTGAATCCCGCTCCCCCCTCTCCCCTCTCCCTCGTAGTAAAACCCCAGCACTTTCCTCTTTCAATTATCAGACGCGCGAATATCTGACAACCGTACATCAAGAACAACGGAGAAGGCCTCGAATCCCAACAGATTCCAGAGGATTTGAGGTGGAGCTTCAGATCTCGATCCCGAAATGCGACGATGGCGTGAAAGAAAATGAAGATTTCAGATCTCTCGTCCGGATTCTAAACCCTAGATATCAAGGTACTCAAATCTCCTCTTTTTACTTCACAATCTTGGATGATGAGGTCGGACAAGAAAATTGCCGTCCACTTCGTTCCAAAGTGTAGGTCCCACATTCTGCCCTTGCTACCCAGGGATCCCCGCCGTTCGTCCAAACGGCCGTCAGGCCATTGACGAGTGACATGGTGAAATTCTTACTAATTAGAGATCATTTGTTCTCGTTACAAGGATGAGTTACAATGTTCAGATTTCGACATGTATGGACAAGGAGGTCTCTGATGAGTCATTTTCCCCGTAAGTGGAGCATCCACAGTTGGACTGACTAGATGGACGGTCTGGATCAGAAAGGGAGGCATCTAGATTTTATTGCTGATTGTTATCATGTATGTCAGTGAGATTGCTGGCTTTTATGTGGAATCATGTAGTGTTTAGCCTGAATCAGCAGCATTTTAGTTCAACCCAACATTCCGTCAGCATCCAGTGACCTAGACCATGTATATATAGTGGATAGCCCCAATGTTGATGGCTCTGCAAGAAACGCCCCCCGAAACAGTCATAGCCACTGGATTCTGCGCTGCACATGGCTTGTGGTAAATAATATGTGGCCCATTGTCCAATTTTAGTGGGAATGTCTACATGTTGGATGGTTTGGTGTGTAGAGTTGAGGATATATTGGTCCTTTTTTTTCTATTCTGGATGTACAATGCAATTTTGGTAGTCATATTCCATTTCATTTGGAAAATGCAGTTAGATGTTTGGGGTAGTATAAATGATCACGGGGCTCTGTGTCCACCAGTAGGTAACCTTCGTCGCCATCAGCATTTGGTATTCTCTCGATACCTTCAACAGTTCACTGAAAGCATTTGGTGTAATGAACCACAAGCCCTTCAGAAAGAAAGAAAGAAAGAATAAAGGTTGTGGGAACCGACAGTTACGTAGGTTACTGGGCCAATGCAGCAGGAATGGGAGGAAAAATTCTAAGGAATAAAAAAAAGTGAAAAATTGGATCTCTGTCCAATGGATCACACCTGCCAAGAAAATATATTTTGTTTCGGTTGAACCCATAGTCACATATGAAATAACTAATGGGATGAATTTAGGAACGATTTTTCCCCAGTGTCTAGCTATTAAAAGTTTAAGAGAAATACTAGGGAGGAGGCTTGCCACTTTTGCCCACCATCCAATGATGCAAACTGTTTATTTAGAAGGTTGCATTGTTGATGGGCCACATGGGAAGTTACCCATGGCTTGGTGATTCTTACCATCCTTATGAGGTGAGTTGAAAACAATGATCTAGATTTCAACACCACTATTGACGAGGATCTCCATCCAGTGGATGTATATGCATATTTTGCGCATGGAGACCATTCATGCTTCTGAACCTTCTTATTTACTAGATTTGTCAAAAAGCTTCAATTGCGAAAAAAAATTGAAGATTGGTATTTAAGATTGTTGATGTTGATGCTAAAGAGGAAACTAGATCTATTCCTGAGGCTCGTTGTGTTCGCAATGTAAATATTTATTCTAGAAAATGCTATGCAAATCTTGAGGAACTTTCTGATATCCTTAGGTATGAGGGTAGTTCATGGAAGCAATGGCACTTGAATTCTAGAGCCACTTGGCTTCAAGAAGATGGACAAAAACACTTCTTTCTTTCATCGTTTTGCAATTCTAGGAGAAGGAAGAATGATATTTCAATACTATTGGAGAACAACATCCTTGTGGAAGAGCCAGATTGTTTTGGAATCATTGAATGTAGATTTTTTTTTTTAATTTATTTTTTTCAAAATCTTTACATGGAGGAAGAGCTTAAGACATCAACCCTATTTGGAATTTTGTACAATGCTAGCAAGTTGATTGTTAGAAGGAAAATTCAATTTGGATGAGGCCTCTTGAGTGCTAGCATATCAAGTGTTATATGCCAACCGAGTATCAAATGTATCATAGAACTCCCTTTTCATGATAACCATTTGATTCATAAGGGCGTTATTGCCACTTTCATTACACTCATCCGTTAGGAAGGTTGTATGATGGTTTTGGACTACGTACAAATTAGCTTGTCAAAATTGTAGAAAATCCTTTGTGGTTCTTGTGTATTAGTTCCATGAAGTTATGCGATTCATTGTCCTCCTTTTAGGGTGCTTTTATAGAGGACCATCATATCATCAATAGCATCCTCATTGCTAACAAATTCATCAAATCTGAAAAGAGGTAATGCAGGGGCATTTTTACACCGGGCTCAAGTGGGGTGGCCTGTGGGATGCAGGGCCACATTCTGGGTGGGCGGCTGGTGTGAGGGGGGCCCCACCCATGTGAGATGGGTGGCTCATGTGAGGCAGAACCCATGTGATGTGGCGCCCATGAGGGGGGTTTGGCTGAAGACCTAGCCTATGGATGTGGGGCCTGGGCTATGAGATAAAGGGATTAATTCATCACACTCTATCAGTTCGAGCTTTTAGAGCAAGTAGTTAGTTGTCCTGCATCAAGAGGACTCTCTCAGGCATTATTTGCAAGTATGGTATAGGAAAGGCATATGATTAGGTGGAGTGGTCAACGTATTTATTAAGAAGAATGGGTTTATATTTGAAAGAAATGGATTGAGAGACCACTTCTTCAGCCCATTTTTCCATTTCTTTAAAGCGACCTATTTTTCCGTTTTGATTAACGCATCCTCCTTAAAGGCTACTTTAAAAGCTTGAGAGGTTTTTGACTATGAGACCTCCATCTCCTTTCCTCTTCTATGATAGTTGCAGAAGGCTAGAGTAACTTGATCTTTGCTACCTCAAGTTTGGATATCTTGAAAAGTTTCTCTATGGGATCTTGTGTAGTGTAGTATCATGTCCACATTTTGTGAATGATAGAAACATATGAAAATTTTGTTTCATCAAAGTGATTATAAGGTTTTCTAAAGCAATTCCGGTTTTCGATGAACTTTGGGGAATGTGAAATGTGTTAGAGCCAATGTCATGGTGTGTCGCAACTGCCGTTATGGGGCTATAATGGTTGTTACATGGCTGTAATAGTGGTAACCTTTACACATTATGGGGTCGTGACCGTTATAACGACAATTTTGGAAAAAAAATACATTTTTATGGCCATTGTAACGAACCGTTATGAGGCCGATGCTTTTTTTTTTTTTTTTTTTTTAAAAAGATAAGAAAAATACCGTAACAACTATTATAACCATATTGAAATAGTAATGGTAGTCGCCATTATGGCCACTGTTACCATTATGAAATACCTTGGCCGATGTTGTTGCGAGAGGTAGTTGCTGAGGACTTATGACGCAATCCAGGAGTAGGCTACACAATCCTTCCAATCAATGATGTGGGCTTTGTGATCTATCCTATTAGTAAAGAAGACCCATATGATCCATAACAACAATTACTTTGGTAGTCAAGTAACCAATTTAAAGAAGGATGAGTTAATACATCCTTATTTTCATCACTTATGCTGGTCATCTTTCAACACTAAATTTTCTTTGAAAGGTAATGGAATTTTTATTAGAAAGAGCACCGAGATGGCACAGAACTTGCGACCCTAAAAAAAAAAAAAAAAAAAAAAATCCAATTTCTCAGACCCTTTATACAAGAGGTTTATTATGTCTCCTGCTCATTAGATGAGCTGGTAGAGATAAGTGTAGTGTGTTTGAGTGATATAGGGTTCAATACTTGGTAGTGTTACCTTTAAAAAAAAGAGATCCATTCCACGACAAATAACATCCCCCTACTTTTGACCCGCTCCAGTCCATTACTTTCATTTAAAAAACACCTCTGATTCCTCTCTCCCCAAACCACCCAAACACCGGCCAGCAAGCAAAGTTGCTAAAGAGCCCTCGCTTTTTTTTTTTCAAAGCCCCAACACATGCCATGCCTCAAGGAGCTAGCCAATTGACCGAGGCATTATCCAATTGATGCTAAAACTTCTAAGGAAACTGCCCAAAATTTGGTGCTCAAACAAACAATGAATGAAGAGTCGATTAACCGATTTTGCTCGCAATGCACATGAGATATACGTTAGGGTTCATCACCCCCCTTTTTTAGGAGGCTATCTACTGTCAAAACCTTTTCTCTTCTCAGTGGCCATCCAAAAAGCACACTGTTCCCACTTGGACCTTGAAGCATGCAACAAAAAGATCGCTCGGAAAAGCTTTCCAAACTGCCTTGCCAGACTAACCAATCTTGATCTCCTTTCATTGGGCAAGATAACTGGATGCAAGTAAGGAGCACTACAAACTCCTACACTTCATCATGAAGGAACCTATGGTAGGGGGACCACACAACAAACTCACCACAGTAGGAAAAACAACTAGTAAGTCTGATATTGCGCTCCGTGGAGTGACGAGCAATACTCGGGAACTGTAGACACCCCACCTAGTGGTCGACAAATCAATCAGTGAACTCAATCCGACCTAGTCAACTCAGTCCAACCAATCAAACCGAGTCAATCTAGTCAACCCAATCAGCTCAAAAACAAGCCCAACTTTAGGCCCAAGTCTAAGCCCATACATAGGCCGACTAGGGTTTAGGATCACAATGATGTAAAATCAAGAGGAACAAAAGTAGTACATTGCCCCAGAGGCCTGCATGCGAAAAATAGAGAAGATCCATATGGTGGGCAACACATTGTGTGCTGCCTGCCATGTGATAATTCTCCAACTTTCGTAGGGAGGTTAGGTGGAGTGATGATGTTAGCTAGACTCCTTGGTAAATTGCCACTAGGAAGGCAAAAGATGTTGTTGCCCTCACCCTTAGCCAAAATTACGTCTTTTGCCATTGATCCAACTGCCTGGATTGTGCCATGTGGCAACAACCAATCCAAACCCTTAAGAGTCTTTTCACCCATAGACTTCCTAACAATTACCTACAAATCAGCCCAAAATTCTATAAATAGCCTCCTCCTCTCTCCTTCTAAGCATTAAAAAAAAAAAAAACTTCCAATCCCTTAACTTCACATCTTTTAAGCATCCAAGCACCCCGTTTCATCCCTCCACCAAGGAGAAGAAGAGTTGTAGGAAAGGAGTTCCAGCCCGGGTCACCCAACCAAGCTCAGCCTTCAACCGCTTGAGCCACCAAAGCACCAATCCAACTTCTCTTCTCCCATTCCCAATAGAGAACCTGATTCCATCATGAAACTTAGACCTCCACTAGCAACTCCATTCCAAAGCACTGAGGCTTTATACAAGGAAGAGTCCTTGACCTATACCCTTCATCATGACTTTCGTACTTGTTATCTATCATTGATTCATTCCCCTCCAAAGGGCACCCCTCCATCACAAACCTCCACAACCACTTCCCCAATAATGCAATGTTCATCATCTTCAGCAATGTTCATCACCTCCTCCCAGCGTAACCAGTGAAATTTTTTCTTCTCTTTCGAGCCTTGCCACAGAAAATCATGCCTTAGTCTGTCTAACCTAACCGATACCGATCTTGGCACCAAGATAGTGACATGAAGTAGATTGGCAAGTTTGATACATCAACCTTAATTAGGGCGTTTCGGCCCCATGAGACAAACACTGACAATTCCATTTGGATGACTTCCTTTCAAATCTTTCCACCACTCTGTCCCGCATGTTTTGTGGGCCTTCCTATGCACACCAATAGACCAAGTTAAGTGGAAGGGAAAGATATTGCTATATGCCCAAAAATTTCTGCCATTTTCTCTACTTGCCTCTTGGAGATGCAAACAAACAACATCTCAATCTTTGCTAAATTAACCTTCAACCCCAACATTGCTTCTAAGTACCTTATGATCATCCTCAAGTTGTCCACCGTAGAAGCATCGACATTACAAAAGAGGATCGTGTCATCAGCAAATTAAAGGTGAGATATCGGCGGGCTCGACCTCGCCATACTAAAACCGCAAAACAATCCAACCTCTTGCTCATGATCTGACATCCTACCCAAAACTTCAGTTACCACCACAAAGAAGAAGGGTGGAGAGCGGATCGCCTTGCCTGAGACTCCAAGAGCTTTTCAAAAATCCTTTTGAAGATCCATTTAAGAGGACCGAGAACCTGGTTGAGTTGGTACACTCCCGCATCCACCCACTGTAGCCAATCCTGTCCAGCATGTAATGTAAGAAGTCTCAATCAACATGGTAGTAGGTCTTCTCAATTTCCAACTTGCAGACTACGCCTTTTGTTCCACTCTTGTGTCTCGAATCAAGGCACTCGCAGGCTAGAAGAGCACTATTCAGAATTTGCTACCCCACAACAAATGCTCCTTGAGTCTTAGAAATGATACTTGCTAGGACTGCTCGGAATATGGTCGCTAAGACCTTGGTTAGAATCTTGTACAATCCTCCAAGCAAGCTAATAGGTCTAAAGTCCACAAGTTGCCCACACCTATTACCTTCAGAATAATAACAATGTAAGAAACCCCAACATCTACCTATAATCACCCCCTCATGAAAAATTCATCCATGAAGTTCATGCCCCTTTTCACCACTTATCAAAAGACTTGGAAAAAAGCCAACAGAAATTCGGAGCCCTCTATCCCTTCCTAGAGAGTTCATGAGGACCTACACTCTCTCTTCAGAAAACAGGCTGCTCAAGTAAAGCAACTTATTCTGAAGCCAGGCACGAAAGTGGTAAATTATCCAGGTTTGTCCTGCTCCCCCCTTAGTCAACAAATCTTTATAAAGTATGACCATTGCATCGTATACCCTTTCTTTCTTAGTGCTCTCTCTCATTCCACAACAATGTTGCTTATCTTGTTACACACTAGCTCGAGTGTTCGCAATTTTGTTGAAGAGTCTTGTATTTTCATCTCCCTCTTTTAGGCAAGTGGCATATAAATGTTGCCTCCATTTGATCTCTTCTTTCTTTAGACAATACGAATATTCTTGAATTGGCTTTAGATAAAGCTTCCTTTTTTCCGCCAACAACTGTTCCTCTTCCTCCATGTCAAAAGCGTGAAATTTGCGAAGGACACTTTCAATTTAAATTTCAATTTTAATTTCCTGCTTCCCCAAAACACTTCCCTCTTCCACCCGTTAATCTTCTTATTCAAAAGCTTCCACTTCTAACTTAATTTGAAGCCAGCATAGCCCTCCACCTCAAAGGACTGCCACCATTCTTTAATCAAGATGGAGAAACCCTCCACATCTAATTACATCAACTCGAACTTGAAGGGTTTCAGGCCTCAATCTTCTTCCTCATCCTCCAATATGATTGGACATGGGCGTCGGAAGCCCACATTGGGAGAATTGTAGGAACATTTCTATCCATCTTCCCGAGAGAAGAAAACTATCAATCCTTGACATCACCACCCAATCTTTACAGTTGGACCAAGTGTACTTCCCACCTCCATCGGAAGATAAATCAGTTCATGCACATCCACCCAATCCAAGAAATCCATCATGTTGTGGGTAATTCTCCCTCATGTCGACTTTTCGAATATAAATTTGGTAGCATTAAAATCGTCACCTACACACCATGGACAATCAACCCTGCCTGAGCCGCACTTAACTATGCCCAAAGATCATTCCTTAATGCTGTCAAATTTGGCCCATAAACTGTTGTGAATATCCAAAGGAAGCCGTTGGCAAACACAAACACCACAAATTCACCTTTGCCCATAAGGTAGTGTCCCAAGCCACCATAATTCCCTCGAAAAATCCATTGTAGTCAATAGCCACCCAATCCTTGTCCTTGGCATCTCATAGAGAGTCGAGGAGTCTCTTGTCAAAGCCCAAGTTTTTGTTTCCTGAAAAGAAATTACCTAAGCTTTTGATCTTTTGCAAATGTCCCAAATTTGCTCCCTTTTCACCTTGCAGCCTAGACCCCACACAATTCCAACTCAAAACCTTCATTTGGGAATTGATCTTCCTCTGAGACACTTCCTTGTTTCCCTTGGAGCATTCGTAGATGTGTTGTCCACTTTCAACGTTGGACTAACAAGCTCTTTTCTTTCTTTTAGAGAACAATAGAACATCATGTGAAGAGCAACTTGATGCTTTTATTTACCTTGAGCCTCCACATAGTAAAGTAAAGCAAGATAGTCCTTATCACTATCCCTAAATATCACTCCCGCTCCCTAATCCACCGCTTTCCTCTTACAAATGTAGTGTGACCATCTACCCTATTGACCTTTTCTAACTTCACATCTCCTGGGATAACTTGCATGGATCTCATCACTTCCTGTTGCCACCTATCTCAAGCACGTTCTGATGACAACCATTTGCATCTCTTGGCCCTTGCTTCTTTAGCCCAAGAAAGAAAGGGACTTCCACTATCTCGTCTACCTGCGGCACCACTAAAGGGTAGTTGACTGAAAACCACTAGACTCCATGCCTAAGTAAGACTAGTGCTTGAGCCACTCTCTTGAAGTTCTGGGAATAAGGCCACATCCCTTGTCGAGCCTTCAGGAAGGCTTGCATATGTGCCACCTTGATAAGTAAAAAACACACAAGCCACCATTGGGGAAAGAGTCACACATTCCGAAGCAGACACATGCGAGAAGAGCTCCATGCCTGGGACACTTGGATGAACCGAAACATTGACCTCACCATGTGTCGACATAACATGAGAACATGTGTCCTCTAAAGCCTAGAAGGACCAACTCGAGACTACTCTTTAAATCGCCATATGCATCCCGAGCCTCCGTCATAGCCTCCCAAGTCTCGAGACTTGAAGTCGAGTTAACTGTTTTCCTTGGACTACTTGGCTCGTAAACCACTTTTCCTCTAACCCATCACGCCCAACCATTGAGGCGTTACTTTGGAGTTGCAGGTGGCTGGCAGCACACGTGTTCTCTTCTCATCCTCCTTGCTGCTTGGTACCTGATAGAGAGGGAATGTGCCCTAGGTGTGCTGCAAAGGCCGTTACAGGGCCGTAAAGGCTGTTACGTAAAGGTAACGGTGGCAACCGTTACACGTTATGGGGTTGTAACGGCCGTAACAGCTGTTATGGAAAATAAAAAAAAAAAGACCTGTAATTGCCATTAACGGCACGTTACGTCCCCTATAAAGGCAATAATAGCCCTGTAATGGTCTATTACGGGACAAACATAGGATTTTCATACTTTTTAATCAACACTACACGTTGTGGGGTTGTAATGGTCTACTGTTGCACGTCCATACTCGGGGAGACCCATACTTTAGTAAGACATGGGCTTGAGAATACATTGGTGCTCAACCACCCCCTTGCTCTCCACTAACCACTTCTTAACATTTGTTGAAGTTTCATCCCTCTACAACCACTTCTCCTCCCCCAAACACCTCTAATCCTCATCCTTCCTTGCTCCCATCCCCAATCTCCCGCCTCGAGACTCCACCACCACATCCCTATAGTCAGTTTCAGAAATCTCCCCCTTCTCTGCCCCTTTCCCTTCCCTTAAGAGGTCTAGAGGTTGCCACCTCTTCGCTCCTACACTATCCCATGGTCTCGAAGTCTCTCCTCCCCATTTAGTCCTAGGCTCACCCCTGACTCCCTTTTTTCTCTTTTCCTTATTGTTTGGTGGTTCACTGAATTCGTCCTATAACGTGCCCTTTGGATTGAAAGCTTTAGCCTATCAAAGCTTCTCATATTCAGAGCCTTCATAGTAGCAACAACCACCTCTTTCTCTAGCCGAACAAAAGCAAAGCCCCTTAACTCTTTGGTACCTTTCCACCTCGGTACCCCCACCTCCCTCACCATTGCATCCCTTCAGAACATGCCCTATTGAGGTTAATATTCGTCCACCCTCTAGGAAATTCTCCACAAACAAGATTGGTGGCTCTAGGATGGGATGAGATACCAACTCTGCTTTCTTCCCTTCCGAATGCATCTTCCTTCCTACTTGCACCCAACTTCCACCTTCCATATATATATATATATGAAAGATAATGGAATGTGTATTGATAAAACAAACCAAAATACAAAGGAGGGAGAGTTTGCTGAGAAAGCAAACTCTGCTAAACTCCTAGAAAACGAAGGTCATAATCCTTCAAGAAGATTACATTAAACATGCCCTTTTCCTCGACATCTTCCCAAAGGAGCGACTAGATCTTCTACTCTTCCCTCCATTGGTTTCTTTCCCTTCTCTGTTTGCCTTTGATGGATCCTTTCATACAACCCAACTCTCGACCGACATCTACCATGGCTCCTATCCCCACCCATTTTGTCTCTGCGATTGGTGAGGAAAAGCCACTTCTTCCCTTCAACCCGAGCTTTATTCCTATCACATCTTCCCCCTTTCTTTTCTTTTGTTGGTGATATAAATCTTCTCTCTATTTTTCCTTCCTCATAGTCAACTTTTGAGCTCTCTGTTTTCCCTTCCTCGTGATCGGCTTCTAAAGTCGCCTTTTAGTTTCCGTTGTGACCTCCCCATCCCTTGTAACGTACGTCACAACCTTCCTCTCACACTTGTGATTTCTTCAGCTCATTAAAAAACCCCACCTAGTTGCTCCCTAATTAGTGAAAAACGGCTACTAACATGAATTGATTCTAAATAACATCCAAATGTCATGAAATTAGCCAAAGAAAGCCCGAGGTCATGCAATTCTAACATGAATTGATTTATTTATGACCAATCTTTGAGGGATGTATAGTCATGATGGGACTTAGGGTTATTTTATTCATTATTGGTTTCTTACTAATATAGATGGTTAGCATTAGATTCAAAGAATTGTTATAGTCAAAGGTTAGAAGGTTTTGCGCTTTTATATATATACTAATTTGTAGATGCGACCTAACCAAGAGAGGACCATCTGATACCCTCTCCTAGTCCTCTGGAATTGGTGAAGTTAGTGGGAGCTAAAAATAGCAATTGAGGAGGATGAACTTGTTCAGTTGAGGAAGATTTGTCTCCAAAGAGTTTTATTGGCTTTATTCTGTCTATTTTGATAGTTGAACCAGATCAGTAGGTGAGCTCCAACTTGGGTTTGAATGAGTGTAGGGTGACAAGATGGTCAACACGGTGTGTCATAATGGCTGTTGAGTACCGATAACGGCGACAACCATTTCGGGTTATGGAGTTGTAACGGCCGTTATGGAGAAATGCTTGTGTGCGGCTGATACAATTTTTTTTTTTTTTTTATTATTTTTTTTTTAAAGAAAAAAAAGGGTGCCATAATAGGCGTTACAACTTGTATAGTAATGGTACCACCACTGCCATCACGGAATACTTTGGTGGTCAAAAGATTTTCTGCAATTAAAGGTCAGATGCTGAGTTAGTGGCGTTCCTTGATGTAGATGCCCACGCTTGAGGGAAAAGAATCCTAATTGGAAAGGAATTTGAGATTGAAGAGGTAAAAGAAGCAATATTTGCACTGCATGGGACAAGGCTATGGAACCCTAGTAAGTGTTTACGACTGTCAATTGTCTCGAGTTGGTTTTGAATTTAAAAAGGGTATTTGGCAGCATGAGTTGGATGCAGTGGTGCTTATTGATGTCCTTAAGAAGTTGCTCCCTCTTTTAGTGAGAAGGTTGCTCATGTTTGGATGTTGTTCACAAATGGCACTTTCTCTTACAAAGGCTTCCTCAAGGTTCTCCTATCAGCAAGGTCCTAAAGCATCCCTTTCACAAATATTTTGGATTGTTAGAGCCCTCATCACTCAAAGCCTTTGGATGGAAATGGCTAAAGCCTCCAAAAGAGGAACATCAACATTTTATATATTTGCTTCATGTGTTTGAAGGAGTCTAACCATTTTTTTTTTTTATTTTCCTTCATTGTGAGGTGGCTTCAAATATTTTGGGCTGTTATTATTATTATTATTTTTTGATAGCTTGGGTCTGTTTGAGGTCAATAGAGGACCTTTTGGATAGATGGTCAAGGCAAGAGGTAAAGTCCTTTGGCACATGCTTTTGCTTGTGGTTATGTGCAATATTTGAAAGGAGTGAAACAAATTAATCTTTGTAGGCATTTCCTCTCATTTAGACTAAGTGAATGGAAAATTAAGATTTTCATTAGGAGTTGGGGTCTCACATAAAAAGCTTTCAAGTGGGTGACAACTTTGGACATTTGCTTCGTAATTGTTGTTGGGTCATTGATGATTATAACAATTCCCTAAAAGAAGTTGACGCTTGGAGGCCACTGCCCAATAGTTGAAACTTACAGTTGATGGTAGGCAACTCAATGTATAATCCAGAGGCGTCCCGGATAGGTGGAGTTTTAAGGGGCAATGCCGGCTCTATTAAAATGACTTTCTCCGCTCAACAGGTAATGTTCATTCAATGGAAGCTTTTAGCCATGAAAATGGTATGGAAGTCTTCTCAAACATTTTGTGTGGCCACTAATTGTGGAAGGGTATTGTTGAGTGTGAAATATTGTATATTCCCCCCTTATTATGCATTGGTTTTATGTGCATAGAAGTGCTTAACTGATCCATTTACATGAGTTTTGCTATGCGATGTGATTTGAAGAGCTAAAGATGAAAAGATGATTAAAGAGATGTTTTAAAGCTCAAAGAATGGCCTATTGAAGACTTGGAGATTTGGAGGTGATAAATGAAGAATACAAGTGCCAAAGACCCAAGAAAACCAAGCATAAAAGAGAGAAAAGATTGGAAAAATCGCAAGTGCAATAATAAATTTAATAGACTGTTCGGTCCCACAGAAGAAGGGTTCACTTCGACCGAAGGTGCACGGAACAATCCAACGACGAAACTGTGATTTCTAGGCTTAATTCGGCTTGACGTTTGGTGCGACCAAAGGAAGATAAATACTTCAGGTGTTATTGGAAGAAATTTGGTGTGACCGAAGACATGTTCGGTGCAACCGAAGCTTATTGTCGGCTGCAGCCGAAGCGGGATGAATTGTGAAAGTTTGAAGTCGGTTCCAAGTCGGTGCAAACATTTACTATTTAAAGGGGTGTTTTTAGTCTTTTAAAGTACGAATTAGGAAGGCTAAGATTGTTAGCTTATCTGTTTTGCAAAGGATTGATCTGTTAAATCCATTGATCTATCGTTGACACCAGGCATGATAGATGCTTTGAATTCCCTGCGATCAATACTTGGTGTTTCATGTGGGAACTAGATCAATTGAAGTTCAATTATAGTTGGTTTTTGATCTATGAATTAACTGCTTTATTATCCGACTGGATAGGATAGGACTCCGATTCCAGTTGGGTTATCTGTTTGAATAAAGTGAATTAGACGTTAAGGATGGCTAAAGTAGATCCTTGGCGATTAGTGTTTAGTTTTATTATAGTCCAGTTCAAATTACACAATTATACAATTACTTCTTAAAATCGAACCTGTTTTACATAATAGTTCTACTTCTGAAGTAGTTTAGAAGGCACACCATTATAAGTCCCTGTGGATATGATCTCAGTCTCACTCTCACCGGGTATCTCAGCCCTGCACTCGGGGTTTGCTCTCAACAGATATTTGCATAATGTTATTCAGGTTAGATTGCAGATCACTTAAATGGAAGCGGCGGCTAAGTATTATTTGAAGGGAAGGCCACGACAACATTGCTGAATCTTTAGCCGAAGAAATGCTTTCGAAATAATGATTTGAATTTGCAATTCCTATCCTTTATGACATGTCATCCTTTCCTTTCTGTTTTAAGTTGCTGATGAAATAAAATTAGTGGTCTCACAAGTTTTTTCCCTCAAGTTTGGTGACTTTATCACGTTGAGTTTTACAAACATTATATATATATATATATAAACCTTGGCAATTTTATCATATCGAACAATTTGGACAGGATTTTGTATCTCTTCTTTTAATAATATCTGGTTGCTTATAAAAAGACCTTTAAGAACTCACTTAGTTACATACAGTACATTGCTTTGCCTCTTTAAAAATGTATTGCCAAATTCTTTCATGCTGCCAATACCACTTGCAGATGGCACATTGCTTTGCCTCTAAGAACTCATAAAAAGTTTTTATCTTCTCCCTTGCACTGTGTTTAATATCAGCAGGTGAACTTTTAAGTTTAAGCTAATACATGCTTCTTAGGATACACGAAGTATGAATGACACATTATTCATTAAATACCATGCACTTGTATTTATAACAGCCATTTTGCTCCTTTGTGCAGATGTCTAACAATGTTGAGGAGCCCAAAGGCGAAGCACACAAGGGGATGGATGTTGCTGTATCATCTGCAGAAGTCCAAACAACCTGGCACGTCACCCTTTCAAACATCCTTCAGCAGGCATCTGTATATGGAGTAGCTGCTGGGTACTGCATTTCAGCATCACTCTTGTCCATAATCAACAAGTGGGCCATCATGGTATTCCCTTATCCTGGGGCCTTGACAGCTCTACAATACTTCACGAGTGCATTCGGTGTCCTGTTGTGTGGATGGTTGAAGCTCGTGGAGCATGATCCACTCGAGCTAAAGACCATGTGGAGGTTCCTACCCGCAGCAATCATTTTCTACCTCTCCCTCTTCACAAACAGTGAGCTCCTGCTCCACGCAAATGTTGATACCTTCATCGTCTTCCGCTCAGCAGTCCCTATATTTGTTGCTGTAGGAGAAACCGTCTACCTAAACCAGCCTTGGCCATCTCTCAAGACATGGCTTTCACTTGCCACCATATTTGGGGGTAGCGTCCTTTACGTGCTGACAGATACTCGGTTCACATTGATGGCATACAGTTGGGCTTTGGCTTATCTTGTGAGCATGTCGATAGATTTTGTTTATATAAAGCATGTTGTGATGACTATCGGCCTGAACACATGGGGTTTGGTGCTTTACAACAACCTCGAGGCTCTTTTTCTATTCCCACTGGAGCTGCTTATAATGGGCGAGCTGAAGAAGATAAAGCACGATATTAAGGACGACTCATCTGGGCATTCTTTGGGTGTGGTTTTTCCAGTGGGTTTGTCATGCTTGTTTGGTTTGGCCATCTCCTTTTTTGGATTCTCTTGCAGACGGGCAATTTCTGCAACAGGCTTTACCGTGCTCGGTATAGTCAATAAGCTCCTGACTGTTGTGATAAATCTAGTCATCTGGGACAAGCATTCTACCACTATGGGGACTATTGGTCTTTTGATATGCATGCTTGGTGGGGTTCTTTATCAGCAGTCTATAACCAAACCAAAGGCTGCTGCTGAAACAGAAGTGGTGGCAAGAGTTGGTGATGAGGAGCAACAACAGCTTCTGGAAATGGAATCCACATCAGAAGAAAACACGACTGAAAAGCCTGTTGGTTGATTCAGGGGAGGTAAAAATGAGGATTCTTTTTTTTTTTTCTGCTGTTTTTTTTTCCCAGGCAATATTCTGGGCATTTTTTTGTTGTATTCTTCATGAACATATCACTTGCTGTGAGAAGAGGAAAAAAAGGGGGGGCAAATACCTCTGCACTTACGGCTTCATTGTTTTTCTTTTGTTAGGTTTTCTTACAGATTTTAAAAGCTTTGCTTGCCCAACATACACCTTTTAAATTATTACACATGCCAACCTTGCACGTTTGACAAGGTGTTCCATGACAGTAACGGTGGCCGTAACGGCCACCACCGTTACCTTTACAATACGGGGCATAACGGCCGCCATTAACAGCCGTTACGGTCTCTCTCTCTTTTATTTATTTATTTATTTATTGAAAAACCCCCCTAAAAACCTGTATCTGCCGTGTAATGTTGATTCGAAAGTATGAAAAACCTCTATACGTCCCGTAATAGACCATTATGGGGCTATTATGGCCTTTATAGGGAATGTAACGTGCCCTTAACGGCAATTACATGTCATTTTTTTCCACAACGGCTGTTATGACCTCGTAACGTATAATGGTTGCCATCATTACCTTTACGTAATGGCCTTTACGGCACACCATGACGTTTGAGGGATGTTTGACCCGTGCAACAAGGGATGTCACAGCTGTGCATACGCCCAAAGTCATTTTTTCAGTAAGGTCCACATCTATGTGTAGGTCAGATGTCACACACATGCCTGGTTAGTACCTCCGCCCCCATGTAGAGGGATGTGTGGGGCTCACAAAAGTCCAGACTCTCATGTGCTCCTGTTGTCAATCTTCATCTTTAGACAATACAATCTTTCTCTGTGGTTGTATTTGTTTGTCTGCTGATGTTTTGAAAGGATGAAGCTTTCCAGCCTTGTAGAGGACTACTGGAGTGGGCATCTGCACTGTCTTGCAGAATTTCAATGTCCTCGAAATGCAATTTTTAAGAAATGAAAATCAGCTCCATGGATTGCGTGTATCCTCTCTCTGAGACTTGGTAAGGCGGTTCTCACTGCAGGAGATTGCAGAGGCAATACCACCTGCTGGATTCCTGCTAGAAGATACTGAAAGTGGCTAATTGGAAGGTGTGCACTTTGTGGCCACTTGTCAGGTGGGACCACAGAGAACATGCCCTGGCCCAAAAATCAGGCTGCTTTTCTTGTCAGGTAAGCAATGTATGCCAATTGAAATGCTGAACTGTTCATATTTTTTCCCTTCGGCCATTTTTCTCGAACAAACATAGCCCATTTGATTGCAGGCTATCATTCTTAGGCTAGGAAATGCTCATGTGGGGTCCAGCTGATTTGTGGCCCAGCTCTTGCATGTGTGACATGTTGGCTTGTCTGTTGCAAGTTGGCTGGACTAGGATAGTCGGCCCCCATTTTTAAAGCTGTGGTGTTGCATCTGCCATATGTATGGTGCATACCAGAGTACCTGAGTCATCAGGAATGATAATTTTGCATGGAGCATAGCCTGGAAGATAATCCTGATGGTCCATGTCTAGATTTTCTCTCTCCAATTTTGATCATTGACTCTTCATTTTAATAATCTGTTTGATAGTTTCCTGTTGGATGGTCATGATAATTGATCAGTGCAATTTCATGTTACGCTCTGTCCGTGATGGTCCCTGCAATTTGATGGAATTGATCAGAGTGCAAGTATACCACTGTACAGACCTTCCTACAATTATCATCAATAGGCACAAATAGCCTACCATCTAGTAAGTTGGATGGCCATCGAATGGATGGGTAGAAGGGATGAAATCAGTTCAGGAGCTGTGGTTTTGGAGCTTTGATTAGAGCCTGCAATATCGACAGTCTGCATTAGTGTGGATACACCAGTAAATCGGGCTACCGGGGTGGCTGTTGTAGCATTTTTCAGCATCTTCCTGAATGGCAATGATCATCCGCCTATCATTCGAATGACAGATTCAATCCTCACAACCTGATCAAAATGATAAGACTCTGCGAGGATCAAAACGAATTCCTTCAGCACTTGAAAGAGTTTGAGAATCTGCAAGACAGGCTTCTTCTTCTTCATTCCAAGGCAATTTTTGTGTAGGGCTTGGGTTGAAGATGGTAACTGATGGGTCAGTATTGCTGGCTTTGCACTGATCAGGATATAAATATTATATGTACATGTAGAGCATTCAGGACCAACCAAATTCGGGGTCCCAATGTGTAGATTGGACAGATGTTGTTGGCGGTCCAAATCGAATAGACAATGCCAAATGGTTTGTAATCGGTGCCATTTTCAGGCTATCTATGCTCTACCAATGGGGTCCATGAGTTGGACGTACAAGATTGATGTAAACAGCCTCACCATAGAGAACAACAGACAACCACCCAAGAGCTCCAAAATGCTTGCTGGGCTTCATGGAATTCAAACCGTCCAAATGGTGCACCAGTTAATACAAATAGGAGGGCAAAAAATCAGACAAATAGAACCATTATGTGTGCCCCAAAAATTGAATTCAGAGGATTTTCTGTCCGTCTGGCTCACCGAGTTCTTGATTGGCTTGAATTTTGGGTCATCCCATGTTCATTGAGTGCACATGATGCATGGTTTGGGTGGCAAACAACATTATGGTTAACTGGCTGATGCACGGTTCAGATAGCATACACGTGATTCGGTCGCCTCTGTAAGCATATCCTGGTTTTTTCATCTTTTTTATTTTTTTTTTGTATGGCTCTACTGATTTCATTTTTACAAGTGTCAATTGGATGGATGGGATTGACCGGCTAATGTAATACTTGTAACAGTTGCCCATTCAGATTCAGTGCAGGGCTGACTACATGGGTGGTGCAGATCATTGGTCCTTCCAGCTACATGGTCCATCATGGATCAGCCAAGCGATTGACTCCAAGCTCTGTGAGTCAGCTAAGTACTGCAATTGTGGAATCAGTACTCCCATCTGCTGGGCCTTGACATGGATGGCTCATGCTTCAAATTCCAAGTACTGCAATTCTGCAAATGTGGAATCAGTACTCCCATCTATGCTCCACTTGCGCGTTGGATCTGCCTCATTTTATTTTATTTTTTTGTGTACATATCTTAAAATAATATGAGAGAAGGGATGGACGGCGTGGATAAACAGACACATCACAGTGGGCCTGCCCACAAAACTGTCTGTTTGTGGCTAGAGACCGGCGAGGGTAAGACAAAATCCGCCTCCACCCTTTGTGGTCTGTATACTGCATTTATACAATAATGCGCTCCTCAAATAAAAATGTCTCACATATCCTATGACTCCGTGAAAAATAAATATATTAATCCTAAGTTATGAATAATTAACAAAAACATAAAATATACTAATCCAAACACTCAAGATCAAAGTGATTAAGGATCACAATAATCCAACCGTTCAATCGAAGGATCCACACGATCCAATAGTCTGATAGTCTTGTCCTCATGATCAAACGATTAAGACTCCTCCTCAAGTAAGTAGCCCACAAGCATAGTTTAAGACTCCTCCTCAAGTAAGTAGCCCACAAGCATAGTTTAAGACTCCTCCTCAAGTAAGTAGCCCACAAGAATATTCCTATTGTAGGGTCTTTGAAGATGCACGATCATGCATGTAGGGTCTCTGAGGCTTCAATGTGGTCTTCAGGGCTTCAGTGTGGCCAACCCAAGTCCATGCACAAGACATCGGGCTAAAAGTGAAGACTGGATTGATCTCCTTCTCCTACTCTTATGTTACACTTTAAATGGCCGAATGTCCTCATCAGATCCCTTGCAGGATTTTGGTTCTTCTTTCCCACTTGTTTTTAAAGTGATGCTTTCCAGTCTAATGTGTAACTCCCGTAACCATTACTAATGTTTGAAGACTGGATTGATCTCCTTAAGTGAAGACTGGATTGATCTCCTTCTCCTACTCCTATGGTACACTTTAAATGGCCGAATGTCCTCATCAGATCCCTTGCATGATTTTGGTTCTTCTTTCCCACTTGTTTTTATAGTGATGCTTTCCAGACTAATAAATGTGTAACTCCCGTAACCATTACTAATGTTTGAAGTTTATCGTCCTTAAACCATAAGCAAGCCGGCAGATGTTAGAGAGTCTTTTGAACTAAGCTTGATAATCACAAATTGTCATGGTTTGCCTCAACTTGGGTAAGGCCTCGGCAAAATCTTCAAATTCTGATGGGCCAAATCGAGCATATAAAGCCTCCACGAATTGTGTCCACAACATCTATGCGACTGCCTTAGTCATCCATTGATACCATTGAATCATGTTTTTCTTCAACTGCAAAGAGGCTAATGTCATCTTCTCCACCTCTAGGGTGCCATTAAATTTATAAATTGCTTGTCATGGTACATCCAATTAATGTGATCTTTGCCATTAAAACAGGGAAAATTGACCCTCAGTGGTTGCATCTAAAATGCTCCCGTATCAGTGTATCTAGTTTCTAGCTGATTTTACGCTGACCTCATAGAGGCTTCTTCAATCTGGTTTCACCTTCCAGATGGGACTGTTGCAATATGCCTGGTGAGATCTGATCTTGACAGTCCACAAGCTTCTTTGACTCTTCTTTCATCTATTTAATCTCCACTTCCAACTATTAGAATCTTGTTCCTTCCATCATAATGCCCAAGACGATGAAGTTTTATGGTATCAGGTGATAGGATCAAGGTGTCCCATATCGGTAACAGTGGCCGTAATGACCATAACTGTTATCATTATGATATGGCCCATAACAACCATTACGACTCTTTACAAAAAAAACTATTACAAGACTGTTACAGGATCGTTATGGTCTTTATTATTATTATTATTATTATTTTACTGTAATGACCATTTCAACCTGATCATGTCACATTTTGACTGTTACTGTTATGTCGTTATGTAACTAATTTAGGATACCTTGGAGAGGATTCTATTTTCCTTTGAGATTGAAGAAAAGAAAAACAAGAAAATATAGAAAGAAGAGAAGAATGACAAAGATCTCCTATGCTAAAACCAAATGACAACAACATTCTGGATTCATACATTCCATATATTTTAAAATAGAGAGAACCACCCATGAGTAGTTGACTACCCATAGGGAACACACCTACACATGACATTGAAATCCCAATCCCATTACAACAAGTTGTTATCATTGATGCAACCAAATCGAAAAGGAAGAATCTTAAATAGGATGTGTACATTTTCTTGAAAATAAAATCATTAAATTTCTCCATGGATGAAATGGAAAATAAAGTTAAAAGAATTGTTCCAAAACATTATAGCCATTATGCTAGTAATCACAATATGCACTCTTGTATCACTCTAAGCAATACATGCCAAATGGGAAGCAACTCATGCTTTAAACCCAAGGAAAATTGATTTTATTTGAAATGACCATCATAACTCTTCAAAGAGTCTTTACATGTATAAATGTTTTTTTTTTTTTTGGTTAAACAAGAAAAACCTTAGTTTAGTCCTAACCTTTCGTTGCTTCTAATGCTAACAATCTATTTCAATAAAAATATAAAAATAACCAAAATTCGCTTGCATCCCATCGCAACCTTATAGGCTCTCTGTAAACTGGTTAACTTAATCAAACGTAACCAAAATCACAAGATTTTGAGCTAATTTAAAAGCCTAAGATAAATCAATGGGATTTCAAATGGTACTATTTTCATGTCATTCAGACATTGTTTGATATCAGAAAAATGGCCAACCAAATACATGACAAAAATGATAAAGAAAAACCAATTCAACCAACTCCAACTATAACAACTAAAATAGACAACTATTAAGACTAATTTCATGATACATTAGCAACTAAAGTAGACAACTATGACTATAATTCATCACACACATTAGGACCTTTGATCTTCCATCAAATCAATTTAGACCCACAAAGTTGTTCAAATTTCAATCTAGATGGTAGGATGGTCTAGATCGTCCTTGATCAGGACCCCTAGATGGGCCCGGTCTTTTATCAACCAACTTGTGTATCCCGAATGCATCAATCATCATACCCATAGTGTCAAAATTTCAACCCAACCACTTTTAACGGTTCCAAAGAGAGGTAACAATGTTCCACGGTCCAAATGGGTCAATCTAAATTGCAACCATTGAATAAGAAAGAAAAAAAAATATGTCGACCTGAATTGAGATTGAAATGGTATAAAGATTAAAGGTGTACACGAGTCAAACCGAGTCGAGCTTGGCATACCTCGACTCGGCTCAGCCACTAGTTGACCTCAGCTTGAACTCGGCTTGGCTCGGTCCTCGAGCTTGACAGGCTAGCTCGGCTCGGTTCTGTCAGCAGCTTGGGCCAATTCAAGCCGAGTTCGCTTGTGCAGTATTTTCACGAACACATGTATTGCACTTTTAAATTCTCATTGTATGTAAAACACCAGTAGCAGTTTTACATATATTTCATCAAACACCTTGTAGGCAACATCAAAATCAAGAAAATAATATTTGTTTGATGAAACATATGTTCTTTGCTACCAGCCAGCACTTCTTTAAGTTATTTCATCAAATACTTGGTAAGCAACATCAATATCAAAGTAACCGAGTCACCGAAATGGTTTGATTTGAGTTGAATCCGATTTGAGTCGAGCTTAGGCAAGCTTGAACTCGACTTGAAATTTTTTTGAGCTCAAAAAATCAACTCAGCTCGGCTTGAACTTAGTTTTGAACCGAGTCAAATCGAGCTTTTTTGAGTCGAGTCGAGCGGGGTAACTGAGCTAACTCGGTTCGTGTACAGCCCTATTTAAAGATGACATTTTGCAACCAATTGTGAATTGAAAATGGTGTTGTCGGGTCTTTAATTGATTGGAATCATCACAAAGAAATAGATGGATGGATGGATAGAAAGATTTCTAACCTGATCTGATCCGATGACGGAAGATAGGGTTGGAAGCGGAGACGCACGATGGTCAGGGGATGAGAAGTACAAATGAAACCAGAACACTGCTGTATTGAGCTCACACGTGCACACGAGCACACATTGAAAGATCAGAGCCGCTTGTCGTGCATTAATCACTTATGTAGATTCTGCACCCATCCAAAATGTGAACGAACTGCTCTTCTAGCAACAATCACACTTCAATAAAACCGTTACTCAATTGTTTCGATTAAGGTTGGCCCCTAATGATGAATGGTCCACATCCAAGGCAGGTACCAAACGACCCACTTTGAAGGTTCAACCCACACAATAGACAATCCACATCAAAGATAGGCTCCATCCATGTCTAATGTCCGACATGATGGATTGACCCATATTTAATGTGAGAGGCATAAAGGGGTGTGCAATAGAGTTATTGCAAATTTTTAAATTGACAGCAACTAACTTATTAGAAAACTCTTATTTAAATGTTTTACCAAATATGCCAATTTTAAATAAGAATTTTTTTTTTTTTTTTTTGAGTTAAAAATAAAAAGATTTTACCAATACAACTTATTTGTAAGACAAGTGTTAGAATAAAAGGTCTTACGTCTCAAGCTATTATTTGAGTAGCACTTATTGAATTAAATAGGAGAAGCCAAATGAACTCTAATAGTCACACATTGGAGATGATGTTTACTTGTGGAGGGTGAAATAGCCCTTGCCAGAGAATGGGGTTACCCATGTGTTGTACGTCTAGCAAACCACTTCTCTTTCCACATGCATTGCACTTGCTACTCTTCCACATGCATTGCACTTGCTACATTTACTGGTACCAAACCGGCACCAGTCATTTAAATGTGAAAATTGCCAAACTCGCTATGGTTGGGTTGCAGCAAAAAATATTATTTTCATTAAGCAACTAAACTTCGGGAATAATATTTCAACCAGTCATCAGGCAGGTGTGACATTTTTTAAAGCCATTTCATAATTTTGTAATTTTGAGGCTTTGTGGGCCATTGTAGTTCTTTATGGTATGTTGTTAGCAAGTTAAGTTATCTGAGGTTGTCATGTTTATTTAAGAAAATCAGGTTTGTCCACTCAATTAATTAGACTGATATAAAATTTGAAGATGAAAGATCTGAATGTGTATTTTCATTGAATATAACTTTAATAATACAAGGTTATTGACCTCAAAAAAAGAAATATTACAACAAATTGAAATATATCTTAAATAAATTACAACCTAATCAAACTTCAACGAAAAGAAATATATGGAAATTTTACCTTTCCTAATCAAACTTCAACACATTGCTCTACTACTGCGTGGCTGGATGTGCTACGTGCATGGCACGTTGGTGGGAAACACATGCTTTATGTGAGATCATTTCTCAATTTCTTTCAGATGTGTTTCTTCATGATCTATGTGGAAAACTTCTACGGAATTTGTGATCTTTACATGGTGGGCTACCGCTGGCAGGACCATCTTAGCCATTACATATGTGGTCTGCAATTATGGTAACAATTGTGTGGCAAAAGATCATCCCAAATAAGTTTAAAAACAAAGCAATCACTTCAATGGATGAAATTTGTGAGGCGTGTCCAGGTCATGGGTGGTGTTGAGTGGCATTTAGGCCAGGCCATTTTTAGTTTAGGGATGGCAATGGGCTGGGTTTGGGCTGCCCATATAAGGCCGAGACTGTCCCATGGGCCAAGCCAATGATTAATCCAAGCCCAGCTATGTACTGGGTTGGACACCAGGCCTGTGGCCACCACTAACTTTTAGGGGTTTATACGGAACCAGTGGAACCGGTAAACCTGACCGGTACCGTTTAGAGTCTACGATTTACTCTGGTTCTGAAGCGCATTGGTTCCGGTTCTGAGAATCAAAGAGCCAGTTAGTTTGGTTCGGTTCGGCTCTTGGTTTGGGTTTTCATAGAACCGAATTGGAAGATGAACAGGATCGTGGAACCGAACCTTGGATCTGAACTTGGAATCCAACCCCTCAGTCAATAAATATTTAATTTAATTTTGTTAAAACATAAAAAACAGAAAAACACTAATCTTTCTTTATGCTCCCCCCCTCTTTCTTGGCTTCTCTCTGTCTTTCAAGAACCGTGCAATTGGGCTGGATTAAAAAAAAAAAAAAAAACTATGCGATTGGGCTGGATTATAAAAACAAACTATGCAATTGGATTGGATTATAAAAAGCTTAGAACCATAGAATCGAACTGGTTTTTTACGGTCCGGTTCTGATTTGGTTATAGGGTGCAAATGGTCCGGTTTCTATTTTTTCTGGAACTGTCGGGAATGGCCTAGAACCAAACCAAACCAAGCCGTGTGCACCTCTACTGGCTTTGAATGTTGTTGGCAAATTTATTAATTGGGCCTGAAAGTCAACCCACCACATATCATAATTGCCAGAAATTTAGGCACAGCTAACCATAGCAAGTATTGATGGGCCTGGACCTAGGTTGAAGGCGGCTCAAAAATAAATAAATAAGAAAGAAAGAGAAAAAGAAAAACAAACAAAAAGTTATCAAATCTATTTTTAATTTGATTCATTCGTTAAAGATTTGTGAAATCTCAGTTCACAATGTGTATTTGGATGCATTTGTATAAATCATGCCTTAGTAAAATAGCTACTAAAAAGCTGATAGGATACAAAAAGCAGGCTTGGAAGCTCTTATTACGAAAATCTCCCTTTGCAAAAGTGCGTCCAAACGGACCTTGACTGGGTTTGAAGTTCTAGCCATGAGTTGATAAGTGAGGCATTTGTTGAAGCCCAAGAAGCTTGATGGCCCAACTTCACCCATTGTCAGCCCACCAATCATTGTGATTTATGGGCCATGGCCTAACCATTTCCTTGATAGCTCACCAAATCAATGGTGCCCTTATGGCCTCTACGTGTGCCATGTGTAAGGTGGAGATGCAATCGTATGCACCATCTCTAGCTAAGTGTTTGTGTAAAACTGGGCTGGGCCCGGCCCTAGTGGATGGGCTTAAAGTTCTCTATGATAAAGAAGGGCTGTCCTGAGAATCTAAACGAATCAAATGTGGGCCATGATGAGATGACACATGCTGGTGATGTTGAATTGAGAGACAGGGAAAACGATCTCCTGATGCAACCCATCAAATATCTTGTTGGTATTCATGGAATACGATGGATTTTGTTTCAGTGGTCCAAATTGAAATGAATATTTCAACCATTTAATTATTTAATTCTTTTAGGGACGGTCTCCTTAACCTAATAGCTGAGCCAAGTTTAGGATCATCCACTCCAGAAGATTTTCCACAGATCTACAATCAGTTGCATATCTAGTTAGATCAGCTGTTCGGATCATCGAAAAAATATGCCAAATCCAGCCACTGAAAGCTAAGTTACAGCCTTCGAATGCAGTACCTGTCGTACGCCGCACCTTATGCGATCAAAACTCAATGGCCAAAATAGAGGTGGGACCATTTCTAATTAATAGCGATAGCAATCCCTTACTGTGATTGATTTATGGGAATTGTGTCCTATCAATCATCCAAATGCGATTGAAAGGACTTGGTCCACATTCAGTGAGAAAGAATTGCCATTGTTAGTTAGGATTTGTCCCGTCATGGAAATTTCTTATCAGTGGCCGATGAAAATTGTGGAGCTGAAGCGTACTAACGGTCTGGATTTTGTCTGCATATGCTGCATTTACACATCGAATGATGTGGAGTACAACAGACATAGGAAGTTCCATCTCACTCAAGGGGTACCGTTTGGTGGGAAATGATATAATACAGCCTACTGTATCATAACATGCGTGTCCAATCACGCTATGCCTTGTGGCATCTTAAAAACGAATTTAGGCAAAGATTGGGAAATGTGGTATTTATCCCATCATGGCATGATTTCTGGCATTTTTAAAAGCAATTTTAAGTGAAATTGTAATTGTAATAAATTTTTTTAAAGGAATATATATATATATAAACTTTTTGAGAACTCATTTCCTGAGGGGTATGAGTGCAAGATCTGAACCATGTACGTGATGCAGCACCCCATGAAACCTCAAGGGCCCAACTTTTATTGTGATCCAGTACTTTGGTGGGCCATGAAAAAGAGAGAGGCAAATATAGAGAGGAAATTGTTTCATTTTGCCATAGCCTACCAAAGTTTTGGATGAGAATAAAAGTTAGGCCAAGTGGGTTTCGTGATATACTGCATCACATGGATGGTTTAGATCTTATATTCATGACACGGGAGATGAATTCTCAAAAAGTTTTCACATGAATGGTTTAGATTTTATACTCATAACACAGGAAATGAGTTCTCAAAAAGTTCTCACAAAGTATCGTGAGAACCGGTGTGTGGAGATGAGCATTCCTGTATATATAGCCAATTAAAAATTTCGTTGTTATATTATTAGCGTGTTAGGCATATCCAATATGGTATTTTTAAAATGACGAAAATGCTTATTTTCAACATTAACCTTGATTCGTCAACACCTCCAGGCTAACATGACAACGTAGCTCTCGCCCTTGGTAGCATAACATCACCTTCGCATGGCGTTTCGCTGCGTGAAACTCCATTGCTGGGGCACGCTAACAAGAACACGCGGCCTGCAACTCAGTGAACTTGTTGAACGGAATTGGTGACATCTCGGCATTAGAAAACAACTCCTTCCATGGCAAGGTCTTATTTCCAACCACTGTACAACTCGAACTCGCGAAAACAATTCCTTCCTCAGCATCTACTAGGCCCTACCGTTGCCAATGACTATTGTGTCAATTGATTCTAAGGGACCGTTTGATAAAACTTATTTTCAACACTTAATGAAATTTAATATTTCAATGATTTTACATGATTCAGATCGTTAAGAAAAATAAAATTATTAAATATTTAAATTAATTTTCATTAAAAATATGGGTCTTTTTTCAACTCTCCTATCTTTGCTAAAAGCTGAAGGTTGAAAGTGGTGGTGTATTAAAATTTCTTTTCACTTTGATTAAAATATACTTAAAATTATTTCAAAATTACAATTCAGCATTTAATTTTTAAAACTTATTTTTTCATTTATCAAATGACACTTAAAATTTTAAAATGTTGTATACAGATCCGATTTGGGCCCAATCAGGGATTCAATTTTCACTGGGTGCTTGGATTGCTATATATGCTTGAGTCTTGGGGAAATTATAAGTTTCATGCCCCCAGCCTGTCAATAAGTGTCATGTGTTCAACAGCCAACCATCATGACACACGGCAATTTTCACCCCTTAACTACTCACTTTTTTTTTAATACCAAAATTACCATTAACCCATCTATAAATACCCCATATCCCTTTCATTTCAAAGAGACAACATTCTCTACCAATGAGAGAAAGAGATCAAGAGATCAAGAGAGAGAGAGAGAGAGAGAGAGAGAGAGAGAGAGAGAGAGAGAGAGAGAGAGAGAGAGAGAGCATCCACACTATCTAATCCATACATTCTATCTCAACCATCAATCTTAGGAGTCGTTTGGCACTATGGGTGTGGGGGAATTTGATGGGAATTGAGGGGATTTCAAATCTCTTAGTTGTTTGACACCATAAAGTATCTAAGGGTTTCAAATCCAGGGTGTTTCAAATCCCCTAAAAGAGAGGGTTTGAAATCCACGGTGAGAGCTTGGATTACATCTAAAATCCTTCTTGGAATTGCATGTGTAACATGTGTGTCACCATACTTTTATTCTATTAGACACATGACACACTAATGATATCCCAAAATAATTGGATTATCAATTGCATCAATATATATACTTACTTTAAGATGATGATCGGCACCGTCCAAACATTGTCCATGTAAAATCAACGGTTAAAAATCATTGGTTAGTCACTCGGACATGATCTTGTGCTTGTGGCCCATTCGAGACTTGGAATTTCACCATTTTTGGGCAAAGCATATATTTCGGCGAGCTTATTACAACTATTGTGTCAAACATTACATATGACACTAATTAGAGATATTAATGTTGATTTAGTGATTAAATTCAAACCCTGTAAATATACCATGCATAGCTACTTTTGGATTAAAGTTGATTTTCAATCTAGGGTGCCAAACATAGTAGGAGGATTTCAAATCCGGGGGGTTCCAAATCCACACTCCTAAACAGGGTATTAGTCTATGAGTTTGTCGAAGCCATCACAACCATCTATGTCAATTGACATAGGGTCGGGATTCAAAATCCATTATCATCCTCTCTTATGAGAAGTATTGTAGCTTTCATTTCTCCTCTCAAATCTTCCACGTGTATAGGCGACAATCCAGTAACTTTTCTATACGTTTGCATATCTCTATTCTCATATATTCCCCTGCTTTTTTTTAGGTGACTCTCGGAAAATGTTGTTGTTGATGTCTCAAACCTGTTAGTAACAGGGTTTGTCAATGCCATCTACAGACCCCTCGATGTCATCAACAGACCACTTGATGCCATCGAGCAGATGTCGATGTCATCAATAAATGCTCGGTCTCATCGAGAAAATTCAAATAATTCATGTTGGTTGTTGGATTGATTTAGAGATGTTATTGGATGGCATCGAGTGTGTTTGATGTCATCGATAGATCCTCGTGGGGTTTTACACGTAAGGTTCAGATTGTTCTTGTTTGGGCTTGGTTGTGTGATTGTGTGTATTTTGCTTGATTCATCTCTAAGCGTTTTCACAGTTTCCAACAAGTGATATCAGAGCAAACGTTGGAAAGCAGACAAAATTTGAAAGCAAGGTATCAATGACATCTAATATATATGAAGTTCAATATAGAAAAGTATTCTAGTAAAAATAATTTTAAATTATGAAAAGTTAAGATGAATGAAATCCAAGTTTAGTAAGGATTGGACAAAACTTTTCTTAGAAAGCAACCGGAAACTATGACAGAAGAAGAATAAAACAAGATAGATAAGAAAACTAATATATCCATCTAATTGTGTTTAACGGATGAGGTCTTCTATAATGTTATGAGAGATAAAATTGGAATAAGTACATAGACAAAATTAGAGAACATTTATATGAAGAAATCTCTTGAGAATCGCTTGTACTTTGAGTTACAGTTGTTCAATATGAAGATGGCGAAGGGGACTGATGTTAATGCCCACATAAGTAAATTTAATAGGCTCATTTGCAAGTTGTTGGATGTGGAAGAGACAATGAAAAATGAAGATCAGGAATGTATACTGTACGAACTCTCTTTTAGCGAGTTATTTAAAGACTCTTTATACACCGATAGAACAATCATTAACATTAAGAGTGTTATCTCAGCGCTTCAATCGAAGGCGATGAGAAAGAAAAAAAGGTGACGTGGGTGCTTCTACAGATGCACTGGTTACAAGGGGTAGAATTTCTGAGAGAGACAGTATATCTTCTCAATCGAGATCCAAATCTAAGGGCAAGGACAAAGATAAGTTGAAGTACTAGAGTTGTGGCATGACTGGGCACATGAAGAACAATTATAAAAATCTTAAGTCGATAAAGAAGAATTCAGAGAGTTCTTCTAAGGAAGTCAACACTACGAAATTCGTTGAAAGCATAATAATAGTGGCGTGATAATCGTATCTAATTCTGTGTACTTCGATGAAGAATAGATTTTAGATATGTGGACTTCATACCACATGATACCTCATAAGAGTTGGTTCACCAGTTACAATGAATGTGATGATAGTTAGATATTTATGGACAATAATAATGCATATAAAGTGGTTGGTATTAGATCAATGTGTATCAAGATGTTTGATGACATAGAACATGTCTTGACCGAAGTGAGTCATGTTCATAAGTTGAGGAAGGGTCTAATATCTTTGGGTGCACTTAAGGTGATCGTGTTTTAAAAGTTTCGAACGAGCCACTCATAGTCATGAAGGCATAAAAGAATGAAAACCTTTACAGGTTGATCGAGAGTACTTCATTGGGTAGAGCTGCAACGTTTGTAGCGGATTTCATATCTGCATATATGTGGTATGCATGCTTACGCCACATTAGCGAGCATATCATAAATGTACTTTTTGATTGTTGTTTAATTCTAGCTTTTAAAAGTATTAATTTTAGTATATGCGAGTATTATATATATGGTAAACTATGAGTTATCTTTTAAATCTAAAAAATATGCTGGTAAAGGGGTTTTAAATTATGTGCATTCTAATATATGGGGGGCATCATCCGTACTTTGTAGTGGAGGATTGTCATGGTTTGTTACATTCATCAATAATTTTTTTAGAAATGTTTGAATTTACTTTATGAAAAATAAAATTGATATTTTTATCAACTGCAAGCAAAGGTTATTGTGAAAAAATAATAAGGGCAAAAGGTGAAAGTGTTGATGACAGATAACGACGGAAAATTCATTCTAGAGAATTCAATCAATATTGTAAGGATGAATGGATCATAAGGCACAATACAATGCACTACACACTAAAGAAAAATGGTGTGGTTGAGAAAATGAATCAAACTCTCTTGTAGATGGCTCAATGTATGGTAAGTAATACTAGGTTGGACAAGAAATTGTGGATTGAGGCCATTAACACGGCTTATTACTTGGTGAATCGGTCCCCTTTTACAACTATTGAATGTAAAATCTCATAAGAAGTGTGGAGTAGTCAGTAGTAAACTACTTAGGGTTGTGAGTATTTGGTTGTGTACTTAGACTCATATACTTTCAGTTGAGTGAGTAATATATACTAAAGATCTAAAAAGTACATCTTTGTTAGTTATGAAAATGGTGTGAAAGGGTATAGACTATACGATCAGGTCACACGAAAAATTAGCCTTAGTCGTGATGTCAAATTTGACGAAGGATCATTATTCCGTAAAGATGAGAATAAGGAAGCTAAAAAGTTGGTTGTGAATGTTCAGATAGATAGAGATGAGAGTTAAGCTGATACAGAAACACAAATAGAAGTATAAGAGTAGATAGAGTAGCCACCTGTGATAAGGAATCCGCCAATGGATTGTATGTTACCTCATTACGGATGAGGTGTATCATTATATTTTTTATGAGGCTCTTGATGATGCAGATGCTGAAAAGTGTAAAACAGTGATGCATAATGAGATAGACTTTTTATATAAGAATAAGACGTGGGAGCTGGTAGAGTTTCGCATCGAGCGAAAAATGATTGGGTGCAAGTGGATCTTCAAGAAGAAACATAATAGGTACAAAGCAAGGTTTGTAATGAATGTCTATGCTTAAAAGGAAGGTATCGACTTCACTAAAATATTTGCGCCGATTAGTGAAGCAAGTATCTATCAGATTTGTATCGGCATTACTTGCCTAATGCAATCTTAAGCTGTAACAGATGGATGTGAAAACTACCTTCCTGTGTGAGGAATTGGAAGAACAAATTTATATGAAGCAACAGAAGGTTTTGAAACACAAGGGGCAAAGAACAAGGTTTTTATGTTAAGGCAGTTATTGTATGACCTTAAAACAGTTGTTGTATAACCTAAAACAACTTAGATTCTTTCATATTGAGTCAAAAATTTATCAAGAGTGAATATGATCAGTGTCTATTACAAGACTCTGAGTAATGAGAAGTTCATCATCTTGGTTTTGTATGTTTATGACATACTTATCTCCAGTCATAGCATGCATGAGATCGGCAAACTGAAGACTCACCTATCAAGGACATTCGAGATGAGAGATTGGGGGCTGCAAAGAGAGTTTTCGACATTAATTTACATAGAGACAAGAAGTGGAACAGGCTATAGTTTTCTTAGACTGAATACCTTGAGAGGACATTGATGAAGTATGAGATGGGCAAAGTAAAGCCGGTCCACATTCCTTGCGTAGATCATTTTAGGCTATCTTCTGAACAATGTCCTAAAGCAGATGAAAAAAAGTAACATATATCTTATGTGCCTTATTCGAGTGTAGTTGGTAGCTTAATGTATACCATGATTTATATAGGACTAGATATTTCAAATGCTATGGGTGTTATTAATAGATACATGTCTAACATCGACAACCCGCACCGAAAGACAGTGAAATGGCTACTTTGATATATTCAAAGTACGTAGCACTACATCTTGACATTCAAAAAATCAAAAGACAAGCTAGTAGGCTATGCGAATTTAGATTACTCGAGCATTGTAGATAATAAAAGGTAGACTTTCGGTTACTTATTTGTGCTAGTTGGTGGAGCGATCAGTTGCATGTCAAAGATTCAAACCATAGTGGTTCTTTCCACAACCGAAGCTGAGTATATGACAGTGACAGAAGCATTTAAGGAAGATTTTAGGTTGAAAGGAATGATAAATTAGTTGAAACTTTAGCAGGAGGACATGCAGTCAATTGTGACAGTGGAAGTGCGATCCATTTGGATAAAAACTTTATTTTATCACTTATGTGCTAAATATATTGATGTACGCCATCATTTTATCTGACAGGTGCTTAAGCAAATAGGCATCTCTAAAGAAGATCCACACAGACATGAATTCTACTGACATGCTTACTAAGGTAGTTGCCACAGAGAAGTTAAAGTTCTGTGTAACTTCTATGGGCTTGACTAAGGCATAAATGGAAGACTGAATGTGCACAAGAAGCGACGATGAATCTAAGATGGAAGACGAATTAGAAATGGTGATGGATAAGAAGCTATGAAGAATAGAGATTGAAGACATGGTAAAGATTGTTGTTGATGTCTTAAATCTATCACTACTAGGGTCCGTTGATACCATTGACAGACCACTCGATGTTATCGAGTAGATGTTAATGCCATCGAAAGATGCTTGATCCATCGAGAAAATTTGAAAAAACTTGTTGGTTGCTGGACTGATTTAGAGGTGCTACTTGATGACATCGAGTGTATTTGACGTCATCGATAGATCCTTAAGGGGTGTCGATGCCATCAAAGGTCCATTGAAGTTGTTCACAGAATTGCATAGGTGTGCAGGTTATTTGTTATTCTTACTATAATACTTTATATATCAATGTATTCGGGATTATGAAGTTGTGAAGGTATATTAGGGCTTTCTAAATCGTTCTTAAGGGTTCAAGGGTATAGCTAGGGTTTGATGAAGGAGATTTGAGGCATGTTCGAATCAATAAGATACTATCACTTGCAATTTCTGCTTTCATAGTGCATTACTCGTAGCTTTGTGCAGTGATTTTTCCCACAAAGATTTTTCCACGAAAATTTCGAATTGTTTTTGTTTAGGCTTGGTTATGCGATTGTGTGTACTTGATTAATCTCTGAGTGTTCTCATAGTTTCCAACATATGCTTTATTCCTTATCGAGTTTTTGAATCCTAATACATCAAAACCTATGGTTACCTAATCTCCTCTTTCCTTTAATAACATCTTTAACTCCTTAGTTATAATTGCTATGAGTAATTGTCTCCACATTTGTGGCAATAATAGAAATTTAATTGGTGTTTTTCTTTTCCTTTTCTTTTCTTTAACAACCATTGTCTCCTCGAATCATCATCAAAGTTAAGTCATAATGGTCTCTTGGATGGTGATTAAAGTCGAGTAGTAGGTTTTTCTAATCGGCTTTGGATCTTGTCCGAAATCTGATTAGATAAAAAGGTCATCTAAAACCTTGAAAATTTAAAAAAAAAATCAAATTTTCATAAAGTAGATACTGCATGCGAGTGTAGGCAGAGACGATGCCTAACTCATTAATTTCTTCTCTATTAATGAGGTCCTTACTCAAAATCTCCGATCAGTTACCAACCATAAAAGCCATTCTTGTTAGGGAGTTTTTTTTATGCTCTCTAACTAAAAGTAATTCTTCTGTGTTTAGCCAACCAAGATTTCGAGCTTCATTAGATAATGGTGCATGACTCCAAGTCAAATATACTATCAGTATCATCTTGAGTCAATACTATACCCTCAGCAAATATTAACACAGAGAAAAGTGTCACCTAAAAGTGGGGGCGATACAGCCTGCATGCATCCACTTCATTTGTTAGTTTTGCAAAATCTTATTAGGGCATGACCCCAATATCCAGGCAGAAAGCAAACTCACACGGCCACCCCCACGGGAAACAGTGGGGGATTGAAACGCCAACCATTGATACCTTTATGGGGCCACCATCATTTTATGTTCCATCTAACCCCCATTCATAATGTGATGCTCACAAAGATGAAGCAAAAACTCAAATATCAACCTCATCCAAATCTTTTGTAGGTCCCACTAAAGTTTCAATTGTATGTGTTCATTCCCATTATTTCTTGTGGTGTTGCTAACCAGCAATTTGGATCTACCATTTTATTTTAGCTCACATCCAACATTGGGTTGTAAAACGGATGGACATACTTAGTGAGCTCCACTAAACTTTAGCATAGCAAATTTAATATCCACCGATGAGTAAAACAATGGAAACTATATATATTTTTAAAAAGGTAAATTTATCTTTTTCATCACTAATGCCTCTTTTCATTAACAATCCGTCAGTTAAAGTTAAATTGTGATTTTTCGACGGTGGGTCCAAAGGGTAAGTGTTTTTTTTTTTTTTTTTTTAATTAATATTTTAAAAGTAGCATCCGTTTGCCCAATAAACCAAAATGTGCAGATTGCTATGTGGAAAAATTCCAATTTTAAAATATAATTTTATACACTTGTGCCTTTGTAATTGGATAGCACGTTATGATAATAGCAGCTGCATTATATCATTTTCCAAAGGTTGGATGATGCCCAGAAATGAGTCCAGCTCACCTCCACACAAATGACTAACAAAATGGGACGATTGGTCAAGCATGTGGGACCCTCTTTTACTGTTTCTCCAGGAAAATTAATCAACGGTCTAAAATTAGGTACTGTGGTGGCCTACCTGAAAAATGTAGTCCTAAGGCCCACGACTAATATGGTAGCTCTCACTGGGAGGATCTCTTTTCCCACACAGGCACATGCATCATGTCCTTTTAAGGAGCGATATTGAACTATCATCTTTGACTTTTGTGACGGACACTTCTAAATTTTGATGGACCTCTCACAAAGTTAACGATGGATATTGATATACTAACAAATTTACACCACCAAATGAATGTTAAGGCTCACAATTGTACACGTGGCATCACATAATAGGAACAAGTATGACAGAAACTTAAGTGGCCCACTTTAATGTGACTTAGATATACCAATACATAACATTTTGAACGCTTAAAAGACATTGAGAAGGTATGTGATCAAGAACTGATGCCGCTCCATCCACTCGGTGGACTTGATCTTTAAGACATGATATTTTGATTGTGGGGTCCATAATTTGCATGGGTATGATGTCTTAGACTCATGAGAGATGAGAGATGTTAGGGCTTGTTTGTTTCACTTAACATGGTAGCGTAAAGAAAATATGCATTGATTACAAATTATTTTACTTGTCTCATGACAAATGCTCATTTAACGGGGATTTTACTTGTTTGATTTATTGGTGATATAACAATAATAACAATTTTTTTTTTTATTTTTTATTTTTACATTACTTTAATATTAGATCTGATATTATTGTTTGTATTTGAAAAATTTAAAATAATACTATGAAAAGCTACAATGATTTTTAAGTCTTTCATTAGTCTCCAAAATACATTGCATTTTTTTTTATTTATTATTATTTTATTTTTTTTTACACACGTACCCGCCACACACCCACACGCACCATAGTGGGATTTCACCATGGGTTTTGAACCCAAGACCTTGTGTTGAAACTCCTCAAAGTCTTCTATTAGTCTCCAAAATACATTGCATTTGAATAATGTTTTTATATTTTGGTTGGGCCATAAAGAAAAGTGCCATGATTATAAAGCGCTCTATAGTCTCTGAATACATTGCATTTGGTTGATGATTCTAGAGTTCGGTTTGGTTAGGTTAAAATCATACATATTGAGGTAATTTGTGAAACAAAATTGTTTACAAGTGTTCCATCATCTGCTCAGGGAGCCGATTCAGCCAAGCCAAGATACCAAGCTTGGTTTGATTTTGACTGTAGACCCGACGTTATTGTATGTGTTGTATATTCACATTGTCAATCAATCTTGCTGGCTTGTTTTAGGGCATGTGCTGAAAAATGAAGTAAATCCACCCTATATAAAACAATGCATCTTTGAACGCCCACCATTATAAGCTATCTCAGGCCCTCTTTAATATTTATTTACCAGCTAACTAGTCGATGAGGCCATCCGAGTAAAGGGAAATACACACATCAGCTTTATCTAAAACTTTTGTAGTCCATAAGCATCCAATCACCATTGTTTTTGTCTTGTGGTGAATTTGGCTTTAGCTTGCACATGCCTTAAAATGAGTTGACAAAATGAATGACCAACTTAATATGGAACACATGCGTCAAGGTGGGATCTATGGTTATGGTCTGACTCAACCTGGTGTTATCCATACGAGAGACTTACCATTTTCAAATTGAAAATCTACCCTCTCTATCAATTCCTATTCTCTATATTAGCCCAAAGTTTAAAAGGTAAAAATAAAAGAAAATCATTTAGTCCCCAGCTGGGATGGGCCACGCCACATGGAACATTGGAAACAGGATTCCAACCATTAATTATTATTTTTTTTGGTGGACCACCATGGTGCATATCTTTCATAAAATCCGTTAATCAAGTAAATCTCACTGGGTCTCACATTGGTGTGCCTAAGGTGAGTCTTTGATCTTTCTACGAAGGTCTCCCGTGTGCCCCATATGAGTCTTTAATCCGGTTTATATTTTGTACCTTCGGTTAAAATAATGGTTTTCACCTGATGCATGGAGTGGATTATACATATATAGCATACGGTAGACCCCACAGAACTTGGGTGTTTACACGCTGGGGTAGAACAGGAGTTGTAAACGACTCCGGTCCAACGCAAGCGTTATTCACGTGTAGACGAAAGTACCAAACGCGCACAAGGTTTTGGTGTGGACAAAAGTTCCAAACGTGCACATGCGGTGGTACCAATGTAAACCTGTGACAGGTGTGGAAAAATCCAAACGACGTACATCAGAATCCATGGAAGCCTTGATACATCAAATTACTCTACATGCATGCGCTCTGTCCACACTGTACATGTGACAACCATGTGAACTCCAAAGATGTTTGCCAGAATATAACCGTACGTTCTGCTATATGACACCTTAGGGATGGTAGCCGTTGGATCTGGGGTCATGAATGGTGATCCAAATTGTTGGTATAAATGAAGATAGTTGTATCCAAAACTTTCAACATTCAATGAATCCAAACTTCCCATCAATGGCCCACAAAATGAGTATCAAAGAGACAGTCTGTCCTCAAAGTTAAAAAGTTACATGAGAGAGAGGATATTAAATTGGAATTGGAGTTGGCCATTATTAATTATCATAAAATTTATGGGAATTGAAATTTCTTGTTAGTGTGGTTACCTATGTTTGGATGCATCAGCGGAGAGTGAAAGATTAAGAGGGCTGTGACTTAAAAGTTACTGGTAATAGAAATTCATGTGAAATGGAATCACATGATTTTATTTGATTTTGAAAAAAAAAAATAAAATTTTGATGTATTTAATTTAAATTTAATGTAAAGTGGGCTACAAACACATTATTAGCATGGTTAGAATAAAATAAAAAACTTAAATGGAATCAAAAGTAGTCTACCAAAATTGGGCTGTCCTACCGAAAGCATGATGTAACAAGGCCGTAGGTATCTTTGGTTCAAAGAAATTTATTTTAAATAGAGGGAAATTATCCTTCAAAGTATGGGCCATAAAACATCCATAACTATTGATCTAAAAATCGTCATCAAACCCATTACTTATCTATCCTTATGTAACAATGCTTTTGAGGTCAACTAACCCACAATGATAGCTACCTATTTCTTCTATTTCACCATAAAACACATGCATTCGATTTAAAATTATGATTTTAGAAAAAAATTATTATTTTTAAAAAAAATATTTTCATCATATCTCATTATTTTTGCAGTTTTAAAAATTTTGTTTTGTTTAGAAGTTACTTGTAAGAATGAAGGGAATGCTCCAATAAAGTTTAATTGAACATTTCTATTTTAAAAAATTAGACTTTAGAAGAGATTTTACTACTATGAATACTTTCTAAGCGAGTTAGATTTTATTTTTTTCTTTTTATAAGTGATGTAATTAGAAAGTCTTAAGATCATCCTTCAGTACAATTCTAAACCCCCCTTAATATCATTTTTCAATACAATTCTTATATCATCTTTCACTATAATTTTGATCCCCTATGATTTAAGAAATACTTTGTGAATTCAAGATTTTACCTACTTAAAAAGATAGTAATTTTCTTACACCCTTGTCTATTGCTCAAGTGGTAGACTGAGTGGAGATACCTCGTTTTACATACCTTCCTACATATAAATGTATTCAATTTACATCAAATACACTCTTTCAAACTCATCAAATACCATCAATTCACACCAATTTACACCAGTTACGCGCTCCCAAATGTCTCCTAAACACTAAATATTCCAATGCTATTTTATTGTGAAATTATATCTATTTTATAGTAAATTTTGTTTTGAAGGTTAAAAGAATTCTTTCTTTTTTTAAAAAAATAAAATTAATAATCGTACATGTTTCCTAAATTTTAAAATTATTTTTAAGTTTATATTAAATATTTTTAAAATTTAATTTTCAGATAGATTTACCATTATTATCATGAGAGAAAATTAAAATTTTGACTATCTCCCACTAAGTCAAGAATGAAATTTGTAACCGTGGACATCTATCATAATTACATCAACTGTTTTGCTATAACTAAATGAGTTTGAACTCCCCCAGCTATATCTCTAAACCGTTCAGAGGTAGTTGCAGAGGAGATTGAGACGATATGTTAACAAAGTAAACGGTCTGGATCATCTGAGATGACCCAGCTCGAACGGCCATAGTTTAGAAGTACAATTCGTCGGGATGTATTATAACAAACCTCAATTCCAAATAGTCCAAGCAATATCCATGGAAGCGTACTATAAAATTTTCCTAGCCTCACCTGCAACTTAGCATGCACCACCGGTGCCAAATTAGCCTGTATATGGTACATCTAAGCCGTGCATAAGGTAGGTCCCATTTTAAAAATGACCTGGCTGAAAAATCAGGCCGGTCGACTCATGAGTCATGCCACGCATGTTCGTTGGATATTGACCAAGACCCAACTTGACAACGTGCGTGTAAATATACATGTGGAGCTAGCAAAATCTCATATTATTGATACGCTTGCATGGGCAACAGACATGAGGTTTGCTAGAATACATCTTAAGTATCATCATATCATACGTCATGACTACACCGTTGGATCTGAGTTCATGTTCTGCGATCCAAACCGTTTATAAGATGGGCCTCACCGCCAATACAGGATACTTGATGATAAAACTCTTCTATTAGAATAAATAATGACTTTGTTTATTTTAACTTCTTTCAGTTTAATACGACCGTTGCTTTGTGAGCCGTTGAATCTGAATGTCTCTTGTTTTCCAATATTGAAGATTTCTTAGAAGGTTGCTTTCATCGTTGTATTTCGTCATATCAATCGTTTGGATCACTGAATATGACCCCAGATCCAATGGATAAGGTCTCAACCTATCTTATTATAATATGTTGCGATGTATTGTAAGAAAATCTAACACATATAAGAAACTCAATCACGTGGGGTGTGATTGTGCATTGTTTTGTCGGAAACAACTACAATTATATGAGTTGGTTGTATTAGATTTGATGACATAACTGTGGTCATTTTGAGATATTGTTTGAGGGCATCACACAAACCTCATCTCGATCATGACGTGGCAACCAACGACAGACGTTGAATGACTTGTCCCTAATAATGGACGGCATGCAGGATTTTAATCTTCTTCTAAGCACATAAGCTTCGTTTTCTTTAATACTTGTTTGGATAGACATGTATACAACTTGCATATAATTGGAATACAACTTGCATTCAAACAGTGTTTTCATTTCTGTACTCCCACAGTAAAATGATGCAGCGCTCTCTGGGAATGGAAACATCTGGACTTATCAATTCAGACAGTTCATTACGTCGGTGATGAAATTTTCATGGGACCCATGAAAATGTTACATCAATGGCATCATTTTAACCATTTGATCAAGCCATTTACTAGTTAGAGACCATAATGGATTACTTATTGTTACAAAGCAATCACTTTTGTCGAGCAATCATAGCCATTGGCTACAAATGAGTGCTAATTTACACATGAAGGTATGACTTTCTTTGAGGCAGACCTAATGAAGGGCCTAGATTGATCATTTGGAATGTCTGTCTCAATATCATTAGGAGCATTGTAACTTATACTGTAGTTGAAGCACTAGGTTATTTGATGGACATATGGATATGTACATATCATAGTTCAAAAGCTCGAAGACTTGATGTGTAGCTAGGTTGGGACAATTCGACGATTGGACCGGATCTTCACTTGATTTGATTCCATAATTATATTTCCCAGTAGTGATGACAGAGAAAGAGAACCTTGCTAATTGATCTTAGCGTGCTTCAGCTATCAATTAAATTCGTTATCCATAGCTAGAATATATCATATAGGCCGTACTATTTATTCATATTTATATGAATGATTCACAAACGCCGAAAATCTCTCTTTGGAATTATTCGTACTATGGGTTCAAATCCTCTCTTTGTTCCTTCTAATCGGTAGAGATTTATCTTTCAAATTCAAAAAAATCTTAAGCCCTCGTTAGCTTAGTTAAATGTATGGAGTAGAGAAAATCACATGAAAATTTAGATTTAAAATATTTGAAGTATGGTGTGGGGAATATTTAAAAACTATTAGAAAAAGATAAAGTAAATAAAAGACAAACAAGATCACAGCTTCATTGTTTGGTTTAATAGTGGTATTTTCTAAGGCTTGCAGGCTTCTTCGAGCTAACTTTGTCAAGTCTGGACTGAGTCGACTTAGTGAGATTTCGATTCAACTCATCGAGTTTTAGAAGTATGGTATATATTCGTATTTAAAAATTAGACTCCACTCAGATTAGATATCACCGCGTCTTGTGATTGACTCAACTCACTAAGATTGTGCAATGTATATATATTTTGAAAGTGCTGGTGTTCAAGACTTGAAAAAAATTGGACAACTTATTCAGCACAAACTCTATTTAATGATTTAATAAGGCATAGGACCTGGTGTACTAATTATTATGCAAGACATTTTGGACAAAAAATCTCCACCGTCCATCAAGCATGTAAAGGAGTTGATGCATACATTTCAAGGTCACCTTTTGAACAGTTGGCGGCAATCAAAATTTGAACAGTGAGTGGATTTGGGGCTGGTTCTAGTGGATGGCAGGCAAGATTGACACACTATCTCATGCGTAGCAAAAACTCACGAAAGAAAATATTTTAGTGATGCTTTTAATAAATCAAATTCAAAAGCATTGGATTAAAATATTCTAACCTAACAAGTTCTTGAAAAGCCAATAGCATTCTGTTGCTGCTTTCTAAGCTATTAAAGTACTTTTGCCCCTAATTCCTCAAATGTCCCACTGATTGTAAAAATATAAAAAGCAATTCCAAGTTTTAAGCCATATATTCCTACAGTCCACCATGGTTAAAAGACTCAGCAACTCGGACAGATTCGTACGGTCTTGAGTCAAATCATGACTCGCTGGAGGGAGAGGTGACTCAGGAGGGTGGCTTGTGGTATCGAACCAGATTAGATTTGACTGAGTCTGAGTCGACCTAAGCAAATTGCATCGGACTCGTCCATGTCTTAAAATAATGTACATTGTAGATTATTTTTTACCATGGTTATGCCACTGAACCACAAAATCCCCATTCTTTAGAATATGAAATTGCGCCATTTAAAGCGTGTGGTTGGAAGTTACTCTTTTTTGCATTGAAGGGAATAGTCATAGGCTGAAATGAACATTTCACTTAATTGCCATATCAAGCTCAAGTGTAGGTTGGCTGGTTTGATAGATTTTCTTCATTAAAGCATATATAAAAACACAATGTGACATGATTTAGATAGCAGTAATTGCGCATTTACCTTCTTTTTCAACTTGTTGTAAGTGGCCATCACCATCATCGTAGCCGTCTTTTTAGGAATTATTCATGCTTTCCTATTTTTAGTCATGGCCATGAGGTTAATTGTGCCACCCACAACAGCTGGTAGATGAGAAAACTATGCAAGTAGCTGCATGTGGGACCCACCGGATTGTGCATATGGAATCAAACCTGTTCAGCAGGTTTGTCTCACCATGGAAATAAGATGCCCCAATAATCGGGTTGACCTAACCGTCATGTGGGCCACACCAAGAAAACAATGTACAACCACCCAAAATCTTCGAAATTAGAGTGGCGGCCATTTGGATGGTTGGGTTAGCCTGATTGTTGGGTGTCCTATTTGAATGGTGGGAAGACTGCTGAACAGGTAGATGACATACACACACTACAGTGGGCCTCACATGCAGCTAGTTGTACAATTTTCTCATTTACAGCTAGTTGAAGGTGGACTTATCTGGATGACTCGCGGGATTGAGTGAATCAGGTTTGAGCAAAGCCCGAGTCGACTCAGATGTGACTCACCATGCCTTAAAACGATGTTTCAAAAGTTCCACAATGTGAAATAGTTCAATTCCAATTAATATCCATTTCAATCAGACAACATCATAACTCATCAAAATAATGCTTTATCTATCATTATTACATGGCCTAAGCTAATGTCTGCAACTTGCTTGTTAGTGGTGGGAAAGTTATCCCCTTGAATGGTCTTGTTCACACCTAATGATGATAATGATGCAAGTGCCAGTGTGGTAAACCTCTGGAAGATCTGTACCATTCGTTAAGATGGCCACTCCATCTGATGCCTTGGCCAAATAAAAGGAAGTTCGAGAAATACACTTATGGGTTACATTTGAGCTATTGGTTTCACTAGTATTGGTGAAAAAATAAATGTATAATGATTACAAATTATTTTACTTGTTTCTTTATAGTAATTGTATTTATCCTCATTCATATATTTAGTCTCTCATCACTAAAATTACAATGATAGCTTTGGTTGCCAGTAAATACAGGTTAAATAGTAATAGAAGCATACTAATTATAAGTTCTGATTGTTTGGAAGCCTAGTAAAATTTGGCCTCAAAAATTGGAATTTTCTCAACTGATTTTGAAGTCAAAACCATGTGGGGCCCACCATGATATATGTGTTATGTCCACCATAGTAGATTCAACAGTGGTCATAATTATCCCACTGCTTCTGGTAGGCATGGTTCACTTGAGCTGTGGATTGCTTTATTTTTTGGTTCATGTTTTAAAATGATCTTTCAAGTTAGATACACACATCTTCGTGGGGCTTACATATTTTTGCCTGGTACACAAGGTACAACCTAAGCCACTGTACTTCTTAACATCAAACATCACAAAAAAAGTAAAGTAAATAGTTATTACTTATTTACACTAAAATCTTTGAATATACTGTAAATCAAATTTGCATTAAAAGCAAGTCGACATCTTAAAGGTAACGTCATGAAAATGTATAATGGTTACAAAATCTTTTTCTGAGTCTTAGGAATACATTTGCTTTTGGCTGTCAATTGTCATATCCAGTTTCATGTGGTAAAATCATATTGACGAGACTTTTATAAATAGCCGAACAAACAAAGACTCAAAGTAATGGCTATCCATAACACTTATATTCATGTGGTAAAATCATAATGACGAGACTTTTATAATTAGCCGAACAAACAAAGACTCAAAGTAATGGCTATCCAGAGCACTTAGATGAGTGGACCAGCATGATTTCTTGGGCAAGGGTCCACATGGTCCTATTGAACTGCTTGGACATGAATGAGATCGGGACTGCTTTTTTGTTGCGTTCCATGCCAATAAGCCCTGCCCCAAAAAATTCAAGCTGATTGAGGTTGGTTACACCTGTACATTTAATATGGACTGGTTTTTAATTTTCTAACCAACTATTTTTCATAGAAATATGGCCCGCGTAAAGGAGGAAGTCCTTATTTCGGGTCCATGGTTTATGGGGACGGCTGTATCTAGAACATGCGGATCACCCACCAGTCCGGGCATCTCTGAAACCAATGTTAGGGAAGTGGACCTCACTACAAAAGCCGTGTAAACCTAAAGTGAAAAGGCCAACTTATATTTTGAAGGAAAATGGAATGATTCCCCAAATGGGTATGACAAAAAAACAGGTTCATTAGCATGAGGTGGGACTTGTCCCCCGAGTGTCCATTTGGGTGGGCCCCACTTCACTTGAGGAAAAAAGCATGGACTTTCGTGTAACAGCCTAATCTTTCTACTAAAATAATGACAAAAACATAGAAAAGAAGCAGCTAGCAATGAGAGAAAGGTAATCAAAACATGGAAAAAGCAGCTAGAATATGTATATCTGAGAAAGATAGAGAGGGCCCACTTTTGTTAAATGGTCACCGACTGAGGAGGTAGAGAGAGAGAGAAAGAGGCCCACTTAAAAAAAGGGTGGTGGGTACTTGAGAGAGAGGGCCCACTTCGTTTAAGTGGCCAGAGAGAGAGAGACTTACCTTTGTTTTGTTTGGTAGTAGTTAATTAATTAGTGTTGACGTGGACTGGAAAGCACGAGGCGCACATGGCCTTATACTCCTTTCTTCTTTCATTTCACATCAGGATCATATGTTCATTAAGATACTGTTGCTTTCCATGAGAAAAAAAATAAAAAAAAGGATCCACAGCCGTCCACATTATCTAAGTTATTAAGCACTGGCGACCCTACACGTGGCACATGTTTATGAGTCCAGAGTGTCCATCTATAGTACACTATCATGGATAGGCCATGAGCCAAAAATCTTACACTTGGCTGATCCTAGCAATCGATTGAAGGATTTTGTAGTTGAACTTTGTCGTTACCCTCCATTTATTCTTCTCTAGCCAGTGGTCTGTGTAAGACGATTTGTGAGGGGCTGTTCAGTTTACGGTCAATCCACGTTATGGCCCAGAAGATGAAAGGTCTAGATCTGGTACACGTGGTATAGTTAGTTGTGGTTACTGCTACGGGTTATTAAAACTGGAAACCCATATTCCAACGTCACGCCACATCGGATCCATGAGAGTCAAATCAACACCACCCAAAACGTGGGTCCCACTTTTGGGACCACTTTGCTTGAAAATCACATGATTTTGAATATAAGCTGGGTCTTACACAGATTTTCCACTGGGTCTTGCATATGAGCTGTTTCTTACACTGACTTTCCACTGGGTCTTGCATATGAGCTGGGTCTTACAGTGATTTTCAGTATTTGATTTTGCATGTGAGCTGGGTCTTGTATATGAGCTGGTTCCTGCACTGATTCACATTGCCTAGTTGTGCATCCCTATCAATTGTGGGGCCAGTTTCTGAAGTGGGTCTTACGTGAATCAATATGGGGTTTTCTAGCTTTGCATTATTTCAAGAGAAATTACATAGGACACCATTTGGAAATAATTGCCAACAGCAATTATCACTTTTGATATGTGGTTGGATAATGAGGCAAAAGAGGTATGATTATGCCGTATTCTTCAGTATGTTGTCGGGATGAAATCTTGCCAAATCTATCTCGATTCGACCCATCATTTCCCAGTGCAAGAGGACCGTGATGTAAGTGGGGCCTACCATGTTGTTTGCGAGAAAGCCACCCACCGTTCATTTCGCTACCTAATGTTAAGACGTACGCCTAATAACTATGCAAATTCAGAAGTCAAGTGAGCCACACCACCCGAAATAATAGGGATTGAATGCCCTTTATAGGCCACAATTTTTAATCAAGCTAATAGTTTATCTTTTCAGTTCAACCCAGTGGGAATGACGTTATGAATAATTTGGATAGCATCTGAATATCAAGGTGGACCTGACAAATGTTTCAATCCCTATTGTTTCCTCTCATGTGGCCCACATGAGTTTTGTATCTGCCTCATTTTTCAGTTTATATCCTTACTATGAGTTGGCAAAAAAGATGAAGGGTGTGGATTGCTTGCACAAACATCATGATAAGCCTCACCTAGATTTTAACCACAAATTGAACTGAGCCTTGGAATCATTGGTGTTAAATACTGTTAAAACAGTGTAACATGATTTACTACAGCATTTTGTAGTTTCAAATGGGAACAAACATGAAAATTGTACGGCAGATGTAGCCTATTTCCCACGACAAGTAAATGAAACTACAGTAATTGTGCTTTTCAATTACTTTACTGTTGAATCCTTTAAACCAAACAAGGCCCCGAGGACACATGCATTATCAGAGGCCATTCCAATAACCAAGATTCCATACCATTAGTCTAATGGGGTTGAAGATTTTTGGATCAATCGCAGCTCTTCAATTGGTGGCCTGCAAACAAAACTATTCTATATAAGGTTAGCAACTATTGACATTTTGGCTGGCAATTAGTTTCAACAAGCCAAAGGATACGAAAATACATTTTACATATAAGTGTTGGGGGCCTTGCATAAAACCTTAGGACTAGCCTCCCAAAACAAACCAGAATTATGGGATAATAAAGCAATGAAATAAATCATAGCATAAACCACACGACACCAGGAATTTTTACGTAGAAAATCCTCAAAGAGGTAAAAACCACGGGACCTCGTCCAAATCAACAATCCACTATAAAGCAGAACGTTACAACCGATCATAAGCACACACCGCTTGGATCAAACCTTTTTCACTCACGTAGGAGTGGATGGACAATAAAAGCATAATGAAAAAATATACGGATCTCACCGATTACGAGGACGTATAAGCGCCGAGACGTGAACTGCGAAGTAAATCATCTTTACAAGTAGAATGTTCCTTCCACAAGTTTCATCTCTCTCTTTCTCTATCTCTCTCTCACCTTTGATAGCTCTAAGCCCTCCTAGAAAACCTTTAGGAAACCTTAGAATACCCTAAAATACACCATAATCCCGCATACAACCCTTTATATAAGAATAGAAAGAAGTAAAATCAAAATAGAAAACAAATTCCGTAAAATCTGTGTTTCTGCAATCGCATCTGCATAACTCTTCGATGATATCGAAGGTCCTTCGATGACAACCTTTGATATCATCTAAGGTCATTCGTTAATATCGAAAACGGACTAAAACTATCTAGTGACCAGGGGTGAAAAATCCTGACAATTATCGATGATATCGAAGCTAGTTCGATTTCATCTAACCCAGCAATGAGGAGAAAATCCCCATCAAATCTCCCCCTTTTCGACTCATGAGGAGTTCACCTTCTTTAAGTTAGCTTGGTTTCTACAAACCTCAAACTTCTCCTTGAGTAAAACCTTGGTCATCATGTCTGACCTATTATCGTCCGTGTGGACCTTCTCAAGCTGTAACACCTTCTGTTTCAAAGTATCTCTGATCCAGTGATACCGAATCTCTACGTGTTTTGACTTGGAGTGTTGACTTAGATTCTTACTTAAGTGTATAACACTTTGACTATCGCAATAAACCACGTGCTGCTCCTGCTTCAAGCTAAGTTCCTGTAGGAACCTTTTCATCCAAACCATCTTTTTACATGCCTCTGTGACTGCAATGTTTCGGCCTCTGTTGTCGATAATATTACGACCTTCTGTAGCTTATTCTGCCAAGAAATTGCTCCTCTAACAAACGTGAACATGAATCCCGATGTAGACTTCCTAGAGTCTATGTCGCCTGCCATATCTGTAACCGTGTAGCCCTCTAACACAGGTTTTTCGTCATTATAGCATAGGCTCAACCTGGATGAGCATCTTAGATACCGCAGTATCCACTTCATAGTTATCTAATGCTTTTTTTTAAGATTGGCAAGATACTGGCTAACAAAACCAACCGCATATGCTATGTTTGGGTGCGTACACACCATAGCATAAATTAAATTTAGTACTGCTGACGCGTAGGGTATCTTCTGCATCTCATCCACCTCTGCCTTCGTCTTGGGACACTGCCTGTCGCTCAATCTGAAGTAACCATCAAGTGGAGTACTGACCGGCTTCGCTGCATTCATATTGAACCGCTCTAGGAATTTCTTAATATATCGCTCTTATGACAGTCAAAGCTTCCTGCTGCTTCTGTCACGGGTTATCTTCATTCCTAAGATCTATTTAGCTGGGCCCAAGTCTTTCATCGCAAACAACTTACCTAATTCCTATTTTAGCCTGTTGATCTTCCTGATGTCTTTTCTTATAATGAGTATGTCATCAATGTATAACAACAGAACTAAGAAATCACCATCTGAGAACTTGCGTATGAACACACAGTGGTCCGACTCCATTCTGTCATACCTATACTTCAACATAAACGAGTCGAACTTCTTGTACCATTGTCGTGGAGCTTATTTCATCCCATATAGGCTCTTCCTCAACTTACACACTATATGCTCCTTGCCCTTGACTTCAAACCCCTCTGGTTGGTGCATATAGATCTCTTCTTCCAGGTCACCATGGAGAAAGACAGTTTTAACATCTAACTACTCTATATCCAGATCCATGCTAGCCTCCAACCCAATCAACACCCATATGGATGTCATCTTCACCACTAGTGAGAATATCTCCTTGAAGTTTATGCCTTTCCTTTAATCGAACTCTTTCATTACAAGTCTGACCTTGAACCTCGTCTGTGAATTCTTCTGTTCAACCTTCTTTCTGAACACCCACTTATTGATCAAAGCTTTCTTGACCTTAAGTAATTTCACCATATCATAGGTGTGCTTCTTATAAAATGATTTCATCTTCTCTTGCATAGCTTTCAACCACTTCCCCTTATGCTCGTCGGCTAGGGCCTTAGAATAATCTTCTGACTTTCTCCCATCAGTGAGTATAATGTACTCATGCGGTATGTACATCTTAGACGACTATCTGTCCCTATATGACCTCCTCACATGTGGCTCAACAGTTGGATCAAGTGGGGGCTGCTCCCCTAGTCCATCTTCTGAAGGAACTCCCTCGTCCTCTACACCTGCTGTACTCTCCCGTCATTAGGCACCACGGGAGGAATAATCGAATTTATGTCATCAGCTCACCTGAACTAGGTTGGTTCTTCTCTGGCTTACCGATGTCTTCTATACACTAATTTTCAAAGAAAATCACGTCTCTGCTCCTGACGAGCTTCTTCTCGGTCAGATCCCATAATTTGTAATCGAACTTTTCATCACTGTACCCCAAAAATACACACTGTCTGATCTTCATATCGAGCTTAGACTTCTCGTTCTTTGGTACGTGAACGGATGGCCTGCATCCAAACATCCTGAGATGACTGTACGATGGATCTTGTCCAGTCTTCACCTTCTCAGGCACTTCTCCATTCAACATGGCTGATGGATACCTGTTTATCAGATACACTGTTGTATGCATTACTTCTCCCAGAATGTCTTGGACAATTTCGCATGGGAGAACATGCATTTGATTCTCTCTACATTGATGCGATTTTTTTACTCAGTCACACCATTATGCTGAGGGGTCTTGGGAACCATCTGTTTATGCCGTGTACCTAGGGACTTATAATACTCATGAAAGTCGTCAATGTATTCACCACCATTGCCAGTGCGGATACACTTTAATGATCTACCTGTCTCTCTCTTGACCATAACATGAATCAATTTAAACACACCAAAGACCTCGTCCTTGAATTTCAAAGTATAAACCCAAACTCTCCTAGATGCATCATCTATAAAAGTAATAAAATATAATGCCCCACGTAAGGTTTTTGTCCTCATAGGACCATAAACATCAGAATAAATCAAATCTAATGCATATACTTTATTAACATGAGAAGTAGATTTAACAAATGAAACTCTATACTGTTTCCCTGATAAACAATCAATACAGGTTTTGAGAGGTATACCTGTCATGTCTAGAAGGAGCCGCTTCCTCGCTAGTAGTTAAAGTCTATTTTCACTCATGTAGCCTAAACGCTTATGTCACATGTTAATAGTTGAATCTTCCATTGCGTTCAATCCACCCTTGCACACACTGACACTAGCCTTGTAAAGGGTGCAACACTTCTTTCATCTTGCTGCGATCAATGAACCCTTAATGAGCTTCCAGCGCCTACCAGCAAACCGGCTTTCATAGTCATCATCATCCAAACTTTCCCTCGACATCAAGTTGAGGCGAAGGTTTAGGATATACCTCACATCCCTAAGAACTAATGTGCAACCCACATCGGTCTTCACAAAAATATCACCGACACTTATGATCTTCGATATGTCAAAATTTTCTATCTTTACAGTCCTATAGTCACCTGACTTGTAGCTTGTGAAGAAATTTCTGCGTGGAGTCGCATGAAACGGGGCTCCTGAGTGTATCACCCAATCAGTATCCTGACTCGTAGCCATGAGACAAACATCGTGATCTGCTGAAAGAATAACTAAAGCGTCGCCATCTGAAGCGACCGAGTGGAATTTGATTCATCTTCCTTCTCTTTTCCTTTTCTTTTCTTGTCATTCTTATTCTTACAACATTTATGCTTATAATGGTCCTTCTTGCCACAATTCCATCATTCAACATCCTTCCTGATACTCAAATTACCTCTTAATTTATCTCGGGTCTTCTCGCCCTTCCTGTTCTTTCCTCTCCCCCATTCCTATGTCACAAGGGCCTCTTGCTGAGTAGACCCCTGAGACTTCTTCCTTGTCTCCTCATTGAAGAGACAACTGGTTACTTGTTCCATATATACTTTTTCGTCTGGCATGGAGTTACTTAGAGACATCATCAATGTCTCCCAATTGTCAGGCAATGAATTAAGCAATAGTAAAGTCTGCAATTCATCATGCAGGACCATCTTCATAGCGGAGAGCTAGTTCACTATATTGCTGACCTCATTCATGTGCTCAGCCACAGAATCACCATCTTTGAACTTGAGATTCCCATGTCACCTTGTCAGAAAAATCTTATTACCGGTTGTCTTCCTCTCATACAACCCTTGTAATTTTAGCCATAGGCTAGCGGCTGAGGTCTCCATAAACACATGGTGGAATACGGAATCATTCAGCTATTGTTTAATAAACCCTACCATCTTCTGGTCCAGCTTCTTCCAATCATCATCTGTCATAACCTTTGACTTTGCTGATATGCCTTAAATTGGAGAATACAGGTCTTTGCAATAAAGTAAGTCATCCATCTTAGCCTTTCATATGGTTCAATTAGAACCATTGAGGCTGATCATCCTTAACAAGCTACCTTCCATAATTCAAAACCGATCCCACTCCGTTCAATGAACTTTTCTCTGATATCATTTTGTTGGGGGCCTTGCATAAAACCGTAGGATCTAGCCTCCCAAAACAAACCAGAATTATGAGATAATAAAGTAATGAAATAAATCACAGCATAAACCACACAACACCAAGAATTTTTATGTGGAAAACCCTCAAAGAGGTAAAAACCACGAGACCTCATCCAGATCAACAATCCACTATAAAGCAGGATGTTACAACCAATCACAAGCATACACCGCTAGGATCAAAATTTCTTCACTCATGTAGGAGTGGATGAATAATAAGAGAATAATGAAAAAACAGAAGGATCTCACCGATCACGAAGACGTAAAATCGCTGAGACCTGGACTGCGGAGTAAATCACCTCTACGAACAGAATCTTCCTTCCACAAGCTTGCTCTCTCTCTTTCTCTCTCTCTCTCTCACCTTTGATAGTTTTAAGCCCTCCTAGAAAACCTTTAAGAAACCTTAGAATACCTTGGAATACACATCAATCCTGCATACACCTCTTTATATAAGAATAAAAAGAGGTAGAATTAAAATAAGAAACAAATTCCGCAGAATCTGCGTTTCCACAATTGCTTCTGCGTAACTCTTCGATGACATCAAAGGTCCTTCGATAACAACCTTCAATATCATATAAGGTCCTTTGATGATATCAAAAACGGACCAAAACTGTCTAGCGACTAGAGGTGAAAAATTCCGACAATTATCGATGATATTGAAGCTAATTCGATTTCATCGAACCCAGTAATGAAGATAAAATCCCTATCAATAAGATTTTTTATTTTTTTTTTAAAGTAGGCATATCTTAGGAATTAAATGTTGATTCAAAATTTACGTAAAATAGGTACTTGAACCTATGACCTCTTGTTAGAACCCAAGTAGAACTCAAAAACATAAAGAATATGATGGGTTGTCCACGATTGGATGTAGTGTATAGCCACTTACAGGTGCAACTCAGGTGAATTGGGAAAGGTTGATGGTCAACATGGCTGAACCCAATACCCAAGTTTTAAAATGAGGTTCCTAATTGGAACCCTATGGTGAAGTCATCTCTACTTGAGCCACCCCGACCCCAATGGAACCAACCTCAACATAGTATATGTGATTATTTCCAACATGAATCTGTTCAACATGGCAGTTTAATCTATTTTCAACCTTAGCCTAACCTGAGGACCTTTCACTACCTCACCCAACCCCACCAGCGTGTTCAATAAATCACCCAACCTAAGTTGCAGCCCGAGTTGCATTCTTTTAGAAAGCAGATTGCATGTGACACCAGGCATGGATATATTCATGTGCTTGGAGAGATGTGATGGCCCCTGAAATTTTCATGACAAGTACTCACTTCATCCAATTGTTATGAAAGACCACAAAGTTTGGATTTGAAATGTGTTGGAATCCAAATCACAATTATATTGGAATTAAAGTGATTCTAATTCTTATTTGTGTTTAGTTGAAATGCATATCTCCCATTTGAGGGATTGTATTTGGAGGGCATTTGAATTCTTTGGTACAATCACAATACTTGAATTTGATAAGCTAAAACAGTTTTAATATTCTAAATTAGTACGTGTATATGATATTTGATGGAATTATTATAATTAGCCTATTAAAATATATAATTTAGTTTAAAAAATAAAAAATTGAGCCTTGGATGAGCCACAAATGCAAGGATCATAACTCAATAACATTTTTTAACAATCCATTTGGATGTCCAATGTTTAGATGGTTTAAATCATTTTATTGATGTGATTTTAATGTTGTAGAAAAAAATTAAATTGTTTTAAAATATCATCAACATGCCATGTGACCAATAGATTAAAAGCGCTTAGAAACACTTTTAATACCCATTCGTCCTGCCTACACTTAAGGAGGCAAAAAATATTCCCTTCAAATTACACCCAATCTCAACATTTTTTTAATATTTAAACACCCATCAAAATCAAATTTGAAATACTTTTAATTTCATTTACTTCAAAATTTAAGGTTGCTAGATACAAAAAACAATTATTAAGATTTGAAATGCGCTAGATTAAAAGGAAAAAAAAGAAAAAGAAAGAAAAGAAAAGAAAAGCAATTATTTAGATTAGAAATGCACCCATATACCACTAAATCCAGTGTGGCGATACAAAAAGCAATTATTTGGATTTCAAATACACTCATTTTGAGGGGATTCTAAAATTCAAACACATCCAGACTTACGTGAGTCATACCACACCAAACAGTGGGGATTGAACGCCTGAGGTGACAGAAGTTTTGTATCCTATTTGTTCCTACAGTTTATCTGAGTGGTAATAACCTTACGAATGGTTTGGATTTCATATAAACATCTTAGTCAGCTGCCATAAGGTTTTAGTGGTGGACGTTTCTGTTCCCATTGTTTCGTTGGTACAGGCCACCTGATTTTCGATCCGACTGATTTTCAGAATCCTGTCCAATTGTGGTATTTCAAAACATATGGACGGAGTAGATTAGTCATGGACATATCTGTGGGCCCCGTACAGCCCGGCACATGTATACCTCTGTGCATGGGATAACAGGCACTCCACACGCCTTCATCTATAGCTAAGTGGTAGATTGAGTGAATGATACCCGTTTCAACACTGACGTCTTGGTATCGATTTTCATCGTGAGCTGACAGTGTTGTGTAATAAAAAGCTAACGGAAGGAAAAACAAAGAAAAAAAAACCAGCCGCTCCAAATCACCTCTTTTAGCCTTGGATCCTTCTCGGTCTCTCTCCACGTGGCACGTGTGCCTTACGATGAAACACAGCTGTAGATTGGATGGGTCAGACCTTCCAAATAGCTGTCTCGTGCATGCGTTCATACCTGAAGAGTGGGCCTCACTGATGAACAGCCCCGATCTTTCGCACGTGCTTTACACACGTGGGATACTTTTGTTAAGCGCTTGCACGTGTGCGCTTGCGGCAGCGTCCTCGACCTGATTTTCTACTTCCCTCATTCCAACAAAGATCGCGAGATCGAGAGACATAGGTGCGAGTTTATGCACGAAAAGACTAGAAACCCTTCGATTTTCTAAGATTCACAGGATCTGCCCCAAAATGGCATGGGGGCCCTGCAAAATAAAGCAAGGGTAGTTTCGACTTTTCCACTTCCCACAGGCGAGGGAGGATTATCTGAGAATTTTTGGACGGCACGTCCAAGACAAATGTCTGACGGTCTCGAGTCAGGCGTTGTTAGTTCCACTTGTGACCGGATCTTCTGCAACGTTTGTAGAAAATCTTATATAAAATTCTTCTTGTGGGGCCCACTGTATTTTTTCTATGGAATCCAATCCATCCCAAAGGGTTTTCTCACAATAAATGGGAAGATTTATAAATATAAGGCCGATCCAACTATTATTCTGGTAACCTATGGAATTTGAAATTTTTGGATGGACGAATATTGGTTTCTAGATTGTGGCCCTCTTGATGATTTTGAAGAACGTATTTTTGGATTATCTAATCAACATGATGAGATTCACTTAATTCATGATTTCGATGGCATACATAAGACAAGGTGGACCTCACCCTGACAGTTGAATAGTGTCTGCAGGTCAGTCGGAATGCGGGTGGATAAGAGGTGTAGAAACCTCGATTATATTTTTACATGTTATTAACATTTTTTATTATTTTTATTTATTTATTATTATTTTTTTTAATCTAAACCGTTCAAAACGTAAAAGATAATGGTTACAAGGCATATCTATAAAATCAGACTGATTTATGCACTCGTTATGGTTAATTAATCCGATAAATAATTTATTTTTCTTCAGTAGTGACCACTGATCAGATGTTAAGATGATACGTGATTTTTTGGGTCATGGCCATCTACAGTTATTTCCCAAATATAACCAAAGTTGCATGTGCATGATGTATTTGGTTTTTAATAAAATAAAATATAAAAATAAAAATATTTTTAAAATAAATTATTCCCAAATAGTTTGATTAAAAAACCCTTTTTTTCTTTTGGAAAATAAAAGAAAAGAAAAGAGGATATACGTGTGGTGTGGTGTGCCTTTCTAATCAGGTAAAATATGACGGAGCGTCAAGGCTGCGTACGGTCTAGAAAGCAGAGCAGTTGTAGTGATACTAGTTGGTGTATTTTGCACTTCAAGAATAATCACTCCCTCACGAAGCATAATGCATGATGGGTCGCAACGTGAAGGAAGGAACCGCCACCGCGATGTGAAGGAGGGAAGGAACCGCCGAGTGTGAGTGAGAGCCTTATACATACGGCTGCATTTTTTTATTGTTGTAGGGATGACTATTGTGCATGAAACGGTCCGACAATGATTATATTCATGTAGAAACTGTTGTATTAAACAACATGTATGCAACAATTATGACCATGTAGCCGCTGGCTGCATGCAACCGTAAGAAAACGTTTATAAATGGCTAATTTTCCAATCATTAGAAATAGCCCTAAACGGTTAGTTTTCAACGGAAAGAAATAGCCATAAATGGATAGTTTTTAACAGACAAGCTGTCATATTATTTATACCGAGCCATAATCCCCAGCCCTAAGTGCTTACATAAGCAATGATCGCTGGAATCAAATAACTTGGGCTATTTTACTTAGAATTTTTGGCCGTGTTGAAAAGATATACAAATGCGAGTTGGATATCGAGTACAGGGGATAATAAGACTACAACAAGGTAGGTATTCACTTTAGGAGGTGTAACTATTTCTTTAAGATACACATAATAAATATGCATAACTCACTCGACAATGGAATTTAAATTCATAACTCTAGTTGCAACAAGCAAAGCACTTGAGTGGCTAAGGGATTTGTACTAAAACTCTCATTCGATGTGAAGCCTATATTAGCTATTTCATTTCATTGTGATAGTAAAACCACTATAAAGAGAGCCTACAACGGTACATAAGTCTAAAGACATAAGTTTGAAACATGACTATGTAAGACAATTGATTCGAAATAAAATCATTACAATCTCATATGTGAAGTTAAGTACTAATTTGACTGATTATTACTAGAGGTGTAGTAAATACGTCATCTAAAGGGATGAAGAAGTTAAAACTCTTTACTAAAAGTTTCATCAATGGTGGAAACCTAACACAATATTAGAAAATCTGTAAGTCTGGGTTTAATGGGTAAGAATAAGTTCCTGATATGTGGGTCCTTACTCTTGCCCAGGTGGTAGATTCTCAGGAGTTTCAACTCTCGATTAAGGGTTCGAGTACCCATAGGTGGTGAAATTCCACCAGCATAAGTGTGTGGGGTGTGTGCGTGTGTTTTAAAAAAAATAAATCCTAATACGTGGAAGTAACAATACTGAAATAAAATAACTTCATTCAGGATGGATAATGTTGGTCGTTACAGTAAGATGGATGAGTCTTAAAACTCTTAAAAAAATCCAGCCATAAGTACAAGTGTCTTAAAAATAACGTAGACATTGAAAGTATTTCACCTATATGAACATAAAGGTGATGCCGCCTCTCATGAGAGTTAAAGTTTTTCTCAGCATCATTCATGAAACATGATGAGATTTCCTCCTCATGACTCGACCGGCTGAGTGTCTTGCTCGACCGGTCGAGGGTGGTGCTCAACCAGTCGAGTGGTTTTCAACTTAAAGTCCAACAATAAATTGAATTAATTCTTCCATGCTATTCGACCAGTCAAGGAGTTTTCTTGACCAATAGAGGCTCCACTCAACCAGTCGAGGACTCTACTCGACCAGTCGAGGTTACGCAAATTCATGTCCGGATTTTGTGCGGACTGTGAAATTTTGGGGCGATTTTCACCATGGTGCAGAAGGGAGTTGCTTAAACTATAAATAAGGGTTCGTATGGCTTTTTTAAGTAATGCAAGAGGGTTTCCTAAAACTTTACAAGGATTTGTTAAAGGGTTTAGGGCTATTAAAGGTGTGAGAGAGAGAGAGAAAGAGAGGAAGCTCGTGGAAGGGAGGTTATACTCATAGAAGTGATCTATTGCGCACTTGATATCTCAGCGATTCTACGTCCTCATAATCGGTGAGATCTCTCTATTTTTCTTTTATTCTTTTATTGTTCATTTACTCCTACGTGAGTGAAGAAGGTTTGATTTAAGCGGTGTGTGTTTATGATCGGTTGTAACGTTCTATTTCATAGTGGATTGTTGATCTGGACGAGGTCCCGTGGTTTTTACCTCTTTGAGAGTTTTTCACATAAAAATCTCGTGTCGTGTGGTTTGTGCTTTGATTTATTTCATTGCTTTATTATCTCATAATTCTGATATTTTTGGGAGGCTAGATCCTAAGATTTTGTGCAACGGCCCCCAACAAAACAAGACAAGCACATGGTCATTAATCGTGCTAAGCGAGTATTAAAAGGAACTCATATATCACAGATATAATTATGTCTATCGTACCTCCAGCTTTATAAATAAGAACAATTAAAGTTGTAGCTACAAGAAATTTTGATAAAACTTTGAAATACTTATGATAAGGGAAGATTCAAATCGAAATATAATATTCGTTTATGCATAAAAGTTGCATCTTAGTCTAACATATGTTTTTAAATTTTATTTAAAACCAAGTGAGGATTGTTATATTTTGTTTTTAATAAAATACAATATATAAAGAAAAAAAAAATTAAAAACAAAGGTTTTTAAAATGGTTTGAAAAAAAAAACTTTTTTCCTTTTATCCCACCAGTACGCGAAAATGGGAAAAAAAAAAGAAGAGAGAGAGAGATGATTAATTTTGAGACGATTGTGGACCATCTGCAAAATCCCCTGATTTAAAGATGACTATGAACTGTCTCTAAAAGTTTAACTGTCCTTTTTTCATTGTTTTGGCTTAGTGCACATTTCTTGGGAAAGGGAAAAGAAAAGAAGATATAAGTGGGGATGTGGTGTACCTTTCTAATTGGGTAAACCTGAGGGGGCATGAAAGCTTACTTTATCCAATGCGAAGTACTAGAGTATACACACATGCATGCACGGGCGAGGGTGTAGGTGTGGGTGTAGACATGGACATAGACACGGGGTGAGAGCATGGGCAATGAGGTAGTATGGTTGTAGTTGCATTAGTTGGTGTACTCTTCACTTCGCACATGCACATTGTGTCACAAGAGTGATCTCTTCCTCGCGACCTTACTGTTCACTCCCCAAGTGCAGGGTTGTGATGTAGTAATAAACTCGGTAAGACCAAGGTCGAATTCCAAGGGACTGGAACCTGTACGTTATCTAAAACTAAGTAGAAGTAGAACTAGGCTAAGATGAAATCTAAATCAACTGTAAATTGAGAAATAAAGGTGAAATAATTATCTAAAATCTAAAGAATTCAGAGGTAGGAAACTAGACATTCAGAGGATCCACTTGTAGAGATCAGGGAGATCTTATGCCTGCATTAAAAACTCAACTGGACTTAGAGTCTCATCTTCATCCAGTTGAAGAATGTAACCATGGAAATCAACTGAACTTACTTTGATCTATTTTTTAAGAGATAAAAGGTATATGAATTAGAATAGATTTCATCACCAAACCATGCCCGGAAGATAAAGTAAACAACAGAATTAAACTAATTACCAACTGATCAACATGATATGAAGATTAAGACGGGCACCGACATCCAACCATGCCCATGAGACGATGGTGAACAACAGGGCTTCCGAACGTCATATACATAAAAGGAAAGGAACATGCACAAAGCTATCACAGACCCATTGTAATTTCAGTCACAACAGACCATTAAGAACTAAAAACATTCTCATTAATCAAACTATAATCAAAGTAGTTCAAATATAAATCAAAGCCATAAAATCCCTCCCAACACACTACAAGCTTCTCCTCTTAGCCCTAGCTAAGAGGTTTAGCCTAGCAATATGATTAGGCTAATCTCTAAAAAACATAAAAATAGAAAACGAAAAAGAAGAAAAACCAATAAAGGCAGCCGCTCAATGGCTCTTTCTCTTGTACTCCCTTCCACGTCCAAGATATCCCCCAGCTCTCTTTCTCTCACCCTTTTATAGAATAAGAAGTCGGTAGAAGAGTCGGTTGCTGCTGAAGTCAGCAACATAGTTTATGCAACAAGAATAGACTTCTTACGATGATTTCCTGATGGGGCCCATTCTTGAGTTCAGATAGGAGATCCACTCTGTTCACTAGCATCTCCTCGAAATTTCAGTTGGAAGAAGGTACTCCTGGATGTTCTATGCTGTGGCCCACGAAACTTGCAAAGTCACCGTCCTTCTTTCATTTGAACGATCAAAATTTTATCTCCATGGTTTCTTAAAATTCTCCACCTAAGCTAAGGTGAGAAGGTTCTTGGGCTTCTACTGGACGGTCCGGATCAGACTGATCAGTTCAGATGTTGGCCCACAAGGACGTCCGCACGTTCCTTCGACAAAACAGAGCGTACGCAGCCGACGTTGTGATGGATGGTGGCCCACTGATTGATGGGGACAGAGAGATCCATTACATCCATTATATTCCCCTCGAAAAATTGTTGGGAATGGACGAATTTGGAGCGGTTTCGGTGTGGCCTTCGAGATCATCTACTTCACCATTCATCTTGTGTTTAATGGCTGGAAACTTACGGAAGCTTGCATTGGGTCAAAAGGACACCTAGGCTATGGGCGTGGCCTTCCTCTGGACGCAACGGACGGTTCAGATCTGCAAAAATGTTGATGTGTGGGGCCCACAGTCAGACGTCCATCCACTGTGTGATTTTAGCTTCTTGAGAAGAAGAGTCAGCCAGTGCACGCTGACCAACTTTCTGACTTTTGGTGCACGGCTGGTGCAACTGTGCACTTTGCACATGCACTATACATATGGGTCCCTCAGAGATCTTTGTGAGAAATCTACTCCGTCCATCCATTTCATCTTCCCATTTAAGGAGTTGAGGCTGAATTTAAAGCATTTCCAGATATCAGGCAGGCCCCACATCAGGTATTGAAGGGATGATATATCTATTGGGTCACTTCCGCAGGGATCCGAGATCTGAATTTTGAAGTGTACGGTTAATTTATGATCTTCAGGCCCTGTATGCAATTTCGAGCTGAACGGATGGTGAGAACTGTGTGATCTCGCATTCTGGATCCTTTTTAGGCCACCTGAACTTCAGTTTCTTAGTTTCTTCGGGTCTCTGGCATGTAAATCCGTTGATCTTGGTCCCTTGGGGTCCGCCCCTTGCCTTGGTGTATTCTGAGTGTTAATTCCATGCTTTTAGCACCCTGTTATGGTCCACGATCATAAACACTCCTTGCGTCACAAACACGATTATTTCAGGGCGTTAAGTAGTATTATGCTCGTGAATTTAGGTAATAAATGGGGTCCAATATGCAATATTTGACCCTCAACACAACCTCCAATCAGCATTTTGCTAATCCCAAGCAAAGTATGCGAAAAATAAGTTGAGAATTATAGGACAATTTTTATAAACTCGAGTGATTTTTGAAAAAAAATCAATCCAGATATTAAAATTCTAAGATTCATGAATGTTGGACATTACTTTCTCTTGGACTTTAACGCATGGTAAACTTCATTATCAAGTTCAAAGTATTAATCCATCAATTAGAAAAAAATTTAAAAATTTGAGTTCCATGAGTATATAGTGTAATCTCGGCTTAGTAACTTTAAGATTTACTTCTCTATTTCTTGATATCATTGGTAACCAATAAGAGGATTCATGACAACCAAAACCTGCTTCACAGATCATCTTTTCATTCTTTCAGCTTTTGATTTTTCCATTGAAAGTAACGTCAAGAAAGGGAATCAAATCTTCACTTATAGGGAGCAAACTTATGGTGAAGATTGTACACCCAACCCTTTTCACATATCATTCATGGGGAATCAAATCATCACCTATATGGAGCAAACCTATGGTGAAGATTATTCGCCCAACCCTTTCTAAAGGTATCTATATTTTTTTCCTTAGCAGGGTATTTTCTTTTTCTTCAGTTGATTATAACAGATAAATTTTTCAGGTTGGTTCCTTACATGCTTAGTGATTACTAAGTTAACCATTCAATATCAAACGGAAACCTTAATGTGAGAGCGAGATGTGACATATGAAAATCATGACTCAATTAATGTTTACAACTTCTAATTATGGATTAACAATTCAAACTTAACTGTAAAATCTAATATAATAGATAACTGAATCTAAGAGTCATAAATCCAACATTACGTATCTTAGAATTCTAAATCAAAGATGGTCATCAAAATCACTTTGAATTTACAAGAATTTTCTAAAAAATTTTAAAATTTTTTCACACTTTTTGCTCAAGACTAAGGAAATACTGATTTGGAAACCTAATCTCTCACCCCCAACCTAAAACTTACATTGTTCTCAATGTAAAAGATATATAGGAGCGTGCAATGCACATTGGACAACAAAAGTAAAGAAAAAGTGATGGGAAGATAGTACCTGGATATCGAATCAAGAGAGAGACTTTCCAAGAGATAGTAGTATGAAAGCCGGTCAACACGAGATTGAAGACATGAAAGAAAACTATCCTAAAACAATGCAGGAAGTAAACTAACCTAATGGCATAAAACTATCTAACCTAGAATAACATAAAACAAACTATCCTAGTCATATGAAAGTAGGGAAAAATTACTCAATCATGTTGTAAGGTTCCTCTTCTGGGCAGTATCTTGATAAGTTTCTCAGTAAGTTCCTCAACAAGATCATCCAGAACTCCTTTTTGCAATAGGCTTGGATGCCTTGGAGCTTGACTTTCCAGAGAAACTTATGTACCTCATTAAAAATTTGTCGTTGATTCGCCTAAGGTATCCAAAGTATATATGATTCACCTGTGTCAGAAAAAGTTTCAAAGTTAATATCCCATGGTAAATTAGAGACTACAGGTAAATCAAATTGAGAAAAATTTTTAGAAAGTGGTGTAGTCTCAAAACATTTCGGAGCAGCAGACTTCAGTTCAATTTTCAGCTCCTCCTCCCCTAATGGTAAACATTCAGGATCTGTGGAAGAAGGGGCTTCAGAGTAAGGGTTCTCTCGGTCAGTGATGACTACCGAAATGTTGTCTTATAAGGCATTCACTATGTCTCTTATTATGAGATCATTTAAATCTGCAAAGTGTGCCAAGTAATCATCCAAAGAGTTGAAAAATTCAGTTGAGCGTGACTTATGTTCCACATTAGAGCTTGTAATGATCTGCCCAAGGAATCCATTGTCTTTAAAGGTAAACAGAGGTGTGCTCTCTTGCTCCAGCCCTGTACAGACAGATTGAGGGTCAGTAGACGAAGCATCGATGTGCGGATTCTGTTCATTAAGACTACTCAGAAGAGACATTGAATCGTTAACATTCAACAGTTCAGATAGTGGCATCAACTGGGTGGTTTCAAATTCCAAAGTCATATCGAGTAACTCGTCCATCTCCCGAATCATATCATCATTCAATTTAGGGGAGTGGTCCAAACATGTTTCACGAGAGTTAGAAGGGTCGGTTGTAAGGAGCTCATCATCCACCTTTAAATTAGACATGTCAGGTGAGGGGAGTGACTCATTATGACTAACCACTTCGTGTACGTCTTGATCATTGAACTGGGCCAAACTTGAGATTGATTCCAGGGGAATCTGGGCTGAGCATTCATGAGCATCATCCCAATACGCATCATCGTCTAGTTCAGTGCAGTGCACATTTGAGATGGGATTACTTTCCTCACATTCTACACCTAGAATGGGTTGAGGTTCACATAAACTAATCTTTTCTTCATCATTAGAATCTAGTGTGTCCTGTGAGTGAAGTATGTCATCATCATTATATTTGAAAGACACCCATGTCTCTTCCCCATTCTTTTAAACAGTCATCGAGATTGACTCTTCGAAAAATTGAACCACATACTCGTTAATGCAATTCAACTCTTTATTTCAAATTTTAGAGTTTTTCAAAAGACAGTGCGGATCACTTTACTTGCATTGTATTTCTAAATTAGGTTGTGATTGAGACGAATTAGCCTCCATTAGCTTATCAAGGCGTGATTCAAGTGCTTCTAATAATTTTCTCATACCAGTAACATAGTCTGTGTAACTCGGAGATAACTCCTCTTAGATCGTTTCTGGTGGATATTCAAAAGTGGCTAATCCACAAGTGTTCTTACCATGATGTTTTACTGACTCAACTTCGAAATATTTCTGTTTTCACTAATCAAAATTTTACAGGTCATCTGTCGGGAGTTGATACGCGTCATCATTCCAATAATCACGTACTGTTTTTTTAACTCGTGGAACACAATTATTCTCTCGCAGATAATCATCGAAAGACTTCTTAATTGGTGGAGCATCGTATTCCGATTAGTTTTCGTAGATATTTTTAGAAAAATTTTGAGGCATAAGTTATTTTTCATAAACTATCTCAACATACGGACGTGCCCACTCATTCAGATACATGGTGAAACCTTAATTCTGAATCTAAAATAAAAGAAAAATTCCAACAGCAGCCAGAAAGTAAGAGGGGAGTTAGAAAGAAGTTACCTGATTAGAGATTCCTAAGTTAAAACCTGAAAAATAAAATAAAATAGGTCAGTTTCTAAAAGTATAAAGTTTCTAAAGGAATGTTCTAAAACTATAATCAGAAAGTAAGTTAGATTCTAAAAACTAAATAAATAAAAAAGTTTAAAGCTAAAGTTAGTACAATCTTAATTTTAATCTAATTCTAAAATCAGTTAATTTCAAAAATACGTAGCCGTCAATCCCTAGCAATGGTGCTAAAAACTTGTTCACTCCCCAAGTGTAGGGTTGTGATGTAGTAATAAACTCGGTAAGACCGAGGTCAAATCCCAAGGGACTGGAACCTATACGTTTTCTGAAACTAAGTAGAAGTAGAACTAGGCTAAGATGAAATCTAAATCAACTGTAAATTGAGAAATAAAGGTAAAATAATTATCTAAAATCTAAAGAATTCAGAGGTAGGAAACTAGACATTCAGAGGATCCACTTGTAGAGATCAGGGAGATCTTATGCCTACAATAAAAACTTAACTGGACTTAGAGTCCCATCTTCATCCAGTTGAAGAATATAACCATGAAAATCAAGCTGAACTTACTTTAATCTAGTTTTCAAGAGATGAAAGGTACATGAATTAGAATGGATTCCATCACAAAACCATGCCTAGGAGACAAAGAAAACAACAGAATTAAACTAATTACCAACCGATCAACATGATATGAAGGTTAGGAAGGATACCGACATCCAACCATGCCCATGTGACGATGGTGAACAACAGGGCTTCCTGACGTCATACACATAAAAGGAAAGAAACATGCTCAAAGCTATCGCAGACCCATTGTAATTTCAGTCACAACAGACCATTAAGATCTAAAAATATTCCTATTAATCAAACTATAATCAAAGTAGTTCAAATATAAATCAAAGCCATAAAATCCCTCCCAGCACGCTACAAGCTTCACCTCTTAGCCCTAGCTAAGAGGTTTAGCCTAGCAACATGATTAGGCTAATCTCTAAAAAACATAAAAATAGAAAAAGAAAAGGAAGAAAAACCAATAAAACCAGTTACTCCATGGCTCTTTCTCTCGTACTCCCTTCCACGTCCAAGATATCCCCTAGCTCTCTTTCTCTCTCCCTTTTATAGAATAGGAAGTCAGCAGAAGAGTTGGTTGCTGCTAAAGTCAGCAACATAGTTTACGCAGCAGGAATAGACTTCTTACGGTGATTTCCTGGTGGGGCCCATTCTTAAGTTCAAACAGGAGATCCGCTCCGTTCACTAGCATCTCCTCGAAATTTCAGTTGGAAGAGGGTACTCTTGGACATTCTATGTTACGGCCTACGAAACTTGTAAAGCCCCTTCTTCCGTTTGAACGATCAAAATTTTATCTCCATAGTTTCTTGAAATTCTCCACCTAGGCTGAGGTGAGAAGGTCATTGGGCTTCTATTGGACAATCCGAATCGAACTGATCACTTCAGATGTTGGCCCATAAGGACATCCGCACGTTCCTTCTACGAAACAGAGCGTGCGCAGCCGATGCTGTGATGGATGGTGACCCACTGATTGATAGGGATAGAGAGATCTATAACGTCCATTATATTCCCCTCGAAAAATCGTTGGGAATGGACGGATTTGGAGCAGTTTCGATGTGGCCCACGAGATCATCTACTCCACCGTTCATCTTGCGTTTAACGGTTAGAAACTTACGGAAGCTTGCATTGGGTCAAAAGGACACCTAGGCTAGGGGCATAGCCTTCCTCTGGACACAACGGACGGTTCAAATCTGTAAAAATATTGATGTGTGGGGCCCATAGTTGGACGTCCGTCCGCTGTGTGATTTCGGCTTCTTGAGAAGAGAGTCGGTCAGCGCACGCTGACCCACTTTCTGACTTTTGGTGCAAGTCTGGTGTAACTGTGCACCTTGCACATGCACTGTACATATGGGTCCCTCGAAGATCTTTGTGAGAAATCTACTCCGTCCATCCATTTCATCTTCCCATTTAAGGAGTTGAAGCTAAATTTAAAGCATTTCCAGATATCAGGCTGGCCCCACATCAGGTATTGAAGGGCTGATATATCCGTTGGGTCACTTCCGCAGGGATCCGAGATCTGAATTTTGAGGTGTATGGTTAATTTAGGATCTTCAGGCCCTATATGCAATTTCGAGCTGAACGGATGGTGAGAACCCTATGACCTGGCATTTTAGATACTTTTTAGGCCACTTGAACTTCAGTTTCTCGATTTCTTCGAGTCTCTGGCATGTAAATCCATTGATCTTGGTCCCCTGGGATCCGTCCCTTGCCTTGGTGCATTCTGAGTGTTAATTTCATGCTTTTAGCACCCTATTTCGATTCACGCTCATAAACATTCCTTGCGTCACAAACACGATGATTTCTGGGCATTAAATAGTATCATGCTCGTAAATCTAGGTAATAAATGGGGTCCAATATGTAATATTTAACCCTCAACACTTACGCGAGAAGGCGTGAGCTGCGGTGTGAAGGTGGAAAGGGACCGTCGAGTATGACTAAGAGCCTTATATATATGGCTAAATTTTTTAGTGTTATTGAGATGGCCGTTGTGCATGAAACAGTCCTGCAACAGTCATAACCATGCAGAAGCTATAATATTTAACAACAATCATGCATCGGTTATGGCTGCATTCCACAATAAAAAAAAGGGTCATAAATGACTAGTTTTCCAATAGTCGAAAACGACCATAAACGGCTAATTTTCAACTGTCAGAATCAATAATATTATTTATGACCTAAGCCATAAGCACCCGCCCTAAGTGCCTATATAAGCAAGGCTTGTTGGGATCATTTCTATAGCAACAGAAGCAAACATATCTCTTCTTCTCTCTCGCTCTAAACACATCTCATTGATGATTTAGTGTAACATCTCGAAAATCGGGGGGTCGAGCAAAAACTCAACTCCCGAGTTCCAAAATGTTATTTATGCAACATAGATATGTATGATTGAATGTTGTCTGTGATAACATATTAAACACGAGTGAGATTAAGCCAGAACAGCATATCCTACTCCAGAGACAGTTAGATTAACAAGCGGAAGACTGTGATAGATGTATAATATATATAAACTGTTGTATGTCTCCAGAGTGTGAACATGTTACCAGGTTATATACATACATGTATACTCCAAAAGTAGACAAAACGAGTATACATGAGTTCCCTAAAAATATAAAATGACAAGTGTCAAAGTATCTAATCAACCTCCCTGTAATCCCGTCGATTAGAACACGCATAAAGGAGGGATCCTCCTCATCATCATCAAGTCCGGCTCCACCTCGCAGGCCGCGCCATCATCTGCAATCACAAAAGGGTCTGGTGGGTGTCCAGGAACACCGTCCCGTAATGTAGGAGTGAGTAGCTAACTCAGTGGAATAATAGAGCAAGGATTAACATGTTCTCAAATCAATCATGCGATAATAGTAAAGAAATAAATCAAGCAATCCTAATACTGTTGTTAATGCAATATGACATGACGTGATGTATGCCCTCACCGACGATCTCCCTCATACGGCACCATCTTACGACCGCGGCATGCCACTCCCTAAAGTGCTCCACATCTTCCAGGTACATGCGATGTAATGGTGATATGATTTTCGAGTTGTTATTAGTCCATTCAAACAGCAGGATTGGGAAACTAAGGTACTTCCCTTATATCAATCCCAACACAAATCCTGTCTAGGGTCGTCACTCCTAGTAATCTCATACGATGTATATTTTGTAGGTCGCTGCAAGGGCTGCCAGGGCTGTTGCTCACACTCGTTGCACCGCTCCCCCATCACCTTATCAATACAGGCCTACCATACTCTACTGCAACGGAAGGGTCGTCGCCTCCCGTGGACTCAGAATACGCTCGCGGTCACTACAAAGGACTCGTCGCCTGATCAGTGTAGGCCGACAGCTAGAATATAGTGTCCCATACCACCATAATCTGCTCACGAGTCTAGGTGCTCACTGGTCACTACGGGGAGGTTTGTGGCCCCAGCGTAGGCCGATAGCTCGACCACGGTGTCCCATACCACCATGCCCGGCTCATGAGTCTTCGTGGATCAAGGTACCATGGTTAACAGGGTTTACAATGGTAAGTTCAGTACCCTAGGTTCAAGCAGTTATGACTCATGCAGGGTGAACATACAACGGCCAGTCGGGTTACTTGACGGGCTCGACTAGCACGATCGCATCTCAAGTCGAACGACATGAAGTGCGTAAAACACTTCGCGTGGCCTAACCACTGTCGTCAACTCCAAACACGACTCGCGTTCATCGACACGTCGTTCGTGGCAAATATAAGCCAACCATGAATTCGCTCGGTTACCGACTGCCTGGACTACGTATAGTCCCAAACAATCATGGAATCACATCAGCATTCATGTGAGAGTAATGAAAATGAAATACAACCATGTGAGTATGTTAACACATGTTATAACGTACAACTTAAGTAAATCATCCTACACATGTCTTTCACACATATAATGAAATTATGCATATCGCCAACATATAGGAAATCCTTTCCATCAGCAAATTAATTGAGAATTCAATCTCAAACTAAATCATAAGGAAATCATCAAGCACATGTTATAATATACAACTTACGTAAATCATCAAGCACATGTTATAATATACAACTTACGTAAATCATCAAGCACATGCATTTCATTCATATAATGAAATCATGCATATGGCTAACATGAAGGAAACCATTTACACCAGCATATTTATTGAGAAACCAATCTCAAACTAATCCATGACATCATTTAATTCAATACATACTGATACAAGCATTTATACAAACACTTACACTACACACTTAAGTCTACATATAGTATGTCGACCCGAAGTGCGCATTTAGGCGAATCTCTTCGCCAAACTAATTGTGCACGCATTCCTAACATTCTAATGCGACAATAAACCATGTCAATCACATCAGCAAAATATGAATGTAAACCGTACTTCCTACAAATGACTGAAATGCCCTAAATCTCATATTCTTCGTTAATTTACGAAATAGGAAACGGACAGCATGTTGTACATGTCAAACGGAGTTGCCGTCAAGAATCTACTATTAAATGACATTAAAAGCTTTGGAAACAGTCAATCAAAGCGTCTAATATGCGCACCTTGTCTCTTATGGATGTTGATATTCGAACGGAGCGTATACGCTTCGTCTACGGCGATCCGACAACCTGATACACATGTACATCAACTACTATTCTATTTGAATCTAAGAAATTTCCAAATCAGCAAGTGGGTAGGGTTTTTCTTACCTAGAAGTGTGTTGAAATTGCCGGGAAAGTGATTGGAGTGTGTCGCCTAAGCACGTACAGCAGCAGCAGCAGGTGGCAGGGAGATCTCTCCCACCTTCTCTCACAAACTCTCACCTTTTCTCTCTCCCAATCTAGGAATTTTTACAAATTCGGATGGGAGAGGAGTGAGGGTTTCAACCCCTTTTATAAGCCCAAACTTGCCCGAAATAGGCTCCGGTACAAAGTTCACTTAGTGCATATCCAAATCGGGGCTGTTTCGGTCGAAAAGATGCTTTCTGGTGGTCCTCTGACCGAATGCGATCGGACTTAAGCTCATGCATACTGGATCTAGCACGTATTAAGTTTTTAGTCCGGCTGGGTCCACAGATCGCACGTGGCGGGCCAGTTTCAGTCCAGCGGTCACCGCACGTAGATCAGGGCTGAAAGTTTCATGATATAAAATAGAAATTTCTCCTGATCCGAGGGTGTAATCTGGATGAATTCTGACGGTCAGAACGCCTAATACTGACGCGTCAAGTCGTGTGCCAGATTTGAATTTGAAATTCCAATTCTGTCCCTATTCGCACTCTCTTTGGTCCGGGCTCATTGAAATGGCCTGTGATTATCGGTTTGACTTGATTTTCGAAATAAGTGTCAAGCCCAGCTAAGTGGTTCTAACGGTCTAAGATAGGAGGTATCGGACTTTCGACGCGCGGTCTAGATCCAATACAAAATTTCAAAGTGGTCCAGAGAACAAACCGGTTTAGAGTTTGATCCCAGGTTATAGAGTATTATAGAGTCATTGGTTCTACTCGATTTGGGTCTTGTAGAACGTATTTAAAGTGATCAGGGACTATTTCCCAGCTACTCCAGCATCGCGCTAGCTAACTTGTGCTTAGTTTCTAAAGGAATTTATCCTAAGTGATTTCTTTGGCTATGGAATTGGGTTCTAAGCGATTTTTCGGTGTTTTAGTTAACCCATTGCCTAAGGACGTCTAATCTCAGATGAGCCAAAATTCGGGGTGTTACATTTAGCATACGACTTATTGAATCAACTCAACATATGACTCAGTGAGTTAACTCAGCATCCAACTCAATGAGTCAAATCAGAATCCTGACTCAATGAGTTTATAAACTTGGTAAAAACTTTTTTCTACTTTTTCCCATCAAGTTAGGACTAAAAATCAGTATCTATTAGACTCCGTTGAACGAGTTCCTACAGGGATTTCTTCGTGACTGTTACATGCGTAACCTTTTAAGCTTGTCATATCTTGGAAGAGGTTTTCTATGTAGCCTGTCAATGATCTTAGATAAGATGGGGCAAATAACTCTTTAAGGATAGCTTATCTAATATGTGCTTCAACCTGATTGTTATCGTATTGTAATTTGATCGATTTTTTCCATTTTCAAATTATAAAATATTCCAAAAGTGAATGCATGCGGATGGCAATACTCAGCCAGATGAGCTATTTGGGAATAATGAAATGAATATTTAAATTTGGTGAATTAATGAATTTGTATATATAGTTTTTGAATTTGCACGGAATTTGGATCTAAAAGTTTCAAAATCCCATTATTCTTTTGAAAATCAAGCTACAAATTTATAAATTTTGAAAGTGAAGGTTACAATCGTAGAGGATTTATTGCAAAAACATAGCTCTTAATAAACTATAGATCATATGCATTCACTTACAAATTACAAAAAAAAAAAAAAAAAAAAATGTACAAGTGGCATGGAGGATAAACCATTTACATTGTAATGTGTATTATTATAGATGTATTGTGAACTAAAATTGTGCTTATTTGATTATTTAAGTAGGATATTTATTAACGTTTATTGGATGGTTGAAAATAAATAATATTCAGTGCTCTTATTTCAACAGATAAGTATCCATGGATTAAATGTTTCAATTGATAAACCAGTTCAACTATCGAAGTGTAAGTGACGCCACGTCCATAATTACCATTTTTAAGTGCATATGCATGAAATGCTATAGAAAACCAAAGTATCAAATAACTGCTCTAGGTTTAAAAAATGAATTTATCTCATTATATTTAAGGGCTTGTTTGGTAAAAGGGTAAATGAATGTAAATGGTTAATGATTATTTACTCTTGTAATCATGTGGTAACATCACTTTCCTTTGATTACAATGATGACATTGCTATATTATTTGTTTTACTAAGAAGACACTGTAAAGATAGTAATTTTATAATGTAAACATTATTATGATTATAATATACTCATTTTCTTTATAACTGCATTTGGCTCTTGATTTATAAGCTGTAATTGCTACTAAAAGAAACACCTAAAAATAAGAATGATAGCCTATTTACTTTAAAAAGGAAAACCAAATAGGCCCTAATAGTATATATGATTAGAGAACATGCATGATTTATTTAAATTTAGATCATTAAAAGGTTTTAACCTTTTTTTTTCAGTATCCCTCGTTTGTGAAACAAATGGATGAGAAAAAATATACTGCTTGAATCACATATTGTTGTTCTTAAGATAGTGAATGCCTTCACACCAAGTAAATTATATCCAATATCATTTAGGCCCAGTTAAAGACTATTAATGTTGCGCAATAAATGCAACAGTATTGTACAATTCAAACGTCTTTTAGAAACAACTAAGATATAAAAAAGAAAAGATTTGAAAAAGAGACAGATTATTAAAATATGAGAGATAATTTTCTTATGTCATATAGTTTTCCCAAAACCATATATATATATATATATATAGTTTTAGAGTGGATGCTGAAAGTAGTCTAATGTATGCATTGAAGAGGCACCTCATTATTGGTAAATATATATATATTTTTGAATTAAGGGCATTTTTATAATTTAATTACAATGGTCATTTATAACTATATCAGTCAACATACTTCTGCATCACGTTGCCTAATAGACATCTCAACTGCCACCAAGAAACTAGCATCTCATCAACCTATGTAATTGCCACATGTGCACTAAGTTAATACGACGGTCATATGGTCGGCTATTGACCACGCCTTCTTATTGACTCAGCCTTCTTTCCCGTTTACATTAAGATGCGGGTTAGACCATGGCACAACCCTAGGCTAGACTAGAATGGGCAAAAACTTTGAAACTAATATGCCATGGAGGAATCCGATTCCTTTGTTTTTGTCAAATAGAGATTTTCTATTTGTCCGCATTGTAGTAGGGTCGTATCATCAGTTTTTGTCAAATAGAGATTTTCTATTTGTCCGCATTGTAATAGGGCCACATCATCATTAGCTTTGCCTGCATTATGATACAATCACGTCATTACCGCCGGCCAACATTCACTGTAACTGGCAGTGATGATGTGGTCCTATTACAGTGCACGCAAACAGAAAATCTCTGTTTGACACAGAGAGAAGATCAGACTCGCTGTCCAAGCAATCTAGTACCCATGTGGCCTAACGGTCGCGGATTGGATACTGGCAAGGTCAGTAGTAAAATCATTAAAGTGACGTCACCAAGCTATGTGGACCTCACCATGATGTATGTGTTGTATCCATACCGACCATCCTTTTGGAGAGATCGTTTATGGCATTAGAAAAATAATGAGATAGATCTAAAGTTTAAGTGGACCCCACCTTAGAAAACATTGGGGACAGTGACATCTATCATTAAAAAATTCTTAGGGCCACAGAAGTTTCCGATTCAGTTTATATTTTTGTTTTCACTTCACCTATCTCTATGTTAACTTATGAATAGATTGGATCTATAAAAATACATCATGGTGGGCTTTATAAATGTTTCAACGGTGAGTGTAACAGGTCCCAAGGTTTACTGCAGTGGGTCCACTTGAATTTTAGACCTATCTCACTCTTTTTCTCATGCCATCTACCGATCTCTACAAATGGTTGGATGGTATGAATACAACACATGCATTCATGGTGGGGGCCATGGAGCTTAATACCGTTACTTCAGGAGCAATTTAGCTACTGACCTTGACAGTATTTAATCTGCCTGTCCGTGGCCAACATGGACGGACAGTGCAAAATAATGCACATGAGTTGAACTCTTGATGTAGCAAAACTCAATTTCCTCACTGTTCCTCTATGATCTTTGTAATAAAGGAGCATTTTCAAATTATAATTTTTTTAATATTGAAAAATTTTCAAAGAAAATGAAATGACAATTTTTTAATATTAAAAAAAAAAAAACTCCAAATATTTTCTAATTTAAATCTCATTTTTAAGTGGCAACCAAACGTGGGTATTTTTATTTTTTTTTTGGGGGGGCGGGGGGCACTTTTCCTGCAGTTTGGAATGCTTTTCCTGCAGTTTAATTTTGACCTTTTTTATAAAATTTTATTTTAAGTTTGTTAGTACACCTCGTTGTCAGTTCACACTTCACCGTTGGCCACCTGAGGATTGATGCTGAGACCTCAGTGTTGAAACGAGGTATCTTTCAGTCAATCTATCACTGGACGTAAATCTATGATTGTTTTGGTGTATGGATTTGCTAAATTCTTGGATACGACAAATCCATAAAACATAATAAAATATTTGAGAGATAGTTTTAAATATGTGGATTTTACGAATGCCAGCCCCAGACCCTTGACTCCTAAAATCAAATAGAAGACAACCACACAATGGCTAACCTGACTAGAAGTTTTATAATCTTATGTAATGTGAAAGTAGGTTTTATCTGCACACGTGCCAAAACTTGAGGGCTAGTTGTGGGACATCCTAGCAGTGAATAAGTTGCACCACCCATATGAAGATATTGGAAAATATTCAAAAATCAAATCGGCACACTCATCAGCAAGTGACGTGCACTCTCGATGTGGACAGTTCATGAACTTTTTAAGACCGTCCATTATTTTTTATTTAATTAAACACAAACTTCAAGTTTCTATTGTCATCCATTGATAAAACCAACTAAGAAAAATGTATATATATATATATATATATATATATATATATATATATATATATATATATATATATATATATATATATATATATATATTCCGCTATCAGCGGAATAATCAATCAAATAAAAGTGGGTCCTATGTGATTATGCATCACATTCAATCCATACAGAAGATGTGCCCTCTCATGTTGTGCTTTTACTGCAGTTTAATTTTGACCTTTTAAAAAAAAAATTATTTTAAGCTTGGTAGTACACTCCACTGTCAGTTCACACTTCACCGGAGGATTGATGCTAAGACCTCAGTGTTGAAATGAGGTATCTTTCAGTCGGTCTATCACTTAACCTAAATCTATGATTGTTTTGATGTATGGATTTGCTAAATTCTTAGATACGACAAGTCCACAATAAATAATAAAATATTTGAGAGAGTTTTAAATATGTGGATTTTACGAATGCCAGCCCCAAAACCTTGACTCCTAAAATCAAATAGAAGACAACCACACAATGGCTAACCGGACTAGAAGTTTTATAATCTTATATGATGTGAAAGTAGGTTTTATCTGCACACGTGCCAAAACTTGAGGGCTAGTCGTGGGACATCCTAGCAGTGAATAAGTTGCACCACTCATATGAAGATATTGAAAAATATTCAAAAATCAAATCGGCACACTCATCAGCAGGTGACGTGCACTCTCGATGTGGACAGTTCATGAGCTTTTTAAGACCGTCCATTATTTTTTATTTAATTAATCACAAACTTCAGAGTTTATATTGTCATCCATTGATAAAACCAACTAACAAAAAATCTATATATATATATATATATATATATACCGCTATCAGCGGAATAATCAATCAAATAAAAGTGGGTCCTATGTGATTATGCATCACATCCAATCCATACAGAAGACGTGCCCTCTCATGTTGTGCATTTAGCATAATATAAGTCAGGTGGTACACACAACAAAGAACATTTCAAAGGAACGCTCATTGTCTATGTATATGCCATCCAATCCATTTGCGTGGTGTGATGTAACACAACTGCATAATGACACCCAAGAAATTAGGTCATACCAAAACTCAGGTGGGCTCAGCACAATCATGGGTGGTATCCTCTCTCTTGACTCGGACTGGTATAGTGACCCCTTACGTGCCCAGATTTGATACTGGTCGGTGCTGTGGGCCCCACCATGAGTTATGCATTTTATTCATTCGGTCCATCCATTTTATCAGTTCATTTTAGATATTGGGCCAAAAAAATGAGGCAGATCTAAATCTCAAGTGGAGTACACCATAGAAAACAATGGTGATTGAACGCTTACCATTAAAAACTTCCTATGACCCACTGTGATGTCTATTTGCCATCCAACCGGAAGCGGATTGCGTGCTGAGTACCTCGGTACCCTAAGTGTATTTAATAAACTTTGTAAGGTCCACCCTAATATATATATTTTATCCACTTCATTAATCCATTTTAATAGATAATTTTATGTGGCCATCTCGAAAATGAAGTATATACAAAGCTAAAGTGGACCTCACCATGGAAACAGTGTGAATTGAAATTCTAATGATGAAAAATTCTCGAGGCAATAGAAGCTTTGGATCAATAAGTTATTTATTTTTTTTACCTTCATCTATGTCTGTGTGATCTTCTGAACAAGTTTGATGACAAATAAACATCACTGTGGTCCTGAAAATGTTTCATCAGTGGAAGTCATTATTCTCACTGTTTCCTATGGTGTGGTCTACTTGTGCTTTGGATATACTTCCATTTTGATCTCAACCATTAAAATGAGCTAGAAAAATGGATGGACAGCAAATAAACCACATACTTTCACAGTGAGTCTAACCGAGTTTACTAAGTACAGTAAAAGTTTACCAAGTAACTTAGTATGCAATCCGATTTCATTGATTAGGTCAAACTTTCGTAGCCCTAAAAAGTTTATAATGGTGGGCATTCACTCACTACTATTTTCTAGAGTGTAGTTTACTTGAGATTTGGAGCTACCTAATTTTTAGGCTCATGCACTAAAATTAGCTCTCAAAATGGACAGAAGAGGTGGATAAAACAAATATATCATAACGAGGTCTAGAGAGCTTTTCCAGCACCGGCCAGTACTGACCTGGCACTTGAGGGGTCACTATCCAATCCCAATCCCTCTTCCTACTACTTGCCAGTGGTATGGCCCACTTTAGTCATGAATCGGTGTGACTTTTTGGTCCTGAACTAACAATGGGCTCGTCATATGGATGGCTTGGATGTCATGCACACATCATGTGGCTGTCCACTTTTTCTTGAGTCTGACCATGCACTATTATTTCCAAATTTTTTATAATACCATAGTTTGAAAATGACTCAAACCGGATGTGTAATAAAGTTTACTGAGTCTTTACTTGGCTTGATTTTGGAACTAGTAAAGACTAGTTTCAGTGAGCCTAGCTCCCTTGTAAATAGCTTTTCTTTCCTGATAGAGGTGGAACCAGGTGTATGACTCAGGTAAAGTAATTGTTACTGACTTTGAGTTAGCCAGGTCTTCAAGCCAACTCAATGACTATTGTCGAGTGAAGACCGTGTCACCTCACAAACAATTTTTAGCGGTCTAGTTCGAGTGGAGGCTGATTTTCAAGTCAATTCAACCAATTTTAGAATTATGCTTTCAACTATAGAAATTTTTGTGTAGTGTTAATATTGATATTCTCATTTCAGGATAATTATGCTTGCAATGAGCAAATGAATAATGCCAGATTAGTGATTGCTTAGTTATACTTTCCTTGCGTACGATAAGCTCTACTACTATTTTAGGTCCAGTTCCACGGCTAAGTGGTAGATAGCATCTGCTCAAATTCTAAAATCAAGGGATCAAGTGCCCATGTGTTGTGGGTGGGTTTTGTTTTTTCTGTTTTTTAAGTTCTACTATCATTGAAAGACAACAACTAATCCCAGGCTACTATCATTGAAAGACAGCAAGAAGCCCTAGAACCCTAATATAACTAGCCCCAGGCCTCTCTTTCTCTCTCTCAAATACTTGGGAATATAAAACTACAAAATTTATTATATTTAGTGCAACCAAATGCACTCTAAAGCAGAACCATTCATACAACCTAAACATGAGTTCTTCTCTTTTATGTTAACAACGATCAAGTGTCAAAGATCTGGATCTCTAAAGCATAATGAGTTCATCTAATTTAGTTAGCAACATCTTATGCATTAAACGTTAAGATCTTGATGAACTCATATTCTGGTGTCTACTAAACAATGCCTTATTTATTTTATTTTATTTTTTTTTCTCAATATAAAAATGGAGTATGCTAACTATAATGTGCATAGAGAGGGCGTTTAAGGGGGCTAGAAAATCTTCATGTTTTTCATAAGCATAAGCAGGTGTGCAGTTGCAGTGTATTTTGATTATCTTACAGAGTCACATGATGGATGGTTTGTCAAACCGTCTAACTGCATGGATCGCGGAAGCTGATACGGCTGTATAACTTCACAGATGACACATGTGCCAAAGTAGCAAACATGTGCATGATGGGGGCAGTAATGATTGTGCTAGCCGCAATGTGCATGACTCAAGCAAGCCCACTCATTAGGTGGTCCACATGTCTATTTTATTACTAACATATACACGAAAACAGGGGAAATGGTGAGTGGAGCCCCTTTGGATAGATTATAAGAACAAAAAAACTACATTAAAGTGTGTACCTAACTAATCCATTGGGTGACATCTGAGAGGAAAAAGAAAAAAGTAACAAATGGTTCAATTTCAACAAATAACCGTCCACTAGAAGCTAGGATATCTGACTTTTGGGACAGGATAAATATATAGTGGTTCCGTCATCAGGCGGCTATTTTTTATTTTTATTTTTTGGGGGGAAGTTAGGTTTTGACACGACCGTGCACCACAATTGTGGCACAATCAGAGGTGGGCATGGGAGTCGACTTGGCATACTCAACTCGTCTAACTTATTTAGACTCGACTCGACTTGAACCGAGTAATGAGTTGATTCAAACCAAGTAGACTTTACCCAAACTGAACTGATCAAAATAAGTCAACTCATTTCGAAACCTGACTGGACTCAAGTTTGAATAGTATATATATATATATATATATATATATATATATATATATAGAGAGAGAGAGAGAGAGAGAGAGAGAGAGAGAGAGAGAGAGAGAGAGAGAGAGAGAGAGAGAGAGAGAGAGAGTACTATAAAGTCGTGACCTTATGGGAACTTTTCATGAGGTCAAGCTGCGTAGGCCCCACCATGATGGGTATCGAACATCAACACCGTGCATTTGACGGGTCCCCTTTAGTTTATGAGGAATCCCAAAAACCAGTTGTATGTGGAACTTAGGTGGGCCACACCATCTAAAAACATGTGAAGACATGAATAAAACATATAAAATCACTTGGTGGGGCTCACCTGAGTTTTTGATGCGGTTGAAACTTGATGTGACCTCTCATCCAAGTGGGACACACAATGGATGGGTTAGATTTGTGAACCACATCTCAGTGGGCCCAATAAATGATTATGAATGTTTTAATGGGAGGGTAACCCCTCTCAACTGTTGTATGTGGTCTGACCCATCAAGTTATGGATTGACTTGATTTTTAATCCCATGGCTCACCATGAAATGGTGCATCTTGCTTATGAGGTAGATGTTCGACACACATCATGGTGGGGCCCATACAACTTGGCCTCATGGGGAGTTCCCGCGAGGTTAACACCAATTTAATCTAACCTACCTGTTAGACTTAGATCAACTCAGGCATGCTAGACTCAATACTGGCTTAGGTCATGTTCAGGTCCAGTCCATTTCAAAACTAGGTCGGGTCAGTCCATACTCCATTTGACCCAACCCGATGCCCAGCTCCAAGCACAGTGCATGGAACCAAGGGCTGCACTCATATGGCAGAGGTACACCATAAACATGTGGTGGGATGGACTATTGGGCTCAGCTATGCATTAGATCCACCCTATACATTAGATACCCCTAAGCTATGGGGGTAAAAACAAAACAATGAAAACTCAGGTGGGCTACACCACAAGGAATTGTTGGGATCTTCCCCACCATTTGTGGGGTGACCGAGTTGTGTACATGTGTTCAAATCATTCATTAGACCTACCCTACTAGGATGAAGAGACAGACCAAGATATAGGTAATCATTCATCAAACCTACGCTACTAGGATGAAGGATCTGACCAAAATACCACTTACACTTCCCTTTCGAAACATACTTTTACGTTGTCCCAGCCACTCTTAAGATGCATTTCCTCGTAAAGGTGTTTCCAGAAGGGCAAGCTTCGTGCGTGCTTTTTCAACTTCCTCGGTTGCTGAGTTGGTGTGTTTTAGTGCTTACTTTGTCAAAGTGGAAAATGAGACTAGGTATTGTAAAGTGCATCCAAACGCACAACAGGATTAAAAGGGTGTTTAGGCTTCAAATGCGCTTTAGCGTGAGTCCAGAGTGGCCCAGTGAATTGGTCTCACCGTTGATGTGGGCCTGACAGTCGCATCAAGCCACCCGTCATATTGGAGCCTACCTCTAATGGGACATTTGGATTGTAAGTTACTTAGGGCTTGTTAGGGAGTGTGGATTTAGAACCCCTGGATTTGAAATCCTTTTATAGTGTTTGCACTTTGGATTGAGAATTAACTTTAATCCAAAAGTAACTATATATGGTATATTCAATGGGGTTTGAATTTAATTACTAAATCAACTTTAACATCTCTAATTAATAAATGAATGTAATGTTTGACACAATGGTTATAATGAACCTGTTGAAATATATTCTTTGCTTGAAAATGATGAAATTCCAAGTACCGGATGGGTCATAAGCATAAGATCATGTTCTAGTAACTAATTAATGATTTTTAACCATTGATTTACATGTATAATGTTTGGATGGTGGTAATCATCATATTAAAGTAATTATAGTGATGCAATTGATAATCTAATTGTTTTGGGATATCATTAGTGGATCATGTATCCAATAGAGTAATAGCCTAGTGATACGAGCATTACACATGCATCTCTTAAAAGGATTTTAAATGTTATACAATCTTTCACCATTGGAAACCCCATTTACTTTATGGTACCAAACAACCAATAGATTTTAAATCCCCTCAAATCCCTCTAAATCAATAGTGTCAAATTAACGACCCTTTAAGTTATTTATGCCTTAAAGTAGCTTATTTTGATTTGTAATTATTAAACTGAAGTAATTAAGTAACTTTAAATAAAAAAAAGCTACTTATAATTAATTATAAACTAACTTATCAAAAATAAGTCACTAATTATGTATTGCTGCAAGTAAAAAAGATAACTTATTTGGTGGTATCCAGAGCAGCCCTTAATGGAATGACTGATGGTCCATTTGTAATGAACTGTTCAATGTATGGCCTGACGCCTTAGGTAGACTAGCCCGGCAATTGTTGAATATATTGCCAGCCCCGCCTATCATTCCAGATGAATGGTCACACCTAATGAGTAAACTAGCACTGTAGATTGGCCTTAGTGGTACACATTCCACGTCAATGGGAATTGTGGATAGCGGTATAGTGTACTGTACTGAATAAACCATGTGGGGCCTACCATGATGTATATGGCTTATCCATGCAATCCACCTTTTTTTTCATTTTAGGGCATGAGTCCAAACTTGAAGCATATCCACAGCTCAATTGGACTACACCAAGGGAATCAATGGCGATAACGAAGACAAACAAAGATTGAAATCTTCTTAATGCTACAGTGACGTTTGTTTGTCACAAGGTCATACGGACATTGCCATCCAACCAGTTCATAAGGTTACACATGCACCAAGGGAAATAAAAAATATCAGCTTGTTCCCAAGCTTCTTTAACCCAAAGAAGTTTTCAACGGTAGGATTTCAACTTGCATGTTTTCCTATGGTGTAGTCCACTTGAGCTTTAGATACGCTTCAATTTTGAGCTTATACCCTAAAATGATATGATAAAATGGATGGACGGAGTGGATTAGACACATACATCACCATGGGCTTTATAAGTTTACTTAGCATACTGAAGGCGGATTGAGTTACTTAGCAGGCAAGTGGCATCCTTTGCATGGCCGACCTCTGTGGGCCCCACCGTATGTCCATGTTATGCCGCTCCTTTCATTAATTTGCCAGCTCATTCTTTGGGACGAGTCCAAAAGGGAAGGATATCCGGAACTTACCTAGGTCGCTATACATGAAAGAGTTAATGATATAACTAATCATGATATCCAAGTGCCATCCAAACCGTTCATGAAAGAACTCCCACCCGGACTATCGGAAAACACAACTATCAGCCTGATCCAAAACTTCTGGTGGCCCATAAACTTTTCAATGGTGGGAGTTCATTATCCACTTTTCCTTGTGGTGTGTTTCACTCGAGTTTTGAATCTGCTTGGATTTTTTACGTCACGTCCTAGAATAATTGACTCAGCCGATGGACGGACTGGATTTAACACAGACATCACAGTGGATCCTACAAATCTTAGAGTTGCAGGGTACTCAGGGTAACTTCATGTTACCGACAAGTCGCGTCCTTTCTACGTGGACCACCTAACCTAACAATTACACTAGTTTGAATTTTGGTAGAGAATCCTCCCTGGGGCCCACCAGATGAACAGCTAGGATCTGGAGCAGATCGTTGTCCCACTAAGGGTCCTGGTATGCAAGTACAGTTTAGCTTTTCTCGTACAACAGTTCTGGAAAAAGGGCAGAGGTCATATTATCAATGCAATGAGTGCACCATTGCTTACAGCAAGATCCCTAAAAAACCGGGATTTTGGTGCAGTGGTCCCTGATCTGGATCGTTCATCATGTGGGTATCATTGTGGATTGGTCATGGCAGAGGGGTTAAAGGGTTGTATAATGCTGACCGTCGGATTGGGGAATTTTTTTAAAAAAAAGACGTCTAACGTGAATATTAGCAAAATTTCTGTGGGGCCCAAAATGATATGTGTGACATCCAATCCGCCTGTCATTTTCACCAGCTCATGTTAACACAAGAGCCCGGCCCAAAACTTATGCCGATCCAAAACAAGTGGACCACACCATTGGAAAAAAACAAGTGGGCCACACCATAGGAAAAAAGTGGGTAAGGCGGTACCTACCCTTCGAAACTTCTCGGGACCCACAAAAGAAATTTAAAAATAAAAAAATAATAATCTAATTTTGGTCCTTCCACTTACCTGTCATAGGCCATATGGTTAAGAGCATCTAATTAAAATGATTATTGAGAGATGTGGCCCATCCAAGGGGGGGACCCATGTAACGAAGTGCCTATATTGATCTTTAAAAACACCCAGATCCATACCTCAACTGGTAGCCTGAGTGGAGATACTTCGTTTCAACACTTGATGCCTTGGCATCGATCCCTGATGGGGTGGCTTACATGGAGTACGCGTGTGTACTGGCATGGGTGTGTACTAACAAGCTAACTTAAAAAATAAAATAATAATAATAATAATAATAATAATAATAATAATATTGATCTTTAAAATCTTTCTTTTGATATAATCAATCTAAACAACTATTATGCTAGTACACAATCAGAATGTTAGGATTTCCCAGAAGAAGTGATTTCAATGAGACAGCAACCAATGAGACAGCAACCCGATATGAGGTACATTTATGGTTCAAACAAATCATTTCAATATTTTTGTTACAATGAATCTTGACCAATCGTTTTATGTGTGGTTCACATTAGATTTGAATCTAATTCATTTGTGGACTCCTGCCTTAACATGAGCTAGCAAAAGGAATGGACAGCCTGGATATAACTTAAGTCAACCCTTTAGTCGCCTCATCAATGGCCTCCTTTCCCAGGCTTCACCTAACCGGGCTGTCAATGTGCCGCGCCTGGGGAAGGTCTCGGCCTAGATTTTGACCTTCAACGGGCTAGGCCGTCGGGATAGCTTTTTAAAAATTCAGTTATTTTAAGCCCGAACCCGGCCCATTTACACCCATACCGAATCCCTTTCCACCTTTAGGCCAAAGCGGATTAGGAGTCTAAACCCAGATGACACCTTAAGGGCCTGTTTGGCCGGCTCGATCCCATGGGAATCTGTGAGATGGAATGGTTTTTAAGATAATAATGGTGGTGTCAGTGTGTCTGTTGACCCCATCGGTTTGGGATAGCCCATGGGATATCCCATAGGGTGTTTGGATGGTTACAAATGGATGAGTTTGCATCTCCACTACTTTTGATGGTGTGTCACACTCAGTGCTTTATAGCTGTTTCAAAATAACTTCATAGCTGAATATATGCAGGTGAAAATGATGGAGAGAGTAGATATCTCATTAATATCTTGGTGGCCCTACACAGGGGTGAAAATTTATATCTCAGGATTGGCAGCATTTAGGCGCTGTTTACAAAAGTGTGTAGAATGGTTTTTATCCCGCTGTCCCGGACAGAAAATATGATGGGATGGAAACAGTATACCCATGGTATCCGTCTTAATCATATATCCAGCGCCCACCGAGCACGCCCTACGGGTCAATTTGATCGGTGGGATTAGAAAGGATTAGGTGGGATGGAATTCATCTGGTCTGTGCCAATGCCACTCCATGTTAGCTTAGAATTACATTAAGGGCCTGTTTGGCCGGGCAGATCCCATGGTATTAGGAGGCATGGGACCAATTTTAAGGTAATGATGATAGTGTCAGTGGATTGTCTTAAGAATCATGGGATTGCTTATATCCCATGACAAGTTCACCGGGTCTGTTTGGTACACCCCCTATATTTTGGGATTTTACCTTCCAAACCATTCAACTAAGGGATAGGATCAATTTTAAGGTAATGATGGTAATGGCAGTGGACTGTCTTATGATCCATAGGATGGCTCATATCCAGGGACAAGTTCACCGGACCTGTTTGGCTCCTCATGCCTATCCAAGGATATTGCCGATCCCATCCCTCCTAATACCGTGGGATCTGCATGGCCAAACAGGCCCTAGATGAAATTGCATTGGGTCCGGCGGCAATTTCACTCAATGTTTGGGAAGTTGTGTAGGTCCCAACATGATGTGTGGGCTATATCCACACCATCCACCCATTTATCGAGGTTATTTTAGACCATGGGCCAAAATTTTAGGTAAATCTAAAACTGAAGTAGACCCCACTATAGAAAGCAACATGGATTGAATACTTACTGTTGAAAACTTCTTTGAGACTACATAAGTTTTGGACCTACCTCATTTTTAGGCTCATGCCTTAAAATGAGGTTACAAAACAAATTAAGGGTTTAGATATAACACGTGTGTTATTCTTAGTAATTTAAATGATGGTGGGTATATCCATTCAATGTACCACTGTATTATCAACAAAGCATGGTATTAATTTTATCCGAGGGCAACAGGGACAATCCCTGCCATGGGTAAAATTATGTTTTTTAATCTCATCCCACCTAATCCCTTCTAACCCCACAGCCCAAACTAACCCTAAGAGGGTGTTATCCTTATATGGGGACCCACCGTGAGGATATTAGGTATATCCACACCGTCCATCCGTTTCTGCAGCCCCGTTTACCACGTGGTACCAGAACATAAGCATATCCAAAATCCAAGTGGTGATTGAGTGCCTCACAATTAAAATTTTCAAAGGGCTCATCATAAGATTTTTTTGACACGTTGATTTTCCATCCAACCTGTTGATTATGTCAAGAAGACACGGATGAAGTGAGAATATAAAGACCAGCTTTATCCAAAATTTTAGTAGTTTTTCATGGTTACTCATTACTGTTTCTAGTGGCGTGGTCCACCTGAGATTTGGATATTTACGATCTCGTACTAAAATGAAATGGGAAAAAAGATGGACGGCGTAGATATACAAATAATACGTCAAGGTGCCCCCACACGGTTAGGATAACACCTACTAAGGTGTTTCCCGGGTAACAGCTAATCCGCTCTTTCGGCATTTATGAGGTGGCTTTGTTCTTCTAGTCAAAGTTATTTTCAAGAGATGGTCAAATCGAAAACGGGGAAGCAGATGATTGGCGACTCGGATTGTTTTTTTCCATCACCGATGTCGGCCATTTTGTTTTCATCTTCCATTAATCAACTTACAATTATGGTCGGATCAAAGTAAACCTTGTGAACCAAGGTGGGGCTCACATGACAGACAATTTAGATTAATCACCGTACTTTTTCACTTTGGATGATTTGTAAATTTGGACCACTCATTTTGGGGGCTAGTGATGGAACAGTTAATGTTACTGGTAAACCTGTCCCTCACATGAAAAAAAAAAAAAAAAGAAAAGAAAAAAAATACTTCACACGAGCTGGGGTAACCAAAGGTCCTTAAAAAAAAAAAAAAAAAACCCATCGACAGGCCTCTAAGCCTAAATGAAAAAACAAAATACGCAGTTCTCTTCGTGCAAAAATGAACTCTTGAACCAAGTTCCTTGAGGACAGAGCTTAGTTGTAAGACCCGTATCTTAGTTCGTACCGTTCCGTAAACTTACGCGGTCTTACCGGTCGAATTCCGGCAACCTTCGACGCTTAACCATATTTACGTGCGACCATGATTCATATACCGTCAACCCGTACTGACTCAACCCAAGACTATTACCATAGCGACCGCGCCGTCGTTGCGCTTCCGATGCCGCGACTCGCACGCCGAGGTGATACCCTGGTCAAGAGATGTGGGCCAACGTTCGGTAAGAGAAAAACGCCACGCATTACGAAATTCAAGAGAATCTCTACGAGGTGTCACATCAATCAAATCAATCAATCAAATCTTATCACATCACATGTTAAGTATACATCACCTTTCACTCATTCCCAAGCAACCACAAAAGTTAAGAATCTCTTACAAAGCTCATACCTTTCTTATACCAAAAACCCTCAAAGTCAAAAAGTTCTTACACCACCCATGCTTTTCTTATACAAATTGCCACAAAAGTCAAGATTTTCTTACACACCCATCACTCACCACATCCATCACCCATCTATCTCTCTCTCCCTTTTACAACTCTCTCTCATTTTCAAACTCAAAAATCTAAGCAAGAAATCCATACGTATGAGCTCTCCAAGCCCCTCCCTCTCTTTCAAAACTTCATGTGTGGCCCACCTCTCCATCCCAAGATCTCCCATCCTAGCCATCCATTCCTCATCTCCTTCATTGGAATCAAAGCTAAGGTGCTAAGGAACCCATAGGAGCAATAAGATCGAAAAGTGGGTGCTTAATAATGTTAGTTTTTCATATTTTTGAGATGGGCCAAGTGAGGCCAACCGATCAATGGTTTGGATCTCACTTGTGACCCTAAGTTGTGGCCGATGGCCCACTTTGATCATCATGATCATCCATGGTGGGGCCATTCTCCATAGACCCCATCATGATGTTTATTTTATTACATTAGGAAGGTCATTTAGACCGTCCATATTGGTGGGGAAAGGATCCCCACCGTTGATTTTCGATTTAGGTGGTCCCATGTGTAAAGGGATCCATTTGATTGTATGATTTCTTCAAGGGAGGGCTCATAGTGGCGGAACCCTCCATCACACGCGTGTCCCACTCTCCATATCTCTCTCTCCCTTTTATTTCATTTTTTTTATTTTATGGGATTATAATATGGTTGTGTGGCCCACTTGGATGAACCCCACTAGGATGTATGTATTGGATCCAATCCATTTATAGATGAGCCCCACCTTATATGTGTATGAGTAGCCATGTGATGGTCCACCTAAACAGGGCTCACCTTAACCTAATTCCTAGGCCCAAACATTAAAAAAAAAAAAAAAAAAAAAAGGGAACCAGTCCAGAGACGCTGTCTCTGGACGTGGCTGTGAAAACACAAATATTAGCCTTTTTTTTAAGGCATTAGAGGTGGCCCACTTGTATAGGACCCACCTTGATGTTTGTATCCAATCCATACCGTCCACCTCTTTCCCTGGATCATTTTAGGCGTTGAGCCAAGAGATGGGGTTGATTGGAAGATCTGGTGGGCCATAGCGTTGGAGATTGCATCATCATCATTCAAAGATCATTTTCCTATTTTATTTTATTTTCTAAACATAAAAAAATACCCTATATTAGACTCGTTGGATCTGTTACGAGCCAGGGAAGCCAATGGACGAGGTGGATCTAGTTGATGCGGGCCCCAGATACGAAAAACCCCAAAAAAATGGGTTTCCATTATTTTTTAAAAAAAATGGCAAGAGGCAGTGCCTCTGTCTCTGACGCGCTGCGGTAGCAGCACGCTGCTGCGTGCAGCAGGCGGGTGGACGGGCAGCGTCCCACGGCCCCTGCCGTGGGCCCCACCATGATGTATATGTCTTATCCAAGCCATTCATATGGCGGGCCCTTCTCTAAAGCAAGCCCCCTCCAAGTTTCAACCAGATCCAAGACTCAGGTGGCCCACACCACACGAAACAGTGGGACTGAACCTCTGCCTTTGAAACCCAAATTTGGGTCCACAGAAGTTTCAAATCAGTTTGAAATTTGTGTTTTCACTTCATCCAGGTCTAAGTGACCTTATGAACTGTTTGGATGACATTTAAACATTATGGTGGGCCACATATGTGGAACCCACAGTGATGAATATATTTTATCCACTGTCCACGGCTGTGGACGGTGGGACCTACCATGATATATGAGTTTCATTCACACTGTCTGCCTGACGGTGGAGCCCACCTTGATTTTTTTATTCTATCTGCACCGTCCACCCCTAGACGGTGGGACCCACCATGATTGTGCGTTATATCTGCACCATCCACCCTAGACGGTGGGACCAGCCTCACCCCTTGGCCCATGTAACCCTATAAATAGGTTGAACGGTAAATAAATATTACGGTGGGCCTCCCCCTGGTTGGGTGGCAAATGAATATTATAGTGAGCCCCCTGACCTACATGATGGATGACAAATAAACATTACAATGGGCCCTAGGCCCATGTGACCCTATGTATAGTTTGGATGGAAAAAAACACCATGTTGGGCCCCAATTTGGATGGAAAATAAACATAATGTAAGGCCCATGGGTCGAGGCCACTTGATGTATTTAGAGCCCATGAGATTAGGCCATTTGATGATTTAGGGGCCCACGGGTTAAGGCCCATTAAGATGTACTAGGGTTTATGGGTTGAGGCCCATTTAATGTGCATATGGGGCTCAATTGGTGTGGCCCATTGGTTACATATGAGACCCACGAGATTAGGCCCATTTGATGCAATCTAAGGCTCATGGGTTATGACCCATTGCAATGCACATAAGGCCCATTAGTGCGGCCCATTTATGTGGCCCATTGGATGAATAAAAGGCCCATATGATATGGCCCATTTGATATATATGTAAGGCCCAATGGGATGAACCTAAGGTTCATTGCAATGTGTAAACCCAATAAGGATTATGTAACGATGTTTACGACGATCGTGCCTTGGGAGTAATGTTGGTTTGACGTCCACATTGCTAGTGTAATGCTGGTTGGATGTCCACATTACGACTCTCTTTAGGGCCCATTATTAGGCCCGTACTCATTGTGTATAGGTCGTTCAGGCCCATCTGCATTGTAAGGATAGTTCATTTCATTATAACATATTTAGTATAGTTCCATGACTCATGATCATACACATCATATGTAAGCTTGATATGAGAAGTGACTGATCATAGCATATGCCTTCAGGCAGATTGTTCATGGGACCTCGATTAGGCGGTGTTGCTCTGTATGAGCGCACGATACACGCAGGATTTGCTGCATGATTGGATAGTGTGATTCATGCATTTCGCATTGTGTGACATAGTTGTTGTACACCTTAACGACATCAGGACCATAGCCTCCATAGACAGATCGTGGTTAGCAGGATTGGATACCGAAAATCTCATTTTATATGGAGTGCTATAGATATCCTTGGGTGAAAGTCTCTAAACCTTTATGGTACCAAGAGTTTGCTCCAACGTCTAGACCGAGTGGTTAGATGAGCGTTGAGTGCTGATTATCAGATAGTTGCGCTCTCCACTGTATCGTGGTCAGTTGGAAGGGGGTGCGGCCTTACCTGCCCGAGAGTAGGGGGCAAAGCTAGGGTGAGTTTGACCAGCTCGAGGAATAGGTCCGTTATCGACGAGTCAAGCCCGATATTGGCAAACGGATAGTGAGGTCTTTTCCACTTACCTTATTGCGCGCGATGAGGTGGTGATATGATTTAGAGTGTACTAGACCCCGGTGATATTTCAGATTTGAGCTGTATTGACATGTGGACTTAGATGAGGATTGTATACTTGACTTGCATCTTGCATCGCATAGTCTTGGTACGACTCATGATATTTATGGATCCATCTGCATATTTCGCATTACTCTGATATTGCATGATCATATTACTACCCTACGCACACACTTTCACTACCCTCTAAGCTTTTTATAAGCTTATGAACTACCGTTGCGTGCAGGTGACGTTGGGGCGCAGCAGCGTTGAGGCAGGAGTGCTTAGAAGATCGTTTGGAGTTTTTGTTCATCATCATTGTATTTCCCCTTTATACTTATTGTACTTGTAAATTTTTTTATCATAGTGCAAAAGTAATGGAGTTCTTGGTTGTTGTTTGTGGGTTATGCCTTTGGTTATGCTTATTACGAATCAAACTGACGTTAAAAATCCTCCTCGTAGCATCCCATGATCGGAACCTGGCGAATGGGCGCTAGGAGCCGAGAATGGGGTTTTACGGAAGCTGTCGGCGCCGGATTCGTCAATTGAAAATTTTGTGAGCCCGGTTTCCGAGTTCGGGGCGTGACACAGACAAGGACCTATAAGGTAAGGAACTCGAGATCCGAGCTCCCCCATGTGCGAGCTGATCTGGTTAACCACCACTAAGATGGTATGAGTAACTCGGAGGGAATTACACCCCGGATTTGGAAAAAAAATGGCCCGTTCTAATTTTGGTCGAAGATTATGCCAGACGAAGCAGGTTTGGCGACATTTTCGGGAGCAGTATCCCATATAAACAAGGATTCTCCATTGTATCCCATTAAAACACCATGGTTTCTGAACTGTCCAAGGACCCTATAAATACAGCTATCCTAAACTAATGGAGGTAAGCTCAAAACTAAAAATTTAGCCTTTAATCAGAATTGACTAGACTAACTTAGGCATTGGAGGGTCCATAGCCAAACATTAGTACCCCCCGTTGTCAACATCTCCCTTGTCCTCACAGGTCCATCGATGGGCATACCTCCACAATCAATTGTATATGTTAGCCAAAATCCGATGATAAAAGATTGTCATCATTTGTGAGAACCTGTAGCAAAGCCAAGTTCTCACTGTCTTTAACTTAAACTAACAATAGTCCTTCCCCCAATGGTAAAGAGAAAAGGAAAGGCTCCAGTTGTAACCAAATTCGCCCACCAGGTTCCATCCAGCAAGGATCAGGCCTCACAGTCACTACCTCAATCCCAACCACCTTCACAAGTGGTGGTGCGTGAGTCTCGAAATCGAGATACTAGACTCATCTCCCTCGAGAACCATGTGGAAGCCTTGACTAACAATGTAAATCGTATCATGAGGCTATTAGAAAGATATGTAACAGGTGTCCCCTGACTAACTAGTGCGATGAGGCGAAGGCAATGACCAAGCAGTCGCATGATGTAGTCATGCCCCGAGCCACACCAAGGGTAGGCCCAAGATGAGGGAACCCTCATCACCTCAATGCAGACCCCAACGACTATTAAGCTCGCCAAGTCAGATGTGCGTCATACCCTGGACCAGAGATGACAAGTTAGGGGGAAGGCCCCAGAAATTATGGCAGAAAGCGATCCCTTGAGGGACAAAAATCATAAAGATCTAGGACTAACTTGGTAATATCTAACAAGCTTACCGAGCAAATGCCCCAACATCTGTGGATTCCCTCCTCAAGCGGACTGAGCCGCCATTTACAGATGACATCATGTAAGCCCAGCTGCCACCTAGGTTTCGAATACCTGGGATATCGTCTTACTCGAGTTCAAGTGACTCGGTCAAGTACCGGAATCTTTCAAAGCATAAATGGAGCTTCACGGCACTTCCAAAATTGTGATGTGCATGGCGTTCTCCTTGACACTCTCTAGGACAACTCGGAAGTGGTACAAGAACCTGAAGTCGAAATTCGTTAGCTCGTTCGCCCAGCTCAGTAAGGTCTTTGCTACCCAATTCATTTAGGGAAAGGATATAAGGAAGCCAACAACTCATCTCCTTACGGTAACTTAGAATGTGGACGAGCTACTAAAAGACTATATCATCAGATTCTGCCAAGGTAGTTTAGGTAAACAGTTATTCTAACCACGTAGTCCTCGCGAAAATGATGGTCGGACTCAGGCGACATGTGTTTATATTTTCGCTCGGCAAGAACCCCTCGATGACCTTCACTAACCTCCTGAACCGAGCTCAGAAATACATTAACATTGAGGAATTGTTCTATACCAACAAGGATGTCGGGGGTGAAAGCAGCTTCACCTCATTTGATTGAGCCCTACCTCAGCAACTCATGTCTCCAGTTCTGCCACCTTGGCTATTAGCTTGACCTTCTTGTGCCGCTCCATGGCTAATTAGGCGATGTTGGCTGTATAATCCCCCATGGATACCCGTAGGGCATCATACAGGGATTCAGCCTCAGCAGGAAGAGCTCCTGGGTCTCCATGGCCACCAGTAGTTCCTAGGCCTTCGCCTTGAGATCAGCCTCGACGACTCTATAAGCTTACAATTCGTCTCATTGATCTAGGCCTTTAGGTCGAGCGAGAATCATCGAATTGCAAGGACCCCAAGGGCCTCCTGTAAAAGAAAAGGAAGCTAAGATAAATATAAAGATGATGAAAGATAAAACATTTGAACGACACCCTGATTGTCAACTTACTTTGATATGCGAGAAAGCCATCGTTGCAAGGAGAGGTGGTTGGGGCAAAGCGACAGCATGGAGTTAACCTCCTCCTTAGGCACATAGCCTCGACCCCAATTCACTATCATGGTTAAGCGTTGGGGATGGAAGAAGAGGAGCCCCCTTTTAGCGATGTCCTTGGGGGCCGAGCTTTGGTGTTCAAAAGCACCCTTATTACCTTGAACCTCCTCTGCTCGAGCTTGCTTCGCTTGTGGAGAGGGCATGTCAAGATCCATCACCTCCATTAGTATGGTGTCCCTTGGAGGGGTGTGGGATGACACAACAACAACATCACCACCAACTGCTGCCCAACCCTCCGCGGGGACAACAAAAACCTTAGCCTCTATCTGGTCAGTTGTGAGAGTTGTCTAAGTGGCGACTTCAGCCAATAGTCTTTAAATTGCATGGGTTGTAGCCCTGCCCGAAGGGGCACCGGGAGGAGAAGGCCAAGTCGCAACAACAAGCAATATCTTCTTGATGACAGCCTTCAACTACTCCATCTCGACCCTAGTCGACATCTTCCTTTTCCTCGACTATTGGCTACCAAACATCTCTGGGAAAAAAAAAAAAAAAAAGGATGAGTAAGAATGCAACCAAGAGAGCAATCAACCAAATAGTGAAAATTATTGAGTTAAGAGAGTTACCGGCTGGAACAAAGCTAAACTGATGTAGAAGTGTAGCGGTCACCAACCTTCCATGGTCCCATAGGTCGACAAGTCACTCCTGAGAGATCCTGATCCGACACGGGTGGTATACGGAGAGGTTGGGCTATGATTGAGGAAAGGTTGCAGAAAAGATCATGACGCCAACACCAAAAGTAAGAATCAGTGAAGCATAAGTATAACATTTTAGTGTGTGTTTTGACTTGGCAAGGTGAAGGAGGTCAGGACCCGGGACTATAAACACGCTAGTTCTGTCAATGGAGACTCTTACTATCCAGACACGAAGAACCACTTGTATTTCTAACCCTTGTTGGAAGATGGGTTGTTGGTTATGATGGCCTGACCCTTGCCCAACCAAGAAGAGAAATAGTACCAGCCGTGTGAGCCCTGGTTGCTCGTAGTTTGATACAAGTAAAGGAGCTCATTCATTGTGAGCTTGGAATTTTCAACAAACTACCGAGAATGTAGAAATCGAAGATAGATCGCTAGACATTGGGGTTTAGCTACCTTGGGTGACTCGAAGATGACAGAGGACCTCTCACACTATTGGGTGGAGAGGCAGACGAAGGCCACAAAAAAAGAACGCAGAGTATAGGGCGACCTCCCCCTTGGGAGGTCAACTAGGGACCTCCCCAGCTCGGGGAAGGCAAAGTCCCATTGAACTGGGGGATCATGAACTCTTACCTAAGGAAGTGCAGATTGGCCACACTCAACCTTGACACGAATGTAGGACTAACTCACCAGAGGAACAAGAGGCCTCCTCAGCTCACAGTGCCACCTCAATTGGACAAGGAGGCATCTGGTCGCCAGATTCGACAGAGGGGGGACTAGGCCCTAAAGGACCAGACATAAAAGACTCAACGAGGGGCGGAGACTTGGAATCAGAAATGTTGTTCACTGGCTCCTTTTGGAAGTGGTCCGAAATTATGGTAGCCCTGGAAGACATCTGGGAAATTACAAAAAAAAGGAAAAAGAAAAGGAGAGAAGAAAGCAGCTATACGAGAAGGGCATACCAGAAAAACGCTTCAGCGTGGGAACTCCAAAGGACTATAGGACGCCGGAGGATAGGAAGCTGAGGTTGGATCCGATGCAGGTCGACAGAGTTCAGACTTCTGAAAGCAACAAATGAAGAAAAGAATATGAGTCAGGGTATTTATAGAATCCCCCTCGCATAGTATTTATTCCTGCATAGTGCTACATGTCAACATGGGAACCCAAGGTGACGCTTCAACTAGGGCACTCCTTTACGTGACAACATGAGCTTCGCCCCGACAAAAGCATGACTACTCGAGTGACAACTATCACCCTATAATTCGCTTAGAATTTGAAAATTGATCTGTCAGAAATGCACCTCTCTTCGTATCTCGCGTTAGTAATAATGCCTTTTCAACTTCAATGTCACCTGTTGACCTTTCATCTCTTGCCTTTGCCAACGAACAACAAATTCAAGCACAATTAAAAAGACCATCGACGAGCCTCTGATCCAAGCTTTCAAAGTACATATCTCAGAGATAAAATTAGCAGTTCTCCTGACACAGAGATGAGCCCCCGAGTTGAGATGTCCGAGGACAAAGCTCAGTGGGGGAAGGATTGTCTTGCTAGGAGCATCAACAACACAGACAAGGACCTGTAAGGTAAGAAGCTTGAGATCCGAATTCTTCCGTATGTCGAGTTAACACGATCGATCACCGCTGACCATCGAAAATACGATACGAGTAATCCGGAGGGGATTATGGCCCAGATCTGAAAAAGAAGGGCCTGATCTAGGCTCGATTACATTTTCGGGAGCAGTTTCTCATCTAAATATGGACTCTCTAGTGTATCCCATTAAGGCACGGTGGTTTCAGAACCGCCCAAGAACCTATAAATACAACTATCTTACATGAATAGAGGTAAGCTCAAAATTAAAACTCTAGCCTTCAATCAGATTCGACTTGCTTAACTTAGGCATCGGAGGGTCCATATACGACCATCGATACCCCCATCGTCCACATCTCCCTTGTCCTCACAAGTCCATCATCAGACGTACCTCCATCATCAATTGCATCTAATAACCAAAATCCGCGGACAACGGTAAAATTGCCTTAATAAAGTGATTCTTCACCGACACTAGCAATTGAAGGCTTTTTGCACAAAATGAACCGTTTTAATCTGATCATTTTAGACATCTTTTGTTTTTTATTTTTAGGGTGGGTTTGGTTTTCTGATTTCTTATGAAATATAAAGTAAACCGTATGTAAATTGAAAGTTAAATACACAAGTAATATACACTTTTGTTATTATATTTTTACATTATAAAATTACCAACACTAACTGTAATTTGTGGGTGTAACAAATAATATGGTAAAATTATCATTATAATAAACGTAACTGTTGCCACGACAATTACAAAAGTAAATAAGTATTACCCATTCACAATCATTTACTATTATAACTGGAAAACCAAACAGGCCCATCATCTAATCAAAGTGAATCTTGAGAGATACGAGGAACCAAAGTAGGTCCACATTATGGACGGCTTCGATCATTCATTAAAGCTTTTCTCGGTAATCGGTTTACATTATCCATTATAGTCGCCAATGATCATGGTTAGCATCATCTAACCAAAGAGGTTCCTTGGAATATGGGGAATCCAAGGTGGGCCCCACATGATAGATGATTAAGAATGATTTTCATATATTTTTGTTGTCATCAATCCTACGGCCTGATTGTGTCGGAGAAAGATACTTTTTGAAAGATATGGCAATCTATGATGGACCCGCATAGTGAACGGTCAAGATCAATAAAATAACTCCCTATTCCAAAGGACGAGTTCTGAGAGCGAAAGCAAGCTCTCCACTCTGTTCGGCGGATAGGGAAATGGCCTCTAAAAAGCTGTTCTTATAAGGACGTCGTCCAACCACAAGGATCTATGTTAAAAACGCATTTCAATGCCAATCTCTGTGGGGCCCGCAACATCCACTCCCTCCATCAGGTCCCGTCGCCAATTATAGGTCTGGCAAAAACAATCCAGGCCCACAACTTAGATGAGCCAAAACACACAGAATGATAGAGATGGGATGCCAACCATAGATTTGTATCTACGGCCACCAGTGTGTATCTTTCATCTGACCCACTAACCATGTGTAACTTATTAGGATGAAGTGAAGATATAACATCAGGGGCGGCTTCTGTGGGTCCCTGACTGTGGGGCACACCGTGATGTATGTGACTTACATCCACACCGTCCATCCATTTTAACAACTTATTTTAGTGGATGATCCCATAAGTAAAGCAGATATAAATCTCAAGTGGAACACACCAAATGAAAAGGCGGTGATCGACCATTAAAAGCTTCTTGTGGGCCACAAAAGATTTGGATCAAGCTGATATTTTTGTAGTCCCTTCATCCAGGACTTTGTGACCTTATGAACAGGTTGGATGGTAGATTACCATTCCAGTGGCCCCCATAAAGTTTTTAATAGTGAGTATTCAATCACTATTGTTTCTTGTAGTGTGGTGGACATTACATTTCGATCTGCTTCATTTTCGGGAACATTCTCTTAAATGAGCTGTCAAAAAAGATGGACGGTGTGGATGTAAGGCACATGCATTAAGATGGCCCCACATTGGATGAAATTTAAGGTTTTACTAACAATTTTGCATATGCCTGTTACAAAGCTCAGGCGAGGCACATTGGATAAAACTAAAGGTTTTACTAACAATATTACACCGTTTCCATTTGCATGGCCCATGAAGTTTTCATATTGAAATGAAAAATTGTATGTCCACTTCAATTATTGTTTGTCAACTTTGGATAGATTGGATTTACAATCACAGTATGGCAGCCTCCAAGAGCAGGGTGTTTTAAAGCAGATGTAGAAATTCATTTTATCTTACAATACTTTTTCTTTTTTTACAACTGCGTCCTTAAGCTAGTCCAACCATGTAAACTATGGTAAATAAGTAATAATAACTTACTGTGAAATTTACAATAGTAAATATGTTATAATAGGCATGAATTTTGAAAAGATCCTTTAGGGACCCATCATGTTGTATGTATTTTATCCACGCTGTCCGTTTAATTTGTCGAGTCATTTTAAACTTCGGTAGCCCCCAAGTAGTTTCCATTGGTAGGCATTTTATTCCCACTGTTTTGTGGTGTAAGTCCACCTGGGCTTTGGATCTGCTCATCTTTCTGCTGATGCCCTAAGTGATATGAAAAAAAACAAAAACAAAAAAATAAAAATAAAATGAATAGACAACATAGGTATAGCATATATATCGTGATGGGTTACTTATTACAAGGTTGAGTATTGCCTAAGTTTCAAGATAAATTTCTAACTTTAAACCAAACAACAAACATTCATCGTAATTACTCATTTATGAATACCATTTACATGCATTAATAGCTAACCACACAGGCCCAGGTAAAATGGATGTTGCAGAGATTTCTTTGATTCTGCAACACCTTACCTGGTGAATAAAACACCCGAGCTCTTTGGAGCCGTTAATTGAAATTCACTTCATCCATCATGTCTGCTCCTAGATGTAATATTTTACATTGTTTCAGTTATGGTGGACTATGAGTTTTTTTTTTTTCAAATTATTTAATTGAATTGTCTTTGTATTTAGAATAATCATGAGGTTTATTGCATTATAACATTGTTGTAGCCCGTATGATTTTTATTAGGCTGATCTTTTATATTCACAGTGAACAAGAGTGTGATGAACAATATGATTTTCACACATATGACATGGTGGGTCCCAACAAGCTTAAGCTTACATGGTTTACCTAGTTTAAATCCAATAATCAAAATCTCTTTTTGAAAGGTTGTTTTCATAAAGTCTATTAATAAACTTGTTTTGTTTAGTTTTCAAGTGTGGAAAGGAGTAAAAGAAAGGCCTGATTTTGTTTTTAAAGTATGGTTAAGATTTTTCTCATTCAGGTTGAGACTACAATAGGTTCAAACCCGTATACAATGAATGCACTATTGGAACAGTGTGATAGTCGATGTATCTTGAAGGTCGATTGTTCAAAGAATTCTGTTTTACCTGGGACACAGTCTAAGAAAGGCAAATTAATTTCAAACAGAATAATTCTAAATCACGCCTCAACTTCTTCAAATTGATAAATTTTCATATTTTCTCATTTTAATTTTGTCATGTCTTAAATAACTTTTTACCCCAACTTCCAACAACAAGAAAGAGTGAAACTAGTTGCAGGGGTCCTGCATTTGAATAGGAGACAGTTTCTCGCTAAATACAATGGATTCCCTTGGATGAATGGTAAAAACAAAGGCCACATAGGCAAAGCCATGATAAGTTTAAAAAAACCAGTGCCAAAAAAAAAAAAAAACACAGAAAAGAAAGCATACTACTGTTTGTGGAAAGCAACGATGCATTAGGCGATTCAGTACCCAATGACGTTTTTGCCTTATTATTCAACTTGCTTCTACACAACACATCAAAAGAACAACATGGGTTGACAACGATTCCCGTCCTAATCATGGTTAAAACACTCAACCCAACTCGCGCGAGAAGACTCGTTCGACCGTTCGAGTCATGACTCACCTGAACAAGGGAGATGAGTTGACCCAACTCACTCATAACTCGCGGCATCGAACCGTATTGGGCCAACCTAATCCGAGCCTACTCCACTCGGCCGAGTCTTAAAACCGTAGTCCTAATCCAAACAGGCCCTCTACATTATAGAAATTGTCCAATTATTGTATTGAGCAATGTTAAAATCGAATAATATACAAACTATCTAAGTCAAACGTCCAACACCCTTCAATATTAATATTTTTTACATTTTAACTATAGATGTTCAGATAGAAAATGCATATTGAAAGTTTGGCAAGTTTCCAACTGCACCGAAGAAAACATCAATGAGAAAAGGTCGCTATTTTGGGGTCCTTTTCTTAAAGCTGAAATCCAAAAACAAGAACAATAGCTAGCACGTGTGAACACGTGTATTGGCTCTTGGGATCCAACCGACCGATTTGATTTTGATAGACGTTTTTGAGTGGTCCAAACACGATCGAGGACAGGTCAAAACTAGTCAAAGTTCACGACGCAAGTGTCATGATACAGACGTCATCACCGTCCATCTTTTCATGAGGGCCGTTAGTTGCACACGCTCGTACAATCACTACGTGGGAAACGTTTTTATCAGATCTGGACCGTGCATTCAGTGGGCTTATCCAATCAGCTAAGCTAGCATTAATACTGGACTGGTACACTCAAAAAGTGGGCCATGCTTACACGTTGGATGCTGTTTGGTTGCAACGTTTTTCTTTAATTTTTCGTTGGTTTCGTACAGAAGTGTCCTTCCAGATGAGCTGGACCAGCTTAATTTACGTGACTATGTTATCTGCATGGTGGGGCCCACCTTATGCACGGTTCGGATGTCCTATGCATGTGAACCGCATGTAAAAATGCTAGCGGAGCTACCAAACCTCAAACTTTTTTTAAGAAAATGATCACATGCAGGCACTGTATGTAAACTATTATATACAGCCCCGTGTTTCCAGCCAAGAGTCACTTAAATTGGGAATTGGAGCCACCCCTATATGAGGCCCACTACTTTCTGTGGATCTTAGGCAAATTCATTCATAGCTGCGAACCAGCTGTATGCTGAGTCAGGCTATCAGCTGTCCGTCAATTTTACCAAAACGGCCCATTTCATGAATAAATCAACCAATCATTTCACCCCAAATAATCTTCATGGTGTGGCCCACCTTCTGCACGGTATGGATATTCATCAAAGTCAATAAATAAGCGATAGAAAATGACACTGTACGTGAAAGTTTATATACAGCGCCCGTACCCAATCATTTCTCTCTTCTATTTTAATTCATCACTCTTAAATATGAGAAATGCTCGTACGCATCTAGTTAGACGCCCAACTGGTTGGGTGTAGGGCCCGGATCAGAGTTTATATAAAATCCAACCCATCTAAAAAGTTATTTCCACAATAAATATTCGATCCTCCAAAATACAAGCCAAAATAATTATCCTATGAGCCACACTATAAAAACAATTAAAAAACGTTAAAAAATCTTAAGATTCAAATTAGATACAACGAACGGTTGGATCAAACTGATTTTTGGTCTTTCGTATCTACATAGTAGTATGACCATTCGAGACAGCTGAGATGTCATAAAAATACTAAAATGGGCCCCACAAGAAAACTAGTTAGAGGTACAACACTAAATATTAATAAATATAATTATAATTAAGAATGAGCAAAGACTAATCATTCTGTGGCTGGGTGTACCCACCAAAGAGCCAAACTTGTTACTTGGACAAAGCAAGTGGGGCCCACCAGGAATAAGAAGCTATGAATGGATGAGAATATTTGCAATAAAGATAGATAGGATAATAATCTCGTGGTTATATTAATATTAATCTAGTGATTAGGGAAATGATTAATATTTTGAGTTTTAAGGAAGAGAGAGTTGGGTCAGGTTAGCTGACCCACTGCCCTTTAAGAATCTCCTCGACTTGGTTAAGCACAACATCCCTTTCCATGCCATGGGCGCCCTGCGCACCCACGTGAACCTTCCCTCTCCCCAGTCCCCACCAAGATCCGCCGTATCCTTCCCTGGGCCCCACCTGTCTCCTTGCCACGTGTTCCCACCTGACTACACCTTCCCTTGCCCACATCTCCTCCTCTCACCACACGTTCCTCCACCTCTCTCACGTGAATACGCCACGTGGAGTTGGATGCCGGATCCGAGTTTACTGGATTTTGCTGGCAGTTCGCTCCGTATGGTGGTGCTACGTCGTACGTGTACTAGATCGAAGCCGCTCGTTAGATGAATCGGATTCTGTAGGTGTCTTATCTAAAAGAACATACAGATCTAATTAACAGATGGTCTACACGTGTACAAAAACCAAAATCAACGGTCCACAGACATTTACCAACAGTCAAAATTTAACAAAAATGCATCACACGTGTACGCGACTAGCGCAGGATAGCGGGTGCGAGTTTACTTATTTTGGCTGGCACTCCGCTCTCTCACGTGCCACTACGTCGCACGTGTACTAGATCGAAGCCGCTCATTAGATGAATCGTATTCTTTAGTTTTCTTACCCAAAACAATACACAAATATGATTACCCGATGGGTTACAAATATACAAAACAAAATCAACGGTCCGAAGACATTAACCAACAGTCCAAATTCAACACAAATACATCGTACTTGTAAAAAATCCAATCCGTTCATCAAATCATCCCTACTTTTTTAATCCCTCATATAAAATAAAAATCGGTTCAGATCATTAGATTTGCCACAGATGGACAACCAAGAATTCAAAATTCAACACTCCATATCCAACATAAACATACACCATTTTACTGAAGAGTATCTAACCAGTGGATTAATCCATCCAACGACTCAGATCTTGCACAGCCATCCTAAATCATACGTGTGAGGTGCGATTAAGCAACAATTAGATCAAGTATACTCGCGCGAGTTCGCAAACCTCTGTCTGTCTTATAAATAGAGAACTTGTGTCTAAAATCCAAGACAGAGAGACCCAATTGATTTCCACTCTCAGTTTTTACTTCTAAAACCAAAAAAGAAAAAAGAAAAAAAATCCTTCTCTTCTTCGAAGCAGCTGCTGCTGCAACGTGAAAAGCAGTCGCGAATCTGTGCATGTTGCGTAGGATATCTTTAAAGCGCAATCCGGCTTACGTTAGCACCACGAGTTCCCACGCTCCTGCCACAAGATTTTGTTCCCTCCGGGAAGTTTTACAGCAGATCCGATCCTCTTCGTGCTCCGGGGGTGCGCACGCTTCTTATCCTCCACCCCCTACCCTATAAAACCCCCAACAGCATACGTGATACGCGCCGCTTGCTTCCTATCCAATGGCTACTAAGCTTCTCCTCATGTTTGCCATCTGTCGCTTGATCTCCACCGTCGGTTTGACGCTCGACCCCATCGAGCTCCTCCGGCTCAGCGTATCCGGTCGGCTTAGCCTTGACCCAGTCGATATCGAGACAGCTTCTCTCGATTTCGGACGCTTGAACAGAGTCAAGCCGTTAGCCGTTCTCAATCCGACGTCTGTTGATGACATCGTCGGCTTGGTTCGGTCAGCTTACGGCTCAGCTCGAGGGTTTACGGTCTCGGCAAGGGGCCACGGACACTCGATCAACGGTCAGGCGCAAGCGGTGGATGGGGTGGTGGTTGAGATGAACGGCTTGAAAGGGAGCCAGCTCAGCATTGGGGCGGGAGGTTCGTATGTGGACGCGTGGGGTGGGGAGCTTTGGATAGATGTGTTGAGGTTTACGATTGAACATGGGCTCGCTCCTCGGTCGTGGACCGATTATTTGTATCTGACCGTTGGTGGGACCCTCTCCAATGCCGGGATTAGTGGCCAGGCGTTCAATCACGGCCCTCAAATAAGCAATGTCTATGAACTTGATGTTATAACAGGTGAGTCTACCCACCAAGCTTTGATCTTATCAGTTTATCTGGTGGGTCCCACCATGAACATTCCCTGACACAAAAATAAGGCCGGTACGTTCATCAGGTGGGCCATACTATCCAGGAAGAGTACGCCTGTGGCCCACCTGACAATTGGACCGTCTCGGCTTTTAGATAGTACTTGTTCATGGCGGGGCCCATCGTATGACTTTCACTACATTTGTTGCACCAATTTCGTGTACCAGCGGGTCCCGTGTTGTGTTGATCCAGACCGTTTATCTTGTAAGACCCACTGAAGATGGATTGGAAAAATCCAAGCTGGAAATAATTTTTGGACCGCCTGCTATTTTTTAAAAAGTGACCGTCTATTTATAGGACGCAGATTGAACGGTTAGGAACCTCTATTGTTGGTGAAATTTATGTAATCTTCTATCTACAGTAGCACCGTTAAGATCAACGGTCTGGATCTACAAACTATGGGGCCACTTATCAACTTTTATTTTTTTTATTTTTAATGACCCGTTAGCTTGTATGTGCTTGTCAGGCAAAGGAGAGCATGTGACGTGCTCGAAAGAGCAAAACTCGGAGCTGTTTCATAGCGTGTTGGGCGGTCTAGGACAGTTTGGAATCATAACAAGGGCTAGGATCGCTCTAGAGCCGGCTCCACAAAGGGTACTTTCCTTGCCCCACTTTTCTTTTATTTCTACGGCCCAGATTTGCACCGTACGCTTGATTTTCAGTTTATATAAGTGGGGGCCATCTTTCTCTGATCCAAACCGTTGATACAGTGATCCTAACCGTAGATACCACGTGTCCTGAGTTTTCTATAAGGATTAGGTCTCATATGTGAGATATTCGGAACATGGGCCATTCACGTTGGGGTATACATATCAACGGTTCGTGTACTAAAAGGTGGGCCCCAGCTGTACAAACTAAAAGCTCGTACACGTACTTCCCAAACTTTCGGCCGAGCATCGCATGATAATTCTAGAAAGCGTAGGTGGCCACGCGTGTAACCAGCTACTCACGCCAATCCAAATTGCCAACATGGAGGTAGATCCATACGCTTTCAACAACTTTCCATACGTCCGAGAAAAGCCCATCAACATGCCAGTACACGTGCCAAGATAGCACACGTGGTTGAATCCTACCCATTACTAGGTGGGCCACAGTACATAAATCAAACCAAGTACCTCTTGTGGGCTATTGACGATTTGGATGTTCGTCCCACATTCGTGATATGACACGTGTGAGGAGCGTAGGTGAGCAGGCCATATACGCTTGTTAGATTACCTATCCTCGAGAAGGGGTGGCAATGCTGATGATAAGCTCCTAACACGAGTCTCTTTCTCTTTCTATCTTTTTTTGGTCTGTTTGGCTGTACAGGTGAGGTGGATTCGGGTCTTGTATTCGGATTTCTCGGCTTTCACTAGAGACCAAGAGTATCTAATCTCACTACAAGGAGAGCCAGCCAGCCAGAGATTCGACTACATTGAAGGTTTCGTTATTGTAGATGAAGGGCTCATCAATAACTGGAGATCTTCGTTTTTCTCCCCTCGCAATCCCATCAAGATCAGCTCCATCGGATCCAACGGTAGTGTTCTCTATTGCCTGGAAATAACAAAGAACTACGACGAATCAACCGCCACCACCGTCGATCAGGTTCGCATCAAAAAATTCTCATCTTGTTTGAGCTTTCAAACAGTGATAATTCATGTCCTGCTGAATTTGAAGAGCGTACGAATTCATTTTTAACCGTCCATCTGAAACCCACCAATTGGATTGTTGATGTCATTTGGGTCATTCTGATTTTTGAACTATGCTCCATCTACAATGGGACATACGAATTGGACGGTCCAGCTTGAAGTGAATACATGCCACATGCACGCTAGATGGTCTTGTCCATCGCGCTTGGTTTTCATGTGAAGAAGACACCATGCACGTATAGATTTTTAAGTTCGACTTATATTTTATTATTTGGTGTTAGTGATATTACATTAGATTGTACTTGCTCTGATGATATTCTATAGAGATAATGAGACATCCACATGGTAACATGGAAGAACTTCTATGATATATTCCATTCGATTCTATCTGGGAACATATTCGATTCCACATATATAACTAAGTACTTGTACAAAATCAATGTCACCCACCAATAATACCTATAGATGCTTCACAAAACCCTAATTTATTAGAAAACAAGATAACTATTTTCCTGTTCATGGCAAACACAATCATATATAACTAAGAAACTCCTATATGGCTTTGTTCAGCTTTCTTTTTATCAAGGCATGCGGTGTCAATTCCCATGTAGACCCAAGGGATCCCACCTTAGATCTCTCAGGGCTCGAAAATTGTTAAAAATATCATAGATTGGACCATCAAACGCCACCCAATCGAGGAAAAGGTGTTCTGAGCCTATTGATCATCACAATGGGAGTAGCTCTGCCTAATCATAACCCCATGACACTTAAAAAATGAGTTCATCTCATTTTATATCTTTAGTGATCTTTTCAAGATCTTGATGTATGGTATATAATGATGTTATCTTATAGTGATTACATATTAGAGATAAGATTTCTTATATATAATTTTTGTTAACTAAAATGAGATAAACTAATTTTTGCATCTACCAAATGGGGACCTAAGTGTTTTCTTGATTTCTTGTTGTCTTTTCTCTTGTTTTCCTCCTTTATTTTGTGATAAGATTGCTAATCTTCTTTTATGGACTCTATTAAGCCAACTTACAGCTTAGATCATCAACTCTTCCATAGTAAAATAGCCGTCTCATTAATCCTCTTCTTAATCTTGATTTTAATGGTTCAATAATAAAAAATCACCTAATTAGAATCTTGATCAACAAGCAGCAGTGATGTCCACCGCCAACGGCTAGGATCAAGAGGGCTTTATGGCCTTGTAAATTTTTGTGCATCTTGTTTTTTATTTTTTGTTTGGTCATTTTTTTTTTTGTAGTTTGGCTTGTCTTATATTGATTGGTTTAGCTTGTCATATATTGTTTGTATGCATATATTTTTATATATAATAAATTAGATGGTATGGTTGTCCATTTTTTAGTCTCTTATTTAAATACTTGCGGTTGAATTATAATTTGGGCCACCTTGTTATCCTAATACGTTGGCCCACCATGTCTATCTATTTTAATGTGGGAAAGTAACACTAACTGGAAATATTGTTTGTGCAGGAAGTAGAGGCATTGCTGAAAAAGCTAGACTTCATCCCAGTATCTGTTTTCACAACAGATCTGCCCTACTCGGATTTCCTAGACCGGGTTCACAAGGCCGAACTGAAACTCCGGTCCAAGGGTTTGTGGGAGGTCCCACACCCATGGCTCAATCTCTTCGTTCCCAAGTCACGAATTGCCGATTTCGATGCAGGCGTCTTCAAGGGCATTTTGGGAAACAAAACCAGTGGGCCCATTCTCATCTATCCCATGAACAAAAACAAGTAAGCAGATGAGCTAATCTACTCGTGGGTGCTGATATATCTAATCCTGCGCACCTTGCATGTTTCCAACTATTTTAAGAAAAAGACTAAGGTGATAGTTCAACACCTTTTTTTTAAAGTTGTGGTGTCTCGTGGATGGAGCATATCCTGGAAAAAAAAGAACAGACTGGACGAAAAATCAGGAGATTATAATGGTTGGATGGGTATGGATTTTGGGCTATGCTCTATCTACAATGAGAGATGAAAATATGGACGGTCTGGATTGGATTAATTATATCGACACCACAACTTAAAACATGGTGATGGACAATTTCTTGTAGTGTCACTGGGACCAGATACACTTGAGGACCACCCGAAATTGTACTCCTAGGCTACCCTAAGGTACGCCATGTCCCATTGAATGGTGAGCCAAAAACGACATGCCTAACGGTCCACATAGAATGGTGTGACCTGCGGTCTGCGGAAAATCAATGGTGTGGCCCACCCAAATCGTTCGAATCCTCTCGGAAGTGTACCCTGCCTCCCATGTGTATCACATATACATGCATCACGTTGGTGGGGTCCACGACCTTTTTCCAACTGCTGTGGAAGTAACGTTTTGTCGGTGGTGATGGCAGGTGGGACGAAAGAAGCTCGGTTGTTACACCAGATGAGGACATATTCTATCTGGTGGGATTGCTCCGCTCAGCCTTAGATTCTGGAGAAGAGGCCCACTCCTTAGAACATCTGAGCCGTCAAAACAATCAGATCCTCAGTTACTGCAAGGAGGCTGGTATTGAAGTAAAACAGTACCTTCCACATTACAAGAGCCAAGAGGAGTGGAAACAGCACTTTGGTGATGAGAAATGGAGTAGGTTTTTGAAGAGGAAGGTGGAGTTCGACCCCCGGCGTATTTTAGCACCGGGGCAGGGAATATTCCGGTCTTCGACGTTTGCTTCGTTTTCGTGATGGAGAGAGAACAGAGCACCAAAACGCGTATAGAAGTAAATGCAAGTTGTACAGTTAGAGAGAGAGAGAGAGAGAGAGAGAGAGAGAGAGAGAGAGAGAGAGATGAAAGAAGCTTTTTGGTTTCTTCTACCTTTTTGTTGGGTGGTATGGGTTTTTGCAAGAAGCTGTGATTGGTGGGCCGGGCGTTGCTTTCTTTTGCATTTGGCTGAGAGAGAGAGAGAGAGAGAGAGAGAGAGAGAGAGAGAGAGAGAGAGAGAGAGAGAGAGAGAGATGGGTGCACATGTGTCGTTGAAACAGTAAGGGAGGGAGCGCCCGTGATTCCGACCGAGTAACCATTGCACCAGATAGCTTGTCTCCTCTCTGGCCAAACAGCTTGTTCCAACCTGGATAGGGGCATTTCACTATTTTGCCCTTCATTTTCCATCGCTGCTGTCTCCAACCTGTAAATTACCATCCATTTCCATCTGTAATTATTATTATTATTATTATTATTATCATTATTTTTCTGTTTTCAGGTTCAAAATATCAGAATATATCGGATTTTAATAGCTATGTTTCCCGATAAATTCAATTGGCAATGTGATGAGAGCGTTTGTATCTTCCAGAACATTCCATCAAGGGTTCAAGTGTCACCCAAAACCGATAAGTACTGCGGTTAATTATGTGGACATGGATTTCTTCATGTCTTGTGCTTGCTAGGACAGGCTCGGTCCTAGCAACAGCTATAGGCCACCATAACTATCCGTTTTGCTAGATTATTTTAGGGCAGGAGCTAAAAAGTAAGGCAGATCCAAGACTCTTAAGTAAAATACATGGCACCACTTAAAACTTCCTCGTAGCTGAGAAAGCTTTGATTAAGCTTATATCCGTGTTTTCACATGTAAGCTTCGTAAGCTTGCATGTGATCATATAAACATTATGGTGGGCCCTAAGAAGGTTTCGGCGGTGGGCATTGTTGCTGTGTTTTTATGGGAAGGCTTCCCTAAGGCGGATCTTCCTCCACCTGCACAATCAACAATGTCAAGGTGACCCTAGCTAGAGTCGGGGAACCTCCGATGCCTAAGTCAGTCGTCTGATCAGTAGCAAAGGGCTTATCTCAGTTCAGTACCACGTACCTTCTTCCGTCCCAAGCTTGGAAATTTATACAGTTTGCCAATCCTCATCCTCAGAGAATTCTCCTTCTGATTATTCGGAGACTTACTCCTTTTCAGAGATTGCTCTCAATCCCGAGAATCTCGGGATTCGCTATCCGTATTCCTGGATTTTCGTAGAGTAGTATCTGTTCTCGCTCCGCCACTCGCTGTCTCGGTCAGGTCGTTACCGACTCTCGGAGAGTCTCGGCCAGGTCGTGACCGACTCTCGGAGAGTCTCGGCCAGGTTATTGCCGACTTGGGGAGAGTCTCGACCGACGCAGGAGGGTGGGTTCTTGGCCTTTCCACGGACGGAATAATCTCGATGTTTATCTGTCATTCCTTGTTCCGTGACCGACAGAACCAACTCGTTGAGTCGATCTTGTTCTATCGGCTAAGTGGCTTGAACACGTTCGGCCTTTAGTGAGATTTTGCAGACGAGGTCATCACTCTGACAGAGTGACTTTAATCGTCCCTTGCTTATGCCTCCTGGCCTATCCTCTGTTCCGTCGGTGTTGTCTCGGACTCTTCAGGCAGTGTCAGTAGAGCTGACCTACTGAAATCCGAGTCTCTGAACTTAACACATTTCTCCCCAACAGTGAGCCCCCCTTACTCCTTGTGTCGTCCACGGCATCAAGGAGTACGATTTTCTCGGTCGGTTCGTATTAGCATCCGAGACAATGATGAGGCGTTTAATGCTCTTTGAGTCATCTCTAGCGCACGACGTTGCGCCTCCCAAGGTCGTACGTGCGACCAGCTGTCGATTCGTTTCGTCCGCATATGAAATGCGGACGCGTGGCCACGAAGTTACCGCTGTCAGCCAGCGTTCGCCACCCGTCGAACGGGAGAGCCGAGGCGAACGACGATTCACTTTTGCCATAAATGCCTTGCCACGTGGCACAGCCATAAAAGGGCCGAGCGGGAGGACTGTGTGAATTTTATTTTCGCTCTTCTTCCTCCCGCCTGTGTCCGCTTTCGAGGTCCTTTTTACTTTTTCCCCTCCTCCTCCTCCGCTGTCGCTTCTTTCTCCGTCAATCTTCCCCTGCACTCGCCGTCAATTTCTTTGCGAGTCTTTCCTCCTTCTTTTATAAGCTTTAATGGCCGCGCGTGGCTCTCAAAGCCCCCGGGAGGAGATGTCCGGAGATGAGGGTGCGTCCCAACACCTTTGGGACGTTACGGAACCACCCTCACTATTGACGGAGTTTGCCGTCGGTGCTGACGCCGCATTCCAACTTGTCAGAGAAACCGGCGACTCATCGGCTGGGCGTCCTACTCAGGCCGGTTCATCCAGCGGTGGGATGTCTCTGGTGACTCGTCCAGGGAGACCTAACCCTTGGGTGGATCAGCTAGAGGATGAGGATGGAGAGGACGAATTAGTCACAGGCGAAGGGGCGGCCATTTTAAGCCCTGTGAACCAAACTACGGAAGCCTCTGAGTCGTCTTCAAAGGGGGAAGAAGACGAACCTAGCGGTCTCGTTGCCTCCATTCTAACTGAATCCGACTTAAACCGGATCAGGGCTGGATATCATGTCCCTGACTCGGTCGTCCTCCGTCTCCCTCGTTCGGGTGATTTGCCCCACCATCCCCCTGAAGGGATGGTTTGTAATTTTCCAAGTCGCGATGTAGTATGGCTTGCGTTTGCCACTCCAGCCCATTGCTCGTGACTTCCTGTCCCGAGTCAAAATAGCTCCCGGTCAAAGTGAAGGCCCCCCGAGATCGGCTCTGCTGTCCGGGTCTCGGCCCCAGAAGCAGCAGAAGACTGCAGCCAAGGTCAAGGAAACGGTCGTTCCATCCGCTCCTGTATTTGCTGTCCCCCAAGTGGTCATTCTCTCCGACCCTGACGAGAGGGCCGAGGAAGCGGAGCCAACTCCTCCGATGACTCAGGCGGCTCTCGAGTCGGGACCTGTTGCAGAGGAGGTCCCGAGGCCGAGGGAGGTCCCGTGCGAGGAATCCCCGAGAAGGGAGATGACTCAACAGGAGTCCCCCCTCGCCAAGATCATCATGGGGATGATCCCTTGGGCGCTCGCCCACGGGGGCGAAAGAGACTTCGCCAGTTATTACAATGCTCCGACTGCCCAGACCCTCGGACATACGGCAAGGTTACTTTTTGAGGTAAATTTCTCTTCAATCCTGTCTCGTCGCTGACTAAGTTTTACCGCATAGCTCACTGTCTCTTTATCGCAGCTGGCACTTTTCCTCGTCAAAGCAAGCTCGGAGCTGACTGCCGTCCAGAAACTAGCATCCGAGATAGAGACTGCGAGGAGGGTCGCTACCGAGGTTAAGGGTCGAAGAGAGATCGCTGAGAGCCGAATTGGCATCATGACCGGCGATCTATCGATCGCTTGGAAGGCGGCCGAGGATGCCCGTGCAGCTCTTGAAGGAGTTAAAGCCGATAATGCTCGCCTGAATTTGCTCCTTCAGGAGGCTGAGGAGAGGCAGCGGCACCTTCTTCGAGTTCACGGCGGGTGCGAGAGTACTCTTGCTCGCGCGAAGGCCGAGGCCGTTGACCTCATTCAGGAAGCCCAAGAAGAAGTGCGCCGAGCCAAAGAGGAACGAGAGCGAGCCGTAGACGCCTTCCTCGAATCTTTCGAGTTTGAAGAGGAGAGGGACCGCCTTTATCAAGGTGGTTACAAGGCCTGCGTCTTGGAGATGAGGGCGGCCTTCCCCGATCTCGACCTCTCCGCCTTCAAAGTTGACAGTCCGTCTGCCGAGGCTGCTGAGGGCGAAGCCACCGAAGGAGATGCTGCTGCTGACGAAGCCGGTCCTTCGAGCGCCGTATAGGGGATGAATTTCGACCGAATGGGGCAGTCGGATATTGTACTTTCTTTTGTTGTTTTATTTTTTTTTGTTGGTAACCCGACATTGGGTACTTGGGCGAAATAGAACTTTTTATTAAGTCGACTTCAATTACAGTACTTTCTATTCTATCTTACGGGTAATAAATCTTGAGACGCTCGGCGTTCCAAGGATGAGGCAACAGTTGTCCATTTAGGTCTTCCAGCCGATAGGTTCCCGGGCGGATGGTGCCTGAAACGATGTAGGGACCTTCCCAATTGGGTCCTAGTGTACCCGATCCAATTTTCTTGGTATTTGGGAAGGTCTTTCGGAGGACCATATCCCCGGCTCGGAATCGTCTGACTTTAACTCGGCGATTGTAAAATCGAGACACCTGTCTTTATCGGGCCATCATCCTCAATCGAGCCCTTTCTCTTTTCTCTTCCAACGAATCAAGCTCGAATGAAAGGAGTTCGTCATTCTCTTGTCCACTGTACAAGTTGACTCGGGCCGAGCCAACGCCGATCTCAACTGGTGCGACTGCTTCCGCGCCGTAACATAGGAAAAAGGGAGTTTCTCCCGTGGCAGTCCGTGCTATGGTCCGATAGGCCCACAGTATATTCGAAAGTTCCTCGGCCCATGCTCCCTTTGCTTCATCGAGCCTTGTTCGGAGGTGCCGCTTTATAATTTTATTGACCGCCTCGACCTGTCCATTCGTCTAAGGATGGTGAGGCGAGGCGTATACGTTTCGAATCCCGATATTGCTGCACATCTCCCGAAATTGTTTGTTATCGAACTGCCTTCCGTTGTTGGTAATGATAGTCCGAGGTATCCCGAACCGACAGATGATATTCTTCCAAACGAAGCTTGTGATCCTTTGCTCGGTGATTTTCGTCAATGGCTCTGCTTCGGCCCACTTCGTGAAGTAGTCCACCGCAACCACAACGAATTTAGTCTGACCCTTCCCCAGTGGAAAGGGCCCAATGATGTCGATCCCCCAATACGCAAAGGGCCATAGTCCCGACATCGGAGTCAGTTCCTCAGGGGTTGTCTCGGGATTACTGCGAACCGCTAACACTTATCGCATCTTTGAACGAATCGTTTATAATCGTGCTGTATAGTCAGCCAGTAATACCCCTGCCGCAACACTTTGTTGGCGAGCGAGCGTCCTCCTGAATAGTTTCCACATATCCCTTCGTGTATCTTCCGTAAGATATAATCGGCTTCTTGAGAGTCGACGCACCTTAGTAGAGGAGCATGAAAGCCTTTTTTATATAGAATCTCATTTAAGATGGTGTAGCGCGAGGCTCGAACCTTTAACCGCCGCGCCTCGACGCGATCTTCTGGCAGTTCTCCATCGTTGAGATAGCGAACGAGTGGGTCAAACTAAGCAGTCGCTGAGTTGATAGGAAATAGGGCCGAGACTATCGGCTCATTTACACTCGGTTCAGAGACGTATTCAAACGGAACCGACCGAGGTATGTCTTCCTCGTTGGCTGAGGCGAGCCTTGCTAACAAGTCGGCGTTGGCATTATCGGTCCTGAGTGTTCGAATTACTTCACACTTCTGGAATCCACCGATCAATTCTTTAGCCTTTTTCATGTACGCCTTCAGGTGTTCTTTCCGAGTTTGATAAACATCGGAAACCTAATTAACGACTAATTGCGAGTCGCTAAAAACATTCAAATGAGTCGCACCTAGACTCGCGGGGAGTCTAAGGCCTAGTAATAAGGCTTCGTACTCTGCTGTATTGTTGGACGCCTGAAAGCTAAGTCACAAGGCATACTACATACAGGTTTGATTTGGAGTTTCTAATACTACTCCTGCCCCACTTGCCTTGGAATTGGATGAACCGTCGACAAATAGCTTCCAGGGTATCGACCCGAGAGAGGAAGAAGCCCCAGGTACAATAATTCCCTCCGAATCAGGTATATCGTCACGATTTGGAGTCACTTCGATAAGGAAATCAGCGACGGCCTGCCCTTTTATGGCTGTCCTTGGCCTGTAATGTATGTCCAATTCGCTCAACTCGACTGCCCACTTTGTAAGTCGGCCGGAAGCCTCTGGCTTTTGGAGAATCTGGCGAAGTGGTAAGTCAGTCACAACGACAATGGTATGGGCCTAAAAGTATGGCCAGAGGCATCGTGATGATACCATCAGAGTTAAGGCTACTTTCTCGAGCTGAGGATACCTCGTCTCAGCTGGTAGCAAGGCTTTGCTGATGTAGTACACTGGCAGCTGCTTCCCTTGACTCTCTCGTATTAAGGCTAAGCTGACTGCGGCATCAGATACAGCCAAATATAATAACAACGCTTCATCAGGCTTGGGCTTAGATAGCAGCGGTGGGGATCCGAGGTAAGCCTTCAGATCTTAAAATTCCTTCTCACATTCGTCCATCCACTCCACCGTCTGTCGTCCCTTCAATTGCATGAAGAACGGGAGACATTTGTCTGTGGCTCGGGACAGGAAACGATTAAGCGCAGCCACTCTTCCTGTCAACCTTTGAATGTCTTTGATTGTTTTAAGAGACTCCATTTCGAGTAAAGCTTTGATTTTCTCGGGATTCGCTTCGATTCCTCGCTGACTAACGAGGAAACCGAGGAATTTTTCTGAGCTTACGCCAAACGCGCACTTGATGGGATTCAACTTCATTTTATATTTACGTAGAGTCAAGAATATTTCTTCCAAATCCGCCTCATAGTCGGCCGCTCGTTTACTTTTGACGAGCATATCGTCAATATAAACTTCCATCATTCGGTCGATCTGCCAAGCGAACATTTTGTTCATTAACCTCTGATACGTTGCTCCGGCGTTCTTTAATCCAAATGACATCACTCGGTAACAGTAAAGGCCTTTGTTAGTGACAAAGGCGATTTTTTATTTATCATTCTCGTGCATTACAATTTGATTGTAGCCTGAATAGGCATCCATAAAACTTAGCAATTCATGACCCACGATACTGTATACCAGCTGATCAATGCGAGGAAGAGGGAAGCTATCCTTGAGGCAGGCTTTGTTTAAATCTGTATAGTCTATACTGACTCGCCACTTTCCATTGACTTTCTTTACGAGTACGACATTGGCTATCCATTCCGGATAGTATATCTCTTTGATGAATTTAGCTTTAAGGAGCTTGCCGACTTCCTCTTCAATGATAGCGTACCTTTCCGGGCTGAGAGGACGATGCTTCTGTCCGATGGGTGTATAAGTCGGGTCGATGTTGAGTCGGTGTGTTATAACCGAGGGATCGATCCCAAGCATATCTTCGTGGCTCCAAGCGATGATATCGGCATACCGTCGAAGCAAGGTGATCATTCATTCCTTAAGAGATGGACTCAGGGACGAGCCAATTTGGACTACTTTCGACACGTCTGTCTCGATTAACAGCTCTGAGATGAGTTCTTCCATCGGCTGCCTCCGTTCATGAGATCCGATACAGGGGTCCAGCGATTCAATCGTCGACACTTCAGTCGGAGCCTTGACTGCGGTGGCATAGTATTTCCGAGAATCTTGTTGATCTCCTTTCACAATTCTTACTCCCGACTCGGTCGAAAATTTTATGAAAAGGTGGTAAGTAGATACCACAGCTTGAAGGAGGCTTAGAGACGGTCGGCCGAGTATGGCGTTATACACCGACGGTTGGTCCACGACCAGGAAGTCGACCATCGCAGTCATTTGATAGGACGCGGTTCCAGCGGTAAGTGGCAGTGAAACAATTCCCTTAGGAAGTACCTGTCCACCCGAGAACCCGATGAATGGGGTTCGGACAGGTCGTAGTACTGACCGACCTATGCTCATTTTGTTGAACGCTTGGGTGAACAAGACGTCCGCTGATGATCCTGTATCCACTAGTATTAGGAATACTTTTCTATTGGCGATGGTAAGGGTGACCACGAGTGCATCATCATGAAGATGATGAACGCCTCGAGCATCTTCCTCAGTGAACGAGATACAATATTTTTCTCGTTTCTTCTCCTTGGGAGGCCGAGACAACAGAAGAACCTCGGACTCAGGGCGATCGAGGCTTCTAGCGTGATTTCTTCGGGCGTTATTTGAGTCCCCACCACCTTGGTGACCTCCGACAATCGTTCGAATTTCTTCTTGGGGCCGCTCTTCACTCGGTCCTGCTGAAACGCCAGACCCTTCTTTATGTTCTCTTAGTCGGCCTTCTTTAATTAGCTGCTCGATCTCGTCTTTCAAGTGATAACAATCACTTGTGTTGTGACCATGCTCACGATGATAGTGACAATACTTGTTCTTATTTCGACGATCCGGATTCTCTCGGAGTTTTCGGGGCCAGTTGACGAAGCTTCGCTCTTGATCTCCATTAATACTTGTTTATGAGATTTGTTTAGGGGGGTGTATGTGGAGAATCTTCTGTCTGATCGCTTTCCTGGCATACTGTCGTCTCGCGCCCGGTCTTCTTCTCACTTTTTTCCTCCGGCTGAGTCGGCTTTTTTCTTGGCCGACTCTTTGGCCGATGGTTTTGTGTTATGGATCTTCTCCCGTAAGAGTCGCGTCTCTTCTGCATCAGCGTATTTGTCCGACCGAACCATAAACTCGCCCAGAGTATCGGGCGGATTCTTGTCCAGTGACGCTAAAAAAGGTTTATCTCTCACCCCTTGCATGAGAGCGTTGAGAGCTGTCTCCTCAGAATGCTTTCGAACTTTCAGAGACTCGAAGTTGAAGCGTTTAATGTAGTCTTTCAATAGCTTTCCTTCCCTCTGAACTATGTTGTTCAGATGTGCGGACGGCTTTAATTTCTTCTTTCCGCCGATAAAATTACTGAGAAAGGCGTCACTGAGTTCGGCGAATAATTTAATCGACTTGGGTTTTAATTGGTTAAACCAAAGTCGGGCTACATCGGTCAGGGTTAGAGAGAAGGCTCGGCACATAACAGCATCCGAGGCGTCGTGCAACTATATATAGGTTTTGAAGCATTCAAGATGCTCTGTCGGATCAGTTTTTTCGGAGAAAGGAGTTATCTGAGGTAAGCGGAACCTCTCCGGCAAACGAGCCAGCATTACTTCATCCACAAATGGAGAACCTTTTTCTTCAGATTTGGTTAGATATGAGTTCTGACCGTGCTTTATATCCGTCATCTCCTTTTTCATCTTCTCCCGGACCTCATTTTTGAAGTCTTGTATATCAGCCTTCCAGGGTTCAGCGCTCTCCACCGTTTCTTCTGCAGGGAGCCGACTTCTTCTCCTCTGATCTATTTTATGTCTCAGATTAGAGGGAGGAAAAATGGCCGTTGCTGAACGGGCCGGTGCTGGGTGACTCGGTCCTCGGGGTTGACTCGGTTGTCGGGGCGATTGTGGCACAGCAGGCTGCGCTATAGACCCTGGTGGGAGAACTTATGTCGACTCATGACGCTGCATCTGCTGGTTACACAATTGTTCCAGCATATGTTTCATGGCAGCCATCTCGGAACGCATTTCTTGAACCTTGCGATCCAAGTGCGCGTTCGCTTGATTAGGCTGGCTGGTAGTCGCAGGCGGTGCTGTCGGGAGAGCTCCCTGAGCTGTGCTAGCATCTGCCTCCCCCGCTTCATCTGGATCCGTCCTTCTGGTTCTTACCATTCAGAAAATTGAAGAAAATGACTTTTTGTCCGTTTCCCACAGACGGCGCCAAACTGTTGCTATGTTTTTATGAGATGGCTTCCCTAAGGCGGACCTTCCTCCACCTGCACAATCAACAACGTCAAGGTGACCCTGGCTAGAGCCGAGGAACCTCCGATGCCTAAGTCAGTCGTCTGATCAGTAGCAAAGGGCTTATCTCAGTTCAGTACTGCGTACCTTCTTCTGTCCCAAGCTTGGAGATTTATACAGTTTGTCAATCCTCATCCTCAGAGGATTCTCCTCCTGATTATTCGGAGACTTACTCCTTTCCAGAGATTGCTCTCAATCCCGAGAATCTCGGGATTCGCTATCCGTATTCTTAGATTTTCGTAGAGTAGTATCTGTTCTCGTTTCGCCACTCGCTGTCTCGGCCAGGTCGTTACCGACTCTCGGAGAGTCTCGACCAGGTCGTGACCGACTCTAGGAGAGTCTCGGCCAGGTTGTTGCCGACTTGGGGAGAGTCTCGACCGATGCAGGAGGGTGGGTTCTTGGCCTTTCCACGAACGGAATAATCTCGATGTTTATCTGTCATTCCTTGTTCCGTGACCGACAGAATCAACTCGTTGAGTCGATCTTGTTCTATCGGCTAAGTGGCTTGAACACGCTCGGCCTTTAGTGGGCTTTTGCAGACGAGGTCATCACTCTGACAGAGTGACTTTAATCGTCCCTTGCTTATGCCTCTTGGCCTATCCTCTGTTCCGTCGGTATTGTCTCAGACTCTTCAGGCAGTGTCAGCAGAGCCGACCTACTTAAATCCAAGTCTCCGAACTTAACACATTTCTCCCCAACAGGCATCATTATCTTATCGTCATTTCTCATTTCTTCCTGTGGTATGGTCCACTTTAGCTTTTGATCTGCCTCTTTCTTGACCTCATGCCTAAAAACGATCAGTCAAAATGGATGGACTGTGTGGATAAAATACATACTTTATGGTGGGCCCCACAAAGACCCTGCCAAGACGTGTTGGGTGACACAAGAATTCTTCGTATTTCAGTGGTTTTGATGGTGATGGATGTAGTACTGCAATGAAACTGAATTTACTAAATTCATTGTAAGCAATCCTTAATTACAATGCTCTCGTGGAATGATGTGTTCTTCCCATTATAATTTTAGGCCATGTTTTGGATACATGTTAATCAAGAAAAAATAGAAAGGTATTCATTATTTTTGAGTATTATTGAAATATAAATTCCATTTTAGAAATCTTAAATGGCAAGTTGAAATCCTATGTTTGTAAGAGACTGGGTCATCTAGTTTATGGTGTCCAATGATTTAGATCATGGAAATTTCGTATATTTAAATTGTACCATCAATGGATTTTTTTATTTTTTCATTTTCATGAATTTCTATGAAATAGGTGATATCAAACATGCCTTAATTAAACTCAATATTAAACCAAGGTTCATAACATTAGAATATGTTGTTGGAAATATGGGCTACTTATGGCATATGTCGATCTATTTGACAATGTAATGATCTGTTTGGATCAAATACATGACCATCAACGTAGGGCCTATATGAGTGTGAAGTACAATAGATAACTCTCAATAAAGTTGTGTTGGGAGATGATGTATCTCCCAATGACGAGATTGAGGAGTCATGGACTTGGAGGAGTCCAATAATCAGATGGATCTTCACATATCCTCTTTATAAGGAGGTGCTCAACACTGTTACAAGCACAATTTCTTCTCATTGGAGTGTGCCTAAACATAGGTATGATAGAAGCAGGAGACCGACATACACAGCCTCATCCAACAATCTCTACAGACGGCATAATGGCTGATCAAGGTACATATTCTAAATTGTTGAATCTTCTCAATCATGATGTTAGTGAAGATCAGGGAATCTATTGTAGTTATTGCAACATGTAGTATCAGAGCAAACTATGCATTGAATCTTCTCATTTCTTTTTATAGGAACCTTTTCATCTAAAGCATCTCTTTACATGCCTCCGTGATCGCAATGTACTCGGCCTTTGTTGTCGATAATGCTACAACAATCTGTAGCTTGCTCTGCCAAGAGACCTCTCCCCCTGCAAACTTGAACATGAACTCCAATGCGGACTTTCTAGAGTATATGTCACCTATCATATCTGCATTTGTGTAGCCTTCTAATATAAGTTTTCTGTCACCATAGCATAGACTCAACTTGGATGAGCCTCTTAGATACCACAGTATCCACTTCACCGCTACCCAATGCTCTTTTCCAGAATTGACAAGATACTAACTGACAATACCAACCGCATATACTATTTCTGGGTGTGTACACATCACAACATACATCAAACTTTCTACTGCTGATGCGTAGGGTACTTCTGTATCTCATCCATCTCTACCTTCATCTTAGGACACTACTGTTGTTCAATCTGAAGTAACTATCTAGTGGAGTACTGACCGGCTTCGTTGCATTTATTTTAAACGCTCTAGGACTTTCTCAATATACCCCTCTTGTGACAGCTAAAGCTTCCTGCTGCTCCTGTCATGGGTTATCTCCATTCCTACGATCTGTTTAGTTAGGCCTAAGTCTTTTATCACAAATGACTTGCCCAACTCCTGTTTCAACTTATCAATCTTTTTGATGTCTTTTCTCATGATGAGCATGTCATCAACGTATAATAGCAGAACTAAGAAATTACTATTTGAGAACTTGCGTGTGAACACACAGTGGTCTGACTCCGTTCTATCATACCCATATTGTAACATGAACAAGTCGAACTTCTTGTACCATTGACTTGGAGCTTGTTTTAACCCATACAAGCTCTTCCTCAGCCTACACACCATATGCTCTTTGCCTTTGACTTCGAACCCCCCTGGTTTATGCATGTAGATCTCTTCTTCTAGGTCACCATGGAGAAAGACAGTTTTAACATCTAACTACTTTATCTCCAGATCCATGTTAGCCTTCAACCTCAGCAACACCGGTATGGATGTCATCTTCACCACTGGTGAGAATATTTCCTCAAAGTCTATACCTTTCCTCTAACCGAACCCTTTCACCACAAGTCTAGCTTTGAACCTCGTCTGTAAATTCTTTTGCTCAATCTTCTTTCTAAACACCCACTTGTTGTTCAAAGGTTTCTTAGCCTTAGGCAGTTTCACCATATCATAGATGTGATTCTTATACAATAATTTCATCTTCTCTTGCATAGTTTCAACCACTCTCCCTTATGCTCGTCGACTAGGGCCATAGAGAAATTTTCTGGCTCTCTCCCATCAGTGAGCATAATATACTCATACGGCGAGTACCTCTTGGATGACTGTCTGTCCCTAGATGACCTCCTCACCTATGGCTCAACAGGTGGATCAAGTGGGGGTTGCTCCCATGGTCCATCTTTTGTAAGAATTTTCTCATTGTCTGCACCTTGTTGTACTCCCCCGTCATCAGGCACCATGAGAGGAATAACCGAATCCATGTCCTTTAGCTCACTTAAACTAGGCTAGTACTTTTTTGGGTTACCAATGTTTTCTATACACTGATTTTCAAGAAAAATAACATCTCTACTCCTGACGAGTTTCTTCTCGGTCAGATCCTACAATCTATAATTGAACTTTTCATCACCATACCCTAAGAACATACATTGCCTGATCTTCATATCGAGCTTGGATCTCTCGTCCTTTGGTACATGAACGAATACCCTGCATCCAAACACCTTGAGATGACTGTACAATGAATCTTATCCAGTCCACACCTTCTCAGGTACTTCTCCATTTAACGGGGTTGATGAAGACCAATTTATCAGATAAACTGTTGTGTGCATTGCTTCTCCCTAGAACTTATTGGGCAACTTTGCATGTGATAACATGCATCTGATTCTCTCAACAATGGTACGATTCATTCGCTCAGCTATACCATTATACTGGAGGGGTCTTGGGAACCATCTGTTTATATCGTATACCCAGGGACTTACAATACGCATGAAAGTTACCGATGTATTCATCACCATTGTCAGTGGGGATGCACTTCAATGATCTACCTGTTTCTCTCTCGACCATAGCATGAAACAATTTGAACACACAAAATACCTCGTTCTTAGATTTCAAAGCATAAACTCAAACCCTTCTAGATGTATCATCTATAAAGGTGATAAAATACAATGCCCTACCCAAGGTTTTTATCCTTATAGGACCACAAACATTAGAATAAATCAAATCTAATGCATGCACTTTATTAACACGAGAAGCAGATTTAACAAATGAAACTCTATGTTATTTCCCTGATAAACAATCAAGACAGATTTTGAGTGGTATACCTGTCACGTCTGGAAGGAGCTGCTTCCTCGCTAGTATCTGAAGCCCTTTCTCACTATTGTGGCCTAGACGCCTGTGCCACATGTCAATAGCTGAATCTTCTGCTGCGTTCAATCCACAATTGCACACATTGACACTTACCTTGTAAAGGGTGCAACACTTCTTTTCTCTGGCTCCGATCAATGAACCCTTAATGAGCTTCTAGTGCCCACTAATAAATCGGCTTTCATAGTCATCATCATCTAACCTTTCCATCAACATCAAGTTAAGGCGAAGGTCTGGAATATGCCTCACATCCCTGAGAACCAATGTGCAGCTCACATTAGTGTTCACACAAATATCACCAACCCCTATGATCTTCGATATGCTAAAATTTTCCATCTTCACGATCCTATAGTCACCTGACTTGTAGCTTATAGAGAAATCCGTATGTGGAGTCGCATGAAATGAGACTCCTAATTCTATCACCCAGTCGGTATCCTGACTCGTAGCCGTGAGATATATATCGTGATCTGCTGAAAGAATAACTACAACGTCGCCATTTAAAGTGACCGCAGTAGAATTTAATTCATCTTTATTCTCTTTTCCTTTTCTTTTCTTGTCATTTTTATTCTTACGACATTCATGCTTATAGTGGCCCTTCTTGCCACAATTCCAGCATTTAACATCCTTCATGGTACTCGACTTGCCTCTTGATTTATCTCAGGCCTTCTTGGCTTTTATATTCTTTCCTCTCCATCGTTCTTATGTTACAATGGCCTCTTCTGAGTAGACCCCTAAGACTTCTTCCTTGTCTCATCATTGAAGAGACAGTTAGTTACTTGTTCCATGGATACCTTTTCGTCTAGCTTAGAGTTACTTAAAGATACCACTAATATCTCCCAACTATCAGGCTAAGCAATAGTAAAGCCTGTAATTCATCATCTAGGATCATCTTCATAATGAAGAGCTGGTTCACTATATTACTGACCTCATTTATGTGCTCAACCACAAAAATACCATATTTGAATTCACAAGTCGTCATATCAGGAAAATCTTATTGCGTACTATCTTCCTCTCATACAACCCTTATAATTTTAGCCATATGCTAAAGGCTGAGGTCTTTGTAGACATATGGTGGAACACGGAATCATCCAACCATTATCTAATAAACCCTACCGCCTTCCGATCCAACTTCTTCCAATCATTATCAAACGTATCCTTGAATTTTGTTATATGCCTAATATTGGAGAATATAGGTCCTTGAAATAAAGCGAGTCCTCCATCTTAGCCTTTCATATATTCCAGTTAGAACCATTAAGGCTGATCATCCTTGACGAGCCACCTTCCATAATTTAGAACCGATCTCACTTCGTTCAATGAACTTAGCTTTAATACCACTTTGTTGAGAGCCTTACACAAGACCTTAGGATCTAGCCTCCCAAAATACCAGAATTATGGGATAATAAAGCAATGAAAACAATCAAAGCATAAACCACATGACATAAAAGATTTTTATGTGGAAAACCCTCAAAGAGGTAAAAACCACGGGACTTTGTCCAGATCAACAATCCACTATCAAGTAGAATGTTACAACCGATCACAAGTACACACCGCTTGGATCAAACCTTCTTCACTTACGCGGGAGTGGATAAACAATAAGAGAATAAAAAGAAAATCGAGAGATCTCACTGATCACGAGGACGTACAAGCGCTAAGATGTCGACTCCCTTCCACAAGCTTCCTCTCTCTCTCTCACCTTTAATAGCCCTAAACCCTTTAACAAACTCTTGCAAAGATTTAGGAAACCCTCTTGCATTCCCTAGAAGAGCCCTAGGCACCCCTATTTATAGTTTAGACAACTCCCTTTCGCACCCCTTGCGAAAAGACCTCAGATTTCCGTAGTCCGCATAAGATCCAAACTCAAATCTGTGTCGAGCACTGTTCACTCAACTGGTCGAGTAGTCCACTCGACTGGTCGAACAGCGCAATGAAACACTTCAATTTTCAACCGGCTGCACTATCTCTCCTCTGAACTGAGGAGGAAAACCCCATCACATGTATCACCATATTACTGAAGTATGCTATTGTACTAACTTGCTCATCCTTTCATTGGTTTCGGCCAAACTCGTGAAGCTTTGAAGGTAGTTACAAGATCTAGAAACTCATATTGAAGTAATAATTTCTAGCTTAGACAGTTGGGAAAAAATTGGTCCACTGATGAGATCTCTTGGCGAGTAACTTTAAGGTGAAAGGCCTATCCAAGCAAAATGATTGTTTTATTTTGGTCGACGAGAACATCGCAAAATGATATCATTTACTATTGCATAGGAAAGAGTAACTAATTCTCTGGTGAGATCTTCTTCATAGAAGATTACATATCCAGAAAATGAAGAAGCAGCCATTATAGTAGCGGTAGCAAGTTTGGGTGTTGAAGAGTTTGAGAAAAAGAAGAAACATGAGGAGCAAAAGTTGTAAAAAAATTAAAATTGATTTGAAATTGCGTATATATTGGTCAGGAGTATATGCATTAATGAGAGGATGATCATGACTTCTCGTAGTATTTGATCGTTCTCTACGTGTCACGATGACAAACTTGCTAAAGAGCAAAATCGTTACTCTTGTTAACACGTGGAAGGAAAGACGATCGATCGCTCGCTATGTGTCACGATGACCGTACTCAATGGGGAGTTGACACGTGGAAGGAAAGACGACCAATTTATTGCATTGAATAACGGACCACCATCGCTTTCACCTTTTTGCTTAAAAGCAAAGCGACGTGGGGGGTAGTATTGTACCATATTTTTTATCGTTCTTGGAAGAGCCAATCAGGAAGGGACACATGTCATTGCATGAAGAGTATAAAAAATGCATAAGATTTTCGAGGATATTTTGAGCACATGTTATAAAATAACAATCGGCACTGATTGTGTGTTATGCATCATCTATAGATGGAACGTGGTTAAGAAACCCAAAAGTAGGACATGCTTGAGAGAAAAAATGTGTTGAGGCAGTTATCGAGATAGGTGTCCAAGAAGAGTGTAAAAGGCCAGAGTGATGCTGAAAGAGTTGTCATAATCAATCTAACATGGGAAGAAACATCTAGATTACTATTTCAAGAAGGTATATATATAAATAACAGAACAGTTCAATGAAGCAAAGTATCTCATACCAACCCAACAAATAAGTTAAATTTATCTTTCAATTATCTTGACATAAGCTTTATGTTCCTTAGCATAATCTATCTTTTACATTATTTAATGTAATCAGTCCTGATTCTATCTTAGGAGCAGCGGTAATCTGATTGCAGTAATCTTTAGTTATAATATGAGTTTGCGCTCATACGCAAGATGATCTCTACTTAAATATAAGTACTCTTGTGGAGGTGTTTTGCAGTTATTCGCTTTTGTATCCGGAAATCCTTTTGTATGGAAGGTAAGGGGCCGTTCATTTTCAGAGGACAAACCCTATACTCAAATAATTGCCTGATTATTTTAGACAACATTTTATGAGTGACTGAATGGGTGACCGTTCCTCTCAAAACTCAATCATATATGATCAATTTTGACATATATGCATATATTGACACTTGGCGTCAAAGTTGTTTGATTGAAATCGGGCTGCATAGTTAGTTTTGGTAAGCTGGCGCATATGAGAGAGGATAACAACTGCACCAAACAAATGATTGCTACCATCACTATTGCTGGATGAATTAAGAATAATGAAATGAAAATTTTTGGATGACTTATTAGTCAACGTTAAATCAAAGGTGAGGATCATCATTGAAGTGTAATTATGAGATAAGAGCTTATTTATAATAGTAAAGAGAAAAGTCAAGGCTTCGTGGCGGCCAGGGTGATGTACAGGCTTCATCCATGTGGTCCATCCATTTTTCCAAACCGTTTTAAGATGAGAGCCCAAAAATGAGGCAGATCCAAGTCTCAAGCGGACCACACAGTGGGGATTGAATGCTCACCATTCAAAACTTCTGGGCAGACCTGATATTTGTGCGTTCCCTTTTCCAGGTAAATATGACCTTATGAACAGGTTGGATGGTAAATAAACATCACGGTGACCCCAAGAAGGTTTCAACGGTGGGTATAATTATCCTCACTGTTTCCTGTGGTATGTTTCACTTGAACTTAATCTATCTCATTTTTTAGCTCGTAACATAAAATAATCTAAATTAAAAATGGTTGAACGGTGTAGGTAAAAGACATACATCATGGTGACCCACAGAGCGCCTGCTTGGATACCTATGTCAGGTTCGCGTGGGACAATTAATACTTTGTACACTAACGACATTTATAAGGGATGTTCGCCTGATGGACCTCCAATAAATTGGACCGGAATAGTTTACTGTACCTTCCCAATCTCTGTCGGTTCTACATTATATATATATATATATATATATATATATATATATATATATATATATATATATATATATATATATATATATATATTAAATCCATTCTGCCCATCAAGTGAGCGGCATTATTGGCACCGTTCATTCAGAAGATAGGCCCCATTGAAACCGCATAAGGTCCACACCAATCGAAACAATATAAAATTACTACCAAAAGCATTAAGCTCACATGGTGTGATCCACCTGAGTTTTTTTATTACGCTAATTTTTGTATTTCTGTTTCCTTTGGTAAGTTACACCTGATTAACGGGTTTGATCAAATAAACACATCATGGTGGACCCACATACAAACCTATGGTTGTCATCCCATCCCATTGTTTCATGTGATGTGGCTCATCTGAGTTGTGGATCTAACAGAATTTTGACATTAGACATAACAGCGAAGATTGACCTAATAGATGGACTGGATTTTAAATATAAAACATGGAGTGACCAGAACTTGCAATGGATTCCAGTCCTTATGAATGGGCCATTCACTGAAAATCACACTCGGTAGGTGAGTACTGTAAGTTGTATGTTGTCTTTTTGTAGGGTTTTATTTTCCCTAACTACCCAACTCTAGTTCTCCAAAGTAGTTCAATCAGTGGCCATGATTACTCGCCAGGTATGATGTTTGGAATATACACCATCCACGGTGGGCCCAGACAATATGTTATGTCTACGGCTACTCTTTCTATACACATGGCTGGCATGTGATGCTACCTTATAACTATTCCCCATCTACATATATTATATGAGCCATGATGTAACAATGCATAGTATTACTATTATAACCGACCAAATGTGGGGCCCACCTGTTTGGCATAAGTTGCTTTGATTGCTTGTGGTCCAGCTATTTGAAGTTCTGATATATAATTTCGATTCTTTGTTGCAATAGGCCCACAACGTTCAAAAGGTATGCTTTAAGCATATGCATGGCTATGGATTTATCTTTGACGTGGCAAACACAAAAATTTCTATGGTAGTCCTTGTGAATCTAATGGCTATTAGTTCATCTAATTTGGTAGAAGTAAAAACATTTATACTGCTATTAATGTTCCAACATGACATACGTGTGTTGAATATGTTTATTTTCCGCACTAATTTAGTTGGGGTTCACTAGAATCCAACATGGCTTTTAATTAAATTAATTAATTATTAGTATTATTATTACTATTATTATTATTTTTTACATGTGCGTACACACCACAACCCTAGTGGGTGCATGAACCCATGACCTTGTGTTAAAATTCTTATGAGATTACACTACAAGAAATGTCACTTTTACCAACGAAAATTTTCGTAGGCAAAAGGCTTAATTTCGCAACAAAAGAGTTTTACCCACGAAGTTTTTCGTTGGCAATTAGTGGGTGTGCCTAATAATTTAATAATTTTATTTTTCACAAATAAATTTAACATTTTTTTTTCAAAAGGTATATTTTTTTTACTCTTTTAAATTAATATCATTTTTATTATAAAATATTTCAAAAATATTTAAAATACAAATTTTGAATTTTTATTTGCAAAATCTCAAAATTTTTCTCATATTTTAAGTTTTTCTCAAAAATTTCAAAATGCCAATTTTTCTCTTCAAAAGCATTATTTTGTTCTCAAGATTTTTCTTAAACATATTTAAAATTTCGTAACTTTTCAATATTCTTTTTCATGTGATATTTCAAATTATTTAAATATTACCTTTTAATTATATATATATATATATATATATATATATATATATATATATATACACACACACACACACACACACACACACACACACACACACACACACACACACACACACACACACACACACACACATTTAGGTTATAGACAAAAAATTTTAAGAATTAAAACATTTTTACATTATTACCGACGGTTTTTAGCCGTCAGAAAAAATATTTACGAAAAACACTTTTACCGACGAACTTTCGTCGGTAAAAGTCTTACCGCCAGCATTTCCAACATCCCGCGAAAATGTGCAAAAATTCGATAGACCCTTCAGCTACGAATATTTTTGTAGGTAAAGATGGGTTTTACCTACAAAATTATAATTCGTAGGGAAAAGTAAGCTTTTGGATACAAAAGACCCTTTAGCTACGAATATTTTCGTAGGTAAATACGGGTTTTTACCAACAAAATTAAATTTCGTAGGTAAAAGTAAGCTTTTCGATTTTTGAAATTCAAAATACCCTTCAGCTACGAATAATTTCGTAGTTAAAGATGGGTTTTACCTATGAAATTAGAACTCGTAGGTAAAAGTAGACCCTTTAGCTACGAAAATGTTCGTAGGGAAAGATCCATTTTACTATAAAAGCAAGGTTTTGGATTTTAATTTCACAGACCCTTCAGCTACGAATAGTGTCGTAGGCAAAGATGGATTTTCCCTATGACATTATAATTCGTAGGGAAAAGTAGGGTTTTCGATTTTTGAAAGATTTAACAGACCCTTTAACTACGAATATTGTCGTAGGCAAAGATTAGTTTCGTAGGTAAATGTAAAGTTTTGTATTTTTTGTTGTTTTAAAAGTTTAAAAGAAGCTTCAGCTACGAGTATTTTCGTAGGCCAAGGTTGGTTTTTCCTACGAAATTAGAATTCGTAAGAAAAGTAAGGTTTTCAAAAATTTAACAGACCCTTTAGCTACGAATATTGTCGTAGGCAAAGATGGGTTCTACCTACGAAATTCAATTTCCTAGGTGAATGTAAAGTTTTTGATTTTTGATTTTTTTGAAAAGTTCAAAAGATGCTTCTACTACCAATATTTTCGTAGGCAAAGGTAACTGACCCTTTAGCCACGAATATTTTTGTAGGCAAAGATGGGTTTTTACTAAAGTTTAACGAATATTTCGTAGGTAAAAGGAATGTTTTGGATTTTTTATTTTTTTCAAAAATTTAACAGACCCTTTAGCTATGAATACTTTCGTAGGTAATGATAGGTTTTACCTACGAAATTAGATTCCGTAGGTAAAAGTAAGGTTTCTATTTATTTGAAATTCAACAGACCCTTTAGCTACAAATATTTTTGTAGGTGAAAGTAAGGTTTTTAATTTTTGGTTTTTATAAATATTCAAATTTTCATAGGTAAATATGGGTTTTAGCTACAAAATTTGATTTTGTAGGTAAAAGTAAAGTTTTCCATTTTTTTTTTTTTTAAAATCAAAACTCCTTTAGCTACGAATCATTTCGTAGGTAAAGAGGGCTTTGAGCTACGAAATAAAATTTCGTAGGTAAAAGTTGTGGAAGAAAAATTCAAATGACCCTTTAGCTATGAATATTTTTGTAGGTAAATATGGGTTTTACCTATGAAATTTGATTGCGTAGGTAAAAGTAAATTCAAAACTCATTTTCGATTTCTTGGTGTGGGTGAAAAATTCAAATGTCCCTCTAGCTACGAATATTGTCATAGGTAAAGATGGGTTTTACCTACGAAATTAGATTTCGTAGGTAAAAGCAATGTTTTCGATTTTTGGTTTGGTTGAAAAATTCAAAAGACCCTTTCGCTACGAATGTTTTCGTAGGCAAATAAGGGTTTTACCTACGAAATTTAATTTCGTAGGTAATAGTAAATTTTTGGATTTTTTTGTTTTTTTGAAAAATTCAAAACCCCATTTAGCTACGAATATTTTTGTAGGTAAATATGGGTTTTACCTACGAAGTTAGCTTTCGTAGGTAAAAGTAAAGTTTTCAATGTTTTGTCTACGAGAATATTTCGTAGATAAAATCTATATTTTTGTAGTGGTTTTGCCTACAAAAGTTGGTTTTGTAGGTAAAAAGAGGGTTCTAGGTTCTGTATTTTTTTGAAACATTTCACATATATCCTTCAGCTACAAATATTTTCATAGGCAAATATAGGTATTCCCTTCACATACCCTTCAGTTACAAATATTTTCATAGGCAAATATGAATTTTCCCTACGAAACTAGACTTCATAGGAAAAAGTAAGGTTTTCGATTTTTGAAAATTGACAGACCCTTTAACTATGAAATAAACTTTCGTAGGTAAAAGGAGGGGTTTCAATTTTTTTAATAGTTTAAAAGACACTTTAGCTACAAATAGTTTCATAGGTAAATATATGTTTTGTCTACGAAAGTTAGTTTCATAGGTAAAAGGAGGGTTTTGGATTTTGTATTTTTTTGAAAAATTTTACAAACCCTTCAGCTACGAATATTTTCGTAAGTAAAGAAAGTTTTTACCTACGAAACAGTTTCGTAGGTAAAAGTAAAATCAAAACATTATTTAGCTACGAATAGTTTCGTAGGTAAAGATCGGATTCTTTGAATATATAGTAGCCAATTCGAACACCCTTTGGCTACGAACATTTTCGTAGGTAAAGATGGGTTAGAAAATTCAAAACACCCTTTGGCTACGAACAATTTCGTAGGTAAATATTGGGTTTACCTACGAAAGTATATTTTGGTAGATAAAAGTAAAGTTTTCGATTTTTAGAATTCAAAACATTATTTAGCTACGGATATTTTCGTAAGTAAAGATTGGATTTTTTGATTACCCATTAGCTAGGAATATTTTCGTTGCTAAAGATTGGATTTTACTTACGAAATTGCAGTTCGTAGGTAAAAAATTCAAAACAACCTTTGGCTACGAATAGTTTCGTTGGTAAAGGTTGGTTTTACTTACGAAATTAAATATCGTAGGTAAAAATAATGTTTTCAATTTCTTATGATGTGAAAAAGGCAAAAGTTCCTTTACCTACGAAAATATTCGTAGGTAAAGATGGGTTTTACCTACGAAATTAAATTTCGTTGGTAAAAGTTGGCTTTTACCTACGAAAATTGAATTCATAGGTAAAACCCATCTTTACCTACGAAAATTATTTTCGTAGGTAAAAGTTTCGTAGGTAAAAACCATATTCGTGTAGTGTTACCACTAAGACATAAGAACCCATCTAAGCCAACTCTACTGCAGAAAAGAAAATAGAAGTTTTACAATTGAGGCCCATCCAACAATCATACATTTAAATTCACATAGTAAGTTTCAATGATTTAGAAAACTCTACTCCTTAAGTTTTAATATTTATTATTATTATTTTTATTTTTTTAGGAAAAGCTCTTCCCTGCTCAAGTGTAGAGTAAATGGGGTGGTAGTGTTTGTTGTGGATTTTAAGTTGCTTGTGTATGTTGTTGAGATCATATTTGAATGATCGTATCTTAAAAATAGCACGTTGAGAGCCTAATTTATTATTTGATTTTACGAAGGAACATAAACTATTTCAAAGAAAAATAATTGAGTATACACCTCCTCTAGCAAGAAATTAGATTCATTGTTGCTCATGGGATTGTGTGTGCGATTATTTGAACATGTGATGCCTCTTATTGCTTTGATTTATTAATATTCAAATATTTTCTACACTATTGTTCTTAACATATGATACAACCACAAAAGTACTATTTTAATAGGATGCAAGGCCCCCATGACAGCTTCCACATAGTGCATGGGTTAATTCCCATGTCTGATGACACATTTGTCAAAGACCTGGGCCATTCACTAGGTACGACATATTGGAACATGCCATATGCCGTCCTGTGCTCATTAAATGAGCCGTCCACATAAGTTGAATTTGGGCTATAAGAGTTTTTTCTGACTGCCTCTCTCCTTTTGATCTGATCGATTGATTGAGAGGTTAACACAATTATATTTCCACAAAAATATTCAGAGCATACCCTTCCCTACCTGATGAATGACTCAAATATCTAAAGCCATTTGCCATTGAACAAGCTCATATGTCGAAATTATGGACCTTTGTAAGGTGAAACTGTGAAAATGTTGTTGGATCCATACAAACCATCTTTAAATTTGAAATCCTATGAATTGTTTGGATTTTAAAACTTACAAAGATGAGTGGACGTAAAATCATAACTTTATCGTGGGAGTTCAAAAGGAACTCTTTTAAGAATTTGAATTCCACTCAAATTCAAATCCTTCAAATTCCTTACTACCAAACAACCTAAATCCCCACACGTCCATCTTATTCACCGTCATCAAGGAGCCCTTAGACGGCTTGTTCGTTGTCCTAAAATATGAATATTTCCAAATGAATGGTGTCGTTTACACCAATTCATTGTAGTAGGGTGCAATCAAAGAGGGCTTTTATTATTATTATTATCATTATTATTATTATTATTATTCCCTTAGTTAAATTGTTGATAAAAGCCCATTTGGCTTGTATACCACCTCATACTGTCCAAATTGTAGCTTGTACTTTTTTGTGTGCCACGAACACAAAATTAGGTAGATCAGACAATCCTAAACTCTAATTGATTGATATTTATTTGTTAAATATAGACCATTAACTACTCATACTAGTGGCGCATATGTTAGACATGGAAGATTATGGTTAATCTGGTTTCTCTAATTACAAGTTATGACTCATCTAGGGTTGAGTCCTTTACCTCAGTGGTAGACGCTAAGGAGTTTAAACACGAGGTTTTGGGTTCAATACCCATAGGTGGTGAAATCCTACCATGGTGTGTGTAGGTGTGTGTGTGTTGAGTGCGTGTGTTGTTGCGTAACACGCCAACAATGAAGTGAACCGAGATCCAATCTCTGGTCTCACCCACAAACGATAAATAAGAAGAAATATAAACTACAAGAAGAATCAAAACATTGCAAACAAACCACAAGGCAAGATATATATGAAAAAACTCTAAACAAGGGTAAAAAATCACGGGTGCAAACTTCAACTATGAAGAAAATAATATTACAAGCAATATACTAACCTTTTTCCTTAGATGTATAGAAAAAACCCTTTAACCCATACTTTAGAATAAGTCTCATTATATATAGAAAAGCCCTAGGGACCCCTATTTATAGTTTAGGCAACTTCCCTTAGGCACCCTTGCGAAAACCGACTCAAAAATTCACAGTCCGTACAAAATCTGAAAATAAATCTGTATAACCTCAACTGGTTGAGCAGACTGCTCGATTGGTCCAGCGGACCCTCGACTAGTCGAGCAGGGGCCTTGATCGGTCAAGCACCTCGAACCCCAAAAAACATAGCTCACTGGAATTTGAGTTAAGCCAGCCCTTGACTGGTCGAACGGGCCACTTAACCGGTCGAACGGCCCTATCCACATGTGACCCCACATCTCGACAATCTCTCACTTGGAGACACATCACCATAAACATTCGTCTTCTACATCCGGAGTGCACCACCTTCCCGTCTTCAAGCCTGAAAACTAATTAAAGTTAAACAGAGCTTCAGCTTCTCCCATGTGACTACCTTGGTTAGCATATCTACACAATTCTCACTTGTATGAATATTCTCTAGAGCAATCGATTCATCTTCTAGTAACGAACGTATGAAATGATATCTGATGTCAATATGCTTGGTCCTTAAATGAAATACTGAATTCTTAACCAAGTGTATTGCACTCTGATTGTCACTGTACAGTTTGCAATCTGCTTGCTTATTACTCAACTCTTCCATAAAACCTTACATCCACACCACCTCCTTGCACGTTTTTGTAGCTACAACATATTCTGCTTCCGTCGTACTGATAGATACTATCTTCTGTAACTGAGAGACCTAACTGACTGCGACACTACTCAGAGTAAAGACATAACCTGTAGTGCTTCTTCTGCTATCGATATCTCCTGCCAAATCTGAATCTACGTAGCCTTGTAGCTTGATTTTCGATCTACCATAACACAGCCTTATATCCACAATACCTACCAAGTATCTGAGGATCCACTTCACAACTTCTCAATGTTCCTTTCCGAGGTTGTTCATGAACCTGTTAACAATTCTCACTGCTTGAGCAAAGTCTGGCCTCATGCTCACCATAACATACATGAAACTCCCAATAGCTGATGTGTATGAGACGTTAGCCATGTAGTCTCATTCCTCCTGCATCTTTGCACCTTGCTCCTTGGAAAGCTTGAAGTGGTTGGCTAATGAAGTGTTAACTATCTTAACACCTCCCACATTGAATCGATCAAGTACCTTGGCTATGTATTCTACTTGTGACAAAATTAGTTTCTTGTTTTTCCTCCCACATTGAAGTGCTAACTATCTTAACACATCCTCATGCCCAGGATTTATTTTGCAGCTCCTAAATCCTTCATGCAAATTATCTAAACAGATGTCTTTTGATATCTGAGATATCCTTCATGGTTAAACCAGCTACAAGCATATCATCAACGTACAGAAGAAGGATGATGTACGATGTATCAAATTTCTTCAAATAGCAATAGTGGTTTGCATGACATCTCCTAAAACCGTTTCCCGACATGAAACTGTCGAAATTTTTGTAACACTACCTCGGGACTTGCTTTAGGCCATATATACTTTTATTCAATCTACACACCTTGTTCTCCTTTCCTGATGCCACGTATCCTATCGGACCGTGGGTCTCCTCTCTCGAGTAGACCTCCTCACAACCGATGTTTGTGGCTTTACCTTATAATGCTCCTGTGCATGATCATCTTGTGGTGTTGTAACACCCGTGTCCGGTAAATCTTCCAACTCTACGAATTCTTTCTCCTTGGCCTTATTTTCCTACACACTATCTTTATACATCACTTTTTTATTGAAGACTACATCTTTGCTTCTGTTGATTTTCTTATTTTTGGTATCCCAAAACCTGTAGCCAAAATCATGGTGCCCGTAGCTTATAAACGTGCACCTCCTGGACTTCGCATCCAGCTTGTTTCTGTGCTTTGCATCAATGTGAACATATGAAGTGCAACCGAATACTTTGATATGTATAAGGTTCACTTCTTTTCTAGTCCACATTTCTTCTAGTATCGTATCATCCAATGGTGCTGAGGGATTTCTATTGATGAGATATGAGGCAATATTCATAGCATCTGCGCAAAACGTCTTAGGCAACCCTGCATGTAACCTCATGCTCCTGGCGAGCTAAAGGATAATCTTATTAATGCGCTTAGCTACACCGTTCTGTTGCGGTGTCCCTGGAATCATTTTCTGATGTTTGATTCCATTTGCTGCATAATACTCTTCAAATCTCTTATCACGGAATTCTCCCCCATTATCTGATCTAAGATACTTTACTGTTTTATCTGTCTCATTTTCTTACTTTCCACTTCTTAAATACATCAAATAGATCAGATTTGTACTTTAAGAAATAAATCCACAGTTTTCTACTAGCATCATCAATAAAAGAAACAAAATAACGTGAGTCACCAAGAGATGATACCTGTGTCGGTCCCTACACATTAGTGTGTACAAGCTTTAACGGATACATTTTTGAAGCGCATCTTGTTTTCTTGAAACTTACCCTCTTCTATTTGTCATACACGCAGTCCTCATAGAATTTCAAGTCAATAGACTTCAGCCCTGGTAGCTTCCCTTTTGACAATATCATTTTCATCCCTTTCTCACTCATATATTTCAACCTCTGATGTCATAACTATCCATTTACTCCAGTTGATGTGACTGCGAGTGAACTATACGATCTTAAAATTACGTACAAAGTACCTTCTTTCTTGCCTCGAGATATCACTAAAGCACCTTTTTTTATTTTCTAAGAATCACTAGTGAAGGTCGTCACATATCCAATATCGGTCAACTGCCCTACTGAGATCAAGTTCCGTTTCAAAACTCGGTACATGTCTGAGATCCTTCAATTTTAAAGTTGTTCCGTCTTTTTAATTTATATGAATATCTCCCTTTCCAACAATACTGTATGGCTCATCATTACCCAGGTAGACTCTTCCGAAGTCACCTACACATAATCACTCAGAACTTTCTTACACAAAGTGACATAAAACGAAGATTCGAGTCTATGATCTAAGACTCATTCATCGCATCAAGAGATAAGATCAACGCATCTGTGTCACTCTCCTCAGATAGATTCACTGAATCCTTCTTACCTTGAGAGCTTCGTTCTTTTTTCTTAAATGCCCTACAATCACATTTCATGTGTCCCTTCTTGCCGCAATGCCAACACCCATCTTTATCTTTCGGTCCCTTGGACTTCTTCCTCGACTTAAAACGTCTGTGTTTATTGCCTCATTTGTTCAGCCATCTTCTTCTTCCTTCAACATTTAGAGCATTCCCTGAATCCCCTCAAACTCCTGATGTCTTTCTTCTAGATTCTTCGCTGAGAATTGACCGGTCACATCATCAAATTTCAACTTTGTCGACCTTGAAGAATTGCTCACAGCAATTGTAACGCCCTGACTTTTCAAGACCCGAGTATACGATTCATTTTCCAAAAACTCGAGTGTTAACCTTAAAGGATGGTCAAATTCGAGTGTACATTTTTTTTCTTTTATCAGAGTAAGCAAATGAGCGTAGTGTAGACAAGTCGACATAAAGAAAAATTTCATTATCATTCAAGTATACAAGAAGCTGCCCATAATGACTTACACAAACCAATGTCTCTGAATTTAACAAGTACAAGATTTACAAGAATTTAATACATGAAGAATAACAGAAAATACATAAATATAGGCCGCAAGATCAAGCGGCTCTTTCAGGAAAATACAGTCATGCATCTCTGGAGATCGTACCCTGCTCCTCATCAAGTCTGAGCATGCATATCACTTAAGCGACTTGTACTACCTGTACGGTTGTATATTTAATGAATGAGTGACCAACTCAGTGTGAATTCTCCTCAAGATTACACACCGCCGCATTAGGTAAGTATAGTTATAAATCAAAATATACAAAACAATACATGATGCAGGTCTTATTAGATGCATGATGTATGGAATGCGTTCACGCCTCGGGGATGCTCATCCGTGCGGACAGGGCCGCTCATGCAAATGCGCAATTAACGCCTCGGGATCAACCGTGCGGAATGCGAATCATGACCTGGGAAAAACATCCAGTCGGACAGTGTTCATTCCCCAAGTGCAGGGTTGTGATGTAGTAATAACTCAGTAAGACCGAGGTCGAATCCCAAGGGACTGAAACTTGTACGTTATCTAAAATTAACTAAAACTAGAATTAGGCTAAGATGAAATCTAAACTGTATGTAATTTGAGGAATAATGGTGAAAATATTAATCTAAAATTTATAAAAATCAGAGGAAATGAAACTAGGGATTCAGAGGATCCACTTGTAGAGATCAGGGAGGTCTTATGCCTGTTTTATACAAATTAACTGAACTGTCATTGATCTAGTTTTCAAGAGATGAAAGGTATATGAATTAGAATGGATTCCATCACCCAACCATGCCCAAGAGACTATGGCAAACAACAGAATTAAACTAATTACCAACCAATCAACATGTTATGAGGTTAGGAAGGGTGCCGACATCCAACCATGCCCAAGAGACTATGGTGAACAACAGGGCTTCCTGACGTCATAAACATAAAAGGAAAAGCAAATATTCAAAGTCATCGCAGACCCACTGTAATTTCAGTCACAATAGACCATTAAAGACTAAAAAATATTTCCATTAAAATCAAACTAAGATCAACATCAATTAGTCTAAATAAATTGCACAAGCAACAGGTCCTCCCATCACGCTACAAGCTTCACCTCTTAGCCCTAGCTAAAAGGTTTAGCCAGCCATGAATGGGCTGAACTAAATTTCAAAAGAAAAGAAAGAAAAGAAAAAAATAAAATAAACCTCTGTCTCTCTCTCTTCTCTCTGATCCACGTCCAAGCCCAAGCTAAGCTGCTCTGCTCATCCTCCTCTCCGTTCTCTTCCTTCTGATTTATAGCAGCAGGGAAGTCGGCTGCTTGAAAATCCCCTTGGAGTCGGTGCGGAATGCACAGCAACGTGCGCAGCAGACTGACGCTGGACGTGAGTGGGACCCATTTCTTAGTAGTGTTCGCAAGATCCAATCCATTCATTGGATTGTGCATGAAAAACCGGTCCAACATGACCATTTTTTTTGGATTACATTCGTGCTGGCCCACGGATTTCTCATTGCACCGTCCGTCCGGTGTTTGAACGGTAGGGAACCCGTTCTCATTGTCTGTTGAAATTCTGTCCTCTAGGCCATGATAAGAGGACCCTTTTAAGTCTGATGGACGGTCCCGATTATAGATTCAGATGCCCCTTTAATCACAAAATGGCCCCACAGCACCGGTTTTCACGGACGCTGAACAGAGCTTCGGATCCCGTTCACTGTGGCGTCGGTGTGACCCACTTTATTATTTTGATAAATCCACTCCATTTATTCGACTCAGGGCACAATTTCAGCTAGAAAGGGCCGGTTTTGGATTGTTTATGATGTGGCCCACCTGATTAATCAAACTGCCGTCCGTCCCAAGTTTGGACAGCTGAAATTTGATACCCGCTGCCTTGTGTGATTCTGACACCTAGAACATCATCATTAGGTCCTTTAAAGTCCGATGGACGGTCCCAATCGTCTAGAAAATTGACCATGGTGGCCCACAAAACGACGTCTGCAACCCCTTGTTTCACGTTTTCGCACAGCAGAAAACGGAAATTTCCATTTTTGGCTGGAGCTGCGGGTCAAGGTTGGTTTGATCCGACTTAAATGGCAGTGCACGGCCAGTGCACTAAGGTATTATGCACACACTACTCGGGTGGGGTCCACCGTGATGTTTATGAGAAATCTGATCCATCCATCTTCTCTGGTACATCATTTAAACCGTCGAGACCAATTTTGAAGAATATCCAGAGATCAGGTGGGCCCCAGTTTAACGATTCGTGGGCTGATCTGGCTGTTGGGACCCTTCTAGAGCGATCCAATGGCTGATAGTCGACGTGTACGGTTAATTCATGGTTTTCAAGCCATGTATATAGTTTCAAGCTGAACGGATGGCAGAAACCTTGTGATCTTGCATTCTATACCAATTTCGGGCCATTTAAAGGTGAATGGCTGAAATTTCTCTGTTTTCTTGGATCTCTGGCATTGATCTTGGTCTCATGGAGTCTCATCCAATACCTTGGTGAATTCTGAATGTTAAATCCATGCTTTTAGCCTCTTATTTCAATCCAGGCTCGTAATTACACCTTGCAGCACAAACACAGTTAAATCGGACCGTTAGACAGTATCATGCTTGTAAATTTAGGCAATAAATGGGGTCTGATATGCAATATTTGACCCTCAACAGATAGAGGTGAGTCATCAGCGAAAGCAGACTAAGTGCGGCGTAACGACAGCCTAGTGATAGACTCTGATCTGTGTCATGTATGCATGATAAGCCAAACCATTATTTGTCCAGTTACAATCAGCCAGTTTTAAATAAGCTCAAGGTCACTACGGGGAGCACATGGCCCAGCGTAGGCCGACAGCTCGGGCATAGGTCTCATACCACCATCCCCGGCTCATGAGACTACCATCTTAGAATGTTTAATGGAAACTCGTCGACTAGTAGCCAATCATATTACAATACATGGGGCTTACCATCACATGATTGCACGATATAAAACATCAAACCCATATAGAAAAAACATCAAAACGAAACCATATAGGCCGGGTATCAAAATATGTCACATAGGGCGAATATTCAAACTATACGGTAAAAACCATCATTTAAAACCATTGGACACAACAACCCTGGATGGTATGCCCACTTCAATGATCCATCTAGACCACCACTCAATAACCACTAAGTCGAAGGTCCATTTTAATCACAATCAGTCGAGTTACATCCTAAGTATGGGAGTACATGTATAGGTGGGGGTTTCCCACCAATGTACCAGTTTAAAGTCCATAAGCAATACACAAATAATCCACAAGCATAAACAAATATACAGGATGAACATTAAGTAGGAAATATAGCAATTCAGTTTTCACCAGCTAACATATGTGATTATAAAGGGAGATATCAATTTAAATAAAAAACTATAACATAAGCTAATAAGAAGATGGAAAGCTCAAGGGGAAGAATCATCACCTTATAGTTTGCATCGCCTACCCGCATCGCTAGGGAATGCACGTTCCTCAATTCCTACCATAGATCAGGAACTTGTATAATTAGATCCAAGTTCACTCACTGTTTAGGGTTAGGGTTTTAACCTAGGGTTTGAATTTATCTAGGTTTAGGATTTTATCTATTAATCTACTCTTAGACTTTGGTTTAGAGTTTGAAATTCTACTCCTATAATTAGTCTATAATATACTATTAAATTCAAGTAAAGATAAGTAATAATTATCTTATTGATGCTACCAACACTATTCTTAAAATAAATAACCTGCTAATGACAAAATAAGAATAGCATGATAAATGTTAGTATCTAATATCTATAATAACTAACACTAGTCAAATTAATCTAACAATGGTTAACCACCCTTAGTGTTTGCAATGGTTATAGTAGCACTAATGACGATAATTATTATTATGATATGTTGTTTATGACAATATTTAAGCATGATACATAAATGCTATTATTTAATAACGATTTTTATTTATCTATAATAACTAATTGTAGCATGATTAACTTACTGATGGTTAAACACAACTAGGTGGGATTTTAGGGATCCCATGAACACGATGTTTTGGGCCTGCATTGGGGAAATCAGGCCCATCAATCTTGGCCCATCAAGATGGCCTGGACTGGGCCTGAACTTTTAGCTCAATTTAGCCCAACTATGATTTAGACTGGGCCTGATTTTAGGCCTGGTCTAGGGCTGACTTCAACCCAGACCCAGGACTGTTCCCAGCCCAAAATGTGGCTCATGATAGGGCTGCCTGTGGCCCACATTACAGCCCAACTAAGGCTGATCTTGACCCACAGAGCTGGACAGAGTCTGGGTCACTGCATGCAACGGCTGAAGGTTGTATTCACGACCCATCTTTCAGCCTGGTTCTAGGCTGAGATCCAGCCCAAACTCATCTCATTGCTGGCCCCAAGCTCGGCCCAGAATTTAGCAGCCCGCTCGTTGGGCTGGACTGGACTATTTTTCCAGCCCGCGGCAGAAGAGGATGACTATTCAGCTAGGAAAATGCAGGCGTTACCTGATCTACTTCGAACATCTGCCTAGTCGAGCCCAGGGCCTAGCACTGCTGCAGCGGTCTGGATAACACCACACAACAGCTCCGTACTCGAGGCCCAACGACGAGTTGCACCCAACTCAGTAGTGCAGCAGCTTGCAGCAACCCAGCATTTCAAGTTTTCTTTCTTTCCCTTCCTTTTTTTTCCTCTCTTCTTCTTGTTCTTCTTCTTTTTCTCTCTATTGCCATTGTTGGAAGAATCCATCAGCACTCGAAACGGTCTCAAACAGGCCCCGCTTCTGGCCTGAATCGGACCCAACTCGGTTCGGTTTCAACGAGGAGGATGATCTGCTGTTAATTGCGGATGCCAAACGGGGGTTTCTCCCACCAATCTGCCTTCTCCAGACAGTTCACATGGGTCCTAGAGAGCTTATGGATAAGCTCTTTTGAAGCTCGAATGAGGTTTATGCGGTGGGTTTGGAGGTGGAGGGCTGCGGCTATTTTTGTGGTGGTTTGAAGAAGGATCTGAGAAGAGGTGCTTTCTCCTCTATTTGTAGGAAAATGTAGTTCTCCAGAGCCATTGGATGCGATTTGGATGGCTGAAATTGAAGCTCTGACGAAGTTGGGAGGAGTTAACTCGGTGGGTTCAAGGGAAAGAGGAAAAACGGCTACTCTCTCACTCATTCTCTTTATGAAGAGAAAACCTAGCATGGATGGCTAGGATTGGTTTGAAATGGATGGTCGGGATGCTCTGAATTAAAGGGCTGGGATTGGAGGAATCCCCTCTCGCACGGATCGCTCTGCTAGCAACAGCAGACGGTTTCTATTTTTAGAATGTTACATTTGTAGGGCCTACTTTCGCTGGAGATCGTGGTCACACGCAAGCATTCCAGCATGTGATATGGGTCGGGTTTTGGTCAGGCCTTAGCTATGCATCAGATGGACGGATTGGATCAAACTAACGGGACCGTATGGTGGGCCATCTACCGAAATCACAGACTGCAGTCCGTCCGTTTTGAAAAAAAGGCAGACAGCGGGAAAGGAGGGAGAGCCCTCCTATTTTGGGAAATCGTCGGTCAGACCCGACTTTGACTGGTCCCTATAATCCAGTGCACAACAGGTACACCTCCCCTGATATGTACACGCACTGGTGTGGGGTCCACTACGGTGTTTATGGTAAATCCCCACCGTTCATTACATTTGATGGGCCCAAATATAGGCTTTGACTCAAGATCAAGTGGGTCCAAGGTTTGGGTGGGCCATATTCTTGAAATTCTAGTTCAAATGGTGGTTTTCCGTGGATCCAATGGCCGGATCAGTTCCATTTCGACTCTCAAAGGTTAAAATGACCCAAGGGACCACTTATATGTCTAATCACACCATCATAGGATACTATTCAAATAATATATTAATTTTAATATTAATATACTATCATATACATGCTATGGATCACATGTTTATTAGTATATAATTCATAGTATTATATTATCCATGTGAATGAATTTAAGACTGTACAATATATATTAATTTAAAATGATATTTGTATTCCATAATATAAAATCTTATCTAGTAAATATTGTACATATTTATAGAAACTATTTAGTACTACGTCAGTATTTAAAATTTAATTATACATTATAAAATTATTACTCATTGTGATATCATTTTCCTAATATTTTATATACGTTAGTTATCAACATATTACTCTACTACGACACATTTTCATACATTATTTATATGATAAATAAATTATCAAATACGTTCATAATTCTTTTGATCCATGTTTGTGTAAAATTTATAATATAATAAATAGATAAGATAATATACTTAGTATATTTCATTTACCTACTAGGTGGTTTGATATGCGGATGGGGATCACCTTTGATGGTCAGCTTTAAACTAGGATGCACGTGAATGTTCACTAAGCTAGGTTTACATCCTACTAAGTCAGTTTATATAGTAACACTCAAGTACGGGAAAGTACGGGGTGTTACAGCAATCACCAAACCATCCCAACTGTCTGATAAACTAGACAAGATCAATAACACTCTGACTTCGTCCTCAAAAACAATACCAACGGATTCCAACTAGTTCGTGACTATATTAAACTCGTTTAGATGTTCAGCCACACTCCCACCATTTAACATCATTATATTGAATAGTTGTTTCATGAGGTAAACCTTGTTGGATGCTGAGAGTTTTTTATACATTATAGCTAGGCCTTCCATTAATTCTTTTGTGATCTTTACCTTGGATATATTGAAGGTGACGCTCTTAGACAAAGTGAGTCGAATCGTTCTTAAAGCCTTCCAATCCAATAAAGACCATTCATTATCTGTCATCTTTTCTGGTTTCTTTTCTTTTTCTCCTAAAGGAATATAGAGCTCCTTTTGATATAGATAATCCTCCATGTGCATCTTTCAGAAGGTAAAGTTTGAACCATCAAACTTCTCAATTCTAGTCTTCCATTTTTCCGTCATCACTCTCAATAAAACTAAACCAATAGCTTTAATATTGGTAGTTGAGCAGCACACTAACAATGCAGTGAACCGAGATCCAATTTTCGGTCTCACCCACAAATGATAAACAAGAAGAAATATAAACTAGAAGAAGATTCAAAGTATTCCAAACAAACCATAAGACAAAATAAATGTGGAAAAACTCCAAACAAGGGTAAAAAACTATGGGTGCAAACTTTCACTATGAAGAAAACAAGATTACAAGCAATTTACTAACCTTTTCTCTTGGATATATAGAGAAAACTTTTTTCCCAGACTTTAGAATAACTCTCGTTATACCTAGAAAAGCCATATGGACCCCTATTTATAGTTTAGGCAACTTTCCTTTTGCACACTTGCAAAAATCTACTCAAAAATCCGCAGTTCGTACAAAATTAAGAAATGAATTTGCGTAACCTCGATTGGTCAAGTAAACTGCTCGACTCATCGAGTGGACCCTCGACCAGTCGATTAGGAGCCTCGGCCAGTCGAGCACCTCGAACTCCAAAAAACATAGCTAGTTGGAATTTGAGTCAAGCCAGCCCTTGATTGGTCGAGCGGCCCAATCCAGATATGACTCCACATCTCAATATATGTTAAAATAAAATAAATAATAAATAATAATAGAAATAAAAAAGAGTTGTAACTCATCTACAGTAGGCACTGAGTATGGATGGTATTATTTTCATTTTATCCATTGACTTGGTGGGACCTGTTATGGAGTGCCCACGGAGAGAATTGTTAAAGAAATGAAGCGTGGTGATTGGACAATCTATGCTGAAAAGCAATCTTCAGTAGAAAAATTAAAAAGGATAGTTGTTTTTATTTTTTCATGTATGTTTACCAAACATGTTATTTTTTTATTTAAAGAAGCAAGAATTGTTTATTGTGAATAAATTCTACACTTCAACCAATCAATGCCAAACACGCCATAAGTTTATTTAAATTTAATCACTTAGATGGAGTTGGTGAGAGTTAACCTGATAACCTTAACATCTCCTGATTGTTGACACGTGGGGGAACACGATTCTGTGTTTGTGGGCCCCACATCTAGTGGAACATATACAGTGGGGCCTGCATCCCCCCTCCAAGTGAGTCTTCTGTACAATTGAATCCGACAGGATGCATGTGCATCTAGGACTCGAGTTAGATGAGTGCACCGGAAATCTTCTACGTTGAAAGATTTGAACCCTTTGATATGGTGGACCCATAAATAGATGGTTAGGGAGAAAACAGTAAAAGTTCTTCAATGGCCAAAAAGGTCTAATATTTTAGGATCTTTAGGGTAGTTGATAATCACGTGAACGGCTTGGATCCTTACCACGGGTCCTGAATATAGACAATCATTGAGAAGTTCCTGTGGTCAGAAGCTATGTGGAGCCCACAGAGATTCCCACGAAAGATCCACTCCGTCCATCATTTTACCAAGACCATAATAGTAAAAGGAACCAAAATTCAGACAGATCCAAAACTCAGGTGGGCCACACCACACGAAACAGTTAGAATAGAAACATCCACCATTGAAACCTTCCTGGAGCTGACCATGATGTTTAAATGGTATCCAAACCGTTGATAAGGTTATTACCACTAAGATTAAGATAAAATGTAAGTGCAAATATCATCCCGATACAAAGCTTCTGGGGCCCCACAAGGTTTTCATTGGTAGACATTCAACGCCAGCTGTTTCATATTGTGTGGCCCACTTAAGTTTTGGATCTTCCTGATTTCTAGATTCTATTCTATTGTGTTCTTGCGAAACTGATGGAAGGAGTGGATTTTCCAGGGCCATCTTTGTGGACCCCACATAGCTTCCGACCACAGGAACTTCTCACGGGCAAGTTTCGTCCGTTCACATAACTGCAGCATGCCACGTGTACCAGGAGATTTGGGCAAGCCTCAATTTGATGAAATAAAGTAGACCAACAAAACTGGTCCTACATTATAAAATCAAAGGTGGGATTTCCTTTTACATTTTCATTATTTAATCTACGTGATGGATTGCAGTTCATACGCAATCCGTCTGGAGATATGTTGAGAACGGTACATGGCGTGTGCTGGACCCTTACGTTGCTTTTTCACCATTTAAAAAATAGTGCTGACTCTTCAAACGGAAACATGGCAATCTAGACCGTCCGAATCGCTAACCGTCTGCATATGTAGCATGACAAAAAATTTCACATAGAAGAACGCTTTAACCAACTGGTTTTTCTGTTCGAATTTGTACCACTCAGTATTGTACTCTTGGAAGCGGATTGGCTGGTGACCTCCTCACGGAAAAGATCTATGGATCCCACCATGATGTATGTGTTTTATCCAAGCCATCCATCCATTTTTCTAGATCTTTCTAAGGCATAAGCCCAAAAATTAGGCATATCCAAAGCTCACGTGGCCCACACAACATGAAACAGTGGGGATTGAACGTCCACCATTCAAAAAATCTTGGGGGCCACAGAATTATTGGGTCAAGCTGATATTTCTTTTTCCCATTCATCCGCAGTTATGTGACTTTGTGAACAGATCGGATGGCAAATAAACCTTGCAGTAAGTCCCCAAGAAGTTTTCAACGGTAGGCATTCAATCCTCACTGTTTCGTGTTGTGTGGTCCACTTACGCTTTATCATGCCCAAAAATGAGCAGGAAAAATGGCTGGACGGCATGGATAAAACAGAGAGCTTTAACCTCCACTAGCTAGTTGGGTGGTGTAGGGGTCACAACAATCCACTCACTGTACTTTCAGCCATCCAGTTCATGTTCATTAAACAAATTAAAGAAACTGCTTTAATAATGTTTGGGGGCCATAAAATGGAATATCTGTGACTTGTGGTATCTTTTATTCCAGATAATATTAAGGCCATTTGTGCAAGTAGATCAGATTGCTGAACGTGCCCACATGACATGTGTATGATATCCTGATCACTCATCATTAAGGCCCACCATGAACATGGCTTTGAGACATCGAGCAACTTTCAACACTCATGGTACACTTGTGGCTGTGGCTCACCATTTAACTTAACCACTCTGATTTTTAGGTCAGAACATGGTCAAGGTAGGCCCCACCTAATGAACGGAATAGATCTAATACCCCGCATGCCACATTCACACATGCACCATGAAAAGCCTCCCTCTCCCTGCGAAGAACCTAGGCAATATTTTTCATATTTTCTTGTGAGGCCCACAAGGTTAGGCCATGTATGGGGTTCTTAAAAGGTGGGGTGTCTAAAGCTCTACGTGAAACTCGAGTGGGACAGGTGAGGAAGGAGGCTGATATGGTGATGGTGGCCAACGAAGCAAGCATATTTCAATTCAGGTATGATGCAGTGATGTAAACAAGGGCTTGACAAGTAATACTCATAAAAAGAGCTTTATGGAGAAAAAGAAGGGATAGAGAAAGATAGCTTAGGTATGTGGCCAAAAACCCTAAAAAGATACCTAAGGCACACCCGGATTTTCTATCTTTTTTAGATGCCTCCAACATGTGGTGTGGCCCATGTGGAGGGAACACATGAACCTTTTTTCCAACAAGGTTTAATTCCAAAAGGAAGTGTCTTTCATGGTAACTTTAAGGTGTCAACATGATGCTTATCTGCAATGCCATCCTGTAGAGAGTTCAAAAAGCTCTCTCTCTCTCTCTCATGCTAAAGTAAGTGGTCTTCATTTAAGGTGTCAACATGATGCTTGGGTGCAATTTCATCCTAAAGGAGTTTGAAAAGCTATGTTGTGATCTCTCTCTCTAGCTTCCATCATTGCATGTAATCACAAGTTGTTGCTTAGTGGTTTGGCACTAAGTACTTAGCCACTAACACGTTTTGGAGTATGAGTCAGTCAACTTTGGTAATTCCATCATTAACAATCAAATCATATTGTTTAAAGAGCATTCTGACAAATATCACTGAGATCATGAAAATCTTGCAATATTCTTGCAGAAATTTGATTAATTGACTGTGACGATATTGTGAGATTTTCAAAATTTTGCAGAGTTTTTAATTTCTCGTGACTTTATTGAGAAATTATTGCATTCTTAATATAAAAAAGAATAGAAGTGACAATAATTTATTTGAAAATTATTTATTAATTTACAATAAATATTTTTATTAATTTAATTTTGGTGAGATTTTCTTTATAATAGTGCGATAAAACGAACAAAATATGATACGCCCGAGAAATAAACAGGCCGAGACATTTCAGAGAACGACATTCCGCACTATGTTAAGGAGGAAATTACATATATTGCCAGCTTGCTGCTCACTGGATTCAGAACATGTGGGGCCCGTTGTTTGACGGTCCATACCGAGTAATGGGGGTGCCCCAAAAATCACCTGATGCAAAGATGCTAACCTTTTTTCCTTTTTGCCTAATTTCTTTAAATGTTCACTGTCAGTTTAATTATATTATAAATAGCATATTAGTGTAAAAAATCAAGCGGCTAGGATCTTATGATCTGTGAACTTTTTGGAGCATTCCTCATCAACTGTGAGCCCAAAAGATCTATGGTGTGGAAGAATGAAGAGCGGGGCCACGGGTTTGGAATCTTGCTTTTGTTACTGAGGTAGAACATAGCTGTGAATGTGGACTGCTGCTTCCCCAAATTAAAAAGTGCCCCCCTAACAAAAAGACACTTTGATGGAGACTGCACGGACTCATCAATTTAGGAAGACAGCATTGCACCAGGTCAACATGGAGGCCATGAGTTGTAATACTGAATGCCAATTGCACTCGAAAGTGCACTTGCCTCGTACGTGGAAATGATTCACACGTGTGTAAGACCACACAAGTTCACTTGCGGTCATGTTCCATGTATCTATATTGAAGAAACAGCAACAATTACACATAAGCATAGAATTCAAACAAACATTAGCCAATTTTTCCTGATTATTGGTCTTTTCTTTTCTTTTGTTTCATGGTGTGTTGTTAGAGTTGTGCTCTGGAAAACCAATATTAGTAGACCTTATTTTATTCGCATGATGCATTCATCTTTTGATCAGTCAATTCTTGTGGAATATGTTTATATAAATTTGTGAGGTATGTATCCTCTAATGCTTTAAAGTTCTTGAAATTAATTACATCGGTTTGATAGCAAAGGAAGAGTTTTACTACATGGATCTCATTGCCCACCATCAGGTTTTTGAGCTAGCATACATTTAATGTGACCGAATAGTCATCTCATGTGAGGAGATTAGCTTAGTGTTAAGATATACAGTCAACAACGCCTATCAAGCCTATCAAGCCGACTAGGTATCTGTTCACCTCATTTCCTACCCCACATTAGTGTATAAGTGTGCCTTGGATGGTTCCTTGGATTGAACCTTTCGAACTTACATTGGCATGATTACTTACAAGTGTCAAGTCAAAATAAAAAAATAAAAAAAAAACCATTATGTCCAAACTTGAATAAGCGTGTAATTGCACTAGTTTGGTCAAAATCTCCATAACATGAGAATATGTGAATGGAAAGTCTTAATTGATTTTGCTCTTATTGTCTTTATTGGACTTTTATATAGCCACTGAAAGTGGCTATAGCTAGGGTTTTTCATTATGGTTCTTGAAGTACGTATGCATGGTCCAAAAGGGATATACTTGAACCTCCTCAGACATGAACATCACATGAATAGGTGGTTGATCTTGAGGTTTAAATGATCCATCAAGAGTTTAAAAGGCAAGCCGGCATCTTTAAAGCTTTCAATTGATTAATCAAAGTTGTTTCAATAATTAACTATTATCTTTAACTGTTGATTTATTTTAAATCATGTAATGGGCATCTAATGGTTGAGATTAGAGATGATTTATACCCTTGGTGACAAGATTGGCCGAGGGTGGTGACCACTGATAGTGGAGAAATTTAGATGGTTGGTGTGTATAGCTTTAGTAGATATCCATATATCATAGTTGGTTACACAAATTTCCATGAAGTAATTCTCCGGCAACCCATACTCTTCATTTTGAGATCCTATCCAAGAGGCAGGGACAGAACCTTAGACGTATGCACCTCCTTTTATGGTGGGCATCCTTACCTCTAGAGAGAGTGAGAGAGAGAGAGAGATTAGTAGGAAGGAGAGAGGAAATGGGCCACGCCCATGCCCTATCTGATCTCAGACATCCGTATGTTGTGTGGAGTCTGCTTTAAGATTACTCAAAAGTTAGATTTGGCCTCTACTCGGATTTTGATGGTGTCTCTCTATTCTCTGTCTTAGATAGATCTAGGAAAGGTTTTCTGTGTTGAGAGATTAACAACAACACTGTCGATGATCCACTTTAGGCACAAGTAGATGAAATTTTATTTTTATTTTTATTTAAATTTAACTTTTTAAGAGCATGGCCTAATCTAAAGCTAGGGATCCTCTTAATATGATAATTAATTAATTTGTTTTCAAAAACACTTTTATTCCGTTGCATTTCAAAATCCATATTATCATAAGTCCCTCCTAATGATTATGTAGGCTTGGCCTTTTAGATATGAATGGTCTCTTGGGATCACTTGACGAGCAGCTCTGGTTATAAAAGCCTTCGCCTTTTTTCCATGTGTGAGGGTATATGGAGTAATTATTAACATTCATGACTGTATAATTAGTGGCTATTTTAGGGGATCATGAGTTCCATCGTAGGTTTTGCTCAAATGAGTGGTTGAAGAGGTGAACAAGGCAAACTTTCTCTCCTTAGAATTTGTTGAACTTTCACTTTTCAAGAAAGATGAGTTTTAACTTGCTTTAGTGAAATTCACCGAGCTTATTGAACTAACTTCTCATGGATGTATTGTTTTATCAAAATATAAATTACAATGTAATTTTCTTGTTCCTAATTAAACCTCCTCAATTCTTTTTGGTTTATGTTCTACTCAAGATTTTAAAAAAATAAAAATGCTTGAATTCTATGGACACATATATGACAAATAATCTCAATGCCATTTCTTTTTGCTACCATTTTTTTTTTCTCTTTCTCTGGTTCATTTCATGTCTTATGCGGAATATATGTTATATTCATCGTATTATTCTATTAATTGGCAGTACGAGATCACTCGTATGGTAAAAAGGAATCATTTTTGTGACCCGGCAATGGTTAAATGATTGAGAACATCCATCTATCGGACCACACCTTGGAGTACCGCCCCTAAATGAATATTTAAATAAATTCACTAATTACAAATTGGCAAAAAAGAAAATATATACATTGCAAAGCTAGTTATCATGGTGAAACAGGATTATTATTTTTTTAAAAGGAAAGTGGGAGCGCAACGGAGAAAATCTCTTGTACCCTATAGGTTGGTCGTGCATCTAGGCCCAAATAAAAAGATATACAATGACCAAGACCCCAAACTACGCATCACAAAACCTTGAAATTCACAAGGCTGATTTTATCCATGAGCACTTAACAGCTTGCCCCCTGAAAAATATATATAGGGAAAAGGTACTATGCGTTCGACCTCACGATAAGCTCCCGTGAGGTCGAGCTGTGTGGGCCCCACCGTGATGCGTGTCGACCATCAACACCGTGCATTTGATGGGTACCCTTTAAATTATGGGATATCCCAAAAATCAGCTGTATACGGAACTCAGGTGGGACATACCATATAAAATCATGTGAAACACTGTTAAAACACATAAAAGCACTTGGTGGGGCCCACCTGAGTTTTGAATGCTGCTGAAAATTGGTCTGAACCCTCATACAAGTGGGACACACATAATGGATGGGCTGGATTTTCAAACCACATCTTTGTGGCCCCAAAAATGATTTTGAATGTTTTAATGGTGCACGGCCCCTCTCCACTTCTGTAAGTGGTGTGGCCCACACAAGTCACGGATTGACTTGATTTTTGAGACCTAGACCTACAATGGAATGGTGCATCTAACTAATGGGGTAGATGTTCAAAAGGCATCACGGTGGGGCCCACACAGCTCAACCGCATGGGACGGAGCCGTGAGCTCGAGCTCATTGTACCTTTTTCCATATATATATATATATGATGTGGGTCACCCATAATTTCCATCCTCACCAAACAATCCACAACCTCATTCCATTCTCTAAACATGAGTCGGGATCCTCTGATTGCTGCAAGCATGAAATTTCTATTGTTGTAATGTGATTGGGCCACATCATCACATTAGGCCACATCATCACTAATTGCGTTTAATATAGCAGTGATGACAATATCGGTGATGATGTGGATCAATCACATTGTAACAAACAGAAAATCCGTGGAAAGCCAAGGACTCGGATTCTCTAATTATACATGCTTTATTTGTGCATTTGTTTTGTAAATTAATAGTGAAACTTATTATAATAGCTATTCATTAAAATTGGTTATCCATTTTAAGTGAAATAATAATAATAATAAAGTATTTGTGAGACTTTTAAGTAAAATATTGCCTATTTATAGTCATAGATAGGTTCATATCAAAAGACTCGGTGAACCGATCTTGCTTCTTTGGGATCGACAGTTTATATAATCTAAAGGTGGTAATTAGCTAGATGGCCCATTTGGCGTGATGAGCTTGACCTCATTTTGGAGTGTGCTTGGACGAATTACCTTGGCCCATGAGCCGGGCTTGGGTCTACATCCATGTCTCGATCGAGTTCTGGCCAGGCTTCAGCTCAAGTAATTTTAACCCGACTTGGCCCAACCCAACTTTTCATGTTCTTGTGTTGTATCTAACAAATATGCCATACATCCTCGATAAAGCAATCCATGCATCTTATATGTAGATACTTAGTTTCCATCACATCAACTGAAACATTCGGAATATTCAAGTGGGAAATAGGAATTTTATCAAATTTCTGATATATCTGTATAATGATACTGCACTCAAACTGTTAGCTTTGATTTTGTGCTTATATCATTATGATAAATATGACTTAGTCAGCAAGCTATGATGAGCTTTAATTCATTCATGAAACACTTTATCCGGACGCTATTCATGCTTCCCACATTTCAAGCATTATGCACCGCTTTAATTTCTGTGTATATACTATGCAACATTCTCTTTTTTTATTTGGTTAGAAACAATATCTCTCGAAACGAGAAAAAACATATCTTGAAATTGACTTAGCAACATGCAAATTGATGGACTATCATATCAAGTTGTTATTTCATGTTCCCAAGTGTTCAATCCATTGGATCACTGATTTAATGTCAGATATCCTTAGGTAAATCAACGACCAATCTATCGTGATGGTATTATATATAATAAATCTAATAAGGCAAATTCTGGTAAGATGAAGAAACTTTATCTACCCAATGGTAGGTATATGGGGAGACGTTAAGACAAGCGATCAATTATAATATCTACTCATTGATACAATGGGTGTCCCACGTAAACCAATATGGTGGTTTCGTGGGTCCAGAGTCATCGCATGGCTCAATTTGGTCATAAGAATAATTTTTCTAAATCTTTATTAAACATTACAGCCGCCACACGTTAGGCGCATAAGTAACCTTAGATCGAATTAAACATGTAATAAAGAAATGAAAAATTCAAGTAATCACAGAGAATATAACGATTTTACATGAAAAAACTTTTGAGGGAAAAAACTATAACACCAAGTGATAAACAATCTACTATAAATTGAGAATTACAAGAGATAACCAACTTACATATTCAAAACCCTCTCTAAAGATGAATTTTCCTTCTTAAAACTCTAATTCTTTCAAGCACAATGTTGTTGCTTACCCTAGTCTCACATATAATAAGGTTTATATAACAAAAATCCGAAATTAGAAATAAAATTGCGCACTTATGTAGAAATTGTGCACCCCATCAATTAGTCTTTCGATCGATCGATTCCAATCGATGGATATCATGTTTAATCTGATCGAACATGTATAAAATTGTCCAAAGACCTAACTTGATTTTTCTAAATTATCTCAATCAATCGAGCATTGATATTCGATCAATCAAACATGTCCAAAATTCTCCAAAGATTAAACTAATTTATTCAGGATTTTCTTAATTGATCAACCAGGCTATCAATCAATCAAGGACCCTAAATTTCACCATATTGAAGGCACCTTGATCAACAATCTCCCCTATTGCTTCAATATAAAGTCTCCATTGATATAGGTTGTTATCTCCATCTATAATCTTCGTTATAGCTTCACAATTGCTTCATGTGCACACTCCATTTTCATTCATCCATCACCAAGTCTAGGTAAGTCAAGCAAAACTTGAACTTCTCTATAGGAACCACCATTGTACGAATGTCGGCCATATTCTCACTTGTGTGAATCTTCTTAAGAGTGACACTTTATTTCTCTAGAATTTATCAGATAAAGTGATAACGCACATTAATATGTTTAGTCGAAGAATGGTATAATGAGTACTTCTTCGCCAAATCGATCACTCTTTCATTATATCAATGTACATACACAGCTTCCTGCTGAAGCCCTAACTCATTCATCATACCTATCAATTAGACTGTTTTCTTGAATGCTTCTGTCACCGCCATATACTCAATTTTGGTTGTGGAAAGAATAACAAAAAACTCAAGCTTTGACATTCAACTAATCATTTCACTCGCAAGCACAAGTGAGTAACTAGAAGTCGATCTTTTATTATCCACGTTACCAGACATAATTGTCGTCCACATAACCTACCAATTTCTCCTCATATTTTGTAAATAACAAGATGTAGCTAGTTGTACCTCGTATGTTACGAACCACTTCATTGCCTCACAGTATTGCTTGCCGAGGTTTGACATATATTTACGTACAACACCTACTGTATGTGAAATATTCAGTCTACTGCAGACCATGGCATACATTAGACTGTCGACTGTGATCGTGTAGGTCACACGAGACATATACTGTTTTTCTTCATCTGCAGTAGGATAATATTTTGAAGAAATTCGAAAGTGACCAACATGAGGAATGCTAACCGATTTAGTATTATCAAGTCCAAACTTGACCTAGACCTTCTCAAAATACTCTTCTTGAGACAATCATAGCCCACTCATTTCTTTGTCCCTGTGTACATCAATGTCAATAATCTTCTTTACAGTCTCCAGATCTTTCAGCTCTAATATCTTAGATAATCGAGCCTTTAATATGTTGATTTCAAACATATTATAGTTGGCAATAAGCATATAATCAATATAAGAATTATGAATTGTACATCATTTATTGATTTGGAATATGATTGAATTCACTTATAGTAAAACATTGTCTCATAATGAAAGAATCAATTTTTCTATACCACCGGCAAGGTGTTTATTTCAAGCAATACAATTATCTCTTTAACCTATAAACTTTATTCTCTGACCTATGTACTTTGAATCCTTTTAATTGCTTCATATAAATTTATTCTTATATATATATATATATATATATATATATATATATATATATATATATATATATATATATATATATATATATTGTCTTCACGTCTAACTATTCTAATTACAGATTGTATTGAACAACCAAAGCCAATACGAATCTGATAGTTACTTACTTCACAATTGGTGTGAATATCTCACCGAAGTTGATGCTTTCTTTATGAGTATATCCCTTCGTAGTTAATATCGTCTTGTACTTATTTAGTTTCTTATGAACGATCCACTTTTATCCAATTGTTTTTCACTCAATATGAAACTCAACCAGCTCCCACGTTTTATTTTTGTATAAAAAATAAATCTCATCCTGCTCCCTGCCATCTACTTTTCTACATCTAAGTCATCAAGAGCTTCCTGAAAAGTAGATGAGCCCCCCTCATTCATAATGAGGATGAGTACAACGTTTGAGTCATCTCTATATTTCAACGGTAATATACGATTTCTCAGTGGATTCTTCGTAACAAGTTGTGGCTCCACTTGCTCATATTCCTCTTCTTGCGGCTTGACTTCTACCAGTGTCTCACCATTATGGATTTCAACATCAATCATCGTTGATTTTTTTATTTATTTGCGTTCATTCTTATGGAACAAGGAACTCACATCAAACTTGACGTCCCAACTAATTGTGATCTTCCATGTAGCCTGGTCATATAACTTGTATCCTTTCACACCATCACCATAACTGACAAATGTACAATTCTTTACCATTTAGTCTAGTTTATCTCTCTCAATAGACAGTACATGAAAGTAAGTATCATAACCAAATACATGCAACCTTTAGTAGTCTACTTCATGACCATTGCATACTTATTTTAGAATCTCGTAATTAATAGTCATAGATGGGGACTAATTCATCAAATAATAAGTCATGTTAATGGTCTCGGCCCATAGGTCATTGCACAACACAACATTACTCAATATACTTCAGGCCATTTTCAAAAGAGTATGATTCATACGTTTTGCTATATACCATTTTTCTTTTGGTGTGTGTCTTACTATGTTATGCTTAATAATCCTCTTATCCTTACAATACTCGATTAAATTTATTCGATGTAAACTCTCCATTGTTATCGGTCATCAATACTTTCAACTATTACCCTTGACTTTTTTTTCCACCGTAACCTTCTACGACTTGAAAGTGGCAAATACAACGTATTTATGTTTTAGAAAACAAATACATACCTTTCTAGAGAAGTGTTCAATGAATGTTAAGAAGAATGGTGACCCTCTAGAAACGATTGGTGATTACTCCCACATGTCAAAATTCACATAATATATCGGTCACTTACTACTATGCTTCTCAATTTAAAATGATAATCTTGACTATTTACCATATATGCAATGTCCATATACATCCAAATAATTTTTTCTTAAAGAATGAATTAAACCATTATTTAGGAATACCTTCATATCATGCTCACTCATGTGGCCTAGATGTGCATGCCACATATGTGCAGATATTGTTTCCACTACAAACGTTCCAGCTGCATTTAATATAGTCCTCCGGATCAACCTATAAAGGTTTTCGCTCCTTTATACCTTTATAATTGTGAGTGCCCACTTCGAAACTTTTAGGACACCTTCATACCTAATGAATTTATATCGGAGTTCCTCGAGAGCTTTTAAAGATATCATAATCTTCTTCAGGTCCAAAATATACTTTACATTCTAATTATCTTACAAGCATGATCATTGCTTATAAGTGTCAAGGCACTATCATACTCGTTATACATGGCGAACCAAATCTGATGAGGACACATGTGATACGATGCTCCCATATCTAAAATCAATTACATACACAAGTGTTCGACATTGGAAATAAACAATACATCACAACCACTCATTTCTTTGGTAGATTCTACTGAATTGGCCTCGTTTAGTGAATTATCTGAATTCTCATCCTTATGTATTTCAGGGTTTGTATAATTCTTCTCCATATGTCCTATCCTACCACAATTCCAGTACTCAGCTTCTTTTTACCCTTCGACTTTGACCCCGATCACAACTTACCCTTCTCTTGCTCAAACGATCTCCCCTTCCCAACTGGTATCTGTGTAGAAGTACATTCCCTACCATTATTTCTTATCTACTGCTTCGATTGAAGGGCAAAGATAATAATATCAAGGTCTAATGCATTTCTACCATGACACAAAGTATCCACCATATTCTCTTAAGAATATGAAAGGGATGTCAACAACATTAGGATTTTATCTTGTTCGTTGATATTCACATCCACGCTTGTCAATTTACAAATTAGTTTATTAAAGATTCTAAGGTATTCGGAGAGATCCGACCGTTTCACCATCTTCAGAGTGTATATTTGTCTCTTCACATATAGGTGATTGAAGAGCAACTTCATCATGTAAAGGCTCTCCAACTTTACCTACAAGTGCGTGCAGTAGTCATCTCAAAAATAACATTTTAAAAGACATCATCGGTCAAGTACAATTGCATTGCGCTAATCATTCTCTGATCTAGGTCGTCCCAATCATCTTCCTTCATAATTTTAGAATGTCTTTTTTTTGCCAAGGAGAGACCGTGACACCCGTTGGTGAATTGGGAGGGCTTTCATCTTTAACTTCCATAATTTGGAATTATTTTTTCCTGCGAACTTTTTCATATTGAATTTCACATTCAATCCTCTTTAACCCATGTATCAAATTTGATCTAAAACAACCCAACGTAAAGCTCATTCTTTGATACCACTTGTTGTGCGTAGCCGCCACACATTTAGTGTGGAAGCAACTTTAGAACAAATCAAACATGCAATAGAGGAACGAATAATTCAAGTGATCATAAAATACACAACAATTTTATATGAAAAATTCATTGCAGGAAAAAAAGAAAAAGAAAAAAAGGCACCAAGTGGTAAACAATCCACTATAAATTAAGAATTACAAGAGATGGATAACTTACGGATTCTACGCCTTTGTTTCTAAAGACGAATTTTCCTTCTCAAAGCTCCAATTCTCTCTAGCACAACGTTTTTTACTTACCTTAATCTCACATATAATAAGGCTTATATAATCCAAATCCGGAATTAAAAATAAAACCGTGCACTTATGCAGAAGTTACCCTTGTCGATGATCAACCTTCGATCAATCAACACCACATGTTCTATTCGATCGAACACGCACAAAAGTGTTTAAAAACCTAACTTGGTTTTTCCAAATTATCTTGATTGATCGAGCCTTAATATTTGATCGGTCGAACATGTCCAAAACTATCCATAGACTAAATTAATTTATTCTGGATTTTCTTGATCTGTCAACCAGGCTGTCGATCAATCAAAGACCCTAAATTTCACTAGATTGAAAGCATCTTGATCAACAAACAAACCATGTTTTGTCGTTCACTCTATCAAAGACCATGCCATCAATTAAACCATAACTTATCAGTTTCCACGAGCATAAAAGGGCTAAATGTTACAAGTGCTTGTCCATTTATAGGTGCCCACATACAAGACCTTATGGAGTCCGCAAACCACACTAATCATGTGGCGTAGTACTTATTGTCCAGGTATCAAGCCCCGTAACAAATATCAACAACCATGAATTCGGCTTGATTCCAACCAAAAAAAAAAAAAAAAAAAAAAACAGAGCCTCACTACCATTAGGCTCAAAGAGTACCTTCATTTGCCCACTTGAACTTCATGCTCAAGTGGGCCCACTTGCCTTAGTGCTTACAAAGGTTTGCATATGCATCCGAAATTATGTCGGCTGTCCACCACAGAGCCAACGGAAGCGTTTTTATCTATCCCTCTCTCTCTCTCTCTCTCTCTCTCTCTCTCTCTCTCACACACACACACACACACTTGTGCATTAAGTGGGCCTGGAAAGCCCACTTTACTTCTGTTTTCATTAGATTGCACTCACCTATAATCAGCCCTGTCCACATTTGGTCAGAGATGGTATACAAAATGCATTCAATCTACATATATTTGAAATGGGCTCTACTTATAGACTGCGTGAAATATCAAAGCATAATTTATTTATTTTTTTTAAAAAAAAAGGCCCACCAAAACATCCATTACAAACTGTCTTCATTCCGTTGAAGAAAAGCTTGGATCCAAACAGTTTTATTTGTGGTGGCCACTGAATGGGCGATTAAAGAGAAAGGCTACCTATTTATAGACGATTGTCCCTTTTAATTCCTTCTCCGAGTCTCCATTTCTCTTAAACTCACGGACCATTTGAACCTAATTTCTGGACGACATTGCAAGTAAGACGGCCCAATCTTGCACAACAGGTGAAATAAAAGACTTTGGTGGGCCCTTCTGCATATCACTGTTTGTAAAGGTGTCAATGGGCCAAGTTTGGCCCACATAATCAAGTCCAATGCCAGGGATATACCCTTGATCAATTTTCATGGCTAGGATCAACCTAGCCAATCGGCCCAGCCTGAAAATTGATCAAATCCCTATTTCCAAAGATAATGTTCTTAATCTGTCTATTGATCAGGTGGGTCGCACGTGCATAAAGAAACACATGCTGCCTAACCCAGGACTGGAACGGGTTTCTTCACATGTACACGCTAAGCCTACTCAGCACACTGATTGCTTACTGAGTAAACCATGGGACCCACTGTGGTGTATGTGTCTTATCTACACCGTTCATCTATTTTACCATATCATTTTAGGTCTGAATTCAGAATTTGAGGCACGTCGAGAGCACAAGTGAACCACACCATATAACATAGAACTTCTCCAAAGCCAAAAAAGTCTTGGTGTGTGTGTGTATATATATACACACACACACCTTGGTGCGGTCCAATTCCCGGTGGTGGTATTGGGAACTTGGACAAGGTGGATGTGATATAATAGGTTAGTTAAAATCCACTCTAGCTATTATGTTATTGATGAAAATTTATCTATAGGCCTATAAAATCATCCAGATTAATGATTCAGGTGGGCCACACCAAGGGAAACAATCAGAGAGAGGACGCCTACCGTTGGATTTTTACATGGCTCACGGTGATGTTTATGTGAAATTCAATCCAACTATTATCTTTTTCATGAAAATTCATACATGAGGACGAAAAATTACGCCCACGAGTGTTTTACCTGGGCCACACTAAGTGAAAAAATTTAAATGAGGGATATTCTTTGTACTATTTCTTCTTATGTGGCCCACTTGAATTATGAATGTGGCGAATGTTTTAGCCCTATATCTAAATTCACATCACACAACTTATGATTGGAGTGGATTTCAAATACACATCACTCTAGGGCCCATCCGAGCTCTTCCCATCTTGATTCCCACCTCTGGCTACTGCCTTGGTCAGCATCACCGCATGTCAACCAGGGTGGCTGGGGGTGGCCCCATCATGATGCATGATGTGTATGTGAAATCCACTTTGTCCATAAGGTTAGTAAAAATAAAAATAAAATTACTTAGTTATATGGCTACAAATTCAGCTACGTCGATAATTATGGTGGGCCACATGAAAGGAGTAGGCAGGTAGATGCTTACCATTCAAACTGTGTCATTCGGTTTGGCCCACATAAATCAAGCATGCGTATAATTGTTATACCCCATGTATGAATTTTCTCAATGTAGCTGATGGTTGGAGTGGATTTCACATAAAAAGTACGATGGACCATGTAAAAATGCAATCATGTGCATCCCTTCTTCCATTGTTTTATTTAGTGTGGCCCACCTTAATCATAAATCTACCTGCTAAACTTGGAACAGTTACCTAATGGTCAGAGTAGATTTCACATATGCATCACTATAGGGCCCACCCTATCTAAGTTTCCAAGATATAGGTGGAGTGCACACGGGGGACGAGGATTAGCAAGACTCGCTACTAATGAAGTAACGTAACTAAGTTGTGGACCCATTATGATATATGTGTTGTATATACAACATCCATCCATTTGGAGATATTATTTTAAGCCATGAGGCGGAGAATAAGGTAGATCTAAAGCTTTAGTAGACCCACTATAGAAAACAGCTAGAAGATTGATGCCCATCTTGAAACGTTTCTAAGGCCTACCATGATGTTTTTTCAAAATCCAACCGGTTCAAAAGTTAACAAAGACATTAAAGAAAGGAAAATATAAATATAAGCTTGATTAAAAAATTTTGTGGCCTTCTGAAGTTTTTAACGGTGGCATCACTCTCCCCACTGTTTTCTGTGGGGTGGGGTCCATTGGAGCATTGAATGTGACTCATTCTTTGGATATTACTGTAAAATGATCTCTCCAGATGATAAATGGACAGCGTAGATACAAAACATATATCATGGTGGGGCAATGGAGTTTGGTGACGTCACTTGGCAGTCTTGCTACTCAAGCCTGTCAGCATCCGCACAAAGTTCCTGGCAATTTGAACTCGGCGAGGTATCCTGTGGGATGGTTCACAGGATCTCTCTCTTTCTCTCTCTCCCTCTCTCGAATACATATATATATATATATATATATATATATATATATATATATATATATATATATATATATATATATATATATATATATATATATATATATATATTCCTAGGAGACCATTACTCTCTCCAAAACGTTGGTGGGCCATGAGAAATGAAAACAGTTTCCTCCTTTGATTTTCATTTTTCTTTTATAGAATTCCGTATCTCATGGGCGGTTATATGTAAAGTGAAATGGTTCTATGTAGTGGAACTCATGAGAACTTCCCATGCCCGTGATGCGTGTCAAACATCAACACCGTGCATTTGATGGATCTCCTCTAAATTATGAGATATCCTCAAAATTAGATGTATATGAAACTTAGGTAGGTTATACCATCTAAAATCATATGAAGACATGTCTAAAAACATATAAAAGCACTTGGTGGGGCCCACATAAAATATGGATGCATCTGAAAATGCGTCTGACCCCTCATCCAAGTGGGACACACATAATGGATGGGATGGATTTGTGAACCACATCTCGGTATCCCAAATAAATGATTATGAATGTTTTAAAGGGAGGGTAACCCCTCTCAACTTTTGTGGTGTGGCCCACACAAGTCATGGATTAAGTTGATTTTTAAGCTCGAGGCCCACCATGGAATGGTACATTAGACTGATGGGGTAGATGTTTGACACGCATCATGGTGGACCCACACAGCTCGACCTCATGGGAAGTTCCCATGAGAAGTCAAGCTGTGTGGGTCCCACTGTGATGTGTGTCGAACATCAACACGGTGCATTTGATGGGTCCCTTTTAGTTGATAGGATATCCAAAAAGCAGCTATTTATGGAACTCATGTGGGTCGTACCATTTAAAAACACTAGGTGGGGCCTACCTAAGTTTTGAATGCGGCTTAAACTTGCTCTTACCCCTCATCCAAATGGGACACACACAATGGATGGGCTGGATTTGTGAACCACATCTCGGTGGTCTCAATATATATATATATATATATATATATATATATATATATATATATATATATATATATATATATATATATATATATATATATTAATGGTTTCCTCCGTACCATATTGCAAGGAATTTGAAGAGAGTGGCTGGATTCAACTGCAATGAGAGAGGAAGAGTTTTCAAATGGACTTCATGTGAAAGCCTTTCGTTAGAAGATCCTGCTCAAGGATTTTGTGTGGGGCCCATTATGATGTTTGTGATAAATCCAACTCGTCCATCCATTTTTCAAAATCATTTTAAGACATGCGACCAAAGATGAGGAGGATTTAAAATTTTAATGGGCCACATGAGAGGAACAATGGGGATTTAGTGATCACCATTGAAACATTCATATGGCTATGAAAGTTTTGTATCGGTTTAAGTTCTTAGTGTTTTCATTCCATCTTAATGAAAATGATCTTATAAACAGTTTGGACGGAATATAAACATCAAGGTGGAGCCTAGGAAGATTTCAACGGTAAGCATTCCTTTCCCTAATGTTTCTTCTCATATGGCCGACTTGAGTTTTGGATCCTCCTCATTTGGACGCAGATTACATACTGACAAGGTTAGTATACATATTGCTACTGAAGTGATGTCATCAAGATCTGTGGACCCCACCATAATGCATGTGTTGTATCCATACCGTCCATCCATTTGGAGAGATAATTTTATGACATGAGAACAATAATGAAATAATCTAAAGTTTAAGTGGACCCCACCATAGAAAATATTGGGGACAGTGACATCCACCATTCAAAACTTCTTAGGAGCCACAGAAGTTTCCAAGCAAGCTTATATTTTTGTTTTCACTTCATCTATCTCTATGTTAACTTATGAATAGGTTGGATCTAAAAAATACATCATGGTGGGCCCTATAAATGTTTCAACGATGGGTGTGATTGGTCCCACGGTTTTCTATGGTGGGTCCACTTAAACTTTAGATCTATCTTATTCTTTTTCTCATGCCATAAAATCATCTCTATAAATGGTTGGACGGTATGGATACAACACATGCATCATGGTGGGGTCCAAGAGCTTGGTGATGTCACTTATCTAGCTACTAACCTTGTCAATATCTAATCAACAGCCTCTTCATTTTTGGTATAATGTCCCAAAGTGATATCTTAAAACAAATGTACTGGATGGATTTCACACAAACATTATAATGAGCGCCACACAAAATCCCTGCACAGGATCTTCATAGGAAAGGCTTTAGTTGGAAATCCAAAGTTCCTGTATTGACTACTCCCCTGCCACTTGCCAATCCTAGGAGGTCGGTGCTACGTGGGCCCCACTATGATGTATTTGTTTCATCTATGCTGTCTATCTATTTTTCTAGATCATTTTATAGTATGAGACCAAGAATGGGGTATATCCCAATCTCAAGTGGACCACATTATAGGAAAAAATGTTGAATGGACGTCAACCATTAAAATTCTTTTGTTGGCCATAAAAGTTTTGGATCAAGCTGATCTTTGTTTTTTCCCTTCATACGGGTTTGTATGACCTAATCAACAGATTGGATGTCAAATAAATAGTATAGTGGGGCCTATGATGATTTTAATGGTGGATATCCAATTAGTATTAGTTTCCTGTGGTGTGTCCATCTGAGATTTATATTCTTCTCATTTTGTTTTTTAAATCAACAGATTGGATGTCAAATAAATAGTATAGTGGGGCCTATGATGATTTTAATGATGGATATCCAATTAGTATTGGTTTCCTCTGGTGTGTCCATCTGAGATTTATATTCTTCTCATTTTTTTTTAAAATCAACTTCTAAAATGATCTATAAAAATGAATGAACAGAGTGGCTGCAACGCAGTATCATGGTGGAAACTAATACGGATTGGATATATAGGGGGGGGGGGGGGGAGGGGGGCGGTGGGGGTGGCGCTAGTGTGATATGTGTGGGGCCTAGTGTGATATGTGTCTAACATCATTGGAATTTCTTGTGAGGTCTACCTCATTGGAATTTCTTGTGGGGCCTAGTGTGATATGTGTCTAACATCATCAACACTGTACATTTGATGGTTCCCCAGTAACGGGATATCTAAAAAATCAGCTATATAGGGACTCAGGTGGGGGCATATCATGTAAAACCATGCGAAGAAGTGCCAAAAACATACGAAAGAAGTTGGTGGGGCATTGAAATTTGGTCTGACAAATAAACATCACTTTGGTGGTTTCAGGTTGGATTCCAGTCCATTTACCGACAGATTGGCAGTGTTGGAGCACGGACGAGGAGTATCAACTCTCGGCCCTGGATGAAACCTCCTTGCTCGCGGACGGGACTTGCTGGTAACCTGGAGTGCTCTCACGGTCCAACTGTGTCATTTGTGTTATATCCACACCGTCCGTCCGCTTCGCGAGCTCATTTTAATGCAAACGTGGAAGATTAAAAAAAATGAAGCGGGCCATATCACAGAAAAACGGTGGGGATGGAAATGTTTTCGGTTGAAACCCGACGTGGAAAACACAAATATCAGCTTGATACAAAACTTCTGCTGGCACTCAAGAAGGTTTTAACCCACTGTTTATTGTGGTGTAGCCCACTTGAGTTTTGCATCCCCCTCGTGTTGTATTCATCTCTTGAAATAAGCTGGCGACATGGATGGATGGAGTTCATACAACACAAACATGACGGTAAGCCCCACAGAACTTTACGTTACAGGCAAGTCGCTTCCCGCGCTCGTCTGATTGGCACAAATCCGGAAGAACCCGAGTAAGGGCCGAAAAGATGGACGGCTTCTGTTGCTTCTCCTTGAGAGCTTCACGTAAGGCGCACGTGACAGGGAATGGCAAGGAAGGGGAGATCGTCCTTAAGATGTGATGTGATTTGAGGAAGATCAGAAGTCAGCGTTTCTTTTTTCTGTTCTTCTTATTCTTTGCGAAATCTATGAATGGGCAATCGACAAATATACGGATAGAATGGTAGCGACGTAACAGTGGACGAGAAACCGCCTGCAACGTGTTCGACATTTTGTCCAAACCAGAGGACTTTGATGTCACTGTAGCATCAACGAATTCAATGCTGGGAGGAGGCAATTGGTGTCGTGAGATTGGTGGTTGTCACTGTTTGCAATCGGATTCTAAAGTAAGTTTTCGAACTACTTTCCTTGTAACCGTTCCTTTGATTTTTCCTATAATTCAATTAGAAGCCCCTTAATCACTGTGAATGTGTGTTTGTTTACTCACTTAAGTACAATGACAAGACGTGAAATCCTTGAGATTGTCATTCTATCAGTTGTGTTTTGCAACCTGGATTTTCAGCCTGTGTAAACCCAGAAACTGTGTTTGGCGACCCTAGATTATAAAGGGAGCAAGAGAGTCATTTGAAATATGACCAATGGAGTGGATTTGTATGAAGAGATCCCGTGTTATATGTTGTTTTTCAGATGACATAGTTTTGATTGACAATATGAGGGAGGGCATAAACACAAAACTGGATTTATGGAGAGGTGCTTTAGAATATAAATGATTTAAAATTAGTCAGACTAAAACAGAGTATATGGAATGCCATTTTAGTAACAATAAGAGTAGGAATGAGGTTTTTTTTTTTTTTTTTTTTTTTTTTTTTTTTTTTTTTTTTTTTTTTTTTTTTTCTTTCAATAGAGATAACAGCCAATTTATTAGAAAACTTTTAAAAAGTGAGGAAAGTATACAAGTAGACAAAACAAAAACAAAGACAAAAAGCAGAACAAGAAAGCCAACCTAAGCTGACCAAACAGAGATTGCCTAATCCTCTGAAACAACTAACTACAGCCGTCGATATCACCTCCAAGTGCTCCAAGCTACGATTCTTAAAGCAACGCTGATTCCCAGCCCTCACATTAGACCACAACACTGCCATAAGAAGAAGCCTCCACATAAGTTTCCCATCCCTTCCAACTCCACCATGCCACAGCCATAGTAAATCCTCCACAGATCTTGGCATCACCCAAGCCGTGTTAAACAAAGCAGGAAAATGGCTCCATACCTTAGTAGTGAAAGAGCAATGGATGAAGAGGTGATCAATCGACTCTCCATCCTTCATACACATCAAACATATGCTAGGGAGAATCATGGCCCTTCTCGGCAAGTTATCTATGGTGAGGATTCTCTTCCTTCCCAACAGCCAAACAAAAGCCGAAATTCGAGGAGGAGCCCCTTAGGACCACTAATGAAACTAGAGGGATAGGAGACCGGGGTTGGAAACCCCAATCAAGCTGAATAATGACTTTACCAAGAATAGGCCATTGGTGCTCTTTACCCAAACCATTGAGTCCTCCTCTTGGTCAGCGAAATTGACTTTGGATAGAGTCTTCAAAAGCTCTAAAAACTCTCCATCTTCGCTTTCCAATAGATTTCTATGACAAGGAGCCCAAACCACCAATCCCCTAGATAAGGAGAAACAATCCGCCACCAAAATGGAGCGACCAATGGCTATATGAGTGATGCTAAGAAACTGATCTTCAAGCACCTGGTCTCCACACCAAACATCCACCTAGAAACGGGTAAGATGCCCATTAGCCACCGAATAGGTGACACCTTGACAAACAATGCATTCAGTAGATGTCGCTGCTTTCCAAAAGGTAGAGGCTTTGTAGTGAGAGGAATGCTTGACAAACAAATTGCCCTCATAAGTACTATACTTAGAGGCGATCATCTCCTTCGAAAGCCTACCCCTCTTGGCTCCAAACCTCTGAATCCATTTTCCAAGAAAAGCAGTGTTCATGTCTCCTAAAGGATTAATGCCAACACCCCCCTCCTTAAACAGTTTGAAGACCTCTTCCCATATGAGAAGATGGAACTTATTTCCTTCACTAGCCCCCTTCCAGAGAAACTCCTGTCTCTGTTTTTCGAGCCTATTCACCACTACCTTGCGACATTTGAATAGAGACATAAAATACACATGCCTATTGGCCATAGCCACCTTAATAAGAGTTAGTTAGCCCCCCAAGGAAAGGTAGTGACGCTTCCAGGAGGCTAACTTCCTCTCGATCATCTCGATCACTTGTCCCACAAATGTTTGGGTGGCTTCCCGATGCATAACACTTTCGTTAGTGGCCCCCCATGGAATGAGGAATTATTTAAGATTGTTGACCAAGAAGTTCCCCAAAATGACCACTTTCGATGTCTTGGGTTGATAATTCTTGAGAGTGAAGAGCTTGAGAAGGATGTTGCCCACAAAATTCGAGCTGGGTGGAAGAAATGGAGATGGGCCTCTAGAGTTTTATGTGATAGTCATATACCACTCAAAGTAAAAGGGAAATTTTGTAAGATGGCTATAAGACCAGCCATGCTTTGTGGGAAAGAATGTTGGGCAGTTAAGGGACAACATGTCCATAGGATGAGTGTTGCTGAAATGAGGATGTTGAGATGGATCCGTGGCAAGACAAGAATAGAAGTAGAAACAAATGCATTTGGGGGAATTTAGGAGTAAGACCATTAGGGAACAAGATGAGGTATAGTAAACTCAAATGGTTTGGTCATGCGAAACGGAGACCAAGAACTATGCCAGTTAGAAGGATTGAGTTCGTGTGAGTTGAAGCCTCTAAAAGGGCAAGGGGAAGGCCCAAAAGTATGTAGGTGTAAGTAGTAATAAACAACTTAATGACTTATGGTCTAATTGAAGTTATGGCCATTGATAGAGTGAAATTGCACAAAAGGATTCATGCAAGCGACCCCAATTAGTTTGGATAAGGCTTTGATGATGTTGGGTCTTGAGTTGGTTATATTTAAGATTTAAAATTCATAAAAATATTTTGGAGTCTTGGGAAGTTTGAGTTTTATCGAGTTTTGTTGAGTCGAGTCAACCAAGTCAATAGAGTTTTGACTAAGTCATTAGCAAATGAGTATTCCTTGAGCTGCAGGGAAATCTAGTGGAGTCGAGTTCACTTGGCCGATCCATTTTTGAGTTCTCAGATGTATATCTAGACACTCATGGATATTTATCCCATTTTCTAAATAATATTTCATGGCATGTTAATTTCCAAAGTTACTTTTTTGTTTATAGCATTTATTCCAAGAGGCCAGGTCATCTACAATAGTTGTAGATTAAGCTTAACCTACAACTCTTTTTCATACACATGTAAAACATATTCCTATACATCTAAAACAAATTCATATACAACTTATTCGTATGTCCATAAAACTTATGTTTTTGGTGGTTGTCCATTGTTTTTATAGTGTCGCTTACTTGATGATTGGATTGGCCTGTTTTTTGGTGTGCCCCATTTTCAGGTGGGGGAACCCTATTGGATGGGTTGGATGCCATACACACACTACAGTGGGCATCACATGCAGCTAGTTTCACCAAATTCTCATGTACAACAATAGTAGAGGAACCCACCTCTTATTCCTAAATGGTACTCTCTTTTGTTGGACAAGCTAAGACTAGATCATCTAAAGGCAAGCTGAGCTACAACTACTGGAGAATTACAAGTATAATAAATAACAAGAAGAACAAATCATGACAGAAATTACATTTATAAGTCTAAGGGATATGTTACATTAGAATCTTTCCATATATATTCTATCTAAAAAATAACAGTCATTATTATATGTTCTAAAGAGGCTTTCCAATGCCGCCTATGAGTATAGCCCGACCCAACCACACTGTATGTACATGCCAATTTGGCATATTTTTAAATTCCCAAGCTGACCCCACCGTGTTGATTCCCTGGCCCACAAATCAGGCTGGACCATTGATCAGGCATGCCGTAGTGTATGAAAGCATATCTCATTTGTTTTGTGTATTATAGCAGATCTGATGAGTGAAGTTGCCAAATTTTTTAGCAATGGGATGTACACAGCTGGGTCCACATAATGAACAACTTGGATGCTTACAACATGCGCCAACTTAGCGTTTGTAGATGGGGTTGAACATAATCCCAGGTGGGGTGATCAAGCCCATATTCTTTATAACTGGACCATTGTGGTTTGTACCATTCCACTCACTTCGTCTGGTAGGAAGCAGTAGAAAAGCCCGTGAAATGCTCAAGGATGGATGTCGACGTCTCTAAACATTGGCTGAAAGTGGGCCTTGGCATGCTCTTTGGCCCATTCCAGCCCATCCCACCACCTCTTTTCTCCTCTGACCCACCGTAAGCAAGGCGCACTTCGTGCATCCAGGGGGAGCTTCTTCAAACTTTGACACTCTTTCACTGCGATCTCCTCCAATGATTGCCAGTCCAACACCCCTTCAGATATACGTCCCAGTTTCGGCAGGCCACGCAACTCCAAGAATGTTAAATGGGGCAGCATTCCCTTATCGACCACCCCATCTGCTTGGGAAATTATCACCTCAACTCCATCACAATTGTGTACATGAAACTCTACCATATTAGGTAGCCCCTTTGCTAGAGTCGATGAGAGGGCCACTTTCAATGCATTACATTTAACAAAGCTCAGGCATCGGACATTTTGGAGCGGTGCAACTGATCCCATCCAGATACTTCTCAACTTCGGTAGACCCTCAAGATGCATAGTTTCGAGTTTTGGAAGCATATTTTCCTGTCGCAACCCTATTGTTGCACCCATAAGCACATACTCCAATTTTCCACAGTTATACACCTCGAGTTTGGTTAGATTTTGCAAACGTTGCAATAAACCGGATGGGAATACGTTGTTCATCTTGTCGCATTCCACCACTTTGACGTACCTTAGATTTTGAAATGTTCTTTCTGGAAGAGATTCTTCATTGAAGACAATTTGTTCTAGCTTTTGAAGAAAATGAAGCTCTAAATGTTGCAAATTTTGTAACGTATTCTCCGTGGTGCCCTCTCCATCTAGCACGTATTCCATCTCTAGGCATTTATAGATTTCAAGATATTCTAAACTTTCAAAACTGACTGCCACTGTCTTATCTGTATCTAGTCCAGAGATTGTTGTTAGGCCCCTACGATAATATAGCTGCAGGAAGGTTGTTCTTGGGAACAAAATCTTAGCCCATTGAGGTACGCACTTGTGACCATCAATGATCATCATTCGACGGTGACTTCTCATGTCATCAAAGACATTAGAATCATACTCTAACCGATCTATTCGGAAGCAAAACCTCTCCAAATTTTCCCAAGATTTAGATATGATATCTTGATGAAAACTGCCTGCTTCTACTATGTCAAGGCACAAACAACTCAGCTGTCTCAAAGATGCGACTTCGGCTAAAGAAGCGTTGCTTTTGCCCCACCTTGTCCCTGCAGCTTCCCACCCTGTAAAGCTTAAGACCATCTTTAGTTCTTCCAGACGAGTCAACTTCGTTATTACATTTGCTGGCAGATTTTTAAGGCTCGGATTGAAGGATAGGTCCAAACGCCTTAAATTGGCCAATTCACCTATTCCAGTTGGCAATTCACTGATCGCGCTTCGTGAAAGATCAAGAGATTCAAGTCCCTTCAGTGACCTGAGTGGTGACAAACCTTTTATTTCCAAATGCAAGCATCCTTGTAGGCAAAGTTCCCGTAGATTCAACAAATATGACATTGATGATGGCAGTCGCGTGATAGAAGTTCTACCAAGGTCCAAAACACGAAGTGATTTTGCACCTTCAAAGAACCGATCTGGTATTTTGCTCAAATTGTCATTTTCTTGCATCATCAATGTTAACAGTTCAGGACATTCCAACCTCTCAGGTAGCATTTCGATCTCGTTTTGCATCACAGAAATCCTCTTGTATTCTTCCCACCGGTCCACTTTTGGCCATTCTTTCAATGCCAATCCCGCTCTGACAAAGAATTTGTAGGAATCATCATTAGACACAATTGAAATGGCCACGTCTCGAACTATGTCATGCATCATTACATACCCTTCTTTGTCACAATCTAGTAACAAGCATGCAGCCTTGAGTTTTCCAACCAATGTGTGTCCCTTGTTCAGAACTTCCTCCAATGTTTCAACATCCTCTAGAAACCCTTCACCCATCCAACATCTAATCATTTGATCCACATCAATTTCGTAGTCTTCTGGAAATAGACTACAAAACAAGAAGCACAACTTTAACTCCTCAGTTTGCAAATGATCGTAGCTTAATTTTAGGGATCGATACACCTCTTGCTCCATGCCTCTGATGTTCTTAGGGGCGGACTTCTTCAATTCCGACAATGCATGATTCCACACTCTGAAGCTCTTCTCATCATTCAACGCCCTTCCAGCTGTCACAATTGCCAATGGCAGACCACGGCATTCATTAGCAACCTTCTTTGCCACAGTGTGTAATGTGGGATAATCAACAACCTCGCCTGCTTTCGCTTTGAACAATTTCCACGACTCGTCTTTGGAGAGCAGTTCCACCCTGATCTTGAATTCAGCCTCCATTTCTCTGCAAACATCTTCACTCCGTGAAGTGAAAATGATCTTAAAAGCTTTGTGGTGCTCGCTAGAAGGAATACCCACATTGGCCAGCTCGATTCTCGCCCATAGATCGTCAAAGATGATGAGGAACTTCTCCTCTTCCATCAGTCTCTTCATGAGTTGAGTCGCTCTATGAGATACGCTTTCGTCCTTGAGATCCAGGCCCAATCGCTTTGCAATGTCATTCTGGACCCTTTTCAGGTCCACTTCCTTGGAAACTGCCACCATTATGACTCTACTGAAATTTAGTGTCCCTTTTAGATGGTTGTTCACATTTCTCACGAGGGTAGTTTTTCCTACTCCCCCCATGCCATATACGCCAATAACCCTGAATTTTTCATCATTTAGAGCATCGAGAATTCTCTTCATAGATAATTTGGCTGATTCTAGACCCTCAATCGACGGGGCATGGTAAATCTCTACAATTGAACTGGGTGGGGCCATGGTCACCTTTTCAAACACCCCTTTACCATAGTGACTAACAATAGCATTTAACTTCAATTTTGCTTTCTTGCTTAACTCATAACGCCAGATCCAATTTGGACACCACCCCTTCAGCCATCTCTTGTTTACTCCTGCCTCCTCCTCTACCATCTTTGCATCTTCTTCCATGCTATCTGCTCTTGCTAGCCACCCTCGAACTTCTTCAGTGGTCACTTCACCATTTGCTTGACCTACGACCACTCGTTTTTCAATGTCTGTTCTCCTCATCGCTAGGTCATTTGCATGGCTCCTCAAACCTGCAATATTGCTCTTGAAATCTATAAGATAGCCCATGTGATGTTGAAGAGGAACCCGCAGGCAATTCGTGATTCCCATGCATGCTGAAACTGCCAAGTCTTTCATTACATCCACGACCACCTATTTTGACAAAGAGACACCGTAAGCAATGCAGGAGGAATACCAAACAAACACCAACAACATTGAATCAGAGTTTTAGAAAAAAAACAGGTTGAGTTGACTCGCCTGGGTTGGCCTTAAACAGCCCACAAATTCGAATCACACTTTGAAAAGCTTGTGACACAGTCATTAAAAAAAAAAAAATCATTGACTTTAAGTTGCTTTCCTTTTTATGTTGAAATATAAATATGTAAAAGCTATGCTATTTCTTTCTTTCTTTTCCCTCAAGTTATCAGAACCTTGTTTGTACATGTGTCCCACACATACATTAACCAAACTAATCACTAAGCAAACCTTGAATGGAGGACTGTTGAGGAGAGGAAATGAATACTTAAAAACAAGTCAAACCAAAATTAAATTGGTGCATTTTTTCTCAAAATAAAATTAAAAAAAATGATGCTGATGTTTGAGGTTTTCTGATTAGTGTGATTTTAGCCTATGGCCCATACAAGGTCATCTGGAATCAGGTTGGACTTCTTACATGTGCGTTACGTGTCAAAGATAGTGGTCTGAAAACTTAGGGAAAAAGATGACAAACGCATTAGGTTTTTTTCAATATATAATGCAATGTGACAGATAGACTGGCCCTCTAGGCTTTGTTTGTGCGAAGGATTGTAGTCTAAGCATTCCTAATGGTGAGTTTGTATGCACTATCAATGTGAATTTCAATTATTAGTTTGACAAAGGGAAAAATCAAATTGCAATTTCTTTCCTTGTCATTCATATCAAGGTTCTTGGCTCCAAAAGTCTGATTACTTTACCTTCAAGTTGAATTTGGAAGAAACGTAACTGCAAATTGAGGGCTACTTCTCTATGAATACTAAGCCGTCTTTGCTTATATAAGCCCATTAGATACATGGTAAGCAACACTTTTCATTAATAATATTAATTTTATTTCTATCTCTCTCTAGATTTTCTCTCCTTGTGGGTACAAGGGCTATTGTAGGGAAGAAGATGATGATCTCCTCTTTTATTTACACACCCATTCTATTAGATTACGAACCACGATCCATTGTGGTAAAATCATACCTATATATTGCTAGGATCCTCCATGGGGCTATTGTTGATGCGTACCCCTCCATTTATTGGATGGTTAAATAGGAGATTAAAAATGGTTTTTTAGGGATCAACAATAAAAGGTGGGTCCTGGTGGATGGTACAATTTGTCGATTTGTTGATATTGGAGATGAATGGTATGGTTGGGTTGATATTTAAGATCAACGGTCCAATTAGGTTGATGTTGAAGATAAATGGTTAAAATGGTCTGATATCAAAGATGGCTAATCTGATTGGGTCAAAATTGAAGATAAATGACCCATTTAGGTTGATATGAATAATCAACGAAATGGTTGGGCCAATATTGAAGATGAACGGTTGGATTGTGCTAATAATGAAGATGAACGGGTTGATTAGATTGATGTCAAAATCAAATGGTCCGATATGAATGCTATAGAGCATCAATGGTTTGCTTGGACCAATTTGAAGATTAATAGTCTAACTAGGTGAAGTATGTGATGAGTAGTTTGATTGGGTTGATCTTGAATATCCATGGTTAAAATGGACCAATATTAAAGTTGAATGGTTATCTTTGGCTGAAATAGAAGATGAATGGTCCAATTGAGTCATTGTTAATGATCAACAACCTAATTAGGCCGATAATGAAGATGGGCAGTCTGATTGGATCAGTTGATTGTTCTTATTCTAACAAGATTTAAGATCAATAGTCAAGTTAGGTCAAAATTGGAGTTAAATGGTCCAATTGTACCAAAATCGAAGATTAATGGTTCGATTAGGATGGAGTTGTAGATGAATTGCTTGATTCAACCTATCTATTAATATTCAATCTAATTTAACCTAGTTATTAATATTCTATAATGGCCCAATTGAACCATTTATCTCCAATTTTGTCCCAATCAAAAAATTATACTTTAATATCATTACAATCTAACCATCGATGTTTAATATTTGCTCAATGATACTATCAAAATGAATATCTTTAACATTTGCTCAATCATATTGTCGACTTGAATTCAACTCGGTTAGACCATTTGTATCCTAATTGGGACCAAACAAACTGGACGCTATTAATTTGTTGATGTTTAATTTTGGTTTAGTGAGGCAATTGATCTTTAATATCATTCACATAAGAGCTATAGGCTTTAGTATCACTCCAATCAGACAATTCATCTTTGGTATTAACCCAAGCAGATTGTTGATCATAACATCCCCAATCAAACCGTTCAACTCCAAATATAGTCTAATCATACCATTGACCTTTAATCTTTGATATTAATCAAATCAAACCATTCATCTTTGATATCAGTGAAATCATACCATTGACCTTTAATCTACAACCAATTAGACAGTTGATCTTCAATATCGAACCAATCGTACCATTACTTTAAAATTTGGTCAATTTAGATGTCCAAATTGTTAGCATTCCAATCATACCGTTGATCTTTAATATCCACCCAACCGGATCGTTGATCATCAATATCGGCCCAATCGGACCGTTCATCTCCTATTCTAGCTCAACCTGACCATTCATCTTTGATATTTGTCCAATCATACCATTGAACCTTAATATCCACCCTATGGAACCATTGGCCTTCAATATTAGTCACACCTTTCATCTCCGAATTCTAGCCAAATTAGCCCACTCATCTCTTTTTATTTTTATTTTTAAGCTAGCAGTCCTATCTCATCCACCAGACTTGGTTGCCTGTCTCCTTAGCACTTAAGGATACAGAAGTACGAGCCTATAAAACAGATCCTGTTCAAGTAAGGTTGTGCCCACTCATCTCTGATATTAGTCAAATCATATGTTGATATTCACCAATCATACCATTGATCTTCAATACCAATCATCTTTAATTTTGGTCGAATTTGATAGCTCATCTTTTATAATTGACCAATCATACTATTATCTTCAATATCAGCTCAATCAGACCATTGGTCAATGATCTCATCTTGATAGAACTCTTCCTCTCCAATTTTGGCCCAGTTAGATAGCTTAACTTTGATATCAGTTCAAATGATAATGTTGACCTTTAAAATCAGCCCAGTTGGATCGTTCATTTTCGTTCAACCAATTATACAATTCATCTCCAATTTTAGCTAAATCTGACAGTTAATCATTGATACTTGTAGAGTCAGAGTGTTTGTTTTTAACATTACTTAATTAGACCATTCATATTCAACAATGGTCTAGTTGGGCCCTTTATCTTCAATATAGGCCAAATCAGACCATTCATCTCTGACTTTGGCTCAATCAAGTTGTTGATCTAGATTTCAATGTAACAAGACCCTCTTTTTTTATTTTCAATATTTGCCAAACCAACTGTTCATCTTTGATATCATTGTAATTGGATTTAATCTTGTGGTTGATCTTCAATATTCATCTAATTGAACAGTTGATCTCCAATATCAACCTGACTAGACCATTCATCTGTAATTCCAGTCCTCTCGGAGCTAGTTGCTTAAGGATTGCGCCCCAACTTATTTCTGATGGCCCAACCGAATTGTTCATCTTTGATAGTGCCCCAATCGGATTATTGAACTTTAATGTTGCCTCAATTGGACCATTCATCTTCAATTTTGAAAAATAAGACCATTCATCTTTGACAATGTTGTCAAATGCGATCACATAGTATGTATCCTATTGCATATTCTTAAATACGAGTACTATGTGATTGTATATGCGAGCATGCGATTGCATAGTGCCCAACGGTCAAAAATATGACCATTGGGACTTCTTCTTCTTCTTCTTTTTTTTTTTTTTTTTTTTTTTTGTTGTTGTTGTTGTTGTTGTTGTTGTTGTAATTTTGGTCACTTTTTCTATAAATAGGCACTCAAATTCCTCCATTTTCACTATTCTCTTTTCTAAAGCTTACAATCTCTCACTTTTTTCTCTTTTACTCTCTCTCTTAATCTAATCTCTCTACAAGACTAAAGCTCTTTTGAGTTCCAAGACTTCAAGTTTCTCTATTACATTTAATTTTCATCTCCTATCCAAGATTAAGATTTAAGAATATCATCAAAGTTTGAATTTCGAATTTGAAGTTTAAAGTTGAAGTATTCAAAGATCAAGATTCAAGAATACCATCATTCGAGATCATTTTATTTCTTTTTTGGTTCCTCCTATTTCTTTTATAGTTTTAGTTCTCATTCATTCATTTAGTTATATTCATTTATTCTTATTCTTTTCCTTTTATTTGTTATTCGTTCATTGATTCGTCCTTATCTCTCTCTCTCTCTCTCTCTCTCTCTCTCTCTCTCTCTTGCATTCTTTCATTCATTCTCCCTTTTTCTCGCTCATTCTAAGACTTAGATTATTTTTTGTAATATCTCACATTCTCTCATAAATTATAATATCTCACTCACTTATTCTCATATAATCTCATATTCTCATTCTTAGACGTAGATTCATCATTCATTCTTATTTATTTTTCTCTCATAGTTTCATGCTCCATTCATTTTTTTTTTTTTACTTACTTTCTCTTTCAACTTTTTTTTTTCAAGACTCAAGAGAGGAGTCAAGTGAACTTACAACTTGTAAATTAACTTATAAGAACAAGCTACAAGTGTACAAGCAAGCCTACAACTATAAGTTACAAGTTAGAATGTACAACTGCAAAAGTATAACTATACAAGAACAACACAAGTTTAAAATTCAAGATTCAAGAAGATTAGAACTTAAGTCTTCTCTCTCTCTCTCTCTCTCTCTCTCTCTCTCTCTCTCTATATATATATATATATATATATATATATATATATATATATATATATATATATATATATATTCTCTATAAGTGTAAGTGTGTAAATCTCTAACCTCTACAAATTAAGTGTGTAACTCTCTCTAGTATCTACAAATGTAAGTGTTCAAGTCTCTCTAGTCTCTACAGTTGTAACTCTCTAGCCTTTACAAGTGTACAAGATCATGCATTCTTCTTCCAAATCTTCTTCTTTGAAACCCAAATCGAATGACCTGGGTTAGAAGTACATGCACTATTGTATTGTGTGTGGTATGTGGGTTTATGAGTGCCGTTGACATTGCACTACACAAGCAAAAACCTTACACATACGCCAGGATCAAATGCAAGAGTATGTCCAACATTACTCTAGAATTCAGAAGAAAATCATAGAGTACATGGATAAATTAAGTAAAGTTAATTCAACAAACCATCCTTTCATAATCTTTTTGGACACAAGTGCTAAATTGACTAAAATCATCAGAACCCATAGTGACTGTTTTATGATTGATAGCCGGAGATGAGAAGCCACGAATGGGTTACATCTATTATGCGATGGAGAGAGCTAGGAACAAAATTATGGATCATTTCAACTATAAAGAATGATTATAGGCTCATTTTGGATATTATAAATAAGAGATGAGACAACCAAATGTCATCTCCATTTTTTTCAGTTGCCTGTACCTTTAATGACCATATTCTTCAGTTTTGTCGATCGGACAAAGGCAGAAGTGATCCATAATTTTGTTGAGGGGAAGCAGTAGCAGTCAAAGGCAGGTGGTAGATGCGATTGAGGAGATAGAAGAAGAAGATGATCAAGATCAACCATTAGATGTAAATGGAGTACTAGTGGGAACCGATGATGAAGAAATAGAAGAAGATGATCAAGATCAACCATTAGATGTAAATAGAGTACTAGTGGGAACCGATGATGAAGAAATACAAGAAGATGAAGTATACATCCAAGAAGGAGATGACTTTGATAATGATGATAATGGTAATCAGATGCCACAATGGCAACAATCAAGGTATATAGTATTATTATATTAGTGTCCTATGTTATCATGTTTATTTATTTATATTTTGTAAGTTGTGCTTGTTTTTTGTAAATTGTATTTGTACATTAAGTTGTAACTTGTAACTTGTAAGTTGTTTAAGTTATCTACTTATCAATAAATTTTCTATGAAAATTTTAATAATTAATTCTCTCTTAATGTAGCTTGTTGATTATTTTGTTAAAATTTATGTAAACATAATATAGTAAGTAATTAAATATATAATGTGTTACATATGCAATTACATATGCGATTTGACAACGTTGATCTTTTGTGTCATCCAAATTAAATCATTCAACTTAAATATCGATCTAATCGAACTGTGATCTTCAAACATGCCCCAATCAGACAATCCATTTCTAATTTCAGCCCAATCAAACCATTGATATTCAATATCATTTCAATTTGTTCCCACCTTTATTTGCCAATCCCTTTTAAATGTCAATAAAAACGATTACCATAACCATTCTATCATGGGCATGAAGATGAACAATGCATATTGATTATAATAGAGGTTATGTAATAGATTTCGACTATAAATGATATGTGGTCTACCTTTGGTTGCTACTTTTAAGATGAAGAGCTGGAAGAGATGAGGGGAGAGTGTGAGAGATGGCCGGGAGAGAGACAGAGAAGCTCACGGAGTTACCTATGAATGAATTAAGATTATAATTCTAATTAGGTTGTTAGAAATTAAGAAAGTAATTAATTATACATGCATAAGGGATCATCGATGCCGAACCGTTGCAGATGCAGGTAGACAGTCCCACGACAGTCATGGCAGAAGTCAATATCGTACTCCATGTCTCGCCAAGTCAGAGAAGCAAGATCGCATATGACATTCAGAAGAAGAGATGGCTCCGAGATGCCCTGGATCACATAGGAAGGGTTATTGGGCTTACTTTTGGCGACAATCCGGAGGACTTCATCGCCCTCTTCCACTGTATAGAGGCGCGGGGTTGTCCTATCTCCCCTTCCAGCTCCCTAAGGAAGAATCGCTTCAAGAATAACTCTAATAGAGAGTTGCAGGGCCTCAAATTGGACTCAAGCTCCAGCTTCGGTCTTAATTTCAGTACGGCCAACGTTGGCCACAGGGGTAGATCGGTTTCATAATGTCAGTGCTCTACTGGAATGTTCGAGGGGTGGGGTCGAAGAGCAAACGCAGCATGATCAAAGACATCTGCTACAGAAGTAGGGTCAACATTGTTTGTTTGCAAGAAACCAAGGTTGCCAGCTTCAGTGACGTGCTCATGCAATCTCTCTGGAAGGTGAAGGATGTCAAGTGGGTGGCTCTGGATGCGTTCGGAAGTTTGGGAGGGATCGTCATGGCCTGGAATTCTGCAGTTTGGAATTCTTCTCTATCTCAGTTCTGCTCAAAGACGTTTCTTCTAATCTCTCTTGCCTATTTACCTGTGCATGGCCCCAACCTAGCAGCTAGAATAGTTGAATTCTGGGAGGAGCTTAATCAAGCCAGGACGCTTTTTAGTGGGCCGTGGTGCATCGGTGGGGACTTCAATGTCATTCGTTACGCAGAGGAAAAATTGAGTGGGGGAAAGTTTCGTCTGCTATGAGAAGATTCTTGCAGTGGATCAACGAGCAGGCTATGATTGATCTCCCTCTCAACGGTGCTAGATTTACTTGGTCGAACGACAGGGCTATTCCAATTCATGCTAGGCTGGACAGATTTCTAGTTTCTTCTGATTGGCTAGAAGCCTTCCCCATGATTTGTCAGTCTTTGCTTCCTAGGCCTACATCTGACTACAGCCCTCTTCTCCTCAGCGTGCAGGAGGATAATTGGGGCCCTAAGCCTTTCAAATTTGATATTTTCTGGCTCAAGCGGGTGGGCTTTCATCAGATGGTTTCGGAGTGGTGGAAGGGGTTCTCAGTAGATGGTTACGCCGGGTTCAGGCTGTTTAAGAAGTTAAAGATTCTGAAGGGTAAGATTAAAGAATGGAAGAAAGAAGTCCTATGCAAAAGACAGTCAGACTCTTCGGCTATTTTGGAAGAGATCTTAGCAGCAGATCTAGTAGCTGAAGATGGCCTGATGACAGCTAAAGACTGGATCCAGAGGTCCAACCTTATCTGCACCTACTCTAGAACTCTTGAAGATGAAATCTCCTTGAAGCAGAAATCGCGGTCCTCTTGGGTAGCAAAAGGCGACAAAAACACGAAGTATTTCCATTACATAGCAAATGTTCTGGTGAGGATTAATAAAATTGGAGTTTTAGAATTCGATGGGGTTAGAATTGAAATTCAGGGGCTTATTTCCGCAAAAGCAATCGAATACTTCAGAAATCTCCTTTCCAAAGACGACTGGGTCAGACTAAAGCTCGGTAATCTTCAGTTTCGGCAAGTTCCTGCCGAGGAAGCCAGTGGGTTAGAATCCCAGATTGCTGTTGCTGAGGTTAAAGAGGCCATCGGGGCCTTTTCAGGTGACAAAGCCCTTGGGCCAGACGATTTTCCAATGCTCTTCTTCCAGTCCTTTTGGGAAGTTCTTCAGGGAGATTATGGCATTTATCCAAGGAATTTCAAGGCAGAAGTTGCCTGTCTAAAGAGATGGGAGCGTCCTTGATCGCCCTGATCTCAAAGATCCCAGGAGCTGTGGCCTTGAAGGATTTTAGACCTATAAGCTTAATAGGAGGCCCATACAAGATCTTGGCGAAAATTCTTGCATCTCGCCTAAGAAGGGTGGTGGGGCATATTATTTCAGATAACCAAAGTGCTTTTGTTCCAGGTAGACAGATAATCAACAACGCCCTGTTTGCGTCCGAGTGCCTCAACTCCATCAACAAAGCCAAGTCTAAAAGTGTTCTTTGCAAGCTAGATATCGAGAAGGCCTACGACCACGTCGATTGGGATTTTCTGATTTACATGCTCCAACGCATGGGCTTTGGTGAGAAATGGTGTGGGTGGATCAAAGCTTGTGTGGGTTCAGCCTATTCCTCGGTGCTTATTAACGGGTCCCCCATGGTCTTTTTTGCCAATTCTAGAGGCCTCCGCCAGGGAGACCCCCTATCTCCTTTTCTCTTCTTAGTTGTGGGAGAAGCCCTGTCCAGGATGTTGTTGAAAGGTATAGAGAGCGGCATTATCGGTGGCTGTCATATCAGCAGGATGGATCCTATATCCCACGTGCAGTACGCGGACAGTACTCTTCTTTTCTGCGAAGCTAACCAAGAGACCAAGAGAAAGCCAGTAACCTTCAGACCATCATCCGCTGCTTTGAGGCGGTTTCGGGCCACAGAATCAATCTGGCCAAGTCCATGATTTTTGGTGTTCACATGGGTGAGGAGGAGCTCGCTGAGTTTGCAGCTATATTCAATTACGTGACCGAGTCCCTTCCTACTACGTTCGTTGGTCTTCCCCTTGCCGTGGGTAAGCCTCCTAAAATCGTGTGGGATAGAGTCATAGACAGATTTGAGAAGCACCTTGCTTCCTGGAAATGCAAGTACCTTTCTATAGGGGGCCGGCTCACAATGATTAAAGCAGTTCTATCCAGTTTGCCTCTCTATTATTCAAATGCCCTCAACTCATTATTGATAGGCTCGAAAGAATTAGAAGGGATTTTTTGTGGTTTGGCAAGGGAGACAAGAAGAACTTTCATTTGGTGGATTGGAAAACCATGTGCTTACATACTACAGATGGTGGGGCAGGCGTCAGAAATTTGAAGTTAATGAACAGGGCTCTTCTCAGTAAATGGACATGGAGACTTGGGACAAAACTTGCTTCTCTGTGGAACCGTTTGGTCAAATGCAAATATGGTAAGTTTGTTGGAGGTTGGTGATCTAGAAAATCCTCCGCCCACAGAGCTTCAGTGATCTGGAAGGGCGTGCTTGAAATGAAGCAGGAAGTGTTAAATGGGATTAGGTTCTCGCTTGGCAATGGTGAGAACATTTCGTTCTGGAACCACGTGTGAATTGGAAGTGCCCCACTTAAAGATTCTTTTCCGTCCATTTTCAGGCCAGACCCTGATCGAAACATCTCAGTGGCAGATTCTATTTCGGTCTCTGGCTCCAACGTCACGTGGAATATTCGTTGCTGCAGAAACCTCCACAATCGCGAGATAGAGCAGTTAGCTGGGCGCCTCTCCCTCATCAGCAGCCCCCCCCTATTGATCAGCAGGCCCTCGACAGTCCTATTTGGTCTCCTGACAAGAAGGGCATGTTCACGGTGAAGTCTCTTTACAATCTCCTATATAGGAATTCAGTTCTTCCCTCAGGTTCTAGGTCGGACAATCTGTGGAAGGTCAGAATCCCCCCCTCCCCAAGGTCGTGGTTTTCAGTTAGTTGGTTAGCATCAGAAAGGTGTTGACAGTTGATAATCTGCGGAAAAGAGGTATGTGCATCCCCAACATTTGTCTTTGCTGCATGGAAGACGCGGAATTAGTTAATCACCTCTTCATTCACTGTCCGCTCACCCAGTAGATCTGGCCGGCCGTCTTTTCCTGGTTTAATACTTCATGGGTTCACCCTTCTCTTCGGATTCCCTAGTTGCTTCTTGGCAAGGAACAGAATTTGGTAAGCAAGGTAACGTCCTTTGGAGAATGGCCTTAGTAGCTGTGTGGTGGACGGTTTGGGAAGAAAGGAATGGGAGGTGTTTCAAAGGGGAATCCCATGCAGTGGGCCATCTGATCAAGAGGGTTCATTTTCTTGTTGTCGAATGGGCCGCCATAGTGTTGCCTAGCAGTTATTGTAATTCCCTGTTTTTCCCGTGTTCGTAAGTGGCCTGGCTCGCTAACTCAGCTAGCTGTGCTCCCCTTTTTTGCTTTTTTCTCCTTTTGCCCTGTATCCCCGTTGTTTTATATAATATATTGTCACTTTTCAAAAAAATAAAATAAAAATACATGTATAATAACTTGAGATCATAGTAATAGGGTGCATGACATGTGCTGCATAGTTGGAGAGAGGACGGAAGAAAGGGGGGAAAGAGTCCAATTGAGAAAAGAGAAAGTCATTGAACTTTTAGAAAGGTTAAAAAGTAGGAGATGATGAGTTGTTAAGTACAAAATGGTCACTTCCTTCGGTAAAAGTACTTTTCATGTCATGAAATTCTCACCATTGGAATTAATTATGTGAGTAAAATTTGCCGATGGCTACTTGCTTTTTCTGAATAAAATCTAAGTTATTTCTGGGATTTTAAAGGTAAAAGTCTGAATTGTACATCGAATATCAATCACTTTTTTTTTTTTTTTTCCCACCAAAAAATACCCCTAACTTCGTTTACAATGTCTTCACATGTCCTTTGAATATTCAAAGTTATCTATTTGGAGAAAACTAATTGTGAGGGTACAATTAGTCAAACACTATGTGGGTTATATATAATATAGACCATGAACCATACGAACACCTGCTTTTGAAATAATGCGTTCTACTGTAATGCATTATTCATGTAAAAATGCATTACTGGCTCCACAAAAGTACAATTTTTTATAACTGTCAATTTTTCTTGAACAAAATTGATCACTTGATTAGCAGACCAACATTATTTTTTGTCCATTGCATGTACCCTAACTGATGAATGACCTAGATCCCTAACATGGAGCAATCCGTCTGGATCTTTGACATGTTCCATTCCTTAGCATGGCCTCTTGTTGAATCACGACAATAGTTAGCAAAACAGTATACTGCACTGGATCTGAATGCTGTAAAAGTTCAGGTTTGATGGGTTTTGGACTTTAAAAAGAAAAAAGAAAAAAACACAGAGTGAACTGAAGGGCTCTAAGTGTATACACATCTTTATGTTATATATAAATCAGGTTCAAATATAAAATTTCAGATAAAAGTTAGAATTTCTATACAGTATGAGTCGAATGATGTTCCTTGGCTCTACTAAATCTATCCTTTCCAAATAATTATCATATAAATCAATTCGTCTCTACGAAAAAATTCATTTCCTACTCAATTGTATCAATGGGTGGTGACTACACTATTTTTTAATGTCTCCAAAAGTTTGTTTTGAATAAAATGTGTTTTATTGAAAACAAATTTTTTTTAAAAAAATGTGTTTTACTCAATTTTCTCCAGAAAAAAAAAAGAGCTTTTCCCATCTTTCTAAGAGCTTTGGTAGGTGCCAATGTGTATGCAATAAAGCTCATGTACAGGTGTCCCAGGTTGGCACATATGTGCGATATCTAATCTATCCATTAGGTTGGCCCTACCTTCAATATGTTTTCCCCAAAAGAAGATCTGGTCTAGTCTCCATGTGGGCCACAACATTGGAAACAGGGAAATGGGTTAGAAAATTTCAAAATTTCAACAAAGATTTTCAGCACTGTAGATTCGTTTTGCATACTATGGCCCACTGGTCTAGTGGATGAACTTGATTCTTGGATAGGGCGTCAATATACATGTGTAATAACTTGAGATTATAGTTATAGGGTGCATGGCATGTGTGACATACATGAAGTGAAGAAGGAAGAGAGATGGGGAAGGAGAGTCCTATTGAGCAAAGAGATAGTCGTCAAGCTTTTGAAAACAATTTTTTTCTTTTTCTTTTTCTTTTTCTTTTTGAAAGGTTAAAAAGTATGAGATGATGAGTTGTAAGTTATAAAATGCCATTTCTTTTGGGAAAAAAATCCCTTCTATACCCTGTAGTTCCTACTACCAAAACTAACTACAAGGGTAATATTGTCTAGGGTTGCTTTTTGTGGGTAAATTCTAAACCGTTTTCAGGATTTTGAAGGTAAAGTCTGAACTATACATGGATATGTTAGTAGCAATTATTTATTTATTATTATTATTTTTGTTCTAAAACATATCCATAGTTAGCAAAATGTTATACAACACAAGATCTGAATTAGCTAAAAGTTCAAGTTTGATAGGTTTAGACTAAAAAAAAATGGAGTAAACAAAAGGGTTATATGTTTGTGTGTTTGTGTGCCCACTACTAATAAAATTCTTCACTTTCTGCTCAATCGTATGAACAGGTGGACCATAATCTCTATTTGTTAAATTGTCTTTAATTTAATTTAATTTTTTTTTATTGTTTTTGTTTTTTATGAAGAAACAAATGTTTAATGCAGTTTGTCCAGAAATTTTTTTCCCTATCTTTGGAAGAACTTAGCTGGGTGCACATATCTTTGCAATAAAGCTCAGGTACATGCCACGTATGTGCTAACTTAGCGCATATGTGAGAGTTCTATACCATCCATAAGGATGGTCCTACCTTCTACATGTTTTCCCAAAAATAAAATCTGGTCCAGTCTGCATGTGGGCCACAATATTGGAAACTGGGGAATGAGTTAGAAACCTTCAACAAAGTTTTTCAGTGACATAGATTTGTTTTGTGGACTTTGGCCTGAGACCTATCATGCCATGCTGGTGCATGTGTAGTGCATACATGGGCTTTATTGCACAAGCACATGGGCATAGCGAAGCTCTCTTTCAAAATAAAGAGATTTAAACATTTGATCAACTCTACTAGTTTATGTTAGAGAGTTTAAAACAGAGTTTTGCTAACTACGATGACGACCCAAAATGAAATTCCATCAGGAGGAAAAAAAAACATTCATGGAAGGAATTGCTATTTGCAACCACATCCCAAAAATCCAATATGTCCATCTGATGATTGGTTGCTGCTATAAGTGAATAAGGCTAGGATAAGGACAACCACCAATCCATATTCATTCAACATGTGAGATCCACCCAATGAGTTCACTTAGTGGTGCAAGTCGGCATGTGTGGAGCATCTTTGGCATGTGCGGGATGTCCAGCTGCAAATAGCATTCGCTTTCACAATATTATTCAGTTTCACATCCAAAGAATCTGGTGTCCTTTGCATTCCATAATGGCGAGTTGCAAGCACCAGATTTTGATGATGTTGCGGTAATGAAGTTAGAAAGTAATATCATCAAAATGCTTGACTTGGTTTTATGTCCAACATGGAGAAAATGCTTAAATTAGTTAGAAAGAGTGAAATTAAATAAAATGATGTCCAAGTCCAACCGGTTGCATCACAAGGTAAGGTCCACCCAATGGACAAAGGTCAGCGCACCATGAGGAAATTAGCCTTATTTACTCATCATATGGGCCATACCATGGTTCAGTCGATGAGTTGATATGGATCGATTGAAAGGTCAGAAGTTATACAGTAGGTGGACTGTAACGCCACCAATCGGACTTGAGACTCAAATAAAATGATCACACAAAAGAAGAGAGGAACAGGCTCAGCGTACCTCCATCTTGCAATCTCTCTCTCTCTGTGTGTGTGTGTGTGTGTGCAGATGGAGAAGTGAATGTAACTAGGAAATCCGAAGGTAGTTCTGTGCATTTTATAACCCTGGAGTGGCAAAACGTGAACAATCATGTTCTCTACTACAAGTAAGGTACAACATGTATTATTTAGGATTTTTACAAATTAGTACTTTGTTAATACAATATTTACATTCTGTTGCCTTTTAAAATTCAGTTTTCATTAAGATACCTCATTAATCAAGTTATTGCAGAGGTACCTTTTGTTAGTTTTTCTTGACTTCCATTGTAATCTTTCTTAAAATAACAAAAATTGCCCACTAATTAGACTTACGCAAGAAAATTAAAAACATAGTTACATGGAAAGGGGATTGCGTCCCGCCACGCCTACACAATAATCCGTCCTGGCAGGGGCTGTGTGGAGCCCACCGTGATATATGGGTTTCATCCACATTGTCCATCCATTTTTACAGGTCATTTTAGGGCATAAGCTCCAAAATGAGGCAGATCCAAGGCTTAAGTGGACCACACCACAGGAAGCAATGGTCATAATGACACCCACTCTTGAAACCTTCCAAGGGGCCACCATGCTGTTTATTTTCCATTCACCCTATTCGTAAGGTCACAGTCCTAGATGAAGGAAAAAAACACATTTCAGCTTGATCTAAAACTTTTGTGACCCCTAAAAAGTTTTCAGTTGTAGATGTTTAATCCCAAATGTATGGTCCACTTGAGCCTTTTAACCGACTTACTTTTTGGCTTGTATCTAATATGATCTGACAAAATAGGTGGATGGCGTGGATGAAAAACTCATATGTCAATATCGCCCCACCGAGTCTTGTAGGAGGAAGTCCACTTTAAGTGAGATGTAATTATCATTAATGAGGTATAATTATGGAGAAAATCTTAAAAAGAGAAAAAAATAAAATCGAAGGCAGGTTGCATAGGGATGTGGTTAATGGTCAGTGATATGTGGGCTCACCCTGATGTATGTGTTTTATCCACGCCATCCATCCATTTTTGGAGATCGTTTTAGGGCTTGACCCTAAAAATGAGGCAATTCCAAGTCTCAGGACGACCACTGGGCAGGAAACAGTGGTGATTGAATGTGGGCCATTAAAAAAATCTTGTGGGCTACAACTGTTTTGGATGAAGCTGATATTTGATTTTCTCTTCATCCATGTTTGTGTCCTTATCAACAGTTGGATCGAAAATAAACATTATGGTGGACATTACAGTATGCCCTATGCCCTAGGAGGTTTTTAGTGGAGGAGTTCAATAAGCACTGTTGACAATGGTATGGTCAACCTGATATTTGGATCTACTTAATTTTCTTGGTTCATGCCCCAAAAAGAATTGGCAAAATGGATAGACAACATGGATATGCAATACAACATCAGGCTGGGCCCAACGGTCAGGGCCAGTGAGGCCCATCTTCATGTAATCCGGAAACCCTTTAACGGCAGGGATGACTGTGACATACATCAGAGTCGGCCCAATGGTCAGGGCCGGTGCGGCCCATCCTAAAATAATCCGGAAACCCTTTAACAGTAGGGATGACTGTGACCCCGGACATGAGAGATATTTCTGTTCCTGGGCTCTGTGGGGTCGACAGAGATGTTTGTAACAAATCCACTATTCATTTGCATACTGTGCTTCTTGGGACCTTACCTACACTGTCCATTCGTTTCGTCGTATCATAAACATGAGCCGAAAATGAGGCATATCTAAATCTCAGGTGGACCACACCATAAGAACAGGGGTGATTCAACGACCACCCTAAAAACTTCTTCGGGGGCCACAAAAGTTTTGGATCAAGCTGTACTTGTGTTTTCTGATCGTTACTTGTGTCTGCGTGACCGGGCTGTAAGGAAAATAAACATTACGGTTTGCCTTAGGAAGTTTTTAATGGTGTGTGTTCAATCACCATTGTTTCCTATGTTGTGCTCCATCAGAGATTTGAATTTGCCTCCTTTTTGGGCTCATGCCCTAAAATGATCTCGAAAAACGGATGGACGCAATGGATAAAACACACATTATGGCGGGCCACATCCCAATGCAATCTGCGTAAAAGAAAAAATCAAATTTTTTTAAAAGTATTTTCTTGATAATTACACCTACTAGCTGAAATTACATCTACCTACTTTTTATAATTTTCTCATCCAATCTCTGGTGGGCATGTTTGTTATTCTAGGAAAAATTATAACGGAAGTTAAGGAAAACTAACCGAGAGTACCCATTAATAATAACTTGATTAATGAGGTATCTTAATAATAGGATACTTTAAAAAGGTACTAGAATGTAAATACCGTATTAATGAGGTACTAATTTGTAAAAATCCCTATTATCTGTATGGGTATTACACGCCGCCGCATGTCCCAATGTGGAACACAGGTGCAGATCCAAGCTGTCAATCTGCTGTGTCTAACCGTGTAGATGATATGGCCTAGAAATTAGACTGGCTCCACCTATCAGGTGGGCCACACTACTATATGAATAGGGAGATATGGTTTACAATAATGTAGGCAGGTTTGTTTCAGTTGATCGTTTGTTTCTTAATCTGTGATCTACCTGATTTGTGGACATTACTTCTTGGGCCACGCCATCTTTGCAAAGGGACCCACCTGATGGCCGATTGTATCTTTTATGCCCCACATAGATGGTCTATCATGTGCATGCGTGTGGGTTCAGCAAAGCTTTTATTTATTTATTTATTTTGTGCACTGTGCGTGTGGGTTCAACAGGGCTTTTATTTATTTATTTTTTTGTACTGAGCGTGTGGGTTCAACAAAGCTCATTGAAGGAAAGGATAGCATTACTTGGGCATAGTGTTCTACAACTGCCATGGTTTTCCATTTGCTCGTTTTTGGAGAAAGGTAATCGACTGAGCATCAAAGCATGCAAGGGAGTGTAACCATCTCACCCATGCAAAAGATGGGCCCCACGGTGAGGGTCACCTCTCTCTCTCTCTCTCTCTCTCTCTCTCTCTTTCTCTCTCTCATGAGGCTGATCAACTTACACAGTGAGTTAGGTTTCTACGGTGAATCTAGCCATCAAATATCATCGATGTGTGTTGGGAGACATGCAAAAGCAACTCTGAGTTAGAATCAAATAACAAAAGATAGAATAAACCAAACTCACAAAGAATACAAGGTTTTATGTGAAAAAGTCTTAGTGGGTAAAAACACTGCACAAAGCGACAACTAATCTACTATGATAATTAATGTTATGAGAGATGGGTGAAATTACCAATTTGAGAATATACCCCAAATACCACAAAAATCCTAGCTTAATTTGAACTTCCTTTGCTCACCAAAAAGCCCTAAGCACATTTCTAATACTCTAATCCCTGATTACAAACCCTTAGGCCCCGTTTGTTAAATTTGAAGTCTAAAGCCTGAATCTGAAATCTGAAGCTGAATTTGAAAACCGAAGCCTGAATCTGAAATATGAAGTTCAAAAACCTGTTTGGTAATTATGGTTGAAGTCTGAAAATTAAGTACTGAATTCGAAACAAATGTTTGTTAACAAACATCTGAAATGTCTGAAATATGTTAATTTGACATATTTGCTCCTATTTCCTATTTGGAAATGTTTTACATTATAAAGAAATTATTTTTTATTAAATGAAAGTAAAATTATAAATTATTCTATTTAATTCAAATAAACTATAAATTACTTAATAGAAAATTAAAATATCATTATTCATAAAAATAGATAAAAAATTAATGATTTGCATTTATAAGTGTCTCGAAAATTACTTCTCGCATATTGGACATAATAGTTTATTTAAAGTTTCCAAATACTCCTTCCACTTCAGGCATATCATTCTCTGATTCGATATTCATCTCCGAAAGAACATTTTCATTATTGTATTGTTGGAAGAGTGGATCGAAGATGGATTCTTTTCTGATGTAGTTGTATAGTGTCATGCATGCAATAATTATGTTTGTGTCGAGAAGGAATATGGTCTTCAAAATTGCACAACGCGCCTTCAACACGCCAAAAGACCTTTCGATTACATTCCGTAACTTCGCATGCATATGATTAAAAACCTCTTTGGCCCCATGAATATTTCAACTGTGGACGTTTAATTATCATGAGTCAAGTGGGCCGTAGTAAAGGAAAAGGTATTTAGGAAAATTCCTACCGTTGAAACCTCCCTAGTTCGACAGTGATGTTTACATGCCATCCATTCCGTTAATAACGTCACTCCTACTGGGATGAACTGGAAACACAAATATTATCATGATTCAAAACTTTTGTGGCCCCACGAATATTTCAAATATGGACATTTAATTATCATGTTTTCGGCCTACTTAAGCATTGAACACGGTTCATCTTTGGCCTCATGTCCTAAAATGAACTCACAAAACAGATGGACGGTTAGAATTTCTCACAAACATCCTAGTGGGCCCCACCTGCATTACCGGCGTAGGAACTTGCCGCGGGAAGCGGATTGCGTACTGAGTAACTCAGTATGATAAGCGTACTGAGTAAACTCTATGGGGTCCACTGTGATCTACATATTTTATCTGCTCCGTCCATCCATTTTAAAAAAATAATTTTATGGCTTGAACCCAAAAATGAAATATATCCAAATCTCAAGTGGACCTCACCACGGGAAACAGTGTGAATTAAAATTCTACCATTGAAAATTTCTCTAGCCCACAGAATTTTTGGATCAAGCTGATATTTGTGTTTTCCCTTCATCCATGTCTGTGTGATCTTATGAACAGGTTGGATGACAAATAAACATCACCGTCGGCCCTAGCGAGGTTTCAACAGTGGAAGTCATTATTCCCACTGTTTCCTTTGGTGTGGTCCAGTTGACCTTTGGGCATGCTTGTATTTTAGAATCAACAACTAAAATGATCTGTAAAAATGGATGGACGGTGTGGATAATCCACATGCATTCATAGTAGGCCTAACTGAGTTTACTCAATACGCAATCCTATTTCCTTGCTGCGAAAGGCTTTCGCAGGAAATCTGCGAACCAGAAAACGAGCGTCGATGCTCCTTCGAGTTTTATGAATGGTTCAAAGAGATCACAGTTATATGGGCCCTACAATAATGTATTTATTATATCCACATCGTTCATCAAATTTTCGAAATCATGTTAGAGCATAATCCAAAAAATGAATCATTTCCAAAACTCAAATAGACTACACCAAAAATAGCAGTGGAATAATGATTTTCACTGTTAAAAAATTCGCAGGGCCCACCATAACGTTTATTTTCCATCTAATGTATTCATAAATTCAAAAACATCTGGATGAAGAGGAAAAACAAATTTCATATTGATCCGAAACTTCTATGACCCCAAAAGGGTTTCAATGGTAGACGTTCAATCCCCCACTACCTTTTGCAGTGTGGTCTAGTTTATCTTTATTTCTATCTTATTTTTCGGCTCAAGCCTTACGACGAGCTCGCAAAATGGATGGACAGTTTAGATAAAACAAATACGTTAAAATGGGACCCACAGATCTTGTTAACGTCAATTCACCAACCAATCCCTTCCCAATCCGTCTCATCGCATCCGCTGATAACGCGGATTGCTTCCTATCTCTCCCAGACAGATTACTGTCCGGCAGGGCTCTGTGGTGCCCACTGTAACATAAGTGTTTTATCTAAGCCTTTTATATTTTTTCTCATATTATTATAATGTATGATTCAAAATATGAAGCAGGTCCATAGCTTCAATGAACTACACCAAAGAATGCTACAGTGATAATGACATCCACTGTTGGAACCTTTCTAAGGGCCACTGTGATGTTTTTTTTTACCATCCAACCTATTCATTAGGTTATGCAGACGTGGATGAAGTGAAAACACAAATATCAGCTTGATCCGAAACTTCTCAAGCTGCCAAGAAGTTTTTAACGGTGGACGTTCAATCCCCACCTTATGGTCCAATTAATGCTTGGACTTGCTTCTTTTATTAGCTCACACCTTAAATGATCTGAAAAAGTTGATCGACGGTGTGGATCAAACACAAAGCATGGTGGGGCATAAAAAAGTTTCACCGGTTAAAAGTTGATTTTGTATTGTGCAAACAATTTAAAAGAAAAAATTGACGTAATAACTTAAAAAAGGGTAATTTTGGAAGCAAAAAAAAATTGTTTAATGAAATTTCACGGAGCGCATTCCGTGTTCACCGTTAAGCCAGACTCCTATCACGGAAAGAATTCAGTGGAAAACCACTTAGCGCTTTCCTTCTTCCGCGTTAACAATGCATTAACAAACATCACTAAACACGGAATATTTTTCGAATTCCGTGTTAAGTACAAAAATTCAGCGTTAACAAACACGCCCTTAGAAATGATTAAAATGAATTAGGAAACAAAACCTACAATTCTGTAAAATTGCATAAGTTGATTGAAGCCACCTTTAATTAGATCGATCTGGAACCAAAAACTATCTAGTAAACAAAGGCCAAAATATAAGATTTTCTCGATGGAATTGAGTGGGCTATCGATGGGATCAAGTGGTCTATCGATGCCATCGACAGACCCAATTATAGATAATTTAAAGACATTTGACAATAATTTCCACCATATTTTCAATTATCATAAATCATAGTTCTAAACTCCATCTCTAATTGCCTTCATCATAGCTCCACTATTGTTGTCGCTTCTTGTGTATAGTTTGACTTTGTCAAGCATTTTCTGCACACTCTTCCTTTGTCAAGCATTTTCCAAGTCCAGATAAATTGCACGAAACTTGAAATTGTATGTGGGAACTACCTTTGTAAACATGTCTGTCGGATTTACGCTTGTGTGGATCTTCTCAAGAGTCACTCAACCTTCCTCAACCACCTATTGACTAAAATGATGACGAACATCAATATATTTAGTACAAAAATGATAAACTAAGTTCCTCGCCAAATTAATTACGCTTTCGCTGTCACAATTTTCTAGCACGGCTTCCTGTTCAAGCACAAATTGATTTATCATCACTCTTAACCAAACACCTTCTTTGAATGCTTTTATTACTGTCATATACTCAGTTTCGGTTGTGGAAAGAGCCACCACATACTGAAACTTCAACATTCAATTGATCACTCTACCTGCTAGCACAAATGAGTAGCTGAAAGTTGATCTTTTGTTATCCATATTTCCTGCATAATTGACATCCACATAGCCTACAAACTTGTCCTCACACCTTTCAAACATCAAGACATAGTTTGTTGTATCTCGAATATAACAAAGTAACCATTTCATTTCTTCCCAGTATTGCTTGTCAGGGTTAGCCATGTATCTGCGCACAACACCCACTGCATGTGAAATATTAAGTCTCATAGAGACTATGACATATATCAAATTGACAAAACTCGAAAAGAGCACATACGATATTACTTGCTTTCTTTATTTGTAGTAGGTCATAATTCAGAAGCAAGCTTAAAGAAAGCAGCATGGAGTGTGCTAACCGGTTTCTCCATATCCATATTGAACTTAACTAATACATTTTCAAGGTATTTTGCCTACGATAACTGTATCCTGTTCCTCTGTTTTGTCTTTATAGCCCACAAATCTTTCTTTTCAAATGTCCATGGCAATTGAATTTTTAATGTATCGATCTCAGATATGCTATGGTTGGCAATAAGCATGTCATCTATGTGTAATACCAATATGATGAATTGTTCATCATTTAGTGTCTTATAATCGACATAATGATCGTATTCACTTCTAGTAAATGTCTGACCCATCATTAAAGTATCAAAACTTTTGTACCACTGCCTAGATAACTATTTCAAGCTGCATAATGACTTGCTCAACCTGTAAACTTTATTCTGTCCCTTTCACTTCGAACCCTTCTAGTTGCTTTATGTAAATCTACTCTTTCCACTCTCCATGAAGGAAAATAGTTTTCACATCCATTTGTTCCAATTCTAGGTTATATTGAAACCATCGCCAATCCAAATATGATAGACGCTTGCTTGACAACAGGCGTGAAAATCTTATTGAAGTGGACACCCTTCTTTTACGCATACCCTTTTGTGACTAATCTTGTCTTATATATATCGTATTAGTTCTTGTAAATCCACTTAGAACTTATCACTCTTACGCTCTACTATAAGCTCTACTAGCTCCCTTGTTTCATTCTTATAAAGGGAATACATCCTCATCATGCATGACCATTATCCACTTCTCAACATCAGAACAATCTAATGCTTTGTGGAAGGTAAATGAATCCCCCCATCCATAATGAGGGTGAATATAACATTCGAGTCATCCTTATATCGGATGACAATTTGCGATTTCTTAGCGAATTTCTTTTAAGAGGTAGTAGATCTTAGGGCTGAAAGTTGGGCGGGTTCAACCCGATCGACCCATGATCGACCCGACATTGGGTTGGGCTCGGGCAAGATATATTGGGTCCGATCTCGCGCTTGGGCTATACAAACACCAACCCAATAAAACTTGGGTTGGGCTCAAGTTGAGGTCACGGGTTGCCCGACCCAACCCGAACCTGATCAATATATAAGTTACTTATAAATTATAATTGAGTGTAGATCATTTTTGTGAAAGGCACACTTGTGATGTTGGGTCTCATTTGTCCACATCATTTCCAAGGACTCAAGCTAACAAGATATGTCGGATTTCTCTCTCTCAAATAGATTGCATGCTATGCTACATGACTTTTAAATGAGTAGTTGTCCTATATTTTAGCTTTTTTTTTTAAAAGAAAAAAAAATGAAGTTCTTTGTGATGAATAATCACATATGTAATTAATAAAATTATAGATATAAAAAATAGGTCCTATATTGAAATATAATAAACCAATATAATAACAAAATAACACGTATAATAAACCAATATAAAAAATAGCACGTATACACCCGACCAACCCGATCAACCCGACCGAGTCCGCTTGGGTTGGGCTTGGGTTGAGAATTCCCAACCCGAGATTGGGTTGGGTTGGGTTAGGGTTGAGGTATAGGAACCTTGGGTTGGGTTAGGGTTGAGCACCAACCTGACCCAACCCGCCCGACTTTCAGCCCTAGCGGCTCTACCTGCTCCTGTACCTCTTGCCTGCGGGTCAAGCTTTGTATGTGTATCTTCTTTTTCAATCTTAATATTAATAGCCATTGATTTTTCTAATTCCTTGTGTTCATCTTTACAGAATAAGGAATCTTCATCAAACATGACATCTCGACTAATTATGATCTTCTATGTGATTTGGTTGTATAGTCTAACCCTTTTACACCATCACCATAACTCTTAAAAATACATTTATTAACCATTTGGTTTAGCTTATATCTCTCAACTGACAGAATATAAGAGTAAGCGTCATAACCAAATACACATAACTGTGAGTAGTATACCACATGACCAACCCACACTTCTTTAGGAATCTTACAGTCTATCGGCATAGATGAGGACCGATTCACTAGTTAAGAAGTCCTGTAATGGCATTCGTCCATAACTCATTGCCAAATCAAACATTAATCAACATGCTTTGGGCTTTTTCTAAGAGAGTTTGATTCGTCCTTCTGCCACTTCATTCTGCTAAGAAGTGTGCCTCACAAGCATTTCTTCTTTGCAAAATTGATTGAATTCCTTTGAAGTGAATTCACCTCCGTTATTAGTCATTAAAATCGCAAGTTTATGCCTTGTCTATCTTTCAACTATCGTCTTCCATACTTTAAATGTGGAGAAAACATCGGATTTATTTTTAAGAAAATAAACGCACTTTTTTCTAAAGTGGTCATCAATGAATGAGACAAAATACGATGACCTTCCAGCAGAAACAACATGTGATGAGCCTCATACATCTAAATGTGCATACTCAAGGACACATTTTCAAACTCTTTTCAGTTTTAAAAGTTAGCCTTGATTGTTTACCATATATAGAATGCTTGCATATACTAAGTTCGATATTTTTAAAAATAAAAATCAAACAATGATCAGAAAGTACCTTCATGTCGCGGTTGCTCATGTGGCTTAGGCATGCATGCTACATTCGTGCCAAGTTGGATTCCTCTACAAACGTAGTAGCTCCACTCATTTTAGTGTTTTCGATCAACTTGTATAGGTTACTGTTCCACTGTTCTTTCATAACAATAATTACCCCTTTCAAAACTTTAAAGACCATGTCATAACCATTGACCTTGTAATCAATTGCCTCAAGAGCCCCTAGCGATATCAAATTCTTCCTGAGGTCCGGAACATGTTGAACATCTATCAAAATATGCTCCACCCCATCGAACATTCTGATGCGCGTTGAATCGATTCCAACAACTTTATATGCAACATCATTGCTCATAAAAACATGACCACCATTGTACTCACTATATGTGGTGAACTAATCCCTATGAGAAGTCATATGATATGAGGCCACTGAATTTAAAATCTAGTTGTTACTAAGGTAACCAGATTTAGATGCGGTGAAAACATCACCACCATCCACCTCCTCACATGATTGCATTGTGTTGACCTCTTTTAGTGCATTCTCTAATTTTTCTGTCGTTTGAGCCTTAGGGTTACTGCAATCTTCTTCATATGCCCTGTCATCCCACAATTATAACACTTCATCTTGCATTCCAATTTGGATCGTGATCGAGAATTTTCTCTCTTTTTATATTCCTTCTCCTAGCAACCAACACATCTGTAGATGTACCTCCATTACTTTCTTTCTTAACTACTTTCATAAAGGGCTCAGATGACAGCCTCCACATCGATGTTATTCCTATTGTGGATCAACTTGTCTACCAGATTCTCAAAAATTGGTTGAAGCGAATTTACGAGAATCAAGGCTTGATCTTCCTCTTTGATCTTAACACCCACATTCGTTAGTTTATATATACAGTAACTACTGAAAGTGCTCATGTGTTCATTAATGTCGGACATCTTTGTTATCTTAAAATTATAGAATTGCTTCTTAAGATACAAACGACTACGTAAGGATTTCTTTGTTTACAAACTATTTAATTTCGTCCATACTCGTGCGACAGTCTTTTGATACAGGACATTATATAAGAGATTGTTTGTTAGACATAATTGTATCGAGATTGTAGCCTTCTCGTCTAGTTCATCATACTCTTCATCAGTCATAGATGCAGGACTCTTCGCCTTGCTATGGAGAACGTGTTACAATCTTTGTTGAAATAGGATGCCTCTCATCTTAACCTTCCATAGTTCAAAGTTATTTTTCCTAGTGAAATTAGCTGTTTCATACTTAATATTAGATCCCTTCAAAATATTTTTTCATATTAAAAAAAAATTCAAAACCCCAACATTAGCTTTGATATCACTTGTTGGCAGGATGTACGAAAGCAACCCTGAGTTAGAATCAAACAATAAGAGATTGAACAAACCAAACGCGAAAAAACCTCTGTGAGAAAAAAAAATTCTTATATAAAGGGGCATTAAATCCACTATGATAATCGATGTTATAAGAGATAGGAGAGCTTACCAATCCGAGAATACACCCCAAATATTACAAAAACCCTACTTTTGAACTCTCTTTGCTCCCTAAAAGCCCTAACCACGTTTCCAAAATCAAAATATTCTATTACAAACCCTTAAAATTGATTTAAAATAAATTAAGAAATAAAACCTGTAATTATGAAAAACTGCGTAGGTCGGTCGATGGGAGCTTCGATCATATCGAGTGTCATCGATGACTTATCGATGGGATCGAAGCCACCTTCGATCAAATCGATTTGGACCCAAAAATCGTTTAGCAAGCAAAGATCAAAATATGAAATTTTCTTGATGGGATCGAGTGGTCAGTCAATTCCATCGACATACCCATTTACAAATAAATTAAAAACATTCAACAATAATCCAACCATGTGACCTGCTTGTTGATTAGACATGGAAAAGGTGGACCCCACCATGAAAGATCGATCATATGTCTTAGAAACTAGGTAGATACACTCGTTGGGTGGTCTACGTGTTGAATCAAACAATCGGTTATCACTTCTATGGAGTGGGCCAGCCTAAGTTTCCTTCTCCGGTGATCTTCACAGTGGGGCCACCCAAATTCAGCTTGCTTTAGGTCGGGTTCGGATTGCGTTGGATCCAAGTCTGAGTTTTAGGCCTCGATAAATTGGGTCGGACCTGGCCTGCGATACTTAACTGTCAACTCTAACAAAAACTAGGCTTGTCCACTCATCAAACTTCAACACCATTGAAATGGTCGAACTCAACATAAAAGTATGGCCAACCTCGTGATTGGAATGGTCGAACTCAACATACAAGTATGGCCCACCTCGTGAGTGGATCATAGCTTGATCTTTATGAAGGGTGATCTTCATGGTGGTGTACGTCTAGCTTTCCACAGTGCAGATGTCTTGTAGAGGTGGTGTGTTAGCATGATCAGTTGAATATCTTCATAAGTTGTATTGTTTCTTGGAAGTGTTTGGTTCTCTCAGAGTCAAATGCCTTGCCAAGAGAACTCTCTCGCATATAAGCTACTCTATTTTCCCTATTCTTCTGTTAAACTCAGTGTGGGGGAGTAATTTTTTGAAACCTTGTAATTTGTGTTGGCTTATTTCTTTTTTTTCCCCATGCGTTCGAGCTTTGTGGGGTCCACCCGTGATGTCTATGTACAGTCTAAACCATGCTTGTATAAGCTGTGCTACATCTTCAACTCACATCACAAGAATCATTTTGATCCAAGACTCAGGTGGGACACACTGCACAGAGAATATATACAATCCCATTTAAATCCTATACTTTCACATGGTGTTGCTCACTTAAGTATTTTAGTAGTCTATTTTTCAGCACATCTGTCTAATTTGGTCTGTCTCACATGATGACTGGTTTGGATGGATGTAAAAGACACGGTGAAACTAATTCCATCTAAAAATTTCTATGATAGGGGTCGCCTTTCCTAGTGTCCTCCATTTTCAATTTGGTGTGACCCACTTGATAGATAGTGTTGGATTTTGGAATCTAGGCCTACCATGACTAAGTTCATTAGATGTAAGGTTTGGATTCCATGTAGACATCACCATGCACCCAACAAGGTTATAAAGTAGAGCAGCTTAACTGTATTCAAGGGCATATGCACTCTTTTATTCCTTCGTATTTCATCACATGGTAGGTGGCATATTACCCAAGAAAGCTTACACTTAAGGAACTTTGAAATGTTGAACGTGAAGTGGTCACTGCCCCTTCACCATCTTTATGTGGTTTACTTGTATTTTCAACATCTTTGTGTAGTTTACTTGTATTTTCAATTCAAGCAAGTGAGGCCATTGTGTGAACCCTCGGAGTTCTTTGCACATGTCCCATCTCAGAGGAGGGACGTGAATTCCTAAACGCTAATGTGACCTAATGATAGTGTGCCATGTATACTTGCTAGATTTGGGCTTCATAGTGAAATGCAAAGATTTTCTGGTGTGAAATGTTGATATTATCTTTTTTCATTGAGGACCATACATCTAACAATCAAGTTGTTGGTGTATTTTTATGGGACGGCTTCTCCGAGATGGATCTTCTTCCACCTGCACAATCGACAATATCAAGGGGACCCTGGCTAGAGCCGGGGAGCCTCCGATGCTTAAGTCAGTCATCTGATCAATGGTAAAGGATTTTTTGAGTTCTGTATTGCGTACCTCTCTCTGTCAAAAGCTTGGATATTTATAAATCTTGGGAATCCTCACCATAAGAGGATTCTTCTCCTGATTAATCGGAGATTTACTCCTCTTCGTTGATTGCTCTCGATCCCGAGAATCTCGAGATCGGATACCCGTATTCCTGGATTTTCGGAGCAGTCTTTGCATTCATTCCGCCTTCTCTTGTCTCGGCTCGGTCGTTACCGACTCTAGGAGAGTCGACCGACTCAGGAGGATAAGTTCTCTGCCTTCTCATGGACGGAATAGTCTCGGTGTTTGTCCGTCATCCTTCCTTAGTCCTTGACCGACAAAACCAACTCGTTAAGTCGGTATTATTCTATCGGTTGGGTGGCTTAGAACAGGCTCGGCCTTCTATAGGCTTATGCTGATGAGGTTATCACTCCGATAGAGTAACTTTAATCGTCTTTTGCTTATGCCCCTTGGCCTATCCTTTATTCTCTCGGCTTTGACCGTTGTCTCGGACTCTTCGGGCAGTGCCAACAGAGCCGACCTACTTAGAGTCCGAGTCTCCAGACTTAACATATTTTTCCCCAACAGTAAGCCCCCCTTACTCCTTGTGTCGTTCACGGCATCAAGAGGTAACGAGTTTTTAGGTCGGTTTGTATTTGAGTCCGAGGTAATGATGAGGCGTTTAATGCTCTTTGTGTCGTCCCTGACGTGCGATGATGCGTCTCCCGAGGCCGCACGTGCAGCCAACTGTCAGGTCGTTTCGTTCGCGTATGAGATTTGGACGCGTGGCGACGACGTTACCGCTGTCAGTCAGAGTGCGCCACGTGTTGAGTGGGAGAGTCGAGATGAGCGATGTTTCTCTTTTTGATTAAATGCCCTGCCACGTAGCACGACTATAAAAAGGCCGGGCGGGAGATCAGGTCGGAAGAAGCGAATCTCCTAATCTCTCAGTCGGCTCCCGAGCCAGGACCCGTAGCAGAAGAGGTCCCGAGGCCGAGAGAGGTCACAAGTGGAGAATCCTCGAGAGGGGAGATGACTCAACAGGAATCTCCCTTCTCCAAGGTTATCTCGGGGATGATCCCTTGGGCCATCGCTCATGGGATCGAGAGAGATTTTGTAAGCTTCTACAACGCGTCGACTCTGCAGACCCTCGGGCATACGGTGAGGTTCCTTTTCGAGGTAAAACTCTTCCTTTTCTCTTTTCTGTTACTCTCGACTGAATCCTTGCTTACAGCTTGTTATCTTTCGTTCGCAGTTGGCCCCCTGCGTCGTTAAGGCCTGCTTAGAACTGTTTGCTGCTAAAAAACTCTTGGCCGAGGAAGAGGGTCGCAGGGAGATCGCCGAGGGTCGTATCGGCATTATGACTGGCGATCTGTCAATCGCTAGGAAGGCAGCCGAGGACGCAAGGATGGTTCTTGAAGGAGCCAGAGCCGACAATGCCCATCTGACCTTACTTCTAAAGGAGGCTGAGGAAAGGCATCAACATCTTCTTCAAGTCCATAGCACGTTGTAACACCCTGAAAATCGGGGGTCGTGTAGAAACCTGACTCCCGAGTTCCAGACCATCACTTATGCAACAAATATAATTATGATTCAATGTTGTCTGAGTTAAAGCATTCATATGAGTAAGATTATACCAAAACTGCAATTCATACTCCAGATCCAGTGATAAAATGTAAGCGGAAGACTAAAAAATATATATATCACTATACAAAAATAAAATAATCTCAAACTGTCTCCAAAGTATGAATACATCACTGAGTCTCATATACATGTCATAAAGCAAGAAATAAATGTCAGGTGATAATCTAACTAGCATGTCTCGCCGATCCAGGCCACCTACGCAAAGCCGTCGGAGAACTGCATATACGAGAACTCATCCTGATCCTCGTAGTAATCCGGCTCAGCATCCTGAATCTCTTCATCACCTGCATCTAAGACAGGGTCTGGTGGTGTTGCAAACACAGTCCCGTAACGTGGGAGTGAGCGATCAACTCAGTGGAATAATAGAGCAAAGATTATCATGTTATCAAATTAATCACGCGTTAATAGTAAAGAAAACAATCAACCATCCCTAGGTACTGTTGTTCATACAAGCATGAAATGACATGATGGATGCCCTCACCGACGTACTCCCTCATGTGGCACCATCTGCGTCCGCGACATGCTTTCTTCCCGCAGTGCTCCACATCTTCCAAGCACATGCAGTGCGATATGGATAATGATTACCGGGTTGTTATTAGTCCTTTTTATACAGCAGGATTGGAAAACTAAGGTACTTCCTTATATCAATCCCAACACAGATCCTGTCTAGGCTCGTCACTCCTAGTAATCATATACGATGTTATATTTGTATGTCGCTGCAAGGGCTACCAGGGCTGTTGCTCGTACTCGTTGCACCGCTCCCCCATCACCTTATCAATACAGGCCTAATGTACTCTCGTCGCTACGGAAGGGTCGTCGCCTCCCGTAGACTCAGAATACGCTCGCGGTCACTACAAAGGGTTCGTCACCAATCAAAGCAGGCCGACAGCTCGAATGTAGTGTCCCATACCACACAATCAGCTCACGAGTTAAATGTGCTCACTGGTCACTACGGGGAGGTTTGTGGCCCCAGCGTAGGCCGATAGCTCGACCACGGTGTCCTATACCACCATGCCCGACTCATAAGTCTTATGGATTAAGGTACCATGGTTAACAGAATTTTCAATGGTAAGTTCAGTACCCTAGGTTCAAGCAGTTATGACTCATACAGGGTGAACATACAGTGGCCAGTTGGGTTACTTGACGGACTCGACTAGTACGAGCGCATCTCAAGCTGAGCGACATAAAGTGCATAAAACACTTCGTGTGGCCTAACCACTGCCGCCAACTCAAAACACGACTCGTGTTCATCGACGCGTCCTTCGTGGCAAATAGAAGCCAACCACGAATTCAATCCATTACCGACTACCTGGACTAGGTCATAGCCCCAAGTATTTGTAAATCCACATCAATAATCATATGAGAGTAATAGAAATGAAATACAACAATACAAGCATGTTAACACATGTTATAGCATACAAAGTAAGCAAATCAATCCAACACATGTATTCCATACATATAAGGAAATCAATTCATATGGCAAACATGATGGAAATCATATACGTCCGCATATTAATTGAGAATTGAATCTCAAAACTAATTCACAACACCATTTACTCAATACATACTAATACAAACATTTATACATACACTTAGTCTACACACTTTAGTCTACATAGCGTATGTCGACTCAAAGTGCGCATTAGGGAGAATCTCTTCGCCAAACAGATCATGCACGCATTCCTAGTATCCTAACACGACAAATAATCATGACAAACATTTCAGCAAAATATGAACGTAAATAGTATTTCCTACAAATGATTAAAATACCCTGAATCTCTTCCATACGCAGTCGAAATGGAAAATGGACAACGTGTTCTACATGTCAAACGGCGTGTTCGTCGATAATCTACTATTAAACGACATTGAAAGCTTTGAAATCGGTCAATCAAAGCGTCTAAAATCCGCACCTTTCGCCTTAAACGTGTATCAATTCGAATAGAACGTATACGCTTCGTTAACGGCGTAACGGCGACCTAATGCACAAGATAAGTAAGCTACTTCGCTATTGAATCAAAGGAATCCCTAAATCAGCAAGTGGTTAGGGTTTTCTTACCTAAAAGTGCATTAGAAATCACCGGGAAAGTGATTTGAATGCATTGCTTTGGTACGTGCAAAAGATGGAGCAAACAGCATGAAGTTCTCTCATAAAGTCTCTCACAATCTCTCACTTTCTCTCTCTCTCTTTTTAGGGTTTCAAGCAAATTCAGATGGGAGAGATATGAGAGGGTTTAAAGCCCTTATATAGGATAAAAACTAACCTAAATAGACTTGGGAACAAAGTATACTTGAGTTATAACCAAATCGAGACTTTTTCGATTCAAAAGAGTGTTTCGAGAGGTCCCCTGGCCGAGCGCGGTCGGACTTAAGCTCATGCCTACTGGATCTTGCTCACACGAAGTTTTCAGACCCGTAGAGTTTCCAGATCGCACGTGGTGGTCCATTTTCAGTTCAGCAGTCATCGTACCTAAATCAGGTCTACAAGTCTCATGATATGAAAGAGAAATTTTTCCTGATCCGAGGGTGAAATTTGGCTTAATTCTGACGGTTAGAACACTTAATAATAACGCGCAACGACACGAGCCAGATTTGGAATTAATTTCCTAAACCTTTTACCGTATTCTCACTCTCTTCAGTCCAGGCTCAATGAAATAGCCTCTGAACATCGGTTGGGCTTGATTTTCGAAACGATTGTCAAGTCCAGCCAAGCGGTCATAACGGTCTAAGATTGTAGATATCGGACTTTCTACGCGCGGTCTAAATCCAATATGAAGTTTCAAAGGGTTCCTAAGAGCAAACGGGTTTAGAGTTTGATCCTAGATTTCAGGGTATTATAGCATCATTGATTCTACAAGTTTTGGGTCTTACAGAACGTATTTAAAGCGATCGATGCTAATTTCACAGCTAATCTAGCGTAGCGCTAGTTAACTTACGTTTATTTTCTAAAAGAATTAATTCTATGAGATTTCTAGTCAAGTTGGTACTCGAGTCTTTGTATGGATTTTTCTAAGGCGTTACAATCTACCCCCCTTAACAATAAATTTCGTCTTCGAAATTTGTACCTTTTCGTACTCCTCGAGAAGCTGTGGGTAGTTCTTTCTGATCTCAGCTTCCGTCTCCCAAGTAGCCTCTTCTTTAGAGTGATGCGTCCACAACACCTTCACAAGGGGGATGACCTTGCTACACAGTACCTGCTCCTTCCTGTCTAGTATACGCGCCGATCGCAGTACATATGTAACATCCTCACCTAACTGCACCTGCTCCCATCGAATGATATGGGAAGGATCAGGAACGTATTTCTTCAGCATGGAAACATGAAATACGTTGTGTACACTCACGAGAGGTGTAGGCAAAGCCAGACGGTAAGCCACTGCACCCACTGTCAAGAATCTGGAATGGACCAATGAATCGCGGTGCTAGTTTTCCCTTCTTCCCGAACCGAAGGACTCCCTTCATAGGGAAAACTCTCAAAAACACGTGATCCCCAACCGCGAACTCTAGCGGGCGCCGTCTCATATCGGCATAACTCTTCTGTCTGCTCTGCGCTATAAGTAGCCGGCTTCTGATAATATCAATCTTCTCCGACGTCGCCTGCACTAACTCTGGGCCAATTAATCTGCGCTCACCGACCTCTGCCCAGCAATGCGGTGATCGACAAGGTCGCCCATACAAGGCCTCATAAGGTGTCATACTGATACTCGCCTGGAAACTGTTGTTGTACGCGAACTCTGCATATGTAAGACAATCATCCCAACTGTCTTTGAAATCTAATACGCAAGCCCGTAACATGTCCTCTAGAATCTGGTTCACCCGCTCTGTCTGTCCGTCTGTCTGTGGGTGGAAGGCAGTACTGAACTTCAGCTTCACACCCATAGCCTCCTGAATGCGAGTCTAGAAAATAGAAGTAAAGCACGTGTCTCTGTCGGACACAATCTCCAAGGGAATTACATGCAAACGCACGATCTCTCTGATATACAGCCTGACTAACTCATCTGCAGAGTTTGTAACTTTGATCGGTAGGAAGTGCGCCGACTTCGTCAGACGGTCGACGATCACCTAAATAGAATCATGTCCCTTCCTCGTCTTCGGCAGTCCCGAGATGAAATCCATGGAAATGAAATCTCACTTCCACTCAGCTATAGGTATAGGCTGAAGGAGTCCAGGAGGTCGGCGATGCTCTGCCTTCACCTGCTGGTAAGTGAGACAACGGGACACGAACTCTGCGATGTGGGTCTTCATACCATCCCACCAATAGGTCCTCCTCACGTCGTGATACATCTTGGTGCTGCCTGGATGCATCGCAAGTCTGGTACAATGCGCAGCCTCGAGAATCTCTCGTCTCAAGTCAGGGATATCTGGGATGCATAGGCGGCCACGATAACGTAAGCCCCCATCCGTGCCAACTCGCCACTCAGCGTCTGCATCATCACTGGCCTGCTCTCGAAGCTCAATCAGACGCACATCATCCCTCTGCGCCGCGATGACTCTGTCATCGATAAAAGATCGCACCTGCACATGTGTGATAAACTCATATGGCTCCTCCACAGTGAGTTTCTGCTCAAAGTCTCGCAAAAACTCAACCATGTCCCACTCAGCAACCATCAGCGGAGCCGCAAACTCTATCACCTTCTTGCGGCTCAACGTGTCAGCCAAAAGGTTCGCCTTGCCCGGATGGTAGGAGACTTCGAACTTGAAGTCCTTCAAAGTCTCCATCCATCGCCGTTGCCTCATATTCAAGTCTCGCTGCATGAATATGTACTTGAGGCTCTTGTGGTCGCAAAAGAGTTCGAACTCCTATCCATAGAGGTAATGTATCCAGAGCTTCAATGTGAAAATGACGGCTGCCAACTCAAGGTCGTGTGTAGGGTAATTCTCCTCGTGCTTCCTTAATTATCTCGAGGCATACGAAATTACCCTGTCCTTCTGCATAAGGACACAGCCCAAACCAATGCTAGACGCGTCAGTATATATCGTGTATCTAACCCCTTGCTCTGGTAATACTAGCACAGGGGCGGACGTCAACCTGTCCTTCAGCTCCTGAAAAGCTGTCTCCGCCTTATCATTCCAGGCGAACTTCACATCCTTCCGTGTCAATTGAGATAGAGGTCTGGCGTCTTCAAGAAATCTCGAATGAAACATCTATAGTAGCTTGTCAAACCTAAGAAACTCCTCACCTCAGTGACAGAACCAGGCTGCTCCCAGTCCTAAACTGCAGCTACCTTAGACAGGTCAACTGTCATCCCATCCTTGGACACCACGTGTCCCAGGAACTTCATTTCCTGCTTCCAGAAGTCACACTTCTTATACTGTGCGAACAAATGATGCTGTCTCAGTGTATCCAAGACTAATCGCAAGTGCTCCTCATGCTCCTCTCGACTCCTGGAGTATACCAAAATGTCGTCTATGAACACGATGACAAATCGATAGAGGAATGGCCGAAATACCCTGTTCATCAGATCCATGAACACGGCTGGTGCGTTCGTGAGACCGAACGACATCACAAGGAACTCGTAGTGGCCAAAGCTGGTCCTGAAGGCTGTCTTCTGCACGTCCTCATCCCTGACGCGCAACTGGTGATACCCTGACTGAAGATCAATCTTCGAGAAGTACTGGGCCCCTCTCAACTGATCAAACAAGTCGCCTATCCTGGGCAAGGGATATCGGTTCTTCACCGTAATCTGGTTCAGCCTGCGATAATCAATACACAATCGTATAGAACCATCCTTCTTCACAAATAGTACTGGTGCTCCCCAAGGAGACACACTCGGTCGAATGAAGCCAACCTCCAACAGATCATTAATCTGTTTTCTCAACTCCTCCATCTCACATGGTGCCATGCGATACGTCGGCAGTGAGACGGGCGTGGAACCAGGCACCAGATCGATAGTAAAATTGATCTCTCGCTGAGGCGGCAAACCAGGAATCTTCCTGAACAGATCTCCAAAATCACGGACTACAGGCATATGCTCGAGCGTCGAGGCATCGACGTCCTGCAATAAGGATGCGTAGCTAAGTATGCGGAAGGGGAGATTTACTAGCACTGAAAATGTAAAGGGCGTGCCCTCCTGCTCATAGACTGTCACCGTACGGGTCTTGCAGTCAATCTCGGCCCTCCCTGCAGTCAACCAATACATGCCAAGAATGACGTCGAGATAATAAAGAGAAGGGTCGACGACAAGATCAAGAGCCATCGTCCTGCCCCCAGATCCACCAAACAACCCTCACACATCATAGTGGCATCTGAAAAAGTCCCGTGCGCTGTAAGGACTCGCACTCCATCCATCCGAATAGTCGGTAGCCCAAGACGCCTGACTATAGAATGCGATATCAAAGAAATCATGGATCTAGTATCCACCATCACAAGTATAGGAGTACCTCTAATATGGGCGGTGACCTCAAAGGCCCAAGGCTGAGTAGTCTCTGTCTCGGCGGCCTCAGCTGTCAAGGCATGTACCCGTGCCTGCTGTGGACGGTTCGGCCGCGGTACCATGGGCCGTTGAGTCTGCCGGAACAGAGGTACGGGAGGTCTGAAAGAAGGATGCGCAGGAGCCAACCGTAGGGGTAGAGCAGATAAAGCCTGTGGGCATGGATGGTCGATCTTCTGCAGCGGCGAAAACCCACTGTCTCTCATCCGAGCGAAACAGTTCCCCACAGTGTGACCCGGTCTCCCTCATAAGTACATGACAAATCGGGGCGCCTTGTCGAAAGTACTGGCGCTGTAGCCCTAGGAGGAGGGTTGATGCGAGGCCTCTTGCCAACAAATGGCCTATCCTACATATCCGGTCGTGGTCTAGCAACCATAGGGCCATGAGATCGTGCCAAGCGATCAACATCCTGCTCTGCCCTCATGGACATATGTATCAACTCTACATAGGAAGGTATGCTGATGCAGCACATCTTCGACCGAATGTCCGGTCGCAAGCCCTCAGAAAATCGGCGTATGTGCATCTGCTCATCAGCAAGTATAGTCAGGACGTATCTGCCCAACTCAGTGAACCGATACTCATACTCTGTGACTATCATGCCTTCCTGCCTGAGGCGTAGAAACTCGTTCTCCCGCTCGTGCCTGTAAGTCTGGGGATAGTATTTCTCGTGGAAACGGAACTCGAACGCTGCCCAAGTCCAGATGTAGTCAGCAGCCACTGTCCGCAATACACTATCCCACCATAGACTGGCCTCTCGCTCGAACATGAACGTGGCCAACTCAACCTGCTCAGACTCCGAGCAGTGCAGCATCCTCAATATCTTCGACACCCGGTCGAGCCAATACTCGGCCTCTTTTGGTCTGTGAGAACCCGTAAAAGTAGGAGGCCGCAAGCACTGGAATCGCTCGAGTAGGCCCCATGCATCAGTAGTATGCCCCGTAGGGTAAGCAGAGGGTGCAGGATGAGCCATGCCCTCATCCTGAGTCGAAGTACCAGCATCCTCAGCAGGATGCACAGACAGTGCAGGTGGAGTCGCACTCCCACCCTGGCCTATGGCCCCTGCTATCATAGTCAAGAGCTGCTGGTGCTGCTAATGCTTCATGGCCATCAACTGCTCAAACCTATCAGGAGGTGGAGCATGCTGCGACACATACTGCGTCGAGGAAGACGCACGATACTGCTCTCTGACAGGTTGTGTGAAAGGCGGCGGTCCAACTGTAGGACCTGTAGAGGGCTGAGACTCAGGTGTAGTCTCAGGAATCGGGCTGAGACCCTGTGTAAGTCGTGCCGTGCTCCGCGTAGCCTTAGGCGGCATTCCCTATATTCAAAATAGGGCGCAACTTTGTCAGTTTCAGCATTAGCACAAACACATCGCAATCATTCACATAATAAACCGCAGAATTCCATGCATTCCATTAAATCAAAATTTGTCACAATACAAGAGATATATCCTTACATGCATCATGGCAAGAAACACATGGAAACTAAGTTAGCCGAAGCTACAATTGCAACATAAGAAAACTATTAGCCTTCTCAGGCTTACACACAGAAAGCAGGAAACAAACCAACTATAACCAACAACATCTAAAACCTAATCGCTAATCCAAGTCTGGCGATGGAGGAGGAGCACCCTTATCCTGCAGACAATACAGGATGGCCTTCAAAGTACGAGTCACCTTACCAAATTTTCATTTCATGGCGGCCTTGGTATCTTCAAGATCTTGTTTCACCTCAGCCCGAAGTTCTTGGACTTCCCGTCGCAAAGCAACCTGACTCTCCTCAAGTCGGGCTATATGAGCATCCCTAGCAGCCTGAGTCGCAGTAGGAGGACTCTTAACAGTATCCTGAGCCTCCTCTTCCTCTTCTTCATGGACTTCTTCCTCTATTTCTGCCCCAGCTTCTTTTTCACTATCATATTCGCCCTCACTGTCATCATCAAGCTGAGCCTCACGTTGTCGAGGCCCTATCTTCATCTAGTTCATGGTATCCTCATTAATGAAGTGAATCGGCACAGGCATCTCCGGCCCAAGTCTGTAAGCAAACTCAAGCGCGATCTTGCATATGAGTCGGCCAAAGGGAAGTGACTCAGACGTTCTTCTCGACTTCGCTATGAGGACGATTTGTCGCAACACAAAGGTGGCCATGCATATATTCTCTCCCTGGCCCACCAGATACAGGAAATCGACCATGAGACGCGTACATTCACTGCAGTTGGTCGACCTAGGATACACATTGAACGTGCAAATGTGATGCAGCAGACGAAAATCATCTGACATATGGGACGCTAAGAGGCTCTTGTTATGCTGCCATGGAACCAAACCACCACATAGGAACTTGGTGGGGCGATTTCGCTCACGAACACTCTTCAGATTCTTAGCGCTTGGATATACCTCTCCAAGAGGCACCTTCAGAAGTCGGGCGATCAATCGAACGTCGATGGTGGCTTCCCGGTCTCTATTAAAGGGAATCCTGAACTGCAATGGCTCCAACGTAGGAGCCCTACTATGAGCATAGAAGGCACGAACAGTACTCACGTTCGCACGAGACTGGGCTTCAAAGAACGGACCCCAATTGGCAGCTTTAATGCGCTCAAACAACAAAAATTCACCAAAGAGCCGCTCATCCACATGCGCCTCAAACAAAACCTTACGATCAGTATACGCACCGTGAGCCAAGTTTGCCAACAGTGCTCGCCCTATGTGAGCACGGGGATCCAAATCCCGCTTTGTGTGAAACTCACGAGCGGCACTTGGACTTGCGGAGGCGCTTGAACTAGCAGCACCACCTCTCGGCTTCCTCGAACGTGAAGGGCGACTAGGCCCAGCTTCATCTACGGCGGTCTTCCTCTTTCCCATGAGAGACAGGATGGTGGAAAGAGAGAAAAAGGCTAAAATAGCCTCAACAAAAGCCATGAAAAGTAGAGGAAATGGGGAGAAAGGGCTGCCCTAATGGACTGAATCGAATCTAGGCCCTGTTGAGGGGTAAATCAAGTTCCCAAAGGCTGGATTTTCAAAGAGAAAAGAGTAAGATAAGATGGAATAGAGGTCCACACGATTTTCAGCCTTTAATGGAGGTTGGAAGAGCTTTCACGGACGAAAATGGAGAGGAAAGGGACTGTGAACAGCTGTAAATGGATGGGCTGGCGTCGGTTGAGGGAGAAAATAGGATGGGAGAGGTTTGGCACCGGGATTTGAGACAGAGGCAGCAAGAAAACTGAAAAGGGAGAGCTTGGAGGACGTTTTTGTGAAGGAAGTGAGGTTTTGAGGATGATTTAAGGGTCGGCCCACATATGGGAGGGGTGCCCTACCCATCTAAGGGCGTCGACCCGAAGTTCAGCCCGAGTGTGGCCCACCGTACGACGAGCCCTCGCCGAACCGGCGAGGTCCTCGATGGTGAAATCGTAATCCGGCAATTCCGGCCACATGGGCTGGGTTCCCCCTACCCTGGAGGTCCCAAATATGTGTGGGTCCCACCCTAGTTCATTAGATTTTAGCCTGGATAGGCCCATGACTCCATTTGGGGCATTTCGGGGCCAGTTTGTAAACCAGAATGAATTTATACATCATGTAGCATATGATTTTGGGGTAGGAGAGGCTAATCCATCCAACTAACCTATTTATTACAAGAGATTCCATAATTAGAATAACTAAAAGTCCAATTCTTATATATATTACTATTTATAGTAAAATTTTTGTTTAAGTATGATTCACTATCCTTCACACATTAGGATTTATGTGTAGTAAGAAAGGACTTAGAAAAAGTTGAAGAATGGGGTGGTGAAAGGAAAGATTCTAAAGGAATTAGATGAAAAGGGGTTTTAAGCCTTGAGATTGAGTGTAAGGGTTGTGGTTGCCCCACAACCAAAGGACATGCATTTTCAGGTTTAGAATTTTTCAGGGAACGTCTCAAACCCGTCGACTAACTACCTAGAAGCGACTTAGGTCACTTCACGCGACCGAAGATATGTTATGGACTCAATCACCATATAGTCTCACCTGTTAGTGAAACTTGGGATTCTAATGTGGTTTCTAAATTTCCATCACCCCCTTCCTGAGTCAGAGTGCATCAGTGTGTATTGTGTTACCATAACCCAGGTCCGGTTTAATCCAAATCATGCTCTGATACCAACTTGTAATACCCTGAAAATCGGGGGTCGTATAGAAACCTGACTCCCGAGTTCCAGACCATCACTTATGCAACAAATATGATTATGATCCAATGTTGTCTAAGTTAAAGCATTCACATGAGTAAGATTATACCAAAACTGCAATTCATAATCCAGATCCAGTGATAAAACGCAAGCGGAAGACTGAAAAATATATATATCACTGTACAAAAAGAAAATAATCCCAAACTGTCTCCAAAGTATGAATACATCACTGAGTCTCATATACATGTCATAAAGCAAGAAATAAATGTCAGGTGATAGTCCAACTAGCATGTCCGGCCGATCCAGGCCACCTACGCAAAGCCGTTGGAGAACTGCATATACGAGAACTCATCCTGATCCTCGTAGTAATCCGACTCAGTGTCCTGAATCTCCTCATCACCTGCATCTAAGACAGGGTCTGGTGGTGTTGCAAACACCGTCCCGTAACGTGGGAGTGAGCGATCAACTCAGTGGAATAATATATCAAAGATTAGCATGTTATCAAATCATTCACGCGTTAATAGTAAAGTAAACAATCAACCATCCCTAGGTACTGTTGTTAATGCAAGCATGAAATGACATGATGGATGCCCTCACCGACATACTCCCTCATGCGGCACCATCTGCGTCCGCGGCATGCTTTCTTCCCGCAGTGCTCCACATCTTCCAGGCACATGCAGTGCGATATGGATAATGATTACCGGGTTGTTATTAGTCCTTTTTATACAGCAGGATTGGAAAACTAAGGTACCTTCCGTATATCAATCCCAACACAGATCCTGTCTAGGGTCGTCACTCCTAGTAATCACATACGATGTTATATTTGCAGGTCGCTGTAAGGGCTGCCAGGGCTGTTGCTCGCACTCGTTGCACCGCTCCCCAATCACCTTATCAATACAGGCCTAATGTACTCTCGTCGCTACGGAAGGGTCGTCACCTCCCGTAGACTCAGAATACGCTCGCGGTCACTACAAAGGGCTCGTCACCAATTAGAGCAGGTTGACAGCTCGAATGTAGTGTCCCATACCACTACAGTCGGCTCACGAGTCAAATGTGCTCACTGGTTACTACGGGGAGGTTTGTGGCCCCAGCGTAGGCCGACAGCTCGACCACGGTGTCCCATACTACCATTCTTAGCTCATGAGTCTTTATGGATCAAGGTACCATGGTTAACAGGGTTTTCAATGGTAAGTTCAGTACCCTAGGTTCAAGCAGTTATGACTCATACATGGTGAACATACAGTGGTCAGTCGGGTTACTTGACGGGCTCGACTAGTACGAGCGCATCTCAAGCTGAGCGACATGAAATGCATAAAACACTTCGTGTGGTCTAACCACTACCGCCAATTCAAAACACAACTCACGTTCATCGACGCGTCCTTCGTGGCAAATAGAAGCCAACCACGAATTCAATCCATTACCGACTACCTGGACTAGGTCATAGCCCCAAGTATTTGTAAATCCACATCAATAATCATATGAGAGTAATAGAAATGAAATACAACAATACAAGCATGTTAACACATGTTATAGCATACAAAGTAAGCAAATCAATCAAACACATGTATTCCATACATATAAGGAAATCAATTCATATGGCAAACATGATAGAAATCATATACATCCGCATATTAATTGAGAATTGAATCTCAAAACTAATTCACAACACCATTTACTCAATACATACTAATACAAACATTTATACATACACTTAGTCTACACATTTTAATCTACATAGCGTATGTCGACTCAAAGTGCGCATTAGGGCGAATCTCTTCGCCAAACAGATCATGCACGCATTCCTAGTATCCTAACATGACAAATAACCATGACAAACATTTCAGCAAAATATGGACGTAAACAGTATTTTCTACAAATGATTAAAATACTCTAAATCTCATATGTTCCATACGTAGTCGAAATGGAAAACGGACAACATGTTTTACATGTCAAACAGCGTGCTTGTCGATAATCTACTATTAAACGACATTGAAAGCTTTAAAATCAGTCAATCAAAGCGTCTAAAATCCGCACCTTTGGCCTTAGATGTGTATCGATTCGAATATAACGTATACGCTTCATCAACGGCGTAACGACGACCTAATGCACAAGATACGTAAGCTACTTCGCTATTGAATCAAAGGAATCCCTAAATCAGCAAGTGGTTAGGGTTTTCTTACCTAAAAGTGCATTGGAAATCACCGAAAATGTGATTTGAATGCGTTGCTTTGGTACGTGCAAAAGATGGAGCAAACGGCAGGAAGTTCTCTCACAAAGTCTCTCACAATCTCTCACTTTCTCTTTCTCTCTTTTTAGGGTTTCAAGCAAATTCGGATGGGAGAGATATGAGAGGGTTTAAAGCCCTTATATAGGCTAAAAACTAACCTAAATAGACTTGGGAACAAAATATACTTGAGTTATAACCAAATCGGGACTTTTTCGATTCAAAAGAGTATTTCGGGAGGTCCTCTGGCCGAGTGCGGTCGGACTTATGCTCATGCCTACTGGATCTTGCTCACACGAAGTTTTCAGACCGGTAGAATTTCCAGATCGCACGTGGCGGTCCAGTTTCAGTTCAGCGATCATCGTACCTAAATCAGGTCTACAAGTCTCATGATATGAAAGAGAAATTTTTCCTGATCCGAGGGTGAAATTTGGCTGAATTCTGATGATCAAAACGCCTAACAATAACGCGCAACGACACGAGCAAGATTTGGAATTAATTTCCTAAACCTTTACCTTATTCTCACTCTCTTCAGTGCAGGCTCAATGAAATAGCCTCAGAACATCGGTTGGGCTTGATTTTCGAAACGATTGTCAAGTCCAGCCAAGCGGTCATAACGGTCTAAGATTGTAGATATCGAACTTTCGACGCGCGGTCTAAATCCAATACAAAGTTTCAAAGGGTTCCTGAGAGCAAACGGGTTTAGAGTTTGATACTAGATTTTAGGGTATTATAGCGTCATTGATTCTACAAGTTTTGGATCTTGCAGACCGTATTTAAAGCGATCGATGCTAATTTCACAGCTAATCTAGCGTAGCGCTAGTTAACTTATGTTTATTTTCTAAAAGAATTAATCCTACGAGATTTCTGGTTGAGTTGGTACTCGAGTCTCTGTACGAATTTTTTCGAGGCGTTACACACGTGTGAGAGCATTCTCGCTCGGGCGAAGGCCGACGCTGCAGCCCTTATCCAAGAAGCTCAAGAGGAGGCCCACCGAGCCAAGGAGGCTGAAGAACGAGCCGTGTATGCCTTCCTTGAATCCTTGGAGTTCGAGGAGGAAAGGGACCGCCTTTATCAAGGTGGTTACAGGGCTTGTGTCTTGGTGATGAAGGCCACCTTTCCCGACCTTGATCTCTCTGCATTCGAAGCCGATAGTCCGAGGGCTGAGGCTGCTGGTGTCGATGCTGCTGACGGAGAAGCTCCTGCCGCGGAGGCCACTGCGGATGAGGCTGGTCCTTCGGGCACCCTATAAGGGGTAGTTCCCGATTGAGAGGGGCATCTAGTCTGTCGAAAATTGTTTCATTTTTTTTTACTTTTTATTTTTTATAATTTTCACATTGGATGTAACCGGACGTTAAGAACTTAGAAAAAATAGAACTTTAGTTTTATTGAGTAGACTTCAATTACATCTCTCTTCCATTGTTCTTCAGCATTTTCTATTCTATCCTACGGGTAATAGGTCTTGAGATGTTCTGCATTCCAAGGGTGAGGCAACAGTTGCCCATTGAGGTCTTCCATCCAATACATTCCTGGGTGGATGGTGCTTAAGACGACATAGGGACCTTCCCAATTAGGTCCCAATGTGCCCGCCCCAACTTCTTTTGTGTTTGGGAACGTCTTTCGGAGGACCATATCCCCGGCTCGGAATCGTCTGACTTTGACTCTGCGGTTATAAAACCGAGATACTTGCCTCTGTCGAGCCATCATTCTCAATCGAGCTTTTTCTCTTCTCTTCCAACAAATCGAGCCCGAGCAAAAGGCGTTCGTTATTCTCTTGTTCGTTGAACGTGTTGACTCGGGCCGAGCTAATACCGATCTCAACTTGGGTAACTTCTTCCGAGCCATAACAAAGGGAGAAGGGAGTTTCTCTCGTGGCAGTTCGTGCCGTAGTGCGATAAGCCCACAATATATTTGGAAGTTTCTTGGCCCATGCTCCATTTGCTTCATCGAGCTTCGTTTGGAGATGCTGCTTTATAATTTTGTTAACGGTCTCAACCTGTCCATTTGTTCGAGGATGATGAGGTGAGGCATACACATTTCAGATCCCGAGATTACTGTACATCTCGCGGAATTGTTTGTTATCGAACTGCTTTCCATTGTCGGTAATAATAGTCCGAGGTATCCCGAACCGACAGACGATATTTTTCCAGACAAAGCCTGTGATTCTTTGCTCGGTAATTTTCGCCAATGGCTCGGCTTCGGCCCACTTTGTGAAATAATATACTGCAACCACAGCAAATTTGGTCTGACCTTTTCCTAGAGGGAAGGGCCCGATGATGTCGATCCCCCATTGAGTAAAGGGCCACGGTCCAGACATCGGAGTCAATTCCTCGGGGGGTTGTCTTGGGATAACCGCAAATCGCTAACACTTGTCACACCTTTGAACGAATTGCTTAGAATCATGTTGTATAGTCGGCCAGTAGTACCCCTATCGCAAGACTTTATTGGCGAGCGAACATCCTCCTGAGTGGTTCCCACATATTCCTTCGTGTATCTCCCGCAAGACATAGTCGGCTTCATAGGAGTTGACACATCTTAGTAAGGGAGCATAAAACCCTTTTTTGTATAGTACCCCATTCAAGATGGTGTATCGCGATGCTCGAACCTTTAGCCATCGCGCCTCAGTGTGGTCTTCCGGCAGTTCTCCATCATTGAGATAACGGACGATTGGATCGAACCAAGTAGGTTCCGAGTCAATAGGGAGTATAGCCGAGTTTGTCGGCTCATTTATACTCGGTTTAGCCACATATTCGATAGGAACCGACCGAGGTATGTCGTCTTCGTCGGCTAAGGCAAGCTTTGCTAGCAAGTCAGCTTTGGCATTATCGGTCCTGGGTATCCGAATTATTTCACACTTCTGAAATCCGCTGATTAATTCTTTAGCCTTTTCCAGGTACGCCTTCAGTTGCTCTTTCCGAGTTTGATAAACACCAGAAACTTGGTTAACGACCAGTTGTGAGTCACTGAAAACATTGAGATGTGTTGCACCTAAACTTGCGACGAGTCGAAGGCCGAGTAACAAGGCCTCGTATTCTGCTGTATTGTTCGACGCTTGGAATCCAAGTCGTAAGGCATACTGCATGCAAGTTTGATCGGGAGTTTCTAATACCACCCCGGCCCCGCTTGCCTTGAAGTTGGATGAACCATTGACGAATAGCTTCCAAGGAGCCGGGTCGGGCAATGGGCCGAGGGAGGAAGAAGCCACTGGTTCAGTAACTTTCTCAGAATCAGGTACCGCATTGTAATTGAAGGCCACTTCAACAAGAAAATCGGTGACAGCTTGTCCTATTATGGCTATCCTCGGCCTAAACTGTATATCGAATTCGCTCAACTCGACTGCCCACTTTGTAAGTCGGCCTGAAGCTTCTGGCTTTTGAAGAATCTGGCGCAATGGTAAGTCGGTCATAACGATAATCGTGTGAGCTTGAAAATATGGCCGACGTCGTCGCGAGGATACTACCAGAGTTAAAGCTACTTTTTTAAGCTGAGGATACCTTGTCTCTGCCGGTAGTAAGGCTTTGCTGACATAGTACACTGGTAATTGCCTACCTTCACTCTCTCGTATTAAGGCCGAGCTGACTGCTGCATCAGATACAGTCAGATATAATAACAGTGCTTCTCCCGGCTCGGGTTTAGATAGCAGTGGCGGAGACCCGAGGTAAGTCTTCAGTTCTTGTCACGCCCCAAACTCGGAAATCGGGCTCACAAAATTCCCGATCGCCGAATCCGGCGCTGACAGCCTCCGTAGAACCCCATTCTCGGCTCCTAGCTCCCATTCGCCAGGTTCCGATCCTGGGATGCTACGAGGAGGATTTTAAATATCAGTTTGATTCGTAATAAGCATAACCAAAGGCATAACCCACAAACAACAACCAAGAACTCCATCACATTTCCACTATGATTTAAAAACTTTACAAGTACAATGAGCATAAAAGGAAATACAATGGTAAATAACAGAAAACTCCAAAACGATCAGCAACGCACTCCTGCCTCAACGCTGCTGCGATCCAATGTCACCTGCACGCAACGGTCGTGCATAAGCTTATAGAAAGCTTAGAGGGTGGTGAAAGTGTGTGCGCAAGGTAGTAATATGAATGCAATGTCAGAGTAATGCGGAATATGCAGATGGAACCAGAACGTCATGAGCCGTACCAAGGCTATGCAATGCAAGACATGAATGGTATCGGCCATCCCAAGGCCATGCAATGTGCAATGCAACTCAAGCATACAGATCCTCATCAATGTCCACATATCAGTACAGCTCAAAGTATGGAATATCACCGGGGTCTAGTACACTCTAAACCAGATTGTCGCCACATCGCGCGCAATAAGGTAAGTGGAAGAGACCTCACTATCCGTCTGCCAATATCGGGCGCGACTCGTCGATAGCGGACCCATTCCTCGAGCTGGTCAGACTCAGCCTAACATTGCCCCCTACACCCGGGCGGGTAAGGCCGCACCCCCTTCCAACCGACCACGACATAGTGGAGAGCGTAACCGTCTGGTAATCGGCACTCAACGCTCATCTACCCACTCGGTCTAGACGTTGGAGCAACCTCTTGGTACCATAAGGGTTTAGGGACTTTCACCCAAGGATATCTATAGTACCCCATGTAGAACAAGATTTCCGGTATCCAATCCTGCCAACCACGATGCGTCTGTGGAGGCTACGGCCCTGATGTCGCTAGGGCGTTCAACAACCATGTCACACAAATGCGGAATGCATGAATCACGCTATCCAGTCATGCAACCAATCCTGCGCATACCGTGCGCTCATGTAGGACAATACTGCCTAACCGGGAGCCCATAAACAACCTGCCCGAAGGCATATGCTATGATCAGTCAATCCTCATATCAAGCATACATATGATGCGTATGATCATGGGTCATGAAACTATACTAAACAGGTTTTAATAAAATGAATTATCTTACAATGCAGATGGGCCTGGACGGCCGAAATACAACAAGTACGGCCCAGTAATGGACCCTAAGGAGAGTCATAATGTGGACATCCAACCAACATTACACTTGCAATGTGGACGTCAAACCATCATTACATTCCAGGTACGATCTTCTTAAATACCGTTACATAATCGGTAATGGGTTTACACATTGCAATGGACCTTAGGTTCCTCCCATTGGGCCTTACATATATATCTTATGGGCCATATCTTATGGGCCCTTTATTCATCAGATGGGCCATACCTTATGGGCCATTTATTCATCAGATGGGCCATATAAATGGGCCACACCAATGGGTCTTAAGTGCATTGCAATGGGTCAAAACCCGTGGGCCTTGGATTGCATCGATTGAGCTTAGTCTCGAGAGTCTAAAATATGACCAATGGGCCATACCAATTGGGTCTTACCTGTAGATCAAGTGGGCCTCAACCCATAGACCTAACGTGAATTCAGTGGGCCTAAACCCCTAGGCCTTGCATATATCAAATGGGTCCAATTTCATGGGCCTTGAAGTACATCAAATGGGCCTAGTCCCATGGACTTGCAACACATCAAATGGGCCTAAGTCCATAGGCCTTATATGAATCAAATGGGCCTAACCCATAGGCTCTTTTATGAATTAAATGGATTTAGACCCAAGGGCCTTGGAATATATCAAATGGTCCAATCCCATGGACCGTACATCCACATCAAAGTGGGCCCCAAAAAGTGACACAAATACATCGAGATGAGCCACAAATCATGCTAAGTCGGGGTCCACTTGGACTGTGGATTTGTCTCATACTTTGACTAATTCCACAAAATGATCTTTAAAGTGGACGACTAGATTAGATGTAGCACCCGTGTCAATGGTGGGGCCCACAAGAAGACCCACCATCATGTATGAAATCTACAATGTCATATATATACATATATATATATACAATATTATAATATATTATAGTATTATCAATAATATAATATAACATTATATATAGTATAATATATATATACACACACGCTGCATGTATGCTCACACACACGCACGCACGCTCACACGCACGCACGCACGCCCAAAGGGGCTCCACAATCATCACCCTGGACTCCACCGTCCGTTGGACGGTGGAGATAAAATGCATACATCACTGTGGGTCCCATGTGGGGCCCACTGAAACGTCTATTAGCCATCTAAGCCACTCACTGGGTCACTCGGGCCTGGTTGAAGGGAAGACAAAAATTTCAGCTTGATCCAACACGTAAGTGGGCCCCAAAAGGATTTTAATGAAAAATTTCAATTCACACTGTTTCACTTGGTGTGGGCCACCTGAGTTTTGGATCTGCTTCATTTTTGGAGGGGGGCCCGCCACTGGGGCGGCCCACCTCATGGAAGGTTTGGATGGCATGCAAACATCAAGGTGGGGCCCACGGCAGGAGGCCGTGGGACCACGTCGTCCGCACGCCCGCTGGACGACTGCACGCGGCAGCGTGCAGCGCCTGCCAGCCCGCTGACATCCACCAGAGGCTCTGCCTCTTAAATTTTAAATTTTTAAAAAAACTGTCTTCTTGAGGTTTTTCACATGAAGGGCCCGCTAAAGTGAAATCCGTTCCGACCATTACGATCAGTGGCCCGAGGCCGTCCAAATGAGTCCAGAGTTTGAATTTTTTGGATGCTTAGAAAGTAAAATAAAACCAAATAATGATCTTGAATGGTAGTGATACATTCGTTGATATTATGGCCCACCAGGTCTTCCAATCAGCCCCAAACTTTTACCCAACGGCTAAAACACCGTAGGTAAGGGGATGGACGGCTTGGATTACTCAAATGCATCATGGTGGGGCCTATGCAAGGGGACACCCAAAAAGCCTTGCTTTTCTTTTCTTTCTTCTTCTTTTTTTTATTTTTGTAAAGGGACTGGGACGCTGGACGATGGGCCCCCCTTTTTTTTTATATTTAAAGATACATTGTGGTGGGCCTTTTTAAGTGGGCCACCACTGATGGATGGTGGGGGGTACGACGTGCAAGGTGAGCCCCACTTGAAGAACCCTTGCACATAATAAATACCTCAAGGCGAGGTCCATTCAAGTGGGCCACACAACTCCCTTAGCATAAAAATAAAAATAAAATAAAATAAAATAAAATAAAAGAAATAAAAGGGAGAGAGACATGGAGAGTGGGACACGGCTTGTGATGGAGGGACCCCGTCACTATGGGCCCTCCCTTGCAATGAAACATACAATAAATGGATCCTTTTGATCATGGGACCATCAAAATTGTAAATCAACGGTGGAGATCCATTCTCCACCGTTATGGACGGTCTAGATGACCTTTTTGCAATGAAATAACCATCATGATGGGGTCCATGGAGAATGGCCCCATCATGGAACGATCATGATGATCCAAGTGGTCCATCGGCCACATTTAAAGGTCCCAAGTGAGATCCACACCATGGATCGGTGGGCCTCACTTGGTCCACCATAAAATCAAGAAAATCTACCCTATAGAAGCACCCACCGTTCGATCTTCTCGCTCCTAGAGGTTCCTTGGCACCATAGCTTCAATCTTTAACGGTTAAGATGAGAAATGGAGGGTTGAGATGGAAGATTTTGGGGTAGGAAGGTGGGCCACTTGAAGCTTAGGGTCTTTGGAGAAATGCCATACGTATGGGGCTCTTGGAGTTGCTTGAGATCTTAAAATGAGAAAGAGAGAAAGAGAGAGTGATGTAAAGGGAGAGAGAGAGAGAGTGATGGATGGATGGGTGAGTGATGGTGGTGTAAGAGAAATTTGACTTTTGTGGCTTTTGTGTAAGAGAAGTATGGGTTAAGAAGACTTTTGTGGCTTGCTTGGGAAAAGGGATGGAGGTGATGTGTACTTGACATGTGATGGGTTGATGGGTGATTGATTGATGGGATTGATGTGATTGATGTGACACATCGTTGAGATTCCCTTGGTTTTCGCAACGCGCGGCGTTTTCTCGCACCGAACGTTGGCCCATAACTCTTGATCAGGGTATCGCCTCGGCGCGCGAGTCGCGGTATCGAAACCGCGGCGACGGTGCGGTCGCTATGGTATAGGTCTCGGGTTGAGTCGACTCGGGTTGTCGGTACATGAATTCAGGTCGCGCGTCGATATTGTTTAAGGGTCGAAAGTTGCCGGAATTCGACCGGTACGACCGCGGGAGTGTACGGAAAGGTACGGACCAAGATACGGGTCTTACAGTTCTTGAAACGCTTTTTCACACTCTTCCGTCCATTCCATCGTCTGTCGTCCCTTCAATTGCTTGAAAAATGGGAGACATCTATCTGTGGCTCGGGACAGGAAGCGGTCAAGCGCGACTACTCTCCCTGTCAGCCTTTGAATGTCTTTAATTATTTTCGGAGACTCCATATCAAGCAAACCTTTGATTTTTTCGGGATTCGCTTCGATTCCTCGCTGACTAACAAGGAAATCCAGGAATTTTTCTGAGCTTACACCAAAAGTACATTTGCTAGGATTCAACTTCATTTTATACTTACGTAAAGTCAGGAACATTTCTTCTAGGGTCCGCCACATGGTCGGTTGCTTGTACACTTTTGACGAGCATATCATCGATATATACTTCCATCGTTCGGCCGATCTGCCGAGCAAACATTTTGTTCACTAACCTTTGATATATTGCTCCGGCGTTCTTCAAACCAAATGACATCACTTGGTAACAGTAAAGGCCTTTGTCGGTGACAAAGGTGGTTTTTGATTTATCAGTTTCATGCATTGCAATTTGATTGTAGCCTGAATAGGCATCCATAAAACTAAGTAATTCATGACCTACAGTACTGTCTACCAACTGATCAAAGCGGGGAAGAGGGAAGCTGTCCTTGGGGCAGGTTTTGTTTAAGTCCGTATAATCTATACGGACACGTCACTTCCCATTTGCTTTTCTCACGAGCACGACATTGACTATCCACTCTGGATAGTATATCTCTTTGACGAATTTGGCTTTAAGGAGCTTACCGACTTCCTCCTCAATGACAGCGTACCTTTCTAGGTCAAGAGGGCGACGCTTCTGTCGGATGGGCCTGTAAGTCGGGTCGATGTTGAGTCGGTGCGTCATGACCGAGGGATCGATCCCGGGCATATCTTCGTGGCTCCAAGCGAATATATCGGCATACCGTCGGAGCAAGCCGATCAGTTTCTCTTTAAGAGGTGAACTCAGGGACGAGCCAATTTGCACTACTTTGGACTCATCTGTCTCGTTTAGGAGTTTCGAGACAAGTTATTCCATTGGTTACCTCTGTTCGTGAGATCCGATACGAGGGTCCAGCGATTCAATCATCAATACTTCCATTGGCGCTTTGACTGCGATCGCGTAGCATCTCCGAGAGTCTTGTTGATCTCCTTTTACAATTCCTACTCCCGACTCAGTCGAAAATTTCATGAAAAGGTGGTATGTAGATACCACGGCTTGAAGGAGGCTAAGGGATGGTCGACCGAGTATAGCGTTATACACCAATGATTGATCCAAAATCAGGAAGTCGATCATCACGGTTGTCTGGTGTGGCACAGTTCCGGCAGTGAGTGGTAGTGAGACGACTCCCTCGGGAAGTACCTGTCCACCCGAGAATCCTATGAGTGGAGTTCGGACCGGTCGTAAGGTCGACCGTCCTATGCCCATCTTGTCGAATGCTTGGGTGAACAACACATCTGCCGATGACCCTGTGTCCACTAATATTCGGAACACTTTCCTATTGGCAATAGTGAGGGCGATTACGAGCGCATCGTCATGAGGATGATGGATGCCTCGAGCGTCTTCCTCAGTGAACGAGATACAATATTTCTCTCTTTTCTTTTCCTTGGGAGGCCAGGACAACAGAAGAATCTCGGACTCCGGACGATTGATGCTTCTGGCATGATTTTTTCGTACATTATTGGAGTCTCCAGCACCCTGATGCCCTCCGATAATCGTCCGGATTTCTTCTGGGGGCCGATCTTCGCTTACTCCTGCCGGAGCTTCAGACCCTTCCATATGTTCTCTGAGTCGGCCTTCTTTAATTAGCCGCTCGATCTCATCCTTCAACTGGTAACAATCACTCGTGTTGTGACCGTGATCGCGATGATAGTGGCAGTACTTATTCTTATTCTGTCGATTCGGGTTTCTTCAGAGCTTTCCGAGCCAGTTGACGAAACCTTCATTCTTGATTTCCATCAACACCTGTTCCTGAGATTGTTTAGAGGGGTGTATGTGGAAAATCTTCTATCGGGTCATTTGTTCGACCTGCCTTCGTCTCGTGTCCGGTCATCTTTTCGCTTCTTCCCTCCGGCTAAGTCGGCTTCTTTCTTGGCCGGCTCTTTAGCCGAGGGTTTTGCATTCTGGACCTTCTCCCATAGGAGTCGGGTCTCCTCAGCGTCGGCGTATTTGTTCGAACGAACCATGAATTCACCCAAAGTCTCCGGCAGATTCTTATCCAGTGACGCCAAAAAGGGTTTATCTCTCACCCTTTGCATTAGAGCGTTAAGAGGTGTCTCCTCAGAATGCTTTCGAACCTACAAAGATTCGAAGTTGAAGCGCTTAATGTAGTCTTTCAACAGCTCTCCTTCCTTCTGAAATATGTTGTTCAGATGTGCGGGCGGCTTTAGCTTCTTCTTTCTACCTATAAAATTGTTGAGGAAGGCATCACTGAGTTCGGAGAACGACTTAATTGACTTCGGTTTTAATTGCTTAAACCAAATTCGGGCCACATCAGTCAGGGTAAGAGAGAAGGCTCGACACATAACGGTATCCGAGGCATCGTGCAACTCCATATATGTTCTGAAGCATTCAAGATGCTCTCTCGGATCGATTTTTTCGGAGAAGGGAGTCATCTGAGGTAAGCGGAACCTCTCCTACAACCGCGCCTACATTACTTTATCCACAAATGGAGATGCTTTTTTCTCAGATTTGGTCGGGTTCGAGTTCCGACCGTTCTTCATATCTGTCATCTCCCTTTCCATCTTTTCCCGGACCTCATTTTTGAAGTCTTGCATATCGGCTTTCTAAGGTTCCACACTCTCCGCCGTCTCTTCTATAGGGAGTGGACTTCGCCTCCTCTAATCTATTCTATGTCGCAGATCAGAGGGAGGCAAAACGGCCGTTGCAGAGCGAGCCGACGCTGGCTGACTCGGTCCTTGATGTTGACTCCTTCCTTGATGCTGAGTTGGCTCTCCATGCTGAGTCGGCTCTCGAGGCGACTGTGGAGCAGCAAGCTGTGCTGCTGATGCTGGCGGGGAAACCTGCGCTGACTCATGACGCTGCTGCATCTGCTGATTACACAGTTGTTCCAGCATGTGTTTCATAACAGCCATCTCGGAACGCATCACTTGGACTTCTCGATCCAAGTGGGCGTTCCCTCGGTTAGGCTGGCTGGTAGTCGCAGGCGGTGCTTTTGGGAGAGCTCCCTGAGCTGTGCTGGCAGCGGCCTCCCCCGTTTCATCTGGATCCATCCTCCTAGTTTTTGCCATTCAATAAGTTGTAGAAAATGGTTTTTTGTCCATTCCCATAGACGGCGCCAAACTATTGGTGTATTTTTATGGGACGGCTTCTCCGAGACGGATCTTCCTCCACCTGCACAATCGACAATATCAAGGGGAGCCTGGCTAGAGCCGGGGAGCCTCCGATGCTTAAGTCAGTCGTTTGATCAATGGCAAAGGGTTTTTTGAGTTCTGTATTGCGTACCTCTCTCTGTCAAAAGCTTGGATATTTATAAATCTTGGGAATCCTCACCATTAGAGGATTCTTCTCCTGATTATCCAGAGATTTACTCCTCTTCGCTGATTGCTCTCGATCCCGAGAATCTTGGGATCGAATACCCGTATTCCTGAATTTCCAGAGCAGTATTTGCATTCATTCCGCCTTCTCTTATCTCGGCTCGGTCGTTACCGACTCTATGAGAGTCGACCTACTCAGGAGGATAAGTTCTCTGCCTTCTCACAGACGGAATAGTCTCGGTGTTTGTCCGTCATCCTTCCTTACTCCGTGACCGACAGAACCAACTCGTTAAGTCGATTTTATTCTTTTGGTTGGGCGGCTTAGAACAGGCTCAGCCTTCTGTAGGCTTATGCAGACAAGGTTATCACTCCGACAGAGCAACTTTAATCGTCTTTTGCTTATGCTCCTTGGCCTATCCTTTATTCTCTCGGCTTTGACCGTTGTCTCGGACTCTTCAGGCAGTGGCAACAGAGCCGACCTACTTAGAGTCCGAGTCTTCGAACTTAACATATTTTTCCCCAACACAAGTTATTATCTATATTAGGAATTTCGTCAATTAGTATTCTAGCCATGATCTTAATAATCTTCTCTATCAATGGTTTCACTCAATAAATCAATGGTATATATTATTTAACCATGGCTACCCTTTTTAAAAGTGAGAATTTTTTTTGTATATTTTACAAAGATATGGGCCACATGTAATATGATCCTCACTGTTTGATACCATGAGAGTTCATGGAAAATAGTTAACCATACCAGTTCTTTAAAAAAAAAATTATGGTAATCAGAAGTTAAATCTTGCAATCAATCTGATTATTTAACTTCTGATTTCATGGTAATCAGAAGTTAAATCTTGCAATCAATGGTATAGATTATTCAAGCATGATTTTATGGCTCCACCAGAATTGATATTTTTTTCCATGGAGAGCCCCTAGGATTGACTATGCGATATGCAGATACGATGGATGATGTATGATTTCATCATTTCATAAACACTTGTGTTAATTTAGATTGTAAGCATGTGATTCCATCATTTTTTCAAAAAATAAATGTAAGAATATAAATTAGAATGTGATACATTTCATGAATCAACATCAATTATATCAAAACATCAATCAATCAATTATATAAATAATTTCATTTTAATTTTTATGAACATGATGCATATTGGGTTCCTCACCTGAGTCTAGTAGTAAAGAATTCACAAGATGATCTGATGGATTTGAATTTGGAAATCCTAACAATCATACAATTATATTATTGTTTGATCCAATTACACCACTACTGGATCTCACCTTTGATTCAACACCTTAAGTGGTCAACCACTATGAAGCAACCTTCAACAATCACTTAATTGGAGTTTACATGCATGATATATTCATTTGATTCGATTATCAAAGCTCAGATTCTGGATAGATACTTGTCAATCGATACAGATGATTATATTAGTGGATATGTGATGATGATGTTGTCTTTGTGAATCGGGTAATTTATGGTTATGCTTATTACGAGTTAAATGTACCAAAAAAAACCCCTCCTTGTAGGATCCCAGGATGGGAATCTGGCGTATGGACACTAGGAGCCGAGAATGGGGTACGACAAAGGCTATCAACACCGGATTCGGCAATCGGGATTCCTGTGTATCCAATTTTTAGATTTAGGACATGACAGAAGTTGGTATCAGAGCATAACTTGGGAATACCTGAGGCTAACATCACATATCTGCTGATAGCTACACTACATTGTGTGATTGTTGAGAACTTCGAGTGGTTAGATCACCAAGTTCTAATAACTTATAGATTTTCTGATATAGCCCCCTATCGTTGAGGTTTTGAGGTTGCATATTATCTCAGTTTCGATCATTTGTGACCCAGGATCCGAGGTTCAGTAGGGGTCTCCATAGGGTTGGGGGTGCGAGGTTGAGATTAAAGACCGCTATCTCCATCCCTTTACAGATTGATTGTGCCTTCACATATATACTAGATGATGTTTTCTCTTCCCTTGTCTGTTCTTTAAATTTCTAGGATGAAATTTTTATTAGGAGAGGAGAGTTGTGAGACCCGTATCCTATCCCGTATCGTTCCATAGGCTCCCATAGTCTTTCCGCTCGAATTCCAACAACCCGCGACCTACGGATTTCGTTTGCGATGACCCTTAAGTTCAATCATATAAGCGAGATTCGAGTCGACTCGGAAATCAGCGCCATAACAACCGTCTTGTCGCCACGGTTCTAACGTCGCGTTTTATGCAGCAATTCGAGTTGTACATCAAAAGATATAGGTTGCGCCCTATTTGGACTATTGATTGTGTTTTGGTGGGACCCACCTATCACAATGACATTTTTTCCAAGGCTAGGGTGACATCACCCTAAGCCATCCATAATTTCTAGTCAAAGCAATAATGACCCTAGCCCATGATTACTCCATTTTCCCCAATACACTTATTACTTAGCTAAAAGAGTGAGAGCTATCATCATTACTCTTACTCCTTCATCTCTCTCTTCCCTTTTCCATTATCCTTTCCACCATTGTAGCAAGACCTTGGGCGTCTCAAGCTCTCCAAGATTTTCAACCCTTTTTCACCTTAGATCCCCCTTATCCGGCCATCAAAAAACTCATCTCCACCATTGAAGGAGCCCCATTAGAGCTTTGGAGCATTACGAGGAATAAGGAAGGTGGGTGCTTCTCTCTCTCCCCCTTTTTTTTTTCATTTTTATGTGATGATGTAGCTATGTGTCCCACTTAAATGAACCCCACAATGAAATATGCATTTTTTCCAAGCCATCTAGTAGGTGGGGCCCACCTTAAAATGTTTTATATGCGATCGTCCAGCATCCCTGGACGGTGGACGCGGCTGCACACTAAGTACGAAATGGCAGTTGCGTGTACTGACAGTGGCAGAAGAATAAAATAAAATAAAATAAAAAATGTCAGCTTGATTTTAAACTTTTGAGTGAGCTACTTATGTAGGCCCCACATTGATGCGTGAATCTAATCCACACCGTCTATTTTATCTGCCAACTCATTTTAGCTGTTGAACCAAAATATGGAGTTAATCCAATTTTCTGGTGGGCCATAGCATAGCAAACATAATTTTTACAGTTAAAATACCTCCTGACGTTTCTATACACCAAAAAAATATCGGATATTAAGCTTGTTTGGTCCGTCTCGGGCCATTGAATCTAATGGGTGGAGTGGATCCACCTGATGTGGGCCCCACCTATGAAAAACCGCAGAAACTCCCAATTTTCAAAAAAATAAAAATAACGCAGCTGCGGCTGACCGTCAGAGGATGCCAGTGGCGTCCTCCTGCATGTGACGGCAGGCCGTGGCCCCCATGTGAGGTGTGTGAGATATCAACACCGTGCAATTGGTGGCCCTCTTTCTTTCCAGTGGCCCCTCCAAAAATCATCCATATACGTAACTCATGTGGCCCGCATCATAGGGAATAGACGGTTTGAAGGACTGCCATTGAAACACTTTTGGGTGTCTCAAAAGCTTTGGATCATTATGAAATTTGTTTTTCCTACTTATTTAGGTCCGTGTGACCTTATCAACCGATGTGATGAAAGATAAACGTTTTGGTGGGCCTCACGTGGGACCCACCTGGATGAAGACTGGCTGGTGTACGAATACACTGGGTATGGACGCGGATTGCGTCCTACCCCGCCCGGACGGTAATCCGTCCGGGCAGGGCTCTATGGAGCCCATCGTGATGTAAGTATTTTATCCACACCGTTAATTGTTTTTATGTGATTATTTTAAGATATGAACCAAAAATCGAAGTAGGTTTAGGGCTTAAGTGGACCACAAATTGTGGATTAAACTTCCACCATTAAAAACTTCCTGGGAGCTGGAGAAGTGTCGGATCAAGATGAAATTTGTGTTTTCACTCCATCCAAGTTTGCATAACCTTATTAATAGGTTGGGTGGTAAAAAAACATCACGGTGGCCCTTAGAAAAGTTTCAACGGTGAGTGTCATTATCACTGCAGCTTCCTTTGATGTGGTCTACTGGATCTGTTTATCTACTTCATTTTTTATATAGCACCTTAAAATGATCATATAAAAATGATTAATAGTGTGGATAAAATAATTACATCACAGTGGGCCCCACAGAGCCCTGCCCGGACGGATTACTGTCTGGGCGGGGGTAGGACGCAATCCGCGTCCACTAGGTATACAGCTGTTGTGGAAGACGGAAGCAAGTTCTGTAGGTCCACCTCGACGTATGTGTATCCCCGTGCTGTCCATCCATTTTGGCATGACCCACCATGATTAGGATGGTGGGCCTTATCATGAAGCATATGTTCATCCACACAGTCCACCTTCTAGATATGGACGGAGGGACCCATCCAATGTGTTTTGTATTCTCCAGCCGTCCATCCCTTCCTGGACGTTGGATGGAGTCCCATTTGAATGATATATATATATATATATATATATATATATATATATATATATATATATATATATATATATATATATATATATATATATATATATATATATAATATTACTATTATTAATATGCAATATATTATATTATATGTGGGCCCCACGTGGGACCCACCCGCTGTAATCAGATTGGTGAGTATATTTATTACATTATATGGTGGGCCCCACGTGGGACCCACCTGCTGTAATCAGATTGGTGAGTATATTTCATACTAGCAAATATAGCTGCTGCGATAAACATTAGCTTGATCTGTGGCTAGATCATGGGGTATGTGTTTTGTCTGAGCCGTCCATCCCTGCATGACCCACCTAGTATATGGGTTTATATGTACTGCCCACCCGTGGGGCCCACACATGATGTATGTAACTTGCGGTCCACTGTCCAGATGGATAGGAAGGTGGAACCCACCGGATGTATGTATTTTATTCACACTGTCCAAAGTCTCTGGACGGTGGAAATCCACCCACCTTGATGTATGTGTCTTGAATCCACACCGTCCATCTGGACGGTGTGCTGCATGGAGCCCAACAATGATGTATCTGTTTATCCACTGTCCATCAATCTGGACGTGTTGTGAGTGGATTGGCTGGTGTACCGCATCCGAGCTATGTAGGTATTGTAAGTGACGTCACCAAGCTCTATGAGTCCCATTCGCCATCTGTACTGTCCATTTACATAGACGTTGGTTAGTGGGGCCAGCCGTGATGCATGCGCTCCATCTGCACAGTCCGTGCAGTGGACCACACCATGATATATGTGTTTTATCTTCGAGCTCTGAGGGTCCCACCAGGGCTGTGCCGTCCATCCGTGTAGGACCCACATGATGAATGTGTTTATCTATACCGTCCATTAGCGGGCCACGTGTGTGGGACCCACTATAATGTATTTGCTTTATAACCACTCCATGCTTGTCTAGGGCAGTCGACCCCATGGTGACGTATGTGTTTCTCACACACCGTCCATCTATTTTCAGCTCATGTGGGGCCATCCCACACGTGTTGTACGTGTGAGATGGGACCCACCTTGGTGTACGAATTGTATATCCACTCTGTCATCTGTCCAGATGGTGTAGTGCCACTGTAATGTATACGTTTTATATCTACACCGTCCGTCCCTGGACTGTATGCGTGGGACGCACCATGTTATATGTTTTGTAATCCACGTCGTCCATCTATTGAAAGATCCACCATGTTGTATGTTTTGTAATCCAATCTGGACGGTGCTGGATAATGTTTGGATGGCGCTAATTTACATAGTCAATGTTCCAATGGTGCTGATTTACCTGGGCAATGTTCAGACAGTGTTGATCATCACTGATGGGATAGTCATACACATGTTACACCTGCAACTATTGAAAGGATTTTTGGTGTGGTCCAAGTCCACTTGAGGCCCATTGGTACGGCCCATCATGATATATATTCGAGGCCCATATGATGGAGCCCATCTACTTGAATCTGAAGCCCATGGGCAAGACCTATTGTGATGTATTTGTGGCCTATGGGCAAGGCCCATTGTGATATGTACTCAGCTCATGATGTGTGACCCATTTGATGCATTTGAGGCCCAGATACGTGGCCCATTTGATGTATATGAGACCCATGTGTAGGGCCCACATGCTGTGTATTCGAGGCCCAAGTAATGCAGCCCACTTGTTGTATATAAGGTGCACGTGTGAGGCCCACTGAAATGCATTTATGGCCCATGGGTTAGACCCAATATGATGTATTCAAGACCCATGGGCAAGGCCCATTGTGATGTATTTGAGGCCCATGGACAAGGCCCATCATGATGTATATTCGAGGCCCATATGATGGGGCCCGCCTACTTGAATCTGAGGCCCATGGGCAAGACCCATTGTGATGTATTCGTGGCCTATGGGCAAGGCCCATTGTGATATGTATTAGGCCCATGATGCATGACCCATTTGATGTATTCGAGACCCATGTGTAGGGCCCACATGTCATGTATTTGAGGCCCATGAGCAGGGCCCACCTGTTGTGGATATGTGACCCTTGAATAAGGCCCATGGTGTTATATATTAGGTCCTTATGTGAGGCTATGGGTCCATTACACGTTGGCTTTATGTGGGCCATTCCTTGGGGGGCAATGTTGGTTAAATGTCCACATTGTCGATACCGATTATGAGTATGAGACAGCATAGCATCATAATACATACGCATCATCTGTATGTTTGTTATGAGATGTGATTGATCATTGCATATGTCATAGGACAAGTTATTCAATGGGCTCCTGATAGGCGGAGTTACCTCACATGAGCACACGGTATGCGCAGGATTGATGCATGATTGCACTGTGTGACTCATGCATCTCGCATTTGTGTGACATGACCACCATACCCCTAGCGACATCAAGGCTGTAGCCTTCACAGGCATATCGTAGATGGCTAGATGGGACACCAAAAATCTGTTCTACATGGGATGTTATAGATATCCTTAGGTAAAAGTTCCAGAACCCTCTTGGTTTCAGAGGTTTCTCAAACGTCTGATCGAGTAGATGCATGAGCGCATGAGGTCCGTATACCATTAGGCCGCGTCTCCCACTGTATCATGGTCGGTTGGAATAGGGTGCGACCTTACCTGCCCGAGAGGAGGGGGCAATGCTAGGCAGAGTCTGACCAGCTCCAGGAATGGGTCCGCTATCAACGAGCCAGGTCCGATATTGACAGGCAGATAGTGAGATCTCTTCCACTCACCTTGTTGCGCGCGATAGGGCGACAATCTGGTTTGGAGTGTAATAGATCCCGGTGATTTTCCAGAGAGGAACTGTACAGATATGTGGACTTATTGAGTAGGAGTTGCATGCTCATTCATTCATTCATTCACTATCCACTTGGTCTGGTAGTGGGCAACTAATTATTGTGTACCTTCGTTAGGGCAAGGATTTCAGTTGGGCGCACGACTAACCTGAGATCAGGAGTTTACCACATTGAGTCTGACTATCCAAATTTAGGTATGAGACTAGTTTGGATAGAAGACCTTGTGATGGACCTCATAACCTGCGATACTACGTACTATCATCCCGACTTCACACTCTAGCATGGTCATTCCATTCGCACCGTATATTGCATTACATCCGCGGTATATAACATTTTGGATTACTGTGTTTTTGCATTTATATGGTCTAGATACGGCTGACGTTATTCGTGAACTCATCAGGAATTGCATACTGCATCGCATCCTCAGCATCTGATATTTGGCTCTTTATGACTCCTCATTTGCATAGCTGTTCTATAATGCATATCCTGATATTGATTGACTCATGGGCTTGTCCGTATTTTTATTTACTCTGTTATCGTATGATTTATGATCTTATCAATATTCTGTTTACTATGATAATTCATGCTCTTATCAGTATTTCTGCTTATTCCGACATATACAATTTATGGTTTACCAGTATTTTCGGTATTGTATGATTATGGCAGTATATTGAATACTTAATACTTACCTTGTACACACACTTACACCACCCTCTAAGCTTTCTATAAGCTTATGCACGATAATGCGTGCAGGTGATGTAAGGTTGCAGCAGTGTTGAGCTTGGATCGTGTAGCGGTCTTCTGGTGCTTGATTTTCAATTTATGTATTTCCCTTTCAGCATTGTACTCAAATGATTATATTAATGGATATGTGATGATAATGTTGCCTTTGTGAATCGGGTAATCTTGAGGTTATGCATATTACGAGTTAAATGTATATATATATAAAAAAACCCACCTTGTAGGATCCCAGGATCGGAATCTAGCGTATGGATGCTAGGTGCCGAGAATGGGATACTACGGAGGCTATCAGTACGGGATTCGACAATCGGGATTCCTGTGAATCCGATTTCCGAGTTTAGTGTATAACAATTTTTTACCACATATGTTTAATTTGGTCTGTCTCACATGATGACTGGTTTGGATGGATGTAAAAGACACGGTGAAACTAATTCCATCTAAAAATTTCTATGATAGGGGTCACCTTTCCTAGTGTCCTCCATTTTCAATTTGGTGTGACCCACTTGATAGATAGTGCTGGATTTTAGAATCTAGGCCTATCATGACTAAGCTCATTAGATGTAAGGTCTGGATTCCATGTAAACATCACCATGCACCCAACAAGGTTATAAAGTAGGGCAGCTTAACTGTATTCAAGGGCATATGCACTCTTTTATTCCTTCGTATTTCATCACATGGTAGGTGGCATATTACCCAATAAAGCTTACACTTAAGGAACGTTGAAATGTTGAACGTGAAGTGGTCACTGCCCCTTCACCATCTTTGTGTGGTTTACTTGTATTTTCAACATCTTTGTGTAGTTTATTTGTATTTTCAATTCAAGCAAGTGAGGCCATTGTGTGAACCCTCAGAGTTCTTTGCACATGTCCCATCTCAGAGGAGGGACGTGAATTCGTAAACCCTAATGTGACCTAATGATAGTGTGCCATGTATACTTGCTGGATTTGGGCTTCATAGTGAAATGCAAAGATTTTCTGGTGTGAAATGTTGATATTATCTTTTTTCATTGAGGACCATACATCTAACAAGCAAGTTATTATCTATGTTAGGAATTTCGTCAATTAGTATTCTAGCCATGATCTTAATAATCTTCTAAGGATGGCAATGCAAACATTTTGGTTTCCAGGGGTATAAATAGATGGTTGAGAGCTATAGGCTGTTTAGATCTCTCGGCATCTTAAGGGCATTCCTTAACAATGGTTGTACTCAATAAATCAATGGTATATATTATTCAACTATGGCCACCCTTTTCAAAAGTGGAAATTTTTTTGTATATTTTACAAAGATATGGGCCACATGTAATATGATCCTCTCTGTTTGATACCATGAGAGTTCATGGAAAATAGTTAACCATACAAGTTCTTTAAAAAAAAATTATGGTAATCAGAAGTTAAATCTTATAATCAATCTGATTATTTAACTTATGATTTTATGGTAATCAGAAGTTAAATCTTGCAATCAATTGTATAGATTATTCAAGCATGATTTTATGGCTCCACCAGAATTGATATTTTTTTTTTCCATGGAGAACCCCTAAGATTGACTATGCGATATGCAATATGCGGGTGCGATGGATGATGTATAATTTCATCATTTTATAAACACTTGTGTTAATTTAGATTGTAAGCATGTGATTCCATCATTTTTTCAAAAATTAAATGTAAGAATATAAATTAGAATGTGATACAATTTCATGAATCAACATCAGTTATATCAAAACATCAATCAATCAATTATATAAATAATTCCATTTTAATTTTTATGAACATGATGCATATTGGGTACCTCGCTGAGTCTAATAGTGAAGAATTCACAAGATGATCTGATGGATTTGAATTTGGAAATCTTAACAATCACACAATTATATTATTATTTGATCCAATTACACCATTATGGGATCTCACCTTTGATTCAACACCTTAAGTGGTCAACCACTATGCAGCAACCTTCAACAATCACTTAATTGGAGTTTACATGCATGATATATTCATTTGATTCGATTATCAAAGCTCGGATTCTGTACAGACACTTGTCAATCGATACAGACGATCAATCGAGGATGCCTCGATCGATCGAATTTCAAATTCGGCACCTTCGATTGATCGATGATACACAGATAAGCTCGAAATTTTGGAATTTACTTTAATTAATAGTCTAAGGTTCATTTAACCACAATGGACAGATCTATTCTCATTCTTGACCCCTCATTAGCTAATAATTAGAGAGGCTCATAAATTGTTAATATGAACCATTCACATGCTTATTTACATCTTGATTCTGAAATTAAATGGCAAATTATTAATCAAGGTGGCCCACCGGATGATTGGATCATCTAGATTCTTGAATTCTTAACATATTTTACTTCTACACATTGGATGAATAGTGTATATCTAACCACACATACACCGATGACCCATCTCGGCCTTCTATGCCAAGTGATACCAATACTTGCACAGATAATTTAAACTTTTCTTATTAAACACTTCCAGATATAACAATACAATAATTATATTGCCGACCTATCCCATTTATTGTGGTGTCCAAATAATTAAATATTAATTTTATGAAAATTGATAATAACTAATCTATCTCACAAATATAAATCTATCATCATTTGTAGAGAGAAATTCTTTGAACCGAAATTATACTATTTACAAAAAGAATTGATCATCTCCACTCAAGTGTGTACGATGGTTGGAGGACTAATCCAAACAATTCATTACACCCAGTGCTTGATATATCGGTCTTGTGATACGGATACGTATCAGTTATCACATGGGATATATTGGTTGTATTGCATAATGTATCATTGTTGTTGAAAATATTGGAAAATTGGTCCAATTTTCAATGAAGCTTCAATGATTGTTAAAAAAGACATAAATACACAATTATAAATCAAAACATTACAAAAAATAAATGCACATGATAGGTTTTCTTTGTATGGGGTCTTAATTTATGCGATGTGTAACTGAATTGATGCAAATATATTCAAAGTTTATTCATATAATTTATAGATGTAAGAAGACATGTAGAAATACAAGCAATACATTCAAAAGAAAAAGAAGAATTACTAGATCAGGTTATAAACGTGTTTGGTTTTGTGTTTAGACACAAATATTGCAACCGATTTGTGAGAAATTGAAATTTTTTATTTTTTTTTCAATTTTTTGCAACCCGGCCTATTTCCAACAAATCTCTAAATCAAAACTCTTTATCAATGATTTTTCATGCAAAACATGAAAAATTATGGATTTGTAACAATTTGACAATGACTTAACATGATTTACAGAAAAAATGAACGAAAATTGAAAATGCTCACTGGATAAAAAAATGTGGGATATATCCCACTACCCGTGCATTCCGTATCACATTGGCGGGATACAAGATATATCGTGCGATATATCGGCTGATATCATTAATATTTAAAACACTGATTGCACCCATTTATCTATATACGACATTAAAATTATAATGGTACCAACTTTAAATTTCTTTCCTACCAGTCTTCTCTCTCTTTCTCTGTTGTACATAGGATGCCTTTCGATTAATATTTGAGTTTGAGTAAAACTCATATTACAATGACTATCCTCAGAGGAAAGGTTGGTTAGGAGGTTGAGAGACATGGGAAGAGAGTTGGAGAGATAAAAAGGAGAGGGATTAACAATAGAGATAAGATATGAACTTAGGATTAGATAAAAAGTTAGGGATTATGTTTGGATGAAAGAGAGACACGAAATATGAAATCTCTCTCTCAAATTCAATTTATTTATTTATTTTCTCACGGACATTACATCACTTATGTCTTAAATTGTATTGATTTCTAGGCTCATGGTGAAAAATTTGAGGCACACCTAGACGAATTGGATCTGATGCATGTTGCGCAGATGTAGTGAAGTTTGGAAAGTCAGGGCTTCATATGCCTACGCGAGACAGGCCAGGCCATAGTGCAGTCCAGAGTTCAAGAATGGTGATTCTTCAACCGTGCGTACAAGGAGAACGGATTAGGTGAGACCCCGGATGTGACTTTGTGGTGGGTGGGACTCTTGACTTTGGGGTCCACATGATGAATTTGATTGCATCCGCACCATCCACCCGTATTGAAACCTCATTTTAATGCATGATGAAAAAAATAAAAAATGAAGCAGTTCCAAATCCCAGATGGACCTTAGTACAAGAAATAGTCATGAATATTAACCATTAAAGACTTCTCGTGAGCCACAAAAGCTTTGGATCAAGATACTATGTGGTCTCTTCATATAGTCTTATATGTTTGTGACCTTATCAACAGGTTGGATGGCAAAAAAACATTCCCGTGGAATCCGGGAAGTTTTTAATGGTGGGAATTCAATCAAGGCTGTTTCATGGGGTGTTGTCCACCTAAGATTTGAGTCAGCTTCATTTTTGGGATCATGCTGAGCTTTCAAAAGAGTTGGACGGTGTGGATTTGAGGCACAACCATCACTGTGAGGCCCACGGTCAGGGGTCCCACTAGCCTTGCTGGGTGCGGGCTCTCAGCTAATCAGCTCCGGTGTATGACGTAGTTGTATCACAATTCGGACCATCCAAAGTTACTAATGCAATCCGGATGGAGTATAACCCAAACAATTACGCCAAGAACAACATTTTGCTAATCCCATTTGATGGCTATTAATTGGATGGTTAATATTTTCTGATCAGGTTCATTGTTTGGACCATGTTTTAAAATGAGCTTTCAAAACGGATGGACAGCGTGGATGTAAGACACATGCATCATATTGTCCCCGCAGTCCACCGAAGCGCATCCACTTAACGGTGCTTTCAGTTGGACCGTAATGTTCTACAACACTTATGTTAAGGGGTGCCTAAAATGCAGAAATCTGTAGGGTCTACCATTTTGTTTATGTAAAATCCAATCCGTTCAGCAAGGTTCATCCTTGATGTGAAGTCCTGAGGTAAAAAATCAGCTAGATCTACAATTTAGGTGGGACACACGATGGGACGCTGAACATAAGATTGAGAATGGGGTCAGATCGTGTATACTTTAGTCAAATCAGGTGTAACACACCGGGATGAAGATAAATACACAGAGCCTAGCCTGATAAAAAAAGTTCATGCACGCCGTGTGAAATTAGTACAGGTCCTGGACGCAGTTTTACATTGGTCCCGTTGGTGTGGCTGATATGAGATTTAAATTAAGCTCACTTTTACTCCAACAATGAAAACAACATTTCTCACCAGATGGACGGAATAGATTTTACATATGCTACATGGTGGAACCCACATACCTTTAGGGCCTGTTTGGCCGGACCGATCCCACGGTATTAGGTGGGATGGGATTCAAAAAAACATAATTATACCCCATGGCCGGGATTGTCCCCTTTTTGCCATGGGATAAGATTAATGTTATGCTTGGTTGGTAATATGGTGATACATTTAAAGGATATATCCACCATCATTTGAAATTATTGGCAATAACAAACATATGTTATATCTAAACCGATAATTTGTTTTGTAACCTCATTTTCTGGCATGAACTTTAAAATGGGGTAGATCCAAAACTTATGTGACCCCAAAGAAGCTTTCAAAGGTAAGTATTCAATCCTTGTTTCTTTCTATGGTGGGGTTCACTTGAGCTTTATATTTACTTGGTTTTTTGGCCCATGCTCTAAAATAATCTTAAAAATTGGATGGACGGTGTGGATATATCCCACTCATCATGGTGGGACCTGCACAACTTGCTAACAGTGAGTGGATTTAGCACGAGACCCGATGCATTTCCATATACAGCTTTTCCAGTCTTTCCAAACATGGAGTGGAATTGGCGCAGGACCATATGTAATTCTATCCCACCTAATCCCTTCTAATCCCACCGCCCAAACACGCCTTAGCGTCTTAAGCATGTTAATTGAGTCCTTTTCATTTTGTACATGTGGGCCTCTTTTATTGCATTATTGCCTTCCTTTACAACTAAGAAATGCACTACCTGTCCCCTCTCAAGTTACGGTAGTCTCCATTCAAGTCAGAAAGGCTGGGAGCGGATTAGGTGCCGGCTAGGACTAATCGAAGAAGGTGCAGTCCCAATTGTGGGGCCTAGATGCAGGTATTCTATATCCATTCCGTCCGTTTTTTCGTATTATTTTAGGGTACCAAGGTGACGCAAGGAAGGACGTGATGAGGCTGATCACAATCTTCCTTATGGATAACTACTCCGGATCGAGATAAATTACGTGGACTTTTCATAGAGATTCCTCAAATACACGTGGGATAAAAACATAAATAATTTTTAATAATTCAAAATAAATTAATTGATCATAAAATAAAATAAAATTATGGTCCTTTAAATATTGAAATTAAACTTAGGATGAAGTTTTAGAATCAAACTCCAATTCAAACTCTCTAAAAAGTGACTTATTATAAATAGTAAACTTACTATTTATAGACATCATAATTCCTACAACAAAAAATAATAAGTGCCTAATTTGGCTAACCACGCTATTCTCCTAATTTTTCTAAGCCCTTTTCATGTTGGGCACAATACCTAAAACTCAAAGGATCAAGAGTTATGATCGAAATAAAACTTATTATTTATAGCAAAAACTGAAATAAAAAGGGATTTCGACCATCGATTTGATGGAATCTTGCAAATTCGGCATGGACAACCCAATATAGAGGGGTTGGTTGGCTAAAGTAGTTTCTCCTACCCTAAAATCATATATGATATGTCGAAAAAATCATTCCGGTTTGCAAGATATGACTATTTTGAGGTTCGGACAGTCCTTAATCACTTCTGCCTTCGATCGGGTCTTCTCTACTCCATCTTGGACATGAAAGTGTCTGTGACCCACTCTACATCAATCCCCTCTACTTTAAAATAACTAATCCTTGAGTTCTCGTCCTGCTTCATTTCATGATACTCAGTCGGGTCTATGATGTTGAAAGTACGCGAGATCTCCGTGTCATCCGAAGGATCAACAATGTAAGCGTTGTTGTTGATCTTTCAGAGGGTCCGTACTGGTTCAATCTTCTTTTTCTTCAACTTGTTGTAAGTCTCTGTCGAAAATCTCTACTTGTGTAGATGGACCATAACATGGTCGCCCACCTCAAATACCTTTTTATCACCGATATTTGTCGGGTTGCTCCTTGTACTTGTCATTCAAGGCATGCAACATAGCTTGCACATCCGCATGAATGCTCACGATTCGGTTTTCCATATGTTCTTCTACAATGCTCATGCTTGGGAGCTTGGGCAAAGGGACTAAATCAAGTGTGTGTTGGGGCACTCAACCATAACCAATTTGGAACAAGGACTTACCTATCGAGCAATTTATCATGTTGTTGAATGCAAACTCCACTTGAGATAAGGCCAAATCTTATTGCTTCATTTTGTCACCTGGAATACACCGAAGGAGGTTTCTCAACGTTCGATTCACACCGTCAGTTTTTCCATCAGTCTATGAGTGATAGGCACTGCGAAATTTAAGTTGTGTATCAAACCTATTCCACAAAGTCCGCTATAAATGGCTAATGAACTTTGTGTCACAATCAAAAGTAATGATCTTGAGAACCCTGTGTAGCCGCACTGCCTATATGAAAAATAGATTAACCATGTATGTTGTATCGAGGGTCTTCTTACATGAGATAAAGTGTGTCATCCTTGAGAAATGATTTATCACCAAGAACACTGAATCCATACTGCGCTGTGTTTGTGGGAGACCAAGCACGAAATCCATATATAAGTCCTCCCAAGGGCTGTCGGGCATATGCAACTAGGTGTAAAGGCCTGCATTATGAGACTTTCCCTTGGAGGTCTGATAAACATGACAACACTGCACTACTTTACCCACGTCATGTACCAATTGCGACCAATAATACAGGTCATCAACAAGAGCCCGCATCTTGTCTTACCCAATGTGTCCACCAATGTCACCTCCATGTAGCTCTTGAATAATCTTCTCCCTCAAACAACTTTCGTGTTCAAAGGCTGCCAGGTATGAAGAAGGGTCTTCTCTCCACTACCAGTGCTTGATGGGGGGTCCTTCTGTCATGTACTAGCTGATGTGGCATGCGAAAGTTGCCCTTACTGGCCTGTCAATGATTGCTCATGCTACTCCTTGTATGACGACTGGCTCCTACGCTAAGTTTGCCCCTTCTAAAATGATTGACTCGTAACTTGGGGGTGCCCCTTGTAGGATAACTGGCTTGAAGGTTGGAGGGTATGCTTTCTAATACCACTGGTTCCCATGGTTGATAAGGAGTGTTCCTTCCTTGAAGGATTACCAGCTCGGTTGCTGGGAGAGGGTTTGGGGTACCCCTTGCAAGACCAATGGTGCATTTGGGTAGTCTCTTAATATAGCGTGGATAAACCGTAGAGGAGCAAAGAAATGATCAATGCTTTCATTTTCCAGGACATTGATAGCTGGACCTTGTGATGAGCTAGGGTCTGATGGATGTTGTGAGAGAGGATTCTGAAGGATATTTGTGGGAGTCGTTGGTGCAGTCTGAAGGGCTAAGATCGAGAACTTTCAACTATCAATGAGATCTTAGATTGCATGCCTCAAGGAGAAGTATCTTTTTGTCAAGTGACATCGGCCTTGGTGGAACTCGCATTACTCATTCTCATTGTAATTCACTGGCAAAGAATTTGGATGTGGTATGGGTTGCAAAGGAGTGAGGAATTGTTTCTACACTAACATTGCCATGATTTGGCTGACGTTTGTGTGAGTGGAATGAATCTCCTTAACTCCTTGTTCTGATGAGGGTACTGGATATTTATCCTGAGTTGTTGCAGTTGCTGTTGTTGTTGCAAAGGTTGCGGTTGAGGATTTTGCCACAGTGGATGTGATAGTTAATATCTATATTATTAATACTGAGGACGGTGTTGCTGGTACTTTTGGTGCCTTGTTGAGGTGCATTATAGGTGCCTTGAGCTATGGAAATGATGTTGTTGGTTTCTGTAGGGCGATTGGCAGCACTGTTACCGTTTCCGTTCCTGTTTCCTATGAGTCTTCCTTTCACCTTGTTCCATTTGACTTGAATGGCCTGATGAAGCCACGAGGAGATTGTTCCTAGGCGTACTCTTGCTTCCTCTTGCTCTCCAGCACAGATGAGCTGAGCGAAGTTTACATAGGGATGCGAGATCAAATATCCAGAAATGCTTGGATTTGTTGAATGAACGATCATGTAGATTTGCTATTCGTCGTCAATTGGAATGCGCATCCCAACGGCAATCACTCGCCATCATCATACATATGTTGGTACTGTTTCGTTGCCTTTTTACCTCAAGGTTGCCAAATCTGCTCTTTTGGAAGCCGTGTTGAGGTTGTAGGCAAACATGTCGACAAATGCCTGCGATAACGGTTCCCAGGTCTTGATCTGGTGACAATCCAAGGAAGTGTACCATTCTGTTCAAAGATTTTGGGAATAGGTGGATAAGCGCTCATTCGTTTCCTGCCGCCCCAATCAAATCTCTACAGAATGTCTTGAGATGTGTCGTAGGACATCCGCTGCTGTCGTATCTTTTGAATTTGGGTACCTCGAAGTTCTGAGGTACCTGCGCATTTGGGAAGGGACATGTCCCTAAATTTTGTTGAGAGGAGATTGACCACTTGTTGTCTTTGAAGTTGATTTTGCATGGTTTGGAGTTGCTCCCACAACTCCTCCATCTCTGTGCAGCTCGTTTGAGAGACCAACATCTCTTGCAGCATGGCCTGTTTCTCTTCTTCGGCATAGTGATCGATTTCTTTGACCCCTATGGCTCCCGTTAAGGGTAGCTTGTTGAAATGTAACCGTGTTCCCGTGTGTGGGGAACTGAAATCGAAAACCACTCCTGGTTGGGGGAGGTCGAGATGCTGGAAAGTGACCCCCTTATTGGGTATTCATCATGTTCCGCTGGTTAAACTGGGCTTAACACTAACCCTCATTGTGGGCATTTGCCAGTGCTGCTCCAGAGCTTCCGATCAGAGAAGCTGCTATCTGAAATTGATTTGAAATCCCTGTCGCGGGATGTGCCGAAAATTGATTTGAGACCCTGTTTGTAGGATCAATTTAAAATCGAATTGGAAATTGATTAGAGGCCTTAGCTGCAAGGTTGTTATGAAATTGACTGGGGATCCTATTTGCAGGATCGGTTTGAAATTGCACTAGAAAGTGATCGAGAGTCCTGGTTGAGGGATTTGTTTGAAACTGAACCAGAAATTGACTAGAGATCCTGTTTGTAGGATCAATTTGAAATTGATCTGTAAATTGGTTGGAAGCCTCAGTTAGGAAGCTGTCCTAAAATCGACTGGAGATCTTGTTTGCAGGATCAGTTTGAAACTGATTTGAGACCCCGATTGCGAGGTTGGCTGGAAACTAATTAGAAGCCCCATTTGCAATGTTGTTCTAAAATTGAATGGGAATCCCGATTGCGAGATTATTTTGAGACCGTCTCTCGACTGTGGGAGGATATTGAAAGAAGTGTCCATTGGTCGAGGGCTGCACTGGCTGGTGTTGGTAGTCCTGTGTGGAGTCCGACGTCTAAGTTTGATTTGAACTAGAGGCTGGAAAGAGCCTGTGAACTGATTGATGTTGTTGTTGAACTGAACTAACTTGGTTGTTGGCTACGGTAACTTACATCAATCAAGTTAGTCTGTAGGATAGCTAGATTGGTATCGTACGCATGTACATATTAAGTTAAATTCCATGGTAACACTCAAGAACTTTCAATACTCAGGTATTAAAAAGTTTGGAGTATTACAATCTACCCCCCTTAAACAAAATTTCATCCCCAAAATTTAATTACTTCTACTATTTATATCGATTCATCGTGTTTAAGTTTTTATTGTAATCTTCATGAGATAGATGTATATGTCTAGGTGTGCGTGTAATAGGCTACATGGAAATCGGAACGTTACAATCTACCCTTAAATAGAACTCTTAATCCCGAGATTTAGTAATAGGATGAAACTGCTTATGCCTTACTTGAATATGGTTCCGATCATTTTAAATTCTTGGGGAATACCGTGAAATTTTTTGTTTCACCATAAGAGTATCCTAGGTTTCATAAAGGACAGGCTCTAATTATCCATTCCTTGTAGAACCTAAGCTTTAGTGTCGTCCTTTATATGAACATTGTAAATTCCCAAAATCATTTTATATTGACAATCTGTCACTCTCAGAATTTTAATTTCTGATTTGTGCTACCAATTTATTTGAAATTTGGAAATTAAGTCATTGACTTATTCCTGAAGTTACAAAAAAATTCCTGAGGTAATATTCCATGGTTTGGGGGTTATTTCATGCTCGTAATTTGTATAAAATCTTGCTGTCCAGCAGCAATTGCTTCATACTTTTGTTATTGTCGAATTTTTTTAGAAATTTGTACAAATCCGATTGAGTTAAATTTTAGGAGGAGGTTTCTGGAGACCTAAGTGAAATACCAGAAAATTTTCAAAAGTTTCTGATTAGTATACCTACCAAGACCAGCGAAAGTTTCCTAACGTGTCAGTTTTCATCGAAATGACAACAAAATTTAGAAAATTTGGAAAATATCCTATTCCAGTTTGGAAAACTTATTTTTCTTGCTTGAAAATTCGTTTAAGAATGAATTTTAGTTCAGAAAAAGTTTTATTTGAAATTTTGGAGATTCATTCCGAGGGTACCTAGATTCACAGTTTCTAAATTCCACGTCTATTAGGCTTAATAGGGAACTTGAATATGGGTTTCTAATTCCTCAACTTCATAATTTATCCAATTAATGATTCAATCCTAGTCACGTAAATCTTATGATGGTTCATGCCCACAGGCCCAGTTAATCTTATTCTCATGCTTTGATACCGACTGTAATATCTCGAATTTTCTCGTCCAGAGTTTATAATCGTGCCTGAAAAAATCAGGTATTAATAATGTATAAATTGGATGCTTTAAAAATCGCACCTTATTATTATTATTATTATTATTCATTTAAATCACATCCAGATACATTCACGAGAATAAAATCGACTATATTGATTATTTCATCAGAGCAAAAGAATTCAGTAAATAATTAAATTCCCTCTCAATGGGAGCTTATTACATTTATCGAGTTTTCAGTGGAAGTATAAAACTAATCCATAAAACTATCTTCTTATTCTTTCAGTATAATCTTCCATAGGGAGATAGTCCTCTAGGTCTTTAATCTGTACGTCACCTACATTATCTGTATGGTCAGAGAGGGTTAACGCTCTACTCATAGTGATAGTTATCATTTAAGATTAACAATAATTCAAGATATTCATAAAAGCAATGTAAAGATTCTGATACGTCTCGTACTCCACAACTATGAGAGGTATCAATATGCACAAGCAATCTACATGAGATACATTCCTAGTAAAGTATATGTGGTTTACCACACTTAACGATCTGTAAGGCCCCTATCCTAGCCCGTACTATTCTGTATGCCTTCGCGGTCATCCCGGTCGAATTCCAGCAACCCATGATCTATTATCGGCATTTGCGCGTGATCCTGAATCATGTCTCGTATATTAGAATCGGATCGACCCGATACTTGTACCTTTACGACCGCGTTGTCGCCATAGTTTCGATGCCGTGTCTTGTGTACTAATCCGATACTCAAGCCAGGAGATGTGGACCCGCATTCGGTTCAAGTAAAACGTCGCGCGTTGCAATCTTGAGAGAATCCATCCCATCAATCCCATCAATCAAAGTACACATCAACTCTATCACTCACCCATTCCCAAGTACAATCACCCCTCCCCTTAAAGTTAACTCTTTCTTACACAAGTACACATCACACCCATCACACCCATATCTCTCTCTTACACCTCTCTCTCATCCCTCTCATTCTCCAAGCAAGGATCCCATGTCGAAGCAAGCTTCCATGGGAGAGCTTGTGTGGCCCACCTTCCTACCATCAAATCCAATCCTTGGATCATCATCTCAACCGTTGAAAATGTCGTCTTGGATCTCTAGAGTGCATAGGCAGAAGAAGGAATAAGCGATCAAAGGTGGGTGCATTTTTAAGTTAGATTTCTTCATTTTTTAATGATGTGGGTGCTTCTTTCTCTTTCTCTCTCTCCCTATTATTTTGGTGTGATGATATGGCCATATGGCCCACCCGGATGGACCCCATCATGGTTCATGTATTCTATCCAAGCCATTTATAGGTGGGACCCACTTCATATGTATTGTATCCACACCATCCATCATTTGATGGCCCACTTGAGTAGGGCCACAGTGAGTAAGTGTTGTGACAAACCGTCCAGCGTCCAGGGACGCTAGACGTGTAAGGAAAACACAAATATTAGCTTGATTTACAAGCATTTTGGGTGGGCTGCTCATGCAAGCCCCACCTTGATGTATTGATTAAATCCACGCCATCCATCTCATTCCCTGGCTCATTTTAGGCGTTGAGCTGAAAAATGAGGTCTATCCGATCTTCAGGCGGGCCATAGCCTGTAAAATAGTAGTTTCTACTATTGAAAGTCACCCCGACATTTTTATGCGTCGGAAAAACACCGGATATTGGACTCGTTTGGATGGTCTTGAGCCACAGAATGCAATGGACGGGTTGGATTTACTTGATGTGGGCCCTACCTGTGAAAAACCACAGGAATCGATATTTTAAAAAAAAAGTACATGCATAAGGGGCAGCGCTTGCTGCCCCTGACAACAGCAGCTACACGCTGCATGTGTATGGGCGGACGAGCTAGGGCCACGGCCCTACATGTGAGTCCCACCATGATGTATTTACACCATCCAATCCACTCATGAGGTGAGCCACTCCCTAAGGTGGACCCCTCCCGAATTCCAGCCACATCCAACGCTTAAGTGGCCCACATCATAGGAAATAGTGGCATTGAACGACTACCATTGAGACCCTTGCTGGGTCATAGAAGTTTTGAATCAATATGAAATTTGTTTTTTCCCTTCAAACCAGGTACGTGTGACCTTATGGACAGTTTAGATGGACAGTAAACATTAGGGTGGGCCCCACGTGGGCCCCACAGTGATGCATGTGTTTTACTCCCATTGTCCAGGCGGATGGTGGAGCCCACCCAGACATATGTGCTTTATTAGTGCCGTCCAGCAGCAGCTAGACGGCTAGTGGATCCCACCATGATTATGTATTTGATCCGTACCTTCCATTGTTTGGACGGTGGGACCCACCATGATGTACGTGTTCTATCCACTCCATCCAGCCATTGATCAGGTGGACACACAGCAGGAAACAGTGTTGATTAAACGTCCACCGTTGGAACCCTTTTGGGTTGACAGAAGTTTTAGATCAATATTAAATTTATTTTTCCTTCCATCCAGTCAGCGTGACCTTATGAGCAGGTTGGACGGCAGGTAACATTATGGTAGGCCCCACGCGGGACCCCAAGATGTATGTGTTCTATCCGCACCGTCCACAGCATTGGACGGTGGAACCCACTATGATATATGTGTTGTAGTCACACCGTCCACAGTAGTGGACGGTGAGAACCACCATTGATTTATGTGTTTTATCCGCACCGTCCATATCACTGGACGGTGAGACCCACCATGATGCATGTGTTGCATCCAATCCGTCCTTCCACTTTGAAAGATCATTTCAGGGCATGAGCTAAAGAATGAGTCAGATCCATAGCTCATATGGACCCCACCCATGATGCATGTGTTGCATTCAAATCGTCCAACTATTTGACCAGCCTGTCTCATAGGCTTGAGACTAATAATAAGATAGATTATAGTTCAAGTGGACCCCACCTTGATATGAATGTAAGGCCCATGTGATTAGGCCCATCTTGATCCATTTGTGGCTATCTGTTGAGGTCCACCTTGATGTGTATGAGTTCTGACTATCTAAATTTAGGTATGAGACTGGTTTGGATAAAAGTCCCTTGTGATGGACCTCATAGCCTGCGATACTACGTACTATCATCCCGACTTCACACTCCAGCATGACCATTCCATTCACGCCGCATATTGCATGACATTCGTAGCATGCGACATTTTGGGTTATTATGTTCCTGCATTTATATGGTCTAGGTACGGCTGACGCTATTTGTGATACTCATCAGGAATGTATATTGCATTGCATCCTTTGCATCTGATATTTGGCTATCTATGATTCCTCATTTGCATAGTTGATTTATCTTGCGTATTCTAATATTGTATGACTCATGGACTTGTCAGTATTTCCGCTTACTCTGTTATCATATGATTTATGATCTTGTCAGTATTTCTATTTACTCTAATAATTCCTAATCTTGCCAGTATTTCTACTAATTCCGATACTGCACAATTTATAGATTACCAGTACTTTCGGTATTGTATGATTATAGCATTATATTGAATACTTGACACTTACCTTATGCACACACTTACACCACCCTTTAAGCTTTTTATAAGCTTATGAACAATAGATACGTGCAGGTGATGTTAGGTTGTAGCAGTGTTGAGCATGGAGCGTATAGTGGTCTTCTGGAGCTTGATTTTTATTTATGTAATTCCTTTCAGCATTGTACTCAACTGATTATATTAGTGGATATGTGATGATAATGTTACCTTTGTGAATTGGGTAATCATGTGGTTATGATTATTGCGAGTTAAATGTACATTGAAAAAAAAAATCCTCATTGTAGGATCCCAGGATCGGAATCTGGCATATGAACGCTAGGAGCCGAGAATGGGGTACTACGGAGGCTGTCGGCACCGGATTCAACGATCAGGATTCCTATGAATCCTATTTCCGGGTTTGGGGCGTGACACAATCGCCACAATGTGGAAATGAATTAGAGTTATCCGGCTTGCCCCATATCCCATTCTACTGAGATTCGTCGGCATGTCCCACGTTTAACACATATTTATGTGGTTATTCCAAAATGAGCACAACACATGACTGGATGAATTACGTGACACATTTGTTCACGGAGCAACTATTTGCGACATCCAATCCTGAAAGTTATGTAACACACATTGCAAATTACTTACATCGATTTGTGTACCACTACCCATGAAACATGGAATTACGTGTCGCCCTAGGGGCCATTACTGAAAACGCATTTCATCCACGATATTTATTCGATCACTAGAAGCGGGATTCTCAATATAGTACTTGCACCAAAAAGAGAAATCCATTGAATTATAGGATTTTTGGAATCTAAGACACATGCCCAAGCCATAAAGGTAAATAGCACAAGTTAACAAAGTAATGAGAATAGTGGCAATGGTCAACTTAGCAATTATAAAAGTGGCAATGGCTAACTTACCAAAGAGGAGAGTAGCAATGACTAACTCAACAAATAGGAGAGTAGCAAGGGCTAGCTCAATAAAGAGAAGAGTGGCAAGGGGCAACTCAATAAAGAGATTAGTAGCAAGAGCTAACTCAACAAAATTGATAAAGGCATGGGCAAGGCTTGTATCCATCGCTTCGCATAAATTCATACAGATCACGCGTAATTAATCATCATATTGTAATTCCCAAAAGATAATAATCATTAGTAGTAAATAAAACAATCGTAAAACAAGAATCATGATTGCATGACAACAGGGCCCATAAAAGGCAGAATAAAATGCATCAACTTAATCAAGTTAAGCTAAAAGGATAAAAACCCTCACTCTAGTGTTGTTCCTTCCTTGAAGGTGGTTATGCATTGAAGGATTAGGTCCTTAATCTAGTATTTAAGAATTTGGATGGTTAGGTGTGATTTAAACTGACTGGTCTTCTTAGCTCGAATTCTGGATCGAAGAATTGGGAGAGGAAGGAGAAAAGAAGTCTAGGAGAGGAAAGGAATCTAGTACGGAGGAAGAACTGGATGTGGGCCTACCTCGAATCTGGCTTGGCTTGGAGACCTCCTGCCTTCTACGGACGTCTCTCTCTCTCTCTCTCTCTCTCTCTCTCTCTCTCTCTCTCTTTCTCTCTTCCTCTTTCTTTCTCTTTTCTTTCTCTTTTCTTTCTTTTTCTCTCTCCCCCTTGGAAGTAGGGGATATGGGCGTGTGAGTGGAGAGGGGAAAAGGAGTGAGCGTCTGAGTGGGATGTGTTTCCAATTGGATTGGGTTTCACCAATTTACCCTTTTCTGACAATCTTTCTTTAAATATAATGTGTCCATTATGTCAGGGTCGTCGAATAGAGACAGAGTGTATAATTTTCTTGGTGATCAGAAATTTAGATTGGCCTATCTTGAAAATTCTCCTAACAGGTGTCAAAACGAATTTGATCTCAATTAACAGTCCATACTTAATGATCGGGGCCCAATTTTGGAGAAAATGTGTAATCAGGATAGACAAACGATTGGACAAAATTTGGTAGTTAATCGATGGTGGAAAAACCTAAATCTAAAATATCACATTTTATGTCAAAACGAAGGAATTGGCCTAAGCGTTCAACGGTGTAGGATCATAGATCGGTGTTTAAATTTTGTATAACCTTGTAGTTATATGAGACTAAAGTTTGGTCAAATTTTGAGTTGCGATGGACAGCAGGAAGTAGTTAAATTAGAAGATCCAGATTTTTAAGTAGTTGATAGTCTTTGAAAGGATAACTTTGAGCAAGAAAAGCCTACCAAAGTGGGGTCTTCATATTTTACACTTGGTCTATTATGGAAAATCCAAGTCATTCATATGAAGAAAAATATCCTATTATGACTACCCACGAGGTTTCTTCGCTTAATGGACATCAAAATTAACGGTTAAGAGGTTGATTTGTCAATTGAGTAACTTTTATAATGATTTAAGGGCTAAAATTTGATATGTATGGTTAATTTATGATGCATAGGCATGATATAAAATTTCATATTAAACGGATCATGAGAACCATGTGATCTAGAATTCAGGGGTCTAACTTAATGATATTTTCATAATTATTGCTGATATGAGAGTTTTAGAAAATCTAATGGTTTTACATGGTTATATGCACGTTTCTAAGTAATTATTACAAAAGAACTTATGTTTAAATCATATGAATAAATAATTAATCACCAAATTAACTGAGAGAACGTACATATATCAATCAACATAATAGATGGTCAGATAACATGTTGGAAATAGAAAAACTTGATGGTTAGCACTCTAATAGTGTATATAAGTATATGTACAAACAGTTTTATAAACGAAAGAACATAAGGTGGGTTTCTGGGGTGATTCGGGGTATAACATATGTATCGCTAGATTCGAGTGTTTTGTTCACATGTGTAAGTTTTTTATATTTTAGTTCTGATGGTGGGTTAAGCATATTCATAGGTGATGAATAAGATGAACAGATCAGAATCTCAATTTGATTTTCATACAAGTGGATGCTGAGATCAAGTAGCTAGTTTACTATGATCTGGTGGTCCAAATTCAGAGTGGACGGTCAGATATCTTTACCTAGTGGTAAATAATTGATTGAATGATTGGTTATGATGGACAAGTGAGAATACTTGGATATATGATGATCCTATCTCAAAATTAATGGTCAGATGATTTGATATATAAATGGAGATTATTTCCAACGGTCAGATTCATGTTGGAGAAGGGATGTAAGGTTAGAATAGCTAGATTGGTATCGTACCCATGTACATATTAAGTTAAATTACATGGTAACACTCAAGAACTATCAATACTCAAGTATTGAAAACTTCAAGGTGTTACAATGAGATATGTGGCGAAAAGGCAATCATAGGAGACTCTTTGAACTTCCAAAAGGCTAGAGAAGATGAGCTGAGCAAGAAGACTCAATGATCGAGCTGAAAAAGTTAGACCTGTTTGGAAATAAGACTTATCAACAAACCTACATATCTCGACTACAAGTGCCGACAACAACCTCAGACAATGATATCAACCTTGAATGCCGACCTCAAGGTCAGAAGTTGACCTTGACCTCAAATGCTAACCTCAGGCTTAGAATAGAAACATCCAGAAAGAATCTCACATCATATATGAGCAGGACTTCCCAATGAGATCTTAACCAAAGATCATGCCAATTGAGACACAATCAGAAAAATACTCGAGAACATATTCCAACTTTAATACGGGTCCCTCCAGTATATCTTAAAGATCTATTCGGATAGGGAAGTCGCCTAAGAGCACTTATGAATACATCATCATCTTCAAAAGGAAGGTACATAAACTATCTCGATTCTATTACACCTATCGCGAGTCCATACACCTAACTTGGAAGGGTCATCGGCCATAACCAGCGCTCTCAGTGTCTCTTTGTTCTCTATTAATTTGCAGATACTTAGTGGCTCACAGAAGGTGGAACATGATCGATCGAATTTGAGCAACAACAGGAGCTATCATTGACTGTTAATCCCTCTTTTAAAAAAATTAATTTTTTCATTTGATGATGTTTAACCATGAAAGTTGGATAACCAAATTACTTTACATTCAAATCTTAACTTGAAAAACTAAACGGCCTATAATTTTTCCAAAACTTTAAGTAATTTGGATTGATAAATATAATAAATTCAAATTTTAAGTTGTGTTCAATCGTATCAAAAGCTATGGATTGATAATTGGACTTATCTACCAAAACCCGTCTCCAGTCTTATTCAATTGTTGTGGCCCGCTTTGCCATAAACCCTAAGTAACAATGACGTGGTCCAATGGAAAAAAAAGAAGTGTGGCAGGTGTGTCAGGTGCACACATGCTATACATTTACTACATAGAAAGTGTTCATTTAGCCGATCAAATGAACAGTACACCATAGTATGTAAATCACACTTTTTTGGACAGTACCATCCTTCAATTGGTGGATTACAAACAGATATTTAAACGGACCGAGAGAGGGCATTTGATGAGTACGGATTGTCAAGGCAAATCATCTTTCTACATGTGGGTCCTTATCTTACTTAATGGCTAGGCGTGTGGATCCCTGACTATGGGCCCCACCTTGATGTATATGCCTTAGATCCACACCGTCTATCAGTTTTGAGAGCTCATATAGGGCATGATCCAAAAAATTTAGCAGATCCAAATCTCAAGTGGCTACACCACAGGAAACAGTTCTAACTTATTGACAAGATCAGAAAGACATGGATGAAAGGACCATACAAAAATCAGCTTGACCCAAAACTTTGTGGCTTACAGGAAGTTTTTAATGTTCAATCATCTTTGCTTCTCGTAACGTGGTCCAATTGAGATTTAGATCTGCTTCATTTTTCGGAACATGTTTTAAAATAAGCTTTCAAAACGAATGAGCAGCGTGGATGTATGGTATGTTGGATAATATGTTGAATTAAATAGACTATAAAATCGAGAACCAAAAAGGAAAATAAATTTAGAGAAAGAAAAACTTATTGAATTGAGTCGAGGCGTGAATTAGACTTTGAAAGTCATGAATCTGATTTGTGACAGATTTATCGTCTGTCATTTCATAGTGAAGGAAATTAGCAATTGCATGTTTCTTAGCGCCTGCATCTTATAATATGTATTTCTTTTCTAAAGCAATCCATATGTCTTTAGCAGAGGCGTAAGAAGCATACACATCATATAATTCGTTAGATAAAGAGTTTAGAATATAATTTTTGCAATTATTTTCATCTGTTACTTCATTTTGATTTGCTAGATCTATAGTAAATGATTCAGATAAAATGTATGAAACTTTTAGGGTGGTAAGAGCGAACATCAATTTCTGTTTCCACCGTTTAAAGGATTGTCCAGCGAACGGTTCGATTTTGGCTAACTCAGTAGAAGCATTTACTGTTACTGTAGCCATAGTCTATGTAATTCAACAAATTCGATTTCAAGATTATTGGATAATATGTTGAATTAAATAGACTATAAAATCGAGAAGCAAAAAGGAAAATAAATTTAGAGAAAGAAAAACTTATTGAATTGAGTCGAGGCGTGACTGAGTCACTCGGCTTGAAATAGAATTTGCTCCCCTTGGACAGCGTCCCAAGTGTAACAGGTTTCCAGAGCAATCGACCTCCAGGATACAACGACTATGACCCGGTCCCAACGGTGCACTCACTGTACACGGGCTCGAACCACTTGCAGTTTAATCCGAAAGTGCTGAGTTGACTCAGCAATGAACTCAGTAACAATGGTAAAACCGTATCAGAGAGAGTTTTATAAGACAGTATTTTTTCATATTTTGAAACTGGAATCGGAAGTCTTTATATAGACTCCGAAATGGTGCATAAGCACCCTTTACAAAAGGTTATGTCCGTTGGGTTTAAACCCAACAGGGGCGACCATCCGGAAGAGAAGCATCTCTCTGGTTTAAAACGAAAAGGCGCAAGTGCGAGTACACTCTCGCACATACAGTCCTGCGAGTACCCATACACACACACCCACACGAGTACACTTACACCGCACCCGCACCCGCACCCGTGCCCAGCGCAGCCCGTCCCGTCGCGTCGCGTCGTGCATGCGGACGCGGACACGGACTCGGCTCGGCTCGGTTCGGCTCGGCACGGCACGGCTCGGCTCGGCGCGCGCGCGCGTGTGTGGTTAATGGCATAGATTAGAGCTATTGGCATAGCCCCCCCACAGGACCAAATTCACATGCCCCCTGAAAGGGGCTCAAGCCCTAGGCAAAAAGTCTATCATATAAACAAGAGAATTTCTCTTGTCAAATCCGATGTGGGACAAAACTAACACCTCAAAAATACCAAAATTTAAACGTGGAGGGAAAATACCGAAATTTGAAAATTCAAAAATTTAATATTATTTTAAAATAAATACAACAATTTTCCATTATATATTTTACTTTTTGCTTTCGCTATAGCTGCTTGACAGTCACAATGAACAGACACGGCCGATACAGGCTTTGGCCACAATGGTATATCAGCTAAGAGATTTCTAAGCCATTCAGCTTCTGATCCAGCCTTTTCTAAGGCAATAAACTTGGATTCCATAGTCGACCGAGCAATACATGTCTGCTTGGTGGACTTCCAAGAGACTGCTCCTCCACCCAAAGTGAAGACATATCCACTAGTGGATTTTGTCTCATCTGAATCACTGATCCAGTTAGCATCACTATATCCTTCTAATACAGTAGGATAACTATTATAATGTAAACCATATGTCATATTACCTTTCAGGTATCATAAAATTCTAGACAATGCATTCCAATGTTTTTTTTCAAGGTTATGTGTATATCTACTTAGCCTTCCTACTGCAAAAGCTATGTCAGGTCTAGTGCAGTTTGTTAGATACATGAGGCTACCAATTATTTTGAAATATTCCAATTGAGACACACTATTTTCTGTATTCTTCATGAGAGTCACACTATAATCATAAGGAGTACTGACAGGTAAACAGTCAAAATGGTTAAACTTTCTCAATATCTTCTCAATGTAATGAGATTGTGATAATATAATAACACCATTTTTCCTGGTTACTTCAATACCCAAGATTACACTTGCCTCTCCTAAGTCTTTCATGTCAAACTTAGATGACATGAATTTCTTAGTTGCATTAACTAATTTAATATTAGTTTCAAAAATAAGCATGTCATCAACATAAAGACATATGATAACATAATCATTTTCAGAAATTTTACTATATACACATCTATCTACATCATTTATATGATAACCATTTGATTTTAAAACACCATCAAATTTTTCATGCCATTGTTTAGGAGCCTGTTTTAAACCATATAGTGATTTAATTAGTCTACATACTTTATTTTCTTTACCTAATATCTTATAACCCTCAGGTTGCTCCATATATATTTCTTCTTCTAAGTCTCCATTTAGGAAAGCCGTCTTAACATCCATCTGGTGTACCACTAGTTTATATATGGAAGCTATCGCTATTAAGACTCTAATAGTTGTAATCTTAGTTACAGGGGAATATGTATCAAAATAATCTATTCCTTCCTTTTGTTTAAAGCCTTTCGCTACCAACCTAGCCTTAAACTTATCGATAGTTCCATCTAGTTTTAGTTTCTTTCTAAACACCCATTTGCAGCCTATTGGTTTGTTACCAGGTGGTAGATCTACAAGTTCCCAAGTATTATTAGATATAATAGATTCTAACTCATCATTTATTGCTTCCTTCCAAAAGGTTGCATCTGGAGAGTTAATAGCTTTTATATAAGTTGTAGGATCATCTTCTATTAAGAATGTGAAAAAACCATCTCCTAGGTTAGTTTCTTTTCTAACTCTAATACTTTTTCTTGGTTGTATCTCTTCTACTACTTTCTCGTAAGCATTTTTACTAGTAGACGCAATATCTGATTCATTAACTTTTTCTATTCCTATAGATTTAGATTTCATTGGGAATACGTTCTCATAGAACTCTATATCCCTAGCTTCTATAATTGTATTAGGATGTAAAATATTATCTTTAATTTTTAAAACTAGAAATCTATAGGCCGCACTGTTTTGTGCATACCCTATAAATACACAGTCGGTCGTTTTAGGACCTAATTTTCTTTTCTTAGTTTCAGGCAATCCTACTTTAGCAAGACACCCCCACACTTTAATATATTTATAACTAGGAATATGATTCTTCCAAAGTTCATATGGTGTTTGTTCAGAAGATTTAGATGGAATCCTATTTAGGATATAACAAGCAGACAGAATTGCTTCTCCCCACATATTTGAGGGTAAGCATGAACTATTTAACATGGCATTCATCATTTCTTTTAAAGTTCTGTTGTTACGTTCTGCTATTCCATTTTGTTCTGGTGTATAAGGAGCTGTAGTTTCGTGAATTATTCCATTCTTTTCACATAATTCTCTAAATTGAGAAGATTCAAATTTACCTCCTTTATCTGTTCTAAGTCTTTTAATTTTTATATTTAATTGATTTTCAACTTCAATTTTGTATTTATAAAAAGCATCTAAAACTTCATCTTTGTTCCTTAATAGATATACTCTAGTGAACCTAGAGTAGTCATCTACAAAAGTTATATAATATCTTTTTTCTCCTCTAGACATGTGATTTCTAAAATCACCTAAATCACTATGTATCAACTCTAATAGAACAGATGATCTTTCTATTTGTTTAAAGGGTTTTCTAATAAATTTTGATTCTACACATGTTTCACATTTTTCAAACTTTTCATTAGATATATTAGGTAATAAACTTAATCTTTTCATTTTCTTTAAAGATGTCACATTCACATGACCTAATCTATGATGCCATAGATAAAAAGGTTCAACGATATAAACAGAACTAGATGTTTTCTTATTATCATTGGATACATTTACAATGAATAAACCATCGCTACAGTACCCCTTACCAACAAAGGTTCCATTTTTAGTCATTACAAGCTTATCTGAATCAAATACTAATTTGACACCAGCCTTATTGAGGCGCGAACCAGAGACCAAGTTTCTTCTAATGTCAGGCACATGGAGGACATCATTTAACATTAGAGTCTTTCCAGAAGTGAGTTTCAGAAGTACTTTCCCTTTCCCTACAACTGGAGACGTTCTAGCATTTCCCATGAACACCTGTTCATCATCTCCTGATACTTGGTAGGAGGTAAACATGCTACGATCCTTGCACACGTGTCTAGTTGCACCAGTATCTAGCACCCACTCCAAGTTGTTTACAAGGAAGACTTCTGATACCACAGCCACTACTATGTCAGACTCATTGCCTGTTTCTGTAAGATTAGCTTGCCGCTTATCTTTATTTTTCTTAAGCCTGCAGGTTTTAACATGATGCCTAGGCTTTCCACAGTTGTAGCAGTTTCCCTTTTTCTTGAATTGATTGTTTGCATTCTTCTTTTTGAGCCTGCATTCATTTGCATAATGTCCAAGTTTACCACAGTTATGGTAGTTGCCCTTTTTCTTATTATTTGTCCGACTTAATTCCACAAGATTCGCTTTTGAATCTATCTCATTTTTATTTCCTTTTTGGTCCCTGATTCTATTGGCCTCCTCTATTCGTATGTGTACGATAGTGGTTTCCAAAGAAACATAGTTCTTCTTATGTTTCATTCTATTTTTATATTCTTTCCGAAAGCATTTTATTTTAAAACATGTGGGGGATTGTTGTATTTATTTTAAAATAATATTAAATTTTTGAATTTTCAAATTTCGGTATTTTCCCTCCACATTTAAATTTTGGTATTTTTGAGGTGTTGGTTTTGTCCCACATCGGATTTGACAAGAGAAATTCTCTTATTTATATGATAGACTTTTTGCCTGGGGCTTAAGCCCCTTTCAGGGGGCATGTGAATTTGGTCCTGTGGGGGGGCTATGCCAATAGCTCTAATCTATGCCATTAACCACACACGCGCGCGCGCGCGCCGAGCCGAGCCGTGCAGTGCCGAGCCGAGTCCGAGTCCGTGTCCGCGTCCGCGTGCGCGACGCGACGGGACGGGCTGGGCTGGGCGCGGGTGCGGGTGCGGGTGCGGTGTAAGTGTACTCGTGTGGGTGTGTGTGTATGGGTACTCGCAGGACTGTATGTGCGAGAGTGTACTCGCACTTGCGCCTTTTCGTTTTAAACTAGAGAGATACTTCTCTTCCGGATGGTCGCCCCTGTTGGGTTTAAACCCAACGGACATAACCTTTTGTAAAGGGTGCTTATGCACCATTTCGGAGTCTATATAAAGACTTCCGATTCCAGTTTCAAAATACGAAAAAATACTGTCTTATAAAACTCTCTCTGATACGGTTTTACCATTGTTACTGAGTTCATTGCTGAGTCACTCAGCACTTTCGGATTAAACTGCAAGTGGTTCGAACCCGTGTACAGTGAGTGCACCGCTGGGACCGGGTCATAGTCGTTGTATCCTGGAGGTCGATTGCTCTGGAAACCTGTTGCACTTAGGACGCTGTCCAAAGGGAGCAAATTCGATTTCAAGCCGAGTGACTCAGTCACGCCTCGACTCAATTCAATAAGTTTTTCTTTCTCTAAATTTATTTTTCTTTTTGGTTCTCGATTTTATAGTCTATTTAATTCAACATATTATCCTGGTACATCCACATCCACCGAAGCCGCATCCACTTTAGCATCTTAAGCATGATTAGTGAGTCCTTTCAGTCCGTACATGTGCGCTTTTTTATTGCATCATTGCTTTCCTTTATTGCATTATTGCCTTTCTTTACAGCCAAGAAATGCAGGACGTGTCCCCTCTCCTCTCAAGTCAAGGTCGTCCCCATTCAAGTCGAAAAGACTGGGAGCGGATTAGGTGCGGCCCCGGACTAATCCAGGACGGTGCCGTCTCAACTGTGGGACCTACCACGATGCACGCAGGTATTCCATATCCATTTCGTTTATCCGTTTTTTCATATTATTTTAGGGTATGAGAGAAAAATAAAGTAGACAAACGTCTTAGGTGGATGATACATTGGAAAACAACAGTGATTAATCATTAAAAACTTATTGTTGGCCACAAAAGTATTGGATTAGGCTGATATTTTCTTTCTTCCTTCGTCCAGGTCTATATGACCTTAGCAACAGGTTGGATGGCAAATAAAACATACGGGACCATAGGAAATTTTTAATGATGAAGCGTTCAATCAGTATTTTTTTCCTATGATATGTGCGCTTCGCTTCATTTTCTGAGTTCATGCGCTAAAATTATCTTTAAAAAAACGTTAACTTATAATACGTTAAGTTGGGCTCCACAAGGACCGCAGGGTCGGGGGTGAGGACGGGCCCAACCTACTATGCACTAGAAAATTGTGTGCATGATCGGACGTGAATTTCCCACAAAAGCCTTTTGGGTTGGAAGGCTCGAGCAAAGGCTCGAGCAAAAAGGCCTTTGCTAGAAATCCGTGTCCATATCTAGGAATTATGGGATACAAAATGCTTGGGAAGCATATTGGCTAGTATGCCACACACCACCAGTGGCTAGTGTGCCACACACCACCAACCTAGCTGATGTGTGAGTATCGGGCAAAGATGGGCACTAATGTTCCTCGATATGCAAGCTGTATGAACAGTTCAAAGGATATCAAAGTTATAACCAACCTAGCTGACGTGTGAGTATCGGGTAAAGATGAGCACTAAGTATATGCGAGCTGTATGAACAGTTCGATATCAAAGTTATATAGCGTCACGATGATGTGTTTATTATATCCACACCATTCATCCATTCGGTGACAACATTTTATAAAATATTGAGAGCCCGTGCTGTTTATTAGGGTTGGTCTAATTCATAAGCCGACTTAAATATAATCCACCATGATGATCAGAAGAACCAAAGTTGTGGTACTCTTATGTAAACATAAGGCGAGCCACACAACAAACAATAATATACACCGCACAAGTTAGCACGCATACGCATACCATGCAGGTCCAAAATAAAGGAATTTTAACTTTATTAATTTTTATGAAAAAAAGTAAATGGAATACTTCGGTAACTTCCCTTCACGAGGAATTCTTTGGTACGTTTGATATTTCCAATGGCCAAAACGCTTGGGCCCACTGACACGCCCAAGTCATCTTCTACATTAGGTTCGGTTCTTGATTGCATGTGGTCAATGAATTAAGACTACTAGGGCTGATATTTTCGGCTCAATGTATGAACCAAGTCTGAGTAGATATGAATGAGTCAAGTCTGAACTTGAACAAGTCATGTATGAACTTAGATAAGTTGGCCATAGCTTGTGTGTTAGATCTTATGATGAAGGGATTGATCACTTGAAGAATTTCAGCTTAAGGGCGCGATGTAATGCCACTCGTTGAAAAAACACAAAAATTACACCTCTAAATGTGCAACAAAGCTCCTGCTTACTGTTTGGAGATTCTGTTGAAATACACAATAGGGAAAAGAAGAGATTTATTTCATTCGAGCCGCACACCACCCGTATTTATACAAGAAATGGAGGAAAACTAAAAGTAGAAAACAGTGAAAAAGATGAATCTACAGAGATTACAGATGTTGAAATGGAACCGATGCTATCACGAAGAATCTGCAGATGAGTTGGCAGATGAGCTGGTTGGATTTGGACTCCTCGTTCCTTAAACACTCCCCCTCAAGCTGGGTCTAAAGATATTCAAAAGACTAAGCTTGGAAGTGATTATGTCATGCTGGTCACGTGAAAGAGGTTTAGTGAAAATATTTGCCAGTTGGTCCCCAATGCGAACATGTGGAGTGATCATTCATGAGATTTAATTTTCTCTCGAATAAAATGGCAATCCACCTAAATATGCTTTGTGCGCTCATGAAAGACCGGATTGTTAGAAATTTGAATGGCAGCCTGATTATCACACATTATCGGCATCGGTATAGATTGAGAGAAGCCAAGTACGGTTAGAAATTTTTTTACCTAAAGTAACTCACAAGTTGTATGGGCCATAGCCCTATATTCGGCCTCAGCACTGGATCGAGTAACAACCGATTGCTTTTTACTTTTCCAAGTAACCAAGTTTCGCCCAACAAATAAGCAGTAACCGGTTGTAGATTTTCGGTCATCTTTGGCACAGGCCCAGTCTGCATTAAAAAAGCAGAAATAGACAAGTGTCCATGTTTGAAATAAAGAATGCCCTTAGTAGGGGAACCTTTGAGATAACGGAGAACACGATATGTAACATCCAAATGAGTAGCCCGTGGGGAGTGCATAAACTGACTGAGCACACTCACAACATGAGAGATATCGGGTCTTGTAATGGTTAAGTAAATAAGACGGCCAATGAGCTGCTGATACGGACCAGGATCTGAGAGAGACTCACCAAGGAGAGAGGTGAGCTGATGATTGATCTCAAGAGGAGTAGCAACAGGCTTACAACCCAACATACCCGTCTCATGGAGTAAGTCCAATGTATATTTCCTCTGACATAAGAAGATGGTGGGCCTATTGGTGGTACGCTTCCAAAAAACAGAATGATCGGAGCTACACTAGTGAAATGGGCAGCCTGCATAGCATGAGTGAATTTGTTGAACCAAGCCCGTGGTGACTGCTTAAGGCCATAGATGGACTTGCGAAGGCGACAAACTTTATGTTCCTCCCCCTTACGATGAAACTCAGGAGGTAAAGACATATATACTTCTTCATGAAGGTCACCATGTAAAAAGGTATTCTTGACATCAAGTTGATGCAGGAGCCAATCCAAATTTGCAGCCATAGACAAGAGAACCAGAATAGAATTCATTTTTGCAACTGGAGCGAAAGTTTCTGTGTAGTCGATGCCATAAGTCTGTGTGAAGTCTTTTGCAACAAGGCATGCTTTGTATCGATCAATGATACCATCAGATTTATGCTTGACAATGTAAACCCACTTACATCCCACAGCATGTTTACCGACCGGTAAGTCAACAAGCTTCCAAGTTTGATTTTTTTTTTTCTAAGGCATTCATCTCCTCAAGCATAGCATGCTTCCGGTGAAGGTGAGCAAATGCCACATCCACTCGTGTAGGAATATATACAAAATCAACATTGGCAATAAAAGTTTTGTAGGATGGAGATAATGACTGATAAGAAACGAAATGCTGAATAGGATGAAACGTGCAAGGATGAATACCTTTTCCCGGAGAAGCAGTAAGAGCAGAGTTAGGAGTAGATCTCCGAGCGTCGGATGATGGTGGAGGCAGTGATGTGGTGGTTTGCCCTTTTCTTTGCTGCAAGACAGATGAGGCTTGAGTGCAGACATAGTCCTGTAAATGGAGAGGTCGAGTGTTGGGGTGAGTGGTGCGATGTGGTGGAGGTGGCAGAGTCGTGGAAAATGATGATGGAGAAGGTGAGTTAGGGGATGGGGAGTTTAGAAAAGGGATATGAGTAACATGTGGTGATAAAGGAGGAGATGAAGTTGTTGAAGAAAAAAAACTGAGAGACTCAAAAAATGTCGCATGACCTGTATGCGGATCCAAAAATTTATAACCTTTTTGGGTGGGTGAATACCCAAAAAAAATGCAAGAGATGGATCGATCGGATAACTTTGTTCGAGATGGAGAGAAGTCACGCACATAAGTAGTGCAGCCAAAAACTCGAAGAAGATTATCGGTGACATGGTGAACTTTCTTAAACAAAGATATCGGAGTCTGAAAGTTCAAGGCAGAATGAGGCAGGCGATTGGTCAAGTAGCATGCGGTGAGAATTGCATCTCCCCAATAACGTTTGGAAACATGCATCTCAGTAAGGAGGCAATGAGTGATATTCAATAATTGTTGGTTTTTTCTCTCTGCCATCCCATTTTGCTGAGGAGTAGAAGCACAAGTGGTGTTTGACTTGATGTCGTGTTGACGAAAGTAGAAAAGAAAAACAGTGGAAAGGTATTCGCCACCATTATCACGGTGAAGGACCTTGACTTTTGCTGTAAACTGATTAATCAACCAAACATGAAAAGACCTAAAAGTTTCAAACACATCACTTTTATTATTAAGAAGATAGATCCAAGTCATCTTGGAAGTACAATCTATAAAAGACACAAAATACTGGAATTCCATGGAGGAGGGAATAGAAGCAAGTCCCCAAACATCAGATTAAATGAAAGAAAACATAGGACCAGAGTCTTTATTTAAGACTAAAGGAAATGAAACATGTTTCTTCTTGGATAAAACACAAGTACTACACTGAAAGGTCTCAACATCTTGGTGAGAAGCTAAAGCAGGAAATAAATTGCGTAAAATGGAAAAAGTGGGATGACCATATCGACAGTGTCATCGAAAAAAATCCTCCTGAGTGACTAATAGAAGATGGGCTGCTGATCGAGGTTGAACATCAACATCGAATTAGTAAAGACCAGCATGTTCACGCCCACCACTAATCATCTTCTGCGTCTTAAGATCCTAAAACATACAATTAGATGGAAGAAAAATGGCAGCACAGTTAAATTATTTGGTGAGAGTACTAACGGAAAGCAAGTTGGAGTCAAGACCTGGGACAAGAAGGGTCTTGTCGAGGGAGACAGTAGAGGTTAGAGGAACAGTTCTTAACCCCGTAATGGGAGTAAGGTTTCCATTTGCTAACTTTACCGACCCTAACATAAAACTGGGATGAAAAGATGAAAAAATGTGAGACATACCAGTCATATGATCTGTGGCCCCGGTGTCTATGACCCAGGGTTGGAAAGAGGAGACAGGAGTGGTTGTACATGACATTGGGGAACTGAAAGTAGCCATGGAATTTGAGACCGAGAGGCCAGCCTTCTGGGTGATCAGGTTATCATATTCTTCTTGGGAAATCTGGACCATAGGAGTGGAGGAAGCAGACGGTGTCTCCTTGGATGCAGTAACAGACAAATTGGCCCATCGGCCATCTGACGAACGACCACGTCCTCAAGTGAAGCCTCCCTGCATGGGAGGTTTACCATGTTTGATCTAGCAATAGTCAACCATATGATTGGTATGTTTGCAATGAGTGCAAAAAAGAAAAATACGACCACGGCCTCGAGTTCCACGACCTCAACCCTTATTATCAAAAAAAGAAGAATCGACATGTAAGGCAGACTGTGTGATTGAGGCATGGGGAATCATAACATGCTTTTGTTTTTCTTCTCTAGCTAGCTGAGCATAAACCTAATTCAAGGTCATCGTATCAGCATTGTGGATGATTTGTTGTCGGAGTATCTCATACTCATTATTAAAGCCATCTAAAAACTTGAAGATCTGGCGTCGCTCCTGATGTTTCTTGACAAGAATCACATCGCGAGAACAATAGGTATTTTTCTCATCATGATAGGCGAGCTCCTCCCATAAACTCCGGAGTGTGGCATAGTACTCTGTGATGCTTTTGTCGTTCTGTTGAAGAGAGACAATCTCCTTCTCAAATTGAAAGATGTGTGACATATTGTGCGCATCACTATAGAGTTCATGGACCGTGTCCCATATTTCTTTTGCAGTTTTTAAGAAAAGATGTCACTTCAAACATTGTCGGACATGGAGTTCCATAACCAAGACATGACAATCATGTCATCAGATTCTCATGCAGCTCTCTTGGAGTCTCCATCAGCTGGACAAGAAAGGGTCCCAGTGATGTGGCCAAGTTTTCGTTTGCCGCCAATAAAAATGCAGAGAACCTGTTGCCACTGAAGAAAATTAGGCCCTATGAGAGGAGATGATGTGATCTTCGGTCCTGGATTTTCAGACCGTATGAAATCCTCATCATGTGAGGATGAAATATCGCCAAAGACCTTGGACCATGCCACGAGAAATATCAAGGCTTAGGGGAATCAAACCCTCCTTTATTTTTATTATTATTATTTTAAAAAAATTGAAAAAATCTTTTAATATCGCCCACCCATGATGGGACGCAACAGACTAATGTTCATGATCTGAGAACGATAGGCCCACACTGCAAAACGTTAGAAAAAATGCAGTGTGAAAAAGAATCTAGCAGTTGTGTCAGGCCGAAGTTGACAGCGGTCTGCAAGTTTTCTACAATTTGGAGGAATTGAGAGCGACTGTGGATGGATTGAATAACAAGTACAAAAAAAAAAAAAAAAAAAAAAAAGGAAAAACACCAGGTGCTGAAGAGCTTGAGTTCTGCCTTGAATATGAAAGCTATTCCAATAGAAGTTGCTCTCAGATTCAAAAGATCAAAGGCCAAGTTAAACTTCCCTGAGAGAGTGCAAGGTCTGTCCAATCCTGACTTCTACATGGCAGGGATGTCTCTGATCGAGGGCCCACCGCATCAGACAACCTCGGTGCAACGCCAGCATTGGAGGATTCGTACCCAGATCTACATCAATATGCACAACTATTGTGTAGTAAGGATGAAGATATAGAGTATGTGGGGTCCAGTATGTATGATCAGAGTCTTATGATTTTGAGATATGATTTTGACGGCTGCGATGTCAGCCACGTCAGCATCCTTCTCATCTTCTTCAGCATCAAAGGAAAAATAAAGGAGGGGCTTTGACAGAGGATGGGCAGTTGTATAGATCAGCTACATTCGATTATGGTGATCACACCCAACAAACAGATTTAGTATACAAAGAAGATGGAAGGATTGGGGTGCCCCTATGCTCTGGGCTTATGAAGGTAGATCGGACCGTCGAAAATCAAATCAGTAGCCCAGGTTGAGAATTGCTTTGATACCACGTTGAAATACACGATAGGTAAAAGAAGAGGCTTATTTCATTTGAGCCGCACACCAACCGTATTTATACAAGAAATGGAGGAAAACTAAAAGTAGAAAACAATGAAGAAGATGAATCTATAGAGAGTACAGAGGCTGGAATGGATACGATGCTGTCACGAAGAATCTGCAGATGAGTTGGCAGATGAGTTGGTTAGATTTAGACTCCTCGTTCCTTCAACAGATTCAACCAATTCGTGCTCTTATAGTTTTTTTTGTTTTTTAATATCTAATCTCAATATCAAAAGGGTGTTTATCATTGATTTAGACTAATGGACTATTTTATTTTATTTTTAATTCACCTTGTAAATCCTTGTAAATGTGTAACGATTACGTACCTATGTAATTTAGACAACATTACCAAGGCAAACATTGAAGCCCATTCTGAAGCATGTGGCGCTTATCCACAATATTCTCTAGCTGTAAATCCTTACTTTTTGAAAACTAAAATCGTGTCGGGGTACAAAAAAAAAATGTGAAGCTTATTGTGATGCATGTGGCTTATCCAAACTATTCATCCATTATGCTAGATGATTTTAGGACATGAGCTAAAAAATGAGGCAGAATCTAGAGCTCAAGTGGACCACACCACATGAAACAGTGAGAATTGAATACCTACTGTTAAAATTTTCTTAAATGCCATAGAAAATTTGGATCAAGATGATATTTGTCTTTCTCTTTATCCATGTTTGTGTGACCTTAACTTACATGAAAAATAAACATTAATGTGGGACCTAAGAAGAAAATAAATTTCAATGTTGAATGTTTTAAGACCACTATTTCATGCGATGCGGGCCACTTGGGCTTTGGATTTACCTCATTTTTGGCGCCCAAAAATATTCTGATAAAATGAATGGACGGCGCCGTTGATATGCCAAATACATCATGATGGGCTCATAAATTTAAGTAAGCTCTTTTTAGACTGGTCACCCACTTTCAAACTGTAACACCCTGAAAATCGGGGGTCGTGTATAAACTCAACTCCCGAGTTCCAGACCGTCACTTATGCAACAAAAATGATTATGATTCAATGTTGTCTGATTTAAAGCATTCACATGAGTAAAAGTATACCAAAACTGCAATTCATACTCCAGATCCAGTGATAAAAGCAAGCGGAAGACTAAACAATATATATATCACTGTATGAAAAAACAAAGTAGATCTCATCTGTCTTTAAAGTATGAATACATCTCTGAGTCTCATATACATATATATGAACAAAAATCAAATGTTCAAAACAGTCCCACTGAAGTCCCGTCAACCTAGGTCGCCTAAGCAAAGCCGTCATGATACTGCATGTATGAAAACTCGTCCTGGTCCTCGTCGAAGTCTGGCTCTGCCTCCTGGATCTAAGCATTAACTGCATCTACAACAGGGTCTGGTGGGTGTTGCAAACACTATCCCGTAACGTGGGAATGAGTAGCTAACTCAGTGGAATCATAGAGCAAAGATTAGCATGTTCACAAATCAATCATGCGATAATAGTAAAGCAGTAAATCAGACAATCCTAATACTGTTATTAATGCAAGATGACATGACGTGATGTATGCCCTCACCGACGATCTCCCTCATACGACACCATCTTACGACCGCGGCATGCAATCGTCCCTCAAGTGCTCCACATCTTCCAGGCATATGCAATGTTATGGTGATATGATTTTCGAGTTGTTATTAGTCCATTCAAACAGCAGGATTGGGAAACTAAGGTACTTTCCTTGTATCAATCCCAACACAGATCTTGTCTAGGGTCATCACTCCTAGTAATCTCATACGATGTATATTTTGTAGGTCGCTGCAAGGGCTGCCAGGGCTGTTGCTCGCACTCGTTGCACCGCTCCCCCATCACCTTATCAATACAGACCTACTGTACTCTACTGCTACTGAAGGGTCGTCGCCTCCCGTAGACTCAGAATACGCTCGCGGTCACTACAAAGGACTCGTCGCCTGATCAGTGTAGGCCGACAGCAAGAATATAGTGTCCCATACCACCATAATCTGCTCACGAGACTAGGTGCTCACTGGTCACTACGGGGAGGTTTGTGGCCCCAGCGTAGGCCGACAGCTCGACCACGGTGTCCCATACTACCATGCTCGGCTCATGAGTCTTCGTGAATCAAGGTACCATGGTTAACAGGGTTTACAATGGTAAGTTCAGTACCCTAGGTTCAAGCAGTTATGACTCATACAGGGTGAACATATATCGGCCAGTCGGGTTACTTGACGGGCTCGACTAGCGCGATCGCATCTCAAATCGAACGACATGAAGTGCGTAAAACACTTCGCGTGGCCTAACCACTGCCGCCAACTCCAAACATGACTCGCATTCATCGACACGTCGTTCGTGGCCAAGACCAGCCAACCACGAATTCGATCGGTTACCGACTGCCTGGACTAAGTATAGTCCCAAACAATCATGGAATTACATCAGCAATCTATGTAGGAGTATTGGAATTGAAATACAATCATGTGAGCATGTTAACACATGTTATAACATTCAACTTAAGTAAATCTTCAAGCACGTATATTTCATGCATGTAATGAAATCATGCATATAGTCAACATGTGGAAAATCATTTAGGTCAGCATATTAATTGAGAAATCAATCTCAAACTATTTCATAACATCATTTAATTCGATACATACTAGTACAAGCATTTATACAAACACATACACTACACACTTAAGTCTACATATAGTATGTCGACCCGAAGTGCGCAATTAGGCGAATCTCTTCGCCAAACTAATTATGCACGTATTCCTAACTTCCTAATGCGACAACAAACCATGTCAGTCACATCAGCAAAATATGAATGTAAACTGTACTTCCTACAAATGACTAAAATGCCATAAATCTCATATTCTTCGTTGATTTACGAAACAGGAAACGAATAGCATGTTGTACATGTCAAACGGCGATGCCGTCGATAATCTACTATTAAACGACATTGAAAGCGTTGGAAACCGTCAATCAAAGCGTCTAAAATCCTCACCTAGTCTCTTGTAGACTCGTGATTTCGAACGGAGCGTATACGCTTCGTCTACGGCAGTAAGAGAACCTGTTTTACAAGATCTATTGGTTAAAAAGCTATGGATCTTAGTGATCCCCAAATCAGCAACTTTTAGGGTTGTTTCATACTTGAAAAAGTGGAAGAATCACCGGCTTGGTGATCAGGAAGGGTTGCTTAGGCACTAGCAACAGGCGGCTCGAAGGCTGGAGAAATCTATCCCACTCTCTCTCACAAACTCTCACCTTTTCTCTCTCCCAATCTAGGGTTTCTTGCAATTTCGGATGAGAGAGAGGAGTGAGGGTTTCAACCCCTTTTATAAGCTTAAAAATGCCGAAAACAGGCTCCGGTACAAAGTTTACTTAGTGCATATCCAATTCGGGGCTGTTTCGGTCCAAAAGATGCTTTCTGATGGTTCCCTGGTCGAATGTGATCGGACTTAAGCTCATGCATACCAGATCTAGCACGTATTAAGTTTTCAGTCCGGCAGGATTCGCAGATCGCACGTGGTGGACCAGTTTCAGTTCAGCGGTCACCGCACGTAGATCAGGGCTGGAAGTCTCATGATATAAAATAGAAATTTCTCCTGATCCGAGGGTGAAATCTGGATGAATTCTGACGGTCAGAACGCTCAATACTGACGCGTCAAGTTGTGTGCCAGATTTGAATTTGACATTCCAATTCTGTCCCTATTCGCACTCTCTTCGGTCCGGGCTCAATGAAATAGCCTGTGATTATTGGTTTGACTTGATTTTTGAAACAAGTGTCAAGTCCAGCTAGTCGGTTCTAACGGTCTAAGATAAGAGGTATCGGACTTTCAACGCACGGTCTAGATCCAATACAAAGATTCAAAGTGGTCCAGAGAACAAACCTGCTTAGAGTTTGATCCGAGGTTATAGAGTGTTATAGAGTCGTTGGTTCTACTTGAGTTGGGTCTTGTAGAACATATTTAAAGTGATCAGGGACTATTTCCCAGCTACTATAATATTGCGCTAGCGAACTTACGCTTAATTTCCATAGGAATTAATCCTAAGTGGTTTCTTTGGCTATGGAATTGGGTTCTGAGCGATTTTCTGGGTGTTTTAGTTGGCCCACTGCCTAAGGACATCAAATCCCAGATTGACCAAAATCCGAGATATTACAATCTACCCCCCTTAAAGCACAATTTCGTCTCCGAAATTAGCGAAGGGTAAGGAGTACTTTTTTCAAAGAAGGTTCAAATCCTTTTTAATGACCTAACCGTACGTATATCCTAACTCAAATGTTTCGATCTTGGGCCAGTGGGAAAGAGGCCAAGCACTCTTCCGCTGCGTCACTCTGATCGAACGGCAGCATTGACTAACCTAACTGGATTGGACTCATTACGTTCTACCCCTCTTAAAACTTGATTTTACTTAGGGTTGAAGAATCTTCGCATCGATCCGTATATCGAAACGAGGCGCAACTTAGGGGCTATCCTTAACCTAAAATGGAAACAACCTTTCTCTACATGGTTTTCCTTACTAATGATGCGTTCTATGGCATTGGTACCTATGATCTTAGAGGTGGGCCTAACCTCTATTGTGGTTAAGTTTAGGGGCAGGTATGAGTTGGTGGCAAGATATCGAATTCTCTACTGGCTTTAAGTCCTCGCCATTTTCCAAAGACAAAGCGATAACTTTTGGTTATATGGGGTCGAGCCAACGCGGAAGAAAAGTTGTGTAGTGGGTCTGAGTCGGATACATAAACTTTCTGCCTAGAACAGAAATTTATTGTATCAGTTCTTAATCCTAAACGATGCCGATCTTCTGCTTGATCAGAGCATTGGATTTATTGGCAACTATCAGGATTGAGAAGTCAATTCAAACCGCGAATACTTGCTGATAATTACATTTCCTTTACTCCGCGTTCCCGAATGCAATAAGCCCTTTGGGGAAGGCAATTCTAAGGGGCGTGCTAGTACATTCTAAGTTCAATCTGAGGGATTTATAAACCAAATCTAACCTACAATTTCTTAGCATATACAGGCTTTACACTACTTCAAGTAATTAGTAGGCTAGTCTGTAACTCAGTAGCTATAATCTAAAGCCTAAGATTATGCGTTAAATGGTTCCATACCATTTCTACTACAGGAAATTCTTCTATTTCTTAGGGTCAAGATTATCTAAATGGAATTGGATTTCTTATGTCGTCAGACCCTTCAATCTGCGTCCTCAACTCCCCCATCTCACACGGTGCCATGCGATACGTCGGCAGTGAGACGGGCGAGGAACCAGGAACCAGATCGATAGTGAAATCGATCACTCGTCGGGACGGTAAGCCGGGGATCTTCCTGAACAAATCCCCAAACTCGCAAACGACTGGAGTATGCTCAAGCATCTGGGCACCAGCGTCTCACAATAAGGTGGCGTAACTAAGTATGCGGAAAGGGAGATTTACCCGCACTGGAAACATGAAGGATGTACCCTCTGGCTCGTGGGCTGTCACTATACGAGTCTCGCAGTCAATCTCGGCCCTCGCTGCAGTCAACCAGTCCATGCCAAGAATGACATCGAGATAAACCATAAAGGGATCGACGACGAGATCTAAAGCCATCGTCTTGCCCCCAGATCCACCAAACAACCCTCACACATCTGGGTGGCATCTGTAAAGGACCCGTGAGCTGTATAAACTCGCACTCCGTCCATAGTAATGGTCTGTAACCCAAGACGCCTGACTACAGCACGTGAGATCAAAAAAATCATGGAACCAGTGTCCACCATCACGAGAATAGGAATACCTCTAATATGGGCAGTGACCTCGAAGGCTGAATGCTGAGAAGTCTGTGTCGCAGCTGCCTCCACTGTCAAGGCATGTACCTGTGCCTGTTGTGGCCGGTTCGGCCGCTACGCCGTGGGCCGTGAAGGCTGCCTGATCTGCGATACCGGAGGTCTGAAAGAAGGGTGCACGGGAGCCAACCGTATAGGCGGTGCTGATATCGCCTGTGGACATGTACGGTCGATCTTCTGCGGTAGCGAGAACTCACTGTCCCGCATCCTAGAAAAATAACTCTGCGCCAAGTGGCCCTCTCTCCCACAATATGTGCATAGTAAATCAGAGCGCCGCATCGGGGGTACTGGCATAGTAACCCTAGTAGGAGGGTCGACGCGAAGCCTCTTGCCCGCAAAGGGCCTGTCCTGCATCTCTGGTCGTGGCCTAGGAGCAACAGGGCCACGAGATCGCGTAAGCCGATCCACATCCTGCTCTGCCCGCATGGATATGTGAATCAACTCTGCATATGAGGGAATGCTCACACAGCACATCTTCGACCGAATATCCGGTCACAAACCCTCCAAAAAGTGTCGTTATGTGCATCTGCTCATCAGCCAAAATAGTCGGGACGTATCTGCCCAACTCCGTAAACCGATGCTCATACTCCGTGACTGTCATGGCTCCCTGTCTAAGGCGGAGAAACTCATTCTTCCGGTCATGCCTGTACGTCTGGGGATAATACTTCTCGTGGAAGCGAAACTCGAACGCTGCCCATGTCCATACATAATCGGCGGCAACGGTCCGCAATATGCTGTCCCACCATAAGCTGGCCTCTCTCTCAAACAGAAACGTAGCTAACTCTACCTACTCAGCCTCTGTACAATGAAGCATCCACAATATCTTTGACACACGGTCGAGCCAATACTCGGCCTCCTCGGGTCTATGAGAACCCGTAAAAGTGGGAGGCCGTAAGCGCTGGAATCGCTCTAACAAGCCCCGTGTATCTGCGGTATTCCCCGCAGGGTAAGCAGGTGGTGCAGGATGAACCATGCCCTCATCCTGAGCATATGCATCAGCATCCTCAGCTGGAAGAGCAGGTAGTGTAGTTGGAGTCACACCCCCGCCCTGGGCTAGTGTCCCCACAATGGTAGTCAGGAGCTGCTGCTGCTGCAGCATCATGGCCATCATCTGCTCGAATCTGTCGGGAGGTGGAGCAGGTCGTGGCGTGTGCTGCGTCGAAGTAGACGCACGATAAGGCTCTCTGACTGATGGCGTGAACGGCGGTGGTCCAACTGTAGGACCAGCAGTAGGCTGAGACGCTCGAACTGTCTCAGGAATCGGGCCCACAGCAGGGTCCGCATGAGTGTCAAACTGCGAAGGAGTCTGATCCATATGCTCACTCAATGCAAATCGAACCGTGCTCCGCGTAGCCTTAGGCGGCATTCCCTATATTCAAAATAGGGCGTAACCTTGTCAGTCTCAATAGCACAAATATACCGCAATCATTCACATAAGGAGTCAAAGGCATTCCATGCATTTCATTTAATCAAAATTGTCACAATACAAAGGATATATCCTTACAAGCATCATGACGAGAAATACATGGGAACTAAGACAGTTAAAATTACAACAGCAACATAAGCAAGGCACTAGCCCTAACAAGCTTACACAACAAAAGTAAGAAATGACTAACTACTAACAACAACATCAAAGGTCGCATTGCTAGTCTGAGTCGGGTGACGGAGGAGGAGCACCCTTATCCTGCAAGCAACATAGGATCACCTTCAAGGTGCGAGTCACCTTACCGAATTTTCTCTTTGTAATGGCCTTGGCATCCTCGACTTCAGCGCGAAGTTCCTGAACTTCCCTTCGCAAGGCGATCTGACTCTCCTCAATCCGAGCAATGCGATCATCGTTAGTAGCCTGCGCAGAAGGAGGAGGGCTCTCATCTGTATCCTGAGCCTCCTCTTCTACCTCTTCCTGAACTTCTTCCTGAACTTCTGCTCCAGGTTCTTCTTCGCTTTGATCTTCCTCATCATCAAAGTCATCCTCGCTATCCTCCTTAAGATGATTTTCACGGTACTGAGACCCAATCTTCATCTTGATCATAGTCGACTCATCAATGCTATGAATCGAAACTGGCAATTCCGGCCCAAGTCTGTAAACGAACTCAAGCGCGATCTTGCATATCAGTCGGCCAAAAGAAAGCGATTCGGACGTTCTTCTTGACTTGGCTATAAGGATTATCTGTCGCAAGATGAAAGTGGCCATACATACGTTCTCTCCCTGGGCCACCAGATACAAGAAATTGACCATAAGGCGTGTACATTCAATGCGATTCGTCGACCTGGGATAAACATTGTACGTGCAGATATGGTGCAGCAGGCGCAAATCATCAGACATATACGTCGCCTTGAGGCTATTATTAGACTGCCATGGAACCAACTTACCGCACAGAACCTGGTGCGGCGATTTCATTCACGCCCACTCCTCAGATTCTTCTCACTAGGATGAACATCACCAAGAGGCACGTTCAGAAGTCGCGCAATCAGTCGCACATCAATCGTAGCCATCCGATTTCTACCAAAAGGGATTTTAAACTGCAATGGCTCCAAGGTAGGATTCTAGATACATGCGTAGAAGGCACGAACGGTGCTCACATTAACACTAGCGCGAGCTTCAAAGATCGGATCCCAATGCGCAGCTTCAATGCGCTCGAACAATAAAAATTCACCGAACAATCGTCCTTCCAAGTCTGCCTCAAACAACACTTTGCGATCAGTGTATTGGCCGTGAGGCATCTCTGATAGAATTACTCGCCGAAGGTGAGTATGGGGATCTAAATTTCGCTTTGTACGGCACTCTAGGGCTGTAGCTGAACCTGTGGCGGCGCTTGAACTTGCGGCACCACCCCGCGGTCTTCTCGATTGAGCAGGGTGACTTGGCCCAGCCTCGTCTGTTGCGGTTTTCCTTTTACCCATCAAAGATATGATGGAGGAGAGTGATAAAAGGCCTAAAATGGCTTCCACGAAAGCTATGGAAAATGGAAAAAATGCGGAGAAGTGACTGTCCAAACTGGAAAAGGGAGATCTAGGCGTCGTAGAGGGATGCTTCAAGCTTCCCAAGGATGTATTTTCAAGGAGAAATGGAAATGAAAAAGTGGAATGGAGCACCTCACGATTTCAGCTCGATTTGGAGGTTTTTGGAGCTCCAAATGACGAAATCTTCAAGAGGAAGGGCTGCCAACTCCAAAGGAATGATGGATGGTGGTCGTTTTTGGCCAAGGATAGATCTAGGGGCGATTTGGAATCACGAAATTTGGAGGTCGTTGCTGGAAAACGTAAATAGGGCTATGGGGAGGGCTGTTTGTGAAGGAGAGGTAGGTTCTAGGGGTTTTCTTTGGACGGGACTCATATGGGGGGTGTGTACATGGCATTTAAGGGCGTGCGCCCGAAAATTGTAGCAAATGGGCCCACCTGTATGGCGATGCATCACCGACCGGTGATGCATCCGGCTGGTGGGACCAGATGAATTTGGTCCCCCATGGTCCAAGGCCCCCAAATATGTAAGGTTCACACCTTGGTTCATAGTATTTTGACCTATATAGGACCAAACATATGTTCGGGGCTTTCCGGGATCGATCTGCAATTTCGAATACAAAACCCTATCATGCAGCATATGATTTTGGGGTAGAAGGATCTAGTACATCCATCTAGACCCTTAGTTGCTAAATAAAGTGAAGTTATAATGGCCTTATGGCCATTTTTTATGAAATTTTACTATTCACTATAAAATTTGGTGAAAGTATTATTTTATGTTATTTTCACATTAGGTTTGATGCCTAACATAAAATGGATATGAAAGAAATGAAGATTAGAGTGGTGAGAGGAAGAATTTTGAAGATTTTTGGTGAAACGGAGTTTTTAAGCCCTGACGATTGAATACAGGAGTCGTGGTCATCCCACGGTCCAAGGATTTACTTTTACGGGTTTAAAATCGTTCAAAGAACGTCTCAACCCGACTTCCTACGACCTAGGAGCTATTCGGGTTACTTCACGCGACCCGAGATACGTTACAGACTCGATCGTGCGATCGATTCGAATAGACTTCGCCTATTGGCGAATCTGCGATCCTATAAATGTTTCTAGACCCTTCTCGCACCCACCTAAGTCAAAAGAAGCAATAGCGTACGTCGTGAGACCATAACCCAGGCCAGTATACTCTTATTCATGCTCTGATACCAACTTGTAACACCCTGAAAATCGGACGTCGTGTATAAACTCAACTCCCGAGTTCCAGACCGTCACTTATGCAACAAAAATGATTATGATTCAATGTTGTCTGATTTAAAGCATTCACATGAGTAAAAGTATACCAAAACTGCAATTCATACTCCAGATCCAGTGATAAAAGCAAGCGGAAGACTAAACAATATATATATCACTGTATGGAAAAATAAAGTAGATCTCATCTGTCTCTAAAGTATGAATACATCTCTGAGTCTCATATACATATATATGAACAAAAATCAAATATTCAAAACAGTCCCACTGAAGTCCCGTCAACCCAGGTCGCCTAAGCAAAGCCATCATGATACTGCATGTACGAGAACTCGTCCTGGTCCTCATCGAAGTCTGGCTCTGCCTCCTGGATCTCAGCATCACCTGCATCTACAATAGGGTCTGGTGGGTGTTGCAAACACCATCCCGTAACGTGGAAATGAGTAGCTAACTCAGTGGAATCATAGAGCAAAGATTAGCATGTTCACAAATCAATCATGCGATAATAGTAAAGCAGTAAATCAGATAATCCTAATACTATTATTAATGCAAGATGACATGACGTGATGTATGCCCTCACCGACGATCTCCCTCATACGGCACCATCTTACGACCGCGGCATGCAATCGTCCCTCAAGTGCTCCACATCTTCCAGGCACATGCAATGTTATGGTGATATGATTTTCGAGTTGTTATTAGTCCATTCAAACAACAGGATTGGAAAACTAAGGTACTTCCCTTGTATCAATCCCAACACAGATCCTGTCTAGGGTCGTCACTCCTAGTAATCTCATACGATGTATATTTTGTAGGTCGCTGCAAGGGCTGCCAGGGCTGTTGCTCGCACTCGTTACACCGCTCCCCCATCACCTTATCAATACAGGCCTACTGTACTCTACTGCTACTGAAGGGTCGTCGCCTCCCGTAGACTCAGAATACGCTCGCGGTCACTACAAAGGACTCGTCGCCTGATCAGTGTAGGCCGACAGCAAGAATATAGTGTCTCATACCACCATAATCTGCTCACGAGACTAGGTGCTCACTGGTCACTACGGGGAGGTTTGTGGCCCCAGCGTAGGCCGACAGCTCGACCACGGTGTACCGTACCACCATGCCCAGCTCATGAGTCTTCATGGATCAAGGTACCATGGTTAACATGGTTTACAATGGTAAGTTCAGTACCCTAGGTTCAAGCAGTTATGACTCATACAGGGTGAACATACATCGCCCAGTCGGGTTACTCGACGGGCTCGACTAGCGCGATCGCATCTCAAGTCGATCGACATGAAGTGCGTAAAACACTTCGCGTGGCCTAACCACTGCCGCCAACTCCAAACACGACTCGCATTCATCGACACGTCGTTCGTGGCCAAGACCAGCCAACCACGAATTCGATCGGTTACCGACTGCGTGGACTAAGTATACTCCCAAACAATCATGGAATTACATCAGCAATCTATGTAGGAGTATTGGAATTGAAATACAATCATGTGAGCATGTTAACACATGTTATAACATTCAACTTAAGTAAATCTTCAAGCACGTATATTTCATGCATGTAATGAAATCATGCATATAGTCAACATGTGGGAAATCATTTAGGTCAGCATATTAATTGAGAAATCAATCTCAAACTATTTCATAACATCATTTAATTCGATACATACTAGTACAAGCATTTATACAAACACATACACTACACACTTAAGTCTACATATAGTATGTCGACCCGAAGTGCACAATTAGGCGAATCTCTTCGTCAAACTAATTATGCACGTATTCCTAACTTCCTAATGCGACAACAAACCATGTCAATCACATCAGCAAAATATGAATGTAAACTGTACTTCCTACAAATGACTAAAATGCCCTAAATCTCATATTCTTCGTTGATTTACGAAACAGGAAACGGATAGCATGTTGTACATGTCAAACGGCGATGCCGTCGATAATCTACTATTAAACGACATTGAAAGCGTTGGAAACCGTCAATCAAAGCGTCTAAAATCCTCACCTAGTCTCTTGTAGACTCGTGATTTCGAACGGAGCGTATACGCTTCGTCTAAGGCAGTAAGAGAACCTGTTTTACAAGATCTATTGGTTAAAAAGCTATGGATCTTAGTGATCCCAAAATCAGCAACTTTTAGGGTTGTTTCATAGCTGAAAAAGCGGAAGAATCACCGGCTTGGTGATCAGGAAGGGTTGCTTAGGCACTAGCAACAGGCGGCTCGAAGGCTGGAGAAATCTATCCCACTCTCTCTCACAAACTCTCACCTTTTCTCTCTCCCAATCTAGGGTTTCTTACAATTTCGGATGAGAGAGAGGAGTGAGGGTTTCAACCCCTTTTATAAGCTTAAAAATGCCGAAAACAAGCTCCGGTACAAAGTTTACTTAGTGCATATCCAATTCGGGGCTGTTTCGGTCCAAAAGATGCTTTCTGGTGGTCCCTTGGTCGAATGCAATCGGACTTAAGCTCAGGCGTACCAGATCTAGCACGTATTAAGTTTTCAGTCCGGCAGGGTTCGCAGATCGCACGTGGCAGACCAGTTTCAGTTCAGCGGTCACCGCACGTAGATCAGGGCTGAAAGTTTCATGATATAAAATAGAAATTTCTCCTGATCCGAGGGTGAAATCTGGATGAATTCTGACGGTCAGAACGCTCAATACTGACGCATCAAGTCGTGTGCCAGATTTGAATTTGAAATTCCCATTCTGTCCCTATTCGCACTCTCTTTGGTTCGGGCTCAATGAAATAGCCTGTGATTATCGGTTTGACTTGATTTTCGAAATGAGTGTCAAGTCCAGCTAGGCGGTTCTAACGGTCTAAGATAGGAGGTATCGGACTTTCAACGCGCGGTCTAGATCCAATACAAAGATTCAAAGTGATCCAGAGAACAAACCTGCTTAGAGTTTGGTCCGAGGTTATAGAGTGTTATAGAGTTGTTGGTTCTACTCGATTTGGGTCTTGTAGAACGTATTTAAAGTGATCAGGGACTATTTCCCAGCTACTCTAACATTGCGCTAGCTAACTTACGCTTAATTTCCATAGGAATTAATCCTAAGTGGTTTCTTTGGCTATGGAATTGGGTTCTGAGCGATTTTCCGGATGTTTTAGTTGACCCACTGCCCAAGGACATCAAATCCCAGATTGGCTAAAATCCGGGGTATTACACAAACACACCTAATGACTAATAATAAGCTATATATGAGTGTTTACAAGGGAAATGAAAAATCAAACAGCCCCCGATTAATAACCAATTTAGTTTGTCAATTACAAAAGTAGTTCAACACAAAAGTGTAATCATTACGATTTTACAATGTTTACTTAAACATGTAAATTAGCATGTACTTCAGTGGTCAAATGCATGTGTAATAGGTCACGGGTAAAAGAATTTGTAATCATCAAATTACTTATTTCACAGGAGAAAAGTATTATAGTTTATAATAATTGTATTTTTAATATACATTACTATGGTAAATCCCAATTCAAATAGGCCCTTGCAAGAAAATACAATATTGCCTCTAAATCTTATTCAAGGTATAAAAAAAACTTAAAAAGAAGAAGACAAAAAAAAAAAACCCTACAAAATGAGATATGGTTGAGCTTGTATAACGCCGTCAAGTGATGGACATGCGTTGGTAATGGTAATGAAGTGCACACATTCATGCATCTTTAGTGATGATTACATGTTTTTGTTTGCATCAAGAATACATGTATTATACTTTATTGTAGATACATATATATTTCAATAATATACATATGATAAATTAATTATAAAAATAAAAAATAAATATATGTATAACGTACACCATATTTTGAAGCACATTGCCAACGTGGAGTACATTAACTTCAAGATGAGGAGTTAGAAAGGTGCGCATGAGAGAGCATTAAATGCTAGAGTTATGCCAAAATCATTCTCTACGAATGCCAAAGTTAAGTGACGTAAGGATTCCAATAACCTTCTTATGCGGAAGTCCAGTAACAAAAGACTCCAATCAACACACGATTTGATCAAGAAGCGAGTCTCTCTCTTGTACACTTATCCGTATGTGATATGCTACACTGACGTGAAAGAATTAATAAAATTTTCACAGCTAATTGTCCAAATTCTTTATAATGCTAGAGACTACACAAGGCCACTGCCTCCTATAAGCTTATAAAAGGAGTATGCGATGAAAATCTTAACTCTCTAGATCATATATATATATATATAAAACATTTATCCTAATATAGCATAATATGACATATTTTAGTTTTATCATAGATTGCTATTGTCCAGCATCCACCGCTACAGTACCCTAGGAGTTGTTAATTAATGTTCACAACCTTACTTTACTAGATTCCACTCAACTGAGTTTTTATTTAGACGAGTACACATCTGTTGACCATTTCCCATGATCATATGTTCTTACAAACTGGTCAAGTATTTATCTCTCATTTATTTATTTTCTTTAACTTTAAGTACTCTGGTAATTGTAATGAACCACCTATTGAGGAATTAATAAAAATCATTATTTAGCCTTTTTATTTATTTGTTCATCTTTATTTTGTTAAGAAATGGTACCTTTTATTGATAAAAAAAAAGTCATAAAGTCATAAAGCAAAAAAAGAATCCATTAAAAGGGTTAACCCCTATACCCTTTCACATGTTGCTTGATTGCTATTACAACCAGTGGTATTAACATCCCTCTCCTGCTGCAACACCACACGCATTGAGGATTGAAGTGAAGAAAGAGGGTGGCACTGTAAAACCAAAGGTGAATACTCTCAAATAGAAAGTTCAGGCATAGCTCTCTCTGTAAGAATTTTCACACGCCCATACCTAACGCTTCTCCTTCTCTCTTCTCTGCAGACTGAAATCACGTTTGCGGTATGTTCTTTCACACCCACTTTCTATTCTTTTTTGTTTGCAAATCAACAGAATATTCCTTTTTTCTTTCTTTTCTAAGTTTCTCATACTTACGTTTCATTTACATTTATTTTATTTGTTGCATTTTTTGGGGGGCATTTAACAAAAAAAAAAAAAAGAAGAAAGAAGAAAAACTCAACAGTTAATGCGTTCTCGGGTAATTAAAAATCCCCGAAAGTGCATTTCAGAGGGTAAAATGATTAAAATGTCCCAGGCCTTTTTTATTATTATTATTTTTTTATTCTTTTTATCTGATGAAGCCAAGCACCGCGTAGCTCTGTGTGGCATCCTAGCCGTCCAACAGTTTCAACCCACTGTAAGGATCAGTTGAACGAAAAATAGCTGGACCACACTTGTAGTTTGTTATTTTTGTCAGATACATATTATTTTCTATGTTGTGGTCCATTTGATCAGTGTATGAAGCTGTTTTTTTGCGCAACTAGATCCACATTGTGCGGCCAACCCATTGAATGGAGTGGATGTCCTGATCTGTGGACAGTTGTTGTCCAACCGGTTTTTTGTGAACATCTTTCTCATAAAGTGGCGTATACACATGCATGTCACATCCACTTAGATCATAAAATGGAAAGTTCGTTGATGAGAGTAGTTCACCCGGTCTCATCTTGTAATTTTTGCGGGTTAAATTAATTTAAAGAAAAAACTGAATTAATTTTTTGTTTTTTGGTTTTTTTTTGTTTTTTTAAATGAAAATAGAGTAAAACTTCATTATAATATTTTAGGTAAAGATAAAAAAAAAATATGTTTTATGAAAATTTTAAAACATACACGAGAGATGAGAGAATTCGAGAATCTCTCATACATGACTGGGCTGGTTAGATTTATGACGTCCTGGCTAATATTGATAGTATTGATGATATCCACTGATACAATGGTTGGCGCTGGACACCTGTGATTTTTAGACCATGGTCCAAAATGATAATCTCCATTCCCGTCCATCCTTGAGGTTAAAATGGATGGATTGGATTTTGGACCGATGGTGCCGTATTGGCACATGTGGTGCACACTTTCCAATGTTCTAGCTTGAATTTTGGCCCTAAATTAAGGGCGCGGATTAGCTGCTGACAGGTTGAGCAGCGAGACTCCTACTGAAGTGACCTCACCAAGTTCGGTGGGCCCCACCACAATGTATGTTTTGTATCCACACCTTCCATCCACTCATAGATATCATTTTAGCGCAATATCCGAAGAATGAGTTAAATCCAAAGATCCAGTGGACTCAACACAGAAAACAGTAGGACAGTGATGCCCACCAATAAAAACTTTTAAATGCCACAACAGTTTTAGATGAAGATGATATTTGTGTTTTACCTTATTTCATATATTTTTTTAAACTTTTGAATAGGTTGGATTTCAAATAAAAATTATGGTGGGACATAGGATAGTTTCAACTGTTGGAATCACTCTCCCCATTGTTTTCTGTGGTGGGGTCCACTACATCTTTTTTCTGCCTCATTCTTTGGTTCATGCTCTAAAATAATATCTCAAAAGGGATGAACGGTGTGGATACAACACATATACCGTAGTGGGGCATGCAGAACTTGGTGGCGTAGCAGACTCGCTACTCAACCTGTCATATCTAATCGGCGTCCCTAAACTGAGGTTTTAAAAAACGGCTATGACATTTAAGTCAATATTAGTGGATACCTTGGCTAAAATATCTACTCACTGAGACCAATCTTATAGGCATGCTCAAATTGTACAAGCCAAGTAGATTAGGTGCGCTCTGGCCTCACTCAAGATGATGTGGCCCCCACCATGGGCCTGCCTTGATGTGTGTATTATATATCCATGCATCTATTCATTTTGCTTCCACGGCATGATCTCAAAATTAGAGCAGATTCAATTCTCAGGTAGACCATATCATAAGAAATAATGGTGATTGGTCATTAATGAGCTATAAAATTTTTAGATCAAGCTAATATTTGTTATATTCCTTAATTTAGGTTTATGTGACCTTATTAATAAATTGGATGGCAATAACTAAGTAAACTTAGTGGTGGGCCCTAGGAAGTTTTTAATGTTAGGGTCTTTAATCACCTATGTTTATCCACCTGACAATTGGATTTACTTTATTTTTGGCATCAAGAACTAAAATAGATCTGAAAAACATTATCACAGGGTGCATAAAGAAAACAAGGTGGCCCCACGGTAAGGGGGCACTGTCTTCGGTGCCGCCGGGGTGCACCTATTCCACTACCATACGGCCGGTTGCAATGCAGTGGTTTGTAAATGGCCTTAGCTGTATTTAATGTCGAACACCTGTACACGTACGAATAGTCCTTCCCAGACAAATGAGTGAAATTAGTGGTGCAGTGGGGATCCATGGAGGTGGGTGGTTCCGTGACTGTGGGGCCCACCTTGATGTATGTGCATTGCTCATCAATAAAGTAGATCCAAATCATACGTGGTCTCCGGAAATGATGGTAACTGACTATTAAACTTCTTTTAGGCCACAAAAGTTTTGAATCAAGCTGATAGTTGTGTGGTCCCTTAATCCATATATTTGTGACCTTATCAACAGGTCGGACGAAAAATAAACAATCTGGTGGTCCCAATAAGTTTTGAATGGTAGATAGCCGATTACATGGTTTCATATGGTGTGGACCACCCGAGAGTTGGATCTATTTCATTTTTTATTTTTTATTTTTTTTACCATAACCTAAATGAGTTGCCAAAACTGATGGACGGTGTGGATATAAGGCACATAAATTACTATGGGCCCCACAGTTAAGGATCCACTGACCTGGGTAGCCGCAACATCTGTTGGGATTTTGGCTTGTGGAATCACACAAATCTAGATCTGGGATAGCAATCCAATGGCACCAAGCACACACAAGAGAAAACAAAGATTTAACGTGGAAAACCCTTGCGGGAAAAATCACGGCACAAAGCGACAGATCTACACTATGAAAATATAAATTACAAAGAGAGATGACTTACCCGATTCGAACAACCTCAAGTCTTACCCTTGCTACACCCTTTAATAATCCTAAAACCCTTTAGAATACCTTTAGGAAGCCTTAGAATACATTAAAATAGCCTTAGAGACCCCTATTTATAGTTTAGGAAACTCCACTTACACACTTCCTTTGAAAAAGTCTGAAAACCGGCTCAAATTTACGCAGTCCGCGCAGGATCTGCGTAACTCTCGACTGGTCAAGCATCCTGGACACCCAAAACAAGAGCTCGTTGGACTTTGAGTCGAGTGGCCCACTCGACTAGTCGAGCAACACTAGATTAAAGGGATCTAACAACAATCTCCACCACGCCTTCAATCTTCAACCGTATATCTTACTGTTCTCTTCTCTTATCTTTCGACTAGCCTCTTGTGCACACTCCGTCCTTCTTTTATGTTATCGCCAAGCCCAGAGAAGTTACACAGAACTTGAACTTCTCTACAGAAACGACCTTAGTGATTGTCTGTAGGATCTAAATCCACATGTCAACCACCTTTACTCCTGTCTTCCCAAAAGAAAAGACGTAGTCTTCTTACTATCTCACCACTACCCAATATTACTTGTTGGAGTACATGCTCACAATACTAATAGCCTGTGAAATAACCGATCTAATCCAGACTATGACATACACTGTCAACCGTATTCAAATAAGACTCATGAGATATCCTACTTTTCCTCATCTGTTTTGGGACATGTCCTGAGGAAAACTTGAGGAGAGACGGGTAGGGAACGCTCTCCGACTTTACATGGTTTATCACCTCCTTGATCAATACCTACCCAAGGTATTCTGCCTGAGATAACCAAAGCCTACTCCTCTTTCAGTCTCAACGCCGAGAACCATCTTTGCAGCCCCCCAATCCTTTATCTTAAATGTCCCACTTAACTGAGTCTTCAATACATTGATTTCAAACATGTCATAATTGACAATCTACATATCCTCAATTTCTGACTCACCATGAAGGAATTAAATCACTGTCTACACGATAAGTCGAACCACGACCTCCTGCAAAGTCTTTTCTCTGCCTCTTTAACTTTGAACCGCTCTGGTTGCTTCATGTAGATCTTCTTTTTACTTTCCCTTGCAGAAGTGCAGACTCCACATTCATCTTTCCAGGTCAATATCACATTGGCCAACCAGCGCCAATCATGGATCTAATTGACACCTGCTATACCGTCGACGCGAATATCTCTAAGAAGCCGATCCCTTCTCTCTAAGCATAACCATTCGTTACCAACCTCGCCCTGTATCTATGTTGTATCCTCCTGAAGATCCACCTGCGTTCAACCGCTTTCTGGCTCACCGAAAGCTCCGCCAGCTCCCATATGTCGGTCTAATATAATGAATCCATCACATCGCCTATAGTCACCTTATACTTCTTAGCATCAGGCTCACCTAGAGCCATCTGAATAGAAGATGAATCCTTTGCGATATTGCAATCGTCCATATACCTCACTGATATCCTGTGATCATACCGTGTGATTCTTCTCACAGGTGACTGCTCCACTTGCTCTGTATCCCTATCCACAAGTCTCAGCCTTCTTGCCCTGCCCGCTCATGTGGCCATGTCCAGCATGTCACACATGTGCAGAGGTGAAATATGCTACATCCACTACAGCTCCACCTTTTGAAGTGTTCCTGATCAAAATGTACGAGTTACTGAGTCGTTGAGCTTTTATGATTACCCGTGCCCCCTTAGATACCTTAAGAGCACCATCAATACCCGTGTACTTACATCATTTTGCCTCAAGTATACCAAGAGAAATCAGATTCTGCTTCAAATCAGGAATGTGCCTGACATCAGTCAAGGTACACTCCACCCCATCAAACATTCTGATGCGCACCGAACCAACAGCCACAACATTATAGGCAATGCCATTGTCTATAAATACCTGTCCACCAACGCACTCTCTGTAGCTGGTGAACCAACTCCGATGAAGAGTCATGTAAAAAGATGCCCCTTTGTCTAGCATCCACTCGTCCTTCCGATCATCGTATGGCCACATGATCATAGACACAGACAAAATAGTACCTTCACATCCACTCGATTCATATGGCATGGCAGCATTGGCCTCCCTATTTGAAGCCTCAGAATCTTCTCTCTTCGATTTAGAATTTTCACAATCCTTCTTCACATATCCTTCCTTCCCACAGTTCCAACACTTTACCTTTCCTTTGTCAATGCCCTTTGATTTGGACCTAGAACCTAAAGAACTTGTACCTTGTTCAGAATTCTTACCCCTTATAACTAGTGCATCAGAAGATATCCACATTTAATATTAAGCTTTCTCATAGTTTTCCTTTGAAGGGCCGAGATAACAGTGTCGACACTCAGAGTTTTATTCGTGAAGCACATCATGTCCTTTAATGACTCATAAGACGCCGAAAAAGAATTCAGTAACATACATGCTTGTTCTTCATCTTTCATTATTTCCTCCATATCCAACAATTTGTAAACTAACTTATTAAAGTTGCTTATGTGAGCCTCCAAATCTCTGCCCTCTACCATCTTAAAGTTATACCACTACCGCTTCAAGTGTAGGTGATTTTCAGAGAATTTTTTCGTATAAACATTTTCTTACTTTGCCCATAACTTAGCCGCAGTTTTCTCCCTCATGACGTTGTAGAGAACCTCATCCGTGAGACATAAACAGATCAATGATAAAGCCTTCTTATCAAGAGTATTACATTCATCATTAGTCGTAGTAGACTTTCGCTCCTCAAGAATACCATCTTCGCCTTTCTTGATTAAGGAACTGATCATCTTGATCTTCCATAACTCAAAATTATTTTTCCTTGAATACTTTTCAATCTCATACCTAGCGCTTGTCATTATTACTAATACATCAGATTTAGATTTGTGCCCCAACGATTGCTCTGATACCACTTGTTGAGATTTTGGCCTACGGAATCACACAGATCTAGATCTAGGCTAACAATCTAATGGCACCAAGAACACACAAGAGAACATAAAGATTTAACGTGGAAAACCCTAAACCCTTGTGGGAAAAAACCACGGCACAAAGAGACAGATCTTCACTATGAAAATAGAAATTATAAAGAGAGGACTTACCCGATTCGAACAACCTCGAATCTCACCCCTTACTACACCCTTTGATAACCCTAGAACCCTTTAGAATACCTTTAGGAAGCCTTAGAATACATTAGAATAGCCCTAGCGACCCCTATTTATAGTTTAGGAAACTCCACTTAGGCACCTCATTTGGAAAAGTCTAGAAACTGCCTCAAATTTATGCAGTCCACGCCGGATCTGGGTAACCCTTGACTAGTTGAGCCAAGGCCTCAACTGGTCGAGGGACCCCCTTGACCGGTCCAGCCATTCCCTCGACCGGTCGAGCATCCCGGACACCCAAAACAAGAGCTCGCTGGACTTTGAGTCAAGTGACCCACTAGACCGATCAAGCAGCGCCAGATTAAAGGCATTTGACAACAACATCATTGTACTGCTACGACACTACACCAGCTGAGGCTTAAGCTGAAGAAAAGGGGAAGCTCTACTACTCTAACAATCTCAAATAGAAAGCTCATGCATAGCGCTCTCTGTAGGACTTTTCAAAGGCTATACCTAACACTTTTCCATGTCTCTTCTCTACAGAGTGAATTCACGTTTCTTGAAAACCAAAGTAGGCTCCTTTCTCCACCGTTCTCTTTTTTGTATTTATATCTCTTATTCTTGATTTTCCCTTTCATGTAAAGCTGAGTGATTGATTTGTTAACACCTACTTTTCACTTTTTTCAAGTTAAAATAGTAGGTGTATACAAGTCTTTTCCTAAAGTGGGTGAGATTTTGGGCAGAGTCTCAACTGAAGAAATAAGTAAGCACTACTAGTCTACACTCAATTAAAAAGCTTATGCATAGCTCTCTCTCTCTCTAAGATTTTTCATATGCCATACTAATACTTATCCACCTGTCTTCTTTTCCTAGTAAAATCATGTTTCTTGTAAACTGAGGTATACCTATAACGCCCTAAAAATCGGGGGTCGAGCATAAACTCCAGTCCCGAGTTTCAACACATCACTTATGCAACATAGATAATGATGATTGAATGTTGTCCATATTAATGCATTAAACATGAGTGGGATTAGACCAAAACTGCATATCATACTCCAGAGACAGTTTAATTTCACAAGCGAAAGACCGTGATAAATATATAAAATATATAAATTTGTTGTAAGTCTCCGGAGTGTGAACATATTACCAGGTTAACTATATACATGTATACTCCAAAAATGAAAAAAAAAGAAGAATATACATGAGTGTTTAAATAAAATGCAAAATACCAAGTGTAATGGCATCTAATCAGTAACCCTATAACCCCGTCGATCAGAACCTGCATATAGGAGAAATCCTCCTCATCATCATAAAGTTCGGCTCTGCTTCACAAGCATCGCCATCATCTAAAACTAAAACAGGGACTGATTGGTGTTTCAAACACCGTCCCGTAATGTGGGAGTGAGCGATCAACTCAATAGAACTAGGTTAACATGTTATCAATTCAATCAAGCAGTAATGATAAAGCAGTACATCAAACATGTCCTAGATACTCTTGTTAATGCAAGAATGATATGAGGAAATGATGTATGCCCTCACCACAATCTCCCTCTGCGATCTTCATCTTACAGTCGCGCATGTCAGTCACTTCCTCAGTGCTCTCACACCAATGCCAACATCACATGCAGTGCAATGTTATGAGCATGATTATGAAGTTCTTATTAGTCCTTTTCATACAGAAGGATTGGGAAGCTAAGGCACCTCCCTTATATCAATTCCCAAATAATGATCCATTCTAGGGTCATCAGTCCTAGGAAATCTCATACGATGTTACTGTTCTAGATCGCTGTAAAGGGCTCGTCACTAATCAATACAGGTCTAGTTATATCCTAAATACTACAATAAGGCTCGTCGCCCATATGTAGTGTCAGGATATACTCGAGGTCACTATAGAGGGCTCGTCACCAATTAGTGTAGGCTGACAGCACGAATATAGTGTCCCATACCACCATAATTGGCTCACGAGAGTAGGGTGCTCACTGGTCACTACGAGAAGGCTCGTCGCCCCAACGTAAGCCGACAGCTCGACCACGGTGTCCCATACCACCATGTCTGGCTCATGAGTCTTAGGGGATCGCGGTACCAAGGTTAAGAGGGTTTTCACTTGTGAGTTCAGTACCTTAGATTCAAACAGTAGCGACCAAACATGGTGAATATACATCGATCAATCGGGTTAGTTGATAAGCTCAACTAGGCCAAATGCACGTCGAAATGATCGACATGGAATGCATAAGCACTCCGTGTGGCCTAATCACTGTCGAATATCCCAAGTACGACTCGGGTTTGTCGAACACATCTTGTGTGGCGAAAACAACCTCAACCACCAGTTTAAAGACTGTGACCGATTACCTGGACTATACAATAGCCCCAATCACATTCAATTATGACATGTTATCCGATGATATAGTCAAAGCAGTAAATGGATCATATTTCAAATTATACAATCAAAGGTCCGATATTGTCCGCTTTAGGGCTGTCAGGGCTGTTGCACGAAATCGTTACACCACTCCCCCATCACCCTTCACGGCTTTGTTTCTGCATGTTATGGGATATAACTTAAACATAAATCCACACATATGCAATATAAAATACATGGACGAAGTCATACACATATACAAGGTAGTTGACAAGCATATCTCAACACACATACAGGTACACCTTAGTAACTACTAACTCATTCAAACATTTTTACAAACACTTAGCCTACACATTTCATCATATGTGATATATACATAAGTTTATCATACGTATTAGGGTTAATCCTCTCGTCAAAGGGTTATCACCTATACAACAATCATATATCCATAACAGTTAGTCATGGCGAGCATGAAAGCGAATTCTATACTCATTCAGTCATTTTCACAATCACTTAGACTACACAATATAATATACATAACGTATGTTGATAAAACATGTATTAAGCTAATCTGTTCACCCAGAAGATGATACACATGCATCTAGGATACATAGACGACAATTAATCATGGCAACAACAAATCCGAATTTCATACATATACGGTATTTTCTACAAATACGAGGAATACAGTATTTTCAACATAGTTAACGTATAACTGAAAAACGAAACGGACAACACTTTATACATGTGAAATAGCATCCACGTCAGTAATATATCATTAACCGACATTGAAAGTCTTGAAAACCATAACCTAAACGTATACAGTCCGCACCTTAAACCAGAAAACGCATGATGAATATGATTCAGACGATAAGTCTTCGTCAACAGCGAATACGCTACCTAAGGCATGGAACAGGTTAGCTATAACTTCACTTAAACTATTCTAAGTTAGAAACAGGTTAGGGTTTGATTAATTTACCCAAGAACGGAATCAGAAATGCTGTAATAGCGATACGGTAGTGGTGTTGAAGCACGTGAAGTGGCTGGGTAGAATCCCTGGGTGAAACTCCAACTCTCTCTCTCTCTCTCTCTTAGCTAGGGTTTAAAAATTCGTATGGGATATATGAGAGAGGGTTTAAGGCCCTTATATAGGCCCAAAACCGACGGAAATAGTCCCAAGGCCATGGTCTACTTAGGTTATATCCAAATCGGGTCTGTTACGATCCAAGAGAACATTTTTGGAGGTCCTCTTATCAAATACGGTTGGACTTAAGCTCACTAGTATCGGATCTAGGTCAAACTAAGTTTTTAGTCAGGCCGGGTTTCCAGATCGACCATGGTGGACCAGTTTCAGTTCAGTGGTCACCGAAACTCGATCAGGGCCACAAGTACTTCGACATATATGGGCTACCTTTCCTGATTCGAGGGTGAATTTAGGTCAAAAACCAACGGTCAGAATGCTTGTAAATGGCATGCAAGCGACACGACTCAGATTACTTAAAATCATATTTAATTTCTTAAAATTCTTCGCTTTCTCACACTCTTCAATCCGGACTCAAGGAAATGGTCTTAGGACATCGTTTGGGCTTAATTTTTGAGGTTATGGTCAAGTCCAACTAGGTGGTCATAATTGTCTAAGTTCATCGCTATCAGACTTTCGACATGCGGTCTAAGTCTGATACGAAGTTTCAAAGTGCTCCCGAGAGTAACTGGGTTTAGAGATTGATCCTAGGTTTCTAGGTAACATAGCATTAGCGGTCCTACTCATTTTGGGTCTTGTAGTTCATATTTAAAGTAGTTCAAGCTAATGTTACTGAGTATTGAGTTTAGTACTTAACCAAATTCTACCCTAATTATAGTATAATACTGTCCTAGGGCCATTCTATGCCCCTTTTTGGGACTTCTAGTTGTTATATTATTTTAATTATTTTTCTAGTGGTTCATCATCAATTTTACCCCGTCTCCACCAAATTTCATGAGATTTCGTTTGTAAAAAAATTTTAAAAATTTCAGAAGCAGCAGTTGTCCAACAAGTAATTTTCAGATAGTTGTCACAATGACCTATTTAAACTATATTAAATATTTTATTATATTTTTCATATATTTTTATATAAAACTAGACTCATTTACCTTCAATCCAATTTTTGAATCACCTAAATTGGAGTTATAACGAAGGAGATATGATTTTTTAAAGTTGGACAAAAATGCGTAGAAAAATACAGAAAACGGGCGGCCTAATCTGCTGTACGGACAAGGCCTCGCTGGTCACTGGACTGTTTGGCAAGGGCTTGCCCCAGGTGCGATGTCTTCCCCCCCCCCTGGGGATGCCGAAAACATGTGGGACCCACCCCGGGTCCCCCCGAAATCGGTCGTTTGGGCCCACGAGTCCGTCGAAGCATTTATCGAGTCTCATTTACAAAATGGAATGAGTTACACAATGTACAATATATGATTTTAGGGTAGAAGAAGCTAATCCATCCAAATAACTTATCTACATCATGAAATTTTAAAAATTAAATAGTCAAAATCTCATTTTATTCATGTACGTACCATTTATAGTAACTTTTAGTTTAAGTATAGTTCTTTACCTTTTAAACTTTAGGATTTGTGTCTAATATAAAAGTACTTGGAGAAATTTGAAGAATGAGGTGGTGAAAGGTGAGATTTTGAAGAAAATGGGTTGAAAAGTGATTTTTTTGGCTTTGGAATTGAGCTTAGAGAGTGATATGGTTGACCCATTGCCTAAGGACGTCTAACTCCGGGTTGACAAAAATCCGGGGTGTTACAATACCCCTTTCTCAACCCTCCTCTCTTTTGCTCCCCTTTTCTCTTCTTCTTGTGTTAAAGTCCCTTTATATACATTGATACATCATCCCGCTCAAGCTTTTAGAATAATTGGTTGTTTAACATGATATTAGATATAATACTTAAGAATTTTGGATTTGAAAATTCAAAATTTTAAAATAATTATAAAAAACTTTAAATAAATTTAGAAATTTAAATAAAGAGTAATTTAGAAAACTTATTTGATTTGAGGTGAGACGAAAGTCACTCATCTTAAAATTGATTTGCTCTCATTTGGACAATGTCCGTAGTGTAAAAGAAATATTGGACAATCAACCTCTAGAATATGCTCGAATATTATCTCATCATACTGACGCACTTGATATATATGAAGACTTGAATAGTATTTGTATGTCTAGCTTGAAGGCTGAACCAAATGAACGAAAAGAAACCATTCTAGAGATTTGAATTAATAATTAGAGCTACAAGATTGATTAGATTTAAAATTAAAAAAAAAAAAAAAAAAAACTCGAAAACAGAGAAGTCTTTTATATAGACTTCAAAGGTTGCCTCAAATGAATGTGTATGCACCCTTTCCAACAGTCACGGCCATTGGTTATTTTTTTTCTTTTTAGATTTTTTTTCTTTTCGTTTTCCCACTCTATTCGGAAGTTTAAAATAAATGATCATTCAGGTCAACTGTTGTAAAATAAAACTTTAAAAGGCAACAAAAAACTTTTTAGTTTGCAAGTATATTCGTGCGCATGTGCTCACACCTCAACGCACCACACTACAACACACAATACCACGCTGCACTATGCCACGTCCATGGCCATGGCCCTGTCTAACGCGCTTATAGTTCATGGCATAGATTAGGGCTGTTGGCATAACCCTCCAAGCAACCAAATTCACATGTTCCTTGAAAGGAGCCTAAGCCTTATGTAAAATCCTCTTCTTATAAACCCTAGTTTTTCTACTTTCCTATCTAATGTAGGAATAAACCCACACGATTACAAGACAAAATGCATTTATTTCTTTTTTAAACATTTGGATGAATTTTTTTGTTAATTTTGAAACACCAAAATACAACAATCCCCTGAATGTTTCAAAATAATGATCTTCGAGTTAGACATGGATAATTGTGCATTATATAGATGTTTAATAGACTTGCATCGATACTTAGAATAGATAAGGTAAATTCACAGGAGTCAGGCGACAAATTATCTTGAACGAGATTTCTATTAATGCAAAATAACTATATATGTCACTCACACAATTGTTCTGATAAAGAAGGTTCTGTGGTTTGATACTTTTTGGCCATACACATTTACATGGATTTCACCAGTACTTTAGAGAATTCATCCACATTTTCATAGAAAGAAGCCTCACCTCCACACTAGTATACATGAATTCTATCAAGTATATGCAATAACTGAATACACCACCAACAAGTATATAACATATGGATTTATTAAGAGTTCGAGACTCAACTTTATTAATTGTTGCTTGTACTGCCTACACCATAGAAGGGGCTTCCTTATTATAGTGCTAAACAACTCCTAGTTTTTGTTGTTTATTCATTTAAAACCTATTACATGGGATCTCTATTGTATAGGTTGAGTTACCAACACTGATAGCTCATGATATTAGACTAAGCTCTTTTCCCTTTGATATATTTACGACTAGTTGTTTACTAAGTCATTTAATTAGAAGATCTGCCAAGTTCTTTTCTGATCTCATAAAATAATGACTATTATTCCATCATGTAGTAAATGTCTTACTATGTTATGCCAGAATTAAACATGTCAACTTTTTCCATTATATATTTTATTATTGACTATTGCTATAACATCTTGACAATCGCAATGCTGAAACAGGTTTTGGCTATAAATGTATATCAATAAATATATTTCTAATGAATTCTGTATCTATTCAAGTTTTTTTTTTTTTTTTTTTTTCAAAACAATGAAATCGAATTCCTTAGTGAATCGAGCAACAAAAATCTGTTTGGTGGATTTCCAAGAGACAAATCCATTTAGAACGAAAATATATACAGTTGTCGATTTTGTTCCATCTGAATATATAATCTAGTTAGCATCGCTATATCTTTCTAATATAATAGATAAACCAATGTAATGTATACAATATATGATTATACCTTTTACATATATTAGTATTCTAGATAAAGCATTCAATTGATCATGATCAGGGTTACGAGTGTATGTACTCAATTTATTTACTACATAAGCTGTATCAAACCTGGTGCAATTCATTAAGTACATTAAGCTACCAATGGTTTTGGAATATTCAAGTTGTGATACACTTTCATCCACGTTTTTTTTTAGATATATGAAATAGTCATAAGGAGTGCTAACATGAATGCTATCAAAGTAATTAAAACTTTTTAAACATTTTCTCAATGTAATGAGATTGAGATAGAATAAAATCATCATCTTTTCTAATTATTTTTATTCCAAGAATTACATTGACCTTGCGTAGATCTTTCATATCAAAATGTGATAACAAGAATTTCTTAGTAGAGTTAATCAACTTAAAATTAGTTCAAAAAATGAGTATGTCATCTACATACAAATAAATAATAATTCCTTCATTACCAATAATTTATTATATACGCATCTGTATATGTCATTGATTCTATATCCATTAGATTACAAAGCATAGTCAAATTTCTCATGCCACTATTTAGGAGCTTGTTAAACTATATAAGAATTTCATTAATTACATACTTTGTTTTCTTGACGTTCAATTTGGTAACCCTTATATTGATCTATGCATATTTTTTCTTCTAAATCCTCATTTAAAAAAGTTGTCTTGATATACAAGAAGTTTGTATATAAGGACTCTAATAGAAGAGATCCTAGCTATAGGAGAATATGTATCAAAGTAGTTTATCCATTCCTTCTATATGAAATCCTTAATCACTAATCTAGCTTCAAACTTGTCAATGATACCATCAGGTTTTAACTTTTCCTAACCAAAACGACGTTGGCTATCCAGTCTGGTGTGTACTTGGCATTTGATGGGATATATTCTCTTGGAATTTGCAACGCACAGCGTTTTCCTCGAACTAAATGCAAGTCCACATCTCCTGGCCTAGGTATCACCTCAGTGCGTGAGACGCGACGACGACATCATCGCAAGGGTACAAGTCTCGGGTCGAGCCGACTTTGGAATACGAGACACACTCATGGTTGCGGGAAAATGCCGATTACAGGTCGCCGATTGTTGAAATTTGACCAGAAGGATCGCGGAATCCTACGAAATAGTATGGTCTAGGATACAGGCCTTGCAACTGCAGTAATGTGTCGGGTAATCCCATTGACCTTTACTAGAGCTGCTCGAAAATGGTTCAGGCACTTGAAGCCATAATCCATTAGCTCATCTCCCAACTCGGTCAAGTTTTCGATACAAACTTTATCGAGGAAAAAAGAGACTCAAACCGGCCTCCCAGCTTCTCAACATCATTAACAAAGAAGGAGAGCTACTGAAGGACTATATCAAGTGTTTCAATCTTGAAGCATTGCAAGTATGGAAGCACTCTAAGGAAATTGCTCTAACCACGATAATGAGAGGTTTAAGAGATCCCAAATTCCTCTTCTTGCTGGATAAAAACCCCTCAACGATGATGGCCGACCTTCTAAACAAGTCGCAAAAATATTTTAATAATGAAGAAGCCTCTACTCTATGACAGGCCATCCAGAATAAAGGAACACCGGCCGAAGAACAACAATCGAAAGTAGAACCTGGCTTGACCACTGCAAGCAAGAAAAGGAAGGACGACTAATCACGAGATAATTAGCGTCCGAGCAAGCGACTTGAAAGTAAGTTCAAGTCATATGCTCCCCTTAACAAGACACGTGGGCAACTCTTAATAGAGATTCAAGACAAACGCGTTCATAAATGGACGAATAAGATGAAATCTAACCCTGACAAGCGAAACAAAAACAAATACTATCATTTTCGTTGGGACTATGGCCATTCGACAAGCGATTGTTTCGACTTCAAGGAGGACATCGAAGCACTCATTCATAGCAGGCACCTTAGAGACTACGTTAGTTGGAGAAGAGATTGGGTTGTCTCAAAAGATGAACAACCCATCGATAATGAACCAACCGGGGAGATTCGCACTATCTTTAGAGATCCTGCTAGTGGAGGGGATTTGAACTGAGCTCGGAGAGCCCACGCAAGGAGCATTAGTCACTCCGACTTTGAACGAGAAATCCTCACCACTAGCAGAGCTTCAAAAGAACAAAAGATAGCAACCTGCAGCCTAACCTTCACCGAATAGGACGTCCGAAGAGTCCATCATCTACACGACAATGTGTTTGTGGTCACAATAACTATAGTCAACCTCAATGTATTCAGAATCCTCATGGATATCGGATCATCGGCTAACATCCTCTTCGCACATGTGTTTGACAAGATGGGGGTCGGTCGGTCCCAACTCCAAGTTGTCAAGACTCCCTTACTTGGATTCTTAGGAGGTAAAGTTATACCCAAAGAATCAATACAACTTCCACTCACTACCGGATATGGAAAGAACCAAGTAACCACGATGATCGACTTTTTGGTGGAGGACTTCTCGTCTGTCTACAACACAATCCTTTACCAACCCTCCCTTAACACCCTACAGGTTATAGTCTCGATCTATCACTTGGCAATGAAGTTTCTGACTGAGCAAGGCGTCGGGTTGGTCAGAGGAGACCAATATGAAGCTCGAAAGTACTATACGGTGGTGATAAGAGCTCAGCATCAGACAATGACCATCACCTCTTTGGACCCTCTAGAAGATTATGGAGAGAGGGGTTGTCCCATAAAGGACCTCATTCTCATTTCACTCGACAGCTCCGGCCCATCTAGAATGGTCCAGGTCAGGTTGTCTCTAACATCTCTGCTACGGGACAAAATCGTGAACCTCCTTCAACAATTTGCAGATGTCTTCGCATGGTTCCATAAAGATATGTCTGGCATTGATCCAAAGGTCATTTTTCATCGACTAAATGTTGACCCCGATCACCGACTGATTTGACAGAAGCTCAGAGCGCTCAGCCCGAGTGATACATTGTGATTGGAGAAGAAGTAGACAAGCTACTGAAAGTTGGGTTTATAAAAGAAATTTACTATCCGGAATGGATAGTCAACGTCATTTTGGTTAGGAAGTCAAAAGAGAAGTGGCGGGTCTGTGTTGATTATACTGACCTGAACAAATCCTGCCCCAAAGATAGTTTCCCTCTTCCCTGAATTGATCAGCTCATCAATAGTACGACAAAGCACGAGCTGTTGAGTTTTATGGACACCTATTCTGTCTACAATCAGATTGTAATGCATTCATATGATAAGTCAAAAACAACCTTTATCACTGACAAAGGTCTTTACTGTTACAGGGTTATGCCTCTTGGACTAAAAGATGTCAGAGCTACCTATCAGTGGCTCGTTAACAAGATATCCATCTACTAGATCGGGCGAACAATGAAAGTATACATGGACGTCATGCTCGTCAAAAGCATTAGAGCCATGGATCATGTATTCGATCTCGAGAAAATGTTCTTAATTCTTCAGGAATATCAAATGAAGTTGAACTCAAATAAATGTCCTTTCAAGGTTAGCTCGGGAAAATTCCTCAGCTTCTTGGTCAGCCAACGGGAAAATCAAAGCAAACCCTAAAAAAAATCAAAGCTCTGCTTGACACGAATTCACCAAAAATAACTAAAGATGTCCAACACCTTACAGGAAGAATTGCCACTCTCAATCTCTTTGTATCTCGGGCTACAGACGAGTTTTTAGGTCGGTTCATGTTAGAGTCCGAGGTTATGATGAGGCGTTTAATGATCCTTGAGTCGTCTCTAACGTATGACGTTGCGTTCCCCTAGGCCGCACCTGCGGCCAGCCGTCAGGCCATTCCGTCCGCGTATGAGATTTGGACGCGTGGTGAAAACATTACCGCTGTCAGTCAGCGTGCGCCACGTGTCGAGCGGGAGAGACGAGACGAACGACGATTCGCTTTTTCATTAAAAGCCCTGCTACGTGGCACAACTATAAAAAGGTCGGGCGGGAGGACTGTGCAAATTTTATTTTCACGTTCCTCCCTCCCGCTCGTATCCGCTTCCGAGTCTTCTTTCTCTTCTTCCTTCTTCCCTCCACTGTCGTTTCTTGCTTCGTTAACTTCCTTTGCGTTCGCTGTCATTTTTTCCGGTGAGTTCTTTCCTCCCATTTCTTTAAACTTTAATGGCTGCGCATGGCTCTCAGAGCCCCCGGGAGGGGATTTCAGGCGATGAGGGTGTGTCCCAACATCTTTGGGACGTTGCGGAACCACCCTCCCTACTGACAGAGTTTGCCGTCGGCGCTGATACCGCATTTCGGCTTGTAAGGGAGGCCGATGACTCATCGGCTGAGTGCCCCACTCAGGCCGGTCCGTCCAGTGGTGAAGTGTCTTTGGTAACCCGTCCAGGGAGACCTAACCTCGGAATGGATCAGCAGGAGGAAGAAAAAGTAGACGACATTGTCATATGCGAAGGAGTGGCTGTTCCAGACCCTATGAACCAAACTATGGAAGCCTCTAAATCCTCTTCGAAGGAGGAAGAAGGTGAAGACGAGCCGAGTGGCCTCGTCGGCTCAATTTTAACCGAATCCGACCTAAACCGAATCAGGGCTGGATATTATGTCCCTGACTCGGTCGTACTCCGTCTCCCTCGTTCGGGAGATTTGCCCGACCATCCTCCTGCGGGGATGGTCACAATTTTCTAAGTCGCGATGCAATGTGGCTTGCGCTTGCCACTTCAGTCCATTGCTAGTGATTTCTTGTCCCGAGTCAAAATAACTCCCGGTCAAATTGTCCCGAACGCGTGGAGGATTTTGTTCGGGCGTGCCGTGCTGTGGGCCGAGTTAGAACAGCCTCCGCTAACAGTCGATGAGTTTCTCTACCTCTACCAAGTCAAACCAAATCCAAACTTCTCTGGCCTCTACTTCCTGAGTGCGTGGAGAGGCAAAGGGGGGTCTTTAATAACCGACCCACCCACTTCTAACAAGTACTGGAAGGAGAAGTGGTTTTGGGCTTGCGGTCAGTGGGAGTCGGCCGATACGTGGCCGTACGAGCCTCAAGTCTCTCGCACGTTTCGGAGAGCAGGTGATTCGGTGACCCGTCTCGATAATTTCTCTCCTTTTTTTTATAGCTAATCTGACCTCATAATGTCTTACAGATATTTTGAAGAAGAGGGGGAAACTCGAGTCCGGGGCTCCAACTCGGATAAGAGAGCTGAGGAAGCTGAGCGCAGAGGAACGGTCTTGGAAGTTGCTGCTGCAACCTGAGCACCTCCATCTCGCGGGTCTAGACTCATTCGTCTCAGGTAACTCGTCCCACTCTGCTTCGTCCTTTCGGTTTCCTGTCCAACTCTTCATTCTTCTTCATTCATCTTTGCAGACCTTCCCGAGGCTCGTTCATTTCTCAGGTCGGCTCTTGCTTCTAATAGCATGGCCGGATCTCGTCCGTCCCTAAAGTCAATTTCCAAAGTGAGGGCCCCTCCGATGTCGGCTCTTTTGTCAAGGCCTCTGCCTTCGAAGCAGTAGAAGACTGCTGCAAAAGTCAAGGAGCCAACTGCCTCGCCTGCTCTGTCTCTGTCGCCCCACAAGTGGTCATGCTTTCTGACCCCGATGAGAGGGTGGAGGAAGCGGAGCCGAGCCTTCCGATCTCTCAGTCGGTTCCCGAGCCCGGACCCATGGTAGAAGAGGCCCCGAGGCCGAGAGAGGTACCTTACGCAGAGTCCTCGAGAGGAGAGACGACTCAACAGGAGTCTCCCTTAGCCAAAGTCATCTCGGGGATGATTCCTTGGGCTCTCGCACATGGGGGCGAGAAAGACTTCGCCAGCTACTACAATGCCCCGGCTGTGCAGACTCTCGGGCATACGACAAGGTTGCTCTTTGAGATAAAATCTTTTCTCTCTACTTTTCCGTTATTTTTGACTACGTCCTTGTTCATAACTTACAGTCTCCTGCCCGCAGCTGGCTCCTTGCCTTGTTAAAGCATGCTCGGAGCTAACTGCTGTTCAAAAACTTACGACCGAGACAGAGACTGCAAGGAGGATTGCGGCCGAGGTGGAGGGTCGCAGAGAGATTGCCGAGGGTCGTATCGGAATCATGACCGGCGATCTGTCAATCGCTCGGAAGGCGGCAGAAGATGCCAGGATGGTTCTCGAAGGAGCCAAAGCTGATAATGCCCACTTGACCTCACTTCTGAAGGAGGATGAGGAAAAGCATCAGCATCTTCTCCGAGTTCACCACGCCTGCGAGGGCACTCTCGCCAGGGCTAAGGCTGAGGCCGCTGCCCTCATCCATGAAGCGCAGGAAGAAACACGCCGAGCCAAGGAGGCAGAAGAGCGGGCCGTAGACGCCTTCCTTCAGTCACCAGAGCTTGCAGAAGAAAGGGACCACCTTTACCAAGGCGGTTACAGGGCTTGCGTTTTGAAGATGAAAGCTGCCTTCCCCGACCTTAATCTCTCTACTTTCGATGCCGACAGTCCTGAGGCCGAGGCTACTGGCGACGACACCACTGATGGGGCAGCCCATGCTGCTGCTGACGGGGCCGACCCTTCTGGGACAGCTTAAAGAACGGTCCTTGACCGAGGGAGATAACTCTCTCTGTTGGCAGTTACATTGTATCTGTAAACTAATCTGTAACCTCACGCTAAACACTTTAGAAAAATAGAATTTCTTTATTTTTATTGAATCGACTTCAATTACATTTCTCTTCCATTATTCTTTAGCGCTTTCTATTCTGTTTCACGGGTAATAGACCTTGAGATGTTCGGCATTCCACAGGCGAGGCAATAGTTACCCATTTAGGTCTTCCAGGCGATACGTTCCAGGACAAATAGTGCTGGAGACGACATAGGAACCTTCCCAATTGGGTCCCAATGTGCCCTCCCCAACTTCCTTCGTTTTTGGGAATGTCTTTCGGAGGACCATATCACCGGCTCAGAATCGTCTGACCTTGACTCGTTAAATAGGCCCACAATATATTCGGATGTTCCTCGACCCATGCTCCTTTTGCTTCATCGAGCTTTGTTTGGAGATGTTGCTTTATAATTTTGTTAACGGCCTCGACCTGTCCATTTGTCTGAGGATGATGAGGCGAGGTATACACGTTTCGGATCCGGAGATTGCTGCACATCTCGTGGAATTGCTTATTATCGAACTGCCTCCCATTGTCGGTAATTATAGTCCGAGGTATTCCGAACTGACAGACGATATTTTTCCAAACAAAGCTAGTGATCCTCTGCTCGGTAATCTTCGCTAATGGCTCAGCCTCGGCCTACTTCGTGAAATAATCTACTGCAACCACAGCAAATTTGGTCTGACCCTTCCCCAGAGGGAAGGGTCCAATGATGTCGATCCCCCACTGTGTGAAGGGCTACGTTCCGGACATCGGAGTGAGTTCCTCGGGAGGTTGTCTCGGGACATCCGCAAATCGTTGACACTTGTCGCACTTTTGGACGAACCTCTTAGAATCATGTTGTATCGTCGGCCAATAATACCCTCGCCGTAATACTTTGTTGGCGAGCAAACGTTCGCTTGAGTGATTCTCACATATTCCTTCGTGTATCTCCTGTAAAACATAGTCGGCTTTATGGGAGTCCACACATCTTAATAGGGGAGCGTGAAACCCTTTCTTGTACAGTATACCATTTAAGATGGTATAACGCGATGCTTGTACCTTCAGACGCCGTGCCTCGGCGCGATCCCCTGGTAGTTCTCTATCATTGAGATAACGAACGATTGGATCAAACCAAGTGGGTTTCGACATGATAAAAAGTATGTCCGAGTTTGTCGGCTCATTTATACTTGGTTTTGCTACAAACTCGATTGGAACTGACCAAGGTATGGTGTCTTCGTCGGCCGAAGCGAGCTTGGCTAGCAAGTCAGCTTTAGCATTGTCAGCCCTGGGTATCCGAATAACTTTGCATTCCTGGAACTTGCTGATTAATTCTTTGACTTTTTTCATGTACACCTTCATTTGTTCTTTCCGAGTTTGATAAACGCCGGAAACTTGGTTAACAACCAACTGCGAGTCATTGAAAATGTTGAGATGAGTGGCGCCTAAGCTCGCAGTGAGTCTAAGGCGGAGTAACAAGGCCTCGTACTCTACTGTATTGTTCGACGCTTGAAATCCAAGTCGCAAAGCATACTGCATACAAGTTTGATCGGGAGTTTCTAATACCACCCTGGCCCCACTTGCTTTGGAGTTGGAGGAACCGTCGACGAATAGCTTCCAGGGTGCCGGGCTAGGCAAGGGTCGAGAGAGGAAGAAGCCACTGGATCAGTAACCTGCTCAGAATCATGTGCTGTGTTATGGTTGGAGGTTACTTCAACAAGAAAATCAGCAACAGCTTGTCCTTTTATGGCCATTCTCGGCCTGTACTGTATATCGAATTCACTCAATTCGACAGCCCACTTTGTAAGTCGGCCGGAAGCTTCTGGCTTTTGAAGAATCTGGCGCAGTGGTAAGTCGGTCACAACAATGATGGTGTGAGCTTAAAAATACGGTCGGAGTCGCTGCGAAGATATAACCAGAGTTAAGGCTACTTTCTCGAACTGAGGATACCTCGTCTCTGCCGGTAGTAAAGCTTTGTTAACATAGTACACTGACAGTTGCCTCCTTTCGTTCTCTCGTATTAAGGCCGAGCTGACTGCTGCATCGAATACAGCCAGATATAATAATAAAGCTTCTCCTGACTCGGGCTTAAACAGCAGTGGTGGGGACCCTAGGTAAGTCTTTAGTTCTTGAAATACTTTTTCACATTCGTCCGTCCACTTCATCGTCTGTCGTCCCTTTAATTGCTTGAAGAACGGGAGACATTTGTCTGTGGCTCTGAACAGGAAGCGGTTAAGCGCGACTACTCTCCCTGTCAACCTTTGTATGTCTTTGATTATTTTTGGAGACTCCATATTAAGTAAAGCTTTGATTTTCTCGGGATTCGCTTCAATTCCTCGCTGGCTAATGAGGAAACCGAGAAATTTTTTCTAGCTTACACCAAAAGCACACTTGTTTGGATTCAACTTTATTCCATACTTACGTAAGGTCAGGAACATTTCTTCCAGGTCCGCCACATGGTCGGCCAATTTGCCGAGCGAACATTTTGTTCACCAACCTTTGATTGGTTGCCCCGGCGTTCTTCAAACCAAATGGCATCACTCGATAACAGTAAAGGCCTTTGTCAGTGACAAAGGTAGTTTTTGATTTATCATTTTCGTGCATTACAATTTGATTGTAGCCTGAGTAAGCATCCATAAAACTAAGCAATTCATGACCCACAGTACTGTCTATTAGCTGATTAATGCGAGGAAGAGGGAAGCTGTCCTTAGGATAGGCTTTGATCAAATCTGTATAATCTATACAGACTCGCCACTTCCCATTGGCTTTTTTCACGAGTACAACATTGGTTATCCACTCTAGATAGTATATCTCCTCGACGAATTTGGCTTTAAGGAACTTACCGACTGCTTCCTCAATGACAGCGTACCTTTTCAGGCCGAGAGGGTGATGCTTCTGTCGAACGGGCTCGTAAGTCGGGTCGATGTTGAGTCGGTGCGTAATGACCGAGGGATCAATCCCTGGCATGTCTTCGTGGCTCCATGCAAATATATCGACGTATCGTCGAAGCAAGGCGATAACTCGTTCCCTAAGAGGTGGACTCAGAGACGAGCCGATTTGCACTACTTTCGACATGTCTGTCTCGGTTAACGGTTCCGAGACGAGTTTCATCGGTTGCCCTCGTTCATGAGATTCGATTCGAGGGTCCAGCGATTCGATCATCGATACTTCCGTCGGTGCCTTGACTACGGTGGCATAGCATCTTCGAGAATCTTGTTGATCTCCTTTCACAATTCCTACTCCCGACTTAGTCAAAAATTTCATGAAAATGTGGTAAGTGGAAACCACGGCTTGAAGGAGGCTTAGGGAAGGTCGACCGAGTATAGCATTATACACCGATGGTTAGTCCACAACCAGAAAGTCAACCATTGTAGTTGTCGATGAGGTGCAATCCCGGCAGTGAGTGGTAGTGAGGAGATTCCCTCGAGAAGTACCTGTCCACCCGAGAATCCTATCAGTGGGGTTCGGACCGGCCGTAAGGTCAATCGTCCGATGCCCATTTTGTCAAATGCTTGGGTGAACAGTACATCCGCCGATGATCCAGTGTCTACCAGTATTCGGAACACCTTTCTGTTGGCGATGGTGAGAGCAACGACAAGTGCATCATCATGGGGATGATGAATGTCTCGAGCGTCATCCTCAGTGAATGAGATGCAATATCGTTCTCTCTTCTACTCCTTGGAAGGTCGGGACAGCAGAAGAATCTCAGACTCCGGGTGATCGATGCTTCTGGCGTAATTTTTCCTGGCGTTATTTGAATCTCCGTCGCCCTGATGCCCTCCAATGATCGTTCGAATTTCTTCCGTGGGACGATCTTCACTTGGTCCTGTTGGAACACCAGATCCTTCTGTATGTTCTCTGAGTCAGCCTTATTTAATTAGCCGCTCGATCTCATCCTCCAACTGGTAAGAGTCACTCGTATTGTGACCGTGATCACGATGATAGTAGCAGTATTTATTCTTGTTCTGTCGATTCGGGTTCCCTCGGAGCTTTCCGGGCCAGTTGACAAAACCTTCGTTCTTGATTTCCATCAACACTTGTTCCTGAGATTTGCTCAGGGGGGTGTATGTGAAAAATCTCCTGTCGGGTCACTTTCTCGACCTACCGTCGTCTCACGTCCTATCATCTTTTCGCTTCTTCCCCCCGGCTGAGTCAGCTTCTTTCTTGGTTGGCTCTTTAGCCGAGGGTTTTGCATTCTGGACCTTCTCTCGTAAGAGTCGGGTCTCTTCAGCGTCGGCGTATTTGTCCGACCAAACCATGAATTCGCCCAGGGTCTCGGGCGGATTCTTGTCTAATGACGCCAAAAAGGATTTATCTCTCACACCTTACATGAGAGACTTAAGAGCTATCTCCTCAGAATGCTTCTGAACCTCCAGAGATTCGAAGTTGAAGCGCTTGATATAGTCCTTCAACAGCTCTCCTTCCGTCCTCCTAGTTCTTGCCATTCAATGAATTGTAGAAAACAGATTTTTGTCCGAATCCCACAAACGGGGCCAAACTGTTGGTGTATTTTTATGGAACGGCTCCTCTGGATCGGATCTTCTTCCACCTGCACAATCAACACTATCAAGGGGACCCTGGCTAGAGCCGGAGAGCCTTCGATGCTTAAGTCAGTCATTTTTTTTATAGCAAAGAGTTTTCTCAATTTTTGTATCTCGTACCTTTCTCTGTAGAAAGCTTCAATATTTATAAGTCTTGGGAATCCTCATCATACGAGGATTCTTCTTCTGATTATCCGGAGATTTCACTGATTGCTCCCGATCCTGAGAATCTTGGGATCGGATACCCGTATTCCTGTATTTTCGGAGCGGTATTTGCATTCATACCGCCTTCTCTTGTTTCGGCTCAGTTGCTACCGACTCAAGGGGAGTCTCGGTCGAGTCGGGAACATAAGTTTTCTGCCTTCTCATGGATGGAATAGTCTCGGTGATTATCCGTCGTCCTTCCTTACTCCGTGGCCGACAGAACCAACTCGTTAGGTCGGTTTTATTCTATCGGTCAGGTGGCTTATAACATACTCGACCTTCTGTAGGCTTATGCAGACGAGGTTATCTCTCCGACAAAGTAACTTTAATCGTCTCTTGCTTATGCCTCTCGGCCTATCCCTTATTCTCTCAGCTTTGGCCGTTGTCTCGGACTCTTCAGGCAGTGCCATCGGAGCCGACTTACTTACAATCTGAGTCTCCGGACTGAACGTATTTTTTCCCCAACAGTAACCATCAAATTTTCATGACACATGATGGTTTGAAGGGCACACATTCAATATACACTTTTGCTTGTCTTTCGGAAAACTTGAGTTTTTGATCTAGATTATTTTAAGGCCCAAATCTTAAAATCATATGAGAGAAATGGTGGATGGCTGGGATATTTCAAACAGAACACTGTGGGCCCCATGATCACAACCAAATACGACACACTCTCACCGCAAAGCAAATACGTTCCAAACTCGTATAAACAAGTTCAAACTGGCTTTGGATATTGTATAGAGCGAGATGATGGTTATTCACTTTTGAGGAGGGCAAATTTGTTATTTTCTCACTAAACATGAACTTTCAACTAATAAAAAGTAGGTTGGGTCTGGTTGAGGATGAACCCTAGCCTAACCCAAAGTTCTTATACCTCAACCCTAACCCATCCTAACCTCCCGCTAGAAATTCTCAACTCAAACCCAACCCAAACTGGCTCGTTAGGTTGGTTAGGTAAATACATACTAATTTATTATATTTAAATATAGGTCTTCTTTTTTTTTTTTTTGCCTATAATTTTATTAATTATAATGTAATTATTTATCATAAAAAACTTCATTTTTTCTAAATAAACAAACTAAAATATAGAACAACTACTCCTTTAAAAGTCGTGTTGTGCAGCATGTAATCTATTTGGGAGAGAGAAGTCTAGTGTATCTTGTTAGCTTGAGTCATCAGAAATGACGTGAACCAATGAGACCTGATAGCATTTGAATTTCATATGCCTTCGATATAGATGATCCACACTCAATTATAATTTATAAGTATCTTATGTATCGATTGGTTCGGGTTGGGTCGGGCAACGCGAGGGCTCAACCCGAGCCCGACCCAAGTTTTATTGGGTTGGTGTTTGTATAGCCCAAGCCTGAGACCGAACCTGATACATCTTGTCCGAGCCCAACCTAATGTCGGGTCAGTCGGGTTGAACTCACCCGACTTTTATCCCTAATAAAAAGTTGTCCGAGCAATAAAAGTTCCATATATAGAAATAACAGGTGATTTTGGAGAAATAACTTAAAAGTAATAGCTTCTTGTTCATATACCAAAGTAGAAAAAAAGGTCCCTAGTTTTTAACCCAAATTATTTTATGTCTGTATGGTCCAAATAATGATTCTATTTAACAGACAAAGTTGATGTTACATACATATACAACATGGTGGCCCCCTTAAAGTTAAGTATTTTAGGCTATACATTTAACAGGTTGAAGACTTAATTGGAGAATTACTTGGGCAAAGAAAATGATGAACGAAAGGAGCAAGCGGTCTATTATCTAAGTAGGATGCTAAGTGACACTAAAAGGTGATATTTGCTAATTGAAAAGCTATGCTTGTTGTTGTCGCCGGATTTTGACCAACAGATATAGATTGAAAAAGAATCGTGCCCTTTGATGGATCTACAAAAGATAGAGAAGATGTGGATAGTGAAGGGGGTGTCGTTGATTGGCTTTGGACCCTCTGATGCCTTATAAGTTAGGCTTGTGGATGATGATCAAAAGTGTAAACTAGGATTTTGATCTTACCTCTTACTTCTAGTCTAGGATGGTTGTATATATAGGGTTAATTTTAAAACTATCATGTATTAGTGTGATATGCTAGAGATTCCATGTTTTGATGGGGAATTGACTCCAAAGATGTCATTGAGCCCTCCTCTGTCGACGAAATCTTCGGTTGAGATCAGGTCAGGTCCTCTTATGGGTCTGAGGCGAGATCCCCTCTGGATTCCTCATATCGAATTTGGCGGTGGTCGACCCGATCAGCTGGGGTGCTGGGGAGCTCAGGGCTTGAGCTCCTTCCCTCATGGGTGGCTCGAGCTCCTTCCTGTTCACTCCTCAAGTATAGGTTTGTGATGTAGTAATAAACTCAATGAGACTGAGGTCGAATCCCAAGGGACTGGAACCTGTACGTAATTTGAAACTAAATAGAACTAGAACTAGACTAAGATGTAATCTAAATCGAATGTAATTAAGGGAATAATGATGAAATATTTATGTAAAACTTAGAGAATTCAAAGGAAGGAAACTAGGGATTCAGAGGATCCACTTGTAGAGATCAAGGAGATCTTATGCCTGCTTCAAGAATTCAACTAGACTTAGAGTTCAATCTTTATCCAGTTGAAAGGTGTACCCATGAAAATCAAAATTGAACTTCCTTTGATCTAGTTTTCAAGACATGAAAGGTATAAGAATTAGAATGGATTCTGTCATCAAACTATGCCCAGGAGACAAAGTAAACAATAGAATTAAACTAATTAACAACCAATCAGAGGATATATGAAGGTTAGGAAGGGTTCCGTCATCCAACCATGCCCAGGAGACGATGGTGAACAACAGGGCTTCCTGACGTCATCATCATAAAAAGGAAATGAACATACTCAAACCTATTGCAGACCCATTGTAATTTTAATCACAACAGACCAATAAAAACTAAAATTCCCTTAATTAAACCAAAATCAACATCATTTCAGTCTAAACAAAAGGCACAAGCAAAAAGTCTCCCATTATGCTACAAGCTTCACTTCTTACCCCTAGCTAAGAGGTTTAGCCTGACATGAATGGGTTAGATCTTTCAAAAAGCATAAAAAACTAACAAACTAGAGAAAAAAAATATAAAACTCTCTCTCTTCCAGACTGACGTCTCAAAACTTAGATGCCTCCACGGCTGCTCTCTCTCAACTCCCCTTTCTCTCTCACGTCTTCTTTCTTTTATAAATGATGCAGTCGGCTACATGCACAGTCAATGGAGTGGTCGGCTGCATAGCCCTTCGTAGCAAAAAAATCAAAAACATCTTGCACAGCTAAGAACTCCCCTGCATAAGCTCTGTTACGCAGTCAAGAAGACAGTCTAAGAAAACGCCAATTTTCCTTGCTTCTGTCCAAAAGAACATTGTCCCTTGGGGCATTTTGGATAGGCCTACACGATGGACAGTCTAGAATGGTTGGATGAGCCATTCTGGTAAGCCACAATGTCATATTGTGTCCGGTTTTCACGGACACATGGCTGCGCAGAAAGTTGTGTTGTGATGATTTGTGGGCCCCTAATCAGTGTCGGTGAGAAAATCCACTCCATCCATTAGCTTCGTGACGAGATTTCGGGTGGGAATGAATGGTTTTGGAGTGCTTTTGATATGGCCCACCTACTTGATCTTACGTCCATATGATCTGTGTTTAAAAGGTTGGGAACCCATCCTCGTTATTTCTTGGAATTGTGTCACCTAGGCGGTGATAAGAGGATCGGTGGGATTCCAATGGATGGTCCAATTGATGATGGCCCACAAGAACCAAACCGTGGCTCTGTTTCACGCCAGAGGAAACTGAGTTTCCTATTTTGAAGAAGAGACTCGGTCAAACCGAGTTTGACTGGTTTGAGCGGTCCGGTGTGGCGAGGGAGTGCACCGCACGGTGCACTCCCACCTTATATGTGGGGTCCACTGTAATGTATATGAGAAATTTGCACCGTCCATCAGTTTTATCTCCCCATTTAAGGGGTTGAGACGAAAAATGAAGCACATATATCTATCAGGCGGGCCTCAAACTAGGGATATGGGGGTTAATCTGTCCGTTGGGCCACTTCTAGGGAGATCTAATAACTGAAATTTGACGTGTATGGTTAATTTATGACCCTCTTGTTATATGTGAAGTTTCGAGTTGAATGGATGGTGGGAACCCTGTGATCTTGCATTCTGGACGGTTTTCAGGCCCGCTTAATGTGAGTGGCATGATTTTCTCATATCTTTGGCATGTAGATTCTTCACTCTCAGTCTTCTGGGGTCTGTCCCTTGCCTTAGTGGCTTCAAAGTGTCAAATCCATGCTTTTGGTACCAATTTTCAGTTGAGGCTTCTAAATACACCATGCATCACAAACACGATTAAAATAGGGCCGTTAAATAGTACCATATTCGTAAATCCAGGCAATAATTGGGGTCTGATATGCAATATTTGACCCTCAACACAACCCCCAACTAGTATCTTATTAGTCCCGAGCAAAGTACGTGAAAAATAGGTTTGAGAATTACAGGATGATTTCTCTGAACCTAAGTGATTTTTGAAAAACTATCCAGATCCTAGAATTCTAAGATTCATGAATGTTAGGCATTACTTTCCCATAGACTCAAGCGCACGGTAAATTTCATAGTCAAGTTCAAAGTATTAATCCATCAATTAGAAATATTCTAAACATTGAGTTCCATTGGTGTATAGTGTAATATCGGCTTACCATCATTAAGAGATCCAATTCTCAATTTCCATACTAACATTGATGATTCAAAGAGCATTCAGGACAACCAAAACCTAAACCAGAATTTACCTTGCATTTCTTCTTTTCATTCTTCCAGCTTTTGATTTTTCCATCGAGGGGGAAGGGATCGAATCTGCACCTGTAGGGAGCAAACCTATGGTGAAGATCGTACACCCAACCTTTTCTGATGACAACTATTTTTTAGCTGGGTTTTTTTTTTTTTTTCATTCATTCTTTCTTCTTCTTTTTTTTCTCTTTCAAAGACTTCTTTTTCTTTTTCTATATTCTTCTTATTGAACATGATGGATAAATTTCCCAGGTTGGTTCCTTCCATGCTTAATGATCACCAAGTTACAATTCAATATCAAACTGAAACCTTAATGTGCAAGCGAGATGTGTCCTGTGAAATCATGACTCAATCAATGTTTAAAACTTCTAATCATAGATTAACAATTCGAACTTAACTGTGAAATCTAATGGATAACTGAATCCAAGAGTCATAAATTACCAACATCACGTATCTTATAATTCTAAATCAACAATGGCTATTAAAATCACTTCGAATGCATAAGAATTTTCAGAAAAATTTTAAAATTTTTCGTAATTTTTACTCAAGATTAAGAAAACACTGATTGGGTAACCTAATCTCCCACCCCTAACCTAAAATCTACATTGTCCTCAATATAAAAGATATAAGCATGCAATGCACATGTGAAAATAAGGGAGAAGTGATGGAAAGATAGTACCTGGATGAAGGAATCAAGAATCTTTCTTTAAAGAGAACGCAGTGTGAGAGCGGCTAAGCGCAAGAGTTTAAGTAAACTATCCTAAAGCAACTAGAAAACAAACTGACCTAATGACATAAAACCATCTAACTTAAAACGACATAAGCTAACTACCCTAGTCCTATGAAAGCGGGGGAAAACTACTCAGTCATGCTGTAAGGTTCCTCTTCCGGCTAATATCTTGATAAGTTTCTCAGTAAGTTCCTCTACAGATCATCCAAAAGTCTTTTTTTCAATAGGCTTGGACGCCCTAGAGCATGACTTTTCAGAGAAACTTATGTACCTCATAAGAAATTTTTCGTTGAATTGCTTGAGGTATCCAGAGTATATACGATTCACCTGTGATAAAAGAAGTTTCAACGTTAGTATCTCATGGTGAATCAGAGACTATAACTAGATAAAGTTCAAAAAGCTTCTCAAGAAGTGATGTAGTCTCAACACATTCTGAAGTCTCAGACTTTGGTTCCATTGTTAGCTCCTTCTCCTTTAATGGTAGACAGTGAGGATTTGGGGAGAAAGAGGCTTCAGAATAAGAGTTCTCTTTGTCCATGACAACTACCGAGATGTTATCTTGCAAGGCATCCACTATTTCTTTTATCATATGTTCATTTGAATCTGTAAAGTGTGCCAAGCAATCATTCAAAGAGTTAGGACATAAGAGTGTGTGATGATCTGCCTAAGGATTCCATCATCTTTAAAAGTAGATGGAGGTATGCTATCTTGCTGCAGCCCTACGTAGAAAAATTGAGGGTCGGTAGATGAAGTATTGATGTGTGAACTCTATTAATTGATACTACTTAGAAGAGGCATTAAATCATCAAAACTCGACCTCTAAGATGCTGGTCTCAACTAGGTGGTTTCAAATTTCAGAGTCGTATCGAGCAACTCGTCCATCTCCTGAATCATATCATCACGCAATTCAAGGGAATCATCTAAACATGTCTCACAAGATATAGAAGGGTTGGTTGTAAGGAACTCATCCACTTTTAAATTAGATAGGTTAGTTTAGTGGAGCAGCTCGTTATAACCGCTCACTTCGTGTATTTCTTGATCATTGGCCTAGACCAAACTTGAGATTAATTTCAGGAGAACTGAGGCTGCACATTCATGATCGTCATCCCAATACTCATCATATTCTAGTTCAGTGGAGTGCACACTTCGGATGGGATCACTTTCCTTACATTTCATTCCTGAATTGGGTTGAGGTTCTAATAAATTAACCTTTACCTCATCATTGAAATCCTGTGTGTCATGAGAGAGAGGTGTCATCATTACTGTATTTGAAAGATACCCACGTCTCTTGACCATTCCGTTGGATCGTCATCGAGATCGACTCAACGGAAAATTGAACCATGTGCTCATTAATGGACTCCAACTCCTCATTTGTAATTCTAGAGTTCTTCAAAAGAGAGTTAGGATCACTTTCCTCACATTGTATTTCTGAAATGAATTGTGGCTGGGATGAACGAGCCTCCTCTACCTTATCAAGGCACGAATTAAGCGCTTCCAACGATTTTCTAATTTCTGTAAGACAGGCCATGTTATGCTGAAATGAATCCTCTTGGATCGTTTCTGGTTGGATCTCAAAGATAGGGGATCCAAAAGAATAATCATTATAACATGTTATTGATTCATTTTCCCAATTTTGATGTTTTCACTGATTATAGTCATTCGGATCATATGTGGGAGAATCTAATGGTTGGTAATACATATTATCACCCATAATATAATCACACATTGTTTTCTTTTTATCGGATGGGTGATAATAATTCTCACTCTCATAGTTATGATAACCCCAATACTCACGTACTGTTTTACTAATTGGTGGGGTGTAATTATTCTCCCTCATATGATCGCGTATAGACTTCTTAATCGGTGAAGAATTATATTCTGGATGGTTCTCAATCATGGTTTCAAAATTTTTTTGAGACATAGGTTGTTTCCAAGCATTAGCATCTAATACTTTTTCACGGAACCTCTCATTTTCTAGAAATATATTACCATACTCATGTGCCCACTTTAGCCACTCTTGTTCGTTCATGGTGAAGCCTTAATTCTGAATTTAATCCTAAAAAAAATAAAAGAAAAGATCCTAAAGCAGTATGAAAAGTAAGAGGAGAAGTTAGAAAGAAGTTATCAAATTAGAGATTCCTAAGTTAAAACCTAAAAAATAAAATAAAATAGGTCAGTTTCTAAAAATAGAAAGTTTCTAAAGGAAGGTTCTAAACCTAGAATTAGAAAGTAAGTTAGATTTTAAAAATAAAAGAAATCCTAGAATTAGAAAATTTCTAAAAAATAGAAAAATAGAAAAACTAGAAAGAGATTACCAATTTAGAAGATCTATCAACAACCCTACAAAACAAGAAAGTTCTAAAAATTAAATAGAAAGAAAAATCTAAAACTAAAGTTAATACAATCCTAATCTTAATCGAATTCTAAAACCAATTATTTTTAAAAATATGTAGCCGTCAGTCCCCGGCAACGACACCAAAAACTTGTTCACTCCCTAAGTATAGGGTTGTGATGTAGTAATAAACTCGGTGAGACCGAGGTTGAATCCCAAGGGACTGGAACCTGTACATAATTTGAAACTAAATAGAACTAGAGCTAGACTAAGATGTAATTTAAATCGAATGTAATTGAGGAAATAATGATGAAATATTTATGTAAAACTTAGAGAATTCAGAGGAAGGAAACTAGGAATTTAGAGGATTCACTTGTTGAGATCAGGGAGATCTTATGCCTGCTTCAAGAATTCAACTGGACTTAGAGTCTCATCTTTATCCAGTTGAAGAGTGTACCCATGAAAATCAAAACTGATCTTCCTTTGATCTAGTTTTTAAGACATGAAAGGTATAAGAATTAGAATGGATTTCGTCATCAAACCATGCCCAGGAGAGAAAGTAAACAACAAAATTAAACTAATTAACAACCAATCAAAAGATATATGAAGGTTAGGAAGGGTTCCGTCATCCAACCATGCCTAGGAGACGATGGTGAACAACAGGGCTTCCTGACGTCATTATTATAAAAAGAAAAGGAACATGCTCAAAGCTATTTCAGACTCATTATAATTTTAGTTACAATAGACTATTAAAAACTAAAAACATCCCTTAATTAAACCAAAATCAACATCAGTTTAGTCTAAACAAAAGTCACAAGCAAAAAGTCTCTCATTACGCTACAAGCTTCACCTCTTAGCCCTAGTTAAGAGGTTTAGCCTGACATGAAAGGGTTAGATCTTTCAAAAAGCATAAGAAAACTAACAAACCAGAGAAAAAATATAAAATTCTTTCTTCCAGACTGACGTCCCAAAACTTAGATGCCTCCACGGCTGCTCTCTCCCAGCTCCCCTTTCTCTCTCACGTCTTCTTTCTTTTATAGATGATGCAGTTGGCTACATGCATAGTCGGTGGAGTGGTTGGCTGCATAGCCCTTCGCAGCAACAAAATCGGAAACATCTTGTGCAGCTAAGAACTCCCCTGCGTAAGCTCTGTTACGCAGTCAAGAAGACAGTCCAAGAAAATGCCATTTTTCCTTACTTTTGTCCCAAAGAACACCGTCCCTTGGGGCATTTTGGACAGGCCTACACAATGGACAGTCCAGATTGGTCGGATGGGCCATTCTGGTAGGCCACAACGTCATATTATGTCTGGTTTCGACGGACGCACGGCCTGCACAGAAAGTTACACTATGATGATTAGTGGGCCCCTAATCAATGTTAGTGAGAAAATTCACTCCATCCATTAGCTTCGTGGCGAGATTTTGAGTGGGAATGAATGGTTTTGGAGTGCTTTTGATATGGCCCACCTACTTGATCTTACGTCCATCTGATCTGTGTTTGAATGGTTGGGAACCCATCCTTGCTATTTCTTGGAATTGTGTCACCTACGCGATGATAAAAGGATCGGTTGGATTCCAATGGACGGTCCGGATCGGATTATCGATGCACAGTGGTCATCCACACAAACCCAACCGCGACTCTGTTTCACGCTAGAGGAAACATAGTTTCCTGTTTTGAAGAAGAGACTCGGTCAAACCAAGTTTGACTAGTTTGAGCGGTCCAGTGTGGCGAGGGAGTGCACCGTGCCTTATATGTGGTGTCCAGTGTAATGTATATGAGAAATCTGCACCATCCATCCATTTTATCTCCCCATTTAAGGGGTTGAGACCAAAAATGAAGCACATCTATCTATCAGGTGAGCCTCAAACCAAGGATATGGGGGTTGATCTATCCATTGGGCCACTTTTAGGGGGATCCAATGGCTGAAATTTAATGTGTATGGTTAATTTATGACCCTCTTGCTATATGTGAAGTTTCGAGCTGAATAAACAGTGGGAACCCTGTGATCTTACATTCTAGATGGTTTTCAGGCCCGCTTAATGTGAGCGGCGTGATTTTCTTGAATCTCTGGTGTGTAGATTCTTCGCTCTCGGTCCTCTGGGATCTGTCCCTTGCCTTAGTGGCTTCAAAGCGTCAAATCCATGCTTTTAGTACCAATTTTCAGTCGAGGCTCCTAAATACGCCCTGCATCACAAACACGATTAAAATAGGGCCGTTAAACAGTACCATGTTCATAAATCCAAGCAATAATTGGGGTCTGATATGCAATATTTGACCCTCAACACTTCCCCTATTGGTCTCTTTATTACAACATTCCTAGTGAGGCGAGTCTTCTCCCACCAAGCTCTTTCCTTGAACAGCTCAGCTCAAGGCCTCGTCTTTATGTCATAGGAAATTCTTATCCTGTGTGGTCACCCCAACTCGGGGTCTACCTTCGCTCGACGGTATATCATATTTAGTTAGGTGATAATTCTTCCCATGTGAGGGACCATTTCAGTTTTCCCCATAACACTTGTTATTGTACTTTTTGGCAGTAAAGTTAAAACATTACTTATTATCCAACATGGTTCATATAATTGCTTTAAGACATCTAATAAAATGCATGTTAGGATGTATGATCTATTCTGAGAGGCTATATTGGTAAATGGATCTTGGTATTATCTGAGTTTTACTTTAAATATGTTCCCCAAAGGGCTATAAAAGGGCATGCCATAACAAATTTATTGGTCAATCTCCCTTTGAGTGTTGATAGACAGATCCTTCAATATATGGTCGAGCTTTGTACAATTTACATCATGCCTCGAAAATTGATTTTTAACAGATCACGAAGTGACCGAACACCCAGAGTAGGGGTAATCTTACTTTACCTTTCTAGAAAGTTGAATATGTATTTCGGCTAGAGTTTGAATACACCAACAATCAAGCAGAATACGAGTCCTTAATTATCGGCCTTGAGATTTTATCAAAAGTAGGAGTCATAATGGGTGAACTAATGGGAGACTCCTACTTGCTAAATAACCAAATTAGAGATTTTTATAAATGCACAAGTTTAGCTTTGATGTCGTATTATATCATGACAATCCAACTGATAGATAATTTCAATTAGGTGGACTTAATGTCTATCCTCGAGAGCTCAATGAAGATGCCAATGAGATGGCCCAACTTGCAATGAGACTCCATTTACATGAAGGAATAGACAAAATGTTCATATCAATGTAGAAATGCCCTTTACCATTGATTTTTCAAAGAGAACCAACAACATTAGAAATTTATTAGCGGGATGCACATGAAGACCATTGATGATATCCAATCATTAAGTACTTAAAATGCCCTAAAATGGTAAAAGACCTAACAATTAGGAGGATCATGCCGAACTATGTTCTATGCAATGACTATCTTTAAATAATTTTATTTTTTATTTAAAAAAAAAAAGAAGAGTTTTATAGCCTTCTTTTAAGGTACCTTGGCCAATCTAAGGCAATGATAATTGTGGGAGAAGTTTTATGAGAGAATATGTCAAACTCATCAAGCTGGACTGAAAATGAGAGTCTTGATTCAGCACTATGACTATTACTAGACAAAAAATCATGAATGATTGTATACTATTTGCAAAGGGTGTGAAGCTTGTGAAAGCCATGGACCATTATAAAATGTACTGACCATAGAATTCCACCCTATTGTCAAAGCATGGCAATTTTGAGGATGTATCATTGATTTAATTGGGAAAATATACCCTCCATCGAATTTGGACAACTTCATAATAATGGTGATTGATTGCTTCACAAAGTGGGTAGAGGCTACACCAATGAGAGGAGTGAGACGAGCCAAAGTGATTGAGTTAATTAGAGAAAGAATTATTCACATATTCAACATTCCAAAAACTATTATGGTCGATAAAGGTTTTGTATTTTCAAGAGCTCAGGTTAAAGCTTTTGTTGAAGAATATATATTCAAGTACCTTAATTTAACCCTGTATTATGCTCAAGCTAATGGACAGGCCTAGTCTACCAATAAGATCCTCAAGAATATGCTAAAGAGGATGATTGAGGATAAGTCACAGCCATAAAACTGTACTTTATCAGAAGTTCAATGGGCCTATCAGACTTCATAAAGGGCAATCACTGGTGCTAGTCCATCTGCCTTAATGTATGGGCATAACATCGTGTTACCGATGGAAGTAAATGTACCTTCGCTCCGAGTGACATTTTAGTCCAATTGACCTTGGCTGAATTCATTGAGGTCACGCTAATCGAATTAGAAGAACTTGATGAGACTAGGCTTAGGGCTTTAGATTCACTTAAGCTTCACAAGTTGAAAGTAGCCAGAGCGTATAATAAAAGGATTAAAGGAAAATTATTAAGCGAAGGATCCCTTATTTTGAAAGCCATGAACACAGAATCACGAGTATGGAAAGTAGTCTCCAACTTGGGATGGTCCATAAAGGGTCAAGAGATGCTTCACGGAGAAGCATACATATTACAATATCTTAATGGATAAATGTATAAGATGGCCATTAATGGCCGATTACTAAAAAGAACGTGCCTTTTAAACACAAGAATGTCTTGCCGATCATCTAGAAAATGACCAATTGTTATGAAAAGTTGGCTATATACAAACAAAAAAGGCCAAAATATCTTACAAAAGATGGGTTGTAAATGATTGGTAAAATCATAGAAGACATTTACATGTTCACAAAATCTGGGATAGAGAAACACTAACAGCCTCAAAGGCTGATTAAAATAAAAAAGAAGGATATTGTAATCAGCTCTAGGTTTATTCATCAAGGATCTTGGAAGAAATGGTAACAAAGCTCATATCATGTCTTGAAAGGCTTTTTAGTGAATCTTCTTCTAAGAACAACTTTCATGAATAACTTATTGAAGAAAGTTATACACCTTGTTAGGTTGGTTTTCTAATTCAATAGGCCTTTTTTCCTAAAGGCGTAGTTCCTTCATCACTGCCTCCTTATGTTGGTGAAGCTCACAAAGTTGATTCTTGACCCATACAATCTTACCATGTAAATAGTCTATCTTCTCTTTCCATTCATCATATTTCAGTCATAACTTGCCTTTTTAATTCATGTGAGTCCCGTACTCAAATAGTAGATCCCTTAACAGCATGTTCTCTCTTTGTACCTTTAAACTCCTTAATAGTCACTATGATCTTATTTAAAGTTTGCAACGCAATTTGTTTGCAATTGTAAAATTTTAAAGGCGATTAATCAATGACGAGGCCTCCTTGAAATGGTCAGATCCATTGTTAAAAAATAAAAAATAAAAAAATAAAAAACTAATCCAACAACAAGTATGAAGCTTGGACTAATTCTGAGGAGACAATTACTTGCTATTGTTAAGGGAGAAGTAATATGGAAAGAGTAGACTCTAAATGAGCAAGTAGGAGGGATGAAGGAAAGAAGAAGGAGACCTTAAATAGAAGAATATTGTTGACAGATTGTGCTCAGCTTTAATGCGGCATCATGGCGATAAGCAACCCTAGAAGCATATACAGTGTAGGCGATCGACGAATCAATGGGGTGACGCCACTTGGGACTGTTGATATGTCATCATATGTAAGAGATCCAACGTTTCATCAATCCTGCAGACCATAAATCAATCGAGTGCCGCCACATGGGAGACGTCGATACGACTCTCTATAAAATGCGACTATGTTTTTTCACATTTTAGTTGAATGTGAAGAGATGTGGGGGGTATTGTTTACTCTTTTATCTAACCATGTAATATCTAATGACTCAGATGATCCCATATGGCAGCAAAATCTCAAGAAGAGATAAATGAAAAATCTTCTTAGTTGGTCAAATTTGATCAGAATTTGAAAAGTTATAAGTGATCTAAAAAGGGTAAGTCCAATTGATTAGTATTTTCACACCCCAAACCCAAAAATCGAATTCACAGGAATCTCGATTGCCGAATCCAGTGCCGACAGCCTATGTAGTACCCCATTCTCGGCTCCTAACGTTCATACGCCAGATTCTGATCCTGAGATCCCATAAGAAGGATTTTTTTTAATGTATATTTATCTCGTAATAAACATAACCACAAGTATACCCAAATCACAAAGGTAACATCATCATCATATATCCACTAATATAAACATTTGAGTACAATGCTGAAAAGGAAATACATATGTCAAAATCAAAGCCCCATAAGTCGGATACATGCTCCAAGCTCCACGCTACTGCAACCTAACATTTCCTACACGCATTTATCGTGTATAAGCTTATAAAAAGCTTAGAGGGTAGTGTAAGTGTGTGCACAAGGAAAGTGTCAAGTATTCAATATAATGCCATAATCGTACAATATCGAAAATACTGGTAAGAACATGAATCGTACAATATCAGAGTAAGCGAACATACTGACAAGTCCAGGAGTTAGTCAATATTAGAATATGTAATACAAATCGGTTGTGCAAATGAAGAGTCATAAAGAATCAAATATCAGATGCCGAGGATACAATGCAATATGCAATTCGGAAGAGCTAACGAATACCATCAGTCTCATCTAAGTCACATAAATATAAAAACATAGTAACCCAAAATGCCATATGCCAAAGATGTAATGCAATATGCAATATGTGGTGCAAATGAAATGATCATGCTGGAGCGTAAAGTTGATATGATAGTACGTAGTGTCGTAGGGTATAGGGTCCATCACAAAGGACTTCTATCTAAACTAGTCATATACCTAAATTTGGATAGTCAAACTCAATGTAGTAAACTCTGATCTCAGGTTAGGTGCACGCCCCAACCGAAATCCTGGCCATTGTGAAGGCACACATAACAAATAGTTGTGCACCACCATCCCGAGTGAATAGTGAATGAATGAATGAATGAGTATGTAACTCCTGCCCAATAAGTTCACATATCAGTACTGTTTATCTCTGGGATCATCATTTGGGTCTAGTACACTCTACATGCAAATCGCCGCTCACTGACGCGCAACCATGCAAGTGGAAGAGACCTCACTATCTACTTAACCAGTAGCCAACTAGTTTCTATCCGGCATGTCGATAGCGGACCTATTCACGAGCTGGTCAAACTCAGCCTAGCTATGCCCCCTACTCTCGGGCGGGTAAGGCCACACCCCCTCCCAACCACCACGACACAGTGGGAGACTCTGCCTCTTAATATTTGGCACTCGAGCACTCATGTATCCACTTGGTCTTGACGTTGGGGCATCTCTTGGCCTCGTAGGTTTTTAAAATTTACTCACATACATCCAAAGTGCTCAGATGCCCGAACCAAACATTTTCGGCGTCCCATCTAGTCATCCATGACATGCCTGTGGAGGCTACGACCCTGATGTCGCTAAGGCGTATAGTAATCACAACACACAATGAAGGATGCATGAGTCATACAATCTAGTTATGCTTCAATCCTGCGCATACCGTGCGCTCATGTGAGACAATCTCTGCTTATTTGGGAGTCTCATAACAACCGGCAATATAACATATGTAATGGTCAATTATATCTTATAACAAACATGCATATGATGCGTATGGGTATGTATCTTAATGTTATGCTGTCACATACTCATAATCAGTATCAATAACCATCATCGACAATCGACCTCGAAAATGTGGACATTTAACTAACTTACCTCCGAAGAATGACCCATATAGAGCCTAACATACAGTGGACCCATGGTCTCACACAGGGGTCAAATATATAGCACCATGGGTCTTACTCAAGAGCTTAATACTCATCACGATGAGCCTTTCACATGGGCTTAACATACATCTCATTGGGATCCATCGCTTGACTCTCAAATGCACCACAATGGACCTCATCACATACGCCTCACATACATTACATGGGCCTCAAATGCATCAAGTCGAGGCCGAATGCTCATTAGAATGGGCCTAAAATATGGGCCGCGTATACATCACAATAAACCTTGTCAATCAGCCTCGATATCCAGCTTCGACAATTAGAATCGGCCTCGATAATAAGAATTAGCCTCAATAGTCGGAATCATTAATCGGTAATCGGCAATCGGAATCGGCCTCGACCTCGATAATCGAAATCGGTAATCGACAATCGGAATCGGCCTCGACCCCAATAATTGAAATCGGTAATCGGCAATCGGAATCAGCCTCTACCCCGATAATTGAAATAGATAAGGGACAATTGGAATCGGCCTTGACCCCAATAATTGAAATCGATAATCGGCAATCGGAATTGGCCTCTACCCCGATAATTGAAATCGGTAATCGGCAATCGGAATCGGCCTCAACCCCGACAATTGAAATCGATAATCGGCAATCGGAATCGGCCTCGTCCCTGATAATTGAAATCGGAATCGGTAATTGGAATCGGCCTCAACCCCGATAATTGAAATCGGTAATCGGCAATCGGAATCAACCTATGCAATCAGCCTCGACAATCGGCCAAACAAGGCCTAAGGGAAGGTCATAATGTGAACATTAAACCATCATTGTCCATCAACGTGGACATTCAACCAACATCACCCTAAGCAGTGGTCTATATAAACATCATTACATACATTATAGTGAAATCACACATTAGATCGGTCCGCACATTTATCGCATTGGCCTCACTCAAGGGCCACATATACACCACAATGGGCCTTATCAACAGGGGCACAAATACATCACAATGGGCCTTATCAAATTGACTGGAAATATATCACAATGGGCCACATCATACGAGTCGAAAATACATTAAAATGATCCTCAACACATGGCCCAGAAATATATCACAATGGGCCGCTCATATGGGCCTAATATACATCACTATGGGCCATAACCCATGGGCCTAGTGCACATCATAATGGCCTTATTAAATGGGCTACAAAATATCACAATGGTCATGCCATATGAGCCGAGAATACATCTCAATGGGCCATAGACACATCACATCAGGCCTTGTCTATGAGCCTCGAATACATCACAATGGGCCAATACCTTGGGCCTAATGCACAATAGGTGGGCCCTACACATGGGCCGATATACATCATAGGTGGGCCCTACACATGGGCATCAAACCTACATTATGATGGGCCTCATGGATGGGATGCACCAATGGCCCTCAAGGGGGCCTGGACCACACCAAAAATTATTTCAATAGATGTAGGTGTATCCTGAGTATCACTATACACTTTCATCCATGGGGCACATGGCCCACTAATGATGATCAGCACTGTCCAAACGTTGTCCAGTAACTTAACACCATCCAAATATTTCTCATGTAAATCAGTATCGTCCAAACGTTGTCCAGCACCCTCCAAACATTATGGACGGTGTGGATATGGAACATACATCGAGGTGGGTTCCACAACAGCACCTTCTGGACGGCGTCCAGCACCGTCCAATGCATTGGACGGAGTGGATGGAAGACATACTAACAAGGTGGGACCTATAGAGTCCTGCTGACATTATTCACGGCAGCTATACTGCTGGTGGGAGGTATACCAGCCAACCCACATACACACATGTGAGATATATCAGCCAACCCACATTCACACGTGCTACTGGACGGTGAGGCTAAAACATATACATCAGGGCCCACCCTCCCATGTGCATGGACGGTGTGGATCAAAATACATCAAGGTGGGCCACTAGGGGGCCTGCCCCTGGCACACGTGGCCTCTGACAGGTCAGATGAAATCTGACTTCACGGTGGGCACCATAGGTGTCATTCAACGTTCGAAATTCAATCCTGTTGTTGTGGCACAGCCCACTGGATCTTGGGCGATATAAGGACGGACGGTGTGGATGTTACATACCGTGAGTGGGACCCACAGAACTTGCTGACCTCCGCACAACAGCCGTATAGCTGCGGATGGTCGGCATTGGATATAATACATCAGCAAGGTGGCCCCACCTCACACGTGCAGCACGTGTGGGGTGGGTCCCACAGAACATGCATACGCTGCAGTAGCAGCACTACAGGTGGCGTGGGAGGGGTACTCCAGCCAATCTGCTTTTTCCCAAACAAGGTGAATCCCACGTAGGGCCTACCACATATATATATATATATATATATATATATATAGAATATTATACATAATTATTATAGTTATTATTATTATTATTATCTGAAAGAGCCACTGTCCAACCATCCGGATAGTTGGAACATTACGCATACATCAAAGTGAGGCTCACCAGCACGTCAGATGGATGGACTTTTTGGATGGACGGCTTGGATGGAATCCATCAGCGGTGGGTCCCACCATATAAATGGACGGCGTGGATTTATCAGCAGCCAGCGCTGCTGGCCATCCAATAACGGATGGCGTCCCTGTCAGAGACACAAAGGTGGGTTCTCACGCGGGGCCCACCATATTATATATATTATATTATATTATATTATATTACATATATCTTATATATTATATTATATTATATAAAATACAAAGAAAGGGAGGGGGTTTTCTTCCACGCGTCAGTAACCGCATGTGGTGCAGCAGCTGAGGCTACTGGACGCTCCATGGCTGGACGTCCATCATGATGGGGTCCACATACACGTGGCCCACAATCGATATGCGTCAAGGTGGCCCCATATCAAGGTGCTAAATGGCGAGGATTCACATGTGCACCACGGTGACCCATGGACGGTCTAGATCAAATCCAAGGATCATACATCACAATGGGGGCCACAAAACTTGGAAAGGAGAGAGAGAGAAGGAGAATGAGAGAGAGAGAGAGATCCTGATGTAGAGGAGGGACCCCGCCACTATGGGCCTCCATTTCTTACATTACATACTTCAAACGGGTTCCACCACATGTGGCTCAAAAAAATGAGATTTAACAATGGATCACCCACCTATCGGCCTTCTTCTTGCTTCCTTGGACTCCTATGCTCCTTACCTTTACTTTTGATGGTAGATGATGGAGTTTTGATGATGGGGAAGAGAGATGAGAGGATGGGCCACACTTGTTGATTTGGGAGAGCTTGGGAAGGTTTGGACGTGTGGTGTTGCTTGGGAGGTTTGAGAAATGAAAGAGAGAGAGACAGAGAGAGAGAGAGAGAGAGAGAGAGAGAGAGAGAGAGAGATGTGATGGGATGATATGGATGGGTGTTGTAAGGAATGGGATGAGGAGGTATGGGTTGGGTTGAAATTTTGTAAAAAGAGGGATGGGTAGGGGAGAGAGAGAGTTGACTTGTAAAAAGATGAGGGATGGGTGATGTACTTAGGGTATGACTTGTACTTAACTTGATTGATTGATTGATTGATGGGACATGTTGTAAATATTCTCTCGAAATTTGTAATGCACAGCGTTTCTTCAGAATGAACGCGGGTCCACATCTTTTAGCATGAGTATCGGTTCGGTGCGCGAGTCACGGTGTTGGAACTGCGGCGACGACGCAGTCGCTAGGGTACAAGTTTCAGGTTGAGCCAACTTCGGTATGTAGGTCTCGGCTTAGGATCGCACGCAAATGTCGGATACAGGTCGAGGGTTGTTGGAATTCGACCGGGTAGACTGCGGAAGCATACGTAATGGTACGGTTTAAGATACGGGTCTTACAACTATCATGAGAGGCATGTCACATATCTTGCTCATGTGACCGAGTTAGTTACTCACTTGATGGCCTCATGGAAAATTATGGGTGACGACAAAATACGGTCATGACTTGTGACGGATTCAACCAATGTATCATAATTTCATATAGAAGAGGTCAATATGGGCGAAACTACTTAACGAGTTATGAAGCAATGTAAAGGTAACGCTAAGTTGGCTGATTTTCATGACACACAATAAACATTCGAGTAGAAGAAGGGATAGCGATCATCTACATAGGGCATCCTATGATGAAATTTTGCCTACTTAATAATGGACTCAGGACATGTCCACAACAAATTGCTAACCCACAATAGATGACTAACACACATGGCATTACATTATAAACTACAACTGTTTGCAAGCCCAAATGATTATTTCTACATGTGTAAATGTGAGAGGTGGCTATGAAAATCTCTCTCCAGCTACTGTCTAAAATTTTTATAAATAGGAGGAAGATCAAAAAGCTTTTGGTCCTTGCGTACCCAACCCAACATAACTATAGAGTGTGATGCTTCTTGTCCTATTTTATATAATAGCTTAGCCTAATGTAAATCTTAGTGTAATTCAATCCGTTTATGTTGTTATGTTGGACCAACTTTAGCTTAGAAGTAGTGTAATCCATTTTGTTTACATTTCAATGCTGGACCAACTTTTGTTTAACTTGTACGTAGTGTAATTCTCTTCATTGATACCTATGTCAATGGACCAAGTCCTTAGTTTTAGGACCTTTCCATCTACGCCTAAGTCGCTTATTCAGCAAGGATTTTTTTTTTCTTTTATCTGTAAGTGTTTATCTTCTATAAATACAAATTTTCTTTTCTAATCATTCCCATGCTTTGTTGATTGATCGATAATTACTATCATGGTGTGAGAAAGTCCTTTCGGTTGAAAGGCATGAAAGAACTCATTAGAAGGATTAACAATTTCCTTTATAAGTCGCTCGGTCTTTATTACAAGTAGTTGAATAAACAATCTAACTACTAAGTTATTGGTCTCTTAGGGCCTGTTTGGGAGCTTGGATTTGGAACCCCCTGGATTCGGAACCCCCAGGATTGGAAACCCCATAGCTTGGCAATCCTCCCTGTGTGTTTGGCACCCTGGAGTGTGAATCAACTTTAATTCAAAAATACATATGCATGGTATATTTACAGGGGTTTGAATTTAATTACTAAATCAACTTTAATATCCCTAATTAGTAAGATATATAATTTTTGACACTATGGTTGTTATAAGCCTGCTAAAATATATGCTTTGCCTGAAAATGATGAAATTCCATGTCTCGGAAGGACAGTAAGCACAAGATCATGTTTGAGTGACTAACCAATGATTTTTAATCGTTGATTAATATGGACAATGTTTAGACGGTGCCGGACAATGTTTGGAAGATGCTGATTTACACGGACAATGTTTGGACAGTGTTGATCATCATTAGTGGGCCATGTGCCCAATAGAATGATAGTGTACAGTGACATGCATGTTACACTTGCAACTATTGAAATGATTTTAGGTGTAATCCAAGCTCTCATTGTGGATTACAAACCCCCTCAAAGAGGGGATTGGAAACCCCCTAGATTGGTAATCCCCAGTTATGCTGCCAAACAACCAAGGGGATTTGAAACCCCCTCCAATCCATGGTGCTAAATGACCCCTTAGTCAATCTTCACGCTTGGGGTCAAAGATGTTCGGTTCATATCAAGTTGTATCATGCTTTGGGACGCCCAACATTGCACATAGTATCAATGACTGAATTTCGAGCTAAACATAATCGACCAATTGTTTCTTCTAGGGACACCGCTATGTAACAAAAAGCTTTGTGAGCCCCACCATCATATCCTTGTGGCATCTACTCTGTCCATTAGTTTTTCCTGTTAGGATGTGAGCTAAAAAAAAAGAGTCGAATACAAAAATCCTTTGGGCACCACACGACATGAAATAGTTGTTACTGAGTGGCTACTATTGAAACCTTCTTAGGTGGGCAGAACTTTGGATCAAGATGATATTTGTGTTTTGCCTTCAGCCTATGTGATTAACTTTATGAATAGGCTAGATGGCATATAAACATCACGGTGGATGATAGGAAGGTTTTTAATGGTGGGCGTTTCCATCTTTCTGATTCTTGTGGTGGGTCCATTTGACTTCTAAATCTCACTAATTTTCAGTTTCTAAGCGTAACATGATATGACAAAAATGATGGACGAAGTGGATGCACACAAATATCACGGTGGACCCAACTAACTTTTTGTTACATTGGCTACAAAATTCAATTTGACTTTAAATGTGACGGGTCAAAAACGTAAGGGTGATCTTGCATTCATAGTAACGGTCACCCATTAGACCACCTGTATGGTTTATGTGGAATCAAAACTGTTCAAATGCCTTAATTTCCACCATAAATACCAAGTAACATCCTGATCCAAAGTGTAGGTTGGAGACACCATAAGGAGAAATGTTAGGACCATACTACCTCTATTTAGTAGTTTTGGGTACAATTTTATGTGGTAGCTGATGTAGAGCGGATCACGAACACTTTCATGGCAAAGATGGAAGGCCCAATCTGAGGCAGAAGTGATCCGGACTATCAGGACCTTAAATCGATCGTATCTCACAAACTAATATAAGTTTTTCAACATATCATATATGATTTTAGGGTAGGAAAACCTACTTAAGCCAACTAACCTGCCATATCAGATTGCACATGCTAGATTTGCAAGATTCCATCATATTGACGGTCAAAAGTCTCATTTAATTTCATTTTTACTATAAATAGTAAGTTTTAGTTCGAAGTTTGGGCAATCTCTCCACAGAGAGGAAAGCTAAAAAACCTAGGGATGGTGATCCCGCCTAGCCGGCATGAGCCCCCCTTTCCTCACGCTGGCCAACATCTGACCATCCCCCTCTATCAGCTAGCTTCATCGAAGAACCCATTTGGATTCTGCTTATTCATTGGGAACATCCCATATGACTGCACAAAGCTAGATCTATGGAAGATTTTTAGTAAATATAGTAAGTTATATGATGTGCATATCCCCCTCTTTTCGGATTCAAATTGGCCTTGGGGATTTGCGTTTGTTCGCTATCTCTATGAACAAGAAGCACTGAATGCCATAGGGGTTCTTCACAACTATAGACTGGATGGCCGCATTGTATCGATTATGTTTGCTAACCCCAGGAACCAGGCTCCCAAAGTTACGTAGATGCCCCTCAATCAGCCTAACATCCCCAATTAGATCCCTCTTCCTCCGGCCCCCACTTGACATTCTTTCTCAGATGCTGTTTCCATGGGGCACCTGAATAAACCTCATCCTCTAGATCCTTCAAACCCTTACTCGATTATTGCAGACCCTCTTCTAGTTGCCAGAAAACTCCGTGATCTAAAGTATACGATTGTGGGATCCGTCTCCACCCCGCACATTTCGATTATCCAGATCCTAAATGCCATCAGAAAATCCCCTATCTCTTCAGAGGCAATCGATATTGCTAGACTGTCTTCCTCTGCTTTCTTGATGGCCTTCAGAAACAAGGCAGATCTAACCAACTTCCTTCAGGATAAGGTTCTTCAGGAGGAAATGGGAATCATTTCCACAGAACCGTGGTCTCCCAACCCTGTTTTTCCTGCAAATGGCACTTGGGTCAGACTTTTGGGCATTCCAGTGCATGGCTGGTTTGAAACGGTGCTTCTGGACCTAGGTAGCTCCCTTGGCAAAGTTATTGATATTAATTATCATGCTAGATCTGGGGGCTTCATAGCTTTTGCGAGGGTGAAGATTATTTTGGATCCGGGGGCAGAGGTCAGAAAGAACATCCGGTTACAAGTTCTAGATAGGCATATCAATATTCAGGTGGAGCTGGAAAGTCCAACTCCTCCATCGTGTTCTCAGCCACCTACTCAACTCTCGTCTGCTCCGACCCCCTCTATTCCTCCAATCTCAACCAAAACTTGGGTGGAAACTTCTTTTCCTAGAGCCCTTACTCAAAATCCTGCACGCCCAGTACCTGTTCGAGGAAATACCAAAGCTACAGAGGCACCACCAGTAAAAGCCGCAAACTCATCGGAAGGTGTTCGTCATATAGCCCCACAGAATCTGTCAGATCAGAGTCTTCATCTTCAGCTATATGTTGAATTGGAAGCCAGCACTTCTCTCCCTCCTTAACAGGATGTGAATCTCAGTCTTGCAAACATACAACCCATAGTCCAGAAGGGCCATTCTTCAAAGGAGAAGTCCTCAGCAGCGAGGATGAGGCTGCAATCAGCAGGCAACTCTCTGCTTACCATTAGATCTCCTGACCAAGTTCCTGAAAGGCTGCCTGTCACGCCCCAAACTCGAAAACTGGGCTCACAAAATTCTCTATCGTCGAATTCGGTGCTGACAGCCTCCATAGTACCCCATTCTTGGCTCCCGTCGCCCATACACCAGGTTCCGATCCAGAGATTCTACAAGGAGAATTTCTAACATGATTTTAATTTGTAATGAGCATAACCATAAGCATAACCCACTAACAATAACCACAAGAACACCATCACAAAATCCACTATGATCCAAAGCTTTAAAGGACAATGCGAATGAAGGAAAATACAAGATAATGATAACGAAAACTCCTGAAGCTCGAATGTACGCTCCTACTGCGACTATGCTATGGTTGGCGTCACCTGCATGCATCAATCCTGCATAAGCTTATACAAAGCTTACAGGGTGGTGTAAGTGTATGCACAATATGAACGTGCTCAAAATGTAATGTCAGAGTAATGCGAAATCATGTTGATGAGTACGTAAATATAATCAACCGTACTAAGGTTATGCAGTGCAAAACATGAATGCTATCGGCCGTATCAAGGCTATGTGATGTGAAATGTAAGTCAAGTATATCAATCCTCATCCACATATCAATGCAGCTCCTCACTAGAGTATTAAATATCTATACGGTTCTCATTATGGATAATCACAAGGGTTTAGTACACTCCAAATGACATTGCCCCTTTCCTAGGTGCGCAATCTAAGTGAGCATAAAAAACTTAACTATCCGCCTGGCCAATAGTCTACCAATATCTATCTAGTCATAAAGACCTGAATAGGAGAAAAAATAAATTTCATATTAGTCTAAAACTTCTGTGACCCTATGAAATTTTCTAATAGCGAAAATCACTATCTCCACTGCTATTTGTGATGCAGCCCAAATGATATTTTGATCATTATCACCACTGTTAAGTGTGGTATGGTCCAGCTGATCCTTGGATATGATTCATAATTTTTTTATAATGTCCTATAATGATCTTTAACAAGGGATGTATGGAGCATTTGATCTGGCCCATTTGACTCAACCATTTGACTCAGCCTATTCGACTCGGCCCAGTCAACTCGGCCCATTTGATTGCCCATTAATTCGGCCATTTTGAATCGACCCATTTGATGTAGCCTATTTGATGCATGATTGACCCATTGGAGCGGCCTACATGATGTAGCCCACTTGAGGGATACGAGTCCCAATGAAATGTATGTGAGGCCTTTGTGTGGGCCGACTGTGATGTATTTGAGGCCCATTGTGATGTGATATTCCACCACGATATAGTCATGCGACCATGCCTTGGGAGCAATGATGGTTAAATGTCCGCATTATACTCAAAGTTTTTTATCATAGTAGATTTTGTGATGGTGTTCTTATTATTATTGTTCATGGGTTATGCTTATGGCTATGCTCATTACAAATCAAAATCATATTAGAAATTCTCCTTGTAGAATCCCAGGATCGGAACTTAGTGTATGGGTGTCGGGAGCCAAGAATGGGATACTATAGAGGTTGTCAACGTCGGATTCGGCGATCAGAAATTTTGTGAGCCTAGTTTCCGAGTTTGGACACTGTCCCCCCCCCCCCCCCCCCCCCCCCCCTCCCACTTTGGAAGGGACTCCATTAGCCGACCGACATAACCTCTGTCCTTCGTAGAAACTCCTCGTTTGCAACAACCTATATCCACTCCAAGACGTTGTCATGCCTTCTCACAGGAGCACATCAGCGGAATTCATGTAGACCTCTCACCCACTTCAACAGAGCCCAATATGCAGATGTAGCTAAGGAAATATTCCCTGTCATTGCTGAGATGGCTGACCCAGCGAGCAAGGAATTCCAGCAACTCGGAGGATAACACAAGGGATCAGCTATCTCCAGCCACCTGTAGTAGTCTTATTGCTCGTAACGTAGACTTCCTTCCCGGTGTTTCAAGGAAGAGATGAATCAAACTAGCGAACATGCTGACAGATTGTGTATCTCATGGATAAAATTATTATCTGGAATGTGCATGGCATTGGTAATGCTATGACTGTCATATCTGTGAAGCGATTAGTGGTCACTCACAACCCCTGGATATTGGCAATCTTGGAGCCTATGATCAGAGATGAGAAGTGGATGAGTACTGGCCTTAAGCTAGGCTATCATGTGTCTTGCTCAAATGCGGACAAGGGTGGCAAATTTTGGATTTTTTTCAGTAGCGCGCTCTCCTTGTCTATTCATTCTTCCTCTGCTCAGTCCATCATAGTATCTATCCAATTTCAGCAATTTAATTCTCCTATGTTTCTGACTGTTGTTTATGCAAGTTGTGTTAGGTGAACTAGAAGGGCGCTTTGGTCTGAGCTGTCAGATTTATCCAACTCCCTCCAAGGTCACTGGGCTGTTGGTGGAGACTTTAATGCCGTCATAGGTACCGCCGATAGAAGAAGTCGAAGATCGCATCATGTGGGCAGCGCTCATGAATTTCTTGAGGTAATGAATAACACCTTATTAGATGCAGATTTTACCGGATCTAAGTACACTTGGTACAATAACCAAGTGAGAACTTCTAGAGTTTGGGCCTGCCTTGACAAAGTATTGATTAACAATGAATGGAGAGCTGCCTTTCCATCCTTCTTTGTCCAACATTTGCCGCGGATTAACTCGGACCACACTCCGCTTCTGCTCTCTCTCCCGCATCAAACTTCATCTGCTCCAAAATCTTTCAAATTTTAAAGAATGTGGGTTCATCATGACAATTTTCAGTAGGTTGGTCAAGAGCTCTCACCTGATGTTCAATGTCCTTCTCAAGTTGAAAGCGGTTAAAATAGCGCTGAAAGACTGGAATTATTCGGTTTTTGGTAATATATTCTCTCAGATTAAGGCAACTGAGATCAGATTGATAGAGATGAAAAATCGAATGATCAGTGAGTTTCAACAGGGCAACGAGATCATTGATCAGCAGCTGATGATCAATGATGTGCACTAGGTCAGTGATGATGATGATCAGCAACAGAGGACCGGTGTAGTTCCCCAGGTCAGCGGTAGCTCTTATCAACAACAGAGGGCCAGTGGGACTCACTTGGTCAGCGAAATTTCTGATTAGCAGGCCCTATTTCAGGCTGCAACAGTTGAGCTTGGGAAACTTCAGTTGTTGGAGGAAATATATTAGAAACAGAAAGCCAGAGTTCATTGGCTATCTGAAGGTGATAGAAACACGAAACTTCTCCACAATTCAGCAACAAAGAAACACTGTAGGCAGCATATTAGATTCATAGGCATGGAAGATGAGCAGAGACTGCAACAGTTGAGCTTGGGAAACTTCAGTTGTTGGAGAAAATATATTAGAAACAGAAAGCCAGAGTTCATTGGCTATTTGAAGGTGATAGAAACACGAAACTTTTCCACAATTCAGCAACAGAGAAACACCGTAGGCAGCATATTAGATTCATAGGCACGGCAGATGAGCAGAGAGTGGATAATATTTCTTAGATTAAATCGGTTGCGGTGGTGTATTTTTCAACGTTATTATTTTCTGTAGGTAATCATCATATCCATCCTAGCTTTCTTGATGTTATCCCTCATATCTTATCTCAGGAGCAAAATGAAGCACTGATGGCCCTGCCCTCTCAGAGGGAAGTTCACCATGCTGTCAAGTCGATTCTCGACGATGGTGCGCCGGGTCCTGATGGCTTCTCAAGCAGTTTTTTTCTTTGTTTGCTGGGATATGGCCAGCGTTGATCTTCACAAGGCAGTGCTACACATTTTTAAGGGTGGAAATATTCCAAGGGCAGTTTTAGCTACTATAATTTGCTTGATCCCCAAACATGATGCCCTAAAATCATTCTCGGACTACCACTCCATCAGCCTTTGCAATTGCGTATATAAAATCATTACTAGCATTATTTCAGCCCAGTTGAGCTCAGTTCTTCCTCTCCTCATTTCCCGAGAGTAGAATGCGTTTGTGAAAGGGCGATTTGTAACCGAAAGCATCGCCCTTGCTTAGGAGTTAGTTCGAGACCTTAACAGGAAAGTCCATAGGGGTAACATCCTGTTGAAATTAGACATGAAAAAAGCTTACGATCGGCTTGATTGGAGCTTTTTACATTTTTTGTTTCTGCAGTTTGATTTTTGTCATGCCTGGGTTAATATGGTGGAAAAGTGTTGGGATTATGCCTGGTCTTCAGTTCTTATTAATAGAGAACTAGTCGGATTTTTCAAATTATCCAGAGGCATTCGTCAGGGGGATCCCCTATCCCTTAGTCTATTCATCCTTGCGGCAGAAGTTTTGAGTAGAGGGTTGGTGAATCTCTTAGCCCAAGGTAGTTTTATTCTGTTCAAACTAAAGAGGGGCTGCTTGCAAGTTTCCCACCTTCTTTATGCTGATGACACCCTACTATTTGCGAATGGTGGAGTCAAGTTCCTGCGTTGCCTATCTAAGTTCCTTGAAGACTACTAGAGAGCCTCGGGTCAAAAGATTAACTTCCATAAAAGTGTATTGGTATGTGCCTCCAATATCCCGACAGCTAGAATTAGGAAGATTGAGAGCGTTCTAGGCATCGTTAGAAGAAACTCCTTGCTCATTTATCTTGGGGTGTCATTGGCTTTTGGCAAGGTTAAGCCGACTGATTTCCAGCCTCTAATCTCCAAAATAGAGAACTGGATTAGCATATGGCACGCCCGCTGCCTCTCTCAAGCTAGTAGGATTGTTCTCATCCGTTATGTTCTTAGTTCCATCCCTATTCACTCTTTGGTGGCGACGGTTGTTCCAACCCAAGTTCTCTCTTCCCTTGAATAGAAGTTTGTGGATTTTCTTTGGGGATGGGCTGAAGGTAAAAAGAAACTGCATTGGATCAGATGGAATTCAATGGCTCACCCTACCTCTGAGGGCGGCCTGGGGATCTGGTTATTATCAGATACTATGACTGCACTTAGGATGAAGCTCGCCTGGTCCTTAAGATATAGAAATGATGTCAGCTTATGGAGGAGTTTCATGAACTCCAAATACAAATCAGATGTAGCGGTTAACCAGCCCAGCAGCGTGCCGGTCGCCTCACCTCTTTAGAAGAAGATTAATGCTTTGTTCTCGCTGTTGGACTAGCATGCACGGTGGAAGATTGGCAGTGAAGACTGCTTGTTTTGGCCAAACCACTAGTCGGGCTTGGGCCCTCTTTCCCAGCTATCTTCATCTCTTGTCCCTCAGATACTCCTCTCTAGTAAGGTGACTCAAGTCCTTGGCAGATCCGGTCCTCTCCCTCCTGCCTCTGCGTTCTGCTATTTGCAGCAACAGATTATAGAATATCTTTTTCAATCAAGATTTTACACTTTGGACAATCCAAATGATACAATCTGGCTATTTTCTACATGTGGCTCTTTCACCGTCTACTCAGCTCGGAAGCCCTACAGGTCGTTGCAACCCCGCAGGTCGTGGTCTAGATGGGTCTAGCACGCCTTGCTGCCTCCTTAGAACTCTCTTTTCATGTGGCGTCTCCTCCACAAAGCTATCCTATTAGACGCCCAAGTGTAGAAGCGAGGTGTCGCATTAACATCCTGTTGCGTTTGTAGCTCATTCCCAGCCTCCCCCTATAAATCAGTTGAATCGATCAAACATGTTTTTGTGGAATGTCAGGCGGCAGCTATGACATGGGCATACTTCAGTGGGACATTTGAAGTACATATCCCTGCCCATTCTTCAGTAGTCGGTCTGCTAGCGGATTGTGGTGCGCTGATCATCCCAATGGCAAAATTTCTCATCTCAAGAACATCACTCATCCGATTTTTCTATGGGAAATCTGGAAGGCCCGAAATTCTGCTAGATTCGAGGGTAAGAAATTTCATGCGTCGATCATTAAGGAGAGTGTGCAACGCACCTTGAATTCTTTGATACATCTTTTCCCTGATGTTTTGCACCCCCCAGCCTCTAGTTTCTTCCCTACTGATTTGGGGATTCCCACAATACGCTGAGATGATGCCCTTCCTTTGATTATCAGATGGCAGAAACCGCCAATGGGCTAGTTCAAGCTAAATGTTGATGGCTTGGCAAGGGGTAACCCTGGGCCCTCAGGAGGAGGAGGGATATGTAGATCCCACACGAGCGAGTTCCTTTTCAGATTTTCCACTGGTTATGGGCTGGGTTCCAATACTTTTGCAGACTTGAGAGCAATCCATGACGGTCTAGCCTATTATTTGTCATTTGGCCTATAGAATATTGTTGTCGAGTCTGACTTAAAGCTAGTGATTGATTTCTTGAATGATGAGTATCATCCCAGTTGGAAATGGACCTATTGGGTGTCTCGTATTAGAAAGACAGCATCAATGGGTCGGGTGTGTTTCGTTCATATTTTCAGAGAGGGAAATGAGCTGGCAGATGGGCTGGCATGCCTGGGTAGTAGTTCACAATGCCAATCTCTTCAAGCATCTCTCCCTTCTTCCTCAGCAAGTTAGGGGAGGTCTTTTCCTGGACAAAGTTGGGCTCAGAGCGGTTAGGGTGGCCCATTGGAGTTTATGAGCTATCTAGCTTCACCAATCGCGCGTCCGCAGCCGTATTTGGTGTCTGACTCCTGCATGATGTACATGAGTGTAGAGATTTAAAGTTTATGATAGGCCCTTTTCAGAACTTTTTACATTGACGGGGCCTAAATGTTCTAATTTGTAAAAGTTTCTCTCATCAATGAAAGCTTCCGTTTTTAAAAAAAGTTTTAGTTCAAGTATAACTCTTGATCCTCTGAGTTGTAGAAGTCGTGCTCAACATGAAAAGGGCTTAGAAAAGTTAGGAGAATAACATTATTGGGCTAAATTGGATACTTAATATTTTTGATTGAAAAACACAAAGTCTAGTGGAATAAAGGTCATCTATAAATAGTAAGTTTACTATTTATAGCAAGTCACATTTTTAGGGTATTTGAGTTAGGGTCTAAGTCTATAACTCCATCCTATTGTTAAGCTCATTATTTAAAGAGTTATAATTTCATTTTTCTATCATTCATAAAATCATTTCAAATTTATTAAGAATTATTCATGTTTTAATTCCTCGTGGATTTGAGGTAGCTCTATGAGGAGTCTAGAAAATTTTGTGTATTTGGAGTAGTTATCCTTCGATGAAGATGGTGATTGACCTCATCACGTCCTTCCCTGCGTCAAGTGGTATTAGAGAGAGAACTCCATTCGGACTGATCGCAACTAACGATGGAATAGACTATAATCTTATGGATGGTAATCTAGGGATTCATTATCTATTGGAATGAATGAAAGATTTCTATCGAAAGAGTCAGTTGACTATATAAGGGCTGCAGGCAACCCTCGATCGTATTGCAGATCAATAATTCCTCCTTGAGCCCAATGCGACGTTCAGCTGCCAATGGTCATTGTATGACATATCCTCGTTCTCCATATAGTGCTTTTGGAGGCAAATCATAGGGTTATCCTAGATGAGTCGAGCTCTAGTGATGAGGACATTGGTGAAGGCATTGCCTGACAGCCGATCCATGAGATAATCAACTAGATCATAGTAAAAGAAACTATCGAGGTAAAGCTAAACTTTTCAGTTTTAATGGTTTATTATGTATAGAAGACTTTCTCAATTGGTTAGCTGAAGTAGAGAGGTAATTTAATTATATGGACATGCCGAGAGAAAAGAAAGTGAAGTTGGTTGCATACAAATTGAAATTCAGTGCTTCTACATGGTGGGAGCAATTACAGCTCTCACGTGTCGGACAGAACAAGGTGCCCATCCGATCATGGCCGTGGATGAGATGGCTTTTTCGATTACAATTCTACCTAGTAATTACGAGCATGTGTTGTTTCAACAATAACAAAATTATCGCCAAAGGAATCAGACGATTATAGATTACACTAAAGAATTTTAGTAGTTAGCAACGTGGAATGATTTTTCATGAACCAAATCATAGAAGGTAACCTGGTTTATAGACAATTTACGGCCATCAATTTAGACCAAGTTCAAATGCACCCAGTCAAGATCGTAGGTGAAGTGGTTCAGTTGGCGGGTAAGACAGAAATGCAGCTGGTAAGAGTCCCTACATGGCCTTATACTTTGACTCAGGCCCCCATGACGGGTCCCACACAAGATTAGCCATTAGCTAAGGGAAAGGAATTAGTAGGAGGGCATCCTCAACCTCCTACAATCGCAAACCATGACATAGGGAGAGCTCCACTTAGGCCTCAATGTGCAATGTCCACAATAGCGGGTCTAAGCATGATTCTAAATCTTTATGGTCAACCAAGGCCAGACCATTATTTTAGTTGTGGCCAATGGGGCCACCTTTTAAACACCTACCCTTAACACCCTACAACCCACTTGGCTGTTAACAAAGGGGGTGCTGAAGGTGAAGAAGTGGAAGAAGGCCTTGGATTTGATGAGAATGAACAAGCTGCTGAAAAAGGAGCTTGTGATGAAGAATGATTGGTTCATGATCATTGTGAATCCTTGTTCGTGAGGTGGTTGTTGTACACTCCAAGGAAGGAGTTGCACCCGTAACGACACAATATATTCCACATGCGGTGTACTATTAAAGATAATGTCTGTGATGTAATCATAGATAGTGGTAATAGTAAGAACATTATCGCGAAGGTGATGGTGGACATGTTGCGTCTACCTACAACATAGCATCATTCCCCTTACTCGATTGGCTAGATAAAAAATGTGATGAGACCAAGGTAACTAAACAATGCACCGTATCTTTTTTAATTAATATAAATTATAAGGATCAAGTACTTTGTAACGTAATCGACATGGAAATATATCATATGTTCCTCGGTCGACCATGGCTATCAGACCATAATACAACTCACCGAGTACGAGACAATGTCTACGTCTTCATCGGGGATGGTTGCAAGAAGATCCTTGCCCCTATTGCACCAAAGAACCACCCCAGAGATTCTAAAGTGGAAGGGAGCTCCCTCCTGATCATTTGAGATTTTATAGAGGAATCCAAGGAAATCACGTGAGGTGTACACCATAGTGGTAAAGGGTGAAAATCTGAGCCCTTAAACATTCCTCCAAGTTTAAGGCCATTGTTGAACAATTTTAAAGAAATATGACCTAAAGAGTTACTCGATGAATTACCCTCCATGTGGGACATCCAACATTACATAGATCTCGTCCTTAGGGCTAGTTTGTCCAACCACTCTCACTATTGAATGAGTCTGAAAGAGTATGAGATACTTCAGGGGTATGTGGAGGAATTGATCTAAATGGTGCTATAAAAGAGCATGAGCCCATGGGACATGCCAATATTATTAACACCGAATAAAGATGGGAGCTTTCGCATGTGTGTCGACAACAGTGTAATTAACAAGATTACCGTTAAATATTAGTTTTAGATACCGTGGTTGGATGCCATGCTTGATATGCTAGAAGGTGTCAAGGTGTTTTCTAAAATAGATATGAGAAGCGGGTACCATTAGATTCATATATGGCCTAGTGAAGGGTTGTATGAGTGGATGGTCATGCCCTTCGGTCTATCAAACGTACCGAGCACTTTTATACGCCTGATGAATCAAGTGTTGAGGTCGTTCATTGGCTAGTTTATGGTAGTATATTTTGATTATATCCTAATATATAGCTAGAATGACATAAAGCATGAAATATCTCAGGTAAGTGTTATAGGTCTTGACAATTAACAATTTATACATCAACTTGAAGAAGTACAATTTTTTAACAGATAGCCTATTATTCTTAGGATTTATTATGATGTCCACGGGCATCCTTGTAGACTATGAAAAGGTGCGAGCCATCGGGGAATGGCTGATTCCAATGAACACTCATGAAGTGAGGAGTTTCCACGGATTGACGACATTCTATCATCGATTCGGGCAGAATTTTGACACTATAGTTGCACCCATTATAGATTGCATGAAAAAAAGACCGTTTCAGTGCACTGATGAGGCTGAGAAAAGCTTTGCTAAAATCAAACATCAATTGTCTATAACACCGATCTTGGTTCTTCCTAGTTGTAACAAGTTATTGAAATTGAGTGTGATGCCTCAAATGTCGGAATTAAAAGAATCTTATCACGGGAAAGTAGGCCAGTAGCCTTTTAAAGTGAGAAACTCAATGAAGCTTGAAAGAAATGTTCGACTCAAGCTTTATTCTTTTAGATTGAACCATCTTTATTATACTTGGTATTGTAAATCCCTTTTAAGCCTATGACATCTTTTCCTTTAGGTAAATCAATGAGATCCCATGTGCGATTCTTTTCAATAACTGTAATTTCTTCATTCATTGCCTTAATTCAAGCTTCTTATTTTATTGATTCTTCAAATATCTGTGGCTCACATGCAAAGAAGGTAAAATCGCATTTATCATAAATTTCTCTTAGAGAACGTACCTTCCTTCAAGGTTAATCAAAATTTAATGAAGTGCTCCTTGATGGGCTTGAAGAATAACTTGAGCTTAAATTTGGTTTAGTTGGGCTTTGTGGAGGACAACATGAAGCTATAATCACCTTTCGTATAATTTTAGGTTCTTCAAAGGTCTTTGGAACATGGTTTTATTTCTCATCCCATTTCTATCTTGTTGTTTCATCAAATACCACATCCATAGGAATCACCAATTTACCAGAAGTGGGATTATAAAGGCAGTAGGATTTAGAGTCCTCACTATAGCCAATAAATATGCATTTTTCACCATTTTCATTGAACTTTTCTTTTACCTTTTGTGATGGAATGTGAGTATATGCAATTCAATACAAAAAATTTAAAATATTTTACTGATTTCTTTTTCTGATGCCATACTTCATATGGAGTCATGTTCCTTACTACTTTTGTTGAAGATCTATTAAGGATATAGACCGTTATGTGCATAACTTCCACCCAATAATAATTTAAAAGACATGTCTTTTAGCATGCCCCAAGCCATTTCTACAATTGTCCTATTATTTCTTTATGATATGCCATTTTGCTGCGGAGTGTATATAGCTGTCAGCTCTCTTTTGATGTGAATTCTCCACCACAATATATCCTTAGAACATTCAAGAATTGGCTACTTTCTTTTTCTACAAATGCTTTGAATTGGAGAAAAATGCTAAAAGCCTCTAACTTTTGTTCAAGAAAATATATCCACATTATCCTGGTATAATCATCAATGAAGAGTTGAAAATATCTCTTTTTGTTAAGAAATGGTGTCTACATATGGCCACAAATGTCTACATGTACAGGTTCAAGAGAAACTTTTTCTCTCTATGATGAACCTGTAAATGGAAGCCTATGAAATTTACCAAAAATGCAACCTTCACAAACTTTATCATCTTTGCTAATAAAAGGTAGATCGATAACCATATCCTTCTTATTTAGCAATTTCAGGCCTCAAAAATTTAAATGGTCGTATCTCAAATGTCATAGCCAAGTTTCATCAACATCTTCAGATTTTAATGAAAATTTTCATTTTAGTGGCATGTTAAGAGGGAAAACTTTGTTTGATGTTATTTTCACTTTTACCACAATTTACTTATTCATCTTATACAAGATCATGCATTCATCTTTATCAAAATTTACCAAATATCCTTTTCGAATTAATTGTCCAACACTTAACAAATTTTAAACCAAGCAAGGAACATAAAGAATATCATGGATACGTTTAGAATTACCTCCCCCTGTTTGCACGGCTATGACTCCCTTTCCTTTAATATTTTGAAGCTTTCTATCTCCAAGCTTTACTTAAGAGGTAATTCATTCAAAACAACAAAATAACTCCGATTTCCTGTCATATGGTTACTGCAACCATCATCTAAATACTAAATATCATTTGATTCTTCTTCAGTATTTAAACAAGAATAAAATAAATTTTCTAATTTTTCTCTTTTCAGAAAAAATTTGCTTCATTCTTTGTCTTGTACCAACAATCTTTGTCTATGTGGCCTAATTTTTTTCATATGTTGCATTTGTTATACCAACAATCATTGTCAACATGATTAAACTTTTTGTAAATAGAGCATTAAGAATCATTTTGCTTATTACCTCTTGAATTTCTTTGGTTGTTGAAATCATACCTTCATCTACCTCTTCCATGACCACAGTTAGAGTTTGTCCTCCAGCTACCTCTTCCGAATTGCCATTTTTGATTTGGATATGCCACTTGACTTTTCTTGTTGGCTTTCATATTCCTCTTTCTAAGATATTTATTTTAGACTAAAAGCTCGTTATACACTTTGCACCATGAACCTGCTCATCCTTTGTTCATGTGCTTGAAGAGAACCCATCAGCTCATGTAAACTTAACTTAGATTTATATTATTCTATGGCAACTATTACATGATCAAATTTTACCAGAAGAGTTCTTAAAATCCTTTCCACGATTTCTTAGGAAAGATTTCAATAATTTACAATTAAAGGAAAGTGAATCAATTCAAACTTCTCTCATGTTTCTAGCATTATGAATCAAATTAGAAGTTTTCTTTCTTCAAAATCTCCTTTACTTCTTTTGAAGTTGTTATGGGAGGAGTCTGGGAAAGATGCTTTTGCTCACTCATTGTTGGATGAAAAGTAGAGCTTTGGCATCATTCTTTTTATTCTCCTTGAATGCTTGTTGTCTTGCATCTATCCATGTTGCTAATGCTCTTGCATTTTCTGGTGCTTTATAGTCGTTTTTTACCAACTCTCACAAGTTTTGTGAGATGAAGGGAATCTTTATTAAAATGCTCCAATACTCATAACTTTCCCCTTTGAATATGGGATTGTATTTTGTGAATACTTGAAGGTGGTGTTGTTAGAACTTGCTACCATATATGTATCTTGAACCTTACTCTGATACCAAATTTGTTTAGCAGAGGAGAGGAAGAAAAGAATTTGGACTTAGGAGTATTGGAAGTATAATGTTTTGTTTGTTTTGAATTATGAAAGTGGATATTACAATGCTTTGAATTATTAAAAGGGAGGATTTCTCTCTTGTCTCCCATGTGCATGTAAGTCCCGTTTTATAGATTCTTGAAAAGGAATCTATGTACAAGAGTAAATTTACTTTAACTTACTATAAAGAGCATTAATTACTTAGGAAACTCAAAAGACACTTTTTATACTAGACTAAGGATACTTTCTATATTTTTCTTAAATATTTTATTATTTTATTATTTTCAAATTATATTTTCAACACATTTCCAATATCATTTTTTTCCTTACGTTGTTTTCCTAGCTATGGTTACAATGAGATGCAAGCCGAATCAACCAACGGTAGTGGTTGAACCTGAGTTTTTAAAAGATATACTTGTAAATAAGTGAAATCTAGTTGTGTCGAACGAGTTTCATTAATAAATCTAGTTCAGCCATTAGGTGGGCCACTAGAAGCATAATGTTGCATTTAAAAATCTCAGCCAAGTGTTTTTTTTTCTTTTTCTAGCAGTACATTCCTTTAATAAACTGTGGCATGCCTGAATAGTAGAACGACTTAATTCTTGGGCAAGAATATCTACATAGTGGTACATCACTAGGGAATGAATCAGATATCGTATTCATGTTCTATTTTAAAAAATAAAAATAAAATAATTTATTAATAGGAAGGGAGGAAGAGCAAACCTCCCACTTGATACATTCAGGCGGTCCTAACATAAGAAAACCACCACAAACCTCTTATCATATATAAAAGATGTACACAAGCATAAAAGTGGAAAATTCTAGGAACTGAAATTCAAACCTCTCTTAAATAACCCAGGACCACTCAATCAAGAAAGAGGATCCCATGAATTTCTCTAGGGAGATCACTAAGATTCTGAAAGGACCTCTTACATTGAGAATCACTCCCTAAGCGGGCTAAGCCATTTGCAACACCCTTCACCTCTCCAGGCACATGAGATATGATCACTTCCTCCATCTTTGAAAGTGAGGCAACCGTGGACCACCATTACCACAATATCCAAATGGATGGACGATCCTTGTTTAGGATCCTCACCACAATTTGAGAATCGCTTTTGAGAATGATCTTAGTAAATCTGTGATCAATGCAAAGTGATAGGCCCTCAACTATAACTTTAATCTCAGCTCTGACATTCATACCTAGCCTCATGTAGGACCAATGCATGAACTCAAATATTGTATGAGACAAATAAGAAAAATTAAGTTAATTAATAAAAAACACAAAACTTGCTATCATCATCACAAATATTAAAATCCCTAGAGAAGATCATGCATGATTCTAGCCTAGGTTAACAAGCATCATCCTACAGGACAATTAAATAAGGGAAACTAAAATCAAATGGATGTAATGACATCCAAGTAGCATAGGGTAAAGCCTATTTTAAAGGAGAATGCCTAATACTATCTAGGGTGAAATTATGGTTTAGAAAAAATTGGGAAAAACTTGGAATTATGGTTAATGAGATAATTAGGTAGAGGGGTTAAAGGTTTTAAGTACTACGATAAAGGAATTAGGATTTTGGATGGAAGGATTGTAAATGTTGATACAAAAATCTAAACGTCCTCCTTAGACCACTTGATACCTGTAAGAGAAGACAAATGGAGGCCCTAACTGCTATAGGGGACCCTTCGCTGCTAAAGTCTGACAAGCATGCTAGGTCTAGTAGAACGTAAGATTTTTAAGTAAGATTTGTGCATACCTTTTACCATTGGAGATGATCTTATTTATACCTAAGAGGTGTCACGGCGTAGATGGAAATCTCCTTATTTAATAGGTACATATTGTAGAGAGAATTGTATCCTGAACGTATCGCGATTATCTTCTGAAATCTTTGGCAAAGATCTCAGACAGATCTCTTCGATAAAATCTTAAGAGGTCGGAATAAGAAGAAACATGTAGTAGGAAGTTGAGGTCGAGCATCCGAGGTGGCCTACATAACCGCCCCAAGGAGTAGTTTGCCAACTTGAATTCTCCAATGAGTCGTGGTCGAGTTTTTCCTTATCATTGAGTAGATTACTGATTTGTCGACCTACCCTTGGACATCGTATCAGAGCATTGAGACTAAGCTCCCTTCCTTAGAAGAATGCAGATGAAATTGGGAATAACCATCCTCTTCATCTTCTTGTATGGTACAGGGCTTCCCCAAGTGTAGTAGCTCGGAGTCTTGTTATGTACTAAGTCAGACTTCGAGGGCTCTTACCAAAAAATGATTCAAGCAACGGCTCGAAAATATATGGGACCGTATAAGAGCTCAGTGTCTGATGGAAGTGGGGATACTTCATTTTCTGATGCTTAAGCTCGAGGAATAAGCGTGTTTCCCAACAGTGGATTACTGCTTTCTGACCGTTAAGGAGCTCCTTAGTCATGATCGGCACTAGCTGATCACGTGATGAGCGCAGATGTCTGAGCTAGCCTCTTCTCTATGGATGTAGCAGAGGTCGTCCCTCCATGTTTTAGAGTCGATAGGTCCCAGGTCGGGTTGTGCCCATTATCTTGTAGGGTCCTTCCTAGTTAGGCCCCAAGTTCCCCATACCCGGCTCCTTGGTGTTTTGGAAGGTTCTGCAGGGATCAAATCTCTTACTCGGAACCTTCTTAACCTTACTCAGGAATCATAGAATCAGGCGACCTACTTTTTCCGGGTCTTGTTGAGGGTCAAATATTGCATATTAGACCCCAGATATTGTCTGGATTTACGAATATAATGCTGTTTAATGGCTCGTTTTCTCATTCTTGTGTTGCAAGCTGATTTTATGAGCATGGATGGAAAAAGGACATTAAAAGTTGAGATTTAACGATCTGATGACACCAAAGGCAAGGGACACACTCCAAGGGACCAAGATCAACACCAGGGATCAGTAAAAATCAAAGAACTGAAGCTCAAATGACCTAAAACTCATCCAGAATGCAAGATCATGGGGTTCCCACCATCTGTTCGCCTCGAAACTTCATACATGGCCTGGAGGCCATAAATTAACTGTACATATTAAATTTCAACCATTGAAGATCTCGGGAAGTGGGCCAACAGACAGATTAGCCTATAAATTGCCGATTTCAGGCCCACCAGATAACTGGATGTACCTCAATTTTGGTCTCAACCGTTAAAATCGTATGAGAAAAGGGATGGACGGATTGGATGTCTCAAGAATAGTGCAGTGGACCCTATCCAAATAGTGTGTGCATAATACACAATTGCACCGGCTATGCACTGAACTTCCACCAGGGTCAAACCGACCTTTGACCGACCAGACTCGAAGAAGGAAATTTCCTTCTTCAGCGTCGGGCCCCATGCATCATTCAAAAGAATAATCAGGACCGCTCATTCGGTCCACGAGACGGCCAACACTAACGCCTAGATGTCCTTTTGGTTCCATGCAAGCGATTGCAAGATCCTAGCCGTTGAAAGGAAGATGGACGGCGGAATGAAGATTCACATGGGCCACACCGAAACTGATCCAAAACCAAGCACGTCTGGACGATTTTTCGTCCTGAAGCCAATGGACGGTGTGGATTTTCAAAAAGAAAGCTAAGTGGGCCCCACCGATCATCACAGCGGAAGAAGATTCTGCTTTCGCGTCCGCGTAATGCACGGCCGCTGGCCGTTTTTGCGATCAGCTGTGGGCCCCACACGTGCCCCATAAGCTCAATCCAAACCGTCCACTGTGTAGACAGCCGCGAGCACTACAAAACCATGTTGTCACTTTTCACCCATGCATGCACACGTGTGAGATACAGAGGCGACAAAAGGGCTGCCCTGCAACGTTCAAAACTGATTCTTTTGTGATTTCTTCTCCAGGCCACGTCAATGGACATTCAAAACCACCCATTCTTTACTGAAATTTTATTCTGAATCCAATAGACGGGGTGAATTTTTTAGAAAATGCTTCTGTGGGGCCCACCGATCACAACAGCGAAATGGTGCGAAAGGTTTCGCACATCCGCGAAAACTAACTTTTTCAGGCAGTTTTGGCCCACCATCTTTGATCATATGGCAGATCTGAACCGTCTACCATGTAGAGGACCCAAGAAAGTATTAAGAGATGGTGTTTCTTTGGAATTTAAGCAAGGAAAGTGGCGTGTTTTGAGGCACCGAACTTGGCTGCGAAAAAGCTTTCACTAGGCATGCATAGCTTTCCAAATCCAATTCAAATCTGATTTTCACCACTCCAGCAGTTATATAAGGAGGTTTTGGACGTGGGGAGCATTCATTCAGGTCTAGGAAGGAAGAAAAAGAGAGACGTGGAGGCTCGGGCAGGGACGTGAAGCAGAAGAAAAAAAGAGTATTTTCTTTTTATTTTTTTAGTTTATTTCAATTGTGGATATTTAGCCATCCATGTCTGGCTAAACCTTCTAGCTAGGGCTAGGAGGTGAAGCTTGTAGTGAGATGGGAGATTTTTATGTATGTTTTCAATTTAATTTTAATTCATGAATTGATTTGATTTTAGTTGATTATTATGGGAATGTTTTTAGCTCTTAATGGTCTGTTATGACTAAAATTACAATGGGTCTACAATGGCTTTGAGCATGTCTCTTCTATTTTATATTTATGATGTTAGAGAGCCCTGTTGTTCACCATAGTCTCCTGGGCATGGTCGGATGACGGTACTCTTCCTAACCTTCATACATGTGAGGGGTTGGTAATTAGTTTAATTCTGTTATTTGCCATAGTCTTTTGGGCATGGTTTGGTGATGGAATCCATTCTAATTCATACACCTTTCATCTCTTTGAAAACTAGATCAACGGCAGTTCAGTAATTTTCATGATTTTTGATGCAAGCATAAGTTCTCCCTGATCTCTACAAGTGGATCCTCTGAATCCCTAGTTTCCTTACCTCTGATTTCTCCTATAAGTTTTAGATTAATAGTTTATAATTATTCTTCAATTTATAATTCAATTTAGATTTCATCTCATTTTAGTTCTATTTTCAGTTAATTTTAGATAACGTACAAGTTTCAGTCCCTTGGGATTCGACCTCGGTCTTACCGAGTTATTACTACATCACAACCCTGCACTTGGGGAGTGAACAGGTCTCGACTTTGTGTCGAGCTTGCTCCCTCCTCTTTTTTAGTAGATCAAGGCTAAGAGTCATATGCTCAGTATTATGAGCTTCATTGTAGGACCGAACCCATGCGGTGAAGAGCCCCATCTCGATTAATTAGGACGGCGACCTCTGCCCCGAAAGCTAGGAAAAAAAGGGTTTCTCTTGTTGACGTCTGAGCAGTAGTTCGTAATGCCCAGAGTACATAAGGGAGCTCCTCAGCTCCTTTGGCTTTCTCGAACCTGATTTTGAGGTGATTTTTATTGATTTTGTTAACCGCTTTTACCTGGCCGTTAGCTTGAGGGTGTCGAGGAGACAAGTAAGCGTTGCAAACTTCAAGCCTCTCACACATGCTTTGGAACTAATCATTATCGAACTGTCAACCATTATCCGAGATGACGTATGCAGGATCCCATATCGACAAATAATGTTTTTCTAGACGAAGTCAGTGATTTTCTGCTCGGTAATCTTGGCCTGTGGTGCATCCTTAGCCCGTTTAGTGAAGTAGTCAACTGCGATAATGATGTACTTGGTCTGACCTTTACCTGTCTTTAGTGGGCTGATGATGTCTATCCCCCATTGGGCGAAAAACCATGGTCTACTCATGGGGCTCAGCTGCTCTGGAGGTTGATGAGGTATTGCTGCGAATCTTTAGCACTTATCACATTTTCAGGTATACTGTTTGACGTCTTTCTAAATGCTTGGCAAAAATTACCCCGTTGGATGACCTTATGGGCAAGAGCATGACTGCTGGAGTGGTTTTCGTTGATCCCTAGTGAATCTCCTTTCGAACGTAATCAACTTCTTTAGCTCGGAGCCATTGTAGGTAGGGTAAGGAGAACCCTTGTTTGTAGAGGATGTCGCCTACTATGGTATACTGAGCTAACCTGACTCGAATTTTGTGCACTTTAAGCTTATTTTCGAGCAAGGAACTTTCTTGGAGATACTCGATGATTGGATCCATCTAGCTCAGGGCCAAGCTGATGGGGCAGGCGACTTCCGGGTTAGACTCGCCGATGCCTGGGACAGATAAGAACTCGCTAGAATTGAGTTCGAGATGTCGTCCTCGATTATTGTGGCCAACTTCGCCAGTGCGTCAATTTTGGAATTCTTCAATCTAAGGACCAAGGTGACTTCACATTTTTGAAATTTGCTGATAAGTTCACGAGCCTTTTGAAAATAAGCGATCATTGTTCCTTCCTTAGCCTGATACTCGCTGACGATCTGGTTGACAGTGAGCTGTGAATCACTGTGGACTTTCAGAATTTGGGCTCTCATTACTACTACCAACCTGAGCCTGATGAGCAGTGCTTCATACTCTACCACAGTATTCGATGTTTGAAATCCAAATCTTAAGGCATATTATGTGTAGGTCTGGTCGGGTGCCTCGAGGACTACTCCATCCCCGCTACCTTTAGAAATGGATGAGCCATCCACGTGCAATGCTAGGTCGATGGATCAAGCTCGACCACCTAATCGGCTTCGGCCAATTGGTCAATTTTCCTGCTCAGACTAACTTTCAAGTTCTGGTCGCAAGTGAACTCGACATTGAAATCGGCCACCGCTTGACCTTTAATATCCGTCCAGGGTTGATATTTAATGTCAAATTCATTGAACTCGATTACCCATTTCATGTGTCTTCCCGACACCTCGGGCTTTTAGAGTACTTGCGTTGAGGCTGGTTAGTCGGGACTATGATTGTGTGGGCTTGAAAGTAATGGCATATGTGACGATACGACACAACCAAAGCTAGGGTGAGCTTCTTGATATATGGGTACCTTGTCTTAGCCAGGAGCAAGGCCTTACGGATGTAGTACACTGAGAGATGCTTCCCCCTTGCTCCCGGATAAGGGTTGAGTTGACTACTGCGGCCAAGACTGCCAGGTATTGCAGTAGTGGCTCTCCTTGTTTGGATTTGGAAAGTAGCGGAGGTAATCCTATATATTTTTTGAACTATTGGAAGGCCAGCTCACAGTCCTTGGTCCTTCTACCTTATGTTTTCCTTTCAAGTACTGGAAGAAAGGGAGGCACTTGTTAGTGGCTCGGGAGACAAAATGATTGAGGGAAGCGACCCTTCCGATGAGGCACTGAATCTCTTTTGTTGTCCTAGGCAAGCTCATGTCCAGCAAGGCTCGAATCTTATTGGGGTTTGCCTCAATTCCTCTTTTGCTAACCAAAAAAATAAGGAATTTTCCCAAGCTGACATTGAAGGCCAACTTGGTCGGGTTTAACTTTATCTGATATTTTTGCAGGATTACGAACATCTCCTCAAGGTCGGTAGTACTATAGCTTTGATGCTCTTGACGAGCATGTCGTCGATCTAAACTTTCATGGAGTGCTTGATCTGTCAAGTAAATATTTTGTCGACCAGCCGCCGGTTCATAGCTCCAGTGTTCTTCAGCCCTAAAGGCATCACTCTATACTAGTAGAACCCCTTGTCGGTGACAAAGGTGGTTTTCTTCTTGTCATCTGGGAGCATGGCGATCTAATTGTAACCTGAGTATGCATCCATAAAGCTTAAAAGCTCGTGCCTTGCGGTGCTGTCAATTAACTGGTATATCCTTGTGGAGAAAAACTATCCTTAGGACAAGCTTTGTTCAAGTTTGTGTATTCGACACAGACCAACAATTTTTCATTGGATTTTTTCACTAAAACAATGTGAGCGATTTAGTCTGGATAATAGATCTCTTTGATGAATTTGGCCTCTAGGAGCTAACCGACCTCCTCCCCAATGATGGTATATCATTCTGGTTTTAATGCTTGTCGCTTGTCTTATTGGTCGGTGGTCGGGATCAACGTTCAACTCGTGGACCATCACTTTTGTGCTAATACCGAGCATCTCTTGGTGAGACCAAGTGAAAACGTTGGCATGACGTTGGAGGAGGTCCATGATCTCGTCCCATAGTCCTGAAGCTAGCGATGAGCTGACCTATACAATACAGGTTGGGTTGGAATTACTAAGGGGGATGGCTACGAGATCTTCCACTGGAGACCCTCTCTCGATTGACTCTTCCTAGGGATCAAGGGAAGTGATAGCCATCATGGAATGTTGTGTCCTTAAAGCCTAGAGTAGCACTAGCGAGCTTCCTTCAGATCTCCTTTGACCTACCCGACGTCATGCTCAGTTGGAAACTTCATTATGAGGTGGTAGGTTGATACTACTATTTATAGAGCGTTGAGGGACGGTCATCAGAGGACGACATTGTAAATGGAAGGGCAATCGACCATAAGAAAGTTGATCATCATCGTCATTTGGTTTTGTCCCTCTCTCGTAGTGACCGGAAGCTTTACAGATCCCTCGAAGGTGATTTTATCCCCTATGAATATAATCAAATGAGTTTTGACAGGTCGAAGTCGAGGCCTTCCGACCCCCATTTTATCAAAGGCGTCGGCGAAGAGGATGTCGACCAAGCCACCGTGTCTCCCAAAATCTGAAACACTTTGCGGTTGGCTGTGGTCATGGCTACGACTAAGGCATAATCATGGGGATGGTGGACTCCTCAGGCGTCCTCCTCGGTGAATGTCAGTATACAAGAGGCCACTTTCTATTCTTTTAGAGATCTGTAGGTAAGGTGGATGTGATGTTCCGAGCTGCTGTGGCTAATGCTCAGTTCGAATATCCTCCTCCCGCGGACCTGCCGAAGATGGTGCATATTTCTCTTGTAGCCTCGTTGTTGTTGCCATTGCTGGGTTGCTCGTTCTTTCGATCCTATTGGTCTTCCCTCCTACTGACATACTCCTGCAAATGTCCGTTGCAGATGAAGACTTTGATCTCTTCTTTAAGGTTGAAGCAATCACTAGTGGAATGGTCATGGTTACGATGGAAGTGGCAGTACTTCCATTTATCTCGCTTGTCAGTGTCATTTCTCATCTGGTTTGATCATTTAAGGAGTCGTTTGTCCCGAAATTCCATGAGGACTGGCTCGGGCGTAGCACTGAGGGGAATGTAAGAGTGAAATCTTCTCTTAGGTCGTCTGCTCGGACATTGATCCCTGGTCGGATCATCATCTCTTCTACGCTTGTTGCTGGGAGTCAACGCTTGCTGCTACGTAGGCCGTTTCTCCCTGGTTGAAGCTTTTCCATTCCTGGTGGCTTTTCACAACCTAAAAAGCTATTCGACATTGGAGTACTTCTAAAATCGATTGAGTAAATCAACTAATGTCGTCGGGGGATTCTTACCAAGGGAGAAGAGGAATCTCCCTTCCTTCAGGTCGGCCACAATAGCGGCTAAGGCGATCTAATCTGAATAGCCATCCACTTGCATCGCTTCTAGGTTAAAATGTTTGATATAGTCCTTCAGTAGCTCATCCTCCTGAGTGATGGTGAGGAGGTGAGTCGTTGGCTTTCGCCTTTCTTTTCCTCCGATGAAGTTGGTAATGAAGGCCTTACTGAGCTGAGTGAATGAGCTGACGGACTTTGGTTTCAATTGTCGAAACCATTTTCGAGCTGCTCCTGACAAAGTTAAGGAGAACTCTCGGGACATCACCATGATCGAGGCACCATGAAGCTCCATCCATACCCTAAAAGATTCTAGATGCTCAGCTAGGTCGGTGGACCTGAAATAAGGAGTAATATGCGACATCCTGAATCGGTATGGGAGTTGAGCTTGCATGATATCATCGGTGAATGACGACTCAGTTTCCTCCAACATTGCTTTTATCGAACTCATAGCGTGTGTGTGGTAGGCTTGTTGTATGTCGTCGATCTGACCTTATAGCTCATTGAGTTCAGCCTCCTGGAGGTCCTCGTTCTTGGCCACAGTTTAAGGAGCCTTACCACGTCTCTTTTCCTCCAACACATGATGTAGGTCAGAGGCAACCAGCACGGTAGTGCCAGAAGCATGAGAGGATGCACATCTCGGTGCTTCACAAGCCTATTTATTCCTCTAGGAGTTTGCAGGTACTTTAGATGGTGCAGAAGGAGGGTTCTGTCACTCAACCCTTTGGTCAGGAGGAGGGTTCTGTCGCTTTAACATCTACCTTATCTGATCAATGTTATAATATGTTCTTCAACTTGATGCTCTAAAGAGACAAGCCGACCTCCTCAGCTCTAGGACCGCTGCACTGGACCTGTGGGTGTAGAATAATTCTGAAGTTGGGAGGTTGAGTCCCGATGGTCCAGAGATTGTTCTGCCAATGCAGGATTGGGTGCCGTCGTAGTTGTCTGGGCTTTCTTTCTCCCTTTTGCCATTGTTGGATCGTTGTTGATGATGAGAACGATTATCAATATCATTTCCCACAAATGGCGCCAAACTGCTGATGCAAACATCTAAACGTCCTCCTTATACCACTGATACCTAAAAGAGAAGACAAATATGGAGACCCTGGCTGCAGAAGGGGATCCTCTGATGCCAAAGTTGGATAGGCAAGCTAGGTCTAGTAGAACATATGGTTTTTAGATGAGATTTGTGTGTACCTTTCACCATTGGAGATGCTCTTATTTATATCTGAGAGGTATCATGATGTAGATGTCAATCTCTATATTTAATAGGTGTATATTGTAGAGAGAATTATATCCCGAACGTGCCGTGATTATATTCCAAGATCTTCGACAAAGATCTCAAACAGATCTCTTCGATAAGATCTTAAGAGGTCAGAATTAGAAGAAATAGGTAGTACGAGGCCGAGGTCGAGCATCCGAGGTGACCTACATAGTCGTCCCAAGGAGTAGTTTATCGACCTGGATTCTCTAGTGAGTAGTGGTCGACTTTTTCCTTGTCGTTAAGCAGATCACTGATCTACTGACCTGCCCTTAGACATCGTATTGGAGCACTGAGACCGAGCTCCCTTCCTTAATAGAATGCAGAAGAAATCGGGGATGACCATCCTCTTCATCTTCTTGTATGGTGCAAGGCTTCCCTGAGTGTAGCAGCTCGGAGTCTTATTCCGTACTCAACTATACTTCAAGGGCTCTTATCAAGAAATGATCAGAGCAACAGCTCGGAAATGTATGGGATCGTGGAAGAGCTCGGTGCCTGATAGAAGTGGGGATACTTCATCTTTTGATAGTCGAGCTCGAGGAATAGGCGTGTTTTCCAGCAGTGGATTACTATTTTCTGGCCGTTAAGGAGCTCCTTGCTCATGCTTGGCACTAGCTGATCATGCGATGGGCATAGATGTCTGAGCTATAGCCTATTCTCCTTGACCAGTCCATTTTTACCCATAATAATAAATATTTAAACTTAATTGAAGGATGTATATAATTAAATTTTGGTAATTTGGGAAAATAGAAAAATTAGGGATTTATAGGTTTAGAGTTAGGGTTAGGAAAATTGAGAGTAGGGTTTTGATGTAATGGTAATGGAAAACCAATGGGACAAGAGAGTGGCCACATGACCAATCTTGTGGATTCACGCGTAAGATCATAAGGTCACATGCGTGGGCTAGGTTGTGAGGGTTTGGGTCTTTAGGGTTTAGTTTGTCGATAAGCGTGGAAGGATGAAGGATTAGAAGAATCAGGAAGGTTTGGGTTAGAGAAAATTAAAGAACTTAAAGAATACCTCGATGGTTAATGAAGGGATGATAATGAGAGTGATAGATGAAGACCTCGCACCTCCGTTGATGAAGATTAACTTCACTCCAATCTTTCTTTCAAATCACATGGAAGTCACCTTCAAATCACACGAAGATGAAAGAAGAAGAAGAAGCTTTTCTTTTTTTATTTTTCTCAAAAAACCTATTGAAAAAATATCACAGTCCCCCCCACCACACACACACACACACACACACACACCGTTTTATGAAATTTGATGAAAATGGCCATAGTTTAAAAAAAAAAAATCAACTAAAATCACTCATAAGGTGTCGAAATATAAATTAATTACAAACTAAATATTATAAAAGATGATAAAGTCTAAAAACTGATGAAGACGATCAATGATTAATCACCCGATTATGTGATACATGCGATCCAACGACCCAGTCATCACATTCTTCGAATCTGACGGTCCAAACTACTCCCTAAAGCAGTCCATGTACATCTTCCTACTATGAGATCTTCCAAATGCTCGCACATGCACATGTCATCTTCACATGATCAAGAGTACTCTCCTAATCACAGGAAAATTGGTGTGGCCCACCTCCTCCTATAATACGTACGCAAAGGTCTACGTGAAGTGATGTCCTCATCATAAGCCATAGCCACTGAAAAATGCAAATAAGAGATCACCTCTCCTATTAATGTTCTATGATAATAGGTGTGTTGGGCACATAAGTTTGCAAGGCTAAGCAAAACTCTATTTTAAGGTATTATACAACACCGTGTCAAGAAATTGAATTGGATTATTGTTTAGGTTTTAAGTCTGTGCAAGGGAGATTTTTTGTTCAGCATCGAAATCTTCAAATGATAAAACCATGGACCTCTCAATAAGTGGTAAAAAACGAAGAAAAAGAAATGGTTGATAGTGAAGATACATTAATATTACCCATTTACAATAATATTTTCCATTTACCTATAAAAGGATCAAACATTCTGTAACTAGGGTATTCAATCTATAAAATTTATGGCCATCCACAGTGAGTCACATTGTATCAACATTTTGGATTAGTGAATGATGGGCCTTTTCTTATGTAAACTTTAAAAATAAAATAAATAAATAACATTTTACATAATCTATTTGGCCTGTCGATGTATAATTTCTTATGATTTTCTGTCCGGATCTTCTACAACTTTTTTGAATAAGCTTATTTTATAATGTTGTGTAAGCCCCACCATTGTGTGTATATGGACTTATCAGGTTCACCCCACTATGAGAATAGGACACCCTAAAAATCAGGCTGATGGGCCACCATGGAAATTTGGAGGCTTTTGGCTGGTTGCTTATATTTTTCTATCCATGGTCCACCTATTGATGGATAGGCTTGATTTTTGGGGCATTTATTATTACAGTAGGGCTCACTTGCTGCTTCGGTTGGATAGCATACATTTGACATGGTGGGTCGAAACATGCAGTTGAATAACTTCCATGCGTATATGAATAAGTTTTCTACACAAGTGAATATGTTCCATGTAGGTTAATAAGCATTTTTGAAAAGCTTAATTCTACCGCCTTTAGAAAGGATCCAGCCTCGACCATCTGTTCTTAAGAAAAACAATTTGAACTCGCATTTCTAACAGAACTGTCAGGGCTGTTCATCTACAATGTCTGTAGAATAGGCATATTCTACCATGGTGTATGGGGCCCATCATGATGCAGGTGTGCCAGGCATCCAATCCTTCCATCATGTGAAACCCCCCGTGTATATTCTTCTTCGAGCCCAAAAATCTGGCTGATTCAAAATTCAGGTCACCCCGTAAAATCATGCCTAAAACCTCTAAAATCATGTGTAGTAGCCCACTTGAGTGTTGGAATGGTTTGATTTTTAAATGCCGGGGGTGTTCGTGCATCCTCATGGAGCTCATCATCTTAATGGATTAGATGAAATATACAACGAGTTAAGCCCAAAAATAGTTTTAATGCTGGGTGTCTCATCCCAACTCTTCCCTGTGGTGTGATGCTCCTGTGTTTTGGATCTACCTGATTTTAGGTTATAGATGGATTGGATGTGGGCCATACGCACTACATTGTATCATAAGCTTCTCCGATAAATGCAGCCAGGGAACGGGCGTCTTCGATGTGTTATCATAAATGGAGTTGACCCCTTAACGATTACACAACTCGCTTTTCATTCTTAAAAAAGTTATACCATGGTCCATTGGAGTTGACCCTTTAACGGTAACACACCTCCAATGGAGTTGAGTGCACTTTTCTTTAAAATAAAAATAAATAAATAAATAAAACAACGATAACACAACTCACTTTTCATTCTTTCTACAAGTTATACCATGGCCCATTAGAGGTGGATAGGGATGACATGCACGTTCACAGTTTTCTTCCCAACAACCTTTGTTAGGAAGGAAACTTGAATATGGATTCCCGCCCACTATCAAAGGACATTGAAAAATGTTTGGCCAACCATAAAATAAATGTTTACTACTCATTTTGTAAAATAATTCAGTTTTTCTTTGTTCTTGTTATTTATGTTGTTTATGATGCTATTTGTGTTGAATAGGCAATGCAAGAGGTGGTGGGTTCAGCTGTAGTATCTGGTGGACCATACTATAGGAAACAGTGTTAATTGATTTGTCAAATCATTTTAGTATATAAGCCAAAGTTAAAAGGCTCAAGTTGACTATATACATTTGGGGGATTAAACATCCACCATTGAAAACATTTTAGGGGCCACCAAAGTTTTGGATCAAGCTAAAAATTGGTTTTTCCTTTCATCGAGGACTAAATGACTTTATGAATAAGTTGGATGGAAAATAAACATCATAGTGGCCCTTAAGAAGGTTTCAATGGTGGGTGTCATTATTACCACTACTTCCTATTGTGTGGTCAACTTGAGCCTTGGATTTACCTCATTTAGGGGCTCATACCTTTATCATGGTATGAGCACTTTGCTTGGATGGATTATGGTTGCACAGCAATGTTTTTTTTCTTAGGTAGCCTCATTATTTAGTGGCCATTTTTGTTATTTAAAAAAAAATTATAATGGAAGTTAAGAAAAATTAACAGAAAGTAGCTCTCTGATAATAACTTAATTAATGTATGTACCAAGATGTAAATAGTGTATCAATGAGGTACTTCTTTACATAACTAGGCAATACAAATCTGGATTAAATTAGCAAAGAGTGGTCATTCAACACCCATCATTAAAAACCTCATAACATAGACTGTAAAGTTTATTTTCCCTCCAACCTATTGATAAGGTCACACGGACTTGGATGAAGTGAAAACACCAGTAGCAGCTTGATATAAAAATCTTATTGCCTCTAAGAAGCTTTTAATTGTTGGAATTCAATCCCTACCATGTGATCCACCGGAGATTTGTTTCTGCTTTATTTTTGGGACCATGCACTAAAATAAGATGTAAAAATGGATGGACAGTGTGGATATACAACATATGCATCAAGGTGGGCTCCCCCGTCAGGGTCAAACACCCTGGCTGTATCTGGCATCACAGCTAATTCGGGTTCCATGTAGGTTAACATGCGGTGTTGTACAGATTATTCTACTACGATTAGCTTCATGATTTATTCCTGGGAAGCCAAACAATTTGAAATTTGTCTTGCTAAAAGAACTGCTGGTGTTGCTCATCTACAATTTTCTAGAGTAGGCTTATTCTACAGTGGTGCATGGGGCCATCATGATGTGGGCAATGAATCCAATCCTTCCATCATGTGAAATCCCTCATATTCTCCTTTGAGCCCAAAAATCTGGCTGATCCAAAATTCAGATGGACTGCCCCGCATAAAATCTTGTCTAAAACCTCTAAAATCATGCGTGGCAGCCCACTTGAGCGTTGGAATGATTTGATTTTTGAATGTCAGGGGTGTCCGTACATCCTGGTGGAGCTCATCATCTTAATGCATTAAATGGAATTTACAAGGAAGCGGATTGGCTGGTGCACCTCACAGCAGCTATATTACTGCTGGATTGGCGTCAGCAAGTTTTGTGGGTCTTATCACGAAGAATATGTTATATCAAAACCGTCCATCCATTTGGCCAGCTCCTATTAAGGCTTGAGACTAAAAATAAGACAGATATAACTATCACATGGACCACAGTGCAAAAAACAATGGGGGATTGAATGTATACTATTGAAATCTTTTTTGGGATCACATAAGTTTTAGATCAATATGAAATTTGTTTTTCTTTTTCATTCAAGTCTTTATGACCTTATAAACAAATTGGATGGAAAATAAATGTTATGGTGGGCCTACGAATTGTTTAACGGTGAAAATCATTATCTCCATTGCAATTTGTGGTGTGGTCCATATGATCTTCGTATATGATTCATTTTTTTCATATAATGCTCTAAAATGATCTTTAAAAATAAATTAACAGTATATATATAACAAATACATTACTGGGGGGCGCATGTAACTTTGATCTCCTTTGAACCGTTCATATGACTCGAGCACTAGTGCTCGTCCTCGCACGACACATACCTACCTCACACCCACCATATAGTTGCGGTATTGATGTAAGCAAGTTTTGTGAGTCTAATCACGAGGTATGTGTTATATCCAAACTGTCCATCCATTTGGCGAGATAGTCTTAAGGCTTGAGATAAAAAATAAGACATATCTAGAGCTGGGAAGAAAGGGACCGATCCGGAAGATCCAGCCCAATCCGCCCCGATCCGACCCGAACAGATCCGAATCGAAAGCCATGATCAGGTAGGATCGAGGTAGACCAACAAGATTCGACCGTTAATTAGATTGATTTCGAATCAATGGTCAACCTAGACCGACCCAATCCGGAATCCGATCGGAATGGATCCGATCCAATTCGATTCGATTTGATCCACACAACATCTATTCACCATTGTTTCCTGTAATGTTGTCCACTTGAGATTGGGATATACCTCTTCTTCTTCTTCTTTTTTTTAATACCATAAAATGATCTAGAAAAATAGATGGACGACATGGATGAAGTAAATACATCATGGTGGGGCCTACAAAGCACTGACTTATCATCATTTGAATAATAAGATGTGGAGTACCCAAGCTACCTTCTCTCACACGTCTCGAGGCTCCTCGTGCAAGCTCTTTGACGACAAGGGAGCTCATCATGTCCTTGCTTGGGATGTTAGGTGGGTCCTACCGTGATGTTTGTGATAAATCCACACTGTCCATCCGTTTTGGGAGCTCATTTTAATACATGCTACCAAAAATAAAGTATATTCAAGACTCAAGTGACCCTTACGAGAGGAAACGATGTACATTTAATGATCACCTTCCTATGTTTTCCCTCTTGTCCAGCACACTTGAGCTTTGGATCCACCTATTTTTTAGTATCATGTCCTAAAATGAGCCCTCATAATTGGTGGATGGTCTGGATTTCTTAGAAATATCAGTGTGGGCCCACATAACATAAAATCCACGTCCCAAGGAAACCTTGGGATGCAGATCAGCAAGTGTACTGCGCACTAGCAGACATAGTTTGGCTTGTTGTCATCAACAAGTTCTATGGGTCCCATCATGAGGTATGTGTTATATCTAAACCGTCCATCCACTTAGTAGGCTCGTCTTAAGGCTTGACCTTAAAAATAAGATAGATCTAAAGATCAAGTGGACCACACTGCAAAAAGCAGTGGGATTGAACGTCTACCATTGAAACTTTTAATGTAAAGAATATTTGATCTGAACTTTATATAACCCAATCCGACTCAATTTTTCAGACCGAGTCAGACTCAGTTCAGATCAGGCCAACAGCACAACGGTTTTGATTGAGTAAATGGACCCGAACTCGATCCCGGATCAGATCGAATTCGGGTCAGGTGTTAAAAGCTTCAGACTAGGTCAAGTTAGGCCCAATCCAGTCGGACTCGACTCGATTCCCACCTCTAGACATATCTAACTATCAAGTGGACCACACTACAAAAAACATTGGGGGATTGAACGTCTATCTTTGAAACGTTTTTGGGGTCACAAAAGTTTTGGATCAAATTTGTTTTTCCTTGCCTTCTGAACAGATTAGATGGAAAATAAACTTTATGGTGGGCACTATGAATTTTTTAATGGTGAAAATCATGATCTCTGATGCTATTTGTGGTGTGGTTCAGATGATCTTTTGATATGATTCATTTTGTGTATAATGCTCTAAAATGATCTTTAAAAATAGATTAACGGTGTAGATATAATAAATACATCACTGTGGGGCCAAGTAACTTTGATCTCCTTTGAACCGTTCGTGCAACTCGGAGCTCGAGGCACAACGCGTACATACAGCAGCTACAGTTATATAGCTGTTGTGTGGTACACCAGCCAATCCGCTTCCCAAAAACACAATCTGAGTGGTTTTATTGGTGGACATCATATATATCCCAACTGTTCCTTATGGTGTGACGCTCTCGTGTTTTGGATCAACCTGATTTTTCATTATTGATGGATTGGATGTTGGCCGTACATCATAATGGGCCATATACACTACGTTATATCATAAGCTTCTTCCATAAAACGCTTCGGGGGGGAGTCCCTCGAGAACTAGTTGCCATGTGTTCTCATAAATGGCGTTGACTCTTTAATGACAACACGACTCACTTTTCATTCTTTCTACAAGGCAATGGAGATTACACGCACGTTTACATTTTTCTACACGAGAACATTTTTTTAGAAAGGAAACTTGACCATGGATTCCCGCCCACAATCAACCCAGTGTAGTTTCTGAATCTTAAGTTGTTTTTTTTTTTTTTTTTAATGATTAACTTGTCATTGAGTTAAATCTAGTTGACTATAACAAGTTTTATTACTACTCATTTTGTAAAATAATTCAGTTTTTCTTTGTTCTTGTTATTTTTGCTGTTTATGATGCTATTTGTGTTGAATAGGTAATGGCAGAGGTGGTGGGTTCAGCTGCAGTCGAGGTCGGAAAGTGTGCATGGCCTCATCTTAAGAAACATGTGGGCTATCTTATGCATTTTGATGACAACGTTAAGAATCTGAAAGACCGCGTACAAGATCTGATGGCCAGGAAGGAGTACATAGATCGATTGGTAAGCCCGGACCACTCCAATGGTGAAGAAGAAACCCCAGAAGTTAGGCTATGGCTAACACGAGCTGCCAAAATGATACAAGAAGCAGCGACGATACAGCAAAAAGTGGCAGAAAACAAGGGATGTGTACATTATCTGAATCTGAAATGGCTTTACAGTAAAAGCAAGCAGGCGAAACAGACAACGAAGCGCATTGTTAGGCACTATGAGGACGGGAATCAAGACAAGATGAAAATGACAATGCCCCCATCCCTTCCGACCGTCATAAACGAGGAAGCTCCATCAATCCAGGGTCTACCATCAGTAGAATCATCTCTCCAAGAAGTCATGAGTGCTTTACGTGATGAAAATACCAAAATAATTGGAGTATGGGGCATGGGTGGTGTGGGCAAAACTACCCTCGTGAAAAATGTGAACAATGAGTTGCATGGGACACAACAATTCAATAAAGTCATAATGGTGATTGTTTCAGAGGATGTGGACATCAAGAGGATCCAAGGAGACATTGCGAAGAGATTGGGTTTCACACTCCGGGATGGGACCGAGTCCTCGCGAGCAAGTGATCTGAGGAATAGATTGATGCAAGAGAAGAAATTTCTCATAATATTGGATGATTTGTGGGAGCGACTTGATTTGGCTGCCGTAGGAATTCCCTCTACTAACAGCCTTGAAGGTTGTAAGATCATATTCACAACACGGAATAAAGATGTGTGCAAAGGAATGGAAAGCCAAGTTGACATCCAAGTAAAAGTTCTCTTAGAAGAGGAATCATGGAAACTATTCAAAGAGAAAGCAGGTAACGTTGTTGATGATCCTTCCTTACATACCAAGGCAAGGGAGGTATTCAAGGAATGCGCCGGTCTTCCACTTGCAATTATAACATTAGGAAGGGCACTGAGAGGTGAAAGAGATCCTAGAATGTGGGATAACGCACTATCACAGCTGAAGAAGTCTGCACCAAGAAATATCAAAGAAATGGAGAAAGGAGTGTACCAGTCTATCAAAATCAGCTATGAACGTTTGCAAGCTGAGCTGAAACTAGGGTTCTTGTTTTGCTCCCTGTTTCCTGAAGATTTTGATATTCATGTAGACAGGATGATTAGCTTCTGGAAGGGTGAAGGCTTTTTGGAAGATGTTGAAAGTTTGGAGGAAGCATTAAATAAAGGGCACGCTTTGGTTGAAGAACTCAAGTCTTCTTGTTTGTTATTAGCAGGTGAAGAGGAAGGGTATGTAAAGATGCACGACATTGTTAGGGATGTTGCCATTTGGATTTCGTCAGAAGAATGTAAGGACTGCAAATCTTTTGTGAGAATCGGATTGAAAGGTTTGCCACAGGGGAAAAGTTGGGAGGAATACAAGAGGATTTCTCTCAGGGGATGTGGGATTAATAAACTGCCAGAAGGGATGCATTGTCCTAAATTGGTGACATTGATGATGCCGGAAAATAAGCAGCCGATTGAAATTCATGGTTGGTTTTGGGAAGCAACAAAAGACCTTCGGGTTCTGGATCTAAGCAGAACAGCTATCAGTAAGATACCGGTACTGTCAAACCTGGTGAATCTACGGGTGCTTTGTCTGAGGAGCTGCAAGTTTGAAGAAGGGAATTGTTTGTCAGCACTTGGGGGACTGAAGCAGCTTGAATTTCTCGATCTGTCATTTAACGATTGGTTATGCGAGTTGCCAAATGAAATTGGAGAATTGGTCAATCTGCGGAGCTTGGACTTAACAAATACTGTTCATCTTAAAATTGTTCCAAGTGGTGTTATATCAAGGTTGACTCTCCTGGAAGAATTGAAGATGTGGAAGAGTTTCCAGGAGTGGAAGGCTGAAGAAAAGGATGCAAGCAGCGGCAGCAGCAGTTGCAACGCCTGTTTGAGTGAAGTGGCATCTTTAAAAGAGTTATCTAATTTACATCTCTGTATTGTGGAAGTGGAACGTTTCCCACAAGACTATTCGCTGATTAAACATCCGACAAAGTTGAAGAAGTTTCGCTTCTCCATATGCGGAAGGCATCTATTCAATAATTATCCTGAACTGAACGCTGATGAGTTCATAAGATATATGGAGATTGTTGGTTGTAGTCTCATCCCCGAATGGGCTCTAATGCTTTTACCACAGACCACCCATTTAAAGTTAAAAAATTGCAAGGGTCAAGAGGCACTTAATCGCGGTGGAGGATTCCCAATTTTGAAATATCTTAAAGTTGAGGAATGTTATGATGTGGAATTTGTTATCCGTGCAAAGGAGTCTCCTGAAAATGCATTCGGTAATCTACAGAGTTTAGAGTTAAGAAAGCTGCCAAATCTAAAGAAAGTCATCACAAAGTATGAAGAGGGATTGCTTCCCACCCTTTTATTTCATAACCTTAAGAAGATAGTAGTGGCGGAATGTCCTGAACTAAAGCATCTACTCCCATCCGTTTTATTGCAAGGAATGGATAATTTAACCCATGTCAGAGTGTCTGATTGTGGAGGAATGGAGCATTTATTTGATGGACCACCCACGGTGGAGCAACGCAATGATGTGCTCTCCAAACTCAGATCCTTACGTCTTTCTCGTCTCCCGAGAATGACAAGTATTTGGCCTATGGGGTTAGGGGTGAAGCTCCAAAACCTCACTATTCTAGATGTTCAGGGTTGCCATGGCTTGAAGAAGAGCGTTGTGTCGGCGATGAAGGGTGGGCTCCCTAACCTTTACCGGCTCAGCGTGAATTATTGCGGAGGAGTAGAAGAGATCATTTCAGATGTGGTGGATAATGAGGGTCTCCTACCTAAACTAGAAAATCTGATATTATCCTCTCTACCGGAATTGGTGCGAATCTGTGGAGGAGGAGAGGCTATTCCACCACCGCAATTGGATTGGCATTCATTGAAAACAATTGAGGTGCATAGATGTCCCAAGCTTAAAAAGGTGCAGCCTCTGCAAGGTTTGGCCGACAGTGTGCCGTCGCTTCAAGAGATAAAGGTAGAAAGGAATTGGTGGGAGGGGTTAGATTGGGAAGGAGACAACAGAGTCAACTTAGATTGGGAAGGAGACGACAGAGTCAACTTAGATTGGGAAGGAGAGGATGGTATCAACTTAGATCGGGAAGGAGACGCCAGAATCGACTTAGATTGGGAAGGAGACGACAGAGTCAATTTATATTGGGAAGGAGACGACAGTGTCAACTTAGATTGGGAAGGAGATGCCAGAGTCAACTTATATTGGGAAGGAGATGACAGTGTCAACTTAGATTGGGAAGGAGACACTGGCAAAGGCAACTTATATCAGGAAGGAGACTACGGTGTCGACTTAGAATGGGAAGATGACGACAGTATCAACTTAGATCGGGAAGAAGACGACAGTGGCGACTTAGATTGGGAAGGAGACGACAGTGTCAACTTAGATCGAGAAGGAGACGACGACAGATTCAACTTATATCAGGAAGGAGACGACGACGACGACAGATACGACAGCGTCAACTTAGATCGGGAAGAAGACGACAGTGGCGACTTAGATTGGGAAGGAGACGACAGTGTCAACTTAGATCGAGAAGGAGACGACGACAGATTCAACTTATATCAGGAAGGAGACGACGACGACGACAGATACGACAGCGTCAACTTAGATCGGGAAGAAGACGACAGTGGCCACTTAGATTGGGAAGGAGACGACAATGTCAACTTAGATCGAGAAGGAGACGACGACAGATTCAACTTATATCAGGAAGGAGACGACGACGACGACAGATACGACAGCGTCAACTTAGATCGGGAAGAAGACGACAGTGGCCACTTAGATTGGGAAGGAGACGACAGTGTCAACTTAGATCGAGAAGGAGACGACGACAGATTCAACTTATATCAGGAAGGAGACGACAGTGTCAACTTAGATCGGTAAGGAGACGACAGTGTCAATTTAGATTGGGAAGGAGACAATAGTGTCTACTTATATCGGGAAGGAGACGACGGTGCCGAGACGACAGTGTCATCTCCCAACTCCGTTCCCGGTTGGAAGAGGTATCGTATTATATTGGTATACATACAATGTGTCCTACTGGTTGGACTACAGTTTAAAAATCCATCTAATCGATAACTTTCAAAATATTGAGTTCTTATTTAATCCAAACTTCCTAAAAGGTTGGCCCCATCATGAGAATAAATTAATATAAAAATCATCCCTATCCACTATTCAAGGGAGCCACACAATATATAATAGGATGTATCCATTGATAAAAATGCAAAATAAAAGTGTGGTCAACTTAATATGTAGATAGGAATGATTTTTTGAAAAATGTTCATCATGATGGGGCCAATCCATCGAATAGGTTGGATGTCCCATGAACGTTTTTAGTTAGAATTTGTCGGATGGATGGACCATAACATGCAGTTCAACCGGTTAGACTTAAGGTATTCTCTTTCTTTTGAGGATTGCTTATTGCACAAGCGTGTGGAACCGTACATACCTACGTGCGGGAACACATGCAAGTAAAAAGCACATGTCTGAGATCGGAGCTTTCCGTAAGATTAGAAATAATTCTTAACATCTATCTTACTAAAATCAGAGAATCTCACTCTCTAGGTGTCCCACAACGTACACACTAAATTGACAGTGTTTTTTACTGGCCATCCATTTGTTATGTAATGTCGTGGCCCACCTGAGGTGTGAAACAACCTGGATTTTATGTAACAATATCTGACCAGTGTAGCACGTTTGATGGAAAGTTCGGATGTCACACATTTCTCACATTGTGACACATACAGTTGTGTATGGTTCCCACGTGTATGTGGAATTAACCAATCTCTTTTAATCTTGATGCGTTCTTTCTTCCTCTGGTATGCTAATGCCACATTCATTACATGTTCAAATTTCCTCTGATGCCTCAAAGACTATTTTAGTATTATTGTTTCTACATTGTGTCCCACCTGAAGAGTGAAATGGCCACATCATTATGTCAAACACACTACCATAGCTCATGTGGCTGCATGTTTATGGCAGGGTGTTTGTCTCCATATCTGCGGCTTTAGCTAGCCTCTTGAATTACATTTATGTTATTATTATTATCATCCTTTGGGTTAGAATACAATGCATATCAGGCTTAAGCTAATGTTTATGTACCCATGGATGACGCACAGGTAGAGACGGAATATGAAGATGACTGGCCGAAGATACCAAGGTACCGAGAAATTGTACACTTGTGGCATACACATAGGAAGTTAAAATTGGATCCCAGTTTACATGTATCACCAACCAAATATTACATTTGATTGATTATCTTATAACAATCATATTGGCTCCAACAAATGAAACCCAAGGGGCCAGTTTTGAATCTAAGCATTCTTCAACGGTGGCTGAAGGCCCAAGGCCTATTATACAACTAAAATTTCATTCCATTTGTAATAGCTCCAAGTGGATTCCATGTGACTTATATCCCTCTTTTGGATTCCATATCATTCTTGCTTAAAGAGGAAAAAGTAATTGCATTATTTCCAAGAAATCTCTCTCAAAGGAACGTATTCTAATAAGGATTCTTCATCATGTTAGGAGTATGATTATTTTCTTTATCAGCCCAATTATTGCAAATTAGTCTTGGTACACTCTGTGTCACTTGGTACCTCCTCACCTCTTATATTCATGTTCAAGTGGCTTCTGCTCTGCAGAGAGAGGGTAGTGAATACCCTTCAACCCTGTGATGGGGATTGTATATATAATGCCACTCTTTTAGATTTCAGGATTGGTTGTGTTAATATTTTCTCCACTGGAGAAAACCTTTAGGATGCTTGTGTCCTTGCAGGTCATGCAAGCACTGAGTATTAAAATTCTCCTTTTTTGTTTCTCTAACTTCTGCTTTGGAATCTCACTCTTTACATGTCCCACAACGTATACAGTAAATTGACCGTTTTTTACCCGCCATCCTTTTGTTTTGTAAAGCTGTGGCCCACCTGAGGTGTGAAACGACCTGGATTTTATGTCACAATATCTAACCAGTGTAGCAAGCTTGATGGAAAGTTCGGATGTCACACATTTCTCACATTGTGACACAAACAAATGTGTACGGTTCCCATGGGTATGTGGAATTAGCCAATCTCTTTTAATCTTCGTGCTTTCTTTGTTCCTCTGGTATGCTAATACCACATTCATTACATGTTCTAATTTGCTGATGCCTCAAAGACTATTTTAGCATTATTTTTTCTACACTGTGGCCCACCTGAAGAGTGAAAAGGCCAGATCATTATGTCAAACACACTACCATAGCTAGGGTGTCTGTCTCCATACCGGCTTTAGCTAGCCTCTTGATTTCCATTTATGTTATTATTATTATCATCATTTGGGTTGGAATTACAATGCATATCAGACTTAATTAAGTTAATGTTTATGTACCCATGGATGATGCACAGGATGCACATGGATGATGCACAGGTACTGACGGATGATGAAGATTGAGTGGTGGAAGATACAAAGGTACCAAGAAATTGTACACTTGTGGCATACACATAGGAAAGCTAAAAATGGATCTCAGTTTGCATGTATCACCGATCAAAAATTACATTTGATTGATTATCTAAAAGTCACATTGGCTCCAACAAATGGAACCCAAGGGGCCAGTTTTGAATCTATGCATTCTTCAACAGGGGTTGAAGGCCCAAGGCCTGTTGTGCAACTAAAATTTCATTCCATTTGTAATAGCCCCAAGTGGGTTCCATATGACTGATTTATATCACTCTTGTGGATTCCATATCATTCTTGCTTGGTATGCTTCGAGAGAAAGGAGTAGTTGCATTGTTTCCAAGAAATCTCTCTCAAAGAAAGTATTCTAAGAAGGATTCTTCATCATGTTAGGAGTATGGCTATTTTCATTATCAGCCCAATCATTCCAAATTAGTCTTTGTACACTCTATGTGTCATTTAGTACCTCCTCACCTCTTATATCGACGTTCATGTGTCTTCTACTCTGCAGAGACAGGGTTGTGAAGTGTAACACCCCGTACTTTTCAGTACTCGGGTGTTATCATAAGGACCTAGGTTAGAGTAAACGAGAACTCAATTCATCTGAACATTCACCGTCCTTCTAGCTTGAGTTGGTAGTTAGGGGCAAAGATCAAGCCATCCAACCATTTATTTTCGAGATGGATCATTACATCACCTAGAAAACCGCATCGAACCTAATGAGGCTTAATTCTAGGAATCTAATTGGAATAAAACGCCAGACAACACCCTATTGAGTTGATTAAGCTGTGGAAAAATCAGTTTCAAGACTTAAGTCACAAGACTAACCATTCCTCAGGCTTATAACAACAAATGTTTGGGCGATCCATCCTATGAAACACCTCAATAGACAGATAGGATTGTCCACTGTCAATATCGAACTCCAAGGATCACTAATGGTCAGGTTTGGATTCAAACTTTATTGGTAGGCAAACGTAATTGACCATCTTAAATTTAGGACCCTTAAATTCCTTTAGATCGACATTGATTAAGCCTATAAGAAATCCATCCATCCAGGTACAGGATCAATGGCTAGGTTTCCATTTATATATTCTCTAAGACCTCTCATCATCTTCTCATGGTCTGATAATCCAAGCTAATCATTAAAATTCAGATTTCACTCAAGAGCCCCGGCTGACTCTTAAGCCAATTGGAAATCTTGTTATACAAGTGTTAAAATTCATAATCACTTGTTTAACTAATAAGTGAGAGTAATATATTATAGAGATGATTGTTGAATTTGCCCAAAATAGGGCTAAGAACCATTAAGTATGTTGGCAATCAGATTTAGAAAGGATCTGACCATCAGATCCATGGTTAAAGTCTAAGAATTCAAAGTGTGGCCCACATGAACTCCAAATCAGCCCCATCATTGGACTCAGGGCCCTATACGCATCAAGGAATTATATGAACAGTTTTAATCATGGATGTGGACCATATTCTACCTTGAATCAATGATAACAAGCACTTAATAGTCATGATCCAGCTGATATGGCCCACCTAATACTTGGATCTGCCTCATACTTTGGGTTGGGACCTAATGCTGGCTGAAAAAGCCAATGAACAGAGTAGATTTTTCCAGGACATCTCTGTGGGCCTCATCATAGATTCGTGTGCATGAACCGTGCGTCCACTAGCCGTGCACCGGACTGGAGGAGCCAGTCAAATCGGATTTGACCCGATCTCCAGAGAGAGTTTTTCGCTCATTCTCTCCCGCCAAAGAAAACTTTTGAAAAACGCCATCATTTGCGTTGATCATGGCCCACCAATTGTCGATCCAAACCGTCCATTTCGTTTGGAGGTCGTGGAAAACCAGAATTATGGTTGACACATACGTTGGATTGCACATGTGTGCACACAAAATCAGCCGTAAATCACGCTAACAAACACACTCGTTTCCAAAACGGGAAATCTCCGTTTTTCGGCTTTCCACGCTGGCAATCCGCATGAAAGCTTCTCCTGACCATCCAAGCCATTCGTTGAAATCCATCTCAGCCCTTTAAAGTAGGGCTTCCTCAACCGACTTAAGCTTCCATCCGCCGCCGCTGTTGGAAATCAAACCGTTAAGGGATGCTAATAGGCGTTCATTTAATGGGTCCCACAGTGATCCTGGGACCGATCCAAACCATCCATACATTCCAGATAGCAAGACCATCCAACGGATGCGGATCCGCCATTGTTGAGGACGTCATCTCCTTCACTTGATCGAGAAACCCATCACCTTTTAATGGGCCCTGTTTGTTGATCTGAACTGTCCATTTTGTGGGCCAGAGACTCAGAGATATATCAGTATGGGTAGATCACCTCCATGTAGTCAAGTTCGCCTTAAATCAGCGACGGACGTAAGCTCTTGTTTGAGCCACGGTTGCAAAGCTGCGACTAATCCGGGGATTATTAGCTAATGTTTTCAGGTTTTCTTATATCTATAAAGATGCCTTTTAGGGCAGCTATCCGAAAGAAAGAAAGAAGAGAGAGAGAGAGAGAGAGAGAGAGAGAGAGAGAGAGAGATGCCGCACCCGTCACTACCATCCCCTCTGCTCGCTGATTGCTCCTGAGAAAGGAAGAAGAGAAGAAAGCAGTAGAAAAGGAAAAAAAAAAAAAAAAGAAAGAGAACGAGGGAGAGGAAGTGTTGAGGTTGTTGCCGCCGTTGCCATAGCCGCACAAGCTCAAGCTCGGACCGAGCCAACAGAGTTCGGGTCTAGTCCGCTCCTGGTCTAGTCCAGAATTGCTGGACAGTACACGAGAAAAAAAAAAAAGAGAGAGAGAAGAAGAAAAAGAAAGAAGGGAAAATGAGGAAGAAGCTAGTGAGAGAGAGAGAGAGAAGCCGACTGTTGCAGCACCCGACTCGAGCGAGTCGTGCTCGAGTCAAAATCGGTCCTGGCATAGCTGGACGTTCCAACATTTAAAAAAAAAGGGGGGAAAAGCAGAAAAAGAAGAAGAGGGAGATAGAGAGTAGAAAGGAAGGAAAATAGAGAGAGAAAGAGAGAGAGAGAGAGAGAGAGAGAGAGAGAGAGAGAGAGAGAGAGAGAGAGAGAGAGGGTTGGTGGTCGAGTCAACTCGCTGCCGAGTTGAGTCCGAGTTGACTCGGTCTAGGTGCTTCCTGCACGTTCCAGCCATATAAGGAAAAAAAGGGGTAGAAGAATGAGAGGGATAAGAGAAAGAAAGAAGAGAGAGAGTGGAAGAAGAAAAGAAAAGAAAGAAATGAGGAGAGAAGGAGAGTGAAAGAGGGTAGAGAAAAGAGGGAGTGGGAGTGAGTCGACTCGGCGGGTCGTAGTTGAATCCACGACTTGTCGTATGGCCAAATCCGAGTTGCCAAGTAAAGCTATCAAGTCGAGGTAAATTCATACCCTTTTATAGTCATTTTGTTACTAAGTTAACTCGGTGGGTTTTCACCTAGTCCATTGTTCATAGATAGTTTGGTTGCTAGCAATTTCATTAGCATTTTGACCAGGTCGTAGACACACAAGTAACAACCAGGATTAAATCTATCGGACTTCATCCGTGCTATCTAGTGGGCCACACACAACTAGATTACTTGACCAAGGTGATGACTCACCCTTTGAGCTTCCCACTTAACTTCATTAATCTGGATATAGATGATGACATGATTCCTCTAATTGAGTTACTTACCTTGCTATTGAATATGTTAATTCGTTGTGAAATGAATTCATCTGTTAGATGATAGGCATCTCTCTTTAATTACGACATACATAAATGGTTTGATGATAACATGTTATTTTTCTAGTTGTACATGCATTAATTAGTTATACGTTACCATTTGCTCTTAAGTGATTGAATGAACGGAACCTATCTTGGACTTACTATCATGCAGTCCTTATTTTCCTTGCATGGCTTGGACCGCATGTTTGCCTTACACGGTTTGGACCGTATATATGCCCTCGTGGCTTGATGGGTTTATTAGAGCCCTTTTGTGGCTTGTTGGTTATATTTGCATATCCTTTTGTTTTCTAATCATCTTGCGGTATTCAGTTGTACCATGATTTTCAGGTGGAGCTGAAGTTTGCTTAGTGATTTTTTAGCCATCTTGTGATGTTCAATTACGATATGATTTTTGGATGGTCTCGAGTTTGTATGTTGGTGTCCTAACCATCTTACGGTGTTCATTCGTACCATGATTTTCAAGTGAAGCTGAAGTTCGCTTATCGATTTTCTATCCATGTTGCAGTGTTCACGTACGATATGATTTTCGGGTGGTATACGGTTTGTATATTGATTGCCTCTTCACCTTGCGGTGTTCAGTCGTACCATGATTTTTGAGTAGAGTTGAAGTTCACTTATCGATTTTCTAGTCATCTTGTGAAGTTCACGTACAATATGACTTCCGGATGAAGTAGAGGTTTAAAGGGTGATATTCTATTCACCTTACGAATTTCACTTGTACCATGATTTCTAGGTGGAGCTGAAGTTCGCTTATTGATTTTCTAGCCATCTTACGGAGTTCACATACAATGTGATTTTGGGTGCAATAAAAAGTCATATGAGTGATTATTTGACTATCTAAACACATTCCCTTATATTGCGATTGTTATCATATTTCGCTTATGATGAAATTCTATTGATTAGTTTAATTTTTGAGTATATGCGTATGATTATGAAATGCCATGTTTAATATATTTAAATTCATGACTTGTGTTCTATACTGATTATGAATTATGAGTGCGCAATCTTAAAGGGTGCTCTTCACTGCGATAGTCATTGATGTTATCAAACCATAATAGTTGATGCAGGTATAGGATGAGTCGATGTTGTTCACTAGGTCACTAGAGCATACTAAGTAGCTGAGGAGCTGGTTGGGGTCCTAGTAGCCCATATTGAGCTCCACCACTAGTTGATAGACTTCTGTTTTTGTTATATGAGCTTTATTTTTTGAGATTGTATAAGTCCTGTATGGGCACCACATTTGAATTTTCATTATGGTTGGAATGTTTTTATGCAATGCATGGTTTAATCTAACTTTTCTTGCTGTTAACTCTGATTAATGATAAGTGGTTCAAATTTACACTGAATTTTATAGACTTACACTCGGATTTTTTAAGATCGAGTCATATACTCGGGTTCCAAAAACCGGGGCGTTACATGAAGCCCCTTCAATCCCGTGCTGGGGATTGTATATATAATGCTACTCTTTGAGATTCTAGGATTGGTTGTGTGCGCCTTTTCTGCACTAGAGAAGCCCTTTAGGATGCTTGCGTTTGTAAAGAGTTGTGCAAGCATTGTGGACTAAAGTATTAGAATTCTACTTTTTAGTTTCTCTAACCTCTGCTTTGTTGTGTCCTCGGGTATCGGTTTTATTGAAGTTTATAATATGAAGACGCTTGCTATTGTTCAATACTTAGACTGCTCCTCTTGGCAAATGCAACTCTTCACTCGCCATTTAAATTCAAATATCAATTGTCTAAGTATCATATCAAGAATTATTAACTCTAGAAGGAAGAAAACAATTGAAAATCTTAGTTATGTTCCTTTATTTACTCTCCTTATCTATCTTCTCCAATCGCTTGAGATGCTAATCATTCTCCATGGACGAGAGTCCTTTCAGTTTGAGGATTGCTTTTTTAAGTTTCTTGCTTTTTCCTGGCTCGAGTGGGGGCTTTCTCTCACTAGGCCAACATATGGGATTCTTTTCTCTTTTCCTGGTCCAGGATATGGGCATTTTAGTGTGTATGTTTTTCTTTTCTCCTGGCCTGAGACATGGGTTGCTGCTATCTTCTGTCTTTTGTTCTCCTTTCTTGTAATCTTTTTTACTTTGGCCAGTCTAGATGATAATATAATTTCTTTCCTGCCTTCCAACAAAAACAAAAACAAAAATAATTCCATTCCAAAGTAGATCCCATACTCAGAAAAGAACCAAAACTATTCCCCACAACCATCACATTGACTTTTAGCATTATCGCTCAAACTAACAAATGGCTCTTTGTCTTTCATGTGCTACACTAAAGATTCTTAATTGCTTACATGTTTACCAATGCCACACACAACTATAATTGTTCGCTACATATCTAGAGTGCACAAAATGGCCCATGCACGTATATTCGTGCAAGCACATGTACCAAAGAGTGATCTGAGTTTTCCATCAAATCACCCAAAACCTTAAAGTTGTGAGGTAGTGTCTTGCATTTTTTTACATATCACAAACCATTTTTAATGAGAATAAGTAAATAACAAAAAACAGAGAGCGATCGTTTCTAGCCCAATGTTGCTCCAATTTGTCTTAATTTAATAAAGGGATTTATGATGCTTTGAAGTGATTCTTATTAATTAGATTTCAACTTTTAACAATTTCTAACGAGTGAGCATGTGGAGCCCTTTTCACAGCTTCTCAATATCCGTAAGCTTAGAGAGAGAAGCTTTGGTATTCCACCAAAGTGTGGTGGTTTATATGAAGGCACGAAAATATTCTACATTTGAAATATTAAGAAGTTCAGTTAAACTTTTCAAAACATGGCTATGGGCCATAGATTAGAAGTTACACTTATTTTCTTTTCTAACCAACCAATTGGTAGACATTTAATGAATGTTTCAAACGAAAAATAGCCAATGGTATGAATTCAACAAGGAAATGTCCATGGAATATTGGGTAACGATAAATCAATTCCCAAGTGGGGTGTGGCTAATAGTGGGAAATGTCCATTAATCATAATTTAGAATCATCTAACCAATCATAATTTAGAAATGTCCATTAATCATAATTTAGAATCATCTAACCAATCATAATTTAGAAATGTCCATTAATCATAGTTTAGAATCATCTAACCAATCATAATTTAGAAATGTCCATTAATCATAATTTAGGTCATGTTTGCGCAATTCAATCAAACACAAGGCCACATGTGTTTGAGGACCTGTATTCGGATTTGGGTGTGTGTATGATGTGCAAGCGTGCCAAAGTCTAGTTGACTCAATGTTTGATTGAACGCTAGTGACCCCCATACTGAAACAAATATATTGGACCAGATTCAAAAATACAGCTATCGAGACAACCACCGGTTGTAATCAGCGATAAGGTGATTTGTAAAAGGATAGGGAGTTAGTCTTTTCTTATGGATTCTTTTTACCTTACGGCTTTAGTACTTTTCTTTCACCACTACTAGCATTCAATGTATTTCTTAAAGGAATAAAGATGAACAATTAAACTAAAAAAACTAAAATAATATCAATTTTATTAATATATGAAAATGGGTCATTACAATCGATGAAATTTCAAATAAACTAGAGAAATAAACACTGACAATGGATAAGTACATGATTTGTCTGTAAGAACAGATAATTGAGGAGGATGGTTAATAAGATCTGACCAGAACTATGATGTTCTAAATAAGAACTTAGTTGATCGGGATACAACAACTTAGGGTTATGGACATTCGATTTATTCTACGATACTATAGCAATAGTGTTGGATGGTAATGATTTATGTTAAGACTAGGTTATGCTATGATATGATAAAAGTCAAGAAAATGTAAATAAATAAATTATGTATAATGTGGGTCTAGAGCTTTTGGTTGATTGCTGCTTTTATTAGCTTTTAGGATGCGGTAGTCTTGTGTAGTCTTCAACATTGTAAAGGATTTACATGATCGACTATATAAATCCCATTGATTCTTTCATGACAGTGTAAGCTATTGCATATGGCTACGTATATAAGAGAGAGACTCTCACTTCTTCAAATCGTGCGTTGGCTAGAGTCTTCCGTCAATGGACTCACCCTTATGTCACTTGGCTTTGATATCCGTAGTGGGTGCTTTTAGCATAACCCTAGCATTTAACGTTAGATAGAAATATACTTTGATAAGATTTTGGCATATAATGCTGAGAAAAAGAGAGACTCTTACTTTTGCATGGAATACTTTTAATATAATTCTAACATTTAATGCTCTCTCATGTACACATATCAAACTCCTCTTCAAGTTGATCTACACCATGCGTAGCATTGTTGCCATGTGGCATCGTTTGGATGTTTTGATCTGGCCGCATTAGGCCAAGTGTAAACAGTATACTCGGTATACAAGTAAGATTTTGTTCATTATTTAGTTCATACTACTGACATGTTGTGGCATCTCATTGGGTCCACATAGGTGTGCCACAGGTCACACAATTTAAACGGCTGAATTTAAAGTATTCCATCTGTATAATTTTCAGGTGTCTACACACTAACCATCAGTCTTACAAGGGTATCAAATAACTATCTAATCAAAATAAGTTGTCATTACCTAAACATGACATTAGGTTCTCCGATCAGGACATATACAGCAGGCCATATCTTGATCATCAACTGATATGTAACGGGCCATATCTTGATCATCAACTGCTATGTAAACCAGACCTATATCTTGATCATCAACTTATATGTAACAGTCATCAACTGGTATGTAAACCAGACCAGTCCACTCATTGAGTTGGACACAAAAATCAATGTACGGCCAATGACACGACTCAATGAATTGGTGTAACCCACCCACAAAGTAGATTGCACATAATTTTCCTCGAAAAAAATGTATCATAATTTCTGAGACAACTACATCTCTTCATTTCTCTCTATATATTTGCTAACATGTATGATTTATGATGCACTCCTCCCTATTTATTGATGGACAAGATTTTACAGTTGAAAAGTGAAAAGGTAATTTTTACACTAAAGTTTCAAACAATTAAAATATATGTTATATTTCTACACCAAAAATCACACATGGAGAATCATAAACCCATCAATAATAGGTGGCCAAATTAAAAGCTCTCAATCAACCAATAAGAGGCCAAATATTCCCATTATTAGGATTTCCAATGGAGGGATTTTTGGTGCATGGGCGATCTCCATTGAGTCCCATCTTATCAACATTTTGAATGATGAAACCACGGGCCTGCTTGTAAAAATTAAAAGCCTAGACATACCTTACAATCACTAAGCCCGAACACTGTATGATTCCTCGTGATCCTTTTTTTGATAGATATATAATAATACCTCATGATTTACTCCCACCAAGTGAAATAGCTTGGCTTTTCATGTGAAGAAACATTTGGTATTTTGACCAATCCAACAAGGACGAGATCCTTTTATCACAGAGCACTGCACATGTTTTTTCTTTGCTACAAAATCTCATGTGTACTAATATCTCCCACGGCCCATTTCTGGTGGATGGGTATCATATGCACATTTGAGTCTTTGATTCCCTCCATAAATTTTGTTAGGAAAGAAACATGCTCAGGAATTCTCACCCACACTCAATGTACAGAGATGCAGCAGCAGGAGCACTAAATCTTTTCCTGAAGTATGTTGGAGTTTGTTTTGCGGTTTCATGTGCCGCTGCCAACTAGCATCCACATGATGAGATGATTTGATGGTTCGAACAGTTAAATTCTCACTTTCGCCAGAAACAAGCTATTGTCCCATATACATGTTTGAATAATAATCCTGACCATTGATTCTTAGAGTTGAACGTGAGCTAATGGAAATTTTCTTTCCAATTTTCTAAATCTATCCACAGATAGTGATGGTCGCAATCATCTGTTCGGCATAATTTTCTTACAGTGACTCACTTAATGATGCTACTTGTTATTGAATAGGCAATGGAAGCAGTTGATTTTATCAATTCTCATCAAAATTGATAAGTGTCCATGCACTCCTCTAGGGTAAAGATTGGTTGGCATGAGTTACTGTTGATGAAGAAGAAAGCGAAGAAGTCACATCGTGGCTAGAGCAAGATGTTCATATGGAAGCAGGAGAAAGCAAGAGATGTTTATGTTGCCCATATCCAATTTGACATTATGATATAAGCAAGCAGGAAAAAGAGAAGGTGGATATTATTGCCGAGCACTGCAATAAAGGGTCATCCCAAGTTAACATCAAGGTGGATGTGCTCTAAAATGACGAATCGTGGAAGCTATTCAAAGATAAAGCGGGCGACGACCCTACCTTGCACTCCATAGGTAAGGGAGGTTGTCAAAGAATACGGCGTCCTTCCGCTCGTGATTACAATACCTGTGTAACAGCTCACGCCCACACTGTATGATATTGTCCACTCTAGGCACAGTCCACACGGTTTTGTTCTCGGGGTTTCCCCCAAAAGGCCTCATACAGTATAGGGCGACAACTCCACATATAACCACCATTACTTCAAACAACTCTTCCGATATGGGACAAGTTACGCTACAGTCAACTGCAATAGTAGCTCGCCCAGCTCAGTAGCCTGTCAGCCACACAGTAGCCTACCAACCAGCTTGGAGCCCGCCCACATGAAGCAGTGACCGAGGCGTCACAACCTGGAAGGGTATTGAGATGTGTACACAATCACAAGCTGTGAAATAATGCACTAAGACAGCTGAAAACATCTTCCCCAAGCGAAATCAAAGGCATGCCAGCATGTTAGTCTATCAAAGTCCGCTACGATCATTTTCCTATTGAGTTGAAACCAGGCTTCTTGCTCTGCTCCATGTTTCCCGAAGACTATGATATTGACGTGGATTCAATGATCAGATGTTGGAAGGAGGTAAAGGCTGGGTCCTTACACATGCCTCAGTGGTAGACTCACAAGAGTTTCATCACATGGGTTCGAGTACCCATTGTTTTGAAATTCCACTGAGCTGTGAGTGTGGGTGGGTAGTGAGTGCATGTAAAAAAAATAAATTAATTAATTAAACAAACAAACAAACAAGAAAAACGAAAGAGGTAAAGGCTGTTTAGAGGACACTGGATATCTGAGGAAATAATTAACAAAGGGAATCTTCTTATTTGTTTTAGTGTACCTGCTCTCTTGAGCAGTAAAGCTTTGACTGATAATTTATATATTTGTAACTTTTTATTGTTGTACATATTTATGACACGTTTCAGAATTTTCAAAATAAAATTTTAATCTGCTGTTATTTTGTGGTAAATTTTTTTTATTTTTTATTTTTAAATGTGACAGTGTTTTATGCCCGTATCGCACCCTTTGGACACATAAACATATCACCCTTTGGACACATAAACATATCGATAGTGCATTGGAAATATCACACGTATCTGGGAATGTATCAATGTCTGGGAAAGTGATGGAACTTTTCAATGAAACATCAAGAGATTAAAAGATTATTACATGCTTAGAACTCAAAACACTACAAAAACAAATACGCATAATAAGTTTCCATTCTACGGGCGCCTAAACTGTGTCTAACAGCAGTGATGCCTCCACTCACTGGGCCGGCGTACAGGCTTTCTTCTCTTTTCCTGGCCTGGGATGTGGGCAATTTAGTGTTGTTTTATCTCTCTCTTCTCCTAGCTCAGGATATGGGCTTCTATCTTTTGTCTTTCATTTTCCTTTCTTGTAATCTTTTTCACTCTGCCCAATCTAAATGGTAATATAATTATTTTTCTTGCCTTCCAACTCAAAAAAAAAAAAAAAAAAAAAAAAAAAAAATCATTCCAAAGTAGATCCCATACTTATGAAAGAGTCAAACTATTCCCCACAATCACGACATTGATTTTTAGCATTCTCGCTCAAAGTAACGAATGGCTCCTCATGTTTCGTGTGCTACACCAAAGATTCTTAATTGTTTAGATGTTCATCAATGCCTCACACAGCTATAACTGTTTACTACACATCTAGAGTGCACAAAATTGGCCAATCTTCTGAAACATTCCAATCTCATTGTTTCTCTCTACAAAGTATGATTTATGATGCACTCCTCCATATCCACTGTGGAACAAGATTTTACACTTGAAAGCGAAAAGTTGATTTTTACTTGATATATGTTGTATTTTTACTCCAACAAAAATCACACAGACAGAAAAATCATAAACCCATCAATAATAGGTGGCCAAAAGTTCTCATTTATCCAATAGAAGGCTAAATATTCCATTAGTAGGATTTCCAATGGGGGGTTTTGGTGCATGGGCCATTCCCATTGAGTCCCATCTTATCAACATTTTGGATGATGAAACCATAAGCCTTTTGTTAAAAATTGAAAGCCAAGACATATTATAAAATCTCATGGACTAACATTATATATTACCTTGTGATTCTTTGTTTTGATAGGTGTATAATACCTCATGATTAATTATTACCAAGTAAAACAGTTTGGCCTTTCATGCGAAGAGATATTTGGCATTTTGACTGATCCAAGAAGGACAAGAAACTTTTATCACAGAACACCACCGGGATTTTTATTCATGAACCACAAATCCTCTTTTTTTTTTTTTCATAAGCTCTATTTGTCAGTGAACCAAATCTAGCAACCTTGGATGACCCATCACAGACATGCGCAGAGGAATGGAATGAATTTCATACATCCCTTTTCCACTCAATCCATAAACAACTTGTTAATATTGGTCATGAAAAATAATTCACAATTTGTTCTCACTGATTTTGTTTATGATGCTTTTAGTTCTTGAATAGGCAATGGAAGCGGTGGTTTTTCAATTCTCATCAAAATTGAAAAGTTCCCATGGACTCCTCTCAAGGAAGATTGGTTAGCATAGGCTGCTTCGCCAATGAAGAAGAAAGTGAAAAAGTTCTGTTGTGGCTAGAGCGAGATGTTTACATGGAAACATGATAAAACAAGAGATGCTTAGGTTGTCTGAGTCCGATTTGATGTTATGGTATAAGAAAGCAGGCGAAAGAGAAGGCAAATATTATTGCAGAGCACTGCAATAAAGGGAAGTTTTAGAGGGTCAAAATGGCACCACACCAAGTTAACATTTCTCAAATGATGAATCATGTAAGCTATTTGAAGAGAAAGCAGGTGATATGGTTGTTGACCCTACCTTGCACACCATTGGCAAGGGAGGTTGTCAAAGAATACAACAGTCTTCCGCTTGCGATTACAACACTTGGAGGAGTATGAAGAGGTGTAAGCAATTGCAGGTTGTGGAATAATGCACTATCACAGCTAAAAACTTCTGCCCCAAGCAACATCAAAGGCACATGGCATGGAGGACAACGTACCAGTCTATCAAAGCAAGTACAATCATTTTTCAAGTGAGTTGAAACAAGGATTCTTGATTTGCTACCTGTTTCTTGAAGACTGATATTGATGTGGGTACAATGATCAGATGTTGGAAGGTGGCAAAGGCTTTTTAGAAGACACCAAATTTCTGGAGGAAATAATAAACAGAGGGCATACTTGGATTAAAGAACTCAAATCTTCTTCTGTTATTAGTGGGGGAAGAAGGGTGTACCTGCCTCTCTTGAGCAATTGAGCATTGTGGAATGATTGATAATTTATAGGTAACTTTTTATTGTTGTACATATTTACCTTACATATTTAAGACACATATTTTGGAATTTTCAAAATCAATTTTTAATTTGTTGTCATTTTGTGGGAAAAAAAAAGTTTACAAAAAAAAAAAAAACAAAAAAACAAACATAAACATAAACGCTTTTGTCGAAGAATGGAATTTATCAGCTACATGTTCGATTGGTATTTTGGACCTCATATGTAATAACATGAAACTAAAATTCTATCTTATCTATGATTGAATCAATGGTTCACAATTCCAAGTCGATTGTGCATCCGAATGCAATCTCAACAAACACGAGAATTCTTTTACTAGAAATTAATATTGATGAATGAAAGTAGAGGAGGATTACCAAGCCCATATGAGTTAGAATTATAAAAAATTATAACTATCGGAATTGTGAGCCTCCAAAGTAGCACGCACAGTTTTAGTTATTCAATAGCTGTGTCTACATTACACGTAAAGCAGAGAATACAACTGCATCTAAAAGAGGGAAAAGAAATGACAAGGAGATGAAAAAATAATAATAATAAATAAATAAATAAGATGTTTAGAAAAAATAGGGAAAAGAAAAGGATTTCCTAGCTGAAGCATATAAATAGAAAAATCTCACATAGTCAGAAGATGACTGATTGGTCAAGAACCCACAAAAAACACTTAGGGGATACGTAAATTTGCTCACATGAGCCCATAATCAACCATCACATGGAGTAAGTTGCCCTACAATTTTATTTTATTTTTTCTAAATCCAATATTCAAGTGAAGCTAAAATATGGATATGAAATACAAATAGCAATAAGAGCCAACAAGGGAATGTTACACTACAAGAAAAAGGGCCTTAGCTGACCGATGGGCCAACCCTTTGCCAGCGGCCAATTTTAACGGCTGCCAGCATGGTCCCTGTATATATATATATATATATATATATATATATATATATATATATATATATATATATATATATATATATATAAACCCTAACCTAAAATTCCCTCTCTCTCTCTCTCTCTCTCTCTCTCTCTCTCTCTCTCTCTCTCTCTCTCTCTCTCCTCAGCCCTCTGCTGCAACATCAGGTATCTCTCTTCGCTCGATCTACCGCACATCAAGGAGCATTCTGCTGCAACATCAGGTCTCTCTCTCTCTCTCTCTCTCTCTCTCTCTCTCTCTCTCTCTCTCTCTCTCTCTCTCTCTATTCATATCAATTTAGGCATTTTTTGGCATTTTTTTAATCCTTCCAAGTAACATTGTGCAATGATTTGTGTATTGGGAATTTTTGAGTTTAGAATCCATAATTAGGAATTTGTATTGTCGATTCCCTAATTGTGGATTGGCGTAGAGGTGTTGTGTCTGATGGTTGGGTCTTAAGGTTCAAGCTCTTATGAGCAGGCTTGGGTCTGATGTATTGATAGCATCAGGTTAGCTTTGCACCATTTTAAAAAAATGATGGTGACTCATCCATCTTGTATGTGGCCTTAACATAATGCTATCCAGACCATGCAGATTGTAGGTCCCATTGTGGATGGAGCACATAACTAAAATAGCATTGATCAAACAATCATAATCATCCAATCAATTGCTAACAAATGGATGGTTAAAAGTAAAATGGTGAGTGATCCAAATTCAAATGAAAAATAAAATGGTTTATCAAATCATCAGTTGAATGGTTTCGTAATGATCTATTTACAATTATGTCATTGATTTTGCACGGTCTGGATTGCAGTACAACAATGCCATACGTATGTTGGAAGAGTCACCACCAGTTTTAAATAGTGTGAAACAAGCATACCGGTCTAGCCCTTCTTTCTCTACATTGGACAACATTCACTCGATTGAATTAAATAATAGATTTGCAATCTTCGATTTGTATCTAGGGGAAGAAAATAAAGAAAACAGAGTAACTAAAACATGAAATATTGTTCCTCTCTTTTTTTAAAAATAAAAATAAAATTTAAAGAATAATAAATCCAATTATGGTATGTTTCATCTAAAACAGTGGTGAAGTTGCTACTACTCTCATCATACACCGTATGCTTTAGTTGTGACAGACCAAAACCTGGCAATGACAGCAGTAACATCATCATCATTATCATCATCATCATCATCATCATCATCATCAACAACAACAACAAGAAGGAGGAGGAGGAGGAGGAGGAGTAGATAATTTGAACAACATTACGAAACAAATTCATTCAGCCAATTAAGAAAGACAAGGCACACCTGACGAAATCACAGGAAGAAATGAACACATACATAACCTACCCAGCTAGCCTTTACACATTGCAGTTCTTTGAGAACCATTCTCCCATGATGGAAGCTTGCACCACGAACCATGCATATACTACACCAGGAGATCGGGAGAATGGAACAAATTGGAACTGCCTATTGGCAATAAGTTCAAACATCAGCATCATTTAGCTGTTGAGGAAAGCTTTCAAAGAAAATGGTGAAGGCCAGTCCTACCAATTCACAAGAAGATGAAAGTGTATGAAGTACAACCGAACCCCCTAAGGCCATTCATAGTAATTACTTTCAAAAGTCTTACCAATCTTTTGACTAAAAATTCTCCACTCAAACCACTGGACGTCAATCAATTGATTGGTTGATCCAACTTGCTCAAATCCCAGCTTTTCTTCCTAAATAGATGTTTGAGAAATTATACAGTGCTAAATGCTAGTATCTAAGTTTTAGTTATCAAGCACTTAAATTCAAGGCATGGGGGCACACACATACACAAGATCTGAACTATTCATCTATCATACCATATCTTGGACAGACTATACAGACCTTACAATAAAAATAAAACCAGCATATGATCATAGCCATCAATAAGGCATTTTATCATTGAAAGTCAACCATTTCTTGGACTTTTTGATAACTGCCCATTTGTAGTACTGAAGATTTATTTATTTATTTTTATTTTTTAATAGAAAGGTGGGAGCTCACCACCTGTAATTTTGTTAAATGGCAAAATGACTGATTTTGGAGTAGGCATGACAAAAACAAACAGGACCCACTTATTATATATATCCACAAAATAACAAGAGAAATCTAACCAAGGATCAAAAAGACAACACAACAAACTAAACCACACCAACCACTACCCAAAAGCATCCAAAACTATGGAGGCCGGGCAGCGGCAAAAGGGCTCAAGAAACACCCACAATAATTCTCAGCAGCAGCCTAGACGTGCATGCCATTCAGCCACAACCTACAATCACACCACATGAAATAGACAGCGCCACCAGTCAAAAACAGAAACCATCTCGCCTCCAACACAGGCCCTGAGAGAACTCCAGCAAAATCCACATAAAAACCACATTCTCTAGTGACTCTGATTCCAAAAAACATAACATCCCGAGATTCCACTGGGCAATGAAACGTAAACAGAGCTGTGCAAAACCAAAGAAAGGCAGAGCCCCAGAAAATAGAAGGGTAAGGCCCTTAGGGGGCAGCGCCACCCACATTTCCCTGATCAAGCAGTGCCGCCAATGACCCAATCCAAATGAACAACCAACAGACCAATTGTAGTCCTCAAGAATCTATCATGAGCCAAGATCACCAATTAATGTGATTTTTGGTTCCACCCACAACAGGGCCAAATAGATGAAAGGTTCATATCCTGAACATGTCTACCACATTTAAGGATATTAAATGCTTCATGGCTTAACGCAGATAATCTTGATAGCTCTGCATCCTTTCTCAAGATATTTATTTCTTGTTTGATATGAAAGACACAATCCTATTTGCGACATGCATGCACAACAGAAAACCAGATGATAAATAGATAAATAAAAGCACTAACTGGACAAAAGCATTAATTGAAAATACATGACCAGTGTTTTCAACTAGAGGTATCAATGCCTGTATCACACCCTTTGAACACAAAAATATAAAAGCATTGCATAGGAAATATAGAATGTATTAGGGAAATGTATCGTTGTCCAAGGGAAAATTGGGTAAGTGATGGAACTTTTCAATGGAACTTCAAGTGATGTTAAAAGAGATATGATTACTGAAAACACTGCATAAAAACAAGTATGCACAATAAGTCTCCATTGTACAGAGGCCTAAATTATACATTGTCTAACAGAAATGATACAATTATTTATCCAAAATGAAATAATATCATTCAAATATCTTATAATACAAGTAATACATTCAAAAACCAAATGAAAGAGTGTGAACAATCTGTAGATCACTGTTCAATCACATACGATTTCTCCACACTAATTGCATTTTAAAGGGCGAATGTGAGAAGGTTTGGGCCCATTCTACAATCATCCCAAAACATCAAAGAAAACCCTTAGAAAATCCCCTGAATTGCCCCATGAACTTGGGCCCATTCTACAATAAGACTCTGACTTTGGAGAATTCCCTCCTATCTTGTGTTGCCAACCAGCGAAATAGATAGTATCAGCCAACACTATCAATCTTTAAATTACTGCATGTGATCAAGTATCCTGAATGTTGTTATCTAAGCTACACAGATCAACAAACAGTCAGGATTAAAGATGAATTATATGATCCTTAGCCAAGAAATATGCATAGGTTCTCAGATTTTCAGTTTGCACAATACAGGTCCAATATATGTCTGTCATTTAGCAATCCAAACTCAAGGAAAGGATGCTGCAATATATAAGAGTGGGATGTAGAAATCAATTCCCACATATTGGACACGCCCATATGTTGGTTTGTGGTAATTAAAAGAATATAGCTAGAAACTTAGAAGAGAGAAAATTAGTATAAGATGTATTTCCAGTTCCTCCACATATTTGTCCACATTACCAAATGGTGTCAACTTGGCCTCAGCAGACTCCAGAGCTTCTGTGCTGCCATGAAAGTTAAGGTGAATATTGCTTTCCGTTGAAGGGCAAGAGTATAATTCATAAAGATTCCCTAACAATTTTCTAGAGCAAACAAGCTCAACAAAATGAAGGCTTGAGAGATCAAAATGCAAATTCTTGTTTTTCTGCAGCAGGTCCTGGCCCGATCTGAAGGTCTGGGCTATGAGGTTGAAAATTTGCTAGGAGTTCGAATACTGCAGTGCATATCCAGGAGTCTGGAACCTCTGCCTTGCTGGAACACCAATCTAATTGTATACCTAAATGACTTAGTCTGAGCATTGCAGGCAAGAGTCATTCATCATTCTAGCCCTGAATGGCAGCAGATAAGGATGCTGCAGGGAAAGGTAGACGAAGCCAGTCAGTGACATGTCCAAGTCCAGCCAATGAGCAAAGAACCAATGTCAGATAGCCTCACAAGAACAATTCAGTAGCAGATGTCTTACCAAAGATGGGAAGTGGTGTGGAAGGATATAGATTTGTGCGGAACATGAAGAACTTCCCCAGCGACATTAGAGGCAGTTTGCTCTTAGACCAGTCAGGTGAAACGATGGCTAAGGTTTGCAGTGTATGTGATTTCTTGGCAACTTTGTGGTTGAACTTCTATTGCTGTCTCTGGTTGGCTGATGGCAAGTTATGGCACGAGTGTTTCTGTTAGATACCATGTTTGGGCAGTTTTGCTTTTGGTTTTGAGAAGTTTTGGATACCAGTGATGGTGTGGTTGCTTGTTTTGTGTTGCAGATGCTTTTTTTTTTTTTTAAGGTTTTGTTCTGCTGCATTGTAGATATAGTTTTGTATTGTATCGAGGTGGGAGGGCTCTTTGTTTTCCACCTCTGAATTGATACACTCTTTTTCTCCATTTAATAAAACTTTAAGTGGCGTGCTCCCCCGTTCATGAAAAATAAAGGTCATGCACTAGCCGTTCTGTCAGTTCTATGGCATTGAGAGCATTCCCCTCCAATGCAAAATGGAAAATTGCTAATATGTCATCAGGGAAAGCATGCAATTATCTACACCATCACCCATGCACTTTCGAATAAATACTTAACTATTTAAACCATATAATGGTGTTATGTTGCTTTCTCAGGAGATTTTTTTTCCTTTTCAAAATTCATGTGTGATGTATGAGGTTTAGTAAGTCCACTTGGTGATAGAGTGATTTGAAATGAAAACATTTGGCATGGAAAAGCAAATACCTGTCATTACGAGGTCGAATATTCACTCTTATGAAGAAAGGAAGCTCTCTCAAATTTGCCAATTTACTTCATGTCATTGATCAAAATACTTATCATTTGGTTAATTGGAAGGATTCCATCCTCAGGACGATGGTCATATAGGCATAAAGGACTTAATAATCATCAATTGGGCACTCATTGGCAAGTGGTTATGGAGGTTTGGGAACCAAGATAACTCTCCGTGGATTCAAGTAATTGTCATAAAGAATGGCATGCAGGACAGAGGGTGATTTACAAAGGAATCCTCATATAAGGAATTTGGTTTGTTGAAGCAATGAAGGGCAGATAGGAATTCTGCGAAGGCATTTCTTTTGTCCTTTGGATAGCAAGAAAAGGTTTTAGGAAGATAATGGCATTAGGACAGTCTGTTTGCAGCACATTTCTGTAACTTATACTGGACCACCTTGGATGAGGTTAAGGACAGCATTGTGGCTGATAGCCTGTCATGCAAAGGCAATCCTAAGAATTTAACAGGACGATGATTTCCAAAGATAATTCAATCGAAAAGAACATCAATAAATATTTGCATCAGTGGAGTTATTTGATATCCTGGCAGAGTATGACAGTCAAAAGCATGAACTAAGCAGTTGGAGATCCAGCATACATATAACTCGAATTAAACCATGTGAATTGTAGAACCCACTGCAGATAGGTCATAGAACCCAAATCAGATGAGTTTGATTTTATTTTATTTTATTTTATTTTTTGGTTAAGAAAGTTGAGAGCACACCACCTGTAACATTAAAAGATCTGTACAAGGCATTCAGGTGGACGCCACAAAAAGGACCTCACCTATCGCATGACACAACTCTTTCCTTTATACAGTGATGCACAAGGTCTCACAGGGCTGAACCACACAGACGAAACTAGACCAAAATAGGAAAAGTACAATTCTTCCCACCTCCCTAAGCAAAAAAAAAAAAAGAAAAAGAAAAGAAGCCTACCCAGTAGACCAAAAACACGGGAGAATCAATCCTCTGAACTAGCATGCATATAGGACCTCTGCCCTCAATTAATAGGAAAGAAGACATTTTACCATCTATGCGCCAATCAACTGCAGCAAGCCAATGCAACAGAATAATTTGGTGCATTCCTTGGTAAAGCATACCTTGCCTGGAATTTTTATTTTATTATTCAATTACCATAGCATAGCCCTCCCTACGGACAGCAGACCCCATTCAAGAACTCCTTCCACATACAACAGATGATCAGATTAGCCATCCCTATAAACATCAGCCCATTCACAGGACATAAAAAGATCAGAGCAGCACATCACTCCACAGCAGCCCACCCCTATCTGCATCCATCTATACTGCTACACAAGGGAACAAAAAAGAACAACAATCTGAATATTAAAAAAAACATTCACACCGTGGCTATGGGCGTGCCAGTTTGCTGGAAGACAGGTTCTGAAAGTAGCAACGATTAGTCATGTGACGCTTTGTAAGGAATACAACTGAAACTTGCAGCCTAACCTTCAGATGATACCAGACCACTGGAAGAACATTTCCCACCCTGATTTTCAGATGAGTCGCACCTTTTTTTTTTCTTTTCTTTTTATTCAACCAAAAAAAAAAAAATGTTGTATAATCATTCAGGTGGGCTCCACAAAAAGGAACAGGCCACACCTATCATCGTATAGAACCGCTGTACAACACAAAAAACTGAAAAAACTATAAAAATACAGCGCCATGACAACGCTGAATATGAACTTAAAAGGAGAGACTACATCCTTGTATTGATACACATTTGTTTGCCAAATTTGGAAAGTTGACTATTTGAATTTCAACCTTCTATTTAGAAGTAACCAACTGGCTAGGTAACATATCAGTTCCATCAATTTTTTGTTCACGACCCATGTAAAGTGGGCCCTGATTTACACAGTTCAGTTCTGGTTACCTCTTTGCCACATAACAATTTCTGTGTGCATGTGTATGAAACATCATATTCTTCCAGAGTATCAAAGTTTTCTCTTTACAACAATGGCACTTAGCTAGATTCAAGGCAGCCTAGAGATATTGCCAATGAATTTGTAGTCCTTCCCCATTAACTGCTCATGCATTGACTCAGTAAGAGTCAATTCTAATAAGAAAATGCAAACACTTACAGGAAAAATAGAAAGTGTATAAATTTCAACAACATAAATTTCATAAATATTGTATTCAAAGGGCATATTTGTAATCACACCGGTACAGGAAGAAAAATACTTTAATGCCTTTAATATGTGAAGGCTAAATCAACTTATCGATGGTAATTTCATAATTTATAAGGGCAATTATGTAATTTCATAAGGGTAATGAAAGAAGACTAACCTTTGAGTAGTATACATTACCTCCTCTGAAATTTATGCACTACAACCTCAGACAGGGGATTTTTAAGGAGAGCAGATTGTTTTAAGTTAGAGGGAGGTGCATTTAGATGGAATCCTTGTTTTACCAGGAACCTAATGGAGACAGAAATTCAGGAGTTTGTCATACTACAAGAAGAATTAAAAAATAATAATAATAAAAAAAAAAAAATTATAATAAAAAAATAAAATAAAATAAAAAACAATGTTGTTTCTATATCGGGGAAGAGAGATAGGTGGAGATGGGAGTTGGATTCTAATGGGACCTTCACAGTAAGGCTTTTAATCATGAATTAGATGCACACATTTGGCAATTTCCAAGGGTGCCAAGAAAGGTGTCTGTTTTTTGGATTGTTTGTTGTGGAAGGAAAATTTATCAATGTTGATGAACTTTGGAAAAGAAAGATGATTCTCATAAATGGCCGCATCTTATGTCTAAAAGTATCATTATGTTTCTCCACCGTGAATTTTCATCTGTTACATGGAGGGTTCTTGGGACCTTTGGGATGCATTGGGTTATGCCAAAGTTGGTTTAGTATCTATTCCAAGTCCAGAGGGTATCACATTCAATAAAGGAAAATCTACCCAGTGATGTTTGCTGATCCTAGCCACACTTCGGTAGGAATGACTTCTCGTCCATCCTATGAAAGGATCGCTGTAAATTATTTTTTCAATATTATGAATTAAACAATTTGGCCACGTTTTGGCGTCCCTGCATTTACCACATCAACCGATGGACAACCTAATAAATGGACTGGCCTAATTTTGGGGAGGACATTTTTTTTTTTCGAAATAGTGATTGTATTGCATATCAACAGAAGCCCAAGGCTATACAGAGCTAGAACTAATTCGGGCCGGGCCAGCGACAAAAAGGGGTGGCCCCCCTATCCCGTGAGCAAAAGGAAAGAAAAACTGACACCCTGAGAGGATTAGACCTCCCTTAGGTAGCCCAAACCTACTCTGTCCAGGAACATATGACCCTTGATGGTAGCGGGAAGGGACTCCTTAGATCTGAAAACTGTCACCAATTGGGACTCGCACCCCAGTCTGGCTAGCCCATCTGTCACCACGTTGGTTTCCCTAGGCATATGAGAGATATGAACCTCCAAGGTACATCTAAGAGCATCAATCCTTCTCCTCCAGTACCACAAGGGCCAGGACCCGTTCGCCTCCTTGGCGAGGGCTGCAACCACCATACTAGAGTTGTTGGATATCTCTGTTAGAATTGCTCAATGACCCTCAATCGAGTGGTCCTTTTCTTATATAGAAATCATTTTCCCTAATTACAATATATCTCCTAATTACAGCAGCATCTATATCCCTTAATTACAACATAATATCTCCTAATTACAGCATCTATATCCCCTAATTACAGCAGCATCTATATCCCTTAATTACAGCATAATATCACCTAATTACAGCATCTATATCCCCTAATTACAGCATAATAGCATCTAATTACAGCATCTATATCCCCTAATTACAGCATAATATCACCTAATTACAACATCTATATCCCCTAATTACAGCAAAGATATTTACAGATCTGTTTCCTAAATAACTGTACAATTTATTTATGGTAAGTATGTTGTCTATCCTACTAGCATCCCCCCTCAAATTGATGTTGGTCGATCAAAAAGCATCAATTTTCCAACAAGAAACTGATGACGTAGTCGTGTCATAGTTTTGGTGAAGACGTCCGCTATCTGAAGGTCGCTTGAGACATGTGGAAGAGAGATAACCCAAGTATCAATAGCTTCCCGAATAGAATGGCAGTCCACCTCGATATGTTTGGTACGCTCGTGATAGACGGGATTGGTAGCGATCTAAATAGCACTCGTATTATCAGCATGAAGAGGAGTGGGAGTAGACTGAGGAAAACCTATTTCAGCAAGTAAGCCACGAAGCCACATAATCTCCGAGCAAGCTGCCGACATGGCACGGTAATCGGACTCGGTCGAAGATTTGGAAACACGATCCTGTTTCTTACTCTTCCAAGAGATAAATGAATCACCAAGAAACATACACCACCCGGTGACAGACCGGCGAGTATCAAGACATCCTACCCAGTCAGCATCACTAAAAGCCATAAGGCGAAGAGGAGAACCAGTAGAGAAGAACAAGCCACGGTGAGAGGAACCCCGGAGATATCGAATAATTCGGCGAACCGCGGCAAGATGAAGGTGGCGAGGAGACTGCATAAATTGACTGACTTGCTGGACAGCAAAGGAGATGTCAGGCCGTGTAATAGTGAGATAATTGAGACTACCAACTAACTATCGAAACACCATGGGATCAGAAAGGAGATCCCCCTCATGTAGATACTTGACATTCACTTCCAAATGGGTATCCACAGAAGATGAGTCCTGCAAACCAGACAAAGAAATCAAGTCCTCTGTGTATTTATACTGATGCACGAAAACCCCAGATGAATCGGACTGAACTTCCAAACCGAGGAAATACCGGAGAGGACCAAGATCCTTCATATGGAATGAATCATGAAGATGTTGCTTGAGTTGATCAATGAGGGTATAATCAGTCTCAGTGATCACAATGTCGTCGACATAAACCAGAAGAAGAACGATGCCAACGGAAGTAGTACGAAGAAACAACGAAGAATCATACTGGCTTTGGATGAAAGAAAAGCGAAGTAAGGTAGCTCGGAACTTGTCAAACCAGGCCCGGGGAGCCTTTTTCAAACCATACAAAGAGCGCTTCAGCTTACACACATTCGACGTCAACGACGAGCAGAGGCCAGGAGCAGGTGTCATGTAAACATCTTCCTGTAAATCACCGTGAAGAAATGCTTTCTTCACATCCATCTGGCAAAGGGACCATCCTTGAGAGGCTGCAATGGCAATAATAGTACGCACGGTTGTCATTTTAGCGACAGGAGCAAAGGTCTCCTCATAGTCAATCCCATACTCCTGGCGGTTACCAGGGGCAACCAAACGAGCCTTATAACGATCCACAGACCCATCAGGCCGAAGTTTCACAGAAAAAACCCACTTACACCCGATTAGCTTGACATGAGAAGGACAAGGGACCATGTCCCAAGTCTGATTTTCTTGAAGAGCTTGAAGTGCTTCCTGCATAGCCTTTCTCCAACACTCATGTTTATCAGCTTGTGAGTAGGAATTAGGAATCGACACAGTTGATAAGGTAGCCGTGAAGGAGGTATGAGGGAAACCATACCTATCCGGTTGATGAGAAGTACGGCCAGATCGTCGAGGAGGGTGCAAAACGGGATCAGGTGGCAGATCAGACTCAGAAAGGGGTAGAGTTGGTCGACGGCGTTCATACACAAAACCAGGCTTGAAGCGTTCAGAAGGGCACATCAAATCATCAAAGTGAGGAAGAACAGAAACTGCAGGAGATGATGTAATAAAACTAGGAAAGAAATATTGATGCTCAAAGAAAACGACATTACGAGATATATGAAATTTATTGGAAGAAGCATCATAGCACACAAATCCTTTTTGAGATAAGTTATATCCCATAAAGACATATTTCACAGATTGTGCAGAGAGTTTGTGACGTTGATGCGGAGGTAGATGCACAAAACAGACACAGCTAAAAGTGTTTAAGTCAAGAAAGCTAGGGTGCTGTTTATGCAGACGATAGAATGGAAAGTCAAAATTTAGCACTTTAGAAGGCAACCTATTAATCAAGTATACTGCTGTAGCTAAAGCTTCAACCCAAAATTTAGGAGGAACAGAAGATGCAAGTAACAAGGTCCTAGCAACATCTAACAAATGTCGATTTTTGCGCTCAGCCACGCCATTTTGTTGAGGCGTATAAGGACATAAGCGGTGAGAAACAATTCCTTTGTGACAAAGAAACTCAAGAAATTCATGAGACATATATTCTCCACCAGAATCAGATCGTAAAGTCTTAATGCTAGTGGTAAATTGATTCTCAACATATGCTAGAAACGATTTGAAAACAGCAAAGACTTCAGACTTATAGCGCAGAAAATATACCCAAGTATGCCGACTATGGTCATCTATGAATGTCACAAAATATTTATAATGAGCATGAGAAATGACAGGAGTAATGCCCCATACATCACTATGAACAAGGTCAAAGCAATTCTTTGCCCTACTCCCGGAAGAAGGGAAGGGCAAAATCTTACTTTTTCCAATTTTACACGTAGAACAATCAAAAGACAAAGCATGGGGCAAAGAAGAATCTTTTTTTCCCAACGAACCAGAATTCAGCAAATGAGATAAAACAACATTATTTGGATGGCCTAAACGTTTGTGCCATACTTCACAATTATTGGAGACAGTAGTACAAGCCAAAGAAATGATACTAGGAATGGAAAAGTATAATGGAAACAGTCTCCCAACTTTAGGCCCCTTCGCTATTGTCCTCCCCAACACCGGATCCTGCACATGACAACCATCACGAGAAAACTGAACATTGTAATTATCATCCACTAATTGTCCAACCGAGATAAGACTCGTAGAAAGCCCAGGTGATACAAAAATATTAGTAAGTGATGGTGCGATATCACCAACCCCAGTAATCGGTAAACGATGGCCATTAGCAACTTGAATATTAGAAGAACCAGTGTACTTACGAACATTGCTAAGTATATCAGGAGAACTGGTCATGTGATTGGATGCGGCGAAGTCAACAAGCCAAGATTGAGAGGGTATAGTACGTATAGTACCCTTACCTTGCAGCCCTAAAGCGGAAAATGCCGATACAATCATTTACTGCACCATTTCTGGTGTAAGGGCAGGTGTAGCAGCAGTGGTAGATGACACTGGAGCAAGATTTTGAGTGCTGGTTACCCCATCCGAAGTGTGGCCAGTAGCAGTAACATGATAAGCATTCACAGGTCGGTTTTGAGGGCGTGTTGGGCATTCTTTGATGATGTGCCCCTTCTATTTACAGTAGTTGCAGAACTTTTTAGCACAATGGGCAGCAATATGCCCATAATCTTTGCAACTGTAGCACTGAACTGTACGCATGTCTCGAACCCTCCCTTTGCCTTGAGCAGCGTATACGACAGCATTCTCTTGCGGAAGCGAAGATTGAGTAAGAAGACGTTGTTCCTCTCGAAGAAGTGCTCCAAAACACACGTCAAGAGATGGTGAAGGATCCCTGTGCATTAGGTTGGAGCGAATAGACTCGAATTCTGGCCTTAGTTTCATTAAAAACTGGTCTCTTTTGCTAACTTCATGGACTGCTTGAACAGCAGAGAGGGACTTGGCCGACACGTCGGCATACACAATGTCGGAAAACTCAGCCCAAAGATTCTGAAAAGCACAGAAATATTCCTGAACTAAGAGTGTACCTTGGGAATAGGCAGCAAGATCAGTTTCCAATTGAAATTGCCGGGCGGAATGATCGTGATGATAGACCTTTTTCAAGTACTCCCACATCGATTTAGCCGTCTTATGTGGCCGTAAATTGAGTATAAGCAGTGGATCAATGGACCCAAGAATCCAAGTCATCACGCAAGCATCTTTCACCTTCCATTGAACCAACGACATAGGATCGGTAGGTACTGGATCACTCCCATCAACATGACCCCACAACTCCTTTCCCATGACAAAAAGTTGAAACTGAAACTCCCAGGCAGCATAATTCTTCCCTGTAAACCGAGTTTGAAAGACTTCTGAGTTGGAGTAGTTAGCCATAACTAAAATCTCTCGAAATGCACCAAAAAAAAAAAAAAAACTGCAAACCAAAACCCACACCCAAGAAACCAGAAAACCAGAGCCTAGAACCACGAAAATTGGACCAAAGACAAGGTTGCAAAGAGTGGCTCTGATACCATGTCAGAATTGCTCAATGACCCTCAATCGAGTGGTCCTTTTCTTATATAGAAATCATTTTCCCTAATTACAATATATCTCCTAATTACAGCAGCATCTATATCCCTTAATTTCAGCATAATATCTCCTAATTACAGCATCTATATCCCCTAATTACAGCAGCATCTATATCCCCTAATTACAGCATAATATCACCTAATTACAACATCTATATCCCCTAATTACAGCATAATAGCATCTAATTACAGCATCTATATCCCCTAATTACAGCATAATATCACCTAATTACAACATCTATATCCCCTAATTACAGCAAAGATATTTACAGATCTGTTTCCTAAATAACTGTACAATTTATTTATGGTAAGTATGTTGTCTATCATACTAACAATCTCCACTCTCAAGAACCCAAGATGAGCACATTGTTCGATGCCATCCAGAATCGCCCTAAATTCTGCCCTCGTGTTAGAACCTCTCTCATACCTAAAAGCAAAAGTAAAGAGGAACTCCCCATTACTGTCTCTTCCCACTGCACCCCCTCCAGAAGAGCCCAGGTTCCCCCTCGCCGATCCATCAACGTTCACTTTGACCTAGCTTCGAGGTGGCCTCGACCAATTGACAATAGGGTTGTTCACGAGTCGAGCTAGCCTGACTAACTCGCTCGACTCGGCTCGAGTCAGCTCGGATTGACTCGGCTTGAATGGCCAACTTGGGCGGAGTCAAGCTGATTTTTTGTAGCTCGAGTTGAGTTCGAGCCGAATTCGACCAGGGGGCATTTCAACTCGACTCAGCTCGTTTAATAAGCATATTAATTTATTAAATATTTATATATATATATAAGTCACTCAAACACCCAACTCCACCCAACCCTTGCAAGTAGTCGCTTTCCCTTTCTTCTCTCTCTACCACCCCCCCCCCCCCCCCCCCCCCAGCGCCCGACCAATAGAAATCCACCGGACCACCACCATCGGCGCACGACCAGCACACTGCCTGCCCGCTCGATCTCGCGGAGCGAAGAAGACCACACAACCAGGCGCCTAATTCCGACTCAGTTAACACTTGTCTCCTGGCACATCCATGCCTTTATTTTAAGAAATTACTCTTTGCTTTTTTTGTTTTTTGTTTTGTTTGGTTTTCCCATCTCATAGTTTCCAAATCATCCTCTTTTTTGCCTTTTTTCCCAAATCATCTAATGCAACCATGATTCGGATTTGGACACGGTTGAGCAATTAGAGATGGATTAGGAGGATGAACGGCTGCTCTTGTTACAACACCAAGTCCCTGTAACAAGGAGATGGAAATGCAATAAGGATTTTGAGTAAAAATGAAATTGGGTTTTTATTGAAAGTTAGACTTGAGGAATTATACGGTTGGATAGTTGGTTTTTAAAAGTGGGGCCCATGGTTTGATGGTCCAAATTATTTTTATCTGGTCTGGTGGTGGATGGGCCACAATATAAGAATCTCCTTGGGAGAATCCTACCATTACTGGCTGCAGATAGTTTAGAAAGGGTGAAAAGATCACATGCATGCGTTTGAGCTGTGGACCCCATTCATGATGTGTATGCAGAATCTGAACCATTCAACAAGTGAGATTCTTCATGGGGCACCATACATGCTAAGAATCATCTCCATCAAAATCTTGGGTGGGCCACACCAAAGGAAGCTGTGTAGAATCATACCTACATCCTGCATGTTCACTTGTTGTGGCCGAGTTCCAGTGGGTCCCTTGATCCTTGTGGGGCATACCTGATGACTGAGTTGGATGACATATACACAACAGGTGGACCCCACATTCCACCTAGAAGTTGCTATGGTGGGTGTCTTCTCCCCAACATTCCCTTTGGTGTGGCCCACTTTAGTTATGAATCAGGTTGGATTGATCTAGGCCTAATGTTGGGGCACATTAATGGACAGGTCAGATGGCAATCACACATCATGATGGGCCCCACACAGCTCAAACATATGATAATTAACATGTTTCAAATGCATGTGTGATATGAGACATTTAATTTGTATTTTTTCGCCAAAAAATTAATGAGTTAACATATGAAAAAGCTCAAGCTCGCATCGAGGTAAACTTGACTCAACTCAAACCACTAGCTCGACTCGACAGCTTTGGCAAACAAGCCAAGCTTCAATGTTGAGCTCAAGCTCGAACTCGAGTACAGCATGGACAAGCCGAGCCGAGCTTGGCCCACCTCGACTCGACTCGGCTTGGCTCGATGCCCACCCCTACTTGACAATAGAAGGAATGGGCTGCTTGGGCATGGTGATGTTGATCCCAAGCATCTAGAGCGAGAGGCGCATAGCCAGAATAAGGGATTTATAGTCCTCGGAAGACAATCAACCGTAAGTCTTACCCATCGGAGCATGTTCCCGATGATCCGCGACGAAAGCATTCCTTGACTATCAAAATGCGCCTTGTTTCTAGCCATCTGCAACTCCCAGAGGATGAATGACGGGATCAACCCTTTGAGGAGGGGGAGAGTCCTCGAGGTTGGCGAGGACGCCCACCAACAAGCAGCAACGGATGGTGCAGAGCTTGGCCCCACTGGACGTATGTTACAGGCCCTGTTGAAGAAACCCCAAACTTCGATAGCCGTTTGACTATTCACAAAAATGTGGTCCACCGATTCGAGGTGCGGGGAAAGAGGACAGCAAACGCACATTGAGGCCAGGCTAACCCCTTTTTTCTGCACTGCCACCTCAACTGGGACTGCCCCGTGGAGAATTTTCCAAGATAGGAGGGATATTTTAGGCAGAAGCTCGGCATGCCAAAGCCATTTTGCCCAAACTTTTTGATCTGCTCTTGGCCTTATGGACTGCCAAGCGTGACCCACAGCGAGCTCACCATTGACTGAATTTAACCATATGCACCTATCTTCCATAGGAGATGTACAGAAACCTTCCTTCAAAACATGGTCCACCACCTGCTGAGGGAGAATACTCTTAGCTATGTCCAGCAACTTCCAACCAGTGGGGCCGATGAAGTCTTTCACGGCAGCAGCAGAGCGCCCTGCAGGAACTGGACGCAGACAGTAAGTGCTGAGGGGCCCAGCCCCGACCAATCATCTTCCCTGAATCTGATATTTCCTCTGCTGACAAGCCACCTCGTGCGTTCAGCCACCGTAGGAACAGCTTTAGTAGGAAACACCTGATGGACAGCTTAAATCTCAAACCAATTTGCCATGTTGGCACAGAAATCGGATTGCGTACTGAGTTACTCAGTACGCTTTTATCGTACTGAGTAAACTCAGTTGGGCCCACTGTGAATGTACGTAGTTTATCCACACCGTCCATCCATTTTTACTGCTAACTTTAGGAGTTGTTCCCAAAATTGAAGTAAATCCAAAGCCCAAGTGGACCATTACACATGAAACAGTATGGAATAATGATTTCCACCGTTGAAACCTTCCTAGGGTCCAAAGTAATTTTGATTTGTCATCTAACTTGTTCATGAGATCACACATACATGGATGAAGAGAAACCATGAACATCAGCTTGATCCAAAACTTCTTTGGCCTCCTGTGGTGTGGTCCACTTGAGATTTCAATCAAACTATTTCCTGTGGTGTGGTCCACTCGAGATTTTAATTTACTTCATTTTTTAGATCAAGCACTAAAATTATTTGTTAACATGAATTAACGGAGTGGATAAAATAAATAAATAATAGTAGACCTCACACAATTTACTCAGTATGCTAAGGGTACATAGTTACTCAGTACACAATCCGCTTCCGTTGGCACATGTAGAGCGGAATCAGATTGTATACTAAGTTACTCAGTACCTTAAGGGGTACTAAGTTGACGTGGAAAGAGGGAATTGGCTATCAGATGTGGGGCCCGATCCCTCCTCCAAATGGTGAATGAAACGTCGTTACCCTCTCTCTTCCGTAAAAGGAAGTAGAATCGTAAATGGCTCATCTCTCTCCAGTGGAAATCGGATTACGTGGTGCAGTCTTATCATACCTTGTAAACTTAGTTGGGCCCACCTTGAATGTATGTGATCCATCCACACTGTCCATCCGTTTTTACAGCAAATTTAAGGTATTGAGCTCAAAATTTAAGCATATCCAAAGATCAAGTGAATCATACCAGAGGAAACATTATGAGTAATGATTTTCACCGTTGAAACCTTGCTAGGCCCCACTAAGACCTACAGTGATTTTTATTTGTCATCCAACCTGTTCATAATATCATAAAGACATGGATGAAGGGAAAACACAAATATAAACTTATCCAAAACTTCCATGGCCCAAAGAATTTTACAACGGTAGACATTCAATTCACACTGTTTCCTGTGGTGTGGTCCATTTGAACTTTATATATGATTAATTTTTTGGTTTAAGCATTTAAATTATATGATAAAATAGATGAACGGAGTGGATAAGATACATAAATTATGATGAATGTCATAGAATTTACTTAGCAATAGTGAGTTACCAAGCATGCAATCCACTTCCACTCCGGCAAAGAAGAAGAAGAAAAAAAAGAAAAAAAAAGAAAAAAGAAAAAAGAAAAAAGAAAAAACGCAATGAGTCTCTCTCCTGTATACCTTTCTGTCTCCTCTCAAGATTGACATCCTTCTCTCTCATATTTGCATCAACCCATTTCTCATCTCACTTTATAGCTCCCTTAACAATAGTGACACGTGAAATTTCGGAACTGGAACTTGCAAGAAGATTTCAGGCGCCAAATCCATGGAACTCCTCGCATATCTCGATCGATCCGCTACTCATTTGAAGCACTTCGCCTTCAAGACCTACCTCTAGTCTTTTATTTCGAAGGTAAAACAGAATTCTTGAAATCACGTTTTTTTCCTTCTCGTTCCCTATCTATACAGATTTTGCATTTTCTTTGATTCTTGCGGTTGTTTTTCATGGAAATCTGGTGACTAGATTTCGTTTTGGTTCATTTTTTAATAAGATGAGGACCAGTACAGTACTCCAAAGTATTATCTGAAATTCTAATCCTCGCGTTTCTAGTGTACACAACTCCACCCTTGATGATCGGCAACCATTCGTTTGAATGCGCATCTTGGCTGATGGCCCACTGTGCAAAAACGTTGCAAAGATCAGACGAACCTGACTGTCCGGTTAGCGAACTTTGGTGTGGAGAGTGTTAGCTAATGGCCTTTTTTTTAGCCGCTTGTTTGCGGGCCATGGTGTGGTCCACACAACTGTCCACAACCAGTGCAATTTTTTTAGACATGGACTGGCGAGAGTGTGGCCCAGTGGATCGATTGTTTTGATCATGAGAGTCAAAACATGTGCTATGAAGAGGCCCAAGGACAACAAACTCGGGTGTTCTTGTGGAATTCCTGCATTTTCTCTGACTAGGAGATCCAGAGTGTAGATCCATGTAGTTTGGTTAAAATCGCCTTGCATCTCTATGTTTCTTTTAGTATTTTTGTTCAGAAAAAACTATTATTGTAATGTGGTATATGTGTGACGAGGAAATATACAATGCACAGCCTTAATTTTGGGCGTTTTCAATCTTTCTAGTGTAATTAATAGGTGACGACTTTCAGTGACCCAAACTGTTCATCTGGTGGAACCCGTGGTGGGTGTTTGCTGCTTTGTTTAGCTTTTCTTTGGGCCTCTCCTAGCCACCCAATTGTTGCCAGAAGGGAAGTGAAGTTACATGTTTATATATGCCATAATTGGATGACCGGGAGATAGAGGAGATTTTTGGACATTCGACTATCCACTGCTAGGTCAGACATGTCCATGTCCAAGAGGCACATATGGGTTTTATTTATCTAATTGTGTTGTTGATGTTTCTATGCATAACTATAATTGTTACTGTTATATTCCATATGTATATTTTACATTATGAAATAAATTGTTTGCATGATTTGTACACCTTTTACTTTTGAAGGTCAATTGTTGAAATGGATGATAATACCTTGGAGAGTCAAGCATGTTCTCAACCATATCGAAGGTTAGAATTTGATACTAAAATAGATGTTCAAGATGCAAGCCAGTGCAATGAAGACGTAAGGCAAGATGTACTATTTAACACAGGTGACATGTCAGATGAAGAACCAAAACTGAGAATGGAGTTTTCTTCTGAAGAAAGTATATACAATTTTTATAATAGCTATGCTAAAAAGATAGGTTTCAGTGCTCGAAGAGCATGGATACAAAAATCAGATGAAGATGTCATGGTTTTCAAACAATTTTGTTGTTATAAAGAAGGTCGAAAACGTGAAAAGAAACAAACCGATCTCGTGAGGTCTACTCGTCCAATTACAAGAACGAATTGTAAAGCAAGCATGATGATTAAGCTTCAGAAGAATGGAAAATATAGTGTGAATAAGTTTGTGGCAGAGCATAACCATGAGGTTGTTACGCCAACGAAGGTGCACATGTTAAGGTCACATAGAAGCTTGACTGATGATCAAAAAGCTGACATAGATATCATAAATGATTCAGGAATAACACCACGAGCAGGTGTTGAATATTTTAGTAGAAAAACTGGAGGTCGAGAGAATATAGGTTTCACATCAATTGATTACAAGAACTACTTACAAAGAAAGCGAATGAAAGCGATGAAAAAGGGTGATGCAGGAGCTCTTTTAGAGTACTTTCAACAAAAGCAAATTGATGATCCATCTTTCTTTTATGCTATACAACTGGATAAAGATGATCAAATGACGAACATGTTCTGGGCAGATGAAAGGTCAATAGCGGACTACAGTGTTTTCGGGGATGTCATTTGCTTTGATACTACCTATATAATAAATAGCTATGGACGGCCTTTTGCTCCATTTATTGGGGTAAATCATCATAAACAAACTGTAATATTTGGTGCGGCCTTACTATACAATGAAACAGTTGAATCTTTCAAGTGATTATTTTAAACATTTTTAAGTGAAATGTTTAGAAAATAACCAATGACAATATTAACAGACCAAGATGCCGCAATGGCTAATGCAATAGCTTCAGTGATGTCAGAAACATATCATCGTATGTGTATATGACATATATACCAAAATGCTGCAAAACACCTTAGCAATGTATTTAATGGTTCAAAAAGTTTTGGTTCCGATTTTAGTAAGTGTGTATATGATTATGAGGAAGATGAAGAGTTTCTAACTGCATGGAATAACTTGCTCGAGAAATATAATTTAGTGCAGAACAAGTGGCTACAAAATTTATTTAAAGAAAGAGAGAAATGGGCTATGGTTTATGGAAGAAATACATTTTGTGCTGACATGAAGAGCACGCAATGAATTGAGAGCATGAATGGCGTATTGAAAAAATATTTGAGCTCCAAATACAATCTTTTACATTTCTTCACTCATTACGAACGGGTGGTGACCGAACGACGATACAAGGAATCTAAAGCTAATTTCAATACATGTATAGCCATCTAGATGGGCTTCCTAGTACATGCACATGGGCTTAGTGAAGCTCTTGATGTAATGTATCCAGTGTCCAACACATGCCACACAGTAAATCTGGAAAACCTGATATCTTGTCATTCGATTCAACTATTCTTGTATGTAATAAAAATGACTTTGCATATCTAGATGTGTTTGATTACTCTTATCAGGTTATCCAGGATTTTTCATGTCCATTGCTCACTCCCCAAGTGCAGGGTTGTGATGTAGTAATAACTCGGTAAGACCGAGGTCGAATCCCAAGGGACTGAATCTTGTACGTTATCTAAAACTAACCAGAACTAGAACTAGAATGAGTTGAAATCTAAATCAACTAGAATTTCAAGGAATAATTATGAAATTATTATCTAAAACTTATAGGAGAAATCAGAGATGGGAAACTAGGGACTCAGAGGATCCACTTGTAGAGATCAGGGAGATCTTATGCCTGTTTCATGAATCATGAAATTTACTGAACTGCCATTGATCTAGTTTTCAAAGAGATGAAAGGTATATGAATTAGAATGGATTCCATCACCAAACCATGCCTGAGAGACTATGGCCAACAATAGAATTAAACTAATTACCAACCAATCGCATGTATGAAGGTTAGGAAGAGTACTGACATCCGACCATGCCCAGGAGACTATGGTGAACAACAGGGCTTCCTGACGTCATAACATAAAATAAAAAGAACATGCTCAAAGCCATTGCAGACCCATTGTAATTTCAGTCACAACAGACCATTAAGAACTAAAAACATGTCATTCATTAAACTATAATTAAAATCAGATCAGTCTTAAACGAGAGAGCACAAGCAAATCACTCCCATCACGCTACAAGCTTCACCTCTTAGCCCTAGCTAAGAGGTTTAGCCCCACATAGATGGGCTAAACATCTTCAAAACAAAATAAAAGAGAAAGAAAAGAAAAGAATACAACTATCTGACTCTCTCTCTCTCTCTCTCACGTTAAAACCCAAGCCTCAGCCGTCCTCTTCCCTGCTTCACGTCCCCCTCTGCTGAAGAAGCTCCTCACGTTCTCTCTCTCCCTTTTTATAAGTAGCAAGGCGGAGTGAAATCGGTGCTGGAGTTGGAGAGCCGACTCTCCTTGCTTTACGTAAGACGTTTGAATTACGCAAGACTTTTTGCTGATAGTTGTGGGACTCACCTATGATAGTTTTTTTTTTTTTTTTTTGTGGATCAAGTCCGTTAATTGGACTTGTAGGGTCGATTCATCAATCGGACAAAAATATTAATTTGATCTGAGTTTTGGGTGGGCCACACCATCAACCGACGTAGCTATGACTACGTGCGGCTTTGAGCTTACTCTTATGCATGGATGCCTGGTAATAATGAGGTTTTGGCCAAAATTCTCTTCCGAATGCATTGGACGGTTCAGATCATCCAAAAAAATGACGAGGGTGGCCCAGTGCAGGTCCAACGGACGGACGTCCAACGGACGGACAGCATCCGCTAGCGTCTAGGTTACGCAAGACGTTCGCGCCGGTTCTTGGTGGGGTACACTTCTGCTATCTTCTGAGAAATCCACTCCGTCCACCAGCTTCAGGGAGGAATTTTGGTAGGATTAACAGTGTTCGAACGTCTTTTGATGCGGCCCACCTGATCTATCATTTTTTCGTCCAACCTGAGTTTAACGGTTAGGATTTTGTAATGGCATGCATGGTGTCAAAAAGACACCTAGGTGAGGTTAAAACCCTCCCTATGTATATAATGGACGGTCCAGATCGGACCCTTGATCCGTGATCGTGGCCCACAAGAGTTGACCAGAAGCTCTTTTGTGAAACAGAGCTTTCGCGTCAACGTTGTGACATTTGGCGGACCTCACAGTGAAGTCAGCAGTGAAATCTGGTTCGTCCAATGGACTGTTCTAAAAAAAACCATTATGAAAAGACATTTTTTTGGAATAAATCAGAGTGGTCCATAGGATTTTCTCCTCCGCTGTCCATCTTGCTTTTGACGGCTGTTAACACACATCGGCTTGCCTGGGATAAAAAAAACCACCTTGGCGAGGTTGGTACCCCCCCTCTGGACACCTTGGACGGTCCAGATTCATGCTTTGAATGAGGAGTGGGCCCCACTGAAATCGTCCATGCGGACGCTGGCGAAGAAGGAAAAACGGATATTCCCGTTTTTGAAGATGACACGGGTCAAAGGCCCCTTGACCAAGAACGTGGTCTGGTGTGCTGCGGGATCTCTTATACACGGTGCACACGCACCGCAGTATGGGTCCCACGGTGATGTATTCATGAGATCTGTTCCGTCCTACCTGTTTGCCATATAATTTAAGGGGTTGAGGCCAAAATTGAAGTATATCCAAATCTTAGGCGAGCCCCAATTCAAGATTTTATAGGCTGATCTGTCGGTTTAAGCACTTCTATAGGGATCCGGGAGCTGAAATTCGACGTGTATGGTTAATTTAAGTCCCTCAGACCATGTATGAAGTTTCAAACTGAATGGATGGTGGGAACCCTGTGATCTTGCATTCTAGACCAATTTCGGGCCACTTGAGCTTCAGTTTCTCGATTTTCGCGGATCTCTGGCATGTAATTCTATCGATCTTGGTCCCCTGGAGTCTGTCCCTTGCCTTAGTGTCATCAGAGCGTTAAATCAATGCTTTAAGCACCTATTTCAGTCCCCGCTTGTAATTACACCTTGCATCACAAACACGATTAAAACGGGCCATTAAACAATATCTTATTTGTAAATCTAGGCAATAAATGGGGTCTGATATGAAATATTTGACCCTCAAAACAACCCCCAACCAGCATTTTGCTAGTCCCAAGCAAAGTATGCGAAAAATAAGTTGAGAATGAACTCGAGTGATTTCTTGAAAAACGATTCAGATACAAGAAATTTAAAATTCATGAATGTTGAGAATTATTTTCTCCTGAACTCAAGCGCACGATAGACTTCATAATCAAGTGTAAAGTATTAATCCATCAATGAGAAAAATTTTAAACATTGAGATCCATGGATGTATAGTGTAATCTCGGCTTATCATCATTAAGAGATCCAATCGTCAATTTCATGATATCATTGGTAACTAACAAGAAAATTCATGACAAGTAAAACCTAATCCAAAACTTGCCTCATAGATTAACCTATTAACTTGTGATTTTTCTATTAAAAATAATGCCAAGGAAGGGAATCAAATCCTTACCCATAGGGAGCAAACCTATGGTGAAATCCAATCGCCTAACATTTTTCGAATATCAACTGTGGGGAGTCAAATCCTCGCCTATAGGGAGCATACCTATGGTGAAGACCATTTGCCCAAATCTTTCCAAAAGTATCTTCTTCTTCTTTCTTTTTTTTTTTTTTTTTCATATCAATCCTGTTAGGTAAATATTCCAAGCTAGTTCCTTTCATGCTTAGTGATTACTAAATTAACCATTCAATATCAACTGAAATCTTAATGTGAAGGCGAGATGTGACATGTGAAATCATGACTCAGTTAATGTTTACAACTTCTAATCATGGATTAATAATTCACTTAACTATGAAATCTAACAGATACGGAATCCAAGAGTCATAAATCCAACATTATGTATCTTGAAAATCTAAATTAGGGATATCTGTCAAAATCACTTCGAATTTGTAGGAATTTTCAGAAAAATTTTAAAAATTTTCACAATTTTTGCTCAAGACCAAGAAAACACAGATTAAGGTATCTAATCTCCCACTCCCAACCTAAAATTTACATTGTCCTCAATGTAAAAGATATGGACATGCAATGCACATGGAACAACGAAAGTAAAGTAATGGGAAGATAGTACCTGGATAACGAATCAAGAGAGATTTTTCACGAGATCACAGTATGCAAGCTGGTTAGCATGAGGGAAAAAGAAAAATAACAATAATGAAAATAAAATCCTACCTATACCACTTTCGCAGGTATTCTCGATTGCATTTAGTGAATGCAATAAGCCTTTAAACCCCTAGGTTACCCCTAGTGGACGAGTTGTAGTCTCGTGAGGGTTTGCAGTAATGTTACCCACAAACATTGAACGATCTAACTAGAAAATGAAATGGAAAGAAAAACTGGGTTGCCTCCCAGGAGCGCTAAATTTATCGTCTTCAGCCAGACAAATAAAGCAACTATCCTAGTCTTATGAAAGCGATAACCCTACCTATACCTCCATCAGACTAGGAGATCAGTCCTGGTAAACAGGAGCAATCAGAGGCATGGACATGTCCTCTGAATCAAATGTCTCGACAAATGGCTTTAATCGATGTCCATTTACTTTAAACTCCTTGCCATTGTCGGGATCTCTTATCTCGACGGCCCCATGAGTATAAGCAGTGACAACAATGTAAGGGCCGGTCCAACGAGATCGAAGCTTACCCGGAAAGAGATGTAGTCGAGAATCGTACAAAAGAACTTTCTGACCTGGCGTGAATGATTTTCGAAGAATATGTTGGTCATGAAACGCCTTCATCTTGTCTTTGTAAATTCTCGAGTTTTCATATGCATCGTTCTGGATTTCTTCAAGTTCATTCAGCCGAAGTTTGCGTAGCGAGCCAGCGTTGTCCAGATTGAAATTTAGATTTTTGATCGCCCAGTATGCTTTATGTTCCAATTCCACAGGCAAGTGACAAGCTTTCCCATAGACAAGTCTAAACGGAGATGTTCCAATAGGAGTTTTAAAAGCAGTACGGTACGCCCATAAGGCATCGGTCAATCGGATTGACCAATCCTTACGATCAGGGTTAACCGTTTTCTCCAGGATATGTTTGATCTCTCTATTGAAAATCTCAGCTTGTCCACTTGTCTGTGGATGGTATGGGGTGCTCACCTTATGAGAGATACCGTATTTCTTCATTAAACTCTCAAATGGTCTATTACAAAAGTGTGAGCCCCCGTCACTAATGATGGCTCGAAGTGTCCCGAACCGCGACAGGATATTTTCTTTTAAGAACTTAATGACCGTGCGATAGTCATTTTTGCGGCACGGAATTACTTCGACCCATTTAGTGACATAGTCTACGGCGATCAAAATATACAGATTTTCGAATGATTGGGGGAATGGTTCCATGAAATCAATGCCCCAGCAATCAAATGCTTCAATGATAAGGATGAGATTCAAAGGCATCATATTTCGACGTAATAATGCTCCCAATTTTTGATAACGCTCACAAACTTTGCAAAACTCATGAGTGTCCCTGAACATAGTGGGCCAGTAAAAGCCACATTGTAAAATCTTAGCCATGGTCTTTTTAGCAGAAAAGTGACCACCACAGGCCTGTGAGTGACAGAAGGAAATGACACTCTGATGCTCATCGTCTGACACACATTTCCTTAAGATTTGGTCTGGGCAATATTTAAACAAATATGGATCATCCCAGAAAAAGTTATGCACCTTGGTAAAGAATTTCTTCTTATCTTGTGACGTCCAGTGTGTCGGTATGGCACCTGTAGCAAGATAATTAGCAATATCAGCGAACCAAGGCGAATGAGAGACTCTAAACAGTTGTTCATCAGGGAACATGTCATTGATATGGGTCGTTTCAAGGGAATCAGAGGTATTAAGGCGAGAAAGGTGATCAGCCACTACGTTCTCTACTCCCTTTTTATCTTTAATTTCTAAATTAAATTCTTAGAGTAGAAGGATCCATCGTATTAGGCGGGGCTTAGAATCATTCTTGGAAAGAAGATACTTAAGTGCCGCATGATCTGTATAAATAATGATCTTGGATCCGATCAGGTAGGATCTAAATTTGTCCAAAGCGAACACTATGGCTAAGAGTTCCTTTTCCGTAGTCGAGTAGTTCACTTGGACAGGATTTAGAGTCCTACTTGCGTAGTGAATAACGTAAGGCCGCTTATCTTTTCTCTGGCCTAGAACCGCTCCAAGAGCATAATCATAGGCGTCGCACATAAGTTCAAAAGGAAGACTCCAGTCGGGTGGCTGCATGATAGGTGCAGTGGTTAACATGTCCTTAAGCTTAGTGAAAGCTTCTTGGCATTGCTTAGTCCACTCGTATGGTGTATCCTTTTGAAGAAGATTACATAAAGGACGAGAGAGGAGACTAAAGTCCTTTATGAATCGTCTGTAGAATCCTTCATGTCCTAAGAAGGATCGCACGTCTCTGATGTTCTTGGGTAGAGGTAGGTTAGAGATAAGATAAATTTTTGCCTTATCTACCACGATTCCTTTGGACGAGATGATGTGTCCAAGGACAATTCCCTTTTGAACCATGAAATGACACTTCTCCCAATTAAGTACCGAATTCTTTTCTTCACATCTTTTCAGCACACATTTAAGACTTGCTAAGCACTCACTGAAAGATGAATCGAAAACAGAGAAATCATCCATGAAGACCTCTAAATATTTCCCCACCATGTCAGAAAAGATACTCATCATGCATCGCTGAAAGGTGGCAGGGGCATTACATAACCCGAATGGCCTCCTTCTGTAAGCAAAGGTGTCATAGGGACATGTAAATGTGGTCTTTTCCTGATCTTCAGGGGCGATTTCAATCTGATTATACCCTAAATACCCGTCAAGGAAACAGTAATAGGAATGACCAGCTAACCTTTCCAAGATCTGATCTATAAAGGGCAAAGGAAAGTGATCTTTCCTAGTGACGGTATTCAGCTTCCTTTAGTCAATGCATATTCTCCAACCAGTAGTAACTCTGGTCGGCACGAGTTCATTATTGGTATTAGCTACGATGGTGATCCCGGACTTCTTAGGAACCACCTGAGTTGGACTCACCCATTGACTATCGAATATGGGGTATATGATCCCCACTTCCAATAGTTTGAGAACCTCGGCCTTAACCACTTCCTTCATGTTTGGATTTAGTCTACGTTGTGATTGCCAAACAGCCTTTGCATTATCCTCAAGATATATGCGGTGAGTACAAATCGATGGGTTAATTCCCTTGAAGTCCGCTATCGTCCATCCAAGAGCTCCCTTATGCTCAATGAGAGTAGATATAAGCATACTCTCCTGTTCTTTTTTCAGGTGGGCAGAGATCACCATCGGGTATGTCTCATCTTGACCTAAATAGACATATTTTAAATCAGAGGGCAAAAGTTTTAGGTCAAGCTTCGGTGGCTTGAGGTTAGACGGTAGAGGCACTGCATCAGTTTGGGGCAATTCTTCAATTTGTGGCCTCCACCGGTTAACTTCAAGTACCGGTGCAGTATCCAGCATGGCACACGTCTCCCTAATTATATCATCATCAAGATCATGGGAGTGGGCCAGGCACGTCTCTAGAGGATCAGAGGATAAGGTGAGAGGTGTTCTATCTTCCACAAAAGAATCAATCATGTTAACATCATGGAAATCGTCATCATCCTCTGAGTTGCTGCCGTTATTGAAAAAGATATTCGATTCCAATGTCAAATTTCTAAAAGACATAGTCATAACACCATTCCTGCAATTGATAATTGCATTTGAAGTGGACAGGAATGAGCGACCAAGGATGACGGAAATCTGAGTGCTCATGTCATTAATGGGTTCGGTGTCCAAGATGATAAAATCAACAGGGTAGTAGAATCTATCAATCTGGACCAACACATCCTCGATGATCCCTCTTGGTACACGAACAGAACGATCAGCAAGTTGTAGTGTGGTTCGAGTGAGTTTTAATTCACCCAAACCTAACTGTTGGTATACCGAATAGGGAATCAGATTGACGCTTGCTCCTAAGTCAAGAAGTGCGTGATCAATTCGATAGTTTCCGATTACACATGATATGGTTGGGCAACCAGGGTCTTTGAATTTTTACGGCACATCTTGTTTTAGGATGGCACTCACTTTCTCAGTCAAGGAGATCTTCTTTTGAATACTTTTCCGTCGTTTGGTAGTGCATAAGTCCTTTAGAAATTTAGCATATAAAGGAATCTGTTTTACAACATCAAGCAGAGAAATTTTTACTTTCACTTGTTTTAACACCTCTAGGATATCCTGAGAGTTAGATAGACGTTTTGGTTCAACCAACCGTTGGGGAAACGGAGCAACCGGCTTCTCTAGAGGTTCCGGTTCAAATTTTTGTGGGGCGTCACTAGATCCATCATTGTTGTCCTCTTCTGGTTCTTGAGGCTTTTCGGACCTAACCGGAAGGGTTTTATCAATAACCTTCGCACTCCTAAGAGTGGTGATGGATTTAGCGTGCCCCATTTGATTTGAAGAGCTGGGATTACCTGTCTCGTATTACGGTTTACGATTGGGGATTGGTTGTGCAGGAAGCATCCCTTTTCTATAGCCATCATACGTGAATCTATCTTTTGTATGAAATCCCGCATTATCTGCGTCAGCTCTTGCACAGAATTTTGAACTGGTTCTTCTTGAGGTCTCCCCTGATTTGGATTTTGATTGAAGAAACCTTGAGGGGTAGCAGTTTGTCCGTTCCTCCAACTAAAATTCGGATGATTTTTTCAGCCAGGATTGTACGTATTAGAGGGTGGTCCATTGAAAGGTTTTTGATAGTTATTTACGGCATTAGATTGTTCATTCAATACTTCTCAAAAGGCAGGTATTAAAGGATAATTTTCAGTAGTATGAAGTTGCAATCACAGATGCCGCAAACACTTTCATTAACCTTTTCCTTCCTTCCTTCCTTCCATGGCCTCAAATTTTCTGGTGAGATTGGCCACCTTAGCGTTAAGATCATTATCCTCTTTCAGGAGATATATTCCTCCTTTTTCCCTTGAATGAGTCGGCCTAGACGTAGTGTTCGTCCTTGGGTAATAGTCCCATGATTGTGTTTTTTCAGCGAGACTATCGAGGTAATCCCATACCTCGTCGACATTTTTATTGATGAATTCTCCGTTGCACATTGTTTCAACCATTTGGCGCATGGAAGATGTTAGTCCATCATAGAAAAAATTCGTAATGCGCCATATTTCAAAGCCATGTTGTGGGTATGCATTAACTAGATCCTTGAACCTTTTTCAACATTGGAAGAATGTTTCATCTTCCTTTTGGGCAAAGTTCATGATTGCTCTCCTGAGGGTAATTGTCTTATGATGTGGGAAAAATTTCTTTATAAATTCCCTCTGCATATCATTTCATGTGCCAATGGATCTAGGACGCAGTGAATGTAACCACGTCTTGACTTTTTCTTTCAAGAAAAATGGAAAGAGTTTCAGTCTAATAGTATCCTCAGATACATTAGGGAAGTATAAGGTGCCTATGATTTCATCGAACTCTTTCAGATGCAAGTATGGTTCTTCAGACTCAAGCCCATGGAACTTAGGAAGGAGTTGGATAACCCCTGCCTTGATGTCTATATGTCCTGTATTCTCAGGAAAAATCATGCATGAGGGCGTACTCACCCCCGCCGGTTATAAATAATCTCGTAAAGTAGGAGGCGGGGGTGCCTGATGCACCTCATTTTCATCATGTACTTCCTCAACCCTTGGTTGGGGTAGTGCTTGAGGTTGATTTTCAGCCATAACGTCCTCTAACTCAGGAGATTTCAAGTGGTGTCTAGTCTTGCGATGGACAGTCAACCCCTCAACTAATCCTCCTTCAGTCACGAGACGTCGAGTGTTGTCGCGTGCCCACTGGGGCATAAAACACACTCAGCCCTCAAATTTTAACTTAAACCTAAGAGAAAGGAAGAAGAATCTAGAAAATAAAAGGGAAAGATGGAAAGAAGTTACCAAATTTAGAGGCCTAGGTTAAGAACCTACAGAATAAAACAAAATAAGTTAGTTTCTAAGAATAGAAAGTCCTAATTAAGAGTAAACTAATTTCTAGAAAAAAAAAGAAATTCCAAAGAAAGAGAAATTAAAAAGAGCTTACTAAATTAGAAGTTTCCTACAAAACAGAAGAATCGGGTTAATTCCTAAACAACAACAAAAAAAAACTTATGAAAAAAAATTCTAAAACAGAAATAAGGTTAGGAACCTTAAAGGAATTAGAGTTAGAAACTTACTAAAAAGAAGAAATAAATCCTAATCTAGAATGGAGGGGAAGAATTTAAGAAAGAATTTACCAATTTAAAAACTACCTTAGAAGCTTACAAAACAAGAAAATAAGTTAGTTTCTATAAATCAAGAAAATCTAAACCTAATCTTAAATTAATCCTAAAACTAATTAATTTCAGAAAAATGTATCCGACAGTTCCCAGCAACGGCGCCAAAAACTTTTTCACTCCCCAAGTGCAGGGTTGTGATGTAGTAATAACTCGGTAAGACCGAGGTCGAATCCCAAGGGACTGAATCTTGTACGTTATCTAAAACTAACCAGAACTAGAACTAGAATGAGTTGAAATCTAAATCAACTAGAATTTCAAGGAATAATTATGAAATTATTATCTAAAACTTATAGGAGAAATCAGAGATGGGAAACTAGGGACTCAGAGGATCCACTTGTAGAGATCAGGGAGATCTTATGCCTGTTTCATGAATCATGAAATTTACTGAACTGTCATTGATCTAGTTTTCAAAGAGATGAAAGGTATATGAATTAGAATGGATTCCATCACCAAACCATGCCTGAGAGACTATGGCCAACAATAGAATTAAACTAATTACCAACCAATCGCATGTATGAAGGTTAGGAAGAGTACTGACATCCGACCATGCCCAGGAGACTATGGTGAACAACAGGGCTTCCTGACGTCATAACATAAAATAAAAAGAACATGCTCAAAGCCATTGCAGACCCATTGTAATTTCAGTCACAACAGACCATTAAGAACTAAAAACATGTCATTCATTAAACTATAATTAAAATCAGATCAGTCTTAAACGAGAGAGCACAAGCAAATCACTCCCATCACGCTACAAGCTTCACCTCTTAGCCCTAGCTAAGAGGTTTAGCCCCACATAGATGGGCTGAACATCTTCAAAATAAAATAAAAGAGAAAGAAAAGAAAAGAATACAACTATCTGACTCTCTCTCTCTCACGTTAAAACCCAAGCCTCAGCCGTCCTCTTCCCTGCTTCACGTCCCCCTCTGCTGAAGAAGCTCCTCACGTTCTCTCTCTCCCTTTTTATAAGTAGCAGGGCGGAGTGAAATCGGTGCTGGAGTTGGAGAGCCAACTCTCCTTGCTTTACGTAAGATGTTTGAATTACGCAAGACTCTTTGCTGATAGCTGTGGGGCTCACCTGTGATAGTTTTTTTTTTTTTTTTTGTGGATCAAGTCCGTTAATTGGACTTGTAGGGTCGATTCATCAATCGGACAAAAATATTAATTTGATCTGAGTCTTGGGTGGGCCACACCATCAACCGACGTAGCTATGACTACGTGCGGCTTTGAGCTTACTCTTATGCATGGATGCTTGGTAATAATGAGGTTTTGGCCAAAATTCTCTTTCGAATGCATTGGACGGTTCAGATCATGCAAAAAAAATGACGAGGGTGGCCCAGTGCAGGTCTAACAGACGGACAGCATTCGCTCGCGTCTAGGTTACGCAAGACGTTTGCGCCGGTTCTTGGTGGGGTACACTTCTGCTATCTTCTGAGAAATCCACTCCGTCCACCAGCTTCAGGGAGGAATTTTGGTAGGATTAACAGTGTTCGAACGTCTTTTGATGCGGCCCACCTGATCTATCATTTTTCCGTCCAACCTGAGTTTAACGGTTAGGATTTTGTAATGGCATGCATGGTGTCAAAAAGACACCTAGGTGAGGTTAAAACCCTCCCTATGTATATAATGGACGGTCCAGATCGGACCCTTGATACGTGATCGTGGCCCACAAGAGTTGACCACAAGCTCTGTTGCGAAACAGAGCTTTCGCGTCAACGTTGTGACATTTGGTGGACCTCACAGTGAAGTCAGCGGTGAAATCCGGTTCGTCCAATGGACTGTTCTCAAAAAAACCATTATGAAAAGACATTTTTTTGGAATAAATCAGAGTAGTCCATAGGATTTTCTCCTCCGCCGTCCATCTTGCTTTTGACGGCTGTTAACACACATCGGCTTGCCTGGGATAAAAAAAACCACCTTGGCGAGGTTGGTACCCCCCCTCTGGACACCTTGGACGGTCCAGATTCATGCTTTGAATGAGGAGTGGGCCCCACTGAAATCGTCCATGCGGACGCTGGCGAAGAAGGGAAAACGGATATTCCCATTTTTGAAGATGACACGGGTCAAAGGCCCCTTGACCAAGAACGTGGTCTGGTGTGCTGCGGGATCTCTTATACACGGTGCACACACACTGCAGTATGGGTCCCACGGTGATGTATTCATGAGATATGCTCCGTCCTACCTGTTTGCCATATAATTTAAGGGGTTGAGGCCAAAATTGAAGTATATCCAAATCTTAGGCGGGCCCCAATTCAAGATTTTATAGGCTGATCTGTCGGTTTAAGCACTTCTATAGGGATCCGGGAGCTGAAATTCGACGTGTATGGTTAATTTATGTCCTTCAGACTATGTATGAAGTTTCAAACTGAATGGATGGTGGGAACCCTGTGATCTTGCATTCTAGACCAATTTCGGACCACTTGAGCTTCAGTTTCTCGATTTTCGCGGATCCCTGGCATGTTATTCTGTCGATCTTGGTCTCCTGAAGTCTGTCCCTTGCCTTAGTGTCATCAGAGCGTTAAATCAATGCTTTAAGCACCTATTTCAGTCCCCGCTTGTAATTACACCTTGCATCACAAACACGATTAAAACGGGCCATTAAACAATATCTTGTTTGTAAATCTAGGCAATAAATGGAGTCTGATATGCAATATTTGACCCTCAACATCCATCACATGCTCTGTTAGACACCTATATGAGCTTCTGTCTTAAGCTCCAAATTGTGTACAAGTTAGGAGAAGAGAATGTTTTGGACATCACTCTGGCTGATAGCCTGTCATGCAAAGGCCATCCTCAGAATTTAACAGGACAATGCCCACTAAAAGATAATTCAATTGGAAAGTACATCAATGAATATTTGCATCAGTGGAGTTATTTGATACCTTGGCAGAGTATGGTACGCCTAAGCATGAATGCAATGGCCAGAGATAAGGCATATATGTAACTCAGATTAAACAATGTGACTTGTAGGATCACTGCAGATAGGGGCGTCATAGCCCCCAAAATCAGAATGGTTGGATTTATTTATTTAAGAAAGGTGAGAACACACCACCGTTCAGGTGAGCACCACAAAAAGAAGTGGACCTCAGCCATCGGATGACACAACCCTTTCTTTTCTTTCCACACAGCCAAAACTAGACCAAAAAAGGGTAAGTACGATTCTTCCAGCCTACCTAATCAAAACCCCCAAATAAAAAAATTAAATTTAAAAAAAAAAAGAAAAGAAAAAGCAAACAACCAGCCTACCCAGTAGACCAAGCAGGGGAGAGTCAATCCTCTGAACTAATATGCACATAGGACTTCTTCCCCAATTAATAAGAACGAAGACATTTTACCATGCATGTGATGTGCCAATCAAATTGCAGAGAACCAACACAATAATTTGGTGCATTCCTTGGTAAAACATACCTTGCTTGGAAATTCCTTTTTTTCTCCTTGAATATCATAGCATAGCCATCCCTACACACAGCAGACCCCATTCACGAAATCTTTCGACATACAACAGATTATCAGATTAGACATCCCTACAAATAGCAGCCCATTCACCTCACAGACAAAGAACAGAGCAGCACATCTCTGCAACTATCCATACTGCTCCATAGTAGAACAAAAAAAAGAACAACGGTCTGAACAAAAACCATTCGCATCATGTCCAAGGGTGTGCGAGTATGCTGAAAGACAGGTCCTATTTTCTTGTACATACATTATGCATCTGCATTAAACAACTTCAACTCTATCATAACTTAAGTAACCTATTTTCTTGCTATTATTGTCTCAAAATCAATGGTTACTTCATTTAGCATATTTAAGAGCTCATGATATATCACAACTTGAAATGTAATAAAAACCGAAGATTAAATAATAATAATAATAATAATAAATAAATAAATAAATTCTTTTCATTTATATGCTTGTCTCTTCTACAGAAATTTACAAAATCCTCTTAATTCTTTACGGATATCAATGTGAACGTTTACACAATATTTATACCCAATTACAAATCAAACCAAATATCAAGTTACTGGGCAGTTTCCTAGTGACTTAACTCAAATTTGTCTGGTTAAGTTGACTCAGCCAAGTTTTAAGGTGCCCTAGAGAGTTTAGAACTATGCTTGGGGTTCCAAATGAGCCTCAAGTTGATAAATTTAATTAGGTTGGTTCCAAACTTACCAACTTTGGCAACACTTGAATTCCTTTTTATTTTTTTGGTTTAACGTTAGATGAAGCCATCCTAAGCTAAATTAAATATTTAAATCATGAAAGAAATGTCATTTGATGATTTTACCAGACATGGTGTACTGTGTGACAGTAGCATAACACTTCAAGATCATTGTAGATAGAGGTCCGAGTTCAAGCATGGCCTTTCATCAATACAACCTAGTCCATTCCCACTTTGCCCAGTAGAAAAGCATCAAGTTCCAATCCGAATCCATCCGGCTAGCCAAGTTCCCATTCCTACATAGTTAAACAAGCTTCTCTTGTTGGGTATTTATGCATATCCAAACACCCGCCTAACAAGCTACTCTTGGGCCTCAAAACTCACGCACAAGCCCACACAACAAGCCTTTTTAACCTTAGCCAAAATCCAGCCAAAGTAGGTTGGACACAGACCATGCATGGATTATACTAGTAAAAATCAGGTTGTAGCTAGAGCTATGTGTTCTATCCAATTAATAATTGAGTTCTACAATAACCCCAAATCCAGATCGCTTGGGGCTAGGTTTGGACTACGGCTGCAACTTGGGTATGGGTCAACCCAAAACCAATTGATCCAACCCGAGTTCAGGTTGGGTTGGGTCTGGTTGTCCAGGTCCTTGGGTTGGGTTTGCATTAAGCAAATTTGGTTTGGGTTAAGTCAGGTCGGGCACCTTGTGCTGGAATTATTTAGTTCATTTGGGGTTTAGGTCCTCTTAAGGTCAGGTTGGGCTTAAGTTTGACCCTTAACCTGACCCAACCTGCCAACCTAGTTTGGACCTATCCTAGATGCGCTTGGGTTGATCTTGAGTATGAGAACTTAGGCCACCGTCTAATTGGATCGTATTTGTGTTTGCAGACTCAAGGCCTAGGCCAGCCTGACCTACTGAGCATTTGTGGACCGGAGCCTGATTTATGAAATCATGTTTTTGGCTGGGCTAGCAATAAGACACTTAGCTGTTGCGCTGGAACCCACGTGCTTCAGCTTAGCGGAGTTGGGCCTATTGGCAACTCTAATGTGCAGTATGTGTAAATTGATCTGGTAGTTCACCTTAGCTGTGGTAAAATGTACTTAGTTTTTGGTTTCCAGATAAAGGGCCGAGATCCTGCACACATTCGCAACATGGTTGTGTAGGGTACTTTCGTTTGGCTTGATCACATGAACGAATGTGAATAGGGTTCCTTTCTCTCATAATTCGTTTTCCCTCTGTTGCGCCTAATGCGTAGGATTCAGTGATCCAGACCATTTATCTGTGAGTCCCAGCAGGGACGAGGTGTGCTGCAGAAATCTTCCATAACGAAAGATCCTAACTGTTCAATCTTTGGACCATCTTTTGTTGAATGTGAACAGTTAGTCATTCTCCAATAACGGTCATTTTCTAGGCCACTGATCCATGGATCAGAATCATCCAATCTACAAAGTTTTCGAGCTGTTTATAATGAACCTATAAGATCAACGGTTTGGATCATGGAACCCTAACGGATGAAGAGCATTCAACCGTGGGGAAATTATTCAAATTCCTGAAGTGCAGGAAATGCCGTTGCTTTTAAATGAGAAAGAAAGGAACGTCATCTCTTTAGACCGACGAAATTTCAAAGGAAATAGAAGGGGCCATTGATACCCGTTCACAAACCAAGTGTGCGCATCTGAAACAATCCAAACCGTCCAAAATATGTCTGTCCTCAGATGGTGCATTTCTATCAAATCCAAATCTCAGCCTAACAGGCATTTGCTCGTTGAATTTGAACGGTTGGATTTTTTTATGTTAGACATTTTTTTTCAGTACTTCTCCAACAGTAAAATTTAGCATGATTTTTTTTTTTTTTTTTTTTTTTTAATGTTTCACGATTTGGACGGAATAAGTTAAGGGCATCATTCCACCTGTGCACAATGTCCGGACGCAGATTAGCTAGTGACCCTGCCACTCAATGGCTTGTGGTCAGTGCTATGTGGGCCCCACCATAATATATGTGTTTCATCCACTCTGTCCATCCATATTTATCAGATCATTTTACCATAAGAGCCAAAAAACCGAGATAAATCCAAGTCTCAAGTGGACCACATCACGGGAAACAATGTTGATGGAATGCTGCCATTAAAAACTTCTTGCGGCCCATAAAAGCTTTGCATGAAGCTGATATTTGGATTTTTATCCTTCATGCAGGAATGTATGATCTAATCAACAGATTAAATGTCAAATAAACATTAGAGTGGGCCCTAGGAGGTTTTTAATATTGGACATTCAATCACTACTGTTTTCCTGTGGTGTGGTCTATCCGAGATTTAAAGTTGTCTCATTTTTGGGGTAACACCCTTAAAATGATCTTTAAAAAATGGATGGATGGCGTGGATAAACAACATAAATCATGTTGAGGCCCACAGAACACCGGCCACTAGGCAACCGGCGAGTGGCAGCGTCACTACCCAAACTGCATCACATAGGACTAACATTACACTCAGGCAGCATTTGATGGACGCGGCTTTAGTGGATCCTCGGATTCACAGAGGTCAGTGTATCACAGAGGTCAAATCTCCACGAGAATAAAGAGCTAAATGTTACAAGTACTAGTCTCTTTTTTAGTGGCCCCACATGCATAACCTTGTGGAGTCCACGAGCCACACTGACCATTAAGTGGCCCCACATTACACTCAGGCAGCATTTGATGGACGCGCAGTTATTGTCCACGTATCAAGGCCCTTAATAAATATCAACAACCATGAATTCGGCTTGATTCTAACCAACAAAAAGAAAAAAGAAGAAAAAGAAAAAAGAAAAAAAGAGAGCTTCACTGACCATTGGGCTCAAAGAGTACCTTCATTGGCCCACTTAAACTTATTGCTTAAGTGGGCCCGCTTGCCTTAGTGCTCACGAAGGTTTGCATGTGCATCCGAAATTATGTTGGCTGTCCACCACGGATCCAGCTGAAGGTATTTCACACACACAATTGTTCATTAAGATTGCACTCACCTATGTATCAGCACTGTCCACATTTGGCCTGAGATGGGGCACAAAATACTTCAATCTACATATATCACTGTGAACATGCATCACGATTGTTAAGTACCTGATCCAGCTATTCATGTACAGCTTGTAGGGGTGTCAATGGTCCAAGTTTGAGCCCGGCCCGCTAAGCTCAAAGGTGAACGTTCCTAATCCATCTACTGATCAGGTGGGTCGCACGTGCATAAAGAAATACATGCTGCCTAACCAATGTCTGGAATGGATATCTTCACATGTACACATTAGTCAGGCTACTCAGCATGCGGATTGTGTGCTGAGTAAACTCTGTGATGTCCATTGCAATGTATTTGTTCTATCCATGCTCTCCATCCGTTTTAGAAGCTCATTTTAGTGCATGAACTCAAAATTGAGGTATATACAAAACTCAAGTGGACCACAACACAAGAAATAGTGGGAATTGAACACCTACCATCGAAAAATTCTTGGGGGCACGTAAGTTTTGAATCAAGATATACTTGTTTTTTCTTTTTTCCTTTCATCCATGTCTGGCTGACCTTTGAATAGGTTAGATGACAAATAAACATTATTGTGGGCTCTAGGAAGGTTTCAATGGTGGACGTCATTATCTCCTCTATTTCCTGTAGTGTGGTCTACTTGAGCTTTGGATATGCTTCAATTTTGGGCTCATGCCCTAAAATAAGCTGATAAAATGGATGAATGGTGTAGATAAGACACACATCATGGGGGTCCAATTTGTCTATCGGGCAAACATGGTGTGTATATTTCATTAAACCGGTGATTACATGTGATTCAAAATGATAAAATGAGGATAAAAAGATCAGCCAGATAAGGCATGAACTTCGATGTTTTGGGAGCAATTTTATATGATACACATTGTTGCGGCGGAACTGAGTTTTATGAGGCCGATCCTTTGTATGTACGGTGAATATGATGGTTATTAGGTGATGAATGCAATAAATTTTTATTGGGAAACCACACACTTTTACTTTGCATTTGCAAATTAATGAAATTAATAATATAAAAGATTTAAAAGATGAAAATTACTTCTAATACAAATAAGTAAATCATCAAACATTAGGATGTAAGAGACATCAAGATTGTGAAGGAAAAAACATCGTGACTTAGTTCGGCACAAATCTATTATAATAGAAATAATGAAAGTATAATCATCAAGACACAACAATACCCAAGCCATGTTACCCAAATATAAATTACAAGCAACAATGAAAAATTAATAATTTTTTCACCAATTAGAGATTGTAGAAACCCTCAACACAATCCTTGGAAAAGACAATCGATGAAGCCAACATTGTAAATGGACTGTCATGAACTCGGATACAAAATTTTCAGTAGTAAGACACCATTGATCTTCTTCTCTTATAAAACTACAATTTTCTCTTCTCCTTCTCTTTTTCTCCAGGAAAGGAAAAACACACTTTGAATTGCTAGAATCTCTCTTCACAAAAGCTCATTTTATCTCATTTTTTTTAAGCCAAAAGACCAAAATACCCCATTAAGGTCATATGGACAAAAAACTACTTAATCCACACATGTGGGTCCCACCTCTACGTGACGATGCACTCCAAAGTGCTTGGGTGTTGTAAGTGTCGTAGACAATTCATACACTTGCAGATTGCCAATGTTGGGGGACATGAGATAAGAGAAATGAGCCAGGTTTTTAGGGCTCCATGGTTTTCCAAACGTTGCATAGAGAGAGATGGATTTGGGGGGCTTTTTTGTTTTCCAAATGCAATAGAGAGAGTTATGCAACAATCATTATATCATGATTTCGGAAAAACAATGATTTGGAGAGAACTTTGCCCTCCTTTTCAGAGTTTGGATTGTTTCAGTAAAACTCCCTAAGCAACAAAGAGAGAGCAAGAGACGGGCCTAATTGGGCTGATGTGCTTTTGAACATATACCCAATTTATAAGCTGACTTGAAAATTGCTAATATGTCATCAAAGAAAGCATGCAATTAGCAACACCATCACCCATGCACTTCCAATAAATACTTTAACTATTTAAACCATATAATGGTGTTATGTTGCTGTCCTGGGAGAATTTTTTTCCTTTTCAAAATTCATGTGTGGTATATGAGGTTTAGTAAGACCACTTGGCGATAGAGTGAATTAAAGGAAAACATTCGGCATGGAAAAGCAAATACCTGTCATTAGGAGGTAGAATATTCACTCCTATGAAGAAAGGAAGCTCTCTCATAATTACACCCAGACCATAGCTCAAGTGGTAGACTGAGTGAAAGATACCTCGTTTCAATACTGAGGTCTTGGTATCGATCCCTAGTGGGGGTGCTAACAGTGAAGTGTGAACTGACAGTGGGGTGTACTAACCAGCTAATGAAAAAAATAATAAAAAAAGCTCTCTCAAAATTGCCATTTTACTTCATGTCATTGATCAAAATAGTTCTCATTTGGTTAACTAGAAGGAAGCCTGCCATCCTCAGGACGATGGTCATTAGAAGGAAGCCTGCGATCCTCAGGACTTGACAATCATCAATTGAGCACTCCTCGTCAAGTGGTTACGGAGGTTTGGGAACGAAGATAACTCTCCGTGGAGACAAGTAATTGTCATAAAGTATGGCATGTTATGACAGTCTGTTTGATATCCTAGCAGAGTATGACAGTCATAAGCATGAACTAAGCAGTCGGAGATACGGCATATATGTAACTCAAATTAAACCATGTGAATTGTAGAACCTGTTGCAGATAGGTCATAGAACCCAAATTAGATTGGTTTAATTATTTCTTTTTCTTTTTCTTTTTTTTTTGTTAAGAAAAGTGAGAGCACACCACCTGTAACATTAAAAAATCTGTACAATGCATTCAGGTGGACGCCACAAAAAGGACCTCACCTTTATACGGCCATGCACTAGGTCTGACAGGGATGGACCACATGCCAAAACCAGACCAAAATAGGAAAAGTACAAACTTTCCAGCCTCTGTAAGCAGGGAACAAGAAGAAGAAGAAGCCTTCCCAATAGACCAAGCACAGGGGAGAATCAATCCTATGAACTAGTATGCACATAGGACCTCTGCCATCATGTATCATAGCTATGGGCGTGCCAGTTTGCTGAAAGACAGGTTCTGAAAGTGGCAACAACTAGTTGCCTGACGCTATGTTGGAACACAACTGAAACTTGCAGCCTAACCTTCAGATGATACCCGACCACTGGAAGAACATCTCCCACCCTGATTTTCAGATGAGTCTCACCTCTTTTTTTATTCAACCAAATATATATATATATATATGTGTGTGTGTGTGTGTGTGTGTGTGTGTTATATAATCATTCGGGTGGGCTCCACAAAAAGGAACAGGCCACACGTATCATCGTATAAAACTGCTATACAGCACCAAAAACTGAGACAAAATCAGCCCATCCACAGGCTTTCCAAACCAATAAATAAATAAATAAATAACTGAAAAAATCTTGAGGGCTCACACTTTCACGCTTCCCAACAGAAAGTTGACTATTTGGATTTCAACCTTCTATTTAGAAGTAACCAACTGGCCAGGTAACACATCAGTTCCATCAAATTTTTGTTCTCGACCCATGTAAAGTGGGGCCTGATTTACACAGTTCGGTTCTGGTTACCTCTTTGCCACATCACGATTTCTGTGTGCATGCATATGAAATATCACATTCTTCCATCCTAGGCATATTGCCAATGAATTTGTAGTCAGGCCCCATTAATTGCCCAGGCATAGACTCAGTGAGAGTCAATTCTAATAAGAAAATGCGAACACTTGTAGGTAAAATATAAAGTGCATAAATTTCATAAATATTGTATTCAAAGGGCATATTTGTAATTACACCCATATAAAAAATTACTTTAATGCCCTTAATATGTGAAGGTTAAATCAACTTATTGATGATAATTTCATAATTTATAAGGACAATTACATAATTTCATAAGGGCAATGAAAGAAGACTTGGTTTTGAATAGTATACATTACCTCTTCTGAAATTTATGCAGTACAACCTTGGCGGGGAGTTTATATAAGGAGAGCAGATTGTTTTAAGTTAGGGGGAGGTGCATTTAGATGGAATCCTTGTTTTCCCAGGAACCTAATGGAAACAGAAATTGAGGATTTTGTCTTACTACAAGAAAGGAAAATTTATCAATGTTGATGAACTCGAAAAAAGAAAGATGATTCTCATAAACGGCTGCATCTTATGCCCAAACGTGCCATTATCTTTCTCCACTGTGAATTTTCATCCGTTATATGGAGGAATCTTGGGACCTTTGGGATGCATTGGGTTATGCAGAAATTGGTTTTGTATCTATTCCAGGTATGGAAGGTATCACATTCGATGAAGGGAGAGCTATCCAGTGGTGTTTGGTGATCCTAGCCACACTTTGGTAGGCATGAAAGGAGCAAATTAATAGGATTTGTAGCAACAAAGTGTAATCAGGTGTCATGGCATTTAAGAGGGCAAAACTCTTGGTTTTCATTGTTATAAGGGTTGTAAACTGCAAGACACAGTCAATACTTAGCGATAGGGTGACTTGGGGTGGATAGGAATGACTTCTCGTCCATCCTATCACAGGATCGCTGTAATTTTTTTTCAATATTATGAATTAAACAATTGGCTAAGTTTTGTTGTCCCTGCATTTGCCACATCAACTGATGGACAACCTGATAAATTGACTGGCCTTATTTTGGGGAGGACATTATCTAGTGGGAAACACCTGATGGACAGCTTAAATCTCATACCAATTTGCCATGTTAGCACATGTAGAGCCATCTAGATGGGCTTCCTAGTACATGCGCATGGGCTTGTTGGATAATATGTTGAATTAAATAAACTATAAAAATCGAGAACCAAAAAAAGGAAAATAAATTTAGAGAAAGAAAAACTTATTGAATTGAGTCGAGGCGTGACTGAGTCACTCGGCTTGAAATCGAATTTGCTCCCCGTAGACATCGTCCCAAGTGCAACAGGTTTTCAGAACAATTGACCTCCAGGATACAACGACTATGACCCGGTCTCAGCGGTGCACTCACTGTACACGGGCTCGAACCACTTGCAGTTTAATCCGAAAGTGATGAGTTGACTCAGCAATGAACTCAGTAACAATGGTAAAACCGTATCAGAGAGAGTTTTATAAGACAGAGTATTTTCATATATTGAAGCTGGAATCGGAAGTCCATCTATAGACTCCGAAATGGTGCATAAGCACCCTTTACAAAAGGTTAGGTCCGTTGGGTTTAAACCCAACAGGGGCGACCGACCGGAAGAGAAGCATCTCTCTGGTTTAAAACGAAAAAGCGCAAGTGCGAGTACATTCTCGCACATACAGTCCTGCTAGTACTCATACACACACACCCACGCAAGTACACTTACACCGCACCCACACCCGCGCCCAGCCCAGCCCGTCCCGTCGCGCACGCGGACGCGGACACGGACTCGGACTCGGCTCGGCACGGCTCGGCTCGGGGCGCGCGCGCGTGTGTGTGGTCAATGACATAGATTAGAGCTATTGGCATAGCCCCCCCACAGGACCAAATTCACATGCCCCCTGAAAGGGGCTCAAGCCCTGGACAAAAAGCCTATCATATAAACAAGAGAATTTCTTTTGTCAAATCCGATGTGGGACAAAACCAACACCTCAAAAACATCAAAATTTTAAATGTGAAGGGAAAATACTGAAATTTGAAAATTCAAATTTTTAACATTATTTTAAAACAAATACAAAAATCCCCCACATGTTTTAAAATAAAATACTTTCGGATTAAAGCGAAATATTTTTGCAATGATGCCGGTGTCACCATAGACTTGAACCGACATTAGAGTAAGCAAGACAGGTCTACAGGAATCAGGTGACACCATAGTCTTGAACATGAATCCTTTTAATATAGATCGCAAGTACATGCCACTCACACAACTCTTCCTCTGCAAGTGATTCTCTAGTTCGGTGCGTTTCGACCAACACCATTACCTGAATTTCATGAGTGCTCTAAAGAATTTGCCTAGATTCTCATAGGAAGCGGCCTCCACCTCCACACTCATATAGGTGAATTCAATCAAGTGTATGCAGCAACTGTATATACCACCAAATATATGGCTATAGATCCATTAATAGTTCTACAAACTCATCCTTCTGCATTGCTGCTCGCACTGTACACCATAGAAGGGGCTCATATAACTCAGCGCAATCGTCTACCTCGTGTCTTTTTGTTTACCCATTGAACCTATCTCATGGGATCTCTACTTGTATAGGTTGGGTTACCGACACTGGCAGCTCATATATTAGGCTCAGCCTCATTCTCTTCGATGTATCATTGACTAACTTTTTAGATAGTACTTTGGTTAGAGGATCTGCTAGATTCTTTTATGACCTCAAAAAGTCAATAGATATGACTCCATCACGCAATATATGTTTCACTATATTGTTTCTGAGTCTAATATGCCTGCCTTTTCCATTATATATTTTACTTTTTGCTTTCGCTATAGCTGCTTGACAGTCACAATGAATAGACACGGCCGATACAGGCTTTGGCCACAATGGTATATCAGCTAAGAGATTTCTAAGCCACTCGGCTTCTGATCCAGCCTTTTCTAAAGCAATAAACTCAGATTCCATAGTCGATCGAGCAATACATGTCTGCTTGGTGGACTTTCAAGAGACTGCTCCTCCACCCAAAGTGAAGACATATCCACTAGTGGATTTTGTCTCATCTGAATCACTGATCCAGTTAGCATCACTATATCCTTCTAATACAGTAGGATAACCATTATAATGTAAACCATGCGTCATATTGCCTTTTAGGTATCGCAAAATTCTAGACAAGACATTCCAATGCTCTTTTCCAAGGTTATGTGTATATCTACTTAGCCTTCCTACTGCAAAAGTTATGTCAGGTCTAGTACAGTTTGTTAGATACATGAGGCTATCAATTATTCTGGAATACTTCAATTGAGACACTATTTTCTGTATTCTTCATGAGAGTCACACTATAATCATAAGGAGTACTGACAGGTAAACAGTCAAAATAGTTAAACTTTCTCAATATCTTCTCAATGTAATGAGATTGTGATAATATAATAACACCAATTTTCCTGATTACTTCAATACCCAAGATCCTCTCCTAAGTCTTTCATGTCAAACTTAGATGACAAGAATTTCTTAGTTGCATTAACTAATTTAATATTATTTCCAAAAATAAGCATGTCATCAACATAAAGGCATATAATAACATAATCATTTTCAGAAATTTTACTATATACACATCTATCTACATCATTTATATGATAACCATTTGATTTTAAAACACTATCAAATTTTTCATGCCATTGTTTAGGAGCCTATTTTAAACCATATAGTGATTTAATTAGTCTACATACTTTATTTTCTTTACCTAATATTTTATAACCCTCAGGTTACTCCATATATATTTCTTCTTCTAAGTCTCCATTTAGGAAAGTCGTCTTAACATCCATCTGGTGTACCACTAGTTTATATATGGAGGCTATCGCTATTAAGACTCTAATAGTTGTAATCCTAGTTACAGGAGAATATGTATCAAAGTAATCTATTCCTTCCTTTTGTTTAAAACCTTTCGCTACTAATCTAGCCTTAAACTTATCAATAGTCCCATCTGGTTTTAGTTTCTTTCTAAACACTCATTTACAGCCTATTGGTTTGTTACCAGGTGGTAGGTGTACAAGTTCCCAAGTATTATTAGATATAATAGATTCTAACTCATCATTTATTGCTTCCTTCCAAAAGTTTGCATCTGGAGAGTTAATAGTTTTTAAATAAGTTGTAGGATCATCTTCTACTAAGAATGTGAAAAAATCATCTCCTAGGTTAGTTTCTTTTCTAATCCTGACACTTTTTCTTAGTTGTATCCCTTCTACTACTTTCTCGTAGGCATTTTTACTAGTAGACGCAATATCTGATTCATTAACTTCTTCTATTCCTATATATCTAGATTTCATACGGAATACGTTCTCAAAGAACTCTGCATCCCTAACTTCTATAATTGTATTAGGATTTAGAATATTATCCTTAGTTTTTAAAACTAGAAATCTATAGGCCTCACTGTTTTGTGCATACCATATAAATACACAGTCGGTCGTTTTACGACCCAACTTTCTTTTTTTAGTTTCAGGTAATCCTACTTTAGCAAGATACCCTCACACTTTAATATATTTATAACTAGGAATATATTCTTCAAAATTTCATATGGTGTTTGTTCAGAAGATTTAGATGGAATCCTGTTTAGGATACAACAAGCAGATAGAATTGCTTCTCCCCACATATTTGAGAGTAAGCCTGAACTATTTAACATGACATTCATCATTTCTTTTAGAGTTCTGTTCTTACATTCTGCTATTCCATTCTGTTCTGGTGTATAAGGTGCTGTAGTTTCGTAAATTATTCCATTCTTTTCACATAATTCTCTAAATTGAGAAGATTCATATTCACCTTCTCTATCTGTTCTAAGTCTTTTAATTTTTATATTTAATTAATTTTCAACTTCAATTTTGTATTTAGAAAAAGCATCTAAAGCTTCATCTTTGTTCCTTAACAGATATACTCTAGTGAACCTAGAGTAGTCATCTACAAAAGTTATATAATATCTTTTTTCACCTCTAGACATGTGATTTCTAAAATCACCTAAGTCACTGTGTATTAACTCTAATAGAACAGATAATCTTTCTATTTGTTTAAAGAGTTTTCTAATGAATTTTAATTCTACACATGTTTCACATTTTTCAAACTCTTCATTAGATATATTAGGTAATAAACCTAATCTTTTCATTTTCTTTAAAGACGTCACATTCAGATGACCTAATCTACTATGCTATAGGTAAAAAGGTTCAACGATATAAATAGAACTAGATGTCTTCTTATTATCATTGAATACATTTACAATGAATAAACCATCGCTACAGTACCCCTTACCAACAAAGGTTCCATTTTTAGTCATTACAAGCTTATCTGAATCAAATACTAATTTAACACCAGCCTTATTGAGGAGCGAACCAGAGACCAAGTTTCTTCTAATGTCAGGCACATGTAGGACATCATTCAACATTAGAGTCTTTCCAGAAGTAAGTTTCAGAAGTACTTTCCTTTTCCCTACAACTGGAGACGTTCTAGCATTTTCCATGAACACCTGTTCATCATCTCTTGATACTTGGTAGGAGGTAAACATGCTACGATCCTTGCACACGTGCCTAGTTGCACCAATGTCTAGCACCCACTCCAAGTTGTTTACAAGGAAGACTTCTGACACCACAGCTACTACCATGTCAGACTCATTACCTGTTTCTGTAAGATTAGCCTGCGGCTTATCTTTGTTTTTCTTAAGCCTACATGTTTTAACATGATGCCCAGGCTTTCCATAGTTGTAGCAGTTTCATTTTTTCTTAAATTAATTATTTGCATTCTTCTTTTTGAGCCTGCATTCATTTGCATAATGTCCAGGTTTGCCACGGTTATGACAGTTGCCATTTTTCTTATTATTTGTGCGACTTGATTCCACAAGATTCGCCTTTGAATCTATCTCATTTTTATTTTCTTTTTGGTCTCTGATTCTATTGGTCTCCTCTATTCGTATATGTACGATAGTGGTTTCCAAAGAAATACCATTCTTCTTATGTTTCATTCTATTTTTATATTCTTTCCAGAAGGGCGGTAACTTTTCTATTAACGCTCCTGACAGAAACACTTCATCCAACTTAATTCCTTCTATAAATAGTTCGTGAATTAGACCTTGAAAGTCGTGAATCTGATTTATGACAGATTTATCGTCTGTCATTTCATAGTGAAGGAAATTAGCAATTGCATGTTTCTTAGCTCCTGCATCTTCTAATATGTATTTCTTTTCTAAAGTAGTCCATATATCTTTAGCAGACGCGTAAGAAGCATACACATCATATAGTTCATTGGATAAAGAATTTAGAATATAATTTTTACAATTATTTTCATCTGTTACTTCATTTTGATTTGCTGAATCTATAGTAAATGATTCAGATAAAATGTATGAAACTTTCAGGGTGGTCAGAGCAAACATCAATTTCTGTTTCCACAGTTTAAAGGATTGTCCAGCGAACGATTCGATTTTGGCTAACTCAGTAAAAGCATTTACTGTTGCTGTATCCATAGTCTATGTAATTCAAAAAATTCGATTTCAAGATTGTTGGATAATATGTTGAATTAAATAAACTATAAAAATCGAGAACCAAAAAAAGGAAAATAAATTTAGAGAAAGAAAAACTTATTGAATTGAGTCGAGGCGTGACTGAGTCACTCGGCTTGAAATCGAATTTGCTCCCCTTAGACATCGTCCCAAGTGCAACAGGTTTCCAGAGCAATCGACCTCCAGGATACAACGACTATGACCCGGTCCCAGCGGTGCACTCACTGTACACGGGCTCGAACCACTTGCAGTTTAATCCGAAAGTGATGAGTTGACTCAGCAATGAACTCAGTAACAATGGTAAAACCGTATCAGAGAGAGTTTTATAAGACAGAGTATTTTCATATATTGAAGCTGGAATCGGAAGTCCATATATAGACTCCGATATGGTGCATAAGCACCCTTTACAAAAGGTTAGGTCCGTTGGGTTTAAACCCAACAGGGGCGACCGACCGGAAGAGAAGCATCTCTCTGGTTTAAAACGAAAAGGCGCAAGTGCGAGTACACTCTCGCACATACATTCCTGCGAGTACCCATACACACACACCCACGCGAGTACACTTACACCGCATCCGCACCCGCGCCCAATCCTACCCAGCTCGTCCCATCCCGTCACGTCGCGGACGCGGACGCGGACGCAAGCCTATCATATAAACAAGAGAATTTCTTTTGTCAAATCCGATGTGGGACAAAACCAACACCTCAAAAACACCAAAATTTTAAATGAGGAAGGAAAACACCGAAATTTGAAAATTCAAATTTTTAACATTATTTTAAAACAAATACAACAGGGCTTAGCGAAGCTCTTGATGTAATGTATCCAGTGTCGGACACATGCCACACGGTCAATCTGGAAAACCTAATAGCTTGGCATTCGATTCAAGTATTCTTGTATGTAATAAAAATGACTTTGCATATCCAGATGTGTTTGATTACTCTTATCAGGTTCTCCAGGATTTTCATGTCCATCACATGCTCTGTCAGGCACCTGTATGAGCTTCTGTCTTAAGTTTGAAAAAGTAATGCTCATGCTTTCTTTTGTCCATGTCCATAGGATAATTAGCCCGTTGCTTCATGTTGTTGCAGGCAATAAATGTCTCTTCAGTCTCTTTGAAGCAATTGTGCACAATTTAAGAGAGGAGAATGGTTTGGACATCATTGGAGCTGATAGCCTGTCATGCAAAAGCCATCCTCAGAATTTCACTGGACAATGCCCACCAAAACATAATTCAATTGAAAAGTACATCAATGAATATTTGCATCAGTGGAGTTATTTGATACCCTAGCAGAGTATGACAGGCATAAGTATATCCACTGCGGATAGATCATAGCCCCCAAAATCAGAATGACTAGATTTATTTATTTATTTATTTAAGAAAGGTAAGAACACACCACCATTCAAGTGGGCACCACAAAAAGAAGTGGACCTCAGCCATCGGATGACACAACCCTTTCTTCTTTCCACAGCCAAAACTAGACCAAAAAAAGGAAAAGTACGGTTCTTCCAGCCTGCCTAATCAAAACCCCCCAAAAAAAAAATTTTAATTTTAAATTAAAAATTTTTTTTTTAAAAAAAGAAAAAGCAAACAACCAGCCTACCCAGTAGACCAAGCAGGGGAGAGTCAATCCTCTGAACCAGTATGCACATAGGACTTCTTCGTCAATTAATAAGAAGGAAGACATTTTACCATGCATGTGATGTGCGAATCAAACTGCAGAGAGCCAACACAATAATTTGGTGCATTCTTTGGTAAAACATACATTGTTTGGAAATTCCTTTTTTTTTTTTTTTTTCTAATTAGTATAGCATAGCCATACTTACAGAAGACCCCATTCGCGAAGTCTTTCACGAAGTCTTTCCGCATACAGCAGATTATCAGATTAGACATTCCTAAAAACAGCAGCCCATTCACATCACAGACAGAGAACGGAGCAGCACATCACTCCACATCAGCTCATCTCTGCAATCATCCATACTGCTCCATAGGAGACCAAAAAAAAGAACGACCGTCTAAACAAAAGCCATTCGCATCATGTCTAAGGTTGTGCCAGTATGCTGAAAGACAGGTCCTGAGCGGCAACTGGATCATTCTAGCCAATGTGGTTTAATGAACGTGACAAAAATAAAAAAATAAATAAATCATGTCAGTCCACTAATTAGATGGGTGAGAAATTGAGGACTAAAATGGATAGCCAAAGGAAACAATGGAAACAAATGGTCAACTATCTATGTTCAATGTATACACGTTGGCCACCTGATGAGTAGTCCTGCCGGTTCTTTTTGTGACAATGCATAAGATGGTTCGTTCTTTTTGGGACAATGCATAAGATGGTTCGTTGCAAAGTTTGCTGTCCTCCTTGGGTTTGTAAATAGTAACACATTTATTTAAATTATGGCTGTAAGTCAGGGTTATGGTAATGTACAATGGGTGCAGACTTATTCTTAACACAATTTTATTATTATTATTATTATTTTGTGGTTAGCTTGTTAGTACACATCCATTGTCAGTACACACTGCACTGTTAGCCAACCCCCACTAGGGATCGATACCAAGACCTCAAGTGTTGAAACAAGGTATCTCAGTCTACTAGTTGAGCTATGGATTAGGGTGTTGGACCGAAAGAAGTTCGAACAGAAGCAAACGTAATCCATCATATCCAGTCTCAGTCCTACTTTTCGAACTGTGAACATCTCCCGTAACTTTTGATCCATGTATCATTACGGGATGCATGACTTGTGAATTTTTAGTATAACAAGCCATCTGAGGTGAACAAACCTGCATAAGTGGGTCATATCAGTTCGGATGGCTAGAATAGACCTGCATAAGCGGGTCATATCAATTCATTTTGAATGAAAACACTTCCTTCCAGTTTAAAGCAGCAGATCAAGAAAAACTTGTTATTTAAATAAATAAATTGTTTTAAAAAAAAATTGGACATATCTCCTTTATTTTAGAGTTTTAGCATATGTTGTCTTCTTAGAAATTGATTCTAATTATGCTAGGAATCATCCAATATTATTAAATTAAGACTTTTTATTTTTAGTAAAATTTACTATTTCGAATAAAATCTAATTTATTCGAAATATGACTCATAATTAGGATTTTATTTTATCTTTATAAGTAATTTAATTGGAAAATCTGAGCATTATTTATTAATAAATTTCTGAATTTTTCTTTGTATCTTGTGGATTCAAGGTTTCGAAAACTGGAAGTTGACAGTGACCTTCCTCCTTACACCCTTCCCTGCGTCATATAGGGGATCATAACATCAATTCCCGTCCTTACAAAAGGACCATATGGTATGCATGCGTAGGGCTGTCCACAGGCCAATTCTGAAATCTTTACTGATCCGTTGGGCCTATTCAAAATTTTGAATTTGCTTGACCCAGGCACAATTCATCGACAGCCCTGGAATCGTGATTGTTTAGCTGGTGCCCTGCAATGGTTAGTGTTTGTACCATTCCAAGTCATCCCTATTAAAAGTTCCTTACTATTCGAATTCATCATTTCATAAGAGTAAACTCCGTTGAGTAATTACCACAGTTTTAAAACTTAATGCCTTGGCTCAGAAACTCTGCTGTGTCATCTTGGGGAGAAACAAAGACCTCTAGGCTATAACCCTGTTTTTGCTATCTATTTAGCCATTTTAGTTGCGTGCGCCTTTTTAAATATCTAATATTACTTTCAAGTAGTGTTTAATTTAATTATAAATATTGACCGGAGCTGTCTTCAGGTCAACCTGACTTGACTGGACATTGAGCAGAGTTTTTGGGTTTTTTTTTTTTTCTTAATGTGTGATCATAACCCCTCCAGGAGCATATTAGGGACTGCCCAAGCCTCACTAAGATGGTGCGGTGGTTATAGTGGGACCCACCTATATGTATTTTTTCTATTTACACACCGTTCATCAGTTTTAACAAATCATTTTAAGGCATGAGTGGAGAAAAATAAAACAGATCCAAATCTCATGCAGATCATACCATTAGAAATAGTAGTGATTGACCATTAAAAACTTCTTGTGGGCCACAAAAGTTTCTAATTGAGCTTATATTTTTTTCCCTTCATCCAAACTTTTGTAATATTATCAACAGGTTGGATGGCTAATAAAAATTACAGAAAAAAATTACTGTGGGGCCTAGAAAGTTTTTTAATTGTGTGGCATTCAATCACTATAGTTTCCTATAATATGATCCACCTTAGATTTGGATCTACTTTATTTTTGGGCTCATGGCCTAAATTGTTACGGAAAATTGGATTGACTGTGGATATACAATATATACATTAAGATTGAGCCTAGAGCCGCACTTAATGGAATCCCTAGATTTACCCTCTCAATTTGCGCTGTATACTTGGAGAAATGGCGAACATTCAACACACACGGGAATATGGTATACAGGTACGAGATTTGGGTTTGTTGTTAGGTCGGGCTGGGAATCAATAATTTGAAAGGGCATCACTAATGGTCTATACTGAACTTGCACATATGGTCCAGACGATGACTATCTCAGTTTTCAGAAGAATAGATGCTCACGTTGAAACAAATTGCAAGACAGCTCGGATATTAAACAGATGGAATGATACTTTGATGATGAAAGGTTTGGCTTAATCAATTTTGAATGCCATCGTTAAAAACTTCTTAAAGCCCATAACCAATTGATCCAACCCGAGTTCAGGTTGGGTTGGGTCTGGTTGTCCAGGTCCTCGGGTTGGGTTTGCATTAAGCAAATTCGGTTTGGGTTGAGTCAGGTCGAGCACCTTGTGCCGGAATTATTGTTTAGTTCAGTTGGGGTTTAGGTCCTCTTAAGGTCAGGTTGGGCTTAAGTTTGACCCTCAGCCTGACCCAACCTGCCAACCTAGTTTGGACCTATCCTAGATGCGCTTGGGTTGATCTTGTGTACCAGAGCTTAGGCCACCTACTAAATGGATCGTATTTGTGTTTGCAGTCTGATTTATAAAACTATGTTTCTGGCTGGGATGGCAATAAGACACTTAGCTCTTGCGCTGGAACCCACGTGCTTCAGCTTAGCGGAGTTGGGCCTATTGGCAACTTTAATGCACAGTACGTGTAAATTGATCTTGACCATTAGATATTCGTTAGTGATGTGTAAGGTTTTGTATGCATGTAGTTCACCTTAGCTGTGGTAAAATGTATTTAGTTTTTGGTTTCCAGACAAAGGGCCGAGATCTTGCATACATTAGCAACATGGTTGTGTAGGGCACTTTCGTTTGGGTTGATCACATGAACGAATGTGAGTAGCGCTCCTTTCTTTCAGAATTTATTTTTTTTACCCTCTGTTGCGCCTAATGCGTAGGATTCAGTGATCCAGACCATTTATCCGTGAGTCCCAGTAGGGACGAGGTGTGCTGCAGAAATCTTCCATATTGAAAGATCCTAACCGTTCTATCGTTGGACCATCTTTTGTTGAATGTGAACAGTTAGTCATTCTCTCATAACAGTCATTTTCTAGGCCATTGATCCATGGATCAGAATCATCCAATCTACAAAGCTTTCGAGCTGTTTATGATGAATCCATAAGATCAACGGTTTGGATCATGGAACCCTATCGGATGAAGAGCAATCAACGTGGGGAAATTATTCAGCTCCTGATGCGCAGGAAATGCCGTTGCTTTTAAATGAGAAAGAAAGGAATGCCATCACTTTAGACCGACGGCATTTCAAAGGAAATAAAAGGGGCCATACCGGTTCACAAACCAAGTGTGCATGAGTCGCGCATCTGAAACGATCAAACCGTCCAAAATATGTGTCTGTCGTCAGATGGTGCATTTCTATCAAATCCAAACCTCAGCCTAATAGGCATTTGCTCATTGAATTTGGACAGTTGGATTTTATTCATGTTAGGCTTTTTTTTTTCAGTACTTCTCCAGCAGTAGAATTTAGCACGATTTTTGAAAAAATAAAAATAAAAAATCATAAACCAACAATAATGTTTGAACGATATAGACGGCGTGAGTTAGGGGCATCATTCCACCTGTGCACAATGTCCGGAGGCAGATTTGCTAGTGACCCTGCCACTCGCCAATGGCTCGTGGTCAGTGCTATGTAGGCCCCACCATGATATATGTGTTTCATCTGCTCTGTCCATGCATTTTTATCAGATCATTTAACCTTATGAACCGAAAAAGTAAGATAGATCCAAGTCTCAAGTGCACCACATCACAGGAAACAGTGTTGATTGAATGCCACCATTAAAAACTTCTTACGGCCCATAAAAGCTTTGCATCAAGCTGATATTTGGATTTTTATCCTTCATGCAGGAATGTATGATCTAATCAACGGATTAAATGTCAACTAAACATTAGAGTGGGCCCTAGGAGGTTTTTAATACTGGACATTCAATCACTACTGTTTTCCTATGTTGTGGTTTATCCTTTGATTTAGAGCTGTCTTATTTTTGGGGTAATGCCCTAAAATGATCTGAAAAAAAAATGGCTGGATAGTGTGGATAAACAACATAAATCATGTTGAGGCCCACAAAACACCGGCCACTAGCCAACCGGCTAGTGGCAGCGTCACTACCCAAACTGCATGCCATAGTTCGTCGCACCGGCAGAGGACTAGCATTACACTCAGGCAGCATTTGACGGACGCCGCAAACAGCTTTGGTGGATCCTCCGATTCACAGAGGTCAGTGTCTCATAGAGGTCAAATCTCTACGAGAATAAAGGGCTAAATGTTGCAAGTACTTGTCTATTTCTAGGTGGCCCCACATACATGGTCTTGTGGAGTCCGCAAACCACACTAATCATGTGGCGCAGTTATTATCCACGTATCAAGGCCCTTAACAAATATCAATAACCATGAATTCGGCTTGATTCCAACCAACAAAAAGAAAAGAGAAGGAAAAAAAAAGAGCTTCACTGACCATTGGGCTCAAAGAGTACCTTCATTGGCCCACTTGAACTTCATGCTCAAGTGCGCCCACTTGCTTTAGTGCTCACAAAGGTTTGCATGTGCATCCGAAATTATGTTAGCTGTCCACCACAGAGCCAGCCGAAGGCATTTTTATCCATCTCTCTTTCTCACACACACACAATTGTGCATTAAGTTCTGTTTTCATTAGATTGCACTCACCTATAATCAGCCCTGTCCACATTCGGTCAGAGATGGTATACAAATGGCATTCAATCTACATATATTTGAAATGGGCTCTACTTAACCGTGAAATATCAAAGCATAGTAAAAAAAGGCCCACCAAAACATCCATTACAAACTGTCTTCATTCCGTTGAAGAAAAGCTTGGATCCAAACAGTTTTATTTGTGGTGGCCACTGAACGGGCGATTAAAAAGAAGGGCTACCTATTTATCGACGATTGTCCCTTTTAATTCCTTCTCCAAGTCTCCATTACTCTTAAAGTCACGGACCATTTGGACCTAATTTCTGGACGACATTGCAAGTAAGACGGCCCAATCTTGCACAACAAGTGAAATAAAAGACTTTGGTGGGCCCTTCCGCATATCGCTATTTGTAAGGGTGTCAATGGGCCAAGCTTGGGCCAGTCGGTTAAGGCCAATCTGCACATAATCAAGTCCAATGCAAGGGATATACCCTTCATCAATTTTCAGGGCCAGGATCGACCTAGCCAATTGGCCCAGCCTGAAAATTGATCAAATCCCTATTTCCAAAGATAATGTTCTTAATCCGTCTATTGATCAGGTGGGTCGCACGTGCATACAGAAACACATGCTGCCTAACCCAGGACTAGAACGGGTTTCTTCACATGTACACGCTAAGGCTACTCAGCACACCGATTGCTTACTGAGTAAACCGTGGGGCCCACTTTGGTGTATGTGTCTTATCCACACCGTTCATCTATTTTACCATATCATTTTAGGTCATGAACTTAGAATTGAGGCATATGGAGAGCACAAGTGAACCACACCATATAACATAGAACTTCTCCAAAGCTAAAAAAGACTTGGATATATATATATATGTGTGTGTGTGTGTGTGTGTGTGTGTGTGAATTCAAAATCTGAATAATCCATGTGAAGCAGGACCTCATGAAACCCCGCGTGCCCATTTTTTACTTTGATCTAAAACTTTGGTGAGCCATGAAAAATGAAAACATTTTCCTCCCTTGATTTTCATTTCTCTTTTCTATGGCCCATAAGAATTTTAGATGGAAGGTGTAAATTTGTCCCTTGGGGTTTCATGGGATTCCACATCACATGGACTGTTATATGTACAAGGAAATGGTTCTATGCGGTCGAGCTTATGGGAATTTCCCATGAGGTTGAGCTGTGTGGACCCCATCATGATGCATGTTGAACCCTACTCTTAGATAATTGCCCGATTATTTAATACAACATCTTATGAGTGATTGAATGGGTAATCATTCTTCTTAAAACTCAGCCATATATAGCCAATTTTGACATATATGCATGTCTTGACACTTGGTTAAAGTTATTCCCGCATAGTTAGTTTTGGTAAGCTCGTGCACGTAAGAGAGGATAACAACTACAACAAACAAATGATTGCTACCATCACTATCTCTGGATGAATTTAGAATAATGAATTGAAAATTTTTGGATGACTCACTAGTCAACTTTAAATCAAGGTGAAGATCATCATTGAAGTGTAATTTTGAGTTAAGAGCTTATTTATAATAGTAAAGAGAAAAGTTAAGGCTCCGCGGCAGCCAGGGTGATGTACAGGCTTCATCCATGTGGTCCATCCATTTTTTCCGAACCATTTTAAGATGAGAGCCCAAAAATGAGGCAGATCCAAGTCTCAAGTGGACCACACAGTGGGGATTGAATGCTCACCATTCAAAACTTCTCGCAGATCTGATATTTGTGCGTTCCCTTCTTCCAGGTAAATATGACCTTATGAACAAGTTGGACGGTAAATAAACATCACGGTGACACCAAGAAGGTTTCAACGGTGGGTATTATTATCCCCACTGTTTTGTGCGGTATGCTCCACTTGAACTTTGAATCTATCTCATTTTTTAGCTCATAACATAAAATAATCTAAAAAGATGGATGAACGGTGTAGATAAAAGACAAACATCATCGTGGCCCACAGAGCGCCTGCTTGGTCGGATTATCGTGCATACGGGGTAGGGACGCAATCCGCTTCCCATCGGACCATGGCCTTTTTTTTTTTCTTTTACACACGCACACACACCCCCACACACTCACGCCACACACGCACACCGTGGGATTTCACCACCATGGGTACTCGAACCCTTGACCCGGTGTTGAAACTCCAAGGAGTCTTCCACCCGGGTAAGAGTATGGAACCCCATCGGACCATGGGCTGAATGCCAACGAACTGGTTATATGCTAATACCTATGATCAGGTTCACATGGGACAAGTAATACTTTGTACACTAACGACATTTAAAAGAGATGTTCGCCTGTTGGACCTGCAATAAATTGGAAAATTGGACCGGAATAGTCTACTGTACCTTCCCAATCTCTCTGTCGATTCCACATTTTATATATATATATATATATATATATATATATATATATATATATATATATATAAATTGCAACTGACCTAACAGCAAAGATTGATCGAATAGATGAACTGGATTTTACATATAAAACAGGGAGGGACCAAAGACTTGCAATGGATTCCAGTCCCTATGAATGAGCCATTTACTGAAAATCACACTCGTCAGGTAAGTACTGTCAGTTGCATGTTGTCTTTTTGTAGGGTTTTATTTTTCCTAACTACCCAACTCTAGTTCTTCAAAGTAATGTTAAGAGAAGTCTTTAATCTGAAGTTCTTGAGGTCGTTCGACCGGTCGTAGACAGTCACGACTGGTCATGGGAGGCGCTCGACCGGTCGTAGGTTCGAACCCTGACACGACTCAAAGTATAGAGACATTGTGCTGATTTTTTCTCTGGTTTACGACCGGTCGTAGGAGAGCTACGACTAGTCGTAGGTTACACAGATTCGTTCCGCGATTTTGTAGATTGCGAAAATCTGTGTCCTTTCGCAACTGGGATGCGGAAGGAAAGTTGCCTAAACTATAAATAGGTGTTCTTATGGCTTTTCTAGGGTATGTGAGATGATTCTATGACTTTCTAAAGGTATTCTAAAGGGTCCTAAGGTTACGAAAAGGGTGTAGTAAGGGTGAGATTCGAGGTTGGTCGAATCGGGTAAGTCCTCTCTTTGTAATTTCTGTTTTTATAGTGGAGATCTGTCGCTTTGTGCCGTGATTTTTTTTCAAAAGGATTTTTCACGTTAAATCTGGGTGTTCTGTTAAATCTAAGGGATTAGTAATAATGGCGAGCACTAAGTATGAGATTGAGAAGTACTCAGGAAAAAATAATTTTGAGTTATGGAAAATCAAGATGATGAGTTCTTTAATCAAGTAAGGCGAAGATGATGCTCTTGAGGAGCGGAAGTCTACTATGACTGATGCTGAATGGAATACTGTTGATAAGAAAGCTTTGTCATCAATCCGTTTATGTCTCACGGATGAGGTTCTCTACAATGTCATGAGGGAGAAAACTGCGGCTAAGTAATGGACGAAGTTAAAGGATGTTTTGCGAAAAAATTATTTGAAAATTGCCTGCACTTGAAGCGACAGTGGTATAACTTCAAGATGGCAGAGGGTGGAGATCTGGAGGCTCACATCAGCAACTTTAATAAATTAGTTTGCAAATTGTTGGATATGTAAGAAGTAATGAAAGATGAAGAACAAGCATGTATGTTGCTGAATTCTCTTCCGGCGTCTTATGAGTCATTCAAGGACACTATGTGCAGCATGAATAAAACCTTGAGTGTCGACACTGTTATCTCAGCCCTTCAAGGGAAGGCTATGAGACAACTGAACAGCGACATGGGGACATCTTCTGATGCACTGTTTATAGTGGGTAGGAATTCTGGATAAGGTACAGGTTCTTCAGGTTCTAAATCCAAATCCAAGGGCAAGGGCAAATGAATGGTAAAGTGCTAGAACTGTGGGAATGAAGGACATGTGAAGAAGGATTGTGAAAATCCTAAATCGAAGCGAGAAGATTCTGAGGCTTCATGCAGGGAGGCCAACGTCGCCACGTCAGATGGATGTGATGGTGATGTTTTATCTGTGTCTTCGCTCAGACGGTCATACGATGATCATAAGGACGAGTGGATGTTAGACACAGGGGTATCGTTTCACATGACTCCTCATCGGAGTTAGTTCACCAGTTACAGAGAGTGCGATGGTGGACAGGTATTTATAGGCAATGACATTGCCTATAATGTTGTGGCTGTTGGTTCTGTGCGCATCAGGATGTTTGATGGGGTGGAGCGTACCTTGACAGATGTGAGGCACGTTCCTGATTTGAAGCAGAATCTGATTTCTCTTAGTGTGCTTGAGGCAAAAAGATGCAAGTACACAGGTATTGATGGTGCTCTTAAAGTATCTAAAAGGGCAGGAGTAATCATGAAAGCGCAACGACTCAGTAACTTGTACAGGTTGATCGGGAGCACTTCAAAAGGCGGAGCTGCAGTGAATGTAGAAGATTCCACCTCTGCTTGTGTGTGGCATGTTCACTCCCCAAGTGCAGGGTTGTGATGTAGTAATAACTCGGTAAGACCGAGGTCGAATCCCCAGGGACTGAAACTTGTACGTTATCTAAAACTAACTACAACTAGAACTAGAATAAGGTGAAATCTAAACTATTTGTGATTTGAGGAATAATTGTGAAATTATTATCTAAAACTTAGGAAATCAGAGATAGGAAACTAGGGATTCAGAGGATCCACTTGTAGAGATCAGGGAGGTCTTATGCCTGTTTTATAGAATTTAACTGAACTGTCATTGATCTAGTTTTCAAGAGATGAAAGGTATATGAATTAGAATGGATTCCATCACCAAACCATGCCCAAAAGACTATGGCAAATAATAAAATTAAACTAATTACCAACCCATCACATGTATGAAGGTTAGGAAGGGTACCGTCATCCGACCATGCCCAAGAGACTATGGTGAACAATAGGGCTTCCTGACGTCATACACATTAGAAGGAAAGAAAATATTCAAGAGCATTGCAGACCCATTGTAATTTCAGTCACAACAGACCATTAAAGACCAAAAAGCATTTCCTTAAAATCAAACTAAAACCAACTTCAATTCAAAAATTAAAATTAAATTAAAAGTATATAATCTCCCATCTCACTACAAGCTTCACCTCTTAGTCCTAGCTAAGAGGTTTAGCCAAACATGATTAGGCTAAACATCCTCTAATAAACAGTAGAAAAAAAATAAGAATAAAAACAATAGTACTCTCTCTTTGCTCAACGTTGCTCCACGGCTCAAGCTAAGATGAATGGCCCTCTCTCTCTCTCTTTGCTCTTTTTTTAAGGCTTGGAGTCGGCAGCAAGGATTGTACGTAAAGAGTCGCTGGAGGACCGACTCCAGTTCCGCAGCAGAAACCGAAAGTTTTTTTTTTTTTTTTCGCAATCTGATACAGCGTGCGTACGCTGATTTCGTGGTGAGGCCCATGATCAAGGCCGGAAAGGAAATCCACTCCGTCCATTAAATTTCCATCAGAATTTCAGTCAGAAGGGGCTGTTTTTTGAGCGCTAATCACACGGCCCACTTGATTTCTAAACCGGCCGTCCATATTACATTTAATGGGCTGAAAATTCCTCTTTGCGGTCGTTTGAAATTATGCTACCTAGGCATGCATTGTTGCTGCCACATGGGATGACTGAACGGGTCAAATCATCAAATAAGATGGTGAGTGGGACCCACAAAGATCGCCCGCAGGCTTTGTTTGCAAACAGAGCCTGCGCAATGCTGCGCTATGATGGTCGGAGGGGTCCATAGTGATGTTTTTGATGCTATCCACCCCGTCCATGGTAACCACGATGAAAAATCAGTAAGAAATGACTAGTTTTATATTAAGTTTGGTATGGCCCGCAAGATCATTTCCTTCACCGTCCGTCTGAGTTTGAACGGTGGACATTGCTTGATTGAATGCATGGTGTCAAAGGAAAAGCTTGATGAGCGTTGAGCCCCACCTCCGAACTCAATGGATGGTCCCGATCGAGGAATTGGATGAGGAGTGGGCCCCACTGAGAGGACCTGGCGTCGTGCGAAAGGACGCTGTTGCGTTCGTGAGAAATTTCGAGGAAGAAGGGAAACAAAATCGGTTTCTCCAATTCTGGTGCATGGCTGGTGTAAAGAAATTATGTACACGCATGTGTACATGTGGGATCCACTGTGATGTCCGTAGGAAATCTGCTCCGACCATCCTCCTTTTTATATCATTTGATGCATTAAGACCAAAATTGAAGCATCCTGAGGTACCAGGCGGGCCCCACTTAATGAATTAAGGGGCTGATCTAGCCGTTGGGACAGTTTCACAAGGATCAAACGGATGAAATTCGACGTGTACTGTTAATTTATGGTCTATTGGCCATGTATGAAGTTTCGAGCCGAACGGATGATGGAAACCCAGTGATCTTGCATTCCGGACCAATTTTAGGCCACTTACGATTTCGTTTCTCAATTTTCGCAGGTCTCTGGAGTGTGCATTCGTCGATCGTGGTCCCCTTGACTCCGTCCCTTGCCTTTGGTGTCATCAGAGCATTAAAACCATGCTTTAGGCACTTATTTCAGTCCAAGCTTGTAATTACACCTTGCAGCACAAACACGGTCAAAACGGGCCATTAAACAGTATCTTGTTCCTAAATCCAAGAAATAAATGGGGTCTGATATGCAATATCTGACCCTCAACATGGCATGTCGGGCATGACCACATGAGCGAGTAGGGCAGGAAGGCTGAGACGCGCGAACAGGGATACAGCAGGTGGAGCAGCTTCCTGTGAGAAGAATCACACGGCATGATCGCAGGATATCGGCGAGGTACATCGACAACTCCAATATCGCAGGAGGATTCATCTTCTATTCAGATGGCTCTGGGTGAGCCTGGTACTAAGAATTGAAAGGTGACTATGGGCGATGTGATGGATTCATTGTACCAGACCGACATATAGGAGCGGGTGGAGCTTCCAGTAGACCGGAGAGCGGTTGAATGCATGTGGATCTTCAGGAGGATATAGCATAGATACAGGGCAAGGTTGGTTGCGAAGGGTTATGCTCAGAGAGAAGGGATTGACTTCTTAGAGATATTTGCGCATACGGTATAGCAGGTATCTATTAGATCCGTGATTGGCACTGGTTGGCCAATGTGATCTTGAGCTGGAAAGATGGATGTGGAGTCTGCACTTCTGTAAGGGAAAGTGAAGAGCAGATCTACATGAAGTAACCAGAGCGGTTCGAAGTTAAAGGGACTGAGAAAAGACTTTGCAGGAGGTCGTGGTTCGACCTGTCGCCTAGGCAGTGGTTTGATTCCTTCATGGATGAAGGATCGGGAGGCTGTAAAGATGGTTCTTGGCATTAAGACTGAAGGAGGAGTAGGTTTTAGTAATCACAGGAGGAATACCTTGTGTGTAAGTATTGATCAAGGATGTGATGGGCCGAATAAAGCCGGAGAGCGTTCCCTACGTATCTCTCCTCAAGTTTTCCTCAGGATTTGTCCCAAAACAGATGAGGAAAAGCAGGATATGTCATGAGCCTTATTCGAATGCAGTTAGCAGTGTATGTCAGGGTCTGGATTACACCGGTTATTTCACAGGCTATCAGTGTTATGAGCAAGTACCCCGGCAAACAATATTGGGTAGCGGTGAGATGGTAAGAAGACTACGTCTTTCCTTTTGAGAAGACAGAAGCAAGGATGGTTGGGCACGTGGATTCTGATCCGACGGACATGCTCTCATAGATCGTTCCTTTAGAGAAGTTCAAGTTATGTGAAACTTCTATGGGATTAGCGATGGCGTAAAAGAAAGACGGAGTATGCACGAGAAACTATGATATGATGCAGAGATAAGAGAAGAAATCAATGAGCTACATGGTTGAAGATTGAAGACTTGATGAAGATTGTTAAGAGAAGTCTTTAATCTAAAGTTCTTGAGGTCGTTCGACCGGTTGTGGGATAGCCACGACTGGTCGTGGGAGGCGCTTGACCAGTCATAGGTTCGAGCCCTGACACGATTCAAAGTACAGAGACATTTTGCTGATTTTCTCCTTGGTCTACGACCAGTCGTAGGAGAGCTACGACTAGTCGTAGGTTACGCAGATTCGTTCCGCGATTTTGCAGATTGCAGAAATCTGTGTCCTTTCACAACTGAGATGTGGAAGGGAAGTTGCCTAAACTATAAATAGGTGTTCCTAGAGCTTTTCTAGGGTATATGAGATGATTCTATGGCTTTCTAAAGGTATTCTAAAGGGTCCTAGGGTTACGAAAAGTGTTTAGCAAGAGTGAGATTCGAGGTTGTTCAAATCGGGTAAGTCTTCTCTCTTTGTAATTTCTGTTTTCATAGTGGAGAGCTGTCGCTTTGTGCCATGGTTTTTTCCCGAAAGGATTTTCCACGTTAAATCTGAGTGTTCTCTTGTATGCTTGGTGCTATTGGATTGTTATCCTAGATCTAGATCTGTGTGATTCCGCAGGCCAAAATCCCCAACAAGTAGTTCAATCAGTGGCTATGATTATTCGCCAGGTATGATGTTTGGAATATACACCATCCACGGTGGGCCCAGACAATATATATGCTATGTCTACGGCTACTCTTTCCATATACATGGCTGGCATGTGATGCTACCTTATAACTAATCCCCATCTACATATATTATATGAGCCATGATGTAACAATGCATTACTATTATAACTGAACAAATGTAGGGCCCACCTGTTTGGCATAAGTTGCTTTGATTGCTTGTGGTCCAGCTATTTGAAGTTCTTATACATAATCTCGATTCTTTATTGCAATAGGCCCACAACGTTCAAAAGATATGCTCTAAGCGTATGCATGGCTATTGATTTATCTTCGACGTGGCAAACACAAAAATTTCTATGGTAGTCCTCGTGAATCTAATGGCTATTAGTTTATCTAATTTGGTAGAAGTAAAAAAATTTATACTGCTATTAATGTTCCAACATGATATACGTGTGTTGAATATGTTTATTTTCCGCACTTATTTAGTTGGGGCTCACTAGAATCCAACATGGCTTTTAATTTATTTTATTTTTTTATTTTTTATTTTTTTTTACATGCGCGTACACACCACAACCCAAGTGGGTACATGAACCCATGACCTTGATGTTAAAACTCTTGTCAGACCACCACTAAGACAATGGAACCCATCCAAGACAGCCAACTCTGCTGCAGAAGACAGAAGTTTAATTAACAATTGAGGCCCATCCAACAATCATACCATTTAAATTCACATGGTAAGTTTCAATGATTTTGAGAACTCTACTCAAGTTTTAATATTTATTATTATTATTATTATTATTTCAGGAAAAGTTCTTCCCTGCTCTTTCTTTAAAATCTTTTTTTTTTTCTCAGGTGTAAAGTAAATGGGGTGGTAGTGTTTGTTTTGGATTTTAAGTTGCTTGTGTATTTTGTTGAGATCATATTTGAATGTTTGTATCTTAAAAATAGCATATTGAGAGCCTATTGTATTATTTGATTTTATGAAGGAACATAAACTATTTCGAAGAAAAATAATTGAGTATACACCTCCTCTAGCAAAAAATTAGATTCATTGTTGCCCGTGGGATTGTGTGCGCGATCATTTGAACATGTGTGATGCCTCTTATTGCTTTGTCTTATTAATATTCAAATATTTTCTACACTATTGTTCTTAAACATATGATACAACCACGAAAGTACTATTTTGATAGGATGCAAGGCCCACATGACAGCTTCCACACAGTGAATGGGTTAATTATCATGTCTGATGACACATTTGTCAAAGACCTAGGCCATTCCACTAGCTACGACATATTGGAATATGTCATATGCCGTCCTATGCTTATTAAATGAGCCATCCACATAAGTTGAATTCGGGCTATAAGAGTATTTTCTGACCGCCTATCTCACTCCTTTTGATCTGATTGAATGATAGGCTAACACAATTATAATTCCACAAAATTTTCAGAGTGTACCCTACCCTACTTGGTGAATGACTCAAATATCTAAAGCCATTTGCCATTGTACAAAGCTCATATGTCAAAATGGACCTTTGTAAGGTGAAACTGTGAAAATGTTGTTGGATCCATGCAAACCAGCTTTAAATGGTAAGAGATATTGGGCATATTGGGAAACTAAGGGCCCCTTTACCACCATAAATTTGAAATCCTATGGAATTGTTTGGATTTTAGAACTGAGTGAACGTAAAATCATAAATTTATCGTGGGAGTTCAAAAGGAACTCTTTTAAGAATTTGAATTCCACTCAAATTCAAATCCTTCAAATTCCTTACTACCAAACAACCTAAATCCCCACACGTCCATCTTATTCACCGTCATCAAGGAGCCCTCAAATGGCTTTGTTCCTAGTCCTAAAATAAGAATATTTCCAAATGAATGGTGTGGTTTACACCAATTCAATGTAGTAGGGTGCAATCAAAGAGGGCTTTATTTATTATTCTTCCCTTAGTATTAAATTGTTAATAAAAGCCCATTTGGCTTGTATCACAGCTCATACATATTGTCCAAATGGTAGCTTGTACTTTTTTGTTAGTCGTGAGCACAATCCTAACCTCTAATTGATTGATATTTATTTGTTAAATTTAAACCATTAACTACTCATATCAGTGGCGCATATGTTAGACATGAAAGATTATGGTTAGTCTGGTTTCTCTAATTCTCTAATTGCAAGTTATGACTCATCTGGGGTTTGCTTCCTTACCTCAGTGGTAGACGCTGAGGAGTTTCAACATGAGGTCTTGGGTTCAATACCATAGGTGGTGAAATCCTACTATGGCGTGCATGGGTGTGTGTCGGGTGTGTGTTGGGTGCGTGTCTATAAAATTAAAACAATAAAAAGAAAAAAGAAAAAAAGAAAGGAAAAGTTATCAGTACTCATCTACAATAGGCCCTGAGTATGGATGGTATTGTTTTCATTTTATCCATTGACTTAGTGCGACCTATTATGGAGGGCCCACCGAGAGAATTGTTAAAGAAATGAAGCGTGGTGATTGGACAATCTATGCTGAAAAGCAATCTTCCGTAGATAGTTTTTTTTTTTTTTTTTCATGTATATATGTTTACCAAACATGTTATTTTTTTCTTTAAAGAAGCAAGAATTGTTTATCGCGTATATATAAATTCTACACTTCAACCAATCCATGCCAAACACTCCATAAGTTTATTTAAATTTAATCACTTAGATGGAGTTGGTGAGAGTTAACCTGACAACCTTAACATCTCCTGATTGTTGACACGTGGGGGAACACGATTCTACGTTGTGGGCCCCACATCTAGTGGAACATATGCAGTGGGCGCTGCACCCTCCATCAAAGTGAGTCTCCTGTACAGTTGAATCCGATTGGATGCATGTGTATCTACGACTCAAGTTAGATGAGTGCACCGGAAATCTTCTACGTTGAAAGATTTGAACCCTTAGATATGGTGGACCCATAAATAGATGGTTAGGGAGAAAACAGTAGAAGTTCTTCAATGGCGAAATAGATGGTTAGGATCTTTCGGCTAGTAGATAACTACATGAACGGCTTGGATCCTTACCACGGGTCCTGAATATAGACAATCAGAGAAAGAGAATGTTGGGAAACTGTACATTTGCTGATGAGCATGGCTTCGTAAGTCTGCATAGATATGATCTTCCAAATGATGCGAATTTTTGCCTGTGGTGTGTGCACGGTGGGCCCAGCCATTGATCCGTTCACATGGGACGCGATTCACCTGTGGGCCCCCCGCCACAGGAAGTTTCCGTGGTCAGAAGCTATGTGGGGCCCACAGAGATTGCCACGAAAGATCCACTCTGTCCATCATTTTACCAAGACCACAATTGTACGACGAACCAAAATTCAGACAGATCCAAAACTCAGGTGGGCCATACCACACGAAACAGTTAGAATGGAAACATCCACCATTGAAACCTTCCTGGAGCTGACCATGATGTTTAAATGGCATCCAAACCGTTGATAAGGTTATTACCACTAAGATTAAGATAAAAAGAAAGTACAAATATCATCCTGCATGATACAAACCTTCTGGGGCCCACAAGATTTTTAATGGTATACATTCAACCCCAGCTGTTTCATATTGTGTGGCCCACTTAAGTTTTGGATCTTCCTGATTTCTAGACTCTATTCTATTGTGTTCTTGCGAAACTGATGGAAGGAGTGAATTTGCCAGGGCCATCTTTGTGGGCCCGACATAGCTTTCGACCACAGGAACTTCTCACGGGCAAGTTTCGTCTGTTCACATAACTGCAGCATGCCACGTGTACCAGGAGATTTGAGCAAGCCTCAATCTGATGAAATAAAGTAGACCACCAAAACTGGTCCTATATTATTTTTTATTTTTTATTTTTTTTATTTTATTTTTTATTTTTTTATTTTTTTGGGTTAGCTTGTTGGTGCACACCCATGTCCTATATTATAAAATCAAAGGTGGGATTTCCTTTTACATTTTCATTTGTTAATCTACGTGATGGATTGCAGTTCATAACGCAATCCATCTCGAGATATGTTGAGAATGGTACATGGCCTGTGGTGAGCCCTTACGTTCCTTTTTCACCATTAAAAAAATAGTGCTGACTCTTCAAACGGAAACATGGCAATCTAGACCGTCCGAATCTCTAACCGTCTGCATATGTAGCATGACAAAAAATTTCACATGTAAGAACGCTTTAACCAACTGGTTTTTCTGTTCGAATTTGTACCACTCAGTATTGTTCTCTTGGAAGCGGATTGGCTGGTGACCTCCTCACGGAAAAGATCTGTGGATCCCACCATGATGTACGTGTTTTATCCAAGCCATCCATCCATTTTTCTAGCTCTTTCTAAGGCATAAGCCCAAAAATTAGGCATATCCAAAGCTCATGTGGCCCACACAACATGAAACAGTGGGGATTGAACGTCCACCATTCAAAAAATCTTGGGGGCCACAGAATTATTGGGTCAAGCTGATATTTCTTTTTCCCATTCATCCGCAGTTATGTGACTTTGTGAACAGATCGGATGGCAAATAAACCTTGCAGTAAGTCCCCAAGAAGTTTTCAACGGTAGGCATTCAATCCTCACTGTTTCGTGTTCTGTGGTCCACTTACGCTTTATCATGCCCAAAAATGAGCTGGAAAAATGGATGGACGGCATGGATAAAACACATACAGAGAGCTTTAACCCCCACTAGCTAGTTGGGTGGTGTAGGGGTCACAACAATCCACTCACTGTACTTTCAGCCATCCAGTTCATGTTCATTAAACAAATTAAAGAAACTGCTTTAATAATGTTTGGGGGACATAAAATGGAATATCTGTGACTTGTGGTATCTTTTATTCCAGATAATATTAAGGCCATTTGTGCAAGTAGATCAGATTGCTGAACGTGCCCACATGACATGTGTATGATATCCTGATCACTCATCATTAATGCCCACCATGAACATGGCTTTGAGACATCGAGCAACTTTCAACACTCATGGTACACTTGTGGCTGTGGCTCACCATTTAACTTAACCACTCTGATTTTTGGGTGAGAACATGGTCAAGGTAGGCCCCACCTAATGAACGGAATAGATCTAATACCCCACATGCCACATTCACACATACACCATGAAAAGCCTCCCTCTCCCTACGAAGAACCTAGGCATTATTTTTCATATTTTCTGTTGTAAAATATTGATTTTAATAAAAAATATTTTAATAATAAAATATATGAAAAGTTGTTTTTTTTTTTTTTTTTGAAAAACTTTTGGGGCTTTGGGAATAGTCCCACATGGAAAAGAGAAGAGAAAGAAAAGTGGTTTAAATGATAATAGTGGAGTATTATAATATTTACTTACCTAGTCCGTGGATCATGGGAACACCGCGCACGCGCACGCGCTCGCACTCGCGCTCGGGCTCGGGCTCGGTCTCGATCACGGTCACGGTCACAGTCTCGGTGCACTTCGCACGTGTCGCAGAGGGTCGCTCCCTTCGCAAACCGGAGCGAGACGTGTGCGAGTCGCGGTGCGACTAGTGGCTAAGGCAGATGGTTGATTGGACGAAAATATAAAGGACTGAATGAGAGTCCCTTAGAATATATAGAAGGCTGAAAAAGAGCTGTTGCAGAAATTCTGTAACATCTGTGCAATAAGTGCAGGGTCCAGCTGAAACTACTGCATGGCTAGCCCCAACAGCTATAAAACGGCTAGCTGCTGTCTCACAACAGTCAGCATGCAGAAGCTTAATGGCCCATGCACAACAGTCAGAAAACGACCATAAAACGGCTAGTTTTCTCAACAGCCAGAAAACGGTCATGAGATTTATTTCCCTGGACCATAACCCCCAGCCACCATAGCCTATAAAAGGAGGGCCTGGATAGGTTTCAAAACCATCTCAACTCACTCCAGCAACTCCATACGAATTTTAGAAAAATAGCCTCTCCACTCATATATTCTAAGTGTTATCCAGCAACACAGCAAGGTGTCAACCTTAGCTTGAAGGACAGACCAGCGGTGTGGTCTAAGACGGTTCAACCGAACCAGCAGGCTGAAGATTAGAACTGAATTGAGCAAACCACTTTTCTATTTTCTTCTTTTCTTATTTTTGAGATTTTCCTTTATATTGTAATACTGCCAGAAATAGTGAAATTGAGTTCCATTTGGTGGGCCTTCGTGTTTGCTGAACGCAGACCCACACCAGGCTCATCGTATCCTAGAAACAATTTGCCTGTAACCTATCAGCATACTCAATTTACTTGAGTTGGGGCAAATAACGCTTTAAGGACAGCGTTTTCAGACGTGCTTCAGCCTGTCCATGTTATTTTCGGTTTCCATATTATACAGAAACTACATTAATCTGTATAAATTTCCCAACAATCTTAAAGCGTTATTTCTAAAATGGAAGCCGATAGCGTTTCATCTATTAAGTTGATGAATCAGGACTTGATACGTCTTGATCGGTTCGATGAAACCAATTTTACAAGATGGCAAGACAAGATAAAATTTCTCCTGACGGCGCTGAAGATCTACTACATACTAGATCCAAATCTGCAAGCACTGCCTGAAGCAACCGACAAAGACACACCTGAGCAAGTGGCTGCCCGTGCTAAAAGAACCGAAGACGAACTCTTGTGTCGTGGACACATTCTGAACGCACTCTCCGACCGCCTGTACGATCTGTACCAACAGACATCATCAGCAAAGGAGATCTGGGCCGCACTGGAATTCAAGTACAAGGCTGAAGAAGAAGGGACCAACAAATTTCTCATCGCCAGGTATTTTGACTTCAGCATGGTAGATAATAAACCGTTGCTGCCCCAAATCCAAGAACTGAAGCTAATAGTAAACAAAATCAAAGCGATCAAAATCGATCTTCCTGAATCATTTCAAGTTGGGGCTATAATCGCTAAATTGTCACCGATGTTGAAAGACTATAGAAAGAAGTTGCTGCATAAAACCGAGGACTATACACTGGAACAAATCCAGAAACACCTAAGGATTGAGGAAGAATCCCGTAACCGCGATAAAAAGAATGATAACGGGAATGCCTCGTCCAAGGTACATACAGTAGAAAACACCAATAACAAGAATTCCGAGAAGGATGATTCCCTAAAACCCAATAAAGGAAAATTCAAGAAAAACGCCCAAAAGAAGAACGGAAAGTTCAAAGGCCCATGCCATGTCTGTGGAAAAACTGGGCACTATGCTCGAGTATGCCGATTTCGCAAATCTAAAAAAGAGGCAAGTGCAGTAGAAGAAGGCGATATCGTGGCTATGATCACTGAAGTGAATACCATCCAAGGCAAAGTTCCAGGCTGGTGGTATGATACTGCCGCTACAGTACATGTGTGCTACGACAAATCAGCCTTCAAAACCTACGAGGAATTGACCGATGGTCAAGAAGTCCAAATGGGTAATGAAGTCCGATCGAAGGTCGTCGGCAAAGGAACTGTCGAACTGATATTCACTTCTGGAAAGAAAGTGATTCTGACTAATGTACTGCACGTCCCAGACATGAGGCGAAACTTAGTTTCTGGGGATCTTTTGGAAAAACCAGGTATAAGGGTGGTATACGAGTCAGGAAAACTGATTCTATCCAAGAATGGAAATTTTGTTGGAAAGGGATATGCTTGTAACGAGATGGTTAAGTTTTCTCTGAATGAAAGTAGCACTTCTGCGTATATGGTTGAATCTGCTGGATTGTGGCATGATAGACTAAGCCCATATAGGGTATAGTACTTTGAAGTTCATGGCTAAGAATGGTTTAATCTCATACACAGATAATGAAACTGATAAATGTGAAGTGTGCATACGATCCAAAATGACAAAAAAACCTTTTCCAAGTGTTGAAAGATCGTCTCAAATTTTGGATCTTGTGCACAGTGATATCTGTGAGTTAAACGACATTCTTACTCGTGGAGGTAAACGGTACTTCATAACCTTTATAGATGATTGCTCTAGATATGTGTATGTTTATCTATTAAAGAGCAAAGATGAAGCATTGAACATGCTTAAGATATATAAAGTAGAAGTAGAGAATCAACTAAGTAAGAAGATAAAAATTCTCCGTAGCGATCGAGGAGGAGAATACTTCTCGAATGAATTCGATTACTTCTGTGAAGAACATGGACTGGTACATCAATGTACAGCTCCATACACACCTCAACAAAACGGAATAGTTGAAAGGAAGAATAGAACATTAGTAGAAATGGTCAACTCAATGCTAATAAAAGTAAAGTTGCCACTAAATCTGTGGGGTGAGGCACTGCTTGCAGCATGCCATATAATAAACAGACTTCCGTCTAAAAAATATAAAGTATCTCCATATGAAACATGGAGAGGTAGAAAACCTAACCTAGGATATCTTAAAGTGTGGGGGTGTCTTGCATACTGCAGAACCCCTGACCCAAAAAGAATCAAGTTAGGACTAAGAGCTATTAAGTGCGCCTTCGTAGGGTATGCACAAAATAGTAAAGCTTATAGACTTCTAGACATGGAGTCTAATACAATTATAGAATCAAGAGACGTTGAATTCTTTGAGAACTCACTATCCTTGGAGTCAAAGGATAATGAAATTCAAACTCCTAATAGAGAACCAAATAGCACAGCTCCACATATAATGGAAGCTCTTATTGAACCCCGTAGGAGTCAAAGAACTAGAATAGAAAAGAGTTTTGGAGATGACTACATAGACTCACAACACATCATTTTTCATCTGGTAGAAGCAGATAGAGAAAATGTTATAAGACAAATACCTATAGTAATGACTATAGAAGATGATCTTAAAACATATAAAGAAGTTGTATCCTCTAGAGACTCAGCTTTTTAGAAAGAAGCTATAAATGATGAAATGGAATATCAAACATGGGAACTAGTAAACTTACCTCCAGGTTCTAGACCCATAGGTTGCAAATGGGTATTTAGGAAGAAATATCACACTGATGGGACTATCCAAACCTTTAAAGCTCGACTAGTAGCTAAGGGTTTTAGACAAAAAGAAGGGATAGACTACTTTGACACATACTCACCTGTAGCTAGGATAACATCCATTAGGATATTATTTGCGCTAGCTTCCATACATCATCTTCACATCCACCAAATGGATGTAAAGACTGCTTTTCTGAACGGTGACCTCAATGAGGAGGTATACATGGAACAACCTGAAGGTTTCGTTCTACCAGGAAATGAAAATAAAGTATGTAGATTAGTCAAATCGTTGTATGGATTAAAACAAGCATATAAACAATGGCATGAGAAGTTTGATTCCAAAATACTATCTCATGGTTTCATGCATAATGTAGCTGATAAATGCATATATTCTAAAGTAGATGATAGTTATATCGTTATTATCTGTCTATATGTTGATGATATGTTAATAATAAGTAATAAAATAGAAGGTGTGACTGAAACAAAGAAGTTTCTTTCTTCCGTATTTAAAATGAAGGATCTTGGACAAGTTGATACCATCTTAAGTGTCAAAGTTAAAAAACATTGTGGGGGTTATGCTTTGTGTCAATCTCATTATATTGAGAAGATACTAAACAAGTTTAACCATCTAAATATAAAGGAAGCAAAAACCTCATTTGATCCAAGTATCAAACTAAAAGAAAATACTGGAAGAACAGTTGCACAATTAGAATATGCGAGTGCTATAGGAAGTCTTATGTATGCTATGCAATGCACTAGACCTGATATCGCATATGCTGTGAGTAAACTTAGTAGGTTTACTAATAACCCCAGTAATGAACACTGGAATGCAATCAGTAGAGTCCTTGGTTACTTAAAAGCAACCAAAGACTTAGGACTATTTTATTCAGAGTTTCCTGCCGTATTGGAAGGATATACCGATGCGAGCTGGATATCGAGTGTAGGGGACAATAAGTCTACTACAGGGTGGGTATTCACCCTAGGAGGTGCTGCTGTATCTTGGGGATCCAAGAAACAGACTTGCATAACGCACTCGACTATGGAGTCTGAATTTATAGCCCTAGCTGCAACAGGCAAAGAGGCTGAGTGGCTAAGTGATCTTCTATTAGAAATTTATTTTTGTGTAAAGCCTATATCGGCTGTATCACTACATTGTGATAGTGAAGCCACATTAGCTAGAGCCTATAGCGGTACTTATAATGATAAATCTAGACATATTAGTCTTCGACATGATTATATCAGACAATTGATTCAAGATGGAATCATTGTTATTTTCTATGTGAAATCAAGCAATAACCTGGCAGATCCTTTCACTAAACCTCTACCGAGAGAGGTAGTAAAGGCTACATCTAAAGGGATGGGGTTGAAACTCTTCAACCAAAGTTCCACCAGTGATGGTAACCCAACCTAAAATCAGAAAATCTCTAATCTTGGGTTTAATGGGTAAGAACAAGTCACTGATAAGTGGAAAGTTTTCAGCACTAAATTATATAACCTCATCCATAATAGATAAGTGCTGAACGTTACGAAAGAGGGTTGAGTCTTAGAACTCTTAATGAATTTCAGTCTTTAGGACAAGTGTCTTATAGTAACGGAAACACTGGAAGGATTTCACCTATATGAACGTAGAGATGGTGCCGTCTCTCATGAGAGTTAAGAGTTTTCTCTCGGGATCGTTCACGAATTAGGATAAGCACATGGCCATTAATTGTGCTGAGCAAGATTGTGGGAACTCTAACAACACATAGCGAATATGTGTGTGGTTTCTTCAACTCTGTTATCTAGAAATAACTGGTTCAAAGCTGCGGCTACCAGTCATTTCGATAGAGTCTTGAGATACTTACACTAAGGGAAGATTAAAATCGAAAGATATCTTTCTTTATGCATATAAGCTAATTATTCTGGCAGTATGTTTAACCGAGAAAATATTTTTATAAAAAATCAAGTGGGGGATTGTTGTAAAATATTGATTTTAATAAAAAATATTTTAATAATAAAATATATGAAAAGTTGTTTTTTTTTTTTTTGAAAAACTTTTGGGGCTTTGGGAATAGTCCCACATGGGAAAGAGAAGAGAAAAAAAAGTGGTTTAAATAATAATAGTGGAGTATTATAATATTTACTTACCTAGTCCGTGGTTCGCACTGGAACACCGCGCACGCGCACGCGCACGCGCTCGGGCTCAGGCTCGGTCTCGGTCTCGGGCACGGGCTCGGTGCAAGGGCGTGGGCATGTGAGGCAGTGTGGCTGTAGAGGCGCTAATGGCGCACTTTACACTTCGCACGTGTGCATCGTGTCGCAGGCAGATGGTTGGTTGGACGAAAATCTAAAGGACTGAATGAGAGTCCCTTAGAATATATAGAGGGCTGAAAAAGAGCTGTTGCAGAAATTCTGTAACAGCTGTGCAATAAGTGCAGGGTCCAGCTGAAACTGCTGCATGGCTAGCCCCAATAGCTATAAAACGGCTAGCTGCTGTCTCACAACAGTCAGCATGCAGCAGCTTAATGGCCCATGCACAACAGTCAGAAAACGGCCATAAAACGGCTAGTTTTCTCAACAGCCAGAAAACGTTCATGGGATTTATTTCCCTGGACCATAACCCCCAGCCACCATAGCCTATAAAAGGAGGGCCTGGATAGGTTTCAAAACCATCTCAACTCACTCCAGCAACTCCATACGAATTCTAGAAAAACAGCCTCTCCACTCATATATTCTAAGTGTTATTCAGCAACACAGCAAGGTGTCAACCTTAGCTTGAAGGACAGACCAGCGGTGTGGTCTAAGACGGTTCAACCGAACCAGCAGGCTGAAGATTAGAACTGAATTGAGCAAACCACTTTTCTATTTTCTTCTTTTCTTATTTTTGGGATTTCCCTTTATATTGTAATACTGCCAGAAATAGTGAAATTGAGTTCCATTTGGTGGGCCTTCGTGTTTGCTGAACGCAGACCCACACCAGGCTCGTCATATCCTAGAAGCAATTTGCCTGTAACCTATCAGCATACTCAATTTACTTGAGTTGGGGCAAATAACGCTTTAAGGACAGCGTTTTCAGACATGCTTCAGCCTGTCCATATTATTTTCGGTTTCCATATTATACAGAAACTACATTAATCTGTATAAATTTCCCAACATTTTCTTGTGAGGCCCACAAGGTTAGGCCATGTATGGGGTTCTTAAAAGGTGGGGTGTCTAAAGCTCTACCTGAAACTCGAGTGGGACAGGTGAGGAAGGAGGCTGATATGGTGATGGTGGCCAACTAAGCAAGCATATTTCAATTCAGGTATGATGCAGTGATGTAAACAGGGCTTGACTAGTAATACTTAAAAAAAGAGCTTTATGGAGAAAAAGAAGGGATAGAGAAAGATAGCTTAGGTATGTGGCCAAAAACCCTAAAAAGATACCTAAGGCACACCCGGATTTTCTATCTTTTTTAGATGCCTCCAACATGTGGTGTGGCCCATGTGGAGGGAACACATGAACCTTTTTTCCAACAAGGTTTAATTCCAAAAGGAAGTGTCTTTCATGGTAACTTTAAGGTGTCAACATGATGCTTATCTGCAATGCCATCCTGTAGAGAGTTCAAAAAGCTCTCTCTCTCTCTCTCTCTCTCTCTCTCTCTCATGCTAAAGTAAGTGGTCTTCATTTAAGGTGTCAACATGATGCTTGGGTGCAATTTCATCCTAAAGGAGTTTGAAAAGCTATGTTGTGATCTCTCTCTCTAGATTCCATCATTGCATGTAATCACAAGTTGTTGCTTAGTGGTTTGGCACTAAGTACTTAGCCACTAACACGTTTTGGAGTATGAGTCAATCAACTTTGGTAATTCCATCATTAACAATCAAATCATATTGTTTAAAGAGCATTCTGACAAATATCACTGAGATCATGAAAATCTTGCAATATTCTTGCAGAAATTTGATTAATTGACTGGGACGATATTGTGAGATTTTCAAAATTTTGCAGAGTTTTTAATTTCTCGTGACTTTATTGAGAAATTATTGCATTCTTAATATAAAAAAGAATAGAAGTGACAATAATTTATTTGAAAATTATTTATTAATTTACAATAAATATTTTTATTAATTTAATTTTGGTGAGATTTTCTTTATAATAGTGCGATAAAACGAACAAAATATGATACGCCCGAGAAATAAACAGGCCGAGACATTTCAGAGAACGACATTCCGCACTATGTTAAGGAGGAAATTATATATATTGCCAGCTTGCTGCTCACTGGATTCAGAACATGTGGGGCCCGCTGTTTGACGGTCCATACCGAGTAATGGGGGTGCCCCAAAAATCACCTGATGCAAAGATGCTAACCTTTTTTCCTTTTTGCCTAATTTCTTTAAATGTTCACTGTCAGTTTAATTATATTATAAATAGCATATTAGTGTAAAAAATCAAGCGGCTAGGATCTTATGATCTGTGAACTTTTTGGAGCATTCCTCATCAACTGTGAGCCCAAAAGATCTATGGTGTGGAAGAATGAAGAGCGGGGCCACAGGTATGGAATCTTGCTTTTGCTACTGAGGTGGAACATAGCTGGGAATGTGGACTGCTGCTTCCCCAAATTAAAAAGTGCTCCCCTAACAAAAAGAGACTTTGATGGAGACTGCACGGACTCATCAATTTAGGAAGACAGCATTGCACCAGGTCAACATGGAGGCCATGAGTTGTAATACTGAATGCCAATTGCACTCGAAAGTGCACTTGCCTCGTACGTGGAAATGATTCACACGTGTGTAAGACCACACAAGTTCACTTGCTGTCATGTTCCATGCATCTATATATTGAAGAAACTGCAACAATTACACATAAGCATAGAATTCAAACAAATATTAGCCAATTTTTCCTGATTATTGGTTTTTTTTTTTTTTTTTCTTTTGTTTCATGGTATGTTGTTAGAGTTGTGCTCTAGAAAACCAATATTATTAGACCTTATTTTATTTGCATGATGCATTCATCTTTTGATCAGTTAATTCTCATGGAATATGTTATATAAATTTGTGAGGTATATCCTCTAATGCTTTAAAGTTCTTGAAATAAATTACAACGGTTTGATAGCAAAGGAAGAGTTTTACTACATGGATCTCATTGCCCACCATAGTCATATAGGTTTTTGAGCTAGCATACATTTAATGTGACCGAATAGTCATCTCATGTGAGGAGATATGCTTAGTGTTAAGATATACAGTCAACGCCTATCAAGCCGACTAGGTATCTGTTCACCTCATTTCCTACCCCACATTAGTGTGTAAGTGTGCCTTGGATGGTTCCTTGGATTGAACCTTTGGAACTTACATTGGCATGATTACTTACGAGTGTCAAGTCCAAAAAAAAAAGAAGCCATTATGTCCAAACTTGAATAAGCTTGTAATTGCACTAGTTTGGTCAAAATCTCCGTAACATGAGAATATGTGACTGGAGAAGTCTTAATTGATTTTTCTCGTATTGTCTTTATTGGACTTTTATATAGCCACTGAAAGTGGCTATAGCTAGGGTTTTTCATTATGGTTCTTGAAGTACGCATGCATGGTCCAAAAGGGATATACTTGAACCTCCTCAGACATGAACATCACATGAATAGGTGGTTGATCTTGAGGTTTAAATGGTCCATCAAGAGTTTAAAAGGCAAGCCGGCATCTTTAAAGCTTTCAATTGATTAATCAAAATTTTTTCAATAATTAACTATTATCTTTAACTGTTGATTTATTTTAAATCATGTAATGGGCATCTAATGGTCGAGATTAGACATGATTTATACCCTTGGTGACAAGATTGGCCAAGGTTGGTGACCACTGATAGTGGAGAAATTTAGATGGTTGGTGTGTATAGCTTTAGTAGATATCCATACATCATAGTTGGGTACACAAATTTCCATGAAGTAATTCTCCAGCAACCCATACTCTTCATTTTGAGATCCTATCCAAGAGGCAGGGACAGAACCTTAGACGTATGCAGCTCCTTTTATGGTGGGCATCCTTACCTCTAGAGAGAGAGAGAGAGAGAGAGATTAGTGGGAAGGAGAGAGGAAATGGGCCACGCCCATGCCCTATCTGATCTCATGACGTCCGTATGTTGTATGGAGTCTGCTTTAAGATTACTCAAAAGTTAGATTTGGCCTCTACTCGGATTTTGATGGTGTCTCTCTATTCTCTTTATCTTAGATAGATCTAGGAAAGGCTTCCTGTGTTGAGAGATTAACAACAACACTATCGATGATCCACTTTAGGCACAAGTAGATGAATTTATTTTAAAAAAAAAAAAAAATTTAAAACTTTTTAAGAGCATGGCCTAATCTAAAGCTAGGGATCCTCTTAATATGATAATTAATTAATTTTTTTTCAAAAACACTTTTATTCCGTTGCATTTCAAAATCTGTATTATCATAAGTCCCTCCTAATGATTATGTAGGCTTGGCCTTTTAGATATGAATGGTCTCTTGGGATCACTTGACTAGCAGCTCTGGTTATAAAAGCCTTTGCCTTATTTCCATGTGTGAGGGCATATGCAGTAATTAACATTCATGACTGTATAATTAGTGGCTATTTTAGGGGATCATGAGTTCCATCGTAGGTTTTGCTCAAATGAGTTGTTGAAGAGCTGAACAAGGCAAACTCTCTCCTTAGAATTTGTTGAACTTTCACATTTCAAGAAAGACGAGTTTTAACTTGCTTTAGTGAAATTCACCGAGCTTATTGAACTAACTTCTCATGGATGTATTGCTTTATCAAAATATAAATTACAATGTAATTTTCTTGTCCCTAATTAAACCTCCTCAATTCTTTTTGGTTTATGTTCTACTCAAGATTTTAAAAAAAAAAAAAATGCTTGAATTCTATGGACACATTTATGACAAATAATCTCAATGCCATTTCTTTTTTGCTACCATTTTTTTTTTCTCTGTCTGGTTCATTTCTTGTCTTCTTCGAAATATACGTTATATTCGTCATATTATTCTATTAATTGGCAGTATGAGATCACTCGTATGGTAAAAAGGAATCATTTTTGTGACCCGGCAATGGTTAAATGATTGAGAACATCCATCTATTGGACCACACCTTGGAGTACAGCCCCTAAATGAATATTTAAATAAATTCACTAATTACAAATTGGCAAAAAAGAAAATATATACATTGCAAAGCTAGTTATCATGGTGAAACATGATTATTATTTTTTTAAAAGGAAAGTGGGAGCACAACGGAGAAAATCTCTTGTACCTTATAGGTTGGCCGTGCATCTAGGCCAAATAAAAAGATATACAATGACCAAGACCCCAAACTATGCACCATAAATCCTTGAAATTTACAAGGCTGATTTTATCCATGAGCACTTAACAGCTTGCCCCCTGATATATATATGATTTGGGTCACCCATAATTTCCATCCTCGCCAAACAATCCACAACCTCATTCCATTCTCTAAACATGAGTTGGGATCCTCTGATTGCTGCAAGCATGAAATTTCTATTGTTGTAATGTGATTAGGCCACATCATCACTAATTGCATTTAATACAGCAGTGTTGACAATATCGGTGATGATGTGGACCAATTACATTGCAACAAACAGAAAATCCATGGCAAGTCAAGGACTCGGATTCTCCAATTATACATGCTTGATTTGTGCATTTGTTTTGTAAATTAATAGTGAAATTATAATAGCTATTCATTAAAATTGATTGTACATTTTAAGTGAAATAATAATAATAATAATAAAAGTACTTGTGAGACTTTTAAGTAAAATATTGCCTATTTATAGTCACAAATAGGTTCATATCAAAATACTTGGTGAACCAATCCTGCTTCTTTGGGATCGACAGTTTATATAATCTAAAGGTGGTAATTAGCTGGATGGCCCATCTGGCGTGATGAGCTTGACCTCATTTTGGAGCGTGCTTAGACGAATTACCTTGGCCCATGAGCTGGGCTTGGGTCTACATCCATGTCTCGATCAAGTTCTAGACCAGGCTTCAGCTCAAGTAATTTTAACCCGACTTGGCCCAACCCAGCTTTTCATGTTCATGTGTTGTATCTCACAAATATGTCATACATCCTCGATAAAGCAATCCATGCATCTTATATGTAGATGCTTAGTTTCCATCACATCAACTGAAACATTCGGAATATTCAAGTGGGAAATAGAAATTTTATCAAATTTCTGATATATCTGTATAATGATACTACACTCAAACGATTAGCTTGGATTTTGTGCTTATATCATTATGATAAATATGACTTAGTCAGCAAGCTATGATAAGCTTTAATTCATCCATGAAACACTTTATCCAAACGCTATTCATGCTTCCCACATTTCAAGCATTATGCACCGCTTTAATTTCTATGTATATACTACGCAACATTCTCTTTTTTTATTTGACTAGAAACAATATCTCCTGAAACGAGAAAAAACATATCTTGAAATTGACTTAACAACATACAAATTGATGGACTATCATATCAAGTTGTTATTTCATGTTCCCAAGTGTTCAATCCATTAGATCACTGATTTAATTTCAGATATCCTTAGGTAAATCAACGACCAATCTATCGTGATAGTATTATATATAATAAATCTAATGAGGCAAATTCTAGCAAGATGAAGAAACTTTATCTACCCAATGGTAGGCATATAGGGGGACGTTAAGACGAGCGATCAATTATAATATCCACTCATTGATACAATGGGTATCCCACGTAAACCAATATGGTGGTTCCGTCGGTCCAGAGTCATAGCATGGCTCAATTTGGTCATAAGAATAATTTCTCTAAATCTTTATTAAACATTACAGCTGCCACACGTTAGGCACATAAGTAATCTTAGATCGAATTAAACATGTAATAAAGAAATGAAAAATTCAAGTAATCACAGAGGATATAACGATATTACATGGAAAAACCTTTGAGAGAAAAAACTATAACACCAAGTGATAAACAATCTACTATAAATCGAGAATTATAAGAGAAACAACTTATTCGAAATCCTCTCTAAAGATGAATTTTTCTTCTTAAAACTCTAATTTTTTCAAGCACAATATTTTTGCTTACCCTAGTCTCATATATAATAAGGTTTATATAACCAAAATCTGAAATTAGAAATAAAATTGCGCACTTATGTAGAAATTGTGCACCCCATCAATTAGTTTTGATCTGATCGAACATGTATAAAAGTGTCCAAAGACAACTTGGTTTTTTCAAATTATCTCAATCAATTGAGCATTGATATTCGATCAATCAAACATGTCCAAAATTGTTCAAAGATTAAACTAATTTATTCAGGATTTTCTCGATTGATCAACCAGGCTATCAATTAATCAAGGACCCTATATTTCACCATATTGAAGGCACATTGATCAACAATCTCTCTATTGCTTCAATATAAAGTCTCGATTGATTCAGGTTGTTATCTCCATCTATAATCTTCATTATAGCTTCACAATTGCTTCATGTGCACACTCCATCTTCATCCATCCATCGCCAAGTCTAGGTAAGTCAAGCAAAATTTGAACTTCTCTATAGGACCACCATTGTAAGAATGTCGGCTAGATTCTCACTTGTGTGAATCTTCTTAAGAGTGACACTTTATTCCTCTAGCATCTATCAGATAAAGTGATAAAGCACATCAATGTGTTTAGTCGGAGAATGGTATAATGAGTTCTTCGCCAAATTGATCACTCTTTCATTGTAAAAATGTACATGCACAGCTTCCTGCTGAAGCCCCAACTCATTCATCATACCTCTCAATTAGATTTCTTTCTTGAATGCTTCTGTTACCGCCATATACTCAATTTTGGTTGTGGAAAGAACAACAAAAAACTCAAGCTTCGACATTCAACTGATCGTTCCACTCGTAAGCACAAGTGAGTAACTAGAAGTCGATCTTTTATTATCCACGTTACCAGACATAATTGTCGTCCACATAGCCTATCAGTTTCTCCTCATATTTTTTAAATAACAAGATGTAGCCAGTTGTACCTCATATGTTACGAACCACTTCATTGCCTCACAGTGTTGCTTGCCGAGGTTTGACATATATCTACGCATAACACCCACTACATGTGAAATATCCAGTTTACTATAGACCATGGCATACATTAGATTGTCGACTGTGCTCGAATAGGTTACACGAGATATATATTGTTTTTCTTCATCCGTAGTAGGATAATGTTTTGAAAAAATTCGAAAGTGACCAGCATGAGGAATGCTAATCGATTTAGTATTATCAAGTCCAAACTTGACCAAAACCTTCTCAAAATACTCTTCTTGAGACAATCATAGCAAACTCATTTCTTTGTCCATGTGTATATCAATGTCAACAATCTTCTTTACAGTCTGTAGATCTTTTAGCTCTAATATCTTAGATAATCGAGCCTTCAATATGTTGATTTCAGACATGCTATAGTTAGCAATAAGCATATAATCAATTTAAGAATTATGAATTCTTCATCATTTATTGATTTGGAATATGATTAAATTCACTTATAATAAAACATTGTCTCATAATGAAAGAATTAATTTTTTTATACCCCTGCCAAGGTGTTTATTTCAGGCTATACAATGATCTCTTTAACCTGTAAACTTTATTTTATAACCTATGTACTTTGAATCCTTCTGATTGCTTTATGTAAATTTATTCTTATATATATATATATATGTTGTCTTCACATCTAACTATTCTAATTACAGATTGTATTGAGCAACCAGAGCCCATACGAATCTAATAGTTACTTACTTTACAATTAGTGTGAATATCTCACCGAAGTTGATGCTTTCTTTATGAGTATATCCCTTCGTAGCTAATCTCATCTTGTACTTATTTAGTTTCTTACAAATGATTCACTTTTATCCAATTATTTTTTACTCAACATGAAGCTCAACTAGTTCCCACGTTTTATTTTTGTATAAAAAATCAATCTCATCCTGCTCCCTGCCATCTACTTTTTTATATCTAAGTCATCAAGGGCTTCCTGAAAAATAGATGAGCCCCCCTCTTCCATAATAAGGGTGAGTACAACGTTTGAGTCATCTCTGTATTTCAATGGTAATATGTGATTCCTCAGTGAATTTCTCGTGACAAGTCGTGGCTCCACCTGCTCATATCCTTCTTCTTGCGGCTTGGCTTCTACGAGTGTCTCACCATTATTGATTTCAACATCAATTATTGTTGATTTTTTTTTATTTATTTGCGTTCATTCTTATGAAACAAGGAACTTACATCAAACTTAACATCCCAACTAATTGTGATCTTCAATGTAGCCTGGTCATATAACTTGTATCTTTTCACACCATCACCATAACTGACAAATGTACAATTCTTTACCATTTGGTCTAGTTTATCTCTCTCAATAGATGGTACATGAGAGTAAGTATCATAACCAAATACATGCAACCTTTTTAGAATCCCGCAATTAATAGTTATAGATGGGGATTAATTCATCAAATAACAAGTCATGTTAACGGCCTCGGCCCATAGGTCATTGCACAACACAACATTACTCAATAAACTTCAGGCCATTTCTAAAAGAATATGATTCATACGTTTTGCTATATACCATTCTGCTTTGGTGTATGTCTCGTGTTGTGCTCAATAATCCTCTCATCCTTACAACACTTAATTAAATTTATTCGATGTAAACTCTCTATTGTTATCGGTCTTCAATGCTTTCAACTATTACCCTTGACTTTTTTTCCACCGTAACCTTTCACAACTTGAAAATGGCAAATACAACGTATCTATGTTTTAGAAAATAAATACATCCCTTTATAGAGAAGTGTTCAATGAATGTTAAGAAGAATGGTGACCCTCTAAAAATGATGGGCGACAACTCCCACACGTCAGAATTCACATAATCTATTGGTCACTTACTACTATACTTCTCAATTTAAAATGACAATCTTAATTATTTACCATATATGCAATGTCCACATACATCCAAATAATTTTTTTTTAAGAATGAATTGAACCATTATTTAGGAGTACCTTCATATCGTACTCACTCATGTGGCCTAGATGTGCATGCCACACATGTGCAGACATTATTTCTACTACAAACGCTCCAGCTGCACTTAATATAGTCCTCCGGATCAACCTATAAAGGTTTTCGCTCCTCTATACATTTATAATTGTGAGTGCCCACTTCGAAACTTTTAAGACACCTTCATACCTAATAAATTTGTATTGGAGTTCCTCGAGAGCTCTTAAAGATATCATAATCTTCTTCAGGTCCAAAATATACTTTACATTGTAATTATCTTACAGGTATGATAATTGCTTATAAGTGTCAGGGCACTATCATACTCTTTATACATGGCGAACCAAATCTGACGAGGGCACATGTGATATGATGCTCCCATATCTAAAATCGATTACACACACAAGTGTCCGACCAATTAAAAATAAACAATACATCACAACCACTCATTTCTTTGCTAAATTCTACTGAATTGGCCTCTTTTGGTGAATTATCTGAATTCTCATCCTTTTGTATTTTAGGGTTTGTACAATCCTTCTCTATATGTCCTATCCTGCCACAATTCCAGTACTCAACTTCTCTTTACCCTTCGACTTAGACTCCAATCACAACTTACCCTTCTCTTGATCAAACGATCTCCCCTTCCTAACCGGTGTCTATGTAAAAGTACATTCCCTACCATTATTTCTTATCTACTGCTTCGACTGAAGGGCAAAGATAATAATATCAAGGTCTAATGCATCTCTACAACGGCACAAAGTATCTACCATATTCTCTTAAGAATATGAAAGGGATGTCAACAACGTTAGGGTTTTGTCTTGTTCATTGATATTCACATCCACACTTGTCAATTTATAAATTAGTTTATTAAAGGTTCTAAGGTGTTTGGAGAGATCTGACCGTTCCACCATCTTAAGAGTGTATATTTGTCTCTTTAGATATAGGTGATTGGAGAGTGACTTCATCATGTAGAGGCTCTCCAACTTTGCCCATAAGCGCGTGCGGTAGTCATCTCAAAAATAACATTTTAAAAGACATTATCGGTCAAGTACAATTGCATTACGCTAAATAATCATTCTCTAATCTAGGTCGTCTCAATCATCTTCCTTCATAATTTTAGAATGTCTTGTTTTGCCAAGGAGAGACTGTGACACCCGTTGGTGAATTAGGAGGGCTTTCATCTTTAACTTTCATAATTCGAAGTTATTTTTTCCTGTGAACTTTTTCATCTTGAACTTCACATTCGATCCTTTTTAACCCATGTATCAGATTTGATCTAAAACAACCCAACGTAAAACTCATTCTTTGATACCACTTGTTGTGCGTAGCTGCCACACATTTAGTGTGGAAGCAACTTTAGAACGAATCAAACATGCAATAGAGGAATGAATAATTCAAGTGATCATAAAATACACAACAATTTTATATGAAAAATTCATTGTAGGAAAAAAAAAAAAACACGGCTCCAAATGGTAAACAATCCACTATAAATCAAGAATTACAAGAGATGGACAACTTATAGATTCTAAACCCTTGTATATAAAGACGAATTTTCCTTCTCAAAACTCCAATTCTCTCTAGCACAACATTTTTTACTTACCTTAATCTCACATATAATAAGGCTTATATAATCCAAATCCGGAATTAAAAATAAAATCGTGCACTTATGCAGAAGTTACCCTTGTCGATGATCAACCTTCGATCAATCAACACCACATGTTCTATTCGATCAAACATGCACAAAAGTGTCTAAAAACCTAACTTGGTTTTTCCAAATTATCTTGATTGATCGAGCCTTAATATTTGATCGGTCGAACATGACCAAAACTATCCATAGACTAAATTGATTTATTCAGGATTTTCTTGATTAGTCAACCAGGCTGCCGATCAATCAAAGACCCTAAATTTCACTAGATTGAAAGCATCTTGATCAACACATTCACTCTATCAAAGACCATGCCTTCAATTAAACCATAACTTACCAGTTTCCACGAGCATTAAAGGGCTAAATGTTACAAGTGCTTGTCCATTTCTAGGTGCCCACATACAAGACCTTATGGAGTCCGCAGACCACACTAATCATGTGGCGTAGTACTTATTGTCCATGTATCAAGCCCCGTAACAAATATCAACAACCATGGATTCGGCTTGATTCCCACCAAAAAAAAAAAAAAAAAGAGCCTCACTACCATTAGGCTCAAAGAGTACCTTCATTTGTCCACTTGAACTTCATGCTCAAGTGGGCCCACTTGCCTTAGTGCTTACAGAGGTTTGCATATGCATCCGAAATTATGTTGGCTGTCCACCACAGAGCCAGCCGAAGCATTTTTATCTATCCCTCTCTCTCTCTCTCTCTCTCTCTCTCTCTCTCTCTCACACACACACACACACACACACACACACACACAATTGTACATTAAGTGGGCCTGGAAAGCCCATTTACTTTTGTTTTCATTAGATTACACTCACCTAGCTATAATCAGCCCTGTCCACATTTGGTCAGAGATGGTATACAAAATGCATTCAATCTACATATATTTGAAATGGGCTCTACTTATAGACTGGGCGACATATCAAAGCATAGTAAAAAAAAAAAAAAAAAAGGCCCACCAAAACATCCATTACAAACTGTCTTCATTCCGTTGAAGAAAAGCTTGGATCCAAACAGTTTTATTTGTGGTGGCCACTGAATGGGCGATTAAAAAGAAAGGTTACCTATTTATAGACGATTGTCCCTTTTAATTCCTTCTCCAAGTCTTCATTTCTCTTAAACTCACGGGCCATTTGGACCTAATTTCTGGACGACATTGCAAGTAAGACGGCCCAATCTTGCACAACAGGTGAAATAAAAGACTTTGGTGGGCCCTTCTGCATATCACTGTTTGTAAGGGTGTCAATGGGCCAGTTTGGCCCACATAATCAAGTCCAATGCCAGGGATATACCCTTGATCAATTTTCATGGCTAGGATCAACCTAGCCAATCGGCCCAGCCTGAAAATTGATCAAATCCCTATTTCCAAAGATAATGTTCTTAATCCGTCTATTGATCAGGTGGGTCGCACGTGCATAAAGAAACACATGCTGCCTAACCCAGGACTGGAACGGGTTTCTTCACATGTACACGCGAAGCCTACTCAGCACACCGATTGCTTACTGAGTAAACCATGGGGCCCACTGTGGTGTATGTGTCTTATCTACACCGTTCATCTATTTTACCATATCATTTTAGGTCAAGAACTCAGAATTTGAGGCATGTCGAGAGCGCAGGTTAACTACACCATATAACATAGAACTTCTCCGAAGCCAAAAAAGTCTTGGTGTGTGTGTATATATATATATAGCCCAATTCCAGGTGGTGGGGAACTTAGACAAGGTGGATGTAATATAATAGGTTAGTGAAATCCACTCTAGCTATTATGTTATTGATGAAAATTTATTTATTGGCCTATAAAATCATTAGATTAATGATTTAGGTGGGCCACACCAAGGTAAACAATCAGAGAGAGGATGCCTGCCGTTGAATTTTTACATGGCTCACAGTGATGTTTATGTGAAATTCAATCCAACTATTATCTTTTTAATGAAAATTCATACATGGGGACGAAAAATTACGCCCACGAGTGTTTTACCCGGGCTACACCAAGTGAAAAAATTTGAATAAGGGATATTCTTTTTACTATTTCTTCTTATGTGGCCCACTTGAATTATGAATGTGCCTAATGTTTTAGCCCTAAATCTAAATTCACATCACACACCTTATGATTGGAGTGGATTTCACTAACCTATATCAAATACACATCACTCTGGGCCCATCCGAGCTCTTCCCATCTTGATTCCCACCGACTCTGGCTACTGCCTTGGTCAGCATCACCGCATGTCAACCAGGGTGGCTGGGGGTGGCCTCACCATGATGTGTATGTGAAATCCACTTTATCCATAAGGTTAGTAAAAATAAAATAAAATTGCTTAGTTATATGGCTAAAACTTCAGCTACATCCATAATTACAGTGGGCCACATGAAAGGAATAGGCAGGTAGATGCTTACCATTCAAACTGTGTCATTTGGTTTGGCCCACATAAATCAAGCATGCGTATAATTGTTATACCCCATGTATGAATTTTCTCAATGGAGCTGATGGTTGAAGTGGATTTCACATAGAAAGTATGATGGACCATGTAAAAATGCAATCATATGCATCCCTTCTTCCATTGTTTTATTTAGTGTGGCCCACCTTAATCATAAATCTAGCTGCTAAATTTGGAACAGTTACCTAATGGTCAGAGTAGATTTCACATATGCATCACTATAGGGCCCACCCTATCTAAGTTTCCAAGAGGATAGATGGAGTGCACATGGGGAACGAGGGTTAGATACTGACACGTTGAGTAGCGAGACTCCTACTAATGAAGTAACGTTATCAAGTTGTGGACCCACTATGATGTATGTGTTGTATCTACGACGCCATCCATTTGGAGATACTATTTTAAGCCATGAGACAGAGAATAAGGTAGAGCCAAAGCTTTAGTAGACCCACTGCAGAAAACCACGAGAAGATTGATGCCCACCTTGACACCTTTCTAAGGCCTACCATGATGTTTTTTTGAAATCCAACCTGTTCAAAAGTTAACAAAGACGTTAAAGAAGGGAAAATACAAATATAAGCTTGATCGAAATTTTTTGTGGCCTTTAGAAGTTTTTAATGGTGGCATCACTCTCCCCACTGTTTTTTGTGGTGGGGTCCACTAGAGCATTGAATGTGACTCATTCTTTGGATATTACCTTAAAATGATCTCTCCAGATGGATGGAAGGCATAGATACAAAACATATATCATGGTGATGGATGGAAGGCATAGATACAAAACATATATCATGGTGACATCACTTGGTAGTCTCGTTGCTCGAGCCAATTCGCACCCGCACAAAGTTCTCAAGCAATTGGAACGCAACAAGGTATCCTGCGGGATGGTTCACAGGAGACCATTACTCTCTCTCTATATATATATATATATATGTGTGTGTGTGTGTTCCCAGAGGACCTTTACTTTCTCTATATACATGTGTCTGTGTGAGAATCCAAATTTTGAACGGTCTATGTGAAGCAGCACCTCATGAAAGCCCACGAGCTCAATTTTTACTTAGATCCAAAACTTTGGTGGACCATGAGAAATGAAAAGTTTCCTCCCTTGATTTTGATTTCTCTTTTCTAGGATTCCGTATCACATGTACGGTTATATGTAAAGGGAAATGGTTCTATGCAGTGGAACTCATGAGAACTTCCTATGAAGTCGAGCTGTGTGGGCCCCACTGTGATGCGTGTCAAACATCAACACCGTGCATTTGATGGATCCCCTTTAAATTATGAGATATGCTTAAAAATAGGCGTATACGAAACTCAGGTGGGCCATACCATCTAAAATCATATGAAGACATGCCTAAAAACATATAAAAGCATTTGGTGGGGCCCACATAAAATATGGATGCGTCTAAAAATTGGTCTGACCCCTCATTCAAGTGGGACACACATAATGGATGGGATTTGTGAACCACATCTCGGTATCCCAAACAAATGATTATGAATGTTTTAAAGGGAGGGTAACCCCTCTCAACTTTTATGTGGTGTGGCCTACACAGGTTATAGATTAAGTTGATTTTTAAGCTTGAGGCCCACCATGGAATGGTGCATTGGACTGATGGGGTAGATGTTTGACACGCATCATGGTGGACCCACACAGCTCAACCTCATGGGAAGTTCCCATGAGAAGTTGAGCTGTGTGGGCCCTACTGTGATGTGTGTCGAACATCAACACGGTGCATTTGATGGGTCCCTTTTAGTTGATAGGATATCCAAAAATCAGCCGTTTATGGAATTCGTGTGGGTTGTACCATTTAAAAATACTAGGTGGGGCCCACGTAAGTTTTGAATGTGGCTTAAACTTGCTCTTACCCCTCATCCAAATGGGAAACACACAATGGACAGTCTGAATTTGTGAACCACATCTTGATGGTCGCAATATATATATATATATATATATATATATATATATATATATATATATATATATATATATATATATATATATATATATATATTAATGGTTTCCTCTAAACCATACTGCAAGGAGTTTGAAGAGAGTGGCTGGATTCAATTTCAGGGAGAGAGGCAGAGTTTTTCAAATGGATTTCATATAAAAGACTTTTGTCAGAAGATCCTGCTCAAGGATTTTGTGTGAGGCCCACTATGATGTTTGTGATAAATCCAACTCGTCCATCCATTTTTCAAAATCATTTTAGGACATACGACCAAAGATGAGGAGAATTTAAAACTTAAATGGGCCACATGAGAGGAACAATGGGGATTTAGTGACTACCGTTGAAACATTCATATGACTACAAAAGTTTTGTATCGATTTAAGTTTCTGGTGTTTTCATTTCATCTTAGTAAAAATGACCTTATAAACGGTTTGGATGGAATATAAACATCAAGGTGGAGCCTAGGAATATTTCATCGATAAGCATTCCTTTCCCCAATGTTTCATCTCATATGGCCCACATGAGTTTTGGATCCTCCTCATTTGGGCGCAGATTAGATACTGACAAGGTTAGTATCCATATCACTACTGAAGTAACGTCACTAAGATGTGGACTCCACCATAATGCATGTGTTGTATCCATACCGTCTATCCATTTGGAGAGATAATTTTATGACATGAGAAAAATAATGAAATAGATCTAAAGTTCAAGTGGACCCCACCATAGAAAATAGTGGGGATAGTGACATCTACCGTTCAAAACTTCTTAGGGGCCACAGAAGTTTCCGAGCAAGCTTATATTTTTGTTTTCATTTCATCCATCTCTATGTTAACTTATGAATAGATTGGATCTAAAAAATACATCATGGTGGGCCCTATAAATGTTTTAACGGTGGGTGTGATTGATCTACGGTTTTCTGTGGTGGGTCCACTTGAACTTTAGATTTATCTTATTCTTTTTCTCATGCCATAAAACCATCTCTACAAATGGTTGGATGGTATAGACACAACACACGCATCATGGTGGAGTCCAAGAGCTTGGTGATGTCACTTCAGTAGTGATTTGGCTACTGACCTTGTCAATATCTAATCAACACCCTCCTCATTTTTGGTATAATGTCCCAAAGTGATATCTTAAAAGGAATGGACTGGTTAGATTTCACACAAACATCACAATGAGCCCCACACAAAATCCCTACACAGGATCTTTATGGGAAAGGCTTTAGTAGGAAATAGTCCCCGCATTGACTACACCCCCGCCACTTGCCAGTGGCGGGAGGTCGGAGCTATGTGGGCCCCACCATGATGTATTTGTTTCATCTATGCTATCTATCTATTTTTCTAGATCATTTTATGATATGAGACCAAAAATGGGACATATCCCAATCTCAAGTGGACCACATCATAGGAAATAATGTTGAATGGACGTTGACCATAAAAGTTTTGTTGTTGGCCATAAAAGTTTTGGATCAAGCTGATCTTTGGTTTTCCTTTCATACAGGTCTGTTTGACCTAATCTACAGATTAAATGTCAAATAAACAGTATAGTGGGGCATAAGATGATTTTAATGGTAGATATCCAATTAGTATTGGTTTTCTGTGGTGTGGCTCATTTAAGATTTATATTCCTCCCCTCCTTTATATATATATATATATATATATATATATATTCCAAAATGACCTTTAAAAATGAACAAACAGAATGGATGAAAAACAATATCATTGGGAAACTAATACTGATTGGATATATATATATATATATATATATATATATATATAAAATTCCAAAATGATCTTTAAAAATGAACAAACAGAATGGATGAAACCCAATATCATTGGGAAACTAATACTAATTGGATATATATATATATATATATATATATATATATATATATATATATATATATATATATATATTCTATGACTTGTGTGGGCCACACCACATACAAAAGTGGAGAGGGGCCGTGCACCATTAAAACATTTATAATCATTTTTTGGGTCCCAACGAGATGTGGTTTGCAAATCCAGCCCATCCATTATGTGTGTCCCACTAGGATTAGGAGTCATATTAAGTTTTAGCAGCATTCAAAACTCAGGTGGGCCTCACCAAGTGCTTTTATATGTTTTAACGGTGTCTTCACATAAATTTAGATGGTATGGCCTACCTGAGTTCCATTTACGACTAATTTTTGAGATATCCCAAAATTTAAAGGGAACCCATCAAATGCACGGTGTTGATTGTCGACATGCATCACGATGGAGCCCACACAGCTCAACCTCACAATAAGCTTATCGTGAGCTTGAGCGTATAGTACCATTTCCCATACCTATATATATATATATATATATATATATATATATATATATATATATATATATATATATATGGCAAATGGTACTACGACGTCGACCTCATTGTACTTCTTGTGAGGTCGAGTTGTGTGGGGCCTAGTGTGACATGAGTCTAACAGCATCAACACCGCACATTTGATGGGTTTCCCTTCAGGCCATGGGATATCCAAAAAATTAGCTATATAGGGACTCAGGCGGGGGCATATCATGTAAAACCAAGTGAAGACGTGCCAAAAACATATAAAAGAAGTTGGTGAGCCATTGAAATTTGGTCTGACAAATAAACATCACTTTGGTCCCTGGGATGGGTTCAACGATGGTTTCAGGCTGGATTCCAGTCCATTTACCTACAGATTGGCAGTGCTGGAGCACGGAAGAGGAGTATGAAATCTCGGCCCTGGATGGAACCTCCTAGCTGGCGGACGGGACTTTGCTGGTTACCCGGAGTGCTCTCACGGTCCAACCGTGTCATTTGTGTTATATCCACACCGTCCGTCCGCTTCGCGAGCTCTTTTTAATGCAAACGTGGAAGATTAAAAAAATGAAGCTGGCCATATCACAGAAAAAACGGTGGGGATGGAAATGTTTACTGTTGAAACCTCCTCGATGGGTCATACGTACCATCCTACGCAGAAAACACAAATATCAGCTTGATCCAAAACTTCTGCTGGAACTCAAGAAGGTTTTAACGGTGAACCTTCAATACCCACTGTTTTATTGTGGTGTGGCCCACTTGAGTTTTGCATCTCCCTCGTGTTTTTTTCATCTCTTGAAATAAGCTGGCGACATGGATGGATGGAGTTCATACAACACAAACGTGACGGTGGGCCCTACAGAACTTTAGGTTACAGGCAAGTCGCTTCCCGCGCTCGTCTGATTGGCACAAATCCGGAAGAACCCAAGTAAGGGCCGAAAAGATGGACGGCTTCTGTTGCTTCTCCTTGAGAGCTTCGCGTAAGGCGCACGTGACAGGGAATGGCAAGGAAGGGGAGATCGTCCTTAAGATATATGGATAGCATTTCTTTTTTCTTTTCTTCTTATTCTTTACGAAATCTATGAATGGGCAATCGACAGATATATGGATAGAATGGTAGCGACGTAGCAATGCACGAGAAACCGCCTGCAAAGTGTTTGACATTTTGCCCAAACCAGAGGACTCTGATGTCACTGTAGCATCAACGAATTCAATGCTGGGAGGAGGCAATTGGTGTCGTGAGATTGGTGGTTGTCATTGTTTGCAATCGGATTCTAAAGTAAGTTTTCGAACTACTTTCCTTGTAACCGTTCCTTCCATTTTTCCTATAATTCAATTAGAGGCCCCTTAATCACTGTGAATGTGTGTTTGTTTGTTTGTTTGTTTGTTTACTCACGTAAGTACAAAGACAAGACGTGAAATCCTTGAGATTGTCATTCTATCAGCTGTGTTTTGCAACCTGGATTTTCAGCCTGTGTAAACCCAGAAACTGTGTTTGGCGACCCTAGATTATAAAGGGAGCAAGAGAGTCATTTGAAATATGACCAATGGAGTGGATTTGTACGAAGAGATCCCGTGTTGTATGTTGTTTTTCAGATGACATAGTTTTGATTGACAATATGAGGGAGGGCATAAACACAAAACTGGATTCATGGAGAGGTGCTTTAGAATATAAATGATTTAAAATTAGTCAGACTAAAACAGAGTATATGGAATGCAATTTTAGTAACAAAAGGAGTAGGAATGAGGGTTTTTTTTTTCAATAGAGATAACTGCCAATTTATTAAAAAACTTGCCAACCTAAGCTGACCAAACAGAGATTGCCTAGTCCTCCGAAACAACTAACTAGAGCCGTCGATATCACCTCCAAGTGCTGCAAGTTATGATTCTTAAAGCAACTCTGATTCCCAGCCCTCACATTAAACCACAACACTACCATAAGAAGAAGCCTTCACGTAAGTTTCCCATCCCTTCCAACTCCACCATGCCACAGCCATAGTAAATCCTCCATAGATCTTGGCATCACCCAAGCCGTGTTAAATAAAGCAAGAAAATGGCTCCATACCTTAGTAGCGAAGGAGCAATGGATGAAGAGGTGATCAATCTACTCTCCATCCTTCATACACATCAAACATATGTTAGGGAGAATCATGGCCCTTCTCTGCAAGTTATCTATGGTGAAGATTCTCTTCCTTCCCAACAGCCAAACAAAAGCCGAAACTCGAGGAGGAGCCCCTTAGGACCACTAGTGAAACTGGACGGATAGGAGACCAGGGTTGGAAACCCCAATCAAGCTGAATACTGACTTTACCGACACTAGGCAATTGATGCTCTTTACCCAAACCATTGAGTCCTCCTCTTGGTCGGCGAAATTGACTTTGGATAGAGTCTTCAAAAGCTCTAAAAACTCTCCATCTTTGCTTTCCAATAGATTTCTATGACAAGGAACCCAAACCACCAATCCCCTAGATAAGGAGAAACAATCCGCCACCAAAATGGAGCGACCAAGGGCTATATGAGTGATGCTAAGAAATTGATCTTCAAGCACCTAGTCTCCACACCAAACATCCACCCAGAAACGGGTAAGATGCCCCTTAGCCACCGAATAGGTGACACCTTGACAAACAATGGATTCAGTAGATGTCGCTGCTTTCCAAAAGGTAGAGGCTTTGTAGTGAGAGGAATGCTTGACAAACAAATCGCCCTCATAAGTACCGTATTTAGAGGTGATCAACTCCTTCCAAAGCCTACCCCTCTTGGCTCCAAACCTCTGAATCCATTTTCCAAGAAAAACAATGTTCATGTCTCCTAAAGGATTAATGCCAGCACCCCCCTCCTTGTTTGAAGACCTCTTCCCATATGAGAAGATGGAACTTCTTTCCTTCACTAGCCCCCTTCCAGAGAAACTCCCGTCTCAGTTTTTCGAGCCTATTCACCACTACCTTGCGACATTTGAATAGAGTCATAAAATACACATACATATTGGCCATAGCCACCTTAATAAGAGTTAGTTAGCCCCCCAAGGAAAGGTAGTGATGCTTCCAGGAGGCTAACTTCCTCTCGATCACCTCGATCACTCGTCCCACAAATGTTTGGGTGGCTTCCCGATACATAACACTTTCGTTAGTGGCCCCCCATGGAATGAGGAATTATTTAATGTTGTTGACCTAGAAGTTCCCCAAAATGACCACTTTTGATATCTTGGGTTGATAATTCTTGAGAGTGAAGAGATTGAGAAGGATGTTGCCCACAAAATTCAAGTTGGGTGGAAGAAATGGAGATGCGCCTCTAGAGTTTTATGTGATAGTCATATACCACTCAAAGTAAAAGGGAAATTTTGTAAGATGGCTATAAGACAAGCCATGCTTTGTGGGAAAGAATGTTGTGCAGTTAAGGGACAACATGTCCATAGGATGAGTGTTGCTGAAATGAGGATGCTGAGATGGATCCGTGGCAAGACAAGAATAGAAGTAGAAACGAATGCATTTGGGGGAATTTAGGAGTAAGACCATTAGGGAACAAGATGAGGTATAGTAGAATCAAATGGTTTGGTCATGCTCAACGGAAACCAAGAACTATGCCAGTTAGAAGGATTGAGTTTGTGTTAAAAGGGCAAGGGGAAGGCCCAAAAGTATGTGGGTGTAAGTAGTAATAAAAGACTTAATGACTTATGGTCTAATTGACGTTATGGCCATTGATAGAGTGAAATTGCACAAAAGGATTCATGCAGGCGACCCCAATTAGTTTGGATAAGGCTTTGATGATGTTGAGTCTTGAGTTGGTTATATTTAAGATTTAAAATTCATAAAAATATTTTGGAGTCTTGGGAAGTTTGAGTTTTATGGAGTTTTGTTGAGTCGAGTCAACCTAGTCAATAGAGTTTTGACTAAGTCATCAGCGAATGAGTTTTCCTTGAGCTGCGGGGAAATCTAGTGGAGTCGAGTTCACTTGGCCGATCCATTTTTGAGTTCTCAGATGTATATCCAGACGCTTATGGATATTTATCCCATTTTCTAAATAATATTCCATGGCATGTTAATTTCCAAAGTTACTTTTTTGTTTATAGCATTTATTCCAGGAGGCCGGGTCATCTACAATTGTTGTAGATTAAGCTTAACCTACAACTCTTTTTCATACACATGTAAAACATATTCCTATACATCTGAAACAAATTCATATACAACTTATTCGTATGTCCATAAAACTTATATGTTTTTGGTGGTTGTCCATTGTTTTTATAGTGTGGATTACTTGATGATTGGATTGGCCTGTTTTTTGGTGTGCCCCATTTTCAGGTGGGGGAACCCTATTGGATGGGTTGGATGCCATACACACACTATAGTGGGCATCACATGTAGCTAGTTTCACCAATTTCTCATGAACAGCAATGGTAGAGGAACCCACCTCTTATTCCTGAATGGTACTCTCTTTTGTTGGACAAGCTAAGACTAGATCATCTAAAGGCAAGCTGAGCTACAGGTACTAGAGAATTACAAGTATAATAAATAACAAGAAGAACAAATCATGACGGAAATTACATTTATAAGTCTAAGGGATATTTTACATTAGAATCTTTCCATATATATTCTATCTAAAAAATAACAGTCATTATTATATGTTCTAAAGAGGCTTTCCAATGCCGCCTAGGAGTATAGCCCGACCCAACCACGCTGTATGTACATGCCAATTTGGCATATTTGTAAATTCCCAAGCTGACCCCACTGTGTTGATTCCCTGGCCCACAAATCAGGTTGGACCATTGATTAGGCATGCCATAGTGTATGAAAGCATATCTCATTTGTTTTGTGTATTATAGCAGATTTGATGAGTGAAGTTGCCAATTTTTTTAGCAATGGGATGTACATAGCAGGGTCCACATAATGAACAGCTTGGATGCTTACAACATGCGCCAACATAGCGTTTGTAGATGGGGTTGAACATAATCCCAGGTGGGGTGATCAAGCCCATACTCTTTATAACTGGACCATTGTGGTTTGTACCATACCACTCACTTCGTCTGGTAGGAAGTAGTAGCAAAGCCCATGAAATGCTCAAGGATGGACGTCGACGTCTCTAAACATTGGCTGAAAGTGGGCCTTGGCTGGCTCTTTGGCCCATTCCAGCCCATCCCACCACCTCTTTTCTCCTCTGACCCACCGTAAGTAGGGCGCACTTCGTGCATCCAGGGGGAGCTTCTTCAAACTTAGACACTCTTTCACTGCGATCTCTTCCAATGATTGCCAGTCCAACACCCCTTCACATATACGTCCTAGTTTCGGCAGGCCGCGCAACTCCAAGAATGTTAAATGGGGCAGCATTCCCTTATCGACCACCCCATCTTCTTGGGAAATTATCACCTCAACTCCATCACAATTGTGTACATGAAACTCTACCATATTAGGTAGCCCCTTTGCTAGAGTCGATGAGAGGGCCACTTTCAATGCATTACATTTAACAAAGCTCAAGCATCGGACATTTTGGAGCGGTACAACTGATCCCATCCAGATACTTCTCAGCTTCGGTAGACCCTCAAGATGCATAGTTTCGAGTTTTGGAAGCATATTTTCCTGTCGCAACCCTACTGTTGCACCCATAAGCACATACTCCAATTTTCCACAGTTATACACCTCGAGTTTGGTTAGATTTTGCAAACGTTGCAATAAACCAGATGGGAATATGTTGTTCATCTTGTCGCATTCCACCACTTTGACGTACCTTAGATTTTGAAACGTTCTTTCTGGAAGAGATTCTTCATCGAAGACAATTTGCTCTAGCTTTTGAAGAAAATGGAGTTCTAAATGTTGCAAATTTTGTAACGTATTCTCCATGGTGCCCTCTCCATCTAGCACGCATTCCATATCTAGGCATTTATAGATTTCAAGATATTCTAAACTTTCAAAACTGACCGCCGCTGTCTTATCTGTATCTAGTCCAGAGATTGTTGTTAGGCTCCTACGATAATATAGCTGCAGAAAGGTTGTTCTTGGGAACAAAATATTAGCCCATTGAGGTACACACTTGTGACCATCAATGATCATCATTCGACGGTGACTTCTCATGTCATCAAAGACATTAGAATCATACTCTAACCGATCTATTCGGAAGCAAAACCTCTCCAAATTTTCCCAAGATTTAGATATGGTATCTTGCTGAAAACTGCCTGCTTCTACTATGTCAAGGCACAAACAACTCAGTTGTCTCAAAGATGCGACTTCGGCTAAAGAAGCATTGCTTTTGCCCCACCTTCTTGTCCCTGCAGCTTCCCACCCTGTAAAGCTTAAAACCATCTTTAGTTCTTCCAAACGTGTCAACTTCGTTATTACATTTGCTGGCAGATTTTTAAGGCTCTGATTGAAGGATAGGTCCAAACGCCTTAAATTGGCCAATTCACCTATTCCAGTTGGCAATTCACTGATCGCACTTCGTGAAAGATCAAGAGATTCAAGTCCCTTTAGTGACCTGAGTGGTGACAAACCTTTTATTTCCAAATGCAAGCATCCTTGTAGGCAAAGTTCCCGTAGATTCAACAAATATGACATTGATGATGGCAGTCGCGTGATAGAAGTTCTACCAAGGTCCAAAACACGAAGTGATTTTGCACCTTCAAAGAACCGATCTGGTATTTTGCTCAAATTGTCATTCTCTTGCATCATCAACGTTAACAGTTTAGGACATTCCAACCTCTCAGGTAGCATTTCGATCTCGTTTTGCATCACCGAAATCCTCTTGTATTCTTCCCACTGGTCCACTTTTGGCCATTCTTTCAATGCCAATCCCGCTCTGACAAAGAATTTGTAGGAATCATCATTAGACACAATTGAAATGGCCACGTCTCGAACTATGTCGTGCATCATTACATACCCTTCTTTGTCACAATCTAGTAACAAGCATGAAGCCTTGAGTTTTCCAACCAATGTGTGTCCCTTGTTCAGAACTTCCTCCAATGTTTCAACATCCTCTAGAAATCCTTCACCCATCCAACATCTTATCATTTGATCCACATCAATTTCGTAGTCTTCTGGAAATAGACTACAAAACAAGAAGCACAACTTTAACTCCTCAGTTTGCAAATAATCGTAGCTTAATTTTAGGGATCGATACACCTCTTGCTCCATGCCTCTGATGTTCTTAGGGGCGGACTTCTTCAATTCCGACAATGCATGATTCCAGACTCTGAAACTCTTCTCATCATTCAACGCCCTTCCAGCTGTCACAATTGCCAATGGCAGACCACGGCATTCATTAGCAACCTTCTCTGCCACAGTATGCAAAGTAGGATAATCAACAACCTCGCCTGCTTTCGCTTTGAACAATTTCCACGACTCGTCTTTGGAGAGCAGTTCCACCTTGATCTTGAATTCGGCCTCCATTTCTCTGCAAACATCTTCACTCCGTGAAGTGAATATGATCTTAAAAGCTTTGTGGTGCTCGCTGGAAGGAATACCCACATTGGCCAGCTCGATTCTAGCCCATAGATCGTCGAAGATGATGAGAAACTTCTCCTCTTCCATCAGTCTCTTCATGAGTTGAGTCGCTCTATGAGATACGCTTTCGTCCTTGAGATCCAGGCCCAATCGCTTTGCAATATCATTCTGGACCCTTTTCAGGTCCACTTCCTTGGACACTGCCACCATTATGACTCTACTGAAATTTAGTGTCCCTTTTAGATGGTTGTTCACGTTTCTCACGAGGGTAGTTTTTCCTACTCCCCCCATGCCATATACGCCAATAACCCTGATTTTTTCATCATTTAGAGCATCGAGAATTCTCTTCATAGATAATTTGGCTGATTCTAGACCCTCGATTGGCGGGGCATGGTAAATCTCTACAATTGAACAAGGTGGGGCCATGGTCACCTTTTCAAACACCCCTTTACTATAGTGACTAACAATAGCATTTAACTTCAATTTTGCTTTTTTGCTTAACTCATAACGCCAGATCCAATTTGGACACCACCCCTTCAGCCATCTCTTGTTTACTCCTGCCTCCTCCTCTACCATCTTTGCATCTTCTTCCATGCTATCTGCTCTTGCAAGCCACCCTTGAACTTCTTCAGTGGTCACTTCACCATTTGCTTGACCTACGACCACTCGCTTTTCAATATCTATTCTCCTCATCGCTAGCTCATTTGCATGGCTCCTCAAACCCGCAATATTGCTCTTGAAATCTATAAGATAGCCCATGTGATGTTGAAGAGGAACCCGCAGGCAATTCGTGATTCCCATGCATGCTGAAACTGCCAAGTCTTTCATTACATCCACGACCACCTATTTTGACAAAGAGACACCGTAAGCAATGTAGGAGGAATACCAAACAAACACCAACAACATTGAATCGGAGTTTAAGAAAAAAACAGGTTGAGTTGACTCGCCTGGGTTGGCCTTAAACAGCCCACAAATTCGAATCACACTTTGAAAAGCTTGTGACACAGTCATTAAAAAAAAATCATTGACTTTAAGATGCTTTCCTTTTATGTTGAAATATAAATATGTAAAAGCTATGCTATTTCTTTCTTTCTTTTCCCTCAAGTTATCAGAACCTTGTTTGTACATGTGTCCCACACATACAATAACCAAACTAATCACTAAGCAAACCTAGAATGGAGGACTGTTAAGGAAAGGAAATGAATAGTTAAAAGCAAGTAAAACCAAAATTGAATTGGTGCATTTTTTCTCAAAATAAAATTTTAAAAAATGATGCCGACGTTTGAGGTTTTCCGATTAGTGTGATTTTAGCCTATGGCCCATCCAAGGTCATCTGGAATCAGGTTGGACCTCTTACATGTGCGTTACGTGTCAAAGATAGTGGTCTGAAAACTTAGGGAAAAAGATGGCAAACGCATTAGGTTTTCTCAATATATAATGCAATGTGACAGATAGACTGGCTCTTTAGGCTTTGTTTGTGCCAAGGATTGTAGTCTAAGCATTCCTAATGGAGAGTTTGTATGCACTATCACTGTGAATGTCAATTATTAGTTTGACAAAGGGAAAAATCTAATTGCAATTTCTTTCCTTATCATTCATATCAAGGTTCTTGGCTCCAAAAGTCTGATTACTTTACCTTCAAGTTGAATTTGGAAGAAATGTAACTGCAAATTGAGGGCTACTTCTCTATGAATACTAAGCCGTCTTTGCTTATATAAGCCCATTAGATACATGGTAAGCAACACTTTTCATAATATTAATTTTATTTCTCTCTCTTTCTCTCTAGATTTTCTCTCCTTGTGGATTCAAGGGCTATTGCAAGGAAGAAGACGATGATCTCCTCTTTTATTTACGCACCCATTCTGTTAGATTACTAACCACGATCCATTGTAGTAAAATCATACCTATATATATCTAGGATCCTCCATGGGGCTATTGTTGATGCGTACCCCTTCATTTATTGGATGGTTAAATAGTATGAGATTAAAAATGGTTTTTTAGGGATCAACAATAAAAGGTGGGTCCTGGTGGATGGTACAATTTGTCGATTTGTTGATATTGGAGATGAATGGTATGGTTGGGTTGATATTTAAGATCAACGGTCCAACTAGGTTGATGTTGAAGATAAATGGTTAAAATGGCCTGATATCAAAGATGGCTAATCTGATTGGGTCAAAATTGAAGATAAAGGGCCTATTTAGGTTGATATTAATAATCAACGAAATGATCGGGCCAATATTGAAGATGAACGGTTGGATTGTGCTAATAATGAAGATGAAAGGGTTGATTAGATTGATGTCAAAATCAAATGGTTCGATATGAATGCTATAGAGCATCAATTATTTGCTTGGACCATTTTGAAGATTAACAGTCTACCTAGGTGAAGTAGGTGATGAATAGTTTGATTGGGTTGATCTTGAATACCCATGGTTAAGATGGACCAATATTAAAGTTGACTGGTTATCTTTGGCTGAAATAGAAGATGAATGGTCCAATTGAGTCTTTGTCAATGATCAACAACCTAATTAGGCCGATAATGAAGATGGGCAGTCTAATTGGATTAGTTGATTGTTCTTATTCTAACAAGATTTAAGATCAATAGTCAAGTTAGGTCAAATTTGGAGTTAAACAGTCCAATTGTACCAATATCGAAGATTAATGGTCCAATTAGGATGGAATTGTAGATGAATTGCTTGATTCAACCTATCTATTAATATTCAATCTAATTTAACCTAGTTATTAATATTCTATCTTGGCCCAATTGAACAATTTATCTCCAATTTTGTCCTAATCAAACAATTGTAGTTTAATATTATTACAATCTAACTGTCGATCTTTAATATTTGCTCAATGATACTATTGAAATGAATATCTTTAACATTTGCTCAATCATACTATCGATATGAATACAACTCGGTTAGACCATTTGTATCCTAATTGGGACCAAACAAACTGGACGATATTAGTTTGTTGATGTTTAATTTTGGTTTAGTGAGGCAATTGATCTTTAATATCATTCACATAAGAGCTACAGGCTTTAGTATCACTCCAATCAGACCATTCATCTTTGGTATTAACCCAAGCAGATTGTTGATCATAACATCCCCAATCAAATCGTTCAACTCCAAATATGGTCTAATCATACCATTCATCTTTGATATCAGTCAAATCAAACCATTCATCTTTAATATCAGTGAAATCATACCATTGACCTTTAAATCTACAACCAATTAGACAGTTGATCTTCAATATCGAACCATTCGTACCATTACTTTCAATTTTGGTCAATTTAGATGTCCAAATTGTTAGCCTTCCAATCATACCGTTGATCTTTAATATCCACCCAACTAGATCGTTGATCATCAATATCGGCCCAATCGGACTGTTCATCTTCAATTCTGGCTCAACCTGACCATTCATCTTTGATATTTGTCCAATCATACCATTGAACCTCAATATCCACCCTATGGAACCATTGGCCTTCAATATTAGTCACACCTTTCATCTCTGAATTCTAGCCAAATTAGCCCACTCATCTTTTTTTTTTTTTCCTTTCTTTTTAAGCTAACGGTCCTATCTCATCCACCGGACTTGCTTGCCTGTCTCCTTAGCACTTAAGGATACAGAAATACGAGCCTATAGAACAGATCCTGTTCAAGTAAGGTTGTGCCCACACAACTCTGATATTAGTCAAATCATATGTTGATATTCACTAATCATACCATTGATCTTCAATACCAATCATCTTTAATTTTGGTCGAATTTGATAGCTCATCTTTTATAATTGACCAATCATATTATTATCTTCAATATCAGCTCAATCAGACCATTGGTCAATGATCTCATCTTGATAGAACTCTTCCTCTCCAATTTTGGCCTAGTCAGATAGCTTATCTTTGATATCAGTTCAAATGATAATGTTGACCTTTAAAATCAGCTCAGTCGGACCGTTCGTTTTCGTTCAACCAATTATACAATTCATCTCCAATTTTAGCTAAATCTGACAGTTAATCATTAATACTTGTAGAGTTAGAGTGTTTGTTTTTAACATTAATTAATTTGACCATTCATATTCAACAATGGTCTAGTTGGGCCCTTTATCTTCAATATAGGCCAAATCAGACCATTCATCTCTAACTTTGGCTCAATCAGGTTATTGATCTAGATTTCAATGTAACAAGACTCTCTTTTTTTATTTTCAATATTTGCCAAACCAACTGTTCATCTTTGATATCATTGTAATTGGATTTAATCTTGTGGTTGATCTTCAATATCCATCTAATTGAACAGTTGATCTCCAATATCAACCTGACTAGACCATTCATCTGTAATTCCAGTCCTCTCGAAGCTAGTTGCTTAAGGATTGCGCCCCAACTTATTTCTGATGGCCCAACCGAACTGTTCATCTTTGATAGTGCCCCAATCGGATTATTGAACTTTAATGTTGCCTCAATTACACCATTCATCTTCAATTTTGAAAAATAAGACTGTTCATCTTCGACAACGTTGTCAAATGCGATCACAAAATATGTATCCTATTACATATTCTTAAATACGAGTACTATGTGATTGTATATGCGAGCATGCGATTGCATAGTGCCCAACGGTCAAAAATATGACCGTTGGGACTTCTTCTTCTTCTTCTTCTTCTTCTTCTTCTTTTTTTTTTTTTTTTTTGTAATTTCGGTCACTTTTTCTATAAATAGGCACTCCAAATCCTCCATTTTCACTATTCTCTTCTCTAAAGCTTACAATCTCTCACTTTTTTCTCTGTTACTCTCTCTCTTAATCTAATCTCTCTACATGACTACAACTCTTTTGAGTTCCAAGACTTTAAGTTTCTCTATTACATTTACTTTTCATTTCCTATCCAAGATCAAGATTTAAGAATATCATCAAAGTTCGAACTTCGAATTTGAAGTTTAAGGTTGAAGTATTCAAAGATCAAGATTCAAGAATACCATCATTCGAGATCATTTTATTTCCTTTTCGGTTCCTCCTATTTCGTTTATAGTTTTAGTTCTCATTCATTCATTTAGTAATATTCATTTATTCTTATTCTTTTCCTTTTATTTGTCATTCATTCATTGATTCATCCTCTTCTCTCTCTCTCTCTCTCTCTCTCTCTCTCACACACACACACACACACATTCTTTCAGTCATTCTCCCTTTTTCTTGCTCATTCTAAGACTTAGATTATTTTTTGTAATATCTCACATTCTCTCATAAATCATAATATCTCACTCACTTATTCTCATATAATCTCATATTCTCATTCTTAGACCTAGATTCATCATTCATTCTTATATATTTCTCTCATAGTTTCATGCTCCATTCATTCTTTTTTACTTACTCTCTCTTTCAACCTTTTTTCTTTTCAAGACTCAAGAGAGGAGTCAAGTGAACTTACAACTTGTAAATTAACTTATAAGAACAAGCTACAAGTGCACAAGCAAGCCTACAACTACAAGTTTTAGAATTTACAACCGCAAAAGTATAACTATACAAGAACAACACAAGTTTAAGATTCAAGATTCAAGAAGATTAGAACTTAAGTCTTCTCTCTCTCTCTCTCTCTCTCACGTGTGTGACTAAGAGTATTTTACTCTCTCTCTCTCTCTGTGTTTAGTCTCTATAAGTGTAAGTGTGTTACTCTCTAACCTCTACAAGTGTTAAGTGTGTAACTCTCTCTAATATCTACAAATGTAAGTGTTCAAGTCTCTCTAGTCTCTACAGTTATAACTCTCTAGCCTTTACAAGTGTACAAGATCATGCATTCTTCTTCCAATCTTCTTCTTTGAAACCCAAATCAAATGACCTGGGTTAGAAGTACATGCACTATTGTATTGTGTGCGGTATGTGGGTTTATAAGTGCCAGTGACATTGCACTACACAAGCAAAAACCTTACACATACGCTAGGATCAAATGCAAGAGTATGTCCAATATTACTCCAGAATTTAGAAGAAAATCATAGAATACATGGATAATTTGAGCGAAGTTAATTCAACAAACCATCATTTCATAATCTTTTTGGACACAAGTGCTAAATTGACTAAAATCATCGGAACCCATAGTGACCTTTTTATGATTGACAGCCGGAGATGAGAAGCCATGAATGGGTTACATCTATCATGCGATGGAGAGCTAGAAACAAAATTATGGATCACTTCAACTATAAAGAATGATTATATGCTCATTTTAGATATTATAAATAAGAGATGAGACAACCAAATGTCATCTCCAATTTTTTCAATTGCCTGTACCTTTAATCCGACCATATTCTTCAGTTTTGTCGATCGGACAAAGGCAGAAGTGATCCATAATTTTGTTGAGGGGGAGCAGTAGTAGTCAAAGGCAGGTGGTATATGCGATTGAGGAGATAGAAGAAGAAGATGATCAAGATCAACCATTAGATGTAAATGGAGTACTAGTGGGAACTGATAATGAAGAAACAGAAGAACATGAAGTATACATCCAAGAAGGAGATGACTTTGATAATGATGATAGTGGTAATCAGATGCCACAATGGCAACAATCAATGTATATAGTATTATTATATTAGTGTCCTATGTTAGGATGTTTATTTATTTATATTTTGTAAGTTGTGCTTGTATTTTGTAAATTGTATTTGCACATTAAGTTGTAAGTTGTAACTTTTAAGTTGTTTAAGTTATCTACTTATCAAGAAATTTTCTATGAATTTTTTAATAATTAATTCTCTCTTAATGTAACTTGTTGATTATTTTGTTAAAATTTATGTAAACATAATATAGTAAGTAATTAAATATATAATGTGCAATTACATATGCGATTACATATGCAATTACATGTGCGATTACATATGCGATTTGACAACATTGATCTTTAGTGTCGTTCAAATTAAAACATTCAACTTAAATATCGATCTAATCAAACTGTGATCTTCAAACATGCCCCAATCAGACAATCTATTTCTAATTTCAGCCCAATCAAACCATTGATATTCAATATCATTTCGATTTGTTCCCACCTTTATTTGCCAATCCCTTTTAAATGTCAATAAAAACAATTACCATAACCATTCTATCATGGGCATGAAGATGAACAATAAATGATATGTGGTCTACCTTTGGTTGCTACTTTTGAGATGAAGGGCTGGAAGAGATGAGGGGAGAGTGTAAGAGATGGCTGGGTGAGAGAGAGAGGCTCACGGAGTTACCTATGAATGAATTAAGATTATAATTCTAATTAGGTTGTTATAAATTAAGAAAGTAATTAATTATACATGCATAATAACTTGAGATTATAGTAATAGGGTGCATGACATGTGCTGCATAGTTGGAGAGAGGAAGGAAGAAAGGGGGGAAAGAGAGTCCAATTGAGGAAAGAGAAAGTCATTGAGCTTTTAGAAAGGTTAAAAAGTAGGAGATGATGAGTTGTTAAGTACAAAATTGTCACTTCCTTTGGTAAAAAATACTTTTCATGTCATGCAATTCTCACCATTGGAATTAATTATGTGAGTAAAATTTGCCGATGGCTACTTGCTTTTTCCGAATAAAATCTAAGTCGTTTCTGGGATTTTAAAGGTAAAGTCTGAATTGTACATCAAATATCAATCACCTTTTTTTTTCTCTTTTCAAAAAATACCCCTAACTTTGTTTACAATGTCTTCGCATGTCCTTTCAATATTCAAAGTTATCTATTTGGAGAAAACTAATTGCGAGGGTAAAGTTAGTCAAACACTACGTGGGTTATATAGAATATAGACCATGAACCATCCAAACACCAGCTTTTGAAATAATACATTATACTGTAATGCATTATTCATGTAAAAATGCATTACTGGCTCCACAAAAGTACAATTTTTTATAACTGTCAATTTTTCTTGAACAAAAATGATCACTTGATTAGCAGACCAACATTATTTTTTGTCCATGGCATGTACCCTAACTGATGAATGACCTAGATCCCTAACATGGAGCAATCCGTCTGGATCTCTGACATGTTCCATTCCTTAGCATGGCCTCTTGTTGAATCATGACAATAGTTAGCAAAACAGTATACTGCACTGGATCTTAATGCTGTAAAAGTTCAGGTTTGATGGGTTTTGGACTTAAAAAAGAAAAAAGAAAAAAGAAAAAAAACAGTGTGAACTGAAGGGCTGTAAGTGTACCTATACACATCTATATATTATATATAAATAAGGTTAAAATATAAATTTTCAGATAAAAGTTAGAATTTCTATACAGTATGAGTCGTACGATGTTCCTTGGCTCTACTAAATCTATCCTTTCCAAATAATTATCATATAAATCAATTTGTCTCTACGAAAAAATTCATTTCCTACTCAATTGTATCAATGGGTGGTGACCACACTCTATTTTTTAATGTCACCAAAAGTTTGTTTTGAATAAAATGTGTTTTATTGAAAAAAATATAAAATAAAAAAATTGTTTAACTCAATTTTCTCCAGAAAATAAAAAGAGCTTTTCCCATCTTTCTAAGATCTTTGCTAGGTGCCAATGTGTGTGCAATAAAGCTCATGTACAGGTGTCCCAGGTTGGCACATATGTGTGATATCTAATCTATCCATTAGGTTGGTCCTACCTTCAATATGTTTTCTCAAAAAGAAGATCTGGTCTAGTCTCCATGTGGGCCACAACATTGGAAACAGGGGAATGGGTTAGAAAATTTCAACAAAGATTTTCAGCACTGTAGATTTGTTTTGCATACTTTGGCCCACTGGTCTAGTGGATCAACTTGATTCTTGGATAGGGCATCAATATGCATGCATAATAACTTGAGATTATGTGCGTGGCATGTGTGACATACATGAAGTGAAGAAGGAAGAGAGATGGGGAAGGAGAGTCCTATTGAGGAAAGAGATAGTCGTCAAGCTTTTGAAAATGAGAATTTTTTTTTTTTTTAAAGGTTAAAAAGTATGAGATGATGAGTTGTTAAGTTATAAAATGCCATTTCTTTTGGGAAAAAATCCCTTCTATACCCTGTAGTTCCTACTACCAAAACTAACTACAAGGGTAATATTGTCTAGGGTTGCTTTTTGTGGGTAAATTCTAAAACTGTTTTCAGGATTTTGAAGGTAAAGTCTGAACTATACATCAGATATGTTAGTAACAATTATTTATTTATTTATTTATTATTATTTTTTTTGTTCTAAAAAATATCCATAGTTAGCAAAATGGTATATAACACAAGATCTGATTAGGTAAAAGTTCAAGTTTGATAGGTTTAGACTAAAAAAAAAAAATGGAGTAAACAAAAGGGTTACATGTTTGTGTGTGTGTGCGCCCATAAAATTCTTCACTTTCTGCTCAATTGGTATGAATAGGTGGACCATAATCTCTATTTGGTAAATTGTCTTTATTTTATTTTTTAATTTTTTTTTTTTTTTATTATTTTTATTTATTTATTTATTTTGAAGAAACAAATGTTTATGCAGTTTGTCTAGAATTTTTTGTTTTCCCCATCTTTGGAAGAACTTAGCTGGGTGCACATGCCTTTGCAATAAAGCTCAGGTACATGCCACGCATGTGCCAGCTTAGCGCATATGTGGGAGTTCTACTCCATCCATAAAGATGGTCCTACCTTCTACGTGTTTTCCCAAAAATAAAATCTAGTCCAGTTTGCATGTGGGCCACAATATTGGTAACTGGGGAATGAGTTAGAAACCTTCAACAAAGTTTTTCAGTGACATAGATTTGTTTTGTGGACTTTGGCCTGAGACCTATCATGCCATGCTGGTGCATGTGTAGTGCATACATGGGCTTTATTGCTCAAGCACGTGGGTATAGCGAAGCTCTCTTTCAAAATAAAGAGATTTAAACGTCTGATCAACTCTACTAGTTTATGTTAGAGAGTTTAAAACAGAGTTTTGCTAACTATGATGACGACCCAAAATGAAATTCCATGCATGGAAGGAATTGCTATTTGCAACCACATCCCAAAATCCAATACATCCATCTGATGATTGGTCGCTGCTACAAGTGAATAAGGCTAGGATAAGGACAACCACCAATCCATATTCATTCAACATGTGAGATCCACCCAATGAGTTCACTTAGTGGTGCAAGTCAGCATGTGTGGAGCATCTTTGGCATGTGCGGGATGTCCAGCTGCAAATAGCATTCGCTTTCACAATATTATTCAGTTTCACATCCAAAGAATCTGGTGTCCTTTGTATTCCATAATGGCGAGTTGCAAGCATCAGATTTTGATGATGTTGTGGTAATGAAGTTAGAAAGTAATATCATCAAAATGCTTGACTTTTATGTCCAACGTGGAGAAAATGCTTAAATTAGTTAGAGTGAAATTAAATAAAATGATGTCCAAGTCCAACCGGTTGCATCACAAGGTAAGGTCCACCCAATGGACAAAGGTTGGCGCACCATGAGGAAATTAGCCTTATTTACTCATCATGTGAGCCATACCATGGTTCAGTCAATGAGTTGATATGGATCAATTGAAAGGTCGGAAGTTATACACTAGGTGGACTGTAACGCAACCAATCGGACTCAAGACTCAAATAAAATGATCACACAAAAGAAGAGAGGAACAGGCTCAGCGTACCTCCATATCTCTCTCTCTCTCTCTCTCTCTCTCTCTCTCTCACTACAGATGGAGAAGTGAATGTAACTAGGAAATCCGAAGGTAGTTCTGCGCATTTTATAACCGTAGAGTGGCAAAAGGTGAACAATCATATTCTCTACTACAAGTAAGGTACAACATGTGTTATTTAGGATTTTTACAAATTAGTGCTTTGTTAATACAATATTCACATTCTGTTGCCTTTTAAAACTCAGTTTTCATTAAGATAGCTCATTAATCAAGTTATTTCCATAGAGGTACCTTTTGTTAGTTTTTCTTGACTTCCGTTGTAATTTTTCTTAAAATAACAAAAATGCCCACTAATCAGACTTGCGCAAGAAAATTAAAAACATAGTTACATGGAAAGGGGATTGGGTCCCGCCACGCCTACTTGATAATCCGTCCTGGCAGGGGCTATGTGGAGCCCACCGTGACATATGGGTTTCATCCACACTGTTCATCTGTTTTTACAGGTCATTTTAGGGCATGAGCTCCAAATTTAGGTAGATCCAAGGCTTAAGTGGACCACACCATAGGAAGCAATGGTGATAATGACACCCACTCTTGAAACCTTCCAAGGGGCCACCGTGCTGTTTATTTTCCATTCACCCTATTCGTAAGGTCACATAGTCCTAGATGAAGGGAAAAAACACATTTCAGCTTGATCTAAAACTTTTGTGACCCCTAAAAAGTTTTCGGTGGTAGATTTTTAATCCCAAATGTATGGTCCACTTGAGCCTTTTAACTGACTCACTTCTTGGCTTGTATCTAAAATGATCTGGAAAATTGATGGACGGCGTGGATGAAAAACTCATATGTCGATATGGCCCCACCGACTCCTGTAGGAGGAAGTCCACTTTAAGTGAGATGTAATTATCATTAATGAGGTATAATTATGAAGAAAATCTTAAAAAGAGGAAAAGAAAATATCTAATTTTTTTTTTCGAAGGCAGGTTGTATAGGGATGTGGTTAATGGTCAGTGATATGTGGGCTCACCCTGATGTATGTGTTTCATCCACGCCATCCATCCATTTTTGGAGATCTTTTTAGGGCATGACCCTAAAAATGAGGCAATTCCAAGTCTCAGTCGGACCACAGGGCAGGAAACAGTGGTGATTGAATGTGGGCCATTAAAAAAATCTCGTGGGCTACAAATGTTTTGGACGAAGCTGATATTTGATTTTCTCTTCATCCAAGTTTGTGTGTCCTTATCAACAGTTGGATGGAAAATAAACGTTATGGTGGACATTACAGTATGCCCTATGCCCTAGTAGGTTTTTAATGCAGGAGTTCAATAAGCACTGTTAACTATGGTATGGTCAACCTGATATTTGGATCTACTTAATTCTTATGGTTCATGCCCTAAAAGGAATTGGCAAAATGGATAGACAACATGGATATGCAATACAACATCAGGCTGGGCCCAACGGTCATGGCCAGTGAGCCCCATCCGTATGTAATCCGGAAGCCCTTTAACGGCAGGGATGACTGTGACATACATCATAGTGAGCTCAATGGTCAGGGCCGGTGCGACCCATCCTTAAATAATCCGGAAACCCTTTAACAGTAGGGATGACTTTGACCCCGGACATAAGAGATATTTCTGTTCCTGGGGCTCTGTGGGGTCCACAGAGATGTTTGTAACAAATCTACTATTCATTTGCATACTGTGCTTCATGGGCCGTTACCTACACTGTCCATTCGTTTCGTCGTATCATGAGCATGAGCCGAAAATGACGCATATCTAAAACTCAGGTGGACCACACCATAAGAACAGGGGTGATTCAACGACCACCCTAAAAACCTCTTTGGGGGCCACAAAAGTTTTGGATCAAGCTGTACTTGTGTTTTCTGATCATTACTTGTGTCTGCGTGACCGGGTTGGAAGGAAAATAAACATTATGGTGGGCCTTAGGAAGTTTTTAATGGTGGGTGTTCAATCACCATTGTTTCCTATGTTGTGGTCCATCAGAGATTTGAATTTGCCTCCTTTTTGGGCTCATGCCCTAAAATGATCTCGAAAAACGGATGGACGCAATGGATAAAGCACATACATTATGGTGGGCCACACAGCACTGACCCGTGGCGACGGCCCAATGCAATCTGCGAAAAAGAAAAAAATCAGATTTTTTTAAAAGTATTTTCTTGATAATTACACCTACTAGCTGAAATTACATCTACCTACTTTTTTTTAAAAAATTTCTCATGTCACTGGTGGGCATGTTTGTTATCCTAGGAAAAATTATAACAAAGTTAAGGAAAACTAACCGAAAGTACCCATTAACAAGGCCACACAGCACTGACCCGTGGCGACGGCCCAATGCAATCTGCGTAAAAGAAAAAAATCAGATTTTTTTAAAAGTATTTTCTTGATAATTACACCTACTAGCTGAAATTACATCTACCTACTTTTAAAAAAAAAATTTCTCATGCAGTCACTGGTGGGCATGTTTGTTATTCTAGGAAAAATTATAACAAAGTTAAGGAAAACTAACCGAAAGTACCCATTAACAATAACTTGATTAATGAGGTATCTTAATAATAAGATAATTTAAAAAGGTACTAGAATGTAAATACTGTATTAATGAGCTACTAATTTGTAAAAATCCCTATTATCTATATGGGCATTACACGCCGGCACATGTCCCACAGGTGCAGATCCAAGCCGTAGATCTGCTGTGTCTAACCGTGTACATGATATGGCCTAGAAATTAGACTGGCTCCACCTATCAGGTGGGCCACACTACTATATAAATAGGGAGAAATGGTTTACAATAATGTAGGCAGGTTTGTTTCAGTTGATCGTTTGTTTCTTAATCTGTGATCTACCTGATTTGTGGACATTACTTCTTGGGCCACGGCATCTTTGCAAAGGGACCCACCTGATGGCCGATTGGATCTTTTATGCCCCACATAGATGGTCTATCGTGTGCATGCGTGTCAGTTCAGCGAAGCTTTTATTTATTTATTTATTTTGTGTACTGTGCGTGTGGGTTCGGCAAAGCTTTTATTTATTTATTTTTTGTGTAATGTGCGTGTGGGTTCAGCAAAGCTTTTATTTATTTATTTTTGTGTACTGTGCGTGTGGGTTCAACAAAGCTCGTTGAAGGAAAGAATAGCATTACTTGGGCATAGTGTTCTACAACTGCCATGGTTTTCCATTTGCTTGTTTTTGGAGAAAGGTAGTCGACTGTGCATCAAAGCATGCAAGGGAGTATAACCATCTCACCCATGCAAAAGATGGGCCCCACGGTGAGGATCACCTCTTCAACTTACACGGTGAGTTAGGTTTCTATGATAAATCTAGCCATCAAATATCATTGATGTGTGTTGGGAGACGCACAAAAGCAACCTGAGTTAGAATCAAATAATAAGAGATAGAATAAACCAAGCTCACAAAGAATACAAGATTTTACGTGAAAAAGTCTTAGTGGGTAAAAACATTGTACAAAGCGACAACTAATCTACCATGATAATTAATGTTACAAGAGATGAGTGAACTTACCAATTTGAGAATATACCTCAAATACCACAAAAATCCTAGCTTAATTTGAACTTCCTTTGCTCACCAAAAAGCCCTAAGCACATTTCCAATACCCTAATCCTTGATTACAAACCCTTAGAAATGATTAAAATGAATTAGGAAACAAAACCCGAAATTCTATAAAATTGCATTAGTCGATTGAAGCCACCTTTAATTAGATTGATCTAGAACAAAAAACTATCTAATAAGCAAAAGCCAAAATACAAGATTTTCTCGATGGAATTGAGTGGGCTATCGTTGTCATCGACAAACCCAATTATAGATAAATTAAAGACATTTGACAATAATTTCTACCATATTTTCAATTATTATAAATCACAGCTCTTAAGCTCCATCTCTAATTGCCTCTATTATAGCTCTACCATCATTGTCGCTTCTCGTGCACACTCTGACTTTGCCAAGCATTTTCTGCACACTCTGCCTTTGTCAAACATTTTCTAAGTCCAAATAAATCGCATGGAACTTGAAATTTTATATAGGAACTACCTTCGTAAACATGTCCGTCGGATTTATGCTTGTGTGGATCCTCTCAAGAGTCACTCAACCTTCCTCAACTACCTATTGAATAAAATGATGGCGAACATTAATATGTTTAGTACGAAAATGATAAACCAAGTTATTCGCCAAATTAATTACACTTTCACTGTCATGATTTTCTAACACAGCTTCCTGCTCAAGCACAAGCTGATTTATCATCCCTCTCAATCAAACACCTTCTTTGAATGCTTTTGTCACTGCCATATACTCAGTTTAAGTTGTGGAAAGAGCTACCGCATACTGAAACTTCAACATTCAATTGATCACTCTACCTATTAGCACAAACGAGTAGCTGAAAGTCGATCTTTTGTTATCCATATTTCCCACATATTTGACATCCACATAACCTACTAACTTGTCCTCACACCTTTCAAACATCAACACATAGTTTGTTGTATCTCGAATATAACAAAGTAACCATTTCATTGCTTCCTAGTATTGCTTGTCGAGGTTAGCCATGTATCTGTGCACAACACCCACTGCATGTGAAATATTAAGTCTCATAAACACCATGACATACATCAAACTGACAACAACACTCGAAAAGGGCACACACGAAATCACTTACTTTTCTTTATTTGTAGTAGGCTATTATTCAAAAGAAAGTTTAAAGTAAGCAGCATGTAGTGTGCTAACCGGTTTCTCCATATCCATACTGAACTTAACCAATACATTTTCAAGGTATTCTGCCTATGATAACCGTATCATGTTCAAGATCTGTCTTTATAGCCCACAAATCTTTCTTTTCAAATGTCCATGGCAATTGAGTTTTCAATGTATCAATCTCAAATATGCTTTGGTTGGCAATAAGAATGTCATCTACGTGTAATACAAATATGATGAATTGTCCATCATTTAGTGTCTTATAATCGACATAATGATCATATTCACTTCTAGTAAATTTCTGACTCATTATGAAAGTATCAAACCTTTTATACCACTGCCAAAATAACTATTTCAAGCTGCATAATGACTTACTTAACTTACAAACTTTATTCTGTCCATTTCACTTCAAACCCTTCTGGTTGCTTCATGTAAATCTACTCTTCCAACTCTCCATGAAGAAAAACAGTTTTCACATCCATATGTTTCAATTCTAGGTTGTAGTGGAACCATCGCCAATCTAAATATGATTGATGCTTGTTTGACTATAGGCGTGAAAATCTCGTTGAAGTCGACACCCTCCTTTTATGCATACACTTTTGTGACTAATCTTGCCTTGTATATATCCTATTAGTTCTTGTAAATCCACTTAGAACTTATCGCTCTTACGCTCCACTATAAGCTTTACCAACTCACATGTTTTATTCTTACAAAGGGAATACATTTTATCATGCATGGTCATTATCCACTTCTTAGCATCAGAACCATCTAATGCATCCTGGAAGGTAAATGAATCCCCCCATCCATAATGAGGGTGAATGTAACATTCGAGTCATCCCTATATCGGATAATAATCTGCGATCGCTTGGCGGATTTCTTCTAAGAGGTAACGGCTCTACCTGCTCCTGTACCTCTGCCTGCGGCTCAAGCTTTGTATGTGCATCTTCTTTTTCAATCTCGATATTAATGACCATTGATTTTTTCAGTTCCTTGTGTTTATCTTTACAGAATAAGGAATCTTCATCAAACATGACATCTCGATTAATTATGATCTTCTGTGTGACTTGGTCATATAGCCTAACCCTTTCACACCATCACCATAGCTAATAAAAATACACTTCTTAATCATTTGGTCTAGCTTATATCTGTCAACTGACAGAATATAAGAGTAAGCGTCATAACCAAATATACGTAACAGTAGTATACCACATGATCAACCCACACTTCTTTAGGAATCTTACAATCTATCGGCATAAATGAGGACCGATTCACTAGTTAAGAAGTCCTGTTAATGGCCCCCATCCATAACTCATTGTCAAATCCAGCATTAATTAACATGCTTCAGGCTCTCTCTAAAAGAGTCTGATTCATCCTTCTGCCACTCCATTCTGCTAAGAAGTGTACCTCATTATATTGTGCCTCACAAGCCTCTCTTCTTTGTAAAATTGATTGAATTCCTTTGAAGTGAATTCACCTTCGTTATTAGTCATTAAAACCTTAAGTTTATGGCTTGTTTGCTGTTCAACTATCGCCTTTCATACTTTAAATGTGGCGAAAACATCAGATTTATTTTTAAGAAAATAAACTCACTTTTTTCTAAAGTAGTCATTAATGAATGAGACAAAATATGATGACCCCCCAGCAGAAACAATATGTGATGAGCCTCATACATCTAAATGTGCATACTCAAGGATACATTTTCAAACTCTTTTCAGTTTTAAAAGTTAGCCTTGATTGTTTACCATATATACAATGCTTGCATATACTAAGTTCGATATTTTTTAAAATAAAAATCAAACAATGATAGAAAGTACCTTCATGCCGCGGGTGCTCATGTGGCTTAGGCGTGCATGCTACATTCATGCCAAGTTGGATTCCTTTACAAACGTAGTAGCTCCACTCATTTTAGTGTTTTCGATCAACTTGTATAGGTTATTGCTCCGTTGTTCTTTTATAATAATAAGTAACCCTTTCGAAACTTTAAAGACCATGTCATAACTATTGAACTTGTAGTCAATTGCCTCAAGAGCCCCTAACAATATCAAATTCTTCCTGAGGTCTGGAACATGTTGAACATCTGTTAGAATATGCTCTACCCCATTGAACATTCTGATGCGCGTTGAATCGATTTCAACAACTTTATATGCAACGTCATTGCTCATAAAAACATGACCACCATTGTACTCGTCATATGTGGTGAATTAATCCCTATGAGAAGTCATGTGATATGAGGCTACTGAATTCAAAATCCACTCGTTACTAAGGTAACCAGATTTAGATGCGGTCAAGACATCATTATCATCCACCTCCTCACATGATTGCATTATGTTGACCTCTTTTGGTGCATTCTTTAATTTTTCTCTCGTTTGAGCCTTAGGGTTACTACAATCCTTCTTCATATGCCCTATCATCCCACAATTATAGCACTTCATCATACTTTTTTCCTTCCAATTTGGATCGCAATCGAGAATTTTCTCTTTTTGTATTTCTTCTCTTAGCAACCAACACATCTGTAGAAGTACCTCCGTTACTTTCTTTCTCAACTGCTTTTCATAAAGGGTTCAGATGACAGCCTCCACATCGATGGTATTCCCATTATGGATCAACATGTCTACTAGATTCTCAAAAATTGGTTGAAGCGAATTTCAGAGAATCAAGGCTTGATCTTCCTCTTTGATCTTAACACATACATTCGTTAGTTTATATATATATATATATATATATATATAGACTCACTAAAAGTGCTCATGTGTTCATTAATGTTGGACATCTTTGTTATCTCAAAATTATAGAATTGCTTCTTAAGATACAAACGGCTACCTAGGGATTTCTTCGTTTACAAACCATTTAATTTCGTCCATACTCTTGCGACAGTCTTTTGATACAGGACATTATATGAGAGATTATTTGTTTGACATAATTGTATCGAGATTGTAACCTTCTCGTCTAGTTCATCACACTCTTCATCAGTCATAGATATAGGATTCTTCGCCTTGCTATGGAGAACGTGTTGCAATCTTTGTTGAAATAGGATGCCTCTCATCTTAACCTTCTATAGTTCAAAGTTATTTCTCTTAGTAAACTTATCCGTTTCATACTTAATATTAGATCTCTTCAAAATATTTTTTCATATTAAAAAAATTCAAAACCCCAATGTTAGCTCTGATACCACTTGTTGGGGGAACGCACGGAAGCAACCCCAAGTTAGAATTAGACAATAAGAGATTGAACAAACCAAATGTGAAAAAACCTCTGTGAGAAAAAAATTTTTGTACAAAAGGACATCAAATCTACTATGATAATCAATGTTATAAGAGATAGGAGAGCTTACCGATCCGAAAATACACCCCGAATACTACAAAAACCCTACCTTTGAACTCTCTTTGCTCCCTAAAAGCCCTAAGCACGTTTCCAAAATCAAAATCTTCTATTACAAACCCTTAAAATTGATTAAAAATAAATTAAGAAATAAAACCTGTAATTATGCAAAATTGTGTAAGTTGGTCAATGGGAGCTTCAATCATATCGAGTGCCATTGACGACATATCGTTGGGATCGAAGCCACCTTCAATCAGATCGATTTGGACCCAAAAACTGTTTAGCAAGCAAAGATCAAAAGATGGAATTTTCTCGATGGGATTGAGTGGTCATTCAATGCCATCGACATACCCATTTACAAACAAATTAAAGACATTTAACAATAATCCAACTGTGTGACTTGCTTGTTGATTAGACATGGAAAAGGTGGGCCCCACCATGAAAGATCGATCATCTGTCTTAGAAACCAGGTAGATACACTCATTGGGTGGTCTATATGTTGAATCAAACCATCGATTATCACTTCTATGGAGTGGGCCAACCTAAGTTTCCTTCTCCGGTGATCTTCACTGTGGGGCCACCCAAATTTAGCTTGCTTTAGGTCGGGTTTGGATTGCGTTGGATCCAAGTTTGAGTTTTAGGCCTCAATAAATTGGGCCGGACCTGGCCTGCCATACTTAACTATCAACTCTAACAAAAACTAGGCGTGTCCACTTATCAAACTTCAACACCATTGGAATGGTCGAACTCAACGTACAAGAATGACCAACCTCATGATTGGAATGGTAGAACTCAACATATAAGCATGGCCCACCTCATGAGTGGATCATAGCCTGATCTTCATGAAGGGTGATCTTCATGGTGGTGTCTAGCTTTCTATAGTGCAGATGTCTTGTAGAGGTGGTGTGTTAGCATGATCAGTTGAATATCTTCAATAGCTGTATTGTTTCCTAGAAGTGTTTGGTTCTCTCAAAGTCAAATGCCTTGCCAAGAGAACTCTCCTACATATAAGCTACTCTATTTTCCCTAATCTTCTGTCAAACTCAATGTGGGGGAGTTATTTTTTGAGACCTTATAATTTGTGTTGGCTTATTTCATTTTTTTCCCATGCGTTCGAGCTTTGTGGGGTCCACCCATGATGTCTATGTATAGTCCAAACCGTGCTTGTATAAGGTGTGCTACATCTTCAACTCACATCACAAGAATTATTTTGATCCAAGACTCGGGTCGGACACACTACACATAAAATGTATACAATCCCATCTAAATCTTATATTTTCACATGGTGTTACTCACCTAAGTTTTTTAGTAGTCTATTTTTTATCACATCTGTTTAATTTGGTATGTCTCACATGATGACTGGTTTGGATGGATGTAAAAGATACAGTGAAACTAATTCCATCTGAAAATTTCTATGATAGGGGTCACCTTTCCCAGTGTCCTCCATTTTCAATTTGGTGTGACCCACTTAATAGATAGTGCTGGATTTTGGAATTTAGGCCTACCATGACTAAGCTCATTAGATGTAAGGTTTGGATTCCACGTAAACATCACCGTGCACCCAACAAGGTTATAAAGCAGGGCAGCTTAATTGTATTCAAGGGCATATGCACTCTTTTATTCCTTTGTATTTCATCACATGGAAGGTGGCTTATCACCCAAGAAAGCTTACACTTAAGGAACTTTGAAATGTTGAACGTGAAGTGGTCATTGCCCCTTCACCATCTTTGTGTGGTTTACTTGTATTTTCAACATCTTTGTGTAGTTTACTTGTATTTTTAATTCAAGCAAGCCAGACCATTGTGTGAAACCTCGGAGTTCTTTGCACATGTCCCATCTCAGAGGAGGGACGTGAATTCTTAAACCCTAATGTGACCTAATAATAGTGTGTCACACCCCAAACTCGGAAATCGAGCTCACAAAATTTTCGATCGCTAAATCCGGTGCCGATAGCATCCGTAGTACCTCATTCTCGGCCCCCAGCACTCATACACCAGGTTCCGATCCCGGGATCCTACAAGGAGGATTTTTCAACGTACATTTATCTTGTAAGAAGCATAACCACAAGTATACCCAAATTACATAGGCAACATCATCATCACATATCCACTAATTTAAATATTTGGATACAATGCTGAAAGGGAAATACATATATCAAAATCAAAGCTCCAGAAGACCGCTGCATGCTCCAAGCTCAATGCTGCTGCAACCTAATATCGCTTACACGCATCTATAGTGCATAAACTTATAGAAAGCTTAGAGGGTGGTGTAAGTGTGTGCACAAGATAAGTGCCAAGTTTTCAATACAATGCCTTAATCATACAATATCGGAATTACTGACAAGATCATAAATCATACGATATCAGAGTAAGTGGAAATACTGCAACTCTATAAATCATACAATATTAGAGTAAGCGGAAAATACTGGTAAGTTTATGAGTGCCATCAGTCGTACTAAGGCTATGTGATGTAAGACATGAATGCTAACGGCCATATTAAGGATATGCAATGCAAAACATAATGAGACAATATCAAATGCCGAGGATGTAATGCAATATGCAAATCCTGACGAGCCAAGAATACCATTAAGCTCATATAGGCCATATATCAAACCTGCGCGTATCGCGCGAACATGTGGGGGAAACTCCGCCTCACAAGGAGTCCAATAAGCATCTCAGCCCAATGGCATATGCCCTAATCAATTATCTATCATAAAATGCATACAAATGATGGGGGTCCATAGAAGGACAATGGATTTAGTCCAAATATCAAGATAGACTCTAAATAATGGATACATCAAACCTGATACTGTATATCATTCCATTTACGGTAAGGGGTGATATAGACTACTTTGCTAAAGCTCACTGATTTAAAATGCGTCACGACAGTTAAGGAAGGAATCCAACTTATAGCCACCACAACATCGAACGATGCTCCCTATGTGGGACAAAGTTCTGCCTTCACTGTATGCATAGTAGCCTACCAATCACTGGTAGCTCACTCAGGTCCTCATGCCCCCCCACTCAGTGTCCGCTCACGTGTGCCCGCTCACATGTGATCACATTGATAGAACGTCACAATATCCCCCACTGAGGGCAGATCTGAGTCTAAGTACAATAAGTGGCTTCCTTACCCTCTCTGTTGCGCAATAAATAGGACTTTCCTATGGGCCCAAAATATACACAAGGTAGGCTTCAAGGTATAGGTATCATGATGCCATGCTGTCACATACTTATAATCGGTATTAATAACTGGCCTCGATAATCAGCCCCGACAATTGGCCTCAATAATCGTCATTAACAATTAGCCTCGATATTCAGCCTCGACAATCGGAATCGGTCTCAACAATTGGAATCGGCCTCGGCAATCGGAATCGGCCTCGATAATCAGAATCGGCCTCGACAATCGGAATCGGCCTCGACAATCGGCATTGGTATCGACAATCGGAATCAGCCTCGATAATCGGCCTCGACAATCAAAATCAAATTGGCCTCAACAATCGGCCTCGACAATCGGAATCAGCCTCGACAATCGAAATCGGCATTAATAATCGAAATTGGCCTCGACAATCGGAATCAACCTTAACAATCGGAATCGTCTTCGACAATCGGAATCGGAATCGGAATCGTCTTTAACAATCGGCATCGAAAATCAGAATTAGCCTAATAAATGGCCTAAGGGAATGTCACAATGTGGACATTTAACCATCATTGCCCATTAATGTGGACATTCAATCAACATTGCTCCAAGGAGTGGTCCACATAGGGACGAACATATAGTGGGTCCATGGCCTCACACAAGGGCCTAATATACAATATTATGGGCCTCATACAAGGGCTACATACACAACAGGTGGGTCCTGCACATGGGCCTCAGATACATCGCACGGGCCACAACTCATGGGCCTAATGCACATCATAATGGACCTCATTGAATGGGCTACAAAAATATCACAATGGCCACGCCATATGGGTTGAAAATGCATCTTATTGGGCATTGCCAAATGAGCCGAAAATACATCACAATGGGTCACATCATATGGGCCGGAAGTACATTTCAATGGGCCACAACCCACGGGCCTAATACATCATAATGGGCGGCAACCCGCGGGCCTCAAATATAACGAGTGGGCCGTATCAATGGGCCCCACCAATGGGCCTCATATACATCAAGTGGACTACTTTAATGGGTCTCATATTCACGACAGGTGGGCCCTGCACATAGGCCTCAAATACACACCATGCGGGCCCTACACATGGGTCTCGTATACATCAAATGGGCCACATCTCCGGGTCTCGAATACATCAAACGGGTCACACATCATGAGCCTAATATATATCACAATGGGCCTTGCCCATAGGCAACGAATACATCACAATGGGCCTTACCCATGGGCCTCAGATTCAAGCAGGTGGGCCCCATCATATGGACCTTAAATACAGGACAGGTGGGCCCTATTACATGGGCCTCAAATACAAGGCAAATGGGCCCTATCACATGGGCCTCAAATATGCATCATGATGGGCCTCATGGATGGGCTACACCAATGGGCCTCAAGTGGGCTTGGACCACACCAAAAATCATTTCAATAGTTGTAGGTGTAACATGTGTATCACTGTACACTATCATTCCATGGGGCACATGGCCGACTAATGATGATCAGCACTGTCCAAACATTATCAATGTAAATCAGCACCATCCAAACATTCCCCATGTAAATCAGCACCATCCAAACATTGTCTATGTAAATCAGTACCACTCAAACGTGTCCAGCACCGTCCGGCACTGTTTGGACGGTGTGGATCGAAACAAATACATCATGGAGTGGTCCATCATCTAGATATGCTGGACGGTGTGCATACACTGCATTTATCAAAGTGTGGCCCCACAAAACCGCTGACGTGCAGGGCAGCAGCAGCTGCTTGCTACATGGGACCTAGCAAGTGGACTGCTTGCAAATACAATACATCATGGAGGGGCCCACATGAGTGTACGGTGTGGATGCAAAATGGATGAACGGTTGAATATCATACATACCACATGTGGGTTATCATACATACCACATGTGGGTGCCACAGACCCTGTTGACGTCAATACAAGTAGGACCCACATAACTTGATGACTTCATGACAGCAGCTATATCGCTGCTGTCAGCGCAAACCAGCCAATCCGTTCACATCACGTGGGTCCTATGTGGGACCCACCACATATAATATAATAAAATATTACTTATTATATACATATGTACATTCTAGCTATATATATATATATATATATATATATATATATATATATATATATATATATATATATATATATATATATATAGCTAGAATGAGGCAGCGTCCAGGAGGTTGGACGTTGGTCCAACGGACGGTCTGGATGAAACACAAACCTCATGATGATACCCACAGGATTTGCTGTGTCAAAGCAGCGGCCGCAGCTGCTGATGTGGGGCCCACCGTTTGGATGGTGTTAATGAAATACATACAGTATGGTGGAGTCCACACGTGTGTTGGTCCCACGGCTGCAACGCAGCAGGGATAAAACACATCTATCATGTGTCGCCCACGGATCTTGCTGACGTGGAAAAGCATCTATGTTGCACGTGGGTCCCAGGTGGATGGTGTGTATAAACACACACAGCAAAGGTGGGTCCCACTGCTAATGGGCGGTGTGGATCAGAACAACGGTCTGGATGGAATACAGACCTCATGTGGGACCCAGACTTGCTGACGTACTCCCTGCAGCTACGTCGCTGGTATGTGGTACTCCAGCCAATCTACATCCACCTTCCAACAGATCCGGACGGGGTGGATGCAACACATCATACAAGATGGGCCCCAAACCTTGCCATGGTGGGGTCCACATCCAATATATGTACGGTTAGGATATAACACATACATCAAATGGTGGGTACCCGCCGTCCAGCAGCTGCTGGACGGCTGGGATATAGAATAAATACATTAAGGTGGGATCCACTCCACACACCACGTCTAGATGATCAAACCTCAGCTACTGACGTCAGCACATCAGCTAGGAGGTGGGGTCCACATAGATGGACGGTCTGAACTAACAGATACATCAGGGTGGCCCACAACATCATTGCCCAAATAGTCCAGCATCATCCAGACTGTCTGGACGGTGTGGATCAAACAAATACATTACGGCAGTCCACACAGGTGGACGGTGTGGATCAAAATCAAGGTGAGCCACAAAATGGAAAGAGAGAGAGAGAGAGAGAGAGAGAGAGAGAGAGAGAGAGAGAGAGAGAGGAACGTGAGTAGTGGAGGGACCCCGCCACTATGGGTCCCTCTTTAAAAAAATGCATACATCAAGATGGGCCCCACCAATGTGGGCCCTTAAATCACAAAAAGATAAATTAAAAGATCACCCACTTTAGATCTCTTCTTCATTCTTCCGCCAATGCAGGTTAGAGATCCAAAGGTACAATTTCAATGGTTGAGATTGGTTTTAGAGGGTGAGATTGGGTGGTAGGGAGTGGGCCACACCTAGCTTCTCTCATGGAAGCTTGGACGTCCAACTCTCATGGGGGTTACTTGAAAATGGAGAGAGAGAATAAGAGAGAGAGGTGATAAGAGAGAGGGATGGTGAGTGATGGAGTGATGTGTACTTGACATGTAAGGGAGAGAGTTGGCTTTAGGGATGGGTGTTGGTATTTGGGGATGGGATGTTGTACTTGACATATGAGGTGATTGATGAGACATTTCTCTTAGGTTTGCAACGTGCGGTATTTTCCTTGAACTGAACGTGGGCCACAATCTTCTGGCTCGGGTATCGCCTCGGCGCATAATACGGGGCATCGGAACAGCGGCGACGGCGCTGTCGCAAGGGTACAAGTTTCGAGTTAAGTCGACTCTGATATACGGGACATGATTCAGGATCGCTCACAAACGCCGATAACAGATCATGGGTTGCTGGAATTCGACTGGAGGACCGCGTAAGCCTACAGAACGGTACGGGATAGAATATGGGTCTTACATAGTGTGTCATGTATACTTGCTGGATTTGGGCTTCATAGTGAAATGCAAAGATTTTCTGGTGTGAAATGTTGATATTATCTTTTTCATTGAGGACCATACATCTAACAAGCAAGTTATTATCTATGTTAGGAATTTCTTTAATTAGTATGCTAGCCATGACCTTAATAATCTTCAAAGGATGGCAATGCAAACATTTTGGTTTCCAAGGGTACAAATAGATAGTTGAGAGCTATAGGCTGTTTGGATCTCTCGGCATCTGTAGAGCATTCCCTATCAATGGTTGTACTCAACAAATCAATGATATAGATTATTCAACCATGGCTACCCTTTTCAAAGGTGGGAATTTTATTTTTATTTTTGTATATTTTACAAAGATATGGGCCACACATAATATGATCCTCACTGTTTGATACCATGAGAGATCATGGAAAATAGTTAATCATGCAAGTTCTTTAAAATTTTTTTTATGGTAATCAAAAGTTAGATCTTGCAATCAATCTAATTTTATGGCTTTGATCCCTAAAAAAGTGAAACCCATGTTTTGGATTGAGTAACATTTATGTTAGTGTACCTTAGTAGCCATACATGCACATGGTTCACCTTGATGGAAGTCCAACCATTAAAATCTTTCAAATTATACGTGGGGTCCATTGTTGTGTATATATGTCATCCAAGTTATTTATCTAATACATCCCATTGGGAGGAAGAGGCACACTAGAAATCATGACATTTCAAGACATGTAATTTATGTGAATTTAGGGTTTAAGCATGATTTTACATCGTTTTGTATGTTGTGGTTCACTTGTCATGCCTCAAAATCTGGGTACGAAGTGTGCACCCTCAGATTCGAGTTTTGTTTTGTAACTCGTACACAAAGCATACTGACTTCATTTGTCAATTAGTTTAATCAAATGTTAGAATTACGTTTATTCCAAATTCCACCCAAGTTTGTCAAATTCCAATTACGCATACATAACACTTAACACCAATCAATCAGGTGTACATAAATCTTACGACTATTCAATAACATAAATCTCAAATATCATTCGTTTGTTATAATATCTTAATATAAGTATGTTTATTCTAGGCTCATAATGTCTCAATCAAATATATCTAAACAATTGCTTAAAATGCCATAATCAATGCTAATGTTGATGCAGTATACGTCAATCAAACTATATCATAACAAATAAATCAGATATTCAAGAATGGTCTAATGCTGTCAATTCATCTTTAGAGAAGTATAACCATGTTTCACATGGGTCGTGTTCAGGTTCAGTAACCCATTTTGGTTCCTACAACACACCATATGCTAGCGGCTTATCTGTATGGTTTTTCCATCAATAAAAAGGTAAGGTGACCATACTTAGTGAAATAATCCAGTATGGTTCATAAATATAACAAATAAAATAGTACAAAACACTGAATTTAAAAATGTATACACATGATTTATAAATGCGTTAAATTGGGTGAATACACATCTGCTTATGTTGGAGATTGCCAACCTAGATCTACTCATTGGGTAGGCTTCCACCTTTTGGTAGGCATGGGCATGGCCCGCATCTGGTAATGCTGCACCATAATTGATATTTTTTTTCCATGGAGAGCCCCTAGGATCAACTATGCGATATGCGGATGCGATGGATTATGTATGATTTCATTATTTCATAAACACTTGTGTTAATTTAGATTGTAAGCATGTGATTCCATCATTTTTTCGAAAATTAAATGCGAAAACATAAATTAGAATGTGATACAATTTCATGAATCAACATCAGTTATATCAAAACATCAATCAATCAATTATACAAATAATTCCATTTTAATTTCTATGAACATGATGCTTGTTGGGTTACTTAGATCTAATAGTGAAGAATTCATAAGATGATCTAATGGATTTGAATTTGGAAATCCTAATAATCACACAACTCTATTATTATTTGATCCAATTACATCACTACTGGATCTCACCTTTAATTCAACACCTTAGTGGTTGCAGTAACCTTCAACAATCACTTAATTGGAGTTTACATGCATGATATATTCCTTTGATTCGATTATCAAAGTTCGAATTATGTACAGACACTTATCAATCCATACAGTTGTAACACCCCGTACCATTGGTACGCGGGTGCTATCTTTTTTATCCACATCAAATTGGATTAACCAACTGGGTTAAACACGACATCTGCAGGATGGAGATCCTGAGAAAAATTAAGGTCATCCATCAGGTCCTCCAGGAGCTGGAGAACGCCTTGCAACATTGAGATTACTTAAACACTTTAAATTAAAGCATTTATGTTAATAGATACTGTCACAACACACTTATCACTAATGTCTGAGGACTTGTTAATAACAAATCAAACCTTCATCACAACCAGTAATTTATATTAACCGTTGAAAATAAGTATCAGATCCGCTAGATCAACAGGTCGCGTCATATGGGCCGATAATAGCCCAAAGAGGAGTGTAACGGCCCGCCTGGGCCTCACATCCACCCTAAAGTGGACCAGAATCCCTGAGTAGGGTCCCTAGTGCAAATGTACGGTGTGGATTATGATACAGACACCTCAACCGGCCCGTACATGGCGCATGTGCACTGGGAGTGCTCGTGCACGACGTACACTAGGACAACAGGGTCGGTCAAACGACCTTTGACTGACCTCCTTTCGCAAATAAGAGAAAATGGCGTTTTCCCACCGTTTTTAAATTTGAACGGGGGATCTTTGAGCCCGTAAGTGACCCACCATGATCATTTTCCGAACCATCCAGTCCGTTCAAAGTCTCCACGGGGCCCAGCTTAATAAAACCCTATAGCCATTTAAGCCCTTGTAAACGGATGAAGAAGATGGGCTACCACCGTCAAGTACAATGCACGTGGAGGGCATCTGATAGATAGGGCCATGATGGGATCACCTGGACAGTTCACGATTGGTTCGATCATGCAACCCCAACCGTCCATCTTTCCGTTGGAAGCGTTCCTTCCCTTTTGTCGAAAATGGCCAGGCACGGCCTGTGGGAGGAAAGAGAGAGAAAAAGCTTTCCTCTCTGGGCAAGACAAGGGCGGGTGAAGTCTCAGCCGTGGGATCGAAGGGGCGTTCTCAGTCGTTCCCTTCTCCCTCTATATAAATGACCCTGTAGACCTAGGGATTCACGCCAAGAGAAAGAGAAAGAGAGGAGGAAAGAGATTTTAGAGAGGTAGAAACAGAGAGCTGAGAGCGTGAGAAGACGAGAGAGACAGACCTGGTGCCGCACTGCGTCGACCCGATCCATGCAGGTTGAGACAAGTCAGTACAGTCCGGTCGAGTCAAGTTGAGAAAGAGGGATAGAAGAGAGAAAGGGTGTGGCTGTGAGCAGAGGGTGAACTCAGTGCACCCTGCACCGCCTCAGCCGTGGGAAACTAGGCTGAGTCAGGTCAGTGTGGACCCGTAGTAGCACCACAAGAAAGGGAGAGTGAGTGAGGGAAGAAAAGAAAAGAGAAACAGGAAATCGACCCAGGTGAGATAGGCTACAACTGTTCCAGGGGAAATCATTTCATCTTGATTCGTTTCTCATTTCCTGATAGCTTCTCCTTATTTGCTTCTCATCCTTCCCTTGTAGCATTAGTTAGTGGTGGGTGACGCTCACCTGAAACCGAACGGTGGCTGTGACTCGGATCAGAGATCAGCCAAGTAATGGCTGAAGTCAGACCGAGAGATAGGCTGGAAGACAACCCAGTCTCAGACCGAGATCAAACCAATCAATGGTTGTGGGACGGTTTGAGGAGGTGGTGATGTTGGGTCTCTGTATTGGATTGGGACTGAGCCAACAAATGGCCTTGTTCCAGGATAAAATTCGACCCAACCAGAGCCTCTATTTCGGGCTGAGGTCTAGCCAAACGATGGTTGGGATCGAAGCCAAACCGAAGCTCTGTTTGGGAGCTGAAAGCATGTGTTACAAACAGGCCATATAGCGGCCCTGTTCTGGAGCCGGTTTAGCAATGGTTGGGTTTCAGTCAGTAACGGACCTAAATGGTGGCCGGATGTCATGACAAAATCGCAACTCTGTTTACATTGGAAGCAAGCCAAGCGATGGCTATCTTCCTAACTGAGAAAGCAAGCTAATCAAATGGCTAGGGGTCGACCACCCTGCCGCCGGTTGTGCGCCAACATGGGTTGAGAAACAACGGCCAGGATCAGACCATGATCGAGCTGAAAATCATGAGCCAGGATCAGTTTCGGCGGTGCACAGCAGATGTTGCTCTCTCCACATAAAACGTTGGGGGACCGTCTGGCGTTGGCCTCCACCAAATTACATGTGGGCCGACTGCAGACTATGGGCCTCCATATGAAGCTGGTGGGCCGCACCTTGTATTAATCCCAGGTGGGCTGCAGCCAGTAAGCCACTATGGAACCCAGCCAAGGAGTTTGGGGCTGCCTGGGCCCAAAGCAAATTCCAGGTGTGCCCTATCATGATGGGCCCCACCTGTAGTATTAGCTGGGTACCCTCCAGCATGAGTGATATGCCATAGCTGGGTACCCTCCAGCATGAGTGATATGCCATAGCTGGGTACCCTCCAGCATGAGTGATATGCCATAAAACATTGCGTGTGGGCCCCATGTCTACATGGGACCCACTAGGCTTATATATATATATATATATAGAGAGAGAGAGAGAGAGAGAGAGAGAGAGAGAGAGAGAGAGAGACATGTATACCCACATCATATACATGGGATGGGCCTTACGTGGGACCCACGTACTTGCAAAGCCCACTTGTACACGTGGATACAAACCGTCCAGGGTCTGGCCGTGGTGCACCTGGATGCACATCCACTCCATCCAGGTGCTCATGTTGTATATATATAACGTATATGATATATACCTATATACTACGTGATACGTATATAATATATATGATGTACACATTATGTGATACATATACACTATGTATATAATATATGCATATATAAATGCTACGTGACGAGTCATCCATAAGTCGGCAGGCCACGTGCATGGATTGTATCCGTACAGTCTGTACAGTAGGTTCCACCATGGTACAGTTGTTTTCCAGCGTTGTATGTCCCGACTTGATGCAAATGTTTTATTTGCACCATGGCCCGGTTTTTGGACGATTGAATGTAGCGAAGGGGGTGCTGATCGGGCCCAGTTCACACTAAAATAGGTGGCACTTGTTAGGTAGGCTTGATCGCCCTTGGTTACAGCCCAAACAACCTCGATTTAGGGCCTTCCAACTCTCCACCTATCCTCATATATTTAACTTGGTGACTCACTATTTAATATGAACGAAATTGTACAGGGGGTTACATGAGTGGTAAAAATTCACCGTCTTCTCAAGGGAACTTACCTCTAGGAGCATTCTACGCCTTGTTTGGTGATGATTTTCCTCCCCTTAAGCTTTCCATCCCTAACTAGACTAGAAATAAAAGCCTTATTAGTGTAATTGACTAGCTAGTCTAATGATAATCTGCATTTACTTGATTTATCTATTTAATATGATAATGCCTACTATTGCTTGGATTATTGATATCTCTGAACTGCCTAGTGAATAACCCAACCATTTATGTCATGTATTTTATGAGAATTCAAGTAACATGTATCGATAGGAATATATGCATTGTTCCTCATTCCTTTTCCATATTATGAGTTATGCTGCTGTGACACACATATTGCTAAAATCTCTCCATGGAAAGTCCTAGCAAAAGGAGAGTCCGCGCTTGGGGTGTAACTAGATTGGTCGTGACATAAGTAACTCCTGACATGGAGGTTTTCGTTGTAGTACTTGACCATGAGGTTTACCATTCATGTGTGGCTTCACCTAACTGACTGGGGGTGAACCTCATAACCTTTCCAAGTACCGCTGTTTACTCATTTTTGAACCATTCATGGTGACATGTTTTACTCGCCACTTTTGAGAATTTCAACATTCCACCCTTAGTCGGCATTGGTGGTGGCCCCCTTTATGTTAAACTGATTGATCACATGTTAGTGGGTACTACATACACCCTAAGATAGTAGTCTCATGTGCCGGGGATGGTGGTAATGGGACACTATGCCCAAGCCGTCGGCCTACGCTGGGCCATGCACTCCCCGTAGTGACCGTGAGCTCATTTAAATCGGTTAGTTGGAATTGGAATAATAAAGGGTTGACAAATCATGCACACATAGCACAGACCAACATCTATTGCTGTCATACGTGACATACAAATTCGCCTGTCTGGATGTTTTACCCGAGGCACGAACTACCATCTGTTGTTATCGTACATGGTTGCCTGTCTGGATGTTTTACCTGGGGCATATACCGTCTGGATGTTTTACCCGGGTCAATGATTGCATGGGTGATGACCCTAGTATTCGTCTCGATGTTTTACCCGGGACGATAATTGTATTCACGCATCCATGCATTTAACAAGACTGCATCTACTGTGTTTTGGTTATCTAGATGTTTTATGTTATTCATTGTTTAGGGTGGTGGTTTGTAATCTTAAGGGGAGATCACACTGAGCTGGCCACTCATTCATCAATGTTCAACCGTACAGAGGATACAGGGATAGATGGACTTGCGGCGGAGCCGGAGGTAGCTGAAATCGAGAATGAGCCTTACAATGAGGAGTCGTACAAGGATGCGGCTACTTATTTTGGATTAAATCAGTAGACTATTTGCTTATTATTATTTTTAGTGCATTTTGGGATTTGAGGTTTTGTATATGGGCCCCAGCTAAGTGGCCCAGGATATTGTTACTGCTTGAGCTTTATTTATACTACGCTAGTTCCGTTAATCACACTTTGATTGAGTTTGATTAGCCTTTTGATTAGCAGATAACACCCGGGTCTCCAAGGTCAAAGTGGTATACTCGGGTCTCGGAAACCGGGGCATTACAATTGTCGATCTATCGACATCGATCGAGGATGCCTTGATCGATCGAATTTCAAATTGACGGAATTTTGTTTAAGGCATATAGGTCGCTGGACAAAATTCAACACCTTTGATTGAAATTTTGGAGATTTACTTTAATTAATAGTCTAAGGTTCATTTAACCACAATAGATCTATTCTCATTATTGAACCCTCATTGGCTAATAATTAGAGAGGCCCATAAATTGTTAATATTAAACATTAACATGCTTATTTACATCTTGTTATGAAATTGAATGATAAATTATTGATCAAGGTGGCCTACCAAATGATTGGACCATCTGAATTTTTGAATTCTTGATATATTTTACTTCTACACATTGGATAAATGGTGTGTATCTAGTCACACATACACCGATGACCTATCTCGACCTTTTATGTCAAGTAATACCAATACTTGCGCAAAAAATTTGAACTTTTCTTATTAAACAGTTCCAAATCTAACAATATAATAATTATATAGCCGATCTGGCTCATTTATTACATTGTCCAAATAATTAAATACTAATTTTATAAAAATTGATAATAACTAATCTATCTTACAAATATAAATCTATCATCATTTGTAGAGAGATTCTTTGAACCGAAACTATACTATTTACAGAAAGAATTGATCATCTCCATTCAAGCGTGTATGGTGGTTAAAGGACTAATCCAAACAATTCATCGCACCCAGTGCTCGAAATATCGGTCTTGTGATACGGATACGTATCAATTATCACATGGGATATATTGGTTGTGTTGCATAATGTATCATTGTTGTTGGAAATATTGAGAAATTTCAATGAAACTTCAATGATTGTTAAAAAAAGACATTAATACACAATTATAAATCAAAACATTATAAAAAAATAAATGCACATAATAGGTTTTGTTTGTAGGGGTCCTAATTTATGCGATGTGTAACTGAATTGATGCAAATATATTCGAAACTTATTCATATAATTTATAGATATAAGAAAATGTGTGGAAACACAAATAATACATTCAAAAGTAAAAAAAGAATTACTAGATCAGGTTATATACGTGTTTGATTTTATGTTTAGATGCAAATATTGCAACCAATTTGTGAGAAATTGAAAATTTTTATTTTTTTTCCAATTTTTCGCAACCCGGCCTATCTCCAACAAATCTCAAAATCGAAACTCCCAGTTGATGATTTTTCATGCAAAATATAAAAGATTATGGATTTGTAACAATTTGACAATGATTTAACATGATTTACAAAAAAAATGAACGAAAATTAAAAATGCTCACCAGATTTTTAAAAAAAAGAGTGAGATATATCCCACTACTTGTGTGTTTTGTATCACATAGGTGGGATGCAAGATATATCGTGAGATATATCGGCCGATATCATCGATATTTAAAACACTGATCGCGTCCATCTATCCATATATTACATTAAAATTATAATGGTACCAACTCGAAATTACTTTCCTACCAATTTTCTCTCTCTTTCTTAGTTGTACTAGTACGTGTGATGTCTTTTGATTAACATTTGAGTTTGAGTAAAACTCCTATTACAACGACTTCCTTCAAAGGAAAGGCTAGTTAGGAAGTTGAGAGATATGGAAAGAGAGTTGGAGAGATAAAGGTAGAGGGATTACCGATAGAGATAAGATATGAGCTTAGGATTAGATAAAAAGATAGGGATTATGTCTGGATAAAAGAGATAAATGAAATATGAAATCTCTCACAAATTCAATTTTTTTATTTTCACGGACATTGCATCGCTTATGTCTTGAATTGTTATGATTTCTAGGCTCCTGGTGAAAGTTTTGAGGCGCACCTAGATAAATTGGATCCGATGCATGTTCCGCAGAGATAGTGATGTTGGGAAGTCAGGGCTCCCCATGCCTACGCGAGACAGGCCAGGCCATAGTGTAGTCCAGATGTCAAGAGTGGTGATTCTTCAACCGTGCATACAAGGGGAACGAATTAGGTGAGACCCCGGATGCGACTTTGAGGTGGGTGGGACTCTTGACTTCGAGGTCCACTATGATGAATCTGATTGCATCCACACCGTCCATCCGTATTGAAAGCTCATTTTAAGGCATGGTAATAAAAATGAAGCAGTTCCAAATCCCAGATGGACCTTAGTACAAGAAATAGTCATGATTAACTGTTAAAAACTTCTCGTGGGCCACAAAAGCTTTGGATCAAGATACTATGTGGTCTCTTCATATAGTTCTGTATGTTTGTGACCTTATCAACAGCAGGTTGGATGGCAAATAAACATTCCCATGGAATCCAGGAAGTTTTTAATGGTAGGAATTCAATCAAGACTGTTTTATGTGGTGTTGTCCACCTAAGATTTGAGTCAGCCTCATTTTTTGGATCATGCTGAGCTTTCAAAATGGTTGGACGGTGTGGATTTGAGGCACAACCATCACTTTGAAGCCCACAGTCAGGGGTCCCGCTCGCCTTGGTGGATGCGGGGTCTCACCTAATCGGCTTCGGTGTATGACATAGTTGTATCACAATTCAGACCACCCAAGTTACTAATGCAATCCTGGATGGTTAATATTTGATGGCTATTAATTGGATGGTTAATATTTCCTGATCAGCTTCATTTTTTGGACCATTTTTTAAAATGTGCTTTCAAAACGGATGGACAGCATGGATGTAAGACACATGCATCACAGTGGGCCCCACATTCAGGGATCCAACGAAGCGCATCCACTTAACGGTGCTTTCAGTTGGACCGTAATGTTCTACAACACTTATGTTACCGGGTGCGTAAAATGCGGAAATCTGTAGGGCCTACCGTATTGTTTATGTAAAATCCAATCCGTTTAGTAAGGTTTATCCTTGATGTGAAGTCCTGAGGTAAAAAATCAGCTACATCTACAACTTGGTTGGGACACACGATGGGATGCTGAACACAAGATTGAGAATGGGGCCAGTATAGTGTATACTTTAGTCAAACAATTTAATCACGTGTAACACACCAGGATGAAGATAAATAAATATACAGAGCCTAGCCTGATAAAAAAGCTCATGCACGCCGCACCGTGTGAAATTAGTACTGATCGTGGACGCAGTTTTACAATGGTCCCGTCGGTGTGGCTCATATGAGATTTAGATCAGGCTCACTTTTGTATCTTTCGTGAAAATAACATTTCTCACCAGATGGATGGAATAGATTTTACATATGCAACATGGTGGAACCAACAGACCTTTATCGTCTTAAGCCTGATAATTGAGTCCTTTCCCGTTTGTACATGTGGGCCTCTTTTATTATATTATTGCCTTCCTTTACAACTAAGAAATGCACCACCTGTCCCCTCTCAAGTCAAGGTCGTCCCCATTTAAGCCAAAAAGGCTGGGAACGGATTAGGTGCGGACCGCCGGGACTAATGGAAGAAGGTGCGGTCCCAACTGTGGGGCCTAGATGCAGGTATTCTATATCCTTCCGTTCATCCATTTGTTCATCCGTTTTTCATATTATTTTAGTGTACGTAGGTGACACAAGGAAGGACGTGATGAGGTTGATCACAATCTTCTTTAGGGATAACTACTTTGAATTTAGATAATTTCTTTGGACTCTTCATAGAGATTCCTCGAATACATAAGGGATGAAAAAATAAATAATTTCTAATAATTCAAAATTAATTAACTGATGATTAAAAAAATTTACAATCCTTTAAATATCTAAAAAAGTGACTTATCATGCATAGATGGTTATAATTCCTACGGCAAAAAATAATAAGTGTGCAATTTGGCTAACCACGCTATTCTCCTAATTTTTCTAAGCCCTTTTCATGTTGGGCACGTCTCCTAAAACTCAAAGGATCAAAAGTTATGATCAAATTAAAACTTACTATTTATAGTAAAAATAGAAATAAAAAGAACTTTTGACCATCGATTTAATGGAATCTTGCAAATTTGGCATGGACAACCCAATATTTGGTTGGCTAAAGTAGCTTCTCCTACCCCAAAATCATATACGATATGTTGAAAAACCCATTCCGGTTTGCAAGATATGACTGTTTTGAGGTTCAAATGGTCCTTAATCACTTATGCCTTCGATTGGGTCTTCTTTGGTCCATCTTGGCCATGAAAGTGTTCGCGAGCCACTCTACATAAACCCCCCTACTTTAAAAGAACTCGTCTTTCTTAATTTCATGATACTCGGTCAAGTCTACAATTTTGAAAGTATGCGAGATCTCCGTGTCATCTGGAGGATCAACAACGTAAGCGTTGTCATTGATATTTCGAAGAAGGATCGGTACCGGTCCAATCTTTTTTCTCTTCAACTTGTTGTAAGTCCCGATTGGAAATCTCTACTTGCCTTGATGGACCATAACATGGTTGCCCACCTCGAATACCCTTTATCATTGATGTTTGTTGGCTTGCTTTTGTACTTGTCATTCAAGGCATGCAACATGGCTTGCACATCCGCATGAATGCTCACGATTTGGTTTACCATATGTTCTTCTGCGATGTTCATGCCCGGGAGCTTGAGCAAGTGGACCAAATCAAGTGTATGTGTTGGAGCACTCACCACAAATAATTTGGAACAAGGACTTCCCTATCGAGCGGTTTACCATGCTATTGAAGCAAACTCTACTTGAGATAAATCTAAATCTCATTGCTTCATTTTGTCACCTGAAATACACCGAAGGAGGTTTCCCAACGTTCGATTCATAACTTCAGTTTGTCCATCGATTTGTGGGTGGTATGCACTATTGAACTGAAGTTATGTACCAAACTGATTCCACAAAGTCTGCCAGAAAATGGCTAATAAACTTCGCGTTACAGTCAGAACTAATGATCTTGGGAACCTCGTGTAGCCGCACTGCCTCTCTGAAGAATAAATTCGCCATGTGTGTTACATTGAGGGTCTTTTTACATGAGATAAATTGTGACGTCTTTACAAATAATCGATTACCATGAACACTGAATCCATACTGCGCTGTGTTCGTGAGAGACCAAGCACGATTGTCTATATATAAGTCCTCTCAAGGGCCGTCCGGCACATGCAACAGGGTGTAAAGGCCCATATTCTGAGACTTCCCCTTAGAGGTTTGACAAACATTGCAATACTACACTTTTTTACCCACATCATATACCAATTGCAACCAGTAATATCGGTCATCAACAAGAGCCTGCGTCTTGTCTTGCCCAAGGTGTCCACCAACGCCACCTCCATGTAACTCTTGAATAATCTTCTCCCTTAAAGAACTTTGGTGGTCATAGGCTGCCAGGGATGAAGAAGGGTCTTCTCTCCACTACTGGTGCTTGATGGGGGGTCCTCCCGTCATGTGCTAGCTAATGTGGCATGCCAAAACGTGCCCTTACTAGCCTGTCAGTGATTGCTTATGCTGCTCCTTGTAAGATGATTGGCTCGTATGCTGAGTGTGCCTCTTTTAAGATGACTGACTCTTAACTTGGGGGTGCCCCTTGTAGGATAATTGGCTTGAAGTTGGAGGGTGTGCTTTCCAATACCACCGGTTCCCATGGTTGATAAGGAGTGTTCAGCTCGGTTGTTGGGAGAGGGTTTGGGGTGCCCCTTGCAAGACCAGTGGTGCATTTGGGTAGTCTCTTAATATAATGTGGATAGACCGTAGAGGAGCAAAGAAATGATCAATGATTTCCTTTTCCAGGACGTTGATAGTTGGACCTTATGATGAGCTGTGATCTAATGGATGCTGTGAGAGAAGATTCTGAAGGATATTTGTGGGAGTCGTTAGTGCAGTCTGAAGGGTTGAGATGGATATCTTTCAACTATCGATGAGATCTTAGATTGCATGCCTCAAGGAGAAGTATCTTTCTGTCAAGTGACATTGGCCTTGGTGGAATTCGCATTACTCATTCTCATTGTAGTTCATTGACAGAGGATTTGTATGTGGTATGGGTTGTAGAGGAGCGAAGAGTTGTTTCTGCACTAACATTGCCATGATTTGGCTATATGTACGTGAGTGGAGTGAATCTCCTTAACTCCCTATTCTGATGAGGGTACTGAATATTTCTCCTGAGTTGTTGTTGTTGTTGTTGTTGTTGTTACAGAGGTTACAGTTGAGGATTTTCCCACGACAGATGTGATAGTTAATACTGAGGACGGTGTTGCCAGGTAATGTTGGCGCCCTTGTTGAGGTGTATTATAGGTGCCTTGAGCTATGAAAATGAGGTTGTTGGTTTTTGCAGGGCAATTAAGAGCACCGTTACCATTTTTGTTCCTATTTCCTATTGGTCTTCCTTTCACCTTGTTCTAGTTAACTTGAATGGCCTGATGAAGCCACGAGGAGATTGTTCCTAGGCGTACTTCTGCTTCCAGTTGCTCTCTAGTACAGATGAGTTGAGCGAAGTTCACATAGGGATGTCATATCAGATATCCAGAAATGCTCGGATTTGTTGAATGAACGATCATGTAGATTTGTTCCTCGTCATCAATTGGACTACGCATCCCAGCGGCCATCATTTTCCATCATCCTACATATGTTAATAACGTTTCATTGCCTTTCCAAATCTACTCTTTTGGAAGCCATGTTGAGGTTGTAGGCAAACATGTCGACAGATGCCTGCGATAGTGGTTCCTAGGTCTTAATCCGGTGACAATCCAAGGAAGTGTACCATTCTAAAGCAACGCCCTTCAGAGATTTTGAATAGGTGGAGAAGCCCTCCTTCATTTCCTTCCTTTGCAATCAATTCTCCACAGAATGCCTTGAGATGTGTCGTAGGACATTCGCAGCCATTGTATCTTTTGAAGTTGGGTACCTCGAAGTTCTGAGATACCCGTGCATCTGGGAAGGGACACAAGTCCCTAAATTTTGTTGAGAGGAGATCGACCACTTGTCGACTTCGAACTTGATTTTGCATGGTTTGGAGTTTCTCTCACAACTTTTCCATCTCTGTGTAGCTTGTTTGAGAGACTAACATCTCTCGCGGCAAGGCCCATTCTGCTTCTTCGGCATAGTGATCGATTTCTTTGAACATATGGCTCCGATTAGGGGGATCTTGTTGAAATGTAACCGTGTTCTCGTGTGTGGGGAACTGAAATTGAAAAGCACTCCTAGTTGGGGGGAGGCCGAGATGTTGGAAAGTGACCCTCTTGCGGTGTATTCATCACGTTCCGTTGGTTAAACTGGGCTTAACACTAACCCCCATTGTGGGCATTCGTCAGTGCTGCTTCAAAGCTTCCGGTCAGGGAAGCTGCTACTTGAAATTGATTTGAAATCTTTATTGCGGGATGTGCTGAAAATTGATTTGAGACCTTATTTGTAGTATCAATTTGAAATCGAATTAGAAATTGATTGGAGGTCTCAGCTGCGAGGTTGTTCTGAAATTAACTGGGGATCCTATTTGTAGGATCGGTTTGAAATTGCACTGGAAAGTGATCGAGAGTCCCAATTGAGGGATTGATTCAAAATTGAACTGGAAATTGACTAGAGATTCTATTTGTAGGATCGGTTTGAAATTGAGCTGTAAATTGGTTGGAAGCCTTGGCTGGGAAACTGTCCCAAAATTGACTAGAGATCCTGTTTCCAGGATCAGTTTAAAATTGATTTGAGACTCTGGTTGTAAGGTTGGCTAGAAACTAATTAGAAGCCCCAGTTGAGATGTTGTTCTGAAATTGAATGGGAATCCCGGTTGAGGGATTATTTTGAGACTGACTCTCGGCTATGGGAGGGTATTGAAAGAAGTGCCAATTGGTTGAGGGCTATGCCGGCTGGTGTCGGTAGTCCTGTGCAGAGTCTAACAGTTGACCTTGATTTGAAATAGAGGTTGGAAAGAGCTTGTGAACTGATTGTTGTTGTTGTTGTTGAACTGGACCAACTTGGTTGTTGGCTGCGGTAACTTGTGCTTGCATGAATTGCTGGAACATGTCTTGCATGAAGATATGGATGGGCAGTTCTTGCCTCACCCATGTAATGCCAATCACTTGAAAATCTACTATACATGATGGATTTCTATGAGTATTACAAATGCATTTGACTGGCCACCTTGGGAAAAAGCTACTCATTATCGACAAATCGCTACATGCTCGACTATGAGAAACCTCCCTTATTTAAAGGAATAAAAGGTTCTTTCTTATGATTCTACTACTTTGTCTACTAGATTCGCAACTTAAAGATCTACATGCTCGATTATCAAGCAAAAATCTATATGCTTGACTATCGAGCAAAAATCTATATGCTTGAGTATCAAGAAAAAATCTACATGTGCAACTACCATACAACTAATCACACACAGAGGCACAAATCTGAATAAACAAAAAGTATATTTTTATTAAAAGTGTACAATAAAAATATAAAAAAGAGGCAGATCTATCCCTAGGGAGGCTCCTCCGTCTCGGGGGTAGCAACAACACCAGGGTCTTCGGGAGCGTCATCGTCCAAGCAACGCAGGTCCAAGTCAGGATATCTCTTTCGAACGTCCTCCTATCATCGTTGGAAGTTGAGGTTGAAAAGCTCTCTAGCTCTGTCGTGCACTCCTCAGAAGCCTTGAATGCTTCCACAATTGTTGCTTCCCTCACAGGAATAGATGCCCCAACCTCCGCCAACCAAGCCTCCACATCGACCGCTCTACCCTCCGCCTCACTAAGATGAGACTCCACTTCAACCACTTGGGCCGCTAGCTTGACCTTCTCCTGTTGCTCCGCAGCCAACAAGGTAATGTTGGTAGCGTTGTCCTCCTCGACAAGCCTTAATGCCTCATGCAAGGCCTTGACCTCGGCATGGGCCGTAGCCTCGGCCTCCGCAGTTGCTGCCAACTCCACAGCCTTGGCTTAAAGCTCAACCCTAGTTGACTCGAGCCTTCGAGCTGCTGCTTCGAAGCGGCCCCTCAACTCGAGGGAAAGCATGGCGGGTGGTGAGAACCCCGGTGGCGCTTTGTGAACAGTAGAAAGAATCAGCCAACATAAAGAAAAAAAAAAAAAGAATACATATACAAAAGAGATCGACGTTATTACATTGGTCAACATCGATGCCACCCCGCATGGTAAGGGTTGGGGATGTCGGGAGAGCATCAAGATGACCTTCTCCTCAGACACATGTTGGTGGTTCCAATAAGCCAAGACCGCCATGTGACGAGGGAGGAGTGTGGGAACTGCTGACCTTGACACTCCAACCCCCTCAGGAGCCAGGCATCCAAAAGTGCTCCCCCCCCCCCCCCCCCCCCCCCCCGTCTCCTGCTCCACAGCTACAGCGGACTCTGCCCATTCCTCCTCAACACGGGCCGAGGATGACTCAAGGTTGACAGCCTCCCTCGAGACAAAATATGAAGGAGGAGCGCCTCAAGCTGAACCATCTAAGGCAGCTTCCCGGAGCACCCCAACTTTGGCCTTTGTAACCGCTCCTACTGCCTTCACTTGTTCGGCCAGAGGAAGAACCTCGAGGGAAAGCTTTGACCTACTCGCGATGATCTCCAAAGCCACGACCCCAGAAGCATGTCAACCTAAGGATAAGGGAGCATCCTTCCTAACAGCCCTCCTCAGCTGATCTAGCTCCGCTGTGAAGGGGAGCTTCAACCTCTTCGGCCATGATATACTATCTCTAAAAAAAGAATAAGCAAAATGTTCAGGGAATAAAAAGAAATCGACAACTTTTGAGGATCCATTTAAACCAAACGTACCTGTTGACCCGGCCATTGATAAGCCGACCTGCTCCAAGAGAATCGGATTGATCGACTTCCTCCAATCCCTCTGAGCTAAGGTGCACTCCCGGGCGATCCCGACTTGGCAGATTTAGATCGTAGAGAGCTGGGGCTGACGCCAGGTAAGAGCTGTAAGAAGACATAACCTGGTTAGTCAAAAAAGCTTCAAAACGTACAAAATAAACTACAAACGAATAGAAGCTACAACTCAAGTTTCAACCTGGGGTGGAAAACTTGGTGGGGATCCGAAACCACAACCTGCCCATCTCCACCTCTAAAGCTTCCCACTCTCCAGTAGCAAAGAACCAACTTTTCGTCCAGCTCTTATTGGAGGATGGATTATTAATAATAAGGGCCTGATCTTTGCCTGACCATGAAGAAAAATAGTACCAGCCGAGAGAACTTGAACTACTCCTGGCTTGATATAAGTACAGAAGCTCCTCTACAGTTAGCTTAGCATGACCGAGCTGGTGCCCTAAAACCTAGCACCCGAAGATAGCTCGCCACATGTTAGGGTTAAGCTATCCTGGGGTAAGCCATAGGCAGTGCACTACCTCCCTCACCACTTGTTGGAAAGGCAGTCACAAGCCACAGGAAAAGACAATAGGGTAAAGGGCTACCTCCCCCTCAGGAGAATTGCCCATAAGTTCCCCGACCTGGGGTAGCCGTAGCTTCACCGAGTTAGGGCTCTAGAACTCCGACCCGAGGGCAACCAGATCCCCTGATCAGAGCTTCAAACTGATGAGACCTAATGATTGGGTCAGTCCCTGAGAATATGAAGAAGTTGCCTCCATTTGGGGTGGTAGAACTTCCTCATCTCGAGCTGCTATTGCTGGAGGTGGTCTTCTCGATGATGCGACTAGCCGAGAATTCACGCTATCATGAATGGACTCCCCATGGAAGGCTCTTGACATAGAAATCCCCATGTAACCCTCTAAAGACATTGCCATAAGGAAAAAAAGAAGAAGCACAGAAGAGAACATACAGGGAAAAGTTAAGTGACTGGATGATCCACTTAGTGAACAGAGAAGGAGAAAAAGAGAAAGGAGGCCGGCACAGCTCATACACTGCTGAACCATTGAGCGACAGAATGAGGGGAAAATGCCTATTTATAAGAGAATCGAAAGAAGGGCATTTAATGCTAGCACTACTTGTGAAGATTTGAAAGAATTCCTCGACGCACGTTCTCCTCCACATGACAATACAGGGTTTGCTCAGGGTCCACATTAATGAAGCAAGGACATGCGTCTGCCTGCGAGTTGCTCAAGGGCGAAACGACGCTCACCTCTCTATGCATGTCTTCTCGTATGGAACCACTGTCATAATATCCTCCTCGATCATCGCATCATGCGTCATTTCTTTCCAATCCCCGCATTAACTACCAAGCGACAAAATCGAGGAACACTCATGTAACAAGCCAACCTCCTTCAATTAGAAGCTCAGAACTTCCCACCCACTCATCAGTTCAAATATGCTTACTTCCCGAGCTCATGAACATAAAGCTCGAAAATAGGGGGCAACTATTATGAGTAAAATCGAGATGACCTGATGTATGTGATATGTGGCAAAAGGGCAATCATAACAAACTCCTTGAACTACCAAAAGGCTGGAGAAGATGAGCTGAGAAAGAAGACTCAATGACCAAGCAAAAAAAGTTAGACTAGTTTGAAAATAAGACTTTATCAACGGACCTACAAATCTCGACTCTAAGTATCGGCCTCAACCTCGGACAACGATATCAACATTGAATGCCGACCTCAATGTCAGAAGTTGACCTTAACCTCAGATGCTAACCTCATGCTTAGAACAGAAACATCCAGAGAGAATCTCGCACCATATATGAGCAGGACTGCTCAGTGAGATCTCATCCAAAGTTCACCCAATCAAGACATAATCAGATAAATACTTGAGAACATATTTCGACTTCAATTCGGTCCCTCTAGCATATCTTAAATATCTACTCGGATAGAGAAGTCGCCTAAGAGCACCTATAAATACATCATTATCTTCAAAAGGAAGGTATGCATAACTATCCCGATTCTATTACGCATATTTTGAGTCCATACACCTAACTTAGGTATCAAAGGGTCCTCAGCCATAACCGGCACTCTCAGTGTCTCCTTATTCTCTATTAATTTGTAGGTACTTAGCAGCTTGTAGGAGGCGGAACATAACCAAGTAGATTTGAGCAACAACAGGAGCTACCATTGATTGTTGGTCCCTCCTTAAAAAAAACAAAAAAAAATAAATTATTTTTTCATTTGAGGATGTTTAACGATGAAAGTTGGATATCCAAATTACTATACATTCAAATCTTAACTTAAAAAACTTAACCGCCTATAATTCTTCGAAAACTGAATATGCTATCTAATTCCATATAATGAGATAACATATGATAAATATAATAACTTCAAATTTTAAGTTGTGTTAAATCGTATCAAAAGCCATGGATTGATAAATGGACTTACCTACCAAAAAGCCATCTCCAATCTTATTCAATTGTTGTGATCCGTTTGCCATAAACCCTATGTAACAATGACATGGTCCAATGAAAAAAAGAAGAAGAAGAAGTGAGGCAGGTGTGTCAGGTGCACACCTGCTATATATGTACTACATAGAAACTGTTCATTTAGCGGATCAAATTAACAGTACACCATACTGTAAATCACACTGTTTTGGACAATACCATCCTTTAATTGGTGGATTACAAACAGATACTAAACGGACCGATAGAGGGCATTTGATGGTTACGGATTGTCAAGGCAAATCACCTTTCTACATGTGTCTCCCCATCTTACTTAATGGCTAGGCGTGTGGATCCCTGACTGTGGAGCCCACCTTGATGTATGTGCCTTATATCCACACCGTCATCAATTTTAACAGCTCATACAGGGCAAGATCAAAAAAATTAGCAGATCCAAATCTCAGGTGGACTACACTATAGGAAACAGATCCAACTTGTTGATAAGGCCACAAAGACATGGATGAAAGGACCATACAAATATCAGCTTGACCCAAAACTTTGTGGTCGTATAAGAAGTTTTTAATGGTGAATCATCATTGCTTCCTGTAATGTGGTCCAACTGAGATTTGGATCTGCTTCATTTTTTGGGACGTGTTTTAAAATGATCTTTTAAAACGGATGGATAGCGTGGATGTAAGGCACATATATCAAAGTGGGCCCCACATTCAAGGATCCACCGAAGCCGCATCCACTTAACGGTGCTTTCAGTTGGACCCTAATCTTCTACAGCACTTATGTTAGGCGGTGCGTAGAATGCGTAAGTCTGTAAGGCCTACCATATTGTTTACGTAAAATCCAATCCTTTCAGTAGCGTTTATCTTTGATGAGAAGTACTGAAGTAAAAAATATCAACTTGATGTACAACTTAGTTGGGACACACGATGAGATGCTGAACATAAGTTCGAGAGTGGGGCCAGTATGGTGTATACTTTCGCCAAACAAGTTAATCACGTGTAAAACACCGGGACAAAGATAAACACAAAGAGCCCAGCCTGATTAAAAACTCATGCACGCCCCACCGTGTGAAATCAGTAGTCCTTGAAGCAGTTTTACATTGGTCCCGTTAGTGTGGCTAATATGAGATTTCAATTAAGCTTACTTTTGCATCTTTAGTGAAAATAAGAGAAATTTCTTACTGTACGAGCCATTTATGCCCATTCCCCCAAAAAAAAGCCACTTTTTTTTATTTTTATTTTTTTTTTTTTTAATTTTTTAATTTTTTTAATCTCACGCACACACACCCCACACACTCACGCTGATGGAATTTGACCACCTATGGGTCCTCGAACTCTCGACCGGGAGTTGAAACTCCTAAGGGCCTGTTTGGATGCCTGTAAGTTGGGTAAGTGGGAAGTCACTTACAGGTGGTGTTTGGGGGAGAAAAATCGCCTGTAAGTAACTTACAACCTGTAAGTCACTTACAGGCAAATCTACCAAAAAACTGCAGGGCGAGGGGGGTGGGAAGTCACTTCCCTGTAAGTCACTTACAGGCTCAACGGTCATATTTTTAAAAAGAGGGAAAGAGGGAGAAATGCACCAACCTACCAACCAACATTATAGCCTTGAAGCTCAAGCCAAGCTCTCTCTCTCCCTCTCTCTCTCCCTCTCTGCAATCTCTCTCCCCCTCCCTCTCTGCAATCTCTCTCCGTCGCTGAAATCTCTATCCGTCTTTGCAATCTCTCGCCGGTAGCTCGCCGTAGTGCCTTCCGTCTCTTCTTCTCTCAAAACGGTAGGGTTCATCCACCCTGTTTTTTACCCTTTGAAATGGGAGTGGTTTGACGTTAACTGTTTAAGGCACGCTGGCACACCTGACGCACGTGCGTATTTTTTCACAGCTGTTATTGGCCCATAATCCGAACGGACCATGTGATGCAGCATCCCATGAAAACATTTAGGGACTAATTTGGGCCCTGATTTAAAACTCTAGTGGGCCATAGAAAAGAGAGATGCAAATCAAGGTAGGAAAATGTTTTATTTTTTCATGGCCCATCAATATTTTAGATCAAAGTATAAGTTGGCTAATGGGGCTTTCATGGGGTTCTGCATAACTAGGACCGTTCGGATTTTGGACTCAAATCACGTATTATGAGTTCTGAAAAAGTTCTCAAAAGAACTCTTGCCAGAACTTTTGTGGCAGATGAATATTTTTGCTTACAACTCATTGGGTGAAATCAGACCATTAACTTTTTATGCGTTCATTGTGATTGATTCTTTAAATCCATGTTATTTTGAGACTAATCATCAATGAAGTCCATGCACAAATTCTTGGAGCTTTTATCCATTTGATCACTGGAGTTTTTCCAGTTGAATGTGGACTGGTCTCTCTCTCTCTCTCTCTCTCTCTCTCTCTCTCTCTTTTACTGTCAGTTTTCTGGCTGCTGATGAATGTTTACAATAATCTGGTTGGTTTGATTTTGGGCCGAGATCCATCCATACTGGGGGTGTTTTGATCCCTGTACATGTGGCCACATGCATGGTGGAGAAAATCCAACTAACAAATTTTTATCTGGCCACCTTATCCGAATGGTGTGATTCTTGGGCCCATTTATGGTAGGGCCCACTGGAAGAGTGGCCCTGATTCCTTTTGCAGATTGCTTTGTGTGGTGAAGGCACATCATTGGTTTTTATCTGGCCAGCGTATTTGCGTGATGCATTGTTTGGGCTATGTCCATCCATGGTGTGCCTATTGGATGAATGGTCAAGATTCCTATAGTGTGGATACGTACAAGGTGTAGAAGGTGATTTTAATGGTTTCCATCTGTGTCATTGGGATTCTGCATTTTCTTGGCTTTAGGTTTCTTTTGGTTTTAGACTTGTTAAAATGAGTTTTGGAGTGTTTGTCATCTATTTTTAATGGTAGTCAGTTTCTCCACATTCTGAGGCTTGAGAGTTGCTAAAGCATGAATATGATACTATGTACAGCATCACACTTGCAAAAATGAAGTTGTGCAACTCTGATGCTTGATTATTCAATTCTCGTCTTCTAGTAGTAAGGATGGGTCTTTTTGGCACCTGAGTTCTTGCGAGAGAATTTGTTTTATTGTCGTGTAGGACTGAGACTTGTCAAGGCCTGGCAGTGAGCTAAGCTCAAGCCCAGGATGGCCTACTAAGGATCCAGCACCAGGCTTGCCTGGCCTGCTAACCAAAGTCTAGGTCCGGCAATGTTTAAAAAGCTGGCCTGTTGGCCCTTTTGGCAGACATAGGCTTGTGTCCAGCCTTCCTTGCTTAAACATAGACTCAGTTTGTGCCTGCAAAAAAAAAAAGAAGAAGAAGAAGAAGAAGAAGAAGAAGAAGAAGAAGAAGATTGCATAGACCTTTTAGGCTACCTGAATTGTTGCTGTCTTTTTCTTTTCTTTTCTTCACAATCTATTATAGATATTTTGAATTCATGGGCCCACTTTTATAGCCCACTTGATGATTTGTTTAGCTTAATAATTATCTCAAATATTCATCTTGATGGGCTTAACAAAATAACATTTTTGATCCTATGTTTTTTTTATATGATTATAACATTTTAGAACGATTCCCCAATCCAAACTCTGCTCTATGTGAATATATAACTTTCTACCTATAAGTAACTTGCAGGCTATCCAAACAGAAAAACTAACTTACCTGTAAGTGACTTACAGCTTACATCTAAACAGGTTACTTGTAAGTAACTTTCACCTGTAAGTGACTTACAGGTAAGTCACTTACAACTTAAAAGAATTTACAGGCATCCAAACAGGCCCTAAGAGTCTACCACCCAGGCAAGAGTAAGGACCTTAAAAATAAAAATAAAAATAAAAAAGCCCACTTATTTTAAGCTCCCAAGAATAAGCCCCAGCTGTTTACGACCCATTTATGGTCCATTCCCAAAAATAAGCCCACTTATTTTGAGCTCCCAAAAATAAGCCCCAGCTGTATGGCCCCATTTCTCAGGTCAAAAATGCCCCTGCTTTTCCGGCCTTTTGATGTGGGAAAGCTTGGGTATCCTTTAGCTACGGATTATAACCGTAGCGATAGCCATAGCTCTAAACATAGCCATAACCTGCCGATTGCAAAAGGGTAGACAGCGAGTTAGGGTCGATCGAGTTTGGACCTGGTCGACCCTGAGTCACTGTCCCACTAACCCAGTCGATCCCAACTCGTTGTTCTACCTGTGTACTTTTTTTTTTTTTACAAGGAGAACTTTTTCTCTCCTACATTTTTCTCTAATACATATCTATGTAAATATGTATATATAAGCATATAAATTTTTTTTCCCTCTTTTTATTCATTTCTTTCTTTTTTCATTTAATAAACATATCTCTTAAACCAGAATGAGTTACTTGACGTACCATATAGGATTTTGGGGCAAGAGATGCTACTTTAGCTAATCAACCTACTTATTTTCCAAGATTCCATCAGGTTGATGGTCAAAAATTCATTTCATTCACTTCGCAGTCAATTTCAATCAGTTCGCGGTCAATTTCATTCATTTCATTTCACGGTCAATTCCATGCATTTCACGGTCAATTCCCTTCACTTTCACGGTCAATACGCTGCACTTCACGATCAGTTCCACTCATTTCACGGTTAATTCGCTTCACTTCACGGTCAATTCCATGCATTTCACGGTCAATTCCCTTCACTTCATAGTCATTTCAATGCATTTCATGGTCATTCCGGACGATTCTGTGTTGATTCACGGTCATTTTCATGCATTTTACGGTTAATTCCTTTCACTTCACGGTTATTTCCACGCATTTCATGGTCAATTAACTTCACTTCAACGGTCATCTCCATGCATTTCACGGTCATTCCGGACGATTCTGTGTTGATTCACGGTCATTTCCATGCATTTCATGGTCAATTCCTTTCACTACATGGTCATTTCCCTGCATTTCATGGTCAATTTACTTCACTTCAACGGTCATTTCCATGCATTTCACGGTCATTCCCAGCGATTTCGTGTTGATTCACAGTCATTTCCACGCATTTCACGGTCAATTCCGTTCACTTCACGGTCATTTTCATGCATTTCACTGTCAATTCGCTTCACTTCACGGTCATTTCCACGCATTTTACGGTCATTCTTGGCGATTCCATGTTGATTCACAGTCATTTCCATGCATTTCATGGTCAATTCCCTTCACTTCACTGTCAATTTCCTTCACTTCATGGTCATTTCCATGCATTTCACGGTCATTCCCGGCGATTCCGTGTTGATTCACGGTCATTTCCAAGCATATCAAGGTTAATTCCCTTCACTTCACGGTCATTTCCACGCATTTCACAGTCAATTCGCTTCACTTCACGGTCATTTCCATGCATTTCATGGTCATTCTCGACGATTCCGTGTTGATTCACGGTCATTTCCATGCATTTCACAGTCAATTCCCTTCACTTCACAGTCATTTTCACGCATTTCACGGTCAATTCGCTTCACTTCACGGTCATTCCTGGTGATTTCGTATTGATTCACGGTCATTTCAACACATTTCATGGTCAATTCCATTCACTTCTTGGTCATTTCCACACATTTCACGGTCAATTCGCTTTACTTCACGGTCATTTCCATACATTTCACAGTCATTCCCAACGATTCCGTGTTAATTCACGGTCATTTCTATGCATTTCATGGTTAATTCCCTTCACTTCACAGTCATTTCCATGCATTTCACGGTCAATTCACTTCACTTCACGGTCATTTCCACGCATTTCACGGTCATTCCCAGTGATTCTGTGTTGATTCACGGTCATTTCCATGCATTTCTGTCACACCCCAAACCCGAAAATCGGATTCACCGGAATCCCGATCGCCGAATCCGGTGCCGACAGCCTCCGTAGTGCCCCATTCTCACTTCCTGGCAATCATACGCCAGATTCCGATCTTGGGACCCTACAAGGAGGATTTTCAGAATGATTTTTTTTTTTTTTTGTAATGGAGCATAACACAAGCATAACCAAGTCACAAAACAACGTCACCACATATCCACTATATCAAAAACTTTAAGTACAATGCGGAAAGAGAAATACAAGATGATCAAAAGGATCCAAAATGTACTGATACACACTCCTGCCTCAGCGCTGGTGTTTCCAATGCTACTTGCACGCAACTGTCGTGCATAAGCTTACAAAAGCTTAGAGGGTGGTGTAAGTGTGTGCATAAGGCAAGTGCCAAGTATACAGTATCAGAGCAATGCGGAAGTATACGGTAAGTCCATGAATAAAAACAACCATATTAATGCTATGTGATGTAAGGCATGAATGCTATCGGCCATACCAAGGCCATGCGATGCGAGACATAAATGTTATCGGCCACACCGATGCAATGCAAGGCCTACATAACCGAATGTCATATGTGAAATGTAATCCAAGCAAGTCGGTACTCATCAAGTACATATATCAGTACAGTTCCTCTATGGATATCATCGGGGTCTAATACACTCACAATGACTGCATCCTCCCTAGCTGCACAGTCAAGCAAGCGGAATAGACCTCACTATCCGCCTGACCAGTAGCCTGCCAATACCTACCCAACTCGTCGATAGCGGACTCATTTGTGAGCTGGTCAAACTCAGCCTAGCTTATAGCCCCCTCACTTAGGCGGATAAGGCCACACCCCCTTCCAACCGACCACGACATAGTGGGAGACGCAGCCTACTGGTTTTCGACACTCGGGCACTCGTGTATCCACTCAGTCTAGACGTTGGAGCATCTCCTGGTACCAAAAAGGTTTTGGGACTTTCACCCAAGGACATCCTAAGTGCCCACAGTGCTAGAATCAAGTATTTTTGGTATCCGATACAGCCATCCATGATATACCTGTGGAGCCATGGCCCTAATGTCGCTAGGGCGTGCAGTGATCAAGTCACGCATATGTGAGATGCATGAATCACACCGTCAAATCATGTAGCAATCCAGCGCGTACTGCGCGATCATGTGGGGCACTCCGTCTCATAAGGAGTCCCGTAAGTATCCCAGTCCAACGGCTTATGTTATGATCAAACATTCCTCATATCAAGCATACATATGATGCGTATGAGCATGAATCATGGGGCTATACTAAGCATGTTATAAAGTGATGAATTAGTAACAAGTATGGCCTATCAATGGGCCCTAGGAAGAGTTATAATACGGACATCTAATCGACATTACTCTTACAATGTGGACATCAAACCAACATTGCTCCCAAGGCATGGCCCGCCATAAAACCTCATTACACAAACCATGGAGGGATCACACATTGCAATGGATCCTAAGGACGTCCCATTGGGCCTCGGCCCATAGGCCTCGAATACATCAAATGCATCGCCTCGTATGGGCCTTATATAAATCAAGTGGGCTGCATCAATGGGCCTTATGTACATTGCAATGAGTCATAACCCATGGGCCTCAGAATACATCAAAATGGGACTAATCCATAGGTTCCAAACACATCACAATGGGCCTCATAGTATGGGCCTTACATTCATAGAAAAGTGGGTCTCAATAACGGCCTCATACACCTCAAGGTGGACCTCAACAATGGGCTATAAATATGGGCTACAAATGCATCAAGATGGGCCTCCACGGATGGCCACAAGTACATCCATGTGGGCACCATCACATGGGCCTTATATAAATCAATGGACCACACCAATGGGCCCTACATATACTTCAATTGGGCTATACTGATGGGCCCCATGTGTACATCAAATGGGCCCCAACCCATGGGACTTAGGATACATCAAAATGGGCCTAATCACATGGACCTTATATATGTCAAATGGGCCTAATCCCATGGGCATTATATATGTCAAATGGGCCTAATCTCATGGGCCTTATATGTGCACCAAGGTGGTCCTCAATGAATGACCACAATTAAGTCAACATGGGCCCTATACACATACCAAGGTGGGCCCACTTGAACCATAAATCTGCCTTATTTTTAGCTCAAGCCAGTAAGACAAACTGGCCACCTGGTGGATGGTTTGGATGCAACACATGCATCAAGGGCGGGGGTCCACATAAGGGCCCACCATCATATATATATTATATGCAATATATAATATTATATATAATATAATATATATATATACACACACACACACACACACACACACACACACACACACACACACACACACACACACACACACACACACAGCCACCGTCCACGGTCAGTGGACGGTGCCAGCAAAACACATATATCACTGTGAGTCCCACGTGGGGCCCACCATAATGTTATTTTCCATCCAGCCTGTTGAGAAGGTCACAGAGACCTGGATGAAAAGGAAAAACAGATATCAGATTGATTCAGAACTTCCGTGGGCCTTAGAAAGGGCTTCAATGGTAGAGTTCAATTCACACAGTTTCCTCTCACGTGGGCCACTTGAGCATTGGATGGGCCTAATTTTTGGAGGGTGGCCCACTGAGCTAAGGGCCCACCATATGAATGTATTGGATGACAAATAAACATCAAGGTGGGGCCCGTCCAAAGGGTGGACGGTGTGGACAGAACCATGCATAGGTGGGCTTCACCGTCCACTAACGGTGTGAATAAAACACATATTTACTATGGGTCTCAAGTGGGGCCCACCATAATGTTCACATGCCATCCAACCCGTTGATAAGGTCACGCAGACCTGGTTGAAGGGAAAATACAAGTTTCAGCTTGATTCAAAACTCCTGTGGGCCCAAAAGAAATTTTCAAAGGTAGGGTTCAATCGCTGCTATTTCGAGTGGTGTGGGCCACCTGAGATCTGGATCAAGCCCATTTTTGGGTGGGGCCTACTTAAGGTAGGGACCCACCATATGGATGGGTTGGATCAGAAAATAAACATCAAAGTGGGGCCCACATGAGGAGCCGTGGGCCCCTGGCGTTCGCCCGTCCGCCCATGGCGCAGGACACCTAGGCGTCCTCTCTCCTGACATAGCAGCAGCAATGCTGCTGTTGCTTTTTTTTTTTTTTTTTTTTTGAAATCAAATTTTTTTTGAGGTTTTTCCTGCGTGGGGCCTGTTTCAGCCAAATCCATTCTGACCACTAGTTTCCATGTCCTGATACGGACCAAACAAGTCCAATATCTGATATTGTTTTGGGGCGTAGAAAGATCAAGGTACATTTTAATGGTGAAAACCGTTGTTTTCTAAGTTGTAGCCCGCCAGAAGGTCGGATCGAGTCCATTTTTCAACCCAACGTCTAAATTAAGCCAGAGAATATAGTGGATGGCTTGGATTATAAACATACATCAATGTGGGGCCTCTATGAGTAGGCCACGCCAATGCCTTGAAATAAGTTAATATTTGTGTTTTCCTTTTTTTTTTTATGTCCAGCGTCCAGGGGATGCTGGACATTTTGGGTGCGCACGAACGTTGAGGTGGGCCCCGCTTATGTGGGCCACCAGATGATGGATGGTGTGGATACAACACATATAGAGTGAGCCCCACTTATAGATGGTTTGGATAAAATACATGTCTCATGGTGGGGTCCATTCGGGTGGACCACAAGGCCATATCATCTCATAAACACAAAGAATGAGAGAGGGAGAGAGAGATTGAGAGGGACACGTGTAATGGAGGGACCCCGGCATTATAGGCCCTCCGTTGCATGATTTACAACATACATTAAGTGGGTCCCATTTCATATGGGCCCACCGATCGAAATCAACGGTGGAGATCCTTTCTCCACCGAAATGGATGGTCTAAACGACCATTTATGTAAAAAAATTAAACATCATGATGGGGTCCATGGAAAATGGCCCCATCATGGATTGATCTTGAAATCAAAGCAGGCTATTGGCCACATTTAGGGTCTCAAAATGAGATCCACACCATTGATCGGTGGGCCTCACTTGGCCCATCATAAAAATATAAAAATCTAGCTTATGGAAACACCCACCACTTGATCTTCTTGGTCCGTCGGGATGCCGGTCTCCTTGAGCTTCACTTTGATGGTGGAGATGGGAAATGGATGGCTAGGATTAAAGTTTTTGAGATGGGAAAGGTGAGCCACACAAGGTCATTTTTCTCTCTTATAAATGCATGGACGTGTGGGCTTCTTGGTTGCTTGGGAAATACTTGGAAAATGTTGAGAAATGAGAGAAATGAGATGGTTGAAAGAGAGGTGATGGATGGGTGTGATGGGTGAAAGGGTGAGTGATGTGTGATGTGAGTGATGGGTGAGGTGAGAGCTTGGTTGACTTTTGAGTTTGCTTAACTTGTGAAGAAAGAAAGCATGGGTGTGTGTACATGACATGAGAGGTGATTGATGGGATTGATTGATGGGATTGATGGGACATGTTGTATAGATTCCCTTGGAATTTGCAACGCGCGGTGTTTTTGCTCGAACTGAACGTGGGTCCACATCACTTCGTCTGGGTATCGGATCGGTGCGTAAGTCGCTGCGTTGGAACCGCGGCGACGGTGCGGTCGCAATGGTACAAGTCTCGAATTAAGCTGACTCAAATGTATAGGATATGAGTTACAGTCGTGCGCAACGTCGATTACAGGTCGTGGATTGCCGGACTTCGACGGGAAGGATCGCGGGAAGCGACGGAACAGTACGGATTAGGATACGGGTCTTACAATTTCACGGTCAATTCCCTTCACTTCACGGTCAATTCACTTCACTTCATGGTCAATTCGCATCACTTCACGGTCATTTTCATGCATTTCATGGTCATTCCTGGCGATTCCGTGTTGATTCACAGTCATTTCCACGCATTTCACGGTCAATTCACTTCACATCATAGTCATTCCTGGCGATTTCGTGTTGATTCACGGTCATTTTCACGCATTTGACGGTTAATTCCCTTCACTTCACGGTCATTTTCACACATTTCACAGTCAATTCGCTTCACTTCACGGTCATTTCCATGCATTTCATGGTCATTCCTAGTGATTCTGTGTAGATTCACGATCATTTTCATGCATTTCACAGTCAATTACCTTCACTTCATGGTCATTTCCACGCATTTCACGGTCAATTCGTTTCATTTTATGGTCATTTCCATGCATTTCATGGTCATTCACGGTGATTCCGTGTTGATTCACTGTCATTTCCACGCATTTCACGGTCAATTCCCTTCACTTCACGGTCATTTCCATGCATTTCACAGTCAATTCGCTTCACTTCACGGTCATTTTCATGCACTTCACGGTCATTCCCGACGATTCTGTGTTGATTCACGGTCATTTCCACGCATTTCTATGTCAATTTCCTTCACTTCACTGTCATTTTCACACATTTCACGGTCAATTCGCTTTACTTCATGGTCATTTCCATGCATTTCACGATCGTTCCCAGCGATTCTGTGTTGATTCACGGTCATGTCCATGCACTTCACGGTCAATTCCCTTCACTTCATGTTCAATTCGCTTTACTCTACGGTCATTTCCATGCATTTCACGGTTATTCCCGGCGATTTCGTGTTGATTCACAGTCATTTCCACGCATTTCACGGTCAATTCACTTCACTTCATAGTCATTTCCACGCATTTCACAGTCATTCCTGGCGATTCCGTGTTGATTCACGGTCATTTCCACGCATTTTACGGTCAATTTCCTTCACTTCATGGTCATTTCCACACATATCACGGTCAATTCGCTTTACTTCACAATCATTTCTATGCATTTCATGGTCATTCCCAGCGATTCTGTGTTGATTCACGGTCATTTTCACGCATTTCACGGTCAATTCGCTTCACTTTATGGTCATTTCCATGCATTTCACGACATTCCCAGCGATTCTATGTTGATTCCCAGTCATTTCCATGCATTTCACGATCATTTCCATGCATTTCCATGCATTTTACGGTCAATTTCCTTCACTTCACGGTCATTTCTACACATATCACGGTCAATTCGCTTTACTTCACAATCATTTCTATGCATTTCACGGTCATTCCCGGCGATTCTGTGTTGATTCACGGTCATTTTCACGCATTTCACGGTCAATTCGATTGACTTTATGGTCATTTCCATGCATTTCATGATCATTCCCAGTGATTATGTGTTGATTCACGATCATTTTCACGCATTTCACGGTCAATTCCCTTCACTTCACGGTCATTTCCACGCATTTCATGGTCAATTTTCTTTACTTCACTGTCATTTTCATGCATTTCACGATCATTCCTGGCGATTCCGTGTAGATTCACGGTCATTTCCACACATTTCACGGTCAATTCCCTTCATTTCAGGGTCATTTCCACGCATTTCACAGTTAATTCACTTCACTTCATGGTCATTTTCCATGCATTTCACGGAAATGATCGTGAATCATCACAGAATTGCCGGGAATGACTGTGAAATGCATGAAAATGACCGTGAAGTGAAGTGAATTAACCGTGAAATGCGTGGAAATGACTGTGAAGTGAAGGGAATTGACCGTGAAATGCGTGGAAATGATCGTGAATCAAACGGAATCGCCGGGAATGACCGTTAAATGCATGGAAATGACCGTGAAGTGAAGCGAATTGACCGTGAAATGCATGAAAATGACCATGATGTGAAGCGAATTGACCGTGAAATGCGTGAAAATGACCGTGAAGTGAAGGAAATTGACCATGAAATGCGTGAAAATGACCGTGAATTAACACAGAATTGCCGGAAATGATCGTGAAGTGCATGGAAATGACTGTAAAGTGAAGCGAATTGACCGTGAAATATTTGGAAATGACCACGAAGTGAAGGGAATTAACCATGAAATGCGTGGAAATGACCGTGATCAACACGGAATCGCCAGGAATGACCGTGAAATGCATGGAAATGACCGTGAAGTGAAGCGAATTGCCGTGAAATGCATTGAATTGACCATGAAGTAAAGGAAATTCATTGTGAAATGCACGGAATTGACTGTGAGGTAAAGGGGAATCGTTGGAATTGACCGTGAAGTGAAGCGAATTGACCGTGAAATGCATGGAATTGACCATGAAGTGAAGTGAATTGACCGTAAATGTGAAATGAATTGACCGTGAAATGCATAGAATTGACTGTGAAATGAAATGAATGAAATTTACCGCGAACTGATTGAAACGGACCGCGAAGTGAATGAAATAAATGAAATTGATCGCGAACTGATTAAAATTGACCGCGAAGTGAATGAAATGGATTTTCGACCATCGACCTGATGAAATCTTGAAAAATAAGCAAGTTAGTTAGTTAAAGTGTTATTTCCTACTCCAAAATCCTTCATGATACGTCAAGTAATTCATTTTCATTTAAAATATATGTTTATTAACGAATAAAGGAAGAAATGAATAAAAAGTAAGATTTTTTTTATATGCGTATATATACATATTTATATAAATATGCATTAGAAAAAAATGCAGGAGAAAAAAAGTTCTGCTTGTAACAAATTTTTTTTAAAAAGTACACGGATGGGACAGCAAGTCTTTTTTTTTTTTCCTATTGTAATCCTATTACTTTTTATAGTCCCTTCTACGGCCATAGGAGTTTTAGATCAATATGAAATGTATCCTTCCTCTTCATCTAAATCTTTGTGACCTCGTGAATAGATTAGATAGGAAATATATGTCATGGTGGGCCCCATGAAAATTTTAACAGTGAAAATCAAGTTTCCCGTTGCTATTTACGCTGTGGTCCAGTTGATCTTTGGATATTATTATTATTATTATTTTTTTTCTGATAATGCTTTAAAATGATCCAAAAATATGAATGAACGGTGTGGATATAATAAATACATCATTATGGAGCCATGTCGCGGAGCGTCAGCGCTCGTCTTCGCACACCAGCCAATCGGCTTCCGGAAGAAATGAATGACGGGGGTATTTTGGTCGTACGCGGATTTCCTTGCGAAAGAAGTTACTGCGCAAGGATGCTGGTTGGGGGCCACCGACATGTTTTTGATAAATCCACTCCGTCCATCCGTTTTTCAAGATCATTTAAGCACTTTCGATAAAAAATTATGTGTATCTAGGACTCAAGTGGGACACACGAGAGGAAACAGTGATCATTTAGTGAGCACCGCTGAAGCATTCTTATGCCCAAAATATTATTGTATCAGTCTATATTTTTAGTTTTTTCACTTCATCCATTGACAATGACCTTATAAACGGTTTGGATAAGATATAAACATCAAGATAGAGCATAGGAATATTTCAACGGTGAAATTTCTTTCCCTAATTTTCCCTCTCGTGTGACTCACTTGAGTTTTTATATCCACCTCCTTTTTTGTCTGACTCACTAAAATGAGATCTTAAAACGGATGGACGGAATGGATTTCTCACATACATCATAGTGAGCCCTACCCAGATCCTTGTGCAGGAACTTACTGCGAAAGGCTTTCGCAGGAAATCCGCGTCCATTTTGGTCGCGGAGACGGATTGGCTACTCCTCCTGACATCAGCCCCGTGGCTGGTGGTCGTGCTTTGCGGGCCCCACCATGATTTAAGTGTTTCACCCATTTTTACATATCATTTTATAGTTTGATACAAAAAATTATAAGGATATAAATCTTAGTGGGCCCCACCACTGGAGAAAAATAATGAATGGATATTCACCATTAAAATCCTCCTAAGGCCCACTGTACTGTTTATTTGACATCCAATCCGTTGATTTAGTGATAAAGACCCAGATGGAAGAAAACAATAAACATCAGCTTAATCCAAAACTTTTAATGCCCCCAGAACATTTTTAATGGTCAAAATTCATTCAACACGGTTTCCTGTACTGTGGTCCACAAGAGATTGAGATATATTTCATTTTTTTTATTCATGTCATAAAATGATATATAAAAATAGGTGAACGGAATGGATGACACACATACATCATGGTGGGCCCCACAGAGCACCGACCACCAGCCTATGGCTGGTGTCAGGGGGAGTAGCCAATCCGTTTCCATTTTGGTGCCCTGAAAAGTCGGTCGTACATAGGGGAGTATTCTTAGAAGCATAAAAAGAGGAGAAGCTGGTGGGCCAAATGGGTCGTACAGTAGAAAATTTATCTGAAAATAACATTTTTCGTCAGATGGGTGGAATAGATTCTACGTAGGCAATACAGTAGAACCTACGGTCTTTAGCATCTCAAGCATGATAACTGAGTCCCTTTCAGTTCGTACATGTGGGCATCTTTTATTGCTTTTTGGTGCATTATTGCCTTCGCTTTTTAGTGCATTAGTGCCTTCCCTTGGTCTTGTTGCCTTCCCTTACAGCCAAGAAATGCAGGACGTGTCCCCTGTCCTCTGGATATAGATTGCGTCCTAACCCGCCTTGACGGTAATCCGTTCGTACAGGGCTCCGTGGGGCCCAACGTCATGTAAGTTTTTTATCCACGCCGCATACAGATCCGGAACATATGGTGTATACTTTCGCCAAACAAGTTAATCAGGTGTAACACACCGGGACAAAGATAAATACAAAGAGCCCAGCCTGATTAAATACTCATGCACGCCCCGCGTGTGAAATTAGGGCCTGTTTGGCTGGGCAGATTGGAAGGGATTGGAAGGGATTGGAAGATAGATCCCAAGATTAGCCATGCGTGCCAAACAGACACAGAACGTGATCCCCCAGATATGGCAATCCCATGGATCTTAAGACAATCCATTGACATCACCATCATTACCTTTAAATCCCATCCAATCCATCCTAATCCCTTCAAAATTGCCACACAGAACGTGATCCCCAAGATATGGCAATCCCATGGATCTTAAGACAATCCATTGACATCACCATCATTACCTTTAAATCCCATCCAATCCACCCTATTCCCTTCAAAATTGCCCGAGACCTGTTTGGTTTGAAGGATTAAAAGGGATTGGAAGGTTTCATCCTGAGATTGGATAGGGGTGCCAAACAGACCCGATATAGCAATCTCGGGATATAGCAATCTCATGGATCTTACACCAATCCCCCGACACAACTATCACTACCTTGAAATCTGTGCAATCCACTCTAATACCATCTAATCCCATCGAATCTGCCTAGCCAAACAGGCCCTTAGAGCATGGTCTAAAAATGAGTCATATCCAAAGCTCATGCGAACTTGTGATGAAGAAATTATTATTGCATTGATTTGTGTACTTTATTTATCAATCACGTGACTTCATGTGTTATGCGGTCGGTTGAACCTATAGAAGTTGAAGATCGAAGATAAGTAAAGGTGGTGTATTAAGGAGCAAAAAATAGGTGTGTGAGGTGCATTGGTAACCTTAACCATTTACCCTACATAACTTAAACTTCCAGATATTCTTATCCTTAATAGATAAACATTTTATTGATTATCTCTTAAGTTATATGAACCTTAATTAAACATCCTTAAAGTAGCTTTAGAGGTCCTGAGTTGTTAAAATCTGTACAATCCCACCGAAATCAGCTAAAACAGGATTGTTTTGTGGCAGTATATTAGATAATTTGGCTACAACCAAATGCTACATTCAGTTCCATTTAAGACCATATTTGGTGCAACCAAAGACCACATTCGGTGTAGCCGAAAGAGCCCAAGTTTGTCTAGTGCTTCTTTGCCTAATTTGGTGCGCCGAACCTCAATTCGATGCGACCAAAGACTAGTAGTTTCTATCCGTTTTATGAACGTTTGAACCCAATTCCTTTATATAGAAGATTCATTCTTTGGGCAATTTGATGAGTTTTTTGTTTAATAGCAGCTTAGGTGATTCCATAATCATATCTCTCATTTGAAGCCTCTAAACTAATGAGTTTTAAGTCACCTTTTTAAAAAAAAAAAAAAAAAATTAATACTCTAATGAGAATTTCAACATTTACCTTTAAGATGTACTTGAATCCCACCATTTTCTAAAGTTTAGACCTAACCACTATAAATATATCTTTGTCGAAATCCTTTAAGAGACCTATCTAGGTGAATCCCTTAGGATTATAATATTCACATTTGCTGTTAGAAATTCACTAAACTCTCATCACCTTGATCATCGAAAGGAACATCACATGCAAGATGGTTGATCTTAGTGCTGAATCATTAACAACGCATAGACATCATGATCGAAAGAACGAGGGGAGATGATTGAAGCACATGAGAGCATCGATCAAGCAGCCCAATAAAATGCTATAAAATAGGCTTAATCCAACAAGTATGTTGTCATTTGTAAGAGTCAATGCATACTCCTTCCTTTTATATGATTGAGTGTAGAGTTTGAAAAGTTGATTAGTTCTTGTGCAGGATGTACATCAAAGTCATTATATAGGCCATCGGATACGGGTGTGTACGCGTTAGCATCCAGCAGGAGTAAACGTAGGTCATTAGAATAGGATCGAGGTTCGTGATGAGCTTATAAAAAACTATATAAGTTTCCGAGGGAGCCAATCCTTGTATAGGATTGTGAAGGTTAGAGGTGAACCTGATTTAAGACCTCCGATAGTAAAATTTGGTACACTCATGTATTAAGTGCGTCCGCTAAGAGTGGAGTAGGGAAATCAAGCTACTATATAAGATCACACAAACATGAATGAAAGGAAAACACAATACTATCTTGTACACTCATGTGTTGAGTTAAGCTAATATATAAGATCACACAGACATGGATGAAATGAAAATACAAATACCATCTTGGAACCCACCCACCCCCCCCCCCCCCCCCAAAAAAAAAAAAAAATTCTATGGGAAACCTTCAATCCCCACTGTTTTATGTGTGTGTGGCCCACTGGAGATTTAGATCTGCCTCAATTTTAGGCTACTGCCCTAAAATGATATGAAAAATTGAATGGACAGCATGGATATAACACATACATTTTGGTGCGGCCTACAAAATTTGGCTTGGAGATGACTTATGAGTTTGAGTTTAGCACACATGTAAAATCCACTCTGTTCAATAGGGGTTTATCCTCAATGTTAAGTCCTGTTGTAAAAATTCAGCTAAATCTGCAACTTAGATGTGACACATGATGAGATGTTGTGCAGGCATTTGAGTATGGGGCTAGTATGGTGTGTACTTTCATCCAACAAGTTAATCAGGTGTAACTCAGCAAGATGAAGATAAATTTACCGAGGCAATCCTGGTAAAAAGCTCATGCATGCAGGCCACGCCATGTGAGCTTAATGGTCTTTAGGTAGTTTTACATTGGTCACTTAGGTGTGGCCCACATGAGATTTTAATTAACCTTAATTTTGTATCTACCTTGAAAATAATGTTTCTCACCAAATTAGGTAATGATAATTAAATGCTTTTAAGTTTGTACATGTGGGCCTTTGTTATTGCATTATTGCCTTGCTTTTTACAACTAAGAAATATAGGACATCCCAATGCAAGTCAAAGATAAATTAAGGTCCAGATCATAAACATGAAGTAGATAAAATACTTAGGTGTACCATACCATAAAAATAAGTAGCATGACTGACCGTTAAAAGTTTATTATAAGTTACAAAAGCTTTGGATAAAGCTGATATTTATCTTTTCCCTTCATCTAGGTTTATATGACCTTATCATCAGAATAGATGGCAAATAAAACTTAGGAAAACATTACAGTGGGCCCTAGTGATTTTTTAATGGTAGAGCATTCAATTAGTACTATTTCATATGGTACGGTCCATCTAAGATTTATATCAAATCATCTAGAAAAACATATGGACAATATGAATATAGAATATATACATCAAGGTGGGCCCCAATGTGAGGACCACACCATTTTGAGTGAGGCCTGGCCACACCTAGTCCGCTCCCAAAAAAAAGTTGTACCAAGGCCTGATAATGCCTCTACCAACTAAATAGTAGGGAAGGGAAATTTCTAGTAGTGAATCTGTCATAAACTCACTGTGTTTTTTTTTTTTTTTTTTCAAAAAAAAATAAAAGAAAAAACTCTTGAAAAAGTGATAAAGCGAAGAACCGTGGTGCCCACTTGATAGCTTATGATATCCCAATTCATCCAATAAATGTAATCCATCACGATGATAAGAAGAACCAAAGTCGTGGTAAACATAAGGTGAGCCACAATACTACAAACAATACTATACACCGCGCAAGTTAGCCGGCATACGTATACCAGGTAGGTTCTAAATTATAAGAATAATGGGGTACTTTAGTACGTTTGATATTTCCAATGGCCAAAATGCTTGGGCCCATTGCCACGCCCAATTCATCTTCCACATTAGGTTCGGTTCTTGACTGCGTGTAGTTAGTGAATCAAGACTACTGGGCCTGATATTTTAGGCTCGACTATATGCACCAAAGTCTGAGTGGATTTGAATGAGTCAAGTATCAACTTGAACGAGTCATGTTTGAACTTAAATGAGTTGGCCATAGCTCGTGTGTTAAATCTTGTAATGAAGGAATTGACCACTTGAAGAATTTCAGCTTAGGGATGCGATGTAATTATGCCACTTGTTGAAAAGAAAGAAAGAAAGAAAGAAATTACACCCCTAAATTTGCAACAAAGAACCTGCTTATTGTTTGACATTCAACCAATTCATTCTCTTATAAAAATTTTATCTGATCTCAATATCAAAAGGGTGTTTATCACTGATTGATATCCTTGTAAATAGGTAATGATTACGTGCCTATGTAATTCAGACAACATTCTCAGTGCAAACATTGAAGGCCATTGTGAAACATGTGGCTTATCCACAATATTCTCTAGCTGTAAATCAAAACTAATTAAATCGTGCTGAGGTACACAAAAAAAGAAAAAAAAAAAGCAAAAGTGAAGCCCGTTGTGATGCATGTGGCTTATCCACACCATCCATCCATTATGTCAGATGATTTTAGGGCATGAACCAAAACATGAGGCAGAATCTAGAGCTCAAGTGGACCACACCACACAAAACACTGTTAAATTTTTCTTAAAGGCCGTAGAAGTTTTGGATCAGGATGATATTTGTGTTTCCCTTTATCCATGTTTGTGTGACCTTATGAATAATTTACATGACAAATAAACATTAATGTGGGACCTAAGAAAAAACTAAATTTCAATGTTGAGTGTTTTAAGACCACTATTTCATGCGATGTGGGCCACTTGAGCTTTCGATTTACCTCAATTTTAGCTTCAAGATCTAAAAAATTCTGATAAAATGAATGGACGGCATGGATATGCCACATACAACATGATGAGCCCATAAATTTAAGTAAGCTCTTTTAGACCGTTCCCCCACTTTCAAACACACCTAACGAGTAATAATAAGCTATTTATGAGTGTTTGCAAAGGAAATGAAAAATCAAACAGCCCCTCACAACCAATAATTTAGTTTTTCAATTACAACTGTAGTTCAACACAAAAGTGTAATTATTACATTTTTACAATGTTTGCTTAAACATCTAAATTAGCACGTAATACGGTGGTCAAATGCATATGTAATGTGGGTGACAAGTAAAAGAATGCATTACCATGGTACGTCCCAATCCAAATAGGTCCTAGCAGTAAGATACAATGTTGCCTCTGAATTCGAGGTATAAAAAGAACTTATAAAAAAGGAGATGACAAAAAAAAAAAAAAAAACACTTACAAAATGAGAAGAGGTTGAGCTTGTATAACGCCCTTAGGTGAGGGACATGCATTGATAATGTTAATGGAGTGCACAAATTCATGCATCTTTAATGATGATTACATGTTTTTGATTGTACATATCAAGCAAGTATACATGGTGTATAATACTTTACTGTGGATGCATATATATTCCAATAATATACATATAATAAATTAATTATAAAAATAAAAGACAAATACATGTATAACTTAGACCATATTTTGAAGCACATTGCCAACATGGAGTACTTATGAAGCCTTGTCGGGTTTTGTTATGTATAAAGGCTGATAGGAGGAGCTCATTAGACTAACTTAACATTATTGGGTCGGCAATGGTTGCAATGAGATTTTCAGGAAGCATGCCTCCACCGAAGGCTCATTATCTAGATTTGGACAAGCGTTAACTCATACAAAACCATTTAATTGGGCTCAAGTATAACAAAATATCACTGAAAATTTCAAACCATTATAATATTCTCCTGTATTTTAAGCAAATGGGAGTTTTTCACTAATTAACATGAATATTAATCTTTGTTTTATTGGTATTCGAAAAATAAAAACCAGAAGTTGGCTCAATAGACTATAAAATCGAAATTGGGATGAGTCAACTAGTTCAACCAATCTCGTTTTGTAATTTTTAGTGGGTTAAATTAAAATGAAATAGAAATGAAAAGATAATGAATCAAATTTTTTTTAAAATATGATAATAAAGAAAAACCTTATTATATTATTTAGGTAAAGATGAAGGAAATTATATGTTTTATGAAAATTTTACATGTCCTGGCTAACATTGATATTATCTAGTGATACTATTTACACCTGCTTTTTGCACTCCCTCACGGACCAATGAGATATCATCATGTATCGGCACTACATGCTAAATCACACATGAAATCCTATTGCACTGAGAATATTGTTTACACTTGGTCTAGTATGGCCAGATCAAACAATCTAGAAGACGTCATGTAACAGTAGTGTCATGTTTGGTGTAAATAAACTTTAAGAGGAATTAGAGATGTGAGCATGAGAGAGCATTAAATTCTAGAGTTATACCAAAAGCATTTTCTATGAATGCCAAAGCTAAGTAATGTAAGGACTCTAATAACCTTCTTATGCGAGAGTCCAATGATAGATGATTCCAACCAACACACGATCTGAAGAAGCGAGTCTCTCTCTCTCTCTTATACACGTAGCCATATGTGATAGGCTATGTTGACATGGAAGAATTAATGAGATTTCCACATCCAATTGTTCAAATTCTTCATAATGCTAGAGACTACGTAACGCTGTCACCTCTTAAAAGCTTATAAAAGGATCATGCGATGAAGAGCTTTAGGCTATAAACAAACATATCTATCTTTTTACATTTATCCTAGTATAATGTTGCATAACATAGTTTTATCATATATCGCTACAACCCAGCATTCACCACTGCAGTATCTTATGAGTTGTTAAATGTTCATAACCTTAAGTTATTAGATCCCACTTAATTGAGTTTTTATTTAGATGATTACACATCTTTGGTCACATCCCGCTAACCATTTGCATCGATCATATGTTCTTATAAACTGGTTAGGTATTTATCTCTCATTATTTATTTTATTTTATTAATTTTAAGCACTCTGCTAATTGTAATGAACCACCTATTGAGAAATTAATAAAAATTATTATTTAGACTCCTTATTTATTTGTTCATCTTTGTCTTGTTGAGAAATAATACTTTTTATCATTGAAAGAAAAGTCATAAAGTCATAAAGAAAAAATTATCAGTTAGAAGGGCAAACCCATACCCTTTCACATATTGCTTGATTGTTATCACAATCGGTGGTTAAGTGTATAGCTGGATCTTGCATCCAGTTTCTAATAAGTCTACTCAACGTGGGGGCACTAGAGTTCAATTAAACATTAAGTCGAGTGAAACTCTAGCTCGCTTGTACCTCTATTTGTACACAAAATCTAAATACAAGCCCTCAATCATGTGTGTGGGTTTGTGTTTGATTTAATTGCACAAATAAATATAATGGTTGAGGCTACTCTCTTGTGAATTTTAGACCATGGTCATTCTAATGAATGGATTGTATCTTGGACTTATGGTGCCCTATTGGCACGTGTGGGTGCACACTTTGCAATGTTCTGGCTTGAGTTTTGGTGCAATGTTATGAGGATAACTATTTCGAATCCACGTAACTTCTCTGAACTCCTCAGAGAGATTCTCGAATCCACGAGGAAAGAAAGCAGAAAATAGAAATAAATTCTAATAAATTCGAAATTGATTAATGAATAAATAAAAACGAGTTTACAACCCTTTATATAGGGGTACCAAGCAATGGGAAAGAAATTAGAATCAAACTACAACTAAAACTACTTGAATTCGTGACGTACTATAAATAGTAAACTTACTATTTATAGACGGTCATGATGTCTACTAGTGCACAAGGTTATCGGCTAAAAATAATGTCTTATTTGGCTTCACCAAACCGTTCTCCTAATTTTTCTAAGCTCATTTCACGTTGGACGCAACTCCTAAAGCCCAATGGATGAAGAGTTATAATCAAACTAAAAAATACGATTTATAGTAAAAATGAAATTAAAATAGGAAAACGAACGTCGATCCAGGGGTATTTTGTAAATCCGGTTTCTGCAACCTAGCGTAGCAGGGTTGGTTAGCTAAAGTAGCTCGTTCTACCCCAAAATCATATATTTTACGTCAAATAATTCATTCCGGATTGTGAGATATGCCCGATTTAAGGTCCAATGGTCTGGATCACTTCTGTCATCGACCGGGCTTTTTTTGATCCATCTTGGCCATGTAACTATCTGCAACCCGCTCTACATCATGTTTGGACAAGCAGATTGGAAGGCATTAGATTGTATTGGAAGGGATTGGAAGGAGTAATCTCGGGATTGGCCTGGCGTGCCAAACAAATAAGTTGAACTTATGCCGGATATAACAATCTCATGGGATTCCAACAATCCACTGGCATCACCATCATTACCGTGAAATTTCACCCAATCCCTCCTAATCGCATCTATTTTACGTGGGGCATATTTGGTTAGGGGGATTGGAAGGGATTGTCAGGGCATAATCCAGGAATTGGACAAGCGTGCCAAACAGACTTGGTGGTGAGATCCTTGGATACAGCTATCCCATGGGAGCAATCCCTGAGGCAGCGATCATTACCTTGGAATGGCTGTCATCCACCGTGATGCAATCCAATCCCATGGAGGTTAAAAAGTCTGTTTTGCTCCTACTTGTCCACTTATATAACTCATTATACCCTTTTTAAGATTTTAACTTTGCCAAATGATGGTACTATCCTTCCATTTTACGCAATGTGTTCATTAAGATGTCTGTATTTTATCCACACTGTCCATCCATTTTACCAGCTCATTTTAGGATGAGATCCCAAAAATGAGAATATTCTAAAGCTAAAGTCGGCCACACGATGGAAAACATTAGGATCAAATGCCTACCATATTAAAACATTCATAGGGCCGCATGGATTTATAAGAAATCCATACCGTCCATCTATTTTTTCATCTCATTTTAAGTGATGCACTGGGAAATGAGATAGATCAGAAGCTCAAATGGGCCACAAAACATGAAATACGGGAAATGAACACCTGCTCTTAAAATCATCGTGAGGCCCACTTTGAACTTTGGATCTGCATCAGTTTTTGGCCCATGCCCAAAATCCAAATGGACGGGATGGATTTGTCACAAACATTACGGTGGACCCCACCTACGGTGGAGCAACCCTCAGGCCCGTTTACATGTCCGCATCAAAGTGCATGTGTTCTGTGTCCTGAAATATCGATTGCCTCACCGCCAGCAGCAACGTCGTTGTTGGACAGTGCTGTGTGGGAAGCGGATTGGCTGGTGTACTACACACCACCAATGTGGCTAGTGTGTTAGTATGAGTTATATCCAAACCGTCTGCACACTTGGTGAGCTAGTCTTAAGACTTGAACCGAAAAATAAGGCTGATTCAAAAATCAAGTGGACCGCACTGTAAAAAAGTGGGGATTGAACACCTGCCGTTGAAACCGTTTTGGAGGTCACAAAAATTTTGGATCAATACATTATTTGATTCTTCTCTTCATCCAGGTCTGTGTGACCTTATGAACAGATTAGATGGAAAGTAAACTTTATAGTGGGCCTATGAATGTTTTACAGGTAAGAATCATTGTCCCCACTTCTATTTATGGTGTGGTCAACTTGAACCTAGGAAATTGTTCATTTTTGAGATACATATCTAAAATTATCTTTCCATATGGATTAACAGTGTAGATATGATAAAATTAGCTTCAAAGGGGTGGTTGGACATTTAAGCTGTAGCTTGACAGTAAGTGAGGCCATCATTATACTTGTTATAAATCCACTCTGTTCATCAGATTTGTCATCTCATTTTAGAGCATGGCCCAAAAAATGAGGGTATTTGAGAGCTCCAGTAAGCCACACCAACATAAAGATTATGGATTGAAAGCTTACCATTGAAATATTTGTGGGGTTAAAGATAATTTTTAACGAATCCACCCCACCCATCAGTTAACTCAGCTCATTAATGGCTTGAACAAGAAAACGATGCAAATCCATATTAAACATAAAATAGCGGAATATAAGAAAAAAAAAAACAGTGGAAAAGAACGTTGACGTTGAAAGATCTGAGGGCGATGGTGGGGACCACTTTGAGATGTGGATCCACCTCATTTTTGGGTCCATGCCCTCAAACGAGCTAGAAAAATAGATGGACAGGTGAATTTCTTACAAACGTCAAAGTGGACCACGTACAGTCAGGGTGGGCTCGTACGGTACTAATCCAACTCGTAAATTGCAAGTGCCAGCTGCCGTAAAGCAAGGGCAGTTTTGTACATTTTAAAAATATAAAAATCAATTCGTCGACTAACAGTTTGAACTGTAAGCGAGTTTTTAGAAATATTTAAAAAGCATAAGGTTTTAGGTCTACAACCAAAAAGCAGCGGCCACGTGACAAAATCGTTAATAATAAAAAGAAAACCGTAGGTCGTACAGCGCCTTCCGTGTGACCGCAGTTAACTTGGCCAAAATATCTATTCAGTCAAGCCCACCTTATCCGAATGCGGCTTGTGAATGGGCTTGGATGGACTTAATGTTAAACACGTGTGCGAAGTTGTACACGTACAGCTGGACTATCTCAGACAAATGAGTGAAATTAGCATTCCTCCCTCTTGCTGCGACATTGCACGCACTGAGGACTGAATTGAAAGGACTGAATTGAAGAGCGTCTCGGACAGATTAGTGAAATTAACATCCCTCTTCTGCTTCAACACTACACGCATCGTGGAAATAATTTTCACAAGCCCATACCTAACGCTTCTCCATCTCTCTTCTCTGCACACTGAAATCACGTTTGCGGTATGTTCTTTTCTACACTCTTCTTTGTTCTTCTTTTTCTTCTTCTTTTCATCTTCTTGCTCGTTATTTATTTATTTTCATCAAAGTCAAGTGATTTATTTGTTAACACCCACTTTCTATTCTTTTCTTCTTCTTCTTCTTCTTCTTCTTCTTTTATTTATTTATTTTTTAATTTTTTATTTTTAGAATTAAAATAGTAGGTGTACGCGGATCAAAACTGTATTATTTTTTTTCTCTCCTTTCTTTCTTAATAAGTTTCTCGTACTTTCGTTTCATATATATGCATCTAATTTCAGATGTGTTACATTTTATTTTTTTTTCTTTTTGGGATATTTAACCAAAAAATTAGTCAAGAATTACGAGTTTACCAAACAATGCCTTCTTGGGTAATTAAAAATCCTAAAAAGTGCATTTTAGAGGTTGAAATGAGCAGAACGTCCTGGGTTTTTTTTTTTTTTTTTCCTTTTAATAGGATGAAGCCGAGCAACGTGTACCTCTGTGTGGAATCCTAGCCGTCCAACAGTTTCAACCCACTGTAAGGATCAGTTGAAGCAAAAATAGGTGGACCACACTTGTAGTTTGTTATTTTTGTCGGCTACATATATATTATTTTCTATGTTGTGGTCCATCTGATCAGTGTATGGAGCTGATTTTCTGCGTAACTAGATCCACATTGTGCGGCCAACCCATTGAATGGGGTGGATGTCCTGATCCGTGGACAGTTGTTGTCCAACCGGTTTGATGTGAACATCTTTCTCATAAAGTGGCGTATACACATGCACGTGACATCCACTCAGATCATAAAATGGAAACTTTTTATTTTATTTTATTTTTTTTACACATGCACACACACCCCACACACTCACGCTAGTGGAATTTCACCACCTATGGGCACTCGAACCCTTGACCGGGAGTTGGAACTCCTTAGAGTCTACCACCCGAGCAAGAGTAAGGAACCAACCATAAAATGGAAACCCTGTTGATGAGAGAAAAATGAAATGCAAAATGAAAAATATAAGAAAAATAGGGTAAAAGAAAATTATATGTTTTATGAAAATTTTAAAACATACATGAGAGTTGAGAGAATACGTGAATTCTCTTATACATGACTGGGCTGGTTAGATTCATGACGTCTGGCTAATATTGATAGTATCGATGATATCCACTGATACAATGGTTGGGACCGGTCACCTATGATTTTCAGATCATGGTCCAAAATGATTACGTCCATTCCTGCCCCTGCTGGCAGATGTGGGGCACACTTTATAATGTTTTAGCCTGAGTTTTGGGCCTAAATTGAGCCAGGTATTAAAAAAACGGCTGTAGCATTTATATATGTCAATATTATCAGATACCATGGCCAAAATATCTACTCAATGAGGCCCATCTTATAGGCATATGCTCAAATTGTAAAAGCCGAGCAGATTAGGTGCGCCCCAGCCCCACTCAAGATGGTGTGGCCCCCACCATGGGCCTGCCTTGATGTGTGTATTCTCAGGTGAACCATATCATAAGAAACAGTGGTGATTGATCATTAATGAGCTATAAAATTTGTAGATCAAGCTAATATTTATTTTATCCCTTAATCTAGGTTTATGTGACCGTATCAATGAATTGGATGCCAAATAACATTAAGTAAACCTTGTGGTAGGCCCAGGAAGTTTTTAATGGTAGGGTCTTAACACCTATGTTTATCCACTGACAATTGAATTTGCTTTATTTTTGGCATCAAGAACTAAAATGATCTGAAAAACATATTTATAGAATACAAGGTCGGCCCACGGTAAGGGGGGCACTGTCTTCGCTGCTGCCGGGGTGCACCTAATCCACTACCATACCCCTGATTGCAATGCACTGGTTTGTAAATGGCCTTAGCTGTATTTAATGTCGAACACCTGTATACGCACGAATAGTCTTTCCCAGACGAATAAGTGAAATTAGTGGGGCAGTGGGGATCCAGGGAGGTGGGTGGTTCCATGACTGTGGGGCCCACCTTGATGTATGTGCATTAGTCAGAAATAAAGTAGATCCAAATCATATGTGGACTCCGGAGATTATGGTAATTGACTATTAAACTTCTTTTAGGCCACAAAAGTTTTGAATAAAGCTGATAGTTGTCTGGTCCCTTAATCTAGATATTTGTGACCTTATCAGCAGGTTGGACGGAAAATAAACATTTTGGTGGTCTCAATAAGTTTCGAGTGGTAGATAGTCGATCACATGGTTTCACATGGTGTGGTCCACCTAAGATTTGGATCTGCTTCATTTTTTTTATCATAACCTAAATGAGTTGCCAAAATTGATGGACGGTGTGGATATTGTTGCGAGATGTCTTAAATCTGAATCCTTTTGCAACCGAGATGCGAAAGGGAAGTTTCCTAAACTATACATAGGTGTTCCTAAGGCTTTTCTATTGTATGGGAAAGCTTTCTAAAGGGGTTCCAGGAAAATTAAAGGGTGTAGTAAGGGTGAGATTCGAGGTTGTTCGAATCGGGTAAATCCTCTCTCTTTGTAATTTCTGTTTTCATAGTGGAGATTTGTTGATTTGTGCCGTGATTTTTTCCCGCAAGGGTTTTCCATGTTAAATTCGGGTGTTCTCTATGTTCTCTTGTGTGCTTGGTGCCATTGAATTGCTATCCTATATCTAGATCTATGTGATTCCATAGGTCAAAATATCCAACAAGTGGTATCAGAGCGATCGTTGGGGCACAGATCTGAATCTGAGGGATTAATAATAATGGCGAGCGCTAAGTATGAGATTGAGAAGTACTCAGAAAAAAATAATTTTGAGTTATGGAAGGTTAAGATGATTAGCCTGTTAACCAAGCAACGTGAAGATAGTGCTCTTGAGAAGCGGAAGTCTACTATGAATGATGCTGATTGGAATGCTTTTGATAAGAAAGCTTTATCATCGATCCGTTTATGTCTCACGGATGAGGTTCTCTACAATGTCATGAGGGAGAAAACTACGGCTGGTTTGTGGGTGAAGTTAGAGGATGTCTATACGAAGAAATCCTCGAAAAATCGCCTACACTTGAAGCGGCAGTGGTATAACTTCAAGATGGCAGATGGTAGAGATGTGGAGCCTCACATCAGCAACTTTAATAAATTAGTTTGCAAATTGCTAGATATGGAGGAAGTGATGAAAGATGAAGAACAAGCATGTATGTTGCTGAATTCTCTCTCGGCATCTTATGAGGCATTCAAGGACACTATGCGCAACATGAATAAAATCCTGAGTGTCGACACAGTTATTTCAGCCCTTCAAGGGAAGACTATGAGACAACTAAACAGCGACATGGGGACGTCTTCTAATACACTGTTTACAGTGGGTAGGAATTCTGGACAAGGTACAGGTTCTTCTGGTTCTAGATCCAAATCTAGGGGCAAGGGCAAAGGAAAGATAAAGTGTTGAATAGTGGGAAGGAAGGACATATGAAGAGGGATTGTGAAAATCCTAAATCGAAGAAGGAAGATTCTGAGGCTTCATATAGGGAGTCTAATGTTGCCACGTCAGATGGATCGAGTGGATGTGATGGTGATGTTTTATCTGTGTTTTCGCTCAGACGGTCATACGATGATCGTAAAGATGAGTGGATGCTAGACACAGGGCCATCTTTTCACATGACTCCTCATCAGAGTTGGTTCACCAACTATAGGAAGTGCGATGGTGGACAGGTATTTATAGGCAATGATATTGCCTGTAATATTGTGGCTGTTGGTTCTGTGCGCATCAAGATGTTTAATGGGGTGGAGCGTACCTTAACAGATGTGAGGCACGTTCCTGATTTGAAGAAGAATCTGATTTCTTTTGGTGTGTTTGAGACAAAAGGATGCAAATACACAGGCATTGATGGTGCTTTTAAAGTATCCAAGGGGACACGGGTAATCATGAAAGTGTAACGAGTCGGTAACTTGTACAAGTTGATCGGGAGCACTTCAAAAGGTGAAGTTACAGTGGATGTAGCGGATTCCACCTCTGTACGTGTATGGCATGTTGGGCATCGCCACATAAGCAGGAAAGGTAGGAAGGCTGAGATGCGCGGACAGGGATACAGAGCAGGTGGAGCAGCCACCTGTGAGAAGAATCACACGGCATGATCGCAGGATATCGGCGAGGTACATGGACAACTCCAATATCGCAGGAGGATTCATCTTCTATTCAGATGGCTCTAGGTGAGCCTGGTGCTGAGAAGTGAAAGGTGATTATGGGCGATGTGATAGATTCGTTGTACCAGACCGACATATGGGAGCGGGTGGAGCTTCTAGTGGCCGGAAAGCGGTTAGATGCAGGTGGATCTTCAGGAGGATACAACATAGATATAGAGCGAGGTTGGTGGCGATGGGTTATGCTCAGGGAGAAGGGATCGGCTTCTCAGAGATATTCGTGCTGACGGTATATCAGGTGTCTATTAGATCAGTGATTGGCGTTGGTTGGCTAATGTGATCTTGAGCTGGAAGGAAGGATGTGGAGTTTGCACTTCTGCAAGGAAAAGTGAAGAGCAGATCTACATAAAGCAACTAGGGCTGTTCGAAGTTAATGGAGCTGAGAAAAGACTTTACAGGAGGTCGTGGTTCGACCTGTCGCTTAGGCAGTGGTTTGATTCCTTCATGGTGGGTCAGGTATTGTATGTTGATGACGTGTGGATCGTCAATTGTGACATGTCTGAAATCAACGTAATGAAGACTCGGGACATCCAAGATGAAGGATTGGGGGGTTGCAAAGATGGTTCTCGACGTTAAGACTGAAGGAGGAGTAAGCTTTGGTAATCATAGGAGGAATACCTTGTGTGTAGGTATTGATCCAGGATGTGATGGGCCAGGTAAAGCTGGAGAGCGTTTCCTATGCGTCTCTCCTCAAGTTTTTATCAGGACATGTCCCAAAATAGATGAGGAAAAGCATAATATCTCATGAGCCTTATTCGAATGCGCTGGGCAGTGTATGTCACGGTCTGGATTAGACCGGTTATTTCACAGGCTATCAGTGTTGTGAACAAGTACCCCGACAAGAAATATTGGGTAGCGGTGAGATAGTAAGAAGACTTAAGTCTTTTCTTTTGGGAAGACAGGAGCAAAGGTGGCTGGGCATATGGATTTAGATCCGGCAGACATGATCAACAAGAATGTTCTTGCAGAGAAGTTCAAGTTCTGTGCAACTTCTCTGGGCTGTTCAAGTTCTGTGCAACTTCTCTGGGCTTAACGATGGCGTAAAAGGAAGACGGAGTGTGCAAGAGAAGCTATGATGTGATGTAGAAATAAGAAAAGAGGTTAAGAAGCTACACGGTTGAAGATTGAATACATGGTAGAGATTGTTGCGAGATGTCTTAAATCTGAGTCCTTTCACAACTGAGATGCGAAAGGGTCCTTTCGCGTCCTTTCGCAACTGGGATGCGAAAGGGTCCTTTCGCAACTGGGATGCGAAAGGGTCCTTTCGCGTCCTTTCGCAACTGGGATGCGAAAGGGTCCTTTCGCAACTGGGATGCGAAAGGAAAGTTTTCTAAACTATAAATAGGTGTTCCTAGGGCTTTTCTATTGTATGAAAAAGCTTTCTAAAGGGGTTCCAGGAAAATTAAAGGGTGTAGCAAATGTGAGATTTGATGTTGTTCGAATCGAGTAAGTCTTCTCTCTTTGCAATTTCTGTTTTCATAGTGGAGATCTGTCGCTTTGTGCCGTGGTTTTTTCCCACAAAGATTTTTCACGTTAAATCTGGGTGTTCTCTGTGTTCTCTTGTGTGCTTGGTGCCATTGAATTGCTATCCTAGATCTAGATCTGTGTGATTCCGCAGGTCAAAATCCCCAACAGATATAAGGCACATAAATTACTGTGAACCCCACAGTTAGGGATCCACTGACCTCGGTACATCCGAGGATCCACCCAAGGCGCAGTATCACTGTACTGATGCAACACTACTACACTAGTTGAAGCCTAAGCTGCTCTATTTTCCTAACAATCTCAAATAGAAAGCTCATGCTTAGCGCTCGCTATAAGTCTTTTCGCAGGCTATACCTAACACTTGTCCATCTCTTTTCTATGCAGAGTGAATTGTAGGCTCTTTTTTCCACCCTTCTTTTTTTTGTGTTTCTATCTCTTCTTCTTGGTTTTTCTTTTCATGCAAAGCTGAGTGATTGATTTGTTAACACCCACTTTCAAGTTAAAATAGTAGGTGTATGTGAGTCTTCTTCTAAAGTGAGTGAGATTTTGGGCAGAGCCTCAACTAAAGAAATAAGTAAGCTCTACTAGTGTACACTCAATTAAAAGCTCACGCATAGCTCTCTCTTTGTCTAAGATTTTTCATATGTCAGACTAATACTTATCCACATGACTTCTTTGCAGAGTAAAATCACGTTTCTTGAAAACTTAGGTATACCCCTTTCTCAACCCATCTTCTTCTCTTTTGCTCCCATTTTCTCTTTTTCTCATCTTCGTTCTTGTGTTAAAGTCCCTCGATATACATTGATACATCATCCCGCTTAAGCTTTTAGAATAATTGGCTGTTTAACATGATATTAGATATAATACTTAAGAATTTCGAATCTGAAAATTCGTAATTATGAAAATTCAAAATTTAAAAATAATTAAAAAAATTAAAATAAATTTAGAAATTTGAATAAAGAGAAATTTAGAAAACTTATTTGATTCAAGGTGAGGCGAAAGTCACTCGTCTTGAAATTGATTTGCTCTCATTTAGACAATGTCCATAGTGCAAAAGACATATTGGACAATCAACGTCTTGAATACTCTCGAATATTGTCACATCACACTGACGCACTTGATATATGAAGACTTGAACAGTATTTGTATGTCTAACTCGAAGGCTGAATAAAAATGAACCAAAAGAAACCATTGGAGAGATTTGAATGAAGAATTAGAGCTACAAGATTGGTTAGATTTTTTTTAAAAAAAAACTCGAAACTAGAAAAGTCTCTTATATAGACTTCAAAAGTTGTCTCAAATAGATGTGTACACACCCTGCCAATAGTCATGGCCGATGGTTTTTTTCTTCTTCTTTTAAGATTTTTTTTTTTCATTTTCGGGCTATTTGGAAGTTTAAAATAAATGGCCATTCAGGTCAATTGTTGTAAAATAAAACTTTAAAAGGCAACAAAAAACTTTAATTTAGGCTTGCAAGTATATTCGTGCGCACGTGCTCACACCTCAACACACCACACTACAATACAACACTGTGCTGCACCATGCCACGTCCACGGCCATGGCCCTGTCCAATGCGCTTATGGTTCATGGCATAGATCGGAGCTATTAGCATAACCCTCTAAGCAACCAAATTCACATGTTCCTTGAAAGGGGCTTAAGCTTTATGCAAAATCCTCTTCTTATAAACCCATGTTTTTCTACATGCCTATTACTGATGATTCCGAACTTCTTAGGAATAGCCTGAGTTAGACTCACCCATTGACTATCGGATATAGGGTATATAATACCCACATCCAATAGTTTAAGAACTTCGACCTTAACAACTTCCTCCATGTTTGGATTTAGTCTACATTATGATTGTCGAGAAGTTTTCGCATTATAATTAAGATAAATACGGTGAGTACAAATCGAATGGTCAATTCCCTTGAGGTCCACAATCGTCTATCTAATGACTCTCTTATGCTCAATGAGAGTAGATATAAGTATGCTCTCCTGTTCTTTCTCCAGGTGGACAGAAATCACCACCGGGTATGTCTCATCTTGACCTAAATAGATATATTTCAAATCAGAGGGCAAAGATTTTAGTTCAAGCTTCAGTGCCTAAGGTTAGACGGTAGTGACACTTCTCGGTTTGGTGCAATTTTTTAAATTGTGGTCTCTACTGGTTAACTTCAAGTACCGGCACAGTATTAAGTATGACAATCATCTCCCTAATCATGTCATCATCAAAATTATGGGAGTGGGTCAGGTACGTCTCTAGAGAGTCAGAGGATAAGGTCAGATGCGCTCTATCTGCTACGAAAGAGTCAATCATGTTAATGTCGTGGAAATCGTCATCATCCTCTAACCATCTGCCCGTATTAAAAAAGATATTCAACTCTAATGTCATATTCCCAAAAGACATACTCTTAACACCATTCCTCCAATTGATGATTGCATTTGAGGTGTCAAGGAATGGGTGACCAAGAATGACGGGAATCTGAGTGGTCATGTTACTGATGGGTTCCGTATCTAGGATGATAAAATCTACAGGATAGTAGAATCTATCAACCCGAACCAACACATCCTCAATTATCCCTCACGGTACACGAACAGAGTGATCAACAAGTTGTAGTGTGTTCACTCCCCAAGTGCAGGGTTGTGATGTAGTAATAAACTCGGTAAGACCGAGGTCAAATCCCAAGGGACTAATACCTATACGTTATCTGAAACTAAGTAGAACTAGAACTAGGCTAAGATGAAATCTAAATCAAATAAAATTTAAGGAATAATTATGAAATTATTATCTAAAACTTAGGAGAAATCAGAGGTAAGGAAACTAGGGATTTAGAGGATCCAGTTGTAGAGATCAGGGAGATCTTATGCCTGTATCAAAAACTCAACTGGATTTAGAGTCCCTTCTTCATCTAGTTGAATAATGTAACAATGGAAATTAACCTGAACTTACTTGATATAGTTTTCAAGAGATGAAAGGTATATAAATTAGAATAGATTCCATCACCAAACCATGCCCATGAGACAAAATAAACAACAAAATTAAACTAATTAGCAACCAATCAACAATGTATGAAGGTTAGGAAGGGTACCATCATCCGACCATGCCCAGGAGACTGGTGAACAACAGGGTTTCCTGACGTCATAAACATAAAGGAAAAGAAGATGCTCAAAGCTATCGCAGACCCATTGTAATTTCAGTCACAACAGACCATTAAAAACTAAAAACATTCTTTTAATTAAGTAAAATCAAAATCAGTTCAAATAATATAAATCAAAGCCATAAAATCCCTCCCATCACACTACAAGCTTCACATCTCAGCCCTAGCAAAGAGGTTTAGCCACTCATGAACATGATGAGGTTATAATCTCTAGAAAAATTATAGAAAGAAAAAAAATAGTAAAAATAAATTACAAAATTGTAATACTCTCTCTCTCTCTATCTGCTCTTGATGTCCCAGTCGTGCATGCATATAGAGTTTTGGTTATTTACAAATTTACCACTCTCCATCCTAGAAACATCTGTCGTTCATTTCTCCCTGTTACACCGTTTAAAAGAAGTAAAATTTGGACAATGTTCACCATTTTTCGTGCTCTTTCCATCGGTCCAGTTTGGATCCCGATCTCTAAAGGATGTCCAAGATGCTTTCTTAATGGTTATTGTATAATTTTACCCATCGGGTCACGTACATATTGATCCAAGGGCTGAATTTTGATGTGAACGGTTAATTTATGGTCTTTAGGCCATGTATATAGTTTCAAGCCAAACGGATGGTGGGAATCCTATGATCTTGTATTCTGTACGATTTTTGGGCCACTTGAGTTTCAGTTTCTTAATTTTCTCGAATCTTTGGTGTGTAATTCCGTCAATCTTGGTCCCCTGGAGTCTGTCCCTTTCTTTTAGTGTCATTAAAGTATTAAATCTATGTTTTAAGCTCCTTTTTTCAGTTTATGCTCATAAATACACTCTACATCACAAACACGATTAAAGTGGGCCACTAAACAGTATCACGTCCATAAAAATAGGTAATAACTGGGGTCTAATATGCAATATTCAACCCTCAACACAACCCCCAACCAACATTTTGCTAGTCCCGAGCAAAGTATACGAAATATAAATTGAGAACTACAGGATAATTTCTATGTACTCGAGTAAATTTTACAAAATAATCCAGATACATGAATTCTAAGATGCATGAATGTTAGGCATTACTTTCTCCTGGACTCAAGCGCACAGTAAACTTCATCATCAAGTTCAAGTGTTACTCCATTAATTAGAACAATTCTAAACATTGAGTTCAATGGATGTATAGTGTAATCTCAGCTTAGCAACTTTAAGATTCACTTCTCTATTTCAGGGTATCATTGGTAACCAACAAAAGAATTCATGATAACCAAGACTTAAAACCAAAACTTGCCTTAAAGATCATCTTTTTATTCCTTCAGCTTTTGATTTTTTTTCAGTAAAGGTAATGCCAAGAAGGAGAATCAAATCCTCACCAACAGGGAGAAAACCTATGGTGAAAACTGTACACCTAACCCTTTTCTCATATCATCCATGGGGAATTAAATCCACACCTATAGGGAGCAAACCTATGGTGAAGATTATTCGCCCAACCCTTCCCAAAGGTATCTGTTCTTGTTTTTTTTTTTTTAATCTGGATATTTTTTTTCTATAATTGATCATGACGGGCAAATTTTCCAGACTGGTTCCTTACATGCTTAGTGATTACCAAGTTAACCTTTCAATATCAAACTGAAACTTTAATGTGAAAGTGAGATGTGACATGTGAAATCATGACTCAATCAATGTCTACAGCTTCTAATTCTAGATTAACAGTTTAAACTTAACTGTGAAATCTAATAGATACTGAATCCAAGAGTTATAAATTACCAACATCATGTGTCTTGAAATTCTAAGTGCACTAGGTGACCGTCAAAATCACTTCAAATTTCAAAAAAAATTTCACAAATTTTGCTCGAGACCAAGAAAATACTGATTAGGTTGTCTAATCTTCCAACCCCCAACCTAAAATCTACATTGTCCTCAATGTAAAAGATATACACATGCAATGTACATGGGACAATGAAAGTAAAAGAATAGTCTTGGGAAGATAGTACCTGGATGATGAATCGAGAGAGACTTTTCAAGAGATCACAGCATGAAAGAGCAAGCAAAATAAAAATAACAAAACTAAAATTCTACCTACACCACTTTCGTAGGTACTCTCGATTGTATTTAGCGTATGCAATAAGCCTTTAAACCCTTAGGTTGCCCCTAGTGGACGAGTTGTAGTCTCGTGAGGGTTTACAACAATGTTATCCACAAATATTGAACTAACTAACTAGAAAAGAGAACTGAAATAAAAATCTGAGTTGCCTCCCAAGAGCGCTAAGTTTACCGTCTATCCTAAAACAACATAAAACAAACTACCCTAGTCTTATGAAAGTAGGGAAAACTATTCGATGCCGTAAGGTTCCTCTTCCGGCCAATATCTTGATAAGTTTCTCAGTAAGTTCCTCAATAGGATCATCCAAAAGCCCTTTTTGCAATAGGCTTGGGTGCCCTGGAGTATGACTTTCCAGAGAGACTTATGTACCTCATAAGAAATTTTCTATTGAATTGCTTGAAGTATCCAAAGTATATACGATTAACCTTTGACAGAAGAAGTTTCAACGTTAGCATTCCATGGTGAATCAGAGACTAAATGTAGATAAAATTCAGAAAACTTCTTAAAAGGTGATGCAGTCTCAACATATTTTAAAGTTTTACCCTTCGATTTAATTTTCAACTCCTCTTCCTTTAATGGTAAACGTTTAGGATCAGGGGAAGAGGGGGCTTCAGAATAGGGGTTCTCTCGGTCAGTGATGACTACCAAGATGTTGTCTTGCAAGGCATCCACTTTATCTTTTGTCATGGGATTGTTTGAATCTGCAAAGTGTGTCAAATAATCCCAAGAGTTGGGAAGTTTAGCTGAGTGTGACTTATTTTTCACATTGGATCTCGTGATGATCTGCCCAAGGAATCCATCATCCTTGAAAGTAGACGGATGTACGCTCTCTTCCTCCAGTCCTGCACAGACATATTGAAAATTAATAGGGAAAGCATCGATGTGATCACTTTGTTCATTAAAACTACTCTATCGAGGCGTTGAATTGTCGAACGTGTACAGCTCAGATGGTGGCCTCAATTGAGTGGTTTCAAATTCCAAGGTCGTAGCAAGCAACTCGTCCTTCTCTTGAATTACATCATCATTCGATTTAGAGGAGTGGTCCAAACATGTTTCATAAGAGTTAGAAGGGTCAGTTGTTAAGGGCTCATCCTCCACCTTTAAATTAGACATGTCAGGTGAGGGGAGTGACTCATTATGACCGACCATTTCGTGTACATCTTGATTATTGACCTGTACCAAGCTTGAGATGGATTCTAGGAGAATTTAGATTGCATGTTCATGATCATCATTCCAATATGCCTCATCATCTAATTTCGTGCAGTGCACACTTGGGAGGGGATCGCTTCCCTCACATTCTACACGTAGAATGGGTTGAGGTTCACATAAACTAACCTCTTCTTCATCATTGGAATCTAGTGTGTCATGTGAGTGAAGTGTGTCATCATCATTATATTTAAAAGACAACCATGTCTCTTTTCCATTCTTTTAAATAGTCATCGAGATTGACTCATGGGAAAATTAAACCAGATGCTCGTTAACGTAATTCAACTCTTCATTCCAAATTTCAGAGTTTTTCAAAAGCGGGTGAGGATCACTTTCCTCACATTGTATTTTAAGATTGGGGTTGTGGCTGAGATGAACTAGCTTCCAAAAGCCTATCAAGGCGTGATTCAAATGCTATTAATTTTCTCATGCCAATAATATAGTCTGTGTAACTCATAGATAACTCCTCTTGGATCATTTCTGGTGGATATTCAAAAGTGGCTGATCCACGAGGGTTATTACCATGATGTTTTACTGGCTTAACTTCGAAATATTTTTGTTTCCACAGGTCAAAATCATACGGGTCATCTGTTGGAAGTTGATACGTGTCATCATTTCAATAATCACATACTATTTTCTTAACTCGTGTAATACAATTATTCTCCTGCAAATAATCACCGAAAGACTTTTTAATCGGTGGAGCATCATATACCGATTGGTTCTTGAAGATATTTTCAGAAAAATTTTGAGGCATTTGCTGTTTTCCATAAGCTATCTCAACATACGGACGTGCCCACTCATTCATATACATGGTGAAACCTTAACTCTGAATCTAAATCTAAAAGACGAAATCCTACAGCAATATAGAAAGTAAGTAGAGGAGAAGTTAGAAAGAAGTTACCAGATTGGAGGTCCTAAGTTAAAATCCTGCAGAAGGAAATAAAAGAAATTAGTTTCTAGAAATTCTAAAATTTGAAAGTTTCTAATACAAGGAAGTTCTAAACCTAAAATTAAAAAGAATGTTAGTTGCTAAAAATAGAAAAAATCCTAGAATTAGAAAGTTAATAAAAAAAAAAAAGTAAAGGAAAGATGAGTTAGTTTCTAAAAAAGGAAAAATTCCTAAAAAAAAAAAAAAACTTAATTCTAAAAATAGAAAAAGTAGAGAATTTAGAAAGGGATTACCAAATTAGATGTCTATGTCAGGATCCTACAAAATAAGAAAACAGGTTAGATTCTATAAATCAGAAAAACCTAAACTAAAGTTAGTAAAATCCTAATCTTAATCTAATTCTAAAACCAATTAATTTCATAAATACATAGCCATCAGTTTCCAGCAATGACGCCAAAAACTTGTTCACTCCCCAAGTGCAGGGTTGTGATGTAGTAATAAACTCGGTAAGACCGAGGTTGAATCCCAAGGGACTAATGCCTATATGTTATCTGAAACTAAGTAGAACTAGAACTAGGCTAAGATGAAATCTAAATCAAATAAAATTTAAGGAATAATTGTGAAATTATTATCTAAAACTTAGGAGAAATCAGAGGTAAGGAAACTAGGGATTCAGAGGATCCAGTTGTAGAGATCAGGGAGATCTTATGCCTGCATCAAAAACTCAACTGGATTTAGAGTCCCTTCTTCATCTAGTTGAAGAATGTAACCATGGAAATTAACCTAAACTTACTTGATATAGTTTTTAAGAGATGAAAGGTATATGAATTAGAATGGATTTCATCACCAAACCATGCCCATGAGACAAAGTAAACAATAGAATTAAACTAATTACGAACCAATCAACAATGTATGAAGGTTAGGAAGGGTACCATCATCCAACCATGCCCAGGAGACTATGGTGAACAACAGGGCTTCCTGACGTCATAAACATAAAGGAAAGGAAGATGCTCAAAGCTATCGCAGACCCATTGTAATTTCAGTCACAACAGACCATTAAAAACTAAAAATATTCCTTTAATTAACTAAAATTAAAATCAGTTCAAATAATATAAATCAAAGCCATGAAATCCCTCCCATCACACTACAAGCTTCACATCTCAGCCCTAGTTAAGAGGTTTAGCCACTCATGAACATGATGAGGCTATAATCTCTAGAAAAATTATAGAAAGAAAAAAAATAGTAAAAATAAATTACAAAATTGTAATACTCTCTCTCTCTCTATCGGCTCTTGACATCCTAGTCGTGCATGCATATAGAGTTTTGGTTATTTACAAATTTGCCACTCTCCATCTTAGAAATATCTGTCGTTCATTTCTCCCTGCTGCACCATCTAAAAGAAGTAAAATTTGGCGAATGTTCATCATTTTTCGTGTTCTTTCCATCGGTCCATTTTGGATCCCAATCTCCAAAGGATGTCCAAGATGCTTTCTTAATGGTTATTGTATAATTTTACCCATCGGGTCACGTACATATTGATCCAAGGGCTGAATTTTGACGTGAACGGTTAATTTATGGTCTTCAGGCCATGTATATAGTTTCAAGCCGAACTGTAAGACCCGTATCTTGGTCCGTACCTTTCCGTACACTTCCGCAGTCGTACCGGTCGAATTCCGGCAACTTTCGACCCTTAAACAATATCGACGCACGACCCTGTTTCACGTGCCGAAAACCCAAGTCGACTCAACCCGAGACCAATACCATAGCGACCACGCCGTCGTTGCGGTTCTGATACCGCAACTCGCGCGCCAAGGCGATACCCTGATCAAGAGTTATGGGCCAACGTTCGGTGCGAGAAAACGTCGCGCGTTGCGAAAACCAAGGGAATCTCTACGATGTGTCACATCAATCACATCAATCCCATCAATCAATCACCCATCAACCCATCACATGTCAAGTACACATCACTCTCACCCATTTTCCCAAGCAACCACAAAAGTCTTCCTAACCCATACCTTTCTTACACAAAAGACCACAAAAGTCTTCACATCCCATACCTCTCTTACACAAAAGCCACAAAAGTCCAAGATTTCTTACACAAACATCACTCACCCATCCATCCATCACTCTCTCTCTCTCCCTTTACATCACTCTCTCTCTTTCTCTCTTTCTCATTTCAAAATTTCCAAGCAACAAGAGAATTTCAAGAGTCCCATGTATGGAATTTCTCAAACCCTTCTAAGCTCCAAGTGGCCCACCTTCCTACCCCAAAATCTCTCATCTCAACCCTCCATTCTTCATCTTAACCATTGAAGTTGAAGCTAAGGTGCCAAGGAACCCCTAGGAGCGAGAAGATCGGACGGTGGGTGCCTCTATAGGGTAGTTTTACTTGTTTTTATGGTGGACCAAGTGAGGCCCACCGATCAATGGTGTGGATCTCACTTGGGACCCTTATCCGTGGCCGATGGACCACTTGGATAATCATGATCATTCCATGATGGGGCCATTCTCCATGGACCCCATCATGATGTTTATTTTCATTTAGAAAGGTCATCTAGACCGTCCATATCGGTGGAGATTGGATCTCCACCGTTGATTTACATTTTCAATGGTCCCATATGCAAGGGATCCATTTATTGTATAATTTTCTTGTAAGGGAGGGCCCATAATGTCGGGGTCCCTCCATCACAAGCCGTGTCCCACTCTCCATATCTCTCTCTCTCTCTTTTATTTTATTTTATTTTATTTTATTTCATTTTTTTTTTGCTAAGGGGTTGTGTGGCCCACTTGAATGGACCTCACCTTGAGGTATTTATTCTGTGCAAGGGTTCTTCAAGTGGGGCCCACCTTGCATGTCGTACCCCACCATCCATCAGTGGTGGTCCACTTAAAAAGGCCCACCACAAAGTTTCTTTAAAAAAAAAAAAAAAAAAGAAGAGGGGCCCATCGTCCAGCGTTTGGGACGCTGGACGTTCCTTTACAAAAAAAAAGAAAAAGAGAAGAAGGGTAAGGCTTTTTGGGTGTTCCCTTGCATAGGCCCCACCATGATGTATTTGAGTAATCCAAGCCGTCCATCCTCTTACCTACGGTGTTTTAGCCGTTGAGTAAAAGTTTGGGGCTGATTGGAAGACCTGGTGGGCCATAATATCAACGAATGCATCACTACCATTCAAGATCATTATTTGGTTTTATTTTACTTTCTAAGCATCCAAAAAATTCAAACTCTGGACTCATTTGGACGGCCTCGGGCCACTGATCGTAATGGCCGGAGCAGATTTCATTTTAGCGGGCCCCAAAGGTGAAAAACCGCAGGAAAACAATATTTTCTAAATTTTTGAAAGAGGCTAGCCCTCTGCCTCTTGACAACGTGCAGCGCTGCACGCAGCAGCGGGCGGTCGTCTAGCAGGTGGCCCACGGCCCTGCACGTGGGCCCCACAGTAATGTTTATTTGTCATCCGACTTGTTCATTAGATGGGCCACCCCAGTGGCGGGCCCCCCTCTAAAAATGAAACAGATCCAAAACTCAGGTGGGCCACACCACTTGAAACAGTGGAATTGAAGTCTACCATTGAAATCGATTTTTGGGCCCACAGAAGTTTTGGATCAAGCTGAAATTTATGTTTTTCCTTCATCCAGGTCCAAGGGGACCTTGTGAACGGTTGAATTTCGAATGAACATTTCTGGTGGGCCCCACATGGGAGCCACCATGATATTTATATTTATTTATTTTATTTTTATTTTTTTTGACCACCGTCCGGTGGACAGTGGCGCCCACCTTGATGCAAAATTTCCTCCACCGTCCAGCGGACGGCGGGGCCCTCCCTTGATGCAGGTGCATGTCCAGGCCGTCCAGGGCCTGGACGTTACATTTTCTTTAAATTAAATTATATTAATATAATATATATTGTTATATTTATATACAATATAATATTACATTTTATAGCATATGGGGTAGGCCCATTTGGTTTGCAATAAGCCTATGGGCTAGGTCCATTTGTATTGCAAAAGGCCTATGGACTAGGCCCATTTAATTTATGAAATGCTTATGGGCTAGGCCCATTTGATTCATTTAAGGCCTAAGAGCTTGGGCCCACTCGATATGTAAAGTCTATGGGCTTAACTTGATATTTAAGGCATATGGGTTTAGGCCCAATGGATATGATCTAAGGCCATGTGACTAGGCTATTTGATGTACTTCAAGGCCCATAAAATTGGACCCATTTGTTCCATTCCTAAAGCCCATGGGAGTGAACCCATTTGATTATAAAAAGGGTCAATGGGATTAGGCCCACTGGACTTATTTGAGACCCATGAGTTAGGCCCATTTTATTTGATTAAGGCATAGGAGTTTATGCCCATCGAACTCATGATAGGTCTATAGGTTGAGGCCCACTTGATCTACATATGGGACCCAATTGATGTGACCCATGGGTCACATACTAGACCCATGAGACTAAGCTCATTTGATGCAATCTAAGGCCCATGGGTTATAACCCATTGCAAAGGACCTAAGGCCCATTGGTGAGGCTCATTAAGGTGATCCATTTGATGAATGCAAGGCCCATATGATACGGCTCAATTGATGTACTTAAGGCCCAATTGAGTGCAACTAGGTCCATTGCAATGCGTGATCCCTCCATGGTAAATAACGATATTTATAGTAAGTAATGCCTCGAGAACAATGATGGTTAGACGTCCACATTGTAGGTACAATGTTGGTTAAATGTCCGCATTGTAACACTCCTTAAGGCCCACTAATAGGCCCATACTTGTAGTAAGTAGGCTGTCTAGGCCCATCTCAGTTATACACAGAGTCCATCTCTATATACATGTTTGGTATAAATCCATGATTCATTATCATACGCATCATATGTATGACTGATATGAGAAGTGACTGATCATAGCATATGCCTTCGGGCGAACTGTTTATGGGCTCCCTGGTAGGTGGAGTTGCCATAGTGCATGGTACACGTAGGATTGTTGCATGACTGGTAGTGTGACTCATGCACTTGCATTTGTATGATTGTGATTATTGTATGCCCTAGCGACATCAGGGCCATAGCCTCCACAGATGCATCGTGGGTGGCTGGATTGGATACCGAAAATGTTTGGTTCTAGCATACGGGCGCCATAGATGTCCCTGAGTGAAAACTCCTAAACCCGATGGTACCAGAGGATGACTCTAACGTCGAGACCGAGTAGATACATGAGCGCACGAGGGCCGTATACCAGTAGGTCACGTCTCCCACTGTGTCGTGGTCGGTTGGAAAGGGGTGTGACCTTACCCGCCTGAGTGAGGGGGCAACTTCTAGGTTGATTTTGACCAGCTTGAGGAATCGGTCGGCTATCGACGAGCCGGACCCGATATTGGCAGGCAGATAGTGAGGTCTCTTCTGCTCTCTTAGTTGTGCGTTCGGATAGGGACGGCAAACTGGCGTAGAGTGTACTAGACCCCGGTGATTATTCAGAATGAGAACTGTACTGATATATGATGAGGATTGGCATGCTTGAGTTGCATCTCGCATCACATGGTCTGGATATGGCCGATCGCATTCATATCTTGCACTGTATAGCCTTGGTACGGCTGATTGCATTCACGTATTCATCAGCATAATTCCGCATTACTCTAACCTTGTATTCTGAGCACGCTCGTATTGCGCACACACTTACACCGCCCTCTAATCTTTCTATAAGCTTATGCACGATTGATGCGTGCAGGTGACATCAGGACGCAGCCGTAGCGTAGTAGCAACAGGAGCGTGCAGTTGAGCCTTTGGAGTTTTGTTATTAGCACTATCTTGTATTTCCCTTTATACACCTTGTACTCAAAGTTTTTGATCATAGTGGATATTGTGATGGTGTTCTTGTGGTTATTGTTCGTGGGTTATGCTTTTGGTTATGCTCATTACGGATTAAATGGATAGTATAAATCCTCCTGGTAGCATCCCAGGATCGGAACCTGGCGAATGGGAGCTAGGAGCCGAGAATGGGGTTCTACGGAGGCTGTCGGAGCCGGATTCGGCGATCGAGAATTCTGTGAGCCCGGTTTCCGAGTTTGGGGCGTGACACGAACGGATGGTGGGAACCCTGTGATCTTGCATTCTGTAAGATTTTTGGGCCACTTGAGCTTCAGTTTCCCGATTTTCTTGAATATTTGGCGTGTAATTCCGTCAATCTTGGTCCCCTGGAGTCCGTCCCTTGCCTTTAGTGTCATCAGAATATTAAATCTATTCTTTAAGCTTTCTTTTTCAGTCTATGCTCATAAATACACTCTGCATCACAAACACGATTAAAGCTGGCCATTAAACAGTATCATGTCCGTAAAAGCAGGTAATAACTAGGGTCTAATATGCAATATTCAACCCTTAACATAGTGTGCTTAGGGTGGGTTTTAATTTGCCAAAACCTAACTGTTTATATACCAAGTAGGGAATCATATATCAGATTAACGCTCGTTCCTAAGTTAACAAGTGCGTGCTCAATTTGATAGTTCTCAATTACACATGATATAGCTGGACTATTGAGATCTTTAAATTTTTGCGACACATCTTGCTTTAGGATGACATTCACTTTCTCAATCAGAAAGGTTTTCTTTTGAATATTTTACCGTCTTTTGGTTGTACATAAGTCTTTCAAGAATTTGGCATATAAAGGTATTTGTTTCACGGCATCAAGTAGGGGAATGTTGACCTTCACTTGTTTCAATACCTCTAGAATGTCCTGAGAGTTAAAGAGAGGTTTTGGTGCAACCAACCGTTGGGGGAATGGAGCAATCGGCTTCCCTTGAGGTTCTGGTTCTAATTCTTTTGGAGTATGGCTAGATCCGTCATCTTTGTCTTCTTCCGGTTCCTTAGGCTTTTCGGCCTTAACTGGAATGGTTTTGTCAATGATCTTCCCACTCCTGAGAGTGGTGACAGATTTAGCTTACTCCATCTGATCTAAAGAGCTTGGATCACTTATCTTATATTGCGGCTTGGAATTGGGGAGATGTTGGTATTTCAGGACATCGGTCAGGTGCTTGTATAAATGTCAATCCGGGTGATAGTGCTGATGTAAATTTGGGTGTGAGTCCAAAAGCTATCATGGGAGAAGCTCTTAGCTACTCTGAGGCTATCTGTGCAAATGAAATTACAGGTGAAAAGGTAGGCGATGGTGATCCAGGAACATTAGTTGATTGTCGAACAATTAATGCGGTAGTAACAGGTAGTCGAGAGCCCCAATGTCAGTCACAGTTAGGTGGAAGCGAAGGTGCGAGATCAGGGCAAGTGCTGCGGCCAGTCCGCCTGATCCTCTCCTTCTGCTAGACAAACCTCATGACACTTCAGATTTCACAAGGGACCATGACGCAGGGAAGGACGTGAGGTCGAGCACCATCTTCCTCAAGATGATTAATATTCTAAATCCATGGAACTTCTCTGGACTCCTCACAGAGACTTCTCGAATCCACGAGGAAAGAAAGTAGAAAATAAGAATAATTTCTAATAAATTCAAAATTGATTAATGAATTCCTAAAATCGAGTTCACAACCCTTTAAATAAGGGAACCAAGCAATAAGAAAGAAATCAGACTCAAACTACAACTAAAACTCCTAGAATTCGCAACTTACTATAAATAGTAAACTTACTATTTATAGACGGTCGTGATGTCTACTAGTGCACAAGGTTTTTGGACAAAAATAGTAAGTGTCCTATTTGGCTTCACCAAACCGTTCTCCTAATTATCCTAAGCACTTTTCATGTTGGACACAACTCCTAAAGCCCAACGGATGAAAAGTTATACTCAAACTAAAACTTACTATTTATAGTAAAAACAAAATTAAAACGAGGAAACGACCGTCGATTAGGGGGTTTCTCACAAATCCGGGCTGCGCAACTCGGCATAGCGGGGTTGGTTGGCTAAAGTAGCTCGTTCTAACCCAAATTCATATATTTTACGTCCGATAACTCATTCCGGATTGTGAGATACGCCCGATCTAAGGTCCGATGGTCCGGATCACTTCTGTCACCGACCGTGCCTTTTCTGATCCATCTTGGCCATGAATTGTCCGCGACCCGCTCTACATCAGTCCCCTCCACTTGAAAAGAACTCATCCTCGAGTTCTCCTCCTGCGCTGGTTCATGATACTCGGTCAGGTCCGCAACGTTGAAAGTCCGTGAGATCGTCATGTCATCTGGAAGATCAACAACATAAGAATTGTCATTGATCTTTCGGATGATCGGTACCGGTCCAATCTTCTTATTTTTCAGCTTGTTGTACGTCCCGATCGGAAATCTTTCTTTTCGTATATGGACCATTACCTGGTCACCCACCTCAAACACCTTTTGTCGACGATGCTTGTCCGCTTGTTCCTTTTACTTTTCGTTCGAGGCATGTAGCTTAGTCTGCACCTCCGCATGAATACCCATGATCCTGTCTGCCATATGTTTTGCTGCAATACTCAAGCATGGGAGCTTGGGCAGAAGGACCAAGTCTAGTGTGTGGCGAGGTACTCGTCCGTAAATAACCTGGAACGGGAATTTTTCTATCGAGCGGTTCACCATATTGTTGAATGCAAACTCCGCTTGAGACAAGGCTAAATCCCACTGCTTCGATTTCTCTCCTGAAATACATCGAAGGAGGTTTCCCAAAGTGTGATTCATAACCTCAGTTTGATCGTCAGTCTGTGGGTGGTAGGCGTTACTGAACTGAAGTTGTGTATTTAATCGAGTCCACAAAGTTCGCCAAAAGTGGCTTATGAACTTCGTGTCACGGTCAGAAGTAATAGTCTTGGGAACCCCGTGTAGCCGCACAATTTTCCTGAAGAACAGATTTGTCACGTGTGTTGCATCGAGAGTTTTCTTGCATGGAATAAAGTGCGCCATCTTGGAGAAACGATCTACTACCACGAACACCGAATCCATGCCACGTTGTGTTCATGGGAGACCAAGCACGAAGTCCATAGGTAAATTCTCCTAAGGGCCATCAGGCACGGGCAACGGGGTATAGAGGCCCGTCTTATGAGATTGTCCCTTGGAGGTTTGACAAATATAACAAAGTTGGACTTCCCTTCCCACATCACGTACCAACTGCGGCCAGTAATACCGTTCTTCCAAAAGAGCTCGCGTCTTGTCTTGCCCAAGGTGTCCACTGAGACCACCTCCATGTAGCTCTTGGATTATCTGCTCCCTTAGCGAACTGTTTGGGATGCACAATCGATTTTTCTTGAAAAGGAACCCGTCTTGCATATGTAAGTCACCGGAGTGACCTTCTTGGCATCTAACCCTTGCGTCTCTAAAGTCATCGTCATCGGCATATATGTCTTTGAGGCACTCGAACCCGACAACTTCATTGCTCATAGTTACTAAAAATTTGCACAGCGACTCAACGCATTGGCTACCTTATTCTGTTGTCCTGACTTATATTTTAGCACGAACGTGAATTCTTACAAAAATGAGATCCATCTAGCATGCACACGGTTAATGTTAGCTTGATTATTAATGAATTTGAGAGCTTGATGGTCCGTGTAAAGTATGAATTCCCTTTGAATCAAATAATGTCGCCAATGTCGCAGTGCCTGAATTACCGCGTATAACTGATCTCGTATGTAGACCACTTCTTGCGTGCATCGCTAAGTTTCTCACTGTAAAAGGCTATCGGCTTACCTTCTTGAGATAAAACTCCCTCAATTCTGACATATGAGGCATCACATTCGACTTCAAACAGTTTGTCGAAGTTGAGAAGTAAAAAAATCGGGGTCGTAGATAATCTGCGCTTGATTTCGGCAAAGCTCTTGTCGGCTTCGTCAGTCCACTGAAACTGCCCTTTCTTCATGCAATCTGTGATTGGTGACACAATAGTACTGAAATTTCTTACAAACCGACGATAGAATGTCGCCAGTCCATGAAAACTTCGCACTTCGTGAATATTTGTGGGAACTGGCCATTCTCTGATTGCCTTCACCTTTTTCTTATCCACTCGAATGCCCATGGACGTTACGACAGAACCCAGAAATAATAGACTATTAGTCATGAAGTTGCACTTCTTTAAATTGAGATACAGTTTATTTTCAGTAAGCACCTGAAGGACCTTCTTGAGGTGTTCCATATGGGTAGTTTCGTCTTAACTGTATATCAAAATATCATCGAAATAAACCACAACGAATCGTCTAATGAAAGGTTTCAGAACTTGGTTAATCAATCTCATGAACGTGCTAGGCGCATTCGAAAGATCGAAGGGCATGACCATCCATTCATACAATCCTTCCTTAGTCTTAAAGGCCGTTTTCCACTCATCACCCGGTCATATTCGAATCTGATGATAGTCACTCCTTAGATCCAATTTAGAAAATATTTTGGCACCCTCTAACATGTCCAGCATATCGTCCAACCGGGGTATAGAAAACCTGTACTTTATGGTAATTTTGTTGATGGCTCGGCTATCGACACACATGCGCCAACTCCCATCTTTCTTTGGAGTTAACAGAGCTGGTACAGCACATGGATTCATGCTTTCTCGAATAAGACAGTTACGGATCAACTCTTCCACTTGCCCTTGAAGAATCTAGCACTCATTCAGACTCATTCGATAATGAGGTCGATTAGGTAGACTGGACCCGGGGATAAAGTCGATATGGTGTTAGATATCCCGCATGGGAGGTAACCCATCGGGAAGGTTATAGGGACAGATTCCTTTGAATTCATGTAGCAAGGGCTTTAGTCTTTTAGGGATGATGGTAGGCTCGAGTTCTTCCCCTTTTACAATTAATGCATAAGCCTGTCTTGTTTCTTTGGATTCTTCCACGAAGTCTCGTATGGTTAAGAGAAAATGATCCTCCACTTTAGAAGTTTCAGGTGGTCCCTCTGGATCCATAGGGGCCAATATGATCTTCCGGCCATCCTTGACAAAGATATATATGTTATCTCGCCCTTTATGAGTGGCATCACGGTCAGATTGCCAGGGTCGACCGAGTAGTATGTGACATGCTTCCATGTCAACCACATCGCATACTACTTCATCCTTATAATGTTTACCAATTGAAAAGGATATGGTGCACCATTCAGTTACCTTTGTTTCACTGACTTTCTTGATACAACCAATTGTATATGGAGAGGGATGACGCTCTGTTTTCAATTGTAATTTCTTCACCATGACCTTGGAGACGATATTCTCGCTGCTACTATCAATAATCGCGTCACAAACCTTTCAATTCACGGTACACCTAGTGCGGAAGATGTTATGCCTCTGTGGATGTACTTCTTTTCTTGGCACATATAATAACCGCCTCACAACGAGTGACTTACCGCGATCTTGTTGAACCCAACTTGCGTCATCTACCTCGTCCTCGGTGGTACGCTCCTGCTCTTCATCATCTGGATCTTCATCGACGTTATCAGCACTACCATCATTGATGGTGAGGTTCACCACCTTTCGCTGGGGACAAGTATTTGATAGGTGGCTCGGTTGGCCACAACGATATCAGTTGTCAGGCCGGGGTCGAGTGTAAGGGTTCGGGACTCTACTTGGACCAGCAGCAGTCGATACGCCCCTTTGGAGTCTAGCTTGTCCGCTTCCCTGATCTCGGCTCTCAGACGTAGGAGGTTGAGTGCGTGCTCCTACGGGTTCCTTCCCCTTAGACTATGGAGCTCCCTGGGGTGGACCCGCCGTAGTGATCCTTGCGGTAGAATAGGACCGTGTGGTAGAACATTCAAGTTGTGCTTCTGCCCGAGTAGCCAACTTGATCACATCATTCATCGTCCAGACGGGCTGCATCTGGACCCGATCCTGGATCGCCATAAGCAGTCCATCGTTGAATCGGGCAACTTGCTGCAATTCAGTCTCGACTAAATCGTTACGCGCCGCCAAGCGGTAAAATTCTTCTGCGTATTCTCTCACCGACCGACTACTCTGTCGAAAATTTTGGTATTTTTGAAATAATACCTGATCGTAATCGCTAGGGAGGAATCGGGCACGTAATAGCTACTTCATCCGCTGCCATGTGCGGATTGATGCTTTCATCTGTCTAGTTCGTACGAGTTGCAGTTGTTCCCACCAAGCTGAAGCTCCTCCTTTCAACTTGTAGGCCACAAGCTTGACCTTCTTTGCTTCAGGGATATCCATATAGTCGAAAAATCGCTCAACTTCAGAAAGTCAATCGAGAAAATTCTCAATGTGTAGTTGGCCATTGAAGTTAGAAATATCAACCCGCATCTTAAATTCTCGATCTGTCCGATCTACTCGATCGCCGCCTTGTCTGGGGTGTTGAAAGATTATGTTATCGATTTCCTCCTCACTGGAGCCCCCTTCCTCAGGAATGACCCGTGGATGCATTGCTGGTACTATCCTGCGATCAGGGCGATTGCGAATTTCAATAATCGGTGGTGGAAGATTACCACCAGGAACACGGAGTTGCCGTAGGATTTTCGCCAAGAGATTCGTTATGCGGTCCATAAAAGCCTGCAGCCCTTGCATGGCTTGTCGATTCTCTTGGATGGTTGCTTCGAAAATTGTCGCCGTTAAAGGTAAATTTCCTGGGGCACCGCCCATGGGGTTGTTGCCCGACCCGTCGTTAGAAGCCATCGATACAAGGAGGAACCTTGCTCTGATACCAAACTGACGCAGGGAAGGACGTGAGGTCGAGTACCGTCTTCCTCAAGATGATAAATATTCCGAATCCACGGAACTTCTCTGGACTCCTCACAGAGACTTCTTGAATCCACGAGGAAAGAAAGTAGAAAATAAGAATAATTTCTAATAAATTCAAAATTGATTAATGAATTCCTAAAATCGAGTTCACAACCCTTTAAATAAGGGAACCAAACAATAAGAAAGAAATCAGACTCAAACTACAACTAAAACTCCTAGAATTCGCAACTTACTATAAATAGTAAACTTACTATTTATAGACGGTCGTGATGTCTACTAGTGCACAAGATTTTTGGACAAAAATAGTAAGTGTCCTATTTGACTTCACCAAACCGTTCTCCTAATTATCCTAAGCACTTTTCATGTTGGACACAACTCCTAAAGCCCAACGGATGAAAAGTTATACTCAAACTAAAACTTACTATTTATAGTAAAAACAAAATTAAAATGAGGAAACGACCGTCGATCAGGGGGTTTCTCGTAAATTCGGGCTGCGCAACCCGGCATAGCGGGGTTGGTTGGCTAAAGTAGCTCGTTCTACCCCAAATTCATATATTTTACGTCCGATAACTCATTCCGGATTGTGAGATACGCCCGATCTAAGGTCCGATGGTCCGGATCACTTCTGTCGCCGACCGTGCCTTTTCTGATCCATCTTGGCCATGAAATTGTCCGCGACCCGCTCTACATCAGACCAGATAGTGGAGTATCAAGGGGATGGAACCCAGGCCTATTTGGAAAAAAAAATCAAGCAGAGCAGGTACAAAGCCAGGTAATAGTAAATCAAGGTGAAGCTGATATGTTGTGTGGGCTACAGCCATATTCTCAATCCCAACAGAACAGAAATCCTATGGTTGGTCACCTGGAAATGTTCACCCCTTTTGCTCTAGCCACATTGCGTCCACAGGTTAGGGAGGCTGGACCAGCAACTGTCAGAATCTTACCAATGAATACAGGAAACCAACTTCAATACCAGGAGCAGCTTTACGAGGGGAGGTCTGCTGGTGGCAAGGAGACCCATCTACCAGATCTCAGTCATGGTTTGCCGAGCAACAGGGCTGAGGTGACTGTTAGTGGTGCTAACTGTGGAGAGGCTGGAGCAGTAGTAGCAAGTAGAACTGAGCCTGGATGTTGTACCAATTCTGCCCATGCTGAAAAAAGGCCAGTGATGATTGTGAGTGGTGGTAAGAATGTCGAAGCTGGTGCAGTTGGCAATCAAATGCAATGCCAGCAGCAGATTCTTGCGAGAAGGTCTGCCGGTGGAAACGGATTGGCTACTCTCCCTTGTCAATATCCCGGTGGCTGATGGTCGGTGCTCTTTGGGCCCATCATGATGTACGTGTTTCATCCATGCCGTTCATCCATTTTTAAAGATCATTTTAGATTTTGATACAAAAAATAAGAGGGATATAAATCTCATGTGGACCACACCACAGTAAAACAATAGTGATTGGATATCCACCATTAAAATCCTCCTAAGGCCCCACTATACTGTTTATTTGACATCCAATATGTTGATTAGGTCATAAAGACCTAGATGAAAGGAAAAAACAAAGATAATCTTGATCCAAAACTTTTATGGCCCCAAAAAGTTTTTAATGATTGAAGTTCATTCAAAACTGTTTCCTGTAATGTGGTCCACTTGAGATTGGAATATAACTCACTTTTAGTAACATATCCTAAAATTATCTAGAAAAATAGATGAAGGGTATGGATGAAACACATACATCATGTTGGGACCCACAGAGCACCCACCACCAGCCATTGGCTAATGGACTAGGTAGTAGCCAATCCGTTTCCCGGGCAGTTATTGGGCCATCCCTTCTCATTCGTACACGTCATTTATGATGATATCATCTCACGTAACAGGCAAATTTTCTCTAATAGGAAATCTTGTATCATTCAACGCACCTTTCAACCTATGGAACTTATCTGAGTCTCATCATGATTAATGTGTTAGATCCACACCATCAATTTTTTTTCAGTTCATTATAAAGATTGAGCCTAAAAATGAGACATATACAAATTTCAAGTGGATAACATTATATAGCAGTGTAGATTGAATAAACTTCCATTGAAATCTTCTCAAGCCCAACCAAAAGGTTTATTTGCCATTTAACTTGTTTATAATGTCAATTAAACATGGATGAAGATAAAACACAAATATCCGCTTGATCAAATCCTTTTGTGGCCCTGAAATTTTCTCAACGGTAGATGTCAATTCCTACTATTTCATGTGGCGTGGTTTTCTTCAGCATTGAACCTGCCTTGTTTTTAGCTCGTTTTACTTTGAGCATTGAATCTGCCTTGTTTTTAGTTCATACCTAAGAATAATCTGAAAAACCGGATGTACAGTGTAGATGTAAGAAATACATCATCGTTGGGTCCACCTAGATTTCACACTTAAAAGAAATTATGCCGACTTGCTGTGTGAGATAAGAAAACTGGAAGTGTTGACATCCACACCGTCTGCTTGCTGTGCGAGAGAAGAACACCCAAAGTATTGACGTGGTGCATGTATCAAATCCATACCATCAATTTATTTTTGCGTATCATTCCGACGCAGAAGAAAATTCGTGTTGAAAATTTTTTGAGGCGACAGGAGGCTCTAATATTTATGTTGTCCATTCATCAAGGTTTTTTTTTTTTTTTTTTCCTTCTCTTTTAAAGGAAGTGGACTCTTGCCATGATTTCATTACTCACAAATCATGGTGGGGCAATAGAAGTTTGTATGAACTTATGAAAAGGTTAGATGAAAAAAAAAAAAAAACTTTATGGTGGACCATGAGAAGGTTTCAATGGTAGTAATTCAATGCCCACTACTTTATGTAGTGTGGTCCACTTGAGCTTTCAATGTGCCTTATTTTTGGGCTCAACGTATATAATAATTTTGAAATTTTGATGACACGTGTGGACCTGACACATAACTCATGGTAGGGCAATAGAAGTTTCAAGTCGTGTACTTGGTGATCGGCAATCCATTGGGAAGTGAGAAATCCAGTTTGCGTTGTTAGCTGCTGTCATCGCCAGGAAGGGACGACCCAGAATCCCTGTGCCTTCAAAACAGATGATTTGTCATCCATGCTGTCCATCCATTTTGCCAACTCCTTTTAGGGCATGAACAACACACTAAGTATATCCAAAATATCAGGTGGACCATACTATAGGAAAAAGTGCTAATTGATTTGCCAAATCATTTTAGTATACAAGCCAATTGAGTAAGTTAAAAGGCTCAAGTTGGCCATATATATTTGGGGGATTAAACATCTACCATTGAAAACATTTCAGGGGCCACTGAAGTTTTGGATCAAGCTGAAAATTGTTTTTTCCTTTCATCCAGGACCATATGACTTTATGAACAGGTTGGATGGAAAATAAACGTCACCAGTGGCCCTTAAGAAGGTTTCAACGGTGGGTGTCATTATCACCACTACTTCCAGTGGTGTGGTCAACTTGAGCCTTGGATTTGCCTCATTTCGGGGCTCATACCTTAATCATGGTATGAGCCCTTGCTTGGATGGATTATGGTTGCACTGCAATGTTTTTTTTCTTAGGTAGCCTCATTAATTAGTGGTCATTTTTGTCATTTAAAAAAATTTATAAGGGAAGTTAAGAAAAATTAACAGAAAGTAGCTCTCTGATAATAACTTAATTAATGAGGTATATTAATGAACGTACCAAGATGTAAATAGTATATCAATGAGTTACTCCTTTACAAAACTCCGCAACAAAAAAAATGAAGCAAATACAAATCTGGATTAAATCAGGAAACAGTGGTCATTCAACACCAATCATTAAAAACCTCATAACATAGACTGTAAAGTTTATTTTCCATACAACCTATTGATAAGGTCACACATACTTGGATGAAGTGAAAACACAAGTAGCAGCTTGATCCAAAACTTTTATTGCCCTTAAGAAGCTTTTAATTGTGGGAATTCAATCCCTACCATGTGATCCACCAGAGATTTGTTTCTGCTTTATTTTTGGGACCATGCACTGAAATAAGATGTAAAAATGGATGGACAGTGTGGATATACAGCATATACATCAAGGTGGGCCCCCTGGTCAGGGTCAAACCCCCTGGCTGTGTCTGGCATCACAGATAATTCGGGTTCCATGTGGGTTAACATGCGGTGTTGAATAGATTATTCCACTACGATTAGCTTCATGATTTATTCCTGGGAAGCTAAACAATTTGAACTTTGTCTTGCTAAAAGAACTGCTGGTGTTGTTCATCTACAATTTTCTACACGAGAACATTTTTTAAGAAAGGAAACTTGACCATGGATTCACGCCCACAATCAATGGACACTAGCTAAAATATGTTTGGCAAACAATTTCAAATGGAGTCAACCCAGTGTAGTTGCCGAATCCTGAGTTTTTTTAATGATTAAATTGTCATTGAGTTAAATTTAGTTGACTATAGCAACTTTTATTACTACTCATTTTGTAAAATATTTCAGTTTTTCTTTGTTCTTGTTATTTTTGTTGTTTATGATGCTATTTGTGTTGAATAGGCAATGGAAGAGGTGGCGAGTTCAGCTGTAGTCGAGATCGGAAAGTGTGCATGTGCTCCTCTTAAGGAACACGCCGGCTATCTTACTCATTTTAATGGCAATGTTAAGGATCTGAAAAAGCGCGTACAAGATCTGGTGGCCAGGAAGGAGCACATAGATCGATTGGTAAGCCCGGACCACTCCTATGGTGAAGAAGAAACCCCAGAAGTTAAGCTATGGCTAACACGAGCTGCCGAAATGAAACAAGCAGCAGCTACAATAGAGCAAAAAGTGGCAGAAAACAAGGGATGTCTACATTGTCTGAATTTGAGATGGCGTTACAGTATAAGCAAGCAGGCGAAACAGATGACGGAGAGCATTGTTACGCACTATGATAATGGGAATCCAGACAAGATGAAGATGACAATGCCCCCATCCCTTCCGACCGTCATAAACGAGGAAGCTCCATCAATCCAGGGTCTACCATCAGTAGAATCATCTCTCCAAGAAGTCATGAGTGCTTTACGTGATGAAAATACCAAAATAATTGGAGTTTGGGGCATGGGTGGTGTGGGCAAAACTACACTCGTGAAAAATGTGAACAATGAGTTGCAAGGGACACAACAATTCAATAAAGTCATAATGGTGATTGTTTCAGAGGACGTGGACATCAAAAGGATCCAGGGAGACATTGCAAAGAGATTGGGTTTCACACTCCGGGATGGGACCGAGTCCTCGCGAGCAAGTGATCTAAGGAATAGATTGATGCAAGAGAAGAAATTTCTCATCATATTGGATGATTTGTGGGAGCGACTTGATTTGGCTGCCATAGGAATTCCCTCTACTAACAGCCTTGAAGGTTGTAAGATCATATTCACAACACGGAATAAAGATGTGTGCAAAGGAATGGAAAGCCAAGTTGACATCCGAGTAAAAGTTCTCTTAGAAGAGGAATCATGGAAACTATTCAAAGAGAAAGCAGGTGTCATTGTTGATGATCCTTCCTTACATACCAAGGCAAGGGAGGTATTCAAGGAATGCGCCGGTCTTCCACTAGCAATTATAACATTAGGAAGGGCACTGAGAGGTGAAAGAGATCCTAGAGTGTGGGATAACGCACTATCACAGCTGAAGAAGTCTGTGCCAAGAAATATCAAAGAAATGGAGAAAGGAGTGTACCAGTCTGTCAAAATCAGCTATGAACGTTTGCAAGCTGAGCTGAAACTAGGGTTCTTGTTTTGCTGCCTATTTCCTGAAGATTTTGATATTCATGTGGACACGATGATTAGCTTCTGGAAGGGTGAAGGCTTTTTGGAAGATGTTGAAAGTTGGGAGGAAGCATTAAATAAAGGGCACGCTTTGGTTGAAGAACTCAAATCTTCTTGTTTGTTATTAGCAGGTGAAGAGGAAGGGCATGTAAAGATGCACGACATTGTTAGGGATGTTGCCACTTGGATTTCGTCAGAAGAATGCGAGGACTGCAAATCTTTTGTGAGAATCGGATTAAAAGGTTTGCCACAGGGGAAATGTTGGGAGGAACACAAGAGGATTTCTCTCTGGCGGAGTGGAATTAATAAACTGCCAGAAGGGATGCATTGTCCTAAATTGCTGACATTGATGATGCCGGAAAATGAGGAGCTGACTGAAATTCAAGGTTGGTTTTGGGAAGCAACAAAAGACCTTCGGGTTCTGGATCTAAGCATTACAGCTATCAGTAAGATACCAGTACTGTCAAACCTGGTAAATCTACGGGTGCTCTGCCTGAGGAGCTGCGAATTTGAAGAAGGGAATTGTTTGTCAGCACTTGGGGGACTGAAGCAGCTTGAATTTCTCGATCTGTCATTTAACGATTGGTTATGCGAGTTGCCAAATGAAATTGGAGAATTGGTCAATCTGCGGAGCTTGGACTTAACTAATACTGTTAATCTTAAAATTGTTCCAAGTGGTGTCATATCAAGGTTGACTCTCCTGGAAGAATTGAAGATGTGGAACAGTTTCCACGAGTGGAAGGTAGAAGAAAAAGATGCAAGCAGCAGCAGCAACAGTAGCAACGCCTCTTTGAGTGAAGTGGCATCTTTGAAAGAATTATCTAATTTAGATCTCTGTATTGTAGAAGTGGAACGTTTCCCACGAGAGTATCCTCAAATTAACCATCTCACAAAGTTGAAGAACTTCTGCTTCTACATATGCCCAAGGCCGGATGATGGCGTTCTAGCCCATAAGTATCCAGTATCGAACGCTGATGAGTAGAGATATATGGAGATCGTTGGTTGTAGTCTCATCCCCGAATACGCTATAATGCTTTTACCACAGACCACCCATTTAAAGTTAAAAAATTGCAAGGGTCAAGAGGCACTTAATCGCGGTGGAGGATTCCCAAGTTTGAAATCTCTTACAGTTGAGGAATGTGATGATGTGGAATTTGTTGTCAGTGCAAAGGAGTTTACTGAAAATGCATTCGGTAATCTACAGAGTTTAGAGTTAAGATATCTGCCAAATCTAAAGAAAGTCGTGACTAAGTATGAAGAGGGATTGCTTCCCACCCTTTTACTTCGTAACCTTAGGAACCTGGAAGTGTACGACTGTCCTAAACTAAAGCATCTACTCCCATCCGTTTTATTGCAGGGAATGGATAATTTAACCGATGTCAGAGTGTATGATTGTGGAGGAATGGAGCATTTATTTGATGGACCACCCACGGTGGAGCAACGCAATGATGTGCTCTCCAAACTCAGAATCTTATATCTTGTTCGTCTCAAGAGCATAAGAAGTATTTGGCCGATGGAGTTAGTGGTTAAGCTCCAAAATCTCGCTACTCTGGATGTTTGGGATTGCCCTGGCTTGAAGAAGAGCGTTGTGTCGGCGATGCAGATGAAGGGTGGGCTCCCTAACCTTTACAAGCTGGGCGTGGTTGATTGCGAAGGAGTGGAAGAGATCATTTCAGATGTGGTGGATAATGAGGGTCTCCTACCTAAACTAAGAACTCTAAACTTAAGAGATCTACCGAAATTGGTGCGCATATGTGGCGGAGAGGCTGATCCCCTGCTACAACTGGATTGGAATTCACTGGAAGAAATACGAGTGGTGCGTTGTGGAGGAATGGAGCATGTATTTGATGGACCGCCCAATGATGTGTTCTTCAAAATCAAAACCTCGAATCTTAAAGATCTCCATAACCTGACTACTCTCGTGCTTTGGGGGTGCCATTTCTATAAGAAGATCGTTATGTCGTCCGTTCAGATGAAGGGTGGGCTCCCTAATCTCGTCAACCTCACCGTGGACGATTGCAGAGGAGTGGAAGAGATCATTTCAGATGTGGTGGATGATGAGGGTCTCGTACCTAAACTAGAAATTCTGAAATTATACTCTCTACCGGAATTGGTGCGAATCTATGGAGGAGGAGAGGCTGTTCCACCACCGCAATTGGATTGGCATTCATTGAAAAAAATTTATGTGTATGGATGTCCCAAGGTTAAAAAGGTGCAGCCTCTGCAAGGTGGGGCCGACAGTGTGCCGTCGCTTCAACTGATTAAGGGAGAAAGGAATTGGTGGGAGGGGTTAGATTGGGAAGGAGACAACACAGTCATCTCCCAAATCCATTCCCTGTTTAAAGAGGAATCGTATCATATTGGTATATATAATGTGTCCAATTGGTTGGACCACAGTTTAAAATTCCGTCAAATTAATAACTTCCAAAATATTGAGTTCTTGTTAAATCCAAACCTTCTAACAGGTTGGCCCCATCATGATAATTAATTAATGCAAATATCATCCCTATCCACTATTCAAGTCAGCCACACAACATATAATAGCATGTATCCATTGATAAAAATGCAAAATAAAAGTATGGTCAACTTAATAAGTAGATAGGGATGATCTTTTTGAAAAAATGTTCAACATGGTGGGGCCAATCCATTGAACAGGTTGGATGTCCCATGAACGTTTTTAGTTAGAATTTGTCTGATGGATGGACCATTACCTACAGTTCAACCGGTTGGACTTAAGGTATTCTCTTTCTTTCGAGGACTGCTTGTTGCACAAGCGTGTGGAACCGTACATATCTACGTGCGGGAACACGTGCAAGTAGAAAGCACACGTCTGAGATAGGAGCTTTCCGTAAGATTAGAAATAATTCTTAACATCCATCTTACTAAAACCTCAGAGAATCTCACTCATTAGGTGTCCCACAACGTACACGCTAAATTGAAAGTGTTTTTTACTGGCCATCCATTTGTTATGTAATGCCGTGGCCCACCTGAGGTGTGAAACGACCTGGATTTTATGTCAAAATATCTAACCAGTGTAGCACGCTTGATGGAAAGATCGGATGTCACACATTTTTCACATTGTGACACGTACAGTTGTGTATGGTTCCGACGTGTACGTGGAATTAGCCAATCTCTTTTAATCCTCATGCTTTCTTTCTTCTCCTGGCATGGAAATGCCACATTCATTAGATGTTCTAATTTCCTCTTATGCCTCAGACTATTTTAGTATTATTGTTTCTACATTGTGGCCCACCTGAAGAGTGAAACAGCCAGATCATTATTTCAAACACACTGCCATAGCCCATGTGGCTGCATGTTTATGGCAGGGTGTCTGTCTCCATACCTACGGCTTTAGCTAGCCTCTTGATTTCTACTTATGTTATTATTATTATCATCATTTTGGTTGGAATACAATGCATATCAGACTTAAGCTAATGTTTATGTACCCATGGATGATGCACAGATACTGACGGATGATGAAGAAGAGGAATGGGAGAAGAACATAAGGTACCAAGAAATTGTACACCTGTGGCATACACATAGGAAAGTTAAAAATGGATCCCACTTTACATGTATCACCGATCAAAAATTACATTTGATTGATTATCTAACAGTCACATCGGCTCCAACAAATGGAACCCAAGGGGCCAGTTTTGAATATATACATTCTTCAACAGTGGTTGAAGGCCCCAGGCCTATTGTGCAACTAAAATTTCATTCCATTTGTAATAGCCACAAGTGGATTCCATATGACTGATTTATATCACTCTTGTGGATTTCATATCATTCTTGCTTAGCATGTTTAGAGAGAAAGAAGTAATTGCACTGTTTCCAAAAAATCTCTCTCAAAGGAAAGTATTCTAATAAGGATTCTTCATTATATTAGGAGTATGGCTATTTTCATTATTAGCCCAATCATTGCAAATTAGTCTCTGTACACTCTATATGTTACTTGGTACCTCCTCACCTCTTATATTCATTTTCAAGTGTCTTCTGCTCTACAGAGACAGGGTAGTGAAGCACCTTCACTCCCGTGCTGGGGATTGTATATATAATGTTACTCTTTAAGATTCTAGGATTGGTTGTGTGCGCCTTTTCTCCACTGGAGAGGCTCTCTAGGATGCCTATGTCCATAAAGGGTCGTGCAAGCATCGTAGACCATAGTATTAGAATTCTCCTTTTGGATTTCTCTAACATCTGCTTTGTTGTCTCTTCAGGTATTTGAAGTCTATAATATGAAGACGCTTGCTACCATTCAATACTCAGGCTGCTCCTCTTGGAAAATGCAGCTCTTCACTCCCATTTAAATTCAATATCAATTGGCTAGGTATCATATCAAGAATTATTGACTCAAGAAGGAAAAATATAATTGAAAATATTAGTTATGTTCCTTTATCCACTACCCCTTATGTCTTTTACAATCGCTTGAGATGCTAAGCATTCTCCATGGACGAGAGTCCTTCCAGTTTTGGGATTGCTTTTGTAGGCTTCTAATGTTATGCTTTTTCCTAGCTCGAGTGGGGGTTTCGATGCAGGACATGGAAATTAAATGTGATATGCAAGATTTCAGGCTTAAGATCACGTTAGTTTATAAACAATTACACAAATTCCATATCCCACACGAAAGTCCAAACATTCAATTAAGGGGAATCTATGCGGGTCCAGGCATACACATGATAGAGCTGGATCAATAAAAATTATAAACCAAACGACACTCAAAGATAAGAAATAATCACCCGCACATGCATAGTAATCAGCCCTTAATCCAAGGGATTCAGAAATTTCAATTTGGGGAACCCTACGGTGAGAAAAGAGGCAAATAAATTAAGAATAATGCGATCTAGGATTAGGATTTATGAAAAATGGTATGAAAGGGTAAAATAAGAAGAAAACCTGAACCGAAAGACACTTCCCACATACGGACAACAACAATGGCACAAACGCTCGTGCGTGTGATCACGTCCGCACATGTGTGGGGCCCACTATTCAGAAAAAGGCCACCTTGGCCCTGGTCGGCCAGGGATGGACTTCAAAACTCCTAAATATCAGCTCGATCCGATGTACGGTTTCTGCGTGGTGTTTCGTCGAAATTTCAGCTCGCCTACGGGCCAAAATCTGGAAACCTGCTGTAATGAAGAAATCTGATGCAACAAAAGGAACAAATTTGAAGTATGGATGGTGGTGGAAGATGAAAAAGAAGATGATGGAGGATGGGGGTGAATCGGGGTCGATGTGGCTTCGCACCACGGTAGTTAACCCTTCGATGAAGGGAGGGCTTCTCACCCAATTAGGCTTCACAACTCAGAGAGTAGGAAAACGTACAATTTTTATTAATCTTCAATCAATGAAAAGAATTACAAGGGGTGCCTATTTATAGGAAAAATCCTATACCCAAAACTCGCACAATGTGCGTAACCTATTACTTGGCGGTGAAGTAAACTAAAATTAAAATCAAATAAAAAAATTCAAAGCGTTCACGATGTTCTAAATAATAACAATAAGTAAAACCTAAAATATGACATCAATCTGACAAGTGGGCCACGATCATGAGATCCCATGATGGGCTTTTCTTGACTATCGGGCCCACCCTTTTGAACCCAAACTTCATCTTCTAGCTAGCAGGCTCTCCCTGGATATTGCCATCGAGCCAGATCAATGGTGAGGCCCTCCTTTTGCTTACGTATATGCTTAGGGGTGGTGTGTGTTCGCGTGTGCACATGATGTCCCCATCAATTCTCCCCGGCTGTGAAGATTTCGTCACTGGCGAAATAAAACTCCTGAACCGATCTAAGATGTCAGGATCAAGTCTCTGAAGCTCCTCCTTAGTGAGCCACGTGCCATCTGAAGCTCGGCATAACTTCCATTTAACCAGGTACTTCTGAAACCCGCCGTCCGACGTTGAAACTATCTGATGGTCCAGGATATCTTTTATTTCCTCTCTGGATGTGTGAAGGTTAGGTATGAGAGGTAAAGGCTAGGAAGAAAGGTTGGGAATAGTAGGTATGAGAGGTAGAGGCTGGAAAAATAGGTCGGGACGGGTAGATATGGGATGTAGAGGCTGGGAAAACGGGTTGGGAGAGGTAAGTATGGGAGGTAGAGGCTGTGAAATTGGGTCAGGATAGGTAGGTATGGGAGGTAGAGGCTGAAAAAATGGATCGGGACGGGTAGGAATGGGACGTAGAGGCTGGGAAAATGGATCTGGAGGGGGCCATGGATCAAGGAAAAGGTTTAAAGAATCAAGATGGTTAGGCGAAAGGTTGGACAATGCATCAATGATCCTTTGAAATGTAACTAGATCCTCTACATTGAATGTGGAACTAATTCCTATAGAGGGTGGAAGATTTTTCATATACGCGTTGAGACCGTTTCTTTTTATAATTTTGAATGGTCCAGCGCTATACACGTATAATTTTCGAACGGCTCCCCGAGGGTACCGCTCTGGCCTAATGCGGATCATCACAGAATCCCTTACATTGAATTCTTGAAAACATTTATGTTGGTCTGCAGAAAGTGAGTAATGTTCATTACCAGTCATGATCTTCTGCCTGATTTCTTGATGCCATGAATGAATATGATGCCCAAAAGACTCTGCAGGCTCTGACGGCCTATGGGACAGTGACATAGGGACAAGATCAATAGGTTTCCCAGGTTTATAACCAGTAACGACTTCATAAGGATTGAGACCTGTAGACCTATCGATAGAACTATTAAACACAAATTCAGCCACAGGTATTACGATGTCCCATGTTCTAATGTGCTCTATATCCCTCCTAGGGGAAGACTCATCTGGTAGATCATCAGGAACGACATCACGAAACTCATCTACTACCGGAATGACTTCAGTAGGTAACTCTACACTAGCCTTTGGTGCACTCTCTCTAGCCACGAGGCCGCACATGTTGTACCCCTCAAAATAATGGTCTTGATGTCCCTCATGGGGTGGGGGTACGGGTGCATGCCTATGACTGATTCCTTGGCCACCTCCATTCATTATTCTATCCTCCTGGCCACCTGCCTGAGATTGGACATCTACCCCAATGGTGGGGTCTGTCCTAACGATGATCTTTAGTCGGGTAATACGTACATCAAGTTGTTCACATCATTGGTCCATTTCCAAGCGCTTAATCATAAACTCCAACGTCTGAGATATCTTGTTTAGCGACTCTTGCAATTGTTCCATGTTTAGTGTAGGGTGCCAACCAAAATTCAGCAATATAGTTGTCAAAATATAAGATTTTTTTTTTTTTTTTAAAAAAAGAAACAACCTAGTTTCAAAAAAATAAAAAATAAAAAAGAAATTTTCTAAAAAAAATAAATTAGGAAAGTTTCTAAATTAAAAAAAAAAAAAAAAAAAAAAAAAAAAAAAAAAAGAAGGAAAGTTTCTAAAAAAAACAAATTAGAAAAGTTTCTAAAAAAACGACCTAGTTTCTAAAGAAAAAGAAAAAGGAAAGTTTCTAAAAATAGAAAGGAAATTAGTTTCTAAAAACATTATTTTAAAAAAAAAAAAAGAAGAAGGAAAGTTTCTAAACCTATAAATAGAAAGATAAGTTAATTTCTAAAATAATTCAAATAAGGGGATAACAGAATTTTTCAGCACCTTATGTCAGGGTTTATGGACCTCTAAACAGCCATATATGATGAGAATTGTTGCGTAATGGACATAACCAAACCCTAAACATGTAATGAATTCTCCTACAAGAACCTTGGGCTCTGATACCAAATTTGATGCAGGACATGAAAATTAAATGTGATATGCAAGATTTCAGGCTTAAGATCACGTTAGTTCATAAACAATTACACAAATTTCATATCCCACACGAAAGTCCAAACATTCAATTAAGGAAAATCTATGCGGGTCCAGGCCTACACATGATAGAGCTGGATCAATAAAAATTATAAACCAAACGACACTCAAAGATAAAAAATAATCACCCGCACATGCATAGTAATCAGCCCTTAATCTAAGGGATTCAGAAATTCTAATTCGGGGAACCCTAGGGTGAGAAAAGAGGCAAATAAATTAAGGATAATGCGATCTAGGGTTAGGGTTTATGAAAAACTGGTATGAAAGGATAAAATAAGAAGAAAACCTGAACCGAAAGACACTTCCCACGCGCGGACAACAACAATGGCCCAAACGCTCGTGCGTGTGATCACGGCCGCACATGTGTGGGGCCCACTATTCAGAAAAAGTCCACCTTGACCCTGGTCGGCCAGGGATGGACTTCAAAACTCCCAAATATCAGCTCGATCCGATGTATGGTTTGTACGTGGTGCTCCGCCGAAGTTTCAGCTCACCTACGGGCCAAAATCTGGAAACCTGCTGTAATGAAGAAATCTGATGCAACAAAAGGGACGAATTTGAAGTATGAATGATGGTGGAAGATGAAAAAGAAGATGATGGAGGATGGGGGTGAATCGGGGTCGATGTGACTTCGTACCACGGTAGTTAACCCTTCGATGAAGGGAGGGCTTCGCACCCAATTAGGCTTCACAACTCAGAGTGTAAGAAAACGTAAAAATTTTAATAATCTTCAATCAATGAAAAGAACTACAAGGGGTGCCTATTTATAGGAAAAATCATATACCCAAAACTCGCACAATGTGCGTAACCTATTACTTGGCGGTGAAGTAAACTAAAATTAAAACCAAATAAAGAAATCTAAAGCGTTCACGATGTTATAAATAATAACAATAAGTAAAACTTAAAATATGACATCAATCCGACAAGTGGGCCACGATCATGAGATCCCATGATGGGCTTTTCTTGACTATCGGGCCCACCCTTTTGAACCAAAACTTCTTCTTCTAGCTAGCAGGCCCTCCCTGGACATCGCCATCGAGCCAGATCGATGGTGGGGCCCTCCTTTTGCTTACGTATATGCGTAGGGGGTGGTGTGTGTGCGCGTGTGCACATGATGTCCCCATCAGGTTTTCTCTTACTAGGCTAGCATATGGGCTTTTGTCTCTTTTCCTGGTCCAGGATGTGGGCGTTTTAGTGTGTATGTTTTTCTTTTCTCCTGGCCTGAGATGTGGGTTGCATCTTTTGTCTTTTGTTCTCCTTTCTTGTAATCTTTTTTACTTTGGCCAGTCTAGATGATAATATAAGTTCTTTCTTGCCTTCCAACAAAAAACAAAAACAAAAATATTTTCATTACGAAGTGAATCCCATACTCAAGAAAGAATCAAAACTATTCCCCACAACTATGATATTGACTTTTAGAATTCTCAATCAAACTAACAAATGGCTTTTTGTTTTTCATGTGCTAAACCAAAGATTCTTACTTGCTTACATGTTCACCAATGCCTCACACAGCTATAACTGTTGACTACATATCTAGAGTGCACAAAATGGCCCATACATATATATTCACGCAAGCACATTTACCAAAGAGTGATCTGAGTTTTCCATCACATCACCTAAAACCTCAAAGTTGTGTGGTAGTGTCTTGCATCCAGCTGCTTATCACAAATCATTTTTACTGAGAATAGGTAAATAACAAAAATAAATAAATAAATAAATAATAGAGTGATTGTTCTAGCCCAATGTTGCTGCAATTTCTCTATCTTAATCTAATAAAGGGATTTATGATGATGTGAAATGATTCTTATTTAGATTTCAATTATCAACCATTTCTAACGAGTGAGCATGTGGAGCCCTTTTCACAACTCCTCAATATCCATCGGCTTAAAGAGAAAAGCTTTGATATTCCAGCAAAGTGTGGTGGTTGATATGCAGGCACAAGTTCAATTAAACTTTTCAAAACATGACTATGGGTTATAGATTAGAAGTTACACTGATTTTCTTTTCTAAACTGAGGGAACGGTAAACATTTAATGAATGTTTCAGATGAAAAGAAAGTCAATGGTATGAATTCAACAAGGAAATGTCCATGGTAGACAAGGAAAAGATAACCTCGTTTCAATCTTGGTATCAATTCCAAAAAAAAATAAAATTGTCCATTAATCATAATTTAGGATCATTTAACCAATCATAATTTAGAAATGTCCATTAATCATAATTTACGTCATGTTTGATCAATTCAATCAAACACAAGGCCACACGTGTTCGATGACCTGTATTCGGATTTGGGTGTGTGTATGATGTGCGGGCGTGCCAGAGTTCACTCAACTCAATGTTTGATTGAATGTTGGTAACCCCCGTACCGAAATGAATATGTTGGACCAGATTCAAAAATCCATTTATCGTGTTAGCCACCAGTAGTAATTAGCGATAAAGCGATTTGCAAAAGGATAGGGGTGAGTCCTTGTGGATTTTTTTTACGTTATGACTTCCGAACTTTTCTTTCATCACTACTGGCATTTAATGTATTTCTTAAAGGAATAAAGATGAATGATTAAACTAAAAAAGCTAAAATAATATCAATTTTATTGATATATAAATATGGGTCATTACAATTGATAAAATATCAAATAAACTAGAGAAATAAACACAACCAATGATAAATATATGATTTGTCTATAAAAATAGATAATTGAGGAGGATGGTTAGTAGGATCTGACCAGAAATATGATGTTCTAAGTAAGAACTTAGTTTATCAAGATTCAACAACTTAGGGTTATAGACATTTAATCTAATTTATAGTACTATAGCAATAGCGCTAAACGGTAGCGATTTATGCTAAGACTAGGCAATACTATGATAGGACGAAAGTAAAGCTAAATGTAAAAAGAAGATAGATTATGTTTAACGCGGGCCCGAGCTCTTCATCGATCGTTGTTCTTATTGGCTTTTAGGAGGTGGTGGCCTTGTGTAGTCTTTAACATCGTAAAGGATTTGGATAATCGGTTGTAGAAATTCCATTGATTCTTCCACATGAGCATAGGCTATTACATATGGCTATGCATACAAGAGAGAGACTCTCGCTTCTTCAAATCGTGTGTTGGCTAGAGTCTTCCGTCAATGGACTCCCACATAGGAAGGTTGTTGGAATCCCTATGTTACTTGGCTTTGGCATCTGTAGAGAATGATTTTAACATGACATTAACGTTTAATGCTAGATAGAGATATGTCTTGATAAAATTTTGACATTTAATATTGAGAAAGAGAAACTCATGCTTTTGCATATGAAGAACTAAAATATTTAATGTTCTCTCATGTGTATGTCTCTAAATCCTCGTAAAGGTGATCTACACCACACATGACACTGTTATCATTTGTCATCTTCTAGATCATTTAATCTGACTATGCCAGGTCAGGTGTAAACAAATTCTTGGTATGCGAGTAAGATTTTGTCCATTATTTAGTGCATTTTTTAAAACAAAAACTCATGAATCTTGAGTATAGTGATCAATGTAATATTGATTAGAGCATATATAGGATGTGTAGAGCGCCATTGTAAGACTTCCTACCTCTTAACTCTTCTGAATGCCTGATTATAGTTAAGAGAATTAAAATGGAAAAGAGCTATTAACATAATCACGAATACCTAGTAAACTATCCCAAAACTTCCTCATCCTTTCTTACTGCTTTCATGAAAATTCCTTGTTGCGGTTCTCCTTTTTTTTAATCTTTTTTTTTTTTACAAAATGTGTGAATATATATTACATGAGGGAAATGTACAGCATCGATACACAATTTCTATTCGGGCCACTCCATTATTTAGCACATAGTGCCAACACGTGGTGACATCTCATTGGTCCATGTAGGTATACCATAAGTCCCACAATTTAAAAGGTTGAATTTAAAGTATTTCATGTGTATAGTTTCCAAGTGTCTGCACACTACCCATCTGTCAGTATCAAATAACTATCTAATTAAAATGAGTTGTCACTGCCTAAACATGACCTTAGGTGCTCCGATAAAGACATACATCAGGCCATATCTTGATCATCAACTGATATGTAAATTAGACCGGTCCAGTCATTGAGTTGGACACAACAACAAAATCAATATACGGCCAATGGCATGATTCAATGAACTGGTGTAACCCACCCACAGAGTAGATTGCCCCAACTTTTATTTTGAGTGATATAAAGATATGGTCCCAACTTTTGGATCAAATATTCTAACATATGATACATTTTCCTTGAGAAAAAAAAAAAATTTGATAAATAATTTCTGAGACGGCTCCATCTCTTCATATCTCTCTACATATTTGTTAAAATCATATTTGTTAAAAAGTATGATTTATGATACACTCCTCCCTGTTCATTGTGGAACAAGATTTTACACTTGAAAAGTGAAAAAGTGATTTTTGCTCGAAAGTTTCAAGCCATTAAAATATATGTTACATTTATACTCCAAAAATCACACAGTTGGAGAATCATAAACCCATCGATAATAGGTGGCCAAAAGTTCTCATTCAACCAATAACAGGCTAAATATTCCCATTATTAGGATTTCCAATGGAGGGATTTTTTGTGCATGCGTCATCTCCATTGAGTCTCATCTTATCAACATTTTGAATGATGTAACCATGGGCCTGCTTGTAAAAATTAAAAGCCTAGACATACCATACAATCACTCAGCCCGAGCATTATATGATACCTCATGATCCTTTTTTTTTATATATAGATGTATAATAATACCTCATGATTTACTCCCACCAAGTGAAACAGCTTGGCTTTTCATGTGAAGAAACATTTGGTATTTTGACCAATCCATTAAGGACAAGATCTTTTTATCACAGAGCACTGCTCACGTTTCTTCTTTGCTACAAAATCTCATGTATACTACTATCTCCCACAACCTATTGCTGGTGGATGGGGATCATATGCACATTCGAATCTTTGATTCCCTCCATAAAATTTGTTAGGAAAGAAACATGCTCAAGAATTCCCGTCCACACTCAATGGACAAAGATGTGGTAATTGGAGCTCTAAATCTTTTCCCAAAGTATGTAGGAGTTTGTTTTGTTGATCGCATGATAACATGATTTGATGGTTCGAACCATTAATATTCTCACTTCTGCCAGAAACAAGCTATTGTCCCATATTTGTGTTTCAATAATAATCTTGACCATTGATTCTTAGAGTTGAACGTGAGCCAATTGAAATTTTCTTTCCAATGTTCTTAATCTACCCACAGAGATGTTTATATTCTCACTTCTGCCAGAAACAAGCGATGGTCACAATCATTTGTTCAGCATAATTTTCTTATAGTGACTTACTTATGATGCTAATTGTTATTGAATAGTCAATGGAAGTAGTGGTTTTTCAATTCTCATCAAAATAGAGAAGTGGCCATGCACTCCTCTAGGGCAAAGATTGGTTGGCATGGGCTACTGCTAATGAAGAAGAAAGCGAAGAAGTTAGCTAGAGCAAGATGTTTATATGGAAGCAGGAGAAAGCAAGAGATGTTTATATTGCCCATATCCAATTTGACATTATGATATAAGCAAGCAGGCAAAAGAGAAGGTGGATATTATTGCCGAGCACCGCGATAAAGGGAAGTCACCATCCCAAGTTAACATCAAGGTGGATGTGCTCTAAAATGATAAATTGTGGAAGCTATTCAAAGATAAAGCGGGTGACGACCCTACCTTGCACTCCATTGGTAAGGGAGGTTGTCAAAGAATACTGTCACCTTCCACTCGTGATTACAACGCTTGGAAGGGTATTGAGATGTGTACACAATCACAAAGTGTGAAGTAATGCACTTTGACAGCTGATAACGTCTACCCCAACTGAAATCAAAGGCATGCCATGGAGGACAGCATGTTAGTCTATCAAAGTCAGCTACGATCATTTTCCTATTGAGTTGAAACCATGCTTCTTGCTCTGCTCCCTGTTTCCCGAAGACTATGATATTGACGTGGATTCAATGATCAGATGTTGTAAGGAGGTAAAGGCTGTGTCCTCACTCATGCCTTAGTGGTAGACTCACAAGCGTTTCATCACATGGGTTCGAGTACCCATTGTGGTGAAATTCCACTGAGGTGTGAGTGTGTGTGGAGAGTGAGTGCATGTAATATATATATATATATATATATATATATATATATATATATATATATATATATATAAACATACAAAAAAAAAAAAAAGCACGAAAGAAGTAAAGGCTGTTTAAAGGACACTGGATATCTAAGGAAATAATTAACAGAGGGCATACTTGGGTTAAAGAACTGAAATCTTCTTGTTTGTTATTAGAGTGTACCTACACTCTTGAGCAGTTGAGCCTTGACTGATAATTTATATATTTGTAACTTTTTATTGTTGTACATATTTATGACACATTTCAGAATTTTCAAAATAAAATTTTAATTTTTTGTTATTCTGTGGTAAATTTAAATTTAATTAAAAAAATTTTTTATAAAAAAAAAGAGTAAAAAGAGAGGCAGAGAACATAAACACTTCTATTGAAGAATGGAACTAATCATATTGTTATTGATAATGGAGTTTATCAGCTACTTGTTCAATTGGATTTTTAGATCTCAAATGTAATTGCAATGTGGCCTACCTCCTCGTTATGAATAATGAAGCATGCTACTAAAATTCTCTATCTTATCTTTGATGAATTAATGTTCACAATTCTAAATCAGTTGTGCATCCAAACGCAATCTCAAACAAACATGAGAATTCTTTTACTAGAAACTAACATTGTTGAATGAAAATAAAGGAGGATTACCAAGACCCATTATAGTTAGGATTAGAAAAATGATCAATTATTAGAATTGTGGGCCTCCAAAGTAGCACTTACAGTTTTGGTCATTCAATAGCTAATGTGTCTACATTATGCGTAATGCTGAGACTACAACTGAATTTAAAAGAAGAAATTAGATATAGAAAAAAAATCAACATTAAATGATCTTTGGTTTGGCAAAAGGAAACTGGATGAGAATTACGATTCAAAGAAATGGCAGGGAGAAAAAAAGAAGAAGAAGAAGAAGAAGAAGAAGAAGAAGAATAAAAGGATGTTTAGAAAAAACAGAGAAGAAAAAGATTTCCCAGCTGAGGCATATGACTAGAAAAATCTCACATAGTCAGAAGTTGACTGGTCAAGCACCCACACACAACACTTTAGTGTTGGGGATGCATAAATTAGCCCACATAAACACGAGATCAAGCATAACATGATTAAGAGGAGGTATTGCCGATGGATTAACTTGCCCTACAATTTTTGTTTTTTGTTTTTTTTTCCTAAAATCAGATATTCAAGTAAACCTAAAATATGGATATAAAATACAAAAAGCAATAAGAGCTAACAAGTGTTGTTTTGTCTGATTGTGGGGGCATTTTTTATAGGCTAAACTCATGTTAGTTTTGCAACATTTAAAAAATTGGTGGTGACTCATCCATCTTGTATGTGGCACTGATGTAATGCTATCAAGACCATGCAGATTGTGCCTCCCATTGTGGATGGAGCATATTACTAAATGACACTGACCAAACAATCCTGTTTATCTAATCAATGGCTAACAAATGGATGGTTAAATGTAAAATAGTGAGTGATCCAAATTCAAATGAAAAATAAGATGGTTTACCATCTCGTCAGCGTAATGGTTTTGTTATGATCCATCCACAGTTATGTCATTGATTTGCACGGTCCGGATTGCAATACGACTATGCCATATGTACATTGGAAGAGTCAACACCATTTTTAAATGGTGTGAACTAACATACAACTCTGGCCCTTCTTTCTCTACCTTATGGCACTACGGAACTCCTTAGCCACACTTGCCACGCTTGAATTAAATGGTTGATTTGCAATCCCCAATTTGTATCTCTAGGAAGAAAAGAAAGAAAACGGAGTAAATAAAATATGAAATGTTCCTCTTTTTGTTTAATTAAAGGATAATTAATCAAATTATGGTGTGTTTCATCTAAAACAGTGGTTAAGTTGCTACTTCTCTCTTGATATACCATATGTTTCAGTTGTGGCCGACCGAAACTTGACAATACAAGCAGCAGCATCATCATCATCAACAACAACAACAATAACAAGGAGCTAACTTAAACAACATTACGAAACACGTTCATTTGGCCAGTTGAGATTAAGAAAGACAAGGCACACTTGATCAAATGACAAGAAGAACTGAACACATACATGGCTTACCCAACTTGCCTTTACACATTGCAGGCCTTCGAGAACTATTTTCCCATGACAAAAGCTTACACCACAAACCATGTATATAGCCCAAAGGAAACCGGGAGAATGGAACAACCTAGAACTGCCTGTTGGCAGTAAGTTCAAACACCATCATCATTTAGCTGTTGAGGAAAGCTTTCAAAGAAAATGGTGGATGCCCATCCTGCCAATTCACAAGAAGATATAGAGTATTGTTGGGGGCCTTGTACAAAACCTTAGGATCTAGCCTCCCAGAACAAACCAGAATTATGGATAATAAAAGCAATGAAATAAATCAAAGCAACAACCACACACCACACAAGAGATTTTTACGTGGAAAACCCTCAAAGAGGTAAAAACCACGGGACCTCATTCAGATCAACAATCCACTATGAAGCAAAAAGTTACAACCGATCACAAGCACACCCTGCTATGATCAAACCTTCATCACTCATGCAGGAGTGGATGAATAGTAAGAGAAACAAAGAAAACGGAGAGATCTCACCGATTATGAAGACATAAAAGCGTTGAGATATAAATCGCACAGTAGAAAACCTCCATCAACATAACCTCCCTTCTACAAGCTTCCTCTCTCTTTCTTTCTTTCTCACTCCTTTGATAGCCCTCTTGTGCTTTTCATATATTTAGAAAAACCCTAGAAATCCCAATTTATAGTTTTTGAAAACTCCTTTTTGCATCCCAGTTGCAAAAGGACTTGCGAAACGAAATCCGCACAAAATCGCGGAACGAATCTGCGTAGGTACGACCAGTCGTGAGCCACCTACGAGTGGTTGTGGACCACCTACAACCGGTCGAGCACCCCGGAGAAAAAACTCCTAATGTTGCTGGACTTTGAGTCATACAATCCACGACTGGTCGAACAACGACCCACGACCGGTCGAGCAGGGCTCTCGATCGGTCGAAGATAGGTCAAAAAATTCATCAAATCTCCCCCTTTTTGACCCAGGAGGGATTCACCTTCTTCAAGTCAGCCTAGTTTCTACAAACCTCAAATTTGCCCTTGAGCAAAGCCTTAGTCATCATGTCTGACCCATTATCGTCCGTGTGAACCTTTTCAAGTTGTAACACCTTCTGTTCCAAAGTATCCCTGATCCAGTGATACCAAATCTCTATGTGATTCGACTTGGAATGCTGACTTAGATTCTTGCTCAAGTGTATAGCATTTTAACTATTGTAATAGACCACGTGCTGCTCCTGCTTCAGGCTAAGTTCTTGTAAGAACCTCTTCATCCAAAGCATCTCTTTACATGCCTCTGTGACTACAATGTACTTGGCCTCTGTCGTCGACAATGCTATGACCTTCTGTAGCTTGCTCTGCCAAGAAACCGCTCGCCCTGTAAACGTGAACATGAACCCTGATGTAGACTTCCTGGAGTTTATGTCACCTGTCATATCTGCATCTGTGTAGCCCTCTAATACAGGTTTTCCATCACCATAGTATAAGCTTAACCTGGATGAGCCTCTTAGATACCTTAGTATCCATTTCACCGTTGCCCAATGCTCTTTGTTAGGATTGGTAAGATACCGGCTGACAACACCAACTGCATATGCTATGTCTGGGCGTGTACACAGCATAGCATACATCAAACTTCCTACAGCAGATGCGTAGGAAATTTTCTGTATCTCTTCCACCTCTGCGTTCGTCTTGGGACACTGCTTGTCGCTCAATCTGAAGTGACCATCCAGTGAAGTATTGACCGGCTTCGCTGCATTCATATTAAACCACTTTAGGACTTTCTCAATATACCGCTCTTGTGACAGTCAAAGCTTCCTACTGCTTCTGTTACGAGTTATCTCCATTCTTAGGGTCTGTTTAGTCGGGCCCAAGTCTTTCATCGTAAAAGACTTGCCCAACTCCTTTTTCAGCCTGTCGATCTTCTTGATGTCTTTTTCCATGATGAGCATGTCATCAACGTATAACAACAGAACTAAGAAATCACCATCTGAGAACTTGCGCGTGAACACACAGTGGTCCGACTCTATTTTGTCATACCCATGCTATAACATGAACGAATCGAACTTCCTGTACCATTGCCGTGGAGCTTGTTTCAGCCCATACAAACTCTTCCTCAGCCTACACATCATATGCTCTTTGCCCTTGACTTCGAACCCCTCTGATTGGTGTATGTAAATCTCTTCTTCCAGGTCACCATGGAGGAAGGCAGTTTTAACATCCAACTGTTATATGTCCAGATCCATGCTAGCCGTCAACCCAAGCAACATCCATATGGATGTCATCTTCACCACTGGTGAGAATATCTCCTCGAAGTTTATGCCTTTCCTCTGACCGAACCCTTTTACCACAAATCTGGCATTGAACCTCGTCTGTGAATTCTTCTGCTCAACTTTCTTTCTGAACACCCACTTGTTACTCAAAGCTTTCTTGCCCTTAGGCAGTTTCACCATATCATAAGTGTGGTTCTTATACAAGGATTTCATCTCCTCTTGTATAGCTTTCAACCACTCCTCCTTATGCTCGTCGGCTAGGGCCTCAGAATAATCTTCTGGCTCTCCCCCATCAGTCAGCATAATGTACTCATGCAGCGAGTATCTCTTGGACGACTGTCTGTCCCTAGATGACCTCCTCACCCGTGGCTCAACAGGTGGATCAAGTGGGGGTTGCTCTCGTGGTCCATCTTCTGAAGGAACTCTCTCGTCCTTTGCACCTTACTGTACTCCCCCGTCATCAGGCACCACAGGAGGAATAACCAGATCCATATCCTTTAGCTCACCTGAACTAGGCTGGTTCTTCTCTGACTTACCAATGTCTTCTATACACGAATCTTCAAAGAATACTACATCTCTGCTCTTGATGAGCTTCACCGTACCCTAAGAACATACAATGCCTGATCTTCATATCGAGCTTGGACCTCTCGTCCTTTAGTACGTGAACGGATGCCCTGCATCTAAACACCCTGAGATGACTGTACAATGGATCTTGTCCAGTTCACACCTTCTTAGGTACTTCTCCATTCAACGGGGCTGATGGAGACCTGTTTATCAAATACACCACCGTGTGCATTGCTTCTCTCCAGAACGTCTTGGGCAATTTTGCATGGGATAACATGCATTTGATTCTCTCAACAATGGTGCGATTCATTCGCTCAGCTACACAATTATGCTGGGGGGTTTTGGGAACCATCTGTTCATGCCATATACCCAGGGATTTGCAGTACTCGTGAAATTCACCAATGTATTCACCATCATTGTCAGTGCGGATGCACTTCAATGATCTACCTGTCTCTCTCTCGACCATAGCATGAAATAATTTAAACACACTAAAGACCTCGTCCTTAGATTTCAAAGCATAAACCCAAACCCTCCTAGATGCATCATCTATAAAAGTAATAAAATACAATGCCCCACCTAAGGTTTTTGTCCTCATAGGACCACAGACATCAGAATAAACCAAATCTAATGCATGCACTTTATTAACATGAGAAACAGATTTAACAAATGAAACTCTATGTTGTTTTCCTGATAAACAATCAAGACAGGTTTTGAGAGGCATACCCGTCACGTCTGGAAGGAGCCGCTTCCTCGCTAGTAGCTGAAGCCCTTTTTCACTCATGTGGCCTAGACGCTTGTGCCATATGTCAATAGCTAAATCTTCCGCTGCGTTCAACCCACTCTTGCATACATTGACACTTGCCTTATAAAGGGTGTAATACTTCTTTCCTCTGGCTGCGATCAACGAACCCTTGATGAGCTTCCAGCGCCCACCAGCAAACTGGCTTTCATAGTCATCATCATCCAAACTTCCCGTCGACATCAAGTTGAGGCGAAGGTCTGGAATATGCCTCACATCCCTGAGAACCAATGTGCAGCCTACATCGGTCTTCACACAAATATCACCGACCCCTATGATCTTCGATACGCCAGAATTTCTCATTTTCACGGTCTCATAGTCACCTGACTTGTAGCTTGTGAAGAAATCTCTGCATGGAGTCGTATGAAAAGAGGCTCCCGAGTCTATCACCTAGTCAGTGTCCTGACTCGTAGCCATGAGACATATATCATGATCTGTAGAAAGAATAATAACAATATTGTCATCTGAAGCGACCGCAGTGGAATCTGATTCATCTTCCTTCTCCTTTCCTTTTTCCTTTCTTGTCGTTCTTAGCCTTACAACATTCATGCTTATAGTGGCCCTTCTTACCACAATTCCAGCATTCAACATATTTTTTGTTACTCGATTTGCCTCTTGATTTATCTCGGGTCTTCCCGCCCTCCTCTTCTTTCCTCTCTCCCGTTCTTGTGTTACAAGGGCCTCTTGCTGAGTAGACCCTCGAGACTTCCTCATTGTCTCCTCATTAAAGAGACAACTGGTTACCTGTTCCATGGATATCTTTCCGTTTAGCGCGGAGTTACTTAGAGATACCACCAATGTCTCCCAACTGTCAGACAATGAACTAAGCAATAACAAAGCCTGCAATTCATCATCCAAGACCATTTTCATAGAGGAGAGTTGGTTCACTATATTGCTGACCTCATTTATGTGCTCGGCCACAGAACCACCATCCTTGAACTTGAGATTCACAAGTCGCCTTATCAGAAAATTTTTATTACCGACTGTCTTCCTCTCATACAGCCCTTCTAGTTTCAGCCATAGGCTAGTGGCTGAGGTTTCCGTAGACACATGGTGGAACAAAGAATCATCCAACCATTGTCTAATAAACCCCACCGCCTCGGTCCAACTTCTTTCAATCATCATTAGACATATCCTTGAATTTTGCTGATATGCCTAAAATTAGAGAATATAAGACCTTGCAATAAAGCAAGTCCTCTATCTTAGCCTTCCATATGGTCCAGTTAGAACCATTGAGGCTGATCATCCTTGATGAGCCACCTTCCATAATTCCAAACCGATCCTACCTGTTCAATGAACTTAGTTCTGATACCACTTTGTTGGAGGCCTTGCACAAAACCTTAGGATCTAGCCTCCTAGAACAAATCAGAATTATGGATAATAAAAGTAATGAAATAAATCAAAGGAACATCCATACACCACACAAGAGATTTTTACGTGAAAAACCCTCAAAGAGGTAAAAACCACGAGACCTTGTCCAGATCAACAATCCACTATGAAGCAGAACGTTACAACCGATCACAAGTACACCCTGCTATAATCAAACCTTCATCACTCACGCAGGAGTGGATGAATAGTAAGAGAAACAAAGAAAACGGAGAGATCTCACCTATTATAAGGATATAGAAGCGCTGAGATATAAATTGCACAGTAGAAAACCTCCACTAGCATAACCTCCCTTCTATAAGCTTCCTCTCTCTCTTTCTTTCTCTTTCTCACACCTTTGATAGCCCTCTTGTGCTTTTTATATATTTAGAAAAATCCTAGAGATTCCAATTTATAGTTTTTGGAAACTCCTTTCCGCATCCCAGTTACGAAAGGACTTGCGAAACGAAATCCGCGCAAAATCGCAGAACGAATCTACGTAGCTACGACTAGTCGTGATGAGTCCACGACCGGTCGTGAGCCACCTACGACCGGTTGTGGACCACCTACGACCGATCGAGCACTCCGAAGAAAAAACTCTCAATGTCGTTGGACTTTGAGTCTTACAATCCACGACTGGTCGAACAACGACCCACGACCGGTCGAGCAGACAGGTCGAACAACGACCCACGACCGGTCGAGCAGGGCTCTCGACCGGTCGAAGACGAGTCAAAAAATCCATCAAGTATGAAGTACCATCTGCCCACCTAAGGCCATTCATAATAATTACTTCCATAAGTTCGACCAATCTTTAGAAATGCCCTTCTCAAACCACTGCAGATCAACCAGCTGATTGGTCTATCCAACTTACTCAAATCACCATCTTTTCCTCCTGAATTGATATTTAAAAAAATTATCCAGTGCTAAATGCTAATACTCAAGTGTCAGTTACCAAGCACTTAATTCCTAGGCATGAGGTACATATGCACACGATCTGGACTATTCATTGATCGTGCCATGTCTTGTATAGACCATAGACCTCAAAATAAAAACAACACCAACATATGATTGTAGCCATCAATAAGGGATTTTACCAATGAAGTCAACCACTGTTTGGCCTTTTTCCTTACCGTCCATTTGTAGTCTGCAAGAATCTATCATGGACCAGATCACCAATTGATGTGATTCTTTACCCCATCCACACCAAGGCCAAATAGACGAAAGGAAACCATGTACATGTCCACCACATTTAAGGATATTAATGCTTTGTAGCTTAACTCAGATAATCTTGATAGCACTACATCTTTTTTTCAAGATATTTATTTCTTGTTTGACATGGAAGACACAATCCTCTTTGAGGCATGCATGCACAATGAAAATTGGATGATAAAAGATTTTTTTAAAGTACAATTTGGACATAAACATTAATTGAAAACCCATGAGATACATGTGACAGTGTTTTATGCCCGTATCGCACCCTTTGGACACGTAAACATATCGATAGTGCATTGGAAATATCACATGTATCTGGGAATGTATCAATGTATGGGAAAGTGATGGAACTTTTCAATGAAACATCAAGAGATATTAAAAGATTATTACACACTTAGAACTCAAAACACTACAAAAACAAATATGCACAATAAGTTTACATTTTACAGGGGCGTAAACTGTGTTGTCTAACAGCAGTGATGCCTCCACTCACTGGGCCGGCGTACAGGCTTTCTTCTCTTTTCCTGGCCTGGGATGTGGGCAATTTAGTGTTGTTTTTTTTCTCTCCTCCTGGCTCAGGATATGGGCTGCTATCTTTTGTCTTTCATTTTCCTTTCTTGTAATCTTTTTCACTCTGCCCAATCTAAATGGTAATATAATTATTTTTCTTGCCTTCCAACTCAAAAAAAAAAGAAAAGAAAAAAAAAAGTTTCATTCCAAAGTAGATCCCATACTTAGGAAAGAGTCAAATTATTCCCCGCACCACAACATTGATTTTTAGCATTCTCGCTCAAAGTAACAAATGGCTCTTCATGTTTCATGTGCTACACCAAAGATTCTTAATTGTTTAGATATTCATCAATGCCTCACACAGCTATAACTGTTCACTACATATCTAGAGTGCACAAAATTGCCCAATCTTCTGAAACATTCCAATCTCATTGTTTCTCTCTACAAAGTATGATTTATGATGCACTCCTCCATATCCACTGTGGAACAAGATTTTACACTTGAAACCGAAAAGTTGATTTTTACTCGATATATGTTGTATTTTTACTCCAACAAAAATCACACAGACAGAAAAATCATAAACCCATCATTAATAGGTGGCCAAAAGTTCTCATTTATCCAATAGAAGGCTAAATATTCCATTAGTAGGATTTCCAATGGGGAGTTTTGGTGCATGGGCCATTCCCATTGAGTCCCATCTTATCAACATTTTGGATGATGAAACCATAAGCCTTTTGTTAAAAATTGAAAGCCAAGACATATTATACAATCTCATGGACTAACATTATATAATACCTTGTGATTCTTTGTTTTGATTGGTGTATAATACCTCATGATTTACTATTACCAAGTAAAACAGTTTGGCCTTTCATGCGAAGAGATATTTGGCATTTTGACTGATCCAAGAAGGACATGAAACTTTTATCATAGAACACAACTGGCATTTTTATTCATGAACCACAAATCCTTTATATATATATATATATATATATATATATATATATATATATATATATATATATATATATATATATATATATATATATTATTTTTTTTTTATCAAAAGCTCTATTTGTCAGTGAACCAAATCTAGCAACCTTGGATGACCCATCACAGACATGCGCAGAGGAATGGAATGAATTTCATACATCCCTTTTCCACTCAATCCATAAACAACTTGTTAATATTGGTCATGAAAAATAATTCACAATTTGTTCTCACTAGTTTTGTTTATGATGCTTTTAGTTCTTGAATAGGCAATGGAAGTGGTGGTTTTTCAATTCTCATCAAAATTGAAAAGTTCCCATGGACTCCTCTCAAGGAAGATTGGTTAGCATAGGAGCTTCGCCAATGAAGAAGAAAGTGAAAAAGTTCTGTTGTGGCTAGAGCGAGATGTTTGCATGGAAACATGATAAAACAAGAGATGCTTAGGTTGTCTGAGTCTGATTTGATGTTATGGTACAAGAAAGCAGGCGAAAGAGAAGGCGAATATTATTGCAGAGCACTGCAATAAAGGGAAGTTTTAGAGGGTCGCAATGGCACCACACCAAGTTAACATTTCTCAAATGATGAATCATGTAAGCTATTTGAAGAGAAAGCAGGTGATATGGTTGATGACCCTACCTTGCACACCATTGGCAAGGGAGGTTGTCAAAGAATACAGCAGTTCCGCTTGCGATTACAACACTTGGAGTATTGAGAGGTGTAAGCAATTGCAGGTTGTGGAATAATGCACTATCACAGCTAAAAACATCTGCCCCAAGCAACATCAAAGGCACATGGCATGGAGGACAACGTACCAGTCTATCAAAGTAAGTACAATCATTTTTCAAGTGAGTTGAAACAAAGATTCTTGATTTGCTACCTGTTTCTTGAAGACAGATATTAATGTGGGTACAATGATCAGATGTTGGAAGGTGGCAAAGGCTTTTTAGAAGACACCAAATTTCTGGAGGAAATAATAAACAAAGGGCATACTTGGATTAAAGAACTCAAATCTTCTTCTGTTATTAGTGGGGGAAGAAGGGTGTACCTGCCTCTCTTGAGCAATTGAGCATTGTGGAATGATTGATAATTTATAGGTAACTTTTTATTGTTGTACATATTTCAGATGCATATTTTGGAATTTTCAAAATCAATTTTTAATTTGCTGTCATTTTGTGGGTAAAAAAGTTTACAAAAAAACTTTAAAAAAAAAAAAAAAAAACATAAACATAAACACTTTTGTCGAAGAATGGAATTTATCAGCTACATGTTCGATTGGTATTTTGGACCTCATATGTAATAATATGAAACTAAAATTCTATCTTATCTATGATTGAATCAATGGTTCACAATTCTAAGTCGATTGTGCATCCGAATGCAATCTCAACAAACACGAGAATTCTTTTACTAGAAATTAATATTGATGAATGAAAGTAGAGGAGAATTACCAAGCCCCATTATGAGTTAGAATTATAAAAAATTATAACTATTGGAATTGTGAGCTTCCAAAGTAGCACGCACAGTTTTGGTCATTCAATAGCTGTGTCTACATTACATGTAAAGCAGAGAATACAACTGCATCTAAAAGAGGGAAAAGAAATGACAGGGAGATATAAAAATAAAAATAAAATAGTAATAAATAAATAAATAAGATGTTTAGAAAAAATAGGGAAAAGAAAAGGATTTCCTAGCTGAAGCATATAACTAGAAAAATCTCACGTAGTCAGAAGATGATTGATTGGTCAAGAACCCACAAAAAACACTTTGGGGATACGTAAATTTGCCCACATGAGCCCATAATCAACCATCACATGGAGTAAGTTGCCCTACAATTTTATTTTATTTTTTCTACATCCAATATTCAAGTGAAGCTAAAATATGGATATGAAATACAAATAGCAATAAGAGCCAACAAGGGAATGTTACACTACAAGAAAAAGGGCCTTAGCCGACCGATGGGCCAACCCTTTGCTAGTGGCCAGTTTTAACGGCTGCCAGCATGGTCCCTATATATATATATATATATATATATATATATATATATAACCCTAACCTAAAATTCCCTCTCTCACGCGACTCTCTCTCTCTCTCTCTCTCTCTCTCTCTCTCTCTCTCTCTCTCTCCTCGGCCCTCTGCTGCAACATTAGGTATCTCTCACCGCTCGATCTACCGCACATCAAGGAGCATTCTGCTGCAACATCTCTCTCTCTCTCTCTCTCTCTCTCTCTCTCTCTCTCTCTCTCTCTCTCTCCCCTTATCTATTCATATCAATTTGGCCATTTTTTGGCATTTTTTAATCCTTTAAGTAACATTGTGCAATGATTTGTATATTGGGAATTTTTGAGTTTCGAATCCCTAATTAGGGATTTGTAGTGTCGATTCCCTAATTGTGGATTAGTGTAGAGGTGTTGTGTCTAATGGTTGGGTATTAAGGTTCAGGCTTGGGTCTGATGTATTGATAGCATCAGGTTAGCTTTGCACCATTTAAAAAAATGATGGTGACTCATCCATCTTGTATGTGGCCCTGACGTAATGCTATCCAGACCATGCAGATTGTAGGTCCCATTGTGGATGGAGCACATAACTAAAATAGCACTGATCAAACAATCATAATCATCCAATCAATGGCTAACAAAGGGATGGTTAAAAGTAAAATGGTGAGTGATCCAAATTCAAATGAAAAATAAAATGGTTTATCAACTCATCAGTTGAATGGTTTGGTAATGATCTATTTACAGTTATGTCATTGATTTTGCACGGTCTGGATTGCAGTACAACAATGCCATATGTATGTTGGAAGAGTCACCACCAGTTTTAAATAGTGTGAAACAAACATACTGGTCTAGCCCTTCTTTCTCTACATTGGACAACATTCACTCGATTGAATTAAATAATAGATTTGCAATCTTCAATTTGTATATAGAGGAAGAAAATAAAGAAAACAGAGTAACTAAAACATGAAATGTTCCTCTCTTTTTTAAAAAATAAAAATAAAATTTAAAGGATAACTAATCCAATTATGGTATGTTTCATCTAAAATAGTGGTGAAGTTGCTACTACTATCTTCATACACCATATGCTTTAGTTGTGACAGACCAAAACCTGGCAATGAAAGCAGTAACATCATCATCATTATCATCATCATCATCATCAACAACAACAAAAACAACAACAACAACAACAACAACAAGGAGGAGGAGGAGATAATTTGAACAACATTACGAAACAAATTCATTCAGCCAGTTAAGAAAGACAAGGCACACCTGACGAAATCACAAGAAGAAATGAACACATACATAGCCTACCAAGCTAGCCTTTACACATTGCAGTTCTTTGAGAACCATTCTCCCATGATGGAAGCTTGCACCACGAACCATGCATATACTACACCAGGAGATCGGGAGAACGGAACAAACTGGAACTGCCTATTGGCAGTACGTAAGTTCAAACATCAGCATCATTTAGCTGTTGAGGAAAGCTTTCAAAGAAAATGGTGAAGGCCTGTCCTACCAATTCACAAGAAGATGAAAGATTATGAAGTACAACCGAACCCCCTAAGGCCATTCATAGTAATTACTTTCAAAAGTCTTACCAATCTTTTGACTAAAAATTCTCCACTCAAACCACTGGACGTCAATCAATTGATTCGTTGATCCAACTTGCTCAAATCCCAGCTTTTCTTCCTGAATAGATGTTTGAGAAATTATACAGTGCTAAATGATAGTATCTAAGTGTTAGTTATCAAGCACTTAAATTCAAGGCATGGGGGCACACACATACACAATATCAGAACTATTCATCTATCATACCATATCTTGGACAGACTATACAAACCTTACAATAAAAATAAAACCAGCATATGATCATAGCCATCAATAAGGCATTTTATCATTGAAAGTCAACCATTTCTTGGACTTTTTGACAACTGCCCATTTGTAGTACTGAAGATTTATTTATTTATTTTTATTTTTTAATAGAAAGGTGGGAGCTCACCACCTGTAATTTTGTTAAATGGCAAAATGACTGATTTTGGAGTAGGCACGACAAAAACAAACAGGACCCACTTATTATATATATCCACAAAATAACAAGAGAAATCTAACTGAGGATCAAAAAGACAACACAACAAACTAAACCACACCCACTACCCAAAAGCGTCCAAAACTATGGAGGCTGGGCAGCAGCAAAAGGGCTCAAGAAACACCCACAATAATTCTCAGCAGCAGCCTAGACCTGCGCGCCATTCAGCCACAACCTGCAATCACACCACATCAAATAGACAGCACAGCGCCACCAGTCAAAAACAGAAACCATCTCACCTCCAACACAGGCCCTGAGAGGAGAACTCCAGCAAAATCCACATAAAAACCACATTCTCTAGCGACTCTGATTCCAAAAAACATAACATCCCGAGATTCCACTGGGCAATGAAACTTAAACAGAGCTGCGCAAAACCAAAGAAGGGCAGAGCCCCAGAAAATAAAAGGGTAAGGCCCTTAGGGGATAGCGCCACCCACATTTCCCTGAGCAAGCAGTGCCACCAATGACCCAATCCAAATGAACAACCAACAGACCAATTGTAGTCCTCAAGAATCTATCATGAGCCAAGATCACCAATTAATGTGATTTTTGGCTCCATCCACAACAGGGCCAAATAGATGAAAGGTTCATATCCTGTACATGTCTACCACCTTTAAGGATATTAAATGCTTCATGGCTTAACTCAGATAATCTTGATAGCTCTGCATCCTTTCTCAAGATATTTATATCTTGTTTGATATGAAAGACACAATCCTATTTGCGAAATGCATGCACAACAGAAAACCAGATGATAAATAGATAAATAAAAGCACTAACTGGACATAAGCATTAATTGAAAATACATGACCAGTGTTTTCAACTACTGGTATCAATGCCTGTATCACACCCTTTGAACACAAAAATATAAAAGCATTGCATAGGAAATATAGAATGTATTAGGGGAATGTATCGTTGTCCAAGCGAAAATTGGGTAAGTGATGGAACTTTTCAATGGAACTTCGAGTGATGTTAAAGGAGATATGATTACTGAAAACACTAAATAAAGACAAGTATGCATAATAAGTCTCCATTGTACAGAGGCCTAAATTATACATTGTCTAACAGAAGTGATACAATTATTTATCCAAAATGAAATAATATCATTCAAATATCCTATAATACAAGTAATACATTCAAAAACCAAAATGAAAGAGTGTGAACAATCTGTAGATCACCGTACAATCACATACGATTTCTCCACACTAATTGCATTTTAAAAGGCGAAAGTGAGAAGGTTTGGGCCCATTCTACAATCATCCCAAAACATCAAAGAAAGCCAATAGAAAATCCCCTGAATTGCCCCATGAACTTGGGCCCATTCTACAATAAGACTCTTGACTTCGGAGAATTCCCTCGTATCTTGTGTTGCCAACCAGCGAAATAGATAGTATCAGCCAACACTATCAATCTTTAAATTACTGCATGTGATCAAGTATCCTGAATGTTGTTATCTAAGCTACACAGATCAAACAAACAGTCAGGATTAAAGATGAATTATATGATCCTTAGCCCAGAAATATGCATAGGTTCTCAGATTTTCGGTTTGCACAATATAGGTCCAATATATGTCTGTCATTTAGCAATCCAAACTCAAGGAAAGGATGCTGCAATATATAAGAGTGGGATGTAGAAATCAATTCCCACATATTGGACACGCCCATATGTTGGTTTGTGGTAAATAAAAGAATATAGCTAGAAACTTAGAAGAGAGAAAATTAGTATAAGATGTATTCCCAGTTTCTCCACATATTTGTCCACATTACCAAATAGTGTCAACTTGGCCTCAGCAGACTCCAGAGCTTCTGTGCTGCCATGAAAGTTAAGGTGAATATTGCTTTCCGTTGAAGGGCAAGAGTATAATTCATAAAGATTCCCTCACCATTTTCTAGAGCAAACAAACTCAACAAAATGAAGGCTTGAGAGATCAAAATGCAAATTCTTGTTTTTCTGCAGCAGGTCCTAGCCCGATCTGAAGGTCTGGGCTATGAGGTTGAAAAGTTACTAGGAGTTCAAATTCTGCAGTGCATATCCAGGAGTCTGGAACCTCTTCCTTACTGGAACACCAATCTAATTGTATACCTAAATGACTTAGTCTGAGCATTGCAGGCAAGAGTCATTCATCATTCTAGCCCTGAATGGCAGCAGATAAGGATGCTGCAGGGAAAGGTAGACGAAGCCAGTCAAGTTACATGTCCAAGTCCAGCCAATGAGCAAAGAACCAATGTTGGATAGCCTCACGAGAACAATTCAGTAGTAGATGTCTTAGAAAAGATGGGAAGTAGCGTGGAAGGATATAGATTTGTGCGGAACATGAAGAATTTCCCCGGCGACATTAGAGGCAGTTTGCTCTTAGACCAGTCAGGTGAAACGATGGCTAAGGTTTGCAGTATATGTGATTTCTTGGCAACTTTGTGGTTGAACTTCTATTGCTGTCTCTGGTTAGCTGATGGCGAGTTATGGCATGAGTGTTTCTGTTAGATGCCATGTTTGGGTAGTTTTGCTTTTGATTTTGAGAAGTTTTGGATACCGGTGATGGTGTGGTTGCTTGTTTTGTGTTGCAGATGCTTTTTTTTTTTTAAAGGTTTTGTTCTGCTGCATTGTAGATATAGTTTTGTATTGTATCGAGGTGGGAGGGCTCTTTGTTTTCCACCTCTGAATTGATACACTCTTTTTCTCCATTTAATAAAACTTTAAGTGGCGTGCTCCCCCATTCATGAAAAATAAAGGTCATGCACTAGCCGTTCTGTCAGTTCTATGGCCTTGAGAGCATTCCCCTCCAATGCAAAATGGAAAATTGCTAATATGTCATCAAGGAAAGCAAGCAATTATCTACACCATCACCCATGCACTTTCGAATAAATATTTAACTATTTAAACAAGATAATGGTGTTGTGTTGCTTTCTCAGGAGATTTTTTTTCCTTTTCAAAATTCATGTGTGATGTATGAGGTTTAGTAAGTCCACTTGGTGATAGAGTGATTTGAAATGAAAACATTCAGCATGGAAAAGCAAATACCTATCATTATGAGGTCGAATATTCACTCTTATGAAGAAAGGAAGCTCTCTCAAATTTGCCAATTTAATTCATGTCATTGATCAAAATACTTATCATTTGGTTAATTGGAAGGATACTATCCTCAGGATGATGGTCATATAGGCATAAAGGACTTAATAATCATCAATTGGGCACTCATTGGCAAGTGGTTATGGAGGTTTGGGAACCAAGATAACTCTCCGTGGATTCAAGTAATTGTCATAAAGAATGGCATGCAGGAAGGAGGGTGATTTACAAAGGAATCCTCATATAAGGAATTTGGTTTGTTGAAGCAATGAAGGGCAGATAGGAATTCTGCGAAGGCATTTCCTTTGTCCTTTGGATAGCAAGAAAAGGTTTTGGGAAGATAATGGCATTAGGATAGTCTGTTTGCAGCACATTTCTGTAACTTATACTGGACCACCTTGGATGAGGTTAGGGACAGCATTGTGGCTGATAGCCTGTCATGCAAAGGTAATCCTAAGAATTTAACAGGACAATGATTTCCAAAGATAATTCAATCGAAAAGTACATCAATAAATATTTGCATCAGTGGAGTTATTTGATATCCTGGCAGAGTATGACAGTCATAAGCATGAACTAAGCAGTTGGAGATCCAGCATACATATAACTCGAATTAAACCATGTGAATTGTAGAACCTGCTGCAGATAGGTCATAGAACCCAAATCAGATGAGTTTGATTTTATTTTTATTTTTTTATTTTTTGGTTAAGAAAATTGAGAGCACACCACCTGTAACATTAAAAGATCTGTACAAGGCATTCAGGTGGACGCCACAAAAAGGACCTCACCTATCGCATGACACAACTCTTTCCTTTATACAGCGATGCACAAGGTCTCACATGGCTGAACCACACAGACGAAACCAGACCAAAATAGGAAAAGTACAATTCTTCCCGCCTCCCTAAGCAGGAAAAACAAAAAAAAAAAAAAAAAAAAAAAAAGCCTACCCAGTAGACCAAAAACAGGGGAGAATCAATCCTCTGAACTAGCATACATATAGGACCTCTGCCCTCAATTAATAGGAAAGAAGACATTTTACCATCTATGCGCCAATCAAACTGCAGCGAGCCAATGCAACAGAATAATTTGGTGCATTCCTTGGTAAAGCATACCTTGCCTGGAATTTTTATTTTATTATTCAATTACCATAGCATAGCCCTCCCTACGGACAGCAGACCCCATTCAAGAACTCCTTCCACATACCACGGATGATCAGATTAGCCATCCCTATAAACATCAGCCCATGACATAAAAAGATCAGAGCAGCACATCACTCCACAGCAGCTCACCCCTATCTGCAACCATCTATACTGCTACACAAGAGACCAAAAAAGAACAACAGTCTAAATATAAAAAAACATTCACACCGTGGCTATGGGCGCGCCAGTTTGCTGAAAGACAGGTTCTGAAAGTAGCAACGACTAGTTGCTTGACGCTTTATAGGAATACAACTGAAACTTGCAGCCTAACCTTCAGATGATACCAAACCACTGGAAGAACATTTCCCACCCTGATTTTCAGATGAGTCTCACTTTTTTCTTTTTTTTTTTTCTTTTTATTCAACCAAAAAAATAAATAAATTTGTATAATCATTCAGGTGGGCTCCACAAAAAGGAACAGGCCACACCTATCATCGTATAGAACCGCTGTACAACACAAAAAACTGAAAAAACTATAAAAATAAAGCACCATGACAACACTGAATATGAACTTAAAAAGGAGAGACTACATCCTTGTATTGATACACATTTGTTTGCCAAATTTGGAAAGTAGACTATTTGAATTTCAACCCTCTATTTAGAAGTAACCAACTGGCTAGGTAACATATCAGTTCCATCAAATTTTTGTTCACGACCCATGTAAAGTGGGCCCTGATTTACACAGTTCAGTTCTGGTTACCTCTTTGCCACATCACAATTTCTGTGTGCACGTGTATGAAACATCACATTTTTCCAGAGTATCAAAGTTTTCTCTTTACAACAATGGCACTTAGCTAGATTCAAGGTAGCCTAGACATATTGCCAATGAATTTGTAGTCCTTCCCCATTAACTGCTCAGGCATTGACTCAGTAAGAGTCAATTCTAATAAGAAAATGCAAACACTTATAGGAAAAATAGAAAGTGTATAAATTTCATAAATATTGTATTCAAAGGGCATATTTGTAATCACACCGGTACAGGAAGAAAAATACTTTAATGCCCTTAATATGTGAAGGCTAAATCAACTTATCAATGGTAATTTCATAATTTATAAGGGAAATTATGTAATTTCATAAGGGCAATGAAAGAAGACTTACCTTTGAGTAGTATACATTGCCTCTTCTGAAATTTATACACTACAACCTTGGACAGGGGATTTTTAACGAGAGCAGACTGTTTTAAGTTAGAGGGAGGTGCATTTAGATGGAATCCTTGTTTTACAAGGAACCTAATGGAAACAGAAATTCAGGAGTTTGTCATACTACAAGAAGAATTAAAAAATAATAATAATTATAATAAAATAAAATAAAAAACAACGTTGTTTCTATATCGGGGAAGAGAGATAGGTGGAGATGGGAGTTGGATTCTAATGGGACCTTAACAGTAAGGCTTTTAATCATGAATTAGATGCACACATTTGGCAATTTCCAAGGGTGCCAAGAAAGGTGTCTATTTTTTGGATTGTTTGTTGTGGAAGGAAAATTTGTCAATGTTGATGAACTCTGGAAAAGAATGATGATTATCATAAATGGCTGCATCTTATGTCTAAAAGTATCATTATGTTTCTCCATTGTGAATTTCATATGTTACATGGAGGGTTCTCGGGACCTTTGGGATGCATTGGGTTATGCCAAAGTTGGTTTAGTATCTATTCCAGGTCCAGAGGGTATCACATTCAATAAAGGGAAAGCTACCCAGTGGTGTTTGCTGATCCTAGCCACACTTCGGTAGGAATGACTTCTCATCCATCCTATCACAAGATCGCTATAAATTATTTTTTTCAATATTATGAATTAAACAATTTGGCCACATTTTGGTGTCCCTGCATTTGCCACATCAACCGATGGACAACCTAATAAATGGACTGGCCTTATTTTGGGGAGGACAAATTTTTTTTTTCGAAAGAGTGATTGTATTACATATCAACGGAAGCCCAAGGCCATATAGAGCTAGAACTAATTCGGGTCAGGCCAGCGACAAAAAGAGGTGGCCCACCTATCCCGTGAGCAAAAGGAAAGAAAAACTAACACCTTGAGAGGACTAGAGCCAAAACCTACTCTGTCCAGGAACATATGACCCTTGATGGTAGTGGGAAGGGACTCCTTAGATCTGAAAACCGTCACCAATTGGGACTCGCTCCCTAGTCTGGCTAGCCCATCTGCCACCACGTTGGTTTCCCTAGGCGTATGAGAGATATGAACCTCCAAGGTACGTCTAAGAGCATCAATCCTTCTCCTCCAGTACCACAAGGGCCAGGACCCATTTGCCTCCTTGGCGAGGGCCACAACCGCTGTACTAGAGTTGTTGAATATCTCCACTCTCGAGAACCCAAGATGAGCACATTGTTCGATGCCATCCAGAATCGCCCTAATTTCCGCCCTCGTGTTAGAATCTCTCCCATACCCAAAAGTGAAAGTAAAGAGGAACTCCCCATTACTGTCTCTTCCCACTCCACCCCCTCCAGAAGGGCCCAGGTTCCCCCTCGCCGATCCATCAACATTCACTTTGACCTAGCCCTGAGGTGGCCTCGACCAATTGACAATAGGGCTGTTCACGAGTCGAGCTAGCTCGACTTGGCTCGAGTCAGCTCGGATTGACTCGGCTTGAATGGCCGACTTGGGCGGAGTCAAGCCGATTTTTTGTAGCTCGAGTTGAGTTTGAGCCGAGTTCGACCAGGGGGCATTTCAACTCGACTCGAAGCTTGAACTCGAGCTCGACTCGACTTGTTTAATAAGCATATTAATTTATTAAATATTATATATAAGTCACTCAAACACCCGACCCCACCCAGCCCTAGCAAGCAATCCCTTTCCCTTTCTTCTCTCTCTACCCGCCGCACGGCCCCCCGGTGCCCGACCAATAGAAATCTATCGGACCACCACCACCAGCGCATGACCAGCACGCTGCCTGCCCACTCGATCTCGCCGAGGAAGAAGACTACACAGCCATGCGCCCATTCCCAACTCGGTTAGCACTTACTTGTCTCCTGGCACATCCATGCCTTTATTTTAAGAAATTATTCTTTGCTTTTTTTGTTTTTTGTTTTGTTTGGTTTTCCCATCTCATAGTTTCCAAATCATCCTCTTTTTTGCCTTTTTTTTCCAAATCATCTAATGCAACCATGATTCAGATTTGGACACGGTTGAGCAATTAGAAATGGATTAGGAGGATGAACGGCTGCTCTTGTTACAACACCAGGACCCTATAACAAGGAGCTGGAAAGGCAATAAGGATTTTGAGAAAAAATGAAATTGGGTTTTTATTGAAAGTTAGACTTGAGGAATTATACGGTTGGATAGTTGGTTTTTAAAAGTGGGGCCCATGGTTTGACGGTCCAGATTATTTTTATCTAGTCTGGTGGTGGATGGGCCACAACATAAGAATCTCCTTGGGAGAATCCTACCATTACTGGCTACAGATAGTTTAGAAAGGGTGAAAAGATCACATGCATGCGTTTGAGCTGTGGACCCCATTCATGATGTGTATGTAGAATCCGATCCATTCAACAGGTGAGATTCTTCATGGGGCACCATGCATGCTAAGAATCATCTCCATCAAAATCTTGGGTGGGCCACACCAAAGGAAGCTGTGTAGAATCATACCTACATCCTACATGTTCACTTGTTGTGTCCGAGTTCCAGTGGGTCCCTTGATCCTTGTGGGGCATACCTGATGACTGAGTTGGATGACATATACACAACAGGTGGACCCCACATTCCACCTGGAAGTTGCTATGGTGGGTGTCTTCCCCCCAACATTCCTTTTGGTGTGGCCCACTTAAGTTATGAATCAGGTTGGATTGATCTAGGCCTAATGCTGGGGCACATTAATGGACAGGTCAGATGGCAATCACACATCATGATGGGCCCCACACAGCTCAAACGTATGATAATTAACATGTTTCAAATGCATGTGTGATATGAGACATTTAATTTGTATTTTTTTGCCAAAAATTTAATAAGTTAACATATGAAAAAGCTCAAGCTCGTATCGAGGTAAACTCTACTCAACTCAAACCAATAGCTCGACTCGAACTCGACTTGACAACTTTGGCAAACAAGCCAAGCTTCAATGTTGAGCTTGAGCTCGAACTCAAGTACAGCATGGACAAGCCGAGCCGAGCTGGGCCCACCTCGACTCGGCTCGATGCCCACCCCTACTTGACAGTAGAAGGAATGGGCTGCTTGGGCACGGTGATGCTAATCCCAAGCATCTCAAGCGAGAGGCGCATAGGAAGACTAAGGGATTTAGTCCTCGGAAGACCATCAACCGTAAGTCTTACCCATCGGAGCATGTTCCCGATGATCCGCGATGAAAGCATTCCTTGACTATCAAAATGCGCCTTGTTTCTAGCCATCCGCAACTCCCAGAGGATGAATGATGGGATCGACCCTTTGAGGTGGGGGAGAGTCCTCAAGGTCGGCGAGGATGCCCACCAACAAGCAGCAACGGATGGTGCAGAGCTTGGCCCCACTGGACGCATGTTACAGGCCCTATTGAAGAAACCCCAAACTTGGATAGCCGTTTGACTATTCGCAAAAATGTGGTCCACCGATTCGAGGTGCGGGGAAAGAGGACAGCAAACGCACATTGACGCCAGGCTAACCCCTTTTTTCTGCACTGCCACCTCAACCGGTAGTGCCCCGTGGAGAATTTTCCAGGATAGGAGGGATATTTTAGGCAGAAGCTTGGCATGCCAAACCCATTTAGCCCAAACTTTTTGATCGGCTCTTGGCCTTATGGACTGCCAAGCCTGACCCACAGCGAGCTCCCCATTGACTGAATCTAACCATATGCACCTGTCTTCCATTGGAGATGTACAGAAACCTTCCTTCAAAACATGGTCGACCACCTGCTGAGGGAGAATACTCTTAGCTACGTCCAGCAACTTCCAACCAGTGGGGCCGATGAGGTCTTTCACGGCAGCAGCAGAACGCCCTGCAGGAACTGGACGCAGACAGTAAGTGCTGAGGGGGCCCAGCCCCGACCAATCATCTTCCCAGAATATGATATTTCCTCTGCCGATAAGCCACCTCGTGCGCTCAGCCACCGCAGGAACAACTTTAGTAGGAAACACCTGATGGACAGCTTAAACCTCAAACCAATTTGCCATGTTGGCACATGTAGAGCCATCTAGATGGGCTTCCAAGTACATGCGCATGGGCTTAGCGAAGCTCTTGATGTAATGTATCCCGTGTCGGACACATGCCACACGGTCAATCTGGAAAACCTGATATCTTGTCATTCGATTCAAGTATTCTTGTATGTAATAAAAATGACTTTGCATATCCATATGTGTTCGATTACTCTTATCAGGTTATCCAGGATTTTCGTGTCCATCACATGCTCTGTTAGACACCTGTATGAGCTTCTGTCTTAAGCTCCTAATTGTGCACAAGTTAGGAGAAGAGAATGTTTTGGACATCATTCTGGCTGATAGCCTGTCATGCAAAGGCCATCCTCAAAATTTAACAGGACAATGCCCACCAAAAGATAATTCAATTGAATAGTACATAATGAATATTTGCATCAGTGGAGTTATTTGATACCCTGGCAGAGTATGGTACGCTTAAGCATGAACGCAATGGCCGGAGATAAGGCATATATGTAACTCAGATTAAACAACGTGACTTGTAGGATCCACTGCAGATAGGGGCGTCATAGCCCTCAAAATCAGAATGGTTGGATTATTTATTTATTTATTTATTTAAGAAAGGTGAGAACACACCACCATTCAGGTGGGCACCACAAAAAGAAGTGGACCTCAGCCATCGGATGACACAACCCTTTCTTCTTTCCACACAGCCAAAACTAGACCAAAAAAGGAAAAGTACGATTCTTCCAGCCTGCCTAATCAAAACCCAAAAAAAAAATTAAAATTAAAATTTAAAATAATTTTTTAAAAAAAAAAAAAGAAAAGAAAAAAAAAAGAAAAAGAAAAAGCAAACAACCAGCCTACCCAGTAGACCAAGCAGGGAAGAGTCAGAACTAGCATGCACATAGGTCTTATTCCTCAATTAATAAGAACGAAGACATTTTGCCATGCATGTGCCAATCAAATTGCAGAGAGCCAACACAATAATTTGGTGCATTCCTTGGTAAAACATACCTTACTTGGAAATTCCTTTTTAAACCCCGATGATCATAGCATAGCCATCCCTACACACAGCAGACCCCATTCATGAAGTCTTTCCACATACAACAGATTATCAGATTAGACATCCCTACAAACAGCAGCCCATTCACATCACAGACAAAGAACAGAGCAGCACATCTCTGCAACCATCCATACTGCTCCATAGCAGAACAAAAAAGAACAACGGTCTGAACAAAAACCATTCGCATCATGTCCAAGGGTGTGCGAATATGCTGAAAGACAGGTCCTATTTTCTTGTACATACATTATGCATCTGCATTAAACAACTTCAACCCTATCATAACTTACGTAACCTATTTTCTTGCTATTATTGTCTCAAAATCAATGGTTACTTCATTTAGCATATGTAAGAGCTCATGATATATCACAACTTGAAATGTAATAAAAACAGAAGATTAAAAAAAAAAAAAAAAAACTTTTCAATTATATGCTTTTTATCTCTTCTACTGAAATTTACAAAATCCTCTAAATCTTTATAGATATCAATGTGAATGTTTACACAATATTTATACCCAATTACAAATCAAACTAAATATCAAGTTACTGGCAAGTTTCCTAGTGACTTGACTCAAAATTGTCTGGTTAAGTTGACTCAGCCAAGTTTTAAGGTGCCCTAGAGAGTTTAGAACTATGCTTGGGTTCCAAATGAGCCTCAAGTTGATAAATTTAATTAGGTTGGTTCCAAACTTACCAACTTTGGCAACACTTGAATTCCTTTTTATTTTTTGGTTTAATGTTAGATGAAGCCATCCTAAGCTAAATTAAATATTTATATCATGAAAGAAATGTCATTTGATGATTTTACCAGACAAGGTGTACTGTGTGACAGTACCATAACACTTCAAGATCATTGTAGATAGAGGTCCGAGTTCAAGCATGGCCTTTCATCAATACAACCTAGTCCATTCCCACTTTGCCCAGTAGAAAAGCATCAAGTTCCAATCCGAATCCATCCGGCTAGCCAAGTTCCCATTCCTACATAGTTAAACAAGCTTCTCTTGTTGGGTATTTATGCATGCATATCCATACACCTGCCTAACAAGCTACTCTTGGGCCTCAAAATTCATGCACAAGCCCACACAACAAGCCTTTAACCTTAGCCAAAAACCAGCCAAAGTAAGTTGGACGCAGACCATGCATGGATTATACAAGTAAAAATCAGGTTGTAACTAGAGCTATGTGTTCTACCAAATTAATAATTGAGTTCTACAGTAACCCCAAGTCCAGATAGCTTGGGGCTGGGTTTGGACTACGGCTGCAACTTGGGTATGGGTCAACCCAAAACCAATTGATCCAACCCGAGTTCAGGTTGGGCTGGGTCTGGTTGTCCAGGTCCTCGGGCTGGGTTTGCATTAAGGAAATTCGGTTTGGGTTAAGTTGGGTTGAGTACCTTGTGCTGGAATTATTGTTTAGTTCAGTTGGGGTTTAAGTCCTCTTAAGGTCAGGTTGGGCTTAAGTTTGACCCTCAACCTGATCCAACCTGCCAATCTAGTTTGGACCTATCCTAGATGCGCCCGGGTTGATCTTGTGTACCAGAGCTGAGGCCACCGACTAATTGGATCATATTTGTGTTTGCAGTCTCAAGGCCTATGCCAGCCTGACCTATTGAGCATTTGTGGACCGGAGCCTGATTTATAAAATCATGATTTTTGGCTGGGCTAGCAATAAGATACTTAGCTCTTGCACTGGAATCCACGTGCTTCAGCTTAGCGGAGTTGCACCTATTGGCAACTCTAATGCGCAGTACGTGTAAATTGATCTTGAGCATTAGATATTCATTATTGATGTCTAATGTTTTGTATTCATGTAGTTCACCTTAGCTGTGGTAAAATGTATTAAGTTTTTCATTTCCAGATAAAGGGATGAGATCTTGCACACATTAGCAACATGGTTGTGTAGGGCACTTGCGTTTTAATTTGAGCACATTAATGAATGCGAATAAGTTCCTTTCTCTTGTAATTCGTTTTCCGCCTGTTGGGCCTAATGCATAGGGCTGAAAGTCGGGCAGGTTGGGGCTCAACTCTAGCCCAACCCAAGGTTCCTATACCTCAACCCTAGCCCAACCCAATCCAACCTTATCTCGGGTTGAAAATTCTCAACCCAAGCCCAACCCAAGCGGGTTCGGTCGGGTTGGTCAGGTTGATATATGTTAATATTTTCATTTTTACATTAATTTATTATATTTTCAATTTCAGTTTTATTTTTTATACCTATAATTTTATTAATTATATATGTAGTTATTTATCATAAAGAACATTTTTTCTAAACAAACAAGCTAAAATATAGGACAACTACTCCTTTAAAGTTGTATTGTGTATCAAGCAATCTATTTGAGAGAGAGAAATCTGGTATCTTTTGTTAGATTGAGTCATCGGAAATGACGTGGACCGAAAAACCCTGACAGCATTGGAATTTCCCGTGCCTTCAACACGCACGATCCACACTCAATTATAATTAACTTATAAGGAACTTATATATTGATCGGGTTCGGGTTGAGTCTGGCAACCCAAGATCTCAACCTGAGCTCAACCCAAGTTTTATCAGGTTGACATTTGTATGGCCCAAGCTTGAGACCAAACCTAATACATCCTGTCCAAGCTCAACCCAATGTCAGGTCAGTCGGGTTGAACCCGCCCAACTTTCAGCCCTACTAATGTGCAGGATCCGGTGATCTAGACCATTTACCCTTGAGTCCCAGTAGGGACGAGGTGTGCTGCAGAAATCTTCTATATTTAACAATCCTACCGCTCAATCCTTGGACCATCTTTTGTTGAATGTGAACAGTTAGTCATTCTCCCATAACGGTCATTTTCTAGGCCATTGATCGATGGGTCAGTATCATCCAATCTACAAAGTTTTTGAGTGGTCTATGATGAATCCACAAGATCAACGGTTTGGATCACGGAACTCCAGCGGATGAATAGCATTCGACCCTGGGAAATTATTCAGCTCCTGATGCGGAATGCCGTTACTTTTGAATAAGGAAAGAAACGAGGAAGAAAGGAATGCCATCACTCTATACCCACGAAATTCCAAAGGAAAGAGAGTGGGCCATTGATACGCGTTCACAAACCAAGTGTGCATGAGTCCGCATTTGAAACAATCCAAACCGGCCAAAATATGTCTGTCCTCAGATGGTGCATTTCTATCAATTAAATCCAAGCCTCAGCCTAATAGGCATTTGCTTTATGAATTTGGACGGTTGGATTTTATTCATGTTAGGCTCTTTTTTTTTTTTTTCACAACTTCTCTAACAGTAAGATTTAGCACGGTTTTGATAAAAATAAATAAATAAATAATCACAAACCAATAATAATGTTTGCATACGCTGCCACTCGCCAATGGCTTGTGGTCCTTGCGCTGTGAGCCCCACTATGATGTATGTGTTTCATCCACTCTGTCTATCCATTGTTTTTGGATCATTTTAGGATATGAGCCAAAAATGTGATAGATCTAAGTCTCAAGTGGACCACATCACAACAAACGGTGTTGATTGAATGCCACCATTAAAAACTTCTTGCGGCCCATAAAAGTTTTGCATCAAGCTGATATTTGGATTTATTATTATTTTTTTTCTGTATGTATGCCCTAATCAGCAGATTGGATGTCAAATAAACATTGCGGTGTGCCCTAGGAGGTTTCTAACGGTGGACATTCAATCACTACGTGTACGTGTGGTGTTTTTGAGATTTAGATCCGCCTCATTTTCAGCTTAAAGCCCTAAAATGACCTGAAAAAATGAATAAATGACGTGGAATTACAACAAAAATCACGGTGGGCCCGGAGCACCACTAGCCAACCGGTTATTGGCAGCGTCACTACCCAAACCGCGTCCCATAGGTCCCGGCACCATTCAACGGCAGAGGACTAACATGACGCTCAGGTAGACCCTGACGGACGCGGCTTTAGTGGATCCTCCCATTCACAGGAGAAATTGGCCACTGTAGATGCCTCCTCCAACCGAGCGTCTTTTCAAAGTGTTTTCAAACTTTCCTTTTTAAAAGGGAACCATTTTATACGGACACACTATTTACATAGGAAAATACCCTTAGAAAAGTAAAGTTAGGGAGCTCTTTGAAAAGACGCCGGGTGAGAGGTCGCCTCTACGGTGGTCAATTTCTCGATTCACAAAGGTCAGTGTATTACTGACGAGAATGAGCTAAAATTCGATGCAGATTCAATTCTCAAATAGACTACACCATACGAAACAGTGGTAATTGAACGCAACATTAAAAACTTATTAGAGCTAAGAGAATGTTTATTTTCCATCCAATCTGTTGATCCACTTAAGATTTGGATTTACTTTAATTTTGATCTCATACCCTAAAATTATCTTTAAAAAAAAATAAAATGAATGGCATAAATATACCACAAATACATCACAGTGGGTGCAACAGTCAGGGATCAAAGGACCTCGGTGGATTCCTGGATCCGCCGAAGCGGCATCCGCATTTGACACATGAAACAGTTGACGTCCCATATATCAACTCTTATTTAATAAATAGTGAAGCACTCTGTTTCCATATGTGGCGGGGTCTCCACTATTTTCTGTTGAAAACTTCTCATGAAAATAATAGAAAATAGTCATTGATGATTATTATGTATTATTGATTTCTTTCATTTTTTGTATATATTGCCAAACGCTATTAATATCATCTAATCCAATAGTTAGATAATCAAATAATTAACAGTAGATTTCAGTCCATGACACTTAAAGTGGACCATTTTAGTTTAAGATACTTGCATGCCAAATTGGCAGCCTATGAAATAATTTCCAAATGCTTGTGTAGCATCCATCGTGCTCTGTCAGAGTATCCAATTTTTTGTTGGTAGGCATCTTATGATGGCTTGCAAAAGTTTAAAATAAACTTCGCTATAAAGCAAAAGAGAAGGCGTTACTTTCATATTAAGATTGACCGAAGGAACTTCTTCTTTATCAACTCACCAAGCAAAGGACAGTATATCTTTCTCTACTAGGCTTTGGTTATTATATAACTAATGAAAGCTAAGGAAATGAGTAATCTTGAGAGAGAGAGAGAGAGAGAGAGAGAGAGGTGAGCTTCTGCTTAGAATTGGATTGCTGAAGGTTATTGCGGTTGTTGATCACCCAGCAAATTAAGGTACGCTCGATCCCTCCGGTGGTCTTATTGTTAGTGATGAGGTAAGGAGATTATGTACCTGACCCCGAATCACTAGTATGTGTCACCCTCGGCCCAAATGAACAGATGTTGTGATGATCAGAACCGTCCATTCTCTTGGGAATCATTTCTAAGGCCAACTTCTCTAATTATATCAATGCTAATATGATGATCTTGACCCATTAGTTTCAATATTCTGAGTCTGAACCGCTGAAAAAAAAAATTCAGCAGTCATCCACATCCAGCTTAATGTATATGACAATCAGCATCATCCTTTTCTTACCATGACCCATCTCATATACATAACATGGACCATCCAGATGGCTATAATATCTCTTCCTACGGGCCACATTAAAGCGAGGCATGCTAGTGATCATGAGTTGCTGTGCTTTACTAGAAGTGCACCTGTTCAAGTATGCCATGATTATGTACAATGTAAATAGATTTTTTGGGATTTTTAGTATAGATTTAAAAGATTCTATAATTTTATGTTTCTCATTATTATATATCGCATGCATAGTTTACTCTTAGACAGTTGAGTTGGTAGGGCTATTTGGATAGCTTGTTATAGATCTACCTGTAGATTATAAAAGTAGTGCATTGTACAATAAGGATTAAGCTAATGAATGGTGTTTGGAACACGCATTAATCATTGTAATCTTAAGAGGCCATGCACGCATGATGAATTATTTTCTTAATTTATAAAAATTTAATTAGTATGGTAAGTTTTAGTCATTCTTTTGGGTCACTCTCTTCACTCTCCCTCACCTTTCTCCCCATCTCACCTCTCTTATCTTTCTCATTTCCCCTCTGTCTCACCCTCTCCCCGGTGGACCCCACATCATGTATTCTCCAAACTAATGATCGATTATTATTATTATTATATAATCAATATGCACTGTTTTTTTTTTTTTTTTCATCCACAATCCTATGGTTAATTAAGATAACTACTCTAATGGCTTTTAATAGAGATTGGCAATCCAAGATCAGGCTAAACTTGATGAGATCAGAGACGAATGGTCTTTTTAGGCTAAAATTAGAGATAAATATCTAATTGCACCAATATTAAAAATCAAACAGTCTGACCTATAGATGAAATTGGAGATAATGGTCCCAATTAGGCAGATTTTGAAGTTCAATAGATTGGGCTAATCTTGGAGATGAATGGATAAATGGGCCAATAATAAAAATGAACAATATGTTGGACCAAAATTTCAAACGAATGGTCCAATTGGGCTGGTAATGGAGATCAACAATTATTCAATTGGGTGGATACTAAAGACCAACAACTTGATTGAATTGAATTCCAATGAGGAATGGTTCGATTCGAATGATATCAAAGTTGAATAGATTGATAAGGCTAAAATTGAAGATCAAAGTTTTAGCAATCTAATGAGGTCAAAGTTGAAGATGAATGGTATGAGTGAACCTATATTGAAGATCAATAGACTGACCTGACCAATGTTGAAGATGAATTCTCTGATTTTAATGATACCTTAAAGTGCCACACATGTACATTATGTCACATTTACAACTTGTGCTAGCTAGTAATCACCTTTTAGTGACCTACATTTGAATGTGCTATATACATGTCAATATTATCATGTGAAAATGTGCCTCCCTTATTTTCAAACGCCTTGTTTGCACCTGTGTTGGTGTGTCAACGAAGACCAATAGAAAGCCACCACATGTTGGCACTACCTACAAAGGATGGACAAAATCCAGCTAGTGTACCGAGTATATCTTGCATCATATATCCTTCATATTGGAAACCTCACCTACAAACAGCAGGATGGCATAGGGCCGCACACGTCTACAGAAAGACACTTAGTCCTAACACAAGCAACACTTGTGGTCAAACTAGTGTGCTAGGGAAGTATATAAAGACCCACTGGGATAACGATCTTAATGCAATTTGGATACGCTCAGCGAGGCCATATTACACATTTAGTGCTCTCATAGTGGTTATGGAGGTCCAAGAAGTAAATTCTTTTCAAAATAAAAGAAAATTAATCAAAGACAACGTAAGGAATCCAAATATAATAAGATTGATCCCATTACGTTCATGAATCTGTGCAGTTATGTTGGCAAGGGAGATGAAAATGGTTTGATCCTATAACCTTCGAATATCTCTTTAGGTATGCTGGGAAGATTGAAAAATGGTTTCATACCATAAACGTCCCAGATTCGCCAAGGATCATGGACCAACTACGAAACCATGAAGGGTCCTAAGCTATATGAGGAGCACGTGATGAAGATCTTGGGGCACAAGCCAAACACAATCTTTCAACATAGTGCCACACTATTTATCTCAGTTTAACTTTTAGACCCATCCACTTTTGTTTAGCCACGTGCAAAATATTCGGAGTTTAGGTTAGCTCAAATCATTATTGTCCAGCGTCATTGCTACAGTATGCATGGGAATAGTATAAATATCCTTGGAACCTTGATCAAATGATTCCTTACTTGGGAGATCACAGCCAGTCACATTTTGTTGACCATATGTATTTTTTGCATTATTGAGAAATACAAGGTCCACAATTAATGATGAAAGAAAAGTATTTAGCGCAAGGCAAAAAGCACCCATTCCAAAGGACTAACCCCTCCCCTTCTAAATCGCCTGATCACTGTAGCAATCAGTGGTTGGGAAGGCGATTAATCCCATAGATTCAGTCTTAATAGGTGTATCTATGCGCCAGGGGATACTGGTGTTCAATCAAACTTGAGTCGAGTATGACTTTGGCACACCCTCACTATCCTAACCACACATGTTTGATCGAATATGAGCATTTATTAACATGTGTGGTCTCATGTTTGATTGACTAAAAACACACTATAAACATGCCACATGCACCACTGAGCCACATTTGCCACTTGGGTGTCATCCATCTTTATGCACTTAACAAGTAAGGGTCGTTGTCATAGTGACCACTCTAATTCCCCACCATTTCTTGGCCTAGGAATTTCCCATGGGACTTTTACGCTTTGATCTTTTTTCTCGTAGTATAATCAATAAAATCTCATGGAAAATAAAATATTAGAAGATATTATTATTACTAACTACTTTTAAAAATACAAATATATAACTATAAATTGTATTATATAAACTTCTATATAGCTTTTAGGTTATTAACATAATAACTTCATGATAAAATTATAAGAAATTAGAACTTGCAAAGGTTTTGAACGTCACGACATTATTGATAATATCATGATGACTAAAAATTAGAAATTGTTGGACACAACCAATTAACCCACTATAAAAACGGATATATACAGGCACATGTACAGGGATGGGACCCATAATAAAAGAGGTAAAATCATTGTTTCATACAAGAAATATTTACTTTTCACGGTAAGACCCACCATATAGCATATGTAGAACTCACTTGGTCCATCATGTTTTATCATCAATTCCTTGACACTTTGAATTTCAACACCGGTATTATAACTACATGTTTTTTTGTCAAGTTCATCTTCAACGATATCGTCAACTTGTTAATCTTATTAATTAATAAATTAGTTTTAAATATTATTTGAAATTTTCAATTTAATTTCTCTCACGACTTTAATTTTGAAAACTTTTTGTCTTTCTACATCGAATCTTTATTAAAAATTATATTTCAACTAATCACTAATTTGTGAGTAGTAGATCCCATAATCTTATACCCCTTTCGTTCCATCTGCATAACCAAGAAAAATACGCTTTCTAGAACTTGCATCCAGTTTAGTCATTTACTCTTTGAAAATTTATGCCTAAGTGGCCAAAACTATGAAAGAATGAATAATTAACAACTTTTTCAGGCTATAATTAGGGACCCCTTTTGTCCACTTGTCTCAACTGGTCGTGGGGTTCGCTCAACCGATCGTAGTTACGCAGATTCATTTCCGAATTTGATGCGAACTGCGCATTTCTATGTCGCCTTTCGCAAGAGAGCGAAAGGGAAGTTGCCAAAACTATAAATTGGGGTCTCTAGGGCTAGTCTAGGGTTAAGGTGAATATTGGGAAATATTTCTAAGGTGTGGACAAAGGATTTTCTATGTACTTCCAAGGGAGAGGTTAGTATATTGCTTTGTAATCTTCGTTCTTCATAGTGGAAGTTTGCATCCGTGATTTTTTACCCTAGTTTGAGATTTTTTCACGTATATCTTGTCTTGTGGTTTGTTTGGATTACTTTGATTTGTTTCTAGTTTACATTTCTTCATGTTTATCATTTGTGAGTGAGGCCTGAGATTGGATCTAGGCTCACTGCGTTGTTGGCGTGCTGTGCAACATAACAATCCCAAATAAATGGTTGTTTTGACTCTTTATTAAAAGAGAAAATTAGATATGATTTCCTTATGGAATGCAAACTAAAGGAGGGAAGAGAGAGTTTTTCTATGAGACTCTTTAATAAGCAACAGGGACATAGTCGACTTCATATTAGGATATGGACGATATGGATGACTGTCGAGATTTAGAATTAAATCATCCTATAAAATTTGGCATCGAATAGAGAAGAAGAGCAACACTTTCTTCATCGTCATTTTTAAAATTGATCATCGTCATCTAGTAATTAGGGTGTTAAACCCATTTAAGTGTTCTTGTAAAGAGGATCCTTCATTCATGTTCAAGTTATATAGTTGTCATCGAAGAAAGATCTTCTTTTACATCGATTTCTATTTATATAGGTTTTATAATTTGTCCCACAAATTTTTTGCAGTAGTTGGATTAAACATCATAAACAAATCGAATTATTAAAGTAGAACAATCCTAAGGCTGGAAATGGGAGAAGAAGAACAAAGACCACACTTAATATTGTGTATAGGGGTGTGGTAGTGTACAAATGGCATCTGGTGTAGGAAAAAGATTTGTTATAGCTAATTGATTTTCTCCTCGAATATCTTGTGTTTTATATCTATACACTTCATTTCTTTTTCTTCATTCACAATTGCACGACTTCCTTAACTAAAACTGTGTTCATCTTCAGTTTCTATAACGCGTAATTAAATCCATTGAAATTCAACACTTCAAATCTAGTAGAACTTGATCTATCCATCTAAAAAATAATTGCAACACAAACAACAATACCAAATGTTTATTAAAAGGATTCTCAACTTTCAGCTCTAATACTAATCATTGTGAAAAACACACAGGCAAATAATCGATAAAGGTTAAACAAAAAATCCAAAGGGACAAAAGAAAAAAAAAAGACAAGGGGTGTAGGCATTTATGTGGTTCAGCAACATGCCTGCTCCACAAGGTAGCAATATGGAGCTTTCTTCTTCATTAAAAAAATAAAATAAACTCTGAAGTACAAGACTTATCTCACTCCCACTCTTCCTATGTACAAGAACTTTCACCAAGGAACATCTCCAAACATGATTTAATAGAATACCTCTCTCTAATTTGTTCCATCTTATATAGACAACGAGAGAGAGCACACACCAAAGTCCTATCTAAGCTTGGGTTCATTCATCACTCAAAAGAGAAAAAGACATCTCCTACTAGGAGATGTCATTTTACTAATGTGATACTAAGAGCTGCATAAAAATGTGTTTACAGTTTTGGTCCAGGTCTTTGTTTTTCTTTAAAATAGGACCAGAATAATCCATAATACCTGTTTTAAAGAACACTATAAAACATTCAAGCTTTTGGGGCCTACAATGTTGTATAATATTTTCACTTCGTCCATCATGTTCTATCCTCAATTCTAGAACCTTAGGCAAAAACTCAATAAGAACTTCATCTCAGGAAGCATACAAATTTAATGGAATATAGTATAATACAATTTGATCATGGGACCCATTCCAAGAATCCTAATTTATAATAACATCAAATTTCTACAACACGATAATATATAAACAATTGAGATCATGCTTGCATGCAATGTGCACATATATATAAGACATATATAATGTCAATCTATCAATGTTAACCTCTTAAACTAAGGAGTCTCTACTTGATCTATCTTAAAATTGGAAAATCAAGATAGTCCAACATCTAATATCCTATAAGGTGTTAAGGAAGAAATATAAAATCTACAAAAGTGAAAGACATGTGCGGATAATAGAAGTGGATGGAGTGGATCTCCGTTCTCTTAAACTTTATCTCATTTTCCTTACACTCACACGTCGCATGGGGTGGGGATGTCCAGGGCTAGTATTTCCTCCCCTCTAGGATGAGATCATCTAAATAAGGAGGGGCTATGGTTTTAAGTGTGCACTAGATATGATACTCTGCCATCCTACATATTTCGATATAACCTATTATGAAAGAAGGCTATCAATTCGTCTCATCCATCACACACTCATGATTCAATTCCTCAACTACCACGACGTATATACTAATGATCAGATGCCATGCCAATTAGAAGTAGACCATCGGATATAGGCCATTTGGTTATCATCAAGTGCGACCAAAATAGTTTTAACGATTAAAATGAAACTTAAACTGTTAAAAACATTTGAAATTTTTATAAAAACATTCATAGTGTTTGGCCTAGTAAAAAACCACTTGATGATCCATCCAGATATAAGCCATAAACATGTCTATGGATAAACTCGTGGAACCATTGTTACCCCATGTAAGAATCAATGGCTCTTAATAGAAATGCCTAGCTATGTCCACTTTATTGGCTCATACAAGGACCTTATTGGAAGTGTCAAAGCCAACCATTCAAGCTAATGACCCTTACATGTTCTTTGGTCTAAGGATCAAATCATCTTTCATGCATCATCATTTTGTAATCTCACGATCACAATCCAAGCTAATGGGCCCCTAAACTATTGACATAATCTCAATTCACCAATGTGAGTGACCAATGGTTTGAACTTAGATGTTTTATTCATAACACACTCACACTCTTGTGCAAGATAAGGGGAATGTATAAACTGACACCAAGTGATCGAACCCAATGGTTAACAATCCCAAGTGTAGGGTTGCGATGCAGTAATAACTCGGTGAGACCAATGCAATCTATAGGAAAATTGGTGGGACACACAATTAGAATTAATCAGGTTATCTGAATTTTTAATACAACAAAGTGGAAAAGGTTTAAAACAATAAAAAATAAATAAATAAATTGACTAAATATCCAGGAATCCAAATCAATAGACTTAAACGTAACTCATCTTCTCAAATTGATAACTCCACTAAAACTATATTCCAATCTGTTCTTGTCAGAAGATAACGTAGTAATATCAATCATAATCATCTAACATAGATTAGAATCATAATATGTTTGATCTCTCATGAAGATATAGGGAATCAATTGAAGGGAATCAAAATCATCCATTATACTCGGAAGTGACAATGGATCAATTAATTTTACAAATTGATTCCTTCTCCAATATAGGAATTTAATTATAATTCAATTACAATTCAACATAAAAACCTTAAAACTTTTATTAAAAATGAATTAAATATCAAATATCTATCAAAAATTTCATCCATTATCCTTATTGGAGAATTGGACAAGCATAATTAAAATCTTAAATAAGAGAAAAAGAAAAACAAACTAGGGAGGAATGACTAATATAGAACACCGTCTAAAGAGCTTCGCTTCACTTGAAATTACCTTATAAACCCTAACTTGATACTAAGGAACGTGTAAATCAACCCCTTATATAGTTAAAGGGAGTTTGATCAAATCTAAAAATCATTGATAGGTATTGATGGGATTGAAGGTGTGATCGATCAGATTGATTTATAAATAGAATTGACCAACGACCAACCTTTAAAAATATGGAATTTTTCAATTGAATCGGAAGGCTTTCAATGGGATCGAAGCAATTTTCAATGGGATTGAAGGTGTCATTGTTTGGATCATATTGGAGTTAAAGTATGTCCAACAAGTTTCTGCAAAAATTCAAAATTTTTCGTTATGTGTTCTATCGAATCAAGTCCAATCGACGAACTGTCGATGGGATCGACACCCTATTAAAGAGTGTTGTTTTCTTTCAAATTCAATTTCTACTTTGATACTTCACTTTTGTTCCTTTTTCACTTAGTTTATTTGATCATTTAACACTTCAAATCTTCCTTCATGGCCTTGGAATCCTCAATTTTTTTTAATCATAGATCTATTTAAGCTTTAATTTCTCCATTGCGCGCGCGCGCACACACACATATATATATATTCATGATTCTCAGATTACCTTACAGGGTGAAAACACTCATTAGCATATTGATTTAACACTTCAGTGCATGGAAACTAGTGTAGTTGAGAGGATAAATATCCAATATTTAGTCTTGATCACCAAGTCACCTCCAAACTGTAGAGATTGTCCATCCTGATTCAAGTTAGTCTTCTCAAACAAGATTAGAATAAATCTCATGAACCAATATCTACAGGAGTGTTCCCCACACTTGTAGCTGTCATAACCTACCAAGATACTGAGATCTATAGACCACGACTCTCCAACGTCAATGATTGTCATGTCCAATCTCAAGTTGCCAAGGACTACTAAAGGAAACACTCATCTACAGACCTAATAAACAAAAGATGAAAGCAACACTACATATGTCTAAGCCATATATATCACATGTCCAATCTAAGACCTATGGCCACTACGATCAATGGTTGAGATCCACCCAATCACATCCACGTGATTAGTGGATTAGGGCACAGATGGATTTGTAGGGTACTGACACCAACAGGCCAAACTATAGGAAATGACATTATGAAGAGTATAGATGACATATAATGTTAAGAATTGATGTTTGGATATACTGAAAATATAAAAAATAAATTAAAAAAATATTTCACTAGGCTGAATCACGTATAAAATACGTTGTCTTTAAAGCGTGATTTGTCCCCTTATTAACTGCTGATGGGTTACAGGCGAATTGCTTCCAGGATAAGACAAGTCTTATCAGGATCCAGCGTGCAGCAATCATGATAGGTCCACTATAGAACAGTTTTAATGCAGCAGATCTCTTCTGACAGACTTAGACGGTAGAGATGATCAAAGTATTCTATGATGGAGATATTGATCGTATTTAATTTGATGGGAGAGATGGCATGTAGAGATGATGAAATCGAACTGGAATGGTTCAGTTTATATAGGCATCAGGTATAGCTCCATTTTTGTGTTATATGTCAAAGCGTAGTCCTGCATACTTCGAATGTATGAAAGTAGCTATTTCATATCCTTCCAGTGTTTTTTACCGTGGTTAGACATGTATCTGCTAATAAAACCCACCACATGTGAAATGTCCCGTCTCCAGAACATAGCATACATCAAGATACAAACTGTACTTGAAAAAGGCATATGAAACATATCCTACTTTTCATCATCAGTATTAGGATATTGTTCTGAAGATAGCTTAAAAGGAGTTATGTGGGAACATTGACCGGCTTTGCCCTATCCATCCCATACTTCCAAAATACCTTCTCAAGATATTCCTTTTAAGATAACCAAAGCCTGATCCTTTTCTTATTTTTGCGTATATCAATGTTGAGAATCTTCTTTGCATCCCCTAGATCTTTCATCTCGAATGTCTCTGAGTCTTCAGTACACCGATCTTAAACATGTTATAACTAGCGATCAACATGTCATCAACATATAACTAGGATGATAAACTCCCATCACTCAATGTAAACCTCTAATTCACAATGAAAGACCAAACTTTTTGTACCACTTCTTAGGCGACTGTTTCAAGCCCTATCTTAATAAAGTTGATGCCTTCCGTCTGAGCATATCCATTCGCTACCAACCTTGACCTGTACCTATCATGTTTATTCTTAAAGATCCACTTGCATCCAATCACTTTTCGACTGATGGAAAGCTCTACTATCTCCCACGTCTCGTTCTTGTACAGGGAGTTCATCTCATCATCCATCACAGCTTTTCACTTTTCGGCATCTAGCTTATCAAGATACTCCTAAAAAGTAAATGGATCCCTCTCATATGTAATGAGGGCATATGCGACATTTGAGTCATTCCTATATCTTACCAGTAACCTACGATCTCACAACGAATTCCTTTTTACAAGTGGCTACTCCACATGCTCATGTAGATATGTCTGCGTCTATCTTAGCCTGAGTCTCCTCTCTATCTAACTAAACGTCCACAACCAACGTTTCTAGTTCCTTAGGGTCATTCTTATGGAACATGGATCCTTCGTTAAATTTGACATCCCGACTGATGATGATTTTTTTGTTACTCGATCATATAGCTTGTACCCTGCACACCACCACCATAGCCAACAAAGATGTATTTCTTGTCTCTTTAGTCTAACTTATCTCTCTCAACTGATAGTACATAAGATTAAGCGTCATAACCAAATACACGTAGTCCCGAGTAGTCCACTTGCTGACCACTCCACACTTCCTCTAGAATCTTACATTCAATGGTCATAGAAAGGGACTGATTCATCAAATAATAAGTCGTGTTAATGGCCTCAATCTAGAGTTCCTTACTATTCAGAACCCTAAGTGCAGGGTCGCAATGTAGTAGTAACTCGTTAAGAACGAGATCCAATCCACAGGGAATGGGGAACATAGTCTATAACTAATCTAAGTTTAATTTGATTGGTCTGAGTTTTTAATCCAGTGAGGTAAAAAGAGTTTTAAATAATAAAGATAAAAAGACTAAGGATCTAGGAATCCACCTATAGCAATCTCAACATTCAATTCACTTGATTCAATGATAACTCAATTGGGATCGAAGTCCTATCATATCCAATCAGATGATGGAGCGGTTAAAACACAATATGAACTTTCCATTAGTTTAGTTCACAAATATCTGTTTAATTGTAATGATCGCAAGAAATTCAATCATTCTACCATGCCCATGAGATGATGGTGAACAAAGGGATTTTACAGATCATATAATTCCAAAGCCAATAAGATTATATCAAGAGCTCTCATAACATTTATTGTAATTTCAGTCACAATAAACCATAGAAAACTGAAAATATATCTCAATTCAAACTAAGAACCAATAAAAGTTCAACATAAACTTGAATCAAATAAAATAAACTATAAGCTTCATCCCTTAGCCTTAACTAAGAGATTAACCTAAGAAGACTAACATCCTAGAAGAAAAATAAAACAACCAACTAAAACCCATAAAGAAATCAAAGTGGAAGAACGTTGTTGGTGCTCCACCAAGGCCTTTTCTTCATTTCCAAACCCTAGAAGATAGTTTAGAACATCCTAAGGACTCCTATTTGTAGTTGTGGAACTACATCTTTCACACCGACTTGGAGATTTTGCAAACCAATATTAAATTTATGTACTTCCGTTACGGTTCATTCGCACCGAAGTCAAGTTTGAATTGTAATTGGATTCTGTTATCTTCTGTTGCTCGATTTCAATCGCATTGAATTTTTCCTCGGTTGGACCGAATTAACTTCTTTCGGTGCAAGAGCTTTTTGTGCACTTTCGATTGCATCGAATCCTCACTTTGGTTATACTGAACTTGCCTTCCGTCGAACCGAACTAGCTCTGATTTTCATCGTTGGTTGTTGGACTGTTTTGTGCGATTTCGTTCACACCGAATTGAAGTTTGGTCGGACCAAACAGGACTGTTTTCCGCTGTGAGTCTAGCGATCTTTTCCAGTTCTATCTGTCTCCTTTGTGCTTCGTTTCCTTGGATCTTTGGCATGTGAATTCTTCATTAATGACTTTCAAGTCTCTAATTCTTCATTCTCTTCTCTTGAGCTCTAATCTCCTCCTTTTAAGCCCATATTCATTACAAGCTTCTGAAATCACCTTGCAAATAAAAACATATATAATTAAATCAAGTTAACCCTTAAATGTTAGGAAAGTTAATGTAATTCAGGAGTTAAATATGCAATATTTGAGTCTCAACACTTACACAACCCATCATTACTTGTCATGCATTGGGCCCTCTCTAAGAGAGTTTGATTCATCCACTAAGCCACACCATTTTGCTCTGGTGTATGACGTATTGTGTTGTGTCTCGCAATCCCTTCATCTTTTAATATTGATTGAATTCCTTAGAAATAAATTCACTACCGTTATTTGTCCTTAATGCTTTCACTTTTCGTCCTATTTATTTTTTCACTAATGCCTTCCACTGCTTGAAGTTGGTGAAAATATCATATTTATTTTTCATAAAATAAACTTATACTTTTTTGAAATAGTCATCAATGATGATGACCCTCCACCAGAACCATAGGCGACAGCCCCCGTACGTTAGAATGCACATAATTAAAAACACCCTTACATACATGTTTACCAAACTTAAAAAATAACCTTGAATATTTACCATATATACAATGCTCGCATATATTAAATTCAAAACTTTTAAAGAATGGAATTAACCAATGGCCAGAAAGTACTTTCATGTCCTGATCACTCATGTGGCCCAATTGTGTATGCCACATATATACAAACGTGAAATCCATTACAGACGTTGCAGCTTCACCCGATGAAGTACTCTCGATCAATCTGTAAAGATTCTCATTCATTTGTACCTTCATGACTACGAGTGCCCCCTTTGAAACTTTAAGGACATGATCAAAATTCGGTGAACTTACACCCAAGCGCCTCAAATGCTCCAAGATATATCAAGCACTTCCTCATCTCAGGAGTGTGTCTTACCTCTGTCAGGTTGTGCTCCATGTCATTAAATATCTTGATGCACACTTTTCCAACACCCACCACATTACATGCATTATCATTGCCCATAAATACCTAGCCACCATTGCACTCTCTACAACTGTTGAACCGACTCTGATGATGAGTCGTGTGACATAATGCCCCAGTATCCAAAATCCACTTGTCCTTACATTCAACGTATCAATGTTCGACCATAAACATTAACAACACATCATAATCACTCGTACATTCATCAGACATTGCAGTATTGGCCACTATGGAAGAAACCTCTGAAATTTTTTTTCTTACCTTAAAATTTGTCCAAACCCTCTTCATGTGCCTAAACATCTCACAGTTCTAGCATTTCAACTTCCCTCTGCCCTTGCCCTTGGAATTGGACCTCAATCGAGAAGATCCATTATCTCGCTCAGAATTTCATCCCCTCATAACCAGTATATCAAGAAAGGCGCCCACTTCACCATTTTTCTTTCTCATTGCTTTTCCATGAAGGGTTGAGATAACGGTATCGATGATAATAGTCTATCTACCAATACGCAACGAGTCCTTGAATGACTCATACGAAGACGGGAGATAATTCAGTAGGATACATGCCATATCCTCATCTTTCATCATTTCCTCCACATCCAGTAATTTGTAAATTATTTTGTTACAGTTACTAATATGGGCCTCGACATCATCCATATCTGTCATCTTCAGATTAAACAGCTGAAGCTTCAAGTATATGCAATTCTCAAGATATTTCTTCGTGTAGGTTTCATCTAATTTTGCCCATATACTTGCTACAATTTTCTCTTTCATGATATTGTAGAGGACCTTATCTGTTAGACACACTTGGATATAGCTTCTCACTTTCTTATTCATCCTATTTTATTCTTCGTTTTTCATAGTTTCCGTCTACTTCTCAAGGAGTGCATCATCCAATCCTTATTGAAGTAAGAAACCGGTCATCTTGACCTTCCATAGTTTAAAATTATGTTTTTTCGAAATATTAATTTATCAACATCAAACTTAGGATTAGAAGCCATTGATACTATGTTGACAGATTCAATATGCACATAACATTTTCTCTTATACCACTTGTTGGGGGATCGTGAAAGTACACGGAGATGAATCAAGAAAAGTATATAATCCAATCTCACAATCAAGTCCAATCACAAATACTCTAAATATAATGTGGAAAAACCCTTGTGGGAAAACCCATGGCACAAAGTGATAGTAATACACTATGAAAGAAAAAATTTATAAGAGATAAAAATTACCCTATTTGAACAAGCCTCGAATCTCCCCAATCTATGCCCTTGAAATCCTAGAACGCATTAGAAAGCTCCCATGAACTCTATGATACTCCTAAATCCCGATTACACCCATATAAATAACCTCTATGAGAATCACAATCAAAATAGGAAATAAATCCTGCACTGAAGCAGTTCTGCGAGTGCTCTATGGCACCTTCGATGGCAGTTTGATGGAATTAATAGACTATTGATGGCATCGAACTCCTTCGATGGCTTCGAAAAAACACCAAAACATTTCGGCAAGAAAAGATGGATTTTTCAAAAAATTTTTCAATGGCATCAACAGCTTATCAATGGCATTGAACCCTTTCGATGGCATCGAGTTGGACACCACAGTGTGCAGCAACCAACATGAGATTTTTGAATTTTCTCGATAGCATCGAAAAATTGTCGATGGAATCAAATGGTCTATCGATGGCATCAGTTGAAAGATTTGAGACATCAACAACAGTTTTGATACTTTTGATTGATTGTTTATATTTTTCTAGCCGTGGTCAACCTACTGACAGGATAGGCTGGGGCATTCTATCATCCTAGTAGAGCTCACTTGATGCGCCAGTGAGAAAGGATTCATTCTACACTGTAGGCCTAAACATGTAGTCGAATAACTGTAAATGAACTATTGATGTTGCTCATCTCAGTGTTTGTAGAATGGGCTTATTCTACTAAAATGCATGGGGCTCATTGTGATGTGAGCAAGGAATCCAATCCATCCATCATGTGAAGCCCCTCATAATCTCCTTCAAGCCTAAAAATCTGACTAATAAGTCTACCCACAAAATCATGCCTAAAACCTCTAAAATATGTGTAACAGCCCACTTGAGGATTGGAATGGTTTGATTTTTAAATGTCAGGGGTGTCCATTCATGCTGATGGGGCTCATCATCTTAATTGATTAGATGGAATATACACCATGTCGAGTCTTAAACATACAATCTGAATGGTCTTTGGCATGACCCAGAATTCAGGTACTTGGCGTATACTTTGTACCTGAGATCCATGCCTTCACTTGTACACTAAGTGTACTTAAACTATTAGATATGCTTACACAAATTCTCCTAGCTAGTAGCACTACCATAAATCTAAGTTACATTCATACTCAGTCACATCTCATAAATAAGAAATCGACCATCAATTCCAACTATTATTAACATAGTTAAGGGCCCTCCCATTCAAAGCCTCATGTAATAAATAAATTTGTCCAACAACTTGAAAGAAATAATTAATAATCCAAGAACATCGAATAGAATTAAAATGATAATCATGGCTGCTCTAGGGCAATAACTTCTTCCTGTCAAGTAGGGTCATGTGTCACTTAGGTCATTTTTCTCCTGGACCACGTACTCCTGTTCTTGAGCCACTTGCTTACTCATAATCACATTTGTACGGTTTTACATTAATACAGGGTAAGTTGGCCAAGCCTAGTGAGAAGTCCCAACATGGTTCTTTATATCAAATTAGAATATAATAATAACAATCATACACAATATAAGTATAGAAAGAAAATAAAAATATTATATATGTAATGCGTGAATGCATGAATACATCAAGCAGGAAATCAATCCACTTGCTTGAGTTGAAAACCCGTCAACCCACATTTGCCCATTGGCAAGCTTCTATCATTTAATAGGCATAGGCAAGTCTCACATCTACTCCTTAAGTAGCCTTCCACTAGTATAGTGGGCTTTTGGTAACGATGCTACCAAGTAGACCATCCAGGGAGGTCCCACGGGAATGCAGCACGTGTTGTGTATGCAAATGATAAATGCACAAGCATATCAAGTAGTTGTGAATCATGCATTGTATAAATCATTCCGATTTTCATATTTGAATCAACACAGTCTCATACTATCCAGTAATATTAATATATCATTCAATTTATGTCCAATTACTAATTCAACATATATCTTGCCTCAATACAGTAAATCGGATCATTAATTATAATAACACATTAATCAAACAATATCATTATTACTATATTAATACAGAAATCACACATTCATCCAAATCAAGTAAGAGTACATGACAACTACATCATTATAAGTATACAACATATTAAACAATCAATTTGTTTTAACTTGGAGGAGGGAAAACACATCTGAATCACTCACTTGGTGTGATAAAGATAGTTCCGTAAACCAATTGTTTAATTTAAATTAAAATTTTCTAAAATCACATAAATGAAAATTATTTTCTAATCTTATTAGTTCACATAGTGGTGCTTACCTTTGATTGATCTAAATCCATTTAACGTATCTTATTTAAATGAATTCATGAATTAAAAAATAATATTGCAAACATTAAAGTGCTATTAGAATTAGTCCCCTAGAATTTCTACATATTCGGGTTGTTTTCAGTAACAGTCATGAAAGTTGATTTTTCTGAAAGTTGGGGCGACATTCTGTAATATTCTGAAATATTATGCCAAAACCCCCTAACTTTGCGAAAAATTATATTTTAGGCCTGAAATTCTAAATTTTTATGTTGTTTGTGATAATTTACATGATTTTTTAGGAATTTATCTACTTTGATAATTTAATGTTTAAATTATCTTTGATCAATTTGAAGGGACAACCGATGATCATCTTGATCTGACCATTCATACCTTAATTTATTACAATTCTTAATGATCACATTGATTGGTCAATGCAACCCACTGGATGGTTAGATCAATCATCAAATTTGGCTATTATCATCATCTGATATCAAGATTTTGATAGTTGGTTCAAATCAAGTTAAATCTCAACCAACTAATGGTTCCACAAAATAAATCAACATATGATTCATTGTCTACCATTTCCTTAGATAAATGTGACTCATTCAATGGTCCGATCGGTTTGGCATTTAGAAATTTAATTAATTTTATTCTTAAGAATCTGATGAAGAGTGAGGATTTAATTACATGTTTCAGATTATGTCATATAATTATCTGTGACAAGTTGTAACTTGTGAAGAGAATTACTCTTCCAGTATTAATTCAATTTCCTTAAATTAATGAAGAACCTTGGTAAATATATGATTGACACGGTCCATTGAGGTGTCGAATAGGTCTGATTATTGAAATCATAGCAGAGTCTTAGAAAACCTGTGAATTGTACAGATTATATCGATCGTTATTTATTATGGAAAAATCTCACCTTCTGCACATCAGTCCTTAAGCCATACGCATCAGTATACCTTTCCACATGAATGAGTTAGACGCAAACAATGGATTCTTGCTTGAGGAGGCAATTCTAAAACGATAAGAAACAACTAAGAAAAAGATTTAGGGATGCGAGGGCGATTTAGGGATCCCTCCATGAAGAAAGAGGAGAGTCGAAAGGGGATTTATAAATCTACGATTATAGATCCGAAAAGTCTATTCACCGGTAACCTCTCCTTCTCCATCTCCTTTGCCGATCTTATCCAGATATTCCAGAAATATGGTAGGGTTTCAGAAGTATTTCTTCCCTGTTTTACGGGGACGAGGAAGCCCAGGGGTTATAGCTTTGTTAGATACATGTACGAGGATAATGCCAAGGCCGCGAAGGGTGTCCTCAATGGTCAGAAAATCGATGGAAGGCAAGTCTCAGTAAAGATCGCCCGTCCTAAACCCATTAGGCAATTGAATGAAAAAAGGGGAGCGGTTCAGAAAACAGAAGTTTCGAGGGACAAGGGGCACTTTCTTCATCAAATGCAAGGGATCCAATCCGGTGGTAATAGAGGTTGGGAAAAGCCCCAAATTACCTCCTTCGATCGATGCCCAGTAGGTTTGATAACGGTCACAGACCCAGAGGCGGTTTCAAAGAAATTGCAAAGGCTGAAGTTGGGGTTGGTTGGCTACTCAGGAGATAAGATTGTCTCGGTGCTCCATCTGGTTAACTGTCTCCATTCTTCCAAATTTAAGGCGCCAGCGGTCGATGTTACCCACCTGTCAGCGTTCTCATTTCTCATCTCTTTCAAATCGAAGACAGAGCTCACAGATTTTCTTGCGGACCCCCCATTATGGGAGAAGCTGGGGCTTATAGAGGTATTGCCCTGGACTCCAGACATCGCATTTGAGGAAACAAATTCTTAGATTCATCTCCCTAGAATCGCCTCGTATGTGTGGATGGAGTCCGTCATCTATGATTTAGGGAGTTACTATGGAGAAGTGGTGCAAATCGATACGAATACAAGGCTGGGTATATTTCAAATGTTCGCTAGGATAAAGGTCTGACGACTGACCCACCCTTTCATTCCGATCCCCCAAATGCTGGGTGTTAAGGGGAAGATCTTTAGGATTTAGGCACAAATAGAAGCGGTGTCGAAGGTGGAAGAATCAGGAAATTGCTAGAACAGAGAGGTAGGACTAGAAGTGACTGGAGATTTGTCAAAGGATTAGGTCAGCAACTCCCTGGGGGATAACTCTTAGAGCAGCTGGCTAGATGTTTGTAACAATGCCCAGCTCAACAAGTCGGCGGACATCAATGGCTCAGTGTATCCCATCCATGAGGAGCCTCAGCATCCCCAAACACTCCGAGTCATGACCTCCCCTTCTACACAACCAGAAGAAATCCGGCCCTCTCTGCATCTTCATACCAGTCCAGCAAGGAATGTTAACCATCAATTAACAATCGAGCCACACACAGACCAGCTGCCAGAGGACTCCCTGCATTGCCTGACTTCTCCTTTATGTGGAATCAACATGCCTCCCGACAACGATCACTCCTTGATGATCATCCCATTCTCCGGTCCTCAGTCGTTGGCCTAGGTGTGATCAGAACCAGAGTGTCAAATAGTTGATTGGCCCCAGGAAGATGCTCAACTATTGGTCAGAGCTGATACGCTAGCTGGTAGAAATCACAGCCCACAAATTCTGAGAAGGAGCAGACAATACTCCCTAGGTACCTCATCTATCTCCCCCTACTCAAACAGAACTTTATCATTTAGGAGAGATTCAGAGGACCCGTCCTCTTGAATTCCAATGCAGTCACATATGGATGGAGCATGCACCCCTCTTATGAAGGGGTTAACAGACGGTTGTACGTCTGTATATCGACAACTGAATTTAGCTGTAGACCTATCCCTAGCCCTCAGTGAAGGAGGGTTATAGTTCAGGAGAGAACAAGGAAATGTAAGGAATAGTTAGCCCTCTGGGGAGGGTGTCCCTGTAGAGGATAGTTTCGCAATGAAGTCTATGTTGGCTGCCTAACTAGAGAGGCTGCAGCAGATGAAAGTCAGGGCTAAATTCTCAAGTAATGTCTCTGATGGATAGCTACATAATCTGGAATGCTCGGGGATTGGCCAATGCGGCCACAATTCGGACTCTAAGAAGGATGATCCAATCCTGCAAGCCCTCCATCGTGGCCATTCTTGAACCTATGGCCAAGGACAACAGAAGGGTGGGTATTGGACTAAAACTAGGCTTCCACTCCTCAATCTCTAATGTAGTTGAGGGGGGGAAACTATGAATATTCTATAATAATATGTTAACTGTTTCGGTTATTGGCTCATCTAACCAGATTATTTTAATAGATGTTTGTTTTTAAAATCAGATAGACAGCGTAAACTCTCCTTCGTTTATGCAAAATGCTCAAGATTTAGCAGAAGATTTCTCTGGAGATCCCTAACAATTATGGCTGCGAGCATGACAGGTCCATGGCCTGTGAGAGGCGATTTTAATGCGGTAATAGATTTAGTTGAAAGACTCGGGTACCAAACCCATGATCATGAAAGTTCAAAGGAATTTATTGAAGCAATCAATTCGGCCGGATTAATAGATGCAGGATTTGTGGGAAATAGATTCACCTGGAGCAACAATCAAGCGGGAAACTCCAAAGTATGGACCAGGTTAGATAGGCTCCTATGAAATTCAACTTGGTTCAGCAAATTTCCCACCTTTTCTGTTAAGCATCTTCCTTGACATAATTCGGATCATGCCCCACTTCTGGCCTTTTTACATCAAGAGATTCCATCTGTCGCTAAGCCGTTCCGATTCCAAAGGATGTGGTTCCTTGAAGAATCTTTCATGCAAGTCATTGAAGAAGCCTGGGCTGGGACATCTCCAATCTCCCCCTCATCAATTTTCAGCTAAAGTTGAAGAAAATGAAAATCAGGCTAAAGTCCTGGAACAAAGAAGTGTTCGGTAACATCTTTGACAATGTTAGAAAGGTAGAAAAGGACTTGGTGCAGCTCGAGGAGCATTCACAAACTATTGTAAATATCAGTCCGACTACCTTAGAGGGAGCCAAACAGAAATTATCTCGGATGGAGTTGGCAGAAGAAATATTTTAGAAACAAAAGGCCCGAAACAATTGGCTCGACGAGGGTGATAGAAACACGAAGTTCTTCCATTAGTCGGCCTCTGAAAAATCAAGAAGAATGGCGATTCAAGAAATTCAGTTAGAGAGTGGGGATGTTATACATGAACAGTCATCAATCCAAGCAGAGGCGGTTAATTTTCTGCTAAACTTGCTGACTTCCGAGCAGTCTGCTAGTACTGAGGTCGATGCGGACTCTCTTCTCCTTCCTATCTGATTGCTGCTCTCAGCGAGTGATAACGTTAGCTTACTCTAAATCTTAGAGATCGACGAGGTTAAGAGAGCAATCTTTGCATTGCCCAAAGATGGGGCGCCAAGGCTAGACGGTTTCTCAGCGGCCTTCTTTGTCGGTTGTTGGAGTATTATTGGTAAGGATCTTCATGTAGCAGTCAAGTCAAGGCCTTTTTCCAGGGAGAAGCCTTACCCAGGGCTTTCACATCTACTCTGGTTTGTTTTATGCCAAAGTCTGCTGCAGCAAAATCCTTTGGCGACTATAGACCAATCAGTCTCTACAATATAGTGTATAAGATCTTTTCTAAGATCTTAGCTAACCGCCTAGTTGGGGTCCTTCCCAAACTGATCTCTTTAGAGCAAGGTGCATTTGTTAGAGGGCGCCTCATAACAGAAAATATTGCTCTTAGCTAGGAAATATTCCGAGATATCGACAGGAAAATTCGGAGAGGGAACATTTTCTTAAAGCTTGATATGGAAAAGGCTTATGATCGACTTGAATGGGCTTTCCTAAAGCAGGTACTTCAGAAATTTGGCTTTGATCCAGGTTGGATAAAATTGGTTCCTATTAGGACAACAACTGGTTCTCAGCTCTTATTAATGGGGTTAGTTGTGGCTAATTCAAATCCACAAGGGGTTTGAGGCATGGGGACCTGCTCTCCCCTAGTCTGTTCATCCTTGCCTTTGAAGTATTCAGTTGAGGCATTTCAAGGTGAGTCTCCACTAGGCGGTGTACCCCATTCAAGCTAAAGCAGGGCTATAGGCAGATATCGCACTTGTTGTATGCCGACGATACGATGCTCTTTACTAATGGATCCCGCAGGTCTCTTGGTGCTCTAAAAAATTTTATGATAAAATATCGCACAGCCTCTGGTCAAAGAGTAAATCTGAGGAAAAGCTCCTTCTACTGCTCAACCAAGTTATCAGCGGCTAGGATCGGGAGTATTGAAAGTTTGTTGGGGATCAAGAGAGCGGTTGGTGGTCTGGTGTACCTCGGAATGCCCATTATAAAAGGGAAGAGTTAAAAGCAATGCATTCATCCACTTGTTCGACAAGATGTGGCCCACAGGATTCAAGGATGGTCGGCCAAGATCCTATCTCAGGCGGGAAGGCTTGCTCTTATTTCTTATGTTCTTAGTGGGGTCCCTATCCATATGCTTGCGGCTATGGTGGTCCCGAAGTCAGTGCTGCAAGCAATAGAGAGCTTATTTTCAAAGTTCTTCTGGGGTTGTCTCTTAGAGGAAGTGGAGCACTTTAGTAAAACTAAAGGACGAGGCGGGTCTAGGTGTGAGGAGACTGAAAGATGTCATGCAAGCGCTGTGTTTGAAAATGGCTTAGGAGGTCAAATTCGGCCAGCAGGGCAGCCTCTGGGGTTACTTTATGGGGTCTAAATATTCAATCGGAGAGTTGGGGAACACGAAAATCAGTATTTCTGCTTCAGCATCCCCGTTGTGGAAGGAATTGCAGGGTCTTTTCCCAGCCCTAGAGAGGAATGCCCAATGGAAGATTGGTCTTGAGGGTTGTAGTATGTGGGACAGTAACTGGTCAGGGCTGGGCTCTCTCTCCTCCCTGCCATTCATTCACATCTCTCCATCCTTGCGAGAACAACGTGTAGCAGATTTCTTTGACAAAGAAGGGCTCAAACTGCATGACATTTCTACTCTTTCACACTAGTTGGTGGATTTTATAGAAGAGAGAGGCTTCTGCACATCGGAAGCAGAAGATAGACTGATTTGGCCACATGACCCCTCGGGTAAGCTTACAACGAAATTGGCCTGGAACTTTTCTAGGGAGAGCGGTACTAAAGTTGAATGGTCCAGAAGAATTTGGCATCCCCAAATCCCTCCAAAGATCTCAGTTTTTGTTTGGAGATTGATGCACAGGGCCTTGCCGGTTGACACAGGTATCCAAAGGAAAGGTGTTCGCATGCCTTCTAAATGCAACTGCTGTGGGATGTCCATGGGTGGAATGCACCACATTGAATCGCTGCAACATCTATTTTTGGAAGGCGAGCTAGTAGATAAGATTTGGGCCAAGGTAGCCAACCTTTTTGGCTTGATGCTATTCAGTCATTGCACATTGAATGATAGACTACACTAGTGGTGGAATAGGTCGATTTCGGCTTCGAAATGCAAGTTGGCCTTCCGATTAGCTCTAGCATTCACTTTGTGGGAGATTTGAAAAGCAAGGAACGCAGCTAGATTCGAAGGCAAGGAAATTGCTCCCCTTGGCGTTCTCCTAAAGATTAAGCATTGGTTGTTTAAACTTAGCCCTCGATCTCCTCATAAACTCAGGCCACCTTGAGGTGCAACTTTCCCCTTTCAAGTAATTTGTTGCTCACTCCGGAACATCCAAATCTAGCTGGAGCTGCATAGTAGTCGGATGGAGAAAGCCCGAGTTAGGCTGGTGGAAGTTAAACGTGGATGGATCCTCTCTTGCAAACCCAGGAGCTGCGGGTCGGGGAGGTATTTGCAGAGATCACCAAGGGAACATGATCTTCGCTTTTGTTAACGGTTATGGAGAGGCATCCAATAATATGGCGGAGTTACGGGCTATTTATGAAGGGATGAAACTCTGTCTAACCTATGGTTTAACGAAGGTGATTATCGAATCTGACTCGTGTTGGGTCGTCGAATTACTTCAAGGAAAAGGCTGCCATTACTAGAGATCGTCCTACTAGTTGTACAAAATTCACTCTCTCAGCGCAAGGGGCACTTTTCGGTTCTCTCATGTGTTTAGAGAGGCCAATGGTCCAGCGGATTCTTTGGCCAAAATTGGAAGCCAATCACAAGGCAATGTCATTTTCCACAGCATATCATCCCTCCCAACGCGGATTAAGGGACAAGTCCTCCTCGATAAAACAGGGCTCAGTTCTATTCGGCTGTTGGGGAAGCCTCCCGCTGCCTAGTCTCGGTAGGGATTCTCAGCTCCAGGTAGCTGGGGCAGCCGATATTGGCTTGCCCCTGTTGTTCTTGGTTTGTATTTGGCTGTTTTTTGTTTTTGTTTCTGTCCATATGGTGGATTTACAATAGGAGGGTCCCGTTTGTATTTTGTTGGGGCCCTCCCGAATTACTGTATTTACTCCTCAGTTGGAAAAAAAAAAAAAAAAAACAGAGGATGCTTGATTGATCCAATCCATCTAATGTGTAGATTAATACCAAATTAAACTATTGCAGAATGAAAACAAAGAGGAGATCATTATACTAACCTGAATAAGAGAATTCCAAAAACTTCTCTCCCACTTTCTCTCTCGTTTCTTTTTTTCTATGATTTTCTTTCTTTGGTTCTTTTAGTCTTAGTAGGACTCTCGCTCTCACACACTCCCTCTTTAAGAGAGATGTTTCATTGAGAGACTACGAGATATGATGGAGAGTTTGAATAAGGAGAGATAAGATGAGATTGGCGAATCTTTCTCTCACTCAAAAATTAATTTAAAAAATTTTAATTTTAAATTTTATTTTAAAAAATACGTTTAATGGTGGGCATCTCATCCCAACTGTTCCTGTCGTGTGATGCTCCTGTGTTTTGGATCAAACTGATTTTACCTTATGGTTGGATTGGATGTGGGCACTACATCATAATAAGCCATACAAACTAAGTTGTAGCGTAAGTTCCTAATCGTTCCCTATGGCGTGATGCTAATATGTTTTGGTTCAACCGAATTTTATCTTATGAATGGATTAGATGTGGGCCATACATCAAAATGGGTCATACAAACTAAGTTTTAGCATAAGCTTTTTCTATAAACGGAATGGGCCTCAACATTTTATGGGAATCCACCACAAGTAGTTTTTGAGGCCCATGCCGTTTATAGAAGAAGCTTATGCTAAAACTTAGTTTGTATGTTTGGTTTCTTAAAGTGGGTCATCCATCATCATATAGGTCCACTTTAGATGTAAGCCATTTATCATTAGGGCCCGACCTTGAAAGAGGACCGTCCATTAAGTGGGCACATGTTAATATAGGTCATCCATCAGGTAGGGTCCACCTTTCATGTGGACCATCCATCGTGTGGACCATCCATCACCGATGTTAGACCATTAGGCTATCTAGATCTACAACTCAGATGGGCCACCCCACATGGAATAACGTCAGATGCGATGCCGGCCATAAGTTTTTGTATTGAGCCGCCAAGGCATGTATCTTTCTTAAATCTTGTGACTCAGTTAAGTCACCAGGAGAAGAGAGTACAAAAATCAGCATGATCAGAAAACCACGTGGGCCACTCTTTGAACTTTAGGGTTTTGGAAGTAATTTTCTCATCGGTGTTGCCGGCATAAGTTTTCAAGGTCTTTTAGGCACAGTTCGGATGAGGGTTATCACCTGAAAGAGGAACGGATTTTACATAATTCTACAATATGATAGACCCCGTATAGCTTGTGTGGTAAAACAGATCATATTGCAGACGATTCCCCCATTTCTGAGAGTTCTGTAGTTCTAATGACGAGGGAGTGTCATCAGGTGGCCTCATGTGAGATTTTGTCCGATTATTGGGTTGGCCACACTTGTGTTGAACATGGTCCGACTGTCACTATTTTCTGAGATGCCCAAGCGTGTACAACATTTTATAGATTTGAGCTTTCCATTTAGTGGGCCCATTGTTTACATTTTCTCTCACTGTGGTGTTCAAACTAAAAGGGATTTGTAGCCATACCTTTGTTTTCTATGGTAGCTGTTATAGGGAGATCCGAGCCCACGAGAAAATGTCAGTCCGAACGCCAGTCTGAACCGACTCACTGTCATGACGTCCGAGGCACGACCCGTCCGACCTGATTCGAGGATCACCTGACAATAATGATGTTTTAATTTAAACCAATTTGATTTAAATGATTTTTAACTCGCAAGTATACGAATCAAATGTAGATTTGGTACGTATTACGAGATCGTTCCCACGAGGACAAGTTGTCACAATTTGAAATTTACGACTCTTCTTAACTAATCCAACAAATGGTTTAACAAATTATTAAGTAAACTAGCATAAATCTATGGAAAATAATTGAGAGTAGTGAGTAAAATTCAATCGATGAGAAGACTAGGACTTTCGAATCCACCCCTAATTATCTTGACCGTTGTTTTACCTGTTGATTCACCCTAATTCAAATTGATATAAATTTAATAAACAAAGCACATCCTATGTCCTTGGTCGGGCACACAGAATGTATAATCCTTTAAAGCATATGGATCACATATTTCCATCCATGGTCAGGCATGGAGAGATGTAAATCATGTTTCTTCCTCTATAGGAAACCTGTTCATGGTCAGACACAAGCACCTAGAGTAATATTCCAAACAACATCCATATCTAGACTGTGGTCGAGCTCATAAAATGGAGAAGTACAAAAATCTCAGGAAAATTCACTAGAAAAAGAAACAAATCAATCAAATTAAAATAAATTCAACAATAAACAAGAGTCAATCAAATTAGGGGTTTCATCTCAGCCCTAGCTAAAAAGTCTAGCAATCCATCAAATTAATTAGAACAAAAAAAAGAAATATAAAATAAACACATTATAAACATCTCCCTTGTCTCTCTTCTTCCTTCTTCTTCTCTCTCTTCTCTTTCTTCACCTTGGCACTGGATCTTGACTCCCAGCTATTCCCCCCTTTTCTCCTCTCTTTGATGTCCTTTTATAGCCTGCTAGGGCGGTGGAGAGCTGGAGTCGGACAAAGAGTCGGACGTTTTACAGCAGTAGTCGTGTGGCGAAAGGCCTTTTCGCAGCAAACTTTGGGGTCTCAAAACTCCCATCTTTCTTGCACTTTATTCGTAAAAACAACGTTTCTGAGTGGTCTACGCAATGAATGGCTTGGATCAGCTATCTGATCCTCGATCTGATTATGCCACCGCCCCAAAATCGGATAGTTTCCAGACGCGAAAACAGAGATCGCGAATCTCTTCCGATGTGACGCTGGTGGGGCCCATCCATTCATTATTTTGAGAAATCCACTCCGTTCATTCGAATCCCAATGAAAAACAATTCAAGGATGTCTAGTTTCAAATTGTATTCGGTGTGGCCCACCAAAGATCTGCATTTACCGTCAATCTTCCTTCTAAGCGGCTATAATCACATCATCACTTCTGCTTAAACATTTTCCACCTAGGCCCTCGTAACATGGGCCTTAGAAAGCCAATGAACGGTTTAGATTGTCCATTTGGACAATATATGGGGCCCACAATTGAGGACCGCAAGTCGGTTTGCGGACGCTGGAAACGGCAACTGCCGTATTTAAATTTGAGAAGGAGAGTCGGTCAGCGCCTGCTGACCAACTTTTGGATTTCTTGGTGCACGTCTGGTGCATCTATGCACGTTGCACATTCAATGTATATGCGGGTCCGACAGATACTTGTATCCATAATCCGCTCCGTCCATTCATTTTAACACATCATTTAATGGGTTAAAGCCAAGTTTGAAGCATATCCAGATCTCAGGCGGGCCGCAAATCATGATACTAGGGGCTGATCTATCTGTTGCGCCACTTCCTCATTGATCCAATGGATGAAATTTAATGTGTACGGCTAATTTATGGTCCCCAGGCAATGTATGAAGTTTCAAGTCAATCGGATGGCGGGAACCCTGTGATCTTGTGTTTTGGACCAATTTCAGGCCTCTTTAACGTGAACGGCTTGATTTCCTTGGATCCCTGGCGTGTAAATTTTTCAATATTGGTCCTCTAGAGTCTGTCCCATGCTTCTATTACTTTAAAGCATCAAATCCAAACTTTTGATATCCTTTTTCAATCAACGCTCCTGATTTCATCCTGTAATGAAAACACAATTAAAATATGGCAATAAGCATTATCATATACATAAAATTAGGCAATAATCGGGGTCTGATATGCAATATTTGACCCTCATCACAACCCCTAACCAGCATTTTGCTAGTCCCGAGCAAAACATGCGAAAAATAATTTCAAAAATAAAAGAGTAATTCCTTTAAACCCAAGTGACTTGTGAACAGATAGTTAAGATGTGAAAATTCTAAGATTCATGCATGGTGAGTAATAATTTCTCTCGGAATCAAACTCACAGTAAACTTCATAATCAAATTCAAAATATTAATCCATTAATTAGAATATTCTAAACATTGAGTTCCTTGAGTGTATAGTGTAATCTCGGCTCACAATCATTAAGAAATCCAATTGTCAATTTCATGTTATCATTAGTAATTAACAACGGAATGCATGACAACTGAAACCAATACTTGCCTGACAGGTTAACTTTTCATTATACCAGCCTTTGATTTTATTCATAAACAGTAACGCCAAAGAGGGGAATCAAATCCTCACCTATAGGGAGCAAACCTATGGTGAAAACTTATCACCTAAATTTTTTTCTAACTATTAACCATGGGGGATCGAATCTACACCTATAGGGAGCAAACCTATAGTAAAGATTATGTGACTTACCCTTTCAATTCAAAAAAAAAGTTTATTTTTTTTTTCAGGCTGGTTCTTTCATACTTAGTGATTACCAAGTTAATCATTCAATGTGTAAGCGAGATGTCTCCTGTGAAATCATGACTCAATCAATGTTTAAAACTTCTAATCATAGGTTAACAATTCAAACTTAACTATGAAATCTAACATATGCTAAATCCAAGAGTCATAAATTACCAACATCACATATCTTTTAACTTTTAAATCATAACTATCCTTCAAAATCACTTCAAATTCATAAGAAATTTCAGAAAATTGTAAAAAAATTTCACAATTTTTGCTCAAGACCAATAAAATACTGATTAGGTAACCTAATCTCCCACCCTCAACCTAAAATCTACATTGTCCTCAATGTAAAAGAAATAAGCATGCAATACACATAGGACAACGAAAGTAAAAAAAGAGTGATGGAAAGATAGTACCTGAACGAAAGAATCAAGAGGCTTCCAAAGATATCATCGTAAAAGCGAGTCAATACAAGCGAGAAATCAATTAAAGCAAAACAAAAAAAATCATAAAAAGAAGATCCTACCTATACCACTTTCGCTGGTGCTCTCGATTACATTTAGCGTATGCAATAAGCCTTTAAACCTCTAAATTGCCCCTAGTGGACGAGTTGTAGTCTCGTGAGGGTTTGCAGCAATGTTACCCACAAACATTGAATTAACTAACTAGGAAAATGAAATAGAATGAAAAACTGGGTTGCCTCCCAGGAGCGCTAAGTTTAACATCTATCCTAAAATAGCATAAAACAAACTACCCTAGTCCTATGAAAGTAGGAAAAAACTACTTGACCATGCCATAAGGTTCCTCTTCCGGCTAATATCTTGATAAGTTTCTCAGTAAGTTTTTCAATAGGATCATCCAAAAGCCCTTTTTGCAATAGGTTTAAACGCCTTGGAGTATGACTTTCCAGATAAACTTATGTACCTCATAAGAAATTTTTTTTTGCATTGCTTGAGGCATCCAGAGTATATACGATTCACCTACGACAGAAGAAGTTTCAGCGTTAATATTCCATGGTGAATCAGAGACTACACATAAATAAAGTTTAGAAAACTTATTAAAAAGTGATGCAGTCTCAACATATTCCAAGGTTTCACTCTTCAGTTTAATTTTCAACTCTTCTTCCTTTAATGGTAAACATTTAGAGTCTGGAAAAGGAGGGGCTTCAGAATAAGGGTTCTCTCGATTTATGACAACTGCTGAGGTATTATTTTGTAAGGCATTCATTATTTCTTGTAATAGCGGATCGTTCGAATCTGCAAAATGTGTTAAGCAATCATCTAAAGAGTTGGGACGTTCAGTTAAGTATGATTTATTTTCCACATTGGAGATTGTGATGATCTGCCAAAGGAATCCATCATCTTTGAAAGTGGATGGAAGTACATTCTCTTGCTCCAACCCTGCGCAAACAATTTGATGATCAAGAAATGAAGTATTTATGTGAGGACTCTGCTCATTAATACTACTCAGAAGAGGTATTGAATCGTCAAAAATGTATGACTTAGATGGTGGCCTCAATTGGGTGGTTTCAACTTCCAGAGTCATATCAAGCGGTTCGTTCATTTCTTGAATCATATCATCATCCAATTCAGAAGAGTGGCCCAAACATGTTTCACGAGAGTTAGAAGGGTCAGTTGTAATGGGCTCATCCTCCACTTTTAAATCAGACATGTTAGATGAGAGGAGTGGCTCATTTTGACCGACCACTTCATGTACTTCTTGATCACTGAACTGGACCATACTTGAGATTGATTCCAGGGGAATTTGGGCTGAACATTCATGATCATCATCCTAATACATATCATCGTCTAATTCCCTGTCATGCACACTTGGGATAGAATTGTTTTCCTCACATTCTATTCCTAAATTGGGTGGAGGTTCAAATAAGCTGACCTCTTCATCATCATTAGACTTGAGTGTCTCATGTGAGTGAAGTTTGTTATCATCATTGGATTTGAAAGACACTCATGTCTCTTCACCATTCATTTGAACCGTCATCGAGATCGATTCATCTGAAAATTGAACCATATGCTCATTAATGTAATTCAACTCTTCATTCCAAATTCCAAAGTTTTTCAAAAGCGAGTGAGGATCATCTTCCTCGCATTGTATTTCTGGATTAGGTTGTGGCTGAGATGAACTAGCTTTCATTAGCGCATCATAAGTAGGAAATCCAAACGAATAATCAACGGGTTGTGGTCGGGATGAATTAGTCTCCATTAGCCTATCAATGCGTGATTTAAGTGCTTTTAATAATTTCATCGAGTCATAGGCTGTGTAACTCGGAGATGACTCCTCTTGGATCGTTTCTGGTGGATATTCAGAAGTAGGGAACCCAAGAGAATAATCATTATAACATGTTGTTGGTTCATTTTTTCAATTTGGATGTTTCCACTGATTATAGTCATACGGATCATAGGTGGGAGAATCTGATGGTTGATAATAGTCCTCACGCCTATAGTTATGATAATCTCAATGCTCGCGTATTGTCATATTAATCCATGGAGTGTAATTACTCTCCCACATATGATCGAGTAAGGACTTCTTAACCGGTGGATTATTAGATTTCGGTTGGCTCTCGATGATAGTTTCAGAAAAGTTTTGAGACATTGGTGAATTTCTATCATAATCATCATCCCAATATATATTATTGTTCTGACATTCCCACTCGTGCTTATACATGATGAAACCCTAACTCTGAATCTAATTCTAAAGGAAAAAATCCTACACCAATATAAAAATAGGAAGAGAGATAATTAAAAAGAAGTTACTAATTTGGAGATCTATGTTAGAATCCTACAAAAGAAAACAAAAAAAGTTAGTTTCTAAAAAAACAGAAAATCTAAAATTAGAAATTTTCTAAAGAACAACTAAGAAGAGTTAGTTTCTAAAAAGGAAGGAAATCGTAGAATTAGAAAGTTACTAAAAAAAAAAAAAGAATCTAAATCTAAAATTAGAAAATAGAAAATTTCTAAAAAGAAAGCCTAGACTTAGAAAATTTCTAAAAAATAAAATCCTAATTCTAAAAATAGAAATTAGAAAAAGTAAAGAATTTAGAAAGAGATTACCAAATTAGAAGTTCAAGTCAGGACCCTATAAAATAGGAAATATGTTAGCTTCTAAAATAAAATAAACAAAACTTGAACCTAAAGTTAGTAAAATCCTAAGACTGAATTATGATAAGAGAGAATCCTAAACTCAATTTGGACCGAAACAGTCCCCGGCAACGGCATCAAAAACTTCATGTTTTAATTTAAACCAATTTGATTTAAATGATTTTTAACTCGTAAGTATACGAATCAGATGTACATTTGGTACGTATTACGAGATCGTTCCCACGAGGACTGGTTGTCACAATTTGAAATTTACAACTCTTCTTAACTAATCTAACGAATGGTTTAACAAATTATTAAGTAAACTAGCATAAATCTATAGAAAATAAATGAGAGTAGTGAGTAAAATCCAATCGATGAGAAGACTAGGACTTTCGAATCCACCCCTAATTATCCTAACCGTTGTTTTACCTGTTGATTCATCCTAATTCAGATTGATATAAATTTAATAAACAAAGCACATCATATCTCCTTGGTCGGGCACACAGAATGTATAATCCTTTAAAGCATATGGATCACATCTTTCCATCCATGGTCAGGCATGGAGAGATGTAAATCCTGTTTCTTCCTCTATAGGAAACCTGTTCATGGTTAGACACAAGCACCTAGAGTAATATTCCAAACAACATCCATATCTAGACTGTGGTCGAGCTCATAGAATGGAGAAGTACGAAAATCTCAGGAAAGCACACTAGAAAAAGAAACAAATCAATCAAATTAAAATAAATTCAACAATAAACAAGAGTCAATCAAATTAGGGGATTCATCTCAGCCATAGCTAAAAAGTCTAGCAATCCATCAAATTAATTAGAAAAAAAGAAATATAAAATAAACACATTATAAACATCTCCCTTGTCTCTCTTCTTCCTTCTTCTCTCTCTCTTCTCTTTCTTCACCTTGGCTCTGGATCTTGACTCCCAGCTATTCCCCCCTTTTCTCCTTTCTTTGATGTCCCTTTATAGGTTGCTAGGGAGGTGGAGAGCTGGAGTCGGACAAAGAGTCAGACGTTTTACAGCAGCAGTCGTGCAGCGAAAGGCCTTTTCGCAGCAAACTTTGGGGTCTCAAAACTCCCATCTTTCTTGCATTTTATTCGTAAAAACAACGTTTCTGAGTGGTCTACACAATGGACGGCTTATATCAGCTATCTGATCCTCGATCTGATTATGCCACCGCCCCAAAATCAGACAGTTTCCGGATGCAAAAACAGAGATCGCCGATCTCTTCCACTGTGACGCTGGTGGGGCCCATCCATTCATTATTTTGAGAAATCCACTCCGTTCATTCGAATCCCAATGAAAAAACGTCCAGGGATGTCCAGTTTCAAACTGTATTCGGTGTGGCCCACCAAAGTTCTGCATTTACCTTCAATCTTCCTTCTAAGCGGTTATAATCACACATCACTTCTGCTTAAACATTTTCCACCTAGGCCCTCGTAACATGGGCCTTAGAAAGCTAATGAACGGTTTAGATTGTCCGTTTGGACAATATATGGGGCCCACAATTGAGGACCGCAAGTCAATTTGCAGACGCTGGAAACGGCAACTGCCGTATTTGAATTTGAGAAGGAGAGTCGGACAGCGCCTGCTGACCGACTTTTGGATTTCTTGGTGCACGTCCAGTGCATCTATGCACGTTGCACATTCAATGTATATGCGAGTCCGACAGATACTTGTATCCGTAATCCGCTCCGTCCATTCATTTAAACACATCATTTAATGGGTTAAAGCCAAGTTTGAAGCATATCCAGATCTTAGGCGGGCCGCAAATCATGATACTAAGGGCTGATCTGTCTGTTGCGCCACTTCCTCATTGATCCAATGGATGAAATTTAATGTGTACGGTTAATTTATGGTCCCCAGGCCATGTATGAAGTTTCAAGTCAATTGGATTTTGGACCAATTTCAGGCCTCTTTAACGTGAACGGCTTGATTTTCTTGGATCCCTGTCGTGTAAATTCTTCAATATTGGTCCTCTAGAGTCTGTCTCATGCTTCTATTACTTTAGAGCATCAAATCCAGACTTTTAATATCCTTTTTTCAATCAACGCTCTTAATTTCATCCTGTAATGAAAACACAATTAAAATATGGCAATAAGCATTATCATATACGTAAAATTAGGCAATAATCGGGGTTTGATATACAATATTTGACCCTCATCAAATAACGAGGAGGCACGACCCGTCCGACTCAGCTGAGGTGCAGCTCGGAACTGTTCTCTTACTCTGATCGGACGACCTATAATTCGCTGGCCGTAGTATGCTCGATACGGCTAACCTTGCCAACCGCAAGGGATCCGACCTAACGAGTCAGGTCAGATACCGCTCGACTTCAAAGTCGCCTCCTTCACTCTGTAGTCGGATGAGCCGAGCCGAGTACATATAATGGTATACGCCAAATGCGGAAGTTGTCATTACAGGTCGTGGCCGATAACTTTGCCAGCAGATACGCACTACTCGCCTGATACGCTGCGTGATCAGCAGATTACGGGCAGCATCTCTATGATCCGAGAATCCCCTAGATCGTGCCGAGATTATCGGATCCAGACCATTCTACAAGCAGGTATAAATAGCACCCTACACCACATCTACAGGTACGCGATAGCAAGTGCTCTCTCCTTTACTCTTTTCTTAGACCCCGATTCCCTTGACCTGACTTAGGCATCGGAGGGTTCCCCGGCTTAGCCAGGGTCACCTTTGCCAGTTCTCTTGGTGCAGGTTACAGGGGTAATACGTTGAGGTGAAAACGAAGTGGAGGGAGGGCCGACCAGATTTTGAAATCAACATTTTTTAGCGCCATCTGTGGGAAATTGAATCTATAAGTCAGGTTCTCATCTTCCTTCTAAGAGATGGCAAGGAAAAAGAAAGCTGCAGTTGTGCAACCGGAACTGAATGAACAGACTCGTTCATCATCACCACTCCATGTCGAATCTGTACCAGGGCCTTCCCAACGTTCTCACAATCGGTCAAGTAAATATTGCGTCATGCAGAATGAGATCCAGGCCCTGCGCAACGAGATAAACAGAATGAAGCAGCAGAGGGAGACAGAGTCACGCCTAGTTCAGGAACAACCCGTTCTCGAGCTGATGAAACTGTTCGTGGAGACTCACTCTGTGCCGAGGAGCGTGAGACCTAAAGCTCCCTAGCATTCGAGAGCGCCACGTTTGGGTCAAAATCCTCTTGCGGTGCATGCTGAAGGATCCGCGCGGAACGTCACTACTCGAGCCCCTACGACCGTCCATTCAGCCACATCCGCTCTGCCACCCATGGATCTCTGTCATCAATTAGAACGGGGGAGAGAGAGAAGAACGTCGAAGATCGAGGACGCCCCAGAGGTCATCGATGAAAATAAAGACCCTTGGGAGGCATGCTTTGCGGAGCTGAAGGACCAGTTCCTGACGTTGGAGAAAAAGTAACAACAATCACCGCCAAAATTCAGGCAATGATGGAAGAGACCGAGCCTCCCTTCACCCCTGTCATCATAGCTGAGGTGATGTCGCAGAGGTTTCGGATGCCTCTTGTCATCCAGTATTCAAGATCTGGGGACCCATCAGAACATCTAGAAGCTTACAGATCGTGGATGCAAATCCAGACCACAATGGACGCGATGATGTGTAGAGGGTTTTCCATCACCCTTACGGGGTCCGCTCAGATTTGGTATCGACAGCTGAAACCAAACTCCGTAGACTCTTTCATGGAATTAAGCCGACTATTCCTTATGCAGTTCATAAGCAGTAAGAGAAGTCGGAAACCCAACACTCACCTGCTCACCATCAAACAGGCTCCAAAAGAAATCGTTGAAAGAATACATCTCCCACTTTAATGAAGAAGCATTGTATGTCGAGGACTATAATGATAAGATGACTCTTGTTGCCATTCTGAGTGGACTAAAGGAAGGAAAGTTCGCCTTCTCCATCGGAAAGAATCCGCCGAGAATGCTAGCGGACTTCATGGTGAAGGCTCAGAAGTATACCAACACCGAGGAGTTCACTAACGCTCATAAAAGTACGTAAGTCACTGACCTGACAAACAAAGGGAAGAGGCATAGGAACGAAGACTCCCATCCAAACGGCAAAGGGGTGGATGACTGCACTTCCCGCGATCGACGACCAAGCCGCAAGCCAGAAGGGAAATTCTATTCCTATACTCCTCTTAATACGTCTGCCGAGAAAATTCTGCTGGATATCGAAGGAGACAGGCTACTTAATTAGCCAGTATGCATGAGGGCTGACCTAGAGCACCGGGACAAGCGAAAGTTCTGCCGCTTCCACCGAGACCATGGTCATAACACGGACGATCGCGTGGATCTGAAAGACGAGATTAAGTCCCTCATCCGCAAGGGACATCTGCGTCGATACACCAAAAAGGAGAAGTCCGATCGGAGAGAGGAACAGCCGTGAGAACAGCCAAACAACCCCCCAGAAGAACCCTCCGAAATTTGTACCATCTTCGAGGGCTTAGCTGGGGGAGGGGATTCAAATAGGGCTCAGGCCGGAACACCACGTTCACCTAACAGAACGTCCTAGCAAGGAACTCCGAGTCACTCCGTGCTACCTGACATTCACGGAAGATGACGCACGCGGGATCCAGCATCCACACGATGACGTGCTAGTGGTCACAATGACCATAGAAAATCACAAGGTATATCGCATCCTGGTCGACACTGGAATTCGGCCGATGTAATGTACTCCGAAGCATTCGAAAAGATGAGAATTTCACGGTCACGACTCCGACCCGTGAAGACTCCCCTACACGGCTTTGCTGGAGAGAGAGTTATCTCCAAAGGAGCCATCTCCCTCCCAGTAATAGCAGGAGAAGGGCAACATCAAGTCACACTTCTGGTGAACTTTTTGGTTATCAATGTCTCATCTGTCCACAATGTGATCTTGGGCTGACCCTCCCTCAACGCGATGAGAGCGGTCGTCTCAACTTACCATGTGATGATAAAGTTTCCAGCTAAAGGTGGGATCAGTTACCTCCGACGCGACCAACGCAAGGCCCAAAGATGTTATGCGATAGCAGTACGAAAGGGAGCTACAAAGCAAGCGCTCGTCGTGAATGCCTTGGATCCCCGGGGGCCGACAGGAAGCTCATTAGTTGAAGAAATGGAAAAAGTGTCACTCAATGAATCAGACCCGAGCAAGACCGTTCAGCTCGGGTCATCATTGAATTTCGAGCAGAAGAACGCATTATTGGCCTTCTTAAAGTAGCACCGAGACGTTTTTGCATGGTCACACGTAGATATTTCAGGGATCTCTCCTGACGTGTTGGTTCATAGGTTAAATGTGGACCTAGATCATAAGCCAGTTAAGAAAAAAAAAGGTTGTTCGATGCCAAACGATATGAAGCCATTGCAATGGAGGTCTTCGTCCTGCTCGATGCGGGTTTCATAGAAGAAGTATACTACCCTGACTGGATAGCGAATGTTGTACTCGTCAGAAAATCCAATGGGAAGTAGCGGGTCTATGTAGACTACTCCGATCTGAATAAGGCATGCCCTAAAGACAACTTCTCATTACCTCGGATCGATCAATTGGTGGACAGCACGGCCGGACATGAGCTGCTCTCATTTTTAGACGCCTACTCAGGGTACAATCAGATCGCTATGTATCCCCCTAGATAGGCAAAAGACTACCTTTATTATGGACAGAGGACTCTACTGTTACCAGGTCATGCCATTTGGCCTGAAAAAAGCTGGGGTAACATATCAGAGCCTGGTAAACCAGATGTTCGCTAGACAGATTGGGCGCACCATGGAGGTGTATGTTGACGACATGTTAGTGAAGAGTACCAGAGCCTCCGACCACCTCGCCGACCTCGAAGAAACGTTCACCGTCCTCCGATAATATCAGATGAAGCTGAATCCCGCTAAGTGTGCATTAGGAGTTGAGTCGGGGGGGTTTCTTAGCTTTCAAGTTAGTCAGCGAGGTATCGAGGCCAACCCGGATAAGATCAAGGCTCTCCTCGACATGAACTCACCTCAAATCATTAAGGAAATACAGTGTCTCACGGGAAGAGTTGCAGCACTCGGGCGCTTCATATCCAGGGCTACAGATAAATGCCTTCCCTTCTTTCAGCGGTTGAAGGGCCACAAGAGGGTAGAGTGGACATCGGAGTGCGAATAAGCCTTCCAGCAGTTGAAGTAGTACTTGGGTTCCCTGCCTCTCTTATCTAAGCCTGAAGAAGGGGAGCCCTTGTTCCTCTACCTCGCAGTTTCGATTTCATCTGTCAGCTCAGCTCTGATCAGAGAAGTCAGGAGCAAGCAGTACCCCGTGTACTATGGGAGCAAAGTCATGGTACCGGCGGAAACCAGATACCAGTCCTTGGAAAAACTGACACTCTGCCTCATTGTCTCGGCTAGAAAATTACGACCATACTTTCAGGCCCATTCCATAGTTGTGCTGATCGACTCTCCTCTAAGGCAGGTCCTCTAGATACCCGAAGTGTCGGGTCGGATGACCAAATAGGCTGTTGAGCTCGGAGAGTTTGATATTCAATTCCGCCCTAGGGCAGCAATCAAGGGTCAAGCTGTAGCCGACTTCATCGCCGAGTTCACAACTCCGAGCGAGGAACAAATTAGTAAGGAAGTCGAGATGACACTGCCCGTCCCGTTGAGTGATCAAGAGGTAGCATCGGATCTGGGATGGGTCCTTTATGTTGATGGGTCGTCCAACATTAAAGGAGCAGGAGCCGGTGTCGTTCTAGTTGCACCCGATTCAACGACAATCCAATATGCGATCAGACTTGGATTTAAAGCTTCTAACAACGAGGCGAAGTATGATGCGTTGTTAGCTGGACTCAGGCTTATAGCAAGCCTAGGTGTTCAGACCATGCAAGTCCTTTGCGATTCATAATTGGTGGTGAACCACATCTCTTCAGAGTATGAAGACAAAGAAGTCAGAATAATCGCCTACCTCGAAGAGGCAAGAAAACTGATCGAGAAATTCTAGAGTTGCACTATCCGACAAATCCCTAGAACTGAGAACTCATGGGCCGATGCTCTGGTAAGACTCGCCTCGGCCTCCAAAGGAAAGATCCTGCATTTTATTCCTGTCGAATTCATTGAGCATCCGAGCATTGGCCAGTCAGAGAAGGTCAATCCTGTCCAGTCCATTCCAAGTTGGATGGACCCGATTTTTAATTATCTATCATCCGACGAAATCCCCTCAGATAAGCTAGAGGCGAGGTGACTCAAGGTCAGAGCGGCCCGGTACATCATATTGGACGAAGTGTTGTATAAGAATGGGCATTCTCAGCCTTACCTTAGATGCCTCCGACTAGATGAGGCCGACTACGTGATTCATGAGATTCATGAGGGAATCTGCGGAAACCACTCTGGCAGCCGCTTCCTAGCCATGAAGATACTTCGTCAAGGGTATTTCTAGTCAACTCTTAGGCAGGACTCAAAGGACTTTGTTCAAAAGTGCGATAAGTGTCAGCGTTTTGCAGCCGTGCCGAGGCAACCGGCGGAAGAAATGACTCCCATGAGTGGGCCGTGGCCGTTCACCCAATGGGGGATCGACATCATCGGTCCTTTGCCTATAGGGAAGGGACAGGTCAAGTTTGTCATAGTCACAGTCGACTACTTCACCAAGTGGGCCGAGGTTGATCCAGTCGCGAAGATCACCGAGCAAAAAGTGATCGACTTTGTGTGAAAGAATATCATCTGCCGGTTTGGAATCCCAGGAAACATCGTATCCGATAACTGTCGGCAATTCGATAATGAAAAGTTTTGTGGTATGTGTTAGGGAATTGATATCATGAACGCTTATTCATTGCCTCAGCACCCGCAGTCAAATGGACAGGTGAAAGCGGTTAACAAAATCATTAAGCACCATCTCAAGACGAAGCTGGAAAGGGCAAAGGGAAACTAGGTCGAGGAGCTCCCCTTCGTCCTCTAGGCTTACAGGACTATAGCCCAGACCTCAATGGGTGAAACCCCATTTTCGTTATCCTATAGCTCGGAGGCAATGGTGCCAGTAGAAATCAGACTCCCTACGGCGCGAGTGAGGAACTTTGAAGCAAATCAAAACTCCAAGCAGATCGCCGCTAATCTGGATTTACTTGAGGAAATCAGAGATATTTTCAGGCTTCGAGCGGCATCTCGACATTAGCAGGTAGCGCATTTCTACATCTCAAAGGTCAAGGTCAGGTGTTTTCGCCCAGGGGACTTAGTCTTCCGTCGGGTCTTCCAGAACACGGCTGAACCAGGAGCAGGAGTATTCGGACCCAACTGGGAAGGACCAAATCGTGTGGTCAGATCTGCCAAACCGAGCTCGTATCACTTGGAAGACCTCGAAGGCCGTCAACTCCCCCATCCTTTAAATGCTGAGTACCTGAAAATCTACTACCCATGATGAACTCGCCTTTAAGGCTCCAAATAAAGTGTACGCCTCCGAGCGACTAGCCTTTAAGGCTTTAATAAAAAGTTTCAATTCTAATTCACGAATGTCTACTCAATTGTCTTATCGATACAAGCACGAACTTAATGGTCTGATCCCTTTGAGAAGGGGTCGGAACCTAATCTTACAAAGGTTCAACAAGGCATCCCCTTGAGAGAAAAAGCCTAATAATGACCCGACTCTCTAATGGAGTACTTGGCTCATCACACGACAAAATGAAAGGTCCTCGCCAAACAAACGACGAGCCGAGTGCCCTAAAAGATTGGACTTAATTAAGACTTGGGCCAAGAGGGCTCGGAGAGCCAACTAAAAGATAATGGAAGGGTCAGACCCATAAAGAGGTCGGCTTAGCAACATCCCAGAACAAGTCAATACAATGAAAAACCCTTGAATACTAAAGAAACGTCTCTCATTAAATCCCCCTCGGAGGGGCCAAAAATACATCAACAGTTTTTTTAAAAAAATGTCTTCCAGCGAGAGGTGGAGCTTGGGCTTCAGGGGCTTGATCCAAGCGGGCGACTTCGGCAGGGGCATCTTCAAGGTCTTCGGACAGAAGAGGATCAAGATCGAGGTCTGGGTATAAACCCAGGACTACCTCGATACAAGCATCAAAGCCGTCGTTGTAAAACGTCGCAGCTTCAGCGTCCCTCTCCTTGGAGGTCTTGAAATCTTCAATCGCAGTGGCAACTGCTGCTGCCAGAAAAGCCTCATCTTTGACCCGCTGAGCCTCCACAACCTGAGCGATGGCTCGAGTCCGCTCTTCAGTCGCCTCAGCCTTGGTGCATTCCAAGGCCTCACCCAGCTGAGTGGTTTCTACGGCCAAGGAATCCGCGCAAGCTCTGGCATGGGTCAGCTCGACGATCGCTGCATCGCCGCTAGCTTTGAGATTATTCACCTTCTCCTGCAGTAGCAGCTCCCTGGCCTCTAGGTCGACCACAACTCCCTGTAGTCGACTCCCTCTAGCTCTCTCGTCCGAAAGCTGCCAGCGCAGCTCACTCTGCTCGGACTTCGAGAGGGCAGATTCATCTTGTAGAGCCGCCATCTCGGCCTTGAGAGCCTCAAGCTTCATCTCCCTCCTCTGATGCTTCCGCGCTCTCTCCCGAATCGAAAGCAACACCGGGACAGCCCGAATAGAAAACGAGAATCAGTATCTAAGAAAATATATTCAATGATGATACGAAGGAAAGAGAGAATCCTCACGAAGACGTACCGTGTAGCACACGACAGCTAAGTCATTCAGAAAGGAGTTATCTGACCTGCCGAGGTTTCGAGCTATGTCCTCTTCAGGGGCATGCTTGGCGGCCCATGGAACCAAGCAGGCCGTATGGTAGCCTGGCTCGAACCTCCCACTGCTCATCCCCACCTGGGGCGAGACCACAGCCTCCTCAGCCCCTACCCTACTACCGGTCGAGTTCTGACCCTCGGCGTGGACATCTCCCCTGACCTCGGGGGGAAAGCATGTTGTCGGCCGTTCTAATGGCATCTTCCCATTCGGAGGAAGAAGGGATAGCAATAGGGGGCTCAGGGATTGCGGTAGGAGCCTCCGCGGTGTGGGGAATGGCAGTGCAAGGAGCAGAGCTTAGAACGGCTAGGGCGCGAGAAGGATCAGAGCTTGGAACGACTAGGGTGCTAGCCACGGTCGTTCTGGCGAGCACCGGGAGAGGGGCTACCACCGGGCCCCTGGTAGGACCGGAAAGTACTGGGAGCGGGGCCACCGAAAGAGCCATAACCGCACTAGGGCGCACTGGGGTCGGTGCTGCACTCAACGCCTGCGGGTGAGCAAGCACAGCAAGAGTCGAGCCGGTGAGCCTCTGGGCAGGGGCTGCGGAGATCGGCGCGGCAGAAGATTCCCCCTCACGAGGAGGGGCCTGCTTCTTCCGGGTGATCTTCACCCGAGGGGCTTCCTTCAACAACTCCGCCGTAGTCGAAGCCGCCTTCCTCTTCCGGGCGCCAGAAAGCCTCGGCCATGCCTGCGAGAGAAATGACAGTGTCAGCGACTAAGTAACCGAAACTGGGCTCGTCAAAAAGACTGAGACAACTTACTGAAAGATGTGGGCAAGGGTTGAGACTTGCAAAGCCCGGACTGATAAAAATTGTCCGCTGTTATCAGGTCCATCCAGGAGCGAAACCCCTCCAATCGCGCCCTTGCCTTCGCAATGCGGTTCTTCTGAGCCGGGTCGAGGAGCGGCAGTCCCTTCGAGAAAGCTACAAAAGAAAACGGAGAGCTTCACTCCAATTGAAACAAATGAAAATAAAGGCAGCAATACGGATACTGGGTAAAGTCTGACCTGATTTTGTGAAGTGGGTCAGAACCTGTGTAGTCAAGGTTTCGAGCTCCGCCGTTGGTGCCTCTTATTCGCCTGCAGTCCAGAACCATTTATTTTTCCAGTCCTTGTTGGAGGACGGTAAGTTCATCACCAGCCCTGACCCCTTACTGCCTCGGGTCACGAAGTAGTACCATGGGTCGTTGCTGTCATGCTTAACCAGGTACAGACTCATCAGCTCTTCCGAGGTCAGCTCAAGGTTCCCGACTTGTTGCTAAATGATGAAGGCAGAAATCAGTACCCTCCAGGCGTTGGGAGTGAATTGACTAGGAGCCAACCCGAGGTAGGCCGCAACCTTTCTGATGAAGGGGTGAAGTGGGAGCCGAAGTCCGCACTGCAATGCACAGAGGAAGATCGCGACTTCCCCCTTGGCAAGAGCACTAGCCATGTCCATAGGCCAAGGGACCCTTACCTGAAAAGAGTTTGAAATTTGAAACTCCGAACAGATCCAATCTATCTAAGATTCCGATAGAACGATACCTCCCGGGACTACTTTCGCAGTACGTTCACTGGCGGGCATTTCAGTGGCCTAAGCAGTGCTGACTTGGCGGGCACGAGTGACTTTCTTTCTGTTAGGCTGCTTGGTCTTAGCACCCATCTTCTTTTATCTCCGAGGCGGGGGGTATAGGGGTATGGTTTCGAAGGGACCTTCAGAAGCCCCACTTCCATCGTCAGAACTCCCCGGCTCGGAGTCCTCAACATATTCGCACACCATTTCGAGGTCGGACGACATTATGAAAAAGAAGGATGTAGATCAGTGGAAGTGACTCACCGGACGACTACTAGAAATCGCCTTCTACCGGAAAAGAATGATCGGTCGGATTCACCCACCGAAAACTTCAAATTCGAACGGAATCGCTTCGTCGGAAATCGCCTCCTCTGGTACGCTCTCAGGATTCACAATGCAAAGTATTAGAAGAAATTCAGGGATCCCTTATATAGGCAACAAAGGATCTCTGCATTGATGGCAGGCCATAATGGACGCAGTCGAATCGGCACAAGCCGATCCTCAAGTACACGTGGCCACACCTCGTTGGGGGAAACTCAATCGACGGAACAGCTCTGACATCGGACAGCGTGCTTAGAGATGCAAAGCGACACTCGAGCAGTGGGAACCATCACGTGCACGTCTCCTCAGACCTGTGTGGCAACCTCTCATAGGCCGGAATGAGATTCGAAATCGTAACTGTCTCCACGCGTCGACCAAGGCGACTCGCACGCACATAATCTTAAGATGTGACGCTTCGAATTCGAAATCCGTCATCAATGCGTTATGGGCGGGAGATCTCTTGCATGAGTACTCTCCAAGTCGACAAGCAGACTCGAAGAGTAGGGGGCTTCTGTTATGGGGAGATCTGAGCCCACGAGAAAACGTCAGTCCGAGTGCCAGTCTGAACCGACTCACTTCCATGACGTCCGAGGCACGACCCGTCCGACCTAATTCGAGGATCAAGTGACAATAACGAGGAGGCACGACCCGTCTAACTCAGCTGAGGTGCAGCTCAGAACTATTCTCTTACTCCGATCGGACGACCTATAATTCGTTAGCCGTAGTATGCTCGATACGGCCAACCTTGCCGACCGCAAGGGATCCGACCTAACGAGTCAGCTCATATACTGCTCGACTTCAAAGCCGCCTCCTTTACTCCGTGGTCAGATGAGCCGAGCCGAGTAAACGTATAATGGTATACGCCAAATGCGGAAGTTGCCATTGCAGGTCGTGACCGATAACTTTGCCCGTAGATACGCACTACTCGCCTGATACGCTGCGTGATCAGCAGATTACGGATAGCATCTCCATGATCCGAGAATCCCCTAAATCATGCTGAGATTATCGGATCCAGACCATTCTACAAGCAGGTATAAATAGCACCCGACACCACGTCTATAGGTACGCTATCGCAAGTGCTCTCTCCTTTACTCTTTTCTTAGACCCCGATTCCCTTTACCTGACTTAGGCATTGGAGGGTCCCCTGGCTTAGCCAGGGTCAACTTTGCCAGTTCTCTTGGTGCAGGTTCCAGGGGTAATACGTTGAGGTGAAAACGAAGTGGAGGGAGGGCCGACCAGATTTTGACATCAACAACTTGAGGGATGAAACAGCCGGTCTATGCTCATGGCCCATGTGGTAATGGAAGACCAGGATTTGTGCTCTCATGACTAATATGGATGTTCGCATCGCCCACACCCATAAAGAGGCTAACTCGGTTGTGGATGCGCTGGCCCCAGCTAGGGAGTGATGGGCAACTGAACAGGCTTTTCCAGTCTAGGGGAGATCTCCCCACACACTCCCATTCAAGGTCTGGTGTTCCTAGACAAAGTGGGCCTATGCAACCTGAGGGTAGCCTAACTTCTTCCGTAATAGCTTCTTTATCTATCTTTTGACAGGTGGGCCGACACCATTTTGTCAATGGGCCTACCCGAATTTCTCCAATGTAAAGTGTTCAGTTTCTCCTCAATGAAAGAACCCTATATATATATATATATATATATATATATATATATATATATATATATATATATATATATACCCCAGATTATCTGTACAGTAGCCCATGCTTAAGAAAATTGAGATCTTGCACGCATATAGCATTGTGTGCTTGTGTGTTTGAATGGAAAGGATCCCATACGGTGTGGCTTAGAAAACCTCTTATTTTGACCATGCATCATTAGGGGACCACTTTGGATGTGAGCCATTTATCAGGAAGTTCGAATTTTGATGTGGACCATCTATTATGTGGTCCCACATTAATGTGTCATTCATCATCTGGGCCTGCCTTTGATGTTGAATGGTCCATCATGTGGGCTCCACCTTCGATTTGGACCGTCCATCATGTAGAGCCTCCTTTGATATATGAGAAATTTGGGACTGTGGACCCCACCTTTTATCCAGTTGTTTTTATGAAACAATACAAACTTTGTTTGGGAACTTAGACCTGCTCGTACGGATAGTGAATTTGAGGACGAAAATACCCCTCCTTTCACGGAAACGGATTGGGTACTCCCCCGCCACCAGCCAATGGCGGATGGTCGGTGGTCTATGGGCCCCACCATGATGTATGCTTTTCATCCATGCCGTCCATATATTTTTTCCACATCATTTTATGATATGAGACGAAAAATGAGGTATATCTAAATCTTAAGTGTACCACATTATAGGAAGCAGTGTTGAATGAGCGTCAACCATTAGAAAACTTTAGGGGGCCCACTGTGATGTTTGTGAGAAATCCTCCCCATCTAACTTCATTCATAGGGTCACAAAGACCTGGATGAGGAGGAAAAAAAATTTTCATAATGATCCAAAACTTCTGTAACCCCTAAAAGGATTTCAATGGTAGACGTTCAATTCCCCACTGCCTTTTACAGTGTGGTCCACTTGATAGTTAGATCTATCTTATGGATCTTCTCAGGAATGCTTTATGAATCTTCTTAAGAATGCATTGAATGATGCTTGAAATGTTCGTTCTAATAAGCACATTGCATTGCGAGTTTAAATGCACATGCAACTGTCATACATTTCTATCATCATAGATTTCTTAAAATTTTACAACTTCTGTAGAAAACTGATGTAGTCATCCACTTGTTCCAGGTGAATAACCTAAAAAGCATTCTTTGGGCAATTTGTGCTTTAAAAAATTATTTGTTCCATGCTTTCTCACTAAAATACAGAGAGAATGAGCAAATCTCGGGAAATATATTAGTATAAAAGGCTCCTGGACTACACTTTGGAGATATCCTTATTGTCACTACGACTTATATTAGGGATTTGGAGAATGTTATTGAAAATTCGTAATATGCTATTTTCTTTCCAACCAAATGGTCGCGATCATTGGCAGATGAGATGGAGAACAGTGATTTTGATGGGGACATGTACTGGGTGTCAAGATATCCCAGTGTTCATAACCATTCCCTATTAGTTTATTAAGTAACATATCTAGCTTTTTTAGAAATGCTACATGATTTTGCTTTATTTTGATATTGATCACGTACTGCTGTTGCTTCAGCTATTGCATTACTTCCGAGCAAGCAACCCATGGGAATAGGTTTATTCGAAGAGTACAGAGCAACAATGCAAGCCATCGGGGCAAACTAGAAATTGAGCTAGCCAAACTGGAAATTGAGCGGGCAAAACTGGAAATTGTACGGGCCAAACTGGAAATTGAGCGGGACAAACTGGAAATTAAACGGGGCAAACTAGAAATTGAGCGGGACAAACTAGAAATTAAGCAAGGCAAACTGGAAAATGAGCGGGACAAACTAGAAATTGAGCAGGGCAAACTGGAAATTGAGCAGGCCAAGCTGGGCCAAACTGGAAATTGAGCGGGACAAACTGGTTTTGAAATCCTCTTATTGTGTTTGGCACCCTGGATTCAGAATCCCCCATAATCCAAAAGTAGCTATGCATAGTATATTTACATGGGTTTGAATTTAATTACTTAATCAACTTTAATATCTCTAATTAGCGTACATAAGTAATGTTTGACATAATGGTTGTAATAAGCCCGTTGAAATATATACTTTGCCCGAAAATGATGAAATTCCAAGTCTCGGATGGGCCACAAACACAAGATCACATCCGAGTCACTAACCGACGATTTTTAACCGTTGATTTACATGGACAATGTTTGGATGACGCAAATCATCGTATTAAACTAATTATAGTGATGCAATTGATAATATGATTGTTTTGGGATATCATCAATGGGCCATGTGCCCAATAGATTAATAGCCTAGTGACACATGCAACTCTTGGCAAGATTTTAGATGTAATCCAAGCTTTCAAACCCCCTCTATGAGAGGATTTGAAACCCCCAGCTACTTTATGGTGCCTAACCCCCCCCCCCCCCCCCCCCCCACACACACACACACACACAAATTTCATGGTGCAAACGAGGTCTAAAGGGCGTTCCTATCAATGTTGTCAAAAGTGATCGCATAATCACATATTGGCAAACTGAAAATTGAGCGGGACAAACTGGAAATTGAGCAGGCAAAACAAGAATTTGAGCTGGACAAATTGGAAATTGAGTAGGCCAAACTGGAAATTGAGCAGAACAAACTAGAAATTGAGTGGGACAAACTGGAAATTGAGCGGGCCAAACTGGAAAATCATTATGCCCACTGTTTCCTGTGGTATGATCCACTTGATATTTTGATATGCTTCAATTTGGGGGCTCAACCCCTTAAATTAGATAGAAAAACGGATGAAAATTGAGCGGGATAAATTGGAAATTGAGCGGGCCAAACTAAAAAATCATTATGCCCACTGTTTCCCGTGGTATGATCCACTTGGTATTTTGATATGCTTCAATTTGGGACTCAACCCCTTAAATTAGATAGAAAAACGGATGGACATCATGGATATACTATAGGAAACGGATTGGCTACTCCCCTTGTCACCAACTAATGGCTGGTGTTCGGTGCTCTATGGGCCCCATCATAATGTATGTGTTTTAACCATGCCGTCCATCTATTTTTATAGTTCATTTTATTATATTATAATAAAAAATGAGGTATATCCGGATCTCAATTGGACCACATTACAGGAAACAGTGTTTAATGAACATCGACCATTAAAAACTTTTTGGTGGCCATAAAAGTATTGGATTAAGATGATCTTTGCTTTTAGCCTTCATCTGGGTCTTTATGACGTAATAAACAGATTGGATTTCAGATAAACAGTACAGTGGGCCTCAAGAGGATTTAAATGATGGATATCCAATCACTATTGTTTTCCTGTATTGTGGTACATCTAATATTTATATCCCTCTTATTTTTAGGATAAAGCCCTAAAATGAACTTTAAAAATGGATGAAACACATACATCATGGTGGGGCCCACAGAGGACCAACCTCCAGCCACGTACATCATGGTGGGGCCCACAAAGCACCGACCACCGGCCACGGGGTTGGTGTCAGGGGGAGTAGCCAGTCCGTTTCCTATACTTGATACATTCAATGTGGGCCCAACTGAGTTTAAAATAATACTTGTGGTATGTATTTTCTTCACTGGACCGACCATTTTTAGAAGAAGACGATATGTTGATAAGGGGGCCCACAAAAAAGATTTTTTTGGTCTTTCTAACGGGGTGAGGAAAGGGGGTGAAAGCAGCAACACTGGAAAGGGAGAGGAAAAGCAAACAGTTGAAAGGGAGAGGAAAAGCCACAACAATGAAAAGGAGGGGTATTTTTGTCCTGGAATTCAGTCTCTGCACATGCAGGTCTAAGTTGCAAAACAAAGTTTGTATTGTTTCATAAAAACAGCTGGATAAAAGGTGGGGTCCACAGTCCTAAATTTCTCTTGATATATGGACCAGTCGTCTCTTGGAGAGATGAGACGGAGAAGTAGAATACTTTGAGGTTAAAAAGCAAGGAAAAAAAAGTTATGGAAATTGCTTGAACGCATAAATTACTTCTACACTGATACTCAAGGCCCATTTGGCTAGGGCCAAAAAAGTTACTTTTTTTACTCTCAGCAGTACATTAGTAACTTATTTGAGATATGTAAATTTGGTTTGTGATCAATTATAATTGATATTTTTACTTAAAATTACTTTTATTTATTTCTACAAAATCTCACGTGTACCAAGTTATCCCATGGTCAATTAGTGGTGGATGAGGATGACGTGCATGTTCACATGTTTCTTCCCAACAACCATTGTTAGGAAGGAAACTTGATTATGGATTGCCGACCACATTCAATGGACATTGAAAAATGATAGGCCAACAATCACAAAAAGAGTCAACCAAGTGTAGTGGCTGAATCCTAGTTTTGTGAATGATTAACTTGTCATTGAGCTAAATCTAGTTTCCTACAACTAGTTTCATTAGTACTTGTCTTGGAAAGTAATTTAGTTTTTCTTCTCATTATGGTTGCTTATGACGCCTTTTGTGTTGAATAGGCAATGGGAGAGCTGGCTTCAGCGGCTATCGACGTCGCAGAGTGTGCATGGAATCCTCTTAAGAAACACATGGACTATCTTATTCATTTTAATGACAACGTTAAGGATCTGAAAGACTGCGTACAAGATCTGGAGGCCACGAGGGTGCGCATTGATCGATTAGTAAGCACGGGTTGCTCCAATGGTGAAGAAGAAACCCCAGAAGTTAGGCTATGGCTAACACGAGCTGCCGAAATGATACACGAAGCAGCGACGATACAGCAAAAAGTGGCAGAAAACAAGGGATGTCTACATTGTCTGAATTTGAGATGGCGTTATAGTATAAGCAAGCAGACGAAACAGATGACGGCGCGCATTGTTACGCACTGTGATGACGGGAATTCAGACAAGATGAAGATGACAATGCCTCCATCCCTTCGGACCGTCATAATCGAGGAAGCTCCATCAATCGAGGGTCTACGATCAGTAGAATCATCTCTCCAAGAAGTCATGAGTGCTTTACGTGATGAAAAGACCAAAATAATTGGAGTATGGGGCATGGGTGGTGTGGGCAAAACTACCCTCGTGAAAAATGTGAACAATAAGTTGCAAGGGACACAAGAATTCAAAAAAGTCATAATGGTTACTGTTTCAAAGGACGTGGACATCAAGAAGATCCAGGGCGACATTGCAAAGAGATTGGGTCTCAAACTCCAGGACGGGACCGAGTCCTCGCAAGCAAGTGATTTGAGGAATGGATTGATGCAAGAGAAGAAATTTCTCATCATATTGGATGATTTGTGGGAGCCGCTTGATTTGGCTGTTGTAGGGATTCCCTCTCCTACCAGCCACACGGGTTGTAAGATCATATTCACAACACGGAGTAAAGATGTGTGCAAAGGAATGGAAAGCCAAGTCGACATTCAAGTAAAGGTGCTCTCAGATGAGGAATCGTGGAAACTATTCAAAGATAAAGCAGGTGTCATTGTTGATGATCCTTCCTTTCATACCAAGGCAAGGGAGGTATTCAAGGAATGCGCCGGTCTTCCACTTGCAGTTATAACATTAGGAAGGGCACTAAGAGGTGAAAGAGATCCTAGAGTGTGGGATAACGCACTATCACAGTTGAAGAAGTCTGCACCAAGAAATATCAAAGAAATGGAGAAAGGAGTGTACCAGTCTATCAAAATCAGCTATGAACGTTTGCAAGCTGAGCTGAAACTAGGGTTCTTGTTTTGCTCCCTGTTTCCTGAAGATTTTGATATTCATGTAGACAGGATGATTAGCTTCTGGAAGGGTGAAGGCTTTTTGGAAGATGTTGAAAGTTTGGAGGAAGCATTAAATAAAGGGCACGCTTTGGTTGAAGAACTCAAATCTTCTTGTTTGTTATTAGCAAGTACAAACGAAGGGCATGTAAAGATGCACGACATTGTTAGGGATGTTGCCATTTGGATTTCGTCAAACGAATGCGAGGACTACAAATCTTTTGTGGGAATCCCACAGAAAGGTTTGTCGCATGGAAAAAACTGGGAGGAATATAAGAGGCTTTCTCTCTGGCGATGTGGAATTAATAAACTGCCAGAAGGGATGCATTGTCCTAAATTGCTGACATTGATGATGCCGGAAAATAAGCAGCTGACTGAAATTCAAGGTTGGTTTTGGGAAGCAACAAAAGACCTTCGGGTTCTGGATCTAAGCAGAACAGCTATCGGTAAGATACCAGTACTGTCAAACCTACGGGTGCTTTGTCTGAGGAGCTGCGAGTTTGAAGAAGGGAATTGTTTGTCAGGACTTGGGGGACTGAAGCAGCTTGAATTTCTCGATCTATCATATAACAATTGGTTATGCGAGTTGCCAAATGAAATTGGAGAATTGGTCAATCTGCGGAGCTTGGACTTAACAAATACTTTTCATCTTAAAATTGTTCCAAGTGGTGTTATATCAAGGTTGATTCTCTTGGAAGAATTGAAGATGCGGAACAGTTTCCACGAGTGGAAGGCTGAAGAAAAAGATGCAAGCAGCAGCAGCAGTAGCAACGCCTCTTTAAGTGAAGTGGCATCTTTGACAGAGTTATCTAATTTACATCTCTGTATTGTGGAAGTGGAACGTTTGCCACGAGACTATCCTCTGTTTAAACATCCGACAAAGTTGAAGAACTTTTGCTTCTACATATGCTCGAGGCCTGATTCTGGTTATTTATTCCTTGATTATCCTGAATCGAACCCTGATGAGTTGAGATATATGGAGATTGTTGGTTGTAGTCTCATCCCGGAATGGGCTCTAATGCTTTTACCACAGACCACCCATTTGAAGTTAAAAAATTGCAAGGGTCAAGAGGCACTTAATCGCGGTGGAGGATTCCCAAGTTTGAAATATCTTACAGTTGAGGAATGTGATGATGTGGAATTTGTTGTCAGTGCAAAGGAGTCTCCTGAAAATGCATTCGGTAATCTACAGAGTTTAAAGTTAACAGGGTTGCTAAATCTAAAGAAAGTCGTGACTAAGTTTGAGGAGGGATTGCTTCCCACCCTTTTATTTCCTAACCTTGAGGAGGTGGAAGTGAATAGATGTCCAGAAATGACAAGTATTTGGCCGATGGGGTTAGCGGTTAAGCTCCAAAACCTCACTTATCTGAGGGTTTCGTATTGCCATGGCTTGAAGAAGAGCGTTGTGTCGGCGATGCAGACGAAGGGTGGCCTCCCTAACCTTCACCGGCTCAGTGTGAATAATTGCAAAGGAGTGGAGGAGATCATTTCAGATGTGGTGGATAATGAGGGTCTCCTACCTAAACTAGAAAATCTGATATTATACTCTCTACCGGAATTGGTGCGAATCTATGGAGGAGGAGAGGCTGTTCCACCACCGCAATTGGATTGGCATTCATTGAAAACAATTGAGGTGTCTAGATGTCCCAAGCTTAAAAAGGTGCAGCCTCTGCAAGGTGGGGCCGACAGTGTGTCGTCGCTTCGATTTATTGGGGGTGAAAGGAATTGGTGGGAGGGGTTAGATTGGGAAGGAGACGACAGAGTCATCTCCCAATTCCATTCCCTGTTTCAAGAGGTATCGTATTATTTTGGTATATATAATGTGTCCAACTGGTTGGACCACAGTTTAAAAATCCATCTAATTGAAGTCTCATGATAATTAATTAATGCAAAAATCAGCCCTACCCACTATTCAAGTGAGCCACACAACATATAATAGCATGTATCCATTGATAAAAATGCAAAATAAAAGTGTGGTCAACTTAATAAGTAGATAGTGATGATTTTTTGAAAAAAAATGTTCATCAAGTGGGGCGAATCCATTGAACAGGTTGGATGTCCCATGAACCTTTTTAGTTAGAATTGTCGGATGGATGGACCATAACCTGCAGTTCAACCGGTAGGACTTAAGATATTCTCTTTCTTTTGAGGATTGCTTATTGCACAAGCGTGTGGAACGGTACATATCTACGTGCGGGAACACGTGCAAGTAGAAAGCACACGTCTGAGACAGGAGCTTTACGTAAGATTAGAAATAATTCTTAACATCCACCTTACTAAAACGTCAGAGAATCTAACTCTTTAGGTGTCCCACAACGTACACAGTAAATTGACAGTTTTTTTACTGGCCATCCATTTGTTATGTAATGCCGTGGCCCACCTGAGGTGTGAAACGACCTGAATTTTATGTCACAATATCTAACCAGTGTAGCACGCTTGATGGAAAATTCGGATGTCACACATTTCTCACATTATGACACATACAGTTGTGTATAGTTCCCACGTTTATGTGGAATTAGCCCATCTCTTTTAATCTTCATGCTTTCTTTCTTCCTCTGGTATGCTAACGCCACATTCATTACACGTTCTAATTTCCTCCGATGCCTCAAAGACTATTTTAGTATTATTGTTTCTACATTGTGGCCCACCTGAAGAGTGAAATGGCCACGTCATTATGTCAAACACACTACCATAGTCCATGTGGCTGCATGATTATGGCAGGGTGTCTGTCTCCATGCCTGCGGCTTTAGTTAGCCTCTTGATTTCCATTTATGTTATTATTATTATCATCAGTTGGGTTGGAATACAATGCATATCAGACTTAAGCTAATGTTTATGTACCCATGGATGATGCACAGGTAGAGTATGAATATGAAGATGACCAGCCGAAGATACCAAGGTACCGAGAAATTATACACTCGTGGCATACACATAGGAAGTTAAAACTGGATCCCAGTTTACATGTATCACCAATTAAATATTACATTTGATTGATTATCTAACAATCATATTGGCTCCAACAATTGGAACCCAAGGGGCCCGTTTTGAATCTATGCATTCTTCAACGGTGGCTGAAGGCCCAAGGCCTATTATACAACTAAAATTTCATTCCATTTGTAATAGCTCCAAGTGGATTCCATGTGACTGATTTATATCACTCTCGTGGATTCCATATCATTCTTGCTTGGCATGTTTAAAGAGAAAAAAGTAATTACATTGTTCCAAGAAATCTCTCTCAAAGGAAAGTATTCTAATAAGGATTCTTCATCATGTAAAAGTATGACTATTTTCATTATCAGCCCAATCATTGCAAATTAGTATCGGTACACTTTATGTGTCACTTGGTACCTCCTCACCTCTTATATTCATGTTCAAGTGTCTTCTGCTCTGCAGAGAGAGGGTAGTGAAGACCCTTCAACCCCGTGATGGGGATTGTATATATAATGCTACTCTTTGAGATTTCAGGATTGGTTGTGTTCATATTTTCTCCACTAGAGAAGCCCTTTAGGATGCTTGTGTCCTTAAAGGGTCATGCAAGCACTGTAGATCAGAGTATTAGAATTCTCCTTTTTGGTTTCTCTAACTTCTGCTTTGGAATCTCACTCTTTACGTGTCCCACAACGTATACGGTAAATTGACAGTTTTTTACCTGCCATCCTTTTGTTTTGTAATGCTGTGGCCCACCTGAGGTGTGAAACGACCCGGATTTTATGTCACAATATCTAACCAGTGTAGCACGCTTGATGGAAAGTTCGGATGTCACACATTTCCCATGGGTATGTGGAATTAGCCAATCTCTTTTAATCTTCATGCTTCCTTTGTTCCTCTGGTATGCTAATACCACATTCATTACATGTTCTAATTTGCTGATGCCTCAAAGACTATTTTAGTATTATTGTTTCTACACTATGGCCCACCTGAAGAGTGAAATGGCTAGATCATTATGTCAAACACACTACCATATCTAGGGTGTCTGTCTGCTTTAGCTAGCCTCTTGATTTCCATTTATGTTATTATTATATATCATCATTTGGGTTGGAATACAATGCATATCAGACTTAAGCTAATGTTTATGTACCCATGGATGATGCACAGGTCCATGTCTCATGAGCTACCGACGTATGATGAAGATTGAGTGGTGGAAGATACAAAGGTACCAAGAAATTGTACACTTGTGGCATATACATGGAAAGTTAAAAATGGATCCCAGTTTGCATGTATCACCGATCAAAAATTACATTTGATTGATTATCTAACAGTCACATTGGCTCCAACAAATGAAACCCAAGGGGCCAGTTTTGAATCCATGCATTCTTCAACAGTGGTTGAAGGCCCAAGGCCTGTTGTGCAACTAAAATTTCACTCTTGTGGATTCCACATGTTCAAATGTCTTCTCTCTGCAGAAACAGGGTAGTGAAGACCCTTCAACCCTGTGATGTGGGATTGTATATATAATGCAACTCTTGGAGATTCTAAGATTGGTTGTGTTCTCATTTTCTCCGCTGGGGAAGCCCTTTAGGATGTTTGTGTCCATAAAGGGTCGTGCAAGCACTGTAGACCAGAGTATTAGAATTCTACTTTTTAGTTTCTCTAACCCCTGTTTTGCTGTCTCCTCAGGTATTGGTCTTATCAAATTTTATAATATGAAGATGCTTGCTACTATTCAATACTCAGACTACTCCTCTTGTGCAAATGCAGCTCTCCACTTGCCATTTAAATTCAAATATCAATTGCCTATATATCATATCAAGAATTATTGACTCAAGAAGGAAGAAAACAATTGAAAATCTTAGTTATGTTCCTTTATCTACTCCCCTTATCTATCTTCCCCAATCACTTGAGATGCTAATCATTCCCCATGGACGAGAGTCCTTTCAGTTTGATGATTGCTTTTGTAAGCTTCTAATGTTTTGCTTTTTCCTGGCTTGTGTGGGGGCTTTCTCTCACTAGGCCAGCATATGGGATTTTTTCTCTTTTCTTGGTCCGGGATGTCGGCATTTTAGTGTGTATGTTTTTCTTTTCTCCTGGCCTGAGATGTGGGTTGCTGCTATCTTTTGTCTTTCGTTCTCCTTTCTTGTAATCGTTTTTACTTTGGCCAGTCTAGATGATAATATAATTTCTTTCTTGCCTTCCAACAAAAACAAAAACAAAAATAATTCCATTCCAAAGTAGATCCCATACTCAGGAAAGAACCAAAACTATTCCCCACAACCATGACATTGACTTTTAGCATTATCGCTCAAACAAACAAATGGTTCTTCGTCTTTCATGTGCTACACTAAAATTCTTAATTGGTTATATGTTCACCAATGCCACACACAGCTATAACTCTTCACTATATATCTAGAGTGCACAAAATGGCCCATAGACGTATATTCATGCAAGCACATGTACCAAAGAGCGATCTGAGTTTTCCATCAAATCACCCAAAACCTCAAAGCTGTGTGGTAGTGTCTTGCATTTTGCTGCGTATCACAAACCATTTTTAATGAGAATACATAAATAATAAAAAACAAAGAGCGATTGTTTTAGCCCAATGCTGCTCCAATTTCTATCTTAATTTAATAAAGGGATTTATGATGCTTTGAAATGATTCTTATTTAGATTTCAACTATCAACAATTTCTAACGAGTGAGCATGTGGAGCGTAGGGGGGAGTAGAGGGCTGGGAGAGAGAGAAGCTTAAAGAGAGAGAGAAGAAAGGGAATCGGGGGCGTAGGGGGCGAGAGAGAGAAGCTTATTTAGATTTCAACTATCAACAATTTCTTCTCTCTCTCCCGGCCCCCTACGCCCCCGATTCCCTTCCCTCTTTCTCTCTCTCTCGCCCCCTACGCCTCCAATTTCTCTCTCTCTCTCTCTCTCTCTCTCTCTCTCTCTCTCCCCCACCCCTTATGCCCCCGATTCCCTTCCCTCTTTCTCTCTCTCGCCCCCTATGCCCCCGATTCCCTTCCCTCTTTCTCTCTCTCGCCCCCTATGCCCCTCTTTCTCTCTCTCGCCCCCTATGCCCCCGATTCCCTTCCCTCTTTCTCTCTCTCGCCCCCTATGCCCCCGATTCCCTTCCCTCTTTCTCTCTCTCCCGGCCTTTTCACAGCTCCTCAATATCCATAAGCTTAAAGAGAGAAGCTTTGATATTCCAGCAAAGTGTGGTGTTTGATATGAAGGCACGGAAATATTCTATATTTGAAATATTAAGAAGTTCAGTTAAACTTTTCAAAACATGGCTATGGGCCATAGATTAGAAGTTACACTTATTTTCTTTTGTAACCAAGGGATTGGTAGACATTTAATGAATGTTTCAAACGAAAAAAAAAAGAAAGCCAATGGTATGAATTCAACAAGGAAATGTCCATGGTATATTGGGTAACGATATATCGATTGCCAAGTTGGGTGTGGCTAACAATGGGAAATGTCCATTAATCATAATTTAGAAGCATCTAACCAATCAAAATTTAGAAATGTCCATTAATCATAATTTAGGTCATTTTTGCGCCATTCAGTCAAACACAAGGCCACACGTGTTCGAGGACCTGTATTCGGATTTGGGTGTATGTATGATGTGCAAGCATGTCAGAGTCTAGTCGACTCAATGTTTGATTGAATGCCAGTGACCCCCGTACCGAAACGAATACGTTGGACCAGATTCGAAAATCCAGCTATCAAGACAGCCACCAGTTATAATCAGCGATAAGGTGATTTGCAAAAGGATAGGGGTTAGTCTTTTCTTATGGATTTTTTTTTACCTTACGACTTCAATACTTTTCTTTCACTACTACTAACATTCAATGTATTTCTTAAAGGAATAAAGATGAACAATTAAACTAAAAAAACTAAAATAATATTGATTTTATTAATATATGAATATGGGTCATTACAATCGACAAATTATCAAATAAATTAGAGAAATAAACACCGACAATGATAAGTACATGATCTGTCTGTAAGAACAAATAATTGAAGAGGCTGGTTACCAAGATGTGACTAGAACTATGATGTTCTAAGTAAGAACTTAATTGATCGGGATTCAACAACTTAGGGTTATGGACATTCAATCTATTCTACGGTACTATAGCAATAGTGTTGGACGGTAATGATTTATGCTAAGACTAGGTTATGTTATGCTAGGATAAAAGTAAAGAAAATGTAAAAAGAAAATAGATTATGTTTAACATTAGCTTAGAGCTTTTGGTTGATTGCTGCTTTTATTGGCTTTTAGGATGCGATAGTCTTGTGTAATCTTTAATGTTGTGAAGGATTTACATGATTGACTATATAAATCTCATTGATTCTTTCATGACAGTGTAGGCTATTGCATATGGCTACGTGTATAAGAGAGTCTCTCACTTCTTCAAATCGTGTGTTGGCTAGAGTCTTCCGTCAATGGACTCGCCCTTTTGTCACTTGGCTTTGATATCCGTAGAGGGTGCTTTTAGCATGACCCTAGCATTTAATATTACTTCGAAATATACTTTGATAAGATTTTGGCATATAATGATGAGAAAAAGAGAGACTCTTGCTTTTTCATAGAATATTTTTGATATAATATAACACTCCGGGTTTTCAGGGGCCGTGTAGGAACTCAGCTCCGAAATTTTCAGGTGCCATGGGTGCTCTAATGGGCTTAAGATTTTAATTACGTTTGGATGATCTCATAAACAATGGAGAGTTTAGTAGGGCATGAAGCATAAGTAAGTCATAAAGCAATATCAAGTGTCACTAAATATAAAAATATCTAAACCACAAAGCCAAAATCATCTAAATAGGGAACTAGTCTCACCCATACATGACCCAAAGTGACTAGAGCCCTGAGCCATATCCCGCGGTAGCCTGAACTCAGACTAGAAGGATCTGTCAAAAGTATGGAAGCATGAAAGCTCATCTTCCTCATCTATGTTCACCCCGCTCAGCTCGTTAAGCTCTGCCTCACCTGTATCTAGTAAATGGTCTGGTTGGTGTTTTAAAACACCGTCCCAGAGTGGGAGTGAGTAGCTAACTCAGTGGGTACCATTATCCATAAGTTACATCAAATAACAATTTCATGATGAATTTAATGATCAGCATAAATTTACACATCTCTAACTAATCTTGTTAAATGCATATGCTTGAATTATGGTATGATGCATGACCTCACCCACAACACTCCCTCGAGCGACTTCGTCTCATGGTCGCACATGACCAACACTCCCTCATTGCGACCTCAACTGCCGAGTCGCCAAAACCTAGCTAATGCGATGCATGAATAATGTTAACTGAGTATTTAGTTAATTTCGTTCATCCAGCAGGTTGGAGAATCTGGTACACCCCGATGATATTAATGCCCTCATCCATTTGTAAGGCCAGGACCCCTCAACGTATGAGGCCAAGACCCACGATCTTTAATCCCATCGGAGTCCCCACCCCCGATTGCAAGCACATGGGGAGTGCTGGGAAGCGGGATTGCTCATGGTCACTACGGGGAGGCTCGTCACTCCAACGTAGACCAACAGCTCGGACATAATGTCTTATTCCACCATGCCCAGCTCACGAGACTGTGGAGTTTCTAGCTGTTGTCAGTAGACGTCAATGGGCGAGGGGTGTTCAAGGTTCCAAACAAGTATGAGCAAACATGGTTAATAAACATGGTTGGTCAGTCGGTGGACTAGGCCACCTAAGTTTAGGAAAGCACATAATGCACGACATTGGGTGCAAGCAACTCATGTAGTCCAGCTACCGTCGCCCATTCACATCCGCCCAAATCATTCGGGCGACAGTAGCGGGACTACATGGGCAACTTATCAGTTGGGCAACAATAGCGGGACTCGTCAGTTAGGTGATGGTAGCAGGACTCGTCAGTGGGCGACGGTAGCGGGACTCGTCAGTGGGCAAGTGGGCGTCAGTTGCAGAGGGGTGTTCGGAGTTCCAAACAGGCATGAACAAACATGGTTAACAGACATGGTTGGTCAGTCGGTGGACTAGACCACCCAAGTTCAGGTGAGCTTGCAACGCACGACATTGGGTGCAAGCAACCCATGTAGTCCTGCTACCGTCGCCCGTTCGAGTCCGCCCAAATCAGTCGGGCTAGTCACAGGACGGTCCAACCAATGAGACCACCCTAAAAAATCTCAGTTTATTGTCCAACCCAGAAGATGGGTTATATTTTTATAACGTCTCGAAAAAATTCGTACAAAGACCCGTGTACCACCTCAGGCAGAAAATCACTAAGGACCAAATCCTTTAGAAATTAGACGAAAATTAATTAGGTGTTAAACTTAATTAATCGGTAGATTAGCTTGAACCACTTTTCTGTACGATCTGTAAGATTCAAAACTAGTAGAATCGCTAACGCTATATTACCTAGAAACATACGATCAATCTCAAAACCCAGTTGCTCTCAGGAGCATCTTAAAACTCCGTATTGGACCTGGACCGTGCGTCGAAAGTCTGATAACTGCGAAACTATACGGTTATGACCACCTTGCTAGACTTGACAACCATCTCAAAAATCAAGTCCAAATGATATCCCAAAACGCACAACTTAAGCCCAGAGCGAAGAGTACTGTGAGAAACGCGAATATCTTTAGAAAATGAACTAAAACTTAAGTGAATTGAGTCGTTCGCTTGCAGGCCAAATCTAAGGTTTTAGACCGTCATATTCTCACCCAACTATACCCTCGGATCAGGGAAAATTTTTAACACGTGTCAGTGCACTTGTGACCCTGATCGAGTAACGGTGACCGTTGAACTAAAACTGATCCTCCAGGTCGATCTATAAATCCGATCGGACCAAAAACTTAACTTGACCTAGATCCAATGTCAGGGGACTTACTCTGGAACAGATGCAGAAAAGGGGCCTCTAGATGTGCCCCGTTGAGCCGGAACAGTCGACTTTTTGCTATAACCTAAGTATGGGGCCATTCCCATCAGTTCCGGGCCTATATATGGGCCTTAAACCCTCTCTCTCTTTTCACATACGAATTTGAAAACCTTAGGAGAGAGAAGAGAGAGAAGAGAGAAGGAAAGAGAGAGAGAAAGTGAGGGTTTGTTCTTAGGATTCGATCTCACCTCTCCACGTGCTTCATCGCCTCATCTGTGTCACTATACCGGCAATTTCGATTTTATTTTTAGATAAGAAACCCTAACCCTAATCTATTTTAGGGATCCAAATAGTATATGTCATGAAATAGTTAATCTATTTCATGCAATAGGTAGTCGTTGTGTCGTAGACGAAGACTTAGTGTACAAACTGAGTTCGATACGAGTCTACCGGCAAAAGGTGCGGACTATAAATATTTAGGTTACGGTTTTCAAGACTTTCAATGTCAGTTATGATTTATGACTGACTTGATTGCTATCACGTATGCTTAGATATAATGTTTCCCAAATATTACACATATATGTAAACTATGTTGATTATAATGCATTCCAAGCGTTTGTTGAAATGTTTGAATGGATATGGAATTATGATTTGTGTTTGCCATGATTATTGATTGCTAACGCATGATCGTTGTATATGTGGCAACTCCTTAGTGAAAGGATTTGCTATAATATGTGTTTTAACTAATTTATTACATGTATGTAATATGTGTAGTCTAAGTGTTTTATAAAATGCATGAATGAGAAAATGCTTGATGTAATATACTTAATGAGGGTGCTGAGATAGGATTCTCAATTCCCTTATACATAGTTACAGTTTTCTTTGTGTAACCTATCTTACTACTATGTGATTTATAGATGGAATGCCTATATGTGATAACATATGTATCATGTGGTTGTTAAAATGCTCAGGTAAGATTTACATTTACATTTGTTGTCACATGTTGTCTTTAACTATCACATGTGAATACCATTGTTGGAGTGTGATTGAGGCTATGATGTAGCCCAGGCAATCGGTAATGGTTTACGATCGGTGGTCGAACTATTTTAGTCACGACGAATTCGAGTCGTACGTCGTTTGACGACAGTGGTTAGGCCACGCAGAATGCTTATGCACTCCATGTCGATTAAGTTAACATACTCTCGTACCAGTCAAGCTTGTCAAGTAACCCGATTGGCCCAATATATGTTCACCATGTATGGACGCTACTGCTTGAATATAAGGTACCAAACGTATCAGTGGAATGCCCGTTTAACCTTGGTACCTCGATCCGCTAAGATTCATGAGCTGGGCATGGTGGTATGGGACACCGTGGTCGAGCTGTCAGCCTATGCTGGGGCGATGAGCCTCCCCTTAATGTCTAATGAGCAACCCAAACTCGTAAGCCGAATACGGTGGTATGGGGTACTGTATTCGAGCTATTGGCCTACGATCAAGTGACGAGCCTGTAGTGACCTTGAGTATAAATTAGGACTACGCTAAGGCGACGAGCCTTTCTATAATTGCTTTGAGTATAAGATAGGCCTGCGCTGATGGTGACGAGCCTCCCCGTAGCGACCTAGAACTTACCTATCGTATGTGATTAACTCGGATTGACAACTATAGATGGATCATTATTTGGGAAATAATATAAGAGAGGTACCTTAGCTTCCCAATCTTGCTGTGTGAATATGCCTAATTAAGAACTTGGCTAATCACACACATACACCGCATTGCATGTGCCTTTAGCATTGGAGTTGAGCACAGCAGGAGTGTTGCAAGCCGCGATCATTGTCGCAAGAAGGAGTGCAGGCGAGGACATGAATCATTGTAACATATCATCCTTACATTAACCAGAGTACTTAGGAATGAGTGTTGTACTACTTTATCATTACTGCTTGACTAAATTGATAATATGTTATCCTTTGCTTTATAGCTCCACTAAGTTGATCACTCACTCCCACATTCTGGGATGGTACTTTAAATACCAACCAGACCCTTTTGTAGTTGCAGATGATGGCAATGCTTACGAAGCGGAGTCGAACTTTTATGATGATAAGGAGTTCTCCTATATGCAGCTATCAGGTGGGTTTTTGTAGACCATACTCTGATTGACGGGGTTACAGGGATGCTGATTAGCCATCATTACACTTATCATTTTGTACTTTTGAAACACCCATATATATTCATTTTGTTCAGTCTTAGAGTATACATGTATATATTTAATCTTGTGACATGTTCACACTCTGGAGACTTACGATAGTTTATATATTTTATATATCTATCACAGTCTTCCGCTTGCATAATTTAACTGTCTCTGGAGTATGATATACTAATTTGGTATAATCTCATTCATATTTAAAGCACTAATACAGACAATACTTAATCATCATTATCTATGTTGCATAAGTGATGTGCTGAAACTCGGGAGTTGGGCTCTTGCTCGACCCCCGATTTTCAGGGCGTTACAAGTTGGTATTAGAGCTTGATTTAGATTAAAATAGACCTAGGTTATAGGTAACACGATACACTCTGACACACTCTTACTTAGGAATGGGGCGATGGAATTTAGAAACGATATTAAGATCCCAAAATTTCGCCGACAGGTGAGACCAAATACAGTAGTTTAGTCAAAGATTTATAACTGGGGGACTCAGATCATGTGCAATGACCTAAGTCACCTCTGACCAAGGATAACAAATCAAGTCAACCTGAGGTCGACTCTATCGTAGTACAGTGAGACTTGGCGCAAATAGCTAATAAGGCCAAGACACCCTAAACGTTGAACTTTGTAGTTTAAACTGAGTAAAGATCTTCATCAAATTTAATCCCGACTAAGTAAAGCTCCCGAATAACCTTGGCAATTTAGGTCGTCAATTGATGGATTTCTAGATCACAAAGGGATCCAGAACACGCGATGAAACACCCCTTATATGGCATTTTCCTCATTTCCATCCCTTTCCAACCCATCTCATTCAAAAATCTCACCTTCCACCCCTTTATTCTTCAAATCTTTCTAGGTATTTTCATATTAAACACAAATCCTAAAGCTCAAAGGATTAAGAACTATAATTAAACTAAAATTTACTATAAATAGTAAGAACATAAATAAAAGGGACTTTTTACCATTAAAATTATGAAATTTTATAAATTAAATATGTTATTTGGATATATCAGCTTCTCCAACCCCAAATTCATATATGGAATGTCACGTAACTCATTCTGGTTTGCAAGATACACTCAATTCAAAAAACTCGAGTGGCAGAACCACCAGAGGACCGCGACGGCACCGCCAGGACGGCGGCGCGCCACCCACCTTCACAGCAGGCGCATGGCGGCACCGTGGCAGTGGCGGCGCACCGCCCAAATTCTGTAATTTTTTGGGTTTTTTGATGAACTTCAAAATGTCATATCTCCCTCAATAGAACTCCGATTTAGGTGATTCAAAATTTATATTGGAGCTTATTAAGTCTAGTTTCATATAAAAATAAGTAAAAATAAAATAAAATAAAAATTTTAATATAGTTAAATCTAGGACGCTTTGACAGTTGTCCAACTTCTAGAATTTTAATAATTTTTCTACAACTTCAAATGAATTAAAATTTTGTGGGATGACTTTAAACCATCATTAAAATTTTAAAAATATTTTACCAACTAAAAATATTATAAAGAATAAAGACATTATGGAATCATCTAGAAAATCGTTGGTCTTGGACAACTAGTACTTCCCGAATTTTTATAATTTTTATGGAATGAATGAAATGAAATTTTGTGAAATAAAAGTAATCTTAACAATGGATTACTATAAAAATTATAAAAATAATATGGTAACTAAAGGTGACAAATATGTTATAAATAATAGAAAGGTATAAACCAAAATTTTCTACAACTTCGAATTGCCAATAGATTAGTCATATCTTTTCATATTAAAGTTTCGTATTTGGTGTTTATTTAGAAATTATTCATAATCATACTACGAATCATCCTATGGTTAAATTTGATTATACATATATATATGCATATATTTTTGTTTAAGTTGTTTTTATGCAATTAAATTAGGACACTTGAATAGGATTGAGTTTCATAATTTAATACTTTGTAAGCTCATGCTAGAGGCAGATTACAATAAAATGTTATAAGTCTTTTTTATTCTCTTGTGAATTCAAAGTTCATACCACGTTAAGGAGATGTCCCTCCTTTTTCCTTTTTCGTGGCCTTATGTTGCTAACATACCAAACCTCTGGAATATTTTAGAATTCTCGATTCTTCCTTCCCTCTCGAAGTGAATGAAATCGAAGTATAGTCTGCTCATAACCCACCAGTCATAAGATCAAAATGGTGATATACATATAAAGTTTTATACTATTAGAAACCATTTTAAGATGATCTTTGACCATAGGTATATTAAGATATTTATTAACCTCTACCTTGGACATAAATTAAAATGAGGACTCTCTTAAACCAACACCCAAAGGATCAACCGTTAGCTGCCACAAGTTATTTCGGCTCCACCTCTACATTCTATACTTCCTACACAGCCTTCTTACAGGCCACCTGCACATCGATTTAGGCCGCTTCAGCGACCTATGGTACCGCAGCCGAACTATTCTCAACAGGCTTGTGTGCACTCACTACCAGCTGAGGCATCCGAGACAGCAATTACAACACCGATGGCTTTGGAAGTCATGACACATGTTCAAGGTATGCCGGTCTCTTATTGGTGGACACTGGGTCCACTATCTCTATAGTATCATGTGCAACAGTCAAGCGATTAGGGTTAAAAACTAGTCCTATGGTTGGTTTGAGACTCCTTATCGCCATAGAGACTTTCTCAAACTCTACCAAGATGTGTAAGGGTTGTTCAATAGACCTAGGGAGCAGAACAGTGCTTGTTGACCTGATGGTTGCCCCATTATGTCACTATGACGTCATTCTCAGTATGGATTAGCTCATGGAGATGAAGGTAGAGATTAATTGAGATACTAGGGTGGTGACAGCCCATGGACCTGAGGGCACGACCTTTACATTCCCGGTGCAGGTCAGTTGGTACTACTGCATCAATTGTTATGCTACCTTGTTAGAGTATGTTGATGGCCTGACTTTGGGGAACACGCTAGTAGTTCAGGATTTTGAGGACGTGTTCAAGATGATACCTAGATTACCTCCTCGGCGCGAGATCGATTTTACCATTGATCTAATGCCTAGGGAAACACCCATTTCATTGCTAACGTATTGCATGCCTCCGTGTGAGATGGAGGAATTAAGGAAACAGATTGATGATCTGTTAGATGCTGGTTTTATATAACCGGTGTCTCTCCTTGGGGAGCACCCGTGTTATTTGTGAAGAAGAAGGATAGATCTCTACTATTGTGTATCGATTATCGCAGATTGAATCAGGTCACGGTGAAGAATAAGTACCCTTTGCCCAGGATAGATGATTTATTTGATCAGTTGAAAGGGGCGCAGTATTTCACGAAGATCGACTTACAGTCAGGGTATCACCAGTTGCGCATCAAGAATGAGGACATGCAGAAGACAGCTTTCAGGATAAACTTTGGGCACTATGAGTTCCTTGTGATGTCGTTTGGACTCACAAATGCACCCGCCGTGTTCATGGACCTGATGAACTGGGTGTTTCGGCCGTATCTATAACGATTCGTCATCGTGTTTATAGATGACTTCCTCATATACTCCACAAGTCAGGAGCACCTGTGAGTAGTCTTTGACACTCTACGGAAGAAGCAGTTGTTTGCACAGTATAAGAAGTGTGACTTCTAAAAAGAAGAAGTCAAGTTCCTGGGACATGTGGTGTCCAAGGAAGAGATAGCTGTGGACCTTGCTAAGGTAGCTGCAGTTAAGAACTGGGAGCAGCCTGGTTCGGTTACAGAGGTGAGGAGCTTCCTGGGACTTGCTGGCTACTATCGCCAATTTATTTGGGACTTTTCCAAGATAACCAGGCCATTGTCTCAACTAACTAGGAAGGATCTTAAGTTTGCCTGGAATGAGAAGGCAGAGGCAGCTTTTCGAGAGTTGAAGGACAAGTTGACGTCTGCCCCTGTGCTAGTATTGTCAGAGCAAGGGGTCAAGTATACGATATACACTGATGCGTCTTGTGTTGGTTTGGGCTGTGTTCTGATACAGAAGGACAAGGTGATCGCCTACGCATCGCGACAGTTGAGGAAACACGAGGAAAACTACCTTATGCATGACCTGGAGTTAGCAGCTGTCATCTTTTCATTGAAGCTTTGGAGACATTACCTCTATGGAGAGGAGTTCGAGCTCTTTTGCGACCACAAGAGCCTTAAATACATATTCACGCAGAGGGACCTGAATATGAGGCAGCGGCAATGGATGAAAACCTTAAAGGATTTCAAGTTTGAGGTCTCCTACCACCCTGGCAAGGCTAACCTTGTGGCAGACGTATTGAGTCGCAAGAAGGCTATAGCATTTGTGGCTCCACTAATGATAGGCGAGTGGAATATAGTAGAGTTTGTATGAGACTTTGAGCAGAAACTTACGATAGAGAAGTCGATCGAGAGCATCACACATATTCAGGTTCAACCACTTATTGATGACAGGATTATTGTGGCTCAGGGAGATGATGAGCTATTAGCGAAGATGAGAGAGCAGCTTAGTGATGATGTAGACTCGAAATGGAGAGTTTGTAAGAATGGGGGTTTAAGTTATCGTGGCCGCTTATGCATCCCAAACCTTCATGACTTGAGGAAGGAAGTTCTCGAGGTTGCTCACAATTCAAGGATGGCAATACACCCTGACAATACGAAGATGTACCACGACATGTAGCGCTCGTACCGGTGGTACAATATGAAGGCCCACATAACAGATTATGTATTCCGTTATCTCACATGCTAACAAGTCAAGGCAGAACATCGCTGACCTCCTGGACTGCTTCAGCCCATGCCCATAGCTAAATGGAAATGGGATTTCATCTCTATGAATTTTATCTCAGGGCTACCGAAGATAAGGAAGGGACATGATTCCATGTGGGTGATTGTTGACCGATTGACGAAATCGGCTCATTTTTTTCCTATAAGAGTTTCAAACTCAGTAGACGATTTGGTCAGGTTATACATCAAGGAGATTGTGCGTCTGCATGGACTTCCTATGGAGATCGTGTCGGACTGAGACACGCGATTCACATCTATCTTCTGAACTTGTATCTAGGAAGCAATGGGTGTGAAACTGAAGTTCAGTACCGCATTCCATCCACAAACTGACGGGCAGACGGAACGGGTGAATCAGGTATTAGAGGACATGATGTGAGCTTGTGTGCTTGATTTCAAGGACAGTTGGGATGACTATCTTCCTTATACAGAGTTCGCTTATAACAATAGTTTTCAAGCAAGCATTGGCATGGCTCCCTATGAAGCCTTATATGGGAGTCACTGTCGAGCACCACATTGCTTGGCGGAGGTTGGTGAAAAGAGTCTAATTGGCCCAGAGTTAGTTCAGGCGACTTCAAAGAAGTTTGACATTATCAGGCGTCGACTTCTAGCAGCACAGAGCAGACAGAAGAGCTACGTCGATACAAGGCGGCGAAAGTTTGAGTTCGAGGTTGGGGACCATTTATTCCTGAAAGTTTTTCCAATGAAGGGAGTCCTCCGATTTGGAAAGAAAGAAAAGCTCACGCTGAGATTTATTGGCTCATTCCAGATATTGGATCGAATGGGTATGGTAGCTTATCGCATGGCTTTGCCCACACCACTCGTAGGCGGGCACAACGTGTTTCATGTGTCGATGTTGAAGAAATACGTTCCTGACCCTTCCTATATTATCAGATGGGAGCAGGTACAATTAAGTGAAGATACTTACTTATGTACTGCGACCGACACGTATCCTAGATCGGAAGGAGCAAGTGCTTCGCAGTAAAGTGATTTCACTTGTGAAGGTTCTGTGGATGCACCATACTGTGGAAGAGGCTACTTGAGAAACAGAAGCCGAGGTCCGTAAGAACTACCCTCAGATTATCGAGAAGTACGCAAAGGTACTAATTTTGAAAATAAAATTTTTCTTTAAGGGAGGTAGATTGTAACGTCTCGGAAAAATTCGTATAAAGACCCAAGTATCACCTCAGGCGGAAATCACTAAGGACAAAATCCTTTAAAAATTAGATGAAAATTAATTAGGTGTTAAACTGAATTAATCGATAGATTAGCTCGAACCAATTTCTTTACGATCTGTAAGACTCAAAACTAGTAGAATCGCTAATGCTACATTACGTGAAAACATAGGATCAATCTCAAAACTCAGTTGCTCTCGAAAGCATCTTAAAACTCCGTATCGGACCTGGACCACCCGTCGAAAGTCTGATAATCACAAAACTATACGGTTATGACCGCCTTGCTAGACTTGACAGCCATCTTGGAAATCAAGTCCAAATGATATCCTGAAACGCACAACTTGAGCCCAGAGCGAAGAGTGTGAGAAACACGAATATCTTTAGAAAATGAACTGAAACTTAAGTGAATTGAGTCATTTTCTTGCAGGCCAAATCTAAAGTTTCAGACTGTCAGATTCTCACCCAACTACACCCTCGGATCAGGAAAAATTTCTAACATATGTCAGTGCACTTGTGGCCCTGATCGAGTAACAGTGACTATTGAACTGAAACTGATCCTCTGTGATCGATCTGTAAATCCGATTGGATCGAAAACTTAACTTGACCTAGATCCAATGTCAAGAGACTTACTCCAGACCGTACGCAGAAAAGGGGCCTCCAGATATGCCCCGTTGAGCTGGAACAGTCGACTTTTGGCTATAACCTAAGTATACCATGGCCCTGGGGCCATTCCCATCAGTTCTGAGCCTATATAAGGGTATTAAACCCTCTCTCTCTCTCTCTCTTCACATATGAATTTGCAAACCCTAGGAGAGAAGAGAGCAAAGAGAAGGAAAGAGAGAGAAAGTGAGGGTTTATTCCTAGGATTCGATCCCACCTCTCCACGTGCTTCATCGCCTCATCCATGTCACTATACCGGCAATTTTGATTCCGTTTTTAGATAAGAAACCCTAACCCTAACCTATTTTAGGGATCCAAATAGAGTATGTGATGAAATAGCTAACCTATTTCATGCAATAGGTAGCCGTTATGCCGTAAACGAAGACTTAGTGTACAAACTAAGTTCGATACGAGTCTACCGGCGAAAGGTGTGGACTATGAATGTTTAGGTTATGGTTTTCAAGACTTTCAATGTCAGTTATGATTTATGACTGACTTAATTACTATCACATATACTTAGATACGATGTTTCTCGTATATTACACATATATGTAAACTATGTTCGTTATAATGCATTCCAAGCATTTGTTGAAATGTTTGAATGGATATGAAATTATGATTTATATTTGCCATGATTATTGATTGCTAATGCATGATCATTGTATACGTGGCAACTCCTTCGTGAAAGGATTTGCTATAATATGTGTTTTAACTAATTTATTACATGTATGTAATATGTGTAGTTTAAGTGTTTGATAAAATGCCTGAATGAGAAAATGCTTAATGTAATGTACTTAATGAGGTTGTTGAGATAGGATTCTCAATTCCTTTATACATAGTTATAGTTTCCTTTGTGTAACCTATATTACTACTATGTGATTTATGGATGGAATGCCTATGTGTGATAACATATGTATCATGTGATTGTTGAAATGCTTAGGTAAAATTTACATTTACATTTGTTGTCACATGCTGTCTTTGACTATCACATGTGAATACCATTGTTGGAGTGTGATTAGGGTTACAATGTAGCCCAGGCAACCGGTAATGGTTTACGATCGGTGGCCGAACTATTTTAGCTACGACGGATGCGTTCGACGAATCCGAGTCGTACGTCATTTGACGATAGTGGTTAGGCCACACGGAATGCTTATGCACTCCATGTTGATTAAGTTAACGTACACTCGTACCGGTCGAGCTTGTCAAGTAACCCGATTGGCCCAATGTATATTCACTATGTATGGACGCTACTGCTTGAATCTAAGGTACCAAACTTACAAGTGGAATGCCTATTTAACCTTAGTACCTTAATCCACTAAGACTCATGAGCCGGGCATGGTGGTATGGGACACCGTGGTCGAGCTATCGGCATACGCTGGGGCGACGAGCCTCCCCGTAGTGTCCAGTGAGCAACCCAAACTCGTGAGCCGAATACGGTGGTATGGGACACTATATTCGAGCTGTCGGCCTACGATCAGGTTACGAGCCCGTAGTGACCTCGAGTATACACTAGGACTACGCTAAGGCAACGAGCCTTTCCATAGTTGCTTCGATTATAAGCTAGGCCTGCGTTGATGGTGACGAGCCTCCCTATCGCAACCTAGAACTTGCTTATCATATGTGATTAACTAGGATTGATGACCCTAGATGGATTATTGTTTGGGAAATAATATAAGTCAGGTACCTTAGCTTCTTAATCCTACTGTATGAATATGCCTAACTAAGAACTTGGCTAATCACGCACATGCACTGCATTGCATGTGCCTTTGGCGTTGGAGTTGAGCACAGCAGGAGTCTTGCATGCCACGATCGTGAGATGTTATCGTAAGAGGAAGTGCAGGTGAGGGCATGCATCATTGTAACATATCATCCTTGCATTAACAAGAGTACTTAAGAATGAGTGTTATACTACTTTATCATTACTGATTTATTATTACTACTTGACTGAATTGATAACATGTTAACCTTTGCTTTATAGCTCAACTAAGTTAATCACTCACTCCCACGTTTTGGGATGGTGCTTTAAACACCAACCAGACCCCGTTGTAGTTGCAGATGATGGCAATGCTTACGAAGAGGAACCGGACTTTTATGATGATGAGGAGTTCTCCTATATACAGCTATCAGGCGGGTCTATGTAGACCATGCTCTGATTGATGGGGTTACAGAGATGCTAATTAGACATCATTACACCTGTCATTTTGCACTTTTGAAACACCCATGTATTTTCATTTTGTTCAGTCTTGGAGTATACATGTATATATTTAACCTGGTGACATGTTCACACTCTGGAGACTTACGACAGTTTATATATTTTATATATAAATCACAGTCTTCCGCTTGCGTAATTTAACTATCTCTAGAGTATGATATGCTGATTTGGTATAATCTCATTCACGTTTAAGGCACTAATACAGACAACATTTAATCATCATTATTTATATTGCATAAGTGATGTGCTGGAACTCGGGAGTTGGGCTCCTGCTCGACCCCCTATTTTCAGGGCGTTACAATTTTATATCATTTCAACTAAAAATCTCATCTTAGTACAGATGGAATTATACATAATATACATCCAACATAGAATTTAGAATATTATAATGAATGCATCTACTCTTAACAATAAAGGTTTGACGTGTGTGCATGTAGTGTTGGATTACCTAGGAGACAAGAGACAACACAACATCCATAATGTAGAAAATACAGTAGCAAAAATACAATAATGCACACAACAAGGATGAATATGCAAAGATCATATGCAAGGATGAACATGCAGCAACAATTTCAATGACTTATCATGTAGGTTCCTAGGTAGTTTTTTTCCAAAATTACTCAAGCAAGTCTATCTAACATCCACAATCATTAAATTTATCCTAAAATTGGTATTTGGCCACATAAGGATAATGGTCTGCACTTTGTGACGTTTCGCCCCACTCATGGCGCTCCTTGGGTCAGAAAATTGTGGGAAATGGTTCTTATACCAATTTAGAAGCAATTAGGTAAGATTTATGCAATTCATTTTAGAAAAACCTAGGTTGGGAAGTAGAAATTGTTTCTTACCTTCTAATCGCGAATAAGGCGAATTCAGCGGAGGAAAATGATTAATGCTAGGGCTTTGATTGGAGGAAACCAATGAAGGGAAGCACTGAAGCCTCCCCCACTCTATTCTCACTCTTTTTCTCTTCTTCTTTCTCTCTTTCTCTCCCTTGGAGGATGTAAATTTGTATGGAGAGATGGAGTGCCCAAATAAGGCCCTTATATAGTGTCAGATTTGGTGTAAATAGCCTCAATGGTTAAGTTTTATCATACTAACCCTATGAGAGGGTTTTTTAACCTCTAGAGCCCATTATGGGGTGTACGTGTCGATATACACCATAGGATAGTTAGCCCTAATGATGATCTACGTATGGACTTGATCGGCCCACCATTTGGATGCGCCGATCGACAGATATGATTAGAAGTATGTATAACGGTCACCAATAGTCGATCGGGACTGTGGCTATACGGATATGAGCAGGAAAATATCCTTATTCTACGTGTGAAGTTTGGTCGTAAACCAACAGTTTGAAATTCTTAACTTTACATAAGAGTGAACGACCCAATTCACTTAAGTTTCAGCTTCTTCCTTTAGGATATTTGTACTTCTCATGCACTCGTCCATCAGCTTAAGTTGAACGGTTCTGGACACTACCCAGGTCTGACTCCCACGATGGACGTCGAGCCTAGTAAGATGGACATTATTCTATAGTTTTGGAACTAGTGGCCCACTAACGAGCAGTCTAAAGCTTATTCAGAAAATCGGGGCATTTCTTGAATAAATTAGGTATTGAGATTTCTCATGGACAATGATTAGGATTTGGATTAACTATGTTCATAGTGTAGCCTATTTATAACTAGTGAAAGTAAAGATTTGGTCATGATTACTCTAAACCGTCAGTTTTAGGCTAAAAGAGTAACGGAGTTGATTTGGTCTATTAGTCAAGATCCGGGCCTTATCTAACTCTGCTTCGAGTAGATCTTTCAATTTAGTTACGTTTATCTTGATTAATCAGTGGTAGGTCGGTTAGATTTGGGCTCTATGTGAAATCATAGGGCTAAACTTGATGTTCAAGTGATCGGGCGGATTCGTTGGCTTCTTATGGTTGATTAATCAAACTTGTGCGGTTCTTTACTGGTATCACCCATATATAAACTAACATTTAGTGCTAATGCTCCGTAAGTGATAATATAAGTTAATTATATAAAAAAAAAATTAAAAATTTTTAGAAATCCAAAACAATGAAAATCCAGGACATTACATATAATTCTAACATTTAATGCTCTCTCATGTACACGTATCCAACTCCTCTTGAAGTTGATCTACACCACGCATAGCATTGTTGCCATGTGGCATCTTCTGGATCTTTTAATTTGGCCGTGTTAAACCAGGTGTAAACAGTATACTCGGTATACAAGTAAGATTTTGTCCATTATTTAGCTCATACTACTGACACATGGCAACATCTCATTGGGTCCACGTAGGTGTGCCACAGGTCACACAATTAAAATAGCTGAATTTAAAGTATTCCATCTGTATAATTTTCAGGTGTCTACACACTAACCATCAGTCTTACAAGGGTACCAAATAACTATCTAATCAAAATAAGTTGTCACTACCTAAACATGACATTAGGTTCTTCGATCAGGACATATACAACAGGCCATATCTTGATCATCAACTGGTATGTAACGGGCCATATCTTGATCATCAACTGCTATGTAAACCAGACCCATATCTTGATCATTAACTAATATGTAACTGGCGATATCTTGATCATCAACTGGTATGTAAACCAGACCGGTCCACTCATCAAGTTGGACATAAAAATCAATGTACGGCCAATGACATGACTCAATGAATTGGTGTAACCCACCCACAGAGTAGATTGCACATATGATATATTTTCCTTGAAAAAAAATGTATCATAATTTCTGAGACAGCTACATCTCTTCATTTCTCTCTACATATTTGTTAACATGCATGATTTATGATGCACTCCTCCCTATTTATTGTGGGACAAGATTTTACAGTTGAAAAGTGAAAAGGTGATTTTTACTCCAAAGTTTCAAACAATTAAAATATATGTTACATTTTTACACCAAAAATCACACAGATGGAGAATCATAATGTAATGCCCCGGATTTTTGCCAACCTGGAGTTGGACGTCCTTAGGTAATGGGTCGATCATAATGCCTTAATTACTTCTTAAAAACTCAATCCCAAAGTCTCGAATCCCCTTTTCGACCCATTTTCTTCAAAATCTCACATTTCACCACCTTATTCTTCAAAATTTTCTAAGTACCTTCATATTAGATACTAATCCTAAAGTTTAAATAATGAAGAACAATACTTCAACTAAAATTTACTATAAATAGTGAATATATAAATAAATTGAGTTTTTGACTATTAAACTTTTGGAATCTCATAAAATAAATAGGATATTTGGATATATCAGCTTCTCCTACCCCAAATTCATATATGGCATGTCGCGTAACTCATCCCAGTTTGCAAGATACGCCCATTACAAAAATCACGAGGCAAATCAACACAGCGGTTGGGTAGTGCCTCCACCAGGTCGGCGGGGCCCCACCGGAGCCCCAAGCTCTGTTGGACCCTCGCTGCAGATTTTTTACACTATTTGACCAACTTCAAAAATTCATATCTCCCTCGTTATAACTCCAATTTAGATGATTAAAAAGTTAGATTGAAGCTTGATAAGTCTAGTTTCATATAAAAATAAGTGAAAAATATAATAAAAATCCTAATATAGTTATATCTAGCTTGATGTGACAATTATCCAAAAATCATATGTTTGGATAGCTGCTACTTCTATAATTTTTAAAATTTTTCTACAACATGAAATCTCATGAAATTTGGTAGAGACGAATTAAACTTGATGATAAACTAGTAGAAAAATAATTAAAATAATATACTAACTAAAAGTGCCAAAAAAGGGCATAGATCTGCCCTAGGACCTTATTCTAGTGAAATTAGGGCAGAATTTTGGTTAAGTATTAAACTAAAAAATTGATGGATTTGGCTTGAACTACTTTCTATATGAACTGCAAGATCCAAAATCATTAGAATCACTAATCCAATATTGCCTAGAAACCTAGGATTAATCTCAAAACCCAGTTACTCTCAGGAGCATCTTGAAACTCCGTATTGGACCTGGACCGCGCGTCGAGAGTCTGATTACCATGAAACTATATGTTTATGACTGCCTAGTAGACATGACTACCATATCAAAAATTAAGTCCTAATAGTACTCAGAAACGCACAACTTGAGCCCGGAGCGAAGTGTCTGAGAAACGCGAATATCTTTAGGAAATGAACTAAGACTTAAGTGAATTAAGTCGTTCGCTTGCAAGCCAAATCTAAGGATTCGGACCATCAGAATCTGACCCAATTATACCCTCAGATCAGGAGAAATTGCCAATACAGGTCAGTGTACTTGTGGTCCTGATCGAGTACTGGTGACCATTGAACTGAAACTGGTCCCCTGTCGTCGATCCACTGATCCGATCGAACCGAGATCTTAACCTAACCTAGATCCAATATCAGGAAGCTTAAGTACGACTGCATGTAGAAAATGAGCCTCTAGATGTGCTCTGTTGGATCGAAACAGATGCCCTTTAGCTATAACATAAGTATACCATGGCCCTAGGGCCATTTCCATCAGTTTTGGGCCTATATAAGGGCCTAAACCCACCTCATTTCTATTCCATACGAATTTCAAACCCTATGAGAGAGAAGAGAGAAGAAAGAGAAGGAAGGTGAGAGAAGTGAGATAGAGAGAGAGAGGGATCGTTCCTGGGATTCGATCCCACCACTCCACGTGCTTAACCACCACTTTCGTGTCGCTATACTGGCGATTTCAATTCCATTTTCGGGTAAGAAATCCTAACCCTAATCTATTTTAGGGATTCAAATAGAGTAAATGATGGAATAGTTAACCTATTTCATGCTATAGATTGTCATTGTGTCGTAGACAAGGACTTAGAGTTCAAACCAAGCTCGGTACGGGTTTACTAGCGAAAGGTGCAGACTGTAAACGTTTAAGTTATAGTTTTCAAGGCTTTTAATGTCAGTTAATGATTAATGACTGACTTGATTACTGTCACATGTGCTTAGATGCAATATTTTCTGTATATTACATATAAGTGTGAACTACGTCGAATATAATGCATTTCATGTGTTTGTTTTATTGTTTGAATGAATATGAAATTATGATTTGTGCTTGCTATGTTCATTTGACTGAGAATGCATGATTGTTGTATGTGTGACAACTCCTTGTGAAAGAATTTGCTACAATATATGTTAAACTAAATTATTACACGTACGTTTTTACGTGTAGTCTAAGTGTTTGATAAAATGCCTGAATGAGAAAATGCTTGTTGAAATGTCTTTAATTAGGGTGTTGAGATATGATTCTCAATTCCCTTATCTATAATTACAATTTCCTTCATATAACATATCTTACTACTACATGTTTTATAGATGAATGTTTATATATGTTAACATGTACTCCATGTGTTCGTTTAAATGCTTATATGAGATTTATAGTTGAATTAGTTGCTACAAGTTGTTTTGACTAGCAAATATGAATGTCTATTGTATTTGAAGTGTGATTGGGGCTACGATGTAGTCTAGGCAATTGGTAATGGTTTACGATCGGTAGCCGAACTGTTTTAGCCACAATGGATACGTTCGAGGAATCCGAGTTGTACGCTGATTGTCGACAGTGGCTAGGCCACGAGGAGTGCATATGCACTTCATGTCAATTAATTCAACGTACGCTCGTACCAGTCAAGCTTGTCATGTAACCCGATTGACCCAATATATGTTCACAATATATAGACGCTACTGCTTGAACCTAAGGTACCAAACTTACCAGTGAAAAGCTCATTTAACCTTGGTACCTCGATCCGCTAAGACTCATGAGCCGGACATGGTGGTATAGGACACCGTGGTCGAGCTATTGGCCTACGATGGGGCGACGAGCCTCCCCGAAGTGACCAGTGAGCAACTCAAACTCGTGAACCGAATACGGTGGTATGAGACACTGTATTCGAGCTATCGGCATGTGATAAGGTGACGTGCCTTTTCCGCAGTGACCTCGAGTATACACTAGGACTACGCTAAGGTGACGAGCCTTGTTGTAGTGACCTTAAGTATAAAATAGGCCTACGATCAGGTGACGAGCCTCTCTGTTCACTCACCAAGTGTGGGGTTGTGATGTAGTAATAACTCGGTAAGACCGAGGTCGAATCCCAAGGGACTGAAACCTGTACGTTATCTAAAACTAACTAGAACTAGAATTAGGCTAAGATGAATTCTAAACCGAGTGTAATTTGAGAAATAATTGATGGAATGATTATCTAAAACTTAAGAAAATCAAAAATGGGAAACTAGGGATTCAGAGGATCCACTTGTAGAGATCAGGGAGAACTTATGCTTACATCTAAAATCATGGAAATTACTGAACTGCCGTTGATCTAGTTTTCAAAGAGATGAATGATGTATGAATTAGAATTGATTCCATCACCAAACCATGCCCAAAGACTATGACAAACAACAGAATTAAACTAATTACCAACCAATCAAAATGTTATGAAGGTCAGAAAGGGTACTGACATCCAACCATGCCCGGGAGACTATAGTGAACAACAGTGCTTCCTGATGTCATAAACATGGAAAGAAAAAGGACATAATCAAAGCCATTGTAGATCCATTGTAATTTCAGTCACAACAGACCATTAAAGACTAAAAACATTCCCAATATTAATCAACTAAAATCAACATCAATTCATATATTAGAATTAAATTAAAATCATAAAATCTCTCATCTCACTACAAGCTTCACCTCTTAGCCCTAGCTAAGAGGTTTAGCTCGATAACATGGTTAGGCTAATTCCAAATAAATAAATAGAAAAAGAAAAGTAAAAGAAAAGAACAAAAGCCCTCCCTCTCTCTCTCTTCATGTTTTCTTCCAACGTCCTTGCCCAGCCGAGGTTTTTTTTTTCCACACGCTCTCTCTCGCAGTTTTTATAGCAGTAGGGAAGTCGGCTGCTTGTAAAACTTCCTGGAGTCGGTTGAGTGAAGAAGATTTACGTAGCAATAGTCGGTTTGTACAGCAACCGACCTACGTGCGTAAGATACTATTTTCGCACCGAAAACAGAGGTAGATACTCCCTCCTTCCATTGCTTTATGTTGAAAAGGGGAACGTCCCCTGAGACATTTTTGAGCACTCTACACAATGGACGGTTTGGATTGATGAAATGATCAAGGATAATGGGCCACAACTGCCCAAAAAATTTGGGTTTCTCCGGACGCAAAACAGAGTGCGTAAGCCGTTACGCTGTGATGTTCGGTGGACCCCTGATCAGATCTATAAGAAAAATCCACTCCGTTCAATGGAATATCCTCAAAAAACTGTTCGAGGAGGGATGGTTTAGGATCCAAAACATGGCAGCCCATGAGTTCTTTCTTCCACCGTCCATCTTGCTTTCAATGGTTAAGATCCTCTGATAGCTTGCATGAGGTCAAACTGACACCTAGGTGAGCATCATGCCCCCACTATGGTCCCATTGGACGGGTTGGATTGTCCATTTGGACAATGGATGGGGCCCACGACTGCGAACCGACCCTCAGTGCGTAAGTCACTGTAATGTACAGGGAAGAGTGATTTTCCGTTAACTGTGGGGCCCACATGCCTTGGTTTTTTATGAATCAGCACCGTCCGTTGGATTCCCATCGAAAAACTGTTTAGGAGTGGTAAGATTGTATTGATTTTGGTGTGGCCCACGAGATTTTCTACTCCGCCGTCCATCCGGTGTTTAACGGTTGAAGACGCATAAAAGCTTGCAGAGGGCAAAACGATCACCTAGGCGAGGGTCGTGGACACCCCCTGGCCACAATGGACGGTTCGGATCATCCGATTAGATGATGTGTGGGGTCCACTATAAAAAAAATGGACGGACAGCGAAGTCCGCTGTCCGTTCTTGCGCAAGAAGTCGGGTCAACCCTGTTGACCGAATTTCTTTAGTCTGGTGCACTGCAAGTGCACGTGCATCGTTTGCACGCCTAACCCCATGTGGGGTCCATCATGATGTATATATGAAATCTGATTCGTCCATCCATTCTTTCATATCATTTAACCCATAGGTACCGAAGATAAAGCACATCCAAACAGCAGGTGGGCCCAGAATCATGATTCTGAGGGCTGATTTGTCCATTAAGCTACTTCCACAGCGATCCAATGGCCGATTTTTGACTTGTGCGGTTAATTTATGGTCCTCAGGACATGTATGGAGTTTCGAGCTGAACGGATGGTGAAAACCCTGTGATCTTGCATTCTGGCTGACTTGCAGGCCACTTGAGCTTCAGTTTCTCGATTTTCTCGTGTCTCTAACGTGTCAATTTGTCGATCTTGGTCCCCTTGGGTCCATCCCTTGTCTTGGTGATCATCAGAGTGTTAAATCCAAGCTTTTAGCATCCTTTTTCAGCTTAAGCTTCTAAATTCAACATACAGCATAACCACGATTAAATCGGCCGTTAAACACTATTATGCTCGTAAATCCAGACAATGTCTGGGGTCTAATATGTAATATTTGACGCTCAACACAACCCCCAACCAGCATCTTGTTAGTCCCGAGCAAGGTATGTGAAAAAAACTTGAGAACTATGAGATGATTTCTATAAACTCGAGTGATTTATGAAAGACAATCCAGATCCTATAATTTTAAGATTCATGAATATTTGGCATTACTTCTCCTGGACTCACGCGCACAGTAAACTTCATAATCAAGGGCAAAATATTAATTCAACAATTAGAAAAAAAATCTAAACATTGAGTTCCATGGGTGTATAGTGTAATCTCGATTTATCCACATTAAGATTCAATTCGTTGTTCCATGATATCATTGGTGACCAGTAGAGCATTCAGGACACCCAAAATTTATCTTACAGATCATCTTTTCAGTTTTTCAGCTTTTGATTTTTTCCTTGAAAGTAACATCAAGAAGGAGAATCAAATCCTCACCTATAGGGAGCAAACCTATGGTAAAAATTATTCGCCAACCTTTTCCCAAATCATCCATGGGGAACCAAATCCTCAGCTATAGGGAGCAAACCTATGGTGAGAATTATTCACCCAAACCTTTTCCAAAGGTATCTCTTTTTTTTTCTTCTTTTTTTTTTTCAATTGATCATAACAGGCAAATTTTCCAAGTTAGTTTCTCCCATGCTTACTGATCACCAAATTACAATTTAATATCGAACCGAAACCTTAATGTGCAAACGAAATGTGTTATGTAAAATCGTGGTTCAATCAATGTTTACAACTTCTAATTCTGGATTAACAATCTAAACTTAACTATGAAATTTAAAAGATACTGAATCCCAGAGTCCTAAATTATCAACATCACTTATCTTGAACTTCTACATCTAGGATATCCATAAAAATCACTTCAAATTCATAAGAATTCCCAGAAAATTTTAAAAATTTTCACAATTTTTTTTTAAAAATTTTCACAATTTTTGCTCAAGACCAAGAAAATACTGATTAAGAAACCTAATCTCCCACCCCCAACCTAAAATCTACATTGTCCTCAATGTAAAAGATATGATCATGTAATGCACATGAGACAACGAAAGTAAATGAGAAGTGATGGGAGGATAGTACCTGGATAACGAATCGAGAGAGATTTTTCAAGAAATTACTGGGAGAGAGCAGGTTAGTACGAGAGAGAAAGTAAAAATAAAAATAACAAAAATAAGATCCTACCTATACCACTTTCGCAGGTGTTCTCGATTGCATTTAGCGTATGCAACAAGCCTTTAAACCCCTAGGTTACCCCTAGTGGACGAGTTGTAGTCTCGTGAGGGTTTGCAGTAATGTTACCCACAAATATTGAATCGATTATGAAACTTGATCATGCCACAAGGTTCCTCTTCCAACCAATATCTTGATAATTTTCTCAGTAAGTTTCTCAATAGGATCATCCAAAAGCCCTTTTTACAATAGGCTTGGATGCCCTGGAGCTTGACTTTCCAGAGAAACTTATTTACCTCATTAAAAATGTGTTGATGATTCGCCTGAGGTATCCAAAGTATAAATGATTCACCTGTGTCAGAAAAAGTTTCAGAGTTAGTATCCCATGGTGAATCAGAAACTACAGATAGATCAAGTTGAGAAAAATTTTCAAGAAGTGGTGTAGTCTCAATACTTTCCGAAGTATCAGACTTCGGTTCAATTTTCAACTCCTCCTCCCCTAATGGTAAACATTCAGGATCTGTGGAAGAAGGGGTTTCAGAGTAAGGGTTCTCTTGGTCAGTGTTAACTGCCGAGATGTTGTCTTGCAAGGCATTCACTATGTCTCTTATCATGGGATCATTTGAATCTTCAAAGTGTGCCAAGCAATCATCGAATGAGTTGGGGCATTCAGCTGAGAGTGACTTATTTTTCACCTTGGAGCTCGTGATAATCTGCCCAAGGAATCCATCATCCTTGACAGTGGACGGATGTATGCTCTCTTGCTCCAAACCTACACAGACAGATTGAGGGTCAGTATGCGAAGCATTGATATGATCACTCTGTTCTTTGAAATTACTCAGAAGAGGCATTGAATCGTCAACATTCAACAGTTCAAATGGTGGCCTCAACTGGGTGATTTCAAATTCCAGAGTCGTAGCGCGCAACTCGTCCATATCCCAAATCATATCATCATTTAATTCAGGGGAGTGGTCCAAACATATCTCACAAGAGATAGAAGAGTCGGTTATAAGGAGCTCCCCCACTTTTGGATCAGACATGTCGAATGAGTGAAGTATCTCATTATGACCGTTCTCTTCGCGTACTTCTTGATCATTGACTTGGACCAAACTTGAAAGTAATTCCAGGGGAATTGTGGTTACACATTCAGGATCGTCATCCCAGTACTCATCATATTTTGGTTCAGTGCAGTGCACACTTGGGATGGAATCACTTTCCTCATATTCTTCACCTAAAATGGGTTGAGGTTCGCATAAACTAACATCTTCTTCATCATTAGAATCGAGTGTGTCATGTGATTGAAGTGTGTCATCATCATTATATTTAAAAGACACCCATGTATCTTCACTATTCTTTCGAACAGTCATCAAGATCAACTCATCGGGAAATTGAACCACATGCTCATTAACGGAATTCAACTCCTCATTCCAAATTTCAGATTCTTTCAAAAGTGAATGCAGATCACTTTTCTTGCATTGTATTTCTAGATTGGGTCGTGGCTGGGATGACCGAGCCTCCTCTATCCTATCAAGGCACGCATTGAGTCCTTTCATTGCTTTTCTGAATTTCGCAAACCACTCCATGTTATGCTGAATTAAATTTTTCTGTATCGTTTCTGGTTGGATCTCAATGTTAGGTTATCCAAGAGGATAATCCTTATAACATGTTGTTGGTTCATCTTCCTAGCTTTGATGTTTCCACTGGTTATAGTCATACTGATCATACATGGGAGAATATGATGGCTGATGATAATCCTCATTCCCATAATTACGATCGTATACAGCCCTATTAACCGATGGAAGATAACGTTCTGCTCGGTTCTCAATGTTTGTTTGTGATGGAGAAAAATCTTGAGGTATACGTTGAATTCCACAACCCTCGGGCATTCCCTAATATCTCCTATCCATCTCAGTGTATGCACGCACCCACGATTCCATGGTAAAACCCTGACTCTAAGTCTAATCCTAGAACAAAAGAAAAGTCCTATAGCAATATAGAAAGTAAGAGAACAAGTTAGAAGGATGTTACCAAATAAGAAGTTGCTATGTTAAGATCCTGCAGATGAAAACAAAACAATTTAGTTTCTAAAACAGTTAGTCTAAGATTAGAAATTTTCTAAAAACTCTAATTCTAAAAATATAAAGAATAAAGAAGATATCACCAAATCAGAAGTTTCTATCTCAGAATCCTACAAAACAGGAAAGGTTAGGTTAATTCCTAAAAAAAAATCAGGAAAATCTAAACCTAAAACTGAAGTTAGTAAAAATTCTAATCTTAAACTAATCCTAAAACTAATTAATTTCAGAAAAACGTAGCCGTCAGTCCCCGGCAACAGCGCCAAAAACTTGTTCACTCCCCAAGTGCAGGGTTGTGATGTAGTAATAACTCGGTAAGACCGAGGTCGAATCCCAAGGGACTGAAACCTATACGTTATCTAAAACTAACTAGAACTAGAATTAGGCTAAGATGAATTCTAAACCGAGTGTAATTTGAGAAATAATTGATGGAATGATTATCTAAAACTTAAGAAAATCAAAAATAAGAAACTAGGGATTCAGAGGATCCACTTGTAGAGATCAGGGAGAACTTATGCTTGCATCTAAAATCATGGAAATTACTGAACTGCCGTTGATCTAGTTTTCAAAGAGATGAATGGTGTATGAATTAGAATGGATTCCATCACCAAACCATGCCCAAAGACTATGACAAACAACAGAATTAAACTAATTACCAACCAATCAAAATGTTATGAAGGTCAGAAAGGGTACTGACATCCAACCATGCCCAGGAGACTATGGTGAACAACAGTGCTTCCTGATGTCATAAACATGGAAAGAAAAAGGACATAATCAAAACCATTGCAGATCCATTGTAATTTCAGTCACAACAGACCATTAAAGACTAAAAATATTCCCAATATTAATCAACTAAAATCAACATCAATTCATATATAAGAATTAAATTAAAATCATAAAATCTCTCATCTCACTACAAGCTTCACCTTTTAACCCTAGCTAAGAGGTTTAGCCCGATAACATGGTTAGGCTAATTCCAAATAAATAAATAGAAAAAGAAAAGTAAAAGAAAAGAAAAAAGGCCCTCCCTCTCTCTCTCTTCACGTTTTCTTCCAACGTCCTTGCCCAGCCGAGGTTTTTTTTTTCCACACGCTCTCTCTCGCAGTTTTTATAGCAGTAGGGAAGTCGGCTGCTTGTAAAACTTCCTGGAGTCGGTTGAGTGAAGAAGCTTTACGTAGCAATAGTCGGTTTGTACAGCAACCGACCTACGTGCGTAAGATACTATTTTCGCACCGGAAACAGAGGTAGATACTCCCTCCTTCCATTGCTTTATGTTGAAAAGGGGAACATCCCCTGAGACATTTTTGAGCACTCTACACAATGGACGGTTTGGATTGATGAAATGATCAAGGATAATGGGCCACAACTGCCTGAAAAATTTGGGTTTCTCCGGACGCAAAACAGAGTGCGTAAGCCGTTACGCTGTGATGTTCGGTGGACCCCTGATCAGATCTAAAAGAAAAATCCACTCCGTTCAATGGAATATCCTCAAAAAACTATTCGAGGAGGGATGGTTTAGGATCCAAAACATGGCAGCCCATGAGTTCTTTCTTCCACCGTCCATCTTGCTTTCAATGGTTAAGATCCTCTGATAGCTTGCATGAGGTCAAACTGACACCTAGGTGAGCATCATGCCCCCACTATGGTCCCATTGGACGGTTTGGATTGTCCATTTGGACAATGGATGGGGCCCACGACTGCGAACCGACCTTCAGTGCGTAAGTCACTGTAACGTACAGGGAAGAGTGATTTTCTGTTAACTGTGGGGCCCACATGCCTTGGTTTTTTATGAATCAGCACCGTCCGTTGGATTCCCATCGAAAAACTGTTTAGGAGTGGTAAGATTGTATTGATTTTGGTGTGGCCCACGAGATTTTCTACTCCGCCGTCCATCCGGTGTTTAACGGTTGAAGACGCATAAAAGCTTGCAGAGGGCAAAACGATCACCTAGGCGAGGGTCGTGGACACCCCCTGGCCACAATGGACGATTCGGATCATCCGATTAGATGATGTGTGGGGTCCACTATAAAAAAATGGACGAACAGCGAAGTCCGCTGTCCGTTCTTGCGCAAGAAGTCGGGTCAACCCTGTTGACTGAATTTCTTTGGTCTGGTGCACTGCAAGTGCACGTGCACCGTTTGCACGCCTAACCCCATGTGGGGTCCATCATGATGTATATATGAAATCTGATTCGTCCATCCATTCTTTCATATCATTTAACCCATAGGTATCGAAGATGAAGCACATCCAAACAGCAGGTGGGCTCAGAATCATGATTCTGAGGGCTGATTTGTCCATTAAGCTACTTCCATAGCGATCCAATGGCCGATTTTTGACTTGTGCGGTTAATTTATGGTCCTCAGGACATGTATGGAGTTTCGAGCTGAACGGATGGTGAAAACCCTGTGATCTTGCATTCTGGCTGACTTGCAGGCCACTTGAGCTTCAGTTTCTCGATTTTCTCGCGTCTCTGACGTGTAAATTTGTCGATCTTGGTCCCCTTGGGTCCATCCCTTATCTTGGTGATCATCAGATTGTTAAATCCAAGCTTTTAGGATCCTTTTTCAGCTTAAGCTCCTAAATTCAACCTACAGCATAACCACGATTAAATCGGCCGTTAAACACTATTATGCTCGTAAATCCAGACAATATCTGGGGTCTAATATGTAATATTTGACGCTCAACACTCTCGTAGTGACCTCGAGTGTGAATTAAGACTACTCTAAGGTGACGAGCCTCCCTTAGCAATCTACAGGATAAACTCGCGAACTTGCCTATCGTATATGACTAACTAGGATTGACGACCCTAGATGGATCAAGTTTGGGTCAATGATGAAAATGGACCTTAGCTTCCCAATCCTACTGTATGAAAAGGGCTAGCTAAGAATTTGGCTAAAATGACCGTGCATCGCATTGCACGGTGCTTTGGCAAGAAAGTGCACGTTTACTAGGAGTGGTGCATGCCGCAATCGTAAGATGTTGTCGCAAGAGGGAGTGCAAGTGAGGGCATACATCATTATAGTATACCATCCTTGCATCAATAAGAGCACTTAAGACTTGATTATTGTACTGCTTTATTATTACTACTTGACCGAATTGATAACATGTTAACCTTTGCTTTATAGTTTCACTAAATTAGCTACTCATTTCCACCTGTGGCGGTATTTTTAAAACAACACCCAGTCTCTGTTGTAGATGCAGGTAATGGCGAGGTCTATACTGCAGTGTTGGACTTCATAGACGTGGAGGAGGAGTCCTACGTTCAGCTATCAAGTGGATCTATGTAGATCTCATACCGATACGCTGGGACTACTGGGATACTTGTTTAGTTGAACACATTTACTTCCTACATTTTATATGGCTAGAAACAAAATATGTATATATTCAACCCTGTTACATGTTCATACTCTGGGGATTTAAAACCACTTATATACTTTATATATCTATCACAGTCTTCTTCTTGCTTAATTTAATTATCCCTGGAGTATGATATGTTGTTTTAGTATAATCTCACTCATGTTTGAATGCACTCATAATAATCATCATTATCTATATTGCATAAGTGATGCGTTAGAACTTGGGAGTTGAGTTTTGCTCGATCCCCAATTTTCAGGGCATTACAAGATAGTATCAGAGCATGATTTGGATTAAACTGGACCTGGGTTATTGTAACACGATGCGCACTGTCGCACTCTGACTTAGGAAGGGGGTGATGAAATCTAGAAACCACATTAGAATTCCAAGTTTTGCCGACAGGCGAGATTAACTACAGTAGTTTAGCCCATACGCATTCAAGATCATGCGAATGGATCTCAATCACATTTAGACTGTTAGTCGACGAATTGGAGATGTACTTGACAATTTCAAACTCAAAACAAATCCAAAAAGGCGTGAATATGTGCATGTACAGCCTTGTTACATGTTCATACTTGTTACATGTTCATACTCTGAGGATTTAAAATCACTTATATACTTTATATATCTATCACAGTCTTCCGCTTGCTTAATTTAGTCATCCCTGGAGTATGATATGCTGTTTTAGTATTATCTCACTCATGTTTGAATGTACTCATAATAATCATCATTATCTATGTTGCATAAGTGATACGTTGGAACTCGCGAGTTAAGCTTTGCTCGACCCCCGATTTTCGGGGCGTTACACATAAACCCATCAATAATAGGTGGCCAAAAGTTCTCATTTAACCAATAAGAGGCCAAATATTCCCATTATTAGGATTTCCAATGGAGGGATTTTTGGTGCATGGGTCATCTCCATTGAGTCCCATCTTATCAGCATTTTGAATGATGAAACCACGGGCTTGCTTGTAAAAATTAAAAGCCTAGACATACCATACAATCACTCAGCCTAAACACTATATGATACCTCGTGATCCTTTTTTTGATAGATGTATAATAATACCTCATGATTTACTCCCACCAAGTGCAACAGCTTGGCTTTTCATGTGAAGAAACCTTTGGTATTTTGACCAATCCAAGAAGGACAAATTCCTTTTATAACAAAGCAAAGAAGTCACATCGTGGCTAGAGCAAGATGTTCATATGGAAGCAAGAGAAAGCAAGACATGTTTATGTTGCCCATATCCAATTTGACATTATGATATAAGCAAGCAGGAAAAAGAGAAGGTGGATATTATTGTCGAGCACTGCAATAAAGGGCCATCCCAAGTTAACATCAATGTGGATGTGCTCTAAAATGACGAATTGTGGAAGCTATTCAAAGATAAAGCAGGCGACAGCCCTACCTTGCACTCCATAGGTAAGGGAGGTTGTCAAAGAATACAGCGGCCTTCCGCTCGTGATTATAACACTTGGAAGGGTATTGAGATGTGTACACAAATCACAAGGTGTGAAATAATGCACTATGACAGCTGAAAATGTCTTCCCCAAGCGAAATCAAAGGCATGCCATGGAGGACAGCATGTTAGTCTATCAAAATCAGCTACAATCATTTTCCTATTGAGTTGAAACTAGGCTTCTTACTCTGCTCCCAGTTTCTCGAAGACTATGATATTGAGGTGGATTCAATGATCAGATGTTGGAAGGAGGTAAAGGCTGGGTCCTTACTCATGCCTCAATGGTAGAATACAAGAGTTTTATCACATGGGTTCAAGTACCCATTGTGGTGAAATTCCACTGAGGTGTGAGTGTGTGTGGGTAGTGAGTGCATGTAAATAAAATAAAATAAAAATTAAAAATTAAACAAACAAAAAAATAAGAAAAACGAAAGAGGTAAAGGCTGTTTAGAGGACACTGGATATCTGAGGAAATAATTAATAGAGGGAATCTTCTTGTTTGTCATTAGTGTACCTGCTCTCTTGAGCAGTTGAGCTTTGACTGATAATTTATATATTTGTAACTTTTTATTGTTGTACATATTTATGACACATTTCAGAATTTTCAAAATAAAATTTCAATTTGCTGTTATTTTTTGATAATTTTTTTATTTTTTTAAGTAAAAGAGAGAGAGAGAGAGAGAGAGAGAGAGAGAGAGAGAGAGAGAGAGAGAGAGAGAGAGAGAGAGAGAGAGAGAGAGAGAGAGAGAAACATAAACACTTCTATTGAAGAATGGAACACATCATATTGTTATTGATAATGGAGTTTATCAGCTACATGTTCAATTGGATTTTTAGATCTCAAATGTAACTGCGATGTGGCCTACCTCCTCGTTATGAACAATGAAGCATGCTACTAAAATTCTATCTCATCATTGATTGAATTAATGTTCACAATTCTACATCAGCCGTGCATCCGAACGCAATCTCAATAAACATGAGAATTCTTTTACTAGAAACTAACATTGCTGAATGAAAATAAAGGAGGATTACCAAGACCCATTAGCAATTAGGATTAGAAAAATGATCAATTATTTGAATTGTGGGCCTCCAAAGCAGCACTTACAATTTTGGTTATTCAATAGCTAATGTGTCTACATTATGCGTAAAGCAGAGACTACAACTGAATTTCAAAGAAGAAAAGATAGGAAAAAAAAAATCAACATTAAATGATCTTTAGTTTGGCAAAAGGAAACTGGATGAGAATTACAATTTCAAAGCAATGGCAGGGAGATAAAAAGAAGAAAAAAAAAAAAAGGATGTTTAGAAAAAACAGAGAAGAAAAGGATTTCCTAGCTGAGGCATAGGACTAGAAAAATCTCACATAGTCAGAAGTTGACTGGTCAAGCACCCACACACAACACTTTAGTATTGGGGATGCATAAATTAGCCCACACAAACCTGTGATCAACCATAGCATGATTAAGATGAGGTATTGCCGATTGATTAACTTGCCCTACAATTTTTTTTTATATTTTTTTTCTAAAATCAGATGAAGTAAACCTAAAATATGGATATGAAATACAAAAAGCAATAAGTGCTAACAAGTGTTGTTTTGTCTGATTGTGGGGGCATTTTTTATGGGCTAAACTCTTCTGCTAGTTTTGCAACATTTAAAAAATTGGTGGTGACTCATCCATCTTGTATGTGGCATTGATGTAATGCTATCAAGACCATGCAGATTGTGCCTCCCATTGTGGATGGAGCATATTACTAAAATGACACTGACCAAACAATCCTAATTATCTAATCAATGGCTAACAAATGGATGGTTAAATGTAAAATAGTGAGTGATCCAAATTCAAATGAAAAATAAGATGGTTTACCAACTTTTCGGCGTAATGGTTTTGTTATGATCCATCCACAATGACGTCATTGATTTGCATGGTCCGGATTGCAATACAACTATGCCATGTGTACATTGGAAGAGTCAACACCATTTTAAAAAGGTGTGAACTAACATACAAGTCTAGCCCTTCTTTCTCTACCTTATGGCACTACAGAACTCCTTAGCCACATTTGCCACGCTTGAATTAAATGGTTGATTTGCAATCCCCAATTTGTATCTCTACGAAGAAAAGAAAGAAAACGGAGTAAATAAAATATGAAATGATCCTCTTTTTGTGGCAGACCGAAACCTGACAATACAAGCAGCAGCAGTGGTGAAGTTGCTACTTCTCTCTTGATATACCATATGTTTCGGTTGTGGCAGACCGAAACTTGACAATACAAGCAGCAGCAACATCGTCATCAACAACAACAACAACAACAATAACAACAACGAGCTAACTTAAACGACATTACCAAACACATTCATTTGGCCAGTTAAGAAAGACAAGGCACACCTAACCAAATGACAAGAAGAAATGAACACATACATGGCCTACCCAACTAGCCTTTACACATTGCAGGCCTTCGAGAACTATTCTCCCATGACAGAAGCTTACACTACAAACCATGTATATAGCCTAAGGAAACCAAGGGAATGGAACAACCTAGAACTGCGGCCTATTGGCAATAAGTTCAAACACCATCATCATTTAGCTGTTGAGGAAAGATTTCAAAGAAAATGGTGGAAGCCCATCTTGCCAATTCACAAGAAGATATAGAGATTGAAGTACCGTCTGCCCCCCTAAGGCCATTCATAATAATTACTTCCACAAGTCATACCGATCTTTAGAAATGCCTTACTCAAATCACTGCAGATCAACCCGCTGATTGGTCGATCCAACTTACTCAAATCTCCATCTTTTCCTCCCAAATTGATGTTTAAAAAAATTATCCAGTGCTAAATGCTAGTACCTAAGTGTTAGTTACCAAGCACTTAATTCCTAGGCATGAGGTACATATGCATCCATGGATCTTGCCGTCTTGTACAGCCCATAGACCTCACAATAAAAATAACACCAGCATATGATTGTAGCCATCAATAAGGGATTTTACCAATGAAGTCAACCACTATTTGACCTTTTTACTTACCATCCACTACACCAAAATCACTAGATTGGAACAGCTGGGATTCTGGTTTAAAAATGGTTCTAAGCCGTGTCTCAGTTGGTACGGTTGTAAACCGTGTTAAAATTTGTACCTGTTCTAATGGCCAACGTTGCTATTTCTGATGTTTTGTTAGTGTGTCCCACTTGAATTTTAGATATTCCTAATTTTTATATTTTTGTTCTATTATTATATTTTAAAACATATGGACGGATTGGATTTGATTTAGAGACCTCAGTGGACCCCACACAGCCCTAGCGGCACAGTAGTTTCTATTTGCCGCAGACTACCGAATCCATTTCCTCTTTTTTGGGCTGAAACCCTTGTTCACACTCTCAGACGACCTCCCTCTCCCTCTCTCGATCTCCCTCTCCTGATCTCGATAATCTCTCTCTCGATCTGCCTCTTCCTCTCTTGATCTCGACCCTCTTTCTCTCAATCTTCGTCTCTCTCGATCTCCCTCTTCCTCTCTTGATCTCGACCCTCTCTCTCTCAATCTTCGTCTCTCTCGATCTGCCTCTCCATCTCCTTCCTTCTCTCTCGATCTCCCTCTCCCCGTCTGACTTCGATCTGCAACATCCACCAGCCGCTGCAACCCTGCCGCATCTCCAGTCATCAACAACAATAGACCGTTGTTGAGCTCCCACCTGAAGAGGTGATTTTCATCTTTTAATACCTTCTTCTTCTTATGTTGTGAGTATTGTGTTTATGTTTTTTTATTACATAATGTTCTCCATGGATCGCTAACTGGTATTCAGCAGGGGGTTAGTACTTTGATGACTTGGAGAAAGTTATGATGGATGTCATCCAAATGCAGCCCAGCTAATGCATTTCACTTGGTACTTGCTAAGGATTTTATTTTATTTTTTAGTTGCTTTGGATTGATTTTGTAAGTCTATTTGCAGATGCTTTTGGGATCTCCAATTGCGGATGGATTTTGATTTAACAGCCTCAGTTGTTTAATATAGGACTGGTTCTTTAAGATTTGATTGAATTCAGTTTTTCCTTCATACCCTAGATTTTTTGAAAGTCGGGACCTTGTAACCTCTAGATTTTGAGTTTTGGGGAATTCTGGTCAGACTGGAAGCTACAGTTGGGGTGGATAGTTTGAGCTGTCATGGTATAGATCTAGAGGTATGGGAAACCGTTCCTTCTACGAGGTAAAGATCTGTAACTTCCCACTGACACTCTTTGCAAGATCCCTTTGGAGCTGTGATATTTGACTATTTCCCATTATTGCCATGGTTTTCTAGTTTTCTCGGTTCAAAGCATCTTAGATATGTTCTTTAATTTCTTTCTTTATTGTATTTTCTCATTCTGTATTTTAGGTTCAACAAGTTTTGGTTCCAATGTTCAATTATATGTTCAGCACTTAATACATCAGCTGGGAAGTGAGCCATACATTGGTCAAAGGACAATGCTCTTAGTTTCCCAAAGAATCTCTGTACTTGCAGACAGCTTGCTTTTCATGGATCCCTTTGATGATGCTCTCCCTGATATGCATCGCTCCATGTTTATGATGTAAGTAACTAAGTACTTGACAAATCTCCCAATGTAACTTGGACATGGAGACGTGTCAGTGTTGGATATGCTGGCATGTTTGTACAAATATCTAAATAATCAGTGATTATATTTTAATAGTATATTTTAATTCATTAGAGGTCGGAAAGAATAAAATAGATAATATTGATTGAGAATTTTATATATATATATTTTTTTTGTATGAGCTGCATCCAGGAGTGCTAGATATGCGGACACAGACACATCTCTTTACAGAAAAGTTCAAAGAATTGGCTGTTCTTGTTACATAGAAATCTACATGTTGCAAACCATGGATGCTTTAGTCTTTTAGTTCCTTGATGGGAATATTAGGGTTATTGACCAATGTTCTCAACTCATTAGCAGTGAGTGGTCATTAGCCCAACTTCTACAGTTTCTGTTTTGCATTGTAGGTGTATTGACTAAAAAATATTGACACGCCTTGAAGCTTGCAGACATGTAATTGTATCAGTTTGTCAGAGGAAGATACTAAATGATTTCAACATATTTACATATAATTATTGCAGCCATCTTCATCTTCACTCAATTGAATCTTTGCACAGAAATTATTAGGTCCATGGTTCACACTCTCTCACGAAACCGATTAAATCTGTTACAGAGTCAGAAATTTTTTTCTTTTGTGGATGAAAACTTGTTTGGATAAGAAATCTTCAAACTTTAAACCACAAATGGGAAGCCATAGCTAGAGAAGATGGAGAAATCTTCAAATTCATGTTGTATCGGTTTCAGTTTGTGATAAAGAAGAGGTATGTTTTCTTATTTTTTCTGCAACTCTGATGGCCAGAAGTTAGAGTGTAATGACATGTAATTGAATTCATGTTGTATCGGCTTCAGTTTGTGACTTCCAACTGAAAATTTTCATTTTTTTTTGGTTTTCATTCATCACAAAAAAATGACGGGTTGCAGAGGATATCAGGAAATGCTTTAAAAGATCTCTACAAATCATTTGTGGCTGAGTATCCAATTGTATCAATAGAAGACCCGTTTGATCAAGATGACTGGGAGCATTACTCCAAGTTAACCTGTGAGATTGGAGACAAAGTACAGATAATGGGGGATGACCTCTTGGTCACCAACCCAAAGGTTATCTCCGGTAACTCTTTGTTTTTGATTATTTTTTTTCCCCCTTTCTTTTCATTTTGGTAGAAATCATGAATGGTACTTGTCCAGTGTTTTTATAGTAATAAAGAAGCACATGGAAAATCTTTTGGCTAATGGTTATAGGTTGTTTATTTCATTCCTTAGAGTTTACATACAAGAAATAGAATCAATCAATGCATCCGAGAAAGGTCTTAACTACTTCCAATCATATGAGCAGAAATAGAAACACAAAATAGGAGGGAAGCTTTAGAAGTCAGAACAGGTGAAATTGAGAAGAAAAGGCAGGAATTGAATTTGAAATTGGATAAGGTTTACTTCAAAATGAATGCATATACCTTTTGTTTTAAGTTGCCACAAGAAAACTATTGTAGGTTATAGGTGTGTTATTGGATATTTATATGTGAAGTGGGCTAGAGTGTTCCTGCTTTCAACTGCCTGGTTTTTCAGGCCCGCATCGACTTCTAGGCGTGAATGCTGGGCTATTCTAGATTTTACTTCTTGGATTTTGAAATTAGATAAGGTTTACTTCAAAATGAATGCATATACCTTTTGTTTTAAGTTGCCACAAGAAAACTATTGTAGCTTATAGGTGTGTTATTGGATATTTATATGTGAAGTGGGCTAGAGTGTTCCTGCTTTCAACTGTCAGGTTTTTCAGGCCCACATCGACTTCTAGGCGTAAATGCTGGGCTATTCTAGATTTTACATCTTGGATTTTCCAAACGTCTGGTTTTTCAACTGTCTTTCAACTCCTTTTCTTGATTATGTTTCTCTTAGTGATGGAACATTTCTGAATTATGATTAGTTCATTCTGGCTACTTTCTGTGGTGTGGGAGTGTCTAAATATTGCATCTAAATGTATGTGCATGGCATCTTGGTTATGGATAAACATAGGCAAACAGTCCATACACAACAGGAAGAGTTAACTAATTGACGTATGGGATTCTTGGATGGAGATTTTTGGGTCCCCAATATGTGCTAGGCGACAGTTACGCTAGCCCTGGCCATTTGGAATGCAGGTGAAAGTGGGAAGCACCATTAATCCAAACATCCTTTTTAATTTTATTTTTTCCCCTTTCTATCCTATCTTTTGAATTCTCATTGAAAGTAAAAGAATTACCTGCCAGCTCTAGGAAGAAGCCTTTTCAGAGATTATATGGTGGAGATGATTTTTGTGCCCTGCTTTTATAATTTCCTGATTAGTGCTGCATTTTCTTAAAATTGGAGGGTGTTTAACCACAATAATCAGACTATTTTAACCATTTGATTTCTCCCACTGAAAGCATAACCATTAACCTATCCATTGTAGAGCTTTCCTTCTGACTGTTTGTATCAACAATCTATTATAGTTGATCTTGACCATTCATTTTTAGGCAATTCTTTCAATGGTTGGGAACTTGGAATGAAGTGATTTTGGCCATGCATGGTAATCCAAAGTGAGGTCTACAGGTCAGATTGTCTGCATCAATGATTGGACCATTTTTCTTACCGCAGATGTAGACTGCCCTGCAGAGCCATTTACTGTACTGTTAATATTTTTCCTGAACAAAAATCAATTCATGGTTGTCCTTTTTCTCTTGTTGTAGCTGTTCCGATGGTTATGGTTCTCTGATCAGGTAGTCCAAGTTAAGCCCCACCCGATGCAGAGTCCAGATCCTTTCTTGCTGTGACTAATATGGGCCGTCTGTTTTGGAAGCCAGATATTGGATGGTTAGAATCGACCATTATAGTGATTCCAAATGAGCATGAAAATCCTAGACTAAATCTTTTATTGGATGCAACCTTGGTAGTCTGTATCACCTCCTGTCATGTGCCATATATGCCCATGGGGGAATTGTGGAATTGCATATCCTGCCGTGCTCGCACATGCTTGCTGAGCAGTTTTTGGATATCAAACAAGACCTCATATGGTAATCTACTAATCTTAATGCAGTCGATTTACCTTATTTTGCAATTAGTTTCACTACGCCTCCTGCAGCTCTAGCTAATTGTACATTCTTTCTAAGTGTGATTTCTATGATATATATGGTGGTGTCTAAGGGCATATCAGTTGAACTAGGTTCTTTTATTATTATTATTTAAAAAAAATAAATCAATAAAGACTTTTGTGCTTATGTGCTTCTCTACACATTAATGAATTCATTTGATTTATTGTGCTTATAATCTGTAAATTTTCTTTCTTAAATCGTCTATTTGTTGAGGTTTACTATATGATGTTTCATGACCCACGTATACTCTCTCCGTTAATAATTCTCATGGTGAGGCCTTTTTTAAAAAAAATTATTCCTTTCTTTCAAATGCTACTGTGCTTCCACTGCATATATTTCTCCAAATACCTCGATGCCATTTGATCAAACTTTCTCTCGCCGTACATGGGATCAATCTCTCTCTCTCTCTCTCTCTCTCTCTCTCTCATCTCATGACAATATTTGATGTCATGGATTGCAACTGGTAGTTGGATGAAGTTTGTTGTGTGCGGCCTTAGCTTGGTTATCATTTTCCTTGTGTTGCTTTGTTTGATGAAATTCCAGTGAGCAACAAGCATGTCAGGTGTTTGTTGAAATTCCTGAAACAAATGTGTAATTGTATTATCCGGTGAGCAAAAAGCATGTCATGTGTTTGATGAAATTCCTGAAAAAGATATTTATTTATAATATCGCTCAATGACATTCCTAGAGAGCATGAATCCTTCTGAAGTTTTCAATCCAGTTCTAATGAAATTGATTTCTGGCATTGCTCTTGGTTACTTGTTCCCACTTGTAGTAGATTGTATACTTCCCCTAAATGCCAGAAACATTTTCCAAGTCCGAAAGCTCAAAAGTGAGAAACTCATATCAATCTCTCCTCATTATTGTAATACCAAAAGCTCATTAGCAAATAGTTTATGCGTTGGATTTTCCATGGCACTGAACTATTTCTGTATTTGATCAAGAGATAGTTTCTTATTGGCAACTGATTCATAACAGAGTTTTGACTGCAATTATTTTTAGGCTGAAGCATGGGTGAATAATATGATTGGATCAACTACAGATGAATCAGTAGAAGTTGAATTTGAGGGCTGTCCTTCCAGGTTTCTTTGATTGCGAATCTTGCATGTCTGCATATTTTTCACCATATCCACGCCACATTCTTGTAAATCGTAGCACCCTTTACATACCACCACCAAGGCCTTGTGGAACATCTAAGCTGTCCATAGGATGGGTCTACCATCAGATGGACCACGACACATAAATTTCCAGAAGAACATGGTAAAGCTTGGTAGCTTTTTATTTGTTTTGTACATTGATACCCAAATGTTGAGTAGACCAGGGCCTGATACTTGGAGATTTATGCTGCCACTTTGGAAGTTATATTTCTATCATCATTTCTAGCTCTAGGGGAGTCTCTGGATTTGTATCAGATTAGTTGATTTTATATTCCCTGTTTGCTTCTTTTCTTGGGTCTACTTCCTTTGCCAACTCCCTCGGACTGTTGTTTGTTGAAATTTTTTCAGAAGTTTGGACATTCTTCCTTCATTTGGGTGTTAATATTTTGTTAACTGCAATTTCAGTCCCATTGAGGATGCTGATTAACTGATTAATATTTTATTAACTGCAATTTCAATCTTCTTTGCCATGTGAAGAGATGATTCACATTTATATTACATGTTTAGTAGTCTTAAGTCTTAACAATGATTAGTTGTTGTTATTTTTATATATTATTTACTATTATTATTTATTTTGACACTAGTTTTTGGATTATATAGATGGTTCATGTAAGCAAATTTGATGCAGGTAGGCCATATGGTGGTGTTACTGGCTACAAGGAGAGTGATACTTCTGGGCATCATCCTGTAGGAAAAAATGCTTATGAAGATGGCTATGGAGTTTCCCAGGTACAATGCCATTCTTAATTTGAAACATTAGGTCTATATGAATTCTTTCATGTTATCTGCAATGCAAGTTAGTCTAAATGTGTATTTGGCATGGTCAATTTCACATGTTGTGGTTTTTTGTTTTTTTTTTCGTTCTTTTCACATGTATTTATTGTATGGTTTATGTATGCATATTTGGATGGTATCCTCATTGATGCATGTTTGACGGGCACATTATCTGAAATTGCATTGATAGGACTGACAATCATGGGCAGGTTGTGATCCTAAATTTGACAGGCTTACTCCACAAAATCCACCAAAACCAGTCTAATTTTGGGATCATGTCCATCAACAGCCAGATTTTGGGATCATTTCATGTGTTTGCCTTGAAATCTTTACTCTATGAAGTAATTCTAAAGTTTTAGAATAGCCCATTATAGATGCATTTATTGTTGGATGGGGACCCATGTTGTTGCATGTTCGATGATCTAGATGATGCATTACATGAAGTTGCATTGAGAAGACGTGGAAAAACCATCTAAAATTGAAAAAAGATTAGGTGAAGATGGTTTTATTTCCAAAATCACTGGTTTGGTTGGTTCATTGTAACCTTGTACTGAACTTGCTTTGGTTGCCCATGTCTAAAAACCTGCTTTTAGATAAAAGTCATTTCCATTCTTGGTTATAATCCGTCTGATAGTCTCCTAAGAAAAGCGCAACTTGATTGTGTCACATTGATTGCAATTAAAATTGCACTTGATATATATTTGTTACTTTCTTGTGTTTCTATTCAATCATACTGATGGAATTAATTTCTTCTGTAATTTTGGAGCTTGTTGAGGCTGAAGTGGTAGTGTGCTTGTGTCATCAAACCATCTGAACTTAAGGTGCATGTTGTATTTATTGATCATTTCCGTCAATTCATCATCATCACTATAGCCTTGTCCCAGCTACTAATTGTCAGCTTTACAAATCTTCCGCCACTACTGTCTAAAAATCACCATAGTGGATGATCAAATTTCATTTAGATTGACCAAACTTCATTGAGTGCCAATTGAATTGAACTTGCCAGTTGACTATATTCTCATTTAGAACATGTATATCGAGTAGTTGGCCTTGTTTCTCTTTTCTTTTTTTCTTTTTGGTTAAATGTGCAATGGATTCATGGCCTTGATGGAGACTAGGTGCAGGTCAGTGGCAGCTTGATTTTTCTCCAATTTTATGTGCATTCATGGCCTTTTGATGTTGGTATGGTGATGTCTTAGATATGGGCAATTTGTTTAACTTTTAAGTAGTCAAAAGTAGGCCACTCGTTTATGCATTGTCAATTTGCAGACTTCATGTGAGAAGCTTTTCCAATCTCCTTGGTATAGGTTTATATACAGGTCTAGCAGCATGTGGAATTAGGTGCCAGCATGGGGACGGAAATGCACATTCCCACCCTTTTGATAATTTTACTATTAAACCCAACTACTGTGGCTGCCAGCGACCAACTCCTAATAATAACAAGTCATTGGTAGTGGTGGACGATTCAAAGTAACTCATTCACATCTGTTTGCTCTGCCTGTCTGATCTTTCAATGAAAATTCTGCATGTCCCACTTCAATGGTGATTGGAATATTAGATTGATCCTGGCCATTTAAGTCCACAAGAACAGGATACAATTGGTGCCATTGTCAAGGCTAGGTAGTTACTGACGGTAACTACCTAGCCTGGTATATGGTACAGAAAAAGCAACTTAACGAGAATGTCCAACAGAACCAAAGCGTTAATCTCCCAAAGCAAATCTAACACAACCATTAATAATAAGAAGAATGAAGAAAGTAACAAACAGAAAGAAATTCAACTGGGAACTTTGGTAGAAAGAAGCCTTTCCAACCATTATCGGACACAGGCTACTTTCTTCATACACATATATTATAAAATTATCATACATGTTCTTGTCTTTCACATGTATAGTAACACAACCAATCAAGGTGTCCCAAATCTGTTACGTAACGGTGGGACCCGTTACGCGATACGAGGCCATATCGGCCATCTCCCAATTTTGTACCCGTAACGGTCGTTACGGGGGTGGAAAAAAAAACTTACCTTTTGGCTTTTTCCTTTCTTTTCCTCTTCTTCTTCTTCTTCTTCTTCTCGGATGAGCCTGCTGCGATTGCGGCCCGACTGCGGCTGCAGCCTTCGTCGTCGTCGTCGTCGTCTTCTTCTTCCTCCTCCTCTCTCTCTCTCTCTCTCTCTCTCTCTCTGTTCTTTCCCTCTTTCCCTCTTTTTTCTTTTTTTTTTTTCCAGGTGTACCACACCAGCTTAGCTGCTGTAGATATGTGTCACGCTAAGACAAGCGCTGACGCTCCTCAAGCTTCGAGTTGTACGAACGGTTCAAAGGAGATCAAAGTTATATGGGCTCCACAGTGATGTATTTATTATATCTATGTTCACTCCCCAAGTGCAGGGTTGTGATGTAGTAATAACTCGGTAAGACCGAGGTCGAATCCCAAGGGACTGAAACTTGTACGTTATCTAAAATTAACTAGAACTAGAACTAGAACTAGAATGAGATGAAATTTAAATCAACTAGAAATTAAGGAATAATTGTAAAACTATTATCTAAAACTTAGGAGATATCAGAGAAAGAAACTAGGGATTCAGAGGATCCCCTTGTAGAGATCAAGGAGATCTTATGCTTGCATCAAAAATTATGGAAATTACTGAACTGCCGTTGATCTAGTTTTCAAAGACATGAAAGGTGTATGAATTAGAATGAATTCCATCACCAAACCATGCCCAAAGACTATGGCAAACAACAGAATCAAACTAATTACCACCCAATCACATGTATGAAAGTTAGGAAGGGTACCGTCATCCAACCATGCCCAGGAGACTATGGTGAACAACAGGACTTCCTGACATCATAAACATTAAAGAGAATGGAAATATTCAAAGCCATTGCAGACCCATTGTAATTTCAGTCACAACAGACCATTAAAAACCTAAAACATTTCCATATTAATTAACTAAAATCAACGTCAATTCATGCATTAAAATTTAAATAAAATCAAATCTCCCATCTCACTACAAGCTTCACCTCTTAGCCCTAGCTAGGAGGATTTAGCCTGCCATGGATGGGCTCAATCCAAATAAATAAAGAGAAAAAGAAAAGGAAAAGAAAAGGGAAAGAAAAAACCAAGCTCCTCTTTCTCTCCTCTGCCCACGTTGAAACCCAAGCTCGAGCCCTCTGTTCTTCCTCCCAAGACCTTGAATGAATGCTTCCCACGTCCAAAAACCTCCTTTTATAGCTGCTGGAAGGCTGGAGTCAGTGACAGAGTTGTAGCAGGACACGGAGTGCAATTTTTGCAGTCAAGTTCGGTACCATGAAACACGCCACTTTTCTCGCTCAAATTCCAAAGAAACACCGTCCCTTAGTGTTTTCTTGGGTCCTCTACATGATAGACGGTTCAGATCTGCCATATGATCAAAGATGGTGGGCTAAAACTGTCCGGAAAAGTCAGTTTTTGCGGATGTGCGAAACCTTTTGCACCATTTCGCTGTTGTGGTCGGTGGGTCCCACAGAAGCATTTTCTGAAAAATCCACCCCGTCCATTGGATTCAGAACGAAATTTCAGTCAAGAATGGGTGGTTTTGAACGTCCATTGACATGGTCCAGAGAAGAAATCACAGAAGGATCAGTTTTGAACGTTACCGGGCAGCCCTTTTGTGGCCTCTGTATCTCACACGTGTGCACGCATGGGTGCAAAAGGTCAGCATGGTTTTGTAGTTCTCGAAGCCCTCTACACAGTGGACGGATCAGATTGGCCATACGAGCAATGAGTGGGGCCCACTACCGTTCGCAAAACGGACGCAGGCCGTCCGTTCGCTGCGCCTTACGCAGAGAGGGAGAGAGACGGGTCAGCGCTTGCGCTGACCCGTTGGTTGCTCCGGTGCGGCTCGCGTGCGAACGTGCTGTGTACACGCACGTTGCACGTGGGGTCCACTGTGATGTTTATGTGAAATCCATTCCGTCCATCCTCTTCAAAATCTCATTTTAACCGTGCAGAACACTTATCAAGCATATCCAGCTGGCGGGTGGGCCCCAAATTGAAGATTGATGGGCTGATCTGCCCGTTAGGCCACTTCCGCAATGATCCAATGGATGATTTTTGACGTGTACGGTTAATTTATGGTCCTCAGGCCACGTATGAAGTTTCGAGCCGAACGGATGGTGGGAACCTCGTGATCTTGCATTCTGGACGTCCTTCAGGCCACTTGAGCTTCAATTTCTTACTTTTCTCGGATTTCTGACCGTGTATATTTGTCAATCTTGGTCCCCTGGAGTGTCCCTTGCCTGTGGCGTCAACAGAGTGTTAAATTCATACTTTTAGCAACTTTTTGCAGTTCATGCTTTCAACTACACCCTGTATCACAAACACGGCAAAACGGGCCATTAAGCGGCATTATGTACGTAAATTCAGGTAATAAATTGGGTCTAATATGCAGTATTTGACCCTCAACAATCTACACCATTCATCTATTTTTAAATATCATTTTAGAGCATTACGCAAAAAATGAATCGTATCCAAAAATCGTCTGGAGCACACCAAAAATAGCAGCGGAGATGATGATTTTCACCGTTAAACAATTCGTAGGCCCACCATAACATTTATTTTCCATCCAATTTGTTCATAAGGATAAAAAGACCTGAATGAAGAGGAAAAACAAATTTCATATTGATCCAAAAGTTCTGTGATCCCAAAAAGGGTTTCAATGGTAGACGTTCAATCCCCCACTACTTTTTGCAGTGTGGTCCACTTGATAATTAGATCTGTATTATTTTTCGTGTCAAGCCTTAAGACTAGCTCGTCAAATGAATGGACGGTTTAGATATAACATATATCTCATGATCAGACCCATAGGACCTGCTTGCATGAAATGAATGGACTGCCTGCGAGTTACGCAGCACGCTGCACATTTTATTAAATTGTACAAGTGCCACAAGGGCCCCACCATGATGTATATATTTTATCCATGCCATCCATCCATTTTGCCACATCATTTTAGGTTATGATTCAAAAAATTAGTAAGATCCAAATCTCAGGTGGACCACAACATAGGAAACAGTGGTTATAGAATGCTCACCATTAAAAATTTCTTAGGGTCCACTATAATGTTTATTTTCCATCTAACCTGTTAATAGGGTCACACTGATGTGGATGAAGGGAAAACACACATGTCAGCTTGATCTAAAATTGTTGTACCCCCAATAAATTTTTAATGATAGTCGTTTAATTATTGTTGTTTCTCATGGTACGGTCCACCTGAGCTTTGGATCTGCCTCATTTTTGGGATCATGCCCTAAAATTATTTGGCAAAATGAATGGATGGTGTGGATATAACACAGTCATCACGAGTGGGGTCCAAAAAACTTTGACACTCGTGTGCTACACTTCACAATCTGAGTCCTACCTAATTTGGGCCCTTAAAAATTTGTACACTAGACATGTATTAACTTAAAATTTATCAATTAAATTATGGATTGTAATTGCTAACTCAAAATGCCAAAATCAAATTGTTTGAATAGTTTTAATTGTTAATTTGTGGATGTTTATTTTTTTAAATAGGGTATTTTGATTTTTTTTCATAATTCACTATCCAATAAATGTCCACCAATTCACAAGTGGGATAATGCCAATAAATTGAATGAATTTGAGGTTGATTTGGGGCATGAATTGGTCCTCCAAGTCAGCCCCAAATTGGCAACGCGATCTACTTGAATTTAATTTCATTTTTTTAAAAAACTATTGGGAGAAAGATATTAAATTGTTAAGCATATAAATTAGATATTTAGAAAATTAAATACATAAATTTTGTAGTCAAATTCAGGTTGCCTAGTTCAAAAATTAATCAGACAGTCCGATACAACTTCTCACCAAAGAGTAGACTGTTACACCACCATAAACATGTTCCAATTTATAAATTGAATGAATTTGAGGTTGATTTGGGGCATGAATTGGTCCTCCAAGTCAGCCCCAAATTGGCAACGCGATCTACTTGAATTTAATTTCATTTTTTTAAAGAACTATTGGGAGAAAGATATTAAATTGTTAAGCATATAAATTAGATATTTAGAAAATTAAATACATAAATTTTGTAGTCAAATTCAGGTTGCCTAGTTCAAAAATTAATCAGACAGTCCGATACAACTTCTCACCAAAGAGTAGACCGTTACACCACCATAAACATGTTCCAATTTATAAATGAATGCATATTTGAAATGCTTAGAATATTCCGAATTTAATCCATATTTTTTTCATATTTTTTGGGCAAAAAAAAAAAATGCGCCGTTATGGGTCGTTACGCCCCCGCATCGCCGTTATGCCCCTGTATCCGTATCGGTTTTGGAGGGCACCGTTACGCCAACCGATATCGATACGGGATACCTTGCAACCAATAAAAAACTTGAATCTCTCCTGTTCTTAAATCATAACCTTGACCAAGCTATTTTGGTTATGCTTTGCATTTCCTATTTTTTCCAATCAATTAGCATTTTTGTGTAAATGTTTTGTTCATTTGTCTTGCACTCATGCCGTCTGATCTCTATTTGCTTTTTAGGCTTTTCGTAGATAGTCATGACAAGCATTTTAATGGTTGTTGGAAATGAACCTAGAAGAAGCTGAGGAAGATGGTGCCAATGTTGATCTTGACTTCCGAAGGAAGGGGAAGTGTGTTGTTCTATAAACATCTACAAGCCAAGTGAGTTTGGATTTCTTTTTTCATTGATTCAGTATTTCTTGGATTGCTTTATCTAGATTTGACTATTGTGTTTTTATTATTATTGGATGGCTACTTAAGTTATATTTTTATGTTCTTTTTCTTTTTCTGTTAGCTATTTGAGCTACTTTATTATTGGCTGGTTCTTGTCCTTCACGATTAGCTTTTCTTTGTCGGGTTTTATATGTTGTATTGAGATCATGTTTCAAACTAATGAGAATTTTTCCACAATTTTGTTATGATTTCTTTAGCTAATTGATGACACGTGTGGATTGAGCAATTTTCTTACCTTGTACAAAAATTAATGGACCTGTCGAATGCACCTAGCACTAGATTGATCGATGGCATCTTGCTCACAAAATTTGATACTAGTAGATATTTTTAGATAAATGAACTTCTAGTCTTAAGAAAGCATACCTCTTTGCTTCTTATGTTTTTCTTTGGATTAATCTCTATTTTGATGGAATGCAATAAGCTTCTGATAAATTATTTCCCTTGACCCTAAATTTCATGTGTTTATCAGGGTTTGAAATTGTTCCTAAAATTCCGTTTTATTATCTGACCGTTGACAACCTTAAGAACGGTTTAAGACCGTTCCTAAAATGTAACTGTTGGCACTAGAACGGTTTAAAACCGTTCCTAAAATTTCATTTATAAAATTTGAAACGGTACCCAAAATGGTTCTGAACCGTTCCTTTTTTTTTTTTTTTTTTGCAACACGTCATTTAGGAACGGTTTTATCATAGATCAGATCACCAATTGATGTGATTCTTTACCCCATCCACACCAGGGGTAAATAGATGAAAGGAAACCTTGTACATGCCTACCGCATTCAAGGATATTAATGCTTCGTAGCTTTACTCAGATAATCTTGATAGCACTACATCTTTTCTCAAGATATTTCTTGTTTGACATGAAAGACACAATCATCTTTGAGGCATACATGCACAATGAAAATTGGATGATAAAAGATTTTTTTTTAAGTACAAATTGGACAAACATTTATTCGAAAACCCGTGAGAAACATGTGACAGTGTTTTATGCCCGTATCGCACCCTTTGGACACAAACATATCGATAGTGCATTGGAAATATCACATGTATCTGGGAATGTATCAATGTCTAGGAAAGTGATGGAACTTTTAATGAAACATCAAGAGATATTAAAAGATTATTACACACTTAGAACTCAAAACACTACAAAAACAAATATGCAAATAAGTTTCCATTTTACAGGGGCCTAAACTGTATTGTCTAACAGCAGTGATGCCTCCACTCACTAGGCCGGCGTACGGGTTTTCTTCTCTTTTCCTGGCCTGGGATGTGGGCAATTTAGTGTTTTTTTTCTCTCCTCCTGGCTCGGGATATGGGCTGCTATCATTTGTCTTCCATTTTCCTTTCTTGTAATCTTTTTCACTCTGCCCAATCTAAATGGTAATATAATTATTTTTCTTGCCTTCCAACTAAAAATAAAAATAAAAATAGTTTCATTCCAAAGTAGATCCCATACTTAGGAAAGAGTCAAACTATTCCGCACAACCATGACATTGATTTTTAGCATTATCGCTCAAAAGTAACAAATAGCTCTTCATGTTTCATGTGCTACACCAAAGATTCTTAATTGTTTAGATGCTCATCAATGCCTCACACAGCTATAAGTGTTCACTACATATCTAGAGTGCACAAAATTGCCCAATCTTCTGAAACATTCCAATCTCATTATTTGTCTTTACAAAGTATGATTTATGATGCACTCCTCCATATCCACTATGGAACAAGATTTTACACTTGAAAAGCGAAAAGTTGATTTTTACTTGATATATGTTGTATTTTTACTCCAACAAAAATCACACAGATGGAAAAATCATAAACCCATCAATAATAGGTGGCCAAAAGTTCTCATTTATCCAATAGAAGGCTAAATATTCCATTAGTAGGATTTCCAATGGGGGGTTTTTGGTGCATGGGCCATTCCCATTGAGTCCCATCTTATCAACATTTTGAATGATGAAACCATAAGCCTTGTGTTAAAAATTCAAAGCCTAGACATATTATACAATCTCACGGACTAACATTATATAATACCTTGTGATTCTTTGTTTTGATAGGTGTATAATACCTCATGATTTACTCTTACAAAGTAAAACATTTTGGCCTTTCATGCGAAGAGATACTTGGCATTTTGACTGATCCAAGAAGGACAAGAAACTTTTATCACAGAACACAACTGGCGTTTTTTTTTTCCTTCAAAATATCATGTGTTCTAACATCTCGTGCTCACCATTTCTGGTGGATGGGGATCACATGCACATTTGAATATTTGATTCCCTCTGACCAATGTTTGAGTTGTCGGTATCGTTATAAGTTTCGCTGGCCAGGGATAAAGATATACTATTTTTATCACCGATAACCAGACATTCGGAGAAAAATACGAAAACATGGAGATAACAGTGAAACTTTTTAATGAAACTTCAGGACATGCCTAAATACACATATTTGCATATTTAGAAATTATAAATTTGTAAAAAAATGCATTAAATAATAATTTTTCATTTAATGGGGCCCAAAAAAGCCTATATTTCTATAAGAAATTACTCTAATAATAACTGAAATAAATTTATCTTAAGTTTCAAGTTGACCACACCATATGAAACAATGGTAATAATAATTTCCACCATTGAAATCTTCATAGGGCTCAGAGATGTTTATTTGTCATCCAAACTGTTCATAAGATCACAGGGACATGGTTGAATAAAAAATGAAAATATCAGGTTGATACAAAACTTTTGTGGCCCCCAAGAATTTTTCAATGGTAAACATTCAATTCACACAGTTTCATGTGGTGTGGTCCACCCAAGCTTTGGATATGCTTCATTTTTTGGCTTGTTCCTTAAAATCATCTAATAAAATGGATGGACTGAGTGGATCAAATACACAATTACTATGGGCCCACATTTTACTCAGTATGCAATTCACTTCGTTCCGACGCAGTTCGTAAGCGGATTGGCTGGGGCACCTCATACCAGCTATTGACGTAAGCAAGTGATATGGGTCTGATCATGAGGTGTGTGTTATATCCAAACCGTTAATCCATTTGAAGAGCTCGCCTTAAGCCTTTAGAAGAAAAATAAGACTGATATAACTATCAAGTGGACCACACTACAAAAACTAGTGGGGGATTGAACGTCTACCATTGAAACTCTTTTTAAGGTCATAGAAGTTTTGGATCAATACGAAAATTATTTTTTCTCTTCATTTAGATATTTGTGTTTTTACGAACAGATTGGATGCAAAATAAACGTTATGGTGGGCCCTACAAATTGTTTAACGGTGAAAATCATTATCTCTGCTGCTATCTATGGTGCGGTCCATATAATTTTTGGATACGATTCATTTTTTGGATAATGCTCTAAAATAAACTCTAAAAACAGATGAATGGTGTAGATATAATAAATACATAACTATGGGGCCAACGTAACTTTGATCTCCTTTGAACCGTTCGTACAACTCAGAGCTCGAGGAGTGTCAGTGCTCGTCTTCGCACGACACATACCTACAGCAGCTATATAGCTGGTGTGAAGTACAACAGCCAATCCGCTTCTGATGGATCCCTAACTGTGGAACCCATTATGAAGAATGTACCTTACATCTGCACCGTCCATCATATATGAAGGCTTATTTTAGTGTGTGATCTGAAAAATGAACCAGATTCAAATCTTCAATGGACCACACCACAGAAAACTTTGTGAATTGAATGCATATCATTAAAAACTTCTTGGTGGCCACAGAAAATTTGAATCAAGCTGATATTTATTTTAACCCTTCATCCATGCCTTTTTATATTTACAAAAAGGTTTGATGACAAATAAACATCACTGTGGGGCCTAAGAAGGTTTCAACGGTGAAAATCATTATTCTTATTGTTTCTTGTGGTGTGGTCCACTGGAGCTGTGGATATGCTTTAATTTCGGGATTTACCCCTAAAATGAACTAGAAAAATGAATGGATGGCGTGGATAAATCACATACATTCACGGTGGGCCTAGAAAGTTTACTCAGTACGCTGAAGTGCACCGTGCATCTGTTTGCTTCCACTGAAGCATAAAAGAAAAAAAAAAGAAGAAGGGTTTCATCTGCGAAGAGGGTTTTCCGGCGAAAAGGGGCGATTTTCGACGAGGGTTTCGAACAATCTCCCGAAATCTCTGATTTTTCGCCAAAATCTTTGATTGTTTGCCGAAATCATGTATCTGTGAGTCACACGAGACGAGCGCTGTCGATTGCTGCCCATGAGATTCTTTGCTTCCGAGTTCCGATCAACCATCAACCAAGTATTACCGAAATCAAAGGTTTATTTTTCAATTTTTTTCGCTTTTTACCTATTTTGTCGAAAAAAATCAAAGATTATCAAAGATATTGCCGATATTTCGCCGATAATCCAGAGAGAAACGAAAAATGGGAGTTTCGGTGTTGCTAGTCTAGCGACACCGAGATATTATCGGCGATATTACCGACATTTCGTCGAAAATGCGAACACTGCCTCCGACTCATTAAAATTTGTTAGGAAAGAAACATGCTCAGGGATTCCCACCCACACTCAATGGCCAGCAAGAGATGTGGTAGGCACTACATATTTTCCTGAAGTATGTTGGAGTGTTTTTTTTGGTCTCTGTTTCATGTGTCGCAACCCACTGGAATCCACATGCTGAGATGATCTTGTGGTTTGAACTGTGAATATTCTCGCAACCCCCATAAATAAGCTATTGTCCATAATCATGCTTCATTAACAATCCTAAACTTTGATTCTTTGAGTTGTACATGAGCCATTGGAAATTTTCTATAGTTCTAAATAAACCCATGGATAGTGATGGTGACCATCATCTCTTCAGCATAATTTTCTAACCGTGACTCGTATTAACAACATGGATGGTTCAAATAATCAAAATATTCAGCATGTGGGCCCAATCAATGGTGGCACATGCTAGAATTCGAACATGTGGGCTCAGTGAGCTGCAAGAAATGCTAGAATCTGGACTACAGAAGCAAAACAAACTCATTATCGTAAATTAGTTTCCTTAGGCCCTGTTTATTTGCCACTCAATTTCAAATGGCAAAAATATGTTTCCATTGGGATACTTTCACTAGCTCAGCCATGTCGTATTTTATTCATGAACCACAAATCCTTTTTTTTTTTTTCAAAAGCTTTATTTGTCAGTGAACCAAATATAGCAACCTGGAATGACCCATCACAGACACGCACAGAGGAATGGAATGTATTTCATACATCCCTTTTCCACTCAATCCATAAACAACTTGTTAATATTGGTCATGAAAAATAATTCACAATTTGTTCTCACTGGTTTTGTTTTTTATGCTTTTAGTTATTGAATAGGCAATGGAAGTGGTGGTTTTTCAATTCTCATCAAAATTGAAAAGTTCCCATGGACGCCTGTCAAGGAAGATTGGTTAGCATAGGCTGCTTCGCCAATGAAGAAGAAAGTGAAAAAGTTGTGTTGTGGCTAGAGCGAGATGTTGTCATGGAAACATGATAAAACAAGAGATGCTTAGGTTGTCCAAGTCCAATTTGATGTTATGATATAAGAAAGCAGGCGAAAGATGGCAGATATTATTGCAGAGCACTGCAATAAAGGGAAGTTTTAGAGGGTCGCAATGGCACCACGACAAGTTAACATTTCTCAAATGATGAATCATGTAAGCTATTTGAAGAGAAAGCAGGCAATATGGTTGATGACCCTACCTTGCACACCATTGGCAAGGGAGGTTGTCAAAGAATACGGCAGTCTTCCGATTGCGATTACAACACTTGGAGGAGTATTGAGAGGAGTAAGCAATTGCAGGTTGTGGAATAATGCACTATCACAGCTAAAAACATCTGCCCCAAGCAACATCAAAGGCATATGGCATGGAGGACAGCGTACCAGTCTATCAAAGTAAGTACAATCATTTTTAAAGTGAGTTGAAACCAGGATTCTTGATTTGCTACCTGTTTCTTGAAGACTATGATATTGATGTGGGTACAATGATCAGATGTTGGAAGGTGGCAAAGGCTTTTTAGAAGACACCAAATTTCTGGAGGAAATAATAAACAAAGGGCATATTTGGATTAAAGAACTCAAATCTTCTTTTGTTATTAGTGGGGGAAGAAGGGTGTACCTGCCTCTCTTGAGCAATTGAGCATTGTGGAATGATTGATAATTTATAGGTAACTTTTTATTGTTGTACATATTTAAGACACACATACCTTACATATTTAAGATGCATATTTTGGAATTTTCAAAATCAATTTTTAATTTGCTGTCATTTTGTAGGAAAAAAAAAGTTTACAAAAAAAATAAAATAAACCATAAACATAAACACTTTGGTCGAAGAATAGAATTTATCAGCTACATGTTCGATTGGTATTTTGGACCTCATATGTAATAACATGAAACTAAATTTTTATCTTATCTATGATTGAATCAATGGTTCACAATTCTAAGTCAATTGTGCATCCGAATGCAATCTCAACAAACACGAGAATTCTTTTACTAGAAATTAATATCGATGAATGAAAGTACAGGAGGATTACCTTGCCCCATTATGAGTTAGAATTAGAAAATATTAAAACTACCGGAATTATGAGCCTCCAAAGTAGCACATGCAGTTTTGGTCATTCAATAGCTGTGTCTACATTCTGTGTAAAGCAGAGAATACAACTGCATTTAAAAGAGGGAAAAGAAAAAAAATCAACATTGTATGGTCTTCTGATTTGGCAAAAGGAAAATGGATGAGATTTACAAATTAAAAGCAATGACAGGGAGATTATTATAAAAAATAGATGTTTAGAAAAAATAGGGAAAAGAAAAGGATTTCCTAGCTGAACCATATAACTAGAAAAATCTCACATAGTCAGAAGATGATTGGTCAAGAACCCACAAACAACACTTTGGGGATACATAAATTTGCCCACATGAGCCCATAATCAACCATCACATGGAGTAAGTTGCCCTACAATTTTATTTTATTTTTTCTAAATCCAATATTCAAGTGAAGCTAAAATATGGATATGAAATACAAATAGTAATAAGAGCCAACAAAGGAATGCTGTTGAGTCTGATTGTGGGAGCATTTTTCTGTGCTAAACACCTAGGTTAGCTTTGCACCATTTAAAAAAAAATAAAAAATGATGGTGACTCATCCATCTTGTACGTGACCCTGATGTAATGCTATCCAGACCATGCAGATTGTAGGCCCCATTGTGGATGGAGCACATAACTAAAATAGCACTGATCAAACAATCATAATCATCACAAAAACAAATGGCATACCATGCAGATTGTAGGCCCCATTGTGGATGGAGCACATAACTAAAATAGCACTGATCAAACAATCATAATCATCACAAAAACAAATGGCATACCATGCAGATTTTGGGGTAGGCACCACAAAAACAAATGCCCCCACTTATTATATATATCCACAAAATAACAAGAGAAATCTGACCAAAGACCAGAAAAGACAACACAACAAACTAAACCACACCAACCACTGCCCAAAACCGCCCAAAACTATGGAGGCCGGGTAGCAGCAAAAGGTCTCAAGCAACACCCACAACAATTCTCAGCAACAGCCTAGACCTGTGCCAATCCATCCGCCATTCAGCCACAACCTGCATTCACGCCACATCGAATAGACAGCGCCACCAGTCAAAAACGGAAACCATCTCGCCTCCAACAGAGGCCCTGAGAGGAGAACTCCAGCAAAATCCACATAAAAACTACATTCTCTACCGACTTTGATTCCAAAAAACATAACATCCTGGGATACCACTGGGAAATGAAACGTAAACAGAGATGCGCACAACCAAAGAAGGGCAGAACCCCAGAAAATAGAAGGGTAAAGCCCTTGGGGGGCACCACCACCCACATTTCCCTGAGCAAGTAGTGCTGCCAATGACCCACTCCAAATGAACAACCAACAGACCAATTGTACTCAAGAATCTATCATGAGCCAAGATCACCGATTAATGTGATTTTTGCCTCCATCCACAACAGGGCCAAATAGATGAAAGGTTCGTACCTTGTACATGTCCACCACAACAGGGCCAAATAGATGAAAGGTTTGTACCTTGTACATGTCTACCACATTTAAGGATATTAAATGCTTCATGGTTTAACTCGGATAATCTTGATAGCTCTACATCCTTTCTCAAGATATTTATTTCTTGTTTGATATGAAAGACACAATCCTATTTGTGACATGCATGCACAACGGAAAACTAGATGATAAATAGATAAATAAAAGCACTAACTGGACATAAACATTAATTGAAAATACATGACCAGTGTTTTCAACTACTGGGATCAATGCCTGTATCACACCCTTTGAACAAGAAAACCCTTAGAAAATCCCTTGAATTGCCTCATGAACTTTGGCCCATTCTACAATAAGACTCTTGACTTCACAGAATTCCCTCATATCTTGTGTTGCCAACCAGTGAAATAGATAGTATCAGCCAACACTATCAATCTTTAAATTACTGCAAATGACCAAGTATCCTGAATGTTGTTATCTAAGCTACACGGATCAAACAAACAGTCAGTATTAAAATGAATTATATGATCCTTAGCACACAAATATGCATAGGTTCTCAGATTTTCAGTTTGTGCAATATAGGTCCAACATATGTCTGTCATTTAGCAATCCAAAGTCAAGGAAAGGATGCTCCAATAACTAAGAGTGGGATGTAGAAATCAATTCCCACATATTGGACATGCCCGTATGTTGGTTTGTGGTAAATAAAAGAATATAGCTTCTTTATTTTTAATAAAAGAATATAGCTAGAAACTTAGAAGAGAGAAAATTAGTATAAGACTTATTTCCAGTTTCTCCACATATTTGTCCACATTACCAAATGGTGTCAACTTGGCCTCAGCAGACTCCAGAGCTTCTGTGCTGCCATGAAAGTTAAGGTGAATATTGCTTTCCGTTGAAGGGCATGAGTATAATTCATAAAGGGTAGTCTGATGATTACCTCACTCATAATTCGTAAAGGGTACTCTGATGATTCCCTCACCATTTTCTAGAGCAGACAAGCTCAATAAAATGAAGGCTTGAGAGATCAAATTGCAAATTCTGGTTTTTCTGCAGCAGGTCCTGGCCCAATCTGAAGCTCTGGGCTATGAGGTTGAAAATTTGCTACCAGTTAGAACACTGCAGTGCATATCCAGGAGTCTGGAACCTCTTCCTTGCTAGAGCACCAATTTAATTTTATACCTAAATGACTTGGTCTGAGCATTGCAGGCAAGAGTCATTCATCATTCTAGCCCTGAATGGCAGCAGATCAAGGATGCTGCAGGGAAAGCTAGACAAAGCCAGTCAAGTGACATGTCCAAGTCCAGCCAATGAGCAAAGGACTAATGTTGGATAGCCTCACGAGAACAATTCAGTAGCAGATGTCTTAGCAAATATGGCAAGTGGTGTGGAAGGATATAGATTTGTTCGGAACATGAAGAATTTCCCCAGCGACATTAGAGGCAGTTTGCTCTTAGACCAGTCAGGTGAAACGATGGCTAAGGTTTGCAGTGTATGTGATTTCTTAGCAACTTTGTGGTTGAGCTTCTATTGGTGTCTCTGGTTAGCTGATGGCGAGTTATGGCATGAGTGTTGCTGTTGGATGCCATGTTTGGATGGTTTTGCTTTTGGTTTTGAGAAGTTTTGCATACCGGTGATGGTGTGGTTGCTTGTTTTGTGTTGCAGATGATTCTTTTTTTTTTTTTAGTGTTTTGTTCTGCTGCATTGTAGATATAGTTTGTGTTGTATCGAGGTGGGAGGGCTCTTTGTTTTCCATCTCTGACTTGATATACTCTTTTATTTAATAAGTTTTAAGTGGGGTGCCCCCCCCCCACCACAATAATAAAGGTCATGCACTAGCTGTTCTGTCAATTCTATGGCCTTGAGAGCATTCCCCTCCAATGCAAAATGGAAAATTGCTAATATGTCATCAAGGAAAGCATGCAATTAGCAACACCATCACCCATGCACTTTCAAGTAAATACTTAACTATTTAAACCATATAATGGTGTTATGTTGCTTTCTTAGGAGAATTTTTTTTCCTTCTCAAAATTCATGCGTAATAGATGAGGTTTAGTAAGCCACTTAGCGATAGAGTGATTTGAAATGAAAACATTCGGCATGGAAAAGAAAATACCTGTCATTATGAGGTAGAATATTCACTCTTAATGAAGAAAGGAAGCTCTCTCAAATTTGTGAATTTACTCCATGTCATTGATTAAAATACTCATCATTTGGTTAATTGGAAGGAAGCCTACCATTCTCAGGACGATGGTCATACAGGCATAAAGGACTTAATAATCATCAACTGGGCACTCATTGGCAAGTGGTTATGGAGGTACTCATTGGCAAGTGGTTATGGAGGTTTGGGAACCAAGATAACTCTCCGTGGATTCAAGTAATTGTCATAAAGTATGGCATGCAGGAAGGAGGGTGATTTACAAAGGAATCCTCATATAAGGAATTTGGTTTGTTGAAGCAATGAAGGGCAGATAGGAATTCAGCAAAGGCATTTCCTTTGTCCTTTGTATAGCAATAAAAGGTTTTGGGAAGATAATGGCATTAGGACAGTCTGTTTGTAGAACATTTCTGTAACTTATACTGGACCACCTTGGATGAGGTTAAGGACACCATTGTGGCTGATAGCCTGTCATGCAAAGGCAATCCTCAGAATTTAACAGGACAATGATTTCCAAAGATAATTCAATTGAAAAGTACATCAATAAATATTCTCATCATTGGAGTTATTTGATATCCTAGCAGAGTATGACAGTCATAAGCATGAACTAAGCAGTTGGAGATACAGCATATATGTAACTCAAATTAAACCATGTGAATTGTAGAACCTGCTACAGATAGGTCATCGAACCCAAATCAGATGAGTTTGATTTATTTTCTTTTTCTTTTTCTTGTCTTTTTTTTCTTTTTTTTTTCTTTTTGTTTTTTGGTTAAGAAAATTAAGAGCACACCACCTGTAACATTAAAAGATCTGTACAACGCATTTAGGTGGACGCCACAAAAAGGACGTCACCTATTGCATGACACAACTCTTTCCTTTATACAGCGATGCACAAGGTCTCACAGGGCCGAACCACACAGCCAAAACCAGACCAAAATAGGAAAAGTACAATTCTTCCAGCCTCCCTAAGCAGGAAAAAGAAAAAAAGAAAAAAAGCCTACCCAGTAGACCAAAAACAGGGGAGAATCAATCCTCTGAATTAGCATGCATATAGGACCTCTGCCCTCAATTAATAGGAAAGAAGACATTTTACCATCTATGCACCAATCAAACTGCAGCGAGCCAATGCAACAGAATAATTTTGGTGCATTCCTTGGTAAAGCATACCTTGCCTGGAATTTTTATTTTATTATTCAATTACCATAGCATAGCCCTCCCTACGCACAGCAGACCCCATTCAAGAAGTCCTTCCACATACCACAGATGATCAGATTAGCCATCTCTATAAACATCAGCCCATTTACAGGACATAAAAAGATCAGAGCAACACATCACTCCACAACAGCCCACCCATATCTGTAACCATCTGTAATGCTACACAAGGGAACAAAAAAGAACAACAGTCTGAATAAAAAACATTCACATCGTGGCTATGGGCGTGCCAGTTTGCTGAAAGACAGGTTCTGAAAGTAGCAACGACTAGTTGCCTGACGCTTTGTAGGAATACAACTGAAACTTGCAGCCTAACCTTCAGATGATACCCGGCCACGGGAAGAACATTTCCCACGCTGATTTTCAGATGAGTCTCACCTTTTCTTTTCTTTTTATTTATTTTTTCTTTTTATTCAACCAAAAAAAAAACATATTGTATAATCATTGTGGTGGGCTCCACAAAAAGGAACAGGCCACACCTATCATTGTATAGAACCACTATACAGCACTAAAAACTGAAAAAACTATATAAATACAGTGCCATGACAACGCTGAATACGAACTAAAAGGAGATACGAAATCTTCATTGATACTAATTTCCCAATTTTGGAAAGTTAACTATTTGGATTTCAACCTTCTATTTAGAAGTAACCAACTAGCCAGGTAACATATCAGCTCCATCAAATTTTTGTTCACGACCCATGTAAATTGGGCCCTGATTTGCACAGTTCGGTTCTGGTTACCTCTTTGCCACATCAAAATTTCTGTGTGCATGTGTATGAAACATCATATTGTTTCAGAGTATCAAAGTTTTCTCCTTACAAGAATGGCACTTAGCTGGATTCGAGGTAGTGTAGACATATTGCCAATGAATTTGTAGTCTGTCCCCATTAATTGCTCAGGCACTGACTCAGTAAGAGTCAATTCTAATAAGAAAATGCAAACACTTGTATAAAAAAATAAATAATAATAATAATAATAATAATAGAAAGTGTATAAATTTCATAAATATTGTATCCAAAGGGCATATTTGTAATTACATCCGTGGAAGAAGGAAATTATGTTAATGGCCTTAATATGTGAAGGCTAAATAAACTTATTGATGGTAATTTCATTATTTAAAAGGTTAATTACGTAATTTCATAGGGGCAATGAAAGAAGACTTACCTTTGAGTAGTATGCATTACTTTTGAAATTTATACAGTACAACCTTGGACAGGAGGTTTTTAAGGAAAGCATATTGTTTGAAGTTAGAGGGAGGTGCATTTAGATGGAATCTTGTTTTCCCAGGAAACAGAAATTCAGGAGTTTGTCCTACCACAAGAACAATAATAATAATAATAATAATAATAATAATAATAATAATAATAATAATAATAATAAAACAATATCGTTTCTATCACGGGGAAGAGATATTGGTGGAGATGGGAGTTAGGTTCTAATGGGACCTTCACAGCAAGGCTTTCAATCATGAATTAGATGCACAAATTTGGCAATTCCCAATGGTGCCAAGAAAGGTGGCTGTTTTTTGGATGGTTTGTTGTGAAAGGAAAATTGATCAATGTTGATGAACTCTAGAAAACAAAAATGATTCTCATAAATGGCTGCATCTTATGTTTAAAAGTATCATTATGTTTCTCCACTGTGAATTTTCGTCTGTTACATGGAGGGTTCTTGGGACCTTTGGGATGCATTGGGTTATGCCAAAGTTTTTAGTATCTATTCCAGGTCTGGAGGATATCAAATTCAATAAAGGGAAAGCTATCCTGTGGTGTTTGGTGATCCTAGCCACAACTTTGGTAGGAATGAAAGAAGCAAATTAATAGGACTTGTAGCAACAAAGTGTAATCAGGTGTCATGGCATTTCAGAGGCCAAAACTCTTGGTTTCCATTGTTATAAGGGCCGTAAACTGCAAGACAGAGTCAATCCTTAACGATAGTGTGACTTGGGGTGGATAGGAATGACTTCTCGTCTTCCTATCACATGATCGCTGTAAAAAAATATTTCAATATTATGAATTAAACAATTTGGCTAAGTTTTGTTGTCCCTGCATTTGCCACATCAACTGATGGACAACCTAATAAATGGACTGGCCTTATTTTGGGGAGGACATTATATAGTGGGAAACACTTGATGGACAGCTTAAATCTCATACCAATTTGCCATGTTGGCACATGTAGAGCCATCTAGATGGGCTGCCTAGTACACGCCATGGGCTTAACGAAGCTCTTGATGTAATGTATCCAGTGTTGGACACATGCCACGCGGTCAATCTGGAAAATCCGATATCCTGTCATTCAATTCAAGTACTCTTTTATGTAATAAAAATGATTTTGCATATCCACATGGTTCTTCAGGATTTTCATGTCCATCACATGATCTGTCAGACACCTGTGTGAGCTTCTGTCTTAAGTTTGAAAAAATAATGCTCTTGTTTTCTGTTGTCCATGTCCATAGGATAATTAACCCGTTGCTTCATCTTGCTGCAGGCAATAAATATCTCTGCAGTCTCTTTGAAGCAATTGTGCACAAGTTAAGAGAGGAGAATGGTTTGGACATCATTGGAGCTGATAGCCTGTCATGCAAAGGGCATCCTCAGAATTTAACTGGACAATGCCCACCAAAACATAATTCAATTGAAAAGTACATCAATGAATATTTGCATTAGTGGAGTTATTTGATACCCTGGCAGAGTATGACAGGCATAAGCATGAACGCAGTGGCTGGAGAAAAGGCATATATGTAACTCAAGTTAAACAAGGTGAACTGTAGGATCCACTGCAGATGGATCATAGCCCCCAAAATCAGAATGGTTAGATTTATTTATTTATTTAAGAAAGGTGAAAACACACCACCATTCATGTGGGCACCACAAAAAGAAGTGGACCTCAGCCATCGGATGACACAACCCTTTCTTCTTTCCACACACAGCCAAAACTAGACAAAAAAAAAAAGAAAGGAAAAGTACGGTTCTTCCAGCCTGCCTAATCAAAACCCAAAAAAAAAAAAAAAAAAAAATATTTAAAATTTTAAAAAATTTAAAAAAAAATTGAAAATTAAAAATAAAAAGAAAAAAGAAAAAGCAAACAACCAGCCTACCCAGTAGACCTCTGAACTAGTATGCACATGGGACTTCTTCCTCAATTAATAAGAATGAAGACATTTTACCATGCATGCGATGTTCCAATCAAACTGCAGAGAGCCAACACAATAATTTGGTGCATTCCTTGGTAAAACATACCTTGCTTGGAAATTCCTTTTTTTTCTCCTTGATTATCATAGCATAGCCATCCCTACACACAGCAGACCCCATTCATGAAGTCTTTCCACATACAACAGATTATCAGATTAGACATCCCTACAAACAGCAGCCCATTCACATCACAGACAAAGAACAGAGCAGCACATCTCTGCAACTATCCATACTGCTCCATAGTAGAACAAAAAAGAACAACGGTCTGAACAAAAACCATTCGCATCATGTCCACGGGTGTGCGAGTATGCTGAAAGACAGGTCCTATTTTCTTGTACATACATTATGCATCTGCATCAAACAACTTCAACTCTATCATAACTCAAGTAACCTATTTTCTTGCTATTATTGTCTGAAAATCAATGGTTACTAAGAGCTCATGATATATCACGACTTGAAATGTAATAAAAACAGAAGATTAAAAATAAATAAAATTAATTTTTTTTAAAAAAAAAAAAAACTTTTCAATTATATGCTTTTGTCTCTTCTACAGAAATTTACAAAATCCTCTAAATCTTTATAGATATCAATGTGAATGTTTACACAATATTTATACCCAATTACAAATCAAACCAAATATCAAGTTATTGGCAAGTTTCCTAGTGACTTAACTCAAAATCGTCTGGTTAAGTTGACTCAACCAAGGTTTAAGGTGCCCTAGAGAGTTTAGAACTATGCTTGGGTTCCAAATGAGCCTCAAGTTGATAAATTTAATTAGGTTGGTTCCAAACTTACCAACTTTGGCAACTTGAATTCCTTTTTATTTTTTTGGTTTAATGTTAGATGAAGCCATCCTAAGCTAAATTAAATATTTAAATCATGAAAGAAATGTCATTTGATGATTTTACCAGACACGGTGTACTGTGTGACAGTACCATAACACTTCAAGATCATTGAAGATAGAGGTCCTAGTTGAAGCATGGCCTTTCATCAATATAACCTAATCCATTCCCACTTTGCCCAGTAGATAAACATAAAGTTCCAATCCAAATCCATCCGGCTAGCCAAGTTCCCATTCCTACACAGTTAAACAAGCTTCTCTCGTTGGGTATTTATGCATATCCCTACACCCGCCTAACAAGCTACTCTTGGGCCTCAAAACTCATGCACAAGCCCACACAACAAGCCTTTAACCTTAGCCAAAATCCAGCCAAAGTAGGTTGGACACAGACCATGCATGGATTATACAAGTAAAAATCAGGTTGTAGCTAGAGCCATGTGTTCTACCCAATTAATAATTGAGTTCTACAATAGCCCCAAGTCCAGATCGCTTGGGGCTGGGTTTGGACTACGGCTGCAACTTGGGCATGGGTCAACCCAAAACCAATTGATCCAACCCGAGTTCAGGTTGGGTTGGGTCTGGTTGTCCAGGTCCTCGGGTTGGGTTTGCATTAAGCAAATTCGGTTTGGGTTAAGTCGGGTTGAGCACCTTGTGCTGGAATTATTGTTTAGTTCAGTTGGGGTTTAGGTCCTCTTAAGGTCAGGTTGGGCTTAAGTTTGACCCTCAACCTGACCCAACCTGCCAACCTAGTTTGATCTTGTGTACCAGAGCTTAGGCCACCTACTAATTGGATCGTATTTGTGTTTTCAGACTCAAGGCCTAGGCCAGCCTGACCTATTGAGCATTTGTGGACCGGAGCCTGATTTATGAAATCATGTTTTTGGCTGGGCTAGCAATAAGACACTTAGCTCTAGGGCTGGAACCCACGTGCTTCAGCTTAGTGGAGTTGGGCCTATTGGCAACTCTAATGAGCAGTATGTGTAAATCGATCTTGACCATTAGATATTCGTTATTGATGTCTAAGGTTTTGTTTGCATGTAGTTCACCTTAGCTGCGGTAAAATGTATTAAGTTTTTGGTTTCCAGATAAAGGGCCTAGATCTTGCAACATGGTTGTGTAGGGCACTTTTGTTTGGTTCGAGCACATGAACGAATGTGAATAGGGTTCCTTTCTCTCATAATTCGTTTCCCTCTGTTGCGCCTAATGCGTAGGATTCAGTGATCCAGACCATTTATCCGTGAGTCCCAGTAGGGAGGAGGTGTGCTGCAGAAATCTTCCATATCGAAAGATCCTAACCGTTTGATCTTTGGACCATCTTTTGTTGAATGTGAACAGTTAGTCGTTCTCCCATAACGGTCATTTTCTAGTCCATTGATCATTCATGGGTCAGAATCATTCAATCTACAAAATTTTTGAGCTGTCTATGATGAATCCATAAGATCAACGGTTTGGAACATGGAACCCTAACGGATGAAGAGCAATCAACCGTGGGGAAATGATTCAGCTCCCGATGCGCAGGCATTGCTTTTAAATGAGGAAAGAAATGAGAAAGAAAAGGAATGCCATCACTTTAGACCGGCGAAATTTCAAAGGAAATGGAAGGGGCATTGATACCCGTTCACAAACCAAGTGTGCATGAGTGGCGCATATGAAACAATCCAAACCGTCCAAAATATGTGTCTGTCCTCAGATGGTGGATTTCTATCAAATCCAAACCTCAGCGTAATAGGCATTTGCTCGTTGAATTTGGACGGTTGGATTTTATTCATATTAGGCATTTTTTTCCAGTACTTCTCCAGCAGTAGAATTTAGCACGAGTTTTGAAAAAATAAAAATAAAAAATCACAAACCAACGATAATGTTTGAACGATTTGGACGGAGTGAGTTAAGGGCATCATTCCACCTGTGCATCATGTCCGGACGCAGCTTGGCTCGTGACCCTGCCACTCGCCAATGGCTTGTGGTCGGTGCCATGTGGGCCCCACCACGATATATGTGTTTCATCCACTCTGTCCATCCATTTTTATCAGATCATTTTACCATGTGAGCCAAAAAAGTACGATAGATCCAAGTCTCAAGTGGAACACATCACAGGAAACAGTGTTGATTGAATGCCACCATTAAAAACTACTTAGGGCCCATGAAAGCTTTGCATCAAGCTGATATTTGGATTTGTATCCTTCATGTGGGAATGTATGGTCTAATCAACAGATTAAATGTTTATTGGGGCCTAGGAGGTTTTTAATAGTGGACATTCAATCACTACTGTTTTCCTGCGGTGTGGTCTATCCTTTGATTTAGAGCTGTCTCATTTTTGGGGTAACGCCCTGAAATGATCTGAAAAAAATGGATGAATAGTGTGGATAAACAACATAATTCAGGTTGAGTCCCACAGAACACCGGCCACTAGCCAACCGGCAAGTGGCAGCGTCACTACCCAAACTGCATCCCATAGTTCGTCGCACCGGCAGAGGACTAACATTACACTCAGGCAGCATTTGACGGACGCCGCATACAGCTTTGGTGGATCCTCAGATTCACAGAGGTCAGTGTATCATAGAGGTCAAATCTCTACGAGAATAAAGGGCTAAATGTTACTAGTACTTGTCTATTTCTAGGTGGCCCCACAGACATGGTCTTATGGAGTCCGCCAGCCACACTAATCATGTGGAGCAGTTATTGTCCACGTATCAAGGCCCTTAACAAATATCAACAACCATCAATTCGGCTTGATTCCAATCCAAAAAAAAAAAAAACAGAGCTTCCCTGACCATTGGGCTAAAAAAGTACCTTCAATGGCCCACTTGAACTTCATGCTCAAGTGCGTCTGCTTGCCTTAGTGCTCACGAAGGTTTGCATGTGCATCCGAAATTATGTTGGCTGTCCACTACAGAGCCAGCCGAAGGCATTTTTATCCATCTCTCTCTTTCTCACACACACACACACACACACACACACACACACACACACACACAATTGTGCATTAAGTGGGCCTAGAAGGCCCACTTTACTTCTGTTTTCATTAGATTGCACTCACCTATATAACAGCACTGTCCACATTTGGCCAGAGATGGGGCACAAAATGCATTCAATCTACATTTATTTGAAATGGACTCTACTTATAGGCCATCAATTATCAAAGGACGGTAAAACAAGGCCCACCAGAACATCCATTAAAAATCGTCTTCATGCCAATAAAGAAAAGCTTGGATCCAAACAGTTAGATTTGTGGTGGCCGCTGAATGGGAGATTTGGAAGATATGCCACCTATTTATAGACAATAGTCCCTTTTAATTCCTTCTCCAAGTGTCCATTTCTCATAAACTCACGGCCCATTTGGTCCTGATTTCTGGACAACGTTGCAACGAAGACAGCCCAATCCTACACAACAGGTGAAATGAATGACTTTGGTGGGCCCTTCTGCCCATTTGGCCCTTCTCAGAGAAAGGAAAAACACCCTTTCAATTGCTAGAATCTCTCTTCACAAAAGCTCATTTTATCTCATTTTATTTAGCCAAAAGACCAAAATACGCCATTAAGGTCATATGGACAAAAAACTACTTAATCCACACACGTGGGTCCCACCTCCACGCGACGATGCACTCCGAAGTGGTTGGGTGTTGTAAGTGTCGTAGACAATTCATACACTTGCAGATTGCCAATGTTGGGGGACATGAGATAAGAAAAATGAGCCAGGTTTTTACGGCTCCCTGGTTTTCCAAACGTTGCATAGAGAGAGATGGGTTTGGGGGCTTTTTTGGTTTTCCAAATGCAATAGACAAGAGTTTCGGAACAATCAGTATATCATGATTTCGGAAAAAACAATGATTTGGAGAGAACTTTTCCCTCCTTTTCAGAGTTTGGATTGTTTAAATAAAACTCCCTACGCAACAAAGAGAGAGCAAGTGACGGGCCTATTTGGGCTGATGGGCTTTCGAACATATACCCAATTTATAAGCTGCTTGTTTTTTAAGCCGGAGCTCACCTTCAGGCCTGATATCCAGCCCAAGCTCAGGCCAACGCAAGCTAAAGCCTGAAAGCCCGTTGGGTCAACCTGGGTTTTAGGACATTTCGGGAGATCATTTTAGGACATAGGCCTAAAATTGAGGAAGATTGAAAAATCAAGTGGGCCACATCACAATAAACAGTGGGGATGAAAATTCTCGCATTTGAAACCTTCTTCTGGGTCATATACGCCATCCGATGCAGAAAACACAAATATCAGCCTGATCCAAAAGTTCTGCTTGCCTCAAAGAAAGTTTCAATGGTGAATGTTTCTTGCGGTGTCGCCAGCTTGAGTTTGGCATCTCCCTCGTATTTTTGGGTTCATCTCCTAAAATGAGCCAGTCACTTGTATGGACAGGATGAACGCAACACAAACATGACGGTGGCCCACAGAGCTTCGGGTTGGAAGCAAACTTGGTACCCTAAATGTACTGAGGAAATTCTGTGGGGGGCAAACCGTGATATCGATTTATGTATTTTATCCATGCCGTCCATCCATTCTACCAGATAATTTTAGAGCATACACCCAAAGTTGAAGCATATTCAATTCTCAAGTGGACCACACCATAGGAAAGAACGTGAATTAAACACCTACAGTTGAAAACTTCTTGGGGCCACTAAAGTTTTGGATAAAGCTGATATTTATTTTTTCCCTTCATCTATTGTTTGTGTCACCTTATGAACAGGTTTGATGACAAATAACATCACTATTGGCACTTTGAAAGTTTCAACGGTGGACATCATTATTCCACTGTTTCATGTGCTGTGGTCGACTTGAAATTTGTAAATTCTTAGATTTTGGAAATATGTCCTTAAAATGATATGAAAAAACGGATGGACGGCATGGATAGGACACGTACATCCATTGTAGGCCCCACGGAGTTCACACAGTACGCAATCCGCTTTCCTTTGGGTCGCAGCCTTACAGGCAAGTCGCATCCCGCGCTCGTCTCATCGGCGCAAATCCGGAAGAACCCGAGCAAAGGCCGAAAAGATGGACGGCTTTTGTTGCTTCTCCTCGAGAGCTTCATGTGGGCGCACGTGACATGGAATGGCAAGGGAGGGGAGAATGTTCTTAAGATGCGATTTGAGGAAAATCGGAGGTCAAGCATTTTTTTTTTCCCCTTTTCTTCTTTTTATTTTTGCGAAATCTATGAACGGGCAATCGACGGATATATGGATAGAATGGTAGCAACGTAACATTGCACGAGAAACCGCCTGCAACCTGTTTGACGTTTTGCCCAAACCAGAGGACTCTGATTCCTCTGTAGTATCAACGAATTCAGTGCTAGGAGGAGGCAATTGGCGTCGTGAGATTGGTAGTGCTGGCTGTTTACAATCGGATTCTAAAGTAAGTTTTTGGAGTATTTTCCTTGTAACCGTTCCTTTGATTTTCCTATAATTCAATTACAGGCCCCTTAATCACTTTGAACTGTTACTAGTGACTGTTAGAATCTCGCAATACAAGGCCCTCATGGCCATACTGCTACGAAGACAGGATGTGAAATCCTTGAGATTGTCATTCTATCAGTTGTGTTTGGCAACCTGGATTTTCAGTACGTGGAAACCTAGAAATTGTGTTTGGCGACCGTGGATTACAAAGAGAGAGAGAGCCATTTAAAATATGAGCAATGAAGTGGACTGTGAATCCTGTGATCTTGCAACCCAGCTCTCAAAGAGGAATTGAAAAATGGCCTTTTTGAGCCCCCCACATTCCAGGGGCAAAACACAAGATTTTGGTCTGGATTTAGGCCTAACAAATGTGAAATGACCCCTGAATCGTCACTGGGTATAATTTCTTACTTAAAATTTTAATATCTTATATTCTACCACTATTTTTAGCTATCAAAGGGAAGATTAAGTCGGGCTTTGCCTGATGAGATGATAAGTCGAAGAAAGAAGATACATCTCAATCCAACTGGCAGATCAATCCCATTTGAGTGCCTATGTTACAATATACTTCTAGAATCCGGATCCTCTGCTTGCTACAAGTATGAAAATCCTACTTGTTGCAATGTAATTGGAATACATCATCACACATTGGCAATGCTGACAATGTCAGTGATGACGTGGACCAATCACGATATTGGAAAGTAGGATTTTCTTACTTGAGGCAAGCAGATGATCCCGATTCATACTTACAAAGTATCGTTAATTTACCCAAAGTTGGGTAAAGATTTTAGTAGGGCTGTACATCGAGCTGAGTCAAGTTGAGGTGGGCCAAGCTTGGCTTGACTCGTCTGCATTCTCCTCGAGTTCGGCCTTGAGCTTATCATTGGAGCTTGACTTATTTGCCAATCTTTCGAGTCAAGCTCGAGGCGAGTTTACTTCAAGTCGAGTCGAGCCTACTCCCAACCCAACTTGTCATGCCCCAAAATTCAGGTACAGAGTATGCACCCTCAGACCTAAGTTTCAGTTTGTAACTTGTGCATAAAGTGTACTAATATGATACCTTGATCAGTTTAATCAGATATGATAATTACATTTATTCTAAGTTCTACTATAATTTCAATCACACATACATAACACTAACACTAATCAACCAAACATTTATAGATCTTGACAACCATTAAAATAAAATAAACCTTAAAAATCATTCATTTATTATATCATCATACCATAAATACGTTTATTCCATACTAACATTGTTTCAATGAAATAAATTTAAATAATTTCTTAAAATCTCAAAATCAATACTGATATGCATTATACGCTGATTAAACTATTCTAGCAAATAAATCACATAATCAGAAATGGTCTAATGTCGTCACTTTATCTTTAGACAAGTATGGCCACGTTCCACATGGGTCGTGTTCAGGTACGGTGTATCCTTTCGGTTCCTATGTCACGTCCTCTGCTAATGACTCCTCTGTGAGGTTTTTCCATCAATAAAATGGTAAACTGGCTAGGCTTAGTGAAATAATCGAACATGATTTATAATCATAACAATTAAAATAATACAAAGTACTAAACATAAAAATATATGCACAATAATATGGATGCAAATGATGTATGAATGCATCAGATGGGATGATCATCCATCTGCTTAGGTTGGAGGTCATTAACCCACATCCACCCATTGGGTAGGCTTGGACATAACCCGCATCTGGTAACGCTCTACCAAGATCAACATTTTTTTCAGGGAAAGCCCCTGGGATTGACCATGCATTATGTAAATGTAATGAAATATGGATGATATATAAATGTATCTTATTCATAACTGTCATAAATACTTATCTTGATAAGTAAATTCAACTTACAATTATCATCATTCATGCAATTTGACACAAATTAGCATATAATTTACCACATTATACAATATTAAATAAAATACTTAAATCAATACATCAATCATTTAAACCATCACAAATAATTTATTTTAATTCCAATGAATCATGAGGCACGTTGGGTTACTCACTTGAGTCTTAAGATGTTATCACAAGTAGCTAGAGTTGTTGTTGTGCATCTTGTGTTGGTGGGCAGTCTGATGATAATGGGTTTCCTAACTTGAATGGTTGAGATTGGTGATACATCAAAGGGCACTTGATGAATGGCTTGAATACCCGGATGGTTTGAGTGGTTGGATTTATAAGAGATAGCCTTTGTTTCTGAGATATGAGGAAGGTGAGAAGCGTGACATCTTATTTCTCAATTGAAGAAGGTAAGGGTGTTGGAAATTTTATAGTGCATGTTGTCCACTCTATTGTATGGACGGTTCTGCTCAATTGGTTGTGAACCCACAACAAGTGATTTTATAACTTAGAAGTTGAAGAAGGGAAGAAACATGAGAAGCAATTGAGGAAGAAGGCGACATGCGTAGAAAACGGGGAGGCTGGCTTGGCAAAGAAAATCTTTCGTAGAGTCTTCCTTGCAACCATAAAATCAGGTGGGGTCCACCATGAGAATTCCACCCCGATCATTCGTTTTGTCAGATCATGATTAGACATGAACACAAAAAATGAGGTGGATCAAAATCTAAGTGGGTTGTAGAATATGAAAAATGATAGGGAAATATGTACTGTTGAACCTCCTTTTTCTTTTTTCTTTTTTGAACCTCCCTGCTACTCACGTTAACTTTAAGTTTTGTATGGATAAATGATAATCGGCTGGACTTTTGAAATGTTTTTGATGGTTGGATGGTTATGATGCAAGGATGGATGTTTAGACAACCTCGGTGGTTTGATCTTGAGTTACCTTTGAGTGGTTACAAATTTCAACAATGTAGATGTAGTTTGCTAGATTATTTTGAAATGGAGGTATTTGTGGGTTTAGAATGATGTACGGACCAGATTGATGGGATCTTGGGCTCCAGCCCCTAGAGTAGATTGGGTTTGGTCGCAGGTCCTGATCCTCTTGCACGGCTTGCATAGCTCCCACGCCGAGAAGATAGGTACATGTTAGACAGCGTGGGTTGCTTGGTTATCCTAGCTAGGGGTGCACACGGTTCGGTTCGGTCCGGTTTTGGCGTAAAACTGGAATCGAATCGTTATTAACGGTTTTGGGATTTTCGGAACCGGAACCAAACCGTTAGCATATTAGAACCGAACCAAAACTGAACCGTGAAAACCGGTTCGGTTCTGGATCGGTTCCACGGTTCTGGGTTTTTAGACAAAAGAAAAAAAAAGTGAAAAAAAAAATCATCTGGCGTAGCTTTGCTAAGTGTACAGGCGTGTGCAGTAGAGCTCATCTGCTCACCACACATGTGCCATCATGCACATAAGTGCGAGATCCAATCCATCCATCAGGTTGGTTAGACCTTCTACGTGTTTCCCTAAGTAAAAATAATCTAGTCCTCTTAGCATGTGGGCCCCAACATTGCAAACAGAAGGATGAGTTGGAGTTGTACATTTGTTTTACAAAGGGTGGTTTGCGGCAACCTCTTTAAGTAAAGAGCAATGGATCAACCCTGATGGTTGGGTTAGTCATCAATGTAATCTGTCCTTTCTGATGGATGGATTTGATCAGATCTATCATGCCATGATGGCACGTGTGGCGTGTACATAAGCTTTTTGCTCTCACGAGTGGGGTTAGCAAAACTCTTCATGCATGAATGAAAAATGTCATCTCAGGCATGGTACATGTGTATGCGTAATCAATGGTCCAAAACGTGGTCTCCATGCTAATAAACGGACGAGATTTAAGATTTTTAATCATCTTCATTTTAACTGCTCATTTGACGGTTAGCATTAAATGGTTCTGGATCAACGGTTCAGATCCACGGTTCAACGGATCGGTTCCATAGTTCGGGTCCACGGTTCGGTTAACGGTTCGATTCGGTTTTACATGCCCCTAAACCGGAACCGAACCGTTCCTAACGGTTCTCGGATTTTCGGAACCGGAACCGGACCGTTAGCATACTAGAACCGGACCAAACCGGACCGATCCAACGGTTCCGGTCCGGTTCCACGGTTCTACCGGTTAAATGTGCACCCCTAATCCTAGCAACGTATTTTGTTATCTCTCTTTTATTTGTCTTTTTTGTGGTGGACCCACTAGAGAGGGATTCAAAGATATCCACACCGATATTCAGTTTTATAATATTAAAGATATCCACACCGATATTCAGTTTTATAACATTAAGTTAGAGTATAACTCAATAGAAAGGCAGATCTGTAAACTAGGTGGCATCAATAATGGATAGTTTGGATTGATGGCCCTCATAGTATAGAGGGTTGAAATTTGAAAACGGTGGATGAGTGGTGGAGCTTGGTGAGCTAACAGATTGATGTGTGGCTGAGACTATAGGATGGCTGGTGTTAGAAGATTGGCTTGGAGCATATCAATGGGTCCACCTATTGGACCATTTGGATAGCTGCTCTGGATGATGGGTAGTTGGATCCACTGCAAAAACGTCCGAATGATGGGTAGTTTAGATTCACCATAAAATCTGGCATTTAAAAAAGTATAGGCTTTGAAACAACGTGTGTGGCAATGCATCTAAATAGGGATCGTATATTATTTAAATTTAAATTTCTTTTATTATTATTATTAGTTTTAAAATTTAAGATCATAGATGGCCATAGTTTGAACAGTTCGATTTGGGTGAAACTTGACGTTCTACTTTAGTCTGACGTGTTCTATCTAAAGAGCTCAATATTGACCAATGATTTTCAATTGTGGCTAAGATTCAGTTTAACGACTCTCACTTAATCATGATCCTTAAGAAAGTGTGTAGTCTTATGTATATGCTAAACTAGTGGATTTGAAGTGTACACTATGAGCTTTAAATTGAATAGTTTGTTTTGGTAATTAGGTGAGCCAGTTGATGAATACAAGTGTGATTTGCAGGTAGACGACTAGATACAAGTGAACTAATTGAATTATTAGGACTCTAATCTTATATATGCATGGTCAGTTTTGTGAACACACGTAAAAGGTGGGATTCGAGATGAATTTCCACATGTATGCCTAAGCTAATATAAGTGTACATAATCGCGTGCATGTGTACATGCACCCAAAATCTCGGGTCAGGCGTGTATACATGCACCCAAAATCTCGGGTCATTACACAACCCGACCCAACCTAGCACCCAAGCTACACCCAACCCAACTCGCACCTGACTCAACCCAGCCACCCAACGCAACTGACCCAACCCACACCTGACCTAACTCTCAAATCAAATTATATATATATATATATATATATATATATATATATATATATATATATATATATATATATATATATATATATATAGGTACCTTTTTGTTAGTGCTGTGAGAGAGGGAAAGGAGCTCAGGTGCGGCGGACTGGGCAAGGAAGGAAAAGGGTAAGAAAGGGACGGATGAGTTTAAGCTAAGTCCATTGAGTTAGGAGCTCGATTGTGCTCAAGCTGATTTAGGATCAAGTCAATTGGGCTCAAGCTAAATCGAATCAACAACGATTGAGTTGAGCACTATTAGAGTTTTAGGTCCAGCTTGTGTAAACATTGAATCAGGTGAGTCATCTTCCATTACTTTGATTTTTCAATTTTGAAAATCTTCTTTTCACGATTTATAGGTCTAGTAATCCTTGGTATGGGATTCTTTCTCCACTTGAATTCAACTTCCTATGTAACCATATTAGTCTATTGTTGGTACTGATTGATTAATGTTATTCTTCATTTTATCTCACTTAAAATGAGTTTATGTTGTTGAATTGCTCTTAAGTTTATTTTGTACACATGATTCTTTTGTGCCCCGCACCTAGAATTAATTCTAACATGAATATCCTACACTACGTTGTCGATTTTTGTATTTGATGTTGATGTTTGATTTGGGTGATTATCGAGCGGGGGTTCTCTTGGCCTATATGGCAAAGATGATTGTTTGAGGGATTATGTCGTGCTCCAAAATCCATTGTCAGGCTTTCCAACTTCCCAAACACCGATCCCAGGTTTCTCTAGCTACCTCGCCATGCACCAGACTCAGCAAATAGGCTCATAAAATTTTTGAACTCCAAATTCAGCTTGTACCGGAAGGGATTTTTTTATTTTTTATTTTTCTTAGACAAGTTATATTTATATATATAAAAAAACCATTGAACATTAACATCGCATAACGACTGGATCATCAAATAAGTCTAAAATACATCACATATACAAACCTAAAATTTCAAAATAGAAGTAAAGCTACGGTAAGGACATCCATCAACGTTTGTAGGCTCCTTGAGTCTACTAGTGTCCTAAAAGCAAATAAGGAAACATGGGTGTGAGCAACGAGCTTATGGATCATACTACATGCCGGAAGCTGGGAACAACTTATTATAGATCTTCGTCAATCACCAAAGGTATAACATATATAAGCATGATAAAATATCGCTAAGCATGTTAAGCATGTTATCAAAGACATGATATCATAAAAAAGCATGTTATAAGAGAATACATAATGAATGGGTTGAGTTGTAGTGTGTAATATCGCGGGCCGATTGGGGCCTCCCACCAAGGGACATAACCCATGTTAGTGTCATACCTAACGTGCGAAGTAATTTCATACCTATTGGAGACCATAGCCCACGAATATGTGCATCTAAACTATATTTTTACATCTACAATCCCAAATGCATGAATGTATAAATATTGAAATCTCTTGTGATGGGATTCCAGTAATTAATGCTGTGAGAGGGAGAGAGACTTATTCAAGAAGACTCTTTATTTTTTGTAGAGAATACTTCTGTTACAACTCTAGCATTTTATTCTCTCTCTCATGCATACATCTCCAACTCCCATCAAAGTCATATATAATACATAGCACGACTGCTACGTGGCTTCTGAATCATTTAATTTGGGCACGTCAAATCCGAAATAAACAATGATGAAGGGTGTGAATAAAATTTCCCCCACCATTTAGCACATAATGCTAACATGTGTCGGTGTTGGAGGAGGCATGGGAGGTACACATGACTCCATGTCATTGGTGTAGATATGGCATACCTATATGAGATTGAAACCATTCACTGGACATGTTAAATTATCAGTCAACCATAGTTCATAAATCACACTATCGGATAATACGAAGCCTTTAATTGAAATATTATAAATTGATGGATGGGATACATTCAGTGAAAGGGAATCAGATTTGCTGGTGTACCACTGACTGGTGTGGGTACATGCTGTACCAAGACCAGCGCTTACGCTCCTTGAGCTTTAAGTTGCACGAACCGTTCAAAGGAAATCAAAGTTACATGAGAACCACAGTGATGTATTTATTATATCCACACATTTGGCTAGATCATTTTAGAGCATGGTCTCAAAAAGAGTCATATGCAAAGCTCAAGTAGGTCACACACAAATAACATTGTGAACAATGATACCCTCTGTTAAAATATTAATAGGGCCTATCACAATGTTTATTTTCTAACTAATTTGTTTATAAGGTCACACAGACCTAAATAAAGAGGAAAAACAAATATCATATTAATCCAAAACTTATGTAAACCCAAAAGGAATTTAATGGTAGTCCTTTAATCATCTGCTTCTTTTTGCAGTGTGGTCCACTTAATTTTTGGATCTGTCTTATTTTTTTATGGCTCAAGCCTTACCAAAAGCTATATTCAAACGGTTTGAATATAACATATACCTCATGATGGGACCCACATAACTTAAAGACGTCAACACACCAGCTGGTGTGTGGTACACCAGCCAATCCGCTCCCAGTGAGTGAGGGAAGCTGATTGTCGTAGTGAGTAACTTGGTAAGCTAAGCGTACCGAGTAAACTCTATGGTATCACAGACCTAAATAATCCGCTCATTGTGATTTGTATAATTTATCCACTCCTTCCATCCACTTTACTGGATAATTTTAGGGCTTTATCTCAAAAAATGAAGCAAATCCAAAACTCGAATGAACCACACCAAGTAAATAGTGTGAATTGAATGTCGACCGTTGAAAATTTCTTGAGGGCCACTGAAGTTTTGGATTAAGCTTATATTTGTGTTTTCCATTCATCAATGTTTTTTTGATCTTATGAACAGGTTAGATGACAAATAAATATCACTTTGGGGCCTAGCAAGGTTTCAAAAGTAGAAATCAATATTCTCATTGTTTCCTATGGTATGGTCTACCTAAGCTTCGTATATGCTTCAATTTTAGTCTCAACCCCTCAAGTGAGCTGGAAAAACGGATGGACAGCATGAATAAACAACATGCATTCACGGTGGGTCCAATAGAGTTTACTCGGTACGCAATTCAATTTCTTGAGTTTTTTTTTTTTTACTTTTGCGGGTGGCCTACCACCCACAGGAAGGGAAGCGAATTAGCCTGTGTGTGGTAGGTGTTGTGTAAAGACAAGTGGTGAGGCTCCTCAAGGTCCAAGTTATATGAGCAATTTAAAGGAGATCAAAGTTAAATGGTCCCAAAATGATGTATTTATTGTATTCATATAGTTCATCCATCTATTTGTAGAGATTATTTTAGAGTATGAGCCAAAATAAAAATAAAAATGATTCATATGCAAAGCTCAAATGGACAAATAGCAGTGGGGCAATAATTTTCAATGCTAAAACATGTGTAGAGCCCATCGTAGGGTTTATTTTCCATTCAATCTATTCATAAGGTCTAAAAGACCTGGATGAAGATGAAAAACAAATATCATATAGATCCAAAACTTTTGTGACCCCAAAAGAATTTTAACGGTAAACATTCAATCTTCCACTACTTTTGTAATGTGGTCCACTTGATCTTTAGATCTGTCTTATTTTTCATCTCACTTCTTAGGACAAGCTCGCCAAATGTATGAATGGTTTGAATGTAACAAATACCTTGTAAGAACCCACAAAACTTACTGGCCTCAATACACCACCTAGATATCTGGTGTGTGGTACACCAGCCAATCTGTTTCCTTCGATAAGGTACTTTCTTCGATTGGACAGCTGGTCCGTAGGGTCAACATGTAGTTAATAATGCATGAGACACATGGACCGTAGGGTCAACATATAGATAATAATGCATGAGACACATGGTCCGTAGGGTCAACATGTAGATAATAATTTTTTGACAGCTCATTTAGCTTTAGGAAAAAAGAAAGGCAAATCTAATTCTCGATTAGGCTTTCCTCCAAAACGTTTGTGACCCGGTGGAGTTTTTAACGGCAGTAGTTCAATCGCGGCTATTTCCTACGGTGCAGTTAACTGGAGGTTTGGATCTACCTAAGTTTTATAGTCTCATGCATTAAAATGATACGGAAAAAATGGATGTAAGGTGAAACATATGCATCATGCAGCGGCCCACGGTGCTTTTCCATCACCGATGTTGGTAGGGGAGGGATCACTAACGAATCCGCGTTCGCTAACCATCAGCTAGATCCACGACGTAGATGCCGCACTCGACATGTAACAATGTGAATGGTATGCGGATCATAGATTTAAGTGTGGGCCAGCATGGTGTGTTCTTGAAGCAATTTAACATTCGTTTAATCGGGCTTATCCTTTGAATGTACGGTGAAAATAATGTATCTCACCAGATGAACGGAGTGGATTTTACATATAAAGTACGGTGGACCACACAGAGCTTAAGCACCTAAAGCATCGACGATTGGGTCACTTTCAGATTGAATACTCGGCCCGACCTTTTGAGACGCGGATTCAGTGGATCTGAAAGCCACGAGTGGTTGGCTCCCTGAGGTGGCAGTATTTGATTGGGGGCACCTGCCCCTATCAGAGACGGGACACCCAAAGCATTTTTCTTAGATGAATTCTTCCGAGGCAAGCCGGATTGGCTCTTGCCGAGGACGTCTGCGTGACCGTTCAATCACCATTTTCTTATGATGGTCCTACCTGAGATTTGAATTTTCTTTATTTTTGGATCATCACTTAAAACGAGTAGTAAAAATAAATGGGCTGTGTGGATATAAATATATATCACGGTGGGCCCAGTCACGGTTCTCCCAAAGCGCGTCCCAATCAAGTCAAGTCGTCTCCCATTTTAAAAAAAGAAAAAAAAAATGTTTTTCCTAAGTGCGCCCTGGCCGTACCAAAAACGGTGCGGTCCTGACTTCGGGGTCCACCTTGATGTATATTTTATATATCCACACCGTCCGTCCGTTGTTCTAGCTCATTTTAGATTATGAACCCAAATATTAGGAAGATCAAATCTAAAGTGGACCATACCATTGGAAAAACTGGTGATTGAAAATTAAAAACTGGATGTCTATTACTAAAATGATAATTATTTTTTTCCCTTCATGAAGGTATTTTTTGTCTTATCTACGAGTTGGATGGAAAATAAACATTAAGATTCAAAATAACGGTGTGCAATAGGAAGCTTTAAATGGTATCCGTTCAATCACCACTATTTCCAAAGGTACGGTCCATCTAATATTTGAATCTGCGTTGTTTTAGGCCACATTTCGTAGAATAAGCTGGAAAACTGAGAGACTGTGTGGATATACAAATTATCCATTAACGTGGGCTCCACAGTTAGGGTCGTGGGCTCCACAGTTAGGGTCGCACCGTGTCTTATACGGCTGGGGCGGCACCTAATCCACTCCCGTTTTTCCTCGAAATTGAAGCCGTCTCCCATTATGCACCCAAAGAACTGTTGGGAAACAGGATTCCAAAAAGCTTGGCTTGCTGCCACACCTAAGACATATCCTAAACTAGGGGGGGTTCGGGCTATGCCTGGACTGAAGAAAGAGGTTCAGCTCTACCACTTCAACACTCTCAAATAGAAAGCTCTTGTATAGCTCTATCCGTGCAATATTTTTCACAAGCCATACCTAACACGTATCCACATCTCTTCTACGTAGATTGAAGTTGCGTTTCTTGAAAACTGATGTATGCATTCCTTTCTCCATCTGGATCTCTTTTCTCCTGCTTTCTCTTCTTTTCATGTTCTTCTTCATTTTATTTATTTATTTACTCATGTCAATTGATTGATTTGTTAACAATCACTTACCATTTTATTTTCTCCAATTAAAATAGTAGAACCAGTTGGACTATAAGTAGATTTGGGCATCGAGTTCAGTTGGACCGGATAAGGTCCAACTTGATTTGATCCGGTTTTTGAAAGTACTTGACCCGAACTCAATCCGATTCGGGACTGAGTCCAGCAAGGTTAACTCGATCCGAATCGATTCCTTGTTGGCCTGACTCGAACCGAGTCCAATTCGGTCAGGAAAACTAAGTCAGATCGAGTCGAGTCTGTCTAGTTGATTCGGACTGGGCTGAGTCAATCCGAGTCGGAGACTCTAGTACTATTAGGAAGGAAACATGAGGAAAATCGTGAGAGAAAGAGGGAGGGAAAGGAGGAGAGAAAAAATGAGAGGAGGGAAATCAGGAGAGAAAGAGGGAGAGAAAGGAGAAGAGCGAAATCGAGAGAGAAAGGAGGAGAGAAAGAAAGATGGAATGAGAGGAAGTCGACTCAAGTAGGGTTAGGGTTCAAGTAGAAGAAGGGTAAAAGCAAAAAAAAAAATAAAAAAAATCTACTTTATACTACCGGATTCCAATCTGACTTCGGATCGGATCGATTTGCCACATGACCCGAACTCAACTCGGTTTGGCTTCAAATCCAAGTGAGTCTACTCGATCCGATCCAACCCGACCCTAACTTTCGGTTTGGTTAAGTTGGATCAGATTTGACTGGTTCGGTTCAAGTCGGATCCAACGAGTCAGGTCGGATCCTATCCACCTCTAGCTATAAGTTACAGTCCACCCAGGTAATAACTTCTAACTTTTCATGTTTGCCACTTCCAACACATTGAATAGTTGGCCTTATCACGAGGATCGCCTTCTAATTTTATTTTTATTTTTTAAATCTCTTTATCAAGAGCATACTTTTGTTTGTTATTTATTAATGGCTAGAAATTGTTTTGTTTGATACGGCCCAACTGATAAGTAGATGAGGATGATTTTTGCATTAGATGATCCTCATGGTGGGACGAACCTATTGAAAGGGTTGTATGTCACATACACTTAATAGATTGGATGTTATCAACTAGTTGGACTGTAATTTGTGTCAAATTCATTGAATTTGAGCATCTCTCTATCTATATGTGTGTATATTTATTTAAGCATGTTGCATTTATTTTTAGATACTCAAAAAAAAAAAAAAAAAAAGTTACTCAAGAACTATAATTTTACTAAACACCCCTTCTTGAGTAATTGAAAACCATGAAAAGTGTATTTAAAGGGAGAAATGATTAGTATCCACACAAGTGGATTACACTTGGGGACAATTGAAGAGGATGGAGTGGATCTCCACTCTCTCATGTACTTTCTTTCTTTCTTCACACTCACACATCCGATGGGGTAGGGACATCCAGGGCTAGCTTTACCTCTCCTCTAAAATATAATCATATAAATAAGGATGAGTTAGGGTTTCAGGATTGCACCCAGTAGGGTCCACCCTATAGACTTCGGTGTAATCTACTGTGAATGAAGCTCATTAATCTGCATTATCCATGCATATACTCATGATTCAATCCCTCCACTGTCATGGCGTATCCACTACCATGATCACGTATCCACTAATGATTGTATCACATGCCAATTAAAAGTGTATCATTAAATCTAGGCCATTAGATTGTCATCATGTGCATTCAAAATAGTTTTAACAGTTGGAAAAAAAAACCCCTTCAATGATTAAATACTTTTGAAAATCTGATTAAACAATCAAAATGTAGGGCCTGGTAGAAAAATCACTTAATAAGTCTCTGATCTATCTAGATCAAAGGCATAAACATGTTCTTAGGAAAACCAATGGATCCCTTATTGCTCCATGCAAGAATCAACGATTCTTTATGAAAGCAACCGGTTACGTCCACTTTATTGGTCCCTACATAGATGTAACGCCCCGGTTTTCAGAACCCGAGTATACAACTCACTCCCTGAAAACCCGGGTGTTAATGATCAAATCAGTGACAATAATAGTAAAATCAAAGCGCGATAGCGAAACTAAGCATAGATAAAGCCATGAAACTAAATAGTAATATCTTGGACCACTCAGTTGAGGCCCCAAATACAAAACCAATAAGTTCAACTATGCCAACAAATAAAATCCACTACAATAACTACTAATTTAATCCAAAAAATTATGCCGCCTCCTGATGTGGCTCCTCGTTGTAGAACTCTTCCTCCGCTGCGACTGCATCAACTCCAGAATCTGTGCCATAGTCGTCCCTACTCACTCCTGCATTCTCTGTATGGTTAAACATTGGATGAATGAGTGGCCAGCTCAGTTTGAATTCCTCTAAGGATTACACATCGTCGTCTTAGACAAGTATAGCATGAAAAGCAACAAGGCATACAAAGTATAACAAGATGCAGTCTTATTATATGCGTGAATGCATGAATGCATCATTTACCCGGGGATGCTCATCCATTCGGACTTGGGCTCATCACCTATGCAAAAAGGCTAGTCATCAGCGCAACACATCACGTGCGTACATCACGTACCATATAATGACCAAGCTGTCATACATCACGTATGTAGGTCGATAGTTGGTGGTATGGCAGCCAGCGAAATGATACCCCAATAAACTTAAGGGCACGTGCTACAGCATCCAGAAATAGCCACCCGTCATCACAAATATGTCATGTATGCATGATTAGCGAGGCCATTATTAGTCCAATTATAATCAGTCGGTTTAATGAAGCCCAAGGTCACTAAGGGGGGCTCATTACCCAACGTAGGCCAACAGCTCTGGCATAGTGTCTCATACCACCATCCCCGGCTCATGAGTCTACCGCCTTAGGGTGTTAATAGAACTTGTCAATATGTGGCCAATCAATTCTCAATATATGGGGTAGCTACCATCGTATGTTGAGTGGGAATGAAATGTCAAAGATACTAAATTACATTAATAAAATGAGTCGGTATGTATGCTACAAATACGAATAAGCAACGGCGATAAAAATGTTAAATGGTTCATCCCATAGTCAAGTAGGTGGAATCACCCCATAGATGGTAAATCTCATGAATAATTTGTTATTCACACCCCAAGTACAAGGCTGCGATGTAGTAATAATCTCGATAAGACCGAGGTCGAATCTACAGGGCCTGAACTTTGTACGTAATCTGAAAGTAACTCAAACTAAAACTAGGAGAAGATGTAATCTAAATCAAGAAAATTGAGAGAATAATTGTGAATAGATTAATTAAAAACTAATAAAAATTAAGGTGGAAAACTAAGGTGCTAAGGATCCATGTGTAGCAATTGGGAAGCTACCTTACATTGATTCAAGGATACAATTAGAATCAGAGTCCTATCCTATCCAATTGGTAAGAAGAGATTTGTCAGATCTTTGAACTTCTCATGGATCTAATCATCAATAGATAAGAGTGGTAAAGATTTGGAAGTGATTCCATAACCTAACCATGCCTAGGAGACGATGGCAAACAACAACAATTTACCAATCTCACAGCTAATCATAAGAGAATTGTGAAAGGTTAGGAAGGATTCTGTCACCCTACCATGCCCATGGGATGATGGTGAACAATAGGTCTTACTAATTTCACAATCTCAATAATGGAAAGAACATACTTAAAGCTATTGAAGATCCATTTTAATTTAAGTCACAACAAACCATTAAAAACTAAAAGTATACCTTCATAATTAAACTAGAATCCGAAAGAGTTCAACAAAATATGAATCAAAATCAAGTAAACATCCTAATCATGCTACAAGCTTCATCTCTTTAGCCCTAGCTAAGAGGTTTAACCTATCTTAAACATGTTAAAATCTCAGAAACGGAAAGAAATAAATAAAGAAAAAAAAAGAAGAAAAGAATTTCTGGAAACTGACTTCCAGATTTGCCTCCTCGGCTGCCCTCCACACATCCAAGCTTGGATTGATTCCCCCACCTGGATGATCGATCCTCTCTCTCTCCCTTTCCTTTTATAGCTGTTGTAGTCAGTCGGCTGGGAGTCGGTGCTTTATGAGGCGGTTGCGCAGCGACATGCGCAGGAGAAAACGCACCAACTCATTGTTTAACTTAGTTTTTTAGGGCAATGAACGTGTTTTGATTCAGAATTTCTCCATGGTTAGAATCAGCTGGGACCTGGGCATCATCTGGACAGCTCAGATCAACTAAACGAGCAATAACAATGGCCCACAACTCCCTTGAATTTATGAATTTCCTGGACGCAGGGGCTGCATAAACAGAGTATGCTATGATGCTCGATGGGCCCCTGATCAGCTCTAGAAGATAAATCCACTCCATTCATTGAATTCCTGACGAAAAACCAGTTGGGAAGGAGTGGTTTTTATCAGGTTTTGGTGCGGTCTACTGTATGAAACCAACTCATCGTTAATCTTGCATTTTTTGATGATCCACATGCATGCACGTGTATGGGGCCAAAAAGCCACCTAGGTGAGGGTCACTCCTACCTTAGAGACATAATGGACGGTCAAGATCATAAAAATACATGATGGGTGGGGCCCACAACCAAAAACTAGACGGCGTGCGTTAGACGCCGTTGGAAAATCTATTTTTGTGAGAAATCCTCGGTCAGCGCCTGTTGACCAAGTTCTTGAATTGTGATGCACAGCTGGCCACGTGTACTATGTACATGCGCTTCAAGCATGGGGTCCACTGAGATGTATTCAGGAAATCTGCTCTGTCCAACCTATTTGCCATATAATTTAAAGGGTTGAGACCAAAATTAAAGCATTTCCAGCTACCATGCGGGCCCCCAAATCAAATTTTAGGGGCTGATCTATCCGTTGGGCCACTTCTACAAGGATACAATGGCTGAAATTTGACGTGTATAGTTAATTTATGGTCCTCATGCCATATATGAAGTTTCATGTTGAACGGATGGTGAAAACCCTGTGATTTTACATTCTGGACTATTTTGGGCCCATTTAACGTGAGTGGCCTGATTTTCTCGAATCTATGGCATGAAATTTCTTTGATCTCGATCTCCTGAGGTCCGTTTCTTGCCTTGGTGACTTCAAAGCATCAAATCCATATTTTTAGTACCATTTTTTAGTCCAAGCTCTTAAATACACCTTGCATCACAAACACGATTAAAATAGGGCGTTAAACAGTATCATGTTCGCAAAATCAAATAATAACTGGGGTCTAATATGCAATATTTGACCCTCAACATTTGCCACTAACTTAGCCTCCATGTTGAGGGTCTATTCTTAACACAACCAGTCATATTACACCCTAAGTATGGACTCTCTTTCATAGATAGAGGTTCTCCCCTTTGCCTAAAGAGATTTTGATTCCATATATATCTTGCAAACAATCCAATAGCATGTGAGAATGACATAGATATCAAGTAACAAACCATCTCAAGTGACTAAGATATCATTCTAATAATTAAAGTAAAACTTAAGTACACATGCAATTATAATTCAAGAGTCACTTAATGGATCAAGGTCTAGCATTTGCATTTGATATTCATGATCATTGATTATCAATTCTCAAACATATGTTTGGGTAAGTTAATCAAATGATTAATCAAACTCTAAGAAATCATTTATAGTCAATGTAAAAGCTATGATTGATCTAATTTAGAGATGGAAAGCTCAAGGGGAGAAGTCATCACCTGGCGGGTCGTAGATTTTTCCTTGATCCAAATTTCTACGGTTAACTAGCATCCCAACGTCACACAATTTATTACCTAGGGTTATTCTTAAACCAAGAGTTCGTATTAGACAGTTGCTTTCCAATGCTTCTAACTACCTGAGCCCCCGCAATTAGGTGAGATTTGCAAGGGCTCATTAATCATGTATTTTGGGCCTGAATTGTCCCAACACTTGTCACACCCCAAACTCAGAAATCGGGCTCACAAAATTCTCGATCGCCGAATCCAGTGCCGACAACCTCAGTAGTACCCCATTCTTGGCTTCTAGCGTCCATACGCCAGATTCCGATCCTGGGATCGTACAAGGAGGATTTTTTAACTTACATTTAATTTGTAATAAGCATACCACAAGTTTACCCAAATCACAAAGGCAACATCATTATCATATATCCACTAATATAAACATTTAAATACAGTGTTGAAAGGGAAATACATATGATAAAATCAAAGCTTTAGAGATCCGTTGCATGCTCCAAACTCAATGCTGCTGCAACCTAACGCGACCTACACACATCTATCGTGCATAAGCTTATAGAAAGCTTAGTGGGTAGTGAAAGTGTGTGCATAAGGTAAGTGCCAAGTAATATTCGAGTAATCAAAGTAAGCGAAAATACTGATAAGCCCATAATTATACAATATAAGAGTAATGCGAAGACATGCTGATAGGTCCATAAATACCATCAACCTTATCCAAGCTATGTGATGCAAAAATATAATAAAAATAATATCATATACTGATGAAGTAATGTAAATCAGCTATGCAATGTGGGGACAGTAAGCCAAATATCAGATGCTGATGATACAATGCAATATGCGATGCGAATGAAATAACCAAGCTGGAGTGAAGTCGGGATGATAGTATATAGTATCACAGGCTATGGGGTCCATCACAAAGGACTTCTATCAAAACTAGTCCTGTACCTAAATTTGTATAGCCAGACTCAATGTAGTACACTCCTGATCTCAAGTTAGTCACGCGCCCAACCGAAATCCTTATCATTACTAAGGTACACAACAATTAGTTGAGCACCACCAACCCAAGTGGATAGTGAATGAATGAATATGTAACTTCTACTCCATAAGTCCACGTATTAATACGGTTTCTCTCTGTGATCATCACCGGGGTCTAGTACACTCTACATGCAAATCGCCACCCACTGACGTGTGACCATGCAAGTGGAATAGACCTCACCATCTGCCTGACCAGTAGTCAGCCAATATTTACCCGACACGTCGATAGCGGACCTATTCACGAGCTGGTCAAACTGAGCCTAGCAATGCCCCCTACCCTAGAGCGGGTAAGGCTACACCCTCTCCCAACCGACCACGACACAATGAGAGACGCGGCCTCTTGGTATTCGACCCTCATGCGCTCATATATATCCACTCGGTCTCGACGTTGGGGTGTCTTTTGGCCATGGAGGTTTAGGAATTTTCACCCAAGGACATCTATGACGCCCGTATGCTAAAACTAAACATTTCAGTATCCCATCTGGCCATCCACGATATGCCTATGGAGGCTATGGCCTTGATATCGCTATGGCATACAATGCAAGATGCATGAGTCATACAATCTAGCCATGTATCAATCCTGCGCATACCATGCGCTCATGTGAGATAACCTCCGCCTATCAAGGAGTCTCATAATATCCTGCCCAATGACATATGCAATGGTCAACCACATCTCATAACAAACATGCAGATGATGCATATGGCATGTATCATGATGCTATGCTGTCACATACTCATAATCGGTATCAATAATCGTCCTCAACAATCAACCTCGACAATGTAGACATTTAACCAACATTGCCCCAATGAATGACCCACATAGAGCCTAACATATAGTGGACTCATGGCTTCGCATAAGGGCCTAATATACAATACCATGGTCCTTACTCAAGAGTTCAATACACATCACGATGGGCCTAAGATACATCACAATAGGCTTAATCGCCTGACCTTTAAATGCACCACAGTGGGCCTCATCATATAGGTCTAATATACATCACATTAGGCCTCAAACACGGGCTAAATACACATCATAATGGGCCTCAAATACTGACTGCTTAGACATCATATTAGAATTCGACAATCGGAATCAGCCTCAATAATCGGCCTATACAATCGGCCTCGACAATTGGAATCGATAATCGGAATCGGCCTCGATAATCAGAATCAACAATCGACAATCGAAATCAGCCTTAACAATCGAAATCTGACTTGGCCTCGACAATCTGACTCGTCCTCAACAATTGACCTAGATAATCGGAATCGAAATCGGTCTCGACAATCAAAATCGACAATCGGCCCCGATAATCAGAATCAGCCTCGACAATTGGCCTCGATAATCAGAATCGACAATCAGAATCGGCCTATATACACGGCGGGATCCATATATGAATGGCCGATCAAACCATAATATAAAGATCGGCCCTCGGCCGCGGTTATATCAAATCTGCTGGCACGGAGCCATCTGTTTATAGTGAATGAGGCCCACTTAAATGGATTAACCCACTAAGAGAATGATAAGAATGAGCCCAACAAGGCATAAGGGAAGGTCACAATGAGGACATCTCACCATCTTTGCCCATCAATGTGGACATCTAACCATCTTTGCCCATCAATGTGGACATCTAACCAACATTGCTCCCAATGAGTGGCCTAGATAAGGAATTCATACACAATGTAACGGTCATATATACATTACCTTGGGCTTCCCTCATGGGCCTCACATACATCACCCTGGGCCTCACTCCCGAGCTACATATACAACTCAATGGGCCGCACATATGGGCCGAAAATACATCACAATGGGCCACATCATATGAGTTGAAAATACATGACAATGATCCTCAACGCATGGCTCGGAAATATATCACAATGGGCCGCTCATATGGGCCTAATGTACATCACCGTGGGCCACAACCCATGAGTCTCAAATACAAGACAAATGGGCCCTATCACATGGGCCTCAAATATATAACATGTGAGCCCTACACATGAGTCTCATTTGCATCAAATAGGCTATGCGTTTGGGCCTAATACATATCATAATGGGCCTTACCCATAGGCCACAAATACATTACGATGGGCCTTGCCCATAGGCCTCGAATACACCACAATGGGCCTCCCCCATGGGCCTCAGATTCAAGTAGGTGGGGCCCCATTATATGGGCCTCAAATACAAGGCAAGTGAGCCCTATCACATGGGCCTCAAATATACATCATATATGATGGGCTGTGCCAATGGGCCTCAAGTGGGCTTGGACCACACCAAAAATTATTTCAATATTTGTAGGTGTAACATGTGTATCACTGTACTCTACATTCTATAAGGCACATGGCCCACTAATGATGATCAGCACTGACCAAATATTGTCCAGCACCATCCAAACATCTAGTCGGTGTGGATAAAACAAATACATCACGGTGTGGCCCTCATGGCACCGTCCAAGATGGATGGTGTAGAAACAAAATACATATATCATGTAGGCTCCACCGTCAGATGGACGATGTGAATACATCCATCAGCAAGGTGGGCCCCACCCGTTTTAGCCGTTCAATCTCCATTGATTATTAATAGTAGGGCCCACAGGAGTCAGGGATCAAGATGACGTTTGTATTTCCCTACATGTAAGTCTGCATGACCCTGTAACAGATTGGATGGAAAAATAAACATCAAGGTGGTCCTGAAAAATTTTCAACAGTGGACATCATGTCTCCATTGCTTCCTGTGGTGTGGCCCAGCGGAGATCTGGATCGGCCTCCTTTTTGACCTCAAGCCCTAAAATTATCTAGAGAAATGGAGGGATGGTGTGGATCTGATACATACATCATGAGGTGGCCCATGCAGCACCGTCCAGATGAACGGTGTGAAAGTATAGCACATATACCAAGGTGGGTCCCACATATCAGGGCAGTACGTCCACAAGGTGGACCGCACATGCAGGAGGCAGCATGGACAGCGAGGGAAAAAAAAACACATGCATCATGGAATCCCCACTGTCCATCCTGACACAGCACACGTATCAAGGTGGCCTCACGTCCCAATAGTGGACGGACGGCTAGGATTTAAACCATATACATCACATGAGTCCCACCGTCCACGTGTGGATGGTGGACTGCATGGATGAGATGCATACATCAGATCAGAGGTGGGTCTCACATATGACCCACTAAGGCTTGCTGACATCATAAGCAGCTATATGGCTGGTGAGATTCTCCAGCCAATCCACTTAGACGGTGTGGATTTCTCATGCTAGTGGGCTCCACCTTCCACGTGTGGGTGGCAGGGATGAAAGACATCAGGTGGGTCCACACGTGTGGCCCACCAGGAGCTTTGCATCAAGTTGATGTTTGTACTCTCCTTACCATCCAGGCATGCTGGACGTCCCCTAGATGGACAGCCTGGATGGCACGTCAGCAAGGTGTGAGGCCCATGTCCATAGCAGACTGGACGGACAGGTGGGTAAGACCTATACATCAGGTGGAGTCCCACCAGATGGACGGTGTGATATAAAATACATGAGATCAAGGTGGCTGCCACCCTCCAACACATCTGGATGGTGCAGGTCAGATACATAAATCAAGGTGGTTGCTACCACATTGTCCATCCCTGGACGGTCTGATGAAAACATACATCGAGGTGTCCCACGTGGGTGGCCCATTAGCCGGACCAAACTGATATTTATATTTTCCTTCCATCCAGCGTCTAGCAACGGATGGTGAGGATAGAACACAACTCGGTGGGCCCTGCAGCTACTAGACGGTGTCCAGCAGTGTCCTGGGCTGCTGGCCCAACCGATGGATGGTCCGGATGTGTCGTGCACATCAGGTGGGCCACGCATCAAGATCATCATTAAAAAAATGAAAAAAAAGGAAAGAGAGAGATAGAGAAACGTGTGAAGGGGAGGGACCCCACCACTATGGGCCCTCCCTATACAATGTATACATCAAGATGGGTCCCACCACAAGTGGGCCCTCAAACCATCAAAATCACAAAAATCAAACCCTTAGAAAAATACTCACCTTTGATCTCCCCTTCCTTCTTCCGCCAATGCATGTTAGAGCTCCAAAGGTACAATTTCAATGGTTGGGATCAATTTTGGAGGGTAAGATTAGGAGGTAGGGAGTGGGCCACACCTAGCTTCTCTCATGGAAGCCATCGACGTGGGTTGCTTGGAGAATGAGGGAGAGAGAGATGAGAGAGAGAGTTGTAAGAGAGAGAGGGAGATGGAAGATGTGAGTGATGGAGTGATGTGTACTTGACATGTAAGGGAGAGAGTTGACTTTAGGGATAGGTGTTGGTACTTGGGGATGATATGTTGTACTTGATATGTAAGGTGATTGATGGGACATTTCGTAGAGATTCTCTCAAAATTACAACACATGGTATTTTTCTCGAACCGAACGTGAGCCCACATCTCTTGCTCGGGTATCGCCTCGGTAAGTAATACGCGGCGACGGAACCGCGATGACAGTGCGGTCACAACGATGCAAGTCTTGAGTCGAGCCGACTCAATTATACGGGACACGACTGAGGATCGCACGCAAACACCGATAATAGATCGCAGGTCGTCGAAATTCGACAGGGAGGACCACAGAGGCATATGAAACGGTATGGGCTAGGATACGGGTCTCACAACACTCGAGGCCTGAACTGGGCATGGTTTGGCCCAGTCTGTGTTATACAATTAAGGCCCAACCTTCAGTGTCGTTAGTCGGGATCACTCATTTGGTCCAAGCCACTTCTTATAGACCACCAAGAAAAGGAATCCCTATCATTTGGATGATCCTAACCATCCAATGAAATATCATGTAATCATGGATGGATTACAAATCAGTGCCCGCCATTAATTTGTCGGGCCCACCTTGGATTTCTAATGAATACGATAGGTTATGGCACAACTCAAACTACAACTTAAATGATTATGTAAAAGAGGGTTGATGTATGGATGGTTAACATTATATAACCTACCATCAAGGCCCAGAAATTGGCTGGGCTAGACCATTCCTGGCCTAGCCATGTGACCCATATACAACCCACAATTTGGCTAGGTTGGGCCGATTCTGGCCCAGCAGCATGGTTATTGGTAGTCAAGGATGGCTGGGCTGGTTATTCCAGCCTAGCAACATCATCATGTGCGCAGCCCAAGGGTTAGCTTGTTTTGGCCCAACAACTTCATCATGTGCATAGCCTATAGGCCTTACGCGTGGCCCACTACATTTATGCAAGGTGAGGCCCACTGTGTTATGTGGTGTGATCCACTGAGTTTTCACTCAAGTGCAGCCCGCTGCGTGCATGGTGTGGCCCATTGAGCTCCATCTCAGGTGCGGCCCATCGTGTGTGTGGTGTGGCCCACTTAAAAACTAAGAGATTACCTGGCTTGATCTGAGTGCCTGCTAAGTCGGCCAATCGGTCCTCACAGACGAGCCATTCAATCCCAGGCGAACATGAAGTGAACTCGGAGCTGGTCGAGTCATTCTGACAGCTACAATGGCTGGTAGATCTTCCTTCCTCTAAGGTTGAGAGTACCAGGCCACGACTCTCTCTTTATTTGGCTGCCCCTAGCCCACACTGACCTGACTTAGTCCGAGCTAAACGGAGTGACTCAGTGCAGTGCGACGCCGATCCAGTACTCAAGCAAGCTCACTCCCTTCTCCCTCTTTCACTCTCTCCCTCCTTTCTCTCTCTCTCTCTGGTGCGAATCCCAAGATGAGCGCCCTCTTTTTATAGCTGAGGGAATTGCTTGCACAGCTCATCCAACGGCTGAGATAAGCAGTCATATTCTCGCACCTATCTTTATTTCCTAGATGCATGGGGTCCATCCATCATGAGGGATGTGATCTAACTGATTTAGACCATCAGAAAAGTACATTTTTATCTATTGTGGGGTCCATCTTGTCAGAGTGGGTTAGACGAGTTAACAGAGAAGATGAGATAGCCGTCAAAGGCTAATCTCCGCCTACGGTATTTCAGTGAGATCTAGTCTGTTTGAACAAACTAGATAGGACTGCTAATCACCGTGGGGCCCACTTTTTGGGCCATTCATCCACATTTCAAAACATCACCCGAAATATCCTTATTCCCGCCATCTTCCCTTGAGATGAGATGATCTCCGCTCTCAGACCGTGCCACCCTAGGAGGGACGGTCAGAACTTGCCCACATGGCCTAGGGAGGCTCGGATCGAGCCAGTTGCCCTTGCTAAAAGTGGCACTGTCTCCTCTCTCTTTTCTTAATGCAGGCGGCTGCCTGCCTATTTTTGGCAACAAGAGAAAGGCGTGATTCGATGGCTGAACGGACGGTTGGGATACAACGATTAGGGCGGTCGTGGATCAACCACGTGGCAACGACTCGGCCTACCATCCTTGGACATAGCCAATCCCATGGCTTTGATCAACATCAACCCGAATCCATGTGTCTTTACATGGATACGGATAGACCACTAAGGTTTGGTCATCTGGGGTCCACATGACTAATGGATGGTTTGGATCGACCGGACAGTGGCCGGAGGTGGGCCATCACGAGATCAGAAGCCCATTTGTTTAAAAATAGCTCGGGCAGGAGAATTTCCCAGCTTTTTCAAAAATGATTGGGTCCAAGCTAGTTTGACTAGCTTAAGCTGTCTCGTACACCTCGTGCACGGAGACTGGGGTGCACGCGCACCCTGTGTGGGGTCCACTGTGATGTTTGTGTTAAATCCCCTCTGTCTATTCTTCTAGGGAGTCCTACTTTGGGATCTTGGGCCATTGATAAGACTGACCCAAAGTCCGGGTGGGTCATTCGTCGTTTGATCATAGGTTTTTAACTGATCCGAGGGTTGGATCATTCCAGATTCGAACATGGATAGTTGAAAAGGGTTCCAAGGGCCGGTGGTGTGCTTAAGCATAGTTATTTCCCTCATGGCCACTTCCAATAGCCCTGTCACCATGCAGGGATGTACATTTGTCTACCTACCCATTTGTGGGATCTTGCCTCTAATCAAAATTATCGGTGTGGGCCACCTACCCTAGCTCATGCACTCCCATTCCTTGAGGAGTTTATGGTTGGATCTAAAATCCAATGGTTGAGTTAATCTCGTAGGAAGTGGTGGATCCTAAGTCGGTGATTCGATAGTTGAAGTTGTTAGTGGGCATCATGTTATTCTACGACCAGATGATTTGAAAACTACCATAACTTAAGATGGTCAATTAGGCTTACCCTTGTGACTGGTGTAAGGTCCTTCTTAGCTCCTAGGGTCTCTAATGGACGACTTTAATGATGAGTGGAGGCCCCTTCCTGTATGAGTTGAATTAAAATTGTCTATTAATTTAGTTTAAAATTCCACTAGTACAGGTTTAAATGGTAACATCCGCATACCAGAGGTGTGAGGCATTACAATGGACGTCATAGAAATAGCCAAAGTCGACCAGTTAAGATCGTGACTCATACACATCCTTAGGTCTAAGGATTAAATCATTTTTCATGTATCAAAACCTATTCTCACAATCATAGACCAAGCTAATGACCTCTCAGATTTTGACTTAGTCTCGATCCACCAATGTGAGTGACTAAATGTTCGAACCTAAATTCTTTGTTCATGGCACAGTCACACTCTTGTGCAAGGTAAGGGCAATGCATAAACCGTCACTAAGTGGGCTCCCGATAGTAGAGATTGTCTATCCTAACCCAAGTCAATCTTCTCACACAAGATGACTGTACATCTCATGAATTGAAGTACACGAGTGTGTTTCACATACCTGTGACGGTCATTGTCTAACAAAGTACTGAGATCAATGGACCATGACTATCATAGGTAAATGATCATCATGTTCAATCTCAAGTTCCTAAGAACTACTAGAGGAATCACTCGTCAATAAACCCAATGAATGAGAGCAACACTAAATTTGCATAAGACATATCACATGTCCAATTTAGGACCTATGGCCACCATGAACAACGATTGAGATTCATCATATGCACATGGCTAGTGAATAAGGGCACAAATGGTTTTCTAGGTCACTACATGGAGGTACAATTTTAGTGAATGGATCAGTTTTCTTATTACTACGCTAAAATAGCAAGTGTGTTGTGTGTACATGAGTTTGCAGGGCTAAACTACTATGCCAAGAGATTGCCCAATTTGGGTTTCAAGTTTGTAAACGGGGGTCTCAAATGTGCAGTTGAATTACTTTTACGAGTAGTTGAATGTGTTTTCCGCAGGGTGAATAAGTCCAATTTAAGTAAATAAGAGTTGTTAAATAGTCATTCTATAACCTTTATTGAGGATCCAACCTCCATGATTTATGTCTAAGAAGCCCAACCATTAGAACTCGTCTCGCTAAAGGAACTGTTGGTGTTGTTCACCTATAATCTTTGTAGAATAGGCATATTCAACAATGGTGTGTGAAGCCCACCATGATGTGTGTAGGTCATCCAATCCTTCTATCATTTAAACCCCCTCGTAATCTCCTTTGAACCTAAAAGTCTGGCTAATCCTAAATTCATGTAACGCCCTGACTTTTTAGGACCTGAGTACACGACTCGTTTTTCAAAAACCCAAGTGTTAACCTTAAAGGATGGTAAAAGTCGATTATATATTTTTGTTCAACTATCTTTCATCAGAGTAAGCAAATGAGCGTACAATGGATAAGTAAGCATAAAGAAAAATTTTAAATTTCATTTAGAATATACAAGTAGTTGCCTATAATGACTTATGCAAACTAATATCTCTAAAATTAATAAATACAAGAATTACATGATACAATACATGAGAAATAATAGAATGCAAGTAAATTTGGGCCGCAAGACCCCTCAGCTTCTCAAAGTAGATACAGTTATGCAACTCTGGCATTTGAACCCGGCTCCTCATCAGCCCGAACCTGAAAATCACTTAAACCACCTATGCTGCCTGTACGGTTATATTTATTTGATGGATGAGTGGCCAACTCAGTGTGAACTCCCCTCAAGATTACACACTGTCGCATTAGGTAAAAAATAGTATAAAACATCCAGACAACTAAAATAGAGTAAATGTAGTCTTATTAGGTGCATGGATGTATGAAATACAATCACGCCCCGAGGATGCTCATCCATGCGGGCGGTGGGCTCGTCACCCATGCAATCATCGAACCTGAAACACATCATCCAGTTGGAACATCGAACCCGAGACACATCATCCAGTCGAAAAGATACGTAAATCACGTACGATAGCAATAAATGTTGGTTTATGCGATATATGCATTATTAGCCAGTCCATTATTAATCCAATTACACTCAGCCATTTTAAATAAGCTCACGGTCACTACGAGGAGTGCATGGTCCAGCGTAGGCTAACAGCTTGGACATAGGTCCCATTACCACCACCCCGGCTCATGAGACTACCACCTTAGGATGTTTAATGGAAACCCGTCGACTAATGGCCAATCATATTACAATATACAAGGCTTACCATCGCCTGGTTACACGGTATAAAACATCAGACCCCATCTAGGTCAAGTACCAAAATAAAGCCACGTAGGGCGAGTATCAAAATATACCACATAGGGTCGATATCAAAACCATATGATAAAGACCATCCTTAAAAATCATTGGGCACAACAACCCTGGATGGTAGGCCCACATCAATGATCCATCTAGACCACCACTCAATAACCACCAAGTCGAAAGTTTATTACAATCACAACTAGTCAAGTTACATCCCAAGTATGGGTGTATATTCATATGTGAGAATTTTTTACTAATGTACCAGTTTAAGTTCCATAAGTAATCCACAAAAAGAAATCCACAAGCATGAACAATTATACAGGATAATCATAAAGCATGTAATACAACAATTTAATTTTCACTAGCTAACACATGTGATTATAAAGGGAGATATCAATTATGAATGTAAATAAAAGCTATTACTTAAGCTAATGAGAAGATGAAAAGCTCAAGGGGAAGAATCATCACCTTATACTTTAAATTGCCTTCTAGTGTCGCTAAGTGCTTGCACCCTTAGAATTGTATCCTATCACAAATCATGAACTTGTACGATTAAATCCAAGTTCTACACACTACCTTGAGTTTCAGTTGTTTATCTTTGGGGTTTTGACGTAGGGTTAGGGTTTTATCTTAAAGTTTAGTTTGATGCTTAGATTCTAGGATTTGGTGTTGAGACTCAAATATTGTATAATTTTCCCCATTTATCTCTTAGTTTTATGAACATAAATCATCTTAATATTCTATTTTACTCATGCATGTATCGCAAGGTGAATTTAAGTGCTTAAATTGAAAAAGGGTGCTAAAAAGCATGGATTTGATGCTCAAGATTTACCAAAGAAAAGGATGGATCTTAGGAGACCAAGATTAAAGTATTCACATGCCAAAGATCCAAGAAAATCAAGTGAAGAATGAAGAGAATCGAAGATTTGAAGTGAAGAATCCTAAAATCGTCTTGAAAAAGTGTATTTTGAAGCTGTGAAGTTTATTTTGAAAAACTGCGCAGAAGGAAGTCTGTTTTAAATGAACTAAGCAGCGAGAAGTCTATTTTGAAAATATACGCATATTTGAAGCGGTTTCTAGGGTTTTCAACTTTGTACGAAAATTGGAGTTCCCTACTTATAAATAGGGCCTCATAGGGCATTTCAAAAGATCATTTAAGGCATCCCAAAGTAAAATTTAGAATTTTTAAAGAGTTTGTAGTTTTATTAAAGCTTTATAAGTTATTTTTTATTTTATATCTTTTCTATTTACATTTTTTCTTTCTTGTTGTTTTTTAGTTCTGCAATTTAATTATGTTTTTCTAAGTTCCTAAGTTAGAAGGGAAGCACATGGGTTTAATAGTTCTTTAAGATTATGATGATTGATTATTTTAATGATGAGAAGAATGGTGTATGCATGTTGTCTATTATTTATATTTTATTTTTTTATCCTCTTGTAAGATCCATATGTTTCCATCATATGAGATCCACATTGATGGATAGGCTTAACCTAGATCAATCAGATTTCCTAGATAGGAGAGGTTCTCAACTTGTTATATTTCTTTGATATTTATTATCCTATGGATATTGAATACTTAAAATCACTGACGCTTGAGAATATATGTTAATGATACAAATTCATGATTTTCTAATATTTTATATCACTTTTTAAAATATTTAAACCGTCTTATTTTTCGACTAGGCTAACCATAGTGCTCAGATCCTAGTTGTGTTATCCAAGTTATCATGATTTTGGAACATTAACCTATGTGTGGAACTTTGAAGCTTGGGTGTTATTTTATTCAGTTGAATTACATCCATTCAAAAATCTCAAAATCAAATTATCAGTTTAGTTTTTATTACTTAGTTTGTTTTGCATTTGATTTTTTTCCCTTCTCACAATTCATCTCCTTGTGGGATCGACTCTGTATTCATGGGATACTACTTACGAACCTCTACACTTGGAGGGAAGCGATCATTTGGATCCTAAGTTATTATCATTATTATTATCATTAGCATTATTATAATTGTACAATGGATCAATTATTGTTCATAATTGGAGCGTTAATCGATCAGTGTTAATAATGAGGGTTCACAAGTGGGTACTTAATTATGCCAACCATGCCTAATGTTCTTATAATAATTAGTAATCTATTAGTTAATGGATGTACTAGAGATAGAATATTTATTAACAAAGATGTGACAACGACTAATAATTATGCTAACCCCATAATGAAAGTGATAACATTTTCTATTAATACTAATAGTAACTATTCATGCTGAGTCCTTTTCATGATAATGCTTAAGGAAAGTAAATGTAATATAAGCGCCTACTGATCCTAGTTTTGTTTATAATGTTAATGCTAATGAAAATGATAAATCATGGAGCTTACTTAGGGAGAGGAAGTTTACTCACATTGATTAACTTGGCAGTTCAACTCGCCCTCCATTCAAGCCATAGACCCGCTCCGTGACTCGACTCAGCTGAGTCGACCCAACTCGACCTCAGCAAAGCCTGGACTAGGCCCAAGCATTATCTGGTCCAGCTGAACTCGGCCCTAACTCGGTTCCAAACCAGGTTGACTCGGCTCAACCCACACTTCTCCCTTTTTTCTTTTTTCTTTCTTTTCTTTCTCTTTCCTTCCTCATCTATTTCATGCATGCTGGAAATCCAGCAAGAGTCTGCATAGTTCAAACCTAACTCAACTAGGCTGGATCCGGTTTCGGCCGAGTCAACTTAGCAGCCATGATTTCCATCTCTCTCTTTCTACTCTTCTCTCCATTTTCTTCCTCTTCCCCTTTTCTTTCCTTCAATCTCTCCCTCCCTACTCGCCATACTAGTCCAACACCATCTGCTCTCGAACAAGAATCATCTGACTCGCCCCAATGGCCGAATCAGCGAGTCAGGCCGTGACTCGGTGCGTCATGAAGCCGGACAGCAGCTTGGTGCAGCCGTTCCTCACTCTCCTTTCTCCTTCTCTTTTCTTCTTCACTCTCTCCCTTTGGCCAGCAACAGCAGGCCCGGACTCAGGCCCAAACCTGACTGAACTCATCCCGAGCTCGGACTAAGTTCGGGTGTGGTGCAATGGTAGCGGGCAGCAGCTGCTCCGCTCCATCTCTATCTTTTTCCTTTTTTTTTTTTTTTTTTTTTCTTTCTTCCTTCTACTTCCTACTTACATAAGATCCCACGGGCCGCACCTTGATGGTTTCGGATTCGAAATCCGCTACCTCGCAAGCACCAGCACTGGCACAGGTTCGGCGTGGAAGACGACCCGACTTCAATGACGATTCTTCGATGGCAACCCATCTCTTCAAAACGATGCTGCTGGGGGGTTTTAACCTCCCTCATAAAGCTTGTAGGAGCGGAAAAATGAAGCTCCAGTAACGTTTTCCCAATGGGTTCAAGCTCGAGACGAAATGGCTTATTTTTCTCGGACGGCTGCAAAAAATGGAAAGAGAGACCCGATGCCGACTGATGTTCTGATTTAAATGAATCCCTAAGTTCACCCAGAGATGTTGGATGGGCAATGGACGAACCAGATTCGATCTGGTAGAAACGGCTTCCCCAAACGTTGGGTAGAAACCAAAACTGGTCTGGTTTTTCTTTGGATGCCCTAAGCAAATGGATGGCTGAGATTTTCCCAGAAAAATAGTCGGGATATGCTGAAATAAAGGGCTGGGATTGGAGGAGATAAAGCTCACGCGGATTGCCAACGTGGCAGTATCCATTTTGGAAAAAAATGGTCTTTTATAGTCAAGATACGCCTAGATTTGTGCCCAAAAATGTGCACACCATCGCGTGAAATAGCTAGGGTTTTGGTCAAGCCCACGCCTTAAATCAGATGGACAGTTCAGATCGTCCAACCAATGGCCGATGGTGCGCCATCTTACGACAAAAATGGACGGACATCCGTCTGATGTTAGGAGCCAGAGCGAGAGAGAGAATCCTCTCTTTGAAAAGGGATTGCAGGTCAACCTACTTTGACCGAGGTCTCCAGGTCTGGTGCCCCTCAGGTGCACGCCCTGTTGTGCACGCAAGGCCCGAAAGTGGGGTCCACAGTGGTGTTTTTGGGGAAATCTACTCCATTCATTAGGTTTTAAGGGTCCAACTAGGGCCTTAGACCAAAGATGGGGCAGATCCAAGGTCCGAGTGGGCCATACTCTTCAATTTCATGCACTAATGGTGGATTCTCTATGATCTAATGCTCGGATCATCCCGGGATTGAACTTCAACGGTTTAAAGAACCTAGTGGGCCATTTTCAAGTCTTTCTTCATATATCATTAGCTCAAATACTAATATTGACATAGATTTTGTTACTTTGGTGTATTACTTATAATTATAATGATTTAAAACCTTTTACACATGTGTGTGTATATATATAATTTTAAATACTAACATACTACCATATACGTGCTATTGATCACCTATCTATTAACATAATATGAAATATCATTTTATACATACATACATATATATATATATATATATATATATATATATATATATATATATATATATATATATATATATATATATATATATATATGAATTGAAAATTGTACCATATCATTTAACATTACCTTGTTAAATAATACCCACTTTATTAAAATATCTAGAATTTTCTTGTATTCATATCTGTAAAAGATGTTTAATACTTCATTAATACTTAGAACTAAATTATATATTGTAGAATTATCATTCATTATGTTTAGTTTATATTCATTAAATATATACATATCATTCCATTACAATACATTTTCGTACATTCTTCATGATAGATAAATTATCAAAATACATTTATATTTTCTTTCTACCTATGTTTGTGTAACATTTATAATATAATAAATAGGTAAGATAATATACTTAGTATATATATTATTTGACTACTGGGTGGTTTGATATGTGGATATGGATCACCTTCAATGGTCAGATTTAAACTACAATGCACATGAATATATACTAAGTTAGGTTTGCATCCAACTAAGTTACTTTATATAGTAACACTCAAGTATGGGAAAGTACGGGGTGTTACAATTCAGGTGGACTAAACATCGTAAAATCATACCTAAAACCTCTAAAATCATGTGTAGTAGCCTCAGTGTTTGAATGGCTTTTGATTTTTGGGTGTAAGGGGGTGTCCATTCATCCTGGTGGAGCTAATCTTCTAAATCAATTAGATGGCATATACGACATATGTTAAAGCGCACACACACAATCTCGAAGGTTTTAATGGTGGGCATCACATCCCAACCGTTCCCCGTTGTGCGACGCTCCCATGTTTCGGATTTAGAGCGAGTCCCGGACACTTTCAAGGCAAAGGTGGACCAGAGAAGGCTCGATCGGAGGTGAAAATGATCTGAACCATTAAAACTTTAAAATAGTTGTATCTAGGGGTGCACACGGGTCGGTTCGGTCCGGTTCTGGGGTGAAACCGGAACCGAACCGTTCCTAATCGTTCTACAATTTTTAGAACCGGAACCGGACCGTTGGCACCCTAGAACAGAACTGGAACCGGACCATGAAAAACGGTTCGATTCCGAATCGATTCCACGGTTCTGGGCTTTTAACAATATACACCGGTTTTGATTTCTGAAAAGTGGAGCATGCATGGCGTGACATGAATTGGAGATACAAACTACATGCATGTGTTAGCACCTTTTGTTTAGTCCACCACTTTTTAAAGTGGCTTTAAGCCAACAAAGATAGAGTATGGTGTTAGGGTTCTTAAGAGAAAATGTAGGATCCTTGACTTGAGGGTTTGAATAATATACAATGGTCTTTTTTATTCTGAAAAGTAAGGCTCATGTTTCAGAAGTTTAAATCACTCCTTGAAAATGTCCTCGACATGACAAAAGAGAATACAACAACAGCCCATGTTCAACTGAAAATTTCCAAAATTAGTGCTTGAAACCTTCCAAATTTGGATGTTTTTGGCACATAGTCCATGCATGGTGTAATGCAAAAGATCAGTGGTTTGGATGACTGATCCATTTGGGCGCCATTTGTCAGAACTAAAAACCCAAATATAATGAGCGAAGCCTGAAGTTAAGGATCCTATAATTCCTCATTAATCTTCTCAAGTGTGACAGCAGGAAAGATGCAACATAGGTGAAAAACGGATTGGTTCCATGGTTTGGGCCAAGGTTCAGATCCACGGTTTGGATCAACTGTTCAGATCAACAGTTCGGTTCGGTTCTACATGGCCCTAAACTGGAACAAAACTGTATCAAACAATTCTTGAAAATTTGGAACCGGAACTGGTGCAGTCTAGAACCGGATCGAACCGGACCGTTGGATCGGTTTCGGTCCGGATCCATGGTTCTACCGGTTCGATGTGCACCCCTAGTGGTCTCTAACAAATTGGAATGCATTTTTTGACGAATTATACATGATTTTGGGTATGAGAAGCTACTTTTACCAACCAACCCACTATGCCGAGTTGCCCACTCCAGAATTGCAAGATTCCATCAAATTGATAGTCAAAAGTTCATTTTATTTTCATTTTTACTATAAATAGTAAGTTTTAGTTCGATCATAACTTTTGATCCTTTGAGTTGTAAGAGTAGTGATCAACATGAAAATGACTTAGAAAAATAGGAGAATAACCTGTTTAGGCCAAATTGGACACTTACTATTTTCTATTGAAAACCATGAAGTCTAGTAAGAATGATGACCGTCTATAAATTGTAAGTTTACTATTTATAGTAAGTCACATTTCTAAACTTTGTCCTAGATTTAAGTTCATTACCTAAAGAATTATAATTTCATTTTTCATCATCAATCAATTTATTTTTGAATTATTAGAAATTATTTCTATTTTATCTCTTGTGGATAAGAGGAAACTCTGTAAGGAAGTTAGTGAGCTCTGTGGATTCAAAGTAGTTATTCCCTAAGGAGGATGGTGATCAACCTCATCACATCCCTCCCAATGTTAATTGGTATCAAAGTGAGGACTCCCTTCAGGCCGATGGCAAGTAACGATGGAACTGACCAAAATTTTATGGATGGTGATTCAGAAATTCGTTATTTATTGGGAAGAATAGAGGCTTTCCACTAAGAAAGTTAGTTGACCATACAAGTGCTGCAGACAACCCTCGACTGTATTGTAGTTGCACTAATTCCACCACGAGCCCAAGATGATGCTCAACTGTCTGTGATTGCTGTATGACACAACCCCAATTTTCGTAGAGCACTTTTGGAGGTGAATCGTACGACTACCCCGGATGAGTCGAGCTCCAATGATAAGGACATTGTTGGCATTATTGCCCGACGATTGATCCATAAAGATGATCAATTAGATTATGCTAAAAGAAACTATCGAGGTAAGGCCGAACTTTCTAATTTTAATGGCTTATTGCATATAAAATACTTCCTTGATTGGTTAGCTAAAGTAAAATAATATTTTGATTACATGGACGTACTGGAACATAAAAAAGTGAAAATTGGTTTCATTTAAATTGAAATCTGGTGCTTCTGTATGGTGGGAACAATTACAACTCTCATGTGCCTGAGACAACAAGGTGTCCATTTGATCATGGCCGCAGATGAGATGCCTTCTTCGATCACAATTCCTACTAAGTGATTACAAGCAGGTATTGTTCCAGCAATCCTAAAATTATTGGCAATGGAATCAAACTATCACAGATTACACAGAAGAATTTCAGTAGTTAGCAATGCAGAATGATGTATTGGAGACCGAATCGCAGAAGGTAACATAGTTCATAGGTGGTTTACGACCGACAATTCAATATCGAGTTAAAATGCACCCTATCAAGACCGTGGATGAAGCAGCTCGGTTGGTAGGTAGGGAAGAAACACAGCTTGCAAGAGTCCTTACTATCCTTCAACTCGACCCATTATGCTGGATCCCACGCAAGATTTAACACTAGACAAAGGAAAAGAACCGGTAGGATGATGTCCTCAACCTCCTAAAATTGTAAATTGTGACACGAGGAGCTGTCCATTTGTGTGTCAATATGCGACACCCGCAACAGTGGATTTGAGTAGGATTTTAAATGCTTATGGTTGGCCAGTACCAAAAAATTGTTACCGTTGTGGCCAACCGGACCACTTATCAAACAGCTACCCTCAACGCCCCACAGTCCACTTGACCATTAATGAAGGGGGCACTGAAGGTGATACAACGGAATAAGACCTTGGATTTGATGAAGATGAACAAGCCACTGAGGAATGAGCTACTAACAAGTAATAGTTAGCCGATGATCATGGTGAATCCTTAATCGTGAGGCAATTATTATACACTCCAATGAAGGAGGTGCACCTACAATAACATAATATATTCTGTATGTGATGTACTATTAATGGAAATGTCTGTGATGTAATCATATCAGTGGTAATAGTGAGAGCATCGTCTCGAAGGTGATGGTGGACAAGTTGCGACTACTTACAATAAGACATCTTTTTCCTGATGTAGAGCAGGTCGTGGACAGTTTCATGGCCAAGATGGATCAGAAAAGGCCCGGTCGATGACAAAAGTGATCCGGACCGTTGGACCTTAGATCGGGCGTATCTCACAATCTAGAATGAGTTATCAGGCGTAAAATATATGATTTTCGGGTAGAACGAGCTACTTTAGCCAACCAAACCCCTGGATCGACAGTCGTTTCCTTATTTTAATTTCGTTTTTGCTATAAATAGTAAGTTTTAGTTTGGTTATAACTCTTCATCCGTCAGGCTTTAGGAGTTGTGTCCAATGTGAAAAGAGCTTAGAATAATTAGGAGAACGGTTTGGTGAAGCCAAATAGGATACTTACTATTTTTAGCCGAAAACCTTCCGCACTAGTAGACATCACGACCGTCTATAAATATTAAGTTTACTATTTATAGTAAGTCGCGGATTCTAGGAGTTTTAGTTGTAGTTTGATTCTGATTTCTTTCTCATTGCTTGGTACCCCTATTTAAAGGGTTGTGAAGTCCTTTTTATTCATTCATTAATCAATGTCGAATTTATTAAAATTTATTTCTATTTTCTGCTTTCTTTCCTCGTGGATTCGAGAAGTCTCTGTGAGGAGTCCAGAGAAGTTCCATGGATTCGGAATAGTTATCCTCTTGAGGAAGACGGTGCTCTACCTCACATCCTTCCCTGCGTTAATTTGGTATCAGAGCGAGGTTTCTCCTTGGATCGATGGCTTCTAACGACGGGTCGGGCAACAATCCCCTGGGCAGTTCTCTAGGGAATTTACCTTTAACGGCAGTAGTTTTCGAAGCAGCGCAATGAGAGAATCGACAAGCCATGCAAGGGCTGCAGGCTTCCATTGACCGCATAGCGGATCTCTTGGCGGAAAACGTAGGGCAACTCCATGTTCCTGGTGGTAATCCTTCACCGCCAATTGCTGAAACTCTTAATCGCCCTGATCACAGGATAGTACTGGCAGTGCATCTAAGGGTGATTCCTGAGGAAGGGGGATCCAGTGAGGAGGAGATTAATGATATAATCTTCCAAAACCCCAGATAAGGCGATCGAGTAGATCAGACAGATCGAGAATTCAAGATGCGAGTTGATATTCCTAAATTCAATGGCTAACTACACATTGAGGATTTCCTTAATTGGCTTTTTGAAGTTGAGCGATTTTTATACTATATGGACATCCCTGAAGCAAAGAAGATCAAGCTTGTGGCTTACAAGTTGAAAGGCGGAGCTTCAGCTTGGTGGGAACAACTGCAACTCGCACGAACTAGACATATGAAAGCACCAATCCGCACATGGCAGCGAATGAAGCAGCTACTGCGTGCCTGATTCCTCCCTAGAAATTACGATCAGGTATTATTCCAACAATACTAAAATTGTCAATAGGGTAGTTGGTCGGTAAGAGAATACGCAGAAGAATTTTACTGCCTGGCGGTGCGTAACGATTTGGTTGAGACTGAATCGCAGCAAGTCGCCCGATTCAACAGTGGATTGAGTATGACGATCCAGGATCGGGTCCAGATGCAGTCTGTCTGGCAGATGAATGATGCGATCAAGTTGGCTACTCAGGCGGAAGCGCAACTTGAACGTCCTAACACACGGACCTATCCTACAGTAGGGATCACTGCGGCAGGTCCACCCTAGGGAGTTCCACAGCCTAAGGGGAAGGAGCCTGTAGGAGTACGCACTCAACCTCCTACGTCTGAGAGCCGAGATCAGGGAAACGGGCAAGCTAGACCCTAAAGGGACGTATCAACTGCTGCTAGTCCAAGTAGAATCTCAAACCCCTATGCTCGACCAAGGCCTAACAACTGTTATCGTTGTGGTTAACCGGGTCACCTATCAAACACTTGCCCCCATCGAAAAGTGGCGAATCTCGCCATCATTGATAGTAGTACTAATAACGCCTATGAAGATCCAGATGTTGAAGAACAAGAGCATACCACCGAGGACGAGGCAGATGAATCAAGTTGGGTTCAGCAAGATCGCGGCTAGTCACTCGTCGTGAGGCAGCTATTATATACACCAAGACAAGAAGTGCATCCACAGAGACATAACATCTTTCGCACTAGGTATATGGTGAATCGAAAGATTTGTGACGTGATCATTGACAGTGGAAACAGCGATAACATCATCTCCAAGGTCATAGTAGAAAAATTACAGTTGAAAACAGAGCGGCATCCCTTCCGATATACAATCGGTTGAAACAAGAAGGTCAGCGAAACAAAGGTAACTGAACGATGCATTATATACTTTTCAATTGGTAAACATTATAAGGATGAAGTAGTATATGATGTGGTTGACATGGAAGCATGTCACATACTACTCGGTCGATCCTGGCAATCTGACCATGACGCCACTCATAAAGGGCGAGATAACATATATATCTTCGTTAAGAATGGTTGAAAGACCATATTGGCCCCTATGGATCCAGATGGATCACCTGAAACTTCTAAAGTAGAGGGCTGTTTTCTCTTAACCATACGAGACTTCGTGGAAGAATTCAAAGTAACAGGACAAGCTTATGCATTAATTGTAGCAGGGGAAGAATTCGAGCCTACCATCATCCATGAAAGACTAAGGACCTTATTACATGAATTCAAAGAAATTTGGCCCGATGACCTTCCCGATGGGTTACCCCCATACAGGATATCCAACACCATATTGATTTTATCCTCAGGTCCAGTTTACCCAATCGTCCTCATTATTGAATGAGTCCGAATGAGTGAGAGATTCTGCAAGGGCAAGTGGAGGAGTTGATCCGTAAGGGTCTTATTTGAGAAAGCATGAGTCCATGTGCTGTACCAGCACTATTAACTCCAAAGAAAGATGAGAGTTGGCGCATGTGTGTCCAGAGCCGGGCAATCAATAAAATCACCATAAAATATAGGTTTCCTATACCAGGATTGGACGATATGCTGGGCATGTTAAAGGGTGCAAAAATATTCTCTAAATTGGACCTAAGGAGCGGCTACCATCAGATTCGAATACGACCAGGTGATGAGTGGAAAATGGCCTTTAAGACTAAGGAAGGATTGTACGAATGAATGATCGGGCCCTTCGGTCTTTTAAATGCCCCTAACACATACTAAGGAAGGATTGTACGAATGAATGGTCAGGCCCTTCGGTCTTCTAAATGCGCCTAGCACATTCATGAGATTTATGAACCAAGTTCTAAAACCTTTCATTGGGCGGTTCATTATGGTTTATTTCGATGATATTTTGATATACAGTCAAGACAAAACTATTCATATGGAACACCTCAAGAAGGTCCTTTAGGTGCTCACTGAAAATAAACTGTATCTCAATTTAAAAAAGTACAGCTTCATGTAACATCCCGAAAATCGGGGGGTCGAGCAAAAACCCAACTCCCGAGTTTCAAAATATTATTTATGCAACATAGATATGTATGATTGAATGTTGTCTGTGATAATGTATTAAACATGAGTGAGATTAAGCTAGAACAGCATATCATACTCCAGAGACAGTTAAATTTACAAGCGGAAGACTGTGATAGTATGTATAACGTATATAAACTGTTGTATGTCTCCAGAGTGTGAACATTTTATCAGGTTATGTACATACATGTATACTCCAAAAGTAAACCAAAAGGATATACATGAGTGCTCTAAAAATATAAAATGACAAGTGTCAAGGTATCTAATCAACCTCCCTGTAATCCCGTCAATTAGAACACGCATAAAGGAGGGATCCTCCTCATCATCATCGAGTCCAGCTCCGCTTCTGAAGCAGCGCCATCATCTGCAATCACAAAAAGGGACTGGTGGGTGTCTGGAAATACCATCCCGTAACGTGGGAGTGAGTGATCAACTCAGTGGGATAAGAGAGCAGAGATTGGCATGTTATCAAATCAATCATGCGATAATAGTAAAACAGTAAATCGAACAATCCTAATACTGTTGTTAATGCAATATGATATGACGTGATGTATGCCCTCACCGACAATCTCCCTCATACGGCACCATCTTACGACCGCGGCATGCAATCGACCCTCAAGTGCTCCACATCTTCCAGGCACATGCAATGTCATGGTGATATGATTACTGAGTTATTATTAGTCCTTTTCATACAACAATATTGGGAAACTAAGGTACTTTCCTTATATCAATCCCAACACAGATCCTGTCTAGGGTCGTCACTCCTAGTAATCTCATACGATATTATATTTATAGGTCGCTGCAAGGGCTGCCAGGGCTGTTGCACGCACTCGTTGCTCCGCTCCCCTATCACCTTATTAATACAGGCCTATTATATCCTCAAGACTACATCAGGACTCGTCGCCCCCATGCGGTGTCGGGATAAACTCAAGGTCACTACAAAGGGCTCGTCACCTGATCAGTGTAGGCCGATAGCAAGAATATAGTGTCCCATACCACCATAATCTGCTCAGAGTAGGGTGCTCACTGGTCACTACGGAGAGGTTTGTGGCCCCAGCGTAGGCCGACAGCACGACCACGGTGTCCCATACCACCATGCCCGGCTCATGAGTCTTTGTGGATCAAGGTACCATGGTTGACAGGGTTTTCAATGGTAAGTTCAGTACCCTAGGTTCAAGTAGTTATGACTCATACAGGGTGAACATACAACGGCCAGTCGGGTTACTTGACGGGCTCGACTAGCACGATCGCATCTCAAGCTGAGCGACATGAAGTGCATAAAACACTTCGCGTGGCCTAACCACTGCCGCCAACTCCAAACACAACTCGCGTTCATCGACACGTCGTTCGTGGCAAAGATAAGCTAACCACGAATTCGCTCGGTTACCGACTGCCTGGACTAAGCATAGTCCCAAACAATTAAGGAATCACATCAGCAAATTATATGAGAGTATTGGAATTGAAATACAACCATGTGAGCATGTTAACACATGTTATAAAATAGAACTTAAGTAAATCATCAAGTACATGCATTTCATACATACAATGAAACCATGCATATAACTAACATGTAGGAAATCATTTACATCAGCAATTTAATTGAGAAATCAATCTCAAATTAATTCATAACACAATTTAATTCAGTACATACTAATACGAGCATTTATACAAACACTTACACTACACACTTAAGTTTACATATAGCATGTCGACCCGAAGTGCGCATTTAGGCGAATCTCTTCGCCAAACTAATTATGCACGCATTCCTAACATTCTAATGCGACAACAAATCATGTCAATCACGTCAGCAAAATATGAATGAAATCTGTACTTCCTACAAATGACTAAAATGCCCTAAATCTCATATTCTACGTTGGTTTACGAAACAGGAAACGGACAGCATGTTGTACATGTCAAACGGCGTTGCCGTCGATAATCTACTATTACATGACATTGAAATCTTTGGAAACAGTCAATCAAAGCGTCTAATATCCGCACCTTTTCCCTTTTAGGAGTGAGAATTCGAACGGAGCGTATACGCTTCGTCTACGGCGATCAGGCGACCTAATACACAAGCTACATAAGCTACATTGCTAATGAAATTTACGGAAGCTTAAATCAGCAAGTGTTGAAGGTTTTCCTCACCTAGAAGTGCGTTGGAATCGCCGGGAAAGTGATTGGAGTGCGTCGCCTAAGCACATACAGCAGCAGCAGCAGGTGGCAGGAAGATCTCTCCCACCTTCTCTCACAAGCTCTCACCTTTTCTCTCTCCCAATCTAGGAATTTTTACAAATTCGGATGGGAGAGAGGAGTGAGGGTTTTAACCCCTTTTATAAGCCCAAAAACGCCCAAAATAGGCTCAGGAACAAAGTTCACTTAGTGCCTAACCAAATCGGGGCTGTTTCGGTCCAAAAGATGCTTTCTGGTGGTCCCCTGGTCGAATGCGATCGACTTAAGCTCATGCATACCAGATATAGCACGTATTAAGTTTTCAGTCCGGCAGGGTTTGCAGATCGTGCGTGGCGGTCCAGATTCAGTTCAGCGGTCATCGCACGTAGATCAGGGCTGAAAGTCTCATGATAAAAAAATAGAAATTTTTCCTGAACCAAGGGTGTAGTCTGGCTGAATTCTGATGGTCAGAATGCTCAATACTGACGCGTCAAGTCGTGTGCCAGATTTGAATTTGAAATTCCAATTCTGTCCCTATTCGCGGTCTCTTCAGTCCGGGCTCAATGAAATAGCCTGTGTTTATCGGTTGGACTTGATTTTTGAAATGATTGTCAAGTCCAGCAAGGCGGTTCTAACGGTCTAAGATAGGAGGTATCGGACTTTCGACGTGCGGTCTAGATCCAATACAAAATTTCAAAGTGGTCCAGAGAACAAACCTGCTTAGAGTTTGATCCGAGGTCTTAGAGTATCATAGAGTCATTAGTTCTACTCGCTTTGGGTCTTGTAGAACGTATTTAAAGTGATCAGGGACTATTTCCCAGCTACTCTAGCGTCGCGCTAGCTAACTTATGCTTAGTTTCTAAAGGAATTAATCCTAAGTGATTTCTGTGACTATGGAATTGGGTTCTAAGTGATTTTTCAGGTGTTTTAATTGACCCACTGCCTAAGGACGTCAAATCCCAGATTGGCCAAAATCCGGGGTGTTACACTTCATGACTGAGAGCCTATTATTTCTGGGTTTTGTCGTAACATCCACGGGCATTTAGGTGGATGAGGAAAATGTGAAGGCAATCAGAGAATGGTCGGTTCCAACAAATATTCATGAAGTGCGAAGTTTTCATGGACTGGAGACATGCTATCGTCGGTTCGTGAAAAATTTCAGTACTAATGTGTCACAATCACAGATTGCTTGAAGAAAGGGCAATCTCAGTGGATTGACGAAGCCGACAGGAGCTTTACCGAAATCAAGCGCAGATTATCCACAACCTCGGTTCTTGTACTTCTCAACTTCGACAAACTGTTTGAAGTCAAATGTGATGCCTCATATGTTGGAATTAAGAGAGTTTTGTCTCATGAAGGCAGGCTGGTAGCCTTCTACAGTGAGAAACTTAGCGATACACACAAGAAGTGATCTACATATGCGATCGAGTTATACATGGTGGTCCAGGCACTACGACACTGACGACATTATTTGATTCAAAGGGAATTCATACTTTACACGGACCATCAAGCTCTCAAATTCATTAATAGTCAGGCTAACATTAACCGTGTGCATGCTAGATGGATCTCATTTTTGTAGGAATTCATGTTTGTACAGAAACACAGGTCAGGGCAACAGAACAAAGTAGCTGATGCACTGAGTCACCGTGTAACTTTGTTAGTTAGTATGAGTAATGAGGTTGTCTGGTTCGAGTGCCTCAAAGACATATATGCCGATGATGACGACTTCAAGGACGTATGGGTTAGATGCCAAGAAGGTCACCCCGGTGACTTACATATGTAAGACGGGTTTCTTTTCAAGAAAAATCGACTGTGTATCCCGAACAGTTAGCTAAGGGAACAGATAATCCAAGAGCTACATGGAGGTGGCTTAGTGGACACCTTGGGTGAGACAAGATGCCAGCTCTTGTGGAAGAAAGGTATTACTGGCCGCAATTGGTATGTAATATGGGAAAGGCAGTCCAATGTTGTTATATTTGTCAGACCTCTAAGAGGTAATCTCATAATACGGCCCTCTACACCCCGTTACCCATGCCTGACGGCCCTTGAGAGGATTTATCCATGGACTTCGTACTTGGTATCCCACGAACACAACATGGCATGGATTCGGTGTTCGTGGTAGTAGCTTGTTTCTCCAAGATGACGCACTTTATTCCATGCAAGAAGACTCTCGATGCAACACACGTAGTAAATCTATTCTTCAAAGAAATTGTGCAGCTACATGGGGTTCCTAAGACTATTACTTCTGACCATGACACGAAGTTCATAAGCTACATTTGGTGAACTTTGTGGACTCGATTCGATACACGACTTCAGTTCAGCATCACCTACCACCCACAGACTAATGGGCAAACCGAGGTTATGAATCACATGTTGGAAAATCTCTTTCGATGTATTTCAGGAGAAAAATTGAAGCAGTGGGATTTGGCCTTGTCTCAAGTGGAGTTTACATTCAACAACATGGTGAACTGCTCGACAGGAAAATCTCTGTTCCAAGTTATTTACGGACAAGTACCTTGCTATACACTAGACTTGGTCCCTCTACCCAAGCTCCCACGAATGAGCATTGCGGCAGAACATATGACAGACAAGATCATGGGCATTCATGCGAAGGTATAAACCAAACTGTATGCCTCGAACAAAAAGTACAAGGAGCAAGCGGATAAGCATCGGCGACAAAAAGTGTTTGAGTTGGGTGACCAAGTAATGGTCCATCTGTGCAAAGAAATATTTTCGACCGGAACGTACAACAAGTTGAAGAATAAAATGATTGGACCAGTACCAATCATCCGAAAGATCAATGACAACGTTTATGTTGTTGATCTTCCAGATGACATGGCAATCTCATGGACTTTCAACGTCGCAAACTTGACCGAGTATCATGAACCAAAGTAGGATGAGAACTTGAGGACGAGTTCTTTTTGAAGTAGAGGGAACTGATGTAGAGCGGGCCGCGGACAGTTTCATGGCTAAGATGGATCAGAAAAGGCCTGGTCGATGACAGAAGTGATCCAGATCGTTGAACCTTAGATCGGGCGTATCTCACAATCTGGAATGAATTATCAGGCATAAAATATATGATTTTGGAGTAGAACGAGCTACTTTAGCCAACCAACCTTGCTACACCGGGTTGTGCAAGACATATTTGTGAAATACCCATGGATCGACGGTCGCTTCCCTGTTTTAATTTCATTTTTACTATAAATAATAAGTTTTAGTTTGGTTATAACTCTTCATCCGTCGGGCTTTTGGAGTTGCGTCCAACTTGAAAAGAGCTTAGAATAATTAGGAGAACGGTTTGGTGAAGCTAAATAGGACACTTATTATTTTTGGTCGAAAACCTTGCGCTCTAGTAGACATCACGACCGTCTATAAATAGTAAGTTTACTATTTATAGTAAGTCACGGATTCTAGGAGTTTTAGTTGTAGTTTGATTTTGATATCTTTCCCATTGCTTGGTACCCCTATTTAAAGGGTTGTGAACTCATTTTTATTCATTCATTAATCAATTTTGAATTGATTAGAATTTATTTCTCTTTTCTGCTTTCTTTCCTCGTGGATTCAAGAAGTCTCTGTGAGGAGTCCAGAGAAGTTCCGTGGATTCAGAATAGTTGTCCTCTTGAGGAAAATGGTGCTTGACCTCACGTCCTTCTCTGCATCATTTCCTTACTCAATTGACTGGATAAAAAAGGTGAACAAGACCAAGGTAACTGAACAATACACTGTTTCATTTTCAATTGGTAAGAATTTATTAGGATCAAGTACTTTGTAATGTGCTGAACATGGAAGCATGTCATATGTTACTCAGTCGACCATGAAATTTGGACCATGATGCAATTCACCGAGGATGAGACAATGTTTTATCTTCATCAGGGATGGTCAAAAGATGATCATTGCCCCTATGGCACCAGAAAACCACCCTAAAATTTATAAAGTGGAGGGGAGATCTCTTCTAACCATTCGACATTTTATGAAGCAATCTAAGGAAACCAGCAAGGTGTATGTTGTGGTGGTAAAAGGGCGAGGAATCAGAGCCCTTAAATATTCATTCAAGTTCAAGGCTGTTGATGAACGAATTCAAAAAAATTTGGCCCAAATAGTTACCTAATGGATTGCCTCCCATGCGGGACATTCAGCATCACATAAACCTCAGCCCTGGGGCTAGCTTGCCCAACCGTCATCACTATCGAATGAGTCCAAAAGAGCATGAGATACTTCAAGGGTGGTTGGAGGAATTGATCCGTAAGGATCTTTTAAGAGAGAGCATAAGCCCATGTGTTATGCCAGCTTTATTAACATCAAAGAAAGATGGGAGCTAGCGCATGTGTGTCAATAACCAAGCAATTAACAGATTACCATTAAATACCAGTTTCCAATATCATTTTTGGACAACATGCTTGATATGCTAAAAGGGGTCAAAGTATTCTCTAAACTCGATCTGAAGAGAGGGTACTATTAGATTCGTATCCAGCCTGGTGATGAGTGGAAAATGGTATTTAAGACCAAGGAAGGATTGTATGAGTGGTTGGTCATACCCTTCAGTCTATCGAACGCACCGAGCATTTTATAGGTCCGATGAATCAAGTGATGAAGTCTTTCATTGGCCAGTTTTTGGTAGTATATTTTAATGACATCCAGATATATATCCATGGTAAGACAGAGCACATAGAATATCTCAGGCAAGTATTATAAGTCCTGATAGTTAACAAGTTGTACCACAACTTGAAGAAGTACAGTTTTTTTGATGGACAACTTATTGTTCTTAAGATTTTTTATGACGTCCAAGGGTATCCGTGTGGATGATGAAAAGATGTGAGCCATCAGGGAATAGTTTATCCCAAAGGACATTCATGAAGTGAGGAGTTTTCACCGGTTGGTGACCTTATTCTGTTGATTCAGGTAGAATTTTAACACTATAGTTGCACCCATTACAGATTACATGAAAAAAGGCTCATTTCAGTGGACCGATGAGGCTCACAAGAACTTTGCCGAAATTAAGTATCGATTGTTCATAACACCGATCGTGGTTCTTCCTAGTTTCGACAAGCTGTTTCAGGTTGAGTGTGACACCTCATATATCGAAATTGGAGGAGTCTTATTACAGGAGGGCAGGCCAGTAGTCTTTTAAAGTGAGAAGCTCAGCAAAGCCCGAAAGAAGTGGTTGACATATGGGCTTGAGTTGTACGTATTTTTTTAAGCGTTGCAACATTGGCAGCATTATCTGATTTAGAGAAAATTTATTCTCTACACTGACCATCAAGCCTTAAAATTTATTAATAATTAGTCTAGCGTGAATCGTGTACATGCGAGTTACATTTTTATATCAATTCACGTTCATTTGTCAAGGTAAAAGAATAATGTAGCTGATGCACTTAGATGTCATGCATCACTACTTATTACGATGAGCAATGAGGTGATTGACTTCAACTATCTCAAGGAACTATATGTCGAGGACGAGCACTTTAAGGATGCATGGGTGAGGTGTGAAGAGGGTCATTCCAGTGACCTACATATGCAAGATAGTTTTTTTAGTAAACCGATTAGTGAATTTTATTTTTCAATTACGTAAGTCTTTATGTTATGTAGTTAGTTGAGCCTTTAAAAGCTGAAGGCCAAAGACACAAGAGAATAAGAGGAGCAAAAAATAGGTAAATGATGTGCCTTGGTGACCTTAACCCTTGACTTCAAACAATCCTTAAATCTCTAAATAATATTTTTTTAATAAGTAAACCTTGTTGATCATCCCTTAGCCTTAGAAACCTAATTGAAACATGATAAGTAAGGCTAGAAGAGGTGTGAAGCTGTTGTGAAAATATACACCTAAAAAAGTAAATTTCGAGTAGTGCTCGATCTCATCGAGTAGACCTCGAGTGGTCTTCGATGGAATCGAAGACTTCCTCGAATCAAAGACTCCCCCCACCCCGATGACATCGAGTAGAAAGTTAAATGTCCAGTAAGAATTGATCATTTTTAACTAATTTTCTCGATGGCATCGAGGTCTTCTTTGATGGCATCAAAGGTTTACTTCGATGGCATCAAATATGTAACTTTGATATTTCTAACAAAAATAAATTATATAATTTGATTTTCTCAATGACATCAATGGCATCGAGGTCGATGCCATTGAAGACCAATCGATGGTATTGACAGAGCCATTATTTGTCAGTTTTCTGACCATTGGAATTCGAACTTCTTATAAATAGTATTCGGTTCTTAGGAATTTGATGGGTTTTTAGTGCAATACAAACTTAGGTGATTACATGATTATATCCTTCATCTCAAGCCTCTAAACCAAAGAGTTCTAAGTCATCATTCTTGAAATTAATACTCTAATGAGGATTCCAACCCCCACCTTTAAGATGTGCTTGAACTTCTTCACTTTCTAAATATTAGACTCAACATCTATAGGCATATCATTGTCTAAATCCTCTAGAAGAATCATTTAGGTGAATCCCCTAGGAATTGTAACTTTCCATTAGTTGTAGAAGATTCAACCAACCTTCCATTACCTTGGTCACCTCAAAAGAGTACTACATGTAAGGTGTTTAATTTTGGAGTTGAAGTCTTGGTAAAGCATCGACATCATGATCGGGGGAGCAAAAGAAAGTTGATTGAAGAACGGGAGATCATCGATCAAGCTACCCAGGAAGGCACTACACAAGAGGATCAATCTGACAAGTAAGTTATCAAGTGTAAGAGTCTGTATACTCTCTTTCCTTATGTAGAATTGATGGTAAGTGTTTGTGAACCAAACTCGACTAAGTTCTTGTGTAGAACCTTGGCTATGTTGAAGGGCCTAAATCCAAATTCTTATGTAGGACCTTGCCTCTTGTTTATGGCCTAAATTAAGTCCTTATGTAGGCCATCAGACACGAGTGCATACGTGTTAGTCTTCATGGAAGCCTCTTGTGGGAGTAAACCTAGGTCCTTGGATTAGGACCGTGGTTGTTGGTTAGCCTACAAAAAACTAGTTAAAGTCTCTTGCAGGAGCCTCCAATAGAAGTGTACGTTAGTAGGTTCTTGTGTACGACCGAGGTTTGTGGAAGCCTATAAAAAATTACACAAAGTCTTTTGCGAGAGCCATTTCTTATGTAGGATTATAAATGTTAAATGTTAACCTGATTTAAAACATCCAATGGTGAAATTCGATACACTCATGGGTTGAGTGTGTCCGTCGAGAGTGGAGTAAGAAAACGGAACTAATATACATGCTTGTGTTTGAGAATATTTTTTAGTACTTATTTAATTATGCTTATATGGTAAATGATTAATTATATGCATGCATGATTAGATGAATACTAGGAGTTGATAGTTAACACATCTCACACGCACATGTACACTATCATATTTATAAACTAATTGCTTAATTAACATATCATTTGTAGTTTATGTGATTAGACCATTTATTGGCTTGAAAGCCTCAGAGTTAATTGTCTTGCTTAGCTTAATTTGCATATTAGCTTAAGTATGTAATTGGGTTTAAAAGATGAAAATTTTATTTGGTCCTAATCACCCTCTCTAAGACACAGCCTTCATTTCATAACTCTGTCAAGCTTCCGCACACACAGCCATGGTAATCTCATTACACCACAGGTGAATTTTCTAATTTCCTCTTCAAAGGAAATCAATTATGCATCCCTCAAAGTTCTCTGAGGGAGCATATTATTCAAGAGTTACATGAAGGTGGCCTTGGCGGACACTTTGTGCGAGACAAAATGTGGGCTCTTGTTGAGGAGCGGTATTACTGGCTGCAACTAGTTCTTGTCGTGGGTAAAGCATGCAACGCTGTCATGTTTGTCAGACCTCCAAGGGGCAGTCTTAGAATACGGGCTTCTACACCCTGTTATATATGCCTGATGGCCATTGCGAGGACTTATCTATGGACTTCATGCTTAATCTCCTATGAACATAGTGTGACATAGATTCTGTGTTCAAAGTGATAGGTCATTTCTCCAAAATGACACACTTTATCCCATATAAGAAGATCCTTGTTGGAATATACGTGATGAATCTATTCTTTAGATAGGTCGTGCGACTATATGGGGTTCCCAAGACCATTACTTTTGACCGTGACACAAAGTTTATTAGCCATTTCTAAAGGACTTTGTGGAATTATTTCAGTACGCAACTTCAGTTCATTAGTGCTTACCATTGATAGATTAATGGAAAAATTGAAGTTATAAATCACACGTTGGGAAACCTCATCTATTGTATTTCAAGTGATAAACTGAAATAGTGAGATTTGGCCTTATCTCAAGCAGAATTGGCATTCAACAACATGGTGAACCGCTTGGCTAGGGTTGTACATTGAGACGAGTCGAGGTGAGCCAAGCTTGGCTTGGCTTGTCCGAGCTCTTCTCGAGTTCCAGCTCGAGCTCGAGCTCTGCCTCGAGCTTACTATTGAAGCTTAGCTTGTTTGTCGAAACTTTCGAGTCAAGCTCGAAGTAAGCTTACCTCGAGTCGAGTCAAGCTTTCTCCCAACCTGACCCAACCTCCAACCCGCACATGACTTAGCCCGGTAACCCTACCCAACTAACCTAACTCCTAAATCAAATATTTAATTAATAATACATACACACACATATATATATAATATTAGATAAAACTATAAAAGGTACTTTGTTGTTAATACTGAGAGAGAGAGAGAGGAGCTCGAGCACGACGGGTTAGGTAAGGAAGGGAAATGGTAAGAGAGGGACGGATGGGTACAATAGGGTTTATGTTTTTTTTTTAATTTTTAAATACACACAAACACACGCATATTTGAGTTCAGTCGAGCTCGAGCCTCAAGCCAAGCCGATTTCGAGTCGAGTCGAGTCAAACTCTACTATGTTTGAACTTGGTTTGTTTTCAAAACGGGCTAGGTCATATAAAGCTTGGCTCGCCTTGAGTCATCATTCAAGTCGAGTCAAGTTGAGCTAGATCGAGCCAAGCCGAGCGAGCTTTTTTAGCTAGCTTGGCTCGTGTACAGCCCTACGCTTGATAAGGAAGTCCTCATTCCAGATTGTTTATGGTCGAGTGTCATGCCACACACTTGACTTGATCCCTTTGTCCAAGCTCCTGAGCATGAGTGTTGTAGCAGAACATATGGTGGAGCGAGTTATGGGTATTCATCAATCAATTTATTTTTGAATTATTAGAAATTATTTCTATTTTATTCTTCATGTATAAGAGGAAACTTTGTGAAGAATCTAGAGATCGAGCTCCGTGGATTTAGAGTAGATATTCCCTGAGGAAGATGGTGATCGACCTCATCACGTCCCTCCCTGCGTCAGTTCTGGATCAACTTGATTTTATCCTATGGATGGATTGGATGTGGGCACATCACAGGGGGCCACGCACACACTTTTGTACCATAAGCTTTATCTACAAACGTTGTGGAGGAATGGCCCTCAAGATCTACATGCATGGTCCTTTTATGACAACACAACTCACGTTTCACTCTTGCCATAAAATCTCACGTGCACCAAGTTATCTCACATTCCATTGGTAGTGAATGGAGGAAACTTGAGTGTAGATTCACGCCCACAATCAATTAATTCCAATAGCATAGTGTAGCACAACATGCACGTGGTACTAGTCACTGCTGGAAAAGCTTTATCAGCCTCACCATGATGTTTGTATTTTATCCATCCCGTTCATCCCTTTTGCCAGCTCATTTTAGGACATGATCACAAAGTGACATAGATTTAAATATCAGGTGGACCACACTATGGGTAGAGTTGGACACGCGTTGAACCGAGTCGAGCTTGGTATAGTTCGACTCGGCTCGGCCAATAGCTAACCCTAGCTCGAACTCGACTCAGCTCGGTCCTTGAGCTTGACTACCAAGCTTGGCTCAGTTCGGTCAGCAACTCAGGCCAATTCGAACTGAGTTCGAGCATGTTCGACATTTTTTCAAACACATAAAGTGCATCTTCAATTTCTCACATAATGCAAAGCAGTATCAATAATTTACAGGTATTTTATCAAACACTTGGTGGGAAATATCAAAATCACTATATGAGGATAGTTTTATAATCTAATTTTTTTTTTTTTAGTGAGTTGTTTGGTATCCATTCCTTCCTTGCCACTAGCCAAACTCGTGGAGAATGATGCACTTGAAACAAAGTCATTGTTGAGATGTGGAGCCACATCTGGGGGCCGCTCGACCAGTCGAGTGCCCTGCTCCCAAAGTCCAGCGAGCATCAGGTTTTGGGTTCCGAGGTGCTTGACCGGTCGTGGCCCATGCTAGACCGGTCGAGGGGCCTGCTCGACTAGTCTAGGTTATGCAGATTCGTTTTCCAGATTTGATGCGGACTGTGGATTTTTGAGTCAGTTTTCGCAGAGTTGCGAAAACGAAGTTGCTTAAATTATAAATAGGTGTCCCTAGGGCTTTTCTAGGGTATGAGAAATAATTCTAAGGTATGGGCAAAGGGTTTTCTCTGTACTTTAAAGGAAGAGGTTAGTATATTACCTTATAATCTCATTTTTCTTCATAGTGGAAGTTTATATCCGTGGTTTTTTACCCTTGTTGGGGTTTTTTCACATATATCTTGTCTTGTGATTTATTTGAAATGCTTTGATTCTTTTTTTAGTTTATATTTCTTTCTGTTTATCGTTTGTGGGTGGGACCGGAGATTGGATCTTGGTTCACTGCATTGTTGGTGTTCTGCGCAACAACTGGTATCAAAGTTATTGGTTTAGTTCTATTGGGAGCGATGATGGAAGAAGGGAATACTAGAATTGAGAAGTTTGATAGTTCAAACTTTACCTTTTGGAAAATGTAAATGGAGGATTATCTGTATCAGAAGGACCTCTATATTCCTCTATGAGGAAAAGAGAAGAAACTAGAAAAGATGACATATGATGAATAGTTTTTATTAGATCAGAAGGCTTTAGGAATGATCTGACTTTCTTTGTCTAAGAGCTTCTCCATTAATATAGCCAAGATGAAAGCTACAAAAGAATTAATGGAAGCCCTAGCCACCATGTATGAAAAACCCTCAGCGTCCAACAAGGTTCATCTTATGAAACAGCTATTCAACATGAAGATGTTAGATAGTGGGAGCGTGGCTGAACATCTAAACGATTTCAATACAGTCATGAGCTAGTTGGAATCCGTTAGCATTATTTTTTAAGATGAGGTTAGGGCGTTATTGATCTTATCCAGTTTGTCAGACAGTTGAGATGGTTTGGTGATTGTTGTAAGTAATTCTTCAGGATTGACAAAGCTGAAATTTGATGATGTGGTTGATGTAATTCTCAGCGAAGAATCTAGAAGAAAGGCATCAGGAGTTTCTGAAAATTCAGGGAATGCTCTAAATGTTGAAGGAAGAGGAAGATCGCTGAACAAAGGAGGCAATAAACACGGACGTTCTAAGTCGAGGAAGAAGTCCAAGGGACCGAAAGACAAAAATGAGTGTTAGCATTGCGATAAGAAGGGGCACATGAAACGTGATTACAGGGCACTCAAAAAATAAGAAGGAAGCTCTTAAGGTGAGAAGGATTCAGTGAATCTATCTAAGGAGAGTGACACAGAGGCATTGATTTTGTCTCTTGGTGCGAGGAATGAGTCGTGAGTTATAGACTCGGGTGCTTCGTTTCATGCCACTTCGTGTAAAAAAGTTCTGCGTAATTATGTATCGGGTAACTTCGGGAGAGTCTACCTGGGTGATGATGAGCCGTGCAGTATTGTTAGAAAGGGAGACATTCATGTAAATCAAAAAGACAGAATGACTTTGAAATTGAAGGATGTCAGACATGTATCGAGTTTAAAACGTAACTTGATCTCAGTGGGGTAGTTGGCCGATACGGGTTATGTGACGACATTCACCAGTGATTCCTGGAATATCAAAAAAGGTGCCTTAGTGATATCTCAAGGCAAAAAGAAAGGTACCTTATACATGACTATAGGATCGTATAGGTCACTCACAGTCGCATCAACCGGAGTGAATGGGCAGTTATTACATTAGAGGTTTGGACATATGAGTGAGAAATGAATGAAAGTGCTATTGTCAAAAGGGAAGCTACTAGGGCTGAATATATTGACTTGAAATTCTGCGATGACTGTATGTATGGCAAGGAGAAGAAGGTAAATTTTAAAAAGACAGGATGCGCTCCAAAGACGCATCTGTTAGAGCTTGTACACACTGATGTGTGGGGACCAGCACAGGTATTATCTCTTGGTGGCTCACGTTACTTTGTTTCTTTTATTGATGATGCTAGTAGAAAATTATAGGTCTATTTCTTAAAGCTTAAATCTGATGTATTTGATGTATTTAAGAAGTGAAAAGTTATGGTAGAAAATGAGACAGGTAAAATAATAAAATGTCTCAGATCTGATAATGGGGGAGAGTACTATGATAAGAGGTTTGAGGAGTATTGTGCAGCAAATGAAATCAAACATCAGAAAATAATTTCAGGGACACCGCAGCAGAATGGTGTAGCTAAGCGCATTAACAGGACCATCCTTGAGCGTGCCAGGAGCATAAGGTTACATGTAGGATTGTCCAGGACCTTTTGGGTAGATATTGTGAATACAACCGCATATCTCATCAATAGAAGTCCCTTAGCACCATTGGATGGTGGGCTACTAGAAGAAACGTGGACTGGGAAAGAAGTAATCCTTATACATCTCAGAGTGTTCGATTGCACTTCATATGTTCACATTGATGTAGAGCATAGAAACAAGCTGGATGCGAAGTTCAGGAGGCGCACGTTTATAGGCTACGGGTGGCATGATTTTGGCTACAGGTTTTAAGATGCAGAAAATAGGAAAATCATCAGAAGTAAGGACGTAGTCTTCAATGAAAAAGTGATGCATAAAGACAGTGTGCAGGAAAATAAGGTCGATGAGAAAGAATTCGTAGAGTTGGAAGAGTTACCGGACACGGGTGTTATAACGCCACAAGATGATCATGCACAGGAGAATTATGAGGCAGAGCCACAGACACTGGTTGTGAGGAGGTCTACTCGAGAGAGGAGACCCACAGTCCGATACTTACCCTCCTTACATTATCTACTGCTGACAGATAATAGTGAACCAGAGTGTTTTGAAGAGGCGTTACAGTCAGATATACGGGTTAAGTGGGAGCAGGCCATGGATGATGAGATTAATTCTCTTGAGTCTAATCACACATGGGATCTAGTCACTCTATCCAAGGGCAAGAAAGTTCTTCATAACAAGTGGGTTTACAGATTGAAGGAGGAGCACGATGGTTCGAAATGGTACAAGGTCAGATTGGTTGTGAAAGGGTTTCAACAAAATGCGGGTATCGATTTCACTAAAATATATTCACCTGTGGTGAAAATGTCTACGATTCGCATGGTCTTGAGTATAGTGGCTACAGAGGACTTACATCTAGAGCAGCTAGATGTTAAGATAGCCTTTCTTCATGAGGACCTTGAAGAAGAGATATATATGCATCAGCTGACAGGATACGCGGCACCAGGAACGGAGAGCAAAGTGCGCAAACTGAAGAAGAGTCTATATGGCCTGAAGTAAGCCCTAAGGCAGTGGTACAAGAAGTTCGACAGTTTCATGTCAGAAAATGGTTTTAGGAGATGTTATGCAGACTACTGTTGTTATTTGAAGAAGTTTGATACGTCGTACATCATCCTTCTTTTGTACATTGATGATATGCTTGTGGTCGGTTCAAGCATGAAGGATATCTCAGATCTCAAAAGACAACTGCCTAAAGAATTTTTCATGAAGGATTTAAGAGCTGCAAAATAAATCCTAGGCATGAGGATAAAACATGACATGGAAAATAAGAAACTAGTTTTATTACAGGCAGAGTACATATCTAAGGTACTTGATCGATTCAATATGGGAGGTGCTAAGTCAGTTAGCACTCCATTACCAACTACTTCAAGTTATTTAAGGAGTAAGGGGTAAAGACGCGGGAGGAATGGGACTACATGGCTAAAGTCTCATACGCGTCAGCTATTAGGAGTCTCATGTATGCTATGGTGAGTATGAGGCCAGACATTGCTCAAGCAGTGAGAGTTGTTAGCAGGTTCATGAACAACCCTGGGAAGGAACATTGGGAAGCTGTGAAGTAGATCCTCAGATACCTGGTAGGTACTAAGGATGTAGGGTTGTGTTATGGAGGATTGAAAATCAAGCTACACGGCTACATAGATTCAGATTTGGTAGGAGATATCGACAGCAGAAGAAGCACTAAAGGTTGTCTTTACTCTGGGTAGTATTACAGTCAGTTGGGTCTCTCAATTATAGAAGATGGTATCTATCAGTTCGACGAAAGAAGAATATGTTACAGCTACAGAAGCATGCAAGAAGATGGTGTGGATGTAAGGTTTCATGAAAGAGTTGGGTAAGAATTAAGTAGATTGCAAGCTGTACAGTGATAGTCAGAGTGCAATATATTTGGCTAAGAATTCAGCCTTTAATTCAAGGACCAAACATATTGCCATCAGATATCACTTCATACATTCGTTACTGGAAGATGGATCGATTACTCTAGAGAAGATTCATACAAGTGAGAATCCTGAAGATATGCTGACTAAGGTGGTCACAAGGGAGAAGCTGAAGCTTTGTTCAGCTTTGATTGGTCTTCAGGCTTGAAGACAGGGAGGTGGTGCACTTCGGATGTAGAAGATGAAAGTTTATGACAATGTGTCTCCAAGTGAGAGATTATTGAGATGTGGAGCCACATCTGGGAGACCAGTCGAGTGCCCTGCTCGACCGGTCAAGTGCCCTGTTCGACCGGTCGAGTGCCCTGCTCGACCAGTCGAGTGCCCTGCTCGACCGGTCGAGTGCCCCACTCAACCCGTTAGGACTGGCTCGACTCAAAGTCCTGCGAGCATCAGGTTTTAAGTTTCGAGGTGCTCGACCGGTCGTGGCCCATGCTAGATTGGTCGAGCAACCTACTCGACCAATCGAGGTTACGCAAATTCATTTTCCGGATTTGATACGGACTGTAGATTTTTGAGTCGGTTTTCACAGAGGTGCGAAAGTAAAGTTGCTTAAAGTATAAATAGGTGTCCCTAGGGCTTTTCTAGGGTATGAAAAATAATTATAAGGTGTGAGCAAAGGGTTTTCTCTGTACTTTCAAGGGAGAAATTAGTATATTGCCTTGTAATCTTTATTTTTCTTCATAATGAAAGTTTGCATCTGTGGTTTTTTACTCTTGTTAAGGTTTTTCCACGTATATCTTGTCTTGTGGTTTATTTGGATTACTTTGATTCTTTCTCTAATTTATATTTCTTTCTGTTTATCGTTTGTGGGTGAGACCGGAGATTGGATCTCAATTCACTGCGTTGTTGGCGTGCTGCACAACAGTCATTTCATCAAACACTCAGCGAGCACTATCAATATAAAAATAACTGAGTCACCGAGCCAATTTGATCCGAGTCGATTCGAGTTGAGCTTTGATCTAATTCAAGTCAAGCTCAGGCAAGCTCGAACTCGGCTTGGAATTTTTTTGAGCTCCAAAAACCAGCTCAACTCGGTCCAAATCCAATTTCAAGGCGAGTCGAGCTTCTTCGAGTTAACTTAAGCAAGCTGATGGAGCTAACTCGACTAGGGTACAACTCTAACCATGGGAAACACCGGTGATTGAACGCCCACCATTAAAAGCTTCTTTGGGGCTACAAAAAAGTTTTGGATCAAGCTAATATTTCTATTTTTAACGGTGGGCATTGATTTACCACTATTTCCTATGTTGTGGTTTACCTGAGATTTGGTTCTGCCTCATTCTCATGCCCTAAGCTGAGATGAAAAAATGGATGGATCGACGTGGATAAAACACATACATCATGGTGGGGTCTATGAAGCTTTTTGAGCACCAGCACCGATGAGTATGCCACGTCGGTGCTGCGTAATTAATGGAAACTGATAAATGTCTGGCAAACAATTTCAAATGGAGCCAACCAAGTGTAATGTCTGAATTCCGACTTTTTGAATGATGAACTTTCAGTGAGCTAAATCTATTTTTTCTAGAACGATTTTCATTAGTATTCTGTCTTGAGAAATAATTCAGTTTTTCTTCATGTTATTATTCTTGTTTATGATGCAATTTGTGTTGAATAGGCAATGCAAGTGGCGGGTTCAATTGTTGTCGAAATAGGGAAGTGTGCATGGAATCCTCTTAAGGAATACATGGGCTATCTTATTCATTTTAATGATAACATCAAAGACATGAAATACAGTGTACAAAAGCTGGTGGCAAAGAGAGAGGACATAAATCGACAGATAAGCACGGGCTGCTCCAATGGTGAAGAAGTAACTGGAGAAGTTAGTTTATGGCTAACACAAGCTACTCTCATGGAAGAAGAAGCAGGAACGATAGATCAAAGAGTAACAGAAAATAAAAGATGTCTATTTTGTCCGAATCTGAGCTGGTATCACAGTATAAGCAAGCAGGCGAAACAGACTATGGCGATGCTTGCTAAGCACCATGATGAAGGTAATTTCGACAGAATGACAATGGCACCTCCCACTCCGACGGTCATAAACCAACCAGCTCCATCAGTTGAGGATCTACCATCAGTAGAATCATCCCTTGAAAAAGTCATGAATGCTTTAGCTGATAAAAATATCAAAATAATTGGTGTATGGGGCATGGGTGGCGTTGGTAAAACTACCCTCGTGAAAAATGTGAACAATAGGTTGAAAGAGGCAGAATTCAATAAAGTTATAATGGTGACCGCTTCTAAGGACGTGGATATCAGAATGGTTCAAGGCGACATTGCAAAGAGATTGGGTTTCAGACTCATGGATGAGACAGTATCGTCACGAGCAAGTGATCTGAGGATTAGGTTGATACAAGAAAAGAAATTTCTCATTATTTTGGATGATTTATGGGAGCAGATTGATTTGGCTGATGTAGGGATTCCCTCTATTAACAGTCTTCAGGGTTGTAAGATCATATTTACAACACGGAGTGAAGATGTCTGTAGAGGAATGGAAAGTCAAGTTAACATTAAAGTACATGTGCTCTCAGATGATGAATCTTGGAAACTATTCAAAGAGAAAGCAGGCGATGTTGTTGATGACCCTTCCTTGCATACAAAGGCAAGAGAGGTTTTCAAGGAATGCGGTGGTCTTCCACTTGCAATTATAACACTTGGAAGGGCACTAAGAGGTGTGAGAAATTCTAACGTGTGGGATAATGCATTGTCACAGCTGAAGAAGTCTGCACCAAGAGATATTAGAGGTATGGAGGATAGGGTGTATCAGTCTATTAAAGTCAGTTATGACCATTTACGACCTGAGCTGAAACCGGGCTTCTTATTCTGCAGCTTATTTCCTGAAGACTATGATATTGATGTAGAGAGGATGATCAGATTGTGGAAGGGTGAAGGCTTTTTGGAAGATGTTGGAAGTTTGGAGGAAACAATAAATAAAGGGCATTCTTGGGTTGAAGAACTCAAATCTTCTTGTTTGTTATTAGAAGGTAGAGGGAAAGGGTATGTGAAGATGCATGACATCGTTAGGGATGTTGCCATTTCGATTTCGTTAAAAGAAGATGAGGGCTGCAAATCTTTGGTGAGAGCTGGAGTTAGACTGAAAGGTTTGCCATTGGAACAAAACTGGGAAGAACAGAAGAGGGTTTCTCTCATACGAAGTGGAATTGATAAACTGCCAGAAGGTATGCATTGTCCTAAATTACTTACATTGATGATTCCAGAAAATAAGCAGCTGACTAAAATACATGGTCGGTTTTTGAAAGCAACAAAAGACCTTAGGGTTTTAGATCTAAGCGGAACGGCTATCAGTAAGTTACCACCCTCGCTGTCAAACCTAGTCAATCTAAGGGTTCTTTGCTTGAGAGAGTGCATGTTTGAAGGGAGTTGTCTTTCAGCACTTGGGGGACTAAAGCAGCTTGAATCCCTCGATCTGTCATATAACAAATACTTACAAGAGCTACCATTTGAAATAGGAGAATTGGTTAATCTGCAGAGCTTGGACTTGACTATGACTAGCAGTCTTGTAATCTTTCCAAAGGGTGTTATATCAAAGTTGACTCGCTTGGAAGAATTGAAGATGTGGGACAGCTTCTGCAAGTGGGGAGTTGAAGGAAAAAATGCAAGAAACAACAGCAACAGCACTACTTTGGGTGAGGTGGCATCTTTGAAAGAGTTATCTTATTTAGACCTCCAGATTGTGGATGTGGAACGTTTACCACAACACTATCCTCAGATTAAGCATTGGGCAAAGTTGAAGAAATTTCGTTTCTGTGTATACCAATCAGGGTACGAAGGAATTGCATCCGAGTATGAAACTAAGTTCATCTCCAGTTCCTTGAGATGGATGCTGCTGGGTGGTTGTAGTGCTATCCCTCAGTGGGTTAGAATGCTTTTACCAGAAACTACCAGTTTACGATTATATGATTGTAAAGGTCTAAGGGCACTTGATGGTTGTGGAGGATTCGCAAGTTTGGAAGACCTTAAAATTCAAGAATGTGTTGATATAGAATTTCTTGTCAGTGCAAAGAAGACTCCTGAAAATACATTTCATAATTTACAGATATTGAAGTTAGTAGATCTTCCAAATCTAGAGAAAATCGTTGCTGAGGAAGAAGATGGTTTGCTTCTGGACACATTCTTTCACAATCTTAAGACGCTGGAAGTGTATGTGTGTGGATTAAAGCATCTACTCCCATCTAGTTTATTGCAAGGAATGAAGAATCTAACCAAAGTCAATGTCCAGTTTTGTGAAGGAATGGATCATGTGTTTGTTGGACCACCCATGGAAAAACAACACAATGATATTCTCACCAAACTCATGATCTTGAATCTTCGACATCTAAGAAGCATGAGAAGTATTTGTGAAATGGGGTTAGTGGTAAAGCTTCAAAGCCTCACTATTCTGACCGTTGAGGGTTGCCATGGCTTGAAGAAGAGCGTTATGTCGTCGATGCAGATGAAGGGCGGGCTCCCTAATCTTTTCAAGCTCAGCGTGAATAATTGTAAAGGAGTGGAGGAGATTATTTCAGATGTGGTGGATGATGAAGGTCTCCTACCTAAACTGACTCGTTTAACATTAACCTCGTTACCGAATTTGGAGGGCATCTGTGGAGGTGGAGAGGCTACTCACCGGCTAAAGCTGAATTGGCATTCATTGCAAGAAATTCATGTGCTGAAATGTCCCAAGCTTAAGAAGTTGCTGCCGCTGCAAGGTGGGACCCACGGCGCGCCGTCTGTACGAAAGATTACGGGAGAAAGGGAGTGGTGGAGGGGATTAGAATGGGATGGAGACGACACCATTATAACCTATTTCCATCCCTTGTTTACACCGGTATCATATCATAATAGTATATATTTAATGTATTTTCTTTTGGGGAAATAGTACTATGAGGACGAACTGAGTGGGCCCCATCGTGATGTGTGTCAAACATGAACCCCATCTGTCAGATATACCATTCCATGGTGGACCATGGGCTTAAAAATTAAGTCAATCCATGACTTGAATGGGCCGCTCTACATACAATAGTTGGGAAGGGTTATCCTCCCATTACAACATTCATAATCATTATTGGGCCTACCGAGATGTTTTTCATAAATCCAGTCCATCCATTGTGTGTATCCCACTTGGAGGAGATGTCATACACAGCTTCAGCCGCATCCAAAACTGATCAGGCCCCACCAAGTGATTTTATACGTTTTAGTCATGTCTTAATATGATTTTAGATGTTATGACCCACCTGAGTTCCATATACGGCTGACTTTTGGAATATCTCATAACCTAAAGGGGACCCTTTAAATTCACGGTGTTTATGTTCGACACACATCACAGTGGGGTCCACGCAGCTCGACGACCTCATAGTACCATTTCCCTTTCTTTTCAGGATTGTTAATTGCGCAAGCGTGTGGAGCCGTACATATCATACTGCAAGTATAAAGCACGTGTCGGATCTGAGCTTTCCATATGGACCTAAATGGTTAGGAATAATGTTATATCTTACCGAAACATCAGACAATCTCACTCTTCAGGTGTGCCACAAATCGTACAGAGTAAATTGATTGTTATCTTTTTCTGGCCGTTCATTTGTTTTGATTTCATGTGGCCCACTTGAGGTGTTAAACCGCCTGAATTTTATACCATAACATCTAAACAGTACAACACACTCAATGGAAAGTTCAGATCTCAAATATTTCTCCCATTATGACACAGACACCCGCATGTGGATTGTACGGTCCCCACGTGTGTGTGGAATTAGCCGACCTCCTTATTTTTATTATTTACGCTTTCTTTCTTCCTCTACTGCGTACTAATTACGAACTCTATTTTCCTGATGCTTCCAGACCTCAAACGCACAAAGAAACCCTCATCGTTTACAAAAAGCCGTTATCTGAACTTCCCTCATTACGCGCCACTCGATTTTAGTAAAATATTTGTTTTTGCATTGTGGTCCGCCTGAAGAGTGAAATAGCCCGATGGTTTAACCACATGATCTGATCTAATCAATGTCGTACGCGGCTGGATGTTTATGGCAGGAGATCTACGTACGTGCAAGCTTAGCAAACCTTGCCATCTCAATTTATGTCATTATATTATTATTATTTGGATTGGAATAGGATACATATTAGACAGCAGCTAATGTTTGAGTACTGATTTTTTTGTCAGTGGTAGTCGGATTCCTATCATTCACATTCAAAATTTGGATACCATCGAAGGCTATGGTGGATGATACACAGGTGTCAAGAACTACACGTGCCATACACGTGATACAATTTAAACTTTCTGAATTATGGGTCCCATTTTAGATGGATCATCAATCAAATATTATACTTGTTTGATTATTTAACGGTCAGATTTGTTCCAAGAAATGGAAGTGTAGTTTACAGTAACCCAAGGGGCCAGTTTTGAATATAGATGCAGAGGGACAGACGGTCATGCATCAGAATTGAGTCCTAACCGTTCAAACACAGTGCAGAGGTGGCGATGGTTACAGTCAAAGATGCGACTTCATGTTGATGCTGAGGAGAGAATCCAAGATCTAGATAGTTTCACAAGCTCATGGAAACCTCACCACCATGGAAAGTTGCCAACATGAGGAACGTATGATATCTGAAATTCCCAAAAGGTGTGCCATGGTGTTTATTTATTTTTTCACTGTAGCTTACATGAGGGTGAAACGGCCAGTTTATTTAGATTGGGCTCTTGATCAGCCAATCTAAGCTGCGCTAGATGTCTTTTGCGTATTTCCATTGGTTTAGGGTTCAAGTTTCAGCACAATTTGATTTCAAGTGAATGTGATCCGTTGAAAATAAGATGAACAATTCCAATCAAATCCAATTCAGATGTAGATGTGCATCGTCAGATTCAATCAGACCATCTGGTTGAGTTTGTTAAGATATCTACAATGACCAATTTTCAGGTCAAACCGACGTACAGTTAACGAGATATGGCTCGATCCATGTAAGGCTCTAATAATAATTTTAAAAAAACATCTTATTTCTAACAATCAAGTTGAGCGGGTTCAACCTGACTGACCTGACACTGGGTTGAGCTTGGGCAGGATGTATTGGGTTTGGTCTTGGGCTTGTGCCATACAAAAACTAATCTGATAAAACTTGGGTTAGGCTTGGGTTGAGGTCTCGGGTTGCTCGACCCAACCTAGACCTGATCAATATATAAATTCGTTATAAATTAATTATAATCGAGTGTGGATCTTCTATGTTGAAGGCATATGAAATTCCAACGTCATCAGGTTTCATTGTTCTCCTCATTTCTAATTTCTCAAGCTAACAAGATAAGTTGGATTTTTCTCTCCCAAATAGATTGCTTGATACACAATAAAACTTTTAAAGGAGTTTTTCCTATATTTTAGCTTGTTTGTTTAGGAAAAAAAAAAGGAACTTCTTTATAATAATTACGTGTATAATTAATAAAATTATAAGTACAAAACAAAAAAAGACGTGTATTTTAAGTATAATAGATTAATGTAATAATGAAAATATTAACATATATCTACCTGACCAACCCGACTGAGCCCGCTTGAGTTGGGCTTGGGTTGAGAATTTCCAATCTAAGATTGGATTGGATTAGGGTTAGGGTTGAGGTATAGGAACCTTAAATTGGGATAGGGTTGAGCACCACCTCACCCGACTTTCAGCCCTAATCCATACGATGTCCAGTTAGAATAGCCACATAAGTGTTATGTCAATGATATTCTAAGCTCTTCCATTGGAACTAATTGGTTTGATGGGCCCTAGGCTAAGTTAGGGGACTTTGATAGCTCAAGTTCTTTGCTCAAACATCTCCAAAATTATATAGATTGTTTACTAGACATTGTGTGTGTGTGTATATATATTCGAAAAAGGAGAGCTTGTCTTGCATAACAACGAAAGCCAAGGCTGTATAGAGTTAGAACTAATTCATGTCAAGCCATCAACAAAAAGAGAAGGCCCACCTATCCTGTAAGCAAATGAAGGAAAATACACCATGAGAGGATTATACCTCCTTGACGTAGTCCAAATCTACTCTATCTAAAAACATGTTATCCCTGATGGTAGAGGGCAGGGATTCCTTGGATCTGAAAATCGTCCCTACTTGGGACTTGCTCCCTAGCCTAGATAGACCATCCACCACCACGTTTGCTTTTCTAGGTGTACGGACGTTTGCTTCTCTAGGTGTACGGGAGATACGTACGTCTAAGATCATCAATCCTTCTCCTCCAATACCACAAAGCCCAGCATCTGCTTGCCTCCTTAGCAAGGGCCATAACCACCTTACTAGAGTCGCTGGATATCTCTACTCTCGAGTACCCAAAATGAGAATGATGTTGAATGCCATCCAGAATAGCCTTAAACTCCGCAATAGTGTTCATTGCTAAAACAATGAGTAATGGCTACGAACTGTAGGGGGTTTTGGCTATGAATACAAACTATAGCTATAATGCTCCGGCTGTATGGGCCCATCACAATGTATATATTTTATCTAAGCTGTCCATCCATTTTTGCTCCACATTTTAGGATATGAGAGTAAAAACAGGAGGCAGATCAACGCTCAAGTAGACCACACTATCGGAAACAGTGGAGATTAAGAACCTACCGTTAAAAATTTATTGGTAATGGCGTGGTTCATTTGGGCCTTCGATATGACTACTTTTTGGGATTATTTCCTAAAATTAATTGGCAAAATTAATGGACGGTGTAGATAAATTACATACATCACTATGGCCCCACAGAGCTCTCGGTAGGAGCTCTCGTCTATAGCTCCGTGCGGTGGGTGTAATAACCAATCTGCTCCCAAAAAGAGCCCGCGAGGTTTTATTTTCATTGTCGCGGGCTCTAGCCTTTCTCTACCCCTCTCTCTCTCTCTCTCTCTCTCTCTCTCTCTCTCTCTTTCTCTCTCTCTCCATCTCATGCTACAGAAATCTGAAAAGGAGATGGTTTCTCTATACAGTGAAGAAAGAATATCATGCTAACAGAATCTGCCGAAGCTCGACCAGCAACTCCTCCTCCGCTCTCCTTCTTACTTTGGTACTCTCTCTCTCTCTCTCTCTCTCTCTCTCTCTCTCTCTCTCTCTCTATCTGTTTATTAATTTTTCTTTCGCCTATGGAGGATTTGGGGGTTTGTGGATCTTAGGAATTGGGGAGTTGTGGATTTTGGAAATTGGGGAATTGGGGATTTTAGGAATTGGAGGATATTGGGGACTTTCATATTGAAGGAATTTGGAGAAATTAGGGATTCGTGATTTTCAGCTACCAAAATCTAATGTGGAATCTTGATCTAATGTGATTTGTTTCCTGAAAATAAATTCTTTACAGGTTGCCAAATGATCCCTTAGGGGTCGATTAGATGCCTGTAGGTTTGGATCTTCAGAGGTTGCTCAGGTGGCAGATCCTCAGGCAAAAGTCTATGCAATTCCTAAGGTGCTTGGATTCCCCTCTCCTCCCATATAGTAAGGAGTTGTTTGAATAACCATATTGTGGGAAGAACGAATATGATGTTTTTATCAATGTGCTGGAAGGGATGGGTAGATTCAAATAACCTCTCAGCTCTCTGATCATCTTCTCAAGAAATCAATGGGCTGTGGCAAGCCTGATGCAATTGATAGTGGAGGTATTACAGGATCCCGCACATCAGCGAATGTTTGTTTTGCTGAATTGCAGGATTTTGTGAGTGGGGCCATGGTTCAGTGGTCCAGGTCATTGATCTGATGCTCCCCAACATGATTGGGAGATCCCAGACCTTTGATCTTTGGACTGTTTTGTTTGTAGGCCACTGATTGAAGGGTTTGATTTTCCAATCCAGTAGATTTCTGAGGTGTCCTCATTGTCCATCTGATCAACATTCTGGAGCAACCAATGTTTGATCAATCTATTTCTTATTGGCAGGCATCAGTTCTGCAACAGGCTTCACACACACAACACCGACTTGAAGGGCTTGAAGCTAGAATCATGAAGTGCAATGGCTTACTCTTCTCAACTGATTCACTAGTAATGTAAAATGGTCTATTTCTTTCATCTTTCTTAATGTCACCACCTATTTTGATCCTCTTATGACATTGCAATTTTTATTTTCATTTTCTTGATATCTTCATTTCTCCAAGGATGTTTTGTTTTCTCATTCTTGCAATAACCACTGAAATGAGCCTGACATGTCGCATGTGCTGTCTTAAACATTGTCATGATCAGTCAGACCAACCACCTCCATTGTCAGCTATCAACCACTCATTTGACAGTGATCATTTTCTCTATCTACTGTCAACCACCCACATCAAATTAACTGGTGCAAAAAGATTCATTTCACAATGCACACATCCAACTGAAAAAAAAAAAAAACTGGCAAATGTCTTAATGGATGTGGAATAAAAGGTGTATTTGAAGTATGGCTTTATCGGTGTTGAGGGTCAAATATTGCATATTAAACCCCAGATATTGTCTGGATTTACGAATATAATGCTGTCTAATGGCTCGTTTTCTCATTCTTGTGTTGCAAGGTGATTTTATGAGCATGGATGGAAAAAGGATGTTAAAAGTTGAGATTTAACGATTTGATGACACCAAAGGCAAGGGACGGACTTCAAAAGACAAAAATTGATGTTATACACGGTCAGAAATCTGAGAAAACTAAGAAACTGAAGCTCAAGTGGCTTGAAACGCATCCAGAATGCAAGATCACATGGTTTCTGAGATCTGATCGGTCCGAAACTTTATACATGAGATAAGGGCCATAAATTAACCGTACATTTCAAATTTTAGCTGTAGATCACTATAAAAGTGCTCCAACTGACAGATCAGCTTATAAACCGTTGATTCTGGGCCTACCTGATATCTGGAATTGCCTCGAATTTGGTATCAACGCCTTAAATGAGGAGACCAATCAGATGGTTGGATCAGATTTTACAAAAACATCATAGTGGACCCCACTTTAGATTGAGTGTGCATAGTGCACATGTGCACTAGCCGTGCACGAGATTTCCCAAAAGTCGGTGACGTTTCCTTCTCCAATTCAAAAAAAAAAAAAAAAAAAAAAAGAAGCAAGTTTACGTGCCGCGTAACCAGCCGCTGGCCATTTTTGCGGACCTCTGTGGGACCCACACGTCACCCGTACGGAAAATCTGACCCGTTCACCGTGTAGAGGGGCTCGAATACTACAAAAATATGTTGACTCTTTTCATTCATGCGTACACACGTGTGCGTTACAGAGGCCACAAAAGGGCTGTCCTGCAACGTTCAAAACTGATCCTTTTGTGATTTCTTCTCTGAGCCACGTCAATGGACATTAAAAATCACTCATTCTTGATTAAAATTTCGTCCTGAATCCAATGGACGGGGTGGATTTTCCAGAAAATGCTTCTGTGGATCCCACCGATCACAACAGCGAAATGGTGCGAAAGGTTTCGCACATGCGCGAAAACTGACTTTTTCAGGCGGTTTTGGCCCACCATCTTTGATTATATGGCAGATCTGAACCGTCTATCATGTAGAGGACCCAAGAAAGTATTAAGGGACGGTGTTTCTTTAAAATTTGAGCGAGGAAAGTGGCGTGTTTCGAGGCACCGAATTTGGCTGCGAAAAAGCTTTCACTGGACATGCATAGCTTTTCAAATCCGATTCAAATCCGATTTTCACCACTCCAGCAGTTATATAAGGAGGTTTTGGACGTGGGGAGCATTCATTCAGGTCTTGGGAGGAAGATCAGAGCTTGGAGGTTGGACGTGAAGCACAAGAGGGAGAGAGAGTGGAGTTTTTTTTCTTTTTCTTTTTATTTTTCTTATGTTTATTTTATTTGAGGGACTTAGCCCATTCATGGCAGGCTAAACCTCTTAGCTAGGGCTAAGAGGTGAAGCTTGTAGTGAGATGGGAAATTATATGCTTTTAATTTAATTTTAATTTTTGAATTGAAGTTGGTTTTAGTCTGATTTTAATGGAAACATTTTTTGTCTTTAATGGTCTGTTGTGACTGAAATTATAATGGGTCTGCAATGGCTTTGAATATTTCCGTTCTCCTTTATGTTTATGATGTTAGGAAGCTCTGTTGTTCACCATAGTCTCCTGGGCATGGTTGAATGTCAATACCCTTCCTAGCCTTCATACATGTGATTGGTTGGTAATTGGTTTAATTTTGTTGTTTGCCATAGTCTCATGGGCATGGTTTGGTGATGGAATCCATTCTAATTCATAGACCTTTCATCTCTTTGAAAATTAGATCAACGGCAGTTCAGTAATTTTCATGATTTTTTATGCAAGAATAAGTTCTCCCTGATCTCTATAAGTGGATCCTCTGAATCCCTAGTTTCCTATTTCTGATTTCTTCTAAATTTTAGATAAATATTCCATCATTATTTCTTAAAATTCTATTTGATTTAGAGTGCATCTTAGTCTAGTTCTAGTTAGTTTTAGATAACGTACAGTTTCACTCCCTTGGGATTCGATCTCGGTCTTACCGAGTTTATTACTACATCACAACCCTGCACTTGGGGAGTGAACAAGTTTTTGGCGCCGTTGCCAGGGACTGACAGCTACGTTTTTCTGAAATTAATTAGTTTTAGGATTAGTTTAAGATTAGGATTTTTACTAACTTCAGTTTTAGGTTTAGATTTTCCTGATTTTTTTTAGGAATTAACCTAACTTTCCTGTTTTGTAGGATTCTAAGATAGAAACTTCTGATTTGGTGATATCTTCTTTATTCTTTATATTTTTAGAATTAGAGTTTTTAAAAAATTTCTAATCTTAGACTAACTGTTTTAGAAACTAACTTGTTTTGTTTTCTTCTGCAGGATCTTAACATAGGAACTTCTTATCTGGTAACACCCTTCTATCTTCTTCTCTTACTTTCTATATTGCTATAGGACTTTTTTTTTGTTTTAGGATTAGACTTAGAGTCAGGGTTCTACCATGGAATCATGGGTGCGTGCATACGCTGAGATGGATAGGAGATATTGGGGAATGCCCGAGGGTTGTGGAATTCAACGTATACCTCAAGATTTTTCTCCATCACAAACAGACATTGAGAACTGAGCAGAACGTTATCTTCCATCGGTTAATAGGGCTGTATACGATCGTAATTATGGGAATGAGGATTATTATCAGCCATCATATTCTCCCATGTATGATCAGTATGACCATAACCAGTGGAAACATCAAAGCTGGGAAGATGAACCAACAACATGTCATAAGGATTATCCTCTTGGATACCCTAACATTGAGATCCAACCAGAAACGATATAGGAAAATTCAATTCAGCATAACATGGAGTGGTTTGCGGAATTCAGAAAAGCAATGAAAGGACTCAATGCGCGCCTTGATAGGATAGAGAAGGCTCGGTCATCCCAGCCACGACCAAATCCAGAAATACAATGCAAGGAAAGTGATCCGCATTTACTTTTGAAAGAATCTGGAATTTGGAATGAGGAGTTGGATTCCGTTAATGAGCATGTGGTTCAATTTTTCGATGAGTTGATCTCGATGACTGTTCGAAAGAATGGTGAAGATACATGGGTGTCTTTTAAATATAATGATGATGACACACTTCAATCACATGACACACTAGATTCTAATGATGAAGAAGATGTTAGTTTATGCGAACCTCAACCCATTCTAGGTGAAGAATATGAGGAAAGTGATTCCATCCCAAGTGTGCACTGCACTGAATCAAAATATGATGAGTACTGGGATGACGATCCTGAATGTGTAACCACAATTCTCCTGGAATTAATCTCAAGTTTGGTCCAAGTCAATGATCAAGAAGTACGCGAAGAGAACGGTCATAATGAGATACTTCACTCATCCGACATGTCTGATCTAAAAGTAGGGGAGCTCCTTATAACCGACCCTTCTATCTCTTGTGAGATATGTTTAGACCACTCCCCTGAATTAAATGATGATATGATTCGGGAGATGGACGAGTTGCGCCCTACGACTCTGGAATTTGAAACCACCCAGTTGAGGCCACCATCTGAACTGTTGAATGTTGACGATTTAATGCCTCTTCTGAGTAATTTTAAAGAACAGAGTGATCATATCAATGCTTCGCATACTGACCCTCAAACTGTCTGTGCAGGGCTGGAGCAAGAGAGCATACATCCGTCCACTGTCAAGGATGATGGATTCCTTGGGCAGATTATCACGAGCTCCAAGGTGAAAAATAAGTCACTCTCAACTGAATGCCCCAACTCATTCGATGATTGCTTGGCACACTTTGCAGATTCAAATGATCCCATGATAAGAGACATAGTGAATGCCTTGCAAGACAACATCTCGGCAGTCAACACTGACCAAGAGAACCCTTACTCTGAAGCCCCTTCTTCCACAGATCCTAAATGTTTACTATTAGGGGAGGAGGAGCTGAAAATTGAACCGAAGTCTAAGACTTCAGAATGTGTTGAGACTACACCTCTTCCTGAAAATTTTTCTCAACTTGATCTATCTGTAGTCTCTGATTCACCATGGGATACTAACTTTGAAACTTTTTCTGACACAGGTGAATCATTTATACTTTGGATACCTCAGGCGGATCAACAACAAATTTTTAATGAGGTAAATAAGTTTCTCTAGAAAGTCAAGCTCCAGGGCATCCAAGCCAATTGCAAAAAGGGCTTTTGAATGATCCTGTTGAGAAACTTACTGAGAAACTTATCAAGATATTGGTCGGAAGAGGAACCTTGTGACATGATCAAGTTTCATAATCGATTCAATGTTTGTGGGTAACATTACTGCAAACCCTCACGAGACTACAACTCGTCCACTAGGGGTAACCTAGGGGTTTAAAGGCTTGTTGCATACGCTAAATGCAATCGAGAGCACCTGCGAAAGTGGTATAGGTAGGATTTTATTTTCGTTATTTTTATTTTTCTTTTTCAGATTTTATTTTCGTTATTTTTATTTTTCTTTTTCTCTCGTGCTAACCAGCTTCCATACTGTGATCTCGTGGAAAATCTCTCTTGATTCGTTATCCAGGTACTATCTTCACATCACTTTACTTTCGTTGTTCCATGTGCATTGCATGCTCATATCTTTTACATTGAGGACAATGTAGATTTTAGGTTGGGGGTGGGAGATTAGGTTTCCTAATCAGTATTTTCTTGGTCTTGAGCAAAAATTGTGAAAATTGTGAAAATTTTTAGTGAAAATTTTTAAAATTTGTTCAGAAAATTCTTGTGAATTCGAAGTGATTTTGACAGATATCCCTAATTTATATTTTCAAGATACGTGATGTTGGTAATTTCGGACTCTGGGATTCAGTATCTGTTAAATTTCGCAGTTAAGATCGAGTTATTAATCCATGATTAGAAGTTGTAAACATTGATTGAATCATGATTTCAGGACACGTCTTGTTTACACATTAAGATTTCAGTTCCATATCGAAGGATTAGCTTGGTAATCACTAAGCACGAAAGGAACCAGCCTGAAATATCTTGCCATCATGGTATAAAAATTGGAAAGGTTGGATAATTAATCTTCACCATAGGTTTGCTCCCTATAGGTGTAGAGTTAATTCCCCATGAATGATATGTGAAAAAGAGTCAGGTGTACGATCTTCATCATAGGTTTGCTCCCTATAGGTGAGGATTTGATTCCCCTTCCTTGGCATTACTTTGAATAGAAAAATCACAAGTTAATAGGTTAATCTATGAGGCTAGGTTTGGATTAGGTTTTGGTTGTCATGAATTTTCTTGTTGGTTACCAATGATATCATGAAATTGACGATTGGATCTCTTAATGATGATAAGCCGAGATTACACTATACATCCATGGATCTCAATGTTTAAAATTTTTCTAATTGATGGATTAATACTTTACATTTGATTATGAAGTCTACCGTGCGCTTGAGCTCATGAGAAATTAATTTCCAACATTCATGAATTTTAAATTTCTTATATCTGAATCGTTTTTCAAGAAATCACTCGAGTTCATTCTCAACTTATTTTTCGCATACTTTGCTCGGGACTAGCAAAATGCTGGTTGGGGGTTCTGTTGAGGGTCAAATATTACATATTAGACCCCAAATATTGTCTGAATTTACAAATATAATGCTGTCTAATGGCTCGTTTTCTCATTCTTATGTTGCAAGGTGATTTTATGAGCATGGATGGAAAAAGGATGTTAAAAGTTGAGATTTAACGATCTGATGACACCAAAGGCAAGGGATGGACTTCAAAAGACCAAGATTGACGGATATACACGGTCAGAAATCCGAGAAAACTAAGAAACTGAAGCTCAAGTGGCTTGAAATGCATCCAGAATGCAAGATCACATAGTTTCTGAGATTTGATCGGTCCGAAACTTTACACATGAGATAAGGGCTATAAATTAACTGTACATTTCAAATTTCAGCTCTTGGATCACTATAAAAGTGCTCCAACTGACAGATCAGCTTATAAACCGTCGATTCTGGGCCTACTGATATCTGGAATTGCCTCGAATTTGGTATCAACGCCTTAAATGAGGAGACCAATCAGATGGTTGGATCAGATTTCGCAAAAACTTCATAGTGGACCCCACTTTAGATTGAGTGTGCATAGTGCACATGTGCACTAGCCGTGCACGAGATTTCCCAAAAGTCGGTGACGTTTCCTTCTCCAATTCAAAAAAAAAAAAAAAAAAAAGAAGCAAGTTTACGTGCCGTGTAACCAGCCGCTGGCCATTTTTGCAGACCTCTGTAGGACCCACACGTCACCCGTACGGAAAATCTGACCCGTTCACCGTGTAGAGGGGCTCGAATACTACAAAAACATGTTGACTCTTTTCATTCATGCGTACACACGTGTGCGTTACAGAGGCCACAAAAGGGCTGTCCTGCAACGTTCAAAACTGATCCTTTTGTGATTTCTTCTCTGAGCCACGTCAATGGACATTAAAAATTACTTATTCTTGATTAAAATTTCGTCCTGAATCCAATGGACGGGGTGGATTTTCCAGAAAATGCTTCTGTGGATCCCACCGATCACAACAGCGAAATGGTGCGAAAGGTTTCGCACATGCGCGAAAACTGACTTTTTCAGGCGGTTTTGGCCCACCATCTTTGATCATATGACAGATCTGAACCGTCTATCATGTAGAGGACCCAAGAAAGTACTAAGGGACGGTGTTTCTTTAAAATTTGAGCGAGGAAAGTGGCGTGTTTCGAGGCACCGAACTTGGCTGCGAAAAAGCTTTCACTGGACATGCATAGCTTTTCAAATCCGATTCAAATCCGATTTTCACCACTCCAGCAGTTATATAAGGAGGTTTTGGACGTGGGGAGCATTCATTCAGGTCTTGGGAGGAAGATCAGAGCTTGGAGGTTGGACGTGAAGCACAAGAGGGAGAGAGAGTGGAGTTTTTTTTCTTTTTCTTTTTATTTTTCTTATGTTTATTTTATTTGAGGGACTTAGCCCATTCATGGCAGGCTAAACCTCTTGGCTAGGGCTAAGAGGTGAAGCTTGTAGTGAGATGGAAAATTATATGCTTTTAATTTAATTTTAATTTTTGAATTGAAGTTGGTTTTAGTCTGATTTTAATGGAAATATTTTTGGTCTTTAATGGTCTGTTGTGACTGAAATTATAATGGGTCTGCAATGGCTTTGAATATTTCTGTTCTCCTTTATGTTTATGATGTCAGGAAGCTCTGTTGTTCACCATAGTCTCCTGGGCATGGTTGGATGTCAGTACCCTTCCTAGCCTTCATACATGTGATTGGTTGGTAATTGGTTTAATTCTGTTGTTTGCCATAGTCTCTTGGGCATGGTTTGGTGATGGAATCCATTCTAATTCATACACCTTTCATCTCTTTGAAAACTAGATCAACGGCAGTTCAGTAATTTCCATGATTTTTGATGCAAGCATAAGTTCTCCCTGATCTCTATAAGTGGATCCTCTGAATCCCTAGTTTCCTATTTCTGATTTCTTCTAAATTTTAGATAAATATTCCATCATTATTTCTTAAAATTCTATTTGATTTAGAGTGCATCTTAGTCTAGTTTTAGTTAGTTTTAGATAACGTACAGTTTCACTCCCTTGGGATTCGATCTTGGTCTTACCGAGTTTATTACTACATCACAACCCTGCACTTAGGGAGTGAACAATCGGGTAACCAGAACCGACGTTACCTAAGAAGTAAATGTAGAAAAGGTTCCTGAAAGGCTTTTCATTTGATTATTATATGTGCCACAATCTCTGTCAATTTACAGAAATTCAAGTGTCGCGTACTATTTTTTTGTCTTTGCCATGTAGTTCCACCTACAATCTGCAGACAATTTTGATTGGTTAAGTGGAATTAATATTAATATAAAGAAAGAAAGAAAGGAAGATAACAAGTCTGTTTGGATCAACCCCAGAATGAGAACGTTGGGAAATGACTACATTTTCTTAGGTAGAGGCATTTGGAGCACTTCGAAAAATGTGGATGTTGGGATGCACTAAGCACTCACTGTCTGCAGAAATAACCACAACATGAATACAATAGTAATGGGTTTATTGTTGCATTCTCATTCCAAACTAGATGAATGGGTCTTCCTGTATTTTAAGGAATTGCAAATAGCACCTTAGTGCCTTGTTCCAAAAAAACACAGATTCAAATGGTTTTGAGTACCTAAAGTGTCCAGAAATTGAAATCGATGTAAGACATTTGATATCGCCAGACAGGTTTTGGGATGTCCTTTGGGAGTCTAAAATACCCAAAAACCAACATGAAAATTCCCTGATCCATGTTCAAAACACAAAATTATTGTCAGCCCATCTGATGCACTTGGTGACTTTAACTTAAACACAGAGAAACAAATATGGTGATATATACATGAGGTTGTTGAAGTTTAAGAAACAGAGGTCTTAGAATTTTTTTGAATGACTATAAAGGTATTTAAATTCAGTTTTTCATATAAATATCTCGAATCATAATCATAATCATAATCATAAAAGTTTTTTAAAATTTTAGTTGGTTGTCCAAATGATTCTTGAACTTTTATTGAAAATGATACTCTTGTCATTCAATATTCAAAACCTTTGCCCGAACTCTAGATTTTTTTATCCAGTAGCTCAGTCAGGTCAATGGTGAGCTCACCAAGTTCATAAAAGAATCAGAAATTGGAAGGGAGTCAATCAGAGAATTTATTAAATTTTTTTTTTTCATCATAAATTGATACTGAGTTTAAACCAGCCATTACATTCTCTGGCACATATATTTTTAATTGTGGAAAACAATCTTAGAATCTCCATTGTTGGAGATGTAATTACTGTGTATATGTAGTTTCTCTTTCACTTGTGAATTTATTTCTCTACCTAGTTTTAAAACTAATGAGTTCTTCGTACTCATTTCATTTAGCATCTCTTGGTATCATCAGATTTTGCCTCCATCAGCCCATGCAGTAACATCTACTGTATCAAAGTTTTTGCTGAAATGGTTGTTTCAGTATGAACACAAGCACAGACAGTGGTCGGCTGCTATCTCTTTGGGATTGATATCAAGTTGTTTACATGCAACGGATTCAAGACAAATTCCAAATCATCATCAGACTTCTTGAGGTATATACTGGTTCATGCATACATACAAATGCCAACATTATTGTCATCATTATCATTGATATCACCCAACTGTGTATGGTTGCTTGACTTGTTCTTAATGATACTATTGATTTCTCAAACCTTATACGGTGAGACAATTTAGCAAGCTCCACTTTTTCTCAAATTGAATTTGAAACCTTCAGTCTACAGAAAAGGAGGCAACCAAATTATTGTAATTCTAATGATGTTTCCATAAGGTTCACAACAATGGAGAGGAAAAATCTCTAAGCATGTTAAATACAATTAGAGAATCCTATTGAAGAAGTTATATCTGCTAACTTTCCACATTCATTCCTTAGGAACCTTCAGTTATCAAATGTTGAGATTATATTACCCTATGTAAATGATCTTCTCTCATCTTAAAATCAAAGCTTATTATTTGAATCATGGGGATTGAACCAGGAGTACTTAAACCTTATTTGTTTTCGCAGCACATGAAGAACTATGATTTATTTCTAAAGAAGGTATATCCAAGTGGATGAATCATGACAACCTTCTTTTTGTGGAACATATATGCCATAAAACCATGACTTATGAGTACGAGGTTTACTCCCAAGTCATCCATCAAGCTCTAGGCTTAAACGTCACCATTGCATAGTTTTAGTTTTTATCCTGAATTTGATTATTTTTTTCATAATTCATTCAAAGTTTTTGTTAGCAAATTACTGTGCTTTGTGTTTGTGCCCCCAATTTGAACTTATTGTGAATAGATATATCACATGTTAAAATCTTATTGACCTCCTTTGCATGCATCTTTTACAGCTTGTATATGACAATGATTGGTATACGGATTCCATATTCCTTCTGGGACATTCATCATGACATCGGCCTCACTTCTATATTTCCAGGTTAGACCACATAGCTCTATTACAAGTATTTAGTACGTTTCTTGAGTGGCACGATAATTTTGTTATGTATTCCTATTCCTTGGCATGTTTACAAGTATTTTATGCTATTTTTTGTAATCCATCTTTGGGTAATGTATTAGGCAGGTAAGAAATATTCTTCTCTATATGATTGATATTCTTTAGTTAAAATTAGAAAGAAGAAGTATTTCCATTGCTTTTATCTCAGGTAAGTGTTGCAAAACCTCTAGGTTAAAAAATTCATTTAATTTCTCTCTTTTTTTTTCATCCCCCAAGGGGTGGGGACCACTACTCATGATATCGGACAACCCATTTCACATGTGCAAATGCACAACAAAATGTTGCGTATTCCTCCAATGCGTGGAAGGACCAATCCAATCCTCATGTTAGCCACACCATGCATTGAGTTAGACCAATGGTTTCAAAGGTCTAGCTTGCCTGACAAAATGTCAGCTGACTGCTGCTCCCGAAGGCGGAGTTCCAGTATTTTCCAACTATCAGAAATCTCCCATGCCACTCCCAATCAGCTTAGCAGATAGAATGCAGTAATTTTGGCATGTGGGTCTGGTATGGAATTATTGTGAGTGGGCGGCTCATGAGCGCCTACAATGACTGGTATTCCAGAAACTTAAGGTTTGTACAGACACTTTAGTGGGGTTACATAGCTTCATGTATGTAGAGTAATTTGTGTAAATATAATTGTATTTTAGCAGTTTTATATCCTTGCATTATTTCCTGCAAGAATATGATACCACATATTAATTCCATTACCCTCTTCCATTCCTTTACAGTCATTATACGTGCCATGCATTTCCAAGTACCAAACAAGCAACAAAGTTCTAACAGACTTTTCTTTTTGTCATGCAGAAGACAGGAGCATCTACCAGAAGTTTCAGCTACATATTATTCTTTCCTCCATCTTTTACAAATGATCAATTTCCTGACATAAATGCAGTGTGGTTTTGGATATGATAAGGTATGTGCTAGAGAGTGGGTTTTACATTTGTCTCCAACAATGTATCGTCTTCATTTTTTTCTTTTTTTGAAGGATTGATGGACAAAGTCAGTGGCAGGATTGTAGGAGGGGAATTCAGGAAAAAGGCATCACTGGGTGTCATGGGCTTGAATTTGTTATATGAAAATTTGAAATTTGCCAAGCACACATGTGTGTTCAATATAGCTCATTTAAGAGCCACATCTAGCCAGTGTTCGAGTTGTTGGTATCGCTACGAGTTTCACTAGCCAGAGATAAAGATATAATATCGTTATCGCCAATAACCGGAAATGTAAGGAAAAAGGAGGAAACATGGAGAAAATGGTGGAATTTTTCAGTGAAACTTCAGGACATGCCTAAATACACATATTTACATATTCAGGAATGAAAAAATTACTAAAAGAATGCATTAAATTAGAAGTTTCCATTTAATAGGGGCCAAAAGACATGCGTTGTCGTAAGAAATCACTCAAATAGTAACCAAAATGAATTTATATAATACAAATGCAAGCTTACAACAATTAAGACATGCAAAAGTAAATGAATTTTTTTTAAAAAAATACACATTTCTGGCCATGAATTAAAAAAAAAGATAGGGTTCTCCCGTTTGAAAGTTTGGGAAATTATGGTCCATTCGTGATGGGTAACGAGATTAATGGCTTGATAAAACCAACCGTACGATCTGGACCCCACTGTAAAAAATAGTGGGGACAGTGACATCCACCGTTCAAAACTTCTTAGGGACCACAATAGTTTCCAATGAAGCTGATATTTTTGTTTTCACTTCATCTATCTCTATGTTACTTATGAATAGGATGGATCTCAAAAATACATCACTATGGGCCCTATAAATGTTTCAACGGTGGGTGTGACGGCTCCCACGTTTTTTTATCGTGGATCCACTTGAAATTTCTCAGATCAAGACTTACAACGAGCTCACCAAGTGGAAGGACGGTTTGGGTATAACTCATACCTCATGATGGGACCCACAGAACTTGTGACGTCACACGGTGGTAATTAAATTACTACCATTGAAAAATTCTTAAGGACCACAAAAGTTTTAGATCAAGATTATATTTGTTTTTTCACTCCATCCAGGTGTATACGACCATATCAACGGTGGGCGTCCTTAGCATCATTGCTTCCTTAAGCTTTGGATACGGTTCATTTTTGGCAACGTGTCTTAAAATGAAATCACAAAACAGATGGACGGGGAGGATTTCTCACAAACATCACAGTGGGCCCCACCCCCACCTGAGTTTTCAACGCAAGAACGGGAAAAGCTTTCGCAGGAAATCCGCGTCCCTGATCCATGTCCATCCACTGCGGAAACGGATTTGGTACTCCCCCTACCACCAGACAATGGTTGGTGGTCAGTGCTCTGTGGGCCCCACCACGAGGTATGTGTTTCATCCATATTGTCCATCTATTTTTATAGATCATTTTACGATATGAGAAAAAAAAACACGTATATCCCAATCTCAATTGGACCACATTATAGGAAGCAATGTTGAATGAATTTTGACCATTAAAAACTTTTGGGGGGCCATAAAGGTTTTGGAACAACCTGATCTTTTTTCCCTTCATCTGGTTTTGTATGACCTAAGTAACAGATTGGATTTGATGCAGGACAATCAACCACTTACTCTAAAAGCTCGAACTATTAGAGTATGGCGAATTAATCTCTTTACCTCATAGCCCAGGCCCCACATCTCATGGGTTAGGACCTCGGCTGAACCCGCTTCGTGGGCCCCAAATCACATGGGCTGCCCACCCTAAGTGTGTCCTCGCATCTCACGGGCTACCTCACTCGATCCTGGTGTGAAATGCGCATTAATCACCCCTGGTAAGGAGTCTCGAACACGAGACCTCCCTCATGGGCCTCAAATCGCATGGGTCACTCACCCAAGTGTGCCCCTGCATCCAACAGGCGACCCCACTCGAGCCCAGTATGAAAATGCCCCTGCATTAATCACCCCCGGTGAGGAGTCTCGAACACGAGACCTCCGGCTTTGATACCAATTTGATGTAAGACAATCAACCACTTGCTCTAAAAGCTCGAACTATTAAAGTATAGCGAATTAATCCCTTTATCTCATAGCCCAAGTCCCACATCTCATGGGTTAGGACCTCGACCGAACCCCCTTCGTGGGCCCCAAATCACATGGGCCGCCCACCCCGAGTGTGTCCCTGCATCCCACGAGCTACTCCACTCGAGCCCGGTGTGAAAATGCCCCTGCATTAGGATGTCAAATAAACAGTACAGTGGGGCCTTAGGAGGATTTAAATGGTGGATATCCATTCACTACTGTTTTCCCGTGGTGTGGTCCACCTGAGTTTTAGATCTACCTCATTTTTGTATCAAGCTCTAAAATGATATTTAAAAATTAATGGACAACATGGATACAACAGATGCATCATGGTGGGGCCCATGGAGCACCGACATGCACCGTCAAAGCGCCAAAGCACGCCCGATGGAAGCCGATTGCGTACTGAGTAACTCGGTACGCAAAGCGTACTGGGTAGTGTACCGAGTAAACTTTGTGGGGTCCATCATGATTTATGTATTTTATCCACTCCGTCCATCCATTTTAACAGATAATTTTAGGTCTTGAGCCTAAAAATGAAGTATATCCAAACCTCAAGTGGACCACACCCTAGGAAACAGTATGAATTGAACATCTACCGTTGAAAATTTCTTGGGGGCCACAGAAGTTTTGGATCAAACTTTTATTTGTGTTTTCCCTTCATCCATGTCTGTGTGATCTTATGAACAGGTTGGATGAGAAATAAACATCATTGTGGCCCCTAGAAAGGTTTTAATGGTGGAAGTCATTATTCTAACTGTTTCCAATGATATGGTCCACTTGATCTTTTGGTATGCTTAAATTTTGGTCTCAACCCCTAAAATAAGATGGAAAAAAGGATGGATCGCATGGATAGACCAAATCCATTCGCAGTGGGCCCAACAGAGTTTACTCAGTACGATAAGAGCGTACTGAGTAACTAAATACGCAATCCGATTTTACGCCCGATCCCCAATTTTGTTAAAACCCTGAAAATCCCTCTCCCCATCCAAAATTTTCAAAAATTCATCTCCTTCCCACAAATTTCTTCGAATTTTCAACTCGAAAATCCCTCTCATTCATCTCAATTTTTTTTTATAAAAAAACCTCTATTTTCCAACAAGATCTCGACCCGCAAGCCGATACTTTTCTGGAGAAGTTGCCAGAGGATTTTTCGACAGAAAAATATATTTTTTTGGGGTAGAATCTTACTCAGGGTGTCTCATATCGGTTACGTATCGGCCGATACGTAACGGTAACGGTGGGGTTTGTTCCCTCCCTCCCCCTGATTTTGTGACCGTAATGACCGTTACGGGGCGGTTACGCCCGTTACGGACTCATAAAGGCTGTTACAGGCCAAAAAAAAAGAGAAAAAATTCCTCTCTTTCCCTCTCTCTGCTGTCATTTTCGTCTAAAATCGGAAGCCCTCTCTCTCCCATCTTTTTCGTCTGAAATCGGAAGCCGATTGACTGTCTTTCCCTCTTTAGATTTTTGGTTTCCCTCTCTTTGCCGTCTTTTTCATCTGAAATCGGAAGCCCTCTCTCTCCCGTCTTTTTCGTCTGAAATTGGAAGCCGATTGACTGGTGTACCACACACCAGCTATAGCTATGTAGCTACTGTAGGTACATGTCATGCTAAAATGAGCACTGACACTCCTCGAGCTCTGAGTTGTACGAACGGTTCAAAGGAGATCAAAGTTACATGGGCTCCACAGTGATGTATTTGTTATATCTACACCGTTCATCTATTTTTAGATATTATTTTATAGCATTATCCAAAAAAAGAATCATATCCAAAGATCTTATGGACCACACCAAAAATAGCAGCGGAGATGATGATTTTCACTGTTAAACAATTCGTAGGCTCATCATAACGTTTATTTTCCATCCAATCTGTTCATAAGGTCAAAAAGACCTGAATGAAGAGGAAAAACAAATTTCATATTGATCCAAAACTTCTGTGATCCCAAAATGGGTTACAATAGTAGATGTTCAATCCCCCACTGCTTTTTGCAGTGTGGTCCACTTGATAATTAGATCTATATTATTTTTAGTGTCAAGCCTTAAGACGAGCTCATCAAATGAATGGATGGTTTAGATATAATACATACGTCATGATCAGACCCACAGGACTTACTGACGTTAATACAAGTATGTCATTGAGGTACACAACGTAATCCGCTTTCAAAGAAATGTGCGTGGTAGGCTTTTGTACACGTGTTGCGTGGCCCCACCATGATGTATATATTTTATCCATGCCGTCCATCCATTTTGCCACATCATTTTAGGTCATGATCCAAAAATTAGTAAGATCCAAATCTCAGGTGGACCACACCATAGGAAACAGTGGTTATAGAATGCTCACCATTAAAACTTTCTTAGGGTCTACTGTAATGTTTATTTTTCATCTAAGCTGTTAATTGGGTCACATTGACGTGGATGAAGGGAAAACACACATGTCAGCTTGATTTATAACTTTTGTAGCCCCTAATAAATTTTTAATGGCAGACGTTTAATTATTGTTGTTTCTTATGATGCAGTTCGCCTGAGCTTTGGATCTGCCTCATTTTTGGGCTCATGCCCTAAAATTATTTGGTAAAATGGATGGATGGTGTGGATATAATGCATTCATCACGGGGTGGGGTCCAAAAAACTTTGACGCTCGTGTGCTACACTTCACAATTCGGGTCCCGCCTAATTCAGGCTCTTAAAAAAATAGTACACGAGACATGTATTAACTTAAAATTTACCAATTAAATTATGGACTATAATTGCTAATTCACCATGCCAAAATTAAATTGTTTGAATAGTTTTAATTGTTAATTTGTAGACGCTTATTTTTTAAAATAAGGCCTTTTGATTTTTTTCATGATTCACTATCCAATAAATGTCCACCAATTCATAAGTGGGATAATGTCAATAAATTGCATGAATTTGAGACTGATATGGGCTATGGATTGGTCCTCCAAGTCAACCACAAATTGGCAACGCCATCTACCTGAATTTAATTTCATTTTTTTAAAGAACTATTGGGAGAAATGATATCAAATTGTTAAGTATATAAATTAGATATTTATAAAATTAAATATATGAATTTTGTAGTCAAATTCAAGTTATCTGGTTTATAAATTCATCAGACAGTCCGATGTAACTTCTCACCAAAGAGTGGACTGTTACACCACCATAAACATGTTCCAATTTATAAATGAATGCATATTTGGAATGCTTAGAATATTCTGGATTTAATCCATAATTTTTTGGCAAAAAAAATAAAAATTGAACCGTTACGGGCCGTTACGCCCTCGTATCGTCATTACACCCCAATATCGGTATCAGAGGGCACCGTTATGCCAACTAATACCAATACGGGATACCTTGATCTTAACATAAAGTTGCGAAAAACAGGTATTTTTTTTTTGATTTCGACGATTTTATCGTCGACAACATCTCCCTTTTATCAATAAAGGTGGGTTGTTGGCTATAGTTTCCACCCGTGGTTGGTGGGAACAGTGAAATATTGGCGACATTTTGAAAATTCGATATTATTGGCGAGATTATCAGTGATACTTGGCACCGAAATGAATAAATGTGGTTTCGGTATTGCTGAGCCAGCGATACTGATATTATCGGCGACAATTTGATATTGTCGCCGATAATTTGAACACTACATCCAGCATGGCATGATACATCTGATATCCAATCCATTCATCAGAATAGCAACAGTATAGTGATGTTGTAGCCCAGGATTCAGGGTGACCCACTAGCGAGGTGGGCCACAGTTTGCAAAACAAATGCGTGGCTCTCAAAACTTCGTCTGAGGTTTTCCCTTTCAAATTTAATCAGATGCATGTGGGTTCACGTTCACTTATTGTTAGTGCATCTTCGACTAAACACTAATGCAGGGACATTTTCTCACCAGGCTTGAGTGGGGTAGCCCGTGGGATGTGGGGACACACTCGATGTGGGTGACCCATGTGATTTGGGGCCCACGAGGGAGGTCTCGTGTTCAAGACTCCTCATCGGGGGTGATTAATGCACATTTCACAACGGGCTCGAGTGGTGTAGCCTGTGGGATGCAGGGAGACACTCGAGGTGGGCGGCCTGTGTGAGGCGGTACCCATGTGATTTGGGACCCACGAAGGGGGTTCGACCGAGGTCCTAACCCATGCGATGTGGGGCCTGGGCTACGCGTTAAAGGGATTAATTCACCATACTCTAATAGCTCGAGCTTTTAGAGAAAGTGGTTAATTGTCCTGCATCAAATTGGTATCAGTGTGGGAGGTCTCGTGTTCGAGACTTCTCACCGAGGGTGATTAATGTAGGGGCATTTTCGCACCGGGCTCGAGTGGGATAGCCCGTGGGATGTGAGGACACACTCAGGCTGGGTGACCCATGTGATTTGGGGCCTACGGGGGAGGTCTCGTGTTCGAGACTCCTCACTGGGGGTGATTAATACGCATTTCACACTGGGCTCGAGTGGGGTAGCCTGTGGGATGCGGGGACACACTCGCGGTGGGCGGCTAATGTGAGGTGGTACCCTTGTAATTTGGGGCCTACGAGGGGGGTTCAACTGAGGTCCTAACCTATGCAATGTGGGGCCTGAGCTATGCAATGGAGGGATTAATTCGCCATACTCTAACAGTTCAAGCTTTTAGAGCATGTGGTTAATTGTCCTGCATCAGACACTCTGAAAATTCTGAATTGTTGACTTTCTAATCTCCAATGCACTGTAAAATGTATGGCCTGCTTCATGAATCCCTGCAACATCCAATGTAAAATTCTACAGTCCATATCCCTTATAGTTGTCTAGTAGTTCCACATGGTCTTGAAGGTGGATAGAACTGTTGTATCTGCCCAACTGCTGCTATATATTTTGAGTGATTTCAACTTCCGCTGTTTTTTTTTTTTTTTTTTCTTGGATGAAAAGTTTATTTATTTATTTTTATTTTTTTACGATTTTCCGTTGCTAATGCATTTAAAAGATAATTCCAAAGAACTATGGGTCCATTTATACATTGAAGGATGTTATTATTCAATAACACACTTACCTTGATTATACAAACCGTATAATGAAGTAAATTCCAAAGAACTATGGGTCCATTTATGCAAATTGAAAACCTGTACATGCCATATAAATTCTGTTTGAGCATTGTTAACTAGCTCCTTTTTTGTTACTGGATTGCTTTCTATGGTTAGTTGATTTATTTGGCAAACAGAACATTTAAACACCATAAATTCATCAAGGAATGGAAATGGAACTCAAACAAATGAGATCGAGAAGGGGCCTAGCAGCACATGTGCTATCCTTGTACAGTTGTAGGAAAGCGAGCAAAGGGCAGCTGGTGGTTGAACTAAAAATCAGGCCGGCCTGCTTATCAGGTGAGCGACAAGCTTACATTGAATGTCAATCAATAGTTATTTTCTTTGCAAACTTTTCATTTTTGTGCTACAAATGTGGTGCAACCATTGTAATTGGAGTGTTTGCCATCCAGGTTACAACTTAACAAATTTTGAATGTCTATAAATCTATGGTTGTCTTAATGTAGGGGCATTTTCACACTGGGCTAGAGTGGGGTCGCCTGTGGGATGTAGGGGCACACTCGGGGTGGGTGACCCATGCGATTTGGGGCCCACGGGGGAGGTCTCGTATTCGAGACTCTTTACTAGAGGTGATTAATGCGCATTTCACACCGAGCTCGAGTGGGGTAGCCCGTGGGATGTGGGGACACACTCGGGGTGGGTGGCCCATGTGTTTTGGGGCCCACGAAGGGGGTTCGGCCGAGGTCCTAACCCATAAGATGTGGGGCCCGAGCTATGAGATAAAGGGATTAATTCGCTATACTGTAACAGTTCGAGCTTTTAGAGCAGATGGTTAATTGTCCTGCATCAAATTGGTATCAGAATGGGAAGTCTCGTGTTCGAGACTTCTCATCGGGAGTGATTAATGCAAGGGCATTTTCACACTGGGCTGGAGTGGTGTCGCTTGTGGGACGCAGGGGCACACCCAGGGTGGGTGACCCATGCGATTTGGGGCCCATGGGGGAGGTCTCGTGTTCGAGACTCCTTACCAGGGGTGATTAATGCGCATTTCACACCGTGCTCGAGTGGGGTAGACCGTGGGATGTGGGGACACTCGGGGTGGGTGGCCCATGTGATTTGCGGCTCACGAAGGGGGTTCGGCCGAGGTCCTAACCCATGAGATGTGGGGCCTGGGCTATGAGATAAAGGAATTAATTCCCTATACTCTAACAGTTCGAGCTTTTAGAATAAGTGGTTAATTGTCCTGCATCATGTCTCCATTTACAGAGGGGATGCGAGAAGGAGAAAGGCGACGATTGGCACAAGGTTGCACACATCTCAGACATTCAGATTGAATGGCCGCCTGATTTTAAGCACCACTTCTTGCTCAACCTTATCAACATGACGAGTTTCGATTTGAGTTAGTGAGTTTTAGAACTATGCCATCCATAGTTGTGTTTGTTTTATCATTTTTCTTCAATTTTGTTTCAAAACAATGGATCCTTGAAAATTTTCTTGGAGCGAAATCGTTTTTAAAGTATGGTAGATGTTAGCTAAGCTTGAAAACTAGTTATAGCATTCAACTGAGACACTAATTCCATTCTCCAACCTAAAGATGATCATAGTAGTTATACCAGATTATTTTTTTTTGCCTTCACAAGGACTTTTTGTTATTTTGGCATGTAAGAATTAACCATGTTCACTGCACAAAAATTTGTCTAAGTGGAACAGTAGCCTGTGATCTAAACTGCTCATCTGGTGGGGCACTCACAATGAGCTGAGTTAGAAAAAATCCCAGTGAACAGACAATCTTAACTGTCTGAATCATAGACCATGGAAAATAAGAGTAAACAATCAGCGTCAATTAGCAAAAAGAAAAAGAAGATGGGTAGGAATAGGATCATCCAATCCATGTGACTTTTGAAAAGTCGTCGAGCCATAGTGCGATATATGTTCACTCCCCAAGTGCAGGGTTGTGATGTAGTAATAACTCGGTAAGACCGAGGTCGAATCCCAAGGGACTGAAACTTTTACGTTATCTAAAATCAATTAGAAATAGAACTAGGCTAAGATGAAATCTAAACTAAATGTAATTTGAGGAATAATTGTAAACTATTAATCTAAAACTTATAGAAATCAGAGGAAAGGAAACTAGGGATTCAGAGGATCCACTTGTAGAGATCAGGGAGATCTTATGCCTGTTTCATGAATCATGGAATTTACTGAACTGTCATTGATCTAGTTTTCAAAGAGATGAAAGGAAGATGAATTAGAATGGATTCCATGATTCATGAAACAGGCATAAGATCTCCCTGATCTCTACAAGTGGATCCTCTGAATCCCTAGTTTTCTTTCCTCTGATTTCTATAAGTTTTAGATTAATAGTTTACAATTATTCCTCAAATTACATTCAGTTTAGATTTCATCTTAGCCTAGTTCTATTTCTAATTGATTTTAGATAACGTACAAGTTTCAGTCCCTTGGGATTCGACCTCGGTTTTACCGAGTTATTACTACATCACAACCCTGCACTTGGGGAGTGAACAAGTTTTTGGCGCAGTTGCCGGGGACTGTCGGCTACGTTTTTCTGAAATTAATTAGTTTTAGGATTAGTTTAGGATTAGATTTTCTTTTTAGAAAATTTTAATTCTAGGTTTAGAAGCTTAGTTATTTTCCTTATTAGAAATTTTTTCTAACTTTAGAAACTTGCTATTCTTCCTTCTATCTGATTTTGAGAACTAACTCAATTTTTCTGTTTTGTAGGAAGCTTTTAATTTAGTGAGCTCTTTCTAATTCTTCTTTCTTTGGAATTTCTTCGTTTCTCTAGAAATTAATTTACTTTTAATTAGGACTTTCTATTCTTAGAAACTAACTTATTTTGTTTTGTTTTGCAGATTCTTAACCTATGACTCCAAATTTGGTAACTTCTTTCCATCTTTCCCTTTTATTTTCTAGATTTCTACTTCTTTTCTTTTAGGTTTAGGTAGAATTTAAATCGAGGGCTGAGTGTGTTTTATGCCCCAGTGGGCACGTGACAACACTCGACGTCTCGTGACTAAAGGAGGATTAGTTGAGGGGTTGACTGTCCATCGCAGGACTAGACACCACTTGAATTCTCCTGAGACAGAGGAGGTTATGACTGAAAATTAACCTCAAGCACTGCCCCAACCTAGGGTTGAGGAAGTACATGATGAGAATGAGGTGCATCAGGCACCCCCGCCTCGTACTTTATGAGATTATTTACAACCGGCGGGGGTGAGTACGCCCTCATGCATGATTTTTCCTGAGAATACAGGACATATGGACATCAAGCCAGGGATTATCCAACTCCTTCCTAAGTTCCATGGGCTTGAGTCTGAAGAACCATATTTGCATCTGAAAAAGTTCGATGAAATCATAGGCACCTTATACTTTCCTAACGTATCTGAGGATACTATTAGGCTGAAACTCTTTCCATTTTCCTTGAAAGAAAAAGCCAAGACGTGGTTACATTCACTGCGTCCTAAATCCATTGGCACATGGAATGATATACAGAGGGAATTTATAAAGAAAATTTTCCCACATCATAAGACAATTACCCTCAGGAGAGCGATCATGAACTTTGCCCAAAGGGAAGATGAAACATTCTTCCAATGTTAGGAAAGGTTCAAGGATCTGGTTAATGCATGCCCACAACATGGCTTTGAAATATGGCGCATTACAAATTTTTTCTATGATGGGCTAACATCTTCCATGCGCCAAATGGTCGAGACAATGTGTAACGGAGAATTCATCAATAAAAATGTTGACGAGGTATGGGATTACCTCGATGGTCTCGCTGAAAAAACACAATCATGGGACTATTATCCAAGGACGAACACTACGTCTAGGGCGACTCATTCAAGGGAAAAAGGAGGAATATATATCCTGAAAGAGGATAATGATCTTAACGCTAAGGTGGCCAATCTCACCAGAAAATTTGAGGCCATGGAAGGAAGGAAGGAAGAGGTTAATGAAAGTATTTGCGGCATCTATGATTGTAACATTCATACTACTGAAATTTATCCTTCAATACCTGCCTTTCGAGAAGTATTGAATGAACAATCTAACGCCGTAAATAACCATCAAAGACCTTTCAATGGACCACCCTCTAATACATACAATCCTGGCTGGAAAAATCATCTGAATTTCAGTTGGAGGAACGGACAAACTGCCACCCCTCAAGGTTTCTTCAATCAAAATCCAAATCAAGGGAAACCTCAAGAAGAATCGGTTCAAATTTCCATACAAGAGCTGGCCCGGACAATGCAAGGAATTTCAGATTTTATGCAAAAAATAGATTCACGTATGACGGCTATGGAAAAAGGGATGCTCCCTGCACAATCACTCCCTAATCCGAAACCACAATACGAGACAGGTGATCCCAGCTCTTCAAATCAAATGGGGCACGCTAAATCCATCACCACTCTTAGGAGTGGGAAGGTTATTAATAAAACCCTTCCGGTTAGGCCCGAAAAGCCTCAAGAACCAGAAGGGGACAACAATGATGGATCTAGTGGCGCCCCATAAAAATTTGAACCGGAACCTCTAGAAAAGTCAGTTGCTCCGTTTCCCCAACGGTTGGTTGAACCAAAACGTCTATCTAACTCTCAGGATATCATAGAGGTGTTAAAACAAATGAAAGTCAACATTCCTCTGCTTGACGTTGTAAAACAGATTCCTTCATATGCTAAATTTTTAAAGGATTTATGCACTACCAAACGATGGAAAAGTGTTCAAAAGAAGATCTCCTTGACTGAGAAAGTGAGTGCCATCCTGAAACAAGATGTGCCGCAAAAATTCAAAGATCCCGGTTGCCCAACCATATCATGTGTAATTGGGAACTATCGAATTGACCACGCAGTTCTTGACTTAGGAGCAAGCGTCAATCTGATTCCCTACTCAGTATACCAACAGTTAGGTTTGAGTGAATTAAAACCCACTCGAACCACACTACAACTTGCTGATCGTTTTGTTCGTATACCAAGAGGGATCATCGAGGATGTGTTGGTCCAGGTTGATAGATTCTACTACCCTGTTGATTTTATCATCTTGGACACCGAACCCATCAATGACACGAGCACTCAGATTCCCGTCATCCTTGGTCGTCCATTCCTGTCTACTTCAAATGCAATTATCAATTGCAGGAATGATGTCATGACTATGTCCTTTGAAAATTTGACATTGGAATCGAATATCTTTTTCAATAACGGCAGCAACTCAGAGGATGATGACGATTTCCACGATGTTAACATGATTGATTCTTTTGTGGAAGATAGAACGCCTCTCACCTTATCCTCTGATCCTCTAGAGACGTGCCTGGCCCACTCTCATGATCTTGATGATGATATAATTAGGGAGACTTGTGCCATGCTGGATACTGCACCGGTACTTGAAGTTAACCGGTGGAGGCCACAAATTGAAGAGTTGCCCCAAACTGATGTAGTGCCTCTACCGTTTAACCTCAAGCCACCGAAGCTTGACCTAAAACCTTTGCCCTCTGATTTAAAATATGTCTATTTAGGTCAAGATGAGACATACCCGGTGGTGATCTCTGCTCACCTCGAGAAAGAACAGGAGAGTATGCTGATATCTACTCTCATTGAGCATAAGGGAGCTCTTGGATGGATGATAGCGGACCTCAAGGGAATTAACCCATCGATTTGTACTCACCGTATATATCTTGAGGACAATGCAAAGGCTGTTCGACAATCACAACGTAGATTAAATCCAAACATGAAGGAAGTGGTTAAGGCTGAGGTTCTCAAACTATTGGATGTGGGGATCATATACCCCATATCCGATAGTCAATGGGTGAGTCCAACTCAGGTGATTCCTAAGAAGTCCGGGATCACCATCGTAGCCAATGCCAATAATGAACTCGTGCCAACCAGAGTTACCACTGGTTGGAGAATGTGCATTGACTACAGAAAGCTGAATACCGTCACAAGGAAAGACCACTTTCCTTTGCCCTTCATTGACCAAAGTCTGGAAAGCCTAGCCGGTCATTCCTATTATTGTTTCCTTGACGGGTATTCAGGTTATAATCAGATTGAAATCGCCCCTGAGGATCAGGAAAAGACCACATTTACATGTCCTTATGACACCTTTGCTTACAGAAGGATGTCATTCGGGTTATGTAATGCCCCTGCCACCTTTCAGCGATGCATGACGAGTATCTTTTCTGACATGGTGGGAAAATATCTAGAGGTCTTCAAGGACGATTTCTCTATTTTTGGGTCATCTTTCAGCGAATGCTTAGCAAGTCTTAAATGTGTACTGAAAAGATGTGAAGAAAAAAATTTGGTACTTAACTGGGAGAAGTGCCATTTTATAGTTCAAAAGGGAATTGTCCTTGGGCATAGCATCTCATCTAAAGGAATCGAGGTAGATAAGGTAAAAATTGATCTTATCTCTAACCTACCTCCACCCAAGAATATCAGAGACGTGCGATCCTTCTTAGGACACGCAGGCTTTTACAGACGATTCATAAAGGACTTTAGTCTCCTCTCTCGTCCTTTATGTAATCTTCTTCAAAAGGATACACCATACGAGTGGACTGAGCAGTGCCAAGAAGCTTTCACTAAGCTTAAGGGCATGTTAACCACTTCACCTATCATGCAACCACCCGACTGGAGTCTTCCTTTTGAACTTATGTGCGACGCCTCTGATTATGCTCTTGGGGCGGTTCTAGGCCAGAGAAAAGATAAGCGGCCTTACGTTATTCACTATGCAAGTAGGACTCTAAATCCTGCCCAAGTGAACTACTCGACTACGGAAAAGGAACTCTTAGCCGTAGTATTCGCTTTGGACAAATTTAGATCTTACCTGATCGGATCTAAGATCATCATCTACACAGACCATGCGGCACTTAAGTATCTTCTTTCTAAGAATGATTCTAAGCCCCGCCTGATACGATGGATCCTTCTACTCCAAGAATTCGATTTGAAAATTAAAGACAAAAAGGGAGTAGAGAATGTAGTGGCCGATCATCTTTCTCGCCTTAATACCTCTGATTCTCTTGAGGCTACCCATATCAATGACATGTTCCCTGATGAACAACTGTTTAGAGTCTCTCATTCACCTTGGTTCGCTGATATTGTTAATTATCTTGCTACAGGTGCCATACCTATACACTGGACGTCACAAGATAAAAAGAAATTCTTTACCAAGGTGCGTAACTTTTTTTGGGACGATCCATATTTGTTTAAATATTTTCCAGACCAAATCTTAAGGAGATGCGTACCAGACGATGAGCATCAGAATGTCATCTCCTTCTGTCACTCACAGGCCTATGGTGGTCACTTTTCTGCTAAAAAGACCACGGCCAAGATTTTATAGTGTGGATTCTACTGGCCCACTATGTTCAGGGACACTCATGAGTTTTGCAAGGCTTGTGAACGTTGTCAGAAATTGGGAGCATTGCCCCGTCGAAATATGATGCCCTTGAGTCTCATCCTTATTATAGAAGCATTTGATTTTTGGGGCATCGATTTCATGGGACCATTCCCCCAATCATTTGGAAATCCGTATATTTTGCTCACCGTAGACTATGTCACTAAATGGGTCGAAGCAATTCCGTGCCGCAAAAATGACCATCGCACGGTCATTAAATTTTTGAAAGAAAATATCCTATCGCGGTTCGGAACGCCTCGAGCCATCATTAGTGACGGGGGCTCACACTTCTGCAATAGACCATTTGAGAGCTTAATGAAGAAATACGGTATCTCTCATAAGGTGAGCACCCCATACCATCCACAGACAAGTGGACAAGCTGAGATTTCCAATAGGGAGATCAAACATATCCTAGAGAAAACGGTTAACCCTGATCGTAAGGACTGGTCAATCCGATTGACCGATGCCTTATGGGCGTACCGTACTGCTTTCAAAACTCCTATTGGAACATCTCCCTTTAGACTTGTCTATGGGAAAGCCTGTCACTTGCCTGTGGAATTGGAACATAAAGCATACTGGGCGATCAAAAATCTGAATTTCAATCTGGACAACGCTGGCTCGCTGCGCAAACTTCAGTTGAATGAACTTGAAGAAATCTGGAACGATGCATATGAGAACTCAAGAATTTATAAGGACAGGATGAAGGCGTTTCATGATCAACATATTCTACGAAAATCATTCACGCCTGGTCAGAAAGTCCTCTTGTATGACTCTCGACTACATCTCTTTCCGGGTAAGCTTCGATCTCGTTGGACCGGCCCTTACATTGTTGTCACTACTTATCCTCATGGGGCCGTCGAGATAAGAGATCCCGACAATGGTAAGGAGTTTAAAGTAAATGGACATCGATTAAAGCCATTTGTTGAGACATTTGATTTAGAGGACATGTCCATGCCTCTGATTGCTCCTATTTACCAGGACTGATCTCCTAGTCTGATGGGGGTATAGGTAGGTTTATCGCTTTCATAGTTTTAGGATAGTCGCTTTCATAGGTTAGTTCAATGTTTGTGGGTAATATTACTGCAAACCCTCACGAGACTACAACTCGTCCACTAGGGGTAACCTAGGGGTTTAAAGGCTTGTTGCATACGCTAAATGCAATCGAGCGCACCTGCGAAAGTGGTATAGGTAGGATTTTATTTTCATTATTTTTGTTCTGCTTTCTCTCTCATGCTGACAAGCTTCCATGCTGTGATCTATTAGAAACTCTCTTGATTCGTTATTCAGGTACTATCTTCCCATCACTTCTCATTTACTTTCGTTGTCCCATGTGCATTGCATACTCATATCTTTTACATTGAGGACAATGTAGATTTTAGGTTGGGGGTGGGAGATTAGGTTTCCTAATCAGTATTTTCTTGGTCTTGAGCAAAAATTGTGAAATTTTTAAAAAAAAATTTCTGAAAATTTTTACAAATTCGAAGTGATTTTGACAGATATCCCTAATTTAGATTTTCAAGGTACATAATGGTGGATTTATGACTCTTGGATTCCGTATCTGTTAGATTTCATAGTTAAGTGAATTATTAATCTATGATTAGAAGTTGTAAACATTGATTGAATCATGATTTCAGGATACATCTTGCTTACACATTAAGATTTCAGTTCCATATCGAAGGATTAACTTGGTAATCACTAAGCACGAAAGGAACCAGTCTGAAATATCTTGCCATCATGGTATAAAAATTGGAAAGGTTGGATAATTAATCTTCACCATAGGTTTGCTCCCTATAGGTGTAGAGTTAATTCCCCATGAATGATATGTGAAAAAGAGTCAGATGTACGATCTTCACCATAGGTTTGCTCCCTATAGGTAAGGATTTGATTCTCCTTCCTTGGCATTTCTTTGAATAGAAAAATCACAAGTTAATAGGTTAATCTATGAGGCAAGTTTTGGATTAGGTTTTGGTTGTCATGAATTTTCTTATTCGTTTCCAATGATATCATGAAATTGACGATTGGATCTCTTAATGATGATAAGCCGAGATTAGACTATACATCCATGGATCTCAATGTTTAAAATTTTTCTAATTGATAGATTAATACTTTATACTTGATTATGAAGTCTACCGTGAGCTTGAGCTCAGGAGAAAACAATTTCTAACATTCATGAATATTAAATTTCTCGTATCTTGTTCAAAATCTCACTCGATTTCATAGAAAGTTCTCCTATAATTCTCAACTTATTTTTCGCATAATTTGCTTGGGACTAGCAAAATGCTGGTTGGGGGTTGTGTTGAGGGTCAAATAGTGCATATTAGACCCCATTTATTACTTGGATTTACGAGCATAATATTGTTTAATGCCCAGTTTTAATCGTGTTTTGTTGCAGGGTGTGATTATGAGAGTTGACTGAAAAAGGATGTCAAAAGCTTAGATTTAACGTTCAGATGATCACTAGGGCAAGGGACGGACTTCAGAGGACCAAGATTGACGGATATACATGGTCAGAAATCTGAGAAAACTAAGAAACTGAAGTTCAAGTGGCTTGAAACGCATCCAGAATGCAAGATCACATGGTTCCTGACATCTGATGGGTTCGAAACTTTATACATGAGATAAGGGCCATAAATTAACCGTACATTTCAAATTTCAGCTCTTGGATCACTATAAAAGTGCTCCAACTGACCGATCAGCTTATAAACCGTCGATTCTGGGCCCACCTGATATCTGGAATTGCCTCAAATTTGGAGTCAACGCCTTAAATGAGGAGTTAAAACAGATGGATGGTGCAGATTTCTCCAAAACAGTGCAATGGACCCCATATGAGATGAGTGTGTATAGTGCATATGTACTCTAGCCGTGCATGGCAAGTGTCAGAGACGGTTTGACCGTCTCTGACCGAAAGAAAGAAAAAAAAAAAAAAAAAATTTTACGTGCAGCGAACGGACGGCTCTGGTCCGTTTTACGGACCTTTGTGGGACCCACACGTCACCCGTACGGAAAATCTGACCCGTTCACCGTGTAGAGGGGCTCGAATACTATAAAAACATGTTGACTCTTTTCACCCATGCATGCACACGTGTGAGATACAGAGGCCACAAAAGGGCTGCCCGATAGCGTTCAAATCTGATCTTTTAGTTATTTCTTCTCTGGGCCACGTCAATGGACGTTCAAAACCACCCATTCTTGACTGAAATTTCGTTCTGAATCTAATGGATGGGGTGGATTTTTTAGAAAATACTTCTGTGGGGCCCACCGATCATAACAGCGAAATGGTACGAAAGGTTTCCCACATCCGCAAAAACTGACTTTTTCAGGCGGTTTTGGCCCACCATCTTTGATCATATGGCAGATCTGAACCGCCTATCATGTAGAGGACCCAATAAAATCCTAAGAGACTGTTTATTTGGAATTTGAGCGAGAAAAGTGGCGTGTTTCGAGGTACCAAACTTGGCTGCGAAAAAGCTTTCACTAGGCATGCATAGCTTTCCAAATTGATTCAAATCCGATTTTCACCACTCCAGCAGCTATATAAGGAGGTTTTGGACGTAGGGAGCATTGATTCAGGTCTTAGAAGGAGATCAGGAGGTGGAGAGCTTGAGGCTTGGGCTGGAAACGAGGGCAGAGAGAGTAGAGTAATTTTGTTATTTTTATTTTTTTCCTTCTTCATATTTTCTTTTATCATGTCTGTGATGGGCTGAACCTCTTAGCTAGGGCTAAGAGGTGAAGCTTGTGGTGAGATGGGAGAGTTTATTTTATGTCTTTAATTTAATTTTAATTCTTGAATTAACGTTGATTTTAGTTGATTATTAATGGCATGTTTTGTTTAGTCTTTAATGGTCTGTTGTGACTAAAATTACAATGGGTCTGTAATGACTTGGAGCATGTCCTTTTCCCCTTTATGTTTATGACGTCAGGAAGCCCTGTTGTTCACCATAGTCTCCTGAGCATGGTTGGATGACGATACCCTTCCTAACTTCCATACATGTGATTGGTTGGTAATTGGTTTAATTCTATTGTTTGCCATAGTCTCTTGGGCATGGTTTGGTGATGGAATCCATTCTAATTCATATACCTTTCATCTCTTTGAAAACTAGATCAACGGTAGTTCAGTAAATTTCATAATTCTTGAAGTGGGTATAAGATCTCCCTGATCTCTACAAGTGGATCCTCTGAATCCCTAGTTACCCTTTTCTGATATCTCCTTAGTTTTAGATTAATTAACCTACAATTATTTCATAATTGCTACTTGATTTAGAATTCATCTTATTCTAGTTTAAATCCTACTTAATTTTAGATTACGTACAGTTCAGTCCCTTGGGATTCGACCTCGGTCTTACCGAGTTATTACTACATCACAACCCTGCACTTGGGGAGTGAACAAGTTTTTGAGATAAGATTAAGATTAGTTTTAGGGTTAGTTCAAGATTAAGATTAGCTACACTTGGGGAGTGAAATCTTTTTCGCAGCCAAGTTTGGTGCCTCGAAACACGCCACTTTTCTCGCTCAAATTCCAAATAAACACTGTCCCTTAGGATTTTATTGGGTCCTCTACATGATAGATGGTTCAGATCTGCCGTATGATCAAAGATGGTGGGCCAAAACCGTCTGAAAAAGTCAGTTTTTACGGATGTGCGAAACCTTTCGCACCATTTCGCTGTTGTGATCGGTGGGCCCCACAGAAGTATTTTCTAGAAAATTCACCCCGTCCATTGGATTCAGAACGAAATTTCAGTCAAGAATGGGTGGTTTTGAACGTCCATTGACGTGGCCCAGAGAAGAAATAACTAAAAGATCAGATTTGAACGCTACCGGACAGCCCTTTTGTGGCCTCTGTATCTTACACGTATGCATGCATGGGTGAAAAAAGTCAACATGTTTTTGTAGTATTCGAGCCCCTCTACACGGTGAACGGGTCAGATTTTTCGTACGGGTGACGTGTGGGTCCCACAAAGGTCCGCAAAACAGACCAAAGCCGTCCGTTCGCTGCACGTAAAATTTTATTTTATTATTTTTTTTTTCTTTCTTTCGGTCAGAGACGGTCAAACCGTCTCTGACACTTGCCATGCACGGCTAGAGTACATATGCACTATACACACTCATCTCATATAGGGTCCATTGCACTGTTTTGGAGAAATCTGCACCGTCCATCTGTTTTGACTCCTCATTTAAGGCATTGACTCCAAATTCGAGGCAATTCCATATATCAGGTGGGCCCAAAATCGACAGTTTATAAGCTGATCGGTCAGTTGGAGCACTTTTATAGTGATCCAAGAGCTGAAATTTGAAATGTATGGTTAATTTATGGCCCTTATCTCATGTATAAAGTTTCGAACCCATCAGATGTCGGGAACCATGTGATCTTGCATTCTGGATGCGTTTCAAGCCACTTGAGCTTCAGTTTCTTAGTTTTCTCGGATTTCTGACCGTGTATATCCGTCAATCTTGGTCCTCTGAAGTTCGTCCCTTGCCCTAGTGATCATCAGAACGTTAAATCTAAGCTTTTGGCATCCTTTTTCAGTCAACTCTCCTAATCACACCCTGCAACAAAACACGATTAAAACTGGGCATTAAACAATATTATGCTCGTAAATCCAAGTAATAAATGGGGTCTAATATGCACTATTTGACCCTCAACAACATACATCAACAAGTGGTCCAGCTCACCAGACTCATGACTGACAATCTAATTTTGCCAAGCGTACTTAAAAAAATGTGAACTGAGCAAAGGATCAAAATCCACTTAATGCCCATCTTAACTTAATCTATTTTATTGGGTACTAATTCTCAACTACAAAGTACAACTGCAGTTATCAATATGTACCCAATTCTCAACTGCAAAGTACAACTGCAGTTATCAATATCCAAAAGAAAATTGTAAAGAATGCCAAAAATCATAAATATAAAATCTCAATGATAAAAGCAACATCTCAGAGAACAGATGAAATGAGGAGAAAGTGAGTTTTTAGGTTGTGGAAGGGTGTCCTATTTCATGGGGTTGCTACTTACTAGTTTTACTTCTTTTCCATTACTCTTACCACTATGTTATATGCAGGTACCTATGGTCTCCTATATATTTGTTGTATATGATTACTTGGAACTGAATGTGCAAGCCTTCATTACTAGCTGTAGTTGCTACATCCATCTAATTGATGGATGAATGGAATGTTTATTTGAATGTAAAACTGTCATGATATGTTTGTGTGATGTGTGGACAGTCTCTGTAGGTATTTCACACCCTTTTATTGTACTTCATACTTTCTGCAAAATGCACTTATCCATAGTGCTTTCAAATTGATTTTGATATATTCTTTGGTGATGTCAAGATCTTATATATATGGCTTTTATCATCTATGCAAAACATGCTTATACATAATGCTTTCAAATTGATTTTGAAACCCAGCATTGTTTCAAGAAGAATCTTCATTCTGTTTCATGAACAGAGCATGGAAAACTACAAGTGATGAGCTTTTTTGTTGTATTAGAAAGAAGAATTGTTAGGAGATGTCTGAGCGAGGCACATGGCATAATTATAAGTCCTATCTCTCCATATGTCACATTAGTTATATATGAAAAGATCATCAACTATCTACCCTGTTTCAATCTAGAAAAGAAAAAGCAGTATTTGGTCTAGCTGGATGTATCTGACTAATAAATTGGAATTTTTTATTTAGTAAATGTTTTCTTGATGTACATGCACTGTAGTTCCATTGAATTCTCAACCCTATAATCATTCCGGCGATTATAATGCAGTAAATGGTTTGTTTCTGTTTAAAGTGGCTAGGAGATGTAAAAATGTGAATTTTCTTAGGCTGGAAATAAATAAGAAGGTAAATATTTCTTTTTTCTTTTTAATTGGTGAAAGCAACTTTCATGCTTTAACAAATTTTGATCTGGTGAAGCTTGTGAAAGGATGTCTAGATTTTCTTCAACAACAAGGCTTGAAGAATCTGTGAGTGCTCTTCTTTTAAGCATGGTTAATCTGGATCTTTCTACTAGATGTTACGTAGACTTCTCTATTACTTCTCTGTGTTTCCTTTCTAGTCTGGTACATTGTACTTTCATAAAAGATGCATGTTGATAACTTTTATTCTAGATGAATCTTACAAGACATATGGATGCTTAGTCGCCGGCATCATCATCTAAGTGTTATCCCAACTAATTGGCATTGGCTACACCAATAATATTATGCAATTCTACTCTATCAAGATCAGATCACAGTTATAATGGAGTGTGTTATATAGTGTGTTGGTGGGCAGGGGAAGAGTATGTGTGAAATCGAGGTGTGTATTTGAGTGTTCTATGTGTAAATGTAAATCACGGCAGCCGCTCCATGTGGGTTGTTGTTGCTAGTTGGTTCCGGTAGTGGTTGCAGACGCCTCTGTTTGGACGGGTTTTAGCTGATGTTGGTTGGAATGGGAAAGCTGTTCCTGCTAAAGTTTGGAGTGTGATCAGCAGCTTACGGTTGCAGCTGCTTCGGTTGGATTTAGATGAATCTGGATTCGTGTTTTTAGCTGCAGCTGCTCCTGGTTTTGCAGGACATATCTTCATCCTTCAACCTCATTATCATTGTCTTGAAGACTATAATTTTGTTTGTGCCTCCGCCTGCGAGTTTTACAAGGCCAGTATGTTGATTGGGAAGGAGGGCAGTAAGGGCTATTGGAAAGGCAATCTAGCACAGGTGATACCCATAATTTTAAAAAGTGTCGTGCAACTATTTGCCTACGAATCTTACAAGTATTCAATATGTTATGTCCGAACATGTGATCTGTCTTTTTCATCTTGGGATATGGAATATTTTCACAGGAAAGGATGGGGAGAGCTCTGTTGTTGGGTGACTGGAAGTAGGGGCTTGATCTGGTGACCCACCATCAAGTCCAATTTTAATCTTTTTCTTTTATTTTCTTTCACCATATGATACTTTCTATTGTTGCTTGAATATACATTGCAGCCATTTTTTTTTTCCAGAAATTGTTATCTCCCTGGTTCTTAGGATACCCTTGTTTGTATAATAGAGGCATTATATTCCTACCATTTACATTTCGAATTTGAATGTGAAAATTGTATTTTATTTAATTATTTATTTATTTTTTATAATAATGCAGAAGTAAGGTTGCGTGCTTGGGGCTATCGAACAATCCCCACTTCAATTGATGAGCTTTTCTATGTTGAATATGGACTGCTGGATGGTAATGTTTGGATGGACACATTAATTTTTATTTTAACAGTTTTACATGGTGAAGTGATGTGGAAGATGGGTGTGAATTACTTTGTATGTTCATCTTCCCCTACTTTAGATTCTTTTATTATTCTTTATTTGTATTACTTTAGATGGGTATATTAGTTTGTAAGCCATGAAATGAAGTCTTTATCTGTGTTAGCTTAGATGAATTGATCTATGAGGGCATGTTCTAGCAATGGTAAGAGACACCGTTATTATAATAAAATTTTTAAATGAGTATAGTATTTAAAAATAATTGCTACGGATATTATCCGTAGCTCATATTCAAACCGTAACTAATGGTAGCTTCGGCTTATAGCTACGGATCTAGACATTTTTAGCTACAAATACTATCCATAGCTGTATTTACATTTTGCTACAGAAAACTTTCTACAGATTATCTATAGCAAAATTTATCTATCAGTACGGATCTAATCCGTAGCTATATGTTTCAGACCTATGGCTACGGTGCCTATGACTACGGTCATACTATGGACGATAACCGTAAGCCTTTAGCTACGGTTTTATCCATAGATTTTTCCCTTTTTTTGGTAGTGGTTAGAACCTCTCCCATACCTAAAAGCGAATGCAAATAGGAATTCTTAATTACAATCTCTTCCCACTCCACCTCCCCTAGAAGGCCTCGGGTTCCCCCTCACTGACCCATCAACAGTCACTTTAACCCAGCCCCGAGGAGGCTTTGACCACTTGACAACAGACAGAGTTGGCTGATTGGGCTTAGGGATGCTTACCCCTAGCATTTCTAGCGAAAGACGCATAGGGTGAAACAAGGATTTTGGCATCAGGAGGCCATCTGCCATAGGCCTGACCCAACGCAGGACGTTCCTGATGATCCTGGACACCAGCATTACTTGGTTGTCAAAATGCGCCTTGTTCCTAGTTGTCCACAACTCCCAGAATATGAAGGGCGGGATCAACCCTTTAAGGAGGGGGAGAGATCCCGATCTCAGCGAGGACGCCCACTAATGAGCAGCAATGAAAGAGGCAGAGCTTGGCCGCATAACACGGACATTGCAGGCCCTATTGAAGAAGCTCCAAAATTGGATCGTCGTCTGACTATTTGTAAAGAGGTGGTCCACCAATTCGAGATGCGAGGAAAGAGGACAGCAAATGCACCTTGATGCCAAGCTGACACCTTTTCTCTGCACAACCCCATGGAGAGAATCTTCCAGGATATGAGGGATATTTTTGGCGGAAGCTTGGCATGCCTAACCCATTTGGCACAGATTTTCTGATCCACTCTTGGCCTTATGGACTACCACGCTTGACCCACAACAAGTTCTCCATTATCCAAATCTAACCATATGCATTTGTCTTCCATTGGAGATGTATAGATGCCTTTCTTCAAGACGTGTTCCACCACCTGCTGAGGGAGAATACAGTTTGCAATATCCCGAGACTTCCAACTAGAGGGCCCAGCGAACTCTTTAACTGCGGTAGTAGCTTTCCCTATAGGAACTGGACACAGGCTGAATGTGCTGAAGGGGCCCAGCCTTGGCCAATCATCAGCCCAGAACCTGATGTTACCTTTGCCAATAAGCCACCTTGTGTGCTCAGCCACCGCAGGAACCCTGTTCACCTGTTTCCAGGATGGGGACGCTGAATTAGGATGGCTGGGCTCCGAGGTAGAAGCATTGGCGTCCACATGATACTTTGCTATTGCAAATTGACACCAGAAACTGTGAACACCCCTAAACCTGATCATACATCTGAACTTCATTTTGAAAGCATAAAGAACCGATTTTAGATTTCTAACTCCTAGTCTTCCTTTAGATTTTGGAAGGGACAACTTTTTCCAGTTGAGCCAGTGGCATTTTTTTTCTATTTCCTTCCCCTCCCCATAAAAAAATCTGAGAATGCCCTCTCAAGATCGCCGAGGATGCTCGCTGGAACGTCCATTGCTGCTAAGGTATGAACCGACACACTAGATAGGACATGGTTTATTAATGTCACCCTGCCCGCCTGGGAAATAATTCTTCTCTTCTAGCCTGTGATTTTTTGTTAAATCTTTTTAATGAAACTCCGAAAATACACTTTTTTCACCCTACCTTGGAAGATCGGTATGCCGAGATAAGTGCATGGAGCTATGGCCGTATTAAAGACTAGGATTCTTTTGGCAGATCTGATGCGAGCCTTCGAAATCGGCGATGAAGGAATGAAGAAACTCGTCCTTGTTGATCTTCTGGCCTGATTCCCTCTCATAATCCCTAAGAAACTTTGATATAGCCTTCAATGATTCACCGCTACCATTCGCAAATAGTATCGTATCATCTGCGAAGAGGAGATGAGAGATCAGAGGGCAATCTCTACGGGTCTTGAATGGGAGGCAAGTCCCTCCAGACATTAGTTATTTGAAGCCCCTGCTCAGAACCTTGACTGCTAAGATGAATAGGCATGGGGATATCGGATCTCCTTAATGGAGCCCCCTAGCTGATTTAAAGAAACCAGCCGCTTCTCCATTTACCATGATGGAAAACTAAGAGTTGGACCAGCACTTTTTCCACTACGTCTATCCAGCCTAAAACGAAGCCAAATCTGGAAGGGACTTTTTTTAGGAAGCTCCAGTTGAGTTTGTTGTAGGCCTTTTTCATGTCCAACTTCAGCAAGATGTTGCCTCTTGATTTTTTGTTGACGTTACGAAAGATTTCCTGAACTAGTGTCCCGCTTTCTACTATCGATCTACCTTGCACAAAAGCTCCTTGCTCGGGAGATATTATTTTGGGCAGAATTCTGTCCAACCTTACAGCAATAACTTTGGAAAAGATCTTATATATGCAATTACATGGGCTGATTGGCCTAAAATCTGAAAATTTTGAAGGGGAACTTATCTTGGGTATTAGATAGATGAGGGATGATGTGAGAACTCTAGGAAGGTTTCCTTCTTTGAAGAAAAACCTTGTTGCCGATACAATATCTTGGCCCACCGTATCCCAACACTCTTGGAAAAACGCCCCTGAAAAACCATCTGGACCTGGGGCTCCATCAGGAGGAAGCGATTGAACCGCTTCTCTAACTTCGTCATCAAAAATTTGTTGTCCTCTTTAGAAACCAAGGAAGGGATGGCAAACGTGAGATCTCCCCTATGATGATCGTCTACGTCTTGCATAAGTTTGCGGAAAAACTCCACGACCTCAATCTTAATGTCATTGTTGTCTGATAAGCGCACCCCATCCTCTTTCTTGATTTCTAGAATCGATGCCCTTCTAGCTTGGCCCGTAGCTGTAGCATGAAAGAATTGTGTTACGGTCTCCTTCCTGCAACCAGTGAACTCTGGACTTTTGTTTCCAAAATATCTCCTCACATAGTTCCAGCTGTGTCAGCCTGTTAGTAGTTGATCTCAGGGAATTCAGTTGGGTAGGATCATCTGAATGTCAGGGAATTCGATCGAGGATATTCGAAAAATCCTTATTAACTATCTGGACAATTTTTAGTTAGTTCGGTCTATTGAGCTTTGGTATGCTCAATCAATCGAAGAGTGTTTGATTAGTGTTAATCACATGACACTATAATCAATATTGCATGCGAAATTGCGTAAGTGCACAATTTGTTTCTTATTTTGATTGTGGTAGTATATATCGGGTGTAATCAGGATTAGGTAGGGATGAGGGCTTTCTAATTCGTTCGATTTGAGATGTTGTTCAAATCGGTAAGACCATCTATATCTTGTAATATTACTTTCATAGTGCATTACTTATCACTTTACGTCATGGTTTTGTCCTGTAAGGGTTTTTCTATGTAAAAATTGGATTGTCAAAAGAAAAATTCCTGCAATGTTGAAAGTTGATCCCTTGGCCTATCTCTCTACCAAGAGTGCTTCTACTAATTAGGCTAAGTGCTTGATTTTCTTAATAAAAACTTTAGTGTGCCCTTCTGCATATCACCCTTGTAGGGTGTCAATGGGCCAAGTTTTGCTTTAAGGCCAATCCTCACATAATCAAGCCCAGTACCAAGGACATACCCCCAGGATCAACCTAGCAAACTGGCCCAGCATGAAAATTGATTAAATCCCTATTTCCAAAGGTGATGTTCTTAATCCGTCTATTGATCAGGTGCGTTGCACGCATGTGCATAAAGATGCACATGCTGCCTAACCATGATTGGAACGGATTTCTTCATATGTACACGCTAAGGCTACCCAGCACATCAATTGGTTACTGAGTAAACTATGGGGCCATATGTGTTTTAATTATCCACACCATTCATCTATTTTATCGGATCATTCTAGGGCATGTACTTAGAATTGAGGCATATCCAAAGCACAAGTGAACCACACCACTGAATATAGAACTTCTCGGAAAAGCCACTGAAGTTTTGGATCAAGATGATATATATATATATATATATATATATATATATATATATATATATATATATATATATATATATATATATATACATATATATATATGAAACCGGTTCTATGCGGTTGACCTCATGGGAACTTCCCATGAGGTCGAGCTGTGTGGGCCCCACCATGATGCTTGTCGAAAATCAACACCGTGCATTTGATGGGTTCCCTTTAAATTATACGATATCCTGAAAATCAACGGTATACGGAACTCAGGTTGGCCATACCATCTAAAATCATGTGAAGAGATGCCTAAAACATATAAAAGCACTTGGTGGGGCTGACTTGAAATTTGAATACATCTGAAACTTAGTTTGACCCCTCATCCAAGTGGGACACACATAATGGATGGGTTGGATTTGTGAACCACATCTCAGTGGGCCTTTACACACACATACACATACATGGGAAAATGGTTCTATTTGGTCGAGCTCATGGGAAATTCCCATTAGGTTGAGCTGTGTGGGCCTATCGTGATGCTTGTCGAACATCTACTACATAAATCAGATGCACCATTCCGTGGTTGGCCTTGGGCATAAAAATCAAGTCAATCAATGACTTTTATGGGCCACACCACATACAAAAGTTGAGAGGGGTTACCCTCCCGTCAAAACATTCATAATCATTTGTTGGGCCCTCCGAGGTGTGGTTCATAAATCCAGCCCATCCACTATGTATGTCCCACTTGGATGAGGGGTCAGACCAAGTTTTAGATGCATCCAAATTTTATGTGTGCCCCACTAAGTGATTTTATATGTTTTAGGCATGTCTTCACATGATTTTAGATGGTATGGCCCACCCGAGTTCCGTATACGGTTGATTTTTGGGATATCCCATTATTTAAAAGGGACCCATCAGATGCATAGTGTTAATGTTTGACACGCATTACGATGGGGCCTACACAACTAGACCTTATGGGAAGTTCTTGTGAGACCGCATAGAATATATATATATATATATATATATATATATATATATATATATATATATATAGAGAGAGAGAGAGAGAGAGAGAGAGAGAGAGAGAGAGAGTCATGCTCTCCTGCGCACCTAAGCACATGCGTACTTTTGACCATGTGTCATAAGTGTCTAATCTGAGCGGTCCATGATTTTCACCCTAATCTAAAATTCTGGTGGGTCATAGAAAAGAGAAATGCAAATCAAGGAAACTTTTTTCATTTTTCATGGCCCACCAAAGTTTTGGATCAACGTAAAAATTGGGCCCGGGGGTTTCACAAGGTGCTCCTCATGTGGCTATTCAAAATTTGGAGTTACATCATATATGATGTGTTCTAAAAAAAGTTAGCACAAGTTCAATGGGAATTGGTAGGCTGGTGAACGTTCCACAATATATATATATATATATATATATATATATATATATATGGAGCCGGTCTCCTATGAACTGTACCGTACGGAATTTATGTGCGAGCCTTCATGTACGTCGTAGGATGAGGAGAGCAGCTAGGATTTCATTACGTTGAGAAGAGAGAGTCCTTAGAAAAAATACTCTCTCCTACACTCATGTAGAAACTCACCTGAAAGCTTTTCACATGAAGATCCTGCCCAAGTATTCTGTGTGGGGCCTACTATGATGTTTGTGATAAATCCAACTCGTCCATCCATTTTTCAAAATCATTTTAGGACCTGCGACCAAAAATGAAGAGGATCCAAAACTTAAACCGGCCACATAAGAGGAAACGACGAGGATTTAGTGACCACCGTTGAAACATTCATATGGCTACAAAAGTTTTGTTTTGGTTTAAGTTCGTGGTGTTTTCATTTCATCTCAGTGAAAATAACCTTATAAACTGTTTGGATGGAATATAAACATCAGGGTGGAGCCCAGGAAGGTTTCAACTGTAAGCATTCCTTTTCCCAATGTTTCATCCCATATTGCCCACTTGAGTTTTCAATCCTTCTCATTTTCTGTATAATGTCTTAAAATGATACTTAAAAACAAATGGACTGATTAGATTTCATACAAACATTATAGTGGGCCCCACACATACATTTGCCGAGGATCTTCATGGGAAAGGCTTTAGCGGGAAATTCGCGTCCCCTGAATTGGGAAACGGAAGCTACTCCCCTGCTACTCGCCAATGTCGGGTGGTCGGTGCTATGTGGGCCCAACCATGATATATGTGTTTCATCTATGTTGTCCATCTGTTTTTCTAGATCATTTTATGATATGAGACCAAAAATAGGGTATATCCCAATCTCAAGTGGACCACGTTACAGGAAACAGTGTTGAATGGACGTCAACCATTAAAAAAATTTTGGGGGCCATAAAAGTTTTGGATCAAGCTGATCTTTGTTTTTTAAAAAAAAAATTTTTTTTTTTAATAATACCTTCATATGGGTCTGTATGATGACCTAATCAACAGATTGGATGTCAAATAAACATTACAGTGGAGCCTAGGATGATTTTAATGGTGGATATCCAATCAGTATTGGTTTCCTGTGGTGTGGTCCATCTGAGATTTATATTCCTCTCATTTTTTAGATCAAGCCCTAAAATCAGCTTTAAAAATGGATGCACATACATTATGGTGTGGCCTACAGAGCACCGACCAACAACCACGGGGTCAGCGGTAGGGGAGTAGCCAATTTGTTACCCATTCGGACGCGGATTATATACTTACGACTGAAGTCACTAAACTCTATGGCCCCCACCATGATGTATATGTTGTATCCATACCGTCCATCCATTTGTAGAGATCATTTGATGGCATGAAACAAAGAATGAGGTAGATCTAAAGCTCAGATGGACCCCACCACAGAAAACAGTGGGGGTAGTGACACTCGCCGTTGAAACATTTCTATGGCCCATCATAATGTATTTTTGAGATCCAAACTGTTCATAAGTTAACATAGAGACAGAGGAAGTGAAAACATAAATATAAGCTTGATCGGAAACTTCAATGGCCCCTATAGATGGTTTAGATTATAAACTCCATGTTGTCCCAAAAAACAAATCTATTGTTGGTGTTTCATCCTTACTCTTTGTTCTTGTCTTCCTAACCCTAATCGCATATACAGATGATTATTTGCCCATGGTCGACCATTCAAAATCTCACCTGATGGATGGATGGATTGGATTTCATATATACAACATGATGGCACTAAATTTCCAGGATGTTTTATACAGATTGGATTTCATATGGGTTACAGAGGATTTGGCTAGAACCGCCCTCACCGCAAAGATCCGAATTCTAATGAAAATACGGTACTTTAGGTGTTGTTTGCTTGAATACATTACGGTTCTTTGGGATTTTAGCTTTGGATCTCAGCATCTATAAATGTACGGCTCTCACGGATGTTATTGACTTATTGTCCCCACTGTTTTCTACGGTGGGATCCACTTGACCTTTGGATCCGCCTCATTATTTATCTCATTTCATAAAATAATTTCTTCTAATAGATGGACGGTGTTGATACCACGTATACATTATGGTAGGACCACACAACTTAGTGATGTTACTTCAACACCCAATTTTGCTACGTGTGCCGTACGGGATGAAACATTGGGGAAAGGTATGCTTACCAATGAAACTTTCCTAGGCTCCACCCTGATGTTTATATTCCATCCAAACCGTTTATAAGGTCATTTTCACTGAGATGAAATGAAAACACCACGAACTTAAACAGATACAAAACTTTTGTACCCATATGAATGTTTCAATGATGGTCCCTAAATCCTCATTGTTTCCTCTCATGTGGCTGATTTAAGTTTTGGATCCTCTTCATTTTTGGTCGCAGGTCCAAAAATGATTTCAAAAAACGGATAGATAGGTTGGATTTATCACAAACATCATATTAGGCCCCACACAGAATACGTGTGCAGGATCTTCATGCGGAAGGCTTTCACGTAAGTTTCTCCGTGAGTGTAGGAGAGTTTTTTTTTTTAAGACTCTCTCTTTCTCAACGCAGTGGAATCTCAACCGCTCTCCTCATCCTACGACGTACATGAAGGCTCATACATAAATTTCGTGTAGTACAGTTCGTAAGAGACCGGCTCACTATATATATATATATATATATATATATATATATATATATATATATATATATAGAGAGAGAGAGAGAGAGAGAGAGAGAGAGAGGCATGCTCCCCTACGCACCTACGCACGTGCGCACCTTTGCACACGTGCCATGGGAGTCGAATCCGACCGGTCCGTAAGATGCAGAATCCCATAAAACCCTAGGAAGTGAATTTTCACCCTTATCTAAGATTCTGGTGGGCCATAGCAAAGAGAAATGTAAATCAAGGGAGGAAACTGTTTAATGTAAATCAAGGGAGGAAACTGTTTAATTTTTCATGGCCCATGAAAGTTTTAGATCAAAGTAAAACTTGGGTTCAGGGGGTTTCACGAGGTGCTGCTTCACATGAACGGTTCAGATTTTGGATCCACATCACGTATGATGGGTTCTCAAAAAAGTTCGTACGTAGTACATATGAACTGGTTCGCAGGTGAGCGTTGGCGTGTGTGTGTATATATATATGGCAACTTCTCAGGATGTTGAGCTGTGTGGGGCCCACCATGATGTACATCGAAAATCAACACTGTGCATTTGATTGGTCCCATTTAGGGTATAGGATATCCCAAAAATCAGCCATATACCGAACTCAGGTGGGCCATACCATCTAAAACCATGTTAAGACATGTATAAAACATATTAATGTACTTGGTGAGGCCCAACTAGTTCTAGATGCGGCTGAAAGGTGGTCTGACTGCTCATTCAAGTGGGAAACACACAATGGATGGGTTGGATTTGTGAACCACATCTCGGTGGGCCTAATAAATAATTATGAATGTTTTAATGGGAGGGTAACCTCTCTCAACTATTGTATGTGGTGTGGTCCACTCAAGTTATGGATTGAATTGATTTTTAAGAACTTGGCCCACCATGGAATAATGCATCTGACTGATGGAGTAGATACTTGACACACATCATGGTTGTTCATCTTTGACAACGTTGTCAAATGTGATCGCATAGTCTGTATCCTATTGCATATTCTTAAATACGAGTACTATGTGATTGTATATGCGAGTATGCGATTGCATAGTGCCCAACGGTCAAAAATATGACCATTGGGATTTCTTCTTCTTCTTCAATCTCTCACCTTTTCTCTTAATCTAATCTCTCTATAAGACTACAACTCTTTTGAGTTCCAAGACTTCAAGTTTCTCTATTACATTTACTTTTCATTTCCCATCCAAGATCAAGATTTAAGAATATCATCAAAGTTTGAACTTCGAATTTGAAGTTTAAAGTTGAAATATTCAAAGATCAAGATTCAAGAATACCATCATTCGAGATCATTTTATTTCTTTTTCGGTTCTTCCTATTTCTTTTATAGTTTTAGTTCTCATTCATTCATTCAATTCATTTAGTAATATTCATTTATTGTTATTCTTTTCCTTTTATTTGTCATTCATTCGCTGATTCATCCTCATCTCTCTCTCTCTCTCTCTCTCTCTCTCTCTCTCTCTCTCTCTCTCTCTCTCTCTTACATTCTTTCATTCATTCTCCCTTTTTCTCACTCATTCTAAGACTTGGATTATTTTTTGTAAAATCTCACATTCTCTCATAAATCATAATATCTCACTTACTTATTCTCATATAATCTCATATTCTCATTCTCAGACCTAGATTCATCATTCATTCTTATTTATTTTTTTGTCATGGTTTCATGTTCCATTCATTCTTTTTTACTTACTTTCTCTTTCAACTTTTTTTTTTTTTTTCAAGACGCAAGAGAGGAGTCAAGTGAACTTACAACTTGTAAATTAACTTATAAGAACAAGCTACAAGTGTACAAGCAAGCCTACAACTACAAGTTACAAGTTAGAATGTACAACCGTAAAAGTACAACTATACAAGAACAACACAAGTTTAAGATTCAAGATTCAAGAAGATTAGAACTTAAGTCTTCTCTCTCTCTCTCTCTCTCTCTCTCTCTCTCTCTCTCTCTCTCTCTCTCTCTCTCTCTCTCTCTAGTCTCTATAAGTGTAAGTGTGTAACTCTCTAATCTCTACAAGTGTTAAGTGTGTAACTCTCTCTAGTATCTGCAAAAGTAAGTGTGCAAGTCTCTCTAGTCTCTATAGTTATAACTCTCGAGCCTTTTCAAGTGTACAAGATCATGCATTCTTCTTCCAAATCTTCCTCTTTGAAACCCAAATCGAATGACCTAGGTTAGAAGTACATGCACTATTGTATTGTATGTGATATGTGGGTTTATAAGTACTGGTGACATTACACTACACAAACAAAACCCTTACACATACGCCAGGATCAAATGCAAGAGTATGTCCAACGTTACTTCAGAATTTAGAAGAAAATCATAGAGTACATGGATAAACTATAAAAAAAAGAAAACACAATAGTGTCATACTTCAAGAAGAGTATATGAGAATATCAATATTGTTGATATAGTTGAAACACCACCCCCCCCCCCCCCCCCCCCCCCCCCCCCCCGGGTCGATTAGGTGATCTAGACCAATGGCTGCCAAAAGACCTCGTGGGCATAGGCCTATGATAGGTGGTGTAGACTACATCCTGAGGATGTGGTCGACTAAATGGGTAGTTGCAAATGATTACACAAAACACTTTGGAAAACTGATATAAACAAAAAAGAAAAAGATAAAAGAAAAACTACAATTCAATATATCGCTAAGTAGTTGTACCAAGATGGTGTTACTTTTAACACTGTTAAGTTAAAATGTTTCAAGGTTACGGTGGAAGCAATTGGTCAATTTGGATCTGAGCTTAAGCCTCTTTTACATCTTGAAGGAAATATACCTAAAAAATGACTTTGATTTTACTAGAAGCTTCATAGCGGAATATAAAGAAGCATGGAAAACATATGATTGGTCTATGGATGAAGCGATAAATTTGATCGAACTCTAATAAATTTTCTAGTGAATTTGTCTGAATGGGATAATGTTTCTAGAGTTCGTGGATGCATCAGTTCATTTCCACATAGCCGACTATCTGTTCAAATTATTAGATAGTATAGTTGAGGTAGTAAGAGAGGAATGCATTGTCCAAGTTATCATAGACAACACAACCTCATATATAGCCGTTAGTTGCGTTCTTATGAAGAAGTGGCACTGTTTATTTTGAACCCTTATGTGGCACATTGTATAGATCTAATGTATATATCAAATGAGACTTTTTATGGAGAAGAGGCACCATTTATTTTGGACCCATCGTGTGATACATTGTATGGTTCTAATGTTCAAAGATATAGGTAGATTGTACATTAAAGTGATTACTAGAGTTAGAAGAATTATGGTGTGTATATATAAACATATCATTCTTCTTCATTAAATGAGAAAAACACATTAGGTATAACTTGCTTTGCCCAATTATCACCCAATTGGCAACAACTCTTAACATTACAAATGTTGTATTTAAAGAAAGCCGAGCTTAGAAGCTTTGTAGTGTCAACTAACTGGAATGATGGGCCTTGGTCAAAGAGAGGTTGTCCTAAGCGAAGTTAATTCAACAAACCATCCTTTCATAATCTTTCTGGACACAAGTGCTAAATTGACTAAAATCATCGGAACCCTTAGTGACCGTTTTATGATTGATAGCTGGAGATGAGAAGCCACGAATGGGTTACATCTATTATGCGATGGAGAGAGCTAGAAACAAAATTATGGATCACTTCCACTATAAAGAATAATTATAGGCTCATTTTAGATATTATAAATAAGAGATGAGACAACCAAATGTCATCTCCATTTTTTTCAGTTGCTTGTACCTTTGATTCGACCATATTCTTTAGTTTTGTTGATTGGACAAAGGTAGAAGTGATCCATAATTTTGTTGAGGGGGAGCAGTAGCAGTCAAAGGCAGGTGGTAGATGCGATTGAGGAGATAGAAGAAGAAGATGATCAAGATCAACCATTAGATGTAAATGGAGTACTAGCGGGAACCGATAATGAAGAAACAGAAGAAGATGAAGTATGCATCCAAGAAGGAGACGAGTCTGATAATGATGATAACGGTAATTAGATGCCACAATAGCAACAATCAATGTATATAGTATTATTATATTAGTGTCCTATGTTAGCATGTTTATTTATTTATATTTTGTAAGTTGTGCTTGTTTTTTGTAAATTGTATTTGTACATTAAGTTGTAAGTTGTTTAAGTTATCTACTTATCAATAAAATTTCTATGAATTTTTTTAATAATTAATTCTCTCTTAATGTAGCTTGTTGATTATTTTGTTAAAATTTATGTAAACATAATATAGTAATTAAATATATAATGTGCGATTACATACGCAATTATGTATGCAATAACATATGCGATTTGACAACATTGATCTCTAGTGTCATTCAAATTAAATCATTCAACTTAAATATCGGTCTAATTGAATTGTGATCTTCCAACATGCCCCAATTAGACAATCCATTTCTAATTTCAGCCCAATCAAACCATTGATATTCAATATCATTTCGATTTGTTCCCACCTTTATTTGCCAACCCCTTTTAAATGTCAATAAAAATGATTACCATAACCATTCTATCATGGGCATGAAGATGAACAACGCATATTGATTATAATGGAGGTTGTGTAATAGATTTCGACTATAAACGATATGTGGTCTACCTTTGGTTGCTACTTTTGAGATGAAGGGCTGGAAGAGATGAGGGGAGAGTGTGAGAGATGGCTGGGAGAGAGAGAGAGGCTCACGGAGTGACCTATGAATGAATTAAGATTATAATTCTAATCAGGTTGTTAGAAATTAAGAAAGTAATTAATTATACATGCATAATAACTTGAGATTATAGTAATAGGGTGCATGACATGTGCTGCATAGTTGGTGAGAGGAAGGAAGAAAGGGGGGAAAGAGAGTCCAATTGAGGAAAGAGAAAGTCATTGGACTTTTAGAAAGGTTAAAAAGTAGGAGATGATGAGTTGTTAAGTACAAAATTGTAACTTCCTTCGGTAAAAAATGCTTTTCATGTCATGCAATTCTCACCATTGGAATTAATTATGTGAGTAAAATTTGTCGATGGCTACTTGCTTTTTCCAAATAAAATCTAAGTTGTTTCTGGGATTTTAAAGGTAAAGTCTGAATTGTAAATCGAATGTCAGTCACTTTTTTTTTTTTTCAAAAAATACCCCCAACTTCATTTACAATGTCTTCACATGTCCTTTGAATATTCAAAGTTATCTATTTGGAGAAAACTAATTGCGAGGGTAAAATTAGTCAAACACTACATGGCTTATATATAATATAGACCATGAACCATCCAAACACCAGCTTTTCAAATAATGCATTATACTGTAATGCATTATTCATGTAAAAATGCATTACTGGCTCCACAAAAGTACAATTTTTTATAACTGTCAGTTTTTCTTGAACAAAATTGATCACTTGATTAGCAGACAACATTATTTTTTGTCCATGGCATGTAGCCTAACTGATGAATGACCTAGATCCCTAACATGGAGCAATCTGTCTGGATCTCTGACATGTTCCATTCCTCAGCACGGCCTCTTGTTGAATCACGACAATAGTTAGCAAAACAGTATACTGCACTGGATCTGAATGCTGTAAAAGTTCAGGTTTGATGGGTTTTGGACTTCAAAAAAAAAGAATAAAAAAGAAAAAACAGAGTGAGCTGAAGTGCTACCTATATGCATCTATATATTATATATAAGTAAGGTTAAAATATAAAATTTCAGATAAAAGTTAGAATTTCTATACAGTATGAGTCCAACGATGTTCCTTGGCTCTACTAAATCTATCCTTTCCAAATAATTATCATAGAAATCAATTTGTCTCTACGAACAAAATTCATTTGCTACTCAATTGTATCAATGGGTGGTGACCACATTCTATTTTTTAATGTCTCCAAAAGTTTGTTTTGAATAAAATGTGTTTTATTGAAAACCAAAAAAAAAAAAGTGTTTAACTCAAATTTTCTCCAGAAAAAAAATGAGCTTTTCCCATCTTTCTGAGCTTTGCTAGGTGCCAATGTGTGTGGAATAAAGCTCACGTAAAGGTGTCCCAGCTTGGCACATATGTGTGATATCTAATCTATCCATTAGGTTGGTCCTACCTTTGATATGTTTTTCCCAAAAAAAAGATCTGGTCTAGTCTCCATGTGGGCCACAACATTGGAAACAGGGGAATGGGTTAGAAAATTTCTACAAAGGTTTTCAGCATTGTAGATTTGTTTTGCATACTTCGGCCCACTGGACTAGTGGATCAACTTGATTCTTGGATAGGGCGTCAATATACATGTATAATAACTTGAGATTATAGTTATAGGGTGCGTGGCATGTGTGACATACATGAAGTGAAGAAGGAAGAGAGATGGGGAAGGAGAGTCCTATTGAGGAAAGAGATAGTTGTCAAGCTTTTGAAAACGAGATTTTTTTTTTTTTTTTGGAAGGTTAAAAAGTAGGAGATGATGAGTTGTTAAGTTATAAAATGCCATTTCTTTTGGGAAAAAAATCCCTTCTATACCCTGTAGTTCCTACTACCAAAACTAACTACAAGGGTAATATTGTCTAGGGTTGCTTTTTGTGGGTAATTTCTGAGCCGTTTTCAGGATTTTGAAGGTAAAGTCTGAATTATACATCGGATATATTAGTAATGATTTTTTTAAAAAAAATTTATTATTATTATTTTATTTTTTTTGTTCTAAAAAATATCCATAGTTAGCAAAATGGTATACAACACAAGATCTGAATTAGGTAAAAGTTCAAGTTTTATATGTTTAGACTAAAAGAAAATATAGTAAACAAAAGTGCTATATGCTTGTGTGTGTGTGTGTGTGCCCGCTACTAAAATTCTTCACTTTCTACTCAATTGTACGAACAGGTGGACCATAATCTCTATTTGTTAAATTGTCTTTAAAAGTTTCTTTTTCTTTTTCTTTTCTTTTCTTTTCTTTTTTTTTTTTTTTTTTTTTTTTTTGAAGAAACACATGTTTAATGCAGTTTGTCCAGATTTATTTATTTATTTACTTTGGAAGAATTTAGCCGGGTGCACATGCCTTTGCAATAAAGCTCAGGTACATGCCACACATGTGCCAACTTAGCACATATGTGGGAGTTCTACACCATCCATAAGGATGGTCCTACCTTCTACATGTATTCCCCAAAATAAAATCTGGTCCGGTCTGCATGTGAGCCACAATATTGGAAACTGGGGAATGAGTTAGAAACCTTCAACAAAATTTTTCAGTGCCATAGATTTGTTTTGCGGACTTTGGCCTGAGACCTATCATGCCATGCTGGTGCATGCGTAGTGCATACATGGGTTTTATTACACAAGCACGTGGGCATAGCCAAGCTCTCTTTCAAAATAAAGAGATTTAAACGTGATCAACTCTACTAGTTTATGTTACAGAGTTTAAAACAGAGTCTTGCTAACTATGATGATGACCCAAAACGAAATTCCATCAGGAGAAAAAAAAAAAAAAAACATTCATGGAAGGAATTGCTATTTGCAGCCACATCCCAAAAATCCAATACGTCCATCTGATGATGGGTCGCTTGCTACTAGTGAATAAGGCTAGGATAAGGACAACCAACAATCCATATTCATTCAACGTGTGAGATTCACCTAATGAGTTCACTTAGTGGTGCAAGTTGGCATGTGTGGAGCATCTTTACATGTGCGGGATGTCCATCTGCAAATAGCATTCTTTTTCCCAATATTATTCAGTTTCACATCCAAAGAATCTGGTGTCCTTTGCATTCCATAATGGTGAGTTGCAAGCACCAGATTTTGATGATGTTGCTGTAATTAAGTTAGAAACTAATATCATCAACATGCTCGACTCGGTTTTATGTCCAACTTGGAGGAAATGCTTAAATTAGTTAGAAAGAGTGAAATTAAATAAAATGAGTTCTAAGTCCAACCGGTTGGACCACCAGGTAAGGTCCACCCAACCGGCAAAGGTCGGTGCACCGTGAGGAAATTAGCCTTATTTACTCATCATGTGGGCCATACCATGAAAATAATTTGTAGCCATAAATAGTAACATACCAACATGGTTCAGTCCATGAGTTGATATGGCAGATTTTTGCACAAGTTGACCTTGTAATGAGGCCAACCTATTGGATGGATTGAATGTGGCACATACACGAAAGGTTGGAAGTTATACACTAGGTGGACCTTAACGCAACCAATCGGACTTGAGACTCAAATAAAATAAAATGATCACACAAAAGAAGAGAGGAACAGGCTAAAGCTTACCTCCATCTCGCAATCTCTCTCTCTCTCTCTCTCTCTCTCTCCCTCTCTAGATGTGGAGAAGTGAATATAACTAGGAAATCAGAAGGCAGTTCTGTGCATTTTATAACCGTGGAGTAGCAAAACGTGAACAATCATATTCTCTAGTACAAGTAAGTAACAACACGTATTATTTAGGATTTTTACAAATTAGTACATCGTTAATACAATATTTACGTTCCGCTGCCTCTTTAAATTCAGTTTTCATTAAGATACCTCATTAATCAAGTTATTGCTAGACAGGTACCTTTTGTTAGTTTTTCTTGACTTCCATTGCAATTTTTCTTAAAATAACAAAAATGCCCACCAATTGGACTTGCACAGGAAAATTAAAAACATAGATGAAAAGGGGATGGCCTCCCACCACGCCTACATCATAATCCGTCCCGGCAGGGGCTGTGTGGAGCCAACCGTGATATATGGGTTTCATCTACACTGTCCATCCATTTTCACAGTTCATTTCAGGGTATGAGCTCCAAAATAAGGTAGATCAAGGCTCTAGGGGACCACACCACAGGATGCAATAGTGATAATGACACCCACTCTTGAAACCTTCCAAGGAGCCACTGTGATGTTTATTTTCATCCTCCCTATTCATAAGGTCACATAATCCTAGATGAAGGTTAAAAAACACATTTCAGCTTGATCTAAAACTTTTGTAACCCCAAAAAAGTTTTCAATGGTAGATGTTTAATCCCCAATGTATGGTCCACTTGAGCCTTTTAACTCACTTTTTGGGTTGTATCTAAAATGATTTGGCAAAATGGATGGACGGCGTGGATAAAAATCTCATACGCGACTATGGCCCCACTGAGCCTTGTATGAGGAAGTCTGCTTTCAATTAGATGTAATTATCACCAGCGTTCGAAGTATCGGTATCGCTATAGGTTTCGCTAGCCAGGGATATGGAAAACAATATCGATATCGCCGATAATATCGCTAATAATTGAAAATGTGAGGAAATATGGGAAAAATGGTGGAATTTTCAGCAAAACTTCAGGATATGTTAAAATGTATATATTCGTATATTTAGAAATAAAAAAAAAATTACAAAAAAGAATGCATACATAACAAGCTTCCATTTGATGAGGCTTTAAAAGCATGTGTTGTTGTAAGAAATCAGTCCAACTATCTCATCCTGCCTATTTAACCATCCAACCTTCCATCCAAACATCCATCGATATTGCAAAATATCAACAACATATGATATTTCACCAAGAAATTATCTACAATTGAAAATGAAAAGAAATATTGTGGTCTCAATATTGCGCATGTTTCGATATCGATAAGATCGAGATATTATCAATATTATTAATAACAGTTTGAACACTACATACAACCATGTACCTAGGAAAAAAAATTGAAATACTTTTTTTTTTTTCTAATAAACAAAAATTTGATGATATCAATATGTTGGCGATATTATTGAAATATCGTCGATACACTTATGATATAAGCATTACCTAGAATTTACATTATAAAAAATATTGGCGATGCATTGGCGATATTGATGCATTGGCAATACAAGCGACACCTAGAATTTACATAGTCGAAAATATTAGTGATTATATTAACAATATTGATACGTTGACGATACATTGCTAATACCTGGAATTTCTAATACTACCAGTGTTATTAATATCGCTACCAGTGTTATCGGTATCGCTGGGCTGGAGAAAATGATAATATCGGAGATATTTGGATAATATCAAAGATAATTCGAACACTGATTATCAATAATGAAGTATAATTATCGAGAAAATCCTAAAAGGAAAATAAAATCCCAAAATGTTTTTCCAAAGGCAGATTGCATAGAGATGTGGTTAATGGCCAGTGATATGTGGGCCCACTATGATGTATGTGTTTTATCCATGCCTTCATCCATTTTTCAAAATCATTTGAGGGCATGACCCTAAAAATGAGGCAGATCCAAATCTCAGGGGACCGCACGGCAGGAACAGTGGTGATTGAGCGAGAATGTATGCATTTCTTCCTTGTAACTAGCCGGTTCTGTAGAGAATGTACGCATATGCAATAACACTTTGTTGAATAATATCATCAAACACTTGGCGAGCAACATTAAGATAAAAATAACTGACTCATTGAGCTGAGTCAATTTGAGTTGAGGTTTGAGCCGAGTCCAGTCAAGCTCAGGCAAGCCCGAATTCGTTTTGAAATATTTTTGAGCTCCAAAAACTAGCTGGACTCAGTCGGAATTGAATTTTGAGCTGAGTCAACTCAAGCGAACTGACTGAGCTAACTCGACTCGTGTATAGCTCTACACGCAATCCACTTGCTTAACCTGAAGTGACAGCAACGCCTTTAACTTAGATGCAGTTTGCATGCCGTGCTAAGTGGGCCCTCATCCACAATGTCCATTCGTTTCGACGTATCATAAGCATGAGCTGAAAATGACGCAGATCCAAATCTCAGGTGGACCACACCATGAGAATAGTGGTGATTCAACGACCATCCTAAGAACATCTTTGGGGGCTACAAAAGTTTTGGATCAAGCTGTACTTGTGTTTTCTGTTCATCCAGGTCTGCGTGACCAGGTTGGATGGAAAATAAATATTACGGTGGGCCTTAGGAAGTTTTTAATGGTGGGTGTTCAATCACCATTGTTTCCTATGTTGTGGCCCACCAGAGACTTGAATTTTCCTTCTTTTTAGGTTCATGCCCTAAAATAATCTCAAAAAATGGGCGGGTGCCATGGATAAAACACATACATTATGGTGGGCCCACATAGCACCGACCTGCGTAATTAAAAATAAGAAGCAAAAAGTCAGACTTTTTAAAAGTATTTTCTTGATAATTACACCTACTAGCTGAAATTACATCTGCCTACTTTTTCAAGTTTTCTTATGCAGTCTCTGGTGGGCATCTTAGTTATTCTAGGAAAAATTATAACATAAGTTAAGGAAAACTAACCGAAAGTACCCATTAACAATAACTTGATAATGAGGTATCTTAATGATAAGATAATTTGAAAAAGTACTAGAATGTAAATACTGTATTAATGAGGTACTAATTTGTAAAAATCACTATTATCTATACGGGGATTACACACCACCACATGTCCCAATGTGGAACACAGGTGCAGATCCAAGCCGTCCATCTGCTGTGTCTAACTGTGCAGATAATATGGCCTAGAAATTAGACTGGGCTCCACCTATGAAGTGGGCCACACTACTATAAATAGGGAGGTATGGTTTACAATAATGTAGGCAGGTTTGTTTCAGTTGATCGTTTGTTTCTTAATCTGTGAGATCTATCTGATTTGTGGACATTACTTCTTGGGCCACGGCATCTTTGCAAAGAGGGACCCACCTGATTGCCGATCGGATCTTTTATGCCAGCAAAGATGGTCCATCGTGTGCATGCGTGTGGGTTCAGTAAAACTTTTATTTATTTATTTATTTATTTTTATTTTTTTTTGTGTACTGTACGTGTGGGTTCAACAAAGCTTTTATTTATTTATTTTTTGTGTACTGTGCGTGTGGGTTCAACAAAGCTTATTGAAGGAAAGAATAGCATTACTTGGGCATAGTGTTCTACAACTGCCATAGTTTTCGATTTGCTTGTTTTTAGAGAAAGGTAGGCGACTGAGCATCAATGCAAGGGAGTGTAACCATCTCACCCATGCAAAAGATGGGTCCCACGGTGAGGATTACCTCTCTCGAAGGTGACGCTGATCAACTCACCGGTGAGTTAGGCTTCTATGATGAATTAGATAATTAACTATCATTGATGCCGGTTGGAGGACGCAAGGAAGCAACCTCGAGTTACAATCAAATAATAAGAGATCAAACAAACCAAGCTCACAGAAAATTTAATTAACTACATGAAAAAAATCCTAGTAGGTAAAAACCACGGCACAAAGTGACAGTAAATATACTATAATAATCAATGTTACAAGAGATAGGTGAGCTTACCAATATAAGAAGATACCCGATTAATACAAAAAACCTACCTTTGAACTCCCTTTGCTCACCAAAAGCCCCAGGTACATTTTCAATACCATAATCCTTGATTACAAATCCTTTAAATGGATTAAAATGAATTAGAAAACAAAACCCAGAATTCCGCAAAACTGCACAAGTCGGTTGATGGGAGCTTTGATTAAATAAGTGTCAATTGACGACCAATCAATGGGATCCAAGCTATATTCAATCAGTTCAATTTGGACAAAAAATAAAATAAAATAAAATTCTAATGAGTAAAGGCCAAAATGCAAGATTTTCTCGATGTGATCGAGTGAGCTGTCAATTGGATCAACAGCTGCTTGATGGGATTGAGTAGTCTGTCAATACCATCGATGGACCCAGTTATAGACAAATTAAAGACATTTGACAACAATCTCCATCATGTCTTTAATTATCACGAATCACAACTCCAAGGTCCATCTCTAATTGCCTCCATTATATCTCTTCTATCGTTGTCGTTTCTCGTGTACACTCTGCCTTCGTCTAGTATTCGTTAAGCCCAAAAAAGTCGCACATAACTTGAACTTCTTTATAAGACTACCTTTGTAAGTATGTCTGTCGAATTCATGCTTGTGTGGATCTTTTCAAGAGTCACTCCGTATTCCTCAAGCACCCATCGGATAAAATGATGATGAACATCAATATGTTTAGTACGAGAATGGTAAACCGAGTTTTTCGTCAAATCGATTGCGATTTCACGGCCACAATTTTCTAACACTGCTTCCTGCTGAAGCCCAAGCTGAGTTATCATCTTTCCAAATCAAACACCTTATTTTTATGCTTCCGTCATCACCATATACTCTACTTCAGTTGTAGAAAGAACCACTATAGACTGAAGCTTCGACATCTAACTGATTGCTCCACCCGCTAATGTAAATGAGTAGTTGAAAGTTGTCTCTTGTTATTCACATTTCCTACGTAATCGACATCTGCATAGCCTACTAACTTGTCCTCACACCTTTCAAACGTCAAGACGTAATCTATTGTACCTCGAATATACTGAAGTAACAATTTCATTGCCTCTTAGTGTTGTTTGTCGAGGTTAACCATGTATCTGTTCACGACATACACTGTATGTGAAATATCAAGTTTCGTAGATACCATGACATACATCAAACTGTCAACAACACTCGAAAAAGGAACACGAGATAAAACTTGTTTTTCTTTATTTGTAGTAGGACATTGTTTAGAAAAAAATCTAAAGTGAGCAGCATGCGGTGTGCTAGTCTGTTTCTCCTTGTTCATACCGAACTTAACCAATACATTCTCAATGTATTATGTCTATGATAACTGTAGCCTACTCCTGTGTATGTTTCTATGAATATTTATGCCGATAATCTTATTTACAAACCCAGATCTTTCATTTTAAATGTCCCCAACAACTGAGCTTTGAATGTATCAGTCTCAGATATGTTATGGCTGATAATAAGCATATCATCTACGTATAATACTAGTACGATGAATTGTCCATCATTTAGTGTCTTATAATAGATACAATGGTCATATTCACTTCTGGTAAATCGTTGACCCATCATAAAAGTATTGAACATTTTGTACCATTGCCTAGGCAACTGTTTTAGACCGTATAACGACTTCCTTAACCTGCAAACTTTATTATTTGCCCTTTTCACTTTGAACCATTCTGGTTGCTTCATGAAAATCTACTCCTCTAACTCTCCATGAAGGATCTGTTACAATTCGAGGTTGTATTGAACAACCGACGCCAATACAAATATGATAGATACCCACTTGACTACAGGCACGAAAATCTTGTTGAAGTCGACACTCTCCTTCTGTACATACCCTTTCGTGACCAATCTTGCCTTGTATATATCTTGTTTTTTCTTGTAAATCCACTCACAACCTAGCACTCTATGTTCCACTGTAAGCTCTACGACCCATTTTGTCATGCATCCCTATTTTTCACTTCTCAGCATTAGAACCATTTAATGTTTCTTGGAAGATAGATGGATCCCCCTCATCCTAATGAGGGTGAATGCAACATTCAAGTCATCAATGTATCAGACTGGCAATCTATGATCTCTTGGCTGATTTCTTTAAAAAGGTGGTTTCTCCACTTGCTCATGTACCTCTGCTTGCGGCTTAGACTTTGCATGTGTATATTCATTTTCAATCTTTATATCGATGACCGTTGATTTCTCCGATTCCTTGCGTTCATCCTTGCGGAACAAAAAATCTTCATCAAACTTGACATCTCGACTAATTATAATCTTCCATGTGACTCGGTCGTACAGCCTGACCCTTTCACACCATTACCATAGCCCACAAAAAGATACTTCTTAACCCTTTAGTCTAGCTTATCTCTATCAATTGATGTTATATAAGAGTAAGTGTCATAACTAAATACACGTAACTGTGAGTAGTTTACCTCATTTCCATCTCACATTTCTTCAGGAATCTTGCAGTCTATCAGCGTAAACAGGGACTGATTCACTAGGTAAGAAGCCGTATTAACGGCCTTCATCCATAACTCATTGCCTAATTTAACATTACTTAACATACTTCGGTCTCTCTGTAAAAAGGTCTAATTCATCTGTTCTACCACTCCATTCTACTCAGGAGTGTGCCTCATTGTATTATACCTCACAATATCCTATTCTTTGCAAAATTGATTAAATTCCTTTAAAGTGAATTTACCTCTGTTATCAATCTTTAAAACCTTTAGTTTATGCCTTGTATGCCTTTTAACCATCACATTCCACACTTTAAATGTGGCAAAAATATCAGATTTATTTTTTAGAAAATAAACTCACGTTTTCCATGAATGAGACAAAATACGATGGCCCCCAACAGAAACAACAGGCGACGGGCCTCATACATCTGAATGCACATACTCAAGCACGCATTTATAAATATGCTTTCTAATTTTAAAAGTTAACTTTGATTGTTTACTATATATACAGTGCTCGTATATATTAAGTTCAATACTTTTAAAAACAGGAATTAAGCAATGATTAGAAAGTAACTTCACACTATGGTTGCTCATTTAGCCTAGGCACGCATGCCACAATTGTGCCGAGGTGGATTCCCTTACAAACGTAGCAGCTCCACTCATTTCATTATTTTCAATAAACTTGTATAGGTTACTGCTCCGCTATGATATCATCACAATAAGTGCCCCTTTCGAAACTTTAAGGACTATGTCATAATGTCACGCCCCAGACTCGGTAACCGGACTCACAAGGAACTTGATGGCTGGTTCTGGCCGCAACAGCCTACGTAGTACCCCATTCTTGGCTCCTGAAACAAGCTCCGATCCTGGGATCCTACAAGGAGGATTTCCATAACAGTATAATCATTTTAATAAGACATACCCAAGATTACAACAAGTACTTCTAAGAATAACGAGGGGCACACATCATAAAATCCACTAAGAATTTGAACTTTTATAAGATTACATCAGGTCCGAAAGGACATACATAAGATAATGGGAAAAGAGAGAAGGGTCAGTAACATTGGAGTCCTCAACTCGAGTCTACTCCACACTCTGTGTTCACTCCCCAAGTGCAGGGTTGTGATGTAGTAATAACTCGGTAAGACCAAGGTCAAATCCCAAGGGACTGAAACTCGTACGTATTCTAAAACTAACTAGAACTAGAACTAGAATAAGATGAAATTTAAATCAACTAGAAATTAGGGAATAATTATGAAACTATTATCTAAACTTAGGAGAAATCAGAGATAGGAAACTAGGGACTCAGAGGATCCACTTGTAGAGATCAGGGAGAACTTGTGCTTGCATAAAAAATCATGAAAATTACTGAACTGCCGTTGATCTAGTTTTCAAAGAGATGAAAGGTGTATGAATTAGAATGGATTCCATCACCAAACCATGCCCAGGGGACTATGGAAAACAACAGAATTAAACTAATTACCAACCCATCACATGTATGAAGGTTAGGAAGGGTACCATCATCCGAACATGCCCAGGAGACAATGGTGAACAAAAGAGCTTCCTGACGTCATAAACATAAAAGGGAGAAGGAAATATTCAAAGCATCGTAGACCCATTGTAATTTTAGTCACAACAGACTATTAAAAACCAAAAATACTTCCATTAATTAAACTAACATCAACATGAATTCAGTTCATAAATTAAACAAAAATTGTAAAATAAATTCTCCCATTTCACTACAAGCTTCACCTCCTAGCCCTAGTTAGGAGGATTTAGCCTGCCATGAATATGGTGAAGCTAAAATATCTCAAAAAGAAAGCATAAAGAAAGAAAGAAAGAAAGAGAATTAAAGAAAAAGGAAAAAGAATTGTTGAAGCATTCCCCTCTCTCTCTCCCTTCCACCTCCAAGCCAAGAGCTCCAAAGATCTGATCTCCTAGATGAGAATGGCCTGTCCCCACGTTCTCTCTCTCTTTTATAACTATCAAAGGTCGGTTGCATGCTGCTGTGACAGAGAGTCAGAGAGAGAGTCAGCTGCGGGAGATTTACGCACTCCCTGCGTAACTAGACGTGAACAATCTTGCTTTTGAGCTGAATCTGAGACAACTGATCGCCCATTTTGTGATCTTCGACTGCATAGAAAGGGTAGAAACCCTCATTTCCATCTTTTGGACGGATCAGATCATCGATCTGATCATGATCCCGAATGCAGTGGGGCCCACAACTGTCGGATTCTGCAGACCCGCGAACAGAGCTTCCGCTCTTGCTCTGAGATGATGGCGGGGCCCATTATCATGATGTGATGAGAAATCCAATCCGTCCACTTGTTGCAGCTCGAAAAACCATGTGAAAATGACGAACTTGGGGTCTGATTTGATGTGGCCCATAGCAGTTTTCTCACTACCGTCCAACTTCCGTTGGACGGTCAAAGGTCCGATCTTCGCTGTCATTTGAGATAATTCCACCTAGGCAGTGGTAAAAAGGACCATGTTGGTCTATTAGACGGTCCGGATTGGACCTTCGAGTCCTAATGGTGGCCCACAACAACGGACCGCAAGCTCTGTTCTTGCGTAAACAAGAAAAACAATGATTTCCTTCCGCTGTGCAGCTGGTGGGGCCCATGATCGCTGTCAACTGTGAAATCCAGTCCGTTCATTGGCATCAGGCTGAAAAACCGTTCGATCATGCCAAGATTGGGTTGATTTGAGTGTGGTCCACCAGAGATCTTCTTCCACCGTCCGATCTGAGTTTAACGGTTAGGATCTTTCAATCGCCTGCATGGAGTAGAACTTACGCCTAGGTGAGGGTAATACTCACCTCCTGAGACCATTGAACAGTTCAGATCATCAATACATAGAATGTGTGGGGTCCACAACACAAAAACGGACAGCGTTGTTCGTCCGCTGTCTCCATGTGGGAGATGGCGCGAGTCAGCACTGCTGACCGCGTTAGGTGGTTTCGGTGCAGCTCGTGTGTACGTGCACTGAATGCAAGCACACCCTCATGTGGGGTCCACTGTGATGTTCACGAGAAATCCATGCCATCCATCTGTTTTGTCATCTCATTTGAACCGTAAGTACCGAAGATGAAGCATATCCGAACAGTAGGTGGGCCCAAAATCATGATTCTGAGGGCTGATTTGTCTGTTGGCACACTTCTGTAGGGATCCAGGAGTTGAAATTTGATGTATACGGCTCATTTGTGGTCCTCAGGCGATGTATGAAATTCGGAGTCGATCAGATGGTGGGAACTCTGCAATCTTGCGTTCTGGACCAATTTTGGGCCACTTACGCTTCAGTTTCTTGATTTCCGAAGATCTCTAGCATGTGCATTCGTCGATCGTGGTCCCTTTGGGTCCGTCCCTTGCCTCAGTGATCATCAGAGCATTAAATCCAAGCTTTTAGCACACTTTTCAGTCCACGTCTGTAAATCTACCTTGCAACACAAACACGATTAAAATAAGCAATTTAAATAGTATCATGTTTGTAAATCCAGGCAATAACTGGGGTCAGATATGCAATATTTGGCCCTCAACACTCTGCTGCTACGATGCCTGCATAAAGTCTCCTGCACGCATCAATCATGTATAAGCTTATAGAAGCTTAGAGGGTGGTGAAAGTGTGTGACAAAAGTGCATAGAAGAATAACAGGATGTACAAGGAAAGAAACGTGCTCAATAAGAATATCGCTAACCTTACCAAGGCTTATCATAAATACGATGCAATGAGTACTAGTCGCCATACCAAGGCAATACATGAAGGGGCTTACATAGCCAATGCTAATGCGATGCAAGTAATGTCAGTGCTCATATCCAAACCACATATCAAGTACATTTCCAATTATAAGGAAATCACCGAGGTCCATTACATTACTGAATGATTGCCGCTCTACAGACCCCGCACAGTCAAATGAGCGTAAGAGACCTCACTAACCTCCTGTGGATAGCCCATCACTAACAAGGCCTGAAGGTAGCGGACCCATTTAAGAGCTGGTCAGACTCAGCCTAGCAATGCCTCCTCACATCAGGCAGGTAAGGCCACTCCCCTATCCAACCGACTACACAACAGTGGGAGTCGCGGCCTAACGGTATAAGGCCCTCGTGCGCTCATAGTTTCCACTCGGTCACGACGTTGGAGCAGATCCTTGGTACCATGAAAGTTTTGAAATTTTCACCTATGGACATCCTATGCACCCGGTATGCTCATATAATATTTCCGGTGTCCACACATATGGCTATCTAGAAATATCCCTATGGAGGCGAGGCCCTGATGAAACAATGGCGGTATCATCATGAAATGTTATGCTAATACATGAATCACACACACAGATCATGCACTAGTTGCAGGCACACAATGTGCATAAGGGGAGAAGCTTCATCCCTCAATGACCACCACAATGCAATCAATTCATACAGATGATGCATATGAGTCACAAGAATGTAAGTGTGCTTCCTGTAGAATATGGAATCCTCCATCCTAAGGAGGGTCAAGATCTAAGCACATAGACATGTGTCCTAAGGAGAAGAAAAATCTTCTAGTGGGGCCCCAGTACTTTGGGATGACCCACAAGCTAAGAGAGAGTTATGATCTTAAAAAGAAACGGTCTTAGTCAAGCCCAAGGTGGACCTTCAACTACCTATAAGGGCCTCCATGGGCCTACCTTAAGGCCACCAAGGAGGACATCCAACCTTAACTGGGTCCCAAAAGGTAGCCCACTACGCATATAATGTAAGGTCTAAGGCCTAAGTAATATATGATCTAATGGGCCATACTCCAAGCACAATCTCATAGACCATATAGTGGGCCCTCAAGTGAGGTTTGGGCCCAACCATAAGGGTCATAAACCCATATGTTGTGGTGGGCTTCATGGGCAGCCCGGTAGTTTATTTACATGGGCAATTCTCACATTTAGCCCAAGTATAAGGTCAATTTTAATAGGTGGCCAATGGCCCAACTTCTTGCATATTCTTGTCCTTAAGCCCATCACAATAGATGGGAGAGTATAGGCCCAAGATCAATGGGCCTATCCAAAATGACTTAGTCCACAAGGCCTAATTACCAACACAAAAGGGCAGCCATGCATATATATAATATCACATAATGGGCCTTGAGGAAATAGCCCAAAAACAAAAGCCATTTAATTCATGCTTTATGGTGGACTTAGAGGGCAACCTATAAACCCAAGATTACTCATGGGCAGGGCCTAAACCCACAATGTGGGCCTTGCCATATCAGCCTAAAGACTTAGCAAGACCCTCCACAATATGCATCAATGTGGGCCTTGCAAGTCAGCTTATAATTGAGTACATCATGAGGGCATCAAGGCCCATAATATATGATCATCTTATAGACAGCCCATTGGGCTCACAATTCAATAAGGTCAGCCCTTGCACAATATTGGGCTCAAGGAAGAGGTTTACAGTCTATTGGGTCTATAAAACTACTTAAAAATCTGGTTAAGGTTAGCTTACAATATCACCACAAAGGTAGGCTTTAAGGGGCACGAATTAAGCACAAAAATATCTAAGGAAAGAAGGCAAGAGTGTGTGCAACACTCCCTTAAATTTGGTGGGCCACAACAGCTCCAAAACAATCAACCACGCAGCAAATTTGGGTCCCTTACTGGAATTCCAGCCCACCCATTTCCTGGGCCTGCTGGAATCTAGAAATTTGTTTAATCTAGATGGGTTACTGACCCATGATGACCCACACATATCACAGCAGGCCCCACCAGATAATAAAGGAGATATACAACACTTACTTCAAGTGGGCCATGCCAATGGAATGCAGGCCCAGCAACCTAAGGTAGGGGCGTCCCATGGTGGTTAGTCCTACGGGCCTGGGTATTTGTCCCAAAACTGATACAAATTGTAGGCCACACCATGGTCGGTACAGAGACTAGATGGCCACGAAAATTTTCAGGGTAGTCCTTCCATGGGTGGGCCATACTTCCACAAAATTTCATGATTTTTGGATAACTAGAAGTATTTTAATTAATTTATAAAAATCAGTTTGTCTAGAAAATCGAACTGACCTGGACATCCCAACGTAGTGGGCCAGTCCGGCCCTTGCCACAGTGTGCACAGGGGTCCATTAGCCCTAAAATTTGGTAGGTGGGTCCTACCATGGGTGTGCCACATCCCTATAAATATTTATAATTTTTGGACACTCAAAAGTATTTTAATAAATTTTAAAATTACAATCTATCCAGGGTGGAATGTTGCTGGAAAGGTAACTGTCCTGAATTTGGGTCATCCAAATGGGTGGGTTTTAGGCCTTCAAAATTCCTGAAATTTGGACCCAAGGTCCCTCATCAAGCCTATAACAAAGTAAAACCTAATAATATAGTCAAACTTCTAAGAAAATATTTTTAAAAGTTTGTTTTTATGGGACTATGCTGCCGGACTGTACAGCAGAAATTTCTGGCAGTCCACTAAGTTGGCCAACCCCTTTTGGATGCCAAATGGGATCCATTGGCCCTAAAATTTCGTAGGTAGGTCCTACCATGGATGGGACACCTCTCTACAAAATTTTATAATTTTTGAGGTCGTATAAGTATTTTATTTAATTCATATAAATTATGGACAACAAGGTCTAGAAATAATTCCTGCTGAAACATGTTGCTGCCCCTGACTTGTGCACCCCATTTGAGTGGGCCAGGTCTACCAAAATTTGAGAAAATACAAGGCCAACATCCCTGTACAAATATACTATGAGGTGGGGTCCACAAAGGTGGCTCACCATTTCAGAAACAAACTAATAATTATGTTTGTACAACAAGCAAAGTGGCTAGACAGTCCAGAAAAATCTGGACTATCTACCCTCCTTGGCCCACTCTTTTGGGTGATTAAACAGGGACGGATGAAGGTAAAATTTATCATACTTTTAGGTGGGGTTCACATCTCCAGAAATAATTTAACAATGGGGGTAAAACAGCCATCTAATCAGTCCATAATCCATGTCAAAAACAACCCAGAAACAGTCTCGAATTTTTCTAGACAGCAAGGTAAGTCTGAAAATAACTGAACATAACTACTGAATAAAGGGGGAAATACTCCCACAAAATTTGTGTTATGGTCCACCTTAGTGGATCCCACAAACATCCAGGTCATACCCCCTTCATAAAACCCATTGTACCCAAAATGGAGCAAATAGAGAGCCAACGTTCAAGGAATGGACAGCCATGGGCGTCCACTTTGCTTGGACAGTTTGGATATTCCGAGGCCACTAAGTGGGCCACATACATTAGGAAATCAAGAATAAAATAATGAAAAATAAAAATAATCCAGCTACAAGAGAGGAAAATGCCATGATGGGATTCATGGAGAATGGCCTCATCCATGGAACATGAATGCAAAGAAACGGGCCATTGGCCTCAATCATGGAGACATGGGAGACTTCCATCATCACTTGATGGGTCCCATAAGTTCCTAAGGAAGATGAAGGAGAATCTAAGAGCACCCACCTTACTTGGATCTTTAAGATTCTTGATGCATTAGACTCCTTGGGCTTCAAGGACCATGGATAAAGGGTCAAGATGGAAAGTGGAGGGTTAGATGAGGAGGGAGATGAAAGAAATGTTGCTAGAATTTTGGAGGGAGGGGTGGATGTTCCACCTACAAGGAAGGGAGAAAGAGAGAAAATGAGAGAGAATAGAGAGGAGAGGAGGGAAGTAGTAGTAGCAATGATGGGTTAGGAGGGAAATGATGGGTTTGGGGAAGAGAAATTGCATGGGGAAGAAAAAAGATCTTATGATGACTTCTAGAAAAGAGAAAAAAAAGAGTCATGATGAGTTTGGAGAAGGGAGTCCATCATTGCTAAATTAGGCTAGGTAATCATGATAGCTTGCATGGGAGATAGTGCACTAGGGTGGGTCCACATGGGGAAACGTGCAAGCTAGGTGGGTCCCACCAAAATGAATCAACGGTCCAAATAATGCACGACCTACAACTTTTGATGGACACGTCGGATTTATGCATGAGACACGGCGTTGGAACTACGACGACGATGCTGTCGCAATAGCATAGGTCTTGGGTCAATCCGAGTCGGGTCCACATGACCAAACTCAAGAATGACCGTAAACACTACCCGAGGGTCGCAGGTCGCCGGAATTTGACCGATAAGACCACGGGACCAACATGGACGGAATGCTTACACACATACATGCACACATGTGAATCGGGTCGGGTCTCACACATAACTACTAAACTTGCAACCAAGTGCCTTAAGAACCCCTAGAGATATCAAATTCTTCTTGAGGTCTGTAACGTGTCGAACATCTATCAGAATATGCTCCACCCCATCGAACATTCTGATGCGCATTGAACTGATTCCAACAACTTTACAGGCAACATCATTGCCTATACAAATTTGTCCACCATTATACTCATTATGTGTGGTGAACTAATCCTTGTGAGAAGTCATATTGTACGAGGCATTTGAATTCAAAATTCAGTCGTTACCAAGGTAACCAGATTTAGATGTGATTAAGACATCACCACCATCCACCTCCTCTTATAATTGTACCGTGTTGAACTCTTTTGGCGCATTCTGTGATTTTTTTTCCCTTTTGAGCCTTTGGGTTAGTGCAATTCTTCTCCATATGTCATGTCATTTCACAATTGTAGCACTTCATCTTGCCTTTTCCTTTTGATTTGGATCGTGAATGAGAATTGTCATTCTCTAATTCAGTATTTTTTCTCTTGGTAACCAACGCATCCATAGGGGTACCTTTATTACTTTCCTTTCTTTCTCAATTGCTTCTTATGAAGGTCTGAGATGGTAGCCTCCACATCGATGGTATCCCTACCGTGGATCAACATGTCTACCAGATTCTCAAAAGTCGGTTGAACCGAATTCAAGAGAATCAAGGCTTGATCTTCCTCTTTGATCTTAACATCTACATTCGTCAGTTGGTATAGCAACTCACTGAAAGTCTTTATGTGTTCATTAATTTCAAACACATCTGTCATCTTAAATTTATAAAATTACTTCTTAAGATACATATGACTACCCAAGGATTTCTTCTTGTACAAATCATCCAATTTTATCCATACTCTTACGACAGTCTTTTGATCTAGGACATTATATAGGACATTGTCTACTAGACATAATTGTATCAAGATTGTAGCCCTCTCATTTAGTTCATCCTATTCTTCACCAGTTATATATGCATGACTCTTCGCCTTGCTAAGGAGAGCGTGTTGCAATCCTTACTGAACTATGAGGCCTCTTATCTTAACCTTAGTTCAAAGTTATTTCTTCCAATGAACTTTTTTATTTCATACTTAATATTAGATCCCTTAAAATGCATAATTTCATATTAAAAAAAAAAAAAACTTAAAACCCCAATGTTAGCTCTGATATCACTTATTGGGAGGACGTGTGAAAGCAACCATGAGTTAGAATCAAACAATAAGAGATTGAACAAACCAAGCACATAGAGATCAAAAGGTTTTACGTGGAAAAATCTTCTCGGGAAAAAACCCACAACACAAAGTGACATATAATCCACTACGATAATCAATTTACAAGAGATGGGAGAGCTTATTGATTCAACAATACACCCTGAATACCATAAAAAAATCCTAATTTTGAACTCCCTTTGCTCACTAAAAGCCCTAAGCACGTTTCCAATACCATTTTATCTGATTACAAACCCTTAAAAACGATTTTATTTTTTTTTTTTAAAGGAAATTGTAATTATGCAAAAATGTGTAAGTCGATTGATGGGAGCTTCGATCATATCAAGTGTCATCGACGACTCATTGATCGAAGCCACCTTTGATCAGATCGATTTGGACACAAAAACTGTCAAACAAGAAAAGGAAAAAATACGGGATTTTCTTGATGGGATTGAGTGAGTTATCGATTATATCGACAGTTGCTCGATGGGATTGAGTGGTCTGTCGATGCCATCGACATACCTAATTACAGAAAAATTAAATACATCTAATAACAATGCAAATTGTGTGACCTGCCTGATGATTAGACACACAAAAGGTTGGCTCCACCATGAAAGATCGATCATCCGTAGTAGAAACCAGGCTGATCCACTCGTTGGGTGGTCTATGTTGAATCAAACCATCGGTTATCACTCTTATGGAGGGCCAACCTAATTTTCCTTCCCGGTGATCATTACAGTGGGGCCACCCATATTCTGGATGCTTTGGTTGGGTTTGGATTAGGTTGGATCCAAGTCTGAGTTTTAGGCCTCACAATAAATTCGGCCAGACCTAGCCTGCAAGACTTAACTGTCAACTCTAACAAAAACTACGCTTGTCCACTCATCAAACTGCAACACCATTGGAATGGTCGAACTCAACGTACATGTATGACCCACCTAGTGAGTGGATCATAGCCTAATCTTCAAGAAGGGTGATCTTCATGGTGGTGTCTAGCTTTCCACAGTGCAGATGTCTTGTATAGGTGGCGTGTTAGCATGATCTGTTGAATAACTTTGTAAGCTGTATTGTTTCCTAGAAGTGTTTGGTTCTCAAAGTCAAATGCCTTGTAAGAGAACTCTCCTGCATATAAGCTACTCTATTTCCCTATTCTTCCATCAAACTCAATGTGGGGGAGTAGTTTTTTGAAACCTTGTAATTTGTGTTGGCTTGTTTCAATTTTTTTTTGCCATGCGTTCGAGCTTTGTGGGGCCACTCATGATGTGTATGTACAGTCCAAACTGTGCTTAAGGTGTGCTACATCATCTTTAACTCACATCACAATAATCGTTTTGATCCAAGACTCAAGTGCGACACACTGCACATAGAATGTTCAATCCCACCTAAAACCTATATTTTCACATGGTGTTGCTCACCTAAGTTTTTAAGTGGTCTATTTTTCAGTACATCCATTTAATTTGGTTCGTCTCACATGATGACTGGTTTGGATGGTATGCATGTAAAAGACATGGTGAACCCAATTCCATCTGAAAATTTCTATGATAGGGTCACCTTTCCCAGTGTCCTCGATTTTCAATTTGGTGTGATCCACTAGATAGATCAGGCTGGATTTTGTAATCTAGGCCTACCATGACTAAGCTCATTAGATGTAAGGTTTGGATTCCACGTAAACATAACCATGCACTTAACAAGGTTATATAGCAGGGCAGCTTAACTGTATTCAAGGACATATGCACTCTTTTATTCTTTCGTATTTCATCACATGGAAGGTGGCCTATCATCCAATAAAGCTTAGACTTAAGGAACTTTGAAATGTTGAACGTGAAGTGATCACTACCCCTTCACCATCTTTGTGTGGTGTACTTGTATTTTCAATTCAAGCAAGGCAATTGTGTGAGCCCTCTAAGTTCTTTGCACATAACCTATCTCAGAGGAGAGACATGAATTCCTAAACCCTAATGTGACCTAACGATAGTGTGCCATGTACACTTGCTGGATTTGGGCTTCATAGTGAAATGCAAAGATTTTTTGGTGTGAAATGTCAATCTTATCTTTTTCATCGAGGACCATACATCTAACAAGCACACGCATCGCGTTATTATGTATATTAGGAGTTTCGGTAATTAATATTCCAGCTATGACCCTAATAATCTTCTAAGGATGGCAATGCAAACGTACATTTTAGTTTCCAGAGGTACAAATAGATGGTTGAGAGCTATAGGCTGTTTGGATCTATTAGCATTGGAGCATTCCCTATCAATGGTTGTACTCAACAAATCAATGGTATAGATTATTCAACCATGGCTACCCTTTTCAAAAGTGGGATTTTTATTTTATTTTATTTTATATATTGTACAAAGATATGGGCAACATGTAAGATGATCCTCACTAGTTGATACCATGACAGATCATGGGCATGAACCACTAGATATGCTGTAAATGTATCTAAATCTAAAACATACAAATTGTGAAACCTATTGTGAGTAGGAATTTATCTACAAGCTAAACCAAGCGGATGATCGTATCAATCCAATTTGTGGTCATCAAATGGATGGTTAAGGTGGAAAATAGTTAACCATCCAAGTTCTTTAAAAAAAATAATTATAGTAATAGAAGTTAGATCTTGCAATCAATTTGATTTTATGGCTTAAAAAAGTGAAACCCATGTTTTGGATTGAGTGACATTTATGTTAGTGTACCTTAGTAGCCTTACATGCACATGGTTCACCTTGATGGAAGTCCAACCATTAAAATCTTTCAAATTGTACATGGGGTCCTCCGTTATGTACATATATGCCATCCAATCTATATATCTAATACATCCCACTAGGAGAAAGGGGCACACGAGAAGTCAGGACATTTCAAGACATGTGATTCATGTGAATTTAGGGTTTACACATGATTTTACATTGTTTCATATGTTGTGCTTCACTCGTCACACTCCAAAAGCTGAGTACAGAGTGTGCACCCTTAGACCCGACTTTCGGTTTGTAACTTGTATACAAAGTGTACTAACTTCATCTGTTGATCAGTTTAATTAAAGGTTATAATTATGTTCATTCCAAGTTCCACTCAAGTTCTTCAAATTCCAATCACACATACATAACACTTAACACTCATCAACCAAACATACATAAACCCGACCACGTTCTTCACCATCCTCCCCCTCATAATCGGGGCCTACCGCATCGTGTGCGGGTTCTTCGTGGGGCCCGACGAGCTCACGACAGACGGTAAGCGGTCCGTCGCGGCGGTGGGAGAGGTGGAGCCGTGGGTCACACCATCCGAACCCATCCAGATGGGAGATGTCACGGAGGAGGAGCTGAGAGCTTTCAACGGCTCAGATCCCAAGAAGCCTTTGTTGATGTCTATCAAGGGACAGATCTACGACATCTCCATGTCGAGGATGATTTATGGTCCTGGCGGGCCGTATGCTTTGTTTGTGGGACGGGATGCAGGCTGGGCCCTAGCTCTCATGTCATTCGACCCCAATGACCTCACAGGAAACATAGAACGTCTCAGTTCTGATGAGCTAGAAGTTATCAATGACTGGGAGTTGAAATTCATGGAGAAGTACGTCAAGGTCAAGCAGCTTGTGAAGGAGAAGGGAAGAATTGAAGAGAAAATAGAAGAAAGTGTGGGACACAAGAAGGAAACAGACAGCATCAATGACGTTGCTGTAGCAGAAGTAGAGTAAATATGAATGTCAGTAATGGGTTGTTTGAAAACAAAGATCTGTACATTTCCAATCACAACCATCATGAAAGAGCTTGAGGAGTGAGAGTTCTGTCGGCCCAGCATTTTCCAGTAACGAATGGTGGGGATTGATGCCGGAGAGAGGGTGTCGATCTGGTAATGTCTTAATCTACTGGCCCACTAATCTATTATATCTATAATGGAGCCATTGATCTTTACTTGATCTCTACTTTTGTATGTATTGGCATTTGGGATGCTACAAATCAGTAATACTTTTATATCGCAACAAGTTTCAGGTTTGAAGAACTGAAAAAAAAAAAAAAAAAAAAAAAGAACCAGACATACATAAATCTTCACCACTATTCAAATAACATAAATATCAAACATCATGAATTTGTTATAACATCTTAATCTAAGCACGTTTATTGCAGGTTCATAATGTCTCAATCAAATATATCTAAACAATTGCTTAAAATCCCACAATTAATGTTAATATGCATTGTACTCCAATTAAGCTATATCCTAACAAATAAATTAGATATTTAAGAATGTTCTAATGCTATCAATTCATCTTTAGACAAGTGTGGCCATGTTTAGGTTCAATAACCCCTTTCGATTCCTATGACACGTCATCTGCTAACGGCTCATCTGTATGGTTTTTCCATCAATAAAAAAGTAATACAGTATAGTTTATAAATATAGCAATTAAAATAGTACAAAGCATTGAATTCAAAAATGTATGCACATGATGTATGAATAAGCTAAATTGGGTGATCACACATCTGCTTACGTTGGAGATCGTCAACCTAAATCCACCTGTTTGGTAAGCTTCCACCTTTTGGTAGGCATGGGCATGGCCCACATCTGGTAATGCTCTACCATAATCGATATATATATATATATATATATATTCCAGGGAGAGCCCCTAGGATCGACTATGTGATATGCGGATGCGATAAATGATATATGATTTCATCGTTTCATAAATACTTGTGTTAATTTAGAATGTAAGCATGCGATTCCATCAATTTTTTAGAAATTAAAAGTGAGAACATAAATTTGAATGTGATACAGTTTTATGAATCAATATCAGTTATATTAAAACCTTAATCAATCAATTACACAAATAATTCCATTTTAATTTCCATGAATATGAGACATGTTGGGTTACTCACCTAAGTCTAATAGTGAAGAATTCACAAAATGATCTGATGGATTTGAATTTAGAAATCCTAACAACACAAATATATTATTGTTTGATCCAATTACATCACTATTGGGTCTCACCTTTGATTCAGCACCTTAAGTGATCAACCACTATGCAATAACCTTCAACAATCACTTAATTGGAGTTTATATGCATGATATATTCATTTGATTAGATTATCAAAGCTTGGATTCTATACAGACACCTGTCAATTGATACAGTCGATTGATCGACATCGATCGAGGATGCCTCAATCGATTGAATTTCGAATTGACGGAATTTTGTTTGAGGCATATAGGTCGGTGGACAAAATTCGGCACCTTCAATTGATCGATGATACGCAAATAAGCTCAAAATTTTGGGGATTTACTTTAATTAATGGTCTAAGGTTCATTTAACCACAATGGACAGATCTATTCTCATTATTAAAACCTCATTGGTTAATAATCAGAGAGGCACATAAATTGTTAATATGAACCATTCATATGCTTATTTACATCTGGATTTTGAAATTGAATGGAAAATTATTGATCAAGGTGGCCCACCGGATGATTGGATCATCCAGATTCTTGTAGTCTTGGCATATTTTTCCTTTTTACATTAGATGAATGGTGTGGTCCGTGTGGATCTAACCACACATATACCGATGACCCATCTTGACCTTCTACGCCAAGTGATACCAACACTTGCACAGAAACTCTGAACTTTTCGTATTAAATAACTCCAGATCTAACAATACAATAATTGTATAGCCAATCTGACCCATTTATTGGGTTGTCCAAATAATTAAATATTAATTTTACAAAAATTGATAATAACTAATCTATCTTACAAATATAAATCTATCATCATTTGTAGAGAGATTCTTTGAACTGAAACCAGAATATTTGTGGAAAGAATTGATCATCTCCATTCAAGAGTGTATGATGGTTGGAAGACTAATCTAAACAATTGATTACACTCGGTGCTTGAAATATCGGTCTCACAATATGAATACGTATCATTTATCGCATGAGATATATTGGTTGTATCGCATAATGTATCGTTGTTGTTGGAAATATTAGGAAATTAGTCCAATTTTTCAATGAAACTTCAATGATTGTTAAAAAAGCCATCAATATACAATTATAAATCAAAACATTACAAAAACCAAATGCACATAATAAGTTTTCTTTATATGGGTTGAAAATTTATCGCTACCAAAAAAATGACTTTGGATAATCATGTGGAGTTTCTCCGACAGCTTTTAACCGTCGGCATCACCGACAGCTAAAATCTGTTGGCTTATCACAATAACCCGTCAGCAAAAATAAGGAGGCTTTTAATGGTACACATTCAATCACTACTATTTTCCTATGGTGTGGTCCACATGAGATTTAGATTTGGCTCATTTTTTGGTTCAAGCCCTAAAATTATCTTGATAAATGGATGGGCGGTGTGGATAAAGCACATACATCATGGTGGGGCCCACAGAGCACCTTCATAAGACAAACCGTGTCCCTCTCTCCCCCCAAAAGTAGGGAAATCCTAACACCCCAAAATTGAAAAAACTCTCGTTTGTGCCCGATCTTTTCACTCCCAAAATCTCTCTCTCTCTCTCTCTCTCTCTCTCTCTCTCTCTCTCTCTCTCTCTCTCTCTCTCTCTCTCTCTCTCCAACATCTCTTTAGGGTTTCCCTCAAAACCAAACCTCATCCCCCCCCCCCCCCCCCCCCCTCTCTCTCTCTCCAAAAAAAATAAAAAAAATAAAAAATCAGAGAAATCCTAACGTCCACAAAATTGGAAAAACCCTCCACACCCGATCTCTCTGCTCCCAAAATCCATCTCGCTTCAACATATCTTAGGGTTTCTTCTCAAAAATCCTAGATCGATTTCCACATATTGAATTGATCGTTGGCTACTTGGATTTCTCCTTTTATCTTCTTTCGTTGTGTAATGGATCGATCGGAATTTGTATCTTTCTTAGATTCATTGCCGGCCGCAAGCCCTAGTTGTCCTCTAGATTTGTATCTTGTTGTCTTTAATGTAGGGATATTTTGATTTTTATTGCTTTTTTCATTTTTGTCATCTATGTTTCTGGGTTGCAATTGAGTAGAGAAAAAAAGGAACAATTCGGATTCCATGGGTTTTTCGGATTTGGATTTGCCTCATATCCTTGGGTTTATGGATGTTTGAATTTGGAAAATCCCCAACAAAAAAATAAACATGGGGGATTTTAAATCCATGGATTCGCAAATCCTTGCTCCAAATCCCTCACCTCAAATGGTTCCTTTTGTTTTTGCGGCAAAGGTACGTTGTGTTCAGTTGTTTCTAGATTTAGTCCCACATTAATGTGGAAATTGCACAGGAACTCCTGTCAATATGGACCTCTAGTCCTGGTTTTTATTTTTATTTTTTAATTCAGCTATGGTGTAGGAAACAGAGGCTTTATTGGTGTAAAGTTAATCTACTCATTCTTTTTCTATTTCGTGCTTCTGCAACCAGAGCAGAGCTTGCTCTTTTGGTTCTATGTTCAATTTGGGCTTGTTTGGAATATACCACCATTTTTCTAGTTTTGCAGTCTTCCTTAGGTGAGTTACTGACCCGTGTTTCAAATCCTCTCTATTTTGATATTTTTAATTACTATTTTATGTACCTTTTATATACCAATTCATGAATTTGATGAACGCCTGAGCTGGAAGAATCTTTTGTTCTGCTATCTATATTAAGCATCGGAAGGCTGACTTATGATAATTGGAAAATTGGGAGAATTCTGAAAGCTAATCGTCTTGTCTAGTTCAATGTCTGGTGGGTTTTTGTTGTTTTGATTCTTTCTTTGTTTCGATCTGCTTTGTTGATTTGGGGGAAGGACTCTTCTGTTTGGATCAGATTTTAGATGCACCTTTGGCTGGGGTATGAAACTTCGGATACCATTTTGGGTCATCGTTTGAAATTTTTTTGAAGCAGAAGTTTGACGACAACCGCTGAGCTGACATCAACCCTCATTTACCCAAGTTTGGGACCATCCGGTGCAATTGCTACCAGGCAGAATTAAACATTTAGATTTTAGTTATTTCTTTTGCTCCTCCTCAAAAAGTTTAAATTGGGGTTATATATGTATACCCATCCTTTATCCTACAGATCTTGCATTCAGTTCAATCTATACATTAAGTGGATTTGAACTGATTTTCTTACTATTCACATACCCTAGGATGCAAAGATTAAAGTAACTATGTCTATCTGTTTACACTCTTCTTCTCACCCTTCACTTTATCTAAGGACCATTGATCTTGAAGGTTAACTCTAGTTGGACATATAGTTGCCGCCACTGTGCTATGGGAAGCAAACTATTTTCTTGCACAATCCTACATGTTGGCTAAAATGGCTTTCATGTTTAGACCAGCCCTTTTTCACTTATAAACTCCTTTATAATTAAGTTTCTTCAGTTTCTTCACGTAAGTGAAGTTTCTTCTCACCATCTCTTCATACATACAAGATTCATGTGGTTCTTCCCAAAATTTCAATTTATTTTGTATCCATTCTCAGAATTTAGATTGATTGATTTGGGATCTTCATTGAATCCATTTTGTCAACCAAATTTATTTTCTTTTACATTGATATTTGCAACATGCCAACATCTTTGAAAAATCTAAGTATGAGTTTGCTTGATAAGTTACTTGCAACCATGTCTATCCAAGAAACTTCCAAGCCTTTGGTGTGAGATTGATTTTGATCTAATTAAACTTGAGATATTCTTGTCTCTATTAGTACTTTTTGTTCCTTTTTAATTCTTTTCCTGGTGGAATGTTTGTTTGAAACTTGTGACTCTTATCAAGGTCTTGTGTTTGTTGTTAAACAGGAAAATGGGGTGGAACAGCGGCATCTTTCTGCAGATCCTTTTCAAATTGAATGCACAAAAGTTCTTTACCTAGTCCGTTCTCAACTTAATTTGAGAAAGCTCATTTCTTCACATATTCAACATGATATTTCCAAAGGACTTCAGACTATGGTAGGGCCATATATAATACAATACACATGAACAAATGATAAAGTAGAGCCAGATATAATACAATATTCTGGAAGGTACCTGCCTTTTCCTTTTTTCAGATTATGGATGTGTTATTGCTATAATTCTGATGCAGGGATGAACGTGATGAGGTCGAGCACTATCTCTCTCAGGAGGATAACTGTTCCAAATCCACGGAACTTCTCTAGACTCCTCACAGAGGCTTCTTGAATCCATGAGAAAGAAAGCAAGCAAAATTGAAAATAAATTCTATAAAATCCGAAATTGATTAATTAATCAAATAAATGAGTTCACAACCCTTTAAATAGGGATACCAAGCAATGGGAGAGAAATCAGAAGCAAATTACAACTAAAACTCCTAGAATTCGCAACTTACTATAAGTAGTAAACTTACTATTTATAGATGGTAGTGATGTCTACTAGTGTGCATGGTTTTCGGCCAAAAATAGTAAGTGTCTTATTTGGCTTCACCAAGCTATTCTCCTAATTTTTCTAAGCTCTTTTCACGTTGGGCGCAACTCCTAAAGCCCAATGGATGAAGAGTTATAATCAAACTAAAACTTACTATTTATAGTAAAAACGAAATTAAAATAATGAAACGACCGTCATCCAGGGGTATTTTGCAAATTCGGTTTGTACAATCTGGTGTAGCGGGGTTGGTTGGCTAAAGTAACTCGTTCTACACCAAAATCATATATTTTACGCCTGATAACTCATTCCGGATTGTGAGATACGCTCGATCTAAGGTCCGTTGGTCCAGATCACTTCTGTCGTCGATCGGGCCTTTTCTGATCCATCTTGGCCATGAAAATGTCCGCGACCCACTCTATATCAAATTCCTATATAAATTTGCAATGCATATGCACACATTACTCTTCATTGGCCATCTTGAAAAATGCATTCATCTTAAATGGTTCTTACCATCCTATTTGTAGCATAAAAAATGAATGGCCATGTTCATTTATAATAAAAAGTAGGTCAAATAATCAATTGGTGGTGTCATCCTCAGCTTGAGTTTTTCTTGTGGTTTTGAAACAATTGCTTTCATTAGGTGGTGGTAATCATCTGATCCATGGGTTGGAAAGTGGACATTTATATTAAAAGGGCTGATGTTACCAGTCTGTTTGATTTTCTGAAAGTGGCTTATGAAAAGTACATTGGATAGAACAAAAGGTCAAGATTAATGTTATCAATACCCCGTGTCCAATTGCAGCTATCTACAGGGAAGTTTCCCATATGTATAGCCCACTGGAGCATTTCTCCATTTGTTTTCTTTTGTAGCCTTCTGTAGTTTATTATATGGGGTTCCAAAGATGTATGTTCCAAGACCATGAAAAAATTCAGCTTCTATCCATTTGCCAATAAGTGACAATATGTACTTTGCCATGTCCAGAGGCTTAGTTCTTATACATATTTGAATTGGTTGAAAGGTATGGAAAATTCAACTCCCAATAATTTGCCAAATAAAGGACTTGTACTGGACTTGCAGTCTATGACTCTTCATGAAGGTTAGTACAAAAAAAAAAAAAAGAATATAACCTACCTTTTCCATGTTCTTTATACCTGTTTCTGTCTATATGTTCTTTGAATTCCATCTGCTCTTTACACACACACACACACACACACACATTTAGCCTTTTCTTGAGAGTTCTTTCTAATCATGTATTTGTATGCCGAATAATTATAAGATGTTAGACTTGAAGATATTAAGGTCCAAGATGAAATTGTTCTTGGTGAAATTCATTTGGTCTGGAATAGAAATAGCAAAGAACTCAACTGATGAATTCTTCAGGTCCTGTTTGGCAGACACCTAAAAATGATTTCATCTCATTTTATTAACACTAATAATGTATTAGAGAATTTGATCTCTAATACATAAGTACTGTTAACATGAAGTTATTATTATGCATTAGAGATTTTCATCTCTTTCAAGGACCATCCTACTATTTTGATCATGCAAACTAAAAATCAGGCCAATCCAACCATTAGGTGGGCCACACCATAAAAATGTGTATTGGTCCTCACACTAGTGGATTTAGATATTGATAATTCCACAAAATGTGTATTGGCGTCTCTGATTATGAATTTGGATTAAACTGAATCTTTTGCAAATGTGCTTATTTATAAGTGATTATTAATGACATGTTTGTTGTGTACAATGTGTTCATAGTTCACCTTACATTTGTTTATTTATTGACTGAAAAAAAATAAAATCACATGTCATTTGATCTACATATGGTATTTGATTCAATCTCACTGTTAAATCTCTGTTTGGTCTTCCAGGCTTCTGGATCGATGTTGCATTATTCCAACAGGACAACAATTGAGGCATATCAAGCGGATTAAGCAATCCACTCTAATGCCCTGCATGTCCACAAGCACTGTGTTGAATGGTATTTCTTGTTTGAAATTGGTTTTCAATAATTATGATAAAGCATATTTGAATGCACAATTGGCTGATTCCATCATACTTATTCATCATTATATTGCACAGTTGGCCGATGGCCTGAACCATTACCATTACATAACTGTTTTTTAATACCTTGGTTGGTCCCCACCATGAATAGACCAAACTCCAAAAAGCATGCATATTGGAAGCTGAAACCTGTGAAATCCAACCTTCCGCCTTTTATACACTATCTTCTCATGTTGTTAATGATCTGATTTTTGAGTTGTGTATGTTATGCAGAGATTGCTAACTCTGTATCTTGCATTTTGGGTTTTTGAGTTTGCTCTTAAGTTGTACATTTGGATGCTCATTTGAATTGAATCATTATAACTCAATTAGATATATATGAAACAACGAAATGGGCAGAATTATTTCATTTCATAATTATCTCAAACCCACATTTGGAACCACATGTCTATTGAGTTGGACTTGAAATGATCTGAATTGTTAGTTAGGGCTGGCCCATGGGTTATGAACGGCAGAGGGCTGGCACCACTTTGGTCCTTTCAATTTTGTTGAATAAAATTATTACAATTGAATTCAGTCGATCTGTTCTTTCTTGCGTACTGAGTAATAGATGTTATGTTTGTGCTTCACAGGTACCATATGGTCATGAGGAACTTGTTGTTTGTGAGGACGTTGATCAGGCAAGTTTCTGTGGAAATTGCATGAAAACTGTAAAATTGTGTAATGAAATCTGTAAAATTCCTCATCAATGTTTTTGTTTTGTTTGTTTTGAAGGCTAACTTCCATTTTCTCATATGAAAAGCTGATTGTGCTAGCATTGATAAGTCCATTCAAAATTGTGTTTGTAGGCTTGGACTACTTGGGTCATACACTGCAGTTGGAACCCATATGAAATTTCTCCACATGAATTTATCTCTAGTAGTCCATTTTCCACTATTTTAGGCTACCTGGCATTCTCCAGCAGTCCATTTTCTTCTCGTTTTTAATTGCCTGCTGTCGTAAGTTTTAGATTTAGAATTTTCATATTTCTTGCTGCTGCATGTGGCTAGTTTGAAGAACCGGAAAAGTACAACTCTAGATATGTCTTCTGCAATATGCTGAATCATTTTTGAAGCAGTTTCAGGCTTGAAAGATCAAACTACTAGAGAGAGATCCTAGGGATTCGACTAAGGAAGAGGTCACTTCGTTTCTTGTAGAATTGGTTGATATGGAAACTCCTCTCATTATGCCCCAGCCTCCCTTTACACATTGGTAACATCAAGTCATGCGTGGGGTGCAGTAGTAGAAAAAGCATTTTGGGGTTGCATGTAGAGGACCATGACACTCATTGAATAGTAGAGAAGTGGCCTTCATTGCACATATGGTGGTTAGAAATTATTTGCTTGCCTTTTTGAAGAATGGTTGTGACACCCACAAGGACAGGAGCAGTAGGCCTATCGAGTTTAAGAAGTGGAGAAGAAGGTGATGAAAAGCATGGAACGTAAGTTGAAATGACACACCCTCCTCATATATATGTATAACATAGTTCTTAAATATAATTTTCCTGAAAAGAGATGGTATGGCATGTACCTGTTGCCAAAGAAACCAAATGCAGGCTGCAAAAATATTTAAGCGAGCAGGGTGCACGTGTCATTACACTTATTTTGACGACATGCAATGCAACCTTAAAGTTATTGATCCTCCAAAAATGTGGCCATCTTGTTTTCAGCCGTTCTCTAATCATATGGATAGAATAATTTGATCCATGTAGATCTTTAATTATCTTTATCATTCTTATGTTATTTGTGGGCATATTATTAGTTTTACATGTGTCAATGAAAAAAGTTCTTTAAAGTTATTCTTTGAAATAATGTGTTTTACACTTGATCATATATATACATTTTTTTCATTTTTTTCTCGCAAGGACTCCTCATGTCTACTTTTGAGAACAGTACATGTGTCAATCTCTAAGTTACATGTCTTATATGTGTGGTTTGTTTTTTTCCTTCTAAATTGTCGACCTGACCACATGTTGCAGATATTCTTTAAAGGATGGAGTGCAGTTCTGCCCATTTTGTACTCAACCTTTCTGGGGTTAGCACTAATCTTCTTTAAAGTGCAATGTATGGCATTTGCTAAAGATCTACTTAACACATAAAGCTGAAGGTGATTTGTTATCATTTCATTCCAGTTATTTGCATCATGGGTTGAATGCTCAGATGGGAACTCATTAAATAGTCTGTTTTTGACAGCTTTTTCTTCGATGGTGGAGGGGAAAACGAGGAAATTCCAACATCAAAGCATTCTGGTGGAGCACGAATTCACTATTTTTTCAATCAATCTTTATGAAGAGTTTGGAAGTTTGCATCACACTACTTTATGATCTTATCTCCAAGTAATCATTCAAATTTATATAAAATGTTCCTTTCTACCGCCCTGCTTTACTATTGCAACCATATTGAATTTGTGGCTACTTGTGTTAATATATAGTTTCATTGTCAATCTAGTGTAACAAAGTTTTCTCTGCTGGTAACTGTTATTGAACTCTCTTTCTTATCTTTGTACTTGTATGGTAATGTGGCATGCTAGGGACAATTTGTCCGACTTTTACATTGCTACTAGTCCTAGCCTCATGTAATTTGGAACCTCTTTCAAGAAGTGGATCCATGTGATGACTCAACTGATGAAGACATCCGCACCACTATTCAAAATGCTATGGCCCTAAAAGTGCCTTATTTGTACCAGAGGTGAGTGTTGTAAAGCTTCTTGATTTCCGGGAGTGGACTTCCAAATGATTTGGATAAATCATTCATTTGTTTTGAAATTCTCGGTTGTTTGGTTTCCTGTGTTCTGATAGGCAATAATTAACAAAAAATTTCGGTCCCATTTGGTTTTCATATAATTAACCAGATTTTGGTGGTGGTTCAGTCCAACTGGTCAGACCTACTTGGTCTATTTTGAAATGTTCTGTTTTTCAACAGATTTACAGGAATCTGTAGATTTTGTTTTCTTTTTGGCATACTTATACTGCAAGTGTTTTTCAAAAGATATGAAATTTGTACTTTGTGATTGAAATCATCTCATTACTTTAAGTTTATTTGAGTAGAGATGAAAATCCAATGAATTGTATTTCAATTATGAAATATTGTACTTGGTTGCGATGGTGATTTGAGTGATTTGTTTGACATGATGTTCAGGCTTAAGGGGTTTAAAAGGTTGGGTGGTTCTTTGTTATTCTAGCAGACTCTGACGGTACATGCACTTGTACTCTGAAATTGTACATGCATCATGCATGTAATTCAGTTAAGTTCAGACACATTTCAGTTTATTCTTTGTTATGTTTTCCTTTTATTTTTTATTTTTATTTTTTTTTATGAAGAAGGGTGCCAGATAGCCATTTGAACCAATCATTTTCCTCAAAATTTCAATTAAATAAATATACTTTCAAATGGAGATTAACCACTTTGATAAGAGTAAATTCCATCAATTACGTCTTGTTTAACTTTTAGGTGAAGTTTGAGAAGAGTAAATTACATTTTAGTTGAACCTCCAGAAAAGCTTGATGAAGTTAATGTATTCCTGTTCATGTAAGATGCCTTGTTTTGTATATTTGAATTTACCATACCCGAAGATGATAGATGTAGCGATGCCAGCAAATATGGTCTGTGGGTTGCAAGATGTAGCTGGAAAGGTCAAGGAACCTCTATCCGGTAGCCTCTAGCTGGTTGAACCCTTCAAATTGTGACGTATCGAACAAAAGGGGTTACGTACATATTATATTGTTGAATGCCTGCTGTGTGAATTGATGGACTATTGCTAGAACTGGAAGCCTATGTATGAAAATCTTCGTTTAGCATGCCAAAATAATTCTGAGCATGATAAGGAAATCACCCAATGGCACTTTTACAATCAAACCCGCTTTCCATATTTTTTCTTTTTCCGTTTTAATGGTTGTGTTGTGTTAACTAACTAATGATTGGTTCATTTTTATGAACTTACGTCAGCTCAAGGACTAATTAAAAAAGTCTGCCATACCGAACTACTAAAACTCTGAAGTTACACCACCATTGAGTAAGCAAAAGTTTACAACCTTCTTTCATTATTTTTATTGTACTTCGGTTTTCTATAGAAAGCTGTCATTTATTTTCGTGTTGTATAAATTATTCAAGCCATTAAATTTGTTTTTTTTTTTTTTTTTTTTTGTTGAAAATGATGAGGTTGGAATTCATACATATTGATGTCTTCTTGATTTGTTAGAACTCTTTAGCAAGCAACAACTGATCCTAACATAATGGCTATTTCGATTCCAACAGTAGTTGAATAACTTGCAATGAACTTTCTACATTCTTTCCCAGTGAGATTGGCATGACAAGCTACATTCATTCCAGATTTTGATGATACTTTGTGGTTTGTATGTGTTGATTAATTGCATTTTTATTTCCCATTTGCTTTTGTCTTGATGTGCTGAGTTGTAGATTGCAAGTATTATAGTACCCTATCATTTGTACACATCCCTTGTTTTTAGATCAACCCTTGATTGTTTCTACAAATAGTTTTAGACCAAGATCTAAATTAATAACAGATTTTTTATTTTATTTTTGGTATTTGATTTTTTTAGAGACAATCTAAATCTTATTTCAGGTAATTCATTGAGAACTCGGAGGTTTGCTGGCTGGTTTCGAAGCTTAAGATTCAACTATATTAATCATTTCAAGCAGTTTAATCCAAACTTTCCAAGGTTTATTTCTTGATCAAACTTTGGTTTATACGTTAGTTTGAATGTAATTATTCACTAAAAAAGTGAGAATTAGCTTATATTTTGAAAGATTTACCTCATATGATTTGTGAGATTTGGGATATATATTTTTTGTTAGTATAGATTTAATTATTGTATTAACATTCTTCATAAGATTGCTTTTTAGATGGAGTTGTCATGATCCTTCATGGCTAGGTGGCAACCATGGATTGGATATCATATATATAATCAATTTTTGATGGAAATACAAATTTTATATGTTTGGGATTTGAATGGTAGATCTGATTTTGATTTCTTCTTTTTCTCGTGTAGTGATTCATCTCAAGAAGTGAGATTTATAGTGTGTTATGCAGAATTTCGATAAGTCGAATGCTCAGATGGACTGAAACAAGATCTTCGAAGCTGTGGGCTGTGTTTAGTTCCAATTACAAGCACCTTCTCAGTTACTAATGAGATTGGAGCTGATTTTTTGACATCTATGTTTAGAGGAATTTCACAGTTTTGAGGAACTGATTGTTGCAATTTAACCAAACCCAACGAGATTTAGCATAAGTTTAAATATTGTATCAACGTTCTTCCTTAGATTGCTTTTATATGGAGTTGGGTATCATATATACAATTAATTTTTTATGGAAATACAAATTTTATATGTTTGAGATTTGATTGATAGATCTGATTTTGATTTCTTCCTTTTCTTCTGTGTAAACTTATCTTCTCGAATATGTTGGTTGGTTGGTTTGGGGCTTTGAAGAACATGTTATTGAAATGGGCATTAAGCTAGTTTTGGATGTGTTCATTGATTAGCCAATTCATTTTCATTTTTGTTTTCAATTTAATGAGAAACGTTGATGGTTTTGGCCACTGGATATGCCGACATCTTTGTGCGTCAGAATTAGCTGTCGGAAACATCAACGATTATTACTGTCGAAAACGCGACTTAACCGTAAAAAATGCCAATGGTTTTAGCCGTAAAAAATGCTGACGATTTAAATCCCTTATGGATGTAACCACAATTAACATCAATACGGTCGGGCTATCGAACACGAGTTTAGAAGTGAATTACGAGTCGGACCAATCTGCCCCCATTCCTGACGGCCCTTCTGACGTCTAAAAGCCATCAGGGAAGGTCAATGCCGATGGTTTTAGCCGCTAGTGTTGCCCTATTTTTTAACAATATATGCAATGTGTAACTGAATTGATGTAAATATATTCAAAGTTTATTCATATAATTTAAAAATGAAAGAAGACGTGTGGAAACACAAGTAATACATTTAAAAGTAAAAGAAGAATTACTAGATTAGGTTATATACATGTTTGATTTTATGTTTAGACACAAACATTGCAACTGATTTGTGAGAAATTAAAATTTTTTATTTTTATTTTTAAAATTTTTCGCAACTCAGCCTATCTCCTGCAAATCTCAAAATCGAAACTCCCAATCAATGATTTTTCATGCAAAACATGAAAAATTATGGATTTGTAACAATTTGACGACTTAACATGATTTACAGAAAAATGAATGAAAATTAAAAATGCGCACTGTAACATCCTGAATTTTTCACTGTTTTGGATTTCCAAAAATCTTTAAATTTTTTTTTATTATTATTAATTAACTTATAACATCACTTAATGACCATTAGCACTCAATATTAGTTTATATAGGAGTAGTATCAATAAAGAACCCCACATGACCGATTAATCAAAGGTAGAAAACTACTGAATCCGTCCGATCACTTGAACATCAGGTGCAACCCCATGATTTACTCACATAGGACCCAAATCTAACCGACCCGTCCCTAACTAATCAAGACGAGCATAACTAAATTAAAGATCAAACCAAAGTCGAGTCAGATGAGGCCCGGATCTTAACAGTAGACCAAATCAACCCTTGTAATGTCCCGTCCAACCAGCACAGTGTCCTGGGCGTCCACGTAGGATTTGCCGCAGGACCATTTGTTTAAGTCACTCGTGGTGGGGTACCACAAGTTGATTAACCTAGGATTAGCTCATTAGAGTAGACCGGACAGGTCATGATAGGGCCTAGTGCGAGCCGCCAAGCCAGATGGTCTATTTACACTTAACAATAGCCCGTGTGGGCCACCCAACGACTGAGAAGGGTCAGAAAAATCTAAAAATTTAGGAAATCATAGATCTCACTGGGCTTGTGGTCCATCGTGGATTGCAGACTCAGTGGACACCCAGAATTGGGATCTGGCACTTGCCAAATGCACCCCACCAATACCAGAATTGAAATCTGGCACTTGCAAATGAAACCGAGACTCTGGGCTTTTCAGCCGTAGAATTTTTTTCAAATTTACAGCGAAGGTCTAATGTATTTTTCTACGCTCGTCCACAAAATCTGGAACCTGATCTTGGCACGGTAACCATTGATCGCAAATCAGATCCGTACGATCAAACCAAATATCCGATCGTCCCCAAATTTTGTATGGCCCTTCATCGGGCCATGGTCCACCTATCCTATAAGTTTCATGGCCAGGGGACCACCAGAACCTCTCCAATCAAAGGAATAGACCCCGCAGGGCCATTTAAAGATCGAAACAGTATGATTAAACCCTATATTCGTTCATCCATTTGCTCCCAAACTTTGCATGACCCCTCATCAGGCCATGGAGCACCTGTCCTATAAATTTTGTGACCAGGGACCCATCAGAGCAACTCCGTTACTCTTTTAGCCTAAAACCGACGGTTTAGAATAAGCACGACCAAATCTCCACTTTCACTAGTTATAAATAGGCCACACCATGAATATAGTTAATCCAAACCCTAATCATCTCTCACGAGAAATCTCACTACCTAATTCATTTCAGAAATACCCCGATTTTCCAAACAAGCTTTAAACCGCTCGTTGGCGAGCCACTAGTTCCAAAACTATAGAAGAATGTCTGTCTCTCTGGGCTCGACGTCCATCGTGGAAGTCAGACCTAGGTGCTATCAAGAACCACTCAACTTGAGCTAAAGGACGAGGGCATGAGAAGTGCAAATACCCTAAAAGAATAAACTGAAACTTAAGTGAATTGGGTCGTCCACTCTTATGCTAAGTTGAGGATTTCGGACCGTCGGTTTGTGACCAAACTTCACACGTGGAGTAAGGATATTTCTCTGCCCATATCCGTATAGCCGCGGCCCCGATCGACTATCGGTGACCGTTGAATAGACTTCTCATCATATCCATCGATCGGCGCATCCAAATGGCGGGCCGATCATATCCATATGTAGATCATCATTAGGGCTAACTATCCTACGGCGTGCATCGACATGTACACCCCATAGTGGGCGCTAGGGGCTAGAAAAACCCTCCCATAGGGTTAGTTTGGTAAAAACCCAACACTTGGGGCCATTAGCACCAAATCTGGCACTATATAAGGGTTTCTTTTGGGCACCCCTCTCCCCATACGAATTTTATCCTAGAGAAGAGAAAGAGAAAAGAGAGAAAAGGGAGAAAGAAGAAAAGAAGAAGAGAGGAAGGGAGAGTGGAGGTGGGGCCCAAGGAAACAACCTTGCAACTCTCTACCCATTCTCCCAAGAAACCTCCACTAAACCCACTCATGCCAAGAAGCGGAGGTAAGAATGGTACATTTTCCCTTCAATAGAGCACCTTAGTGTAGATTTCTAGGTATTAATGTTGTCTTTCTTGGTTTTGATTTAGGAAATGGTGGTTTTACCCAAATCTCCAAACCCTAAGATCTTAAAGAGTGGAAATCTCCCCTTAAGGTGCGGACTATTAACCTTACGTAGCCTAGCACCAATTGTAGTAGGAGTTTAATGATTTTGTTTGATGGATGACACATTTGAGAAATCTAGAAATCGTTGGGTTGTTTGGAACTTGTATGGAATTGTATGCCATGTTGATCTTCTCATATGTTTGTTCTTGTCCCACATGATTTAGTATGAATGAATGATTTCATGTTTATGCCTTGTTAATTTATTCACATGATTGTTGCCCTATTGTATGTATGCCTTCATTATCCTCATGCAAATTGGCTCTATGAGATGTAGGAAGTGCTTAACTTCCTCATCAACTCACACAACACACATGCACCTTATATTATAAATTTGTTAGCCTTGTTCTATGGAAAATTTGGAATTGGGTGTTAGGGAACATGAATGCTTGATATTACCCATGCTAGTTGATAAATCCGATTTTGGATATATTATGGATTGTTATCAAAACCCATAGGGTTGGTCAGGAACAGGATGAGAAACGGTAGTCCCATCGGTAGGACTATGCTAAGGCTAGACCCGTGGTTTGGGCGGGTGTGTGCGGGTGGCAGTAGTTCGACTACATGGGTTTCTTGTGCCCGATGTCTCTCGTCTCACGCTCGGCCGACTCATGTAGTCTTGCCTACCCCCTGACTAACCCTGTTTGTTAACCCTGTTTGCTCACATGTGTTTGGAACCTGAACCACCCTACCACCGTTGAAGCCCATTGACAACCCACTTGAAACTGGTCCACAGCCTCGTGAGCAGGGCATGGTGGAATGGGACACTGTCCGAGCTGTCGCCTACGCTGGGGTGCCGCGCCTCCCCGTAGTGACCGCGAGCGATCCCTTTCTCTCGGCACTCCTCATGTGCTTGAAGTCGGGGATGAGGAACCCGACGGGATAACGGACCGCGACGTCTCGGCCTCACGCATTGGGGGGTCTTGGCCTCGCAACCGGCTTAGGGCATTGATACGTGGGGTGCATCAGATTCTCTAATCTGCTGGATGAATGGACTTAACTAATAACTTGACTAACACGATCGCATTGCATCGCAATAGTTAGGGTGGCGACTCGGAAGTCGAGGTCGCAATGAGGGAGTGCTGACATCTGCGATCGTTAAATGGAGTCGCTCGAGGGAGCATTGTGGCGAGGGCATGCATCATATCATTCTGCATGCATGCATTTTAAATAAGAGTTGCTAGGTATTGTTGATTATCTACTTTTCATTAAATTCATATTATAATTGATGTCTGTTAAAACTTAAGATTAATAGCACTCACTGAGTTGATCACTCACTCCCACTCTGGGACGGTGTTTTAAAACACCAACCAGACCCTCTCATAGTTGCAGGTGATGCGGAGCAGGAGGAGCATGGTGATGTTACTCTCGATAAGGTGGAGCTGTCATACTTTCAGTTGATGGACGACTCCCCACCAGCTTGATCAAGTGGGATTTGGATCGCTGAGTTGCGGACTCAGCTTTATTCTTTGGGGTTATAGTATTCTTTTATTTATTTTTGTTGGGCAACGCCTTGTGCGACCCATTTACTTTTTTGGACTTATATATATGCGTGATATCTTTCATTTCAGTAGACTTGTGTGGTTGTGTTTCATGCTCTAAGTAATTCCAGGCTGCACGTTTAAACTTGATTAAATCTTAAAACCATAAAATTGATGATAAGTGACACTCGGGAACTCGGGAGTCGAGCGTATGCACGATCCCCGATTTTTCGGGACGTTACAGTTGGTATCAGAGCAATAGTTTAGAATCCCTTGGGCCATGTGTCATGAGCTCACTAACGCGTCCGCTGACGTGAGAGGATACGTATTAGATAACGCAATAGAGACTTAGAACGCTAGGAACCATCCTAGGTCCTGAACGAACAATCTCGGATGAAGGGTAGGACTTGCTAGTAATTAAGAATTTGTAGCGAGAGAAGGAATCCGAGGGTCTTAACCTGATGGCTAGCTTCGATTCAATTGACTAGGAGTTTTAGCTCATTAGGGCGTCAAATTTCTAAGACCCATGGGGTCAACTGGAATAGGTGAGATTAGGGTGAAAAGAAGGTTAGAGTGACGATTAATGTAGGTGTAAGGTATTATCCATGGGATGAGCGCATCCCATGTTCCATGATGCCGGTTGGATTGTATCCAACTAGAGGTAGATTTCAGGTTTTCTTCTGAAATATACTTGGAAGGTTCATCATCATGGGATTTGGAAATCCCACATCACGCCTCTTAACACAAGGCTCACCTAGCAAAGCCTAGAGAGTCAATTTGGAATCCCATCCCACACTCATTCCAGACATGTCATTCCCAATCATGAGTTAGGTTTAGCATGGTAATCCCATCTCATATAGTTTAATGCCACTAGCCGAGCAAGTCAAGAATTGAAATTCCTTTTTCGAATGTATCTTATTAAGATATTCACCGGTCATCACCCATTCTCAAACTTCTCCTGTATATTGTTAGAAACGAGTTGTAGGCTATATGATTGGACAATAGGAGCCTCCTCCACATCTAAATAAACTAAAATTAGGCCAAACATACTAGTTCTGACCTGTTCGAGGATTATTAGGTAGGGGTGAGGGAAGTTATACCAGAAATAGAGAGGACGGAGAAAAATATGATTTTGAACCATAACTAAGATAAATCTCACAAAACCACTAGGTGCATTGCATAGAACAGATTCTCCTACCCCAAATTCATATGTGGCACTTCTCCGGGGGCCTTACAAGCGCCCGAAAAAGTGCAAAACAAGATGGCTCAGGACAGAGGCTGGGCGTCCCCACGCCGGGACGGGCATTCCCACGCCCAGAACTCCAGTGGGCCGGCGTCCTGATGCCCACCGGGCGTTCCCACGCCCCACACACACAGTGGGCCGACGTCCCGACGCCCACCGGGCGTCCCCACGCCCAAACACACCATGGCCCGGCGTCGCCACGCCCACCGGGCGTCCTCACGCCAGAATTTTCTGCAAAATTTAGTCAACTTCAAAAATTCATATCTCCTTCGTTACAACTCCGATTTAGGTGTTTCAAAAGTCAGATTTAATTTTGATGAGTATAGTTTTGTATAAAAATAATAAAATAATAAAATAAAAATTATAATATAGGTAAAATTAATATTTTCTAACAACTATCAAAATTTTTTTAAATTTCGGGCAGCTGTTGTTCCTAGAATTTTAATAATTTATTTACAACTCTAAATGAGAAGAAATTTTGTGAAATGGATTTAAACTCAATGATAAAATATTATAAACTTTTAAAAAATAATTTAATTACTGAAAGTATAAGAAACCTTATAAGAAATAGAGACATCGTGCAAGCTTACAAAAAAAAAAATCGTTAGTTTTAGACAAATGTCACTTCTAGAATCTTAATATATATATATTTACAACTCGAAATGAAATAAAACTTTGTAGAGTGAGTTTAAGCTTAATGATAAACTATAAAAAAAAATATATAAGAAACGTTACAATGGCCCCCGCCCAGGCGGCCAATGTGTGGCCCTTTTCGTGTTTTAAACATGTGTGGGGTCACTTGAAGACCCCTCTCTCATCCCTTCTCTTCCTCATTCCAAAAAAAAAAAAACCACAACTCATTTCTCTCAAATCCCTCTCATCATCCATGAAACCCATCCCAACAACCCTTACTCAAATCCTTCAGTTCCTCTCAAATCTTCATCAAAGCCCTCTTCTTCTTCTCAAATCTCATTTTCAAAGCCCCCCTTCCATTTCTAAATCTTCATCATATTAGTTATATAAATTACTATATTTCAATACTTAATTGAGCCATATTAAATAAATTCAAAGGTTTTAGAAATGAGTTTACGCAGTAGCTTAATTGAGAGTTTTACCAGAAATGTCGTCAAAATTTATGATTCTTTTTCTCCTTTTCCTTCGGTATTTTATTATTATCATTATTAGTTTTTGGGTTTCTGGCTTTCTTAAAATCCCAACGCATACTTATTAGCCGAGTCACCATCAAACTCGTCTGTGAGCCTAACTCAGCCCTGACTTGGCATGACACATCCAGTCAACTAATTACGTGGTCAAGTTGGCTTAGGTTTTGAATCCATTACTCCTAACAGAGGTAGAAACACCACCAACAGGCCAATTAACATGCACATGCACTTGCGTGTCCTTGCATTATTTTTATATTTTACTAATATATATGTATATTCTTTAGAAAATTATAAATAGTATGACTTCAACTATATTTGAATTGAGTTGAGTAAGACTAGTCATAGGCCTCGAGTCAACCCAACCCAACTTGACATTGAGTCGAGTTATTTATTTATTTATTTCTAAAACATGTGATGGATTAGGCTAAATATTGAGATTTAGGACTAACAACTAGGTGCATCTAATGGACGAGTGGGATAATACTTACATGCCATGGTGAGCCACACATAGGTTTAAAAGGGGTTGATACTTATCATACATGCATGCTTGTTTTAAAAGACCCTATAGACTTTCATATATTAACTAATAAATAGTTTTCTTAGGTCTGATTTGGGTCCTGTCTTGGTTGAGTTCATTATAATATTTGATAAGATGGAACCAAATGTGGTGACTTGTAATTCATTGATTGATGGATGGTGTGAGTTGGGTAAGACAGAAGTTGCATCGGACATTTTGCTGTTAATGGATGAGAAGGGTCTTTTGCCGAATGAGATTAACTATACTTCGTTGACTAAAGCCTACTGTAAAGAAAGTTAGATTTAAAATATATATGTATATACATGATATAGCTCGTTTGACTCTATAGCCTAGTTTGCCTGCTCGGCTTCACCATTTGAGGTGTGCATGTAATAGTTGTGTTGGGTTTAGTACTGGATGAGACCATATCAAGATGCGAGTGTAGTCAATGTGAGGCTCCCCCATGGCCGGTTCCTGGATCCTAGTGTCATATTTTGAGTTCTTCCCTAAGTGGAGACTGTGAAACACTCGCACACCCCCTCGTTGCGAATGAGTCAACCTACCACCATAATGTAGTCACGCTATTTTGGAGAGGATAGTAACATGAGAGAGCCTTCAAGGCAAGTCAATTTGTTACACTAGAACTCAAGAATGAGATTTATGTGGTTAATTACAAAATGAGGACCCGCCTTCCTTATGTAGACCTAAGATCATTTTAGATACTTTACATGGATAGCTAAGATAAGGCTTATGATAGTCATCCTGCGGCTAAGAAAACTTTAGAAACCATCTAGATAACCCTACGTAGTCTCTACAATACATTCTTCTACCACTCTAGAATTTTCTATACATGTAGGAACCTCTTAACCTACAAAAAGTGTCAAAATGCCCAGTTTCATAGAATAGCCTTCTTGAAATTTCTGGTATATCCATGACATCAGTTAACAGATAAAGATTGATGCCCTGTGGGTTACCAATGAACCAAGTGTATTTTTTTATATTAAAGTTTTAGTTTTTTGTTTCTTTTTATAAATTACTTTTAACCATGATAGAAATCGTCTTGTATGATTAAATTAGATTATTTTTAGTATATTTTTCTACTTCAAATAGTTTCTAGTACGGTTTAACTACGACTCTTGAATAGGGTGAGTTTGATTGTTTAATACTTTCTAAGTTCATATTCGATGCAGTCTTCACAAAAATATTATAAGTTTTCTTATTTTCTTATAGAATCAAGATTCATATCACATTGAGGAGATGATGTTCTTCCTCTTTCCATTCCCGCGGCCTTTCTAGGGTCACCACCCCTTCAAACCTCTGAAATATCCTAGAACTTTCGGTTCTTTATTTCCTCTCAAAATTAACGAAACCCAAACACGGTTTGCTCATAACCCATTAGCCATAGGATTGAAATGGTAATTCATATAAAATTTTATACCTTTAGAAACTCTTTACGATGATGTTTGACCATATGCATAGTAAGAGAATTATTAATTACTAATTTAGACAAGAATTAGAATAAGAACTTTCTTGGACCAAGACACAAAGAACGACCTTATAAATAGAAGATTTGAACTTTTCGATGATGAACATTCCTTAAACAATTAGATTGATCGGACTACGAAATTATGGAAATATACACCTGCGACCATTCGCGGCTTGACCCAATTCTCAATCCTGGGAGACAACCAATGGACTCACTGCTTTGACCGAGCAGAAGACCAGGATCCACCAGGATGAAGAAAGGATACGATGAACTTTCTACCCTGGTCAGGTCGATGATCGATGTATCGGGTTCAAGCCCATTACGACCGTCTCTCCGTATTGGTCTAATAAAAAGAAAAAAAAATAACTAAATATTTTTACTCTAGATAGAGGAAAACCATTGCCATTCAGTCAAACCTTTAAAAATAAATATATAATTAAATAAATTGTAGTATACCATTAGGGTGAAAAAGTTTTAAGGGGGATCGATTAAAATGAGTCAAACTAGTATAAATATTATACCCCCTACCATGCATATAGACTTGGAATCCATAAAAACTTACACAAAAGAAATAATAATACCTTTACTTAATACCCTTAGACAATTTCGGGGACGAAATTGTTTTTAAGGGGGGTAGATTGTAACATCCCGAATTTTTCACTGTTTTGGATTTCCAAAAATCCTTAAATTTTTTTTTTATTAATTAACTTATAACATCACTTAATGACCATTAGCACTCAATATTAGTTTATATAGGAGTAATATCAATAAAGAACCCCACAAGACCGATTAATCAACCGTAGAAAACCACCGAATCCGCCCGATCACTTGAACATCAGGTGCAACCCCATGATTTACTCACATAGGACCCAAATCTAACCGACCCGTCCCTAACTAATCAAGACGAGCATAATTAAATTAAAGATCTAACCAAAGCCGAGTCAGATGAGGCCCGGATCTTAACAGTAGACCAAATCAACCATTGTAATGTCCCGTCCAACCAGCACCGTGTCCTGGGCGTCCACGTAGGATTTGCCGCAAGACCATTTATTTAAGTCACTCGTGGTGGGGTACCACAAGTTGATTAACCTAGGATTAGCTCATTAGAGTAGACCGGACAGGTCATGATAGGGCCTAGTGCGAGACGCCAAGCCAGATGGCCTATTTACACTTAACAACAGCCCGTGTGGGCCACCCAACGACTGAGAAGGGTCAGAAAAATCTAAAAATTTAGAAAATCATAGATCTCACTGGGCTTGTGGTCCATCGTGGATTGCAGACCCAGTGGACACCCATAATTGGGATCTGGCACTTGCCAAATGCACCCCACCAATGCCAGAATTGAAATCTGGCACTTGCAAATGAAACCGAGACTCTGGACTTTTCAGCCGTAGAATTTCTTCCAAATTTACAGCGAAGGTCTAATGTATTTTTCTACGCCCGCCCACAAAATCTGGAACCTGATCTTGGCATGGTAACCATTGATCGCAAATCGGACCCGTACGATCAAACCAAATATCCGATCGTCCCCAAATTTTGCATGGCCCTTCATCGGGCCATGGTCCACCTATCCTATAAGTTTCATGGCAAGGGGACCACCAGAACCTCTCCAATCACTAGAATAGACCCCACAGGGCCATTTAAAGATCGGAACAGTATGATTAAACCCCATATTCGTTCATCCATTTGCTCCCAAACTTTGCATGACCCCTCATCAGGCCATGGGGCACCTGTCTTATAAATTTTGTGACCAGGGACCCATCAGAGCAACTTCGTTACTCTTTTAGCCTAAAGCCGATGGTTTAGAGTAAGCACGACCAAATCTCCACTTTCACTAGTTATAAATAGGTCACACCATGAACATAGTTAATCCAAACCCTAATCATCGCCCATGAGAAATCTCACTACCTAATTCATTCCAGAAATGTCTCGATTTTCCGAACAAGCTTTAGACTGCTCGTTGGCGGGCCACTAGTTCCAAAACTATAGAAGAATGTCCGTGTCTCTGGGCTCGACGTCCATCGCGGAAGTCAGACCTAGGTGTTATCTAAAACCACTCAACTTGAGCTAAAGGACGAGGGCATGAGAAGTGCAAATACCCTAAAAGAATGAACTGAAACTTAACTGAATTGGGTCATCCACTCTTATTTTAAGTTGAGGATTTCGGACCGTCAGTTTGTGACCAAACTTCACACGTGGAGCAAGGATATTTCTCTACCCATATCCGTATAGCTGTGGTCCCGATCGACTATCGGTGACCGTTGAACAGACTTCTCATCATATCCGTCGATCGACGCATCCAAATGGCGGGCCGATCATATCCATATGTAGATCATCATTAGGGCTAACTATCCTACGGCGTGCATCAACATGTATACCCCATAGTGGGCGCTAGGGGCTAGAAAAACCCTCCCATAGGGTTAGTTTGGTAAAAACCCAACACTTGGGGCCATTAGCACCAAATCTGGCACTATATAAGGGTTTCTTTTGGGCACCCCTCTCCCCATACGAATTTTACCCTAGAGAAGAGAAAGAGAAAAGAAAGAAAAGGGAGAAAGAAGAAAAGAAGAAGAGAGGAAGGGAAAGTGGAGGTGGGGCCCAAGGAAACAACCTTGCAACTCTCTACCCATTCTCCCAAGAAACCTCCACTAAACTCACTCATGCCAAGAAGCGGAGGTAAGAATGGTACATTTTCCCTTCAATAGAGCAACTTAGTGTAGATTTCTAGGTATTAATGTTGTCTTTCTTGGTTTTGATTTAGGAAATGGTAGTTTTACTCAAATCTCCAACCCTAAGATCTTAAAGAGTGGAAATCTCCCCTTAAGGTGCGGACTATTAACCTTATGTAGCCTAGCACCAATTGTAGTAGGAGTTTAATGATTTTGTTTGATGGATGACACATTTGAGAAATCCAGAAATCGTTGGGTTGTTTGGAACTTGTATGGAATTGTATGCCATGTTGATCTTCTCATATGTTTGTTCTTGTCCCACATGATTTAGTATGAATGAATGATTTCATGTTTATGCCTTGTTAATTTCTTCACATGATTGTTGCCCTATTGTATGTATGCCTTCATTATCCTCATGCAAATTGGCTCTATGAGATGTAGGAAGTGCTTAACTTCCTCATCAACTCACACAACACACATGCACCTTATATTATAAATTTGTTAGCCTTGTTCTATGGAAAATTTGAAATTGGGTGTTAGGGAACATGAATGCTTGATATTACCCATGCTAGTTGATAAATCCGATTTTGGATATATTATGGATTGTTATCAAAACCCATAGGGTTGGTCAGGAACAGGATGAGAAACGGTAGTCCCATTGGTAGGACTATGCTAAGGCTAGACCCGTGGTTTGGGCGGGTGTGTGAGGGTGACAGTAGTTCGACTACATGAGTTTCTTGTGCCCGATGTCTCTCGTCTCACGCTCGCCCGACTCATGTAGTCTTGCCTACCCCCTGACTAACCCTGTTTGTTAACCCTGTTTGCTCACATGTGTTTGGAACCTGAACCACCCTACCACCGTTGAAACCCATTGACAACCCACTTGAAACTGGTCCACAGCCTCATGAGATGGGCATGGTGGAATGGGACGCTGTGTCCGAGCTGTCGGCCTATGCTGGGGTGTCGCGCCTCCCCGTAGTGACTGCGAGCGATCCCTTTCTCTCGGCACTCCTCATGTGCTTGAAGTCGGGGATGAGGAACCCGACGGGATCACGGACCGTGAGGTCTCGGCCTCACGCATTAGGGGGTCTTGGCCACGCAACCGGCTTAGGGCATTGATACGTGGGGTGCATCAGATTCTCTAATCCGCTGGATGAATGGACTTAACTAATAACTCGGCTAACACGATCGCATTGCATCGCATTAGTTAGGGTGGCGACTCGGAAGTCGAGGTCGTAACGAGGGAGTGCTGACATCTGCGATCGTTAGATGGAGTCGCTCGAGAGAGCGTTGTGGCGAGGGCATGCATCATATCATTCTTCATGCATGCATTTTAAATAAGAGTTGCTATGTATTGTTGATTATCTGCTTTTCATTAAATTCATATTATAATTGATGCATGTTAAAACTTAAGATTAATAACACCCACTGAGTTGATCACTCACTCCCACTCTGGGACGGTGTTTTAAAATACCAACCAGACCCTCTCATAGTTGCAAGTGATGCGGAGCAGGGGGAGCATGGTGATGTTACTCTCGACGAGGTGGGGCTGTCATACTTTCAGTTGATGGATGACTCCCCACCAGCTTGATCAGGTGGGATTTGGATCGCTGAGTTGCGGACTCAGCTTTATTCTTTGGGGTCATAGTATTCTTTTGTTTGTTTTTGTTGGGCAACGCCTTGTGCGACCCATTTACATTTTTGGACTTATATATATGCGTGATATCTTTCATTTCAGTAGACTTGTGTGGTTGTGTTTCATGCTCCAAGTAATTTCGGACTGCGCGTTTAAACTTGATTAAATCTTAAAACCATAAAATTGATGATAAGTGACACTCAGGAACTCGGGAGTCGAGCGTATGCACGACCCTCGATTTTTCGGGGCGTTACACGCACCGAATAAAAAATGTGGAATATATCCCATTACTTGTGCATTTCGTATCACATAGGTGAAGTCACGCCCCGAACCCAAAAATCGGATTCACATGAATCTCGATCGCCGAATCCGGTGCCGACAGCCTCCGTAGTGCCCCATTCTCGGTTCCTGATAATCATATGCCAGATTTCGATCCTAGGATCCTACAAGGGGGATTTTCAGAATGAATTTTTTTTTTTTGTAATGGAGCATAACCACAAGCATAACCAAGTCTCAAAGCAATAACACCACATATACACTATATCAAAAATTTTAAGTACAATGCGGAAGGAGAAATACAAGATGATCAAAAAGCTCCAAAATGGTCTGATACGCACTCCTGCCTCAGCGTTGCTGCTGTCCAACGACACCTGCACACAACGGTCGTGCATAAGCTTATAAAAGCTTAGAGGGTGGTGTAAGTATGTGTGTAAGGCAAGTGCCAAGTATATAATATCAAAGTAATGCGAAAACCTGCGGTAAGTTCACGAAGGTTATCAACTGTACCAAAGCTATATGATGCAAGGCATGAATGCTATCGGCCATACCAAGGCCATGCGATGCGAGACATGAATACCATCGGTCACACCGATGCAATGCGAGGCCTACATAGCCAAATGTCATATACGAAATGCAATCCAAGCAAGTCGGTACTCATCAAGTACACATATCAGTACAGTTCCTCTTTAGATATCACCGGGGTCTAATACACTTCGCAGTGACTGTCACCTCCCTAGCTGCACAGTCAAGCAAGTGAAATAGACCTCACTATCCGCCTGACCAGTAGTCTGCTAATACCTACCCGGCTCGTCGATAGCGGACTCATTTGCGAGCTGGTCAAACTCAGCCTAGCTTATAGCCCCCTCACTCAGGCGGATAAGGCCACACCCTCTTCCAACCGACCACGACACAATGGAATACGCAACCTACTGGTATTCGGCACTCGGGCGCTCGTGTACCCACTTGGTCTAGACGTTGGAGCATTTCCTGGTACCAAAAAGGTTTTGGGACTTTCACCTAAGGACATCCTAAGTGCCCACAGTGCTAGAATCAAGTATTTCCGGTATCCGATACGGCCATCCACGATGTATCTGTGGAGCCACGACCTTGATGTCGCTAGGGCGTGCAGTGATCAAGTCACACATATGCAGGATGCATGAATCACGCCGTCAAATCATGCAGCAATCTAGCACGTACTGCGCGATCATGTGGGACACTCTATCTCATAACGAGTCTCGTAAATGGTCTGCCCAATGGCGTATGCTATGATCAGTCACTACTCATATCAAGCATACATATGATGCGTATGGGCATGAGTCATGGGATTATACTAAGCATGTTATAAAGCGATGAATATTAACGAGTATGGGCCTATCAATGGGCCCTAAGGAGAGTTACAATGTGGACATTTAACCAACATTGTAATTACAATGTGGATGTCAAACCATCATTGTTCCCTAGGCTTGGCCCGCCATAAATATCATTATATGAACCATGGGAAATCACACATTGCAATAGACTCTAAGGACACCACGTTGGGCCTTGACCCATGGGCCTCAGATGCATCAAATGGACCATATCACATGGGCTTTACATTCATCAAATGAGCTGCATTAATGGGCCTCACCAATGAGCCTTATGTACATTGCAATGGTCCGTAACCCATGGGCCTTGAAATACATCACAACGGCCTCATAATATGGGCCTTACATTCATCAAATGGGCCATACCAATGGGCCCTACATATAATTCAAATGGGCCATGCCAATGGGCCTTACATATATTCAAATGGGCCATACCCTAAATATAAGTGGGATAATGATTTCCACCATTAAAATTTACAAGGCCCACCATAACATTTATTTCCAGCTAACCTGCTGGATGGCGTGGAGGCGAATATCAGTTTATAAGAAGCCACTATGGCCCCCTTTGGAATTTTGAACGGTGGACGTCATTAGCCACTACTTTAGGTGGTGGGGTCCATTTGAACTTTAAATTTGCCCCATTCTTTAGCTCATGCATTAAAATGATCTATCAAAATGGTTGGGGGGAATAGGATGCAGCACGTGCATCATGGTGGGTCCCACTAGTCGTCCAGCAGCCAAAGGAAATGGCTGGACGGCATGGAAATACATACATCGCTGTGGCCATTGTGGGTCCCACGTGGGACCCACCATAATGTTTATATGACATCCAACCCGTTGATAAGGTCTACAGACCTGGATGAAGAATAAAAACAAATTTCATATTGATTCCAAAACTTTTGTGGTGCCCAAAAGGGGCTCCAATGGTAGCCGTTCAATCACCCTGTTTTCTACGGTGTGGGCTACCTGAGCTTTAGATGTGCCTCATTTTTTGGGGAGGGCCCACCTCAGGGGGTGGGCCACCTCATGGACAGGTCAGATAGCAAATAAACATCAAGGTGGGGCCCACACGGTCAGCCGTGTGACCCTGCTCGTACGCCCGCCCACTCACAGCGCAGGCGCTGCCTCCGCCTCTGGTAGCAGCAGCCCTGCTGCTTTGCATTCTTTTTTTTTTTTTTTGAAAACCTTATTTTTGAGATTTTTTTTCATGTGTGGGGCCCGCTCCAAGTGAATCCAATCCAGCCATTGGATTCCACAGCTCATAAGAAATCCAATGAGTCCAATATTGAGTATTTTTTCGGTGTATAAAAATATCAGGAAAGATTTCAACGATGAAAATCACTGTTTCTTGAAGTATGGCCCGCCAGAAAATTGGATCAGTCCCATATTTTGGCTCAACGCCTAAAATATTATGAGGAAAGGAATGGACGGCATGGATTGAATACATTCATCAAGATGGGGCCTACACAAGTGGGTCACCCCCATTAGCTTGGAACCAAGCAAATATTTGTGTTTTCCAATCACGTCCAGTGTCCCTGGACGCTGGACGGTGTGGGCCTAACACATGCACAAGGTGGGCCCTGTTTAGGTGGGCCACCAAATGGTAGGTGGTGAGTACAATACATATAAGATGGCCCCACTTTTAGATGGCTTGGGTCAATACATACTTAATGGTGGGGTCCATCCAAGTGGGCCACACGACCATTACATCACACACAAAGAAATAAATAAATGAAAAGAGAGGGAGAGAGAGATAGAATGGGACACGCGTGATGGAGGGCTCCGCCACTATGATCCCTCCCTTGCATTCAATTGTACATCGAGTGGGCCCTAATACAAGTGAGCCCACCAATTCAAAGATCAATGGTGGAGATCTTTCTCCACTAAAAATGGACGGTCTAGATGACCTCTTTAATGCAAGGAAAGTAAACATCATGATGGGGTCCATGGAGAATGGCCCTATCAGGGAATGATATTGATGATTAAGATGGGCCATTGACTACATCTTAGGGTCCAAAGTGAGATCCATACCATTGATCGGTAGGCCTCACTTGGCCCATCTTAAAAACATGAAAAACTAAGCTATGGAAGAACCCACCTAGCGATATCCTTAGTTCGTTGGAAAGCCTATCTCCTTATGCTTCACTTTGATGGTGGATGATGAGATTTGGATGGCTGGGATGGAGGTTTTGGGATGGGAAAGTGGGCCACCAAAAATCACATTTTTCTCTTACTTGGGAAGGCCATGGATGTGCACTCTCTTGGTTGCTTGGAATTGTTGAGAAATGAGAGAGAGAGATGGGATGTAAGGAGTGATGGAGTGATGGGAAGTGAGTGATGCGGTGATGGACATGTACTTGACATGTATGGGTGTGTAAGAGAGAGAGGGAGAGAGTTGACTTTGGTGGTTGCTTGGGGATGGGGTGAAAGGTGATGTGTACTAGACATGAAGTGATTGATGGATTGATGGGTTGATTGATTGATTGATGGATTGATGGGATATGTTGTAGAGATTCTCTTAGGATTGCAATGCGCAGTGTTTTTCTTCGAACTGAACGTGGGTCCACATCACCTCGTCTGGGTATCGGATCGGTTCGTGAGTCGCGGCGTTGGAAGCGCGGCGACAGTGCGGTCGTAATGATACAAGTCTCGGATTAAGCCGACTCAAATGTATAAGATACGACTTACGGTCGTGCACAAACGTCGATTACAGGTCGCGGATTGCCGGAATTCGACAGGAAGGATCGTGGGAGTCGACGGAACGGTACAGACTAGGATACGGGTCTTATAGGTGAGATACAAGATATATTATGTAACACTCCATACTTTTAGTACTCGGGTATTACCCCTGAGGACCCTGGTCATAGGGATTAAGGATAGTTAAACCAGATAACTTAAACTTTACACGTGTAGGTCGGGACTCCTGTTTGACGATAAAGCCAACCACCACGATCTGAAGGAGCCAAGACCAACCCAACACAGCCCGAAGGTAAAACTTAGCAAATTCTTAGATTAAAGCAAGTTAAGAACAAAATTAACTAGGCCACATTGACACCATGCATCCACTAAACAACCTTGGAAGAATAAATTATGGCCTGCCAGGCACTTAGAACCCCTAGAATGTCTGTTCCACCGTTGAAACACATCCTCGTGCCCATCTGACCATTGGAACATGACATATGGACAAAATGAGGCCTTGAATGGTATGATATGGCCCACTTGGGGCCTCAGCCCCGCCCCAAACCGGTCTGGGACCCATATATTTGGTCCAAAAGACAGTTGAACGGGGAAGATCAAGCCTAGAATCATGGTGGGCCCCCAAAGCTTGGCGCACATGCACCCCAAACACTAGTACATGATGTGCACTGGACGGCCACTGGTGGTCAAAGTGTTTGACCGTACTCAAACACCAAATCTCAAAAAACCATTCCCGCCAACACTGTTTAAAAACGTTGGCCTTTGAGCTTTAAAGTGAGCCACCATAGCTGTTTTCCGGACGATCCAAGCCGTCCATACTCCTCGTGGGGTCTGCCCGACCCAAAAGTATAGGGATTCAGCCCCACGCATAGGGACTTGGGAATTGGGTCCCAACCGTCCATCACCTTCACTAGCGGCTAGGATCAAGAGAGAAGAACCATCCGGTGGCTTGAGAGGCAAGCCACCACCCCCTTTGTCCAGGGGACTGAAGCCTGAAGCATCCCAGCAGGAGGAGGTCCCCTCATGGCCAAATAAGGGTGGAAGAGCCTTAATGAGAGGAAAAGAAGGCTTTCCATTTTTGTCTGTGAATGGACGACGACGCCGTCTGAGGTTTTCCCTCCTTTTCCTATAAATAGGCATTTCTACCCTGCAACTCTCATACAAACAAAAAGAAAGAAGGAAAGGAAGAGAGGAGGGAAACGGAGGAAAAGAAAGAGAGAGAAAACAGAGAGGAGTGAAACAGGGTGCATTTTTTGGTGCGCTCGGTGCACATTGCCCCAACTCAGTCCGTGAAAAATGGACCGAGCCGAGTCAGTGTGGGACCATAGCAGCAGCACCTGAGTGAGAGGAAGATAAAGGAGGGAAAGAAAGTGAAAGGAACGGTGCGTGCATACACGCCAGCCCAAGCTCGGGTCGGACCCGACAGTGGAAGGTGAAAACTCTCCCTCCACCTGTTTTTTTTAAACTCTAAAAATAAACTCAAACTAAGGCTCCATCACACCTCACCCACACATGTTCGTGGCTGAAAACACCCATCAGCAGGGACCGTGCATAGAGCCAAAAACAGGCACTGTTTTGGCTGAATGTGGCCTGCGTTCAGGCACTGTTTTAAGGCCGAACCGGCCTAAGTACGGGCCTTGTTTGGGGCCAAACAATAGCATGAGAATGGCCCCAGCTTGGGACTGAAACTCCAGGAACAGCCCACAAACAGGCTCTGTTTGAGCTCTAAATCAAACTGAAAAACTACCCAGGAGTGGGGCGCATGTGGAGCAGAATCAGACGTCCATCAGACCTGTAAACAGTTGGTTTCTCAGCTGAAAAACAGCCGAAAACACAGCATGTAATCAGCTACACATCCAGCCTATAGAACAGGTGAAAATCTGTTTGAAAATGGCTAGGAGTGCGTCTTGAAAACGAGCTCTGTTTTAGCTGCAGCATGACCCAAAAATCAGACCGAAAACAGTCCGGAAATCAGGGAGAAAACGCCCCTGTTCAGGCCGTTCTTTGGCTGGGAAAACGGCAGCCGCCGTGCCTCCGTTGAGCACCGATATGGGTCCAACGAAACGGCCAGGGATGGGCCGTGATCGAGCTAAAAATCGAGGCCGAAAGGGGGCTTCAAACGGCATACAGCAAAGGGGCGTTTTCACGTTGGCAGCAGGTGGGCTGCACTGTGTTGGGCCTCACCAAATTGCAAGTGGGCCGCACCAAAAAGGACGAGAAAACCTGGTGGACTGCACTAACGATGGGCCGCACCAAAATCAGACCGTCCAGCAATGGACGTTGTGTCGAGGCCGTCCATCAATGGACGTCCAGTGTTGGACGAATTGCTACACATGTTTCAAAAAAAAAAAAAAAAAAAAAAAAAAAAAGAAGAAGAAGAAGAAGAAGAAGAAGAAGAAGAGAGAAAGTATATATATAATAATCCAGTGATATATGAGACAGTGTACAATACTATTCATATGTGGTGGGCCCCACCACGTGGGAGTCCACTACTGATGGACGTGTTCCATCCAAGCCGTCTAACCATTTGACGAGCTCCACTGATGGACGTGTTCCATCCAAGCCGTCTATCCATTTGACGAGCTCGTCCATATGACGGTGGGCCATGTATGTGGACCCCACCCTGATATATGTGATTCATCCAAATCGTCCATTTGTGCAGTGGATCCCAACCTGATGTAAATGTTTTATTTACACCGTCCATATGACGGTGGGCCCTACCTTTGATATACGTGTTCTTCATCCACCCTGTCCAGCCCTATGGACGGGTGGGGCCCACCTTATGATGTGTTGCATATCTGCACCATTTATGGGACTTCACTATGATGTATCTATTAATCCAAGCCGTCCATCTGACACCGGGCCAGCAGCCCACCACCTATTTAGCTATTGTATTGACTGTAGCAAGTTCTGGGGCTTGCCCTGACATGTGGGACCCACTTGATACATACGAGGTCCATGTGTGAGGACCAGTCCAACCCTTGGTAAGGATGAGCTCGAGTCCAGTGGGGCCACCTTGTTTGAATAAGTACATGGTGGGCCTAGCACAAGTCTAAAAGGCCTTGTTGTTGCATTCCTTTGAATCTTCTTGTTAGTTGGACAAAATCATAGGAATACGTGACAATATAAACTGCAATTTTAGTAGATTCTTTGGGTGACTTTGGACCAAGTTTTCTTTGGGTGACTTTGGACCACAAGAAAACTTGGATAAAGAACGCGAACACAACCCTATAAGTGATGATTTCTTCCTATTGAGCTTTTCATTTTCCCATTAGCTTAAGTTATTATTTTATTTTAACTCAAATTGATAATTGTTATCTCCATCTTATATTCACATGTGTAATTGAGTTGCTACATCATATGCCTAATGTTATCCTATATATTTACTTCATGATATTGGATTACTTGTAGATTACTTATGGGATTTAAACTGGTTCATTAGTAGGAAACTCCAACTTATAATTGTACACCCATACTTGGGATGTAACTCGATTGATGGTGATTGCGATAGACCTTTGATCTAGTGGTTATTTAGTGGTGGTATAGATGGATCATTAACGTGGGCTTACCATTTAGGTTTGTTGTGTCTAAGTGGTTTTCAAGGATGGTCTTTTATCGCATGATTTTGATATTGTCTTGTGTGACTTATTTTGATATCGCCCTATGCGGCTTTGTTTTGGAGTATTTTTCTTATATGGGTATGATGTTTTATACTGTGCAATCATGTGATGGTAAGCCCCATGTAGTGTAACATGATTGGCCATTAGTTGATGAAATTCTATTAAACATCCTAATATGGTAGTTTCATGAGCTGAGGATGGTGGTATGAGACCTATGCCCGAGGTGTCGGCCTACGCTAGTGACGAGCCCCCATAGTGACCTTGAGCTGATCTAAATTGACTGATTGTAACTGAATTAATAATAATTTGACTAATCATGCATCCATAGCATATTGGCTATGACGGGTGGCTAAATCTAGATACTGCAGCATGTACTCTTAGGATCATCGAGGTATCGTTTCGCTAGCTTTCAGACCACCAACCATTGATCTATTGTTCCGACTGGATGATTTTCCCAGGTCGATGATTTGCATGGGTGACGAGCTCAAATTCTACACGGATGAACATCCCCAGGGCAACGTACATTCATGCATCCATGCATTTAAAAAGACTTCATCATGTATTGTTTTGATTGTCTCGTTGTTGTATAACTATGCTTCCCTAATGCGGTGGTGTATAATCTTGAAGGGAATTCACATTGAGTTGGCTACTCATCCATTAAAAATATAACCGTACAAGTAGCACAGGTGGCTTAAGTGATATGCAGGTTCAGATTGAAGAGGAGCCGTTATGGTGGTCAATGACACATGATTGTACCTATCAAGGAAGCTGCGCGATCTTGCGGCTTTGGTTTATGTGTTTTATATGCTTAAAAATTTCTTATGTGTGTAATCTTGTATTTGTTAATGTGGAGACATTGGTTTGTAAAGTTATTATGAACAACCTTTGTATGTTATAAATGTAGTTGCAATTTTTCTTTTGTGCTTACTTGTCCATTCTACGTTCATTTGCTTATTCTGATAAATGAAAAAAAAAAAACATATACTCGAATTTGACCATCCTTTAAGGTTAACACTATGGTGTTTGGGAAACGAGTTATATATTCGGGTCCTAAAAACACGGGACGTTGCATATCGGCCAATATCATCGAAATTTAAAACAGTGATTGCACCCATCTATATACATATTACATTAAGATTATTAAAATTATAATGGTACCAATCTGAAATTACTTTTTCACCAACTTTGTCTCTCTTTCTCAATTATATATAGAATGTTTTTGGGTTAATATTTGACTTTGAATAAAACTCCTATCACAACAACTTCTTTTAAAGAAAAGGCTGGTTGAGAGGCTGAGAGATATGGAGAGAGAGGGATTAATAATATAGGTAAGATATGAGCTTCAGTTTAGATAAAAAGTTAGGAATTATGTTTGAATAAAAGAGAGAAATGAGACATGAAATCTCTCTCAAATTTAAATTAAATTTTTTTCACTAGCATTACATCACTTATGTCTTGAATTGTACTAATTTCTACGGTCATGGTGAAAATTTTGAGGCGCACCTGGACAAGTTGGGTCTGATGCATTTTACGTGGAAATAGTACCGAAGCTATGAAAGTCAGGGCTCCCTATGCCTACGCCAGACACGCCAGGCCATAGCTGCAGTCCAAATTTCAAGAGTGGTGATTCTTCAACCGTGCGAACAAGGGGAGCGGGTTAGGTGAGACCTCGGATCTGACTTTGAGGTCCTCTAGGATGAATCTGACGGCATCCACACTATCCATCCCTATTGAAAGCTCATTTTAAGGCATGATACTTAAAATAAATAAATAAATAAAAATAAAATAAAATCTCATATGAACCTATAGTACAAGAAACAGTGGTGATTGACCATTAAAAACTTCCTGTGAGCCATAAAAGCTTTGGATCAAGATACTCACGTAGTCTATTCATCTAGGTGTTTGTGACCTTGTTGGATGGCATATAAATATTCCCGTGGAATCAGGGAAGTTTTTAATGGTGGGAATTCAATCAAGGCTGTTTCATGTGGTGTTGTCCACCTAAGATTTGATTCAGCCTCATTTTTGGGATCATGCTGAGCTTTCAAAATGTTTGGACGGTGTGGATTTAAGGCACAACCATCACTGTGAGCCCCACAGTCAGGGGTCCGCTCGCCTTGGTGGATGCGGGGTCTCACCTAATCCGCTCCGGTGTATGACATAGTTGTGTCACAATTCAGATCACCCAAGTTCCTAATGCAATACTGGATGGAGTATAACCCAAACAATTACGCCAAGAACAACATTTTGCTAATCCCATTTGATGGCTATTAATTGGATGGTTAATATTTCCTCATCAGCTTCATTTTTTGTATCATGTTTTAAAATGAGATTTCAAAACGGATGGACAGCATGGATGTAAGACACGTGCATCACAGTGGGCCCCACAGTCAGGGATCCAACGAAATGCATCCACTTAACGGTGCTTTCAGTTGTTCCGTAATGTTCTACAACACTTATGTCAGGGGGCCGGGTGCGTAAAATGCGGAAATCTGTAGGGCCTACCATATATTGTTTATGTAAAATCCAATCCGTTCAGTAGGATTTATCATTGATGTGAAATCTTGGGGTAAAAAATCAGCTAGACCTACAACTTAGGCGGGAGACACGATGGGATGCTGAACCATAAGATTGAGAGTGGGGCCAGTATGGTGTATACTTTAGTCAAACATGTTAATCACGTGTAACACACCAGGATGAAGGTAAATATACAGAGACTAGCCTGATAAAAAAGCCCATGCACGCAACACCGTGTGAAATTAGTACTAATCGTGGACGCAGTTTTACATTGGTCCCGTTGGTGTGGCTCATATGTGATTTAAATTAGGTTCACTTTTGCTCTACGGTGAAAATAACATTTCTCGCCAGATGGACAGAATAGATTTTACATATGCAACATGATGGAACCCACAGACCTTTATCGTCTTAGGCATGATAATTGAGTCCTTTTCAGTCGCATTATTGCCTTCCTATACAAAGAAATGCACTACCCGTCCCCTCTCACGCCAAGGTCGTCCTCATTTAAGTCATATAGGCTGGGAGCGGATTAGGTGCGGGCCGCCGGGACTAATCGAAGAAGGTGCAGTCCCAACTATGGGTCCTAGACGCAGGTATTCTTTATCCATTCCGTTCATCCATTTGTTCATCTGAATTTTCATGTTATTTTAGTGTACGAAGGTGGGTCCTCACTCTTACCCGGGTGGTAGACTCCTTGGAGTTTCAACACTGGGTCAAGGGTTCGAGTACTCATGGTGTGGGGTGTGTGTGCGTGTGTAAAAAAAACAAAAGGTGACACATAGAAGGACGTGTGTAAAAAAAACAAAAGGTGACACATAGAAGGACGTGATGACGTTGATCACAATCTAGTTAATTTCTTTGGACTCTTCGTAGAGATACCCATGGTGTGGGGTGTGTGTGCGTGTGTAAAAAAAACAAAAGGTGACACATAGAAGGACGTGATGACGTTGATCACAATCTAGCTAATTTCTTTGGGCTCTTCGTAGAGATTCCTCAAATATACTAGGAATGAAAACATCAATAATTTCTATCAATTCAAAATAAATTAATTGATGATTTAAAAAAATTACAATTCTTTCAATATACTAGGAATGAAAACATCAATAATTTCTATCAATTCAAAATAAATTAATTGATGATTTAAAAAAATTACAATTCTTTAAATATTGAAATCAAACTTAGTATGAAAATTTAAAATCAAACTCCAACTCAAACTCTCTAAAAATGTGACTTACTATGTATAGATGGTCATAATTCCTATGGCAAAAAATAATAAGTGTGTAATTTGGCTAACCACACTATTCTCCTAATTTTTCTAAGCCCTTTTCATGTTAGGCATGTCTCCTAAAACTCGAAGGATGAAGAGTTATGATCGAATTAAAACTTACAATTTATAGTAAAAATAGAAATAAAAAAGACTTTTGACCGTCTATTTGATGGAATCTTGCAAATTCGGCATGGACAACCCAATATTTGGTTGGCCAAAGTAGCTTCTCCTACCCCAAAATCATATACGATATGTCGAAAAACTCATTCTAGTTTGCAAGATATGACTGTTTTGAGGTTCAAATGGTCCTTGATCACTTCTGCCTTCGATCGGGTCTTCTCTAGTCCATCTTGGCCATGAAAGTGTCCGCGAGCCACTCTACATAAATCCCTCTACTTAAAAGAAATCGTCCTTCTTCATTTCATAATACTTGGTCAAGTATACGATTTTGAAAGTATGTGAGATCTCCGTGTCATCCGGAGGATCAACAACATAAGCGTTGTCGTTGATCTTTCGAAGGATCGGTATCAGTCCAATCTTCTTTTTCTTCAACTTGTTATAAGTCCCAATTGGAAATCTCTATTTGCATAGATGGACCATAACATGCTCGCCTACCTTAAATACCTTTTATTGCTGATGTTTGTTGGATTGCTCATTGTACTTGTCATTCAAGGCATGCAACATGGCTTGCACATTCGCATAAATGCTCACAATTTGGTTTGTCATATGTTCTTCTGCAATGTTCATCCCCGGGAGTTTGGGCAAAGGGACCAAATCAAGTGTGTGTTGGGATACTCACCATAAACAATTTGGAACAAGGACTTCCCTGTCGAGCGGTTTACCATATTGTTGAAAGGAAACTCTACTTAAGATAACGCTAAATCTCATTGCTTCATTTTGTCACCTGAAATACACCAAAGGAGGTTTTTCAACTTTCGATTCATAACTTCAGTTTGCCCATATGTCTATGGGAACTGAAGTTATGTACCAAATCGATTCCACAAAGTCTACCAAAAAATGGCTAATAAACTTCGCGCCACAGTCAAAAGTAATGATCTTGGGAACCCTATGTAGCCGCACTACCTCTCTGAAGAATAGATTCACCATGTGTGTTGCATTGAGGGTATTCTTACATAAGATAAAGTGTGTCATTTTTAAAAACGATCGACTACCATGAACACCGAATCCATACCGCATTGTGTTAGTTGGAGACCAAGCACGATCGTCCATATGTAAGTCCTCCCAAGGGCCATCCGGCACATGCAAGAGGGTGTAAAGGCCCATATTCTAAGATTTTCCCTTAGAGGTTTGACAAACATTACAATACTGCACTTCTTTACCCACATCATGTATCAATTGCGACCAATAATATCGGTCATTAATAAGAGCTCGCATCTTGTCTTGTCATAGGTGTCCACCAACGCCACCTCCATGTAGCTCTTGAATAATCTTCTCCCTCAAAGAACTTTGGTAGTCAGAGACTGCCAGGGATGAGGAGTGTTCAGCTCGGTTGGTGGGAGAGGGTTTGGGGTGCCCCTTGCAAGACCAATGGTGCATTTAGTGTAACATCCCAGATTTTCACGGTCCGAGTTTATACTCATGCCCGATAAACTCATATGTTAATAACGCAAAGTGAGAATGTCTCGAGGACCTGCCTTGAGACTTCTCCCATCAATATCACATCCATTTACACATGTATGGAAATCAGTTATAAGAATAAAATTAACTGTATTTCTTATTCCAAAACTAATTAAACAAATTGTCAAAGGCTTTCTTAATTGGAGCTTAATATAAAGTCGAGTAGCATCGAAAACATAAATAAAAACTAAGTCCTATTTTCTAATCTATGCAACAATTTCTTCCTCAGGATAGTGATCCTCTGGTTCTTTAATCTGTTCGTCACCTGCATCATCTGTACATTTGGGAGAGGGTCAATGCCCTACTCATGTGACGGTTATCCTTTAAGATTAATAATAATTCAAGAGATTTATAAAAGTAAAGTAGGGGCCTGATACATCCCGTGCTCCATTAACATGAGGGTATCAGCATGCGCAAACAACCTACATGAGATGCATGCCTAGCAAAGTATGTGAGGCTCATCATACATAGTGATTAACACAATGTGGAATATGATTTATAGATAACTGACTCAACTCGCACTCTCATTATATGGATATTTGCTGACATGGCCAACACTATCGTGGATTTACGAGAACTCCTCAGAGCGCACAACACATGAGCTGGGTGAATTATGTGACACGATTTGTTCATGGAGTGACTATTTGCGACATCTAATCCCGGAGTGATGTGACACTGCATTTGTGAATTGTACACATCGATTTGTGCACTACTACTTGAAGGCTCAAGGACTTACGTGCCCCAAGAGGGTCTCTACCCAGAGCGCATTACGCCATGATATAATATTTGAATCACTAGTCATGATACATCTTATACATCATTGCACTTATGAGGAATATAAACCGAATCATAATGAATATAACTGAATCTGAATCATAAAGAATATCAATTGAATTATGGAGGTTCTGGAATAGTAAGACACAAGCCTAAGCTGTAAAGATAGACGACACGAGGCCAACATAGTAAAGAGAAAAGTGACAACGGTCAACTCAACAAAAGTGATAATGGCCAACGTAATAACAAGAAGAGTGACAAGGGCTAACTCAAACAAAGAGAAGAGTGACAGGATTAGCTCAATAAATTTGATAAGACAGGGTAAGGCTTGTATCCATGACCTCACATAAATTCAGAGAAATCCCTTATAATTGACATGATGTCATACTCCCCGAAGAGCCAATAATTATAATGATAATAACTGAATCAATTGGTAGGATGATCCCCAGAAAAATATAAACATGAGCGGCAGATGATTCACATCATTAAAGATATAAAAAGGCAAGATAATTCACATCATTAAAGGTATGAAAAGACATAATACTTCGCATCTTTAAAAGCATGGAAAGGAAGAATAAATACAATAACTTAAATTAATGTAAGCTTAAAGGATAAAATCCTCACCTTTGCCCTTTTTATCCTTCGGAGGTGTTCCTTATGATAAGTCTTAACATGGTTTTATTCCTATTTTTAGATTTAGATTCTAATTAGATTAAATATGTTTAAAGACGTTGGATTTAGCAGGCCGTGTAGTGGCCCTATTTTGATGGGTTTAGGTCCATCCCAATCATGGTGTAAACTTGGTTGGTCGTGATGACAACCTTGTGTACAGAGATTTAGAAAGGAAATAGAAAAATAAGAAAGGGATGAAAGGAAAATAAGAAAATAAAGAAGTATTTGAATTTGAACTGTGTGATGGAGTGGATTCAGAATGTCTCAGCCGAAATTCCCTCTTGCTGAAGAAACCGAGGCTGCTTTCTTTCCTTCTCTTTCTTTTCCTTTCCTCTCCCTATCCCTGTTTTGCTACTGGAAGATCTATTTCTCTCTTTCTCTCACGTCTTTCCTTACTTCTCTTTCCTTCTTCATTGGTCGGATGAAGGCCCTTTATAGGTGGAGAGAGTCTCTAGACTCTTCTATGCAAATCCAGACGCGGATCTGTTATGCGGCCGTGTGTGGAACCTGTTGTTACGCAGTCACGCATTGCGTTAACAAGCAATCTTGGACCGGTTCTGAATCACATTGGTTGTTTGCTTGACAAAGGGTCAAAATTCCCTTCCCAACATTTTGGACGATGTGGATCAGACTTTCGGTCCATGCTCTGATCATCGAACTCGTCGCAGCGGGCCCTGTTTCTGCATATCTCACATCGTTCACGTTTCGCTACAGATGGTCTTCTAGCGAAAACGATGGGGTCCACGATCTCGAGTTTGCGAGAAATTTGCACAATCCACTGTTTCTAGCTTATGATTGTCCTAGAAAGAGGTGTTTCGGTGTGGCCCATCAAGTTAAACTCGTTATGGTGATCCGAGCGTAGCTGAATGGTGGGGATGATCCCTGATCCAATTCTTGTGCGGTTTCATTGGGTTTTGGTCGGCGGTCTCGTCCCATTCAGATGGACAGCTATGATCGATCATCAAGATCGAGTTGGTGGCCCAAGGACGATACCCACAGGTTTTCGTTTGAAATCACTGCAGCAGGAAAAATGGACGAAGAGTCCAGTTTCTTTTCTCGCGGGTCAGACCCACTTTGATCGCTTTCCCGGTCTGGTAAAGCACAGGTACACCTTGCCGTTGTGCGTGCATCATGGTGGGGCCCACAGAGGTGTCCTCATGGGGAATCTACACCGTCCATTTGTTTCTTTATCCAATTTAAGGGGTTGGGCCCAATTTTGAGGCATATCCATAGCTCAGGTGGGCCCCAAATCAATGATTAATAGACAATTTATCCATTGGACTGTTTTTACAATGATCCAGGGGTTGAAATCCAACATGTACGAATACTTTGTGATATATAGGCATGGCGTAGAATTTCATATTAAGCGGATGGTGGGAACCTCGTGATCTAGCACTCAGGGGTCTAGGTAAGTGGTGTCTTCGTAATTATTATTGATCCAAGAGTTTTGTGAAATCTGGTGGTTCTACATGGTTATATACAATTTTTCAAACAGTTTTTATAAAAGAGCTTACATCTAAATCCTTATGGATAAGGCGTTGTTTGTCCATTCATCTAAAGGAATGTACACCCGTATATATCCCGTTGAATCTCATGGTAACGCTCGAGGACTTTCGATTCTCGAGAATTGAAAATTTTTGGGGCATTAGATTTAGGTAGTCTCTTAATATAGTGTGGATAGACTGTAGAGGAGTAAAGAAATGATCAATGGTTTCCTTTTCCAGGAAGTTGATAGATGGACCTTGTGATGAGCTGTGGTCGAATAAATACTGTGAGAGAGGATTTTGAAGGATATTTGTGGGAGTCATTAGTCCAGTCCGAAGGGTTGAGATGGATATGTTTCAACTATCGATGAGATCTTGGATTGCATGCCGCAAGGAGAAGTATCTTTCTGTCAAGTGACATTGGCCTTAGTGGAATTCGCATTACTCATTCTCATTATAGTTCATTGGCAGAGGATTTGTATGTGGTATGGGTTGCAGAGGAGTGAGGAATTGTTTTTGCACTAACATTGCCATGATTTGGTTGTATGTTTGTGTGAGCGAGTGGAGTGAATCTCCTTAACTCCCTATTCTGATGAGGGTACTGAATATTTCTCCTGAGTTGTTGTTTTTGTTGTTGTTGTTATAGAGGTTACGGTTGAGGATTTTGCCATGGCGGATGTGATAGTTAATCTCTATTGTTAATACTGAGGATGGTGTTGCCAAGTACTACTGGCGCCCTTGTTAAGGTGCATTATAGGTGCCTTGAGTTATGGCAATGATGTTGTTGGTTTTTGCAGGGCGATTGGTAGCACCGTTACCGTTTTCGTTCCTGTTTCCTATGGGTCTTCCTTTCACCTTGTTCTAGTTAACTTAAATGGCCTGATGAAGCCACAGGGAGATTGTTCTTGGGTGTACTCCTGCTTCTAGTTACTCTCTAGTACATATGAGTTGAGCGAAGTTCACATAGGGATGGGAGATCAGATATCCAGAAATGCTTGGATTTGTTGAATGAAAAATCATGTAGATTTGTTCCTCGTCGTCAATTGGAGTGCGCATCCCGGCGGCCATCATTCGCCATCATCCTACATATGTTGATAACATTTCATTGCCTTTTTGCCTCAAGGCTGGAAAATCTACTCTTTTGGAAGCCATGTTGAGGTTGTAGGCAAACATGTCGACAAATGCCTATGATAGTGGTTCCCAGGTCTTAATTTGGTGACAATTCAAGGAAGTGTACCATTCTAAAGCATCGCCCTTCAGAGATTTTTGGGAATAGGTGGATAAGCAATCCTTTGTTTCGTACCTTTGCAATCAATTCTCCACAGAATGCCTTGAGATGTGTCGTAGGACATTCGCAACCATTGTATCTTTTGAAGTTGGGTACCTCCAAGTTTTGAGATACCTGCGCATCTGGGAAGGGACACAAGTCCCTAAATTTTGTTGAGAGGAGATCGACCACTTATTGACTTTGAACTTGATTTTGCATGGTTTGGAGTTGCTCCAGCAACTTCCCCATCTTTGTGCAGCTCGTTTGAGAGACTAACATCTCTCGTGGCAAGGCCCATTCTGCTTCTTCGGCATAGTGATCGATTTCTTTGAACCTATAGCTCCCGTTAGGGGAATCTTGTTGAAATGTAACTGTGTTCCCATGTGTGTGGAACTAAAATTGAAAAGCACTCCTAGTTGGGGGGAGGTCGAGATGATGGAAAGTGACCCCCTTGTTGTGTGTTCATCATGTTTCGCTGGTTAAACTGGGCTTAACACTAACCCCCGTTGTTGGCATTCGTCAGTGTTGCTTTAGAGCTTTTGGTCAGGGAAACTACTACTTGAAATTGATTTGAAATCTCTATCGCGGGATGTTGAGGGTCAAATATTGCATATTAGACCCCATTTATTACTTGGATTTATGAGCATAATATTGTTTAACGCTTGGTTTTAACTGTGTTTGTGATGCAGGGTGTATTTATGTGTATGGACTGAAAAGAATGCTAAAGGCATGGATTTAACTCTCAGAATTAACCAGAGCAAGGGACAGACTCCATGAGACCAAGATCGAAGAATTTACACTCCAGGGACCTGAGGAAGTCAAGTTGTTCACATTAAAAAGGCTCGAAAATGGTCCAAAAATGCAAGATCATAGGGTTTTCGCCATCCAATTGAGTCAAAACTTCATACATGTGGTGGGGGCCATAAATTAACCGTACACATCAAAAATCAGTCATTGGATCACTCTGGAAGTGGCCCAATGGATAGATCAGCCCCTTAAATCCTTAAGTGGAGCCCACCTGATATCTGGATATGCTTAAATTTTGGTCTCAACCCCTTAAAAAGGGTGACAAAATGAATGGACGGAGAAGACTTTGCAGATACATCACAAAGTACCCCACATGTACATTACATGTACATGGTGTATACGTGCACTGGATGTGCACTGGACGGTCAGCCTGGTCAAACACTGGGCTGACTCATCCCTTCTCCTTCACACGTTCAGCAACGGACGTCTTTTGATTGAGTTTCGATTGTGGGCCCCAACTATCACATTTTTGATGATCCGAGCCGTCCTTTGTGTGTAATGGGAGGGTATTAACAAAACCAAGGTAGCCTTTTAAGACCACGCAAGCCATTGTAAAATCCTATCCGTTAAACGTCAGATGGACGGTGGAGTGGATAAGTTCGAGGGCCACACCAATTTCACTAGAAAAATACTACTTCCCCACTGGTTTTTCTCCAGGATTTCAATGGCCGGGATGAATTTCTCCATAGACATCAAGGTGGGGCCCACCAATTGTCACAGAGCCATTGCGAAAGCTCTGTTTCGTAACAGAGGCTGCAGTCCGTTCTCGTGAGCCTCCATGGACCATGATTCAGATAATCAGAACCATCCATTAGGCTTAAAAGGGCCCTATAAACATGGCCTAGGTGTCGAAATTGAAGAAGACAAAGGAGATCGGTTTTCTACCGTTCAAACGTGGGACGGACGACTGAATCAAAACTTCGTGGGCTGCACCGAAACAGACCCAAAATCATCCATGTTCAACCGGTTTTGTGAGGGGAATCCAGTGGATGAACTGGATTTTCCATATGAGGCTGATCAGGGGCCCACCGACTTCAACAACGTAAAACGGTTACGCAGCAAGATCGCGCACGCCGTGAAATCCGAACTTTTCGGGATATGGTGGCCTACCACCGTTGAGCGGATGGCCAATCCGCACTGTCCAGTCGGAGCTCAGACCCAGGCAGACTCTAGCCATGGAGCTAGATCTCGAAGTGAGCTCGTGCACCGTCCAAAAAAAAAAAAACTAACCAAGTGCAAGTCGGTTTGCACTGTCGCTGCGTAACTGCCCTGATGCGTAATGATTTGCGGAAATTTCCACTACTTCATGCTGCTAAGAAACAAAAACGACCGCCTTCCTGCTCTTATAAAAGGGAGAGAGAGAGAACGTGAGAGGCATCCCTGGCTGGGACATCAGGAGAAACAAAGAGAGAAAGATTAGAGATTTTTGATTTTTTTTCTTATTTATTTTATTTTATTTTCATGAATTTGGAGAGAGTTCGCTCATTCATGACAGGCTAAACCTCATAGCTAGGGCTAAGAGGTGAAGCTTGTAGCATGATGGGAGACTTGTTGCTTGTGCAATTTGCTTAGACTAAATGATGTTAATTTCAATTTGATTATTAAGGGAATACTTTCAGTTTTTAATGGTTTGTTATGACCGAAATTACAATAGATCTGCGATGGCTTTGAGTATTTCTTTCTCCTTTTGATGTTTATGATGTCAGGAAGCCCTGTTGTTCACCATCGTCTCCTGGGCATGGTCGGATGACGGTACCCTTCCTAACCTTTATACATTTGATTAGTTAGTAATTAGTTTAATTCTGTTATTTACTTTATCTCCTGGGCATAATTTGGTAATGGAATCTATTCTAATTCATATACCTTTCATCTCTTGAAAACTATATCAAGTAAGTTCAGTTTAATTTTCATGATTCTTGAAGTAAGCGTAAGATCTCCCTAATCTCTACAAGTGGATCATCTGAATCCCTAGTTTCCTATTTCTGAATTCTCTAAATTTTAGGTTAATACTTTCACCATTATTCCTTCAAATTCAATTGATTTAGATTTCATCTTAGCCTAGTTTTAATTACACTTAGTTTCAGATAACGTACAAGTATCAGTCCTTTAGGATTCGACCTCAGTCTCACCGAGTTTATTACTACATCATAACCTTGCACTTGGGGAGTGAACACGGAATGTGCTGAAAATTGATTTGAGACCCTGTTTGTAGTATCAATTTGAAATTGAATTGGAAATTGATTGGAGGCCTCAACTGTGAGGCTGTTTTGAAATTAACTGGGGATCCTATTTGCAGGATCTGTTTGAAATTACACTGGAAAGTGATCGAGAGTCCCGATTCTCTATACAAATGGATGGATGGTGTGGATACAACACATACATCATGGCAGGGTTCATATATAACTTTGTGATGTTACTTCAGTAGGGAGTGGTAGCTAATCAGCATCCCTAACAATCTGCGTGTACAGGTTCAGGAACTTTGATTTCCTGCAAACCCGGCCTTGATGTAGGCCAGGCTAGCCATTACAACGTTTGTGACAAATTCAATCGTTCATCTATTTTTTCAATCCATTTTAGGCCATGTGACCAAAGGAGAGATACATCTAAAGCTAAATTTAACCGCATTTAGTAAACCGTCTGAAAGAATATTTATCCTTGAAATATCTTAAGACCAATATGAGGCCACTTTGAACCTTAGATCTACCTCATTTTATGGCCCATGTTCTTAAAATGTGCTGCCAAAATAGATGAACAGAATAGATTTTTCATAAACATTAAGGGCCCGTTGGCCACCTGCATTAAGTGGGAGTAGCTGGGATTGCATTCGTCTGCCTGCGATATCCACCGTATAGCCATGTTTAGAGAGGCTTTTTCAACCCGGGATAATGAGCATCGGGTCTCCCACTAATACCGTCTGTCAAAAACATAGATTTGGCAATCCCATCTACTGTATGCTAGGATGCGGATTTCGTCCTACCCCCGCCCGGACGGTAATCCGTCTGGGCAGGGCTCTTTGGGTCCCATTGTAATGTAAGTGTTTTATCCACGCCATTAATTTCTTTTCTCATATCATTTTGGGATTGTATGTAAAATTGAAGCAATTCCACACCTTCAATGGACCACAACAGAGGTAGCTGTAGTGATAATGACACCCACCGTTAAAACCTTTCTAAGGGCCACCGTGATGTTTTTTTATCATCCAACCTATTACTAAGGTCATGTAGACGTGGTTGAAGTGAAAAAATAAATATTCTCTTGATCCGAAACTTCTCCAGCTCCCAAGAAGTTTTTAATGGTGGAAATTAAATCCCCACTTTGTGGTCAAGTTAAGCCATGTACCTTTTTCAGCTTTTGTTTAATACTTTAAAATGATGTGAGAAAAGCGATTAACGGAGTGGATAAAACACTTACATCACGGTGGGACCTAAAGAGCCCTGCTCGGATGGATTACCATCCGGGCGGGGGTAGGGTGCAATTCGCGTCCCTGTACGCCATAACCCGCTTTGCCTTCACCACCGGGTAATAAATCGCTTCCCTTCTGTATATGTTGGTGACATCCACATGAATGAAGCCATTTGGGTATGATATCAGACTGGAGGCCCCTTCTGTTGTATGTGATTACATCTACTCCGTCAGGACATTTTTTGAGGTTAAGTTTGGATCGTTACACTAAAACTAAAAATTTTTCAATGCTCAAATCGACCACACCACCAGAAACAATGTGAATGGTTCATCTTCGGATTTTGCTTCCTGGGGATCACAGAAGTTTTATATCAATTTGATACTTGTGTTTTCACTTAATCAATGTCTTTGTAATATTATTAATAGTTTTGATGAAAATAAAACATAACGCTAGGTGATAGAAAGGTTTCAACGGTGGAAATCATTATTCCCGATGGTATGGTCCACTTGAGATTTATATATACCTCAAATTTTTTTTCTCAACTACTAAAAGAATCTTAAAAAAAAGGATGGACGGAGTGGATAAGACAATACACTCACAATGGGCCCAAGTGAGTGTAATCAGTATGATAAGTTTTTACTGAGCAAGTCACGTGAATAATGCAGATAGCAATCTGAATTCAATTGCAGTTCCTGTGAACGCCTTTTACAGAATCTATGTGCGAAGGATAGTTAGTTGGGGACCATAGTGATGTGTATGGGAAATCCACCACGTTCATCAGTTTTAGAATAATATGTAATGACATTGAACTGGAAATTACAATCATCCAATTGTCATATGGGCCACACTACTGATGATTGAGTGTCCACCATTCATACATACGTGGGGCCATATAAGATTTAAAACATGAAAACTTAACATCGTACTAATATGTGTATACAATATACTTTGTGAATGGTATAGATGTTATAAAGGATTCAACGGTCAGAATTTACCTTCAAACGTTTATATAATGCATGGGGCACATGAGTGTTGGATTTAGATCATTTTCGGGCCCATCACCTAAAATGATATTTTAAACCTATTGGGCATGGTGGATTTCCCTTATTCATCACAGTGGGTCTCACTGAGCTTCACGTCCATGAAGTTCCTGCGAAAGAGGTTCGTGGGAAATTTGCATCCATATCCAAAGGAGATTCAGAATGATTCTGTTTGATGGCTGAATACGGAACGAAGTGTTTTTCCTTCTCGCGGTCAGAGAGGAGCAGGTCTACCTTCGGGTTCCAGATGACCTATAGGATGCACGGCTCCATACGATGTACAACCATACCATCAATGGGAGTTGAGGCTGATGATACAACTCGCTTCTTCCATTGTAGTTAAGTAAGGAAGGAGGTAGAAGTATATAAAGGGGACTTGGGCAGGGAGGGAAACGTGCATTTTGGGCCCATTACGTGATAAGGTATGTGTTGTATGTCATCTACAAGACTCTCTCTTTCCTTCCTCTCGCCACAGTATCTCTCCCACCATACGGTAATGGCAAGATGGTTTACCAGTAACCCACAGGGGGCAGGGTCATATGTATTCCAAGTTCCATTTTCAATGTCTTGCCAATGATCATAACCGCATGTAGAGTGTAAACCATAAGTGGCAGGCCTACCGTTTCCATGGTTCTGATGCCTTACACAAGTGGCATGTAGCCGGAAAAGGATGATACGGTGTTGCAGGTGCTGGTACTTGTATACCATATCTGTAACTTGTTGCCTTTATATGACCGGTCATCGACAACACATGGAAATACTTCCATATACCTAGTTGCATCTTAGACTCATTATTGCCCACGTCACCCATCTGGACCATCCATTAGATATTTGTGTCGCTCTTCATAAGTTGCTTGGGCAAAATCATATTAATTGTATATTCTAAACTATAAATTCCATGGCATATGAAAATAGATGGTCATGATTCTTCGTGAAAGATAGTTCCTTTAACGGACGTTTCCAGCCAGTTGATTATTGTGAAATTTTTTACGAGCATGAAAGGTTAGATGTATTCCATGGTGGCCAACCATCCATTTGATTATTCAGCAAATGGATGGTATGGATGAACAAAATCCACTGTATATGTTTTGTAATACTCCATCTGCAATCGATGAGAGACAATGGTTGGTTCAAGTAACCCAGTGCTAGAAAGATGCATGGATTACCATGCATGATGAAATTGTCGATCGGATGTGGGCAGACTCCCAAACCACTAGTAGAATTTTATAGGACCTTTTTAATATGTGATTAATAATATAAAGCATGATAAGAATATATAGTATAACTTTTGTTAATCCTTTGATAGAATATGAAGAACTTTTCGTGATTTCATCGAAATGTTTAACATCTGCATGTGCATTTCCATGGCATAATGTTCTAATTGCTAACTATCTTTTCATAGTTAGTAGTGCTGGTATTAACTATATCTTATTTTCATAGGTGAGATGGCTGAGTCGTGGAGATCTCCTCAGAAGACACCTTCACCGTCCCCTGCTAGAGATTCACCAAGACCAACTCGCTGCTCACTGTTGAATAGGACTCAAACGTCCTTAACTGAGCCTTTAAGTAGAGTAGCTAAAGTGAAATGGACACCTAAAATGGACGAAGTGTTATTCTCTACTTTACTTGAGCAAATAGCACTTGGTCATAAGTCTGATAATGGGTTCAAAAAGTCAACATATGAAGTGGTAGCAACTGAAATTATGAAACAACAAATGTGAGTGCACATGGACGAACGTCTCAAATCGGATGAGGTATCACAAGCGTGAATACAGTGATGTGAAAGAAATGCTTTCTGCAAGCGAATTTGGATGGGACTGCGAGAGGATGGTTGTGACGGCCCCAGACAATGTTTGGGAAAGATGGCTAAGGGTAACATCTCAGTCACCATACATTGCATTGTTTCAGTTCCACATATTATATACTAGCCATTTGTTTTCTAATCATTAATCCATTATTTTTCATAGTCTCATCCACGTGCAGATCGACTGCGAGGCAAGAGGATAAATCACTTGGATGATTTAGCTGTCATCATCGGGGATAATCAAGCCACTGGAAGATATGTGAAGGAAGTAGGAATTTGACTGGCTCATCATCTCGAGTACAACGGGATTTAAACGAGGCTTGGTCGGACACTGATGATATGATGAATGATAATGTCGAGCTATCTTTGGATAATTTGGGTAATGCCAGATCGAATTTACTCTACTCAACTGACAGTCACCATTTTACTACTAACCAATCATTTCACAATAGTCCGACCCCACCTTTATCTTCGGAGACTACTCGTAGCAGTAGCTCTTTTAAGAAAAGGACACGACCCGTTCGTCCCTGTGAGGTACTTGGTGCATCTATAGATAATGTTGCCAATGCAATGCGTGAATTTGACATTCGCATGGGTGATGGTAAGGAAGCCAATCGAATGGCTAGAGTGTTAAGTGCCTTAGAAGAGGTAGAAGGACTGACACAAACCGACCTATTCAATGTCGGTGAATTACTCTCCAAGGATAAGCGGCTTGCTGCCATGTTCATTAACTTACGAGGAAAGGATCGCTATGATTGGCTGAAAAAAGTTGCACAGAATGTATGGGGCCCATCTGATGGAAAAATTTCACCTTAAGTTCATACACCGCGTCGTCTTAGGATTGAGACACTACATTTTCTCTATGTTGGTAAAGACTATTTCCATTTTCAAGTTTAGCATATGTTTGTTTGAGTAATGGACTTATTTAGGATTTGCTTAAATTGGTACGATGGATAGTTGGATATGGTATTAGCATAGGTGGACATATAATATTTTAAATTATTGTTGTGGTAGATATGATGTTTAAACCTTTTGGACTCGTATGACGTACTATTTTTCTTACTGTACTGTTTTTTTTTTTTTTTAAAAAAAAAAAACTATCTGCTTGCTTGAATGAATTGAATGCCCATTGGTATGATATATAACTATATCTTTGTATTAGCAATATTGTATGTTTTAATTGGTAATGCAGATATCGAAGGAAAAGTATTATGTTGTATATGTTGGTCGTTGGCCTGGAATTTATACTTCATGGGAGGAAGCACGTTTGCAGGTCGAAGGATTTCGCGGCAATAATCATCGCTCATTCACATGTTTGGAGGATGCGACGAAGGAATGAGATAATTTTTTGAGGTCCTGCACAACAATTAGATTAGGCTAGAGACGACCGATGGAGACATCTGCCCTTGCCGACATAGATTCAACCGTAAATATTCAGACTCCGAACTCAAACATCTCAACCCAACCTCAATATCGGACGTCAACAACGGTTACACAAGGTACGTCAATGAAAGACTTAAATATGACATTTGAGATGCCAACAATGGTTTCAGAGGGTACATCCACAGATGACTTAAATTCGCCTGTTGGGATGACCTTTGTTGTCTTTTTTCTTTCGATCATAGTTCTTATTTTTGCATGGTATGTTGTGATCAAACTGTAGGAACTTCATTGACGCTATACTTGTTGCCTCAAATGTTATGTATTGCAACTTTTAAATTGGACATCAGTGCTCTCTATTAGATCGTTTTAATTTCCACAGACTTGGGAATTGCAGGTGGGTTTTCCCACCATTGTGAATAAAAATCAAGACAGTTCATCCAAACATGCCCCATTGTCATTCCTATATAATATTTAATTGAACAATTACAATTCAGCTCAATTGCGCATCCAATATTGCCGCTGAGTTAACATTTTTGAGTTTCAACTCCACTCAACGAGCAATAGTAGCACACGAAATAGGCATGCAACCACTGAGTTAACATTTTTCATCATACCTAATCCAGATCCCAGGCATAAGAATTAAGAAGTAAGAATTCCATGATAAAGTAAAGTACGTAAGCTATTATTATTCTTTTCCAGTATTTAAATAAGTATTATGGTAATAAATGAAAATCAAATGTATAGGTAAACGAACAAAATTTAATACATTTGTACTTATTATAAAATCTTAATCTCAATCATTATGGTCAAATGTAACTGACATTAGACAAGTAAAGCAAATTATAATCATTATACATTTTCCTCTTGTTTAATGGGATGATTGTAAAAACATACCAACTAAAAATTTTGGGCCACATCTTAGTGATCCAACTCATTTTATGTTTGAAAATAATAATAATAAAATAAAATTAATTGAACCATTTTAAACCTTCACATTTAGTGATTTTCCCTGTCTGGGTAGGCCTTTTCATCTCAAAGGGCCGAGGCATGGCATGGAGCAGTAAGCTAATGCCACCTGTAAGTAAATGATCAATCTAAAGGTTGGAAATGGGTCTATCATGTAATGTATGGTTGACGTTTGATAAAGTTGTAAAACTTCTGTGGGGAGCATCATGTTGTATCATGTAATGTATGGTTGACCTCTAATAATGTATGTTTTCACAAAATCCACTAGTGATCACAAATAACCAGTTTGTTTACCAGTCCACCTGTCCAACATGCCAATATGTCATGCATGTGAGACACCAGGGCCATGCAAAATATAGGCCCCACCAAGAAGATCACTGCACCAATGCCTACTTGTGAACGACCTCACAGGCAGGCCACACGTCAGAAAACAAAGAAATTTTTAAGCCAATCCTGTTGACAGGATTATTCAACATGGTAGTGTGGCCTGTTTCTCAAATTAGCTAGCTTGATTTTTGCCACACATTAGAAAATAATTAAATTTTTTGCAATCCTATCTTTTCCAAATATGATTTTGCTTCAATCACATGAGATGAAAGTTACTCTCGTATCTTCTAAACATTTCATTAAAAAGCATGAGATAGACTCAATCTAGAGACAATACCTTACACATGCATTTAATGCTACTTTTTCAATTCTATCCAAGTTAATCCCAAGTAACGCAGGTGGCCTAACGGGCCTAAAGTGGAACCCATGTATGGCCACGGTGATAATTGCATGACAATCAACGTGTAAATTAGTTTAAGAGGGGTAGTTGACATTTCAGCCGTAGCTTGATAGTAAGTGAGGCCATCATTATACTTGTTACAAATCCACCGGTCCATCATATTTGTCATCTCATTTTAGAGCGTGACCCTAAAAATGAGGCTATTAGAGGGCTCAAGTGAGCCACAAGAACATAAAGACTGTGGATTGAAATCTTACTAATGAAATATTTGTGAAGGTAAAGATAATTTTTAATAAATCCACCCCACCCATCGGTTAACTCAGCTCATTTTTGGCATGAACAAGAAAATGATGCAAATCCATATTAAACATAAAATAATGGGGTACAAGAAAAAAAAAACAGTGGGAAAGAACGTTGATGTTGAAATATCTAAGGGTGATGGTGGGGCCCACTTTTAGATGTGGATCGGCCTCATTTTTAGGTTCATGCCCTCAAATGAGCTAGAAAAATAGATGGATGGGGTAAATTTCTTACCAACATCAAAGTGGACCACGTACAGTTACGGTGGGCTGGTACGGTACTAATCCAACTTGCGAATTGCGATTGCCAGCTGCCGTAAAGCAAGGGCAGTCTTGTACATTTTTAAAATATAAAAATCAACTCGTCGACTAACGGTTTGAGCTATAAGCAGGTTTATAGAAATATTTTAAAAGCGTAAGGTTTTTGGTCTGCAGCCGAAAAGCAGCGGCCACACATTACAAAATCGTTAATAATAAAAAAGAAAACCGTAGGTAGTACAGCGCCTTCGGGGTGACCGCGGTTACCTTGGCCAAAAAATCTATTCAGTCAAGCCCATCTTATTGGAATGCGGCTTGTGAATGGGCTTGGATGGACTTAATGTTGAACACTTGCGTGAAGCTGTACACGTACAACTGGACTATCTCAGACAAATAAGTGAAATTAGCATTCCTCCCTCTTCCTGCGACATTGCACGCACTGACTGAATTGAAGAGCATTTCCGACAGATCAGGGCCTATTTGATTTTTCAAAAAATGCCTAGATATTTTGAAATGGGTAATCATTATCATTTCACCCAAATGAAAATCCTTGGACTTTATATCGGAAAAGTCGAAGCTGCTTTAAATTAATAAACCCCAAGGTGATGTATATGACATATCCATCCTATGCATCTATTTTACCACAATAGTTTTAAGTATGAATTGAAAAATGAGGTTGATCCAACACTTATATGGACCCCACCAAAAGAAACAGTAGCCCTGTAAGGTTTCTAATGGTTAGTGTTTGTGGTTTACTTGAGCTTTAGATATGTCTTATTCTGCTTCATGCCATAAATTTATTAAGCATAATAGTTGAATGGTGTGGATAAGCTATATGCAACACAGTGAGACCCGTGGGGTTATTTACTTTTATATAAAAAAGTACATGGTCAAATCAAACGTAGAAACGAGCCACTGGTGTATATGGGGAAAAATCATAAAATTCACTGGTAAAATGAAAAATCAAACAAGCCACTAGTGAAATTAACATCCCTCTTCTACTTCAACACTACACGCATCGAGCAAATAATTTTCACACGCCCATACCCAACGCTTCTCCATCTCTCTTCTCTGCACACTGAAATTAAGTTTCGGTATGTTCTTTTCTACACCCTTCTTTGTCCTTCTTTTTGTCTTCTTACAATTATTTATTTATTTTCATCAAAGCTAAGTGATTTATTTGTTAACACCCACTTTTTTTTTTTTTTTTAAACAATTAAAATATTAGGGGTGTACGCAGATCAAAAGTGTATTATTTTCTCTCTCCTTTCTTTCTTAATAAGTTTCTCATACTTTCGTTTCACATGCATTTATTTTTAGATGTGGTACATTTTTTTTTCTTTTTTCTTTTTGGGATATTTAACCAAAAAATTAGTCAAGAATTATGAGTTTACCAAACAATGCCTTCTTTGGGTTATTAAAAATCCTAAAAAGTGAATTTCGGAGGTTGAAATGATTAAAACGTCCTAGGTTTTTTTTTTTTTTTTTAGAATGAAGCCGAGCAACGTGTAGCTCTGTGTGGCATCCTAGCCGTCCAACAGTTTCAATCCACTGTAAGGATCAGTTGAATTAAAAATAGGTGGACCACACTTGTAGTTTGTTATTTTTGTCGGCCACATATATATTATTTTCTATATTGTGGTCCATCTGATCAGTGTATGGAGCTGAATTTTTTGCACAACTTAATCCACATTGTGCGGCCAACCCATTGAATGGGGTGGATGTCCTGATCTGTGGACAGTGTTGTCCAACTGGTTTGATGTGCACATCTTTCTCATAAAGTGGCGTATTTACACATGCATGTGACATCCACTCGGATTCTAAAATGGAAACTTCGTTGATGAGTGAAAAATGAAAAAAAATAAAATGAAAATAGCTAGGGTAAAAATTTATTATATTTTAGGTAAAGATAAAGAAAATCATATGTTTAATGAAAAGTTTAAAACATACATGAAAGCTGAGAGAATTCGAGAATTCGTGAATCTCTTATAGATGACTGGGCTGGTTAGATTCATGACGTCCTGGCTTAATATTGATAGTATTAATGATATCCACTGATACAATGGTTGGGACTAGACACATGTGATTTTTAGATCATGGTCCAAAATGATAATCTCCATTCCCGTCCATCATTTAGGTTAAAATGGATGGATTAAGAGCTGTACACGAGTTGAGTATCGCCCTACTCGTATTTGGCTCTTAACGCCTGAGTATTGCTCGTACTCGGCTCTACTCGGTTAACGAGCATAGACTTGTTGCTCGTACTCTACTCGCCCGTGTACAAGCCGAGTACGAGTAGTAAACAAGTCGAGTCGAGTCCGAGTTTTCGAGGCGAATTCGAGTACGAGTAGAAATCGAGTCGAGTAGAGTGCAAGTTTTCGAGGTGAGTTCGAGTCAATTGAAATTTGAAGTTAAACTAAATAATGAAATATATAAAATGTACATAATTTATGATTAAAAAACTTCGATAATTACATTAGCATATTTACATTACATTGTTCACTTCAAAATGACAATTTATAACTAATAACCTCCATAAGAGGAGTGTCTTCCTGTATTGTCATTTGATCCATAAACTACTATCTATTTTTTCATATACAAATTGGTTCACTTCCTCTGAGTCAGAAGGCGAAGAGATTTTTCCTTCGTGCTCTTCTATATTTTGAACTAGATTTTTTTAACTTGTTTTATGTGAAGAATTGTATGTAGTACCTAATGTCCTATAAAATTCATCGAGATGAGTTAGAAATTTGAATTTGTTACTCTTTTTCTTCTTCTTATTTGTCGTACTCAAGTAACTCGACCCTGCTTCAACATCGTGTTGTCTTTGACTCGAAATTGCTGAAGTCTAGGAACATCTTCCATACTGCGTTTTAAGGCGAGTTGAAATTGTTCTTCCTCCAAAGCTTTTAATCTGGCTTCCTTCTCTGCATCTTTTGTGGATGTCATTCGTGTACTAGATCCAAAAGCAGAAGGTTTTGATGGAGTGAAAAGTTTTTTATTCGAATCTAACAGAACTTGAAAAAGAATTTGGACATTCTTAGGGGCATTGGGGCATGGTTTTGCATCCCCCCTCGACATGACAAGTGTAAGCGAAAGCGATTAGTCTTGTTTACAAACTTTACGCCACACAAACCACACTTAATCTTTAATTTTTCAGACCTTGGTGGTGATTCAACTAGGGAAGTATAGTCTCAAATGTTTGTCGATGGCTCGGATGACGACATATCTACATTCAATTTTTAATAAAAAAAATCAGAATATTGATAAATAAATTGAACTTGATATAGGAACAAAAGAAAACAATATAAATATATCAAAAGTCAAAAATAAAAGTAAATGAATAGGCATATGTAAATAAATATTAAAGATTAAAAGTCTTCCAAACCACATTCCAAAAGGACCAACACTTTCGTATTTACAGTTGCAGTGAAATAATATTATAGATCATTCAACATTCGACCAAAAAAAAATTAAAAAATCAAAAATAATTATAAATCTGTAAGTAAAGACTCGTCACGAATCTCAATCTCCTCCTCCTCATCATCATCATCATCATCATTCATATCTCCTCCCAATATTGGGTGGAACCAATTTTGCGTACAAATCAACGCTTCAACTGTATTTGGCGAAAGTAAGTTTCGATACTTACTCACAACCCTGCTCCCTGTGCTGAATGCGGATTCTAATGCCATTGTTGAAATTGGTATTAATAATATGTCCCGTGCCATCACAGATAATGTAGGGTATTTTGATTCACTAACCCTCATCTTCCACCTTCCAGCATATCAAATTCGGATCGCACTACGATTGACTCCTTGAAGTATATTTCTAACTCTAATTCTTTAGTATCAACTCCCATTCGTGCTTGTGCCAAGTATGACATGTATTCATTTAGTACATCCGGATTACCAGGTACACAAATATCTGTATCTCTACTTTCTTCAACACCTGCTGCAGTTAAAGTATTAACATACGATTTGTACAAATCTTTAAGGGCTTGACGAGCCTTAGATGTTTTTGCTACCGCTCTTTCAATAGGATAAAGCTTCATAAAAATAAAGCTAACCAACCCCATATTATAATGAGGATCAAGAACAACTGCCAATGACATCAACAGATGACATTCGTCCCAGTATTTATCAAATTTCGTTTTCATACCAATTGTTATCTGGCGTATGAAATCTGGACCCGCACTAGTATTTTTCTGTAGAGTATTCTTAATCTTCCAAAGAGATGGAAGAAACAGATTCGCGGTTGGATATTGATTTTCAGAAAAAATATTCGTGCACTCGTAGAAAACTTTAAGAAATGTGTAAACTTATTGTGTTTTGACCCAATCATCTGTGCTCGGTAACCAAGAATATGTTTTGTCACGCGCCGCGTATTCAAGAAATGCAAGCTGTAATTCCATTGCTGTATCTAACATTTTATAGGTTAAGTTTTAACGTGTACAGACATTCAACTTCAATGCTTTTTTAGATGGCACATCCAAACGTTGAATGATGTCATTCCATACACTCAGTTTCGATGGCAACCCCCTTATATATTTCGCACTTCTCTTATATTCTTTATAATGTTGTCAATTTCTTTCAGCCCTTCTTGTACAATCAAATTTACAATATGGGCACAACATCTGACCTGGAATATTTTTCTTTCAAAAAATAAATTTCCTGTAGCCCTGAACTGGTTACGTAAGCATGAAATGACACTGTCATTTGTTGAAGCATTATCTAAAGTTATTGCTGAAATTTTCTTCTCAATGCCCCAGCCTTCTAGACAACTGTAGATGCAATCTGAAATAAGTAAACCAGCATGTGGAGGAGGAAGGTGTTTGAAGTTCAAAATTCTCTTGCATAGTTTCCAATCTTTATCAACATAGTGAGCGGTTAATGAAATGTATCCTTTTCTTTGATTGAACGCCGTCCATAAATCAGAAGTCAAAGCTATTCTGGTCACTGAAGCAAAAACTTCTTTCAATTTCATCTTTTCTTTTGCGTACATCTTCATGCTTTCTCTCTGCACTGTGACACGGGAGACATTCTCGGCCCGAGGGTTAAGGAATTGACAGAAATCCCTAAACCCTTTACTTTCAATCATTCTGAAAGCTTTTTCTTCCAAAATCACTAATCTAGCAAACCACTCATTTAGCTTCTCCTTGTCAAACTTATGAGTGGACACTACGCCTTGGGAGTCGTCCCCTTCTGACTTCGTAAATGACAGCATCTGTTGACCGGAAGGAGGGAGTCTTGCTTTCTTAGGACACATCTTCAAATGTCTAATTAGATGTGTCGTAGATCCTCCTTGAATCTTACTGAATAACCCTTTGTAGTGATTACACTTTTTCTTTTATACACTGTTAACTGTCATATCTTTGAAATCATCCCACATTGCTGATCTCTTCTTCTTTCCGTTGCATGCGGTTGACATGTCTGTGTCTCCCTCTACTATTAGAGGAGATGTGACCGATGCACTCATTCTAGGGGTATTTGGGCTTTCGTCTTGACTAGCCATCTATAAAATAAAGTTCTTGATATGTTATACGGCTATACTTAGGGTCCTAGATAGCTAGACCGCTAGACCGCTAGTGGGGTATTCTTCCCACTGGTCCGCTTTTGGCCATTCTTTCAATGCCAATCCCGCTCTGACAAAGAATTTGTAGGAATCATCATTAGACACAATTGAAATGGCCACGTCTCGAAGTATTTCATGCATCATTACATACCCTTCTTTGTCACAATCTAGTAACAAGCATGCAGCCTTGAGTTTTCCAACCAATGTGTGTTCCTTGTTCAGAACTTCCTCCAATGTTTCAACATCCTCTAGAAACCCTTCAGCCATCCAACATCTAATCATTTGATCCACATCAATTTCGTAGTCTTCTGGAAATAGACTACAAAATAAGAAGCACAACTTTAACTCCTTAGTTTGCAAATGATCGTAGCTTAATTTTAGGGATCGATACACCTCTTGCTCCATGCCTCTGATATTCTTAGGGGAGGACTTCTTCAATTCCGACAATGCATGATTCCACACTCTAAAGCTCTTCTCATCGTTCAACGCCCTTCCAGCTGTCACAATTGCCAATGGCAAACCACGGCATTCATTAGCAACCTTCTCTGCTACAGTGTGCAGTGTGGGATAATCAACAACCTCGCTTGCTTTTGCTTTGAACAATTTCCACGACTCGTCTTTGGAGAGCAGTTCCACCCTGATCTTGAATTCTGCCTCCATTTCTCTGCAAACGTCTTCACTCCGTGAAGTGAATATGATCTTAAAAGCTTTGTGGTGCTCGCTAGAAGGAATACCCACATTGGCTAGCTCGATTCTAGCCCATAGATCGTCAAAGATGATGAGGAACTTCTCCTCTTCCATCAGTCTCTTCATGAGTTGAGTCGCTCTATGCGATACGCTTTCGTCCTTGAGATCCAGGCCCAATCGCTTTGCAATGTCATTCTGGACCCTTTTCAGGTCCACTTCCTTGGACACTGCCACCATTATGACTCTACTGAAATGTAGTGTCCCTTTTAGATGGTTGTTCACATTTCTCACAAGGGTGGTTTTTCCTACTCCCCCCATGCCATATACGCCAATAACCCTGAATTTTTCATCATTTAGAGCATCGAGAATTCTCTTCATAGATAATTTGGCTGATTCTAGACCCTCAATCGGCGGGGCATGGTAAATCTCTACAATTGAACAGGGTGGGGCCATGGTCACCTTTTCAAACACCCCTTTACCATAGTGACTAACAATAGCATTTAACTTCAATTTTGCTTTCTTGCTTAACTCATAGCGCCAGATCCAATTTGGACACCATCCCTTCAGCCATCTCTTATTTACTCCTGCCTCCTTCTCTACCATCTTTGCATCTTCTTCCATGCTATCTGCTCTTGCTAGCCACCCTCGAACCTCTTCAGTGGTCACTTCACCATTTGCTTGACCTACGACCACTCGTTTTTCAATGTCTGTTCTCCTCATCGCTAGCTCATTTGCATGGCTCCTCAAACCCGCAATATTGCTCTTGAAATCTATAAGATAGCCCATGTGATGTTGAAGAGGAACCCGCAGGCAATTCGTGATTCCCATGCATGCTGAAACTGCCAAGTCTTTCATTACATCCACGACCATTTATTTTGACAAAGAGACACCGTAAGCAATGCAGGAGGAATACCAAACAAACACCAACAACATTGAATCAGAGTTTAAGAAAAAAACAGGTTGAGTTGACTCGCCTGGGTAGGCCTTAAACAGCCCACAAATTCGAATCACACTATGAAAAGCTTGTGACACAGTCATTAAAAAAAAAAAATCATTGACTTTAAGTTGCTTTCCTTTTTATGTTGAAATATAAATATGTAATAGCTATGCTATTCCTTTCTTTCTTTTCCCTCAAGTTATCAGAACCTTGTTTGGACATGTGTCCCACACATACAATAACCAAACTAATCACTAAGCAAACCTTGAATGGAGGACTGTTGAGGAAAGGAAATGAATAGTTAAAAACAAGTCAAACCAAAATAAAATTGGGGCATTGTTTCTCAAAATAAAATTAAAAAAAATGATGCCGACGTTTGAGGTTTTCTGATTAGTGTGATTTTAGTCTATGGCCCATCCAAGGTCATCTGGAATCAGGTTGGACTTCTTACATGTGCGTTACGTGTCAAAGATAGTGGTCTGAAAACTTAGGGAAAAAGATGACAAACGCATTAGGTTTTTTTCAATATATAATGCAATGTGACAGATAGACTGGCCCTCTAGGCTTTGTTTGTGCCAAGGATTGTAGTCTAAGCATTCCTTATGGTGAGTTTGTATGCACTATCAATGTGAATTTCAATTATTAGTTTGACAAAGGGAAAAATCAAATTGCAATTTCTTTCCTTGTCATTCATATCAAGGTTCTTGGCTCCAAAAGTCTGATTACTTTACCTTCAAGTTGAATTTGGAAGAAACGTAACTGCAAATTGAGGGCTACTTCTTTATGAATACTAAGCCGTCTTTGCTTATATAAGCCCATTAGATACATGGTAAGCAACACTTTTCATTAATAATATTAATTTTATTTCTATCTCTCTCTAGATTTTCTCTCCTCGTGGATTCAAGGGCTATTGCAGGGAAGAAGATGATGATCTCCTCTTTTATTTACACACCCATTCTGTTAGATTACTAACCACGATCCATTGTAGTAAAATCATCCCTATATGTTGCTAGGATCCTCCATGGGGCTATTGTTGATGCGTACCCCTCCATTTATTGGATGGTTAAATAGTATGAGATTAAAAATGGTTTTTTAGGGATCAACAATAAAAGGTGGGTCCTGGTGGATGGTACAATTTGTCGATTTGTCGATATTGGAGATGATGGGTACGGTTGGGTTGATATTTAAGATCAACGGTCCCACTAGGTTGATGTTGAAGATAAATGGTTAAAATGGTCTGATATCAAAGATGGCTAATCTGATTGGGTCAAAATTGAAGATAAATGGCCCATTTAGGTTGATATTAATAATCAACAAAATGATCGGGCCAATATTGAAGATGAACGGTTGGATTGTGCTAATAATGAAGATGAATGGGTTGATTAGATTGATGTCAAAATCAAATGGTCTGATATGAATGCTATAGAGCATCAATGGTTTGCTTGGACCAATTTGAAGATTAAAAGTCTAACTAGGTGAAGTAGGTGATGAGTAGTTTGATTGGGTTGATCTTGAATACCCATGGTTAAAATGGACCAATATTAAAGTTAAATGGTTATCTTTGGCTGAAATAGAAGATGAATGGTCCAATTGAGTCATTGTTGATGATCAACAACCTAATTAGGCCGATAATGAAGATGGGCAGTCTGATTAGATCAGTTGATTGTTCTTAGTCTAACAAGATTTAAGATCAATAGTCAAGTTAGGTCAAAATTGGAGTTAAATTGTCCAATTGTACCAAAATTGAAGATTAATGGTCCGATTAGGATGCAGTTGTAGATGAATTGCTTGATTCAACCTATCTATTAATATTCAATCTAATTTAACCTAGTTATTAATATTCTATCTTGGCCCAATTGAACCATTTATCTCCAATTTTGTCCCAATCTAACAATTGTACTTTAATATCATTACAATCTAACCGTTGATCTTTAATATTTGCTCAATGATACTATCGAAATGAATATCTTTAACATTTGCTCAATCATACTATCGATATGAATTCAACTTGGTTAGACCATTTGTATCCTAATCGGGACCAAACAAACTGGACGCTATTAATTTGTTGATGTTTAATTTTGGTTTAGTGAGGCAATTGATCTTTAATATCATTCACATAAGAGCCATAGGCTTTAGTATCACTCCAATCCGACCATTCATCTTTGGTATTAACCCAAGCAGATTGTTGATCATAACATCCCCAATCAAACTGTTCAACTCCAAATATAGTCTAATCATACCATTCATCTTTGATATCAGTCAAATCAAACCATTCATCTTTGATATCAGTGAAATCATACCATTGACCTTTAATCTACAACCAATTAGACAGTTGATCTTCAATATCGAACCAATCGTACCATTACTTTCAATTTTGGTCAATTTAGATGTCCAAATTGTTAGCATTCCAATCATACCGTTGATCTTTAATATCCACCCAACCGGATCGTTGATCATCAATATTGGCCCAATCGGACCGTTCATCTCCAATTCTAGCTCAACCTGACCATTCATCTTTGATATTTGTCCAATCATACCATTGAACCTCAATATCCACCCTATGGAACCATTGGCCTTCAATATTAGTCACACCTTTCGTCTCCGAATTCTAGCCAAATTAGCCCACTCATCTCTTTTTGTTTTTATTTTTAAGCTAGCAGTCCTATCTCATCCACCAGACTTGGTTGCCTGTCTCCTTAGCACTTAAGGATACAGAAGTACGAGCCTATAAAACAGATCCTATTCAAGTAAGGTTGTGCCCACTCATCTTTGATATTAGTCAAATCATATGTTGATATTCACCAATCATACCATTGATCTTCAATACCAATCATCTTTAATTTTGGTCGAATTTGATAGCTCATCTTTTATAATTGACCAATCATACTATTATCTTCAATATCAGCTCAATCAGACCATTGGTCAATGATCTCATCTTAATAGAACTCTTCCTCTCCAATTTTGGCCCAGTCAGATAGCTTATCTTTGATATCAGTTCAAATGATAATGTTGACCTTTAAAATCAGCCCAGTCGGACCGTTCATTTTCATTCAGCCAATTATACAATTCATCTCCAATTTTAGCTAAATCTGACAGTTAATCATTGATACCTGTAGAGTCAGAGTGTTTGTTTTTAACATTACTTAATTAGACCATTCATATTCAACAATGGTCTAGTTGGGCCCTTTATCTTCAATATAGGCCAAATCAGACCATTCATCTCTAACTTTGGCTCAACTAGGTTGTTGATCTAGATTTCAATGTAACAAGACCCTCTTTTTTTATTTTCAATATTTTCCAAACCAACTGTTCATCTTTGATATCATTGTAATTGGATTTAATCTTGTGGTTGATCGTCAATATTCATCTAATTGAACAGTTGATCTCCAATATCAACCTGACTAGACCATTCATTTGTAATTCCAATCCTCTCGGAGCTAGTTGCTTAAGAATTGCACCCCAACTTATTTCTGATGGCCCAATCGAACTGTTCATCTTTGATAGTGCCCCAATCGGATTATTGAACTTTAATGTTGCCTCAATTGGACCATTCATCTTCAATTTTGAAAAATAAGACCATTCATCTTTGACAACGTTTTCAGATGCGATCACATAGTATGTATCGTATTGCATATTCTTAAATACGAGTACTATGTGATTGTATATACGAGCATGCGATTGCATAGTGCAGTGCCCAACGGTCAAAAATAAGACCGTTCTTCTTCTTCTTCTTCATCTGCTCTCTCTCGTAATCTAATCTCTCTACAAGACTACAACTCTTTTGAGTTCCAAGACTTCAAGTTCCTCTATTACATTTACTTTTCATTTCCTATCCAAGATCAAGATTTAAGAATATCATCAAAGTTTGAATTTCGAATTTGAAGTTTAAAGTTGAAGTATTCAAAGATCAAGATTCAAGAATACCATCATTTGAGATCATTTTATTTCTTTTTCGGTTCCTCCTATTTCTTTTATAGTTTTAGTTCTCATTCATTCATTTAGTAATATTCATTTATTCTTATTCTTTTCCTTTTATTTGTCATTCATTCATTGATTCATCCTTCTCTCTCTCTCTCTCTCTCTCTCTCTCTCTCTCTCTCTCTCTCTCTCTCTCTCTCTCTCTTTCTCTCTCTTGCATTCTTTCATTCATTCTCCCTTTTTCTCGCTCATTCTAAGACTTAGATTAGTTTTTGTAATATCTCACATTCTCTCATAAATTATAATATCTCACTCACTTATTCTCATATAATCTCATATTCTCATTCTTAGACCTAGATTCATCATTCATTCTTATTTATTTTTCTCTCATAGTTTCATGGTCCATTCAAATTTTTTTTTTTTTTTTTAATTTACTTACTTTCTCTTTCTAATTTTTTTTTTCAAGACTCAACAGAGGAGTCAAGTGAACTTACAACTTGTAAATTAACTTATAAGAACAAGCTACAAGTGTACAAGCAAGCCTACAACTACAAGTTACAAGTTAGAATGTACAACCGCAAAAGTATTACTATACAAGAACAACACAAGTTTAAAATTCAAGATTCAAGAAGATTAGAACTCAAGTCCTCTCTCTCTCTCTCTCTCTCTCTCTCTCTCTCTCTCTCTGTAGTCTCTATAAGTGTAAGTGTGTAACTCTCTAACCTCTACAAGTTAAGTGTGTAACTCTCTCTAGTATCTACAAATATAAGTGTTCAAGTCTCTCTAGTCTCTATAGTTATCACTCTCTAGCCTTTAGAAGTGTACAAGATCATGCATTCTTCTTCCAAATCTTCTTCTTTGAAACCCAAATCGAATGACCTGGGTTAGAAGTACATGCACTATTGTATTGTGTGTGGTAAGTGGGTTTATAAGTGCCGGTGACATTGCACTACACAAGCAAAAACCTTACACATACGCCAGGATCAAATGCAAGAGTATGTCCAACATTACTCCAGAATTCAGAAGAAAATCGTAGAGTATATGGATAAATTAAGCGAAGTTAATTCAACAAACCATCCTTTCATAATCTTTTTGGACACAAGTGCTAAATTGACTAAAATCATTGGAACCCATAGTGACCGTTTTATGATTGATAGCTGGAGATGAGAAGCCACGAATGGGTTACATCTATTATGCAATGGAGAGAGCTAGGAACAAAATTATGGATCACTTCAACTATAAAGAATGATTATAGGCTCATTTTAGATATTATAAATGAGAGATGAGACAACCAAATGTCATCTCCATTTTTTTCAGTTGCCTGTACCTTTAATGACCATATTCTTCAGTTTTGTCGATCGGACAAAGGCAGAAGTGATCCATAATTTTATTGAGGGGAAACAATAGCGGTTAAAGGCAGGTGGTATGCAATTGAGGAGATAGAAGAAGAAGATGATCAAGATCAACCATTAGATATAAATGGAGTACTAGTGGGAACCGATGATGAAGAAACAGAAGAAGATGAAGTATACATCCAAGATGGAGATGACTTTGATAATGATGATAATGGTAATCAGATGCCACAATGGCAACAATCAATGTATATAGTATTATTATATTAGAGTCCTATGTTAGCATGTTTATTTATTTATATTTTGTAAGTTGTGCTTGTTTTTTGTAAATTGTATTTGTACATTAAGTTGTAAGTTGTAACTTGTAAGTTGTAACTTGTAAGTTGTTTAAGTTATCTACTTATCAATAAATTTTCTAGGAATTTTTTAATAATTAATTCTCTCTTAATGTAGCTTGTTGATTATTTTGTTAAAATTTATGTAAACATAATATAGTAAGTAATTAAATATATAATGTGTGATTACATACGCGATTACATATGCAATTTGACAACATTGATCTTTAGTGTCATTCAAATTAAATCATTCAACTTAAATATCGATCTAAACGAACTGTGATCTTCAAACATGCCCCAATCAGACAATCCATGTCTAATTTCAGCCCAATCAAACCATTGATATTCAATATCATTTCAATTTGTTCCCACCTTTATTTGCCAATCCCTTTTAAATGTCAATAAAAACGATTACCATAACCATTCTATCATGGGCATGAAGATGAACAATGCATATTGATTATAATGGAGGTTGTGTAATAGATTTCGACTATAAATGATATGTGGTCTACCTTTGGTTGCTACTTTTGAGATGAAGGGCTGGAAGAGATGAGGGGAGAGTGTGAGAGATGGCCGGGAGAGAGAGAGAGGCTCACGGAGTTACCTATGAATGAATTAAGATTATAATTCTAATTAGGTTGTTAGAAATTAAGAAAGTAATTAATTATACATGCACAAGGGATCATCGATGCCGAACCGTTGCAGATGCAGGTAGATAGTCCCACGACGGTCATGGCAGAAGTCAGTATCGTACTCCATGTTTCGCTAAGTCAGAGAAGCAAGATCACATATGACATTCAGAAGAAGAGATGGCTTTGAGATGCCCTGGGTCACATAGGAAGGGCTATTGGGCATACTTGTGGCGACAATCCAGAGGACTTCATTGCCCTCTTCCACCGTATAGAGGCGCGGGGTCGTCCTATCTTCCCTTCCAGCTCCCCAAGGAAGAATTGCTTCAAGAATAGCTCTAATAGAGAGTTGCAGGGCCTCAAATTGGACTCAAGCTCCAACTTCGGTCTCGATTTCGGTACGGCCAATGTTGGGCGAAGGGGTAGATCGGTTTCATAATGTCAATGCTCTCTTGGAATGTTCAAGGGGTGGGGTCGAAGAGCAAACACAACATGATCAAAGCGCAAACACAACATGATTAAAGACATCTGCTACAGAAGTAGGGCCAACATTGTTTGTTTGCAAGAAACCAAGGTTGCTAGCTTCAGTGACGCGCTGATGCAATCTCTCTGGAAGGTGAAGGATGTCAAGTGGGTGGCTCTGGACGCGTTTGGAAGTTTGGGAGGGATCGTCATGGCTTGGAATTCTGTAGTTTGGATCCTTCAGATAAGTTGGTTGGGCGTCTTCTCTATCTCAGTTTTGCTCAAAGACGTTTCTTCTAATCTCTCTTGCCTATTTACCTGTGTATGGCCCCTACCTAGTAGCTAGAAGAGTTGAATTTTGGGAGGAGCTTAATCAATCCAGGATGCTTTTTAGTGGGCCGCGGTGCATCGGTGGGGACTTCAATGTCATTCGTTGCACAGAGGAAAAATCGAGTGGGGGAAAGTTTCGTCGGCAATGAGAAGATTCTCGCAATGGATCAACGAGCAGGCTTTGATTGATCTCCCTCTCAACGATGCTAGATTTACTTGGTCGAACGACAGGGCTATTCCTATTCGTGCTAGGCTGGACAGATTTTTAGTTTCTTCTAATTGGCTAGAAGCCTTCCTCATGATTTGTCAGTCTCTGCTTCCTAGGCCTACGTTCGACCACAACCCTCTTCTCCTCAGCATGCAGGAGGATAATTGGGGCCCTAAGCCTTTCAAATTTGATATTTCCTGGCTCAAGTGGGTGGGCTTTTATTAGATGGTTTTGGAGTGGTGGAAGGGGCTCTCGGTAGATGGTTACGCCGGGTTCAAGCTATTTAAGAAGTTAAAGATTCTGAAGGGTAAGATTAAAGAATGGAAGAAAGAAGTCCTATGCAAAAGACAGTCAGACTCTTCGACTATTTTGGAAGAGATCTTGGTAGCAGGTCTAGCAACTAAAGATGGCCTGATGACTGCAGAAGACAGGATCCAGAGGTCCAACCTTATCCACACCTACTCCAGAACTCTTGAAGATGAAATCTCCTGAAAGCAGAAATCGCGGTCCTCTTGGGTAGCGAAAGGCGACAAAAATGCGAAGTATTTTCATTACATAGCAAATGTTCTGGCGAGGATTAATAAAATCAGAGTTTTAGAAGTCGACGGGGTTAGAATTGAAAGTCAGGAGCTTATTTTCGCAGAGGCAATTGAATACTTCAGAAATCTCCTTTCCAAACATGACTGGGTCAGACTGAAGCTCGGTAATCTTCAGTTTTGGTAAGTTCCTGCCGAGGAAGCCAGTGGGTTAGAATCTCAGATTACTGTTGCTGAGGTTAAGGAGGCCATCGGGGCCTTTTCAGGTGACAAAGCCCCTGGGCCAGACAGTTTTCCAATGCTCTTCTTCTAGTCCTTTTGGGAAGTTCTTCAGGGAGATATTATGGCATTTATCCAAGGAATTTCAAGGCAGAAGCTGCCTGTCCAAAGAGATGGGAGCGTCCTTGATCGCCCTAATCCCAAAGATCTCGGGGGCTGTGGCCTTGAAGGATTTTAGACCTCTAAGCTTAATAAGAGGCCCGTATAAGATCCTGGTGAAAATTCTTGCATCTCGCCTAAGAAGGGTGGTGGGGCATATTATTTCAGATAACCAAAGTACTTTTATTCCAAGCAGACAGATAATCGACAACGCCCTGTTTGCGTCCGAGTGCCTCGTCTCCATCAACAAAGCCAAGTCTAAAAGTGTTCTTTGCAAGCTAGATATCGAGAAGACCTACGACCATGTCGATTGGGATTTTCTGATTTACATGCTCCAGCCCATGGGCTTTGGTGAGAAATGGTGTGGGTGGATCAAAGCTTGTGTGGGTTCAACCTATTCCTCAGTGCTTATTAACGGGTCCCCCATGGTCTTTTTTGCCAATTCTAAAGGTCTCCGCGAGGGAGACCCCCTGTCTCCTTTTCTCTTCTTAGTCATGGGAGAAGCCCTGTCCAGGATGTTGTTTAAAGGCATAGAGAGCGGCATTATCAGTGGCTTCCATATCAGCGGAATGGATCCTATATCTCACGTGCAGTACGCGGACGACACTCTTTTTTTCTGCGAAGCTAACCAAGAGAAAGCTAGTAACCTTTAGACCATCGTCCGCTGCTTTGAGGTGGTTTCGGGCCTCAAAATCAATCTGGCCAAGTCCACGATTTTTGGTGTTCAAATGGGTGAGGAGGAGCTCGCCGAATTTGCAGCTATATTCAATTGTGTGGCTGGGTCCCTTCCTACTACGTTCGTTGGTCTTCCCCTTGGTAAGCTTCCTAAAATCATGTGGGATAGAGTCATAGACAGATTTGAGAAGCACCTTGCTTCTTGGAAATGCAAGTACCTTTCTATAGGGGGCGGGCTCATAATGATTAAAGCAGTTCTATCCAGTTTGCGTCTCTATCATATGTCATTATTCAAATGCCCTCAACTCATTATTGACAGGCTCGAAAGAATTAGAAGGGATTTTTTGTGGTTTGGCAAGGGAGACAAGAAGAACTTTCATTTGGTGGATTGGAAAACCGTGTGCTTGCATACCACAGATGGTGGAGTAGGCGTCAGAAATTTGAAGTTAATGAACAGGGCTCTTCTCGGTAAATGGACATGGAGACTTGGGACAGAACTTGCTTCTTTGTGGAACTATTTGGTCAAATGCAAATATGGTAAGTTTGTCAGAGGTTGGTGGACTAGAAAATCCTCCGCCTACAGAGCTTTAGCGATCTGGAAGGGCGTGCTTGAAATGAAGCAGGAGGTGTTAAATGGGATTCGGTTCTTGCTTGGCAATGGTGAGAACATTTCATTCTAGAACCACGTGTGAATTGGAAGTGCCCCACTTAAAGATTCTTTTCCGTCCATTTTCGGGCCAGACCCTAATCGAAACATCTCAATGGTAGATTCTATTTCGGTCTCCGGCTCCAACGTCGCGTGGAATATTCGTTGCTGCAGAAACCTACACAATCGCGAGATAAAGCAGTTAGCGGGGCGCCTCTCCCTCATCAGCAGCCCCCCTATTGATCATCAGGCCCTCGACAGTCCTATTTGGTCTCCTGACAAGAAGGGCATGTTCACGGTGAAGTCTCTTTACAATCTCCTATATAGGAATTCAGTTCTTTCCTCAGGTTCTAGGTTAGACTATCTGTGGAAGGTCAGAATCCTCCCCAAGTTCGTGGTTTTCAGTTGGTTGGTTAGCATCAGAAAGGTGTTGACAGTTGATAATCTGTGGAAAAGAGGTATGTGCATCCCCAACATTTGTCTGTGCTGCATGGAAGATGCGGAATTAGTCAATCACCTCTTCATTCACTGTCCGCTCACCCAGCAGATTTGGCCGGCTGTCTTTTCCTGGTTTAATACTTCATGGGTTCACCCCTTCTCTTCGGATTCCCTGGTTGTTTCTTGGCAAGGAACAAAATTTGGTAAGCAAGGTAACGTCCTTTGGAGAATGGCATTAGTAGCTGTGTGGTGGATGGTTTGGGAAGAAAGGAATGGGAAGTGTTTCAAAGGGGAATCTCATGCAGTGGGCCATCTGATCAAGAGGGTTCATTTTCTTGTCGTCGAATGGGCCGCCGTAGTGTTGCCTAGCAGTTATTGTAATTCCCTGTTTTTCCCGTGTTCATAAGTGGCCTGGCTCGCTAACTCAGCGGGCTGTGCTCCCCTTTTTTGCTTTTTTCTCTTTTTGCCCTATATCCTCGTCATTTTATATAATATATTGTCACTTTTCAAAAAATAAAAATAAAAATACATGCATAATAACTTGAGATTATAGTAATAGGGTACATGACATGTGCTGCATAGTCGGAGAGAGGACAGATGAAAGGGGTCAAAAAGTCCAATTGAGAAAAGAGAAAGTCATTGAACTTTTAGAAAGGTTAAAAAGTAGGAGATGATGAGTTGTTAAGTACAAAATGGTCACTTCCTTTGGTAAAAAATACTTTTCATGTCATGAAATTCTCACCATTGGAATTAATTATGTGAGTAAAATTTGCTGATGGCTACTTGCTTTTTCCGAATAAATTCTAAGTCATTTCTGGGATTTTAAAGGTAAAAGTCTGAATTGTACATCGAATATCAATCACCTTTTTTTTTTTTTTTTCTCTCCAAAAAATACCCCTAACTTCGTTTACAATGTCTTCACATGTCCTTTGAATATTCAAAGTTATCTATTTGGAGAAAACTTATTACGAGGCTAAAATTAGTCAAACACCACGTGGGTTATATATAATATAGACCATGAACCATCCAAACACCAGCTTTTGAAATAATGCATTCTACTGTAATGCATTATTCATGCAAAAATGCATTACTGGCTCCACAAAAGTACAATTTTTTATAACTGTCAATTTTTCTTGAACAAAATTGATCACTTGATTAGCAGACCAACATTATTTTTTGTCCATGGCATGTACCCTAACTGATGAATGACCTAGATCCCTAACATGGAGCAATCCGTCTGGTTCTCTGACATGTTCCATTCCTTAGCATGGCCTCTTGTTGAATCACGACAATAGTTAGCAAAACAGTATACTGCACTGGATCTGAATGCTGTAGAAGTTCAGGTTTGATGGGTTTTGGACTTTAAAAAGAAAAAAGAAAAGAACACAGAGTGAACTGAAGGGCTCTAAGTGTACCTATACACATCCATATATTATATATAAATAAGGTTAAAATATAAAATTTCAGATAAAAGTTAGAATTTCTATACAGTATGAGTCGAATGATGTTCCTTGGCTCTACTAAATCTATCCTTTCCAAATAATTATCATATAAATCAATTTGTCTCTACGAAAAAATTCATTTCCTACTCAATTGTATCAATGGGTGGTGACCACATTCTATTTTTTAATGTCTCCAAAATTTTGTTTTGAATAAAATGTGTTTTATTGAAAACAAATTTTTTTAAAAAAATGTGTTTAACTCAATTTTCTCTAAAAAAAAAAAGAGCTTTTCCCATCTTTCTAAGAGCTTTGCTAGGTGCCAATGTGTGTGCAATAAAGCTCATGTACAGGTGTCCCAAGTTGGCACATATGTGCGATATCTAATCTATCCATTAGGTTGGCCCTACCTTCAATATGTTTTCCCCAAAAGAAGATCTGGTCTAGTTTCCATGTGGGCCACAACATTGGAAACAGGGTCATGGGTTAGAAAATTTCAAAATTTCAACAAAGATTTTCAGCACTGTAGATTCGTTTTGCATACTTTGGCCCACTGGTCTAGTGGATCAACTTGATTCTTGGATAGGGCGTCAATATACATGCGTAATAACTTGAGATTATAGTTGCAGGGTGCATGGCATGTTTGACATACATGAAGTGAAGAAGGAAGAGAGATGGGGGAAGGAGAGTCCTATTGAGGAAAGAGATAGTCGTCAAGCTTTTGAAAACAATTTATTGTTTTTTTTCCTTTTTGAAAGGTTAAAAAGTACGAGATCATGAGTTGTAAGTTATAAAATGCCATTTCTTTTGGGAAAAAATCCCTTCTATACCCTGTAGCTCCTACTACCAAAACTAACTACAAGGGTAATATTGTCTAGGGTTGCTTTTTGTAGGTAAATTCTAAACCGTTTTCAGGATTTTGAAGGTAAAGTCTGAACTATTTATTTATTTATTTATTTATTATTATTATTTTTTTTTGTTCTAAAAAATATCCATAGTTAGCAAAATGTTATACAACACAAGATATGAATTAGGCAAAAGTTCAAGTTTGATAGGTTTAGACTAAAAAAGAAATGGAGTAAACAAAAGGATTATATGTTTTTGTGTGTGTGTGTGCCCACTACTAATAAAATTCTTCACTTTCTGCTCAATTGTATGAACAGGTGGACCATAATCTCTATTTGTTAAATTGTCTTTAATGAATTTTTTTTTTTTTATTATTGTTTTTGTTTTTAATGAAGAAACAAATGTTTAATGCAGTTTGTCCATCAATTTTTTTCCCTATCTTTGGAAGAACTTAGCTGGGTGCACATATCTTTGCAATAAAGCTCAAGTACATGCCATGCATGTGCTAACTTAGCGCACATGTGAGAGTTCTATACCATCCAAATGGTCCTACCTTCTACATGTTTTCCCAAAAATAAAATCTGGTCTAGCCTGCATGTGGGCCACAATATTGAAAATTGGGGAATGAGTTAGAAACCTTCAACAAAGTTTTTGTGGACTTTGGCCTGAGACCTATCATGCCATGCTGGTGCATGTGTAGTGCATACATGGGCTTTATTGCACAAGCACATGGGCATAACGAAGCTCTCTTTCAAAATAAAGAGATTTAAACGTCTGATCAACTCTACTAGTTTATGTTAGAAAGTTTAAAACAGAGTTTTGCTAACTATGATGACGACCCAAAATGAAATTCCATCGGGAGGAAAAAAAAACATTCATGGAAGGAATTGCTATTTGCAACCACATCCCAAAAATCCCATACGTCCATCTGATGATTGGTCACTGCTATAAGTGAATAAGGCTAGGATAAGGACAACCACCAATCCATATTCATTCAACACGTGAGATCCACCCAATGAGTTCACATAGTGGTGCAAGTCGGCATGTGTGGAGCATCTTTGGCATGTGCGGGATGTCCAGCTGCAAATAGCATTCGCTTTCACAATATTATTCAGTTTCACATCCAAAGAATCTGGTGTCCTTTGCATTCCATAATGGCGAGTTGCAAGCACAAGATTTTGATGATGTTGCGGTAATGAAGTTAGAAAGTAATACCATCAAAATGCTTGACTTGGTTTTATGTCCAACGTGGAGAAAATGCTTAAATTAGTTAGAAAGAGTGAAATTAAATAAAATGATGTCCAAGTCCAACCGGTTGCATCATAAGGTAAGGTCCACCCAATGGACAAAGGTCAGCGCACCATGAGAAAATTAGCCTTATTTACTCATCATGTGGGCCATACCATGGTTCAGTCGATGAGTTGATATGGATCGATTGAAAGGTCGGAAGTTATACACTAGGTGGACTGTAACGCAACCAATCGGACTTGAGACTCAAATAAAATGATTACACAAAAGAAGAGAGGAACAGGCTCAGCGTACCTCCATCTAACAATCTCTCTCTCTCTCTCTCTCTCTCTCTCTCTCTCTCTCTCTCTCTCTCTCTCTCTCTCTCTCTCTCTCTCTCTCTCTCTCTCTCTCTCTCTCTCTCTCTCTCTCTGAACAGATGGAGAGGTGAATGTAACTAGGAAATCCGAAGGTAGTTGACGCAGGGATGAACGTGATGAGGTCGATCACCGTCTTCCTCAAGGATAACTACTCCGAATCCACGGAGCTTCTCTGGACTCCTCACAGAGACTTCTCGAATCCACGAGGAAAGAAAGCAGGAAGATAGAAATAAATTCTAATAAATTCGAAATTAATTGATGAATTCCCAAAATCGAGTTCACAACCCTTTAAATAAGGGAACCAAGCAATAAGAAAGAAATCAGACTCAAACTACAGCTAAAACTCATAGAATTCGCAACTTACTATAAATAGTAAACTTACTATTTATAGACGGTCATGATGTCTACTAGTGCGCAAGGTTTTCGGCCAAAAATAGTAAGTGTCCTATTTGGCTTCACCAAACTGTTCTCCTAATAATCCTAAGCACTTTTCATGTTGGACACAACTCCTAAAGCCCAACGGATGAAGAGTTATACTCAAACTAAAACTTACTATTTATAGTAAAAACAAAATTAAAACGAGGAAACGACCGTCGATCAGGGGGTTTCTCGCAAATCCGGGCTGCACAACCCGGCATAGCGGGGTTGGTTGGCTAAAGTAGCTCGTTCTACCCCAAAATCATATATTTTGCGTCGGATAACTCATTCCGGATTGTGAGATACGCCCGATCTAAGGTCAGATGGTCCGGATCACTTCTGTCGCCGACCGTGCCTTTTCTGATCCATCTTGGCCATGAAATTGTCCGCGACCCACTCTACATCAGTCCCCTCCACTTGAAAAGAACTCGTCCTCGAGTTCGCCTCCTGCGCTGGTTCATGATACTCGGTCAGGTCCATAACGTTGAAAGTCCGTGAGATCGCTATGTCATCTGGAAGATCAACTGTTCACTCCCCAAGTGCAGGGTTGTGATGTAGTAATAACTCGGTAAGACCGAGGTCGAATCCCAAGGGACTGGAACTTGTACGTTATCTAAAATTAACTAGAACTAGAACTAGGCTAAGATGAATTCTAAATCAATTAGCAATGGTGAAATACTTGTAGAATAATTAATCTAAAACTTAGGAAACAACTCAGAGATAGGAAACTAGGGATTCAGAGGATCCACTTGTAGAGATCAGGGAGAACTTATGCTTGCATCAAAAATCATGAAATTTACTGAACTGCCGTTGATCTAGTTTTCAAAGAGATGAAAGGCGTATGAATTAGAATGGATTCCATCACCAAACCATGCCCACAGACTATGGCAAACAACAGAATTAAACTAATTACCAACCAATCATATGTATGAAGGTTAAGAAGGGTACCGTCATCCGACCATGCCCAGGAGACTATGGTGAACAATAGGGCTTCCTAAGTCATAAACATAAAAGAAAAATAACATGCTCAAAGCCATTGCAGACCCATTGTAATTTCAGTCACAACAGACCATTAAAGACTTAAAACATTCCATTAACAAAACTAATAATCAACATCAATTCAGTTTTTAAACAAAAAGCACAAGCAAGGTCTCTCCCATCACGCTACAGGCTTCACCTCTTAGCCCTAGCTAAGAGGTTTAGCCGCACATGAGTGGCTAGATCTCTAAAAAAAAATCAAAGGAAAAAAAAAAAAAAACCAGAAAGAAACAAAGAAAAAGGAAAGAAACTTAAGCCGTTCTACCCCTCTCTCTCTCTTCCACGTTCTTCCCTCGTCCACCAGCTCCCCTTGTCCAGCCCTCCCCCTTTTTTTTTTATAGCTATGAAGGACAGTCGGATGGCGTGCGTAGAAAGTCAGTGGAGCACCGCCGTCAATTTCGCAGCAAAAAAAATCCAACTGCGTAACCTATTTTACGCAGTAGAAATACAGCAAAACACTACGTTTGAATGCCGATTTTGGATGACTGATCGTCCAAAATTTCTGATTTGGCTTTGTGGGCGGAGTCTAGACCCACCTCTCGTGAATTTGGACGGTCAGGATCATTGATCCGATCCTGACCATGATCGTGCAACAACCCGAAAATCCGGGCGAATCCCAGACATGCGCTGGCTGCGTAACACTTACGTTGTGTAAACGGTGGGTCCCACTTAGTTTTCGTTTTCAAAATCCACACCGTCCATTAGAACCACAAGGAAAAACCATTCAGATATGGTTAGTTTTAGATCAAGTGAGGTGTGGCCTACTGAGATTTTTAAATCGCCGTTTGAGTTGCGTTTGAACGGTTGAGATCCTAAGATCGTTGTTTCTTGGAATTTGGTCACCTAGGGCTTGTTAATATGGACCATGGGATTCTGATGGACGGTCCGGATCATGCCCAAAATACATGATGGTGGCCCACACAATTTTTTCGCAAGCTCTGCTGTGAAACAGAGCTTCTGGAGAAACGCTGTGATGATCGTTGGGCCCCAGATTGACGGTGATGGAGAAATCCACACCGTCCATTGTCTTAAGGACGAAAAACCGTCCAGACGTGCTTCGTTTTGGATCAGTTTCGGTGTGGCCCATGTGAATCTTCATTCCGCCGTCCATCTTCCTTTCAACGGCTAGGATCTTGCAATCGCCTGCATGGAACCAAAAGGACAGCTAGGCGTTAGTGTTGGCCGTCTCGTGGACCGAATGAGCGGTCCTGATTATTCTTTTGAACGATGCATGAGGCCCACTAAGCAGAACCGACGGTCGGTTTGCGGACGCTGAAGAAGGAAATTTCCTTCTTCGAGTCTGGTCGGTCAAAGGTCGGTTTGACCCTGGTGGAAGTTCAGTGCACAGCCGGTGCAATTGTGTATTATGCACACACTATTTGGATAGGGTCCACTGCACTGTTCTTGAGACATCCAATCCGTCCATCCCTTTTCTCATATGATTTTAACGGTTGAGACCAAAATTGAGGTACATCCAGTTATCTGGCGGGCCTGAAATCGGCGATTTATAGGCTGATCTGTCCGTTGGCCCACTTCTGTAGGGATTCAGGAGCTGAAATTTGAGGTGTACGGTTCATTTGTGGTCCTTAGGTGATGTATGAAATTCAGAGCCGATCGGATGGTGGGAACTCTGCAATCTTGCATTCTGGACCAATTTTGGGCCATTTGAACGTCAGTTTCTCGATTTTCTCGGGTTTCTGACGTGTAAATCTGTCGATCCTGCTCCCCTTGGGTCCGTCCCTTGCCTTGGTGATCATCAGAGCGTTAAATCCAAGCTTTTAGCATTATTTTCTAATTTAAGCTCCTAAATTCAACCTGCAGCATAAACACGATTAAATCGGCCTTTAAACAGTATCTTATACGTAAATTCAGGAAATAACCGGGGTCTAATATGCAATATTTGACCCTCAACATAACCCCCAACCAGCATTTTGCTAGTCCCGAGCAAAATATGCGAAAAATAAGTTGAGAATTACAGAATAATTTCCTATGAAATCGAGTGAGATTTTGAACAAAATATGAGAAATTTAATATTCATGAATGTTAGAAATTGTTTTCTCCTGAGCTCAGGCGCACGGTAGACTTCATAATCAAGTGTAAAGTATTAATCCATAAATTAGAAAAATTTTAAACATTGAGATCCATGGATGTATAGTGTAATCTCAGCTAATCACATTAAGATTGAATTTGTTATTTCAGGATCTCATTGGTAACCAGCAAGAGAATTCATGATAACCAAACTTGCCTCATAAATTTCATCTTTTGATCTTTTCAACTTTTTATTTTTTCATTAATAGTCATGCCAAAAAGAGGAATCAAATCCTTACCAATAGGGAGCAAACCTATGGCAAAAGACCAATTACCTAATAATTTTTTTTTTTGAATGTTTAACCTTGGGGAATCAAACCTTCACCTGTAGGGAGCAAACCCATGGTGAAGATTAATTGCCCAACCTGTTCAATTTTTATACCCTAATGGCAAGATATTTCAGGCTGGTTCCTTTCATGCTTAGTGATTACCAAGTTAATCCTTCGATATGGAACTAAAATCTTAATGTGTAAGCAAGACATGTCCTGAAATCATGATTCAATCAATGTTTACAACTTTTAATCATGGATTAATAATTCACTTAACCATGAAATCTAACAGATACGAAATCCAAGAGTCATAAATCCACCATTATATACCTTGAAAATCTAAATTAGGAATATCTGTCAAAATCACTTCGAATTTGTTGAAATTTTCAGAAAAATTCAAAATTTTTCACAATTGTTGCTCAAGACCAAGAAAATACTGATTAGGTTACCTAATTTCCCACCCCCAACCTAAAATCTACATTGTCCTCAATGTAAAAGATATGAGCATGCAATGCACATGAAACAACGAAAGTAAATGAGAAGTGATCGGAAGATAGTACCTGAATAACGAATCAAGAGAGTTTCCAATAGATCACGGCATGGAAGCTTGTCAGCATGAGAGAGAAAGCAAAACAAAAATAACAAAAATAAAATCCTATCTATACCACTTTCGCAGGTGCTCTCGATTGCATTTAGCGAATGTTACAAGCCTTTAAACCCCTAGGTTACCCCTAGAGGACGAGTTGTAGTCTCGTGAGGGTTTGCAGTAATGTTACCCACAAACATTAAATCAACTAACCTATGAAAGCGACTATCCTAAACCTATGAAAGCGATAAACCTACCTATACCTCCATCAAACTAGGAGATCAGTTCTGATAAACAGGAGCAATCAGAGGCATGGACATGTCCTCTGAATCAAATGTCTCAACAAATGGCTTTAATCGATGTCCATTTACTTTAAACTCCTTGCCATTGTCGGGATCTCTTATCTCGACGGCCCCATGAGGATAAGCAGTAACAACAATGTAAGGGCCGGTCCAACGAGATCGAAGCTTACCCGGAAAGAGATGTAGTCGAGAGTCATACAAGAGGACTTTTTGACCAGGCGTGAATGATTTTCGTAGAATATGTTGATCATGAAATGCCTTCATCCTGTCCTTGTAAATTCTCGAGTTCTCATATGCATCGTTCCGAATTTCTTCAAGTTCATTCAACTGAAGTTTGCGTAGCGAGCCAGCGTTGTCCAGATTGAAATTCAGATTTTTGATCGCCCAGTATGATTTATGTTCCAATTCCACAGGCAAGTGACAGGCTTTCCCATAGACAAGTCTAAAGGGAGATGTTCCAATAGGAGTTTTAAAAGCAGTACGGTACGCCCATAAGGCATCGGTCAATCGGATTGACCAGTCCTTACGATCAGGGTTAACCGTTTTCTCTAGGATATGTTTGATCTCTCTATTGGAAATCTCAGCTTAGCCCAAATGGCATCCTTCTGTAAGCAAAGGTGCCATAGGGACATGTAAATGTGGTCTTTTCCTGATCTTCAGGGGCGATTTCAATCTGATTATAACCTGAATACCCGTCAAGGAAACAATAATAGGAATGACCAGCTAGCCTTTCCAGGATTTGATCAATGAAGGGCAAAGGAAAGTGGTCTTTCCTTGTGACGGTATTCAGCTTTCTGTAGTCAATGCACATTCTCCAACCAGTAGTAACTCTGGTTGGCACGAGTTCATTATTGGCATTGGCTACGATGGTGATCCCGGACTTCTTAGGAACTACCTGAGTTGGACTCACCCATTGACTATCGGATATGGGGTAAATGATCCCCACTTCCAATAGTTTGAGAACCTCGGCCTTAACCACTTCCTTCATGTTTGGATTTAGTCTACGTTGTGATTGCCGAACAGCCTTTGCATTGTCCTCAAGATATATACGGTGAGTACAAATCGATGGGTTAATTCCCTTGAGGTCCGCTATCGTCCATCCAAGAGCTCCCTTATGCTCAATGAGAGTAGATATCAGCATACTCTCCTGTTCTTTCTCCAGGTGGGCAGAGATCACCACCGGGTATGTCTCATCTTGACCTAAATAGACATATTTTAAATCGGAGGGCAATTCTTCAATGTGTGGCTTCCACCGGTTAACTTCAAGTACCAGTGCAGTATCAAGCATGGCACACGTCTCCCTAATTATATCATCATCAAGATCGTGGGAGTGGGCCAGGCACGTCTCTAGAGGATCAGAGGATAAGGTGAGAGGTGTTCTATCTTCCACAAAAGAATCAATCACGTTAACATCGTGGAAATCGTCATCATCCTCTGAGTTGCTGCCATTATTGAAAAAGATATTCGATTCCAATGTCAAATTTCCAAAGGACATAGTCATGACACCATTCCTGCAATTGATAATTGCATTTGAAGTAGACAGGAATGGGCGACCAAGAATGACGGGAATCTGAGTGCTCGAGTCATTGATGGGTTCGGTGTCCAAGATGATAAAATCAACAGGGTAGTAGAATCTATCCACCTGGACCAACACATCCTCGATGATCCCTCTTGGTATACGAACAGAACGATCAGCAAGTTGTAGTGTGGTTTGAGTGGGTTTTAATTCACCCAAACCTAACTGTTGGTATACCGAGTAAGGAATCAGATTGACGCTTGCTCCTAAGTCAAGAAGTGCGTGATCAATTCCATAGTTTCCGATTACACATGATATGGTTGGGCAACCGGGATCTTTGAATTTTTGTGGCACATCTTGTTTCAAGATGGCACTCACTTTCTCAGTCACGGAGATCTTCTTTTGAACACTTTTTCGTCGTTTGGTAGTGCATAAGTCCTTTAGAAATTTAGCATATGAAGGAATCTGTTTTACAACGTCAAGCAAAGGAATGTTGACTTTCACTTGTTTTAACACCTCTAGGATATCCTGAGAGTTAGATAGACGTTTTGGTTCAACCAACCGTTGGGGAAACGGAGCGACTGGCTTTTCTAGAGGTTCCGGTTCAAATTTTTGTGGGGCGCCACTAAATTCATCATTGTTGTCCTCTTCTGGTTCTTGAGGCTTTTCGGGCCTAACCGGAAGGGTTTTATCAATAACCGTCCCACTCCTAAGAGTGGTGATGGATTTAGCGTGCCCCATTTGATTTGAAGAGCTGGGATCACCTGTCTCGTATTGCGGTTTCGGATTAGGGATTGGTTGTGCAGGAAGCATCCCTTTTTCCATAGCCGTCATACGTGAATCTATTTTTTGTATAAAATCTGAAATTCCTTGCGAAATTCCTTGCATTGTCCGCGCCAGCTCTTGTATGGAAATTTGAACCGATTCTTCTTGAGGTTTCCCCTGATTTGGATTTTGATTGAAGAAACCTTGAGGGGTAGCAGTTTGTCCGTTCCTCCAACTAAAATTCGGATGATTTTTCCAGCCAGGATTGTAAGTATTAGAGGGTGGTCCATTGAAAGGTCTTTGATAGTTATTTACGGCATTAGATTGTTCATTCAATACTTCTCGAAAGGCAGGTATTGAAGGACAATTTTCGGTAGTATGAATGTTGCAATCACAGATGCCGCAAACACTTTCATTAACCTTTTCCTTCCTTCCTTCCATGGCCTCAAATTTTCTGGTGAGATTGGCCACCTTAGCATTTAGATCATTATCCTCTTTCAGAAGATATATTCCTCCTTTTTCCCTTGAATGAGTCGGCCTAGACGTAGTGTTCGTCCTTGGGTAATAGTCCCATGATTGTGTTTTTTCAGCGAGACTATCGAGGTAATCCCATACCTCGTCGACATTTTTATTTATGAATTCTCCGTTACACATTGTCTCGACCATTTGGCGCATGGAAGATGTTAGCCCATCATAGAAAAAATTTGTAATGCGCCATATTTCAAAGCCATGTTGTGGGCATGCATTAACCAGATCCTTGAACCTTTCCCAACATTGGAAGAATGTTTCATCTTCCTTTTGGGCAAAGTTCATGATCGCTCTCCTGAGGGTAATTGTCTTCTGATGTGGAAAAAATTTCTTTATAAATTCCCTTTGCATATCATTCCATGTGCCAATGGATCTAGGACGCAGTGAATGTAACCACGTCTTGGCTTTTTCTTTCAAGGAAAATGGAAAGAGTTTCAACCTAATAGTATCCTCAGATACATTAGGAAAGTATAAGGTGCCTATGATTTCATCGAACTCTTTCAGATGCAAGTATGGTTCTTCAGACTCAAGCCCATGGAACTTAGGAAGAAGTTGGATAACCCCTGGCTTGATGTCCATATGTCCTGTATTCTCAGGAAAAATCATGCATGAGGGCGTACTCACCCCCGCCGGTTGTAAATAATCTCGTAAAGTACGAGGCGGGGGTGCCTGATGCACCTCATTCTCATCATGTACTTCCTCAACCCCTAGTTGGGGTAGTGCTTGAGGTTAATTTTCAGCCATAACGTCTTCTAACTCAGGAGAATCCAAGTGGTGTCTAGTCCTGCGATGGACAGTCAACCCCTCAACTAATCCTCCTTCAGTCACGAGACGTCGAGTGTTGTCGCGTGCCCAATGGGGCATAAAACACACTCAGCCCTCAAATTCTAATTTAAACCAAAAAAAAATAAAAATAAAAATCTAGGAAAAGGGAGGGTTGGAGAGAAGTTACCAAATCGGAGTTCCTAAGTTAAAAACCTACAAAACAAACCAAAATAAGTTAGTTTCTAAGAATAGAAAGTCCTAATTAAGAGTAAACTAATTTCTAGAAAAGAAAAGAAGAAATTCTAAAGAAAGAGAAATTAGAAAGAGCTTACTAAATTAGAAGTTTCCTACAAAACAGAAAAAAATTAGGTTAGTTCTAAAAATCAGATAGAATGAAGAATAGTAAGTTTCTAACGTTAGGAAAAATTTCTAACAAGGAAAATAACTACTTCTAAACCTAGAATTAAAAATTCTAAAGAAAATCTAATCTTAAACTAATCCCAAAACTAATTAATTTCAGAAAAATGTAGCCGACAGTCCCCGGCAACGGCGCCAAAAACTTGTTCACTCCCCAAGTGCAGGGTTGTGATGTAGTAATAACTCGGTAAGACCGAGGTCGAATCCCAAGGGACTGGAACTTGTACGTTATCTAAAACTAACTAGAACTAGAACTAGGCTAAGATGAATTCTAAATCAATTAGCAATGGTGAAATACTTGTAGAATAATTAATCTAAAACTTAGGAAACAACTCAGAGATAGGAAACTAGGGATTCAGAGGATCCACTTGTAGAGATCAGGGAGAACTTATGCTTGCATCAAAAATCATGAAATTTACTGAACTGCCGTTGATCTAGTTTTCAAAGAGATGAAAGGCGTATGAATTAGAATGGATTCCATCACCAAACCATGCCCACAGACTATGGCAAACAACAGAATTAAACTAATTACCAACCAATCATATGTATGAAGGTTAAGAAGGGTACCGTCATCCGACCATGCCCAGGAGACTATGGTGAACAATAGGGCTTCCTAAGTCATAGACATAAAAGAAAAATAACATGCTCAAAGCCATTGCAGACCCATTGTAATTTTAGTCACAACAGACCATTAAAGACTTAAAACATTCCATTAACAAAACTAATAATCAACATCAATTCAGTTTTTAAACAAAAAGCACAAGCAAGGTCTCTCCCATCACGCTACAGGCTTCACCTCTTAGCCCTAGCTAAGAGGTTTAGCCGCACATGAGTGGCTAGATCTCTAAAAAAAAATCAAAGGAAAAAAAAAAAAAAACCAGAAAGAAACAAAGAAAAAGGAAAGAAACTTAAGCCGTTCTACCCCTCTCTCTCTCTTCCACGTTCTTCCCTCGTCCACCAGCTCCCCTTGTCCAGCCCTCCCCTTTTTTTTTTATAGCTATGAAGGACAGTCGGATGGCGTGCGTAGAAAGTCAGTGGAGCACCGCCGTCAATTTCGCAGCAAAAAAAATCCAACTGCGTAACCTGTTTTACGCAGTAGAAATACAGCAAAACACTACGTTTGAATGCCGATTTTGGATGACTGATCGTCCAAAATTTCTGATTTGGCTTTGTGGGCGGAGTCTAGACCCACCTCTCGTGAATTTGGACGGTCAGGATCATTGATCCGATCCTGACCATGATCGTGCAACAACCCGAAAATCCGGGCGAATCCCAGACATGCGCTGGCTGCGTAACACTTACGTTGTGTAAACGGTGGGTCCCACTTAGTTTTCGTTTTCAAAATCCACACCGTCCATTAGAACCACAAGGAAAAACCATTCAGATATGGTTAGTTTTAGATCAAGTGAGGTGTGGCCTACTGAGATTTTTAAATCGCCGTTTGAGTTGCGTTTGAACGGTTGAGATCCTAAGATCGTTGTTTCTTAGAATTTGGTCACCTAGGGCTTGTTAATATGGACCATGGGATTCTGATGGACGGTCCGGATCATGCCCAAAATACATGATGGTGGCCCACACAATTTTTTCGCAAGCTCTGCTGTGAAACAGAGCTTCTGGAGAAACGCTGTGATGATCGTTGGGCCCCAGATTGACGGTGATGGAGAAATCCACACCGTCCATTGTCTTAAGGACGAAAAACCGTCCAGACGTGCTTCGTTTTGGATCAGTTTCGGTGTGGCCCATGTGAATCTTCATTCCGCCGTTCATCTTCCTTTCAACGGCTAGGATCTTGCAATCGCCTGCATGGAACCAAAAGGACAGCTAGGCGTTAGTGTTGGCCGTCTCGTGGACCGAATGAGCGGTCCTGATTATTCTTTTGAACGATGCATGAGGCCCACTAAGCAGAACCGACGGTCGGTTTGCGGACGCTGAAGAAGGAAATTTCCTTCTTCGAGTCTGGTCGGTCAAAGGTCGGTTTGACCCTGGTGGAAGTTCAGTGCACAGCCGGTGCAATTGTGTATTATGCACACACTATTTGGATAGGGTCCACTGCACTGTTCTTGAGACATCCAATCCGTCCATCCCTTTTCTCATATGATTTTAACGGTTGAGACCAAAATTGAGGTACATCCAGTTATCTGGCGGGCCTGAAATCGGTGATTTATAGGTTGATCTGTCCGTTGGCCCACTTCTGTAGGGATTCAGGAGCTGAAATTTGAGGTGTACGGTTCATTTGTGGTCCTTAGGTGATGTATGAAATTCAGAGCCGATCGGATGGTGGGAACTCTGCAATCTTGCATTCTGGACCAATTTTAGGCCATTTGAACGTCAGTTTCTCGATTTTCTCGGGTTTCTGACGTGTAAATCTGTCGATCCTGCTCCCCTTGGGTCCGTCCCTTGCCTTGGTGATCATCAGAGCGTTAAATCCAAGCTTTTAGCATTATTTTCTAATTTAAGCTCCTAAATTCAACCTGCAGCATAAACACAATTAAATCGGCCTTTAAACAGTATCTTATACGTAAATTCAGGAAATAACCGAGGTCTAATATGCAATATTTGACCCTCAACATCAACAACATAAGCATTGTCATTGATCTTTCGGATGATCGGTACCGGTCCAATCTTCTTATTCTTCAGCTTGTTGTACGCCCCGGTCGAAAATCTTTCTTTTCACAAATGGACCATTACCTGGTTGCCCACCTCGAATACCTTTTGTCGACGATGCTTGTCCGCTTGTTCCTTGTACTTTTCATTCAAGGCATGTAGCTTAGTCTGCACCTCCGCATGAATACCCATTATCCTGTCTGACATATGTTCTGCTGCAATACTCATGCCTGGGAGCTTGGGCAGAGGGACCAAGTCTAGTGTGTGGTGAGGTACTCGTCCGTAAATAACCTGGAACGGAGATTTCCCTGTCGATCGGTTCACCATATTATTGAATGCAAACTCCGCTTGAGACAAGGCCAAATCCCACTGCTTCGGTTTCTCTCCTGAAATACATCGAAGGAGGTTTCCGAAAGTGCGATTCACAACTTCGATCTGCCCATCAGTTTGTGGGTGGTAAGCACTGCTGAATTGAAGTCATGTATCGAATCGAGTCCACAAAGTTCGTCAAAAGTGGCTAATGAACTTTGTGTCACGATCAGAAGTAATGGTCTTAGGGACCCCGTGTAGCCGTACGACCTCCCTGAAGAATAAATTCGCCACATGTGTTGCATCAAGAGTCTTCTTGCATGGGATAAAGTGCGCCATCTTGGAGAAACGATCGACCACTATGAACACTGAATCTATGCCGCGTTGTGTTCGTGGAAGACCAAGCACGAAGTCCATTGATAAATCCTCCCAAGGACCGTCAGGCACAGGTAAAAGGGTGTAGAGGCCCGTATTCTGAGATTGTCCCTTGGAGGTCTGACAAATATGATAACGTTGTACGGCTCTTCCCACATCACGTACTAATTGTGGCCAGTAATACCGCTCTTCCACAAGAGCTCGCGTCTTGTCTCGCCCAAGGTGTCCACCGAGGCCACCTCCATGTAGTTTCTGAATAATCTGCTCCCTTAGAGAACTTTGGGGGATGCACAATCGATTCCCTTGGAAGAGAAAACCTTCCTGTATATGAAAGTCACTGGGGTGACCTTCTTGGCACTTCAACCAAGAATCTTTGAAGTCTTCATCCTCAGCATATAGCTCTTTGAGACAGTTAAAGCCGACCACCTCATTGCTCACCGTAACAAGTAGTGACGCACGACGGCTAAGTGCATCAGCCACTTTATTCTGCTGACTTAACTTATGCTTCAGAACAAACGTAAATTCCTGTAAAAATGCAACCCATCTAGCATGCACACGATTCACGTTAGTCTGACTATTAATAAACTTTAATGCCTGATGGTCGGTGTACAGAACAAACTCTCTTTGAATCAGAAATGCCGCCAATGTCGCAGCGCCTGAACAACTGCGTACAACTCAAGCTCGTAAGTCGACCACTTCTTTCGGGCTTCACTGAGCTTCTCGCTATAGAAGGCTATCGGCCTGCCTTCCTGTGATAATACTCCTCCTATTCCGACATATGAAGCATCACACTCCACCTCAAACAATTTATCGAAATTTGGAAGCACCAAGACCGGTGTTGTAGACAAACGACGCTTGATCTCATGAAAGCTCTTGTCATCTTTATCGGTCCACTGGAACGGCCCTTTTTTCATGCAGTCTGTTATTGGCGCGACTATGGTGCTAAAATCTCGCACAAATCGACGATAGAAAGTCGTCAATCCGTGAAAACTCCTCACCTCATGAATGTTTGTCGGGATCGGCCATTCCCTAATAGCTCGCACCTTTTCATCGTCCACCCGAATGCCTGTGGACGTTACAACAAATCCTAAAAACAACAGGCTGTCAGTTAAAAAGCTACACTTTTTCAAGTTGAGGTACAACTTGTTATCTTATAGGACCTGCAGCACCTGCCTGAGATGTTTCTTGTGCTCCGCCTCATCCTGGCTATATATCAATATGTCATCAAAATATACTACCACAAATCGGCCAGTGAACGGTTTTAGAACTTGATTCATCAAACGCATAAAAGTACTTGGTGCGTTCGATAGGCCGAAAGGCATGACCAGCCACTCACACAACCCTTTCTTTGTCTTGAATGCCGTTTTCCATTCATCACCGGGTCGAATACGAATATGATGGTACCCGCTCTTTAGATCGAGTTTAGAGAACACTTTAGCCCCTCCTAACATATCGAGCATGTCGTCTAACCGTGGTATTGGAAACTGATATTTAATAGTAATTTTGTTAATTGCTCGGCTGTCGACACACATGCGCCAGCTTCCATCTTTTTTTGGCGTTAATAATGCTGGTACAGCACATGGGCTCATGCTCTCTCTCAATAGTCCCTTATGGATCAATTCCTCCACTTGCCCCTAAAGTATCTCACACTCCTTCGGACTCATCCGATAATGAGGGAGATTAAGCAGGCTAGCCCCAGGGACGAGGCCTATGTGATGTTGGATGTCTCTCATGGAGGCAATCCATTAAGTAAATCTTCAGGCCAAACTTCTTTGAATTCGTTTACTAACAGTCTTAAGCTTGGAGGGATGTTTGAGGGTTCCTCTTTCTCGCCCTTCACCTCTACGGCATATACCTCGCCGGTTTTCTTAGACTCCTCCATGAAATCCCGAATGGTCAAGAGAGAACTTTTCTCCACTTTAGAGGCTTCAGGGTGGTTCTCTGGTGCCATAGGGGCAAGGATTATTTTTCGACTATCCTTGACGAATATGTAGACATTGTCTCGCCCCCGATGGGTCGCATCACGGTCCAACTGCCAGGGGCGACCGAGTAGCATATGGCAGGCTTTCATGTCAACCACGTCACAAAGTATCTGATCCTTATAATGTTTACCAATTGAAAACGAGATAGTGCATTGTTCAGTTACCTTGGTCTCGTTCACTTTTTTTATCCATCCAATTGAGTACGGGGAAGGATGTTTCATCGTTGGTAGCTACAACTTATCCACCATCACTCTTGAGACTATGTTCTCGCTGCTACCACTGTCTATGATCATATCACAGACCTTTCCGTTGACAGTGCACCGAGTACAAAATATATTGTGCCACTGTGGATGTAATTCCTTTCGTGGGGTATACAGTAGTCGCCTCACAACGAGAAATTCGCCACGATCCTCGCCTGTCACTTCATCGCCACCTGCTATTTCTTCAGTAGTTTGTTCATATTCATCAAAGTCATGATCTTCTTCTGCGGCCTCATCTTCAGTGCCCCCTTCGTTTATAGTCAAGTGTGCTGCCGGACGTTGAGGACAAGTGTTTGATAAGTGGCCTGGTTGGCCACAGCGGTAACAACTGTTCGGCCTTGGCCGAGCATAAGGATTCGGAATCCTACTCGGGCCCGCTGTTGTGGGTGCTGCCCGTTGAGGTCTGGATGGTCCGCTCCCCGTATCACGGTTCGCGGGTGGAGGAGGTTGAGGACGTTCTCCTACCGGATCTTTTCCTCGAGCCAGCATTGGATCCTATGTGGGACCTGTCATAGGGGGTCGATTTGAAGGATAGGGATGAGCAGGAGCTCTTGCAAGCTGTGTTTCTGCCCTTCCTGCTAATTGAACTGCTTCATCTACGGTCCCGACTGGGTACATCTGAACTCGATCCTGAATTACCGGTCGCAACCCACTTATAAATCATGCCACTTTCTGTGACTCAGATTCTGACAAATCGTTTCGTGTAGCCAACCGCTGGAATTCTTCAGTATAATCTGTAACAGTTCGATTTCCTTGTCAGCAATTCTAGTATTGCTGGAATAATATCTGCTCATATTCACTGGGGAGAAATCGTGAACGAAGAAGACGTCTCATCCGAGGCCATGATGCGATGGGCGCCTTATTCTGGCGGGCTCGTGAAAGTTGCAATTGTTCCCACCATGCAGAAGCACCAGATTTTAATTTAAACGCTACCAACTTCACCATTTTATGATCTGGCACATCCATATAATTGAAATATCTCTCTACTTCGGCTAGCCAATCGAGAAATCTTCGATACGTAATAAACCGTTAAAAGTAGGAAGTTCAGCCTTACCTCGATAGTCTCTTTCAACACGATCTGGACGATCACCTCCATGGATTGGTCGTCGATCAAAACTCTCATTAATGTCCTCGTCGCTGAAACTAGAATCATCTGGTGTAGCCCTACGATTTACCACTGGTAGTGCTCTGCGATAATCAGGGTCACGTCGTACAGCAACCACGGGTGGTGGGGGGACCATAGGTGGTGGAGCACCGCCTAGGGCTCAGGGCGGAAGTAGCGCATCCGCAAGACGGTCGAGGGTTGCCTGCAGCCCTTGCATGGTCAACTGACTCTCCCGATGGAAAGCTTCCATTCTTTCCGAAAGATAACGAATCCCTGGATCACCGTCCACAGGATTTTGATTCATGCCTTCGTTGTTTGCCATCGGCCTGAGGGAAAACCTCGCTCTGATACCAAATTGACGCAGGGATGAACGTAATGAGGTCGATCACCGTCTTCCTCAAGGATAACTACTCCGAATCCACGGAGCTTCTCTAGACTCCTCACAGAGACTTCTCGAATCCACGAGGAAAGAAAGTAGGAAGATAGAAATAAATTCTAATAAATTCGAAATTAACTGATGAATTCCTAAAATCGAGTTCACAACCCTTTAAATAAGGGAACCAAACAATAAGAAAGAAATCAGACTCAAACTACAACTAAAACTCCTAGAATTCGCAACTTACTATAAATAGTAAACTTACTATTTATAGACGGTCATGATGTTTACTAGTGCGTAAGGTTTTCAGCCAAAAATAGTAAGTGTCCTATTTGGCTTCACCAAACCGTTCTCCTAATTATCCTAAGCACTTTTCATGTTGGACACAACTCCTAAAGCCCAACGGATGAAGAGTTATACTCAAACTAAAACTTACTATTTATAGTAAAAACAAAATTAAAACGAGGAAACGACCGTCGATCAGGAGGTTTCTCGTAAATCCGGGCTGCGCAACTTGGCGTAGCGGGGTTGGTTGGCTAAAGTAGCTCGTTCTACTCCAAAATCATATATTTTGCGTCGGATAACTCATTTCGGATTGTGAGATACGCCCGATCTAAAGTCAGATGGTCCGGATCACTTCTGTCGTCGACCGTGCCTTTTCTGATCCATCTTGGCCATGAAATTGTCCGCGACCCGCTCTACATCAGTAGTTCTATGCATTTTATAACCGTGGAGTGGCAAAACGTGAACAATCATATTCTCTACTACAAGTAAGGTACAACCTATATTATTTAGGATTTTTACAAATTAGTACTTTGTTAATGCAATATTTACATTCTGTTGCCTTTTAAAATTCAGTTTTCATTAAGATACCTCATTAATTAAGTTATTGCCAGAGAGGTACCTTTTGTTAGTTTTTCTTGACTTCCATTGTAATCTTTCTTAAATTAACAAAAATGCCCACTAATTAGACTCACTCAAGAACATTAAAAACATAGTTACATGGAAAGGGGATTGCGTCCCGCCATGCCTACATGATAATCCGTCCTGGCAGGGGCTGTGTGGAGCCCATCGTGATATATGGGTTTCATCCACACTGTCCATCCATTTTTACAGGTCATTTTAGGGCATGAGCTCCAAAATGAGGTAGATACCAGGCTTAAGTGGACCACACCACAGGAAGCAATGGTGATAATGACACCCACTCTTGAAGCCTTCCAAGGGGCCACCGTGCTGTTTATTTGCCATTCACCCTATTCGTAAGGTCACATAGTCCTAGATGAAGGAAAAAAAAAACACATTTCAGCTTGATCTAAAACTTTTGTGACCCCTAAAAAGTTTTCAGTAGTAAATGTTTAATCCCAAATGTATGGTCCACCTGAGCCTTTTAACTGACTCACTTTTTGGCTCGTGTCTAAAATGATCCAACAAAATTGATGGACGGCGTGGATGAAAAACTCATATGTCAATATCACCCCCTGAGTCATGTAGGAGGAAGTCCACTTTAAGTGAGATGTAATTATCATTAATGAGGTATAATTATGGAGAAAATCTTAAAAAGAGAAAAAAACATATCTAAAGTTTTTTTTTTTTCGAAGGCAGGTTGCATAGGGATGTGGTTAATGGTCAGTGATATGTGGGCTCACCCTGATGTATGTGTTTTATCCATGCCATCCATCCATTTTTGGAGATCGTTTTAGGGCATGACCCTAAAAATGAGGCAACTCCAAGTCACAGGCAGACCACAAGGCAGGAAACAGTGGTGATTGAATGTGGACCATTAAAAAAAATCTTGTGGGCTACAAATGTTTTGGACGAAGCTGATATTTGATTTTCTCTGCATCCAAGTTTGTGTGTCCTTATCAACAGTTGGATCAAAAATAAACATTATGGTCGACATTACAGCATGCCCTATGCCTTAGGTGGTTTTTAATGCAGGAGTTCAATAAGCACTGTTGACAATGGTACGGTCAACCTGATATTTGGATCTACTTATTTTTCTTGGTTCATGCCTTAAAAGGAATTGGCAAAATGGATAGACAACATGGATATGCAATACAACATCAGGCTGGGCCCAACGGTCAGGGCCAGTGAGGCCCATCCGTATGTAATCCGGAAGCCCTTTAATGGCGGGGATGACTGTGACATACATCAGAGTGGGCCCAATGGTCAGGGCCGGTGCGGCCCATCCTTAAATAATCTGCAAACCTTTAACAGTAGAGATGACTGTGACCCCGGACATAAGAGATATTTCTGTTCCTGGGGCTCTGTGGGGTCTAGAGAGATGTTCGTAACAAATCCACTATTCATATGCATAATGTGCTTCTTGGGCTGTTACCTACACTGTCCATTCGTTTCGTGGTATCATGAGCATGAGCCGAAAATGACGCATACCTAAATCTCAGGTGGACCACACCATAAGAACAGGGGTGATTCAAAGACCACCTTAAAAACCTCTTCGGGGCCACAAAAGTTTTGGATCAAGCTGTACTTGTGTTTTCTGATCATCCAGATCTACGTGACCGGGTTGGAAGGAAAATAAACATTACGTTGGGCCTTAGGAAGTTTTTAACAGTGGGTGTTCAATCACCGTTGTTTCCTATGTTGTGGTCCACCAGAGAATTGAATTTGCCTCCTTTTTGGGCTCATGGCCTAAAATGATCTCAAAAAACGGATGGACGCAATGGATAAAACACATACATTATGGTGGGCCACATAGCACTGACCCGTGGCGACGGCCCAATGCAATCTGCCTAAAAGAAAAAAATCAGATTTTTTTAAAAGTATTTTCTTGATAATTACACCTACTAGCTGAAATTACATGTACCTACTTTTTTTAAAAAAAATTCTCATGCAGTCACTGGTGGGCATGTTTGTTATTCTAGGAAAAATTATAACAAAGGAAAACTAACCGTAAGTACCCATTAACAATAACTTGATAATGAGGTATCTTAATAATAAGATAATCTTAAAAGGTACTAGAATGTAAATACTGTATTGATGAGGTACTAATTGTAAAAATCCCTATTATCTATATGGGTATTACACGCCACATGTCCCAATGTGGAGCACAGGTGCAGATCCAAGCCGTAGATCTGCTGTGTCTAACCGTGTAGATGATATGGCCTAGAAATTAGACTGGCTCCACCTATCAGGTGGGCCACACTACTATATAAATAGGGAGATATGGTTTACAATAATGTAGGCAGGTTTGTTTCAGTTGATCGTTTGTTTCTTAATCTGTGATCTACCTGATTTGTGGACATTACTTCTTGGGCCACGGCATCTTTGCAAAGGGACCCACCTGATGGCCGATTGGATCTTTTATGCCCCCACATAGATGGCCTATCGTGTGCATGCGCGTGGGTTCAGCAAAGATTTTATTTATTTATTTATTTATTTTGTGTAATGTGCGTGTGGGTTCAGCAAAGCTTTTATTTATTTATTTATTTTGTGTACTGTGCGTGTGGGTTCAACAAAGCTCATTGAAGGAAAGAATAGCATTACTTGGGCATAGTGTTCTACAACTGCCATGGTTTTCCATTTGCTTGTTTTTGGAGAAAGGTAGTCGACTGAGCATCAAAGCATGCAAGGGAGTGTAATCATCTCACCCATGCAAAAGACGGGCCCACGGTGAGGATCACCTCTCTCTCTCTCTCTCTCTCTCTCTCTCTCTCTCTCTCTCTCTCAAAGCATGCAAGGGAGTGTAACCATCTCACCCATGCAAAAGACGGGCCCACGGTGAGGATCACCTCTCTCTCTCTCTCTCTCTCTCTCTCTCTCTCTCATGAGGCTGATCAATTTACACGGTGAGTTAGGTTTCTATGATGAATCTAGCCATCGAATATCATTGATGTGTGTTGGGAGACGCACAAAAGCAATCCTTGAGTTAGAATCAAATAATAAGAGATAGAATAAACCAAACTCACAAAGAATACAAGGATTTACGTGAAAAAGTCTTAGTGGGTAAAAACACTGCACAAAGCGACAACTCATCGACTATGATAATTAATGTTACTAGAGATGGGGGAACTTACCAATTTGAGAATATACTCCAAATACCACCAAAATCCTAGCTTAATTTGAACTTTCTTTGCTCACCAAAAAGCCCTAAGCATATTTCCAATACCCTAATCCCTGATTACAAACCCGTAGAAATGATTAAAATGAATTAGGAAACAACATCCGCAATTCTGTAAAATTGCATAAGTCGGTCAAAGCCACCTTTAATTAGATCATCTAGAACAAAAAACTATCTAGCAAGCAAAGGCCAAAATACGAGATTTTCTTGATGGAATTGAGTGGGCTAACGATGGGATCAAGCAGTCTATCGATGCCATCGACAGACCCAATTATAGATAAATTAAAGACATTTGACAATGATTTTTACCATATTTTCAATTATCATAAATCATAGCTCTAAGCTCTATCTCTAATTGCCTCCGTCATAGCTCCACCATCGTTGTCGCTTGTCGTGTACACTCTGACTTTGTCAAGCATTTTCTGCACACTACCTTTGTCAAGCATTTTTCAAGTCCCGATAAATCGCATGGAACTTGAAATTCTATATAGGAACTACCTTCGTAAACATGTCCGTCGAATTTACGCTTGTGTGGATCTTCTCAAGAGTCACTCAACCTTCCTCAATCACCTATTGAATAAAATGATGACGAACATCAATATGTTTAGTACAAAAATGATAAACCAAGTTCTTCGTCAAATTAATTACGCTTTTACTATCACAATTTTCTAGGACGGCTTCCTGCTCAAGCACAAGTTGATTTATTATCCTTCTCAACCAAACACTTTCTTTGAATGCTTTCATCACTACCATATACTCAATTTCAGTTGTGGAAAGAGCCACTACATACTAAAACTTCAACATTTAATTAATCACTTACCTGCTAGCACAAATGAGTAGCTGAAAGTCGATCTTTTGTTATACATATTTCCTGCATAATCGACATGCACATAACCTACTAACTTGTCCTCACACTTTTCAAACATCAAGACATAGTTTGTTGTATCTTGAATATAACAAAGTAACTATTTCATTGCTTCCCAGTATTGCTTGTCGGGATTAGCCATGTATCTGCTCACAACACCCACTGCATGTGAAATATTAAGTCTCATATAAACCATGACATACATCAAACTGATAACAACACTCGAAAAGGGCACACACGATATCACTTATTTTTCTTTATTTTTAGTAGGCCATTATTCAGAAGAAAGCTTAAAGTAAGCAGCATGGAGTGTGCTAACTGGTTTCTCTATATCCATACTGAACTCAACCAATACATTTTCAAGGTATTCTGCCTATGATAACCGTATTCTGTTCCTCTGTCTGTTTTTATAGCTCACAAATCATTCTTTTCAAATGTCCATGGCAATTGAGTTTTCAATGTATCGATCTTAGATATACTATGGTTGGCAATAAGCATGTCATCTACGTGTAATACGAATATGATGAATTGTCCATCATTTAATGTCTTATAATCAACATAATAATCGTATTCACTTCTAGTAAATCTCTGACCCATCATGAAAGTATCAAACCTTTTGTACCACTGTCTAGATAACTATTTCAAGCTGCATAATGACTTACTTAACCTGCAAACTTTATTTTGTCTCTTTCACTCTGAAACTTTTTGGTTGCTTCTTGTAAATCTACTCTTCCAACTCTCTATGAAGGAAATAGTTTTCACATCCATTTATTCAAATTCTAGGTTGTATTAAAACCATCGCCAATCCAAATATGATAGACGCTTGCTTGACTATAGGCATGAAAATCTCGTTGAATTCGACACCCTCTTTTTACACATACCCTTTCGTAACTAATCTTGCCTTGTATATATCATATTAGTTCTTGTAAATCTACTTAGAACCCATCGCTCTTATGCTCTACTATAAGCTTTACCACCTCCCATGTTTCATTCTTACAAAGGGAATACATCTCATTATGCATGACCATTATCCACTTCTCAGCATCAGAACCATCTAATGCTTCATGTAAGGTAAATGAATCCCCCCATCCATAATGAGGGTGAATGTAACATTCGAGTCATCCCTGTATCGGATGACAATCGGGGATCTCTTGGTGGATTTCTGCGGCTCAAGCTTTGTATGCGTATCTTCTTTTTCAATCTCGATATTAATGACCGTTGATTTTTTCAGTTCCTTGTGTTCATCTTTACAGAATAAGGAATCTTCATCAAACATGACATCTCGACTAATTATGATCTTCTGTGTGACTCGGTCGTATTGCCCGACCCTTTCATACTATCACCATAGCTCATAAAAATACACTTCTTAACCATTTAGTCTAGCTTATATCTCTCAACTGACAAAATATAAGAGTAAGTATCATAATCAAATATACGTAATTATGAGTAGTATACCACATGACCAACTCACACTTCTTCAGGAATCTTGCAGTCTATTGACATAGATGGGGACCAATTCGCTAGTTAAGAGGTCCTGTTAATGGCCTTTGTCCATAACTCATTACCAAATTCAGCATTAATTAACGTGCTTTGGTTTCTTTCTAAGAGAGTCTGATTCATCCTTCTGCCACTCCATTTTGCTAAGAAGTGTGCCTCATTATATTGTGCTTCACAAGCCTCTCTTCTTTGCAAAATTGATTGAATTCCTTTGAAGTGAATTCACCTCCGTTATTAGTCATTAAAACCTTAAGTTTATGCCTTATCTGCCTTTCAACTATCGCCTTCCATACTTTAAATATGGTGAAAACATCGAATTTATTTTTAAGAAAATAAACCCATGTTTTTCTAAAGTAGTCATCAATGAATGAGACAAAATACAATGACCCCCCAGCAGAAACAACATGCGATGAGCCTCATATATCTAAATGTACATACCCAAGGATATATTTTTAAACTCTTTTCAGTTTTAAAAGTTAGTCTTAATTGTTTACCATATATACAATGCTTGCATATACTAAGTTCGATATTTTTAAAAATAAAAATCAAATAATGATCAGAAAGTACCTTCATGCTGCGGTTGCTCATATGGCTTAGGCGTGCATGCTACATTTGTGCCAAGTTGGATTCCTCTACAAACGTAGTAGCTCCACTCATTTTAGTGTTTTCGATCAACTTGTATTGGTTACTGCTTCGTTATTCTTTCATAACAATAAGTACCCATTTCGAAACTTTAAAGACCATGTCATAACCATTGACCTTGTAATCAATTACCTCAAGAGCCCCTAACGATATCAAATTCTTTTTGAGGTCCAGAACATGTTGAACATCTGTCGGAATATGCTCCACCCCATCGAACATTCTGATGCACGTTGAATCGATTCCAACAACTTTATATGTAACATCATTGCTCATAAAAATATGACCACCATTGTACTCACGATATGTGGTGAACTAATCCCTATGAGAAGTCATGTGATATGAGCGATTAATGAAGTTATTTTCTATCTCCGCTGCCTATGGAGTGGGTACAAATGGAGTGGGTACAAATAATAGGGCGGAAGTGAGAGCGATTTATGATGGTATTATATTATGCCTGGAGCGTCGCTTGGAGAAGATCGTGATTGAGTCTGACTCTAAGGTGGCAGTGGGCCTCTCTTCCTTGACCTCTTGTATTCTCTGGCAATGGCGTTCCTGGGGCAACAGAATCAAGAGGCTGGGGCAGAGTGTGTCATTGGAGTTTTAGGTGGTTCCTAGAGAAGGGAATGGCTCGGCGGATGGAATGGTAAGGGAGGGCAGTCAGGCACAAGTTTTAGTTGTTTTTGAGAACGTCAAGGACCTCCCCCCTCAGGTTCAAGGTCTTTTATTTCTGGACAGAGTAAGACTAGGCTCTGTTAGATCTTCTCTTCAGTAGTCTCTGTCATGCACCCCTTTTCTATTTTGGTTTAGGGAGGGAGAATCAGGGGGGTTAATAGTCTGGGGTTTGCTGGGGTCAGCGAGGGGAAGAGGGCCTGGTGCTGCTGTTTCCAGTTTGTTTGGTTCGTCTATGTAATTCTCTTACTTGATAGGTGTGGCTCTCCCTTTTGTTTTGGGCTACACCCCAAAAGACTGTGTATATTTTAATTCGGTGATTAATGGAATTGTGGCAAGAGTCCACCTTTGCAACAAAAAAAAAAGAAGTCATGTGATATGAGGCCGTTGAATTCAAAATCTAGTCGTTACTAAGGTAACCAGATTTAGATGCGGTCAAGACATCACCACCATCTACCTCCTCACATGATTGCATTGTGTTGACCTCTTTTGGTGCATTCTCTAATTTTTCTCTTGTTTGAGCCTTAGGGTTACTGCAATCCTTCTTCATATGTCCTGTCATCCCACAATTATAGCACTTCATATTGCTTTTTCCTTCCAATTTGGATCGCGATCGAGAATTCTCTCTCTCTCTCTCTCTCTCTCTCTCTCTCTCTCTCTCTCTCTCTCTCTTTATTCCTTCTCCTTGCAACAAACACATTTGTAGATGTACCTCTGTTATTTTCTTTCTCAACTGCTTTTCATAAAGGGCTTAGATGACAGCCTCTACATCGATAGTATTCCTATTATGGATTAACGTGTCTACCAAATTCTCAAAAATTGGTTGAAGCGAATTTAAGAGAATCAAGGCTTGATCTTCCCCTTCGATCTTAACACCCACATTCGTTAATATATATATATATATATATAGTAACTCACTGAAAGTGCTCATGTGTTCATTAATGTTGGACATCTTTGTTATCTTAAAATTATAGAATTTTTTCTTAAGATACAAACGACTACCTAGGGATTTCTTCGTTTACAAACCATCCAATTTCGTCCATACTCTTACGATTGTCTTTTAATACAGTACATTATATAAGAGATTATTTGTTAGACATAATTGTATCGAGATTGTAGCTTTCTCGTCTAGTTCATCACACTCTTCATCAATCATAGATGCAGGACTCTTCGCCTTGCTATGAAGAACATGTTGCAATCTTTTTTGAAATAGGATGTCTCTCATCTTAACCTTCCATAGTTCAAAGTTATTTCTCCTAGTGAACTTATCTGTTTCATACTTAATATTAGATCCCTTCAAAATATTTTTTCATATTAAAAAAAATTCAAAAACCCAATGTTAGCTCTGATACCACTTGTTGAGGGGACGTGCGGAAGCAACCCCGAGTTAGAATCAGATAATAAGAGATTGAACAAACTAAACGTGAAAAAACCTCTGTGAGATAAAAAATCTTGTGCAAAGGGACATCAAATCAACTATAATAATCAATGTTATAAGAGATAAGAGAGCTTACCGATCCAAGAATACACCCCAAATACTACAAAAACCTTTGAACTCTCTTTGCTCCTTAAAAGCCCTAAGCATGTTTCTAAAATCAAAATCTTTTATTACAAACCCTTAAAATTGATTAAAAATAAATTAAGAAATAAAACCCGTAATTATGCAAAACTATGTAAGTCGGTCGATGGGAGCTTCGATCATATCGAGTGCCATCGATGACCTATCGATTGGATCGAAGCCACCTTCGATCAGATCGATTTGGACCCAAAAACTGTTTATCAAGCAAAGATCAAAATATGGAATTTTCTCAATGAGATCGAGTGGTCAGTCAATGCCATCGACATATCCATTTACAAACAAATTAAAGTCATTTAACAATAATCCAACTGTGTGACCTGCTTGTTGATTAGACATGGAAAAGGTGGGCCCCACCATAAAAGATCGATCATTTATCTTAGAAACCAGGCAGATACACTCGTTAGGTGGTCTAGGTGTTGAATCAAACCATCGGTTATCACTTGTATGGAGTGGGCTAGCCTAAGTTTCCTTCTCCGGTGATCTTCACAGTGGGGCCACCCAAATTCAGCTTGCTTTAAGTCGGGTTTGGATTGCGTTGGATCCAAGTTTGAGTTTTAGGCCTCAATAAATTGGGTCGGACTTAGCCTGCGATACTTAACTGTCAACTTTAACAAAAACTAGGCTTATCCACTCATCAAACTTCAACACCATTGGAATGGTTGAACTCAACATACAAGTATGGCCAACCTCATGATTGGAATGGTCAAACTCAACATACAAGTATGGCCCACCTTGTGAGTGGATCATAGCCTAATCTTCATGGTGGTGTCTAGTTTTCCAGTGTTGATGTCATGTAGAGGTGGTGTGTTAGCATGATTAGTTGAATATCTTCATAAATAGTATTGTTTCCTGGAAGTGTTTGGTTCTCTCAAAGTCAAATGCCTTGCCAAGAGAACTCTCCTGCATATAAGTTACTCTATTTTCCCTATTCTTTTGTCAAACTCAATGTGGGGGAGTAGTTTTATGAAACCTTGTAATTTGTGTTAGCTTATTTCATTTTTTTTCACATGCGTTCGAGCTCTGTGGGGTCCACCCGTGATGTCTATGTACAGTCCAAACCGTGCTTATATAAGGTGTGCTACATCTTCAACTCACATCACAAGAATCATTTTGATCCAAGACTCGGGTGGGACACACTGCACATAGAATGTATATATACAATCCCATCTAAATCCTATATTTTCACATGGTGTTGCTCACCTAAGTTTTTTAGTAGTCTATTTTTCAACACATCTATTTAATTTGGTCTGTGACTGGCTTGGATGGATGTAAAAGACACGGTGAAACTAATTCCATCTGATAATTTCTATGATAGGGTCACCTTTCCCAATGTTCTCCATTTTCAATTTGGTGTGACCCACTTGATAGATAGTGCTAGATTTTAGAATCGAGGCCTACCATGACTAAGCTCATTAGATGTTAAGGTTTGGATTTCATGTAAACGTCATCATGCACCCAACAAGGTTATAAAGCAAGGCAGCTTAACTGTATTCAAGGTCATGTGCACTCTTTTATTCCTTCGTATTTCATCACATGGAAGGTGGCTTATCACCCAAGAAAGCTTACACTTAAGGTACTTTGAAATGTTGAACGTGAAGTGGTCACTACCCCTTCACCATCTTTGTATGGTTTACTTGTATTTTTAATTCAAGCAAGTCATGAGGCCATTGCGTGAACCCTTGGAGTTCTTTGCACATGTCCCATCTTAGAGGAGGGACGTGAATTCCTAAACCCTAACGTGACCTAATGATAGTGTGCCATGTATACTTGATGGATTTGGGCTTCATAGTGAAATGCAAAGATTTTCTGGTGTGAAACATTGATATTATCTTTTTCATCGAGGACCATACATCTAACAAGCAAGTTATTATCTATGTTCGGAGTTTCATCAATTAGTATTCTAGCCATGACCTTAATAATCTTCTAAGGATGGGAATGCAAACATTTTGTTTTTGGTTTCTAGGGGTGCAAATAGATGGTTAAGAGCTATAGACTGTTTGGATCTCTCGGCATCTTTAGAGCATTTCCTATCAATGGTTGTACTCAACAAATCAATGGTATAGATTATTCAACCATGGCTACCCTTTTCAAAAGTGGGATTTTTTTATTATTTATTTATTTTGTATATTTTACAAAGATATGGGCCACATTTAATATGATCATCACTATTTGATACCATGAGAGATCATGGAAAGTAGTTAACCATACAAGTTCTTTAAAAAAACAAATCCATGGTAATCAAAACTTAGATCTTGCAATCAATCTGATTTTATGGCTTTGATCCCTAAGAAAGTGAAACCCAAGTTTTGGATTGAGTAACATTTATGTTAATGTACCTTAGTAGCCTTTCATGCACATGGTTCACCTTGATGGAAGTCCAATCATTAAAATCTTTCAAATTATACGTGGGGTCCACTATTGTGTATATATGCCATCCAATCTATTTATCTAATACATCCCATTGGGAGGAAGGGGCACGCTAGAAATCATGACATTTCAAGACATGTAATTTATGTGAATTCAGGGTTTAGGCATGATTTTACATCGTTTTGTATGTTGTGGTTCACTTGTCATGCCCCAAAATTTAGGTACGGAGTGTGCACCCTTAGACCCGAGTTTCGGTTTGTAACTTGTACACAAAGCATACTAACTTCATTTGTCAATTAGTTTAATCAAATGTTAGAAGTACGTTCATTCCAAATTCCACACAAGTTTTTCAAATTCCAATCACGCATACATAACACTTAACACCAATTAATCAGACGTACATAAATCTTCACGATTATTCAATAACATAAATCTCGAATATTATTCATTTGTTATGATATTTTAATATAAGTATGTTTCTTCCACGCTCGTAATGTTTCAATCAAATATATCTAAACAATTGCTTAAAATCTCATAATCAATGCTAATGTTGATGCAGTATACGTCAATCAAATTATATCCTAACAAATAAATCAGATATTCAAGAATGATCTAATTCTATCAATTCATCTTTAAAGCAGTATGGTCATGTTTCACGTAGATTGTGTTCAGGTTCAGTGACCTATTTTGGTTCCTACAACACATCATCTGCTAGCATCTTATCTTATGATTTTTCCATCAATAAAAAGGTAAAGTGGCCATACTTAGTGAAATAATATGGTATAGTGTTGAGGGTCAAATATTACATATCAGACCCCCAGTTATTACCTAGATTTATAAACATAATGCTGTCTAACGGCCTGTTTTTATCGTGTTTATGTTGCAAGGTGATTTTTTAAGCATGGACTGAAAAAGGATACTAAAAGCATATATTTAACACTCAGGCATCACCAAGGCATTGTACAAGACTCCATGGGACCAAGATCAAGGGTTTACACGCCGGAGATCAGAGAAATTCCAGCCGTTCACCTTCAAATGGCCTGAAATTGGTGTAGAATGCAAGATCACAAGATTTTCGTCATCAGATTGACACGAAACTTCATATGTGGCCTGGGGACCACAAATTAACCGTACACGTCAAATTTCAGCCCTCATATCCCTCCATAAATGGCCCAACATGCAGATCAGCCCCATGAATTCCTGATTTGGGGCCCGCTTGGTATCCTGAAATTCTTCAGTTTCTGTCTCAACACCTTAAATTGTGCAGAGAAATGAATGGACGGAGCGGATTCTATATATACATCACAGTGGAGCCCACATACACTTAAGCGTGCACAATGTGTACGCACACTCCACGTGCACGGGACCAACTTGTTTGGTCAAGAGTCGGTTTGACCGACTTTCCTTAAACAGAGAAACGAGTCTCTGTTTCTCATTACGCACGGACGTCCGTTGATTCATTAGTGGCCCACCATCATCATGTAAATCGTCAATCTACGTCGTTCATCATATCTAGAGGGTGGCCGTGACCTACACCTAGGTGAAAAATCTCCAAGAAGAAGCATGTGAGAGATTCTAACCGTTCAAACACCGGACGAACGGTCGGGTGAGATCTCTGGTGGACCACACCTAAATCAACCCAATCTTGACACTTCTGAACGATTTTTCGAGAGCGTTCCATTGGACGGAGTGAATTTTATGGATATCGGAAGGAGTGGGCCCCACCGACAGACAGAGCTCCCTGCGTAACCTCTGTTACGCGTTCCAAAAAAATCGGACGTTCCGGATCTTCTTGGCCCATCATCAATGATCGGATGACCGATCAGAACCATCCATTGTGAAGTCCGCTCAAAAAAGTCCCAAGGGACGGTGGTTTGTGGGAAACTAAGTAAGGAAAGTGGTGTGAGTTGCGTACTTTCTTGGTTGCGCAAAGAAAGTTACGCACGCTGGTGCGTAAAGATCTTCCCACTGACAGCAGCAACGTCGGTTCTTTCCAGCCGACTTCTCCTTGGCTATAAAGAGAGAGAGAATGCACGAGAGAGAGATGAGGAAGGGATCCAAAATTTCAGGTTGGCTTGGACGTGGATCAGGAGAGAGAGACAGGGAGAGTTTTGTTTATTTTTAATTGTTGTTTTCTTTTTCTTTTTATTTTGGGAGATCTAGTCCCAACATGGTTGGCTAAACCTCTTAGCTAGGGCTAAGAGGTGAAGCTTGTAGCGTGATGGGGTGATTTTTTCAGCTTGGATTTATGTTTATGAACTGATTTGATTTAGTTTAATTAAAGGAATATTTTTAGTCTTTAATGGTCTGTTATGACTGAAATTACAATGCGTCTGCAATGGCTTTGAGCATGTTCCTTTCCTTTTGACGTTTATGACGTCAGGAAGCCCTGTTGTTCACCATTGTCTCCTGGGCATGGTCGGATGACGGTACCCTTCCTGACCTTCATAACATGTTGATTGGTTGGTAATTAGTTTAATTCTGTTGTTTGCTTTGTCTCTTGGGCATGATTTGGTGACGGAATCCATTCTAATTCATATACCTTTCATCTCTTTAAAACTATATTAATAACAGTTCAATTTAATTTCTATAAAACAGGCATAAGATCTCCTTGATCTCTACAAGTGGATCCTCTGAATCCCTAGTTCTCTTTCTCTGAATTCTCCGAAGTTTTAGATAACCATTTCATCATTATTCCTCAAATTACAATTAATTTAGATTTCACCTTATTCCAGTTCTAATTCTACTTAATTCTACTTAATTTTATATTACGTACAAGTTTCAGTCCCTTGGGATTCGACCTTGGTCTTACCGAGTTTATTACTACATCACAACCCTGCACTTGGGGAGTGAACATATAGTTCATAAATATAACAAATAAAATAGTACAAAACATTGAATTTAAAAATGTATGTACATGATGTATAAATGCGCTAAATTGGGTGATCACACATATGCTTACGTTGGAGATCATCAACCTAGATCCACCCGTTGGGTAGGCTTCCATCTTTTGGTAGGCATGGGCATGGCCCGCATCTGGTAATGCTCCGCCAGAATTGATATCTTTTTTCCATGGAGAGCCTCTAGGATCGACTATGCGATATGCGATATGCGAACGTGATAGATGATGTATGATTTCACCATTTTATAAACACTTGTGTTAATTTAGATTGTAAGCATGTGATTCCATCAATTTTCTAAAAATTAAATGTGAGAACATAAATTAGAATGTGATACAATTTCATGAGTCAACATCAGTTATATCAAAACATCAATCAATCAATTACACAAGTAATTCCATTTTAATTTCTATGAACATGATGCAGGTTGGGTTACTCACCTGAGTCTAGTAGTGAAGAATTCATAAGATGATTTGATGGATTTGAATTTGAAAATCCTAACAATCACACAAATATATTATTGTTTGATCCAATTACATCACTATTGGATCTCACGTTTGATTCAACACCTTAAGTGGTCAACCACTATGCAGTAACCTTCAACAATCACTTAATTGGAGTTTACATGCATGATATATTCATTTGATTCGATTATCAAAGTTCAGATTCTGTACAGACACTTGTCAATTGATATAGTCGATCGATCGACATCGATCGAGGATACCTCGATTGATCGAATTTTAAATTGATGGAATTTCGTTTAGGCATATAAGTCACTGGACAAAATTCAACACCTTCGATTGATCGATGATATGCAAATAAGCTCGAAATTTTAGGGATTTACTTTAATTTATGGTCTAAGGTTCATTTTAACCATAATGGACAAATCTATTCTCATTATTGAACCCTCATTGGCTAATAATCAAAGAGGCCCATAAATTTTTAATATAAACCATTTACATGCTTATTTACATCTTGATTCTAAAATTGAATGGCAAATTATTGATCAAGGTGACCCACTGGATGATTGGATTATTTAGATTCTTCAATTCATGACATATTTTACCTCTACACATTGGATGAATGATGTGTATCTAACCACACATACACCGATGACCCATCTCGACCTTCTATGCCAAGTGATACCAATACTTTCGCAGAAAATTTGAACTTTTCTTATTAAATACTTTCAGATCTAATAATACAATAATTATATAGTTGATCTAACCCATTTATTGCATTGTCCAAATAATTAAATATTAATTTTATGAAAATTGATAGTAACTAATCTATCTTACAAATATAAATCTATCATCATTCATAGAGAGAAATTCTTTGAATCGAAGCTAGACTATTTGCAGAAAGAATTAATCATCTCCATTCAAGCATATACGATGGTCGAAGGACTAATCCAAACAATTCATTACACCCAGTGCTTGAAATATCGGCCTCGTGATACGGATATAAGTTATCACATGGGATATATTGGTTGTATTGCATAATGTATCATTGTTGTTGAAAATATTGGAAAATTGGTCTAATTTTCAATGAAACTTCAATGATTGTTAAAAAAGACATTAATACACAATTATAAATCAAAACATTACAAAAAATAAATGCATATAATAGGTTTTCTTTGTATGGGGTTCTAATTTATGCGATGTGTAACTGAATTGATGAAAATATATTCAAAGTTTATTCATATAATTTATAGATGTAAGAAGACATGTGGAAACACAAGCAATACATTCAAAAGTAAAAGAAGAAACTAGATCAGGTTTTATACATGTTTGATTTTATGTTTAGACACAAATTTTGCAACTGATTTGTGAGAAATTGAAATTTTTTATTTTTTTCAGTTTTTTGCAACCCGACCTGTATTCAACAAATCTCAAAATCGTAACTCCCAATCAATGATTTTTCATGCAAAACATGAAAAATTATGGATTTGTAACAATTTGACAACGACTTAACAAGATTTGCTAAAAAAATGAACGAAAATTGAAAATGCTCACCGCAAAAAAAAAAATGTGGGACATATCCCACTACTTGTGCGTTCTGTATCGCATATGTTGGATATAAGATATATCGTGGGATATATCGGCTGATATCATCGATATTTAAAACACTGATCACACCCATCTATCTATATATTACATTAAAATTATAATGGTACCAACTTTAAATTACTCTCCTACCAATCTTCTCTCTTTTTCAATTGTATTGGTTAATATTTGAGTTTGAGTACAACTCTTATTACGACGACTTCCCTCAAAGAAAAGGCAGGTTAGGAGGTTGAGAGATATGGGAAGAGAGTTGGAGAGATAAAAGGGAGACAGATTAACGATAGAGATAAGATATGAGCTTAGGATTAGATAAAAGGTTAGGTATTATGTTTGGATAAAAGAGAGAAATGAAATATGAAACCTCCCTCTCAAATTCATTTTTTTCTTTCATAGACATTACATCACTTATGTCTCGAATTGTTCTGATTTCTAGGCTCGTGGTCAAAATTTTGAGGCGCACCTAAATGAATCGGATCTGATGCATGTTCCGCAAAGATAGTTAAGTTTGGAAAGTTAGGGCTCCATATCCCTACGCTAGACAGGCCAGCCCATAGGGCAGTTCAGAGTTCAAGAGTCGTGATTCTTCGACCGTGTGTACAAGGGGAACGGATTATGTTAGACCACGGATGTGGCTTTGAGGTGGGTGGGACCCTTGACTTTGAAGTCCACTATGATGAATCTGATTGCATCCACACCGTCCATCCATATTGAAAGCTCATTTTAAGGCATGGTTCAAAAAATGAAGCAGTTCCAAATCCCAGATGGACCATAGTACAAGAAATAGTCATGATCAACCATTAAAATTACTTCTCGTGGGCAACAAAAGCTTTGGATCAAGATACTACGTGTTCTTTTCATATAGTCCTATATGTTTGTGACCTTATCAACAGGTTGGATGGCAAATAAACATTCCCGTGGAATCCGGGAAGTTTTTAATGGTGGGAATTCAATCAAGGCTGTTTCATGTGGTGTTGTCCACCTAAGATTAGAGTCAGCCTCATTTTTGGGATCATGCTGAGCTTTCAAAATGGTTGGACGGTGTGGATTTGAGGCACTGTCAGGCCCACAGTCAGGGGTCCCGCTAGCCTTGGTGGATGCGGGGTCTCACCTAATCGGCTCCTGTGTATGACATAGTTGTATAACAATTCAGACCACCCAAGTTACTAATGCAATCCTGGATGGTTAATATTTGATGGCTATTAATTGGATGGTTAATATTTCCTGATCAGCTTCATTTTTTCGACCATGTTTTAAAATGAGCTTTCAAAATGGATGGACAGCGTGGATGTAAGACACATGCATCACAGTGGGCCCCACAGTCAGGGATCCAACGAAGCGCATCCACTTAACGGTGCTTTCAGTTGGACCGTAATGTTCTACAGCACTTATGTTAGCGGGTGCGTAAAATGCGGAAATCTGTAGGGCCTACCATATTGTTTATGTAAAATCCAATCCGTTCAATAAGGTTTATCCTTGATGTGAAGTCCTGAGGTAAAAAATCAGTTGGATCTACAACTTGGGTAGGGGACACAATGGGATGCTGAACACAAGATTGAGAGTGGGGCCAGTATGGTATTGGTGTATACTTTAGTCAAACAAGTTAATCACGTGTAACACACCAGGATGAAGATAAATATACAGAACCTAGCCTGATAAAAAAGCTCATGCACGCCACACCGTGAGAAATTAGTACTAATCGTGGACGCAGTTTTACATTGGTCCAGTTGGTGTGGCTCAAACGAGATTTTAATTAGACTCACTTTTGTGTTTACGGTGAAAATAACATTTCTCACCAGATGGACGGAATAGATTTTACATATGCAACATTGTGGACCTCACAGACCTTTAGCGTCTTAAACGTGATAATTGAGTCCTTTTCGGTTTTTACGTGTGCGCCTCTTTTATTGCATTATTTCCTACCTTTACAACTAAGAAATGCACTACCTGTCCCCTCTCAAGTCGAGGTCGTCCCCATTTAAGCCAAAAAGGTTGGGAGTAGGTGCGGGCCGCCGGGACTAATCGACGAAGGGACGGGATTAGATACTGACAGGTTGAGCAGCGAGATTCGCTACTGAAGTGACGTCACTAAGTGATGTGGGACCCACCATTATATATGTGTTATATCCGCACCATCCATCCATTTGGAGAGTTCATTTTAAGGAATAAGACAAAGAATGAGTCAGATCCAAATCTAGAGTGGGCCCCACCATAGAAAACAGTGGGAAGAGTGACTCCCACCGTTGAAACCTTCGTAAGGTCTACTGTGATGTTTATCTGAGATCCAACATGTTTATAAGTTAAATGCAGACATTAAAAAATGGAAAACACAAATTTAAGCTTGATTGAAAACTTTTGTGGCCCTTAGAAATTTTTAATGGTGAGCGTCACTCTCTCCAATGTTTTTTGTGGCGAGGTCCACTCAAGCTTTTGAATTGACTCATTCTTTGGCTCATGCCCTAAATTGATATCTCCAAATGGATGGACAGTGTGGATACAACACATACATCATGTTGGGTCCCACAAAACTTGGTGACATCAGTTTAGCAGTGAGTTTCGCTACTCAACTTGTCAGTAGCTTCGAAGGCGCTGTGGGCTTAGATGCTGGTATTCTATATCCATTATGTTCATCCATATGTTCATCCTTTTTTTCAAATTATTTTAGGGTACCAAGGTGACGCGGGGAAGTACGTGATGAGGTTGATCACAATCTACCTTAGGGATAACTACTCTGAATCTAGATAATTTCTTTGGACTCTTTATAGAGATTCCTCAAATACATGAGGGATGAAAACATAAATAATTTCTAATAATTCAAGATAAATTAACTGATGATATAAAAAAATTACAATTCTTTAAGTATTGAAATCAAACTTAGTGTGAAATTTTAGAATCAAACTCCAATTCAAACTCTCTAAAAATGTAACTTATTATGTATAAATGGTCATAATTCCTACGGAAAAAAAATAATAAGTGTCTAATTTGGCTAACCACACTATTTTCCTAATTCTTCTAAGCCCTTTAATATTGGGCACGACTCCTAAAACTCAAAGGATCAAGAGTTATCATCGAATTGAAACTTACTATTTATAGTAAAAACAGAATTAAAAAGGACTTTCGATTGTCGATTTGATGGAATCTTGCAAATTCGGCATGGATAACCCAATATAGCGGGGTTAGTTGGCTAAAGTAGCTTCTCCTACCCCAAAATCATATACGATATGTCAAAAAACTCATTCCAGTGTGCAAGATATGACTGTTTTGAGGTTCAAACGGTCCTTAATCACTTCTGCCTTCGATTGGGTCTTCTTTGGTCCATCTTGGCCATAAAAGTGTCAGCGAGCCACTCTACATAAATCCGTCATACTTTAAAAGACTTCGTCCTCGAGTTCTCGTTCTTCTTCATGATACTCGGTCAAGTCTACGATTTTGAACGTATGCGAGATCTCTGTGTCATTTGGAGGATCAACAACGTAAGTGTTGTCATTGATCTTTCAGAGGATATGTACCAGTCCAATATTCTTTTTCTTCAACTTGTTGTAAGTCCCAATTGGAAATCTCTACTTGCGTAGATGGACCATAACATGGTTGCCCACCTCGAATACCTTTTATAACTGATGTTTGTTGGCTTGTTCCTTGTTCTTGTCATTCAAGGCATGCAACATGGCTTGCACATCCACATGACTGCTCACGATTCGGTTTGTCATATGTTCTTCTGCAATGTTCATGCCCGGGAGCTTAGGCAAATGGACCAAATCAAGTGTGTTGTGGCACTCAACCATAAACAATTTGAAACAAGGACTTCACTATCGAGTGGTTTACCATGTTGTTGAATGTAAACTCTGCTTGAGATAAGACCATATCTTATTGCTTCATTTTATCACATGAAATACACCGAAGGAGGTTTCCCAACATTCGATTCATAACTTCATTTTGCCCATCGGTCTGTGGGTGGTAGGTACTATTGAACTGAAGTTGTGTACCAAACCGATTCTACAAAGTTCGCCAGAAAATGGCTAATAAACTTCGTGTCACAATTAGAAGTAATGATCTTGGGAACCCCGTGTCGCTGCACTACCTCTCTGAAGAATAGATTAGCCACATGTGTTGCATTGAGGGTCTTCTTATATGAGATAAAGTGTATCATCTTTAGAAACGATTGACCACCACGAACATCGAATCCATATTGCGCTGTGTTCGTGGGAGACCAAGCACGATCGACCATGAGTTATAGGTGCTCACTGGTCACTACAGGGAGGTTTGTGGCCCCAGCGTATGCCGACAGCTCGACCACGGTGTCCCATACCACCATGCCCGGCTCATGAGTCTTTATGGATCAAGGTACCATGGTTAATAGGGTTTACAATGGTAAGTTCAGTACCCTAGGTTTAAGCAGTTATGACTCATAAAGGTGAACATACAATGGCCAGTCAGGTTACTTGACGGGCTCGACTACTACGAGCGCATCTCAAGCTGAGCGACATGAAGTGCATAAAACACTCCGCGTGGCCTAACCACTGCCGCCAACTCCAAAACACGACTCGCGTTCATCGACGCGTTGTTCGTGGCAAAGATAAGCCAACCACGAATTTACTCGGTTACCGACTGCCTGGACTAGGTATAGTCCCAAACATTTATGAATCCACATCAGCCATCATATAAGAGTAATGAAAATGAAATACAACAATGTGAGCATGTTAACACATGTTATAACATACAACTTAAGTAAATCATCTAACACATGCATTTCATACATATAATGAAATCATGCATATAGCCAACATGTAGGAAATCATTTACATCAGCATATTATTTGAGGATTCAATCTCAAACTAATTCATAACACAATTTAATTCAATACATACTAATACAAACATTTATACAAACACTCAGTCTACACACTTAAGTCTACATATGGTATGTCGACTCAAAGTGCGCATTTGAGCGAATCTCTTCGCCAAACTGATTATGCACGCATTCCTAATATCGTGATGCGACAAAGAGCCATGTCAATCATATCAGCAAAATATGGATGAAAATATTATTTCCTACAAATGACTAAAATGCCCTAAATCTCATATTTTTCGTCTGCTTACGAAACAGGAAACGGACAGCATGTTATACATGTCAAACGGCGTTGCCGTCGATAATCTACTATTAAACGACATTGAAAGCGTTGAAATCAGCCAATCAAAGCGTCTAGAATCCGCACCTTTTATCCTAGAAGTGTATTGATTCGAACGGAGCGTATACGCTTCGTTTACGGCGAACAGGCAACCTATTTCATAAGATATATAAGCTACCATGCTAAGGAACCGACGGAACTTTAAATCAGCAAGTGTTCGGGGTCTTTTCTTACCTAGAAATGCGGCGAAATCGCCGGGAAAGTGATTGAGGTGCGTTGCTTAAGCACGTGCAACAGGTAGTGCAAGTAGCAGGAAGTTCTCTCCCACTCTCTCTCACAATCTCTCACCTTTTCTCTCACACCAGCTAGGGTTTCTAGCAAATTCTGATGGGTGAGAGAAGTGAGGGTTTAAGATCCTTTTATAACCTAAAACATGCCCAAAACAGGCTTGGGAACAATGTTTACTTGATGCCTAACCAAATCGGGGCTGTTTCGGTCCAAAAAGATATTTCGGGAGGTCCCCTGGCTGAACGCGATCGGACTTAAGCTCATGCACGTCGGATGTCGTTCACATCCCATTTTCAGACCAGTGGCGGTCCAGTTTCAGTTCAGCGGTCATCGCACGTAAATCAGGTCTACAAGTCTCATGATATGAAAGAGAAATTTTTCCTGATCCGAGGGTGTAATTTGGCTGAATTCTGACGGTCAGAACGCTTAATAATAACGCGTCAAGTTGTGTGCCAGATTTGAATTTTAAATTCCAAATCTAATCTTATTTTCACTCTCTTCACTCCAGGCTCAATGAAATAGCCTCTGAATGTCGGTTGGACTTGATTTTCAAAATGATTGTCAAGTCCAGTTAAGCGGTTATAACGGTCTAAGATTGTAGGTATCGGAGTTTTGACGCGCGGTGTAGATCCAATACAAAGTTTCAAAGAGGTCCTGAGAACAAACCGGTTTAGAGTTTGATCCGAGGTTTTAGAGTATTATAGCGTCATTGGTTCTACTCGCTTTGGATCTTGTAGAACGTATTTAAAGTGATCAGGGACTATTTCCCAACTGCTCTAGCGTTGCGCTAGCTAACTTACACTTATTTTCCAAAGGAATTAATCCTATGCGATTTCTGGTCGAGTTGGTACTCGAGTCAAATTACGGATTTTTCCAGGGCGTTACAATCTACCCTCCTTAACAAAAAATTTCATCCTCGAAATTTGTACCTTTTCGTACTCCTCGAGAAGATATGGGTAGTTCTTTCTGATCTCGGCTTCTGTCTCCTAGGTAGCCTCTTCTTCAAAGTGATGCGTCCACAATACCTTCACAAAGAGAATCACCTTGCTACGTAGTACCTGCTCCTTTCTGTCTAGGATACGCGTCGGTCGCAGGATATATATAACATCCTCTCCTAACTACACCTGCTCCCATCTGATGATATGGGAAGGATCAAAAACATATTTCTTCAACATAAAAACATGAAATACGTTGTGAACGCTCGTGAGAGGTGTGAGTAAAGCCAAACGGTATGCCACTGCTCCCACACGATCGAGGATCTGGAATGGATCAAGGTGTCAGCTTACCCTTCTTCCCGAACCGAATGACTCCCTTCATAGGGGAAACTCACAAAAATACATGATCCCCAACCGTGAACTCTAGCGGCCGCCGTCTCGTATCGGCATAACTCTTCTGTCTGCTTTGCGCTGTGAGAAGCCGACGTCTAATAATATCAATCTTCTCCGATGTCGCCTGCACTAACTCTGGGCCAATCAATCTGCGCTCATCGACCTCTGCCTAGCAATGCAGTGCTCGACAAGGTTGCCCATACAACGCCTCGTAAGGTGTCATACCGATACTCGCTTGGAAACTGTTGTTGTACGCAAACTTCGCATATGCAAGACAGTCATCCCAACTGTCCTTGAAGTCCAATGCCCAAGCTCGCAACATGTCCTCTAAGATCTGGTTCACCCGCTCTGTCTGTCCGTCTGTCTGTGGGTGGAAGGCAGTACTGAACTTCAACTTCACACCCATAGCCTCCTGAATGTGAGTCTAGAAAATAAAAGTGAACCGCGCCTCTGTCCGACATGATCTCCAACGGAACTCCATGCAGACGCACGATCTCTCTGATATATAGTCTAGTCAGCTCGTCTGCAGAGTTCGTAACTCTGATCGGTAGGAAGTGCGTCGACTTTGTCAGATGGTCGACGATCACCCATATGGAATCATGTCCCTTCCTCGTCTTCGGCAGCCCTGAAACAAAATCCATGGAAATGAAGTCCCACTTCCACTCTGCGATCGGCATAGGCTGAAGAAGTTCAGGTGGTCGGCAATGCTCTGCCTTTACCTGCTGGCAAGTAAGACAACGGGACACGAACTCTGCTATGTGGGTCTTCATACCTTCCCACCAATAGATCCTCCTCACGTCGCGATACATCTTCGTACTGCCTGAATGCATCGCGAGTCTGGTACAATGCGCAGCCTCGAGAATCTCTCGTCTCAAGTCAGGGATATCTGGGACGCATAGGCGGCCACGATAACGTAAGCCCCCATCCGTGCCAACTCGCCACTCGACGTCTGCATCATCACTGGCCTGCTCTCGAAGCTCAGTCAGACGCGCTCCCTCTGCGCCTTGATGACCCGGTCATCGATCTGATATCGCACCTGCACATGTGCGATGAACTCATATAGCTCCTCTACAATGAGTTTCTGCTCAAAGTCTCGTAAAAACTCAACCATATCCCACTCAGCAACCATCAGCGGAGCCGCAAACTCTATCGCCTTCTTGCGGCTCAACGCGTCAGCCACAAGGTTCGCCTTCCCAGGATGGTAAGAGACTTCGAACTTGAAGTCCTTCAAAGTCTCTATCCATCGCCGCTGCCTCATATTCAAGTCTCGCTGCGTGAATATGTACTTGAGGCTCTTGTGGTAGCAAAAGAGCTCGAACTCCTCTCCATAGAGGTAATGTCTCCAGAGCCTCAGTGCGAATATGACGGCTGCCAACTCCAGGTCGTGTGTAGGGTAATTCTCCTTGTGCTTCCTCAATTGTCTCGAGGCATACGAAATTACCCTGTCCTTCTACATAAGGACACAACCCAAACCAACGATAGACGCGTCAGTGTATATCGTATATCTAACCCCTTGCTCTGACAATACTAGCACAGCGGCTGACGTAAGTCTGTCATTCAGCTCCTGAAAAGCTGACTCCGCCTTGTCATTCCAGGCGAACTTCACGTCCTTCCGTGTCAACTGAGATAAAGGTCTCACGATCTTCGAGAAATCCCGAATGAAGCGTCGATAATAGCCGGCGAGACCCAAGAAACTCCTCACCTCAGTGACAGAACCAGGCTGCTCCCAGTCCTGAACTGCAGCTACCTTCGCTAGGTCAACTATCATCCCATCTTTGGACACCACATGTCTCAGGAACTTCACTTCCTTCTTCCAGAAATCGCACTTCTTGTACTGTGCGAACAACTGATGCTGTCTCAAAGTATCCAGGACCAAGCGCAAGTGCTCCTCATGCTCCTCTCGACTCATGGAATATACCAAAATGTCGTCAATGAACACCACGACGAATCGATAGAGGAAAGGCCGAAATACCCTGTTCATCAGATCCATGAACACGGTACTTGTTCTTCACCGTGATCTGTTTCAGTCTGCGATAATCAATACACAATCGCATCGAACCATCCTTCTTCCTTACAAACAGGACTGGTGCTCCCCAAGGAGACACACTGGGTTGAATAAGGCCAAGCTCCAATAGACCATCAATCTGCGTCCTCAACTCCTCCATCTCACACGGTGCCATGCGATACGTCTGCAGTGAGACGGGCGCGGAACCAGGCACCAAATCGATAGTGAAATCAATCTCTCGTCGAGGCGGCAAACCAGGGATCTTCATGAACAGATCCCCAAAATCATAAACGACTGGCGTATGCTCAAGCATCGGGGCATCAGCGTCCTGAAGTAAAGAAGCGTAGCTAAGTATGCGGAAGAGGAGATTTACCTGAACTGAAAATGTAAAAGGCGTGCCCTCTTGCTCGTACACTGTCACCATACAAGTCTCGCAGTCAATCTCGGCCCTCCCAGCAGTCAACCAGTCCATGCCAAGAATGACGTCGAGATAAATAAGAGAGGAGTCGACGATAAGATCAAGAGCCATCGTCCTGCCTCCCAGATCCACCAAGCAACCCTCACACATCAGGGTGACATCAGAAAAATCCCCATGAGCTGAAAGGACTCGCACTCCATCCATACGAATGGTCGGCAGTCCAAGATGCCTGACTATGGAATGCGATATCAAAGAAAGTGTGGATCTAGTATCCACCATCACGAGAATACGAATACCTCCGATGTGGGCTGTGACATCAAAGGCCGAATGCTGAGAAGTCTCTGTCTAGGCTACCTCAGCTGTCAAGGTATACACCCGCGCCTGCTGTGGCCGGTTTGGCCGCTGTACCATGGGCCGTAGAGGTGGCCTGAACTGAGATACGGGAGGTCTGAAAGAAGGGTGCGCAGGAGCCAACCGTAAAGGCAGTGTTATTATAGCCTGTGGGCGTGTACGGTCGATCTTCTGCGGCGACGAGAACCCACTATCCCGCATCCGAGCGAAACAACTCTGTGCTAAATGGCTCGATCTCCCACAATAGGTACATGATAAATCGGGGCGCCGCATCAGGGGTACCGGCGCTGTAGCCCTAGGAGGAGGGTCGACGTGAGGCCTCTTACCCGCAAAGGGCCTGTCCTGCAACTCTGGTCGTGGCCTAGGAGCAATAGGGCCACGAGATCGCGTAAGTCGATACACATCCTGTTCTGCCCGCATGGACATGTGAATCAGCTCTGCGTAGGAGGGAATGCTCACACAACACATCTTCAACCGAATATCTGGTCGCAAACCCTCAAAAAAGCACCGTATGCACATCTGCTCATCTGCCAGTATAGTCAGGACGTATCTGCCCAACTCAGTGAACCGATGCTCATACTCAGTCACCGTTATGCCTCCTTGTCTGAGGCGTAGAAACTCGTTCTCCCGGTCATGCCTATATGTCTGGGGATAGTATTTCTCGTGGAAGTGGAACTCGAACGCTGCCCAGGTCCAGATGTAATCAGCGGTAACGGTCCGCAACACATTGTCCCACCATAAGCTGGCCTCCCGCTCGAATAAGAACGTAGCCAGCTCAACTTGCTCGGACTCTGAGCAATGCAGCATCCGTAATACATTCGACACACGGTTGAGCCAATACTCGGCCTTTTCGGGTTTATGAGAACTCGTAAAAGTAGGAGGCCACAAGCGTTGGAATCGCTCGAGTAGGCCCTGTGTATCTGCAGCAGTCCCCATAGGATAAGCAGGCGGTGCAGGACGAGCAATGCCCTCATCCCGAGCATAAGTACCAGCATCCTCAGCTGGATGCACAGGTGGTGCAGGTGGAGTCACACTCCCACCCTTGGCTAGAGCCCCCACTATAGTAGTCAGGAGCTGCTGCTGCTGCTGCATCATGGCCATCATCTGCTCAAATCTATCTAGAGGTGGAGCAGGCTATGGCATGTACTGTGTCGAAGAAGACGCATGGTACTGCTCCCTGACGGGTGGTGTGAAAGGCGGTGGTCCAACTGCAGGACCAGTAGGAGGCTGAGACTCACGTGCTGTCTCAGGAATCGGGCCCATAGTAGGGTTCGTATGAGCATCAGACCGGAGGGGAACCTGATCCATAGGCTCACCCAATGTAAGCCGAGCTGTGCTCCGTGTAGCCTTAGGCGGCATTCCCTATATTCAAAATAGGGCGCAACCTTGTCAGTCTCAATAGCACAAACACACCGCAATCATTCACATAAAGAGTCAAAGGCATTCATGCATTTCATTTAATCAAAATTATCACAATACAAGGGATATCTTCTTACAGGCATCATGACAAGAAGTACATGGGAACTAAAACAGTTAAAGCTACAACAGCAACATAAGTAAACTACTAGCCTTAACAGGCTTACATAACATAAAGCAGGAAACGACTAACTACTACCAACAACATCTAAAATCTCATCACTAGTCTGAGTCGGGCGATGGAGGAGGAGCACCCTTATCCTGCAAGCAGCACAGGATCGCCTTCAAGGTGCGAGTCACCTTACCGAATTTTCTCTTCATAACGGCCTTGGTATCCTCGACCTCTGCCCGAAGTTCCTGAACTTCCTTTTGCAAGGTGACCTGGCTCTCCTCAATTCGGACAATGTGAGCATCACTAGTAGCCTGAGTAGAAGGAGGAGGGCTCTCATCAGTATCCTGAGTCTCCTCATCTTCCTCTTCCTGGGCTTCTTCCTCTACTTTCGCTCCAGGTTCTCCTTTACTTGGATACTCTTCGTCATCAAAATCGCCCTCGCTATCCTCATCAAGCTGAGTCTCACGATACTGAGACCCGATCTTCATCTTGACCATGGTAGACTCATCAATGCAGTGAATCGGAACTGGCAACTCCGGCTCAAGCCTGTAAGCAAACTCAAGCGCGATCTTGCATATAAGCCGGCCAAAAGGAAGCGACTCAGACGTTCTTCTTGATTTCGCTATGAGGATAATTTGTCACAACACGAAAGTGGCCATACACACATTTTCTCCCTGGGCCACCTGATACAAGAAATTAACTATAAGGCGCGTATATTCAATGCGATTTGTCGACCTGGAATACACGTTAAACGTGCAAATGTGGTGCAACAGACGCAAATCATCAGACATATGAGACGCCTTGAGGCTATTGTTAGGCTGCCATGGAACCAGACTACCGCATAGGAACCTGGTACGGTGATCTCGCTCACGCCTACTCCTCAAATTCTTTGCACTGGGATGAACATCACCAAGGGGTACGTTCAGAAGTCGCGTTATCAACCGAACATCGATCGTAGCCATCCGGTCTCTACCAAAGGGAATCTTGAACTGCAATGGCTCCAATGTAGGATTCTGGATACGAGTGTAGAAGGCACGAACGGTGCTCACATTAGCACGAGAACGGGCTTCAAAGAGCGGACCCCAATGTGCAGCTTCAATGTGCTCAAACAATAGGAATTCGTCGAAGAGTCGCCCTTCCACGTCCGCCTCAAACAACACCTTACGGTCAGTATAATCGCCGTGAGGCATCTCTGCTAACAGCACTCGCCCAATTTGAGCATGGGGATCCAAATCCCGCTTTGTATGAAACTCTCGGGCTGTGCTTGGACTTGCAGCGGCGTTTGAGCTAGCGGCGCCACCCCTCGATCTTCGTGATTGTGCCGGGCGACTAGGCCCAGCCTCATTCGCTGCGGTCTTTCTTTTTTCCATCAAAGAGAGGATGGTGGAGAAAGAGAAAAAACCCAAAATGGCTTCAACAAAAGCCATGAAAAATGTGGAAAATGGTGGAGAAAGAGAAAAAACCCAAAATGGCTTCACCTTACCGAATTTCCTCTTCATAACGGCCCAAGTGGACAGAAGGAAATCTTAGCGTTGTTGAGGGATAAATCAAGCTTTCAAGAGCTGGAATCTCAAAGGAAAAAGGGAAAGCTAAAATGGTTTAGAACTCCACACGATTTTAGCTCGTTTTGGGGGTTGTAGGAGCTCCAAACGACGAGTTTTGAAAGAGGAGGAGTTTTAAACAGTAATGGAGGGATGGAATGGGCTTGGTTTCAGTAGGACATGGGATTGGGAGAGATTTGGAGCAGCGATTTGAGATGGGCAGCAAGAAAAACGTGAAAGGGAGGGCGTTGGGGCATTTTTTGTGAAGGAGGTACCCTTTTTAGGGGTTTTTGACGGACGAGCACTGTATGGGAGGGATGCCCGACCCCAAAAACCACATGCGCCATACTTTCAGCCCACGTGAAGCCCACTGATCGGCAATGCATCGCCGGCCGGTCACCAATCCGGCCAGTGGGACTACATGGGTTGGGTCCCCCCTACCCTAGGGACCCTAAATATGTATGGGCCCCACCTTAGTTCATTGTAAATTGGCCTAGGGAGGCCCAAAACTTGATTCGGGGCGTTCTAGGGCCAATCTGTAAACCTTAATATATTCCCCTATCATGTAATATATGATTTTTGGGTAGGAGGAGCTAATCCATCCATATAGCCCATTATTTACTAAATATTGCAAAGTTAGAATGGCCAAAAGGCCAGTTTTCATGAAATTTTTACTATTCACTGTAAAATTTTGTCGAAGTATGATTTTATGTTATTTTCACATTATAATCTATGTCTAACATGAAAATAATGAGAAAGAATTGAAGAATGGGGTGGTGAGAGGAAGAATTTTGAAGAAATTAGGTGAAACGGGGTTTTTAAGCCCTAGCGATTGAATGTAAGGGTTGCGGTTGCCCCACAGCCCAAGGATTCACATTTTCAGGTTTGAAATCTTTCAAAGAACGTCTCAAACCCGCCTACTTACCACCAAGGAGCTACTTAGGTTGCTTCGCGCGACCCTAGATGCGTTACGGACTCGATCAAGCGATCGATATGAGTAGACTTCACCTATTGGCGAAACTACGATCCTATAAGTGTTTCTAGACCTTTCTCGCACCCACCTAAGTCAAAGGAAGCGACAGCGTACATCGTGTGACCATAACCCAGGCCCGGTATAATCTCATTCATGCTCTAATACCAACTTGTAACACCCTGAAAATCGGGGAGTCGTGTATAAACCCGACTCCCGAGTTTCAGACCGTTACTTATGCAACAAAAATGATTATGATTCAATGTTGTCTGAGTTAAAGCATTCACATGAGTAAAAGTATACCAAAACTGCAATTCATACTCCAGATTCAGTGATAAAAGCAAGCGGAAGAATAAAGGATATACATATCACTGTATGGAAAACAAAATAGATCTTAACTGTCTCCAAAGTATGAATACATCTCTAAGTCTCATATACATGTAAATAAACAAAATCAAAATATCAAAAATAGTCCCACTGAGAAGTCCCGCCAATCCAGGCCACCTAAGAAAAGCCATCGTGATACTGCATATATGAGAACTCGTCCTGGTCCTCATCATAATCCGGCTGTCTCCTGAATCGCTGCCTCACCTGCGTCTAAGACAGGGTCTGGTGGGTGTTGCAAACACCATCCCGTAACATGGGAGTGAGTAGTTAACTCAGTGGAATAATAGAGCAAAGATTAACATGTTCTCAAATCAATCATGCGATAATAGTAAAGCAGTAAATCAAACATTCCTAATACTGTTGTTAATGCAATTTGACGTGACATGATGGATGCCCTCACCGATGATCTCCCTCATACGGCACCATCTTACGCCCGCGGCATGCTTTCTTCCCACAGTGCTCACATCTTCTAGGCACATGCAATGTGATGGTGATATGATTACCGAGTTATTATTAGTCCATTCATACAGCAGGATTGAGAAACTAAGATACTTCCCTTATATCAATCCCAATACAGATCCTGTCTAGGGTCGTCACTCATAGTAATCTCATACGATATATATTTTTGTAGGTCGCTGCAAGGGCTGCCAGGGCTGTTGCTCGCACTCGTTGCACCGCTCCCCCATCACCTTATCAATACAGGCCTACTGTACTCTCATTGCTATGGAAGGGTCGTCACCTCCCGTAGACTCAGAATACGCTCGCGGTCACTACAAAGGGCTCATCACTTGATCAGTATAGGCCGACAGCAAGAATATAGTGTCCCATACCACCATAATTTGCTCACGAGTCATAGGTGCTCACTGGTCACTACGGGAAGGTTTGTGGCCCCAGCGTAGGCCGACAGCTCGACTACAGTGTCCCATACCACCATGTCCGGCTCATGAGTCTTTATGGATCAAGGTACCATGGTTAATAGGGTTTACAATGGTAAGTTCAGTACCCTAGGTTCAAGCAGTTATGACTCATATAAGGTGAACATACAATGGCCAGTCAGGTTACTTGACGGGCTCGACTAGTACGAGCGCATCTCAAGCTGAGCGACATGAAGTGCATAAAACACTTCGCGTGGCCTAACCACTGCCGCCAACTCCAAAACACGACTCGCGTTCATCGACGCGTCGTTCGTGGCAAAGATAAGCTAACCACGAATTTACTCGGTTACCGACTGCCTGGACTAGGTATAGTCCCAAACATTTATGAATCCACATCAGCCATCATATAAGAGTAATGGAAATGAAATACAACAATGTGAGCATGTTAACACATGTTATAACATACAACTTAAGTAAATCATCTAACACATGCATTTCATACATATAATGAAATCATGCATATAGCCAACATGTAGGAAATCATTTACATCAGCATATTATTTGATGATTCAATCTCAAACTAATTCATAACACCATTTAATTCAATACATACTAATACAAACATTTATACAAACACTTAGTCTACACACTTAAGTCTACATATGGTATGTCGACTCAAAGTGCGCATTTGGGCAAATCTCTTCGCCAAACTGATTATGCACGCATTCCTAATATCCTGATGCGACAAAGATCCATGTCAATTATATCAGCAAAATATGGATGAAAACAGTATTTCCTACAAATGACTAAAATGCCCTAAATCTCATATTTTTCATCTGCTTACAAAACAGGAAACGGATAGCATGTTGTACATGTCAAACGGCGTTGCTGTCGATAATCTACTATTAAACAACATTGAAAGCGTTGAAATCAGCCAATCAAAGCGTCTAGAATCCACACATTTTATCCTAAAAGTGTATTGATTCGAACGGAGCATATACGATTCGTCTACGGCGAACAAGCAACCTATTTCACAAGATGTATAAGCTACCATGCTAAGGAACCGACGGAACCTTAAATCAGCAAGTGTTTGGGGTCTTTTCTTACCTAGAAATGCGGCGAAATCGCCGAAAAAGTGATTGAGGTGCGTTGCTTAAGCACGTGCAACAGGTAGTGCAAGCAGCAGAAAGTTCTCTCCCACTCTCTCTCACAATCTCTCACCTTTTCTCTCACACCAGCTAGGGTTTCTAGCAAATTCGGATGGATGAGAGAAGTGAGGGTTTAAGCCCCTTTTATAACCTAAAGCATGCCCAAAACAGGCTTAGGAACAATGTTTACTTGATGCCTAACCAAATCGGGGCTGTTTCGGTTCAAAAAGACATTTCAGGAGGTCCCCTGGCCGAACGCGATTGGACTTAAGCTCATGCACGTCGGATGTCGCTGACATCCCATTTTCAGACCAGTAGTGTTCGTAGATCGCACGTGGCGGTCCAGTTTTAGTTCAGCGGTTATCGCACGTAGATCAGGTCTACAAGTCTCATGATATGAAAGAGAAATTTTTTCTGATCCGAGGATATAATTTGGCTGAATTCTAATGGTCAGAATGCTTAATAATAACGCGCCAAGTCGTGTGCCAGATTTGAATTTCAAATTCTAAATCTAACTTTATTCTCACTCTCTTCACTCCAGGCTCAATGAAATAGCCTCTGAATGTCGGTTGGACTTGATTTTCTAAATGATTGTCAAGTCTAGCTAAGCGGTTATAACGGTCTAAGATTGTAGGTATCGGACTTTCCACGCGCGGTCTAGATCCAATACAAAGTTTCAAAGAGGTCCTGAGAACAAACCGGTTTAGAGTTTGATCCGAGGTTTTAGAGTATTATAGCGTCATTGGTTCTACTCGCTTTGGATCTTGTAGAACGTATTTAAAGTGATCAGGGACTATTTTTCAGCTACTCTAGCGTTGCGCTAGCTAACTTACACTTATTTTCCAAAGGAATTAATCCTACGCGATTTCTGGTCGAGTTGGTACTCGAGTCCAATTACGGATTTTTTCAGGGCGTTACAGGCCACCTTGGGAAAAAGCTGCTCATTATCAACAAATCGCTACATGCTCAACTATGAGGAACGTCCCTTATTTAAAGGAATAAAAGTTTCTTTCCTATGATTCTACTACTTTGTCTACTAGATACGCAACTTAAAGATCTACATGCTCAATTATCAAGCAAAAATCTATATGCCTGACTATCGAGCAAAAATTTACATGCCCGACTATCAACCAAAAATCTACATGTGTAACTACCATACAACTAATCACACATAAAGGCACAAATCTGAATAAACAAAAAGTATATTTTCATTAAAAGTGTACAAGGAAAATACAAAAAAAAGAGGGAGATCTATCCTTGGGGAGGTTCCTCGGTCTAGGGGGTAGCACCAACACCAGGGTCTTCGGGAGCGTCATCGTCCAAGCAACGTAGGTCCAGGTCGAGATATCTCTTTCGAACATCCTCCCAGCATCGTTAGAAGCCGAGGTTGAAAAGCTCCTCCAGCTTTGTCATGCGCTCCTCAGAAGCCTTAAATGCTTCCATGATTGTTGCTTCCCTCGTAGGAATAGAGGCCTTGACCTCCACCATCCAAGCCTCCACATAGGCGCTCGACCCTCTGCCTCACTAAGACGAGAGACTCCACTTCAACCACTTAGGCCGCCAGCTCGGCTTTCTCCCGTTGCTACGCAGCTAGCAAGGTAGTGTTAGTGGCGTTGTCCTCCTCGGCAAGCCTCAATGCCTCATGCAAGGCCTTGACCTCAGCATGGGCCGTAGCCCTGGCCTCCGCAGTTGCTGCCAACTCGCAGCCTTGGCTTAAAGCTCAACCCTAGCTGACTCGAGCCTCCGAGATACTGCTTCGAAGCGACCCCTCAACTCGAGGAAAGCATGACGAGTGGCAAGAACCCCGATGGCACTCTGCGAACAGAAAAAAGAATCAGCCAACAAAAGGGAAAAAAAAGAAGAAGAACACATATACAAAAGAGATCAATGTTATTACCTTGATCAACATCGATGCCACCCCGCCTAGCAGGGGTTCGGGATGTGGGGAGAGCATCAAGATGACCTCCTCCTTAGACACATGGTGGTGGTTCCAATTAGCCAAGACCACCATGTGACGAGGGAGGAGTGTGGGAACTGCTGACCTTGGCACCCTAACCCCCTCAGGAGCTTAACATCCGGAAGTGCTCCCCTCCCCTGTCTCCGACTCCACAGCTGCAGCAGCCTCTGCCCGTTCCTCCTCGGCGCGTGCCAGGGATGACTCAAGGTCGACAACCTCCCTCGAGGAAAAATGCGAAGGAGGAGTGCCCCAGACTGAACCATCCAAGGTAGCTCCCCAGAGCACCCCAATTTCTGCCTTTGTGACCACCCCGACTACCTTCACTTGTTCGGCTGGAGGAAGAACCTCGGGGGAAAGCTTCGACCTACTCGTGCTGATCTCCAAAGCCACGACCCCAGAAGTATGTCAACCTAAGGACGAGGGAGCATCCTTCCTAACAGCCCTCCTCTGCTGCTCTAGCTCCGCTGTGAAGGGGAGCTTCAGCCTCTTCGACTGTGGGTGATATGTTATCTCTACAAAAAGAATAAGCAAAATGGTCAGGGAATCGGCCGTGGGTGATATGTTATCTCTACAAAAAGAATAAGAAAAATGGTCAGGGAATAAAAAGAAATTAACAACTTTTAAGGATCCATTTAAACCAAATGTACCTGTCGACCCGGCCACTGATAAGCCGACCTGCTCCGAGAGAATCAGAGTGATTGACTTCCTCCAATCCCTCTAAGCCAAGGTGCACTCCCAGGCGATCCCGACTTGGTGGATTTAGATCATAGAGAGCTAGGGCTGATGCCAAGTAAGAGCTGCAAGAAGACATAACCTGGTTAGTCAAAAAAGCTTCAAAAAGTACAAAATAAACTACAAACAAATAGAAGCTACAACTCAAGTTCCAACCTGGGGTGGTAAACTTGGTGGGGATCCAAAACCACAACCTACCCAGCTCGGCCTCTAGAGATTCCCACTCTCCAGTAGCAAAGAACCAACTTTTCGTCTAGCTCTTATTGGAGGATGGATTATTGGTAATAAGGGTCTGACCCTTGCCTGACCATGAAGAAAAATAGTACGAGCCGAGAGAACCTAAACTACTCTTGGCTTGGTATAAATATAGAAGCTCCTCTACAATTAGATCGGCATGATCGAGTTGGTGCCCTAAAACCTAGCACTCGAAGATAGCTCGCCACATGTTAGGGTTAAGCTGTCCTAGAGTAAGCCATAGGCGGTGCACTACCTCCCTCAACACTTAGTGGAAAGGCAGTCGTAAGCCACAGGAAAAGAAAATAGGGTAAAGGGCTACCTCCTCTTCAGGAGGATTACCCAGAAGTTCCCTGATCTAGGGTAGCCGTAGCTCCATCGAGTCAGCGCTCTGGAACTTCGACCCGAGGGCAATTAGATCCCTCAATCGGAGCTTCAAACTGATGAGACCTAATGATGGGGTCGGTCCCTGAGAAGATGAAGAAGCTGCCTCCATTTGGGGTGGCAGAACTTCCTCATCCCGAGCTGCCATCGTTGGAGGTGGTCCGCTCGACGATGCGACTAGTCGGGAATTCACGCTATAGTGAATGGACTCCCCATGGAAGGCTCTTGACATAGAAATCCCCATGTAACCCTCTAAAGACATTGCAATAAGGAAAATAAGATGAATGATAAAAAAGAAAGAAGCACAAAAGAGAACATACAGGGAAATGCTAAGTGACTGGACGATCCACTCAGTGAACAAAGAAGGAGAAAAAGAGAAAGGAGGTCGGCACAACTCATACACCGCAGAACCATTGAGTGGCAGAATGAGGGGAAAACCCCTATTTATAAGAGAATTGGAAGAAGGACATTTAATGCTGGCACTACTTGTGAAGATTTGAAAAGACGCCTCGACGCACGATCTCCTCCATGTGGCAATACGGGGTTTGCTTAGGGTCCACATTAATGAAGCAAGGACATGTGTCCTCCTGCAAGTCGCTCAAAGGCGAAATGACACTCACCTCTCTGTGCACATCTTCTTGTATGAAACCACTGTCATAATATCCTCCTTGATTATCGTAGCATGCGCCGTTTCTTTTCAATCCCCCCATTAACTTCCAAGCGACAAAATCGAGGAACACTCATGTAACAAGCCAACCTCCTCCGATTAGAAGCTCAGAACTTCCCATCCACTCATCAGTTCAAATATGCTTACTTCCCAAGGTCATGAACATAGATCTGGGAAATAGGGGGCAACTATTATGAGTCAAATCGAGATGACGTGACGTATGGGATACGTGGCAAAAGGGCAATCATAACAGACTCTTTGAACTACCAAAAGGCTAGAGAAGATGAGCTGAGAAAGAAGACTCAATGACCAAGCTAAAAAAGTTAGACCGGTTTGGAAATAAGACTTTATCAACAGACTTACAAATCTCGACTATAAGTACCGACCTCAACCTCGGACAACGACATTAACCTTGAATGCCTACCTCAAGGTCGGAAGTTGACCTTGACCTCAAATGCTAACCTCAGGCTTAGAAACGAAACATCCAGAGAGAATCTCGCACCATATATCAGCGGGACTGCCTAGTGAGATCTCATCCAAAGTTCACGTCAATCGAGACATAATCAGAGAAATACTCGAGAACATATTCCAACTTCAATTCGGTCCCTCCAGCATATCTTAAATATCTACTCGAATAGGGAAGTCGACTAAGAGCACCTATAAATACATCATCATCTTCAAAAGGAAGGTATACACAACTATCCTAATTCTATTATGCTTATTGCGAGTCCATACACCTAACTTAGGCATCCAAGGGTCCTCAGCCATAGCCGGGGCTCTTAGTGTCTCCTTGTTCTCTATTAATTTGCAGGTACTTAGCGGCTCACAAGAGGTGGAACATGATCGACCGGATTTGAGCAACAACAGGAGCTACCATTGATTGGTCCCTCGAAAAAAATTTTATTTTTTCATTTGATGATGTTTAAACATGAAAGTTGGATATCCAAATTACTTTACATTCAAATCTTAACTTAAAAAACTAAACTGCCTATAATTCTTCCAAAACTGAATATGCTATCTAATTCTATATAATGAGATAACAGATGATAAATATAATAACTTCAAATTTTAAGTTGTATTAAATCGTATCAAAAGCTATGGATTGATAAATGGACTTACCTACCAAAACCCATCTCCAATCTTATTCAATTGTTGTGGCCCGTTTGCCATAAACCCTATGTAACAATGACGTGGTTCAATGAAAAAAAGAAAGTGAGGCAGGAGTGTCAGGTGCACACATGCTATAAATGTACTACATAGAAACTGTTCATTTAGCGGATCAAATGAACAGTACGCCATACTGTAAATCACACTTTTTTTGGACAATACCATCCTTTAATTGGTGGATTACAAACAGACACTAGACGGACCGAGAGAGGGCATTTGATGGGTACGGATTGTCAAGGCAAATCATCTTTCTACATGTGGGTCCTCATCTTACTTAATGGCTAGGTGTGTGGATCTCTGACTGTGGGGCCCACCTTGATGTTATGTGCCTTAGATCCACACCGTCATCAGTTTTGACAGCTCATATAGTGCATGATTAAAAAAAAAAAAAACCAAAGCAGATCCAAATCTCACGTGGACCACACCACGGGAAACAGATGATTAAAAAAAAAAAAAACAAAGCAGATCCAAATCTCAGGTGGACCACACCACGGGAAACAGATCCAACTTGTTGATAAGGTCACAAAGACACGGATGAAATGACCGTACAAATATCAGCTTGACCCAAAACTTTGTGGCCTACAAGAAGTTTTTAATGGTCAATCACCATTGCTTCCTGTAATGTGGTCCAACTGAGATTTGGATCTGCTTCATTTTTTTGGGACATGTTTTAAAATGAGCTTTCAAAACGGATGGACAGCGTGGATGTAAGGCACATGCATCACAGTGGGCTCCACAGTCAGGGATCCACCGAAGCGGCATCCACTTAACGGTGCTTTCAGTTGGACCTTAATCTTGTACAACTCTTATGTTAGGCTTTGCGTAAAATGCAAGTCTGTAGGGCTACCATATTGTTTATGTAAAATCCAATCCGTTCTGTAGGGTTTATCCTTGATGTGAAGTCCTGAGGTAAAAAATCAGCTACATCTACAACTTAGGTGGGACACACAATGGGATGCTGAACATAAGGTGGAGAGTGGGGCTAGTATGGTGCATACTTTCGTCAAACAAGTTAATCGGTGTAACACACTGGACGAAGATAAATACAAAGAACCCAGCCTGATTAAAAGCTCATGCACGCCACACCGTGTGAAATTAGTGGTCCCGGAAGCAGTTTTACATTGGTCCCGTAAGTGTGGCTAATATGAGATTTAATTAAGCTTACTTTTGCATCTACGGTGAAAATAATATTTCTCATCAGATGGGTGGAATAGATTTTACGTATGCAACATTCTAGAACCCACAGACCTTTAGCGTCTAAAGCATGATAATTGAGTCGCTTTCACTTTGTACATGTGGGCCTCTATTATTGCATTATTGCCTTCCTTTACAGACAAGAAATGCAGGACGCGTCCCGTCTCCTCTCAAGTCAAGGTCGTCCCCATTCAAGTCGAAAAGGATGGCTGCGGACTAGGTGCGGTGCAGTACCAACCGTGGGCCTACCACGATGCAGGTATTCGGTGTACACAGTCGAGCCGAGCAGATCTTTGCCCAGCTTGTGCTCGGCTTGGACTGCTCGAGTCCCAACTCGTGCTCAGCTCGGCACGGCCTTCGAGCTCGGAGCAAAGTTTAAGCAGGGGCGATTGGATTGACAGAGAGGGAGGAAGAGAGGGAGGAAGATGGCCATGCGTCGATGCCGCCGTGTGGGTAAGGGAGGATGAGGGAGAGTCAAAGAGTAGAGAGAGAGAGAGAGGGAGGACTTTGCCGGCCGGACTGACAGAGAAGGAGGAAGAGAGGGATAGGGTACTCTAGCGTTGAAAAGCGGTGGGGGGCCGGGCAGGATGTTTTTTGAAAAGGGGTGGGATAGGGTTTTTTTTTTAAGGGTATATATACCCTGTACCGAGTCAAGTCAAGCCAAACCGAGTCGAGCCGAGTTTGAGCAGTATTCAAGTCGAGTCGAGATGGGGCAAGATCGAACTCAGCTCGAACTTGTTTCGAGCTCCAAAAATCAGCTCGAACTCGTTTTGATCCGAGTCGAACGAGTTGCCAAGCTTTTGGTGCTCGTGTACAGCTCTAGTATTCTATAGTCATTCCATCCATCCATTTTCTCATATTATGTTAGGGAATGAGAGAAAAATTAAGTAGATAAACATCTCAGGTGGACCATACATTGAAAACAATGGTGATTTAAAAACCTATTGTTGGCAACAAAAGCCTTGGATCAAGCCGATATTTGCTTTTTCCCTTAATCCAGGTTTATATAACCTTAGCAACAAGTTGGACGGCAAAGAAAATGTATAGAAACATTAAGGTGAACCCTAGGGAGTTTTTAATGGTGGATCGTTCAATCAGTACTTTTTCCTATGGTATGGTCCACCTTAGATTTGGATTTTCTTCATTTTCTGGGTTCATGCCATAAAATGATGTGGAAAAATGTATGTGCGACATGGATACAAAATACCTACATTAAGTTGGGCTCCATAAGGGCTGCACAGTCTTGGGTGAGGCCGGGCCGAACCTACTCCACTCCCGAAAATTGTGCGTTGGATTGGACCCCAATTTTCTGCAAAAGACATTCTCGGGAAGTTCCACCCAGCATCCTTGTGCGGGAACTTTCTTTAGCAGGAAATCCGCATTTGTCTAGGAATTATGTGGTCAATTTGACATTTACAGGGCCAATTGGGAATCAAATTGGCTAGTGTACCACACACCACCGACCTAGCTAGTGTGTATGTGTCGTGGGAAGACGAGCGGTAACACTCCTCAAGTTGCGCGATCTGTATGAACTATTTAAAGGATATCGAAGTTATATGGGGCCATGATGATGTATTTATTATATCCACACTCTTCACCATTTGGAGAGATTATATTAGAGCATGATTTAAAAAATGAGTCATATCCAAAGCTTAAGTGTACCACACCACAAACAGTAATGGGAGAATGATTCTCACCTATAAAATATTTGTAGGGCCCACCATAGTGTTTATTTTCCATCCAATTGGTTTGTAAGGTCATGCAAACATGGATGAAGAGGAACAACAAATATCATATTGATCCAAAACTTCTTTGACCCCAAAAGGCTTTCAATGGTAGATGTTCAATGCTCCGCTGCTTTTTGCAGTGTGGTCCACTTCATCTTTGGATCTATCTTAAAATGGACGGATGGTTTGGATATAGCATGTACCTAATGGTGGGACCCACAAAACTTAGTCGCGTCAACACACCAACCAATTCGGTGGTGTGTGGTACACCAGCCAATCCGCTTCCAAACGGTTGGCTCGCTGCCATGCCCAAGTCATCTCTCACATTGGGTGTCATTCTATGCTGAGTGTGGCATGTGAATCTCAATCACCAGGACTGATATTTTAGGCTTGATTGCATGGAACCAAGTCCATGTGGATTCGAACGAGTCAAGTATGAACTTGAACAAATTGGACTATAGCTCATGTGAACTTGTGATGAAGGAATTATTATTGCATTGATTTGTGCACTTTATTTGTTTATCACTTGACTTCATGTGCTATGCGGTCGGTTGAACCCTTGGAAGCTGAAGATAGAAGATAAGTGGAGGTGCAGCATTAAGGAGAAAAAAATAGGCATGTGAGGTGCATTGGTAACCTTAACCCTTTACCCTAAACAACTTAAACCTCTAGATAATCTTAACCCTAATAGATAAACATTTTATTGATTATCTCTTAAGTCATATGAGCCTTAATTGATCATCCTTAGAGTAGCTTTAGAGGTCCCGAGTTGCTGAAATCTGCACGATCTCACTGAAATCAGCTAAAACAGGATAGTATGTTGTGGCAATATATTAGATAATTTGGCTACAATTGAATGTTACATTCAGTTCCACTGAAGACCATGTTTGGTGCGACCAAAGACCACATTCGGTGTAACCTAAAGAGCCTAAGTTTGTTTGGCACTTCTTTGCCTAATTTGGTGCGATCGAACCTTAATTCGGTGCAACCAAAGACTAGTAATTTCTATCCGTTTTATGAATGTTGGAACTCGATTCATTTATATAGAAGATCCATTCTTTGGGCATTTTGATGAGTTTTTGGTGCAATAGAAGCTTAGAGATTCCATAAACATATTGCTCATCCCAAGCCTCTAAACCAATGAGTTCTAAGTCACCTTTTTTTAAAATAAAAAAAAATTAATACTCTAATGAGAATTCTAACCTCCACCTTTAAGCTGTGCTTGAACCCCACCATTTTCTAGAGTTTAGACCCAACCACTATAGGTATGTCTTTGTCTAAATCCTTTAGGAGACCCATCTAGGTGAATCCCTTAGGATTACAATATTCACAGTTGTTGGAGATTCACCAAACTCCCATCACCTTGATCACTGAAAGGAGAATCACATGCAAGGTGGTTGATTTTAGAGCTGAAGCATTAACGATGCACAGACATCATGATCGAGGGAGCAAGGGGAGATGATTGGAGCACATGAGAGTATCGATCAAGCAACTCAATAAAGTGTTATAAAATGGGCTTAATCTAACAGGTAAGTTGTCATTTGTAAGAGTCAATGCACACTCCTTCCTCGTGTAGGATTGAATGTAGAGTTTGAAAAGTTGTTCAGTTTTTGTGCAGGACCTACATCAAAGTCATTGTGTAGGCCATCGGACACAGATGTGTACGTGTTAGCATCCGGCAGGAGTAAATGTAGGTCATTAGAATAGGATCGAGGTTCGTGATGAGCTTATAGAAAACCATATAAGTCTCCGAGGGAGTCAATCCTTGTGTAGGATTGTGAAGGTTAGAGGTGAACCTGATTTAAGACCTCCGATAGTGAAATCTGGTACACTCATGTGTTGAGTACATCCGCTGAGAGTGGAGTAGGGAAATCAAACTACTGTATAAGATCACCCCCCCCACCCCCCCCCCCCCCCCCCCCCCCCCCCCCCTAAAAAAAAAAAAAAAAAAAGTTTTCAATGGGAAACCTTCAATCCCCACTGTTTTATGTGTGTGTGGTCCACTTGAGATTTAGATCTGCCTCAATTTTAGGCTACTGCCCTAAAATGATCTGAAAAATTGAATGGACAACATGGATATGACACAAACATTTTCATGGGGCCTACAAAATTTGGCTTGGAGATGTCTAATGAGGTTGAGTTTAACACACATGTAAAATCCACTCTGTTCAGTAGGGGTTTATCCTTGATGTTAAGTCTCATGGTAAAAATTCAGCTAAATCTGTAACTTAGATGGGATGCATGATGAGATGTTGCACAGAGGTTTGAGTGTGGGGCTAGTATGGTGTGTACTTTCATCCAACAAGTTAATCAGGTGTAACTCAGCGAGATGAAGATAAATTTACAGAGGCAAGCCTGATAAAAAGCTCATGTAGGCCACGTCGTGTGAACTTAGTGGTCTTTAAGTAGTTTTACATTGGTCACTTAGGTGTGGCCCACATGCGATTTTAATTAACCTTACTTTTGTATCTACCTTAAAAATAATGTTTCTCACCAAATTAGGTAATGATAATTAAATGCTTTTAAGTTTGTACATGTGGGCCTCTGTTGTTGCATTATTGCCTTGCTTTTTACAACTAAGAAATGTAGGACATCCCAATGCAAGTCAAAGATAAATTTAGGTCACGATCATAAAAATGAAGTAGATAAAATTCTTAGGTGGACCATACCATAAAAATAAGTAGCATGACTGACCGTTAAAAGCTCATTATAAGTTACAAAAGCTTTGGATCCGGTTGATATTTATTTTTTCCCTTCATCTAGGTTTATATTGTTGAGATTTGGTCTACGGAATCACACAGATCTAGATTTAGGATAGCAATCCAAGAGTGCCAAGCAAACACAAAAGAACACAGAGATTTAACATGGAAAACGCTTACGGGAAAAAAATCATGGCACAAAGTGACATAAATTCCACTATGAAGGCACATATTATAAAAATGGAGGACTTACTTGACTTGAGCAATCCTCAAACCTCACCTTCTTTCCACCCCTTCAAACCCTAGAACCTTTTTAAAAATACTTAGAACCTCTTATAATACCCTCCCAGTCTGTATATAACCCTTTATATAGTTTTAGAAAGAAACCAAAATGGAATAGGAAGCAAAAATCGCAAAATCCATGTTTCCGTAGAAAATCTGTGCGAAACCTTTGATGATATCGAGCTAGTTTGATGTCATCGAAAAAAGATAAAAATAGTCCAGTGACCAGGGGCGAAAACCCGAAATAAGTTCATGACATCGAGTTTGCTTCGATGTCATCGAACTGGCTTCGATGACATCGAAGCTGGTTTGATGTTATTGAACCCTCCCATATAGATTTAAGACATCTGTCAACAACAATCTCCACCATGTATTCAATCTTTAAACATGTAGCTTCTTGTCCTCTTTTCTTATCTATGTATCATATCATAGCTTCATCAACGCTTCTCGTGCATACTCCGTCATTCTTCTACGCTATCGCCAAGCCCAGAGAAGTTTTACAGAACTTGAACTTCTCTATAGGAACGACCTTGGTGAGCATGTCTGCTGGATTCGTGCTGGTGTGAATATTCTCCAGTGTTACGCTTCCTTCCTCAAGCACCTGTTGGATAAGGTAATGATGAACATCAATGTGTTTAGTACATGAGTGATAAACAAAATTTTTAGCCAAATTGATAGCGTTCTCGCTATCACAGTTAACTGGCACTGCCTCCTGTTGAAGTCTCATCTGATTTATCATGCCTCTGAGCCAAACACCTTCTTTAAACGTTTCAGTCATTGTCATATATCTGCTTCAGTCGTGAAAAGAGTCACCACGGACTGCAGTTTCGACATCCAACTGATTGCTCCACCTGCTAATACAAACAAGTAAACTGAAGTCGACTTTTTGGAATCCAAACTGTCTGTATAGTCTGAATCCATATACTCTATCAACTTTGCCCATGTCTTCTCAAAAGTTAAGACGTAGTCTTTTGTACATCGAATGTATCGATGTAGCCATTTCACCGCTTCCCAATGCTCTTGCCGGGGTTTGACATGTATCTGCTTACAACACTGACTGCCTGTGAAATATCTGGTCTTGTACAAACCATGACATATATTAAATTGCCAACCACATTTGAATAAGGCACCTGAGACATAACTTGCTTTTCCTCAATTGATTTAAGACATTATTTTGAGGAAAGCTTGAAGTGAGCCGTGTGGGGAACGCTCACCAGCTTTGTCTGGTCCATCCTATACTTGATCAACACCTTTTCAAGGTATTCTGCCTATGATAACCAAAGCCTGTTCCTCTTCCTGTCTATATGAATATTTATGCCGAGAACCCTTTTTGTAGCTCCCAGATCTTTCATCTCAAATGTCCCTGATAACTGAGTCTTCAATACGTTGATTTTTGACATATCATAATAGACGATCAACATATCATCAACATACAATATTAAGATGATGAATTTGTCATCACTCAGTACCTTGTAATAGACACAGTGATTGTATTCACTCCAAGTAAAATTCTGACTCAACATAAAAGAATCAATTTTTTTATGTCACTGCCTAGACGATTGTTTCAGGCCGTACAACGACCTCATTAACCTGCAAACCTTTTTCTCTGCCCCTTTAACTCCCTAGCCCTATGATTACTTCATGTAGATCCGCTTTTCCAATTCCCCATGCAGTAATGCAGTCTTGACATCCATCTGTTCTAGCTTGAGATCGTATTGGGCAACCAGCCAATAAGAATCTGAGAGACACCTGCTTTACCACCGGTGCAAATATCTCGGTGAAGTTGATTCATTTTCTCTGAGCATAACCCTTAGCTACCAGCCTCGTTTTGTATCTATCATATTTCTTTTTGAATAATCACTTGCATCTGATCACTTTTCAGTTCACTGGAAGCTTCACAAGCTCCCATGTGTGATTTTTGTGCAACGAATCCATCTCATCATCCATAGCCGCCTTTCACTTTTCTGCATCAGGCTCACGGAGAGCCTCCTAAATAGTAGACGGGTGTCTCTCATCTTTAACGAGGGCATATGTAATATTAGAGTTGTCCTTGTATCTTGCTGGTAACCTACGATCACGTGGTGAGTTTCTTTTCAAAGGTTGTTGCTTCACCTGATCCTATACCTCTGTCCGTGCATCTGTTTCTGCCTGAGTATCATCTATGTTAACTTAGATGTTTACGATCAACCTTTCTGGTTCCTCTTGCTCCTCTTGATCATTCTTGCGGAATAGGGAGTTTTCATCCAATCTGACATCACAACTAGTGATGACCTTGCGTGTGACCTTGTCGAATAACATGTAACCTTTCACACCAACACCATATCCAATAAAAATATACTTTTTAGCTCTATGGTTTAGCTTATCACTGTTAATTGGCGATATATAAGAATAAGCCTCACAACCAAATATGCACAAATCTGAGTAGTCTAGCTTATGGTCACTCCATACTTCCTCTGAGATTTTACATTCAATTGCAGTAGACGAGGACCGGTTCACCAAATAGTAAGCCGTGTTAATGGCTTCTGTCCATAGGTTCTTGCCCAACGCAACATTACTTAACATGCATTTAGCCCTCTCCAAGAGAGTCTGATTCATCTGTTCAGCCACACCGTTTTGTTTAGGCGTGTGGTGCACTGTATTGTGCTTAATGATCCCTTCATCTTTACAATATTTATTAAATTCAGTGGAAGTGAATTCTCCACCATTGTCAGTCCTTAAAACCTTTATTTTTCGCCTTGACTGATTTTCTACCATTGCCTTTCATTATTTAAATACGGTTAAAACTTCGGATTTACGTTTCATGAAGTAAACCCAAACTTTCCTAAAGTAGTCGTCAATGAATGAAACAAACCATGACGACCCCCCAATGGAAACTTCTAGCGATGACCCCCATACATCATAGTGCACATAATCAAACACTCCCTTACATATATGTGTTCTAGATTTAAAAGACAATCTAGATTGTTTACCATATATACAATGCTCACATATATCTAAATTAGAATTTTTAAAAGTTGGAATCAAACATCAATCAGAAAGTACCTTCATGCCCCGCTTACTTATGTGACATAGACGAGCATGCCACATATGTACAGAAGTGGAATTTGCAACAGTTGCACAACTTCCGATCAACCTGAAAAGGTTTTCGTGCCTTTACACTCTCATAACCACGAGTCCACTCTTTGAAACTTTAAAGACACAATTAAGACCGGTGAACTTGCACCCTATAGCCTCGAATACACCGAGAGAAATCAGACTTTTCTTCATATCAAGAATGTGCCTGACATCAGTCAAGGTACGCTCCATTCCATCAAACATCTTGATGCTCACCATACCAAAAGCCACAACATTACAGGCATTGTCATTGCCCATAAAAACCTGTCCACCATCGCATTCTTTGTAACTGGCGAACCAACTCTGATGAGGAGTCATATGATATGATGCTCTTGTGTCAAGTATCTACTCTTCTTTATGATTGTCGTGTAAGTGACCAATCATGGAAACAGACAGAACATCACCACTACTTGTCTCTTCATCAGATGTGACCACATTAGCCTCCTTAGAAGAAGCTGTGCTTTAGGATTTTTACAATCCTTCTTTATGTGTCCAGACATCCTACAGTTCCAGCACTTTAATTTTCCTTTGCCCTTGCCCTTGGATTTAGATCTAGGCCTAGAAGATCCTGTATCTCACTCAGAATCTCTACCCCTCTTAATCAGTGCATCGGAAGATGTCCTCATGTCGCCATTTAGTTTTTTCATGGCCTTCCCTTAAAGGGCTGAGATAAAGGTGTTGACACTTAGGGTTTTATTTGCAGTGCACATTATGTCCTTGAATGACTCATAAGTTGCAAGAAAAGAATTCAACAACATACATGCTTGCTCCTCATCTTTGATCGCTTTCTCCATATCCAGCAATTTATACATCAATTTATTAAAGTTGCTGATGTGAGCTTACAAATCTCCATCCTCTGCCATCTTAAAAGTATAGCATTGTAGCTTCAAGTGTAGGTGATTTTCAGGAGAATTTTTCACATAGATATTCTCTAACTTCGCCCACAAACTAGCCGCAGTTTTCTCCTTCAAAACATTATAGAGAACCTCATCCGTGAGACATAAATGGATGGTGGCTAAAACATTACTATCAAGGGTTTTCCATTCTTCGTCTCTCATAGTAGATTTCCGCTCCTCAAGAGCCTTAATCTCACCTTACTTAGTTAATAGGTTAATCATCTTAACCTTCCATAACTCAAAATTATTTTTACCTAAGTACTTCTCAATATCAAACTTGGTATTACCCATTATTGCTAATCCTTCAGATTCAGATTTGTGCCCCAACGATTTCTCTGATACCACTTGTTGGGATTTGGTCTGGGGAATCACACAGATATAGATCTAGGATAGCAATCCAAGAGTGCTAAGCAGACACAAAAGAACACAAAGATTTAACGTGAAAAACTCTTGTGGGAAAAAATCACGGCACAAAGCGACAAAAATTCCTCTATGAAAGCACAGATTACAAAGATGGAAGACTTACCCGACTTGAGGAATACTCAAACCTCACATTCTTTCCACCCCTTGAAACCCTAGAACCCTTTTAGAAATACTTAGAACCTCTTAGAATACCCTCATAGTCTGTATACAACCGTTTATATAGTTTTAGAAAGAAAACAAAACGGAGTAGAAAATAAAAATTGCAAAATCCGCGTTTTCACAGAAAATCTATGCAAAACCTTCAATGACATCGAAGCTAGTTCGATGTCATCGAAAAAAGACAAAAATAATCTAGCGAGCAGGGGTGAAAATCCGAAAGAAATTCGATGGCATCGAGTTCACTTCGATGTCATCGAACCCTCCCAAACAGATTTATGACATCTGTCAGCAACATATATGACCTTATCATCAGAATGGATGGCAAATAAAACCTACGAAAACATTACGGTGGGCCCTATGGATTTTTTTAATGATAGAGCATTCAATTAGTACTATTTCATATGGTATGGTCCATCTAAGATTTATATCAAATCATCTGGAAATACATATGGACAATATGAATATAGAATATATACATCAAGGTGGGCCCCATTGTGAGGACCACACTATTTTGAGTGAGACCCGGCCACACCTAATCCACTCCCAAAAAAAGTTGTACCAAGGCCTGCACATAATAATGCCTCTACCAACTAAATAGTAGGGAAGGGAAATTTTTAGTAGTGAATCTTTCATAATCTCGCTGTGTTTAAAAAGAACAAAAAAAACTTGAAAAAGTAGTAAAGCCAAGAACTGTGGTGCCACGTGATAGCTTATGATATCCCAATTCATCCAATGTAATCCGTCATGATGATTAGAAGAACCAAAGTTGTGGTACTCTTAAACATAAGGCGAGCCACAATACTACAAACAATACAATACACCGCGCAAGTTAGCTGGCATACGCAGACCATGTAGGTTCCAACTTACAAGAATAAATGGGGTACTTCGGTAACATACCTTATTGAGGAACTCTTTAGTACGTTTGATATTTCCAATGGCCAAAATGCTTGGGCCCGCTGCCATGCCCAAGTCATCTTCCACATTAGGTTCGGTTCTTGACTGCGTGTGGTCAGTGAATCAAGACTACTGGGCCTGATATATATTTTAGGCTCGGCTGTATGCACCAAGTCTGAGTGGATTTGAATGAGTCAAGTATGAACTTGAACGAGTCATGTATGAACTTAGATGAGTTGGCCATAGCTCGTGTGTTAAATCTTATAATGAAGGGATTGATCACTTGAAGAATTCCGGCTTAGGGACGCGATGTAATGCCACTTATTGAAAAGAAATTAATAAAGAAAGAAATTACACCTCTAAATTTGCAGCAAAGCACCTGCTTATTGTTTGGAGATTCAACCAATTCATGCTCTTATAAAATTTTTATCTGATCTCAATATCAAAAGGGTGTTTATCATTGATTTATACTTATGGACTATTTAATTTTTTAAATTCGCTTTGTAAATCCTTGTGAATAGGTAATGATTATGTGCCTATGTAATTCAGACAACATTCTCAGTGCAAACATTGAAGCCCATTGTGAAGCACGTGGCTTATCCACAATATTCTCTAGCTGTAAATCCTTACTTTCTGAAAACTAAAATCGTGTTGAGGTACCAGCCCATTCACATCAGAGACCAAGAACAGAGGCACACATCACTCCACAGTAGCTCATCTCTGCAACCATCCATACTGCTCCATATGAGAGCAAAAAAGAACAGCCATCTGAACAAATACCATTCACATCATGTTTAAGGGCGTGCCAGTATGCTGAAAGACAGGTCCTGAAAGCAGGAACTGGACGATTCCAGCCAATGTGGTTCAATGAATGTGCCAATGTAGCACACACGATATTCTGGACCATTCCAGCCAGAAAAAAATAAAATCAGGTCAGTCCACTAATTAGGTGGGCGAGATATTGAGGACTAAAATGGATCGTCAGAGGAAACAATGGAAACAAATGGTCAACTGTATATGTTCAATGTATATATTTCGGCCAACTGATGAATAGTACTTCCTGTGCTTTTTGTGACAGTGCATAAGATGGTTCGTTGCAAAGTTTGTTGTTCCCCTTGGTTTTTAAATAGTAACACATTTATTTAAATTAAAGCTATACATTAGGGTTATGGTAATGTAGAGTGGGCTCGGATCTATTTTCAATACTAATGGACCAAAAGAAGCTCGAATGGAAGCAAACGTAATCCATCATATTCGGCTCAGTCCTACGTAGGGCATGATGTAACAGGGCATAGGCATGTCCGAGGATTGAAGAAATTCATTCTGGATAGGAAAAAATTGTTGTTCGAAGTGTCAACTGTAAATTGGCTATAAATTTTGATCCATGTATCATTACGGGATGCATAACCTATGAATTTTTAATATAACAAACAATCCGGGGTGAACCAACCTGCATAAGCGGGTCATATCAGTCCATTTCACCTGAAAATGCTTTCTTCCAGTTTAAAGTTGCAGTTTAGGAAAAACTTGCTATTTTTAGGAAGTTCTAATTTAGATGCATCTCCTTCATTTTAGAGTTTTAGCATACACAGTCTTCTTACAAAATTGATTCTAATTATGCTAGGAATCACCTGTTATGATTAAATTAAGACTTTCTTTTTTTAGTAAAAATTATTATTTCAGGTAAATTCTAGATTAATCGAATTACAGCTCCTAATTAGAGTTTTACACGTAATTGGTAAGTCTAAGCATTATTGATTATTCTGAATTTTACGTTGTATCCTGTGGATTCAAGAATAACATCGTGGATTCAAGTTTTGGCACACTTGAATTAGATGGTGGCCTTCCTCATCACAACCTTTCCAGCCCCGTCCTTACAAAAGGAGCATATGGTTTGTGTAGGGCTGTCCACATGCCAATTCAGGGGTTGAATTTTGAACTGATCAGTAGGTTTGAATTTGCTCGACCCAGACACAACTCATTGACAGCCCTGGATTTGTGACTGTTAAGCTGGTGCCCTGCTATGGTTATTGTTTATACCAGAAGTCGCCACTATTAAAAGTTCCTTACCATTCGAAGTTCATCCTTTCAAACGAGTAACAATGCTCTCTGTTTTTGCTGAAATGTCAATTCTTACCCCAGGGTTGAAGGGTTAACATCTTCCAATCTAGAAGACATTCAGATCCACATCCATCCATCAAAACAATGGTCTATATCATTAAAACATGGGGTCACACTTTCACAGCGTAGGAAAAAAAAAACATTTTACGGCATGAAGATTAGGATCATATAATTCCTCCAAAGTTTAGCTCACAACAAATGTTCCGAGTTTTAACTAGGGGGGGTACCAAGCTGAGTTGGCAATGTTGTTTTGTGTGGGACGAGAAATTGATGAAGCCTGGCCCAACGTTTAGGCGGAGTGTCTTATCTTGAAACCTGCTTGGCCTAAGCTCTGATGCAGACCTGTCTGTATCAGAGCATCTTGGGCTTAGAAACTACCACAGTTCTGAAACTCGATGACTTGGCTCAGAAACTCAGTGAGTCATCTTGGAGAGAGACAAAGACCTCTAACCCTGTTTTTGCTATCTACTTGGCCATTTTAGGGTCAGTTTGGGTAGTGGGATTAGAAGGGATTAGGTGGGATGGGATTCAAAAAACATAATTATTACCATGGCAGGGATTGTCCCCTGTTCCCATGAGATAAAATTAATACCATGCTTTGTTGATAATACAGTGGTATGATTTAATGGATATACTGACCATCATTTGAAATTACTAAGAATAACACATATATTATATCTAAACTGTTCATTTGTTTTATAACCTCATTTTATGACATGTGCCTAAAAATGAGGTAGATCCAAAACTTGTATAGCTCTAGAGAAGTTTTCAACAGTAAGTATTCAATCCCTGTTGCTTTCTATGCTGGGGTCCACTTGAGCTTTAGATTTACCTGATTTTTTGGGCCATGCTCTAAAATAATCTCAATAAACGGATGGACAGTGTAGATATAGCCCACACATCATGTTAGGACCTACACAACTTCCCAAACATTAAGTGAAATTGGAATGGACCGAATGCAATCCCATTTAATGTAATTCCAAGCTTTTTCATTCTTCCCAAACATGAAGTGGAATTAGCACAGGACCCTATGAATCCCATCCCACCTAATCCCTTCTAATCCCACGGCCCAGACTGACCCTTAGTTGCATAAACCATTTCAAATGCCTAAATATTACTTTTAAGTATTCTTTAATTTAATTATAAGTCTTCGAGTCAAGTCAGTGTTGTCTTCGAGTCAACCTGACTTGACTGGACATTGAGCAGAGTTATTGGGTTTTTTAAGTGGGCAGGCCTATTGTGATATTGTGATGTATCGGTTTATCCACACCGTTCGTCCCTCCTCTGCTATCATTTTAAGGTACATGCACAAAAATGAGGCAGATCCAACGCTCAAGTGGACCACACCAAATAATAAGCTTGGTTGCCGGTTGCATTAAATGCGAGAGTCATCTTTGGTGTGGTATACTTGAGCGTGGGATCTGCCTCCTTTATGTGATTATACCTTAGAATGATCCGAATGGACGGCGTGGATAAACTGATACATTACAGCGGCCCGATTGCGTCCTTTTTAAGTACGATCACAACCCATGCAGAGAAATTTATAATTGTACGATCCATTTATGGCCCGTTTATATTTTTAAGCCCAATTTTATTTAAAGAATAAGCCTCATGTGTACGGACGACTTTCAAAAAGTCAAAAATGCCCCTGCTTTTCCTTCCGCAAGAGGTTCGGCTGGTGCACGAAGACAAGCGCTGATGCTCCTCGAACACCAAGTTGTACGAACGGTTCAAAAGATATCAAAGTTACATGGCCCCACAGTTATGTATTTATTATATCCACAACGTTCATCCATATTCCGAGATCATTACGGAGCATTATCAAAAAAAAAATCATACCCAAAGATCAACTGAACCACACCACAAAGAGCAGATTTTCACCGTTTAAACTTTTGTAGGGCCCACCATAACATTTATTTTCAATCCAATCTATTCATAAGGTCACAAAGACCTGGATGATGAGGAAAAACAAATTTCATAATGATCTAAAACTTCTGCGACCCCTAAAAGGGTTTTAATGATAGATGTTTAATCCTCCACTACCTTTTACAGTGTGGTCCACTTGATAGTTAAATCTGTCTTATTTTTCATCCCAAGACTTAATATGAGTTCGCCAAATAGATGGACGGTTTGGATATAACACATACCTCATAAAGGACCCACAAAGGTAGTGGGAATTACAACCTGGAAAAAAAAAAAAGCCGGAAACCTATGGCTACGGATTATAACCATAGCTATAACTGCAACCCATGCTTTTTCAATACAACCTTTGCTATGTATCGAAGGTCTTTTAATATGTGTCGAATGTCTTTCAATTTATCGAAAAAGGTTCAAATATGTCCTACAAGTTTGCCTAAAAAATCCTACAATTTTTGATACATATCAAAATGTACTCGATATGTATCAAACCTATAGCTACGGATTATAGCCGTAGCCATAACTGTAATTTGTAAAAGTCTATGCAATTTTATTTTATTTTATTTTTTATTTTTTTAATTTTTTTTACATAGAGAAATTTATTCTACCTATAATTTTTTCTAATACATATTTATATGAATATGTATATATAAGCATATTAAAAAAAATTTCTCTCTTTTTTTCATTTCTTTTTTTTATTCATTTAACAAGAATATCTTTTAAACCAAAATTAGTTACTTGACGTACCATTATGTGATTTTGGGGTAGGAGAAGCTACTTTAGCCAACTAACCTTGTTATTTTCCAAAATTCCATCAGGTCGATGGTTAAAAATCCATTTCATTCACTTTGCGAACAATTTCAATCAGTTTGCGGTTAATTTTATTTATTTCATTTACTTCGCAATCAATTCCATGTATTTCATGGTCAATCCCGAAGATTTCCCTTCACTTCATGGTCAATTTCATGCATTTCGTGGTCATTTCTGGCGATTCTGTTTAGATTTAAGGTCATTTCTAGGCACTTCACGGTCATTTCCATGCATTTCACGATTAATTCGCTTCACTTCAGTGTCATTTCTATGCATTTCAGGGTCATTTTCGACGATTCTGTTTAAATTCACGGTAATTTCCATGCACTTCATGGTCAATTCCCTTCACTTCACGGTCATTTCCATGCATTTCATGGTCAATTCGCTTCACTTCACGGTCATTTCCGGCGACCTGTTTAGATTCATGGTCAATTTCATGCACTTCACGGTCAATTCCCTTCACTTCACGGTCATTTCCATACATTTCATGGTTAATTCACTTCACTTCACGGTCATTTTCATGCATTTCGCGATGATTTTCAACGATTCCGTTTAGATTCACAGTCATTTGGATGCACTTCACGGTCAATTCCCTTCACTTCACGGTCATTTCCATGCATTTCACAGTCAATTCGCTTTACTTCAATGTCATTTTTATGCATTTCACGGTCATTTTCGACGATGCTGTTTAGATTCACGGTCATTTCCATGCACTTCGCGATCAATTCCCTTCACTTCATGGTCATTTTCATGCATTTCACAGTAAATTCGCTTCACTTCACGGTCATTTCCATGCATTTCACGATCATTTTCGGCGATTCCGTTTAAATTCACGATCATTTTCATGCACTTCACGGTCAATTCCCTTCACTTCAGGGTCATTTCCATGCATTTTACAGTCAATTCACTTCACTTCATGGTCATTTCCATGCATTTCACGGTCATTTTCGACGATTCCGTTTAGATTCACGGTCATTTCCATGCACTTCACGGTCAATTCCCTTCACTTCACGGTCATTTCCATGCATTTCATGGTCAATTCACTTATTTTCACGATCATTTCCATGTATTTCACAGTCATTTCTGGCATTCCGTTTAGATTCACGGTCATTTCCATGCACTTCACGGTCAATTTGCTTCACTTCACGGTCATTTCCATGCATTTCACGATCAATTCGCTTCACTTCACAACCATTTCCATGCATTTCACGGTCATTTCCGGCGATTCCATTTAAATTCACGGTCATTTCCATACACTTCACGGTCAATTCACTTCACTTCACGGTTATTTCCATGCATTTTACGGTCAATTCGCTTCACTTCACAGTCATTTCCATGCATTTCACGGTCATTTCTAGTGATTCCGTTTAGATTCACAATCATTTCCAAGCACTTCCCAGTCAATTCCGCTCACTTCACGGTCATTTCCACACATATTACGGTCAATTCGCTTCACTACACGATCATTTCCACACATTTCATGGTCAATCGAAATGACCATGTAGTGCATGGAAATGACCGTGAAGTGAAGGGTATTAACCATGAAGTGCATGGAAATGACCGTGTAATGAAGCGAAATGATCGTGAAATGCGTGAAAATGACTGTGAAGTGAAGAGAATTGATAGTAAAGTGCTTGAAAATGATCGTGAATCTAAATGGAATCGTCTAAAATGACTGTGAAATGCATGGAAATGACCTTGAAGTGAAGGGAATTGACCGTGAAATGCATGAAAATGATCACGAATCTAAACGGAATCGCTGGAAATGATCGTGAAATGCATAGAAATGACCGTGAGGTGAAGTGAATTGACCTTGAAATGCATAGAAATGACCATGAAGTGAAGGGAATTGACTGCGAAGTGCATGAAAAGGGCCGTGAATCTAAATGGAATCTCCGAAAATGACCGTGAAATGCATGGAAATGACCGTGAAGTTAAGTGATTGACCGTGAAATGCATGGAAATGACCATGAAGTGAAGGGAATTGACCGCGAAGTGCTGGGAAATGATCGTGAAGTGAAGTGATTGACCGTGAAATGCATGGAAATGACCGTGAAGTGAAGGGAATTGACCGTGAAGTGCTGGGAAATGATCGTGAATCTAAACGGAATCGTTGGAAATGACCTTAAAATGCATGGAAATGACTGTGAAGTGAAGCGAATTGACCGTGAAGTGCATGGAAATGACCATGAAGTTAAACGGAATCACCAGAAATTACAGTGAAATGCATGAAAATGACCATGAAGTGAAGTAAATTGACCTTGAAATGCATAGAAATGACCATAAAGTCAAGGGAATTAACTGTGAAGTGCATGAAAATGACCTTAAATCTAAACAGAATTGTCGAAAATGACTGTGAAATGCATGGAAATGATCATGAAGTGAAGTGAATTGACCGTGAAATGCATGGAAATGATCATGAAGTGAAGTGAATTGACCGTGAAATGCGTGAAAATGGTCGTGAAGTGAAGGCAATTGACCGTGAAGTGCATGGTAATGACCGTGAATCTAAACGAAATCGTCAAAAATGACCGTGAAATGCATAGAAATGACACTGAAGTGAAGCGAATTGACCGTGAAATGCATGGAAATGACCGTGAAGTGAAGAAAATTGAGCATGAAGAGAATGGAAATGACCGTGAATCTAAATAGAATCACCGAAAATGACCGTGAAATGCATGGAATTGACCATGAAGTGAAGAGGAATCATCGGGATTGACTGTGAAATGCATGGAATTGATCGCGAAGTAAATGAAATTGACCATGAACTGATTGAAATTATCCGCAAAGTGAATGAAATGGATTTTCAACCATTGACCTGATGGAATCTTGAAAAATAACAAGGTTATTTGGCTAAAGTAGCTTCTCCTACCCCAAAATCATATATGGTACGTCAAGTAACTAATTTTGGTTTAGAATATATTCTTGTTAAATGAATGAATAAAGAAATAAAAGAGAGAAAGAGAGAGAGAGAGAGAGAGAGAGAGAGAGAGAGAGAGAGAGAATTTTTACATGCTTATATAAACATATTTATATAAATATGTATTAAAGAAAATTGTAGGTAGAATAACTTTCTTCATGTAAAAAATAAAAAAATAATAAAAAATAAAAAATGTATAGACTACTACGGACTATAGCTATGGCTACGACTATAATCCGTAGATATAGCTTCGATACATATCAAATACACTTCGATATGTATAAAAAATTGCAGAATTTTTTAAGCAAACTCACTGGACAGTTCTGGACCTTTTTCGATCAATTGAAAGACATTTAATACATATTGAAGTACATATCGAAAGAGCTTTGATACATATCAGATGATACATAAAAAAATATGGGCTGCGGTTATAGCTACAGTTATAATCCGTTGCCATAGGTTTCAAGCTTCTTCTTTTTTTTTTCCTAGTTGCAATCCCCACCCCCTTTGTGGGTCCTTTTATGAGGTATGTGTTATATTCAAACCATCCATTTATTTGGCGAACTTTTATTAAGTCTTGAGACAAAAAAATAAGACAAATTTAGCTATCAAGTGGACCACACTGTAAATGGCAGTGGAGGATTGAGCATCTACCATTGAAACCCTTTTAGAGGTTGCAGAAGTTTTGGATCATTATGAAATTTATTTTTCCTCTTCATCCAAGTCTTTGTGACCTTATGAATAGATTGGATGGAAAATAAATGTTACGGTGGGACCTACAAAAGTTTTAAAGGTGAAAATCAATTTTCTTGCTGCTATGGTGTGGTTTAGTTGATCTTTGGGTGTGATTTTTTTTTATTTTTTATTTTATAATGCTATGAAATGATCTCGAAATATGGATGAACGTTGTGGATATAATAAATACATAACTGTGGGCCCACGTACCTTTTATATCTTTTGAACCGTTCGTACAACCGGGAGTTCGAAGAGCGTCAGCGGCCGATCCTCTTGCGGAAGGAAAGCAGGGGCATTTTCAACTCTTGGGAAGCCGTCCGTTCGTACGGGACTTATTCTTAAAAGGTAAAACGAAGTGGGCTTACAAATGTAAATGGGCCATAAATGTCGTACAGTTGTAAATTTCTCACCCCTGCAGGAGCTGATTAGGTACTGCCCTGGCGTCACCGAAGATGGTGCGGTCCTTACAGTGGGGCCCACCTATCTGTATTTATTATATTTACACACAGTACATCAGTTTTGACAAATCATTTTACAGCACGAGTGGAAAAAATGGAACTGATAAAATCTCATGTGGACTATACCATTAGAAACAGTAGCGAATGATTGTTAAGAACTTCTTGTGGGCCACAAAAGTTTTGAATTAAACTTACATTTTTTTTATACCTTCATGTACACTTTTATAACATTATCAACAGGTTGGATGGCCAATAAAAATTACAGAAAATTACTGTAGCCCAAGAAAGTTTTCTTGGCGTGACTATTGTTTCCTATGGCATGATCCACCTTAGATTTAGATATATCTACTTTATTTTTGGGCTCATGCCGATGGACAGCGTGTGGATATGCAATATGCAATACATACGTTAAGATGGGGCATATGGTAAGAGCCGCACTTAATCTACTCGCTCGATTTACCCTCGCATATTTGCGCTGTATGCTCGGACAGATGGCTAACAGTCGGCACACACCGGAATATGGTATACAGGTATGAGATTTGTGTTTGTTGTTTGGTCGGGATGAGCCTGAAGTAAATTAAGGTGGGACTGACCCCTGTTGCATGGTCCGTACTGAACTTGCACAGGTGGTCCAGATGATGACTATATCGGTTTCCAGAAGAAATGTTCGCGTTGAAACAAATTGCTAAACAGCTCGGATATCAAACAGATGGAATGATACTTTAAGGATGATGAAAGGTGTGATTTAACCGATTTTGAAGATTAATGCTTTCAAACATCAATGCTTTGAGTTAACCAATTTAAAAATTGAGAAGTTTGATTAGCCCAATTTCAAATGATTGGAATGATTTATACTTATCTTCATAACCAATTTTATTAGATTGATAAAATTCGAAACTGGGTTAATCAGACCACTAATCTTTGAAAGCAGTTAATTCACACCGTTTATATTCAAAATCAGTCAAATTAGGCGTTTGATCTTTGATGGAGTTGGTGGTAACACTCGGTAAGCTCACTACTCTGATTCTTTGGAGTAGAGTTATTATTATTATTATTTTATTTTAAATGATCGGTACATATGAAGGGGAGCTTCCAAATATGGTGGAGCTGACCCTGGGTTATTGCCAAGGAGTCTGTGGTGCTCCTGCTAAAGCTAAGATTCTTGGGATTACACTCTCTGCTAGAATTGGTGCGTGTATGTGGATTCGGATAGATTTGAATCCATAGATGTGTTGGGAAGCACGGAAGGGTGAGCCCTCAAGATCTGACGGTCTACACGAGTTTTGTTACCCTTATAAAGCAGAAGATTAATATGCTCCAACGGCCCGCCTATGTACTACTGGAGTAGATAAATCTATTCACACCTCTAATCCTACGATATATATGGCCCTGGATCACGATTTATGGATTAGATCGTCCCTAGGACAAGCCAAAATGAACAAATTATAGTTTACACTATATATCTCTGTATACCATCGGTATTTCTAATGATTCATATTATGAGAGAGAGTCTCATCCTTTATATAGGAAGGGATGAAAGTTTGGATGAGACCATATTATCCGGTCATATCCCTATCTCCCATCAAAAATTAAATTCAAAGTTAAACTTAAAATCTAACTGAAAAGAAGAAGCCGGAAGAGACCTAAAAGCATGAGACATACCCACTAGTGATTTCTCACCAGCGGGCCCCATAGGCCTACGTCCAACAGGATGTTCCAAGCTTAAGTAGTTGCTCCCTCATAAAGCCAGGCCACACCATCCCTGCGGGGAAGCGGATTGCATACTGTGATTTGGACTTGGATTCGGTAGTGAGCTCAATACTAGTCGTTACCGTAAAAGCTCGGTGGGCCCCACCACAATGTATGTATTTGTGCATTCATGTTGCAAGTTCATTTTATGGTATGATCCCAAAAATGAGACATACAAAGCTCAAGTGGACCGCACCACAGGAAGCAGTTGGGATAGTAATGCCTACTAATGAAGCTTTTTCACGGTCCACTACAATGTTTATTTGTCATCCTACTTGTTCATAAAGTCCAATAAACCTAGATGGAAGGAAAACATAAAAGTCAACTTGATCTAAAACTTTTGTGGCCCACAAAGCCACACCTATCCTTGGAAACTTCTTGAGGGCCATAGCAGTTTTGGATCAAGCTAATGTTTGTGTTTTCCCTTCATCTAGGTCTATGTGACCTTATGAACAGGTTGGTGGAAAATAAACATCATGGTAGGCCCCACACAGATCTGCCCAATCCTAGGTAGAGGTGGCAGAGATAAGACGCAATCCGCTTCGGAAAAGAAGGGGCATGGCTTGGCTGGTCACCTCAACACCAGCAAGCTATTGCTGATGTGAAAGCTCTATGCACCCCCACTATGATGCATGTATTTATTTTGTTATTTCATTCTAGGGGATGAGTCCAAAAGTAAGGCAGATCCAAAGCTCAAGTGGTCCATACCATAGGAAATGATGGGGATTAAATGCTGAAACTTCCTAGGGCTAGAAAAGTTTTAGATGAAGTTGATATTTGTGATTTCCCTTCATCATGTGTGACATTATGAACAGGTCATATGACAAATAAATATGACCATGGGCCCTAGTATTATCCCCACTGTTTTCTGTGGTGTGGTCCACTTGATCTTCATATCTGTCTAAATTAGCTTTAAAAAATGAATGGATGGCATGGAGAGGATACATACATCATGGTGGAGTCACGGAGCTTTGGCATCAGCCTGCTGGCTGGTGGGTGTTGGGGTCGCCTGCTGGCTGGTGTTGGGGTCGCCTGCCAAGCAGCCTTCAAAAGGAAGCGGTGGATGGAGCCAAACACTTCTGAAAGAAATGGTGGGTAGAGCCAAACCGTGTCCGTGGGGTTGGTTCGAGATGGAAACAGCACCATCAAGTCCCATTTCCAACCCTTGTTTACAGAGGGATGGTAATATTTTTTATTTTGTTTTTTGCTATTACATGTAGCTCTAATTACATGAATGTGCTGCCCAAGCCCATCCGCACATGGAGCCCTACCCATCCACACAAGGGCACATATGCCAACATAGAACACGTGTGTGAAATTTGAGCCCTCCATCGGTAGGCAAGCTCTTTAGATTTCTTGCCTCAAGTTACATGTTGTTCAATGCACCATCAATGATGCAGGAACCTGGTTCCAGGTCATATAACCTGAAATTAGGCCAATCCACTAATTAGGTGGGCCAAAAATATATATACAGAAAATGATGGATAAAAAAAAAATGGTTGATGGTCTACCCTCAATGTACACTTGTTGTCCACTTTGATGAGCAGTCCTGCCTAAAGGTTTTTTGGGCCAGGGCGCATTCATGGTTGGCTCAGTCTGAACAAGGGTCTGGTCTACCCTCAATGTACCAAGTGAACCACCTTGGAACTTTGACCAAAGGTTCGTTGTCATTTGGTTCTAACACTTTAATTCCAATTAAGGCTCTATGTCAAGAGGAATTAATTAATGGAATCGGCATACACGGATTCCTCCATACAGATGGGCATATAGTTTGTGAACTGTAATCTTGTGACCCCTCTATGTTGAAAGCTCATTACCTTCCATTGTCTAATCTTTTTTGTAGTGTTCTTGTTGAAATGCCAAATTCCTTCCAAATGGTTGAAATGTTAATGTTTTCCAGTCTCGTCTCCAAGGCTTCTAGATTTCTGGTTGGTCCATGAATTTTAAAAAAAAAAAAAAAACAAAAACATAAGCCCCACTTCTAGGGTGTGGGCAGGGTAAGACAGGTCTGTTTATTTTGATGTAATTAAGCGTATTTGTAGTGCAAAAGCTCTAATTATGTAAGTACTCTGCTTTAAATGAATGGAATTACACTAGCACATTTCAACATTGTTTTGTTTCGGGAACTCAGCGGGCTCCACAATGATGTATGCATAATATACATCCCACCCATTCATTTTTTGATATCATTTTAGCATTAAGCCTAATAAGGGGGCAGAGCCAAAGCTCAAGGGACCACAACAAAGAAAATACTGGTTTTAATAGTGATATCATTATTCGTACTGTTTCCTATGATGTGCTCCACTTGATCTTTGGATCTACACCATTTTTTGGGTCAATCCTTAAAAATGATCTGAAAAATAAAAAAAAAATGAATGAACGGCATGAATACAATGCATGGGGCTCACATAGTCCACCTCGTTTTATAAACTAAGACTTATCAAAAAGTAAAATGTCAACATTATGAATTGACATTTAACGTTGTGATTACATCAAAATAAACAGGTTGAGGATGAGGAGGTGTTTGGATCATAAGTTATTTAACATAAGCTACTTATTTTTAAATGCTTGCCTTAGTTTCTTCTTATTAAGCTAAAAAAGTAGAAAATCATGTTTGGCTTTCAATATCACATAAGTACTTATTTCTCAAATTTGTCCCATCTTCCCTTAATATCCACCCTCCATCATGTGGACCTCACCTTTGATGTAGACCTTACATTATATTGGGCCCACCTTGGCCTTGTCTTCAATCTGAACTGTCATCTTGTAGGTCATCCTACCTTCAATACTATGGACCATCCACCATTTGAGGGTCACCTTCGATGTCGGTTATCCATCATGTGGGGCCCTCGTTGGATGTGGGTCGTCCATCTTGTAGACCCACCTTTGATTTGGATTGTCCATCATGTAGGGCTCAACTTTGAAGTGGGCCAATCATTGAGCAGGTCCCACCTTGGATGTGGGTCTTTCATCATTAGAGGCCAACCTGCATGTGAATTGTCCTCATGTGGAGCTCACCTTGATATGGGCTATCTATCATGTGGGGCCCACCATCAATGTTATTGTATCATGTGGGGCATATCTTTAATATTCACTGATCATCATGTGGAGCCTACCTTTGATGTGGACCATCTGTTGCATGGGCCTCACCTTTGATGCGGGCCATCCATCATCAGGCTCCACCTTGGATGTAGGCCATTCGTCATTAGGTGCCGACATAGATGTGGATAATTCATCATGCTGGATCCACCTTCAATGTTATTGTCCATCATGTAGGGCCCCTTTTAATATCCACCACCCATCTTGTGGAGCCCAACTTTAATATGGACCATCCATTACGTGGGCCTCAGCTTCAATGTGGATTGTCCATCATGTGGGCCACTTTGGATCTGGGCAATTCATCATTAGCAACCTACCTTTAATGTGGACAATCCATTATGTGAGCTCACTTGATGTGGGTCATCCATAATGTGGGGCCCACCATTGATCTGAGCCATTCATTGTATGATCCCCACATTTGATGTGGACCGTCCATCGTGTGGTGCTTGCTTTGATATGGACCATCCAATACATTAAGGGAGAGATGAGTAGTAAAGTTAAAAATTAAAAATAAAAGATGTAAACACTAATGGAGATAAATAACTTTCAGTACATAAGTTACTTTCATAATAATTTTTGTGAAACTAATTTAAGTAAAAAAATAAACCTATTAACTTACAAAAGTTAATAAAATTAATTATAAGCAAACAGTCATTAATAATTATAACAATAAATATTTGGGATATGTTCACTCCCCAAGTGTAGGGTTGTGATGTAGTAATAACTCGGTAAGACCGAGGTCGAATCCCAAAGGACTGAAACTTGTACGTTATCTAAAATTAAATAGAACTAGAACTAGGCTAAGATGAATTCTAAATCAATTAGCAATGGTGGAATACTTGTAGAATAATTAATCTAAATCTTAGGAAAAAAAATCAGAGATAGGAACTAGGGATTCAGAGGATCCACTTGTAGAGATCAGGGAGAATTTATGCTTGCATCAAAAATTATGAAAATTACTGAACTGCCGTTGATCTAGTTTTCAAAGAGATGAAAGGAAGATAAATTAGAATGGATTCCATCACCAAACCATGCCCAAAGACTATGGCAAACAACAGAATCAAACTAATTACCACCCAATCACATGTATGCAAGTTAGGAAGGGTACCGACATCCAACCATGCCCAGGAGACTATGGTGAACAACAGGGCTTCCTGACGTCATAAACATTAAAGAGAACAGAAATATTCAAAGCCATTGCAGACCCATTGTAATTTCAGTCACAACAGACCATTAAAAACCTAAAACATTCCCATATTAATTAACTAAAATCAACGTCAATTCATGCATTAAAATTTAAATAAAATCAAATCTCTCATCTTACTACAAGCTTCACCTCTTAGCCCTAGCTAGGAGGATTTAGCCTGCCATGGATGGGCTCAATCCAAATAAATAAAGAGAAAAAGAAAAGGAAAAGAAAAAAAACCAAGCTCCTCTCTCTCTCCTCTGCCCACGTTGAAACCCAAGCTCGAGCTCTCTGTTCTTCCTCCCCAGACCTTGAATGAATGCTCCCCACGTCCAAAAACCTCCTTTATAGCTGCTGGAAGGCTGGAGTCAGTGACAGAGTTGTAGCAGGACACGGAGTGCAATTTTCGCAGCCAAGTTCGGTACCATGAAACACGCCACTTTCCTCGCTCAAATTCCAAAGAAACACTGTCCCTTAAGATTTTATTGGGTCCTCTACATGATAGATGGTTCAGATCTGCCATATGATCAAAGATGGTGGGCCAAAACCGTCCGAAAAAGTCAGTTTTCGCGGATGTGCGAAACCTTTCACACTATTTCGCTGTTGTGGTCGGTGGCCCCACAGAAGCATTTTCTGGAAAATCCACCTCGTCCATTGGATTCAGAACGAAATTTCAGTCAAGAATGGGTAGTTTTGAACGTCCATTGACGTGGTCCAGAGAAGAAATCACAGAAGAATCAGTTTTGAATGTTACCGAGCAGCCCTTTTGTGGCCTCTGTATCTCACACGTGTGCATGCATGGGTGAAAAAGGTCAGCATGATTTTGTAGCTCTCGAAGCCCTCTACACGGTGGACGGTTCAGATCGAGCTTATGGAGTACGTGTGGGGCCCACAACTGATCACAAAAACGGCCAGCGGCCGTGCATTACACGGACGGGAAAACGGAATTTTCTTCCGCTGTGCTGATCGGTGGGGTCCACTGAGCTTTCTTTTTGAAAATCCACACCATCCATTGGCTTCAGGACGAAAAACCGTCTAGGAAGGAGTGTTTTTGGAGCATTTCGGTGTGGCCCACAGAATCTGTAACCCAGCCGTCCATCCTGCGTTTTCCATCCATCTACGTCCGTACCTGTGCATAGGATCAAAAATACAGCTAGGTGAGGGTTTTTCCCCCCTATAGAGAGTATGGACGGTTCAGATCACCAATCCAGGCCACAAATGGAGCCCACTAATAACAAACGGACGGACAGCGTAAATACGCTGTCCGTTTTTTTTCACCGTAGAGGATTGAAGACGGGTCTGACGCTTTTCTGATTTTTGTGTACATTGCGGACACGTGCATTGGGTATGCGCACGTGCATATATAGGGTCCACTGTGATAATTTTCAGAAATTCAAACCATCCATTCACTTCATATTCATATTTAAACCGTCCATGCCAAAGTTGAGGCAGTTCCAGATATCAAGTGGGCCCAGAATCAACGGTTTATGGGCTGATCTATCAGTTGGGGCACTTCTATAGTGATCCAATGGCTGAAATTTTACGTGTACGGTTAATTTATGGCCCTTATCTCATGTATAAAGTTTCAAACCGAGCGGAGGGTGGGAAACATGTGATCTTGCATTCTGGACGTCCTTCAGGCCACTTGAGCTTCAATTTCTAACTTTTCTCGAATTTCTGACCATATATATTTGTCAATCTTGGTCCCCTGGAGTGTGTCCATTGCCTTTGGCGTTATCAGATCGTTAAATCTCAACTTTTAACGTCTTTTTTTCCATCCATGCTCATAAAATCACTTTGCCACACAAGAATGAGAAAACGAGTCATTAGACAGCATTATATTCGTAAATCCAGACAATATCTGGAGTCTAATATGTAATATTTGACCCTCAACAGGATATACCAGTAGATATATTAAATAGATAGAATTAGGAACAAGTAACATAAAATTGAAGTACAGCTATGAAACTGCTGGTTGACCGAGTGCCTCTCTATGAGGCGCGGTTTGGTCAATCACCCCAGCACTGGCCAGAGTTAGCTAGTGTCAAAAACTCTGTGGTCTCTACCATGATGTATGTTTTTTATCCATGCAGTTCATCCATTTTGCCATCCTATTTTAGGATAGAAGCAAAAAAATCAGGCAGATCTAAATCATAGGTGGTCCACTCCACACAAAAGCAGCATTAATTGAATGAATACCATTAAAAACTTCCTACGGCCCACTGTAATATTTATTTTCCATTCAACCTGTTGATAAGGTACATGGACCCCTAGACGAACGGAAAACACAAATATCAACTTCATCCAAAATTTCTGTGGCCCCGAAAAGGTTTTTAACAGTGAGTGTTCAATCCAATCCTAGTGGCGTGGTTCACCTGAGATTTGGATCTGCTTCATTTAATACCCACTGCTTCCTGTGTGGTGACTTTTGATGTGTGGTTACGGTGACTTTTGATGTGTGGTTGTGCATTGCTGGGCTGTAAATCAGAGCAAAAGTTGAGCAGCAATCACTGAAAGACAGTAAAGAAATGTTAAAGCTTGCTGTAGATTGTTGGATTGGAAACATTGTGTGCAGTGTAGATACAAAAGATTAGTGTGAGGGAACATGAAAGTGGCCGACGACGTCAATGAGAATATTTTAAAATTACTCCTACAAGCTACAACCTCAATCATATGTTGTGGCTTGCCTGATTTTCAGATCAGGCTGATTTCTGTAGCTTCTCTCAATCATGGTGAGTTTCACCTAATAAACAGACTGAGGAAAGATACAATGCAGTGGCTAGATACATAAATAAGCCTATGGTTTGCAGCTCATCTCCATTGTTTCCTATTGTTTTTGCCCACATAAGTTGTGGATGTAGCTTATTTTAAGGTGAAGGCTATAATTGAGAATAACACAAGATGGCGCATTGCATGTGTTCTGGGTCCTTTCTCTTATGTCTTAGGGCCTTTTTGATAAGGGAAGGGTTTTCCCTTGTGAAAATGAAAAGGGTTTTCCCTTATGGGTGGCAACACATGGCTGGAAATGTAAACCCCAAAGTAACTATGTTTTATCTGTAAAAGGGAAAAAAAAGAAAGAAAAAGCTTCCTTGCCTTGAGTAGTACTAATATACCTAGTTTACTTTCGCTAACATAAAGAAATGATTTAGGGAATCCACTCCATCCATCAAGTACATCACCTTTGTTTCGCCTTGATCTAAAAAACAAGCTGGTTTAACACTAACATAGGCCACTCCATAAAAATTATCCTAAAGCCTCTTAATTCCTGTGCGCTATGGCCCACCTGAGTTTCATGATTCTATAATTTTCAGTTCCTCTTTTATCCGGACAAGGCACATCAGATGAATGGATTGGGTGACATATATATAAACATTATTGTTGTAAAATACCGTACAAAATTGATTGTTGTGAGCAACATATAACAATGCAGGTATATATGATTTCTAGAATTTTACGTGCCAATCCAAGCAAACGAAATAAAAGGCTGAAGAAAAATTGAATAGAATTCATGTTCTCAATAATTGCTGCTCCATTATTGCATATGCTTTCCAGCCGAGCAACTCAATAACACATGGCTAAACGCAAGTCAAGTCTAAAAGTTAATAATAAACAATAAAAAAAAAAAAAAAAAGACAAAAAAACAGAAGTGCACGGATTACTCTCCTTGTCCCACGAGCAGGACACTTCCTGCTTTGGGTAGAGCCTGATTCGGATTAAGCATAAACAACCATAGCTGGCTGGATGCGGTAACGAGTTTTGTACGTTCAATGACTAATTAACCTTGCCTATCTTGGCCTTGGAATAGCATCAGATTGAGCACACCTTGACTTATTTAACATTATTGGATTGTATCTTCTCCTCTCATGCAAGCAAGTGCAGTAAAGGGTTATTCCCCTCTCTCTTGAATCAACAACCAAGCCCAGGCATTGCTATTTCTAATATTTTATCGGGTCTTGGTTTCTTCTTCATCTATATTCTCTATTCTCAAATTCAGGTATGCTCCTTCTCTACCTTCTCTCTTCTCTCTATCAATAATCCTTATCGACATCATGTCATAAGGATCATCTTCGAATTTTTTAAGGGACAAGCTCAAAATGCAACCTAATTGATAACAGTATGCATGTGTTGCAGACGGTACATGTACCTCCATCGATCTCATCTCATGCAACCGAGCATACTAATCAGTTATTACCCACTCTCCTGAGTCATCTACCAGGCCCAAGCACTGACGTTGCTTGTAATATTTTCTTCCATCCTAGTTTCTTCTTCATCTGTATTCTCTATTTTCAAATCTCAAGCTTAGGTTTGCTCCTTTTTATACCATCTCTCTATTGATAATCCTCATCAACATTTTCTCATGAGGATTATCTCTGAATTGACAGTATATATGAGTCACAGACAGTACATATACTCCGGTCTATCTCATCTCATGCAAGCGAGTGCAGTAAGCAGTTATTCCTCACTCTCTTGAATCAACTATAATTCAAGCCCAGGCGTTGCTGCTTGTAATATTTTCCTCCCATTTTGGAGTCCTGGTTTCTTATTTATCTGTATTCTCTATTCTCAAATTGAGGTATGCTCCTTTCTCTACCTTTTCGCCCTTCTCTGTCTTTGTTCTATCTTTTACTTATTTATTTATTTATTTTTATTTTTTTTAGAAAGTCTTGGGATGAACAATTTTACTAAATAGGTTTCAAACTGTATTTTCTGACTTTGCAATTGAACGTTAATTACAAACTGCACTTAGTTTGTTTAGCCAGCGCATCCTGAAAATGTAACTTGATCGCGGTGTGTGTTCCACAGGTACAATATAACTTGCAATTCAATTTGTCATTTTCTTTGAGAAGTGGCATTAGATGTTCGCGATATTTTGGGTTCGGAAGATTCATTGGCGATTGATTGGAACCATCCAATCAATCGCCAATAAAATGGATTGAAGAATCCTTTTGATAAGGTGATTCTAACTATCGATCTCTATGGTAAAAAGAATGGATGATCTGTTGTTGCTCAAATCTGATCGACCCTATTCCACCTCCAGTAAGCTGCTAATAACCTAGAAATTAATAGATAACAGGGGACACTGGAGGAGCCGGATGTGACCCGGGACCCTCCAATAGCTAAGTCAGCCGTATAGACTCATAGTAGGCGTAGTAAAATCGGAATAGTTGTGTGTATCTTTTCTTCTTTTTTTTAAAGAGGAGAGTATATTTATAGGTGTTCTCCGGCAATTCTCGTATCTATGTATATCTGTAAGATACGCTGGAGGGACCTGTATTAGAATCAGAATCTGTCCTCGGATATTTCTCTGATTATGCCCCGATTGGTGTGATCTTCGGCTGAAACTTTGTAGGGGAATGCGATACATGATTTTTTCTGGGTATTTCTGTTCTGAAGTCGAGGTCGGTGTCAGATGTCGAAGTCGTTCCTCGAAGACGATGTTGGTATCTGAGGTTAAGGTTGAGGTCGAGCTCGAGGTAAATAGTTGAGATTGTCGCCCAAGGCCGAGGTTGGCATCCGACATGGTGAGACCTGTATTTAAGGTCGAGGTCGGTAGGTCCGCCTACAAGATCGGTGCTTATAACCGAGATATGTGGTTTTTCTAACAAATCGTATCTTCAAACTGGTTCAAGTACTTCAGATCAGTCACTAAATTTCACTGCTCGGCTCATCTTCCTTCACCCTTAGGTATTTCAAAGAACTTGCTCGGATGTTGTTATCACCATGTGCCTCATACATTGGGTTAGCTAATTAATCCATAACATGATCCAATGTATACTTTGGATCATTGGTATAGGTGATCTATCATACATACTCTACCTTTGATCGATAGTAGCCCTTAAGTTGATAAGGTGATTCCAACCATTCGATCAATGTATGTGAAAATGGATAATAAAATATTGTTATACTAGAAAATATTTGATTATAACTCGCATGAACCACTTTAACTAGCTGATGTAACCATTAAATCAATGGCCAAGAAAATGATTGATATGTATTAATTAAAATAATAAATCTAACCATTGATCCTAAGGGTCTAAGATGTAGGCGAGCCTTTGTTGAACCATAATACAAAGAACACTTTGAATAATTTTAACCATTTGACGACCAAAAAAATGAATTCTCCAAGTTAATTATTGAAAGTTGTATCTGTAAATCTTGACTATTTTTCATATAGGTCCCATATGTACATCCCTTCTTGAACCCAATCAATGGATAGGAAAATGGACAATCCAAAATTGTCATACTAAAAAACAGTTAATCATCAATTGAAAATATATGTTAAAAATCATTTTAACCAGGTGATGCTAACCATTTGTTTAATATCTAAGATAATAAATGGTCCAGATTGATCAAAATGATAAATCTAATCATTGCTCTAGACCATCCATAATGTATGCGAACTTGTGATTGAACATAAAACTCCATAAACCTTTGACTAGATGATTCTAACCATTCGATGGTGACGCAGGGAAGGACATGATGAGATCGATCACCTTCTTCCTTAGGGATAACTATTCTGAATCCATGGAGATCTCTTGATTCTTTAGAGAGTTTCCTCAAATCCACGAGATATAAAATAGAAATAAATTCTAATAAATTCAAAAATAATTTGATTGATGATATAAAAAAAAGAAAAGAAAAGAAAAAAGAAGAGAGAATTTACAATCCGTTAAATAATGATCTTAAACTATGATGAATTTCTAGCCTCAAACTCCCTAAAAACGTGACTTACTATAAATTGTAAACTTACTATTTATAGACGGTCATTATTCCTACTAGACTTCATGGTTTTCGGCCAATAATAATAAGTGTCCAATTTGGCCTAACCACATTATTCTCCTAATTTTTCTAAGCCCTTTTCATGTTAGGAACAACTCCTACAACTCAAAGGATCAAAAGATATGATCAAATTAAAACTTACTATTTATGGTAAAAACGAAAATAAAATGAACTTTTGACAGTCGATCTGATGGAATCTCTCAAATCTGGCATCGGAAACCATGTATAGCATGTTGGTTGGCTAAAGTAGCCTCTTCTATCCCAAAATCATACATGAAAAGTCAAAAAACCCATTCCTGTTTGTGAGATATAATTGCTTTAAGGTTATGATAGTAATGATCATTTTTGCCTCCGATCGGGCCTTCTCTGATCCATCTTTTCCATGAAAGTATTCGCGACCCATTCTACATCAGCCCTCTCCACTTCAAAAGAACTTGACTTCAAGTGCTCGTCCAGCTTCGACTCATAATACTCAGTTAGGTCTGCAATGTTGAAAGTACATGAATCTCCATGTCATCCAAAAGATCAATAATGTAAGCATTGTCATTAATCTTTTAGATGATCGGTACCGGTCCAATGTTCTTATTCTTCAACTTGTTATAGATCTCAATAGGAAATCTCTCCTTACTTAGATGGACTATAATATAATCTTCCACCTCGAACACATTTTGTTACCGATGCTTATTGACTTGCTCCTTGTACTTATCATTCAAGTCATTTAACTTGGCTTGCACATCCACATGAATGCTAATGATTTAGTTCACCATATGTTTTACTGCAATGCTCATGACTAGGAGCTTGGACAGAGGGACCAAGTCAAGTATGTGGCGGAGCAGTTGACCATAAACAATCTGGAACGGGGACTTCCGTGTCGAGCAGTTCACCATATTGTTGAATGCAAACTCCGCTTGAGACAATGTCAAATCCCGCTTCTTCAGTTTATCACCTGAAATACACCGAAGGAGGTTTCCCAACGTGCAATTTACAACTTCAGTTTGCCCATCGGTGTGTGGGTGGTTAGCACTTCTGAATTGAAGTTACGTACTGAACTTATTTCATAAAGTCCACTAGAAGTGGCTAATGAACTTCGTTTCACGGTTAGAAGTAATGGTCTTGTGAATCCTATGTAGTCGCACGACTCTCTGAAGAATATATTTGCCACGTGTGTTGTATCGAGGGTCTTCTTAAATGTGTTAAAGTGCGTCATTTTTTAGAAATGATCTACGGCCATTAACATTAAATCTATCCCACAATGTGTTTATGGGAGACCAAGCATAAAGTCTAAAGATAAGTTCTCCTAAGGGCAGTCAAGCACAGGCAACTGGGTGTAGAGACATGTATTCTAAGACAGGACTTTGGAGGCCTAACAAACAAGATAGCGTTGCACTACTTTACCCACGTCATATATCAATTATAGTCAGTAATACTACTCCTCAAGAAGAGCTTGTGTCTTGTCTCGCCCAAGGTGTCCACCAAGGCCACTTCCATGTAACTCTCGAATAATCTACTCCCTCAGAGAACTTTAGGGTATGCACAATTGATTCCCTTTGAAGAGGAAACTGTCTTGCATATGTATGTCACTAGGACGACTCTCTTAGCATATCATCCATGCATCCTTGAAGTCATTGCCCTAGGCATATATCTCCTTGAGACAATTGAAGCTGACCACCTCATTGCTCATTGTAACAAGTAGTGATGCAGGACAGCTAAGTGCATCGGACACCTTATTTTGTTGCCCCGACTTGTGATTCAGAACGAACGTAAATTCCTTTAAAAATGCAACCCATCTAGCATGCACACGATTCACGTTAGACTGACTATTAATAGACTTTAAAGCTTGATGATTAATTTAAAGAACAAACTCTCTCTGATTCAGATAATGTCACCAATGTCGCAATGCTTGAACAACTACATATAACTCATGCTCATATGTCGATCACTTTTTTTGGACTTTGCAGAGCTTCTCGTTATAAAACACTATCGGCTTTCCTTCTTGTGATAAGACTCTTTCAATTCCAACATATGAGATGTTACACCCAACCTCAAATAGCTTGTCGAAACTGAGAAGAACCAAGATCGGTGTTGTAGATAATCGATGCTTGATTTCAGTAAAGCTCTTTTTAGCCTCATTAGTCCACTGAAACTGACATTTTTTTCATGTAATCTATAATGGGTACGATTATAATGTTAAAATTCTACACGAATAGACAATAGAAGGTCGCCAACCTATGAAAATTTCTCATTTCATGAATATTCGTCGGGATTGGTCATTCCCTTATGGCTTGCACATTTTCATCATCCACATGGATGACCGTGGACGTCACAACAAATCCTAAAAACAACAGGTTGTCCATTAAAAAATCTGTACCTTTTCAAGTTGAGGTACATCTTATTAACTGTCAAGACCTTTAACACCTGCCTGAGATATTCCATGTGCTTCATCTTACCCTAGCTATATATCAGGATGTCATCAAAATATAGTACTACAAACTGGCCAATGAATGGCTTCAACACTTTATTCATAATCGGGTTGGATACGAATTTGATGGTAGGTGGTTGATAAGTGGCTCCGTTAGCCACAATGGTAATAATTGTTCGGCCTTGGGTAACCATAAGGATTTAGAATCCTACTCAAATTTGTTGTTGTGGATGTCAACATTGAGGCTTAAATGGACCACTCCCCGTGTCATGGTTTGCAGTTGTAGGAAGTTGATGACATCCTCCTACTGGTTCATTTCCTTTTACCAATGTTGAATCCTGTGTGGGACCCATCATGGGGGCCGAGTCGAAGGATAAGGCCGAGTAAAGACCCTTGTATGATGCATTTTCATCTTACCTACCAACTGAACCACTTCATCAATGGTCCCTACTAGGTGCATCTGAACTCGGTCCAAAATTATCGATCGTAAATCGTAAATGAATTGGGCTACCTTTTGTGATTCGGTCTTTGATAAGTCATTTCGCGTTGCCCACCGCTGGAATTCTTCAGTGTAAACTTTGACAATTCAATTCCCCTGTTAACAATTTTGGTATTGCTGGAACAATACATGCTCATAATTACAAGGGATGAATCATGATCAAAGAAGGCGTCTCATCCGTGGCCATGATCGGATGGGCGTCTTGTTCTGTCGGGCACATGAGAGTTGTAATTTCTCCCACCATGCAGAAGCATCGGATTTTAATTTGAACATAACCAATTTTACTTTCTTATGTTTTAGCATGTCTAATATGTAATCAAAATATCAATCTACTTCAGCTAACCACTTGAGGAAGTTTTTTATATGCTATAAACTATTAAAAATAGTTAGTTCAGCCTTACCTCGATAATCTTTTTCAACACGATCTAGTCGATCATCTTTATGAATCGATCGTCGGGCAATGATGCCATCGATGTCCTCGTTGCTGAAGCTCGACTTATCTAGAGTAGCTCTAAGATTCACCTCTAAAAGCGCTCTTTCGGAATCAGGGTTATGAAGTACAGCGATCACGAGCGACTGAGTACCATCTTGGGCTCGGGATAGAATTAGCACATCCGCGATATATTCGAGGGTTTCCTGCATCCCTTGCATGGTCAACTGACTCTCTCAATAGAAAGTTTCAATTCTTCTAAATAGATAATGAATCTCTGTATAATCGTCCATAAGATTTTGGTCCATTACGTCGTTACTTGCCATCAGTCTGAAATAAGTCCTCCCTCCAATACTAATTGATGCTGGAAAGGACCTAATGAGGTCGATTATCATCTTCCTCAGGGATAACTACTTCGAATCCACGGAGCTCTCTTGATTCCTCATAGAGTTTCCTAGAATTCACAAGATATAAAATAGAAATAATTTTCAATAAATTAATTGATGATAAAAAAGAAATTACAATCCTTTAAATAATGAGCCCAAACATATGATAAAGTTTTGGACTTAAACCCAAACTCAAACTCTAACTCTTTAAAAATGTGACTTACTATAAATAGTAGGTGGTCATGATTCTTACCAGACTACATGGTTTCAACCAAAATTAGTAAGTATCAAATTTGGCTCCACCACGTAGTTCTCCTAATTTTTCTAAATCCTTTTCATGTTGGGATGACTCCCACGACTGAAAAGGATCAAAAGTCATGATAGAATTAAAAATTATTATTTACAGTAAAAATGAAAATAAAATAAATTTTAATGTATTTTCAATTGTTAATCAGATGGATTCTTGCAAATTCAACGGGCGTAATTCGGCCTTAATTGACTAAAGTAGATTCTCTTACGCAAAATCATACATGATACTTCGAAAAAGCCCAATTTGATTAATGAGATATGGCTATTTTAAAGTTCTTCCGTCCGGATCATTTCGGTCTCCGAACGAGTACATAGTTGTACGCAATTCGCTTGCGTTTTTGGGATTGCTTTGCAGCCAAGCAATGTACGGCTAGCTCTCTTATAAAGGATGGCCAGCTACATTATTGAGTACCCTGTCACAAAGGTTGCCTGCTACATTATTGAGTTGCTTTACAGCGCAGCAATGTACGACCACCTCTGCGGACGAAGATCGCCTGCAGCGAATGTCCGGGGAATATGCCTCGAACACGACATGGCCGAAGCTCTGATGGCCGTTCATCCATTGTGATGTTACGACATGGACCAATCTCCGATGGTGGTATGCTTTACACCTATTGTTGAAACCTACATGGCCCCACCGTGGTGTTTATTTGTCAATAACCTGTTCATAAAGTGGCACGTGATGAAAGGAAAACAATGATCTCATTTTACCCAAAACTTGTTTTGTGGTCACTAAAATGTTTTTAATGGTAGGTATTTAATCTCCACTTTCGTGTGATGTGGTCCAGTTAAGCCTTTGATCTCCTTCATTGTTTGGATAATGGCCTAAAATAAATTGGCAAAATAGACGCACGGTGTGAATAGAACACACATTTACAGTGGGCCCCACACAACTTAAGCCTCGTCAGTAAAGCAAGGACCGGAATCCTATGCAACTCCTGTTTTCGGCAGTCAAGTGTATTGGGTCTACCCTGTGGTACGGGAAAACTTCACTTGGTGTATGAGGTTGTGATGTAGAGCGGGTCGTGGATAATTTCATGACCAGGATGGATAAAAAAGGCACGGCCGGCGACAGAAGTGATCCGGACCATCAGACCTTAGATCGGGCGTATCTCACAATCCGAAATGAGTTATCCGACATAAAATATATGAATTTGGAGTAGAACGAGCTACTTTAGCCAACCAACCCCGCTACGCCGGGTTGCGCAGCCCGGATTTGCGAGAAACCCCCTGATCGACGGTCGTTTTTTCGTTTTAATTTCGTTTTTACTATTTATAGTAAGTTTTAGTTTGCTTATAGCTCCTCATCCATTGGGCTTGAGGAGTTGTGTCCAACATGAAAAGTGCTTAGGATAATTAGGAGAACGGTTTGGTGAAGCCAAATAGGACACTTACCATTTTTGGCCAAAAACCTTGCGCACTAGTAGACATCACGACCGTCTATAAATAGTAAGTTTACTATTTATAGTAAGTTGTGAATTTTAAGAGTTTTAGTTGTAGTTTGAGTCTGATTTCGTTCTTGTTGCTTGGTTCCCTTATTTAAAGGGGTGTAAACTCGTTTTTATTCATTCAGTAATCAATTTCAAATTTTATTAGAGTTTATTTCTATTTTCTTGCTTTCTTTCCTCGTGAATTTGAAAATTCTCTGTGAGGAGTCCAGAGAAGCTCCGTGGATTCGGAGTAGTTATCCTTGAGAAAGACGGTGATCGACCTCATCACGTTCATCCCTGCACCAGGTTGTATCTTAGATTTAAGGCCCTTACATCCACAGCTCATATAGGTCACCACACGGAACCATGGGGAGAGATGCCAACCATAGGTTTGTGTGTAGGGTACCATGAACCATGGTGTGTATCTTTCATCAAACCGGTTAATCTGTTGTTAATAACGATGATGAAAAGAAAATAGAAAGAACAACCTGATAAAAAACTCAGGCGGGCCACACTATGAATTTAGTAGTTTTGGTGGCAATTTTACATTAATTCTCAAATATTTGTTTTAATTTTTTTATTTTCAACACATTTTCAGTACCATTTTTTCCTCATGTCGTTTTGCTAGCTATAGATACAACTAGATGCAAACCGAATCAACCAACTGTAGTGGCTGAAGTTGAGTTTTTAAAAGATATATTTATGAATAAGTGAAATCTAGTTGTGTTGAAGGAGTTTCATTAATAAATCCAGTTCAACCATCAGGTGGGCCACTAGAAGCAAAAGGATGGGTTCAAAAATCTCAGCCAAGTGTTTTTCTTTTTTCTTTTTCTAACAGTACATTCGTTCAATAAACTGTGGCTTACCTGAATAGTGGAACGACTTAATTCTTGAGTAAGAACATCAACATGGTGGTGCATCATTGGGGAAATTATATTCATGTTCTATTTTATTTTTTGATAAAAGAATATATTAATAGGAAGGGAGGAAGAGCAAAGCCCCCACTTGATACATTCGGCGGTCCTAGCACACGAAAACCACTACGGACCTATCATATACAAAGGATGTACATAAGCACAAGGGGGAAAAATGTCAGTAACTGAAATTCAAGCCTCTTAAATAACCCAGGCCCACTCGATCAAGAAAGAGAATCCCACGAATTGCTTCAGGGAGATTACTAAGATTCTAAAAGGACCTCCTACATTGAGAATCACTCCCCAAGCGGGCCAAGTTGTCTGCAACACCTTTCACATCTCTAGGCACATAAGATATGATCACTTCCACCATCTTTCAAAGAGAGGCAACCTGGGCCCACCAGTACCACAATATCCAATTGGATGGACGATCCTTGTTTAGGATCCTCACTACCATTTGAGAATCGCTTTTGATGTAGAGCAGGTCGCGGACAGTTTCATGGCTAAGATGGATCAGAAAAGGCTCAGTCGACAACAGAAGTGATCCAGGCCATCAAACCTTAGATCAGGCGTATCTCGCAATCTGGAATGAGTCATCGGGCGTAAAATATATGATTTTGAGGTAAGACGAGCGCCGAGTTTCCCACATACAGAATTTGCGAGATTCCATCATATCGATGGTCAAATTTCATATTTAATTTTGTTTTTACTATAAATAGTAAGTTTTAATTTGATTATAACTCTTCATCCGTTGGGCTTTAGGAGTTGTGTCCAACATGAAAAGTGCTTAGAATAATTAGGAGAATAACATGGTTAAGCCACATAGGAAACTTACTATAAAAAGTAAATTTACTATTTATAGTAAGTTATGAATTTCTAGGAGTTTTAGCTATAGTTTGCTTCTGATTTCTCTCTTATGACTTGGTATCCCTATTTAAAGGGTTGTCAACTCCTATTCAATCATCAATTAAAATTTGAATTTATTAGAATTTATTTTTATTTTTTTTCTTTTTTTCCTCGTGGATTCGAGAAGTCTCTGTGAGGAGTTTAGAGAAGCTCCGTAGATTCGGATTAGTTATCCTTGAGGAAGACGGTGATCGACCTCATCATATTCATCCCTGCGTCAATTGGTATCAAAGTGAGGATTCCCCTTGGGCCGATAGCAAACAACAAAAGTATGAGCCAAAATCTTGTGGACGGTGATCCAGGGACTCGTTATCTTGCGGGAAGAATGAAAGTTTTCCACCGGAAGATTCAGTTAACCATGCAAGGGCTGCAGACAACTATCGACCGTCATGTGGATGCGCTACTTCTGCCCCGAGCCCTAGGCGATGCTCCACCACCTATAGTTGCTCCGCCGCCCGTGGTTACTATATGGCACACCCTCGATTTTCGTAAAGTACTACCAGTGGTAAACCGTAGAGCCACACTAAATTATTCAAGCTCTAGCAACGAGGACTTTAATGAAGGCTTTTCCCAACGACCAATCCATGGAGACGATCATCTAGATCGTGCTGAAAGAGACTATCGAGGTAAGGCTGAACTTCCTAGCTTTAATGGTTTATTACGCATAAAAGATTTCCTCGATTGGCTAGACGAAGCAGAGATATACTTTAATTACATGGACGTGTCAGATCATAAAAAGGTAAAGTTAATAGTGTTTAAATTAAAATCTTGTGCTTTTGCATGGTGGGAACAATTATAACTCTCATGTCCCATCCAAAATAAGATGCCCATCTCATCATGGCTACAATGAGACGTCTTCTTCGATCACGATTCCTCCCCAGTGATTACGAGCAGATGTTATTCCAACAATACCAGAATTACTGACAAGAAAATCGAACCATCATAAATTACACTAAAGAATTTCAGCGGTTGACAACATGAAACGATCTGTCAGAATCCGAGTCATAGAAGGTTGCACGATTAATAGGAGGTTACGATCGAAAATTCAAGATCGAGTTCAGATGCACCCAGTCGGGACCGTAGATGAAGTGGTTCAGTTGACAGGTAGGACAAAAACGCAACTTGCAAGAGTCTCTAATTAGCCTTATCCTTCAACTCGACCCCCCATAACGGGTCCCGCACAGGATCTAGTGCTGGCACGAATAAAAGAACCGGTTGGAGAACGTCCTCAACCTCCCACAACCGCAAACATTTATACGAGAAGCGACTCATCTAGGCCTCAACGTATAGCACCCACAATAGCGGGCCCGAGTAGGATTCCAAATTCTTACGTTCAGCCAAGGTCGAGTAATTGTTACCGCTGTAGCCAACCAAGCCACTTATCAAACACTTGTCCTCAATGTTCCGCAGCACACTTGGCTATAAATAAAGAGGGCACTGAAGGTGAGGTAGAAGAAGAAGATCGTAGCTTTGATGAACATGAGTAAGCCACTGAGGAAAGAGCAGATGGCGATGAGTTAACAGTCCAGGATCATGGCGAATCTCTAGTTGTGAGACGATTAGTGTATACCCCACGGAAGGAATTATATCCACAGTGACACAATATATTCCGTACGAGGTGCACTGTCAACAGAAAGGTTTGTGACATGATCGTAGACAGTGAAAGTAGTGAGAACATCGTATCAAGAGTGATGGTGGATAAGTTGCAACTACCAACGATAAAGCATCCTTTTCCGTATTCAATTGGCTGGATAAAAAAGGTAAACGAAATCAAGGTAATTGAATAATGTACTGTCTCATTTTCAATTGACAAATATTATAAGGATCAACTAAATGAATTCAAAGAAGTCTAGCCTGAAGATTCACCCGATGGATTGCCCCCCATGAGGGACATCCAACATCACATATACATTGTCCCTTAGGCTAGTCTGCCCAACCGCCCTCATTATCTGATGAGTCTGAAGGACTGTGAGATACTTCAGGGGTAAGTAAATGAATTGATTCATAAGGGTCTCTTGAGAAAGAGCATGAGCCCATATGCCGTACCAGAATTATTAACGTAAAAAAAGATGGGAGCTGGCGCATGTGTGTTGACAGTTGGGTGATCAACAAAATTACCATCAAATATCGGTTCTCAATACCATGGTTGGACGACATGAATGATATGATAGAAGGGGCCAAGGTGTTCTTTAAACTAGACCTAAGGAATAGGTACCATCATTTTCATATTTGACCCGGTGATGAGTGAAAAATAGCATTCAAGACCAAGGAAGGGTTGTATGAGTGGCTGGTCATGCCCTTCGGTCTATCTAACGCACTAAGTACTTTTATGCGTTTGATGAACCAAGTTATAAAAGCGTTCACTGGCCGATTTGTTATAGTATATTTTGATGATATACTGATATATAGTCAGAATGAGATGGAGCACAGGAAACATGTAAGACCCGTATCCTAGCCCGTATCATTCCATAGGCTTCCGCAGTCCTCCTGGTTGAATTTCGATGACCCACAATTTATTATCTGCAGTTCTGCATGACCCAAGTCGTATCCCGTATTCCAGAGTCAGCTCGATCCGAAACTTGTATCCTCGCGACCGCGCCGTCGTCGCGTCTCGCACGCTGATGCGATACTCCGGCTAGGAGATGTGGGCCCGCGTTTATTTCAAAGAAAAACACTGCGCATGCAAATTTTGAGAGAATCTCTACCACCCATCAAATCAATCAATCAACCAAATCAATCAAGATAAGTAACTCCACCCATCCCTCTCTTACACAACCTTACCCAAAGTTAACTCTCTCTCTCTCTCTCTCTCCACCCATCAAGTACACCCATCCATCACTCATCATCCCTCTCCCATCACTTCTCTTCCATCACCTCTCTCTCTCTCTCATTTTTCTCTCTCCATTTTTTCAAGCAAACACCATGAGAGACCATCCAAGCAAGAGAGCTTCCATGGGAGGAAGCTAGTGTGGCCCACCTTCCTTCCTCCCATCTCCACCATTCAAAGTCTATCTCGGCCGTTGAATCGCACCCCTTGGAGCTCTAGATCGCATTGCCGGAAGAAGGAAGAGAAGATCAAAGGTAGGTATTTTTTAGTGTTAATTTGTGTGGCTTTGATGATTTAAGGGCCCACATATGGTGGGACCCATCTTGATGTATGCATGTGTGTAATATTAAGAGGGGCCCATAATGGGGGGGCCCCTCCCATAACCTCTCTCTCTCTCTCTCTCTCTCTCTCTCTCTCTCTCTCTCTCTCTCTCTCTCTCTCTTCTTTGTGATGTGGTGCGGCCCACCTGATACAATTGCCCATGAGGCCCACCTTGCTGACTTCCAGCAGACCTGGACGAGGAGAAAGCACATATTTCAGCTTACTCTAGGTTGGTGGGTCCCACATGTGTGGACCCACCTTAATGTTTGTATTCTATACACCGTCCATCCAACCGGCGAGCCCTGTATAGGTCTTATCCACACCGTCCACTGTTTGGGACGGTGGGACCCTCATGTGAGGCAGGAGTCTGGCGTCCACACCGTCCAGTCCATTGGACAGTGGTGCTGGACGTTGGACGTTTTATTAATATATATATATATATATATATATATATATATATATATATATATATATATATATAAAATAAATATATTAATATAATTACGTACTAGATGTATATCTGGTGGGCCCCACGTGGGACCCACCTGGTGTGGACGTTGATTGCCTGGAGTACCTCCTAGCATATATAGAGCTGTGGGACCCACTGCAGTTGACGTCAGCAAGTTGTGGGTCCCACATGATGTATATGTTTTATCTCTGCCGTTCAAGGGATTCTGGACGGTGGAGATGCACCTAATGCAAGTGTTGGCAGCACGTGGCCCCACTTGACATGTGTGATATCCACCGTCCATTACTTGGACAGTGGACCATGATGTATCTGTTTCATGATCCACACCGTCCATCTTGTAGACCCCACCGCGATATATGTGTAATTTATGTCGTCCATCTGTTGTGGGCCACACCCACGTGGACACCACCATGTTGTATGTATTTCATCCACACTGTCCAGATGTCTGGACAGTGCTGGACAATGTTTGGACGATGTTGTCTAATGTTTGAATGGTATTGATTTACCTAGATAATGTTTGGACAGTGCTGATCATCGTTAGCGGGCCATGTGCCCCATGGAATGATAGTGTACAGTGATACACATGTTACACCTATAACTATTGAAATGATTTTTAGTGTGGTCCAAGCCCACTTGAGACCCATTGGTGCGGCCTGTCCAAGGGGCCCACCTGCCTTGTATTTAAGGCCCATATGATGGGGCCCACCTGCTTGAATTTGAGGCCCATGGGCAAGGCCCATCGTGATGTATTCGAGGCCTATGGGCAAGGCCCATCATGATGTATTTTTAACCCATGATGGGGCTCACCTGTTTGTATTTTTGGCCCATGTGATGGGGCCCACCTGTTTTGTATTTGAAGCCCATATGATGAGGTTTGACTTGATGTGTCAAGGCCTACTATTTTGTATTTGAAGCCCATATGAAGAGGTCCGACTTGATGTGTCAAGGCCCACTATGATTCATTTAAGGCCGTCTGTTACAGCCCATGTAATGAGGCCCATTGTGATGAATAAGAGGTCCATGAGATGCAGCCCATTGTAATGTGAAAAGCCCATGCGATGCATCCCACTGGATGTATATGAGGCCCATGTTTAAGGCCCAATATGATGTGTACTAGACCATGTGTTGGGGCCCGATGTGATGTATTTATGACCCATGTGTCGAGGCCCGATGTGATGTATATGTGGCCCTTATGTGAGACCATGGGCCCACTATATGTTTGGCTCTATGTGGGCCACTCCTTAGGAGCAATGTTAGTTAAATGGCCACATTGTTGGGCAATGATGGTTTAATTCCACATTTTGACCTTCCCTTAGGCCTTGTTCGGTCGATCATCGAGACCGATTCCGATTATCGAGGCCGATTCTGATTATCAAGGCTGATTCCGATTGTCGAAGCCTATTCCAATTGTTGATGCCGATTATGAGTATGTGACATGATAACATCATGATACATGCCCATACGCATCATCTGAATGTTTGTTATGAGATGTGGTTGACCATTGCATATGTTATTGGGTATGTTGTTATGAGACTCCTTGATAGGAGGAGATTGTCTCACATGAGCACACGGTATGTGTAGGATTGATGCATAATGGATTGTATGACTCATGCATCTTGCATTATATGTTGTAATTACTGTACGCCCCAGCGACAACAGAGTTGTAGCTTCCACAGGCATATCGTGGATGGCTAGATGGGACACCAAAAATCTATTACTAGCATTGGTCTGCCATAAATAGCCCTTGGCAAAAATTCTTAAGCCCTCTTGGTAACAGAGGATGCCCCAACGTTGAGACCGAATGGATATATATGAGCGTATGAGGGCCGAATACCAGTAGACCGCGTCTCCCACTATGTCGTGGTAAGTGGGGAGGGGGTGTGGCCTTACCCTCTCGAGGGTAGGGGGCATAATTAGGCTGAGTTTGGCCAGCTCGTAAATAGGTCCATTATCGACGTACCGGGTAGATATTGGCTGACTACTGGTCAGGCGGATGGTGAGGTCTCTTCCACTTGCATGGTCACGCGTCAGTGGACGGCGGTTGCATGTAGAGTATACTAGACCCGGTGATGATCTCATAGATGTACAGTACTGATATGTGGACTTATTAAGCAGGAGTTGCATACTCAGCATTATATTCATTCATTCATTTATTCACTATCTACTCGGGCTGGTGGTGCGCAACTAATTGTTATGTGTACTTTCACAATGGTCAGGATTTCGGTTGGGGCACGCGACTAACCTGAGATCAGGAGCTTACCACATTGAGTCTATCTATCCAAATTTAGGTATGGGACTGGTTTGGATAGAAGTCCTTTGTGATAGGCCCCATAGCTTGTGATACCACATACTATCATCACGACTTCACACTGTAACTTAGTCATTTCATTCGCACCATATATTTCATACTGCATTACATCCTCGGCATATGACATCAGTGATATGGCCATTAGTATTCATGCCTAGCATCACATAGTATTGATATGGCTGATGGTACTCATAGACTTACTAGTATGTTTCCGTTTACTCTGATATCTTGTGATTCATGATCTTGCCAGTATTCTCGACATTGTATGATTATGGCGTTGTATTTATGTGCTTGACACTTATCTTGCACACACACTTTCACCACCCTCTAAGCTTCTATAAGCTTATACACCATAGATGCGTGCAGGTGGTGTTAAGTTGTAACAGCGTGGAGCTTGGAGTATGTAGCTGACTTCTAGAGCTTTGATTTTCGATATATTATTTTCCTTTCAGCATTGCATTCAAATGATATATTAGTGGATATGTGATGTGATTTGGGTAAACTTGTGGTTATGCTTATTACGAGATAAAAAGTACGTTGAAAAATTCTCCTTGTAGAATTTCAGGATCGGAATCTGGCGTATGGATGATAGGAGTTAAGAATGGGGTACTACGGAGGCTGTCGGCACCGGATTCAGCGATCAGAAATTTTGTGAGCCTGGTTTCCGAGTTTGAGGTATGACAAAACATCTTAGGCAGACACTGTTAGTCCTACAAATTAACAAGTTGTACCTCAACTTGAAGAAGTATAGCTTTTTAATGGATAGCCTGTTGTTCTTATGATTTGTTGTAACGTCCACGGGCATCCATGTGGACGATGAAAAGGTGCGAGCCATTACAGAATGGTCGATCCCAACAAACATTCATGAGGTGAAGAGTTTTTATGGGTTGACAACCTTGTATCATCGATTCAAGCGAAATTTTAGCAAAATAGTCGCGCCTATTATAGATTGCATGAAAAAAAGACCGTTTCAGTGGACTAATGAAGCTGACAAGAGCTTTCATGAGATCAAACATCATTTGTCAACAACACCATTCTTGGTGCTTCTTAATTTCAACAAGTTGTTTGAGGTTGAATGTGATGCCTCATATGTCGAAAATGGAGTATTATCATAGGAAGGCAGGCCGGTAGCATTCTACAGCGAGAAGCTCAGTGAAGCTCGAAAGAAGTAGTCGACGTCTGAGCTTAAGTTGTACGCAGTTGTTCGGGCACTGCGACATTGAGGCATTATCTGATTCAAAGAGAGTTTGTTTTGTACACTGACCATCAAGCATTAAAGTTTATTAATAGTCAGACTAACGTGAATCATGTGCATGCTAGATGGGTTGCGTTCTTACAAGAATTCACGTTCGTTCTGAAGCACAAGTCAAGACAACAGAATAAGGTGAGTGATGCACTTAGTCGTCGTGCATCACTATTTGTTACGATGAGCAATGAGGTGGTCAGCTTCGACTGTCTCAAGGAGCTGTATGCCGAGGACAAGGACTTCAAAGATTCTTTGATGAAGTGCCAAGAAGGTCATCTTAATGTCCTTCATATATACGATAGTTTCCTCTTCAAAGGGAATCGATTGTGCATCCTCAAAAGTTTTTTGAGGGAGCAATTATTCAGGAGCTACATGAAGGTGGCCTCGGTGGACACTGTCCACCAATGCCACCTTGGGTAAGATAAGACGCGAGCTCTTGTGAAAGAGTTGTATTACTGGCCACAATTGGTACGTGATGTAGAAAATGTCATACAACGTTGTCATGTTTATCAGACCTCTAAGGGTCAATCTCAAAATACAGGACTCTACACCCCGTTACCTGTGAATGACGGTCCCTGGGAAGATTTATATATGGACTTCGTGCTTGGTCTCTCACGAACACAACGCAGCATGGATTCAGTGTTCGTGGTGGTAGATCGTTTCTCCAAGATGGCGTACTTTATCCCATGTAAGAAGACACTTGATGCAACACATGTGACAAATCTATTCTTCAGGGAGGTCGAACAGTTACACAGGTCTCCAAGACTATTACTTATGATCATGACATGAAGTTCATTAGCCACTTTTGGATGACTTTGTGGACTCGATTCGATACATGACTTCAATTTAGCAACACCTACCACCCACAGACTGATGGGCAAAACGAGGTTGTAAATCACATATTGGGAAACTTCGTTCGCTATATTTCAGGAGAAAAATCGAAGCAATGGGATGTCCTTATCTTAAGTAGAGTTTACATTCAACAACATGGTAAACTGCTCGACAGGAAAATCACCGTTCCAGATTATTTACGGACGAGTGCCTTGCCACACACTTGACTTGGTCCCTCTGCCCAAGCTCCCAGGCATGAGCATTGCAGCAGAACATATGGCTGACAAGATCATGGGCATCCATGTGGAGGTGCAAACCAAGCTACGAACGAGAAGTACAAGGAACAAATGGACAAGCATTGGCGACAAAAAGTGTTCAAGGTGGGCGACCACATCATGGTCCATCTGCATAAAGAAAGATTTTCGACCGGTGTACAACAAATTGAAGAATAAAAAGATTGGATCGGTACCAATCATCCGAAAGATCAATGACAACACTTACGTTGTTAATCTTCTAGATGACATGGCGATCTCGCAGACTTTCAACGTCGCAGACCTGACCGAGTATCCTGAACCAGAGCAGGACGAGTTCTTTTGAAGTGGAGGGGACTGATGTAGAGCGGGTCATGGACAGTTTCATGGCCAAGATGGATCAGAAAAGGCCCAGTCGATGACAGAAGTGATCTAAGCTGTCAGACCTTAGATCGGGTGTATCTCGTAATCCAGAATTAGTCATCGGGCGTAAAATATATGATTTTGAGGTAAGATGAGCACCGAGTTTCCCACATACAGAATTTGCGAGATTCCATCATATCGATGGTCAAATTCCATATTTAATTTCATTTTTACTATAAATAGTAAGTTTTAGTTTGATTATAACTCTTCATCTGTTGGCTTTAAGAGTTGTGTCCAACATGAATAGTGCTTAGAATAATTATAAGAATAACGTGGTTAAGCCACATAGGAAACTTACTATAAAAAAGTAAATTTACTATTTATGGTAAGTTACGAATTTTTAGGAGTTTTAGCTATAGTTTGCTTCTGATTTCTCTCTTATTGCTTGGTATCCCTATTTAAAGGGTTGTTAACTCGTTTATTTCAATCATCAATTAAATTTTGAATTTATTTCTATTTTCTTGCTTTCTTTCCTCATGGATTCGAGAAGTCTCTGTGAGGAGTCCAGAGAAGCTCCATGGATTCAAAGTAGTTATCCTTGAGGAAGATGGTGATCGACCTCATCATGTTCATCCCTGCGTCAGTTTTCCACAACAATATTAGTGAATCCATGGTCAATACAAAGCGATATGCCCTCAACTATAACTTTAATCTCAGGTCTGACATTCCTACCCAGCCAATAGCTACTGGAAAATGAAAATTAGAGATCACCTCTCATATTAATGTTCTATGATGGAAGGTGTGTTGTGCACATGAGTTTGTGGGGCTAAGCAAAACTCTATTGTAAGGTATTATACAACGCTGTGTCAAGAAATTGAATAGCATCCTTTAGGTTTTAAGTTTGTGTAAGGGAGATTTTTTGTTCAGCGCCAAAACCTTCAAATTATAAAACCATGGACCTCTCAATAAGTGGAAAAAAAAGAAAGAAAAAAAAAAAAAGAAGAAGAAATGGTTGATGGTGAAGATACATTAATATTACTCATTTACAAAAATATTTCCCATTTACCTATAGAAGGATCAAACATTATGTAACTAGGGTTTTCAATCTATAAGATTCATGGCCATCCGCGGTGAGTCTCATTGTATCAACATTTTAGAACAGTGAACCATGGGCATTTTCTTATGTAAATTGAAAAAAAAAAATTAAAAAAAAAAAAAAAAAACATTTTACATAATCTATTTGCCATGTCGATGTATAATTTGTTATGATTTCCTATCTGGATCTTCTACAACCTTTTTTGAATAAGCTTATTTTATAACGTTGTGTAGAGCCCACCATTGTATGTATATGGACTTATCAGGTTTGCTCCACTATGAGAATAGGACACCCTAAAAATCATGCTGATCCAACATGGGCCACCATGGAAATTTGGAGGCTTTTGGCTGGTTGCTTATATTTTTCTATCCCCGATCCACCTACTGATGGATAGGCTTGATTTTTGGGGCATTTATCATTATGGTAGGGCTCACATGCTGCTCCAGTTGGATAACATACATTTGACACGGTGGGCCCAAACATCCAGTTGAATAACTTCCATGCATAGTTGAACAAGTTTTCTACCCAAGTGAATATGTTCCATGTAGGTGAATAAAAGCATTCTTGATCAATATATATATATATATATATATATATATATATATATATATATATATATATATATATATATATATATATTCATGTGTGGAAGTACAAGTAATTCGGGTGGGCCTCACAAAAAGAGGCGAAGACCTCACCTATCCTATCAAAACCAATCCACAAGTACTTACAAAGAAAGAAAGACCAAAGAACTACTAACCACCTCGACTCAATCTAATGGCGCCAATTCTCACCCTATCTAGAAAATAAGAGCCTCGAGCAAGGGGCAGGAGATCAGCAGAGGTTTGAAACTCTGTCCGACCTGGGGCAACACTTCCAAATTTGGCCGGACCATCTGCCACACCATTTTCCTCTCTCGGCGTGAAGGAGATCCTAAGGGTAGCCCGCTTCTTAAGGCGGGAGATTTTCGCCCATAGATACCAATGGGCCCAGCCTGGGGTTCATCATTATTCAGCAGGTCCACCAGGCTTCTAGAGTCACTTGCTACATCGATGTGAGAGAAGCCCTTCGATATTGCCCGGGCCAATCCATCAGCGAGTGATGTAGTTTCGGCCATGAAATTCGTTCCAATACCGTAGTTCGAGGCAAAAGCAAAAATGAAATCCTCGTTGTTGCCTCTACATATCCTTCCACCATTGGATTGGCCTGGATTACCCTGGCCGACCCATCCACATTGATTTTTAGTCCACATATGGCTTGGACCATTTAACAACTTCTGGATTGCTGGGAAACCCGGGGACACTTGATTCCAAGCTGCTGTAACATGTGTTGACAATAGGGATTGACTTTGAGGGGTTTAGGAAGAAGGGCCAATTATTTGCATCCAATGGGTCACTGGATGATAGTGCAAGGCCCACTAACCGGTCTATTTTCAAATCTAGAGCAATTCCTGGCCAGCCATAACTCCCAAAAAATAATGCATGGGAGGATGCCATAAAGCGAATGGAAAGCGTTGGATGATCTGTCCCTACTCCACCAATGAGTTGCTCTGGTTACCATGGACTGGATAGACAAAATGGGGATGCTAAAATGAGCACCAAAGAAGGACCAAACCTCCATGGCGAGGCCCCCAGTAGCTAGGAGGTGGTCCAATGTTTCCTCTACGGGCTGGAGGTTAGATTGGGGGAGGCAGCAGTCATAGTGGGATGCCAAACTAATTCCTTTGCCTTTTATGCGAACATCCATAGGAACCGCACCATGGAGAGCCCTTCAAATGAAAAGGGAGATTTTCAGGGGTAATTTAGAGTGTCATACCCATTTGGCCTAAGATTTTTTGATGGAACCAATCCTACATAAGTCCTAGGCCGCCTTGACTTCGAACTTCCCTGAAGGTGTGACGCAGTCCACATGCACCTGTTAGTCCCTTCCGACGAACAAAAGCCGTCGTTGGTAATATGATTCCCAATAGGCCCTAGATAGTGGGAGCCTTAATTCCCTCCGTCCCCAATATGTCTTGCACTCTCGGGCCCATGAAATTTGATGGAATTATCCCCAAGGCAAGCTCCTTTAAAGGACCGAGCCCAGTCCAATCACGCAGCCAGAAACTCGAGTCCCCCTGACCAATAAGCCACCTGGAGTTGTTGTCACTGACAGGAAGAAGGTACCTGATTTTCTTTAAGAAAGGCGAGAGGGTGGGGGGCGCGTGTGTAACACCCCGACTTTTCGAGTCTCAAAAACTCGGGTGTTAACTAAAGTAACCGAAATCAGAGTGTAAGAATCTAAAAGAAAACATGGTGATCCATATCATAGTAAATTAAACCTAAATTCTAGTCCACCCAGCTGGGGACTTTTAGTACAAACCATAAGATCCAAATGTTTAAGTGGCAGAAAGGAAATAAATGTTACTATTGGTTAAGGCCATAGAACTTGGCCGGGTCTTGATGAGGCTCCTCTTCATAGAAGTCTCCTCCCTCTCCCGAGGGGCCCGCATCTATGTCCACCTCACAAGTACCTTCGTCTATACCTATATTGTCTGTACGATTATATGTTCAAAGGATGAGTGGCCAGCTCAGTGAGAATACCCCTCAAGATTTCATACTACTGAATTAACTAAGCATTATTCCAATAATTAAAATGTCAGAAATATGGAGTAGTTCTCATTTCAAATCTACTTACGTGCAATAATGCATGAGTGCATGTCAACAAGGGATGCATATCTAGTTGGCAAGCAAATGGACCTCTTTAAATAGATGGTTTATTCAGAACGCAATGTGGTAATGAGCCTTTCAAATGGTCGGCCTAGCAAATAGGATGGTGATGGGCCTTTTAAACAGTCGGCCCAACAAATGGGATAATGATGGGCCTTTCAAACAGTCGGCCCAACAAATGGGATAGTGGTGGGCCTTTCAAACAATCGGCCCAACAAACGGGATAGTGATGGGCCTTTCAAACAGTTGGCCCCACAAACAAACTAGTGATGGGCCTTTCAAACAGTCAGCCCAACAAGCAGGACAGTGATGAGCCTTTCAGACAATCGGCCCAACAAACAAGATAGTGATGGGCCTTTCACACAGTTGGCCTAACAAACAGGATAGTGATGGGCCTTTCAAACAGTTGGCCCAACAAATAGGATAGTGATGGGCCTTTCAAACAGTTGGCCCATTCGAAAATGAGAGTGCCAAATATGCATGTCTATTCAAGACGTTTTAAATAGCCATTTTACGTGGTCATTCAAACAGTGTTATGATTCAAGATTTATAGACATGCATTGCACAAATTGCCATGCTACATAGACAAGTTTCCATGAAATAAGTATTGAGCATATGATTGGATTCAGTAACTAACACATATAGTCTAGAGGGCTGGGCATGTAAATAACTAACACAAATAGCCTTGGAACTGTGTATGCAAATAATTCAATATCTAAAGCAAGTAGCCTTGAAAACTGAGCGTGTAAATAATTTCAATACTTAACATAATTAGCCTTGAAAACCGAGTCATTATTTGTCAGGTGGTGTTTGGATTAAACTAACACATAGTTAAGATGGAAGAGTAAAGCTCAAAGGGTAGCATCCTCAACTGGGAGTTGCTGACCTCAATGGTGTGAGTGTGATTAAGGCTGAGTCCTATCTGCCTTCCTCAAATCTGGAGTGAGGTGAAAGAGTTTGGGTTGGCCTTGCAGGGAATTCCATGTAGTGTTCAGGACTGACACCAAGGGATGATGGGTCCAACACACTTGTCTTGAGGTCTAGTTTGCTTTCACCTCTCAAGTGTTGCTGAAGTTTTAGCTCAGGTCAGGGGTTGAGAAGTTTGGCCCCTGATTCTGAAATCGTTACAACTGACTAGGTCAGGCCGATTTGGTCGATCGGGTCAGTCCAGGCGAGTCGACTCGGTCAGCACCAATCTGTGAATGGTGCTGGCCTGGGGGATTTTTCTGGCGTGAAGAGTAGTTACTTGACCTGAGCAGTACTCAGACGAAGTTGAGCCTAACGGAATGAATCGGGACTCGCCCGGACCAGATTGCAATAGGTCCAGGTTTGCTGTTTGTTGGAGGGGAGAGCGTGCACACAGACCGCACCAATCCCTTCTTTCTCTCCTATTCTTCCTCTCGTTTTTCTCTCCTATTCTTTCTCTGTATCTTGCCATACCTTTCTCACTCTCTCTCAATGGTGTTTTCCGGGCTGCACTGACCCGACTCGATCCGATTCAGACAGCTCGACTCGGTGCAGTGCGGCACCTGATTTTTACACCCGCTCACTGTGCTCTCTCTCTCTCTACGAGATCGTTTGGTGCTAATCCGGAGGAGATAGGGCAACGGATTGGCTACTCCCCCTGACACCAGCCCCGTGGCTGGTGGTCGGTGCTCTGTGGGCCTCATCCTGATGTTTGTGTTTCATCCATTTTTACGTATCATTTTAGAGCTTGATACAAAAAAATGATAGGGATATAAATCTTATGTGGGCCACACCACAGGACAAAAATAATAAATGGATATTCACAATTAAAATCCTCCAAAGGCCCACTGTACTGTTTATTTGACATCCAATCTATTGATTTGGTCATAGAGACTCAGATGAAGGGAAACAATAAATATCAGCTTGATCCAAAACTTTTATGGTCCCCAAAACGTTTTTAATGGTCAAAATTCATTCAACACTGTTTCCTATAATGTGGTCCACTTGAGATAGAGATATACTTCATTTTTTTTTACCATATCATAAAATAATATATAAAAATATATGGACGGCGTGGATGACACACATACATCATGGTGGGCCCCATAGAGCACCGACCATCAGCCAATGGGTGGTGTCAGGGGAGTAGCCAATCCGTTCCCGATTTATAGAGCCAGAGCCGCACCTATCTGTCCACAGACGGCCCGGGTGCAGCTGGGTTGGGCCCACATTCGTTCCCTCTTTGTTCGGCGTGGAGATGATCTAATAGTAGGGATATGTTTTTGCCACCATGGCCCACCGAATGGGCATTTTAGATCTAGAAATGGGCTAAACGAAGAAGATGATTGCCTGTTAATTGCAAATTTCTATGGACGGTGTATCTGGCCGATCGAGTCCGTTTGGAGGGTCCAGATGGGTCCCGTGATTACTGTGGGGTCCACAACCTACGACCCTGATTTCCTGCCCAACTTCTCGTGAGTTTCTCCTATCGCAGCCTCTTATTCTCGTGCGGCTGACGATACATTCGGGAAACCTTTGCTACCTTAATGCGGACGATCGGGATGATTTCCAGAGCTCAAGCTGAGGGCTCGGATCGTGCCAACTTGGTTTTTCTCAAGAGGGTAAACCACTAACCTTCTTCCGGTAGGAACAGGAATGTTTGTCCTTTCCTGGCGTAGAAGGAAAGGCTGGGATTCATCCCAGATGAAAGGCTGAGATTCAAAGGAGAGCCTACATGCCGATCTCCAGCGTAGCACAACTCCATCCTGGAAAAGAATAGCGCGAGTCCCTTCCTTGCTTGGGCTTGAGCTCGTGTATCCGCGAATGTGCCTGCGGAGTGAAAGTAAGGTTTTGGTCGACCGTGCAATGCCTTCTTGATGGATGGTTCTGATTTGTGTGAGGTGGCCTGATGGTGGGCCGCTGAGTCGCCCGTTTAAACCTCTTGTTGGCGGGAATGACGGATGGGAGAGGAGTCCTCTCAAATTTCAAAACTTTCGGGTCAAACGCTGTTTGACCGATTCATAGTCCGGCGTACCTCAGGAACAGGCCTTGTGGTGCACGCACACCTCGATGTGGGGCCAACAGTAGTGTATCTGCCTCATCCTCTCCGTTCATCTTCTATGGGGGCCATCATCGAGGCCTCCACGCCGTTGATCTTGAGGATAGGGTTGATATGAGGGACAGTTGGGCCGTACTTGACCCTTGTAGTCCAATCCCTCGGTCTGTGCTGTGTATTTTCACTGATGAGTCACTCTTGGACACATGACCTAAGACCTACAAGTTGATATTAGTACGGTTTGGTCACCAACCAAGGCGCCATCTAATAGTTAAGTTTCTAAGGTTTAACGCGAACCTTCGGTTGGTGTGATGGCTTGGGTTGGAGTTTGCTAGTGGGTGGCCTGATCCATAGATGAGGGTTCATCTAATGGTTTAGTTTAGACCATGTGTAGGTCTACTTGGGTTATATTTACGTTTGTGTTAAGTGGGATTAAGTGATAATGCTTGAGTATTGAAAACTTGGGGTGCTACAGCGTGAGGCAAGGAAGAGGGGCCCAAATGTGCAGCAACTTTACTCTGATCAGGTTAGCCCACAAGCTCTCAGGGCCGTTGGACCTTATTGCCCAGGCCAGCTTCAATTTGAGGCTCTTGAAAACCCCCGTGATTTTCTTACAGCCTAGGCCCCCTTCTAGCTTCGGCACTGACAGTCGTTTCCATGATACCCAATATAATTTGTTACAACTATTGTCCATACCCCTAAAGGAAATCTGAGCAAAGTTTCTCCAACTCGTTTAAAAAAGTGGTCAGGACATCAATAGATGCAAATGTGTGAATTGAGATACTCATAAGGACGTGGTTGACCAGCATGAGCCTTCCAGCTTGGGATAGATACTTGGCAGTCCAAACTTGAAGGGGCTGTTGAATTTGCGCCATGAGGGGCTGGAAATAGGTTATCTTGGAGCGACTAGAGAACAGTGGCACTCCAAGGTAGGTCAGCGGGGCTGTGAGATGCTTGGATACTGAGAATTCTTGTCATTCTGCTTAATCTGATGTTTAATGTGCCTACAGAAACAATCACCTTGCTTTTTTCCTTGTTTATCTTTTATCATGTCCCCATTTCGAAGGCTTTCAAGAATTCATTAACAATCTTAAGAGAGCTACTATGTCATCTGCATATAAAAGGTGAGAAATAATAGGACAATCACGTCTCATTTGGAAGGGCTTGCAAAAACCTCTCTTAATCAACCTTTGAAAATTATCTCTTAATCAACCTTAAAAAATTATGGCTTAATGCTTCTGCCAGGAGGATGAACAAACTTAGCAAAATATGGTACCCTTGAGGCAGGCCCTGGGACAATTTTTTTTTGCAAAAAGGATGCTTTTCATATATATATATATATATATATATATATATATATATATATATATATATATATATATATATATATATATATATATATATATATAATGCTCACACACAACTCGCTGGACATTGCATTTTCATCCCACTAGCTTTGCATTTAATGAGAAAATTCACTCTTTTATATAATACATACGCTTACATCTGAGAGGTTTTAGAATGCATGTTATAGTTATGTAAAGTAACATGTGTGTCAAAGATTTAGGCCATTCATCAGTTAAGACCCACTAAGAAAAGTTATGTAACAGAAACTAAGAAACAGCACTTGTAAGAAAAGTACGAATGCATGTTAAATCTGGATCGTTGGACAGTTTTATTAACAACTAAAACTTTCCATAAGTATTTGACATGATCGATCATAAGATCATCTAAAAACAAAAATTGTCCTTCGCATGTTGACATGTGATCTATCTAATGCACGGATCTGATTTTGAGTTGGATGGTCCAAATCTATAATAGGTGTGTAGCCCATCATATATTTACTCTCCCTTCGCATGTATCCTCTTTCCAAATATTTAGCATGAAGTTTGCCTGACCTTCCGAGGGTAACGCGGCATTGCTTTCCTAGATGTAGAAGGAAAGAGTTCATGTGGAGTAGATCCACCCCGTCTATCATGTGGGCACCTTGTGTTTGTACATGGACTTACAATTAAGGTAGATTCAACACTAGATTGGGCTAAACCATGGTAAGTAGTTAAGATAGAAAGTCCCACAATTAAAATTAGCCAAATTGTATTTGGCCAACTGACTTGTATATTTGGTTGTTGTAGTGTTTAAAAAAAGTAATGCTTGTGATGGGTCAACCTATTAGACGGATTGGATGTCATTTTTAATCAAAAGGTTGGATGATACGTACCGGCTGGACACAAAACGGTACTCCAAGCCGACGAACTTGGACTTTTTTTAACTGGAAAAAAGAATTTCACCATACGCTCTATTTTGATGTTTTGATTTTTTTTTTTTTTTTTTTTTTTATGGGACTCACCTTGATGTGTATGTGTGATCCACTCCAACCATTAGATGTGTAATCTTATGTTGGGTATAGAAGACAAAAATCAAGCCCACCCGTGATTTAAAACTAACATTTCTCAAACAAAATCCCCTTCGATCAATAGCTTAATTCTATAGGCTTTAGCGAGGATCCAGCCTCGTCTATCTGTTCTTAAGAAACCAAACAATTCGAACTTGCATTTCTAACAGAACTGTTGGTGCTGTTCATCTACAATGTCTGTAAAATAGGCTAGCTTATTCTACCGAGGTGTATGCGGCCAATCTTTATGCATGTGTGCAAGGCATCCAGTCCTTCCATCATGTGAAACCCCTCATATTCTCCTTCGATCCCAAAATTCTGGCTGATCCAAAATTCCTGTCCAACACACCCCATAAAATCATGCCTAAAACCTCTAAAATCATATGCACTAGCCCACTTGAGTGTTGGAATGGTTTGATTTTTGAATGTCAGGAGTGTCCATTCATCCTGATGGATCTCATCATCTTAATGGATTAGATGGAATATACAACCTGTTGAGCCCCAAAACAAACAATCTGAAAGGTTTCAACGGTGTGCGTTCCATCCCAACTGTTCCCTAAGGTGTGACGTTCCTTTGTTTTAGATCAACCTGATTTTACATTATAGATGGATTGGATGTGGATCGTACATCATAGTGGGCCATATGCTTCTTTTATAAACGCTTCGGAGGAATGGGCCTCAAGAACTAGTTGCGATGTGTTGTCATAAATGGAGTTGGCCCTTTAATGACAACACAACTCACATTTCATTCTGTCTACAAAATCTCACTTGTACCAAGATGTCCCATGAGATCACATGCATGTTCACATTTTTTCTTCCCAACAACCTTTGTTAGGAAGGAAACTTGAATATGGATTCCCACCCACAATCAATGGACACTGAAAAATGTTTGGCAAACAATCACAAGTGGAGTCAACCAAATGTAGTAGACAAATCCTGAATTTTTTTAATTACTAACTTGTCATTAAGCTAAATCTATTTCCTTAGAATGAGTTTCATTAATACTCGTCTTGAAAAATAATTCAGTTTTTCTTCCCGTTATTGTGGTTGTTTATGATGCTGTTTGTGATGAATAGGCAATGGAAGAAGCTGCAGTTCCAGCTGTCATCCAAGTCGGAGAGTTCGCATGTACTCCTCTTAAGAAGCACATGGACTATCTTACTCATTTGAATGACAACGTTAAGGATATGAGAGACCGCTTACAACAACTGGTGGCCAGGAAAGGGGATATCGATCAATGGGTAAGCAGGGGTCGCTCCAATGGTGAAGCAGTAACTAGAGAAGTTGATTTGTGGCTAACTCAAGCTGATGAGATGAAAGCAGCAGCAGAGCGTATAGAGCAAAGAGTGTCAGAAAACAAGAGTTGTCTATGTTGTCCGAATCTGAGCTGGCGTTACAGTATAAGCAAGCAGGCGAAACAGATGACGGAGAGCATTGTTAGGCACTATGATAATGGGAATCCAGACAAGAAGAAGATGACAATGCCCCCACCCCTTCCGACCGTCATAAAAGAGGAAGTTCCATCAATCGAGGGTCTACCATCAGTAGAATCGTCTCTCCAAGAAGTCATGAGTGCTTTACGTGATGAAAAGACCAAAATAATTGGAGTATGGGGCATGGGTGGTGTGGGCAAAACTACCCTAGTGCAAAATGTGAATAATAAGTTGCAAGGGATAGAACTATTCAATAAAGTCATAATGGTGCCCGTTTCAAAGGACGTGGACATCAAAAGGATCCAGAGTAAAATTGCGAAAAGATTGGGTTTGACACTCCAGGACGAGGACGAGTCCTCCCGAGCAAGTGATCTGAGGAATATATTGATGCAAGAGAAGAAATTTCTCATCATATTCGATGATTTGTGGGAGCGGCTTGATTTGGTTGCTGCAGGAATTCCCTCTCCTACCAGCCACACGGGTTGTAAGATCATATTCACAACACGGAGTAAAGATGTGTGCAATGAAATGGAAAGCAAACCTAACATACAAGTAAATGAGCTCTCGGAAACGGAATCACAGAAACTATTCAAAGAAAAGGCTGGTGACGTTGTTGATGATCCTTTCTTACATATCACGGCAATGAAGGTTTTGGAGGAATGCGCCGGTCTTCCACTAGCAATTATAACAATAGGAAGGGCACTGAGAGATGAAAGAGATCCTAGAGTGTGGGAGGATGCACTATTACAGATGAGGACACCAACAGAAATCAAAGGCATGAAGGAAGCAGTGTACCAGTCTATCAAAATCAGCTATGAACGTTTGCAAGATCTAAAACCATTGTTCTTGTTCTGCTGCCTGTTTCCTGAAGATTATGATATTCATGTGGACCAGATGATTCATATGTGGAAGGGTGAAGGCTTTTTAGATGACCTTGAAAGTTTGAAGGAAGCGTTAAATAGAGGGCATACTTGGGTTAAGAAACTCAAATATTCTTGTTTGTTATCAGAAGGTTCAGAGGAAGGGCATGTAAAGATGCATGACGTCGTTAGGGATGTTGGCATTTGGATTTCGTCAAACGAATGCAAGGACTACAAATCTTTTGTGGGAATCCCACAGAAAGGTTTGTTGCATGTAAAAAACTGGGAGGAATATAAGAGGATTTCTCTCTGGCGATGTGGAATTAATACACTGCCAGAAGGGATGCATTGTCCTAAATTGCTGACATTGATGATGCCGGAAAATGAGAAGCTGACTAAAATTCAAGATTGCTTTTGGGAAGCAACAAAAGACCTTCGGGTTCTGGATCTAAGCAAAACAGCTATCAGTAAGATACCACTGTCAAACCTGGTGAATCTACGGGTGCTTTGCCTGAGGAGCTGCAAGTTTGAAGAAGGGAATTGTTTGTCAGCACTTGGGGGACTGAAGCAGCTTGAATTTCTTGATCTGTCATTTAACAATTGGTTATGTGAGTTTCCAAAAGAAATCGGAGAATTGGTCAATCTGCGGGAGCTTTGCCTGAGGAGCTGCGAGTTTGAAGAAGTGGATTGTTTGTCAGCACTTGGGGGACTGAAGCAGCTTGAATTTCTCGATCTGTCATTTAACGATTGGTTATGCGAGTTGCCAAATGAAATTGGAGAATTGGTCAATCTGCGGAGGTTGGACTTAACAGATACTCCTCGTCTTAGATTTGTTCCAAGTGGTGTTATATCAAGGTTGACTCTCTTGGAAGAATTGAAGATGTGGAACAGTTTCCACGAGTGGAAGGCTGAAGAAAAAGATGCAAGCAGCAGCAGCAGTAGCAACGCCTCTTTGAGTGAAGTGGCATCTTTGAAAGAGTTATCTAATTTACATCTCTGTATTGTGGAAGTGGAACGGTTCCCACAAGACTATCCTCTGATTAAACATCTGACAAAGTTGAAGAACTTTCGCTTCTGCGTACGCCCTGATTATCCTGAATCGAACCCTGATGGTGTCTTTCGCTTTGATTATCCTGAATCGAACCCTTATGAGTTGAGATATATGGAGATTGTTGGTTGTAGTCTCATCCCCGAATGGGCTCTAATGCTTCTACCACAGACCACCCATTTAAAGTTAAAAGAATGCAAGGGTCAAGAGGCACTTAATCGCGGTGGAGGATTCCCAAGTTTGAAATCTCTTACAGTTGAGGAATGTGATGATGTGGAATTTGTTGTCAGTGCAAAGGAGTCTACTGAAAATGCATTCGGTAATCTACAGAGTTTAGAGTTAAGATATCTGCCAAATCTAAAGAAAGTCGTCACTAAGTATGAAGAGGGATTGCTTCCCAACCTTTTACTTCATAACCTTAAGAAGATGGAAGTGAATGGATGTCCTAAACTAAAGCATCTACTCCCATCCGTTTTATTGCAAGGAATGGATAATTTAACCCATGTTTATGTGTATCATTGTGGAGGAATGGAGCATTTATTTGATAGACCGCCCACGGTGGAGCAACGCAATGATGTGCTCTCCAAACTCGAAACCTTAGTTCTTTTTAATCTCACAAGCATGACAAGTATTTGGCCGATGGGGTTAGAGGTGAATCTCCAAAAGCTCGTTTGGCTGCATGTTAGAAGTTGCCATGGCTTGAAGAAGAGCGTTGTGTCTGCGACGCAGATGAAGGGTGGGCTCCCTAATCTTTGCCGGATCAGCGTGAATGATTGCGGAGGAGTGGAGGAGATCATTTCAGATGTGGTGGATAACGAGGGTCTCCTACCTAAACTAGGAGAACTGAACTTTAGAAATCTACCGAAATTGGTGCGCATAAGTGGAGGAGAGGCTGATCCCCTGCTGCAACTGGATTGGAATTCACTGGAAGAAATACGAGTGGTGAGTTGTGGAGGAATAGAGCATGTATTTGATGGACCGCCTAATGATGTGTTCTTCAAAATCAAAACCTCGAATCTTAAAGATCTCCATAACCTGACTACTCTCGTGCTTTCGGGGTGCCATTTCTTTAAGAAGACCATTATGTCGTCCGTTCAGATCAAGGGTGGGCTCCCTAATCTCGTCAACCTCACCGTGGGTGATTGCGGAGGAGTAGAAGAGATCATTTCAGATGTGGTGGATAATGAGGGTCTCCTACCTAAACTAGAAAATCTGAGATTATCCTATCTACCGGAATTGGTGCGAATCTATGGAGGAGGAGAGGCTGTTCCACCACCGCAATTGGATTGGCATTCATTGACAACAATTGAGGTGTACGGATGTCCCAAGCTTAAAAAGGTGCAGCCTCTGCAAGGTGGGGCCCTTAAAGAGATAATGGGAGAAAGGAATTGGTGGGAGGGGTTAGATTGGGAAGGAGACGACAGAGTCATCTCCCACTTCCATTCCCTGTTTAAAGAGGTATCGTATAATATTGGTATATATAATGTGTCCAACTGGTTGGACCACAGTTTAAAAATCCGTCTAATTTATAACTTTCAGACTATTGAGTTCTTGTTAAATCCAAACCTCCTAACAGGTTGGCCCCATCATGGTAATTAATTTCTACAAAAATCAGCCCTATCCACTATTCAAGTGAGCCACACAACATATAATAGCATGTATCCATTGATAAAAATGCAAAATAAAAGTGTGGTCCACTTAATAATTAGATAAGGATGATTTTTTGAAAAAATGTTCATCATGGTGGGGCCAATCCATTGAACAGGTTGGATGTCCCATAAACGTTTTTAGTTAGAATTTGTCCGATGAAACCGTACATATCTACGAGCAAACCTGTGGAACCGTACATATCTGTGCGCAGGTAGAAAGCACACGTCTGAGATAGGAGCTTTCCGTACGAGTAGAAATAATTCTTAACATCCATCTTACTAAAACGTCAGAGAATCTCACTCTTTAGGTGTCCCACAACAACGTACACAGTAAATTGACAGTTTTTTTTATTGTCCATCCATTTGTTATGTAATGCCGTGGCCCACCTGAGGTGTGAAACGACCTGGATTTTATGTCACAATATCTAACCAGTGTAGCACGCTTGATGGAAAGTTCGGATGTCACACATTTCTCACATTGTGACACATACAGTTGTGTATGGTTCCCACGTGTACGTACGTGGAATTAGCCAATCTCTTTTAATCTTCATGCTTTATTTCTTCCTCTGGTATGCTAACGCCACATTCATTACATGTACTAATTTCCTCTGATGCCTGAAAGACTATTTTAGTATTATTGTTTCTACATTGTGGCCCACCTAAAGAGTGAAATGGCCAGATCATTATGTCAAACACACTACCATAGTCCATGTGGCTGCATGTTTATGGCAGGGTGTCTGTCTCCGTGCCTGCGGCTTTAGTTAGCCTCTTGATTTCCATTTATGTTATTATTATTATCATCATTTGGGTTGGAATACAATGCATATCAGACTTAAGCTAATGTTTATGTACCCATGGATGATGCACAGGAACTGACGGATGATGAAGATGATGCATCAGTACTGACGGATGATGAAGATGATGAAGATGATGCATCAGTACTGACGGATGATGAAGATGATGAAGATGAAGATGATGAAAATTGAGTGGTGGAAGATACAAAGGTACCGAGAAATTGTACACTTGTGGCATACACATAGGAAAGTTAAAAATGAATCCCAGTTTACATGTATCACGGATCAAATATTATATTTGATAGATTATCTACCAGTCATATTGGCTCCAACAAACGAAACCCAAGGGGCCAGTTTTGAATCTATGCATTCTTCAACAGTGGCTAAAGGCCCGAGGCCTATTGTGCAACTAAAATTTCATTCCATTTGTAATTTCCCCGAGTGGATTCCATATGACTGATTTATATCACTCTTGTGGATTCCATATCACTCTTGCTTGCCATGTTTAGAGAGAAAGAAGTAATTGTATTGTTTCCAAGAAATCTCTCTCAAAGGAAAGTATTTTAAGAAGGATTCTTCATCATGTAAGGATTATGGCTATTTTCACTATCACCCCAATTATTGCAAATTAGTCTATGTACACTCTATGTGTCACTTGGTACCTCCTCACCTCTTATATTCATATTCAAGTGTCTTTTGCTCTGCAGAGACAATGTAGTGAAGACCCTTCAATCCCGTGATGGGGATTGTTAATATAATGCTACTCTTTCAGATTTTAGGATTGGTTGTGTTCACATTTTCTCCACTGGAGAAGCACTTTAGGATGTTTGTGTCCATAAAGGGTCGTGCAAGCACTGTCGACTAGAGTATTAGAATTCTCCTTTTTGGTTTTTCTAACTTCTACTTTGCTGCCTCTTCAAGTATTTGTATTATCGAAGTTTATAATATGAAGACGCTTGCTACTATTCAATACTCAGACTGCTCCTCTTGAAAAATGCAGCTCTTCACTTGCCATTTAAATTCAATATCAATTGTCTAGGTATGATATCAAGAATTATTGACTCAAGAAGGAAGAAAACAATTGAAAATCTTAGTTATGTTCCTTTATCCACTCCCCTTATCTGTCTTTTCCAATCGCTTGAGATGCTAAGCATTCTCCATGGACGAGAGTCCTTCCAGTTTGAGGATTGCTTTTGTAGGCTTCTAATGTTATGCTTTTTCTTGGCTCAGGTGGGGGCTTTCTCTCACTAAGCCAGCATATGGGCTTTTTTCTCTTTTCTTGGTCCGGGATGTGGGCATTTTAGTGTGTATGTTTTTCTTTTCTCCTAGCGTGAGATGTGGGTTGCTGCTATCTTTTGTCTTTCATTCTCGTTTCTTGTAATTTTTTTTTTACTTTGGCTAGTCTAGAGGATAATATAATTTCTTTCTTGCCTTCCAACAAAAAACAAAAACAAAAATATTTTCATTACGAAGTAGATCCCATACACAAGAAAGAATCAAAACTATTCTCCACAACTATGATATTGACTTTTAGCATTCTCACTCAAACTAACAAATGGCTTTTCATCTTTCATGTGCTACACCAAAGATTCTTAAGTGCTTACATGTCCAATGCCTCACACAGCTATAACGGTTGATTACATATCTAGAGTGCACAAAATGGCTCATACATGTATATTCACACAAGCACATTTACCAAAGAGTGATCTAAGTTTTCCATCACATCACCTAAAACTCAAAGTTGTGTGGTAGTGTCTTGCATCAAGTTGAGTGATTGTTATAGCCCAATGCTGCTGCAATTTCTCTATCTTAATCTAATAAAGGGATTTATAATGCTTTGAAATGATTCTTATTTAGATTTCAATTATCAACCATTTCTAACGAGTGAGCATGTGGAGCCCTTTTCACAACTCCTCAATATCCATAGGCTTAAAGAGACAAGCTTTGATATTCCAACAAAGTATGGTCGTTGATATGCAGGCACAAAAATATTCGACATCTGGAATATTAACAAGTTCAATTAAACTTTTCAAAACATGACTATGGGTCATAGATTAGAAGTTACATTGATTTTCTTTTCTAAACAGAGGGAATGGTAAACATTTAATGAATGTTTCAGATGAAAAAATAGTCAATGGTATGAATTCAACAAGGAAATGTCTATGGTAGACAAGGTGAAGATAACCTCGTTTCAATCTTGGTATCAATTCCAAAAAAAAAAAAGGAAACGTTCATTAATCATAATTTAGAATCATTTAACCAATCATAATTTAGAAATGTCCATTAATCATAATTTACGTCATATTTGAGCAATTCAATCAAACATAAGGCCACACATGTGTTCGATGACCTGTATTCAGATTTGGGTGTGTATGATGTGCAGGTGTGCCAGAGTTCACTCAACTCAATGTTTGATTGAACATTGGTAACCCCCGTACCGAAATGAATAAGTTGGACCGGATTCAAAAATCCATTTATCGAGTTAGCCACTAGTTGTAATCAGCAATAAGGCGATTTGCAAAAGGATAGGGGTAAGGCCTTACTCGTGGATTTTTTTTTACCTTACGACTTCCGGACTTTTCTTTCACCACTATTGGCATTCAACGTATTTCTTAAAGGAATATAGATAAATGATTAAACTAAAAAAGCTAAAATAATATCAATTTTATTAATATATGAATGTGAGTCATTACAATCGATAAAATATCAAATAAACTAGAGAAATAAACACAAACAATGACAAATATATGATTTGTCTGTAAAAACAGATGATTGATGAGGATGGTTAGCAGGATGTGACCAGAAAGATGATGTTCTAAGTAAGAACTTAATTTATCAGGATTCAACAACTTAGGGTTATAGACATTTAATGTAATTTACAGTACTATAACAATGGCGCTGGACAATAGCGATTTATGCTAAGACTAGGCAATGCTATGATAGGATGAAAGTAAAAATAAATGAAAAAAGAAGATAGATTATGTTTAACGTGGGCCCAGAGCTCTTTGTAAATCATTGCTATTATTGGCTTTTAGACGGTGGTGGCCTTATGTAGTCTTTAACATCATAAAGGATTTGGATAGTCGGTTGTAGAAATCTCATTGATTCTTTCACATCAGCATAGGCTATTGCATATAGCTATGCATACAAGAGAGAGACTCTCACTTCTTCAAATCGTGTGTTGGCTAGAGTCCTCCGTCAATGGACTCCCGCATAGGAAGGTTGTTGGAGTCCTTATGTTACTTGGCTTTGGCATCAGTAGAGAATGGTTTTAACATGACCTTAGCATTTAATGCTACATAAAGATACGTATTGATAAGATTTTGACATATGATACTGAGAAAGAGAAAAACTCTTGCTTTTGTAGATGAAGAACTAAAACATTTGATGTTCTCTCATGTGTACGTCTCTAACTCCTCTTAAAGGTTATTTACACCACACATGACACTGTTATCATGTGCCATCTTCTGGATCATTTGATCTGGCCGTGCCAGGTCAGGTGTAATCAAATTCTTGGTATGCGAATAAGATTTCATCCATTATTTAGTACATTTTGTTTTTACAAAAACTCATGAATTTTGAGTACAGTGATCAATGTAATATTGATTGGAGCATATATAAGATGTGTAGAGCGCCATTGTAAGACTTCATACCTCTTAACTCTTCTGAATGTCTGATTATAGTCAAGTAAGAGAATTAAAATGAAAAAGAGCTATTAACATAATCATGAATACCTAGTAAACTGTCCCAAAACTTCCGCATCCTTTCTTACTACTTTCATGAAAATTCCTTGTTGCGGCCCTCAGTTTTTTTTTTTTCAAAATGTGTGAATATATATTAGATGAGGGAAATGTACAACATCGATACACAATTTCTATTGGGGCCACTCCATTATTTAGTGCATAGTGCCAACACGTGGTGACATCTCATTGGTCCACGTAGGTATACCATAAGTCCCACAATTTAAATGGTTAAATTTAAAGTATTCCATTTGTATAGTTTCCAAGTGTCTGCACACTACCCATCAGTTGGTATCAAATAACTATCTAATCAAAATGAGTTGTCACTGCCTAAACATGACCTTAGGTACTCCCATAAAGACATACATCAGGCTATATCTTGATCATCAACTGATACGTAAATTAGACCGGTCCAGTCATTGAGTTGGACACAACATCAAAATCAATGTGCGGCCAATGGCATGATTCAATGAACTGGTGTAACCCACCCACAGAGTAGATTGCCCCAACTTTTATTTTGAGTGATATAAAGATATGGCCCAACTTTTGGATCGGATATTCTAACATATGATACATTTTCCTCGAGAAAAAAAAAAAAAAATGTATCATAATTTCTGTGACAGCTCCATCTCTTCATTTCTCTCTGCATATTTGTTAAAATCATATAACATAAGTATGATTTTACACTCCTCCCTGTTCATTGTGGCACAAGATTTTACACTTGAAAAGTGAAAAGGTGATTATTACTCGAACGTTTCAAACAATTAAAATATATGTTACATTTATACTCCAAAAATCACACAGATGGAGAATCATAAACCCATCAATAATAGGTGACCAAAAGTTCTCATTCCAATAACAGGCTAAATATTCCCATTATTAGGATTTCAAATGGAGGGATTTTTTGTGCATGGGCCATCTCCATTGAGTCCCATCTTATCAACATTTTGAATGATGTACCATGGGCCTGCTTGTAAAAATTAAAAGCCTAGACATACCATACAATCACTCAGCCCAAACATTATGTGATACCTAATGATCCTTTATTTATTTATTTTGATAGATGTATAATAATACCTCATGATTTACTCCCACCAAGTGAAACAGTTTGGCTTTTCATGTGAAGAAACATTTGGTATTTTGACCAATCCAAGAAGGACAAGATCTTTTTATCACAAAGCACTGCTCACGTTTCTTCTTTGCTACAAAATCTCATGTATACTAATATCTCCCACAGCCCATTGCTGGTGATGGGGATCATATGCACATTTGAATCTTTGATTCCCTCCATAAAATTTGTTAGGAAAGAAACATGCTCAAGCATTCCCGTCCACACTCGATGGACAAAGATGTGGCAATAGGAGCACTAAATCTTTTACTAAAGTACGTTGGAGTTTGTTTTGCTGATCACATGATGACATGATTTGATGGTTCGAACCGTTAATATTCTCACTTCTGCCAGAAACAAGCTATTGTCCCATATTCGTGTTTCAATAATAATCTTGACCATTGATTCTTGTTTCTCACTTCTGCCAGAAACAAGCCTGCCAAAATTTTCTTTCCAATGTTCTTAATCTATCCACAGATAGCGATGGTCACAATCATTTGTTCAGCATAAATTTCTTACAGTGACTCACTTATGATGCTAATTGTTATTGAATAGGCAATGGAAGTAGTGGTTTTTCAATTCTCATCAAAATTGAGAAGTGGCCATGCACTCCTCTAGGGTAAAGATTGATTGGCATGGGCTACTGCTGATGAAGAAGAAAGCGAAGAAGTTGGCTAGAGCAAGATGTTCATATGGAAGTAGGAGAAAGAAAGAGATGTTTATGTTGCCCATATCCAATTTGACATTATGATATAAGCAAGCAGGCAAAAGAGAAGGTGGATATTATTGCCGAGCACTGCCATAAAGGGAAGACACCATCCCAAGTTAACATCAAGGTGGATGTGCTCTAAAATGATGAATCGTGGAAGCTATTCAAAGATAAAGCGGGCGACGACCCTACCTTGCACTCCATTGGTAAGGGAGGTTGTCAAAGAATACTACCACCTTCCACTCATTATTACAACACTTGGAAGGGTATTGAGATGTGTACACAATCACAAGGTGTGAAATAATGCACTTTGACAGCTGAAAACGTCTACCCCAAGTAAAATCAAAGGCATGCCATGGAGGAGAGCATGTTAGTCTATCAAAGTCAGCTATGATCATTTTCTTATTGAGTTGAAACCAGGCCTCTGCTCCCTGTTTCCCGAAGACCATGATATTGACGTGGATTCAATGATCAGATATTGGAAGGAGGAAAAGGTTGGGCCCTCACTCATACCTTGGTGGTAGACTCACAAGAGTTTCATCACATGGGTTCGAGTACCCATTGTGGTGAAATTCCACTGAGGTGTGAGTGTGTGTGGAGAGCGAGAGTGCATATAAAAAAAAATAAAAAAATATAAAAAATAAAAATTAAAATTAAAACAAACAAACAAAAAAACGAAAGAGGTAAAGGCTGTTTAAAGGACACTGGATATCTAAGGAAATAATTAACAGAGGGCATACTTGGGTTAAAGAAATGAATTCTTGCTTGTTATTAGAGTGTACCTGCACTCTTGAGCAGTTGAGCCTTGACTGATAATTTATATATTTGTAACTTTTTATTGTTGTACATATTTATGACACATTTCAGAATTTTCAAAATAAAATTTTAATTTTCTGTTATTTTGTGGTAAATTTTATATATATATATAAAGTAGAGAGAGAGAGAGAGAGAGAACATAAGCACTTCTATTGAAGAATGGAACACATCATATTGTTATTGATAATGGAGTTTATCAGCTACATGTTCAATTGGATTTTTAGATCCCAAATGTAACTGCAATGTGGCCTACCTCCTCGTTATGAATAATGAAGCATGCTACTAAAATTCTAACTTATCTTTGATTGAATTAATGGTTCACAATTCTAAACCTATTGTGCATCCGAACACAATCTCAACAAACATGAGAAATCTTTTACTAGAAACTAACATTGCTGAATGAAAATAAAGGAGGATTACCAAGACCCATTATCAGTTAGGATTAGAAAAATTATCAATTATAGGAATCCTGGGCCTCCAAAGCAGATTTTGGTCATTCAATAGCTAATGCGTCTACATTATGTGCAAGAGCAGAGACTACAACTGAATTTAAAAGAAGAAAAGATACGAAAAAAAAAAAAAATCAACATTAAACTATCTTCGGTTTGGCAAAAGGAAACTGGATGAGAATTACAATTTTAAAGAAATGGCAGGGAGATGAAAAGAAGAAGGGAAAAAAAAAAAAAAAGGATGTTTACAAAAAATAGAGAAGAAAAGGATTTCCTAGCGGAGGCATATGACTAGAAAAATCCCACATAGTCAGAAGTTGACTGGTCAAGCACCCACACGCAACACTTTAGTGTTGGGGATGCATAAATTAGCCCACACAAACCCGTGATCAACCATAGCATGATTAAGAGGAGGTATTGCCAATGGATTAACTTGCCCTACAAATTATTTTTTTCTAAAATCAGATATTCAAGTAAACCTAAAATATTGATATGAATTACAAAAAGCAATAAGAGCCAACAAGGAAGTGTTGTTGAGTCTAATTGTGGGGGCATTTTTCTGGGCTAGACTCTTATGTTAGTTTTGCAACATTTAAAAAAATTGGTGGCGACTCATCCATCTTGTATGTGGCATTGATGTGATGCTATCCAGACCATGCAGATTGTGCCTCCCATTGTGGATGGAGCATATAACTAAGACAACACTGATCAAACAATCTTAATCATCCAATCAATGGCTAACAAATGAATGGTTAAAAGTAAAATAGTGACTGATCCAAATTCAAACGAAAAATAGGATGGTTTACCACCTCATGGGCGCAATGGTTTTGGTATTATCCATCCACAGTTACATCATTGATTTGCATGGTCCGGATTGCAATACAACTATGCCATATGTACGTTGGAAGAGTCACAATCATTTTTAAATGGTGTGAAACTAACATACCAGTCTCTCCCTTCTTTCTCTACCTTGTGGCACTACAGAACTCCTTAGCCACATTTGACATGCTTGAATTAAATGGTTGATTTGCAATCCCCAATTCGTATCTCTAGAAGGAAAAGAAAGAAAACAAAGTTAATAAAATATGAAATGTTCCTCTTTTTGTTTAATTAAAGGATAATTAATCAAATTATGGTATGTTTCATCTAAAACAGTGAAGTTGCTACTTCTCTCTTGAGATACCGTATGTTTCGGTTGTGGCAGACCGAAACCTGACAATACAAGCAGCAGCAGCATCATCATCGTCATCATCATCATCAACAACAACAACAACAATGAGCTAAACGTAAACAACCTTACTAAACACATTCATTTGGCCAGTTAAGAAGGACAAGGCACACCTGACCAAATGACAAGAAGAAATGAACACATACATGGCCTACCCAGCTAGCCTTTACACATTGCAGGCCTTCGAGAACTATTCTCCCATGACAGAAGCTTACACAACAAACCATGTATATAGCCCAAGGAGACCGGGAGAATGGAACAACCTGGAACTGCCTATTGGCAGTAAGTTCAAACACCATCATCATTTAGCTGTTGAGGAAAGATTTCAAAGAAAATGGTGGAGGCCCATCCTGCCAATTCACAAGAAGATAAAGAGTATGAAGTACCATCTTCCCCCTTAAGGCCATTCACAATAATTACTTGCATAAGTCCTACCAATCTTAAGAAATGCCCTACTCAAACCACTGCAGATCAACCAGCTGATTGGTTGATCCAACTTTACACAAATCTCCATCTTTTACTCCTGAATTGATGTTTAAAAAATTATCCAGTGCTAAATGCTAGTACCTAAGTATCAGTTATCAAGCACTTAATTCCTAGGCATGAGGTACATATGCACAAGATCTGGACTATTCATCCACCGTGCCCTATTTTGAACAGACCATAGACCTCAAAATAAAAATAACACCAGCATATGATTGTCGCCATCGATAAGGAATTTTACCAATAAAGTCAACCATTGCTTGGCCTTTTTCCTCACAGTCAATTTGTAGTCTGCAAGAATCTATCATGGACCAGGATCACCAATTGATGTGATTCTTTACCCCATCCACAGCAGGGCCAAATAGATGAAAGGCAACCTTGTACATGTCTACCCCATTTAAGGATATTAATGCTTCGTGGCTTAACTCAGATAATCTTGATAGCACTACATCTTTTCTCAAGATATTTATTTCTTGTTTGACATGAAAGACACAATCCTGTTTGTGGCATGCATGCATAATGAAAACTGGATGATAAAAGCTTTTTATTAGAAGTACAAATTGGACATAAACATGAATTGAAAACATGTGAGAAACATGTGACAGTGTTTTATGCCCGTATCGCACCCTTTGGATGCAGAAATATATTGGTAGCGCATTGGAAATATCACATGTATCAGGGAATGTATCATTGTCTGGGAAAGTGATGGAACGTTTCAATGAAACTTCAAGAGATATTAAAAGAGACGTGATTACACAGTTGGAAATCAAAACACTACAAAAACAAGTATGCGCAATAAATTTACTTAGTACAGGGGACTAAACTATGTGTTGTCTAACAGCAGTGATGCAATTATTTATCCAGAACGAGTTAAAATCATTAAACCATCCGTACAAGTAATACATTCAAAAACAAAACAAAACAGTGTGGCCAATCCGTAGATCATAGTGTACTCATATATGATTTCTCCACATATATTTGCAATTTAAAAGGGTGAAAGTGGAACAATTTTGTCAATGCATGAAAGTCTTCCATGTATATGTGTTAGTCAATTTGCTTCCTAATTTGTAGAAAAAAAAATTTGAATTTAATACAATTGTTCTCACGAACTGTCGCCCCTTGCCCCCCCCCCAACAATATATATATATATATATATATATATATATATATATATATATATATATATATATAATTATTATTATTATCTTGAAGGAAAAATGGATTTTTCTCAATTTATATATATATATATATATATATATATATATATATATATATATATATATATATATATATATATATATATATATATATATATATAATTATTATTATTATCTTGAAGGAAAAATGGATTTTTCTCAATTTTTAATAAATTTTTTTTTCTGAATTCCGCGGGATTTTCGATCTGCATTGTCGATACATGTGATATTATCTCATGTACTAATGATACAATACAATCTATAAAGAGTTGTCTGCAGTATATCCCAATACCGAATCACCGATACATGCAAAATTATCGCGTGTACTGATTTATTTATTTTAATTTATTTATGAAGCGATGAGAAAAAATTTATTAGAAAGGCCGAAGCCTGAAAAAAACAGACAAAACTAACCAACAGCCCGCAAAGTCTTACAACTCAGCCCAATTTTCCAAGATGATACAATACATTCTATAAAGAGTTTTCTGCAGTATATCCCAATACCAATACATGTCACGATATATCAGCCGATACATGCGATATTTATTGTGATACAAAGGAAATTTTCCAATACTGCGTGAACGTGGGGTCCATTCTACAATAAAACTCCTGATTTTAGAGAACTCCCCAGTATCTTGTGTTGCCAACCGGCGATACTGATACTATCAATCTTTAAATATTGCATGTGACCAAGTATCCTAACTGCTGTTATGTAAGCCACACAGATCAAACAAACAGCCGGTATCAAAAACAAAAATTATATGATCATTGGCCCATGTATATGCATGGTACCCTTGGGTTTTCAGTTTGCACAATACATCCATTGTTCAGCAATCCAGACCATTGATTGAATGGACTCTACCACAGATTGGGCATTCCCTCTGATGTTTACTTAACGGGGCATCCTAAGTTCCTAAACCTTTGATTGTAGCCTGCCAATATACGGTTAAGAAATGAAATACAGCTGGTCACACTCAACAGAATAAAGGCCAACTATTGGATGGCTAGGATCTCCCATTCTGGGAGGATAGGGCATGCTACACTGAGAGTGGGATCCATCAGATGGTCTGGATCACTGAACCATGAACTCTACTGGTACAAAGTGAAAAACATAGTATAATGCATAACCTTGAGTTGAGGATCATGGAACTCATTAAAAAGAAGCTGCCTCAACAAATTCCATGGTAAAAAAACCAAAATCAAATACTACCTTGCCAAGCTCTTGATGTAAGCATTGTCTAACCACTGTGGTCTGTTGTATCAGCCTTTCCATTGTTGAATGACTAGGCAAATTAGCATGTGCTGGCATCACAGAAGGAAGAGGGGTAAAGGCTTAAGCACTGATGATAAGATCATTAACTCAGGGAAGCAACAAGGAAAGAAAATGATCTTGGGAAGGAAAAATGATTAATTGGATAGCAGCCTGGAAAAGAAAAAGGAAGCAAACTCCAAATGCAGTGAAAGATATGAGTTGGAATGTAAGTAAAGGTACCAAGAATTGCTCGATTCAGATTATCTGCAACACTCTGCCTATACTCCATGCTTAACAGATGAAACATAGGAGACTTTTCTGGCTCCTCATATGCTAGCAGAGCCATAAAGTCCTGCAGCAGCAGTGAACTCACTTCAATTCCACAAGCCTACAGCTACTTTTGACCATGTAAAAGAGAATGAGGGTGTGTATGCATGTATAATCTACATGTACACCGTATATATACACCCATTTGTTCTGGGTACATGCACAGAACCACAGCCACTACTTTTAGCCACCCTTGGTGATAGCAGCAACCATACTTCCACTTTGGTAACAGAACAGTACAAAGTTATAGTCTTGTATTACTCAAGGAAAGAATGCTGCTATAAATGAGTGGGGTGTAGAAATCAATTCCCATATGCTGGTTAGTGGAAAACTAAAAGAAGATAGCTAGAAACTTGGAAGAGAGAATATTGGTAAAAGACATACTTCCAGCTTCTCGACATATTTGTCGACGTTACCAAATGGTGTCAACGTGGTCTGAGCAAACTCCAGAGCTTCTGTGCTGCCATGAAAGTTAAGGTGAATATTGCTTTCCATAAAAGGGCAAGAGTATAATTCATAAAGGGTCTCTCACCATTTTCTAGAGCAGACGAGCTCAACAAAATGAAGGCTCAAGAGATCAAAATGCAGGTCCTTGTTTTTCTCCAGTAAGTCATGTGCTAGCTCTTCGGTCAGTTCTATAGCCTTGAGAGCATTCCCCTCCAATGCAAAATGGAAAATTGCTAATATGTCATCGAGGAAAGCATACAATTAGCAACACCATCACCCATGCACAATTAAATAAATCCTTAACTATTTTAAAACCATGTAATGATATTATATTGCGGTGTAAGGATACATTATTTTTTTCTTTTCAAAAATTCATGATGTGTGATAATGAGGCTTAATAAGCCACACACGTGTAGGAAGCAAATCCACATGTCACCATATGTGCCATCCTTGCACATGCGCAAAAGATTTTAAAAAAATCCATCGAGTTGGTACAAACATGCCAACAAGATTGTGCTGAAAATAAGCTCGTCAGCTCATCATGTGGGCCAAGAGGTTATGAGATTCAGTGATAGAGTAACTGCCAGAGTGGAAAAGCAAATACCCATCATTAGGAGGTAGAGTCACTCACTCTTATTAAGAAAGGCAAATCTCTCAAATATGCTGGTTTACTTCATGCCATTGATCAAAATACCTATCATTTGGTGAATTCAACAGAAGTCCAATCCTTGGCAAGATGGTCATAAAGGCGTAAAAGATTACCAATCATGAATTGGGCACTCATTGGCAAGTGGTTATGGAGGTTTGGCAACCAAGATAACTCTTTGTATGAGACAAGTAATTGTCGTAAAGTATGGCATACAGGAAAGAGGGTGGTTTACCAGGTAATCCTCATACAGGGCATTAGGTTTGTGGAAGTAATGAAAGGTAGAAAGGAATTCAGCAAAGGAATTTCCTGTCCTTGGGATGGTGCAGAATAAGGTTTTGGTAAGATACATGGCATCAGGAGAGTCAGTTTGCAGCACATTTCGGTAACTTATATGGGATCGCCTTCGACAGGGAGTTAAAGATATCAGGTGTTTTAAGTTAGAGGGAGGTGCATTTACATGGAATCCTTGTTTTCGCAGGAACCTAATGCAAAAACAGAAATTGAGGAGCTTGTCATATTACAAGAAAGATGAAAATTATTGTTTTTGTCTCGGAGAATAGGGATAGGTGGAGATGGGAGTTGGATTATAATGGGACCTTTATAGGAAGGCTTTCTATCACGAAATCAATAGGGAGGTTAGGGAAAACGATGACCAAGCAAATGCACACATTTGGCAATTCCCCAAAGTGCCGAGAAAGGTGGGGTTTTTTTCTTTTGGATGGTTAGTTGCAAAAGGAAAATTTCTCACTATTGATCAACTCTGGAAAAGAGAGATGGTTTTCACAAATGGTTGCATCTTATGCAAAAAGCAGAGAATCGGTTACTCATATCCAGTGTTCAAAATATCGGTATCGCGTTACGTATCGCATTCTTGGGATACGGATACGTATCAGTTATCGCATGGGATATATCGGTTGTATCGGTGTTGTTGGAAACATGGGGAAACATTGGGAAATTGGTTGAATTTTTTTATGTAACTTCGGTGATTATTAAAAAAAGACATCAATACACACTTATAAATCAAAACATTACAAAAAACAAGTACACATAATAGGTTTTCTTTGTATGGGATCCTAATCTATGCGTTGTCTAACTGAATTGACGCAAGTATATTCAATGTCTATTCCTATAATTTATAAATGTAAGAAGATAAGTGGAAACACAAGCAATACATTCAAAAGCAAAAGAAGAATCACTAGATTAGGTTACAGACATGTTTGATGTGATGTTTGAACACAAAGATTGCAAACGATTTGCGAGAAATTGGGAAATTTTGATTTTTTTTCAATTTTTCACAACTCAGGCCATCTCCTCCAAATCTCTAAATCGAAGCTCCCAATCCATGATTTTTCATGCGGAACATGAAAAATCATGAATTTGTAACAATCTGACACTAATTTAACATGATTTATAAAAAATAAGAGCATCAAAATTCGAAAATGCTCACTAGATCGAACATGTGGGATATATCGCACTACTTGTGCATTTCGTATCGCACTAGTGGGATACAAGAGATATCATGGGATATATTGGCCGATATCGTCCATATTTAAAACAGTGCTCGTATCTTCATCCACTGTGAATTTTCCTCAGTTATATGGAGGAGAGTTCTTGGGATCATTGGGATGCATTGGCTTATGCCAAAGTTGGTTTCAAATCTATTCCAGGCCCGGAGGGTATAACATTTGAGAAAGGAAAGCTATCTAGTGGTATTTAGTGATCCTAGCAACACTTTGGTCTATATGAAAGGAGCAAAATAATAGGACTTTCAAGTTTTAACAACAAAGTGCAATCAGGTGTCATGGCATTTCAGAGGGCAAAGTTCTTGGGTTTCCATTGTTCAAGGGTTACCAAATGGAAGATATAGAGTCAATCCTTAGCATCAGTGACTAGTCCGGCTCAGGGTGGATGGGAATGACTTCTCATCAATCCTGTCCACAGGATCACTACACCTTTCTTTCTTTTTTCTCTTTTCTAATAAAACTAATGAACGATCAAACAATTTGGCCAAGTTTTGTTATCCATGCATTTGTTGCATTAACTGCGGGTAACCTAATGAATGGACTGTCTTTATTTTGGGAAAGCATCTACCCACTGAGAAACGCCTGATGGACGGCTTGGATCTCATACCAATTTTCCATGTTGGCACATGTGGAGAAATGTAGATGGGCTGTGTTCTGCACATGTGTGGGCTTACAAAAGTACTTAATGTAATGCATCCAGGGTCAGACACATGCCAGCCACACGGCCAACCAGGAAAACCAGATTTCTTGTCAATTGTTCAAGTATCCCTGTATGTAATGAAAAAAATAAAAATAAAAATAAAAAAGCTTTTGCATATCCAGATGTCCTTGATTAATCCCCTCAGGTTCTCCAGGATTTCCCCGTCCAGCACATCTGGCTGACGTCTATATGGGCTTGTGTCCAAGTTATAAAAAATAACACTCACGTTTTCTTTTGTCCATGTCCACAGGATAATCAGCTGGCTGCTTAATCCCGCTGCAGGCAATGAATGTCTCTGCAGTCTCTTTGAAGCAATTGTGCACAAGGTAAGATAAGACAATGTTGCGGACATCATTGTCACTGATAGCCTGTCATGCAGAAGACAATCCTCAGAATTTAACAGGATAATGAGCACCAGAGATAATTCAACCAAAAAGTATATCAATAAAGAATTGCATTAGGGGAGTATTTGAAATGCTGGCAAAGTATGACAGCCATAAGCATGAACCCAGCAGTTGGAGATATGGCATATATGCAACTCAAATTAAACCATGTGAATTGCAGGATCCACTGCAGATGGGTAATATCCATCCTGAAATCAGACTGGTTGGACGACCATATCCTCTGACTGATACACATTTGTCAACTGAATTTAGAAAATTAAATATTTAGATTTCAACCATATATTTAGAAGTTACCGTCTGGCCAGGTAAGACATCAGTTCAGCGAAATTTTTGTTATTGGCCCACCTAAGGTGGGCACACAATTTGCATGGTTTAATTCGGTTAACTGTATGCAACATTACGATTTCTGCATGCATGCCAAAGAAACGTCACATTCTCCCGCAGCAGCAAATTTTTCTCTCTGCACCAATGGTACTCATAAGAAAATGAAAACATGTATAGGGAAAATACAAAATATATAAATTTCAAAAGCATAAAGAGAATTACCAAAAAAAAAAAAAACACTCAGCTGACTACTTGCACTCTGCCCACATGTATCCATAAAATATTTTATTGTTTATCTAAGATTGACAATCAATGACAACAGACAAACGTAGGGAGGGTAATATTCTGAATGGCTACTGAAGACATGCTATATGTAATGTGCAAATCGATCCAGCGTTACATATAAATTAAACTCTCATAGGAAATAGAAGGGTATTTTCAAGGCAAAAAGGATTATTAGTTGGCGAGACATGAGATTATACATGAACCAGTTGTCAAGAGGAACGAAAACATTATCCTAAAGAAAATCATCATCATCATCATTATCTAAGCCTTATCCCAACTAATTGGGTTTGGCTACATGAATCCTGTTTAGCCATTCCACTATCATGGAACTTTTTTCATCTTAAAGAAAATATCATCAAATCCCCGGTAACTGGGTACAAAACCATGCAGAAGCATATGTAAGGTCTTTAATATATATAGGATAATATACTAATATGAAAGGAAAATAACTCCACAAGAGAACAGCAAAAAGGTGATAAAAGACTTAAGCCAAACTGAGGAGATTCAGCCACTCCAACCAACAAACTACCAGATACTCCTACCTGTTTCGCACTGAAAGTGATACGGTAAAAATTTGATTGTGGCAATGGAAATCCAGTAGATATCAGTTGTGTTTGATACGGTAGAAAGGAGAAAAGAAAGAGAAAAACAAGGAGATGGGATAAAGAAGGAGAAGAAGAAAGAGAAAATAATGATTTACGATTTAATACGACTCGACCCCTATTATGATATGCAAGACAATAACGATTTTAACAACATTGCCAGTAACAATAATATCATCAACATAGATGACCACAATAGAGAGGCCCACAGCACACTTGATGGAGAGTACAATCATTGTTCGAATTATCTCCGATATTATCAAAATATCTCCAATATTATCGTCATCTCCAGCTTGGTGATACTAATAACACTAGTAGCGATACCCAAAACACCAGTAGTATAAAAAATTCCAGGTATAAACAATGTAACGTTAAGTATCGCCAACGTGTCAATATCACCAATATTTTCAATTGTGTAAATTCCAGGTGTCACTCATATCCCCAATGTATCAATATCACCAATATTTCCAACTGTGTAAATTCTAGGTGACGCTTGTATCACAAGTGTATCAACGATATTTCAAAAATATTGCCAACAAAGACATCATAAAAATAAAACAAAAAAATTTATTGTTATTATTATTATTATTATTAAAAAAATTTCTATTTCAAATTTTTTTATAAGCATGGTTGTATTCAGTGTTCAATTTGTCACTAATAATATTGATAATATTTCAATATTATCGTTATTTCAACTTGTGCAATATCGAGACCACAATCTTTCATTTCCTTTCTAGTTGTTGATGATTTCTTGGCAAAATATCATGAGTTGTCAATATTTTACAATATCGATGGATGTTTGGATGGAAGGTTGGATGGTTAGATGGGATGAATGGGATTGTTAGATTGTTTTTTTACGACAGAACATGCTTTTAGGCCCCCATCAATAGGAAACTTATTGGGCATAAATTCTTTTTGCAATTTTTTTTTTCCTAAATATGCAAAAATGTGTATTGTAGCATCTCTCGATGTTTCACTGAAAATTTCACCATTTTTTTTTTCTATGTTTCACTGAAAATTTCACCATTTTTTTTTTTTCTATGTTTCCCTGCATTTCCAGTTATTAGTGATATTATCAGTAATATCGATATTGTTTCTGTATCCCCGGCCAGCGAAACTTGTAGCGATACCGATACTTCAAACACTGATTAGCATGACTTCTAGTATATCCAAACTTTAGTATGGTATGATGAAAGGACTCAAACCACACTCTAAGAGATTACTTCAAACCATAGATAATTTTTCGACACAAACAACAGACCCTCTTTTGACAGCAAGGAGGAACCAGGAGGAGGAGCCATATACACATTTCTTGAAGATCCTCATGCAAGAAGGCATTTTTAACATTGAGTTGATGAAGAAGCCAGAAGATATTGGCAGCCAAGGAGTGCAAGACTTGCACAGAATTCAACTTAGCAACAGGAGCAAAGATCTCATGGAAATCTAGACAACAGTTCTAAGTAAAGCCTTTGACCGTAAGCCAAGCCGTATAGCAAACCACTTCTCCATTAGGCTTATGCTTAACTGTGATGAGTGAAGACTCACTTACATCTAAGTCTAGCCACTTTCTTCTTTGGAGGTAACTGAACTATATCCCACATCAGTTTTTTCCCAAAGGTCTACATTTCTCCCAACATGGAACTTTTCCACTCTGAATGAGTAAGGGCCTATCTAAGACTAGAAACAGAAATAGAGGAAAGCTTGGAAAGAAAAGCACAATATGAAGGTGAAAGTGAATGACATGAAACAAAATTGGTAATTGGATGAGTAATTCATGACATCATCCCTTTTGCATTAAAGCAATAGGACGATCCATTGAAGAAGAGTTAAAGGGTATACCTAATGGTATGCCAAAACGGTTACGTAACAACCGACAATGGTACACATTCCAAGGCCAAAGCGGCAATAACAGCCATTACCAAAAAAAAAAAAAAAAAAAAGGCCCGTAATGGGGCCAAAACAATCTTTTTCAAAAAAAAAAAAAAAATGCCATAATGACAATTACGGCCCATATCATAATGCTAACAGCGGTGGCAGTTATAGCCACCATTACTGTTGAGGGTCAAATATTGCATATTAGACCCCAGTTATTACTTGGATTTACGAACATGATACTGTTTAATGGCTCAATTTAATCGTGTTTGTGATGCAAGGTGTATTTACGAGCTTGGACTGAAACGGGGTGCTTAAAACATGGATTTAACACTCTGATGACACCAAAGGCAAGGGACAGACCCCAGGGGACCAAGATTGATGGATTTACACGCCAGAGATCCGAGAAAATCATGAAATTGAAGCTCAAATGGCCTGAAAGACATCCAGATTGCAAGATCATAAGGTTCCCACCATCCGTTCGGCTTGAAACTTCATACAGGGCCTGAAGATCATAAATTAACTGTACACGTCGAATTTCAAGCCTCATATCCCTGTGGAAGTGGTCCAATGGTTAGATCAGCCCACCAAATCTCCGATTTGGGGCCCACTTGATACCTGGTATGCTTCAAGTTTGGTCTCAACCCCTTAAAGGGGGTGGCAAAGAAGATGAATGGAATGGATCTCTCATAAAATCAAGGTGGGGCCCACTGATGTGAGTGCATGTGCACAGCACATGAGCACCCGCCGTGCACCGCACCAAGGAGCTCGGTTAGCAGGCCATTGACCGAGCACTCCTTTAAAATGGATTTTCTGTTTTCATGACAACAGCGTCCGCTCAGGGACTTGTTGTTGGGGCTCTGTGGGCCACCATCATGGTCCACATGATGAATCTAGACCGACCATTAGAATCCCACGGCCCATGTTACCATCGCCTAGGTGACAAAATTTCAAGAGGCAGTAGAGATCAGATATTAACCGTTCAAACGTAGGACGAACGGTGCAATGAAAAATCCAGTGGGCGACACCGAATCTAATCCAAAACCAGCCATGTCCAATTGGTTTTTCGAGGAGAGTCCAATGGATGGACTGGATTTCACTGCTGACATCAATCATCGGCCCCACCAACGTCACAGTGTAAGCTCTGTTACACAAGGCCCTGTTTCAGCGTCCGAAACCGACAGGTTTTGAGGATATTGTACGATCACGGTCATGATCAGATGGCAGATCTGAGCTATTCATCATGTAGACCACCCCAAAATGTCCCAGGGGACGTTATTCCTTTGGGAAGAAAGGAAGGAAAATGGGTATCTTGGCGCTATCTTCATGACTGCATAACAAAGCTTACGCAGGGGAGTGCGGAACATTCCACTGACTCCATCTGCGTAAAGCAGGCTTTCGCACCGACTCCAGCACTTTCTGCATTTGCATAGGTTCTCCAACCGACCTCCTTGCTCTATAAAAGGAAAAGAAAAAGAGAGAGAGGCATTCATTCAATTTCCAAGGGACGTGGAGAAGAGAGAGAGAGAGAGAGAGAGAGAGAGAGAGAGAGAGAGTAGTATTTAATTTTTTATTTCTACTATTTCTTTTTATTATTTCTTTTAGGATGTTTAGCCTAATCATGTCTATTCTAGGCTAAACCTCTTAGCTAGGGCTAAGAGGTGAAGCTTGTAGCGTGATGGGAGACTTTTTGCTTGTGTCTTTTGTTTAGATTGAACTGATGTTGATTTTGGTTTAATTAAGGGAATGTTTTCAGTTTTTAATGGTCTGTTGTGACTAAAATTACAAAAGGTCTGCGATAACTTTGAGCATGTACCTTTCCCTTTTATGATTATGACGTCAGGAAGCCCTGTTGTTCATCATCGTCTCCTGGGCATGGTAGGATGACGGAACCCTTCCTAACCTTCATATATCTGTTGATTGGTTGTTAATTAGTTTAATTCTGTTGTTTACTTTGTCTCCTGGACATGGTTTGGTGACGGAATCCATTCTAATTCTAATACCTTTCATCTTTTAAAAACTAGATAAAGGGAAGTTCAGTCTTGATTTTCGTGGTTACACCCTTCAATTGGATGAAGTTGAGACTCTAAGGCCGTGTTTGTTAACGCTAAATTTTTGCACTTAACGCGGAATGGGAAAAATTTTCTATGTGTAGTGGTATTTGTTAATGCATTGTTAACGCGGAAGACAGAAAGCGCTAAGTGGGTTTTCACTCAAGTCTTTCCGTGATAGGAGTCTGACTTAATGGTGAACGCGGAATGTGCACCGTGATTTTTCATTAAACAAAAATTTTTTACTTCCAAAAGTACCACTACGGAAAGTTTTTCTTTTCAATTGTTTGCGCAATACAAAATCAACCTTTAACCTGTGAAACTTCTTTATGCCCCACCATGATTTATGTGTTTGATCCACACCGTCCATCAACTTTTTCAGATAATGTAAGGTGTGATCCAATAAAAGAAGCAAGTCCAATGATTAAGGTGGGGATTGAACATACACCGTTAAAAACATCTTGAGAGCTAGAGAAGTTTCAGATCAAGCTGATATTTGTGTTTTCACTTCATCCACATCTACATGACCTAATGAATAGGCTGGATGGTAAAAAACATCACAGTGGCCCATGTAACTTTGATCTCTTTAAACCGTTCGTACAGCGGACGCAAATTGCGTACTACCCCCGCCCGTCCCTAGCTCCGAACGGGCAGTTATGTGGGCGGGCCTACCGTGATGTATCTGTACATCCAAACCCTCTATCCCTTTTATCATATTATTTTAAGGCATCAAAACAAAAATGAGTCAGATCCAACGATCAAATGGACCACATCACAGATGACTCTTGCATTTAATGCAACTGGTGCATTTTAATGCAACCAAGATTATTATTTGGTGTGGTCCACTTGAGCATTGGATCTGCCTCATTTTTGTGTTCATGCCTTAAAATAATCTGAGAAAAGGGATTGACAGTTTGGATGTACATATACATCACGGTCGGCCCGCCCACAGAACTGCTCGTTCGGAGCCCGGGACGGGCAGGGTAGTACGCAATCTGCGTCCTCGTTAAACACGGACGCAGATTTCCTGCGAAAGCCTTTTGTACTAAGTTCCTGCGCAGGGAATCCGGGTGGGGCCCACTGAGATGTTTGTGAGAAAGCCACACCGTCCATCCGATTTTAGAGATCATTTTAGGATATGCAGCCAAAAATAAGGAATATTCAAAACTCAAATCGACCACACGAAAGGAAACTGTGGAGATTTAGTGACCACCGTTGAAACATTTATATGGCCACGAAGGTTTTGTCTCAGTCTAATTTTTAATATTTTCACTTCATCCCAGCGAAAATGACCTTATAAACGGCTTGGATGGAATATAAACATCAAGGTGGAGCCTAGGAAGGTTTCAACGGTGGACATTCCTTTACTACTGTTTCATCTTGTATGGCCCACTTGAATCTTATATCCTCCTAATTTTTAGTCATCTGTACTAAAATGAGCTTAAAAAACGGATGGACGGGTAAGATTTCTAATAAACATCGGATGGTCGGTGGCAGATAGTAGGTGCTCTGTAGGCCCTACCATGAAGTATGTGTTTCATCCATGTCATCCATCTATTTTTTCATATCATTTCATGGTATGGGACAAAAAAATTAGGTATATCAAAATCTCAAGTGGGCCACAATACAGGAAACAGTGTTGAATAGCGTCAACCATTAAAAACCTTTTGGGGACCATAAAAGTTTTAGATCAAGCTGATCTTTGGTTTTTTCCCCTTCATCTGGGCCTGTATGACCTAATTAAAAGATTGGATGTCAAATAAACAGTACAATGGGCTTTAGGCGGATTTTAATGATGCGTATCCAATCATTATTGTTTTCCTATGGTGTGGTCCACCTGAGATTTATATCCCTCTAATTTTTTAGATGAAGCACTAGAATGATCTGTAAAAATGGATGAACGGAATGGATGAAACACATACATCATAGAGGGGCTAAAAGAGCACTGACTACGGTGGCTGGGGGAGTAGCCAATCCGTTTCCGTATTGGACTGGAGGCAAACAAAACCCAGAAGCTGTAACACATATCATGAATCAAATACACCGTTTGATCAAACGACCTAACTAGAAAGATGATGAGAGTTTGAAGCCGCTAGTTTCGCATTTAACACCTGATGCTGCTGTTAAGGTTGAAGAGCTTCAGCGTGGGAATACCAATTTGGGTCTTAACTTTTTAAAGTGGGTGTGCAAGCAGTCCACTTATTGTTATGATTTGAATAGCAAGTTATGTTTCTTGAAGTTATTAGTTGCTTCAAATCTATTTAGAGTAGTGGAACGGGCAGTAGTTATGACGGTTAAAGAATGTTGTAGTGAGTGGCAGTGAGGGAGATGAGATTATGAAGCTAATGGACGTGCTTTACGAGCTTCCTGGAATGGGATTTAGGCTTAGTTACCCATGTTATTGCACTCTTTTGATGTGTTTGGCAAAGTTGGGTAAGGGTCTGGTATCTTTTTCAGTTTATTCGAGAATGTTGGTAGATGGTTTGTTTCGGGGTTTGTTGTTTACAAGACCATGATCAATGTGCTTTGTAAGAGCAGTTGTGTTTGGGCAGCTGAAATGTTCCTTTGCTGGATCTTGAAAGCAGGTTTTGATCCAAACAGGAAATAGGGGCAACTGTGTCAAATTAACATATTTCAGACATTTCGGATATTTGTTAACAAATAAATTGTTTCAAATTCAGTACTTAATTTTCGGACTTCAGCCATAATTACCAAACAAGTTTTTTGACTTCAAATTTCAGATTTCAGATTCAGCTTCAGATTTCAAATTCAGGCTTTAGACTTCAGATTTAACAAACGGGGCCTAAGTCCAGTTAAGTTTTTGACCCAAGCATAAGATTTCCCTGATCTCTACAAGTGGATCCTCTAAATCCCTAGTCTCCTTCCTCTGAATTCCTTAAGTTTTAAATTAATATTTCAACATTATTCCCTCAATTACAATCGATTTAGATTTCATCTTAGTCTAGTTCTAGTTCTACCTAGTTTCAGATAACATACAGGTTTCAGTCCCTTGGGATTCGACCTTGGTCTTACCGAGTTTATTACTACATCACAACCCTGTACTTGGGGAGTGAACAATTACCGTTATGGAATAACTTGGTATACAGTATACTTTTTTTTGGAACAACCGAGGAGGGTGGTCATGAGGTGACAATGGATTACCAATATTCTTCCGTCAAACATATGTTCTCAAGATACAGGCGACTATTGAGGAGTTCGGCAAGAAGGCAGAAAGAGAAGACAGGAAGGGGAGAGAAGCGCTGGAGGTAGACTATGAGAAGATGAGGACTCCCCCTGAATTTTATAAACAACAAAGTTGAATTGGTGCCTTTCCTTAAGATGAATAGAACAGTGTGTCTTCGAAGGAGGTGACAACCATAGATAGCCAAGGGAGTAACAATTGTGTCCCTTTTGAATCCATGAGTAACCTAAGATGATACATTTGACAGCTTTGGTTTCTAATTTAACTCAACGAATACTAGAAACATGAACAAAATAAACACAATCAAATACTCTTAAGATTAATAGCAAAGAGAGATTGACTAGTAGTAAAACTTGAATTGGTGCCTTTCCTCCTCAAATCATAGTGGAGGCATTCTATTGATCAAGCAAGCAGCACTTAAAACAACATTGCCGCAAAAACCCTTCGGGACATTCATTTCAAGGAGAAAGCCACGTGCTACTTTCAAATGACGTTGATTCTCTCTCTCTCATCCACCCCATTTGTTATGGAGTATATGGACAAGTTGTTTGAGACTCAATACCATGATCTAGCAAGTATAATGAGCAAAATACTCTCCCCAATTATCGAACATACGCCTTTGAGTTTTGCATCAAACTGAGTGATAACCATCTTACGAAATATATTAGTAAAAAAATCATCTCCAAATTTCATAAGATAGATCCATATGGCACAAGAGCAATCATCAACATAAGATAAATGTATTTGCACCCAAATGCAGACACAGCCGGCGATGGACTCCATTTGAGTGAACTAAAGAAAAAGGAGCATCACTCTTTTTGTTTGAACTGATAGGATAAGAGTTCCGATAATGCTTTGAAAGCTGAATGCAAACAAACTTGTCTTTGAGACCAGCAGTGGAGTTACCACCAGCTTGGCCTATAGCGGCAATATGATCACCATCATCACCATGACTATGAAATTCATGGTTCATTCCCATTGTAAATTAGTAATAATGCACCACAAGTACCTACAAAATATAAAGTTCAATGCTGCGGCTCTAGTCCACACTAGACAACACTTAGCCTGTGCCCAGAAATCAATCAAGACATGCACCACCAACCAAGCATGCACCAATTCAGACTACACTCACACTCCATAAATGAGTATACACACAGCCCATCACATCTTTTCACTGAGATCCATGGAAAATCAACAAAACTGTTACCAAAAATAGGTCAAACATGGCAGCCATACATAACAAAATCTTTTTCTCTCAAAATTCATCCAAGTCACTTAAAACTTGTTTCTATAGTTAGGAAATACTTAACCGCACCAAATCCATGTATAAAAAATAAAAAAATAAAAAAACCACAATAATCTTCCAATAAAACAGTACATCAGAAAAATAAAATAAAATCTGGACCATCTCCCAACTTTTTCTGTTTTGCATGAAAAAACCCCCCAAAAGGGTACCAAAAATTCTTTCAAAAATACAATAATTCTTCTAAAATCATCCCCTTCCATATCCCATACTATTTTTCCCCTCGTGGGGCCATCCTAACATACACCACAAATATCACCCATAAGGACTAGTGAAGAAAAAAGAGAGAAAGGAAGAAGAAGATAATTCTTCTAAAATCATCCCCTTCCATATCTGAAGAAGAAGAAGAAGAAGAAGAGAGAGAGAGAGAGAGAGAGAGAGAGAGAGATTACAGAAAGATGCTTGTGTTAGCCCAAAGCCTAACGCATACTTCATATATTGGATAAAGGAGTATGATACTCCTCAGGAATACAAGAGAATATACACATGCATTATATGAACAAAATATATCTCTCACCTGTCTATGGATACCACTAAACTAGCTTTGTATTAAAAAGTCTGTTCTACTGTTTGACTGCATTCAATTAGGGGTGGCAATAAGCTGTGTTTGGATCAAGTTAGGCTCGGCCCAACCAACCCACTTATAAAAGTGTTAAACCACAAGAGACTACATTATGGAAACTATAACTATTTATTTCACTGAGAATAACAAGAATATATAGAAGTGGGAGATCTGTGGGAGATTTGTAGAGATCTTAACAAATATACATCTTAATGAAAAAGAAAATATCCTAACCAACATGATTACCCCGACCAACACCTTCTCCAAGATTTCAGTTCTTTTCTTTTAGTTTTAGTTATAATGTTTTAACAGAACAAGTGATGTTCATAGGAAATACTATTTCCTTAAATGATTATCCATGATTTCTGATGTTTTGTTAGTCAATCATTTATTAGTTTGAATTATTAGTTTGAACTACAAGTAATTTGCTTCCATTAAAACTATTCGAACATTCTTTCTAATTTCCTCCATCTGTTATGTTTTCATTGTTCTATTTAATTTTATTTACTTAAAATTGCTATTTATTTATGTACAGAAGTGTCCCCATGCCTACATTTTTTTAAAAAAAGTTTGCCATTTAGAACACTTTAGGAAACTTTGGCACCTGTGCCACGTGTCTAGGTACATTGCATATTGACATTATTTGTGTCTTGCAATGTTTCAAATAGTAGTAACATGTTGCATAGCATTAAGCCTCTATAGCGTATAGCGTAAGCCTTGTTTAAATTATCTCCAATATAATCGAAATATCTCCGATATTATCATTATCTCTAGTTTGGCGATATCGATAATACTGGTAGCGATACCACCGGTAGTATTAGAAATTCCAAGCATAAGCAATGTTCTAAGTATTGCCAACATATCAATATCACCAATATTTCCAACTGTATGAGTTCCAGGCATCGTTTGTATTGCCAACGTATTGCCAACATATTGATATCGCCAATGTATCGCTAATATTTTCGACTATGTAAATTCTAGGTGATGCCGTGACACTTGTATCACAAGTGTATCAACGATATTTCAATAATATCGTCAACATAGAGATATCCAAAAATAAAAAAAGTTTGTTTATTAAAAAAAAAATCTATTTCAATTTTTTTATGAGCACATTGTTGCATGTAGTTTTCAATTTGCGGTTGCTAATACTGATAATATCTCAATATTATCGTTATCACAACATGCGCGATATCAAGATCACAATCTTTCATTTCTTTTTCAGTTGTTGATGATTTCTGGGCAAAATATCGTGAGTTGTCGATATTTTGCAATACCGATGGATTTTTTATGGATGATTGGATGTTTAGATAAGATGGATGGGATGGTTAGATTATTTCTTACGACGACACATGCTTTTAAGCCTCCATTAAATGGAAACGTATTATGTATACATTCTTTTTACAAATTTTTATTCCTAAATATGTAAATATGTTTATTTTAGCATCTCCTGAAGTTTCACTAAAAATTCTACCGTTTTCCCCATTTTTTCCCACATTTCCGGTTATCAACGATATTTTTGGCGACATCGATATTGCTTCCATATCCCCAACCAACAAAACTTGTAGCGATACCGATACTTCAAACAATGAGCGTAAGTAACATAGCATGTGGTGTAAGCTACACAATACTTCTCTTTTGTAATTTAAAAATAGGGGGAAATTATGATAAATAGTAAGGGGTGTGTGTGTGTGTGTGTGTGTGTGTGTGTGTACCATATGAATTTATATGCTTATACTTCAAAAATACTACTATTTTTCAAGTATATTCAATCAAGTTATTAATGCATACCATATACACACTGTAGACACTGGATCTCAGGCGGATCGCATTTTTCCACAAGTTACATTTTTCAAGGGCTTCGCGTAGGGTGTAGAAGGATGTTATATTTGACTGGAGTCACCACTAACCAATTATTCTGTCTCCACGATCGGCTAGACCCTATAGAAATGCTAGGAGAGAGGACCCGAAGATTCTCAGTCATAAAGTGACTCCTTGGTCTGCGACTAAATGTTCGAGGTAAGGGACCACGCTTATAGAGAGGGAAGGTGTTAGGCACCGACTCTACTCGTACAGATGTACGTTCTCTACTTCACGGGATCAAACAAGCTTATTAGGATTAGTTTCAGTTCTTGCACACTGATGATGCAAATACTGCGTATTATCGTGTTTAAGGCAGCGCCTATGACAAGCTTTGGTTCGGGCTAAGATAAATCTGCCTTGACTTCTCCGCTTGCCAAAGAAATAAACCAACCAGCACAATTTTCTAATGAGCATAATCCGACTATGTCGGCAGGCCATAGAGCATACGTTTGTACCAACGGGGTCGGAGTGCTATGCATGGTATGCGATGCGCATGATGTATGAGGCGTGTGATGATGTGTTAAATGCAACGCCTATGACAAGCTTTGGTTCGAGGTAGATAAATATAACCTGACTTCTCCACTTGCAAAAGCGATTAACCAACTAGCATAAGTTTCTAATGGGTAGGATCCGACTACGTCGGCAAGCAGCAGAGCATACGTTTGTACTGACTAGGTGATAAGTGCGCTATGTAATGTTGTCATGTCCCGCACTTTGGATACAGAGTATGCACCCTCAGACCCGAGTTCGGTCCTTGAGTCGTACATTAAATGCACATAAATCCACTTATCAAATAGTTATTAAGAGGCACAATTACATATATTATAGATCATCAAAACATCAACATTCATACACCCAACTGTTTCCACTTCACTTATTAGTAATTTCATTCATAACATTCGTGTTCATAAAATAAACTACCAAAACCAATCTAAATCCACCCATTTAGGACTTTGTTCAACTAAAATAATAAACCTTCGTCTAACGAGGTCATGGCTATAAACATAATTCAAATCAACCCAGCAGCAGCTAACATGAATGGAAACTAAAACTTCTTAAAATAAATTTCAAAATCAATCCAGTCGTCTAATGTAGCGAGCTCGTCTTCCACCAAATACGGCCATTGGTCTTGAGTTTCATCCACCAATCCAGCTTCATTTTCCGATACTGATTAGACCATCCAAGATTGTCAAGCTCTGTACGGTTGTTAATCGACAACGTTAGCTAGCCAAGCTAGTGAGTGAACCCAGCATGGTTCATACGTAGCATAATACAAGAAAGCACCACCAAACTAGAATAATATGTATGCAATATGAGTATGGATGCAGGAATGTCATGATATGCATGTCGTCCACTTACTTAGGTTGGATATCCGTCAACTCGAAATTATACCCTCCAAACATCCACCTACCAAACAAACATCCACCTAGGTAGGCATGGGTAGTCATACAACTACTCCGTGAGTAGGCTTCCACTATCGTGGGCATCTAACAACGAATCTACCAGACGTAACCATCCAGGGAGATCCCTCGGGAACTCAAGGCACAAGGTGTGCATGCATTCTCAATGGATGCATGTAATGTATGCTCAATTTATACGCATAAATAGTACAATCAACCAAATACATCTCTGAGAGGAAACACGGATTCATGATATCATCATTCGGCATATGGGCATGTTTAGCATTCATCAAATCTTCTAAGGCACATCATAAAGCAAGAATCATAATTATACAACGTTCCAAAAATCATACAGCAACCATATCAATTAGAACAATCTTAACCATCAAATCAACTATCTTAATCATATAGATATGAGACATGTTGGGATTCACTCACCAAGCAAGAAAACCCAACAAAATTTCTTAAATTTAGATTTTGGAGAACATATGGGTTGCCGATCAATGCAATTGATCGATCGAGTTTGCTCGAGGACCCTTGATTTCGATCAATCAATCATAGATCAATAAAATTTGAATTTATTTCCCAAAGTCTCTGGATACTTTTGGCCACCTTCGATCAAGCAAGCGTGGTCGGATTAAATCAGTTCACTCGCTAGACAAATTTGGTCGCGATCGAATGAGTTCGGTCAATCGGTATCGCTTAAGGATCCCCTCAACCAATCGAATCTCAAGTTTGATTTGTCAAACCAGGTTATGAATTTTGGAATTTAGTCCCTGGACAAAAATCTACATATTCGATCAATCGAACACTGACTTCGATCAATCAACCAAAGTCAAATAGGTTCTACTACACAATCCGTTTTTCCAAAAGTTCTAGGGTTTCTTCCCTTCTTCCTTAACCTTGGTGAACCCTATTGATCCCTGAATTTGGGTCCAACCCATCCAATGGTTTAACTCTTTGTTGGATTTGGAATAACCAAAAGATCGCTTGAATCCGAAATATCCGAAAACTATAACTAGTGGTTGAAAACTGTTTTTCGACATAAACTATCACCACCTACAAAATTCGCTGATTTTTATGGAAATTCCTCAATCAGAACACTCTAGCATTCGAGGTTCTATCATGATTCGGCTTTAGGATCCTTTGATTCGAATCTCCTAGACTGAGAGGACTAGACTTCTTAAAGTCAATCTTCCCAATATACAAAAATAGCACAAAAACCGCCTCCTCTCTTCAAAAGCTTCTCCATAGATCAAAACGTTGGATGTAGGGTTAAGCTGCCACATCCATTGATCAGATCTAGGGTTTTTAGATAGGAATTACGAAGAAAATAAGGTACAACTGATGAAGACTTACCAGTGGAGACTCTTCTTTCGCAGGGCTTCTCTCTCTCTCTCAGCTGCTCTTAGGTTTAGGATTTTCTGTAGAAATTTCGACGGTTCCCCCCTTTATATAGAGGAGCGCTGGATCTAGAAGATTCCACTAGGGTGTTGTGAGTTTTGGCAAAATAAAATTTTTACAGTATAGGGAATCAATCCACTGACCTATCCCTCTACCGAGAGTGCTCCTACTAACTGGGTTAAGTGCTTGGTTTTGCTAATAAATGAAAATTAAATTATTAACTTATTTGGTCAGGGTCTCAAGTGGGTCACAAAAATCAGGATTGTTACAAATGCGATGTAATAGATGAGATGAGCAAGGGGGTTGAGAAGGGAATGGGTGTTGCGCAATGCTAACATTGGGATAGACGAAGCTGATTGAAAGTGGGATAGTTGGATGAACGGTAGTGTCACAAGGATTTAGGTTGAGTAGCTTGGATTGAAGCTTGAGTATCTTACTGAGGATCTAGATTCTAGCTAGATTAGGCAGGACCTTTGCTGGACTTTATCCTTTGCTCTCACTCTCCTTGGTGGAGGGATGAGATGACCAAGATGGCTAAAGGCTTAAGAAACTTGGGGGTTTTTGAAATTGCATGTGTTGGGCCCATGGGCTATGCGCATAGAAGCTTGGCAGAGCTAAGGAATGATGGCTATGTCCTAGAGGTGGGTAATTAGGACCAAATAAAAATTATGCATTTTAAACACAATTGCCTACTTAAACTAATATGTAAATTAAACTAAGGAAATTAACTCTAAGGCTTCCAAGCCATTAGAGGGTCCAATCACATAGACTACAAAGAATGTGGCAATTAAGCAACTGGTCTATAAACATGATAGTATAAATGTGTGTGTGGGATGTTTTACCTATCAACTCCTATCATTCATCAAACAATGCATACATATAATTAAACATTCAATCACATAAGCATAATTAAACAAATGCTCAAAGACAATCTCAAACACAAGCATGTATAGTAATTCGGTTTCCCTGCTCCACTCCCGGCGGACGCACTCAAACCATGAGTGTACCGGATTTCACTATCAGAGGTTTTTAATTAGGTTCACCTCTAACCTTTACAATCTTACACAATGACCGGCTCCCACAACAGACTCTACGTGGTTTTCTGTAGGCTCGCCATAAACCTTAGTCCTACACAAGAACCTACTGACACACTCTCGCTGGAGGCTCCCACAGAGACTAACACATACACACCCGTGTCCAGTGAATTCGGCCTTACGTAAGAGCCTAGGTCCGGCAGAAGAACCTATTAAGTTTGGGTCACAAACTTTTACCATCAATCTTACACAATGAAAGAGGTATACGGACTCTTACAAATGACAACTTACTTGTCGAATTGAGCCCCTTTTGTAGCATCGTCTTGGGTTAACTCTCTTGTACTTCAATGCTTCAACTCTAAGATCAACCACCTTGCATGTGATACTCCTTAGAGGTGACCAAGGTGATGAGAAGTTGGGTGAGTAATGCAAGGGCATTTTCATACCGGGCTCGAGTGAGATCGCCTGTGGGATGTAGGGGCACACTCGAGGTGGGCAAGGCCCACGGGGGAGGTCTCCTGTTCAAGACTCCTCACTGGGGGTAATTAATGCGCATTTCAAACTGGGCTCGAGTAGGATAGCCTGTGGGATGCGGGGACACACTCCGGGTGGGTGACCCATGTGATTTAGAACCCACGAGGGGGGTTCGACCGAGGTCCTAACTCATGCGATGTGAGGCATGGGCTATGAGATAAAGAGATTAATTCGCCATACTCTAACAGTTCGAGCTTTTAGAACAAGTGATTAATTGTCCTGCATCAAATTGATATCAGAGCGGAAGGTCTCGTGTTCGAGACTCCTCACCAGGGGTTATTAATGCAGGGGCATTTTCACACCTAGCTTGAGTCGGGTAGCCCGTGGGATGCGGGGACACACTCGAGGTGGGTGACCCATGTGATTTGGGGCCCACGGGGGATGTCTCGTGTTCGAGACTCCTCACCAGGGGTGATTAATGCGCATTTTATACCGGGCTCGAGTGGGGTAGTCTATGAGATGCGGGGACACTCAGGGTGGGCGTCCGATGTGATTTGGGGCCCACAAAGGGAGTTCAGCCGAGGTCCTAACCCATGAGATGTGGGGCCTGGGCTATGAAATAAATGGATTAATTCGTCATACTCTAACAGTTCGAGCTTTTAGAGCAAGTGGTTAATTGTCCTGCATCAAATACCGATGTGATTTGGGGCCCATAGGGGATGTCTCGTGTTCGAGACTCCTCACCGAGGGTGATTACTGCACATTTCACACCGGGCTCGAGTGGGGTAGCCTGTGGGATGCGGGGACATACTCGAGGTGAGCGGCCGATGTGATTTAGGACCCACGAAGGGGGTTCGGCAGAGGTCCTAACCCATGAGATGTGGGACTTGGGTTATGAGATAAATGGATTAACTCGCAATACTCTAACAGTTCGAGCTTTTAAAGCAAGTAGTTAATTGTCCTGCATCAAATTGGTATCAGAGCGGGAGGTCTCGTGTTCGAGACTCCTCACCGAAGGTGATTAATGCAGGGGCATTTTCACACCGGGCTCGAGTAAGGTCGCCTGTGGGATGCAAGGGCACACTCGGGGTGGGCGAGGCCCACAGGGGAGGAGTCGTGTTCGAGACTCCTCACCGGGGGTGATTAATGTGGATTTCACACCGAGCTTGAGTGGGGTAGCCTGTGGGATGCGGGGACATACTAGAGGTGGGTGACCCATGTGATTTGGGGCCCACGAGGGGAGTTCGGCCGAGGTCCTAACCCATGCGAAGTGGGGCCTGGGCTATGAGATAAAGGAATTAATTCATCATACTTTAACAGTTTGAGCTTTTAGAGCAAGTGGTTAATTATCTTGCTTCAGTTAGTCTCTTATAACTAATGGAAGGTTGTAATCCTAGGGCCATGATGACATCGAGTAGATTAGATAAAAGATCACACTATTGGACATATCTGAGTTACCTACTCGATTCCATCGAGGGGATCTTCGATGCCATCGAAGAACCCTCGAGGGTTGCTCGATGAGATCGAGCACCACTCGAAAGTTTGTTGTTTTAGGCATACAATTTGACAGCAACTTTGCACATCTTATAGCCTTACCCATCATATTAAAATTAAGCTTCTAAGCCTAAGGGATGATCAACAAGCTTTACATATTAGGTCGGGATCATCTGGAGGTTCAATGGGTTGTTTTGGATCAAGGGTTAGGGTCACCAAGGCATCGCATTTACCTGTTCTTTGCTCCTTGATGCTTATGTCCTCTTGTGTCTTCGGTCTTTAGATTCCACGAGCTCAACCAACTACATGACACATAGACTCACATGATTGACAATCAAGGTGCACAAATCAATGCATTAACAATTTTGGACACTTGAGGGATTATAGAAATGAGAATGAGAGGGAGCTATGCCTGATTTTCCTATAATTCTTGAGAAGTTCAAGGTTAGTAGAGGGTTGTATAGCTGAGATTCCAGATTGCCACTTGGCACAATGTGGGCAGCTAGATTGGTTAGTAAGATGGTGATTTTGGGTTAGATGGAGGGACACAGAGGTCTTTCTGCACACTTACACAATTGCCCTTTGCAAAAGGGGAATTCGCATGCGTTGGAGACCCCCTGCCGAAGCAGAGGGTGTGCCACGTGTCAGGGGGCGGCCAAACTGTTTCCCGGGGCACGGGGCAAGCAATCTTCCATAAGCGTGTGAGAGCCCCAATGGCTTTAGGTGTATTTTGTTACGCTCACTTTGGACCTCTCATGGGCCTATGGGCTTGGATTTTAGACTTAGTTTTGAGTTGGCTAGCTGAGTCGACTGAGTTTTGACCTAGCGAGTAAGCTCAGTATGACTTAGTGAGTTGACTCAGTGAGTGGACTCAGGGTTAGGATAAGGGCTTGGATTAGGGTTTAGGATTACTGTTTGTATTAAGGTTGGGTTCAGGGTTTGGATTAGGATTTGGTTTTAGGGTTTGGATTAGGGTTTGATGGAGTTGAAATGGTTCAACCTAATCAGCTTATCAGCCCGGGGTGGGGTGTCTACACACCACAGTGGGCCCCACATAGGCCACGTCATAGAAAACAATGCACCACCACCCAAAGACCTCCGAAGAAGCATGGATTGTATGCATGTTATACACACACCACAACAGGCCACCTAAATAAAAAATAAAAAACAAATGCCTAGCAAACCCTACTTGACAGCATTGCATGGTAACATGTCATGCACACATAGCAGGCGTACTATAGCATTGTATAGTAACTGATATTCTAAATTTTATAAATAAAAAAAATCCCAAAAGAAATAATAAATCTTCATCTGAAACCAAAAAGAACCCATTAACATATATTAAGGGGAAAAAACATACCTCTATCAAGCTTAAGAAGAGATTCAATTAACAAAAAGAAAAAAGAACTTTTAAGCTTTGTAGCCACACAATGTGAAAGGGAAATTTTGATTTTCTCCTTCATTTGAACTCCAATGATCTTGAAAATACAGTAAATGGATGTTCTTGCAGAATCAACTAATCGACTAAAACCCCCCTTCAATGGCATTGAGGATTGAGAGAATCGAACAAAGGGATTCGGTTTTGCGTCAACTAGGGTTTCGAAAACCCTCTTTCGAAGGCCCTCTCTTTTAAGTCAAAACTTTTATATTTGTTTAAATATGAATTCACTGCTATTTATGATATGGCATAATTCCACAACTAGAGATGTACACAAACCTAGCTTAGCTCGGTTAGCTCGCTCGACTCAACTCGAAAAAACTCGATTCAACTCAGTTTGAAGCTGAGTTTGAGTTGATTCGAGTTGATTTTTGAGCTCGAAAATGAGTTCGAGCTGAGTTCGATCTGGCCCCAGCTCGACTCAACTCGGATTGAACCCAGCTCGAATCGAACTCGGATCAAACCAATTTGGTGACTCGGTTACTTTGATATTGAGGTTGCTCACCAAGTGTTTGATAAAATGACTCAACGAAGTGTGGCTGGTGGGAAGGAAGGTATGTATATGAAATAAATACTCATTTTTTCTTGATTTTTATGTTTCTTAGAAGGTGTTTGATAAAATACCTGTAAAACCATTGCTGACGTTTTACATATAGTAGGATTTTGAAGGTGCAATCCAAGTGTTTGTAGAAATGCTGCATATGCGAACTCGGCTTAATCTTGGCTCGAACTGGCCCGCACTGCTGACCGAACCGAGCCGAGCTAGCTAGTCAAGCTCAAGGACCGAGCCGAGCCAAGTTCGAGCTAAGTTCAGCTAGTGGCCGAGCCGAGTCAAGCTGAGGCCAGCTTGACTCGATTCGACTCGATGTACACCCCTATCCACAACTGTACACATGGACACCCATTATTAGATGGTTGAGATTGTTTGATATGGTTAAAAGTAGAAATATTCACCATATACAATGGGACCCACTATTTTGATGGTTTGGATAGTCACACCATTGCCAAGTGGGAAAAGTATGGGCCACCACCATTTTACATAAAAACTAAAACTAACAGTTTAAGAAAACTTTTAAAAAAAAAAAAAAAAAACAAAACAAAACAAAAACAAAAAATTAAAAAAAAAAAAAAAAAAAACCATATAGCAAAGCGTACACTACATATGCTACAAGCTACATAGTTGTAGCGTACGCTACATGGGATTTATGCCATTTACATACGCTACGCCATGTTGTCATTATCATACGATATACAATTCAAATCATACAATTTGAATCGTATTGTACACTTGTACGATATGTATTGTACACTTGAATCACATTTGAAGATTTATCGTACAATTCAGATAGAATCATATGATTCAAAATTTGTGCAGAAAACTGGAAAAATCCACCAAAAAAATCAGTTTTTTTTCATTTTTTGCATTTTGTAGGGCTTTCGTTAAATGCCCACACACATTAGAATATCACTTCATTTGCTTCTTTTGAGAGAGAGTAGGGGGTTTTGGAGATTGCGGACCTAGAAAACTTAGACAAAGAAATTCTCATGTCTTTTTCACCAGTTTCTACATCAAAATAGATAAGAATAAATATAAATTACTTCTTTATTTTTTTTTCCCTTTTCCTCTCTTCCATTAAATATGCATTGTTTTGTGTCTTTTTCATTTGTTTTTCATTTATTTCTAAATTTTCTTCATTTTCTTAAAGATTTATAATTCTTTTATGTTTATTTTAACCTAAATAGTTTTTTTTCTTAATGGGTAGGCTTGGGTGTTAATTCTTGTTAAAGTCTTGGAGATGGGGAAGAAGTCGAGGGATAATGAAAATACGTAGGATTATTGTTTGGAGGTGGATGAGAACAATAATCGTCATTTGAAATATAATTTATGTAGATAGACTTGTTATTGGAGATGTGTGTTTCGAATGAAACATCACCTTACCCAGACCAAGAAGAATGTAGCGATGCATTCCCAAGTGGGTGATGATGTCGCATATCCTTGAGCATGGTGTGCTTTAACTAGCAACATTCTGTCCCATAACATATGGTGGTCTTATAGCCATCCTATAAAATGTTCCCTTACTTTGACTGGTATGCAGTGTTTGTCAAAATCCTACAATTTATGATTTTAGTCGAATCTTAAGCAAAACGATTTGAAACCCAACCTTGAATCCCTTTTTATATGAATCCTATGATTTTATGATTTGAATCCTGAGATTTACGATTCGAATCCCAATTTACAAGTCAAATTATACTTGTTATCTTCTGCTTTAAGCTTCAATTGGCTTTCATTTTATGTTTTTAAATTGGTGGGGGCTGTAAGAATTGTTAAGAAAAGGTAAATTATTTATTTGTTCCTTATAAGAGATTAAATGATATATATTCTCTTCAACTTTAAATCATAAAGCTTTTTTTGCAATTTCTTACTACTAGTTGAAACACCAAATTGACATATGACTAACTTGTATTGTTGTTATGGATGATTACGATCATGCTAACTTACATGTATTATGGAATGACGTTTAGAAATCAAAATATCCTTTTTTGTCGATCTACGATATCAAAGACCGCTTTTCTATAGTGATTCTGCATTCGAGAAAGATAACGAGAACATAAATTATTAAAGGAATATGTCTTTTTAAGGGAAATTTCTTGGAAGACAAAAATAAAATAAAATAAAGGAATAAGAGTCATTTAACACTATCATGACATGGTATTACTTGGTGCACATTGATGCCAGAAGGAAGATTGATGAGTTTTAAATATTTTAAAAATCTGATTTATTTATATTTTTCATATTTTTTTTCAATTTTTAAGAAAATTGTAAAAAATCTTATGATTTACGATATGATTTGTGATTCGATACAATACAACCCCTACTACAGTTGGCGATACGATAACGATTTTGACAAACATAAAACTCCATATGCATGGTGTTATAGCTGTCCCATAAAGCATGGTGGTCTCATAGCTGTCCCATAAAACTTTCCCTTAGTTTGATTTGTATCCGCCTACTTGGCGATCACATAAAACTCCATAGGCATATTTCCACTTCATCCACCTAGCTCTAATTCTATGATTGACATCCTTCTCAATCTCACCGCTCTCATGAATTATCGACCAAATATATGGTCATATGTGTGTGATTGGGTGTTTTATGAAAATTTTGTGCTCTCATTGGTGGTCCACATAACAAATGGAGGGTTAAGTCACTCAAGTTGGCAGCCAGCATGAAAGTTTTGCCACAACTTCATCATCAATCCTGACTATATGATGTGACAGTTGAATGGTGGAACACGATTCATGTAGCTAACCCACTAATTAGTTGGGATAAGGTTTAAATGATGATGATGATGTATGTATTTTCGGCAGGTCAGGCTGGGAAGAGCCAAGCGATCCGGACCCACTTACTTTCTTAGGTCACATCTTCTAGTCCAAACTTAACCCAAAATCCAGTAGATATGGTCCAAAGCTGGTTGTGAAGCGGATCAGGTTGGCTGACACGCAGGTCAACCTACCATTGCCAGCCTATTTTAGAGTGCAATTATTTGCCAACAAATATATATATAGAGGCATGCTTACCTACGCACGTGCGCACCTTTGCACACACGTCATGGGTGTCGAATCCGAACGGTCCATAAGATGCGGAATTCCATGGAACCTCAGGGGGTGAATTTTCACCCTGATCTAAGATTCTGGTGGGCTATACAAAGAGAAATTCAAATCAAGGGAAGAAACTGTTTGCATTTTTCATGGCCCACCAAAGTTTTGGTTCGAAGTAAAAATTGGTGCCAGGGGGTTTCATGAGGTTTTGCTTCATGTGGACCGTTCAGATTTTCGAGACTCATCAGATATGATGAGTTCTCAAAAAAGTTCGTATGTAGTCCGTACGAACTGATTCACAGGTGAGCATTCCGCTATATATATATATATATATATATATATGAAATAGGATATGAATTAATGGATGAGCAGTCTCAAGAGCAGTCTCAAGCCTCATTGATCATGCAACCTGACACAGGGCAATATGACCTGGTTTCAGAGATAACCATATGGTACCACAAAACTGATTTTCCACCGTGTAGAAAGCCACTTTAATTGATACCCTAGTGTGTTTCTACTCTCCTCATCATGGACCCCAACTACATAACTGAAGCACCTGGATAAATTCCGTTGCTAGAATTAAAGTCTACCAACATCTAAGCAAGTAATATATGAAGAGAATCAGGATTCAAGCCAACCCATAGGCCTCAAGTCTTAGCATGAACCCAGCCCAAAGTGGATTGATCTCAAGCCCAGACCAATTGCAACTCTATTCATTAGCCGCCAGCCACCTCAACCTGCCTCTTGCCATTTGGACCTCTAAACTCTAATTAGGGCAGGTGCAAGGTTCTTAACCTCAACCTTGTTGGATCGTCTCTAATCAATATAAGTTATCAATACCACTAAAGGGGCTCTCTCTCTCTCTCTCTCTCTCTCTCTCTCTCTCTCTCTCTCTCTCTCTCTCTCTCTCTCTCTCTCTCTCTCTCTCTCTCTCTCTCTCTCTCTCTCTCTCTCTCTCTCTCTCTCTCTCTCTCTCTCTCTCTCTCTCTCTCTCTCTGTGTGTGTGTGTGTGCGTGTGTGCGCGTGCGTGTATCCTAAGTAAATAAGTGACCCCAAAAGATATTGTCTGTATCCTAAGTAAATGAGTGACCCCAAAAGACATTGGACAATACCACCAAAGATGCAAAGGATCAAGCGAAGATTGGCTAGTTCTTAGATTCCCAACAGAAAAGTAGAGAGGGCTTCTACCAACAAACTCAACCCCATGTCGCTTTAGTTATTAAGCAAGAGCACTTCTGCCTTAAGTCTTTGATGGCGTGCTACGAAGAAGGATACCCTCCTACTTATGGAAGAGAAGAGAGGTAGTTATATAATCAAGGGAAGAGAGTGAAATGACTGAATTGAATATGTTACCCAGACTTGTGGGGCCAAATGAACCAGTCATCAAATCGTCTAGATGGGATTTAGACCACATTCAACAAATTCAACAACTCTGAAAGCTATTAGGGACCTTATAATCATTGCGGTGGCAGCAGCTGTGATATGGAAGATGTGAGGGGATGATACATACTAATAGTACCGTGTCCATTATCCACGCATGGCAAGCTCAAGCCAAAAGCTCTCTGCTGGTCAATTAGTCCTATGAGTTTCTCATTGAGAGGATAATCACACTCAAAATCCAACCAGAAAGCTAAAAAACCAAGAATAGCAGGGAACCCAATTATTACATGTTTATCGAATGGCATTCACAGGCAACATGGTCATCCCTTTGGGATCAATAGGCCCGTAATTGGCCAAGTTCAGATGGCTAAGCCTTTGCTATGCCTATATAAATGGATCCACTGCTAATTAAGCATTTGCCTCTGTGTCCTTTGCCTTTGCTGTTGGGTACACAGCTAGCTTGAACTATGTCTCACTCTTTCTTTGGTATTGGGTCTCAATGTGCTGGATCTTCACCTCTTGGAGCCTGAACTTGAGCTAACTAAGGATATGTAATTAAGGACACTGGTTCTGTAGCATTTGGTCTAGTAGCACTCCCAAAAAATTTAAAATTAACAAAGATTAAAAAAAATTAAAAACAAAAAATTAAAAAAAAAAATATCTTTATAGGGTATAATCCCCCAATTCATATTTCAGCATTCATAGAATGTTGCATGTGAGAAAGAATAAAGTTATACACCATTGTATTCCGTCCACAAGCTTAAGGATACAACTTGACGTAATTGTGGGTCCAATTGGTTTCCACCCAAAGTTGAAGTGAGTTATGAATTGGTAGGAACTATTCGAATCCCGCTCTTGATTAAGGACGAAATCCAATCAGTCCACCCACAGGGAAGGAGACCTAAGGCTTTTGGACCACCCCAAATATACACAATCAACAAAGAACATTATCTCCTTCATGGGGATAACCATTTCACCGACAATCTGGTACCTAACACTGCGTGCCAATGTACCCAAAGCTGCAAGCTGATTGGATACACTACGCATTTCGGACAACAAAGGAAAGTAGAAAACACCGCATTATGTGGGATCCGTTTCTCCGCCACAAATCAATATTGGATAATGCGTACAAAGGGACATCCAAACATAGCCCAAACACAATTAAAACCAAAAACCAAGAAGAATTTAAAAGTAATCCATTTCCTTCATCCCAATCTATTACTTGCAAAGTTATACGGAGCCATTTCAGATAATTCATTAGTTTAAATCATGATAAAACACCAAACAATGGAATTAAGCAACATTCAATCGATCCATCCATCAACGACTTCAATGATCGGAAAATCTCAAGTACACCAATATCAATGCGATTGATAAGTATGCACGGCCGAGATTTCAAAAAACGACTTTCAGAGAGAGAGAGAGAGAACTTACAACGTGGTCGTACTGACGAGGATCCAACTCCATCATCGGGCGGAGGAGAAAGCTCAGAATCTATCGAATGCAACAGAGATATTTCTGATGGATTTTTCTTTGTTTTTTGAATTCTAGAATCAGAGAGGATTTTCCTTCTCTTTTCGTTTTTCTCTTATTGCTGCGATGCAAATGGGTTCCCGTGCAAATGATTTTTCACCACAAGAGGACCGGCACGAGGGATACGTGGCTCGCATCTTTCAACAGTACACACGTGTTTCAATTTTCTGAGGAGTGAGGGCCCACCGCTCGGGAATCCAGACCGTCTGTCTTTTGAACCCCACCGCAGATGGAGAATTTCTTGAATTTTCAAAGATTGAAAGGCTTCGTTAACCAATATCATTACCTTTTCTCTCAATTAAATCTCGACCGTTTACTATTTCTTTTCTTAACTATCTTCCTGTGGGCCATAAATCAAAAGGCCATGATTTTTCTATGATGATGTTTTGAGAGATTAGTGAACCCGAGCATACTGACGGTCTCGATTACGAAAGTGTGGGTCCTGATTCTTATAATCGAACACTGTTTTATAATTTGCAAAAGTTCTCGCAACGCATTATACAGGAGAAAGGACTCGTGCAAGGTATCATTACAATTGACCCCAGTCGAAAGCTAGGAAGGCAGCCGTACAAGTATCACACAGTCCGATGATCGTAGCCATCCAGTTGAATAGCATCGAGAAAATGGACGGTGGATATCACGCAGAAAAAGTAGGTCCGCTAATCAAGGTGAAGCACCGCCTTGGACCGTCCATGGCTCTGGAACTCTAGTTTTGGTGACATGATGTAATAGCCAACGGAATGGACGGTTATGACAACATGACCATCGCTGAATGAGGCATACCATCTGACCGGCTGTAAGGGTATTTAATAGTGGGCTGGAATATATGGACCGTCCAGATCAATATATGGATGGTCCCGTTTATCCAGAACGACTGGTTGTATTGTAGTATGGAAAGTAGGGCGCGCAGCATTGTGGAAAATAGGGCCCATTTTTCAGTTATCCAAGATGCTGATTTGATGGGCCCTACCTTATGATGGTCCAGAAAATCTACATGATTGAAAGATCCTTGACGGTTGAGATGAGAAAAATAAGGGAACAATAATGAGAAAAGGTCAAACATTGAGTGGTTTGGGATCCTGTGATTTTGAATATTGTGGGCCTTTTCCTTATCCACGGTAAAGGAATCAGATCAACGGCGTAGATCACCCAGATAAAGGTCCCCATGTTTCGAATGCATCAGACTAGAAAACAGAACAATAGTGTAAAATAACAATTATAGGGGTGTACATCGAGTCGAATCAAGCCAAGTTGGCCTCGGCTCGAACATTGGTTGATCTCAACTCGAACTGGGTCCGGCTCAATCCTCAAGCTTATCTGACGAGTTAGGCTTGATTTGGTCAATAGCTCGAATTAACTTAAGCTGAATTCAAACTAAGATTGTACCAAGTACATCATTGAGACATTTCCATAAACATTTAAATTATAACTTTAAAAATTTACTATTTCAAAAATAGAGACAATAATTTTACAAGTATTTTATAAAATACATTTAAGGTAAGATAAATATATATATATATATATATATATATATATATATATATATATATATATATATATATATTTGTTTAATGTATATACCTTACTTGCCACCCGCCAAACTTCCTTACCACCCTTCACATTTCGTTGAATCATTTTATCAAACATTTGGCGAGCAACATAAGGACAAAGTAACCGAGTCACTACTCTAGTTTGATTAGGGTTTGATTCAAGCTGGATTCAATCCCAGTTAAGTTATGCTGGGGCTTGCTCGTACTCAGCTCCGGATCATTTTCAAGCTCAAAATTATTAGCCCAACTTAGCTTGAACCTAACTTTAAACTGATCCAAATCCAAAATTTTCAAGTCGAGTCGGGCTAGCTTGGTTCGTGTACACCTTTAAATCGAAGATGTTAGAAGGAAATCAGTCCAGTTAGGATCTATGTGGGTCTCACCTTAATGAATGGATTTTATCCGTGCCGTTCATCCATATTTCCGGATCATTTTTTGGATATGCGCCCAATTATCAGGCAGAACTAAGGCCCAAGTGGACCACACCACTGGAAGCAATGGAGATAATGACGCCTGCCGTTGAAAACTTCCCAGGGCCCACCATAATGTTTAATTTCCTTTCACCTGTTCATAAGGTCACATAGACCTGGATGAAGGCAAGGGAAACACAAATGTCAGCTTGATCCAAAACTACTATGGCATCCAAGAAATTTTAATGGTGGGCATTCAATCCTCAATATGTGGCCCACTTGAGCAAGGGATCTAACTCATTCTTGGGCCCATATACTAAAATCATCTTGGAAAAATGGATGAACGGCATGGATATAACCCACACATCTCAGTCGGCCGCACAGAGGCCTTGCCTGCACCGATTCTGTCCAGATTGGGGCAGGACGCAATCCGCTTCCGAAGATACTGAACCTCGGTTCTTTGTCATTAATTCTGGACCGTTGCTGTATTTTCCTCTTAACGGTTATAATTATGCAGTTCGAGAAGAGGTTTCATCAATCCCTATCCAAATTTGTGGCCCTAATATCAACCGTCTGGATCATCAAACAGTAGAGATCAACTGTCCGGATCATCAACTAGTGGGCCCCACTTAAAATTCCTGCTGAGAACAACTTTGATACTCTGTCAGATTGTATGGTTGATACACAGGCACTAAGACATTTCACACAGAGAATATAATTTGCTCAATTTAAACCGTCCAAATCGTGTCCCCTAAGTTTAAGTGAATAATAGACCAAAATTTATAACCGATTAGTTATTTCTAAATGCCCGATCTGTGGACATGTAATGGACGGTTGATCTGAAAGACAGTCAATGATCTGAATTCAAAAGAATTGCTCAATGGATTTTAAGGGATGATGTACTTTCGACGGTACTCCTGAAATTTGGACGATATAGGTTGAAGAGGCCCGGCGTATCAACCATCCCATTCCGCCAGAGTATTTAAAAGAACCCTGTATAAATATCCAGTTCTCTCCCACACTGCGGCTTGCTCTTTCATGGCGAGTCTACTATACAATACTTCATCTCCCTCTCTCAACCTACACCAGCTGCTTCTCAAAGATTTCTCAGCAGCTTCCTCCACCTATCCCAATCGTCGACTTCTTCTCCTTCTTCCCACCACAAGGTACTTTTATTACAATTCCAGTTATTTCTGATCACGCTCTTCGTCTTTCAATCAGACATGTTTCTGTATTTCCTTAAAAACACTGCTTGAAATCCGAAGAAACCCAATTCGAGAATCTCGGCAATTTCGCGATAAAAGGGATGAAAATGGTGTGGTAATTCGTTCATCTTTTTTTCTGAATTACAAATGTGCAGCAGCCCCTTTCATTTCTCTCTGTTTTAGTCTGGAATTCCCAGCTATTGGACATTGTACAGTATCGAACAAGCGGTTTGGATGTAGCGCAGGCACTGGCCCCGATAGTTAGGATTCAGGTGAGGCCTGCTGCTGTACATGTGGCATATACCTCAAATTCGAACTGCGCAAGTAGGGGGACCCACTTTTCACTGGCATCAAATGAAATATTTTGCTGAAAGTATGATCCTAGTTGGTGGATTCGTAAGCGTCTAATGGACTATAGAAATGAGGAGGAGATGGCTCAAATTCAACAAGCAAATGTCCGTTTGCCAGAGGTTGGGATTTTCTAATCAATCTAATTTTGACAACATGCCCGATCTACGGAGGTTCCCAATATTTGAACGGTTCTGATTTGTGGTATAGGTACGGTATGTAGTGTAACCTGGGCTCTTTCAAATGTCGAAAGAGCCCAGGTGCAATGCAAAGCTTTTGTACTTTAAGCTTAGCATACAACAAGTGACTAAGTGTGTCTTATTATGTGTGGTCTTTAGTGTGTCTAAGTGTGTCTTATTATGTGTGGTCTTCAGTGTGTCTAAGTGTGTCTTAGTGCATCCAAGTACACTGTAGATAGATGAATTCAGACTCATGTAGAGACAGTACTTAAACACAGTTGGATGCACTTAGACACACTTGGACCCACTTAAACGCACGTTGCATCTCAAACTCAACATGCAAAGCTTTGTATTGGATCCAGCCTCCTATCAAACCCATCTGACAATTTGCCAAAAGGATTATGATAACAAGAGGGGTTTATTTCGTATTTTGGTGAAATTGAGTCATTTTCGGAAACGAGGTATATCAGGCTCAACCAGGCAAACAGTTGTTTTAGTACAGCAAGTAGCACACAGGTGGGCACCACTCTCAATGATCTAAACAATTCATTTGGTGCGCCCCATTGCCTCCAAGACTTCCCAATCATATAAAACAAAGAGAGAGGAAAAAAAAAAAAAAAAAACCTGCAATACATTGGATTGCCTTCTTTTTTCTTGTCAAGTGTAGACAGTTGGCTAAAAATTACTTTGTGTGCCACAGCCAGATGGTTAGTAGTCTTACGTAAAAAGATTTTGCGGCATGTAAGATTGCTGGGAGGTGTGTCCTAACCCCTACATGTAAGGTTGCTGGGAGGTGGTAGTAGTATATGATGCTCAGCCACATTGAACAACATTTTGCTCCTAGCGCCTGTACAAATCAGGTCCAATTTTCTGTGGTCTAGACTGTTCATCTGGCGTCTCATTACAGATTGGCTTTTTAAAAAAATCCCCTCCATTTGAAGGACCTCAATGGTCTAAATTGATTGTATTCAAATGGTTGATTGGCCAGCAGTCCATATTCTATGGGAGATTAATTGCTGAGATTTTCTGACTTTGGAGACATTTGGGTGTGATCCTTTCATGACAGTGTCAACCAGATGGTGCTTCTTAAACAACAAGATCTGCTTCCTTACATTTCTTTGATGTCTCTTCTTTATTGTCATTGTTTTTATGGTGAAAATCTGCATGAATTCGTTCTCATTTTTTCAAGTTTTATTATGGTGATTTAATTCGCATGCAGTTGCAGGGTTAATCAGCGGGGAAGTCATTCTGTAAATGTTGGATCCCATGCTTTTAGCTGCAGACTTTCAAGGGTCAAAGAATCTCCTTCATCTGATCCTGCTACATTGATAAGGGAACCACACAAGTACTTTGATCAGGTTATCATCACCGTTCGTTCTGGAGATGGAGGCCATGGTGCAGTTCTTAGCATGCCTAACCAGAAAGTTGCTTCCAAGTCAAAAGGAAAACCCGAGCCGGAGAAGACGAGGAAGAAGAATTTACACAGAAGGAATTCAGATGGATCACTTATCTTGCCTATGGGTGGACACGGCGGAGATGTTGTTATTTATGCAGATGAAAGTAAGGATTCTTTGCTGGAGTTCCACAAAAAGGGCCGTTACAATGCAAAGCGTGGGGGAAATGTTGATGCTATGGGTGTTCTGACATCTCAATTGCACGATGGGTTTGCTGCGCCAACATTGCGTATTCCAGTTCCTGTAGGTTTGTATATCGATATCAAGGATTTTCAATAGTCACATTTTTTACTTTTTCTGTAGGTTCAATTTTCCTTGCACAATGATTAGAAACTTAGAATCATACAATTGTCAATTCACGTTCAGAAAGTGTCATCAACACATGCATGTATTCTCAATGCTTAATGAGCTTAGTGAGACCAAAATGGCACTATGTTATTTGGTAACTCATGCACCATGCTGATTAAATTTCCTTTGGTAATTGCTGTCGATAGTAGATTTCAAAATGATACTCATGAAAACACTGCAATTTTTTTAGTACCAAGAGACATATAGCCATATGAAGTGAAAATGATTATGCATGGCATTCTTTTACATAAAACCAATCAAGACATCTCACCTTTGAGTTTTGAAAGACTGGTTGGTTCCAGCGGACTTATTGTGTATTTTGCAATGTAATTGGGAGATATATGATGAAAACACTACCGATAATGTAATAAGGGGTAAGCGATGTTTATGAGTAGAAGATTCACATCCATTGAAAGAAGATGTCTTAGTGGAAGTTGTGCGATCCCATTGGATTTCTATAGGGTGTAAAAACTAATTCTTAGTCCACTTTGGTTCTGGGAGTTAAATGGTTTTTAGATCTCTGTCTATTTATCTTCCTAATTTGATGTTCTGTGAAAACACCGAGTAAATCACTTCAAATGACTCATGCAAAACTTATGTTTTAAAAGCATAGAACCAGCATTGGAAAGAGAAGTGGTTGGGTCAGAGCTGGTTTCATTTGATCAGAACATGAGGTCATGCTGATATCATAAAGATTTAATTTAAAATATGCATTTCATAAAGAAGGGAAAATTAAGGGGGAAATAGAAAATAGTCAAGTAGACCAATTTTACCTGTAATTCAGCTACTTGATCTCACATATTATTTGGTTCATGCATCGGTCCTACATCAGTTATGCCCCATTCTAGTTCTCTAAAACATCGTTGAAAAACTCTGCAAACAGACTGGAAAGTTGTGTGGTTCCACTTGGATCTGGTGGCCTGGTCTGTTTTACAAGACATTGTTCAAAACTTCTAACTTATTCAGGCAGTGTTAATAACTCCATAAAGCTACATGTGACTTGATTGAGCTATTTTCCTTCAAACTAATCAATTATGACAAGTTTGCGAACACTCCGTCACGTGGACCGTGATAATCTTTTGACAAATTCACGTTTTGTTTGTTCCCTAATTATATGTAAGCATATGACAGGTACAGTTGTAAAACGAAAGCGAGGAACATTTCTTGCAGATCTAGCACGTCCAAGTGATGAAATTCTTGTTGCAAGGGGTGGGCAAGGAGGGGTGAGTCATACATATCATCAATATTACGGAAGTGATTAATACATCATGTTTTCTGAATCCAATTTTAGAATTACGGGCTTCCCAATGTAAGAGGACTTCTTTCTGTTCTAATTCATACAAGCGATTAAGTTTCTATGGTTTTATCCTTTGAATATTGAAGAGTATGCTGGGTTAAGGAGCAAACCTGTTATGTGCTTTCCCATGCTAAGAATTGACAAGAGTGAAGCCTGTTGAGCCATCAGAAGCCAATCCGGCTTACTGTCGACTATGAGTTTTTGTATGGGTCCTGAGCCTTGTCGATGCATAGGTCTCTGAGAGAGAGGATTCCATACATGTGAGTCATGGTTCAGGGACCCAACTAAGTAGATGATCTGATGGGCTCCACCCTGGATGGAGGATGCTTCAAAATTTTCTTACATTGGTTAAGTTCCTAAACCTTCAATCTTTGGCCTTCCATTGAATGTAGGTTATTGCTTTTCTATTTTTCTTAACCATCTATATCTAGAATTGAGATTGCCCAGCCTGTGTGATTTTTGGGGTATCTCCCATCCACAGTGGGCCCATCGGATCTGGTGATATCAACGAACCGCAGCTCACATTGATAGACTATGGAGTCCTGTGCTTCAGCATGCTATACATTTCCTAACAACAGTAGTATTGATGTTCAAGCCTGGTTTTTAAAATTGTACCAAGTAGGATTTGTCTAGAGTGAATCAAATGAGTAAGAATGTCTAGATTGAGTTTAGAACAGTCCTGAGCTTCTTCTTTTTTATTGAATCTGGCTGTGCCTAGGTTGAGTTTAACATGCTGCTCAGATGAATTTTGTTGAGTTTCCAGTCCTTAGAAATGAATATGATAACTTGTCGAACCATGCCCCATATGACAAGAACCATTCCCTGTATAATAGTCTTGTCTTTAAGTTGATCATGCAATAAATTCCCTATGCTAGTATCAGCTTTTAAATCATTTTTGGATGGATCTGGCTTCTGTCTGGATAGGGCAACTGTTTGTTTTGTTTCATCTCTTGGAAGGAAAACAAGGAATTTAAAAGGCAGTGCCTTTTTAAGGACACCAACAAAATTGTCATTATGCATTTAGTGGCAGCAGCAGGCCTATGGTTTTTCCTCATAATTGGTTATTTCTTTTTTGTTTGTGCAGATTAGCTTGTTAGAGATGCCTGAACATAGAAGAAAAAGATTAATGGCTTTAACCACTAATGTTATGAGAGATGATAGTGATAAGGCAAGCCTACTAATGCCTTTGAAATTCAAATCTTCCACAGATCTATATTCCTATTTTGTTTCTTTGTATGCATTTTAATGAAGCCTTTGGAACCATGCCTGTGTACTTGCATCTTCTATAAATGAAATTCTCCATCAGAAAATTTATTCAAGCAGCAATAAATTCACAAAGTTCATGTTTACTTGAGGGAAAGAATTTTGAGCTTATACTTGCTTCTCTATTCGTTCATGTTGAGTGGTCCCCTCTGGCACTTCATGCTCTGGAATAGTATTCAATAATGGTAGCAGTGGCCATAACGGCCAGTATCGATACCGCTATGACACGGCCCCGTAACGCATAACAATACCCACCGTTACCGTTACACAACAGCCATTACATAGTCGTTTTTGGATACCATGTGCTCTAGACATCAGCAATTCATAAATTCCCCTTTGCGAGTAGTGTCCAATAGTCTGCCTAAGGTATAGTCAATAGTGTGGGGAATGACCATGTCAGTGTATGGCTCATGCTTGTAATGGTGTATTAGTGGCTTCCCTGCTATTTTGCACAGCCAATTACTTAAGCATGACCATTCATGTGTGGATCCTTTAGCTTTGCATTTTGCCTTGCATCTGCCCTCCATGACCCTACCTTGTTTGCTGGCCCTTTGGGGTGTGCATGTAATAGTTTTTCTGGGGGTTATTACTCAGTGGGACCATGTTGGCATGTGAGTGATGTCAGTATGGGCCTCTTCCATGACTTGGTCACAAGAGGCAGGTAAGAGAGAGAGGTTGATGTCTGGTGGGCAGCTGATCACACAAATTTTTTTGCCAATCTACCATTTAAAAGTGAACCCCAAATTCATGGAGTAAGGCTAAGATGATGACAATGACTTGCTTTCTTGTTCATCAAAATTGTCCAGTGCTCCCCACTATCAATCGAATTGGGTCTATCCTTATAATTGTTTTCCCTCTTGAGATAACTGTATGATCTTGTCGGAAGGGTTCAATCAATTTTCTTAATATATATTTACTGGTTGAAAGCTTATCCGGTCTCCGTTCTTATTTTGTCTTGCTAGGCTTAACCTTGCTGCAGGATAATATATTTGGGCCTAGGACTTGGTTCGAAACAATGACCTAAGCCAACCAGTTTTGATGCATTCCTAAAATCTCTCTTTCTTTATTGTAGAGATTGAAACAATTCCTTGAAGACCTTTCAGAAAGAGGGAAAAAAAAGAGTCCTTGAAGGGTTAAGTTTTTCTCATTCACAAGCATGTGGAAATTTTGGATCCTTGAACAATTTGTGATGGATGAATGAAACCCGTTATCTAAGGATCAGATTACATGTGTACCCTTGAGTCTAAACAAACAAAATATATAGTTTTTTTTATTATTATTATTTAAGATTGAAACAAAATATATAGTTTTTTTTATTATTATTATTTAAGATTGAAACAAAATATATAGTGGAAAGGAAAGAAAAGAAAGAAAGAATGAACAACTAATAAACAATACAATAAAAAGTAGCAAAATGTGTGTTCTCCTCTTATGCTCCACCTCAAGTTTTGTGGTGAAGGAGACTGAACCCCTAAATTTTTCCAAAGCCATGGAATTGATTTTGTTAAGGGCCTTAGTGAAGATACCTGTAATCTGGTCCTTGGACTGAATATGCACAGGATGAATGTGTCCCAATAGCACTTTTTCAAGGGTGAAATGGTAGTAAATCTCGAAGTGCTTCATATGGGTTTGCTGCATGTACTAGCACTTCAAGGAACAATAAAGGGGAGATGTTGGCAGTTTTTTCAGGGCATTCCACTGAGATGTGTTCCAGTGAACCAGAGATTAGCATTTTGAAGGTTTGCACTATTCTCACCCCTACTTTTCCGAGAACCTTGTCACTGAATACGATTCTAGAAATGCCATCAAGTGGGCCTCATCTCGTGACATAGATCACAGATCACTAGAAGCTTGTGCTTTGTGTATCTGAAATTTGATCCAGTTTGGATAATAGGAGGTTAGTGTTTTCCAATGTTTGACTTTAGAGGGAGGCAAATGAAGCAGCTGATTCTCTTGCAAAAGAGAGAGTGATGAAGGGTTACCCAGATTTGCCTCTCTGCTGCCTCTCTTCTAATGTGTTTGTTTGATTTATTCAATGAAAATTTTAATTACGTTTCAGAAAAATGTGGGGTAAGCGAAAAGAATGGAATAGGAGGGTTTATTAAATGATGTTTGAGTCCTTGTGGAAAAATTTATTGCTAACTGTAACAACCTTTTGAATAGATGAGATTCAATTAAAAAGGAGCCGTCCAGAGTTCTTTTTTCTTTTTCTTCTTTTTTCGAATTTTGAGAGAGATTCTTGACAGGCGATGCCGTGATGGACAGTAGTGAAGAAGAAAATGAACTGATCATTGGATTAGACCTCCATTAGGGTTTTGAAGTGAGAACATTCTTTCGGCAACCCCGGTTTTTATGAAAATAGTGGAGTTCTTATTTCTTAGAGGTAATAAGAGGGCTATTTACTTCATTGTTTCGTGCCATTGGATATTGAAGAATCCAACAAAAAGAACAATTTGGGGGCTCTTAGAGAACTTTCTACCTAAGGTGCTGCTCCTACTGCAAATTCCTGCTCACACTTCGTAGGTGTTTAGAAAGTTTTCATGTGAAGCTCATCTATAGCAAGCTCACCAGCAAAGGTGGATGGATGACAAAATGCTCACAAGTTCCCAATATGTGCTGCAGTAATCTCATCGGTTAGGTCCATACTGTCCACCACTTCTTGAGGGATATGAGTTGGGGCCTAGTCTATGCAGGTTGGCTAATACACATGCTTGCACAAAAGTCTTGAATAGTTGAATTGATAGCATGAATACAACTGGTCTCTGATTACCTTCTTAAACAGGAAATCTAATTGCTCACAATTTTTATTTTAAATGCATAGCATTCAATGACAAGGATTGTTTTATGCCAAATCATGTTTATATCGCCAATGCCTATCAATCGCAGGAAACATGGAAGTCATTTTTTGTCACATTGTTACAGGTTTTAGTTCTTGGGCAACCTGGAGAGGAGGTTAGTTTAGAGCTGATATTAAGAGTGGTTGCTGATGTGGGCCTAGTGGTACGTGTTGGTTGTGCTTAGGTTGTTTACTTCTTCCATCTTATGCAGTATGGAAATACTGAAAGTGGTTAGTACTCTGATTTTCTCAGGGACTGCCAAATGCTGGAAAATCAACATTGTTGGCAGCCATCACACTTGCAAAACCTGATATTGCTGATTATCCTTTCACAACACTGATGCCAAACCTTGGACGCCTTGATGGGGATCCAAGTTTGGGGGCACTACAGTATTCATCTGAAGCAACATTAGCAGATTTACCTGGTCTCATTGAAGGTGCTCACCTTGGGAAGGTATTGCACCATATTTTGCATCCTGATCTATAAGCTTTTATTTTCTGAAATATAAAATGTTTAATTCAGAGAACCTTCTCTACTTGCAGGGTCTCGGTCGCAATTTCTTGAGGCACCTGAGGAGAACTCGTCTATTGGTCCATGTTGTTGATGCAGCTGCTGAGAATGCTATTAACGATTACAGAACTGTCAAAGAAGTATGATTTCCTTCAACTGGAAAATTGTCATCTCCCTACTTCTGTAGTAGTTGTCTTTGTTTCTTGCAGTTGCCGGTTTTTCCATGAATGATCACCTAGATTTTTCAATTGATAAAATGAAGTTCTTCCATACTCAAACAGATCTATGGTTTTATTATTGCAAGCAGTGTTCAAAATATCAGTATCGTATTGCATCCTCGGGATACCGATATGTATTGGTTATTGCACGGGATGTATCATTTGTATTGGGTAATTTATCGCACTTTTTGGGAAACATAGGGAAACATTGGGAAAATAGTTGAATTTTTCAATGAAACTTCAGGGATTGTTAAAAAAATAGACCTTAATACACACTTTTAAATTATAACATCTCAAAAAAGAAGTGCACATAATAGGTTTCCTTCGTATAGGGTCTTAAGTTATGCGTTGTCTGACTGAACTAATGCAACTATATTAAAATTGAATGCGTAACATTTACAGCTTATGTGATAATCATTTCATCAAACACTCCTAAAAACATTTGAAATAAGTCTTAATTGACAGCTAATTGAAGGGAAATTTCAAAAAAAAAAAAAGTAATTTTTGTATTAATGAAAATTTTTGACTTTTCCCCATATCGGACCACCTACACTCAAATTTCAAAATTAAAGTGTATGTGATGATCATTTCATCAAATCTCTTAAATACTTTGAAATTAGTCTTTAATTGGAAGCTGCTTAAAGGAAATTTTCGAAAAAAAACATGGAGAACATGAAAAACCAATGGATATCAAAATCAAAAAGCTCCAACTCCATTATTTTTCATGCAAAACATGAAGAACCAATGGATTTGTAACCATTTGACATTGATTTAACATAATTTCAATTTTTTTTTAAAAAAGATCGGAAATTGAAAATGCTCATCGGATCAAACATGTGGGATATATCAGCACTACCCACATTTCGTATCGCACAGGTGGATTGGATATATCGGCCAATATCGTCAATATTTAATACGTTGATTGCATGTATATAGTAGATTGCAGCAGTTTGCTATTTGCTCAACAGTAGGAACTGAATTAAGGAGTAAATGACCTTTTTTTGTTGGTAATCGGAAGATATTATTAGAAACAAAAGAGGAGATACAACCGCTGCAACAAGCAGCAGCAAACATATAGCAGCTTAATACAGCCACTATCCACATACAAATAATATATAAAACAAAAAACAAAGAAAAACACGACAACATATTAGGCTGCCATACATCGGCTATCTCCTATCTGTGAATGGCATATCATGGTTCTTACAACTTGTGATTTTATTTTATTTTATTTTATTCTATCAGCTCACTCTCTAATAATTACTACTACAATGCTTTATAGTCTCTAATAGTTTGCAGGAAACCAGGACAAACTAGCATTCCATAGCAGATGCTTTATGTTCTCTAATTTTTAACGAGTACACGAAATGTAGAAAATGCTATGAGGATATAATATTTCAGAATGTTCCATAGGCCACCCTATCTTGAACACCTAGCATATAGTTTTCATAAATTATACAATACTTTATAAATAGCTAAAGGGAGGCTAGAAATAAATAATATTGGAGAAACAATAAAGGAAGTTTGTTCGTTGACCGATCAAATAAAAATATCTAGTTCTTCTCATGTTGATATGATGAAATTTGCTTTATTGACTAGTCAAGCAAAAGAAATCTGAGCCATTGCTGCTTCCAGTTTTGACGAATTTTCTTTTATTTGTTATCAACTGAGCCTTGTTGTTTTATCAATGGCTTAGCATTATTTTTCTAATGAAAAATTATCACCCTGACCATTCAGAGCTTTGCTGATATATATAGTGAGCTTTGAACTTGAGTTTTTGTCATTTAATTGCATGCATTATCACTTTTTGGTTTGTATTTTTGCAGTTGATATTAGGAGAATATCATGTGTTTTGCAGGAATTGCGGATGTACAACCCTGATTACCTTGAACGACCATATATCGTGGTGCTAAATAAGATCGACCTCCCAGAGGTACTTGCAGTAGTGCTTTTCTAGGCATTCAGGTCATTATCTTTTGAAAAGTGTGTTTTATCTCTCCATGGACCATCAACGTCTATACACTGTGCTCGACATGGTCAATATACATATGTTTTGATCTTCATATTCATATGGTATATTTTTTGTCCTGATTGCTTCTTTACTGAAGGCAAGGGATAGGTTGCCGTCTTTGGTTCATGAAATATCAGCGATTGGATGTCCGGATGTGCCTTCTGAATCAGAAAGAATTTCTGAGGAAGCATTTCAAGCATCACATGTTGAGAGTGAAGATGCAAGCAAGCTTCCTTTGGGATCTCTTAATAAAGAGAGAAAAGAGAAGGAAATCGAGGAGTACCCTCGACCCCTTGCTGTTGTGGGCGTTAGTGTTCTGTACGTCTCTCTCCTCCTCTTTTTTGCCACTCGCTCTCCTATTACACCTTACATGCTTTTTTTTTTTCTTCATCATTATCTTTCATAGTCTCAAGCTCTATTAAGTATGCTTTTCATTAATATCTGCCTAAATTTAAGGGAGTTGAATTTCTCTAGCTGCAGAGAATTGTGCAGCCGTAGACCATACATCCAGCCACCAAGAAACCATACAAAGAGCAAAAGGAGGGGTAAAGACCCAACTGTAGGATTTAGAAGCCTCCAGTGATGTTATCCCGAAAGACACAATTTAGGACCCATGCAAATATAAAATGGAAACCCGTAGTCTTTGGAGTTCTATTTGGATTAAAGTTGATTGTCATTGTCTTTAGTAGGAAGTTTCTTTAAATGGATTTTAGTTGGTAGCGAGTAAAATTTAGGAATTATATTACCTAGATCACTGTATAGTGTTTGAAGTTTGGAATTAAAGAGGGAGAAGTGGGCATGATAGGCTTTCCCACACAGAGGATGGTTTATGAGGAAGAATGATGAGCGTTTTTTTTTTTTTCAACAAAAAAATAAAAAAAATAAAATAATAAAAAATAAAAAATTGCTTAGGAGTTGTTCTATAGCCTCTTGAGAAATATTCCCAAGACATTTGGGTGCAGAACTTAAACTGAATGGTGTCATGTATCCATTATTTTAGTTGTTAGTTGCGTTTAAATTTTTACGTGTTTCAACTCTTCACAAAAAGAATTTACATGGTCCTTTTTTTTATTCTTTTCACATGTGTGCCCCCTTCTCTCTCATCCTGTACTCTCATGTCAAACTTTATTCATTAGTAATCCTCATAAGATGGCTAGTATATGTGGATATTTTTCAAAAGGATCTTGGATGGCTAGCATATGTGGATCTTTTCCAAGAGTATCTTGGAGGTTTGAGAAAGAGGAAGCATGGGAAGTGATGCAGGATGAATGGCCTAGACTAATATGCAATAGCAAGATCATAAAACAGTTCAATTTAAGTAACTAGAATACAAAATTTATGCTTTTCTATGACAAATTAAAATTTTCATATTTTACACTTGGTCATAAATTCAGACCACAAGCATCCCACAATGCACATAACTATAAAATAATGTTAAGCAATGCCTTATGGGAGGTAAAACTCCCAACTAGCATAGGGTTCACCCACATTCATATAAAAGACATGCGCCAAGTTAAGAGATTTAAAGCTATAGGACTGTCTGGTTATTGTAGGGTGGTTTTGAATGGATTGGGATTGGATTGGAGAGAATTAGGGCTTGGATGACTAGGTTTAGGAAAGATATACTTGGGAAATTAGGATTTTAGGGTTAGGATTTGAAATCGAGGTTGGGAAATTTAGGGATTTTGATGTAGGATGAAGGAATTAGGATTTTGGATGGCCAAGGGTTGTGAATTTGAAAGATGAGAAATTGGGGATTTGGGGAAATTTGGGGATTTGATAGATTGGGGCAAATTGGAATCCTAGGTTTAAGGGTTTTAAAGGAGGGGCTTTATGGGTTTTAATGTGTGAGGTTTGGAGAAGGGTATGCGGAAAGAAACAAAAGAAAAGGGGCCCCACACATGGCCTGACCATACGAATGCACGTGCGTGGGGAAAGAGAGGGATGAGTTGGGCTTGGTTATTGATGGAAGAAGAAAGAAGGAAAGAAAAGGAAGAAGATGATGTGGAGAGGAGATATTTACCTTGAATTGAAGAAAACAAAAGAAAGATACTTGTGGAATCACTCCATGCATGTGGGTCACACACCCTCTCCAATCTTTCGAGATACAAGGAGGCTTTTGTCACAAAGCCACAAAAGAGTTCCTCTCTTTTTTCTTTTCTCAAAACTAGGGTTGAAAGCTTGGACCCCCCTCTAGCTTTTGTATTCTCATATTCAAAAATTACAAAAATGCCACTCCAATTCTAAGCAATCTAAAACATTCAACATGTCCGAAATAAATAATAAAGTAGATAATTTATTATTATTATTATTTTTAAAAAAAAGAACTCAGAGTCCAAAATCTGGTGGTCCAAAAGACCCCAATAGCCCGATCACTGTGATCCGACAGTCCAATGGGCCAGCGGATGGAAATCCAACTGTCAACATCTCCAATAAAAGCAAACTACATGCATCTTCCCAGTATGAGGTCTTTCAAATGCGCGAACCATGCATGTGGGGTCTTCAATGCAGTCCATTGGGCCCCATGTAGCACTCGTCCAGCCATAGCAAAACCAGAGCCTTAGTTGGAGGTCTTCCTCCAACGCTGGTAGATACTATAGGATGATGCTCTGATGTCCTCATCAGGAAGAAGGCGGACCGCATATCAATTACTTGAGAAGAAAGCCCCCTCTTAAGGGCACCATGCTTTGAACTTGAGGAGTTCTCTCCAATCAAGAGTAACTAATGTAGACAAATCTTTGAGTGTTTTTTTTTTAATTAACAAATCTTTAGGGGTTAAGATCAGTATGGGGCTATAACAAGCCAAAATGGAGAACAAGAACAATTTCTATGATTTTATTTTGCCGTGATTGTACAGTTAGAACTTCTCTCAGGAATCTGTTTTTCTTACAGTAGTCCCTGGATATTTTTTCAATTAGAATTTTGTTTCAGTGAAGTTATTTTCACAAAAGAACCTTGCTACCACACTGCTAGCATAATTTTAAGTTTAGTGGTAGGATCAGGTATTAGTTGTCATTTTGCTTTTTTTATGTAGTGTTACTAGGTCTAAATGTGGTTCAGTAGTTTAAAATAGTTTCTTATTTTCTTATGGGTGATAGTTTCCTATTTCCTTTGTGAGTTGTTTTAGCATTACTTTCTAATTGTGTGGCTTTCACGTTTGGTATGGGTTAAAGGATTTTAGAAATTTTCTGGACTAGGAAGTTGTAATTATATTGGGTTTCCTATTTTGACTATGATCAGCGCTTTTAGTAGTATATAAGCAGTTTTGAATCAAATGCAATTCAACTTCTGATCATTTTAATACAATTCAGTTTTTCTGAGAGTTTTTTCTTGCAATAGCAAATTAATATAGTTTATGTTTTTATTCATCGTCATCATCATAGCCTTCTCCCAGCCAGTTGGGGTTGGTTTATGCTATGTTTCTATTACAGATATAAGTCCTGTCACTGAAGTTCTCTGATGTAATTTTGTTGCTACCTTCAGTATCATCCATGGTTAAAAGACTCGGCAACTCGGATCAACTCATTCGTCCCTGAGTCAAGTTGCGACTTACCCGAATTGGGGCTGAGTCGGTCTGACTCACCGGAGCCAGGGCTGAATCGGCCCAACTCACCCAAGTTGGGGGTGACTCATAGGGTCAAACCAGATTGGCTTCCACCGAGTCTTGAGTCAACTCATCCTAGTTGCACCACTCAGACAAGTCTTAAAACCATGATATCACCTGTTATAATCCATTGGGTAAAATCATAATTAGCAATTTGCAAACTTAGTGAACATGACACTCCCTTTTTCAACTTCAAACACCCCATGTGTTTCATTGTGGAGGAATAATACGATCCTTAACCTGTGGCCATGCACAGCATACTAAGATTTTTTTCCTGTAACAAGTGGGACCATGGATCAGAGATCCAGACCATTGGATTGTTGCTTGCACCATGGATGGACTATTCCCCAAAAGTCTCCTCAAAAGGACGATCCTAACCTTTGGATTTGTGGCCTACAAATAGATAGTTAAAAAGATCAAATACAGCAACAGCTACATTCCACTGAAAAGTCCAAGATTGGCAGTTGCCCTGTTTGATATGTAGCTGAGGTCCAGTTTTTGTTCCTCTTGTTTTGTATTTTCCTCCTTTTTTTTCTCTTAATAAAGTTTCCCTTTCTCCCTCAAAAATAAATAAAATCTGGCATAGTTTTGGCACATGGTCCATCCACAAGAAGCAATAGATGATTGGTTGGATCACCGAACGATGGACCCATTGTCAGAACTGAAAGCCAAGTATACTACACAAAGCCTAAGGTCAAGGATCTTATAATTCCTCTTCATTATGATCACATAAGCACTCTCCTCTGTCTTCCTCCATTGCTTGCTTATATACCTTTGCATTGCTTCTTGTAGGAAACGCATTAGAATCAATGAAATGTTGAAGGAGATAAGGTCAGCCTTGAGGAAATGTCAGGATTTGGACAAAGCGGCAGAACGAAGTACTGTGTGAGAGCTTTATCCATCATAAATATCTACGTTAAAAAATACGGATCCATATGTAAAACTCCAGGAGTTGTACATATATATGCTAGCAATCTTCAACACATGGTACGCCCTGCTGCTCATAACCAATTTTTTGCCCTTCCTGATCCTTGTAAATTAGCTCAAGCAACTCTAAATTGGTTTGTGAAGTAGCCCAGCATCTCTTTCTTCATTTTTTATAATTGAGCAGACTATATTTGCATGCAATGATGTCTCTTGCGTTTCTTCCACTTATGTGCAGACTGATTCATTTGAAGTGAAGAATGAGGAGAGAACGGGTTCAAAATGTCTGAATTCAAACTCATAAGAGAATTCCTTGCATTGGCATATGTAGGCATGTGTTATCTAACCGTTAAAATGTGATGGGATATGGTGTTGGTGGGTCATCAATGTACTAATGTTTTGGTAAGTAACGAAAGAGTGCTCGTACTAATGTTTTGGTAAGTAACAAAAGAGTGCTCGCTTTCTTTCTTTCTAGGAACTGCCTCGACAAAATGGTTGTCTGCCAAATTGATTTTGTTTTGTACTTCATGGATTAATGTTAATAGATAACTTGGAGTAGATTTGGTTCTCTAAGTACATAAGAAATACATGAACATGGTTGTATGTTACTGGCATGCATCCATGTTATTCTTATTTAATTTACATCATTCCCTTCCCAAGATGCGGATTGATCATATATGCCTCACTCCAGAAGATAAAACCATATGATAAATTATACGATACATCATCTGGATCTTTGCACAATATACATGCGTTTTGATAAAAGTGGGATCCATGGTTCAGTAATCAACATCATTGGTCTGGTGTGTCTGAGCATGGATGGGCTATGACTCAAAAATCCGTCCATAGGATTATACTAATCTCTTGATCACATCCTATGTATAGACAGTTGAGACATACAACAATTGTCAATGTCGAACTGAAAAGGTCCTGATCCTTGTCACTAAAACCTCCCAATCAAGGATATTTTGGGGCATGCTCCATCATCAGCAGGACTCAATCGATCAATGGTCTGGATTACTGTACCATGTGTCCATTGCAAAGATTCAGATAGATCGCATATAGTATAATTTCCTCAAATGGTGGGAACTTCTAGATTAACTGTCTAGACCATCATGTGGTGGGGGAAAAGGGACTAACACGAGTGACATATGTTTCAAGCAGATGTGCTTCTGTTTCACATTGGAAAATTGAGGAAATATCATAAGGTGGTTTAAAGCTTTTACAGAAGTTGAGAATTTCAACAGCAAAACAGACCACACTCATTCCAATGCATAGTTCCATAACTGTGACTTGAAACTCAGCCAAGTCATCTTGACTTGGCCAAAATGTTGCCATTGATTGTATTTACACGGTATAGCTTCTAAGTGGTGATGAAGTTTACAATTTTTTCAGTAGAGATGAGAAATCATTAGGATATTCTCATCAGCAAACTATATGTAACCTGTGGGACCTAGGATTCATTGATCCAAACTGTTGATCTTATTGTCTCCACCATAGATGAGGGATGGTTCTCAAAACATCTGATATACGTCATTTTAAACATTGTAAACATTGTTGTTAGCAACACAATATTTAGCCACTTAAGAGGCGCAGAACCAAAGGCAATCTTCTGTTATTTTAAGAAAGATATTAGCAATTGATTTGGTAGAACACAAAATAAAGGAATCCATCTTACTCAGAATTGGGAAAAAAGAGTAGTCTTTTATCGTGACTCAAGACCACCAGGGTTCACCTATTGCACCCCACACGTAACACGATCCGATGGCAGGAAATGTCCGTGCTCTGGATGCTACCCACAGTAATAAAATAAAAATAATAATAATAATAATCAGGTGGCAAACAGGTGTGTGACCATCAATATGTTTTGCTGAAAATCTTCTGAATGGGATCATAATCAACTCTACAAGACATCCTCCCATCATCGAATCATAGGTTGTTCAAAACAGTGCTTCAAACCCAAATGTATGACAATCTTTGCATGTGGGGCTCCTATGGTAAACACGCTGATGAAGTCTGTCATGGGTAGAACAAACTCCAAAAATTATACTTGCGTTTGCCCAAGGGAAGAAAATAGAAAAAAACAAGGCAGTTGATGAGGCTTATAAGTCAGCATGGAAAATGAATAAAGTGGAACTGCTGCATATTGTACCCAGCATCCTGATGATCACGACAAAATGATGGGGCCACAGTTTCATTGGCATAACTGAATATGGAAAGATAGGGCTGTAATTGTTGCAAATAATATTAATCGAGACCCAAAACCAGGATTAAACTGATATTTAAAATCTAATTGATTTTATTTGTGAATGGATTGTGAGCGTTGATCACTTCTATCATAAATTGAGTTGCTAAATAATCAGAATCTGAACTAAACATTATTTACCCAAGTATTTATTGGAATATATGCTTTGAAAAGAAGAGAATTGTTTATGCGTGTGAGAGAGACAGAGAGATGGAAGAGTATTAGGGACTCCAGTATCATGATTCTGCGGTGGTGGAGTCATCCATCAGATTCCAGTATCTGTTGTAAAGCCACAGGTAATCAGCAGAAACTGCATATCCATCTTGATTGCGGTGCCAACTATAGTATGCATGGGTACGATTCTTAATATCAAAAATAGCATGACCAAAGCTGGCCTCTCTGAAAGCTGAATACTTCGGCTGTGGCTCTGTCATGCTGCACAATTAAAGGAACTCCACGTTACAAGCCCTTCTTATGATAAAGGCCCATTTGACAATCCTAACCCGTCAGCAAATGCCAGAAATGCCGTGGCACAAAAAACAGGCCAGTCCAATCATCAAGAGTAGGCCAAATTAATGTCTGTCCATTTGGAATGCCTGATGATTTGACCAGCATGATTTTTGGTATGGGTCATCTGCATGTTGGTGCCCACCTGATGGGTTGCATATCAAACACGAGTGCACATGTGGCACATTGGGGCATGTGTCTGGTGCAGATGGGAAGGAACCCACATGCATATGGGCTTATAAAAACTACCAGCTTCAGAATGCAAGTATAAAAGATGGCCTTTCAAGGAAATCAACTCTCTATGCTAAACTTACTTGGTAGCCAACCCTTCAAGATTTCCTCCGTCACCAATGGTGATGTATACAGGAGCAGATGGGTCATTTATTGGAGAGCACACCCCATTCACTATGTTGTATGCAATGTTGGATACACGTTCCTGCAAGATGAAAGCTTCCTGGTGTTAAATAACTTATTCTGAAGCCACCGCCTGATAAATTCTTGAAAGAGAAGGTTAGTTTCCCTCCATAATCAAATTCGAAAAATTTAATGATTATAAGTAATAAGCTTATACATGTTAAAATATTTCCCCACCCATATCAAAAGTTGGATTTGCACCGCAATGGGTAAGAATTTCTATAAATTCTACAGGGAGTACTCCAGTGGTACCGCTACCACTGAATGCTACAGTTGTACTGGGTAGATGTGAAGCCCACATGATGCATGCATAAAATCCAACCTGTCCATCATATTGCTTCAGTCACGTGTTCCCCCCAGGGCCCGAGAATCAGGCTAATCCCCGAATCATTTGGGCAACACCACATGGAACAAGTTGGAATAGGGAACATCCACCCTTGATTTGCATGGAGCGCCTGCCATATCATACATATGAAACCCAGGACATTCAATCTGACCTGAATGAAAGTCTAAGCTATTTCAACATTCAAGTGGATCCCTGTTTAAATCAAGGATGGACATCCCTTCTCACATAGTTCCCTGTTAGTGGCCTACTTGAGTATCAGATCATGCAGATTTTTGGCACCTGGAGTTAATATGAAGTGACGCATTTGTTGGATAGGTTTAATGGCCTTAATTCATCACGTAAGACCCACATCCATCCATACCACTGTAAGGCACTCGTACTGCTCGAGCACCCCAACTTCTGGGGTAACTCTTAGAAAATGGGATGCCTTATCCATCTCTGCATCGAAAACACCCGATTGGGGGTCTGAGAATCAGAGTACATCGATGTGTCCTGAATGCAGATTTTGCATTCAATATCAAAGTATGGGAACCCCAACAGCGTTGTCATGGACAGACAGGCCACATATTTTGAAATATTTGGTGTAGAGGTGAGAAATAAATCTGAGCCAACACTCCTGAACCTAGGTATCATTTACTTGCAAGAAGAAAAAAAAAACTGTGTTTGTGTGTGTGTGTGTTTGGGTGGGGGAACTCATCAATAATCAATCAGAACAAGGAACAACATGTTCAAAGTGTAGCTGGAATGAGGATGTTGAGATGAATAAACAGCAAGACAAGGATAGAACTAGAAATGAATGCATTTAAGGGAATTTAGGAGTAGTACCTATAGGTAATAAGATGAGGAAAAGTAAGCTTAGATGGTTCGGTCATGTGCAATGGAAACCAAAAACTGCACAGGTTAGGAGCGAGTTGGTACAGGATGACAGCTCTAAAAGGAAAAGGGGAAGGCCCAAAATGACGTGGGTGAAGGTAGTAAGAGAACTAGAGAAGTCTTGATGACCTATGGTCTAACTGAAGTTATGGCCCTTGATGGAGTGGAATGGTGGAAAAGGATTCATATAGCCAATCAAAATTAGTCGGGATAAGGATATGAATTTGATGATGAGTAATAAATCAGAACAGCATCGTGTCTGTTAAGAACCAACAAAAGATTCTCATTACAGTGCATTCAAGAGCATTGGGAGATGAGTATGTAGCATGCTGTATAGCTGCATGTGTAAAACAAAGGGGGATTCTGCAAGGAACAATCATAACTAGGAAGGTTCCCAACAGGTCTATGAAAAATCCAAAGACTTAACAGATTATTTTTTAATCTCAGCCTTCGAATTGAAAATTAGGGTAAGGGACCCTATCAGAATTTAAGCCTAAAGGAATGATTTTGTAATTAATAGTGAATAGCATATAGACCATTATTTCTGTTTGTAATCTTTTGGTGAGCTTGCACTGTACCATGTTGGTGCAACCAAGAATTTCCACTCTCTTCTTGTGTTCTTGGTTTTTGTAGCAAGCGTGTCAATATACTTGTGAGTTCAAGCCACAATACAGCACTCTCATATAGCATACCTCAAAAATGGACAAGTTTTGGTTATAGTGCATCACTCTAGCTACGCAAATGGATGCACAATGCTGTATACATGTACAGGTAGGTAGCTTGCTGGAAAATGATCATATATTCCTATCTTTTGGGTCAATCCAGATTGCAAATATGTTGAGAGGATGGAATTGTACGTGACTTGCAAGCCGCAGGAAACACTGGTGCTGCCCTGCCAGTTAACATTTCCATTCACCCATGGATAATTACAACTTTACCATTTATAGCTTTTCAGGCTCTACTGCTTTCTGGCCCCAAGAGCTGACAATTGAAAGACGAGTACACTTTGAAACACATATAGCACCTATAATAAGCAACCCAGATATTGGGATGTTGAATTTTATGAATCCCTTGGAAATTCAAATAGCCCAAAGGAAAACTACCTGCAACTGTCAAATACCATCTTACTCTAAAGAAATAGTTGGATAAAATAGAATGGCAACAAGGAGAAGGGAAGGGAACGTACAGATCGTTCATATGCATGGACATGACCAGCAAATACAACGTCTACTTTGTACTTCACGAACCATGGCTCGTACATTACTCTCATGGTTTCGCCTTCCATGTAATGGTAGTTGTAGCTGTTATACCATGGTGAATGCATAAGAACAATCAGCCATGGTGTCTCATTCCTGTTCACTTTGGGAAACTCCGCTTCAAGCCATTTGTACTGAGGGGTGTATTTACCTACAGATGAAAGGTTAATAAGAGTCATTACGAAATATCTCCACACAGCTAATTTCTTAGACCATAAAGATGCTATGCCGAAAGGAAAAATGCTTCAACAACATGTAAAATGATAAAATGAGATTATCAAAATGTTTGACCAAGCTCTAGTTATTTAGTAAGGCAACATTGTTCAACTTATTAGACGAACGAAATATCAATTTAAATGACTTCGGTCGGCAGTTTGGTAATTGAAGTGTGCACATTGGTGGGTATTCACAATACAAAGGACCCGATTCAATACCTTAGAAAAACCACTCGGAACAAAAAGAATCATATGAAATGCCGAGACATGCTAAACAATCACGACACCATTTTATAAGTAATATCACATAAGAAACCCATACTTCCATGCAAGATTAGACAAAATAAAAATGAAAACGAAAATGAAAAGGAAAAAAGAAAAAGGACATGTTTGGATAAATATTGAATTGAATTGCGAATATCAATATCGATCGAATGAAGGGGAGATAACCAATTGGATAAACTATTGAATTGAATGGCAATTACCAGTCCAATGAAGGGGAAATCACCAAAACTGTAGTATCCTTCATTGGCATTCGTATTGAGGGTTCAGCCATTCAGGCTCCAAATTGCGATTGCATTCTCTTTCAAATTTGACTTAGAGCAAACATGATAGCAATTTGAGGGATACAGGTACATTCTATTCATTTCATAAGTATGGTTGAGGGAACAAGAGCTTGATCATCATCATCATCATCATCTATGCCTAATCCTAACTAATTGGTGTCAAAAACATGAATCCTAACTAATTGGTCATCATCATCATCATCATCTTGAGGGAACGAGAGCTTGATCATCATCATCATCATCATCATCATCATCTATTTCTTATCCTAACTAATTGGTGTCAGGAACATGAATCCTGTTCTCCCATTCCACTCTATCATGGACCGTATCCTTAGTTAAACCATAGGTCATCCAGTCTTTTCCTACTGCCTCCACCCACATCCTTTTGGGCCTTCGCTTTGCCCTTTTAGAGTGCAATTCTTGGCCTCCATTGTATATAGCCAAACCATCTAAGTCCACTTTCCTTCATCTTATTACCTTTTGGTACTACTCTCCATCAAATGCATTCATTTCTAATTCTATCCTTCCTCATCTTGCCACTCATCCATCTCAACATCATCAGTTCAGCTACACTCATCCTATGAACATGTTGTTAGTTGTTACTTAACTGCTTGACATTCTATCCCATAAAGCATGGCTGGTCTTATATATATCCTATAAAACTCACCCTTCAGTTTGATTTGTATGCAAGAATCACATTAAACTCCAAAGGCACCCAAAAGAACAAAAGAAACAGGATTGTGTAGTGCAGTACCCAAAATAGATTGGCTTAGCAGGGTCACTCCAATTCAATTCCTATAATGTGAGAAGTACATGCACATGGAACCTATTTTTTTCCCTCCTTTTACCAACCATATTCTCCCATAATACAACCAAAGCAGGATAAATAATTTTCTGTACAATTCAGAGGTTCCACTCCATAAAGATATCTGTCAAAATTCAGTTAAGATTCATCATTAATTTGTTTCAGACGATAATAGCAATGAACTGCATATCTTACCATAAGCTGAATATGAAGACAAGACAATGATATATGCTGAAGCTCGCTTGATGGAGTACCAAAATGGACTGGTACTCTTGGATGCTCTATAAGGTACATGATATCGGTGCCTATATGGCTTAAAAGGCACACTTTCACCCTGCAAGAAAATTAATTACCATCATTCATCAGTTGTTTTTTTTTTTTTTTTTTTTTTTTAAATGCAAGACCTATTCATCAGTTGACTAAAAGCTTCCAAATGCCATTGAAACTTTTAAAAGAAAACTTTGACCACATATTAGCAAGTTCAAGTATTTGATGCATCTGGGCCATCCATCCATCATGCATACACACATAGGGCCAAAATTGGTCCCATACCCATATTGACTGAAGAACCTGGACCCCATCAAGCTCTTATTGGATATCGGCCCAAAAGTTATCATCAGATGGCCAGAAATGCAATCCAATGGGTCCTATGTGAAATCCAACTAGTTTGTGGGACCCGTTCATATATAGGTACAGTCTGCAAGTAGGTCTATACATATGGGCAGTGAATGCAGCCGGTACATACAGAATCCTTGTCATAGCTATTTTCCAATTAATTTGTGCAGCAAGTTAAGTCCTGAGTTTAGTAGCTTACGGTAGTTGTTACGAAATTAGCAACAGTCCTAGTAGGAGTTGTTTCTCTTTGGTTCTAGAAAGAACAGCCATGTGTTCATAGCCCATAGATAAACAGGCCATACAGTTATAAGAGACATTGATGTATTGATTTGTCCTAGTAGGCGTTGTTTCTCTTTGGTTCTAGAGAGAATAGCCATGAGCAAAGAGCATATGTAGATCCACAGGCCATACAGTTGTAAGAAGCATGAATATTTTGATTAAATTAAAAGCTTTTCTTTGAGGTTCTCTTTAAGCTTGCATGTGGAAGAGTGATATTTCTATCTTTCTAGTAGTTTGCTACCAGAAGGCTGTTGTAAAGACATCCACAGGCCTTTTTGAGCTCTATATTTCAATTGTGGTGTTTGAAAGAAGATTTTTTTAAGCTACAAACCTGGTACACATTTTAAGATTTGAGTATCTTTTAATTTTCAGGCTCTATTTTCGTTCCCTACTGCATCAGTACGTCTATGTGATGCTAAAGGAATTTTGAATTCTTGGTGGATATGCCATATTAGCTTCTATTTCAAATTCTCCAAGGATGATTATGTGGATTCTAGTCCACCTTCAATATTTTCACTAGAATGATTAAAAAATGGCCTGGTGACTTATTAGTGCTGCACTAAACTTGGGTTTTGTTTATTTATTTTTAAAGCTCTACGATCTATTTGTTGGGCCCACCATAGGTTGCTTATGATTCTAAAGAATCATTTTTGTAAGGCCATCACAACCAATCCATACATGGTCAAAAAAAGGATGGTTACTTAAGTAAGGAAGAATCAAGGATGGGTTGTGGATCATCAAAACAGTGTGATTTTTTGCTTAGTAGCCAATAAAAAGTGTTCAGACTCAATAGGCAGTTCAGATTGATCAACCTGACTGTTCAGGTGACCTAATGCAACTAGGAACACTATAACTTGTGCTCTGACAGCACTGGATTATTTCTCAAAAAAATTGAAAGACAGAGAAAGAGGTCAAAGCCTAAAAAATTACAGATCAGACCAATAAAGAGGAAAAAAACACGATGTTATAAAATGATTTCAATTTTCACAAAATATCCATGATATTTTTAAGAGATTTAGATAGACACCTGAGTTTTCAGGTCGTTCATCTACCTTGTTTGAATTTGTGAATACAGCAGCCACTTCAAAAAAAAAGATTTAAAAGAATTAAAAGTTCTTTTTTCTTTTTCTTTTTTTTTTTTTTTTTTTTTGGTGTGTCAACTACTGTAGATAGCATATTCTCCCACAGACGTTCTATCAGACATGAACTATAGGACAAACCCAAGCAAAGTAATAGTAATGAAAGACAAAATGGTCAAAAAATAATAACTGGACTCATAATTTGGAATATAACAAACTGAAACCAAAATAGCTGGGATGTATAAGAGAAGTAATTACAAGCTCAGGAACAAAGTCAATCTCATGATTTCCGGCAGTCCATATCCAGGGCTGATATGCAACACTTCTCTCGATAAACCTGCCCCATGTATCCCACCTGACATTGTCATGAAACGGGTAATTGTCTGCATAAGAAAGGTCACCGACAAACAGCACAGTCTGTCCATTCGGGTTTGCCTCGTAATGAGTTAGTGTCTTATTTGAATCATAACTCTGACCAAGATCCCCTGCAAACAAAAGTAATAAGGTGAAAATCCATATGAAACAAAGCAACATCTAGTGATGAACCACGCACATGTGGACATGTTTATATGTATAGAGATAATCAGGAATCGGGCCTCGAAATAGTTTTGTCATGTACATTGAGGATTATGTGATGAAACCTATAACAAGCTTTGCTAAGTGCACACACGCATGCAATCAATCCATAGATGTACCAGCATGGCATGATAGGTCCTAGATCTAATCCATCCATCAGAAACGAACCACTATATTGATGCCCTAGCAAAAGAATCATGTTGATCCACTCGTTATGCAGGCCATATTTTGCACAACAAATGTAAGGCTCTGAAAACCTTGGCTGAAGTTTTCTAATCCATCCACCTGTTTCCAATATTGGGGGCCCACATGCTGAATGGACTAGATCTATTTTTCAGGAAAACATGCAGAGGGTTGGACAAGCCTGATGGATGGATTGGATCTCACACCTATGTGCCATGTTAGCACATGTGTGTCATGTACGTGAGCTTTATTGCACACACGTGCGCTTGGCAAAGCTCAACATATAACATTAAGTTAAAAACATTTCGTAAGAATTTTGGAACAAAAGGAGAAATTCATTTAGTATTTCCATATTAGTAAACTGAGCTGAACATCATTGATGGGTAAGAATCCGGAAAGAAAAATACTAAGCTAAACCATCCATTGATACCATAATGGTTTAAAGCAACTTTCAGTGATGAACCACACACACACACACATCTACTAAGACACAAAGGACCACCAAAAGATGGCGGCTGGCAGGGTTTTGGCATGTGCATCATAAAACAGCAAGACATCATAGATTGCATTTGAGCGAGTGCTAAGGAAATTATCTAGAAGGTGTTTCCACTAAGTCTGAAAGGACAAGATGCGAAATGCGAGAATGCCCTTATTGAGTGGAAATCAGATATTCCCATGCATATGAAGAGGTATTTCATAACTATACCATTTATATGGTAGTACAGATTACTTGAAGCAGCCATGCAGCTATTATTAAAATACCTCTAATGCAACATATTTGGGTCAAATTGCAGATTGACTTTTGTATTTCCTACTTTAAGAGGTAAAGATACCCACTTTGTGTAAGTTAAGAAGAGCATTCTTGATAGCTTTAGAATTCAAGAGCAAGAGAAACAAAAGGAGCCAATACGATTTTTAAATAGGAGAATATCATTGGAGCCCAAACTTTCTTCCTAGATTGTGGACAAATACACGCTTGAGTTTTATGTTTAGTGGCAATTGAGGCAGATAGGGAGAAAGACGAATGAAACCATCATAAGGATAAGTTCACTATCTCATCTCAGTTGTGACAGATGCACCTTATTACAAAATTTTGAATAACGACACTGATGAAAACATCAAACATGTTGACCTGAATCTGAGCAATACATGGAGAGCCAGATGAGACAAAGTAGCAAACCAAATAGACACAGAAAATTAAAACTGAATTCCTAATAATATAAAGCATAGTATTGTTTTGTGCATATTCAGTTGGAAAACATGATCTTGATTTTGTGAAGGGTCAGAAGCTTTGAGAGATTTGAAATTTTATATATATATATAATCATAGGAAAGAAGGCCATCTATTCTATGGAATCAAATACAAGGGGAGACATCTAAATCATAGTACCTTTTTTTTTTCCTTTTTTTCTTTTTTCATTTTTTATTTTATTTTTTTAACAGCCGAAGACACCCACTTCACATCATTAATACAAAATGGATTAACTTTTTAAAAAAAGAAAAGGTAAAACAAAATATAGCAGCAGCAACAGGAAATTTAAAGTAAGAGAATATATTCTCTCCATACAACCCAAACCATGCTCATATAGTCATATTCAAAAAGCAATTATAGAGTTTATGTGACAATGTACATAAATACAATGGTCCAATATGTGGCAGTAAGCGATTGAGCATTAGAAAGAAAAAGCAAGCACTAAATTGCCTAAGGTTAGTCTTGCAGGGATGTTCCCTGCAGGACAAGACTGCTTGAAAATTTTGAGAATCTATTCATGGAGTTGAATTAACTAATCCATTAATACAGTTCGAAGTTTGAAAAAAAAAAAAAAAACATATTTGAAGAGTATAAAACAACAATGAAAAATACCTATAAGACCGAAAGTATACGGAACATCAGGACCAACTCTTGGAGGAGTTCTAAACCAAAATTGCCGTGTTGTGTTTCCAATTCCAACTTCATAGTAGTACAAGGTGTTGAACTGCATAGATGAAAAACAAAACACACTTTATATCCAAGAAATTCATTTGAGCGTTCCTTTTTATTTTGGCTGAAATCCATAACCAGTTCTTTTGAGTACTCATTTGTATATTGGCTGAAATACATAACCAACTTCAACCATTAAGCAAAAGAAATTACTGAGGATTAAAATTAAAAAAAATAATAAAAAAAATTTGAAAGAGAAAAAAGGAATTAAGTGACATGTCTTTTTCTGTATTATGCTCAAGAGGCTCAACCTAACAAACTGTTTCTTTCTTTCAGCGGGCATTCCATACGGATGGCCCCAGCCATTCATATGGCAAGGAGTCCCAACGTGGATCATTAATCCTGCAAAAAACTACACCAAACAATCCTAGCCATCCAATAGTTGGCCTGCAAGTGGATGGTTAAAAAGGACATGTGGAGAAAGGCCATGTGCAATGGGGGAAAAAAACCGACCGGTTGCATAGCTTGGATTGCTTGGTGGAGGAGAAATTTGGTTCATCACTGACCCATTCAGCGCCCACAAGACGATCGAATTAGATCAGTGAGATGGGCCCACCTGTATGGAATTTTGGCCAAAGAACTGACCCGTAACTCAGGCCCTCTAGACTGAAACTATTGAGGGCCATGCAAGCAAGTAGACCCTGCGTCACAAAATGAAATAATTCATAGCCAAATTCTGATTATCCAGGACATAAAGATCTATGAAAAGCAACATGGAGAAACAAATTCTGATCAGCAGAAACTAAAATCAAAGTGGGCCCACCTTCAAGTGCTTGATGGTGCAGTGATGAATGTAGCCCGAAGTATAGTTGTAGAATTTGTAGGACGTAACGATGCCTTCCGCCTTGAACTTATGCTTGTCTTCTGCAGGCCCATAAAGCACCGTATTCGAACCAGGCTCGTCTTGAGTGACCCAAGAGACGATCACTCCCTTCCCAACATGGTCTCCTTGAGTTATATGAACCTATAAAACACAACACCCACTACTTAGAAAAAGTAAGAAATATGCAAATTCAATCACAAAAAAGCTGAAAAACTATAAATTTTCAAAAGCTAACCAGTCATCCTACTTGAACAAAATGATAGGGATCGCACGAAAAATAAACTTTTTAAAAAATACCAAAAACTAATACAAAAGAAAATTTTGAATGTCGGGCAGTAACCATCAAAAACAAAACTCTGCAAAACAAAGACAGAGAAATCAAAATTTTCCTTTGGAACCTAACAAATTATATCTAGTAAACTTATGTCAGCAGAAGAGATGGAAGAGCTGATTCACAGACGAGTCGATATATCTTGCTATCACCAAGGGGGTCCCACCATAAGCATGTCCTGGCCCAAAAATCAGGATGGCACGCTGATAAGGCAGGCCATGCGTTTATAACAAAACCCAACAGTCAGACCAAAAAAACAAAAAAACCCTTTGGTCATCTTACATAGACAGTCCACCGGATTCACAGAACATTCTGATTTCTGGGCCAGGTAACATTCGTGGCAGGACCCACCTGATAAGGCGCCCGGATTTGCACGAATGCTCCATTTTGATGAATCCACCTCAACTGCATCTTCAATATCTCCTCGAACAAATCGACTTACACTTTCTCCACCAAGAATAATATAAAAATCTAACAAGAAAATTCTAAAAAATTACAAAAGACACTTTTTCCCTTTTTCATGAGAGAACTCATGCATTCGAACCCAAAAAATTAAAATAAATGAAAATAAATTATTAAAATGCAAAATGGGAAGTTGGGTATTGTAGAAAATGATAAAAATATACAAATATCTTCCAAAAAAAGAAATAAAAATCATATAAATGAGAGATAAAAACGGTAGAAAAATAATAAGAAGAAGGTTTCAATCACACCTGTTGGGGCGCATTATAGCCAGAAGGCACTTTGAAAACATCGCTATCGAGCGGCATATCGACTGTTTTTTCAACCTGCCTAACAAAACTGCTTGTAATCCCTCCATTACACAACACCACTGCATTCACCACCATCAACACCACCACCACCCAACCTAACACTCCACCTCCCATATCCTTATCCTTCACACCCAAACTCCCTCTTAACCTACGCACTCCCCCTTCTTCCTAGTAAACCTCTATATATACGCCTAGATTTCTTCCATTGAATGAGCCGAATATCCCTTCCTTTGATGCCTTTTACATGTCCAGTTTCTTGCTCCCGACGTGGAAAATAAAAAAATTTAAAAATTTTTTTTTTAAAAAAAGTTGACGGTATCCAAGGAAACCGATGCGAGGGAGGTGATACGGTAGTGCAGGGAGAACAAGAATATGGTAGAATTATCTTGATGAAGTACACGTGGCATGGTTATGTCTAAATCTGGATTGTTCATCTGGTGGAACCTAACATCGATGAAGATTTACTAAAAACTTCATATGGATCGGATGATTCTATACGTCTAAAAGATGGACTAGAAATCAACGGTGGAGAAAAGTGATGGCTATTCTCGCCTGAGAAGTCTGATTATTTAAAGATAAGGAATGTTAACAAGGCCCATTAGTTGGACAGCTGAGATTGACGGATAAACCACGCGGATATTCTTTCTGCCGAGAGAATGAGCTACCATATTCTGGCTCCTGGGGCTCTGCGGTATTAAAAGTCACGACAAAGACTTATGTGGTCCTGTTTGATTTCCATATCACTTATTTGAAAATGCACTTGCATTCCTGTCTTGAAAATTGAGTTTAAAAGATTTTAAATTTTAACATAACATTATAAGGCATGAGTATCCAACACTCAAGTTGCCACGTTAAAGAAAACAGTGGCACTGATATGTTTTCTTTAAATCTTGTGGTGTCGCCCGCTTGAGCTTTGTACCGGCCTTATTTTTTTTGTCAAGACTTAAATTCAATTGACATTGTACATAGACAATGTGGATAAAACACAAACATCATAGTGAGCTTTACATATATTTCATTATCTTCATATTTAGAACTCAAAAAAGTAAGTGTCCAATCAAGCATGATAACATAGTCCTAATTATCAGTGAAGTAATTATTAATGTTTGATTTTCTAAGGTAAATGTAATTGCATTGTAAATAAGTAATGATTATTTTACTCTTATTTTTCTCAACACTAAAATGAAAAATGCTGCTAAATATTTGTGGGGCCCATTGTGATGTATGTAGATTATCCACACCATTCATCCATTATGCCAACTGAATTTAGGGCATGAGCTAAAAAATGAGTCAGATTTAAAGTTCAAGTAGACCACACCACATGAAAAAAGGAATCAAACACCACGTGAAAAAAGGAATCGATAAAAACTTTTTAGTGCTACTGTTTACTTTGGTGTAGGCCAGTTCAATATTAAATTTGCCTCATTTTTTGGCTCATATCTCAAAATATTATGATAAAGCAGATGGACAACATGAATATGTCATATACATCATCGTGGGGCCCACATGTTTAAGTTAATCTTTTTCGACCGTTTTTCTAAACAATAGCACCTGCCTATTTCCACACAAGGTGAAATTGTAATAAGTATTTAGAGAGCATTTACAATGAATTTGAAAAATAAAAAACGCCCTTACAATGTATATACTTTATGCTTAGAAAATCATAAGAGCTAGCGGAGTGTGATGGAGGATAGGCAGGCGAGATTACTCGAAAGTAGTATACATGTTATATAATTAATTCAAATTAAACCGTTCAATTAATTTTATGAACTTAGGTATGTTATAGAACAAAATATAGGATTATTTAATTATTTTACTACTATAACAATAGAGGACATTTATTTGACGGTTGAAAATTAATAAACTCCTATTATTGGCTTTCAAAAACATATGTTTCAAAGAATCAATGATTATAGTTGTTCAAATGATATGAATTTTGGGTTGTAAATAAAAATAATTTCCAAAATATTGTGATAATTGAATTAATGTAGACCACGTGTGGCAATTTTAAGTGACAGTGTATTAAACATCATATGCAACGGGAGTATCAAATAAGTTATTAAAATAATACCTTTGACTACAACCCATTTGGAATATTTTACAGTATTAGAGCATCCATGAGATATTATTTTATCAATTCGACCGGCATAAGGAGTCATACGGCGGAGCGGGAAGAAGTAATAATGAGAAAGCCATCTCTCCGCGTGACATGTGGCACGTGATGTATCAGCCGGGTGGAAACCGATTGCGTCGTCTGCAGCTAGGAACGGGCAAGAGCTTTGAGTGGCCACCATAATGCATGGGTTTTTATCTCACCTTTCATACTTCTTTTCGTATCATTTTAGGTTATTAATAAGCTGTTAAGATACACCTAACTGTGCACCACTTTTTATAACGACGGCTCAAACAAAACTTATATAAATAAAATAGTCTTCCAGTTATACGGGTAAACTTATAATAATCAAGATACCTTCACTTTTTTAAGTGTTTTACCATAAATATTAAGAAATTTTTGATTCAAAAACCTATTTTCATGATCTAAAAACCTCTTTTCATAACAGAACTTTTTGTGGGTCGGAAATAAAGAAGGCCTAATACAGACGGGTGTACAGTGCTATTTCTTTCGTTATTAATTGAAAAATAGTCATATACATGGCTCAACCGCATAACAGTGATAATGAATCTCATCGTTGAAACTTTTCTAGTGCCCATCGAGATTTTATTTACCATCTAAATTATCCATAAAGAGAAAACACAAATACCAATTCCATTCAAAACTTTTGTGGCCTCGCGAGGTTTTCAACGGTAAAAGTAATCTCCATTTTTTTTTTATTTTTTTTTTTTTAAGTAATCTCTATTGTGTAGTCTATATCTATCTTGGATCTAGTTTATTTTTTTCTTTATATAATAAAATGGTACTAAAAAATGGATGAACAGTATGGATAAGCTTCATACATCACTGTGGCCACTTGAAGCTCCTGCCCCGTTCCCAGCTTGGAGACGAGCGGGGTATGACGCAATCCGTGTCTGGATTCCCTGCCTCGCCCACTTGGTTCAACCCTTACCGATGCAGCACACCTTGTTCTTTGTTGTACGTATCTTATATCCACTCCGTCTATCCGATTTTTCATATCACTTTAAAGCATTACCCAAAAATGAAGAATTTATAATTCTAGGGTTGACTATATCATAGGAAACAATCATGATTGGTCATTAATGAGCCATGAAAGTTTTGATCAAACTGGTTTTTGTTTTGTTTTTTTTTTTTTTTTTTTCAGGTTTATATGACCTTATCAACAGGTTAGATGTCAAATAAGTATCACAGAAGCATAACGGTAGCCTTGAGAATTTCTTAATGGTATAACATTCAATCACCACTATTTCTTATTGTATGGTCCACCTGAGAATTTTGTCTGCTTCAATTTAGTAATCATCGACTAAAATGATCTGAAAAATCGGATGGACAGTGTGGATCTATAATAAATACATAAAGGTGGGCCCCACGGTCAGGGCCGCACCTAAAACTCAGGATAGAAGTATATTATTCATGAACTTTTCTACCATTACGGGTTACGACTAAAATAGAAATTTGCAACTGTACGACCCATTTATGGCACATTTACGGGACGAATACCAACTCATTTTACCTTACAAGAATAAGCCCCGGCTATACGGACAACTTGACAAAGGCCAAAAATGCCCCTGTTTTTTCCTTCAAGCGGATCGGTGGTGTCGAAGACGAGCGCTGAGACTCCTCCAACTCCGAGTTGTACCAACGGTTCAAAAGATATCAAAGTTACATGGCCCACAGTTACGTATTTATTATATCCACAACGTTCATCCATGTTTTAAGATCATTTCGGAGCATTATCAGAAAAAAAAAATCATATCCGAAGATCAACTGGACCACACTACAAAGAGCAGCGGGAAAATTGATTTTCACCGTTAAAAATTTTGTAAGGCCCACCATAACATTTATTTTCCATCTAATCTATTCATAAGGTCACAAAGATCTGGATGAAGAGGAAAAACAAATTTCATAATTATACAAAACTTCTGACCCCTAAAAGGGTTTCAATGGTAGACGTTCAATCTTCCAAAGCCTTCTACAATGTGGTTGACTTGATAGATAAATCTGTCTTATTTTTTGTCTCAAGCCTTAATACGAGTTTGCCAAATAGATGGACGATTTGAATATAACACATACCTCATAATAGGACCCACAAAAAACGGTGGGGATTATAACAGCAAAAAATAAAAAAATAATAATAATAATAAAAGTAAAAACTTATAGCTATGGGGTTTTCTATGGCCACGGATTATAACCATAGCCATATCCATAGCCCTTACCATTTCAATATGTCCTTTTATACGTATCGAAGGTCTTTTAATTAATCGAAAAAGGTCTGGAACTGTCCAATGAATTTGCCTTAAAAACCTGCAATTTTCGATATATATCGAAGTATATTTGATATGTATCGAAGGTATTTTTTTACCAATAGCTACGGATTATAATTGTAGCCATAACTGTAATCTGTACCAGTTTATGAATTTTATTTTATTTTTTTTATTTTTATTTTTTTAATTTTCTTACATGGAGAACTTTATTCTACTTACAATTTTCTCTAATACGTATTTATATGAATATATATATATAAGCATATAAAAAAAAATTTCTCTCTTTTTTTCATTTCTATCTTTATTCATTTAACAAGAATATCTTCTAAACCAAAATTACTTACTTGACGTACCCTATATGATTTTGGGGTAGGAGAAGCTACTTTAGCCAACCAACCTATTTATTTTTCAAGATTCCATCAGGTCTATGGTCGAAAATTCATTTCATTCACTTCGCAGTTAATTTCAATCAGTTCGCGGTCAATTTCATTCATTTCATTTACTTCGCGATCAATTTTATGCATTTCATGGTCAATCCCGACGATTCCGTGTTGATTCACGGTCATTTTCGCGCATTTCACGGTCATGCCCCTTCACTTCACGGTCATTTTCACGCATTTCACGGTCCAATTGCCTCACTTCACGGTCATTTTCATGCATATCACGGTCATTCCAGCCTATTCCGTGTTGATTCACGGTCATTTCGGTGCATTTCACGGTCATGCCCCTTCACTTCACAGTCATTTACGCGTATTTTACGGTCTAATTGCCTCACTTTATGGTCATTTTCATGCATATCACGGTTATTCCCACCTTTTCTGTGTTGATTCACAGTCATTTTGGCGCATTTCATGGTCATACCCCTTCACTTCACGGTCATTTTCACGCATTTTGCGGTCCAATCGCTTCACTTCACGGTCATTCCTGCCTATTCCGTGTTGATTCACGGTCATTTCGGTGCATTTCACGGTCATTTCCTCGCATTTCATGGTCCAATCGCCTCACTTCACAGTCATTTCCATACATATCACGGTCATTCCCGCCAATTCCGTGTTGATTCATGGTTATTTTGGTACATTTTATGGTCATGCTCCTTCACTTCACAGTCATTTCCGCACATTTTACGGTCTAATCGCCTCACTTCACAGTCATTTTCATGCATATCACGGTCATTCTCGCATTTTCTGTGTTAATTCACGGTCATTTCGGAGCATTTCACGGTCATTTCGGCGTATTTCGCGGTCCAATCGCTTTACTTCATGATCATTTCCATGCATATCATGGTCATTCCCGCCTATTCCGTGTTGATTCGCGGTCATTTCAGCGCATTTCACGGTCATTTTTGCACATTTCATGGTCCAATCGCCTCACTTTATGATCATTTCCATGCATATCATGCTCATTCCCGCCTATTCCGTGTTGATTTACGATCATTTCGGAGCATTTCACGATCATGCCCCTTCACTTCATGGTCATTTCCACGCATTTCATGGTCCAATCGCTATACTTCACCGTAAAATGCGTCGAAATGACGAGGAATCAACACGGAATAGGCGGGAATGACCGTGATATGCATGGAAATGTAACACCTCAGATTTTTACCAACCTAGAGTTAGGCGTCCTTAGGCAATGGGTCAACCATAGCACCTTGGTAACTTCTCATAACTCAAATCCAAAGCCAGAGAAATCATTTAGAACCTAATTCTTTAGAAATTTAATGTGTATTAACTAGCACTAAATTAGATTACCTGTGAAATTAGCACCAACTACTTTAAATACGATCTGTAAGAACCAAAACCTATAGAATCATTGACGTTACGTTACCCTAAAATCTAGGATCCAACTCTAAACTTAGTTGCTCCTGGGAGTACTTTGAAACTTCGTATCGGATCTAGAATGCACGTCGAAAGTCTGATAACGATGAACTTAGACCATTATGACCGCCTAGTTGTACTTGACTATCACCTCGAAAATCAAGGCCAAACGATGTCCTGACACCATTTCCTTGTGTCCAGAGTGAAGAGAGTGAGAAAGTGAAGATTTTTAGAAAATTAAATATGATTTTAAGTAATTTGGAACGTGTCATTTGCGTGCCTTTTCTAAGCGTTCTAACTGTTAGATCTCGACCCAAATTCACCCTCGGATCAGGATAGGTGGCCCTTACATGTCATAGTACTTGTAGCTCTGATCGAGTTCCAGTAATCGTTGAATTGAAACTGGTCCGCCACGGTCGATCTGTAAACCCGACTGGACTGAAAACTTAGCTTGACCTAGATCCGATCTTAGAGAACTTAAGTCCGACCGCATTTAGTAATAGAACCTCTAGAAGTGCTCTGTTGGATCGGAACAGACCCGATTTGGTTATAACCTTAGTATACCTTGGCCCAAGGGCTATTTTCATCGCTTTTGGGCTTATAAAAAGGCCTTAAACCCTCTCTCACAAATCCCATACGAATTTCCAAACCCTAGCTAAGAAAGAGAGAGAAGAGAGAGAAAGTGAGATAGAAGTTGGTAATTCTTCCTAGGATTCTTCCCAGCTTTACTACGTGCCTAATCCACCTATCCGTATCGCTATTCCGACGTTTCTGACTCCGTTCTTAGGTAAGAAATCCTAACCCTAACCTGTTTTGCAACCTAGGATAGTTGAAGTGATGTTGTAGCTAACGTATTTCATGCCTTAGGTTGCCTATCCACCGTTGACGAAGACTTATCGTCTGAATCATATTCATTTCGCATTTTCTGGTTTAAGGTGCGGATTATATACGTTTAGGTTATGGTTTTCAAGACTTTCAATATCAGTTAATGATTTATTACTGACGTGGATGTTATTTCACATGTCTAACGTGTCGTTTGTTTTGCTTTACGAATACGTATGAAAAATGTATAGTATTGTGTATTCTATGTATTCATTGGAATACCTGTATACGTATAGAATTTGAATTTGTATTTAACATGATTATTTGTCGTGAATATATAACTCCTTAGCGAAAGGACTTGCCTTAAATCACGCCTCGACCAATTTACGCTAATATGTTAAAGTGTGTAGCCCACGTGTTTGTGAAAATGTTTAAATGAATACGGAACCCGGATTCATACATTCCACGATTATCTGTCGTGGGTATATACAAGTGGTATATGGGGCAACTCCCTAGGAAAAGGATTTGACCTAATACATGTATAATCAACATACACATGTATGATAATGTATGTATTCTAAGTGTTTGTAAAAATGACTAAATGAGTATGGAATTCGCTTTCGTGCTCGCCTTGGCTAACTGTCATGGATATATGATTGTTGTATAGGCGATAACCCTTTGACGAAAGGATTTGTCCTAATACGTATGCTAATGACTACATAATATGTATGATGTAATGTGTAGACTACGTGCATGTAAAAGCGTCTGAATGCGTTAGTACTTAACAAGATGTACCTGTATGCGTGTTGAGATATGCTTCTCAACTACCCTGTCTATGTGTATGATTTTCTTCCATGTATTTGATATTGCATATGTGTGGATTCATGTTTAAGTTGTAATTGAAACAATGCCGCGAAGGGTGATGGGGGAGTGGTGTAACGATTTCGTGCAACAGCCCTGGCAGCCCTAAAACGGATAATGTTGGACCTTTAATTGTACAATTTAAAATATGATCCATTTACTGCTTTGATTATATCATTGTATAACATGCTATAACTAAATGTGATTGGGGCTATTGTATAGTCCAGGTAATCGGTAACCGTTCTTCAAGTGGTAGTTGAGGATGTTTTCGCTACACAGGATATGTCGACGAACCCCAGTCGTAATTTTGATGTTCGGCAGTGGTTAGGCCACACAGAGTGCTTATGCATTCCATGTCGATCATTTTGATGTGCGCTTGGCCTAGTTGGGCTTATCAACTAACCCGATTGACCGATGTTTGTTCACTATGTTTGGACGCTACTGCTTGAATCTAAGGTACCAAACTTACCAGTGAAAAGCTCCTCTAACCTTAGTACCTCGATCCGCTATGACTCATGAGCTGATTATGGTGGTATGGGACATTATATTCGAGCTGTCGGCCTACTCTAATTGGTGATGAGCCATTTGTAGTGACCAGTGGGCACCTATACTCGTGAGCAGATTATGGTGGTATGGGACACTATATTCTTGCTGTCAGCCTACACTGATTTGGTGATGAGGGAGTGGTGTAACGATTGCGTGTAACAGCCTTGACAGCCCTCTGTAGTGACCTCAAGTATATCCTGACACTGCATCAGGGCGACGAGTCTTGATGCAGTATTGAGGATATAAATAGGCCTGTATTGATTTAGTGATGGGGGAGTGGTGTAACGATTGCGTGTAACAGCCCTGACAGCCCTTACAGTGACCTAGAACCGTACCATCATATGAGATTTCCTAGAACTGACGACCCTAGAATGGATCATTGTTGGGTAATGATATAAGGGAGGTACCTTAGCTTCCCAATCTTGTTGTATGAAAAGGATTAATAACAACTCGGTAATCATGTTCATATCACACTACATGTGCCTGAAAGATGTGGAGCACTGAGAGATGAAAGCATGTCGCGAACGTAAGACGGTGTCGCATGACGGAGTACGTAGGCAAGGGCATGCATCATGATTGCATCTCATCCTTACATTAACAAGAGTATTTAGGAATGTTTGATTGTACTGCTTTATCATTACTGTTTGATTGAATTGATAACATGTTAACCTTTGCTATATAGATTTCACTGAGTTGATCACTCACTCCCATGTTACGGGACGGTGTTGGTTACACCAACCAATCCCTGTTTTAGTTTCAGATAATGGCGATGCTTGCGAAGTAGAGCCAGACTTTATGATGATGAGGAGGATTTCTCCTATGTGCAAGTTCTGATCGACGGGATTACAGGGTTACTGATTAGATGTCAATACACTTGGTATTTTGCCTTTTACTTAAACACCCATGTATATTCTTTTCTTTCCATTTTGGAGTATACATGTATTTAGTTAACCTGGTAACATGTTCACACTTTGGAAACTTACAATCAATTATACATTTTATATATTTATCACAGTCTTTCGCTTGAGAAATTTAACTGTCTCTGGAGTATGATATGCTGTTTTGGCTTAATCCACTTCATGTTTTATGCACTCCTACAGCCGACATTCATCCATCATAAAAAATGTTGTATAAGTGATGTTCTGGAACTCGGGAGCTGAGTTTCTGCTCGACCCCCAATTTTAAGGATGTTACAGATGGTATCAGAGCATGATCTGGATTAAACTGGACCTGGGTTATGTTCACACACTCCACGCTGACGCCAATGTAATGCATGAGGGTGCGAGAACAATCTAGAAACAGGTTTAGGACTCCCAGTTTGTCATTTGACGAAAGTTTACTGAAAATGATCGTCAAAATCGAGTCTGTGCACACTCATGATCACACACGACGACCCCAAATCACGTCTAGAATGTCAATTGACGGGTATAGACTACGTTTTATCCCATTCCAGCTGTTAGAAATCGGTAAAAGTGAATAGAGATCGGATTAGTTCCGAAATGACCCGAAACGGCTTAAATCGAAAGAGGGGGCCAAACGAATCAGTTCTAGGGGGTTTTAGGGTGGGACCCCAGCTTTTTTAGACCCAAGGGGTGGTGAGGCCCTCGCCCATGCCTTGCCAGTTTGTCCAGAGGACGGCGAGGGCCTCGCCGGTCAGCGGGCCCTGCGAGCTAGGCCGTCCAGGCCGATCGTGTTTGGGGGCTAGGGTAACCCCCTGATGTGTGGGTCGTCAATCAAAACCCCTTCAAACCCTTACTTCCTTCACAAAGTGACCCCCCAAGCTCTCCTTTTCCTACGAAGTTGTTATTTTCTCTCTCAAACTTCCCTTCCAATCACTCCTTCCTTCGTTTTTCGTTATTTCCTTCATCCCTCCACCGTTCTCAGTCATACCCAGCACCTACTTCTTCCTTTTTCTGTGATTGGAGCTCTCATAGCTCTCATTTGAGCTCCAAATCGTGTCAGCCCCCAACCCCTCCTACTTTGATCTTTTCTTTCTTCTGTTTTCCCTTTCTTTGACCCATTACACTCCTATTGCAGACCCAAATCTGTAAAGACCCAAAGTTCTCATCCCATTCTTCTTATTTCCCTCCTTTTCCGTGACTCTTTTTGATTTAGTTATAGCCATCTTCTCGATCTCTCCGCTTCTACCGATGGGCGAGGCTAAACACTGTAGCTTAGTCCATAAGCAGTGACCATCTAGTGCTAGGACATCTAGAGTTTTGGACCTAGAGTTAGTATTCCTAGATTTCGAAAGATCTGACAATATAGAAAATCCAATTCCAATTAGACAATCTTGACCTTAAGCGATAGAATAATTCTTTATAGTAGATATGGTATGAAACCATCTAACGTATAAGCTTAGACTTTGGATTACAGCTAGTGAGTTACAGACTAAGCTACTAGTTATATTAAGTAGTGTAAAGACTGTATATACTAATGAATAGTATGTTTGATTTGGTTGGAGTAGGACTTCATTCCTTTGATAGATCCCCATAATACTCATAGGCTCCTTTAGTAACTCTCAGGAAGCTTGCTTGACTTAGAACTAGTCACGTGTAGGGAAGACTTATATACCCCTCAGATGAAACGCTAGGATAAACCAGCACGCCCCTTAGAATTGCTCTCCCAAGGATTTAGTACAATCGGGAACACGGAGTAGAGAAACTATATATAAGCAAAATATTCACGGTTTGAATCGAATTCTCAATCCTAGTAGTTACCAATAAATCCAATGCTCTGATCAAGCAGAAGATCGGGATCAACTAGGATTAAGAATTGATACAACAAATTTTCTGTCCTAGCTAGGCAGAAAGTCTATGTATCCGGCTCAGACCCACTACACAACTTTTCTTTCGTGTTGGTCCGACCACCTACAACCAAAATTTATAACTTTGCCTTTGGAAAGTATTAAAGACATATAGCCAATAGAGATTAGACATCTTGCCACAAACGCACACCCGTCCCTAGAATCACAATAGAGATTAGGCTCATTTCTACAACCATAGGTACCAATGCCACAGTACGCATCATTAACGAAAGAAGACCAATGTATTGAGAGGTTGTTCTCATTTCATGTTAAGGATAGGTCCTAAATTACACCTCGTTCCGACATACGGATCGAGACATACAGTCTTGAGGCTTGTGTAGAAATATTTTTAAGGGGGGTAGAGCAGTATGAGCCTAATCTAGTTAGGTTAGTTAATACAACCGTTAGATTAGAGTGGCACAACGTAAGCGTGGTTAGCCCCTTCTCCACTGGCCCTAGATCAAAAGAAACTGATTCAGGTTATACGTAAGGTTAGGTCATTAAATAGGATCTGTATCTTTCTTAGAATGTCAATAGTGAAATCTTTAAACGGGAACAATTAGGGCTTGAGTGTTGAACCGATTCATGTTAAATCATAGGCCTAACATGGGAGCGAGTGGAGGTCAGAGTATCCACAAATCTACTCGTTAAATACGAGCATAATAGAAGCCTTGGCCAACTCTATACAATTAGAAATCCTTTTAGGATAATCTATTAAGGCGCTTATTAGCCCCCACCTTGGATATAGATTCAGACAATGACTTTCCTAGACCAAGACCCAAAGGGTAACCTTCAAACTAGGAAATTTGAACCTTTCAGTGATGGGCATTCCCTAAGCTTTTAGAGTGATTGGACTACGGAGTTACTGAAATATACAATGGCGAAATATTTGCGGCTAAACCCAATTCTCAATCCTGACAGACTACCAGTGGACTCACTGCTTGACCGGGCAGAAGACCAGGATCCACCAGGATTAGGAAGGGATACAACGTTGTCTACCCTGGCCAAGCAGACATTCGACATATCAGGATCAAGCCCACTACAACCGTCTCTCTGTATTGGTCGACCATTGAACATATTTTTAGGCAAAAGGAATAATAGAACCTGTACTCATTATCCTTAGCCAATTTCGGGGATGAAATTATTTTTAAGGGGGGTATATTATAACACTCCAGATTTTTACCAACCTGGAATTAGGTGTCCTTAGGCAATGGGTCAACCATAACACCTTGGTAACTTCTCATAATTCAAATCCAAAGCCAGAGAAATCATTTAGAACCTAATTCTTTAGAAATTTAACTTGTATTAACTAGCGCTAGACTAGATTACCTGTGAAATTAGTATCAACCACTTTAAATACGATTTGTAAGATCCAAAACCTATAGAATCATAGACGCTACATTACCCTGAAATCTAAAATCTAACTCTAAACCCAGTTGCTCCCGGGAGTACTTTGAAACTTCGTATCGGCTCTTGACCGCACGTCGAAAGTCTGATAGGGATAAACTTAGACCATTATGACCGCCTAGTTGGACTTGACTATCACCTCGAAAATCAAGGCCAAACGATGTCCTGAGACCATTTCTTTGTGTTCGGAATAAAGAGAGTGAGAAAGCGAAGATTTTTTAAAAATTAAATATGATTTTAAGTAATCTGGAACGTGTCGCTTGTGCGCCTTTTCTAAGCGTTCTAACTGTTAGATCTCGACCCAAATTCACCCTCGGATCAGGATAGGTGGCCCTTATATGTCATAGTACTTGTGGCTCTGATCGAGTTCCCGTAATCGTTGAATTGAAACTGGTCCACCACGGTCGATCTGTAAACCTGACCGGACTGAAAACTTAGCTTGACCTAGATCCAATCTTAGAGAGCTTAAGTCCAACCGCATTTAGTAATAAGACCTCTAGAAGTGCTCTGTTGGATCGGAATAGACCCGATTTGGTTATAACCTAAGTATACCTTAGCCCTAGGGCTATTTTCGTCGCTTTTGGGCTTATAAAAATGACTTAAACCCTCTCTCACAAATCTCATACGAATTTTCAAACCCTAGCTAAGAAAGAGAGAGAAGAGAGAGAAAGTGAGGGAGAAGTTGGTGATTCTTCCTGGGATTCTTCCCAGCTTTACTACTTGCTTAATCCACCTATCCGTATTGCTATTTCTGCATTTTTGACTCCATTCTTAGGTAAGAAATCCTAACCCTAACCTGTTTTGCAACCTAGGATAGTTGAAGTGATGTTGTAGCTAACATATTTCATGCTTTAGGTTGCCTATCCGCCGTTGACGAAGACTTATCGTCTGAATCATATCCATTTCGCATTTTCTGGTTTAAAGTGCGGACTATATACGTTTAGGTTATGGTTTTCAAGACGTTCAATGTCAGTTAATGATTTATTATTGACGTGGATGTTATTTTACATGTCTAACGTGTCGTTTGTTTTGTTTTACGAATACGTATGGAAAATGTATAGTATTGTGTATTCTATGTATTTGTTGGAATACCTGTATACATATAGAATTTGGATTTGTATTTAATATAATTATTTACTGTGAATATATGCTTGTTACATGTGTGACAACTCCTTAGCGAAAGGACTTGCACTAAATCACGCCTCGGCCAATATACGCTATATATGTTAAAGTGTGTACCCCACGTGTTTGTGAAAATCTTTAAATGAATACGAAACCGGGATTCATGCATGTCATGATTATCCGTCGTGGGTATATGCAAGTGGTATATGGGGCAACTCCCTAGTGAAAGGATTTGGCCTAATACATGTATAATCAACATACACATGTATGATAATGTATGTATTCTAAGTATTTGTAAAAATGACTGAATGAGTATAGAATTCACTTTCGTCTTGCCTTGGCTTACTGTCATGGATATATGATTTTTGTATAGGCGATAACCCTTTGACGAAAGGATTTGTCCTAATACATATGCTAATGACTACATAATATATATGATGTAATGTGTAGACTACGTGTATGTAAAAGCATCTGAATGCGTTAGTACTTAGCAAAATGTACCTGTATGCGTGTTGAGATATGCTTCTCAACTACCCTGTCTATGTGTATGATTTTCTTCCATGTATTTGATATTGCATATGTGTGGATTCATGTTTAAGTTGTAATTGAAACAATGTCGCAAAGGGTAATGGGGGAGTGGTGTAACGATTTCGTGCAACAGCCCTGACAGCCCTAAAGCGGATAATGTTGGACCTTTGATTGTACAATTTGAAATATGATCCATTTACTGCTTTGACTATATCATTATCATAACTAAATGTGATTGGGGCTATTGTAAAGTCCAGGTAATCGGTAACCGTTCTTCAAGTGGTAGTTGAGGATGTTTTCACCACACAGGATATGTTCGACGAGCCCGAGTCGTACTTGAGATGTTCGGCAGTGGTTAGGCTGCACGGAGTGCTTATGCATTCCATGTCGATTATTTCGATGTGCGCTTGGCCTAGTTGGGCTTATCAACTAACCCGATTGACCGATGTTTATTCACCATGTTTGGACGCTACTGCTTGAACTTAAGGTACCAAACTTACCAGCGAAAAGCCCCTCTAACCTTGGTTCCTCGATCCGCTAAGACTCATGAGCCGATTATGGTGGTATGGGACACTATATTTGAGCTGTCGGTGTACTCTGATTGGTGACGAGCCCTTTGTAGTGACCAGTGAGCACCTATACTCGTGAGCAGATTATGGTGGTATAGGACACTATATTCTTGCTATCAGCTTACAATGATTTGGTGATGGGGGAGTGGTGTAACGATTGCGTGTAACAGCCCTGTCAGCCCTCTGTAGTGACCTTGAGTATATCCTGACACTGCATCAGGGCGGCGAGTCTTGATGCAGTATTGAGGATATAAATAGGCTTGTATTGATTTGGTGATGGGGGAGTGGTGTAACGATTGCGTGTAACAGCCCTGGCAGCCCTTGCAGTAACCTAGAACCGTACCATCGTATGAGATTTCCTAGGACTGACAACCCTAGAATGGATCATTGTTGGGTAATGATACAAGGGAGGTACCTTGCTTTCCTATCTTGTTATATGAAAAGGACTAATAACAACTCGGTAATCATGTTCATATCGCACTACATGTGCCTGGAAGATGTGGAGCACTGAGGGATGAAAGCATACCCCGAACATAAGACGGTGTCGCATGAGGGAGTACGTAGGCAAGGGCATGCGTTATGATTGCATCTCATCCTTGCATTAACAAGAGTATATAGGAATGTTTGATTGTACTGCTTTATCATTGATGCTTGATTGAATTGATAATATGTTAACCTTTATTATATAGATTCCACTGAGTTGATCACTCACTCCCACGTTACGGGACGGTGTTGGCCACACTAACTAGTCCCTGATTTAGTTTCAGATAATGGCGATGCTTGCAAAGCAGAGCCAGACTTTATGATGATGAGGAGGATTTCTCCTATGTGCAGGTTCTGATCGACGGGGTTACAGGGTTACTGATTAGATGTCAATACACTTGGTATTTTTTCTTTTACTTAAACACCCATGTATATTCTTTTCTTTCCATTTTGGAGTATACATGTATTTAGTTAACCTGGTAACATGTTCATACTCTGGAGACTTACAATCAATTATACATTTTATATATTTATCACAGTCTTCCGCTTGAGAAATTTAACTATCTCTGGAGTATGATATGTTGTTTTGGCTTAATCTACTTCATGTTTTATACACTCATACAGTCGACATTCATCCATCATAAAAAATGCTGCATAAGTGATGTTCTGGAACTCGGGAGCTGAGTTTCTGCTCGACCCTCGATTTTCAGGATGTTACAGGAAATGACCGTGAAGTGTAGCGATTAGACCATGAAATGCGCAGAAATGACCGTGAAGTGAAGGGGCATGACCCTGAAATACGTCGAAATGACCGTAGATCAACACGGAATAGGTGGGAATACCGTGATATGCATGAAAATCATGGTCATTCCCGCCTATTCCGTGTTGATTCGCGATCATTTCGGCTCATTTCACGGTCATGCCCCTTCACTTCACGGTCATTTCCGAGCATTTCACGGCCGAATTGCCTCACTTCATGCTCATTTTCATGCATATCACGGTCATTCCTGCCTATTCCGTGTTGATTCATGGTCATTTCGGTGCATTTCACGGTCATGCCCTTTCACTTCACTGTCATTTCCGTGCATTTCATGGTCTAATCACTACACTTCACCGTGAAATGTGTCGAAACGACCGTGAATCAACACGAAATAGGTGGGAATGACCGTGAAATGCATGGAAATGACCGTGAAGTAAAGCAAATTGACCATGAAATGCGTGGAAATGATCATGAAATGCGTTGAAATGACCGTGAATCAACACGGAATAGGCGGGTATGACCATGATTTCACGGTTATTCCCGCCTATTCCATGTTAATTCACAGCCATTTCGGCGCATTTCATGGTCATGCCCCTTCACTTCACGGTCATTTCCGCGCATTTCACTGTCCAATTGATTCACTTCACGGTCATTTTCATGCACATCACCGTAATTCCCTCCTATTCCATGTTGATTCACGGTCATTTCGGCGCATTTCACAGTCATTCCCCTTCACTTCACGGTCATTTTTGTGCATTTCACGGTCCAATCGCTACACTTCACCGTGAAATGCGTCGAGATGACAGTGAATCAACACGGAATAGGCGGGAATAACCATGAAATGCATGGAAATGACTGTGAAGTGAAGCAAATTGACCGTGAAATGCATGGAAATGACCGTGAATTGAAGGGAATTGATCGTGAAATGCATGAAAATGACCGTGAATCAAAACGGAATCGCCAGGATTGACCGTGAAATGCATGAAAATGACCGTGAAGTGAAGAAAATTGACCGTTAAATGCATGGAAATGACCATGAAGTGAAGGGAATTGACCGTGAAATGCATGCAAATGATTGTGAATCAAAACGGAATCGCCGGGATTGACCGTGAAATGCATGAAAATGACCGTGAAGTAAAGCGAATTGACCGTGAAATGCATGGAAATGATCGTGAAGTGAAGGGAATTGACCTGCATGGAAATGACTGTGAATCAAAACGGAATCGTTGGGATTGACCGTGAAATGCATGGAAATGACCGTGAAGTGAAGCGAATTGACCATGAAATGCATGGAAATGACTGTGAAGTGAAGGGAATTGATCGTGAAATGCATGAAAATGACCGTGAATCAAAACGGAATCGCCAAGATTGACCATGAAATGCATGAAAATGACCGTGAAGTGAAGTGAATTGACCGTGAAATACATGGAAATGACCATGAAGTGAAGGAAATTGACCGTGAAATGCATGGAAATGACCGTGAATCAAAACGGAATCGTCGGGATTGACGGTGAAATGCATGGAAATGACTGTGAAGTGAAGTGAATTGACCGTGAAATGCATGGAAATGACCGTGAAGTGAAGGGAATTGACCATGAAATGCATGAAAATGACCGTGAATCAAAACGGAATCATCGGGATTGACCGTGAAATGCATGAAAATGATCGTAAAGTAAATGAAATGAATGAAATTGACTGCAAAGTGAATATGAAATGGATTTTCGACCATCGACCTGATAGAATCTTAGAAAATAACTAGGTTAGTTGGCTAAAGTAGCTTCTCCTACCCCAAAATCATATAGGGTAAATCAAGTAACTAATTTTGGTTTAGAAGATATTCTTGTTAAATGAATAAAGATAGAAAAAAAAAAAGAGAGAAATTTTTTATATATATGCTTATATATACATATTTATATAAATATGTATTAGAGAAAATTGTAGGTAGAATAAATTTCTCTATGTAAAAAATAAAAAATAAAAAAAAATAAAATTGCATAGACTTTTACGGACTGCAGTTATGGCTACGACTATAATCCCTAGTTATACCTTCGATGATATCGAATATACTTCGATATGTATCGAAAATTGCAGGATTTTTTATGCAAAGTCGTTGGACAGTTCTGGACCTTTTTCGATTAATCGAAAGACCTTCAATATATCGAAGTACATATTGAAAGACCTTCGATACATAAATGGGTCATACAGTCGTAAATTTCTCAAAAGAGAAAAGTGTTTGTAATGGTGCCAAATCTGGTAGCGCCCATGCTCTGTACAGTGTTCATGGCCTAATTATTGTTAAATCCAATTCATCCATATGATGAGATCCATTATTTTCACCGTACATTCAAAATATCATACCTAATTAAAACTAAAGTAGGCCACAAAGAACATCACAAAATCTCTCACAAAACTTCTAATTTAGGCTTTATGGTTTTAGGCAATTTTTTGGATTGTCCTAATTCAATTGAGTCGCGTGTGTAACTCACCTCGCTAGTAATCTATAAGCATCAAATTTGAAACCAGATGGAAAGCTCAAACCACTCACACGTGTTCATATTGCCATGGGATCTTTGATGGGGTTGGAAAGACTCCATGTGAACGTGGAATTACCAATAGAGCGGGGCATCGGACCGAGTTAGGTCCAACTCGACTCGATCCGAGTTCTACACTGTCTGACCCGAACTCGGTTCGATCCAGGACCGAGTCCGGGTCATTTGACTCGAACCGACCTGAACCCATGTTGGCCTGAACCGATCCGAGTCTGACTCGGTCAAGAAAATCGAGTCTGATCGGATTGGGCAAGGTTCGAATCGATCCATTTTCAATTTTTTAAAAATTTTCGTTGAAATAATTTCTAATTATCATCAAATATGCAGTTGGATGCCTAATTCCTAACACAAGATAACGAAATACAATTCATCATGAGGGACTAACAATTATGTCAATAAAAAGCATACCTGTTTGAATGGGTTTCTAAATACAACACTTCTCCCTTCTTAGAGCGGGTAGACGTGTAAAGTCTCCACACACTTCTGTTTAGCATGCTCTGATAATGTGTTGTTGTCACCATCTACCATCAAGCAAAAGAACAGCATCACGGCATTTGCCTGAATGGTCAAGTTATTGTGATCACATAATTGAACTAATACATGAACTGCTGAACACTGTAAATAAACACAAACAAGCGAAGTCAGCAAAAAAAAAAAGAAAAAGAGCATGTAATATTGTCTAGCAGACGAGAGAGAGACCACATGGAAGCCTACCTATCTTAGCTTAATCCTTATGTCCGTTGCTGAGGGGTGTCAGCACATAACAGAGAAGGTTCGGAGAATACTTTTTTGTACATCAGGGCCAGTCAAGTTAATTAAGGAGAAGAGTTTTATAACACCTCGGGTTTTCAAGGGTCATGTAGGAACTCGGCTCTCGAATTCCCAGGTGTCCTAATGGGCTTCGGATTTTAATCACATTTGGATGATCTCATAAACAATGGAGAGTTTAACAGGGCATGAAGCATAAGTAAGTCATAAAGCAGTATTAAGTGCTACTAAATATAAAATATATAAACCACAAATCTAAAATCATCTAAATAGGAAACTAGTCCCACCCATACATGACCCAAAGTGACTAGAGCCTTGGCCCATACCCTGCAATAGCCCGAACTCAGACTAAAAGGATCCACCAAAAGTTTGAAAGCAGGGAAGCTCCTTTACCTCATACATGCTCACCCCGCTCAGCTAGTCGAGCTCCGCCTCACCTGCATCTAATGACGTGTTTGGTTGGTATTTTAAAACACCGTCTTAGAGTGGGAGTGAGTAGCTAACTTAGTGGGTGTCATTAGCCATAAGTTACATCAAATAACAATTCCATGATGAATTTAATGAAAAGCATAAATTCACACATCTCTAACTAATTTTGTTAAATGCGTATGTTTAAATTATGGTATGATGCATGACCTCACCCACAACACTCCCTCGAGCGACTTTGTCTCATGGTCACGCATAACCAACACTCCCTCATTACGAGCTCAACTGCCAAGTCGTCAAATCCTAGCTAATGTGATATATGGATAATATTAGCTGAGTATTTAGTTAATTCCGTTTATCCAGCAGGTTGAAGAAACCGGTACACCCCAACAATATCAATGCTCTCATACATTTGCGAGGCTAGGACCCCTCAATGTACTAGGCCAAGATCCCGCGATTCTTAATCCCATCGGAGTCCCCACCCCCAATTGCAAGCACGTGGGGAGTGCTGGGAAGCGAGATTGCTCGATGTCACTACGGAGAGGCTCGTCACCCCAGCATAGGCCAACAGCCTAGACACAGTGTCTCATTCCACCATGTCTGGTTCTCGAGACAATGGATCAATTTTTAGCAGTTGTCGGTGGACTTCAATGGACGAGGAGTGTTTCAGGTTCCATATAGGCATAATTAGGCATGGTTAACAAACATAGTTGGTCAATAAGTGGACTAAACCGTCCAAGTTCAGGCGAGCACGTAACGGATGACATCGGGTGCAAGTAACCCACGTAGTCTGACTAATGTAGCCCATTCGTATCTACTCAAATCTGTCAGTTTAGTCACAGGATGGTCCTACCAATGGAAACCACCTTCGTCAATCTCGATTCCCTGACCGACCCAGAAAGTGGATTGTATTTAATAACACGTCTAGCAATTACGAGATCGTCTTCTAGTATAGGTGAAATCATGCGTACAATACATCGAGCATAAAATTTCAAGATATCAAAATAAATGCAACCACTCTTAATAGCATAAGTCAAACGTGTGTGCGTATGGTGCTGGATTACCTAAGAGACAAAGGACAACACACCACTCATAGTACAAGAATACAACAAGAAATAATACAATCATACATGTTATAGGAAAAATCATGTAAAAATCAAATATAAGATGATCATGCAACACCAATTTCATGCTCAAACATGTTGAAAACCAAACAAATAGTAATTTATCGTTGTATGGATATTGGCGGACCTAATACGTAGGTTTTTAGCTAGGTTTTTTCCTAAATCGCTCATGCACATCACTCTAGCATTCAAAATTATTAAATTTATCCTAAAATTGGTACTTGGCCACTTGGGGATAATGGTCCGCACCTTATGACGTTTCACCCCATTTCACGGAGTTCGTAAGGTTTGGGCGTTGGGAAAAGGCTATCAAGAACCTAAGTAAGCATACAAGCTTGTAAGAATTCGAAAGAATTAAATAAAAGATCTAAACCTACAAACATAACTCAATACTTACCTTCAATTGTCGCCGAATCGACACCAATGAAGAACAATGTTGTTATAGAGGAGATGAGAGGGTGAAGGTGCACAAACCCTCATGCTTCCAAGCTCTCTCTCTCTCTTTCTCCTCTTTCTCTTCTTTCTCTTTTTCATTTATCCCTTTTTCTCTTATTGAAATTCGTATGGGAGGAAGGAGTGTCCAAATGAAGCCCTTATATAGTACTAAATTTGGTGAAATGGCCCCAAGGGCTAGGTTTTTACTATACTAGCTCTATGAGAGGGTCTTTCTAACCTCTAGGGCCCATTACGGGATGTACATGTCAATATACACCGTAGAATAGTTAGCCCTAATGATGATTTATATATGGACATGATCGGCCCGCCATTTGGATGCGTCGATCGACATATATGATTAGAAGTTTATTTAATGGTCACCAATGTTTGATCGGAGCTGTGACTATACGGATATGGATAGGAAAATATCCTTACTTTACGTGTGAAGTTTGGTCGTAAACCGACGGTTCGAAATTCTCAATCACTTAAGTTTTAGCTTCTTCCTTTAGGGTATTTGCACTTATCATGCACTCGTCCTTCGGCTTAAATTGAGTGGTTCTGGAAACTACCTGGGTTCGACTCCAGCGATGGAAGTCGAGTCCAGTAAGATGGACATTATTCTATAGTTTTGGAATTAGTGATCCACTAACGAGCAGTATACAACATGTTCAGAAAATCAGGGCATTTCTGGAATGAATTAGGTATTAAGATTTCTCGTGGGCAATGATTTGGGTTTGAATTAATTATGTTCATAGGGTGACCTATTTATAACTAGTGAAAGTGGAGATTTTGTTATGATTACTCTAAACCGTCGGTTTTAGGCTAAAAGAGTGACGGGGTTGATTTGGTCCATGAGTCAAGTTCGGGCCTTATCTAACTTGGCTTCGAGTAGATCTTTTAATTTAGTTACGATTGTCTTAATTAATAAATGTTAGGTCGGTTAGATTTAGGCTCTGTGTGAACAAATCATGTGGCTAAATTCTGCGTTTAAGTGATCGAGCGGATTTGTTAGCTTTCTACGGTTGATTAATCGGACTTATGCAGTTCTTTACTAGTACTACCCGTGTATAAACTAACACTGAGTGCTAATGGTCAGTAAGTGATAATATAAGTTAATTACATTTAAAATTTTTTAAAGATTTTTGGAAATCCAAAACAGTGAAAATCTAGGACGTTACAAGTTTATAGATGTCATCGTCAGATTCCAGCAATGTCACTGGTGTCTCACCAGCTTCTGGAGACGTGGTTGACATGGCGAGGTTTATGATGGTGGCTGCTGCTTGTTCTCTTAAAGTCTAAGAAGATATGTAGTGAAGGAGGCTAAGAGGTGGACCTATCGCCCCTTCTCTAATCATCTACAAGCCATTTATGGGTAAGCTGAAGAGGTTTTGAAGAGTTTTAAGAGCCACATGCTTCACCTCTGCATCGCATTCAAGGATTAAATGAAGAGGTGGCTCCAGCACTCCATCGTTAAACAGAGTGGGCTTCTTCAATCCTTTATCAGCAATTGCGCCAAGTAAGATCAGAGCCAAGAAGGATGATTTGGGGATTTAGGATTCGGCGCGCCGGCGAGCATTCTTGGGGTGCTGGTAGGGTAGGGTAAGAACAGGCCGGGTAAAAGAGAGAGAGAGAGAGAGAGAGAGAGAGAGAGAGAGTATAAGTAAGGGTAAAATAGTAAATACATATTACTTAATACATCCGGATCAGATCGGATAGGTTTGAATCGGATCCAATCAGATCGGATACCGGATCGAGTTGGGTCGGAACAGGTCCTATCTGAATTCGACCCGAAAATATTTGTGATCTAGATGGGGCTACCCGATCCTGACCGTCAATTCTGTTTGAATCGGGTCGGATCGTGTCTGATCATGTCGGATCCACCAGATCGAATCTGAAATGCCCAGCTCTAATTACCAAACCTGCAGCTTCCCAATCTAGGCACGACTTTGGTGGATGAACGTGGGACCCACTGTGATTTATGGTCCTTAAATCTACGCGGTCCATCTGTTTCGAAAGCTCATTTTAGGACATGATCCAAAAAAAAGAAGCAGATATGAATCTTAGGTGTACCACACCAAAGGAAACAATGGTGATTGAATTCTAAGGCCACAAATACCTGAACGAAGGGACCACACAAATATCGATTGATACAAAACTTCTGTGGCCCATAAGAAATTATCTATGGTCAATCACCACAATTTCCCGTGATCCATATGAGATTTGGATCTGCTTCATGCCATTGGATCATGCCCTAAAATGAGTTGTAAAAATAGATTTAAGGTGTAGATGTAAAGCACGTACACAACAGAGGATCCACTGAATCTGTGCCCTTCCAAGCTATCATCATGTTAGTGAAAAGCTTTAACACACTGGCAGAGTGTGATGATTCATTTTCCTCCCGACTTAATTCCAACCATCCAAATTAGGGGAACCTATAAATGATTAATGGACCACAACCACTAATTCAAGTGGCCAAGTATTCAACATCTAATGAACGGTTACAACGAATTTCCATTGAATACCATGATCCATCTAGTTTTTGGATATAAACTATCTATATATGGGCAATGGACAACTGCTCAATATATGAACGGATTCTTATGGATCCCGTACTCTGCCAGCTTACCAAGTGAAGCATATGAAATTGTTCTATTGGCGGATATTTCAACATCTTATCATAAGATTTACCACTAAATCTTCTATATTTCAACATCATATCATCGGATTCATCACTCAACCATTCACTTTGCCCATTATGTACTATAAATAAAGGTACAGGATCTTGCATATTCAAGAATGTGTGAAGAGATTTTAAGTGGATTGGAGAGTATTTAAATAAAATAGTATGAAAAATTACAGAAAAATGGACAGTTAAGTCTCGAACCATCTATTTGATAGATTCCACTTTATATTGTTTATGATTTCCAAAATAGTATCATGGTTTGATGATGATGTAGAGCGGGTCGCGGACAATTTCATGGCTAAGGTGGATCAGAAAAGGCACGGTCGGCGACAGAAGTGATCCGGACCATCGGACCTTAGATCGGGCGTATCTCACAATCCGGAATGAGTTATCCGACGTAAAATATATGATTTTGGGGTAGAACGAGCTACTTTATCCAACCAACCCCGCTACGCCGGGTTGCGCAGCCCGGATTTGCGAAAAACCCCCTGATCGACGGTCGTTTCCTCGTTTTAATTTTGTTTTTACTATAAATAGTAAGTTTTAGTTTGAGTATAACTTTTCATCCGTTGGGCTTTAGGAGTTGTGTCCAACATGAAAAGTGCTTAGGATAATTAGGAGAACGGTTTGTTGAAGCCAAATAGGACACTTACTATTTTTGGCCGAAAACCTTGCGCACTAGTAGACATCGTGACCGTCTATAAATAGTAAGTTTACTATTTATAGTAAGTTGCGAATTCTAGGAGTTTTAGTTGTAGTATGAGTCTGATTTCTTTCATGTTGCTTGGTTCCCTTATTTAAAGGGGTGTAAACTCGTTTTTAATTATTCATCAATCAATTTTGAATTTATTAGAATTATTTCTATTTTCCTGCTTTCTTTCCTCGTGGATTCGAGAAGTCTCTGTGAGGAGTCCAGAGAAGCTCCGTGGATTCGGAGTAGTTATCCTTGAGGAAGACGGTGATCGACCTCATCACGTTCATCCCTGCGTCAATTTGGTATCAAAGCGAGGTTTTTCCTCGGGCCGATGGCAAACAACGAAGGTATGAATCAAAATCCTGTGGACGATGATCCAGGGATTCGTTATCTTTCGGAAAGAATGGAAGCTTTCCATCGGGAGAGTCAGTTGACCATGCAAGGGTTGCAGGCAACCCTCGACCGTCTTGCGGATGCGCTACTTCCGCCCCGAGCCCTAGGCGGTGCTCCACCACCTATGGTCGCGCCACCACCAGTGGTTGCTGTAAGACGTGACCCTGATTATCGCAGAGCACTACCAGTGGTAAATCGTAGGGCTACACCAGATGATTCTAGTTCCAGCGACGAGGACATTAATGAGGGTTTTGATCGACGACCAGTCCATGGAGGCGATCGTCTAGATCGTGCTGAAAGAGACTATCGAGGTAAGGCTGAACTTCCTAGTTTTAACGGTTTATTACGTATCGAAGATTTTCTTGATTGGCTAGCCGAAGTAGAGAGATATTTCGATTATATGGATGTGCCAGACCATAAAAGGGTGAAGTTGGTAGCGTTTAAATTGAAATCTGGTGCTTCTGCATGGTGGGAACAATTGCAACTCTCACGAGCCCGCCAAAACAAGGCGCCCATCGCATCATGGCCTCGGATGAGACGTCTTCTTCGTTCACGATTTCTCCCCAGAGATTATGAGCAGATATTATTCCAGCAATACCAGAATTGCCGACAAGGAAATCGAACTGTTGCAGATTACACTGAAGAATTCCAGCGGTTGGCTACACGAAACGATTTGTCAGAATCTGAGTCACAGAAAGTGGCAAGATTTATAGGTGGGTTGCGACCGGTAATTCAGGATCGAGTTCAGATGTACCCAGTCGGGACCGTAGATGAAGCAGTTCAATTGGCAGGAAGGGCAGAAACGCAGCTTGCAAGAGCTCCTGCTCGTCCCTATCCTTCAAATCGACCCCCTATGACAGGTCCCACACAGGATCCAGTGCTGGCTCGAGGAAAAGATCCGGTAGGAGAACGTCCTCAACCTCCTCCACCCGCGAACTGTGATACGGGGAGCGGACCATCCAGACCTCAACGGGCAGCACCCACAACAGCGGGCCCTAGTAGGATTCCGAATCCTTATGCTCGGCCAAGGCCGAACAATTGTTACCGCTGTGGCCAACCAGGCCACTTATCAAACACTTGTCCTCAACGTCCGGCAGCGTACTTGACTATAAACGAAGGGGGCACTGAAGATGAGGCCGTGGAAGAGGATCATGGCTTTGATGAATATGAACAAACCACTGAAGAAATAGCAGGTGGCGATGAAGTGACAGGCGAAGATCGTGGCGAATCTCTCGTTGTGAGGCGACTACTGTATACTCCACGAAAGGAATTACATCCACAGCGGCACAATATATTTCGTACTCGGTGCACTGTCAGCGGAAAGGTCTGTGATGTGATCATAGACAGTGGTAGCAGTGAGAATATCGTCTCAAGAGTGATGGTGGATAAGTTGCAGCTACCAACGACGAAACATCCTTCCCCGTACTCAATTGGCTGGATAAAAAAAGTGAACGAGACCAAGGTAACTGAACAATGCACTATCTCGTTTTCAATTGGTAAACATTATAAGGATCAGATACTTTATGACGTGGTTGACATGGAAGCCTGCCATATGCTACTCGGTCGACCCTGGCAGTCGGACCGTGATGCGACCCATCGGGGGCGAGACAATGTCTACATATTCGTCAAGGATAGTCGAAAAATAATCCTTGCCCCTATGGCACCAGAGAACCACCCTGAAGCCTCTAAAGTGGAGGGGAGTTCTCTCTTGACCATTCGAGATTTCATAGAGGAGTCCAAGGAAACCGGCGAGGTATATGCCGTAGTGGTGAAAGGCGAGAAGGAGGAACCCTCAAACATCCCTCCAAGCTTAAGACTATTACTAAACGAATTCAAAGAAGTCTGGCCTGAAGATTTACCTGATGGATTGCCCCCCATGAGAGACATCCAACATCACATAGACCTCGTTCCTGGGGCTAGTCTGCCCAATCGCCCTCATTATCGGATGAGTCCGAAGGAGTGTGAGATACTTCAGGGGCAAGTGGAGGAATTGATCCGTAAGGGTCTATTGAGAGAGAGCATGAGCCCATGTGCTGTACCAGCATTATTAACGCCAAAAAAAGATGGAAGCTGGCGCATGTGTGTCGACAGCCGAGCAATTAACAAAATTACTATTAAATATCGGTTTCCAATACCACGGTTGGACGACATGCTCGATATGTTAGAAGGGGCTAAAGTGTTCTCTAAACTCGATCTAAAGAGTGGGTACCATCAGATTCGTATTCGACCCGGCGATGAATGGAAAACGGCATTCAAGACAAAGGAAGGGTTATATGAGTGGCTAGTCATGCCTTTCGGCCTATCGAACGCACCAAGTACTTTTATGCGTTTGATGAATCAAGTTTTAAAACCGTTCACTGCCCGATTTGTGGTAGTATATTTTGATGACATATTGATATATAGCCAGGATGAGGCGGAGCATAAGAAACATCTCAGGCAGGTGCTGCAAGTCCTACAAGATAACAAGTTGTACCTCAACTTGAAAAAGTGTAGTTTTTTAACTAACAGCCTGTTGTTTTTAGGATTTGTTGTAACGTCCACAGGAATTCGGGTGGACGATGAAAAGGTACGAGCTATTAGGGAATGGCCGATCCCGACAAACATTCATGAGGTGAGGAGTTTTCACGGATTGACGACTTTCTATCTTCGATTTGTGCAAGATTTAAGCACCATAGTCGCGCCAATAACAGACTGCATGAAAAAAGGGCGTTCCAGTGGACCGATAAAGCTGATAAGAGCTTTCATGAGATCAAGCATCGTTTGTCTACAACACCGATCTTGGTGCTTCCTAATTTTGATAAATTATTTGAGGTGGAGTGTGACGCTTCATATGTCGGAATAGGAGGAGTATGATCACAGGAAGGCAGGCCGGTAGCCTTCTATAGCGAGAAGCTCAGTGAAGCCCGAAAGAAGTGGTCGACTTACGAGCTTGAGTTGTACGCAGTTGTTCAGGCGCTGCGACATTGGCGGCATTATCTGATTCAGAGGGAGTTTGTTCTGTACACCGACCATCAGGCATTAAATTTTATTAATAGTCAGACTAACGTGAATCGTGTGCATGCTAGATGGGTTGCGTTTTTACAGGAATTTACGTTTGTTCTGAAGCATAAGTCAGGTCAGCAGAATAAGGTGGCTGATGCACTTAGCCGTCGTGCGTCACTACTTGTTACGGTGAGCAATGAGGTGGTCGGCTGTGACTGTCTCAAGGAGCTATATGCCGAGGATGAAGACTTCAAAGATTCCTGGTTGAAGTGCCAAGAAGGTCACCTCAGTGACTTTCATATACAGGATGGTTTTCTCTTCAAAGGGAATCGATTGTGCATCCCCCAAAGTTCTCTAAGGGAGCAGATTATTCAGGAACTACATGGAGGTGGCCTCGGTGGACACCTTGGGCGAGACAAGACGCGAGCTCTTGTGGAAGAGCGGTATTACTGGCCGCAATTAGTACGTGATGTGGGAAGAGCCGTACAACGTTGTCATACCTGTCAGACCTCCAAGGGACAATCTCAGAATACGGGCCTATACACCCCGTTACCTGTGCCTGACGGTCCTTGGGAGGATTTATCAATGGACTTCGTACTTGGTCTTCCACGAACACAGCGCGGCATGGATTCGGTGTTCGTAGTGGTCGATCGTTTTTCCAAGATGACGCACTTTATCTCATGCAAGAAGACCCTTGATGCAACACATGTGGCGAATTTATTCTTCAGGGAGGTCGTACGGCTACACGGGGTCCCTAAGACCATTACTTCTGATCGTGACACGAAGTTCATTAGCCACTTTTGGCGGACTTTATGGACTCGATTCGATACACGACTTCAACTCAGCAGTGCTTACCACCCACAGACTGATGGGCAGACCGAAGTTGTGAATCGTACTTTGGAAAACCTCCTTCGATGTATTTCAGGAGAGAAACCGAAGCAGTGGGATTTGGCCTTGTCTCAAGCGGAGTTTGCATTCAACAACATGGTGAACCGCTCGACAGGGAAATCTCCATTCCAGGTTATTTACGGACGAGTACCTCGCCACACACTAGACTTGGTCCCTCTGCCCAAGCTCCCAGGCATGAGTATTGCAGCAGAACATATGGCAGACAGGATCATGGGTATTCATGCGGAGGTGCAGACTAAGCTACATGCCTCGAACGAAAAGTACAAGGAACAAGCGGACAAGCATCGTCGACAAAAGGTGTTCGAGGTGGGCGACCAGGTAATGGTCCATTTGCGAAAAGAAAGATTTTCGACCGGGATGTACAACAAGCTGAAGAATAAGAAGATTGGACCGGTACCGATCACCCGAAAGATCAATGACAATGCTTATGTTGTTGATCTTCCAGATGACATGGCAATCTCACGGACTTTCAACGTTGCGGACCTGACCGAGTATCATGAACCAGCGCAGGAGGAGAACTCGAGGACGAGTTCTTTTCAAGTGGAGGGGACTGATGTAGAGCGGGTCGCGGACAATTTCATGGCTAAGATGGATCAGAAAAGGCACGGTCGGCGACAGAAGTGATCCGGACCATCGGACCTTAGATCGGGCGTATCTCACAATCCGGAATGAGTTATCCGACGTAAAATATATGATTTTGGGGTAGAACGAGCTACTTTAGCCAACCAACCCTGCTATGCCGGGTTGCGCAGCCCGGATTTGCGAAAAACCCCCTGATCGACGGTCGTTTCCTCGTTTTAATTTTGTTTTTACTATAAATAGTAAGTTTTAGTTTGAGTATAACTTTTCATCCGTTGGGCTTTAGGAGTTGTGTCCAACATGAAAAGTGCTTAGGATAATTAGGAGAACGGTTTGTTGAAGCCAAATAGGACACTTACTATTTTTGGCCGAAAACCTTGCGCACTAGTAGACATCGTGACCGTCTATAAATAGTAAGTTTACTATTTATAGTAAGTTGCGAATTCTAGGAGTTTTAGTTGTAGTATGAGTCTGATTTCTTTCATGTTGCTTGGTTCCCTTATTTAAAGGGGTGTAAACTCGTTTTTAATTATTCATCAATCAATTTCGAATTTATTAGAATTATTTCTATTTTCCTGCTTTCTTTCCTCGTGGATTCGAGAAGTCTCTGTGAGGAGTCCAGAGAAGCTCCGTGGATTCGGAGTAGTTATCCTTGAGGAAGACGGTGATCGACCTCATCACGTTCATCCCTGCGTCAGATGAATTTAACCATGTGATCTATGGCTTGTAAAAAAATTGACAGTTAGATCAAATTGGCTTCGTTCATAGGTTTATGATCATCGGATTGGTGGGATGCTTGAGTCTTCATCAATGCTTTGGCACTGTCCATTGCCACAAGGGTTGTGTGCTTAGGTTTAACGTCGTCTACACTAGCATGAGACATACCATCCACACACGACCACATGTGATCAGCATATCACACAAGTGCAATATCTTAGTCGTTCATCAAGTGGGTCCCATTAATTATGTAGATGTCCTCAACAAAAGATAAAAGGCTTGTATATTCATCAAGTAGCCATTGATGTAAGAAATAAGTTGATCAGCTCACAAAACCTTTCCTCATCATTAGAGCTGAACATGAGTGGGTCCTTACTCTTGCTCAGGTGGTAGGCTCTCGGGAGTTTCAACACCCGGTCAAGGGTTCGAGTACCCATAGGTGGTGAAATTCCACTAGCATTGAGTGTGTGGGGTGTGTGTGCATGTAAAAAAATAAAAATAAAAATAAAAATAAAAAGCTTGGCCCAGCTTGGCTCAGCTAGCAGGCTATCCCAACTTGAACTTTACTTGGCTCGGTCCTTAAGATTGATTAGCCAGCTTGGCTTAGCTCAGTCAGCAACTTGAGTTGTGTTTCAGCCAAGCTTGAGCTCGATCTTTCAAGCCTACAAGGTAAGTTCGAGTTTAGCTTTTAGGATTATATATATATATTTTAAATATATAAATATTTATAAAATAGTTATATTAAGTGAACCCGATTTGAGTTAAATCAATTCGAATCAAGTCAAGTTCAAGTTAAGTTCTAAGTTGAGTCTAGTTAAGCTCGGTGTAGCACAGACTCGACTTGAAATTTTTTTGGAGCTTAAAGATCAATTCAACCCAGCTCAAACTCAATTTCACATCGAGTTTGAGTTAAGTAAGTTAGTCAAGCTAACTCAGTTTGTGTACAGCTCTACTCATCACATATACCACAAACAAGGAAGCCATTTGTATGGTAACCCAGTATGCTTTAGATTGAAGCATATCCAAAGCTCAAGTGGGCCAATGGTGTAAATTGAACGCCTACCATTGGACACTCAACTTCTCAATACCATGAGAATTTAAAATCAAGATGATATTTGTGTTTTCCCTCCATCCATCTCTGCATGACCTTATGAATCGGTTGGATGACAAATAAACACCAGGGAGGGCTAGAGATGTGATTATCTCCACTGTTTCTTGTGGCATGGTTCAAGTGAGATTTGGATAGGAAAATTGTATAAACGATGTGACACATACAACTTGAGCATACTGAGTTAATCAATACACATATTGACCCATGCCATTAGCATAGTGATATTTTCGTGCTCCAAGGAGACAGATGATCATCATAAGTTCATTTTATCTATTATTTTTAATTACAAGATCCCGATAGGATATGAATCTAAAACTTAAGTAGATCCAAAACTCATATGGACTATATCACTAAATATGGCACCTACCATTTGAAACTTTGTGGGGGTGACTTGAGTTTTGTAATAAGATATTTTTGCATGTAATTAATATTACCGGTAGTAACCCTATGAACAATCTGAGTGGTTTAAGCTAAATAAACATTTGAATGGCATATAAACATCATGGTTATTTTTAAGAAGAATTCAACAGTGGAGGTATCCATTTTCATTGTCCCAATCACTTAAGTTTTGAATCTTCTTAATTTACAGATTCCCATTCTATCATGGCCTTGCAAAACCGTTGGATGAAATGATTTTGTCATGGGGCATCTCCGTTGGCCCCATAGCTTCCATTAATAGTGAGCACATGAGTATCCCTATGTGATCAGACACATAGGTCATCCACTTCCCACGAGAATTTTGGCCACATGCATCCTGACATTGTATGTATGGTGGTGCTTTATTTTCAACCGTGATTGTATTTTAAAAGATGACCTAAATGGTTTTACTATGCAACTCAGAATACCATGTGTTGATGTAAAAATTTGTTCTACTTGTCTTAGACCTTTGAGTATCTGCACAGGAAGAAGACCAATGAAACCTTGGCTAGAGCAGGGTCAATGCCAAAGTCAGACTATAAATCTAGATCTTGTAGTATTGAGGGTTTTGGGTGAGAGATTCTGCGTACTTTTCACCATTAGAGATACTCATATTTATAGTAGATGAGAAGTGGTAGCATAAAAGAGATCTCACTATTTAGTAGGGACGTACCGTAGAGGGATTCGGATCCCGAACGTGTGGGGGAATCTTCTAAGATCCTTGGTGAATATCTCGGGATCCCGATCATGTCGCGGATATCATCCGAGATCTTTAGAGAAAATCTTGGACAGATCTTTCTTAGATAAAATCTTATTATTCAGAATCAGTAGAGATATGCAGTAGGAAGCCGAAGTGGTTTTGGCTGACTAGACCTAGAGATAGTATGCTGACGCAACTTGGGTGTAGTCTGCCGACTTTTCCTGGGAGTAATCTGCCGACCTGACCTGGGGATAGCCTGCCGACTTGACCTGGGTGTAGTATGTCAACCTGTCCTGGGGGTAGTATACCGACTTAACTTGGGGGTAATATACTGACCCGACTTGAGTGTAGTCTACTGACCTTTCCTGAGGGGTAGTCTGCCGACCTGACCTGGGTGTAGTATGTCAACCTATCCTGAGGGTAGTTTGCAAACCTGACCTAGGTGTAATCTGTCGACCTTACCTGAGAGTAGTATGCAGACCTAACATGGGTGTAGTCTGCTGACCTTTTCTAGGGGTAATCTGCCTATATGACTTGGGTATAGTTTGTCGATCTTTCATGGGAGTAGTATACCGACCTGACTTGAGTGTAGTCTGCTGGCTTTTCCTGGGGGTAGTCTGCTGACCTAACCAACATTCACATTTAGTAGGTGACCGACCTCTCTTCCTTAGCCATTGTGGAGCTTATTGGTCATGACTGGCTCTGACAGACCTCATGTCCTGCAAAAATATCTGAGTTGACCTCTTCTCTTTGATTAGTCCATTTTTATCCATAACAACATCAAAAAAATAATTATTGAATGGATTAAGAAGATTAATCGTTGATAACTGTTACTCAAGTCAAGATTCTATTCAATGAAGTAAGATTAAAGTACTCACAATGAGTCAGGCCTGGAATAGGTCTGAGTTTGAGTTTTGAATTGCTCTAGGCCACGCTGTTATGCCACTACTATTCAAATTTCTAATTTTCAAGTCCGATCTTGGCCGATTGACCCCTCTAAGGGCCCGTTTGGCCAGGTGAATTGGAAGAGATTGAATGGTATTAAGGTGGATGACATGAATTTTTAGGTAATAATGGTGCTTTCAGTGGATTGTCTTCAAATCTACGGGATTGCTATATCCCTGGATTGCTATATCCATACCGTTTGGCACACCGGCCAATCCGGGGATTAAACTTTCCCATCCCTTCCAATCCCACGAACCAAACACATCCTGGATAACTTCGAACGGATTAGGATGAATTGGATGGGATTTAAAGCTAATGATGGTGTTGTCGGTGGATTGTCTTGAGATCCATGGGATTGGGATCCATTCACTGACACTGGTTGGGTCGTGTGGCCATTCTCGGGATTAAACTTCCAATCCCTTCTAATCCAACCGGCCAAACGGGCCCTAAAGATTTTATATTGTACCTCTTGTTGACGTACGTCAATGGCAGGCATTCAATAACCACGGCTTTATGTGGTTATTTTAGATGCAGATTGCATCCCACCCACCTGTCTTTAATGAATGGGCAATTTTGTGAGTGGGTTCAGTGTGATGTATGTGTTTATTCATACGGTTACTTTCTTCCCAATCATTCAAAGGTATGCGCACAAAAATAAGGCAGACACACAAGCCAACCACGCTAAAGATTATTATTATTGCATTTAATGTAATTTGCTTTTAATGTTTTATGCATTCAATGCAAACGAATCTTATTATTTGGTGTGGTTCACTTCAGCGTTGAATCTGGCTCTATTTTTTTTCATATGCTTTGAAATGATACGAGAGAGGAGATGTACTGAATGGACAAACGGATACATATCGGTGTGTTCACCCAGAATTGCCCGTTCATGGCTAGAGGGATGGTACGCAATCCGTCGTACGTCCAATATTTGAGCTCTGAATCTATACCATTTTAAGGCTATGTTTTAAAACGATTTCGTAAAATATACGTACGGTGTGCAAATAACACATACAGGACCAACAGAAATTAGTGACGTAAACACACCAAGCCAAGTCCCTTCCGTTTCGAACTGGGGCTTAAAAGTCTCATCTTCAAATGCGATGACGTATAAAAAAGCATAAATCCAAAAGACGAAAAGCGCGGCGTCAATCCTGACACTCCGACTGTTCGGTGCTCCGAGTGCGCATTGAAATCGCGCTCCAGCATAAAAAAGAATAATGGCAAAACAGCTGATCAAGGGCCCTAATCTACCGTAGATGTGGGACAATCGGATCACCAGGATTTTTCATAAGCCATCAACGTAGTGGCATAAGCCTAACTATCGGTTAGGATCTTGCACAAGTATGCCACGCTGAGACATGCGATGTGGGAGATGAGCTGTAGAGAGGTATGCTTTCAAATACGCCATGCTCCTACAGAACACGATACAATTCCTCGAGCTTCGCCTTGGCCGTCCACCTGCTCGGATTTCCAACGTAAAGCGCCATTTGTATTCTGGTGGTTTTGCCTATACAGTGGGCCTCATCCATGAGCCGCACTGGCTACCAACCGGGTTTCTTTCACAAACATGAGAGCCAAGTGAGTAAAAATTCATAACATCCACCCGGTCCATCAGTCATGTTGCCTTGTTCTAACCGTTAAAACCAAAAATATAATCATTCGGGACTCAAGGTGGGCCACACCACAGGAATTATTTCGCTTGAAATGTCCATCATTAGTTTTGCGTAGGGCCAACCGTGCTGTATATATGCCATCCAATCCATCCTTTTGATGTGCCTTATCAGAATGAAATAATTACCAAAAAAACACATAATTCAAAATCTCTAGAAGACCATACTAGTGAATTTAGTGAATTTAAGTTATAATTTGATGGTGGCCCACCAGTATTGAGATCCATTAAGGAGTGTTGTTCGTGATGGGCGGTGTGGATTCTATTCAAGTTAAGTCTTTTCTCACGCTTTAGTCAAAGTAACCCTGCTGGGTACCCATTGCGATGTACAATCTTTTTGAAAACCACCAAGCTGACCTAACCCGAGCCATCCATAGAGAAGTCCACTTGATGACTGTCTCTATCCGGAGGACAAGTAACGTATGGACGCGAATTTCCAGTGTAAGAGTCCGTGCAACGAAAAGCTCTGTGGGCCCCACCGAAATTTACAGGTGAAATCTAGGCCGTCCATTTTCACATGTGGGAACGTGAGCCCAAAAAATAAGGCCACTGGAAAACTCAAGTGGGCTCAGCAATTTTCAGGGAACGCCTACCATCCGAAATTGCCAGAGGCCCACCGAAGATTGGATCAGGTTGGTATTTGTTTTTGGTTCCATTCATCCTGATGGGACTCACCATATGAATGGGTTGGATGGCAGATAAACATCTTTGTGGGCCCCAGGAAGGTATCAACGGTGGGTATCCCTACCTCCACCGTTCCCTATTGATCCTTGGATTAGCTTGATTTTTGCGGCAGCACAGATGATGAATGGAGTGGATGTCAGACGCATAATAGGTAACCGATTGGCTCTGTGGTCGGTGCTCTGTGGGCCTCACCACGATGTATGTGTTTCGTCCATTCCGTCCATCTATTTTTCTAGATCATTTTATTGTATGAGACAAAAAATGAAGTGTATACCAATCTCAAGTGGAACACATTAAAGGAAACAGTGTTGAATGAAAGTCAACCATTAAAAAACTTTTGAGGGCCATAAAAGTTTTGGATCAAGATGATGTTTGTTTTCCTCCTTCATCTGTGTCAGTATGACCTAATCAACGGATTGGATGTCAAATAAACCGTACAATGGGCCTTAGGAGTATTTTAGTGGTGGATATCCAATCACTATTGTTTTCATGTGGTGTGGTTCAACTGATATTTATATCCCTCTACTTTTTGGGATTAAGCTCTAAAATGATCTGTAAAAATAGATGGACGGCATGGATGAAACATATAATCATGGTGAGGCCCACAGAGCACCGACCATCAGCCATTGGCTGGTGGCGGAGGGATCCGTTTCCATAATGGTGGGCCCTACAGAGCTTTACGCGCGTGCTCTCCTCAGGAAATTCGAATCTGGAGAATGTAGACCGCCAGAAGCAGCGTATGGACCATCCGCAGTACACGATTTGACTAAAAGAAACCTCTCCCTGTCTTGTACATTTGGATTTGGGAAAACTTCCGGTGCTTGTCACCCACGTTAAAGACATCCGGACCGTTCATCGTTGGGAATGACCATGGATTGAGTTTACTGCAAAAATCAACTGGCGACGGACAGATTTTTACGATTACAAATGGAGGTCGGAAGAAGACCAACCGATGGTTAAAAATTCAACTGGAAAAGATCTTCCAATCGGCATCTTGGACCATCCAATTTATTATGTATTTAGACATATGACCCATCCGTGGTAGGGCCCAACAAACAGACCGTCCAGATCTCTCATGGGCGTCCAGAAGATTACTAATAACTGAGACATGAAAAGATGAGAAAAAGTTACCACTGTACACTCTTCTTTTGTATGTCCTTTTATTTTTTACGTCTGAGTATTTATGTTGTTGAAGTAAACTTTTAGATTATGAAAAAAGGTCCGAAGAAAAATTTTTTAATTTTAAAATAAGGTAGCTGAAAAAAGTAAAAATATTTTAATATTCATGGATTCATTTGTACGGATAAAGATTTACTTTAATAAGGTAGGTTTTTTTTCGGGTCAAATAAAAAACAATGGATGGTACGTCAGGTTTACGGTAAAAAATTAGCGAGAGATGACATGATAAGATCGGAGGAACCGGAATACGGTAGATTCAGACCTCCATAGGACACGTGGCAAGGTAATGCATCAATCTGATTCACCCATGTACCTGCATCGGGATGAATGGCTTAGCTTTCAGAAATGAAATTAAAAGACAATCTTACCCGTTATTTTTCTACGGTTTATCTCACTATGAATATGCCCGTTAACTTATCATGTTTTCCACCGTTAGTTTAATGGACACATATCAGATGGACCATGTTGTCTAGTAAGTGTAATTTTTGAGAAATCATCCATCCATGATAGGATCCTACATTTGAATGGACCAGATTTGTAAATCAGCTTATCACGTTTCCGTCAGAGAGGTGGGTTCCGTCAGAGAGATGGGTCTACCACCCACCTTTATCATCTCCCGATGGTAGAGAGTGCGTGGGCGACTTCAGAGTCAATGGGCGTGAACAGGGAATGGTTCTGTCCAGTTTCTTCTTAAAGGAGTCTCATAAATAATACTAAGAGGGCTATTCGCGCGAGTAGAAACTGAAGATGAAGTCCACGGCCCATGTCCCAACACCGCAGGCGTGTGAGAGATCTGGTTCATTCATCAGATACAGCACAATCTATAAATTCTAGTTTTAACAAGTTAGACCGGACCAACTATCAGAAAGGATATGCTTTTATGAGAAGAAATATGACCAACGGTCTATATATGAGGTAAAAATATGGCCAATATTATGAGTGGATATTATTGATTTTCGGGAGAAGGAATTATAAGGTGGACCCTAACTGATGTCGCGTTCAGATCACAGGTGCAGATGCCAAGTTCATACGTGTGCAGCGCATTGCCAGTTTAATAAGTAAAATGAGGAAATACGAAATGCGTGCGACGTGTGAACGTTGTTCCGTCTATAGATGAATGATGTGCATCGGGCCCCCGTTGTTAGACTTTTTGTACACCAAGCGGGTTAATTGTCGCCCGTGTAACACGTCAGTGAGTGTTGCCCTGACCGTGGGCTATCTCCATGCATGTGTTGTACATCCACGCCGTCCATCGGATTTTTTGGCTCATTTTATTGCATGGTCTTAAAAATGAAGCAGATCCAATTCTCATTTGGATCAAAGGGTAAGAATTGGATGATCACCATTAAGAACTTATTGAGGGTCACAAAAGTTTTGGATCAAGATGATGATTGTGTTTTCTCCTTATCCAGGTTCGTGTGACTTTATCAACAGGATGGATGGAAAATAATCAATACAGTTGGCCCTGGAAATTTTTAATGGTGGAAATTCAGTGACCACTCTTTCCTGTGGTGTGGTCCATTTAAGATATGTTATACTTAATTTTATACATGATTATATAAAATGAGATGGAAAAACTGATGGACGGGATGGATATACAAAAAAATATATAAAGGTAAGCCCCACGGTCAGGACAACACCTACTAACTCGTTCCCCTGTTAGCACCTAACCTGCTTCCTTTTGGAGAGGGGATCGAGGTGGCAAATTCCTGAGAAGAACTTCTTGCGCGCTTTCTCTTTTTTACATGATAGCATTTTTTTGAAAGAGAGTTATTGGTTGACTCGGGGAACTACATGATCGTCGTCCCTCAGACCTTAACCTAAGACAAGTGGGAACCATGGTTCATTGATCCCGAACGTTGATCTGACTGGCTTCATTATGGGAAGATGGAAGCATCTTGGCTCTTCATTGGGTGGCCGTTAAATGAATGGTTAAGGAACATTGTTGAAATGGTAGGTTACATGGTCCCATCATACATAGAGTAAAAATCTCCTTAGCCAGTCAATCATTGACCTTTTGTTGGTGAAAAATAAAAGTTTAAAGAAAACATTCAGCTTACGGCAACAAAGCTTTTATGATTATCTAAGAAGAAGACTTTTTAAAAAAAAAAATTTAAATGAAATGAAAATAAAAATTACCAATAATTTAAAGAAAAATATTTAAAATGAAATGAGATGAAGTTTTCATTGTAAGAGAAGGGATGTCAAAAACTATATTGTTCATTGTAATACATGTGTCTTATCCATGTAAAAAAAGAAGAAGAAGAGATTGTATCATGACTGAGGTGGACCACAACATAAAAGATGGTGGGACTTATATGCCTGCCATTAAAAACTTCTTGGGCTAGGCCATAGATATTTTGGATGAAATTAAATTTTGTATTATACCTGTATCTATATTGTATGATCTTACGGAGAGATTAGATGACTAATAAACATACCGTGTTTGAAGTGAATTATAATATAAAAAATAATGGTATTTGAACACCCAACAAATTTTTTTTCTAGGGGGCCATAGAAATGTTGGATGAAGTTAAACTTTGTCTTTTACCTTTATTTGCATTGTATGATTTTTTTATTTTTTTTTGGGTTAGCTTGTTAATACACACCCAGGTCAGTACACACACTCCATGTTAGCCACCCCCACTGGGGATCGATATGAAGACCTCAAGTGTTGAAACGTGGTATCTCCACTCAGTCTGTCAGTTGAGCTATACATCTAGGTGTTATTGTATGGTCTTATGAATAGGTTGGATAACAAATGTACATCATTGTGGGCCCTAGTAAGGATTTAACTTTTCATAGTAGATGTCATTACTAGTTCTGTTTTGTTTGGTGTAGCCCATTTGAGCTTCTTATCTATCACATTTTTGGGCTTGGGCCCTAAAATGAGCTCTTAAAATAGATGAGTGGCATAGATTAGAGGCACATATCATGATGGAACCCACTAATTATTCTCACGCAATTCCTGTATGAGCCAATACATTTTTCAAGAGGCAATTAAGACACAATTCATTTGATGAATCTTTCTCTTTCAAACAGTAGAGAAATGAAATTATTGATGTTTCATCACCATTTACACTAGAAATTGAAAAAACAAACACCCCCCTTAGCAAAATAACTTAGTATAATATGTTTATTTCCGATGATGCTAGTTTACCATCCACTTATGTCATAATTATGTTTTACCCTATAAGAGAAGAAAATAAAAAATTATTCACATTCAAAAGAAAATGCTCAAAAATTGAATATACAAATTTAGGAGATTTTGGTCATGTTTGTTTTATTATGGCTTCACTTGGAAAGGGTGGCTCTGGTTCTACTAGTGCCCTCTTGTTCCAAAAAAAGATGTCCACATGATGTATTCACAACATCTAACCCATCCATTGGATACATTGCCTCATGTTAACCCTATGCCTTATGAACCAACCCAAACAGAAAACCCATGATTTGGGGCCCATCATATTGTGTATACGGAATCCAGGCTATCTACATCCTTCATATGCCATTCTAGTTTAAATCCCCTAATAACTATATAAACAATATTATTGCTTGATCCGATTATTCCACACAGTGGAACCCACCTTTGGTTGATCAAGTCCTCACTATGAGGTTCCACGTGAAAGATCAGATGTTGATCAATCGAATCTCAGCGGACCCAACCCTTACAGTGGGGCTTGTGAGTACCACCGGTTAGTGTGGGGGCCACTTGATTAAACGAAGGTGGCTAACCCTATTCCTGCAATACACAAGTGGTCCAATGTGTGTAAATTACATGTATTATAGATTCATTTGTCCAAGTATTAAGGTTTCGAATTAGACAGATTTGTCCAAGTAAATATATTGATCAATCGACTTTGATCGATGGCCCATCGATCAAATTGAAAAAATAAGAAATTTTAGGTTCATGTCTCAGGACAATTTTTGTCCTTTTCAATCGATCAAACACCGATCCAAGATCGAATCAATAGTTGTCAAATTCAATCTAATTTGGACAGTTTTAAATAAAAATTTTAGGGATTTCCATACTTTGATGATCCAAAGTCCAAAATTAACATGTTGGATAGATCAAGTCAGTCATTGGTCCTTTCTTGATCAATTACAAGAGAGAGATCCATTGATCAATTGATCTGAACCACTCATGTTACCTGTTAATCAAAACTACAAGATTGAATAAAGGATATTTTATTAGTGTGGCCCACCAATTTATGGATCTTAATGTAGTTTGATCCCAACGATCATATGGACTGATTTGATCAGATTGAAACTCACACATCCAAAGATTCGGCACGATTAATAATACATATGATATCTAACATATTATTTAGATCAATGTGGCCCACCTAACAATCAGATTATCTAGTTATTTAGGGTCCTGGCATTTTCAACCCTAAAATTGGATGAATGGTGTGGATCTGGCCACACACATTTTGGTGGCCCATCCTGATCCTCTACATGTGATAACGACACTTGCGTATGAATTTGGGTTCTCATTTTTAAACGTTCCAAATCTCACAATATAATAAGTGTACAACTGATCTGGTCTGTTCATTATCTTGCTCAGATAATTAAAACCTTCAATTATCAAAATTAATAATCCCATCAATCAATTCCTAAATATATAAGTTAAATACCTATTACTAGATACAATAAGCAATTCTCTAAGTCGAAAGCATAAAACTATTTCTGCGGGGAATTGATGTTGGAGACTATTTCCCATATATAATTTTGAAAACCAAAAATAAAAGATAAAATATTACCCTTGGATAAAGCACATAAATAATATGTTGTTCTTAAAGCTCAGTTCTCCCACTCTCTTGTTGATTTGAGATCACTAATCGGACTCGACTAAGGTAGTTCACCTCTTTTGTAGACTTTTGGAGTACTCGAACTCAGTGATTCACGTATGAAATGTTAGAATTTGTATTTCTTTGTACACAACGGAGGATAGAAGAAAATAATAACGAAACGATCAGATTTATCGGGTTCAAGGCTTGACTTGAATAGTCAATTTCTCAAGACAGATTTGCTGCCCTTTTTCTGGAATTTCCAGCAAGTGCAAATGAAGGAAATCTGCAAATTGTCTTCAGGATACAATGAACTCTCAATCCGATTTTCAACACGAAAATTTGCACATTTAAGTGTTGAACAGATCTCTAGTTTAAACACTGATATGCCGTAAGACGTTCAGAAAAAATTCAGTAAGAGATTAGATCGAGAGTAATTGCTCAGAAGATGATATAATCTTAAGGATAAGAATTCCTTCATCTGGATTATAGCATCCAGGATTTATATCAATTGAAGGGTTATGGATTTCTTCCTGAAGAGGTGCTAAAGAGACTCTTCAAGAAATCCACACCCATTCACAGCAAATAATTGCCTTCCATGAAAGGACATGACCTTTTGTCCTATGGCAGTTATTTCTGTACCCATTCAGACAGAAGCAGTTATCCTACAGGAAAAACTGTATCCACATAAGCGACACATGGCATAGGTGCCACATGTACAATCATGTCATAATTACTCTTAATCAACAAAAGATAATAAATCATCAGGGTTCAATTCCATGACTCAAAAAATTTGAACCATGTGCCAAAAAGACTAAGTTCTTTTAGCTCCTTGCGACGATGCGAACGTGCTAAGTGCTAAGTGCGCCAAAAAGCGCCCAAGCAGCCCACGCCACGCGCGCGCGGACGGTGCTTCGCACCGTCCTCGAGGAGATTTGAACCCTGGTTGCATAAGCAAAAACCCCCCCTCTCTTACCGACAGGCTATTCATACTATTTATGGAAAGTTTTAAATAATTAATATATTTATTTACTTTGTAAAAATAACTTTATTTTTGAAATTTATTTCTATTTTTTTTTTATATATACAAAAAAAAAAAAAAACATAACATGAAATGCAAAGTGTGTCAACTAGCCTCACTACAACCATACTACCTACAACCACTCTCGAGCAGGCACATAAAACCTAAGTATCTCTCTCTCAATTTCCCAGCTAAGAATACTTCACATACAAGATTTTATAAACCAAAAGTTTTATACCACTTTATTCAATGTGGGACCAAGCAAAAACCCTTTAAAAAAAATCAAAACGTTTTCGAGGGAAAATAAATTTTTTTAAAAATATTTTCCTTTTTATATTTAAACTAAAATTTCAACAATTGTACCTTCCCACCTATTTGTGTATGATAGATGGATGACGAATTTAAGTTCATCACACATATCAACGATACATTACATAGAAAAGAGAGAGAGAGAGAGAGAGAGAGAGAGAGAGAAATGATGTACTAATTTGCAATGTGTTTTCCCAATCCTTTTTTCCCTCTCTCTATATATACATAGGGTGTGTTGAGTCGTAGAGTTAAAATAGGAGTGTTTCTTCTCTCTCTCTCTCTCTCTCTCTCTCTCTCTCTCTTTTTAATAAAAAATAAAAACTACAGCGTTACAATTACTTTGGCTTGGACCACACATTTCACAAGCTATCATGTAAAAATCACATTAATCAAATGATTCTAATCATTCCATCAATGACATATGGAATGGATGACCAAAATAAATAATTGTGAAAAGAGTAGGCCTAATCAACAATTTGAGCCATTTATCAATTAAGCCACCATGGATTGCTTGTGATTCTAAAGGATCAATTCCATCAGAGTACCCTTATCACCCCATGCATGACTTGAAAGATAGATTGGTGTACAAAAGAAGGCCAACTCATGAAAAGATGGGATCAACCAATTAGTATTTCATTTACAATGTAGCCCATGAGAAGTATGGAGAACCTAATAGGCAGTCTGGATTGATTCATTCGATTGCCCAAGCATATCAAAGCAGCTGCTAGATATGTGCTACATGCATAGATATGGATTGCTCCTTAATAAAACTAAATAAATGCACTTAAAGTAGTATTGTGGTTCTAGTACTTAAAATTAGAGAAATGATGGAGTGCTCTGATTATAAGAGAGTTTAGGGTGTTTTTAGAAACTGCTATCTACCTGGATACAAGTGCTTATGACATAGCTTCTCAAAAACATCAACAAAATATGGTAGGGCTGTATGGGCCAGGGGTGGACCACTAAACTTAGCCCAATGGCTGGACTTAAGCTTGAAAATTAGGCCCACTACATATGGGCCAGGGTAAATGATGAAACCCAGGCCTAACTTGTGAGTCTATCACCAAGGCAGGAGTATATATTGTGGACCCCTACTTTAGATGGTGAATAATATATTGATGACCTCATTTTTTCTATTTTTTTTTTCACGCATGCGCTCACACTTCACACACTCATGTACTTACATCACAATAGGATTTCACCGTAATGGGTACTCCAACTCATGATCTTATGTTGAAACTCTTGTGAGTCCATCACCCAGGCATGACTATGGACTCATATTAATGACCTCATTTAAGTCCATGCATACAGTGGGCTTATAGGCTAAGCCGGGCCAAGCTCTCAATCAGACAATCATTGGCCTGGCCCTAGCCTAGTAGGGAGAGGGTCGGGTTGAGGCTAAACTCTCTAGGGCAAGCCTCAGCCTCACCGTAGCTCGGCCCATTGCCAATCCTAGCAGCATATGCTAAATTTGGATTATTTTTATATATATAAAAAATGATCCAATGCCCTTAGCCAACCGGTATATGCTTAGTTAAGAAAGAAAAACCGATCCGTTGATCATTTCCTTATATTCAAAGCCAAAATAATAAATAGTTATCGTTGTTTTTAAAAACAAAGGTCTGGTCATCAATGGACCATCTTGGCCATTCCATTAGAAACAAAAGGAAGCATTTGGATGGATAGGATCACCCTATTAGCACGATTTTAGCATAATGGCTATGGAGCAAAAGGTCCAGATTGATTTAAATGCCGTTGGATAGGAGGAATTCACCATCACATCACCCCAAAATTAATAATGGTTAAAACACAGCCATACACTTAAGGGCATTCAAAATGGACAGTGAAAATAAAATGGTATAGAATTGGATCGGGACGCATCCAGACGGAGTGGGGCGATTCTTAAAACCACGATCGATCAGGCGGTTCACTGTAACCATAGATGGGCCCACTTAGGTCTCACATTAAAATTCAAATTGTGAGTACAAATCATTCTAATAATTCTCTTTAAACATCACTAAACATCCCTACAACACACAAAAACATGTAAATGGTCACCTCAACATGAGATCTGTGGCCAAAAAGCTATAGCTGACAGTATCCCTACTCTTCCCCTTGACAAAGGTATACTTCCTCAACAGACCCTCTCTCAGGAACCCAGCCTTCTCCAATACCCTTTGTGAGGCCTCATTCTCTGCAATAACAAGCCCTTGCACCCTCTCCAAATCTGGTAACTCACTAAATATAGATGAAATCACCATCTTGACCGCTAGTGTAGCTATCCCTTGTCCCCAGTATGTGGGGCCCAGGGCATACCCAATCTCCCCTGGATGTGCATCGTTTCCAGTCCCTGTAAGGACGTGGATGGACCCGATCGAACGGTTGTCTATGCATATGGCTCTATACCATGGATGGGAAACTGTGACTTCTTTGAGGAAGTTGAGTGCATTGTCTCTGGAAGTGTAAGTGTCCCACCTGCAAAACTGGGTCACACGATCGTCGCCGGCCCATACCAAGAAATCATCGACATCCGAAAGATCGAACGGCCGGAGAGAGATCTGGGGCGTCGCCTTTTTTACTTGTGGAGGAGTTTTCTCCATTTCTTCCACTTTATCAAATGTACACTTGAGGCAGTGGGCCTTTATATAATAGGAGTCGTGCAGAAACTGCTACGTGGATAATGTTATCTGGGAACGGATTGGCTACTCCACCTGATGTATGTGTTTCATCCATTCCGTTCATCCATTTTTACAGATCATTTTAGGGCTTAATCCCAAAAAATGAGTGGGATATAAATCTAATGTGGATCACACCATGGGAAAACAATAGTGATTGGATATCTACCATTAAAATCTTCCTAAGGCCCATTGTACTGTTTATTTGACATCCAATATGTTGATTAGGTCATACAGGACCAGATGAACGGAAAAAACAAATATCAGCTTGATCTAAAACTTTTATGGCCCTCAAAAGGTTTTTAATGGTCGAAACTTATTCAACACTGTTTCATTTTATGTGGTCCATTTGAGATTTAGATATAACTAAGTTTTGGTCTCATGCCATAAAATGATCTGAAAATATAAATGGACGGCATGGATGAAACATATACATCATGATGGTGCCTACGGAGAACCCACCATCAGCCATCGGCGAGTGGCAGGGAGAGTAGCCAATCCGTTTCCTGTTCTCGGCAGAGAATCCAGAGAAATTGACAACCGTAAACGCCACCTTTTACCCGGCGTCTTTTCAAAACGCTCCCAAACTTTCCTTCTTAAAAAGTAGACCATTATGTACGGATGTACTATTTGCTGGCGAAAGTATCTTTTCATTCAAATACCTCTGACTACGGTTATGATCCGTAGTAATAGGTTGCAAATGCAAGGATACTTTCGTCTGCACATAGTGTGTCGGTCTGTACTGAATAGTTTACTTTGTAAAAGTAAAATTTGGAAGCAAGTTGAAAAGAAGCTTAGTAAAAGGTGTCATTTACAGCGGTCAATTTCTCTTCTCGAGAATCTAACTGAGAAATGATCACCGGCTCACGGTGTATGGAAACATTTTCATGCACCTAGTTTCATTTGGGAAGGTTAGAATCTACATCACCTATCAAAACCGTTCATTATATCCAGTCTACTCTTCTTTAGCCATTTGTAAAAACGTATATCATTTGGATGATTTAAACATCAATGGGACCTAAATATACATAATCTTGTCCATTCATTGCACATGAATGGATAGATGGTTTGGATCGTCAGTTCAGAAATGAAATTTATATAAAAGCTTAAGAAGAATGGAATGGACCAAATGGATGGTGAAGATATGAGTACGAAAGAGTCCAATTACAACTAGGTGCATGGGAAGGTTGCTGTACACCAGCTATATCATTCCTCCAATCCTCCTGAAGTAATTTACGACTGTACGACCCATTTATGGCCCATTTAGGAGACTAAGCCCACCTCATTTTCCCTTGCGAGAATATGCCCTAGCTGTACGGACGCCTTTCCAAAGGTTGAAAATGCCCTCAGTATAAACGAGGGTTTTACTGCGGCTGCCAGCTGCGTCTCTACCGAAAAAATCTTAGCTTTTTTAATTTTTTCTTTCTATAATCGTTTATTCTATCGTAGATTACTAATTTCTGATCACTTCTCCTCCCTATGACTGTCCACTGAAGCAGTAAAACCCTTCTTTTACCGCTTTTTTTTTTTTCTTTATCTAGTTGAGAATACACATCTCACAGACGTCTTTTTCGACTTTTTTGAACCCAAGATAGAACAAAATATGGTCCCCCAACTAAGAAGCCTCGAATGACAGGTATATTGAAATCCCTGCTTTCGTTTTTTCGACTCTACCGTATATTTTACTATATATGCGCATCATCCACAATTCATTTTCAATTTTTAAAAATATTAAGCTTTGTTTGGGTGGACCCCACTGTATATTATAGTATATACGCACACGTCCCCAATCCAATTTCATTTTTAAAAAAATGCTTAATGGTATGGCATGTCTTGATAAATGAACGAAATCAGGACTCAAATGGCCCACATTGAGAGTTGTTTAAACAAAGAATGAAATTAGATATGAAACTAAATGAAAAGCATGAAAGTGACTGAGCACCAACTGAGTTAACAAACCGAGGACCCACTGAGTTATTCAATTCGCTTCAAACCATGATCATTCTCATGCATTTTACGGTCATCCCAAACAATTCCGTGTTGATTCATGGTCATTTCGAGGTATTTCGCGGTCAATTCCCTTCACTTCACGGTCATTTGCATGCATTTCGCGGTCAATTCGCTTCAAATCATGATCATTCCCATGCATTTCACGGTCATCCCAAACAATTCCGTGTTGATTCACGATCATTTTAAGGCATTTCGCGGTCAATTCCCCTCACTTCACAGTCAGTTACATGTATTTCGCAGTCAATTCGCTTCAAACCATGATCATTCCCATGCATTTCACGATCATCTCAAACAATTCTGTATTGATTCACGGTCATTTCGAGGCATTTCACAGTCAATTTCCTTCACTTCACGGTCAATTGCATGCATTTTGCGGTCAATTTACTTCAAACCATGATCATTCCTATGCATTTCACGGTCATCCTAAACAATTCCGTATTGATTTACGGTCATTTCGAGGCATTTCGCGGTCAATCCCCTTCACTTCCCGGTCATTTGCATGCATTTCGCGGTCAATTCGCTTCAAACCATGATCATTCTCATGCATTTCACGGACATCCCAAACAATTCCGTGTTGATTCATAGTCATTTCAAGGCATTTCGCAGTCAATTCCCTTCACTTCACGGTCAGTTAAATACATTTCACGATCAATTCGCTTCAAACTATGATCATTCTCATGCATTTCACGGTCATCCCAAACAATTCCGTGTTGGTTCACAGTCATTTCGAGGCATTTCGGGGTCAATTCCCTTCACTTCACAGTCATTTGCATGCATTTCACAGTACAGCTTCTAAGTGGTGATGAAACTCAGCCAAGTCATCTTGACTTTGCCACATTTTGTATTTGCACGGTACAGCTTCTAAGTGGCGATCAAGTTTACAATTTTTTCAGTAAAGATGAGATATCATTAGGACATTCTCATCAGCAAACTATATGTAACCTGTGGGACCTAGGATTCATTGATTCAAACTGTTGATCTTATTGTCCCCACCATAGATGAGGGATGGTTCTAAACATTTCAAAACATCTGATGTACGGCGTTTTAAACATTGTAAACATTGCTGTTAGCAACACACAATATTTAGCCACTTAAAGAGGCGCAGAACCAAAGGCAATCTTCTGTTATTTTAAGGAAGATATTAGCAATTGATTTGGTAGAACAGAAAATAAAGGAATCTATCTTACTCAGAATTGGGAAAAAAGAGTAGTCTTTTATCGCGACTCAAGACCACCGGGGTTCACCTATTGCACCCCACACGTAACACGGTCCGATGGCAGGAAATGTCCGTGCTCTGGATGCTACCCACAGTAATAAAATAATAATAATAATAATCAGGTGGCAAACAGGTGTGTGACCATCAATATGTTTTGCTGAAAATCTTCTGAATGGGATCATAATCAAACTCTACAAGATATCCTCCCATTATCGAATCATAGGTTGTTCAAAACAGTGATACAAACCCAAATGTATGACAATCTTTGCATGTGGGGCTCCTGTGGTAAACATGCTGATGAACAGGCGCGAGTCTGTCATGGGTAGAACAAACTCCAAAAATTATACTTGCGTTTGCCCAAGCTCCTTACCTAAGAGAAGAGAATAGAAAAAAACTAGGTAGTTGATGAGGCTTATAAGTCAGCATGGAAAATGAATAAAGAGGAACTGCTGCATATTGTACCCAGCATCATCACGACAAAATGATGGGGCCACAGTTTCATTGGCATAACTGAATGTGGAAAGATAGGGCTGTAATTGTTGCAAGTAATATTAATTGAGACCCAAAACCAGGATTAAACTGATATTTAAAATCTAATTGATTTTATTTGTGAATGGATTGTAAGCGTCGATCACTTCTATCATAAATTGAGTTGCTAAATAATCAGATTCTGAACTAAACATTATTTACCCAAGTATTTATTGGAATCTATGCTTTGAAAAGAAGAGAATTGTTTATGCGTGTGAGAGAGACAGAGAGAGATGGAATAGTATTAGGGACTCCGGTATCATGATTCTGTGGCAGTGGAGTCATCCATCGGATTCCAGTATCTGTTGTAAAACCACAGGTAATCAGCAGAAACTGCATATCCGTCTTGATTGCGGTGCCAACTATAGTATGCATGGGTACGATTCTTAATATCAAAAATAGCATGACCGAAGCTGGCCTCCCTGAAAGCTGAATACTTCGGCTGTGGCTCTGTCATGCTGCACAATTAAAGGAACTCTACGTTAGAAGCCCTTATGATAAAGGCCCATTTGACAATCCTAACCCATCAGCAAATGCCAGAAATGCCGTGGCACAAAAAACAAGCCAGTCCAATCATCGAGAGTTGGCCAAATTAATTTGTCCGTCCATTTGGAATGCCTGATGATTTGACCAGCATGATTTTTGGTATGGGTCATCTGCATGTTGGTGCCCACCTGATGGGTTGCAAATCAAACACGAGTGCACATGTGGCACATTGGGGCATGTGTCTGGTGCGGATGGGAAGGAACCCACATGCATATGGGCTTATAAAAACTACAGCTTCAGAATGCAAGTATAAAAGATGGCCTTTCAAGGAAATCAGCTCTCTATGCAAAACTTACTTGGTAGCCAACCCGTTAAGATTTCCTCCGTCGCCAATGGTGATGTATACAGGAGCAGATGGGTCATTTATTGGAGAGCACACCCCATTCACTATGTTGTATGCAATGTTGGATACACGTTCCTGCAAGATGAAAGCTTCCTGGTGTTAAATAACTTATTCTGAAGCCACCGCCTGATAAATTCTTGAAAGAGAAGGTTAGTTTCCCTCCGTAATCAAATTCGAAAAATTTAATGATTATAAGTAATAAGCTTATACATGTTAAAAAATTTCCCCACCCATATCAAACGTTGGATTTGCACCGCAATGGGTAAGAATTTCTAAATTCTACAGGGAGTACTCCAGTGGTACTGCTACCACTGAAAGCTACAGTTGTACTGGGTAGATGTGGGGCCCACATGATGCATGCATAAAATCCAACCTGTCCATCATATTGCTTCAGTCACGTGTTGCCCCCAGGGCCCAAGAATCAGGCTAATCCCCGAATCATTTGGGCAAAACCACATGGAACAAGTTGGAATAGGGAACATCCACCCTTGATTTGCAGGGAGCGCCTGCCATATCATACAAATGAAACCCAGGACATTCAATCTGATCTGAATGAAAGTGTAAGCTATTTCAACATTCAAGTGGGACCCTGTTTAAATCAAGGATGGACATCCCTTCTCACATAGTTCCCTGTTAGTGGCCTACTTGAGCATCAGATCATGCAGATTTTTGGCACCTGGAGTTAATATGAAGTGGCGCATTTGATGGCTAGGTTGAATGGCCTTAATACATCACGTAAGACCCACATCCATCCATGCCACTGTAAGGCACTTGTACTGCTCGAGCACCCCAACTTCTGGGGTAACTCTTAGAAAATGGGATGCCTTATCCATCTCTGCATCGAAAACACCCGATTGGGGGTCTGAGAATCAGAGTACATCGATGTGTCCTGAATGCAGATTTTGCATTCAGTATCAAAGTATGGGAACCCCAACAACGTTGTCATGGACAGACAGGCCACATATTTTGAAATATTTGGTGTAGAGGTGGGAAATAAATCTGAGCCAACACTCCTGAACCTAGGTATCATTTACTTGCAAGAAGAAAAAAAATTGTGTTTGTGTGTGTGTGTGTGGGTGGGGGAACTCATCAATAATCAATCAGAACAAGGAACAACATGTTCAAAGGATAAGTGTAACTGAAATGAGGATGTTGAGATGAATAAACAGCGAGACAAGGATGGAACTAAAAATGAATGCATTTGAGGGAATTTAGGAGTAGTACCTATAGGTAATAAGATGAGGAAAAGTAGGCTTAGATGGTTCGGTGATGTGCAATGGAAACAAAGAACTGCACAGGTTAGAAGCGAGTTGGTACAGGATGACAGCTCTAAAAGGGAAAGGGGAAGGCCCAAAATGACGTGGGTGAAGGTATTAGGAGAACTAGAGAAGTCTTGATGACCTATGGTCTAACTAAAGTTATGGCCCTTGATAGTGGAATGGCGGAAAAGGATTCATATAGCCAATCAAAATTAGTCGGGATAAGGAAATGAATTTGATGATGAGTAATAAATCAGAACAGCATCGTGTCTGTTAAGAACCAACAAAAGATTCTCATTACAGTGCATTCAAGAGCATTGGGAGATGAGTATAGAGCATGCTGTATAGCTGCACGTGTAAAACAAAGGGGGATTCTGCAAGGAACAGTCATAACTAGGAAGGTTCCCAACAGGTCTATGAAAAATCCAAAGACTTGACAGATTATTTTTTTTTTCTCTCAGCCTTCAAATTGAAAATTAGGGTACCGGACCCTATCAGAATTTAAGCCTAAAGGTATGATTTTGTAATTAATAGTGAATAGCATATAGACCATTATTTCTGTTTGTAATCTTTTGGTGAGCTTGCACTGTACCATGTTGGTGCAACCAAGAATTTCCACTCTCTTCTTGTGTTCTTGGTTTTTGTATCAAGCGTGTCAATATACTTGTGAGTTCAAGCCACAATACAGCACTCTCATATGGCATACCTCAAAAATGGACAAGTTTTGGTTATAGTGCATCACTGTAGCTACACAAATGGATGCACAATGCTGTATACATGTACAGGTAGGTAGCTTGCTGGAAAATGATCATATATTCCTATCTTTTGGGTCAATCCAGATTGCAAATATGTTGAGAGGATGGAATTGTACATGACTTGCAAGCCGCAGGAAACACTGGTGCTGCCCTGCCAGTTAACATTTCCATCCACCCATGGATAATTACAACTTTACTATTTATAGCTTTTCAGGTTCTACTGCTTTCTGGCCCCTAGAGCTGACAATTGAAAGACGAGTACACTTTGAAACACATATAGCACCTATACTAAGCAACCCAGATATTGGGATGTTGAATTTTATGAATCCCTTGGAAATTCAAATAGTCCAAAGGAAAACTACCTGCAACTGTCAAATACCATCTTACTCTAAAGAAATAGTTGGATAAAATAGAATGGCAACAAGGAGAAGGGAAGGGAACATACAGATCGTTCATATGCATGGACATGACCAGCAAATACAACGTCTACTTTGTACTTCACGAACCATGGCTCGTACATTACTCTCATGGTTTCGCCTTCCATGTAATGGAAGTTGTAGCTGTTATACCATGGTGAATGCATAAGAACAATCAGCCATGGTGTCTCATTCCTGTTCACTTTGGGAAACTCCGCATCAAGCCATCTGTACTGAGGGGTGTATTTACCTACAGATGAAAGGTTAATAGGAGACATTACGAAATATCTCCACACAGCTAATCTCTTAGACCATAAAGATGCTATGCTGAAAGGAAAAATGCTTCATGTAAAATGATAAAATGAGATTATCAAAATGTTTGACCAAGCTCTAGTTATTTAGGAAGGCAACGTTGTTCAACTTATTAGACGAACGAAATATCAATTTAAATGACTTCGGTCGGCAGTTTGGTAATTGAAGTGTGCACATTGGTGGGTATTCACAATACAAAGGACCCGATTCAATAACTTAGAAAAACAACCAGTTGGAACAAAAAGAATCATATGAAATGCCGAGACATGCTAAACAATCACGACACCATTTTATAAGTAATATCACATAAGAAACCCATACTTCCATGCAAGATTAGACAAAATAAAAAAGAAAAAGAAAAGGAAAAAAGAAAAAGGACATGTTTGGATAAATATTGAAGTGAATGGCAAATATCAATATCGATCCAATGAAGGGGAGATAACCAATTGGATAAACTATTGAATTGAATTGCAATTACCAAAACTGTAGTATCCTTCATTGGCATTCGTATTGAGGGTTCAGCCATTCAGGCTCCAAATTGCGATTGCATTCTCTTTCAAATTTGACTTAAGAGGACACATGATAGCAATTTGAGGGATACAGGTACATTCTATTCATTTCATAAGTATGGTTGAGGGAACAAGAGCTTGATCATCATCATCATCATCTATGCCTCATTCTAACTAATTGGTGTCAGAAACATAAATCCTAACTAATTGGTCATCATCATCATCATCATCTTGAGGGAACGAGAGCTTGATCATCATCATCATCATCTATGCCTTATCCTAACTAATTAGTGTCAGAAACATGAATCCTGTTCTCTCATTCCACTCTATCATGGACCGTATCCTTAGTTAAACCATAGGTCATCCAGTCTTTTCTTACTGCCTCCACCCACATCCTTTTGGGCCTTCGCTTTGCCCTTTTAGATTGCAATTCTTGGCCTCCATTGTATATAGCCAAACCATCCAAGTCCACTTTCCCTCATCTTATTACCTTTTGGTACTACTCTCCCTCAAATGCATTCATTTCTAATTCTATCCTTCCTCATCTTGCCACTCATCCATCTCAACATCATCAGATCAGCTACACTCATCCTATGAACATGTTGTTAGTTGTTACTTAACTGCTTGACATTCTATCCCATAAAGCATGGCTGGTCTTATATATATCCTATAAAACTCACCCTTCAGTTTGATTTGTATGCAAGAATCACATAAAACTCCAAAGGCACCCAAAAGAACAAAAGAAACAGGATTGTGTAGTGCAGTACCCAAAATAGATTGGCTTAGCAGGGTCACTCCAATTCAATTCATATAATGTGAGAAGTACATGCACATGGAACCTATTTTTTTCCCTCCTTTTACCAACCATATTCTCCCATAATACAACCAAAGCAGGATAAATAATTTTCTGTACAATTCAGAGGTTCCACTCCATAAAGATATCTGTCAAAATTCAGTTAAGATTCATCATTAATTTGTTTCAGACGATAATAGCAATGAACTGCATATCTTACCATAAGCTGAATATGAAGACAAGACAATGATATATGCTGAAGCTCGCTTGATGGAGTACCAAAATGGACTGGTACTCTTGGATGCTCTATAAGGTACATGATATCGGTGCCTATATGGCTTAAAAGGCACACTTTCACCCTGCAAGAAAATTAATTACCATCATTCATCAGTTTTTTTTTTTTTTTAATGCAAGACCCATTCATCAGTTGACTAAAAGCTTCCAAATGCCATTGAAACTTTTAAAAGAAAACTTTGACCACATTTTAGCAAGTTCAAGTATTTGATGCATCTGGGCCATCCATCCATCATGCATACACACATAGGGCCAAAATTGGTCCCATACCCATATTGAGTCATTGACTGAAGAACCTGGACCCCATCAAGCTCTTATTGGATATCGGCCCAAAAGTTATCATCAGATGGCCAGAAATGCAATCCAATGGGTCCTATATGAAATCCAACTAGTTTGTGGGACCCATTCATATATAGGTACAGTCTGCAAGTAGGTCTATACATATGGGCAGTGAATGCAGCCGGTACATACAGAATCCTTGTCATAGCTATTTTCCAATTAATTTGTGCAGCAAGTTAAGTCCTGAGTTTAGTAGCTTACGGTAGTTGTTACGAAATTAGCAACAGTCCTAGTAGGAGTTGTTTCTCTTTGGTTCTAGAAAGAACAGCCATGTGTTCATAGCCCATAGATAAACAGGCCATACAGTTATAAAAGACATTGATGTATTGATTTGTCCTAGTAGGCGTTGTCTCTCTTTGGTTCTAGAGAGAATAGCCATGAGCAAACAGCATATGTAGATACACAGGCCATACAGTTGTAAGAAGCATAAAAATTTTGATTAAATTAAAAGCTTTTCTTTGAGGTTCTCTTTAAGCTTGCATGTGGAAGAGTGATATTTCTATCTTTCTAGTAGTTTGCTACCAGAAGGCTGTTGTAAAGACATCCACAGGCCTTTTTGAGCTCTATATTTCAATTGTGGTGTTTGAAAGAAGATTTTTTTAAGCTACAAACCTAGTACACATTTTAAGATTTGAGTATCTTTTAATTTTCAGGCTCTATTTTCGTTCCCTACTGCATCAGTACATCTATGTGATGCTAATGGAATTTTGAATTCTTGGTGGATATGCCATATTAGCTTCTATTTCAAATTCTCCAAGGATGATTACGTGGATTCTAGTCCACCTTCAATATTTTCACTAGAATGATTAAAAAATGGCCTGGTGACTTATTAGTGCTGCACTAAACTTGGGTTTTGCTTATTTATTTATAAAGCTCTATGATCTATTTGTTGGGCCCACCATAGGTTGCTTATGATTCTAAAGAATCATTTTTGTAAGGCCATCACAACCAATCCATACATGGTCAAAAAAAGGACAGTTACTAAAGTAAGGAAGAATAAAGGATGGGTTGTGGATCATCAAAACAGTGTGATTTTTTGCTTAGTAGCCAATAAAAAGTGTTCAGACTCAATAGGCAGTTCGGATTGATCAATCTGACTGTTCAGGTGACCTAATGCAACTAGGAACACTATAACTTGTGCTCTGACAGCACTGGATTATTTCTCAAAAAAATTGAAAGACAGAGAAAGAGGTCAAAGCCTAAAAAATTACAGATCAGACCAATAAAGAAAAAAAAAAAAACACAATGTTATAAAATGATTTCAATTTTCACAAAATATCCATGATATTTTTAAGAGATTTAGATAGACACCTGAGTTTTCAGGTCGTTCATCTACCTTGTTTGAATTTGTGAATACAGCCACTTCAAAAAAAGGACTTAAAAGAATAAAAAGTTCTTTTTTCTTTTTCTTTTCTTTTTTTTTTGTTGGTGTGTCAACTACTATAGCGAGCATATTCTCCCACAGACGTTCTATCAGACATGAACTATAGGACAAACCCAAGCAAAGTAATAGTAATGAAAGACAAAATGGTCAAAAAATAATAACTGAACTCATCATTTGGAATATAACAAACTGAAACCAAAATAGCTGGGATGTATAAGAGAAGTAATTACAAGCTCAGGAGCAAAGTGAATCTCATGATTTCCGGCAGTCCATATCCAGGGCTGATATGCAACACTTCTCTCGACAAACCTGCCCCATGTATCCCACCTGACGTTGTCATGAAACGGGTAAGTGTCTGCATAACAAAGGTCACCGACAAACAACACGGTCCGTCCATTCGGGTTTGCCTCGTAATGAGTTAATGTCTTATTTGAATCATAACTCTGACCAAGATCCCCTGCAAACAAAAGTAATAAGGTGAAAATCCATATGAAACAAAGCAACATCTAGTGATGAACCACGCACATGTGCACATGTTTATATGTATAGAGATAATCAGCAATCGGGCCTCGAAATAGTTTTGTCATGTACATTGAGGATTATGTGATGAAACATATAACGAGCTTTGCTAAGTGCACACACGGGTGCAATCAACTCATGAACATGCCATAGATGTACCAGCATGGCATGATAGGTCCTAGATCTAATCCATCCATCAGAAATGAACCACTATATTGATGCCCTAGCAAAAGAATCATGTTGATCCACTCGTTATGCAGGCCATATTTTGCACAACAAATGTACGTGAGCTTTATTGCACACACATGTGCGCTTGGCTGAAGTTTTCTAATCCATCCACCTGTTTCCAATATTGGGGGCCCACGTGCTGAATGGACTAGATCTATTTTTCAGGAAAACATGCAGAGGGTTGGACAAGCCTGATGGATGGATTGGATCTCACACCTATGTGCCATGTTAGCACGTGTGTCATGTACGTGAGCTTTATTGCACACACATGTGCGCTTGGCAAAGCTCAACATATAACATTAAGTTTAAAACGTTTCGTAAGATTTTTGGAACAAAAGGAGAAATTCATTTAGTATTTCCATATTACTAAACTGAGCTGAACATCATTGATGGGTAAGAATCCGGAAAGAAAAATACCAAGCTAAACCTTCCATTGATACCATAATGGTTTAAAGCAACTTTCAGTGATGAACCACACACACACACACACACACACATCTACAAAGACACAAAGGACCACCAAAAGATGGCGGCTGGCAGGGTTTTGGCATGTGCATCATAAAACAGCAAGACATCAGTCCCACCATCCTGCCTCGCAGTCAGCCCACTTCATCCGGAAATACTCTACCCCTCCTAAATACGTTTGCTTCGCCTGGCTGGCCTCTAGAAATCGGATCCTCACCATCGATAATCTCATGAAGAAGGGCTTACAGCTTTCCAACATCTGCCTCTGCTGCATGAATAGCGCTGAATCAGTCGATCACCTTCTTATTCATTGCCCGCTCGCTACTGAGATCCACCAGGGCTTTATTTCCGGATTCAATGCTGTGGGATCTATTCCCAACTCTGCGTCCCCGCTCCTTGCTTACCGGCATGGATTTAAGATGGGTAAATTGAAATCCAAGGTGTGGAAAATGGCAATCGTCGCCATCTGGTGGGCCATCTGGAAGGAGCGAAATGACAGATGTTTCAACAATCTCCTCGCTTTCCCCCAGGCTGTAGGTTTGAAAGCTAAGAATCTGCTTATTGAATGGGCTTCGAATGTGCCCTCTCTTAAGGGCTTTGATTTCCTTTTCCTTGGGTTATAGTTCTGTTTCTCTTTTCGTTTTTCTTCTTTCTTCTTTGTTCCTGCTATCTCAGCAGGTTCTTTTGTTCTTCTTCTCTTTTTTCAATATATTTTCGTATCTTTAAAAAAAAAAACAGCAAGACATCAGAGATTGCATTTAAGCGAGTGCTAAGGAAATTATCTAGAAGGTGTTTCCACTAAGACTGAAAGGACAAGATGCGAAATGAGAGAATGCCCTTATTGAGTGGAAATCGGATATTCCCATGCATATGAAGAGGTATTTCATAACTATACCATTTATATGGTAGTACAGATTACTCGAAGCAGCCATGCAGCTATTATTAAAATACCTCTAATGCAACATATTTGGGTCAAATTGCAGATTGACTTTTGTATTTCCTACTTTAAGAAGTAAAGATACCCATTTTGTGTAAGTTAAGAAGAGCATTCTTGATAGCTTTAGAATTCAAGAGCAAGAGAAACAAAGGAGCCAATACGATTTTTAAATAGGAGAATATCATTGGAGCCCGAACTTTCTTCCTAGATTGTGAACAAATACACGCTTGAGTTTTATGTTTAGTGGCAATTAAGGCAGATAGGGAGAAAGACGAATGAAACCATCATAAGGATAAGTTCACCATCTCATCTCAGTTGTGACAGATACACCTTATTACAACACTGATGAAAACATCAAACATGTTGACCTGAATCTGAGCAATACATGGAGAGCCAGATGAGACAAAGTAGCAAACCAAATAGACACAGAAAATTAAAACTGAATTCCTAATAATATAAAGCATAATATTGTTTTGTGCATATTCAGTTGGAAAACATGATCTTGATTTTGTGAAGGGTCAGAAGCTCTGAGAGTTTTGAAATATATATATATATATATATATATATATATATATATATATATATATATATATATATATATATATATATATATCCAGTTGGATACACATCTAAATCATAGTACCTTTTTTTTTTTCCTTTTTTCCTTTTTTATTTTATTTTTTTAACAGCTGAAGACACCCACTTCACATCATTAATACAAAATGGATTAACTTTTTAAAAAAAGAAAAGGTAAAACAAAATATAGCAGCAGCAACCGGAAATTTAAAGTAAGAGAATATATTCTCTCCATACAACCCAAACCATGCTCATATACTCATATTCAAAAAGCAATTATAGAGTTTATGTGACAATGTACATAAATACAATGGTCCAATATGTGGCAGTAAGCGATTGAGCATTAGAAAGAAAAAGCAAGCACTAAATTGCCTAAGGTTAGTCTTGCAGGGATGTTCCATACAGAACAAGACTGCTTGAAAATTTTGAGAATCTATTCATGGAGTTGAATTAACTAATCCATCAATACAGTTAGAAGTTTGAAAATAAATAAATAAATAAATAAATAAATAAATTTGAAGACTATAAATCAACAAATGAAAAATACCTATAAGACCGAAAGTATACGGAACATCAGGACCGACTCTTGGAGGAGTTCTAAACCAAAATTGCCGTGTTGTGTTTCCAATTCCAACTTCATAGTAGTACAAGGTGTTGAACTGCAAAGATGAAAAACAAAACACACTTTATATCCAAGAAATTCTTTTGAGCGTTCCTTCATATTTTGGCTGAAATCCATAACCAGTTCTTTTGAGTACTCATTTGTATATTGGCTGAAATACATAACCAACTTCAACCATTAAGCAAAAGAATTTACTGAGGATTAAAAAAAAAAAAAATTGAAAAAGAAAAAAGGAATTAAGTGACATGTCTTATTCTGTATTATGCTCAAGAGGCTCAACCTAACAAACTGGTTCTTTCATTCAGCAGGCATTCCATACGGATGGCCCCAGCCATTCATATGGCAAGGAGTCCCAACGTGGATCATCAATCCTACAAAAAACTACACTAAACAATCCTAGCCATCCAATAGTTGGCCTGCAAGTGGATGGTTAAAAAGGAAATGTGGAGAAAGGCCATGTGCAATGGGGAAAAAAACCGACCAGTTGCATAGCTTGGATTGCTTGGTAGAGGAGAAATTTGATTCATCACTGACCCATTCAGGGCTCACAAGACGATCGAATTAGATCAGTGAGATGGGCCCACCTGCATGGAGTTTTGGCCAAAGAACTGACCAGTAACTCAGGCCCCCTATACTGAAACTATTGAGGGCCAAGCAAGCAAGTAGACCCCGCGTCACAAAATGAAGTAATTCATAGCCAAATTCTGATTATCCAGGACATAAAGATCTATGAAAAGCAGCATGGAAAAACAAATTCTGATCAGCCGAAACTAAAATCAAAATGGGCCCACCTTCAAGTGCTTGATGGTGCAGTGATGAATGTAGCCGGAAGTATAGTTGTAGAACTTGTAGGACGTAACGATGCCTTCCGCCTTGAACTTATGCTTGTCTTCTGCAGGCCCATAAAGCACCGTATTCGAACCAGGCTCGTCTTGAGTGACCCAAGAGACGATCACTCCCTTCCCAACATGGTCTCCTTGAGTTATATGAACCTATAAAACACAACACCCACTACTTAGAAAAAGTAAGGAATATGCAAATTCAATCACAAAAAAGCTGAAAAACTATAAATTTTCAAAAGCTAACCAGTCATCCTACTTGAACAAAATGATAGGGATCGCACCAAAATTAAACTTTTAAAAAAACACCAAAAACTGCCTGTTTGGGAGCGTGGATTTGGAACCCCCTGGATTCGCAACCCCCAGGATTGGAAACCCCCTGGATTGGCAATCCTCTGGGTGTGTTTGGCACTCTGGAGTGTGAATCAACTTTAATTCAAAAATACCTATACATGGTATATTTGCAGGGGTTTGAATTTAATTGCTAAATCAACTTTAATATCCCCAATTAGTGAGATATATAATTTTTGATACTATGGTTGTGATAAGCCCGTTAAAATATATGTTTTGCCTAAAAATGATGAAATTTCAAGTCTCAGATGGACCGCAAGCACAAGATCATGTTTGAGTGCCTAACCAATGATTTTTAATCATTAATTAATATGGACAGTGTTTGGAGGGTGCTGGACAATATTTGAACGGTGCTGATCTACATGAACAATGTTTGGACGGTGTTGATCATCGTTAGTGGGCCATGTGTCCAGTAGAATGATAGTGTACAGCGACATACATTTATACCTGCAACTATTGAAATGATTTTAGGTATAATCAAGCTCTCACCGTGGATTACAAACCCCCTCAAAGAGAGGATTGGGAACCCCCTGGATTGGCAATCCCCAGTTGCTTTATGCTGCCAAACAACTAAGGGGATTTGAAACCCCCTCTAATCCCCTCCAATCCAAGGTGCCAAACGACCCCTAATACAAAAGAAACTTTTGAATGTCGGGCAGTAACCATCAAAAACAAAACTCTGCAAAACAAAGACAGAGAAATCAAAATTTTCCTTTGGAACCTAACAAATTATATCTAGTAAACTTACGTCAGCAGAAGAGATGGAAGAGCTGATTCACAGATGAATCGATATAGCTTGCTATCACCAAGTGGGTGCCACCATAAGTATGCCCTGGCCCAAAAATCAGGATGGCACGCTGATAAGGTGGGCCATGCGTTTATAACAAAACCCAACAGTCAGACCAAAAAAAAAAAAAAAAAACCCTTTGGTCATCTTACATAGACAGTCCACCGGATTCACAGAACATTCTGATTTCTGGGCCAGGTAACATTCGTGTTGGGACCCACCTGATAAGGCGCCCGGATTTGCACGGATTCTCCATGTTGGTGAATCCACCTTCAACTGCATCTTCAATATCTCCTCGAACAAATCCACTTACACTTTCTCCACCAAGAATAACATAAAAAACTAACAAAAAAAAATTCTAAAAAATTACAAAAGACACTTTTTCCCTTTTTCATGAGAGAACTCATGCATTCGAACCCAAAAAAATAATAATAATAAATGAAAATAAAGTATAAAAATGCAAAATGGGAAGTTGGGTATTGTAGAAAAGGATAAAAATATTCAAATATCTTCCAAAAAAAATAAAAAAATAAAAATCACATAAATGAGAGATGAAAAGGGTAGAAAAACAATAAGAAGGTTTCAATCACACCTGTTGGGGCGCATTATAGCCAGAAGGCACTTTGAAAACATCGCTATCGAGCGGCATATCGACTGTTTTTTCAACCTGCCTAACAAAACTGCTTGTAATCCCTCCATTACACAACACCACTGCATTCACCACCACGAACACCACCACCACCCAGCCTAACACTCCACCTCCCATCTCCTTATCCTTCACACCCAAACTCCCTCTTAACCTACGCACTCCCCCTTCTTCCTAGTAAACCTCTCTATATTCGCCTAGATTTCTTCCATTGAATGAGCCGAATATCCCTTCCTTTGAGGCCTTTTACATGTCCAGTTTCCTGCTCCCGACGTGGAAAACGAAAAAATAAAAACAGTCGACGGCATCAAAGTAAACAACCGATGTGAGGGAGGTGATACGGTAGTGCAGGGAGAACAAGAATATGGTAGAATTATCTTGATGAAGTACACGTGGCATGGTTATGTCTAAATCTGGATTGTTCATCTGGTGGGACCTAATATCGATGAAGATTTAATAAAACTTCATATGGATCGGATGATTCCATACGTCTGAAAGATGGACTAGAAATCAACGGTGGAGAAAAGTGATGGCTATTCTCGCCTGAGAAGTCTGATTATTTAAAGATAAGGAATGTTAACAAGGCCCATTAGTTGGACAGTTGAGATTGACGGATAATCCACGCGGATATTCTTTCTGCCGAGAGAACGAGCTACCATATTCTGGTTATCGGGGCTCTACGGTATTAAAAGTCACAGGAAAGACTCCCAGTGCCGGTTTGGTTTTCCATATGTCATGTAAATGCAACTAGAAATAGCTATTATCATTTATTTGAAAATGTACTTGCATTCCTGTCTTGAAAGTGGAGTTAAAAACGTTGGTTTAAATTTTTGAGCATATATATATATATATATAAACTGCCAATCAATTTTAGCATAACATTTTAAGGCATTAGTATCCAACACTTAAGGTGCCACACTAAAGAAAATGGTGGCACTGATATATTTTTAATGGTAGATATTTGATTCCCTAAATCTTATAGTATCGCTCGCTTGAGCTTTATATCAGCTTCATTTTTTTTGTCAAGACCTGAATTCAATTGGCATAATAGATAAACGGTGTGGATAAGACACAAACATCATTATGGGCTTCACATATATTTCAACCTCCTCACATTTAGAGCTCAAAAAAGTAAGTGTCCAATAAGCATGGATAACGGAGTCATAATTACCAGTGAAGTGATTATTAATGTTTAATTTTTTAAAGTAAATGCACTTGTATTCTAAATAGGTAATAATCATTTCCACGTGTAATTACTACATCATTTCTGATAATTATTTTTCTCTTACTTTTCTCAACACTAAAAGGAAAGATGCTGCCAAATATTTGTGAAGCCCATTGTGATGTATGTGGATTATCCACACTGTCCATCTATTATGCCAACTGAATTTAGGGCATGAGCCAAAAAATGAGTCAGATTTAAAGTTCAAGTGGACCACACCACATGAAAAAGGGAATCGAACACCCACCGATAAAAACTTCCTGGAGCCACTGTTTACTTTAGTGTGGGCCACTTTAATGTTGGATCTGCCTCACTTTTTGGCTCATGCCTCAAAATATTATGGAAAAGTAGATGGACAACACAAATATATCATATACATCATCGTCGGGCCTGCAAATTTAAGTTAATCCTTTTGTACCGTTTTTCTAAATAATAGTACCTGTCTATTTCCAAACAGGATGAAATTGTAATAGATAGATATTTACAAGGCATTTACAATAAATTTGAAAAATCAAAGATGCCCTTACAATGTATATACTTTATGCTTGGAAAATCAAAGGATTGGCAGAGTGTGATGGAGATAGGCAGGCGAAATTATTCAAAAGTAGTATACATGTCATATAATCCATTCAAATTAAACTGTTCAATTATTTTTATGAACTTAGGTATATTATAGAACACAATATAGAATTATTTAATTATTTTACTACTATAACAATATAGGATGTTTATTTGACGGTTGAAAACTAATAAATTCCTACGGTCCACTTTAAAAAACATAAGTTTCAAAGAATCAATGATTATAGTTGTTCAAATGATATGATTTTTGGGTTGTAAATAAAAATAATTTCCAAAATATTGTCATAATTGAATTAATGTAGACCACGTGTGGCATTTTTAAATGCCAGTGTATTAAACATCATATCTAACAGGAGTATCAAATAAGTCCTTAAAACAATACCTTTGACTAGAACCCATTTGGAATATTTTACAGTATTAGAGCATCCAAAAGATAATATTGTTTTAATTCGACCGGCATAAGAAATCATACGGCGGAGCGGGAAGAAGTAATAATGAGAAAACCATCGCTCCGCGTGGCATGTGGCACCTGATCTATCAACCGAGTGGAAGCGGATTGCGTCCTACGCGGGCCGTCAGCTGTTAGGAATGGGCAAGAGCTTTGAGTGGCCACCGTGATGTATGGGTCTTATCCACACCATTCATTTTTATTTTTTTTTCGTTTCATTCTAGGTTATTAATCCAAAAATGAGTCATGCAAGGCTCAAGTGGACCACACCACATGAAGCAGTTGTGATATTAATTCTCACCGTTGAAACTTTTCCAGTCCCCATCTTGATTTTATTTTCCATCCAAGCTATTCATTAAGTCATGTAAACATGATGAAGAGAAAACACAAATATCAGCTCCATCCAAAACTTTTGTAACCCAGGAAGTTATCAACAGTAAAAGTAATCTCCATTACGTAGTCTACATTTGTCTTGGATCTGGCTTATTTTTTATTTATATAATAAAATAATACCAAAAAATGGATGGACAGTGTGGATAAGCTGCATACATCACTGTAACCACTGGAAGCTCCTGGCCGTTCCCAGCTTGGAGACGGGCGGGGTAGGACGCAATCCGTGTCCGGATTTGGCGCGTCCCCTGCCTCGCCTAAGACGCGGTTCAACCCTTACCGGCGCAGCACACCTTGTTGTTTGTTGTCCGTATCCTATGCCCACTCCGTCTATCCGATTTTTCGTATCACTTTAAAGCATTGTCCCAAAAATGAAGGATTTACAATTCTCGGGTTGACTATATCATAAGAAACAGTGATGATTGATCACTGATGAGCCATGAAAGTTTTGATCAAACTGATTTTTGTTTTTTTTTTTTTTTTGTTTAATCCAAATTTATGTAACCTTATAAACAAGTTAGATGTCAAATAAGTATCACAAAAGAATTACGATAGCCTAAAGAATTTTTTAATGGTATAACGTTCAATCACCACTGTTTCCTATGGTATGGTCCACCTGAGAATTTTATCTGCTTCAATTTGGTGATCATCCACTAAAATGATATGGAAAATCGATGGATAGTGTGGATCTATAATAAATACATCAAGGTGGGCCCACGGTAAGGGTCGCACCTAAAACTCAGGATACAATTATATTAGAGAAATTTCCTACCGTACGACCCGTTCATGACCCACCAGCCATTTTAAGACCACTTCTTTTGAAGCTTTCAAGACTACTCTCCTGTCCATGGGCGACTTTTCACGGGACCAAAACACCCTCGCCATTCATTCCTTCCGGATGTCAATTGGCTGGTGTGTGAAGATGAGCACCGACGCTCCCGACATGGCCCCACGATGATGTCTTTATTACATTCACACTGTTCATTTATATTTCGAGATCCTTTCAGAGCATCATGGGAAAAAAAGAATCGTATTCAAAGATCAACTGTACCCCACCACAAATAGTAGCGGAAAACTTCATTTTAACTGTTAAAAATTCCGTAAGGCCCACCATAACATATATTTTCCATCCAATTTATTCATAAGGTGACAAAGATAGGGATGAAGAGGAAAAACAAATTTCATATTGATCTAAAACTTCTGTGACCCCTAAAAGGATTTCAATGGTAGGCGTTCAATCCTCCACTGCCTTTTACAGTGTGGTCCACTTGATAGCTAGATCTACCTTGTTTTTAGTCTCAAGCCTTAACACGAGTTCGCCAAATAGATGGACAATTTAGATATAACACATATATCATAATGAGACCTACAAAAAGTAATGGGGATTACAACAGGGAAAAAAGAAAGGAAAAAAAAAAAAACATCTTGACCCAGTTGGCCCTGACTCATTGTCCCGCTTCTGTAAATTTTTTTATTTTTTATTTTTATTCTTTTTTTTACAAGGAGAATTTTTTCTCTCCTACATTTTTCTCTAATACATATTTATATAAATATGTATATATAAGCATATAAAATTTTTTTTCTCACTTTTTATTCATTTCTTTTTTTTTTATTCATTAATAAACATCTCTTAAACTAGAATGAGTTATTTGACATACCATATAGGATTTTGAGGTAGGAGATACTACTTTAGCTAACCAACCTACTTATTTTTCAAGATTCCATCAGGTCGATGGTTGAAAATCCATTTCATTCACTTCGGTCAATTCCACCACATTTCATGGTCAATTAGCTTCACTTAACGGATAATTCTGACGATTTCCCTACACTTCACGGCCAATTTCATGCATTTCATAGTTAATTTCCTTTACTTCACGGTCAATTCAATACATTTCACGGTCAATTCCCTTCACTTCATGGTCAATTCCATGCATTTCACGGTCAATTCCCTTCACTTCATGGTCATTTCCATTTATTACACGGTCAATTCGGACGATTCCCCTTCACTTCACGGTCAATTTCCTTTACTTCATGGTCAATTCAATGCATTTTATAGTCAATTCCCTTCACTTCACGGCCATTTCCATGCATTTCACGGTCATTTCGCTTCACTTCACGGTCATTTTCATGCATTTCACGGTCATTTCCAGCAATTTTGTTTAGATTCATGGTCATTTCGATGCACTTCATGGTCAATTCCCTTCACGATCATTTTCATGCATTTCACGGTCATTTCGCTTCACTTCACAGTCATTTCAATGCATTTCACGATCATTTCCAGCGATTCCGTTTAAATTCACGGTCATTTCGATGCACTTCACGGTCAATTGCCTTCACTTCACGGTCATTTCCATGCATTTCACGGTCAATTCGCTTCACTTCACGATCATTTCTATGCATTTCACGGTCAATTCCGATGATTCCGTTTAGATTCACGGTCATTTTGATGCACTTCATGGTCAATTCCCTTCACTTCACAGTCATTTCTATGCATTTCACGGTCAATTCACTTCACTTTGCAGTCATTTCCATGTATTTTACATTCAATTCTGGCGATTCCATTTAGATTGACGGTGTAACATCTCGAAAATCGGGGGTCGGGTAGAAACCCAACTCCCGAGTTCCAGAACATCACTTATGCAACATAGATAATGATAAATGCATGTTGTCTGTAGAATGTTATTAAACAAGATTAAGACTAAGCCAAAACAGCATATCATACTCTAGAGACAGTTAAATTAGTAAGCGGAAGACTGATAAATATATAAAATATATAATTGATTGTAAGTCTCCAGAGTGTGAACATGTTACCAGGTTAATTTACTACATGTATACTCTAAAAATGGAAAGAAAAGAATATATATGAGTGCTCCAATAATATAAAATGGCAAGTGTCAAGGCATCTAATCAACCTCCCTGTAATCCCATCGATCCAAACACAGAGGAGAAGTCCTCCCCATCCTCATACAAGTCCAGCTCCGCTTCACAAGCAGCGCCATCATCTGCAACTAAAATAGGGACTGGTGGGTGTTCGAAACACCATCCCGTAATGTGGGAGTGAGTAGCTAACTCAGTGGAATAATAGAGCAAAGATTAGCATATTCTCAAATCAATCACGCGATAATAGTAAAACAATGAAATAAACATTCCTAGATTCTGTTGTTAATGTATGCATGAAATGACATGATGGATGCCCTCACCGACATACTCCCTCATACGACACCATCTACGTCCGCGGCATGGTTTCTTCCCGCAGTGCTCCACATCTTTCAGGCACATGCAATGCGATATGGATAATGATTACCAAGTTGTTATTAGTCCATTTCATACAGTAGGATTGGGAAACTAGGATACCTTGCTTATATCAATTCCAACACAGATCCTGTCTAGGGTCGTCACTTCTTGTAATCTCATACGATGTTATATTTGTAGGTCCCTGCAAGGGCTGTCAGGGCTGTTGCTCGCACTCGTTGCATCGCTCCCCCATCACCTTATCAATACAGGCCTAATTATCCTTAAGACTGCATTAGGACTCGTCGCCCCTATGTAATGTCAGGATAAACTCAATGTCACTACAAAGGGCTCGTCACCTGATCAGTGTAAGCCGACAGCAAGAATATAGTGTCTCAAACCACCATAATCTGCTCAGAGTAGGGTGCTCACTAGTCACTACGGGGAGATTTGTGGCCCCAGCGTAGGTCGACAGCTCCACCACGGTATCCTATACTACCATGCCTGGCTCATGAGTCTTTATGGATCAAGGTACCATGGTTAACAGGGTTTTCAATGGTAAGTTCAGTACCCTAGGTTCAAGCAGTTATGACTCATACATGGTGAACATACAATGGCCAGTCGGGTTACTTGACGGGCTCGACTAGCACGAGCGCATCTCAAGTTGAACGACATGAAGTGCATGAAACACTTCGTGTGGCCTAACCACTGTTGTCAACCCAAAACACGACTCGCGTTCATCGACGCGTCCTCTGTGGTACATAGAAACCAACCACGAATTCGATCCATTACCGACTGCCTGGACTAGGTCATAGCCCCAAGCATTTGTGCAAAGCATATGTGAGTAACAGAAATGAAGTACAACATTGTAAGCATGTTGACACATGTTATAACATACAACTTAAGCAAATCATCCCACACATGCATTTCATGTATATAATGAAATCAATACATATAGCCAACATGATGAAAATTATTTACATCAGCATATTACTTGAGAATTCAATCTCAAAACTCATACACAACACCATTTACTTAATACATACTAATACAAACATTTATACAAACACTTAGACTACACACTTTAGTCTACATAGCGTATGTCGACTCAAAGTGCGCTTAAGGGCGAATCTCTTCGCCAAACCAATCATGCACGCATTCCTAATATTCTAACACGATAAATAGTCATGGCAAACATTTTATCAAAATATGGACGTAAGCAGTATTTCCTACAAATGATTAAAATACCTTAAATCTCATATTTACCGTATGTTTACGAAACGGAAAACGGACAGCATGTTGTACACGTTAAATGGCGTTGCCGTCGATAATCTACTATTAAACGAAATTGAAAGCTTTGAAATCAGTCAATCAAAGCGTCTAAAATCTTCACCTTTTGCCCTAGACGTGTTTCGATTCGAATCAAACGCATACGCTTCGTCAACGGCGTCAATACAACCTAATGCACAAGTACATCAGCTACTTTGCTATTTGAATCGAAGAAATCTCCAAATCAGCAAGTGGTTAGGGTTTTCCTTACCTAGAAGTGCATTGGAATCGCCGAAAAAGTGATTGGAGTACGTTGCTTTAGCACGTGTAGCAGCAACAGCAAGTGGCGGGAAGATCTCTCCCACACTCTCTCACAATCTCTCACTTTTTCTCTCTTTAGCTAGGGTTTCTAGCAAATTCGGATGGGTGAGATAAGTAAGGGTTTAAAGCCCTTATATAGGTTAAAACCTTTCCAAATTAGGCTTGGGAACAAGGTATACTTATTTTATGTCCAAATACGGACTGTTCCGTCTCAACGGAGCATTTCTGGAGGTCCCCTGGCCGAATGTGGTCGGACTTAAGCTCAAGGATACTGGATGTTGCTCACACCAAGTTTTCAGTCCAGCAAAGTTCGTAGATCGCACGTGGCGGTCCAATTTCAGTTCATCGGTCATCGCACTACAAGTCTCATGATATGAAAGAAAAATTTTTCCTGATTCGAGGGTGTAATTTGGCTGAATTCTGACGGTCAGAACGCTTAATAATAACGCGCCAAGTCACGTGCCAGATTTGGATTAAAATTTCCAAATCTAACCCCATTCTCACTCTCTTCACTCCAAGCTCAATGAAATAGCCTCTGAACGTCGGTTGGCCTTGATTTTCGAAACGGTTGTCAAGTCCAGCTAAGCGGTCATAACTGTCTAAGATTGTAGGTATCGGACTTTCGATGCGTGGTCTAGATCCAATACAAAGTTTCAAAGGGTTCTCGAGAACAAACCAGTTTAGAGTTTGATCCTGGATTTTAGCGTAACGTAGCATCAACGATTCTACAAGTTTTGGGTCTTGTAAAACGTATTTAAAGCGATCAGGGACAATTTCACAGCCACTCTAGCGTAGCGCTAGCTAACTTACGCTTAATTTCTGAAGGAATTTGGTTCTAAGTGATTTCTTTGGCTTTGGAATTGATTCCTAAGAGTGATGAGGTTGACCCATTACCTAAGGACGTCTAACCCCAGGTTGGCAAAAATCCAGGGTGTTACAGACGGTCATTTCCATGCACTTCGCGGTCAATTCCCTTCACTTCACAGTCATTTTTATGCATTTCACGGTCAATTCGCTTCACTTCATGGACCGTGAAGTGAAGCGAATTGACCATGAAATGCATAGAAATGACTGTGAAGTGAAGGAAATTGATTGTGAAGTGCATCGAAATGACCGTGAATCTAGACGGAATTACCGGAATTGACCGTGATGCAATCCATTTTAATCGTTGTTGTGAATGAAATTATACTGAATGCAACAACTTATCTGAATTCTTAACTGAATCCCTAAACTTTCTCTTCAGAGTGATGCAATCCATTTTAATCGTTGTTGTGAATGAAGTTTACATTTGTTTCTTTCACAGACAAATTGACTGAATTTTTAGTAGATTTAAATTCATAGCATCACTGGTATAGTTTGGATTCATGCTGACTTTTTTAGCAGCTGTTGCTTTTATTTTTTCAATCAAGTTTTTCACAGTTGCATGTACTACAGAATTCAGAACTATTAGTGATCCTTCAATATACATGAATGCTAAATGCACTGTATGGACAACTATGCTATTTTGAAGGATTCCAAAAGTCACATCATTTATTTTTTTAATTCTATTTTTATTTGAATGCAGTTGTGATTATTTACATTCACTTGATTGAATCTGAAATGGATTTTTATGTTTTAATTTTGTTATGATTTTTATTTGTTCCTGCATTAATGAATGAAATGTTGCTTTTCAGATTCTTTTCATTGAAAATGGATTATTTTTTTATATATAATTTCTTGAGTTTATTTATTTTGGGTTAAATGACAGAATAACTTGATTGATTGGCAGGGAGTGCTCATTGGGCCAAACAAGTTGGTCAAGAAAACAATTGTCTTGGATAATGTTTACTAAATTTTCTTCAGCTTTAGTATAGTAATTTACATGAGTTTAACTGCCTACAAACTGGATAATGTTTACTGAATTTTCCTCAGCTTTAGTATGAACCAATTACTGATTTTGAGTGAGTTTTATTCTATTAATTACCTTATTTGCCTTATCTTATTATATCTTTTAATATTTGTAACAGGCACTTGTAACTCAACATTCATAATGCATAAGGATAAAGGAAAAAAAGGCTATTATCAGAGAGTCATCCAAGGGAGGTCGTACAAAATTCTATTCAAGACGTACATCGGAACGGGCAGAAGAACAGACTTCCCTGACCGAATCACTGGCTAAGCGAGCTCGTACTCGAAGGGGTACTCCAATTCAGGATCCCCCTCCACCAATACAACCAAAACAATTGATCCCACAGGTTCCTCCCCCCTATGAACATGTACAAAAAATATCACGACCGAAAAATTGTATATGAGAAAAAGGTCGATTGAGAATGCATTCAGCAATTTGGGATTCCCCAGATTTTGGAGAAGGTTGGGTGGAGTAACCTGTTAGATTTTGGAGGGACAGTTAGAAATGAGCAAGTGATCATATTTCTATCATACTGTCACTCGCGGGTACTGCACCCCCCTTCATTTCAGATGACCATTGGAGAGACCACCACCACCATTGATACTGGGGTAGTTGCATAACTTTTTGGCATTCCAGCCACAGGTCGAGGCTTAACGGATCACGACATTGATGACCCAGCTGTGCGGATAGAAATGACGAAGTATGTTTGTAATGGACAAAAGGTTTCGTGGCATCAAGGTAATGCACTGAGAGCAACGCACCTGGAAGACAAGTACAAGGTGCTACACCATATCTTCACCTAGAATGTATATCCAAGGGAGATAAACAAGTCTGACATTACTTCGTATATGTTAGATATTCTATACAACATCTGTCATGGTATTCCTTTGTATCTGCCCACCATCATTACTCAAATAATTGCCGACAGCATAGCAACCACCAGAAAGGATGTCATTCCATTCCCACACCTATTATGTTTACTCTCCCCTCATGTTGGCCTGATACCAACCACTAACCGACCCAGACCCATGAAAATGCTTACACAAAACAACATCAAGCGCATGAAACTAGAGTCGAAAGGGGAATCGACTTCAGAAAGGCGCAGTGAAGATTTTATCGAAGAGACAGAAGCAGAGGCAGCGGAGACAGAGACTGCAGAGACGGACGTGGCTGAGATAGAGGCAGCCGACACCGACTATCCTACAGAGGGAGAGCAGCCTGGGGTGCCACGATCCTCGTATGGTCATACTAGTCAAAGGATGTCATATCGTAACCGCAGGGCATACATTGTCAAGCACATGGATGAGCAGGACAGACGACTTACGCGGCTGGAGTGGCTTTCTGAGGCCATCCAAAAGGGTATGGAACGGGTCGAGCGTAAGATTGACTTCCTTATTGCCACAATCACCTGCCGCCGTGATGATGTCGCTCCACCAGATGGCGGTCCGTTCAGCTAGATAGCGGTTTAGTCATGTCTGTTGGCTTATGCATCAAGTATCTTTTTGGGATGCCGAGCCTATCGGATATTATCTTTTTAAATAGTGACGTTAATTTTACTTTGACTGATACACAAGACTATTATTTTGGTGTCTAAACTTGGGGTAGTTATTTTGATTACAGTATTTACTGTTTCTATAAAATTTATTTATGCACTTCCTCTGGACTGTAAATGGACTCAAGAATCCCAACCATGCCATCCACCTTTTTCACAGAATTCATTGTTCGTGGTCTATGAAAACAAAAATGAAGTGTTGTCAAACTGGTAGAGGAGAAATCCGAGATGAGTTATGGGGGAATTGATCTTTCTATCTGTTATAAGCAGTTCATTGAATTAGTATTTTGGTATCTTACTATATATCAAAACCGTTTTCTTTAAAGCCATGTCATATGTTCCTTCCTCATGATATGTGAACTTTCTGCCTTTGATGTCATTTGAATGCTCATTAATGCAATGGCTCTGATTGATACTCGTCAGGTTATGGATAGTTATCATTATCCGTAATGAGGTGCATATATGATTTCTTTTCAAAATTTGGGCATCAGTTTTAGACTTGCAGCTAGGATCTAGCACAAGGTTTACTTTCAGGCCTAATAAGCATATTGGCTGGTGCAAGATCCATGTGACAACCATTCAATTTTGCCTAGTCTGGACCCAGGTTACCCTGCATCTAATGGAGGTCTTCTTGGTCTGTGCTTGAAGCCTAATTTTCAGGTCCACAGGCCATAGCACAAAATTTTAGGTCCAACATATAAATAGGTTGGGCTTAGGCTGACCTTGATGCAGTCTAAACCCTGCCTTTTGACAACTACATAATATAAATGGAAGTTCTGGTTTCTGACACTGATGAACAACTGAACATTGATGAGAACATGTCAATCTGGCTATAAAGTTCGTTAATTTCATTTTGCCTTTGGCATTGGATCATGAAGGGGCACTAAACACCTTACATATAGCAGGTCCGCTGATGAATCGAAACACCAAAAACCTTTCAGTCCTAGCCTTGATTGCCCTGGGTTGAAAATCACATGAAGCATCCTAGCCACACAAATAATAATCTTGACAAGGATGGAGAAATGAAAATGTTGAGCAGTCAACATCTAATCAGGAAAAATTGGTGGTTAGTAGAGTTATTTTGTACGATTTCAACTAATGTCCATCCATGGATATGATTGACAAGGTGCACGGTTTGGATTCATTGCCCTTGTTAGATATTTGCCTGTGAGCTTCTTCCTAACCCACAACCATCTCACAGATGGTTTTAAGCTCATTTAGCCCTTTTGACAAATTTTTTAGTCATTTTAAGGCAGTGGTCTATTATACTTTAGTCTAGGCTTTTGCAACTCAATGCCTTTTGCTTCCTTTTCAGATATAGGAAAGTGGCTTATTTGGATACAGATGTGGAACAGCAAGAGTTCACAACTCCTGCCTATCGCTCACTACATCTCATTGATGAACAACTTCTAGGTACAACTCTTTCGGTTGTTTGGGCATGAGCTTTCTTTACAAATTTGTTTGAATTCTGCATTGCTTTGAATTTGATTTTTTATTGCATTCTTTGCATCTTTTTAAGGTCGTTCTTTTTTGTATTTCCGTTTGCAGATTTGACGATTTTGACTCTGAAAACACCCGAGAGGTATGTATTGAAAACTCTTGTGGGGTATGCATTGCTGAATTAAAGCATCTTTTCTTTTTCCTATATTTGTCTTTAAATTTATTGTTGTTACTGGATTTATACTAGCACAAGTGAGGGTTTTTTAATGAAAATGATAATAAAATGCTGGTCTAGGTCATGCTGGTTTGGCCATATATTTGCTCGAAATAATAAAAATTCTAATCCAGGTGGGACCATTGTTGGCCTGTGAGTGTTGTCAATGTGAGCCTCTCCCATGGCTGGTTCTAGAACCAAGGTAACAGAGGAAGGTAGATGTTCATGGGAAAATTTGCTAATCTAATATTTCGAAGTTGACCCCAAATTGCTAGGATAAAGAAATATCTTGAATGATAATGTTTTGAGTAGAAAATATGAAATATCTTGAAATGGCAAGGGATGACTTCATTTAGGTCAGTTGAAGATAGAAAAAGAGAGAATAGAAACCAATGAGGCAAAATATTTCTATGGAAAACAGATCTCCTTTCATGTTAGTTCTAATATATGTGTCACAGTGCAGTTATTTTTTATAGTTTTGTTTTCATTATCAATATACCAATTTAGATGCTATCATTGATAATTTTCTTAGTAAATGTCATGAACAAATTTCTAACCTGAATCATTGATATACAGATAATACATGCGTATTGCAACATTTAAGCACACTTATGTTCATTATTTTTTGTGCTTCTGTAGCAAGAAATAGACTCTAATGACTACATATATTTATGCATCATGAGGCATATGTTTGAGTGAAGCATCAAAACATCAAGAAACATAAATGCTAGTGTTAGATTAAATGGTAAAGTGAAGGGTGGAAGGAAAAAGGAGAATAGAGAAAGGTGAGGGAGAGGAAAGGATGTAGAGAGATTAGTCTTCTCTATGTCATCAGGCATCTTATTAATATAACCCTAATAAAAAGGGTTTGAACCCATACCTCAATGGTGGATAGGGGGTGTTTCAACATTATTGAGCTCTTTAGATTGAGCCTGACTTTCCCAACAAAAATCAGGGTTTGAGCCCGTACCTGAATAGTAGACGGGGTGTTTCAACATTGAGGTCTCAGGATTGAGTCCGACTTTCTCAATAAAACAAACATTTAAAAAAAAAATTGATGTTTCATACGAGCACCTAAAGGTGTACAATACACCAACAATACCAAAACCATACTCTAGATATAAGCTCACACACACACACACAAAATCTCGCACATGCCCATCAATATCAATTAACTGATCAGTGGATTGAAAGAATGGAGTGCAGTCCTATAAAGATTACTGCAAGATGATCAACAAGCATTGGAGAATTACCTTCACCATGACCTCTATGTGGCAGGTAATAATATAGAAGTGATGCGCAATATCTATTACTCTCACTCTAGTAATGTCTCATGGACTTTCATTATGCAGTTAATCTTATAGTTATTACTAAGTAACTTTTATGATGTAATCATTAATGTTCTTTATTGTTTTCATTATTTTAATCAATTGTACTATTTAAATTTAAGATACCAATATACTACATTTGTCTAGGACAGTTTAAATAGAGACAAAGTGCTTAGGCTTGACAGATTTCCTCTCGCTTTTTATCCAGTTTTCTAGAATGTGGTGAAAGGCAATGTGCTAGCTTTTATAAAGGTGTTTTTTGAAGAAGATGGCATAACTTCATAAATGAGCTTCTTTCATTGCATTAATCCCCGAGATCGAAGGCACTGCCTTTGTCCATATTCATGACCATAACAGGGGAAAACTTGATCCTAGGCATCGAGAAAATGTATTTTTGTAGGATATGCACCTACTCAGAAAGGATAAAAATGCTTTGATCCGATTTCAACAAAAATATTTGTTACCATGGATGTAACCTTTATTAAATCCAAAGACTTCTAGCAGAACTACTTTGGATATAAATACTTCTACCAGATGAGTTCCAGAAGTCAAAAGGTCTTATTCTTGTGACTTCTAATGTATCTGCACGGGGTGTTGATTATCTAGATGTCACCCTTATTATGCAGGTAATATGGTGGATAATGTAAGACCCGTACTTTGATCCGTACTATTCCGTAGACTTTCGCAGTCTTACCGGTCAAATTTCTGCAATCTTCGACCCTTAACCGATATTTACGCGCAACCCTGATTCATATGTCGTCAACTTGTATCGACTCAACCCAAGACCATTACCATAGCGACCGCGCCATCGCTGCGGTTCCGATGCCGTGACTTGGCGCCGAGGCGATACCCTGGTCAAGAGATGTGGGCCAACGTTTGGTGCGCAAAAAATGCCGTGCGTTGCGAAATCGAAGAGAATCTCTACGAGGTGTCACATCAATCCCATCAATCAATCAATCTCATCACATCACATGTCAAGTACATGTCAAGTACATATCACCTTTCACCCATACCCAAGCAACTACAAAAGTCCAAAAGTTTCTTACAAAGCCCATACTTTTCTTACACAAAATGCCTTAAAAGTCAAGATTTTCTTATACACCTATCTCTCTCCCATCCATCACTCCATCACCCATCACTCTCTCTCCCTTTACAACTCTTTCTCTCTTTCTCATTTTCAAATCTCCAAGCAAGAAAATCCCATACGTATGAGAGTTCTCCAAGCATTCTCAAGCTCCAAGTGTGGGCCACTTTCCTACCCCATCATCTCCCATCTCAACCATCCAAACCTCATCTTCTCCATTATGATTGAAGCTAAGGAGCAAAGAAGCCATTGGAGCCAAGAAGAAAAGATCTAAGGTGGGTGATCCACCGTTGTTTTGCTATTTCAAGGTCCTCTTGTGATGGGACCCTTTTTATGTTTGTATTATGATCATGGAGGGCCCATAGTGGCGAGGTCCCTCCACCACCATCCGATCTCTCCTTTCTTTTTTTTTTTCTTTTCTTTTCCTCTCTCTTTTCTTCTTGAATGGTTATGATGATGATAAGATGTGTGGCCCACCATGATGTTTGCATCCAAGCCATCTATCGGTGGATCCCATCCATATGGGACACATCATGATGTTTACATGACATCCCAACCTTCCATCCTCATCCAGGATGTGGCCCACCCATGTGTGCACGTGGGGCCCTACACCCTTGATCCATAGCTCAAGTGGCAGATCGAGTGAATGGTACCCCGTTTGGACAGTGGAGGTCTTGGTATGGATCTCTGAGGGGTGGCTAACATGGTGTCTGTGTATTGACGTGGGTGTATTCACGTCAGTAGCAAGAAAAAGAAAACGAAAAAGGGAAGGTTTTAGGTGGGCCGACTCATGCAGGCCTCACCTTGATATATGTGTTCAATCCATGCCGTTCATCCCTTTTACCAACTCATTTTAGGCGTTGAGCCGAAAAATGAGGTTGATCTGTTGATCAGGTGGGCCATACTATAGAATACTGTATTCCTTACCATTTAAAGCTATTTGGACCCACCTTGCTGCATCTACATGCTAAAAATGCTGAACATTGGACTTGTTCAGTGTATTTTGAGCCCCTAAATCCATTGGACGATATAGATCTTCGAAAAGTGGGCCCCACATGTGATTTTTCTCATGAAAAACAGAAATAAATAAAAATATATATATATAAAGGCAAGAGGCAGCGCCTCTGCCTCTCTGACAAGCAGCAGTCCAGCGTTTGGGGCGGGCGGACGTCAGGGGCCCACGGCCTTGCATGTGGGCCCCACCGTGATGTTTATTTGTCATCTAACCTGTCCACGAGGTGGGCCATCCCTAGCAGTGGGCCCCCTCCAAGTTTCAGCTCCATCCAACACTCAGGTGGCCCACGCTGCTGAAAACAGTGGGATTGAACTTCTGCCTTTGAAACCTAAAATTAGGTCCACAGAAGTTTTAGATCAAAATAAAATTTGTGTTTTCTCTTCATCCAGGTCAGAGTGACCTTATGAACGGTTTGGATGACATTTAAACATTACAGTGGGCCCCACACGGGACCCACAATGATGTATGTGTTTTATATCCACCGTCCAGGCGGACAATGGAAGCCCACCATGATATTTGTATTTTATCCGTCCAGCGGACGGTGGTGTTGGGGCCCACGATGATGCATGTGCACCGTCCAACCTCAGTGGACCCTGCCATGATGCATGTGATGCATCCAGACCGTCCATCCACTTGGAAAGATCATTTTTTTAAGCATGAATTGGAGAATTATGCCGATCTATTTATCAAGTGGGCCATCTATGTTTAGATGTGGCCCATTTGACATGTAAGGCCTATGGATTTAGGCCCACTTGATATATAAGGCCTATGAGTTAGGCCCATTTGATTTATATAAGGCCTATGAGTTTAGGCCCATTTGATTTATATAAGGCCTATGAGTTTAGGCCCATTTGATTTGTATAAGGCCTATGGGTTAGGCCCATTTGATTTATATAAGGCCTATGGGTTAGGCCCATTTGATTTATATAAGGCCTATGGGTTAGGCCCATTTAATTTGTGTAAGGCCTACAAGTTTAGGCCCAATTGATGCATTCAAGGCCCAATGAGTTATGACCCATTGCAATGCACATAAGGCCCATTGGTGCGGCCTATTGATGTGGCCCACTTGACGAATGAAAGGCCCATATGATATGACCCATTTGATGTATTTAAGGCCCAATGGGATATACCTAAGGCCCATTGCAATGTGTGATCCCAACCTAGTTCATGATATTCACTACAGGAAACGCCTTGGGAGTAATGTTGGTTTGACGTCCACGTTACAAGTTTAATGTTGGTTAAATGTCCGCATTACGACTCTCCCTAGGGCCCATTAATAGGCCCGTACTTATTTTATATAGGCCGTCTAGGCCCATCTGCTTTGAAAGGATAATGCATTATTTTATAACATGTTTACTATAGTTTCATGACTCATGATCATACGCATCATATGTATGCTTGATATGAGAGGTGACTGATCACAGCATATACCTTCGGACAGGTTGTTTATGGGCTCTCGATTAGGCAGGGTTGCCCGACATGAGCGCACGATACGCGCAGGATTTGCTGTATGATTGGATAGTGTGATTCATGCATTTCGCATTGTGTGATATAGTTACTGTACGCCCTAGCGACATCGGGGCCGTAGCCTCCACAAACGCATCGTGATTGGCAGGATTGGATACCGAAAATTTTATTCTACATGGGATGCTATAGATATCCCTGGGTGAAAGTCCTTAAACCCTTATGGTACCAAGAGGTTGGTCTAACGTCTAGACCGAGTGGGTAGATGAGCGTTGAGTGCCGATTACCAGATGGCTGCGCTCTCCACTGTGTCGTGGTCGGTTGGAAGGGGGTACGGCCTTACCCGTCCGAGAGTAGGGGAAAATGCTAGGCTGAGTTTGACCAGCTCAAGGAATGGGTTCGCTATCGACGAGTCGAGCCCGATATTGGCAGACGGATATTGAGGTCTCTTCCACTTACCTTATTGCGCGCGATGAGGCGACGATCTTATTTAGAGTGTACTATACCCCGGTGATATCCCAGATTTGAGCTGTATTGATGTGTGGACATATAAGGATCTGTATGCTTGAGTTACATTTCACATCACATGGCCTTGGGATGGCCGATATCATTCATGTCTTGCATCACATAGCTTTGGTACGACTAATGGTTTTCATGGATCCATCTGTATTTTCGCATTTCTCTGATATTGCATGTTCATATTACTACCTTACGCACACACTTTCACTACCCTCTAAGCTTTCTATAAGCTTATGCATGACCGTTGCGTGCAGGTAACGTTGGGGCGCAGCAGCGCTGAGACAGGAGCACTTGCAGATCATTTTGGAGTTTTTATTCCTTACCATTGTATTTTCCTTTTATGCTCATTGTACTTATAAAGTTTTTTATCATAGTGAAAATGTGAGTTCTTGGTTGTTGTTTGTGGGTTATGCCTTTGGTTATGCTTATTACGAATCAAACTGACGTTGAAAATCCTCCTCGTAGCATCCCAGGATCGGAACCTGGCGAATGGGCGTTAGGAGCCGAGAATGAGGTTATACGGAGGCTGTCGGCGCCGGATTCGGCGATCGAGAATTTTATGAGCCTGATTTCTGAGTTTGGGGCATGACAGATAATTTCTTTTTAAATATAAGGGGGCATTTTGGAATGCATGTATAGATGGGGCTGACAGTTGGTACATTTTTACACGATATGCTATACATGAAGATCGACTAGGAGCAATATATAACTTTCAATTGTATGTATCATACAAAATACATAAATTACACGATATGCTATACACCGGGTATCAGAAACTTGCACGACCGACGATTATGCTCGGTTTGTTTGCATCGCCCACACTTTACTGTTTTCGATTCCTCTCCACGCGATGGAATTCTAAGCTTTTTAGGTCTTCCAGCTGATCTCCGCTGTTTTGAAGGTTTAATCTGCGCACAATACTCCTTCATCCCCTCTGAAATTTTCCACTCGCTATTATCGCGTACTGGATACACCGATTCACTATACGTGGCCAGGTAATTATGCACCGTGTAGAATGGGGAGCAGTATAAGTAGTGTTCCAAATTGTAGTTTATACAGGCTGACGGAACATGTATGCAAGGGTACCCCTTCACGCCAAACTCATGACATGTACATGAAAACTCACTGAGCTTCAACGTATCGTTATAATCTCCAACAAAATAGTACTCATCTCGAAAAATAGCATGGCAGCAAACATCTTGTGCCTTCTGCACAATATCCTTTAACTGTTTCTTTGCCCATGGTGTCAATGGACCCATAAATGATGTTGCAGATTCTCGTCTCTTGTAAAATAATTCTTGTATCTTCAATATTACAGACTCTATCAATTTTGTAATGAGGTATTCGTATGCTTGTTCGAAAAGGGCATTAACGCACTCAAAAATGTTCGTCGTGACCAAGTTGAATCTTCTTCCTGAAAAGTGCGAAGATGCCCATCTCTCGTACCCAATTTCTGTCAGCCATGCATGTACTGGGGGATTGGCCATTTCGATATCATGCATTATTTTTTCAAATTCGGCCCTCCTGCAAGTCTTCACAGCCATCTAGTAATACATCTCCAACGACTTGTCCTTAAAAGTGTCCACCAAGTTTCTGTAGATATGGTACGCACAATACCCATGGATTACATGTGGAAAGACTTGGGGAACCTCTTTCATTATACCTTTATGTCGGTCGGATATAATGACAAGACCCTCTACAGACCCTAACACATTGTTAAGGTGGGTAAGGAACCAATTTTAACTACTGTTATTCTCTGATTCCCCAATGTCAAACGCAAGTGGAAATATATGATTGTCCCCTGTGGCGATGAATAGCACACCCTTGTATTTGCCCTTTAAGTGTGTCCCGTCAATAGCCAATACCCTCCGCAAAGATTTTTGAAAACTTTGAATGCATTGTCCGAGAGCAAGAAAACATCTCTCGAACCTCCAAGTCTATTGGTTAACAGAAATGGTAGTAACTGTCCTTGGGTTGGCCCTCCTCAACTCATGCAAATACAAAGGGAGTTAATTGTAGGAGTCTTCGTAGGACCCCATCACGTGATTAATTGCAAGCTCCCTAGCTTTCCATGCCTTCCAATAACTGATACGAATATTATATTTCTCTTGCATGGCAAAAATAATGTCACGTGGCCTTAACCCTAGGCGTTGTTCAATGCGGCTAATAACCAAATCACACGCTAGATTACTGTTGGCTTGCCGGTGATCGCTCTTCATCCATGCCATGCCGCATGTGTGTTTTAATGTATAAGTTCGTATTTTGAATACACTCGTATGATTCACCCGAGATGCATGAACCCTCCAATCGCATGGATCTTCAAAGCACACCACGGTAAATCTGCTTGAATTTGAGTATAGTACTCTATACTGAAAATTATTCTGAATTGCAAATTGACTCAAAACATACTGGTAATAACTCTTGTCCTTAAACATTTGTCCTTCAAATATATCGGTCGGTTCACATAACAAATCAGTATGTTTAAGGACAAATGTTTAAGGACAAGAGTTATTGCCATGTCCTTCAAATATTCCAGTATTTTTGCATTCGTGAGTGCATCATCATTAAATGGCACGAGAACTTGACGAGTCATGAGGTTTGATGTTTCGGGGAGGTCTCGAAGCGGAATGTCGCTTACACGTACAGATGGAATGGTGGATGATGATGGCAGATCTGCTGTTGATGCTAACAGCGGTGTCTTATATTCATAATTACTATTAATGTCAACTGCACCACTGATTTGCCTAGTCACGAAGTTTACCGTTTGCGGTGGCTCAGGTAATTGATCATTGCTTACTACCACTTGTAATGGAGAATGATTGTATTTGAATTCCACGACATACTCCTCAGCCACACTGTCCACATATGTTGTAGTATTGATGTGTTGGATTGTTTCAATGACTAACGGGATGAATTTTTCCGAATGCTCAAACTGGTAAGACAAGAACTATTTGACGTCATCGTCGTCTTCGATTTCAATTGGAGGCATTGATTCGTTAGTGCAAGGATTCAATACTTTCATCCTAATATCACAATCTTCTGGTCTACTCTTAATAATTCTAGATCGAAGCTCCTCATATGTAGTCTTTAGACATAGCGTCATTTGTTTTGATGTTCCACCCATGTACGTGTATCGCTTGTTTTCAAATTCTAACTCCCCGCCAAAAGAGGACATGATTCTTGCAGCCATTATCTGAAAACCAATATAATGACACATTATCAGTGAATCGTAAATCAATGGAAGCATGCCATATGACAAAACTCGATTAAATAATGAAGGACCTTCGTTGTTAACAAATGAAAAATGAGTGGTGCTTGTTTAATTTTGTGACGCTATCTATCATACCATTGAGCGAGCGAAGCATTATCAGTTTGAGCGGGGCACACATGAAATTCAGTAGGGCAACTTGAAAATTGAGCAGGTAAAAATAGAAATTCAGTGGGGCAAACAAGAGATTCAACGGGAGTAAGATGAAATTGAGCGGGCTAAACTAGTAAATGAGCGGGGCAAGCATAAATTTGAGCGGGGCAAACTAGCAATTGAGCGGGTTAAACTAAAAAATTAGTGGGGGAAGCATGAAATTGAGCGGGGCAAACTAGGAAATGAGCGGGGTAGGCATGAAATTGAGCAGGGCAAACATGAAATTGAGCGAGGAAAACTAGGAATTGAGTGGGGCAAGCATGAAATTGAGCGGGGCAAACATGAAATTGAGCGAGACAAACTAGAAAATTTAGTTAGAAAATCCGACACATTTGCGCGGCAAGCATAAAATTGAATGGTGCAGACTGAAAATTGAGCGGGGCACACTAGGAATTGAGTGGGGCAAGCATGAAATTGAGCGGGGCAAACATGAAATTGAGCGAGACAAACTAGAAAATTCGGTTAGAAAATCCGACACATTTGCGCAGCAAGCATAAAATTAAATGGTGCAGACTGAAAATTGAGCGGGACAAACTATAAATTCAGCTCTGCAAGTAAGCATTAAATCGAGAGCGCATAGCATGATATTGAGTTAGGCAAACGATAAATCAAGCGAGCATATCATGATATTGATGTGGGCAAACAATATTTCGAGCGAGCATAGTTGATGTTGAGTTGGCCAAACATTTCTTCGAGCAAGCATAACATGATATTGAGCAGGGCAAACATTAAATTGAGAGAGCATTGCATGAATATTGAATAGGCAAGCTGTAAATTGAGCAAGCATAAGATAATATTGAACTGGGCAAATATTAAATTGACTTTATCTACCATGAAATTAAGCTGGGCAAACATTAAATTGAGCGATCCTAGCATAAAATTTATCACGGCAAACATTAAATTGAGTGATACTAGCATGAAATTCATCGCGACAAATATTAAATTGACATTATCTATCATGAAATTAAGCTGGACAAACCTTAAATTGAGCGATCTTAGCATGAAGTTGAGCAGGGTAAACATGGAATTCAACAAGCTTTACATCAGATCAAGTGAGCCTTAACATTGAATTGAGCAAGTTTGACATGGATTCAATCGATCAACACGTAAATTTAATTAAGCCTAACGCATGAAATTGACTAAGTCTAATACATGGAACTGACCAAACTTCGCATGCAATGCCATTGTACGAGTCTAATTTTTTTTTTTCAAGATCTATACCTCCGACTGCTACAATATCGGTCAAATGCAGGTTGAAGAGAGGTACTTTGGAGTGAGGGAATATTTTGAACCTTTTCAAGGAGATCCAACCAGTTCGTTGGGTTTCACGTAACCCTCGCCAAGATGAAATATGGAAAATGTAGAATAACGATATCTGGATGGATATCTAGATGATTCACAGAGATTTCAGTCAGGCAAATGAGAAAAAAATCCTCCGTACTTCAATTCTTTGTTGGAAGAGAGTCTAGGGGAAGCACCTATTTTTTTTTTCCATTAAGGGGAGTGAAAGCAACGCTGAAAAGCAGCAGCAATAAAAAGAGTATTTGAAAAGAAGGGGTATTTTTGTCCTAAAATATGAAATCTGCACGTGCAGCTCTAAGTTGCAAAAGAAGGTTTGTCTTCTTTCATTAAAAAAAGATGGCTAAAAGGTGGGGTCCACAGTCCTAAATTTCTCATTTTTGCAGTAGCACAGATGATGAAAGGAGTGGATGTCAGACACATAATAGGAAACGGATTGGCTCTGTGGTCGGTGCTCCGTGGGCCTCACCACGATGTATGTGTTTCATCCCTTCTGTCTATCAATTTTTCTAGATCATTTTATGGCATGAGAGAGTACATGAGGTATATACCAATCTCAAATGGACTACATTAAAGGAAACAGTGTTGAATGAAATTCAAACATTAAAAACTTTTTGAGGGCCATAAAAGTTTTGGATCGAGCTGATCTTTGTGTTTTCCCTTCATCTGTGTCTTTATGACCTAAACAACGGATTAGATGTCAAACAAACCGTACAGTGAGCCTTAGGAGTATTTTAGTGGTAGATATCCAATCACTATTGTTTTCCTGTGGTGTGGTCCACCTGATATTTATATACCTCTAATTTTTGGGATTAAGCTCTAAAATGATCTGTAAAAATAGATGCACGGCATGGATGAAACACACACATCATGGTGGGGCCCACAGAGCACCGACCATCAGCCATTGGCTGGTGGCAGAGGGAGCAGCCAATCCGTTTCCATAATGGTGGGCGCTACAGAGCTTTACGTGTGTGCTCTCCTCAGGAAATTCGAATCCGGAGAACGGAGACCGTCAGAAGTAGCGCATGGACCATCCGCAGTACACGATTTGACTAAAAGCAACCTCTCCTGTCTTGTGCATTTGGATTCGGAAAAGCTTCCGGTGCTTGTCACCCACGTTAAAGACATCTGGACCGTTCATCGTTGGGCATGACCATGGATTGAGTTTACTGCAAAAATCAACCGGTCACGGACAGATTTTTTACGACTACAAATGGAGGTCGGAAGAAGTCCAACCGATGGTAAAAAATTCAACTGGAAAAGATCTTCCAATCGGCATCTTGGACCATCCATGTATTTAGACATATGACGCATCCGTGGTAGGGCCCAACAAACAGACCGTCCAGATCTCTCATAGGCGTCCAGGAGATTGCTAATAACTGAGACATGAAAAGATGAGAAAAAGTTAGCAGTGTACACTCTTCTTTGTTATGTCCTTTTAATTTTTACGTCTAAGTATTTATGTCGTTGAAGTAGACTTTAAGCGTTTGAAAGAAGGGACCGAATTTTAAAATAAAGTGGTTGAAAGAGTAAAAATATTTTATTATTCATGGATTCATTTATACGGATAGAGATTTACTTTAACAAGGTAGGTTTTTCTGGTGTCGAATATAAAACAGTAGATGGTACGTCAGGTTTACGATAAAAAATTAGTGGACACGTGGCAAGGTAATGCATCAATCTGATTCACCCATGTACCTGCATCAGGATGGATGGCTTAGGTTTCGGAAATGAAACTAAAAGACAATCTTACCCGTTATTTTTTCTACAGTTTATCCCACTATGAATATGACCGTTAATTTATCATGTTTTCCACCGTTAGTTTAATGGACGAATATCAGATGGATCATGTTGTCTAGTTAGTGTAATTTTTGAGAAATCATCCATCCATGATAGGATCCTACATTTGAATGGACCAGATTTGTAAATCACCTTATCACGTTTACGTCAGAGCGATGGGTCTACCACCCACCTTTATCATCTCCCGATTGTAGAGAGTGCGTGGGCGACCTCAGAGTCAATGGGCGTGAACAGGGAATGGTACTGTCCCGTTTCTACGGAAAGGAATCTCATAAACAAAAGTAAGAGGGCTATTCGCGCGAGTAGAAACTGAAGATGAAATCCACGGTCCATGTCCCAACAACGCAGGTGTGTGAGAGATCTGGTTCATTCATCAGATACAGAACAATCTATAAATTCTAGTTTTAACAAGTTAGGCTGGACCAGCTATCAGAAAGGATATACTTTTATGAGAAGAAATATGACCAACGGTCTATATATGAGGTAAAAATATGGCCAATATGATGAGTGGATATTATTGATTTTCGGGAGAAGGAATTATAAGGTGGACCCTGCCTGATGTGGCGTTCAGATCACAGGTGCAGATGCCAAGTTCATACGTGTGCCGCGCATTGCCACTTCAATAAGTAAAATGAGGAAATACGAAATGCGTGCGACGTGTGAACGTTTTCCCGGCTATAGATGATTGATGTGAACTGGCGCCCTTTTTTCGACTTTTTGTACAGCTAGCGGATTAGATGTTGCCCGTGTAACACCTCAGTGAGTGTTGCCCTGACTGTGGGCTATCTTCATGCATGTGTTGTATATCAATGCCGTCCATCAGATTTTTTGGCTCATTTTAGTGGATGGTCTTAAAAATGAAGCAGATCCAATTCTTATGTTGATCACAGGGTAGGGATCGGATTATCACCATTAAAAACTTAACGAGGGTCACAAAAGTTTTCGATGAAGATTATAATTGTGTTTCCTCTTGATCCAAGTTTGTGTTACCTTATCCACAAGTTGGATGGAAAGTAAACAGTACAGCTGGCCTTAAAAAGTTTTTAATAGTGACCACTGTTTCCTGTAGTGTGGTCCATTTAAGACATGTATACTTAATTTTATATATAATTATATAAAATGTGATGGAAAAACTGATGGACGGAATGGATATACAAAAAATATATAAAGGTGGGCCCCACGGTTAGGACAACACCCACTGACTCCACCCAACCTGCTTCCTTTTGGAGAGGGGATCGAGGTGGCAAATTCCTCGGGAGAGCTTCTTGTGCGCTTTTGTTCTTTTACACTAGAGCATTTTTTTGAAAGAGGGTTATTAGTGGACTTGGTGGGACTCCATGATCGTCATCCCTCAGACCTTAACCTAATACAAGTGGGAACCATGGTTCATTGATCCCGAACGTTGATCTGACTGGCTTCATTATGGGAAGATGGAAGCATCCTGGCTCTTCATTGGGTGGCCTTTAAATGAATGGTTAAGGAACATTGTCGAAATGGTAGGTTACATGGTCCCACCATAGAGTAAAAATCTCCTTAGCCAATTAATCATTGACCTTTTGTCGGTGAAAAATAAAAGATTAAAGAAAACATTCAGCTTACGGCAACAAAGCTTTTATGATTATCTAAGAAGAAGACTTTTTTTTTTAAAAAAAATTAAATGAAATGAAAATAAAAATTGCCTATAATTTAAAGAAAAATATTTAAAATGAAATGAAATGAAGTTTCCACTGTAAGAGAAGGGGTGTCAAAAACTATATTGTTCACTGTAATACATGTGTCTTATCCATGTTGGCTATTTGTTTTAGCAGCATGAAAAAAAAGAAAAAGAAAGAGTTTGTATCATGACTGAGGTGGACTACAACATAGAAAATGGTGTGGGACTTAAATGCCCGCCATTAAAAACTTCTTGGGTTAGGCCATAGAAATTTTGGATGAAATTAAATTTTGTATTATACCTTTATCTATATTGCATGATCTTATGAAGAGGTTAGATGACTAAGAAACATATTGTGTTTGAAGTGAATTATAATATAAAAAATAATGGTATTTGAACACCTAACAAAATTTTTATTAGGGGCGCCATAGAAATGTTGGATGAAGTCTAACTTTGTCTTTTACCATTATCTGCATTGTATGGTCCTTTTTTTTTTTTTTGGGGCTAGCTTGTTACTACAGACCTATGTCAGTACACACACTGCATGTTAGCCACCCCCACTAGGGATCGATACCAAGACCTCAAGTGTTGAAACGTGGCATCTCCACTCAGTCTGCCAGTTGAGCTATAGATCTAGGTGTCATTGTATGATTTCATGAATAAGTGGGATGACAAATGTACATTATTGAGGGCCCTAGTAACGTTTTAACTTTTCATAGTAGATGTCATTACTAGTTCTGTTTTGTTTGGTGTATCCCATTTGAGCTTCTTATCTATCTCATTTTTGGGCTTGGGCCCTAAAATGAGCACTTAAAATAGATGGGTGGCATAGATTCGAGGCACATATCATGATGGAACCCACTAATTATTCTAACGCAATTCCTGTATATATGAGCCAATACATTTTTCAAGAGGCAATTAAGGCACAATTCATTTGATGAATCTTTCTCTTTATTGTTGTTTCATCACCATTTACACTAGAAATTTCAAAAACAAACACCCCCTTGGCAACATAAATTAGTATAATACGTTTATTTCTGATGATGCTAGTTTACCATCCACTTATGTCATAATTATGTTTTACCCTATAAGAGAAGAAACTCAAAAATTATTCACATTCAAAAGAAAATGCTCAAAAATTGAATGTACAAATTTAGGAGATTTTGGTCATGTTTGTTTTATTATGGCTTCACTTGGAAAAGGGTGGCTCTGGTTGTACCAGTGCCCTCTTGTTCCAAAAAAAGATGTTCACATGATGTATTCACAACATCTAACCCATCCATTGGATACATTGCCTCATGTTACCCCTATGCCTTAAGAACCAACCCAAACAGAAAACCCATGATTTGGGGGGCCATCATATTGGTGTATACGGAATCCAGGCTATTTACATCCTTCATGTGCCATTCTAGTTTAAATCCGGCCCCTAATAACTATATAAACAATATTATTGCTTGATCCGATTATTCCACACAGTGGAGCCCACCTTTGGTTGATCAAGTCCTCACTATGAGGTTCCACGTGAAAGATCATATGTTGATCAATCGAATCTCAGCCGACCCAACCCTTACGGTGGGGCTTGTGAGTATCACGGGTTAGTGTGGGGGCCACTTGATTAAACGAAGGTGGCTAACCCTATTCCTGCAATACACAAGTGGTCCAATGTGTGTAAATTACATGTATTATAGATTCATTTGTCCAAGTATTAAGGTTTCCAATTAGACAGATTTGTCCAAGTAAATATATTGATCGATTGACTTCGATCAATGGCCCATCGATCAAATCGAAAAAATAAGAAATTTTAAGGTTCATGTCTCTGGACAATTTTTGTCCTTTTCAATCGATAAAACACTGATCCAAGATCGAATCAACAGTTGTCAGATTCGATCTAATTTGGACAGTTTTAAATAAAAAATTTAGGGATTTCCATAATTTGATGATCCAGAGTCCAAATTAACATGTTGGATAGATCAAGTCAGTCATTGGTCCTCTATTGATCAATTACAAGAGAGAGATCCATTGATCAATTGATCTGAACCACTCATGTTACCTGTTAATCAAAACTACAAGATTGAATAAAGGATATTTTATTAGTGTGGCCCGCCAATTTATGGATCTTAATGTGGTTTGATCCCAATGATCATATGGACTGATTTGATCACATCGAAACTCACACATCCGAAGATTCGGCACGCTTAATAATACATAAGATATCTAACATATTATTTAGATCAATGTGGCCCACCTAACAATCAGATTATCCAGTTATTCAAGGTCCTGGCATTTTCAACCCTAAAATTGGATGAATGGTGTGGATCTGGCCACACACATTTTGGTGGCCCATCCTGATCCTCTACACAAAGTGATAACGACACTTGCATATGAATTTGGGTTCTCATTTTTGAACGTTCCAAATCTCACCATATAATAAGTGTACAACTGATCTGGTCTGTTCATTATCTTGCTTAGATAATTAAAACCTTCAATTATCAAAATTAATAATCTGATCAATCAATTCCTAAATATATAAGTTAAAATACCTATTACTAGATACAATAAGCAATTCTCTAAGTCGAAAGCCTAGAGCTATTTGCGCAGGGAATTGATGTTGGAGATTATTTCCCATATATAATTTTGAAAACCAAAAATAAAAGATAAAAAATTACACCTAGACAAAGCACATAAATAATATGTTGTTCTTAAAGCTCAATTCTCCCACTCTCTTGTTGATTTGAGATCACTATTAGGGTTATAGGCAACTCACTTCTGGTATACAACAAGCCTTTGTAAGGTCCAACGTGCAGCAAACATGAAGAAACTTTTATACAGACTCGACTAAGGCAGTTCACCTCTTTTGTAGACTTTTGGAGTACTCGAAGTCAGTGATTCACAATTTGAGCTACTTAGCTTGTTCTCAAGTTCTTCTATAAAAAAAAGGGCGCAATTAGCCTCTTTGGTAAACTTTTGGAGCACTTGAACAGTGATTTGAGCAACTTAGCTTGTTCTTGAGTTCTTTTTAAAAAAGGAAAAAATGATTTACGATTTTATGGGTGTGGAGCGTTGCTATATGTATGAAATGTAAAGTGTGTCAACTAACACCACTACAACCACATTACCCACGCCCATGCTTGATCAGGCACGATGTGTTTCGCATGCAACCTGAGTATCTCTCTCTCTCTCAACTAAGAATACTCTACATACAAGATTTTATAAACCAAAAGTTTTATACCACATTATTTAATGTGGGACCAAGCAAAAACCCTTCAAAAAAAAATTCAAAACATTTTGGAGGGAAAATAAAAATTTTAATTTTCTTTTTAAGTTTTAAAATACTTTCCTTTTTATATTTAAACCAAAATTTCAACAATTGTACCTTCCCACCTATATGTGTACGATAGATGGATGGCTAATTTAAGTTCATCACACACATCAACAAATCCATTACATAGAAAAATTAAAAAATAAGAAATAATGTACTAACTTGTAATGTGTTTCCCCAATCCTTCTCTCCCTCTCTCTATATATACACAGGGTGTGTTGAGACGTAGAGTTAAAACAGGAGTGTCATTTATTTTTATTTTTTTAGTTTTAATAAAAAATAAAAACTACGGCGTTACAATTACTTTGGCTTGGACCACACATTTCACAAGCTATTATGTAAAAATCACATTAATCAAATGATTCTAATCATTCCATCAATGGTATATGGAATGGGTGACCAAAATAAATAATTGTGGAAAGAATAGGCCTAATCAACAATTTGAGCCATTTATCAATTGGGCCACCATGGATTGCTTGTGACTCTAAAGGATCATTTCCATCAAAGTACCCTTATCACCCCCATGCATGGCTTGTGTACAAAAGAAGGCCAACTCATGAAAAGATGGGATCAACCAATTAGTATTTCATTTACAATGTAGCCCATGAGAAGTATGGAGAACCTAACAGGCAGTTTGGATTGATTCATTGGATTGCCCAAGCATATCAGAGCAGCTGCTAGATATGTGCTACATGCATAGATATGGATTGCTCCTTAATAAAACCAAATAAATGCACCTAAAGTAGTATTCTGGTTCTAGTACTTAAAATTAGAGAAATGGTCGAGTGCTCTGATTATAAGAGAGTTTAGGGTGTTTTTAGAAACTACTATCTACCTGGATACAAGTGCTTATGACATAGCTTCTCAATAACATCAACAAAATATGGGAGGGCTGTATGGGCCAGGGTTGGACCACTAAACTTAGCCCAATGGCTGGACTAAAGCTTGAAAACTAGGCCCACTCTGTATGGGCCAGGGCAAATGATGAAACCCGGGCCTAACTGGTGAGTCTATCACCAAGGCATGAGTTTTTTTTTTTTTTTTCCACGCACGTGCTCACACCTCACACACTCACTTACTCACATCACAATAGGATTTCACTGTAATGGGTACTCCAATTCAGGATCTTGTGTTGATACTCTTGTGAGTCCATCGCCAAGGCATGACTATGGACTTATATTAATGACTTCAATTAAGTCCATGCATACAGCAGACTTATATGCTAGGCCTGGCCAAGCTCTCAATCAGACAATCATTGGCCTAGCCCTAGCATAGCAGGGAGAGGGTCGGGCAGGGCAAGCCTCGGCCTCACCCGGCCCATTGCCAATCCTAGCAGCATATGCTAAATTTGGATTTTTTTTTATTTTTTTTTTTAAATGATCCAATGCCCTTAGCCAACCGGTATATGTTTAGTTAAGAAAGAAAAACCGATCCGTTGATCATTTCCTTATATTCAAAGCCAAAATAATAAATAGTTATCGTTGTTTTAAAAAAAAGGTATGGTCATCAATGGACCATCTTGGCCATTCCATTAGAAACAAAAGGAAGCATTTGGATGGATAGGATCACCCTATTAGCGCGATTTTAGCATAATGGCCAATGGAGCAAAAGGTCCAGATTGATTTAAAGGCCGTTGGATAGGAGGAGTTCACCATAAATTCCACATCACCCCAAAAATAATAATGGTTAAATCACAGCCATATACTTAAGGCCATTCAAAATGGACAGTAAAAATAAAATGGTGTAGAATTGGATCGGGACGCACCAAGACCAAATCACATACAACTCGGGCAATTCTTAAAACCACGATCTATTAGGCGGTCCACCGTAACCATATATGGGTCCACTTACGCCCCACATTAAAATTCAAATTGCGAGTACAAATCATTCTAATAATTCTCATTAAACATCACTAAACATCCCTGCAACACACAAAAACATGTAAGTGGTCACCTCAACATGAGATCTGTGGCCAAAAAACTATAGATGACAATGTCCCTACTCTTCCCCTTAACAAAGGTATACTTCCTCAACAGACCCTCTCTCAGGAACCCAGCCTTCTCCATTACCCTTTGTGAGGCCTCATTCTCTGCAATAACAAGCCCTTGCACCCTCTCCAAATCTGGAAACTCACTAAATATAGATGAAATCACCATCTTGACCGCTAGTGTAGATATCCCTTGTCCCCAGTATGTGGGGCCCAGGGCATACCCGATCTCCCCTCGATGTGCGTCGTTTCCAGTCCCTGGAAGGACGAAGATGGACCCGATCGGACGGTTGTCTATGCATATGGCTCTATACCATGGATGGGAAATTGTAACTTCTTTGAGAAAGTTGAGTGCATCGTCTCTGGAAGTGTAAGTGTCCGACCTGCAAAACTGGGTCACATGATGGTCGCCGGCCCATACCAAGAAATCATCGACATCCGAGAGATCGAACGGCCGGAGAGAGATCTGGGGCGTCGCCTTTTTTACTTGTTGAGGAGTTTTCTCCATTTCTTCCACTTTATCAAATGTACACTTGAGGCTGTGGGCCTTTATATAATAAGAGTCGATCCGGGCTCAGCCTGGCCCAGCCCGGTCACCGGGCCAACATGTCCATCTTGAACCCGGCCCGGTCAGCAATCGGGTGAGTTTGGGCCGAGTTCGGGCTAGTTTCGAACCTTACAGCAAGTTTATGAGAAAAACTTTAACAGGTAATCTCCGTTCCATTACAAGGCCCTCTATCAACAGATTAGATAGTTGAACTATAGACTCTACAAAAAAACTAACTTATCAGGATATTATAATTCCTTTTTGTATTTGGATAAATCTAGGCCGTTCAAGTTATATATCTGTGAGGTGGATGAGTCACTGTCATTTCAAAGATGGACGGTGAACTATCTTAAAAGGGTAAAGGGGAAAGGGATGGGTAGAGTTTTGAAACATAAATATTTACACATACACACACCACTTGACCGAGTCGGGTTTCGGGTCGGGTCGGGCCGAACTGGAACCTATCCGAATTTGGCCCAAACTCAGTTTCGGGCAGAAGAAAATGACCCGTCTCGACCTGAACTTAGTTTTGGGTCGAGCTGAGTCGCGCTGAATCGAGCGAGTTAACCGGGATAGCCGGTTCATGTACAGCCTTAGTCAAGGGGAAAGGATTGGATATCGAACGCTTCGGTAGCCAGAAGGCTACTAAAGTGATGTGGCAAAACGCCATTGGTTAGATACCAATGGTACATTCCCTTGGTATAAATGCTACTCCGTTACATGCACCCACTCGGCCACGATATCGGATTGTCATACTGAGAAAATTCGGTTAGGCGCACTGTGAATTTATGTGATTTATCCACACCTTCTAGCTGTTTTTCCTTCTAATTTTAGGTGTTGAGCCTAAAATTGAAGCTTATAAAAATCTCAAGTGGACCATACCACAAGAAACCGTGAAAATAATGATTTCCACCATTAAAACCTTTCCAGGCCCCATAGTGATGTTTATTTTTCATCTAAACTGTTCAAAGGATAAAAAAACATAGATGAAGGTAAAAAAAAAATATAATCTTGATCCAAAACTTCTGTGGCCCTCAAGAATTTTTCAACGGTATAAATTCAATTCACACTGTTTCCTTTAGTGTGGTCGATTTTAACCTTTTATATGCTTAGGTTTTGAGCTAAGGCCTTAAAATTATCTTATAAAATGGATGGACAGACCAAATAAAATAAATAAATCACAGTAGACCCCACAGAGTTTACTTAGTATGCAATCGGCTTCCCTTGGCCAAACCGGTAAACTCCACGTACATTGTTTCTGGACGCGGATTTCCCTGCGCTGGGAACCCAGGTGAGGCCCACTGTGATGTTTGTGAGAAATCATCCCCTTCCATCCATTTTTTGAGTTCATTTCAAGATATGATGCCAAAAATAAACCGTATCTAAAGCTCAAGTGGGCCATACTAAAGGAAAATGTGGTTAGGAAAATTCCTACTGTTAAAATCTACCTGGGTTCGACAGTGATGTTTACAAGTCATCCATACCATTAATAACTTCATTCCTACTGGGATGAACTATTTCAACTGTGGATATTCAATTATCATGTTTTTGGCCCATTTAAGCTCTGGAAACGATTCATTTTTAGCTTCATATAGAGGTGGGCAAAATGGACCCGATCTGGCAGATCCGACCCGATCCGAACAGAATCGATGGCCTGGATCGGTCAGGTTCGGGTAGGGTCAGTCAGATCTGAACACTAATCGGATCGAATTCGGGTACGTAGCAAATCTGACCGAACCGAATCGAAATCCGATCTGTTTGGATTCGATCCGATTCGATCCGGACCGCACCGGTGTAGTAACTAGTAAAAAAAAAAAAAAAACCCCACCCAACCAATCTCTCTCTCTCTCTCTCTCACACACACACACACACACACACACACACACACACACATAGATTCATCAGCAATGACGTCTGTAAGTAGCATCACACACCAACGATTCCTCGACATATCAAGACCCACGTCAGGTATAAAACCCAACTTCAAATTCTAATCAAAGGCATGAATTCCTATAAAAGCTCTCTCACGATCTTCTCTCCCAAGCTGCTGTGAACACCACAACGCTTCAAAATTCCATCTTTTCAGCTCTAAGAAGAGAACTTGGAAGATGGATAGATAGGTACCGGCAACACCCAAGTTCATAACTCAAATGGCAGACTGAGTAGAATACCTCGTTTCAACACTTGAGGTCTTGGTATTTGTCCCTAGTGGGGTGGCTAACGTGGAGTGTGTGCACTGACATGGGTGTATATTCACAAGCTAACATTAAAAAATAAAAAAAGAAAAAAGAAGAAGAGGAGAAGATGGGTACTGCCCTACCGGTGGAAGGATTGGCTACTCCCTTGTGGCTGATGGTCGGTGCTCTGTCCACCCTATCATGATGTATGTGTTTCATCCATTCCATTCATCCATTCTATAGATCATTTTACTGATTTATATAAAAAAATGATATGAATATAAATCTCCGGTGGACCACACCATAGAAAAACAATAATGATTGGATATCCACCATTATAATCCTCCTAAGGCCCAATGTACTGTTTATTTGACATCTAATCTGTTGATTAGCTCATAAGGACCCGGATGAAGGGAAACAATAAATATCAGCTTGATCAAAAACTTTTATAGCCTCCAAAACGTTTTTAATGGTCAACGTTCATTCAACACTGTTTCCTATAACGTGGTCTACTTGAGATTTCGATATAACTCATTTTTTTTATTCTAATAACATAAAATGATCTATAAAAATAGATGGAAGGCATGGATGAAACACATTCATCATGGTGGGGTCCACAGATCACCGACGATGGGTGGCAAGGGAGTAGCCAGTCCGTTTCCAGACTTCCAGTACGGCACTACAGCTGTACTGGCGCGCCAAGCGCTCCTCGAGCTTCGAGTTGTACATACGGTTCAAAAGAGATCAAAGTTATATGGGCCCCACAGTGATGTATTTATTATATCTAAACCGTTCATATATTTTTTCAGATCATTATAGAGCATTATTCCAAAAATGAATAATATCCAAAGATCATCTTAACCACCCCACAAATTGCAGCAAATAATGATTTTCACTATTAAACCATTAGTGTGGTCCACTTGATAGTTAGATCTGTCTTATTTTTAGTCTCAAGCCTTAAGAAGAGCTTTCCAAATGGATGAACGGTTTAGATATAACACCTACCTTATGATCAGATCCACATAAGTAGCTAGCGTGGATACATAATTTGAATTCACCTGCGCAGGTCGTGATTGCGTGAAAAGTAAATAACTAGTTACGTGAATTGAAAGTAGCTTTAAAAGTAAATAAAATCGTGTATATGTAAGATGAAAATTCTTTCAAAGTTATGTGGGCCTACCTTGATGTATATATTTCATCTAAGTCGTTTATCCATTTTGAAATATTATTTTAACATTGAGCACAAAAAAAGAATATATTAAAGATTAACTTAGACCATATTATATGAAATAATTTGATTAAATTTATACTGTTTGAATCATATCCAATCTGATCCGACTTGGTTTTTCAGACGAGTCAGACTCGGTTCAGGTAAGGGCAAGCAGGTATCATATCTGTCCGGATCAGATGGTCTGAATTCGATCTCAGATCGAATCGAATTCGAATCTAACCAGTGGTATTTCAAATCGGATTGGGTTATACCTAATCTAATTCGATTTGGACCGATGCCCAGCTTTTGCTTCATGTCTTGAATTGAACTTAAAAAACAGATGGACGAGTAGGATTTCTCACTAACATTACATTAAGCTCCACCTGGGTTTCATGCGGAAGAAGTTTACGAGAAAGTCTTCCGCAGTAAATATACGTCCTTGCTTTTTCTTAAGATAAACAATTACTTATGCCTGGCGGAGTGCGTTCACAGCCTAAACGGAAAAACAAACGTGCCCACGGATCGCCGTTGGAAGAGCATTTATTGAGAGGAAACAGCCGATTTATATCCACCAGTGCTGTTTTGCCACGTCACTTCAGTAGCCTTGCGTTCAGCATCCAATCCGCTCCTTGGGCCGTAAAAATTAATGCGCAGCTATTCCCACAGGCTCAAGTAGTGGATGAGGGAAACCACTGAAGTGGTGGTGGATCCATAAGGGCGTGTTAAGCCGGTTGCATTAGGTGGGATTAGAAGGTATCGAACTAGCTTTAAGGTAATGACGAAGTTGTCGGTTAATGGGTTAGAGTTCCACGGTATTGTAATATCTTGTGATAGTTTTGATGGTCTTTTTGGATAAGTTGGAATATCCCGGGACAGCGATGGTGATCGTGTTTGGCTAGCAATGGTGAAAACCCACCGGCTGCGGTGGATGAGATGCCATGGATTGTGACGAAGACGCACTGCATTTATGTTTATGTCACCTCATTCTATAGGACTCACAATGATGTATGTATTACATCCACACCGTCTATCCATTTTACGAGATCATTTTAGGGCATGGGCCCAAAAATGAAGCATATCAGAATCTAGTGGACCACACCACATAAACTAGTAAGATTTAACATCTATCATTGAAAACTTCTAGTGGGCCACATAAGTTTAGAATTAGTCTGATATTTGTTTTTTACCTTCACCCAGGTCATCTTAGATGACAAATAAACATCATGATGAACCTTAGGAAGTTTTCAACGATGAGAATTATCCTCGCTACTTTATGTGGTGTGGTCCACTTGATCTTTGTATCTGTCTCATTTTTGGCTTTATGGCTTAATATGATCTCTCAGAATGGACGGACTGTATGGATATATATCATAGTGGGCCCTATGAAATTTGGTGACGCTCATACACGACCGTGCAGCATATCAATTTTTCCTTCTGCTAAAATACATACAAGCGGGATTCACTCCTGTAGTCGTAAATCCAGCGCCACCAGGAGAATTTAAATTTCTATCTGGTTCAGTTTACAGAGCATTGAACCAATGCCACCAAACCTAATAACCAAACGTTTATGAAACTTGAACCATTGATTTTTCTTATTCAATCCCATGTAATCCTCCCTAATGCAGCTGGCCAAACAAGCCCTAAGGCATGAGCCCAAAAATGAAGTATATTTAAATCTCAGGTGGACCACACCACTGGAAACAGTGGTGATTGAATGCCCACCATTAAAAATTTCCTAATGCTACAAAAGTTTATTTGTGTTTTCTCTTCGTCCATATCGGTGTGACCTTGTCAGCAGGTTTAGATGGCATATAAACTGACGCAGGGATGAACGTGATGAGGTCGAACACTGTCTTCCTCAAGGATAACTACTCCGAATCCACAGAGCTTCTCTGGACTCCTCACAGAGACTTCTCGAATCCACGAGGAAAAAAAGCAAGTGAATAGAAATAAACTCTAATAAAATTTAAAATTAATTGCTGAATGAATAAAAACGAGTTTACACCCCTTTAAATAAGGGAACCAAGAAATAGGAAAGAAATTAGACTCAAACTACAACTAAAACTCCTAGAATTAAAAACTTACTATAAATAGTAAACTTACTATTTATAGACGGTCGTGATGTCTACTAGTGCGCAAGGTTTTTGGCCAAAAATAGTAAGTGTCCTATTTGGCTTCACCAAACCGTTCTCCTAATTATTCTAAGCACTTTTCATATTGGACACAACTCCTAAAGCCCAATGGATGAAGAGCTATAAGCAAACTAAAACTTACTATTTATAGTAAAAATGAAATTAAAACGGAAAAATGACTGTCGATCAAGGGGTTTCTTGCAAATTTGGGCTACACAACCCGACGTAGTGGGGTTGGTTGGCTAAAGTAGCTCGTTCTACCCCAAAATCATATATTTTACGTCGGATAACTCATTCCGGATTGCGAGATACGCCCGATCTAAGGTCTGATAGTCCAGATCACTTATGTCGTCGACCGTGCCTTTTCTGATCCATCTTGGCCATGAAATTGTTCGCGAACCGCTCTACATCAGTCCCCTCCACTTGAAAAGAACTCGTCCTGGAGTTCTCCTCTTGCACCGGTTCATAATACTCGGTCAGGTCCGCGACGTTAAAAGTCCGTGAGATCACCATGTCATCTGGAAGATCAACAATATAAGCGTTGTCATTGATCTTTCGGATGATCGGTACCGGTCCAATCTTCTTATTTTTTAACTTGTTGTATGTCCCGGTTGGAAATCTCTCTTTATGTAGATGGACCATAACGCGGTCACCCACCTCGAATACTTTTTGTCGTCGGTGCTTGTCCGCTTGTTCTTTGTACTTCTCGTTCGAGGTATGTAGCTTGGCCTGCACTTTTGCATGGATGCCCATGATCTTATCTGTCATATGTTCTGCTGCAATGCTCATGCTTGGGTGCTTGGGTAAAGGGACCAAGTCAAGTGTGTGGTGAGACACTCGTCCATAGATAATCTGGAACGGCGATTTTCCTGTCGAACGGTTTACCATGTTGTTGAACACAAACTCTGCTTGAGATAAGGCCAAGTCCCACTGCTTCGGCTTTTCTCCTGCAATACTGCGAAGGAGGTTTCCCAACGTGCGATTCATAACTTCGGTCTGCCCATCAGTCTGTGGGTGGTAAGCACTGCTGAATTGAAGTCGTGTATCGAATCGAGCCCATAAAGTCCGCCAAAAGTGACTAATGAACTTCGTGTCACGATCAGAAGTAATGGTCTTAGGGACCCCGTGTAGCCGTACGACCTCCCTGAGGAATAGATTCGCCACATGTGTTGCATCGAGGGTCTTCTTGCATGGGATAAAGTGCACCATCTTTGAGAAACGATCGACCAATACGAACACCGAATCTATGCTGCGTTGTGTTCGTGGAAGACCAAACACGAAGTCCATTGATAAATCCTTCTAAGGGCCATCAGGCACAGGTAACGGGGTGTAGAGGCCCGTATTCTGAGATTGTCGCTTGGAGGTCTGACAAATATGACAACGTTGTACGGCTCTTCCCACATCACGTACTAATTGTGGCCAGTAATACCGCTCTCCCACAAGAGCTCGCATCTTGTCTCGCCCAAGGTGTCCACCGAGGCCACCTCCATATAACTCTTGAATAATCTACTTCCTTAGAGAACTTTGGAGATGCACAATCGATTCTCTTTGAAGAGAAAACTATCCTGTATATGAAGATCACTGGGGTGACCTTCTTGACACTTCAACCAAGAATCTTTGAAGTCCTCATCCTCAGTATACAGCTCCTTGAGACAGTCAAAGCTGACCACCTCGTTGCTCATCGTAATAAGTAGTGATGCACGACGGCTAAGTGCATCAGCCATCTTGTTCTGCTGTCCTGACTTGTGCTTCAGAACGAACGTGAATTCCTGTAAAAACGTAACCCATCTAGCATGCACACGATTCACGTTAGTCTGACTATTAATAAACTTTAATGTTTGATGGTCAGTGTACATAATAAACTTCCTTTGAATCAGATAATGTCGCCAATGTCGCAGTGCCTGAACAACTGCGTACAACTCAAGCCCATAAGTCGACCACTTCTTTCGTGCTTCGCTAAGCTTCTCGTTATAGAAGGCTACCGGCCTGCCTTCCTGTGATAATACTCCCCCAATTCCGACGTATGAAGCATCACACTCAACCTCAAACAATTTGTCGAAATTAGGAAGCACCAAGACTGGTGTTGTAGACAAACGATGCTTGATCTTGTGAAAGCTCTTGTCAGCTTTATTGGTCCACTAGAACGGTCCCTTTTTCATGCAATCTGTTATAGGAGCGACTATGGTGCTAAAGTCTCGCACAAATCGATGATAAAAAGTCGTCAATCCATGAAAACTCCTTACCTCATGAATGTTTGTCGGGATCGGCCATTCCCTAATAGCTCGCACCTTTTCATCGTCCACTCAAATGCCTGTGGATGTTACAACAAATCCTATAAATAATAGGCTGTCAGTCAAAAAGCTACACTTTTTCAAGTTGAGGTATAACTTGTTATCATGTAGGACCTGCAGCACCTGCCTGAGATGTTTCTTGTACCCCGCCTCATCCTGACTATATATTAATATGTCATCAAAATATACTACCATAAATCGGCCAGTGAACGGTTTTAGAACTTTATTCATCAAACGCATAAAAGTACTTGGTGCATTCGATAGGCCTAAAGGCATGACCAGCCACTCATACAATCCTTCTTTTATCTTAAATGTCATTTTCCACTCATCACTGGGTCGGATACGAATCTGATGGTACCCGCTCTTTAGATCTAATTTAGAGAACACCTTGGCCCCTCCCAGCATATCGAGCATGTCGTCCAACCGTAATATTGGGAACCGATATTTGATGGTAATTTTATTGATTGCACATATGCGTCAGCTTCTATCTTTTTTTTGGCATTAATAATGCTGGTATAGCACATGGGCTCATGCTCTCTCTTAATAGACCCTTACGGATCAATTCCCTCACTTGCCCCTGAAGTATCTCACACTCCTTCGGACTCATCCGATAATGAGGGCGATTGGACAGGCTAGCCCCAGGGACGAGGTCTATGTGATGTTAGATGTCCCTCATGGGGGGTAATCCATCAGGTAAATCTTCAGGCTAGACTTCTTTGAATTCGTTTAGCAACAGTCTTAAGCTTGGAGGGATGTTTGAGGGTTCATCTTCCTCGCCGTTTACCACTACGGCATATACCTCGCCGGTTTTCTTGGATTCCTCCATAAAATCCCGAATGGTCAAGAGAGAACTCCCTTCCACTTTAGAGGCTTCAGGGTGGTTCTCTGGTACCATAGGGGCAATGATTATTTTTCAACTATCCTTGACGAATATGTAGACATTGTCTCGTCCCCGATGGGTCGCATCACGGTCCGACTACCAGGGTCGACCGAGTAGCATATGGTAGACTTTCATGTCAACCACGTCACAAAGTATCTGATGCTTATAATGTTTACCAATTGAAAACGAGATAGTGCATTGTTCAGTTACCTTGGTTTCATTCACTTTTTTTATCCAGCCAATTGAGTACGGGGAAGGATGTCTCGTCGTTGGTAGCTGCAACTTGTCCACCGTCACTTTTGAGACGATGTTCTCGCTGCTACCACTGTCTATGATCACATCACAGACCTTTCCGCTGACAGTGCACCGAGTACGAAATATATTGTATCGCTGTGGATGTAATTCCTTTCATGGGGTATACAGTAGTCGCCTCACAACGAGAGATTCGCCACGATCCTCGCCTGTCACTTCACCGCCACCTGCTATTTCTTCAGTGGTTTGTTCATATTCATCAAAGCCATGATCTTCTTCTGCGGCCTCATCTTCAGTGCCCCCTTCGTTTATAGTCAAGTGTGCTACCGGACGTTGAGGACAAGTGTTTGATAAGTGGCTTGGTTGGCCACAGCGGTAATAATTGTTCGGCCTTGACCGAGCATAAGAATTTGGAATCCTACTCGGGTCCGCTGTCGTGGGTGCTGCCCGTTGAGGTCTGGATGGTCCGCTCCTCGTATCACGGTTTGCGGGTGGAGGAGGTTGAGGACGTTCTCCTACTGGATCTTTTCCTCGAGGCAGCACTGGATCCTATGTAGGACCCATCATAGGGGGTCAATTTGAAGGATAAGGACGAGCAGGAGCTCTTGCAAGTTGTGTTTATGCCCTTCCTGCTAATTGAACTATTTCATCTACTGTCCCGACTGGGTACATCTGAACTCGGTCCTGAATTACTGGTCGCAACCCACCTATAAATCGTGCTACCTTCTGTTACTCAGATTCTGACAGATCGTTTCGTGTAGCCAACCACTGGAATTCTTCAGTGTAATCTGTAACAATTCGATTTCCTTGCCGACAATTCTGGTATTGCTGGAATAATATCTGCTCATAATCATTGGGGAGAAAACGTGATCGAAGAAGACGTCTCATCCGAGGCCATGATGTGATGGGTGCCTTATTCTGGCGGGCTCGTGAGAGTTGTAATTGTTCTCACCATGCAGAAGCGCCAGATTTTAATTTAAACGCTACCAATTTTACCCTTTTATGATCTGACACATCTATATAATCGAAATATCTCTCTACTTCAGCTAGCCAATCGAGGAAATCTTCTATACGTAATAAACCGTTAAAACTAGGAAGTTCAGCCTTACCTCGATAGTCTCTTTCAGAATGATCTAGACGATCACTTCCATGGATTGGTCGTCAGTCAAAACCCTCATTAATGTCCTCATCGTTGGAATTAAAATCATCTGGTGTAGCCCTACGGTTTGTCACTGGTAGTGCTCTGCGATAATCAGGGTCACGTCGTATAGCAACCACGGGTGGTGGAGCGATCATAGGTGGTTGAGCACCGCCTAGGGATCGGGGTAGAAGTAGCGCATCCGCCAGACAGTCGAGGGTTACCTGCAGCCCTTGCATGGTCAACTGACTCTCCCGATGGAAAGCTTCCATTCTTTCCGAAAGATAACGAATCCCTTGATCACTGTCCACAGGATTTTGATTCATACCTTCGTTGTTTGTCATCGGCCCGAGGAAAAACCTTGCTTTGATACCAAATTGACGCATGGATGAACGTGATGAGGTCGAACACTGTCTTCCTTAAGGATAACTACTCCGAATCCACGGAGCTTCTCTGGACTCCTCACAGAGATTTCTCGAATCCACAAGGAAAGAAAGCAAGAGAATAGAAAATAAACTCTAATAAAATTCAAAATTAATTGCTGAATGAATAAAAACGAGTTTACACCCCTTTAAATAAGGGAAACAAGAAATAGAAAAGAAATCAGACTCAAACTACAACTAAAACTCCTAGAATTAAAAACTTACTATAAATAGTAAACTTACTATTTATAGACGGTCGTGATGTCTACTAGTGCGCAAGGTTTTTGGCCAAAAATAGTAAGTGTCCTATTTGGCTTCACCAAACCGTTCTCCTAATTATTCTAAGCACTTTTCATGTTGGACACAACTCCTAAAGCCCAACGGATGAAGAGGTATAAGCAAACTAAAACTTACTATTGATAGTAAAAACGAAATTAAAATGGAGAAACGACCGTCGATCAGGGGGTTTCTCACAAATCCGGTCTGTGCAACCCGGTATAGTTGGGTTGGTTGGCTAAAGTAGCTCGTTCTACCCCAAAATTATATATTTTATGTCGAATAACTCATTCCAGATTGCAAGATACGCCCGATCTAAGGTCTGATGGTTCGGATCACTTATGTGGTCGACCGTGCCTTTTTTGATCCATCTTGGCCATGAAATTGTCCGCGACCCACTCTACATCATAAACATCACCATGGGCTTCAGAAAGTTTTTAACTGTGGACGTTCAATCACCAGTGTTTAGCGTAGTGTAATCCACATGAGATTTGAATCGGCTTTCACTTGGGCAACACATTCATAGATATACCACCCTTGTTGGTTCCCAACATCTACCTCGTAATCGTCCAATTCAAATTCAAGTGGACCCGCATGATGGGTGTAGTGCATCCAATCCATCCAATGGTTACTCGCCATCCAAATTCAAGCGTAGGATTAATCAAAAGTTCATAGGGAAAGGTGTGTAAGTGGAGCCTACCATCAAAACCTCTATGGCTGGTTGCCTTGTTAACAGGTGGGATGGCATATAAACAGAACTGTGGGTTGTAAGAACGTTTCAACGGTAGGCATCTCATCTCCATCGTTTCTATTGGAGTAGTCCGATTAAGCTTTGGATCAACCTTATTTTTGGCCTAAAGTCCTAACACAAGTTGTAAATGATAGACGGAGTGGATGTCAAATACACATCATGGTGGGCTCCACATTGCTTTTTGTTACACGGGCTCCCCGCAATTAGAAATTCGTGTAGGCAAATATTGTACAATTGGAAGCAGCTGTCAACCATCCGCAGTACTTGATTGACCAAAAACGTATCTTTTTCTTCAATGGGATACGAGAAAGCATTGAATGATTAGGGTCTGTTTAGTAAAACTTAATTCCAGCACTTATATCTAAAATGGGCGTTTTGTTTTTTGATGATTTTTCTTAATTTAGATTGTATTCAAAAGTTCAAATTTTTATTGAAAAAATGTATTTATTTTTAAGCTTTCCTACTGTAGCTTAATGCTTAAGATGAAATGTGGTAAGCGTAACAACCCCAGTCCCTAGTACTTAATCACAAACCCTTGAGCATATAAGCCTACATCACAAGGAAGGTGGCGAATGATAAGAAATATGGTAGAAAACATTAGTCTCAATACTATAAGAACCTGATTTAGTATAAAGACAATCCCGATCTAAGTGAACATTCACCCTCTGACTTATTTTAAGTTAATACCCTAATAATTCATTTCAAATGTGTTGTGATTGTATATATATAGTATAATACACAGTAATTTTATAGTTATTTGTAGTAATACATATATTATTTGAATTATTCAAATTTTTATATATTATTTAAACTATTTATGAAATAAATTGTATACCAACACATTATCATATAATTGATGTATATTGACTAATATTTGTATTTTTAACTATATATTATTACAAAAGTACATTATAAATATTAATGATTGTAAATAAATACTTATCTATGAATATTAATGTATTATACTAAATAAATATAAAAATATATTTTTATTATATAATCTAAGACATTATGTATTAATATTATTATAATGAATGTATAAGAATATCTCATAAATTAACTATGGTATACTTGAAATATTCTTGATGATAATTATGAAAATAAAATTTTATATATACACACACACACATAATATTACCAATTAAACTTTATTAATTGATAAATGATTATTAATATAAAATATAATACGTTAGTAATTATATTCAAATATAAAATAATGCATATTTATATGTAAGATGATAGTGATATAAAGGGGTTGTGGACCTGATTGGCCCACTAGTTAGGTGAATGGTTCTGATCACGGGGGTGGACCTCAGATCACCGTAAATTGATGGTGGTTGGCACTTATGGGCCACGATTTAAATGATATAGCCCACCTAAGCCATAGATCCACCTCATTCTTCGGGCCGGGCCCTAAATTGAAAAAATGTATGAACGGAGTGGATCAGATCACCGACATCACTGTGGACCCCACAATTCTGCGTGTTCACAGAAGGTACGCGCACCCGCTGTGCACTGGAACATGGAGACCGGTCAGAGCCGCTCTGACCGAAAAAAATTGCCAAGGAAAGAAATCCCTTCTTTCCTTTTCCCGCGCCCTGCGCGTTTTGAACGGACGAAGGGCCGTCCATCGGTTCCAACTGTGGCCCACCATCATGGCCCGTATGGTTGATCTGAACCGTCCATCATTATCATACGAGATCACTGACCTAAGCCTAAGTGTTCTCATGTGGAAATGTGCACGTGTGTGCACAGGAACTCCAGCGCAAATGGAGCTGCGTGCGGCTTGTTTCCGAAAACAGAAAATCCCTTCCGTATGCAGCTGGCAATCTGCAAAGGGCACTCTTCCCCTATCTCAGCCGCACGATGAGAGGCATCCTGGCCCTCTATTCAAAACCAGCCGGATTGGGGTTGTCAGTGGAAAACCGACGCCGGTTTTGTTGCGCCAATGGTTTTCTTCTGCCTCTCTGACATGGAACGAATCGGGACCATCTAACTTTGATCTAACGGACCTAGGGGAGTTTAGGGCGTGCTTAAGATGAGAAAGGATCGGGCAGGGGTAGTCCGTCTTCGCCTCTTACAGCAGGAAAACCACCTATTTCTTCCAAAGCTCGAACCTACCGGGAAAATCACCCCCGAAGCTCGGAAACCTCCCTCCTGTAAGCTCCCTTGCATTGATTCTTACAGTCCCAAAGGCTCAGATTTGAGAAAGATCCATCGGATGGTGATTTGCCATTAGAAGCCGGCCATCTTCCTCGTCAGAATCCACCCACCGCACCATCACCTGTAGGCGCTGATTCGTGACATGCTCGTTCATCAGGTAGGCCATATCTACTATCAATGGTAGCTTTGAAACAATCCCTTACTCAGATCGGATACGGGAAATAGTCCGTTCCATCCCAACTATCTCCCAGCCGTTTAAAAAAAAAAAAAAGCTGCACCCAAATCAGTAACGAGTTAACTCGGTGTTAACACGCTGGAATGATGTCCCCAGGAACGCCTCCAGCCGACTACTTGGAAGGTTAATCAGCTCATCTTCTCTAGTACCGGACCTGCACCTGTATTGAGGGCCTGAAGCAGGACTGAAAACAGGCCTTCATCAGGCCGTGCAAATGAGCTGAAACCAGATCGAGATTAGGCCGTGCAATGAGCGGAAAACAGACCTGTAAATGGGCCAGGAGGCTGAGCTAAAACGCCCCTCAGCTGGGCCCTGATTTGAGTTGGGCTGAAACAAGCTGAAATCAGGCCTTAGCTGGGCATTCAATCTGGGGTGAAACAAACCCTCAGATGGGCGGTGAAAAACTGAAATGAAAACGCCATTGCTGGGTCAGGAGGCTAGACCGCAAACGTCCTCCACCTGGGCCGTGGGTTTGAGCCAAGCCCGGCCACAAGGCAGCGGGTCGTACCACGTTCAAACAGTGGGCCCACCTGAGTTTGAAACTCAGTGGACCTCACCTTAAATCTCAGTGGGCCTTGCCCTGCAAGTGCAGTGGGCCACACTTGGGGCCTATCTACTGGGCCAAAATAGGCCGGCCTAGCCAGCTTGGGCTGCTAGCAACACCGTTGGGCCAGAAATGGCCCAGTCCAGTCCAGATTTCTGGGCATTATTGTACATAGAGCTGGGCCAAGTCAGGCCGGTTCGGGTCTTAGTGATGGGTAATCTCAGGTCCAGTCCAGGCCACTTGGTCGGGCTAAGGATTGGTGGGCCTGGATACCCTAAAAACAGGCCCAAATGCCCTTGTTCATGGGTCTTTACAAACCCCATTCATTCCAAAGACTTGAATGTCATCTAATACAAGTTATTATAACGGGAAAGATGATGGACTCACCCTTTGAGCTTCCCACTTAAATTCACTAATTTGAACATTAATGATACTTTAATGCTATATGTAGTCAGTAACTCTAAATTATTTAGTTTACTATTTCATCTCATGAATATGCTAATATGGTGCATGATTGGTTCATGTAACTCATGAACGTTGTGACTTCTTGATGCTAGAAACATGAATGATTTGGTTGCCATAGGTTATGGAATTTGCTAGTTAACCAAATGTTGTTGTTTGTGATTATCTTATGGATTGAATATACCATGTTGAGGTCTTACTATCTTGCGGGCCCCATTTAACTTATACGGGCTTGATCACACACCTACCTCATATAGCTTGAACCACGCATTGTCTTGTATGGATTGGACCGCATAATTACTCCATGCGACTTGGACTGTTAATTGGTTCTCTTTTTATTTTGCGGTGTTTAATCGTATGGTGATTTACGGGAGGAGCGAGTGTTCGCTTGGTGATTTCCTATCCATCTTGCGGTGTTCACATGTGATATGATTTCTAGGTGAAGTCGAGTTTTGCATGTTGGGTTGCTAGTCATCTTGCGGTGCTAGGTCGTACTGTAATTTTCGGGTAGAGTGGGTGTTCGCTTAGTGATTTCCTAGCCATCTTGCGGTGTTCACGTACGATACGATTTTCGAGTGGTCTAGAGTTTGTATGTTGTTTGTCTCTTCATCTTGCGGTGTTCAGTCGTACCATGATTTCCGGGTGGAGTGGGTGTTCGCTTAGCGATTTCCTAGTCATCTTGCGGTGTTCACGTATGATATGATTTTTGGGTGAAGCAAATGTCTCAAGCTTGGTTTTCTAGTCATTTTATGAAGGTCGTAAGATTGACTGCTTGGCTATCTGGATACATCCCTTTGCATTTCGGTTTTCATTACATTCCCTTAATGTTGAAATTGTGTTAACTAGCTTAATTCTGAATGTATGATCATGAATCTTGAACTGCGTTGTTTAAATGCCCCTTCTCACATATTGCGATTTAAGTTGGATTATGAATGATAAGTGCATAATCTTGGAGGGTGCTCCTCACAGTTGATGCAGGTGTAGGGCGAGCCGATGCTGTTCACTGGGTTGTTAGAGTAGATCGGGTAGCTGAGGAGCTAGACGGGGTCCCCGCGACTCATATTGAGCTTCACCACTAGTTGATAGATTCTTGCTTGTGTTTAATGAACTTGGTTATTTGTGATTGTATAAGTCTTGTATGGGTGCTATGTTTGGAATTTCATTATGGTTGAAATGTTCTTATTCAATGCATGGTTTCTGCTAGCTTCGTTGCTGTTAACTTTGATTAATGATAAACGGTTCAAATTTAAACTGGATTTTATAAGCTAACACTCGGGTTTTTGGGAAACGGATTATATACTTGGGTCCTAGAAACACGGGGCGTTATAGTAAGTGATTTTGAGTTTCAAGAGTCTGGATCCTCTGTTTCCTGGAGTCAAAGAGTCGCTAACTCCAGGAATCTCATTGGTCTAGCTCGACAGACTGCCATGTAGGCAGTTTTTAAATATTTAAAAAAATAAAATCCCGTCTTCTGTATTTCCTAAGGGTGCCAGCAGCGTTTGGCGGTGCTTTCCATTTTCGTTTTCCAATTGAGCTTTTTTCAGAAATTTCTTCTCCTGTCAAAATTTGTGGAATCTAATTTCAAATTCCTTCCTATTTTACAGATGAATTCGATTAAAGCTACCACCGGAAGAAAAAATCCCTTTTTTCTTTTGACGGTTGGAGGCCCCTCCTTCCTCAATCTCTCTTGCACATTTTTCTTCATTCGATTCACGACAGGCTGCCCGCCGATAGCCAATTTCAGCCCATTGAAGTCTATTTCATCCATTCATCCATCGAAGATTCACCCCATTTTACAGGTATTTATTTATTTTATATTTATGATATGCTTTTGAGGGTTGAGCTTGGGGAGGATTAGGGCCTGTTTGGCCGGGCGGATTGGAATTTCTCTAATTTATATTTATGTTTTCTGTGGAAGCAAAATGCTCATACTGCATACGCCATGATATGCTCTGCCATGGCATACAGTGATATTTTTCTGTTCATGTTAGGCTTGAATTCGTTGGATGGTAATGCCACATTGCTATAATTAAATGGTAGTTTCTACAGTTAGTTTGTTCCTTGAGAGATCAATTCCAAATCTGTAGAAGGGATTAACCATTTAAGAACCACGAAAGGTAAAATAATTAGGTTGTAAATTTATGTCCAAAGTTATAGTTTATTTAGAATAAATCTGAATTGAATTTACAAATAACTGTAGAGAGTGAATGCCTTTCAATGTTACAACTTGGGAAACAAAGTGATAAAATAAAAGATTACTTTTGTGTAGTTGCATATGCATATGCTGAGGCATATGTTCAGAATAAAGAGTATGGCCTCACTTATTTTGTGCTCTTGCTTCAAAGTCTACTATTCTTGTAGTCTTACACCAACTCAAGAGTACATATGTTATCCATCTGCTTATGCACCCATTTCAAGGGCTTGAATTGTATATACTTCAACCGAGAAGCATTAGGTTTTACTTTTAGGATTCATTTATCAAGAAGCAAACATTATGCATGTGCCTTGTGGAAAGGTTATTTAGTCTTTCTTTAGGCCACCCCTATTAAGATGTAGGCAATGTGTAAGAATATGTTATCATGTAGAATTGTCCTTCTTTCTACCCACCCACCCCCGGGGATTTTCCCTTCTTCACTAGACTCTTAAATATATTTGTTACTTTTTTGTGTACTTTTCTAATGTCACAAATGGGGGGGGGGGGGGGGGGGGGGGGGGGGGGACTTTAAAACTAATAAGATAGAGACATGGAAAACCACTTGTTTCATACAATTCACTGAAAAAAATCCTAGCTTCATGCATGACTAATTGATATTTGAAGCCTCAATGTACATAAAAGCTTAAAATTGCAGTCTTAAAGAGAAAGGTATGCTCCATCAATTGAATTACAACTACCTAACTAACAAATAATTTGTCAGTGAGAAGAAGTAAATTGCAATGACCTTCCCCGTCATTTTGATTCAGTATATGAGATCATCAAATTTTAGATTATTCTACTTTCAAGTTGGGAATTCACCAATAGATGTTAAGACTTTAAAACTAATAAGATAGAGACATGGAAAACCACTTGTTTCATACAATTCACTGAAAAAAATCCTAGCTTCATGCATGACTAATTGATATTTGAAGCCTCAATGTACATAAAAGCTTAAAATTGCAGTCTTAAAGAGAAAGGTATGCTCCATCAATTGAATTGCAACTACCTAACTAACAAATAATTTGTCAGTGAGAAGAAGTAAATTGCAATGACCTTCCCCGTCATTTTGATTCAGTATATGAGATCATCAAATTTTAGATTATTCTACTTTCAAGTTGGAGCTGAAGAAACCTAAAAAGACTTGGTGGAAATTCATCATTATGATCATTGTAGAAAAATCAATAATTGTTCTGACCGTTCATAAAACATGACGTCCTCATTATGAACATTGTGTCCAAATGCAACCAAGCATACTAACATCTAACACAAAAATCCCAAACAGTTGGATTGCAACAAAATAGAAAGCCATGCATAGAGAGGTGTCCAAGAGGGGTCCAATAAAATAGAAAGCATATTAACATCTATGATGTTTTTCTGGGTCCTCAGTTTTTTAGGTTGGGTCATTCTTGTTTTTAATTTAGCCAATCCAGGTTAGAATATTTGATAGGTGTGGCCTGTCACTTTTTGTGGCCCCCACTGGATAGTGTTGTAAAGCCTTTTGCTGATTTTTTAAAGATGCAAGTGGTGTGCTCCCACCTTTAAAAAAAAAAAAAAAACTGCATTGAGATGTTTGAGTGCATTATTTGAAGTGTATTGATATCGTCTTGCATATTGGTTTTGGATCTCTGTTTTATTAGTTTGTTCTATAATACAAAGCCTAAACAAAACAAGATCTCAACTTTGTACCTAAAACAAGAAGGAGAGGTACTTTCCATAACTCATATATTTTCTCGGCTTGCACCCCTTACAAGTCGTAGTGATTTGTACCTAGGACCTAGTCGCAAGCGCAGGTTTTTCTCCCGGGCACGCTGCACATCTAACACAAAAACCCCAAACAGTTGGATTGCAACAAAATAGAAAGCCATGCATAGAGAGGTGTCCAAGAGGGGTCTAACAAAATAGAAAGCATATTAACATCTATGATGTTTTTCTGAGTCCTCAGTTTTTTAGGTTGAGTCATTCTTGTTTTTAATTTAGCCAATCCAAGTTAGAATATTTGATAGGTGTGGCCTGTTACTTTTTGTGGCCCCCACTGGATAGTGTTGTAAAGCCTTTTGCTGATTTTTTTAAGATGCAAGTGGTGTGCTCCCACCTTTAAAAAAAAAAAAAAACCACGTTGAGATGTTTGAGTGCCTTATTTGAAGTGTATTGATATCATCTTGCATATTGGTTTTGGACCTCTGTTTTATTAGTTCGTTCTATAATACAAAGCCTAAAACAAAACAAGATCTCAACTTTGTACCTAAAACAAGAAGAAGAGGTACTTTCCATAATTCCTATATTTTCTCGGCTTGCACCCCTCACAAGTCGTAGTGATTTGTACCTAGGACCTAGTCGCAAGCATAGGTTTTTCTCTCGGGCATGCTGCATATAGTGAAGATGAGCAATACGCATGCTTAGCTCGCCTCAAGTGATGAGGAGAGCAGAAGTTGTGAGAAGGCTATGAATTATGATGTTGTTAAGCTCTATAGATTTTTATTCTTTTTGAAAGATGAAGTGTTAGCAACATTGCAATTAACCTCTAATGTTGCATACTAAATATCAGAATTCAATTCAGCAGTGCATCTACAACGTCCATCCTTTTTCGACGATCATTTTACTGCATGGGAAAACACATATATAGGCTTGATCAAAAAACTTCTGTCACACCAAAGAAGTTTTCAATGGTGATCCTAATCTTCGATAATAATAAGAAACTTACTATAAATTTAATTGTATATCAAAGATATTTTATTTTATTTGTTTATCATTGTTAATTTGTCTTTAAGTAGGGGTCTATCCTTTCAATTTGACAAGTTCTTCAAAAGCATATTGTGCTTAACATGGTGAGTAACTTCTCCTTATGTTTCTGAATTTTTTTTTTATCAAATTTTAAAATGAGATATAAAAGTTAAGTTTGGCTTTAATCGTCATAATTTTTCATGATTGTAGGATGGGTCATTTCAATCACAAAACTATGATTACAGCATCAAATGTACTCCATTAATTTTTTTTGATTTTATCAATCAAATTAATTTAAAAGATGAATATAAAAAAATAATATCAACTACTCCTTTTAAAGAATTTTTGTGTTTTCCATGCTTAGCAGTTCAACGCACATTTTTAAATACTATTTTACGTAGATGAGATAATGAAAGCAAAAGTTTCATCATTGAAGGAAATAGGTTATTTATTAAACCCTAAGACATTGCTTTGATATTGAGGTTGAGTATGAATGGAGAGTTTATAGATATGAAGAAGAAACTAAATGATTGCAATAAAATTTTTAAAGACAAATATTTTCCAAATGTTCTTATATTGAGGAATTTGATTGAGGAGAATATTAAGAGGTTGATGGAAGAAACTTTGGATAAATGTTTAGTTGACTTTACCAAACTCTTTATTTTGTATATATTTAATACAATTTTATTTCCAACTTCAAATCATGCTACACCTAAATTCTTCTTGTACTATGTGAATAACCTAAAAAAGTTGCATAATTATGATTGGGCAACTGCTGTTTATGAGTTTTTGGTTAGAAGTATTTCTAAATGTGTGGATGAGAAGAAGAGCTATGTGAACGGATGCGTTATGATACTAGAACTAAGTAAACAATAACTTTTATCAATTTTTTTTTCTTATCGTTCTCATATGTCTTTCTCATATGAATTTATTTTATGCATAGCCATGGTTACAAGAGCATATCATTCATCAGCCAATGTTAACAACAAAAATGGTGTATCCACGTTTATTGAGATGGGTAGAAGATGGTTACCAACATACTGACATGCATAGAAAATATATTGATAATCTCATCTACTCTCAGGTAATCAATTATTTAACTCAATTAAGATTTTAAAATTAATATTTAATTTGTTCAAAGAAAGTATATACATTTATATATTTATATTCATCTGGTTATTGAAGAAATAAAGCGTACGTATGAAGAGAGAAATCTACTACCTTCTCTTGTAAGTGAATCGTGTTTCTTTTTCATACTTGATATGCAATCAATACTGATTACATATTAAACAATATTAGTATCTTTTATTGGCCTACAGGATTCATCAAATACTATAGAAATATGCCGGCATTTAGAACCTAAATTGCTCAACAAGTTAGAGAAAATTGTAATTGTTCCCCACTTAACAAATATTTTATATATGCGTATATTTTTTTTAATCATATTATCTTGAGATACTAATTCCTTATTATCTTTATTATGATTTACATATAGGCATCAAATATTACCCAAGAAATATATATTCATTTGGAACTTATATTATTACAAAATAAAGAGAAAAATGTAATTATTCTGAATAAAAAAATTATTTTTAATTTGTGTATATTTTATATATCACAATGCATTCGAATACTAATTCCATTTCATTGATTCCTGTGATTTTTATACAGAAGATATTAAGTGTAGTCAACGAAATGTGCAAACAATTTGAACCTAAATTTTTGAACTTTATAGAGAAGTTAAATATATATGTAATCACAATAAACTTTTTTCATATGTATGTATTTTTCATTCATAATAATTTTGAATGCTTTAATCTAAATAAAATATTATGTTTTTTTTTTTTCCCTATATAGAATAAGAAAAATGAAGATAATAGTGAGCACAGAGAATTACTGATGGAAAATAAAGAGTTAAGAGATAAGATAGTTGATAAAAAAATAATTATAAAACGGTTGTCTGATGAAGTGAAAGAGTTAAGGAGAACCCGCGATTGGGAAACTACATTATGTGAGATAATTAAGGATATGCAAGTAAATTTTGATATACCGTAAGTTTCTACTCCCGTTCATGCGAATACGAAGATAACTGAGACTTTTGTTGCAAATCAAAACTCTTTAGTGAAGCGTGTCAAAGTGCAGGGTAGAAAGATGATTCCTTCAAAAGTCTTATAATCTCCATACACTGAACTTTTATGTAAAACCAAAGGTAAAAGTATATGTAAAACTCCTGAAATCCAATCACGTATGGAAAAGAGTGATGAGTATATATTATCCCAAGAAGAGGTGAATGCAATTATGACTCTTAAAGCTCAGAATAAAATCAAGTAAAATGCTCTAAGTAGTTGATTTATAATCCACCCACTTATTATTATTATTTTTTATATTTTGTACTAATACGATAATATATGTCCTTAGGAATCAAATATTTGACTCACTTCATGTCAAAAGGAGGTCCTTAGAGTCGTTGTTGAATCCAATGAAATGGGTAGATGATGAGGTATAATTTAAATGTTATATTATGATGAGATATGATTCATCATTCATAGATATGACTTAATTGATTAATATGTTAAATTTGATGTACGTTATATCCAAGTATGGTGAATTGATGGCTATTCGAAAAAATAGAGGTGCGCATGATTTGTTAAAATGTCACTTCTTCAACACATGGTTTCATGTAAGTTTTCTCATTTATATGTGTATAAAATTATCATATAAGTAATTTGTGTTTAAATGATGCTAATTTCATTTAAATTGAACCATTTCAGAAATATGTGTGTACAACGATAATTATAATGAAAAGAGACAAGAAATTTGAAGAGATATATTATGATGATAATTATGTAAAATTTGAAAGTATTGTAAGAAGGATTCCTTATAAGTTAAAGAGTAAAGAATAACTTATGATCTCATTGCATGAAATGTCCCATTGGTACTTGTTTATCATTGACCTAAAGAGAAAAATATTTTCAATTACAACTCTCTCAAAGGTCACCAAACATTAACTTACATCAATACGATGGTATGTATATTAATTTGTTCAATGGAAAAGGATTTGCGAATTTGGTTGCTAGGGGCATTCTTGGTCTATAGAGACAGTAAATCTAGCACAATCTATTTTACTATTTTTTAATAAATGAATCTGTCAAACTTGAAACCTGCATTTATAATAAAGAAGTATTAAATACTTTCATAATCATAATTTTTTAAGTTGAATTTTCTTCCATTGAACCAATTAATATCCATACCATCGTATTGATGTAGGTTAATGTTTGGTGACCTTTGAAAGAGTTGTAAATTGAAAATATTTTTCTCTTTAAGTCAATGACAAGCAAGTACCAATAGGACATTTCACGTAGTGGGATCATAAGTTTTTTTTTACTTTTTATCTCATAAGGAATCCTTATTATAATACTTTTAATTTTTGCATCATTACCATCATAATATATCTCTTCAAATTTCTTATCTCCTTTCATTATAATTCTTGTTGTACACACATATTTTTGAAATGGTTTAATTTAAATGAAATTAACATCATTTAAACACAAATTACTTATATGATAATTTTGTTACACATATAAAAGAGAAAACTTACATGAAACCATGCATTGAAGAAGCGACATTTTAACAAATTATGCCCATCTCTATTTTTTCAAATAGCCATCAATTCACCATACTTGGATATAACCTGTATCAAATTTAATATATTAATCAATTAAGTCATATCCATGAATGATGGATCATACCTCATCGTAATATAACATTTAAATTATACCTCATCACCTACCTATTTCATTGGATTCAACAATGATCTAAGGATCTCCTTTCGACATGAAGTGGGCCAAATCCCTAAGGACATATATTATCGTATTAGTATAAAAATATAAAAAAAATAAAATAATAAGTGGGTGGATTATAAATCAACTACTTAGAGTATTTTACTTGATTTTATTCTAAGCTTTAAGAGTCGTAATTGCATTCACCTCTTCTTGGGATAACATATACTCATCACTCTTTTCCATACATGATTGGATTTCAGGAGTTTTACATATACTTTTACCTTGGGTTTTACATAAAAGTTCAGTGTATGGAGATTGTAAGACTTTTGAAGGAATCCTCTACCTACCCTGCACTTTGACACGCTACACTAAAGAGTTTTGATTTGCAACAAAAGTCTTAGTTATCTTCGTATTCGCATGAATAGGAGTAGAAACTTGTGGTATATCAGAATTTACTTGCATGTCCTTAATTATCTCACATAATGTAGTTTCCCAATTACGGTTTCTCTTTAACTCTTTCACTTTATCAGACAACTGTTTTATGATTATTTCTTTATCAATTACTTATCTCTTAACTCTTTGCTTTCTATCAGTAATTCTCTGTACTCACTATTATCTTCATTTTTCTTATTCTATATAGGAAAAAAAATATAATATTTTATTTAGATTAAAGCATTCAAAATTATTATGAATGAAAAGTACATACATATGAAAAAAGTTTATTGTGATTACATATATAGTTAACTTCTCTATAAAGTTCAAAAATTTAGGTTCAAATTGTTTGCACATTTCGTTGACTGCACTTGATATCTCCTGTTAAAAATCACATGAATCAATGAAATGGAATTAGTATTCTAATGCATTGTGATCTATAAAATATACACAAATTAAAAATAATTGTTGTATGCAGAATAATTACATTTTTCTCTTTATTTTGCAATATTATAGGTTCCAAATGATTACATGTTTCTTGGGTAATATTTAATGCCTATATGTAAATCACAACAAAGATAATAAGGAATTAGTATCTCAAGATAACATGATTAAAAAAAAAATATACGCATATATAAAATATTTGTTAAGTGGTGAACAATTACAATTTTATCTAACTTGTTGAGCAATTTAAGTTCTAAATGCCGGCATATTTCTATAGTGTTTGATATATCCTGTAGGACAATAAAAAATACAAATATTGTTTAATGTATAATCAGTATTAATTGCATATCAAGTATAAAAAGAAACACGATTCACTTACAGGAGGAGGTAGTAGATTTCTCTCTTCATACGTAGGCTTTATTTCTTCAATAACCAGATGGATATAAATATATAAATGTATATACTTTCTTTGAACAAATTAAATATTAATTTTAAAATCTTAATTGAGTTAAATAATTGATTATTTGAGAGTAAATGAGATTATCAATATATTTCCTATGTGTGTCAATATGTTTGTAACCACCTTCTACTCATCTCAATAAACGTGGATACACCATTTTGTTGTTAATGTTGGTTGATGAATGATGTGCTCTTGTAACCATGGCTATACATAAAATAAATTCATATGAGAAAGACATGAGGACGATAAAAAAAAAATTGATAAAAGTTGTTGTTTACTTACTTCTAGTATCATGACACATCCGTTCACATAGCTCTTCTTCTCATCCACACATTTAGAAATATTCTAACAAAAAACTCATAAACAGTAGTCACCTAATCATAATTATGCAACTTTTTCAGGTTATTCACATAGTGCAACAAGAATTTAGGTGTAACATGATTTGAAATTGAAAATAAAACCGTATTAAATATATACAAAATGAAAAGTTTGGTAAAGTTAACTAAACATTCATCCAAAGTTTCTTCCATCAACCTCTTAATATTCTCCTCAATCAAATTCCTCAATATAAGAGCATTTGGAAAATATATATCTTTAAAATTTTCATCGCAATCATTTAGTTTCTTCTTCATATTTATAGACTCTCCATTCATACTCAACCCCAATATCAAAGCAATGTCTTGGGATTTAATAAATATCTTATTTCCTCCAATGATGAAACTTTTGCTTTCGTTATCCCATCTACGTAAAATAGTATTTAAAAATGTGCATTGAACTGTTGAGTTTAGAAAATGCAAAAATTCTTTAAAATGAGTGGTTGATATTTTTTTTATATTCATCTTTTAAATTAATTTGATTGATAAAACAAAAAAAATTTGATGGAGTACATCTGGTGCTGTAATAATAAATTTACGATTAAAATAACTCATTCTGCAATCATGAAAAATAATAACGATTAAGGTCATATGTAACTTTTATATCTCATTTTAAAATTTGATAAAAAAAATTCAGAAACATAAGGAAAAGTTACTCACCATGTTAAGCACAATATGCTTTTGAAGAACTTGTCAAATTAAAAGGATAAACCCCTGCTTAAAGAAAAATTAACAATGATAAACATATAAAATAAAATATCTTTGATATACAATTAAATTTGTTATAAGTTTCTTATTATTATCGAAGATTCGGATCACCATTGAAAACTTCTTTGGTGTGATAGAAGTTTTTGATCAAGCCTATATATATGTTTTCCCATGCAGTAAAATGATCGCCGAAAAAGGATGGATGCTGTGGATGCACTGCTGAATTGAATTCTGATATTTAGTATGACATATTAGAGGTTAGTTGCAATGTTGCTAACACTACTTCTTTTAAAAAGAATAAAAATCTATAGAGCTTAACAACATCATAATTCATAGCCTTCTCACAACTCCTGCTCTCCTCATCACTTGAGTTGAGGTGAGCTAAGCATGCGCATTGCTCATCTTCACTATATGCAGCACGCCTGGGAGAAAAATCTACACTTGCGACTAGGTCCTAGGTACAAATCACTACGACATGTAAGGGGTGCAAGCCGAGAAAATATAGGAGTTATGGAAAGTACCTCTCCTTCCTTGTTTTAGGTACAAAGTTGAGATCTTGTTTTGTTTTAGGCTTTGTGTTATAGAACGAACTACTAAAACAGAGTTCCAAAACCAATATGCAAGATGATATCAATACACTTCAAATAAGGCACTCAAACATGTCAACATGTTTTTTTTTTTTTTTTTTTATAATTTTTATTTTTAAAGGTGGGAGAACACCACCTGCATCTTTGAAAAATCAGAAAAAGGCTTTACAACACTATCTAGTGGGCGCCACAAAAAGTGACAGGCCGCAGCTATCAAATATTCCAACCTGGATTGGCTAAATTAAAAACAAGAATGACCCAACCCAAAAAAATGAGGACCCAGAAAAACATCATAGATATTAGTATGCTTTCTATTTTGTTGGACCTCTCTTGGACACCTCTCTATGCATGGCTTTCTATTTTTTTGCAATCCAGCTGTTTGTGTTTTTGTGTTAGATGTTAGTATGCTTGGTTGCATTTGGATACACAATGTTCGTAATGAGGACATCTTGTTTAATGAACGGTCAGAACAATTGTTGATTTTTTTGCAATGATTATAATGATGAATTTCAACCAAGTCTCTTTAGGTTTCTTCAGCTCCAACTTGAAAGTAGAATAATGTAAAATTTGGTGATCTCATATACTGAATCCAAATGACGGGGAAGGTCATTACAATTTACTTCTTCTCACTGACAAATTATTTGTTAGTTAGGTAGTTGCAATCTAATTGATGGAGCATATCTTTCTCTTTAAGACCGCGATTTTAAACTTTTATTTACATTGAGGCTTCAAACATCAATTAGTCATGCGCGAAGCTAGGATTTTTTTCAGTGAGTTGTATGATACAAGTGGTTTTCCATGTCTCTGCCTTATTAGTTTTAAAGTCTTGACATCCAATGGTGATTTTTTTTTTCCCCTTTAGAAGCCCATTTGAGACATTAGAAAAAGTACACAAAAAAGTAATAGATAATATTTAAGAGTCGGGTGAAGAAGGGGGTGGGAGGGAGAGAGAAAGAAGGACAACCCCACATGATAACATATTCTTACACATTGCCTGTATCTTAATAAGGGTGGCCTAAAGAAAGACTAACTAACCTTCCTGTAAGGCACATGCATAAAGCTTGTTTCTTGATGAGTGAATCCTAAAAGTAAAACCTAATGCTTCTTGGTTGAAGTATATGCAATTCAAGCCCTTGAAATGGGTGCAGAAGCAGATGGGTGACAAATGTACTCTTGAGTCGGTGTAAGACTACAAGAATAGTAGACTTTGAAGCAAGAGCACAAAATAAGTGAGGCCATACTCTTGAGTCCGAACATATGCCTCAGCATATGCATATGCAACTACACAGAAGTAATCTTTTATTTTATCACTTTGTTTCCCAAGTTGTAATATTGAAAGGCATTCACTCTCCACGGTTATTTATAAATTCAATTCAAATTTATTCTGAATAAACTATAACTTTGGACATAAATCTGCAACCTAATTATTTGACCTTTCATGGTTCTTAAATAGTTGATCCTTTCTATAGATTTGGAACTGATCTCTCAAGGAATAAATTGACTGTAGAAACTGCCATTTAATTATAGCAATGTGGCCTTATCATCCAAAGGATTCAAGCCTAACATGAGCAGAAAAATATCATTGTATGCCATGACAAAGCATATCATGGGGTATGCAGTATGAGCATTTTGCTTTAATAGAAAACATAAATATAAATTAGAGAAATTCTAATCCACTTGGCCAAACAGGCCCTAATCCTCCCCAAACTCAACCCTCAAAAGCATATCATAAATATAAAATAAATAAATACCTATAAAATGGGGTGAATCTTTGATGGATGAATGGATGAAATAGACTTCAATGGGCCGAAATCGGCTATTGGTGGGCAGCCTGTCGTGAATCAAATGAAGAGAAATGGGCGAGAGATGTTAAGATAGATTGAGGAAGGATGGGCCTCCAACCGTCAAAAGAAAAAAGGGATTTTTTCTTCCGGCAGCAGCTTTAATCGAATCCATTTGTAAAATAGGAAGGAATTTGAAATTAGATTCCATAGGTTTTGACAGAAGAAGAAATTTCAAAAAAAAGCTTAGATTGGAGAACGAAAATGGAAAGCACCGCCAAACACTGCTGTCACCATTAGGAAATACAGAAGACAGATTTTATTTTATTTTTTAATATTAAAAAACTGCCTACGTGGCAGTTTGTTGAGCTGGACCAATGAGATTCCTGGAGTCAGCATCTCTCTGACTCCAGGAAACAGAGGATCCGGACTTTGAGTTAAAACATTTTCTTAAATGACAACTTTACTCTTTCTTACTTATGTGCCAACTTTCAACACTAATTGCCTAGAGGCTATGTTGAGCTGATTTTTGGGCCCATCATGATAAATGTGTTATATTCACCCATTCATCCATTTCTCCACGTCATTTTAGGGCATGAGCCAAAAACTGAGATAGATCAAAACCTCAAGTGGACCACACTATAGAAAGTTGTGGGGACAATGAGGCCCACCGTTGAAACCTTCTTAAGGTAAGGTCCATCGTGATGTTTATTTGCCATCAAATATGTTAATAAGGTCAAATAGACTTGGATGAAGGAAAAACAAAAATATCAGCTTGATTCAAAACTTTCATGCCCCATGAAGTTTTCAACTGTAAGTATTCAATCTCCACTGATTTTTATGGTGGTCCACTTGAGCTTTGAATCTACCTCATTTTTGGGCTCATGACCTAAAATAATATAATAAATGGATGGACGATTTAGATCTAACACATATATCACAATGGGGCCCACGACACTTTGCCACATCAACACCATACCTAAGGAGGTGCCTTGTTATGCCTATGCAGATTGCTTACTACGTTCTCATTAGCCAAGAGATACTGGATGGTGCTTTGTGGGCCCTTACGTGATATGTTCCATCAATTATTTTAGATTATCTTAATGCACGAGCCCAAAAATAAAGAAGATCCAAATCTAACGTAGACCACACATGAGAAACTATGTACACCTATGTAAAATCTCATGTAGACCACACATGAGAAACTACACCTGTGTATATAGTGGTGATTGAACGCCCACCATTGAAAACTTCCTGGGGGTCACATAGTTTGTGGACGAAGCTGATATTTTTATTTTTCTTTCATCTAGGTCTTTGTTCCCTCGATTAAAGTTGATATTACTTTTCATGAATATCATCTCATCTTAGGTATTCATATATACATCTATCACATTCATACAACTATTTACAAGAAAATGCGTCTTTCCTGGCGCATTTTTTACGGGCGGCCATCTATAACTGCCGGTGATAATGAGAATCGCCGGCGGCCATCCAAAAATGCCCCTGATTTTGGTATGTGGCCGCCGGTAAATGTTAGTTATTAAAAATTTAAAAAAAAAAGCGCCAAAAGGGTTTTTCATTTCCTTCTATCTACTCCTCTTTTCTCTCTCCTCTCATCTCGTGAGCTTCTCCCATCTTGGATTTGAAACTTTCAATCTCCCATCTTACCTCCAAATCTCATTCTCTCTCTTATTTCTCTTCCTTTCTTCTCATTCTCGGGTTCTTAGATCAGATCTAGAGTTACAGATCAAGTAGGCCCGGCAACCTATGGACGTGGTCATCAACGGTGAGCAATCAAGGACCCTAATCAACGCCCAGTGGTTAAAGGCCAAGAAAATTGATGGCCAGCATCTGATCCGAAGATCATTCCAACGGATCGAGGATCACGCTTGTAGATTGAGGCCTCCTAGCTCGTTCTCTTCGAAGCAGTCCTTTCATTGATCTCTCTCTAACAGTGCTGAGGAGAATAGAAGAAATCAGAGGAGAAATCAGAGGAGGCACTCAAAGGTCTCTCTCTTTCTCTCTATTTTCCTCTTTTGATGGCCAAAAATTGGGCGGTAGCCATGTCTGCCACTGTCCATGGCCCCCTACATGTTTGAAGAAATGCTTCAACCAATATTCTCAATTATATCACATACTCTTTCACAATATGGATAAATTCCATAGATCTCTAGCACATGTTGGCGTCTACCTAGATTCTAGCACGTCCCACACCTTCACATCAAGGGCCTTCATTGAATCGCAGCCCTTTTTGAGTTAGGTGGCCCACACCTGCATACATTTTTTTTAAAGGAACAGAAGTAGTGTTTGCCTTAGTTTTATGACTGGGACGAGTTTGAACTAGACTTGTCCGAGTTGACTCAGATTAGGTAGTACCCTCTGGTTCAACACCATGAGTCATCCTGTGGTAACACTCGATTCGGATGAATCTAGACCCAACTCAGGGCTGAATGATTCCATCTGAGTTGTTGAGTCTTTTTATCCTCGTGTTTGAGGATACTGGTTTTTACAACTATGAGAGGTGGGTCCATAGTTACAGACACCCATTACTATGTTGCCTCTTACTATGGATGATACTCTTCCAAAATCTCCCCAATAGGACCACTGTAACCTTCTGATTGTGACCTACACATAGACAGTTAATAAGTGAAATACAGCACCGGTCCACATTGAACTTAAAAAAGAAAAAGAAAAAAAAGAAAAAAAGAGTCATATGATTAACACTCTGGAATTTCCTATCTTAAAGTGTTATAGGTGATCATTTTTTTCCAGAAGAGCCATTGAAAGAAGTGAATGCCACCACCATGAAGTTAGTTGCACACATTTCGCCAACCCCAAAATGGGCAGGCCTTAAAATTCAAAGATTTTCTAAGCAGATTCACCCCTCAAAATACAATTCATGAACATACAGAATTGTCTAGGTGGGCAGCATCCACCACAGTGCTAATAGTTGTTATGTCCCTTGATTGGATTGTGGTTGCATTCACGCACAAACATCATAGTTGCATTCTGTAATATAGTAGTAATTTGCTTCCACAATATATATATATATATATATATATATATATATATATATATATAGACACACACACACACAGAGGTTTTGGCTCTTGGGAATTTGTATACGACATGGCTAGGCTCAATATAAATGGATCGAAATAAGCTTATCATCAGCTTGTCCAACAAGGTGTAGGATGGTCTGTGGTTGTGGATTAATTTTCTGGTGTAGATTGTGTGGGACTGTCAACCATTCCTCATGGTGATTGGTACGGTTCATATTGCAATTCATAGTGTTTGGGTAACATAGGCTGTGGCAATTCGTGTGCGGTTTTTGTATTCTTCGCTTACCATTTTTGGTTCCGATCCTAAATTCAGCAATGATCTGCTTCTCAGTTACACTTTCCTTTGATTTTAGTATATGTTTACATTTGTCCAATGTTTTGCATTTAGATGCCATGATCGAGTATTCTTTCTGTTCACTTCATGCTCAACTTTCTTTCTGTTCACTTCATGCTCAACTTTTGTTGACTTTTCCATGTACTCATCCTGTGAGCTATGCATGTATGTTGAATTTGGATTGTGAGTCATTTCTTTTTTAAGACGCACATTTCTTTTTGTACAGATGTTTCACACGTGAAAATGTAAGTGCTGAGATGAAGTTACAATGCTTCTCTCTCACTATTCTGGACAGCTTAGGTGGAATGGTATGTATCTTCTCTCTCACTATCTAGGATTTTGCTTTTTTCATTAAGGAAAGAAATCAATGGGCATTTTTTTATCGGTTATGTTCCTGAATGCATTGTTTATGTATTGTGGACAAAATCAGACTGGTACAATGGTCAAGTTTACTGAATGCATATAGCAAATGTTGATAATTGGTAAAAAATTTAGCCATTTATTTCTTTCATAGACATGAGCCTCATATCTGGGCCACAACTCTAGATGGTATGGTCCATTAGTTGAGTGAATGGAGTGGATAGGAAGTGAAATCCTACTCTTGCGAGTAGTCATCATGAATGGGAATGTCATGCAGGGTGAGATAGGAATGCAGCAAATGGGTTTGCAAGCACGCCTTACGAGCCAAGCAGTGCGTAACATGTCAGGCAATGCCTCAAAAGCTGGTTTTACTCTCATTTTCTTGAATCAAATAAGATATAAGGTACATTTTTTTTTCTTTCTTTTTTCCTGTTGTGATTAGTTTTCTTTCAAAAACCAGTAATTTGTTACTCTATTGGATTTGGTAAGATTGGTGTATGTTATGGGAATCCTAATAGACATGCTCATCATTTATCTGGTTATTTAGGTTGCTCTGACACAAATTCAGTTGCAATGACTAGCAATTGAATTGACAACATGCCAAAACAGAAACAGGGTTGCAGATGGTAATTATTAACTACTTCATGTGCATAAGGTATAAGTGCACAGGATTCAGGTATGCAAGCACAATGGTTTGATTTTCAGATCCATTGCTCTGATGATAACCAGATATCAGATCCAATTAGAATTGGACAACAAAGAAGAAACAGGTCTGGACAGAAATGTATTTCAAGCTGGCATGATACGTTTAATCTTGAACTAGTGAAGATGATTGAATTTGTTTCTCTGATACAGGAAGGATTAGGTCATCCAAGTTAACCCCTAACGGGTATTATGTGTCATGATGTTGTTTCCTTTCATATTAAGGAAATTATGGATGATACAGGGTTCATGATTCCCTGGTGAATGCCAATAAAAGATTGGCCTGTTAACCACCTGAAGTGTCAAATATTCTTCCACCTTGTCTGCTAAATCCAATGTTTATTGTATTGGAATAGGATAAAAGATTGGCCTAAACCACCCAAAGACCTTCAAATTCATATGTAGCCCACCTGATTATTGGACTTAATTTTTTGGGCTCACTTTATCATCATGGTGGAATGAACCTGTTGTATGGGTTGAATGTGATGAACACACCATGAGAGCCTAAAAATGCTTTACCTTGACACTTTTTATGGGAAAATCAAAAGGAAAAAAAGAAGAAAGTATTTTGGTCAATTGATTCCCCTAAAAGCATATTCTAGTGCTTTGCATAAGTCATTGTTGGTGAAATAAAAATGCCTTTATATATATATATATATATATATATATATATATATATATATATATATATATATATATATAAAATTATTATACTTTAGTCTAGGCTTTTGCAACTCAATGCCCTCTGCTTCCTTTTCAGATATAGGAAAGTGGCTTATTTAGATACAGATGTTGGACAGCCAGAGTTCACGACTCCTGGCTCTCTCTCACTACATCTCATTGATGAACAAATTCTAGGTACAACTCTTCCTGTTGTTTGGGCATGAGTTTTCTTTACAAATTTGGTTGAATTCTAGGTACAACTCTTCTAAGAAGTTACGGTATCTTGTAATTTATGTTCTTATTATTTGATTCATTTTATCCTACATTCGTAGATTTAGATTTGATTTTCAGGAAATTGGGTGTAAATGCTTTGATGCTTATTTAATGGAGTACTGACATTTGATCCTTGGTGGGTGTCTTAAGTCAGTTGGATTGTTAAAGTTTCTTCTTCATTGGTTCTCCCTTCTGTCACAATTCACCAGCAAATTCAGGATTTTCCAGTTCTTAATTGCAGTTGGTTGCTTGATCCTTGCATGTGTACTAGTTGATTTTGGAGGTTCTTTTAGAATGGTATTGGATATTTGCTGTTTTTTTCTTAAAAATTTTAGTTGAAATGCTGAATTGATGAAGTTTTTACATATGCCAATTAGGCCGTAGACTGCAAATGCTAGTTGTTGTTTCCTTGTGTTTGATGGATGAACTAACTTGATGGCTTCTTCTTCTTCTTCTTTTATTTTTTAAAAATTTATTTTTATACTTTTTTAACCATTACCCAAAAAGAAAAAAAAATGCAAAGAAGAAACAAGAAAAAAGGGATGAACCTGCTACCCATCAAGCCAATGGAAAAGAAAGCTTCTTTTACAACTGCATTTTCATTTAATTTCCTTTTTATTCCATACAGGTGATGATAAAAAATCTGGAGCAAGTGGTGACGATGGTTTTGAACCAATTCTAAGATCCCCACCCTCGTGTGCGCTGGGCCGCTATTAATGCGAATGGGCAATTGTCTACAGATTTGGGGACAGACCTTCAAGTTCAGTATCATCAATGGGTGCTGCATGCATTAGCCTCAGTTATGGTTTTGTTTCTATTTATGTTTTTAAAAAAATTCCTTTTGAGTTAATACAACCATACTTGGTTTGATAGCTGGAACTCAGTTCCATGGCTAACTTATGTGTGTTCTGTTTCGAGATTCGGGTTGTGTAGCCCTTTGATGGTCTAAATTGCATTGATAGCTGGAACTCTCCTGATTTTATTATTAACATGTTTTCTTTCTTGTGATCTAAAAGATATGCAGCGAGGAATACAATAGGCCCACGTGCATGTTGTTAGGTGTTCAAGCAGAGTCATCAGTGATTGTTTCAGAAATGACTATGGTATTTGTTCTATTCCATCTAAATTTAGAATCCAGGAATCTGCTTTTTCCAAAAGAGAACTGCCGATGTGATTTGCTTGAGGAGAGATTGAGGAGGTTAATCGCCACGTTGGCACTTTGTGGGATCCAGGCCATGTTCTAGGTGGGGTTTGACGTAATATACCTTGTGGCAAAATCTAGGCTGGTCGAGGGATCAGGTTGTCTTCATGTCTATGTTGAATATAAGTCTTGATTTCTAACTGTCCATGCTTCGTACGAATGCCCACCTGATGAGTGGATTGGTCTTATTATGAGGGCATGTTTGCAGTCAGCCACACCTTAAGAATGGCCATGATCTCGTACACTTGTGCACAATTTGGTACGTGTGCCGTGATTCACTTCTCTCCTCACAAGAATCATCGTTGCAGACTCTTTCTGGAAAGGTTAAACTGGAGAGATGGGCTAGTGCCTCTGAAATACGGAACCGTTTTTGGATATCTCTAACATACTTATTTATGTTGACTGTAACAGATTATGGGCATTGCACATGGGCTCAATCTTCTTTTTGGACAGGACTTGTTCATATGTGTCTTTTTGTCTCCAATTGAAGCTGTGCTATTTCCACTATTTATCACCCTCTTGGTGAGATTGACTCTTCTATCTAGCACTGATGCCAATTAGTTATATACGCATATCTTGATGGTTGTAACTGGTGCTTGATTTTTAGGACAAATGCAACATGGAAGAGTTGTTTGGATATCTCTAAAAAAAATTGTATTTAGGATTTTGCTTCTTTGTAGTCGGGCTATCGGCACAATCCTTGGCAATATGATCCAGACCACCACATTTGAAGCAACCTCTGCCTGTGTCCAGAGTAGAAAATTTTTCTGAATGTTTCACTTAAAACTGATAGGTAACTCCTGTTTTCTTGAAGTCATACAAGAAGCTGCTACATGGTTTCTTCTTTATGGAAATTTATTTAATTGAAACCACAATGTTTTCCTTAATTTTCCATATCTTTGATCATGTTAAAAGGGATCTCCACTAATACAATTTTTAAATAACCTGCAATTGTGAAAACAATTTTAGTAATTATGTAATTTGTTTGTCAGTGGTTCACTATGAAGAGATCTAGCAGATTGTTTGTCATTGTGATCTGTTTTTGTTGCATGATTGCTCTGATAAGCTTTTGCTAATTTTGGGGTGGGGTGCCAGTTGGATGAATGATTTGCATTGAAGTCCTAGATTTAAAATGCTATTTGTTGCATATCCAAGGGTACTTCGTAATTTATCCTTATTTTTATTAACATAAACAATGAAGATTAGAAATATACAGGTAGAAGTTGTGCTCACTTCTGATTGTTGATCAGTTATGTTTTTGTTTGTTGTTATAATTTTTATGAGAGAATTACCTGATCCAGCTTGCTGAACCATCTGATATTAGTTCTGAGCTTCATGTCATTGGGCTTTAATTAATTGTGGGCTTTTTAATTATATTACTGTTCTTTCTGGAGAGTCTGCAACTGAAGTGGTGAGCTGTCACAGTTTCTGCTTCAGTTATTTGCTCTAGGAATGCAACTATCGAGGGATTTAACTCTTGGAATTACTGGAAGATGCCCATACCAGACATGGACTGCTGAGCCATGATGGTATGATGCATATAGGCTTCTTCTCTTTTCTTTTGTTGGTTACTAAAAAGAAAAAAAAAAAAAAAAATCTTTCCTGTTACTTCTGATCAACTACTAGAGGTTATAAGAAGTGTCTCAAAATTTCAAGTCTTCATTATATTATAAATTAGAGGTACAATTGATCTACAGTGGAATATGGCCGCACACACATTGATGAAACGATGACCATTTATATTAATTTTCTTTTTTGGACAATTATTAGAGTAAATTGGAGTAGAGTGAGAGTCCTTAACATAATTTCTTTTTCCAAGAAGCATATCCTCAAAGTAATATAAAATCTTGAGAACTCATTGATCTACCTGTAGCTCAACCAGGTCCTTCCTTTGATATAGGAGCTCCATTCACAGGTGATCTCTCTCCCCCTGTTTTTCCTTTTTCCTTGTTCTTAGTGTAGGAGGATTGCATTATACAAGCCCTTTATGGTAAGGTTGTCTACATGTATGGACGTCGTGCTCGTCACGTCTTTATGGTAATAGGGATTGAAGATTTTCTCTACTCTTTGGCCACACTCCATGGGTTTCAAAGTTGCATCCAGGTGCGTGCGGAAACTTGTTATTGGGGATTCTCATCCCAACTCTTGATGTAAACCTTTTTTTTTTTTTAAAAAAAAAAAAAACCTTTTGCTAAGTTATGTCTTCTTTGTGTGGCTCTCCTTGGAACTTGCATGGTCATAGGGGATGGAATCTTGACTCCTTGCATTTCAGGTATTGCCACTTTTTTCTAAGTTGAAAGAGATTATTTTTATACAATGGTCCACATGTATACCAGATCTGAACCAGTTATCAATAGGATCCACCATTGATGGGGTAAAGGTCAGATTTCACAATGATTAAAGAATGATAACTGTTCAATTGGGTAATTAAAAAAAAAATTAACCAACATTCCCTTCATCATTCCTTACATAGAACAATTCTCCAGTACAAGGATTAGGGATGGTCCAATCAATTGAGCTATTGGGCTATTTACCATCAATGGTGGGGCTCCCACTTAAATGAATGGTTCAAATATTGTAGGCACATGTTACAGGAGTAGAGTTGCTAAATACTTTAGGGAAAGTTTTTAAAATACCTTTTTTTAAAAGGTAAAAGTACCATAGTTTCCTTTATTATAATTATTTATGATGATGATGATGATGATGGTCTGGTGGCCATGTGTAACGCCCTGAAATTCAGGGGTCGAGTATAACTCAGCTCCCGAGTTCCAAACATCACTTATGCAACATATTCGATGATGATTGTATGTTATCTGTATTAATGCATAAAACATGATATAGATCAAGCTAGATTAGCAGACATAATTCAGGGATATTAAGGTAAAGCAAGCGGAAGGCTTAAATACATACATAATTCAAAATAAATCCTCAAATGATGCGTGCTTTGCCCAGGGCAATATACATATATCTGTGTCTAAAAATACATACATGAACTGTTCAAACTAATACAATACATATCCCAGAAAATCCCCGCTGGTCAGGACAAGGCTCAGTCGAACCCGCCTGAGAACCGCATGTATGAGAACGCCTCCTCGTCCTCATCAAAGTCTGGCCCTGCCTTGCCAACATCGCCATCACCTGCATCTAAAGCAAAGTCTGGTTGGTGTTTAAACACCGTCCCAGAACGTGGGAGTGAGTGATCAACTCAGTGATACTATATAGCAAAAGTTAACATGTTATCAATCCAATCAAGCAGTAATGATAAGGCAGTACAATCAAACATATCCTAGATCTCTTATTAATGAAAGGATGACATGAAGAATGATGCATGCCCTCACCACAATCCCCTCTGCGACATCATCTAACGATCGCGGCATGACTCACTTCCTCAGTGTTCTATCACTAACACCGTTAGCACATGCAATGCGGTGTTATGAATATGATTACCAAGTTCTTATTAGTCCTTTTCATACAGCAGAATTGAGAAGCTAAGACACCTTCCTTGTATCATTTCTCAACATTGATCCTTTCTAGGGTCGTCAGTCCTACGATATCTCATACGATAGTATGGTTCTAGGTCGCTGCAAGGGCTGTCAGGGCTGTTGCGGGCAATCGTTGCTCCACTCCCCCATCACCTTATCAATACAGGCCTATTTATATCCTTAAGACTGCATCAGGACTCGTCGCCCCCATGCGGTGTCAGGATAAACTTAAAGTCACTACAGATGGCTCGTCACCAATCAGTGTAGGCCGACATCGAGAATATAGTGTCCCATACCACCATAATCTGTTCAGAGTAGGGTGCTCACCGGTCACTACGGGGAGATTTGTGGTCCCAGCGTAGGCCGACAGTACGACCACGGTGTCCCATACCACCATGCCCGGCTCATGAGTCTTAGGGGATCTTGGTGCCATGGTTACGGGAGTTACACTGGTAAGCTCAGTGTCTTAGATTCAAACAGTGACGACTAAATATGGTAAATAAGCATCGGTCAATCGGGATAGTTGATAAGCTCAACTAGGCCAAGCGTACGTTGAGTTGAACGACATGGAATGCATAAGCACTCCGTGTGGCCTAACCACTGCCGAACTCCCCAAGCACAACTCAGATTCGCTAAACTCATCTTATGTGGCGAAAGCAACCTCAACCACTACTTGCGAAACGTTTTTCAATTACCTAGACTGTGGTACAACCCCATTCACATACAAGGATAATAACTAGCATATGAGTCATATTCTGCATTCACATGAACAATAAATGAAGCATAATTTGAAAATGTAGATAATACATGCAGGAATTAATACACACATTTATCATGATTTAACTAAGTACACAAATCATAGAGGAAGTCATACACTCATTTAACATGGACAACCAAAGTTACATGATTCATGGAGGGAATCATACACACAAATACTATGGTTGAAATCCATATCCCAATCATCATAACAATCACACTTTGCTAACTACTAACTCACTTAGACATTTATTTAAACACTTAGGTTACACTATTCAACATACATCACGTATGTCGACACCGTTGCAAAGTAGGGTAAGTCCTTTCGCTAAGGAGTTGCCGTATACATATTAAGCATATAACAACGACAATTTATCATGACAATCAATTCAGCAAATTCCATACGTATACGTGTATTCTAACATATACATGAAATACGGTATTTACAATATACAGCATACGTATACGGAAGACAAAACAGACAGCACATTTGGCATGTGTAATTGTATCCATAGCATGAATAAATCATTAACTATCATTGAAAGGGTTGAAAACCATAACCTAAGCGCATATAGTCCGCACCTTACGCTGGCAAACGTGTAACGAACTCAGTTTGTTCACTCACGCTTCGTATACGGTCCAACGGCAACCTATTACATGAAATAGGTTAGCTAGCACTCTAGTACAGCTAGTCTAAGCTTCAAAACAGGTTAGGGTTAGCTTAACTTACCCAAGAATGGAGTCAGAATCGCCGGAAGAAAGATTCAGATACGCTGGTTTAGAGTATAGATGCACTAGGAAGGATCCTACGGAGTTTCACCGGATTCTCCCACAATTTCTCTCTCTTTTCTTTCTTTGGAATCTCTAGGGTTTGGAAAATTCGTATGGGTTAGAAAGCTAAGGGTTTAAGGCCCTTTTATAAGCCCAAACATAACGAAAATTGACTCCAAGTCAAGGTATACTTAGGTTATATCCAAATCAGAATTTTTCTGATCCAACGGAGCGCTTCTGGAGGTCCTGTTATCAATTGCGGTCGGACTTAAGCTCACTAACATCGGATCTTTAATCAGTGAAATTTTCAGTCCGATTGAATTTTCAAATCGTCCGTGGCGGATCAGTTTCAATTCGACGGTTACCGAACTTAAATCAGGGCTACAAGTTCCATGACATGAAAGGGCTAATTTTCCTGATCCGAGGGTGAAATTTGGTTGAATTCTGACGGTCAAAACGCTTAAAAATAATGCGCAAACGACGCATGCCAGATTTCATAAAAATGTAATTAATTTTCTAATTCTTTTCCTTTTCTCACTCTCTTCACTCCGAACTCAGTAAAATGGTGTCATGACATCAGTTGGGCTTGATTTTCGAAACGATTGTCAAGTCCAACTAAGCGGTCATAATGGTCTGAAATTACAGATATTGGACTTTCGACGTGCGGTCTAGATCCAATACAAAGTTACCAAACATTCCCTAGAACAATTGGGTTTAGAGTTAGATCCTAGATTTCAGGGTATTATAGCGTCATTGATTCTACAAGTTTTAAGTCTTGCAGAACGTATTTAAAGCGAACAATACTAATTTCACAGCCAATCTACCGTAGCACTAGGTAACTTAGGTTAAATTTCTAAGAGAATTAATCCTAAGTGATTTTTGATCGAGGTGGTACTTGGGTCTTGGTATGAAAATTTCCAGGTCGTTACACCATGACTTCCCCCTCCACTTTCACTTTGGCATCCTACTTGATTTGATTGCATGAGCTGTGCCTTTTCCATTAGTATGTATTGGGATGTCAGTCCACAAGACTACTAAACAAAGTGGTCTCTCTGTTGTTGAAGCAATTGGGTCCCACCAACATAGTAGATGGTCCAAAAATGAAAATTATAGCCCCTCAATGGACCTATTTTAAGGAAAATTTAAGGAATCATGTAAAATTAAGGGCTAATGCTATGTAATTCTGTTTTTTTTTTCTAGATTAATTATACAATTACCTTTCTATTATTATTTTTCAATTAATTTTTATCAATTTTAAACTTGTTCAAATTGATGTAGTTCTATCAGCAGTAGATAGAGTAAGGAAAATTGATGCAGGTCTCTCTAAAGGTAAAGAAGAATGGTTGAGAGCAGAATTTCAGTGCGGACTGGGAGCGCTGATATTCGGCAGCACATCAATCTCCCACCATTTAATGGTTTTTGGTGGGAATCTATAATCAAATCAAAATTTGAATTTGAAAAACACAATTTATAAAATCATGTTAAGATTCCCACCCATGATTGTTGGATGGTGGCAAATATGTGCCCACTAAATTTTCATGCATGCCAGATGCACACAATCTTTTCTTCTCCTCTGTATGACAGGTACTCAATCATTATAGATATCCTTAACTTACACAATCAATTTTGATTGTTCAGGTAGTTTTTCTATTTGTATTCTGATTTTAAGAAGTTCTGAGCATGATCATTACTGCCATTTTTATTTATACTTTAGGTATATCGACATGATGATAATAACATGGAAAACATGGGAATTCATGGATTGTTGGCTCCATTGAAGGCTTTTGGGTAAGTAGTTTCAGACCTTTTCTATGTTGTTTTCTTGCTCATATTTGAAAAAATGAAATAAATCATCGGGTTTCCTTATTTAGAGACTCTGGTACTAAGGCTCTTGGCTTAATGGGAAATGATGCTCCTTTGGTTGTGATGTCCAACAAAGAGAAACTTACATTTGAGTATTTCAAGCAGATGTTTGCTCAGGTTACGAACCCACCGATTGATCCGATCTGGAGAGAAAATAGTCATGTGGAAGGGGACCTTACTGAAACAGTTCATGTGGAAGGCTATGTGGCAGTTTGTTTATTTTGAAAACTTTAAATAGACCATTAATTGTTTTGTTAGTATTGTGTTGATTGTTGTCTTGATGGATGTTAAATGCGTGAAACATGCACAGGTTCAATCATTGGTTGATTATAATATTGTTAGCTTTTGTTGATAGAAACTAGATTTAGCCTCGGTTATTGATAAATGAGGTTAAAATTTGAATTTAGCCTCAATTGATGCCAAAAAATGCTAAATCTATCTTTAGTCTCAACTTTGCCTTAGTTACCTAGATTGAGACTACATCTCCCATGGCTAAAGGCTTTAGCCACGGTTGTTGAGAATCTATGTTAAAAATAGATTTATCTTTAATTGGAGGCATCTGAGGCTAAAATTTGGATTTAGTCTCAGTTGGGAACAATGAAGGCTAAAATTTTGATTTAGCTTCTGAGAAAATTAAAGTTAAAAAGGTTCTTTTAGCTTCACTTGAAGAATCGAGGCTATAAAAGTCATTTTAGCCTCGGTTGCTAAAATTGAGGCTAAAGCCTTTAGCCACGGGGGTTTTAACCTCGATTTGGATAACTGACGCTAAAGTCTTTAACCTTTTTAGCCACAGTTTTGAACCAAGGCTAAAGCCTCCCTTTTCTTGTAGTGCCCTGATATGTCTAACAACTTTTTATCAGGTATTTACCGGCATTTCTGCATATCTTTTTCTGGCGTTGTGGCAACCTTTTGTAGTGCTTTTTCCATCCTATACTGGTGTTTTATCATTTTCTATTGGTGCTTTACAGCTTTTACCGGCGTTTTTAATCTCCTATTTGCACTTGTTACAACTTTAGCGGCGTTTGTTACAAATTTTATCTATATTTCTCGTAGATTTTATCGGCGTTTTACATAGATTTAGCGGCGTTTCAATAATTTTACCGACAGTTACCAGATGTGCCCCTATTTTAGCGGCGGCCATAAAAACGCCGCTAAAAATGTATGACCGCCGCTAAAGGATACAGCCGTGTCCGACCGCTGGTAATTTGTATAGCGGCGGTTTTTAAGAATTTTAGGGGCGGTTTTGGCCGCCGGTAGAGCCTTTTTATATAAACACCTCAATGGACCCAAGGAGGTTTCAATGGTAGCCTTTTACCTAGCCACTTTTGCACATCATGTGACCCACTTGAGTTTTGGATCCACCTCATTTTGGCTCATGCCCTAAATGATGTAGCAAAATGGATGGAAGGAGTGGATTTCATGGTGGGGCTCACCTAGCTTCCCATCGTAGGAAGTTCTTGCGAAAGCTAGCTTTGGGGCAATTGGTGTATGTTGCATAGTGTATAACATGCCGATGTTGGTAGTATGGTAATGTGGCAAGCTTATGTAGGCCTGCCATAATGTATGTGTTATATCCACACTATCCATTCATTTTTTTGGATCATTTTAAGGCATGAGCCCAAAAATAAGGCAAATTCAAAGCTCAAGTCGACCACATCATGGAAAAGCAATGGAACCGAATACCTACATTACAAACTCCTTGGAGTCCATAAAAGTTTTGGATGAGGCATCTAAGTCTATGTGATCTTATGAATAAGTTGGATGACAAATAAACATCATGGCGGGCACCAATCTTCTAATATAAGAAGATTTCTAAGTAATGATATTTATCTTTGTTGCACTCTACAAAAGATAAAAGTTAAGTTAAGTGGGGCAAATATGACAAATTACTAATTTTTAGACTTTTTAATTTGCAGTTGTCAAACAAGTTTTTTTTTTTTTTTTTTTTTTTTAAATGTTTATTTTCAGATAAATTATCAAACAAAATTTTCAGTACTGATTGCAAATACAAAAATTCAACACTTTAAGATTTCTGTACTTAAATTAATTTTCAAAACTAATTTTTAAATTTATCAAACAACACCTTAATCGAGATAGATTAATGTGACACACATGTAAGACATTCGGACCAACGATATATTTGGCATTACCTTAGATTGTGTTAATTGCAAAAGTCATCCTGGTCGTGTAATAGTATAAGTGATAGTTTCTTGCTATTACAGATGGAGGTTATAAGAAGTGTAACCAATGGTCTACGTTCTACCAAAAAAGATCTTCAAATAGGCATCTCAATAGTTATTCCTGATAGGGATGGAGATTGCTAAAAAGGAATATGATGCAATGTAAGGTGGTCCCTATAATAGGAGGCAGAATCTTTCATGCTGTGCAATGTCGGGTAATGCATCACATGCAAGCCCAATTTCATAAACCTACCTTGCAGAAGAGCCAATATCATATCTGGTTTTTCATTCAAAGCATGTTGACTTGTTCAAGCTTTGTATCTGATTAAGTTGGAGAGACTACATGTGAAAATGGTAACTTGTTTATTTCATTGACAATAATAGGAATATAGAAAAGGAAATCCCGTCGTCATTCACTGATTTTCTTCCAAAAGAGTTAAGGGTCATGATGTTGTCAGAAGGTGGTTTGTTTTATTATGTTAGTTATGAGCATTTGCGCGGATCTTCGTCATTTTTGAGACGTTTATCGTGTGGATCTTCCTCATTTTTGGGACATTGATCTGATTGACTTCACTGTGGGTGGACCATGCCCTGGATGGAAGAATCCTAATTCTTCGTTGGGTGACCTTCAAATGAATAGTTAAGAAATGACATAGTGAAGGGTGTGATGAGGATAATCATTGTCTTCTTTGAACGATAAACAGGTGTGATGAGGACGATTATTGTCTTTCTTGAACGATAAACACCTTGAATCCACAAGGCCCTCTTGAATTCATAAGAGAAACATCTCAATCTATGAGAGAAATAAGAAAATTTTGAGAATTTTATTGATAAGCTTCGTAAAATAAATGAGTTTGCATGCTTAAATAATCTTAAACAAACTCTAAGATGCAATTAAAAGAGGCCTAAACAAATACGGAAATAAAAATTGAAAAACACACAAGTTTTTGTTGTTTGTCGATTGATCAATTGAAATGACATAAAAGTGTCCAAAGACTAAAACTAAAAAATCATATTTGTTCTGATTGATTGAACTGATCGGTTGATCGATTAAACTATGCTAAGTTTTTGTCAATTTTCCTTTGAACTTCTTTCGGTCCATTTGTATTAGGAATGTGCTTGCTCCACGTTCTACATCAGATCCCCTCCACTTGAAAAAAATACTTATACTTGAGTTATCCTTCGGTTTTGGTTCATGATACTCGTATAGGTTCGCTACATTGAACTTTCATGAGATCTCTATGTCTTTAGGAAGAGCAACAACATAGGCGTTGTTATTAATCTTATGTAGTTAGTGGTCCGACCTTCTTGCTCTTAAGCTTGTTGTATATCCCGATTGGAAATCTCTCCTTGCGTAGGTGAACTATGACATTGTCGCCCATATTAACACCTTTAAGTGTTGATGTGTGTAAGCAATTTCTTTATATTTGTCGTTAGAAACTTGTAACTTGGCTTGAACATCAACGTATATACTTATGATTCGGTCCGATATATATTCTGCAGCAACGCTCATGCCTGTGAGGTTGGCAATGAAATCAAATCAAGAGTATGCTTAGGTACTCGTCCGTACACAACTTCAAATAGGGACTTGCCAGTGGAATGGTTTTGCATATTGTTAAATACGAATTGTGCTTGAAGCAACACAAACTGCTTGTGTTTATCTAAGGAGATGCATTACATAATGTTCATGAGTATATGATTCACCACTTTGGTTTGCCTGCCTATTTTGTCTGCGCGAACTGAAGCTGTTCCCACCAAGTCGAAGCTCCGCCTTTCAACTTGTAAGCCAGAAGTTTAACTTTATTCTCTTCGGGGATATCTATAGAGTCGAAGAAACACTCGACTTTAAACAACCAATTGGAGAAGTCCTTGATGTAGAGTTGGTTGTTGAAATTAGGAAGATCAACTTTCATCCTGAATTATCGATCCGTCTGATCTACTTGATCACCGCATCGTTCGGAATGTTGGAGGATCATGTCATTGATCTCTTTGTCATTGGATCCCACATCCTTAAGTGTGATTCTGCAATACACCACCAACATTTCCCTGCGATCAGCACAATTGCAAATTCCGATGCTTACCGGAGGTGAATCATCACCACGAACACAGAGTTTCCCTAAAGCCTCCATCATACAATACAACCCTTGCATGATTTACCAATTCTCCCACTACGCCGCATCGAAAGTTACCAATATTAAAGGATAATTTCTTGGAGCATCATCTATGGGATTGTTACCTGATCTATTGTTAGAAGTCATCGATTTGAGAAAAATATTTCTCTTTGATACTAAAATGGTGCAGGAAAGGGCGTGATGATAACGATCACCATCTTCCTCAAACGATAAACACCTTAAATCACAATGCCTTCTTGAACCCACAAGAGAAACAATTCGAATCCACGAGAGAAATAAGAAAGTTTTGAAAATTTTATTAATAATCTCCTTAAAATAAATGAGTTTGCATGCTTAAATAACTATAAACAAATCCTAATATGCAATTAGAAGAAACCTAATCAAATAAGGAAATAAAAACTGAAAAACATGCAAGCTTTTGTCGTCCGTAAACTGAATTATATATCAATTGATCGGAATGACACAAAAACATCCAGAGACTAAAACTAAAAAATCATATTTGTTCTGATGGATTGACCCGATTCGTCGATCGATCGATCAACTTGATTAGTCTGCTCGATCTATCAAACTATGCTGAATTTTTTGTTGATTTCTCTTTGAACTTCTTCGGTTCCATTTATGTTAGGAATGTACTTGCTCTACATCCTACATCAAAGAACAAGGTCGAAATGGTAGGTTAGATGGTCCCACCATTCATAAAATAAAAATCACTTTGATCATTTAACCATTGAATTCACAAAAAGTTTACAAAATATCTAAAATGATGAAATTGGAAGGAAAAGAGATTTCATTTGTAAGATCATGACTCAAATACTTTCTAATGGACTATTCTTTACTAAAACAAATAAGGGATATCAGTACCACCGCATTCCAGAAATGGGCCAATGTAATGTATGCACAGCATCCAACCCATTCACTAGATGTGTTGCCTCACATTACCATTGGCCTAGAAAACAAGCCAAAAGGACGCTCAAGTGGGCAACAACAAAGGGGACAAGTTGAGAGGAACACTTGCTTTTGATTTGGTGGGTCATCATTTTGAGTAATGAAAACCAGGCTATCTATCTGCACCCTTTTCATTTGCCATTGATGAAATGTAAAGTCAAAATTAGGATGCCAAAATCAAGGGCAAACCTAGTTCCAATATGTGTTGCGGCCAATAAGAGTCTTAGATCAACTGAATTTCGGGCCCAGGACATAACTGAGGGGACACATTGAACGGATAGGTGGGCGTTGTTAGTGTTGAATTCCATTACGCGTGTTATGTGTGTGTCTCGGGCATGCCAAAGCCGATAGCAGCTCAATTAAAACTGAGCGCCTTATGACCCTGTGTTGAAATAGATATGAAGATTGGTTTGACTATTCATCTCCTGATTGTGTAAAATCTAAGTGATTTATAAAGGGAATAGTTTATCCTTCTAATGGGTTCTTTTCACCTATACATAAATGACTTTCAATTTAACATATACTAACATGCATTGCTTGACAATTATATACTTGAGGGCATGCAAAATGGACTATAAAAGTAAAATGGTGTCGAATTGGATCGGGATGCACCAAGACAAAGTCGCATACAACTCGGGCGAGTCTTAAAATCAGGATCGATAAAGCGGTCCACCGTAACCATAGATGGGCACACTTAGGCCCCACATAAAAAGTCACATTGTGACTACAAATCATTCTAATAATTCTCATTAAACATCCATACAACACACAAAAACATGTAAGTGGTCACCTCAACATGAGATCTGTGGCCAAAAAGCTATAGCTGACAATATCCCTACTCTTCCCCTTGACAAAGGTATACTTCCTCAACAGACCCTCTCTCAGGAACCCAGCCTTCTCCATTACCCTTTGTGAGGCCTCATTCTCTGCAATAACAAGCCCTTGCACCCTCTCCAAATCTGGTAACTCACTAAATATAGATGAAATCACCATCTTGACCGCTAGTGTAGCTATCCCTTGTCCCCAGTATGTGGGGCCCAGGGCATACCCAATCTCCCCTGGATGTGCGTCGTTTCCAGTCCCTGGAAGGACGTAGATGGACCCAATCGGACGGTTGTCTATGCATATGGCTCTATACCATGGATGGGAAACTGTGACTTCTTTGAGGAAGTTGAGTGCATTGTCTCTGGAAGTGTAAGTGTCCCACCTGCAAAACTGGGTCACATGATCGTCGCTGGCCCATACCAAGAAATCATCAACGTCTGAAAGATCGAACGGTCGGAGAGAGATCTGGGGCGTCGCCTTTTTTGCTTGTGGAGGAGTTTTCTCCATTCCTTACACTTGATCAAATGTACACTTGAGGCTGTGGGCCTTATATAATAAGAGTCGTGCAAAAACTGCTATGCCAAACGTGGATACTGTTCTCTGTAGACCATAAAACTGAGAAATGTTCACTGTCTCGCGGTGTATGGAAGCCTTTCCATGCACTTATTGCATTTGGACAGGTTGGTATCCACATCACCTATCAAAACCGTTCATTATGTCCAGTCCACTCTTTTTGGGCTACTTGTAAAAACCCATAGCATTTGGTCCTGAATATATATAATCTTGTCCGTTCATTTCATGTGACTGGCTAGATGGTCTGGATCAGCAGTTCAGAAATGAATTTTCTATGATAGCTTATGAAGAATGGAATGGACCAAATGGACAAGTGGATGGTGGAGATATGGGTGCCAAAGAGTCCAATTACAAGTAGGTGCATGGGAAGGTTGCTGTACACTAGCTATATCACTCCTCCTGTATATCGAGGGCGCCCAAGTCCTGGGTCATGTAATAAAAATATAATGCGCAGGCGCAGCTGCCTCACAGTCTCAAGTAGCCAGGCAGAGTTAGTAGATGAGGGAAACCACTGAAGTTGTGGACCCATGATATGGGGCTCACCATGATGTATGTGTTTTATATCTACACCGTTCAACTATTTTTCCTGCTAATTGTAAGGCATGTGCCCAAAAATGAAACAGATCTAAATCTCAGGTGGACCACACTACAGGAAACAGTAATAATTGAATGGCCACCATTAAAAACTTCCTGATGCTAGGAAGGTTTTGGATCAAATTGATATTCGTGTTATACCTTCATCCAGGCTTGTGTGACCTTATCAACAGGTTTAGATGGCATATAAACATCATAGCAGGCCAACAAGTTTTTAATGGTTGACGTTTAATTACTACTTTTGAGTACGTTGTAATCCACCTGAGATTTGGACCCGGTTTGAGCTGCCAAAACAGATGACGTTAGTAGATATAAAACGCATACATCAGACCTCACGTGAGCTCCACCGACGTCATAGATCCAGCACCCTTAAGGGTTCCCAAGATCCACTTTATCCGCCGCTAATTCAAATTCAACTGTACCCACATGGTGAGTGTATTGCATCCAAACGGTTGCTTCCATCCAAATTCAAGCATAAGATTAATAGAAAGTTCGAGTATGTTGCATTCCCGGAAAAGGGTGAAAGGGAACCATCCATTCAAACCTCAAACCTCATTGTCCCACCAAAGTTTGGATTATATATATATATATGTGTGTGTGTGTGTGTGTGTGTGTGTGTGGGGGGGGGGGGGGGGAAGGTACTATGCGCCCGGCCTCACGATAAGCTTTCGTGAGGTCGAGCTGTGTGGGCCCCACCGTGATGCGTGTCGATCATCAATACCGTGCATTTGATGGGTACCCTTTAAATTAGAGGATATGCCAAAAATCAGCCGTATACGGAACTCAGGTGGGCCATACCATATAAAATCATGTGAAGACACCATTAAAACATATAAAAGCACAAGGTGAGGTCGAGTGCATAGTACCTTTTCCATATATATATATATATATATATATATATATATATATATATATATTAATTATATTAATGGAAAATGGTACCATGAGGTTGAGCTCTATGGGGCCTATCGTGATGTGTGATGTATATTAAACATCAACACCTTGCATTTAATGATTCCCTTTAAATTATGAGATATCTCAAAATTCAGCTGTAAATCGGAACTCATGTGGACCTTATCATCTAAAACCAAACCATGTGAAAATATGCCAAAAATATATAAAAGTACTTGGTGGAGTTCATTTGAGTTTTGGATGTGGTTGGAAACTAGTTTGACCCCTCATCCAAGTGGGACACACATAATGGATGGTCTCAGTTGGCCTAATAAATGATTATAAATATTGTATGTGGTGTGGCCCACCCAAGTCATCGATTGACTTGATTTTTAAACATGTGGCCCACCATAGAATGGTGCATCTGACTGATGGGATATATGTTCGACACACATCACGGTAGGGCCCACACAGCTTTCCTATGAGGTTGAGCTGTGCGGGCCCACCGTGATGCGTGTCTAATATCTACCCCATCAGTCAGATGTGGCATTCCATGGTGGGCCCCAGGCTTAAAAATCAAGTCAAACCATGACTTGTGTAGGCCACATCACAAACAAAAGTTTTGGATCAAGCCAATCTTTATATTATTTCCCTCATCCAGTTCTGATTAATCTTATCAACGGGGTGGATGGCAAGGAAGCACTATGTATCTGCTTACAGTAGTCGTTGGGAAATTTTCAACGGTGAAAGTTCAATAGTCACTATTTCTTGTGGTGTAGTCCACTTGAGATTTAGATACGCTTAATTTTTCCAAACGTGTCCTGAAAGATGGGCCCTATGGCTGTAAAGAAGGATGAAGCGTAGTAGATATACAACATGTAATCAAGATGGGCCCCATGGTAATGGTAACAACCACTGACGTTCTAGTGCAGATTGTATCCTTACGCGCAGTCTCCGACTGGGAACCGGTAAGAGCTTGGATCTTATCCACGTCGTTCATCCATTTTTTTCATATCATTTTACGGAATAACCTAAAAAATGAGTTCGATCTGACGCTCAAGTAGACTATCCAATGAGAATTAAACGTTTATTGTTGAAAACTTTTGGGGGCTAGAGATGTTTTGGATAGAGCTGATATTTGTGTTTTCTCTTCATCAAGATGTATGTAACTTTATGAATAGGTTGCATGGAGAATAAACATCTAGGTGGGCCCTATAAAACTTTTAATGATGAAAATCATTACCACCACAGGAAATTATCACCACTGTTTCTGTTGCGAGATCCACTTGAGCCTCGGATCTGTCTCATTTTTGGGCTTTTACCCTAAAATGATACCAACAAATGCGACCGTACATCGCGGCGGCCACTCAAATTTTTAGATAGGGCCAGCCCAACGTTTTTAAGCAGTTCAAAATCCGGGCCGGGACCAACTCAGGCCCAGCCCGTTGACAGCCCTAATGATCTGTTATCCCGGTAACACCTAATCCGCGCCCTACACAGTGGTTGGTGGTATGTGGCACCGGAGCTTTAGGTGAGACCCTGCCTCACCCAGAACGGAAACGGATTGGCTACTCCCCCATGTCACCAGCCAATGGCTGATGGTCGGTGCTATGTGGGCCCCATCATGATGTATGTATTTCATCCATGCCGTACATCTATTTTTCCAGATCATTTTATAGTATGATATCAAAAATGAGTTATAGAACAATATCAAGTGGACCACATCACAGGAAACAGTGTTGAATGAGTTTCGACCATTAAAAACCTTTTTGGGGCCATAAAAGTTTTGGATCGATATGATCTTTGTTTTTTCCTTTCATCTGGTCCTTTATGACCTAATAAAAAGATTGGATGTCAAATAAACAGTACATTGGGCCTTAGGAGGATTTTAATGGTGGATATCCAATCACTATTGTTTTCCTGTGGTGTGGTCCACCTGAGATTTATATCTCTCTCATTTTTGAAACTGAAAACTAAAATGATTTGTAAAAATAGATGAACCGAATGGATGAAACACATACATCATGGAGGAGCCCACAGAGCACCGACCAGCAGCCACCGGGCTGATGGCAGGGGGAGTAGCCAATCCCAACCAAAACGGTGTGGCCTTACCGTGGAGCCTACCTTTATGTATATATTGCCTATCCGCGTTGTTCATCTGTCTTCTCAGATCATTCCAGAGAATGATATTAAAAATAAATAGAGATCCAGATCTCAGGTGAACTATACTCCATGAAACAGTTGTGATTGACTGTGGTACCATTAAAAGCTTCTTATGGCCCACCTTAATATTTCTGTAGTGTTTATTTTGCCATTCAATCTGTTAATAAGGTGAAATAAGCCTCCATGAAGGGAAAAAATAATTATTAGCTTGATCCAAAACTTTTGGCTCATTAATGATTAATTACGGCTGTTTCCTATTGTATGGTTCACCCAATAATAAAATCTGCTTCATTTTTTAGACTAAAATGTTCTGAAAAAAAAAAGAATAGATGGCATGGATACAGAATAGACATATCAAGGTGGGCCGCACCTTCCTAGTGAGGCCTGGGTCTCACCTAATCCACTCCAATGTGGCACATCACTTAAGCCGGTGTCGCAGCCTTGTTACGGTCCACTATAATATTTATTTGCCATCTAACGTGTTTTTGGAGTATGTAAATATGGATGAGGAGAAAACACAAATAATGACGGCTGATAAAAAGCTTCTGCATTTCCTAAAAAGTTTTCAATGGTAACATTCAATCCCCACAAGTGTTTATGGGGTATGTAAACATGGATGAGGAGAAAACACAAATAATAACAGCTGATAAAAAGCTTCTGCATTTCCTAAAATGTTTTCAATGGTAACATTCAATCCCCACTGCTTTGTATGGCAGGGTCTACCTGAACTTTGAATCTATCTTCTTTTTTAGGCCATGTTTTAAAATGATCCGAAAAAAAATGGATGAATGATTTAAATATACCAAACATGTCATGGTGGGACCCACAGAACCTCGTTACGTTGGCACACCACACCACGGTTTCCCGCTACATGGGTGGGACATTGACCTTAGGGCCCACCTCAATGTATGCATTGTATATTCATGCTGTCCATTTATTTTCCTAGCTTATTTTAAGACATCTCCGAGAAATGAAGTAGATACAAATTTCAGGCGGACCCACCACAAGAAACAATGGTAGTTGAATGCCCACCATTCAAAACTTCCTCAGGTTCACCGTAATGTTTGTTTACCATTCATACAGACGAGTACAAAATAAATAAATAAAAGAAAAAAAAGAAGAAGAATCAAATATCAGCTCGATCCAAAACTTTTGTGGCCCACAAATGGTTTAATTTTAACAATCAATAATTACTGTTTCCTGTGGTGTGGTCCACCTAAAATTTGTATCGTTTTTCATTTTTGTAATAATGGCCCAAATTAAACTGGAAAAACTAATGGACAGTGTGGATATACAATGCATATATCAAGGTGGGCCCTACGGTCAGGGTGCCACCCACATCTCTAATTCCGGGTCATAGCCAAGTCGCGCTCATTCATTAATGCCTAATCGAGATAGATTGTGCTGTAGGACTTTCTGACTGTCCATATATTGAGCATGCATGACCTTGGATCGGGTTAACTGCGAAAGTCATCCTGGCCGTATGATCATGGTAAAACCGACGGTTAAAAATAGAGGTTGGAAGAAGTCTATTTGAAAAAGATCTTCCAATAGGTATCACATTGATTTTACATTTAGGGCCTATTTGATTTTCGAATTATAACCGTAAACGGTTGTAAATGTATCATAATTATTTACTCTTGTAACTATGACAAGTTTGTAATTATTTTATTTTATAATTCTAACAAGTTTTGTAATTATTAATTTTTGTAATTACTTTACATTTAGGGCTTGTTTGATGATTTTGTTACATCAATAGTTTCAGCTTGAAATCAACCTTAAAATGGTAGTTTTGTGACATTTATGAGTGTCTAACAATGCATAAAGTCTATGTCATTTATGAGTGGCCTGTGTAATAAAAAGAAACTTTCATAGTTTTAATATACTTCAATTGTATTATATTTTGTTTGATTTTAAAACAAAAAATAAGAGTAAATTTTAGTTATTTATAAATTGTGTTTATTAAGTATACGTTAATCACCCACAGTAAGGAGACATGAACATGAGATTTCTCACTCAAATGTCACTTTAATGCAAGACAATTAACCACTTGCTCTAAAAGCTCAAACTAATAAAATATGGTGAATCAATCCCTTTATCTCATAGCTCATGCCCCACATCTTATGGATTAGGACCTCAGTGAACCCCCCGTGGGCCCCACTTCACATGGGTACCACCTCACACGGGTCACTCACCCTAAGTGTGCCCCTTCATCACACAAGCCACCCTACTCGAGCTCGGTGTAAAAATGCTCATGTATTAATAGTTCTCTCCTAAGCTTGTTTATATTTTTAAAAATTTCAAAATCCTGTGAAATAGAGATATGTGGGCGGAAAATGATGCCTCATTCCTCGTTTTCTGTCACCAAGGTCCCTACCTAAAATCTTTGGTTATGACTAACCATTAGAATTATTGGAATCCATAGTCTTGTAATTTCTCAAAAATTTCTAGATAATTTTAAGTTTTTAGCTGACTATAGAATTTAACCCTTGTTAACTAGTGGCAACTCCAAAATCAAATGTATCATCCCACTTGAGTTAGTGTACCCCCAACTACTTTAGCTCAAGGAGAAAAGCCAAGAAGAATGAGTGGGGCTTGCTCACGTGGTGTTCACACCAGTGCATCAACTAAACAAAGCATTCTTAAAAAAAATATTAGACCGACTCTAACAATCCCCCACCGAACATAAAAACTGGGGACGGATTCTCTAGAAACCAAATAAACCCCAAAAGACTAAGAGGTTGGGATGTTCCTGACCGGATTTTTTGACTTGTCGTTGACTCGTCGTGAGCCCTGCTCGACCGGAAATGGGCTGGTGTATGACTAGTCGTACGTTCAAGTTGTGACACGACTCAAAGTCCAGCGAGTTTGGATTGATTTTCTCTAGGGTGCTCGACCGGTCGTGGGAGGTGCATGACCGGTTGTGGGTGACGTACGACTGGTGATAATTATGCAGATTTGTTCCGCAATTTTGAGCGGATTTTGTATCGCAAGTCCTTTCACAACCGGGATGTGGAAGAGATTTTTCTAAAACTATAAAAAGGGGTCCCTAGGGTTTTTCTATGGGATGTCGTGTGAAGAAAAAAGTACAAGAGGGTTTCCTAAAGGGTTTACGGCTATCAAAGGGGTGAGAGAGAGAGAGAGAGAGAGAGAGAGAGAGAGAGAGGAAACTTGTAGAGGGAAGTTATGCTTGTGGAGGTGATTTATCATATCTTAGTGCTTCTATGTCCTCGTAATCGGTGAGATCTCTCAGTTTTCTTTGTTTCTCTTACTATTTATCCACTCCTGCATGAGTGATGAAGGTTTGATCATAGCAAGGTGTGCTTGTGATCGGTTGTAACGTTCTACTTCATAGTGAATTGTTGATCTGGACGAGGTCCTGTGGTTTTTACATCTTTAAGGGTTTTTCATGTAAAAATCTCTTGTGTGATATATGGTTGTTGCTTTGATTTATTTAATTGCTTTTATTATCCCATAATTCTGGTTTGTTCTGGAGGGCTAGATCCTAAGGTTTTGTGCAGAGCCCCCAACAAAGTGGTATCAGAGCTAAGTTCATTGAATGGGTAGAATCGGTTTAAATTATGGAAGGTGGCTCATCAAGGATAATCAATCTCAATAGTTCTAACTGGACCATATGGAAGGCTAAGATGGAGGACTTGCTTTATTACAAGGACCTATATTCTCTAATTTTAGGAATATAAACAAAATCTAAGGATATATCTGATGATGATTGGAAGAAGATGGACCAAAAGACAATGGGGTTTATTAAACAATGGCTGGATGATTCTTTGTTCCACTATGTGTTTACGGAAACCTCAGCCGCTAGCCTATGGCTGAAACTAGAAGGGCTGTATGAGAAGAAGACAGCCAGTAATAGAAATTTTTTGATAAGGCGACTAGTGAATCTCAAGTTCAAGGATGGTGGTTCTGTGACCGAGCTTATGAATGAGGTCAGTAATATAGTGAACCAACTCTCCTCTATGAAGATAGTCCTGGATGATGAACTACAGGCTTTGCTATTGCTTAGTTCATTGCCTAATAGTTGGGAGACATTGGTGGTGTCTCTAAGTAACTCCACGCCAGACGAAAGGATATCCATGGAATAGGTGAGTAGCTGTCTCTTCAATGAAGAGACAAGGAGGAAGTCTCAGGGGTCTACTCAGCAAGAGGCCCTTGTAACACAGGAACGGAGAAGAGGAAAGAACAGGAAGGGCGGAAAGGCCTGAGATAAATTAAGAGGCAAGTCAAGTAATAGAAAAGATGTTGAATGCTGAATTGTGGCAAGAAGGGCCACTATAAGCATGAATGTCGTAAGGCTAAGAACGACAATAAAGGAAAAGAAAAGGAGAAAGAAGATGAATCAGATTTCACTGCTCTCGCTTCAGATGGCGACGTTGTATTTATTCTTTCTGCAGATCATGATGTGTCTCACGACTACGAGTCATGACACCGACTAGGTGATAGACTTGGGAGTCTCTTTTCATATGACTCCACGCAGAGACTTCTTCATAAGCTACAAGTCAGGTGACTATAGGATTGTGAAGATGGAAAATTCTGGCGTATCGAAGATCGTAAGGGTCGGTGATATTTATATGAAGACCGATGTGGGTTTCACATTGATTCTCAATGATGTGAGGCATATCCCAGACCTTCGCCTCAACTTGATGTCGATGGAAAGGTTGAATGATGATGGCAATGAAAGCCGGTTTGCTGGTGGGCACTGGAAGCTCATCAAGGGTTTGTTGATCATAGCCAGAGGAAAGAAGTGTTATACTCTTTATAAGGCATGTCTCAGTGTGTGCAAGGGTGGGTTGAACGCAGCGGAAGATTCAGCTATAGACATGTGGCACAGATGTCTAGGCCACATGAGTGAAAAATGGCTTTAGCTACAAGCAAGGAAGCGACTCTTTACAAACGTGACAGGTACACCTCTCAAAACCTGTCTTGATTGGTTATCAGGGAAACAACATAGAATTTTATTCGTTAAAACTGCTTCTCATGTTAATAAAGTGCATGCATTAGATTTGGTTTAGTCTGATGTTTGTGATCCTATAAGGATAAAAACCTTGGATGAGGCATTGTATTTTGTTACTTTTATAGATGATGCATTTAGGAGGGTTTGGGTTTATGCATTGAAATCCAAGGACGAGGTCTTTGGTGTGTTTAAATTGTTTCATGCTATGGTTGAGAGAGAGACAAGTAGAACATTGAATTGCATCCGCACTGACAATGGTGGTGAATACATTGGTGATTTCATGAGTACTGCAAGTCCCTGGGTATACAGCATGAACAGACGGTTCCCAAGACCCCTTCAGCATAATGGTGTAGCTGAGCGAATGAATCGCACCATTGTTGAGAGAATCAGATGCATGTTATCCCATGCGAAGTTGCCCAAGACGTTTTGGGGAGAAGCAATGCACACGACGATGTATCTGATAAACATGTCTCCACCAGCCCCGTTGAATGGAGAAGTACCTGAGAAGGTTGAAATAGCAGTGAAGACCACTTGAGTTTGAAGTAGGAATATGTCAATATGTCCTAGAGGAGGGTGAATAGGACTTTTTAAAGTTTTACAATATATTTAAAAATCCTATTACACTAATCCTATCAGATAGACAATTATCAGGATTACTCAATTATAACTCTACTGGCTTCCAAGCCTGGTAGAGGATCCAATCACAAACTATTTAAAATATAGCAATATACAACTTAGTTCATGCTGGATATAACTGTGTATGTGTGTGAGGTATGATCTTAGATATTTAGATATTGAAATAATAAAGCAAATCACACAAACAAAGGAATAACAATCGCAAACAATCATTTTTATAGTGGTTCGACTACTTATCTACTCCACTCCCGGTAACCGCACTCAATCCTTGAGTATATCGGATTTCACTAAGGATCACATGGTTCACCTCTAACCTAAGGTTTTAAATCAGGTTCACCTTCAACCTTTACAACCTACACTGAGGTTGACTGTTTATGCTCTCATGAGCAAGGGTCAACACATCGCACCCACATTTAGACATACTGGCCAAGGATCTTCCCTAAGACCCTAAAAGAGATTTCACTCGGTTCACCTCAAAACCCAAGGTTTTACCCTGTTCACCTCAAACCGAAGGTTTTACTGGTTCACCTTAAACCAGATGTTTATGCCCTCCACAGAGTAAGGGTCCACACAACACACTCACCATGTACACTCCCGTCGAAGGCCTCGTAAAGAATTTCAATGGTGAAAAACACCTTAGACTCAATCTTACAAAGGAATAATCAAAGGGTCCTCTGGACTCTAGATACTTACAGATAAGTTGTTGAGTCCCATTTAGCATGTTGGCGAAGATCTCCTCCTTGTTGATGAAGAGTCTTCAGCTCCCTTGATCCGCAACAAATGATATACCAATGTAAGGCAACGGGTTGAGTCAAGGTTATGATGGAATCTTACTCTCTAAATATTTTTCTATAAAGGAGATAAAGCAATTCCAATCATCTAAGCATTCAAGGCATCCTAGCTTAATGATTTGCCATTAAGATGGTAGCTGAAGGATCCTTGAATGCAAAAGTTCATTCCCCAATTCACTCTATTAAATGTCAATGATGAAGGTGGATTGGAGGATGAACTCCTGTGAGAAAAAGGGCTTTAGGTATATGATCTAAAGGTAAAAAACACAAAAGCACTCTCTTCTTTCTCTACCAGCAATATGGACAAGTCTCTCTTTAAATAGGCAAAAGGTTCTAATGGATATAAAACGATCATATTTATGACAGAGTTCGATATCATCTAGCAGGGTCGATATCATTGAGCGTATACTCTCGATGGGATCGACTGTCCGCTCGATAACACAAACTCAAATGTCATACGCTTTTAAAACCTTTTGTCAGCTGGTTGATGGGATCGATACTGGTGTCGATGTCATCGGATTTTGAACTCCGATTCCATCGATACTGGGATCGATTTATCGACATTTAAAGCATGAGAGAGACTAGCCTTGAAATATTTCAAGTTTTTAGGATATGATCGAGGAACAACCGATGTCATCGAAATTTGCATATCGATGATATCGGAGGCCGTGTCGATGGGATCGATAAATCATATAGATTTACCTATAAGCTCACTGGACAGTTTGTGTCCAGTCTTGATCCAATCGACTAGACCTCGATAGCATCGATATAAGAATATTGATTTCTTCGAGTGGCCCTCGATCAAAGTTAAAAACAACCTGAAATATTTGCTAGAAGAAATGCGCACCCACTATCGATATGATCAATGGCTTTTCGATATGATCGAGATTTGAGTTCAGATTGAATCGGAAAAGACATCGATATATCGAAGCACATAGTGATTTTCTTAAAAAAACAGGGGCGCTGGAAATCTGCTTGTCGATATTATCGAGCCACTTCCGATGGGCTCAATTTTTTAATATCGATGATATCATGGGTGTATCGATATATCGATAAATCCGTCTAGATGAGTATGCAGTTACTGGACACTTTTAGTCTTCTTATCGATAGTATTGATCAAGTGTCAAGGACATCGACAGCGCAGGTCGATCACATCAAAATGTGTATTAATACAATCGATAGAGCAAGAAAACTTAGAGATTTTTCTGTTTGATAAAAAGTTTTCTCACCATAAAACCTTAAGATGTCTAACAAGTTTTTAAGGGTTTTATTCACCTGGTGTTTTGGGACATGGGATATGAGGCTATGATTTACCTATAGCGAGCTTCCACACATCCGGTTGAGGCAGGTGCTTGAATTGTTCTTCCTGTGAGGCTCTGCTGACCGACTGACTTAACACACACGGTAATTGACAAACTAGGGCACTAGCAGGTGTACTTTTAAAGGTGTGGACTGGACAGGATCCATCATACAGTCATCTCAGAGTGTTTAAATGCAGGACATTCGTTCACGTACCAAAGGACGAGAGATCCAAACTCGATATGAAGATCAGACAGTGTATGTTCTTGGGATACAGTAATGAAAAGTTCGGTTACAGATTGTGAGATCCAACCGAGAGGAAGCTCGTCAGGAGCAGAGATATGGTTTTCTTTGAAGATTAGTGTATAGATGACATTGATAAGCGAGAGAAGAACCAACATAGTTCAGGTGAGTTAGAGGACATGGATCTGATTATTCTTCCAGTGGTGCCTAATGATGGGGGAGTATAACAAGGTGCAGAGGACGAAGGAGTTCCTACAGAAGATGGACCGAGGGAGTAGCCCCCACCAGATTCACCTGTTGAGCCATAAGTGAGGAGGTCATCTAGGGACAGGTAGGTGTCCAACAAGTACTCTCCGTATGAGTACATTTTGCTGACTGATGGGAGAGAGCCAGAAGATTATTTTGAGGCCCTAACCGACGAGCATAAGGGGGAGTGGTTGAAAGTTATGTAAGAGGAGATGAAAACCTTGCATAAGAACCACACCTATGATATGGTGAAACTGCCTAAGGGCAAGAAAACTTCGAGCAACAAGTGGGTGTTTAGAAAGAATGTTGAGTAAAATAATTCATAAATGAGGTTTAAGGCCAGACTTGTGGTAAAATGATTCAGTCAGAGGAAAGGCATAGACTTCGAAGAGATATTCTCACCAGTGGTGAAGATGACATCCATACGGGTGTTGCTTGGGTTGGCAGCTAGCATGGATCTGAAAATAGAGCAGTTGAACGTTAAAACTGCTTTCCTCCATGGTGACCTGGAAGAAGAGATCTACATGCATCAACCAGAGGAGTTCGAAGTCAATGGTAAAGAGCATACGGTGTGTAGGCTGAGGAAGAGCTTATATGGGCTGAAACAAGCTCCACGGCAATGGTACAAGAAGTTCGATTCGTTCATGTTATAGAATGAGTATGACAGAACGGAGTCAGACCACAGTGTATTCACACACAAGTTCTCAGATGGTGATTTCTTAGTTCTGTCATTATACGTTGATGACATGCTCATCATGAGAAAAGAAATAAAAAAGATCAATAGGCTGAAACAGGAGTTGGACAAGTCTTTTACGATAAAAGACTTGGGTTCGGCAAAATAAATCCTAGGAATGGAGATAACTCGTGACAGAAGCAGCAGGAAACTTTGGCTGTCACAAGAACGGTATATTAAGAAAGTCCTAGAGCGGTTCAATATGAATGTAGCGAAGCCGGTCAGTACTCCACTGGATGGTCACTTCAGATTGAGCGACAGACTGTTCCAAGACGAAGACAAAGGTGAAAAAGAAAAATACCCTATGCGTCAGCTGTAAGAAGTTTGATGTATGTTATGGTATATATACGCCCAGACATAGCATATGCGGTTGGTATTGTCAGCCAGTATCTTGTCAATCCTGGAAAAGAGCATTGGGCAACAGTGAAATCGATACTGCGGTATCTAAGAGGCTCATCCAGGTTGAGCCTATGTTATGGTGACGGTAAACCTGTGTTAAAGGGTTACACAGATGCAGATATGGCAGGTGACATAGACTCCAAGAAGTCTACATCGAGATTCATGTTTACGTTTGTAGGGGGAGCGGTTTCTTGGCAGAGCAAGCTACAGAGGGTCGTAGCATTGTCGACGACAGAGGCAGAGTACATTGCAATCATAGAGGCATGTAAAGAGATGCTTTGGATGAAGAGGTTCCTTCAGGAACTTAGCTTGAAGCAGGAGCAGCACGTGGTCTATTGCGATAGTCAGAGTGTTATACACTTGAGTAAGAATCCAAGTCAGCATTCCAAGTCGAAGTACATAGAGATTCGGTATCACTAGATAAGGAATACTTTGGAACAGAAGGTGTTACAGCTTGAGAAGGTCCACACGGACGATAATGGGTCAGACATGATGACCAAGGCTTTGCTCAAGGGCAAGTTTGGGGTTTGTTGAAACCAGACTGACATGAAGAAGGTGAATCCCTCTTGGATCAAAAAGGGAGAGATTTGATGGGGTTTTTTGACCCGTTGTCAATCGGTCGTGAGCTCTGCTCGACCGGTCGTGGGCTGGTGTATGACCAGTCGTAGGTTCGAGTCGTGACACGATTCAAAGTCCAGCGAGTTTGGACTGATTTTCTTTGGGGTGCTCGACCGGTCGTGCACCAACCGGTCGTGGGAGGTGCACGACCGGTCCTAGGTGGCGCTCGACCGGTCATGAGTGACGTACGACCAATCGTAGAAGGGAGGTTTTGCTTGTGGAGGTGATGTATCATATCTCAGCGCTTCTATGTCCTCGTAATTGGTGAGATCTCTCAATTTTTTTTGTTTCTCTTACTATTTATCTACTCCTGCGTGAGTGATGAAGGTTTGATCATAGAAAGGTGTGCTTGTGATTGGTTGTAACGTTCTACTTCATAGTGGATTGTTGATCTATACGAGGTCCCGTGGTTTTTACCTCTTTGAGGGTTTTCCACGTAAAAATCTTTTGTGTAGTGTGTGGTTGTTGCTTTGATTTATTTCATTATTTTTATTATTTCATAATTCTGGTTTGTTCTAAAGGGCTTGATCCTAAGGTTTTGTGCAAGGCCTCCAAGAGTTCCAATTTGAAAGATTTAAAGGCAACCATCCATAATGGCTTGGATAACCCCACCATAGGATCGACTTTAGTTTCCTTCTTATAGTACACATAATATATACATGTAGGACCCATTGTCTGGTGATCTAGAGCATTGAGCAATCCTCCAATATGAAAGTTTCGGATTGTGCTCTACCCATGATGGGGGCTTTATGATCTGGATGGTTAAGATCCTCAAATACTATGCCATTCGCACTTCGGTTGACAGATGTAAAACAATGGTGGTGAACTTGGACAGTAGTCTAGCAGAGCCCATGTTTCCTAGAATGGTCCTAGAAGGGACACCATCTACATAGCCGTTTGACCTGTCTTATCTAATCCAATAAGAGTTCTTCCAATAAGAACTACTCTAATAAGTTTTTATTGGAAAAACTCCTATTTATAATAAACTCATTTGGTAAAATCATTTTTTTTAGAGATAAAAAAGTTTTTATTTAAAATAAACATGTTTTATAAAACATTCAAATAAAAGTCACATTGTGACTACAAATCATTCTAATAATTCTCATTAAACATCCATACAACACAAAAAGACATGTAAGTGGTCACTTCAACATGAGATCTGTGGTCACAAAGCTATATACAACAATGTCCCTACTCTTCCCCTTAACAAAGAAATACTTCCTCAACAGACCCTCTCTCAGGAACCCAGCCTTCTCCATTACCCTTTGTGAGGCCTCATTCTCTGCAAAAACAAGCCCTTCCACCCTCTCCAAATCTGGCAACTCACTAAATATAGATGAAATCACCATCTTGACTGCTAGTGTAGCTATCCCTTGTCCCCAGTATGTGGGGCCCAGGGCATACCCAATCTCCCCTCGACGTGAGTCCTTTCCAATCCCTGGAAGGACGAAGATGGACCCGATCGGACGGTTGTCTATGCATATGGCTCTATACCATAGGTGGGAAACTGTGATTTCTTTGAGGAAGTTGAGTGCATCGTCTCTGGAAGTGTAAGTGTCCCACCTGCAAAACAAAGTCACATGATCGTCGCCGGCCCATACCAAGAAATCATCAACGTCCGAAAGATCGAACGGTCGGAGAGAAATCTGGGGCGTCGCCTTTTTTACTTTTGGAGGAGTTTTCTCCATTTCTTCCACTTGATCAAATGTACACTTGAGGCTGTGGCCCTTATATATATAATAAGAGTCGTGCAAAAACTGCTATGCCAAACGTGGATAATGTTCTCTGTAGACCATATAACTGAGAAATGATCAGTGACTTGCGGTGTATGGAAGCCTTTCCATGCACTTATTGCATTTGGACAGGTTGGGATCCAGATCACATATCAAAACCGTTCATTATGTCCAGTCCACTCTTTTTGGACTACTTGTAAAAACCCATATCATTTGGACCTGAATATATATAACCTTGTCCGTTCATTTCATGTGACTGGCTAGATGGTCTGGATCATCAGTTCAGAAATGAATTTTCCATGATAGCTTATGAAGAATGGAATGGACTAAATGGACAAATGGATGGTGGAGATGTGGGTTTCAAAGTGTCCAATTACAAGTAGGTGCATGCATGCGAAGGTTTCTGTACACCTGCTATATCATTCGTCCTGTATATCCAGGCCGCCCAAGTCTAGGGGCATGCAATAAAAACATAATGCGCAGCTGCATGCCCCCACAGTCTCAAGTGGCGAGGTAGATTTAGCGGATGAGGGAAACCACTGAAGTCGGTGGGCCCATGACATAGGGCTCACCATGATGTGTGTATTTTATATCTACACCGTTCAACTGTGTTTCCAGCTAATTTTAAGGTATAAGCCCAGAAACGAAGCAGATCGAAATCTCGGGTGGACCACACCACAGGAAAGAGTAGTGATTGAATGCCCACCATTAAAAACTTCCTGATACTACGAAGGTTTTGGATCAAATTGATAATTTTATTTTAGCTTCATCCAGGTTGTGTGACCTTATCAATAGGTTTAGATGGCATATAAACATCATAGCAAGCCTGGCAAGTTTTTAATGGTGGACGTTCGATCACTACTTTTTGGTACGATGTAATCCACTTGAGATTTGAATCTGCTTTCAGCTGCCAAAACAGATGACGCTAGTGGATATAAAATACACACATCAGACCTCACGTAAGCGCCACGGATGTCATAGGACTCATAGATCGGGCACCCTTAGCGGTTCCCCAGATCCACTTTTTCCGCCGCCAATTCAAATTTAACTCTGTATATATATATATATAGGGAGAGAGAGTCCTGGTCTCACGCACTTAGATTTTCGCAATTTCAAGGGAATTGGAGAGATTCCCTCGTGCTGACGGCCATGGCACCGTGTTCACGGTTGTAGCTATTGGACAGTGTTTTGTGAGCCGATCATGATGTAAGTGTTTTATCTTTATCATTTATCTATTTTTTTCATATCATGTTGGAGCACGAGCTCAAGAATGAGGTAAATCCAAATCTCAAGGACCCACCGAACAGGAAAGCAACAGTGATTGTACACCTATTGTTATATATATATATATATATATATATATATATATATATATATATATATATATATATATATTCTAATTGCAAGCATTCTATAGGTCCTGTCAATTTGTAACTCGTATAGGACACCCAATCTAGGCAAATGGTGGGCCACATCATGAAGATCACGTGGGGGAAAAAATCAAGATGGTCCACTGAGACACTGACTATCTACAAGGTGTCTAGACTCTGTGGACCCCACTACCTATCTACGATTGTCATTGAACAATGTTCTATGCGTCAGTGACGATTATGACGGTTGATATTTAGAGTTCAATGCAAGCTATTGGAAAACTTCTTTTCATTGTCTAAGTACATCTACCTATAATGATGGTCTTGATCATCCATTCAACCTAAGTTTCTTATGGTGGCCCAGATGGCATGGTGTTCACAACATGAATGGTTTCGATCATTGCAACCATAGGTTATTTGGGCCCTAGTGTTTGGCAAACACGTGCTGAGTGCTGAGTGTGTGACAAAGGCCAAATTAACTCATTACACTATATGGTCATCTTTAAAACTTGTTTGTGCCATAGGATAGTTTTGCACCATTTAAAATGGTTGTGATCCGTCAAACGTACACATGGAATAGTTGCAAGGCAATCTAGATGGTCTAAAGCAATGACTTAACCATGGATGGAGCATAACCAGGAATTTGCAATGATAAGTAGCTATCTGATTTTCCCTTTGATTTTGGACCACTCAATATTTTACTTTTAACCATCCATTTGATAAACATTAATTGGATGCTTAGGATTGCTTGATCATTGCAATTTCAGAGCTATCCTCCAAATGTAATAGGACCCACAATTTCGATGGTCTGGATAGCAAAGCAGTACATCAATACCCCCATGACAGGAGGTTGAGTCGCCACCATTTTTAAATGGTGCAAAACTAGCAGAGCCTAGAACATTACATGGAACAATGTTCCATAAAATTTTGGTCCAACTTGAAACTCAGCCAACGTGATGTATGTGTTTTATCCACTACATCCATCCATTTTTCCAGGTTATTTTAGGAAATGAGCCCAAAATTGGAGTACATCCAAATTCCAAGTGAACCACGCCACCAGAAAATAGTGAGGAAACAGTGGAGATAATGACATCGACCATTGAAACCTTTCTAAGGGCTATCGTGATGTTTTTTCACCATCCAACCTATTCATAAGGTCATGTAAACATGGATAAAGTGAAAACACAAATATCAGCTTGATCTGAAACTTCTCCCACTCCCATGAAGTTTTTAAAGGTGAACGTTTAATCCCTACTTTGTGGTCCACTGCAGCGGTGGACCTGCTTTATTTTAATGATCACACCTTAAAATGATCTAACAAAAGCCATAAACAGCGTGAATAAAACACTTACATCACGGTGGCCCCACCGAGCTCGACTCGGACGGATTACCGTCCAGACGGGGGTAGGACGCAATCCCGGTCAAGGGAGGGTACGCGGATTTCCTTGGAAAGCCTTTTGGGGAAGTTCGTGCGCAAGATTCTGGGTGGGGCCCATTACTATGTTTTTGAGAAAACCACTCTATCCCTCTGTTTATCGAGTTCATTTTAGGATATGCGACCAAAAATGAGGAGGATAAAAAATTCAAGTGGGCCACACAAGAGGAAACAGTGGGGATTTAGTGACCACCATTGAAACATTTATATGGCCACAAAAGTTTTGTATCGGTTTAATTTGTTAGTTTTTCACTTCACTTCAGTGAAAATGACCTTATAAACGGTTTGGATGAAATATAAACATCAACGTGGATCCTGGGAAGGTTCCAATGGTAAGAATTCCCTTCCCTACTGTTTCATCTCTTATGGGCCACTTGAGCTTTGGATCCTCATCATTTTAGGTCTCATGTCTTACAATGACCTCAAGAATGGGCCCCACCCAAAATCCTTGCGCAGGAACTTCAAGCAAAAGGCTTTGGTAGGGAATCCGCATAGTTAGGACGCGGATTGGATACTGACATGTTGACTATGGAAGTGACGTCACCAACTTATGTGGGCCCCACCATGATTGATGTGTTGTATCACCACCGTTCATACATTTGGAGAGTTTATTTTAGAGCATGGTCCAAAGAACGAGGCAGATCCAAGGATGGGGTGGACCCCACTGCAGAAAACAGTGATGAGAGTGAAGCCCACCGTCGAAACCTTCCGAAGGTCCACTATCTTGTTTATTTGAGATCCCACCTGTTCATGTGTTAAAGCAGACATGAAAGAAGGGAAAACACAAATATTAGCTTTCGAAAACTTTCATGGCCTTTAGAACTTTTTAATGATGGGTGTCACTCTCCCCACTATCTTTTGTGGTGGGGTCCTCTCGAGCTTTGGATCTAATTTATTTTTTGGATCATGCCCTAATATGATATCTCCAAATGATGGATGATGTAGATACAAAATATATATCCTAGTGTGGCTCACGGAACTTGGTGACGTCACTTCAGTAGGTGCCTCACTACTCGACATGCAATTCCCATGAGATTGTGAAAATCTTAGCGTGAGTCATCCTTTTGCAGATGCTTTCGCTTAGAGAGGTGTTGAATCCCAGCCAATGAGTGTAATCTAAGAGCTCTTATATAAGTTTGCATTTAAGCACCGTGCGACCTTGTGCGCAGGATACCATTTATGTGTGTGTGTGTATATACATATATAGGCATGCTCTCCTATGCACCTACGCACATGTGTCATGGGTGTGGAATCTGAATGGTCCATAAGATGCGGAATCCCATGAAACCTTAAGGGGTGAATTTTCACCCCGATCTAAGATTCTAGTGGGCCATAGCAAAGAGAAATTCAAATCAAAGGAAGAAATTGTTTACATTTTTCATGGCCCGCCAAAGTTTTGGATCAAAATAAAATTTTGTACCAAGGGGTTTCATGAGGTTCTGCTTCATGTGGACCATTCAGATTTTCGAAACTCATCAGATATGATGAGTTATCAAAAAAAGTCGTATATAATACATATGAACTACTCCGCAAGTGAGTGTTTCCATGTATGTGTGTGTATATATATATATATATATATATATATATATATATATATATATATATATATATATATATATATATATATATATATAGAGTAACGGTCTCTTGCAAACCATCCTTCAGGATACCTTGGTGAGGTGTGATTTTCATTGGTATTGAGAACTTAGACAAGGTGGATATAATATAATAAGTTAGTGAAATCCAATCTAATTATTATGTTATTGATGTAAATTTATCCATAAGGATAAAAAGCCATCCGGATTAATGATTTAGGTGAACCACACCAAGACAAACAATCCAAGAGGGGATGCCTGTCATTGGATTTTTTTCATGGCTTATAGTGATGTTTATGTGAAATCCAATCCAACTATTATTTATTTCATGAAAATTCAGACATGGAGACCAAAAATTAGGCCTATGAGTGATTTACGTGGGCTATACCAAGTGAAAAAATTTGAATGAAGGATATTCTTTGCACTAATGTAGCCCACTTGAATATGAATGTGGCTAATGTTTTAGCCTTATATCTGGAGTGGATTTCAAATACACATCACTATAGGGCCAAATCAAGATCTTTCCATCTTGGTTTGCTCGTGCAAAGCTCCTTCACGTCACAAACCAGATTGCATGTAATGATATGCATCCATTCTCCCATTGCTTCCTCCGAGGCTATTTGATTTTCCATGATCATGGCAAATCCCTGGTAAATAGGTAATTATTATTTTTTCACTTATTTGAAGATGAGCAAGTAATTCCACCTAGAAAATGGGTCCAAAAATGTTTGACTTAAATCCGCGGGCTCACCGTGATGTATATGTAGGGATGTATATCGGGCTGAACAAAGTCGAACTGGGCTCAACCCGGCTCGGCCCGCTCACTAGCCAAACTAGCCTGAACCTGGCCCGACCCGGTCACCGAGCCAACATGTCCAGCCCGAACCCGGCTCGGTAAGCAATTGAGCGAGTTCGGGCCAGTTTCGGACCCACGATTTAGACGGCCTTGATTTTTTGACTCTGTTCCATCTGCTCCATAGGAAGAGCTTTGGCAAGTAACTTGAATAGCTTTGATTTTTGAGAAGGGCTTTTGTCACAAATTTTTGGAACTTTGCTCCATCTACAAAGAGACTCACAATTTAGACGGCCTACATTGCTGTAAATGGTTAGGGTAACTGGATCAGAATTTAGAAAAAATATACATACATACATACAAACATATATATATATATATATATATATATATATATATATATATATATATATATATATATATATATATATATATATATATATATATATATATAGGCCGAATCAGGCCAAACCGAGTTGGGTTTCGGGTCAAATCAAGCTGAACTGAAACCTATCCGAACTCAGCCCAAACTCAGTTTGGGGCTAAAGAAAATGGCCCGTATCGACCCGAACTCAATTCCGGGTCAGGCTGGGTCGAGGTTTTTCGGGCCAAGTCAAGCAAGCTAATCGAGTTAGCCCAATTTATATACAGCCATATGTATATGATATATCCATGTCGTCCATCTGTTTTATTAGAATATTTTAAGGCATGAGCCGAGAAATAAGGAAGATTTGGGCCACATGAAAGGAAACGATGGACTTAATTTGTCCACCATTGAAAGTTGATTCTTTTACTGAGCCCACATTAAGGTTTATTCACCATCTAACCCGTTCATAGGGTCACATAAGCATGAATAAGTGAAAAACATAAATATAAGCTTGATCTAAAACTTCAAAGGGCCCTAAGAAGTTTTTAATGGTAAGCATTCAATTCTCACAATTTCATGTGGTGTGGTACACTTGAGCTTTAGATCTGCCTAATTTTTGGGCTCATGCCTTAAATTCAGTTGGCATAATAAATGAGTGGTGTGGATAAGCCACACACATTACGATCGGCCCCATATTTAGTTTGCAAAATTTTCAATTTAAGTGTTTAAAAAGTAACCTGTCAAGTAAGCAATGGGAAAGGGGAAGTAATTACCTTGGTAAATAATGAGTACTCATTTATAGGGTAATTACACTTGAGCGAGAAAATTGAACAGGCTGTGGCCCACCTTAAACATAAATCTATATGTTATCTTAGTCCAACAGCTAAATCTTCAACAGTTACCAAATGGTCAAAGTAGATTTCACATACACATACCGATTGGGCCCACCCTATTCCCAAGAGGATAAGGAGGTGGAGAGCACAAAGGGATACTGAGATTACATTATTCCATTTGATTTTGCTGCTGAGTTTGTCATATACAAGCTGAGAGAGATGGGGAAGATTGGACAAGATGATATTGGGCTTTTGATGAAAGAATTTGAAGATCTTGATGCTGATCACTCAGGAACTTTGTCTGCATACGACCTTGTGCTCGCGCAATCCTCCTAAGGGAGCTAACATCAAATACAACATTTATAGAGAGAGATTTGGAACCTAGAAGCTGTGTTTTCTGGAGTCCTCTAATTTCTACCAACAGATGCTTGCTCAAAAGTGAAATGTGTAGAGTTTTAACTATACCCATTGACTTCTTTCTCTCTCTTTCTCTGACGAACTATTTTGAGAAAATGTGTGATTTTGCATGTATTCTATGTATGTATGATATTTGTATTGAGTGTTTACGGGTTGAAGAAACCAGGAGGGAAGAAAAAAAAAAAAAAAAACTGTTGTGATTGAGATTCTTGGATGAACGGCAAAGTGTTTTGAGATGTGCATTTACTGCATTTGTTTAATTGCGAACGTAAATGGGTTGGGTCTGGTCCATTTTGGTTTGGTTTGATTTCGACAGGTGCTGGACCCAATCCATTTAGTAATTGGGGTGATCAACCAGGTCCAAATACAGGTCCAGACCTGCTTGTTGGGTCAACCTGGCCAGTTGCACCCATACTCAAGGAGGTTATCTATGTTGGGGCAAGATAGGAACTGCTCATCTGCTTCGTCCATTATGGATGGACCATACCCAAAGCTGGGTGATCCTGACCATTAGATTAAAAAGTTTTCAAAGAAAAGGGGACAACTAAGAAACTTCGTTAATGTCATTATATGATTAAGAAAATTAACCCAAAAATATTAAATGTATTCAAATACTTTGGACATCCAAACAGACAAAGTTGAGGCAGTTTTATCATCTAAGGGTAAATTCAGGTAGGCCACCACAGGGAACAGTTGGGATCGTTAAAACCCTTCCAGATTGTGTGTGGGGTCCACCGTGTATTTTATGTGGCATCCAATCCATCCAGAAGATGTGTGGGACCAGTTGAAGTGGATGCCGAAAAAGAACAAGCCATCCACAAACTTAAGTGGGACACGGCAAGTGATTTTAGGGTTTAAATGGTTTGGATGCAATGTGGTGGGCTCCATACATCACGTTTAGTTTCCAAGGTTTTGTAGTGGATGGGTCATCAAACTGTTTAATGGTCAATACTAAATGCCGAAAAGTGGAGGGAAAGACATGATTTTCAAACAACAGGTTATCAGCCATTAGGGCCGTCCATCTAGTGGCCCTCCACATCAGGGGATTCCAGATTTTAGACTGGATGACTACATATCTGACCATCCAATTCGTAGAAGTGTGTGGACATAAGTCCATGTTGAAGAGCCCCACGCACCAACACCTGTGGATCGCCAGAACATGGGCTCTATTTGTACAATATAGATGAGCAACGGTCTCTTATAATTCCTCTTAGGTACGATACGGACAGAAGTTTCGTGGGCCCATTTGCACCGCTACAAACGGACGGACATGCATTCGTGTCATGTGTGTGGCACATGGGAGCCTTGTATCACGTGGCAGTGGTACCCACCGCGTGGATCATCTCTGCCATTTAAGACGTTAACGAGGTGTTTCCAACAAGCATGAAAGGTAAACATAAATTAATGTCTGATCTAAGAGTTAGGTGACCCCTGAGAAGGTTTCAACGGTATACGTTCATTCCCCACCGCTTATTGTGGTGTGGCACACTTGAAATTTTAATCTGACTGATTCTCTACATCACATCCTTACGTGGGACAGAGAAACGGACGGATGGAGTGGATATAACACAGGCATAAGGGTGGCCCCACAGAGATTAGGGATAGAGGGGAAGCGGATTGGCTGGTGTACCACACACCTTCGATCTAGCTGGTGTGTTGACGTCAGCAAATTCTGTGCGTTCATCATGAGCTATGTGTAATATCCAAGCCGTCCATACATTTGGAGAGCTCGTCGTAATGTTTGAGACTAAAAATAAGACAGATCTAAATATCAAGTGTACCACACTGCAAAAAGCAGCGGGGGGATTGAACGTCTACCATTGAAACAGACGTTTTGGATCGATATGATATTTATTTGCCTCTTCATCCAGGTCTTTGTGACCCTATAAAAAGATTAGATGGGAAATAAACGTTATGTTAGGCCCGTCTTAACTTTTAACTGTGAAAATCATTATCTCTACTGTTATATCTGGTGTGGTCGATTTTAGCTTTGTATATGATTCATTTTTTAGTTCACACTCTAAAATGATCTCAAAAAATGGATGAACGGTGTGGATATAAAAAATACATCATTTTGGGGCCACGTAACTTTGATCTACTTTGAACCGTTCGTACATCGAGGAGCGTCCGCGCTCGTCTCGGCGGAAACGGATTGGCTACTCCCCCTGACACCAGCCAATGGCTGATGGTCGGTGCTCCGTGGGCTCCATCATGATGTATGTGTTTCATCCATGCCGTCCATCTATTTTTATATATCATTTTACGATATGAGAACAAAAATGAGATATCCCCAATCTTAAGTGGACCACATTACAGGAAACAATGTTGAATGAGTGTCGACCATTAAAAAACATTTTGGGCCACAAAAGTTTTGGATCAAGCTTATTTTTGTTGTTTCCCTTCATCTGGTCCTGTATGACCTAATAAACATATTGGATGTCAAATAAACAGTACAGTTAGCCTTAGGAGGATTTTAATGATGGATATCCAACCACTATTGTTTTCATGTGGTGTGGTCCAACTTAAGATTTATATACCTCTCAGTTTTTGGATCGAACCATAAAATCATCTCTAAAAATGGATGAACGGAATGGATGGAACACATAAATCATGGTGGGTCCCACAGAGTACCGACCACCAGCCGCGGGGCTGGTGTCAAGGGAGTAGCCAATCCGTTTCCCGTCTTGGCACGACACGTACCCACACTAGCTATGTCGCTGGCGTGTGGTACCGCAGCCAATCCGCTTCCGTCCTACCCCTGCCCGGACGGTAATCCGTCCGGTCAGGGCTCTGTGGGGCCAACCGTGATGTAAGTGTTTTATCTACTCTGTTCATATTTTCTTTCATATTATTTTAAGGTATTAAAAAAAAAATGAAGTAGATTCACAGCTCCAGTGGACCACACCAATGGAAGCTGCGGTTACAACCTATTAATAAGGTTATTTAGACATAGATGAAGCGAAAAGATAAATATCATCTTGATCCGAAACTTCTCCAGCTCTCGAAAAAATTTCAATGGTGGAAGTGCAATGCCCATTTTGTGGTCCACTTAAACCAGGTTCCTGCCTAGTTTTTTGGATCGTACCTTAGATATGAGAGAAACGATTAACAGCACGAATAAAACACTTACATCACGGTGGGCCCCACAGAGCCCTGCCCGGACGGATTACCGCCCATGCTGGGGTAGGACGCAATCCGCGTCCTCCTATCAGAGGCAAGTTGACGCGGCTTGGCTGGTGATGCTACATCAGCTAGGTGGCTAGTGCTAGGTGCTATGTGGACCCATCAGGACGTATGTGTTTTATCCAAGCCACCGTACATCTATTTTGAGAGATAATATTAGGGCTTGATAGTAAAGATTAGGTATATAAAAATCCCAGGTGTACCACACTATGGGAAAACAGTATTAATTTATTTTCCACCATTAAAACCCTCCTAAGGCCCACTATAATAGTTATTTGACATCTAACCTGTTGATTATGTCATAAAGACCTGAATGATGGGAAAGTATATATATCATCTTGATCCAAAAGTTTTGTGCTCCCATGAATTTTTTAATGGTGGGCTTTCAATCAACACTGTATGGTCTACTTGAAATTTAGATCAATCTCATTTTTTGGCTCATTTCATAAAATGATTTGGAAGAATGGGTGAATGGCATGGATGAAACACATAAATCATGGTGGGCCACAGAGCAATAAGGGCTAGTGGCACGGCAGTAGCCAATCACTTTTCGTTATAGCACTGCGTAACCTTTTAGATTTCTATTACTACCTAGTATCTCTAAATTAACTCAGTAGGGTTTTATCGTACCGAATACACTATTTTGGGCCCACTGTGAATATATATGGTTTATTTTTCATCTAAACTGTTAATAAGATAATAAAAAATAAATAATAATAATAAATAAATAAATAAATAAAGACATGGATGAAGGTAAAATCAAATATTATCTTCGCCTTAAGAATTTTTCAACGGTAGAAATTCATTTCGCACTGTTTCCTGTGATGTGGTCCAATTAAGATTTGGTTATCCTTATTTTTTTTGTCTAAATACCTAAAATTATATTTAAAAATGGACGAAGAGAGTAGATAAAATAAATAAATCGCAGTGGGCCCCACAGATTTTACTCCGTACTGAGTTACTCGGTGGGCAATCGGCTTCTGCTTCCGCATCGGATCCGGATTGCGTCCTACCCCCGCCCGTCTCTAGCCCCGAACGGGTAGGTTCCGTAGGCGGGCCCACCGTTATTTATCTGTTCATCCGAGCCGTTCATTCCTTTTCTCATATCATTTTAAAGCATTGAGAAGAAAAAAGTAGATGCGAAGCTCAAATGGACTACACCATAGATTACTCTTGCATTTAATGCAACTGACATTAATGCCTTGAGCATTTAATGCAACCGAGCTTATTATTTTTTTACAGTAGAAAATACAAAAATCCTACTTAATACTAATTTTAGTTTTATATTTTAGTTTGGAGGTAAGAAGATAGAGTTACAAGCTACAACCAATGGCAAGCTTAACAAAAAAGGTGAATTTCTATTTCACTGCAACAGGATTCTCAGTGGAATATACAGTAGGTCCGCTTTCATGTCATGAGAATCATGAGAATCAATCTCCTACAAGCAAGAAGGACGAATTTCAAGTGATGGCCGGTGTCATACCTGCTTCACCTACTGCACAAGAAAGCGATCAAGATTCGTTTCAGGTGACATCTCGAAGAACAAGAGCCCATAATGCGATAATAGCCAATCATCAAGTATCAAAGAGAATGGAGAATAATGATATATGTACGTGGTCTCAGCTTCCTACTGAAATCCTTGTTACCATCTTAATGCGTCTATATCCAGTAGATTGTATCCATGCCGGTGCAGTCTGCGTATCATGGCATGCAGCCATGACGAGGATGATGGCCCGCAATCTCAACTTACCAATGCATAAACTCCCATGCCTTATTTTCTCAAAAAATAAAAAAACCAAAATTGATAGATTTCTCAGTCTATCAGACAACAAGATATACAGGCTATATATTTGTGAGTCACTTGGAGCAAGCTTGTTAGGAGGTTTCAATGAATGGTTGATTTTGATGGATAACAAGACCAATGGATGCTTTATATTGAATGTAAATTCCAAAGAACGAATCCAACTCCCGCGGCAGGCTAGAGTTTGGAACCTGGCTCGAAACCGTAACGTTGAAGATTTCTGGAAGCACGGTCCGGCAGCTGTTCGTAAGGCTATTTTGTCTTCGGACCCTACTTTCGTTGATTGTAAGGTTGTGATTATATATTTTAATGTACTGGTATTTTTAAATTTGGGAGATACAGCATGGACGGCTTTTGAAAGAGTATCCCACAAATTTTGGGGCTTATACGATATTATATTTTATCATGGCTTATTACATATAGTAAACTATTACCACAAGGAACTCACCATCTACGAGTTGGGTCACGATCCAGCCTCCACAAATCAGAAGATGCTTCCACTAGCAGAGCCTGGATATCCTCTGTGGTCAGATATTGGTGACATCCACTTGGTTGAATCACATGGAAACTTACTAATGATTTTCAGATTTTATCAGTATTTTGGTGGACGTAGATTTCACAAGCGGACAATATGCTTTCATGTTTTTAAGATGGACGCTAGTGGGACTCATTGGATCAATATGAAAAGTTTGGATGATCAGATGATTTTCTTAGGGTATCCCAAGTCTCTTTCAACTGAAGGATTGTCAGATTTCAAAAGGAACTGTATCTATTTTAGTAACTCCGCTACCTACAATGATGATGATTCAGGTGTCTTCAACTTAGAAGATGGTAGCATCAAGCGCTTTCGTTCAAAAATTCGCGACTCAGTTTCCAATCCATCAACATGGATAATACCATATGCATTGTAATAAGTTTTATTTTATTTATTTTTAAGTTTTATGACAGTTGATCTAATATAATCAGAGAAGGAAATTATATTAGATTAGATTGATTTAATTACATGTTATGATTTTTAATTTTTGATGAAACAAGGTTCTTGTTTTTATAATTACTTGGTGTATGAGTTTATGTTTACATGCATCCAAATATATTGAGTTTATTACATGAGTCACAGTGCAGGGCCGACCATTATGCGTATATACCATCCAACCGTCCATCTGTTGGACCCACTCTAGAATGTATGGACAATGAGGAGATATATGAATTTTGGGTCATATCTTTGCATCAGTCTTCGATTCTCGTACTCCAATTCTTTAGTAATTAAGAAATCCATGAAAAAATATACTTCCCTCCTGATTTCTAAAACCCTAGTTGCATTGGGACAGTTAGACAGTCCAATCCATTGATCTAGACCGTTCACTTGGTCCAATTTAAGTTTCATGGGTGACCATTAAAAAGTCACACTGATTTGACAAATATTAAGCAATTGATCAATGGTTTTAATCCTCGGCGGTCCAGATCATTGACACAAAAATAAGTCCAACCAAGAATATGATACATCTATTTTTACGCTGAAAACTTCACCATTCCCTCCGTTACAAACTGGACGCGGATTAGGTACGTATAGGCGTCACCAAATTCTATGGCCCTGCCATGATATGTGTTGTATCCCCACCGTCCATATATTTAGAGAGATCTTAATTTTTAAGGAATGATCCAAGAAGGAGATCCAAAACTCGAGTGGACCCCACCATAGAAAACAGTCGAGAGTGATGGTCACAGTTGAAACCTTCCTAGAGTCCACTATGACTGTGGTGGGGTCCACTCTAGTTTTGGATCTGACTCGTTCTCTTGATAATTCTCTAAAAATATCTCTTCAGATGGATGGACAGTGTGGATATAAGACATACATCATGGGTTTAGTAGCTAATCTCAGATGGATGGACAGTGTGGATATAAGACATACATCATGGGTTTAGCAGCTAATCTTGGTTTTGGGAAACGGAATGGCTACTCCCCCTACACCAGCCAATGGCTGATGGTTGGTGCTCTATGGGGCCCTTCACGATGTATGTGTTTCATCCATGCCATCAATCTATTTCTACATATCACTTTACAATATGAGACCCAAAAATGAGGTATATCACAATCTCAATTAGACCACGTTATAGGAAACATTTTTGAATGAGCCTCGACCATTAAAAACGTTTTGGGGGCATAAAAGTTATGAATCAAGCTGATTTTTGTTTTTTCCCTTCATCTGGCCTGTATGACCTAATTAACAGTTTGGATGTCAAATAAACAGTACAGTGGGCCTTAGGAGTATTTTAATGGTGGATATCCAATTACTATTGTTTTCATGTAGTGTGATCTACCTAATATTTATATACCTCTCATTTTTATGATATGCCCTCTCGTTTTTACGATCAAGCCCTAAAATAAGTTAAAAAAATGGATGAAACACACAACATGGTGGGCCTACAAAGCACCGACCATAAGCCATGGGGCTGGTGTCAGTGGGAGGAGCCGATCCATTTTCAGGTTTTGAAGTTACCTCATCAGGTTCCGTGGGTCAATCATGATCTATGTGTTGTATCCTTCGCTGCTTAATTTACATCAAGTTATGTGAGTTTAATCATGAGGTATGTATTATATCCAAACCATCTATCCATTTAACGAGCTAGTCTTAAGGCTTGAGAAGAAAAATAAGAAAGATATAACTATCAAGTGGACCACACTGGAAAAAGCAGTAGAGGATTGAACGTCTACCATTGAAATCTTTTTTGGGGTCATAGAAGTTTTGGATCAATATGAAATTGTCTTTGTAACCTTATGAACAAATTGAATGGAAAATAAATGTTATGATTGGCCCTACGAAATTTTTAATGGTGAATATCATTATCTTCGCTGCTATTTGTGTTGTGGTTCATTTGATCTTTGGGTATAATTCTATTTTTCTATTTGTGGTGTGGTCCATATAATATTTGGATATGATTCTTTTTTGAAATAATGCCTTAAAATGATCTCTAAAAATAGATAAACAATATAGATATAATAAATACATTATTACTGTGGAGCCCACCCAACTTTAATCTCCTTCGAACCGTTTGTACAACTGGGAGCTGGGGGAGCATAAGTCCCGTCTTCACACGCAGATGTACCTACACCAGCTATATAGCTGGTGTGAGGTACACCAACCCTTCCGCTTCCCGACAAAAAACAGTGGGTATTGAATGCCTACAGTAAAAGAATTATTGCCACAAAAAGTTATGGATCAAGTGTGTGTGTATATATATATATATATATATATATATATATATATATCCGCTTTTCCATGTCTTCCTTAACTTATTTGCTGGCAGAATGTAAAATAAACACCATGGTGGGTTGGGTGTCACTGTCCTCACTGTGTTTTTATGCTAGAGTTCACTTTAACTTTGGATCTGCCTCACTCTTGGGTCATGCCTTAAAATAGTCTTTTCAAATGGATGAACGGTGTGGATACAACACATAGATCATGGTACAGGCATATGTTACACACGTTCTTCATAGTTTGACAGGTGAGGCCAAGATTCACTAATCTGTACCATTGAATTGTTGTGTCCCACCATGGATGAACCACAAACGAAATTTCCTTGCACACGGAGAAAATAACCTTTTTACCTTTTTTCTGGTTGAATTTTCAATGTTAATGGGTTTATATTTACTCTATTGTAGGTGAAAAATCAAAGGCTTCGAATAGTTGATTTATTACAATGTCCGATGCTAAGCAACGGATTAATAGTCTGGATCACTGAAAATAAAGCCGCACTCATCAGAACTGAAACCTAACTTGAGATGTTACGGACGTTCAACATGTCCATCCCTTAATGTTCTCATTAGCACCCAAAATTTTGGACACAATTTGGCTAGTGACTAGGGGTGTACACCAACGAGCTAGCTCAGTTAGCTCGCTCAACTCGACTCGAAAAAGCTCAATTCAACTCGGTTTGTATAACGTCATATATTTTTTTGTTTTGGATTTTCAAAAATTCTTGAATTTTTTTATTATAATTAACTTATATTGTCACTTACTGACCATTAACACTTGATGTTAGCCTATACGCGAGTGATACCAATATATTAAGAACCACGCCAATTTAATTAATCAACCGTAGGAAGCCTACGGATCCAACTGATCACTTAAACACTGAGTTTAGCCATATGATTTGTTCACATACGGCCCACATATAATTGATCTATCACTGACTAATCAAGACAACCGTAACTAAATAAAGATCTACCCAAAGCCAAGACAAGTAGGGGTCAGATCTTAATTAACAAACCAAATTAATCTAGTTAGTCCTTTAGCCTAAAAACCAATGGTTTATGGTTATTAAGACTGAATCGTCGTTTTTACTAATTATAAATATGACACATTATGAACATAGTTAATCTAAACCCTAATACTTGCGCACAAGAAATCTTGATACCTAATTTATTTTATAAATGTTCCAATTTTTCGAACAAGCTTTATACTTCTCGTTAGTGGGCTACTAGTTCTGAAACTATAGAATAATGTTCGTTTCGTTGGGCTTGACGTCCATCGGACGTCCATCGAGGGACATCGAGATAAGATCGCGTCTCGAATTGTTAAACTTGGACTCGTAGGTCGAGTGCTTAGGTTGTGTGAATATCTTATATGAAAATATGGAACTTAAGTGAAACAAGTTCATTTCTTCTTTCATAAAGTTGTAACTTTCGAACCGTCAATTCACAACTAAAATTAAAGTACCAACTAAAGATATTTTCCTAAACATATTTGTATAGCTGCGGCCCCAACGACTATCGGTGACCGTTGAACAGACTTTTGATTATACCCGTCGATTAATGCATCCAAATGGCGGGCCGATCATATCCATATGTAAATCATCATTAGGGCTAACTATCATACGGTGTATATCGACATGTACACTCCATAATGGGCCCTGGAGGTTAGAAAAATTCAGCCCTTGGGGCCATTTACACCAAATCTAGCACTATATAAGACCTTCATTTCGGTACCCCATCTCTCAATACGAATTTGCATTTTTCAAAGGAGAGAAAGAGAGAAAGAGAAAGAAAAAGAGAAGAAGAGTGAGAGTAGGAGTTGAAGGTTTTGGTGCTTCCTTTCATTGGTCTCCTCCAACCAAGGCCCTGGCCTCAATCATTTTTCTCCACCAAATCCACCCTACTTGCGATTGGAAGGTAAGAAACAAATCCTACTTCATAACCTAAGTTTTTCTAAAATGAATTGCATGAATCTCATATAATTTCTTGGTGTTTATATAGAAATTTATGATTTTCTCTAAATCCCTAACCCTAGGAGCTCAAAATCGGATATTCCTTCTTAAGGTGCGGACCATTATCTCTAGGTTATCATTTATAGACTCTTGAGAGTCTCAGTTAATGATTAGATGTTTGTACATGGTAATATATAAATGTTTTGATTTTTCTAAAATATATGCTATTTGTTGGATATGGATGCTCACGTGTTTGATGAAATACTTTAATGGTGGAATGTATTACTTTTTCGATGCTCATGTGCTTGATTTAATACTTAAGTGATTGTATTACTTTATGCATGCTCACATGTTTAATTCAATGTCTTACTGAACGTAATATCCTATGTATGCTTACATGTTCGATGAAATGCCTATGTGGTTGTGTCCTTGAATCTATGTTGACGGCATGACGAATTGTTAAGTTCGTAGTAATGCTTAGGTTACTTACAATGTTAGGTCAATTGGTAAATCGCTCAAACCAAGGGGTGGCCCGGGTTAGGGCGGCCACCCTAGGCTTGTTCGATCGACTTGGGTTGAACACGGATGACCCATAATAACTGGACTACACAGGCTGCTTGCACTCAATGCTGGTTGTGTCGTGGTTATCCCAGGTCAATCAAATTAGTCCACTAGCCGACTAATCATTTATGTTAACAATATATGACACGACTAAATGGAATCCAGGATACTTCATTCTTAATGGATGTGTCCATTCATAACCGTTAGAGCAATACAATCCCACTAAGACTCATAAGCTGAGCATGGTAGTATGGGATACCTTGTTCGCATTGGGGTGACGAGTCTCCCCGTAGTGACCAGTGAGCAACTAAGACTCATGAGCCGGGCATGGTGGTATGAGACAAAGTGTTCGTACTGTCGGCCTATGCTGGGGTGACGAGTCTTCCCATAGTAACCAGTGAGCACTGATGGAGGTGATAAATCATTATTCGAACGACTCTCATCAAATTACCTGGCCGATGATTTCATACCAGAGTACCGTTCGAACGACTCGGGCATGAATGGAATTGGGTGATAAGCCCTTTCCTTTATGTGTTTTTGGTTATATGTGACAAGCCCGCACCTCGAAACTGAGTGATTGTAACACCCTGAAAATCGGGGGTCGAGCATACGCTCGACTCCTGAGTTCCTGAGTGTCACTTATAACCGATTTCATTAACATGCATTTAATCCGGTTTAGTTACGGAAATATGAAAACTCCTGGTACATGAAGCATCATCACACAAGTCTACTGAAATGGAAGAGATATACACATATACAAGTCCAAAAGAATATAAACGGGTTGCACGAGGCATTACCTGACAAAATAACAAAAAGAATACTATGTCCAAAAAGAATAGAACTGAGCCTACTGCTCAGCGATCTAACAACCCAGCTACTGATCTGATGAGGACCCGCCCATCAGCTGGAAGTAAGAGAACTCGTCCTCTTCCTTGAGGCTCACCTCACCAGGCTCTTCCTGCCTTGAGTCACCTGCATCTATGAACGAGTCTGGTTGGTGTTTTAAAACACCGTCCTAGAGTGGGAGTGAGTGATTAACTCAGTGGGTACTATTAATCTTAAGTTATAACAGGCATCAATTATAGTATGAATTTAATGAAACGTAGCCAATCATCAACACCAGCAACTCTTTTTTTAAAATGCGTGTATGCGGAATGATATGATGCATACCCTCGCCACAACGCTCCCTCGAGTGACTTCATCTAATGATCGCGTATGTTAACACTCCCTCGGAGCGACCTCAACTTCCAAGTCACCACCCTAACTAATGTGATGTAATGCGATCGCGTTAGCCGAGTTATAGTTAAGTCTATTCATCCAGTAGGTTGGGGAATCCGATTCACCCTATGTATCAATGTTCTAAATTGGTTACGAGGCTAAGACCAACCCGTGAGGCCGAGACCCCGCAGTCCATGATCCTATCGAGTTCCTTATCCCTGACTTCAAGCACATGAAGAGTGCCGAGAGAAAGGGATCATTCACGGTCACTACGGGGAGGCGCGACACCCCAGCGTATGCTAACAGCTCGGACACAGTATCCCATTCCACCATGCCCTGCTCATGAGGCTGTAGACCAGTTTCAAGTGGGTTATTGGTGGGCTACAACGGTTGCAAGGTGGTTCAGTTTTTATACATATGTGAGTAATCAGGGTTAACAATCAAGGTTGGTCAGACAGTAGACTAAACCGTAAGAGTCAGGCGAGCGTGAAACGAGTGACATCGGGCACAAGAGGCCCATGTAGTCGAACTACAGCCACCGAACACACCAGCCCAAATCCAAAGGTTTAGTCTCGAGGCGGTCCTACCAACGGGACCACCTTCGCTCTCCTCATGATTCTGTCCAACCCAAGAGTATGAATAATGATTCCTAACATGTCAACTACCAATGCATCACTAGAATAAACATCATCATGTTTACATAATTATCGATATACAATTCTTATTCTCATAGCAAGCAAGGCTAACCATAGCAAGATACAAGTGCATGTGAGTGTGTGTGTGTGTGTGTGTGTGTGTGAGGAAGTTAAACACTTCCTCCCACTTAAGAAATCACGTGCATAAGAGTAATGAAACCATACATACTATGAAGCAACAATACATGGGAAACATCAACAAGGCATGAGCATATAATCATCCATACACAAAATCATGTGAGGAGCAAGAACAACGTCATGAGAGTCAAACATATAATGCCATGCAATTTCAACAAAACATGCAAGTCCTAAGAATTCTCTAGGTTCTCCAAATATGGCATCCAAGCAACCAAAATCATTAATCTTATACTAAAATTGGTGTTAGGCCACCTAAGAGAAATAGTCCGTACCTTCGGATTCGTTGAAGGTTTAGGAACGACCTAGGAGATGTGGAATTTGGGGTCAAACGGCCGAAATCCTGAAAGCAACCCTTGCATGTTAGAATTTCATGTAATCCCTCACTTAATACATGGGATTCAAGAGAAAATGGGAGAAGGATCTTACCTACGACCCACGGATGATTGTTGAAGTTATGGTGAAGAGTTTCCCTTGGAGAAAGGGTGGGGAGTAGAAAGGGTTAATGCCCTTGAGCCCCAACACGATCTAGGGTCCACCTTAGATCTCTTCTACACTCTCTCTTTCTTCACTCCTCTTTACTTCTTGGTATTTGGGATAAAAAGGAGAGTTGTGAGAGGGCTAGAGTTGAGTTGTAGGAGAATGGAGGGACTATGAAGGAGAGAGCTTGATTGGTTGAGATTATAGGAGTTATAAGGGAGAGTTTGGTTGTTGGAAAAATTGAAGGAGGATATGAAGGAGAGTGATTTATTGTTGTTGGAGAATGGTGGGAGATATGAGACAAGGACTAGGGTTTATTTCCTAGAGTTGGGCCCTTTAGCTTTAAGTTTTTTCAAATTCCCAACATAGCCCACTAGGACTAACTATTGGTGTTGGGGTGGTCCCAACACTCATTTGGCTAGCAAATTGGGTGTGTAGGTGTCTCATGGCCCAACCAGGGTCTATGCAAAGTTTAGGATCAAACGAATAAACGAATATGGGATTTGACCATATGGTTCTGATCCCCAAATGACTTTGTGGGGTCAATTCTGGTTTTTGAGGCAGTTTTGGTGGTCCCCTAGCCATGAAACTTATAGGGTAGGTGGTCCATGGCCCGATGAAGGGTCATGTAAAATTTAAAAATGATTGGATATGGGCTTTGGTCGTATAAGTCCTGTTTGTGATCAACGGTCGTCGTGTCACGATCGAGTCTCAGATTTTGTGGACGGGTGAAGGAAACCACATTAGACCTTACACCAAAATTTTTGAAGAAATTCGACGGCTGAAAAGTCTGGAGTCTTAGTTTCATTTACCAGTGTCAGATTTCTACTCTGGCCTTGGGTAAGTTGACATGAGCTATTGGAGTGGCTCGAATAATTACTTCTAGGTACCCAATAAGTCCGTGGTCTGCGATGGACCACAAGCCCAGTGAGATCTAAGGTCTTCTAAATTTTTATATTTTTTTGACCTTCCTGCGCCGCGATATAGCCCGTACGAGCTGATACTAAGTATAAATGGTCATCTGACTTGGTAGCCTAAACTAGGTCCTATCATGGCCTGACTGATCTACTCTAATGGGCTAATCATAGGTTAATTAACTTGTGGTAGCCCACCACGAGCTGTTTAAACTAATGGTCCTGCGGTAAATCCTACGTAGATGCCCTAGGACACTGTGCTGGTCGGACGGGACGTTACAATCTACCTCTCTTACAAATAAATTTCGTCCTCAAAATTTGTACCTGTTCATATTGCTGAAGCAGGCTTGGGTAATACTTGTGGACTTCTGCTTCCGTCTCTCAAGTGGCCTCCTCTTCATCGTGATGGGTCTATAATACCTTGACCAAAGGGATGACCTTGTTACGTAGAACCTATTCCTTCCTATCCAGTATTCGAGTGGGTCGGAGAATGTATGTGGCATTTTTCTTAAGCTCTACATATTCCCACTTGATGATATGTGAAGGATCGGGGACGTACTTCTTCAACATGGATACGTGGAAGACGTTATGCACTCCGGCGAGAGGCGTGGGTAGGGCCAAGAGATAAGCAACCGCACTAACACGGTCCAAAATCTGAAAGGGCCCGATGAACCGTGGCGTGAACTTTTCCTTCTTGTCGAAACGTAATACGCCCTTCATTGGAGAGATCTTGAGAAAAACTTGATCCCCAGCCTCAAATTCTAGGTCCCTCCATCTAGTATCGGCATAGCTCTTGTCTACTTTGAGCCGTCAAAAGGCAGCGCCGGATAATTCCAATCTTCTCGGTCGTGATCCGCACTAGATCCGGTCCTAGCAAGCCCTTCTCGCCAATTTCCTCCCAATAGTGCGGGGCATGGCACGGACGCCCATACAAAGCCTCGTAAGGTGTCATACCAATGTTAGCCTAAAAGCTATTGTTGTAGGCAAACTCGGCATATGGGAGGCAATCGTCCCAACTCTCCTAAAAGTTCAGAACACAAGCCCGTAACATGTCTTCCAAAATTTGGTTCACCCGCTCGGTTTGCCCATCCGTCTGCAGGTGGAAGGCGGTGCTAAATTTTAACTTTACTCCTATGACCTCTTGAATGCTAGTCCAAAAGATTGACATAAATCGGGTATCCTGGTCTGACACAATTTCCAACAGGACGCCATGGAGCCACACGATTTCCTTGATATACAACTTGGCCAAATCGTCGGCAGAACTAGCAGTCTTGATCAACAAGAAATGGGCTGATTTGGTTAACCTATCCACAATCACCCATATCGAATCATGTCCCTTTCAGTCTTGGGCAAGCCAGAAATAAAAGTCCATAGATGTGAAGTCCCACTTCCATTCTGCTATAGGCATGGGTTGCAAAAGGCCTGGCGGTCGGCGGTGCTCGACCTTGACTTGCTGACAGGTGAGGCATCGGGATACATACTCCGCTATTTTTTTCTTCATGTTATCCCACCAATAATTCCGCTTCAGATCCCGATACATTTTTATACTACTAGGATGCATCGCTAACTTGGATTTGTGAGCGGCGTTTAAGACCTCTTGTCATAGTTCTTGAAGGTTTGGGAAACAAAAGGCGGCCTTGGTACCGCAATCCCCCATCCGTGCCGACTCTCCACTCGGACTTCCCATCATTTCTTGCTCTTTTCCTCATCTTCTTCAATAGTTCATTGCCCTCCTGGGCTTCAATGATTTTGTTGTCAACCAGTGGTTGGGCTTGAATGTGGGCTACAATCTCGTACAGCTCCTCCATGGTTAGTTTCGTGTCGAAGTCCCAAACAAATTGTACCATGTCCCACTCTCTCACCATTAGTGGGGCCACAAATTTGATTGCCCTTTTGTGACTCAAGGCGTCTGCTACCAAATTGGCCTTGCTAGGGTGATATGAGACATTGAACTTAAAGTCCTTTAACGTTTTCATCCAGCAACATTGTCTCATATTCAGGTCCTTTTGTGTGAAGATGTATTTAAGGCTCTTATGATCAGAAAAGAGCTCAAACTCCTCACCATACAAATAGTGCCTCCATATCTTCAATGCGAAGACTACCGCTGCAAGTTCGAGATCATGGGTAGGGTAATTCTCTTCATGTTTCCTTAATTGCTAAGATGTATAGGCAATTACCCTGTCCTTCTGCATGAGTACACAGCCCAAACCTACTCGAGATGCGCCTGTATAGACGGTGTATTTGACCCCTTGCTCAGGTAGCACAAGTACAGGTGTTGACGTTAGTTTATCCTTCAACTCTTGGAAGGCCGCCTCCGCCTTCTCATTCTAGGAAAATTTGAGATCTTTCTGAGTAAGCTGGGAGAGTGGCCGAGCTATCTTTGAAAAGTCTCTAATGAATCTTCGATAATAGCTGACAAGACCAAGAAAGCTCCTTACTTCTGTGACCGACTTGGGTTGCTTCCAATCTTACACAGCCGCCACCTTTGTGAGGTCCACGGATATGCCCTCCTTGGACACTACATGTCCCAAAATTTTGACCTCTTCCTTCCAAAAGGCGCACTTCCTAAATTGGACAAACAACCGATTTTTCTTAAGGGTTTCAAGAACCGTCCTTAGGTGCTCTTCATGGCTCTTTGAGTAAATCAATATGTCGTCAATGAACACGATGACGAATCTGTATAAAAACGGCCTAAAGACTTTGTTTATGAGGTCCATAAATACCGCTAGGGCATTGCCCGAACGACATAATCAGGAACTCATAATGGCTAAAACAAGTCTTAAAGGTTATTTTCTGTATATCCTCGTCCCTGACTCGCAGCTGATGGTACCCTGATTATAGATCAATCTTGGAAAAGTATTGAGAACCCCTCAGCTGGTCGAACAAGTCATCAATTTGGGACAATGACTATTTATTTCGAACCGTCACTTGTTTTAACCTCCTGTAATCCACGCATGGACGTAGACACAAATAAGACCGGGGCTCCCCATGGAGATACGCTGGGTCGAATGAAGCCTTTCTCTAGCAATTTATCAATTTGTGTGTTAATGATGGCCCGTCATACCCGTCCTCCAATGAAGCATAACATAAAATCCATCGATCATGGCTAACTTGGACTGGGAATGTGAGAGAAGTGTCGTCGCCTTCGTATATTTTCACTGTCAGAATGTCACAGTCAATCTCTTCTTTCATCTTGGTCAACCAATCCATGCTCAGTATGACATCATAATGAAAAATCTTGGTCACAATCAGATCCACAAGTGCCACCATGCATCCCAAGTTAATGGGGCAATCATGACACATCTTCGTTGCTTCTGAAAAAGTACCGGCGGCAGCGATGATCTTTACCCCTACGAAGGGGGTAGAGCGTAGTCCTAGATGCTTGACAGTTACATGTGATATGAGAAAAGTAGCAAATTCAATGTCCACCAACAGAAATATGGGAGTACCTTGAATGGGGGTCGTCACCTCGAAGGCCATAGGAGTGGGGATGGTTGCATCCTGGCCCTCGGCCGCTAAGGCATGAACTCGTGTCTGCTGTGAAAAATTTGATCGCTGCATGGGCCGTGGTGGCGGCCTAGCTGGAGGTGCAGAAGGACAACGGAACTGCTAGCTAGGCCCCATCGTCCGTAGGGGTGGAATCTGTAATGCCTGTTGTGGGGGCTTGTTGCTGCGCTCGGCGGAGTAAAGCCGAGGTCCCTCATCCTCGTAAAGTAATAAGGCTTGGAGTGGCCAACTCGCCTATAATAACTACATATCTGTGTAAATCGTGTAGAGGGTGCTGGTGCGATCACTGGTCTAGGCGAAGAGTTTGGTCGCGACCTCTTCCTGGTAAAAGAAGAGGATGGTCCTTCCATCATGTTACGTGACCCTAGTTGTGAATGGGTCCGTGAGACACGTTCCTCATCCTACTCTAGCCGAATAGACATTTCAACAAGCTCAGCATAGGTCCTAAGATTCATGCAACATAATTTCAAGCGAATGTCGCTCCTCAGCCCTACCATAAATCGCCTCATCTTAATCGCCTCGTTGGCGATCATCTCTAAAGCGTAGCGCAACAGTTCCGTAAAACAGTTCTCATATTGTGCCACGCTCATTCCCTCTTATTGGAGGCGAAGGAATTCATTTTTCCTCTCATGCTGGTATGATTGAGGGATGTACTTTGCGTTGAAACGGGCCTTGAATGCCTCCCACGACCATACGTGATTCTCGAGAATGGACTGGAGGATGCTCTCCCAACATAATTTCGCCTCCTCAAAGAGGTATGAGACTAGTTCGACGTTCTTCACCTTAGAACAGTGGAGAGGCCGGAGTAGCTTAGCGACTCGGTTGAGCCAGTATTCTGCTTCCTCTGGGCGGTAGGTGCCAGCAAAAGTAGGCGGCCTATGCCTTTGGAACCGCTCAAACAGGTTATTTGTGTTAGTCGCATGCGCGGTCATAGCGGGTGGTTCCGGTTGTGATATGCCAAAATTTTAGGCCATGACCCCCATCATAGTGGCCATCATCTGCTTCTATTGTTGCATATTTACGGTCATCATTTATTATTGTTGTTGCATAAGATGCAACATTTTGCCCATCTAATCCATGGCCTGAGGTGGAAGAGGTACGGGTGCTGCGGCTTGCAGTGGTGGTGCATTCGGGGCCACCTCCTGGGTAGTGTTACCCGTATTTTGAGAGTCATTCACCCCTTATTGGCCTTGGTGATCATCGGGGATCTGATCCCTATCCACTAGGCCATCGTGAGGTAGGCGGACGTATCGACCCTCCACTCGTGCAAGCATTTCCTAGAAAGAAATCCCTGGATGAGTTAGATAGTAGAACATTACTCATACCAAGGTCATGCACATATACACAGGATCCATATACATTCTATTCATGATTGTACGCAAGCATGCACACAAGCATTTCCATTGTGACAAGAGAGTTTCAAGGCAACCCATACATTCACATTGATTTCAAAATGCCATTAACATGGCTAGTATGTTACAGCATGGATTACAAGCCTTACCAGATATGCTAAACTGAAAGAAATTAAAAGTTAATCAAACAAAAGTCCTAAGCATCCTTCAATACATGGAATTAGACCTAAACAACTTAAAGTAAACTACTAATCATCAATAGAGTCATGGTGCTACTCGTCAGAATCGGGCGAGAGAGGAGGGGCTTCTTCCCCCTTGCTGCAGCAGATCAGGGCCTTTATGGCCTGATACATCTTCTTGTTCCACTTTTCCTTCTTCACTTGGTGCCTTGCTTAGGTTTCCTCCATTCTAATCAGTCTAGCGTCGAGCGCTTCCCAGCACTCGCGCATGTCTGAAGTGGCAGGTGGCTCCCTACCAACTTACTGGATCTCCTCAGCTTGCTCAGCCCTTTCAGCATTTCTAGCTCCTTCCCCCTCATCACTCTCAATGTCTTCATCATCTTCATTGCCTTCCTCTTCTTCTTCAACAGGTTCCCCGTATTGGTCGATGTGGGCCTGTCGCTGCTTGGGGTCTATTTTCATCTTATTTAACACATCATCACCCAGCAATTCTGTCGGCATAGGATTTCTGTCCGATCTGCCCACTCCATACATTTGGGCCAACTGACAAATCAAATGACTGAACGGAAGGCACGTGCTTTTCCTCGTCGCCCTCGTGGCTCGCACAATCTGGTGAAGCACTACGCTAAGGAGGCACACGTCTGCCCCTTGACCCACCTAATATAAAAACTCCACCATATATCAGAAGCACTTGGAGCGGTTCCCCAGCTTCGGATAGACGTTATGGGTACAAACACGGTGAAGTACCTGATACTCCAGGAGAAAGTTGGCCAAACTCAGACCGACCTCTTGCTTCGCTCGCTTCCACTAGGCAACATGTCCACACAAAAAGCGGGTTCACTCCTTACGAGCTCGACTCATATCCAAATTCTTCTCTTCGATCTGCACTTCACCACATGGCACCCCGAGCACACTGGCAATGACCTCCACACCAATTGGGAACCTCTTGCCTCCCGCCACCAGATCAAAGCCCAGCGGTGTGAATTGAGGGTTTTTAATCTGCAGGTAGAAAGCCCTAGCTTGACCTTCGTCCGCCTGGGAGTCGCCATAGAAGATTGGACCCCATCCCCTTTTCATTAGTCTGTCGAGTATGGAGATATCGTCGAATAGATGCTCCTCCACAGAGGCCTCGAAGGCAACGCGGCGCACTAAGAATTTTTTTTTATCTTCAACAGACGGTTGGGGCGCTCGAATTGCGAGAGCCCCTTGAGATCGGACTTCTGTGATCCCCTTCCCCTTGGGATCGGCCTTCTGCTTGCTTCACCTCTCTCGGCTCGGCCCCGGCTCGGCGGGAGCCGGTCTTTTCTTCCCCATGAGGGAAAGGACCAACAAAATGGAGAAGAAAGAGGCCATGGTGGCTAGAAAGGCCATTCTCCTTGGCTAGGATGGGTTTGAGATGGGTTTGAAGAAAGTGGTTGGATTGTTGAAGGAATGGTCTTAAGGATAGCTTTTAGAATGGCTTGAGGATGGACCTAGGAATGGGTTTTGGGGATGGGTCTTGAAAATGTATTTTAAAATGAGTTTTATGTGAAGGAATGAGAGTTTGAGATGGGTTTCATTGGAAGGAAAAGTGTTAAGGATGGGTTGGAGGTGATGTTGAGCAAGGTGGAATTAAAGATAAGTTGAGGGTGTGGGATTTGAGGAGGGCTTGGGATGGTTTTATGAAAATGGAGTTGGGGAATGGGGGGTGGAAATGAGGAAAGAGAGGTGGAAATCGTTAGAGGGAAGGTTTTGAAAGTGGGTTTGGTGTTGAGTGAGAAGAAAATGGAAGTGGGTTGAAAATGTGGGATTTGAGATGGGTTTGGAAAAGGTAAGATTTGAGATGGGTTTGAGTTGGCTATGAGAAAAATGGGAGTATGAGGTTGAGTAATGGGTTTGTCGGAGGTAGGTTCATTGAGATGGGTTTTTGAAGAAAGATGTTGGAGAAGGAACCTAAGGTAATAGGAGATGGGTTGAGAAATGAAGGTTGAGCAAGTTTGGAATGGATTTGAGGAAGGACCCAAGAGTGGATTTTGGGAATGTATGGGGAAAATGGGTTTGGGATTTGGGTTTTGAAAATGAACTTGAGAAAGGAATGGGTTTTGGGAAATGAGAATGGGTTAGGTTTGGTGGGTCTTGGAAATGAAATTTGGAGATGGGTTAAGAAATGAAGAGTATTGGAAGGAGATGAAAGGAAAGAATGAAGTAAGGAGATGAGTGGATGTGAATAAGAAGAAAAAGATGATGGGTTAGAAAAGATCTAGGGTGTGAGAGTGTGAGGGGAGGGAAATGGGCATTGGTTTTTACTTGGAAAGGGTTTAGAAAGGATAGAATGCATAGGAAGTAGAGGGAATGGGCTTTAATCACCCCTAAATAGCAAGAAAGGTGGGCCCCACACATGTGTTGCATTGCAAGGGAGTGAGATTTTTGGATTTTTGGGCATGGGCGTCGCGACATCGGCTTGCTGGAGGTCTGGGCGTTGGGACGCCCACTATCCGGGCTCCAGGGTGTGGGGACGCCCACCCGGGCAACCGGACGTCCACCCGCTGGATTCCTGGGGGTGGGGATGCCCACCCTCTGTCTCTCTCGGCGTGGGGATGCCCACTCGCTGGTCCTTTCGACGTTGGGATGCCCGCTCGGTCATGGGGACACCCACTCGCTGGTCCTTTCGGCGTTGGGACGCCCGCTCGGTCGTGGGGATGCCCACTCGCTGTTTGGGCTCCTTTCGTTTAGCGATTTTTTGGGCACTGTTAAGGCCTCCCAGGACATGCGATATATGAATTTTGGGTAGGAGAAGCTGTTCTACGCAGTGAACCTATCCATATCATGATATTCTTCTTGATTAGGGGCTAAAATCCTATTTTTCTCCATTCTCTTTATTTTCGGTAAAATTTTATTCGCCCCGACTCAATAATTCCCGAACGGGTCGAAACCATCACGTTCGGCCCGGTATTAGTTTATTTTGACTCGGACGAGGCTTCTACCATCCCTTCCTCCAGTCTCTAGCTTGTTCCTAACAATGTGTTGGGAAAAGGATTCCAAAATAAAGCGATGACAGGTGAATATCTTAAGAAGCTATTTTGGAAAGAGGGATTTCGTCTTAGGCCTGTCTGGCCAAGGGCGTCTAATTGTACTGAATGGGCTTGTAATGCTACTCCCAACTCACGATTTGGGAATGAAATGCCTGGGATGGGTGTGGGACGAAATTTAAGACTTATTTCATAGACCTTATAGAGTCAGTCTCGTATGAGAAGGTGTGATATGGGACTACCAAGGCCTATGCCAATGGAATTCTAGGTGTAATGGAAAGGAAGTTCCGCGATCTAACTCCAAATGCATGCATCCCAACCCTGATATTGGAAAATATAGGATACAAACAATCTAGGTACAATACCTTACACCTACATCTATTGTTACTATTACAATTCCATTCACCCTAATCCCTCCTAACGCGGTTAGCCAAATGGCCCCGTTAGAGATCAGGTGGGCTGGATTAGCTAATTTTCAAATCAGACAAATTGAATCTTGCTGTTAAGTTAAGACTCTCAGATCCCCCTATCTCGCTACCCATTCCTGACCCCTTACAAGTCCTTCATTTCGTCTAAAGTTGCTAGTTCAGGGTCTCGGACGATTCTTACCATTCTAAGTCTATGTTGCGTCATCTAATACATATCCCTTCAAGTCAGCAGACGCGGTAGTGAGCTCATGACCGAAGGCCCAACGGATTCCAAACTATTTCTCTGATACCAACTTGTAATGCCTTGAAAATTGGGGGTCAAGTGTATAACCGATTTCATTAACACGCGTTTAATTCGGTTTAGTTGCGCAAGTCTAGAAACTCCTAGTACATGAAGCATCATCACACAAGTCTACTGAAATGGAAGAGATATACATATATACAAGTTCAAAAGAATATAAACGGGTCACACGAGGCGTTGCCAGACAAAATAACAAAAAGAATACTATGTCCAAAAAGAATAAAACTGAGCCCACTGCTCAGCAATCCAATGGCCCAGCTACTAATCTAATGAGGACCCGCCCATTAGCTGAAAGTAAGAGAACTCGTCCTCCTCCTCGAGGTTCGCCTCACTAGGCTCCTCCTGCCCTGAGTCACCTGCATCTATGAACGGGTCTGGTTGATGTTTTAAAATACCGTCCCAAAGTGAGAGTGAGTGATCAACTTAGTAGGTGTTATTAATCTTAAGTTATAACAGGCATTAATTATAGTATGAATTTAATGAAACGCAACCAATCATCAACACCCAGTAACTCTTTTTTTTTAAATGCATGCATGCGAAATGATATGATGCATGCCCTCACCACAACGCTCCCTCGAGCGACTTCATTTAATGATCGCGTATGTCAACACTCCCTCGGAGCGACCTCAACTTTTGAGTCGCCACCCTAACTAATGTGATGCAATGCGATCATATTAGCTAGGTTATTAGTTAAGTCCATTCATCCAGCAGGTTGGGAAATTCGATTCATCCCACGTATCAATGCTTTAAGCTGGTTGTGAGGCCAAGACCCCCCAACGCGTGAGGCTGATACCCCACAGTCCGTGATCCCTTCGGGTTCCTTATCCCTGATTTCAAGCACATGAGGAGTGCCGAGAGAAAGATATCTCTTGCGGTCACTACGGGAAGGCGCGACACCCCAGCGTATGCCGACATCTTGGACACAGTGTCCCATTTCACCATACCAGGCTCACGATGCTGTGGACCAGTTTCAAGTGGGTTATTGGTGGGCTACAACGGTTACAGGGTGGTTAAGGTTCCATACATATGTGAGCAATCAGGGTTAACAATCAACGTTGGTCAGACAGTAGACTAAACCGCAAGAGTCAAGCGAGCATGAAACGAGTGACATCGGGCACAAGAGGCCCATGTAGTTGAACTACAGCCACCTGAACACACCCGTCCAAATCTAAAGGTTTAGTCTCAAGGCGGTCCTACCAACGGGACCACCTTCACTCTCCTCATGATTCTGGCCAACCCAAGAGTACGAATAATGATTCCTAGCATACCAACTACCAATGCATCACTAGAATAAACATCATCATGTCCACATAATTATTGATATACAATTCATATTCTTATAGCAAGCAAGCTAACCATAGCAAGATACAAGTGCATGTGAGTGTGTGAGGAAGTTAAACACTTCCTCCCACTTAAGAAATCACGTGTATAAGAGTGATGAAACCATACATACTATGAAGCAACAATACATGAAAAACATCAACAAGGCATGAGCATATAATCATCCATACACAAAATCATGGGAGGAGCAAGAACAACGTCATGAGAGTCAAACATACAATCCCATGCAATTTCAACAAAACATGCAGGTCCTAGGAATTCTCTAGGTTCTCCAAATATGGCATCCAAACAACCAAAATCATTAATCTCATACTAAAATTGGTGCTAGGTCACCTAAGAACAATAGTCCGCACCTTCGGATTCGTTGAAGGTTTGAGAACGACCTAGGAGATATGGAATTTGGGGTCAAACGGCTGGAATCCTAAAAGCAACTCTTGCTTGTTAGAATTTCATGTAATCCCTCACTCAATACATGAGATTCAAGAGAAAGATGAGAGAAGGATCTTACCTACGACCCATGGACGATTGTTGAGGTTATGGTGAAGAGTTCCCTTTGGAGAAAGGGTGGGGAGTTGAAAGGGTTGATGCCCTTGGGCCCCAACACGATCTAGGGTCCACCTTGGATCTCTTCTACACTCTCTCTTTCTTCACTCCTCTTTGCTTCTTGGTGGTTGGGGTAAAAAGGGGATTTGTGAGAGGACTAGAGTTGAGTTGTAGGAGAATGGAGGGAGTATAAAGGAGAGAGCTTGATTGGTTGAGATTATAGGAGTTATAAAAGAGAGTTTGGTTGTTGAAAAAATTGAAGGAGGATATGAAGGAGAGAAATTTATTGTTGTTGGAGAATGGTGAGAGATATGAGATAAGGGCTAGGGTTTATTTCCTAGAGTTGGGCCCTTTGGCCTTATGTTTTCTCAAATTCCTAACATAGCCCACTAGGACTAACTATTGGTGTTGGGGTGATCCTAACACTCCTTTAGCTACCAAATTAGGTGTATAGGTGTCTCATGGCCCAATCAGGGTCCGTGCAAAGTTTGAGATCAAACGGATAAATGAATATGGGGTTTAACCATATGGTTCTGATCCCCAAATGGCCTTGTGGGGTCCATTCTAGTTATTGGGGCAGTTATGGTGGTCCCCTGGCCATGAAAATTATAGGGTAGGTGGTCCATGGCCCGATGAAGGGCCATGCAAAATTTGGGAACAATCAAATATGGGGTTTGGTGATATGGGTCTGGTTTGCGATCAACGGTCTTCGTGTCATGATCGGGTCCCAGATTTTATGGACGGGTGAAGGATACCACATTAGACCTTCACCAAAAATTTTGAAGAAATTCGACGGCTGAAAAGTCCGAAGTCTCATTTACCAGTGTCAGATTTTTACTTTGGCCTTAGGTGAGTTAACATGGGCTGTTGGAGCGGCTCGAATAATTACTTTTAGATGCCCAATGAGTTCGTAGTCTATGATGGACCACAAGCCCAGTGAGATCTAAGGTCCTCTAAATTCTTATAATTTTTCGATCTTCCTGCGCCGCAGTATAGCCCGTACAGGCTAATACTAAGTATAAATGGTCATCTGACTTGGTGGCTTGAACTAGGTCCTATCATGGCCTAACTGATCTATTCTAACGGACTAATTATAGGTTAATTAACTTATGGTACCCCACCACGAGCTGTTTAAACTAATAGTCCTGCAGTAAATCATACGTGGACACCCCAGGACACTGTGTTGGTCGGACGGGACGTTAAAATAATCATACTCGGTTTGGGTGACAACCCATACTGGGTTGATCCTCATACATTTACATATCATACCGTACCTTCAAAATTATTGATTTGTGAGATAAATGGGTGATACCTAAATTTGGATTAAGGGACATTAGTAAGGAGTCGCTACACGTGATTCGAATAAGGACTCGTGATATAACGTCAATATCCTAGCTTCGCCAATATGCTGGATGAATTGAACTTAATAATTATTTAGCTAATATGATCATTCATCGCATCGCATTAGATTAAAATGTGGTGAAATAGACATTAAAGTCACATGTCGAGGAAGTATTGTCATTTGCGAACCAGGTGGTCATGGTCGCGTGTGAGGGAGTGTTGTTTGAAAAAGGCATGCATCACATCATATCTTCATATGCACATTTAACAAGAGTATTTAGAAATTTTTTGATTTCTTATTTATCATTAACTGCGCTAATTGTGTCGATAACATATGTAACTTAGAACTAATGAAACCATTGAGTTAACTACTTACTCCCATCTAGGACAGTGTTTTAAAACACCAACTAGGCATATTATTGATGCAGGTACTAGTGAGACCTCAGACAGATAGGCTTATATCGGGTTGTACCAATGTCATTATATTTTAGAGGATTGGGTGTAAACTGAAAACTTTACACTTTAACCATCTTGGGTATGTATATTGTGACTTGTATAATCCTCATTTTGGACGATCACCACCATTGAAATTGTATTTTTGATTGTTAGCTCTACTATTTTGAATCTTTCGTTATCTCTGTTGAGCTTTGGATCCACTAAGTGAATTGCATTACTCTGATTATCCGTGTGCAGAATTAATGTAAATCTGAATGAGGTCATATGTGCATTCTCATTGGGTTAACACCTAGGAACTCGGGATTGGGGTCTCTATACTCGGGTGCCGATTTTTGGGGCATTACAATTTGAAGCTAAGTTTGAGCCGAGTCGAGCTGATTTTTTTAGCTCGAAAATGAGTTCGAGCAAAGTTCGAGCGTGCCCCAACTCAACTCAACTCAGATCGAACCCAGCTTGAATCGAACTCGGATTGAACCAGTTTGGTGACTCAATTACTTTGATATTGATGTTCGTCACCAAGTGTTTGATGAAATGACTCAAAGAAGTGTGGCTAGTGGTAAGGAAGGTATGTGTATGAAACCAACACTCTTTTTTTTTTTCTTGATTTTATGTTGCTTAGAAGGTGTTTGATAAAATACCTGCAAAACCATTATTGCTATCTCAAATACAGTGAGATTTGGAAGGTGCAGTCAAGGTATTTGTGAAAATGCCTCAACGGTGAACTCAGGACGATCTTGGCTCGAACTTGGCCCGAGCTAGCCCAAGCTGCTGACCAAACCGAGCTGGCCAGTTTGGCTTAAGGACCGAACCGAGCCAAGTTCAAGCTGAGGTTAGCTAGTGGTCGAGCCAAGTCGAGCTAAGGCCAGCTCGACTCGATGTACACCCCTACTATTGACGTTGCCACTTTCCATGTGGCTAGTGGTTGGTGCAATGTGGACTCCACCATGATGTATGTGTTTAATCCACGCCGTCCATCTATTTTAAAAGATAATTTTAGGGCTTGATCCCAAAAATGAGTAGATCTAAATCTCAGGTGGATCACCCTATGGGAAAACAGTTGTAATTGAATGTCCACCATTAAAAACCTCTTAGGACCCACTATAACAGTTACATCTAACATGTTAATTAGGTCATACGGGCTTGGATGAAGGGAAAATATATATATCAGCTTGATCCAAAACTTTTGTGGCCCCAGGAAGTTTGTAATGGTGGGCGTTCAATCAACACTGTGTGGTCCACTTGAGATTTAGATCAATCTCATTTTTGGGCTCATACCATAAAATGATTTGGAAGAATGGGTGAACGACATGGATGAAACACACATCATGGTGGGCCCACAGAGCACTGACCATTAGCCATTGGCTAGTTGCAGAGTAAGTAGCCGATCCATTTACCAAAAATCTTGCCACTACAAAAGTCACGTGGGCCACGCCACAGGGAACAATGAGGATGGAACTCTCACGTGAAAAAAAAAATATTGTCAAAACAGATGTCTTAAATCTGTCTTGCTCGACCAGTCGAGGGGCTGGCTCGACTCGAAGTCCAGCAAGCCTTGTATTTGGATGTCCGGGATGCTCGACTAGTCGAGGGTTAGGCTCGACCAGTCGAAGCCCTGGCTCGACTAGTCGAAGGTTACACAAACTGCGTAAATTTGAAACGGTTTTCGGATTTTTCCAAAGTCATTGCTTAAGTAGAGTTTTCTAAACTATAAATAGGGGTTCTTAGAGTCATTCTAAAGTATTTTAAGGCTTACTAAAGGTATTCCAAGGGTTTGTAAAAGAGTTCTAGGGTTATCAAAGGTGTAGCAAGGGTGAGATTCGAGATTGTTCGAATCGGGCAAGTCCTCTCTCTTTGTAATTTATATTTTTATAGTGAATTTCTGTCGCTTTATGCCGTGGTTTTTTCCCTAAAGGGTTTTCCACGTTAAATCTTTGTGTTTTCTTGTGATTACTTTGTGCTCTAAGATTGTTATCCTAGATCCATATCTGTGTGATTCCGCAACACAAATCCCCCAACAAAAAAACTTTACAAATTGTGTGCTTGGCCCACCGGATATCTTATATGCCATCCAATCCATTCAAAGATACTCCTCACGATGACGAACAGATGCCCAAGTAGATACTAGATACTGAAACTTAGGTGGGACCCACTGCCTGAAATCAGGGCTTTTAGGCATGAGTTCTGGATTGTCCTGATATTTGTATGCCTTGAATGCATTATAATTCGAATTAAACGTATACTATGTATACTATATAGTAGAGTCCAAAGCAAATTGTTTCAGCAATCTTTACATATGATTGGTAGGGTTTATTGTTGATATGGGACCCTTTTTCTTTTTCTTTTTTTCTATCTTTTTTTTTTTTTTTTTCAGTTCAATTTTTTTCCATATCATTCTATAATAGATTTATATCACTTATATTATAATTTTTAAGATTAAAATGGTAAATTGAAATGACTTGGGCAAATACAAGCTCTAAGGATTGTTTTTCCAAAAAAATGGAATAAAGGGATATATATGCAATATTTTTCCGATTTCTGACTCTAATGTGTTAAAGTTCCTTTAAACCCAAAATTTATAAGGCTAGACTTATGCTAGATGATTCGATTTTTTAATTTTTTTTAATTGAGTGAAAAAAATTCAAAGAGCACCACTCACTTGTTCGGCCCTTGCAATAGTAAAATAGCTAGGAGATAGATGAACTTGGTAGGACTATAATAACTGTAAATGGCCGAATATCCCCCACTGTCAACTGTTGTTAAGAGAGTGTCGGAGGTGAGAGAGATAGAGGGAGGGAAAATAAGGGTGACTGCCACAAAAATGTGTGCTGGAGGGAAAAAATGAGAGAGATTTAGTTAAGCCCTAACAGGCCAGGCCAGGTTCACAGGCTTTTGGGATGCTAAGCTAACACTGAGGTCTTGGTATTGTTCCCTAGTGGGGGTGGCTAACAGAGAAGTGTGAACTGATAGTGGGGTGTACTAACAAGATAACAACAACAAAAAAAAAAAAAAAAAAAAAAAAAAAAAAAAAAAAAAAAAAAACAGTTCACAGGCTTTTGGGATGCTAAGCTCAAGTATTGTCCCAATTTACAATCGGGCTCCTATTTCAGGCCTGAACCCGACCATTGTGCCTGGTACACTAGCCCAAACCTAGCCAGATGTAGGCCACACTTGGAAATCTTTCGGCCCATTGGCAACTCTACTAAATAAGTTGAAAAAAATGATGAGCATAGTAGATTTTACATCAACATCGTAGTGGGGAGGGTGATCGCCTACTAGGTAACGTGATCCCCAACGGAGGTATGTGTCTTAGCCATGTTATCCATCCATTTTTTTTAGCTCATTTAGAGTATGAGCTCAAAATTGAAGCACATCCAAAGCTCAAGTGGACCACCCCACAAGGTGGAGGTAATGACGTCCACCATCGAGACCTTTATAGGTACCTTAGTTATGTTTATTTGTCATCCAACATCTTCATAAAGGTCATGCAATTCCCCTATTGTGTGGGCCACTTGAGCTTTTATATTCCTCATGCCCGACAATGAGCTGGTAAAATAAATGAATGGTGTACATAAGGTGAGTGATAGAGTTTACTCCATATGCTTGTCCGCTATGGTTGGCACCAGATAGTTTTGCTGTAAAAAATTTAAAAGAATGGTAAGGTCAGGACGGTGTTTGTACATCATTCCAAATTGGTGGATTCAGTTGCAAATTGAGGCCTTTTGGATCAGGGCTCTTAACTGGCTGGGTTGACACATCAAGCTTAGGCCCAGCCCACCAACGCTGGATGTAGGTCGGAGTTTTAGGCCCTTTGGCTGGGCTCATGCTTAAAACTCATTCCTGTTTGTTCATAGGGCGGCCTTGTTCACATGCAATGACTCTCGTATGTGGTCCAGTCCCGCCTCTTAGAGGGAGGAGATTAGGTGAGACCCCTAATCCAATGGGACCCATGATTGTGGGGCTCACAGTGATATATATGTGCCTTAAACCCACACGATCCAAAAAATGAAGCTGACTCAAATCTTAGGTGGATTACACAATGTAGAATAGTCAATAATTGAATCTTCACTATTAAAATCTCCATGGATTCCAACGGAAAGTTTAATTTTCCATCCAACTTTTTGATAAGGTCAAAAACATCCAGATGAAGAGACCAATCAAATATAATCTTGATCTAAAGCTTCTATGCCCACAAAAAGCTTTTAACGGTCACTCACCATTATTTCCTGGATTATAGTCCATCTAGGATTTAGATCTGCTTCATTCTTTGTATCATACCCTAAAATGAGCTTTCAATACGGATGGACGGAATGTATGTAATCAAATACATCACAGTGGGCCTTACAGTCAGGAGTCCCGCACCTTGGTGAGAAGTGGATTACATGCTGAGTAAACTCAGGGCCACTGTGATTTATGTATTTTATCCGCTCCGTTTGTCCATTTTAACCTATAATTTTAGAATTTTAGGGCTTAAAGATAAAATCTAAATCATATACAAAATTCCAAGTGGACCCATCACAAGAAACAGCATGAATTTAATGTCTACGGTTGAAATATTCTTGGGGCACAAAAAGTTTTGAATAAAGATGATATTTGTTTTTATTTTTTATTTTTTCATCTGATCTTTTGAACAGGTTGGATAACAAATAAAAATTACTGTGAGCCCTAGGAAGGTTTCAACGGTAGAAATCATTATTCCCAGTGTTTTCTTTAGTGGAGTCCACTTGAGCTTTGGATATACTTCAATTTTGGGTTCAAACGCTAAGATGAGCTATAAAAAAAGATGGACGACTTTGATAAACCACATATATTGATGGTGGCCCAACAGAGTTTACTCAATCCGATTTTAGGGTTGGTACTTTTGTACGCGGATTGCGTCCTACCCCGCCTGGACTGTAATCCGTCCGGGCAGGAATCTGTGGACCCCACATTGATGTAAATGTTTTATCCTTGCCGTTCAAAGATTTTATCCAATCATTCCAAGATATGAACAAAAAAATGAGATAGGTTCAAGATTTAATTGGACCACAAAGTGGGGATTGAACCTCCACCATTAAAAACTTCTTAGGAGCTGGAGAAGTTTCGGATCAATCTGATATTTGTGTTTTCACTTCATCCACGCCTACATTACCTTATGAATAGGTTGGATTGTAAACAAGCCCTCAGGAAGGTTTCAACGGTGAGTGTCATTAGCAGTGAAGCTTCCTTCGGCGTGGTACACTGGAGCTTTGGACCTACCTCATATTTATTATGGTACCTCAAAATGATCCGAGAAAAGCAGTGAACGGCGTGGATAAAACACTTATATCACGGTGGGGCCCACATAGCAGACGCGATCCGCGTCTAATACCTTTTTATTTATATATGATATATCCATGTAACCAACCCTACTCTCGCCTCCATCTCCACTCTCTCAACCTTCAGCCCACGCCGTCTGCGCTACAACCGAGCCGCAGTTGCAGTAGGTTCGTCTCTCTCTCTCTCTCTTCCCCCATGGGTCTCCGAAACCTCTTTCTCTCCCTCTGCTATGGACTGCTGACTTGTAATTTGTGACCGTACATCTGGTTGTCCCTAATCCAGAAAACTAAAATCGATAGTAGAAAACTAAAATCTTTAACTATTAAATATTCAATGGTGAATATTTAAGAAAACTGATGGATAGGATTTTCCAATAGATGTTTCTGTTTAAAATGTAAGTCGTATCAGGACCGAATTGCATTCTTAGTTGCAGGACGTGATCATCTACATCCTTCATCTAAAAGGTTTCGTAGTATATGGTTCACTTGGAACAATGGATCGGCTACTTTTTTAAGTTATTTTGTGTGGACCATGAGATGATCTTTAATGAGTTAGATTTTTTTTTCCCCATGGACCATCTCCTTTTGGAACTTCTAGATAATGGTTTGGATCATCTGGTGGTAGGGGCAGATGGGGTCAGTAGAGTAGATGCTGCAGTGGAGACCGCTTCACCTCCTACTTTTCAAGGAGATGATATGGTAAAGCGAGAAGATCTGGAATATGGTAGATCCATCCAGACACCACGCACTTGATGGCAATGGTTGAACCAGAACCATCCATCTAGTTTCTCATTTTGCAGATTGAATACCATAAGAAAACCAGCTCAATTTGATGATCATATTCGTTGGATCAGTCGCATTCAAATGGATGGTAATGAAAAACTTTACCAACGTCCCTATCAAATGAATTTGCACTAATCCTTCAAATCAATAAGTTGCAAATCAAATTCTTCCACAGCTTTAACTAGATGATCATATCCAAGTTTACGGGGTGGGATCATGAATTTACAAATATTAACAGTAGTAACTTGTATTTTGTAAGAGATTTTGTTAAATGTCATAATTCATTTATGTTAATAAGATGTCATGGTAATTCATTTATGTTAATCAAATGTCATACTAATTCATTTATGTTAATAAGATGTCATAGTAATTCATTTATGTTAATCAAATGTCATACTAATTCATTTATGTTAATAACCTAAATTTTATAAGAGATTCTTTTTCTTTTCATCTTATTTAGATTTTTTTTCTCACATTCTTTTAAATACTACTAATTAATTTGTTTTTACATAAAAATTGCATTATATTAATTTAAGATACACACACAATCATGTTAGTAATTTAGAATTCTTTTAACACAATTTTTAGAGATATCTTAAATTTTATATATTCTTGTTATGTGTAAGGGATTCAGATCAAAATGTTTATGTACGATTGAGATATTGAAGTAAACTGAGAAAAGATTTTGTTGTGTGGGTTGAAAACAGGTGGATTTGCAAGCAGGTAGTTACAAGATCGGGAAGGCAAAAAGCTCACGAAAGGAGAAGAAGGCGTGGCGTGCTAACATAGGCACGGACAACATTGATGACTTCTTTGAGAAATCTACCAAAGACGCTCTCAGTGGAGGCTCCCTTTCCGCTGTCCCTAGTGACTCCCTTTTCTTCCTCGACAAATCTATAGATTTTTCGGTCAAATGAAAAATTGAAAAAAATTTGTTACAGCTTATTAGAAAGAAACCCTCTTTGTTCAGCCTTTCCCATCTTCAAGGTTGAAGAAGTCGAAGAAGAAACAGAAGGAACAGAAGGAAAAATCGGAAAACAAAGTTGTTCTTAAGGGTGAGGAGAATTCAACTATTGGGATTCTTGATATTTGGGATGGTAAGGGTGAAGAAAATGCTAAGGCCAAAAAGAAAGCCAAGGCATCTCTTATTCCAGCAGAAGTAGAGCCACCTGGTTGCTCATTCAATCCTTCATATGAAGCTCATCAGGATTCATTGGCTCTTGTGGTTGCTGAGGAAATGCAAAAGGTCTACCATAACGAATTGGAACCTCAGCCAATTCCAGTAACTGTACCTGGTGAAATAGTGAATGAAGAAGAAATGTATTTTCTTGATGCTGATGATAACCTGGATGATGATGATTTGGGGGATAAGGGTGATATCGTGATTGGGGAAAGGCATTCAAAAGCAAGGAGAGTGACACGAGTCGAGTTTAATCGAAGACCTAGGCCCAAGGACATGCTGAAGGCAGAAGCAGAAGCAAAGAAGATTGAGAATATCTCAAAAGAGATTGACTGTTTACCGGATATAGTGAAAGAAATAGCTAAAGAGGATGAAGAAAAGCAACGAAGGCATGTTAGACGTGTCATATCTAGGCAAGAAAGGCTTAAATCTGGCCCACCGCGATTGGGGAAGCATAAGTTTGAACCTGTGCCTGTTCAAGTCCTCCTATCAGAAGAGATCTCTGGTTCCCTTTGGAAGTTGAAGGGTTGCTGCACTCTTGCAAGGAATTGATTCAAGAGCCTAGAGAAACGGGGGTTGCTTGCCCCAACAGCCAAGCACCACAGGAAGTAGAGAGTGATTTCATTTGATGAAATGAGCAAGTGGAATGTGAGGCACACCCTAGCCTTGGAAATGATCAGTTTTGTTGGCTCTATTAGGTTTATGGTGTATTGCCAACTTCTAATGTTATGCTTTCTACTTGTAGAAAAAAAAAATAGTAAAAAAAGAGTAAACTGAAAAAGGTAAACATGTTGATTGTTTTAATGTTAATTTAATTTAATTTTTATAAGCTTATTCATATTTTATAAATTATTTAATATGAGTTTTTTCTTCACACAAATAAACATAAGTAAATTTTATTAGTATAAAATATAAAAATAAAAGAGATATTTTGCTATTGGGCGACACTAATATTTCTGTTATTAACTTGACCATCACTAATGGACAGGTTACAATTTTTTTCACTGATATAAACAAAAAGAAGAAGAATAAGAGATAGACTTTTGATGTTTTGATTAATGATTTTTTACCATCCATTCTATTGCATTCCGAGCAGATGTCCCAATCCATTGATATTTCACAAGCATTTTGAAAATGTTGGTGATTCATCCTCATCATGTGGCACTGATGTACAACTTTTTGACCATTCAAATTCTGGGTCACAATGTGGATTGAGCTGGATTGGGCTTATCTCTTACATCACATTGTTTAAGCAATCCTATCCTTTCAATTGATGACCATCAAATGAATGGTTAAAAGCAAAATTACGAGTTCTCCAAATCGAAGAGAACGCTACAAGTATCATCTCAGTTGTGTTTTGGGGTTATTCTCCATCCATAATTAGGTTAATGAGACGGGTATAACCATGCCATGCCATACAGTCGATCTAAATAGTACTTAAACCAACACAAGGGGATCTTTTGAGTTAACCTCATGATGTAATAATACCTTTCACTTCTTCATCCACACAATTTTATCTATACTTCTATGCTACTATAAAAGAGGCAATTTCGAGGCTTCTTTTTTTTTTTTTTAATAAAACCGAATACACTGCCCGTGAAAAATAACTCTGTACATCAAAGAACAGTGCAAACATTTCTAGGCATTTTACCATCTGCTTTTACCCTTAATAATATAATATAGAAAATTGATACCACAAGTCATGGTACCATACCATTTTTCTGCCAGCAAAAATAAAAGCAGTTCACCTCACCGCGATGATGGGACACCACCAAAATTAGGCTGTTCCAATCATCGAGTTGGCTATACTGTCAACAACAATGTACAGCCGTCCAAAACTTCAATTAAGCAGGTGGAGCGAGTGATTATTAGATCCGTATATCACAATAGCTGAAAGTAATAGCCTCACAAAGGAATTGCAATTGAAGCAGCTTTTATTTATTAATTTATTTACAAGGAGAATTACATGCGATAAATGCACAACTGAGGAAGGAATGTTGAACAACAGGAAATATATAAGTGTTAGCAACCTGTTACAAGGAATGTTGAACAACAGGAAATAAATGGATTGCATGATTTGGACTCCATTCTGACAGGCTAGCAGAAAAGGTGTTCTCATATGAATTTGTATTTATCTTTTAGCATAAGCCCATCAAGATTATTTTTTTTTAAAAAAAAAAGCCCATCAAGATTAAATAATGTGTTGAATCCTTCCTTTTCTTGTTGAAACTACTGTCATCCAAGAACTAGTGAAGTGTCGGACCCTCGGACCAACAAGTTTTAAATATGAGCGTTGGTGAGTTGGTGGTTGGTCTTAAGGATTTCATCGTCCCTTGGTTTCTTTCAGTCTACAGGGAGGCTGTGGAGGCAATGTTGGCAGGTACACTCACGTCCCCCATAGCTTGGGTCAAGAAGATGTCTAAACCACTGGACTTGTGCAGGAATGCCATAGGAACTGACAAGAAGGTCAGTTATTTTTTGTTGGGCCATTTGCTATTGAGTGTTCTTTTTGTTTGTGTGTGGTCATGATTTTTTGTGGCCTACAGAGGTTGGGCTGGCCAAGAGGGACATTGAGGATGCTATTATTGCAGGTGAGGGTGTTGTGGATCAATTCTTTCCAGGTACTACATGTCTTGACCAAGATGTTCCGTAATGGTAATGGTGGTTGGTCACCATTGTTATTGTTATGATACAGGCTGTACAGCCGTTATGCCCCAATTTTCTTTAAAAAAACTATTTTGAACCGTCAGGTCTCTTTTTTGTTGTTGTTGTAACAGCTGATACGGCTGTTTCAGTTCCCTAATGCGTATTAGTTATGACCGTTATCATTACGCAACGGTTGTTACCACCTTTACCTAATCAATTTAGTATCACCATGCTCCTGACATGACACATTTTGTTTTATGCTTTTTTGTTTTTATGGTTACTACACCCCCATATTATGTTTCTTAGGTCCAACTTCTTCTAGAGTAAGGAATTACTAAGTCCTAGTTGCAATTCAACCGACCCCATTTTATTTGATAAGGGTAATAATCATTATCCCCTCTATGTACTGCTTTCCACACTCATATGTAGGCGATCGCTGTTTTTTCCTTCTCATTTTTGGGGTGGAGGTCTATAGGCAGTGTCTGAGGCGTGTGCTATGTTTGAGCCTTTTATAAAAGAAACAGGCTCATCTTGTGTTAGAGCGGGTCCACTGACTAGTGCAGATGTGGGTATATGTCTATTTAGGATTACCATTACTGGAGAAGAGGACCTTTAAAAAATGAATGGGGTGACTAGTACACTTGCAACTAGAAGAAGGCTTAGTTAATGATTTTACTATACCGGATGCTCTCCTATATGGGGTGAGTAGTATCATTGGTCTTGTTATGGGACAACTTTCCATCTTTTATGTGAATATTGTTTCTCATATTTGTTCCTCATTTTCGTCAGTAGGTCTAATTTAGCTTCTGCAGCCTTAACGATCCATGCAACTTAATGTATCTAAAAATGATTCTTAAAAAAATAATAAAAAAATCCTTGCAACTTAATCTCCCTCCCCATGATTCTTCATAGGGATTGTCCAATTTTCTGACGCTATGGGAACCATTCCCCTCCGATCTATTTCCTTTCTGTGGAGAATTGAGCTTGCCTTAGAACTTACTAGTAGGGGTGTACATGAACTGAGCTAGCTCAGTTAGCTTGCTCGACTCGGCTCGAAAAAGCTCGATTAGACTTGGTTCAAAGCTGAGTTCGAGCCGAGTTGAGTTGATTTTTTGAGTTTAAAAATGAGTTCGAGCTAAGTTCGAGCAGGCCTGAGCTCGACTCGACTCAAATCGGATCAAATCCAGCTCGAATTGAACTCGGATCGAAATAGTTCGGTGACTCGGTTACTTTGCCATTGATGTTGCTCACCAAGTGTTTGAAAAAATGACTCAACGAAGTGTGGCCAGTGGCAAGGAAGGTATGTACATGAAACAAATACCATTTTTTTTTAGTTTTTCTTGGTTTTTATATTGCTTAAAAGGTGTTTGATAAAATACCTGTAAAACCATTGTTATTGTTTTACATACAGAGGGATTTTGAAGGTGCAGTCGAGGTGTTTATGGAAGTGCCTCAATGGCGAACTCGGCTCGATCTTAGCTCAAACTCGGCCTGAGTTGGCCCAAGTTGCCGACCGAACCGAGCCGAGAGAAGTTCGAGCTGAAGTTAACTAGTGGCCGAGCCGAGTCGAGCTGAGGCCAGCTCGACTTGGTTCAACTCGATGTACACCCCTACTTCTCAACCTATTAGTAGCCAATCCATGCCCCCACAAAGGTATCTTGCGGGAAGCGGATGGCGTAGTGAGTAACTCACTAGGCTTAGATTACTAAGTAAACTCTGTGAGGTCCACCATGATTTATGTATCGGATCCACTCCGTCCATCTATTTTACCAGATAATTTTAAGGACTATGCCCAAAAATTAAACATATAGAATATGCAAATGGACCATACAACAGGAAATAGTTGAATTGAACGTCTACAGTTGAAAACTTCTTAGGGGCCACGGAAGTTTTGGATCAAGCTTATATTTGTGTTTTCCCTTCATCCATGTTCGTATGATCTCATGAACATGTTGGATGACAAATAAACATCATTGTAGGCCTTGGAAAGATTTCAACGGTGGAAATCATTATCCTCATTGTTTCCTATGGTATGATCCACTTGATCTTTGGATATGCTTCAATTTTGAGCTCAACCCCTTAAATTAGATGGAAAAACGGATGGACAGCGTAGATAGACAACATACATTCAAGGTGAGCCCAACTAAGTTTACTCACTACGATAAGAGCGTATCAAGTTGCTAAGTACGTAGTCTGATTTCCTCTTCCAGTGGGAATTAGACAGCACCAAGGTATCATGCGGGATGGTTCGCAGGAGACCATCACTATATATGAGTAATGGTCTCCTGCGAACTATACCGCATGGAATTTATGTGTGAGCCTTCATGTAAGTTGTAAGATGAGGAGAGCGGCAGGGGTTCAGCTACATTGAGAAAGGGAGAGTCTTCAAAGAAAAGACTCTCTCCTATACTTATGGAGACACTCTTGCAATTGCAAAGGGATTTCACGCAAAAGCCTTTCGTTGGAAGATCCTGTGTAATCCATCTGTTTTTGAAATCATTTTACGACATGCGGCCAAAAATGAGGATGATCCAAAAATTAAATGGGCCACATGAGAGGAAACAGTGGGGATTTAGTGACCACCGTTGAAATATTCATATGGCTACAAAAGTTTTGTATCAGTTTATGTTATTAATGGGAATTTTGGATTGTGCTCTACCCATGATGGGGATTTATGATCTGGATGGTTAAGATCCTCAAACACTATGTCATGCGCACTTCGGATGCTAGAGCTTTTTAATTTTGTTTTTTATTTTATTTTTAAAAAAAAACAATGGTGGTGAACTTGGACAGTAGTCTAACATAACCCATGTTTCCTAAAATGGTCCTAGAATGGACAGTATCTACATAGCCGTTTGGCGTCTTATCTAATCCAATAATAGTTTTTCCAATAAGAACTACTTTAATAAGTTCTTATTAGAAAAGTTCCTATTCACAATAAACTCATTTATTCATTTGGTAAAATCATTTTTTTTTTTTCAAATAAAAAAGTTCTTATCTAAAATAAACATGTTTTGTAAAACATTCAAATAAAAGTTCATTGTAGAGGCATTTGATGTCATTTTTAAAAAATTACATTAACAATATTAAAAAAGCTATTCAAATGATTTTTTTTTATGTAAATCTCACGTGTTAAAAAGATTGCAACATACACGTACATCTCTATACACTCAAGAGATGGACTTTGGCCTCCATCTTAGAGTCCTTTTGGTGGATCGTACATGTTCATGATAGGATCTCTTTAGGTCATCAACTCTATCAAGTTGGAATCATCTACTAATAATTCTAATCACTCCAATAAAAATAAATAAATCTATTGATCAAAGAGCGTGGATTATCAGTGTTGAAGGCACAAAGAGTTCCTGCACATCATTGTCCATCACATCTCACAAAATACACGGATTTTCTCTCCCTAGCATACCGCACGACAAAACTTTTAATGTGTAAAACTTCTCTAATTCCACTATGATTTATGTATTAGATCCACACTGTCCTCAATTTTTTTCATACCATTTTAGAGCATGAGCCCAAAATTGAGGTACATCCAAAGCTTTAGTGGACCACACCATCAGAAAGCAATGGGTATTGAATCAACTACCGTTGAAACCTTGCTAAGGCTAAAAATGAGGTTTATTGGCCATCTAATATGTTCATAAGGTCACATTGGACATGGATAAAAAGAATAAATAAATATCAACTTGATTAGAGCCTTGGTGACCCCCGGAGGTTTCCAACGGTTGACGTCAATTCTTATTATTTCATTTGTTGTGGTCTTCTTAAGCTTTGAATTCACCTTGTTTTATAACTCGTAACTCATAATGATCTTAAAAAAATGAATGGACGGTGTGGATCTAAGAAATACATCATCAATGGGCCCACATAAATTTCACACATTAAGATATTTCGTTGCTCACTGTTTGGTGGTACAGACAACATAAAGAAATGTAACCCATGTTTATTGGAAAAAGCAATCCCAAAGATATGGGACCAAAAGCGAATAGCATTGAGCATTGAATAAGTCTCTTCAACTTGAATTGGGTTAAAAGCAGGGAATGTATTTGCACCATCACCATATTCGAATGAAGTATTTTCTAAGGTGGAACCATGAATAGCACATAATAGAGCAACTCCCATCATATGAAATGGGTTCAACGTCCAACTATGAAACCCTTGGAAGAAGAAGATGTATCAAAATATAGTTGTTACACTAAAACTAGGTGCACAGAACCAACCAAGCTGACCTAGTGGATAAATTAGGAATACAGAAACAAAAACAATAATTAGAACAGAGAATGCGATTGTATCATAAGGCCACAATCGAACAAATACAGCAGGTACGAATTGACATAACATGAAACCTATTAGTCCAAAAGCACCCATAAAGGAGGGAAGGAAACTAGAAGGGGATGTTGCATCTCCGGGGTCTAGAATAGGCTAGGGCTATGAGAGGTCATCATGATTTATGGGTATATCTACACCATCTATCCATTTTCTCCGTATCATTTTAGGATACAATTCCCAAAATGAGGCAGATCCAAGTCTGAAGTGGACCACACCATAGGAAGCAGTGGTGATAACAACTCTCACCATTGAAGCTTTCATATGGCCCACTGTAATGTTTATTTGTCATCCAACCTATTCAAAAGGTTACATAGACCTGGATGAAGGCAAAACAGAAATATCAGCTTGATCTAAAATTTTCATAACCCTAAAAAGCTTTCAACGGTACTTGTTTAATCCACACTGTGTGGTCCACTTGAGCCTTTGAATTTCCTCATTTTTTGTCTTATATCCTAAAATGATATTTCAAAATGGATGGATGGTGTTGATAAACCCATACAATGGTAGTACCTAATATGCGTCCACTGAAAGTGTTAACATGTGGAACTTTCGCGGGCCCTATTAGCACAAACGATGCAGATAAAATGAATAGGGTTCTCGAATTGCGTGGTTATTTACTCATAGGCTATTAACGTAACGGTCTACTAAATAGATGGTCATGTTTCACTCATCACCCACACCATGGTCACGGTGGCCGGGTATATCAGCGACGGTGATTGCTGGCGGGCAAGCCACGAGTTGTACCTGGCACCAAAATGCACATGCAAGAGAGACAATAAGAAGCAGGAGGGATGATGAGAGAGAAAGAGGAGAAGCAACGACAGAAGGAGAGAGGCGGAAGAGAAGCAATGAAAGAGGGAGAGGAAAAGCTAAGAAAGATGGAGAGAGATTGCAAAGAAGTAATTTTGGAATTAAAAAAAATAAAATTTAAAAACTCGAAACATCCTCTCACAAAAGCCAAATAAAGTTTTATTAATAAAGTAAGTACTCTTTTACTTATCATTTAGGGTTAGTTTGGGCGGTCAGAGTAGACGGATTCAGTGGGATAGGATTTAAAAAACATCACTGATACACATGGCAGGAATTGTCCCTATAGAATTAAATTAATGTCATGCTTTGTTGATAGTGAGGTGGTAAATTGAATGGATATACCCACCATCATTTGAAATTATTGAGAATAACACACATGTGTTATATCTAAACTGTTCATTTGTTTTATAACCTCATTTTATGGCATGGGCCTAAAAATGAGGTAGATCCAAAACTTATGTAGTCCCAAAGAAGCTTTCAACGGTAAGTATTCAATTCCTGTTACTTTCTATGGTGGAGTCCACTTAAGCTTTAAATTTACTTGATTTTTTGGCCCTTGCTCTAAAATAATCTTAATAAATGGGTGGACAGTGTGGATATAGTCCACACATCATGTTGAGACCTACACAACTTCTCAAACATTGAGTGAAATTGACACGGGAATCAATGCAATTCCATTTAAAGTAATTCAGAGCTTTTCCATTCACTCGAAACATGGAATGGAATTGGCACAGGATCATATGAATCCCATCCCACGTAACCCCTTCTAATTCCACTGCCCAAACTGACCCTTAAGTTCTATTTTACCTCAGTTTTTTAAAATAATAATAATAATAAGTGTTAATAATCAATTTTTATCAAACAGTCTATTTTAAATAATATTTTTCAGAGTTAACAAATAGGCCTGACTTATTTTTTCAGCAATAAGCCTAATAAGCTCTTATTATTAGAGATGCCATGCACATGAGCTTTCTTAAAATATATATTGCATATTATTAATGATGTCGGGAAACTTTAAAAAAAAAACAACCGATATCACAGCCATTTGACCATTCAACATCTTTTTGAATATAGACCGTTCCCCTTGAACATTTATTAATGAGCCATGGACAGGAGCTTCAATCTTGTAAGTTTATATATGTATATATTTGGAGTCATCCATGGACAATGAGGCCCATCTTGTAAATGGCTTGGATTATTACAATATGACCACACATCCAATGACTATAGTGTCCATTTTAAGAAAGAACAATTAAAATCCATCTTCTACACAAAAGAAGCTTTGATACATATATAAAAAGAGCTGTGGACATGCCATATGATTAGCTCAAATAACCATCAAACTCAAGGGCCACTTTAGATGTATCATAAAAAGTTATACTGAAATGATATCTTAACCATCGGTTGCGATTGTCCAACCAATCTAATTACGGAGTTGTAAGCATATCTAAAGTAAATGAATTTGGACGATTAATATCTTGGGCATTGGCAAATTCTACACCATATGATGAGTAGACCAACTTAATGCCTTCTACCGAACCATATATATGGACATGAGACGTGTGATCCTCTCGGGAAATGTTGGGGCAATGAAATGTATGTATGACATCGAAGCCCATCTAAAGGGATGGCCTGATCATGAAGGTGGGATGCATAAAAAATCAGAACAATCCAACTATTGTGTGGGACACCACGGGAATTTGAAAGTTTTTGGTTGGTTTTCCATTGTTTTTTACGGTGTAACCCACTTAAAAGATTCGTATATAGTCCCAATTTTAGGAAATCCTATCATCATAGTGGCCGTTAATTGATGCCCAGTTTGGACCTTATAAAAAACAACGCAACATGGTGGACCACATCATAGAAAACAATGTATGACCACTCAAGAAACTCTTTTCCACGTGGTGGCCCATACGATGGTTGGATCCATATGATTTTTGAGGCGTTCTAATCTGATGCCGTGGCGACCCTTCTGGACAGATCAGAAGCCGTGAAAAATAAAAAAAATCAAGGTGGCCACATGCACAAGAGTTGAAGAATATGCTTATTCAAGAAACTGTGAAGAGGATCTGGTTCCTTTATCCTCCAAGTAGAATAAGCTTATTCTGCAAATGAACCTATCTAATACATTGCCCCACCATCACAGTGGGTCACGTTAATTTGATTCAAATACCAACGGGACCCTTGGTTCAATCAAAATTCTCTTGACCCAAATGTAAATAAAAAGGCTATTCATCAATGAGTGTTCAATGCCCACACGTGTGTGGACCTTTGCTAATCCACCACACATGCCAATATGTAAAACAAGTTCGAGATCAGAGATTTGGGTTTTACATAATCCATTTTAAAAATCAGGCTATTACACTCATTAGTGGATATACGCAACTTGTCAGGCTCGGCCCGGCCGACTAACATCCCAGCCACACAAAAGTATTATAGCGGTGGGCCATTGTTCCCACCAATGAGAACTCATAGGCAGGGCTGTCAACAGTGTGGGCCCACCCAAAGAAGCTCAAAATAAAGGCCTAAATCACGGTAAAAGTAGAAATACACATAAAAAATCTATAAATTTAAATTTAGGGGGGAAAAAAAGGGAGGCTTTAGTGAACCGAATTTGGAGGTTTTTGGATGTTTTTCATGTGTTTTCTAATAGATGGCCCACTTAATGATTGATGCCCCCAATCATCCTAGTGGGGATGACATAATCTACGGCTTTGATGCCCCTTACACGACACGGCGGGCCCATTATAGAAAACAAAAGACAACCATCCAAAAGCCTTAGATTTAGGTTGTGGCCCACAAAATTGTTGGATCAGCCTAATTTTTAAGGAGTCCAACTCTCTAGGCAAACACTGCAATGGGCACCACTAGTTGCATTTGTAAAATAATTTATTCTACAAGACTATGAAGCTTTCTCTTCACTTGCTCTATCTTCTAATATGTGAGCCCTAGTTATATTGATGGAATGTCTCAAAATTCAGACCTATTTAATCATCTGGTGGCTGCACCATAAAAATTAATCACAACCATAAAAGCATCTTAATTCATATTGTAACACCCAGAAAATCGGGGGTCGGGTAGAAACCCAACTCCCGAGTTCCAGAACGTCACTTATGCAACATAGATAATGATAAATGCATGTTGTCTGTAGAATAGCATTAAATAAGATTGAGACTAAGCCAAAACAACATATCATACTCCATAGACAGTTAAATTAGCAAGCGGAAGACTATGATAAATACATAAAATATATAATTGATTGTAAGTCTCCAGAGTGTGAATATGTTACCAGGTTAATTAAATACATGTATACTCCAAAAATGGAAAGAAAAGAATATACATGAGTGCTCCAAAAATAAAAAATAAAAAAATGATAAGAGTCATGGTGTCTAATTAACCTCCTGTAATCCCGTCGATCAGAACACGTATAAAGGAGGGATCCTCCTCATCATCACCAAGTCCGGCTCCGCCTCGCAGGCCGCGCCATCATCTGCAATTACAAAAGGGTCTGGTGGGTGTCCGGAACACCGTCCCGTAACGTGGGAGTGAGTAATTAACTCAATGGAATCATAAAGCAAAGATTAGCATGTTATCAAATCAATTACGCGATAATAGTAGAGCAGCCAATCAAACATTCTTAGATACTGTTGTTAATGCATGCATGAAATGACATGATGGATGCCCTCACCGACATACTCCCTCATGCGGCACCATCTGCGTCCGCGGCATGCTTTCTTGCCGCAGTGCTCCACATCTTCCAGGCACATGCAATGCGATATGGATAATGATTACCGGGTTGTTATTATCCTTTTCATACAGCAGGATTGGAAAACTAAGGTACTTTGCTTATATTAATCCCAACACAGATCCTGTATAGGGTCATCACTCCTAGTAATCTCATACGATATTATATTTGTAGGTCGCTGCAAGGGCTGTCAGGGCTGTTGCTCGCACTCATTTCACCTCTCCCCCATCACCTTATTAATACAGGCCTAATTATCCTTAAGACTGCATCAGAACTTGTCGCCCCCATGCGGTGTCAGGATAAACTCAAGGTCACTACAAAAGGCTCGTCACCTGATCAGTGTAGGCCAACAACAAGAATATAGTGTCTCATACCACCATAATCTGCTCAGAGTAGGGTGCTCACTGGTCACTACGGAGAGGTTTGTGGCCTCAGCGTAGGCTAACAACTCGACCGCGGTGTCCCATAACACCATGCCCGGCTCATGAGTCTTTATGGATCAATGTACCATGGTTAACAGGGTTTCCAATGGTAAGTTCAGTATCCTAGGTTCAAGCAGTTATGACTCATACAGGGTGAATATACAATGGTCAGTCGGGTAACTTGACGGGCTCGACTAGCACGAGCGCATCTCAAGTTGAACGGCATGAAGTGCATAAAACACTTCGTGTGGCTTAACCACTGCCGCCAACTCAAAACATGACTCGCATCCATCGACACGTCCTTCGTGGAAAATAGAAACCAACCACGAATTCGATCCATTACCGACTGCCTGGACTAGGTCATAGCCCTAAGCATTTGTGCATCAACATCAGTAAGCATATGTGAGTAACAGAAATGAAATACAACATTATAAGCATGTTGACAAATGTTATAACATACAACTTAAGCAAATCATCCCACACATGCATTTCATGTATACAATGAAATCAATACATATAGCCAACATGATAGAAATCATTTACATCAGCATATTACTTGAGAATTCAATCTCAAAACTCATACACAACACCATTTACTCAATACATACTAATACAAACATTTATACAAACACTTAGACTACACACTTTAGTCTACAAAGCGTTTGTCGACTCAAAGTGCGCTTAAGGGCGAATCTCTTCGCCAAACCAATCATGCACGCATTCCTAATATTCTAACACGATAAATAGCCATGGCAAATATTTTATCAAAATATGGACGTAAACAGTATTTCCTACAAATGATTAAAATACCCTAAATCTCATATTTACCATACGTTTACGAAACAAAAAATGGACAGCATGTTGTACATGTCAAACGGCGTTGCCGTCGACAATATATTATTAAACGACATTGAAAGTTTTAAAATAAGTCAATCAAAGCGTCTAAAATCCTCCCCTTTTGCCCTAGACGTGTATCGTTTCGAACGGAACGAATACGCTTCGTCAACGGCGTAGCAGCGACCTAATACACAAGTTACATAAGCTACTTCGCTATTGAATCAAAGAAATCCCTAAATCAGTAAGTGGTTAGGGTTTTTCTTACCTAGGAGTGCGTTGGAATCACCGGCAAAGTGATTTGAACGTGATGCTTAGGCACGTGTAGCAGCTGCAGCAAGTGGCGGGAAGAACTCTCCCACACTCTCTCACAATCTCTCACTTTTTCTCTCTCTCTAACTAGGGTTTCTAGTAAATTTGGATGGGTGAGATAAGTGAGGGTTTAAAGCCCTTTTATAAGCTAAAATATTCCCAAATTAGGCTTGGGAACAAAGTTCACTTGAGGTATAACCAAATCGGGGCTGTTTTGGTCCAAAAGAGCATTTCGGGAGGTCCCCTGGTCGAACGCGGTCGGACTTAAGCTCATGGTCACTGGATGTTGCTCACACCCAGTTTTCAGTCCGGTAGAGTTCTCAGATCGCACGTGTCGGTCCAGTTTCAGTTCAGCGGTTATCGCACCTAGATCAGGTCTACAAGTCTCATGATATGAAAGAGAAATTTTTTCTGATCCGAGTGTGTAATTTGGCTGAATTCTGACGGTCAGAACGCTTAATAATAACGCGCCAAGTCACGTGCCAGATTTGGATTAAAATTTTCAAATCTAAGCCATTTCTCACTCTCTTCACTCCAGGCTCAATGAAACAGCCTCTGAACGGCGGTTGGGCTTGATTTTCGAAATGATTGTCAAGTCCAGTCAAGCGGTCATAATGGTCTAAGATGGTAGATATTGGACTTTTGACGCGCGGTATAGATTCAATACAAAGTTTTAAAGGGTTCCAGAGAACAAACCGGTTTAGAGTTTGATCCTGAATTTTAGGATATTGTAGCGTCCTTGTTTCTACAAGTTTTGGGTCTTGCAGAACGTATTTAAAGCGATTAGGGACAATTTCACAGCTACTCTAGCGTAGCGCTAGCTAACTTACGCTTAATTTCTAAAGGAATTAATCCTAAGTGATTTCTTTGGCTTTGGAATTGGGTTCTGAGAGGTTACCAAGGTGTTATGGTTGACCCATTGCCTAAGGACGTCTAATCCCAGGTTGGCAAAAATTCAGGGTGTTACAATCTACCCCCCTTAAAATAAAATTTCATCTCCGAAATTGGCTAAGGGTAATGAGTACCTAGAGAGACTTTCGTATTGACATTCTAAGGAAGGTTCAAATCTTAGTCGATGACCTAACCTTACGTATAACCTAAATCAACTGTTTCGATCCTGGGCCAGTGGGGAAGAGGCTAACCACGCTTCTGTTGCGCCACTCTGATCTAATGGTTGCGTTGGCTGACCTAACTAGATTGGATTCAATACGTTCTACCCCCCTTAAAACTTGGTTATACTTAAAGTCCAAGATTCTATGTCTCAATCCGTATATCGGAACGAGGTGCAACTTAGGACCTGTGCTTGACATAAAATAGGAAACCACTTCTCACTACATTGGTCTTCCTTTGCTAATGATGCGTTCTATGGCATTGGTACCTATGGTTGTAGAAATAAGCCTACTCTTTATTGGCTAGATGTCCTCAACATTTTCCAAAGGCAAAGCAATAACTTTCGGTTATAGGTGGTCGGGCCAACACGGAAGAAAAGTTGTGTAGTAGGCCTGAGCCGGATACATAAACTTTCTGTATAGCTAGGACAGAAAATTTATTGTATCAATTCTTAATCTGAGTCGATGCCGATCTTCTGCTTGATCAGAGCATTGGATTCATTGGTAACTATTAAGATTAAGAAGTCAATTCAAACCGCGAATATATCGCTTACATGCAGTTCCTTTCCTCCGCGTTCCCGAATGCAATAAGCCCTTGGGGAAGGCAACTCTAAGGGGTGTGTTGGTTCATTCTACGTTCAATCTTAGGGATGTAGAAGTTTTCCCTGAGAATGAATGGTTCTAAGGTAAATAAGCCTCCTAAGAGTTACTAAAGGCGCCTATGAATGTTATGAGGATCTACCTAAGGAAGGAAGTCTCATTCCAACCAAATCTAACTTACTATTCCTTAGCATATACAGGCTTTAGACTACTTAAGGTAACTAGTAGACTAGTCTGTAATTTACAGCCTAAGCTTATATGGTAAATGGTTTCATACCATTACGAATACAGGGAATTGTTCTATCGCTTAGGGTCTTGATTGTCTAAATGGAATTGGATTTCCTATATCGTCAGATCCTTCAAATCTAGGAGCACTAACTCTAAGTCCAAAACTCCAAGGGCCTATATGGCCAGTAGCATTAAGTTGTATTAAATGGAACTGCATTCCTAATCTCATGTCAGGATTGGAAGTGACATGCTTGGTAGGAGGGTGAGTTGGGATAAAAATTAATTTCATAGGTTTAATACCGGAATTTACAACATGGTCGTGGAAACCATAGGATACACCCAATCTAGGGACAATGCCTTACAGCGAGCGAAACGGCATGCACTCCATTTAACAAAATTTGTCATGATATATGGGATAAAGTTCCACATGAATTATGACAGGAACGCGTTCGGCTATATTAAGCCCAAACCACTACACAAACATTCACATAGCAATCCGAAAAACTCTATGCATTTCATTAAATCAAAATTTGTCACAATATAGGAGACATATTCTTACATGTACCATGACAAGAAATGCATGGGAACTAAGCCAGTCAAAGCTACTACAGTAACATAAGCAAACTACTAGCCTTATCAGGCTTACACAAAGAAAGCAGGAAGTAAACCAACTATAATCAACAAACATCTAGAATCTCATCGCTAATTCGAGTTGGGCGATGGAGGAGGAGCACCCTTATCCTGCAAGCAACACAGGATCGTCTTCAAGGTGTGAGTCACCTTGCCAAATTTTCTCCTCATGACGGCCTTGGTATCCTCAACTTCGGCCCGAAGTTTCTGGACTTCCAGTCGCAAGGCAACCTGATTCTCCTCGAGTTGGGCAATGTGAGCATCTCTAGTAGCCCAAGTCACTGGAGGAGGGCTCTCATCAGTATCCCGAGCCTCCTCATCTTCTTCTTCCTGGGCTTCTTCCTCTATTTCTGTCCCAGCCTCTTCTTCACTTGTATCCTTTTCGCTATCATAATTTCTCTCGCTGTCAGCATCAAGTTGAGCCTCTCGCTGTCGAGGCCCGATCTTCATCCTGTTCATGGTAGTCTCGTCGATGAAGTGGATCGGTACAGGCATCTCTGGCCCAAGTCTATAGGCAAACTCAAGTGCAATCCTGCATATGAGCCGACCAAAAGGAAGAGACTCTGACGTTCTTCTCGACTTTGCTATGAGGACGATCTGTCACAATATAAACGTGGTCATGCACACATTTTCACCCTGGCCCACTTGATACAAGAAATCGACCATGAGGCGTGTACATTCACAGCGGTTGGTCGACCTGGGATATAAATTGAACGTGCAAATGTGATGCAGTAGGCAAAAATCATCCGACATATGGGACGCTAAGAGGCTCTTGTTAGGCTGCCATGGAACCAAACCACCACATAGGAACCTGGTACGGCGATCTCGCTCACGAGCACTCTTCAGATTCTTAGCACTGGGATGAACTTCACCAAGAGGCACCTTCAGAATGCGAGCTATCAACCGAACATCGATCGTAGCCATCCGGTCTCTATCAAAGGGAATCCTAAATTGCAATGGCTCCAACGTAAGATCCCGGATACGAGCATAGAAGGCACGAACGGTGCTCACGTTCACTCGAAACTGTGCTTCAAAGAGCGGACCCCAGTGTGCAGCCTCAATGTGCTCAAACAACAGATATTCACCAAAGATCCGTCCATCCACATGCGCTTCAAACAGGACCCTGCGGTCAGTATAAGCGCCATGAGGCAACTCTGCTAACAATACTCCATGGGGATCCAAATCCCGTTTTGTATGAAACTCACGAGCTGTGCTTGGACTTGCGACGGTGCTTGAGCTAGCGGCGCCACCTCTCGGTCTTCTTGATTGCGAAGGGCGACAAGGCCCAGCTTCGTCTGTGGCAGTCTTCCTCTTTCCCATCAAAGAGAGAATGGTGGAGAAAGAGAAAAAAGCCAAAATGGCTTCAACAACGGCCATGGAAAATGAGGGGAAACGGCTGCCCAAACTGATTGAAGTGAATCTAGGCGTTGTAGAGGGATAAATCAAGCTTCCAAGGGCTGGATTTTTAAGGGAAAAAGAGAGCTAAATGGGAATGGAGCTCCACACGATTTCAGCCGTGATAGGAGGTCGTGAGAGCTTCAAACGACGAGATTGGAGAGGGAGAGGGTTGCTAACAGCAATGAAGGGGTGGACAGGCGTCGGTTTTAACAGGAGAAGGGATTGAGAGTGGTTTAGGGACGAGTTTTGAGAGGAGGTAGCAAGAAAAATGAAAATGGAGGGCTTGGAGGCATTATTTGTGAAGGAAGTATAGATTTCAGGGGGTTTTAAGGGACGGACCGTATATGGGAGGGGTGCCCTACCCCAAAAAGGGCATGCGCCCGAGTTTCAGCGTAGTGAGGCCCATTGTACGGCGATGCCATAGCCGGCCATCTTCAAATCTGGCCGGTCCGGTCATATGGGTCAGGTTCCCCCTACCCTAGGGACTCCAGATATATGTGGGTCCCACCCTAGTTCATTATAGTTTGGCCTAGAGAGGCCCAAAACTTCATTTAGGGTGTTCCAGGGTCCGTCTGTAAACCAGAATGAACCTATACATCATGTAACATATGTTTTTGGGGTAGGAGGAGCTAATCCATCCAATTAACTCACTTGTTTCAAGAAATTCCATAATTGGAATGACCAAAAGTCCAATTCTTACGTATATTTACTATTTATAGCAAATTTTTATCGAAGTATGATTTTCTATCATGTACACATTAAGATTTATGTCTAGTGTGAAAAGACTTAGAAAAAGTTGAAGAATGCGGTGGTAAGAGGAAAGATTTTGAAGGAATTGGGTGAAATGAGTTTTTCAAGCCTTGAAATTGAGTGTAAGGGTTGTGTTTGCCCCACAACCCAAGGGCTTGCATTTCTGGGTTCAAAATTCTTCTAGAATCATCCCAAACCTGCCAACTAATGACCTAGAGGCAACTTAGGTCGCTTCACGCGACCATAGATGCGTTACGGACTCGATCGAACGATCGATTTGAATAAACTTCGCCTATTGGTGAAACTGCAATCATATAAGTGTTTCTAGGTTCCTTTCGCACCCACCTAAGTCAAAGGGGCGACAACGTACGTCGCGTGTCCATAACCCAGGTCTAGTTTAATCTCAAACATGCTTTGATACCAACTATAACACCCCAAAAATCGGGGGTCGAGTAGAAACCCAACTCCCGAGTTCCAGAACGTCACTTATGCAACATAGATAATGATAAATGCATGTTGTCTGTAGAATAGCATTAAACAAGATTGAGACTAAGCCAAAACAACATATCATACTCCATAGACAGTTAAATTAGCAAGCGGAAGACTATGATAAATACATAAAATATATAATTGATTGTAAGTCTTTAGAGTGTGAACATATTACCAGGTTAATTAAATACATGTATACTCCAAAAATGGAAAGAAAAGAATATACATGAGTGCTCCAAAAGTATAAAAAAAAAATGACAAGAGTCATGGTGTCTAATCAACCTCCCTGCAATCCCGTCGATCAGAACACGCATAAAGGAGGGATCCTCCTCATCATCACCAAGTCTGGCTCCGCCTCGCAGGCCGCGCCATCATCTACAATTACAAAAGGGTCTGGTGGGTGTCCAGAACACCGTCCCGTAACGTGGGAGTGAGTAATTAACTCAGTGGAATCATAGAGCAAAGATTAGCATGTTATCAAATCAATCACGCGATAATAGTAGAGCAGTCAATCAAACATTCTTAGATACTGTTGTTAATGCATGCATGAAATGACATGATGGATGCCCTCACCGACATACTCCCTCATGCGGCACCATCTGCGTCCGCGGCATGCTTTCTTGCCGCAGTGCTCCACATCTTCCAGGCACATATGGATAATGATTATCGGGTTGTTATTAGTCCTTTTCATACAGCAGGATTGAAAAACTAAGGTACTTTGCTTATATTAATCCCAACACAGATCCTGTATAGGGTCATCACTCCTAGTAATCTCATACGATGTTATATTTGTAGGTCGCTGCAAGGGTTGTCAGGGCTGTTGCTCGCACTCGTTGCACCTCTTCCCCATCACCTTATCAATACATGCCTAATTATCTTTAAGACTGCATCAGGACTCGTCGCCCCCATGCGGTGTCAGGATAAACTCAAGGTCACTACAAAGGGCTCGTCACCTGATCAGTGCAGGCCGACAACAAGAATATAGTATCTTATACCACAATAATCTGCTCAGAGTAGGATGCTCACTGGTCAATACGGGGAGGTTTGTGGCCCCAGCGTAGGCCGACAACTCGACCACGGTATCCCATAACACCATGCCCGGCTCGTGAGTCTTTATGGATCAAGGTACCATGGTTAACAGGGTTTCCAATGGTAAGTTTAGTACCCTAGGTTCAAGCAGTTATGACTCATACAGGGTGAACATACAATGGTCAGTCGGGTTACTTAACGGGCTCGACTAGCACGAGCGCATCTCAAGTTGAACGACATGAAGTGCATAAAACACTTCGTGTGGCTTAACCACTGCCGCCAACTCAAAACACGACTCGCATCCATCGACGCATCCTTCGTGGCAAATAGAAACCAACCACGAATTCGATCCATTACCGACTGCCTGGACTAGCTCATAGCCCCAAGCATTTATGCATCAACATCAGTAAGCATATGTGAGTAACATAAATGAAATACAACATTGAAAGCATGTTAACACATGTTATAACATACAACTTAAGCAAATCATCCCACACATGCATTTCATGTATACAATGAAATCAATACATATAGCCAACATGATGGAAATCATTTACATCAGCATATTACTTAAGAATTCAATCTCAAAACTCATACACAACACCATTTACTTAATACATACTAATACAAACATTTATACAAACACTTAAACTACACACTTTAGTCTACAAAGCGTTTGTCGACTCAAAGTGCGCTTAAGGGCAAATCTCTTCGCCAAACCAATCATGCACGCATTCTTAATATTCTAACACGATAAATAGCCATGACAAACATTTTATCAAAATATGGACGTAAACAGTATTTCCTACAAATGACTAAAATACCCTAAATCTTATATTTACCGTATGTTTACGAAACGGAAAACGGACAGCATGTTGTACATGTCAAACGGCGTTGCCGTCGACAATCTACTATTAAACGACATTGAAAGCTTTGAAATCAGTCAATCAAAGCGTCTAAAATCCTCACCTTTTGCCCTAAACGTGTATCGTTTCGAACGGAACGAATACGCTTCGTCAATGGCGTAGTGGCGACCTAATACACAAGTTACATAAGCTACTTCGCTATTGAATAAAAGGAATCCCTAAATCAGCAAGTGGTTAGGATTTTTCTTACCTAGGAGTGCGTTGGAATCACCGGTAAAGTAATTTGAACACGATACTTAGGCACGTGTAGCAGCTGCAGCAAGTGGCGAGAAGATCTCTCCCACACTCTCTCACAATCTCTCACTTTTTCTCTCTCTCTAGCTAGGGTTTCTAGCAAATTCGGATAGGTGAGATAAGTGAGGGTTTAAAACCCTTTTATAAGCTAAAACCTTTCCAAATTAGGCTTGGGAACAAAGTTCACTTGAGGTATAACCAAATCGGGCTGTTCTGGTCCAAAAGAGCATTTCGGGAGGTCCCCTGGTCGAACGCGGTCGGACTTAAGCTCATGGTCACTGGATGTTGCTCACACCCAGTTTTCAGTCCGGTAGAGTTCTCAGATCGCACGTGGCGGTCCAGTTTCAGTTCAGCGGTCATCGCACCTAGATCAGGTCTACAAGTCTCGTGATATGAAAGAGAAATTTTTCTTGATCCGAGGGTGTAATTTGGCTGAATTCTGACGGTCATAACGCTTAATAATAACGCACCAAGTCACGTGCCAGATTTGGATTAAAATTTCCAAATCTAAGCCATTTCTCACTCTCTTCACTTCAGGCTCAATGAAATAGCCTCTGAACGTCGGTTGGGCTTGATTTTTGAAACGATTGTCAAGTCCAGCCAAGCGGTCATAACGGTCTAAGATGGTAGATATCGGACTTTCGACGCGTGGTCTAGATCCAATACAAAGTTTCAAAGGGTTCCAGAGAACAAACCGGTTTAGGGTTTGATCCTGTATTTTAGGGTATTGTAGCGTCCTTGTTTCTACAAGTTTTGGGTTTTGCAGAACGTATTTAAAGCGATCAGGGACAATTTCACAGCTACTCTAGCGTAGCGCTAGCTAACTTACGCTTAATTTCTAAAGGAATTAATCCTAAGTGATTTCTTTGGCTTTGGAATTGGGTTCTGAGAGGTTACAAGGTGTTATGGTTGACCTATTGCCTAATGACGTCTAATCCCAGGTTGGCAAAAATCCGGAGTGTTACACATATGGTGGTCCACATGATGGTTGGATCATTTTAAATTTTGGGGTGTCAGAGTTTCAGGATGGGACAACTATGATTGATAGATTTGATGCCATAAACACGCTGTGATGCACTGTGCTCAAATAACTCATGTGTATCAGGGTTCTCCTTGCTATTGAAGTTACTAAAATTACTTAAATTCCCCCAAGTACCCCATTAAACATCATTTGTTTACAAAAATTAGAGAATAGTTGAAATTAAAGTAATATAAATTAGCAATATTCTTAAAAGAGAACCATCCAACATTCTTTATATATACAAGAAAAACCTTGATTGCCTTAAATCTTTAGTGACAATTTGGTGACCGATTTCATCTTAATTGCTTTATAATCATGACATGTGCAAGGTGGATGAGTTAACACTCATTTTAATTTTATTATGGTTGTGACAATTTTAAATTGTAAAATTAAAAATAGATGGGTGGGTCGATCTGATTTGTGATTTGTGCACATGATGCATCTTCATTATATCATATGGATTCACATGACCCCTAGTTATACACAATCTACATCCCTTAAAAGAGGGGTCCTTAATCTTGCACAAGTGGTAAACTCTGAGGAGTTTCAACACTGGGTTCAAGTACCCATGGGTGGTGAAATCCCACTACAGCGTGAGTGTGTGGGTGTGTAAAAATAAATAAATAAATAAATAAAATACAAAAATAATCCCTTAAAAGAGAGCTCTCCCATTATAGGTGGAAACTAGAAACATATATATATATATATATATATATATATATATATATATATATATATATATATATATATATATATATATATATATGCAAGATAAGAGTTGCTCATGTGGCGATCTCCACCATCAAAATTGATGTTTCAAAGGCCAGATCAAATTAAAACCCAGTCAAATAATGGTACTACTGCAATAGCAACAGTTTAACTCCACCTAACAATCAGCTGCACCGAAACTATTTTTTTTAAAAAAGTTTGATTTAACCTAACTCGATCGGTAGCCAGACTGAATTGAACAAAATCGGGTTAACATTGATCCGGTCTTCAAATGGTTGGTTTAAATACCATATTAAAAAATCAGGAGCACATGATCATCAGACTGTCGAAACATTTACAGTTGGTAAATTTATATGAACTGTTTGTTTATTTTGTATACAACAAAATCCCTTCAGAGATAAGCTAGCTTCAATTCATCATGATGTTGTTATATAAAATTTATTTTCATCACTTAACACTTATTTTCAGCACTTGCATGATTCAGATCATTTGATAAATCCATATTATCAAGTGCATAAATTAATTTTCATTGAAAATATTTTCTTCTTCTTTTAACGACTCTCTTCCCTTCTCTTAATGTCGAAGGCTGAATGATGAAAGTAGCAATGCATTAAAATTTAATTTCACTTTTGACTAAAATCTCTCTAAAATTATTTCGTTCAATAATTTAAGTTTTCAACACTTAATTTTTAAAGCTTATTTTTCAATTTATAAAGCAGTACAACATTGCATTATAACATGTTAGAACTTTGTTTTTAAATTTGGGCAATATTCGAACATTTGTAGAAAGTTGCAGCTGCCATAGACCTATCAAACGTAAAATTTTGAATAGGCCCGATATGAGCCCAAGGGGTCGTTTGGCACCGTGGATTGGAGGGGATTGGAGGAGGTTTCAAAAGTCCTTGTTGTATGGGAGCATAAAGTAATAAGGGGTTTCAAATCCAAGGGGTTTCTGATCCCCTCTTTGAAAGGGTTTGCAATCCATCGTGAGAGCTTAGATTACACCTAAAATCATTTCAATAGTTGTAGGTGTAACATGTGTGTCACTATACACTATCATTTTATTGGGCACATGGCTCACCAATGATGATCAGCACCGTCCAAACATTGTCCAGCACCATCCAAACATTGTCCATATTAATCAATGATTAAAAATTGTTGGTTAGTCACTCAGACATGATCTTGTCTTGAGGTCCATCCAAGACTTGGAATTTCATCATTTTCAGGCAAAACATGTATTTCAGCCGGCTTATCACAACCATAGTGTCAAAAATGATATATCTCACTAATTAGAGATTAAAGTTAATTTAGTAATTAAATTCAAACCCCTGTAAATATACCATGCATAGGCATTTTTGGATTAAAGTTGATTCACACTCCAGGGTGCCAAACACACTTGGAGGATTACAAATCCAGGGGGTTTCCAATCCTGGTGGTTCCGAATCTAGGGGTTCCAAATCCACACTCCCAAACAGGCCCTAAGACAACCCCTGGCTTGGCTCGTTGATTGCCCTTATCACAATGCAGCATGAATGTGGACAATGCATGTTCATTTAGGCCAACTTCAGGCCAATCTCTGCCTATGGCTTTATGCAGTTAATCTGACCCGTATGCTCGTTGTGTCCCATAGCGAATGGACAATTCCCTAAAATTCTCCTAGACCGAAAGATTCTGACCACCATTCTTGATAGCACTAGCAATGGGCCAAACACGAGCCAGGCCAAATCATTATTTTGAATATGCCCAACCTAGCAGGCTCCGCCGAACTAATTTACCAACCACCCAGAAGTTTTGAAGCCATGATATCAGTGCAGTGGTGGGCCCATTCTTCCTGCCAATGTCTGGGTCATAGATTTTTAATATGCCCACCAAGACAAGCTCAAAACAAAGGCTTAAATTACAATGAAAAAAGGAGGCTTTAGCATACCTCAATTGAAGATATTGGAATTTCTCATCAGGAAGCATATGGAAGAACGTTTTTCAGAAAAAAGATCTTTTTGGAAGATATATGTAACCTTGGAGAGGAAGAAACCAGCGTAAGAAATGGCCCATTTTTTAGATGGTCAAAAAGAGGAAATGTGAATGAAAGGAAGCAATGGAACAATTCCCAGGGCTGGTCCCAGATATTGTGATTTCCTTTAGCTAGGCTTAAGTTCATGAGTCATGAGTGCAATAAACAACTAGCAGGCTTTGGTCCAAGGCTTGACGGTATAGTTCTAAACATGAGCTTTAAATCTGGCCCATGATTCAGACTCTCGAGTGAGTTTTAGAATTCAATTGACGACTTGTAAACTTGTAAATTTTGGTGATTGGACCGAATGTCTGCAATCCCATTCTAGAAATAAAATATGGGCGCCATCATAAAACACCCTTCAAGTCCATACATACCCGCCCACATACACAACCCACATGGCAACTCGTACTCCGGACTCCTGTGTTAAAACGGAGAGCGTCTACTATTGAGCCATGCATTAAGACCCCACTAATTGCAACTTCAAAATTCTACAGCATGATAGCTGCCTAGGTAGAAAATAATGGCCATCTAGGGCATGGAAGTAGTATGGTGCAATCTTCATGTAGAAAATAGTTGCATCTAAAATGCATGGCCAATTGCACAGCCTCTCGGGGTCGGCTGAATATTATTATCATCTTAGTCTACACTATGTTGACAACAATCGAACTTGGAAAGGAACTCAGCTAATTCCCATTGGGTAAGGCCATGTCCCCTCCATACACCTTTCTGCACATGTGTACACGATGTTCGGCGCCCTTTGTAGGCATCAGACTTTCCTATGTGTAGCACGTACCTCACTAACCAAAACTCCAAGACCCCCGCCAGATCAATCGCCCCATTGCCTTTTGGATGCATGTTACCTATTTTATATTGCGGCAATATTTAGTTTTTGTACCTTTTGAAAATATGGCACATGTAATCACCTGGATATATGGTGAAGACTGTTTGCTTGATATTGTGATCATAGATCCTTACACTCAGGTGTATTATAATTTAAAAAAATAAAAAAAATAACTCAAAGATTTTTCTTGTGATGCACCAAACTCGAGACTCGTTGTATGAGAGTTGGGTGTCAAATTCGGGGTACTACAAAAGTTGTCCATACCTGAAAGTTGTCGTTCTTGGGGAATTTGAGAGGCCTTATCAATGTTTTCCTATATGACATTCCTGAAAATAATACAGTTTTTAGTGGAATGGATTTTCGTTCCATGCTACTTATAATAAATTTCTCTCTTGGGTTCCTTGACCGATGGAATCTTTTAGTATTCTACAAGCCTAGTAAACATTCTCTCCATAAGTATGTTGAATATTTCATCAGCCTTAGAGATATTGAAAGTGAACTACCTTAGAAGCTCATATGTATTCTTCCTTGGATTGACACTAACCGAGGCCTTGTACTCAACCTTTTTTAGGACCGAGCACTCACGTGGCTATGTACCTACTATCTCGACCACGGCCACCTCATATGAAGCGTCATGGTTGTTAGCCGGCGGCGTGAAATGATTTTTGCCATGATCAACTCATAATTCAAGTCATGGTAAAATGTATCGTGAGATACACTAATCCATTGTTTCTCCTCTTGAAGGATTCGTTTATCCCAACTGGCCCGAGTTGATAGCTTAAACAAATTTTCAAGGTGTATGCCTTCGAATTTTTGCAAAGCTCGAAGCCCATGCATTCTAAGGTGAGCTTAGAGAACTCGGCCTCAAGGAGGATCACCAAGAAGCGGTTTTTTGCACTCGTAAATTGGGCAATAAACTACTTGGCCATCTCTTCAAGCAGTTGTCCCAACCTGGACAAGTTAATCATAAATACAAGATCTGTTTGGTGGAACTACATGTAAAACCTCCCATCCATCTCGTTCCAAGTTTAGATTGAGTTGATTGGGAGGTTTATGTACCAAATGAAAGCCATCCCTCTCAGAGAGTTCCCAAACAGCATGAGTTTGAGGTAATAGTTATTGGACGCTTCACCACATTGCATAGCGAAGTGGTCGATGTTCTCAATGGTGGAAGTCTCCCCTTCTCTAGAGAAAATGGTAAACTTAGGGAACCTAACCCTTTGGGAAACTCATAACATCAGTTAAGTTAACCCACGCATGCTAATGTTTTTTATAGATCGGCCAATCAATCCTTCAGTCATTCGATTAGACACCATACTCTATGATGAGCTCGATACCATTACCCTAGCCGAACAGTCATTGCGGGTTTGGCAGTTCATCTCAGATAGGATGTCGTTGCGGCTACACCGAGTATGTTCTTAGCACAACATGGTTAATACTTCTTGTTGTTTTTCCTATTCATTAGTCATTATGAATAGGAGAAACAACCAGTGAATAGGAAAAACAACCAGCAGTTGCCCCCCAACATCTCTGTCTTGTGATACCCTGGTATGTGGCTAGGCCTACTGAAAGTTGCCCTCCTTGGTACTTGGCCATATGTGAGCCATTGTAGACAGTCAGTCTGGTCGAAGGTTGCCCTTGTGGGCCCCACAGTTAATTATCCACAGATTAGGTGAAGCTGCACCTGCTTCGGTGTCTCTCAAGATCCACAAGAGTGGATCCTTGACTGTGGGGCCTACCATGATGTATGTTCCTTACATCAATGCCATCCATCCGTTTTGACAGCTCAATTTAGGGCATGATAAAAAAAAAAAAAATAGAGTAGATCCAAATCTCTGATGGACCACACCACAAGAAACAATGGTGATTGACCATTAAAAAATTTGCAGGCACAAAAGTTTTGCATCAATATGATATTTGCTCTTTGCGTTTTCCCTTGGTCGAGGTCTGTGTGACCTTGTTAAATTGGTTGGATGCCAAATAAGCATTATGTTCAATTAATATTGTTTATTATAGTGTGGTCCACATGATATCTGTATTTGTTTAGTTTTTATTTTTTTTTGGCCTATACCATAAAATGAGCTGAAAATGGACTCTGTAGATATAGAATGCACACATCCATGTGGGCCCATGGTGCTGGATCTTGGTTCACAGCCAGGCATACAACGTTGGTTCGGTATATGTGGGTGGATCCCTGACTGTGTGCCCTCTATGATACATATGCCATCCTTTTTGACAGCTCATTTTAATGTTCCAAAAATGAAGCAGATCCAGATGTCAAGTTGACCACCACATAAATCAGTAGTGACCGAATACCCACCATCAGAGGAAACGGATTGGCTACTCCCCTTGCCACCTGCCAATGGCTAGTGGTCAGTGCTCTGTGAGCCTCACTATGATGTTTGTATTTCATCCATGCTGTTTATCTATTTTTTCAGATCATTTTATCATATGAGACCAAAAATGAGTTATATCACAATCTCAAGTGGACCACATTACAGGAAAAAGTGTTGAATGATCATTGACCATTAAAAACCTTTTGCGGGCCATAAAAGTTTTGAATCAAGCTGATTTTTGTTTTTTCCCATCATCTAGGCCTGTATGACCTAATCAAAAGATTAGATGTCAAATAAACAGTACAGTGGGCCTTAAGGAGGATTTTAATGTTGGATATCCAATCAATATTGTTTTCCTGTGGTGTGATCCGCCTTAGATTTATATCCTTCTTATTTTTGGAATCAAGCCCTAAAATGATCTGTAAAAATGGATGAACGGAATGGATGAAGCCATACATCATCATGGATCCCACAGAGCACTGACCATCAGCCACAAGGATGGTGGCAGGGGGAGTAGCCAATCCGTTTCCACCATCAGAGATTATTGGGTCGGAATGTTTATTTGCCATCCAAGTACTGTATGGAGGGATTACATAAATTCCAGCATGGATCAAAACTGTCCGTACGAAGGTGTTTAATGGCCAATCACTCCAGTTTCGTGTGGTGGTGTCTACCTGTGATTTGGATCTACTTCATTTTTGGGGGTTTAACGGTCAATCATCACTATTTCCTGCGGTGTGGATTTGGATCTACTTCATTTCATGCCATGCCAAAAAAAGAACGGACGAAACGGATAGACAGCATAGATAAAAAAGACATACATTGAGGTGGGTCCCGCGGTCAGGTACTATCCCATCGCCGGATATTGGTCGCAGCTAAAGTCGCCACGGTGTTCATAGCTGATTAAGTGAGTACCGACCGGAAACGGATCGGCGACTCCCCTGACACTAGCCCGGTGGCTGGTGACCGGTGATGTGCAGGACCCGCTATGAAGTATGTCCTTTATCCATGCCGTTCATACATTTTTACAGATTATTTTAAGGGTTGATACCAAAACTTAGATGGAAATAGATATCAGGTTGACCACACCACAGGAAAACAATAGCAATTGGATATCCACCGTTAAAATCCTCTTAAGGTCCACTGTACTGTTTATTTGATATCCAATCCATTGATTAGGTCATACACACCTTCAGATGAAGGGAAAAAACAAATATAAACTTGCTCCAAAGCTTTTATACCTTCCAAAAAAGTATTTAATGGTCGACATTCAATCAACACTATTTCCTATACCATGGTTCACTTGAGATGGGAACATGCCTCTCTCTGGGGCTCATACTATAAAATTATCTTAAAAAAAAAATGTACAGCGTGGTTGAAACACATACACCATGGTGGCCTCACATATCACCCATCACTAACCATTGGCTAGTCGCACCCGAAGGGGAGTAGCCAATCCGTTCCCGCCCGACCTCAGTTGACACGGTGCGGCCTTGGCTGTGTGGCCCACCTTCATACAGTTACTATATATCTACCTCATCCATCAGTTTTGACCCATCATTTCAGAGCACGGCCCAAAAATTGAATAGATCTAAATTTTCAGGTGAACCAACCCCACGGAAACAGTGATAATTGATGATTAAAATCTTGTTATGGGCAACAAAAGATTTGGATTAATCTGATATTTGTTTTTTTTCCCCTTAATTTAGGACTTTGAGACATTATTAACAGATTAGATGGAAAAAAAAAACATTACGGTGGGCCCTAGGAAGTTTTAAAGGGTGGGCATTCAATCACCACTGTTTTCTAGTATGATCTACTTGAGATTTGGATCTTGTTCATTTTGTTATCGCGTAAAAAGGATGGACGGTGTGGATATACCATGAATACATCAAGGTGGGCCCCACGGGCAGGGCCGAGCAGTGTTGGATTACTCCCTGCTGGCTGCTGTGTTCTACACTAGGCAACGGATTGCCTGCGCCAGCGCATCCTAGAAAGTTCGTGCGACCGAATCTCCATGGAACCGTTCGTATGAAATCCACCCCATCCTTACTATGGCCCAAAAATGAGACAGATTTATATTCAAGTGGGCCGCACGGCATGGAAAAGTGGGAATTGAAATGCTTACCGTTGAAGCATCCCTGGGCCCACCGTGATGTTTATATGTCATCGATACCGTTCATATAATCATTCCTAACGAGAGATTAACTAAAAACAAACAAATATCAGCATTATCCAAAACTTCTTTGGCCACACGAATGTTCAACGGTGTGTGTTCAATCCTCACCTTTTAATTTCGTGTGGCCATCTTGAGTTTCGGATCATCCTCATTTTAAGGATATTACTGTAACATTATATGTGAAAACGGATGGACGGTGTGGATTTCTCACAAAAGTCTGTGTGGGCCCTACCTAGCTTCCTGTCGCATAAACTTTCTGGGATAGACTGATGCAGAATCCACGTCCATCCGAGCAGCTCTTTTGAAACCCCTTCGTTGGACATTTGGTTATATATAGAAGAGAGAAAGATCAGGTATTTCTTCTGATCTCTCCATTTTCTAAACTCTTTTCAAATCACTCAAACCCTAGAAGATGCCTCGGCACCGCCATGAAGACGACGATTTGGAAGAGGAAGAATATGATCTCGATGATGAAGAAGACGTCGATGAAAGGCGCGGCGGTTCGAACAAGAAACGCCGTCGGTCGGATTTCATCGACGATTCGGCCTTGGAAGATTCGGAGGAGGAGGAAGATGAGGATGAGGACGAGGACGAGAATCCGCGCGGACGAAAGCAGCGGAAACCAGCAGGGTCGCATTTTTTCGACCTTGAGGCCGCAGTCGATAGCGAGGAGGATGAGGAAGATGAAGAAGGAGAAGACGGTACTCTCTCTCTTTTCCTTTTACCTTTTCCAGTGCAATTGTTGTATTGCCCTCTTTATTTGATTTTGTTTTACCGTGCATTTATCTGCTCGTGAATTGATTTTTCTAGGGTTTGTATGTCGATGAAATCAGTTTCATAGGTTTGAGGGTTTTCTTTAGGTCTTGCATTGCAATTGTTCGATTCATTGGTTATGGTAGTTGTTGGAACATTTTCGAAGCTCCGATGGGTTAGGGTACATTTTGGGCGTTTCCGATTCTTGAGGCTGCCGATTGGTGCCTTGGAAAATAAACTGTGGGACTGGCCAGATGCATTGGTTGGATTTCTCTGTGTGGACTGCTGAATCGTGGTTGAGATAAGAATGGAATCTTCTCATTCTTATCTCGCTTGTGGTGTTGGGTAGACGGAGCAGGAAAAAGCTAGGCTATGGGTTCCGTTTTCCATGCTGCCCCAAACAGTTGCAGCATATTTAGTACACTTGGGAAGTTGTGCTGATAATGGCTTGATTTTGCACTGAAAACATGGCCTTATACCTTGATCTGCTGTGCTTAGCAGGTGTGTTTTTCTGCAATTTGCGAGATGTGAGGAAAAAGATGTCGCACTCCTTTGAAACAATAGTGTTATTGTGATGTGATATTATGTTATTTTGGTGTTGAGGACACCATTCTTTCTCTCAAACAGGCTGTGTAATACATGAAACAGGGCAGTTTCTCATCTTAGCCAGCTCTTGTGGAGTCAAGCACAGTGTAGATAGTCCTTTTGTGTGGCATTAGAGTTCTTCCCTAGGGAAAATATAAGGTTAAATAGGTACAAAGGGATCATTGAAATGCAAAACCAGTGAGTAGGCATGGTGTAGCTTATTGATAGGCATTTTTGGCCATTGTGTGATTGGTTGCGAGCCAATCCCCAAACATCATTCCCATGACTTGGTTTTTTGGGGCCCTTACATATTTTATTTATTTAAAACTTCTGAGAGAGGACAGCAAATTTATTGAGAAACTCATCAAAGCGAGAAAAGAATACAACCCGACCAAAGCAGCCTAAACAAAAATAGGAGTCTTGGAGATTGCTTTTACATAAAAAGCCCAATCTGAGACCAAAAAACTTTAACTTTCCTAATGGTCTCCTCAACAACTACCCTTTTGTTCCAAAAACAGCATCAATTCCTAGCACCCTAGATAACCCATAGCATTGCCATGAAGATTTGTTTGCACCCAGCTTTTCCATCCTTGCCAACACCCCTCTATGCCACGCCCACATAAGATCATTCACCGACTTCGGCCTCACCCAATCAATATGAAGAAAGCACAAAAAGTGCTCCCAAAATTTTTGGGCAAACGAGTAGTGAATAACAAGGTGGTCAATTGACTTTGCATCTCCCACACACATACGACAAATGTTGGGAAGTACAAGAGATCTCTTAATATTGTCGACTGTGAGAACTTCTTCTGACCCACCAGCCTAACAAAAACTGTCACATGAGGTGGGGCTTCATAAAACCAGTGATGATAAGGATGTAACGAGGAAAATGCTCGAGGAGGTGGACTAATCTACTTGAAGAACGAGTTGACAAAAAATTGTCCGGAGCTATGCGCCCTTACATGGAAATGAGTGGACAATGGAGATAGATGACCTTGCCAAAGTGCTTTTCCCTCCTAGACAACCCCCCTTCTTTTCTGATATGCATCGAGACCTATTAAAAAAGGAAGAGAAAAAGCAACACAAGCATCAACTAAGGAATGGATAAACACCCACACCACACTGTTACCTCTCTTGCCATTTATCTAAAAGATATAACAAGTAAAAGAATGCCAAATGAGAAATATGTGGCATGAGTCACGCAACTTGCCCAAGACTCTAATGTTAGTTTTGGACCAGTTAAAACATGGAGGCAACTCTTTAAACATATGTATGAGATATGGCCATCTGGGCTGGTAAAATCGCTGACTCAACTGTGAATGGAGCGTAACCAAAAAATTTCATTGAGAAGGTAATGTTAACCTTCTGATTTTCCCTATCTCACTTTTAACCATTCATTTGGTAACCATTAATTGGATGGTTAGGATTGATTGATCAATGTAATTTTAGATATATGCATTGTCCACGATGGGACCCACAATATGGATGGCCTGGATAGCTGTATGTTAGTGCCAAATGGGGGAGGTTCAGTCACCACAATTTTTTAATGGATGCAAAACTAGCATGGGGAGTTCATTTGTTCTCCATAAAGTCGTTCTCCAATGTGGTGCTTCATTAGAGAAAGTCAAACCACCTATTTACCTATGCAAGATATGCTAGCACGGTCCCTTATTAATTACCTTAGTTTTTGCTCCAACCTCTTAAGAGTTTTATATTTGATCCCCAACTGTTGGTGCAAAATTTCTGCATCTCCTTTATTTTTATAAATAGGTATCATGATGCTTCCCATCTACTCATTGGATATTTTCTTTGTATGCAATCATTTTTTATTTTTTTTAAAAACCGAATAAATGTGTTCATAATTTCATTGAAAAGTTTGGTTACTAAACTAACTCGGGTTACCCCAATATCTTCTATTCTTCTGTAAATATCTCATCTGTCCATCCCCACATAATTTCATTTCTCCATCCTTGCTCAGGCGGCCTTCCTTTAAAATTCTACGATAACCCACAAACCTTCCAACACCCTAGGGTCCATGGCATCTTCTGGCTATTCCCATAACTAGAGGTGTACATGAGTCAAATCGAGATACAAGGGTATTTGTTTCATATCCATACTTTCCTTGCCACCAGCCGACACTTTGTTGAGTCATTTCATCAAACACTTGTTGAGCAACATCAATATGAAAATAACCAAGTCACCAAACTGGTTTGATCCGAGTCGAGTCGAGCTCGGGCAAGCTTGAACTCAGCTCGAAATGTTTTTCGAGCTAAAAAAATCAGCTCGAACTCAGTTTTGAACCAAGTCGAATTGAGCCTTTTTTGAGTCGAGTCGAGCAAGCTAACCGAGCTAACTTGGTTCATGTACAGCTCTACCCATAACCCACTTCTTTGTTCAATGACCTCTGAAAGTACTTCTCCATAATCTCATTTTCTTTCCAAGATCCTCTGATCCCAACCTTTGATGCGTGTCTCTACTTCTCCTCTCCAATTTTGCTAGCTCGTAGAGCTCTCTCTCCTTTGCAGCCTCTCTATGCTTAACTTGTTTTACTTGTCATTATACGCTTTATGCTAGATTTTATTGCTCTGCTCACTTCCTTTTTTATCATCTAGTATCTCTTAATCTGCAAATATCTCTAAGTAATTGGATATGCTCAATGTAGGATATTACATATAATGTTGTTCATGTGCCAAAATTCTTTTACTTGTGTATGTGCGGAGTTGTAGCTCACTCTGATCACATGCACATTCTTGCATGTTTTTGTGTGTTGTCTACTTTTATGCCACTGCCTGCCTATTCATGTATTTGTGTTTTTCTTAGCCTCTTCGTTTTGGTCCATGACCTATGAAATTGAACATGATAATGCAGATTTTATAAATGATGCTGGAGCGGAAATTCCAGACGATGATGATGGGGAAAGAATGCCTCGTCGTCCATTGCTACGGGACGATGAGCAAGAAGATGTTGATGACCTTGAGAGAAGAATTAAGTCTAGATATGCAGTATCGCGTAGCCATGCAGACTATGACGAAGAGACCACAGAGGTTGAACAACAAGCTCTTTTGCCATCAGTGAAAGATCCGAAGTTGTGGATGGTTAAATGCGCGGTATGATATTTTGTTGTGGTGTTCATGTATTTCTATTTTGTCCAAATTGCTCTGTCTGATTACACTTCCATACTTAGATTGGTCATGAGCGAGAGGCAGCCGTTTGCCTTATGCAAAAGTACATCGATAAGGGATCTGAGTTGCAGATAAGATCTGTTATTGCCCTGGATCACCTTAAAAACTATATTTACATCGAAGCAGACAAAGAAGCCCATGTGAGGGAGGTATACATTTGTTTTTGCATGTATTCTTTTATAAATGCTGCTCTGGTATGTCTGCTGCAAATTGTGATTTAGTTCATGTGGTTCAGGCTTGCAAAGGTTTGCGAAATATATTCTCCACGAGGGTGATGCTGGTTCCTATAAAAGAAATGACTGATGTCCTTTCAGTTGAAAGTAAAACCAGTGATCTCTCTAGGGATAAATGGGTCCGTATGAAGATCGGGACATATAAAGGAGACCTTGCAAAGGTATGGGTGCCTTCCATAATTCTCTTTCGTGAATCCTGATGCCACTTTATCTATTTGTCTTCTTATCATCCATCCTCCAATCATGTAGGTTGTGGATGTGGATAATGTACGGCAGAGAGTTACGGTTAAGCTTATTCCGAGGATTGATTTGCAAGCGCTAGCTAATAAGTTGGTAAATGTCCTTCATGTCTCCATTAAACTTGCTAATAAGTTGTGAATCTCCTTCGTTTGTTTCAATTAAAAAGAAAATGGAATCTGCTGAGTTCCTCATATTTCAGTCTATCTTGTTACCATTTCTCAGCATGTTTTGGTCAATCTTGTTGTCTCAGGACGGTAAGGATGTCGGGAAAAAGAAAGCATTTGTTCCTGCACCACGTTTTATCAACACGGATGAAGCAAGGTTATTTGGTTGCTTTGTATGCATTCATGTGACTAATTACTGTAGGAATTCCATGTTTCACAAGAATGGTGGCCTTATTTTGTTGTCTTGTGCTTGATGTTCACAGGGAGATGCATATCCGTGTTGAGAGAAGACGAGATACGGTCACCGGTGACTATTTTGAAACAATAGATGGGATGATGTTTAAGGACGGTTTTCTATATAAAACAGTATCAGTGAAATCCATTAGCACTCAAAATATACAACCGACTATTGATGAGCTTGAGAAATTCAGGAAACCTGGAGATGATGGAGAAGGTGACATGGCCAGTCTCTCTACCCTATTTTCAAATAGGAAGAAGGGACATTTCATGAAGGGTGATGCAGTTATCGTAGTCCGAGGAGATCTAAAAAATTTGATGGGATGGGTAGAGAAAGTAGAAGAGGACACCGTCCATATTAGACCTAAAACGACGGACCCGGAGTTGAAGGTAAAAATACTAATTGTTCCAATGGATATGCTAGAAAGCCATTACTATAATTTTTAATTTATGACTCCAATTAGTTGGGGATAAGGCTTAGGTGATGACCTTTAGAAAACCTTATGGCAGCTCCATTAATACAAATAAATCAATCTAATTTTATTTTTTTCTAATATCATTGTACTGCAGAGAACTCTCACTCTCAATGAGAACCAACTATGCAAGTACTTTGAACCTGGTGATCATGTGAAGGTTGTCTCTGGAGCTCAGGAAGGTGCAACGGGGATGGTCGTGAAGGTCGAGGGACATGTCCTCATCATTGTATCCGATACAACTAAGGAAGATGTAAGTGGTATTTTGATTGAATTTTGAACTAAAAATGGGCATGTTACTTGGTGATTCTTAGTATTCACTCCTGGTACACTGATCATTATGACGTGCATTGCTTTCAGATCCGTGTCTTTGCTGATAATGTTGTGGAAAGCTCCGAAGTAACTGCTGGTGTAACTAAACTTGGGGATTATGAGCTGCATGATCTGGTGCTGCTTGAGTAAGCTGTTGATGTTTCGTCACAAATCATAGTTTTTCTTTTTGGTGCAAAGTGGATTAGATTTATTTTTTTCCTCACGTCATTCTGTTTCTGATGCAATTAACCTGATGTGGTGCAGTAATATGAGTTTTGGTGTAATTATACGTGTGGAAAGTGAAGCATTTCAGGTAAGAGAGGAGACAACCCGGTGATAGTGACCCTGTTGAGTTTCTTTCTTTTTTCCTGAACATTTTGCTTCTGTGCCATTTCCTCTCTCAGGTGCTCAAGGGAGTCCCAGAGAGGCCTGAGGTTGCACTTGTGAAGTTGAGAGAGATAAAAAACAAGATTGAGAGAAGGTCTAATGCCCAAGATCGGTATATGAACACAATTTCGATGAAAGATGTTGTGAGGATTCTTGAGGGCCCCTGTAAAGTATGAACCTTCATTCTTGCCTCAGTTTTATTTTGAATTTTGATAATTTTACTTGACATAACAGTCTTATTGGTATTATCAGGGGAAACAAGGTCCTGTTGAACACATATATAGAGGAATTTTGTTCATATATGATCGCCATCACCTGGAGCATGCGGGTTATATTTGTGTTAAAGCTCAGTCCTGTGCAGCCATAGGTGGATCACGGGGGAACAACAATAGAAATGTATTCTTTTGAAGTTCTTAATCATTGTGGAATTCTATATCCCTCTTGTATTTTGATACTTATGGAAGTGTGCTTATGCCTTATTCATATATTACTACTGCAGGGATCAGATCCCTTTGCCTCAAGACTTGATAGTTTGAGAGCTTCACCTCAACATATCCTTCAATCCCCAAGGAGACTGCCCCCAAGAGGAGGACCGCCAATGGATTGTATGCTGCTTTTATTTTGATTGTTCTCGATCCTATTTATGTACTCATCATCATGATTCTTTAGCATATCGTGTTCTGCTACTGCTGGTTCGTTATCTTTGTTTGTGATTTATTAGAGACATTTCTCTGATTGCAACATTTCTTATAAACTTTGACGCAGCTGGAGGAAGACATGGGAGAGGAAGAGGACATGATTCTTTGATCGGCAGTACTATAAAAGTTCGCTTGGGTCCCTTTAAAGGATATCGTGGGCGTGTTGTAGATGTTCATGGTCCATCTGTTCGTGTTGAACTGGAGTCCCAGATGAAGGTTGTTTCAGGTAAGTTCCATTTTTGTTTCAGATTTTTTTCCCTTTTGGATCTCTTGTGCTGTCTATGTAATAATGTGCTGGTAAATGTGCAGTGAGTCGCAATCAAATTTCTGATGCTGTGGCTGTTGCAACTCCATTCCGGTAGTGCATTGTGCCAATTCACTGTTGTCACTAGCAGGATTGGAATTTAAATTTTTTGACACTTTTTCCCCCTTTAATTTCAGTGAAACGACTCGCTATGGTCTGGGAAGTGAGACACCCATGCATCCGTCAAGGACTCCACTTCATCCGTATATGACTCCAATGAGAGATCCTGGAGGTATTTACATCTGATATCGATTGATTGTATGTTGGAACAGTAGAAACAATCTAAGCATTCTGCTTTTGAAGTTTCTGACAATCTCTGGTGGAGATTTCCAGAGCTTCAGTTTAGGACTTAGGTTAACACAGTGTTTTAAATAGTGTATAGCGTAACGTTCGGCCCTCTATTGCGTGTAGCGTAAGCTACACGATACTTTTCTTTTTTAATTAAAATAAAAAAAAGGATAAAAGAAAAACATGCCTATAATCGGGGGCCAATTTCATGCAAAATAGGTCTATAGGTGGGCCATTTCCATGTAAAACACTAAACAGTGGCTGTATGCAACCAATGCTTGTCAAACAAGCTTATTCTACAAAACCGGCATCCCCAAGAGGGAGAAATATGAAAAAAAAAAAAAAGAAGCAACCAAATGCAAGAAAATGAAAATAAAAATAAAAATAAAAATGGCAACCAAATAGGGACAAAATGAAAAAAAGAAGAAGTTAAAATGTAAGATATATCAATGAATTTTTCAATAAAATTAAAATAAATATAAATAAATGAGATTAATAGTAATAAATAGACATTTCATCTCTTCCAAATCAAGCAAAATCGCAAATTGGAAGGCCTACAACCGCACGGACCTTAGATTGAGGAAATACTTATTTCTCCTTTGTTGTTGGTCCAATGCCTCTGAAAGTCCAAATCATGTGTAGATTGAGAGTATCGAAAATCCCTTTTTTGGGGCTAGAAGCAATGATGCTGGAGTCAGGTAAGGTTTTTAAAACCCTTTTTGACATAGGTTCAAGTTATAAACTTTTTTCTTATTGTGTAAGTCTAATTAATGCAGGACAATTAACCACTTGATCTAAAAGCTCAAACTGTGAGAGCATGGTGAATTAATCCTTTTATCTCATAACCCAGGCCCCAAATCCATGGGTTAGGTCCTTGGCCGAACCCTCCTCGTGGGCCCCAAATCCATGGGTTCTACCCTCTCGTGGGCCACCCGCCTCCACGGGCCCTAAATCCATGGGTTATGCGGGCTACCCACCCGAGTGTGCCCTCGCACGCCACAGGCCACCCCACTTGAGCTCGGTGTGAAAATGCCCCTGCATTAATTACCCTCGGTGAGGAGTCTCGAACACGAGACCTCCCACTCTGATACCAATTTGATGCAAGACAATTAACCATTTGCTCTAAAAGCTCGAACTGTTAAAACATAACGAATTAATCCCTTTATCTCATAGCCCAGGCCCTAAATCCATGGGTTAGGTCCTCGGCCGAACCCCCATTGTGGGACCCAAATCCACGGGCTCTGCCTCACACGAGCCACCTGCCTCCACGGGCCCCAAATCCATGGGTTATGCGGGCCACCCACCCCGAGTGTGCCCCTGCATCTCACAAGCCACCTTACTCGAGCCCGGTGTGAAAATGCCTCCGCATTACTAATACTAGTTATAAAACCTAATGTCTCTCCATCCGTATAGTTTCAAGCCCAAAATCAAATGGTTAGGATTGTCCGATGGGTGTAACTATACGGATGGAGAGTAAACACGATAGGGACCATAATTTGGATGGTCCAAATTGACGTAAAGTACCACCATGTGTAATGTATAAGAGTCATTAGTCACCACCATTTCCAAAAGAACTGCATGCCTAACACTGTAAATAACTTTAAAAAAAGAGTTGCTGGTAGTGTACGCTACCAGTGATACACGCTATGTATGCCGTAGTATACGCTACATGTGGCGTAGTGTATGCTACATGTGCTGTAGCTTACACTACATGGGAGGCATGCTACCAGTGTATGCTACGTAGCATTTCAGCTATGCTACGTAGTGTACGCCACCAAAAACACTGGGTTAACATTTGGAATGCTCTGTGGGTTTATATTTATTTCCTCGTCAGATGCTTATTTTCTTTCTAGATTGTCTTGAAGAGCTTCAGCTAATGCAATATACTATCAAATTATTAATCAAGTGTTGCAAATTAAAAAAGAAGTGGTCTTCCTTGTTGGAAAAATTATTCACGTTTCAATCTGTTGTCAATATATCACTAGAGAGTTAATTCCTTCTGTATTCTTTTTAATTCTCTTCAGCAACGCCTATTCATGATGGCATGAGAACACCAATGCGCGATCGAGCTTGGAATCCTTATGCACCAATGAGTCCAGCAAGGTGTGTCAGTCATTACTTGGTCTGATTCTTTATTTATGTGCCTATATTGGTGGAAGGTTCTTTCAGAAGTAGACAATAAAGGGCCGTTTGGGTTCGACCAAAGTTGTGCTGGAACACAATGTTCCATGCGCAAGCATCACATGTGAGATAATCTCAGTCCAAGTGCCCCACAGATGCACATGTGCCACCATCAATCTGTGGGGCACTTGGACTGAGATGATCTCACATGTGATGCTTGCGCATGGAACATTGTGTTCCAGCACAACTTTGGTCGAACCCAAACGGCCCTTTATTGCCACCATCAATCTTCAAGTGCCAATATGTGGCACGTGTCAATGTGCTCATGCACTAAATGCCACATGTGCCACCTTCGACATTAAGTCCTCACATGTGTCATAGTGCATTCTCCATTTTCCTGGGTGTTTGACAAACAAGGAACAAATAACCGGTCCTGACAACATGACCTGGATAGCTTATGCTGACAGAACACCTAGAAGGCCTAACCCAACACAACTTTCCTGGAATCCAAATGGCCCCTGGAAACTTGTTTATGTGGAATGCTTCTGTAATTGTCAGCTGCTACACCATACAATGGCCACCCACCCATCTGCACTATTGTACATTTTGAATGCCTTCTTGACTAAAAGAGTATTCATGATACATTGTATTTGCTGGATTGGACTTCAGAGCACATTCAGGTGCTGAGACGATGTCTAACTCAAAACATTGTATTCAGACTTCTTGATCATGTGATCAGTATCAAATAAATTCTACTGAACGTCTAGACAGTAGTTGGTCTTTTGCTGGAATTGGACTTAACAATACTGTGAATTGCTAGATAATGCTGCCTATAACTTGAAAAAGGACTTAAACCGCCAACTTTAGGCACATGTGTAAACACTCTTTCTAAAACTTTTTTATGCCATCATGCTTATCATATGCATTATTCTGCCTTCTTTTATTAACTGTTGGTTGGCATACATTCTGATTTCTGAATACCATTAGACTCGCTCCTTAAAGAGTAGTAACTGGGTCTGAGTGATGACTATAGTCTTCACCCGCTGCCCTATCCCTTGATGGACAATTGGACATCCCACTGTGCCATGAGGCCTATAATGGTGTAATTTGATAGCCTGTTCTCCCAGACAGGAGTGCACGCTGGACTGTGTTGCTCTCTGCATGTTTATCTTCATTCATCATACAAAAATCATTATCTTGCATTACCTTGCATATTGCATCTTCATTCAATATCATCATCATCATTATTAATGATATAATTTGGTTGAAACTCCAGGATGGCTTCTTTTTCTTTCTACTCTTAGTTATCCTTCCATTTCTATCCTTCCCAAGAAAAATATTTCTCACATGAATTCTAAACCCTATCGTCACATTTGGACATCCACTACTCACACCTAATGATGCGGACACCAGACTATTCAAAGTATATCAACACAGGAGGCATGTGTTACCTGTGTCAATGTGGTTAGATGACGGGTACAGGTCGGGTCTCTATAGGTTGAAGACCTTACACATGTGTTCGTGACATGTGTAAGTTGCTTGAAGGAGATATTTAGACCGTTGGATTGTGACGATGGTGTGATCGGACCGTTGAATCATTGTTGCTCACTTTCATTGCATTATCATTAGGGCCTATTGGGCATCTTGAATTTGAGTTTATCTTATGAATATTTTATTTATTTGAGTTTTCAGACTGCAAACAAATTTTTTTTATGCAAATTTTTTTTTTTCAAACTTTTTTTAATAGGGGTATTTTGGTCATTTAGTGTAATTATGAATTTACAAGGGTATTTTGTCATAAACTTAAGAATGCTATATTATGTTTATGAAAAGAAAGAGAGCTTTTGCTTCTTCAAGATCAGATGATCCCGTCTTCGACTTTCAGTGATTGGAAGAAGGCCTGAGGCTCAGGGAAGTGATTTCTCATCTTCTTCTTCTCTCTCATTCTTTCTTTTCTCTAGATACTCTTTTCTTCATTTTCTTTTGAATTCTCTAGATCTAAAAGCCGATTCATTTTCTTTTCCATCTAAATCTTTAGATCTTAGAAGATTTTCATCCCTACATTTATATATTTTGGCCTTCTTCAAATCCCATCACCCAAGGCCTTAGATTTGAAGAACCATTAATTTTTTTTCTTCTGAATTTTTCAGAATTCTCAATCCAGAAAATTCCTATTTCCTGGATTAGAAAATCCACTTGGATTGTTAGATGAACATATTGCAAGACAAAAGTCTTATCTTTTGCCGGATCCAACTAAATTCAAATTTTAAGGCTCAATACAACATGTTTGTGATGGATGGCCATGATCATTGTTGTATTCTCTTTATTTCCTTCTTGCGTTTATGATGTATGAAGCTGTTTATTTATTTATTTTTGTTGTTAAAGATTGCATAAATTTGCCCCTTTCAAATACCACATTCATTTAGGGTTGGATTAGGCCGTCTTACACCTAATGTGCCTTAAATGCTCTTTGAATCTTGTGACCGTGATTCTTAATATGCATATGAATTCTAACCCCTGTTGGCACAATTAGACATCATCTAGTTTTTTTTTTTTTTTTTGAAAGGTCACAAAATATATAAAGATTTCCAGAGAAAGTACGAAGAGAGAGCTGCCCCACCGAGATAATGGGGCAGCTACACTCCTAAAAAGATCAGATTACATCCCTTCAGATAATCTACACTAGCCGCCCATTCAGAAGCTGTAGAAGCCAATGAGTTGGCAGTCCCATTGAAACATCTACCATTTATTTCCTCCCACAGTCCACCAGACAGCTAGAAGGGACATTCTCCAAATCTCGGTCCTCCTTTTGCCCAATCTTGGTCCATGCAAAGCCTTTAGGAGACTTCCTGTCGAGTTTGGGAAGGGCTAGGAGATTTCAAAATGCAATAGAAATTCTGACCATATTTGACCAATGAAAGGGCAGTGAATGAAAAGATGATCCACCGTTTCCTCATTGGCCATGCAGCACAAGCATACGTTAGTGATAATCATTCCTCTTCTTCTCAAGTTGTCTATTGTGAGGACTTTTTTCTTACCCACCAGCCAGCCGAAACCCACTATCTTTGGAGGGACTTTATACTTCCAAACATGATTAGTCAGAATCTCTTCTCCCACTTGAATGACACTGTCGATTCTCCTATAGAAAGATTTTACCGAGAATTCTCTTGAATTGTGAATCTTCCACATTATTTTATCTGCACTACCCAGGTTCGGCTTTACAGCTTGGATACGATTCAGCAGGGCCACGTAATCATCAGGATATTCCTCCTACACTCTGCATTCCACACCACTTCTCCCCCAAGAAAAGAGTAACTTCCAGCTACCGTGGTTCCTTGATTTGAGGCTATTCGAAACATACTCAGAAATTCATCTTTCAACGTACCATCTCCTGCCTAGATGTCCTGCCAGAATCTTGTTCTATCTCCTCTCCCTATAGCAATTCCAATCCTTTTAAGGGCCTCTTCCTTAATGGATAGCACCCCTTTCCAAACAGCTGAAACTCTGTAGTTGGATGATTGTTTGGTCCACCAACCTCCCTCTAAACGCCCATACTTGCTCTTAAGTACCATATTCCAGAGAGTTCCATCCTCCGTTCCTAATCTCCAAATCCACTTTCCTAAAAGGGCCCAATTCATACTATTTAGATCTTTTATACCAGCCCCTCCATCTTGAACATGCTTACACATCTCCTTCCACTTAACTAGATGAAATTTCTTCTTTTCTTCCTTGCCATACCAAAGGAAATCTCTTCTTAGCTTTTCCAACTTTGCCAATATCAAGGCCGGGCATTTAAACAGAGACATGAAGTATAGGGAGAGGTTCGAGAGCGCTCATCTAGTTTCTGAGACTAATGCGCCTTAAATGCTCTTTAAATCTTGTGACTCCTTTGGAGCTGCATTCTCAAATGCTCATATTTTGTACCTATCACCTGCTATGTTCATGTGGCAGCATTTTTGCAGTTTTGGTCTTGCTCTCTGCTTAGTGCTTGCTTTTGCACTTTGCAAGAAGATAATAACTATACGTACCATAGACAAATGACAACTGAATACTTATTTTTCCTGAAAGGTCACAAGTCACAACAATAACAACTGAATACAACTTATTACTTCTATTAGAGTTTTAAAATTTCATCATAATCATCTACGCCTTATACCAACTGGTTGGGCTTGGCTACATGAATCCTTTTCCACCATTCCACTCTTTTAAGGGCCATAACTTTAGTTGTATGTATAATATAGTTATATTTGGATGTTAGCAACAACCCAAAAGCTTATAAATGGCACATGGGCTGACCTATCATTGATTTGAACTGTTCATTCATTCATACAACTAGGACCAAGCCATGGTGTAAAAATATGCCAATCGGATGATCATAAGCATCTTATCAATAGCATGAAAAATGGACAGCCGAGATTGCGTGGAGAAACATAGTAGCTCCAATTATCATCTCGAACCATCTACTAATAGATCCCACTTTGCATTGCTTATGATTCCAAAGTAGCACTTTGGTTGATGATTCTAACCATGTGATCTATGGCTCGTGAGCAACGGTAGGTTATAGCAAATTGACCCCATTCAAAGGGTTAGAATTATCTGTTTAGTGTGATTTTTGCACCATGGTTTGTTCTCATTGGTACTACTGAATGGACTGTCCCAATCAAATGGCTGGGCGTCCCATGCGTCATACAAAAGGATATGGGGCGTTGGGGGTGTCAGCAAAACCCTTTACATATTTATTAATGTTTATATAGTTTATTATCATAAATCCATAATGTAAAATGTGCAGCTTGTTCGCTTAAAAAACATGACAAGTTTACATACAAAACAAGGTTCTAATAAACCCTTGGCTCCATTAAAGCCAATTTCTCTCAAAAAAGAACTAAAAGCAATTCCCTTATTTTATTGATTTGCATGAAAGCATAGGTCTTCAAGCCAAAATCAATGTAATGTGTGCAGCTTGTTTGCAAAAACAAGGTTCTTTTTACCCTTAAGCTCCGTTAAGGCCTTGAAATCTACCCAAAAATCTATCTCAAAAATAGGACTAAAAGCAACTCCCTTATTTTATTAATTTTTTTGGACTGCAATGTAATGCAACTCCCTTATTTAAGCAAAATTTCATCTTTATCTCCATTTGCTTTATCAAACACGTGGTGTTTTTTTGTATTTTAAAAATCTTAATAATGAAAGCTAACAGTACTAGATTCAGGTTAGGGCATGTTCATTTGGCTTGTTTGGAAATACCCATGTCCCTCATGGGTGGTGGTCTTTGTTTGGCTTGTGTGGGGAAAAAACGTCATCACTCTTGATAATTTGAGGAAGAGGATGATGTTCCTCCCAATGGAAGCATCCCGTATCTTGAGATGGGGAAATGGTGGACAATTTATGGACAATTTATTCATCCATTGCGAGTTGGCTAATAAAATTTGGCTTATTTCTTTGGGCTGCTGGTTACTTCTTGGGTCATGCTCAAAAAAGTTGGGGATCTTCTCTCCATGTGGCACTTTGTTTGGTTGTTGGGTATATTTGCTTTGTGATTACTAGCATCGCAGCTAGTAGGTTGTTGGATATCTGTCCACAGCTATTTTTATTTTTCCATTGCATCTTTTGAGAAATTTAATCTCAAGAAAAAATTCTTGAGAAATTTAATTGCAGGCTGGTATGTATGCGAATCAAGATTCTCCCTTTTCAATTTGGCTGCATCAAGAGGGATCCTTATCCCATCTTGGCATCTTGGTATCTTATTTAGGTACTCTAATCTTATTTTATGGCGCTGCATTAGGTACTAAGGGGACATGATATCCCATAATTATTGCTACCCAATGGCTGCTGTATACACGTATGACTGCATGGTGGATTCTGGATTGCCTGTTCAATGTACTATACTCTCTTATTGAGGGTTACCTTATGTTTGCCTCTCAATTTAACAAGAATGTCTGTTGTACTTGTCTTTACTAAATGTCAAGAGCAATGTGAGCGAAATCACCTTGTGATGTGATCATTGTTCTGTCACTGCAAATTGATTACATGTTAGCATCTGCTATATGGCTTTTGCTATGTTACTTTTTCAAACTAAGAAGGTATTTTATCTTGGTGGTTTCACCATGGTTCTTAGTGTTTCACTTGAATTTCAAATGATCTATTTAAACATATGGTAGTTTACTGAACTATTATGCAATCTGGATGCCTCTGCAAAAGCTTACAAAAGATTTTAATTGAAATTTTAGTGCACAATGGCAGGCTGATGATTGGCCCTTGCAATTTTTGGCATTTTTGTATCAGGGATAACTGGGAAGATGGAAACCCTGCTTCTTGGGGAACCAGTCCTCAGTACCAGGTCAAACATCGTCTGAAATTTGCATGAATTCCACGTGTATGCACGCTTATGCGTGCATAAATTTTCTGTTTATATATTCGAAGTTGTTTTCACATTTAAATTTAATATACCATCATTTTACTTCAGCCAGGAACTCCTCCCGCAAGACCATATGAAGCCCCTACTCCTGGTTCTGGCTGGGCTAACACTCCAGGTGGTAACTATAGTGAAGCTGGAACACCAAGGGAAAGCAGCCCCACTTATGGTAGTTATTCCAAGATATTTCTACTGTTATGACATTCATGTCATTCTTAGTGATAGCTTTGCAAGTCAATTAACTCTATTTTCTTATCTCAGCAAATGCACCGAGCCCTTACCTGCCGTCAACTCCCGGTCAGCCAATGACACCAAGTTCGGCATCATATCTACCCGGTACTCCTGGTGGGCAGCCAATGACGCCAGGAAACGTTGGCCTGGATGTCATGTCGCCTGTAATAGGTTGGATTCCATGCCTTGGATTTTGATCTACTTATCTTTTTTTATCTTTTTGGAGTGTTGTTTTTCCAATCTATCCATCTTGGCGCACTTATATAGACTTCAGTCCTTAACTGATCTTCTATGAACATATGAATTCCCAGTGACTGCATTTTGGGTTATCACTTAAATTTTCTACTGTCAAGTGACAATACAAGCATTAGATTTATGCTAAACTATCTCCTATAGTGAAAAATATGTAGGAACCAATCAGAGTGAGATTCTCTGTTTCATTTGGTCCTAATGTTTGGTGTTTGTGGCCCAAGGATCCTGGTTGAATCTTCACAAGGGGATCATCAAATTTTTCTTGAGGCAGATTATGGCGACAGTGGTTGCAGGATGATCTCTGTTGGGAGTTAGATAAACCCTTAGAAAGTCACAGCCTCACAGGTCGTTTTCTTCTTTCAAGTAATATTTCAGTGGTCCATTGAATGGTGCCTGAGGGTACCTGGTAGATGTTCGCTTCATGGTCAACGTGATTGACAGCCATCTGTATAAGCATTCTAGAAATGTGTCAAATTAAATGGTGGAACATTTATGGACGTGTTGCTAAATTTTGAGTGGCTCCAAGTGGTACGATGTTGTTGGTGTGTCATGATTCTCTGTTTTCTCTAACAGCTTTTTGTCATGGTTTGCTCCTATTTGTTGTGCCACTATGTTATGCCTGACTTCCAATAAGCTATAATTGGCTTTCAGTGCCTCATGTTATTGTGAATAGAGGCCAGGGTTTTCAGCTTCTTTGATGTTAGTCCCTTTCATATGATGGAGGTGCTCCAGTTCCTTTTGCAAGTCATGGATATAGTCTAAATCAGAGGGGTCATAGTCTTCTTCCTCATGTAGTGGTAGTCTTCATAATCTTGCATCTGCCGCTCAGCAGAATGAAACAATTAGCAGGTCATTTTCCGTCTCCAGATTTCTAAACAAGAACTATCTTTGGTTATAAAAATTAATTCAAATCTGCCTAGGTGGTGGCTTCATATGGATCACTCTTACTGATTTTCGGCATTGCAATTGGAATTCCATAGGTTCTAAGTGAATCCCTAAACACCCACAACCGTAATAATTGGCAATTAGATGGAAATTGATTGCTTGGATTATTAGAGACTTGGATACAAGGCGTTATGGTACACAAAGACAGTCACACCTTTTGAAAAAAGGAAGGTGAGGAAAGTCTAGAGTCTTAAACATGTAAATGAAGTTAACGTATTAATGCTTGCATTTTTGACTTCAAGGTTGTATATAATTATCGGATGACCTTCTTTCGAAGGAGTTGCTAACCAGGGCATCTGTATCACCTTTTCAACTTCCTCTCTATCCAATCTGTCACCTGAATGGATGCAGTAACAAGAGCAAGAGTATCCATGATCAGTGTTGTCATGTGCGACCGCATATGCCCATATGCGATTGCATATGCGTGTGCATATCCATATGCGATCATGGCACATATGCACATATCCATATGCAAATCGTATATGCGATCATGGCATATATGCGATCACATGTGGCATATGCGAAAAACATGCGATCGCATACAACATATGCGATCGCATATTGGCCATGGCACATTAATTTTTTATTTTATTTTATTTTTGCAAAAAAAACAACATTTTGCCTATAAAAAGGCTTCCAAATCTCCTCCATTTGCAATACTCTCACTCCAAAACTCTCTTACTCTCTTCTTCTCTTACATTTCTTAATCACAAGTGGTCTTAATCTCTCCCTCTTGTATTTCCTACTTCCAAGTGATCTTAATCTCTCTCTCTCTCTCTCTCTCTCTCTCTCTCTCTCCTACATTGCCTCTCTCTTGGAAGTTGGAAGATCAAGATTCAAGCACTTTTAAGTTTCAAGGAAGATAGCTTGTTGATTTTCTACAATAATAAATAAATATCTTGTTGATTTTGTTGTTACTTCTTGTTAACTATATTGTTGAATGTCGATTACTTGATGTTTAATTGATTTTTCTCTCTCAAATGTATTTTAAATATGTAAAATTAGTTATCTATTAACTTAATAAAGTTCCCCTTAGTTTCTTATATTTTTTACATTTTCTTTTGAAAATTTTCCATATATATATATATCCTTAATATGGACAATGTTGTTGAATCGCATATTTGATCATGTGCAATCGCACAACACACACACACACAAAAATTGTCGTATGAACCCATGCATTTGTTCCTGACTCATGGGAACCCCTTTTTATTTTTATTTATGGAAGCAAGAATACATGTGAATAGGTGTTCCTTATAGTTCAAAGTTATTGGGAAAATGCATGTGGATTTTGTAAGGGGTTCTTGGGGATTATCGTCCCTCTTGTTTAGGGGGTTATTTGTATTCTTCATAGCTGTCTTATGTTTTTGAATAAAATTTCAGAGCCCTTCAAAGAAAATGGAAAAGAAAATCAACGCATAATAGACCATTTTGGGGAAAATTGGGAAAAAGGGGTCAACCATCACTTTTTATTTATTTATTTTAAATTCCCATGCTTTTGTTGTATTCAGTGAAATGGGTCATAATCCACAAATCAAGCAATCCACAAAATCATGCTTGATTTGTGTTCTATTAGAGCATAATTGGTTGACTTTCATCAAGTTATGCCGATGGACATCATTCTTATCAAAGAATATTCTAACACACCATTAAATAGATGTTAAATACATGAGCGATACATGTGTTTTACATTTTCCTATTGTCTGATATTATATATGGAAAGAAAGAGGTTGATTTGGGCTCCTATCTCCCTCTACAGGTCCAACATGTGTGTTTTGTTGCTTTTGGGCTCTCACCCCATACTCATACTGTTATTGAAAACCTCGAGGAGCTGTGATCTTGTGACATACAAGAGGGAAGGGGGTGTGACTTCCGTTTCCTATAAATTACACAGATTCTGATATGAGCATCCCATTTGTAGGATGCTATTCATACTTCAGTTTATGATTTTTACTCAAACCTCACAATTGGTTATGAATACGGTTTTGAGTCTGGGTGTTAGACTTGTACAACCCTAAATCATAGAATCTGGGGACACCATTTTATATTCAATTGTTTTTATTACTAAATGTATACCTTTTTGGATGTGTTTTGATCATTTTAATTATTTGATACAAAACATTCATGTATGGCTCTACCCATATCTGGGCATAAATCCTGTAGACATCTATTGAGCTTTTTATCCCACATACTGCGTTAGGGAAACCATTCCGTTGTGATGTTGAAGAAAATGCGAAGAAGCTGTGCAGTGTTATTAGGTCTTACATGTGATAACGGTGATTATGCATGTATGGCAGGTGGGGAAGGCGAAGGGAATTGGTTCTTGCCTGACATTCTGGTCAATGTCAGAAGGTCTGGAGAGGATTCTCGTGTTGGGGTGGTGAGAGAAGTGCTCACGGTATGGTTGCTTATATGTATATACATACATTTGTATGTATATAATGAATATCAGGGAATACTGTAGTTGTTGTGGAATGTCCGGTTTCTTTTTTCTACTTATGGGTTGGTTGGCATTGATGACTTGTTTGCAGGATGGGTCATGTAAGGTAGCTCTGGGATCAACAGGCAATGGAGAGACAGTGACGGCGCTTCCAACAGAAATGGAGATGGTGGTTCCAAAGAAGTCGGACAAGATCAAGATAATGAGTGGTGCTCAACGCGGTGCTACAGGAAAGCTAATCGGTATAGATGGGACAGATGGAATCGTTAAAGTGGACGTCACCCTTGATGTGAAGATATTGGATATGGTCATTCTGGCAAAACTTGCACATTAACAATAAAAATTAATAATAATAATAATGTATATTTTTGTTCTACTTGGTTATGGAAAGATGAGCTTGTAAGCAATCATAGGCATTTCTCATTAGATATGGTCAGGCTTCCAATTGAGAGGAGCCCCTACTGGGAATGGTTTGTGGTATGTTGTTGTCAATTTATAGAGCCGGCATGGTTGTGGCGCAGTTGGCACCCTTGGTACGATAGCCTCCAGGGGGAATTAAAACGGAGAGAGGTTATAATGGTATGGGAGGCTTGAATTCCTTTCCAGGTTGTTGGTATGGGATTTTTGAAGGGGCATCCCATGTTTCATTTAGTGGAGACCACACGATTGCCTCTTCTCCTCTCCCTCTTCTGAGTTCTTTTTATTTTTACTCTCTTTCTGTGTCTCTCTCTCTTTAAAATGCAAAGGGGGAGTTGGCGGGATTCTTCATGAAAGAAGATCAGGGCCTTTTAAATGGGTTTGTTTGGTTCCATTTCCATCGCTATCTTTGGCTGCCATTTTCGGAGAGGGTTTTGCAGAATCGATATGGGGTTCTAACCACTTCTGAAAGAAGCTAACCCTGCTTGAGGAAAGAGGACGTGTTTTTTAATAAGTATATGCGTTTTTTCTTCTTTTTTTTTTTTTCAGAATTTGCCACTATGAACCTCACCTTTTATCCACAGGCTTCTTTAAACAATGCAAAGTTTACTTTCCAAGACTAAACTCTTATTGTACGGATTGAATATTTGTTTTTTAGATGAAAATACCCTTGCTTTATGGGTCATATTCCTTTTACTCACTTGTAGCTAATATTTGTAGACGAAAATACCCTTGCTTTATGGGTTATATTTCTTTCACTCACTTGTACTCAAAAACTTACCATCGCACCTTCTTTTCATTGTCTTTCTTCCTAAAATGTCCATTGAATCTCCTAATATTACCATTTTACAACTGTAATCTTGTGTGGGTTTGTTCATTCCTTCGAACTAGTTGCATTGATAAACTTGAAATCTTTCGAATTTTCTCCATAATATTTTTTTGCAATCTTTCAAAGAGTTTTATATCTTTCACTGGTAGGGCGGTTGTGAGAGGTATGGATGTTTAAAAAAGGTGATGGGTTAAAGGTCAAGTTTATAGTGAAAAAATTTTCAAAAATAAATGCAAATTTATTTATTTTTTTTGGAGTAGATGAAAATTCATTGGCTACATGTACAAATTTAATCAGTGCTTGTTGGAAATTGATGAAGAACTCATGAAAATTGACCCAGAACTTACTGAAATACATTGAGAAGTTGATGAAAATTGATCGAGTAGTTTGAAATGAGTACTTGATCAATTTTACGAAGTACTCGGTCAATTTGATGAAGTACTCGAGCAATTTCATGAAGTACTTCCCAATTTTTTTTTTTAAAAACCCAAACCCATCTCCCTTTCTTCCTACCAAATAAATAAATAAATAAATAAATAAAATCCAAACCCATCTCCATTTCCCCCCTCATCTTTTACTCTTCTTCCTTCCAAAATAAAAACCCAAACCCATCTCCCTTTCATCGTACCAAAATAAAAAACCCAAACCCTTCTCCCTTTCTTCTTACCAAAATAAAAAACCCAAACTCATCTCTCTTTCTTCCTCCTAAAATTAAAAAACCCAAACATAAAAACCAGTTAAGAAGATGGGGACCTTCCTTGCTCTTGTTTCCTCTGAGTATTGCTTCCATTAATAGTGGTGCTTATGGTCAAGAAGCGTGATTCTGTGGAAGAGGTGGACCAACACTATGATCATCACTCCAAGCGGAAGGAGGACAAAGATGCATCGGCCTCAACGACCGCTCCTACCAAGGGTAAGAAAATCCCCACCTGAAATCGCATAGGCCAATCTACATCTCGAGCATGAGCATCGATGACCTGTGACCCAGTAGTCGAGCAACTCCAACACGACGTAGATTTTGGGAGGTTTGCCAACCGCTAGATATGCTTTGACCAATACGTGAGTAAGGAGTTGTTCGTCGATAGCCCGTAGCTTAGGTGACTTACCACAATTGGGTGGAATCCTATCTTCACACTCTACAACAATGCTGACTTTAAAACAGTACAACTTTTCTACGCGGCCATTTGAAATCCATGTCAAAAGTTAAAATACCGTTAGACACTTTGACGTGGATGTCATTGCCAAGATTTTCAGGGTGCCACATGGGATAGTGGTTGTTTCAGAGAAGGACGCGAAGATGTCGAGGTTCAGAGACTTGAGGAGTGTACATGTTTGTGGCGAACGGAAGAATTGAGTACATGATGATAATTATTTAAAGGTGACCGCGATGCTTCCGGTGTACAGGTTCCTTCATATTTTCTTCACGTACAATTTGTACCCTAGGGTGAGAAATCATACACAACTGACACAGTATATGTTGGAGGTTCTGTATTTACTAGGCAAGGGCGAGAACATTTGTTTCCTATCTATTGTAATGCGTCATATCCTGTCCACCATCACCATCGCCCCCAATACCACTAAGGCCTTATCGTTGGAATGGTTGGTCTGTAAGATGGCTCGACAGTGCAGGTTTTGTATCAGCCCCGGTGTGAAGATTGAGCTGCAAAAACCATTGACTCCAACACTATTAAAAGGATGAAATTGATCGAGCAAAAAGAAGTCCAAGAAGGAGAAAAGGAAGAGGAAGGAGAAGAAGATGAGGAGGAAAGTAATATTCATGACATCGATGAAGAATTCGTCGCACCCCCTGCTCATATAGGAGTACTTCGGTCTAGTGCAAGAGGAGTTGACCGAGGTTTTGTCTGAAGTAACTAAAATTAAGGCCAATCTGGCCAAAATGAAAGAGAAGCAGGAGCAATGGAACCAGAAGATTTACCGCATATTGAAGTCGGTGATATGTTGTGTTTAAAATGAGGAAGCGGTACCTCCTCCAACTGGTTCTCAGGACCATTGGGTCCTGGTCAAGTCATGTTTGTGGTTACTTGTTTTGGGTTTGCTGGGGTGTAAGAAGTGGATCTTTTTAACTTAGTAGTTTAATGGTTAGTAGTTGTATTGTTTTTATTTTCTACTTGAGTAGATATGTATGAAAACAATGTACAAACAAATCTCAAACTATAAATGAATTTGTTTTCACTTTGATTCGCCATGTACAGTAGTGTACGACCAGTAGAACACCGTGTAAAAACACATTACCCCTTCATTGTGCAGCTCAGATACTCTTTCCGGGTAGCAACTTAATTTGTACCACATTCAATATTGAAGAAAAATTTGGTTGTCAACCATCAAGTGTGTGGTCCATGTAAACTTTGTGGATCATTACAAAATGGCCCAAGATCCAAAGGGTATGAAGTGAAAATTAGCAAGAACACCACATAGACAACAAGATGGGGTCGACCATCTACCTGCGAATACCAATTTGGCAACAGTCAGATGGTGCCAAGGCAACTTCTGATTACTTGCTATTTCATCTCTCCTGATAAATCATTGCCCTTTTTATGCTCTTTGTTGTGTATAATATTCCATTGGTAATAAAACTGTAGTCAGTTGTGGTGATCCATTCCCATTGGCAGAAGTCATACGCAATCACTAACCATGAGAGAACAATCCGCTCATTATTTTATACCAGTGATTAGTATGTAGAGCCTACAACATGCTTTGTGCTTATACTTCGGAACAAATGTCAATATCCTATTGGTTTTATTCATTCAAATTCATAATATCTCAAGCATAAGCTCTTGTAGGCGTTACGAAGAGTAAAGCTAAAGAGATGGTGATGCTAGCGGAGAAAATGACGCTAAAGCTTCTTTCGGGCTCGACTGCTCAGGCTGGCGCTGCAGATGATGAAGAGATGGGTTCTAAGAAAGAAATGCGGGATGGGAGTGTTAAATGACTGATATGTGTATCATTAAAGTTGCTTGCTCAAGCTGTAAAAAACAAGTTAAAAATAATGCATTTTTAAGCATTCCCATTCCCTACATTCTACTTTTCAGCCCATATTAATTTTTGCAACATTCGAGCAGTTTCTTCATATACATTCTATGTCATGGTTCAGAATGTTTTCACAGAGAAAGCTGCATCTTCCTGAATTTTATTTTGTGAAATTCCCACTGGAGAAAAATGGAGGAATGATTGCATTTACAGCTTCCTTATTTTGCTGTTTCAATTCCTTGGAGTCCAACTTGAGTATGGCATGGTTACAATTTGGAGTATGGATGTTATGAGCCTGGCCTGGATTTGGGCACAGACCAGGAAATAGACAGGCATGCCATGTATACTTTAAAAAACTGATTTTACTACTGGGGCAACCCCAATTTGGAGACTCGTAGGCAATTGTAATTTTGTCATTTTGACTTTGTTAAACTAATGTTATTACAACCTAATTTATTAGTGCATCCAAACACACTCGAAGCTTATTTTGACATGAGAGAAGCTTATTGGTGTAATTTTTACCTATTGCAATAAGACCAATTTTCCTTGGTCAACTTTCTCAACCATTTTCAGATTAATATTGTAATGACCAGAGTATGATTTTGTAGTGAACATGAGTACTTCTCAGCTCTGGATTATCCTTGCCATTCATGTAGGATCCATCATAACATAAGCTATAAAATCCATAAGAAAAACGAACAGAAGATGTATATTAAAGCGTTAGAGTCACATTGGAGATCCCAACCGCAAACCAACCTAAGAAAATGTCCTCCTTTATCAAATCAGGAAAAAGTAAAAACACAGTAGGACAGTGATAATTACTCAGCAAGTTCAAAAATCCACGAGCAATCGTGGATGTACAGCAGATTGGGGTTGACTGGGTCGACCGGGTATGGATGGACAGCAGGTTGGGTCGGTCGACCGGATATGAATGGATAGCAGTTTGGGGTTGATCAGGTCCATAACTGGTCGAATGGACAGCAGGTCGACTGGGGCCGAACCCGGTCAACCGGATATGGGTGGACAATATTTTTTGTTCTCTTAACCCTAAACTTACTCGAATGCATTTATTGCTACTTGCACTTGGAAATTTTCGAAATTTCTTTGACTTCTTACTTCCAGAACATACTAGTAAAGAATGGCCTGTATTTTATTTCTCAACAATTAAGTGGTACCTAACTTGCCAGTTGTTGAGAACCGGTGATTCTTTCTTCCTATTCTCTTGGAGACACATCCAATGAGGTTTTGGTGAACTTCATGAAATTGACTGAGAAGCTAGTGAAATTGATCGAGAACTTAGTGAAATTGACTAAGAACATCATGAAATTAACCGAGAAGCTAGTGAAACTGACCAAGAACTCGTAGAAATTGACGGATAACTTGGTGTAATTGACCAATACCTTTTATGAAATTGAACAAGAACTTCATTAAATTGACCGAAGAATGAATGAAATTGACCAAGAACTTTATGAAATTGACTGACAACTTTTGAAAATTGACCGAGAGCTTCAGGAAACTGACTGAGAACTTTAGGAAATTAATCGAAAACTTCAAGAAATTGACCGAGAAATGAATGAAATTAACTGAGAACTTCATGAAATTGATCGAGAAGTTAATGAAATTGACCGAGAACTTTAGAAAATTGACCGAGAACTGAATGAAATTGACTAAGTACATCAAATTGACCAAGAACTTACAGAAATTAATCGAGAACTTCAGGAAATTAACCGAGAACTAAATGAAATTGACCGAAAACTTCAGGAAATTGATCGAGAACTCAATAAAATTGACCAAGAACTTCAGGAAATTGGCCGAGAACTTTAGGAAATTTGCCGAGAACTTCTTGAAATTGACCGAGAACTTCAAGAAATTGACCAAGAACTTCTTAAAATTGATCAAAAACTTTATGAAATTGACCGACAAAATTGTAAAAATTGACCAAAAACTTCTTGAAATTGATCGAAAACTTTATAAAATTGATAGAGAACTTGAATTTGACCGAGAACTTCATGAAATTTAGTGACAACTTGCAGAAACTAACCGAGAACTTCATGAAATTGACTGAGAACTCAATGGAATTGACCGAGAACTCCAAAAAATCATAACAATTCACAAACAAATCACGAATCACAAAGATATCAGTAATCACAATTAAATTAATGAACAATTCCCAAACAAATCTTCATTCACCATGAATTTTATAAAAGATATCATTTACAAAAAATACAACATTTCACAAAATTTCCCTCTTCCTTCATGCCAAAGACAAATATCATCTATAGGTAACACTCAAACAATCATATGTTATTGAATTTCTAAAAAATTGAGTGCACTTTTGCAAGTCTGTTCCCACCAAAATTTGACCGCTGCACAATATGTCAATATATATTTCATTACAAATATGTTGCAGTCATAGCCATTTGTATGCTTCAATACAGAAATCTCTTCTCTGATCGTCCTATCCTTCGCGTTAAGTGCAAACGTTTCACCTACGGCATGAAAGATTATCGATAGTCCCTCTATCATCTGAATCTCTTTCTTGTATCGACTGATGACCTTCGTATATAAACTATCAAGAATAATGATCAATCATTCTCATGGGTAGATGACCGTAAAAAACCAATGACTATTGTCACGAGTACGTATATCTATCCACGTTTGACAACATAAGATAACATTAAAGACATGTTAGAAAATAGTATACTGATAAGTTGTAACGCTAACATTACCCATTCGTAGCAACAGGTGGCCTTAACCCATTGTCGATGCTTAACAATTCCATAGACACCTACCTTCTCGACCTATAGTGCCTTTCACTCCAAGTCACTTTTTTCGTCCCAATATATTCTCAAAGTCGGGATACTAATTTCAAGACATTACTATTACAACCAGAATCAAATATTACTACAAATCTAATATAAATAGAAAACAGATTAACCATAATCAAATGTAAACATTTACTAAAAATTAAGCGGGGTAAAACTTGCAATCCTGAGGATATACTGTTAAAAGTTCTTTTTTCCTTCTCTCTAGGAATTCAATGTACTTGTTAATAGCTTGATCAATAAAATAAAATGATTAAACTCAAAACTAATATAAGAGCTAAATAGATGTAAATAAATGTGTGTGTGTGTTTATAATACTTTAATGCTATCAACCAATTCATCTTTCACCCATATAGATTTGAACCAAACACACGCCACTTTTTATTTGTTTGCATTATACCAACTCTCTAATTCTTACAATTCCTCCTTCGATATCACTTTGAAAGGGTCCATTTGGGCCTGTAAGGGTATCGGAGATGTACAAAAGTTTTTGGATATCTCGGATCCAGCAACGATGCTGGGAGTTCAAACCTTATAGTAAGACGGCTTCAAGTCCCTTTTTGGTCTCCTTTGATAAACATGAGTAAACATCAATGGTTTCTCTACTACGGTAGCCTCCGTCGCAGTATATAGTTGAATCTCCACCTCTCCATTCCCCCGTTCATTTTCTTCCATATCCTCTGCTTCCCGATTCTTCTTTGACTCCTCATTCTTTAACTCTTCCCTCTCCTTCAAAAAATGCCCCCCATCTGTTTGAAACTCTTCCTTCTGCTTCTTCAACTCCAACTCTTCATTCACCTTTATAAACTTTTCCTTCTCCTTCTTCAATTCCTCTTCCTTCTCCTTAAAAAATAATTTCATTTCCATATTCAATTGCACTCTCTCATTCAACTCTTTCCTCTTCATCCTTAACACTTCATTCTCCTTTTGCATGAGTTCTCTCTCCTTGATAAGCTCTTCCTTCTCCCTCAACTCTTCCCTCTCTTTCTTCAAAAATTCTCTCTCCTTCTTCAGCTCCTCCCTCTCATCCCTTAGTTCTTCCATCAAATCAAATCCATTTCCCTTCTCCTCTGCCTCTCCTTCCCCCTCGCCCTTTACCTCACCACCATATTCATCATCATTCTCTTCCCCACCTTCATCCTCCTCATTTTTAATGCCCTATAAAATAGAACAATGTATATATCAAAGAAATTAATAAATTTCAACATAAAAGAAGACTTTCATGACATCTTACCTGAAATCTATCACTGATCAAACAAATGGTGTCCGTCTCTAGTTTTTCATTGGTGGATTTCAAGGTAAGGATTAATTCGACCTGTGAAAGAACTTGTTTCATGTTCATGTACATAACGTATATATTAAAAAAAAAAAGAGTGACCATTTAGCTTGAAATAAATTGGCTTACATATTTACTCTGAATTATTTGGTGAATTGTGTTGTACCTCCAACCCTTTCAGTCTCGATATTGTATGAAGCGTGAAATTTAAGAGGGAACATATGAAATCACACATTCTCTAAGGGCCGGTACTCTCTCTACGACCCATATATGTTACAATGAAATTGCATGGGCTTAAAAAACTATAGTTTAATATAAACTCTAATTTCAAAGGAAAATAGAAAGAATCCTTACTTATAAAGGAAAGATGCAACCGTAGACATTGTAGTGAATCCTATGTGATGCTATCACGACACCTTCAACCCCTTCGGTCATTGTCTGGAAGGCCAAACTACCCCATTGATAGCTATTGAAGTCTTCCAAAGAGTCCACCAGATCAATATACTCCATGTTGCACATAATTTTCGTGCTAGTTCCCCTAATAAACCACTCTGCACACATGATTAGAGCAACCTTCACGACATCTTCATCCTTATTACTGTCAACTAATTTATTAAACACCTCTCCTAGGTATTTTCTTTAAGATGGGATATTCTTTAAAGTACCTCTCTTATTGACTTCTTGGTAGGATGAATTTTGGGTATACAGAGGTCTCCAGTCTCCAGTCATGTTATAAGGGCGAAGTCCATCTCTGTAAATTTCAAAGGTGTCTCCTCCTATCTCGAATACAAGATCACCTCTATATCTTACAAAAAATAGGTGAAAGAGAATTCCTATAAACTTAAATGGTGGAATATGTAGTAAAAAAAGAAAATGGGGATTGCCTAAAAATATTTAATCTACTCTCGTTCTTCTCCAAACCACGCTTCACAGTATCAAACCACCATGTTAGTGAACATTTGGAGGACATGTTTGAAATTCCAAAATCAATTCCCTTATGCAGAGACTCATTATATACATGAATAAATTACAAAATATATCAAAAATAAATTTTAATATTTCATGAAACATAATGTGAAAATTCACAAATAGTTCAATAGCACCGAGTAGAAGGTGAAAATTCATCAAGTATAGTGTGAGTTACTCGAGTTCTCGGTCAATTTTGACAAGTTCTTAGTCAAAATGCCTAAGTTATAGGTGAATTTCAACAAGTTCTTAGTCAATTTTTCGAGTTCTTGGTCAATTTCAGCGAGTTGTCGGTGCATTTGACCAAGTTCTTGGTGAATTTCAGTGGCTTCACGGTCAAATTTAACAAGTTCTCGGTTCATTTTCATAAGTTTTTTGGTCAATTTCACGGACTTCTCATTCAATTTCATGGATTTTTAGGTCAATTTTCGTAAGTTCTAGGTCAATTTCACTAAGTTCTCGGTCAATTTTCTAAAATTATCGGTCAATTTTTTGAAGTTCTTGGTCAATTTCCTGACGTTGTAGGTCAATGTCCGTGAGTTCTCGGTCAATTTCTTGAAGTTCTCGGTCAATTTCAACGAGTTCTCGGTTAATTTCATGAAGTTCTCGGTCAATTTCACCAAGTTCTCAGTCATTTTCAGCAACTTCTTGGCCAATTTCACAAAGATCTTTGTCAATTTTCCAAAGTTCTAGGTCAATTTTCCTAAGCCCTCGGTCAATTTCATGGAGTTGTCGGTCTATTTGCAAGAGTTCTTGGTTAACTTTACTGATTTCTCAGTCAATTTTAGTAAGTTCTCGTTCAATTTTCTTGAGTTCTCGGTTAATTTCAGCTAGTTCTCGATCAATTTAATCGAGTTCTCTGTCAATTTAACCGATCTCTCTCACGTTTTCTCCTTGACCGAGAATTTCATGAAATTGATCGAGAACCTCGTGAAATTTACCAAGAACTCATTGAAATAATAGATGATGATGTAAAGCTAAATGAATTAAAAATAAGTGGAGCGTTAAAGTTTTCAAGTTTATAACTAGAGCTTTGATGGAGATGAATGAATACAATCCCAGTGTACGATATGTCTTACAAGAGCTATGGAATTTTAAAGAGGGAAAGAAGGTGATCTTGAAAGAGGGAATACAATCCCAATGTATATCAAGGAAATTGAATAATATTCATATATGCAATAGATGCCAAAGAGAAAGTAAGTAGACCCATGTTGCATTTAGGTTCGATATCATGGAAATTTGACCAAGAACTCAGAAAAATTGACTGAGAAATCGGTGAAATTGATCGAGAACTAGCTAAAATTCATCGAGAACTTGGTGAAATTGATCGAGATCTAGCTAAAATTCACCGAGAACTTGGTGAAATTGTCCAAGAACTTCGTCAAATTGACTTAGAATTTTATGAAATTGACCGAGAACTTCGTTAAATTAATCGAAAATTTCCTGTCAATTGATCGAGAACTTGCAAAAATTGGCTGAGAACTTCATGAAATTGAATGAGAACTTCATGAAATTGACCGAGATCTCGATTGAATTGACTGAGAACTCAGTAAAATTGATCGAGAACTCGTTAAAATTGATCGAGAACTTGGTGAAATTGACCGAGAACTTCATAAAATTGATCGAAAAATTCATTAAATTTACTGGGAACTCACTGAACGAATAGATGAGAATGATGTAAAGTTAAAGGAATTAATGAATAAGTCGGGCATTAAAGTTTTCAAGCCTGTAACTAGAGCTTTGATGGAGATGAATGAATACAATCCCAACAGATGATATGTCCTAAAAGACCTATGGAATTTCAAAGAGGGAAGGAAAACGACCTTGAAAGAGGGGATACAATCTCAATGTATACTAAGGAAATTGAATAATACTTGTAAATGCAAGAGATGCCAAAGAGAAGATAACTAGATCCGCGTTGCATTTATGTTCGATGTCATGAAAAATTGACCGAGAACTTCGTGAAATTGATCGAGAACTCGGGACAATTGACTGAGAACTCAATGAAATTGACCTAGAATTAGCTAAAATTCATCGAGAACTCAGTGAAATTAACTGAGAACTAGCTAAAATTCACCGAGAACTTTGTGAAATTGACCAAGAACTTCATGTCAATTGACCGAGAACTTTTAAGTCAATTTGCTTAAGTTCTTAGTGAATTTTAGTGAGTTCTTGGGCAATTTCACGGAGTTTTCGGTGAATTTCATGAAGTTATTGGTTAATTTTTCTAAGTTCTCAGTCAAGTTTTCCGAATTCTCGTTCAATTTCAGCAAGTTCTTGGTCAATTTTAATGACTTATTGATCGATAACTCGGAGAAATTGACTGTGAACTTGGTGAAATTTAACGAGAACTTAGTGAAACTGACGGAGAACTCAGTGAAATTAACCGAGACCTCATAAAAAAATGACAGAACTTCTTGAAATTGTCCGAGAACTTTCAGAAATTAACCGAGAAGTTGATGAAATTGACCAAGAACTTTATGAAATTGATCAAGAACTTGCTGAAATTGACCAAAAACTTACAGAATTTGACAATGAACTTGCTGAAATTGATCGAGAACTCTATAAATTTGACCGAGAACTTTTTTAAAATTGACCAAGAAATCGATGAAATTGTCCAAGAAATCCTCCAAATTGTTTAACAACTCCGTGAAATTGACTAAGGACTTGGAAAATTTGAATGAGAACATTGGAAAATTGACTAACAACTCAGTGAATTTCATTGAGAACTCACTGAAATTCACTGAGTTCTCGGTGAATTTCAGCGAGTTCTCGATCAATTTTGAATGAACTCCTCGGTCAATTTGGAAGATTTCTCGGTCAATTTTAATCGAGTTCTCAGTCAAATTCATTGAGAAATCGAGCAACTTCACCGATAACACTCTGGTAATTTCACCAACCCGGTCAAATTGACCAAGAACTCTGGCAAATTGACCGATGACTCGATGAAATTGACCGAGAACTCACATAAATGCATATTTTTTTTAGTTTAGAGTTTAGGAGAATTTGTTCAAATATACTTGCAATGCGTAGTTTCTTCGATGGAGGCACCATTTTAGTCTTTTATTGACAAAAGAAAATGAAGTAACAATTTCTGATACCAAGTGTATTCTCGTTCGAAAAAAGATGTAAACTTTATAAATGAAAATGATAAATGTTTAAGAAAAAAAATAATAAGAGGAAAACATTTCAGAAAAAAGAGTTTTGATAGAAAAGCATTCTTGTATGCAAAAGAGATAAGATTTCAAATAATGGGCTTTTAATAGAAGGATATTTTGGTATAAAGAGGGGAGAAGATTCCAAAAAATGAATTTTTGATAATATGGTATTATGGTGTGAAGAGTGAAGAAGATTCCATAAAATGAATTTTTGGTAGTAGGATATTCTAGTTTGAAGTAGAGAAGAGATAAGATTTCAGAAAATAGGTTTATACTCCAAGGGCATTCTCGTCCGAAGAAAATGCAGAGGTTTAAAGCGCCAAAATTCTCTTCTTTTTTGATGAGCCTGAGTCCTCTTGCTTGATGTTTGGTTGCCGTTTAACATAATCAGAATGTGGTGCTCAACCCATTATTCTCACATAGGATGCCAAATCATCAATCTGAACTGTTTCCATTGTGATTTTAATCATCGATCTGAACTGTCCATTCTTACATGTAACAGGTTTCCATGGTGCAAAAATGACATAGACGGGATGATTGATCTTAGGATCATTCGATTAATAGCATGGAAAATGGACATTCGAAATTGTGCACATAAACTAATTAGGTCCAATCATTGTCTTGAACCATATCTGTATGATAAATCCCACGCTCTATTGCTTATGATTCTAACCATGCGATACATGCTCGATTGATGATCGGGCGCCCCTGCATGTTAGTTTTGCCATGTACCATAAAGGTGGGTAGGGAGCAAAACCCCTTATTAGAGCGAGTCCTATTCCCTGCTTTTCTTCTGTTTTGAAGACTAAGGGTGACAATGGGTTTAGGCTACAATGGCCGACTCCCTGGCCCTAGCCCCACGAGGCTGGCTTAGTAAGTGAAAGGGTGACATGATCAGGGTTGAAATAATCCTTCCAAAAAAAAAAAAAAAAACGGAGATCAAGATTTGAAATAGCCCAGTTTTATTTATTTATTTATTTTGCCTTGCACCCTACATTTGTGATGAATCCCATCACATCAGATGATTTGATAATTGAAACATGAACTCCAATCCAAAAATGCTTTTAAAGTTTAAACTAAACATGCATGTTGAATGGGACCACTCACAGGTATCTTCAAATCATCCGTTGTTTTGAATAACAGGGACTGACTGGACCATGCCATCTATCGTTGGTCCTCGCCCAGAAACAAGGCCTAGATTTCAAGCCCTGAGCTTGTCTATAGGACCCAAGACCTGGTAGTAAGGGCTGGGTGGTCCACTATTTATGTGGCCTGGTGTAAACCACCTATTTTGCATGGGTAGGCCGAAGTATTCACTCGATGTTACAAAATAACAAAAGAGAAATTAAGGGGAATTTGTTCGTTCTTAGCATATTTAGGACGTGTTCATTTCAACGAGGAATGCAATGAATCACATGAAAAAAATAAAAAATAAAAGCAGAAGTCCTTAGATATTTTTCCAACAAACATTGTAATGTACTTCTCTAAGCACGCAATCAGTTTCCACCTATATATCTGCAGCAAATATGTCTGTAATCTAATTGGCAAAGAAATAAGAGCTTTGCTAGAGCCTCCACACGCATTTACAAGGCAGGTTCATTGGTGCCAGAATTGCCCACAGCTACAATATCCATGCCGTCCATCAGGTAGGTCCCATCTTGTAGATGTTCCCACCCAAAAATAAATTTGAACCATTCAACAGGTGGGTCACAATGTTACAAACACTTGTACAGAAATAAAACTTCAGCTTTCTTCTTCCATACATTTGCTTTGTAACTGTAACCCACCTGACCAATGGACTGATCTGATTCTTGGCTGAGAGCATCTAAATTATGGTATTCCTCTGATGAATGGATTGGATCTAGCAGCAATGTGCCATGCTGGCAACTCTAGTGTGTACTTGACCGAACTTGTACGTGCATGAGGACTGAAAAAAACTCGAGAAATAGATAGCTTTTGTCAGATCCAAATGGAGATGCATATGAGAGTATTTCATTTGGTTCAGCAAAAAGAATAAATGAAAACTTGCAATGTTTATGAGAGCAAAATTTCATGTGATTGCATGGTTCTCGACGGTTCTTTCAACAAGTGATGTAGACAAAATGCAATAACACAAACACCGAATCCACAAGATTTCGGCTCTGTTATTCTATGGGTATCAGCACTACAGTTACATGACAACATCATTGCCAGTCCTCCGTGTCGATGCACTCTCAAGACTAAGCAATTAGAAAATGCTTGTGATAAAGCTCATCATGAGTACACTTGAGTATTCCAAGAACTTAAAGTTTATGTGTATACTTGCGCCTTGTTGCCTGATCTATTGATAATCCAGGGATGAGAACCTAACGATCTGTAAATGATGCATTCATGAGGTTGAAAGCCGAATCCATGAACTGCACACAGAGAAGTCATTAGCATGATCATGGTACTCGGCAGAAACATACATATGCAGGTTGCATGCATGAAGGCAGAAGACAAGGGAATCAATTTAGATATACAGATGATAGCAATTTTTCTAAAATATATAATGTGAAAGCTCAACTGTTTCCCTTAATGACAATGAAGGGTTTAATTGCTTTGAGAGTGATTCTCTAAAAGCTTCAGATTAGAATTCTTTTTTCAAATGGATGAAATTCCTTTTAAAAAAAAAAAAAAAGAACCCTGTAAAACAGTCCCAAAACACATAAATCCTCCAATTCTAAAAGAGTTAGGCCACTGACTGGCCCCATGATGACAAAAGTGGGATAGCATTAGATGCCATTATCTAATCTGTGCAGGAACAGAAGGTAAAATTGATTGAGGCTCATGTTCTTGTGCCATTTTTTACCAGCTGGTGGCTTTCAGGCTGCTTCCTTTGGTAGGGGACTGTTACTTGTTATCACCTATCAGAGCTGGATAGATCTGGTGCCATGCCATAGTTATCAATCCCACTTTGGTAGGAGTTTTGTTTTTCTCATATTGGAATGGAATGTTTTGGCTGTTTCAACATTCCCTTTAGGAAAAAAGAAAAGTTTTAAAGAGAAATATCTGGGAACTCACTCTTTTCCCAGAACAGAGGGTTTCAATTGTTTGCAAGCCCTCATTTCGTTGGTTTTCTAACCTTAGAGCAACTAAATGGAATAAAAATGGCTGGAAATTAATTTTTAAAAAAACTAGAAAAACTGTGTTGAAACAGTCTAGCTGACTTGGACTGAAACGGACAAACCAAGCTGAAACTAGCACTAGTACAGTTTGACACCTGTACCTGTATGGTTTCTACATGGTATGGGACTTTTTGGTTATTTCACTGAACAGGAATGAAATTGAAAACCATGTGCAGAACTCTTCTGCAAAACCAGGTCACATCAAGCAAGTGCATCCAATTTTTAATTGGAACTCAGAACAGGCGCTGGCTGTTTAAAAAGAGAAAAGAAAGGCACCACCACCACCATTGCATTGGCCAACTACCTGTGGTTGGCTTCAATACTGTTTACCAAAAACTGGAATTCTTACGATTTGCTTGGCAAAGTCTATCCACCTGATACCTAGGCTAGCGACCTGCCTAGCACATTGCTTTAAGAAAAACAACTTTTGTGAAAAAAATTGCCATCACATTGAGGGTGAAGACGCATAAAAACCTTTTCTTTTCTTCCTTCCTTTCTTTTTTCTTTTTCTTCAGAACCAGCAATGATTTTTTATTTTTTTTAAAAAGGCATGAGTGAAAAACACAACAATAGATGATGAGAAACCATCAAGAGCAATGCAATCTCCCCAGCCCAACTAATCTGCAAAAGAATCCCTAAATATCTCCCATTCCAGCATCCAAGAGGCAAACCTCTCTGTGTGTGCATGGAGACAAACCTCTCTTGACTAGGACACATTGCTAAACGCTTTATGGTTTCATTCCTTTAGATGGACCATATTAATGCATGGACATTTTCACACCGGGCTTGAGTAGGGTGGCTTGTGGGATATAGGGGCACACTCGGGGTGGGTGGCTCGTGTGAGGCGAAAGCGGAACCCATGTGATGTGGTGCCCACCAGGGGAATTCGACCGAGGATCTAACCCGTGAGATGTGGAGCTTGAGCTACGAGATAAATGAATTTATTTGCCATGCTCTATCAATTTAAGCTTTTAGAGCAAGTGGTTAGTTGTCCTGCATCAAAGTGGTATCAGAGTGGGAGGTCTCGTATTCGAAACTCTTCACTGGGGGTGATTAATGCAGGGGCATTTTCACACCGGGCTCGAGTGGGATAGCCTGTGGGATGTAGGGGCACACTCAGGGTGGGTGGCCCGTGTGAGGTGAGTGGCTTGTGTGAGACGGAACCCATGTGATGTCAAGTGATTAGTTATCTTGCATCACATATGATTTACCCTTGCCGCCTCCTCCTTTGACATCCACACCAAATGGCCTGTGGGATGTAAGGGCACACTCAGGGTGGGCTGCCCGTGTGAGGTGGGTAGCTTGTGTAAGACAGAACCCATGTGATGTCAAGTGGTTAGTTGTCCTGCATCACATATGGTTTACCCTTGCCGCCTCCTCCTTTGACATCTACACCCCCAACATCTCACTCTTTAGAATGTTAACCATCAACCCTGACAGTACTTCAAAACCTCTAACTAATTTTCTCAAATAACCCTCAACACCTGGTTCTTAAGACATAGGTAACAAAAATTGGTTATAATCATGTTCCTGTGTCTCTGGTGGTCAATGGTAAGGACCTCGTCCCTTCCCACCAACTGAAGGCTATGACTATAGGAGGACCGGAGTATTTCCATGTATGTTGTGACAAGGGTCAGCCTATTGGGCATTCTCTCCAAAAGAGCAAAGAATGTGCATACTGTGAATAATTAACTCTGCTGATAGGGTCCTTACTCATGCCTCGGTGGCAGACTCACAAGAGTTTCAACACAAGGTCATGGGTTCGAGTACCCATTGTGGTGAAATCCCACTGTGGTGTGAGTGTGTGGGGGTGTGAGTGCATGTGTAATAAAATTAATAATAATAATAATAATAATAAAAAAAAAAAAAAAAAAAATCTGCTGACAAACTTCATAGATTTTTTGTTGTTGAGGACTAATAAAAATCAACGCCTGCATTACTACATCTATAGCTTGATAATATTGAGAAACCATTCTCTCTCTTTCACAGGCAATCTGGTAAAGATTTGGATAGATGTGACAAAGGGCAGTGACTTCACACCCCTGGTCCTCCCAAAAGCAAAAACAATCCCCCTCTCAGATTTCCCAAATGGCCTTATAGAACATAGGTTCAATTATTTATTTTTTTAAAAGCAACTTCAATAAAGGAAAAGGAGGGCTACAGCAGGAAAAAAGAGCAAAAAAAACAGAAAGAAGGCAAAGCTGCCGAGGTGGCAAGCTGCCCCTAACAACCTAAAAAAGATAAATCAAAAGACCTTAAAAAGGTTACATTAGAAGCCCATTCAATCACCAACTTTTTAGCCCTCTTTCCATTACCCAGAGGTTCAATTATGAACACTGTTCTCCATTACCCAGAGGTTCTGTTTTGGGAAGATGCTTTCATATAACATCTCTTTGTCAGGAAACAAATTTACAAAGATATTACCCGTGTTTCCACAAGTTTGTCCTCGGTGCCAAACCTCCAAAGCCACTTTCCGACCAATGCAATGTTCATGGATCTGATTCCAGCTCCATGATCCTTCGGTTTGCATATTTCCCCGTTTCATCAAATGGAGCTTGTGCTTTTCATCCGCACCTCGCCATCAGAAATCTCTTTGGATCCTTCCCATATTTGAAAAACACTCGTGGAGAACTGGAATAGGGACTTGAAGTATACAGGCATATTACCTAGGGCCAATTTAATAAGAGGGTGACACACAACCTCAATGGTATATTCTTCTCTTCCAACCTGACAGTTCCCTTTCCACCCTCTCCACCACTACTTCCCAAAGACATTTCAATGGCTTTTCAATACGTGATAACTTTGAGGAAACTCAAGCTTATGAGAACTTCAAAAATCACCCTATAAACCTTGGGTCTTGATCACTCACGCTAATTTGGGTGACACCTCATTATTTCATTTTGAAGTTGAAAAATAGTGAGCTCCAATGTGCTTAGGCAGGTAATAGGTTTATAAACCATCATTCCAATCCTACTGATTTGTATATAAAGAGCTCTTTGTTGATTGAGGGCTGTTTTAAGTACTTTTATAAGTGCAATTTATCACATTTCCGACTAATGGCAGAGCATCGAACTAGATTTAGGAAATGCTGGACCAAACGAGTACACAAATTTAAAGAGCTTTACTGGAAAGCTTGCATGAAATATAATTTCTTTGATTTAATGAAAACGGAAGGTGCTTGAGCAGTATCAAATTGAGTTTCAGTGCGTAAAAGCTAATCAGAGAGTAACTTCAGGGTGGGTCTCAAGTATACCAGCAGGTTTAAATCTCTGTCAAGGAAGGTGGCATCCTAGGCATTTATCCACAAGAAAGGTCAGTAGCAATATCAGCAGTGGTAAGGGATCATCAAGCATTTTCCATCTTGGGCATTAGAGAAAGCTATCCTCATAATCAACTGCAAAATCCTCACAAACCTTTCGCTGATGGATAAGATCCATTCGCTACTATCTAGTTTTGTTTTGATTTTGTAGATCTAAGATTGTCCAAACATGGAAGAGTTGTATAATGTAGAGTTTGAAGTCCAGCATGCTTTATAGAAATGAGTGACAAACAACATTTTTGTCCTCGATGGGAACAAATTATTACTGAAAGATAAGGATAGCATAAATGGAAGCTTACCTTTCCGATGGTCCTAAGTTCTCGTCCGACAGGTTCCATAAACTTCATGTTGATATCAATAGGCCATACCTGCAAGAGTAAAAGGTACTTGTCAGATATCACAACTCGAAAATAATCAATTTTTTCCCATGTGAGAAAGTAATATGTAATGAGTTCATTTCAACAGTAATTATGTAACGAGTCGATGTCAAAGTAATTATGTAATGAGCTCATTTTAGTTAACATTAATTATGTATTAGAGACCCTTATCTGAACTCAATTTTACCTATCTACCAAATGGGGTCCAAATCTTTTTGGCAACAATAATGGCTATAATTTGTCCCATTTCCCTTTCTTCAAATTCCCCATAAAACCCATTTTCCTGTCTTGCTTCAGCTTTACCAGCCTCTAATCAAGAACTATGCCTGTAAAACTGTCTTTCTTGCTCTGACCAAATAATTCACAGTGTCCAACTTGATTTCCCCATCCAACTTTCACTATCAGGCAGTGTTTGGATGCACTATTGAACTAAAATGCAATAGTTTAGCTTAATAACTTGAAATGCCCAAACGCCAATAACCTCCCTCGGTGCTCACTTTCAGGGAGTAGGCTCCAAAATGCAATCAATCATGTACTTGGACACAAGAAACGGAACTGTAATTTTAGTACTAATCCAATACCCCAAATGGAAGAAAAGGTCAAGAAGAATTCTTCATCTATTTCACTGAGGAAATAAAAAACAGTAATAAGAAAAAGGATGCAGTTTGTTCAGTAAAGGACCTTCAAACCAAGCAACCTCAACGGCATAACCTGCCCAGGCACGATGCAATCGGGTCCTGCTGCTTCCAATTTAGCTTCCATTGCTAGGCCGCCTCCGATAGGATCCGGATGCTGTGAAAAAAGAAAAAAGAGGATAAAGGAACAGAAAATTAGGAAATTGACATTGAAAGTGAAAGGTGAAGAAAATTCAAGAGAGAGAATGAGAACCTTCATGACGGCGAGGGCGTAATTGGAATGAGGGTTGGAGGGGAGGCGAAGGATGGGGGAATGGTGAATTTTGGGAATAGGGTTTCCAGAAGGGGAAGCCCGCCATGGGACATCTTCCGATAGAATTGGTGATTGTCCTCCTCTCTTCCCACCTGAGCTCATCTATGATGATGCAGTTATCTAGTAGACAAGATGAAATGTATTGATGTATGTAGGAAGAGGGTAGAGATATGGTGTATGAAGAAAGGAGGGTTTTCTAGTTTGAAGATGAGGATGAGAAAGATTTCTATTAGGATTGAAGAGCTACCACTCCTACATGATATATATGGATTAGGACTCTTATCTCTCTGGATAGGATGGATTATGACTCTCTCTCTCTCTCTCTACGGATGTATGCTCTATATATAGAGGAAGAGAGGGAGAGAAGGAAAAAGAGATTGAGGATTTGTGGTTTGAAATATGAGATGGACTGCTTGCGATGAGGAAAACATTGTAAGAAATCCATTCAACCTACCTTTCGATGATTAAAGAATCGGCGACTCGGACCGACTTATTCAATCTCGAGTCCAGGGTGAATCGGCTCAACTCCACGGTGTTGAGGTAACTCGTGGTGTTGAGTTCGATAGGGTGCGTATTATCCGAGTTGACTCGGACGAGTCCTTCGAGTCTTAAACTTTCATTTACACCCTTCGGATAACACCTCTCTCTCTCTCTTAAACTTTCATTTACACCCTTCGGATAACACCTCTCTCTCTCTCTTAAACTTTCATTTACACCCTTCGGATAACACCTCTCTCTCTCTCTCTCTCTCTCCATCCAGTTGGTTTCTCCTGATGGATGGTTAAGATCACTTGATCAATATAGGTTAAAAGCAGTATACTATGCCATATGTGCAATGGATAAGACAACTTGACAAGCGTTTCTTTTAAATTATTATTTGATATTTAAAAAAATATAAATAATGATGACTACAAAAAATATCTTTTAAATTATACCCCAATATTGTAATTATATACATTAAAAAGAAAAAAATTATTTTTTTAATTATACCCTTAAAAAGAAATATTCATGTCCATCAAATATATGAATCCCACTATGATGTAAGTGTTTCACTCATGTTGTCCATCAATTTTACTTACGCGAGTGTCAATGGTCCAAGGCAGGCAAAGCTTTGTTTAAGCTTGACTCACATTGTTAAACCAAAGCTCACACTTGCCAGCTTATGACATGCCAGAATAGTTTAGCCCAAGCTCAACTCAGCCTAAACTTGGCTCAAAGTAAATATATCCGGCTCATCCTGCCCAAGAAAATCCACTTAAGCCTTGCTTGGAATGCATCGTTGATTTTATGGGGCCCACCGTGTTGTTTCATGAGATTTACACGGGGCATTAGATAGAATAAGGTGGGCCCCAGGAAGGGAAGCAATTTTGAGGGTGAGCATGTCCTTTACGCATTTTCCAATCTTATGTTTCACTTGAAACATGAATAGAGCTAATGTTTAAGGCATCACTTAACATGGTACAGTAATCAGTTTGCGTATAACTTACCAAAAAAAAAAAAAAAAAAAAAACAAAACAAAAAGCTAACGCTCTGTTGTGAGTACACAAGCATGTGCACGGCATGTGGGTGCATGCGAACAAAAAATAGCGTAACAATATTCACCTTAAGACAAGGTGTGGACCCACCCAGGCTTCCCAAAAGTTAATAATTCCTCTTCATGGGATATAAATGAAGTCTCTTAGGTCCTGTTTGGCCGGTCAGATTGGAAGGGATTGGAAGATAGATACTGGGATTGGCCGGCATGCCAAACAGATATGAGATCCGATCTCAGGATGTAGCAATTCCATGAATCTTAAGACAATTCATTGACATCACTATCATTACTGTTAAATCCCATCCAATCCACCCTAATCCCTTTAAAATTGCTTAGGATGTGTTTGGCCAGATGCATTAGTTGGTATGAGACAGGATGGAATTACGTGGAAGCTCATTATATCACTGGTCAGTGATTGTCGTGGATTCACGGTGGATTTAGGAATGCTAGGGATATCATGAAATGTTGTTTGGATAACTGATGGAGTTTGGCCGAAATTTTGAGAGACTGTTTGGGAACGGATAAACTATGGAGAAGTTGAGTCGCGAGACTCGTATGTAATTGACGTCGCCAAAGTTCTGTGGATCTCATTATAATGTATATTTTGTATCTACACTCACCATCCGTTTTGAGAGATCATTTTAGGACATGAGCCAAAGAATGAGTCCGATCTAAATTTCGAGTGAACCACACCACGGAATAGTGGACAGAGTGACTCTCACCATTAAAAAATTTTAAGGGCTACAAAAGTTTATTTCCCTCCGTGTGGTCCGTTCGAAAGTCGAATCTGCCTCAATTTTTTTTCCAAGGACTGAAATAATCATGCGAAACCGGTGGATGGCATGGATTTGGATAGATCTTGGGGTCACGAGTGGAGACACCCCACCCACGCCCACGGTGAAGTGAGGGAGTTTTCCAAACCACTGTTACCTGTAGTGTGGTCCACCTGATGGTTGGATAAGCAGGGTTTTTTGGCTCAGGAGCTAAAATGACCGGAGTAAATAGGTGGATGGTGTGGATTTAATAGATTCCTCATGATGAGTCCCACGAGTAGAAACTCACTTCAAAACTTCGTGCAACACAAAGTGTCATTGGCACTCGAGATTTTCAGTCCCCTTGCACCTAACAGTGTGGCCCGACTTAGATAAGGATCGAATTTATTGTTGGGTTCAAAGACTAAAATTGGATGAAGAATCGGATGGACGGCTTGGATGAAATATATGCATCATGTTGGGACCCACGAGTGGAGCCCCCACACTTCTCCAGTAAATCCTAGCGTGGGATACAGAGAATCAAGCAGAGGGATGGCGAAATCCCGCCCCAAAGCTCACGGTTTGGGCGCCAAACTCAAAATGATTTTCATCATCCTATTCCATAGTTTTTTCCAAACGTGCCAACACATGTATCAGGTAGAATTAGGAATACAATTCCATCTAATACCATCTAATACACCCGGTGAATCCTATGGGAGTAGGAGGGATGGGATGGATTTAAGGGCCGGTTTGGCCGGGCAGATCCCATGGTATTAGGAGGGATGGGATCGATTTTAAGGTAATGATAGTGGTGTCAATGGTTTGTCTTAAGATCCATGGGATTGCTTATATCCGGGACAAGTTCATTGGGTCTGTTTGGCACGCCCTGCATATCCCGGGATTTTACCTTCCAATCCATTCAACCAGGGGATAGGATCGATTTTAAGGTAACGATGGTGATGTCAGTGAATTGTCTCAAGATCCATGGGATGGCTTATATCCCGGGATAAGTTCACCGGATCTGTTTGGCTCGTCATGCCTATCCAAGGATATTGCCGATCCCATCCCTCCTAATACCGTGGGATCTGCCTGGCCAAACAGGTAATGATGGTGGTGTCAGTGGATTGGTTTAAGATCGATGGGATTGCTATATCCCAAGACAAGTTCATCGGGTCTGTTTGGCACGCCCAGCATATTTCGGGATTTTACCTTCCAATCTGTCCAACCAATGGATGGGATCAATTTTAAGATAACGATGGTGATGTCAGTGGATTGTTTTAAAATCCATGGAATTGCTTATATCCTGGAAAAGTTCACCGGGTCTGTTTGGCTAGTCATGCATATCCTAGGATATTGCTATCCCATCCTTCCTATTACTGTGGGATCGGTCGAGCCAAACATGCCCTTAGTGGTCCACCCCAATGTATACGCAAGATCCAGACCGTTAGATGTGTAATATCACATTAGTCCCACGTACAAAAACTCGGGTTGATTCGTGACTCATGTAGGCCACGCCAGACAAAGGGTGGAGGAGAGAGAAGTCCATCTGTAATATTTATAGGTCCACCAATGATTATATAAAATCCACTCCAACCATTAGCTACCACACTAAAACTTATCACTTTTTGCCAAATATAAAGGCCTACATGTTATTCAAGTGGGCCACAATAAAATAAACAATTTGAAGGGTAGTTGTTGCCCTATACACTTTTTCTAATCATGTGGTACACATGAAATATGGACAGAGCTGATGTTTTGATACTGCACCTAAAACGGGGTGACACACATATTGGTCGGGGTGGATTTCAGATAAACACCATGACAGGTCCACCTAAGTGGGCTCCTGTGGGACTCACAGGCCCGTTGACACCCTAGTAAAGTTTTACTAACTCATTTTAGGCCCTGAATAATAAATGAAGTAGATTATGAGCTCAAACGGACCCAACACATGAAACAAGAGAGATGGTGACATCCACCATTGAAATCCCATGGGGATGTGATGAAGGGAAAACAGAAATATCAGCTTGATCCAAAACTTTTGTGCCCGCACAAGAAATTTTCAATGATAGGTGTTCAATTTCCACTATTTTTTATGGTATGGTCCACTTGTACTTTGGATATGCCTTGTCTTTTGGTTCATGGCCTAAAATGAGTAGGTGAAAAGGATAGACGGTGTGGATCTAGCACATATATAAAGTTGGACCCCATAATTTTCAAAAGTATGTTTTTTCCTTTTCCTTGTTTGATTTTGCTGTGAGCCATCGTAACACCCATAACTGCCAACTTGTGTGGATGTGACTGGCATGAATATTACCAAGGTAATTAATGATTGGTTATTTACCCGTATTTATAAAGGTAAATTAAAAATCAAATACTTCCTATTTTCTATGGTGTGAACCAGTTGATCATTGGATTTGCCTCCTTTTTTTAGCTCATTCCTAAAGTGGTTTGAAAAAAAATGAAAAATCGGTGTAGATGTAACACATACATCATGAGGCTCAAAGAGTTTTGCCTTGAAAAGATGTTGAATAAAAGGAGAATGAAATTGATTTTCTTTCTTCAGCAAGAGAGCAAAATTTTCTTTTCAAAAGCCAATTGATGAGGAAAAAAAGAAGACAGAAAATGAAAAGGTTGGTATTTTCCTCTCTAATAAAACAAACGAGTGGAAGGTATTTGTTTTTTCTTCTGTACTTAATACAGTATTGATAAACTATCACCGCAATCATTTTTGCATATCTGCTGTGTAGTAGCATGGAAGTACTATTATAAAATAGATAGATTAGAAGATTCTAGCCGTCCAATATTTATTATTTAGGCCTCCCTTTGTTGAATTACTTACTGGGATTGTACAGCAGTTTCTACGAGTGAGGAGCATGATTCCGTGGTCCAAAATCATGCAGATAACGTTGTATCATGGGTGGTGAGAGAACTCTCCGTGGATGGCCCATGCACATAAAGCAACCAGATTAGAAGATCCTGACCATATGATTTTCTACCATATGCTTATGAGTTGTATCTTCTTTCTTGGTTGTTTCTTCAAGGTCGCTATTCAAAGGTTAGGATTTTTCCATCCGGGTGGTTTTGAGTGCACGGACCATTCACACCATGATTTACTTGGGGGGCAGCATTACAAGCATGTGGGCCCCATCTATCAGTCATCCATGCCGTTTCTCTGGTGGTCCTACAATGGATAGGCAATGTGCAAAGACCACTTCCATCAGATAATCCCAACGGAAAGTTGACCATTAAATGGATAAATAAGAAGAAAATGCCAGGCATGGCTGGAATTGTAAGATGGAAGGAGTTCATTCCATTCCCCACTTCTCACTGGACAGAAGTTAAAATCTGGAACACTGAAAGATGGACCACACATACAAAATGGTCCCCAAACCAAAAAAGAAAAAAATATATAAATTAAAAATTAAAAATCCATGAATTCGGGCAAACCACCACGTCCCTGGACTCTTTTTCATATTCCGAAATTATTTTAGGACAGAGCTCTCAAACAGGCAGGTTTAGGACCTTTTTGATTGTTCATCTCATTTTAGTTGACATTATGTATCAGAGATGATATAAATGGTTAGATATGGGGATTTGTTTAATAAGGTCTCAAGTCCAACTGGTCGGACCGCAAGTTATGGTCCACCCAGCAGATAACTTCAAGCATTACCAAGTCCATGTGACATCCAACCCTTTCAATAGGTTGGCCACACCTTAAGGATCACCTAGTGCAAAAATCAGCCCCATCTACTCATCAGGTGCGTCAAACCATAGAAAACAATGTATGGCCATTGATAAATAGAAAAATAGTATCTGATCTATTCAATGAGTGGATGTAGCTGATTTTTCCACAAGGTGACAAGCATGAGGGGACCAACTTATGAGACAGGTTAGGCATCACACACACATGAACAGTTAGAAGTTATCTGCTGGGTGGACCCTAGCAGTCCAACTGGCTGGACTTGAGATCTCATTTTTAATCACTACCAAAAACATGGATCTCTAATACATATCTAGAGTAGCAAAATGAAATGGAATCACTTTTAAGTGGCTGCCAAAAAGGTCCTTGTCAAATCTCTCTTTTGCTTGCAGGGCTGATAAAGGCCTCTTTGGACAATGCACTACCACAAAAGGAGTTTTCACACCTGCATTTTTAATGCCTATTTGCCTATCATGTTTATGAAAGTGAATCCAAATGGACAATGCAAATAGGGTCAGGGGTTTGGCTCAAATTGCCATTTAAGTGTCAAATGCCCCTTTTGAGTGTGCATCCAAACAGCCCCAAATGGAGATATACCAAGCAATGACTTTCCATGTGAAGAAGACGACTAAAAGCTTGGGAGAGAAATTGCACTTTCTCTCAATCAAAATAACAAAAAGAATTTCACAACCAATCGTTCATGAACAGCAGCATATCAACCCAAATGATACATTTTAAATTACAATTACTCACTGCATCATATCCAATTTGGACAGATCCAAAACCCAAAGAATTTACCTAACTGACCAAAACCATCTCCTCTGCCCCATCCTTGGCCGCAACTAGAGCTTCCAGTCTTTTCCATGCAAGTTCCCGTTGCTCCTCCAACTCTTTGGCCTTCGCCTCTTTCTCTATATACCGCTGCTGACACTCCTCGAATAACTCATGGTCCATGTCTAGGAACATCTTTCGGACATTCGCTGTCAGCCCATGAACCGCTTGATTCCAATGGCTCTGCATGTTCTTCTCAAGTGCTTCAAAGATGACGGGGAAGATGACATTACGGTTCTGGGCGATCAAGCTTACGATGTGCTCATTGTTCCAGAGGTAGAGGGCCCGCTCCGCAATCTGACATGCAGCTTTATTTCAGCAACCACCACTAGAGGAAAATGCAGATATGTATGAAACCAAGAGGAACATTTCAAAAGATGTATGCTATCAACATTTGCATCAGTGCTTCTGCAATTGTAAGGAAGCAGAAGAAACAGCAGATCGTCTTCTTATTAACTGGAACATTGCTCCTTGTGTTTGAATCAACATTTTGCTCATGGTTAAACAAGAGGCAGTAAGTGATTAGATGGCCACTTAAGGGTGCTGGCCCTTTTCTTTGAGGGAGGTAGTGCAGGATGGCCCCTTCTGCCATTATGTGGGGAATTTGGACAGAGAGAAATAGAAGGATTCTTATGTGGGGAATTCAGATGAAGAGGAATGGAAGGATTCTCTATGATGTGGTTTCATCACCAAGGCATTTAAGGATTCCAGTTTCCAACATGTTTCTCATTAGTGATAAGTCACAGCCCAATGGGTATCAGGAAGAACAAGTTAAAGGTTATCTGCTTTAGCCGTGTTGCATGATTAGAATAACAGGATTATGATTTCCAAAGGTGGGAGAACCAAGCTGCTAGATTCCTATATGAAGAAAAAGGATAAAGAAACCATACTTGGGAGGGAGGGAGAGGTGCAACCCAAGAATGGACACCATGATCTGATCCAGCAGTGATCTGGGCACCAAAGCCTCCAAATCGGGGTCTAATATATCTATGGGCCCACATGGTGGTCCAATAAGTTAGTGGACCCCACAATCATGGTGCAGTCAAACATTGGGGTCCACAAGTCCATAGCGCATATAGTCCTTGAGTTCTTATGTTCACAAGTTACTTGTTTAATAATTGCTGAGTGACCTGTGGGTAGGTTTTAGCATGTTTGGGGGCTTATAAAATCAAAGGAGAGAATGACATTTTCTGTGAAAGTTATTTGGAGAGAATAAAAGAAGAAGAAGAACAAGAGAGAGAAAATTGTATAGGACTTTCTTGTATGAAATTGAAAACACATTCTTGGAAAATGCTTTCCACCAAAACGTGAACTCCCAATCAGGGGAAAATGTCACTTTCTTGGAAAGTATTTTCCACCCAATATTTACCACCCACCAAAACAGGCCTTCTTATTTTCACAACTTTGGGAAACACCTTTCAGGTGTCGAACAATGTCGTAATGACACAGAATTGGTGTCATTTGAAAGCCCATTAAGTTAACTGTCAAACAAGCCCACTATCATGCTTCAGTGAGTTGTGGCTGATTTACAAAAGAGTTGTATGAATGTGACGGCAAGGGCCTTTCAGTCATTATTAATATTTCATTGAAATAGATGGTTAGGATTAGAACTAATGAGTGGTTAGGACTATATTAGACTTTCAATTGCAGGAAAAGTATATATACATGTAAGACTCTTTTGTGGTGAATGACGAATGAAACAGTTTCTTTAATTTTCATTTTTTTTCTAACCCTCAATTGGAATATTTTGGGGTGTGAGGCTCCTGCAGTCAATGGTGTGACTCAACAGGAAGTTCTGGGCCTGACTTCAAACCTCAAATCAGGTGTTAGGGTGTGTTATTTTGATATATATAACCAATCCTCCAAAAGAAAGCCTACAACCTTTTTTGATTTGAAGATACCAAAACACAGATTACCTTTCTGATTACCAAAAATGACACTGATAAAAACAGATTAAAAAAATAAAATAAGAGTAACATGCTGACATGTACATTTAGTTTGTTACCACCCTTAGTTTTTCATAACATTTCAACATCAACACATTGAAAGCTAACCAATAAATAAGTCTATTAGTATATAACATAAGATATGATCTTACCATATAGAGAAGAAAACCAAGTAAAAAAATAAAAACAAAAACAAAACAAAAGGTCAGCTGTTGAAATGTTTGGTACTTTAATTCAAGAAACTAGAGTACCTGAGTCAGATACCTGGATAAAGTTAAGGATAAGGGATTCCCTTCCAAGAGACTTCAATTGTAGGTTTACGGTTATTAGAGCTTCATATTAATTGGGCCACATTCCAAATTGTGATATTGTTAGAAAGTACTTAACATGATTATAGTTGTGGGTTGTAATCAATAGCTGCTGTACATGTATCCGAGAATTTAAATTCAGAGACCTACACTGCCTGATAACTATACCTGTACTTAGGTAACAAAATTCCAAACTACCCTTTTGAATGATATTTGCAAAACCTTCCAGAGGAAGAGCTTGAAGAGACAATCATTTATGAGACATTGATAACATGGTATCTTGAATAGTTATCTCAAAATGATCTGGAATTACAAGTATCATGTAAAGGAAACAATTTAGCCAGGAGTAGCAGGTACCCCCTCCTGATAACCTTGCACCATACATAACCCCTGTGACTGTCCACTATCAGTGAAAATCCAAATTTACCACGTCACAATTCAATAGTAAATGAGCCTATGACATTGTCACATATATACCAGGCAGCATCCACCCAGCATTGGGCATACATAAACTTGGGGAAAATAACACCATCGACAAGTTGTGCAATTAAGGTCCAGCCTTAGTTGCAGGACCCTTCTAAGTGCTGCTCCCACTTTGAATCATGCTTCAGGCTCTCTCTCACTCCTGCTTTCCTACCTATTTACACTTGTTTCATTCTCAAACAGACACTTCCCCACTCCCACGCCCGAATTTGTTGCCACTTCACTTCACGCTTAGTGCAACTATAGGTCAAGCTAATACATAGTGTTATTGTTATGCATTATCATTCACCAATTGATACATTTATTTGATACCAAAAAATAATAAATATTTGAAGTGCCCTTCAATTCTCACATTAGGATCAACGAAAAAATGAGATAATGAACCACCACCAACCCCAATCAGTTAAGAGTACCAACTTTCTTGGACCATCACTAAGCTTTGCCTCCCTGTGCTGTATTCTGACCACGCATCACTTCGGACAAAAAAATTCACAAGTTTTTATTATTATTTTATTTATTTATTTATTTATTTTCATGTTATTTACCTATCCAAATAAGCATCCAAAGTTTCTCATGCAAACATGCCCTGCATGAAACTGAAATCACATATTCAATAAGAATCACTAACACCCTAAACAACATAAGCTGCCGCATGTTTCTGAACATTGTAGATCTTCCAATTAGTTCCCATGTGAGCTATCAATGAAAGTATTTGAGAAATTGGACCCATTCAATCAGTTCAGCACACATGGATAGATAATATGGTAAAAGAATTGTGACTTTGATCCAATTACTTCACAAGAAAAACCATGTCAAGAGCACTGATTGATCATGAATGGTTTTCTCCCTGGATTGCAGACATATGATACCTTTCATGTGTAATTTGTTGTCATTAAAAAAATGGATAGTCCCTCAATTTCAATGATGTTCTTCCTTCTTTTTTTTCAGAAAAAGATGGAGCGTAGGGGGTTTGTTCTGGGTTTCTTTCTGTTTGCGGATTGTATTTTTTTTTGCCTTTTGGCTCTTTTAATATAATTCTTTACCTTTCAAAACAAAGGCATAGTGGAATGAAACATAATAATACCCAGGGTTTAGATGTTACACAGGAGATTTGTGGCTTGTATTTGAAGTTAGTACTGAGGCTTAGATAGGGTCCTCGATGGAGTGAAATGGTGGAACAGGATTTGTGTACCTGACCCCAAGTGGTTGGCAAAAGGCTCAGATTAGATTATTCCAAGTTAGTACTAAAATGAAGGAGAGCCAGTTAAGATGCTTTGGTCATGTGCTATCAAAACTGGATATAGCCTATGTAAGTCAGGATTGAAGCACCTAAAAGGAGGATGAGGGTGAGGCCTAAAAGGACTTGGATAGAGGTGACAGGATATGAAGGGTTGCTTACTGAATATGGGGCATTATATAGGAAAGATTTATGAAACAGGGTTTATAAGAGCAACGGCATATAGCTGGGACAAAGCTATGATGACGAAGAAGCAACATTGAATTAATGCAAGCAAACTGCAACAATGGATCATCAATCATCATCATCATCATCATGACCTTCAATTAATTGGGTCGCTCGGTTGTACAACAATGGAATATCACAAAGACATCACTGTTGGTTCCTTTTAACTCCACTGCAACTAATGTAGAATCAAGTTTCTGGTTCCCTTCTATCAATAATTTCAATACCAATGTACCATAGGCCTCCATCTTTATTCTAGTTCCACTGTTCTAGTTATTAGATATAATTGTGAAATCTTTTGAAACATGGTCCTACCATTCTCAATATTTCAATATCTAATGCAGGTATAGAAGGATCCCAACAGATCCAAAACTAGAGAATCCTGCTTCCTACACACCTCGGATTTTTGCATCCTAGTGGATGGATTAATCGTATGATAAACAGATGGTCTGTTGCTTATATTATATTAACTTGTACTTGCTCTTGGTTTTATAAAACACCATGACCGCCACCACCATGACCACCACAATCATCATAGCCTTGCCCTGGCTATTTGCGATAGGCTTCACAAATCCCATTACATGGCTCATCAAGATTCATAACAGATATTCTCATGATTTGCTTAGTGAAGGTTTGACAACAAGTTGCAACCTGAAATCAACACTCCTTTAACAAGGCTTGGACAGGCTAGAGAATCTCTGCTAGCCAGAGCTTTTGTTACATTCAAACAATTATGAAATATGATTTGATGTGTTTGAATGGTTTATGAATCATGGTTTGATTCATTCGAATGGTTTTGTGAATCACGGTTTGATCCGTTGAATGACATTAATCGTGCTTTTATTCATTTCAATTCATTATATTTCAGGAGGTTTTGACAACTGAATTTAAACATTTTGTGTTGCATGACTCATTTCATACACGAATTTGCATTTGAGTTTATGCAAGTCTAATCCAGTGGTGTCTAATTGCCTCTATGCAATAACTTACAGTACATATATGCCGCCTGTAAGTTTCTCCGTGCATGCATATCAATCGCTACATTCTAAAAGAGCATTCAAATTTTCCGCTGAAAGCAACCGAGAAAGCAGCAAAACACACAATGAAAAGCTCAAACAATCAAACACACTCCCGAACCTGGAAATGAGAGCTGTTAAGGCAGCGGCCAATCTGCCTGAAAAGCGGGACCATGCAACGCTGGAACTCGGCAGCCTGCGTCGCCTCCAGAACCTCCTCCAACTCCCCTAGAAACAGGACCTCCTTCTGGCAGTTGGTGAGGGGCCAGTACTTCAACAACCCTCTTATAACCGTATCAGCCAGCTTGTAGTCCTTCTCCACAAACTGTGTGATGCAATACGACAGCTGCTGGTGATACATCCCGATCATTTTCGGCTTGTGTAATGGGATCAGGGCGCGCACCAGAAACAGCTTGTGCTCCTCCTTCATCGGCAATGCAAAGCCATTAATTATGCTCCCGAGGATCTCCAACAGCTCTCCAATCCCGCTATGCCGCTCCGTCTCGAAGATGAACCGATAGAAGATGTTGTTGATCACCTTCCGGATGAAGGGGCGGTGGACCATGAACTTACCGTAGATGCGGTGGAGGATAGTCTTCAGGTATTCGCGCTCACGTGGGTCCTCCGAATCGAACAGATCAAGCAGCTTGAGGACGAACGAGTGATCGATATAGCGCTTGGCAATCTTGATGTCGGTCTCAGGTGAGACGACGTATCGCAGGAGCAGCTCGTAGACGATCTGGAGGTGGGGCCATGAAGGTTCGAGATAGGGATCGTCCTCTTCGGGGTCTGCCGCAGCGTCGGCGCCGGTGTTCTCGTGGGAGGCGGGCGGGAGGCAGCGGAAGATGTTGATGGATATCATCCGGATGAGCTCTTCCTGTACGGACTCGGAGAGCTTGACGACGGGCCCGGACTGGACGAAGTCGACGAGTTCGAGGAGGGTCTGGCGCTTCGTCTCCTTCTCGCGGATGGATTTCAGCGTGTCGGAAAAGTCGAATTGGAGGCCGCAGATCTGGAGCTTGCGGAGGAAGAGAGCCGGGCGATCGGAAGCGGCCACGTCGCGGAAGTGGGGGAGGATCTCGACGATGCCGTCCGATGCAGGGGACGGCGGAGGCCGGTCGGGGGCTGTGGTGGGGCCCGATGAGGGTTGATTGACGGAGGAGGAGACGGTGGTTCGCGAGGCATGGTTGACGGTGACGGGAGCGGAATTGCGGGACGATGCGAATGGGTAGTCCGCGGCGGGGACGCCGATGTCGGATTTGGGAGTTTTGCGTGTCCCGCGCTTTATGATTTTGTTGAACATTTCAGCCCCCTGGGAATGAGAGGAATGGCCCTGGGCCTGGGATCTGGTGAATAGGGGGAAGGTGGAATTTGGAAATTTTAGGGATGATTGTGATGATGGAATGAGGAATCCATGGATGGAGATCTAAAAAGATAGGGTGGCAAGATTCGGCCGCCCGAGAAACGGAAGGGCGAAACCATCAGAAGGAAAGATTGCAAGAGCTCTTTGATTGGGAGAATTTTGAGAGAGGAGAAATGAGTGACGAGAATTAGGATAATAAAGGTTAGTTAATTCAATACGCGTGTGGGTGCTTTGGGCATCCACGCGCGATCACACGTGTAGTATGGAACACGTGTGTTTGATTGGATCTTTCCATCTGATGCGGTGCAGTGTTGAGATCTTCCGGCCTGAAATTTATGCAATTTCAGGCAGAGCTGAGCAAGGGTAAATCGCGGTCCGTACCCTCGGGGGTTACTTTTGCAGATCTATTGGCATTTTTTGTGTAACTTTCATGAGATCTAACCCGTCCATCAGGTACGCTACATCATTTTAACCATTTCTACTAATGATCATGGTCATGTAGAGTTATATGGGCCACATTGTAGGAAACAGTTGTGATAGAATGTGCAACGTTAGTTTGTTGTAGCCTAACGTGATGTTAATGTGCCATCCAATCCATTCAATTGATGAGCCTCATCAGGATGAAATAATTAAATAAAAATCACAGTATTCTAAATTACATATAGGACACACCACCTGAATTTAGAGATTTTATGTTTATATTTTTTGGATTGGTCCACCGGAGTACCGAATCATTGTAATTTTTGAGAGAAAAAACTAAAAACGCCGATGTACGTGATGGACGGTATGGATTTCATATAAGTTAATTAGTTTCTTCCAAGTTAGTGAAAGTAGCCCTCGTTGGTACCAAGCGCGGGGTATCCAAATGTTTTCGTTCCAGGCGTCAGCCTCAGGTGGTTGTAGGATGTGAAACAGAATGGACGGCTTGAAAATTTTGTTTTAAATTTTGATCTTACATTGTGCATTTGGGCCCACCTAGGACTGAAATTGCCTATTTTTTAGATACAACCTGATGAAAAGCTTAGATCTCCCACACGTGTATCATATTGGCACGTATGCATCGGGTGGAATGGCAGGGCTACACACGCGTGGGGAATGAGAAAACCTCGGATAACGAAGGGAGAAATCCGAATGAATAAATGCGCATTTAAGACTTAAGAGTTCTTATTTGATAGAATACGTCCTGATGTATTGCTATATCATACATCAGGACATCATTTTTCTGATATAAGGTAATATTTCAACCATCCAAACGGATCATATGGTGGGAATCACATAGGATGGGCGTTATACAAAAATTTTCTTGGATAATATTCAACGGTTTGATTATCTGACTGTTTTTATTTACACATGGACGGTATCTTTAATAATTAAATATAAAATGGGTAAAGGAAAATTTATATTTTTTCATTTTAACTTAATAATGTAGTTATTTACGTCATATTAACGGTTTGGATCATTAAAAAAATCTAGATACAATGGTTAAATTTCTGATGCATCCTACTGCAATACTTCGAGCTATACTCTACTAAACCTTTGAGAAAAAAACAATGATAATTGCATTCGCTCGAGTGCAGTCGCGTTACAAGAAGGATACTTCGAAGATCGGATCCGCTCTACCGTTGGTCATAGCTTTGTGGACTCCATACATCTAAACTCGGGCATCATTGCGCCAATCATGTTCGTGGAACTTTAGTCATTGATCAATTTATCTTGACCGTTCATTGTTTCGTTGCATTCTGGCCCTCCTGATAATCATGTGGACTTGGTTCCTTTGATTTGGTATTACTGATTCGCTCACTCGCACGTGTACCTCCTTTACAAGTAGGAGGCAATGTGCTATGAAAGTGAACTCGAACCAGTGCAAGTAGCATTCCTCGTTTCTCTATTTTAGCCTCCACTAATACCGCACGCTTGTGGAGCCCTGCATATCCACACGCAGTCGCACTAATGAATTCTAACACGAGTGTAATATCCGAGCTTTCCATCAGGTGTAGTATACATTTTAGATATTCTGTGCCAAAAATCAGTTAAATTAAAATCTCAGGTGAGCCACAAAATTCCAAAATAAATGGATGGCTGGAATAAAAGTTTTTAAACTGTCAGTTTACATTGCACGTGGTGGGTTAACTAAACATTAAAAGTGTTTTTTAATTAATTATCTACAAAATATTCCAACCGTACGAAAGCACAGATCTTGCACACATGATCCATTTTCAGCACGTGTTAATGAATAGGAAACCCCACGCGTGTGGAATTAGCAATCCTTTTGTAGGATAGTGTCATGCAGGCAGCTATTAGATACGAGTGCGACTCTTCTTACGGGGGCGGATTAGGTGTTACCCGGTGTTACCCTTACCGTGGGGCCCACCTTGATATTTTTTGCATATCCACGCCGTCCATCTGTTTCTATAGACCATTTTAGTATTTAATCTCAAAAATTAATCAGATCTAACTCTTAGGTGGACCGCACAAAATGAAACAGTGGTTATTGAGTACCACACCATTAAAAATTATCAGATTCATCCAAAACTTGTGGCCCACAAAAATTAATGAGATCCATACAACTTGTTAATAATATCAATAATACCTGTATGAAGAGAAAATACAAATATCAGATCATTCCGAAACTTGTGCCCACAATTTCTTTTTTAATGGTTATTCATCACTGTTTCTAATGGTGTGGTCCATATGAGATTTTTATATTCTTAATTTTTGGTTTATATAACTAAAATTAGATTTTAAAGAATATGGACAGAATGGATATACATTAAATGCATCATGTTGGGCCCCATACGGTTAGGGTAACTCCCACTAAGGTGTAACCCGAGTAACAGCTAATCCGCTCCTGCTTCTTACACGCATGCACTCAAAATTGTAATCTTTACATTCTCGAAAATAAATCAAAACCGTCCAGTTCGTGTGAATCGTGTAGATAGGTCACAGAACAAAAATCAGATTAATCAGGTTATGAGAACCGTCAATTGATGTACTGTTGTTTGTCTAATTCGGACCGTTAAATTGTCTCATTTTAGCTCCGATCAGAATGTTTTAGTTTCTGATTATGATCCATCTAAAGTGTGGCCCATGGTATAAACGGTTGTTTGAGTTTCATGTATCCACGTGTGATTTCGTTCGTTTGGACCATTATAGTCTGCTAGACTTTCGGAGTTTTTCTCGGTTTTTAAAGAGAACTACTAAAATGGGTACTAGCATTGCAGAGTTACGACAAAAGAGATACTTTGATACTCTGGTAGAGTGTGACGTATGATATACACGCAGTTAGAAGTTACTCAGAAATTGCGTACATGGAAATCAATTAATTCCAAAAAAAAAAAAAAAAAACCGTCTAGGTTGTGGGTAATAATTTAGATTTATTATGAACGAAATTTTAGTCATATTTTATTGTCCAAATATTAGATTTCTAAATATTTATTAGAAGGTTGAAAATGAAAAAAAAATAAAAAAAATCTAATGGTCATGTTTGAAGGAAAAAGTGTCTACGAATCATAGGTTAAGATTATAAACAAATCTTATTTTTTAGTACGTAACTTAAAAATAATGAGTTCCACAATTTAGCAAGTTTACCTGAGTTAATACATTACACGTGTCTCATCTCCAAGTGCATGAGTATCAATCGTCATACGTGGATAGAGTATCAAACAACTCCTCGCTACAGAAAATGGCCAGATAAATTTTGGGATCGTCCAACGTGGATACGGATTGCTACTACCCCTGCCATCAGCCAATGGCTGATGGGTCGGTGCTCCGTGAGCCCAACCGTCATGTATGTATTTCATCCATGCCGTCCATCTAAATTTCTAGATCATTTTATAATAAAATACTGAAAATGAGATATATCCGACTCTCAAATGAACCACACTACAGGAAAAAATTGTTGAATGGATATAGATCATTAAAAATTTTTTGGGGCCATAAAAGTTTTGGATCAAGCTAATATTTATTTTTTTCCTTCATCTGAGTCTGTATGACCTAATCAACATATTAGATGTCAAATAAAAAAAGTACAATGAGCCTTAGGAATATTTTAATGATGGATATTCAATTACTACTGTTCCTATAGTGTTGTCCACCTGAGATTTATATCCCTGGATCCACGGAGCACCGACTACCAGCCACCGGGCTCGTGGCAGGGGACTAGCCAATCCGTTTCCTGCATTAGGCGGGAAGTTGTGAAGTAGAAACATGAGATGAGGGAGGAGATTCGCACCCACCGAAAAACACGCGCGCGGTTATCTGGTGGGGCCTACGTTCCTTACCCCCAAATGATGGGACGCGGATTAGCTACAGAATCCAACAGCAGCGAGCCTCACCACCGAAGTGACGTCACCACGTTCCATAGGGCTCACAGTAATGTTTGTGTCGCAGCCACGCGGTCCATCCATTTGTGGAGATCATTCCAGGGCATTATCCAAAAATGGGGTAGATCCAAATCTCAAGTGGACCTTACTACAGAAATCGCAGGGACAGTTACACCTACAGTTGAAGCCTTCCTAGGGTTGCCATGATGTTTATTTGAGTTGCAACCTGTTTACAAGTTAACAAAGACATGGCATAGGGGAAGATGTTTATTTGAGATGTAACATGTTTATAAGTTAACAAAAATATGGAATAAGGGAAAATATAAATATCTGTTCAATCTGAAACTTCCGTGGCCTAAGGAAGTTTTTAATGATAAGAGATCAATTCCCACTGTTTCATGTCCTAAACTGATGTCCCCAACAAGATGGACACGTGGATATAACACATATTATGGTGCGGTTCACAAAACATGGTGAGGTCACTTTAGTAGGGACACTTGCTACTGTCAAGCCAGTAGCTAATCCGCATCCCAAACAAAGAAGTGATGAGGGATGAATGTGATGAGGTGGATTACGGTCTTTCTCAAAGATAATTACTCTCAAATCCATGAAGAAAGAAAGCAAGAAAATAGAAATAAATTCTAATAAATTTAAAATTTAATTAATGAATGAAATAAATTAGTTCACAGCCCTTTAAACAGGGATACCAAGTAATGAGAGAGAAATCAGAAGTAAACTATGACTAAAACTCCTAGATTTCGCAACTTACTATAAATAGTAAACTTACTATTTATAGACGGTCGTGATTGATGTCTGCTAGTGCACAAGGTTTTCGGCCAAAAATAGTAAGTGTCCTATTTGGATTCACCAAACTGTTCCCCTAATTATTCTAAGCTCTTTTCACGTTGGGCGTAACTCCTAAAGCCCAATGGATGATGAGTTATAATCAAATTGAAACTTTATTTATAGTAAAAACGAAATTTAAATAGGAAAACAACTGTCGATCTAAGTGTATTTCACAAATCCATCTTGCGCAACTCGGCATAGCAGGATTGGGTGGCTAAAGTAGCCTATTCTACCTCAAAATCGTATATTTTATGTCCGATAACCCATTATGATTGCAAGATACGCCTGATCTAAGGTCTGATGGTCTGGATCACTTATGTCGTCAGCCGGGCCTTTTCCGATCCATCTTGGCCATGAAACTGTCCACGACACGATCTACATCAGGAAGCTACGCTCATGCCACATGTTCATCTGGTGCTCATGTGGTGTTGTCCACATGATGGAATTTTAGATAAGGACACAATCAGTCGTGGGTTTGAGCACTGGCCAATCAAGTGTAGCCCTCTAGCTTAGTGGTAGACTCACATGAGTTTATGGGTTCGAGCACTATGGTGTGAGTGCATAAGTGTGTGAAACAGAAATAAATAAATAAATAAAAATAAAATGAACGTAGCTTGTGTTTTAAATGTGTCAGGAATCATAGCCCAGCCGGACTTAAGGCTCACTATCTTTTAGTGCGACCACAACTAGGAATGCCAACGGTTTAGGTTAGGTTATAGTCTGGCTGACTTAGCCCAACCTCAATCCATTTGCAGAAAGGGCGTGCATGCCCGGACGTGGCGTGGTGCGATGTTGTATGGTGTGGTGTGCGTGCTGCATGCACACACGAGTATACTTGTAAGTCCAACTATTTTTATTTTTATTTTTTTTTTGAAATTTTGTTTTACAATAGGTGACCATAACAATAATTTGTTTTGAATTTTTGAACAGAACCGAAAATCGAAAAGTTTTCTTTTTCGAAAAATCTAAAAACCATGACTGTTGACATGAGTGCGTACACACACATTCGAGGCAACTTTTAAGGTCTATACAAGGGACTTCTATGTTTCGAATTTCACAATGAACTCAATCTTTCGGCTCTCTTTCTCACTTCAAATCTCTGCAACAGTTTCTTTTGGTTTATCAATTTCAATCTTCAGGTTAGACATACAATGACTGTTTGGGTCTTCATACAATATTGAGTGTGCTGGTATGACGAGACGACATTCAAGGGTATCTTGGAGGTTGATTGTCCAGTGTTCCTGTTGCATTACGGACATTGTTCGAAGGAGGGCAAGTCAACTTTAAGCCAAGTGACTTTCATTGCACCTTGAATCAAATAAGTTTTCTAAATTCTTACTTATTCAAATTTATATTTTTGTTTCAATTTCTTTATGTATATATTTTTAATTATGAATTTCCATAATTATGGATTTACATATCCAAATTCTCACAAGAATAACTTTGCACGTGTGTGTATGTGAGCCCGCAGCCGCGGTGAGGTGCGGTATGGTGTCTTTGATTGTGCACTTTTGTGTTTCTCTGCAAGTTCTTTGTCTTTCTCACACATAGGAAGACAAATTAAAGAGCCATTGTACACCCATCTAATAATTAATAAGCACATCGAGCTCTAACGACTACCTGCTTTTCTTTTATAAAAGGTATCTTCAAAAAAATTCTCTCTTCTCTTTAGTTTTTTCTCTAAGCTCTGTTTAGGAAAATCGATTCGAGCATTCTTAGGTTCGTATGTCTAGGATCGTGAGTGCATATGATCAAAGCCGTCCATTTTGAATGAGAGTTGTTATATCCGGATGGCATATTTTTTTGCACCTAGTGAATCATGGATTGTCTTTTTGTAGGGAAAAATATGCCTTTAAGATAGCGATTGTAATCTGTCTCATATCTCTAAATTATTTTTTTCTAATTTATTTTTTTTTCTACATTTTCTACTGTATCTCTATATATTAAATCCAATAAGCAGCTCTAAGGGACCATTGTAATGTATGTGTTTTCTGCAGGAATTTTCATAAGGTGGGTATCTCCTTAAGGGTTCAATATCATGATCATGTATACCGGTGGACCCCACTACACCAGTGATCAATCTTTGATTTGTGTAGGGTGGTGCATTATAGCTTTGTTACACGCATGGTGTTCTAGTTGGACTAGGATTGTTAAATTTGTGTGGAGCCTTTCTAGTCAGGTACGCATTTATTCAACTTATTTCATCTCCATACTCAATGCATAGCTCGATCCGTTGCAATTCTGCACATAGTTTTACATTTGGAATGAGAGCCTGTTGTGCATTGCCTGTGGCGGATCAGTTCAAATTGTAGTATTTGTTTTATAAATTGGGGATTGGGCTGTGGAATCACACAGATATGGATCTAGGCTAGCAATCCAATAGCGCCAAGCAAACACAAGAAAACACAAAGATTTAACGTGAAAAACCCTTTCGAAAAAAAACCACGGTACAAAGTGACAGATCTTCATTATGAAAGCATAAATTACAAAGAGAAAGGACTTACCCGATTCGAACAACCTCGAATCTCACCCTTGCTACACCCTTTACAAACCCTAGAACCCTTCTAAAAACCCTTGAAATACCTTTAGAAAGTCTTAAAATACCTTAGAATGGCCCTAAGGACTCCTGTTTATAGTTTAGAAAACCTCACTTTTATTCCGACTTAGAATAGTTTGGAAACCGCATTTACGCACTCTACGTAACCTTCGACTAATCGAGCCAAAGTTTCAACTAGTCGAAGGACCCTTCAATTGGTCAAGCCTGTCCCTCATCTAGTCGAAGATCTCAGGAATTCCTTGCTAGACTTCAAGCCGCACTTTTGCAGGGCCAATCGAAGGTTTACAAATTTAAGACATCTTTTTAACAACAATCTCCACCATATCTTTAATCTTCAACCGTGTAGCTTTTTGACCTCTTTTCTTTTCTCTACATTACTTCAATCAATGTTTCTCGTGCACACTGTCCTTCTTTTACACCATCTATTGAGGGTCAAATATTGCATATTAGACCCCAGTTATTGCCTGGATTTATGAACATGGTACTGTTTAACGGTTCGATTTAATCATGTTTATGTTGCAAGGTGGATTTATAAGCGTGGATTGAAAAAGATGCTAAATGCATGAAATCGACGCTCCAGAATCACTAAGGCAAGGGACGGACTCCAAGGGACCAAGATCGACAGATTTACATGTCAGAGATCCGAGAAAATCAAAAAATTGAAGCTCAAATGACTTGAAATTGGTCCAGAATGTAAGATCACAAGGTTGTCACCATCCATTCGGCTTGAAAATTTATACATGGCTTGAGGACCATAAATTAACTGTATACGTCAAAAATTAGCCATTGAATTTTGGTGGAAGTAGCCTAATAGACAGATCAGCCCATAAAACAGTGAATTGGGGCCCACCTCTTTGTTTCCTGGGCATGGTTTGGTGATGGAATCCATTCTAATTCATATACCTTTCATCTCTTGAAAACTATCAAAGGAAGTTCAGTCTTAATTTCTATGGTTACACTCTTCAATTGGATGAAGATGGGAGTTTAAGTCCAGTTGAGTTCTTGAAGCATGCATAAGATCTTCTTGATCTCTATAAGTGGATCCTCTGAATCTCTAGTTTCCTACCTTTGATTTCTTTAAGTTTTAAATTAATATTTCATCACCATCACCAAGCCCAAAAAAGTTGTACAGAACTTAAATTTCTCCGTAAGAATGACCTTGGTGAGCATGTCTACTAGATTCGCACTAATGTGAATTTTCTTCAGTGTTACGCCTCATTCTTCAAGCACTTCCATCACTGTCATATATTCTAATTCGGTCGTGGAAAGAGTTACCACGAACTGAAGCTTCGATATCCAACTAATTGCTCCACCCGCTAATACAAACGAGTAACTTGAAGTTGACTTTCTTAAATCCACACTGCTTGCGTGGTCTAAATCCACATAGCCTACCAACTTTGTCTCTGTCTTCCCAAAAGTTAATATGTAGTCTTTTGTACCTCGAATATATTAAAGTGACCATCTCACTACCTCTCAATGTTGCTTGCCGGGATATTTGCTCACAATACCAATTGCCTGTGAAATAATCGATTTAATACAGACCATGGCATGCACTACCAACCACATTCGAATAAGGCTCATGAAACATATCCTGCTTTTTCTCATCTGTTTGGGGACGTAGTCCTAAGAAAAGCTTAAAGTGAACTGTGTAGGGAACGCTCACCAGCTTTACCAAGTTCATTATATACTTAATCAATACCTACTTAAGGTATTCTACCTGAGATAACCAAAGCCTACTCCTCTTCTAGTCTCTATAAATATCACTACCAAAAACCTTTTTTATACCCCCCAGATCCTTCATCTCGAATGTCCCACTTAATTAAGTCTTTCGTGCATTGATTTCAGACATGTCTTTATTGACGATCTACATGTCATCAACATATAATTCCAGGATGATAAACGTGTCATCACTTAATGTCTTACAATAGACACAATGATCGTATTCACTCTTAGAAAATTTCTGACTCACCATGAAGGAATTAAATTTTTATACCACTGCCTAGGCGACAGGTCATACAACGACATCCTACAAACCTTTGTTCTCCGCCCCTTTGAACTTCAAACCGCTCTGGTTGCTTCATGAATAATAATACTTCTAATTTTCCATGCAAAAGTGTAGTCTCCATGCAGTCTCCACATTCATCCATTCCAGCTCAAGATCGCATTGGGCAACCAGTGCCAATACAAATCTAATAGACACTTGCTATACTACCGACGTAAATGTCTCTGAGAAGTCGATCTCTTCTCTCTGAGCATGACCCTTCGCTACCAGCCTCACTCTATATCTATGTTGTATCTTTTTGAAGATCTACTTGCATCCAATCATTTTTTGACCCACTGAAAGCTTCACTAGCTCCCACGTGTCAATCTGGTACAACGAGTCCATCACATCGTATATAGTCACCTTCTACTTCTCAGCACCAGGCTCACCTAGAGCCATATGAATAGTAGGCACACTCCCTCATCTGTAATAAGAGCATATGTGATATTGGAGTCGTCCGTATACCTCGCCTATATCTTGTGATTATACTGTATGATTCTTTCCATAGGTGGCTGATCCACCTACTCTGTATCTCTGTTCACATGTCTCATCCTTCATGCCATGTCCTCTCATGTGGCTATGCCCAGCATGCCACACACGTGCAGAGGTTGAATCCGCTACAGCCACTGCAGCTCCACCTGTCGAAGTGCTTCCAATCAACCTGTAATGTTATTGAGTCGTTGCGCTTTCATGATTACACGTGCCCCATTAGATACTTTAAGAGCACCATCAATACCCATGAACTTGCACTCTATAGCCTCGAGTGCACCGAGAGAAATCAGACTCTTCTTCATATCGGAAACGTATCTCATCTTAGTTAGGGTACGCTCTGTCCAATCAAACATCTTAATGCGCACCGTACCAATAGCTATAACATTACGGACAATGTCATTACCAATAAACACCTGTCCACCATCGCACTCTCTATAGTTAGCGAACCAACTCCAATGAGGAGTCATGTAAAAAGATGTCCCTGTGTCTAGAATCCACTCATCCCTACGATCTTCGTATAAGTGTCTGATCACAGACACAGATAAGACATCACGTTCGCATCCACTCGTTCTTTCATCAGACGTAGTAGCATTGGCCTCCCTTTACGAAGCCTTAGATTCTTCTCTCTTAGATTTAGGATTTGCACAATCCTTCTTCATGTGTCATTCCATCTCACAATTCCATCACTTTAACTTACCTTTGCCTTTTTCCCATGGACTTGGGTTTTGACCTTAAAGATCATGTACCTTACTCAGAATTTTTGTCTCTCATAATCTTTGCATCGGAAGATGTCTCCATGTCGCCATTTAGCTTTCTCATGGCCTTCCCTTGAAGGGCCGAGATAATGGGTTTATTTTCAATGCACATTGTGTCCTTGAATGACTCATATAATGCCAAAAGAGAATTCAACAACATACATGTTTATTCCTCATCTTTGATCACTCCATCCATGTCCAATAATTTACAAATCAATTTATTAAAGTTGCTGATGTGGGCCTCAAAATCTCCACCTTCTTCCATCTTGAAGTTATACCATTGTAGCTTCAAGTGTATGTGATTTTTAGAGAATTTTTTCTCATAGATATCCCCTAACTTTGCCCATAAACTAGTTGCAGTTTTCTCCATCAAAACATTGTAGAGAACCTCAATTATGATATATAAACGGATGGAGGCTAAAGCATTACTATCAAGAGTATCCTATTCTTCATCTTTTATAATTGATTTTCGCTCCTCAAGAGCTTTAGCTTCGCCTTGCTTGGTTAATGGACTAATCATCTTAATCTTCCATAAATCAAAATTATTTTTACCCAAGTATTTCTCAATATCAAACTTGGCATTTCTCATTGATACTAATCCTACAGATCCAGATCTGTGCCCTAACGATAGCTCTGGTACCACTTGTTAGGGATTGGGCTGCGGAATCACACAAACATGGATCTAGGATAGCAATCCAATAGTGTCAAGTAAATAAAATAGAACACAAAGATTTAACGTGGAAAACCCTTTCAGGAAAAAACCATGACACAAAGTAACAGATCTTCACTATGAAAGCGTAAATTACAAAGAGAAATGACTTACCCAATTCGAATAAGCTTGAATCGTACCCTTGCTACACCCTTTGCAAACCCTAAAACCCTTTTAGAAACCCTTAGAATACATTTAGAAAGCCTTAACATACCTTAGAATGTCCTTAGGGACTCCTATTTATAGTTTAGGAAACCCCACTTTTACACTGACTTGGAATAGTCTGAAAACTGCCTCAAATGTATGCAGTCTGCGTAACCTTTGACTAGTCAAGTTAGAGCTTTGACTGGTCGAAGGACCCTTCGACTGGTCGAGCCTATCCCTCAACTGGTCGAGCCTATCCATCAAAACATTGTAGAGAACCTCAATTATGATATATAACGGATGGAGGCTAAAGCATTACTATCAAGAGTATCCTATTCTTCATCTTTTATAATTGATTTTCGCTCCTCAAGAGCTTTAGCTTCGCCTTGCTTGGTTAATGGACTAATCATCTTAATCTTCCATAAATCAAAATTATTTTTACCCAAGTATTTCTCAATATCAAATTTAGCATTTCTCATTGATACTAATCCTACAGATCCAGATCTGTGCCCTAACGATAGCTCTGGTACCACTTGTTAGGGATTGGGCTGCGGAATCACACAAACATGGATCTAGGATAGCAATCCAATAGTGTCAAGTAAATAAAATAGAACACAAAGATTTAACGTGAAAAACCCTTTCAGGAAAAAACCATGACACAAAGTAACAGATCTTCACTATGAAAGCGTAAATTACAAAGAGAAACGACTTACCCAATTCGAACAAGCTTGAATCGTACCCTTGCTACACCCTTTGCAAACCCTAAAACCCTTTTAGAAACCCTTAGAATACATTTAGAAAGCCTTAACATACCTTAGAATGTCCTTAGGGACTCCTATTTATAGTTTAGGAAACTCCACTTTTACACTGACTTGGAATAGTCTGAAAACTGCCTCAAATATATGCAGTCTGCGTAACCTTTGACTAGTCAAGTTAGAGCTTCGACTGGTCGAAGGACCCTTCGACTGGTCGAGCCTATCCCTCAACTGGTTGAAGATCTCGAGAATTCCTTGCTAGACTTCAAGCCGAACTTTCCTAAGGCCAGTCGAAGGTTTACAGATTTAAGACATCCTTTTAACAACATATTTGTGTGACTTAGATTTGGGCCATGGGTGCAATTCTGCATTCGTTTCTAGTTTCTTAAAACCCTGTTCTAATTAAGGATCACTGGAATTAAGCATTGTGTACCATTAAAATCCTTTTTTAGAGGAGTATATCTGTTTTGGGTTTTCCAAACCCTAACTGGAGTAGGGTTTTCATTGAAGGAGGAGATGACAGTAGCCATTGATGGTGTCTCAACACAAAAAAGGGAGATGAGTTTTTTAAACCCTTACCTGTGCATATCCCGATTAGCTGCCAAGAACGATGACAAACCTCTCCTCCTCCAGTGTCAATCTGACAACCTTGTTTTTTGATCGATGGTCATTATGATAGCCATTGTTGTCTGTTATTGTTGCTCGAACCAGAGATGGGTTATTCAAACCATTTTGGATCACTACCAAGGCAGCCATGGTCGTTTGTCCCTTCCCCATTGCCTGTGCCCATCGTCTGACATCCATTAATGTTTGCCCGTAGCCCCTTCTGGTTCTCCCCGTTCGGGTTCGACATTCAGCAGAGAAAGCCCCGATTGTTGCCAGTTATGTCCACAAGGAAACTTAGAATAATGGGTTTTATAACCCCTGAGTTTAGCAGGACTTCCCTATTATGGCAACCATTAATTTCGATGATTGTTTACTAAGATTTGGATATTAGCAAGTGCTTATGAGTAGATTCTATTGTTCATTGGCTCCTCCAAGCAGAAGGCAGAGGGTAAGGGCAACATCACTGATAGGGTTAGGGTTTCTCGAAGCCCATTTAGTTTGTGTAAGAGGCCAATGCCATTTTCTTATATTTTCTCTTCTTCTTTTTTTCTTTTTTCTTTTTTTGAATTATTATGGGCATGCGCCCGTTTCTGGGTTCATTCTAACGTGCCATTTGGTCCACCCATTTCTGGTGTGGGCCTTGCTATTGTGGGTTAGCTCTAATTGCAGTCCTTTGTGAACCCTATCAATGGGCCTGGACTCATTCCTAAATTTGTGTGTGGGTCACCTTTGGGCCTTTTGTTTTATGTTCTGACCCAATTCGGGCCATATGGCCTGCCTGTTTATGGGCTAATGCTTTGTCTGCCTTTCTCTCTACTCTCAAACCTAATTTTAAGCTTATTTTGTTTACTAAATTTAGTTATGTTTTGGCCCTAAACTCGAACTAATCTAATCCCAGTCTCAAGCCCTGGTTGATGCCCATTTTGAGCCCAAACCTTAGGTCCTTTTAAAGTTTATATTTCAACCCCCTTTAATTGGGTTTGGGCCAATTATGGGCCTATTCGGCCATTCATCTTTACAGTCACCTTGTGGCCCAACTTTATTTTCTCATGGGCCGAATCAAGGCTTGGAAGGCTCATACCCTTTTACTCAACCCAATTTTAAGTCTTTGGATGCCCATCTAGAGTTTGCATATGGGCCTCCCCTTTACGCATATTTATATGCTCTCTCTTTTAAAAAATAAATACTTGATCTGAATCGCCTATTTAGCCTACAACGAGCGCTCAATCTGGTCCATTCACTAGACGAACGATTAAGCATTTAGATCTTGCATCATGTGTCTGAACTGCCCATTTTATGGACCCTAATGTGAGGATTTAATTGTCCATCTAAATCAAGTTAATCATTTAATTTGGGTTGTCCATCTTTGTGAATGTTAAGAGCTATACCTAGAATGCTCATTGTTGATAATAAGATCATATAGAGTCTTGAATCGACTCAATTATTGGTCCATTACCCATATTCCAGAAGCCTATATAAACCGTTGATTTAAAAGGAAAGGGGAGAGAGAAACCTATTCGTTAATTTCTTTTGCATATCCCTTATGTTTCAACAATTAATGCCAGCTACTTTCTGGGTTAAATCGAATTGGTCAAATAATACATTGAGGGCAGGATTGTATTTATTGTTGACGTAAAAATCTAGAGGGGCTTCGCTCTTGGACTGACCTGATCACCGCGGCCAACCTTCATTGGTTCGGGCTTTATAAGTCACAACCCTTGCCCACATCTTTCAGTAAGTTGTCTCAATATTTCTGATGAGTCCAATCTCGCCTACTCAGTAGCTGACACTATCATTTCTCTTGCAGGCATGGCCGAGTGTTCACTCCCCAAGTGCAAGGTTGTGATGTAGTAATAAACTCAGTAAGACCGAGGTCGAATCCCAAGGGACTGAAACTGTACGTTATCTAAAATTAAGTAGAATTAGAACTAGACTAAGATGAAATTTAAACTGAATGGAATTGAGAAAATAATTGTGAACTAATTATCTAAAACTTAAGAAATCAAGGGTAAGGAAACTGGGGATTCAGAGGATCCACTTATAGAGATCAGGGAGATCTTATGCCTGTTTTATAGAAATCATGTAATTTAAACTGAACTGTCGTTGATCTAGTTTTCAAAGAGATGAAAGGTATATGAATTAGAATGGATTCCATCACCAAACCATGCCCAAGAGACTATAACAACCAAAAAAATTAAACTAACTACCAACCAATTATATGTATGAAGGTTAGGAAGGGTACCGACATCCGACCATGCCCAGGAGACTATGGTGAACAACAGGGCTTCCTGACGTCATAAACATAAAAGGGAGAAGAAAATATTCAAAGCATCGCAGACCCATTATAATTTCAGTCACAACAGACCATTAAAAATCGAAAATACTTCTATTAATTAAACTAACATCAACATGAATTCAGTTCATAAATTAAACAAAAATTGTAGAATAAATTCTTCCATCTCACTACAAGCTTCACCTCTTAGCCCTAGCTAAGAGGTTTAGCCAGACATAATGTGGGCTAGATCCAAATAAATAAAGAGAAAAAGAAAAGGAAAAGAAAAGGGAAAGAAAAATCAAAGCTCTTCTCTCTCTCTCTCTCTCTCTTTCTCCTGACGTTCCAACCCAGCCAAGATCTGGATCTTCCTCCCAAGGTCTGAATAATTGCTCCCCACGTCCAAAACCTCCTTATATAGCTGCTGAAGTGGTGAAAATTGGACTTGAATCGGATTTGGAAAGCTATCACATGTGCAGCGAAAGTCTTTTCGCAGCCAAGTTCAGTGCCTCAAAAATCACCACTTTTCTCGCTCAAATTCTAAAAAAATACCATCTCTTAGGACTTTCTTGGGTCCTCTACATGATAGACGGTTCAGATCTGTCATATGATCAAAGATGGTGGGCCACAACCGCCTGGAAAGGTCAGTTTTCGCGGATGTGCGAAACCTTTCGCACCATTTTCCTGTTGTGATCGGTGAGCCCCACAGAAGTATTTTCTGGAAAATCCACCCCGTCCATTGGATTCAGGATGAAATTTTAGTCAAGAATGGGTGGTTTTGAAGGTCCATTGGCGTGTCCCAAAGAAGAAATCACTAAAAGACCAGATTTGAACGCTACAGGGCAGCTCTTTTGTGGCCCCTGTATCTCACACATGTGCTTGCATGGATGAAAAGTGTAAATATGGTTTTGTAGTGCTCGCGGCTGTCTACACGGTGGACGGCTTGGATCATCCATACATATCATGGGTGGGGTCCACAACCGTTCGCAAAACTGACCGTCGGTCGGTTACGCAGTTGCTGAAAACAGCAACTTCCCGTTTTAGATGAGGACGCGGGTCAGCAGTCGTGCAGGCGCTGGTCAGCGCTGCTGACCGGTTTGGTGCTCCTCGCCAGTTTATATAGTGTGTATGCACACGTACACTTGTGGGACCAACTGTAATGTTTTTGCAAAATGTGCACCGTTCATCCTTTTTCTCATGTTATTTCAACCGTCAAGAAAAATTTTGAGGCAGTTCCATATATCAGGTGGGCCCAGAATCAATGGTTTATGAGCTGATCTGTCGGTTGAGGCACTCCATAGTAATCCAATGGCTGAAATTTTACGTGTACGGTTAATTTATGGCCCTCATCCCATATATGAAGTTTCAGGACAATCGGATGGCAGGAACCCTGTGATCTTGCATTTTGGACGTCCTTCAGGCCACTTGAGTTTCAGTTCCTCCATTTTTGTGGATTTCTGGCGTGTAATTCCGTCGATCTCAGTCCCCTGGGGTCCGTCCCTTGCTCTGGTGAATCTTGAGTGTTAAATCCATACTTTTAATACCTTTTTGCAGTTCATGCTCATAAAATCACCTTGCAACATAAACACGATAAAACGGGCCATTAAACAGTATCATGCTCGTAAATCCAGGAAATAAATGGGGTCTGATATGCAATATTTGACCCTCAACACCGAGGCATCTAGCTCTCGGAAGAGGAAGGTGGCTCCGACAGCGGCCGAGTTGTTGAGGGATGCCCCCCGGGTGAAGATCACTTTAAAGAAGCAGCCCCCCCCCCCCCCCCCCCCCCCCCCCCCGTGAGAGGGAGTCTGTTGCCGTGTCGATCTCTACAGCCCTCGCTCCGAGGGTCGTTGGCTCGACTCTTGCAGTGCTTGCTCACCCACAAACGTCGGGTGCAGCGCCGACCCCGGTGCCCCTTAGTGCGGTCATGACTCCTCCGGCAGCTCCGCTTCCGATGCTTTCCAGTCTGACCAGGGGGCCGATGGTAGCTCCTCCCCCTGTGCTTGCCCATACGATCATGGCTGACACCTCAGCCGTTCCGAGCTCTGTTGGTCCTGATGCCCAATCCGTTCCGAGCTCTGCTCCTTCCACCGTCATTCCCCCTACCGCGAAGGCTCCTATTGCAGCCCCCGTGCCCCCATTGTTATCCCCTCTTTCTCTGAGTAGGAGGAGGCCATTAGAATGGCCGATAACATGCTTTTCCCTCGAGGTCTGGGGAGGTGTCCACGCCGAGAGTCAAAACTCGGCCAGTAGTAGGGTAAGGGCGGAGGAGGCTGTGGTCTCACCCCAGGTGGAGACGAGCGATGAGAGGTTCGAGTCGGGCTACCACATGGCCTGCTTGGCTTCGTGGGCCGCCAAGCATGCCCCCGAAGAGGATATAGCTTGAAACCTCAGCCGGTCAGACGACTCCTTTCTGAACGATTTAACTGCCGTGTGTTATACAGTACGTCTCCGAGAGGACCCTCTCTTTCCTTCGTATTGTCATTATATATGTTTTCTTAGATACTGAGTCTCGTTTTCTATTCAGACTGTCTCGAAGTTGCTTTCGGTTCGGGAGAGAGCGCGGGAGCATCAGAGGAGGGAGATTGAGCTTGAGGCCCTCAAGGCTGAAATGACAGCCTTACGAGATGAATCCGCCCTCTCGAAGTCTGAGCAGAGTGAGCTGCGCCGGCAGCTTTTGGACGAGAGGGCCAGAGGGAGTCGACTACAGGGGGTTATGGTCGACCTAGAGGCTAGGGAGCTGCTACTGCAGGAGAAGGTGAATAACCTCAAAGCCAGCAGCGATGCAGCGACCGCCGAGCTGACCGGCTCTAGAGCTCACGCGGATTCCTTGGCTGTGGAGACTACTCGACTAGGTGAGGCCTTAGAACACACTAAGGCTGAGGCGGCTGAAAAGCGAACCCGAGCCATCGTTCAGGCTGTTGAGGTTCAGCGGGCCAAGGATGAAGTCTCTCTGGCGGCAGCAGTTACCGTCGGGATTGAAGACTTCAAGACCTCTAAGGAGAGGGACGTCGAAGCTGCGACATTTTACAACCGCAGTTTCGATGCTTGTATCGAAGCAGTCCTGATTTTATACCCAGACCTCGATCTTGATCATCTTCTGCGTGAAAACCCTGAAGGTGCCCTTGCCGAACTCGCCTGCTCGGATCAAGCCCCCGTCTCCCAAACACCTCCTCCCACGTGAAGACCTTATGTTTTATATTTTTTTATTTTTAAACTGTTGATGTATTTTTTGCTCATTCGAGGGGGATTTACTGAATGAAAAATATTTCTTTGGTATTTTTCATTGCGTTAACTTGTTCTATGATATTGCCGAGCTGACCTTTTTACGGGTCTGGCCCTTTCATTATCGTTTAGTTAGTTCTCTGAGTTCCCTCAGCCCAAGTCTTAGTTGAGTCCGATCTTTCAGGGTACTTGGCTCGTCGCTTGTCCGGCGAGGACCTTTCATTCTATCGTATAATGAGCCGAGTTCTCCATTGAAGAGTCGGGTCATTATTAGGCTTTCTCCCTCAAGGAAATGTCTTGTTGAACCTTTGTAGGATTAGGTTCTGACCCCTACTTAAAAGGATCGGACCATTAAGTTCATGCTCGTATGGATGAGGCAATTGAGTAGACATTTGTGAAGTAGAACTGGAACTTTTATTAAAAGCCTTAAAGGCTAGTCGCTCGGAGGCGTATACTTTATTAGGAGCCTCAAAGGCTAATTCATCATGGGTAGTAGATCTTCAGGTACTCAGCGTTCCAAGGATGAGGGAGCTGATGGCCTTCAAGGTCTTCCAAGTGATACGAGCCCGGTTTGGCAGATCTGACCACGCGATATGGTCTTTCCCAGTTAGGTCCGAGTACTCCTGGTCTTGGTTCGGCTGTGTTCTGGAAGACACGACGGAGGACTAAGTCCCTAGGGTGAAAACGCCTGACCTTGACCTTCGAGTTGTAGAAAAGCGCTACCTGTTGATGTCGAGCCACTGCTCAGAACTTAAAAATATTTCTGACTTCCTCAAGTAAATCCAGATTAGCGGCGATTTGCTCGAAATTTCGATTCTCTTCGTAGTTCCTCACTCGTGTCGTAGGGAGTCTGATTTCTACTAGCATCATTGCCTCCGAGCCATAGGATAACTAAAAGGGGATTTCACCCGTTGAGGTCTGGGTTGTAGTCCTGTAAGCTCATAGGACGAAGGGGAGCTCCTCGGCCCAGTTACCATTTGCCTTTTCTAGCTTTGTTTTGAGATGGTGCTTGATGATCTTGTTGATCGCTTCCACATGTCCATTTGACTGCGGATGCCGAGGCGATGAATAAGCATTCATGATGCTAAGTCTCTGACACATACCACGAAACTTGTCATTATCGAATTGTAGGCCGTTATCAAATACGATGGTTCATGGGATTTCGAACCGACAGATGATATTTTTTCACACAAAATCTATCACTTTTTGCTCAGTGATCTTCTCGACAGCCTCGGCCTCAGCTCACTTGGTGAAGTAGTCGACTGCAACTATGGAAAACTTAACTTGTCCCTTCCCTGTAGGCAGAGGACCGATGATGTCGATCCCCCATTAGGCGAACAGTCATGGCCCACTCATGGGAGTCATTTCTTCTACCGGTTGTCTCGACACGGCCGCAAAACGTTGACATTTGTCACACTTTCAAATAAAACCCTTCGAGTCCTATTTAAGAGTTGGCCAGAAATACCTTTGACGAAGTATCTTCATGGCTAGGGCTCGACTACTGGAGTAGTTTTCGCAGATTCCCTCATGAATCTTCTGAATCACGTAGTTGGCCTCATCCAGTCGAAGGCATCTAAGATAAGGCTGGGAATGCCCCTTCTTATACAACACTCCATCCAATATGACGTACAGAGCCACTCTGACCCTAAGTCGCCTCGCATCTAGCTTGTTCGAGGGAATTTTACCGGACGATAGATAATTAAAAATTGGGTCCATCCAACTTGGGATGGACTAAACAGGATTGACCTTCTCTGACTGGTTAATGCTTGGATGCTCAATGAATTCGACGGGAACAAAGCGCGGGATCTTTCCTTCAGAAGCCGAGGTGAGTCTTACTAAGGCATCGGCCCATGAGTTCTCAGTTCTAGGGATATGCCGGATGGTGCAACTCTTGAAGTTCTCGATCAGTTTCCTCCCCTCTTCGAGATAGGCGATCATTCTGACTTCTTTGGCTTCATACTCCGAAGAGATGTGATTTATTACCAGCTACGAATCGCAGTGGACTTGCATAGTCAGAACACCCAGGCTTGCCGCCAGCCTGAGTGCAGCTAACAACGCTTCATATTCGGCCTCGTTGTTAGAAGCTTTGAACCCAAGTCTGATTGCGTATTGAATTGTCATTGAATCGGATGCAACCAGGACGACACCGACTCCTGCTCCTTTGACGTTGGACGACCCATCAACATAAAGAACCCATCTTAGATCCGACATTGCCTCTTGGTCGCTCAACGGAACGGACGGGGTCTTCTCAACTTTCTTACTGATTTGTTCCTCACTCGAAGTTATGAACTCGGTAATGAAGTCGGTTACAGCTTAACCTTTAATTGCTGCTCTAAGGCGGAATTGAATGTCGAACTCTTCGAGCTCAATTGCCCATTTGGTCATCCGACCCGAGACCTCGGTTCTTTGGAGAACCTGCCTTAGAGTAGAGTCAGTCAACACAACTATGGAGTAGGCCTGGAAGTACAGCCGCAATCTTCTAGCTAAGACGACGAGGCAGAGCGCCAGTTTTTCCAAGGATTGATATCTGGTCTCCGCTGGTACCATGGCTTTGCTCACATAGTATACGGGATATTGCTTGCTTCTGACTTCTCTGATCAGGGCCGAGCTGACAGCTGAAGCTAAAACCACGAGAAAGAGAAACAAGGGCTCCCCTTCTTCAGGCTTAGACAAGAGAGGAGGCGAACCCAAATACTGTTTCAACAGCTGGAAGGCTTGCTCGCATTCCAATGTCCACTCCACCCTCTTGTGACCCTTCAGCTGCTGGAAGAAGGGAAGGCATTTGTCTGTAGCCCTGGATATGAATCGTCCGAGAGCTGCAACTCTTCTCGTGAGACACTGTATTTCTTTAATGGTTCGAGGTGAGTTCATGTCAAGGAGAGCCTTGATCTTATCCGGGTTGGCCTCAATACCTCGCTGACTAACTTGAAAACCAAAAAACTTTTCCGATTCAACTCTGAATGCATACTTAGCAGGATTCAACTTCATCTGGTATTCTAGGAGGATATTGAACGTTTCTCCGAGGTCGAAAAGGTGGACGGAGGCTCTGGTACTTTTCACTAGCATGTCGTCGACGTACACTTCCATGGTGCGCCCAATCTGTCTGGCAAACATCAATTCACCAGCCTCTGATATGTTACCCCAACGTTCTTCAGGCCAAATGGCATGACCCGGTAACAGTAGAGCCATTTGTCTGTGACAAAGGTAGTCTTCTTCCTGTCTGGGGGATACATAGCGATTTGGTTATACCAGGAATAGGCATCTAAAAACGAAAGCAACTCCAGCCGTGCTATCCACTAGTTGATCGATCTGAGGCAACGAGAAACTATCCTTAGGACATGTCTTATTCATATCTGAATAATCTACACAGACCCACCACTTCCCATTGAATTTCCTAACGAGCACGACGTTCGCGATCCAGTCAGGGTAATATACCTCCTCTATGAAACCCGCATCGAGCAGGATGGAGACCTCCTTGGCAATGGCTTCATATCGTTTGACATCGAACGACCTTCTTTTTTGCTTCACTAGCTTATGATCCGGGTCCACATTCAATTTATGAACCAGCACGTCAGGAGAAATCCCTAACATATCTGCGTATGACCATGCGATGACGTCTCGGTGCTGCTTCAAGAAGGTCAACAACGCGTTTCTCTGCTCAAAATTCAACGATGACCCGAACTGAACGGTTTTGTTCGGGTCTGATTCATCGGGGGAGACCTTTTCCAGATCTTCGACTGATGAGCTTCTATCGGCGCTCAGGGATCCAAGGCGTTCACGACGAGTGCCTACTTGGCAGCTTTTTTTCTGACTGCTATCGCATAACACTTTCGGGCCTCGTGTTGGTCGCCTCAGAGATAACCGATCCCACCTTCAGCAGGAAACTTTATCATCAAATGGTAAGTTGAGACGACCGCCCTCATCGCGTTGAGGGAGGGTCGGCCCATGATCACATTGTGCACAGAAGGAACATTGACAATCAAAAAGTCCACCAGAAGTGTGACTTGATGCTGCCCTTCTTCCGCTTTTACTGAGAGGGATATGGCTCCTTCAGAGATTACTCTCTCTCCAGCGAAGCCGTGTAGGGGAGTCTTCACGGGTCGGAGTCGTGACTGTGGAATTTTCATCTTTTCGAACACTTCAGAGTACATTACATCGGTCGAACTGCCGGTGTCGACCAGAATGCGATATACTTGTGATTTACTATGGTCATTGTGACCATTAGCGTGTCATCGTGCGGATGTTGGATCACGCGTGCGTCATCTTCCGTGAAAGTCAGGCTGCACGGAGTGACTCAGAGTTCCTTGCTGGAACGTTCCGACAGGTGAACGTGTTGTTCCGGCTTGGATCTTCGGGAATGGGATTTTTCAGCCCTGTTTGAATCCCCTCCCCAGCTGAGCCCCCGAAGATAGTACGAATTTCAGCGGATTCTTCTAGGGGGTTGTTCGGCTGTTCTCGCGGTCTTTCCTCTCTTCGAATGAACTTCTCTTTTTTAGTCTATCGATGTAGATGTCCCTTGCGGATGAGGGACTCAATCTAGTCTTTTAGGTCCACGCAATCGTCCGTGTTATGACCATGGTCCTGGTGAAAGCGGCAGAATTTTCTCTTGTCCCGATGTTCTGGGTCAGCCCTCATGCAGACTGGCCAATTAAGTAGCATGTCTCCTCTGATATCTAGCAGAATTTGCTCAGCAGATGTATTAAGAGGATTATAAGAACGGAATTTCCCTTCTAGCCTGCGGCTCGGTCGATGATCGTGGGAAGCGCAGTCTTCCGCCCCTTTGCCGTTCGGGTGGGAGTCTTCGTTCCTAGGCATCTTCCCTTTGTTTGTTGGGTCAGTTACTTGCGTACCTTTACGAGCATTAGTGAACTCCTCGACATTGGTATACTTCTGAGCCTTCGCCATGAAGTCTGAAAGCATTCTCGGTAGATTCTTTCCGATGGAGAAAGCGAACTTTCCTTCGTTTAGTCCACTCAGAATGGCAGCAAGAGCCATCTTGTCATTGTAGTCCTCGACCTACAATGCTTCTTCATTGAAACGGGCGATGTATCTTTCAACGATTCTTCCGGAGCTTGCTTGATGGTGAGTAGGTGGGTGTTGAGTTTTTGACTTCTCTTACCGCTTATGAACTGTGTAAGGAATAGTCAGCTTAATTTCGTGAAAGAGCCCACGGAGTTTGGTTTAAGTTGACGATACCAAATCCGAGCAGACCCCGTAAGGGTGATGGAAAACCCTCTACACATCATTGCGTCCGTTGCGGTCTGGATTTGCATCCATGATCGGTAGGCTTCCAAATGTTCGGATGGGTCCCCAGATCCTGAATACTGGATGACAGGAGAAATTTGAAACCTTTGCGGCATCACCTCAGCCATGATGGCAGGGGTGAAGGGAGGCTCGGTATCTTCCATCATTGCCTATATCGTAGCCAAAACCGTCGATTGCTGTTGCCTTTTCTTCAATGTCAAGAACTGGTCCTTCAGTTCCACAAATCATGCCTTCCAAGGATCTTTATTTTCAGCGATGACCTTTAGGGCGTCCTCGATCTCTGGAGTTCTTCTTTCTCTCCTCTGTTCTAATTGATGACGAAGATCCGTGGGTGCCAGAGCGGAGGTGGCTGAATGGATGGTTGTAGGGGCTCGAGTTGTGGCATTCCGCGCGGATCCTTCGGCACGCGCCGCAGGAGGATTTTAACCCGAATGCTAGGGAGCTTCATATCTCACACTCCTCGGCACAGAGCGAGTCTCCATGAACAAACCCACTGGCTCGAGAATAGGGTTTTTCTGAACCAGGTGTGACTCTGGCTCCCTCTGTTATTTCATTCTATTTATCTCGTCGCGCAGGGCCTGAATTTCGTTATGCATTGCGCGATATTTACTTGACCGATTGTGAGAACGTTGGGAAGGCCCTGGTGCGGATTCAGCGTGAAGTGGGGATGATGACCGAGTTCGTTTGTTTGGCTCCGGTTCCACGACCGCAGCCTTCTTTTTCCTCGCCATTGCTCAGAAGATGGGAAATGAAAACCTAACTTTTAGTCTCAAATTCCCACAGACGGTGCCAAAAATGTTGATGTAAAAATCTGGTCAGTTCTTCCTCCACTTCTCCCTCACTTTAACGAGCCACCCCTGGAACCTGCACCAAGAGAACAGACAAAGGTGACCCTGGTTAAGCCGGGGGACCCTCCGATGCCTAAGTCAGGTCAAGGGAATCGGGGTCTGAGTAGAGAGTAGAGGAGAGAGAGAGCACTTGTTATCGCGTACCTGTAGACTTGGTGTCGTGTGCTATATATACTTGCCCGTAGAATAATCCGGATCCGATAATCTTAGCACGATCAAGGGAATTCTTGGATCATGGAGATACTGCCCGCAATCTGCTGATCACGCAGCGTATCAGGCGAGCGATGTTATCGGTCACGTTCAGTTATGGCAGTTTTCATGTTCGTCAAATAGGATATACGCCTCGGAGTATATGCTCGGCTCGGCTCGTCCGACCGTCTGCCTCGCGCTTGTTCGGTTGGACAAGGACAGATCCCAGATCCGAGCGCTTCATAACCGATCTGACCTTATAGGCCCAAGCCAATCTTGCTGGTCCGAACCGAAGTGGGAGGCTCTATTCCCCGAGGCTCTCATCGCCTCGGACTTTACATGTGCTCAGATCTTCACAAGATGCTTGTATCAGGTCGGACGGGTCATGCCTCGGACGTCACGGCAGTGAGTCGACTCAGACTGGTGGTCGGACTGACGCTTTTTCGCAGGCTCGGATCTCCCCATAACATTTATGATCCCGAGTTTAATTCTGTGAGATTTGAACTGGTTGTGTTAGCCACCACAATAACCTTAATCAGTAAAGAGCTTACATATTTTGACTCTTGATATTGGGATATAATGGCAGGATTGCACATGGTTGCATTTATGTTCAATGCAAACATTGATGAAAACGTAGATGATTACCGTTTTGTAGATATGTAAGCAGTATGGAGTAAATGGTATTGATGGTGTAAAGCTGAGAGACCCATTTCACCCGCAAGTGATGAGTGTCTCAAATTTACATGATCGATGTTGCCTAGCTTTATGTTTAGGAGAGTCACTTGCATGTCATGACTACCTCCCACATGAGGAATGATGATGATGTGATTTATTCTCGATAGGATTAGCTGGTTGGGCCCATCTTCATCCTGTTTAGTTCAATTAAAGTCCCTAATCAGTTAAATTTATTGACAATTTTGCCTGATATTCAGTTTTATTTGTAACTTGTTTAAAATAAACATATTGACTAATGTGAATATTAGGTAATCAATTTAACATTCCAACTCAATGCAACTCAATTCTCTTTTTTACCAAGTCTAATTAGCCCAAAAGGAAAGTGTCCATAAAGTTATTCATAGGGAGCATGGAAAATAACATTACCTTAGAAAATGAGGAAATGTCTAGTAAGCAGGATAAGGTTCAAAGTGCTCATCTAGTAACCCCGTGACATAGACATAATAGGAAGAGGAAAAGAAAACATGGTTCTAAAAAAGAATCTTTAAGTTTAATAGCTGACAATCAACCTAAAGATTGGTCAAGCAATAAGAAAGCTAAGAATAATAAATGCTTCTTCTACAAAAAGTCGAGCCATTAAAAGATAGACTGTATTAAGTTTAAGCAATGGTTTATAGAGAAGAGTAAAGATTATGTTCTGGTATATTTTAAGTCAAATCTGAATAGATTCTGGTCTAACTATTTACATTTGTAATTCAATGCAGAGTATGTTGCAGAGCCGACCACTAACTCATACAGAGCAATCAATATATATGAACAATGGCATTAAGGTAGAGACAATTGGAGTTCATATGATTAAATTAAAGTTAAGTCATATGTTAGGCCTAGAAAATACATTTTATGTGCCTTTTATAAGACAAAATTTAGTCTCGATTTCTCGTTTTGACAAATTCAACTATATGTCTAAATTTGATAATAGAATAGTTTAGCATCTACTGCGATTTAAATGTAGTTGGTACTAACACTATGGTTAATGGCTTATACCAATTGAACTTAAATGCCTCACGTATCTATAATGTGAATGCTCCGCATAAAAATAAAGTAGGATATAAGTAAAGAAAAATATAGGATATAAATAAAGATTGGACTATAAAAACTCATCCATGTTATGACACAAGCGATTAGGCTAGTACACAGGATAACACCTTGTTACTCCTATTATGGGGCCCGCCTTAATAATATATGGTATATATAGGCCATCTATCCATTTTTTTAGCCCGGTTTAGAACGTGTTTCCAAAAATTAAGCATATTCAAATATGAGGTGGACCACACTAAAGGAAACAATAGTGACTGAACACACATCATTAAAAACATCCTAGGTCCACATCAATGCCCACGGTGATGTTTCTTTTCCATTCAACCAATGGATAAGGCCAAACATGCCTAGATGAAGGGAAAATATAAATATCACATTGACCCAAAAAATTTGTAGCCCACAAAAAGCTTAGCAGTGTGTTCCACCTAAGATTTGGATCCACTTAATTTTTAGAATAATATCATAAAATGATATGGGAAAATGAAGTATGGCATAAATATACAAAAAATAATCAAGGTAGGCCCCACATGGCGAAGGTAACACTCACTAAGGTGTTACCCTAATGGGACGTGGATTGCCCGCAAAAGCCTCTCCCATGAGCTTCCTACTACATCGACGGTAGGTGGGCTCACTATGATGTTTGTGAGAAATCCACCCTCTCCATTTGTTTTTGTAGATTAAGTTATGAGATGGGGCTAAAAATGAGGCTGATCCAAAACTCAAGTGGGCTGCTCGATTGGAAATGGTGATGATTGAACGTCCACCATTCAAACAGTCATGGGCACAATAGTTTTGGATCAGGCTAATATTTTTGTGTTTTCGGTTCATCCTAATAATAATGACCTTATGTATGGTATAACATTACAGTAGACTTATGGAGGTTTTAAAGGTAAGCATTTCCCTCTCCATTTATTCTTATCATGCGGCCAACTTGAGCTTTAGATCTTGAAAAACCGATAAATAGGCCCTACCAACCTTTCTGTCTCAAGGTGGATTTTTTTATTTTTTTTATTTTTCACGCACCCTACATACTCTAGCCGTAATGAGATTTCACCACCTATGCGTGCTCGAACCGGAAACGGATCGGCTACTCCCGTTGGTGCTCTATGGGCCCGCCTTTGGATGTCAAATAAACAGTAGTAGGATTTTAATGGCGTATATCTAATCACTATTGTTTTACTGTGGTGTGGTGAACCTGAGATTTGTATCCATATCATTTTTCATATCAAATCCTAAAATTATATATATAAATAAATTAACAGTATGGATGAAACACATACATCATGGTGGGGCCACAGAGCACCGACCATCAGCCACCGGGCTAGTCGCAGAGAGTAGCCAATCCGTTTCCGTTCGAACCACCGTTAACCATACACCTGGTGTTGAAACTCTTGTGAGTCTACCACTAGGTAAGGACATGGGTGGAATTACCTCCTTACACTACCAATAATAGCAACTCGGTACCGTACGGTGCTGTGGGTTAGACAATGATGGATGTGTTTCACCACACTGTCCATCCATTCTTGTTTTGGCATGAGCTTAAAAATGAGGCAGATCAAAATCTAAAGTGGACCGCATCACCAGGAAACAGCGCTGATGGAACGTCCAACGTAAAAAAAAAAAACAAAAAACCTTCCTGTGAGTCATAAGTTATAGATTAGGCTGATGTTTGTGTTTTCCCTTCACCCAGGTCTTTGCCACCTAATCAGCAGGTTGGATGGTAAAGAAACATTCACAGTCCCTATAATTTTTTAATGATAGGCGTTCACTCACCACTGTTTTTCATGGTGTGCTCCACCTAAGATTTGGATGTACCTCATTTTCAGGCTCACGCTTTAAAATAATGATACAAAATGAATGGATGGCATGGATCAGACATATTTCATTGGGATTACAGCAGAGCACAGTCGTACTGGGGCAATACCCAATCCGCGTCCAGGCCGGACCTCCATGGATTGGGTACTGGGCCATTTGTTCGGCACGTGCTGATGTGGTACTGGGAATGCTTCCTCCTCTCTGAATTCAGCCTCGCTGGATACCAGTGTAAGATCTCCGGCCATACTCTCTCCACGTGTGGCATTGAGGCATGCGTATCACGGGGCAGATTAGGTGCGGCCCTGACCATGGGTCCACCTTGATGTATGTGCCGTATATCTTTGCCGTTCATGCTTCTTCTTTTTTCTTTTTTCTTTTTTTTTCGGAATATTTTACGGCATGAAACCGAAAATAGCGCAAATCTAAAGATCAGGCGGACCACGTTTGACCGAAAAGTGCTGATTGAACATTACAAACTTCCAATGGGTTACAAAAGCTTTTGAGAAGTGGGTATTTATTATTATTATTTTTTTATCCTTTTCTTTTATTTATGTCTACCTTCTATTCATGTTTATGTAACCTTGTCACCGGTAAATAAACATATTGGTGGGCCTTTGAAAGTTTTAATAGTGGGTGTTCAATATCAATCAAGCTGTACACGAGTTGAACTGAGTTGAGCTTGGCAGGGCTCCGTTAGTAGGTAACCCCAACTTGAACTTGGCTCCCCTCGGCTTGGTCTTTGAGCTCGACTGGCCAGCTCGGCCCAGTCAGTAGCTTGGGCAAGTTCGAGCTGGCTTCAAACCTATGTGTCATTTTCTCAAACACATACATCACATCTTTAATTTTTCACGGAATGCAAAACAATAAGAGCAGCTTATAGGTATTTCGTCAAACATTGGGTGTGCAATATCAAATCCTGATTTGAGAGTAATTTTATAATATGAAGTTTGTTTTTTGTAATGATTTATTTCGTATTCATTACTTTCTCACCACTAGTCATTCCCATGGAGAATGTATGCACACGAAATAGCACTTCATCGAATCATTTCATCAAACACTTGACCAGCAACATCAAATCAATCCGAGTCGAATCGACTCAAGGTCCGGTCCAAGTTGAGTTGAGCTCGGGCAAACTCGTACTCAGCTCAAGCTCAACTCGGCTTGAACTCAATTTCGGACTGAGCCGATTTGACGTCCACGTGACCTTATCAACAGCAATAAAAAAAATTTTAAAAAATACTGGTGGGCCTTAGTTTTAATGGTGGGTGTTCAATCACCGCAAGTTCTTGTACCGTGTTCCGCATGTCTCTGCTTCATTTGTGGCTCATACCCAAAAAGATCTCGAAAAGGGGATGAATTGCATAGATATAATACACACGGAAAGGTCGGCCCATGGTCAGGGCCGCACCTAATCCGCTCCCATGTAGATGTATCCCGGCCGCTCCTCTTGGTGCGGCCACGGGTCATTGGAAGCGGATTTGAGATATTCAGTGCCACAAAGATGTCGGTGACAAATCCACTCTATTTATCTGCTTTACAAGACCACGATAAGACAGCAGTGAAAAAATCAGGAACATCCAAAACTCATGTCGGCCATCCACATGAAACAGTGGGGATTGAATGCTTGGGGGTGACAGAAGTATTAGATCAGCATGATATTTGTGCCTACAATTTATCTGAGTGGTAATAACCTTATGAACGGTTTGGATGGAATATAAACATCATGGTCAGCTCCAGAAAGGTTCCACCGTGGTGGACATTCTTGTTCCCACTGTTTCATTTGGTGTGACCCACCTGAGTGTTGAATCTGCCTGGAATTTAGTACCTGTTGTGGTCTTTCAAAACAGATGGACTGAGTGGATTTGTCACAGATATCTCTATGGGCCCCACACAGCCCCGGCAATCCGCTTCCCAGGTCATAGGAATTTGCCACGACAAAAGATCAGGCCAGCTTCCATCATTGGATTGGCCAAGCACATTGGATGTGGACCACTGATAAATACTCTCTTGATCTCTTCTTTTGTACTCGTTTGACACGTAGGATGATTGGATTGGCCGATTTTAGGGTCACAACAATAGAAGGTGGGCCATACCTGATAAATAGGCCATATCACAGCCTTCGAAAGAGATGAAGGTTGATTTTCGATGATTAGCACATCTTCTAACTTTTGTCAATCCATCATTTTAGGCTGGTACTAGATTGTTGGGAAAGAAGTGAAAGGTGATGATGATTATTAGATAATCACCATCCATTGACACATCGACTATCTATCGTTCCCATCATGGGTGGCCCACACTGAAAATTTGTACATATTAGACAAATTTCGGATTGGGAGATAATTTGATTTATGCTGTGTAGAATGGGGAGCGGATTAGGTGTTACCCAGGTAATACATTAGTTCCTGGCTGTGGGGCTACGACCAAGCATGTGTTGTATAATCACTAATGTTTATTTGGCATCCAGCCTATTGATAAGGTCACCCATATCTCGATGACGAAGGAAAAACTCAAACATCAGCTTAATCGAAAACTTTTGTGGCCCCTAGAAGTTTTGAACGGTGGGAATTCAATCCTTACTATTTAGTCCACTTGAAATTTGGATCTGCTTTATTTTTGGGACCATGCCATAAATGAGTCGGAAAAACTGATGGACAAAATAGATATACAAAATATACAGGGAAATGGTTCTACACGGTCGACCTCATGGGAACTTCCCATGATGTTGAGCTGTGTGGGCCCACCATGAGGTGTGTCGAACATCTACCTCATCAGTTAGATGCAACATTCTATGGTGGGCCTCGCACTTAAAAATAAGGTCAATCCATGACTTTTGTGGGCCACACCGCATACAAAAGTTGAGAGGGGTTAACCTCCCATTAAATCATTCATAATCATTTATTGGGCCCATCAAGATGTGGATCACAAATCCTGCCCATCCAATATATCCTACTTAGATGAGGAGTCAGACCAAGTTTCAGATGCATCCAAATTTCAGGTGGTCCCAACCAAGTGATTTTATATGTTTTAGGCACGTCTTCACATGATTTTAGATGGTATGGCCCACCTAAGTTCTGTATACGACTGATTTTTGGATGTCCCATAATTTAAAGGGTACCCATCAAATACATGGTGTTAATGTTCGACACACATCTTGGAGAGAGAGAGAGAGAGAGAGAGAGAGAGAGAGAGAGAGAGAGAGAGAGAGAGAGAGAGAGAGAGAGAGAGAGAGAGAGAGAGAGAGAGAGAGAGAGAGAGAGAGAGAGAGAGGAATGAGATTTGTTAAACCATCTGCTTTGGTAGTTGATTGGTGGCCGCTAAAAGGAGATCAGACATCTTTGGTTTTGTTATAGATGTCCACAAATGCCCACGTTGATCAGGTAGATCCTATGAATTCCTCACGATTAGGCCAGTTTGCCATGTGATATCAGAGCAGCCTTTTAATGCTTTTGTCGATCTTCATGGACTGACTTTAACTGAAACCTGCGTATATCCATTTTCTTCTTTTCTTTTCATCTAAAACACAAATACTTGTATTTGCTTTGTGGGACCCATTAGAGGCCATCACCGTTATCTTTTTTTAAACCCAATGTATATATTAGCTAGCCCATAGCCTTATGTAGTTCATCACAATATTTGTACCTTGTAACTAGAGCCGTACACGAGCAGAGTTGGCTCAGTAACTTGCTCTATTCAGCTGAAAAAAGCTCAACTCAACTCAGATTAAAACTCTGTTTGAACCGAGTCAATCCATTTTTTGGGAGCTTGGAACATTTTGAGTCAAGTCCAAGCTGGACCTAGCTCGACTCGGTATTGAGCTCGACTCAACTTAACTCAGATCGAGTTTTAATTGCATATACAAGGGTTTTAAAATAAAATAAAATAAAAAAAAACCTTCATTCGCCCGACCCTAACCCATTTCACCCAACCCAGCAACCCTAACCCAATGAGCGTCCAGTGCCCAAATCGCCTGACCCTAACCCATTTCTCCCTCCCTTTCGCCCAAATCGGCCATCCGTTCACCCAATACTCTCGTCGTTCTCCACCACTTAGCGAAATTCCTCCTGCCAGCGTCTATCTGGACGACTTCCTCTCCTAAAGTGAGTCTTCTCCTCCCCTCTCTCCATTTTTTTCGGTGAGTAGCGGAACCCATCTGACCAGTGATCACTAGCCAGGTGGCTCTAGTACAGTAGGACGAATCTCTGGTTTGGTCAAACGAACCCATCCGACCAGCGACCATTGGTTGGATGAACCTCTAGTACAGTCCTAACCCATCCAACCAGCGACCACTGGTCAGACGAACTTCTAGTACATTCGGATGGTGTCTCCAATACAATCGAAGCTCAGCTCGAACTCGGCTCGAACTAAACCAAGCTACTGGCCGAGCCGAACACAAGCTATTATTCCAAGCTCGAAGGCCGAGCACGAGCTGAGACTCAAGCTGTTCAAGCTGAGCACGAGCTGGGCAAAGCTTGGCTCGACTCGACTCATGTACACCTCTACTTGTAACAACATTAACCTATAAGGTGAAGCAGTTTTCTAAGTAGTGTATATGAAGTTCACCTTAACCATCATCTCTTTTAGATTTATAATGAGGAAGATCAGTGTGTGGATGGGATGTCATATGACAAGTCTTTTCTTATATTGTCTTTATATTGGGTAGTATCTTGTCCGCTAGTAATGATATGGGTTTAACTATGCTAACAAAATATTGGCCTTTTCAAACATTGCAATAAAAGATCTGGAGTAATCTATCTTTATTTTCAAAGTCAAGATTGTTAGAATATGCTTTAAAAGACTCTTGGGCTTGTTACAAGTCACACAAACACAAAATTTAGAGTAGTTTAGGATCCGAAACTTTAAACTAATTAAAACTCCAACTAGGAAATTGTCAAATTAGATGAGAATCATGTACCATATTATTTCTGAGAAATTGGTAATGTTGTTTATACCCTATGATAGTGTGGTAGCTAGCTTTATATATATGGCTTGTTATACATTAGCTGCCTGAAAATTATTATGTAGCAGGGATTGTTCACAATTATTAAAGTAATTTGGAATAAGTCTCATTAGTAAGCCATCAAATAAATATTTCGCTATCTAATAGGACCAAAGGACTTAATGTTGTTCTTTATAAAAAATCTGAGGCTATCAAGATTATGTGATGGAGCCTAAGATAACAATCCAGAAGAAGAGAAGTCTGCTATAAGTTTTATTGTCGTGGTGGAGGTGCCATTTCTGAATCAAGTAAGAAACATATAACTTAATTATTTCTTCTATGTAAGTTTAAGTGCATACCATGTTGCTTATCTGTTTAGAAAGGTGTTTGGGTCGAAAGATTCATAAAATGTTTAAGTGTCCTAAGCACTTGTGAGCCTCTTTCATTGAGGATAGACAACACCTTCATCCTTAATTTGTCAAAGATTCAAAATACCACATAAAATATCACTATGTTTGAAAGCAAGTGAGAAGGAAAAAAAAGTAATGGGACATGAGAAGGAAAAAAAGTAATGGGACATTCCCACCAAAGAAATATTGGCATTTCCCATTATAAAACTATAATAATAGATCTTTTTTAAGTTCATATCAAACAAACAAGGTCAAGAATTATTTAAGTTATAAAGCCTTATATTTCCTTCTTTTAGGGATATACTAAAAAAAGTCATTTTTTGTCACTAAATATGTTGATCATAAACATTAGACATGTGCTTATGAGCTAAGGTGAACCCTTTTATTGTTTGCAGGCAAATCACTCGGGATGACCAAGCTTAATGCATGAGGTAAGGTGCAATTGGTATGATGCATGCACATAAAAGCATAAAATCTCCTTTATTATGAATATATATGACAGAAATATGAGGGAAAATTGTTGTCCACAAATGCCAATCTCTAAATTCAAGTCGTGAGGTAATATGATGAGTCATACTTGATGACTTGTGTATTGTGGACCCAATATATATGCATTGTATCATCTTTTTGACCGCATGGATATGAAGCCACAAGTGAGGACCTATTAATTTAGTAGTGTTTCGATGTAATCTAACTATTAATACCGTGAATTATCTTTTGTATCTTTATAGCTACTCTCTTCCTATATATAAGAAGATGCAATTTGGTGTCAAAACCTTATCTTATCATGATGAAAGCTCACTTGATTGGATTAGACATGACTATGCTAAGAAGCAACATGATTGATTCCAAATTACATATTTTCATTGGAAAGTTTATGCAACAGCTACAACAAGTCTTTATGACTATTAAATATACACTTATGAAGCATCAAGTTTTGTGTGTGTAGTGTAAGAGATTTTTGAAAAACATATTTATTTCTAATAATACTTTTAAGAGTTTTAAATCAATGTTAGTAAATTCTTTTTCAATGAACTCAATAAGTTAGATGAGAGCAAATGTTGACCCGGTACTATAAATTAGGAGTCAACTCCATCCAATGAGGTCATTGGATTAGAATAGGTACAACAAAGCTTTAAATTTTCAAGTGTCAGTGAGATGGTCACTTGTGGGCATTTGGATTGTAGGTTAACTTTAGGTACCCTACTTATGCCATAAGTAGCTTATCTTAGTATTTACTTATTTGACCCATGAATATGTTTAGTAACCAACACTTACAAACTAAAATGTAGAAAAGTATGTTTTTAGTTTCCAACATCATAAGTAATTATCTCTCAAGTTTGTTTGGTCCCAACTTGCATCCATCATCAATCATGTGGGGCCAACCTTTGATGTGGACAATTCATTATGTGGGCCCCACCTTTGATGTGGGTCGTCCATCATACGGGGCCCACCATAGATGTAGGTCATTCATCATTATGCCCCAACTTTAATGTTCATCATTCATTATGTAGAGCTCACCTTTAATGTTGGTCATCCATCAAGTGGGGCCTACCATCAATGTTATTATCCATCATGTGGGGCCCACCTTCAATATTCACCACCCCTCATGTGGAGCCCACCTCTGATGTAGATTGTCCATCATGTGGGCCCAACATCTCATGTGGGACCATCCATCATGCAAGACCCACCTTGGATATGGGTCACTCATCATTAGCACTGGCCTTTGATGTGGATCGTTCGTCATGTGCGGCACCATTATTAATTGCCCATCAAGTGGAGCTCGCTTTTGACATGGATTGTCCATCATTTGTCCCCACCTTCAATGTGGGTTGCCCATCATGTAAGGATCGTCTCGGATGTGGGTCATTCATCATTAGGGGCTGGCCTTTGATGTGGACTATCTATCATGTGGGATCTAGCTTCAATGTTCATTACCCATCATGTGGAGCACACCTTTAATGTGGACAATTCATCATGTAGGCCCCACCTTTGAAGTGGGTCATCCATCATAATAGCCCACTTTGGATGTGGGTTTTTTATCATTATGGGCCAACCTTTGATGTGAACCATCCATATGTGAGCCTACATTAATATGGAGTCATCCATCACGTGGGGCCCATGTTTTAGGTGGACCATCCACCGTGTGAGTTCCACCTCCAATGTGGATAGTCACCGTGTGGGGCCTCCTTTGATATGGATTGTGAGAGAGAAGTAGAAAAGTCATAAGTTAAAAGGTTAAAAATAATTATTTATTAAGATAAGTCACTTTTGGCACATTATTTATTGTTACTATGATGCTTGCAAAATTAACTTAAGTAAAAAAAAAGTAACCTAATTACTTTTAAGTTAACGAGTAACTAATTTGGTGGTATCCAAATAGGCCCTTAGTACTCTAGCAAGACAAATATGTTTTACTTGCTCTTGGGACTTCAAAATTTTATCACAATCAGTCATCTGATGATTGTAAGATAAATGGAAATATATACCTTTGAGATCTACCCACAATGTGGCTGACCAAGAGACCTTGTCCGTAGAATTTGTGGTAACCACTAGTGAAAAGGGTCCCATGGTTATCTCACTCTCCTTCTCTTATTTTTTGAGCTTGACTTTGAAGAAAGAGAGGCTATGGAAAATGATTTTGTTATATATATATATATATATATATATATATATATATATATATAGTATTTGTGAAAAAACTTGATTTTCACCTTTGGGAATAGTCTCATATCTAATAGAAGAGAAGAAAAAATCTTCTTAATAAGAAAGGTATTAAGTACCTTAATATTTGCTTGGTGAGAAAGAGAAGTACCAAGGCTTTGCACTAAAGCACTCACGCATGCGCATAGGCATGGGCTTGGTGCGACGGCGTGTGCATGTAAGGTACTGTGGCTGTAGAGGTGCTAGTAGTGCACTTTGCACTTCATGACCTTACGTGAACTGACACGAAGCATGTGTGAGGTGGTTGGGTTCGGAGTGTTGTGGGTAAGATATCTGAAAGATACATATTTATCTTATATAGGAGCTAAATTGATCGTTTAAGAGGCTTGGTGTAACTGCTCAAGCATTAATTAACCAGACAATGTAGAAAATGCTTCATGTGGCTAACTTAACAGTCATAAATGATTAGCTATTGTGTCTAAACAACTAGCATGCAGATAGCCTGTCACATTGAAAACGATCAGAACTGCAAAATAACGGCTAGTTTCTCACCAACAGTCAGAAATAATCCATTGCGATAACAACTCTGGACCAAAAAGTCCAGTCATCATTGGCTATATAAATTGAGCTTGGTTGATTCATTTTAACATCATAAACCATTTGACTCATTCTTTCATATGAGTCAGTAAGCTCTAAGTGTTCTTCATTCAAGGTAGAAGGTTCAATACGAACTTGAGTCAGCAAGTCCACAAGAATCATATTAGTGCAGTGGTCTAATCAAGCAAGTTCATAAGAACCAAATTAGTGTAGTGATCTAATATTGCAAACCTAATCTTTTACTTTCTATTTCTCTTTCCATTTGAAAATTTTCTTTTTGTTTTCATCTGCCAGAAAAAATTGTATTTATAGAGTTCTATTAGTGGCTCTTTTGTGCTGGCTTAATGCAGAACCACACATAGGCTCTTCATATCCTGGAAGCTATTTGCCTGCAACCTGTTAGCAATCTTAATTATTTTGAAAATAAGCGAATAACACTTCAAGGAAAGCGTGGTCACACGTGCTTCAACTTTTTTTTAATATTATATTTTTCGTCTACTTATTTTCTTGTATTTTAAAGTAATTATAAATCTATAATTAGAGATTATCAAATTCTCAATGGGTAACTCATTTATCTTAGACTCGGATTGTGTAGGGTGGAACATAATACCAACCTATATGACACACCGTTGTGAGCCTCATCTTGTTGTATGTGCTATATCCATACTGTCCATCCATTTTGCCGGATCGCTCTAGGGCATGAACCCAAAATGAAGCAGGTCCAAAGTTTAAAGTGGACCACTCCATAAAAAGCAGTGGGAACAATGACACCTGTCATTTAAATCTTTCTAAAGCTCTATCATGATGTTTATTTTTCATATAACCTATTCATAAGGGCACACTAACTATGGATGAAGGGAAAACCCAAATATCAGTTTGATCCAAAACTTCCCTAGCCCTGATATATTTTTAATTGTAGGCATTCAATCCCCACGCCACTTGAGCTTTAAATCGACCTCACGTTTTGCTCATGCCGGGAAAAATGGAAACACAGCGTGGATATAACACATACATCATGGTGGGGCCCACAAAATTTTGCCACGTCAACAAGATTCCCACTCCAAGTCTCTTTATCCTTACCACCATATCCTCTTCTAAAACCCCTCTTAATTCCTTTATTCTTCTTCTTCTTCTTCTTTTTTCTTTTTTCTTTTTTTAAAGCCCGTCTCTTTTAGAAAAACAAACTACTCGAGGCATTTTTGAAAAATGAAAAATAGAGAGAGAAGAGTATGTGATCCTAGATTATCCACTTGCTCCCAATTTGTGACATGCATCTATTAGGAAGCCTTGACCATGAATTAAAGCCCTGAGTTTCATCGTTATCCATTTTCGTAATTGATTGGTAGGCCATTGAAAGGAACCACACATCTTTATTTTTGTTATGTAAGTCAAAATGTAGGTATGGCGCCCTCCAAGTGAGACTAAAAAATTGTTAAAACCTATTGAGGTTTTGTGTCGTGGGCCAGCCATCTTGGGACCACAGGCACTAGTCTGGGTCATCAGCTTGTGTTTTTATGTTTTGGAGCCATTTGATGATCAACTATAGGTAGGATGGGTCTCTCTATGGATAAAGTATTCTATTCCCTAGTGTTATAAAGTCCCTTGACATCCATTGATCCACCTTCCTCTCACGACACCAGCTTTTAGAGAAATTCGTTATTTAACATAGAAGGTCCCAGATCCAACATGGGACAATAAGGAATCATCCACCAAGCAGATGGCTTCCAAGCTTTACAATGTTGTCTGCATCATAAGGATCACCTTATGCAAAAATCAGATATATGTCTACCATCCAATGATATTTTGTTATTTATCAATGGCTAGAAATTATTTTCTATGTAGTGGTCCACTTAGTGAGTGGATGAAATTATTTTCTATTTTGTGGTCCACTTGGTGAGTGGATGGAGCTGATTTTTGCTCAAGGCGATCTTAATTGTGGGGACACCTTATTTGAAAGGTTAGATGTCGAAAATACTTGATATGTTGAAAACTATTTGCCAGGTGGACTGAAAATTTATGGTCTGGATACCTTGTCGGCATGAGAGGATGTCTAGTCCAACCGGTTGGACCTGAGGTTATGGTCCACCCTGCGGATAACTCCTAACTTATTTAAGTATACGGGACATCTAATCCGTTTAATACATTGATCCCTTCCATGAGGACACTATATGTAAAAAACAGCCCTATCCATTCATCAACTGGACCACACTTGTATTTTGCTATTTATCAATGGCTATGCAATGGTGTGACTCACTTGATAAGTTGATGGGGCTGATTTTTGCAGTAGGTGATCTTCATGGTTGGCCAATCTATTAGGAGGACTGGAAGTCACAAGCAATTAATAAGTTGGAAGTTATCCACTGGACGGTCACAATCGAATGAGGGATATTCTAATAATCTTATCATTGAATGGATTAATTTACGGGATATTACAAGGTACAAGACAAACCAAATGAGGACGCAACGGAATATCAGATAGAGGATAGAGAAAGGTGGGCCCCTCGACCACTGCATGGTCAGGATTGGTTTTGAGATATTGGTATACTCTCATTATAAGTTTGGTTAAGGCGGTTGATTTGGAATGTTGTCTTTCTTTAATCAGCATGGGACAATCTATGCGTGTTTTTTTCGTTACAAGGTGGGGCCCACTTGGAGGAAAGAAATCAATTAGATGGTTAGGATTTGACATCTTTTGGAAGATAAGGTGGAGTTTGGTGGATATGATTAGAAGTTAATCTTGGATAGTCATGATCATGAGGGGAGAACAGGAATATGATAGGGAGATCTATCTACCGTACACGTGGCAGGGTGATGTGCAAATGGGGTCCGTTCATATGTAGGGCCCTAGGATGGATGGCTTATTTGCCGAAATTCACAATTATTGGACAATCCTATCAATTTGATCTGTGGACGTTGAAGTGACGGTGGAAGATGGATAGAGTTAACGGTCAAATATTCAACCGTAGAAAGTAACGGATAGGATTGTGTCCTTGGTTTTATTTTTAAAATTGTGAGCCATTCTTCCTGGTGCCAGTATATGGATGGATGGGATAGATAATCACACTGCCACGTGTCATGCGGAGAGATGGCTATACCATATTAGGATTTCTTCCAGCTCAAGCGTATAATCTCTCTTAACTCAGCGGGTATGCAGAATGTACCAAGGCGATTCTCGGTAAGGAGAGATTGATAAAGATATTGGAGACACACGTGCCAATTTAGGAACTGTGTTCGAGATCAGAGCCGTTCATCAAGTGGGGCCCATGGTGAACTCTATCTGAGCAGAAATCCATGTATGTGAACTAAAAAATGAGCCACGTGTGTGAGAAAAAAAAACCATCATGAAAAAGATGGCCCACATCGGAGAGACTTGAATGGGTCCTTTTTCTATTTTTTGCTATTACTTACGCCCTACGTGAATAATATCTATTTGAGAATTGATCACCCACAGCTGGCTGTATGCTGCCTTGTCATACAGCTCCATCTTTCCCACCAACATGCCAGTTGTGCAGGAGATCAGTACCGTACAAACGGTAGGTCCCACCATGAAGATCACATACCACAAAACTGAGCCTTTCATTTCATCAGGTGGGCCATAAGGTTGGCATCAATGGAAAACAGATGATATGACTCAACATAAAGATGCGGCCCACAATGAATGGGATCAGCCTTATTTTTGAGTAAGGAAATCGCCATGGTGGGGCCTACCATTTTCATGGTACAGATTTCCCACGTGGCTAGAATGTTTCTGAAAAAGTTAGAATGCAGACGGCTGCAGGCGATCAGTTCTCCACATCCGACCATGATGAGTATTAGATGTAGGAAAGCCACACTACACGTTTATAAGGCTGCCCATCCATACTGCAACACGTGGCAGCATTGCATGCAGGTGTGAGATCCAATCCGTCCATCTGGTAGGGCCCATCAAGTATACACTCTGGCCCGAAAATTATTCTGTACAACTCATCAGGTGGGCCTAAATGTACTAAACAAATGGACAGATGATAAAAACTTCTCAAAGATTTTTCTAACCCAGCTTCTTATTTCTGCATTTCTGATCCAGGCATGGAGTAGACCAGTCTGATTTTTTGTCTGAGGAATCTAATGGTTAGACCCACCTGACGGACGGCTTGGATCTCATGCTCACATGACTGGTTGGCACATGAATCACTTTCACTCGCTAACCGAAAGCCATGCAGAAACTTTCATGAAATCCACACCGTCCATCAGCTAAGCCAAAACTCAGGTACTGTAGTAAATGGTTGCAATGCGCTTGCCTATAGGGCTCACCAAGGTTTTTATATGCCATTCATCTGATGTGATTCTTCACCGTAAAAGAATTAGCCGAGTGACCCCCCCCCCCCCACCAAAAAAAAAAAAAATTGGATTGAAACCAAAGTGAGCCTTACCATGTGATTTTAGAGGTTTTAAGTATAATTTCATATTATTTCCACATATATAATGGAAAATCTAGACCATTATTTTTCAGTGGTTCAAGTCATTCGCCCGAATTTATTCTGATCTGAATTCAAGAGCCTGCTCATCTATCTTCATTCCAAAGGTGAATATCTATATTGAGTAACTATAACTGTTATGATTTACAGTCAAAAGTTCTTAACCAACCATTCCTCGCCGCAACTTTACTAAATAGAGGTGTTGAGAAGTGGAGCCACATCTGTGCCGCCTTTGACCGGTCGTAGGAGCTGTTCGACCGGTCGTAGGGGTCTGTTCGATCGATCGTGAACCGGTTCGACTCAAAGTCCAGTGTGCTGTTTTTTTGGTGTCCAGATTATATGACTGGTTGAAGGGATTCTACGACTGCTTGAAGGGGTCCTTCGACTGGTCGTAGCTATCCTTCGACCAGTTGAAGGTTACGCAGATTCGTTTCCAAATCTGATGCGGACTGCGGATTTTGGTGTCGCCTTTTATAAGGGTGCGGAAGGGAAGTTACCTAAACTATAAATAGGGGTTCCTAGGACTTTTCTAAGGGATTAGGAATATTGAAAAATAATTCCAAAGGTGTGGGCTAAGGGTTTTCTATGTGCTTCCAAGGGAGAGGTTAGTATTTTACCTTGTAATCTTTGTTTCTTCATAGTGGAAGTTTGCATCCGTGGTTTTTTGCCCTAGTTTGAAATTTTTCCACGTATATTTTGTCTTGTGGTTTGTTTGGATTGCTTTGATTTGTTTCTAGTTTATATTTTCATCCGTTTATCATTTGTGAGTGAGGCCTGAGATTGAATCTCGGCTCACTGCGTTATTGGGGTGCTGCGCAACAACTGGTATCAGAACTATTGGTTTAGTTCTATTGGGAACGATGGCGGAAGATGAAAAAATTAGAATTGAGAAGTTTGATGGTTCAAACTTTTCCTTCTGGAAGATGCAGATGGACGATTATCTGTATCAGAAGGACCTCTACATTCCTCTAAAAGGAAAAGAAAAGAAACTAGAAAAGATGACAGATGATGAATGATTTTTACTGGATAGGAAGGCTTTAAGAACGATCCGACTCTCTTCGTCTAAGAGCGTCGCCTTCAACATATCTAAGATGAAAACTACAAAAGAATTAATGGAAGCCGGAGCTACCATGTATGAAAAACCCTCAGCATCCAACAAGGTTCATCTTATGAAACAACTATTCAATATAAAGATGTCAGATGGCGAGAGCGTGGCTGAACATCTAAACGAGTTCAATACAATCACAAGCCAGTTGGAATCCATTGGCATCGTTTTTTACGATGAAGTCAAGGCGCTATTGATCTTATCCAGTCTGGCAGACAGTTAGGATGGTTTGGTGATTGTTGTAAGCAATTCTTCAAGGTCGACAAAGCTGAAATTTGATGATGTGGCCGGTCTAATTCTCAGCGAAGAATCTAGAAGGAAGGCATCAGGAGTTTCAGGGGATTCAGGGAATACTCTAAATGTTGAAGGAAGAGGAAGATCGCTGAACAAAGGAGGCAATAAACACGGGCGTTCTAAGTCAAGGAAGAAGTCTAAGGGACCGAAAGATAAAGACGGGTGTTGGCATTGCGGTAAGAAGGGGCACATGAAACGTGATTGCAGGGCGCTTAAAAAATAAGAAGGAAGCTCTCAAGGCGGTAAGGATTCAGTGAATCTGTCTGAGGAGAGTAACACAGAAGCATTGATCTTATCTCTTAATGAAAGGAATGAGTCTTGGGTTATAGACTCGGGTGCTTCATTTCATGCCACTTCATGTAAGGAAGTTCTGCGTAATTATATGTCAGGTGACTTTAGAAGAGTCTACCTAGGTGATGATGAGCCGTGCAGTATCGTTGGAAAGGGAGACGTTTAGGTCAATCAGAAAGACGGAAACGGTTTTGAAATTGAAGGATGTCAGACATGTACCGAGCTTGAGAAGGAATCTGATCTCAGTGGGGCAGTTGGCCGATACCGGTTATGTAACGACATTCACAAGTGATTCTTGAAAGATCACAAAAGGTGGCTTGATAATATCTCGAGGCAAAAAGGAAGGTATTTTGTACGTGACTTCAAGATCGTATAGTTCACTCGCAGTCGCATCAACTGGAGTGAATGGGCAGTTATGGCATCAGAGGTTGGAACATATGAGTGAGAAATGGATGAAAGTGTTGTTGTCAAAAGGGAAGCTACCAGGGCTGAAGTCTCTTGACTTGAAATTTTGCGAGGACTGCGTATATGGCAAGCAGAAGAGGATAAGCTTCAAGAAGACAGGACGTGCTCCAAAAACGCATCTATTGGAGCTTGTACACATTGACGTGTGGGGACCGGTATAGGTATCATCCCTTGATGGCTCACATTATTTTGTTTCCTTTATTGATAATGCTAGTAGAAAACTGTGTGTTTATTTCTTAAAGTATAAATCTGATGTATTTAATGCGTTTAAGAAATGAAAAGTTATGATAGAAAATAAGACAGGTATAACAGTAAAGTGTCTCAGATCTGATAATGGGGGAGACTATTGTGATAAGAGGTTTGAGGAGTATTGTGGAGCAAGTGAAATCAAACATTAGAAAACGATTCCAGAAACACCACAACAGAATGGTGTGGCTGAGCGCATTAACAGGACCATCCTTGAGCGCGCTAGGAGCATGAGGTTACATGCAGGGTTGCCCAAAACCTTTTGAACAAATGCTGTGAATACTACCGTATATTTTATCAATAGAAGTCCCTTAGCACCATTGGATGGTGGGCTACCAGAAGAAATGTGGACTGGGAAAGAAGTGAACCTTACACATCTCAGAGTGTTCGGTTGCACTTCATATGTTCACATTGATGCAAAGCACAAAAACAAGCTATATGCGAAGTTCAGGAGGTGCACGTTTATATGCTACGGGCAGGGTGATTTTATCTATAGGTTTTGGGATGCAGAAAACAGAAAAATCATCAGAAGTAAGGACGTAGTCTTCAACGAAAAAGTGATGCATAAGGAAGTGTGCAGGTAAATAAGGCCGAGGAAAATGAATTCGTAGAGTTGGAAGAGTTACCGAACATGGGTGTTATAGCGCCACAGGATGATCGTACACAGGAGCATTATGAGGCAGAGCCACAGACAACGGTTCTAAGGAGGTCTACTCGGGAGAGGAGACCCACGGTCCGATACTCACCCTCCTTACATTATCTATTGCTGACAGATAATGGTGAGCCAAAATGTTTTGAATAGACATTACAGTCAGATACACGGGTTAAGTGGGAGCAGGCCATAGATGAGGAGATGGACTCTCTTGAGTCTAATCGTACATGGGAGCTAGTCACTCTACCTAAGGATAAGAAAGCTCTTCATAACAAGTGGGTTTACAGACTGAAGGAGCATGATGGTTCGAAACGGTGTAAGGCGAGACTGGTTGTAAAAGGGTTTCAACAGAAGGCAGGTATCGATTTCACCGAAATATTTTCACTTGTGGTGAAAATGTCTACGATTCGTATGGTCTTGAGTATAGTGGCTACAGAGGACTTACATCTAGAGCAACTAAATGTTAAGACAGTTTTTCTTCATGGGGACCTTGAAGAAGAAATATATATGCATCAGCCGACAGGATACGTGGCACCAGGTAATGAGAACAAGGTGTGCAGACTGAAGAAAAGTCTATATGGCCTGAAGCAGGCCCCGAGGCAGTGGTACAAGAAGTTCGATAATTTCATGTCGGGAAACGGTTTTAGGAGATGTCATGCAGACCACTGTTGTTACTTGAAGAAGTTTGATACGTCGTACATCATCTTTCTTCTGTATGTTAATGATATGCTTGTGGTCAGTTCAAGCATGAAGGACATCTCAGATCTCAAAAGACAATTATTTAAAAAATTTGCCATGAAGGATTTAGGAGCTGCAAAATAAATCCTATGCATGAGGATAAAGCGTGACAGGAAAAACAAGAAACTGGTTTTGTCACAAGCAAAGTACATAGTCAAGGTACTTGATCGATTCAATATGAGAGGTGCTAAGCCGGTTAGCACTCCATTAGCCAACCACTTTAAGCTATCTAAGGAGCAAGGGGCAAAGATGCAGAATGAACGGGACTACATGGCCAAAGTCTCATACGCGTCAGCTATTGGGAGTCTCATGTATGCTATGGTGAGCACGAGGCCAGACATTGCTCAAGCAGTGGGAGTTGTTAGCAGGTTCATAAACAACTCCGGAAAGGAACATTGGAAAGCTGTGAAGTGGATCCTCAGATACCTGGTGGGTACTAAGGATGTAGGGTTGTGTTATGGTGGATCGAAAATCAAGCTATAAGACTACATAGATTCAGATTTGGCAGGAGATATCGACAGTAGAAGAAGCACTAAAGGTTATGTGTTTACTCTTGGTAGTGCTGCAGTCAGTTGAGTCTCTCAATTACAGAAGATAGTATCTATCAGTACGAAAGAAGCAGAATATGTTGCGGTTACAGAAGCATGCAAGGAGATGGTGTGGATGCAAGGTTTTATGGAAGAGTTGGGTAAGAAGCAAGTAAATTGTAAGCTGTACAGTGACAGTTAGAGTGCAATACACTTGACTAAAAATTCAACCTTTCATTCAAGGACCAAGAATATTGCCATCAGATATCACTTCATACGTTCGTTACTGGAAGATGGATCGATTGTTCTGGAGAAGATTCATACAAGTGAGAATCCTGCAGATATGTTGACCAAGACGGTCACAAGGGAAAAGCTGAAGCTTGTTCAGCTTTGATTGATCTTCAGGCTTGAAGACGGGGAGGTGGTACACTCCAGATGAAGAAGACGAAGGTTTATGGCGATGTGTCTCCAAGTGAGAGATTGTTGAGAAGTAGAACCACATATGGGCCGCCTTCAACCGGTCGTAGGAGCTGTTCGGCCGGTCGTAGGGGCCTGTTCGACCGATCGTGAACCGGTTTGACTCAAAGTCCAGTGTGCTGTTTTTTTGGTGTCCAAGTTCTAGGACTGGTCGAAAGGATTCTACGACTGGTCGAAGGGGTCCTTCGACCGGTCGTAGCTCTCCTTCGACCAGTCGAAGGTTACGCAGATTCGTTTCTGAATCTGATGCGGACTGCGAATTTTGGTGTCGCTTTCGCAAGGGTGCGGAAGAGAAGTTACTTAAACTATAAATAAGAATTCCTAAAGCTTTCCTAGGGGATTAGGAATATTGAAAAATAATTCCAAAGGTGTGGGCTAAGGGTTTTCTATGTGCTTCTAAGGGAGAGGTTAGTATTTTGCCTTGTAATCTTTGTTTCTTCATAGTGAAAGTTTGCATCCGTGATTTTTTACCCTAGTTTGAAATTTTTCCACGTATATCTTATCTTGTGATTTGTTTGGATTGCTTTGATCTGTTTCTAGTTTATATTTTCATCCGTTTATCGTTTGTGGATGAGGCCTGAGATTGGATCTCGACTCACTGCATTGTTAGCGTGCTATGCAACAAGAGGAACCTTTGCTTCTTCTAAAGTAGACCAAGAGCTTCTTTCTTTTCCTGCAGAGTCCCGATAAAGTAATCAGCAGTAGGCTATTGCAGTTCTCTTATTGCTGATTTCACCGAGCTTCTTCTTTAGTCTAGGATTATAAATCATAAGAAAATCAAAAGAAGCTGCTGAGCGAGAATAAGAAGCGGTAGTCCAAAAAAGCTCCAACCAAAAAAAAAAAAAAAATGTCCAAAATAGGAAATGTAATGTATTGGAAGTAAATGTGTGCCCTAACCATCAGTGGAGAAGACTAGCATGAGTTTTTTAATGTGGGCTCACCTGGTTGGTTTAGCTTAAAAATTATCTTGAGATTTCATTTAGATGGGCTCAATCCTATAATGTACTTTATGTCAGCTTCTATTTATTTAACTACAAGCTTTATTTGGTGTGAAAACTCAATTACTCATTTATAAGCAATTGACACTCATATATAAAATATCATTTATAAGCAATTTACACTCAAATATAAAATATAGCTTATCTATATGTGACACGCGGATAATGAAAAACATTTTTAAACACCGAAAAAGGAAGTAATTCCCTGGCAAATGCTTTACCATTGCAATAAATGTTCCTAGTCAATAGATTAGTACTTCAATTCCAAACAGCGGGCTTTGGAATTTGCCAAATCCAAACCCAATGCAAATCCAAGAATTTGACTAGTTCATGGATTTACTAAACTTACATTCTCATTTCCTTCTGATCCCAAACAGGGCCTTAAGGTTTTGGTTCATGGACATCACCGTATCCTTGAATTTGTGCACAATGTCCACACCCATCATTAGGTAGGCCGCATCTTGCATGGGTCACGGCACAAAAAGCACTGCTATAGGCCAAATCCAATCCAAAAAAGTTCAGTTAATGAAAGTTTCATGGACTCATGTTATCACCCATTTACTTTCCCTGAAAGTTCTCTGTGGTTAGGATTGTTTTATTGGTAGTCTTTGGGATGTGGCCCATCTAAGGTAGGGCCTACCTGAATTGGTCGCGTCTTGTGCACATCTTGCTAATTTCAAGGATTTGAATTGCCCCTGTAAATACAAAAGAAGACCCAAGTGAAGATTCTGCTGTTATATACATAAACCTCCTTGACATGTTTCTACTGTTTTTTTCTTTTTCCTGCATTGAGGAAAAATATCTACCATCACAGAAAGGATTAACCCAATATTTACAGCCCTACATACCATAGGAAGCCAAACACACATTGTTCATGAACACACCACACCACCCATGCCTTTGGACCATTACCAGCCTCCCTTTCCGCTGCCCCCGCTATTTCCTTGCCCCCAAGAACCACCTGCTGCTTTATCCCAGCCACCCATTTGATGTCCACCAGTACTAGCCCTATTCCAACCAGATGCTTGATCCCCATCTTCAGATTTCTCTCCACGGTTCCATCCGTCTACTTGAGATCCACTTCCACTCGCGCCTTTGGTTGCCACAAACATGTTGTTCCAACTCGGCCCGCTGGCTCCAGCGAAACCACCAGATGGGTGTCCCCGGCCATATGATCTTGGTCTGCTCCAAGAGTCTGCTGGATTGCCACTTCCATCTGCATCTTTAACAGTTCCTGATCCTTTGTTCCAACTGGAGGGGTGTCCTCGGCCAAAAGATCTTGGTTTGTTCCAAGAGTCTGCCGGATTCCCACTTCCATCTGCTTCCTTAGTAGCATCCACTCCTTTGTTACAACCAGATGATTGCCTGTGGAGAAAAGATCTAGATTGTTCCTTGTCGTTGCCCGCTTCTTTGTTCCAACCAGATGATTGTCCCCGGCCAAAAGATTTTGGTCTGTTCCAATTAGCGCTTTGATCACTATTTCCACCATCTTTATCTGCATGCATTCCTTTATTCCAACCAGATGGCCGATCCCCACCAAATGAATTTGGCAGATCCCCAGCTCCACCTTTGGAATTTGTCCCTTTACTCCAGCTGGAAGACTTGCACCCTCCAAAAGAATTACCACTGTTCCAATGATCTGTTTGTTCTCCATCTCTAGCGTCACCTTTCGCTCCACTCTTCCAACGAGGCATCTGATCACTGTCAGTAGCTTTTCTTTTGTTCCAACCCGCTGCTTGTTCTCCACTACCGCCTGCTTCTTCATTTGCAGTCGAGGTTTGATGCCAGCCAGAAGATTGATTTCCAACAAAAGTTTTGGGTGTATTCCAACTACCTCCATTTTTCCAACTAGTCTGATTTCCAGAGAAGCCTTTGCCACCATCACAACCTTCTACTTGATCTCCATTCCAATGGGACGATGCATTTCCAGGAAGAGTTCCATCCCCATTCCAATGGTCATCTTGATCCTTGTTCCAACCAAACGGTTGACCCCGTTCCCGACCAGATCCCCAACCATGATGATCTCTGCCACCTGATCCTCCTCTATATCCTCCCCTTCCTCTTCTCCCACCAGATCCCCGACCTCCATCGAATGATTTTGGTTTATTCCAACTGTCTTCTTGATATCTATTCCCACCTTCAAAATTCCCCACCCTTCCTTTGTTACAACCAGAATCACACCCCCCATCAAAATCTTTTGGCCTACTCCAACCATCAGTTTGATTTTGTGTTCCACCCGTATCTTTGTTTGCATTCTTTCCTTTGTTCCAACCACCCATCTGAACTTGGCTAGAAAATCCTGTTTTGTTCCAACCACTTGGCTCGCCTTCATTTCTATCATTTGACTTGCCCCAGTTTTGAAACTGACTGCCACCCTCACCCTTGGCTTTGTCCCAGCCGCCTGCTTCTTCTCCATGTCCAATGTCTGGTGGGGCCGACCCCCCTTTCTCATTCCTTCTTGCAGCTGCTGTGTTTTTCCAAGAATCCACCCGACTTCCACCCAAACCTCCTGCTCCTTTCCAACTACCAGTAGCTATGCCCAAGGGATCAAGCTGCTTTCCACTACCAATATTTTCATTACCTTTCCACTCAAATGCTTTGCCCCAAGAATCTTCTTCTTCACACATTACACCTTTCCCTTTGTCCCAAGATCTTGGTTGATCTTGGTCAGCAACTTGAGCATGGTTCCAGTAGTTCTGTTTGTCGCTGACCCCTTTACCTTTGTCGTGGTTGTTTGCTTCTTTTCCCCAGAAGTTACCATTTTCACTCTTCCAATTGTCCTTTTGATACCCGCTCGCATGTTTCTCTTTGTCCCAGCTACTTTCTGATTTTTTCCAACCACCGACCTGATCATTATTCACTTCTCTGCTTTTATCCAACCAGCCTCTCCTGTTGTTTGAATGATTTTCCTGATTTCCACTTTCAGGTTTTTCTTTACCCCAGTCACCTGTATTTTTCCAACCGCCTGCCTCATCTACCGTTGGAAGCTTTATATTTCTCCAGTCATCAGTGGCCATTGCACCAAAAACTTGGTCTCTGGCCGTTGCTTTGTTCTGCAATGCAGTCTGATCTTCGGATTTCGTAGTTTTGCTCCCCCAGGGGTCAAATGCTTTATCTTTGCCTGATAGTAATTAGAAGAACGATAGAGAATGAGCCTATTCTGAAGATACAATTCATGATAGTTCTGTTATACTTGGGGATGCTTAGCATTGAAACTTACCTGCTTTGTGATCAGCAAAGCTGTCGACAGTTCCAAAAGGGTCTGCTGTAGGGGATTTCACCTGGAGTTATAACAGAAAAAAGTGTTAGAACCATCGAAATAACTAGAGAACAATTGAAAATACAATTCATGATACAACAGATGTATGACTGGGGCCAATGTAGAGAAGTAAACCAACCGGCAAGCCAGATGCAGATAAGTCGTGCAGAGAGTCCCTGGAAACAGATCTTTCCAATTATCACTTCACATAAAAGAAAATGAAGTACATAACAAATTAAAGGAAAATGTGAACTATAATCAATAACTGTCTCATAATTAAGCATGATCCCAAGAAGAAATTCAGTGACTCGGACAGGTGGACAGCAATAAAAAGACACCATGCAGAGCAAATAAGATAAAAGATCAGAACATTCATATATTAGGGATCAGATTAGCAGATCTCCTGGTAAACTATATGATTCTACTTCAATCGAGGCCATGGGATTTCCTACCCTCATATAATATCCTTTTGAGTACTGGAATGGTTATTCCTGATAGTTATAGATGGATTTTTTTCCCATGTATAGGTGATCCTAGATAGGTGTATTTTTATTACCTTCCATGTGTACTTATCTTTCCTCGTCCACGCAATGTATTCCTCTATTTAAAATCTATTTGAGGTAAAGCAATATACGGAAAACAATAGGAGAATTCTCCAATTTCTTTTCAGAGTGGTCCATCTAGGCCATTGATCATCGAACCTATTCTCTAGTCTCTTAAGTCTTTGCAAATTGCCGCCAACCATCGTGGCTCATATTAATGTTGCGGTTCTCATCATTAAAGCCATCACCTACAAACCGCCATCTCCAAATGTCTTCGGTGTCACCGTCATCTTTATACAGTGGAATCTCCGCATTGCACTATCCAGCCAGTTGCTGCCCCCATCACCCTCTTCATACTCTCAGACCGGCAACCACCAGATCTCAAAAACCATGATGCAGACCTGCAACGCACAAACCACTGGCCATCATCCCTATTCCGGCACTCCCATTCATACAAAACCCACCAGAAACCAACATCATTGCCACTACCAGCTATCAATTCCCCGGTATCCTCTCTCTTTCCTTTTTCTTTTGGGATTTTTACTGCAGAATTCTGCAGGAATTCAGATTTTATCAAACAATGCCTCCATGAATGGAAATTCAGAGGCGGTGCTTTTTGAGGGGAGTAATTAACAAAATGCCCTCACTTTATTCCTTTAAATAAAAAATTGTTAACTCGAGAATTGTGGGGCCCATGTGGTATGTGTATGAAATTCAACTGTCCAACCCACCTCAATTATCAAAAGAACAAAAAATACTCCAATCATAACGTAGGCCACACCATAAAAAACAATTTACACCACCCAAAAGCATATAAATTCATGCGTAGACTATCTAATGACTTAATTGGGCAGATTCTAGGTTCGTGTGATCATTACAATCAAATTCATTCAATTGGATGTTTGAATGTCATACACATATCATATTGAACCTACACTTCTTGACTTTATCACTTTTTTTTAAAGAAAAAATAAATAAGGGCCGTTTGGTAATTGCTCCCATAAAAAGCACCAGAAAATTTTAATTCCTCGAGGTATTAAAAGCACCAGAAAATTTTAATTCCTCGAGGCATTATCAGTAAAATCCTAATTCTGGAGAAGTTTTTGTGGTAAAAATTCCTCCCTTTCCTCTTTATTTACCTACCTTTTATTACTATTTTGAGATGGCAACCAAATTTGTTTACCTATTTTTTATGGTTAATAGTAACTTTCTTTAAGAAAAGTGGAAAGAATAAAAGAAAGAAAACTAAGTGTCACACCCCGAAATTCGAGTACAGAGTGTGCACCCTCAGACCCGAGTTTCAAGTCGTAACTCGCACACAAAGTGTACTAACTTCATTCCATTATACGATTAGTCATCTACCTAGTAGCTCTATCGTAGATCTAAGTTCCATTCATACTCAACAATATCTCATAAATAAGAAACGACCATCCATTCCAATAATCAATTATGAATATAGTTAAGATTCACCCATTTGGAATCTTATGAATGAAATAAATGTCCAACAATTTAAAAGAATTAATTAGCAATCTAAAAAAATTAAATATGATTAAAGTAAAAATATCATGACTAGTTTAAGGCAGTAACTTCTTCCTCTGTCAAGTAGGGTCACGTGTTAAGTCTTTTGCCATCTCGACCGTGTATTCCTGTTCTTGAGCTACCCGCTCACCCTTATCCACATCTATACAGTTTTACATCAATAAAGGGTAAGCTGATCAGGCCTAGTGAGAATTCCCGATATGGTTCTTTACATCAAATTATAATATAATGTCAATAATCACACACAATATAATTTTAAAAAAATAGAAATATTATGTAATGAATACATCAATGCATCAAGTGGAAATCCATTCACTGGCCTGAGTTGGAAACCCGTCAACCCGCATTTGCCCCTCGGTAGGCTTCTACCATTTGGTAGGTATAGGCAAGGCCCGCATCTACTCCTTGAGTAGGCTTCCACTAGTATAGTGGGCTTCTGATAACGATTCTATTGGGATACCATCTAGAAATGTCCCCCAGGAATTCCGCACGTGTTGTGCATGCAATTGATAGATGTCCCAAGTAATCATGAATCATGTATTGCATATATTATTTCGATTATCACATTTAAGTCAACATAGTCCAACACATTAATCAAATCATATCACTATTATTATATTAATATAAGAATCACACATTCATCTAAATCAACTAAGGGTACATGACAAGTAATCAAGGTAATTACAAAACATATCAAACAATCCATCTATTTTAACTTGATGGATGAGAAACACATCAGGATTACTCACCTTAATGCGGTGGAGATGATTCCGTGAACCAACGGTTTGAATTGATTTAAGATTTCCTAAAATCACATAAATAAGAATTATTTTTAATCTTACGATTACACATAATGAATTCATTATCTATCATTTCTTCATATCGATGCTACCCATCCAATGGTCCGATCGATGTAGAATTTAAGATTTTAATTTATTTTAATCTTAAGAAACTGATTAATGGTAATGATTTAATCACATATTTCAGATTATGTCATATAATTTTGTGCCAAGTTGTATCTTGCGCAGAGAATTACTCTTCCGGTATTTATTCAATTTCATTAGATTAAGAAAGAAAATTGGTAGATATATGATCAGTATAGTCCATTAAGATGTCGAATTGGCTGATTCTTAAAAATATTACATAATTAAGTTTTATGACACCCATGAACAATACAGATCATACTAATCACTGTCCATCATGGAAAAATCTCACATTCTGCACATCAGCCTTAAAGTCATGTGCATGCCTTTCCACATGAATGAATTAAACCTACACAATAAATGCTTGATTGATCCAATGTGTAGATCATGCCAAAATAACTATTCAATAAAGAAATTAAAAAAAGAAAAAAAATACATTAACCCAAATAAGCGAATTCCAAAAATCCTCCTTCCCACTTTCCGTTACGTGTTGTTTTTTTTTCTACAAGTTTTTCTTTGGTTCTTTTAGTTTTGATGGGACTCCCGCTCTCGTACGTTCCCTTTTTAAGAAAGAGGGTTCGTTGGGAGACTACGAGATATAAGGAAAGTTTTGTATAACAAAAGATAAGAGGAAGGATTATGAGATCAGTGGATCTCTTTCCTACTCAAAATTTAAAATTTAAAATTTATTTTAAAAAAACAAGGGCGTTACATTCTACTACCCCCTTAAAGAAAAATTTCGTCATCGAAATTTACCCATGATAATTTTTTTAATTTTCTTCAATATCCTAGTTATTTCAAATTATGATGAACAAGTAATGAATATGAGTACAAGTTAATGAAAGATAAGTAAAATTATAAAATAAATAAATAAATAAAATAAAATAATAATTCAACAAATTTTATTTAATTTTTTTAATAATATATTTTAAAACAAATACAAATGCACAAAATTAAACTAAATAAAAAATATTGAAAAAAATAACCATTACTAAACTCATATACTTCATTATAATCATTTTATTAGCAATAACTACCTCAAGTTTAAAAAATTTGTAACCACCTTTTAAACTTTAATAACTTACAAAGTTTTAATTAAATTTGTTACTTTCATGCAATTCAAAAGTTATGAAAAATGAATCACATTATTTTAGTTCTTTTAAAGCAATGCTACATGCATGATAAACACTTGTAAGTAGGGTTGTCAATGAGTCAAGCGAATTTTGTAAAATACTAGACTATAAATGATAGAAATGGCTGCTAGACAGCATGATTTTTATTCCAGAATTGAACCCAAGCTCAACCTTATCTATGTTAGGGTAGGTCATGTAAGGGACATGTTTATGCATGGTTGGACTCATCAAAGTAACGGCTCAAATCACAGGTCTAAGGATGCTTACAAGATATATATAGAAGAAGAAAAACTATATTATGTACTAGAACAAAGAGAGAAAAACAGATACCATGTAGGGTTTTGATTTAGTTAAACTAGTGATCATTTCAAAGTATGTAGGGTTATGCATGATTTGGTCTTCAAATCCTCATTTGTAGCAGGCTTTTCCGAGTAGGGCAAGGATGACGTGGATGTTGGTTTGGTCAAACATTTTGTCTAATTCCAAGTTTTTCTGACAAGCTACCAAGGTGCTAAGATTCTCTAAGGCCTTAACTATTCTACTCGCAATAAATCTGTTCCCAATGACATCGGTCCAAGGGTTCCTGATGGAGCATTATGACTCACATCGTTTATAGGTATAATTTATGATCAGTTAGAAGGAATACTAATATGCTGAAGTTTTTTTTTTCATATTGCAAGAAGATCGGATGGTTTATAAGAGTTACACATAGAGGTGCAAGATAAATTGAGTTGAGATATGTATCAAGGCTCAGAAGCAGAGAATTCAGGTTCTGAAGTTACTGTTCTCGCTATTGATTGAAGGGCTTATAGGTATTTTATAGATCTCAAAATTTTTCTAAAGATACATCTGTAAGTTTAATATCACGCTGCAAAATTTCAGCCTCATCCAATGTCTATAGAAAATACTAAAATTTGGATAGTGAGAGATATTCAAAACTGAACGATTTTTAGATAGTTAAAGAACAAACACAAGTCGGTACAACAAAAGTATGGAATTATAATTTCTAATTATTTTTCTATAAAACTAAACTTATTCATTTACGATCTGAATTTTGAATCACCTGAATCAGAGTTGTATTTTAATAGTTATGAAATTTTGAAGTCGAGTGATTTCTACTATCCATTGTTGTCCAATAAGACGTTGTGACTAAAATTATCTTTAAAATTCAACTAAGTCTAGATTCACATTTTAAAATTATATATTCTAAGTAAAGTTAATCTCCACTTTAAAATCATCAATCAAAGATTATAGGTTGATTTCTAAGCTTCACACGTCACAATGATTAAAGATCAAAGTATTGCATCTCTCGACGTGATTAAAGGAAAATTTTAAATTCAGACTTGATAGACACATCATCCTTTCCAGAATTTTAACTTCCAAATTGGAAATCATAATGATTTGAAATTTGGAGAATAGGTCACTGACTATCTGATGATTTTTTACAAAAAAATTTAGATCAAAATTATTACATCTACTTGGGTTTTCATCAATACCAAGGGACAAAAATCATGCTGTCTAACAGCCATTTCTATCATTTATAGCCTACTATTTTACAAATATTGCTCGACTCATTTACAACCCTACCTACAAGTGTTCATCATGCATGTAGCATTGCTGTAAAAGAACTGAAACAACGTGACTCATTTTTCATGACTTCTAAATTACGTGATTGTAACAAATTCAACTAAAACTTTATAAGTTATTAAAGTTTAAAAGGTGTTTACAAAATTTTTAAACTTGAGGTAGTTATTGCTAATAAAATGATTATCATGAAGTATATGAGTTTAGTAATGATTATTTCTTTCAATATTTTTTTTCATTTAGTTTAATTTTGTGTATTTGTATTTGTTTTAAAACAGATTATTAAAAAAATTTAAAATAAAATTTGTTGAATTATTATTTTATTTCTTTTCCTTATTTATTTATTTATAATTTATAATCATCTTTCATTAACTTTTACTCGTATTCATTACTTGTTCATCATAATTTGAAATAACTATGATATTGAAGGAAATTAAAAAAATTACGATGGGTAAATTTTGAGGACGAAATTTTTCTTTAAGGGGGTAGAATGTAACACCCATATTTTTAAAAAATAAATTTTAAATTTTAAATTTTAAATGGGAAAGAGATCCACCGATCTCATCATCCTTCCTCTTATCTCTCATTATACAAAACTTTCCTCGTATCTCGTAGTCTCCCAACGAACATTCTTTCTTAAAAAATGAACATAAGAGAGCGGGAGTCCTATCAAAACTAAAAGAATTAAAGAAAAACTCGTTAAAAAAATAATTTTTTTTAAAAAAAAGGAAAGTGGGAAGAAGATTTTTGGAATTCGATTATCAGGTTAGCGTATTTTTTTTCTTTCTTTGTTTTTTTAATGCAAATTTGGCATGATTTACACATTGGACGGATTAGATCAATCAAACATCCATTGTGTAGGTTTAACTTATTCATGTGGAAAGGTATGTGCATGACTTTTAAGGCTGATGTGCAGAATGTGAGATTTTTCAATGGTGGACTGCGATCATATGATCTGTACTGTTTATGGGTGTTATAAGACTTAATTATATAATATTTTTAGGAATCAAACCAATTCAACACCTCAATGGACCATACTGATCATATATCTACCAATTTTCTTCCTTAATCTAATGAAGTTGAATAAATACCAGAAGACTAATTCTCTGAGCAAGATAAAACTTGGTACAGATAATTATATGACATAATTTGAAATGTATGATTAAATCATAACCATTCATTAGTTTAAGAATAAAATAAATTAAAATCTTAAATTCCAAACCGATTAGACCATTGGATGGGCAACATCGATCTGAAGAAATGATAGATAATAAATTCATTATGTGTAATCGTAAGATTAAAAACAATTCTTATTTATGTGATTTTAGAAAATTCTAATTCAATTCAAACCGTTGGATCACGGAATCATTTCCACCGCATCAAGGTGAGTGATCCGGATGTGTTTCCCATCTATCAAATTAAAATAATTGGATTGTTTGATATATTGTATAATTACCATGATTAATTGTCATTTACTCTTAGTTGATTTAAATGAATGTGTGATTTCTGTATTAATATAATAATAATGATATAATTTGATTAATGTGTTAGACTATATTGATTCAAATGTGATAATCAAAATAATCTATGCAATACATGATTTATGATTACTTGGTGCATCTATCAATTACATACACAACATGTGCGGAATTCCTGAGCGACCTCTCAGGATGGTATCCTGGTAGAATCGTTATCAGAAGCTCACTATACTAGTGGAAGCCTACTCAAGGAGTAAATGCAGGCCTTGCCTATGTCTACCAAATGGTAGAAGCCTGCCAAGGGGTAGATGCAGGTTGACGGGTTTCCAACTCAGGCAAGTGGACGGATTCCTACTTGATGCATTGATGCATTCATTGCATAATATTTGCATTTTTTTAAATTATAGTGTATGATTATTGGCATTCTATTATAATTTTATGTAAAGAACCATATCGGAAATTCTCACTAAGCCTTGCCGGCTTACCCTTTATGATGTAAAACCGTATAAATGTGAATGAGGGTGAGCCAGTGGCTCAAGAATAAGAATACGTGGTCGAGTCAGACAAGGACTTAAGGGCCACTTGGCCCTACTTGACAGTGGAAGAAGTTGCTGCTTTAGACTGGTCATGATATTTTTACTTTAATTATATTTGATTTTCTTAGACTGTTAATTAATTCTTTCAAGTTGTTGGACATATTTATTTCATTCATAAGATCCTAAATGAGAGGATCCTTAACTATGTTCATAATTGAGTATTGGAAGGGATGGTCGTTTCTTATTTATGAGATATTACTGAATATGGATGAAACTTAGATCTACGGTAGAGCTACTAGGTAAATGAATAATCGTATAATGGAATGAAATTAGTACACTTTGTGTACGAGTTATAACTCGAAACTCAATTCTGAGGGTGAACACTCTGTACTCGAATTTCGGGGCATGACAGGAGAGGTTCTTCACCTCTTTAAGGCACCTTGGGTGATGTTAGGAACCATTAATGGCTTGTTTTTGGCATGGCATGGAGGCAGCTTTGGCAAAGAAAGCAAGATATTATGGAGGCTATCCTTATTGGCCCGTCTCTTCGAGCAAGGGTTACAAGAGAGGCTTCCAGCCTTGTTTATCCATTGTATCCCACTGTTTTGGCCCCAAAACAAGCCAACTAGACATCTTCGCTTGAGCTCCCTTCACTAGTGACACTACCTGCTCATGTGCGGCCATTCTCCCCATGAAGCTCAGCATCAACCACCACCTTCATTTTACTTTCCAAAAACTCTTTCCATGCCTCCTTATTTCTGAGGATCCCACCTCCTCGGCACACGCCTCTAACAGTTTTCTTATCTTCCACTGTCCACTAGTTAGTACCCTTTTTAGGATAAAGACTCTTTGGGTCGGCTCTTCGCACCAATGAAACCCACTTGACAACGTTGTTAAAGCCTTAAAGGCACCTCTAGCAATAAAGTCTCTTTAAAAGAAGAGGATTTTCTTTCTTTCTTTCTTTGTTTTTTGGAATAATGACAATTATATTAATTTTTTTAAAAAAAGAGCTACAAGGAAACGACTAAATGCAAGTGGTCCTCTTTTCATGCTTCCTCATTTCCAAGGATCCCACCTCCTGTGCACACACCTCTAAAGGTTTTCTTATCTTCCACTATCTACCAATTAGTGCACTTGTCTAACTTCTTCCTCCCAAGACATCCATGGCTTTAAGTGTCCCATCCAAGTACAAGAATCAAACAAGTGCAAACTTTCTGAGTTCATCAATGGATATGTTTCTTGGGATTATGATCTTCAAATGTTTCCATATTCTTCAAACAGTAGAGCCACATCTCTGAAGTTGCTAGACACTCCAATTCTTGCTTTGTTACTCACGGGTTCGGCCATAGCCTACTTGAGGGGCATCTCCACACTTTCAAGAATGAATAACATCCCTTTTAGTCTACACCATTCCAAACATGGCATTCCCCATTCCTTGCCCTTGACATTAAGCACCCAAATTCCAACGTACATCCCCACTTCCAAGACTTAATGAGCTCCCTTATAGCCCCAGCATAAGAAACACACCTTACCCCATCACTTGATTTCGACTCACCCACTCAAAGCTTCAACATAAATGTATAACCCACTTCCCCTTCAACTTTAGAAGGCCTTCAACATCCCTCATTAATCAAAATATTATAGAGATTTTAAGCTTCAATGTAAATTTACAACCCACTCCCCCTTCAACTTTACATCCCTCACAAATCGAAATATTATAGAGATTCTGATGCAAGAAAGAGCGTGAAATGGCAAGAAGAAGATCGTCGTCTTCCTCAAGTAATCAAGACCTTGAATCCACAAGGTGAGTACTTGAATCCAAAAGAAGAAAGAGAGAAAATTCAGGTAGTTTTTTTATTGATTAATAATCTAAGATTGCTCGATTACATCACCTATATGGATGAGCCAAAACCCTAATTCGAATTGAAATTACCGAAATAGAAAAATCTCTCCTAAAGGCAAAATTTGCCAAAAATAGAGACGACAATTGGACCTTCCTAGAGCATTCCTGGTATTATTACAAGTAACTTTAAAAAAAGATGAAAATCCTAAAATTGCAAGAATGGGAAGATACAACGAAAACAAAAATGACTAAAAGTAGTAAATTTTTCCTAAAATCTCAATTTTGACACCGAAGACGTGCATTTTCTCATGAAAAAGATGCCTTCGATCGGTATGCCAGTCAGTTGACCTTGAATGACTGTTACATAAATATTGACAAGTCGTGCATTTCGTAACGATGCCCGGATCAAAAGTTATGGTTGTTTTACGGTCAACACTTCCAATGACAATTTCTTCATATCCGAAATGACTCTCTTCGAACTAGACACACTTGAGGCCCGGTTATGTCATGCCCTACGTAGGACTCATAAGCAACAAATCTAACCACGACCTCATTTGTTACTAGTGTCCTTTAACAATGTCAAAGTAGTTTGTTAGCATAGATGACAACCCCATTCATTTGGTGTTACACTCCACCGGACACTCAAACTCGATGCTTCAATTTTCTTTCCCAGCAAAGAAACTCATATACGCATCAAAGGACCTGCAGTAAGGAGCGCTAATCAAAGGAATGCATACACAAAGCTTTCTAGTATGTCCATAAGGAAGAAAATAAGTACTTAGTTTGTTCATATCAAACATATTGTGCGAAAGAATAAAGGCACTTGCAAGTTGCGACCAGATCAATTCAACTTCACACAAGGTTCGAGTCCCTCAGATTACACTGCTAAAAAATTGAAGGAAAAGAAGCATACCTGATGGCGTTTACATAACCCTTCACACCAGCCTCACAAAGATGCTCACAATTAACTGCATAAACATCATAGTGGAGAAAATTGTTAAAGAGTAACTCAAAATAGCTTGAAACTGAAAAGAGACAAGGTTACATAAGCAACAGACCTCTAATAACCTTCAATTGAGAATCAAGCTTGACTGTAACATCAGTGCGATATATGGCCACAACACGACAGAGGTACCCCTTTAGAGGACCTACTCGGATTCTCAAGGTTTGCCCGACAGAGAAGGCTCGATCTCTGTCCCCTTGGAAATTACTGTTGACTATATTAAAGCTACTAAATTAGTGGGAAACTGAAAATGTTTTCATTTATAGTAACAAAATCTTGGAGATAAGGATATTTAGAGACGTACATGTACAAGTTCTTCTAGGGGACTGTGGAACTGTTGGTAATGCCACGGAATCTCCAAAACCTGGGGGACCCAGTCCATCATCCTGCAGCAAAAAAGAGATTCAAGGATTAGTAGAGGCCAGCAGCCTAGAACATAACAACACGAAGCATGTCTCATCTTGGCATACTTTGGATTCAACATCCTCATCCTTAGAATATTTCTCACAATACTCAGACTTAGAACAGAAGAAACCACAATTCTCCGATTCATTGCCGTTATAGATAAAGACCATGCCTTTGTAGATATGCCTAACAATCCCTTGCCGACCCTGCAATGAGAATATAATGAAAATTAATTTTCAGAACTTTAATTAATCCATGAAAGTAAAATGCATACAGTGACATAGTGAAAACTCAAAAGGGAACTTTCACCTTATACGGGCCTTCCAGGACCCTGACATTATCATCAATGGAAATGATATTCTTGTGCAAGTCTGATACCCTGAACTTTTTATCAGAGCATAAATTCTTTATATCCTGTAGCTGAACAGTCGCTATATCTGCTCTATCTGAGTTACCTTTTATAATCTGAAAGAACAATGGTTTAATATGTGAAATAGCTGACCAAATGGCAATAAAACACAAAAAACCAAATGTGGTTACCCGGAAGCTGTCACTCTCCACTCCGATGATAACACCAAAATCCTTCTGACTGCATAGGAACAGGACATAATATAATATCATGGGAATGGAACTCAACAGTGGGTTCAGACAACAACAATGAAATATGAAACAGCAGTGACTTACCCAAGCAACACAAGATCATGTAGTTCAAAACTATTCTTGCTTTTGGACTCCCAATTACTTTCTGATGCTTCACCCATCACGTCAACACCCTCCATGGAATCACCATAAAGTACTGAAAGCCAGGCTAAATCCTCAGATGCATCCTTCCTAGCAATCTTAAAGTTCTGGATTTCATTAGGGGATGGTTGTATGTCCCAGCAACATAATGATCCAATGGACACCTTTTTGTATAAATAACCATCCTTAAGCATCAAACCATCAAGTATCTCAAATGTTTCCCCATTTTCAGGATCACGTCTGCATTGAATATGAGCCCTAAAGACCCTAATAAGGTAGAAAAACAATATTACTACCAAGTGCATGATGCAATGACCCAATAAAAATAATAAATCATGCAAATTACTCAAGATCATGAGAGCTGATCAAACGAGGTGCTGGAATAGAAGCTTGCTTGACAGCTGCTCCTCCACTCTGGAAATGAAATATAAAACTATAAATCACACACATGACATAACAAAGAAAGAAAATATTTTTAGGTGCACAAATTGGCATTGTATAAAAACAGTATTTCAGAATCTAAAACCCAAAGAGAGGTATTATAAGCACCACAAACATCTGAATGGTGATAGAATGGAAATTAGTTTCATCAAAGGAAATGAGAGAGGAACAAGACTACACTATTAAATCACTACAACATATCGTGGAGATGTATGAATTCTTCAAAAGATAATGGAACTGTGGCTTCTTTACATATCACTAATAAGATTCAAAGGAAACTATCACTACAACAAAGGCACATTGAAGCTTAAGACTATTGTACTGAGATCCAATGCTAGGAACCTACTAAAATGGAAATAATAATAGCACACATGAATATGACCTTTCCTAAGAAAATACATTCTTGATTTTGTGGAAAATATAAACTTCTTTTTTCCTATTTCTGTAAATTGATGCATGTTGGCTAATGTCAGCATGATGGCATCATGACAACGAAGACGCCCTTTAAACAAGTTTCTGGCTGATTTTTGGATCTTGCGACTGAATCACGTGAATTTGACCTTATTTGAGGACCAACAGAAACCTTTACATTTGAGTTGAGAATAACAAAAGTGCAGGACATTTGCATTATTTTAGGACTTGGTAGACAATTGCTCAGATTTAACCTGTTTCAAGAACACGATGGATGTGAGCATGCATTCCTAAAATTTTGAATTCATTACAGATCTCTTGGACTGCTTATATGAATAAACAAAGTTAAATTAGTAACATCTTTCCAACATTCTTTTTTCCCCCTTACTACCTGTTCTTTGAATAATTACTGGAAAACTAGTGAACAAATCAAATGGCTAAAGGAAGCATATACACTGATAACGGTAGCTGGAAATATGAATATTTATTCACACCAGAAAAAAAAATAAAAAAATGATCAGAGCTAAACAAAAGTCAAAGCAGAATGTTGGTTAGAAAACAATAGCATGCAACTAACAGTAGTTGCTTCACAATTCCAAAATCACTGCCACATAAATTTTCTGGAAGAAGGAAATTACATACATATTTTTGGGCCATGGCTTGGAGATCGATCCTTGGAATCAGCTTTACGGTGGCCCTCTTCCGTGCATCATCAACAGCCACAACCTACAGAAAGATGTATAGAGAAAAGAGAACTTTTAAAACCAGCAGAAAGCCAGCTGATTCTCATCTCAAGAAAAGACACCTCATACCTGTGCAAGGTCCCCTTTGTAGTTCCCATACTTCACGCGGACCCATGTGCCCTTAGAAACTTCACTTGATTTGATTTGAAGAGAAAGCAGATAGAGAACTTCATTTTTGGGAACCAGCACCACTCTACTAGAATATATACTACAAAGCCCTTTACATGCCTGTTTTGAAATTTGGTTCAATTCATAATTAGTCTGGAAAGCATGTAAAAAGGGAGAAAGAAGAAATGAAAGTGCTCTACATCTGCAAGAAAATACCTCAACGACATCACGTTCCCTATCAGCTTCAATATAAATATAACCTTTCACATGCTCAACAGAAAATGCGGATATTATCTGTAATTTAGTTCCAATAGATTGCATATCTACATACTTCTGGATGAGGCAGAATGCTACCTGCATCTCATGTCCAACCTGCAGCCAAGATTTTTTAAAGAAAACATACAAATAGAAAGAGAACCACTATGCCAATATTTGACAGCTGATGACTTAATAGCATACCGCGCATTTGACCTTCCAGACAGTTGGCTCCTTCATAGAACACATAAAAGATGCACTATCATCACCTTCTTTAGTTTCTTGACCATCATCAGCATATGTAACATGCCCCGAATCACGGCTATATCTATGTTTGAGAATGTTTTCCAATTCGCCATCACTGAGATCCTCTTCTTTCACCGAAGTTGGGGGAGAATGCACTTTGCCAGATTTTTTCTTATCTTTAATCTCTGACCCATCATCATTGATAAAATCTGTTCTCCAGTGAAAAGAAACGGAACCAATTAACATCAGTGACTTGCACATTCACAGAAAATTACAAACAAGTCCATCAAAAGAAGGGACAAGATATTAGATGCAGCCTTTATACATGGATAGCTTTCTCATGATGAAAAACCAAGATTTCCATCTCCATACCTGCACAAGCATGCATGCACAAACACACACATAGGGGAATGATTCCATAGTGTTGACACTGCCGTAAGTGTGATGTGCGTGTACGACATCGACTCTACCCATCATGTGCACCACCTCATGTTCACCCTAGAGACTAGAAATCAAACCGATCCGAAACTCAGGTGGGCCACACCATAAGGGACAATGTAAAATCATGCCTAAAACCTCTAAATTCTTTGGGGGTGGCCGCTCATCTTGGGGGGAACATGTCTAGTGAATGGATTGGATGGCATATACATAGAGCGGTGGGCTCCACACAGTCTTGAAGCTTTTAATGGTATAGGGGATCTCCCACAACTGCTTGTGGTGTTGTGCACCTGGGTTTTGGATCCCCTTGATTTTTGGTCTGTACCAAACATGGGAGGCGCACCTAACAGTCAAAGTGGATGTCATGCATACATCACAATGGGCTCCATTTTGTTTTACACTACCGTAAGTTCAACTAGCATCAACACTACGTGATCAAACCTCATATGCACATGCATAACAATGATAGGGTGAAAGGATCTAGAGGGAGTTCGAGGCTAGGGGGGCTGGGGTTGGTGGGGGTCTTGGCCTTAGATCTCTAAAATTGTTTAACTTGGTTCGTGGGATGGAAAAACAGCCTCTAGAACAAGGTCATCTCTAGCAAATATGGGGTTGATAGTGGTAGTTAGTTCACCTCTCCCTTGTGCCAATATAGGGCATCAGGGCTACGGCAACCGCTTTTAGGGTGGAAAACTCATTCAGAGGTGACATCTCCTTTGTGCCAAACAGAGATTCTCGGGCATCTACTTTTGGGAGGAAGAATGGTGTGGGTAAGATTCCGTTTCGGTCTTGCCTTTCCATGTCTATGTAAAGTTGCAAGGGAGAAGAGGTCGCTCCTCAGTGTGCATTGTGGATTGATGAGCAGTTGGCGTGAGATCTCTATTTCAAACGAATTTATCATGCAAGGAGATTGTTGAATACATCAGCTTGATGGAATTCTACAAAATCAGGGTACCCTCTCCTCTAAGTAAGATAGTTGAGTTTGGAACCCATGCAATTCAAGGAGCTTTTTGGTCAGGGTATCCTTTTATTCCATATTCTTTTTATTCCGTACTGTCTGTAAGATATGCAAAAATGGTTATGTAACAGCTTTTATGGTTGTTATATGATGCTGACAGTGTGTAACATTATGTGTTACGGGGCCGTAATGGCCATTACAGAAAGAATGACCAGTAATGGTCCGTTACTGGCTGATACAACTTTTTTTAAAGGCTGTAACGGCTGTTACATCCCGTATTGTAACAGTAATGGGGGTAGCTATTACTACCAGTGTTCAAAGTATCTCCGATATTATCGAAATATCCCCGATATTATCTATTTCTCTAGCTCAGCAATACCGATAAGACTGGTAGCGATGCCAATATCGCTAGTAGTATCAGAAATTCCAGGTATCAACGATGTATCACTAAGTATCTCCAATGTATTACCAATATTTTCGATTGTGTAAATTCCGGGTGTCGCTTGTATCACCAATATATCAATGATATTTCAATAATATCGCCAAAAATCTATTTATTAAAAGAATTTTCATTTCAATTTTTTTTATGGGCACACAGTTGTATGCATTGTTCAATTCGTCGATGATAATATTGATAATATTGCAATATTATAGTTATCGCAACATGGGCGATATCGAGACCACAATCTTTCATTTCCTTTCTCGTCGTCTATGATTTCTTGGCGAAATGCAACATGGGCGATATTGAGACCACAATCTTTCATTTCCTTTCTCGTCGTCAATGATTTCTTCGCAAAAAATCGTGTGTTGCCGATATTCTAAAATATTGATGGATGTTTGGATGGAAGGTTGGACTGATTTCTTACAATAACACATGCTTTTATACCACAATAAAATGGAAACTTATTGTGTATGCATTCTTTTTGCAATTTTTAGATTCCTAAATATGCAAATATGTGTATTTTAGCATCTCTTGAAGATTCACTAAAAATTCCACCGTTTTTCTCGTGTTTCCTTGCATTTCCGGTTATCAACGACATCGATATTGTTTCTGTATCACTGGCCAGTGAAACTTGTTGTGATTCTGATACTTCAAACACTAATTATGATCACTGTTACCATTATTGAATACACTGATTATATTGCTCTCCCTCTTCCCTTCCTCAGGATCCTATCCTCCATATTTGGAGGTGTACGGGTCATGTTATCACTTTTGGATGGTTTGTTCAAAAGAACGAAGTTCTCACAATCGTTCATTGGAGGAATAGATAGATGACATTCCTATAGTGGGTGAATTCTGTGCTTGTGGGATGTAAAAACAATGAATCATTTGTTATTGCGTTGTTTTTTTGTGCAAAAGATTTGGAGTTTCTTTTATCAGCTCGAAGTTTATAGGGTGGTGCCTAGTAAGAATGGGGACCTATGTAATATGTGGCACTTTCTAAAAAGAGAGGAAAAGGAGATCTTGTGCATCTTGTCTTAGTCATTTTTTAGTTGATGTAGTAGGAACACAATAACCAAACTTCCTAAGGCGAAGTGGTTAGTAGTGGAATGGGCCAGCACCTCTGATGCCTTTACTAGGTGTTCAATCGAGGGCTTCTAGGACAATTGGAGGATAAATCTTCTTTATTTTAATTGTATGATTCCTCATCATCCTTTTTGTCTCTTTTTCCCCATTTGATTTAATACAAAGTTTGTTATCCTTTAAAAGAAAAACATGCATACATAGACATATATAGAGTGGTACTCAATTGCGAGCTATACTGTAGGGAGCTACCCTGTGGTCCAACTCAAGTGGGCCCCAACATGAAGTTTTGAGGTCATCCATCAAATATGTCACCTAAAAATCCCCCTGGACCCAAAATCATTCCTATCCCAAACTCAAGTGGGCCACAACGTAGGGAGCAAGGTGGGAGTGGATGCCCACCCTTTTCAATGGCACCCATTGGAGTTGTAAGACCTTCCGAATTTTGGTTTGACCCTTCATCCAAGCTAGATGAAGGGTCTTAATGGCCTAGATGTTGTACATATAACACGATAGGCCTCACATGCAAATCAATGATGGGCGTCATATCTCGCCTGTTAATATGGTGTGCCCCAAAAAGCCAATGATAATGGCTGCGATTAGGTACATCGATGACCGCATATGTTTTTGGTTTTTCCTTGTGTGCAATGATTTTATAGGTGAATTGGGACCCAACAGCCCTCGCTGAGACCAATGGTGGAGACCTTCCCTCCCAACTCATTGTCGGTCCCTTCACATAGGATGACCAATATATCTTTCATGGATTGCCCAATCCTGCCACTATAATTATGGAATTTAAGGTACTGAGATCCATGAAGCAACTCTCTAGTAGCCAAGGGCGGTTGGGTCCCAATTCACATTCCCCTAGGACAGGTGGTTTTCTAGTCAGGCCTTGTGCTAAGAAGGTTTTTGAAATTTAATCAAAAGTTTTTAACTATTGATCTTTTGTTTTAACCATTAGAATTGATTTATTGTGCTCGATGGACATTTAATGGTTAAGATCTTGTGGTCCACCTCTTACCCGGCGTGGGATTTTAGACAATAGTAGGTGTCATCGTGCATTAAAGGGATTTGGCCAATTTGGGTGCATGGGTATGGATAAGGCAGGTATAGAGACTTTTTATGGTGTAGGGTAATATACTCGAGTTTGTAGGGATAGGGAGCACCATAACTGGCTGTTCATCTGAAACTCTAGTTCCTCCTTATAAATAGATCCTATCCTAAAGGGGTTAGTTGTGAGAACCTTGGACATCCCTGTTAGAGTTGTGTCCTCTGAAAAGCCAATGTAATGATCTTATCCATTGAATTGATGACCTTATCAGTAAATCATGATTATTATGGGTAATATGTGGACATTTTATTAATGTCATAACTAATATGCGGGTATATCTTAATCCTCTACATACATGGTGTAAAGGTGAGGGTTTCCTCAATTGTTCTTGGGAACTTGAGTTAGGCACAACGACCACTTTTCAAGAAAGATTTGTGTTCCATGGATCTTAGAAGCTTGTTAGTAAATGATCACCTAGCAGGTTTTAGGATGAACATTTGGTCATTCTTACATGGTCATCCTATGTGCAGGAACCGACGATGAGTTAGGGTAGAAGGTCTTCACCATTAGGCCCGACAATTAGTCAATGCCTTTGTCCAATACCCTACGTCGGAGTGTTAGTATCCATGTGTATGCGATCTTATTATTAGACCAATTAGATACTTGCATTGGACGATCACTTCAAGCTTCTAGATCGAAAGACCCATTGTGCTTGAGCTAGATTAACTTATGTATGTGCAGACTTTGATTAATCCTTAAACCTGAGGACATATGGGGATTTCAAGTTCCTAATGTAATGTAATTTGGCTCGTCTTGCGGAGTCGATTGCAATGGCTCATATGTGGATGTTGTTAGGTTCACGCATTAGCATACGGCTGAATTCCTACAATCCAACAAGGTATCTATTGTTCTCCTAGGAACATTCTTGTGGTTGAGACTTGGTAGATTAGACCATCCACCAAGTAGTTTTCTTGCTATTAATAGTTAAAAAAGTTTTAATCGCACTTGACAATTCCAATAGATTGAGATCTTGTGGTCCATCATTTGATTTGCATGGGCATTCATTAGATCATGGGTGGATGGCCATGATACATGGATGGATTGGGTCAATTTGTGGACATGGATAGGGAGAATTATAGATTTTAGATGTAAGACATAAAAATCTGCAGGGTGGTGGAGCACCATACTGGTGCCTCTCCCTAAAACCCTAACTCCTCTTATACATATATCTATGCCAAAGGAATTGGAGAGAAATCCTTAGACGTTCCAACCCCCTTGGTCATCACCACTAAAGAGAGAGAAGAGAGCGAAAGAGAAAAGAGAGGAAGAAGAGAGAGAGAAAACTTATCTCCTTCCATCCAAACGATCGTAACTATGGGGTCCACCGTAGACAACTTTCGTGCATGTTGGCTTTTCTTCTCTCTTCATTTGGGATATATCTTGTAGAGAACCTTCTACTTTGAAGGTGCAACATTAGTAATCTATACAATTCTATACAACAACGATCTAGAGGTAATTTTGCATGTGGAATTTATTTTTTATGGTAGAAACTTAATCACATCTAGATGGGGAACTTTAGAATTAGGTTTACACCAAATTTCAACTTTACAACTTTACAAAAAATAATAATAATAATAATAATAATAATTTTGTTGCGTTTTGAATAATTTTGACTACATACCAAAAGGCCCATTTTTATAGTCATGCCCTTGTGAAACAAACAATGGTGTAATGTAATCATTTCAGTCAAATGCAAGTGGTGTCACCACGCAATTACAAGGGTAAGTAATCATTACCCATTTCCAGCCAATTATCGTTGTAATTGGAAAACCAAAATGGCCCTTGAGAAAAGAGGTTGGCGGCTTGTGTGGGCCCCACCATGGTGTTAATGTAAAATCCACCCCGGCCATCAACTGCATCACCCCATGTTAGACCCAACGGCCTGAAAATCATCACCATCCGCAGTTCAGGTGGGCCACACAATTGGAAATAGTTTTTGGTTCATATTAGACACCAGGCCTAGCCTTTGGTGTGGTATCTAATGGTTGGAGCGTGGATTTCACATACTCATCACCGTGGAGCCTATAAAAATCAATGGTGGACATCTCTCTCTCTCTCTCTCTCTCTCTCTCTCTCTCTCTCTCTCTCTCTCTCTCTCTCACAACTATTTCCATTAGTATGGCTCGTCTCTCTTAACTATTTCCATTGGTGTGGACCACCTAAATAACTGGTTTGCCCGATTTTTTGGCTTTGGGCCCAGCATGGGATTGCATGTCTAATGGTCGGAATGGATCTCACATCAATATCATGATGGGCCCCGTAAAAAATGAAGGTTAAGTGTCCATCTCCCACCTGTTACTAGAAAAGAATGATATATTCTCAAAAAGAGTTCTTAATTCCAACTTGTTGGATCACAAGCTATAATCCACTCATATGATAACTTCAAACGTTTTGAGTGCATGTGACATCCATCTCTTCCAACAGGATTGCCCCACCACGAGGATCACCTAATGCAATGGTCTATAGAATCTACGTGTTAAGTGATCCACGCCATTTAAAACAACGTTCGGACATTGGTAAATAGTAAAACTTAGACAATGGGCCAACTTATTAGATACGTTGGATGTTGCAAAACTTATAGGTCTGGTCCACTCAATGAGTCGATGTTGTGGAGTTTTCCAAAAGGTGATGCTCATGATGGGCCAACTTACTAGACAAGTTGGATGTCATATATACATGAAAGGTTCGAAGTTTTCTACCGGTTGGACCGTAACCTATAGTCCAATGCATTGGACTCTAGGCATTCTCATAAAAAAAATTACCGAACCCCACCCTTGATTTTTAATGGGATTCACCGTGATGTGTATGTGATATCCACTCCGACTATTTGATGTGTAATCACATGTTGGACCGAAAAAAAAAAAATCAGGCCGACTTGTGATTCAGGTTGGCCACACCAAGCAAAATAGTTGGAAGAGAGATGTCAGCCCTTGATTTTTATAGGGCTCACCATGATGATTATGCAAAATCAACTCTATCCATTAGATGGCACACTAAAACTTAGGCCTGAGGGTCAAAATTCAACCCCATCCGTGATCAAATGGGCCACAAAGGGAAACAATTTGGAGGATGAGCTTTTCCATGTACGTTGTTTCCAATTGTGTGGTCCACCTGAATCACAGATGGGGTTGATTTTCAGGCCCTGCATTAATCTGAGGTGATGCACTTGATCGTCGAGGTGGATTCACCATTAATACCACATGGTGCCCACCAAAGCTACCACCCCTTCTCCAAAGTAGTTTTTTTAACACACTCACACCCACACACACCACAATGCCTACTCTTGAACCCATAACTTCTGTGTTGAAACTCTTGTGATACCACGGAGTCATAAGCATGAACAGGAACCCCTTTTCCAAAGTACATTAACCAACTCTCTACAAACATTTATTAATGTTTATTAATCCCTAAATTAAGACAACTAGTTGGACATGCAACTAACCATGTGTAAGCATTTGAGTGTGTGTGTTGGCTAATATTGGCATGCTTGCGACCATGAAAGAAATAACTGATTAGCCCTTTTACTGTAGCCATTATTTCTTTTTTACCTTTGTTTCCATAAAAGAATTAAGAGACACTAACGGCAACCATTTGAGCAGAAAAAAATTAGTAATATTATCCGTGAACAAATTGAGGTTGAGCTGTGTGGGCACCATTGTGATCTATGTTGGACATCCATTCCATCAATCAGATGCACCCTTCCATGGTGGGCCATAGGCCTAAAAATTAGGTCAATCAATGACTAATTAGGAGGGCCAAACCACAAACAACAGTTGAGAGTAAAATCATGCATATCAAATGATCTTAATGCTTTGAATGGGGCCAATTTGTCATGACCATCCGTTTTTTACAACCTATAAATCACGTGGTTAGAATCATCAAATCAAAGTGTCAGTTTAGAATCATAAGAAATGCAAAGTGGGATTTATCTATCACGCGTTTCAAGATGATGATTGAAACTATTTTGTTAATTCATTCAATCTTGATTGTCCATTTTCATGCTATTGATTGGAAGCTTAGGATCACCTTATTGGCATGATTTTTTCATCATCGCTTACCCCTACTTGAATGAATGAATGAATGAACGGTTTAGATCGATAGTGGGCCACCCTGTGTGCCATTTAAAAGGTTTGGGGAAGTTGCTACTATCACATGAAGGTGAGGTTTTGGCCCATAAAAAGTTTTTAATGGTCGATGACCACTTATTCTTGTGGTGTGGCCACCTGAGATTTGGATCTGCTTCGATTTTTAGCCCATCTTCTAAAATGAGCTAGCAAAACGGATGGACAGCATCGGTATACAACATATGCATACAGATGTGCCCCACGGCTAGGGACTCACCCACTAAATTGTTATCCTAGACTCATCTAATCTGCGCCCCCTCACTACAAACACTATTTCCCACATGCATGCTACATCACCTTGCCATGTCACTACGCCTAATGATACACATATGCCCAAGAGGGGCGGCTTCGGTGAATCCCCATATCCCTGACTTTGTGTCCTACCATGATGTATGTGCCTTAAATCCATGCCATCCATCTGTTTTGATGGATCATTTTAGGGCATGAACCCATGAATGAAGCAGATCCAATCTCAGGCGGACCATGCCACAGGAAACAGTAGTGATTGATCACTAAAAACTTCTTTTGGGCCACAAAAGTTTTGGGTCAATCTGATATTTGTGTGGTCCCTTCATCCATGTCTTTGTGACCTTATCAACAGGCTGGATGGCAAATACACATTCCGTTGGCCCTTAAGAAGGTTTTAAGGGTGGGTATTCAATCACAACTTTTTCCAATGGTGTGGTCCACCTAAGATTTGTATCTGCTTCATTTTTGGTATCATACCCTAAAATGAGCTGTCAAAATGGATGGACAGCGTGGATGTAAAGCACATACATCAAGGTGGGCCCCACATTTAGGGATGATCCGTGGATCCACCCAAGCCACGCCACATCACCGGTACAGATTAGGTACTACCCCCGCCTGTTCGGAGCTTGGGACAGGCGAAGGCTCCGAGGCCCACTGAGGGGCCATCCTGATGTATGAATTTTATCCACACCGTTCATCCATTTTTCTATATCATTGTAGAATATGAACCCAAAAATAGTGAATATCCAATTCTCAAATGGACCACACGATGGGAATTAAATTCCTACTGTTGAAAAATTTTTAGGGACCAAAGAATTTTTGGATCGAGATTATATTTGTTGTTTCACTTAATCCAAGTGTATATGACCATATCAACAGGCTGGATGGAAAATAAACAACATAGTAAACCCTAAGAAGGTTTCAATAGTGGGCGTCCTTAGCACCGCTGCTTTCTGTAGTGTGGTCCACTTGAGCCATAGATCTTCCTTATTTTTGGTTGGGTAATCTAAAATGATATGGGAAAAAAGGATGGACGGTGTGGATAAAAATAATACATTAGGGTGGCCCCTCAGAGCCTCCGCCTGTCCCGAGCTCCCAACAGGCGAGGGTAGTACCTAATCCGCGCCCACAAGAACAACCCGAAACCGCACGCAAGCACCATCGCCAACATGCATGCTACATCATCCTGCCACATCACCATGTCCAACTTGACCGACACCCAGGAACCGCCACATCACCATATCAGCCAACCCCGTCAAACCCACTTAACCGAACCACCCAAAGCCATGGGTTAGACCCCTACTCCCACAACGGCTCTCCACAAGCTGACAACAGTTTGGGGAAAGTTCAAGGCCCTCAATGCTACTCAGGACAAGCGCTGACGCCTGCATGCATGCAAGCAGGTGCGGATGACTCCATGGAAATGGAAGTCTGCATTTATGTGTTTCATATCTCATCGATTTCCAATGTAGGACCCAATTCTTCGAAACCCATTTCGAGAACATTTGGAAAGAAATGGAAAACTAAGTTATCAAAATGTAATCTTTTAAAAAATAAGATATCTCCGTTATAAAAAAAAAACATGTTTTTCTAAGTAATCCTTAAAAATTAGCAACAGAGAAAAGGGATTACCACGGTCGTCTTCACCTCTGACACCATCGTCTTCCTCATCGCCATCGATTCCAGCATCGACGGCTTCGTCGTCGAAGAATTTCAGAACATGAGGCCTTCTCTTCTTCCAGCAACGAGCGGCATTGTCTCCTTTGCAAACGGCTTTCCTCTTGCCTGAAGAAGCTTTTCCAGAGATTTCCTTCCCTTTCTTCGTCATTCTCTTCAACGGAGTTGCATCAGAATACGAGAGAAAGAGAAAATGTGGGTTTCTGGGAGTTTCAAGCAGAGAGAGTGGAAAGAGAGAGTGTGATACGGTACTCTGAGTATTTCTTTGTGCCAGAGAACTGATTCGGATATCGGGTACGTGCCACGTGGAGTGATGTAGTGGGCCTCACATGCACGCGTACCATGGATCTTTGTACCAGAGAACTGATTCGGATTTCGGGCACTGCCACGTGGAGATATCTAATGGGCTTCACATGCACCCACTTGTATTTCAGCTTGTTGGGATCATAGCCGCTATCGGGACCATCCATTAGGTCGAGTCCAATCGTCATATCAATCAGATGTTCCTAGACATCCGTGAGTGGACCAGTCGTCTAGACAATGTTGTTCGTCTATTTTTGCATGTGACTGACTGGACGGTTTGAATCATCTGATGAGTATGGAGTGGAACTAACGAACGGTCCAGATAGGTAATTTGGATGCTAGCCGAGTCGAAGTTCAAATTAGTGCATGGCAATGATTCCATACATCTATTCTGCTGGATCATTCCTCCCGCGCGTGGCCTGAATTTTGACAAGTGGGACCATGGTTAGGTTATCCAGACCATTGATCTGATGGTCACGCCGTGGATATAAAATCCGAGATTGGAGCATAAATTTGAGGTTGTACTCTTCTCTCAACCATCTGCCCTTTGCACATTAACCTAAAGGTTAGGATTTTTTCGATAGATAATTTTTTTTTTGGTGGTCCAAACCTGTTAGGAAAAAGAAGAAGCAAAGAGTAAGATTTTCAATGGTATGATTTACACAAACATGGGTCTCATTTATAAGAATTGAAAATTCGTTTTTTATGTCCACTAATCCGGGAAAGCGGATCCGCTGGTGTACCACGCACCACCTGGATGGTGTGTTGATGCCACCAAGTTCTGTGGTCCCATCAAGATGTGTTTTATATCAAAACCGTCTGTAAATTTGGTGAGCTCATCCTAAGGTTTAGATCAAAAATTCAAATAGATCCAAATATCAAATGGATCAAACTGCAAAAAACAGTGAGGGATTCAACATCTATCATAAAAGCCCTATTGGAGTTGCAGAAATTTTGAATCAATATAATATTTGTTTTTCCTTTTAATTTATGTCAGTGTGATCTCATAGTTGGATTGGATAGAAAATGGTGGGCCATATGAATATTTTGACAGTGAGAATTATTATGCCATTGTTATTTGTAGCGTGATCTACTTAAGATTTGGATATAATTTATTGTTGGGTGCTGGTCTAAAATAATTTTGCAAAATAGATAAATAGATAAATAGTATAAATATAATAAATACATCATTGTTGGCGACGTAATTTATATCTTTTTTGAATGGCTGTTACAACTCAGAGCTTGAGGAACGGCACTCGTACGACAAGTACCATACTAGCCCGGTCGGTGGCAGATTGGCTGGTGTACCACACGCCGAAGTGGTTTCTTCATGAGGTATGTTATATATCCAAACCGTTCATCCATCTTTGCAGCTCAGGTCAAAGCTTAAGCTGAAAAATAAGACAGATCTAAATATCAACTGGACTACTGTGCAAAAAGCAATATGGGATTAAACGTCTATCAGTGGAACCATTTTGGAGTCACAAAAGTTTTAAATCAACATGATATTTAGTTTTTCTCTTAGGCCATGTCTTCTCGACCTTATGATCCAAAACCATGAGAATCTGTCTCCTATTTGTGATGTTGTCCAGTTGAATTTTAAATATAATTTGTTTTTGGACTGCTCTAAAATGGTCACCATGGAAATTGGAAATAATAAATATATATCTTTATGGGACCATGTAACTTTGTTCCTTTTGAATCGTTTGTACAATTCAAAGCTCGAGAAGCATCAACGCTTGCCTTCTCAAGACATGTACCCACACCATAGGTAAATATAGCGTGTGGGTATACTATAAAGTCACATGGCCCTATAAATATATTATTACGGGGCATGTAACTTTGATCCCTCTAAACCGTTCGTACAATTCGTAGCTTGAGGAGCATTAGCGCTCACCTTTTTAAGACACGTACTTACACCACCTAAGACCGTGGTGTGTAGGTCACCAGCCAATCCACTTCCCTAATCCAGACCATGTACCTTGTAATGGAATTGTCTGGCCCGCCCGCTAGCAGACGGCGAAGGGAGAAACCACGTACGGCTCACAACAGTGCCTGTGACTAATCCACTCCATCCATTGGTTTAACAAGCTCACGATAAGGGCCCGTTTGATTTTTCATAATAGGTGTAAATCCTAATAAATAAGTAATTATTACTTTTTTCACCTGGTTTGAAAATGTGATAGAGTAATTCCACCTTAAAAATGAATACAAAAGTGTTGACTTAAATATATGAGCCCCACTATAATGTATATGATATATTCACATTGTCCATCTATTTTATTAAAACATTCTGGGGCATGAAACGAAAAGTGAGATAGATTCAACACTTAAATAGCCCACACAAAAGAAAACAATGGTCTTAATTCGTATACCATTGAAAGTAATTTCTTCCATTGGGCCCACATTGATGTTTTTCCATCATCTACTCGTTCATAGGGTCACATAGACATGGATAAGGAGAAAACACAAATATCAACTTTATCCAAAACTTTTAAGAGCTCTAAAAAGTTTTTAATGATAGATGTTTGATTCTCACTATTTCCTATGATGCAGTCCACTTGAGCCTTGGATTTGCCCCATTTTTTTGCTCATGCCCTAAATTCAGCTAGCATGACAAATGAACAGTGTGGATACGTCATATAAATCATGGTGGGCCCTACATTGATTTTATAAATTTCTCAATTTAAGTGTTAAAAAAATTGTCACATTTACAATGAAAAAGATGTGGTAATTACCTAGATAAACAATTATTATCCATTTACCTGATAATTACAGTTGAGCCCAAAAATCAAACACACCAATAACCTAAGTGAGAAAGAGACAAAACATAGGTAAGCCGCAAGGTATAAATAGTGAGAATGGAAAAACTCACAGTCAAGACCTCCTTGGGCCACAAGACCTTTAGGTCAGGCTTATTAGTTAGGATGAGCCGGGCTATGTCCTATCCAAGACCGCATTTTCAACATAAGTTGAATGTTCTTAGATTGGGAAGAAAGAAATGAACTTATTTAAGACTTGCTAAGCATCGGTCACAAGTTTTTGTAGATTCATCCAGAGGCTATTGTTGGACCTATTATTCAACATATTCAGAAGGTAGGAAAAACAAAAGATTCAAAACAGATCCTAAAATTTCAACAGCTGGGGCAGAGGCAATGTTGGAAGGAACTCCATAGGTGAGATAGAGAGAAAGGGGGCATGAATTGGAACTTAAAAGATGAAGTGGCTTGGGTTGTAAGATGAGAAAAATAGAGCATGAAGTAGCGACAGTATTAGATGGCTTCATGGTAACGATTATGTGATTTCCACTCGGGTTAAAAAGTGTGTAATGTGTAAATATGAGTTTCATTTGTGATTAAGGTGGATCACATGGTTAAAAACAATGTACAGGGAAACACTCATTCTCTAGACTATTTCTCTTACTGGGGCCCACCTGATTCAGATTCTAAGTAGATTTCCTTGAAATTTTGATAGCTTGGCCAAAGGCAATGATCAAAGGAACTTGTAAGATAAGAGAAAAAGATAAGCCGTGGTTGGAGCTTGGAAGATGAAATGGCTTAGGTTGGAAGAATGAAGTAGTGATGATAATAGGTGGCCCCACGGTAATGTTTATGAGAATTCCATGTTGTTAGATAAGTGCATGCATAATCCCATTGTAGGCCTAGGGTTTAAATATGAGCTCCATTCATGATTAAGGTGGACCACATGGTTGGAAACAATGTACACAAAAACACTTACCCCCTAAGCTATTTCTTTTATTGTGGCCCACCTGATTCACACATGGACCTAAATTTTAGGCTCGTGCATAAATTTTTGTGTAACATCTTATGGTTGGAGTGGATTTCATATAATCATCAGGGATGGCCATGTAAGCATTATGGGTAGATATTCTCTCCTAAATATTTCTCTTGGTGTGGTCCACATGAATTATAAGTCATCTTGATTTTCTGGGCCCTCGGCATAATATGGAATTATAGGTCGAATGATCTTAGTGGATTTCATATACTTTTTAACATGAGACCCGTAAAAAATAAAGGGTGTGCATCTTATAAAATGGGCAAATTAATATCATTATATATATATATAGAGAGAGAGAGAGAGAGAGTCATGCTCCCCTACGCACCTATGCATGTGCGCACCTTTGCACACATGCCATGGGTGTTTAATTTGAACGGTCCATGTGATGCGGAATCCCATGAAACCCCATGCGACAAATTTTCACCCTAATTTAAAATTCTGGTGGGTCATAGCAAAGAGAAATGAAAATCAAGGGAGGAAACTGTTTTCATTTTTCATGGTCCATCAAAGTTTTTAATCAAAGTAAAACTTGGGCCCGGGAGGTTTCACGAGGTGCTGCTTCACATGAACGGTTCAGATTTTGGATCCACATCACCTATGATGGGTTCTCAAAAAAGTTCTTACGTACTACGTACGAACTAGTTCGTAGGTGAGCGTTTCCAATATATACATATATACATATATAGAGAGAGAGAGAGAGTCATGCTCTCCTGTGCACCTACGCACGTGCGCACCGTTGCACACGTGCCATGGGTGTCTAATCCTTATGGTCCATGTGATGCGGAATCCTATGAAACCCTATTTGAAAAATTTTCACTCCGATCTAAAATTCTGGTGGGCTATAGCAAATAGAAATGCAAATCAAGGGATAAAATGTTTTCATTTTTCATGGCACATCAAAGTTTTAGATCAAAGTAAAACTTGGACCCTGGGGGTTTCACGAGGTGCTGCTTCACCTGAACGGTTCAGATTTTGAATCCACATCACGTATGAACTAATTCGCAGGTGAGCATTTTCCTGTGTGTGTGTGTGTATATATTATTGTCACGCCCCAAACTCGGAGACCGAGCTCACAAAATTTTCGATCGCCGAATCCGGTGCCGACAGCCTCCGTAGAACCCCATTCTCGGCTCCTAGCTCCCATTCACCAGGTTCCGATCCTGGGATGCTACGAGGAGGATTTTCAATGTCAGTTTGATTCGTAATAAGCATAACCAAAAGCATAACACACAAACAACAACCAAGAACTCCATTACATTTCCACTATGATCAAAAAATTTACAAGTACAATGAGCATAAAGGGAAATACAATGGTAAAGAAAAAAAACTCCAAACCGATCTGCAACGTGCTCCTGCCTCAGCGCTGCTGCGATCCAACGTCACCTGCACGCAACGGTCATGCATAAGCTTACAGAAAGCTTAGAGGGTGGTGAAAGTATGTGCGCAAGGTAGTAATATGAACATGCAATGTCGGAGTAAAGCGGAATATGCAGATGGATCTATAATATCATGAGTCGTACCAAGTCTTATGCGATGCAAGACATGGATGGTATCGGCCATCCCAAGGCCATGCGATGTGTAATGCAACTCAAGCATACAGATCCTCATCTATGTCCACACATCAATACAGCTCAAAATATGGGATATCACCGGGGTCTAGTACACTCTAAACCAGATTGCCGCCACATCGCGCGCAATAGGTAAGTGGAAGAGACCACACTATCCGTCTGCCAATATCGGGTGCGACTCATCGATAGCGGACCCATTCCTCGAGCTGGTCAAACTCAGCCTAGGATTGCCCCCTACACTCGGGCGGATAAGGCCGCACCCCCTTCCAACCGACCACGACACAGTGGAGAGCACAGCCAACTGGTATTCGGCACTCAGCGCTCATCTACCCATTCGGTCTAGACAATGGAGCAACCTCTTGGTACCATAAGGGTTTAGGAACTTTCACCCAGGGATATCTATAGTACCCAATGTAGAACAAAATTTTCGGTATCCAATCCTGCCAACCACGATGCGTCTGTGGAGGCTCCGACCCTGATGTCGCTAAGGCGTACAATAATCATGTCACACAAATGCAAAATGCATGATTCACGCTATCCAGTCATGCAACAATCCCTGCGCATATCGTGCGCTCATGTAGGGCAACACTGCCTAACCAGGAGCCCATAAACAACCTACCCGAAGGCATATGCTATGATCAGTCAATCGTCATATCAAGCATACATATGATGCGTATGATCATGAGTCATGAAACTATACTAAACATGTTATAATGAAATGAACTATTTTATAATGCAGGTGGACGTGGACGACCTATTCACAATAAGTACGGGCCTAACAATGGGCCCTAAGGAGAGTCGTAATGTGGACATCCAACCAGCATTACACTCGCAATGTGGACGTCAAACCAACATTGCTCCCAAGGCTCGATCGTCGTAAGCATCGCTACTTAGTCTGTATTGGAATTACACATTGCAATGGACCGTAGGTTCTTCCCATTGGGCCTTACATATATATCAAATGGGTCATATCTTATAGGCCTTTTATTCATCAGATGGTCCACATAAATGGGTCACACCAATGGGTCTTATGTGCATTGCAATGGATCAAAATCCGTGGGCCTTGGACTGCATCAAATGAGCTTAACTCATAGGTCTTAGAGGTAACGAATGGGCCACACCAATTGAACCTCATATGTACGCCAAACGGGCCGTAACCCTAGGCCTTTTATGCATATCAAAGGGGGCCTAAACCCCTAGGCCTTTCATATATCAAATGGGCCTACATCCATGGGCTTAAAAATGCATCAAATGGGTCCAATTTCATGGGCCTTGGAATACATCAAAAGGGCCTAGTCCTATGGACTTGGAACATATCGAGTGGGCCTATACCCATAGGCCTTGTGTGTTTCAAGTGGGCCTAAGCCATAGGCCTTTTTCAATCCAAATGGGCCTAACCCATAGGCTTTATGTGTTTCAAGTGGGCCTAACCCATAGGCCTTTTTCAATCCATATGGGCCTAACCCATACATGAGTGGCCCACTCAACCAGCCACTCATGCCTTAAAAGGGATTCACCAAGCAGATGGACGGTCTGAATGCATCCCATGCATCATGGTGGGTCCCACTACCGCTGAACGGTGGGAATGGCACACGCCTCAAGGAGGGCTCCACCATCCGCTGGACGGTGGAGGCAATGCAACAGCAAGGTGGGCACCACCGTCTACGACACATGCATCATGGTGGGTCACATGTGGGGCCCACAGTAATGTTTAGGTGCCATCCAACCCGTTCATAAGGTCACTCGGACCGAGATGAAGGGAAAAACATAAATTTCAGCTTGATCCAACACTTCTGTGGGCCCCAAACAGATTTTAATGGTAGATTTCAATTCCACTATTTCATGTGGTGTGGGCCACCTGAGTCTTGGATCGTTCTCATTTTTGGAGGGGGGCCCACCACTGGGGTGGCCCACCTCATGAGCAAGTTGGATAACAAATAAACATTATGGTGGGGCCCACACGCAGGGCCGTGGGCCCCTGCGTTCGTCCGCCCCTTCCAATGGCTGCACGCAGGCGCGTGCAGGCGCTGCCCGCTGACAGAGAAGGCAGAGGCTCTGCCTCTTTCCAAAAATCGGGAAAAACAGTTTTCTGGTAGTTTTTCGCACATGGGACCCGGTGAAATGAAATCTGCTCCGGCCATTGCGTTCTGTGGCTCGCAACAGGCGAAACAAGTCCAGAGTTCGAATTTTTATATGTTTAGACAATAAAATAAAATAAGAAAATGAGATTGAATGGTAAAGACGCGGTCTTCGACGCTACGGCCCACCAAACCTTCCAATCAACCTCAACTTTTGGCTCAACGCCTAAACTGCAATGGGTAAGAGAATGGACGGCTTAGATTTCATACATACGCCACGGGTCCTCACGGGTCCTCGAATAGATCAGAATGTCATCGATGAAGACTACAACAAACTGATCCAGATATGGGCGGAAGACCTCGTTCATCAGCTGCATGAAGACCGCGGGTGCATTGGTCAGTCCGAAGGATATGACCTGAAACTCAAAATGACCGTAACGCGTCCTGAATGTCGTCTTCAAAATGTCCTCATCTCAAACCCAAATCTGATGATAACCGGAACGTAGGTCAATCTTCGAAAAGAACTGTGCACCCTGCAGCTGGTCGAACAAATCATCAATCCTAGGGAGCGAGTACTTGTTCTTGATCGTGACTTTGTTGAGCTCGCGATAGTCAACGTAGAGCCTCAACGAGCCATCCTTCTTCTTCACGAAGAGTACCGGCGCTCCCCACGGAGAACTGCTAGGACGGATAAAGCCCAACTCACGCAACTCTTCCAACTGCTTCTGCAGTTCCCATAACTCTAACGGTGTCATACAATACGGGGCCTTCGAAATAGGCGCGGTACCGGGCACGAGATCAATCTGGAACTCAGTGAGTCGACGAGACGGTAATCTCGAAATCTCCTGGAACACATCGGGAAAATCGCAAACCACGGACAAATGGTCGATGCAAGCGGTAACAGGCTCCTCTATGGCACAAGACATCAAACAAGACAACCGCTCTCCTCTGGCCTCTACAACGAACTGAAACTGTAGCACGCCGGGTATACAGAACGTGATTGTGCTCGTGGCGCAGTCCAAAATAGCATAATACTCAGCAAGCCAATCCATGCCCAAGATGACGTCGAACTCGGACATCGACAAAACAAACAAATCAGCGGACAGGAAGGTATCCCCAACCAGAACGGGACAAGACGAGGAAAATCGTCTCAACACTTCAGTCCTCCCCAAGAGAGTCGATACTGATAGGCTCTCACCAGCAGACTCCAATGGTAAGCTAACCAATCGACAGAAGCTCTCGGCCACAAAAGAGTGTGATGCACCAGAATCAAACAGCACACGTGTAATGCATGCAGAAACTGGAAGTATACTCTCAACGACTCCTCCGGATGACTGCGGATCCTGCTGAGCCGCATAGAATCTAGCCTGAGCTGGATGGGGAGGTGTCTGTCCCCTCTGAGCGTGCTGCTGATGCTGATGGGGTCGCTGAGGCGGTCGAAACTGCTGCCTCTACTGCTGTGGCCTCTGAGGCTGGTAATGATGTTGATGTTGCTGCTGAGGTGGCCTCGGTGGTGGAGGTTGTTGTCGCTGCTGCTGTGGGGGTCTCTGCTGCTGCGGTGGAGGCTGCTGGGAGCCCTCTGCTGCTGTGGACCTCTCTGCTGCTGCTGGGGGCTGGGACATTCCCATGAACGGTGTCCCGTCGCACCACACTTAAAGCAAGTGCCGGTGAACTGCCTCTGAGGTGGTAGTGGAGGTGCTGCTGGTGCTGATGGTGCTCGGAATGCTGGGCGACCTGTGCGCCTCTGCTGCTGTGGTCGACGCTGCTGGGAATGACTGGAAGAAGCCTGCCTCTTCCGGTCTCTCCTCTGACCACGATCAGACTGAGAACCGGCCCACTCAGTCTCATAAATCTGAGCTCTCCGCACCACTACCTGGAATGTAGGGAGCTCAAGCCCAATAACACGACCTCGAAGGCCGTAACGTAAGCCGTGCTCGAAACGGCGGGCCTTCCGCCCCTCGTCATCAACTATATATGGTGCAAATCTCGATAGTGCCATAAAACGGGCCGCATACTGTGCCACAGTTATGTCTCCCTACACCAGAGTCTCGAACTCTAAGGCTCACTGACGACGGATATGGTCGGGAAAGTACTGCTCTTCAAATCAGTCAACAAAGTCCTCCCATATCCAGACATAATCAGGTCCGACAACACGGGTAACAGAGGTCCACCAATGCTCAGCCTCACCCTGGAAGAGAAATACTGCTAACCGGACGCGCTGCTCGGTCGTACATGACATGGTATCGAAAATCTTCTCCACATCGGAGCGCCATCTCTCTGCTGCGGTTGGATCTGGCTCGCCCTGAAAACATGGGAGATCAAGCCTTCTAAACTCACGAAGTAAGGAGCTCGCGTGCTCCTACTCTGTCTGAGCTAGTGAAACAACTGGGCGTCTGTCCTGTCCCTATAGTGCGGCAGTCACAGCCTATAACATCTGCTGTAACTGAGAGGCACTCACAGTCACGGTCGGCTCCGCATCGGCCTCATGTGGAGGAATGTCATCCTCAGGGAAGGGAGCAGGGATCTCTGAGGGTGGAACGGGAGACGCAGGTGGTAAAGCTGGAGCCTCCGGTGGTGAAGCGGAATCCTCAGGTGGTGGTGCGGGAGTCGATCGGGTAACCCTCCCAGGCGTCATGTCCTACAGGAAAGAGCGAAGGCGCCTATCAACTTCAAAACTCTCGAAGGTACACACGTTAACGGTCTGTATTAGAAGGTCGTGAAGCTATCTGAACTTCGAGACTTAGCCATTCTTCATTCATAGCAGACATGTAATGTTGTTCTTGGTTATTCCCAAGTTATGCTCTGATACCAACTTCTATCACACCCCAAATTCGAAAATCGGCTCACAAAATTTTCGATCACCGAATCTAGCGCCGACAGCCTCCGTAAAACCCCATTCTCGGCTCCTAACTCTCATTCGCCAGGTTCCGATCCTGGGATGCTACGAGGAGGATTTTTAATGTCAGTTTGATTCGTAATAAGCATAACCAAAAGTATAACACACAAACAACAACCAAGAACTCCATTACATTTCCACTATGATCAAAAAATTTATAAGTATAATGAGCATAAAGGGAAATGCAATGGTAAAGAAAAAAACTCCAAACCGATCTGCAACGTGCTCCTGCCTCAGCGCTGCTGCGATCCAACGTCACCTGCACGCAACGGTCATGCATAAGCTTACAGAAAGCTTAGAGGGTGGTGAAAGTATGTGCGCAAGGTAGTAATATGAACATGCAATGTCAGAGTAAAGTGGAATATGCAGATGGATCTATAATATCATGAGCCGTACCAAGGCTTATGCGATGAAAGACATGGATGATATCGGCCATCCCAAGGCCATGCGATGTACAATGCAACTCAAGCATACAGATCCTCATCTATGTCCACACATCAATACAACTCAAAATATGGGATACCACCGGGGTCTAGTACACTCTAAACCAGATTGCCGCCACATCGCGCGTAATAAGGTAAGTGGAAGAGACCACACTATCCGTCTGTCAATATCGGGCGCGACTCATCGATAGCGGACCCATTCCTCGAGCTGGTCAAACTCAGTCTAGGATTGCCCCCTACACTCGGGCGGATAAGGCCGCACCCCCTTCCAACCGACCACGACACAGTGGAGAGCATAGCCAACTGGTATTCGGCACTCAGCGCTCATCTACCCATTCGGTCTAGACATTGGAGCAACCTCTTGGTACCATAAGGGTTTAGGGACTTTCACCCAGGGATATCTATAGTACCCCATGTAGAACAAAATTTTCGGTATCCAATCCTGTCAACCACGATGTGTCTGTGGAGGCTCCGACCCTGATGTCGCTAAGGCGTACAATAATCATGTCACACAAATGCGAAATGCATGATTCACGCTATCCAGTCATGCAACAATCCCTGCGTATATCGTGCGCTCATGTAGGACAACACTGCCTAACCAGGAGCCCATAAACAACCTACCCGAAGGCATATGCTATGATCAGTCAATCGTCATATCAAGCATACATATGATGCGTATGATCATGAGTCATGAAACTATACTAAACATGTTATAATGAAATGAACTATTTTACAATGCAGGTGGACGTGGACGGCCTATACACAATAAGTACGGGCCTAACAATGGGCCCTAAGGAGAGTCGTAATGTGGACATCCAACCAGCATTACACTCGCAATGTGGACGTCAAACCAACATTGCTCCCAAGGCTCGATCGTCGTAAGCATCGCTACTTAGTCTGTATTGGAATTACACATTGCAATGGACCGTAGGTTCTTCCCATTGGGCCTTACATATATATCAAATGGGTCATATCTTATGGGCTTTTTATTCATCAGATGGTCCACATAAATGGGTCACACCAATGGGTCTTATGTGCATTGCAATGGATCAAAATCCGTGGGCCTTGGACTGCATCAAATGAGCTTAACTCATGGGTCTTAGAGGTAACGAATAGGCCACACCAATTGAACCTCATATGTACGCCAAACGGGCCGTAACCCTAGGCCTTGTATGCATATCAAAGTGGGCCTAAACCCCTAGGCCTTTCATATATCAAATGGGCCTACATCCATTGGCTTAAAAATGCATCAAATGGGTCCAATTTCATGGGCCTTGGAATACATCAAAAGGGCCTAGTCCTATGGACTTAGAACATATCGAGTGGGCCTATACCCATAGGCCTTGTGTGTTTCAAGTGGGCCTAACCCATAGGCCTTTTTCAATCCAAATGGGCCTAACCCATAGGCTTTATGTGTTTCAAGTGGGCCTAACCCATAGGCCTTTTTCAATCCATATGGGCCTAACCCATACATGAGTGGCCCACTCAACCAGCCACTCATGCCTTAAAAGGGTTTCACCAAGCAGATGGACGGTCTGAATGCATCCCATGCATCATGGTGGGTCCCACTACCGCTGAACGGTGGGAATGGTACACGCCTCAAGGAGGGCTCCACCGTCCGCTGGACGGCGGACGGTGGAGGCAATGCAGCAGCAAGGTGGGCGCCACCGTCCACTGGACGGTGGACTACGACACATGCATCATGGTGGGTCCCATGTGGGGCCTACAGTAATGTTTAGGTGCCATCCAACCCATTCATAAGGTCACTCGGACCGGGATGAAGGGAAAAACATAAATTTCAGCTTGATCCAACACTTCTGTGGGCCCCAAACAGATTTCAATAGTAGATTTTAATTCCACTGTTTCATGTGGTGTGGACCACCTAAGTCTTGGATCGTTCTCATTTTTGGAGGGGGACCCACCACTGGGGTGGCCCACCTCATGAGCAAGTTGGATAACAAATAAACATTATGGTGGAGCCCACACGTAGGACCGTGGGCCCCTGCGTCCGTCCGCCCCTTCCAGTGGCTGCACGCAGGCGCGTGCAGGCGCTGCCCGTTGACAAAGAAGGCAGAGGCTCTGCCTCTTTCCAAAAACCGGGAAAAACAGTTTTTCGGTAGTTTTTCGCACATGGGGCCCGGTAAAATGAAATCCGCTCCGGCCATTGCATTCTGTGGCTCGCAACAGGCGAAACGAGTCCAGAGTTCGAATTTTTATATGTTTGGACAATAAAATAAAATAAGAAAATGAGATTGAATGGTAAAGACGCGGTCTTCGACGCTACGGCCCACCAAACCTTCCAATCAACCTCAACTTTTGGCTCAACGCCTAAACTGCAATGGGTAAGAGAATGGACGGCTTGGATTTCATACATACGCCAAGGTGGGGCCTGCATAAGCCGGCCCACCCAAAACCTTCTCTTTTTCTCTTTTTTTTTTTTTTTTTGAACAGAGACGTCCAGCGTCCCAAACGCTGGACGGTGTGGCTCTTCTTAGAATATATTGTGGTGGGCCCTGATGAAGTGGGCCACCACCGATGTTTGTCGTGAATACAACATATAAGGTGGGCCCCACTTGAATAAAATTTGAACAAAATAAATCTCAAGGTGGGGTCCATTCAAGTGGGCCACACAACCTTATCACATAAAATAAGATAAAATAAAATAAAATAAAAAGAAAGAAAAGAGAGAGAGAGACATGGAGAGTGGGACACGCCTTGTGATGGAGGGACCCCGACATTATGGGCCCTCCCTTACAATGAATCATACATCAAGTGGGCCTTAAAGCATGTGGGACCACCGAAATTTAAAATCAACGGTGGAGATCCTTTCCCCACCAACATGGACGGTCTAGATGACCTTTGAAAAGAAAATAAACATCATGATGGGGTCCATGGAGAATGACCCCATCATGGAATGATCATGATGATCCAAGTGGTCCATCAACCACCTTTTAGGGTCCCAAGTGAGATCCACACCATTGATCGGTGGGCCTCACTTGGCCCATCATAAAAATAAAAAGGAAACTACCCTATAGAGGCACCCACCGTCCGATCTTCTTGCTCCTAGGGGTTCCTTGGCGCCTTAGCTTCAACTTCAATAGATGAGATGAGGAATGAAGGGTTGAGATGAGAGATGGTGGGGTAAGAAAGTGGGCCACTTGAAGCTTAGGAGGCTTGGAGGAATTCCATACGTATGGAGCTTGGAATTTTTGCTTGGAGATTTGAAATGAGAAAGAGAGAAAGAGAGAGAGTTGTAAAGGGAGAGAGAGAGAGAGAGTGATGGATGGATGTGGTGATGGGGGTGTAAGAAATCTTTGACTTTTGTGGCCCTTTTGTGTAAGAGAGGTATGGGAGGTGAAGACTTTTGTGGCTTTTTGTGTAAGAGAGGTATGGGTTTGGGAGACTTTTGTGGTTGCTTGGGAAAAGGGGTGAAAGTGATGTGTACTTGACATGTACTTGATTGATGGATTAATTGATTGATGGGATTGATGTGATTGATGTGACACATCGTAGAGATTATCTTGGGTTTCGTAACGCGCGGCGTTTTCTCGCACCGAACGTTGGCCCACATCTCTTGACCAGGGTACGCCTTGGGGCGTGAGTCATAGCATCGGAACCGTAACGACGGCGCGGTCGCTATGGTATTGGTCTTGGGTTGAGTCGACTCGGGTTGTCGGCATATGAATCAGGGTCGCGCGTCGATATCGGTTAAGGGTCGAAGGTTGTCGAAATTCGACCGGTAAGACCGCGAAAGTTTACGGAAAGGTACGAACTAAGATACGGGTCTTATAATTATCAAGTGGGAGAGGGAGGCCACCCTTAATTTTTGACAGACCCACCTTAATATGTATTTGAAATCAACTCCAACCATTAAATGTGTAATCTTACGTTGAACCTTGGGCCTGAAAATCAGCGAAGCTTCTTATTCATGTGGAGCATGGAAAAAGAAACAATTCAGAGAAAGACATCCACCTTTGACTTTTACATAGCTCACCATGATGATTCTATAAAATCTACACCAATCATTAGATGTCATGCTAACATCTAAGGATAGGGTCCAAAAGTCAGGCTCATAAGTGTTTCAAGTGGTTCAAGATAAGAGAAATTGTTTAGAGGATGAGTATTGTCCTTCACATCATTTCAAATCATGCGGTTCATGACCTCATGTTGAAACTCTCATTTCGTCTAGCACCAAGCCACGATCGAACCCATGATCTCATGTTGAAACTCTTGCGAGTCTAGCACTCGGTGTGGAGTCCACATAAACATTATAATGAGGCACTCCTTTGTTATATTTTGTTTTAAAATAATAATCAAATTTGAATTTTCAAAATTTTGGTGTTTTCCCTCCAAATTTGAAAAGTTGAAGTACTTTTGAATTGTGCGTTTTGTTCCACATCGGATTTGACAAAGTAAACTATTTTGTATATAAGATAGTCTTTTTGTCTAGGGCTTGAGCCCCTTTCAGGGGGCATGTGAATGTGGTCCTGTGGGGGGGCTATGTCAATAGCTCTAATATATGCCATTGACCACACACGAGCGCGCGCACGCCGAGCCGAGCCGTGTCGTGCCGTGCCGAGCCAAGTCGAGTCGTGCCGAGCCGAGCCAAGCCGTTGTGTCGTGCCGTGCCGAGCCGTGCCGCAACGGGACGGGACGGGCTAGGCGCGGGTGCGGTGTAAGTGTACTTTCATGGGTGTATGTGTGTATGGGTATTTGCAGGACTATATGTACGAGAGTGTACTCGCACTGCGCCTTTTCGTTTTAAACCAGAGAGATGCTTCATTTTCGGTTGGTCGCCCCTGTTGGGTTTAAACCCAACGGACCTAACCTTTTATAAAGGGTGCTTATGCACCATTTCGGAGTCTATATATGGACTTCCGATTCCAGTTTCAAAAAATACAAAAATACTCTCTCTTATAAAACTCTGTCTGATACAGTTTTAAGCATTTACTGAATTCATTGCTGAGTCAACTCAGCACTTTCGAATTAAACTACAAGTGGTTCGAGCCCGTGTACAGTGAGTGCACCGCTGGGACCTGGTCATAGTCGTTGTATCTTGGAGGTCAATTGCTCTGAAAACCTGTTGCACTTGGGACGCTGTCCAAGAGGAGCAAATTCGATTTCAAGCTGAGTGACTCAGTCACGCCTCAACTCAATTTAATAAGTTTTTCTTTTTCTAAATTTATTTTCATTTTTTAGTTCTTGATTTTAATAGTTTATTTAATTCAACATATTTTTCCAACAATCTTGAAATCGAAGGTTATTGAATTACATAGACTATGGCTACAGTAACAGTAAATGCTTCTACTGAGTTAGCCAAAATCAAACCGTTCATTGGACAATCCTTTAAACGATGGAAACAGAAATTGATGTTCACTCTTACCACCCTGAAAGTTTCATACATTTTATCTGAATCATTTACTATAGATCCAGCAAATCAAAATGAAGTAACAGATGAAAATAATTATAAAAATTATATTCTAAACTCTTTATCCAACGAACTATATGATGTGTATGCTTCTTACGCCTCTGCTAAAGACATATGGACTGCTTTAGAAAAGAAATACATATTAGAAGATGCAGGTGCTAAGAAACATACAATTGCTAATTTCCTTTACTATGAAATGACAGATGATAAATCTGTCACAAATCAAATTCACGATTTTCAAGGTCTAGTTCACGAACTATCGACAGAAGGAATTAAGTTGGATGAAGTGTTTCTGTCAAGAGCGCTAATAGAAAAGTTATCGCCCTCCTAGAAAGAATATAAAAATAGAATGAAACATAAGAAGAACGGTGTTTCTTTGGAAACCACTATCGAACACATACGAATAGAGGAGACCAATAGAATCAGGGACCAAAAAGAAAATAAAAATAAGATAGATTCAAAAGTGAATCTTGTGGAATCAAGTCGGACAAATAATAAGAAAAAGGACAATTATCATAACTGTGGCAAACCTAGACATTATGCAAATGAATGCAGGCTCAAAAAGAAGAATGCAAACAATCAATTCAAGAAAAAGGAAAACTGCTACAACTGTGGAAAACCTAGGCATCATGTTAAAACCTACAGGCTTAAGAAAAATAAAGATAAGCCGCATGCTAATCTTATAAAAATAGGCAATGAGTCTGACATAGTAGTAGCTGTGGTGTCAGAAGTCTTCCTTATAAACAACTTTGAGTGGGTGCTAGACATTGGTGTAACTAGGCACGTGTGCAAGGATCTTAACATGTTTACCTCCTACCAAGTATCAGGAGATGATGAACAGGTGTTCATGGAAAATGATACAATGTCTCCAGTTGTAGGGAAAGGAAAAGTACTTCTGAAACTCACTTTTAGAAAGACTATAATGTTAAATGATGTCCTACATGTGCCTGACATTAGAAAAAACTTGGTCTCTAGTTCACTCCTTAATAAGGCTGATGTCAAATTAGTATTTGATTCAGATAAGCTTGTAATGACTAAAAATGAAACCTTTGTTGGTAAGGGATACTGTAGCGATGGTTTATTCATTGTAAATGTATCCAATGATAATAAGAAGATATCTAATTCTGTTTATATCGTTGAACCTTTTTATCTATGGCATAGCAGATTAGGTCATGTGAATGTGGCATCTTTAAAGAAAATGAAAAGATTAGGTTTATTACCTAATATATCTAATTAAGAGTTTGAAAAATATGAAACATGTTTAGAATTAAAATTCATTAGAAAACCCTTTAAACAAATAGAAAGATCATCTGTTCTATTAGAGTTAATACACAGTGACTTAGGTGATTTTAGAAATCATATGTCTAGAGGTGAAAAAAGATATTATATAACTTTTGTAGATGACTTCTCTAGGTTCACTAGAGTATATCTGTTAAGGAACAAAGATGAAGCTTTAGATGTTTTTTCTAAATATAAAATTGAAGTTGAAAATCAATTAAATATAAAAATTAAAAGACTTAGAACAGATAGAGGAGGTGAATATGAATCTTCTCAATTTAGAGAATTATGTGAAAAGAATGGAATAATTCACGAAACTACAACTCTTTATACACCAGAACAGAATATAATAGAAGAACGTAAGAATATAACTCTAAAAGAAATGATGAATGCCATGTTAAATAGTTCAGGCTTACCCTCAAATATGTGGGGAGAAACAATTCTGTCTGCTTGTTATATCCTAAATAAGATTCCATCTAAATCTTCTGAACCAACACCTTATGAACTTTGTAAGAATCATGTTTCTAGTTATAAATATATTAAAGTGTGGGGGTGTCTTGCTAAAGTAGGATTACCTGAAACTAAGAAAAGAAAGTTAGGTCCTAAAACGACCAACTGTGTATTTATAGAGTATGCACAAAACAGTGCGGCTTATAGATTTTTAGTTTTAAAAACTAAGGATAATATTCTAAATCCTAATACAATTATAAAAGCTAGGGATGCAGAGTTCTTTGAGAACGTATTCCGTATGAAATCTATATCTATAGGAATAGAAGAAGTTAATGAATCAGATATTGCGTCTAGTAGTAAAAATACCTATGAGAAAGTAATAGAAGAGATACAACTAAGAAAAAGTATTAGGGTTAGAAGAGAAACTAACCTAGGAGATGATTTTTTCACATTCTTAGTAGAAGATGATCCTACAACTTATATAAAAGCTATTAATTCTCCAAATGCAACCTTTTGGAAGGAAGCAATAAATGATGAGTTAGAATCTATTATATCTAATAATACTTAGAAACTTTTAGACCTACCACCTGGTAATAAACTAATAGGCTGTAAATGGGTGTTTAGAAAGAAACTAAAATCAGATGGGACTATTGATAAGTTTAAGGCTAGGTTGGTAGCGAAAGGCTTTAAACAAAAGGAAGGGATAGATTACTTTGATACATATTCCCCTGTAACTACGATTACAACTATTAGAGTCTTAATAACGATAGTCTTCATATATAAACTAATGGTACACCAGATGGATGTTAAGACGGCTTTCCTAAATGAAAACTTAGAAGAAGAAATATATATGAAGCAACCTGAGGGTTATAAAATACCAGGTAAAGAAAATAAAGTATGTAGACTAATTAAATCAATATATGGTTTAAAACAAGCTAATAAACAATGGCATGAAAAATTGGATAGTGTTTTAAAATCAAATGGTTATCATATACAGGATATAGATAGATGTGTATATAGTAAAATTTCTAGAAATGTTTATGTTATTATATGTCTTTATGTTGATGACATGCTTATTTTTGAAACTAATATTAAATTAGTTAATGTAACTAAGAAATTCTTGTCATCTAAGTTTGACATGAAAGACTTAGGAGAGGCTAGTGTAATCTTGGGTATTGAAGTAACCAGGAAAAATGGTGTTATTATATTATCACAATCTCATTACATTGAGAAGATATTGAGAAAGTTTAACCATTTTGACTGTTTACCTGTCAGTACTCCTTATGATTATAGTGTGACTCTCCTGAAGAATACAGAAAATAGTGTGTCTCAATTGAAATATATCAGAATAATTGGTAGCCTCATATATCTAACAAACTGCACCAGACCTGACATAGCTTTTGCAATAGGAAGGCTAAGTAGATATACACATAACCCTGAAAAAGAGCATTGGAATGCCTTGTCTAGGATTTTGAGATACCTAAAAGGCAGTATGGCATATGATTTATATTATAATGGTTATCCTACTGCATTAGAAGGATATAGTGATGCTAACTATATCAATGATTCAGATGAGATAAAATCCACTAGTTGATATGTCTTCACTTTAGGTAGAAGAGTAGTCTCTTGAAAGTCTACTAAGCAGACATGTATCGCTTGGTCAACTATGAAATCCGAGTTTATTGCCTTATAAAAGGCTGGATCAGAAGCCGAGTGGCTTAGAAATCTCTTAGCTGATATACCATTGTGGTCAAAGCCTGTATCGGTCGTATCTATTCATTGTGACTGTCAAGCAGCTATAACGAAAGTAAAAAGTAAAATATATAATGGAAAAAGTAGGCATATTAGACTCAGACACAACATTGTGAAACATATGTTGCGTGATGAAGTCATATCTATTGACTTTGTGAGGTCAGAAAAAAATCTAGCAGATCCTCTGACCAAAGGACTATCTAAAAATTTAGTCAATGATACATCGAAGGGAATGGGGCTGAGCCTAATATATGAGCTGCCAGTGTCGGCAACCCAACCTATACAAGTGGAGATCGCATGAGATAAGTTCAATGGGTAAACAACAAGACACGAGGTAGACGATTGCACTGAGTTGTTTAAGCCCCTTCTATGGTGTACAGTGCGAGTAGTAACGAAGAAGGATGAGTTTTGAGAACTCTTAATGGATCCATAGCCATATATTTGGTGGTGTATACAGTTGCTGCATACACTTGATGGAATTCACCTATATGGGTGTAGAGGTCGAGGCCGCTTTCTATGAGAATTTAGGCGAATTCTCTATAGCACTCATGAAATTCAGGTAATGGTGTATAACCAAAACGCACCGAACCGCAGAATCACTTGCAGAGAAAGAGTTGTGTGAGTGACATTTACTTGCGATATACATTAAAAGGATTCAGGTTCAAGACTATGGTGTCACCTGATTCCCGTAGATCTGTCTTGCTTACTCTAATGTCGGTTCAAGTCTATGGTGACACCGGCACCATTGCACAACTATTACGCTTTAATCCGAAAGAGTTTTATTTTAAAACATGTGGGGGATTATTATATTTTTTTTTAAAATAATAATAAAATTTAAATTTTCAAATTTTTGGTGTTTTTCCTCCAAATTTGAAAAGTTGAAGTACTTTTGAGTTGTAAGTTTTATCCCACATCGGATTTGACAAAGTAAACTATCTTGTATATAAGATAGTCTTTTTGCTTAGGGCTTGAGCCCCTTTCAGGGGGCATGTGAATTTGGTCCTATGGGGAGCTATGACAATAACTTTAATCTATATTATTGACCACACGCGCACGCGCGCCGAGCCGAGTCATGTCCGTGTGCGCAACGCGACGGGACGGGACAGGACAGGACGGGATGAGCTAGGCTAGGCGCGGGTGCGGGGTGCGGTGTAAGTGTACTTGCGTGTGTGTGTATGAGTACTCGCAGGACTATATGTGTGAGAGTGTACTCGTACTTGCGCCTTTTCGTTTTAAACCAGAGAGATGCTTCCCTTCCGGTTGATCACCCCTGTTGGGTTTAAACTCAACGGACCTAACCTTTTGTAAAGGGTGCTTATGCACCACTTCGGAGTCTATATATAGACTTTCGATTCCAGTTTCAAAAAATACAAAAATACTCTCTCTTATAAAACTCTCTCTGATACGGTTTTAAGCATTTACTGAGTTCATTACTGAGTCAACTCAGTACTTTTGGATTAAACTGCAAGTGGTTCGAGCCCGTGTACAGTGAGTGCACCGCTGGGATCGGGTCATAGTCGTTGTATCCTGGAGGTTGATTGCTCTGAAAACCTGTTGCACTTGGGATGCTGTCCAAGGGGAGCAAATTCGATTTCAAGCCAAGTGACTCAGTCACGCCTCGAATCAATTCAATAAGTTTTTCTTTCTCTAAATTTATTTTCCTTTTTTTATTCTCAATTTTAATAGTGTATTTGATACAGCATATTTTTCCAACATCCTTTTCATCAATTATAGGTTTTTTTTTTAATTTTATTTTTTAATTCCCATGTTGCAACCTTCACAGGAGTGTAACAAGCCCAAACTCGAGCTGAGTTTTTTTTTTTTTTTCCCTTAACGATCCAAATCAGTCCGATCGAGAAAGTGGGCATGAATTTTAAGCTGAATTAAGCTCAGTCCTTGGGTCTAATACTCCAACTCAAGTCGGGCTAAGACGGGCTAGGCCCGAAAGCCTATGAACCCCCCAGCCCATTGACAGCGTTAAAGCTGATATTAATATTTTAGTTAATCTCAATGGAAATAATCCTATAAGCACTTAGGATGACATATATATTATGATGGGCTTGTTTTCAACTATTGTCGTTTTTCTTCTCAGGTTTTATTATCATGTGGCCCACCGTAACTCTTAGATATACATTATACTATCGTGCGGACAGACTTTGTCACGGGCATATCCGTGCGCCCCACATAGCCTCTGTCGACAGAACTTCCGAAATCGGATGGCCCACTGAGTTACTCAGTACACTCTTGTGGTACTAAGTAAACTCAGTTAGGCCCACTTTGAATGTATTTAGTCTATCAACGCCTTCCATCCGTTTTTCCATCTAATTTAAGGGGTTGAGCCCAATATTGAAACATATCCAAAGATCAAGTGGATCATGCCCCAGGAAACAGTGGGGATAATGATTTTCACCGTTGAAACCTTACTAGGCCACACAGTGTTGTTATTTGTCATACAGCCTGTTCATGACATCATAAACAAATGGATGAAGGGAAAAAATAAATATAAGCTTCATCTAAAACTTCTGTTGCCCCCGAGAAATTTTCAACGGTAAATGTTCAATTCAACTTTTTCCTGTGGTGTGGACCATTTGAACATTGTGTATTCTTCATTTTTTAGTTCAAGCACTAAAATTATCTGTTAATTTCAATGGACGGAGTGGATAAAATAAATAAATCATAGTGGAACTCACATAGTTTACTTAGTACGTTAATCGCAGTGAGTTACTGGCTACGCAATCCGCTTCCAGAACTTCATGCTGGCGGCGCACAGGCAATTCGCGGACCCTGCTATTATTACGGTTATCAATGGGCCATTTTGGGGCTTAAAATATCAGAATTTTGAATAGGGCGCCCAATGGCCCGGCCGAAACCGTTCAAAATCCGGGCTGGACCTACCCCAGGCCCGGCCTGTTGACATCCCGACGAGTAATCCATCAACCTGCTGCCACTAGTACCAGCTTGACCACCAGTTGTGACATCCAAGCCGTCCATCTGGTGACTCTAGAAGTGAAGATTTTCTACCGCCAAGATAAATCTGGTCTAATCATCATTTAGGCCAAGATTTTAGAAAAAAATTGAACGGGTAAGAAAACTTCAGCATGATTTTTCTCAGCCGCACATTTATTTCTTAAAGTGTTTCCCACCTAAATAGTGGGCCAGAGTATCTAAAAATGTTACCCCTTTGATGAACGGAATAGATCCTGCACCCTTCTGCGACCAATGTCATATATAACAAATTAACTCTTTTTTGTGTGTGTAGCCAAAATGTTATTTATATTTCATCATATCTGTAAGGCTTAAATCACCATAACAACCAAAAACAGCCTGAAATTCGCAACATTTTTTTGTTGATGTTAGTAAAATGCCCAAGCTCTTTGGGGCAGGCTACAAATGCACTTCATACATCATTGGTAACTCTTGAAAGTTGTTTGAGTGTGTAATGGATGTACGTAATTGGTGCAAATCAATGGTTACTGGTCCGTTTGAGGGAGTGTATTTGATGTAAATTAGATCTAATTTACATCAAAATACACCAAAATTATTTAAAATAAAAATAGCAGGGTTGTTTGAGAGCACATAATATGCGGTAATTATTACATTTGGAAGAGTATATTTGATGGGGATTGGCACACTTAACCAGCAGCTGTTGGGTCTCATCATCTCTCCTTAATATCCCATAGTCCTCGGCCGAATGAGAAAATGACCACGGTAGACAAAACCTTTTACCCAGCGGTTTTTATCGCGGAATACAAACTTAAGTTACTAATCTAGACTAGCACGTGCGGACAGCGACGTTGAGGACGAAACTACCCCTCCTTTACTTTTTACTGCCGTTGCTTTTCGACTTCCTTTACATAAAACACATGCGCTTTTTTTCAACTAAGTTCCATTGCAACAGAAAACCAACGCACGGCCACTTTTCTTACCATTTTTCTTACTAAAATTCAAACTTTATTATCTCAATATATTATTATTCTACATTTAGTATTTTCAATCTTGGTGAGGGTTAAGTGGAATCCTCCAAAGTGGTTGCATCTTCAATCTTCGAGAGGGTTTAAATTAATCCCTCACTTGAAAGCATCCGTCCTCAACTTGCATTGAGCGAGGCTACAGACGCTGGAGGTATAGATATTAAAAAAAAACCCTAGTGTGGTTTATAGATACTTTCCTTTATAGTACTGAACAACGATTAACTAAGTACCTGTGAAAATTCAGCAAAGGTGCTTGGTCAAACTTAGCCATTGCACACTTTAATTTGAAGAAAGAACTTGCTGAAATTGAGACGAGCGGAATTCAACGACAATTGATCGACTACTCGTCAAATTTTATGTGAAGTTCGGTGAATTTCATATTAGGCTCTTACAATTTCATTTGTTAGGCTTAGTTAATTATATGGTATGATTGTTCAAATTCATGTGAAACTCGCTTAATTCCATTTGAAGCTCACTCAATTTCATCTTAGGGCTCACTCAATTTGACTTTAGAGTCACTCAATTTCTTGTTTGCCCAGCTCAATTTAATGCTATGTTTGCTCAATTCATTGTTTGCCCATCTCAAATTCATGGTAGGCTCACTCAATTTAATGTTTGTCCAGCTCAATTTCATGCTAGGCTCACTCAATTCAATGTTCGCCGAACTCAATTTCTAGCCTGTCCTGCTGAACTTTCACTTTTCCCTCTTTCAATATCTAGTTTGCCTCATTCAATTTATAGGTTGCATCGCTGAATTTCTAGTTTGCCTCGTTCAATTTATAGGTTGCATCGTTAAATTTTCATGTTTGCCTTAATCATTTCCATATTTTCCGTGCTTAATTTTAGTTGAAGTTTATTCCATTTTTTCCAAAGCTCGCTCAAATTTATCAAGTGCTTGATATTTCGTATTAACGTATATGATGTAATGCTTAAATTCCTATTACTTTAATTCTAATTAACTATGTGTAGAGAATTTAGCCTTGTATCCCCTTATGGTACATTTGTGATTGCCTACATATAAGTATATTTCTAATAGATATGACATGAACCATCAAATTACATTTTGTTTTATCTTATAAACCATACAATGTGGAATACTTGCTGAATGTTGAATGAACTTTTAAATATTCCAAATTGCTTTACCATAGTTGAGATTGATATGACATGTTTGTGGGCCGTCATTTGAGCTTAGAGGAATTATAAGAATCCATGTTAAATTCATGTGTTGATGTTTAATATCATGATATGATTATATGTACAATTTAAAGAGCAATCTGGCCAAAATTTAAGGGATGTATGTGGGTATAATGATGCCATGATACATAACATCCACTCATGGCATACGAGCTTTACCGGGTGCTCAATGTAAGCCACATGCTGCACCAGTTACTAGAATAACTATTTAAACCTATACAGAATTCCCTTAGTAGAAGGAAAATTGCGAACCTAGAGACTTAGAAGTTTAGCACCTTTAGGAAATTTCAGATTTAGTTGTTTGAACGTAGTAATGAAACTTAGGTTCCCTTGAAATCATTAGAATAGCCATTCAAACTTGGTTGGAATCACATTGGAATTATGACATTTGAGAAGATAGAGACTCAATATTTTAAGTTCTCTAGGAGTTTTCCTACATAACCATGAAACCTAACGTAGCTCCCCATTAAAAACTTTTAGAATGATCGTTTGAACTTATAACTAAACTTAGGAATTATGGGAGTACAAACAAACTGCTATGATGTATATTAGACTAAACAAGAATGTTCCTTGAACTTGACCTCCAATGAACTTCCTAGTAACTTAGGATTTGAATTTTACCATAATTTTCCTTAGTTGTAATGACATTGCAAAGACACTCAATAAATAGTAGTTGAAACGAGTTTAGGCATTGTAAGCAGTTCCTTACCCATTACATTGTACATTAGATCAAATTTAAACACTCCCTACACTGAAAACCCGCACTAGCAGTTAAAAATGAAAATTCACTAAGAAATCTCATTAGTTAAAAATGATATTTCTCGTAATGTTTAGCAATTAGCACTAACTAGAAGTGAATGTATAAAGGTTTGAGAATAAATTTTCAGCTCTAAATTGAGCATATTGAGACTAGGATTTTGTATTTCGAATCCCCAAATACATCTCGTTGATCAGAAACAACATCTCTCGTATGTTCCAACAATTAGAAATAATTGATAATGAAATTTTAGGTGAAATTTCAACCCTACACTCTGCTTGTTGAGTCTAGCTTTGATAGTCTATGTAAGTTTAACATATTTTAAACCCAAATCTGCATGTAGAAATGTTAGGTTTGTATATATTTTTTTTGAAAGTGTATTAGGCCGTCATAGAATTATCCCTTGTTAAAATAGAAGACCATATGGATATTCCATTATAGATAGCGTCGCTGAATTTAACAAGCACCACATGAAATCATTCCTATCTCTGAATTTGTAATCTATATAAGCTCTTCTTATTTATTTTTTTTTTAAAAAAAAATTAACGCATTGCTTACATTTTATTTCCTTAAGCTATGTATCATCGTTATCTATTATGGAATGTGAGTACTCGCTCCTTTATTATTTAATCGAGTTTTGTCCTATGACAAGCTTCCATTGCTTAATGATTCACTAATATAATATCATTGTATTAGTTTTCAGATAATGTCTACGAGAATCATCTGTTGTTATGGCGGGGAGATTGAATATGAAAACAAGCAATACTTGTACATTGGTGGGGATTCGAAAACTTTTTCGCTACGTGTCGAGACTACGTATGAGGAGCTTCTATCTAGAATTTTCAGGATTATTAAGAGTCAACCAACAGATTGTGATATTAGGATGAAAGTAATGTATCCTTGCACAAATGAATCAATCCCTCCAATTGTAATCAGACGACGATGACGTGCGAGAGTTCCTGGCAACACAGATGGAGCATTCGGATAAATTCATTCCCTTAGTCATCGAGACAACGCAACACATTAATAGGCCAACACACATAGACAGTTTTCCTGAGGAGCATGGCGTGGAATTTCAATACAGGGCATCTCCATTACAAGTGGTAGTGAGCAGCGATCAACTGCCCAAGCCGCCTCAAACATCAAACTTTGTGAGTAGCCAAGTCAACTGGGCACGTGACCTTAACCTCACTGATGAGTACAAGACACCGCCTTTAGCAACAACAGCAAATCTTCCATCATCATCCAACACCCGAGCTATACGTGTAAGCGACATTCCGCTTCCAGACTTTGCTGAAAGCGGAAACTTCATCACTCGTCAAGTTCCCGTGCCATTTGATGATATTGCATTCACCAATGTAGCACTGCTAGAATATACAGATTCGTTGGGTGAACCGATCGATATAGCTATTGAACAAACATTTAAGGATAAAAGTCGATGCCAGTATGTTCTAAGCCAATTTACAATTCGTAATAAATTTAAGTATAGGGTACTGTACTCAAATTCTAGCAGATTTAGCGTGGTGTGCTTTGAAGATAAATGCGACTGGAGTGTTCATGCAACTCGGGTGAATGATACTGGGATATTTAAGATACGAAAATATACTTCAGAACACACGTGCGGCATGTCGTAGATGAAGAGTGATCACCGGCAAGCAAGCAGTAAGTTAGCGTGTGATCTGATTGTTAGCCGCATTGAGCAACGGCTAAGTTGAGGCCACGTGATATTATCTTCGCTATGCAAGAGAAATATAATGTTCTTATCAGTTATAGGAGGGCATGGAAAGCTAAGGAGCTTGCAATTAATCAGGTGATGGGGTCTTATGAAGACTCTTACAATCAACTCCCCTTGTATTTGCATGAGTTGAGGATGGTCAACCCGGGGACGGTGACTGTCGTGCTTGTTAACTAAGAGACTTTGAGGTTTGAGAGGTGTTTTGTAGCGCTTGGACAATGTGTTTGAAGTTTTTAGAATTCTACGCGGAGGGTATTGGCCATTGACGGGACACACTTAAAGGGTAAATACAAGGGTGTTCTATTCATCGCCACGGCCTTAGATGGGAACAATCACATATTTCCAATTGCGTTTGGCATCGGAGAATCAGAGAACAACATGAGTTGGAATTGGTTCCTTACCTACCTTAACGATGCGTTAGGGTATCTGGAGGGTCTTGTGATTATCTCCGATCGACATAAAGGTTTAATGAAAGAAGTTCCCCAAGTATTCCCACATGCAATTCATGGGTACTGTGCGTACCATATTTATAAAAACTTGGTGGACACCTTTAAAGATAAGTCATTGGAGATATACTACTGGCGGGCAGTGAAGACTTGCAGGAGGGCTGAATTTGAAAAATTAATGCATGATATTGAAATGACCAACCCCCCAGTACATGCATGGCTGACAGAAATCGGCTACGAAAGATGAGTATCTTCACACTTTCCAGGTAAAAGATTCAACTTGGTCACCACAAACATATCCGAGTGTGTTAACGCCCTCTTCAAAGAAGCAAGGGAATACCCCATTACTAAATTGATAGAGGCAGTAAGATGTAAGATACAGGAATTATTTTACAAGAGAAGAGAATCTGCAGCCACATTTGTAGGTCCGTTGACACCATAGGCAGAGCAACAGTTAAAGGACCTCATATAGAAGGCGCGAGATGTTCGCTGTCATCCGATTTCTCGAGATGAGTACTATGTTGTGGGAGATTATAATGATACAGTCAAGCTTAGCTCGCTTTCATGTACATGTCGTGAGTTTGACGTGAAGGGGTACCCTTGTATGCATGTCCTGTCAGCATGTATAAACTACAATTTTCATCATTACTCGTATTGCTCCCCATTCTACACAGCGCAAAATTACTTGAGCACATATAACGAATCGGTGTACCCAGCACGTGATAAGAACGAATGGGAGATTACAGATGGCTTCAAGGAGTATTGTGCAAAAATTAAACCCCCGGGACAGAAGAGGCCATATGGAAGACCAAAAAAGTTAAGAATTTCCTCGCGTGGAGAAGAATCGAAAACATTAAAGTGTGGTCGATGCAAACAAACCAGCCATAATCGCCGGACGTACAAGTTTCCTATACCTAATGTATAGCATACTTTATATTTTATTTAGTGTTTTGTATAATATATGTTGTAATATATTTCCTCTCATGCAATAATCTTTTGGTTGTCTCGCTCAATTTCTAAGTTGCCTCACTCATTTTCAGTTTGTTGTACTAAACTTCACAGCACATGCCAGTTTGAATTTAGATGCTGCTCAACATTGGACCCACTGTGAATGGAACATAGTTTAATCAAATTGATGGATCAAAAGGGGCAAGAACTTCAAAGGATTTAGAGTCTAGGATATTGTGATTGTTTAACTTTTAACAGAACCCATATACTATCCTAGAGTCCTATGCAATGAAGTTTTGGTTTGTTTTTGGATATTCACTCTTGCCTTGATTGGTTTTCAAGTAGGCGGATTGCATTAAAGTGGGCTGATCATCAAGCCTGACCCGGTCGACTGAAAGTACCAGGTCAACCCCGACACGCTGGACAGTGGACACAGTCGACCGGATGTACCGGAACGAGAAGATGTTGCGCACCCTTAAGGAAGTGTTATATTGTGTTCGAAAGGATGGAGCAGCACTGCATCCGACTGATTCACAGGACCATTAGATCTCGGGTTAAATGATGTTTGTGGTGATGTGTTTTCTGTTTACCGGGTTGAAAGAAGTGGATCAGTTCCACCTAGTAGTTTAATAGTTAGTAGTTGGGTTTTTTTTTTTTAAGCCATGTTTTTTGGTAACTATGCGATCAATGTACAATCTCAAATTGTAAAACTACTTGTTTCCACTTCGTCATATCATTTGTAGTAGTGTATGGATGTTCTCATTTTACCAGATGTTCATTGCTATATCACTCTTATTCCCTTCATCATGAAACCTATGTTACTAAGAAGAAATACAAAAGCAATTGGAGATACTGGACCTTTATTAGGTTCCATGAATCTTTGTTATTCACAATATGTTAGGATTTTTGTTATCATGCATTTTTCTAGTGTAATAGAGAGAGAGAGAGAGAGTTGAAGAGATCTCCGAAAGTCAGTAAAAAGCCTCACAGCACGCTTTTTCAATTCAAGTAGATATGGTCTTCCCACCTTGTGATGATGCAGGCCCATCCATCGTCAAAATTGAGCGAGACAAATATGAAATTGAGTGAGTAAATTGAAAATTGAGCAGGATAAGGTATGAATTGAGTGAGGGAAGCTAGAAATTGAGTAAGGTAACATAAGAGTTCAGCAAGAGAATCTAGAAATTGAGCGAGACAACTTAGGATTTGAGCGAGGAAAGCTAGAAATTGAGCGAGGGAACCTAGAAATTGAACGAGGTTTAGGCTACGTTAAAATTGAGCGAGGGAACCTCGCTCAAATCCTAAGTTGCCTCGCTGAATTTCTACGTTGCATCGCTCAATTGCTAGGTTGTCTCGCTCAATTCCTAGGTTCCTTCGCTCAATTTATATATTGCCTCACTGGATTTCTAGCTTCCCTCGCACAATTCGTAAGTTGTCTCGCTCAATTCATATATTTTTCCAGATCATTTTATGGTATGAGACCAAAAATGAGATATATCCAGTTCTCAAGTGTACTACATTACAGGAAATAGTGTTGAATGAGCGTCAACCATTAGAAACCTTTAGAGGGCCCACTGTGATGTTTGTGAGAAATCTTCCTCGTCTAAGTTCATTCATAGGGTCAAAAAGACTTGGATGAAGAGGGAAAAGAATTTCATAATGATCCAAAACTTCTGTAACCCCTAAAAGGGTTTCAATGGTAGACGTTCAATTTCTCATTGCCTTTTACAGTGTGGTCCACTTGATAGTTAGATTTATCTTATTTTTCGTCTCAAGCCTTAATATGAGCTCGTAAAATATATGGACGGTTTGGATATAACACATACATCATGATGGGACCCACAAAAGTGACATAGTAAAAAAAAATGAAAAATTCAGTTTGCCCCGCTCAATTTCTAGTTTGCCCCGCTCAATTTCCAGTTTGCCCCGCTCAATTTCCAGTTTACCCCGCTCAATTTCTAGTTTGCCCCGCTCAATTTCTAGTTTGCCCTGCTCAATTTCTAGTTTGTCCCACTCATTTAGAAATTGAGCGGGGCAAATTGAATTTTTTTTTTCTTTTGTGGGTCCCATCATGATGTATGTGTTATATCCAAACCGTCCATATATGAGCGGGGCAAACTGGAAATTGAGAAGGGCAAACTGAAAATTAAGGTGGGCAAACTAGAAATTGAGCGGGGTAAACTAAAAATTTGGTTATATGTTTTGGTTTTGGTTTAGGTTAAGGTTTAGGTTTAGGTTTAGGTTAGGTTATAGGTTCTAGGTTATAGGTTAAAGTTTTAGGGAATTGAGAATAGGTTAAGGTTTAGGTTTAGGGAATCGGGTTCATGCTTGAGATCGGGTTTAGTTTGGGTTTTCAAGTTTAGGTTTAGGTTAAGGAGTTGAGATTAGGATTAGGTGTAGGTGTAGGTTTAGGTTTAAGGATTTGAGAATACATTTAGTTTTTAGGTTTAGGTTTAGGTTTTAGGTTTAGGTTAAGGTTATAGGTTTAGGTTAGGTTTAGGTGTAGGTTATAGGTAATAGCTTTAGGGAATTGAGAATAAGTTAAAGTTTAGGTTTAGGAAATCAGGTTCGGGTTCGGGATCGGGTTTAGGTTTGGGTTTTCAAGTTTAGGTTTCGGTTTAGGTTATAATTTTTGGGATTTGTGAATAGTTTTAGGTTATAAGTATAAGTTTAGGTTAGGTTATAGGTTAAGGTTTAGGGATTTGAGTTTAGGTTATAGGATTAGGTTTAGGGATTTGAGTTTAGGTTATAGGTTTAGGTTTTGGGATTTGAGAATGGGTTCGGGTTTAGGTTATAGGTTTTGGTTTCAGTTTAGGTTATAGGTTTTGGGATTTGATAATAGGTTCCGGTTTAGGTTATAGGTTTTGGTTTTGGTTTAGGCTATAGGTTTTGATTTAGGTTTAGGTTATAGGTTTTGGTTTAGGTTATAGGTTTATGTTAAGGTTTAGGTTTAAGTTATAGGTTTTTGGATTTGAGAATGGGTTCGGGTTTAGGTTATAGGTTATAGGTTTTAGGATTTTATAATGGGTTCTGGTTTAGGTTATAGGTTTTGGTTTTGGTTTTGGTTTTGGTTTAGGTTATAGGTTTTTATTTAGGTTTAAGTTATAGGTTTTGGTTTAGGTTATAGGTTTTGGTTTTGGTTTTGGTTATAGGTTATAGGTTATAGGTTTATGTTAAGGTTTAGGTTTATGTTATAGGTTTTTGGATTTGAGAATGGGTTCAGGTTTAGGTTATAGATTTTGGTTTTGGTTTAGGTTATAGGTTTTGAGATTTAATAATGGGTTCGGATATAGGTTTAAGTTTAAGTTTATGTTATAGGTTTTGGGATTTGGGAATAGTTTTAGGTTATAACTATAGGTTTATGATAGGTTATAGGTGAAGGTGTTGGAATTTGAGAATGGGTTCGGGTTAAGGTTATAGGTTTTGGTTTAGGTTTAGGTTATAGGTTTTGGTATTGGTTTTGGGATTTGATAATGGGTTCGGGTTTAGGTTATAGGTTTTGGGATTTGATAATGGGTTCGGGTTTCGGTTATAGGTTTTGGTATTGGTTTAGGTTATAGATTTTGGTTAAGGTTATAGGTTATAGGTTTAAGTTTAGGTTAAGGTTATAGGTTTTGGGATTTGATAATGGATTCGGGTTTAGGTTATAGGTTTTGGTTTTGATTTAGGTTATAGGTTATAGGTTTAGGATAAGGTTTAAGTTTAGGTTTAGGTTATAGGTTTTGGGATTTGAGAATGGGTTCGGGTTTAGGTTATAGGTTTTGGTTAAGGTTATAGGTTATAGGTTTAGGTTTAGGTTAAGGTTAGGTTTAGGTTATAGGTTTTGGAATTTAATAATGGGTTCAGGTTTAAGTTATAGGTTCTGGTTTTGGTTTAGGTTATAAGTTATAGGTTTAGGATAAGGTTTAGGTTTAGGTTTAGGTTATAGGTTTTGGGATTTGAGAATGGGTTTGGGTTTAGGTCATAGGTTTTGGTTTTAGTTTAGGTTATAGGTTTAGGTCAATTTTCAGTTTGCCCCGCTCAATTTTCAGTTTGCCCCGCTCAATTTCTTTTGTGGGATTTGACATAAGTTGTAGGTTTAGGTTAAGGTTTAGGTTTAGGTTTAGGTTTAGGTTATAGGTATGATAAAGGCTTAGGCTTAGATGATGATGATGACTTAGAAAATAAATAAATAAAAATAAATCAACAAGCAGTACATTCATCAGTAAGTAGCAATTTCTAATACAACAAGGAATACCCATTTCCATAGCTAGTTGAAAAAAAAAAAAAAAAAACCTATCTTTGCTATTTTTATGTGGGGACTGGATGTTAACATCTAGATGATGGGATCAAGGGATAATATGCCCTTCACTTATGTGGGGACTGGGTTTTTGAACGATACATCAAACAATGGTGGCTCCTGAAATTGGCTATATGCAATACTTGTCAAGGGTCACATTTCTAATTCATTCGTGATTGCATGATTAAAGTTGTAAGAGACTTCAAGACTCAAGATTGAATGCATAAAACCATAAAATGGAGGTCTGACATCTGGAATGCCTTATCACTACCAGAAAAATGGGAAAACGCTACGGATAAAATTCCTAGCTATAGATCTATGGCTACGGTTTTAATCTGTAGCACGTCCGTGCACTACTGTAGTCGTAGGTGCTGTAACAATTGACCTATAGCTATGGTTTTAGTCCGTAGCTATTATGCACGTTAAAAAAATGAGTCTTTTGTTCATTCAACGACCTGCACAATCATTCATTCATTCCATTAAGGCAATCATCCATTCATTCATTCCATTACAAGCTCATAAATCATTCATGGTTTCCATTACAATCATCCATTCATTCATTCCATTACAATCAATTAAATCATTCATTCATTCCATTACAATCATCCATTCATTCATTCCATTACAATCAATTAATGGATTCATTCATTCAACTACAATCATTCATTCATTCAATTACAAGCGTGCAAGTCCACTCAATTTCCTTTCAATTTCTTAGTTGTGTGGCTCAAGCATGCTAGGGATGGACTCGAAGTGACTGCGAAAGTTGCTGACCTGTAAAAAAAAAAAAATGGATAAAATCACTTAATTGTAAATCAGATGGGGGGCTGTACAACACCAAGGATTTGACAAAATCCAAATATATGACATGATGATTTCGCCTTTTTTAATTCAGTACCCAAATCAATAGAAGGCTCTGCTGGATTAGTTCATGCACTGTTTTTGTTGGAGAGACGGCGTGTGGAATAAGAGGGAGTGGGTTTTAGGCAATGAGTTTAGGGTGTCAAAACGACCGGGCTTCGGGCCTCGGGCTTCGGGCTTGATGCAAGATGAAGGGGCATGAGAAAATTACAAACTTCCCAAAGATGGACAGAGAGATGGGGTCGACCGGGTATACCCGGTCGACCGGGTAATTCCTAAAAAATCAAATGGGGTCGACCGGGTAGACCCGGTCGACCCCAACTCACTGACCCAAACGGGGAAATGTTTGGACAGAGAGTTGGGGTCGACCGGGTATACCCGGTCGACCGGGTCAGTGCTAAAAAATTATAAATGGGGTCAACCGGGTCCACCCAGTCGACCCCAACTCACTGACCCAAACTGAAAAAAGTTTGGTCAGAGAGTTGGGGTCGACCGGGTCCACTCGGTCGACCCCATCTCACTGAACCAAACTGGACGAAGTTTGGATAGAGAGTTGGGGTCGACCGGGTAAATCCGGTCGATAGGGTCAGCGTTAAAAAAGGCCAAATGGGGTCGACCGGGTCCACCCGGTTGACCCCAACTCACTGACCCAAACTTCTCAAAGTTTACTATTTATAGTAAGTTGCGAATTCAGGGAGTTTTAGTTGTAGTTTGAGTCTGATTTCTTTCTTATTGCTTGGTTCCCTTATTTAAAGGGTTGTGAACTCGATTTTGGGAATCCATTAATCAATTTCAAATTTATTAGAAATTATTCTTATTTTCTACTTTCTTTCCTCGTGGATTCGAGAAGTCTCTGTGAGGAGTCCAGAGAAGTTCCGTGGATTCGGAATATTTATCATCTTGAGGAAGACGGTGCTCGACCTCACGTCCTTCCATGCGTCACCTTAGCAGGAGGAGGAACCAGTCGAACTTCTTGTATTGGATTAGGAGGCATTTTCCCTCATAGTGTAGGTGTTATTAGTATTGGCTATGCTGGAGCCAATTTTTCGATAAAGCTTGCTCCCACAACAGGCTAAGGCACAATTTACCGATGTGTAATAGGTTTTGGCACGATTTTCTGAGGTACAATAGGCTGAGGCAAAATTACTTGATGTATTCTGGGCATCCTTTCAACAATGATGGCCATCATCCTATTCATGCTCTCGGCATGACCAACCATCAATTTGTTCAATGTTTCATCCTAATTCTTGATACAAAAAAAAAAAGTAAAAGAGACGTGTTGGAATGGTAAAGCTCTGTCTATTTTATTAATAAAGAAAAGGGCCTATAAATAGGCTTTACATCAGAATGCTTCAACCTAGCACTAACCGCAACTCCTATAAAATAGGATCACACATAAGACACTTTCTCAGCCACGAAATCAAATAAGCCTTTGCAAAGTCCTCATTTAACTGTAAACAACACTACAAAATACAAATTACAAAGAAAACTCATTCGTAATTTCACATGCTCTTGATACTTGTTTTGGAAATGGGGTGGCTTTTTTGATAACCATCTCCATGCATTAAAGCCAAGGCCTTTTCATCTGACTTCATCTTTTGCATGAACTGAGCGAATGAAGCATGTAAATATGTTTGGAATTCTTCACTTAAAACGTTGTCATTTTCTCTTGACATCCAGCATTCATTACTTGGTCTTTCCATGCCATACATATCCGTAGATCTTTGCCTAACTGCCGTTGCTTTGTTTTTCGAATCATTTGAAATTGGGCTTCTCTGGGGAATGGATAGAGCAAGATCTGTATATGTCCATGTACGTGCATGTTGCAGCTGGGCATGAGGCACAATGTCATGAACAATGTTGCCTTCCAATATCCGTAGCACCTACATTCACATCATTTTTTGACATTAAAAATACAAAAAAAAAAAAAAAACTTTTGGATGTTGCAAATTTTAGTAACAACAATAGCAGAAATAAGGAATTAGTTAAGATTGTTAACCGAGAAGTTTCCCAAAATGACCACTTCCGATATCTTGGGTCAATAATTCATGAGTGGAGAGATTGAGAAGCATGTTGCAAATAGAATTCAAGTAAGGTGGAAGAAATGGAGATGTGCCTCTAGAGTTTTACTTTTATGTGGTCGTCGTGTACCACTCAAACTGAGAGGAAATTTTAAGTAATAGAACCAGCCAAACTTTATGGGACAGAATGTTGGGCAGTTAAGGAACGACATATTCATACGGTGTAGCAGACATGAGAATTTTGAGATAGATGAGAGGCAAGACAAGGATAGAATTAGAAATGAATACATTCGAAGGAACGTTTTGTTTGAGTGCAATGGAGACTAAGAACGGCTAGGAGTGAGTTGGTACAAGTTGAAGGCTCTAAAAGGGCACAGGGAAGGCCTAGATGGACGGTGGTGGACGTAGTAAGAAAAAAAATTAATGACCTATTGTCTTATTGAAGTCATGGCCCTTAAGAGTGGAGTGGAGGAATGGGATTCTTGTATCTGACCTGATTAATTGGTATAAGGCTTAAATGATAATGATTATGACATGTAACCTCATTGAAATGAACACAACTATACACTTACTTCCAGTTGAGCTCGCGCTCTGCTTTGTCAGTTGAACCATAAACAATTTCTGCATCACCGGGTCGCCTTCCAGCCATAACAAGAGGGATTTTCTGCAACAGAATCTACTAGGTCAGAAAATAATGAAAGAGAAGCAATTCATCAAATATATAAATAAAAGAAGAAAATATAGTAGAGCCAAAACATTTGATATGCATGGAGAAAAATGTCAGGGTCATATAATGGCTGAAAATGGTTGCAGATGAATCTTTTAAACAAAGAGATGGAAAATTTATCAGGTTTCTTGGTCCTCGATCAAATTCAAACCATTTCATCAAACTTTTGGATGTTTATGTCAAATCTTAAGAAGAAGAAGAAGAAAGAAAGAAAGAAAATCAACCAATAGAAATTTGGAAGAGAGGATATCCACTATAATTTAACATTTATATAAGGGCAGATGGTAATACAAGACAGTACCTTGCCAGAGGCCTTCTCAAATGCAGCCACCATTTCCAAGACAGAAGTTCCCTTTCCAGTTCCTAAGTTGTACACTTCACAACCTGTAATGTCCAAATCAGCTTTTTTCAAAGCAAAATCTTCGAGTTTCTTCAGGGCTTACATCCCTTTGAAACACAAGCAAGCTAAATATGATATTGAATCTAGAAGGAAAATTGATGATCGTGACCAAACAAACACACATACTCAATAAACTTACATCCAACTGACATAACGCAAACAGTTTATATATACCCAAGGCTTGGTCAGCAATCATTTCTTATCATTAGGAATCAAGTAGCATTATGAAGTAAGAAAACTTCACATACCAACTTACTACAGAGAAATAACAACATGAAGTTGGTTTCATGAGCAACAATAGAAGTGGATATTTACTTCTTTTTTGAAGGCAACATGGTTCCTTTCACATTTCCTGTGCTTTTCCCAACATTTCATTTGAGCTCTCATGATGAGGAAAGCTCTACATGCTGTCACATTCACCAACATCCCATCTAAGCCATGCATCAGGCAGTCCCCCACAGTGTAGATGCTGACCCATTGCAAGAATGACGCTGGTCCCCTCATCAGGCAGGCCTCGCATATGCACTGAATCCAGTCTCCCGGAGTGTTGGGAGATCTTTTTAACAACCGTCAGCTGATTAATGATCATTTAACTTATTTGATGTGTTGAAAGCCTATTTATGAGCTAGCTCAACTACATAGACGGGCCACTCAATGTACACAGTGCATGTGCAGAGGCTCATTTGGGTTTAGCAAGCTACTGATTAATAAATTTCACTTTCTTTCTTTCTCTCTCTTTTTTTTTTTGAAAGATAACAAAAACCGAATAAGCTTTCACATGGTTTTTTATTTTTACTTTATTTATTTTATATATTTTTTTGAGAAGGCCAAAGATTTTAATAAAATAAAGAAGAGAAATGGAATTCTCAATACACAGAAGTCATTTGTACAAGTTCCCCACAGTTTCAACTCTACTGTGGTCAGGACCCTGTTCCTTTTTTCTTTTTCCTTTTTCCTTTCTTTTTTGGGGCCCACTTTGTTAACCATATGATTTAGAATGACTGCTGCAACTATTTGGAAAAAATTTCCATCACTGAAAACCATGAAGAGATGGAAGGTTGGGATCTTTCTGACGAATCTTTATTTTTATCAACACATCCTTCCACAGAAACAGATGGCATTAGGATGAAAATATGAGTCGCAGCAGTACCCTTACCGATATTGGAACCTTCAAATAGCTTGCGCAGTGCAGCAATATGTCCATCTGACAAGTCAACAACATGGATGTAATCCCGCACCTGAAAATGAAAGAATCATCAAGATAATGCATGTCTAACAGAAAATAGAATTTAAAAATAATGAAGAACTAATTTTAACCATACCCCAGTACCATCCTTTGTTGAATAGTCATTCCCAAACACTGTTAGTGTAGGCCTCCTGCCTACAGCAACTTTCTGTACAAAGGGCATAAGATTGTTTGGAATTCCACGAGGATCCTCGCCAATATCACCACTGGGATGAGCTCCAACTGGATTGAAATATCTCAGTAGTATGATCTTCCAGTCAGAGTCTGAACGGAAGATATCACGGCAGATCTCTTCAATAAGAAGCTCCTGAAATCTGCTGTATGCAATACCTGTCAGGGGAAATTTTCTGCTTATAGCAAATAAAAGATCTAGATACATAACAGTCATAGGCATGGGATGACTTGTATCGAACTCACGGTGTCTTATAACCACGAGTCAGCCCTTTAAATGGGACTCACGTAGATCCTTTTGACAAGTTATAGACAAGAATCTGAAATGCGGATCTTCAAAAATTGAAAATCACTTGCACTCACAAAGAACTAGCTGATGAACAACAAGCCAATTAATATGAAAACAATGACACTCAGTACAATCTTAGTTTCCTGATTAATGCATTTTTTTTTCTTTTTCTTTTTTTTTTATGTTGCATGTGAGTGTTTGAGAATTTTGTTTCTCAACCATCAATTTGAGTGCCACCATTTGGATGGTGAGGAACAGATGCACACCGTCACAATGGTGAGGCACGCAAAATGGTTCTGATCATGCATCCATGCGTGCCTGTTTATAGACCACCCGAGCAATAAAATTTCATCTTAATTTACACAAAATAAAGCCACAAGAATGAAACACAAGTGAAAAAAACATGTACAGTTTATTAGGCCAAGAAAATGCTCAAACTCAAATTGTTAACCTCCTCATATATATCCAGGAAGAAACCGGACGTCATCTGTCTCCAGGACATGAAGGTCTCGTCTTTTTCACAGTGTCTCTCACAGTGTCCACGTCAGGGAAATGTACTGGGTGTCCAAACATCGAGGGGTTCGTAAGCATTCGATATTAGGTTATTAAGCAGAGAAAGTCGAAAGAAAAATAGAAATTGTATTGCATCGTTGTGCATAGAATCCATACAATGTGTAATATCAAGGCATTGAACTCGATAGGACTAAAATTATAGAGTATGTTATACATGGAAACTTCCACTTTGGCGAGTATGCAGAAAATTTTCCAAGTATATGCATTTCAGTCCGAGCTCTTTCTCTATTCACGATAGACTTGAGTGGAATTCGGATCAACCCTCCCACGACTATCGTGATTAGAGAAGGAACTCGGACTGAAATGTACATACTTGAAAATTTTCGACACTCCAAGATTACTATAAACCTCAAAATAATTCATTCTTACAGAATCTTTCTCCCATGCACATTGCACAAATATCACCTCTTGACTACAGTCAAGCAATCATATGCTATTGTCCTCCTCCATTCGGCGGTGAATTTTTGCATGTCTATTCCTTCCAAGGTGAGACCGCTACACAAAATGTCAATGAATTTCATAGCGAATATTCCGCAATCATAGCCATTGTCTTGCTTCGACGCGGATTCATCGAATCTGACGGTCCATTCCTTCCCTTCAAGCGCAGTACTGTCTCCAGTGGCATGGAAGAGAACGGAGAGTGCATCCATCATATTCTTCATCTTTTGCTTGAACTTCGGCTTTAGATATGTGTATAGGCTATCCACAACAACGATTTCTCGTTATCTAGGATATATGACAAGCAAAAACCAATGTGAATTGCCATGATTTATTGGCGCATAGACCTGTCCATGATTTACAAAATAATATATTTGTCAAAACATGAATGAGCACATAACAATAAGAGATGAAGCGTGGTGTGACAAGTGTATAACCCGCTCATAACACCAAATCGCTCTGGCGTATGGCTTATCTCGCTACTTGGCAATTGCGTAGGCCGTGGTTAGCTGGCCTATTAGCGACGACCGTTCTGACGCCGAATTGGAGGCCCGATATCGGATCAAAACCGGCAAACACCCCTCAAGGCTTTGCTGTTACAAACATGATTAAAGTTGAATGCATGTAATAAAACAAGATTGAGGGGTAATTAAGGATTGCCGTAATAAACATTTACCGTAAAATACGTAGGACAAAACTTTCAATCTTGAGGATATGCTATTGAGTAGGCGTTATGCCTTTTCTCAAGAAACTCAATGTATGTGTCGATGGCCTAATCAATAGGATAGTAGAATTTCGTTATGGATTCATATAACAAAATGAGGACTTGACAATCGATGCATATAGAGAATAAATTAGTAATGCTTACCTCGCTATCAACCCAGGCATTCTTCATCCATATCATAATGAACCATTTCCCCGTTGGCATGTCCTTGTTTGCTCCATACCAGTCCTCTGCTTCTTTCACCTCCTGTGCGGATAATATCCTGAAAGGATCCATCTGATGAGGAAATGGTATCGGAGATGTAGCAAAAACTGTAACTTGCTCGGGTTTTGAAACCGCCCCAGGGATTGTATCGAATGCAGATAGGGACAAGTACGGAGAAACTTTGTAAAATGACGGCTACGGTACCCTTTTGATTTTCCTTTCAGAAACGGGATGAGAAATGGATGCATGTCCAAGTTCTTTATCTTCGATATCATTTGCCTCCACTATATTCCTCGACTTCTCATCCTCGACCTCCATAACAGAATGTCTTTTAGGACTACCTTCCTTCTCCGTATTAAACTCATTCTTCTCATTCGCCAAATTTTTCTTATCCTTAGAGAACCATTCCTTGTCCCCCCCAGGTGTTGTATCGAATGCAGACAAGGACAAGTAGGGAGAAATCTTGTAATAGGACGGCTTCAGTACCCTTTTGAATCTCCTTTCATAAACGGCATGAGAAGTGAATTCATTCGATACGTTACTTTTGACATTATTATACGATTGCACATTCATATCCACATGTCCAAGTTCTTTATCGCCAATATCATTTACGTCCACTCCCTTCCTCGACTCCTCACCCTCCTCCACCATCACAAAACGTCCTCTCTGTGTACGACTAGTGACTTTCTCCTTATTAAACTCCTCCCTCTCATTCGCTAACCTTTCCTTGTCCTTGAAGAACCGTTCCTTGTCCACAAAGAACAACTCCTTCTCCCTCTTCAGTAACGTTTCCTTGTCATCGAGCCTTGTTTCTTTCCTTCTCATCTCTGCCCTCTCTTTCCTCAATTCGCCCCTCTCATTTTTCAATTCCTCTCTCTCCTTCTTCAACTCTTCCCGCTCATTCCGAAACTCCTCCATAAGAACCACATTCGGTATACCCTCCCTCAGTCCCGATCCCTCCACGCCCTTCTCATCACTATCATCTGACTCGTCATCCTCCTCGTGAGCAATCTCATTACCCTCATCATCTTCTTGGGTCTGAGTAAGCTACAAAATACATAGATGGATATGTAAGAGTAAGGATAACTTTACAATGGTGGACATGAAATTATAGTTCATCTTCCGTAACATCTCACCTGGAAACTGTCTTGCACTGAACGAACGGCATCCGTTTTCCACTCTCGTAGCGTTGGTTCTAATTTCATTACTACCAGGGTCTGCAAAAAAACAAAGAGTAATGTTAAGGAGTTGAGCATATATGTCAAGTTAGGCAAAGTAAATGATGGGGATATATATATATATATATATATATATATATATATATATATATATATATATATATATATATATATATATATATATATATATATATATATATATATATATATATATATATATATAAACTTACAGCTTTATTCTCGAAAATAGCATGTATGTTGTTATACCTCCAACCCTTCTAACCTCGATATTGAATGAAGCGTGGAAATTGATGCGAAACAACACAGTCTTGTAGGGCCGGTAATATCTCTACTGCCCAAGCCTGTCATAATGAATTTACACCAGGTTAAAGATCCATAATTGACTATAGAGAGAAGACATATACAAAGTAAAAGCTGTTCTTACTTGTAGAGGAAAGACGCAACCACATACTGTGTACCGAGGGGAACTTGATGCTGCAACAGCAGATTCGATTCCTTGTGACATTGTATAGTATCCCAAACTACCCCAGGGATACCCATAGAAATCATCTAGCGACTCCACAAGGTAAATATAATCCATATTGCACATGGTTTTCGGTTCGGTTCCCCTAAGAAAGTGCTCCACAACCAGAAGTAGGGCAACCTTCACGACGTCCTCGTGATTATCGGTGTCAACTAATCTCTCAAACACCTCCATTAGTTGCTTCTTTAATACTGAATATTCTTTGAAGTATTTGTCTCTTAATGTACTCGCAGTGCAACATATCTTCGGTACAGTTAGATCTCCAAACTTAAGTCCGGTAATGAGGGCGAAATCCATCTCGGTAAAGTGCACTCGCCTACCGCTGATCTCAAATACTAGATCACCTTTGTATTTTACAAAAAGAAGGTGAAATAGAGCTCCTAAAAATCTAAAGGATGTAACGTGCAGTAGAAATGAAAAAGGAGATTGCCTAAACAAATTTAGGCGACTATCATGCTTCTCCACTCCACCCTTCACCTTGTCAAACCACCATGTGAGTGTACACCTACTTGTTGGGTTGGGGATCTTTGCAGAATATTCATCGCCTGCAAAGATGAATTAAAAAACATATCAAACATGAAATTCAGAAGATAAACGTTGTGGGAAAAATTAGAGTATGATTTTCCCAAAGCTTCATATGAATTGGAACTAAAACTGGAACGAGAAATACCAAAAATATGAACGGGTTTGGATCAATTGGCCCAACTTCAGATGAGGTCAGGTTGACTCAGGTTGTCAAGGTCTTGAGTGGAGTAAATATGAAATTGACCTTATCTACTATAATATTAAGCTGGGCAAACATTAAATAAGCCTCGATGAATTTGATTGAGGCAAACTTTTAGTGCTTGTACATAACAGTTATTTAGTATCTATGCGAAGGTGATGTGAAGAATTTATCCAAATTACTTGTCTTCCTTTTTTAGCAACCAGCTAAGAAAAACGTGCCTAAATAAGACTTTTACTTCACTACTAAAGTATGGAGCTGTTTTCTCAAGAATATTTTATGGATCTTCCAAGGAATGCTTTGAATGATGCTCGAACTGTTGTTTTCAATACGCACATTGCATTGAGAAGTATGTTTTCTACTTGAGACTTCTTAGATGTGTCATTGGAAGCGGGATGAAATGCATTTCTTCATCCACTTATTCTAACTGAATAACCTAAAAAACTGTTCTTTGGGCAATTATTTCACTAATAAATATTTTTGACACCTATGTTAAATTCCACTAATTTCTAAACCTTACAATTGTATTAGCATTGAATACCTTTGACATGGATGATTTTCTGGCGTTAAGAATGATTCTCTATGGAATTCCTCTTGATGAACCGTATTTGAAAGCTCACTTGTCAGTGCTAATGAGAGAAGAATTGAAAAGTCTCAAGGGAGGAAGGCTTCATGCACAAGTTTTTGGAGATTGTTGCTGCAAACATGAAATTGAGCGGGGGAAACATGAAAACAAATCATTATGCCCACTGCTTCCCATGGTATAATTTACAATCTTATTTTGATATGTTGGGGCTCAACTGCTAAAATTAGATGGATGGCGTGGATATACTACATACATTCAATGTGGGCCTATCTAAGTGTAGGTTACAGGTTTAGGTTTAAGTTAGGTTATTGGTGAAGGTTTAGGGAATTGAGAATAAGTTAAGGTTTAGGTTTAGGGATTTGAGAATACATTTAAGTTACAGGTTTAGGTTTAGGTTTTGAGCGGGGGCAAACATGAAATTGAGTGGGGGCAAACTAGAAAATCAACGGGTTGAAAATGAAATTGAGCGGGGGAAACATGAAATTGAGCGGAGCAAACTAGGAAATGAGCGGGGCAGGTATGAAATTGAGCAGGGCAAACATGAAATTGAGCGGGGAAAACTAGGAATTGAGTGGGGCAAGCATGAAATTGAGCGGGACAAACATGAAATTGAGCGGGGGAAACATGAAATGAGTCGGGCAAACTATTAAATCAGTAAGGCAAACATGAAATTGAGCGGGGGAAACATGAAATCAGTGGGGCAAGCATGAAATTGAGCGGGAAAAACACGAAAATTAGCTGGGCAAGCATGAAATTGAGCGGGGCAAACATAAAATTGAGCGGGGCAAACTAGAAAATCAACGGGGCAAACATGTAATTGAGCGGGGGAAACATGAAATCAGTAGGACAAACTATAAAATCAGCAGGGCAAACATGAAATTGAGCAGGGAAAACATGAAATTAGTGGGGCAAGCTAGGAAATCATTATGCCCACTGTTTCTCGTGGTATGATTCACTTGATATTATGATATGCTTCAATTTGGGGCTCGACCGCTAGAATTAGATGGACGGCGTGGATATACTACATACATTCAATGTTGGTCCATCTAAGTGTAGGTTATACTTTCAGCGGGGCAAACATATAATTGTGCGGGGGAAACATGAAATCAGCAGGACAAACTATAAAATCAGTAGGGCAAACATGAAATTGAGCAGGAAAAACATGAAATTAGTGGGGCAAGCTCGGAAATCATTATGCCCACTGTTTCTCGTGGTATGATTCACTTGATATTATGATATGCTTCAATTTGGGGCTCGACCGCTAGAATTAGATGGACGGCATGGATATACTACATACATTCAATGTTGGTCCATCTAAGTGTAGGTTATACTTTCAGCGGGGCAAACATGTAATTGAGCGGGGGAAACATAAAATCAGCAGGACAAACTATAAAATCAGCAGGGCAAACATGAAATTGAGCAGGGAAAACATGAAATTAGTGGGGCAAGCTCGGAAATCATTATGCCCACTGTTTCTTATGGTATGATTCACTTGATATTATGATATGCTTCAATTTGGGGCTCGACCGCTAGAATTAGATGGACGGCGTGGATATACTACATACATTCAATGTTGGTCCATTTAAGTGTAGGTTATACTTTCAGCAGGGCAAACATGTAATTGAGCGGGGCAAACATGAAATCAGCAGGACAAACTATAAAATCAGCAGGACAAACATGAAATTGAGCAGGGAAAACATGAAATTAGTGGGGCAAGCTAGGAAATCATTATGCCCACTGTTTCTCGTGGTATGATTCACTTGATATTATGATATGCTTCAATTTGGGGCTCGACCGCTAGAATTAGATGGACGGCGTGGATATACTACATACATTCAATGTTGGTCCATCTAAGTGTAAGTTATAGGTTTAGGTTTAAGTTAGGTTATAGGTTAAGGTTTAGGTTTAGGAAATCGGGTTTGGGACTGGGTTTAAGTTTGGGTTTTCAAGTTAAGGTTTAGGTTAAGGAGTTGAGACTAGGATTAGGTGTAGGTTTAGGTTTAGGAAATCGGGTTCGAGACTGGGTTTAAATTTGGGTTTTCAAGTTAGGGTTTAGGTTAAGGAGTTGACACTAGGATTAGGTGTAGGTTTAGGTTTAAGGATTTGAGAATACATTTAGGTTATAGGTTTAGGTTTAGGTTATAAGTATCGGTTATGGGTTTTGGTTTAAGTTAGGTTAGAGATTAAGGTTTAGGGAACTGAGAACAGGTTAAGGTTTAGTTTTAGGAAATCGAGTTTGAGAACATTCTTAGGTTTGGGTTTTCAATTCTTCTCTCATTAGGTTAAGGAGTTGAGATTAGGATTAGGTGTGGGTTTAGGTTTAGGGATTTGAGAATACATTTAGATTTTAGGTTTAGGTTGCAGGTCTAGGTTTATGTTATAAGTGTCGGTTATAGGTTAAGGTTTAGAGAACTGAGAATAGGTTAAGGTTTAGGTTTAGGAATTCGGGTTCGAGACCGGGTTTAGGGTTGGGTTTTCAAGTTAAGGTTTAGGTCAAGGAGTTGAGATTAGGATTAGGTGTAAGTTTAGGTTTAGGGATTTAAGAATACATTTAGGTTATAGGTTTAGGTTATAGGTTTAGGTTTAGGTTTAGGCTTAGGCTATAAGGTTTAAGTTTAGGAAATTGGATTAGAGACCGGGGCAAACTATAAAATCAGCAGGGCAAACATGAAATTGAGCGGGGGAAACACGAAATCAGCAGGGCACACTAGAAAATCATTATGCCCACTGTTTCCCGTGGTATGATTCACTTGATATTTTGATACACTTCAATTTGGGGCTAAAATTCGATAGACAGTGTGGATATACTACATACATTCAATGTGGCCCAACTAAGTGTAGGTTATAGGTTTAGGTTATAAGTGTAGGTTATACGTTTGGGTTATAAGAGTCGGTTATAGGTTAAGGTTTAAGGAACTGAGAATAGGTTAATGTTTAGGTTTAGGTTAAGGAGTTGAGATTAGGATTAGGTGTAGGTTTGAGTTTAGGGATTTGAGAATGCATTTAGGTTTTACGTTTAGGTTGCAGGTTTAGGTTTAGATTATAACTGTCGGTTATAGGTTAAGGTTTAGGGAACTGAGAATAGGTTAAGTTTTAGGCTTAGGAAATCGAGTTCGGGACTGGGTTTAGGTTTGGGTTTTCAAGTTTAGGTTTAGGTTACAGAGTTGAGATTAGAAATTGAGTGGAGGCAAGCTAGAAAATCAACGGGGCAAACATGAAATTGAGTGGGGCGGACTAGAAATTGAGTGTGGCAAGCATGAAATTGATCGGGGCAAACTAGCAAATGAGCAGGGTAGGCATGAAATTGAGCAGGGCAAACATGAAATTGAGTGGGGCAAACTAGGAATTGAGTGGGGAAAACATGAAATTGAGTGGTACAAAATAGGAATTGAGCGGGGCAAGCATAAAATTGAGCAGGGCAAACACGAAAATTAGCGGGGCAAGCATGAAATTGAGCGGGGCAAACATGAAATTGAGTATGGGAAACATGAAATCAGTAGGGCAAACTATAAGATCAGTAGGGCAAACATGAAATCGAGCGGGGGAAACATGAAATCAACGGGGCAAGCATGAAATTGAGCGGGGCAAATATAAAATTGAGCAGGACAAACTGAAAAATCAGCGAGACAAACATGAAATTGAGCGGGAAAAATATGAAATCAGCGAGGCAGACTAGAACATCATTGTGTCCACTGTTTCCCGTAGTATGATTCACTTGATATTTTGATATACTTCAATTTGGGGTTCAACCCCTTAAATTAAATGGAAAAACGGATGGACGGACGGCATGGATATGCTATATGAAACGGATTGGCTACTCCCCCTGCCACCAGCCAATGGCTGGTGTTCGGTGCTCTGTGGGCCCCATAATGATGTATGTGTTTCATCCATGTCGTCCATCTATTTTTATGGATCATTTTATCATATTATATAAAAATTGCGGTATATCCTGATCTCAATTGGACCACATTACCAGAAATAGTGTTTAACAAACATCGACCATTAAAAACTTTTTGGGGGTCATAAAAGTATTAGGTCAAGATGATCTTTGTTTTTAGCCTTCATCTGGGTCTTTATCACCTAAAAAATAAATTGGATTTCAGACAAACAGTACAGTGGGCCTCAGGAGGATTTAAATGATGGATATCCAATCACCATTGTTTTCTTCTAGCGGGCCACCAGCCAAATTTCCATCTAATTTGGGGCTCAACCCCTTAAATTAGTGAAAATTGAGCGGACAAAATGGATGAACGGAATGGATGAAACACATACACCATGGTGGGGCCCACAGAGCACCGACGACCGGCCACCATGGTGGAACCCACAGACCACCGACCACCGGCCACCATGGTGGGGCCCACAGAGCACCACGGTGGGGCCCACAAAGGACCAACCACAGGCTGAAAATGGTGGGGCCCACATAGCACCGACCACCGGCCACCACAGTGTGGCCCATAGAGCACCATGGTGGGGCCCAAAGAGCACCGACCACCGGGCACCATAGTGTGGCCCATAGAGCACCGACCAACAGCCACGTACATTCAATGTAAGCCCAAATGAGTTTAAAATATACCTTTGTTGTGTGCTTTCTTCGCCCGACCGACCATTTTTAGAAGAAGACAGACGTTGATAAGGGGCCCACAAAGAGTATTTTTATCTTTCTAACCGGATGAAGAAAAGGGGCAGAAGCCACGATAGGAAGTAGCAGTGGAGAGGAAAAGTAAAGGGAAACAGCTGAAAGTAAAAAAGGAGGGGTAGTTTCGTCCTCAAAGCGCATGTGTTTTTTGTAAAGGGAGTCGAAAAGCAACGGTAGTAAAAAGTAAAGAAGGAGGGGTAGTTTCATCCTCAACGTCGTTGTCCGCACGTGCTAGTCTAGATTGGTAACTTAAGTTTGTATTCCGCGATAAAAACCGCTAGGTAAAAGGTTTTTTCTACAGTGGTCATTTTCTCTGGCCGAATTCTATGAGGCAGAAACTCATCACACCTACAGAGTTTGGAGGCTGATTCTTGTTCAAGAAGCCCATCCCACTGAGGGAGCTCTTGAGCATGCTCTGGATTTGAATCTGAAAGTGATGGGCACTCTCATAGACAACAAATAGGAGTTTAGGCCATAAAAGAAAAGCACCTACCCATGAAATTAGTTGCCAATAGAGCGAAAATGGTATATGTCTTCCCCGGCATGAAAGATGAATGAACAAGAATCAAAGGTCTAATTTTTAAAATTATAGTAAAATTATATGATTTTATTTCACATAAATTCAGTTGCCACTAGTTTGAAGCCTGACCCTTCCCTTATTCTCTCTTCCCTAATGCATTTCAAATACAAAACCACCCATGACATCCCATTGATTTCCTTGGATGCCATCGCACCAACTAGTGAATCCAATTTACATAGATTCCTTAATAATTGCCCATGCATATTAAATACATGCTCCTAAATGTATTGTGAATTCACGAATCAGTCAATCAAATAAATTTCCATGTATTTTAATAATAGGTGGGTAAACAGAATTAATGATTCCAATTCATATTAAAATTTTAATTGCTTCTGCATATGAAAAATACGGTCTCAAAGGACGTTTTTTCTTTTCTTTTAAAAAAAAAATAAAAATTATTTATTTAAATTAAAGCCTTCTTATACTGTGTGTATAAACAATAAGTCTCATTGAAAAAACTAGAATGAATCACCAACAAAGATTAAAAATGTCAAATTGCCCCCAAAGATCTCTAAGCACACGAGTTTCACAGGAGGTTGATTTTATTTTTTTCTCTTCAATTCTTCTTAGTTACTCAAATCTAAGGGTTTGATGGACCCACTTGCAAACCTATGATTAGCATCCTATCCTATTTATTTCCACCACGTGGCTTAGTTGACTCGTGAATGGAAGGCACGGCCAGATGGAAATAGAGGAAACATATACAACTGGTGGGCCCCCATGGAGCTGGGATTTTATAGGAAACAGGCGTGGTTGAGGATTCCCGTCCCTTCCACCATGTGTCAGGGTGTGTCGTAGTAGTGGAATTTTGACCGTTCATCCACTCTTCTATTCTGAATGCCCCGCTGTTTTCAAAATATCACGTTTTTCCCACATCACTACCTTGATGAAATTTCCATTGGAACCATTTATTTTGAGGGGACCAGCATGATCATTTTGTCCGTTTGATTATTATTATTATTATTATTTAGAATCATCATCGGTGCACGAACACGACAAAATAAGGGATGGTCGGTTCCGATACTTGCCTACTTGATACGGTGGCAGCTAGGTAGGTTCGATAAAGACGGCTCTACTCGTTCACCACCCCCCTCACGAAAAATGATAATGAGTGGCGTAGAGTATGGAGATTGTCAACTGCTATTTTTAAGTTGTGGTGTGTGTCTACCTTACATGTTTTGGAGATTTAGGGTGGCTCAACATTTTTAGAAGCCTTAGGCGAGTTATTAAAATGAGGCTTTTTAATTTAAAATATTTAAAAAATTAATAAATTTAAAATTAAATCATAAATTTGTTTCTTGCATTTTTAGATGCAAAATTATTAATCAAACTTTTATATTCAATTTTACTCAATAAATCAGTTTTGATAGATAAAATTGTTAAACCGTTTAATCTATCTTAAGACATAATTGTTCATAAATGATTTTTTGTAATCTTTAGTTTTAAAAAACCTCTTTCTACATATGCAACTGATGGTAAGTAGTATTTTCTATGCAATAAAATCATTAAAAGAATAATCTAATTCTTTTATTAGATTAAGTCTTTCAATCGAAGTATTAATTTCTGTTTTTACAACTTTTTAAAAATTTTTAATTCCGAAAATAAATCCAAACCGTTAAAAAAATGTAGTTAGAATTTAATTTAGAAAAATGACGTTATAATTTAATTTTTTGAGAACTTAATTAGTAATAAAGTAGATAGTAGTAGTCCTAAGTTTTATGAGAAGAATTTATTAAGAATGATACTATTATTTTGAAAAGAGATAATAGGGTTAGATGTTATTATTGATAGTACTAGTTTATAAGATTTGTTTTTTATTTTTAATTTTAAATTTATAAACTATTTTTAGATGTTCCTATTTTGTACTCCATTCAATAAATTTTATTTTAAAAATTTTAAGTATTTTTTTTCTTCTTAATTTTAATTTTATTATAACATAAAATCTTCGTAACTAAGAAATTTTAATTTTGCTATAATATAAGGCTTTTATATTTAGGAGGCCTCAGGCAATTGCCTCACCTGCCCCCTAATTTAGGCCGGTCTAAATCGTAGGTTCCGCTGCTGATAGATCATAACCCTAAATTCCAACTGACCAGATAATCTCAACCATCTTATTAAACGTACTAAATTTGAATAATCTAAGAGTTCATCAAATGATGTCGACTGGGCAGCATCCAACTTGACTGTTAGAATCATTAACTCAGTGTTTTCAAGGTACCAATCATTAGAATGGTCCTTACATTTTGGACCGTCCGGATGGAAGTAATTTTTCTGTGCAAGTTAGCATGGATGGGACACCACAACTTCAACGATGGCCCCAAACTATCGCAGTAGCTTCTTGTGTTACGCAGTCAGCAGACTTATCTTCCCGTATCTTGATATCATAGTGGACTCGGATTGCGTTGCGTGGCATGCACTACCACCTCGGTTGTGTGTTGACGTGGAAAAATTATCTGGGCCTATTATGATTTATGTGTTATATCTACACCGTCCATCCATTTTTTTATATAATTTTAAAGCATGACTCCAAAAACAGAGGAGATTAAAAGCTCCAGAACCACCCAAAGAAATCAGCACACATTGAAGACCTACCATTGAAAACTTGGTGGAGACCCAGGAAGGTTTCAACGGTTAGCATTTCCCTACCTGACAATTACATGCTCCTAGTTGTCACACAATCCAATCAATCTATCGTACTCATCCAAACGAAGTGAGTTATCTCGTTTTGGACGCGGTTTAACTAGTGTCGCTGCTACTAGTGGCTGGTGCTCCGTGGGTCCCACCATGAAGTGTTTTATCCATACCGTCCATCTATTTTTACAAATCATTTTATTACTCGATCTCAAAAAAATGAGGGGATATAAATCTCAGGTGGACCACACCACAGGAAAACAGTAGTGATTGAATCTCCACCATTAAAATCCCCTTAGGCCCACTGTACTGTTCATTTGACATCCAATCTGTTGATTCGGTCATACCGACCTATATGAAGGGAAAAAACAAAGGCCACCTTGATCCAAAACTTTTATGGCCCCTAAGAAGTTTTTAATGGTGTACGTTCAGTCAATACTCTTTCCAGTGATGTGGTTCACTTGAGATTGGGATATATCTCATTTTTTGGCTCATGCCATAAAATGATCTATAAAAATAGATGGACGGCATGGATGAAACATATACATCACGGTGGGCCCCAAAGTGGGTCACTAGCCAATCCGCTCTCATTTTTTAGAGTGACAGGGATTCAACGGTGGGTCGACATGATGAATGCCCTGGAACAATGATTGGATTGTTTTCATATGATCAGTGTAAACTACCAATTGCCCTGGTTTTTGAGTAGACAGTTGTAATTATCTTATTAGTAAGTTTTATTTTTATTCTTATTGAGGGATGAACCATATTAAGTGTCAGATCCACGTGATGGATGGTTTATCTAAACTGTCCATTCAGTTCAAAAACATAAATCTAATTGTTATCAGGACCAATTTTGTTTTTCCACAAAATAAATCCAAATTAACAATTAGACTTACGAAGAAGTGATTGAGGTGGTGAGTATGCCCCTGAGAAGTTTGAAACATATTACAAACAAGTAAGAATATAGGCAACTGAATATTGCTTTCATACTTCAGCGCAACAGCAGAAAACGGACTGTTACCAGAAGGGAGAATAGAATAATTTTTAAAATGGCTCATTCTATATTGGAAGAAAAAGGTATACCAAATGCCTTTTGGGCTGAAGTTGCGTCCACGGCTGTTAATTTACTTGCTTAATAAGAGACCTACAAAAGTTATGGATGAAAAAATATCTATATTGAAGTACAATCTGGTCACAAGCATCATGTAAAGCATCTCAAAGTTTTTTCCTTGTATTTTTTATATACATATTCCATCTCAAAAGTGTAAAAAACTTGATAACAAATTAAAATTTATATCTTTATTGGTTATATATAGTACTTAGTTGAAAGGTTATTGAGTATATAAATTTGAGATGGCAAAACTAATGATTAGCCAATATATTTTATTTAGTGAAAGTAGAATATGGGATTGGAAAAAGAAAAATATAAAAGAATAAAGGTTTCTTGTACCGAAAGATAAGCCTAAAAGCACTTAAGATGTGAAAGAAGGAATAAAAGCATAAAATTATGAAGAAGATCCATGGCCTATCCATTTTCTTCACTAAAAGCTACTCATCCACACTATTAAGTTATCCATCAATTGTAAGGTTTTCTTAATGCGAAATTGCCGAAGGATTTTGCTGTGCATTGGATATATAGATATGAAGAAGTGAATGACTTACCTTGTTGTGATGCCATTACTATGGATAGGGATGCCAAAGTCTTCCTTTTCTAACACCTTTTAGAGAAGATACAATGGGGCTCAAGCTTTCTGTCGATAGTGTTGGATTGGGGATCCAGCCTTGTTAATATAAGTTAGAGGAGTGAGGAGTTTGAAACCCATCAAAACTTCTATCCCAAGGCTCCACACGAATTAGTAATTCTAGTTCTTCTAAAACACCGTGTGCATATCACAGTTGTAGTACTCCACCCCTTGCATGAATTCATGGATGTATCATAACTTAGTGGGCCTGCTGGTGCACCCGATCACATTATCCAACCCTTATGAGAATCTAGACCGTTGATCAATAAGGCCCACCTTATAGAGTTTTTACATCAATAACCTCAAATATTTCATTAGAATCATTCTTGAGAAAAATGAAGAGTTTGAGAGACATTTATGAGCATTGCAAAATTTTATTTTTATTTTATTTATTTATTTTGTAGAACTAAAAGACTTTAAAGTTGCAACTCAAAAAAATTAGGTAGGAGCTATGAAAGAAGTAATCTGCATGATCGAGAAGAACTTCACTTGAGACTTAGTTGATTGTCCAAAGGACAAAGATATTATTAGAATAAAATGGGTTTACATGTCTAAACTCAATCCAGATGGCTCAATTAAAAAAACATAAGGACAAGACTTGTTGCAAAAGGTTTTACACAACAATCAAGCGTCGATTACAATGAAACCATTGCATTAGTTGCTTGATTAGAGACTATAAGAAATCTCGTTGCACTTGCAACTAAAAAGAAGTGGTCAATTTTTTCAGCTAGATGAAATTTACCTTTTTTTAATGGAGTTTACAAAGAAAAAAAAATTTGTTGCTCAACCACAAAAGATTTATAAAAGAGTAAAAAGGACAGTTTTCAGTGGAAGAAAACGTTATATAAACTAAAGCAAGCACCATATTCTTAGTATAACTAAAATAGATAGTTATTTTGCCAAGAAGCAATTTCATCGAAACAAGTGTGGGCCTACGTTATATATTAAGACTAAAGGTATATCCATTCTTATCATATCATTGTATGTTGATGATTTGATACTCATAGGAAATAATTATAATATGCCTCATCAATTTAAATTCAATATGATGAAAACATATGAGATGAATATTCTTGGCATGATTTTATTTTATTTTATTTTGAAATAAAAGTTTCTCTAGATAAAAGGGTGTCATGCTCTGAAATTCGGTACATAAGTATAGCGATCCTAAGCCCGAGTTCTAGGGTATAAATTTAAAATTTGAGCATTCATTCCATACATCATAACATTAACTACAATTACATAAAATTCTATTAAAAGTATAACTAAACTTCAGACTTGAGCTTCAAATTTCAAACTGCCTAATCCACTTCTCCCAATTTCAACTAAAAATGTCACTAAGTGACCTATTACATCAATGCCAATGAAACCAGAAGAAAATCTACCTAAACTATCGAACCAAGCTTCCATAGATATAATCGTCCAAGTACTCAGCTTCTCCTGTCAGTCCTATGTAATCCTCTTCCTAGAAACTTCCAGTGTTGGAAAGCTAGAAAGCCCAGTGAGATGATGTTCAACCCAATTGGAGTTCCATGGGATTTAAATTAAATACAATCTTACTCAAAATTGAATAAGATATGTGTGAGGTTTTTATGAAATAATGTTGTAGATCATGTTTTTGAATTATAAATTAGCATAATTTAATGATGATAAGCATGATATCATGTATGCGCATGTTCAATATGTGATAAAATTAAATAAATACGTGTCCACAATCTTATACGACTATATGTTAGGAACCTATTGCAAATTAACCATGTTCACCTAAATGGTATGGTAAGATGTGTACATATGAAACTCGTTGCCTCTAGACATTAGGAACCTATCATAAATCAACCATGCTCACCAGTGAGCAAATCAATCATGCACTACCGTTCCAACTTAGCAAATCAACCATACTCAATGACCAAATCTCACGGCCTCTAGACTTTAGGAATCGATCTGATGTAGAGCAGGTCACGAACACTTTCATGGAAAAGATGGACCATAAAAGGCCCGATTGGAGGTGGAAATGATCCAGATAGTTAGAACCTTAAATAGTCATATCTCGCAACCAAGATGAGTTATTGACATATATATTATATATAATTTTGGGGTAGGAGAAGCTACTTAAGCCAACCAACCAGATATGCTCAGTTGCACATGCCAGATTTGCAAGATTCCATTAGATCGACAGTCAAAAGTCTAATTTATTTTCATTTTTACTATAAATTGTACGTTTTGGTTCAAGTATAACTTTTGATCCTTTGAGTTGTAAAAGTCATGCCCAACATGAAAAGGGCTTAGAAAAGTTAGGAGAATGCCGTGGTTGGGATAAATTGGACACTTACTATTTTTGGCCGAAAACCATGAAGTCTAGTAGGAATTGAGGCCATTTATAAATAGTAAGTTTACTATTTATAGCAAGTCACGTTTTTAGGGTGTTTGAGGTCCTAGGTTTGATTTCCTTATTTAAAGAGTTGTAATTTTATTTTTAATCATCAATCAATTAAGTTATTTTGAATTTATTAGAAATTATTTTTACTTTTATCCCTCGTGGATTTGAGGAAGCTCCATGAGGAGTCCAGAGAGTTTCAAGGATTCGGAGTAGATATCCCCTAAGGAAGATGGTGATCGACCTCATCACATCCCTTCTTACGTTACTATCACAAATCAACCATGCTCACCTAATTAGTACAATGAAGTGGAAAATCAACTATGCATGTTGATAGGCAATTCAACCATGCACTACCATTCTGTCATCCAGTTCAAAATAAAAATAAAAGGATGCATATGGATGTTATGAATATAAAAGCATAATCCAAGCACATATGCATTCACAAATTTCACTCAAGCATCTCATGAAAATAATGTCTAGAGTTGGAAGGTTTCAAGGATACGTTTTATGATTGTTCTTATACGAGTAAGTAGGACAACACATGTTCTAAAGTTCTAGTTTTTTCTACATCATCTAGTTCTGGTTTAAAGGTAGCTTCAACGTACGACTAGATCAATATCAATTTAGAGGAGGTTTATGAATAGAAATTCTTTCTAATTTTATACTTTAACTAATTTGGAGAAGAATTTAACTACGACTTGCCCCCAATTTCTAATACTAAATAAATATAGAGAATGATCTTCAAATAAGTACTTTAATCTAACCTTTGATGTCAATGGAGGGTAAAATTCTTTAAAAACCAAATAAAGTACCAAGAGATCGGATCACTCATAGTAAAGGCCAGGTCTCACACTCCCAAACAGACTTGATTCATATTTGAGTTGACTCAATGACTAACTCATAATTGACTCAAATGAGACTTTCTCCTTAAAGTCTTCTTCTTTCTCCTTCCTTCTCCTTCTTCCTATCTGTCCAGAAGGTGTTTCTAAGCAGTGCAGGACATGGCTCGGGCTGAATTAACACTAGCAAATCCTACTCTCTCTCTCTCTCTCTCTCTCTCTCTCTCTCTCTCTCTCTCTCTCTCTCTCTCGTTTGTTGTGATGTCAATCCTCATAGATAGATGTCATTTTTATAGGTTTAATTAAGTTAGCCTACAAGTATTCTAGATGTTTCCTCGAGCTAACTTGCCAACAAGTCAACCTAGTAAAAATCTCATGGTTTTCACTCGATCTTGGATTCAAATTTGGATCCTCTCCATGCATTGTACCTTGGCAAGATTTCAAGGGCTAAATAACATCTTTGTGGTCCATATTATGATTGTTTTAGATCTCCCAATCGTGTGACAATAAGAACGAACAATTATCATTGAATCGGAGAAGATGACTCGCCCTTTAATGGCAAAATCACAACCAGCCATTGTTTTCTTCAAAACGATTGTCATGGATGGTCTAAATCAATCCACAGACGCTTGCAGGGTCCACTTTTTAGAGTTTTACGATCGAAAACTTGATAGGTTCTGTAGAAACCAAAAACAACACGTGTTGTCTCATGCGACCGAATTTCTTGGTGCCTGATGTGTTCGAACTGCTTCTTTCTATTTCTTGCATTCTAAGAACTGCGAATGAACAATGTAGATCTCATAGAGAGCTCCTTACATAGATCTGTAGGAGATTCCAATTACAACAGTGCAACTGACAACTTCCCATTTCTAAATCGAGCTTGTGTGTTGTTTCACGATTTTCGTGTGAATGGATTTCTGTGGTGGGGTGATTGGAGGGGAAATATCCACTTGGATTCATTTAAGAATCCCATTCTAATAGTGAGAGAGAAAAATGTAGTTTTCATATTTGAATAACTTGTTTGCACAAAAAAAAAAGAAAAAAAAGAAAACCCTTTATAGCTTTTGGTTTTGGCAAGCAACCTATGCTCGAATCAATCTAGGAATTAGATGATGTGGATTGAAATTTTGGATGGTTTAATTTCACCAATGAACAGTTTTAATTAACTGGCTCTTGGGTTGAAGGTGTTTTCGAATCATGGAGTTGGGTTTTCATGTGTTGGTTCTTTCAGGTTTTTCATATTCAATTTCGCACGTGCATATGCATGGTTATTGTGATCACGTGTACACAACTCGAAAGGCTAGGATTTCTGATCTACTTATGAGATGTGATGAAACATGAAATGACTCGCCTATGATTAATTCCACTCGTTAGGACTTTTCCTAATCATGCATGTAACATGATTATCTTGAAGTTTAACAATCTCTATTAAAATCCAACTGTCTGATTTATTTTAAATTGTAAATTGACCATCCTACGGTACTTCTAGGGTTGTTTAGGTGGTTATGTATGAGTCATCTCCACAAATCAATGGTCAGATCGAGATTTAGGGTGCAAAGGTGTACGATTGGTAAGGCACATTTGATTACAATATCATTTTTTAGTCTTAAAGATATGGGACCTATAGGATTCTTCTCGGGTGATTGTTGACTCTGAAAATAACCCTAGACTCAACCCGATGAGGATTGTAAACCAATAAGTTCGCTAGTAATTGTTTGAAAATCATAATGATGGTCATTGTGTTATTTTTGAACAGTTTATCTAGCGGATTCAATGTGAAGGCTGATGAACGGTGGATCTTGTAACTTAAGCCATGTAATTGTATGGTCCAATTAGGTTGATTATGCATTGTCTGAATTTTATCATGATCATACTTCCTGAAATAGGTTTTCCAAAGCTTGTGCATGGTATGTAGACGACATGTGTGAATGTGTACCCGAGTACCTACTTGTATCCAAAATTTTTTGGAATATTATAAAGGATATCTTAATTTATCAAAGAAAGTACACTAAATCTATTCTTACAAAATTCAGCATGGAAGGATGCAAATCTATTACTACTCCTCTTGTAGTAAATGAGAAGTTGATGAAAGATGAAGGTTCATGAAAAGTGGATATGAATCATTATATAAAAGTATCATTGGAACTATTTTACATCACTACTACAAGGCCTGATTTTATGTTTGTTGTGAGTTTGCTCTCAAGATTTATGAATCGTTCAAAGTAAGCTCACTTGGGAGCTGCAAAAATAGTGTTGTGATGCATTCAAGGAACGTTGACTTTGAAATCATATAAACTCCTATCCAAACTCAAAGTTGGTAGGATATACAGATAATGATTGGGCGAGATATATAAATTATATGAATGATTGGGCGAGAGATATAGATTATATGAAAAACACATCGGGTACATTTTCTCTCTTAGATTTGAGATATTTTCTTTGGCATAAAAAAAGCAAAGTATAATTGCTCAATCTACAGTAAAAGCATAGTACGTGGTGACATCTCTTACGGTTTCTCAAGAAATGTATACGAAGAATTCTTGAAGATTTGGGCAATAAAACATAATAAAGGAACTATTATATATTGCAACAACATGTCAACTAATATATTTCAATTGTAAAAAATCTAATATATCATAACAAGACGAAGCATGTTGCGAGCAAGAGTTACTTAATTTATTCACAAAATGTTGAGAGTAGTGGTATCGAGTTGAAGTATCGTAATACAAAAGAACAAATGATTGGCATATTCACCAAGACACTTTCAAAAGAAAGGTTTTTCCATCTTCAAGATATATTGGGAGTAATTTAGAAAGTGCGTGTAAAATCAATGTACTTATGTAATGCATGTACATGTTCCAATACATGCATGAAAAGAACGCTAAGGGTCTTGAGCATGTATTTGTGCTTAGAAATTTGTGAGAGTTGAAAATGGTGCATAATCTCTTAGTTTTTTATGCACACATTAAAAAGATTTTATTTGTTGTTTAGAAAAGATAAATGGTTGCTTAAAGGTTACTATCTTAAATACTGTGTAATCACCCAAATTTTTTTATGCATGTGCAATCATCCACCATACACTCATGCATTTTCCCCACCCTACTATTCACTACACACGTGATCAAGATATGTAATCACCCATTTACCTGTCTTTTTATAGCCTACATGATCGATCAACCAAATATATGACAACCATCCACCCATTTATGAGATAACTCACTTGTTTGCATGCATATAGCATGAATATATATTAAGAGCATGCATTTAACGGTTCCTTTTTAATTAAAGTGTATGTTATAAATGCTCTTTTTTAATAAAATAAATGAAACACCTTTCATGTATTAGTCACGTGGGTGTGTAGATTTTAGAAAGTACAAGGCACATGATCAGAATCAGTGATAAAAAATTTATATTGTCCATCATACCTAACAACCTAACTATTATAAAATATCCAAGTTGTAAGATTAGTTTACCATCCATTCAATAACTTAGATCAAAAGCATACAACTATTAAATTCAATCGCAAAACCATCACTATTTATAAAAATTCAAAATCTATCCATCAATTTGATCCATCAACCATCCATCTGATCAATCAACCATTATACATCAATGATTTTATGTGTACACTTATGTATACAGTACTGTCGTATATATGTACATTGTTGAGCACACCACAATCGTCACATCAAACACACACGTGGGTCCATTGTTATGATCAATAATGGAGTAAGTACTTTGTTATGAGAGATGACAATTAAGAGTGCATTTATGTACTTTTAAAACTTGTATATTTAATACACATTTCGGTCATTTTAAACATATGTAGTGTGGGATCCATCTATTATAAATAGGGTCATAAGTGTAGGTTCGAGTACAACATGAAAACAAAAATAGAAATAATATATATATTTTTGAAGTTTTTATCAGGTAGGATATCTCAACCTAAAGTTTAAAATTTTCAATTTATTCTTTATATCATTTTATTTTAAATTTTAATAATAATATTTTTTTCCAATTAAGATTTATGTATTTATTTAGCTTAATTGTTAAAAATTTAAGATATACCTTGAAATAATTATTGAATTAAATCGATTGGGCTCATAATATAATTCTAATTTACTATTTAAATTGTAAAAAATAAAATAAAATTGAATATTATTTAGCTTAGAATATAACATAACTCAATTAATAAATTATTGAAAGCATAATTTGATTTAAAAATCTAATTTTAATTCTAAACTTTTAGAAATTAATAATTAATTTTTTTTATTAAATTAATCAAATTTGTAAGCTTTGAAATTTATATAATAAATTTGTTAGATTATAATTTGATTGATTTAAATCAATTTTATCTAAAGTTAAATTTAAATATGGATTAATTCCTTAATTATTAAAAATACTTGGTTTATATAAATTTGTTAAATTTTGATTTAATATCAGCACAATTGAAAATTTTATTTATTAAATTTATATTATAATTTAAATAAATTTTAAATTTTAGAATTTTGTAAATAAAAAATATAATAATTTTTTTATGTTAATATAATTTATTATATTTATTTTTTTAACTATGATTTAAGTAAAAATTTAAATTTAATTAAAGTTAGAATTTAAAATAATTTTTTTATATACATTAGTAAAATTTAAAAATTCTTAATTTTATTAATAATAAATTAAAAATATTGTATTTAAGAAATTTAATTATTAAAGTTTCAAAGAAATTATATATAAAATTATTAATTAGAAATAAAAAATTATATTGTCGATATTTTGATAATTCAATCAAGTAATTATTGATTCTTGTAATAAATTGAAAATATTATTTTAAGAGTAGCAAAAACATATGAATAAATTCTTAATTTTATTAATAATAAATTAATAATATTGTATTTAAAATATTTAATTATTAAAGTTTAAACAAAGTTATACATAAAATTATTAATTAGAAATAATTATTATTATTACATTGTTGATATTTTGATAATTCAATCAAGTAATTATTGATTCTTATAATAAATCAGAAATATTATTTTAAGAGTAGCAAAAGCATGTGAATAAATTCATGATAGCTTTATGTTGATATTTTCGATTATGAAACAATGATTCATCTTACATGCATGTCTAGCATTCATTGAACATCGATATTGATATGTTGGATGTAATGTAAATAAGTAGGGCAATCGTGTCCCTTGGGTGGAAGGCCTTAAGTATGACGATTGTGTCCCTTGGGCAAAAGACCTTATAACTCACTGGATCCTCTAAAATCTTTTTTGTTTATAGCGTATGAGTACAATTGTGTGCGCGAACATATATCAGAGGTACAACTGAAGTAGTAGTATGACCAGTTAATGGATAAATAGACCCCTCACCACGAAGTACCGGTGCGTGGGCATTATTGCAATGTGACTATTCACTTAGGTATGATGTTGTAAAATATGATGAAAAATGTTTATGAGAATTTATAAAATGTATCACATGCGTAACACATTTACGATTCTAGTGCTTAAATTCATGATCTTTTCTTATTTGTATTATAATTTTCTACATTGTTTATAAAATTTGATAAAATTTGAATATTTTAAATATTTAGGAAGAAATGAATCTATTGAACTGTTGCACTCACCCTATTACAAAAAATTACATAGATGCAGATTTAATATACTATGAGCAGGCGAGTCTTTATTATTATTATTATTTTTAGCTAATTAGGTTTAGTTTGAATTTTAATTCAATTTTGTTCTCTAGTTTTAATTTAAATTTCAAATTTTGATGTGGAGATTAGTTAATGTTATATTTCAACCATATTTTCCTTTTAGATTATTCTTAATATGTATTAAATTGGACGAAATTATATAGATTGTGATCAATACCAATCTATTAAAACTCATGAATTTAAGATTCCGGTCGAATACCCTATTCGGTATTGGAATTTTGGAGCGTGACGTACCCAGTATTTAAGAAGAATGTACACGAAATTCTATAAATATGTATGAGTGATTAATTGTGTAATACCAAGAAGCAATACAACAAAAAATTTCTCCTGTTCTCTCCTAAATTCTTCTATCTGAGGCTATAATAGCTTACACTCTCTCATTTCCTGTCACACTCATCTCAGACTCTGCAGTCGCGGCCCTGTCGCGGTGGAACCTGGCATAGATATCACCTTTATAGAATTTCCTCGTACGCATGACTAAAACAACCGAAACCATCGATCCAAAGAACGTCACAGCGGCAATTATGATGAACGATAATCTATAACACTGCGTTCCAAGGCAAGTTAAGTCACCCGTCGTAGCATGGCCGGAAATTGCTCTTTGCTTCAAAGCCTCCCTATCATACAGACGTCCAGCAATTCTGACATTCAGCACATAGGATCCGATTGGTGTAACAGCCCCGGCGACGTTGAACAACGTCGCATAGTGTTTCAGACCAAACACTTCCGATATGATCATGAATATCAATGACCACTGCGCTCCAAGACAGAATCCGATGATCACCGAGGCGATGTAGAGAGAGCCTGGAGCAGGGAATGCAATCAGGAGGTGGCCCACACAAGAGAGGAGAAGGGCCATTGTCAGCATCAACGAGCGGGGGAATTTGTATCTTGATAGGAAGATTTCCGATGCTATGCCGGTGGCTACCCGCCCACCGAAATTCCAAATGCTTATGAGCGATACAAAGGTACTGATGCTGCGAGAATTGTAGCCCCACGATTCCCCAATCTGACCCATGTTGTCGATCGCTGTAAGATTGCTGCCGATGCCGGATATAATTAGAAAGAAGATAATTAGCATATCTATGCTCGTGATCGCCTGTAGTATGGTGTAATCTTCACCTCTCTCAGGCTCCTTCAACATATTGATGATAGTAGAAAACCAAGACTGCTTTCGTGAGGATGGAGTTGAACGTGGAGATGCAATTGCTACTGCTGGAGTTGACTGTGGTGGTACAATTGATACCGGTGACTGTTCATCTTGCTTTTTGACAGATATCACTGCCAGAGGAGGATGGTTATTTGGAGAAAACCAAGATTGCTTTCGTGAGGTTGGAGTTGACTGTGGTGGTGCAATTGCTATTTCTGACTGTTCATCTTGCGTTTCGACGGATATCACCGCCAGATTAGGATTGTTCTTTGGAGATCGGCTTTTGAGCTCTTCTCTTATAACAACAACAAGCGGAAGGAAGAGGAGGAAGATGATTATAGCAGCACTACCACGGAGTTCTGGTGCGGCGAATGCCACCCGTTTGTCAATGATGATTACAAGCATGAGATATCCGGCGAGCGCAAGGACGATGTAGAGAAAAGAGTAAAAGATCTTGATGTCATCTTTTTGTGGGATGGCTTTGATTATCCGAATTGAGCAGAGGAAGATCATGTACACTGCAGCTGGGAGCCATGCGATGAAGAGGATCAGTGACTTGGGATTGTGGCCATAGAAGGCGAGGTAGAGCTGAGTGAAAATGGCCCCACTGAGGCCCACCAGACCCTTGAGTAAGCCGATCACGACACCGCGGCCTTCTGGGAAGTTCTTGACGCAGGAGACGAGTGCACTAACGGTGGCGAATGACTGAGCATTGGCAGCAATGAAGATGTAGAGACACATCTGCCAGACGGCGGGGCGGGCGATGTGGCCTGTGACAGAGAGCCAGATCATGAGGTAGCCGGTGAGGTTCGTGGCGGCACCGATGGCGAGGACGACGGACGGTGGAGATATCTCATGGATGAGGCCTGAGAGGATGCCAATGTTGCCGCCGAGGTCTTTGAAGAAGCCGATGGTGTTGAGAGTCTGTTGATTGTAGGCCATTGATGATTTGATGACGCTGGAGTATATGCCGAAGAGGAAAGTGGTTCCTGTGGTGGAGAGGATGATGACAGACGCGTACATCATGAAATATCTCCCGCAGAGTACCTGTACGAAGATCTGCATCATCTGGGCCGTGCTTCCACTGCAGTGGCCCATCTCTCAGTCTCTTACTCTCTCTCAAGGAAGCGTGGTGTGGGAACGAACAGAATAGAATTATTTTGGACGTGAATATCCTATAAATGGTTGGAGGGAGCCTTCGATTAAAAAGCTTACGTGGGACCCACCATGATGCGTGGGACATCCACCATTCATGTCGGGTGACGTTAGGACATGAACCCACTTCAAATCGCAATCCAAATCTGAAGTCGGCCACACCAGATGGTAAAGTCGGGATGGGACGGGATGAACAGGCGTTTGGGAAGAAACGCATAAAATCACCTTAAAATCTTTGCCAAGAGCCTCGTTTTTTCGTGTTTTCAAGGCGGCCCCACCATGATATATGCGTTATATCCTTGCCATTCATTCGTTTTTTCAGATCATTTAAGGCCAAAACCCCAAATTGAAGCAAATCCAAAGCTCAAGTGGACCACACCACAGAAAAGAGGGGTTTGAACGTCTACAATTGAAGGCTTTCAGGGAAAAGGCCTGCCTGTGACCTGGGGCACAGAGATGCCTATGCCCGGGACTGTGTGGGGCCCACAGAGATGTCCATGACAAATCCACTCCGTCCATATGTTTTGAAATACCACAATATGACAGGATGATACAAATCAGGCACATCCAAAACTCAGGTGGGCCACGGCATTTAAACAATCCATCACGTGCGCCCCACTTTTGACTGACAGTCACTATAAAAGTTATTCTTTTCCTGCTTTTAATCACCAGTTAAATATTTATGGGAAATTGATGGCCCACGATTGATCATACTACAAATGTTTAGATAATTGATCTAGACCATCCATCACGTGGATCCCACACTTATATTAGTCATCACTTAAAAAAAAAAACTTTTGCAAGATAAATTCAACCCTACATTCAATAGGTAGGGAAATCGGCAGTTCATATTGATCATAATGCAAACAGTCCAATCATTCCTATGGACCATTCATCATGTGGAGCCCACACTTACTCCCCATTGCTCTCAAAAACTCACTTTGGTCATATAAATATGATTGATTGCTTGGACTGAGCAAGTTTATACAACTAAGAGCATCATAACTTACATGCTGAGAGCATCAGGTCATTTATCATTAGCTTTTGCACTCGCTAGTTACTTTAAAGAGAAGTAATAAGAAACATAACTTGGAAATCAACCCTCTTCCGCCATATATAGGAAATCCATACCATCAAAACCGTAGATTACACTGCACCAAAACTGCGATTTTGATACGGATTTCGTCCTTCTCAAAAAACGCTTGGTTTAATGGCGGTTAAAGTGGCGGGATTTAGTTGCAAGTAATATCAGTCGCTAAGATGAGATTTGTGACGGATTCGATCCGTCACAAATTAAGATTTTGCAATAGATTTTGCTCCATCGCAAAGTACCCCCCAAAAATCCCAACAAACCATTTAGCGATGGATTTTATTTGCTTTTGCGATGGATCATGGCCCTTCATAAATTGACTTTTACATCTACTACATGTTTTTTTTGTAGAATAGGTGGGAAAATGTGTTTTATTGTAGTCTAATAAGTGTTTTTTAATAGAATTTCAGTGGTTTAATTGTATTTAAGATTATTTTTGTATCAATTGATTGAATACAATAATTTTTTTGTTTTATTTTTATATCAATTAGGTAGAAATTATTATTTTTTTTTTTCTTTAAAATTGACATTTAAATGCTTTGCAATATCACATGAAAAACCCCACTCTACATCCTTCGTATTTTGTTAAAACTCGAGATTTTAGGAAATGAAGTTCGAAAAAAATTGAGATTTTGATATGTAATTGACATTTTGAAAAGAAAATTGAGAATTTCAAAAAAATTATGATTTTGAAAAAAAAAATCATTGAGAAATTAAAAATAAAATAAAATTTAACAATGTTTGAGAAAAATTAAGATTTTGAAAAAAAAAACTGTGATTTAATAAAAATCTAGATCCAAAACGATCATACGGTGGGCCAACATCCCAGGAAGTCATCGATGCAAGTGGATTAAGGCCATGCAAGCTAATCAAGGTGAAATCAGTGGTTATAGTTAAACAGACTTGTTGATTAGTGTGGATTAGAAACCTGTAACTAATCTTGACAATTTTAGAAGCATGCTTAGAGGGACTATAAATAGCCTCTTTTTTTAGGGTAGCCACCTTCCTAAAGTAGAAAGTGAAAGAACGAGGGGTGCATCGTTTTTGGTGTGGCAAGAAGTCAAGTCGACTCGATCTGAGTCGCGATGAATGCAGGCCGAGTCCAAACTCATTTGGGCGTGCAGAGAGAGAGAGAGAGAGAGAGAGAGAGAGAGAGAGAGAGAGAGAGAGAGAGAGAGAGAGAGAGTTGCTGCTCATTGCCACACTCTTGCTCGAGTCAGACCAAGTTCCAGGTCAAGTCAAGCTAAGTTCTTGGTCTAGTCAGGCAGGTCTAGTCGAGTCCAGATAGTGCTGGGGTTACTAGATGAGCAGAAGGAAGAAGAAGAGGAAAGAAGAGAGAGAGAGAGAGAGAGAGAGAGAGAGAGAGAGCTCTTTGTCGGGTCGCACCAACTCAGCCAGAACAAGTCGTGGTTTGGGTCTGGACGTGCCCAATTTAGCTTGTATGGGACTAAGGAGTGCTAGAGAGGTCAAAGAAATTACAAAGATTCTTCAAGAGCTTCTTTAAGTATCCCACAATGTAATATGCGAGAAGCAGAGAAGGAGAAGAAAGATGTAGGATGCAGGGTAGAAACATGCTGCGTGGCGGCATAACAGGGACTGTTTGCACAACCGCGTAACAGTTCTGTTCATGGATATTCAGCGATATTTCCCACGAGTCTTAGAATTCCCCGCGAACTAGTCTTTTGCACTTGTACTCTGATTATATTGGTGCAAAATAAAGAATCTCGAACCCGCACAACTCTTCTGTCATTGCAACGGATATTTCGCAAGCCAAAATGCTGCCAAAATCACTATTGGATTGTTTTCCCTTTCTTATTGATTAAAATGTACTTTGTTTCAGAATCAATGGAAACGTAAGGGATGTAAAATGAATTCAGAATGAATAACATATGTAATTATGCTTGTTCTTCAATGTTCCTTTGTTGATTATTGAATGTAGATGTTCCAATCTGAGATACTTTGTTTCTTGTTGAAACGGTCTCTTAATTCACCTAAGTCCTAATCTAAGCCATTGGATCTAACCTTGTGTTACTACTATTTATCCAACCGTTCAAGCTTCAATTAATTTCATCAAATCAAAGCATAATCATTATGCAACACTCATTCCCTTCTCAACCTCCTCGCTCTCCATATACATCTTCATTACATTGCATTTCATTATTTTCTCACATCTAATTGGGGAGCGTATGCTTTGTGGCTTGTCATATAATTGGAGTAGGACCACCAGAAACCTTATCTAGTTAGCCGTCATTTTATCATAAGCATCAATACAACATTAAGCATCTTATAAGTCTCATTTCTACATACTTTGTACCCTTCATTCGGTTAGTTCAAACGAATGCTCTGCGTCTTACCGATATAATCGGATCTGCCCATCAAAAATTTGGACCGATTACCCACCATCATTGCCATTGCACCACATTACATTTTCTACACACGAGAATTCCTCAAAAATTAGATCTGACGAAAATTAGATCTAGCGAAGTAAAAATCGTACATAGGTATGGGCAGAGAGGGCGCTTAACACATTTACTCTTTATAACCGTGGTCCCTTACTCAGAATCTCTGGAATGCAAATTCAAAAGTCATCTTTAGGTTAAGGATCTTTAGATTATCGATCCTAAGCATTTCTATAGGGTCTAACCAACTATAGGATCGAAATAATTGGTTAGTGGCAACTCTAGTCAAATATAACACCATCTTACCTCCAAATGAAAGCCCTCCAACGAGGAAACCCATGGAAATCTCCCATCACCCTAGAAAATCCCCCTCCAGCATCCACATAGGCTAGATCGAGAGGAGCTCCAAGGTCGAGAATCCTCTTATGATGGCATCTGCTTGTTTATTCTTTGGTTTATTTATTTTTCGGCCGAAAGGAATGGCTTATTACGATGTGGACTTTTTCTTTCCTCGTAACTCCTTTGAGGAATAGAGCTGAGCAATGACTAGTTTGGGAGATTTATCAACCAGTTGTTTATAATGACTGTCCGAACATTCGAAGAAAGTATCCATTATTTGGGGTTAGTTTGAGAAGCTAGGAAGCTCAAAAGCCATACTAGTAGATTAGAAAACAAAATGAATGGAATGATAGATATTGACTTTATCGGTATTCGGTTGTAAGAAAGGGGGTTGATTGCAAGTTCGCTGAATGATTGGACAATGAATGTACTGGATGAGACTGAATTGTCAAGCAAGTAAATTCAGACAACACTGCTTGATTCTGGCCTTAGCATTTTTGCCAGTATCTATAGTACCGCCATAGGGAAGATCCCTGCAGATAAGGTAACTTTCTCATGTGAGGGGCATTTGATATGCTGATTGTCCATCATCATCTTCAAAATGGCCTGTGAATAGGCTGGATCAAATTCTTTGAGTAGAAAATGGGTAAAATTTCAATTGTGTTTACCTTTTATTGAGAGGAATGAATAAGGAGTTCATATAACTAGAAAATGTGTAGATCTCTTGAGGACAATGAATAATACAGTGACCATAAGAAATATAAATGGTATTAGAAGGGATGGGAGAATGTACAAGAGTAGAGCGGAAGTGCCGACCCTGATTCATGTGCCGACAACCCGAGTCGACTCAACCCGCGACCAATACCATAGCGACCGCGCCGTCGTTGCCGTTCCGATACCGCGACTCGCGCACCGAGGCGATACTCTGGTCAAGAGTTATGGGCCAACGTTCGGTGCGAGAAAACGCCGCGCGTTGCGAAAACTAAGGGAATCTCTACGATGTGTCACATCAATCACATCAATCCCATCAATCAATCACCCATCAATCCATCACATGTCAAGTACACATCACTTCCATCCCTTTTCCCAAGCAACTACAAAAGTCTTCACCACCCATACCTCTCTTACACAAAAAGCCACAAAAGTCAAAGATTTCTTACACAACCATCACTCACCCATCCATCCATCACTCTCTCTCTCTCCCTTTACATCACTCTCTCTCTTTCTCTCTTTCTCATTTCAAAATCCCAAGCAACAAAGGATTTCCAAAAACTCCATACGTATGGAATTTTCCAAGTCTCTCTAAGCTTCAAGTGGCCCACCTTCCTACCCCAAAATCTCTCATCTCACCCCTCCATTCTTCATCTTAACCATTGAAGTTGAAGCTAAGGTGCCAAGGAACCCCTAGGAGCGAGAAGATCGGACGGTGGGTGCTTCTATAGGGTAGTTTTTCCTTATTTTTATGGTGGACTAAGTGAGGCCCACCGATCAATGGTGTGGATCTCACTTGGGACCCTAAAATGTGGTCGATGGACCACTTGGATCATCATGATCATTCCATGATGGGGCCATTCTCCATGGACCCCATCATGATGTTTATTTTCTCTTCAAAGGTCATCTAGACCGTCCATGTTGGTGGGAAAAAGATCCCCACCGTTGATTTTAAATTTCGGCGGTCCCACATGCTTTAAGGCCCACTTGATGTATGATTTCATGTAAGGGAGGGCCCATAATGTCGGGGTCCCTCCATCACAAGGCGTCCCACTCTCCATCTCTCTCTCTCTCTCTTATTTTATTTTATTTTATTTTATTTTATTTTTATTGTAATAGGATGGTGTGGCCCACTTGAATGGATCCCACTTGAGATATTTTATTTTATTCAAGTGGGGCCCACCTTGGCCGTTACTCCCATGCCACCCATCAGTGGGGGCCCACTTCATCAGGGACCTCCATTTAAAAAAAAATAAAAAAATCTTAATAACCGTCCAGACGCTGGACGTTTTCAAGGAAATAAGAAAAAGGAAGAAAGAAGGAAAAAGGGGGGGGCCTTTTTGGTGGCCCACTTGCATACGCCCCACCTTGATGTTTATGATCGATCCAAGCCGTCCATCCTCTTACCCACGGCATATTAGCCGTTGGGTAGAAGTTTGGAGCTGATCCAATCACCTGGTGGGCCATAGCGTCAAAGGTCGCACCCTTACCATTCAAACATCATTTTCTTAATTTATTTCACTTCCAATCATCAAAAAAATTCAAACTCTGGACTCATTGGGACGGCCTCGAGCCACTGATCGCAATGGCCGGGTCGGATTTCGGCGTAGCGGGCCCCATGTGCAAAAATCCCCAAAAAAATGCTTTTCCTCCAAAAATTGCAAGAGGCAAGGCCTTTTGCTTCTGACAACAACTGCACCCAGCACCGTGCTGGCGTGCAGGCGGGCGGACGTCCAGCGACCGACCCACGGCCTCCAGCCGTGGGCCCCACCTGATGTTTATTTGCAATCTAAACCGTCCATGGGATGGGTCCCATCCTCAGGTGGGCCCCCTCCAAATCTCGGACCAATCCAAAACTCAGGTGGCTCACACCACTTGAATTAGTGGATGTAAAGGTCTACCATTGAAATTTTGTTTGGGGCCCACAGAAGCGTTGGATCAATCTGAAATTTTTGTTTTCCCTCCATCTAGGTCTGAGGGGCATTATGAATGGCTAAGATGACATTTGGGCATCAGGATGGGCCACACCCGTGGATCCCACCATTAATGTATGTGATTTAATAAACCGTCCACAACCGTTATACTCCACCGTCCAGCGGACGGTGGGGCCCCCTTGTGATGTATGTGCCCTATTCGCACTGTCCACTGGACAGTGGGATCCACTATGATGCATGTGATGCATCCTAAACGTCCATCCATTTGAACTGTTTAAGGCCTTTGGGTTAAGCCCATTTGGACTGTAAAAGGGCTATGGGTTAGGCCTATTGATTTATAAAATGCTTATGGGCTAGGCCCATTGGATTCATTTTAGGCCTAGAGCTTAGGCCCATTAGATGTATTGCAAGTCCATGGGACTAGGCCCATTTGATGTACTTCAAGGCCCATGTAATTGGACCCCTTTTTGTTGAAATTTTAAAGCCCATAGGAGTAAGCCCAATTGATATGTTCTAAGGCCATTTGATGTACTCAAGGCCCATGAACGTGAACCCATTTGATTATAAAGAGGGTCCATGGGATTTTGCCCATTGGACTTATTTGAGACCCATGAGTTAGGCCCATTTTATTTGATTAAGGCCTAGGGGTTTAGGCCCATTTGACTCATGATTAGGTCTATGGGTTGAGGCCCACTTGATCTACATGTGGGACCCATTTGGTGTGACCCATGGGTCACATACTAGACTCATGAGACTAAGCTCATTTGATGTAATCCTAGGCCCACGGGTTTGACCCATTGCAATACACATAAGACCCATTGGTGTGACCCATTTATGTGGCCCATCTGATAAATAAAAGGCCCATAAGATATGACCCATTTGATATACATGTAAGGCCTAATGGGAGAAACCTACGGTCCATTGCAATGTGTAATTTCCATACAGATTAACTAGCAATATTTATGACGATCGTGCCTTGGGGGCAATGTTGGTTTGACGTCCACATTGCAAGTGTAATGTTGGTTGGATGTACACATTACGACTCTCTTTAGGGCCCATTACGGGGCCATACTTATCGTGTCTAGGCCGTCCAGGTCCATCTGCATTGTAATATAGTTCATTTTATTATAACATGTTAGTACAGTTCCATGACTCATGATCATACGCATCATATGTATGCTTGACGTGAGAGTTGTCTGATCATAGCATTTGCCTTCGGGTAGGTTGTTTATGGGCTCCCGGTTAGACGGTGTTGCCCTACATGAGCGCATGATATGCGCAGGATTTGATGCATGACTGGATAGTGTGATTCATGCATTCCGCATTTGTGTGACATGGTTATTGTACGCCCTAGCGACATCGGGGCCGTAGCCTCCACAGACAGATCGTGGTTGGCAGGATTGGATACCGAAAATCTTGTTCTACATGGGGTACTATAGATATCCCTGGGTGAAAGTTCCTAAACCCTTATGGTACCAAGAGGTTGCTCCAACGTCTAGACCGAGTGGGTAGATGAGCATTGAGTGCCGATTACTAGACGGTTACGCTCTCCACTATGTCGTGGTCGGTTGGAAGGGGGTGCGGCCTTACCCGCCCTAGAGTAGGGGGCAATACTAGGCTGAGTTTGACCAACTCGAGGAATGGGTCCGCTATCGACGAGTCGCGCCCGATATTTGGCAGACGGATAGTGAGGTCTCTTCCACTTACCTTATTGCGCGCGATGTGGCGGCAATCTGGTTTAGAGTGTACTAGACCCCGGTGATATCCTATATTTGAGCTGTATTGATGTGTGGACATAGATGAGGACTTGTATGCTTGAGTTGCATTGTACATCGCATGGCCTTGGGATGGCCGCTACTTTCATGTCTGGCATTGTATAGCCTTGGTATGGCTCATGATATCATGGTTCCATTTGCATATTCCGCATCTCTCTGACATTGCATGTACATATTACTACCTTGCGCACACACTTTCACCACCCTCTAAGCTTTCTGTAAGCTTATGCACGACCGTTGCGTGCAGGTGACGTTGGATCGCAGCAGAGCTGAGGCAGGAGCACGTTGATGAGCATTTTGGAGTTTTTGTACTTTGCCATTGTATTTCCCTTTATGCTCATTGTACTTGTAAAGTTTTTGATCATAGTGAAAATGTAATGGAGTTCTTGGTTGTTGTTTGTGGGTTATGCCTTTGGTTATGCTTATTACGAATCAAACTGATGTTGAAAATTCTCCTCGTAGCATCCCAGGATCGGAACCTGGCGAATGGGAGCTAGGAGCCGAGAATGGGGTTCTACGGAGGTTGTCGGCGCCGGATTCGGCGATCGGGAATTTTGTGAGCCCGGTTTCCGAGTTTGGGGCGTGACACGTTCACATAGAGAAAATGTCAGTAAATCCAGAGTAGTAAGAAGGTCATGTGTTCTTCATACTTGATTGTGCCTTTATGTTTGCGATATACTTACATGAAGTGCGAATAGGCTTTGCCATCCTTATGGGTGAAATGATTTAGTTCCTTCTGAGTAAAACCTGGGAAGACTGCCTCGCTGAAGGGAAGGAGTTGTGTGAGAGCAGAGATGTCCAAAATCATAGGACTTATAGAACGACATTTGAAGAAGAATGTGTTGGTGGATGGGGTCCAGAATGTTGTTGTTATGGTAAGAAGGGGAGGATCCAATGAATAGTTATACAGTGATAGTTTGATATATTCATAAATGCCTGACCCTATCTAAGAAGTTTCATATTGGGCAACAACATGGTCGAACCAAATTTTTCATCCTGGCAAGGGTTTCGCCCAAGATCATGGGTTCTTTATAGCGTTGGAGGGTTTAGGAGTGATTCAAATTGAATTTATATTGTTTCTCCAAGACAATTCAAGAAGAAATGATCCAATGAGCAAATTTCATCATGCTCGACTACGGGAAAGAAAACTGGCCCCAAGCAGTATTAATCTTTGCTGGGTGATTTGAAAATGATTTCTTTGGAAAACTTCTCGGAAATGTCATCCAAGGCGTTTATTAGATCATCTTATTGAAAAGTTGGGGGAGTAGAAGATGAAGAAGCCACCATTGTTAGAACGAGAATGTTCGCTTAAGCTTTTGAGATGAAAGAACATGGAAGAGAGTGTGGGATGAAGAATGTTTATAAATGGAGATATATATCGGTTGAAAATCTGGCGCATTAATTAGGGCATCATTAATTTCTTGTTTGGTACGATGCTTGTACATGCGTCACCATGGCGATAACTCTTTATTTGAAAAGGGAAATCGAAATCGACACTTGGAATTATCTTAGTTAGAGACAGTGATTGAGTAGTTGCCACATGTCTTATGAAACGACCGCATTTATGAAGAGTTATACGTCACTTTCACCTTTTACCCAAAGCGAAGCGATATGGGGGGCAATGTTCGTCCCTATTTCTGACAATTCATACAAGAACCAATTAAGGAAGGTTGTATGTAACCATCAGGGAGTTACATGGTGTATTTAAAGATCTTTAGAGATATGCGAAGAGAATTTTGCAGCAATATGGCTGGTGTTTATCGTGTAGCATCATGCCATTTATAAGAAAAATGAGTCAAATGAAAGGTGGTCATGCCAAAGCAAATTTAGGATAGATGGCATGATTAGAAACAATGAAAGCAAGTAGTGCTGAAATAGTTATAGCAGTAATCAGAACGTGAGAAGCATCCAGATAATCATTTTAATATTATAAATAGTAAGGGAATATAGTAGAATAAATCGTCTCATACTAACCAAACCAAATCAAACTAAATCTATTTTTCAATTATCCTTTTAATTATCAGTCATTTACATTCCTTAGTGTACTGCGTAGCAGCAATCAAGTAACTGTTAACTTTATATGTAATTCGAGTCTACGTTCATACGTTGTATTAAGTTCGAGTATCAATCAAAGTTTTTCATTTAGAAAGGCATTCTGCAGTTGCTTGCCACGGTTGAAAGTAAAATTTCACTTTTTGTTTTCTCTGTATTGAAGAAAGAAACTCCTTTCGTACGGAAGGTAGAGGTGTAACCCATTTTTAAAGGACAAACACCACCCTCTGAATATCACCTGATAATCTTAAGTAATATTGTTCAACTGGTTGAATACGCAACTGATCTTATTAGATCTCGGTCATATACGGTCAATTTTTGACATATCTATCTTTCTTGACGCCTTGGGTCATAGTTGTTTTGTTTGAATTGAGCCATACATTCAATTCTGGTATGCCCGCACTATTTACGTGCCTAATTTTAAATCGAACCACAATAGGCTAACCTTACACATAAAAGAGTATCATGATTAAAAGTTTAAAGTAATATCTAACACCGAAGAAAGTTTTGGAGTGTTCGCATGTATGTTTGGCACCATGGATTCGAGGGGATTGCAAATCCCTATATGTTTAGCACTATTAAGTAATTGGGGGTTTGAAATCCAGGGGGTTTGAAATCCCCTCGAACAAGGGTTTGTAATCCAAGGTTGAAGCTTGCATTACCTTTTACAATCACCTCAACGGCTGGAAATTCGACCATTGAAAGATTTTCTTTAAAATTATCTATTCGAGGTGCAACCATGCACAACTCCCTTATTTGCCATCTTTGAGGCTCTGCCATCGTTTGAAGGAGACGGTGGAGGTTGTTGTTCAGGTAGCTACCAAAATTTTCGTAAGTATTTTTTGGAAATGAATTGTAAGCTAGCATTTGGGTGTCCCACTATAATAGTTGTATGAAATTTGCTGCAACCATGCGATGACTTGTCAAAATTTATATGTATGGCTAAAATATTATACTGATTTAGGCTTCACATGAGCCACACCAAGTGAAATAATAAATGGAAGGATGAGAACTCTTTATTCATATATATCCCACCGTGAGGGTTATGTGAAATGTAATCCAACCATTATATAGTGCATTAAAATTTAAGTTTTGAGAAAAAAATTTAGGCCTAAATATCATTCAGGTGGGCTGTAAGAATGAAAGTAAATTCGACGATTATAATTGCTTGTACACACTGTTTTCAACCGTGTGATTGACTTGAACTATCAATGGGCTTGAAATTTTGACAATTGGCCTAAAATAGGGTGACTCAAATTGTGATCAAAGTAGATTTCAAACTATCATTGAGGTGGATCACTTCACTGTTTATTTCTTTTTAAAATAAGAATGAAGCAAGTTGGCAATAGTGGCGGTAAAGCCACCACAGGCTAGCACACAGATCGTGTCCTTACTGTCTCGAACTATGAATGGCCAGGAACTTTGAGTGGTCACCATGATGTAGGGTCTTATCTACATTGTTGATCTATTTTTTCCTATCATTATAGGCAACAGTCCCAAAAATGAGGCACATCTAAGGCTTAAGTTGATCACACCACAGGAACCAACTGTGAAAATGATTATCACCATTGAAACTTTTACAACCTTGATTTTTATTTATCATCCAACCCATTCATAAAATTACATGGGGATGGATGAAGAGAAAAAACAAATATAAGCTCCATCCAAATTAAACTTATGTGGCCCTCAAGAAGTTTTCAACAGTGACAGTTTAATATCCGCTTTGTAGTTCAGTTGACCCCATGGTCCGCCTTATTTTTGGGCTTATACCAAAATGATACTAAAAAATGGATGGGCAACGTCGATAAGACCCATACATCATGGTGGCACTCAAAGCTCCTCCTCGCTCCTAGTTGGAGACGGATAGGGGTAGGATGCAATGGCTGGCTAGTGGTTAGTGCTTTGTGGGCCTTGCCATGATGTATGTATTTCATCCTTGTTGTCCATCTATTTTTCTAGATAAATTTATGGTATGAGCTTAAAAAGTGAGGTATATCCCAATCTCAAGTAGACCACATTATAGGAAAAACTGTTGATTGAATGTTGACTATTAAAAACTTTTTACAGGCCATAAAAGTTTTGGATCAAATCATTCATCTAGGTCTATATTACTTAATAAATAGATTGAATATCAAATAAATAGTACAATGGACCTTAGGAGGATTTTACTGGTCGATATCCAATCACTAATATTTTCCTGTGGTGTGGTCCACTTGAGATTTATATCCATCTCAATTTTGGGATCATGCTCTAAAATGGTACATAAAAATGGAAGAGATTTGTATGGCGTGTATTTAGACCACCCCGAATTAAAGTAGATATGTTTATTTTAACACATGACAATGTTAAAATTTAGTGGGCTTACTTTTATGATCCACTTGAAGTTTAAAATTAAATTAAATTTTTTTCAATGTGTATATTTTGATGAACTTGTTATCATAATTATCTATGTTATAATATATATTAATCATTTTAGATATTTTAAATAATTTGCTTGATCTCCTTGGAGATTAATACAAATATACTATAAAATTTAAGGGGATTTTAAATCCACTTCCAAATATAAATTTTACAATGCAGGGTATTCCAAATCCAAGGTGCCAAACAAAGCCGGGGGGCTTCAAATCCAGCAGTTTCAAATCCATACTCCCAAACAGCCCTAGAAGAATCCCACATGTTTTGATGAAAAAACATGGCTTGAATTTAAGTGCTTTTAAGATACACACAAAATAAACGTTGAAGGGAGCTTGGTAAGCATCTTTTATGCCCTATTTTATGCGATGGTGATCCACTTGACTATTCGACCGGTCCATTAATCATTGGTCTGGCTCTGCCCTGCCTGGCTAGAAAACTGGGCCTACGTTTGAAGCCTAAGCCCAGCCTTTGGGTCCGTTTGAGGTCCGAGCAATGTCCCGTAAGGCTGGCCGCCCTTACTCTCCCGCCCCTGCTCTCCCGCTCCATATCATTATCTAGCTATTCCTCTATCAACTTTCCCTCCATTTCCCCCTCTTAACGTTTTCCTCACATGGCGGCAGTCGCATTTTTGCGACTTCCCTTATCTCCATTGCTAGCGAATCCTACCTCCCTCTTCTCCTTCTCAAATCCTAATTCCCTTAGGGTTTTCTGCTGCTGCTGCTCCCCTTCCCCTTCCCTCTCTTCCGACCTTCCCCCATCTTCTGACATCGACACCAACGCCGATAAATGGGAGTCTTTCCGCAAGAAGAAAGTCGTAATGCGAGTAGGTTACGTCGGTTCTGATTACAGAGGTAATGTTTCCCAACTCTCTGAACAATTCCTCTTGGAACATTGTTTTTTTTTTTTTTTTTTTAAATGACGACAGAGTGTCCCTGCCCTTTTAAGGCGTGACTATTCCCTGCGGATGCACGCAATCACCCACCAACCACGTGCATCAGGTAATCCATGGGGAGGGGAATTGAACTCGTGTATGTGGGGAGCAAACCCACGACCGAAGCCGTTCGCCCAAACCTTGACAGGTTCCTCTCCGATGAATTCCTCTCGGAGCATTTGGACAGTTCAATTTACACTGATTGGTAAAATGGATGGTGGAGATCATTTACATAAAAATAGTTCGAATCGAAGTTTTGATGTCTCCATTCTAAAAGATAGCCATCCTTTACATGGCCTCGAGAAGGGGTGGCTATGGGAATGAAAGCCAACTTATGGATGGATTGAATTACCTGATTCATATTGTTATCGCTTGAATCTGGTTTTTCCCCATAACACATATATTATTGAATGGTAACCCATGAAAGGTGAGCTGGTCGTCGTGGAAAGTTGGGAATGCAGATCAATCGACTGGACTATACAAGTGCAGTGCCATAAGAGCACTGGTTCATCTCCATGTGCGCATGCATGTGCAACACTTTCATGGGACATCAGCAACATCATGAAGCTATTAGTTGAGACTTGGGATGACTGATCACTTATCTGGACTGTTCATTCATTCATACTACTAGGGGCAAGCCATGATGAAAAATTTGCACTAATTATATGTTCCTAGCCATCCTATCAATAGTATGAAAAATGGACAGTTCAGATCCACTGAATAAACAATGTAGGTCCACTCATCACATCGAAGGTTGAAAGATCTATCCAACAGGCTCCAATGTGAATTGGTTATGACTCCAAAGAAGCATGCTTGCTTGATGTTGCTAACCAATCGATCTATGGCTTGTAGAAACAGACCTTTGCAATAAAATGGCTCACATTCAAAGGATCAGGATCATCTGATTGACATGATTATTGCACCATGGCTTGTCCCTAGAGTCTTGAATAAACAGCAGTCTTGAGTCAATGATTGGCCGTCCCACATGCCAATGGAAATCTTGGGGATGTTGCTAGGTGAAGTTAGCATCCACCCTTGTGTGCCTCACCAAGATTCAACATAGCCTAAAAATTATTCTGATGGACAATCACAACCATTCGATTGGTCTCTATCACACAAATGAAGGAAAGTTGTCAAGGTGCCCATATCAAAAGGGTTAAATCTAATAGTTGAGATGAGATATCTAGTTACCATGACTTTGTATCCATTGGTGCCCACGATTTTTGGTGCTTGAGATTAGTGTGCATGCATGCAGTGTTTTAGTTGTTAATGAAAAGTCAATATTATCGCAAATAATTTTGGTACCACCACACTAGTGTTTCAAATAGCGCTCGTAGCGTACGCTATGTAGCGTAGCGTGGCCGTAGCGCTACGTAGCGTCCCACATAGCGTAAATCCCCTGTAGCACACGCTACAGGGTTCGTAGCTTACGCTAGTAGCATACGCTATAGCTACGTAGCGCGTAGCGTAAGCTACAATGTATTTTTTTACTATTTTAGTTATTATTATTATTTTTTTCACATTTTTTTTGTTACTAATGTTGAGGAATGTGACATTTGTATTGTACTTGATACTTTTAACCTATGGGATTTTTATTTCTTTTCATAATTGTGACTTGTGGTTTTAATTAGACATTATTAATTAAAGTGGTTTGCTTAGGAAGTTGTTGATGTGATAATTATTTGATTTGGCTTATATATGTGGATTGGCTTTTGATAAATGATAACTAATTACTTTTTTGAACATGCTTATAATTGATAAAATGAATCATCTTTTAGGCATTTTTATATTTTCCCTCCTTTTTTTCACTATTTATTATAGTTGTCCTAGTTTTAAATTAAAAATTAGAAATATCTTGTAGCTTACACTACACGCTACGTATTTACGCTATACGCTATAGAGGGCTAAGCGCTACGCATCACGCTACCGCTATTTAAAACACTACACCACATCGGGGACACCAAAACCCACTAATGTCGTATCTCTTCCAAATGTCGTCGAAAATTTGATGATTTTTTCATTTTCCTCGACAAAATGGGTTTTCGGCGACAAAATCATTGTTCAGTGAATTTCACAATAGCATAAATACGTTAAAAAAAAGGAAAAAAAAACTTTAATTTCAAATTTTCTTTAAGATTTATGACAGAGTGATTTTCAATACCTATACAAGAAGATTGGTTGATTTGAAACAAGATTTGGTGGGCCAATCGTAGATCGATCAACATTAGTGGGTCGGTCTTCCATAGGTTTCGAAAAGCCTTCAATTCTCTATTAAATGATAGATTTCAAAAGCAGTAGGGATTTCGACGAATCTTCTAGGAATTTTGGTGGATTTTTTTTGTGGATTTTGGGAAGGATTTGTGGGTTTCGGAACCCTTTTCCCCAAATACCTACAAAAGCCCATTTTGTTATGGAGAGGATGCTGATAGAGTCACTACTACAAGTCACGCCCAGGGAGTGGTCTGCCTTTGGTGCTCTGTGAGCTCCACCATGATGTAATTTAGGATATCTTAGAGGTGCTAAAACGGGTGAAAATCAACATCCCTCGGTTGGATGCCATAAAACAAATCCTATCATATGCCAAGTTCCTTAAAGACCTTTGTACGGCCAAGAGATGACAAAACATTCAAAAAAAATATTTTTGACAGAAAAAGTGAGTACCATCCTCAAACAAGATGTGCCCCAAAAATACAAAGATCCCGGTAGCCCAACCGTCTCTTGTGTGATTAGGGATCACCGGATCAAACGTGCACTACTTGATTTGGGGGTTAGTGTGAATCTGATCCCATACTCGGTCTACGAATAGCTTGGCCTAGGTGAATTAAAACCCACCAGGACTACACTTTAACTTGCTGATCGTTTGATTTGTATACCGAGAGGGACGATAAGGGACATGCTAGTCCAACTTGGTAAATTTTACTACCCAATAGATTATTATTTTGGATACTTAGCCCATCATTGATGCAAGCACTTAAATTCCTGTCATCCTTGGCTGACCATTCCTAGCCACATTAAATGCCATAATCAATTGTAGGAATGAGATTATGAAACTCCTAATCTAATAAAACAAGGGAAAACTACTCATTCTTGATAGATAAGTTACTTCTCTGGCCAGTATCTTGATAAATTTCTCAATAGATGTCTAAACGAAATAATCTAAAAGCCCATTTTTCAAAAGGTTTGGATGTCCTGGAGCATGAATATCCAGAGAAATTTATGAACCTCAACAGCATATCTTTGATCAAAATTTTGAGGTTTCCAAAGTGTATAGTATTCACTTGTGGCAAAATTTTTTTCAATGTTAGTACACCACGACGAATCAGAGACTACACTTAGGTGAAATTCAGAAAAATTCTCTTTTATGTTTTATCTACTCTGTCCATCTGTTTTGCGAGATCATTTTAAGGCATGAGCCCAAAAATGAGTCAAATCCACATTTTAGGTGTTCCACACCAAAGGAAACAGTGTGAATGAATGCTTACCATTAAAAACTTCTTATGACCCACTATAATGTTTACTTGCCATCCAACCTCTTGATTAGGTCAACTAGACTTGGATAAAGGGAAAACACAAATTTCAGCTTGATTGAAAACTTTTGCTGCCCCAAGAAGTTTATAATGGTGGCAATTCAATAACCACTATTTCCTGTGGTGTGGTCCACTTGAGATTTGGATCTGCCTCATTTCTTGGCTCATGTCCTAAATTGATTTGCCAAAATGGATGGACGGAGTAGATATACAATGCATGCATTGAGGTAGGCCCCACGGTCAAGGTCCCCACCCACATTGTTGGATTCGGGTGCGACAACAAGTCATGTCTTATTTTTAGGAGTGCCACTTCTTTGCTACCTGGAACAATCTATGTGGGTGGGACCCTAACTATAGGGCCCACCTCGATGTATGCATTTTATATCCATGCCATCCATATGCTTTCCCAATTTATTCTAGGGTACGATATGGTCCCAAAAGTGAAGCAAATATAAATTTAAGATGGACCGCACCAAAAAAAAACAATGGTCATTGAATGCCCACCATTAAAAACTTCCTAGGGTCCACTGTAATGTTTACTAACCATCCAACCTGTTGATAAGGTCAAACAGACTTGGGTGATAGGAAAAAAAAACAAATATCAGCTTGATTGAAAACTTTTGTGGCCCAGTTGAAATAACAACTATTTCCTATCATGGGGTCCAATTGAAATTTGTATCTACTTCATTTTTCGGATCATGCCTTAAAATAAGTCGGCAAATTGATGGACGACATGGATATACAATGCATAAATCGAGGTAGGGTCCACCAGATTCCTAAATTTGGTTAGTGGAGTGTTTATTATTGATCTCTAATTTTATCATGTACACTTACTTTTTAGCACTGGCCCTTTACACGTGTGAGATCCAAGCCACTCACCAGATTGGACCCACTACCTTATGTCAAGTGATGCACCATTCTCATCACGTAGGACAATTATATGAATGCCACAAACTTGATGTCTCAAGTGGACCACACCACAAGAAACAATGGTCATTGAATGCCCACCATTAGAAACTTCTTTGAGGCCACAAAAGTTTTTGATGGATGGATACGTGGGATGCAAGGGATGGTTAGATGGTTGGATGGATGAATGGGATGGTTGGATGGATGGGTGGAATGGGATGGTTGGATCTTGGATGGATGGATGATACATGGGATGGATGGATGGATAATTGGATGGAAAGTTGGATGGTTAAATGGATGGATGGATAAAACTTATTCTGCATGCATTCTTTATATATATATATATATATATTTCTAAATATGCAAATATGTGTATTTAGGCATCTTCTAAAGTTTCACTGAAAAATTCCACCGTCTTCCCCATATTTTCCCTTATTTTACCCGCATTTCCGGTTATCGGGGATATTATCGGCGATAATGATATTGTATCTTTATCTCCGGCTGGCGATACCGATAACTCGAACACTGCATGCATGCTATGTGTGCTGTGGATGATTGCCACAGAGTAATATTTCATGGCGATGTGCAAAGGCATTACTTAACTATGGCAACTCATCTACTGCTCATGTGGCATACATCTCAGTTAGTCTAGAATGTCCCAAGGTCGCACAGTTTAGATGATCTTAACCATCTGATTTCTGTTACATTCGGACTACTTTCCAATTTCCTTTTATGTTGTCCATTTGATGGTTGACAATTGGACCATTAATATTTTTTTGATAGGCGTTAGTTCTGTCTTTGCTTCACCTACAATGGGGACTTTCATTTGGATAGTCTGAATTAACTTTCTGTACTCTGTTGTTAGGTTACATATCATTTTTGGGCTGTTAACAGCTGTTATATTGATCTTCTAGTGCTCTTCAAATCATAACACAATAGATGCACTTACGCTGTGTTTCTCCTCTACTTGAATGCGGTTTTTAATGAAAAGTCCCATTCAACAGGTCTGCAAATGCAGCGAGATGTGAGCACTTTATCGAGTAAGACTGGATATCTCTTATCTTTTAACTTATGATTAAATTATGCTATGTTCAATGTTTATTTTTTGCAAATTTGATTTTCTTTCTGTAAGTTCTGATTTTGTATGAAGTTAAACTTTTTCTTTTTCTTTTATTTGCATTAAAAAACTGGATGCCAAAAGATTGATCTTTTACTTGTGAATATTATACTGCTACTACTGCTACTGCTACTACTGCTACTGCTACTGCTACTACTAATACTAATACTAATAATAATAATAATAAGAATAACAACAACAACGACAACAACAACAAAAAATTGGGAATGGCTGCATGAATTGTTTTTTCCTTTCCACTCTATCAAATGCCATAACTTTAGTTAGACCATAGATCATCAAGACTTTTCTTACTACCTACACGGCTACGCCCACATCCTTTTGGGCCTTCCCTTTGCCCTTCTAGAGCTTTCAATGTGTACCAACTCAGTCCTTTATCTCCATTGCACATGACCAAACCATTTACATCTACTTCCCTCATCTTGCTACCTATTGGTGCTACTCCTGAATTCCCTTGAATGCATTCATTTCTAATTCTATCCTTCCTTGCCTTGCTACTTATCCATCTTAGCATCCTCATTTTAGCTACACATCCTTTGGACATGTTGTTCCTTAACTGCCCAACATTCTGTTCCATAAAGCATGCCTGATCTTATAGCCATCGCATAAAATTTCCCTTTCAGTTTGACTGGTACATGACTGTCACATAAAACTCCAAAGGCACATCTCCATTTCTTCCACCCCTCTTGAATTTTATGGGCAAACATCCTTCTCAATCTCTCCACTCTTGTGAATTATTGACCTAAGATATCAAAACTGGTTGTTTTGGGAAACTTCTTGGTCATCAATCTTTACTAATTCATCATTCCCACTCTCATTATTACCAAAATTGCACTCTGTATACTCTATTTAAGTCTAACTAATTATAAATCCTTTAGATTTTAAAGCACCTCTCCATAAATCTAGCCTTGTGTTTTTGCCCATTTTGCCCACCCTCGTTCTGCAAATCAAAACTATGTCATCTGCTAACAATTTACACAATGGGATCTCTTTCTTCGAATGCCTCATTAACTCATCCATAACCAATGCAAAAAGGTACGAGCTCAATGCCAGCCCCTGGCACAAGCCTACAATAATTGGGAACTCACTTGATTGTCCACTAGAGGTTCTTACGTTTGTTACTGCCGCCTCATACATATCCTTGATCATGTCAATATATCCTTTTGAAACTCCTCTCTCCCAACACCCACTAGATTAAATCTCTAGGGAACCTAGAATAAGCTTTCTCTAAGTCAATAAAGACCACGTGGGGATTCTTTCTCGTCCCTATATTTCTCCATCAATTGTCTAAGTAGGAAAATAACTTCAGTGGTAGACCTCCATATTATGAAACCAAACTAATTTTCTGATACATTTGTCTTATGGCTTACTCTTTGCTCAATCTCTCTTTCCCAAAGTATCATAATATGGCTCATAAGTTTAATCCCATGATAGCTAGTGCAATTTTGTATGTCTCCTTTATTCTTATAAATAGGTACCACAGTACTTTTCCTCCATTTGTCTAGCATTTTGATATCGGGGAAAATGATTCTTTGTGTTTCAACTTTGAAGGACATCAGGGAAAATGATTGTGTTTCAACTTTCAAGGACATCCTGGAAAGATTCTGTTCCCAACATTTTATTGAAAGGAAAATGAATAGTTTCTGTGAATCGACTATATGTTTCAACTTTTGAGGACATCTGGGAAAGATTCTCTTCCCAACATTTTAACCACTTTATTCAACTTCCACTAAGACATATGGTTAAGGGAAATGGTTAGTTTGGTCGTTTTAATTGCAGACATCGTTTTGAATTAACATGTCCTTTTTTTTACTTGATATTTGTAGTATACTCTTTTTTATCCTGAAATTGGTTGAGTAAGAAGGGTATTTCAGTCTTCTTTTCTCAAGAAACCTTGAAAAATTTGATAAAATACTTGAAAATATTTGATTGCTGACTTAGAACTTGATACTGAACAACTCAAAACACTAATATATAATCTGAATGGTTAGCTATTTAAGTTCAGAATCTTTTTTCTAATGCTCAAAGCAATTTCACATTTACTCGGACTTGAGAGGAGTGTCAGTCAATTTTCATATTTGCACATTTTGGTTTTAAAGGATCAAATCTTGATGTCACGGTTATTGGGACTGATTATTTGCTATAGTTTGTTTGAGGTCAATAATGCAACTCTCATTTCAGTCCCTAGTCAAGTCCTGATAATTTATAATGAACTAACTTTACAGGGATTTCTTTTTTCTTTGCCAAAAAAATAAAAAAGAAAGAAAAAAGAATTGTAGATATTTACCAACCCTTCACTTTATTTTAGTGGTTGCTTCTTGCTTGACATCCACATAGGTCAAAGGGTCAAGGATTGGTATCTTTCTCTTCAGAAAATTGTATATTTTTGGGCCTGTCCATAACAGAACTTTGTGGAAACCTGTCAGGTTCTCCTAAAATGTTTTGGGACTCAGGAAGTAGGGATTTAAGATTAGTGTCATATAACCTATATCAAGATGCTTTTCAATAGAACAATAAGAATGGTTTTGATGAAAACACCATGGAGATGTAGCTAAGGGTTCATTTGGCAGCATGGATTTGGATTCTTCTTCTTCTTCTTCTTCTTTTTTTTTTGGGGGGGGGGGTTAGCTTGTTAGTACACACCCATGTCATGTCAGTACACACACTCCATGTTAGCCACCCCCGCTAGGGATCAATACCAAGACCTCAAGTGTTGAAATGAGGTATCTAGGATTTTCAGTTAAAACGAGGTATCGATACCAAGACCTCAAGCATGGATTTGGAATCTAGGATTTTCAGTCCAAATCATGTTTGGCACCCCCCCCCCCCCCCCCCCAAGCGAAAAAAATAAATAAAAATCCAACCTGGATTCAAAATCCCCGAAAGGGCTGCTTTAAAAATAGAAGAGAAATGGTGCGGGTGCAGAAGTCTCAGATTTCAATCCTCTCTTAAAAAGCCCCCTTCAGTCAAAATCCAGGTTGCCAAATATAATTTATGGATACCACAGGATTGAAAATGCAGGCTGCCAAGCGCAATTGAAAGAATTAAAAATCCATGATTTGGATTATTAAATTAGAAACCTAATCGATGCTGCGAAATGACCCCTAATAGGACTTACATGAAGATGCCGTGGGGAAGTTTTATTTTTTTCTTTTTGTTTTTGAAGGAACTAAGCTAACTACATAAGGTTATCAATACAGTACAGAAGTTAATTCTGGAGATTAATTATTGGAGTAATTTTTGTGTTGAGACTCTTTTATCAGTAGTATGACTTTTATAAAGGAATGGGAATTTGATATTTGAAGAAAACTAGCTGTAATATTAGGAACTTGCAAGAAAATTTCATTGTTAAGGCTCTGAAAATGCTTTCAAATGTTTTCTGAAGGACCTCAGCTTCATAAAAATAGATGTGCTTCCCTGTCCATACAGTTTTTAAGGTCTTAAAAGAATGTTTGATCATTCACAACATATGATTACAAGCATTGTTTTCATTTGTTTGCTTATTGCTTATTCCTTATTTAAGTAACAAAAATAATGATGAAATTATGCACTTAACCAGCTTAGCATGGAATTTATTTATTTATTTTTCTTGCTAAGGCATTAAAGCATTACAATCTTGCTTGTAGCCATTGAAGCAGAATTGGAAACTGCTATCTTTAAGGCAGGTGGAATCCGTGATAGTAATTATGGCAATCTGCACAAAGTTGGTTGGGCCAGAAGTAGCCGAACTGATAAAGGAGTAAGTATCACTCGCAAAGCAGCTTTCTTAGTTTAATTAGTATGCTAGATATCTGCCTTTTCATCTTCCTTGATTCTGACAGCCATAGGTGCAGCCAAGGTGGCTGTATTGTCACAGTAGTTGCTTAGGGTCTTTGCCATTTGAAATAGATAGATGATTAACATTTTAGTGAATAGTAAGTGATGCAATCAGGCTCCAGTCTCATATGCATGCCAAAGAAGATACAAAATGGGGCCCACATAACCTCACATGCAAGGGAAATTGTAGGGAAGTGAAACACTCGCCGAATAAGGCACACAAATGCCCAGATTAAATAATGAAAATGACTTACTTGTCCCTACAGATGGGTGTATGTAAAACAACCCATACATGGTTATTTCAGGAGTTTCCTCTTTGTTTAGATTCAATTATTATTTGTTTATTTCCATTTTTTGTATTTGGAGTCTAGGTGTCAATCTTTTACTGATTTAGGATGCGTTTTAGGCAAACCCAGATCTTTCACAGCTCTTTATGTAGAAGGGTCTATAAAAGACCAAAAACCATGTGTGTACCTCTTCTTATGCTTTGTTTGAAAGATGTAGAATGTTCCCAACGTGGGATGATTTACAAGGGCTGTTGTTGTGTCTCAATCACAAAAGGCAATAAGGAGGAGAGAGAGAGAGAGAGAGAGAGAGAGAGAGAGAGAGAGAGAGAGAGAGAGAAAAGGGGGGGGGGGGGTTGTATGGAAGAAGATTTTGTTCAGCATGTTCTATTCGATACTGGAAGGAGAAGAATCCGACTCGGTATTTTCAACTTTGCACCTCCCAAGGGATGAATAATGAAGTTGCAGAGGAAATTCGTAAATGCATTGACCCTAACCAGCTCAACTTACTAGATAGGGCGGCGATAGGATCTCCTGTGAGGTACTCTCTCTCTAGATGGACTTCACAATGCTGTGAAAGAGATGATGGCTCTTCGCAAAGTCCCTGGATGCTTCCCATTTTTAGAAAAACCTGGCGGTGTCACTATATAGGTGCTTTTCAAAGTTTATAACCTGGTGGAATCTCTGGGGACTTTTATCAACAAAGGCATTGCTCAATTTATCCAGAAAGAAAGGTGATGATAAAAAACCAATTACATGCTTTTCAAAGCCCAAATTGTGGGTTTGGCCCAAAAACCCAATTACATGCTTTTCAACACAATAAGACACAAGCTTAAAGATAAGAAAGACTCATAGGCCTAAATATAATTTTCAACACTCCACCTCATGTTGGTACGCAGATTTCTATTATGCCTCGCTTGCCAATAAGAAATGAAAATTATGTGGTAATGATTTGGTGAATATATTAGCACGTTGAGCAATGTTGTCAAATCGCATATGCGATCATGTGAGATCACATATGCATATGTGCATAGGCTTTAGGCATCTTTACTGCATGTTCAACTTAAAAAATTCCTTAAGTCCTATGACATTCTCACAGAAACAAAAGTCCCACCATCCATATTCTAATGAATAACCCTTTCTTTGAGCTTTATCCCCTCGGGAATGAGATTCGAGGAAACAATCGCATATGTGACTGCATATATATATTTTTTTGAAAAAAAAATGAAAAATAAGGGAAAAAATTTTAAAAAATGTAAAAAAATATAAGAAATTTGGGGAAACTTCCCTAAGTGATTAGATAACTAATTTTACATATTTAAATTTTATTTGAGAGCAATAAAATCAACTAAACAATGAATGAAGTACGTTAACATTCAACAATATAGTTGCAAAACAATCAACAAGCTATTTATTGTACAAATGCAATTTATAAGTTATAACTTAATGTTTATATACTACTTACAAAATAATAGTAATATTCTAAATGTCTAAAACTATATACATTGATTCAGTTGCCATTATGGTATTTGATCACCACCATCGTCATCATCATCATCTCCTTCTTCGACATATACTTTATCTTCTTCTGTTTCTTTATCATCTGTACGCACTGGTACTTCATCAACATCCAGTGGTTGATCTTCAACTTGATCATTTCCTTTTATCTCCTCAATCTCTTTCATCGGCTGATTGCTACTGATCACCCCCCTCCGCCTTCGAGTGGAAGTACCTTCTTCAGGTGCTGATCCAAATGTAACATCTTCAACTTGGGCCCATGTCAACTCCTCGCTAGTAAAGATTAGGTCCTCCGTTTGTACAAGCCACTCATTATCTGCATCCAGATCATCTAAACAGATGTGATCATAAAAACTAGGCTTTTCTTGCCTAGCTTGGAATTGTTCTCACAGCTTTTGGTTGTATTGGACGAAGACTAAGTCGTCGAGCTTCTTATATTCAAGGCGATTTTATTTTATTTTTATTTATTTATTAATTTTTAGTTTGTATTTTTATAGTTTGAATTTGCATGAAAGAAAGTGCATTAGCTTACTTAGACTTGGACTTAGTTATAATTTTTAACTCCCTAACTATTACATTTTTCAAACTTACTGCTCCGAGCGTGCTCTAGTTACGCTTGCAACCACTAGTAGATCACATGATTCCAAGAACCCTCATGGCCATCTTCTTTAGAACTGGATCCTTCCTATTTGGGTCCGCTCCATAGGCAACCCAATAGTTCGTTGACAAAAATAGTTTAAGTAGGTTAGACTTTGGAGATTGGATTGTAAAAACTATTTGTAAGAGTTTAAGACATTCATCCTTGGCAATTTTATTGTCTTATGCTTGATGACTACATCTCTTGAGAATATACCCCCATTCTTCGTATAAAGGTCTAATAGAGCTGAAATCCTGTCTTGTTCTTCTTTATCTGGAACCATTATTTCTAACATGTCAAGAAATTCAATCATATGCATCGTTCTTTCTTCTATCGGATTGGGGAAAGCAAATAATACAGATGAATTAAGGATGTATGCAGCCAAATACAATGGAGATGACATTTGGCTTCCCCATCTTCTATCTTTAATATCTAAAATAAGCCTGTAATCACACTCTTTATAGTTAAGTGGTCTATGATTTTATTTCTCACCCTCTCCATCACATCATATATGTAACTCATTGGTACCTTCTCATCTCCGCCCACCAATCGCAACACAGCAATTAAGGGTTCAAACGTTTTTAGTGTCTTTATCGTTTGTGTCTAAAATTTTTGCGAAAGGATGGTGTATTGGACTAGCTTTCCTTTTGTCTTCTTTGACTAAGGCCTATTAGTCCAATTGGCCGACATCATCCAAGAGGGCTAAGGTCTTTTGTTTGGAACTGCTTTTGGATACGAGTCTTGGCTTTTGATATGCTAATAGGATCACTCCCTATGACGATGACGTAGATCACAATTGTGACCATCTCTTTGTGACCATTCTTCACAAATACTAAGTGATCGATTCAACATATATAAAAGCCAAAATTGATTAGCACCTTCCTAAAATTTTCAAACCAAGCCCTGGGTGATTGTTTTAGACTATAGATGGAGTTTCCATATCATTCTATTCTCCCCCCGAGCAACAAATCTAAGAGGTTGCTCCATGTAAACTTCTTCAAATAGCTCATTATTCAAAAAAGCACTTGTGAATTCAAGCTGGTATAACAACTAAGACCTGTTTACGACCATAGAAATCAACACATGGATCGAGTTTAGCTTAGCAACGGGAGAAAATGTTTCTTCATAGTCCAAGCCTAGTATTTGAGTATACCCTTTTGCCACTAATCTTCAGATAATTTTATGGAGAAACTCACCGACAGTTGACTGGGCATTTGCCATGAGGTAGAACTACTAGTTTTCAAGTGCCAGTCTGGTGCATAGCAGCAATTTCCTCTACCATAGCTCTTTGCCACCTAGGGTGAACTAATGCCTCATGATGGGATGGGGAAATGACCACCTTAGTCTAGGATTGTAAAGGTATGGACAGATGGAAGCAGGCGAAGGTATGAAACAAAATAAAAAATTGGACGAAGGGTGTAAGAGTGAATAACTTTATGAAGAGTAATTAGAATACCGAGTTTTGAAGGTGGCGGTAGATGTTCGGGGGGAGATGGTGGCGGATGTGAACTGGAGACCATTGGAATGACGTATCTTCAAAGAAGGTCACATTTGCACTAATAATAATTTGATTTTTTGACGGATCGAAGCACTTGTATCCTTTTTGAGCGTGAGAGTATCCTAAGAAAGCACATTTGGTAGCACGGTATCAAGTTTATCAAGACCAGGATTTAGAGCATGAATAAATGTGGTGCAACCAAATGCTCATGTGGGTAGAGGAATGATGAAGCTTCTAGAAATAACATAGGAAAGGGAGTTTTTCCATGAAGAATGGAGGGCATCAGGTTAATGAGGCAACATGTTGTAAGCATGACAAAACTCCAAAAGCATTTGGGATCGTGCATATGGGTAAGAAGAGATCTTCTAACTTCCAACAAGAGTATTTTTTTCTTTCGACAACTCTATTTTGTTGTGGAGTATAGGCACAAGATGTCCGATTGGCAATATCGATCGAAGTTAAGAAATCTTATTAGGAGGAGATATAGAGATACTCAAGTGCATTATCAGACTTGAGGCATTTGATTTTTGTGTTAAACTATGTACGAACCTCAAAATGAAAGACTTCAAACATTTTAAGTACTTTAGAGCAATCTTTTATCATAGACACCCACGTCATTCTTGAGTAATCATCAATAGATGTAACAAAATACTTGAAATTATAAAGATTTAAGTATTCGAATCGGACCTCAAACATCAGTATGAATCAAATCAAATGGAGATAAACTTCGATTATCAAGACATGGCAAAAAGGTAATTTTAGTGTGTTTAGCCAATTGACATGGTTCACATTCGATAGAAGAAATAGATGATAAAGAAGGAACAAGGGTGTTTCGATCAGAAACATGTGTTGGAGATTGGAATATCCACATTCAATGTTAACAAAAGAAAGATCAAAAGAATAGTCATTATCATTTTATTTCATTAATTTGAATTCTTATTACATCTCTTATATTGCCCTTGATTCTAACACAAAGTACACTTAGTGTAATCGAAGACAATTCAATAATAATTTTGGTAGCATCTCGGCTTGTTTAGCATTTGTCGTAATGACAGAAGAGTTGTGTGGGTTTGAAACCCTAGCTTCGCGTCAATATGCATAAGAGACGCGTACGAGAGAATGAACCCTTGATGAATATGCAAAATTGCATAACATATAAGCCATTGATGACCCCTGTTGCGCGATCGCGCAACAGGCCAGCTTTCTGCATGCTTGAATCTCCTTATTTCCTCTCTCTCGTACTACATCCCGCAGGATAACCTGTATACTGCAACTCCTGACTCTGAAAGTTCTTGAATATCTCTATGATCTCTTTAATATTCCTCTCTCTGGTATCTCAAATGAGAGGGAGAAGGGGTATTTATAGGCCTCCAAACGTGCAAACTATCTAGTCCACGCAATTGAGTGCTGTTGCGTGGTTGCATAACATACCCCTGTTGCGCGGTCGTGCAACAGGTTTTTGTAATTTAGACAATTTTACTCTTCACCAAGTATCCCGGCAATTCATCTTCCATTGTGCGTTGCACGACCGCGCAACGGAGCAATCTTGTGTAAATATGTATATTTTGTAGTCTAATAGATACCCCCTCGATCCTTTGATTTTGTTTCGAAATCAGATGGGGGATCGAACCTTTGTTTGCGTAAAAGTCCTTTCTTTACCCTGTTGTACGACTGCACAGCTGTGTTGCGTGATCGGGTCTGCGCAATAGCCCATCAGGGTCCTGCTGTCTATATAAGCCTGGCCCCCTTCATTCAATCCACTTTGCCTTTCGATTTCTTTCCTGAACTTTGCCCGACTTTTGTGCGACCTCGCAATAGAGCTCCTTTGCATGACTGCGCTATTGATCTGCATTGCGCGATCGTGCAACAAACTTTTGCTTTGGAAGAAACTTGCCCAAGTATCCAGACTCTGCTGAAATTCCATCCTGCTTTTGCCTTTTTACTCTGATCTCATGGTAAAGAGCAAGAGAACTTTCGACGCTTCCTAAGAACCTTCTACTCTTACTCACCAATCCCATAGGAGCCAGAGGTCGGAATCCCAAAATTTTCAATCCCCCCAAATCGACGATCGCCCTAGAAAAAGGGTCAAAACTACGGTCAAGCATCCTTCTTTGTTCAAAGAGCCGAGTCTGCTAACAATAAATTTTTCAGAAGAATATCATGTTTGGCCAGCCCCATCCTCTAGGCTATAATAATGGGGGATATAGAAGGGCCTCCACAAGAGGGTCGAGAGATAGACTGAGAGAACTGGTTGAAGGCTACCCCAAATCTGCGAACGGATAGTTCCAGACTGTTTGACAGAGAATCCACTCTGCCTCCCTCTTTCACAAAGAAGAAGCACTTGAAGAGCAAATGACAACAACTCCAGGAAAAGATCAAGGAGTTTACCAAAAAAGGTCTTCAGAATACCTGGGACAACGTGAAGGTCCACTAGGAGATGATTAAATTCAATAGTCCTTTTAAGGATGAGATGGTCATCATTCCAATGAATTTGCGCCGCCATCTCTCAATCTTGTACAGCGAGCCTACGGACCAGATGACACAATGTGATTCTTTATCTGACCCATTGGGCCATGAGAGAATCCCAAATCTTGGAGGGTCATCTGATAAAGAAGGGTTCATGTTAAACGACTGGCAAAATCTCTCCGATGCAGTTCTTGATATGATGCTATAACCCTCATCATCTCTTCCCCATCCACTATTTGGAGACCATGCAACAACGCTTCCGCACCAGAGATTTTTTTGGGTGGGTGAATCTGATCAATGAGTCGATCGCCCATCCTCAAAACGGCAGTGGCTTTGTTATGGAATGTATTTCGGTTGCAGGCACATGTTGGACTGGTCCATTCCTTTGGCATGCCTCACAGCCCTTTGCGTACTGGATGCAATCGGTCATCATTTTCGACCAAAAATAGCCGTAACATCTGAGCATGAGTTTCATTTTTCTCTCAGCCTGGTGGACTCCGCATATACTTTCGTGGACCTCTTCCATGGCCAGCTTGGCTTCTTTCTTTAATAAGCACGGAAGTAAAACCCCATCAGCCCCTTTTCTATACAATCGTTGTCGACCATCACGTAATTTGCGGCTAACTTTCGTACACTTCTACCAGTTCTGGTACGTGGACTTTGCAAATAGCCCATGGGAGGAGCCCTCCAATCATCTTCCTCTGCCACTACTTTGTATATTTCCATTGCAATCAACACAAAGGGTAAGGATCTTCTTTGGATGGTAATCAACTGCTTGGCCTAACCTCTCAGGGCATCAAGCCCTACAGCTAACTGTGCCATTTCATTGACATCCACATATTCCCTGGTGACATACATCAACCCAACCTCTTCGAATTGGTCGAGTAACTTGACCACGCATAATATGGCAATAAAGATGGGCTGGTGCATTTAAACGATCCTGCTGTTTGATTGATCACCAACTGTGAGTCTCCTATAACTGTCACGTTTCTTGCGCACAATTTCAACAACAGCTCTTGGCTGATTATCATAGCTTCATACTCGGACTGATTATTAGTACAATCGTACTTTAATTGGAACGTGAATTCTTGCCGATTCCCATTAGGAGCAATGAGGATCACCCCGGCCTCGGACATGTCGTACGTCTTCGACCCATCGAAGATCAACTACCATGGTGTGAGCTGCACACAATATAGGTCAAGTACGCTCAGGGGAATTTGTTCCTCTAGGTTCGAAGGGTGGTCGGCCAAAAAGTCAACTATGGCACGACCCTCTGTTGTTTTCTGTGGGATGTAATGTAGGTCGAATCTAGATAAAGCCAACACCCATTTACCAATTTGGCCATTCAAAATCAGCCAATTCAACATATATTTTATCAAGTTAGTAACTGCTATTACATTTACTCTCTCGACCAATAAGTAATGCCTTAACTTAGTGGCCACAAAAAAACAATGACAGAAACAATTTTTCCATGACTAAATACCATCTTTCGGCGTCGAGCTGCATCCTAATTGGATAGTAGATCGTCCACTCCTTTCGCATGTTGTCATTTTGTGCTAAAAGGGCTCCGACATATTCTGCTGAAGCTGCGATATATAGTTTAAGTGGTCGATCTTTGATCGGGGGCATCAACACGAGCGGCTTAATTAGATATTCTTTAATCTTGTCGAAAGCCAGCTGGTGTTCCGGTTCCAAGATAAATTCGGACCCCTGCTTCAATTTTATCAACGGAGAAAAAATCTTAGTCTGCCTGCACAATTAGAAATAAATCTTCGCAAGAAATTAATGTGACCCAAGAATCTTTGTAGCTCAAGCCTTGTTTCTCGGCGGCCGAGCATTAATCACGGCCTAAGCCTTGTTTTTATCAACTTTGATCCTTTGGTGTATGAGGAATCCTAAGAAGTTATCGGCTGAGACCCTAAAAGCACATTTAAGGGGGTTTTAACTTTAATTTATGGAGCCTCATTCGCTCTAAGGACTTGTGCAAATGGATTAGATGCCTAGTTACATTGGTTGATTTGGCTGCTACATCTTCCACATAGACTTCCATGAAGTGGCCAATCGTATCATGGAAGATTGCATTCATCGCCCTTTGGTATGTGGCCCCTACATTCTTTAGTCCGAAGGGCATCGCTGCCTAGTAATAAGTTCCTAACAGCCCCGGACACCTGAATGTTGTTTTCGACACGTCGTCTAACGTGATGTAAATCTAATTATATCCAGAATACCCGTCCATAAATGATACTATCCCATGTCCAACAGCCCGATCGATAAGCTGATTGGCCACCGGCATGGGATATTCATCTTTAGGAGTGGTTAGGTTTAAATTCCTAAAGTCAATGCACACCCTCAACTTACCATTCTTTTTCATCACAGGGACCACGTTTGACATCCATTCCGCATATTTATTTGGTCGGATGAAACCGGTTTTCAGGAGTCGCTCGATTTCCTCTTTAATTTTGAGAATAACTTCGGCCGTCATTTGCTTAGGTGGTTGTTTGTACGGTCGATACCCTTCTTTCGTGGGTAATCCATGCTCAACCAGGGATATTGATCAGGCCTTGGCATTTCATGGTAATCCCACACAAAACAGTTGATGAACTCTGAGAGTAGCTTTAGTAACTCCTTATCAGGAGGTTGCAACAAGTTGCTTATGAACATTGGTTTTGAATCCTGTTCTGTACCTAAATTGATCTCGACTAGCGGATCCTGGACTTGCTGTCGAGAATCTTCCTTTTCTCCTGACGCTTCTTTGAATTCAATACCGTCTTTGTCGGCTGATTCTTCCAACTCGACCAGATTCACAAAACAACCATCATTTGCTTCCTCTAGGCTCTCTTCGAGCCTTTTTATTCTGGCCGTGAAGTCAGCCCAGTTTGTTTCGTTCTTTGTCATCCCAATCATGGGATCTCTTCAATGGTGCAATAGGAGAACGACTGATGTAGAACAATGTCCTTTGGAATAGCCTGCACAATGCTATCTGGGTTCTTTCTTACTGTGATCCTAGTAGGTCGGCTGAACTTATTTCTCCCAATGAATCTGATAGGCCCTACCTTTTCATCGTAATAATAAGCTTCATTGGCATTCGACGTGGCCAAGAAAGGTTTGTTATCGGCCAGGACTAGCTTGACCTAGTTTTGGTTCCAAAAAATCACAAACTGGTGAAAAGAGGATGGGATGCATGCAAAAGAATGGAGCCAATCTCTCCCTAATAGTGCGTTATAGCTTGACTAAGTATCGACGACAAAAAATGATGCTAAGACTATTTTTGTGCCCATGGTCAAATCGACTGACAAGACACCGTGTGTGTTCCTGACATGGCTGATAAAATTGCTAACGGTTACTTTTGATGGGATCAGATCGGCCGTGGTTTTTCCTAGCTTGGCCATCATTCTTCGTGGTAATAAATTCACTGTGGCCCCATTATCAACTAGAAATCTAGTAATAGGGTATCTGTTGAAATGAGCTGATATATACAGTGGTTTAAGGTGCCGTGTCATGTTGTGGGTGGGCTTATCGATGATTACCCTTTCAGATACATCCCCGGCCTCAACGGAACCGTGTCGACGTGTGGTGTTTTGTTGACTTTGGATTCATTTTCCTTACTCTCTTCGAACAGGAAAGAAGCATGTTGTATAATCACCGGAGGAGCGTATTCTTCTACATCACCAGCCATTTTGTTTGGTTGAGTGGGCCTCGCCTGAAAGCTGGATGATAGTGTGAAGACCATACTACAATGGAACGTCACTGGCGACAGTGAACCAAACACAATTTCACCACTTGAACCATGCCCCCCAAGTGTTTCGGATTCCATCTTCTCGACTAGATTAGGGTATTCATCAGCCGCAAGTTTGGTTGACAGATCAACAGGCGAGGAGATTTCCAGTGTGTCGGCGGTCGATGAAAGTTTTGGCCAGCCATTCCTCTGTTGGAAAGCAGTCTTCGTTAAGGTAATCTGACAAATTATCGTAGCTATCTTTTTCTTTAAGGTCCTCTGACCGATCCGTGTCGTCAAGGGCATCTAGACCTTCCTGTACTATAGTTGGTAGCACTGCTTCGACTGTATTCACTGCCAACTGCTCATCAAGAATGAGCACCTTCTAAAAAAGGTGGGGTATTTTAGCTTGTGGTTGAGGAAGTGTCCTTTCCCCTTCCATTTTCCTTCTTGCGGTAGCCTGCTGTCTTTGCCATTGACGCTTCTGGGTCCTTGTCAAAGCTTTTAGTACCACTGGAAATTTTGGATGAGTGACTCGTTTCCATACCCCCTCTTGTGTAGTAGGAGGCTTGACCATCCTTGGCAAAGGTGGTCATCATGAACGGCGATTAGAGGCCGACTGTATCAGCTGGTGATGGTCAGGGCCGTTATTGCAATTCTCCCTTCCCCTCTTGGGAGTCTTCCGACCTGGATGCGATCTCTCGAGCGCATCGATCGCATATTCGAGCACCTTGGCGTCTTCTCTTGGCGGCGACCGACTGATCATCTCGAGGATAAGAAACCCATCGGCTCCCTTGAGCAAACCGACCGGGCATTCTTCGCTGACCATCGACGCCGAGATCGCTCTTCGGTCGCGGGTGATCTCTTAGATTAGCGGTGACCATGTTCACCTCAATGTTGGTTGGGAATGGATTAGTGTCGATTAACATCGCTTCTTCACCTTTTTTCGGGAACTTCAGTAGCCCATGGTGGATGTGGTCTTGAATGATATTCTTGAACATACACACTTGTTAGTTGAGTGGGACCGAGTTCCATGCCATTTGCAGTACTCGATCTTTTGCAATTCATTGGCCAGAAGTATCTTATGATTGATAGGAATTTTAATAAAATTTCCGGCCAACAAATATCAAATATTTCTTCGGCTAGGGTGATATCAAAGGTATACACCTTCTGAGCCTTTTGAGCAGTTGGGGCGGTCGATTCTGCTTTGACTAATGCTGAACACACTAGTGGCTTCTTAGCCACTGCCTCTGCAATTGCGATCTCATAATTGGGGTCGTTATAATACGACCCTAATGACGAGTTCGTTCGCCTACCTCCCTCTTGCAAGAGTTCCTCATAGCGAGAGACCACCTTAGTCAGGTCATTTAAATCAACGAACTCCATGCCTATAAATTTCTTACGGAGCTTATATTCAAGTCCGTTTTGTGCGAGTTGCACGAATTCAGCCGCAGTCATATCAACCTTATAGTGGCTCTTCACCCGCTTGAACTGTATAATATAACTCTCGCATGATTCCCCAGGAAACTATCGGAATCGTGCAAGGACGGCCATGGTAATCTCCTTACTCCTGGAAAAGAACTGAGCGTGGAATTTCTCTTCCAGCTCTTGCCAGGTATGCATCAAGTCTGACAGTAAGTTTAAGTACCAAGTGAAGGCCGTTGCGGTCAACGAGTGATCGAATAATTGTAACTTATAATAGTCATTGTTGGCCAGCTCGCCACATTGCATCGTGAACCGGCTGATGTGCTTAATAGTCGACTGGCTAGGCTCGCTCGAGAACAGGGCAAAATACGATCGATAATTTCTCGCAAATGGGGGTTGCTGGTCTACCCACTTGAGGTATGGTATGTGATACATGAGGATAGTGTTACGGTCGAGCACTCGACCAATAACTTCTTGGACAATCTGTATTATATGGTCACGGTCCACCCGTTGAGGCTCCAAGACTGGTGGGTGATCCGGACCAAGCCGGTTAAGAGTATTAGGAAATCTAGGGTCCTGCTGTGGATTGAACTCACCTGGTGGTCCATGATTTTTGTTTTTAGGCACAAAATTCCTGACCTCCTGCTCAGGCTGCCTAACTTCCATAGGAGGTGGTGCGTTCCTGATCTCCGGAGGAGGAATCGGGGGTGGATTACGCTGCAGAGGCGGCATAAGTGGCAATGGAACCGCATTGCCAACCGAGCTTCTGTTAATATTATGTTGTGGTGCCAACGGTGTTCGTTCCATTATTATAGCCAACAATTGTTGTATGGCTTCAGTTTGACTGGCCATGTACCAATTGGTGCTCTTGGCCTGGATACAGAATTGCTTTGCTTGAGCTCTTTCATATTCCTGCACCATTTAGATGCTCATCTGAACGTCCCGAAGTACCACGGACACCTTGTCTGGTAGTACGGCTCGGGATGTTGACGGTCCTGCCTGATCTCCAGTTGGGTTAGTATTCAGATTTGATGCCTCAAGGGGTGCATGGACTAGCACATCCTCCCGTGGAGGTGGTGCGGTTGGTGTTGAGGGCTCAACCCCGGCAATACGGGCACTCCTTTGCATTTTTGGCAAGTCACACCGTAGTTTATAGACAGGGTCCCACCGGGCGTGCTAGAAAATTGTTCATTGTTGTTTTCTGCACTGGTGCATGGGCGTGCCAGAATTGGAATTGCGGATCCAATTTGAACCAAACAACAATGACCCCGAGCGCCGAGATAGGTAGACACGTAGTGTATGACTGAGGTTTGAGGAGATCAGTTGCCTATTCAGCCACTCGCTCAATGTGTAAATTGGATCAGGCCATATTCAGAAAGTAGGGTTCGTCCTCTGATGCTGGGTTAATCATTTGCCTTCCGTACGAAAGGATTTTTCAATACATATAAAATAAAATGAGAAAGAAATCCTTACATTCGGTCGCGGAGAACAATTGAAGAACACCTCTCCGATTGATGATCCGAATCCAGCGTGTGAGCATAGACTCGAGTTACAGCTAGGGTTACATGCTGCTTGATTACAGCTACGACTTACACTAAGGAATGTAAATCAGCAAGCTTGTAAAGTAAAGATTATGCTAATGAAGGTAAATTTGTTTAACTTGGAAAGTAACGGATTACATTACGGATTGTAAATCGACAGGATAATTGAAAGGGAATTGAAAGATAGATTCGGTTTGTTTGGGTTGTTGTGAGACGATTTCCCTTCTTACATTCATCTTCTATTTATAGCTTTGATCCATCTGTTCTGGATCCTTCCCATGTTCTGACGGTTATTGTAACCGCTCTCCACTTCTCGACTTCTGGATGCTTCCCACGTTTTGCTTCCTTTCATTTTCCTTGCGCCACCTGTCATGCAACTGTTTGAACTCGGTCGCTTATCCCTTGACCACTCTGGCGATACACGAAACTGCCTGACACATCGTGGCTCCACTTCCCAAGAAATCTTATTCGTACATATCTGCCAATCTCTGGTCGCACCATGCTTGCTTGTACAGATCACACGTAACATGCTCTGATTGGTCGCAGCAAGGTACAACTGTAGTGGGCCAAACAGACATAAGGCAGATGGATGCCGTTGGTAATGAAACTTACAAGGGCCAATATGATATTCAACGTTGTTTTGTTCAATTCGAACTTGAATGGTTTCCAACGAGACCCTACAACAACTCCACTTAAGAAACTTAGGTCCCTATTATGTCCTGAAGCAACTTGGAAGAAACACATGTTATCGAGCTGCCACCCGATCTAAAGATCAATCCTATCTCTAGCATGGAAGATCTAAACCTGGACTTTGACGTTATTAAAATGAGAACGCAGAAGACCATGCTAGCACGACAATTTGATGAGGTGATCGAACATGCAGTGATTGCATGGTTTCCACATGCTGAGAAGGATATTAAAAAAATTCCTTGTAGAATTGAAAGATCTACCGAGATCTGATTTCGCATGGCTCATTGTTGAAGATTTGTAACACAATAAGAGCTCTGTGTGTTATACAATCAACTTAATAGAGCTTGGTTCATCTAAGGCGAGGGAGTCGATGCAATATGCCCCAACTTCCAATTTGTGCATTGAAGTAGGTCTAAAGTGGGTTGCAGATGATGACACGAGGAGGAATCGTGTGATACACTGATACATGGTTAATGGATTTTGACATTAGTGTCCCTTTTAGTTATGAAATGGACCAAATGCCCATCCACATGGGTTAAGTGTAAATCAGCCCATACACAATGTTATGTTGTGAGTTTCCTTTTAGTCTAGGGTTTCTTTTATTTTTGAAGGTCTATATAATGACTAGCATGCATGTAATAAGTGTTTTTTGTCATTAGGAGGTTGCATGAACAAGATGGTATCTCTTAGGTGGGTGGTGAGCCTAGCTAAGCGGGTGTGGTGCCTTGATTGTTTGGGGAGCTTCACGATTAAATCCTTCTATTCAGCAATAGCTTCTCGTCCTTCTCCTAGGACTTTGGACCTATCCATCTTATTGGGAAGTTCTTACCCCCACATGTGGATTGATGGTAGGAACAAAGTGGTCATGGATCACTCAAGGGACATGAAGATGGTTATTCCAAATGGTTGCATCTTATGCCTTGAAGATTATAAAATGGTGGATCACTTATTTTTGCATGGTTCCTTCGCTTTGGAAATCTGGTGGAAATTCTTCAAGCTATTTGGTGTCGATTGGGTAAATCTTGTGCTCAATTGGGGATCTTTTTCATGCTTGGCAAGGCGGTTGGAAGGGGGGCGAAAGGACTCCTTTGGCAATTCGTCTTATTGGCAGCTTGGGCTATATGGCTTCAGCGTTATTGTAGTAGATTATGAGATAAATCTTCCATGTATATTTTGAAGGCTAAACGGATTGTTATTGAGTGGGCTAGTACCCTCAAGGAATTTACAATCAGTCAGCTTGGGCTATATGGCTTCAGTGTTATTGTAGGAGATTATGAGATAAATTTTCCATGCACATTTTGAAGGCTAAACAGATTTTTATTGAGGGGGCTAGTACCCTCATGGAATTTGCAATTAGTCCATTTGAGTTGCTAAGGGCTTCTTGGGGGGCTTTAATGTCTTCATATAATAGGATGATTTATTATAATCCATTTTGCATTTTCTCCATTTTGCCCTTTTAATGAACTTTTGCCCTTCAAAAATGTAGTTCTGTCCTTAGTTCTATTGGTAGAAAAGAGGGGTTGTGTGACTGCTAGCTTTGGCTGGTGGACTGAGACCAATGATGCAAGACAATTAACCACTTGCTCGGTGAATTAATTTCTTTATCTCATAACCCAGGTCCCACATCTCATGGGTTAGGTTCTCAGCCGAATCCCCATGTGGGCCCTACATCACATGGGTTCCGCCTCACATGAGCCACCCACCTCACACGGATGTGGCCTGCCTCTCGCAGGCTGCCCAACCCGAGTGTGCCCCTACATCCCATAGGCCTCCCCACTCGAGCTTGGTGTGAAAATGCCCCTACATTAATCACCCTTGGTGAGGATTCTCGTACATGAGACCTTCTTCTCTGATACCACTTTGATGCAGGACAATTAACCACTTGTTCTAAAAGCTTGAACTGATAAAGCATGTCGAATTTATCTCTTTATCTCATAGCCCAGGCTCCATATGTCATGGGTTAGGTTCTCGGCTGAAACCCCCCCTCATGGGCCCCACATTACATGGGTTTCTCCTCACACGAGCCACTCGCCTCACATGGATGGGGCCCGCCTCACACGATCCACCCGCCTCGCACGGGCTGCCCACCTTGAGTGTGCCCCTACATCCCATAGGTCACCCCACTCGAGCCCAGTATGAAAATGCCCTTGCATTAATTTGGCTGTAGGGCCACACCTTGTCCTCTTTGGATTTCTATTTACCTTTAAACCAAAACCCTTTTCTCTTTTTATCAAAACCCTAACCGTAAACCTAGAAATCCCTAACTTTCCTATTTTCCCAAATTACCTAAACCCTAACTTCTCCCATTCTTCAATCAACCCAAAATCCTTACATCCCTTATATCCAAAACCCTAATTCCCATCTCCTAACACCTAAGCCCTCTTATCCATTCATCCAATTCGATCCCATAAACCCTAATTCCTAAATTTTCCCAATTCCCTAACCCTAATTTTACCCTAGGTACTATTAGATCGCCTACTTTGAAGTATACTTTTTCCCTATGCTAATTGGATGTCCCTATATCCATTAGATCCTAGTTTCCTTTATTTAATGATCTTGCATAACGATGTTCGGTAACCTAGGCTAGGATTATGCATGATATTCTTTTCAATTTCTTGGTATTTGTGATGATAATGGCAAGATTTATGTTTTTTTTTTTTTTTTGTTAATTACTTTAATTTTGCTACTTGATCTTACATAATATTTGGTTCATTCATCGATCCTACATCAAATTTCATGACATTTTAAGATACTTCCATGTGATTTGGAAGGGAGATTGGTGTGAAACTAATATTCATCAACGGTAGTGCGAGGTCTCATCTATCCCCACATCTTCATCCCTCGACTCTCAATCAATATACTTTCTTCTAAGTTTTTCGATTCTCTCGTACCAAATCATCATCTTCTCCTAAATCTAACTTTCCCTATCCATCAACAATCCAAACCCTAAAAGACCTAAATCCATCCAACCGAGCCACACGTGTGACCGTACGACCACACGTGTGAACCCCATTGGGTTGGTTGTACGACCACACCTCGTCCTCTCTTGATTTCTTTTCACCTTTAAACCAAAACCCTCTCGTTATCAAAACCCTAACCCTAAAGTTAGAAATCCCTAACTTTCCTACTTTCCCAAATTACCAAACCCTAACTTTCCCATTCTTCAATTCACCCAAAATCCTTAAACCCCGTCTATCCAAAACCCTAATTCTTACATCCTAACCTATAAACCCTTTAATCCCTTCACCCAATTTGATCCCATAAACCCTAATTCCTAGATTTCCCTAATTTCCTAAAACCCTAGTTTCACCCTAGGATGTATTAGGTTTACTACTTGGAGATAGGCTTTTCCTATGCTAATTGGATGTCCCTCCATCCATTAGATCCTAGTTTCCTTTATTTAATGATCTTATGTGACGATTTTTGGTAAGCTAGGTTAGGATTATGCATGATATTCTTTTGGTTTTCGTGGTATTTGTGATGATAATGACAAGTTTTTATTTATTTATTTTTAATTACCTTAATTTTGCTAATTGATCTCACATGATATTTGGTTCCTGCATCGGTATTACATCATCAAGGACATAATCTTTATTTCTGCTTCTCTTCCCTTCTATAATCCTTCTGTAGCATTTTCAGGTTAAGATCTGTGATAAACATCCCCACCCCCCAAGTGCTTCTAGGTATGACCGTGGAGCCTTCCGCCCTTCTCTAACTATAGGGAATGCTTTTCCTTTTTTCGTAATTTCTCTTACCCATAAAAGTTGTTTATTTAGGGCAAAAGCAGTGTGTGTGTGCATGTCTTCGTCCACGCATCCATCGCCTGCATTCATAGACTCCCTTTCTTGAACTATTTGTTGATAAGTGAACTTTAGAAGGTACTTATCTTAACAGTTTTTAGTGATTTCATTTGCTCAAAATTGCTAGGTTCATTCATTGGCGACCATGATATCCTTAAAGATGGAGATCCCTGAAAATGCATGGAAAGAGGATCCTAGTGGCATTTCTCTTGCAAATTATGTCAATGCTAATCTTCCTAGCAATGTGAAAGTATTCAGCATTTTACCTTCCCAAAGGTAAGATCCGTTCATGGACTGGCATGAAAAATTAATTATGATTTGCTACACTATTTTGTTTAAGCTGTTAACTCTTGTGAATTCACTGAGAGAATACCAAGTTCTTTTCATGGCACTCAGCTACTCTTTTCCTTTCTTTTCAGGAGCTTTGATGCAAGAAGGGAATGTACAGTCCGAAACTATAGTTACCTTCTTCCAGCCGAAATAATAGGGATTAAAAGTGACTCCAGTTCTACAGAAGTAGATCTTCATATATCAGAGTTCACTGACATATTGCGAAGTTTTGAGGTAGCAATCTTCTTATTGACTTTGGTAAATTAAAAATCCATGGCATTTACTTTATATGTTGTACCTCATTTTGTACTTTCATTCTCATGTTGTTCTTTACCAATGGTGGCCAATTTTAATCCACAAGGTAAAGGTTAATAGTTTATTCCTGATCTGATGCACTTCCTTGTTTATTATTCATGTATTTCATGGGTATAATGGCCATGGAGTCGAAAGATGACTATAACTATTACCTTCTTACTATAAAGGCATCGTTGATTCTAAGAAAGTAATGCTTTATTGTTATGTGTTGTATTGACTGGATAACTATGAATGATATGCATGGACTCACATGCGACATAACTTGGTGGCCTCCATATAACATGCTGATTCCGAATATGTTAAGAATCAAAGTGGAAAGGGAAAAGTCAAGACCATCATGAGATAATACTGTAGAGCCTCATCGGTCATATACTTGAGAACTGCTACACCTTTTGCTAAATTTCAAGGCAACTGCGCAAGAGTTAAATTATTAAAATAAATCTGTTAACTCTTAGATTGGGGTAATGTTGTCAATTCTCATAGACTACTGAGCTTTTATATATTTTACCCAATTCTATTAGAAGTTATTTTGAGTCATGTTATGCTTTATATATATAATATCAATGTTTTAAATAGCTACACTATGTAGCGTGTAGCTTAGCGTTAACGCTACGTAGCTCATCAAAATAGCTTAAGTTGTGTGTAGCCTATGCTCCATGATTTGTTAACGCACACTACATGCTACGTAGCTCACGTTACAAGTTAATTTTCACTACATTAAAATCAATTCATGTTTTCAATGATTTGTTACATTTTTCTATTTTCAATAAAAATTAATTAATCTTTCCAATGCTTTTAATAAAATAATATAAGTAAAAATATTTAATTAGTTTCATTGCTCTCTTTACCTTTACACTTAATCATTGAACTTTCTTATTACTTTAGGTTGCGTTTGATTTCTCCAAATATCATGAATTTTTGTTAAATTCCATTATTAAATACCGATCAATCTAATTTGGTGCAGAATATCATGAAATTGGTGTAACCAAGCGCAACCTTGATTAAAAATTTAGAAGTAGCGTGTACCGTAACTTGTGCCTCACGCTTTAGAGAGGCGAATGTTATGCTATTCGCTATTTGCTATTTAAAACACTAATATATATATATATATATATATAATAGAATAGAATAGAATAGTTTCCTCAGAACTGGTGTGCAACTGAGCACCTATGCACCTTCGCACGAGTGTCTTGGGCATAAAAATTTGAATGGCCATGGCAAATAGAAATAATTTCCTCCCTTGATTTGCCTCTATCTTTGTTATGGCTCACCTGAGTTTTTTATCAGGCCCAAAGTTGGTTTCAAGGGGTGTTGCATCACATGGACGATTCAGATTTTGTGCCCATGACATGTGTGCTGCTCTTGCAAGAAGGTGCGCACGTGAGCATCTCTCTCTCTCTCTCTCTATATATATATATATATATATATATATATATATACATATATATGGTACTATGAGGTCAAGCTGTGTGAGCCCCACCATGATGTGTGTTGGACATCCACTCCAATTATATGCACCATTCCATGGTGGGTAATGGGCCTAAAAATCGGGTCAATCAATGACTTAGGTGGGCCACACAACAGACAACAGTTGAGAGTGGTTATCCACCAATTGAAACCTTCATGATTGTTTTGTAGGGTCCATGGAAATGTGGTTCAGACATCCAACCCATCCTTTGTGTAAGACCCATACACTCTGATTAACCTTCCGTATGCTTAACTTATAGTGTTGGCCTACCTCATAATGGATCGGATCAACAAGTTTTGATCAGACGCTCTGTTTTAGTACCTTCACGATCCGAGACCTATACCCAAACGACCATGCGGTGATTCCAACACCACGCGACACGCTCCATTTTGACGGCCAAATCGAAAGATGTGCGCCTCATCAGAATTAATTCATAGCCTGCATCGTATGTGCATACAAGTGACGTGGGGTCCACTTAGTATAAAATATTTGGAATAGTAAAACATCCCTTTCAGATGAAAAATCAAACGCATTTACGCCTCAACCCATACTGAGCCATGCCTTTTCCGTGTCTTCTCGCTTCTCTTTTCAATGATAGCCATGTCGTCCTTGCCTATATAACCTTCTCTCGTCCATCTCACCGTCACTCATGCATGAAAGAATACAGAGAAAGAAAAGATAAGAGTTGAACGAGAGATTAGAGGAGGTTAGGGAGAAGGAGAGGCGATCTCAACTGTCCGTATACACCCCGTCTCCAAATCAACCGTTGAAGTGAGTGCACAGGTCGTTTACCCATTGTCTTGATGTCGGGCCCATTAAATGGACTCCATCTTGACGTATATGTTGCTACCCATGTCATTTTTTCATTTTGCCTGAAGGTGGGACCCACCTAGCTACGCTCTCTAGCGTGGCTAACGTGTGGTCCGCCTTGATATGCATATGATTCGTACATATGGGTCTCATAGTGGTGGAAGCTTATTTGATGGCTGAAATTCCATGTTTGCTTTGCTCTCTCCATTTCTTTTTTCTTGGGCTTTGATGGATATGCAAATCCTAGTAGGCCCACCATGAGTCGGGCAACCTCATGGACGGAGTAGATCACTCACATGGACCCCACTTATGTATTTACAAAATAAAAATAAAATAGGTAGTCAGTGTCAAAGACACTGCATGCAAAGAGGTTGTCTACGTCCACAAGGTGAGTGAAGTTTTTCACTCGTAGATCCACGTTGAAGCATGTGATTAATCCATGTTGTCCGTCCTTTTTGTCACATTATTTAGGATGGGGGTCTAAAGATGAGATAAAATCCAGATGACAAGTGGGCTACACTACAGAAAATTGTGGGGTTGAAATATCACCATTGAACTTAGCAATTATTGCCACCCAACCTGTAATTAACGTTAAGTTCAGAAACAACAGGTGGTCCACCTATGGGACCCACCTTGAGGTTCGGGTTAAATTCAATATGTTTCGAGGTTTGCGTTAAATTCAATATGTTCACCTGTTTTACCATATTATTTTAGGCCACGAGCCTGAAAATGAAGCATACCTTAATCTCATGTGGGCCACACCACTGAAAATAACATTTTCCACCATTGAAACCCTTTAGGGTCATTCTAAGCTTTAATTTTCATCAAAATTAATTGCTCATAGGTCTCTTTGGGTTCGCCTTGGGCTGGCCAACACAATGAATGGACTGAATCATCCAAATCGAGCCCCACTTAGTTCGAAAATATAAAAAAGAAAAGAAAAGAAAGAAACAATGGGAAATTGTTCAGAGGACACTATCGTCCTCAGTAGTGGGTGGAAGCCCATTGGGCGTTGGAAAAGGGTCCTACTCGTGGGACCTACCCTGATGCATATATTGCATCTGGACCGTCCATCTGATTTGTCATATCATTTTATGGCTAGACAAATTTTTTTTAGAGATATCCAGACCTCATGTGGGCCATATTATAGGAGAGTAGGATTGAACGTCCAATGTTGAAACCTTCAAAGGTCCAACGCGATGTATATATGCCACCAAACCTATCCGAAATAGGGCTCTTTGGGCCAATCATGTATTGGCCAATCTCATGGACGTACTGGATCATCCATACGTGGACCCCACACATAAAAAAAAAGAAATAAATAAAATACAAAAAAAAGGGAAGGCCGCTGGAACAACAACGTCTAGAAGACACTGTCGTCCAGCAACATGAGCAGAGGGTGGAAGCCCCCTTTAGGCTCTGGAGTGGCCCCACTCATGGGACCCACCTTGCTGCATATGGTGTATCTACACCGTCCACCTATTTTGCGAGATCATTTTAGGTCGTGAGCCCAAAGATGAAGCAGATCCTAATCTCAGGAGGATCACACCACCCAAAATAGTTAGGACAAAGATGTCCACCGTTGAAGTCTTCTTAAGGCCACATTGATTACTTTGCCCAACCCACACGTTTGAAGTCACAAGTGACTTGTATGGATGAAAGGAATGCACAAATATCAACTCGATCCTTCCTGTACTCCTGTGAGCCCACCTTTAGATCAATGGCAATTAAATGGCTACGTTGAAAAATTCTTAGTACGTGTAGCGTTGTTTGACATTCAACCTGTTCTGCAGGTGACACCAACCAATATGAAGGGAAATCACATATATTAACTCGTTTCAACTAGTGTACATGTTTTTATCTACACTAGTTAATTGTGGAACCCACCTAACATGTATAATATCCACATTGTCCATCCCTTTTGCCCTGCTATTTCAAGACGGTTGGAATAGAAGCAGATCTCTGGTGGACCACACCACAGGAAACTGTGGGGACAATGATGTCCACCGTTGGAACTTTCCAAGGGCTCTACCATGATGATTGATTGTCATCCAACATGGTGACAAGGTCACCCAGGTTCGGACGTGACCAAACCCCAAATCCATAGCAGATCTAAGGCTCCAGTGGACCCCAATCTAAGAAACAACAGTGAATGATTGTCCACAGTTGGAAGCTTCTTGGGGCCACCGTGTAATTTTCTTTGCAACCAAATATGTTGATTAGGTCAGAGAGACTTGAATAAAAGAAAATCATAAATGTTAGCTTGATTCAAAACATGGTCAGTAGTCATTGGAGTCCACCGTGAAGTATATGTTTTTATCTAAACCATACATCTGTACTACTAGCTCATTTTATGCGCACAGGCCCAAGTATGGGGCCGATGCAAGTCTTATGTGGGCCATGCCACATGGATATTTAAATTTCTACTAGGACCGCCATTTGGGTCCACACGCTTCATCTTAAGCTATTTAATGTTGATTATCACATATATTGTGCAACCTACATTGTATACACGAATGAGAATATGTGTGTACCAAGATTGGTAACATGTTATTATACCTGGCCCTGATAAGGTCAACACTAATAATATGCTCAGTATAAGGCATACCATGCTCATTTATATGCCCACATGCATCATCCGTATGCCTGTTATCGATTTTGATTGATCATATCATACGCCTTTCATTTTGATATACTTGGGGGACCTATACAAGACAAGGTCGCTCGCATGATCATCATATGACTTGAATGGTGTGATTCATGCCCGCCGAATTATGTATGTCACATTGCATATACTCCATAGCGATACTAGGGATGTAGTCCCGCAGCCGGGATATGGCTGGCGTATATGAGTATGGACACTGAAATCTATTGAGATTACATGGCGTCACAGGCGTCCCTGGGTGAAAGTCCCTAAACCTTGTAGTACCAGTAGGATGCTTTAATGTCTAGACCGAGTGGATTTATGAGAGCACGATGACTAGATACTGGTAGACCGCGTCTCCCACTGTATCGGAGTCGATTGGAAGGGGGTTTGACCTTACCCGCCCGGGTGAAGAGGGCTATATGCTAGGTTGAGTCTGACTAACTCGTGAAATGGGTTCGCCATCGATGAGTCGGGTGAGTTTTCGTATATCATTGATGAGGCGGATAGTGAGGTTTCTTGCACTCGCTTGGTCTCGTGCGTGATGGGCGGCAACCAGTATCGGTAGTATACTAGACCCCAGTGATGATCCAATTGTGAACTGTTATGAGATGTGGATTAAACATCAGGATTGACATGTGACATATGATAATAATACATTCATTTAACACTCGAGATTGTATATGCATAAATATAATTTAGTGTTATACAGTCGTGGACTTGATCCGCAATAGGTATGAGACTATTCGTGATTAGGAGTTTATCATCCTAAAATTGTAGTACATGTTAGGTATGGGACTAACATGTGTTGTAGACTTGGGTGCGAGGCCCTATCGGCATAATACTATGCACTGCGATTCGTTCATTCATCATGTGTTTTTATATTGCATTGCTGTATATGACATTTGGCTTGATGGGCTTTTTTACTTTGTGTAACTTTGGTATGACCATTAACATTCACGGACTTGGCAACATAGCTCTTCATCATTTCTGCATACTTTGATATTGATCTACTTGTCATATCTATTGTGCACACACACACACACCCTTTAAGCTTCGCAGTAAGCTTACACATGTTGTTCATGTGCAGGTTATGCTAAACAACAACAATAGTGATGCTGGAGCACATGCCTAACCTTTTGGAGTTTTTATATATGTATTGTATTTCCCTTTCTAGTACTGCACTTAAATCCTTTTACAGTGGATGGATGTAATGATGTTTTGGTTTATGGTATATTCATGGTTATGCTTCCCTTAAAAAAAAAAAATTACCCTGAAAATCCTCCTTGTGGGATTCCATTTTTTGAACTTAGTGCAAGCTAGGAATCAAAATCGGGGTACCACGGAAGTTGTCAGCACCGGATTTTGTTTACGGTGAGTGAGCGCTAGAAATCGGATTTGGGGCGTGACACGTTGTGCTTGTACCACTTAGTAAGGGGTGTTACACCAAGTTTTAGCCATATCTAAAACTCAAATGGGCCCCACCAAGTGCTTTTAGATGTTTTAGCATGTTTTGACACAATTTTAAATGGTATGACCCACCTGAGTTCTGTGTATAGCTGATTTTTGAGAAATCCCATAACCTAGAGGGGCCCACCAAATGCACGGTGATGATATCTGACACACGTCATGGTGGGGCCCACACAACTCAACCTCGTCGAAAGCTCCCATGAGGTCAACCTTATAGAGAGTGTTTGTGTGTATTGGAATATTAAGTTACTAGGGTCATTTTTGTTAATATGATATTAGTGGGCTTATTTGCAAATATTGTATAAAGTGGGCTGTTAATGCAGGGGCATTTTCACACTGGGCTCGAGTGGGGTAGCATGTGGGATGCGGGGACATATTCGGGGTGGGTGACTCGTGTGAAGCAGAATCCATTTGAAGTGGGGCCTGAGGAGGGTTCGGCCGAGGTCCTAACCCATGGGATGTGGGGCCTGGGCTATGAGATAAATGGATTGATTCGTCACCCTCTATCAGTTTGAGATTTTAAAGGAAGTGGTTAATTGTCCTGCATCAAAGTGGTATTAGAGTGGGAGGTCTCGTATTCGAGACTCCTCACCGGAGGTGATTAATGCATGGGCATTTTCACACCGGGCTCGAGTGGGGTAGCCTGTAGGATGCGGGGACACACTCGAGGTGGGTGATTCGTGTGAAGTGGAACCCATGTGAAGTGGGGCCCATGAGGAGGGTTTGGTAGAGGTCCTAACCCATGGGATGTCGGACCTGGGCTATGAGATAAAGGGATTGATTCGCCACTCTCTATCAGTTCGAGATTTTAAAGCAAGTGGTTAATTGTCCTGCGTCAGTTGTTATGATGTAATAAAGGAGAAAATCGTACACATATATTGAATGAGATAATAGAGAAATCCCGTGTTCTCTCTTTCTCCAAACCCTCTTTGTCATGTTCCTCCCCTTTGGTTATTTCATTCTTCATGGTATTAGAGACCTGATTGATCCAACTTGTGCAAGACCAATATATATCGGATCCTCCTCGTTAAGATATCAAATCTAGGTAAAAATGGGAAGTTCTACACAGAAATCGAGGTAGTCACGTGCTGACGCCATTGTCCGTACGACTGACGTAAGCAATCCACCATTTCTACGGATCAATTTTCTCCAAAATCTCTACTACGTAGGTGTGGAATCATGTATTAGAATTTATGACTATTTTTCTGAATTTTTTTTTTTTTTTTTGAAGATTATTATTATTTTATAATATGGATTTTATAGTATTTTCAAGAAAAATGCCCAATCGGACCATATTTTATCTTTCTCTCGAATCTGTGATTTTTGATACAACAAACCAATTGCATATGGGCTGTTTTTGACTACCCTACATAGAGGTGTCAGTTTTGTAGATATCCGAACAGCCTTGATGCATTTTTGGGCCAAAGCGGGTGACCGGCTGCATCATTTTTGGGTTTGGAGGTCCAGCGCATACACCGACTGCACGATGTAGATTCCTACGTTCTTTGTGTTGATTGATCTCCATTTATTGCTATTCTCTGTATTCCTTCTCCTTTTTTCTCCTTTTTTGTTTGTATTTATGGATTCCAAGTCTCTTAGACATGGCCTCGATGGACCACTTTCAATTATTACTTCTACGAAATTTAATGGAAGTAACTTTCTTTTTTGGTCTTGGGTTGTTTGGATGTATATTGTTGGCAAGGAAAATCTTGGGTATCTTACTAGCACGACAAAATGGCATTCATCCTCAGCGGACACATGGGATTCCTCCATTGCCATTATTATGGGCTGGTTACTCAATTCAATGGAACCTAGTATTGCTTCTGGATATTTCTTTTATGAGATTGCTGCTGATTTATGGAAATCACTCAATGACACTTATGGAACAATCTCCAATAAACCTCGTGTCTTCCAACTGAATACAGAGTTGTATTCTCTCACACAAGAGAACCTTTCTGCTACTGAGTATTTTGGGGCCTTGAAGAGTTGCTGGGAAGAACTGAGTCATTTGCAGCCCCTCAGTAAACTCCTCGACACTCACAGTGTTGAAATTGTGAAGAATTGGGAGGATGAAGCCAAGACACAAATTCCTAGCAGGATTGAATAATGAGTACGAGGCATATAGGACTTAGCTTGTCGCCACAACTCCTTTTCCTACACTCCAGATGACATATTCTATAGTCCATTTGGAGGAAGCCCGTCGGCGAGTTATGTCAGCTCCAACCTTGACACAACAGAGGACTGCCTTTATCTCCACTACCGTTCCACCTGGCGAGAGGAGTGGTGGTTCAGATACTCGGGTTCTCATCTAGAGGACGTGGTGGAGGTAGGGGGAGATTTTTCTGTACCTATTGCAATGGTTCAGGATATTCCCGGGAACGATGTTTCAAGCTATATGGCCGCCCTATTGCCCACGTCACAACTTCTGATAATATTGGACATACTTTTGTTATTTGTGGCATTCCTACTACCGACTCCTCTCATATGGAGTATGTTATTATGACTAGGGTAGATGTGATGGAGCTTCAACATCTCATATCCCTTCAGCCTCAATCAGTCATGCCTACATCTGTCTCATCACAGTCATATGCCTCTTCCTTTGTTGCTATGACAGGTATTGCACTTCATGCCTCCACTTCTGCCACTTGGATTATAGATTCTAGGGCATCCGATCATATGATTGGTACTCACAATTGTCTTCTTCCTTCCACCACTTCTTGTAGTCATTTAGTTCATCTTGTTGATGGGGCTTCTACTCTAGTTGAATTTGTTGGCTCAATTTCAGTTTCTCCTACCCTCACCTTATCTAATGTTTTGTACATTCCTAAGTTCAATGCAAATTTGATATCTGTTAGTTGTCTTACTAGCGTATTAAATCGCAGTGTGACTTTCATTCTATCTCATTGTGTTTATCAGGACTTGAGTATGAAGAGGATTATTGGTGCGGGGTATGAGTGTGGCGGTCTCTACTTCTTACGATAGGGGAGTTTGCTGCTGCTAGTGCTTCTACTACATGTCGTTCATTTGTTTCTCAGTTATGCAGTTTAGAGTCCAATAAAGCATTTGCTGCCATTTGGCATGCAAGACTGGGTCATGTGTTTGTTAGAACTTTACAATCTCTTGTTCCATTACCTCTAGGTAAGAGTACAGTTTGGTGCAAGTGGGTGTTCTTCATAAAGTATTAGGCTGATGGATCTATTGAGTGCTACAAAGCTTGTCTGGTGGCTAAAGGCCACACAACATTTTGTGGTTGATTACAATGAAACCTTCTCACCTGTGGCAAAGTTGAATTCGGTCTACTTGATTATTTCCTTGGCTACCAATCTTGATTGGCCTTTGTTCCTGCTGGATGTTAATATGCCTTCCTTCATGGCGATTTGGCGGAAGAAGTGTATATGGATCTGCCCTCTAGTTTTCAGCTTAAGGGGGAGTCTAAGAAGGTGTGTAAGTTGAAAAAGGCTCTTTATGGCCTTAAGCAATCTCTCAGAGCTTGGTTTGCTAGATTTAGTGCTGCCATTCTCTCCTTCGACTTCAGAAGATGTCGGGTAGATCATACTATCTTCATTCATACTCGATAAGAAGACATAACTATTATACTTGTCTATGTGGATGACATTATTGTGACTGTGGATGACTTGGAGTTTATTGATCAAGTTAAGCAAAAGTTGAGCAAAGAATTTGAGATCAAAGATCTGGGTCCATTGTAGTATTTTTTATGGATTGAAGTTGCTCGTTCATCTAAAGACATCTTCATATCCCAAAGAAAGTATACTCTTGATTTGTTGAGTGAGACTGGGAAATTAGGTGCTCGTCTAGCTTTATCTCCTATGGACCAGAAGCACTCGTTGCATGCATCTGAAGGTGAGAGTTTGACAGATCTGGTTATATATCAGAAATTAGTTGGAAAACTGTTCTACTTGACGATTACAAGACCGAACATTGCTCAAGCTATAAGTATTGTCAGTCGATTCATGCACTCGTCAAAGGTGCCTCATTTGGATGTTGTACATCGCATATTGAGATACCTAAAGTCATGTCCAGGACGTGGTATTCTTTACATGAATCATGGACGTGTTAATATTGCTGGCTATTCTGATGCTGACTAGGCGGGATGCTCAATGGACAGAAAGACTACTTCTGGCTATTGCACATTCGTTGGTGGCAACTTGGTTACATGGAGAAGAAAAAAACAAGCAGTCATATCTTGATCCAGTGAAGTAGAGTATAGGGATATGGCTCATGGGGCTTGTGAACTCTTGTGGTTGAGATCCATTATGATGGAACTGGGTTTCCCTATCACCTCAAGTATTCCTTTTTATTGTGACAATCAGGTTGCCATCCATATTGTGTCTAACTTAGTCTTTCATCAGCGGACTACACATTGAGGTTGATATAGGTTTCATTCAAGAGAAGATATCGTCTGGATTACTAGCTACTTCATTTGTCAGATCTACAGAACAACTGGCATGCATGTTTACGAAGGCTATCAGCTCTCCCATGTTACAAGAAATCTCTGGCAAGTTGGGTGTGACAGACATTCATACATGATACACCAACTTGAGGGGGAGTGTTGGAATATTAAGTTAGTAGGATCATTTATGTAAATATGATATTAGTGGGCTTATTTGCAAATATTGTATAAAGTGGGCTGTTATGATGTAATAAAGTAAAAAACCCTACATATATATTGAATAAGATAATAGAGAGATCCCGCTTTCTCTCTCTTTCTCCAAACCCTCTCTCTCACATTTTTCTCCCATCTCTCTCATGTTCCTTTTCTTTGGTTCCTTCATTCTAAAAGCCTTTCCTTCTTCATCCTCTACAGAAGTTGTCCCTGACACTTCAACTTCATCCCTGGTCTCATTCAATTGAGACAACCATTTAACTGATTTCTTCATGCATGCAGAAACTGATTATCAATCAACTGCACATCTGGCCTCTAACGATGAGCACTCAGCGACAGATTATCCTCTGCCACGTCGGACTCCCACACGAGTCACGTGGAAACCATTGACCGAAAGCATCTCTTTAAACTTGATGACATACCTCCATCTCAATGGCAACGCTGTATTTTTGGGATGTATTCATAGTGTACTGCTGAGCTATATAACTCCAAATGCAACCGTTGCTCACACTATTCAAAAGTTTGTTGATCGTCCTACCAGATGTCTCAGAGACTGGTGGAACAGTCTAAGGAGAATATCAACAACTTCAAGCTCTCTAGATGCAATCAGTTGATGCTTTCATGGGCCTTTTTGGTGAATTCGTAGGATCTATGGATACTTACAAAGAAACAGCTTGAGCCAAGTTCCTCCAAGCCAAGTTGTGTTCCATTAACAAAAAGGATCTGGAAAAACATTATACTGCCCAGTCTCGAAGATTTTATATCCTCAATGGCCTTGATGATCCAAATCTTAAGCAGACATACTTGAATTCTCTCCCTGAACCTTTGGGAGATGAGACCTTAAAACTCCTCAACCTGAAGGGCCATAATCTCCAACAGATATCATTTAGTTTGATCCATCAGTTCAGTATCCAAGCGGTAGAGAAACTATGCAATCAACATAAGTTCATGAAACATATGGACCGCCTAGGAAAACGTCTCAGTTCAGCATGTGACCGACCTGATCTTTCGACCAAATGCAAAGATGACCGCACCTATGCATGCTTTACAAAAAAGAAGCATCATTTCAAGAAATTCAATAAACTGTTGGCTCGCCTTATTCCTTCCAATAAATGAAAATGATGGAATTTCTTCAAGAAGAAACAATTTCGGCAAAATATGACTGACAGTGACTGATGCTTCCTCTGTGGCAAACGAGGACACTTCTCCCAAAATTATCCCCATAGTTCAAAAAAACGCAACATGGCTTTCTTACAGAAATCAACCGCTTTGCCAAAGGATACTGAGTTCTCGGATATTGCCCTTCAACAAGAATCATGTTCAGTCTCCAGCAGCAACGATGCACAATCTCTAGACGCCTCTAAATGTCTTCTGGTCATCCTTTCTGAAGCCATTCCAATACTTCAACCAACCCCTCTTATTCCTGTCCATATCCTGCCTGAACCATACACCCAACCCATCCCTGCTATAGCCCTTCTCGATGTTGGTGTCTCTGCCTCTCTTCTCAACCCCAAACTCCTCCCTCCTGCTATGTGGAAACCTCATATCCAAGCTTTTCACGCTGCCGATGGGAAAACATTCCACACCTCCCAAATCAGCCGCACTATTACCCTTAAACTCGTTCCTCACCTCAAAGTCTGCCATAAATTTCTAGCCTCCAAGCTTACCAGCAAAGACCTCATCATCGGGTTCGACATTCTCCATCAGCTCCACAATGTGTGATGGACTACCCACGGCCTCGTCCATAAATAAGTCACCTTACCATGGTCTTCCATCCCCAACCTTTACCATCTTCAGCCTTCCTTGGAAGAGATTAAACAGAAACTCATAACAGACTGTTGCTCAGACTCTCATGTTGCATTCAGGCATCCTCATCCATTCTGGCATAATTCTGAGTTCTTCATACGATTACCTTTCAAAAGGAATGAAGATGCAAATCCTACAAAAGCATCTCATCCAAGAATGTCACCAGATCACCTCCAACTGGCTCATGCAGAAATTGCTGAATTGTTGGCCTAAGGACTTATTAAATCCACTACCTCTCAGTGGGCTTGCCAAGCATTGTATGTTAACAAACGAGCAGAGCAAGCTCGAGGAAAATTGAGACTGCTTATCAACTACCAACCTCTCAATGCTTTCCTTGCTGATGACAAGTTTCCATTCCCTCATAGATCATCTTTGTTTTAGCAGCTTTCTAATGCTCACATTTTTTTTCAAAATTTGATCATAAAGTAGGATTTTGGCAACTTGGTATCCATCCAGAAGATTGGCACAAGACTGCTTTCGCAATTCCTGATACACATTATCAACGGATGGTCCTTCCCTTCAGATGGATAATGCTCTCATGTGTGTGTATGTATGGATGTATAATGCACGTGCGTGTTTGCGCACACGTGCATGCATGGATGGATCATGCAAGTGTATAAATATGTATCCGTCATTGTATGCATGTATGAATGCATGCATGGATCAATGGATGGATGGATGGAGATGATGACTTTGAGCCACCTCCTAATTCCATTTGGGCACGAGGGATGGCCATATAGGTATGTTTTTGAGTTCCTTTAGTTTTTAGGTGTCTTAGTTATTGTTTGGTACCTTCATTTGTATTATAAAAACTCAATTTTGTTATTATTGCATTGATTTCTTCCAACAACACATGCTTTTAGGTCCCCATTAAATGGAAACTTATTATGTATCCATTTAAAAAAAAAAATAAAAAAATCCTAAATATGCAAATATTTGTATTTTAACATCTCTTGAAGTTGAAAAATTCCATCGTTTTCCTCATGTTTTCCCAATGCTTCCCTTGATCAGCAATACATTTTCGGGTGTTGATAATAATATCGGTGATTTCGATGCATATTTCCGTATCCCTAGCCAGTGATACATGTAATGATACCGGTACTTTGAATACTGCATGCGTTGCACGTGCCACACCTCTAGTAAACTTTGATTACAGTATATACCTATGGCTGCTGATACAAACCTGGCCAGTTCAGGAATTTTCTCTTCTAGTATGGTTGAAATACTGGTTGATGTCTTATCCATTTGATTCCATATATGTGTATTTTACAAATAACCCTTTTCAGGGAGAGCATCCTTTCCATAATTACACTATGCGGGCCAAGTATCGGAAACAACCTGTTGGGAAAGGCCACATCCTCAGAAGGACAAGATCACCTAAGGAAGTACCTGCAGTGGAGCCCAGGGAAGACAATATACTAGAAACGTGTGCGGATGATGAGGCCACACAAAATCTCAGCAAAGAAGATTCGGATACCTGTGATTCTGATGAGAACCTTGGTAACAATCGAGGAAAGCATGTGGATGGACCAAAAGATTTGGATCCCCTTTTAGTTGTCCGTGCAAGATGGCTAAATGAACCTGACGAAATGGACAGAATTGGTGCATCTCACTTCAGGAAGATATTCCGCTGTTCTTGTGGGAAACTACAGTGGTCACTGGAAATACCTTACATTGAACTCTCCATCTGTGGGGAGTCTTTCATGTTGCATCAGGTAAAGCACGTGCATTCAATTTGCATCGCTCTCATTTAATTAAGGCACCAATACCCCTCTTTATGATAATGCTGCTTTTGCTTTCCCAGAAAAAAATTGCTTAAAAGTTTAGTTGCCATCGTTTTGTTCTTTCAAACTTCTCCTTTTGTCATGAATCCTATTTCTCATTTGACTGTTAAACTTGTCACTGTGTGGAAGGTATAACATTTGAGAGTTGTTTGATTTGCTTCCAGAATTTATTCACACTATACTGGGGTCTTTAGTTTGTACAAGCGGGCCCTGTGGTTGAGTGATCCAGTCAGTTGGTATATTGGTTTTGATTGGATGGAGCATACTCAAAATCTCCTCATAAAGACAATCTCAACCTTCAACTAGTGGCCTACAAATATAGATGTTTAAGAAGAGAACCATGGCAACAATTCCCAGTTACCTGTTAAGAGCCAAGATTGGTGATCAAGGTTTGAGCCCATAGCTCAGTGGTAGACAAGGTGTGTTTCATCATATTGAGGTCTGGGGTTCAAAACCCAGTTTACCTAGCCAAAATAAATAAATAATTCAGGGAGACTTTTGTGTTCTGGTCTATATATGGTTGGTTGCATCATTCCAGCTATCTGGATCAATAACTGTGGGACTCATACAAACTAAAAATGGAAAACTTGAGGATACCGTGCATCCTTGGGTGACGGATCATATGATTCCTCAACATTTAACCTATCTAAAAAGGGCACTCTCATTCCGAAATGCCATTGTGACTTTGGATTCACATCTAGATGCTTGGGAGCCGTTTGGCATCTCTACAATAAGTCCTTATTTGCTTATTTCTAAATAAATAAAAAAAATCCATTTTCGAAAATAAATTGCTTGGTAAGGATCTAATTTTAAATATTCTAATTTAGACATAAAAGGTTTTGCCTCATAATTCTTTAGGTATAGAAAGTTTACTTTTTTTTAAGAGATTATTTTGCTAAAGCAGTTAGCCATTTTCGGGCTATTTTTGAGACAAGTTTATCCCTGAACTTAAGAAATTTCCATATTTCCCTCTTCTCCTCTTTATGATATCTCCCATCACATCAAAGGCGGGCCCACATGATGGACGGTTGACATTGAAGGTGAGCCCACATGATGGACGGTTGACATTAAAGGTGGGCCCACATGATGGACGATTGACATTGAAGGTGGGCTCATATGATGGGCAATCCATATTGAAGGTGGGGCCCCACAAGATAGGTGGCCCCCATCAAGGTGTGCACACATAATGGACAGTTCATATCAAAAGTGGGCCCCACATGATGGATGGGCCACATCAAAATGTAGCCCAACATGATGGACGGTCCACATCGAGTGGCCTCACCTGATAAATGGTCCACATCCAAGGTCTCACATGATGGATATGACCCATATCCAAGGTGGATGATGGACACCAAAAGTGGGCCCCAAACGACGATGACCCACATCAAACGTGGGCCCACATGATGTATGACCCACATCAAAGCTGGGCCCACATGATGGATGGTCCACATCAAAGGTGGGCCCCACATGATGGATGACCCAAATCAAAAGTGGGTCCCACCTTTGGTGGGCCAATCCTCTTGATTTGATGATTTTAGCTATCTGATCATTTTCCAGAAAAAACGAATAGTCCACATTGATTATAATGGAATTGTTGCAATTTTTTAAAATGATAGCAACTGTCCTTTAAAAAAAGATATTATTTTGATGTTTTACTAAATGTGCTTATTTCAAATAAGAACTTTTCTCGGTTATGTAAATGTGATTTTACCAAATCAGCTTATTGTAAAACACGAGCTTAGAACAAAAAGTCCTAATTCTCTAGCTCTTATTAGATTAGATAACAATTGCCAAATGGACCCTTGATTAAATGTGTCAAAAGTAAAAAGTGTATGACATCCAAGTTGTTCATCAAGTGGTCACGTAGTGCCCCGACCCAAAAATCATGTTGGTCACTCATCAGATGGGCTAAATGTTTGATTCAATTTGAACTTTTGGCCTCTTCCTTGACCATTTATTGCTTTTGTATGCATGGCTCGAACCAGCCTTATTCCTAGGTTAATGCTACAACATTGTGGCCTGTTTAATAAATGACCTGGATCTCATATAGGTTTGCCATTGTATAATTTTTGCCGACAAGTCTGGTTAACAGTGCAGGTGTTACTTGCATGCCTGACATGCCAAGATGGGTTGTTCATAAAGTACCTTAAATTTTACTTATGTACTAGTTACATAGTTTTACTACATTTCTCTTTTAATTTTGATGACATTTCCTTGTTGTGCACCTTTGGAGTGTAAGTGATTGCATGGTGGTGTATGAGAACAAAATAAATTTTATGCTTTTACTTGAAAAATGAAATATTTTTTTCCTAGGCAATTTTTTTATTAATTTGTTTGCTATTTAAATTTATTTTTACATTTAATCATTTTTTGTATTGTTTAATTAAAAAATATAAGTATCATGTAGCTTGCAACATGACTATAGAAGGTTAAACGCTATGCTATACGCTATTTACTATTTAAAATACTGGGGGCTACAAAACTAAAGATGTATATGAAGGGCATTGATTTTGACTCCCACCCTGATTTACAGTGTGGTTTCTTGGTTTATAGTGTTGTTGTATTTGTTGTTTTGACTTGTGAGATCGTGTACTCTCTTTTTGTTGGTGACTAATTAGGAACTTAAGACGTGGTTTTTATTGTTTTGTTCGTATTTGATACTTTTATTTAGACATTAACGAAGCTAATTTTCTTAGAAACTTATTGATGTGATTAGTATGGCTTACATATGAGTTAAACTTGTTTTGAACATGCTCTTACTTGAAAAATGAAATATTTTTTCCTAGGCATTTTTCTTTAATTTGTTTGCTATTTAAATTTATTTACAGTTAATCATTTTTTCTATTATTTTAATTAAAAAATATAAGTATCATGTAGCTTACGACATGACTATAGAAGGTTGAAAGCTATGCTATACGCTACACACTATTTAAAATGCTAGGGCTGCATACCCAAAGATGTATATGAAGGGCATTGATTTTGACTCTCACCTTGATTGGTGAAGATGGGGGGTGGGTTTATTTCTTTGTTTGTTGGTTTTTTTTTTTTTTCGTTTTTATCTGATTCCTATTGTTTTTGTTTGACATGCCACTACTGTTATTAGTAAAACTATGAATGTCCTTAAAATTAAGCTTGTATCGTACTTACATCAAATGCATTTCTGTTACTCTGGATGCATTTTCCTTAACAAAATAATAATAATAAATAAAATCCTTGATCTCATGCTTTGGAACTACTATTCATGTAAATGGCATTTGATATTAAGTTCTGCCCTGACTGATTAATACATCCTTTATTTTTGCAGTTTGTTTGGAATGTTACATGCCTGACATGCCAGTGCGGCTGTTAATGAAATAAAAGCCTTGGAATGTCACTCACAGACTATTTTCATAGTTTCAATACATTCCTGTTAATGTTGATGATTTTTTATGATGTTGGGACTACTATTTATATAGAAGGCAGTGAATTGACTGGCCCCCTGACTGATTAATACAACCTTCTTTTTTCTACTTGCTGTAAGACAATATAACATTTTGTATTGTTCTCTTACCATAAGTAGAAAAGGAAGCATGTATTTAAACATAGGAAGAGAATTCAAAAAATGTTAACATTGTGAAAACTTTCACTAGATATATAGGGTATTCATTGCTGTCGTGCTATGTTATGTAGATCCCCAGACCCATGAGAACAGAACCATTTAGCTTGTGGTGAATGTGAATATTAAATCACAGATCTACCTCTTTCATTCCATCTCTTGTTTTTAAGGAAGTGTGCTCATTTCAAACAATAATGTCCAAACAGTGTTGGAGGCGTATGGACTCACAGTAAGTGTCCAAATAGCTTGGCTGAGGCCCAGGTCTAACGACCTTTTTCCAACTATGGCCCAGTGTGAGGTTGTCTGGGTCAATTTGTCACTGGGGTGGGTCCAGGCATTCCAGGCATAAATTCAGGTCCCATTAGTAAGTTGGTGGACCCCAGGCCTATAATGCAGGCCAAATGAATAAAAAATGTGTTGTGTGTGCTCTACTTGACCCAGTGTCAGCCCATTGCCACCCCTACCTTCAGCTAATCACTTCAAGCTTTTGATATTCCATTTTCAGGCAGCCTTGTTCTACCACTACATTCTGCATGCTTCCTTATCTATGCCTTTTTAACTCGTTTGTTTACCACTTTCAGATCCGCAAAATGGTGGGAACTGCAGTGGCGGTGAAGCGGAAGCTGCTACCCCATGACATTGTAGAAATGTCCTTGTCCAAGTTCTCACGGATAGTTCTACCTCTTGCCCCTTCTGAAGTCCTCATCTTGAGGGGCAACCAGTTCTCTGTGAGGAACCGCCCAGGCAATATAATCCGGCCTGAAGTGCGGAGTCTAGTTGAATCTGAAGACATTCTCAGGGTAGTCAATGAGTTCTATTCTTCTGTGCTGTTGCCGCAAGTCTCAAAGTTTTTGGACCCATCAAAATCTCCATGGAAGGAATGGGTTGATAATTTGGATGCTAACACAAGCATTCCAGATGCAGAGTTGGAGGATGTTCGGAAGGCATGGAAACAATGGAAGGCAAAAAATATTGTGATATGACTAGTGCTGACATAACGGACGATTCGATGTGCTGGATCGAGTTGGAAGTGAGATGTGTCATTCTTTTCTGTTTTTATTGCAGCTTGGCTGGTAAGGAATTTATTATTATTATTATTATTATTATTAGAAACTGAAGAATCTGTCTAGATTTTGAAATTAGGGTGAATTCTGAGACTTGGTCCATCCATGGTGGACCTCTTTATCTGGAATATCATTGTACTGTGGGCCCCACTTGTACAGACTCAAAGTCTGAGGGCACCACACGCATGCTTGGCCGAGGATCATAAATATCTTCCATTACATTCAGGAAGAAGATATTGTTCTGTCTTGGTCCACCACTTTTAACACGAGGGAATGGGAATGTGTGATGTCAAAAGGGCTTTGCTAATCCAACAACAGCCACTAACATATATGTGTGAGATTCAAAGAGTCCATTAGGTATGGCGCAATCTGCAAGCATATGGGCCTAAGAATTAGGCTGGTTGACTGATCAGATGGGCCTAAAAGAATTTTCCTGTGTCCATTTTGTTTTGTTCATTGGCACATGCGATGAGTGGACCGATCCTTTTATCTGAAAGATGACATTTAAACGGCTAGGGCCATCATGATGGAGATGTGGGGTGGTTGACGTGCACATTGGATTATTCAGCCTCCCATGTCTAAGCGAGATATCTTCAACAATATAAATCTTTAGAAGCAACATGGAGCAGCAGCCTAGTTGTGGATCAACCAAGAGATCCATTGCACTTTTAGGCATTTGAGTCCTTAAAAAGTTGTTCTCAGAGAGTAGCGGGTGGTGCAAAAGAGACCAGTGCTCAGGTGATTTTAAGCTTCTCAGAGCTCTTAACATAGGTGCTGAACCCTATAGCATAAGCCCTTGTGTGTTTGTAAAAGAACTCGGTGAATTTCTGTCAAAAGAGGTAGCGCTTAGACGATATATCTAAATTAGGTAAATCCTAGATACACACACACACACACACACACACACACACACTTCACCTTCTCTTCTTTAGAGGACTCTAGAGATAGGAAAATTTAACAAGGTGAAAAGGGTACAACCACCTATCAGGCCAATTACATACAATAAAAAGGGATGTTTTGAAACACTCCCCTTGCTTTTGATCAATTGACAACATCTTCTACTCCTAAACATAGGAGGAACGACCCATACATGATCTATACATTCCACTCTTAAAAGGAACACGCCCGCAGGGTTGTGTTTTGCTAGATGGTGACATTAGCAACATCTCCGAACCTTTTAAATGGCACAAGGGTAAGCTTATTGTCTATCTGAACCATTCATTTATTTATATAGCTAGGAGCAAGTCAAGGTGCAAGAATCAAGAATCATGCCGATTAGATGATCCTAACCCTTTGAGTAAGGCCAATTTGTTGCAACCGCTCGGAGTTTATGTGACATAAATTACTTTATTAGCATGATCAAATCAAAATGTTAATTTTGAATCATAAGAAATGCAAAGTGGTATCTATCTTCAATATGATGATTGGACCTATTTTTGTTTCTCCAGTCAATCTTGATGGTCCATTATCATGCTATTGATTGGAAGCTTAGGTTTCAGGGACGTTAACAAGGTGGGGACCACTAGATTTCGGCCTTTGAGAATCTTATAATTCCAGATGCTGCCATGCTTTCATTATCTACAACCAGATAGCTCTTGATTTCCAGTGTTAGGTTCGTGAATGTTTTGTTGCTAGCTCTACCATTCCCCAATTTGGTGAGGCCATCCATCAACATGGGTCGCAAATATTGCAATCCGCAATACTTTCATTCAGCTTCACCCTAATTTGCACCATATACTCCCTAGAGAGTCTTTGCCTATTGTACCATATCCTCGCGACTTGAGAGCTTACATGTCGAGCTCTCTTCTGGCCAACTCTCCCACAAAACTTCCATATTCCATTCATTCGGTTTGCCATATAAACCTACCACGTGCATTGAACCTAAATTTTAAGATCTACCGTTCTTACATTGGATTGCTATTTTCATTAATTTTGTTTTTTTTTTAAAAATAAGTTAAGTCTTATTTCCCTTAATATTTTTTGGACTCTTTTTGCTAGCTAGATCCTTTGTTAATGGATGCATTATATTCTTATTAGATCTTATAAAATTTTGAGTTATCACATTATTATTCAATAATTATATCATATCAGCATTCTTTAGATGGATTTGTCTAGATTTTTCATGATAACAAGCGTTGTTAGCTATCTTATGGTTGCAATGATGTTGCAATGATTGAATATTAGTGGTGGTAATTGTTGATGCTGAAATATGGTCGATCTTGCTTCACTTCTTGCGAGCCGCTGAGTACCTGCAATTTAATGGAGGTGTAAGAGAATACACTGAAGTCACCGGTTAAGACCGGGGACCCTCCGATGCTTAAGTTAGGTGTATGAACTCATAGTAAGTATAGTAGAATCAGTGTATTTATGTGCCTTTACCCATGATAGGGGGTGTATTTATAGGCTTTCTAGATAGTCTGCGTATTTGAGTTGATTTGAGGGGCCCGTATTAGAGTCGGACTCTAATTCCCAGAATATATCTGACTTTACTTTGAACAGTGTGATTTTTGGCAGAGATCTCGAGAGGTAATCTCACTCAGTGAGGATCTTTCTTTCTATTTCGAGGCCGAGCTCAGTATTCGAGGTCGAGGTTGGCACCAGAGGCAGAGGTTGGTATACGAGGCTGACATCCGAGGTTAAGGTTTATGGTCGAGGCTAACCTTCGAGGTTGAGGTGTAGTGTCGAGGTTAGTTCTAAAAGTTGATGGTCGAGGTCGTCCCTCGAGACTGAGGTCGGTACTTGAGCTTGGTACCAAGGTACCTGAGCTCGGTACCTAAGGTACCTAAGGTTGAGGTCATCTTTTGAGGTCGGTGAATAAGGCTGACCTCCAAAGTCATTGGCTAACACTTGAGGCCAGGTCGATACTCCGCCCTTCTCTGAGGTTTCCTATGATCCCTCAGTTTTATTCTTGGTCGTCAGGTCAGTCTGATTTTACCTATAACAGCAATTTCACCAAAAAGGTTCATATATATTAATAATTTATTTTACCTATTCTACCTCCTTATCAACTGCTCCCAAATCAACTAGTTCTAATTCCATAGTGGAAAGAGCCATGCGGGTTCATTTCTTTCATTTCCATGAAATAACTTCGCCCGCCATGGTAAAAATATAAGCACTAGTAGATTTAGAATCATCTCTCCATGAATTCTAATCAGCATTACTATAGCCTTCAATTACAACATAAGACCTTTAGTAATGAAGATTAAAGCTCCCTAAGTCCTTTTAAGATACCTTTAGATCTTCCAAATGCTGTTGATGTCTTAAATCTGTAAACAACAGGGTCTGTCGATGGCATTGACAGGCTACTTGATGCCATTGAACAGATGTTGATGTCATCAACAAATATTCGATGCCATCCAAAAAATCCATGTTTTGTTGATGGAATGTTTTGATGTTCAACAAAGGTGTTCAATGCCATCAACAAATCGTTGATGCCATTGAAGTCCAATTGAAGGCGCCATTCAGTGCGCACACAGAATTGCGTAAATGTGAGATTTTTTTCCTATTCCTATTGTGAGACTATATAATAATATATATATCAAGTGTAATTGAGATTTGGAAAAGAGTAGAGGAGTTTTAAGAGTTTTAATTCGTTCATGAGGGTTTCAAGGACATAACTTGGGATTATGAGGTAGATTTGAGGCCTTTTCAAATCACTAACACTCTCTCTCTTGTATTTATGCTTTCATAGTTTATTACTCGTCGCTCTGTGCGGTGGTTTTTCTTGAAAGGGTTTTTTCACGTAAAATTTGGATGGTTTGTGTTTGGACTTAGTTGTGCGATTGGTAGTACTTTGCTTGATTCATCTCTGTGTGCTTCCGCGGTTTCCCAACAAGTGGTATCAGAGATAACATTGGGAAGTATATCGAATCTTAAAGTAATGTATCAATGGCATTTAACGCGAAGTTCGATGTAGAAAAATATTCTAGTAAAAATAATTTTGAACTATGGAAAGATAAGATGACTGATGTTCAGTAAGGATTGGACGATGTCCTCCTTGAAAAGTGACTAGAATCTATGACCGAAAATGAATAGAACAAGATGAATAAGAAGACTAGAACTTCTATCTAATTGTGCTTAACGGATGAGGTCCTCTATAATGTCATGAGAGAGAAAATTGCAGCAAGTATATGGGCGAAATTAGAGAATATCTCGCGAAGAAATCTCTTGAGAATCATTTGTACTTAAAAGTTTCAATTGTTCAATTTGAATATGATGGAGGGGGCTGATGTTGACACTTATATTAGTAACTTTGATAGATTATTTTGTAAATTATTGGATGTGGAGGAAACGATGAAAGATGAGGATTAGGCATGAGTTCTGCCGAATTCTCTCTCGGCTTTGTATGAGTTGTTCAAGGACTTGTTGTGCATCTCTATAATGATCATTAATGTTGAGACCGTTATCTCATCCTTTCAGTCGAAGGCGATGAGAAAAAAAAAAACATTGACATAGGTGCTTTACAGATGCATTGGTTACGATGGGGAGAAATTCTGAGCGGGACAATGGATCTTTAAAATTGAGGTCCAAATCCAAGGGTAAGGACAAAGGTAAGTTGAAGTGCTGGAATTGTGGGATGTCTGAACACATGAAGAAGGATGATTAGAATCCTAAGTTGAGAAATGAGAATTTAGATAATTCTTCCTGGGAAGCCTGCACTGCAGAATCTAGTGAGAAAGCAAACGGTAGTGACGTGTTAACTGCATCAAAATCCAGGTACTTCGATAAAGAATGAATTTTGAATATAAGGGCTTTGTACCACATGACCCCTGATCGGAGTTGATTCACTAGTTACAGTGAGTGTGATGGTGGCCGGATATTTATGGCTAATGATAATTCCTGTAAAGTGGTAGGCGTTAGATTGATGCGCTTTAAGATGTTTGATGGCATGGAGTGTACTTGACCAAGGTGAGACACATTCCTGATTTGAGGAAGAGTTTGATATCTCTGGAAAAACTTAAGGCACTTGGGCAAAAATTCACCTGATTTGATCGTGTCCTTACAATTTCAAAGGAGACACTCATAGTCATGAAGGCACGAAAGAATGAAAACCTTTAAAGGTTGATCAGGAGTACTTTATTGAGTGAAGTTATAATGTTTGTAGTGGATTTCACATCTGTATATATGTGACATGTACGCTTGGGCTACATGAGCGGGGCATGAAGGAAAGTGCAAGTTTATTTTATGAAAAATACAGAAAAATAAATATGATGTTTTCATCAACTTCAAGCAATGGAATGTAATGGTAGAAAAATGGTCAGGGAGAAAGGTGAAAGTGTTAAGGACAGATAACGGTGGAAAATTTACTTCTAAGGAGTTCAATTAGTATTACAAAGATAAAGGGATCATGAGGCATAACATAGTACACTACACACTAAAGTAAAACAGTGTGGCTAAGAGGATAAATTAGACTCTCTTAGAGAGGGCCCGATGCATGATTAGTAATGCTTGGTTAGATAATGAATTGTGGACTGAGGCCGTTAACATGGCTTTTTGCTTGGTAAATCGGTCCTCTTCTTCGACTATTAAATATAAGATTGTAGAGGAAGTATGAAGTTGTAAGCAAGTAGACTACTCAGGACTGTGTGTATTTGGTTGCAATGCTTACTTTCATGTACCATTAGTTGAGAGAGATAAGCTGGACCAAAGGGCTAAAAAATATATCTTTGTCGACTATAGTGGTGTTGTGAAGTGATACATACTATATGACTGGGTCATATGGAAAATCATATTTAGTCGTGACGTCAAATTCAACGAAGGATCCTTGTTTTGTAAGGATAAACACATGAAAGTGAAAAAGTTGGTCTTAGATGTTCAGATAAATAGAGATGAGACAGGATGATACTGAGATATAGATAAAGGTACAAGAGTAGGTGGAGCAGCCAATTGTGAGAAGGAATCTGCCAAAGGATTATAGGTTATCGGCGAGATATATAGATGACTCAAATGTCACATTTGCTCTCATTATAGATAATAGGGATCCATTTACTTTTTAAGAGGCTCTTAATGAGCCAAATGCCGAGAGTGAAAAGTAGCGACGAATAATGAGATGGATTCCTTATACAATAACGAAATGTGAGAGTTGGTGGAGCTCCCCTTCGACCGTAAAGTGATCGAGCGTAAGTGGATATTCAAGAAAAAATATGATAAGTACAAGGCAAGGTTGGTAACGAAATGTGGGAGTTGGTGGAGCTCCCCACATGGCTCATTTTAAGCTTTCTTCTAAACGTTATCCTAAAACTGATGAAGAAAATTAGGATCATGTCTTGTGCATCATTTGAGTGTGGTCGGTAGCTTGATGTATGCCATGGTCTGTACAAGACTGGATATTTCACAAGCAGTGGATGTTTTTAGCAAATATATGTCTAACCTTGACAAACAATATTGAGAGATAGTGAAATGACTACTTCGATACATTTAAGGTATGCATCTTATCAAATCAAAGGACAAGTTAGTAAGCTATATGGATTCTGATTATGCAGGTAGTGTGAATAATAGAAGGTCGACTTCTAGTTACTCGTTTATGCTAGTGGTTGGAGTGATCAATCAGATGTCAAAGCTTCAATTTGTGGTGGCTCTTTCCACAACTGAAGCTGAGTTTATGGCGGTGATAAAAGCATTTAAGGAAGGTATTTGATTGAGAGGAATGATAAATCAATTGAGGCTTTAACAGGAGGCCGTGCTAGTTAATTATAATAGCAAAAGCGCAATTAATTTGGCTAATTTTTTTTATTACTTATGTACTAAACATATTAATGGGCATTACTATTTTATCCGACAAGTGCTTGAGGAATGAGGCATTACTCTAGAGAAGATTCACATGAGCGCAAATCCGACTGACATTCTTATGAAGGTGGTTTCCGTAGAGAAGTTCAAGTTATATGTAACTTCTCTAGGCTTAACAAATGCGTAAATGGAAGGCAGAGTGTGCACGATAAGCGATGGTGGAGATATGATGCAAGATATAATTAGAGATGATGATAAGAAGCTACGAAGATGAAGATTAAAGACATGGTGGAGATTGTTGTTGATGTCTTAAATCTGTTAACAACATGGTTTGTCGATGTCATCAATAGACCGCTCGATGCCATTGAGTAGACGTTGATGCCATCGACAGATGTTCGATGCCATAAAAAAATTTAGAAAATCCATGTTTTGATGTTGGAATGTTTTAGTGTTTTACTCGATGGCATTGACAAATCGTCGATGCCATCGAGCGCGTGCGCATAATTGCATAAGTGTGAGATTTGTTTCATATTCCAATTGCAATACTATACGATACTATATATATTGGGTGTAATCAGGATTTGGAAAAGAGTAGAGGAGTTTTATGCTTTCTAATTCGTTCTTAAGTGTTTTAAGGGCATTGCTTGAGCTTGCGAGGTAGATTCAAGGCTTGTTCTAATCGGTAACACTCTATCCCTTATATTTTTTTTTCATAGTGTATTACTCGTTGATTTGTGCCATGATTTTTTTTTTTTTTTTTCTAAAATGGTTTTTCTACATAAAATTCGGATTATTTGTGTTTGGACTTGGTTGTGTGATTGGTAGTACTTTGATTGATTCATCTCTGTCTGCTTCCATAGTTCCCTAAAAAAAAATTGTATTTCAATATTCATTATTTGGTTTCTTAGAATATTTACTAAGTTTGCTTATAACAAAAGTGATATAAATCCTAGTGCAAATGTGTAGTATAAGCCTAACTACCACTAGTGTAATGAAATGCATTGTCACTATTATTTTGGTTTTGATTTTTACTAGGGTCATATGGTGTACACATGGGTTTATAATCAAAGTGATTGTATTTTTTTTCAATGTTTTCTATATATAATTGGATTGGGTCAATGTTATACCAATTTCACTCTAAATGATTTTAAGCCCTAAAATGATACAAGCTTCTCTAAGGTTTTTCATATTAAATTGAAAAGATAAAATGACTTAAGGTTTGTACTAAAGATAGAAAATAAATAAATCTAAATGTAGATAAACCAAGACTTTAAAATTTTCAAATACCTTAAAATAAAAAGCCATCTTTCACCTCATTGAACTTAAACCCACGGACATTATAACTTGTTTAAATTTTATATATCACAATCTCAGAACTTGTTTAAGTTCATACAAAGACCTTAAAGCCTACAGACCTTATGTTTTTTTTTTTTTTTAAAAAAAAATACTTAATTCCACAAACTTTTTGAGTTAAGCTATGTATATTTCTTCCTTTAGTTTACCATTTAAAAATGCAATTTTAACATCCATTTGGTAAGTTACAAGTTGCATATAGATTGAATCGAAGAGGGTTCGATGAGATCAAAGTTTCCTTCGATGGCATCGAACCTGTCTTCGATGGCATTAAATGTCTGTTTCTACAGTTTTTCAGGACTTTGTCTTTTTGGCCATAGGATTTCACAATATGATTGTTTTGACTTAAAATTTTTGGATTCATTTTTCTTGGTTTCTTTACTTCAAATCTTCGATTCCATTCCTTCTTCACTTGGTTTACTTGGATATTTGATACTCGAATTCTTCAATATTGTCCTCCATAGATTCAATTTTTCATTATCTTCTTTTGAGCTTAATTTAAATCTATCCATTTAAACACATATTCATCATAAGCTTTCGAGTACTACTTTCTCCTAAACTCTATCACTTGGTAAATGTCCTAATTAAATTCAAAGCATTAATAGTATAATTAGAACAATTCTAAACATTGAGTTCCATTGGGTGCATGGTGAAGTCTAAATTAGTCACACCCAATGTTAAGTTCTCTATTATCATGATAACATTGATAACATTGTTGATTCAAAGAATATTCAGGATAATGAAAACTTAAACTAAAACTTGCTTTACTAGGGCTGTTGGGAGTGGATAGGGATTAACTACAGGGAGGTTGAGTAATAGACTCGCTACTGAAGTGACGTCACCAAATTCCGCGGGCCCACCATGATGTATGTGTTGTATTCACACCGTTCATTCACTTGGATAGATCATTTTAGGGCATGAGCCAAAAGTTTTTTTTTGACCTTATTAATAGATTGGATGGAAAATAAAAATTTTGGTGGGCCATACAAATCTTTTAACGGTGAGAATCATTATCATCTCTGCTATTTTTGGTGTGGTCCATTTGAGCTTTGCATATGATTCAATTTTTTTTCTAATGACCTAAAATTATTTTGAAAAAAGGATGAACGGTGTGGATATAATAAATACATCATCGTGGGCCATGTAACTTTGATCTCATTTGAACCGTTCGTACAACTCGGAGCTCGAGGAGCGTCGGTGCTCGTCTTCGCACGACACATATAGCTGGTGTGTGGTACAACAGCCAATCCACTTCCTCCTTTGTTGAATTTGTTGTACGTGCATATCTTTTGTCCGCTGCGCACCTGGTTTCTGGAGGTTGTTGGGAAACGGTCTCGAGAGTTTTTGTTATTATTATTAATTTTAACCTCGAAGAGGCTGGTAAAATGAATTTTTGTGGCTATGGATCGAGGACTTCAGATGTGGCCGAAGACCGAAGTTGCAGCATCGGTTTTTTTTTTTTTTTTTTTTGTTTTTTCTTCTGTGAGCTAGGTTGGCAGTCTCACCTTTTCTGGATTCCAATGCCCCACCTTTAGATCTTCGTCGTTTCGTGATTGAGGTGTTTAAGCGGATTGCTTGGTGTGCCGGTGGTGTGTTGAGGTCACTAAGTTCTGTGGCCCAAACATGATGTATTTATTAAATCCACACCGTTCATCTATTAGGTGAGATCATTTTAAGGCATGAGCCCAAAAATGATTCATATCCAAAGCTCAAGTCGACCACTACATAAAAAGCAGTGGGGACAATGATTCTCACCGTTGAAACATTCACAGGGCCTACCATGATGTTTATATGCCATCCAACCTGTTCATAAGATAACACAGAGTTGGATGAAGGGAAAAAAAAAAAAAACAAATATAAGATTGATCTAAAATTTCTGTGACTTCCAAGAAAGTTTCAATAGTAGCCGTTCAATCCTCTCTCCTTTCACAATGTGGTCCATTCGAGCTTTAAATCCGTATATTTTTTGGATCAAGCCTTTAAACTATCTCACCAAATGCACGAACAATCTGGATATAACACATACACTGTCCATGCATTTGGCCAGAACATTCGAAGGCTGTGAGCATTAGAAATAGTGACCACATATTCTTTTTTTTTTTTTTTCACATATATACTGTTTTGTGTTGGTAATATAATTGACTTGGAGTTGTCACTGGCTAGCCTGGGACTTCATAGAATTTACAAAAGTTCGAGAAATGGAAGACTCTCTGGCTTTAAAGTGACTTTTATCTGTGACATAGGATTTCATACAAGGGACCAATTACGGATAAGGAAAGGAAGATGTTGACCACTCTCTTTGCCCTTCACAGGCATATGGTCTTTACTTTATGTGATTAAGTAGTTAATTTTACGGGATAAGATGATTCTATGCTAGATGATGAAGTATTAAAAAATAGGACTAAACAAACTCAGATTTTTTATGTGGCGGAATATGATATTTCGATAAGCTACATAACATATATTCAAAGAATGTCTAGAAGAAAAGGGAGGGACGAAGATAATATGTGAAGATGCTAAGATGACATGTGGGAGGAGTAGGTTACCATGAGTTTTTAATGTAAAACGATTCAGAATTCCAACAAGTCACGGAACATACGTCTAATGGGAACCTAGAAAAGCAAAAGATTTGGAAAGGGAAGTGATAATGCGATTAATGAAGTATGGATGCAAATGATAATAACTCGATCCCTGGCTTGTAACTAGAAGTAACTTGAATGTGTAAGACTTTGATGCGGAATAACCAAAGGATCTTCTGTGCATTACTTGGATATGGAAATCTAGAAATCTAAATACATGGATGGTGTACTTGATTGAGACGCCATTACCATAGATTGGATGCCGAATTCTTCCTCTCCTTATACCTTTAAAGAAGTTGTGATGGGGCTAAAACTTCTGTCAGTGGTGCTGGATTGGGGACCCAGCTCTGATCTATACACGTGAGGGTAGAGGAGTTTGACACCATCAAAACTCCTCTCCCTCAAAGGATCTACATGAATTAGGAATCCCAGTTCCTCTAAGACACTGTGCGCGTATCACAGTAGTAGCACACCGCCCCTTACATGAATTTCTGGATGTATCACGACTTAGTGGGGCCCATTGGTATACCTGATCGCATTATCTAACCCTTAGGGCAATCCAAACCGTTGATCAATAAGGCCCACCTTATAGAATTCTTACATTCTCCCACTTGGGCCACATTTGATCAATATTAATGATTAATCTTTTGAAAACATTTGGAAAAATATGTTTTTGATTTGAAGAAATATCCAAATGGTTAACCGATTACATTGTTAGATAATATGGATAGTGTTATGATAATCTGGTCTATCAAGACTGTCAGTATCGAATCGCGGTAGTCATTACAACATTTAATCTAGGCAAAATGAGATTAAGCACGGTCACAAATACTAAAAGTCTTGATGGCATAGGTCTGAAACTAGGAAGTGTGGTATACGGATTACACACGTAATGTGATGATGTGTGCCTATCTCTAAGAGGTCCTTAAGCTTTCAAATGTCTCTAATGAGACATGACTATATTTCAACTTAAATTATGTTGCGCATACTTAAAAAGAAATAGAATTAACTTTATATCAGAATCATCAAATAGCTTTATTAAATGAGATTTCTTTAATGTCTGTGAAAATAAAACACGCTCAACTCCCACTAACTGAAAACACCTATAGGATCAATGACTCCCATAGATGTTACATGCTCCTGAAATGGCATGATAAGGAGCCCTTTAGTGAGTGGATTCGCAATTATCTGCTTAGTGCCGATGAACTCCACAAACACTTGATGATTTTGAACTCTTTCCTTTACAATAAGATACTTGATGTCGATATGCCTCGACCTTGATGAGTCCTTGTTGTTACTAGATAAGGAAATCGCAGCTGAATTATTGTAAAATATTCTTAATGGTTTCGGGATATACTTTAGTATCCGCAGACTAGAGAAGAATGCCTGATTATATGTCTCATGAAAAGTAATTAATTCAGCTTCCATGGTGGATGAGGTTGTAGTTGACCGTTTCATGCTTTTCTAAGATACAACCTCATAATCATCATGAAGATGTAGCCTGATGTGAACTTCTTAGTATTAACGCAGCCAACATAATCTGTGTCTGAGTACCTAACTAACTCCAAATGGTTAGATCTCCTGTACGTGAGTCTGAAGTCCTTTATTCTTTGTAGGTAGTGTAACACTATCTTTGCAGCTATCCAATATTGCATTCTTGGATTGGACATGTATCTGCCTAACTTTCTAACAGCAACCGCAATATCCGGTAGCGTACATACTTGAGCATATATAATGCTTTATACTACTGATGCATACGGAAGTTCCTTCATTCAATTCTTTTTCAAATCATTCATGGGATATTAGAATTGGCTGAACTAAATATATCACCCTTTACAATGGATGACTGTCAAGGAGTACAATTTTGTATGTTATACCTTTCGAGTATCCTGGTAATGTAGGCCCTCTGTGACAAGCTGAGCAGTCCATGAGATTTGTCACCATAAATCTCAATGCCAATGACATAAGAGACGTCACCAAGGTCCTTCATTTCAAATATTTGAAATAAGAATTGCTTAGTGTCGCTCAACATCCTGATATCACTGTTAGCTAACAGAATGTCATCAACATACAAAATCATCTTAATGAACTTACTCCCATTGATTTTAATGTAAATACATTCATCTGCAGTATTTTTTACAAAGTCATATGAAAAAATTACTTCATAAAACTTTAGGTACCACTGTCGTGATGCTTGTTTCAACCCATAGATGAATTTCTGAAATTTATAAACCAAATGTTCTGAGCCATGGGCTATAAAACCTTCGGGTTGTGACATATATACATAAAACCTTCGGGTTGTAACATATATACATTCTCATTAAGATCTTTATTGAGAAATGTTGTCTTTACATCCATTCGATGTAACTCTAAATCCATATGAGCTACAAGAGCCATTATGATACTGAATGAATCTTTCTTAGATACTGGTGAGAAAGTCTCCTTAAAGTCAATGCCCTCGCGCTCGTTAAAACCCTTTAGCAACAAGTCTGACTTTATATTTCTCGACATTACCCTTGGAGTCCCGATTGGTTTGAAATATTCATATACAACAAATCGGCCTCATTTTAGAGAGTAACTTAACAAGATTCCATACTTTATTATCCTTCATAGATTTAAACTCATCTTACATGACATTAAACCAACGAGAAGGATTAGCACTTTGTTTGACTTGTGCAAAGGATTCAGGATCATTTTCCACCCTTATGTCAAAATCGTGCTCCTGTAAGTATACGATGTAATCGTCTTGATTTATAGGCCTTCTCTCTCTTTTAGATCTTCTCGATGGTTCAGCTTGTTAGGTGTATTCTTGATTTTCCTTATCAGTGGGTTGTACCTGAGGTTCAACATGGTGTTCTCCAGTGACTACAGGGACGACTGTAGCATTTATATCCACATGATCTTGAGTGACTATGATCGGAGTCATAGTCCTTTCTTGCCCAAATACAAAGTTTGTAATGTTCGTGCTCCCACCATTTTCAATGTCCTCAATGTATCTGACATTCTCAGTCTCAAAAATCCTGATAAAGTGGGAAGGACAGTAGAATCGATAACCTTTTAACCTTTTTGGATATCTAATAATGAAACAGCTTATGGTTATAAGATCCAGCTTCTTTTCATGTGGGTTATCAAATTTGGCCTTAGCAGGACATCTTCAAACATGTAGATATCGAAAATTTAATTTTCTTCCATTCTAAAATTCAAAAGGGGATTTACTTACAGGCTTGCTGGGAACCTTATTAAGGATATGAACTGCGGTTTTAATCGCATCACCCCATAGATATTATGACAAGGTCAAATTGTTAACCATGCTTTGCACCATATCCATAATAGTACGATTATGCCTTTTAGCCACACCATTCTGCTCTGGAATACTAGCCATGGTGTACTAGGCGACAATGCCATAATCTTATAGGTATCTAGCGAATAGTCTTAGATTGTGACTTGATTCGTCATATCACCGTAGTATTCACCACCACGGTCAAATCTGACAACTTTAATCATTTTCTCAAGTTGATTTTCAACTTCGACTTAATAGATTTTAAAAGCGTCCAGAGTATCTAATTTTTCACTGATAAGGTAGAGGTACCTAAAACGAGAGTAGTCATCTATGAAGGTAATAAAATATCTATGTCCACTCCAAGATGCTGTAGGGAATGGTCCACAAATGCCCATATGTATCACCTTTAAAAGTCCTACATTCTTTGTACCTTTCTTTTTGGTCGTAGTCTATTTTCCTTTTATGCAATCAATGCACACTTTATAGTCAGAAAAGTCTAGAGAATGAAGAATTCCTTCTCGCACAAGCCTGTTCAATCTCTCACGAGATATATGACACAATCACCTGTGCCACAATATGAAGGAATTCTCACAGTCAAGTTTACATTTAGATCCTATTTTATTTCCACACAAGTCATTAACATTATAATAGACATGTGAGGCAATCAAGTTTAGCTGGTATATGTTGTTCACTATATAGATCTGATACCAATTGTAAGACTTTGATTCAGAATAACCAAAGGATCTTCTGTGCATTGGATATGGAAATCTAGAAATTTGAATACATGACGTACCTTCATTGTTGTAGATAGGATGCCGAAGTCTTCCTCTCCTTATACCCTTAGAGAAGTTGTGATGGGGCTAAAACTTCTGTCGGTTGTGTTGGATTGGGAACCCAGCTTTGATTTATATATGCGAGGGTAGAGGAGTTTGAAACCCATCAAAACTCCTCTCCTTGAAAGGCTCCACACGAATTAGGAATCCCAGTTCCTCTAAGACACTGTGCATGTATCATAGTAGTAGTACACCGCCCCTTACACAAATTTCTAGATATATCACAACTTAGTGGGGCCCACTGGTATATCCGATGGCATTATCCAACCCTTAGGGCAATCCAGACCGTTGATCAATGAGGCCCACCTTATAAAATTCTTACAGGATGTAGTGCGCATATATTATGGCTTAAAACTTATAGCCCGGGTGGGCCTAAGCTCAAAAGAGTTAGCTCTAGAAGCCTAGGAAGCTAGGAGAGGGATGGAGGATGTTAAAGATGAGGTTGGAAGAGATTGAGGCTTGGAAGCTCAAGCTCATCCTCTTACTCTCACTCACTCTCTCTTTCCCACTCTTACTGTTTCTTAAGAGGAGGAGCTATTTTTAGTGCGTTGGGTGTTTTGAAATGAGGAGAGGATGGGGTATTTATGGGCAGCTTAAATGGTATTTTGACAAATGTTGGTACTTTAGGGGTAAATAGTGATGTGAAGGTTGGTGGTTGGTGAAGAGGGGAGGGGGGGGGGGGGGGGGGGGAGGTGCCATATGGTACTCTCACATGCGTTGGAAGGGATGATAAAAATGTAACTAAATGGATGTTTTAGGGTTGTTTGTCTCATCTAAAAATGAAATAGCTGGATAGTCTAACCCTAATAAAGTCCGGGGTGGCACTTTAAGTGTTGCTAGTGGCGCTTAAGTGTTGCCTGGCCTTAAAATTTGGTCAAAGGTGGTATGGCTTGTCTTCTAATCCCCCAAAAGACTATGGTTTGAGTTTGGAATGGCTTCTAGTAGGTGTTATGATTTTATTTCTATTTCTTAAAATTTCTACATTTGGCTTGAATTTAATTTGAATTTGTCTTGAATTTAGTCAAAGTTTGATGTTTTGGTTTAAGATTGAGTTTGACTTGGAAAGTGGTTTAAGTAATGGTTAGGCCCGGGTAATGGCTTAAATATGGCTAAGTCTTAGATAATGTCTCAGGTTTGGACAGGGGCTTAGGTAATGACTCTTAAAGATTATTCATACCTCATCAAGTTATTAGCATGAGTGGGATGTTTAGAAGGTCAAGTGCCTGAAAATGAATTGGATCCAAAACTCAAGAAGACCAAACCAGGGGAAGTAGTGCCGACAATGATTCCCACTGTTGAAACTTTCATTGGGCCAACCATGATGTTGATTTACCATCTAACCTTTTCATAAGGTCACATACATGGATGAAGGGAAAAAAATATTAGATTGATCCAAAACTATTGTGATCCCCGTGAAGTTTTCAATGGTAGAAGTTCACTCCTAATTGTTGGACAGTTAAGACATAACATCTACATCATGGTGGGGCCTACATACTTGGTGACGTAAACACACTATCGAGGATGGTGGTTTGTGAAACACAATGCAATCCACTTCATCTTTTAGCTATATCAACAACAAATCCGAATCCTCTGCTTGCCACAAGCAAGAAAATACTACTTTCTTGCACCGTGATTGGTCCACGTCATCACTGACTGATGTTGAACATGTTGCGGATTCATTTATGGCCATGATGGATCAAAAAAAAAAGAAGCCAAGAAGAATCGACAAAATTTAGCATAGTTTGACTGGTCGACTGATTGGGTTAACAGGTCGAAATTCTGCCAGAATTTCTAAAAATTCCAGAATTCTTACTGGACATTTTCTGTTTGTTTCGACAGGTGGAAAGATCTAATTGATCGGTTAACATATTGTTTGACAGGTCGACAGATCGTGTCGATAGGTCGAAATTTATAGAATTTCTAGTTTTAGTCTCTACATGTTTTTGAGTGGTTTCGACTGGTCGATGAATTTGGGATTTTGCATTTTTATTTAAAATTTGTTTCCCTAATTGATTCAAACTCTTCTAATTACGATTTAGGGTTCCTTTAGGTTATTTAAGGATGCTAAAACTCATTTTTTTATATTAAATTTATTAATTTTCTAAGGAATTATTTCTTTCTCATGGATTTGAGAATTTTCTCTTATGGATTCAAGAGTGCCTTGCGGATTCAAGGTATTTATCGATCGAGGAAGATGATGATCGACCTCATCATGTCCTTCCTTGCATCAATAGGTATCAAAGTGGGAATTTCCCTTGGATCTATGGCTTTTAACGATGGGTCAGGCAACAGTCCCATGGACGGTGCACCAGGAAATTTGCAACGCCCTGGATTTTTGCTACTTGGGAATCGGATGACTTTAGATGTTACCTTTGATTTTTCGATTTGAGTGCATGTTCATATATATATATATATATTCATATATGTTTGGGACCAAAATGAGTGATTTTGGATCCACTAAAACTACCCAACCAAATGGAACTTGTGAATTTTGGAAACCTTAGGACCAAACTTCTGGGTTTGCTCAACTTTGAATATAGCAATGTGCATGTTAGGACTGCCTTGGTTGTCATAATCGAGTCCGTAGAAACTTCGTTTTGTCCAAATCCATGCTATGACCACCTAGGTTAGTGGATTGAAGCAAAGGAGAAAGAAAAATATAAGTTTGAAAATTAAAAAAAGCCTAAACATGAAAGGTTTTGGAAGATAGAGAGTCAGGGTGGACCTTGGAAAAACCCAGTTAATATATTGAATTCAAAAATTCGTATATATATTTTTTACAACACTAATTAAAGTTATTCAAAAAGCTAGATTAAAGCTTGATGACTTTAGTTTCATAGAAAAAGAAATAAAATAATAAAATAAAAACTCAAAAGAGGTTAAGTTTAAGACGTTTTAGAAACTGTACAAAAAAGCATTGGTTTCCTGCAGCTAGTACTTGTAGAATTTTAGGATTTTTTTTGAAACTCAAAATATAATGAAATTTAGAAAAGATTAAGTAGACTTGATGATAAATTACCATAAAAATTATAAAATTAACCCACTATGTACGCCCCGAACTCAAAAAATAGGCTCACAAAATTTTCGATCTCCAAATCCAGCGTCGACAACCTCTGTAGATCCTGGGATCCTAAAAGGAAGATTTTCAGTATGATTTTTTTTTAATGGAGCATAACCACAAGCATAACCAAGTTACAAAACAACATCACCATATATCCACTATCAAAAACTTTAAGTACAATGCGAAAAGGGAAATACAGGGTAATCAAAAGGCACCAAAATAGTCTGATACGTGCTCCTGCCTCAGCACTGCTGCGATCCAACGACACCTGTACGCAATGGTCGTGCATAAGCTTACAAAAGCTTAAAGGGTGGTGTAAGTGTGTGCGTAAGGCGAGTGCCAAGTATACAGTATCAGAGTAATACAAAAACATGCGGGTAAGTCCATGAATACAACTAGCCATACTAAGGCTATGTGATGCAAGGTATGAATGCTATCGGTGTTGAGGGTCAAATAGTGCATATTAGACCCCAAATATTGTCCGGATTTACGAGCATAATAGTGTTTAACGACTAATTTAATTGTGTTTATGTTGCAGGTTGATTTTACAAGCTTGGATCGAAATAGGATACTAAATGTATAAATTTAACGCTCCAAATTCACCAAAGCATGGGACACACTCCAGGGGACCAAGATTGATGGATATACATGGTCAGAAATTTGAGAAAACTAAGAAACTGAAGCTCAAGTGGCTTGAAACGCATCCAGAATGCAAGATCACATGGTTTTCGACATCTGATCGGTTCGAAACTTTATACATGAGATAAGGGGCATAAATTAATCGTACATTTCAAATTTCAGCTCTTGGATCACTATAAAAGTGCTCCAACTGACAGATCAGCTTATAAACCGTCGATTCTGGGCCCACCTGATAGCTGAAATTGGCTCGAATTTGGTATCAACGCCTTAAATGAGGAGACCAATTAGATAGTTGGATCAGATTTCATAAAAACATCATAGTGGACCCCACTTTAACTTGACTGTGCATAGTGCACATGTGCACTAGCCGTGCACGTGATTTTCCAAAGTCGGTCAGCGCCGTTGACCGACGTCTCCTTCTCCAATTCAAAAAAAAAAATAAAAAAATGTAAGTTTACGTGCCGCGTAATGCAAGGCTGCTAGCCGTTTTGCGGAAGCTAGTGGGCCCCACACGTGCCCTGTAAGCTCAATCCGAACCGTCCACCGTGTAGACGACATTGAATACTTCAAAACCATGTTGTCACTTTTCACCCATGCGTGCACACGTGTGAGATACAGGGGCCACAAAAGGGCTGCCCTATAACGTTCAAATATAATCTTTTAGTGATTTCTTCTCTGGGCTTCATCAATGGACGTTCAAAACTACCCATTCTTGACTGAAATTTCGTCCTGAATCCAATGGATGAGGTAGATTTTCCAGAAAATGCTTCTGTGGGGTCCACCGATCACAACAGCAAAATGGTGCGAAAGGTTTCGCACATCCGTGAAAATTGACTTTTTCAGGCAGTTTTGACCCACCATCTTTGATCATATGGCAGATCTGAACCGTCTATCATGTAGAGGACCCAAGAAAGTACTAAGGGACGGTGTTTCTTTGAAATTTGAGTGAGAAAAGTGGCGTGTTTCGAGGCACCGAACTTGGCTGCGAAAAAGCTTTCACTAGGCATGCATAGCTTTCCAAATCTGATTCAAATCCGATTTTCACCACTCCAGCAGTTATATAAGGAGGTTTTGGACGTGGGGAGCATTCATTCAGGTCTTGGGAGGAAGATTCAGAGTTGGGAAGGAAGGCTCAGGTCGGACGTCTGCAAGAGAGAGAGTTGAGTTTGTTTATTTCTTTTATTTTTATTTTATTTTGTTTTGAGATATCTAGCCTAGTTCTAGTTCTAGTTAGTTTTAGATAACGTACAAATTTCAGTCCCTTGGGATTCGACCTCGGTCTTACAGAGTTATTACTACATCACAACCCTGCACTTAGGGAGTGAACAAGTTTTTGGCGCCGTTGCCGGGGACTGACGGCTATATTTTTCTGAAATTAATTAGTTTTAGGATTAGTTTAAGATTAAGATTTTTACTAACTTCAGTTTTAGGTTTAGATTTTTCTAATTTTTTTAGGAATTAACCTAACTTTCCTGTTTTGTAGGATTCTGAGATAGAAACTTCTGATTTGGTGATATCTTCTTTATTCTTTATATTTTTAGAATTAGAGTTTTTAGAAAATTTTCTAATCTTAGACTAACTGTTTTAGAAACTAACTTGTTTTGTTTTCTTCTGCAGGATCTTAACATAGGAACTTCTTATTTGGTAACACCCTTCTAACTTCTTCTCTTACTTTCTATATTGCTATAGGACTTTTCTTTTATTCTAGGATTAGACTCAGAGTCAGGGTTCTACCATGGAATCGTGGGTACGTGCATACGCTGAGATGGATAGGAGATATTGGGGAATGCCCGAGGGTTGTGGAATTCAACGTATACCTCAAGATTTTTCTCCATCACAAACAGACATTGAGAACCGAGCAGAACGTTATCTTCCATTGGTTAATAGGGCTGTATACGATCGTAATTATGGGAATGAAGATTATTATCAGCCATCATATTCTCCCACGTATGATCAGTATGACTATAACCAGTGGAAACATCAAAGCTGGGAAGATGAACCAACAACATGTTATAAGGATTATCCTCTTGGATACCCTAACATTGAGATCCAACCAGAAACGATACAGGAAAATTCAATTCAGCATAACATGGAGTGGTTTGCGGAATTCAGAAAAGCAATGAAAGGACTCAATGCGCGCCTTGATAAGATAGAGGAGGCTCGGTCATCCCAGCCACGACTCAATTCAGAAATACAATACAAGGAAACTGATCCGCATTCACTTTTGAAAGAATCTGAAATTTGGAATGAGGAGTTAGATTCCGTTAATGAGCATGTAGTTCAATTTCCCGATGAGTTGATCTCGATAACTATTCAAAAGAATGGTAAAGATACATGGGTGTCTTTTAAATATAATAATGATGACACACTTCAATCACATGACACACTAGATTCTAATGATGAAGAAGATGTTAGTTTATGCAAACCTCAACCCATTCTAGGTGAAGAATATGAGGAAAGTGATTCCATCCCAAGTGTGCACTGCACTGAACCAAAATATGATGAGTACTGGGATGACGATCCTGAATGTGTAACCATAATTCCCCTGGAATTAATCTCAAGTTTGGTCTAAGTCAATGATCAAGAAGTACGCGAAGAGAACGGTCATAATGAGATACTTCACTCATCCGACATGTCTGATCTAAAAGTGGGGGAGCTCCTTATAACCGACCCTTTTATCTCTTGTGAGATATGTTTGGACCACTCCCCTGAATTAAATGATGATATGATTCGGGAGATGGACGAGTTGCGCGCTACGACTCTGGAATTTGAAACCACCCAGTTGAGGCCACCATCTGAACTGTTGAATGTTGACGATTCAATGCCTCTTCTGAGTAATTTCAATGAACAGAGTGATCATATCAATGCTTCGCATACTGACCCTCAATTTGTCTGTGCAGGGCTGGAGCAAGAGAGCACACATCCGTCCACTTTCAAGGATGATGGATTCCTTGGGCAGATTATCACGAGTTCCAAGGTGAAAAATAAGTCACTCTCAGAAGAATGTTCCAACTCTTTTGATGATTATTTGACATACTTTGCAGATTCAAATGATCCCATGATAAGAGACATAGTGAATGCCTTGCAAGACAACATCTCGGCAGTCAGCACTGACCGAGAGAACCCTTACTCTGAAGCTCCTTCTTCCACAGATCCTAAATGTTTACTATTAGGGGAGGAGGAGTTGGAAATTGAACCGAAGTCTGAGACTTCGGAATGTGTTGAGACTACACCTCTTCCTGAAAATTTTTCTCAACTTGATCTATCTGTAGTCTCTGATTCACCATGGGATACTAACTTTGAAACTTTTTTTGACACAGGTGAATCATTTATACTTTGGATACCTCAGGCGGATCAACAATAAATTTTTAATGAGGTAAATAAGTTTCTCTGGAAAGTCAAGCTCCAGGGCATCCAAGCCTATTGCAAAAAGGGCTTTTGGATGATCTTGTTGAGAAACTTACTGAGAAACTTATCAAGATATTGGCCGAAAGAGGAACTTTATGGCATGATCAAGTTCCATGATCGATTCAATGTTTGTGGGTAACATTACTGCAAACCCTCACGAGACTACAACTCGTCCACTAGGGGTAACCTAGGGGTTTAAAGGCTTGTTGCATATGCTAAATGCAATCGAGAGCACCTGCGAAAGTGGTATAGATAGAATTTTATTTTTGTTATTTTTATTTTATTTTCTCTCTTGTGCTAATCTTCTCTCTCCCAGCAATCTCTTGAAAAATCTCTCTTAATTCGTTATTCAGGTACTATCCTCCCATCACTTTTCATTTACTTTCGTTGTCCCATGTGCATTGCATGCTCATATCTTTTACATTGAGGACAATGTAGATTTTAGGTTGGGGGTGGGAGATTAGGTTTCCTAATCAGTATTTTCTTGGTCTTGAGCAAAAATTGTGAAAATTGTGAAAATTTTTAAAATTTGTTCAGAAAATTCCTGTGAATTCGAAGTGATTTTGACATCTATCTTTGATTTAGAATTGCGAGATACGTGATGTTGGTAATTTATGACTCTTGGATTAGCTGCGCGATAAATTTCACGGTTGAGTTCGAATTATCAATCCATGATTAGAGGTTTTAAACATTGATTGAATCATGATTTCAGGACACGTCTCGCCTACACATTTAGATTTCAGTTCAATATCGAAGGATTAACTTGGTAATCACTGAGCATGAAAGGAACCAGCTTGAAATATCTTGCCATCATGGTATAAAAATTGAAAAGGTTGGGTAATTAATCTTCACCATAGGTTTGCTCCCTATAGGTGTGGAGCTAATTCTCCATGAATGATGTGTGAAAAAGGTCTAGGAGTACTGTCTTCACCATAGGTTTGCTCCCTATAGGTAAGGATTTGATTCCTCTCCTTGGCATTACTTTGAATAGAAAAATCACAAGTTAATGGGTTAATCTATGAGGCAAGTTTTGGATTAGGTTTTGGTTGTCATGAATTTTCTTGTTGATTACCAATGATATCATGAAATTGACGATTGGATCTCTTAATGATGATAAGCCGAGATTAGACTATACATCCATAGATCTCAATGTTTAAAATTTTTCTAATTGATGGATTAATACTTTACACTTGATTATGAAGTCTACCGTGCGCTTGAGCTCAGAAGAAAACAATTTCTAACATTCATGAATATTAAATTTCTCGTATCTTGTTCAAAATCTCACTCGATTTCATAGAAAGTTCTCCTATAATTCTCAACTTATTTTTCGCATAATTTGCTCGGGACTAGCAAAATGCTGGTTGGGGGTTATGTTGAGGGTCAAATAGTGCATATTAGACCCCAAATATTGTCCGGATTTACGAGCATAATAGTGTTTAACGGCTGATTTAATCGTGTTTATGTTGCAGGTTGATTTTACAAGCTTGGATCGAAATAGGATACTAAATGCATGGATTTAACGCTCCAAATTCACCAAAGCATGGGACACACTCCAGGGGACCAAGATTGACGGATATACACGGTCAGAAATCCGAGAAAACTAAGAAACTGAAGCTCAAGTGGCTTGAAACGCATCCAGAATGCAAGATCATATAGTTTTCGACATCTGATCGGTTCGAAACTTTATACATGAGATAAGGGCCATAAATTAACCGTACATTTTAAATTTCAGCTCTTGGATCACTATAAAAGTGCTCCAACTGATAGATCAGCTTATAAACCGTCGATTCTGGGCCCACCTGATAGCTGGAATTGGCTCGAATTTGGTATCAACGCCTTAAATGAGGAGACCAATCAGATAGTTGGATCAGATTTCGTAAAAACATCATAATGGACTCCACTTTAGCTTGACTGTGCATAGTGCACATGTGCACTAGCCGTGCACATGATTTCCCAAAGTCGGTCAGTGCCGCTGACCGACGTCTCCTTCTCCAATTCAAAAAATAAAAAAAAAAAAACGTAAGTTTACGTGCCGCGTAATGCACGGCCGCTGGCCGTTTTGCGGAAGCTAGTGGGCCCCACACGTGCCCTGTAAGCTCAATCCGAACCATCCACCGTGTAGACGACATTGAATACTTCAAAACTATGTTGTCACTTTTCACCCATGCGTGCACACGTGTGAGATACAGAGGCCACAAAAGGACTGCCCTGTAACGTTCAAATATGATCTTTTAGTGATTTCTTCTCTGGGCTTCATCAATGGACGTTCAAAACTACCCATTCTTGACTAAAATTTCGTCATGAATCCAATGGATGGGGTAGATTTTCCAGAAAATGCTTCTGTGGGGCCCACCGATCACAACAGCGAAATGGTGCGAAAGGTTTCGCACATCCACGAAAATTGACTTTTTCAGGCGGTTTTGGCCCACCATCTTTGATCATATGGCAGATTTGAACCGTCTATCATGTAGAGGACCCAAGAAAGTACTAAGGGACGGTGTTTTTTTGAAATTTAAGTGAGGAAAGTGGCGTGTTTTGAGGCACCGAACTTGGCTGCGAAAAAGCTTTCACTAGGCATGCATAGCTTTCCAAATCCGATTCAAATCCGATTTTCACCACTCCAGCAGTTATATAAGGAGGTTTTGGACGTGGGGAGCATTCATTCAGGTCTTGGGAGGAAGATTCAGAGCTGGGAAGGAAGGCTCAGGTCGGACGTCTGCAAGAGAGAGAGTTGAGTTTGTTTATTTCTTTTATTTTTATTTTATTTTGTTTTGAGATATCTAGCCTAGTTCTAGTTCTAGTTAGTTTTAGATAACGTACAAATTTCAGTCCCTTGGGATTCAACTTCGGTCTTACCGAGTTATTACTACATCACAACCCTGCACTTGGGGAGTGAACAATCGGTCAAACCAAGGCCATGCGATGCGCGACCTATGTAGCCAAATGTCATATGCGTGATGCAAAGTAAGCATGCCAATCCTCATCAAGTACACATATCAGTACAGTTTCTCTCTGGGATATTATCGGGGTCTAATACACTTCACACTGACTGCCGCCTCCCTAGCCGCACAACCTAGCAAGTGGAAGAGACTACACTATCTGCCTGACCAGTAGTCTGCCAATACTTACCCGGCTTGTCGATAGTTAAACTCAGCCTAGCTTACAACCCCCTCACTCGGGTAGATAAGGCCACACCCCTTCCAACCGACCACTACACAGTGGGAGACGCGGCCTACTGGTATTCGGCACTCGGGCGCTCGTGTATCCACTCAGTCTAGATGTTGGAGCATCTCCTGGTACCAAAAAGGTTCTGGGACTCTTACCCAAGGACATCCTAAGTGCCCACAATGCTAGAACCAAGTATTTTCGGTATCTGATACGGCTATCCACGATGTGCTTGTGGAGCCACGACCCTGATGTCACTAGGGCATACAATGATCATGACACATAAATGCGAGATGCATGAATCACATTGTCTAGTCATGCAACAATTCTGTGTATACCACACGCTCATGTGGGTAACTCTTATCAATGAGTCCCATAAATAATCTGCTTAATGGCATATGCTATGATCAGTCACTGTTCATATTAAGTATACATATGATGCGTATGATATGAGTCATGGAATTATACTAAGCATGTTATAAAGTGATGAACTATCCTTACAACGCAGATGAGCCTTGACGGCTTACACACAATAAGTATGGGCCTATCAATGGGCCCTAAGGAGAGTTACAATGTGGACATTTAATCAATATTGTACTTACAATGTGGGTGTCAAACCATCATTACTCCCAAGGCATAGCCCGCTATAAAGGTCAACACATAAACCACAATGGAATCACATTACAATGGGTCTTATGTACATCCCATTAGGCCTCGACCCATGGGCCTCCAATACATCAAATGGGCCTCATAACATGGGTCTCATATATATCAAGGTGGGCCTCAGCGGATGGGCCATAACTCCATCAAGATGGGCCTAATCATATGGGCCTTATATGTATACCAAGGTGGGCCATCAACGGACGACCACAAGTATATTAATATGTATATATAATATATATAAATGAATCATATTAAAAGATCAACTGGACCACACTCCAAATAATAGTAGTGACAATGATCTCCACCGTTAAAAGTCCTACAAGGCCCACTGTTATATATATATATTGGATCCGACCTATTCATAAGTTAACATGGAGATAGCAGAAACATCAGCTTGATCGGAACTACCGTGGCCCTTAAGAAGTTTGAACGATGAATGTCACTATCTCCACTATTTTAAATGGTGGGGTCTACTTGAACTATAGATTTGACTCATTCTTTAGCTCATGACATAAAATGAGCTTCCAAAATGGTTGGACGGCTTGGATGCAACACACGCATCATGGTGGGCCCCACCGTTCAAACAGTGGATGGTGTGGATACATACATCAATGGGCCCATGCTGCACGGACGCAGCATATACAGGGGGCAGGCAAGCTCAGAAAAAACACTTACTTCATGGTGGGTCCACACATGTGAAAAATAGTACATACATTAGTGGGTCCCACGTGGGGCCCATAACGTTTATCTAACATCCAATCCGTTGATAAGGTCACACGGACCTGAATGAAAAGGAAAAACAAATTTCATATGTATCTAAAGCTTCTGGGACACCTAAAAGGTTTTCAATGGTAGTCGTTCAAACCCACTATTTCCTATGACGTGGGCCACCTGAGCTATGTATAAGGCTGATTTTTTTGAGGGGCCATTGCTCAGAAAGGGGGCCACCAAATGCACGGTTTTGATGTTCCACACACATCACGGTGGGGCCCACGGCTGGGACCCATGGTCCTTACCCGTCCAGCACCAAACGTAGCAGGACACTGCTGCAACGTCAATAGCGCCTACTGCCTTAGATATTTTTTTTGAAAAGTAGTTTTCCCACAGTTTTTCATACGTGGGGCCCACATTAGGGGAATTTGACCCAATCATTGGTTTTTATGGCCCAAGACGGACTCATCAAGCCCAATATTCGACATATTTTGGGGTACACAAACATCAGGGTGGATTTCAATGGTACAAACACTATTCTCTATGCTATGGCCAACTAGATAGTCGGATTGGCTTCATATTTTGGTTCAACGCCTAAAATGAGCTGAAAAATGGAATGGATGGCGTGGATTTGATGTACACATCAAGGTGAGGCCTGCTTGAGCAGCCCACCCCAAAGCTTAGAATTAAATTGAAAATTTTATTTTCTTGACAGTAACCACATCGTTAGTCTATACTTCACTGACGTCCAGCATCCAGGGACGTTAGACGATTTTGGATACAACACATATTAAGGTGGGCCCCACCTTCAAACGTGTTGTCCAGGTGGGCCACCATATGCATGGGTGGGGTGGATAAGACATACATCAAGGTGGGGTCCATCCGAGTGGGCCATATAGGCACATTATTACATGAAAAAATGAAAAAGAGAGGGAGAGAGGGAGAGAAGAGGGACATGTGTGATGGAGGGCTCCGCCACTATGAGTCCTCCCTTGCATTCAATCATACATCAAGTGGGTCCCAATACATGTGGTCTCACCAAATCAAAGATCAACGGTGGAGATTCCTTCTCCACCAAAATGGAAGGTCTAGATGACCTCTATTCATGCAAGGAAAATAAACATCATGATGGGGTCTATGGAGAATGGTCCCATCATGGAATGATCATGAGATTCAAGGTGGGCCATCGGCCACACATAGGGTCCAAAGTGAGATCCATACCATCAATCGGTATGCCTCACTTGGCCCATCATCAAAACATGAAAATCTAGCCTATAAAGTACTCACCGTTTGATCCTCTTAGTCCGATAGAACGTCGATCTCCTTGTGTCTCACTTTGATGGAGGGTTATGAGAGATGAATGGATAGGGTGAAGGATTTTGGGGTAGGAAGTGGGCCACACACAACACTTTTCTCTCTTGGGAAAGCTTGGACGTCAACCACTTTTCCTTACTTAGAAAATGTGTTTGAGAAATGAGAGAGAGAGGGTTATAAGGAGAGAGAGTGATGAGTGATGGATGTGAGGTGAGTGATGGGTGAGGTGAAAGACTTGTTGAATTTTGGGGTAGGTTGCTTGACTTGTGGAGAAAGAAAGCATGGGTACTCTTATACTTGACATAAGGTGATTGATTGATGAGACATCTTGTAGAGATTCTTTTGAGATTACAAAAGGGCGGTGTTTTCCTCGAACTGAACGCGGGCCCACATCTCCCTGCCAGGGTGTTAGATCGGTATGCAAGATGTGGCGTTGGAACCGCGGACACGGTGCGGTGACAATGGTATAAGTCTCGGATTAAGCCAACTCAAATCTACATGATATGACTTAGGATCACGTGCAAACGTTGATTATACATCACAGGTTGCCGGAATTCGTTGAGAAGGATCGCAAGATTCGACGGAACAGTACAGATTAGGATACGGGCCTTACACGCTAACTACAAGTTCCAAAAACATTACAAGCAATAGACCTATTGAAACTTTTTTTTTTTTACAACTGCACGTTGTCAATGGATCACACACACACACACACACACACACACACACACACATATATATATATATATATATATATATATTATCTTAGAGTTTTTGTATTCAGTGTCTTTTTAGAAATTTCTTTTAATACTACCAGGAATCATTCTATATAATCAAATTAGAAATTTCTATTTTTAGTATATTTTACTAATTCGAGTAGTTTCCAGTAAAGTTGAATTATGGTTCTTGATTAGGGTGATTAGAACCGAATCATAATTCCCACTAATTATAAATAGGGCGCTCTATGAACTTAGCTAATCCAAACTCTAGTTTTCATGCACAAGAAATCTCACTGACTAGTTCATTTAAAAAATGCTCTAATTAACCAAATTAGCTATAGGCTACTCGTTAGTGGGCCACTGAACTCAAAACGATAGGAAGATGTTCATCTTAGCTAGCTTGACATCCATCATAGACATTGAGCTGAGGCGATGTATAGAATCGCTCAATTTAGAGCCAAAGTGCAGCGTGTGTTGTGTGAAGCCGAGTTGAAATCAGCAGGAACTTAAGTTAATTATTCACCTTCTATCTTTACCAAAGTTTTAATGTTTGATCCATTAGATCACACATAAACTTAGGATGCTAACCTAGAGCATTGTCCTACACACATCCTATAGCCGCAACCCCAATCGATGATTAGTAACTATCGAACTGACTTTTGATCATAACCGTTGATCGGTATGTTCGATTTGTGAAGAGATCAAAGCATTGCATAAATCATCATTAATAGAAAATATCTTATGGTATAGATCGACTCTTATACCCTCTAGTGGGCCCTAAAAGTTAGAAATAGCCTTCCATAAGGTTATAATACTAAGTACATATGTATTAGGTCCATTTGTACCACATCCAGTACTATATATAAATACCATTTATTTCACTTTCTCTCTCCCCATACAAATTTGCCATAGAAAATTACAGAAAGGGAGAAAGAGAGAAAGAGGAAGAGAATGAGTGTGTGTGTGTGTGTGTGTGAGAGAGAGAGAGAGAGAGAGAGAGAGAGGGGGGGGGGGGGGGGGGGGGGGTATTGGTATTGATTTTGTTGGATTCTTCTCGACGAAGACCTTAGAGCTACCATTTCTTCCATTGAATCCACTTCCACTTGTAATTGGAGGTAAGTGCAGCATCCAGCCTTCCGATTTCAAGCCGTAGGTGTTAAATTCCATAATTCTTATGTAAGCCCTCTCGATTTAATGCAGGAATCAATTTTTTTCCTAAAAATCAAAACCCTTGGATTTGTTCATGTTAGGACTTAGGGTCTCGATGATCGGTTAGGTGTGGCTCATTCTATTGTGAAAGCCATATTTCGGTGTGGCCTCATGCGGATGGCTTTGTACTCTAATTTTGAGCCCAACTCGTTGAATCAAGTTGGAGTTTGCTTGAATTAAGCTATGCAAAACCCTTAACCTTTTATTAAAACTAATTAGGTTAGAATTTAAATTACTAATGCTGAGATTGTCGATGAATTAGGGTTTGGAGCATTTTCACCAAATTTTCGACACTAGGGCCACATGCAAAACGAGGATTTTCGAGTCTAAGGTGAAAATCTACCCTCAAGCTTCTACTTGGAATTTTAGATGATTAAATTGATTTGTTTTCTATTTGGTTAATAACATGCTTAATGAAATGCTTGGGTGATCCTAATATTAGAACTCTTTGATGTTAAATGTTAGGAAATGTATATATAGATTGAATTATGTTGATGTAGATTAAATTACCCTGAATTGTACATGTGTTCAATTGTCATATGTTGATATAGGTCAGACTCTATTTATGTTGATTGGATTGTATTGATTTATACATGTGCTCAATTGGTATACCTTGGTATGATATCGAATTTTCTTATTGTGGAGGTGGATCGAGCTCTGCAAATTATTTAATTAAGTAGATATCTCACTTTAGGTGGTTATCCCAGACTTATACGGCTGACCGAAGTTGACCACAAATGATCAACAATAGTTGAAACTACACAGGATACCTTACACCCAATGTTAGTTTGACCGGGTTCTGCGGTTGTTGATCACATTAGTCTAATGTAGGGCTCGATCATTCTCATACTTGGTAATTATATAACATTTGATAGAATTTAGGATACCAATATTATCATTGATTTAAGTCTACTCATAACCATTAGTGCGTTACGATCTTATAAAGACTCATGAGTCAAGCATGGTGGTATGATATACCGTGTTTGACCTGTCAGTCTAAGTTAGGGTGACGAGCCTCCCCATAATGACTAGCGAGCATTAATGGAGGTGATAAATTATTGCTTGAATGACCCCCCATTAAATACTCGGCCGATGGTTATATCTCAAAGTACCGTTCGAATGACCCGGGCGTGAATTGAATTGGGTGACGAGCCCATTTTTTTGTATTAATTTAGTTTCAAGTGACAAGCCCGCACTTTTGAAGTGATTATTCATACTCAGTATTTGGGTGACAACCCTTACTATATTAATTTATATACTATTGGGCATCATGCTGTACCTTTGAAATGATTAATTTATGAGATATAACAGATGATGCCTTAATTTGGATCAATAAGACACTAATGAGGAGCCTTTATATGCCACAACGAGTCATGTGATTTGGATAATGACTCGTGATATAATGGAGATATCCTAGCTTTACTAACCTACTCTTTGAATCGGGAATAATAACAACTTGGTTAATCATGTATAACATCATGATAATATCATTGGGTTGTGCTGTGAGCCAACCATTTCACATATCATCATGAAAATATTGTTGGGTTGTGCTATGAGCCAACCATTGCATATAACATCATATCATGCATTAAATAACTAACTTAATTTTTTTTATTGCTATTATTGCATATGCTTGATTATGCTGATAACAAGGGTAACTTAGTATCTGTGCATTGGAGGTAAAATGCTTAAGAGCATTACATGTGAATATTACATGTAGAAGTATGTATTTGTTATGAATCTTCTTATTATTAATATGTGCCGAGTAAAATATTGAGAATATTTCTTCACTACGTTGGCGTTTGATGCCTTCTATTTAACATATGTAGATGACTTAGAAATAGGATCAGATGGTGGTATGCTTGGGGCACCTAATAGACTCATTACTCTATCACTTTAGATAGTTGTATTTTTCATAAATATTGTATTTATTGTGATTTGTATAACTCTCACATGGGCAGGCACCACGTTTGGAATTGTATCTTTACATGTTAGCCCTATATTTTTTAGTTTTGTTTATCTTTACCTTGCAAATGCATTACTCTGATTATTTGTGTATGGATGAATGTGAATTTGAATGAGAACACATGTCCATTTCTCTTAAGCTCATACTCAGGAAATCGGGACGGAAGTCTTCATACTCAAGTGTCGAATCTTGGGGTGTGACACAATTATCCTTTTAACAGTGGTGTCTTTCGAAACGGTGTAGTGGGAGAATCAGCGAGTCATGTTTAAGGGTTATAGGTTACTCTCGACCGCATGCCAAAGGCTTTAGGGAGACAGTGTGTATGTGACAATGATCCAAAACTGGTAGGCATTGGAATTTACAATCACATTGATCGTAGGGCGTTGCCACCAGTGAATCGTAGAACCACACCTAAGGAGGTGGAATCCAGTTACGAGGAGATCGATGAAATGATCTTACATCATCCCAAATGAGGCGGCGATTAAGTAGATCAGACGGAATGAGAATTCAGGATGAAAGTCGATCGTCCCATCTTCAATGACCAACTCCACATTGAAGACTTCTTTAATTGGCTACTTGAATTTGAGCGCTTATTTGACTACATGGAAATTTCTGAAGAGAAGAAGATTAAATTGGAAAAGAAGATTAAATTGGTGACATAGAAATTAAAGGGTAAAGGTTCAACTTGGTGGGAGCAACTTTAGCTCGCATGGACGAGATGGATGAAAGCACCAATCTGAGTTACCTATTAAATACTTGTCCCCAATAAAAAAGTGGCTAACTTTTCCATTAATGACGGTAGCATTGAACATGCAAAGGAAGACCTAAATGTTGATGAATTAGAGTACATCGTGGATGATGAAGCAAGTGAATCAGATTTAGTTCTAGAGGATCGCGATGAGAAATAGTAAGGCATTATTATATGCACCAAAGAAAGAGCTATGCCCACATCACACAATATCTTTTGAACACGGTGTACGGTGAATCGAAAGGTTTACGATGTGATCATTGACAACAGAAGTAGTGAGAACATAATCTCCAAGTTCATAATGGAGAAATTGCAGCTAAAGATGGAACGTCATCCCTCCCCGTATACGATCGACCGGATTAAGAAGGTCAGCGAGACGAAGGTAACTGAATAATATACTATTTCTTTCTTAATTGGTAAACATTATAAGGACCAAATCACATGTGATTTGGTTGATATGGAGGCCTATCACATACAACTTGGTTGACCATGACAATTAGATCACAACGCTACTCATAGAGGATGAGATAACGTGTATATTTTAGTTAAGAACGGTCGAAAACCATACTAGCCCCTATGGGCCCAGAGGAGCAATCCGAAGCTTCTAAAGTAGAGGGGCATTCTCTCCTAGCCATACATGACTTTGTGAAAGAATCTAAAGAGATAAGACAAGTTTATACATTAATTGTAAATGGGAAAGAGGCAGAGCTAACCATCATTCCTGAGAAACTAAAATTATTGCTTCTAAAATTTGAAGAAATTTGGCCCGATGAACTTTTTGACAGTTTTCCACACGTACGAGATATTTAACACCACATCGACCTTGTCCTAGGGTGCAGCTTACCCAATTGCCCCCACTATCGGATAAATCCGAAGGAGTATGATATTTTATAAGGACAAGTGGAGGAATTGATCTGGAAGGGTCTAGTGAGGGAGAGCATGAGCTCATATGGCATACCAGTTCTATTAACGCCTAAGGAAGACGGAAGTTAGCGTATGCGTGTCGACAACTACACCATAAAAAAAATCATTATGAAATACAAATTTCTTATACCTCGATTGGGTGATATGTTAGACATGTTAAATGGGGCAAAAGTATTTTCCAAACTAGATTTGAGAAGCGACTATCATCAAATCTGTATTCGGTAGGGTAATGAGTGAAAAATGACATTTAAGACTAAGGAGGGTTCCTACGAATGTATGGTGATGCCCTCTAGGCTCTCGAATGCACTTAACACATTTATGAGAGTGATGAACCAAATTTTGATACCATTCAGTGTGTGATTTATGATAGTTTATTTTAATGACATCTTGATCTATAGTCAGAATGAAACAGGCTACATAGAACATCTCAAACAAGTCCTTCAAGTGCTCACTGAGAACAAGTTGTATCTCAATTTGAAAAAAATGTAACTTTTTGACGGATAGCCTGTTGTTTTTAGGCTTTATTGTAATGTCAACGGGCATCTGAGTGGACGAAAATAAGGTGGGAGCCATCAAAGAATGACCAATTCTGACAAACATCCACGAAGTATGGAGTCCCAAAATCTATTACCTCATATCATGACATTAAGTTCCTCAGTCAATTTTGGAGGACTTTGTGGTGACAATTTGACACCCAACTACAATTCAGCAGTGCATATCATCCATATACAGATGGGTAGATTGAGGTGGTGAATCACACACTCAGGAACCTTATACCATGCATTTCGGGTGATAAGCCCAAATAGTGGGATTTGGTCTTGGCTCAGGTAGAATTTACGTTTAATAGCATGTTGAACATTTCCACCAGTAAGTCCCTATTTGAAGTTTTGTATAGATAAGCGCCTCGCCATAACCTTGATTTGGTTTCTTTTCCCAAGCTTTCGGACATAAACACTATTGCAAAACATATGGCGGACAGAATTGTGGGCATTCGCGCTAATGTTTAAGCCAAATTGCAAGCTTCCAATGATAACTACAAGGAATTGGCTGACAAACATCGGTGTTTGAAGGTGTTCAAGGTAGGTGACAACATTATAGTTCATTCGCGCAAAGAAAAGTTTTCAACTGGGACGTATAATAAGCTAAAGAACAAAAAGTTTGGACCAGTACCTATCCTTTGTAAGATTAATAACAATGCTTATAATGTTATTGATCTTCCTAAAGACATGGATATCTCACGCATGTTCAACATAGCAGACCTGTACAAGTATCATGAACCGAATCCAAAGAATAATTCGAGGATGAGGTCTTTTGAAATGTAGGGACTAATGTAGAATGGCTGGCAGATTCGTTTATAGCCATGATTGATAGAAGAAAAGAAGCTAATAAGAATCAACAAATTTCAACATTCTTTAACTCATCAACTGATTGGGTTGGTAGGTCCAAATTTTGCCAAAATTTTCAAAATTCTTGCTAGACAGTTTATGCTTGTATCAACAGGTTTATAAATTTGATAGACCAATCGAAATATTGTTCAACGGGTTGAAATTTACAAAATTTTCAATTTTAGTCTTTGAACATTTTCGAGCTGTTTGGACCCGTTGACAATTGAGTTAATGTGTTTTTTTTTTTTTTTTTTTGGAATTTGTTTTCTTATTTGATTCAAACTCTTCTAATTACAATTTATGATTTCTTAAGGTTATTTAAGAATGTTAAAATTATTATTTTTTAATTATTTAAAGTTTTTAGAAATTATTTCTCTCTTACAAATTTAAGAATTATTTTTGCCTTTTTATTAACGCATTTATTGTTCAGGAAAGACAACGATAGACCCCATCAAGTCATTTCATGCAATTCATTGATGTTAGAGTAAGACAATAATAGGCCTCACCGCTTCATTTCCAACGTCACTTATGTTGTCAGCACCACTGCATTATATGCCGTGTGTGATGATGTGGTTGTGTAATATTTTCACCGTGGAGCCCACCCAAATGGTCGTACATCCTTTTAACTACATCAACAAAGTTAGTGCTCCCACTTTTTCGTAAAAAGCATGCATAAAACAAGAAAAGCATCAACGGCCAATTCACCTACACAAAAAAGCATGCATAAAACAAGAAAAGCATCAACGGCCAATTCACCTACACAGAGGTAGATCAAACACATTAATCCCTATTCGAGAATACAACACAGCCATCAATGCAAAAACCACGGGGCAAAGCCAGTTTCGCCTGCAACCGCCTTAAAATAACCATTCATACCTAAGAACACGCGCCTGTGCGCGGACGCGGATTTCCTGCTAATGCCCTTCGCAGGAAGTTCCTGTACTGGAAACCCGGGTGGGGCCCTCTGTGATGTTTGTGAGAAATCCTCCGCGGCCATCAGTTCTGTGAGTTCATTTTAAGATACGAGAAAAAAAATGAACCGTATCCAATACTCAAGTGGGCCAAAACTGTGATAATTGAACATTCATAGTTGAAGTATTTGTGGGCCAACAGAAGTTTTGAACCATGCTAATATTTGTTTGTTTAGTTCATCCCAGTAGTAATGACGTTGTTAACGGTATGGATGGCATGTAAACAATACTGACAAACTCAGGGAGGTTTCAACAGTAGGAATTTCCCTAACCATCTTTTCCTTTAGTAGGGTCCACTCGGGCCTTTGATCTTTCTAAATTGTGGTCTTACCTCTTAAAATGAGCTCAAAAAACGGACGGACGGAGAGAATTCTTGAAAAACATCACGGTGGGCCCCACATAAGTTTTCAGTGCAGGAACTTCCCGCGAAATGCTTTCGCAGGGAAATCCGCGTCCCCGCAAAGCTCCTGTTTAGGGCCCGTTTGGATAAATAAGTTGCTTTTTCTACAAGTAACTTATTTCTAATAAGTAAATTTGGTTTACAATCAATTATAATTAATTCTTTTACTTAAAATTACTTAATAATTAAGTAAAAAATTAAGATAAGATCTTGGCATCAATCCCCAACGGAGGTGGCTAACATGGAGTGTGTGTAATGACATGGGTGTGTAATGACAAGCTAACCCGAAAAAGAAAAAGAAAAAAGAAGTTACTTGAGTCATACATAGTGTATCTTTAACTTAAGATGCAAAAGCCTCCCTTTGAGTTAGCACACTTGCTTGTTGATAACATGAGCTTCGGACTGGTCGACTTGCCGACTGGTTCGGACCTGAGTTGAGTTGAGACTCAGCAGAGTTTCTTAATTCCGATTCAGTTTGCCAAACTCGATCAAACATGACCGAGTCTGAGTTGACTCGGACGAGTCACTTCCGACTCAGACAAGTCATCAATCCAAGTTTCATGATGGTCAACCCAAACGCGTCCAAATCCAGCTCCATGAGCCACGGATCCAAGTCCAGGAACATACGGCCAAGAGCTACCGAGCCCACCTGTGCGAAAGCCCATATAAGAATACTCTGAACTTTGGGCCAGCTCAGTCCAGCCTACTACTTCTCCCCATCTCTCTCATTTCCGGTCACGCTCATCTCAGACTCCGCCGTCGCCGTCGTCTCACTGCGGAACCTTGCATAGATATCACCTTTATAGAATTTCCACGTTCGCACAGCCAAAACAACTGAAACCATCGATCCCAAGAACGTCACAGCTGCAATTATGATGAACGATAGTTTATAGCACTGCTTTCCAAGGCAAGTGAAATCACCCGTCGTTGCACTGCCAATTGCTCTTTGCTTCAAAGCCTCCCTATCGTATAGACGTCCGGCGACTCTGACATTCAGAACATAGGATCCGATCGGTGTAACAGCTCCGGCGACACTGAACAACGTTGCATAGTATTTCAGCCCAAACAATTCAGATATGATAACGAACATCAACGACCACTGTGCTCCAAGACAGAATCCAATGATCACTGATGCCACGTAGAGAGATCCTGGACAGGGGAATGCAATCAAGAGGTGGCCCACACAAGAAAGGAGAAGGATTATCGTCATCATCAATGGACGAGGGAATTTGTATTTTGATAAGAAGATCTCAGATGCAATGCCAGTAGCCACCCGCCCAGCAAAATTCCAAATGCTTATGAGCGAAACGAAAGTGCTAATGCCGCGATTAGTGTAGCCTAACGATTCCCCAATCTGACCCATGTTGTCAATCGCTGTAAGATTTCCACCGGGGCCGCATATTATTAGAAAGAAGATAATTAGCATGTCGATGCTCGTAATCGCCTGTAGTATGTTGTAATCTTCACCTCTCTCGGGGTCTTTCAACATATTGATGATTGAAGAAAAACAAGATTGCTTTCGTGAGGATGGAGTTGACAGTGGTGGTGGTGCAATTGCTATTGCCGACGGTTCTTGCGTCTCAACGGATAGCACCGCCAAAGGAGGATTGTTGTTTGGAGATTGGCTTTTGACATCTTCTCTTATTGCAATGACGAGAGGGAGTAAGAGCATGAAGATGATTATGGCAGCACTACCGCGGAATTCCGGTGCCCTAAACACCACCCGTTTCCCGAATATGATTATAAACATGAGATATCCGGCAAGTGCGCATGTGATGTAGAGAAAAGAGTAGAAGATCTTGATATCATCCGTCCGCCGGACGGCTTTGATGATTCGAATTGTGGGGAGGAAGATCATGGACACTGAGACCGGAAGCCATGCGATGAGTAGTATCAGTGATTTGGGATCCTGGCCATAGAAAGCAAGGTAGAGCTGTGTGAAAATGGCCCCACTGAGGCCCACCACACCTTTAAGTAGGCCGAGGACGACACCACGGTCCTCTGGGAAGTTCTTGACGCAGGTGACGAGCGCACCCACACCGGCAAATGACTGAGAATTGGCAGCGATGAACATGTAGAGACACATCTGCCAGAGGGCAGGATGAACGATGTGGCCCGCCACGGCTAGCCAGATCATGAGGTACCCAGAGAGGTTCATGGCAGCACCGATAGCGAGGACAATGGACGGTGGAGATATCTCGTGGATGACGCCGGAGAGGATGCCGATGTTGGAGCCGAGATCTTTAAAGAAACTGATGGTATTGAGAGTCTGTTGATTGTAGGCCATTGATGATTTGATGACGCCGGAGTAGATGCCGAAGATGTAACCGGCACCTGTAGTGGAGAGGATGAGAGTGGACGCGTACAGCATGAAATATCTCCCGCGGACTACCTGTACCAAGATCTGCAGCATCTTGTCCGTGCTTCCACTGCAATGGACCATCTTCAGCCTCTCACTCTATCTCGAGGTAGTAGGAGTTATTTGTAGGCAGCCCGTGATTCAAAAGCTAGATGGGGCCCACCATGATGTGTGTGACATCCACTACGTTCATCATTTGTGACAGCTCATATTCAGACTTGAAGCCGAAAGTAACAAGGATCCAAATATCAAGTGGGCCACACCACATGGTTACTCGCATCTTGTCTCATTTTGCGTGTTCCGCGTGTGAGGCGAATGCAAGTTTGAAAGTGCAGTAGAACGGACGCGGATTGCGTCCTACCCCCGCCGTCTCCAGCTGCGAACGGGCAGGAGCTTTGAGTGGCTACCGTGACATATGGATCTTATCCACACCATTCATCCAATTTTTTTGGATCATTTTAGGGTATAAGCTAAAAACACGAGGCAGATCAAGGCTCAAGTGGAATACACAATGGGGATTAAACTCCTACCGTTGAAAACTTCTTGGGGGCCACAGAAGTTTTGGATGGAGCTGATATTTGTGTTTTCTCTTCATTAGGTCTATGTAACTTTACAAATAGGTGGGAAAGAAAATAAACATTACGTGGATATGTGATGCAGAGGACGTGAGGTCGAGCACCGTCTTCAAGGGAATAATTATTCCGAATGCACGGAACTTCTCTGGACTCCTCACAAAGACTTTTTGAATCTACAAGGAAAGAAAGAAGAAAATAAAAATAAATTCTAGTAAATTCAAAATTGATTAATAAATCAATAAAAACGAGTTCACAATCCTTTAAATAAGGATACCAAGCAATAGGAAAGAAATCAGAATCAAACTACAACTAAAACTCCTATAATCCGCGACTTACTATAAATAATAAACTTAGTATTTATAGATGGCCGTAATGCCTGCTAGTGCGCAAGGTTTTCTGCCAAAAATAGTAAGTGTCCTATTTGGCTTCACCAAACCGTTCTCCTAGTTATCCTAAGCAATTTTCATGTTGGATACAACTCCTAAAGCCTAACGGATGAAGAGTTATAATCAAACTAAAACTTACTATTTATAGTAAAAATGAAAATAAAACAGGAAACGAACATCGATCAGGGGGTTTCTCACAAATTCGGGCTGCACAACCTGGCATAGAGGGGTTGGTTGGCTAGAGTAGCTCGTTCTATCTCAAAATCATATATTTTACGTCAGATAACTCATTCCGGATTGCGAGATACGCCAAATCTAAGGTCCAACGGTCCGGATCACTTCTATCGTCGACCGGGCCTTTTTCGATCCATCTTGGCCATGAAATTGTCCGTGACCCGCTCTACATCACATAACATGTAATCAATTTGTGAGAGAGAAATCTAGCATATCTTGTTAGCTTGAGTAATTGGAAATGATGTGGACAAATGATGTGGACATCACTAGTGTGCCTTCGACTCAAATGATCCACACTCAATTATAATTTATAAGTAACTTATATATTGATCGGGTTCGGGTTGGGTTGGGCAAACCGAGCTCGACCCAAGTTTTATTGGGTTAGTGTTTGTATAGTCCAAGCTTGAGATTGAACCCGATACATCTTTCCTGAGCTCAACCCAATGTCGGGTCTGTCATGGGTCAGTTGGGTTGAATCGGCCCAACTTTGGGCCCTACTATAGTCACACTAACCATTACTTAGTCGCCCACCTCGAACACCTTTTGTCGTTTATACTTGTTCGCTTGCTCCTTGTATTTTTCGTTCGAGGCATGTAGCTTGGTCTGCACCTCCACATGAATACCCATGATCCTGTCTACCATATGTTCTATTGCAATGCTCATGCTTGGGAGCTTGGGCAGAGGGACCAAGTCTAGTATGTGGCGAGGTACTCGTCCGTAAATAACCTGGAACCGAGATTTTCCTATCGAGCGGTTCACCATGTTATTGAATGCAAACTCCGCTTGAGACAAGGCCAAATCCCATTGCTTCGATTTTTCTCCTGAAATACATCGAAGAAGGTTTCCCAAGGTGCGATTCACAACCTTAGTTTGACCGTCAGTCTGTGGGTGGTAGGCGCTGCTGAACTGAAGTCGTGTATCGAATCGAGTCCACAAAGTCCGCCAAAAGTGGCTTATGAACTTCGTGTCACGGTCAGAAGTAATAGTTTTGAGAACCCCGTATAGCCGTATAATTTCTCTGAAGAATAGATTCGCCACATGTGTTGCATCGAGAGTCTTCTTGTATCGAATAAAGTGCATCATCTTGGAGAAACGATCTACTACCAAGAACACCGAATCTATGCCACGTTGTGTTCGTGGAAGACTAAGTACGAAGTCCATAAATAAATCCTCCTAAGGGCCATCAGGCACTAGTAATGGGGTATAGAGGTCCGTATTATGAGATTGTCCCTTGGAGGTCTGACAAATATAACAACGTTGGACTGTCTTTCCCACATCACGTACCAATTACGGCCAGTAATATCGTTCTTCCATAAGAGCTCACGTCTTTTCTCGCCCAAGGTGTCCACTAAGGCCACCTCCATATAACTCTTAAATTATCTGTTCCCTTAGCGAACTGTTGGGGATACACAATCAATTTTCCTTGAAAAGGAACCTATCTTGCATATGTAAGTTGCATGAGTGACCTTCTTGTCATCTAACTCATGTGTTCTTGAAGTCATCGTCGTTGGCATATATGTCTTTGAGGCACTCGAACCTGACAACTTCATTGCTCATAGTGACTAGCAAAGTCGCACGACGACTCAACGCATCAACTACCTTGTTCTATTGTCCTGATTTATGTTTTATCACGAACGTGACTTCCAACAAAAATGAGATCCATCTGGCATGCACATGGTTAATGTTAGCTTGACTATTAATGAATTTGAGAGCTTGATGGTCCGTGTAAAGTATGAATTCCCTTTGAATCAAATAATGTCACCAGTGTGGCAGTACTTGGACCATCGCGTATAACTCGATCTCATATGTAGACCACTTCTTGCTTGCGTCGCTAAGTTTCTTACTGTAGAAGGCTACCGGCCTACCTTCTTGAGACAAAACTCCCCTAATTCTAACATATGAGGCATCACATTCGACTTCAAACAATTTGTCGAAGTAGGAAAGTATAAGAACCGAGGTCGTGGATAATCTGCGCTTGATTTCGGCAAATCTCTTGTCGGCTTCGTCAGTCCACTGAAACTGCCCTTTCTTCATGCAATCTGTGATTGGTGACATAATAGTATTGAAATTTCTCACGAATCAATGATAAAATGTCGCTAGTTTATGAAAACTTCGTACTTCATGAATATTTGTGGGAACTGGCTATTTTCTGATTGCCTTCACCTTTTCCTCATCTACCCAAATGCCCGTAGATGTCACGACAAAACCTAGAACAATAGGCTATTAGTCATGAAGGAAGCTGCACTTCTTTAAATTGAGATACAATTTATTTTCAGTAAGCACCTGAAGGACCTTCTTGAGGTGTTACATATGGATAGTTTCGTCTTGACTGAATATCAAAATATCATCGAAATAAACCATAACGAATCGCCCAATGAAAGGTTTTAGAACTTGATTCATTAATCTCATGAATGTGCTAAGTGCATTCGAAAGACCGAAGAGCATGACCATCCACTCATACAATCCTTCCTTGGTCTTAAAGGCCATTTTCCATTTATCACCCGACCATATTCGAATCTTATAGTAACTGCTCCTCAGGTCCAATTTAGAGAATATTTTGGCACCTTCTAGCATGTCCAGTATATCGTCCAACTGTGGTATAAGAAACCTATATTTTATGGTGATTTTGTTGATGGGTCGGCTGTCGACACACATGTACCAACTCCCATCTTTCTTTGAAGTTAATAGGGCTGGTACAACACATGGACTCATGCTTTCTCGAATAAGACCCTTACGGATCAACTCCTCCACTTGCCCTTATAGAATCTCACACTTATTCGGACTCATTCGATAATGAGGCCGATTGGGTAAACTGGACCCGGGGATAAAGTCGATATGGTGTTTGATATCCCGCATGGGGGGTAACCTATCGGGAAGGTCATCCGACAAGATTTCTTTGAATTCATGTAGCAAGGGCCTTAGTCTTTCAGGGATGATGGTAGGCTCGAGTTTTTTTTTTTTTCCTTTTACAATTAATGCATAAGCCTGTCCCATTTCTTTGGATTCTTCCATGAAGTCCTGTATGGTTAAGAGAAAATGACCATCCACTTTAGAAGTTTCAGGTGGTCCCTTTGGATCCATAGGGGCCAATATGATATTCTGGCCGTCCTTGACGAAGATATATATGCTATCTCGCCCTTTATGAGTGGTGTCACAGTCAGATTGGCAGGGTCGACCGAATAGTATGTGACATGCTTCCATGTCAACCACATCGCATACTACTTCATCCTTATAAAGTTTACCAATTGAAAAAGATATAGTGCTTCGTTTAGTTACCTTTGTTTCGCTGACCTTCTTGATCCAACCGATTGTATATGGAGAGGGATGACGTTCCGTTTTTAATTACAATTTCTCCACCATGACCTTGGAGACAATGTTCTCGCTGATGCCATTGTCAATAATCACGTCGCAAACCTTTCAATTCACCGTACATTTAGTACGGAAGATGTTATATCTCTGTGGATGCACTTCTTTTCTTGGTGCATATAATAGTCGCTTCACGACGAGTGACTCGCCGCGATCTTGTTGAATCCAACTTGATTCATCTACCTCGTCCTTAGTGGTATGCTCCTGTTGTTCAATATTTGGATCTTCATAGGCGTTATCAGCACTACCATCATTGATGACGAGGTTCGCCACCTTTCTCTGGGGACAAGTATTTGATAGGTGGCCCGGTTGGACACAATGATAGTAGTTATCAGGCCAAGGTCTAGCATATGAGTTCAGAATTCTACTTGGACCAGCAGCAGTCGATACGCCCCTTTGGGGTCTAGCTTGTCCACTTCCCTGATCTCGGCTCTCAGACGTAGGAGGTTGAGTGCGTGTTCTTACGGGTTCCTTCCTTGTAGACTGTGGAGCTCCTTGGGGTGGACCCACCACAGTGATCCTTGCGGTAGAATAGGGCCATGTGGTAGGACGTTCAAGTTACGCTTCTACTTGAGTAGCCAACTTGATCGCATCATTCATCGTCCAGACGGGCTGCATCTGGACCTGATCTTGGATTGCCATACGCAGTCCACAGTTGAATCGGGCGACTTGCTGCTATTTAGTCTCGACTAAATCATTACATGCTGTTAGGTAGTAAAATTCTTCTGCGTATTCTCTCATCGACCGATTACCTTGTCGACAATTTTAGTATTGTTGGAATAATACCTAATCGTAATCGCTAAGGAGGAATTAGACACGTAGTAGCTGCTTCATCGGCTGCCATGTGCGGATTGGTGTTTTCATCTGTCTAGTTCGTGCGAGTTGTAGTTGTTCCCACCAAGCTGAAGCTCCTCCTTTCAACTTGTTGGCCACAAGCTTGACTTCTTTTCTTCATGGATGTCCATATAGTCAAAAAATTGCTCAACTTCAGAAAGCCAATCGGAGAAATCCTCAATGTGTAGTTGACCATTGAAGTTAGGAATATCAACCTGCGTCTTGAATTCTCGATCTATTCGATCTACTCGATCGCCGCCTTGTCTGGGGTGTTGGAACATTATGTCGTCAATTTCCTCCTCACTGGATCCCCCTTCCTCAGGAATGACCCATGGATGCACTGCCGGTACTATCCTGCGATCAGGGCGATTGCGAGTTTCAACAATTGGCAACGGAGGATTACCACCAGGAATATAGAGTTGCCTTAGGGTTTCCGCCAAGAGATCTGCTATGCGATTCATGGAAGCCTGCAGCCCTTGCATGGCTTGCTGATTCTCTTGTTGCACTGTTTCGAAAGCTACTGCCATTAAAGGTAAATTCTCTGGAACACCGCCCATGGGATTGTTGCCCAACCTGTCGATAAAAGTCATTTACCCAAGGAAAAATCTTGCTTTGATACCAAACTGATGCAGAGGAGGACGTGCGGTCGAGCACTATCTTCCTCAAGGGAATAATTATTACAAATCCACGAAAGTTCTCTGGACTCCTCACAGAGACTTCTCGAATCCACGAGGAAAGAAAGTAGAAAATAGAAATAAATTCTAGTAAATTTGAAATTGATTAATGAATAAAAAAAAATGAGTTCACAACCCTTTAAATAAGGGTATTAAGCAATAAAAAAGAAATCAGAATCAAACTACAATTAAAACTCCTAGAATCCACAGCTTACTATAAATAGTAAACTTATTATTTATAGACGGTCGTGATGTCTACTAGTGTGCAAGCTTTTTGGCCAAAAATAGTAAGTGTCTTATTTGGCTTCACCAAACTGTTTTTCTAATTATTCTACGCACTTTTCATGTTGGACACAACTCTTAAAGCCCAACGGATGAAGATTTATAATCAAGCCAAAACTTACTATTTATAGTAAAAATGAAAATAAAAGAGGGAAATGAACGTCGATCAGGGGTGTTTCACAAATCCAGGCTATGCAACCTGGCGTAGTAGGGTTGGTTGGCTAAAGTAGCTCGTTCTACCCCAAAGTCATATATTTTATGTTGGATAACTCATTCCGGATTGCGAGATACGTCCGATCTAAGGTTCGACGGTCTAGATCACTTCTGTCATCCACCGGGCCTTTTCTGATCCATCTTGACCATGAAACTATCTGCAACCTGCTCTACATCAACAGGCCGTGTATCCTCTTCTTGTACATTTTGCTTAACAAAGGTAATTTTTTTTTTTTTTTTTCCTTCCTTCGTTACGTAGATGTTTATGATAGGTTATGTAGATTTCCTTTTTTCCCGGACAGGTTCGAATATTCTGCTCTTGTACATTTTGCTCCTGATGAATGAAGGAATCCTTTTTATATAAAATAGAAAAAACATCACGTGGAGCCTTAGAAAAGTTTCAACGGTGAGAATCATTATCACCGTTGTTTATGTGGCGTGGTTCACTTGAGTCTTGGATATGCCTCATGTTTTTTTTATATTGTAGATACGAAAAAAATGTACAGACGGTATGGATAAGACACATACATCACGGTAGCCTCTCAAAGCTCCAGCCCGTTCCCTGCCGGAGACGGGCGGGGGTAGGACGCAATCCGCGTCCCCAGTAGAACAAGAGCAGCATTGTCACGTCGTAACTCCGAAAATGGACGGCTTAAATAGAAGATAATCAAACGTTCAATTCGATGAACGGATATGCATTGACCATGAAGTAAGGACAATCAAATAAGTCTGCTACATGCCAATAAAAAAAGGGCCCACCATTGGGACTTATATACGCAATGGACTGTCGTGTTGTGACTTGAGTTTGAAAAGAACACTTAACAAAGAGTACTTATAACGTACTCTTGTAGTATATGAAAGATCATATGCGTGCCTACATACCATTACATGTGGCAGCGTGGAACCACCTAATTTGAAAGAAGCCTTAAGAAAAAATATGTGAAATTTGTACGTGCTGACTATAGTGTTCTTACAAAACTCCAACTAGCATAACGATTGAGGACACATTTCTTATCTATGAACGGTTGGATATGATTTCAGATCTGTGTTATTTTAAATATATGGATAGATTATAGTGGGCACAGAATTTAGATGGATTAGATTGTATCCATCTGTACTACACGTAAATAAAAACGAGTGCATGTGTATGATTCTATGTACTCTGCTATATAAATTATTATTGTTGATGCCATCAATAATAATGGTTGATGATTACATCATGGAGATCATCGCGCCGATTCGAAAAGATTTTTTCGTCTCTCTACTTGGTATACGGGGAGTGGATCCGTGCCATCCATGTTTCTGATTGTGATCTTTATTGGATAATTACCATGAATAGGAAGATCTCAGCCATCAGTTTTTTGGAGCTAATTTTTCATTCAAAGGCCACCAATCGATAATCTCATCATGACTCAGAAGGGCGATCCAGAGGAGACATTACGCCTGCCACATGTCAGATACCAGTGGGACGTGGATTGGGTACTACCCCGCCTGTACCGATCTCGGCACAAGCCAAGTGTCTGAAGGCCACCGCAATGAATGGGTTTTATCCAGACCGTCTATCCATTTTGCCATATAATTTTAACCTATGAGCAGGTTGGACGGCAAATAAACATAACGGTGGCCTTAGGAAGGTTTCAACGGTGGGCGTGATTATCACTGCTTTTTTCTGTGGTTTGCTCTACTTTAGCTTCGATATGTATTGATTTTTTTATCTAATTTTAAAATGATAGGATAAGATGAATGGACGGTGTGGATTAAACACATATATGACGGTGAGCCTCTGAGAGCCCAGGCCTGTGTTGGGGTTGTACCCAGTCCGTGTCCCTACTGCCGACGAGCTGATCCAACGATGCAAAGAGATATTTCCCCTACTGTTCCCTCGTGTAAGTTAGTCCAAGCATAAACGACAGCCGAAGAAACCAACTTGGCTCCGCCAAAACGATCTCCACCGTAGATCAGGAGATAAGAAAATTGTGTTGACTGATGGACAGACTCGCGATATCTTTGTACGGGGAGGCGCGCTCATCTCCAGAAGTCCATCCATACATATGGCGCACGTGTGGGCAGTAGTAACCGTTTATCTAGTTGGCCATCGAGGAAAGGGCGCTCAAAGTCATATCAAATGGACCATTGCTTTAGTAGGCTTCGAATGGACGGTTAATAAAAATGTAGCAGTCCATCCTTGCACCAACGAATGGCTGAGATTTTAAAATTACTATGGTTTTTGGACAATGGCTTGTCTCCGTGATTTTTGGACCATGGTTTTGTCTCCATGATGCCCTCCCAGAACAGCCGTTCCATTGGCTGGCATCTCATGTACGGAGTGGATTAGGTGCGTCCCTTATCACAGGGCCCACCTTAATGTATATATTCTATATTCACACCATTTATCTGTATTTACGGATCATTCCGGTGCATGAGCATAAACACGAAGTAGATCCAATTACTACACTCAGATCCATAGCTCAGTCGGCACACTGAGTGGCGATACCTCGTTTCAACACTTGAGGTTTTGGTATTGGTCCACTCCCACGAAAAAAGAAAATATAAATAAATTATTAAGTGAGCCATACCTTAGAAAAAAAAATGATTATAGGCCATTAGTGAGGCATGAAAGTTTTAGATCAATCTAATATTTATTTGTTCTATTCATTCAGCTATATGTGTGACCAAACCAACAGGTTGGAGGCAAATAAATATTATGGTGGGCCCTAGTAAGTTTTTAACATTAGAGTGGTATGGTCCACTTAAGATTTTGATCTTTTTAAAATTTTAAGTTTACATCAAAAATTTGATATGGAAAAACGGATGGCTGGCGTAGATATAGTATAAATACATCAAGGTGGACTCCATGGTAAGGGCCGCACGTCTTGGTGGGCCTGGACTCACTCAAAGATGGTGCCGACATTATTTTAAAACTAGTTTTTGGCATTATCCCATGAAATGAAGGAGATCCAATATCTAATAGATCTAACATAAGAAACAGTAGTTATTGTCCATTAATAGGCCACAAAAGTTTTGGATAAGTTAATATTTGTTTATTTTCTTCATCCATGCTTACGTGACCTCATCAACAGATTGGATGGCAAATAAACAGTAGATAAATATTAAGATCCACCTTAAGAAGTTTTTAATGGTAGAGCGTTCAATCACCACTGTTTCTTATGGTATGGTCCATGTAATTATTGGATCTGCATCACCTTTTAAATAATGCCTTAAAATGATTTGGAAAAATGGATGGACGGCATTGATTCACAATACATACATCAAGGTGAGCCCCGCGGTAAGGACCTAACCCTCTTGGGTGAGGCCGGCGCCTCACCTAACCTGCTCACGTGGGTACGAGCAAGCTGTTGGAGATTCGCGAGATTCCGTCACGGAAGATTCTTGGAATCGCAACACGCGAGCCTCTTCGGCAACAGGTACGTATTTTTGACTCTTATGCATTGCCGGTGCCACGATAAAAGCGTCCCCACACGCCCCGACATGTCATACGAACATGCGAGGGCGTGGCTTGGGTGGATCCGTAACCGTAGGGTGGGGCTCATTTTGATGCATTTTCCTTACATCTACACTGTCCACCATTTTTTATAGCTCATTTTAGGCCATGATTTAAAAAATAAAGCAGATCAAATCTTAGGGAGATCAGATCACAGGAATAATCGTGATTGAATTCCCACCGTTAAAAATTTTATGGGCCAACTGAATTTTTATTTACGATCTAACCTGTTTATAAGGTTAAAAAGACCTGGATGAATAGACCAAACAAATATCAGCTTGATCCAAAGCTTCCGTGGCTTATAATAAGTTTTTAATGGTTGATTATCAATGTTTCTTGTACTATAGTTCATTTAAAATTTGTATATACTTTTTTTTTTAAAAAAATATGTTTAAAAGTTTTTATTTTTATGTGCACGAGAACATACCCAAAATGAGTTTTCAAAATGGAGGGATGACATGGATATAAGTAACATGATACATCAGGGCGGGCCTCAGGATCTCACCCACGTCGGTGGATCATTACGCCTCACGTGATCCCCTAGCCCAATAAGCATGTGCCACGGTAAAGTTGCTTAGCTTATAAATCTGGCTCGCTAATGATGAACCAGATACAACTTGTGCGAGTTAATTCAGTCTAGGCTTATCTAGAACAACACTTATTTCGTGAGTGAATATGCCTGTTGGTACTTGGTTTATTGTCCATCATACATGGTGTGTGAGTAGGGCTGTACACGAATCGGGCTAGCCACATTAACTCACTTGGCTCGGCCCGAAAAAGGTTGACTCGGCCCGACTTAGAACTGAGTTCGGGTCGGGACAAGCTATTTTCTTCAGCTCGAAACTAAGTTCGGGCCAAGTTCGGATAGGTTTTAGTTCGGCTCGACTCGCGCCGAAACCCGACTCGACCTGGCCCAACTCGGCATATATATATATATATATATATATATATATATATATATATATATATATATATATCCTAAATTCTTACCCACTTACCCTAATCATTTACAGCAATCCAGGCTATCCTAACCATTTACAACAATCCAGGCCGTCCAAATCGTGGGTCCCTTTGTAGATGGAGCAAAGTCTCAAAAATCTATGACAAAAGTCATTCCAAAAAATCAAGGCCATTCAAGTTATCTATCAAAGCCCTTCTCATGGAGTAGATGAAGCAGATTCAAAAAATCAAGGTCGTCCAAATCGTAAGTCTGAAACTGGCCTGAATTCGGCCTGAACTCGCTCAATTGTTGACCGGGTTAGGTACGGGCTGGACAAGTTGGCCCGGTGATCGAGTTCAGGCTGGTTTGGCTGGTGACTGGGCCGGGCCGGGTTGAGCCTAGTTCGACTCGGTTTGGCCCGATGCACACCCCTATGTGTGAGTGGTAAAATTGATACGATGACTCATTTAAATTAATCAAAATTTGATAATATATAAATGAATTTGAGAAGATCAACCATCTACTGTATGATCAGATATTCGGAGGGTGGGTTCTTCTTTTGAATATGAGTTATGCCTTGTCTTTCATAAAAAAATGACTTTTCAATATATTAGTATAATCAAACAAAAGAAAAACTTACAGTCTTGTATTGGATAAGGGATCAAGTTCAATGTATGAGCATAAACTTGAATTACAAGTAAGAAACTACTACTACTAGATTATCATTATTCTTAAGATTGAGTTAAGATAAAATAATGTTATAATTTCTACTGCTATTTATAAATTTCCCATGAAGCGTTTAGGCATTTCTTCTCTTCAATTCAATGGTTATGGTAGTTCAGGAGTTGTCATGTCAACCTTTTAAATCTTTCATTCTCTTCTTTACTTCATTAGTTATGGTAGTTGAATCATTGCAACAATGGTCTTTTAGATCCTTCTCTCTTTAGATTCTTCAGACCGTTTGTTTCCTGCTCAACTGCTTTCCACTTCCAGGCTTCTTAGATGTGTCTTGTCTTTCATCCGTGTTTAGCTTCTAGTTGTCTCTGCTGCAATCGTCCGCATTTCGCATATGGCGAGTTTGTTGGCCACAATCTGTTTCCATGTGTTCACTCCCCAAGTGCAGGGTTGTGATGTAGTAATAACTCGGTAAGACCGAGGTCGAATCCCAAGGGACTGAAACTTGTACGTAATCTAAAATTAACTAGAACTAGAACTAGAATAAGATGAAATTTAAATCAACTAGGAATTGAGGAAATAATTGTGAACTAATTATCTAAAACTTAAGAACTTTAGAGGAAAGGAAACTAGGGATTCAGAGGATCCACTTGTAGAGATCAGGGAGATCTTATGCCTGTTTCATGAATCATAGAATTTACTGAACTGTCATTGATCTAGTTTTCAAGAGATGAAGGGTATATGAATTAGAATGGATTCCATCACCAAACCATGCCCACGAGACTATGGCGAACAACAGAATTAAACTAATTACCAACTAATCACATGTATGAAGGTTAGGAAGGGTACCGTCATCCAACCATGCCCAGGAAACTATGGTGAACAACAGGGCTTCCTGACGTCATAAACATTAAAAGGAAAAAGAAATATTCAAAGCCATTGCAGACCCACTGTAATTGCAGTCACAACAGACCATTAAAGACTAAAAAATATTTTCATAAATTCAACTAAGATTAACATCAATTCAGTTTAAACAAAAAGGCACAAGCATAGGGTTCTCCCATCACGCTATAAGCTTCACCTCTTAGCCCTAGCTAAGAGGTTTAGCCACACATAGATGGGCTGAACATCTTAAAAGAAAATAAACAAAGTAAAAATAAAAAGAATAAAAAAACTCAACTCTCTCTCTCTTGCTCCACGTCTTCAGCTGTGCCCTTTCTTCCCCCCCCCCCGCTCAAGCTGCCCCTGCTGTCTCTCTCTCTCTCTCTCTCTCTCTCTTTTTATATAGATAAGGAAGGTCGACTGGAGTCGGTGGAGTTTCCGCAATCCATGCGAAAACCTCACGCAACCACACCTTACGCATATTATTCTTGCGTTGAATCTTGGTGGGGGCCATGATCGGATCCTCATGAGCAATCCACGCCGTCCATTAGATTAAGCAGGAAAAACTGTCTGTCTATGGACTGTTTTGAATTGCTGATGATGCAGCCACTTGTCTTTCCATATCACCATCCAACCTGTGTTTGAATAGTATTTTCCTGTGTGTGCGAGCATAGAATTGGAAAAACCTCCTATGTACGGTCGGTTTTCCCTTCTAGAATGTTTGGATGGTCTGGATCATCTTCCAGATGATCGATGGTGGCCCACCTGGATCGACCGCAGCTCTGTTTGCAAAACAGAGCTTGCGCGGCGTCCTCTGTGCAAGTTGGTGGGGCCATGATTAACATCGATTAGGAAATCCACACCGTCCATTGTCAACAGGACGAAAAACCGTTCGATAATGATGAGACCATGTTGATTTCAGTGTGGCCCACCTGATCTTCTTTTCCACCGTCCATCCTGCATTCAACGGATAGGATTTTTTCATAAATTACATGGGATAGAACCGACGCCTAGGTGAGGCTAATATCCCCCCTCTGTATGCAATAGACGGATCTGATCATCACTCCGGACGTCGAGTGGGGCCCACAAGTAGGAACTGGCGGACGCAGTGCGTCCGCTGTTTGAAACAGAGAAGAAGAAGGAGAGACGGGTCAGCCCGTCTGTTGACCGGGCTGACCGTACGGTGCACAGCCAGTGCTCTAGCATACAATGCACACGCGTCATTGTATGGGGTCCATCATGATATGTTTGGGAAATCTGCTCTGTCCATCTATTTCCACCTATCTTTTTAACAGTCGGGACCAAAATTGAAGCATATCCAGATTGCAGGTGGGCTCAGATTCGATAATTTGTGGGCTGATATGACTGTTGGGCCATTTTCAGAGGGATCTAATGGCTGAAAATTTCTGTGTACAGTTAATTTGTAGTCCCTTGGCCATGTATAAAGTTTTAAACTGAACAGATGGTGGGAACCTCATGATCTCGCATTCTGGATCAATTTTGGGCCACTTGAGCTTCAGTTCCTCAATCTTTTCGAATCTCTGGCATATAATTCAGTCGATCTTGGTCCCCTGGGGTCCATCCCTTGCCTTTGGTTTCATCAGAATGTTAATTCCATGCTTCTAGCACCTTATTTCGATCTTCGCTTGTAAAGTCACCTTGCAATGCAAAACGATTAAATTGGCCGTTAAACAATATTATGTTCATAAATCCAGACTATATCTAGGGTCTAATATGTAATATTTAACCCTCAACACCATATCATCCACTCTTTGTATCTATCCGCTCGACTGTATTTCTCTGGACTATGCCAGTTGTAAGTCCATGAAAGGAACTCTAATATCTCTTGTCATCTTTCCACAAGTTATATATCCTTTGCAATGGCACGTGTCATTTTCTAATTGGATCAGCCAGAATTAGACTACAACGATGCCCAACTTAAATGAATCTTCTATGGACTTCGTGTTGGTATTTAGTCTGCGGACTCACATAGATCCAGATCTAGGATAGCAATCTAATGACATTAAGTACACACAAGAGAACACAGATTTAACGTGGAAAACCCTTGCGGGAAAGAACCACGGGAAAAAGTGACAGAAATCTACTATGAAAGCATAAATTATAAAGAGAGAGGACTTACCCGATTAGAACAATCTCAAATCTTACCCTTACTGCACCCTTTGATAACCTTAGAACCCTTTAGAATACCTTTAGGAAGCCTTAGAATACATGAGAATAGCCTTAGGGACCCCTATTTATAGTTTATTAAACTCCACTTATGCACCGACCTTGGAAAAGTCTGGAAATTGCCTCAAATTTATGCAGCCCACGTAGGATCTGCGTAACCCTCGACTAGTCGAGCCGAGGCCTCGACTGGTCGAAGGACCCCCTTGACCGGTTGAGCCATCCCCTCGACTGGTCGAGCAGCTCGGACACAAAAAAATATAGGTCGCTGGACTTTGAGTCGAGCGAGCCTTGACTAGTCAAGTAGCTCCCTCGACTGATTGAGCATCCAGATTTAAGACATCTGACAACAATCTCTACAATGTCTTTAATCTGCAACCGTGTAGCTCTCTGACCTCTTCTCTTATCTCTGCATCAAATCATAGCTTCTCGTGTACACTTCGTCCTTCTTTTATGCCATCGCTAAGCCCAGAGAAGTTACACAGAACTTAAACTTCTCTGTAGGAACGATCTAGGTGAGCATGTCTGCCTGATCAAAATCCATGTGCCCAACAACCTTTGCTCTTGTCTTCTCAAAAGGAAAGACAGTCTTCTTATCATCTCACTGTTACCCAATATTGTTTACTGGGGTATTTGTTCACAACATTGATAGCCTGTGAAATAGCCGGTCTATTCCAGACCATGACATACATTGCCAACTACATTCAAATAAGGCTCATGAGATATCCTGCTTTTCCTCATCTGTTTTTGGGATATGTCCTGAGGAAAACTTGAGGAGAGATGCGTAGGGAACGCTTTCTGGATTTACATGGTCCATCACCTCCTTGATGAATACCTACCCAAGGTATTCTGCCTGAGATAACCAAAGCCTACTCCTCTTTCAATCTCAATACCGAGAACCATCTTTATAACCCTCCCGATCCTTCATTCTGAATGTCCCACTTAACTAAGTTTTCGGTACATTGATTTTAGACACACTTTAAGAAATTGGCCTTTTACCGATGAGCTTATTTCCAACGAAATCAATTTCATTGGTAAACATGACTTTCCCTGACGAAAAATGATTTTGTCGGCAAAAGATTCCCGCCATGACCAAATATGTTCCCACCACCATTTACAACGACGGCCTGAAAACTTTTACCGACGAAATTATGTATCGTTGGTGAAAACTATTTTCCCGACGATTAATTCGTTGGTTAATGTTATTTTTCCTGACGAATCAAATAGTTTGTCGGCAAAAGATCGGAAGGCTATTTTTACCGACGTCATACAATATCGTCGGTAAAGGAACAAAAGCTTTTTACCAAGGAAATAGATACATCGTCAGCAAAAGATCAGAGAGGCTATTTTTACTGACGTTATACAATATCATCGCTAAATGATCTTTTTACCGACGAAAACATTCATCGGTAAAGGAGCTTTTACTGACAAAATAGATACGTCGTCGGCAAAAATTGACATTTTGAATTGATGTTAGTAAGTTTTGTGGGCCCCATCATGATGTGTGTCGAACATCAACACATGCATTTGATGTGTCCCCTTTAGGTTATGAGATATCTCAAAACTCATCCGTATACAAAACTCAGGTGGGCCATACCATCTAAAACTATGTGAAGACATCCTAAAATACATAAAAGCACTTGGTGGGGCCCAAATGAGTTTTGGATGCGGCTAAAACTTGGTCTAACCCCTAATCCAAATGGGACACAAATAATGAGTGGGTTGGATATGTGAATCACATTTAGGTAGGCACAATATATGATTATGAATGTTTTAAGGAAACCCATCTCCACTACATTTAGGTGAGTTACTCATTACCCTTATCATACTGAGTAAATTCTGTGGGGTCCACCATTATTTATTTATTTTATCCACTCTGTTCATCCATGTTAACAGATAATTTGAGGTCTAAAGAACAAAAAGGAAGCATATCCAAAGCTCAAGTGGACCACACAACAGGAAATAGTGTGATTGAACCTCTACCATTGAAAATTTCTTGGAGGCCATCGAAGTTTTGGATCAAGCTGATGTTTGTGTTTTCTCTTCATTCATATATTTTTGATATTATGAACAACCTTTAACCGTTTTTGGAAAATCTGATCAGTCTAGATTGGAGAGTAAATAACTTCAGATGTTTAAATCAAAATTCACTCAAATTGTTGATAAATCTTGTATGCCCGATATCTTTCTCATATGTAGCATGATCGGGGCAAGTAACTAGTCAAATTGAGGGTAATGATCAGTAAAATAGTGTGAATGGACCAGACATATAAAATGAGCCAAATATTCTGGTTAAAATTGTGACTTAACTTATCTACCCCCTAAGAACGTAAGAATTAATGTTAGTAACTTTTGTGGGGCCCATCATGATTTGTGTCGAATATCAAGACTGTGTATTTGATGTGTCCCATTTAGGTAATGAGATATCTCAAAAATCATCCATATACGAAACTCAGGTGGGCCATACCATCTAAAATTATATAAAGATATACTAAAATATATAAAAGCACTTGGTGGGGCCCACATAAGTTTTGGATGCAGTTAAAACTTGGTTTGACCCCTCATCCAAGTGGGACACACATAATGAATGGGCTGGATATTTGAATCACATCTAGGTGGGTCCAATATATGATTATGAATGAGACAGGTCCAAGGCTTAAGTACTAGAGCACAAAGTGGGGATTAAATGTCCACCATAAAAAACTTCTTGGGAGTTGGAGAAGTTTCAGATCAAGCTGATATTTGTGTTTTCATTTCATCCACGACTACATGGCATTATGAATAGGTTGGATGGTAAAAAAACATCATGGTGTCCCTTGGAAAGGTTTCAGTGGTGGGTGTCATTATCACTGCAGCTTCCTTTAGTGTGGTCCATAGGATTTGTGAACTTACTTCATTTTTAGAAGCATACCTTAAAATGATCTGAGAAAAGTGATGAATGGAGTAGATAAAATAGTTACATCACGGTGGGCCCCACAACGTATTTTCGATGAAATTGATTTCGTCAGTACATATTACTTTTACCGATGAAATCATATTTCATTGGCAAAAGATTCCCACCCATACTAAACATATTCCCACAGAGAGGCTATTTTTACCGACGTTATACAATATCGTCGGTAAAGGAGATTTTTACCGATGAAAAAAATCGTCGGTAAAGGCGGACAAAATGAACAGTGGACATATTATTTCACTTTGTGTGGTTGATCATAGATATTGATTTGTAATTTTTATTTTTGGTGTAGCTAAAAAGTATATTTAAAAACATATATATGGAGTGGACGGGGCTAATAGAGCACGGGTGGGCCTAAATATTCTTACAGTCTTTTACCGACGAATGGTGACAAGTACTACCGATGAAAAATTTCATCGGCAATAAGGTTATGTTTTAAGCCGAAACGACGACTCCAATGCCCATCCATCTCCCTCAATCACACACACTCTCTCTCTCTCTCTCATTGTCACTCTCTATCTCCCCTTTTCCTCTCCGCTTTCTCTCTCTCACTGTCGCTCTCTCACTCTCGTTATCGCTCTCTAACTCCAGCCCTGTTGCACATCAGGTATCTCTCTCTCTCCTTATCTATCCATTTTATCAATTTGGGCATTTTGTAATCCTCAAGTAGTATTATGCAATGATTTATGTATTGGGAATTTTTGAGTTATCGAATCCCTAATTTGGGATTTGTAGTGTCGATTCCCTAATTGTGGATTATAGATTAAAAACTGAAATCCCTAATTGTTGGACAGTTAGTCCGGTTGGACTATTTGGATGGTGGGAAAACACAAATATCAGTTTGTTTCAAACCTGGTGGGCCACACCGATGTGGACCCCACCCTGAAGAATGGATTGTATCCACTCCATCTGTCCGTGGAGGGCCCAGCGGGCCATGAAGGACCATGAGCTGCTGGACCATCTGCTGTCCAATAGCAGGCCCTAGATGAAGAAAAACGGAAATAACAGCTTGATCTAAACTTTGGCAGTCCACCACGTGGAACACCTTGATGTATGATTCCATCCACACCATCCATCTGTAAGGACAACAACAAGTTTTGTGGGCCCTAATCACGAGATATGTTTTATACCCAAACCCTTCATCCATGTGGGGGCCACACGTGATGCATATCCACACCGTACAGTGGTCTAGACGATGGGAACCACCATGATTTATGTGTTTTACATCCAGGCTATCCAAGGCCTGGATGCTGGAGCTCTTAAAAAAATATATAATAATAATACTTATATATTATAATATATAAATGTTATGGTGGGCCCCACATGGGACCCACCTGATGGGAAGCTGATTGGCTGGTGTACTTCACACCAGCTATATAGCTGATGTATTGTAGTTAGCAGGTTCTGTGGGTCCCACATGATGTATGTATTTCACCCTATGCCGTCTGTCCACTTGGATGGGACCCACCGCATGATGTATGTGTTACATCCAAACCGTCCATCTGTTGGACGAGCTCGCCTTAAGGCTTGAGACTAAAGATAAGATAGATCTATCTATCAGATGGACCACACTGCAAAAAAATAGTGGAGGATTGAACGTCTATCATTAAAACCCATTTTGGGTCACAAAAGTTTTGGATCAATATGGAATTTGTTTTTCCTCTTAATTCAGGTCTTTGTGACCTTATGATCAGATTAGGTGAGAAATAAACGTTATGGTGGACCCTGTGATTTGTTTAACGGTGAAAATCATTATTTCCATTGTTATTTGTGCTATGGTCCAAATGATCTTTCGATATGATTCATTTTTGGGTAATAGCTGACTCAGCTTAGCTGACTTAGACTCAATTGAGTCCGATCTGGTTTAGCATCACGAATCAGCCTTGGATGTGGAAAAATTTGACTCTCTCTGACTTGGTGCGTTGACTCAGGACTAAGCGAGTCATTTGAAGTCACTTGAGTCTTCAATTCATGCTCTTTCTCTAGTTAGACGATAGAACAATGTACCAGAAAGAAATGATGCAATTATTTGTATTGCATTTAGATGATTATTTGTGTGGATAACTCTGCCAACTTGGTTAGTGGACCCCACACCTAATCTATTTCAAGTGGATTCCACAGCTAACAACTATCTCGTCAAGATTAGATGATCTCCCATGATGGGTCCCACCAAAAAAACCAATGGTTGGACTTTCGCTCATCAAGCATTAAATTTAAGGGCCCCGGGGCCATAAATTGCAATGAAAAAGATAGTCATTTCACACACTTATATTGTTGTGGTTTTTAACTTTTTTTTTTTTTCAAATGCATTCACACTCACTCATTCACACCATAATGGGATTTCACCACAATGAGTACTGTAGCTCGTGACCTTGGGTTGAAGCTCTTGTGAGTCTACCTCAGGACATGAGTAAAAACCCCGCCATTCATCAGGTGCTCATCATTAGGATGAGCATATGCTTAAGATAGAGTGAAAGTAGTAGTTTTAGCATAAATTTACATATGCCTGCTACCATATAACTCAGTGGTAAGCTCACGAGAGTGTCAACCCGAGGTTATGAGTGAGTACCCAGTGTGGCGAGCTAGTCTTAAGGCATGAGCCAAAATTTTTTAAATGCCTGAGTATCATCCGCTTACCATGTATCAAAGTTCTCCCTTTTGAAACATGCCCCATTCACAAATTGACCTATTAAATTGGGCCCTTATATGCCATGCTCAGGCTTAGGCCTATGCCCAACATGCCCATCCTGCACATTTATACAAAGAGAAAAGCTTTGATACTCTTGTAAAGTGTAACTATTATACTTTCACTTAGTGATGCTTAATATGTATTACATTTTTTTCTTAAATTATTATTGTGACTTGTTAGTTTATAATTGTGACTTGTGATTGTAATTTGTAAGTTAGATAATTAGTTACCCATTTGAATATTTCTATGTGGCCATACATGGATATGATATATTTTTGGTGGCATAGAAATCGCTTAAATTGTCCCATTTTAGATAGTTTAAGGTTAGATGGATAGTATGTTTTCATATAATCTATTTAAATGTTCATGCTTGATCCATGATCTATCTCCTCAATTCTCTCTAGATATATTTCTTTTGTTCTGTATCTAATGCCAAATATCTTTACATTGCTTTAGATATTTAGCATCAGAATGTAACATTAGATCAACTTATCTGGAGAGGCATGAAGAGATGTTGCCGAATTTTCGGTATAGTCATTTAAATGGAAATATAAAAGTATTACAATCTATCCAACCTTGGATGGGTAACTAATTTAGGATTTAATTGTATTAGCTCGAAATTGATGGAACAAACATGGATGTACGTCAGAGCTATCCGTATGTTGAGTGGGGGTCCTTGGAAGGTGAGAACCACTGTTATGACCATGATGAAGTTGTCCATTTCGTATGGACAACAATATGGGTGGCTGGTCATTTGGACAGGCTCGTGTTTATGTATTAGCTCAAAATTGATGGAGTAGACCCGGATGTGCGTCGAAGCTATCCGGATGTTGAGCGGGGGTCCCTAGAAGGTGAAAACCACTGTTATGACCATGATGAAGCTGTCCATTTTTTATGAACAATAATATGGGTGTCCTGACTATTTGGATATGCTCGTGTTTATGTATTAGCTCGAAATTGATGGAGAAGACCCTAGTATAACCCTAAACTTAAACCTACACCTAAAACTAAACATCATGGTGGGGACAGTGCCCCCAATCGTTGATTCCTTCCTGGGAGCCACCATGATGGTTATTTGAGATCTAACCTATTGGTAAGTTCACACAGACCTAGATCAGAAGAAGGGATAACACAAATATCAGCTTGATCCAAAACTTTTATGGCCCCAATTAGTTACGAGGTCCACTTGAGCTTTGGATCTACCTCATTCTTCAGTTCATGCCATAAAATGATCTCTCTAAATGGATGGATGGTTGGATACAACACACACATCATGGTGGGATCCAAATCTTAGTTGGACCATAATACAGTAAACAATGGTCCATTGTGATTTATGTATTTAATCCACTCTGTTAATCCATTTTAACAGATAATTTTATGTCTTGAGACAATAAATGAAGTGTGTGTGTGTGTATCTTAAATGGACCCTTAAATGGTGTGGCCTACGCTCAATAGGGCTTATATAATACAAACGTTTCCAGGATAGGCTCATCTTTTCAGGATAGGCTCATCTTGCCATGATTTTTTTTAATGAAATATAGTTTGTTCATATGTGGGCCACTGTTCACGTTGATGCCCAAAAATCAGGCAAGGTGAACCATACGACGTAAAATCATGACTAAAACTTCTAAAATCTTATATTTTAGCCTACTTGAGCTTTGGAAAGGCATGATGATCCAGGGATATGTTTATCTAGGTTGGATGCATCTTATGAATGGATTAGATGGCATATACAAAGCTTTGATGTATTTCTATTATATCCATGCCGTCCATCTATTTCATCATATCATTTTAGGGCGTATTACCAAAAATGATGCAGATCCAAAAATCAAGTGTACCACATCAAAGGAAACATTGGTGATTTAATACCCACCATTAAAAACTTCTCAGGAGCCACTAGAATGTTTATTTTTCATCAAATCTATTGATAAGGTCATAAAGACTTGGATGAATGGACCACAAAAATATCAGCTTGATCCACTTAAGATTTGGATCTATTATAATTTTGGAATTATGCCCTAAAATAACCTGGTGAAAAAGATGGACAGCCTGGATATAAGAAAAATACATCACAGTGGGCCTTAGAGGGATCCACCAAAGCCGCATCCACCCAATCCAATACTCAAGTAGGCCACATCACATGGACCAATGGGGATGAGGACACCCAACATTGGAACCTTTGCGGGTCCATTTAAGATATATATATATATATATATATATATATATATATATATATATATATATATATATATATATATATATATATATATATATATATATATTTATTTATTTATTTATATAATCCTCAAACCTAAACCTACACCTAATCCTAATCTCAACTCCCTAACATAAACCTAAACCCGATCCCGAACCCGAACACGGATCCGAATCCCTAAACCCTAAGCCTAATCTTAAACCTAAACCTATTCTCAAATCCGTAAACCTAAACCTACAACCCTAACCTAAACCTAAACCTAAACATAAACCTATTCACAAATCCCTAAACCTAAACCTAAACCCAAACCCGAATTCCTAAACCTAAACCTAAATTTGAAAACCCAAACCTAAACCTGATCCCGAACCCGAACCCAAATCCGAACCTGATCAATTCCTAAACCTAAACCTATTCTCAAATCCCTAAACCTAAACCTACACCTAATCCTAATCTCAACTCCTTAACCTAAACCTAAACCTAAACCTACACCTAAACCTAAACCTATAACCCTAACCTAAACCTAAACCTATAACCCTAACCTAAACCTAAACCTAAACCTATACGTAAATTCCTAAACCTAAACTCGAACCCGAACCCGAATTCCTAAACCTAAACCTAAACCAAAACTCAAATCCCTAACCTAAACCTAAACTCAAAAACCTAAACCTAAACCCGATCCTGAATCCGAACCCGAACCCGAACCCGAATTCCTAAACCTAAACCTATTCTCAAATCCCTAAACCTAAACCTACACCTAATCCTAATCTCAACTCCCTCACTTAAACCTAAACCTAAACTGGAAAACCCAAACCCAAACCTAAACCCAATCCCAAACTCAAACCCGAATCTGAGTCCGAATCCCTAAACCTTAAGCCTAAACTTAAACCTAAACCTATTCTCAAATCTCTAAACTTAAACCTACACCTAAACCTAAACCTATAACCCTAACTTAAACCTAAACCTATTCACAAATCCTTAAACCTAAACCCGAACCCGAACCCGAATTCCTAAACCTAAACCTAAATTGAAACTCAAATCCCTAACCTAAACCTAAACCCGATCTTGATCTCGAACCTGAACCCGAACCCGAATTCCTAAACCTAAACCTAAACCTATTCCCAAATCCCTAAACCTAAACATATACCTAATCCTAATCTTAACTCCCTAACCTAAACCTAAACTTGAAAATCCAAACCTAAACCCAATCCCGAACCCGAACCCGAACCCGAACCCGAATCGGAATCCATAAACCCTAAATCTAAACCTATAACCTAAACTTATATCTTAAACCTAAACCTAAACCTTAACCTAAACCTAAACCTATAACCTAAACTTAATTCACTTAATTTAAACCTACACCTAAACCCAAACCTATAACCCTAACCCGAACCCAAACCTGAATTCCTAATCCTAAACCTAAATCTATTCTCAAATCCCTGAACTTATAACCTAAATCTAAAACTATAACCTATAATCTAAACCTATAACCTATAATCTATAACCTAAACCTAAACCTATAACCTAAATCTTAACCTATACCTAAACCTAAACTCAATTCAATTAACTTAAACCTACACCTAAACCCAAACCTATAGCCCTAACCCGAACCCGAACCCGAATTCCTAAACCTAAACCTAAACCTAAACCTATTCTCAAATCCCTAAACCTATAACCTAAATCTAAAACTATAACCTATAACGTAAACCTAAACCTATAACCGATGACCTACACCTAAACCTAAACCTAAACTTAATTTAGTTAACTTAAACCTACACCTAAACCTAAACATATAACCTGAACCCGAACCCGAATTCTTAAACCTAAACCTAAATCTAAACCTATTCTCAAATCCTTAAACCTATAACCTAAACTTAAACTTATAACCTAAACCTAAACCCTAAACTTAAAACCTAAAACCTAAACGTAAACCTAAACCTATAACCTAAACTTAAACTTAAACCTAAACCTATAACTTAAAACCTAAACCTAGACCTATAACCTATAACCTAAACTTATAACCTACAACTTATAACCTTAACCTAAACCTAAACCTAAACCTAAACCTATAACCTAAACTAAACCTAAATCTATAACCTTAACCTAAACCTATAACATATAACCTATAACCTAAAACCTAAAACCTAAACCTAAACTTAAACCTATAACCTAAACCTAAACCTAAACCTATAACCTATAATCTTAACTTAAACCTAAACTTATAACCCTAACCTAATCTTAAACCTATTTCCGTAAACTAACTCTAATATTTTCATTGTAGAGATGGATAAGAGTTGGATGCGATCTGAGATGGATAAGAGATGGATAAGAGTTGGCCCAAAGTATAAATAAGGGGTTCAAGAGTTTATGGAATTTGTTTAGGCAATAGGATTAGGTGTTCATGTCGAAAATGTAAGAACATGGTCCATAAGACTTTAGAAAAAGTAGAAGATGATTTGTTCATAGTTGGGATTGACCAGGGTTATACTTGGTGGATCCATCATGGTGAAGATATCCACCAAAGAGTTGAGGCCACTGAAGTCCTTGCTGACCCAATTGTGCCGGATGACGAGGATGAAGACGTTGACGAAATGCAACATATCATAGGGGATGTATTTAGGGGAACAATTGTAGATACTGATTTTGCAGTGACAAGTTGTAACGTCTTGAATTTTTACTGTTTTGGATTTTCAAAAATCCTTAAATTTTTTTTTTTATAATTAACTTATAATATCACTTACTGACCATTAACACTCAATATTAGTTTATACACGGGTGGTACTAGTAAAGAACCGCACAATTTGATTAATCAATTGTAGTAAGCCAAAGAATCCGTCCGATCACTTGAATATCAAGTTTAGCCCCATGATTTACTCACATAGGACTCAAATCTAATCAACTCATCACTAATTAATTAAGATAATTATAACTAAATTAAAGATCTAATCGAAGTCGAGTCGAATAAGGCCTGGATCTTGACTACTAGACCAAATCAACCTCGTTACTCTTTTAGCCTAAAAATGACGGTTTAGAGTAATCATGACCAAATCTCCACTTTCACAGCTATAAATAGGCCACACTATGAACATAGTTAATCCAAACTCGAATCACTATCCACGAGAAATCTCAATACCTAATTCATTCCAAAAATGTCCTAATTTTCTGAACAAGCTCTACACCGATCATTGGTGGGCCACTAGTTCTAAAACTATAGAAAAATGCCTGTCTTACTAGACTTGACGTCCATCATGGGAGTCGGACCTGGGTACTGTCCAGAACCGCTCAACTTGAGCCAAAAGATGAGTACATGAGAAGTATAAATACCCTAAAGGAAGAAGCTGAAACTTAAGTGAATTGCGTCGTCCACTCTTATGTAAAGTTGAGGATTTCGGACCGTCAATTTACAACTAAACTTCACACGTGGAGTAAGGATATTTCCCTTCTCACATCCGTATAGCCGGGACCCCGATCAGCCATCAGTGACCATTGAACAGACTTTTAATCATATTTGTCGATCGACGCATCCAAATGACAGGCCAAACATGTCCATATGTAGATCATCATTAGGGCTAACTATCGTATGGTGTATACCCATATGTACACTCCGTAGTGGACCCTAAAGGCTAAAAAAAATCCTCTCATAGGGCTAGTATAGTAAAAACCCAACCCTTGGGGCCATTTACACCAAATCTGGTATTATAAAAGGGCCTCATTTGAGCACCCCCTCTTCCCATACGAATTTTCCCTAGAAGAAAGAAAGGGAGAAAGAGAGAAAGAGGAGAAAAGAGGAGAAAGAGAGAGGGAGAGCTTAAAAGAATGAGGGTTTGTGCACCTTTATCCTCTTATCTCCTCTATAGCAACATTGTCCTTCTTTGGTATTGATCCAGCGTTGATTGAATGTAAGTATTGAGTTATGTTTATAAGTTTAGGTCTTGTGTTTAATTCTTTCCAATTCTTACAAGCTTGTATGCTTATTTAGGCATTTCAACGATAATTTTCTAGCACCATAACCCTACAAGCGCCGTGAATCGGGCGGTTCATTGCAAAGTACGGACTATTATACTTAGGTGGCCTAACACCAATTTTAATATGAGTTTAATGATTATGAATGTTAGGTGAGGTGCTTGAGTAATTTAGAGAGAACTTAGCCAAGACCCTACATGATAGGTCCCTCTAAATTTCATGAAATGAATAAGTATTGTTTATTTGTTCTTCAAAATGATTGAGTTTGATTTTGGTGTGGCATGTTATCCCATATATGATTTTACTAAATTTCATGACATGATTGAGTGTTTTTTTATTTACTCTTCAACATAATTAGGCTTGATTTAATATGATATGTTCATCTTATATGCGATACTAGTATAACCTTTCTTGTGGCATGCATGATTGCATTAATCCTTGTTGTATGTTTGTCCTATGAATGATGTGTAGCTCATGTTTTCTTCGTTAACGCCACACAACACACATACACATTTATTTCATATTATTATTAGTAGTTGCAATTGTAGAAAAATCTAAGTTTTTATGTTTGATGTGTGAGCGCATGGCTTCACTTGAGTTAGAAGACAAATCCTGAATTGTTGGAATATTATTGAATGTAATCAAATCCTTGGGTTGGTAAGGGAACTGAGGTGGGAGAGGGTGGTCTCCTTAGTAGGACCATCTTGCGGCTAAACCAACGGATTTGGGTGGATGCAAATGGACGACAGTAGTTGGACTACATGGGTCGTTCGTACTCGATGTCGTCTGTCATGTACTTGCTTGAACTTGCATGGTCTAGTTCTCTTACTGACCAACCAAGTTTGTTAGCCATGTCTGCTCATGCTTGTATGGAACCTGAAACACCTTTCAACCACTGAAGCCTATTAATAACTATTTAAAACCGATCCACTGATTCAAGAGCCGGGCATGGTGGAATGGGACACTGTGTCCAAACTGTTAGCCGATGCTAGGGTGACGAGCCTCCCCGTAGTGACCACGAGCGATCCTTCTTCTTAGCACTCTCCATGTGCTTGAAATCGGCGATGGGGAACCCGATGGGATCAAGGATCGCCGGGTCCTGACCTCACACGTTGAGGGGCCTTGGCCTCGCAACCAGTTGAGAACAATGATACGTGGGGTGTACCAGTTTCTCCAATCTGCTAGATGAATAAAATTAACTAAATACTCAGCTAACATTATTCACGCATCGCATTAGCTAGAATTTGGTGACTTAGCAGTTGAGGTCGCAATGAGGGAGTGTTGGTCATGCGCAATCGTTAGATGAAGTCGCTCGAGGGAGTATTGTTGCGAGGTCATGCATCATATCATAATACATGTATATGCATTAACAAGACTATTTAGGGATCTGTGAATGTATGCCTTTCATTAAATTCATCATATAATTGCTGCTAGTTGAAACTTAATGCTAATAGTAACCATTGAGTTAGCTACTCACTTCCACTCTAGGACGGTGTTTTAAAACAACAACCAGACCTTTTACTAGATGCAGGTGAGGCGGAGCTCGATGAGCCGAGCGAGGTAAGCAAGGATAGGGAAGAGGAGCTTCCCTGCTTCTAGACTTTCGGTGGATCCTTTTAGTTTGATTCGGGCTACTGCGGGGTATGGACTAGGGCCCTAATCGCTTTAGGTCATGTATGGGTAGGACTAGTTTCCTATTTAAATGATTTTGAATTCGTGGTTTGGATATTTTTATATTTAGTAGCAATAGATACTGCTTTATGACGTACTTATGCTTTATGCCTTGCTAAATCCTCCATTGTTTATGAGATCATCCAAATGTAATTAAAATATGAATCCCATTAGGGCACCCATGACACCTGAGAATTTGAGAGCTGAGTTCTTACACAGCCCCTAAAAATTTAAGGTATTACACAAGTAGTAGCCAAGATATTCTTCCTATGGGTGATGTCGAATCAGAAAAGTTTAGTAGGTTGTTGAGGGATGCGCAACGTCTACTTTATCTGGGGTGTGAGAACTTCTCTAAGTTAAATTTTCTTACAAGGTTACTTCATTTGAATATAATAAATTGTTGGAGTAACAAATTGTTCGACATGTTGCTTGACTTGTTGAAAGAAGCATTATCGGACGGTGAGACATTGCCTAAGTCTTATTACAAAGTAAAATCTTTGATGCGAGACTTGGGCCTTGGTTACATCCCCATATATGCATATATAAATGATTGTGTATTGTATTGGAAAGCGCATGAAAATGTTGAAGAGTGTCCAAAATATGGAGAGTTTAGGTGGAAGTATAATGAAGCCAAGCGTAGGAAAATTCCGTAAAAGGTGTTAAGATATTTCCCATTGAAACCCAGATTGCAAAGATTGTTTACGTCTTACAAGACGGCTGAAAATATGAGGTGGCATAAGGAGAAATGCGTTCATGATGATAATACTCTGCGACACCCTGTGGACTTTGAAGCTTGGCAAAATTTTGACAAGCAATATGACTGGTTTACAGAGGATTTTCGCAACGTTCGACTAGGTCTTATAAGTAATGGTTTTAATTCATTTGATAACATGAGTAGCTCGTACAGTATGTGACCAGTGGTACTTATGCCTTACAATTTACCTCCTTAGTTGTGTATGAAGGAGTAATTTTTCGTGATGTTGTTGCTTATTCCTAGACCCAGGTCACCCGGGAATGACATTGATGTATATTTACGACTGTTAGCAGATGAGTTAAACAAGTTGTGGAGTCAAGGTGTACAGATGTATGACATATTTATAGGACAAACATTTTGATTGCATGTAGCAGTCTTGTGAATAATAAATGACTTCCCCGTGTATGAGAATTTGTTTGGGTTAAGCACGAAGGAAAAGTTAGTTTGTCCTACATGTAATATTGAGACTTGTTCATTGTTATTGAATCATGGTAAAAAAATGTATTATATGGGCTATCGTCGCTTCTTTCCTAGCGATCATAGTTGGTGTAGGAAGACGATGATCTTTGATGACAAACAAGATCATAGGTCACCATCGAAAGAGGTATCTGGAGAAGATATGATACAAAAACTGAGTAACATTAGAGGAGTTAGATTTGGTAAGGCATCGCACTTGAAGAAGAGGAAACGTACAGTATTGGAGTATAATTGCAGGAAGAAGAGCATTTTTTTTTAGTTGCCCTATTGGAGTGATCTGAAATTGCGACACAACTTGGATGTCATGCATATTGAGAAGAATATATGTGACAATGTCTTCGGAACATTGATGAACATATAAAAGAAAATAAAAAACAGTTTCAAGGCTCGATTGATCTACAAGCAATAGGTTTAAGGAAAGAGTTGCACTTACAACTACATAAAAATTCATATACTATACCAGCGGCTTGTTACACATTAACAAAACTAAAGAAAAAGTGTTTATGTGAATGGTTGAGATCGGTGAAGTTTTTCGATGGGTATACGTCAAATATATCTTGGCGCATAAACATTACAGACTGTAAGGTAATAGGAATGAAAGGTCATGATTGTCACGTCCTTCTATAACGTCTACTACCGGTTGTGATTCGTGGATTCTTAAGCAAGGATATCAATACAACGCTGATTGAGTTAAGGATATTCTTTAAGGATTTATGTTTAAAATCATTGAATGTAGAGGTTATTAAACGACCGGAAAGGGACATTGTCGTAATTCTTTGTAAACTTGGAAGAATATTTCCACCTGTGTTTTTCGTTATTATGGTACACTTAGTGAAAGCCCAGTACAATATCGTTGAATGTATCCGATCAAAAGGTGGTAGAACCTATTAAAATTTTTATTCATTCCATAAACTACATATATCCATGTTTTCATATATATAACATAGTGATTTTGTGTACAGATACCTTCACACATTAAAAAGATTTGTGAGCGAAATCTGAGGCATACATTGATATTGAGTGCTTGACATTTTGTTCCATATATCTTTGTGGCATAAAGACTAGATTCAACCGATAAAATTAGAATGTCGACGAAGGGCAGAAGCGCATAAACAAGGACTCATATCTGTATTCGCACATAATGTTCGTCCTTTAGGATCCCCGACATTTCATGATATGAACCTTAGGGATCAAGCAAAGGTGCAGTGATATATGTTGCACAATTGTGAAGAAATAGAGTCGTACTTAGAGTAAGTCAAATCCCTCAATAATTGTATCTCTACATATGATAATCTTAATGTTTCTTACTGATGACGTGTCAATTATGTGTAGCGAACACATTGAGGAGATAAAGTCTTAATACCCTACAAATTATGATCGAATGCATCAGGATTAATTTTCATAATGGTTCACAAAATGTGTAAGATTTCACCTTGTATCTCACCACACTTAGAATTTTATTGTATTGCACAATATTTAAACCTAAGAAAATTTCTAAACAATTACATTCTGTACGTGATAATAGATGAAGACGTTGGGCGCTAGCAACTCTGCAGATGCGTCTGATGTACTCTACTCACTAGCGTGTGGCACTGATAGACGTATATCTAGATATACAGGTTGTATCGTAAATGAGATTCGGTTCCACAGTATAGAGCGTGAGAAGTATAGGACCACACAAAATAGTGGGGTGGTTGTGAAGGGAACGCATGAAGAAGTAGAAATTAACTTTTATGGCATTTTGATGGATATTATTAAGTTGAGTTATTGTATGAGAAAGCGGGTGTATTTATTTAAATGTAATTGGTGAGACATTGGAAATAAGAAGTTAAGAATACAGACTAACGGCTATTTTACGAGCGTAAATTTATCTCAAAAGTGGTTTAAGGACGACCCATTTGTCCTCGCCAGCCAAGCCAAACAATACCTCACTGACACTAAGTTAGGCGACTCTTGGCACGTGGTGCAGAAAATAAAGCCCAGGAATGTATTTGACGTTACCGAACAAGAGTCGAAGATAGTGAGAACAGGGGAAATGAAACGTCTAGGGTTAAACAAGCATATCAAGAAGACATGCCATCTAGGGATAGAGGGACTGATCCAAATGTTGATATTGATGTGGTGCAATTGGATAAAGATGATGTGCCACCTGATCATGTTGATGCCTCAATAATACATGAAATTATTATAGATGATAGCAGTTTCATTGATGACGATGTTTTAGATGATGAAGAGAAAATACTGATCAATGATAGTGATGGTGAAGAAGAAATAGTCCTAAGCAATAGTGTAAAGATGACGATTATTAAATGTACACATGATTTACATGTCATTTTTCAATTCGAATAATTTGATTATTATATGTATACGTGAAAATTACAAGCTATAATTTATTCCTTTAATTGACTTGTTTATAATCCACATTTACAGTTGAGTCAAATTCTGATCATGTCCTCCTCAAACCGGAGCGTAGTGGAAGCACGAAACATACTTCATCAGCTGTTGTGGATGGACTTTCCGGTCCTATCTTCTTCTGGTAGGGCCAAAGAGATACCCGGTTTGGTCGATGAGTGTAGGGAGGAATATATCGACGATGAGTCAAATGAAAGATTATACAATCTCAAAGAAATTTCGGACCTGATGGAGGAATATAACAGTGGAAAACTTCGTATGGAAGATGCAGTTTTGTCACTTGCACATTTGAATGGAGTTCTGAAAGACCAGATTTCTCCTATTATGACTAACATGTTGACTATAAAAATGTCAAGTGCTTCACACAGCTTGACATATACTTTTGTAGCGTACGATAACTTACGCAGGGAGTACTTCGGATAGTTGATCCAAAGTTGTTTCGCATTACAATGAAATACATGCATTTAATATAGAATGATAATGTGTAATGAAATTTTTAAATTTTACTAGAATGTTTACAGTTTTATTATATTCTGCTTGCATTATAGTGTAATGGTCTAATCATATTTTAATCATCTCTCTAAGCATAAGTACAAATTCATTCTACCATCAACACTACTTGTATAATGTTTTAGTATATTCCACTTGCACTGTAAAGTTTAATTATTTATTATATTGATGTTCATACACTTGTACTGATATTGTTTAAATTAATAAGTTCGTAGTTCGCACATATTCAATCATGGCACCAGGTGGGAGATCAGGTTATTCGCGCACTGCATCTACTCCTTCCACCTGTGATGCGATAGAGACAATATCGACGTCGCATGCTACATCACAAGTGTCTGAGCCTTCGGTTGAGCATACACGGGGCACTGCATGTAAATCTATACATATATTTATTTAGTAATTTCTGTTTATATTTAGACTTACATATTTCTTTTGCAATAGCATCGTCAACCTGTCGACGAGGACGTGGACCCACGCGTAGGTTAGTTTTAGAGTGACTTACGCGTGAGGGTAGGGTGACGGTAGAATTCTCATAGGATTGCCTTAGACCTGTTGGGGACAATGCCAAGTTGTTTATGTCTGAGGTCGGTGTCCTATGCCGATTTCTAATCCCCACCGCCATCACCCCTCGTTGGATAGACGTGACAGATGATATACAATAACTCATCCGTCAGCGCCTTCAGGTAAATATTAGTAAATTAAATTTTCTTTTGTGAAAGTTTATTTACAATTAAGTTATTTTCTTAATAAGTTTATTGCATTAATCTATTATTTAAGAAACTGCAGGATAAATTTGTCTTGGATCTGAGTGTTCTTTACATTTTCCATACCATCGACAACATGGTCAAGGAGTGGTTCAAGGAGTACTGTGGAGAATTACATTGGTGGTACAAGCGGTGCAGGACCCACGATGAGGCCGTACTGTTCGCACCACCGCACATGACCATAGACGACTGGCGGATACTCTACGAGAGATTTTCATCTGAGGCTTTTTAGGTAATATTTACATATTTATGATATCTTAAGGTGACAATTAAATTTAAAATTAATAACAATGTATTATGAATAATGTATTCACAAGAGGAGCAGAATAAATTCTGTGAACAGGAAAAAGTTAGAAGTGAACCACGTAAGTGGTTCAAAGTCATTTGTACGACATTATTATGACATGGTAAGAAATTACTGGTGATTATTAAGTTGATAGATTCCGTCACTGGCCAGGAACTTGAACTATTATACCTCTACAAAGGGACTCACTGTCGGTAAGCAATGGGATCTTGAGTTCATCCTAGAGCCAACGAGAATTGGGTAAAAATCCTTACATTGTAAAATTGAATTGCATTGAATTATAATAATGTCATTCGTTATGAAAATTCGTATGTTTTCATTATAGGCGGCGATGAACATAATATGCAGTCAGCACACTCCCGATGGTAGTCAGTGGAGTGAGCCAGATATCTTGAGCGAGATGCTTGGCACCCATTCTGGATATGTGTGTGGGCTTGGCCATGGTGCCAAGCTTATGACACCTGCTAGACTTGACTTTAGCCAATCCGTCGTTGGTGAGAGCGCCCTATGCCGAACTGATATCGCAGAGAGAAAGGTTCAACGGCTACGGGTCGTCGTCGATGAGATCATAGAGCATCTGGAGAGGCAGAGGGAGGAGGACCAGAGGCGACGAAAGGAGCAGGAGAGGAGGATCGAGGAGATGTAGGTGGAGCATGAGTGACGGATGCAGGAGATATTTCAGGCACTTACTGCACGCTTAGCCACCGATGCCCCACCACCTCCGCCTTCATCTTCATAATTTTTTTAAATTTTATTTATGATTTATTTTATATACAAGTGTTAAACTTATATGTATTTTTGTGTGGATGAATGTGACGTGGATAAGATTGTTTGTGTATGGATGGATGTGGTTTTTGTTTGGATGGATGTATTTTGTGTTTAGATGGATGTGGATGTGAATATGGTAAAAATGCATTGTAACAGGTGTATATTAGGAATTTTTTCTTGAATTTTGAAAAAAAAAAACTATTACCAATGAAATATTTCGTTGGTAATAGTAAGTTGAAAACTTATACCGACAAAATATTTCGTAAGTAGAAATTAATACAAAGATTTATACCAACGAAATATTTTGTTGGTAATAGTAGGTTGAAAACTTATACCGACGAAATATTTCGTAAGTAGAAATTAATACAAAAATTTATATCGACAAAATATGTCGTTGGTAATAGTAGGTTGAAAACTATACTGATGAAACATTTTGTAGCTAGAAATTAATACAAATATTTATACCAACGATATATATATATGAGATATACAAACGAAATAAGTCGTCGGTAATAGCGGGCTTATGCCGATGAACATACTCGTCGGTAATGTCGGTATTAGCGGGCTTATGTCGATTAACATACTTGTCGGTAATAGTGGGCTTATACCATTTCATCTGTATTATTGTTTTATCGATGAAGATATTCATCGGTATAAGATGTGTTTACTAACGAAATATATTATTTTTTTCCTACCAAAAGTAACATGTTTGGCCAACGATTTTATTTGTCGGTATTTGTTTTATCATTGTCGATGAAGTCATGTTTCGTTGGGAAAAGCCTTCAGTCACGGTCTTATTGTGACGATCCTAGTGATGACATATTTCATCGGTAATAGTCATTACCGACGAAAAAAGATGAAATACAGACAAATTATATCGTCAGTAAAAGAGCAATTTCCTATAGTGACATGTTATAATTAGCGATCTATATGTCATACAATTCCTAACTCATCAGAAGGAATCAAACCACTGCCTAGGTGACAGGTCGTGTAACGACCTCCTGTAAACTCTTTTTCTCAACCCTTTTAACTTCGAACCACTCCGGTTGCTTCATGTAGATTTGCTCTTCAAATTTCTCTTCTACAAGTTCAGACTCCACATCCGTCCTTCCAGCTCAAGTTCACATTGGCCAACTAGCGCCAATCCTGGATCTAATAGACACTTGTTATACCATCGACGCGAATATCTTTGAGAAGTCGATCCCTTATCTCTGAGTATAACCCTTCGTCACCGACCTCGCCCTGTATCTATGTTGTATCCTCCTGAAGATCCACATGTATCCAACTGCTTTCTAGCCCACCGGAAGCTCCACCAGCTCGTATATGTTGGTCTAGTATAACGAGTCCATCACATTGTCTATAGTCACCTTCCACTTCTCAGCACTAGGCTCACCTAGAGCCATCTAAATAGAAGATGAATTCTCTACGATATTGGAGTCGTCCATGTACCTCGTCAATATCCCGCAATTATGCCATGTGATTCTTTACACAGGTGGCTGCTCCACCTACTCTGTATTCTTGTCTGCGCATCTCGCCAATATGCCACACACATGCAGAGGTGAAATTTGCTACATCCACTGTAACTCCACCTTTTGAAGTGCTCCCAATCAACTTGTACATGTTACCGAGTCATTGCGCTTTCATGATTACTTGTGTCCCCCTTAGATACTTTAAGAGCATCATCAATACTTGTGAACTTGCAGCCCATTGCCTCAAGTACACCAAGAGAAATCAGATTCTTCTTTATGTCAGGAATGTGCCTCACATCAGTCAGGGTACGATCCACCCCATCAACCATCTTAATGCGTATCGTACCAATAGTCACAACATTACAGCTAATGTCATTGCTCATAAATATATGTCCACCATCGCACTCTCTATAGCTGGTGAAACAACTCCAATGAGGAGTCATGTGAAAAGATGTCTAGCATCCACTCGTCCTTACGATCATCATATGGTCATCTGATCGTAGACACAAACAAAATATTACCATCACATCCACTCGATCCATCTAACGTGACAGCATTCGTCTCCCTGTATGAAGCCTCAGAATCTTCTCTCTTAGATTTGGAATTTTCACTATCCTTCTTCATATGTCCTTCTATCCCACAATTCCACACTTTACTTTCCTTTACCCTTGCCCTTGGATTTTGATTTAGAATCTGAAGAACCTGTACTTTGTTCAGAATTTCTATCCCTTGTAAGCAGTGCATCAGAAGATATCCCCATGTCGATGTTAAGCTTTCTAATAGCCTTCCTTTGAATGGCTGACATGACAGTGTCGACGCTCAGGGTTTTATTTATGGAGCATATTGTGTCCTTGAATAATTTATAAGACACCGGAAGAGAATTCTGTAACATACATGTTTGTTCTTCATCTTTCATCACTTCCTCCATATCCAGCAATTTGCTAACCGATTTATTAAAGTTACTGATGTGAGCCTCCAAATCTCCACCCTCTGCCATCTTCAAGTTATACCACTGCCACTTCAAGTATAGATGATTTTCAGAGGATTTTTTGGCATAGACATCCTCTAACTTTGCCCATAACTTTGCCACAGTTTTCTCCCTTATGACATTGTAGAGAACCTCATCGGTGAGATATAAACGGATCGATGATAAAGCCTTCTTATCAAGAGTATTCCATTCATCATTAGTCAAAGTAGACTTTCGCTCCTTAAGAGCACCATCTTTGCCTTGCTTGATTAAGAAACTGATCATCTTGATCTTCCATAACTCAAAATTATTTTTCCTTGAGTACTTCTCAATATCATACTTAGTGCTTGCCATTATTACTAATCTATCAGATTCAGATCTGTGCCCCAACGATTGCTTTAATAACACTTGTTGGGATTTGGTCTGCAGAATCACACACTGCAGAATCACACAGATCTAGATCTAGGATATCAATCCAATGACACAAAACACACACAAGAGAATACAAAGATTTAACGTAGAGAACCCTTGCATGAAAAAACTACGGCATAAAGCGACAGAAATCCATTATGAAAGCATGAATTACAAAGAGAGAGGAATTATCCGATTCGAACAATCTTGAATCTCACCCTTGCTACACCCTTTGATAACCCTTAAACCCTTTAGAATACCTTTAAGAAACCTTAGCATACATTAGAATAGCCCTAGGGACCCATATTTACATTTTAGGAAATTCCACTTACGCGTCAACCTTGGAAAAATCCAAAAATTGCCTCAAATTTATGCAGCCCATGCAAGATCTACGTAACCCTCGACTAGTTGAGCCGAGGTCTCGACTGGTCGAAGGACCCCCTCGATCGGTCGAGCCATCCCCTTGACTGGTCGAGTGGGCCAGACATAAAAAAATATTGGTCGCTGGACTTTGAATCGAACGGGCCTCGACTAGTCGTGTCACGTCCCGAAAATCAGAACCCAAGTTGGCCAGGCTCGAACCCGAATTTCAGGATGTGAGTTGTATTTAAATAAAATATATATCACAACCCATATTATTTCATGCATTTTCAAGGCAATTAGATCAACTAAAAGGATACTAATCATTGTCATTAAATATTGTTCATCAATCAATCCTTGAATCTTTAATTACATTGACATTAAAAAATAAATAATAACAACATACATTGAATTTTAATTAATTTATAAATAAACAAAGATAAAAGTCTTCAATCTTGTTTAATCGGTTCTTCATATACAAACCCTACAAAATAGTCTATACGGGTGTGAGCGCGACGGCTCGTAGGGTCAAATCATTTCCAAAATTAAAAATTTTACTTTAACACCAATACAAGTTACAAGTGAATAAAATAAATAGGATTAATTATGAGTATTGAATCGACATTTTACGTGACAATAATAATAAATTATTTTTCATAATAACAAAATAAGATAATACAGTCATCTAAAATCTTTTCTTGTTCAATCCAGGATAGAGCACCTATGTGTGTTAATCCTTTTAGGGAATGACCCTCGGCAAAATACCAGTGTTGATCCTTTTAGGGAATGACTCTCGGCAGAGCACCTGGTGAATAAACTTTTAGGATAAATATTCAGGGCAGAGCACCCGTGTGTGTTGATCGTTTTAAGGAAATGCTAAGGAAAGAGCATCCGTGCTGATCCTTTTAGATATGACCCTGGGTAGAGCACCCATACCTTGCAGATCTTTTTGGGAATGACCTTGGGAAAAAACCCATAAACAAATAATATGGTGAAGAGGAAGGGCGGCCGATCATGGCAAATTTGTGTACATGGTGTTTTTCTTTGTGTCGTTTCTTCTGGTCAATTTAGATCAATGATATGAAGCTTGGGGACTCCAGTTTTCAGAGTTACAGTGCCATTTATCTGGTGGTTTATGATCTTAAGCCATTTGGCTGCCCGCCGTACATTATCGCGTTAATCAAGGAGAAACAAGGCATTTTCGATTTAGTTGGAATACAGGAAGGAGGTGGGGGTGATTCTGATGATGATTGGATGGTTCAGATCATGTTATGGGTCCCAGCATAACGAATGGTCAGTGGTCATAGTTCAGGTCGCGGGAATCTAGTCCTGGAGTTGGAAATGGCCTAGATTGTCAGCTGTTTGGCAAGCCCGTTGGCTCGGCCCTGTTTAAAATTTATCTTATGATTGGAATGGCCTAGCCCAGTCCGGACTAAACTAAAATCCCATATTTGTGACCAGGAGCTTCCAATATGAAAGATTTCAGGGGCATTGCATTCATTGTCCGGCCAAAGACACCATGCCATGTGCACGAATATTTTATTTATTAGGAGGATTTCGAGTCCATCCATGCAGACTAAATTTTAGTCCTTCCGACCTCTGTAGTGTATACGTGGCATATGAATATTTGATGATCCAAACCGTTCATCCATCTCGGCATAAGTGAGATCGAGACCAAACTACAATGCTTAGAAAATCCTAGGTATATAAAGATAATGTGAAAAAACATACCGGCTTTCAATTAGTCATTTAGACACATTTAAATGGTTAGGATTCTCTATTGCCGATGTAATTTTGTTATCTACGGCCCATTTGTGGACATTTTATTATAAGCGAAGGGACAGGATCATCAAATCCGTATTCCATGGTCTCCAGTGAGGGAATAGTAAGTCCATAGTGGTACGTTAGAGCATAGATAACATGGACTTTCCCTTAATACATTGTGAATGAACAATCTTAACCTTTCAATTTTTGGCATTCAAATCATCATCCTATAAGCCTTACCTTAATTAATTAGGTCAGCTACATGAATCATGCTCAAGAACCACACCTATTTGATTAGTTCTCATTTTCACTTCTATTTATTAAATGTGCACTTAAATGTAATTTGTTTTAGTCCAACTAATTTCAAGGCTTGTTTCACCAATTATTACATTAATGGATAGTAAATGGGTGATTATTACAAATTATTTTACTTATCTTTCAATAACTATTGTATTTGATTGCAAAGATGATAAATTTATATTATGTGATTTATTCACAATAAAAATAAAATTATGATAATTTATATTACTTTAATATCAAATCATCATCAAATAAACTAATTTTGTTGTTTGAATTTGAGATTTTAACAATAATTATAAGAAAAAGGTACAATAAGTATAAATTATTTTATATGTTTCTAAATACATTGCTATTTGATCAACAATTCATGTGTTCGATTTGGTAATAGTAACATCATAATAATAATACATTTCCTTTTACATAATTAAAAAAATTAGCAAACAAAGTCTCTTGAATCCTTTAGATTATCAACCATTCTTCCATAGATCTAGCTTTATCTTTGTTCCCTTCCCCAACTTGCCCATCAAAACTATATCATCGGTGGGAAAAAAAAATACATGCTACCAAATCTCATCTCATTAATATATCCACTGATAGTCCTTACATTTGTTAGTGCCCGTTGGTACATTTTTTGTAACAAATGTAAAGACCGCTAGTGTAGGGATGAGTTACTAATTACTGAAACAAATAAGAACCATACAAATAAACAATAATAAAAAAAAATAAAAATACATAATGATAGCCCTAATTCCACTAAAACAAGGCCTAAGATTCATTCAAGATCTTAGAAAGTGATCAATGGGGTCAGTTCTCATATTGGAAAGCCTCCTGCGTTGAGGATTGTGTAAAATTATAATATATTGCCACCATCTATACCGGTTGGAACCGTAAAACAGGTTGGCCATTGCTCCGGAATATTAGTGGTAGATTTATGTATGCATCACTTACTAACTTATCTTGTTTCGAAAGTTAGAGCAATCAGACCATTGTAACGGTCAATTTTCTTGCAATTAATCCGGGCTCTAATGATCAGCCTGTTTGATTATGTAAATAGATCATTATTACCTTTTTTACTTGTTTGGTTTTTGGAGTAATTACTTCGTTGAAAATCGTGTTAATTTTAATTGGATTCCATGTGTTTCTATACGTATAAAATATAGAGCCCTCTGTGATGAATATGTTATATCCATGCCGTTCATCCTTTCTGCACGCTCATTTTAGGGCATGCCTAAAAAAATGAGGCAAATTCATAATTCAAATGGATCACACCACATGAAACATTGGTCCTAATGGGTGGGCCTCACCTTATAGAAGATCTTAAATCCACCCCGATCATAAGGTGTGCCACACAATGGTAGACTCATACTCCAAAATTCAGCCCCATTCGATTTCAAGTGAGCCCAATAATTAGAAACAATATATGGGACAATGATCACCCTCCGAACTATTGCTCTTGGTGTGGCCCACCTAAATCACTAATGGGACTGATTTTTAAGACCTAAGCCCAAATATTGATGCGGCTTCTAATGGTTAGAGTGGATTTTATGTAATCATCACGTTGGCCCCTGTAAAAATTAAAGGTGGACCTCTCTCTTGCAATTGTTTCCTTTGGCATGGCCCACCTAAATCACAGATCCGCCTTATTTTTTAGTCCTCCTAGTGTGAGAGTATACATCTAATGGTTGGAGTAGATCTTTGGTGGGCCCCATAACAAATCAAGAGTAACTATTTTTTGGAAAAAGTTTTTGGTTTTAAGAGTTAAGAGCTACAACCACCCTTGATTTTTCATGGGGCCCGCCTTAATAGGGTGGCTAGAATCCACTCCTACTTTATGCTTATGAGATAAAATCAACTCTGAATAGCAATTCAAGTAAGCCATAGGAAGAAAAATAGTTAGAAGAAAGACGTCCACCCTTGATATTTACAGGGTCCACCATAATAATTATATAAAATCAAATCCAACCATTAGATACCACACCAAAACTTACGGTAGGTGTCCAAACATAGACCTATCCACTATTTAGGTGGGCCTATGAAGGGAAACATTTTGAGGGTGAGTGTTACTCTGTACATTGTTTCCAACCTCATTTCACTTGAAACATGGACATGCCTGCATTTTAGGCCCTAGGCCTAACTTAGTATGACATACTTGGTGGTCAGGGTGGGTTTCACATAAACACCATTGTGGGGCTCACCTGAGCCAGCAACCCCAGCGACCGGACTCTCGATTGAAAGAAGTATCCAAATGAGTTCCTCCCACCTCATTTCCCTCTTCCTTCTCTGGCTTTCTCTCTCTCTCTCTCTCTTCCTCGGCTCCAACCCCCAAGTATTCATCTCTCTTTCACCTCTAACCCACTCCTCCCCTTTCTTCCAGTGCTCAAACAGACACTATTGTAGCAATGGAGCCTTCAGCTATTGCAGTGTTCTTGGCCATTCCAGCTGTTTGGTTTCCTTTCTCTCTTATCCACACGGCCTGCCAAATGAATAGATTGGGTATCACAGTCCAAGTAGATATTGGGCCCACCAAACATTCCTTTAATTTAAGAAACCCATTTTGGGCTTGTGTGGGGGCCGGCCCGGTATAAGCTGTCCGGGCCATGCTCAGGTTGGACTATTTAACCTGTCATTGGCCCAGGCCACGTTGGACTTAGGCTAAACAATGTGCCCGGGTTTGGTCAGAGCATTCACCTGGCCCTAACCTATCCCCTCCACACCCCCTAATATCCACCTCTAAACTGTTACAAAGAGAAAATCTTTGATACTCTAGCAGAGCATGACGGATGATACATGTGAACCTAAAATTTAATTAGAAGTTACATCAGTGGATTAAGTGAGACCCCGGTCTCACCCAAGATGGTGCAGCCCTTACAGTGGGTTTACTGTGGGCCCCATCTTGATATACGCATTATGTATCTATGTTGTTCATCTATTTTTTCGGATTATTTTATGGCATTATGCCAAAGATTAAGCGAATCCAATGATCAGGTGGACCATACCATAAGAAAAAGTGGTTATTGACTGTCCTACCATTAAAAACTTCTTACTGTGCACCTTAACATTTCCATGGTGTTTATCGACCATCTAATTTGTTGATAAGGTCATGTAAGCTTGGATGAAGGGAAAAGCCAAATATCAGCTTGATTCAAAACTTTTGTGGCCAATTATTGTTCAATCATCAATGTTTCGTATGGTATGGTCCACTTAATAATTGGATTTGCTTCATTTTTGAAATAATACCCTAAAATGATCAGTAAAAATAAATGGACTACAATAGATACATAATACATACATCAAGGTGTGCCCCACTATAACCATACGGTAAGGGCATCACCGTCTTGGGTGAGGCGATGGTCTCCTTATCTACTCTCATAGAAGGGACCTCAAAATAGCAAAAGTATAAAGATATACAGCGAATCAAAAGTTGCACTTATTTTTTGATCTTACCTTAAGATTGCTGGATATTTTTGAGCAGTCAAATAGAAAAAATTAAATATCCAACGGTCATATTTCAATAAACAAGTGGCTACTAATCCAAAACTACGATTGGTCGCCCCATCTTATTTTGAGATAGTGACTTGGCAGCAGCTTGTTGAACACTTACATGCATCTCACGGTTACAATTATGGAGGACCTGTGTATCCAACATCATGGTCAACCAGTGTACCAACTAACACCTCGAGTACTAATAGGGCTGTGAATGGGCCGGCCTGGGTAGGTCTCGGCCCGGGTCGTCCGGCAGTCTTAATTGAACTTTTGATTTTTAGACCCGAGGCCGGCCCATTGACACTCCTAACCTTTCGTATTGTTTTTAATGCCTCTTATCCTGACAGCAAATCAACTAAATTTCGACAGATATGCTTCTTATCGGATATGATATGGTGCTTGCAGTTGCATTGGGGGACTGTACAGATATGGTGCTCTCGCACGCCGGAGCACTACACTGCCATAGTGCTTTCAGCTACAGTGATGATATGATGCTCTCGAGCACAGGATGGTTTTGGTGCTTATAGTTGAATTGGGTTCTTGGAAAGTCCAATCGATCAATCTAGGCCGTCTATTGGGTTCAGAATACATTTCATGCCTTGCAATATAAAAACTACACTGTTCAGATGATTCAATCAATCCATAATTTGACCTTCATGTTTTAGCCATCCATTCCCCAGGCCATGGGTGAGACGGTTGGGATTCAGTGATAAAAGTCGTTCTTCGTAACTACAAGCAATCCAAGATGGTCAAGAACAAATGAAACGCTCAAACTTGTTGGTTAAGACGGTTTTTCTTGATCTCGATCGTCCATTTTTAGGGGCTATTGATCGAATGGTTAAGAGTCATTCGATCGGTGTGATTTTTATAAGGTGGCCCATTAAAGGTGTGTTGGGCCTAATGGACAGCTCAGATCAGTCGATTTTAAAATGTAGGTGTTCAACCAGAACACCATAGTGTACACGTGAGAGCACTGGATCATTTCCTTAATTTTAATTGAAGATTTCCTCTCCACCCCAATAAATGCTCTCCAAATTGTTATATTAATCCTCCTACAGTCTCTATTCTCTACTCTGCCATTGGAGTAACGATGGTGGCCGTTGTTGGTACGTGCGGCGATTGTGGCAATTAGCTTCTGACCGTCCATCACAATTCTACCCACTGCTGCCTCCCTTCATTTCTTAGCCATGATCATCAGTATCCATGCAGCGAGCATGTTGGGTCCCACCCTGCAGGTTCTTCGCGGTCGTTGGTTCATGGTCTTCGCGTCGTTCCTGATCATGTCAGGGGCCGGGGCCACCTACATCTACGGCATCTACTCCAGCGACATAAAATCATCAATGTCCTACGACCAGCAGACGCTCAACACCATCGGATTCTTCAAAGACCTCGGCGCCAACATCGGCATCCTCTCCGGCCTAATCAACGAGGTGACTGCGCCATGGGCCGTCCTCGCCATCGGCTCTGCAATGAACTTCTCCGGCTACCTAATGGTCTGGCTCGCCGTCACGGGCCGAATCGCCCGACCCAAGGTCTGGCAGATGTGCCTCTACATATGCATTGGCGCCAATTCACAGACCTTCGCCAACACCGGCGCACTCGTCACCTGCGTCAAGAACTTCCCAGAGAGCCGTGGCATCATGTTGGGCCTTCTCAAGGGCTATGTCGGGCTCAGCGGGGCCATTTTCACCCAACTCTATCTTGCATTCTACGGCCACGATTCCAAATCACTGATCCTACTCATTGGGTGGCTCCCATCCGCACTCTCGATCATCTTTCTCGGCACAATTCGGATAATCAAACCCATCCGTCAGCTGAATGAGCTCAAGATATTCTACTCTTTTCTCTACATTGCACTAGCTCTAGCTGGATATCTCATGCTTATAATCATCGTCGAGAAGCAGACCAGCTTCTCCGCTGCTGAGTATGGTAGCAATGCTGCTGTCCTTCTGTTCTTGCTCTTCCTCCCTCTCGCTATCGTCGTGAGAGAAGAGCTTTCGATACAGAAGCTCAAAAACCAATCTACGATATCCATCTCCATGCAGGAAAAACCGTCTGTATCAGCAATTGCACCACCCCTCCCACCAATTCCTTCCTCTCCACAACAGCAACCGCCAACTAAGCGAACATCAATCTCCCGCATTGCAGATATCTTTAAGTCACCAAAGAGAGGCGAGGACTACACCATCCTGCAGGCGCTCGTGAGCATCGACATGCTAATCATCTTCATCACGATGGCATGTGGCATTGGCGGCACTCTAACAGCGATAGACAACATGGGTCAGATCGGCGAGTCGTTAGGCTACCCTCGTCACACGATCAGCACCTTTGTATCGCTAATAAGCATATGGAATTTCTGCGGGAGGGTGGCAGCCGGCTTCTTCTCCGAAATCCTCCTCTCTAAGCACAGGTTCCCTCGACCGTTGATGTTTACGTGGGTCCTCCTCCTCTCTTGTGTGGGCCACCTCCTGATTGCATTCCCCACTCCTGGGTCCCTCTATATAGCATCGGTGATCATTGGATTCTGCTTCGGAGCGCAGTGGTCGTTGGTCTATGCTATCATTTCGGAAGTTTTTGGACTCAAGTACTATGCTACATTGTACAATTTTGGTGCTGTTGCTAGTCCGGTTGGATCTTATATACTCAACGTGAAGGTGGCGGGACAACTTTACGATCGGGAGGCGTTGAAGCAGCTGGCGGTTGTGGGTGGTGCCGTTACGGGCAACTTGAGTTGTATCGGGCATAAGTGTTACAAATTATCGTTTATCATCATCACGGCTGTGACGTTCATTGGATCGTTGGTTTCAGTTGTGCTTGTGATCAGAACAAGGAAATTCTATAAGAGTGATATATACTCTAGATTCCGAGAGGTGGGTCAGATGGGAACGGGTGAGATGTGTCTCGGCCGAAATGCGAATGATGGTGGAGAGATGGATGAGGAGAAAGCGTCCTCCACAGGTACGGCGGATGGCAACAAGCAGGAGAGAGAGAGAGAGAGAGAGAGAGAGAGAGAGAGAGAGAGAGAGATGTGATTTGATCACTAGCGTGGGGCCCACATCACATATTAAGGTGGTTGGATAATCTCAAGCGTCCAACTTCTGGGTCACGCGGAAATAAACGATCCTTACTGTTGATTGATTGAGTTGAATGTCTGCCTTCAAAAGTTTTGTTTTCGGTTGTTGATATTCAGATATGCCCGTATGAACGGTCAGTATTATAGCATTCAGCGTAAGTTTCGTGTTGTATCTTGGTTGACACCCAAAACATGGATGGTTCTGATCATCTGAATATCTCTGCATGTGGTGCCGAGTTTGGGGTGGCACATGTTGGTGATCCAGAGTAGCCATGTAGGCAAAACGAACTCGACGGACAGGAGATGATATATTGAGGAAGAATTGTACTGTAACGCGACTTCAGTTCTTTTCAAGTGTGGTCAATGCTTGGAGATCCAGACCGTTGTTCTCTTACATACCAACATGGATGGACCATTATCCATCTAATCTACCTTATTGGAAGATCGTAGCCATTGATCTTTGTATATTTTGGGTTGACCATGAAGCATTGCCGTATTTCTTTTATTAACCGTCTATCTTTAAGCGCAATTTGTAATGTCTTGATTGACGATGTATGAGAATTTTTCAGAATGGTACATCGTGGGCTCCGCTTGTCAGATTTGAAAACTACGTATCACGTTTGAAAGGGAACCGGATTGGCTACTTACAAGTTCAGTAGCCAAATGCTACTGAAGTGACGCCACCAAGATATGTGGAGCCCACCATGATGATGTGTTGTATCCGTACCGTCCAACCATTTCTAAAGATTGTTTTATGGCATTACAAAGAGAATGACATAGATCTAAAGTTCAAATGGATTCCACCGTAGAAAATAGTGAGACAGTGACATCCACCTTTCAAAACTTCTCAGGGGCACGGTAGTTTCCAATCAAGATGATATGTTTTTTTTCACTTCATCTGTCTCTATTTTGACTTATGAATAGGTTGGATGTCAAAAATACATCACGGTGTGCCCTATAAATGTTTCAACTATGGGTGTGACTACTCCTAAGGTTTCCTGTGGTGAGCCCACTTGAAATTTAAACCTATCTCATTCATGTTGTATTGCCATAAAAAGATCTCAAAAAATAGTTGGACAGTGTGAATAAAATAAATGCATCACGGTGGGTTCACAATGCTTGGTGAGGTCACTTCAGTAGCCAAATGGCTACTGACGTTGTCAGTATCCAATCCGTGCCGAAAGGGAAGCGAATTGGCTAATGTACAACACATCAGCTATATAGCTAAGTGTATTGATGTCAACAAGTTTGTGAGTCTCATCATAAGGTATGTGTTATATCTAAACCGTCTATCCATTTTGTAGGATCTTATTGAGTCTTAAGCTAAAAATTAAGACAGATTAAAAGATAAAGTCGACCACACTGCAAAAAGTAAGGGATTGAACGTCTACCATTTAAACTCTTTTGGGTTACAGAAGTTCAGGATCAATATGAAAATTTTTCCTCTCTATCCAGTTATTCGTGACATTATGACAGATTAGATGGAAAATTAATGTTATAGTGGGCCTGCAGATTTTTTAACAGCAAAAATCATTATCCTGCTGCAATTTTTAGTATGGTCCATTTGAGTTTTGTATATGATTCATTTTTTGTCTTATCTTTTAAAATGATATCGAAAATTTGATGAAAGGCATGGATATAATAAATACATCGTTACAGGGCTCATGTAACTATGATCTCCCTTGAACCGATCATAAAACTCGGAAATCGAGGAGCGTCCGCACTCGTCTTGGCACGACACGTATCTACACGATCTATATAGCCAGTGTATGGTACACCAGCCAATCCGCTTCCGTTTGGAAGGGTTGCGTATCTTATGATTAATAGAAAAGATATGGCTTATTTCATCATAACTCGGTTACTATTATGGGTCAATCGCCCCTACTTTCACAGATTCACTGCAAATTCAACGTAACGCCGTTGTCTTCCGAGAATTTGAACGTTTTACCGTCTTCTCATAGGCAACTTGCTGTAGGCGTGTGGGCCCACCGTTGTGCGTGTATGTCATCTGACCCATTCAATGTGGCTCCACCGCAAAAATGAGACACTTGATAGATCGTGTTGATCCAACCATCAGGTGGGCGACCACATAGATCGTGCTGATCCAACCAGCAGTTGCGCGGAAGTTTCACTAAAAAGTGGTGTTGTGTATTAGGCAAAAAAGAGTGTTTTCTGAGATCGGACGGCCCAGAATTTCCTGTCCCTACGACACAGATGATGACTAAAGAATGGTCGGAACCGGTTGCAAATGAGCCTATTAAATACTTGCCTGCATAAATCTAGAATATTTAATGTAAAGCTCAAAAAGATTATTATTTTTAGGGATGATGCATCAAAATCCGATGATTTGATACAATATATGGGGAGAGTGCTCTCACCCAGAGCTAGGGAGAATCCGACTGATTCGATCTGAACCGAAGGCCAAAATCGGGTTGGATCAAGTAGGCTCACTCATATTCAACCCTACGTTGAGGCAAGTCCAGATCAGTAGTCAATCTGGATCGATTCGATCTGATTTGCACAATATTTATTTAATATTATATTTTATAATGTTATCCACTTGAGGTTAGGATATACCTCAATTTTAATTTAATACTATAAAATAATTTAGAAAAATAAATGGACAACATAAATTAAATAAATACATCATCTTGATCTCTACCGACCACTAACCACCAACCATTAGTCGGGGAGCAGCCAATCCGTCCTCAGTCGAGCTCTTAAAAAAGAAAAGGGACGCGGATGCGCAAGGATGCCATGTGAGGCCCACTTATATGTATATGAGAAATCTATTCCGTCCATCTTTTTTGTGAGCTCATTTAAGGACGTGCCACCAAAACTGAAAAGGAAACAAAACTAATGTGAGTTACATGAGAGGAATATTTGAGAAAAGAAATTCCCACCGTTGAAACTTCTTTAAGCTCTACCTTGTTGTTTATATGCTATCCAGTCCATTCATAAGGTCATTCTCAATGGGAAGAAGCCAAAAAATCTAAAAAGATACACAAAACTTTGATGGCCGTAGGAATGCTTCAACAGTGCTAGCAGCGGAATTCTTACCATTTCTTTTTGTGTGGCCCATTTGAATTTTTTATCCATCTCATTTTTTGTAGCACGTCCTAAAATGAACTTAAAAAAAAAATTTAATAAAATTTGAACGGAATGAATTTCTCATGTTCGTTAAATATGGCCCCACCTAGCATCCTTGCACTGTGTTGCACAGGAAGGCAGGCTTTCAGAAAATCCGCATCCCAATAAAGAAGGAAGAGAAGCGATTGGCAGGTGTACCGTGTACCACGCATCAGGCCACAATACACCATACGCCGGTAAGTTCTGTGGGTCCCATCCTAAGGTATGTCTTATATCTAAACCGTGGATCCATTTGGCAGGCTTGTCTTAAGGCTTGACTAAAAAATAAGATATATCTAAAGATCAAGTAGACCATACTAAAAAATCATTAGGGTTTTATGTCTACCATTGAAATTTTTTTATAGGTTATAAAAGTTTCGGACCAATATGAAATTTGGTTTTCCCCTTCATTCATCTAGTCATGACTTTATTAACAGATTGGATGGAAAATAAATGTTATAATGGGCCTTATGAATTTTTTAAAGATAAAAATTATTATTTTTTTAATTTTTTTTTAAAATTAAAATAAAAGATTTCATCATAACCATACGTAACACGACCCAACTCAGTTTTCCTTATTGAGTCGGACTCAATTTAAGCTAAGCCAACAATACAATATATCACATCAAGTAAGAGTACAGGCTTTGTCACGCATCCAATTAAGTTTAGGTTAGTACATCGAAAATTTTGGACTGGGTCAGGTTGGACCAATCCGGTCCACTCAACTCTATACCCACCTCTACTCTCAACACTATGAGTTATAATGCTACTATTTGCAACAGGGCACTTTGAAAGTACAATTCACTGATCCAGACTGTTCATTTGGTCCAACGCACATTTCAAGGCCTACAGTTCAAACATCGAAACACTGATAAATATTACCATCAGATCAACTGCCTTTAATATGGACGGTCCAGATTCTTTACACAAAATAGTTCCAATCAACTAATTGATGCTGGATTTCCTATGATCCAGAAGAATTTCTTTTGTTAGGAAATCTCAGCCATCCCATCAATGGCTTGGAAAAGTGGTGCTTACAGAGAAAAAGGCCAAATTAAGGATGGATGGTATCATCCGATTAGTGAGATTTTGCATGGTAATCTACAAAATGTACTATGGGCTTAATAGACCGTTCAGATCAATTAGTTGGACTATTCAAATGAACCAATGGAACTAGGAGCATTGTAACTTATAGTGCTCCAAGAGCACTGAGCACTTCTAAGCATACTACCTCTACCTAAATACGGCCCATCCTTATTCACAAAGATCATCCAGGCAATCCTAACTTCTTCATTTCGTGGGCCGCACCCCAATAATCAAAGGGTGGGAGCATACTCTAATGTTAGGAGCAGATAAGAGTAGCGGTCCATATGAACCATTAAAATGGTGGGACTTGAATAATTTCACTATCTTTTTTTTTTTTTTTTTTTTTAAATTTCTTTAATTTTAATTTTAATTTTTTAAATCTGTCAAATAAGAACTTTTTCCACGGAAAGGTGGAAGCACACCACTTACAACTTTGTTATTAAAAATAAATAATAATATATATATATATATATATATATATATATATATATATATATATATATATATATATATATATATATATATATATATATAACAGCCTATATGGAAATTCAAGCATGACAATATAAAGGGGAAGAGCCAAGCCTATTAAATGATCTCTATACAGAGCATCCATAAGGGATTTTTGCAGTGTTGGCATCATCGTATGGTAAAATTCTCGAAAGAGGTTCCACCTTTCAAACATTCATAGGGTAGCCTTCTGACAAGTTATAAAAAATTTTTGGGACCAAAATGCCATTGTCCTTGATTTATTAGTTGTATGGTTTTTTAGTGAATAAGAAGTTACGTCATATTTAATGCTGAGAAAGTAAGTAGATGGAAGTCTTTTTGGGCATGGGTAAGGCCCAACTTGTGGGGCCCACATTGATGTATGTGTATAATCTATACCACCCATCCTTTTTGTCGTGTCATTTTTAAGGCTAGGTCCCAAATATCAAATTGATCCAGAGCTCATGTGGGCCACATAATAAAAAATAATGGTGATAATGACACTCATTGTTGAAACTTTTTAGACTCACCGTGATGTTTGTTAGAAGTGGACATTGCCCATGTCAGGACTTTTTGGGCACACGACGAGCTGGCTGACAAGGTGGACGAAACGAATCACTCATTGTGGGCCTCGACTTCGATTATTTAAAAATAATCAAGTTATTAATTACATCAACCTGATAACTACGACCTTAATATATTACAATCATGAACCTTACCACATTACAACCACGACCCTTACCATGTTATATGGGTATGTGTCGTGGTTGTCATGTTATATGAGTCGTGGTTGTAATGTGATAAAGGTCGAGGTTATTATGTTATATGGCTCGTGGTCGTCATGGGTCGAGGTTCTCATGTTATATGGATCATGGTTGTCATGTTATATGGGTCGTGGTTGTCATATTATATGGGTCATGGTTATCATGTTATATGGGTAGTGGTTGTTATGGGGCAATGTTCGTAATATTGATATTATTGGTCGATATTATCATTATTGCTAACCAGTAAGATGAAACCTATTTGAGACCCTTAGAAATTTTTGTAAAAAAAAAATTAGGATTCTTTTTATCGTGCAATATATTGCACAATATCGCATGTTTTTTTTTTTTTTTTTTTTTGTGAAATTGCCGATATTAGCGATACTATCATGTTGTATCTATGGATTTATGGGAAATCAAAAAAAAAAAAAAAGGAAAAATCTTTCAATCCATGTAAGAGGGGATTTCAGTACCTGTGGAGGAAGATTATGTGATCGGAAGCTGAAATTGGTGGGCCACTCAATCGAGAACTAGCAATTTGCCAAAAATTGTGGGGATTTGGGGAAATTTTTAAAGATATTTTAGGATTTTAGGGTTCTGGAATGACGACTGGAACCTATCTCTGTTGCGACTTGCAAAAATGGTATTGGAATCCCTCCTTTTGAGGATCCAGTTTGTGTCCTACCTAGCCCGTCTCTAGTTGGGAACGAGTAATAGCTTTGAGTGGCCATGTGATGTATGGGTCTTATGCACACTGTCCATCCATTTTTTCCTATCATTTTAGTCTATAAGCCTAAAAATGGGTAGATCCAGGTAGAGGTGTACACAAACAGAACTAGCTCGCTCGACTCGACTCAAAAAAGCTCAATTTGACTCGGTTTGAAGCTGAGTTCGAGCTGATTTTTTGAGCTCGAAAATGAGTTCGAGCTGACCCCAGCTCGACTCGACTCAGATCGAACTCAGCTCGAATCCAACTCGGATCGAACCAGTTCGGTGACTCGGTTACTTTAATATTGATGTTCCTCACCAAGTGTTTGATGAAATGACTCAACGAGGTGTGGCTAGTGGCAAGGAAGTTATGTACATGGAACAAATACCCATTTTTTTCTTAGTTTTTATGTTGCTCAGAAGGTGTTTGATAAAATACCTGTAAAACCATTACTTTTGTTTTACAAGTAGTGGGATTTTAAAGGTGTAGTTTAGGTGTTTGTGGAAATGCTGCAAAGGTGAACTCAGCTCAATCTTGTCTCAAACTCGGCTCGAACTGGCCCGTGCTGCTGATTGATACATGCTGCTGATTGATACGAGCCGAGCTGAGCTGGCCAATTAGGCTCGAGGACCAAGTCGAGCCTAGTTTGGGTTGAGGTCAACTAGTGGCTGAGCCGAGTTAAGCTGAGGCCAGCTCGATCGGTTCGACTTGATGTACACCCCTAGATCCAAGGCTCAAGCGGACCACGCAATGGGGATTAAACTCTTACCATTGAAAACTTCTTGGGGGCCACAAAAGTTTTGGATGGACCTAATATTTGTGTTTTCTCTTCATCTTGGTGTACGTAACTTTATGAATAGGTTGGATGGTAAATAAACATCATGGTCGGCCCTAAAAAAGTTTTAACGTTGAAAATCATTATCAATGCTGCTTCCTATGGTGTGGTCCACCTGGGGCTTGGATCTTCCTCATTTTTGAGCTTTTACCCTAAAATGATATAAAAAAAAGGGATGGACGGTGTGGATAAGACCCATAAATCACGGTGGCCACTCAAAGCTTTTGTACATTCCTAATTGGAGATGGGCGGGGTAGGACGCAATTCGCATATTTTTTTTTTCCTGTATGAATGCAGCACACATACAAGATGTATAGACAGATGGTCTGTCACGGTCTCCATGAGATCCACCTTGATGTATATGTTTTATTCAGGCCATCCATATGTTTTTTCATATCATTTAAGGAATTTATGCCAAAACTTGAAAAGATCCAGATCTCAGGTGGACCACACCAAAAAAAGTGGTGAATGACCATTAAAAGTATTTTATAGGCTACAAAAGTTTTCATTTAAGCTAATATCTGTACATTCGCTTCATCCGGCTCTGATTGACCATATCAACAGGTTGAATGACAAATAAACATAACAGATCTACTTAAAGTAGGCCTTGATATGTTTTTAATGGTTAATGTTCAATCATCACTATTTCATGTGGTCTAGCCACCTAAGATTTGGATGTATTTAATGTTTGGGACAATGTCCTAAACTGATCTATAAAAATGAATGGATAGAGTGGATATACAACATATCATCAAAGGTGGGCCCACTCGCTGAGTAGTTACTTGCATAACACCTAATCCACGCCCCTTAAGTAAGGAAAAGTGGATTCGGTGCGACTCGGTTGCACTAAAGATGGTGTGGTCCTTACTATGGGGCCCATATAGATGTATGTATTTATAACACTCCGAATTTTTGCTATTTTGAATTACCAAAAATCCTTAATTTTTTTTTTTTAACTAGCCACGTCATCACTTACTGACCGTTGACACTCGAGATGGTCTTATTCCCGACTGGTACTGATAAGAACAATATAAATAGGATTGATCAACCATAGAAGACCAATAAATTTAACCGATCACTTAAACATTGAGTTCAGCCCCATGATCTGTTCACATAGGGCCCAAATCTAACTAACCTGCCAGTGACTAATCAAACTACCGTAACTTAATTAGAGATCTACTCGAACCCGAGCCAGTTATGGGTCGAACCTTAATTAATGGACTGAATCAACCCAGTTACTCTTTTATCCTAAAACTGACGGTTTAGAGTAATCATGACCAAATCAACATTTTCTCTAATTTTGAATTAGCCATACCATGAACTTAATTTATCCATGCCTCAAGCACTGCCCCCAAGAAGTCTCTCTACCCAATTTATTTCAGAAGTGCCCCGATTACTCGAACAAGCTCTAGATCGCTTGTTAGTGTGCCACTAGTTCCAAAAATTATAGAGTAATGCCCCTCTCACTGGGCTTGTGGTCTATCCTGGACGATGGACTTAAATGACGCCTGAAAACAGACGATTTACATCGTCTTGTTGGTACTTATAAAATGCAACTCTCCTTAGTATTGGCCAAAAATCTGAATTTTAAAGCAAATGGCATCCCCACTTAGGATAATAAATTAGGACATTTCAGTCATCGGATTTCACCCAAATTTGCACCATAGGTTAGAAATATTTTCTTGCACTCGCCTGCAAATTCTGACCATTGATCGAGGATCGGTGACAGTTGATCGTAAATTGGACCATTTTTGTAAAACTCCGCATCCGTTTGCGATCAAACTTTACCCAACCCTTCATCAGGCCATGGGGGCATGTGTTCCATGAATCATATGGGCCAGGGGTCTATCAGGGAAGCCCTAAACAGGGCCATTGGGAGAATTACACCAAACTGTAGGGTCAACTGATATAATTCTGGACATATAAAAGTCCAGCCCTCTCTCCCTCATTTACTGAAATTTCAGCAGCTAAAATTCAGAGAGAGAGAGAGAGAGAGAGAGAGAGAGAGAGAGAGAGAGAGAGAGAGAGAGAGAGAGAGAGAGAGAGAGAGTGTGTGTGTGTGTGTGTGAGGAGTGAGGGTGAAGGATTGCACCTTGGTTCTTGGAGATCATAACTCCCCGCACCCATTGTCCTTGTAACTCAAGAAATTTCGATCCTACTGTCGTAAAACCAAGTTATGCCCGATCTAAAGTAAGAATTGGACACTAACTCATTTTTTTCCTAATGATCAGCCACATGCATGCATCTTACTGCCCTTTTCTTTCAACGTAGGGCCCTGACACATTGAGTTTGCGGACTCGACGATGTTTAGACGTTTGCAAAGGCTTCCGGTCAACAATAGGTGCAGACCATTACCTTTAGGTAGTCGATTATCACGCCTAGCATAGGTTTAATGAATGTGATTGGTGAACTGTTAGTGCATGTGGCTGAATTTTCATTTGGATTGCATAAATGAATAATGGACTAGGAATTGCTAAAATTATAGAAAGGGATTAGACCCTAATACCTCAAACATATGACTTGTTGATTTGCATGTCATGTAGGATACAAATGTTTGAATTTCTCCAAATTATTGTTGGTTGGTTGTTGATTTCCTAATTAGTTATTAATTTTTCTTAGAATGAAGACATGAATTGCTGTAAATTGTTAATTGGTGGTTGATTCCTTAATTTCGTGATTAATTAACTATGCCTAGGTGAAGGCATGAGATGTTGCAAATTGACTGACTACTTGAGTTACTTGCTTTGATTTTCAATGTATGGCTGAATTATGTGATTTATGTTAGTCTATGGAAGATTAATGTGGTGTATTGTTATATGAGCGTCCATGTAATTGTATAGGCTGGAATATGTTAAGTATAATCTGTAAAATTGGGTGGAATTTAATATGTTGTTTTCCATGTGCTGTTTATACTAAAATGGTGTCTGTCCTGTAATGAATTGTATCCAATGATGACCCTGCTTGTTGTGTATTGACGCATATTTCCCTATGGATCGGCCGACTACCTAGAATTTCTTGGGCGGTCTTTGTTGGGCCTGTTCGCAAGTGAATCAAACCCGAATAGCTAAACTGTAGGTTGTTGGCCGTAGTTAGACTACACGAGACAGTGTTCTCTGGCCAATTAGCTACTGTTCAGCCCGTCGGGGTATATTAACTCTTAAGTCAACCATCCTTGTACGTTAACCATGTTTGATCATGCTTGAATGAACCCGAAGTACCCTAAGACCATTGCGCCCACTATTAACTGTAATTTATGGTCCACAAGACTCATGAGCCAGGGATGGTGGTATGGGACACTATGCCCATGTTGTCAGCCTATGCTGGGGTGACGAGCCTCCCCGTAGTGTCCAGTGAGCACTTAGACCTGTGAGTCGAGGACGCCGGTATGGGACATTGTGCCCATGCTGTCGGCCTGTGCTGGGATGACGACCTTCCCATAGTGACTACGAGTAGGACATTTAAGTCCTAATTATTTTTGTTTGAGATTATAGTTTTTAGATTGATGACCTCATATAGGGCTAAGGATCACGAGAGTCATATGACCATGGCCCTTGAGACACACGATCGGGTTAGGGTAACAACTCCACTAAGGGTATTCCGATTTCTCCAATCTGCTAGATGAATGAACCTAATTAACTAACCTGGCTAACATATTTCATGACATTGCATTATTATTGTTGCGATTAGGCAGTTGAGGTCACAATCGAGAGTGTTGTTAATTATTGTGAACGTTAGATGTCGTCGCTTGAGGGAGTGTTGGTGGTGAGGGACATGTATCATATCATTGAACTATGCATTTACATTAACAACAGTATTTAGGGTTCTATGTTGTATGCTTTTCATTAAATATACTCTATGCATGACAATTTATGTGGCCTATTACTAATGGTACCACTGAGTTTGCTACTCACCCCCACTCTGTGACGGTGTTCTAAAACACTAACCAGAATCCGGTATAGATGCAGGTACCTTGGAGCGGGACCCGATGGATGATGTCGGTGTAGACGAGGAGGAGGAGGAGTGGACGCACTCCGAAACTTTAGCGGTTTCTTCTAGTTTATGATTGGATGGTCGCGAGACATGGGCCAGGGCTCTAGTCATTTTGGAATATTTATTTGGGTGGGTCTAGTTTCTAGTTGAATTTTCTTGGTACTGTATTCTGGATATCTTACCTGTTTAGCAGCTCGTATTTACATTTTATGATATTCTCATGCTTATGGTTTGCTAAACCTGTCATTACTTATAAATAAACCCAAATGCATTGAAATCTGGAGCCCATTAGGGCATACGTGGCACCCAGGAATTCGAGAGCCGAGTTCCTACTCGGCCCCTAAAAATTCCGGGTATTACAGTTTTGTATATTTATCCTGTTCATCCATTTGGAGATATTATTTTTGGTCATACGACAAATAATGGGTCAAATCCAAAAATTAAGTGGACCCCACCTACAAAATAGTGAGAATTGAACTCCTACCATTAAAAACTTTATAAGGGCCATAGAAGTTTTTGATCAAGCTGATTTTTATTTTTTTTACCTTGGCCCATATTTGTATGAACTCATGAATAGGTTGAATATCAAATAAACATCATGGTGGACCCCGTAGAAGTGGTTTGAAGTTTCAACGGTGGGTGTCATCACCCCATTGTTATCTGTGGTAGGGTCCACTTGAGCTTTGGATAGGCCTAATTCTTTGGATCAGGCCATAAAATGATCTCTCCAAATGGATGGATGGCGTGGACACAACACACACATAATGGATAGGCCCACGGTCAGGTCCCATGCACCTCGTTGGTTCCGTAGCAAGGCCAGGCGCAAAAATGGTGGGAGTAGATTTCCCAATAACCCCTTTCGCAGGAAGTTCTTAGGGATGTTAGGTGGGGCTACCATGATGTTTTTAAAAAATTCACACCGTCCATCCATTTGTCCATATCATTTTAGGACACGAGACCAAAAATCAAGTGGATTCAAAACTCAAGACGACCATAGGAGAAGGAAAACTAGACAAAGTTTCATATCGTTGAAACCTTCCTAGGCTCCACCTTGATGTTTATGTGCCATCCAAATTGTTTATAACATCATTTCCACTGGGATGAAGTGAAAAATAATGGTGGTTGAAGGCTCACCATTAAAAACTTGACGTTTATGTCCATTTTTTCGGATCATTTTAAGCATTAGCCTAAAAATGAGGTAGATCAAAATCTCATGTGGACTGTACTAAAGGAAACAATGGTAATTGAAGGCTCAACATAAAAAACTTCATGAGGGCCACAAAAGTTTTGGATGAAGCTGATATTTGTGTTTTCGTTTCATCTAGGTTTGTGTGACCTAATCAATAGGTTTGATGCAAAATAAACATTACAGTGGGCCCTACAAAGTTTTTAATGGTGAATGTTTAATCATCACTGTTTTCTTGTAGTGTAGTCCACTTGAGATTTGGACATGTTTCAATTTTGGCCACATGCCCTAACATGACCTGAAAAAATAGATGGACCATGTGGATAAAACAAATACCATGGTGGGGCTCATAGAGCATTATCCAGTAGCCACCTCACTACCCCCTGGTAGCATCAGTACGCAACCTGCATCCCACTCGGTGGATCCCTAACTATGGGCCACTATGGGGTATGTGCCTTACATTCACATTGCCCATCCATTTTGAAAGTTCATCCAGGTATGTGTGACATTATGAACAAGCTGGATCTCAAATAAACATCATGGTGGGCCCTAGGAAGGTTTCAACGGTGGGCGTCACTATCTCCACTTTTTTATTTTGTAGTGGGGCCCACTAAGTTGTGTTTTCATACATGTTTTGACACATTTATAAATGTTATGCATTATCTTTGAATATAATTGCCTTAATTCAATCAAACAGCATATGGTTTATGACCCTATACAACGGAAACTTATTGTGTGCACTTTTTTTTAGATGTTATGATTTAAAAGTGTGTATTAAAGTTCTTTTTAACAATCCATGAAGTTTCATTGAAGAATTCAACCATTTTCCTAATGTTTCCTCATATTTCCCAAAAAGCACGATAAATTATGCGATACAAACAATATAGCCCGTGCGATAACCGATATATATCTATATCCCAAGGTTGCGATACATTGTGCGATACTGATATTTCAAACACTGATCATGGGTTGTGATTGTCATGTTATATGGGTCATGGTTGTCATGAGTCGTGTTTGTCATGTTATATGGGTTGTGGTTATCATGTTATATGGGTCGTGGTTGTCATGTGACGTGTGGAGTTCATGATTATAAGGGTCAAGGTTATGGTCCTGTCATGACTTATGCGAATCAAATCCGTCCATTTAATTTCAAAATTTAATTTAATGTCATGGGTCAAAAAAATGAGTTACATTCAAAAATTTTATGGACCCCAAAAGGTTTTCAATTGTAGGTTTTTAATTTCACTGCTTTATATGGTGTGGTCCACATTAGCCTTTGATATGCCTCGTTTTTGGGCTCGTTCCTTAAAATGATCTTTCAAAATGAATGGATGGCATGGATAAAATATATACATCATAATGGGCCCAATATATAAGACCATCCATTTCTATGTAGGTTCGGTTACCCTACCCGCATAAGTCACGTTACCGACTCGGAAACCTTAGGACCGAATTGGGAAGGACCCTATGTGGTACCGACCACAAGCCGACTTGGATTTGTAACGTACCAGATTTTCATTATTTTGAATTTTTAAAAAATTCTTAAAAACTTTTGATATGACTAGCCTACGTTGTTACTTATTGGCCCTTGACACTCGAAGTAAGCCTATACATGGGTGGTACCAGTAAAGAAACGCACAAATCCGATTAATCAACTATAAGAAGTCAATGAATCCGTTCGATCACTTAAATATCGGGCTTAGCCTCGAGATTTGTTCACATGGAGTCCAAATCTAACCAACCTATCACTGACTAATTGAGATGACCATAACTAAATAAAGACTTGCCAAAAGTTGTGACAACTAGGGGTCAGATCTTAAATAACATATCAAATTAATCTAATTACTCCTTTAGCCTAAGAACCAACAGCTTAGACTGACTTTAACCGTATCGGCATTTTCGCTAATTGCGAATAGGCCACTCTACAAACTTAGCTAATTCAAATCCTAATCATTGCGCACAAGAAATATAGATACTCAATTCATTACAGAAATGTCTTGATTATCCAAACAAGCTCTAGACCGCTCGTTTGTGAGCCATTAAACCCAAGACTATATAAAGACATTTGTCTTAATGGGCTTGACGTCCATCGCGAGACATCGAGCTGACGTCACATCTCAAATTGCTCAACTTGGACCCACAAGCTAAGTGCATGAGATGTGTGAATGCCTTAAGTGAAAATCTGAAACTTAAGTGAAACTAGTCACTTTGTTCTTTCATGAAGTTGTAACTTTTGGACCGTCAATTCATTGCCAAAGTTAGAGTACCAACCAACGATATTTCCTCACACATATTCGTATAGTCGTGGGCTTGATTGAACATTGGTGACCATCGAACAGACTTCTGATCATACGCATCGATTGACGCATCCAAATGGTAAGCCGATTGTGTCTATGCGTAGATCATCACTAGGGCCAACTATTTAATAGTGGGTGTCAGCTCTTATGCCCCGTAGTGGCCCTCAAAGGATAGAAAAATACTCCACTAGGGCTAGTATAGTAAAAACACAGCCTTCAGGACTATTTACACTAAATTTGACACTATATAAAGCCTTCATTTGGGCACCCCCTCTCATATAAATTTCAACAATAGAAAAGGAGAGAAAGAGAGAAGAAAAAGAGGAGAAAGGAGGAGAGAGAGAGCATGGGGAGTGGGTGTTGCTGCACCTCCACCCTCTCATCTCCTCTTTAATCACCTCATTGTAACAAAAGCCATCGTCGGAGCTTTCTCTGTAATGATTAGGGGTAATTGTTAAATTTCACTTGTAATTTAGGGCTTAAATAGTTGTTTGTCCCTAATGTCACAAGCATATATGCTTGTTTATCCTAACATTGTAATCCTACGAGCGCCGTGAGTCGAGCAAATCGTCACAAGTTACAGACCATTATCTATAGGTTATCATTTATTGACCCTTGAGGGTTTCAGTTAATGATTAGTTTCTCGTAGAGAAATTTGTGTGTGTTAATATGTTAATATTTTGATTTTTTCTATAATATATGTCGTTTGTTGGATATGGATGCTCACATGTTTGATGAAATGCCTGAATGGTAGAATGTGTCACGCCTCGAAATTTGGATACAGAGTGTGCACCCTTAGACCCAAGTTTCAGCTTATGACACATACACTGAGTGTACTTAATTCATTCACCGTATAATTGTCTAGAGGCACAATTTAATGAATTCTAAGTTCACATCCAAATTTAACATCCATTCATCCATGTTTATATTACCTTCATATAATTTTCATTTTCATATATTCAAAACCACATCAGGAATCATCTGAGTTTACTCATTTGAAACTTCATTTAAAAAAAAATAATAAAAAATTAAATGATCATTTTATAAACAATGGTGAATCATATTTATATACAAATAGATACAAAAAGGTATCAAACTCCTAAATAAGTCATTAATCTATCATAACAAGTTCATCTTTTTTCAAAAATGGTCCCGCGATTCATCTGGAAAATGGTCCTCATTTTCTGTTTTATTCGTGTCTGTATGGTTATCAATCCACTATGTTAGCTGGCCAAGCTAGTGAGTGAACCCATCATGGTTCATGCACACTATAATTAAAATAGAAATGTATGGATGTTATGAAAAGCATGGATGCGTGAATGCATAAAGTAGGTAGATCCGTCCACTTGCTTGAGTTGGATTCCATCAACTCACATCTTCCCCTTTTTGGTAGACTTTCACATATTATGGGCATCCAGGGATGGTCCCCTAGGTTACCCAGTACTTGAAGTACCTACAGGTCTTCCAGGGCATACCTCCAAGATTCAACACAAGTGCACGATGCATGACATGAATGAATGAAAATGATCGATGCATCATATTAACATGTTATCACATATATCATCATGTTATATCCATAGAAGTTCAAGCTTAAACAAATAAATAAAACAACCAATACAAAGAATTACACTCAATATCTCAATCAAACAACTACTTTAAGTACAACGGAGAGGAAATAGGTTGGGATCACTCACTTGTACTTAGTAAGGTAAATCTATTGAAAATCGTACATGTCTAAATCTAGGATCCCTAATTAATAATGTAAACAAAATCATAAATTGATATAATTTGGAGTCTATTTATATGGTATAGATTGAATTTGATGCATCTAAAAATTCATTGATTAGCAAATATACAAGGCAATGATCGCGGTTTAATTTGATCAGTGTGGTCCACCCAGTGGTCAGATCACTCCAAATTTTAAAGCCTTGATATATCTTAGCCTTAGGAATCATATAGTCAACATGGATCTAATCTAATTCAACTAGGTGATCCCACATCATTCTCTATAGCAAGAGATTTTGCCTAAGATTTACTATTGTCATCATATGCATCAATAGGCCGATGCAATGAACATGTGGTCAATCCAACTCGTTCATTGCATAGATCTTAAAAAGGAATTCTAAATTATTAGAAAATAAAATTAAAATACACATCACTAACCTGTATTAAAGGAGACTTAAGGTTTTCTCATTTCTCTCTTGTTTTTCCACTAAGAAATTTTTTTTAAAAGGGTGATTTTTAAAAAGCTTCGGATCTAATTCTCAAAGTTTCATTAACAACCAAAGATATGACATGTATTTGATGATATCGAGTGATTAGGATTCAACTCTTCTAAGTATGATTCTAAGTTTTCGCTCGAAACAACCCAACAACTAGAAAACATATGTAAAGACTGCCTAAGGATGTATTTTGATTTAATTAGGGTCCAGAGACGATGAAGAACATCCCATATGGATGGTTGAGATTTGATGAATGAGTTTAACCCAATAGATAGTTATGATTAACTAATGAATGACTCAGATTAAACAATAGGAGTATCTCCCAAAGATAAAGGAGAGTCGATCTTAAATAAGAAGGGAAAATAGATAGTTTTCATTTCAAAATTTGTTTGTACTAGATAAAACTATTTTTTTAAGAGAATTGTTTCAAAGGAATTCTTTCATACATACATATATTTTTCAATTGATGACATTCACTAACATGTCATGAGAAATCCACTCCGCCCATTTACTTTACCTTATCATGTTAGAATATGGGTCCAAAAATGAAGTAGAACTAGTACTTGAGTGGCCTACTTGATTACAAACCATGAGTAAGAAGAACTACCATTGACACTTCTTTCATTATTATTATTATTCCTTTTTATTTTATTTATATTTTATTTTTACCATCGTACTTTATCCATGTGCACACATGTGAAGGAAGGAAACATTAGGTGACGTGCGTGGATGAAACAGTGTAGCTATTTCCTACCACGAATGTTCTCCCTATTTTTTTTCTCTCTTTTTTTATTTTTAATGTTATTATACAAAAATCGGATGTTTATCTTCCTTTATTTTTTTTTTTCCTTTTTAAATGTGGGACCTACAACGATGTGGACCAAATTCCACTCCATTCATTAGTTTTGTCATATTACGTTGCGCCAGTAGCCCATATATAAGATAGATTTGAATTTTAAGTAGGTCACATACTTATATGGTGTGGATAATGGTTTAACACGTAGAGTGTGGTTTCTATTTTATTTTTTTTTTTAAAAAAAACAACTCTAGTCTCTGTATAGAGACTTGTGAGAGAATGACCATCTCACTTCCTCACTTTTCACCTAAAATTTTGGTCTTACATATCTTTTAGTTAGATTGTCCGAATAAGGCAAAATTTTAGTGGTCCATCATTTTTTGTGCTATATCAACAGATTAATTTTGAGACTTGATCTCACGAGGATGGCCAAGATACATTTCTAATGGCTTACATCTACTCATAATTTAAAACAAAGTTTACCAACATCTGTGTAAAAATTAACCAGTAGTTTTAATGTATACCTTATGATCTCACTAATGAATGGTTCATTTAAATATTTAGATGACCCAGTTGAAAGATCAGACTGTGATGGATGATCAATTTATGGTGTAAAATTTAAGTAATTAGATAGTTAGGATGTTAATTATAGTTACGGGTTATTGTACGATCGTTTTCACAAATGGATATGTTGAAAGTATTTTTGGATGTAGTATATGTTAGAAATATATACAATTAGATTCAAGTTATTGGTTCATAGGTGTAAAATACGTGGATCATGATTTTTACAGTAAATTAAGCATATTCATAAATGACAAATAAGATGAATGGATCAGAATGTTAATTTGACGTGTGTACAAGTGGATATAAAGATCTAGTAATTACTTTACTTTGATCAAGTGGTCCAAATTCAAAGCGGTCCGTTAGATATCCTCATCTAGTGGTAAATAGTTAATTTAATGATCAGTTTGATGAACGAGTGAGAATACTAAGGTATTTAAGGGTTTGTCCTAATAATCAATAGTCGGTTGACGTACTCTAGGGGTAAAAATTACTTTCTATGGTTTAGATTCAAGTTGAATTAAAGATAAATTGTTAAAATTAATGGAACTACAAGTGTGGAGTTGAACGAGTCTAACCGTTCATTCTTACGTAAGGGTAAACTCGCACATAAAAAATTCGGGTTGTTACAGAATGTGTTGCTTTATTGATACTCATGTGATTGATTTAATACTTAAGTGATTGTATTACTTTATGCATGCTTACATGTTTGATTTAATGCCTTACTTAACGTAGTCTCCTATGAATACTTACATGTTCGATGAAATACCTAAGTGGTTGTGTAGTAGAACATGTGCTATAATTGCGTGATGTAGTGTTTAGTCCATAGTGATACTTAGAATTTCTACGTGTTGGGTCAGTTGGCTAACCGCCTGAACTAAAGGGGTGACCTGAGTTAGGGCAGCCACCTTAGGATTGTTCAATCGACTCGGGTCAAACACGGACAACCGATAGTAGCTGGACTACACAAGATGCTCGCACCCAATGCCGGTTGCATCGGAGTTTTTCAAGTTAATCGATTAGACTAATAGTCGACTAAACATGTGTGTTTACAATGTATGACATGACTAAATCGAATCTAAGATATTCCGTTCTTAATGGATGAGTTCATTCATAACCGTTAGTGCGATACGATCCCACCAAAACTCATGAGTCGGGAATGGTAGCATGGGACACCGTGTTTGAGTTATTGCCCTATGCTGGGGTGACGACCCCCCCTGTAGTGACTAGTGAGCACTAATAGGGGTGAGATATTGTTGTTCAAATGGCCCTTGTCAAATTATCCGGCTGATGGTTGCATACCAAAGTATCATTTGAACAACACGGGTGTGAATGAAATTGGGTGACGATCCATTTCTTTTAATGGTGACTTAGTTTTATGTGACATGCCCGCACTTCGAAACTAAGTAATCATACTTATATCGAGTTGATCCTCATACATTTAGGTTTCATGTCATACCTTTGGAATCATTGATTTGTGAAATAAATGGGTAACACCTAAATTTAGATCAAGGGACACTGGGGAGGAGTCGTTACGTACCGTGATGAGCTACGTGTTTGGATAAGGACTAGTGATATGACATCGGTATCCTAGCTTCTGCAAAATGCTAGATGAATGGAACTTAACAATCACTCGACTAGCATCCGCATCAATCGTATTACATTAGATAGGATGTGACGATTTGACATTGAAGTCGTGTGATGAGGAAGTGTTAACATTTACGAAATAGGCGTTGAAGTCGCTTGTGAGGGAGTATTGGATTGTGAGGTGCATGCATCATTTCATAATCTCATTCATACATTTAATAAATTTATTTAAAAAATGCTTATTGTCTTATTTATCATTAACTGCACTGATTAAGTCGATAACATGTGTAACTTAGAAGTAATGGAACCACTAAGTTAGCTACTCACTCTCACTTGGGACGGTGTTTTAAAACATCAACCAGTGATATCATTGATGCAGGCACTAGTGAGATCTCAGACGGGTTGGCTTAGATCGTCTTGTGCCATCATCATTATGTTTTAGAGGATTTGGTATAAACTGAAAACTCTACACTTTAATTGTCTTGGGTATGTATATTGTGACTTATATAATCCCCATTTGGGTGGACATCATTTGTACTTTGATTGTTTACTTTATATTGTTGATTTTTGTTATCTCTACCTTGCTTTGGTTTCGCTAAATTGAACTGCGTAACTCTAACTATTTGTGCGTTGAATAAATGCGAATCTAAACTAAGTCATACATATATTTTCATTTAGTTAACACCCGGGAACTCGGGATCAGAGTTTATGTACTCGGGTGCCGATTTTTAGGGTGTTACAGGATCATACTGACTCAAAGATTTGGAGGGTCGGTTCCTGCACATTCATGGAACGTTGAGCATCTCAACATCTACTATGCCTAAGGATCCAATTTTCCTTGAAAATGAAATCTCCATGTCTACTTTCTACCTCTGTATCTACAAATGCTTATCTACCGAATGTCCACTAAAGGGCTACCCTAATGTATGGGAAGAAAAACCCTTATTAATGAGCCGACCATCCAAGAAGAGGTTGGGCCATGCGCTACTATCATATACGTATCCGAATTACGGGTGACTACTAAGGGCTCCCCCTGATATAAGGAGGAGAGGAGCCCTAACTAAAGGGTTGGATCTCCGACGACTATAACTACTAAAGTATGGAAAGGTTGATCTCCCTACTTAGAAAAACTTATTCACAAACGAGATGCTGAAAGCTTGACTGTATTCATAAAGCTCCGAAGAGCATAGTACATTAAATATATAAATACACACACACACATACAGGGGACTGGCTACTTGGATTAGGGGGGCTGCTTGGCAGGCGCTTCCTCGGGAGATGCCTTAGATCCAGAGTCGGCCTCCTTAAAGCTCGAGAGATCAAGCTCTGGATGTGCTTCTTCACATCCTTAAGGCAATTTTCGTAGCCAGAGTTATATAAAGTGTCTCTGTCCTCAAAGAACAACTCAGAGGACTTGAACTCCTCAATAGCGGCTACCCAAGTTATGGAGATAGTTGTCTGAGCTTCCTTGAGTTTCACCTCCAAGGTGCACTGCAGCCCTGCATTATCAGCCTTCCACCTTGTTGCCCTCTCTGAAGCCTCGACCAACAACTTCTTAATGGCCTCCAGCTCGGCCACCAACTCCATCACGGGTCTCCCTGGCAAAGAAAAGTTGCTCATCCTTGAGACGGGATCACTCGACTTCAACCCCCTTTCGCAGCAGCCCCACTTCTGCCTCCTTCACTTCCACTTGCAAACGTAGGAGTTCACGATGAATGTTTAGCAAGTAAGGGACGAACTAAAGAAAAGAAAAGATGTCAGAATGGAAAAGAAGAAGAGCAACAATAGCTTGAAAATATCTTACCCCAAAGAAAGTTTTCGCCAACTGGCCAATAGTCCCTTTAGGCGGTGTGTTCAGCCAATGGGTGAATTCGGCGTAAGAAACATGATGCTCCACCCAAGGTAGAAACCCCTCCAAAGTTCTTCTCGCCGACTTAAGCGCACCCCAACCCTTGCCACCAGCCAACGAGCCCCTCATTTGGGGGTGTAGGAAGCTCCGCAGAGGTCCCTGCAGCCTCTTGAACCTCCATAGGACGAGCTTCCTCAATTAAGGTCGTCCTAGCGACCTCTTTAGGAGCAGCGAAGATGGGCATTGAGTTTAGTGCCTCATCCGCGACCTCCATGACCATGGGGGATGAAGGACTGACCTTCCCTTTGCTCTTGGAGATCGTCTTCTTCTTCTTCTTCGAAGTTACACCCCCGAAAGGTGGCACCACCTTGCGCTTCATGGAGGCTAAGCTTCAGGCATGTCTGCACTAATGGAAACAAAAAATTCACAAATTCTTTAAGTCTCAAGGTCAGTAGAGACTTATACTCATTAGTTCGGAGTCAAGAGTTGACTTAAGCAGGAGTTCGAGCTGAAGGAGTATCCTCTAAGATCGCAATTCCTTCTCTAACGACTTTGCTCCAACAATCTGAGTACAAGCTTCAGGCCCAAGCGTGGAAGAAAACTTAGGGATGACTGCAAGAGGAGGTGTAAACGACTAAGTCAGAGTACTGAAGATGACTGAGCAAATAGAAAGGGAGAAGAACTAAGTCCGGACGATACCGACCTGGATCGAAGAAGGAAGTCAAGACCCAAGAGCGAAGCCCACCATTCCTTGCACTTCTCAATCTCCTAAAGCCTAAACTCACTTGTTCTTCCAATTCTTATAGGAGGTCAGGATGTCCGTGACCAAGGCCTTCTCAATTTTTCTCCAGGAAGAAAAGCATTACCAGCCATCATGTAGAGGGTTGGTTTTCACTTGGTACAAATAGATGAATTCATCCACGGTTAGCTCGGGTTGGTCAAGCTCAGACCAGAGGACGAATCATCCGACCAATGCTCTACATGCATTGGGGATCAGTTGTCTTGGAGCCATCCTCAGATGCGCAAGCATCCACCTTAGGGCCTGTTTGGAAGCGTGGATTTGAAACCCCCTAGATTCGGAACCCCCTGGATTTCTAACCCCCTGGATTCGGAACCCCCTGTTTTTATTTGGCACCTTAGATTTGGAACCCCCTGGATTGTAAAATTTGTGTTTAGGAGTGTGGATTTGAAACCCCTCAAATTTTGTAGTATATTTGCATGAATATTTAAGAAGACCAAGTAAATTATTTAAAATACTTAAATTGATTAAAATATACTACAACAAAAATAATAGTTATAATAAGCCCATCAAAATATACACATTGGAAAAAAAAAAGATGTAATTTTAAACTTCGGGTGGGCCAGAAAAGTGAGCCCACTAAATTTCACCATTGTCATGTGTTAAGATAAACATATCTACTCTAATTTCGGGTGGTCTAAAAACACACCATAGAAATTATAAAACATATATGCACCCACGTTAATAAATAAAAGGATAAATACTGTCAAATATAAAATATTTTTAAAGTTATACAAACCCAAATTGTCAAATTAACAAAGCTAAATAAAAGCATACCAATCTTAAATAGTGTTTACAAGAAACTCCTACCTCAGCTCAACAGGCAATTCAATGAAGAATTGTGTTGCCTCTCTATGCTCTAAGAGATACTTTAATGCTCGCCATGTATACGGTTCGTCTATATTTGGTACGTCCCTAAGGCATTGCATTATGGTTTGTCGGAAGTTACTCTTTTCAATTCGAGCTGTGTGTTGCATACTAACATAGTCATCGAGTTTGACTTTCATCTCTATCATTGTAGCTCGATAGAAAAGGCTACGTGCTGCATCTCTTGCACTATTTCATGATTAATCGTGGCCTTCTTTTTCTTTTTTTGCGGTCTTGATGAAGATAACCCATCTTGTGAAGTACTAGTCATTCCAATTATTGGTGATGTTGCAGGTTGTGTACCTGCATCAGAGAAATCAGACCCTGGAGGCACATTGGGGTTAGCTTCAAATGGGTTTGAGTCAAATGGCCCATATGTGGGATTCTCTGATAATTCGTTCGACTCAGTATGCGCCATTGATTTGCTACCAGTAGCATAGTTGGTCCCGGCAATTATTGTCATATTATCATATTGAGGAAATGGGATGTTCCGAAATACCTTCATTCTAGGGTACAACCGTGGTCATTAAAATACAAATATATATTAACATTAATACAACAATAAAGATTTCTTAATGATAAAAAAATTCATCGACTTACCTCGATGTAAGCATTCCATACTTCTGCTTCGGTAGTAACACACTTTTGAGTATCATTCCATCCAAACCCACTTAATTCAAGCATATCTTTCACCTTATGATAGTCCTTTCTTAATATCTTGATTCAATTTTTACAATACTTTGGCATAAGCTCGATGCCCAATTTCTCATGAATTGATCCAACTACTGCAGCGTATGTTAATGGCTTAAATTGATTATTGTCACAACGATAACCAAGGGAGATGTGTTCCAATAATACATCTATCATGCAACTATCCATCGCTAAATTTCATTTTATTGGTTTTGCATGAGACGAGCAAGTTCCGTTTGTTGTCGACATTCCTGATATATGTAGATAATTAAACATTCAAAATAAGACAAAAATATATTATATGCTTCATTATCTAATATAACAAAATTACATATCAAACGTTAACAATTATCAGTCTTGATTAAATCCGATATTAGGATTGTAATTTTCATACATCGCTTCCGCAAGACTATCACGAAATTGACTCCAATCATCTCTTTCTCTTCTAGTTGGTTCTTCAATTTGTATCTCTTCATTAGAGACGCCACTATCACTTTTCTCTATTTCGTTGGTCCCATTATGAAATCCATCGGCACATGAATGGTATTCCTGGCCCTCATTTGTATCATAGCTTACATCATTGGAATCATTGAGAAGTACATCACTCCTCTCGTTAATAATATGATTATGTATGATGCAACCTGCAATTACAATCTTTGTTTGTGTTTCTATGAGATAGTTCGGTGTGTTCTTTAATATAGGAAATCGTGCTTTCAAAACTCCAAAGGCACGTTCAATGACATTTCTTAATGACGAATGACGAAGATTAGATAACTCTTTCTTGTCCCTCGGAAGACAACCTTGCTTAAATTCTTTCAAATGGTAACGAATGCCTCGATAAGGTGCAAGGAAGCCAAGAGTATTAGAAAAACCAGTATTAACTAAGTAGTACTTGCCTTTAGGTAGAGGTAATTTTCCTTCACGCATGCATGCTGATGCTAGTATATGTGAATCTACGGCAGATCCTTCCCAACCAGCAAGGTCGTATAGAAATTTTAAATCAAACGAACATGCTGCCAAAATATTTTGGAATATGAACCCCTTTCTATTACACCACGAACCTTGATCTTTCACTGAAATATTTGCAGGGACGTGCATACCATTTATAGCACCGATACAATCTTTAAAATATGGGAAGAATCATTCATTGTTTTGTATTTCCGAAGGTATGCCTGGCTGAATAGGTGGTATAAATATGTCATGAAGTTTGACAATTGTATTTAATACTTTATTAAAGTATCGACTTATTGTTTCTCCTGAATAATTAAAATGGTGACGTAGAATACGATTTTTTACACAGTGGCTAATGGTATACAAAAAAGTTATTAATTGTTCTTCTGGGCTAACTTCAAGTGTACCGGTCAAGTGGCCACTCTCACGAATCAAATCCCGTAAATAAATAAAACAATCCTTATTCATTCGAATATGGTCAAAGCATGTGGTATCGGATCCATCGAGAATCGTATTGGTAGATTGCAGACCTGTCCAGTTACGGGACTCTCGAATATCATTTTCATTATCCTCTTCCATATAGTTTTGTGCGACTATTGCTACTATCATGGATGTAGCATTACACATCATAGTCGCGGTTGATGCAGCTGCAGTTACTGCTGTGAATAAAACAATCGCTCTCTCATTCTCATCATCTGTATCTGAATCTGAATTATTTAAATTTACCATTTATATAGCGTGTTGAATGAACATTTATTAAATTCATTACATTTGGTAGATGTGAGCTATAAAAGGGGGGTGAAGAAAAAAAAGACGTCAAGATTCAAGGAAGATGGAATATCAACAAGTGAGCTATGCTCTTCTTTTCAAGGAATAAGGATGAAGTGCACTATGCATCAACAAGTCTTAAGTACATGTATCATATGCCATGAAATAATACAAACTTCTTGGAATTGTGATATGTCAGGACTTTAGCAATCTGGGTCATCTTCAACAATCCAAGCCGTTTATATACAGGTCTGGCTTTGTATGGTAGAACATCAACAAATAAAAGATCTAATTGGATTATTTTGACCCTTGTCAGAAGAGCTATAGATTTTTTATTCTTTTTCTTCTTCTTTTTTTCTTTCCTTTTCTTTTTTGATTAAACTGCCCTTTGAATTAATGAGGGTAATTTAGACAATCACATAGAATTTCATGCATACGTAGCAGCTGGCTAGATATAGCATTTTAGTCCATTTGATCCCAGACATTCTTCATGGTCACGTCAGAAAAAATTTTTAAAAAGAAAAAATTGCGAAGAGTTGATTATTCTAGCCGTCCAAATCAATTGCATATAAATTAAGCCATCAATATTGGATATGGAAACTTAGGTTTCATAATCACCTTAAACACCATCGGCCCACCTTGTTTGCCACTCTGAATACAGAATCCTACCCATCCAATTGATGGGTACAAAATAGATAGGATCATCCAGTAGTTGTACTTTTGGCATTGGAGCAAAGCCTACGTCAATGGGTTGGGCTCAGGCCAGGCAAAATTGTAATTTTGAACAGAGCCAATGAAATTTAAAATCCTGTTTGGATAGCCAAGCATGTTATGATAGAGGCACTGTACAATGGTCGGACCACAGAGCTATTGTTCAGCACTATTCAGAGCTATTGTTCAGCACTATGCAACCATAGATGTTCTAGCACAAACTTTTTTCAATGGTGTGGTCCACCTAGTTTTTTTATATGCTTTATTTTTGTGTTAACCTACTAAAAGTATCTGATAAAACAAATGAACGAAGGGGATAATATGAATGAATGATGGTGGCCCTGCAGTGTATTTTAAAGAATGCACAGCTAAATTGTGGTGGCTTCACAGGCACGGACGTTGCCAACTTGATTTTTATTGAAAAAAATAAAGTTCTTCAGGTTCCTTCATAATAGTTGAAAATCCACTCCGACTATAATATGAGTTATCTTATTTTAGGCATAGGACCTAAATTTTAGGGTCATTGGTAGTTCCAGTTGATCACACAGTTAAAAATAGTGTGTAAAAGTAATTATAATGGTTGAATTTATTTTCATTCATATGGCCCACTTGAATGATATTTACTCTTAAATTTTTTTTCTCAAATCTTAAATTTTAATGGGCTATATAATGGCTTGATTACACCGTCCATATAACTATCATGGTGGGACATATGAATAAAGTGTTCTTGTCCCTCCATTCACTGTTTAATTTGGTGTGGCCCATGTTAAGCTTAAATTAGTACAATATTTTGGTCATACAGATAAATTTTGACAAGTAATTACATAATCGGAACAGATTTTGTATAAACATTTTAATGGCCATGCAACTAATAAATTGTAATTCAAAAAACTTTATAAACTAACCTTTTCACTATCCGTCACCTTCAACTGTCCGTCACCTTCAAACAAACAGTCCGTCTCCCCTCTATAACAGTGATCCACAACAATCGTCCGGAAGACTCTAGTGGCATATGCAGCAACCTTCTCCGGTATCGGAAAGAAGATGAATGAGCTTTTTTTAAGAAGATGAATGAGAGTTGTGGTAAATGGGTGCGTGCGAATGAGTTTTTAAAGAAAATTTTAAACGGTCGGATTTTCGACCGTTGAGCTACTTCAAAAAGCTAATTCAAGGTCCGAGCGTGGATTACGAACCCCCAGATCGAGGGGATTGCAAACCCCCTAGATTGTCAATCCTCAATTACTTTATAGTGCCAAACGGCCTGGGGATTGCCAATCCCCTCCAATCCACGGTGCCAAACGACCCCTTACTATTCTTTGGAGAGGGAGCCTAAGGCCGCACCGAAGGGCGACTTGAAAAATGACCACTTCTCCCTTAAAGGGGATATTGGGAAGCTTGCCTGGTGAGGGAGTTCGGAGTACCACTAAATCAAGTATGTGATACCCCGACCTAATCCTCACTAGGTCAGCTTCCCTCAAAATGGACTCCACTAGTCCTTTCTCCTCCTCCTCTCACCCAAGGACCCGACGAGCCCTTCCTCTACAGGGGGGTCCTCCTCTGTTACGACTGGTTGATTCGTTGTGGATCTCTCAAGTACCCACGATGCCCGGAACTCGACGTCACTCACCATCATCAGGGGAGATGGTGGATTCGACATGGGGCAGGAATGTCCATCCTACCATTAATGCCTAGGGTCTCCTCCCTAGAACTCGAAGTTTCTGGCATGACAGTTAATCTGAGAATGACGAAAATTTGTGGTATAGAAAAGAAGATAAAACGAAGGGAGTGGAGATTAGAGATAGACCTCACCAGAGATGGAATATCGCTGGGAGTCTGACGCACTATAGTCACCAAAAATCGCCTATCGCCAAGAACGGAGTGAGTTGGAAGAAAGGAGAAGCAAACGAGCCTGTAAAAGGGTTAAGGTTCCCCTTCTATAGGAAGGCCACGTGCCCTTCATTAATGCGAGGCCGTACGACGCCTCCTCAGCTCCCCCATCTTGACACATGGCACATCCTCACTCACCACATGTCTCCACTACCGAGGATAGGCCATGTGTCACCTTCCCATTAGTCAAGCACCGAAAAGGCAACTTGATAGGGCACGTTGCCTTGTATGACGACATGCCACCTCGACAGTGTCATATCATGATTACTGATGTGCCTCGATCCTCATGCCTACCGCTTTATTCGGCATTAATGATGGGATGACCCAACCTAACTACGTTTGACCTACTTCCCAAGCATGTTTTACCGATTTGAAAGTAGGGGGCTTACCGATATGGGAAAAAATGGACCGACTTAGATAGGCAGATTAAGTTAGGATCTAGCATGACCCGATGCACAACAGAAGATAATGAATCCGACCATCAAGTTAAGGAGAAAGTTCAGCACAACATGGGTCGGCACAACATAGGTTGGCACGACCAAGGTCAACCTGGAGGTAGGTACGATCCAGAATGGACTCTCCAAAGAACAACTTGAAGAGGCTATTAGGACTCATGAAGAAGTTAAAGGCTACAGAAATTAGACATCACAAAGATCTTCTGTAAAGATGTTCTTCCTAATTGAAAGGACAGGTCGACGGTTGGGGAGGAGCTCATCCGACCTTATCCGCGTCCACAATCCGACCTTATCTAAAGGAGTGGCCCGAAGTCTTCTCCAAAGATTGTGGAAGCTAATCTGTGATAGGCTCGGGATCCCGAAATCTCCGCCAAGGATCTCAGAAGACTCCTCATATGTTATGAATCCTAATCCATCTACAACACGTACCTATTAAACTAGGAGGATCCCTTTACGTTGTTATTCCTCCTCAATAATAAATAGAGGGATCTCCGATGGTGAAAGGTACATGCACACATACTCTCTCTACTCTTAAACCATTTCAACCCATCTCTACTAGACCCAAATTCCTGACTTTGGTATCAGAGGGTCCCCTGCTCTAGTTAGGGTCTCCTTTGCCTTCTTCCTGTGTAGGTACTTAAAGATTAAGAAAAGGGTGGACCAGATTTTTACATTAACAGATGGTATCATCCGATTCGTGAGATTTTTCATGGTAATCTACAAAATGTACTATGGGCTTAATAGACCATTCGGATCAAACAATTGGACTATCCAAATGAATCTATGGAACTAGGAGCATTATAACTTATAGTGCTCCAAGAGCATCAAGCACTTCTAATGTATAGGACCTGATGTAGAGCGGGTCGCGGACACTTTCACGCCCAATATGGATCAAAAAAGGCCCAGTTGACAACAGAAGTAATTTGGACCATCAGAACTTAAAACAGATCTATCCCACAAGCTGGAATGAGCTATCGCACATACCATATATAATTTTGGGGTAGGATGAGCTAGTTTAGCCACCCAACCTCACCATGCCAGGTTGCGAACGTTGAATTTGTGAAATACCATTAGATCGGCGATCAATTCCTTGTTTGAATTTTGTTTACTATCTAGAGTAAATTTAGTTTGAGTATAACTCTTCATCTGTTGGGCTTTAAGAGTTGCGCCCAACATGAAAAGTTCTTAAAACCGTTAGTAGAGTAGAATGGTTGAGCCAAATAGGATACTTACTATTTTTGGCCAAAAACCATGCACGCTAATAGGAATCATGACCGTCTATAAATAGTAAGTTTACTATTTATGGTAAGTCATGATTTCTAGGAGTTTTAATTGTAGTTTAATTTCGAAACTTCTCACCAGGTTCATAGCCTTATTTAAAGAAAATTATAATCTCTTTTTTCATTATTAATAAAATTATTTTGAATATTTTAAAATTATTTCTATGCTCTTTTTCTCATGGATATGAAGTTTCTCTTTGAGAAGTCAAGAGAAGTTCCATAAATCCGGAACAGTCACCCCTGAGCAAGACGGTGCTCGACCCCAAGTCCTTCTCTGTCACGACCTCTACCTAAAAAAGGCCCATCCTTATTCACACAGACCATCCAGGCAATCCTAACTTGTTGATTTGGTGGGCCGCACCCCAATAATCAAGGGGTGGGAGCAGACTCTAATGCTCATGTGATGAGTTATCTCTACAAAAGGAGCAGATAAGAGTAGCATTCCATATGAACCGTTAAAATGGTGGGACTTAAATAGTTTCTCCATTTTTCTTGATAAATGGCTCGTGCGAACAGAAATGCAGGGAAATAATTTTCATTGCAAAATTGCTTTTTTAAAAACGGATTTATCGAATATGCTTGTGCGAACAGAATTGTGGGGAAATAATTTTGGTGCGGTGACATCACCGTAATACCCAACTATTACATTTTTCTTTAGAATGTGGTGATCGAAGTGGAGAATTGTGGGGATCGCGTGATATTTGTTTTATATCCAATCCATCAAATAGATGTAATTTGTCATGGTGATTGGAAAATAAAAAATTCGGTCCATCTAAACATAAGATCATCCATAACAATAAAAATAATTTTATACACCACTTAAAAACATCAAAAGTAAGTGTGGCCCATTCGATGATTCAATGAAAAAGATATTTGGTTTATTTGATTATCATGATTAGGTGCATACATTTAATAAGTTGGATGTTATACTAATGTCATGTGCGTTCCAATTTTTTTAATTGCTTTTCAGAGAAAAAAATAAATAAAAATGTGAGGTTACTTTTTTAACTTCCCTCATCATAAAGCACTATTCAGGTCTTTTAAATCGGGCAGGAATTCCTTGATAAATTTGGAACTCATAAAGAATTTTCTTGTAAAAATCAAAAAATATTTTATTTTATTATTTTTTTAAAATATTACTACTGACATGAGGCTCATACATGGAAATATGCCCACTTCTAAAATATTTAAAGCAAGCCGCAGTTTTGCCCTATTAGACATTAAGGCAGGTAAAGTTGTATGATGTTTCTATTTCTATTGTACACAATTTGAGAACAATACTTTTTAAAAGGCGAAAATGTCCTTTCAAACCAACTATGCTTTTAACCTTGATTATAAACGTGTTTGCATGCTGGGAGATGGTCGCCATGATCATGAGGCCCATCATGTTCTTTGCAAAAAATCAGAGCTGTCCACCGTTTTCCTCTATATGATTAAGGGCTTGGATAAAAAAATGAACCATATTGAAAGCTCAGGTAGGCCACACAAAAAGTAAAAGCGCATATATATTGAATGTGGTACCACCTTGATATATGTATGATAAAAGTGCATGTCTGATGAAAATGGATCCATGTAGATGCTATGCACAGCCCACCTTAATATATGTTATATATTCACCCCTCCATCCATTTTCCAGCTCATTTTAGGGCATGGTATAAAAATGAGACAAATCCAAATCTCAGGTGGACCGAAAAGTGGGGATTGAACTCCTACTATTAAAAACGTCTTAGGGGCTGCCAAAGTTTTGAACCAAACTGTTATTTTTTGTTTCCCTTCATCCCTGTGTGTGACCTTATCAACAGGATGGATGACAAATAAACATTACAATGGGCCTTGGAAGTTTTTAATGATTGCCGATACAATCACCACTTTCCCCTGCTGTGGTCTACGTCATTATTTTTTATCATGAGAGAGATTGGATAGCGTTGATATAAAACACATACATCGAGGTGGGCCCCACAGTTAGGGCCTCACCCACTATGTTATTACTGGGAGTGGATTAGTGGATCCACTTAGGTGGGACCGTGGGCCCACTGAGATGTATTTGACTACATCCATGCCTCCCATCTGTATTTAAAGCTCATTTTAAGGTATGAACCAAAAAATGAATTAGATCCAAATAACAAATGCAACATGGTACAGGAAACAGTGGTGATTCATTATTAAAAACTTCCTGCAGGCCACAAATGATCTGGATGAAGATGACATTTGTGTGGTCTCTTCATCCAGGCGTTTTTAACCTTATCAACAGGTTGGATGGAAAATAAATATTATGGTGGAATCCATAAAGTTTTTAATGGCTAGGATCTGACTGTTTCTATGGTGTGGTCCACCTCAAATTTGATTCAGTTTCATTTCTGAGATCATGCCCTGAAATAAACTTTCAAAGTTATTGGGCGGTGTAGATTTAAGGTACATACATCACTATGAGCCCCACCGTACCCCCCTCCCCTAACTTGCACTAGTTGAAGGATGGTAAACCTTGGAAGTCGGGCGGGGCCGGGCTAACTAAGTAGCTTTTGGACTTCCTAGTCCAAGCCCGGCCCATTTATCCACAGGCTTGAAATTAAGGTCCATCCCAGCTAGAGGTGGGAAAAATGGACCTGATCCGGCGGGCCCGACCCGATCCGGCCCGTTCCGAACAGAACCGACGGCTAAGATGAGGCCTGATCGGGTTTGATTTTCCAGATCCGATTTTTTTCGGATCGGGTCCAAATAGACCTAAATCCGGACAGACCCGACCCGTATACCCGAACCTAATGGAACCGACCCGACCCGGACAGACCCGACCCGAACGGCACGGGCGGGTAGTATAAAACTTTTTTTTTTTTTTTACTTTACCCTAACATTTCTTACCCTATATTTTCTTACCCGACCGGCCGACCTTCCCTTTCCCCTCTTTTCTTACCCTAACCTTACCCGAATGGCGGACGACCGCTGCCCGACGTTCTGCTGCCTGCCCGACGGTGACGGACGATCCTAACATTTCTTACCCTCTATTTTCTTACCCAACCATCCGACCTTCCCTTTCCCCTCTTTTCTTACCCTAACCCTACTCGAACGGCGGACAACCGCTGCCCAACGTTCTGCTGCCTGCCCGACGGTGACGGACGATCTTTTTCCTCTCCATTCTCCTCTCCTTCTTCAATAGTCAACACCCTTTCGGCCGTTCTGCTGCCTGCCCGTCGCTCGACGCCAGCCTCCTGTCTCCTCTCCTTTTTCGTGTTTGAATCCGATTTTGGTGAGGATTCTATTTTGAATCTTTGATAGTTTCTTCTTAATTCGTATAAATCCTCTTCTTATTTCTTCTTATTGTAATGAATCCTTGACTATGGAGTGAATCTGATGCATGTGATATGACTGAGTTGAGTCGATCAGCATAGTCTTTGATCTATAACAATCACGTTGTAGTCAGAATTTCGATTCACAGATTTCTATCAACATTTTTGTTTTTGGGTGGAACAATGGGCTGGCCTGATTTTGCTGCCTATAAAAATGAATCCACACCACAGGGAATTTTTCAATGGTGAACATTCAATCCTCGCTTTTCCAGTCATGTAGCCCACTTGAGTTTTGGATCTGTCTCATCTCTCATGTTTGGGCTCATATCCTAACTTGATCTTTTAAAAAAATGGATGGATGGTGGGCCCATGATCTTTTCTTAACATCCATCATGTCTGCCCCCATCACATTTATGGCACTGAAAACTCAACTCAAACCAAAACTCAGGTAGGCCACACCCTGTAAACCCCTGCCTAAAACCAATAAAATCACATTGTGTGCCCACCTTAGTTTGGAATGACCTAAAGTTTCATGACAACATCCATCCTTGTGGGGCTCATCTTATGAATGGATTGGATGACATGTACAAAACACAGGTGCCTATACAAAATTTGAAAGTATTTAGAAATGGGTGTCCCCATCACAACTGTTCTCTATGGTGTGTGGCCCACCTATGTTCTGGATCGGTCTGATTTTTTATAAATTCCGGCTGAACACGAAGAACCTTATATTGTGGATATGGACCCACAAATGAAAGTTGGTCCAACAAAATTTATAATAGGATATGCTTATATTCTATAATAGCTAGTAGAAAAGCCGGCTTGGAGAGGAAGACCAAATTTACATGTTGTCGACTTCTGCTGAACTTTTTAAGCATTCATACAAAATAGCTTGTGCTCTATTTGGCCTTTCATACAAATGATTTGACTGACTCAAAAACAGTATGAAACCTTTGACTATAAATAAAACATATCTATTTTTATTACAATATAAGCTATAAAGCAATGGCCATTGAAACATCTTTCTTTCTTGGAGATCTTTGGGCATCTCTTGTCCACGGCATTGCCCATCAGATTAATGGCATGGATACAGAACCATCAACTCCACATGTATTGAATTGGGACCCTCAGTAAACTGAACCTCTGCTAAGGCTTTAAGCCCAATAGATTCTCTTTGTATCACAGCATAAAGCAACATCCAGTACAAATGAGTAAAACTATTGTTGACTCAACATTTATAATCTTTCTAAGGAATTATATGTTCTTCACTAGGACATGTATTGTATTGATCCATAGTCTGTACGCATCCCAGGTTTGGTGATCCTATCCATTTGCTCTAATCAGCCCTTAGCACCAACAGTTTTGAGGGCAACTTTCCATAAACAGGAAATACACCATTTGTTTTTTGATGTGTTGTAGTTATGTATATTCAATTACAGAGTTTGGTTGTATGAAAATTCTAATTTCTCTCTCGTTATATATGTTCAATTTTCTTTTGCTTTTGATGAATATGCAAGTCGTATATGTAGAGATGCTTAGTTGATTATCTTGCAGATTTTTGTTAGTTATATTGAGTTTCACATGCAGTTACCATGCTGAGTTCTCCTAAAATGAGGCATGTCCAAATATCGGGTGGACCACACCACAGCAAACAGTGGTGGTTCATCCATTTTTCCCTAACATTTTAGGGCTTGATATAAATAAATGAGGCAGATCTAAATCTCAAGTGGACCACACCATAAGGCTCACTGTAATGTTTATTTGAAATCCAACCTATTGATTAGGTCATACAAACATGGATGAAGGGGAAAAAAACAAATATCATCTCCATCCCAAAACTTTTCCAGCCCTCACCCTCAGGAAGTTCCTAATGGTGGGTGTTCAATCAACATTGTTTTTTCTGATGTGGTCCACTTGAGATTTGGATCTACTTTATTTTTGGGTTAGTACTATAAAATGATATGAAAAAAAATGGATAGATAGCATGGATGAAACACATGTATCATGGTGGATAGATGACATGGATGATATAGTTAGCTTAATATGTATTACATTTTTTCTTTTTAAATTATTATTATGACTTGTTAGTTTATAGTTGTGACTTGTGATTGTTAGTTATAAGTTAGATAATTAGTTACCCATTTGAGGATTTCTATGTTGCCATACATAGATAGAGTATGTTTTTGGTAGCATAGAAATCGCTCAAATTGTCCTTTTTTGGACAGTTCAAGGTTAGATGGATAGTATGCTTTCATATAACCTATTTAAATGTTCATGCCTGATTTGCGGTACATCTTCTCGTTTCTCTCTAGATATGTTTCTTTCGTTTCATATCCAATGCCAAATATGTTTACATTGCTTTAGATATTTGACATTAGAATGTAACGTAAGATGAACTTATCTGGAGAGGCATGGGGAAATGCTGCCGAATTTTCAGCGTGAATGTTTAAATGAGAATATAAAAGTATTACAATCTATCCAACCTTGGATGTGTAACTAATTTAAGATTTAATTTTTACTTGTAATTTAGATAATTAGTTATCCGTTTAAGAATTTCTATGTGGCCATACATAGATATAGTGTATTTTTGGTGGCATAGAAATCGCTCAAATTGTCTCTTTTTGGACAGTTCAAGGTTAGATGGATAGTATGCTTTCATACAACCTATTTAAATGTTCATGCCTGATTCGCGGTACATCTTCTCGTTGCTCTCTGGATATGTTTCTTTCGTTTCGTATCCAATGCCAAATATCTTTACATTGCCTTAGATATTTGACATCGAAATGTAACGTAAGATCAACTTATCTAGAGAGGCATGGGGAGATGCTGCCGGATTTTTGACGTGGATGTTTAAATGGGAATATGAAAGTATTACAATCTATCCAACCTTCGATGAGTAACTAATTTAAGATTTAGTATAATTCTGTTAGCATTAGATTGCTAATGCTAATATGATTTAGTATATTTCAATTATCAGATGGAAAGCGAGGGTCTTTCCAATACCCTATCCCCGGGCCCTGGTGGTCGATCAATTACATCACTGGTAATCCTTGAAGATGAAGGATTATGTGTTGAACATAAAGAGATGCCCGTCGACGTAGTTAATACTAGTACCACATAGTCTTATGTTGCGGGAAATGCGAAAAAGAGGTCGGCAATGTGGAAAGATTTTGAAGAAGTAACCCTTAAGAACGACCAAGTGAAGATACAATGCAAACACTGTAAGAGTCAGTACACAAAGCAAGTAAATGGTTCGACTACAACATTGAAGAAACATCTAGCAAAGTGTCTTAAAAAATCAAGAAGTGGGCTAAAGAAACAAACACTATCATTTTCACAATCTGCAGGTGGTCCGTCAGTGTCCATATACAAGTATGACAAAGAGTTGGTGAATGAGTGGATGACCAAGTTAATTATTTCAGATGTAGAGAGTCATGCTTTTGTTGAACTAGCTAAATGCCTTAACCCCAAATACGAGAAGGTCTCTCGTACAACAATCAAGAGGGTGTGTATGAAGATGTATGAAGGCGAGAAGGTCAAGTTGAAAGGAGAGTTGGCTACGATTTTTTAAATTAGCCTGACATCAGATTTGTGGACGACATCCAATCAACGAAAGAGGTATATGTCCCTAACTGCTCACTACGTTGATGCAAAATGGAGGCTTTGCAAGAGAATAATAAACTTCCGTTATCTTGCGTCTCATCATAGTGGTTTGATGATTTCATACTGCATACACAGATGTCTAATGGAGTGGAGAATTGAGAAGAAGATCTCAAAAATTATACTAGACAATGCGTCCGCAAATGATAGTGTGATAATGAATTTGCGCAACCAGTTTAAGGCCATCGGTGACTTATATTTTGGTGGAAAGATATTTCATGTTAGGTGTTGTGCCCACATTCTAAACTTGATTATACAAGAAGGCCTTAAAACAATCAATCCTACGATCGGGAGAGTGTGAAGTACATATGGGGTTCACCTTCACGATTACATGCATGGAATGAGATCGTGAAGCGGTTGAATTTATCAACTCAGAGAACGATGAAGTTGGATGTCACGACACGTTAGAATTCAACTTTTAAAATGTTAGATTCAGCAATAAATTTAAGACCTGGCTTCTTTCACTATGCAGAGCGTGATAGTGCGTATATTTGTCTGCCTTATGAAGATGATTGGTCAAGAGTTGTATCAGTTCGTAAGTTCCTTTCTGTTTTTTACAACTGCATGAAGAAATTTTCGAGCTGCAAGTATCCAACAGCAAATATATTTTTTTCCGAACTTTAGAAGGTAAAAGATGCCTTGCGCAAAAGCAGTAGTGAACAAGACTTTTTACACTTCATGACCATAGGTATACAGGTAAAGTTTGATAAGTATTGATCTGAGTGTAGTCTGTTAATGGGTGTTGCGGTCGTTCTTGATCCCCGGTACAAGATGTTTATGATTGGCTTCATATGTAATAGGTTGTATGGTGTGATGGGTGTTGCTGAGGCTGAAAAGATTTTTGGTGCAGCCAGTGAATTGTACAATTTGTATGCGTGTGCCGCAAAAGAACAATCTTCTCATGTGGGTTCTAGTTCTACTGTTGACGAATTGCAAGAAGACACGATAGATGATTTCATGTCTTACTATACACAACTGAAAGGGACTTAAGTACAGATGCATAGATCAGAACTTGAAGAGTATCTCAAGGAGGATATTCTAGTTCTAAACAAAGGTGAAGATTTTGATATTTTGGAGTGGTGGAAGTCGAGATCTGCTAAGTTGCAGTACTTTGTGCTCTCGTTAATGACACGTAATATATTATCAATTCCAATTTCAACTGTGGCTTCAGAATCTGCTTTCAGTACGGAAAGTAGGGTCGTAAGCAAGTATAAAAGCTCACTTACACCTGAATCGGTTGAAGCGCTCATTTGTACCCAGGATTGACTGCGTCCGACGTGGGGAAAAGAGACCTCTATTGATGAGGAGTTTGATGAAGAGGAGAGTGATAAGATTGAAGAGACAGTGCCTGCAGCTGCAATATGATTTTGATGTCTTCTAATTTTGTTATATCATGTTATTTGTAATTTTGTTAAAACAGTTAAATTGATGTTTTATGGTTATATTTTATGGGTGGATGAATATTTCTCTTTTTTTTATTAGTAATATTCAATTAGATAATGTTGTTTAAATCTCTTATTATATTGTTAGGTACTTGCGTTCATTCATAACTTTAATTTCTTTTTTTTATCCTAAGCTAACCAGATATACACTAGATATGTCATTAGAAGATGATGCATCGACGGATATTTGAGATTATGGAGTCCAAACCTACTCCCAGGATGGAAAGATAAAGTTGAAAGTAAGTTATGTGAAAAACAGTTTGTCAATAAAATAAATCGACTCAAATTACATTTGGCTTGTCGGGGAGGAGATGCTGCACCTTGTAGCAAAGCTTCTCAGGAGGTTCGGAATTTATTTGGAGCCATTCTTGATTCTAATACAAAGACTTCCCACACCCCTCACCTTGCAACTACAACCAATACAACTAACCAAAGAATATATAGAAGTAGGCCTGTTATAAATGAAGAAGGGTTTAATAGAGGAACTGCAACTACCTCTAGCTCTAGTTCCAGGCCTTCCACAACCATAATTAGTAGAGAAGAAGAACAAGAGAGAATTTTAAGAGAGCAAGAAGAACGAGATTTTAAAGAGGCCGTCAAAGAAAGCATGCAAATGGCATACAGATCAAGAAGTACCAGACAACAACATCCACCTCTAAGACAACATGATCTTAAAGCAGGCACAAGTAAACCATCAAAGTTTGTTAAAAGTCTTGCAGCATTTTATAGGCTATTGGGAATCCCGTATAAATCGGATCATAAAAAGCGTCTGAAAAAAGTTCTTGCATCTGTGAATGAGGATGATGGGAAGAGATCCCCACCATCCGATTCAGTAGAGGTGAACGACCATTTATTGGACACATCCAGCTCGGAGTCGTTCAAGAGTTCTCCTGCAGTTGAATCAGTAAAAAGAGAACCGAAGGATGAATCTGGTGACGAAGGTGGAGGTGGAGGAGGGGGTTACTATTACGGACAAGGTTCATCTAGTTACATGCCACAAAGGCATTCATCATATAGAGGGTATTGAATGTATGAAAGTTTTACCTAATCTACATGTCAGTATGTTCATGTTAGATTTTTTTACTTTTAATTTTGGACATGATGTTGGATATGATTTATGTCAGTATGTGCATGTTACCTAATCTTTTTCTAATCTTGTTAGGTTAGAGAAATCATTGTGTTTGAAAAGTCATGAGATAAGATAGATGGTCGAATGAGCTCTCAAAATAGTTACATTTAATCATGGTAATAAATCAATTAGGTGAAGAAATGGATCTTTAGAGCAATGGAAAGTTTTATTGTAAGGAACCATGTGATACATGGCCCATTAAACAATGTTCAATTTTTTGTTGTTATTTGTTCAGGTACGATATTTAAAAGTTTCTAAGCTAGATTCATTTGTCAATTATCCATAGATAACATTTTACTAGTTATTTTTAAGCACATTTCCTACTCAAAATTCTTAGCTGTCAAGGCATAGAATCTCCAAGATAAATAGCTTGATGGAAAAGAAGTAATGTTGTTTTAACTTAAAAGTTATGTTGTTTTAACTTATATGTTGCTATAACTTTTATGCTTCAATGTCTCTTCCATGAGCTTTGATGTTAATCACATCAATTGTTCGTACTAATGGCATGCAAGAAAGTTGTTCTACCAATTATGTATAGAAATTTGTGAAAGTTAACTTCAAGAATAATATTATTGATCGGAGAGTTATTCTATATTTGAATGAGTGCTTCTGCGAGAAAATGCATTGCAAGGAGAATGCAACATATTTAGTTCAGAATCGTTTGAAAAAAGTCACTTTAAAGGATGTTGTTTTTTATTTCTCCATTGAGCATGTATCATCTATAGTTTGACATTTCCTTTATTGTTTATACGCTGCATTTCTCCATTATTTACTTGACCTTAGTCCTATCTCTTGTTGTTTTGTTTGCTTCTCCATTTTATAACACATTTGTGCTAAATTTGTTTATGCAACTCAATCATTGGATTTGTGGTTAAATCTTGGTTTGCTGTCCTGTCATGATATTAATCTTAAAATTGTTCAAGTAATATTTTACTCATCATTTTGGTTGCTTGGTTCTGTGCACATTAATTAAAATATTTGGGATCATTACAAGATAGCCCCAACAGTGTGGAATTGTTTGCCAAATGAAAATGTTAATAATTATGATAGTTATAGCTAACCATTGCTACTCATGCACAGGAGAAAATAGGGTGCATGTTTGAAAGATTCAAGCCACTTATCAGGAGGGCCCAACTATTTTTTAAATTTTAGCTTAAAGTGTGTTTGGTACCAAATTTCATGAAAATCTACACCAAATTAGACTGATTAGTTATGAAATCTCGGTTTGACTTGTGTACAGCTCTAGCCATTAATTGGATGTGTGGGATTTGTGTAATCTTTGCGAATTTTAGTTGCCATTATTATGTGACTATTCCTCTTCTCTCTCACTCCCCTTTGTTTTTTTCCAAAATTTTTCATTCTTTCGATTGGCGTTTGTTTTTCTTGCTGAAGAACCACTGTTTTTAGCCACTCCCAGACTATTGTGGTCTGTGGCAAGGGATACAATCTGATGAATAGTTTTGCAGTCTGTTTTCCTCGCTGGGTCTTGATTTTTCTGGGATGGACGGTTCGATTGCTGCCATTTGATTTTGAATCGGTGAATGATTTGCGTCAATGGGATTCTTATGCTGGTCTAGGGTTATGTCATTTGATTTTTATTTTTATTTCATGAGTTGATTGCTTGTTGTAATTGTCTGATCTAGAACGAAGAAGGAATTGTAAGGAATATGCTATTCATGACATCTGTACTCTTGAATTTTTTTTTTAAAGCTTGTCATTGTTTGATTTGTTCTTGAATATTTACTATCCGTTTGGTGCTTGAGCTTCTCTATTTTGAAGTGGAATATGAGATATTCATTTCAGGGAAATCAAATGCATTATCTAAACTTCACTGTTTCTGTTGTTGAGGAATTTGTTCTGGAGATCAGCTGATGATGTTTTGAATGCTTGTTTCTATTCCTTAATGTAGAAATCAATTGTCATTGGAATCTGTGAAGGTTCCGATCCATTCACTTCATTTTTGGATTGTTGAAATGTAGATCTTGTTAAGTCCCGTTTGGATTCATTGGAATTGAAATCTAGGATCAGTGGTGGGAAATCAATTTATATTTTTTTTGTAAGGGTGAACTTTTAAGAGCATGGATATGACACATACATCATGGTGGGATGTGCCTCTCTAACCCCATATATGATGGTTATTTAATTTTGTTTTGCCATGTTTTGGTTTTTGCAAATTGCTTGGAGTACCAAAACATTTTCCCACCTTATGAGATAACACTAGTGGCATGATGGTTATTGGCATCTGAATATTCCTCATGCTCATCTGTTTCATCACATACATTTTGGGGTTTTAAGCTGCCTTCATTTGCCATCTTGTTTTTGCTTGCATATATATGACCGGCCGATTCACCTTTTAGGTTTCATGTAATTTCTTTGTGCCTTGCATTCTCTCCTTGGAGATGCACGCCTGGAAATGCTTTGGATGTTTCGCCGAGAGCTTTAGTTGATTTTAGAAACTGTTAAGAAGGAAATAAACAATGACAGGTTACAATTTATTCATGCTGAAATGGTCAGGACTACTACTGTAGACACACCATAGTGTTGGTATGTGCAGGATCGAAGTCTCTTGGCTGCCGGGAAAAGGTAATTGGAGGGAAGTTTCTCGTTTTGCGGCTGCCTTTGCCTTTGCACGTGTGGATCTTCCATAAGATATTAACTTATTTATCAGTTACACTGCCTCAAAACAGTACCTATTGAATTGTCCGTGACCCGCTCTACGTCAAATTGCAATTCACTACGATAGTGCAACCAAACACAGGTTAAAGGTATTTCTCTTTCATCATGTATCCTGTTTGATCCTTCATCTATTTGTTAATAACAATGCAATTTGGCAGTGCAAGGGACCAAAAGGACAAGATGTTGGGAATTGATAACAATGCTAGAACAAGCATAAATGGAAGAACAAGCATAAATGTTTTTTACTTCTTATCCTTTTTTGCTAGTCATCTCCGGGGTCTAAAGAATTTCTTGAGAACAGTGTTACATCTCTCATTAGAGCAACTGCAGGGGAAGAAGAAGAAGAAGAAAAGAAGAGCTGCAATGGCCCTCTCTCTTCCTCAGATTCAAGAAGAAGAAACGATGCCATATCAAGGTACAAAATCTCTCTCCCTCTCTCCCTTTTTTTTTTCCTTGGATCGGATCAAACCTGGGCCAATCCGATCCGACTCGGTTTTCCTGACCGAGTCTGACTCGGATCGGTCCAGGGCCACATGGGTTAGGATCGGATTGGGTCAGAGGTCCAGGACTCGGTCCCGATTCTGACCGAGTTCGGGTCAGACCCTGGTGAACTCGGATCTGGTCGAGTTGGGCCCAATCCGATTCGACTCGGTCCGATGCCTAGCTCTAATCCCAGCCCTCAGGCCTCATGCTCAGCCTAAACTCAGCTCGGAAGCCCCACAACCACAAGCCAACCCAGCCCATTGACATCCCTATCTCTTCTCCATCCAGATCGTTTTGCCTACATGGCTACCCTGGATCACCAACAAATGCTACCTCAAACTGAGCCCACATACAAAGATTTTCAGATGATCAGAACCATCACCAAGATGCAACACAATGAGAAACTTATGCTGAATGCTATAATACTGACCGTTCATATATACGTGCATAGCTGAATGAAGACCACCAGAACAAAATTTATGACGGCACACATCCAAATCAATTAATCAACAATCAGGATCGTTTATTTCAGCGTGACCCAGAAAGTGGACGATTGGGATTATCCAACCACCGTAGCAAGTGATGTGGGCCCACGCTGGTGATCAAACCGGAGTCGGACTGAGTAGCGTAGCACACAGCATGGACGTCTGTGCTGTGTGGGCCCAACCATGATGTATGTATTTTATCCAATCCGTCCATCCACTTTTACGGATCATTTTAAGGTATGAGACCAAAACTGAGGAAAATCCAAATATCAGGACCACACCACAGTAAACCGTGGTGACTGAACGCCCACCATTAAAATCTTCCTAGAAAAATTTTATTTGGCATCCAATCTGTTGATTAGCTCACACATGGCTGGATGAAGGGGAAAGACAAATATCAGCTTGATCCAAACCTTTTGTGGCCGACGATAATTTTCTAATGGTGGGCATTCAATCAACACTCTTTCCTGGTATCTGAGATTTGGATCTATCTCATTTTGGGCTCATGGCCTAAAATGAGCTTTTAAATGGATGGACTGTGGGGATAAAAAACATACATCATGGTGGGGCCCACAGCTTCTCCAGCTGTGTGCTACACTACTCAGTCCGAGTCCACGCAAAATGCTCTCTCTCTACTGCTTGATGCCATCCATCGTAGCTCTGGAAGACGCTTTCTCCTCATCCATCTCTCCACCATCATTCCCATTTCGCCCGACACACATCTCACCCGTTCCAATCTGACCCACCTCTCGGAATCTTGAGTAGATATCACTCTTATAGAATTTCCTTGTTCTGATCACAAGCACAACTGAAACCAACGTTCCAATGAACGTCACAGCCGTGATGATGATAAACGATAATTTGTAACACTTATGCCCGATACAACTCAAGTTGCCCTTAACGGCACCACCCACAACCGCCAGCTGCTTCAACGCCTCCCGATCGTAAAGTCGTCCCGCCACCTTCACGTTGAGTATATAAGATCCAACCGGACTAGCAACAGCACCAAAATTGTACAATGTAGCATAGTACTTGAGTCCAAAAACTTCCGAAATGATAGCATAGACCAACGACCACTGTGCTCCGAAGCAGAATCCAATGATCACCGATGCTATGTAGAGGGACCCAGGGGTGGGGAATGCAATCAGGAGGTGGCCCACACAAGAGAGGAGTAGGATCCACGTAAGCATCAACGGTCGAGGGAACCTGTGCTTAGAGAGGAGGATTTCAGAGAAGAAGCCGGCTGCCACCCTCCCGCTGAAATTCCATATGCTTATTAGCGATACAAAGGTGCTGATAGTGTGACGAGGGTAGCCTAACGACTCGCCAATCTGACCCATGTTGTCGATCGCTGTTAGAGTGCCGCCAATGCCACATACAATCGTGACGAAGATGATTAGCATGTCGATGCTCACGAGCGCCTGCAGGATGGTGTAGTCCTCGCCTCTCTTCGGTGACTTAAAGATATCTGCAATGCGGGAGACTGATGTTTGCTTAGTTGGCGGTTGCTGTTGTGGAGAGGAAGGAATTGGTGGGAGGGGTGGTGCAATTGCTGATACAGACGGTTTTTCCTGCATGGAGATGGATATCGTAGATTGGTTTTTGAGCTTCTGTATCGAAAGCTCTTCTCTCACGACGATAGCGAGAGGGAGGAAGAGCAAGAACAGAAGGACAGCAGCACTGCTACCATACTCAGCATCGGAGAAGCTGGTCTGCTTCTCGACGATGATTATTAGCATGAGATATCCAGCTAGAGCTAGTGCAATGTAGAGAAAAGAGTAAAATATCTTGAGCTCATTCAGCTGACGGATGGGTTTGATTATCCGAATTGTGCCGAGAAAGATGATCGAGAGTGCGGATGGGAGCCACCCAATGAGTAGGATCAGTGATTTGGAATCGTGGCCGTAGAATGCAAGATAGAGTTGGGTGAAAATGGCCCCGCTGAGCCCGACATAGCCCTTGAGAAGGCCCAACATGATGCCACGGCTCTCTGGGAAGTTCTTGACGCAGGTGACGAGTCCGCCGGTGTTGGCGAAGGTCTGTGAATTGGCACCAATGCATATGTAGAGGCACATCTGCCAGACCTTGGGTCGGGCGATTCGGCCCGTGACGGCGAGCCAGACCATTAGGTAGCCGGAGAAGTTCATTGCAGAGCCGATGGCGAGGACGGTCCATGGCGCAGTCACCTCGTTGATTAGGCCGGAGAGGATGCCGATGTTAGCGCCGAGGTCTTTGAAGAATCCGATGGTGTTGAGCGTCTGCTGGTCGTAGGACATTGATGATTTTATGTCGCTGGAGTAGATGCCGTAGATGTAGGTGGCTCCGGCCCCTGACATGATCAGGAACGACGCGAAGACCATGAACCAACGGCCGCGAAGAACCTGCAGGGTGAGACCCAACATGCTTGCCGCATGGATACTGCTGATCATGGCTGAGAAATGAAGGGAGGGAGCAGTGGGTGGGATGGTGATGGACGGTCAGGAGCTAATGGCCACACTGACCACACGTGCCAACAACGGCTGCCTTCGTCTTTGCAGCGACAGAATAGAGATTGGTCCATTCCAATGAGGATTAATATAACAATGGAATTAGCTACTGACGGCTTCAGCAGCGAGATTCGCTAATGAAGCGACGTCACCAAGTTATGTGGCCCCCACATGTATTGTATGCACACCACCATCCATTTCGAGAATGGATGGGGGTGTAGAGGAAATCTTCAATTAAATAATAATGAGTCAATGACTTATTTATCGAAATTTTCTGGTAATCATTGAAAATCGAACAGACGTTAAGGAAATGATTCAGTGCTTTCACGTGTATAAGCTACAGTATTCTTAGGGTCTGTTTGGATTCACTTATGGTATTGTATTGCACTGTAAATACAATATGGAAAATGTACAATGGAGGGTGTACACTGTATCGCGTGCCCTTTCCATCTACAACCCGATTGTTTGGGAAGGAGCGGCTTTGCATATGTATTCAGGGGATGTATGCATGGTCAATGTTTGGATTGGAAATCTTTTATGTGAACCGAGTCTTCACCACATACATTCATTACACCATTCAGCATCAGGTCATGTCTATGTGGGCCCCATCATGGTATATGGATTTCATCCAAATTGTCAATCAACGTATATAGGTTAACATATTGAGTGAGTCAATCCACTGTCCAGATTTCGTCACATCATCTCCAAAATAGGGTCAACATTTTCAACGCCTCAAATTATCAAAATAAATAAATCCGATTACCAAACGACGCAAAGAAATCACAGTTATACAGGTAACGCAACACATACAATACGATAATTACTGATTATGTTACAAAATAGTTGTATGCTCCAAAAAATGAAAAAAGACATATATATAGAGAGAGAGAGAGAAAGAGCGAGAGAGAGAGAGAGAGAGAGAGAGAGAGAGAGAGAGAGAGAGCAGTGTATCCATGGCTGTGACAGTCTTCCGAAAAGAGAGACGATTTCAAATCGAAAGAAATGCAACACATCCTCATCTTTCTCCAGACATTAGAGACATGAAATAAACCATGTAACGACTACATATAGAAGCACAACTCCAATCATAATTTTCATGATGTCATTCATAATCCCTTCGTCATCAGTATGTCGAAACATGTCCGAATTCGAGACACCCGAGCCCTACACTCTATTTCGATCTTCATCAGTGCCTGGTGGGGGCCAAATGGAGGCGGAACCTTCTTCAACCCTTCCCGACAGTCTTACTGACACGTTTGGAAACGCCCTATTACGTACACCACCATTGTTACCCGACCCATGTTGCTGCAAAGTGGCCTAATGACATGTAATTCACATGTAATTAACTTATTATCACACCTCAGATACAATGGATGACACTAAAAACGAACAATAATTCTTAACTGTCTTCAAATTTTTTCGTGAGCAATTCACTCCATACCTTGAAAGTGGTCCACTCTCTGACAGCTTTCCCGTGCGTCCTGAACGATCGGTGTCTCGACCCGCTGAATCTTTCAACCTGTTCCCGAGCGTCATCCCAGTTGTCATATATTCCTGGCACTCTACCCACAAATACGACATAGTATTTACTCATATCAACCTACAAACAAAATAAGTTGTCAAAATGGAAGTGCATTGTGTGCCCATGGATTAATCGAGGTTCTTATATAGAACTCCGAACATCATGTTGGTCATGCAGTATCTTCATTTATCTCACCTGAAGAAGTAATTCATGTTAATTACAAACTCCTCTCGAATTTTCCTTTTACATTCAAAGGAAAAGAAAAAAAAATTCCGCCTTAATGTAAAGTATGTATTTACATCCTCTTCAGAAATAGCAGTTTCCTCTCATTAACCAAGTATGATTATATGAAGTCAGACTGTGACACCACAAATTTGAGTATATGAAAGAGTAATCATCTCTGTTCATAATATTTATCAATAATTGAGTAAGTAGATGGCACACGTAGTGATTGAGCTGTCAGTATGTAATGGATAGAAGCTATAATTTCAAAGATGAAATAGTTATCTGAATAAGGAAATACAAGCATTCTCAGTTATTAATTCAATCTGAATTGAGTAAAAATGATTCTGAGGCAGACATTTGAGTTGTCAGTATGTAATGGATAACTGATTATGATTTCAGAGATGAAAGAGTTATCTGAATAAGGCAATACAAGCATAATTAGCTATCAATTCAATCTGGATGAAGTAACAATAAATCTGAAGAAGACAGTTGAGCTATCAGTATGTAATGGATAACTGATTATGATTTCAGAGATGAAAGAGTTATCTGAATAAGGCAATATAAGCATAATCAGCTATCAATTCAATCTGTATGGAGCAACAACGAATCTGAGGCAGACAGTTGAGCTATCAGTATGTAATGGATAACTGATTATGACTTCAGAGATGAAAGAGTTATCTGAATAAGGAAATACAAGCATAATCAGTTATCAATTCAATCCGAATTGAGTAAAAATTAAACTGAGGCAGACATTTGAGCTGTCAGTATATAATGGATAGAAGCTATAATTTGAGAGATGAAAGAGTTATCTGAAGAAGAAAATACAAGCATAATCAGATACCAACTCAACCCGAATGGAGTAAAAATGAATCTGAGACAGACATCACACCAGGTTCCTGATTTAAGGTCTGAACCATACAGTGACATATTTCTAACAAAACTGAATTGAACAAATCTGGTCTGTAAGTCTGTTGCAGTCATCACAGCACGTTCCTGCATTGTCTTTATAACCTACAATATAGGTCATATCAATGAATGAGAGGTGAAGAAATCTGCTCCTCATTTCTGAGGCAGACATCACAGCATAATCCTGCCATCTGTTTATAATCATGTAACATAAACGGATGATCACAATAAGCATATTTAAATAAATAGAACTGTTGGGATGGTCCGACCATCAACATATACAAAGTCCAAAATTATCTGTCAGAATTATAGTGTAGGTTAGACTACATCCCTCAACATCCAAACCCATCCAACCATATCAATTATACATGCAATTAAACTTAAAACAAGTTTTAAAATGTCCAAAAAGAGTGAAACAGATTCATCAACAACCCAAAATCAAAGTAGCCAAGCGAATATTTTTCTTAAACCGGAACATTGCGTTCAAGCAGTTTTTCCACCCACTCCTTACGCCTCTCGTGGCCCATCTTCATGAAAAATCCGGCAGTGACAACGTCCCCCTGCATCATCCGTGCAGCACGCAGTTGATCCTCAGGGCTGAGTCCCTCTACCTCTTCAAGTATGCTCAGAATTTTCTGGACTCGAGTCATTTTCTTACCCTGGGACATTGTAATAGTGAGAGACTTCACGACATCAACCACTTCACCCATTCGGTCGCTGATTACATCACTCGGTTTCTCCCTTTTTGGACGGGACAAGCTGGTAGTAGTAGAATGAGTGTTCTTGGACCCCCTATAGCTATCCAAGTTTGCTGCATTTACCCTATTCAACCGATTAGATGCATCACTGACATGAGGGGCTGACATACTGTCGTGGGCCTCGCCAGAGTCAGAAGAGAGGCAAACTGTGTCAGTCTCATATTCGTCTGTATCAGAGTTAGAATTCAACTTATTCCTACTTCGTCGGCGACTCGAAAGTTGTGATGAGTAAGCTGTGCTCGTAAAAGAGCTATGAGCAATGTCATTTCTAAACATGAATGACAAATCGTGGTATCTGTCAATATGTTTGCCACGCACCTTTTTGGCGAATGGGTGAGACTGCAAGAAGTGAAATACAATGTTACAAACCCATTATAACAAATAAAACTGAACACAAGAGAAGAAAGCATTATTTGACAATTACTTACAGTTATGTATCCATCCCAAACATCATTAGTCGCTGTCACCATTTTGTTTTCACTGTCCCATCCAAAGCCGGAGGCATTCAACATGTCTTGTATGCCCTAAAATAATCTTTTTAATGTCCGCAATCGGTTAAAAATATGTTTGTTCTCAAGTTCAACGCTACATTTATCAGAAATTTCTAACATGGTGGCCTTATAAGCCTCCGGTTTGAATCTCATATCACTTTTTCTCCTGAGGTTTACTTGTTCCACTAATGCATCAACTAATACATTATCCATATGGTCAGTCCATTGAATTCTGCCACTTTTCCTACCAACTGAAGGTTTACTTTTGCTGGCTGTTGTCAGATTTTTCTTATTAGGGCTACCAATAAGCCTACTTGGTGATGCCGTGTTCTTTTTGGGGGAGCATGTCTCACGTTCCGAGGAACCCGTTTCATGTAAACACCCTTTTTCCTTGTACGTACTTCTTAAGAAATTCATATTACCTATGCATTTGGTTACAATTAATGAAAATAGAAAAGTTAATATAAAATCCTACTTGCAGATTAATCTTTCAACCATGTAAAGTACAGATTAAGGCATCTTGAAATATATTAGGACATCTACTGTTAACCCGGTACGCCATTAATATTAAATCGAGTGTCATATAAAATATCTATGCATGATAAAGTACCTAGCAGATCCAAAATAAAAGAAAAAATCCAGTTCAAAATCCCACCAAACAAACAAAATGTAAAAGAAGACAATTTGATGTTACACAAACAGCGTGATACATCAAACATAAGGAAGGCGAAGCCAATGACGCTGTCGGGTCCGAGGCAGACTATCAGCCCACATCCTAGATGCGATGTCATCCCTTTTTTTCGTCCACTGTTCTCTAGCTTTATCCGCCACGTAAGATAACACCCAATTTTTTTTCATCGTACTTACATCCACAGGAGATGGTGATATGTCATTAGCACTGTCTGCAATTTTCTCAACAGTTTCTGTAAATTCGTCTTCACCACATACACAAATGAAATTGTGTATTACACAACATGCTATAACAATCTTTACTTGAGTTTTAAAACTGAATTGTGGTGCTACACGGAGTATAAGGAAACGACATTTCAATAGTCCAAAACAACGTTCAATGACATTTTGCAGCTGTGCATGACGATAATTAAATAGTTCTTTCTTATTTGCAGGCTTTCGTCCGGTACGAAACTGTAAGACCCGTATCTTAGTCCGTACTGTTCCGTAGACTTCCGCGGTCTTACCGATCGAATTCTGGTAACCTTTGACCCTTAACCGATAGTTACGTGTGACCCTGATTCATATTCCGTCAACCTGTATAGACTCAACCCAAGACCATTACCATAGCGACCGCGCCATCGTTGCGGTTCCGATGCAGCGACTTGCGCGCCGAGGCGATACCCTTGTCAAGAGATGATGGCTAACGTTCGGTGCGAAGAAAACGTCACGCGTTGCGAAATCTAAGAGAATCTCTATGAGATGTCACATCAATCCCATTAATCAATCAATCTCATCACATCACATTTCAAGTACATGTCAAGTACACATCACCTTTCACCCATACCCAAGCAACCACAAAAGTCCAAAAGTTCTTCCATACCCATACTTTTCTTACACAAAGTGCCTCAAAAGTCAAGATTTTCTTACACACCCATCTCTCTCCTATCCATCACTCCATCACCCATCACTCTCTTTCTCTCCCTTTACAACTCTTTCTCTCTTTCTCATTTTCAAAGCTATCTCCAAGCAAAAAAACCCCACGTATGAGCCTCTCCCTCTCTTCCAAAAACTCTAAGTGTGGCCCACCTCTCCATTCCAAGATCTCTCATCCTAGCCATTTATTTCCCATCTCCTCCATTGAAGGCGAAGCTAAGGTGCTAAGGAACCCATAGGAGCAAGAAGATCGAACGATGGGTGCTTGATAATGTTAGTTTTTCATGTTTTTGAGATGGGCCAAGTGAGGCCAACCGATCAATGGTTTGGATCGACCCTAAGTTGTGGCTAATGGCCCACCTTGATCATCATAATCATTCCATGATGGGGCCATTCTCCATGGATCCCATCATGATATTTATTTTCTTGTATTAGAAAGGTCATCTAGACCGTCCATATCGGTAGGCAACGGATCTCCACCGTTGATTTTGGTTTTCGGTGGTCCCATGTATAAAGGGATCTAATTATTGTATGGTTTCTTACAAGGGAGGGCTCATAGTGGCGGAGCCCCCCATCACAAGCGTGTCCCACTCTCCATCTCTCTCTCTCTCCCTTTTTATTTCATTTTTTTTATGGGATTATAATGGGGTTGTGTGGCCTATTTGAATGGACCCCACCATGAGGCTTATATTCTACCCAAATCATCAAGTGTTGCCCACCTTGTGTGCGATGTATCCACACTATTTTCCATGAGGTGGCCCACCTAATCAGGGCCCATCTCAATGTATTTTTTTTAAATATCCAACCGTCCAACGTCTGAGACGCTCGACGTCTCTGCCAAAAAAGAAAACTAAAAAGAAGCTTGATTTCTTTAAAGCTTTTGGGGTGGTCCTCTCATAGGCCCCACCTTGGTGTATGTATTAAATCCACGCCATCCACCTCATTCCCTGGGTCATTTTAGGCGTTGAGCCAAAGAATGAGGTCAATCCGATGATCAGGCAGGCTATACTTTTCAAAACGGTGGTTTTCACCGTTTATAAAATATTTTAAATTTTTCTTCAGGCCAAAAATATTCAACATTGGACTTGATGGACTTGTCATAGCCTGTAGAAGCCAATGGACGGGGTAGATTTACTTGATGTGGGCCACACACATGAAAAACTACAAGAAAACAGATTTTTTTTTTAAAAAAAAATAAAATAATATATATTAGGGGCAGCGCCTGCTGCCCCTGACATTTGCAGCAGCAACATGCTGCATCATCGGGCGGACGAGCAGCGTCCCACGGCTGCTGCCGTGGGCCCCATCATGATGTATATGTAACATCCATGCCGTTCATTTGGCGGGCCGCTCTCTAAAGCGGGTCCCCTCCAAAAATGAGGCCGATCTGACGCTCGAGTGCCCCACACCGTAGGAAATAGTGGGACTTAGTAACTGCCCTTGAAACCTCTGTTATGGGCCACAGAAGTCTTGGATCAAGATGAAATTTGCTTTTCCCTTTCATCCAGGGTTGTGTGACCTTATCAACAGGTTGGATTTCAAATAAACATTTGAGGTGGGCCCCACGTGGAGCCCACAGTGGTGTATGTGTTTTATATCCACCGTCCAGGCGGACGGTGGAAGCCCACCATGATATTTGTGTTTTATCCGTCCAGCGGACGGTGGAGCTGGGGCCCACGGTGATGCATGTGCACTGTCCAACCATAGTGGACCCCGCCATGATGCATGTGATGCATCCAGACCGTCTATCCACTTAGAAAGATCATTTTTAAGCATGAGTTGAAGAATGATGTCGATCTATTTATCAAGTGGGCCACCTATGTTTAGATGTAGCCCATTTGACATGTAAGGCCTATGGATTTAGACCCATTTGACATGTAAGGCCTATGGATTTAGGTCCATTTGACATGTAAGGCTTATGAATTTAGGCCCACTTGACATGTAAGGCCTATGGGTTTAGGCCCACTTAATATATAAGGCCTATGGATTTAGGCCTATTTGATTTATATAAGGCCTATGGATTTAGGCCCATTTGATTTATATAAGGTCTATAGGATTAGGCCCATTTGATATGTATAAAACACATGGGTTAAGGCCCATTGAGATGTACTAGGGCTTATGGGTTGAGGTCCATTTGATGTACATATGGGGCCCAATTGGTGTGACTCATTTGTTACATATAAGATCCATAAGATTAGGCCCATTTGATGCAATCTAAGGCCCACGGGTTATGACCCATTGCAATGCACGTAAGGCCCATTGGTGTGGTCCATTTATGTGGCCCATTTGATGAGTAAAAGGCCCATATGACATGGCCCATTGGATGTATTTAAGGCCCAATGGGATGAACTTAAGGTCCATTGCAATGTGTGATCCCAACACTGATTATATAACGATGTTTACAACGATCGTGCCTTAGGAGCAATGTTGGTTTGACGTCCACATTCTGAGTGTAATGCTGGTTGGATGTCCGCATTATGACTCTCCTTAGGGCCCATTATTAGGCCCGTACTTATTGTGTATAGGCCGTCCAGGCCCACCTGCGTTGTAAGGATAGTGCATTACTTTATAACATGTTTACTACAGTTCCATGACTCATGATCATACGCATCATATGTATGCTTGATATGAGAAGTGACTGATCATAGCATATGCCTTTAGGAAGACTGTTTATGGGACCTCGATTAGGCAGTGTTGCCCTACATGAGCGCACGATACGCGCAGGATTTACCGTATGATTTGATTGTATGATTCATACATTTTGCATTGTATGACATGATTACTATACGCCCTAGCGACATCAGGGCCGTAGCCTCCACAGACATATCGTGGTTGGTAGGATTGGATACCGAAAATCTTGTTCTACATGGGGTGCTATAGATATCCTTGTGTAAAAGTTTCTAAACCCTTATGGTACCAAGAGGTTGCTCCAACGTCTAGACCGAGTGGGTAGATGCGCATTGAGTGCCAATTACCAGATGGCTGCGCTCTCCACTGTGTCGTGGTCGGTTGGAAGGGAGTGCGGCCTTACCCGCTCGAGTGTAGGGGTAAAGCTAGGCTGAGTCTAACTAGCTCGAGGAATGGGTCCGCTATCGACGAGTCAAGCCCAATATCGGCAGACGGATAGTGAGGTCTCTTCCACTTACCTTATTGCGCGCGATGTGGCGGCGATCTGGTTTAGAGTGTACTAGACCCCGGTGATATCCCAGAGTTGAGCTGTATTGACATGTGGACTTAGATGAAGATTGTATGCTTGACTTGCATCTTACATCGCATAGCCCTGTTATGGCTGACATCATTTATGTTTGGCATTGCATAGCCTTGGTACGGCTCATGATATTTATAGATCCATCTGTACATTCCGCATTACTCTAACATTGCATGATCACATTACTACCTTGCGCACAATGAACATTGCGTGATCATTGTTGCACTTGCAGATCATTTTGGAGTTTTTGTTCCTTACCATTGTATTTCCCTTTATGCTTATTGTACTTGTAAAGTTTTTAATCATAGTGAAAATGTAATGGAGTTCTTGCTTATTGTTTGTGGGTTATGCCTTTGATTATGCTTATTACGAATTAAACTGACATTGAAAATCCTCCTCGTAGCATCTCAGGATCGGAACCTGGCGAATGGGGTTTGGAATCCGAGAATGGGGTTCTACGGAGGCTGTCGGCGCCGGATTCAGCGATCGAAAATTTTGTGAACCCGGTTTTTGAGTTTGGGGCGTGACAGAAACTCATTCAAATGATATCTGACACCTCGATAAGATGCCATAAAGCCGGGGGAATGCGCATAACCCGCATCAACGACATAGTACTTCCCTACACAAGCCAATGCATGGGTATTATAAATCTGTACATTTGACCTTCTACAATTATTTTGGTTACAAAATCACATTTGTGTTTAGTTACCATGAGGTACAAGGAAACAATCTGGTCGACAAGTTAAGGCATCATTCAAAACACGAGCATCAGATGTCGAACCATCCCAACCCGCAAGCACATAGACAAATTTCATATCAAATGTACAAGCTGCCAGTATATTTTGAGATAGATAACCTTTCCGATTTCGAAATGTGGCACTTGATTCCTTGGACAAATGTGCAGGTATATGAGTCTCATCGAGTGACCCAATACAATCCTACAAAAATGTAGTTGTGACTTTTAAGTTCTTCTTTACAAATTAGCACATAATTAATTCATTTCGAATATGTAAATCACTACTACTTTTACCTGAAAATATGATGATCACATAGGATTATCAGATATTTCTTTCGGTGTATGTAAACCCGAAAACTTGACATATTCAGGATAAGGACCAATGACAACATCAAGAATCCTTCGGAAATGACGACTAACGGTCTCCCTAGACCTAGAAAAGCGGTGACCAATGACCCGATTTCTTACATTGTGGCCTATTGTATGGAGAAACAATACCACTTGTTCCTCCATACTACACCTCCTTGAATCTGAAAGTAAATTTCGATCTCTTAGTAGAGAGCATAGTTCGAAGAATTTATCCTGACCCATCCTTAACTGTGCTAAACAGTCAGCATCCCTCTTTTGAATAAGTCCACTTATGAATCTATTTCTCTCAATATCACCGTCTCTAGGCCTTGCCTTCAGACAATATCGCCGGTAATATTCAGCAGCGCCAACGACACACGTAGACGTTGCGATAACGATCATTGCAGCAGCTACTTCCTCTTCATTCCATTCGCTACTAGAAGACTGATCTTCGCTATTTTCCCCAGAATGAGACCCCATTTTATAAAATGTGGGCTTCGCCTGTTATTATGCTCAATTATTTTGTAAATTTTAGTACATATACGACATAACTTGAGTATATGTATAGCAATGAACACAAGTGTACTTAATAGAAAAAAGAGAATCCAACACATGACTTCTTAACAGTAAAGGCACATCTGAGATATATCTAAATTTGGAGATTAATTGATTGAGTAGTTTTTGCAGTCTAACATGATACATTGGAAAGAAATGAGACAGTGATTAGGAAAATGTTAACAGTCAGCCGACAAGATAGTACATATATGAGGAAGTAGATGATGGCCTCATGCACATGTATTAAGTTTACTGCAGATCAGACAAAGTATAAATACGCACCTCTGTTCGTTGTTAATGAACTGATTAGTATGACGATCTGCATGTATGTAAACAGTGGATTCTGCAAATAGTGGTCGTCAAAAAAATATGTAAACTAATCTGAATTCAACAAGCAATATGAAAGTAGATTGGTAATAATATTCCATGCAAAATGTAAGAAGTTGCTAATAAAAGGGTTGAAATCTAATCTTATAGTCTTTCAGACAGATGTATCATGAACGATGGTCAGTTCATAGCATTATGGACAACAATATCTACAAACAACAGATTTGAAGTTGCTGTCTAGAGACATTGTAACATATTGAGGTTGGAGGATTACCTTCTACATTCAACGCAGCACTACAGAAAAGACACCGATGGATGGGTTTACAAAGCAAATGTTTTTTGGGTTGCAGGAATTGGGCGATGGAAGCATCTGTTATAGGCAGGAACTTGAAAGAGAGTAAGCATCGGCAAATGGATATCATGAATATTCGACAGATGTATGACATGCAGCGGTCATGTCCTAGCAGTCATGAGGTGAATCCATCAACAGGATTCTGTACGGATAAAATTTCTCCTCATGTACATCTAGACATGGCAGACAATGAGATTGAAATTTTTCGCCGAATAGACCCTCTATGTAGGGTATAGGAGAGAGGTGACTACAAGAAGTACTCATCTCCTCCTATAAAGGAGGGTACATGAGAGAAACGGTATCCATGAATGAAAGGAGGGATACGATCCATTTAGAAGAAGGATAAGCTCTTATCCTAGAATCTATGTTGGGAAGAGAAGAAATTACTTTCTTTCACTTCTGCCTAACATACTGTAAGAAATTTTCGTCTGTAACAGAAACCATGTTTATGGAATGATGGCCATAAGATGAGAACACCCCACCTTCCACGTACATGAAGAAGACAAAGCAAGAATTAGTGTCTACGTCTTGGATGTGGCTGTAAACCCATCCATTCCTTTGGTGAATGGGTTGAAAACGACGGAGAGGGAGAAGGATGGCGTAGGAAGAAGAACTGGACGTGCGAAGCACGGTGAGCTACTAGAGACTTCGGTTGCTGTGAGAGGCGGTGCAGTGCAATTACATCGCTACACTGCCCGATGTGTAGCTGATGAACTTGGAAACTGCGTGTCCACCTTTAGACTGGTTCGGCGATGTATTTACATGCCACGTACTGAATCGGATTTCAAATCTAATTCAAACGCGGTATATCGTATTTATTTAACTTAAAACAATACAGTACGTCGGATCCGGGCGATCCAAACAGACCCTTATTGTACAAGGGTAGTATGTTTGAATTTTCATTTCGATGGGGAATACCTGATGAAAAGCTCGTTATTTCTTTTCTTTTCTTTCTTTTTTTTTTAAAAAAATCTGTTTGAAATTATTAGTATTTTCGTCTGAAAAATTGGTCTGAAAATATCAGACTTAAATTTATAGGCTCATGGTGACGTGTATGAAGTATCTATTAGGGCTGAAAGTCAGGTGCTTTCGAACTGATCAACCCAACATTGGATAGGGTTCGGGCAAAATGTAATGGGTTTGGGCTTGGGCTTGGGTTATACAAATACCAACCCAATAAAATTTAGGTCAGGCTTGAGTGGACGTATCGGGTTGCTAACCAAACCTACATTGTACCCGATCGATATATAAGTCACTTATAAATTATAATTGAGTGTGGATTATTTGTGGTGAAGGCATAAGAAATTATAGTGTCACCGGGTCTCATTGGTCCATATTATTTCCGATGACTCAAGCTAACAAGATAAGTTAGATTTCTCTCTCCTGAATATATTGCGTGCTACACAACATGACTTTTGAAGGATTAGTTGTCCTATATTTTAGCTTGTTTTCTTAGAAAAAATGAAGTTCTTTAAGATAAATAATTACATATATAATTAATAAAATCATAGGTACAAAAAATAAAATGGATATTGAAATATAATAAACTAATGTAATAACGTAAATATTAATTAACATGTATCCACTTGACTAACCTAACCTAACCCAACCCGCTTGGGTTGAGCTTAGGTTGAGAATTCCTAACTCGAGGTTGGGTTGGGTTAGGGTTGAAGCATAGGACGTTGGATATATCAAAAAATTAAAAAAATAAAATGAAATAAAATTCAATTAATTTGTTTCACTAGGTTAAATCACGTGAAAATATATGTTGTTATTAAAGCATGATTCGCCCCTTTATCAATTGTTGATGTGTTACAAGCGAATTCCATCCAGGATAAGATAAGTCTGTCTGGACTCGACGTGCACTAATTACGATGGGTCCACTTAGGAATAATTCAATGCAACAAATTGTCTGGCAGAATCAAATGATGGATGTGTTTGAACATTATTTTAAAATGAGATGTTATCCGAAGAATCTGATGGAAAGGAAGAGGTTTGTGTTCGAGATGATGAAATTTGGACCGAAATGGTCCAGTTTATATAAGCACCAGGGAATGGACCGTTGTTAGGTGGCCATCAATGGTTTAGAACGTTTGAAAAATATTTCTAACCGTTGATTATTAATTTCAGTTGTTTTTGTTTGTCGGATCGAAAGATCTGATCGTTGGATCATCATGGTCCGTCCGTTTTCAAACCGTTATGGCTTTTAAGGCAGCTATCTATTTTAAAAAACGGTTGACTTTTTCGAATTAAAGATCTGACTGTTTTCAGTCACCTATAAAGATCTCGCTTACGTGCAAAATGCGCCAACTAGCGCCACTACAGCCACATTGCTCATGCCCTTGCCTGTGCCTAAGTGCGAGTGTATTACACACTAGAACACACAATCCGAGCATCTTAATTTGCAAAGCTCTATGTAAGAATACTACACACATCCACATATAAGCCTCAAATCTTCTCGTATTATTTTTTATGTTAGACAAAAAGCACACACCCCGCACTTTTCCATTTAAAATTTTCAAAAATCATTTTGAGCAAAATCCCAAAATTTTGAAATATTTGAAAATTGAAATATTTTTAAAAAAACCATAAATTCCAACATAAGAACCCTTAGAGTGGGTTAGGGTTGAGCACCAACCTGACCCAATGGGTCCAACTTTCAGCCCTAGTATTGACGCAGCCCACCTACTTTATAAAAAGATTTTAGACAGTGAGCTTTAAACGGTCGTACATCCAACGCTCAAGTGGCGTATACCATAGGAAATAATGGCATTAAACATCCATCATTTATTTCGTTCACTGTGTCCACCTTTATGTTTTTTTGTCATCTAACTTGTTCATAGAGTCACACAAGCACTATAAGATAAAAAAAACATTTATCAGCTTCATCCAAAACTTCCGAAGGCCCCACAAAGTTTCTCAACAGTATGCATCCAATCCCACTGTTTCTTGTGGTGTAGTCCACTGGATATTTAGATCTTCCTGATTTTTGGGCTCATGCTCTGAAATCATCTGTTATAAGGGATGGACGGTGTGGATATATAGGCCACAAACATCATAATGAGCCCACATTTATTTTGCACCATCCCTTGGTATAGTGCTAAAAAAGCGATCCGTCAACATACGCATTGGTATGTATTCGTATGGCGTGGAAACATTTACGAAGGAAATAAAAAATCACACAGCCTGGGCTGTCCTTTAGGCACAAAACACGTTTCAGGGGCCACCATGTAAAAATCAGACCGATCGAATGACTCTAGCCATTCGATCAAAATAGCCACTAAAAATGGGCGCTCAAGATCAAGAAAAACCGTTGAAGAATCACTTTTATCGGTGAATCTCAACCATCCCGCCCATGGCCTGGGAAATGGGCGGATAAGAAATAAAGGTCAAATTATGTTTGATTGAATCATCTGACCAGTGTAATTTTTACGGACAGCGGATTAGCTACTGACAGGTTGAGTAGCGGTTTTTTTACTGAAGTGACGTCAGCAAGTTATGTGGGCCCTACCATGATGTATGTGCTATATCCACACCATTCAACCATTTAGAGAGATCATTTTAGAGCATGAGCCAAGGAACGATGCAGATTCAAACCTCAAGTGGACCCCACCGCAGAAAAAGTGAGTAGAGTGACAGAAACCGTTGAAATCTCACTAGGGCGCCCACCATGATATTTATTTGAGATCTAACCTGTTCATAAGTTAACACAGACATGGATGAAGGGAAAATACAAATATCAGATTCATCGAAAACTTCTTTAGCCCCTAAGAAATTTTGAATGGTATGCGTTCAATCCCCACTTGTTTTTCTGGTGGGGTCCACTTGACCTTTGTATCTACCTAATTCTTTGGCTCATGCCTTAAAATGATCTCTAAATGGATGGCCAGTTTGGATGTAACACATACATCATAGTGGGACCCACGGAAGTTGGTGACGTCAATTCATCAGCAAGATTTGCTGCTGACTATGTGAGTAGCGAATCCGCGTCCAATTTTTACCTAACAGTTCATGAAATGTATTCTGAACCCAATAGACGATCTGGATTGATGGATTGGAATTTCCAAGTGCCCCAATGCAACTGTAAGCACCATTAACTCTAATAATCCTCCGAAAGCCCTTTATTAGAAATTGGAAAATCTAGTTGTGGAAATTTTGTAGATTTGCTATCGTGATTGTATAAGACCTGAGAACTGTAATAGATGCAATGCGCCTGTCTCTCTCTCCCTCTTCCTCCTCTTCCTTGCAGATTTGCTATCTGCACGTGGGACTTTGATTGGTTGGTGACCCCTCCACTAAGTGGCGGTAGAAATGCGTCTCGAATTGGACAGTGACCCTTCAGCTACCCAACTCGGTAGTGGAAAATCTCTGTGGGCACCGTTAGGATGTATGTGTTTTATCCACGCCGACCATCCTTTTTGTTAGCTTATTTTAGGGCATGAACCCAAAAACGAAGCAAATACAAAATGCTTACTGTTGAAAGCTTCTTAAAGACTTCAAAAGTGTTGGATCAAGTTGATAATTGTGTTTTCCCTTCATCCAGGTAATTCATGGACTTCATGAACTGGTTGGATGGCAAATAAACATTGTTTTGGCCCTCCAAGAAGTTTTTAACAATAGGCATCCGTTTCCCATTGTTTCCCATTGTGCGGTCCACTTGAGTTTTGGATCTGCCTCATTTTTGAGCTCATGCACTAGGATGAGCTAGCAAAATGGAATATGGTCAATACAGCTATTTCACTGCTGACTTCAGTTGCGAAGGGGACACTGACCAATTAGAGTCGCTTGCACGGGTCTCTTTCTCAGTACCCAATCTAACTCAATCTAAGAGCATCACTTTCTAACAACCCAATACATTGGGAGGGAAGCAACCTTAGATAAGAATCAAACAAATAAAAAATCCAAACAAACATAGAGAAAACTTGAGTTTTAATGTGGAAGACCCTTGTAGGGAAAAACCACGGCACAAAATAACGACCAATCCATTATAATTACAAGAAGATTACAAGAGATTTTATAACTTATAATAGAAATCTTAGCTCTTTCCTCAAAACCTTTGAATATCTGTGCTAAGCTCTAAAATCCTTTTTTTACAAACCCTAGCATCAGAATACACATCAGAATGCACATATATAAGCATTAAAAACCAATACATATAGTCTAACTGACCTTTACCAGTATGCTTCTTCGTTTTAAAGCATAACCTTGATTATTTCTCATATATGCAATGCTTACATATATCTAAATCAAAACTTTTAAAGATAGGAATTAAATGATAATCGCAAAGTACATTTATACATCAATCGCTCATATGAGCAAGGCAAGCACGCCACAAATGTGCTACTATGGACTCCACTATAAACGTTGTAGCTCAACTTGATATAGTATTTTCAATCAAATTATAAATATTTTCTCCTTTATATATTTATAAGTGTGAGTGTCTCTTTTGAAACCTTCAGAGTACCTTCATAACTAGTGAACTTGTACTCAAGTGGATCTAGAGCTCCTAGGGAGATCAGATTCTTCTTCAAATCCAATCACATCGGTCAGAGTATACTCTACCCCATCAAATTTTCTTATGTGAATAGAACCAATTCTAACCATCTTACAGGCATGATCATTGCCCATAAGAACCAAGCCACTATCATAATCGTTATATGTGGTGAACCATGTCCGATGATGACTCATATGGTACAATGCACCTTGTCTAAAATACACTCATAATAGAAGTAATTGATCTTAGACACTAACAATACATCACAAACATCCAATCATTCACCAAATTTTACTAAATTGGCTTCTTTTAGCGAACAATATAATATCTCATCATTTCATATTTTGGGATATTGACAATCCTTCATATGTCTCATCCTCTAATAATTCTAATACCTCAACTTCTCTTTGCCTTTTGACTTGGATCTAGATCGTGACTTTCTCTTTTATCATTCAAACGGTCTTATTTAAGTAAACAATCCATCCGTAAAAGTATTTTCGTATCCACTCTTCATTCTTAACTGCTTCAACTGAAGAGATTGAGATAATGGTCTTGACGTCTAAGGTATACCTACCATGATAGAGAGTATCAATCATATACTCATAGGACTCTAAAAGAGATGTTAACAAAATAAGGGCTTTATCATCTTCATTGATCTTCACCTCTACGATTGTTAACTTGCAAACTAGCTTATTGAAGACGTTAATGTACTCAAAGAGATCCGACCATTTTGTTATCTTCATAGTATAAAATTGTCTCTTCAGATATAGATAATTAGTAAGTGACTTTGTCATGTAGATGATCTCCAACTTCACCCATAAGCTTGCGGTAGTCGTCTCATCGATGACATTATAAAGGACTTCATCGATCAAGTATAATTGGATTGCACTAATCTCCCTCTAATTAAGTTCATTCTAATCATCTTCCTTCATAAATTTCGAACGATTTGTTTTTGTAAGGAGTACATATATTATAACCATTCCTGAACTAGGAAAGTTTTCATCTTCAACTTCCATAGTTCAAAGTTGTTTTTATCTATGAATTTATTTATCTTGAATTTTATATTCAATCCCCTTGATACCATATTTGCATATTTAAACTAATATACCCTAATTAACCTACTCTCTAATACCACTTGTTGGGAGTAGAAGCAATCTTAAATTAGAATTTAACAAGTAATAGAGAATGAAAAATATAAGCAAACATAAAGAACACATGAATTTTAACGTGAAAACTCCTTGTGGGGAAAACCAGGGCACAAAGTGACGATCAATCCAATATAATTAGAGGAAGGTTACAAGAGATGTAATAACTTACAGTAGAAACTCTAACTTTCCCCTCAAAAATCTTAAATATTTATGCTAAGTTCTAAAACCCTCTTTTTACAAACCCTAATTACAATTAGGAAGGTATTTATACACTCTTGTATAAGATTAAGAAACAAAACCAGCACTTACTCAGACTTACGCGTTCCATCGGTCGGACCGATATTAGGACATTCAATTAAAAGGCCAAGAACCGACACATTCATTTGTTGAATCGAAAATGTGTAAAAAGTCGCATCATGTAATCCAAGAATGCACCCATTATTTTGGTCAAACCAACAAGGATACCGGTCTAACCGACAAAGGCTTCTTTACAATAGGATTAAAGGTACTTGATTAACACACTCTGAGTTTGCATGTGTTAGTGTACTGATTTATTCACTTATTTATCAATCACATGATCCCTTATATTAGTGAGTCAGTTAAGTGCTTGGAAGTTGAAGACACAATAGGATAAGAAGCATCAATGAATGAAGAATAAGTAAATCATGAGGTGCCTTGCTGGCCATAAGCTTAGACCCAAAACAACTTAACTTCTAGATGAACTTGACCTTAATAGGAAAACTTTCAATTGATCATCCTTTAGACTTAGGAGCTCCATATGAACATGCTTAGATAAGATATAGAGGTCTCGAGCTTATGGAAACTAAACTGCCCAAACCAGTAGACTCTCAATCGATCTTGATTAATTGAGTCGATGGATCAAGGATGTCATTATTTTGCTCATTTTATAGCCATTACAAACCAAATCTATATTAAGGGCATTCAGGCTTTGAGAATTTTGATAGATTTTTGGTGCAATTAGAACTTAAGTGATTCCACACTTATATCCCACATCTTAAGCTTTTAAGCCTAAGAGATTTAAGTCATCTTGTTGAGCTTTATCACTCTAATGAGGATTCCAACTTATGATATTGATCTCCATCATTTTCTAGATATTAGATATTAAGCTTATAAGTATATCCTTGTCTACTTTGTAGAATGCTGATATAGCTAAATCCCTACTAAGAATAAACTAAAACTATTAGTTGTAGGAGATTCAATCCAACTCTCACCACCTTCGTCACCTCATTATAGCTTATGCAAGGTGGTTGTTCATTAGAGTTGAAACATCCGCATCAAAGATCGTGGGAGCAATTGTGAAGTCTATTGAAGCACAGAAGAGCAACAATCAAGAATCGAGTAAGGTGCTATAACGGAGCTCAATCTGACAAGTAAGTTGTCAATTGTAGTATTCACACACTCTTTCTTTGTCTAGGATTAAGTGTAGATTTTATGACCAAAATTTAAATAGGTTCTTGTGTAGGACCGAATTCATCAAACACGGGTGCGTACGTGTTAGTCTTTGTGGGAGCCTCCAACGAAAATAAACGTAGGACCTTAGATTAATACCACATTCACCATACACGGGTGCATACATATTATTCTCCATAGGAAGCCTCTGAAGGGAGTGTACGTAGGTATGTAGGGCATTGTATTAAGACTGTTAGTAATTATTGGTTAGCTGATAGAAAATCAATTAAGTATCTGCAGAAGTCACCAACACGGGTGGAAACGTGTTTCTCCGGCACGAGAGTATACATGTAGGTTATTAGTTAGCTTAGGAGAAACCATTGAAAAAGTTAAAAGTGAACCTAATTTAAAACCTCCAACCGGCTAAATTATAAGTTATGATTCATCTCCAGATAACTTCTAACCTTTTATGCATGTGAGACACCCAACTTATCATGTAGGTTAGCCCCATGATCATCTTGCAAAAATCAAATATATCAACCCACCATGTGGGTCATATATACTTGTATTTTGTTATTTATCAATAGTTAAAAATTAGTCTTTGGTGTAACCTACCTAAGTAGAGTTGGAACTAGTTGACCCTCATTTTGGGGTCAATTTACTAGAAAGGTTGGATTTCACCTACACTTAACTGGTTGGAAGTAATCTGTATGGTGAATTATGCCATGTGGTCCAATTATTTTAACTTGATAGGTTTTTTCCCCCTTTGTATGATATTTTACATGTATTTGTGTGTGTGTGTGTGTGTAACTCAAAATTAACCAATTAAATTATGGAACCCACTATTGCTAAGTCACAATCCTAAAATCAAATTATTTAAACAATCCTACTGCTATTTGTTTTATAGGAGCACTCAGCCCTTGCAAGAGTGCAATGCAAAGAGCCCCAAGTAGCAAGCTATTGTAATAGGCCCTCCCACACAAGAAATTAATTTAACATCTTGTGAGCCGATGGGCAATGTATTTAATCATTGTTTTATGGACACTCATTCTTTAAATAGGACCATTGTATATTTTTCATTCTTGACTATCCAATAAATGTTCACCAATCTCATAGTCGGATGATTAAATAAGCATAAAAAAATTTTCCCAATTACATTAGTAGGATGTGTGCCAATAAATTAAATGAATTTTTAGGATGATGCAAGATATCAAGTGGTCTCCTAAATTGGCCCAAACCAATGACACTATTCTTTTGAATTTATTTATTTATTTTTATTGGAAGAAATGATGTCAAATGATTAGAATTATATATTAGTGGAATGGGTGTTATATCCTCCATGAATTTAAAGGTATTTAAATGGCCCATAAGTTGATGGCATTATTCACCTGAATTTAATTGTAATTTTTCTTTAAAAAATTTAAGGAGAAAGCTAGAAGTCAAATGCTTGGAGACATGCATTATTAGGATGAGTAATATAACTTGCATGAATTGTGAAACAACTTAAGATCATTTTATACTGTCATGTTGATAAAATTATCAAACAGACCTAGATAGAATTCTCACCAAAGACTACCATCCAAACCTGTTCATAATGTCATATAGTCCTGTATAAAGGGAAAACATAAATATCATCTTAATCCAAAACTTCAATGGCCCTCAAAAAGTTTTCAACGATATATATGTGGTTCACTTGAACCTTGGGAGTGTCTCATTTTTGGGCTTCTGCCTTAAAACGAAATGGAAAAATGGATGGATAGTGTGAATAAAACCCATACATCATGGTGCCTTCTAAGAGTCCCTGTCCATTCTAGCTGGGGATACCCAGAAAATTCTATGGGCCCAAATAAACATCACCATTGATGTATCTGACTTGTCCACACTATCCATCCGATTTTTTCGGATCATTTTAGGGCATGAGCCCGAATTTAAAGAATATTTGAATTCCAAGCAGACCACACCACAAGAAATAAGGATAATGACGCTCATAGTTGAAACCTTTTTAGGGCCCACAGTGATGTTTATTTGTCATCTGCTAAGGTTACACCCATGTGGATGAAGGGAAAGCATAAATATCAGCTTGATTCAAAATATTTGTGGTCCCTGGGAAGTTTTCAACAGCAGGTGCTCAACCACAATGTTTCCTGTGGTGTGGTACATTTGTGATTTGCATGTGCTTCAATTTTGGCCTTATACGTTAAAATTACCTGGTAAAGCAGATGGATGGCATGGATATGATACATATGATGATGGGCAGCCTACTGTGTAGCAATCCACTTCAGAGGGGATTAGTACTAAATCTGTGTCCATCATCCTGGACCCTGCCAAAAATAATTCCCACACCCTCTATGAGGGTTTATACGAAGAAAAACGAAATTATTATGGGATCCAATCTCACCATTAACCAGACTGACCAGGCTACACCAAAAGAAGTAGTTGAGAGAAAGACGTCCACCTTCGATTTTTTTTTCCCGATCCAATTGATACTTCCTCCCATCATTAAATTACACAACAATTTAGGCTGGTGGCCCAAAATTCATACCCATACTTTATTTACCACACTAATGGAAAGTACGTTGTTTCCAATCATATCTTCCACTGAATCATAGATGCTGTTGATTTTTGGGCCTTTGGCCTATAACACGGGATGCGCTTGGTGGTCGGGACTGATTTTATCGTAAACATGACCATGGGACCTATCAGGGTCATGAAATTCCAGGACACGGGAAATTCCTCTGCCCAAGAAACAGACCATCCGCATTCCCCTCCCTCTCTCTCACTCTACAGCCTGTTGTCATCCATCGTAGATGTAGAAGACGCATTCTCCTCATCCTTCTCTCTCCCATCATTTCCATTGCGGTCGGCACACGTCTCATCCGTTCCCATCTCACCTACCTCTCGGAATCTCGAGTAGATATCACTCTTGTAGAATTTCCTTGTTCTGATCACAAGCACAAGTGAAACCAACGATCCAATGAAAGTCACAACCGTGATGATGATGAACGATAATTTATAACACTCAGGCCCAATACAATTCAACTTGCCGGTAATGGCCCCACCCAAAACCGCCCTCTTCTTCATCGCCTCCCGATCGTAAAGGAGCCCCGCCACCTTCACATTGAATATATACGATCCAAGCGGGCTAGCAAGGGCACCAAAATTGTACAATGTACCATAGTACTTGAGCCCAAAAACTTCAGAAATGATGGCGTAGATCAACGGCCATGGCGCTCCGAAGCAGAAACCGATGATCACCGACGCTATGTAGAGGGACCCTGCGGTGGGGAATGCAATCAGGAGGTGGCCTACACAAGAGAGGAGTATGACCCACGTGAGAATCAACGGTCGTGGGAACCTGTACTTAGAGAGGAGAATTTCAGATACAAAACCAGCCGCTACCCTACCGCAGAAGTTCCATATACTTATCAATGATACAAAGGTGCCGATCGTGTGATGTGGGTATCCCAACGACTCGCCGATCTGACCCATGTTGTCTACTGCTGTCAGAGTGCCGCTGAGGCCGCATATAATCACGAAGAAGATGATTAGCATGTCGATGCTCACGAGCGCTTGGAGGATGGTGTAGTCCTCGCCTCTCTTTGGCGATTTAAAGATATTTACAATGCGGGAAATGGGTGTTCGTGTAGTTGATAGCTGCTGTTTGGGAGATGAAGGAATCGGTGGTGGGGGTGGTGGAATTGCTGATAAAGATGGTTGTTCTTGTATCTCGACGGATATCGTGGATTTGCTTTTGAGCTCCCATATTGAAATCTCTTCTCTCAAGACAATAGCAACAGGGAGGAAGATCAAGAAAAGAACGATGGCTGCACTGCCACCATACTCAGGAGCGGAGAAGTTGAACTGCTTCTCAATAATGATTATAAGCATGAGATATCCGGCGAGCGCGAGTACAGTGTAGAGAAATGAGTAGAATATCTTAAGCTCGTTTGGCTGCCGAACGGGTTTTATTATCCGAATTGTTCCAAGAAAGGCGACGAAGAGTGCAGCTGGGAACCAAGCAATCAGTAGGATCAGTGACTTTGAATCGTGGCCGTAGATTGCTAGATAGAGTTGAGTGAAAATGGCACCACTGAGACCGAGATAGCCCTTGAGGAGGCCGATTATGATGCCACGGCTCTCCGGGAAGTTCTTGACGCAGGTGACGAGTGCGCTGGTGTTGACGAAGGTCTGTGAATTGGCGCCAATGCAGATGTAGAGGCACATCTGCCAGACTGCAGGTTGGGTGATGCGGCCTGTCACGGCGAGCCAGATCATGAAGTAGCCAGAGAAGTTCATGGCTGCACCGATGGCGAGGACGGCCCATGGCTGGGTCACTTCGTTGATTAGGCCAGAGAGGATACCGACGTTGGCACCGAGGTCTTTGAAGAATCCGAGGGTGTTGAGCGTTTGCTGGTCGTAGGACATTGATGATTTTATGTCGCTGGAGTAGATACCGTAGATGTAGGAAGCACCCGCCCCTGACATGATCAGGAACGAGGCGAAGACCATGAACCAGCGGCCGCGAATCAGCTGCAGGGTGAGCCCTTCCATGCTTTCTGTCTAGAGACTGATGGTCGTGGGTGGCAAATCGAAGAAGGTAGTTTGGATGGTGATGGACGGTCAGGAGCTAATGGCCAAACTCGCCACACGTGCCAACAAGGGCCAACATCGTGTCTCAAGGAATAGAATAGCAACTGTTGGCAAAATGAGGAGGATTAAAATAAATAATAATAATAATAATAATGTAACAAGGGAATTTTTACACATGCCAGCCTGTCTTCTGCTCTATGGACGCCAAACCTCCTATTTAAAATTATTTTCATAAAACTATCAGTTATTTTTATAATAGAATTGTATACGGATTGAGTTAGTTCGGTTAACTCGTTGGACTCAACTTGAAAAGGTCCAGTTGATTTTTTTAGCTTGAAAAAATTTTGAACCGAATCCAAACTAGACCGCTATTAATGACTCAACTCAGCTCGGAACTTGACTCAAATTTGACATGGTTCAAATCAATTCAATTTGGATTGGGTTCAAAATATATATATATATATATATATATATATATATATATATATATATATATATATATATATATATAAAACACTTTAAAACCTAAATTCAAACGCAATTCATAGGCTTGAATTCAAACTTAGCTTCTTCTTTTTTTTTGAAACAACAATTGTATTGAAATTATGTAACCGATGTACAATCTAGATTTTAGGTGGGCAGACTTTGGCCTCACCTATCATATGGCCTATATGACAAACAATAAATGAAAAAAAAAAAAAAAAGAACGAAAAAAAAAAAAAAGAAAAAAGAAAAGAGAGAAAACAGAACATGGCCCCATAGCTACCTATAAGGGGCAAAGCTAAAGACTAAAGAGGAGACCAAAAACGGCATAATGACAAGAGTGCGGATCCTCTGCCTCCCAGAGGTAGGAACTCCCTCCCCCAAGTGTCTTCATTGGTCAACGTCATTGTAAGTGCCACCTCATCAATTTTTTAAATATATAAGAAAAAGTATATTTAATAAAAAGTATAACGGAGACGTTAAACGAAGCGGTTTGTGTGCTGAGTAACTCAGTATGGTAAGCGTAATGAGTACAGTCTGTGGAGCCCACTGTCATTGTTATTCGTGCATTGTATCAACTCCATCCATCTCTTCTATCATCTAATTTTAGGGTTTTACAACAAAAATTAATCATATCCAAAGATCAAGTGGACCACACCACCTGAAATAGTGTGAATTGAAATCTACTGTTAAAAAGTTTTTGGGGCCATGGAAGTTTTATATCAAGATGATATTTGTTTTTTCCATTCATCCATGTCTTTGTGGCCATATGAACGGTTTGGATGAAAAATAAAAATCATTGGGGGCTTAGAAACACTTCAATGGTGAAAATCATTACTTCCACTATTTCCTTTGATATGGTCTACTTGAGCTTTTAATATACTTCAGTTTTGGGCTCAACTCCTAAAATGATTTGAAAATATGGATGGACGGCATGGATAAACCACATGAATTCATAGTGGGCCCAATAGAGTTTACTCAGTACAATAAGGCTGGTACACAAACCGATTTCACGTTAGACACGAATTTCTTGCCAAAGCCTTTTGCAGTAAGATCCTGCGCAAGAATTTCAAATGGGCCCACTACGACGTTTGTAATAAATCCAACCCGTTCATCCATTTTTAGATATCATTTTAGAACATCATACCAAAACTAATGAATATACAAAACTCAAATGGGCCACACAAGAGTAAACAGTGGGGATTTAGTGTCCACCGTTAAAATATTTATATGGCCACAAAAGTTTTGCATCGGTCTAATATTTTGGTGTTTTCACTTCATCCTAGTAAAAATGACCTTATAAATAGTTTGAATGGCATATAAACATCAAGAGGCCCAGGAAGGTTTCAACGGTAGGAGTTTCTTTCTCCACTGTTTCATCTTGTATGGCCTAGTTGAGTTTTTTATCATCCTAATTTTTGGTTACATGTCTTAAAATGAGCTCTAAAAATGGATGAATGGATTGAAATTCTTATAAACAATATGGTGGACCCCATCATACATCCCAGCGCTAGAACTTCATGCAAAAGGCTTTCCCTAATGAATCCACGTCCACGATTTCCATTGCAAACGTATTGGCTACTCCTCTGCCACTTAGTGCTATGTGGACCCACCATAATGTATGTGATTCATCCATGCCATCCATCTATTTTTCTAGATCATTTTATGGTCTGAGACCAAAAATGAGGTATAACCCAATCTTAAGTGGACCACATTACATGAAACAGTGTTAAATGAACGTTGACCATTAAAAACTTTTTGGGGACCATAAAAGTTTTGGATCAAGCTGATCTTTGATTTTTCCCTTCATCTGGGTCTTTATAACCAAACCAACAAATTAAATGTTAAATAAACAATACGATGGACCTTAGGAGGACTTTAATGATGGATATCCAATCACCATTGTTTTCCTGTGGTGTGGTCCATATGAGATTTATATCCCTCTCATTTTTGGGATCAACCCTAAAATTATAAGTAAAAATAGATTAATGGAATGAATGAAACACATACATCATGGTGGGGAAGTGATGTCACCCATTTATATGGGTCCTACTATGATGTATGTTTTGTATTTACACTGTCCATCCATTTGGAGAGATCATTTTAGGGCATGAGCTAAAGAATGAATCAGATCCAAAACTCAAGTGGACCCCACCACAGAAAATAGTGGAGAGAGTTATGCCCACCATTTATTACGATTGAATCCAATCTAAACTTCGTCACTTTGTCTACTGAACTCCGTCATTTTGTATTGCAACCCCGTCACTTTGTCTACTGAACCCCGTCACTTTGTACAGCAAGCTCGTCACTTTGTCTACTGAACCCCATCACTTTGTACTGCAATTCCGTCATTTTATCTACTGAACTCTATCACTTTGTACTGCAACATCGTCACTTTGTCTAATGTACCTCGTCACTTTATACTACAATCTTGTCACTTTGTCTACTGAACCCCGTTACTGTGTGCTGCAATTTCGTTACTTTGTTTAGTGAACCCCGTCACTTTGTACTGCAACCTCGTCACTTTGTCTACTGAACCCTGTCATTTTGCACTGCAACCTCATCACTTTGTCTATTGTACCCCATCACTTTGTACTGCAACCTCGTCACTTTGTCTACTGAACCCCGTCACTTTGTACTACAACCTCGTCACTTTGTTTAGTGAACCCCGTCACTTTGTACTATAACCTTGTCACTTTGTCTAGTGAACCCCATTACTTTGTACTACAATCCCGTCATTTTGTCTAGTGAACCTCGTCACTTTGTCTAGTGAACTCTGTCACTTTGTACTGCAACCCCATCACTTTGTCTACTGAACTCCATCACTTTGTACTGCAACATCGTCACTTTGTCTATTGTACCCATCACTTTATTTACCGAACCCCATCACTTTGTACTGCAACATTGTCACTTTGTCTACTGTACCCAGTCACTTTGTGCTGCAACTTCGTCACTTTGTACACTTTACCTCTTCACTTTGTGAAGTACCCCGTCACTTTGTGATGGGATTTTACTAAACAAAGTAATGGGGGTTAAGTAGGGTTACTAGACAAAGTGATGGCGTTAAGTAGGGTTACTAGATAAAGTGATGGGGTTAAATATAGTTACTGGACAAAGTGACGGGGTACAGTACACAAAGTGACGAGGTTGCAACACAAAGTAACTGGGTACAGTAGACAAAGTGATGATGTTACAGTACAAAGTGATGGAGTTCAATAGACAAAGTGACAAGGTTGCAGTACAAAGTAACGGGGTTTACTAAACAGTGACGAGGTTTGATAGACAGTAATGGGGTTGTAGTACAAAGTGATAGGGTTTACTAGACAAAGTGTCAGGGTTCAATAGACAAAGTGACGGGGTTGCAGTACAAAGTGACGGGGTATAATAGACAAAGTGACGAGGTTGCAGTATAAAGTAACGAGGTTCAGTAGAAAAAGTGACAATATTGCAGTACAAAGTGATGGGGTTCACTAGACAAAGTGACGAGATTGCAGCACAAAGTGACAGGGTATAATAGACAAAGTGACGGCGTACAATAGATAAAGTGATAATGTTGCAGTACAAAGTGAAGGAGTTCAGTAGACAAAGTAATGGGGTTGCAGTACAAAGTGATAGGGTTGCGTACAAAGTTATGAGGTTCACTAGACAAAGTGACGAGATTGCAGTACAAAGTGACAGGGTTTAGTAGACAAAGTGACGGGGTTGCAGTTCAAAGTGACGGGGTTTAATAGACAAAGTGATGAGGTTTGGATTGGATTCAATCGTAATAAATGGTGGGCGTGACTCTCTCCACTATTTTCTTTGGTGGGGTCCACTCGAGTTTTAGATTTGATTCATTCTTTGGCTCATGCCCTAAAATGATCTCTTCAAATGGATGGACAGTGTGGATACAAAACATACATCATAGTGGGACCCATATAAATGGGTGACATCACTTCCCCACCATGATGTATGTGTTTCATCCATTCCGTTAATCTATTTTTACTTATAATTTTACGGGTTGATCCCAAAAATGAGAGGGATATAAATCTTATATGGACCACACCACATGAAAACAATGGTGATTGGATATCCATCATTAAAGTCCTCCTAAGGCCCACCGTATTGTTTATTTAACATTCAATTTGTTGGTTTGGTTATAAAGACCCAGATGAAGGGAAAAATCAAAGATCAGCTTGATCCAAAACTTTTATGGTCCCCAAAATGTTTTTAATGGTCAACATTCATTCAACACTGTTTCATGTAATGTGGTCCACTCAAGATTGGGTTATACCTCATTTTTGGTCTAGGACCATAAAATGATCTAGAAAAATAGATGGATAACATGGATGAAACACATAAATCATGGTAGGCCCACATAGCACCAAGTGGCAGGGGAGTAGCCAATACGTTGCCAATGGAAACCGCGGATTCACATGGGAAAGCCTTTTGCGTGAAGTTCTAGCGTTGGGATGTATGATGGGATCCACCGTGATGTTTATAAGAATTTCAATCCATTCATCCATTTTTAGAGCTCACTTTAAGACATGTAACCAAAAATTAGGATGATAAAAAACTAACTGGGCCATACAAGATGAAACAGTGGAGAAAGAAATTCCTACCGCTGAAACCTTCCTGAGCCTCTTGATGTTTATATGCCATCCAAACTGTTTATAAGGTCATTGTTACTAGGATGAAGTGAAAACACCAAAATATTAGACTGATGCAAAACTTTTGTGGCCATATAAATATTTCAACGGTGGACACTAAATCCCCACTGTTTCCTCTCGTGTGGCCCATTTGATTTTTGTGTATTCATTAGTTTTGGTATGATGTCCTAAAATGATATCTATAAATGGATGAACAGGTTGGATTTATCACAAACGTCACAGCGGGCCCATCTGGAATCCTTGTGTAGGATTTTACTGCAAAAGGCTTTGGCAAGAAATCTACATTTTAGACGCGAAATCGGATTACGTACCGAGTCTTATCATACTGAGTAAATTCTATGGGGCCCATTGTGAATTCATGTGATTTATCCACGCCATCCATCCATATTTTCAGATCATTTTAATAGTTGAGCCCAAAACTGAAGTATATCAAAAGCTCAAGTAGACCATAACAAAGGAAACAGTAGAAGTATTGATTTTCACCATTGAAGTGTTTTAAGGCCCCAATGATTTTTATTTTTCATCCAAATTGTTCATAAGATCACAAAGACATGGATGAATAAAAAAAACAAATATCATCTTGATATAAAACTTCTGTGGGCCTCAAAAACTTTTCAATAGTGAAATTTAATTCGCAGGTGGTGTGTCCACTTGATCTTTGAATGTGATTAATTTTTATTGTAAAAATCTAAAATTAAAGGATAAAAGAGATGGATGATGGAGTTGATACAATGCAAGAATGATAATAAGGGTGGGCTCCACAGACTTTACTCATTACGTTCACCGTACTGAGGTACTCAGTGCGCAAACCCCTTCCGTTTGACGTCTCCGTTATATTTCTTATTAAATGTACTTTTTAAAATATATTTTAAAAATTAATGACGTAGCATTTACAGTGACGTTGACCGATGAAAACGCAGGAGGCAGAGGATCCGCACTCTAATGACAAAACAGACAAAACGGCTAACAACAAACTGCGAGAAATAGGCAAGCCACAAAAATAGTTGAGGCAACCGCCCAGGAAAAACTGCAGCAGCAGCCACCCACAACAGAGATAAGCAGAGAGAGCAGAGCAGATCCCCCGAAGATAGAGCTCAAGTTCGATCGACTTAAACTGGGTTTGAGTTGGCCTGAGCTGAGCCAAGCCTCACAGATTGATTCAAACCGAGTTTGGCTGACCCAGCTGAGTTGGCCAAGCTCGACTCGATTTGGCTCGTGCACAGCTTGTGGGAAACATTTTTTTAACCCATTTGTATCAAAACGTTCTCGCTTCTTAGTGGAAATTTGTGGGACCCAATATGCAGCCTGTGGGCTCCATGTTGCCCTCATCTTTACTTACATTAACATCAATCCAAACTGCCCAAATTGTGATCCCAATTGAGGGGGGGGGGGGGGGGGGGGGGGTTTTGGAACTGATCATAAACCTTTAACCATCCAAACAATCGATGGCCATCGAATGAGACGCTGAAAGGTAATGATATTAAGCGGTTACGATCATAAGATCAGAATGATTTTCGAGGCTACTCTCCATAGCTGCGTTTCATGCCTCAAGCCGTGTTACTGTAGCACTTCATCTAGAAATCGAAGCTAGCGTTTTGGTCAGTGGGTATTGAATGTCCACTTACCAACCGTTCACACAGTTGTGGGCCCACCGTGATTTGTTTGACGAATTAAGTGGACCACATGGAAGGAAACACTAGTGAATGCCAAACTCTCACCATTAGAACACCGCCGCACCGTTTTAAGGTATGGAGCCAAAAATCAGGCGGATCTAAGCAGTCAACGGTCTTCCAAAAAGAAAGCCGATTATGTGCCGCCTCAGCCTCATGGGGCCCACCTTATGTACAAATTGTACATCCAAACCGTTCATCTATTTTTCTAGTTCATTTTGGGCATGAACCAAAAAAATGAGGATATTAGATCGACCAAACCACAGGAAACAGAAAAATTGTTCATTAAACACATATGTGGCTGAATCAGTTGTCTAAAAAACGTGAGAAGTTGATGTAGAGCGGGTCGCGTATAGTTACATGGCCAAGATGGATCAGAAAAGGCCCGGTCGACGGCAGAAGTAATTCAGACTATCGGACCTTAAATTAGGCATATCTCACAGAATGAGTTATCTGACATAAAATATATGATTTTGGGGTAAAACGAGCTACTTTAGCCAACCAACCCCGCTATGCCGGGTTGTGCAGCCTGAATTTGCAAAATACCCCCCATGGTCATTTTCCTATTTTAATTTCATTTTTACTATAAATAGTAAGTTTTAGTTTGAGTATAACTTTTCATTCGTTGGGCTTTAAGAGTTGTGTCCAACATGAAAAGAGCTTAGAAAAATTAGAAAAATGGTTTAGTGAAGCCAAATAGGACACTTACTATTTTTGGCCGAAAACCTTATGCACTAGTAGACATCACGACCATCTATAAATAGTAAGTTTACTATTTATAGTAAGCCGCGATTCTAAGAGTTTTAGTTGTAGTTTGATTCTAATTTCTTTCTCATTGCTTGATACCCTTATTTAAAGGGTTGTGAACTCATTTTTATTCATTCATTAATCAATTTTGAATTTATTATAAATTATTTCTATTTTTTGTTTTCTTTCCTCGTGGATTCGAGATATCTCTGTGAGGAGTCCAGAGAAGTTCCGTGGATTTGGAATAGTTATCCTCTTAAGGAATATGGTGCTCGACCTCACGCCCTTCCCTGCGTCAAAAGTTGGCAAGATGGTGGGGGCTCACCCTAATGTAGGTTAGGAGGGTCATGTCGTGCGTGGACTGACTACTGACATTGTCAAGTCCGAGTTTTGGTACTAAAGTGATGTCACTAAGTTCTGTGGGATATGTGTTGTATCTGCACTGTACATGCATTTGAATATATCATTTTAAGGCGTGAGCTAAGGAATGATTCAAATCCAAAGCTCAAGTGGATCTGATTAGAAAAAATAGGTGGGGAATGATCTGATGAAGCTGATATTTGTGTTTTCCATTCATCCATGCCTATGTTTACTTATAAATTGGTTATATCTCAAATAAACATCATAGTAGGCCGTAGGAAAGTTTTAACGGTGGGTGTCATTGTCCCACTATGATCGATACACTTGAGCTTTGGATCTATCTCATTATTTTGCCCATGCCCTAAAATATATATCTCTCCAAATAGAAGGATAGTGTGGATACTACACATACATCATGGTGGAGCTTACATAACTGTGACATCACTTTAGTAGCCAATCTCTTGTTTTCTAAATCACCTGTATAAATACCTATGAATAAATTATTTACTACGGTCATTCTTGGGCTCCTTTCAATGCTGAAGCTAAACCAAAATGGAGGAGTGTAAATTTCATTCAGGTCAACTTTGATGCATGTGGCTTATCCACACGGTCCATCTGTTCTGCATGCTGATTTTAGGATATAAGTTCAAAATTGAGGCACATCCAAAGCTCAAGTGAACAACCCCAGTGGGAACTGGACGCTTACCATTAAAAACTTTTAACGGCTATAGAAGTTTTGGATCAATCTGATATATATTTGCGTTTCCTTGTTAAATATATCCGTGTGATCTTATAAACTGCTGGTTAAATAATAAATAAATAATCTTATAAACCTTAGGAAGAAAAAACTTTTTAACCGTGGAAGTCGTAAGACATTGGTTTCTTACTCGTGGGCTACTTGAGCTTTGGAGCTATCTCATTTTTTGACTTATACCCTAAATTGTTTCCATAAAATAGATGAACTGCTTGGATATGTAACGTACAAATAGAGGCCACTATTCATGAAGAAATACTCAGTTTCTTTAGGACAATGGTGAAAATTAATAATTTATTATTTACTTGTATTTATTGAAGAAATGAAAATTTGAAGACCTCCTGAAAAGCCACGTGAGCCATCACTTTCACCGTATCATTTTAGGTGGTGAGACGAAAACTGAGGTAGATACAAAACTAAAGTAAGCTAAAGGGAAGGAAACATCGGATATTTAACGCCCATTGTTCAGTCATTATCATTTGCAGGGCCCACCAGGATATTTTTTTCAAAAAAAAATGCCCACCGTTCAATCACTTGCAGCGCCCATGCACTATTATATTTTTGAAAAACCCACAGCTTCCATTTGTTTTTTAAGCTCCTGCTAGGTGGTGGACAAAAATGAGGCAGATCCAATCTAATTAAGTGGGCTCCATAGAGAATCCATACCTACGTATGGCATGGTGAGCTACTCACTGCATTCATCAAGCCAAAACAGTCGTTATTAGAACCCACCGTTGAAAAGTTGTGGAGATCATAGTGATGTTTCTGTAGAGATATGCTCACGTATGTCAATTGGCCAAGACTCTTCAACTGAGTTAAGAATACCACCACATAAGGACTCATAGGATAGCAATCCCCAAATACAAGAGCTCTTTATTTACTAAAACTGGTGGTAAAGAGAATCTTCAACATATAAGGACTCCTCACGTGTGTCAGATGGCTAGGATTCTTCAATTAATAGTCTCTCTATCTCACGTAATCTAACATAATTGTAATCACTCTCTTTACATAGATTAAGAAAATCTCTCTCAGAAAATAATTTTGAGAAAGGGAGTTACGAAAGTAGTTTATTTGGATCCTATTTTCTCTTTAGTTTCTACGTCGTTGGTTGTTAACTACCGTGAAGCATGGGCAGCTTTGTTAAATATGAAAAAAAAAAAAAAAAACTTTTTTTGTCAGTAAGGGTGATCTAATATATATCTAATGGTGAAAATAGTTTTAAAGTGAGAGATTTTCAGGCTATTGCTTAAAAGTCAAGTGGCGTTTGGGAAAATAGGGGCTTTGTGAGGCCTACTATGACCTATTATTTTTGTCCATGCCATTCTCTTATTTATTTTTTTCATATTTCAGATATAGGTGTAAAAATGAGGCAGATCGAAGACTTAAGCGGACCACGCACTTGAAACCTTTCTAAGCCCACCATGATGATTTTTTATTTTTTTTAAACACACACACAAACACCCCCACGCACTCACACCATGTAGTGGAATTTCACTACCTATGAATGCTCAAACCCCTGACTGGATGTTGAAACTCCCTTGACCGGGTGTTGAAACTCCTAAGAGTCTACCACATGAGCAAGAGTAAGGATCCGCCCACCACAATGATCTATTTGTTATTCAATCCAGGTAAAATAGACCTAAATGAAGAAAAACATAAATGTCAACTTGATCCAAAACTTCCATCTCCTCGGAAATTTGTTAATAGTGGGTGTATAATCTCCACTGCATGGATCACTTGAGCCTTGGATCTGCTTTATTGTTGGCTCATGTCCTAAAATGAAATGAAAAAATGGATGAAGGTTGTGGAGTGGAAATATTCAATTAAAATTAAAGAAATGGTTCAATACTCTCACGTGTATGCCACACTGTTCTTGTTAAAGAGGGGCACCGCATTTTAAGATCGAAAGAATTGGGCTGTCTGTTACGCCTAATACACGTTTCATGGCCACCATGTAAAAATCAGACCGATTGTATGATTCTAACCATTCGATCAAAATATCGGCTAAAAATGGATGCTCAAGATCAAGAAAAACCATCTTAATCAACAAGTCAACCCGTCCGTTCGTTGTTGACCATCATGGATTGCTTATGTTTCTGAAGAATCACTTTTATCAGTATGTCCCAACCATCCATCACACTCATGGCCAACGAATGGATGGATCAAAATGAAGGTCAAATTATGGAGTGATTGGATTATCCCACCAGTGTAATTTTTACCTAGCAATGCATGAAGCTTATTCTGAACCAAATAGACGGTCTGGATTGATCGATTGGACTTTCCAAGTGTCCCCAATGCAACTGTAATAACTGTGTCATTTTTTTTAACAGAAATTGGAAAATGTAATCGGTTGAAATTTAATTGATTTGATGTTGTGGATTTGATCAGAAAGTCAATGTTTGCTGCCGGAGTCATTTGGTACACTGGCATATGCCACTTGATACGTAGTCGCTCTCTAAATGCAACACATATATAAGGTATTTCAAAAGGGTTACGTATGTAACAGGCCATTACGGGGCATCCTAACAGCGTCCATTTGCAGAAGAAAATAATAATAATAAAATTAAAGAAGATTGGAAAAATTACCTTCTTCTGCCTCTTCTTCTCTTTCCCTACAAGTGCGTTTCTCCCCCTCCCTCTCTCTCCACCTCTCCTTCTTCTTCAAGCCGTCTGCAAGTGGGACTTGGATTGAATAGCGACCCCTCCACTAGCTAAGTCTATGATGGAAATGCGACTCAAATTGAGTAGCGACCCCTCCACTGCCCAAGTTAGTAGTGGAAAAGCTTCGTGGGCTGTACGACGATGTGTGTGTTCTATCCACACTAACCATCTAATATTTGCTAGCTCATTTTAAGGCATGAGCCCAAAAATGAGGCAGATACAAGACTCAAATGAACCACAACGTAGGAAGCTGTGGAGAATGAACGCCTACACTTGAAATTTTCTTGGGTGCCACCAAGGTTTTGGATCAAGCTGATGTTTGGGTTTTCCCTTTGTCCAGGTTTACGTGAGTTTCTGTACAGGTGGATAGAAAATAAACATTTGTGGCCCTCAGGAAGTTTTAAACATTATGCATCTGGTCCTCATTATTTATTATTTCCTAGGGTGTAGTCCACATGAGCTTTGGGTCATCTACATTTTAATGCATAGATGACGTAGGGATGAACGTGATGAGGTCGATCACCGTCTTTCTCAAGGATAACTACTCCAAATCCACAGAGCTTCTCTGGACTCCTCACAGAGACTTCTCGAATCCACGAGGAAAGAAAGCAAAACAATAAAAATAAATTCTAATAAAATTCAAAATTTATTAATGAATAAATAAAAACGAGTTTACATTCCTTTAAATAAGAGAACCAAGCAATAGGAAAGAAATTAGACTCAAATCACAACTAAAACTCCTAAAATCCGCGACTTACTATAAATAGTAAACTAGATGATCGTGATGTCTACTAGTGTGCAAGGTTTTCGGCCAAAAATAGTGAGTGTCCTATTTGGCTTCACCAAAGCATTCTCCTAATTATCCTAAGCACTTTTCATGTTGGACACAACTCCTAAAGCCCAACGAATGAAGAGTTATAAGCAAACTAAAACTTACTATTTATAGTAAAAACGAAATTAAAACGGGAAAACGACCGTCGATCAAGGGGTTTATCGCAAATCCAGGCTGCACAACCTGACATAGCGGGGTTGGTTGGCTAAAGTAGCTCGTTCTACCCCAAAATTATATATTTTACGTCAGATAATTCGTTCCGGATTGCGAGATACGCCCGATCTAAGGTCTGATGGTCTGGATCACTTCTGTCGGCGACCATGCCTTTTCTGATCCATCTTGGCCATGAAATTATCTGCAACCCGCTCTACATCAATAGAAGTCCAAAAATGAGTTGACAAGTGGTCCAAGTATATTAGTGTGGTGCATTGAATCGGTAGAAGCGGCAAGTTCTGGTTGGGACAAGCTATCGCAATCATGGAAGTAAAGAACTGGCCCGCTTGCGTCAGCTTTGGTGTTTTGAAATTCACTTCTCTAAGAACTGCACTGTAGGATTAGATCTTTTGCGCAGGTTATGCGTCAGGTCTCTCTCTCCCGCGAGGCGTGGATGAAACATGTACATTACATTATGGTTAGGCCCACAAAGTTCTTCTACCACTAAGGTAGCGGAGGGGTCACTGCCCAATCAAAGTAACTGCAAGTGCAGCTCTCTCCCTCTCTCTCTACCTAAGGCGCTGCAAGTGCCTTCCCTCTCTCTCTACCTCGCTTCATCGTGATGTTTTATCAACACCAACCATTCATTTTGTCAGCTCATGATTTCAAGGCATAAGCTAAAAAAATGAGGCAGATTCAAAGCTCAAGTGGACCACACCACCAGAAATAATAGGGATCGAAAGCTCACTGGTTAAAACTTTTTGAGCCTGGCTATATTGATTTGATATCCAACCCTTTCGTAAAGTTATGTAAATTCGGATGAAGGGAAAAGTCAAATATCAACTTGAGATCAGACTTTTGTGCCACCCAAGAATTTTTCAATTGTAAGTGTTCAATCTTCCTATGGTGTGGTCCACTTAACCTTTGGATCTGCTTTATTTCTGGGCCCATGCCATGAAATGAGCTGGCAAGACATGGCGCAAAGATCGCGTGCATGCACATTTCACACAAAGTTCATCCCTACAGCCTGGAAGAGATGACGACTACTCCAGATAAATTCAATGGGAGGAATTATAAGTTCCTGGTGCGCCACGATGTGACTAGTATCTTGCTGTACAACGCTCTTTCATCTAGAACAATAATTTGATGTACCCACCGATAAATTGGATTGCGTACTGATTAATTCCAAGGCTTTTATCACACTGAGTAAAGTCCGTTGGGCCCAGCATAAATGTATGTGATTTATCCATGCCGTCCATCCGTTTTTTCAGCTCATATTATGGGTTGAGACCAAAATTGAAGTTTATTCAAATCTTAAGTGGTCCACACTACAGGAAACAGCGGGAATAATGATTTTCACCATTGAAACCTTACTAGGACCCACAGTGATGTTTATTTGTCATCCAACCTGCTCATGAGATCACACAAACATAGTTGAAGGGAAAACACGTATACCAGCTTGATCCAAAACTCCCCTTATCTTGAGAAATTTTCAACGGTATATGTTCAATTAACATGGTTTCCTATGGTGTAGTCCATTTGAGATTTGGACATGCTTTATTTTTGGGCCCAAGTCCTAAAATTATCTGATTAAATGAATTGACAGAATGGATAAAATACATAGATCACAATATGGTCCACGGACTTTACTCAGTACGTTATCCACTTCAGAGGATCCGGGAGCTGCTCCAGAATCTTCCATGCGAAACCTCCTCATCCAACCTTTGTCCTTTTTCTACATAAGTTTTTTTTTTTTTTCCCGTCTGTAAGTCACTGGCTGAAGGGTTTTTCAACATGGGAAATTTCAGCATTCCTTATCCACAATTGGATGAAGCAGATCAACGGTTCAGATCCAAGAACCATGGACCCCATTAGCACATACTGGTGTCTGGTTCATCAGGATACTACTCAAGTCCTGACACACCAGGTCCCTGTAACCTTATTCAATGGATACTTAAAATATTAGGAAAAAAGTCAAATCATGCATGATGTCTTCCTTGCTGGGTCAAAATTTGGATGTCAGCCTTTTGTAGCCGGCACTCCATGTTCTTGTATCAGCAATTATTGCATGATTGTCATTCTTGCAGGATGTGACCTTTTAAATGGGTCCTGACTTACCTATTACATTTTTTTAAAAAGGTGGCCACATGCATGAAAATGTGAGAATACTATTAATTAACCCGAGATCTTTCCCTCCCATAAATGAATTAAGCATTTATGCTTGGCCTCCATCATGTGCTGTATAAAACCCTTAAAAATTAGATCTCGGTGGTATAAAATAAACTATGTCGAGCCAAGAGCATCTTCATTTATATAAAATGATGGTAGGATGAACAGTAATAGATATTTGCAGTGTGGTAGTAGTAGGATGAACAGTTATAGGTATCTGCAGTGTGGTAGTAGTAGCAGCAGCTGTGGATGGCATGCATAAAACATGTACATCATGGTGGAGCTCATAAGGCTCTTCCACCGCTAACTTGGGTAGCAGAGGGTCACTAACCAATCTTAGTCGCTGCAAGTGCATCTCTCTCTACCCAATCCAAGTGCTGCAAGTGCCTCTCTCTCTCTCTCAATCTTAGTCACTGAAAGTGGTGCGTCTTAGTGTGAGACACCCAATTCATCCAGCAGATTAGTCCTATCGTGAGATTATTATTTTTTCAAAACTCAAATACATCCACCCATTGAGTGGGCCATATCCATTATGAAGACCACTTTTTACAAAACTCAAATATATTCACCCACCGAGTGGGCCATGCTTGTATTTTGCAATTTATCAATAGCTAAAAATTATTATCTATGGTGTGGCCCAGGTGATGAGTAGGTATGGAAATTTTGGGCGAATCGTGCCTCATAGGCCAACTTATTTGACTTGATACTTTTTTTTTTTGCCTTTGTATAATACTCTATAAGCATATAATACTTGATATACTTGTACTTAAATAATTATACCATGGTATATATTAATTCAAAATTGACTAATGAAATTACGGGACCTAATACCTACTAGTGTGGGCCCTCCCCCACAAGAAATCAATTTAATATCATATGAGTCAATGACCCTTGTCTAACTATTGTTCTGCGAACACTTGTTTTTTTAAAATAGGACCACTATATATTTTTCGTTCTTCACTATCTAATAAATGTCTGCCAATTTTATAATTCAATGAAATAATCATATAGACACCGCACTATCAAAACATGACCACTTGATTTTGTAATTTTGTGGCCCCCGTTTAGAGTAGGTACACGCAGTGTTCGAAATATCGATACTATCGACTGATATATCGGCCGATATTATCGTTATCGCACCCATGCGAGACGATACACCCCGATAACTCCCGGAAGATACCAAAAAATTCCAAATTCAGATGTCGGCCGATATATCGTCGATATTGCACGATATTTCGACGATATCGCGCGATTTCCTCGAAAAAATTGAAAAAAAATAAAATCGAAACTATCATTATCCGAAAAAAATAAAAATAATAAGAAACTGGATTCCGGTACCTGTACAAGAGATCGTCATCATCGAAAGCTTCCATTTGGTGGGCCATTCCAATCGAAGCTTCTTTCGTAGGTTAGTGCAAGCAAAATCTTCGAATTGGGAGAGAAATCCGTCAAAATCCCAAGAAATCCGGGTATTTGAGCGACATCGGGGGAAATCCTCGTCGAAATATAGAGAATCTTCGCCGGAATCCGAAGATTTGGGAGATATTTGGGGCCGGAATCTGAAGATTTGGGAATCGGGAGATATTTGGGGCCGAAACCCTCTCTGCTTCGAAAAAAATGGTGTCCGACCCTTTTTTTTTGAGAAATCGGATTGCGTACTAAGTTACTCAGTACGCTTTTATCGTACTGAGTAAACTCAGTTGGGCCCACCGCTAATGCATGTGGTTTATCCACGCCGTCCATTCATTTTTCCAAATCATTTTATGGGTTCAACCCAAAATCGATTCATATACGAAGCTCAAGTGGACCATACCACTGGAAAAGGTGGTAGTATTGATTTCAACCGTTGAAAAATTTCTAAAGCCCCCAGTGATTTTTTTTTGACATCCAACCTGTTCATAATATCAGAAAGACATGGATGAAGATAAAACACAAATAACAGCTTGATCTAAATCTTCTGTTGTCCCTAAGAATTTTTTAACAGTAGATGTTCAATTCACACTGTTTCCAGTGGTGTGGTCCATTTAAGGTTTGGATATAATCCATTTTTGGAATAAATCCTTAAAATTATGTGTTAAAAGAGATGGATGGAGTGGATACAATTCATGAATGACACTGGGCCCCACGGAGTTTACTCAGTATGCTTACCGTACTGAGTTGCTCAGTACGCAATCCGCTTCCTTTTCTTGAATAGGGTGACCTCGTCACCGACTTCTGTGGGTCCCATCATGAGGTATGTGTTCAATTCACACTGTTTCCAGTGGTGTGGTCCATTTGAGGTTTGGATATAATCCATTTTTGGAATAAATCCCTAAAATTATGTGTTAAAAGAGATGGATGGAGTGGATACAATTCATGAATGACACTGGGCCCCACGGAGTTTACTCAGTATGCTTACCGTACTGAGTTGCTCAGTACGCAATCCACTTCCTTTTCTTGAATAGGGTGACCTCGTCACCGACTTCTGTGGGTCCCATCATGAGGTATGTGTTATATCTAAACCGTTTGTCCATTCGGCGAACTCGTCATTAGGCTTAAGCCCAAAAATAAGACTGATCCAAAGATCAAGTGGACCACACTGAAAAGAGCAGTGGAAGATTAAAGGTCTACCATTGAAACCCTTCTGGGGTCACAAAAGTTTTGGATCGATATGATATTTGTTTTTCCTCCTCATCCAGATTTGTGTAACCTAATGAATGGGTTGGATGAAAAGTAAACATTATGGTGGGCCCTACAAATATTTTAACAGTGAGAATCAGTCCCCACTGCTATTTGTGGTGTGGTCCACTTGAGCTTTGGATATTTGTAACACCCCGAATTTTGGCCAACCTGGGATTAGACGTCCTTAGGCAATGGGTTAACTAAAACACCTGAAAAATTGCTCAGAACCCAATTCCATAGCCAAAGAAATCACTTAGGATTAATTCCTTTAGAAACTAAGCATAAGTTAGCTAGCGCTACGCTGGAGTAGCTGGAAAATAGTCCCTGATCACTTTAAATACGTTCTACAAGACCCAAAACTTGTAGAATCAATGATGCTATAATGCTCTAAAACCTGGGATCAATCTCTAAACCGGTTTGTTCTCTGGACCGCTTTGAAACTTTGTATTGGATCTAGACCGCGCGTCGAGAGTCCGATACCTTCAATCTTAGACCGTTAGAACCGCCTATCTGGACTTGACAATCATTTCGAAAATCAAGTCCAACCGACATTCGCAGGCTATTTCATTGAGCCTGGAGTGAAGAGAGTGAGAATAGGGTTAGATTTGAAATTTGAAATTCAAATCTAGCACACGACTTGACGCGTCAGTATTAAGCATTCTGACCGTCAGAATTCAGCCAAATTACACCCTCGGATCAGGAAAATTTTTTATTTCATATCATAAGACTTGCAGACCTGATCTACGTGCGGTGACCGCTGAACTGAAACTGGACCGCCACATGCGATCTACGAACCCTGCCGGACTGAAAACTTGATGTATGCTGGATCCAGTATGCATGAGCTTAAGTCCGATCGCGTTCGGCCAGGGGACCACCAGAAATGTCCTTTTGGACCGAAACAGCCCCGAATTGGATATACCTCAAGTATACTTTGTTCCTAAGCCTATTTTGGGCACATTTGGGCTTACAAAAGGGGTTGAAACCCTCACTCCTCTCTCTCATCCGAATTTGAGAAAAATCCTAGATTAGGAGAGAGAAAAGGTGAGAGTTTGTGAGAAAGAGTGGAGGAGAATTCCTTGCCGCTTGTGCTGCCTGTTGCAAGTGCCTAAGCAACACACCTCAATCACTTGGTCAGTGATTTCTCCGCATTTTCAGGTAAGAAAATACCCTAGAAAGTTGCTGATTAGTGTTCCTCCATTTTCATAGCATGTTAGCTAATAGATCTTGTAAATCAGGTTGTCTATTCGTCGTAGACGAAGCGTATACGCTCCGTTTGAATTGATACACCTATAGAAGAAAAGGTGCGAATTTTAGACGCTTTGATTGACTGTTTTCAACACTTTCAATGTCGTTTAATAGTAGATTCTCGACGGCAACGCCGTTTGACATGTACAACATGCTGTCCGTTTCCTGTTTCGTAAATAGACGAAGAATATGAGATTTAGGGCATTTTAGTCATTTGTAGGAAATAATGTTTTCATCCATAATTTGCTGATGTGATTGACATGGCTTCTTGTCGCATTAGGATGTTAGGAATACGTGCATAATTAGTTTGGTGAAGAGATTCGCCTAAATGCGTACTTTGAGTCGACATGCTATATGTAGACTTAAGTGTGTAGTGTAAGTGTTTGTATAAATGTTTGTATTAGTATGTATTGAATTAAATGGTGTTATGAATTAGTTTGAGATTGATTTCTCTGTTAATATGCTGATGTAAATGATTTCCTACATGTTAGCTATATGCATGATTTCATTATATGTATGATATGCCTGCGTTGGAAGATTTACTTAAGTTGTATGATATAACATGTGTTAACATGCTCACATTATTGTATTTCATTTCCAATACTCTTACATGATTGCTGATGTGAATTCATGATTGTTTGGGACTATGCCTAGTCCAGGCAGTCGGTAACCGAATCAAATTCGTGGTTGGCTTATCTTTGCCACGAATGACGCGTCGATGAACGCGAGTCGTGTTTTGGAGTTGGCGGCAGTGGTTAGGCCACACGAGGTGTTTTACGCACCTCATGTCGTTTGACTTGAGATGCGATCGTGCTAGTCGAGCCCGTCAAGTAACCCGACTGGCCATTGTATGTTCACCCTGCATGAGTCATAACTGCTGAACCTAGGATACTGAACTTACCAGTGTAAACCCTGTTAACCATGGTACCTTGATCCACGAAGACTCATGAGCCGGGCATGGTGGTATGGGACACCGTGGTCGAGCTGTCGGCCTACGCTGGGGCCACAAACTTCCCCGTAGTAACCAGTGAGCACCTAAGTCTCGTGAGCAGATTATGGTGGTATGAGACACTATATTCTTGCTGTCGGCCTACACTGATCAGGCGACGAGTCCTTTGTAGTGACCGCGAGCGATTCTAAGTCTACGAGAGGCGACGACCCTTCAGTAGCAGTAGAGTACAGTAGGCCTGTATTGATAAGGTGATGGGGGAGCGGTGCAACGAGTGCGTGCAACAGCCCTAGCAGCCCTTGCAGCGACCTACAAAATATACATCGTATGAGATTACTAGGAGTGACGACCCTAGACAGGATCTGTGTTGGGATTGATATAAGGGAAGTACCTTAGTTTTTCAATCCTGTTGTTTGAATGGACTAATAACAACTCGAAAATCATATCACAATACTATTGCATGTGCCTGGAAGATGTGGAGCACTTGAGGGTCGATTGCATGCCGCGGTCGTAAGATGGTGCCGTATGAGGGAGATCGTCGGTGAGGGCATACATCACGTCATGTCATATTGCATTAACAACAGTATTAGGATTGTCTGATTTACTGCTTTACTATTATCGCATGATTGATTTGTGAACATGATAATCTTTGCTCTATGATTCCACTGAGTTGATCACTCACTCCCACGTTACGGGATGTTGTTTCCGGACACCCACCAGTCCATATTGTGATTGCAGATGATGGCGCGACCTGCGAGGCAGAGCTGGACTTGATGATGTTGAGGAGGATCCCTCCTTTATGCGTGTTCTGATTGACGGGATTACAGGGAGGTGTATTAGATACCTTGACACTTGTCATTTTATATTTTTAGAGCACTCATGTATATCCTTTTTGTTCACTTTTGGAGTTTACATGTATGTATATAACCTGGTAACATATTCACACTCTGGAAACATACAACAGTTTATATATGTTATACATACTATCACAGACTTCCGCTTGCTAATTTAACTGTCTCTGGAGTATGATATGTTGTTCTGGCTTAACCTCACTCATGTTTAATACATTAACACAGACAACATTCAATCATACATATTTATGTTGCATAAATAACATTTTGAAACTCGGGAGTTGGATTTTTACTCAACCCCCCGATTTTCGGGATGTTACAATATTACTCATTTGATTTAAATTGATCTCTCCAGATGCATGAATGGTATAGATATAATAAATACATTACTGTGGGGCCCATTTAACTTTGAACCGTTGGAGGAGCGTCTGAGACGATGTGGATTTCCTGCGAAAGACTTTTCTTTCGCATTAAGTTCCTACACTGGGAACTCAGGTGGGGCCCATTGTGATGTTTGTGAGAAATCTTATCCGTCCATCCGTTTTGTGAGTTTATTTTAGGACACGATGCCAAAAATGAACCGTTTCCAAAGCTTAAGTGTGCCGAAAGCGTGATAATTGAATGTCCACAGTTGAAATATTCGTGGGCCATGAAAGTTTTGAATCATGCTAATATTTGTGATTTCAGTTCATCCCTTTAGGAATGAATTTATTAACGGTATGGATGTCATGTAAATATCACTGTCAAACCCAGGTAGGTTTCAACGGTAAGAACTTCCCTAACCACATTTTCCTTTAGCACGGTCCACTCGAGCTTTATATACGGTTCATTTTTAGCATATTGTCTTGAAATGAACTCACAAAACTGATGGAAGGGGAGGATTTCTCACAAACATCACAGTGGGCCCCAGTGTAGGAACTCCCTGCGAAAGGCTTTCGTGCCCGTCTGGGGTGAGAACGACGGAAATGGGTTGGCTACTCCCCCTGGCACCAGCTCCACGGCTGGTGGTCGGTACTCTGTGGGCCCCACCATGATATATGTATTTCATCCATTATGTTCATCTAGTTTTACAGAACATTTTATTGCTTGATCCCAAAAATGAGAGGGATATAAATCTCAGGTGGACCACACCACATCAAAACAATAGTGATTGGATATCAACCATTAGAATCCTCCTATGGCCCACTATACTGTTTATTTGACATCCACTCTGTTGATTAGGTCATACAGGCCCAAATGAAGAGAAAAAAAATATATCAACTTGATCTAAAACTTTTATGGCCCCCAAAATATTTTTAATGGTCAACCCTCATTCAACACTGTTTCGTGTAATGTGGTACACTTGAGATTTGGATATAGCTCATTTTTGGAATAATAGCGTAAAATGATCTGTAAAAACAGATGAATGGCATGGACGAAACACATACATTATGGTGGGGCCCACGTAGCACTGACCACTAGCCATTAGCTGGTGTCAGGGGGAGTAGCCAAACCGTTCCCGGGAACGACGTAGTGAGTAAATTTTGTGGGGCCACTATAATTCATGTATTTTATCCGCTCCATCCATCCATTTTACCATATGATTTTATGATTTTAGCCCAAAAAGTGAAGCATATCCAAAGTTCAAGTGGCCCACTAATGGTTAATCACCATTGTTTCCTATGATATGGTCTACCTGATTATTGGATCTGCTTAATTTTTTGCATAATGTCCTAAAATGATATAGAAAAACAGATAGACGGGGTGGATATTGGATATAATTGTCTTGGTTCAATCGGACAACGCAGAGCTTAGGACCCTCTACAAAGGAAACCTATCATGTGCCATTCTTTTTTTAGATTTTATGATTTAAAAGTGTGTATGGAGGTCTTTTTTAACAATCCCCAAAGTTTCATTAAAAAATTCAACCATTTTCTCAATGTTTCCCCATGTTTTCCAAAAAGTGCGATAAACTATGCGATACAAACGATATATCCCGTGCGATAACCGATACGTATCTGTATCCCAAGGGTGCGATACATTGTGCGATACCGATATTTCGAACACTGGGTACACGGTCAAAACCACGCCAGATAGACAATGAATGTCTCAAATTGAGACAGGAATAGTCCACAAACTAGCAGCTAGGAGCTTATTGGCTGCCACTTTGCACAGAGGTGGCAATGCTGGAGTCGGTTTTGCACAAAACCGACAGTGCTTCAGCTGGTTCTTTGGCCGATTGTGCTTTGGCTGGGTCCGTGCAGAGCCGGTGGACCCTCAACCGGATGCGGGCTTATATGCTGAACTCATCCTTGATTTACAGTGATTTTTATTTCTGCTTTGGTTTGCCTGAGCCGAGCTTAATGCAGAGGAGGCAGGTTAAACACTTGCGTGTCCCTCTAAAGCTTGGGCTCAGGAGAATCAATCCTATCAAATTCTATCCATTCGGCCTTACATGTCCCTCTCCAAATGCTTATTTAAAGGGATCCAACGTAACAAAAAAGAAAAAGAAAGAGCTTAGAGAAAGAGACTGAAAGAAAGAAATACAGAGCCAAAGAGAAGTCCTTTGATGCCCCTTGGAATAAGAAACAGAAGGAAGGAAGATTTGCTTCCCTTCTCCATTTCTTCTTTCGATTTCTTCTTTTCCCCTTCTGAGCTCAAGCTATATACCCAGCTTATCCCCTTTTCTAGTTCAAACATCTTTAATAAACCCTTCCCCTTTTTCTTTTTTATTATTTCTTTACTGTTTTAAACACTTTTACTAGTAGGCTCTACTCTGACATTGTGTATACTCTTACAGTTGCCTCTCTTGATAATCTTCTGCATCAGAAAACAAGACTTAAAGGAGAAACCGAAAGTCTAGTGTTCTTTTCTTTTAATATTGCCATTGAAAGACTTACCTTTTGTCATTTATGTTTATTTCATTTCCATTTGGATTTCTGTTTATTTAAGAGTTGGTAAAATATATCTTTTAGATATGTAAATTTAGCATTTTACTGGAAGTTTTCTTGAATCCCTTTTTGAAAGCGTATAACCTGGCAAAATAGAGACCGTGTATCATACAAGCGGTAAAATGGTGCTTAACCTCTTCATTTTCTGTAGCCGAGGCCCTTACCCAAAATCAATGCCGCTAATTAAACTAGGACTTACTCAAGTCAAGAATTTTTTTGATTTTTTCCGTCTCTAGGTAATTCCATGGGTTCTAGTTGATCATGTATTCTAGAGTTCCTTCTTTGTTTGATGAGGTTCTAGTTTGATTTTTTATCTGTAAAACCTTGTAAAAGTTATTGCACAACCAAGGAAACCAAATCAAGCTGATTATATCAATCACACCCTCCTCTAGGGCTCAGCATCTAAGGATGTAAGCTACAATGGGGCGCTACGGGCGATACGAGGATACATCATTACCTTCTCTTCTCAACCATTCCGTGAAGCTTGAACTCATGAAGGCCTTAGCTCTGGGCTTGAACAAATATGGATTTTTCATATTTGGGCCTAAATTAGTTAATGGTTCGTGGAATCTTAATACACATGCATATGCATTTTAGATTTGTGAAGAACGTATGCTTTGTGACTTGTTAAAACTCTAAATCATGTCATATCAAAAATTCAAGTAATTCCAGTCTTATATCTATAACTCTATGCATAAATATCCATTCACCTAACTCAATGTAGCCATCGGATTCTCTTAAACATTTGGATGCCTTCTGAGCATCCTATTAGGAGGGAAAACCTATCCTTGAGTGCCCACAGAATGACGACTCCATCGGGGAGCTAACCATTAGCCAAGGCCCGACTTGAAACGTTGGGTTGTAGCTAAGGAGATTCATTTAAACTTCCAGTATATTTTTTTAAAGTATAATTTTACTAAGTTCAATTTACTTTCCAGAAATCATTCAACATTCCAATCTCATATTAGTTATGTTTAAATTCCTACGAGCTTCCAACATTTTACTTTTTAGCAATCATTCAGCATTCCAGACTCATGTTGGTCCTCTTTTACATTCCTGACTTTATATTCCTACGTTTTCATGACGCCATTTAAAAATAAAAAATAAAAGAGAGAAAGACAATAGAATAAGAGAGGGTTGAGAGCAAAGAAATAGAAAAGGATAAGAAGGGATATCCAGAAGTAGAGGCAGAAGCATCTAACCTAACCTAATCGTCTGCAATTAGAACTTTTGTAGAATCCTGTAAGCTTTCCTTTTCTTTCCTTTTGTACAACCATTATAATCCAAAGGTGATCCATGACTCTATTCTATATTTGATCTTGTTTGCCGAAGAAAATTAGAGAGGAAACAATAGAAACAACCTCAACCCGTCCATCTAAAAAGAACTAGAGCACCTTGCAATCATTATGCCCAGAAAACAACTAGAGGTCCATCTTCCTACAAACCCAACCTACCGCAATATCATCCAAACCTGCGCATAGGCCAACATGTCGGTTCAGGGAGATTTGTCAAATCCTAGTTTTGATTCACCCGTACAGCAAACCTTCTAACCTCCACCAGATTCAGGAATAGCCAATTTAGCTTCTAGAATGAACACGATAGAGAATCTGATGGCTCGTAAACATTCTTCCAAGTAGGGGCACTACAATCCTTTCACAATGCACAACCACTTGCCACTCACATAAACCTCTTAAATCCCACCATCAACCAATTCCCACCTATCCCTTTAGAGAAAAAGCAAGTCTAGTTCCAATATCCTGCAACAACTCCACTCCCACACATCCGCCAAGGGAGGGGGTATTGCCTCAACAAGCATACTTTGGTCAGTCTCAATCCAATCAATTCTAATAGCCTTACCCAAGCGGAAGTGCTGCCCAATTTCAGTTTTGGACAGCCATCGGTACAATCCAATCTACCTCAGCATTCACCCTTTACACCTACATATTCAGATAGCTTTGTCCATCCCATAGTAGGAAATCTATTTCAATATTCTTATCTATCAGTACCCCACCAGTAAGATCCCTCTATCCAGGACAATCAAAACATAGAAGAGGTCGATAACTATAAAGAGGAAGTCTCTCGGTCTACTCAAGAGGCATGGCCCCCCACCAAGTAATTATATGAAATTAAGCAACTCTAGAGGCACTTCGAGAATTAATTGAGAGCTATGAGAAATGACATTCAAAAGAAGCACAGGGTGGAGTTGCCATCTACCCTATTTAGGGACTTATGTCCCTTCTTAGCTTCCAAATTACTAGCCAATTTTAAAATCCTCAAGTTTCAAAGGTACAAAAGTATGGGTTGTCTGTTCACAACCCCAACTGTAGGGTCGCGATGCAGTAATAATCTCGGTGAGACTGAGGTCGAATCCACAGGGAGTAATCTCATGTGTATTCTGAAAGCAACTAAAAGTAGAACTAGAAAAAGATATGAATCTAAATCTAGAATTAAAGGGAGTAATTGTGAAGTGTGTAATTAAAAACTTAAGAATTCAAAGGTAAAAACTAGGGTTTCCAAGGATCCACTTGTAGCACTCAGGATAATTCCTTACTTGATTCAAGTAACACAATTGGAATTGGAGTCATATCCTATCAAATTGGAAGATATAGTAATTAAGATCAAATTTGAACTTCCTTTGACCTAATTCTTAAAAGAGGAGAATTATGATAATTGGTAGTGATTCCATCACCAAACCATGCCCATGAGACAATGACAAACAATAGGATTTACCGATCCCATAATCTCAAAACAAGAAAAGAAGATACTCAAAGCTATTGTAGATCTATTATAATTTAAGTCACAATAAATCATTAAAAACTGAAAATATTTCATAAATATCAAACTAGAATCAAAGTAAGTTCAACATAAACATGAATCAAAGAAATAAAAATATCCCATCATGCTACAAGCTTCGCCTCTTAGCCCTAGCTAAGAGGTTTAGCCAACCATAAACATGATTGAACCAAAGTCTCTTAAGAAAAATATTAAAACAAATAAGGAAGAAGAAGAAAAACTCTTAGCGACGGCTTCTCAACCATTTTGATCAACTCCTTAAACCCTAGAAGATGCGCAGGAATATCCTGGTGAGTTCTATTTATAGTTGTGGGACTCCAACTTTCGCACCTAGTTGAAAAACTCTAGAAACTGCTTCAAATTTACACAGTTTGTTAAAATAAACTTTACTCTATGGAGTTTTCCAATATAAACTTTACTTTGCTCAATTTCATAGAATAACTTAGAGTTTTAGAATATATATATTTTTTATAATAATTTCAGGATTCCTTTTCTTCAGTTCAAATCTTTAATTCTCTTAATTCCTCACTTGATTTTCTTAGATCTTTTGCATGTGAATTCTTCAATCTTGATCTTCTAAGATCTATCCCTTGCCTTAGTGATTCTTGAGCATCAATTCCTTACTTTTAGTACCCTTTTCAATCCAAGCTCTTAAATTCACCTTGCAATACAAACATGAGTAAAATAGAACAATAAACATTATCATGTTCATAAAATCGAGATATAAATGGGGTTCAATAAGCAATATTTGACCCTCAATATTATCTCACTACCCATCTAAAAGATTTTTACAGAGAACTTAATGTTGTGCAAAAGACAATGAAATCTTGATCCATTTGTTTCCAAATCCCGAATGGGTGATGCACTAGGTTGGTACATATCGCTTGATAATATCAAAGTTAAGACCATGGGAAGACCTTTTTCATTGATCACTTTGTGTACAACCTAAATGCAGCACCAAAAAAAGGCAAATTTGGTTGCCCTTAAGCAAAAAAGTGACAGGACTCTGTATGTATATGTTGGACGATGGAGAAATATAGTCACACAAATGAAAACACTCATTGACGAGGAAAAATAAATTTTCATGATCGTCCATTCAACTAATTCAAATCATTTGGATATTTGATCTCGTATTCATATGTCAACTTCTCTCAGCTTTTCTGGGCATGAAAATAGGTGGAAGCCATGATCCGAGTTGGCACAATCGCATGATGGCCCCACCAATCCACCCCTATGTAGAAATCTAAGACTGAAGAGAGACTAAGTAGATACACCCCTAGGAATAAGGATACTTTTACTCCTCATCCAGCAGAAGCCAACCATATGGCTACAATGTAAGGGAGACCAACACCTCCTCTGCCTAAGCCACAACAACAATATATAATAACAGCTGCAACAACCTAGATGGAATCCTCGATATTCTAATCAAAATAGTCAAATGGGTATGGTGTAGCCTCAAAGGCAGTTCACTCCTTTGGCCTAATCTTACATTTATACCTTGGCCACACTGGTTCAGAAACAACTTCTGACCCTCATGCAGTATAGGCCTCTACCAAACCCATTACCTATGGGCTACAATGAGAATGAATATTGTACATTTCACCAAGGCAAGGCGCACGCCATGGAATGTTGTTTCTCTTTGAAACACATGACTTAAAACATGATCGATTAAACGCATTCCCCAACCAGGTTGCTAGAGGTAACAACAACATATTCCAGAATTCGTTGCCATAACATGTAGCAAGTACCAGTACCTTAGGAACTCCAACCATCAATGTTATTCAAGGGGAATACTTTTCCCATATGCTCCAAGCTAAACCATTCCAGGGTTACAACCAAAACTTCGCCCATCTTGTCTTACAAGGGGCATCCCCTGTGAAGAAAAAGGCACCTGATCCACCCAAACATTCAATCAATCTAGGCTCCAATCAGGGTCCATCTTAGGACCAGCAACCAGTGGTGCTCATGGGAATGACACCTAATCCACCCAACTCTTTTAATAATCCAGGCTACAATCAATTAGCCCATCTTAGGACCAACAAGTAGTGGTGCTCATGGGAAGTGCACCTAATCATTCTAACTCTTCAATTAATCCAGGCTACAATCAATTAGCCCATCTTAGGACCAACAAGTAGTGGTGCTCATGGGATGTGCGCCTAATCATTCTAACTCTTCAATTAATCCAGGCTACAATCAAGGTCCATCCTGGGACTAACAGCTAGTGGTGCTCATGGGAAGAAAATCTGATCCACCCCTTCTCTACAATTCATGAAACAGGTAGGGTCTGCCCTGGGAACAACAATCAGTGGTGCTCACGAGAAGAGTGACAGATCTGCCTTTCCATACCAACTCTTCAACAATCACTTTTCCAGGAGAATGCTTCTCCCCATTCAACATACTACATGAATCAATTTCGATAAATCTAGTCTAAATCAATCCTCCACACCAGCCTCTTATCCTATAAAGGGCAAATCCAGCGCCACAACTTGATCATTAGGCATTGGTTTCTTTCCAGCACACATCACCACATCCTCCTCTGGTTCTTCAGGAAAGGGTATATCGATCTTTAATAACAAGGCAATCCCATGACACTATCCAGAGTGCAAAAAGGTGGAGAACATGAATATGAACGAACTGTGCATTCAAAAAGATATACCTAGAGGAACCCTTGTAAGTGTGGCTTTCCAAAGCCAAAACCACTTTTAATATGGTAACTCAACTCAAAACTATTCCAGCTTAAATATCTATGTGAAAACTCATCTGCACATCCCGGACACATCAAGAGATGTTTATTAAAACTCTCAATGACGCACATATCTCTCGAGATACCCCACCTGAAATAGTCGCACACATAATAGGACAACTCCTTGTACCATAAGTCATTCCTTTCTCTGAAGACAAGTTACCACCAAAGGGCCACAACCATGCGTGGTCGCTAAACATCATAAGAATTGTAGCATCCCGCTCATCCTAATTGGCAATGGCTTAAGCATTAATGTTTGTCCACTTTAGACTGCCACCTACTTAGGACCGAACCCGTCCACTTTCAAACCAAGGTGCATGAGTGTCAGGGCATTCGACAATTCCCCAAGGCATGCCCAAGGGAAAATTAACCTGAAATTACAAATTGGCCCATATACATCTACCATCTCTTTCCTGGTATTGGACATTACATCATCTTTCAACATTCTCCTCGGTCGGCCCTGGATTCATAAAGTCAGACCCATCCCTTCCACACTCCATTTTAGTCAATCCCGTACAACTCTTTCCTATAGAGTTATCCTACTCGAGAAAACCTAGCATCTCAGTATCAACACTTGCGGGCCAGAAAATGATAGTTCGTGTCAGAGCTATCAATTTGAGGTAATGGACCATGCACTGACTCCTGTCAACTTGAGTTTAGCCATGTCTTTACCTTTATTGAACATCAAATTCTCAACTATCGGCATGAGCACCAAGACGTAGCGAAGGTAGTCAAAGTACATGAAAGGGTAGGAAAGGTGGGGTTAGGATATGCGCCCCCCCCCCCCCCCCCCCCCCCCCCCCCCCCCAAAAAAAAAAAAAAAACCATGAAACAATGGTTCTTTCATACGAGAGAAAAGGAGAAAGCCTAGAAGTAGGTCATTATCTCCCCTTCACCTCGATTAAGATCATCAATGTTGGGATCATTCACCCAAATGAAATCTTAGATCCCATCCCACCAAAGGACATCCACAGCTCCCCTCTCTTAGCCTCACCTCACAAGTAGGGGGCAAGGGGCAAGATTGCCTCACATCGATTGGACATCTACTATGGTCCCACCGCAGCCACAACTACCTCACCTCAATTAGACCTCTGTTATGGTCTCGTTACAATCACAGCAACTCAAGGAGTACCACACCTTGGGAATGAAGAAGAGCATGCTCCATATGACATATCGGTTGGGGAAGTTACATCCTCTGACCTTGTCTCCTGATGGTCAAGGATCTTCGGGTTCTTAACTGTAAGAATTTCTACAAGGTCTAATAAATTGTAGGATCGTAATAATTGGTTAGTAATGACTCTGGTCAAATATAACGCCTTTTTACCCCCCAAACGAAATCCCTCGAGTGAGGCAACTAGTGGAAAGCGAGAGTCGATCTCCCATCCCCTCCAGAAGTCCGCCCTCCAACGTCCACAACACTTTGTGTAACGCCCTGGTTCTCATAACCCGAGGATGTATGCTCGAGTACAAGAACCTGAGGATTATGTTATAAAGTGAATTTTCATACATATAATTACTAGCAAATTTCATAACATCAAGAAAGATAATCACCGCATAATCTAATAAAAGCGAAATTAAAAGAGTTCAACATACGTGAATGAGGAATAAGACATAAAAGTGAAATCCCTCGGCAAGGGATTTTAATTACAATCCTCAAACATAAACAAAACATAAAGTCTGAAATATGAAAGTAAGTAAATCTTAAATATTAGTTGAGCTTCAACGGCTCGACTTCTTCAGCATAGAGGTCCCTCTCGCCATACTCCTCCTCAGCTAACCCTATGGTCCCGTCATAAGGGTCACCCTCGACCATCAAACCTGCATCTATTTGGTGCAACCATGCTATTGGATGAGTGAAAACTCAGTAGAAATTTTTCACACAGATTCATGCATATCACATCATTCCAATGTAGTTTAAACCAACACATTCATTTCATAAAGCAGTTATAATAAATATATCTATGTATGGATGTATGAATGTATGCTCAAGTCACAGGTTTGGGGATGTATATCCAGCTATCCAAATAAAAGGGTTGCCCACGGTAGACTGACTACCCGGAAAAGACCATGAAGGTGAGTGCGTCCAAGGTTGTCTAATCTCCTGGAAAAATATTCAGGATATACCCAAGGAGGTCCTAAAACCTGGAAAAGCCTCATGTAAAGGAAGAACAACCCATAGTGGTACAAGTGCACATATTCTGAGAGTTTAACTAAAGTGATAGGACTTTTAGTAAATAAAGCAGAATGTGGCTTACATTGAGCACTTGGTAAAGCTCAGATATCATGCGTGGATGTCATACACCATGGTACACATATACATTCTTTAGATTTAACAAGATAGCTCTTTAAATCATAAGACATAATCAAAGTTTGAAGTCTTTAGCAAGGTATCCAACATTCAAACATGGGCTTACATGAATCTTGTTAAGTCCTCTAGGTCCAAGTGAGGGCCCATAAATGTGACATATTAGATGTGATTAAATTATTAATGAGTTCATTCTACATTTCTCATGAAAGATAACTTCCCACACTTAATCTTAATTTATAAAATGGAATGATATGAAATATCATGACTCTTATCATTACTAGTAGAACTATGCCCATAATCAAGCAATTACTAAAATAGCATAGAGAATGCAAGGCTAAATCCTAATCACATGGCTAATAAATATAGGATTTGAGTAATAGGAAATAAAGTATTAACTTATGTTCATCACTACAAAATAGGAATAAGAGGAAAAACTTACTCTTCACATTATTCTAAAATTTCATACATATTAGATTCAAACTAAAATGGGTTCAGCATATATAAGGAGTAATGGGGCAATTGTACCATTTATAAGATGGGTGAAAACAAGATTTCTTACTTCATATTATAACTAGTAGAAATATACATGTAATCAAGCAATTCCAAAGGTGGCATAAGGAGTATAATACAAAATCCTACAAAATGAATTAGACAACAAGGTTTAAACATTCATTCATGATTATCAATATCCATTAAAAATTAAAAGGAGCAAAATTAACATTTACACAATTGTAATGTTTCTACACTTTAGGCTTAAAACTAAATTGGAATTCAATGAAATGAAGGAAGAAATGTGGGATATTCCTCACCTTGAATGAATGTTCCTCTTGATTTGAATCTTCCTATAAGGTAAGTTTATGAGTCCCTAAATCAAAGCAATGAGAATCAAACTCTATTCTAATTCATGTATGGACTATGGGTGATTTGAAATTTCTTTAACTTACTTGATTTGAAAATGATTGAAGGGGAGTATCCTTCAAGGATAACATTTGTAAACAGCACTTGAATAAAACATTACAAGTTTCCAGTGAGTCACGACTGAGTTGACTTAATTGGACTTCTTCAACCCACAACTAGTTGAGTTTTGAATTTGGGAAAACTACCTGTTGTGGTAATCGACTATTGGGGTCCCGGATCTGTAGTGATACTTCGGGTTTCTAGTAAGATTCCTTAATGTCTAGCTAAGATTGGATTAGATTCAACGCATTTAAGGGACCGAGTGAGTCAACTCATGACCAAGTTGAGAAAGAATTTCAAACATAGGCAGCTATGTTGGGTTCCATAACTAGTTATCATTCGATCTAGTCGGTGGTGTGGAGCAAGTTCAGTCAGATATTACTAAATCAAAACTGCAATACAGAGTTTGGCCGGGTCAGAAAACTAAGGACTCGACAATGACTCAATCACTAACTCGGTCGGATTAGCTATCTGTTACCTGAAATCGTCCGTTGATTGAGAATGTTCTATGGTTGATTGGGTCTTTTCGATCTACGGCAGACAACGTTGCTAAAACTGACGAATCGAGCTAGAATGGTCAGGATCTGTGGCAAGTCTAGTCAGTTTTTCAAATGGCTAAGTCGACGCTAAGTCAGCGGTTCTACAACCGACTGAGATTGAATCTCGGATGGAGCTGACTGTTGAGGTAGAAGGAGCTTCCTCTCTCTCTCTCCTTCTTCTTCTCAGCAAATGAACGGGGTCAGACCCTAAACCCAACTCACTACTCTCAGCGACTCAGTCGATTCATGACATGACTATTCTAGCTGCAACGTTCCTACCACTCTCAAACTTTCTCTCTACTACTCAGTAAAGAAAATGAGTTAGGATCTGACACTGACTCGTTGAATGGGGTGGCTGAGTCAAGTTGTTACAGAGCATGCAACTCACTCCAGCGGCTAGCCCGATCTCTCTCCCTCTTTCTCTTTCTATCTCTTTCTTTATCTTTCCTTAGGAGTCGCCCTAAAATTTGACTATTTATAGCCTTTCCTTTTCTAGAGCTTTCTACAACCAATCGTAAGGATTAACGCTCTCTTAACTTAAGAATGCCAAGAAACCCATCATCAGGGTTCTCATTTTCATTCGATCTCATGCATGGGTCTATATGATCATCCCTGATGGACTTTAGATGGTGTGGGCCACACCATGGATGTCTTGGATTAGAGAAAGGACCGGCCTTTCGAAATGTGGCATACACAGTCCTATTGGGGAAGATAACACCTTGATAATGGCAGTTTTACAATGACTGGCCAATCTACTGATCTAGTGTGATCAAAGGGTTCGGATGATGTCGAGGGAGTATGTGTGGTCCATCCAATAGTGGACAGAAGGTTGTAGATCAAACACGTTTAGCCGCACGGAGGCGATTTGTGCCAACTTGTCTACTCGCGAACTTCTCCTAATTTCTCAGGTAGCTACAATATTTTCAAAGAGCCATAATATTCTACATCTCATATCTTTTATGGGAAGCTTCTAGAAGATGGGAAACGGCTAGGATGGTCTGTTTCTTAAAATGGTGAGATTCCTTCCGCCTTTTACTAGATAGGTTATGTCAAGCCTGTGTCCTAGCATCTCGCCGTTACGTAGGATCTTGCGGTCCTCCTGGTCTAATTTCGGCAACCCACGACCTTTAGATATTGTTTGCGTGTGACCTTAAGTCGCATCCTGTAAACTCGAGCTGACTTAACCCAAGACCTATGTCATTGTGATCGGGCCATCGCCGCGGTTCCGACATCTCGTCTCGTACATCAATCCAACATTTAGATAGTGAGATCTGGCCCTCACATTATCTCGACCATTGAACACCATTGTGGAACCCATGGTGTCTATGCCCATTTCCCCAGGCAATCATGTGGGTGATGCCACCCTAGCTAACCTAGGATGATATCATCCTACCCCCATAGCCTCATGCCTCTTACAAAGCAATGATGACCCTAGCCATGTTTTCTTACAATAAATTATTGCCTAGCTAGGCAATCATTACTCCATTTTTCTCTCTCTTATCTCTTTCCCTCCCTTTCTTCTTCATTTTCTCATTATCTAGTAAGGGAGAGAGCTCCCAACATCCCACCCTTCTCCAAAATCCGGCCCCTTACATGCTCCTGTACCCTCTCATCCAACCATCCAAAGACAATCTCAACCATTGAAACATCTTCCTTGGCCCACTAGGATCCCATTGGTGGAAGAAAGAGCTTGAGATTTGAAGGTGGGTGCTCTATAGGGTTAGATCTTACTTTCTTCCTTAGATCTCTTTCTTTTCTTTGCATGGGGACTTGAAGGACCCACCAATTCATGGTGGAGATCCTCCGTGATCCCCTAGATGTAGCCTTTGCATGCATGAGCCATGGTGGGACCATTGTTCATGGACCCACCATGATGGTTTTTTACTTCAATCCATACCTTTTAAGGGTCGCATAGACCCCTGATTTGCATGGTGGGGATGGTGTCCCCACCTTAGATTTTTATTTATTTTTTTGTTATGTTGTGCCCATGTATGCATAGGACTCATATGTGATTGTATGGTGTAGATCATGCGAAGGAATCATAGTGGTGGAGTCCCTCCTGTATTATCTGATTCTCTCTGCCTCTTTCTACATCTCCTATTTTTCTTGATGATCATGGCCCATCTGATGTGCTCAACACATCCAGACCGTCCAACAGGGTGGGACACCCCTACTGTCCAATTTTCTAGACGCAGGCCAGTCCACCTTGCTGCCTTGTCTTACATGCAAAGGTCTAATGCATGTGGACCTTGGTCTGAGTGTGTGGGGCCCATCTAGGTGATCCAGTCTTGATGTACATGGTGTTAATTTTTTTTCCAACAATCTTTCGTCCTGGAATTGGACAGCAACAAGTTGCTGTCCAGATTTTTCTCTAGGCCCATTTGATGTTTGTAGAGGGGTTTTGCTTTAATTTTACCTGAAATTTATGTGTTGGGAGGATGCATATGGACCTCACCTTAATGATCATCAGTACCGGCAGCCCCCCCCCCCCCTTTCTGATCTATGTATATTATATCCATGTCATCCATGTGTTGGACCCACCTTGCTGGACTGTTCAGTGAACGGGCTTGCTGCCTATCCTTTTGGACAGGCCTGCATGAAGAGAAGATGCAAATATCAGCTGATCTAAGACTTTGGTAGGCCGCCACATGGACCCCATCCCCGTGGCCCACTTGATGTATGTGGTATATTAATTCACACCATCTAATAAGGTATGGTGGAACCCACGCAAGATAGAGTTGTTGTATTGACATCAGCAAGTTCTGTGGATCTGATCATGAGGCATGTGTTATACCCATACCGTTCGTCCGTGTGGGGCCCACCCCACACGTGCTGCATGTGTGGAGGTGGATGCCACCAGATCTATGCGTTATATATTCACACCGTTCATTGTTGGACGGTGATAGGTGGGAGCCCACCATGATGTTACATCCAAGTTGTCCATCCCTTTAGCTGGACGTGGGACCCACCATGTTATATGCATTGTATATCCTAGCAGTCCATTTGGTGGGGCCCATATGGATTGTGCAGGCCCACCTACTGCATGTGCAGGCCCACCATGATGTGTATAGTGTATCCAGGCCATCCAGTTAAGGCCCATTATGTAGGGCCACTTGATATATTTACATTGCTGCCCATCTATTTTGGTTGGACCATAGGCTGCCTCATGAGGCCCATTTTTGTGATGCATAAGGCCCACCTTAATGTGTGTATTATAAGCACACTGTCCAGCTATTTTCTAGACCTTTGGGCTGACCTGTGAGGCCCAATGGGGTGTATATGAGGCCCTTGAGTGAGGCCCATTGTGATGTATATTAGGCCCTTGTGTGAGGCCCATTACGAAGTATATTAGGCCCTTGTGCGAGGCCCATTGTGATGTATATGAGGCCATGGGCCCCACAATATGTTTGGCTCTATGTGGGCCACTCATTGGGACCAATGTTGGTTGAATGTCCACATTGAATGAGCAATGATGGTTAAATGTTCACATTGTGACCTTCCCTTAGGCTCATTGTTAGGACCATTCTCATCCTTCTCTAAGTGGGTTGACCCGAATCATTGGGCCCCATTGATATTTGCATGATCCATCTATTTATATTGGGTTAACCCAAAATTTTGGGCCCCCTAAGGAATCTAGTGGGTTATATGATAGTATGGAGAAGGAAGCCCATTATGGATCCTTAGGAATATAGGTAGGCCACCTAGGCCCAACTTTGATATGAGGAGAGTATATCATTACCATATATGGTAGGATCTACAATGTCAAATTTGGTATATCCACAGTTGAGGACCGATCTTTATGTTATGGTTTATATTAGTTGTCCTTCTATGGACCCCGCCTTGTATATAGGCTGATTATCGATGTTGACTATAAGTATGTGATAGCATAGCATCATGATACATGCTCATACGCATCATCTACACGCTTATTACGATGAGTAATTGATCATAGCATTATGCCATTAAGCAGGTTGTTTATGAGACTCTCTGATAGGTGGAGTTATCCCACATGAGCGCACGGTATGCACAGGATTGATGCATGACTGGATTATATGACTCATGCATCTTGCATTGTTTGATATGATTATTGTACGCCCTAGCGACATCAGGGTCATAGCTTCCACAGGCATATCGTGGATGACAGGATTAGACATTGAAAATATTCTCATTCTACATGGGGCGTGATAGATGTCCCTATGTGAAATTCTCTAAACCCTTATGGTACTAAGAGGTTGCTCCAACGTCTAGACTGAGTGGATGCATGAGCGCTAAGTGTCGAATATAATGAGGCCGCGCTTTCCATTGTGTCATGGTTGGTTGGAAGAGGGTGTGGCCTTACTCGCCCAAGAGGAGAGGGCAAAGCTAGGCTGAGTTTGACCAGCTCAAGGAATAGGTCTGCTATCGACAAGCCGGGCTCGATATTGGCTGGCGGATAGTAAGGTCTCTTCCACTCACCTTGTTGTGCGCGATAGGGTGGCTATCTGGTTTGGAGTGTACTAGACCCGGGTGATATCTCAGAAATGAGCTATTGATATGTGGATTCAGATGAGGACTGACATGATTGAGCTGCATCTCGCATATGACAATGGCCATGTAGGCCTTGCATCGCATGGTCTTGGTGTACCCGATAGCATTCATGTCTTGCATCGCATGGCCTTGATGTGGTCGATAGCATTCATGCCTTGTATCACATAGCCTTAGTACGGCTGTTAACATTCATGGACTATCAGCATTTTCGCATTACTCTGATATTGCATACTTGCATTTCTACCTTACGCACATACTTTCACCACCCTCTAAGCTTTCTATAAGCTTATGCACTATAGATGCGAGTAGGTGATGCCAGGGCGCAGTCGAACTAAGGCAGGAGCGTGCGGCAGAGCTTCCAGAGTTTTCTTTTGAGATCTCTACATTGTATTTCCCTTTATGCCTTACACTTAAAGTTTCTAATTATAGTGGATATGTGGTGATGTTCTTGTTATTGTTTGTGGGTTATGCTTATGGTTATGCCTATTATGAAATAAATTTATATTGAAAATCTTCCTTGTAGGATTCTAGGATCGGAACCTGGTATATGAATTTCGGGAGTCTAGAATGGGGTGCTATGAAGGTTGTCGGCGCCAGATTCGATGATCAAAAATTTTGTGAGCCCAGTTTCTGAGTTTGGGACGTGACAGGTGGTTATTTTTGAAAATGGTAGGCGTGACTAGGACGTTGGCATGGTGCGTGGGAGAACTTCAAATGCTCTAGATGAATGGATTCTCCAGCAAGGATTTGTTTCCAGCGGGGGTTTTCATGCGACGCTGTTTGGGGTGGATCATCGTGCACATGAGCGTGTATTACCACGTGTAAACTGAACGTGGTTATGGTTGGTGGGCCCCACTAATCATGATGGATGGTCTTAATCATGGAGATAACACTTGAAGGTGGGTCGTTTTGGATTGACGAACAAACATGGTTCATTTTAAATCACAAATGGCGGGAGAAATGGATTAGAATTTTGTATTCCTTGGTCTTTATCGGGTCAAACCGATTTCACCATTTCTACGGTCCCATGTGCAGCAGGTGTATATCATCCGTGCACACGCACAAGTTCAAAAGTGGTATGTACGTGGTGTTTAGGGTGATCTGTACCGTTCATTTGCCTTAGTGATTTAACTAACTTTCTTTGGTAAAAAGATCAGTCGGATCTATGGCCTGATCTTTACTATTAGTAATTGTTGGTGGTGTTGATTCTATTAATAAGTTAGGATTTAGGGTTTTTAAGCAAGAGTTATTACACTCTGCCTTACTAGCATGGTAGGCAAATATCTTCTCGATCTTATCAACACCAATCACGTCAAGCTTCATTATGAGTAACAAGTTAATACCAGAGAAAAGATAACCCAAGATCAGTCGATCTCCACTCCCCTTTATCCATTTGCCTTCAAAAAAAAAAGCCCAAATTTTGGAAAACAATAAGGGTGTATATGTACAAAATAATTAAAAAAATTTTTAAAAAAATAAGCGGAAAAATCTCCATTTCTATCCCACTCATTTTATCCATCTTAGGCCACTCATCTCACAAAAACTCTTTGTTACTCTATGAAGGTAACTCCAAAAGGCAATGATGGAAGTCCAAGTCAAAAAGAAAAAAGAAAAAAGAAAAAAATAATGTAAGGGCATCCAAAGCGCAAAGTGTGAGTTAAAAATACGCAAGCACGCCTCGAGTAAAAATTGGTGAAAACTTAAAGGGCTCGAATGACAAAAGAGCACATTAAAAAGGGACAGGTAAGATCAAACACCCTAGACGTGGTGAAAACCTGAAAGGGCACTACGAAAAAAATGATGGGAAAACCAAACGAAGTGAAAACCTGAAAGGACGTTACAGGCAAAAATGACAACAAGAAAAAAAATAACAAGGATATGATTAAGTAATCATAGATCATCGGCTATCCTCATATTTTGAAGGCAAGATGGGGGCATCGTAATGTTCAAAGGATGTCCATTTCCATCTAAGAGACACCTACAAATGTTTACTTCTAAGGGTCATTCCAAGCCCCATGAAATAACTTAAAGTTCGTCAAGGATGGATGTTGGAACAGTCACATATCCGATTCCTATGTCCAAGGCACAATAGTACAAACCACTGGCACAAAGAATATATATATATATATATATATATATATATATATATATATATATATATATATATATATATATATATATATATAGCTTTTCACACAAATACATTCACATATACAAAAAACAAAAAAATAAAATTGTTTCTTCTCATTTTGTTATTTTTACATCTATGTACATCATACAACTGCATCTAGATAAATAAGAGAGAAAGAAAGAAATAAGAGAGCAAGAAGTTTCGCAAACTAAGTCAACTCGACGAGTCAACCTGCTGACTTATCAAGATTGAGTTAATTCTAAAGTTGAGACAGACCTCGTATATGCCTTCTAATAGGTAACCTCCTTCCAATTCTTTTTATTTGAAATAAATCATTACTTGTAGTCTAATCTATACGACTCAGCAAGTCAACTCACCAAGTTAATGTATTAAAATGGTTGTACTTTGGTCTAGCAATCCATGAACCTTAGAACAAAGGCTGAGGACTTAGCATGTATAATTTCACATTACGATCTTGTTGATTTGTGTTAGAAACCTACCGAGTCATAGCAAGTCACATTTAGTTTAAGTCGAATGGAGTTTAAGTGGAATCAAACTCCAATTGAGTTCACTTAATTTCCAGCATTGATCTCAACCATCTCACACCTATATAAGTGGGTGATCCTCCTCCCAATTTTGTTATTTTTAGTTTACCATTATTATGTTGAATCTATCTTCATTTTTATGTAACATTGATGTGAATTATTTACAAGTTATATAATAGTAATGGATTGAATTTTAAGTGCATTTAAATTCCAAGTGTTTAAGTTTTATTTTGAGTTCAAGTGTAGATATGATGATGAATTAGTTATATGTTTACATTATGTTAAAAAGAAAGAAAGTTTATTTGAGTTGCATTTGATACATTCATGACACATAGAAAGATAGCACAAGTTACACTGCCCTGATATCAAAAATGAATATAGTGCTTTACTTTGGACTTCCTAAAAGTATATCCACGGGGGTTCTACCCTAGAAGATTTAAAATGAATACGGTATCCTGTCTTATATTCCTTAAAAGCTACGATAGACGATGTAATTTTGATGTTAGCACTACCTGCATGGCATGATTGATTATTTTAAATTTTATTCTTGTTTATATTATTTATCTATTAACGTAGAAATTTCAAGGATTGGAGGGATGTAATTCCACTAGGCCATTGTGCGATGTATTTAGAAAACATGGACACTTGACTAGTGGATATTATCTGGGTTGGAATTCAATTCACTAGAATGTTCATCTATTTTAAATCTTAAGTATATTTGGTTTGGAGTGATTGTTTACGTAATGTTAATATCTGAATATTTTATTTCACATACTTGGGATTCGAGTCTCAAGTCACCCTACTCGGGTATTCGAATTTTGGTGCATGATGAATTTTGGTGTATTCAAACCAGCTGTTGTAACAACCCCGGTTCCCGGAACCCAAGTACACTACTCGTTTTCTAAAAACTAGAGTGTTAACCTTTAACGGTGGTTCAAACATTACGTACATTTTTTTTCTTTTATCAGAGTTGATAATTTTAGCAGAATATAAGCAAATCAAGTACAAGAGGGAGTCTAAATATACAAAATTGAATATTCGAGTGGTTGCTTGTAAACTTATATAAACCAACGTCTCAAAACTAAAAATTGAACAGATAAATAATAAAAGTAAACTAGAAACTAGAGCTGCATAGTCATCCATCTTTCTATGTGACACACGAGAGTCAACCCGTATCCTACACACTGAATACAGTTTGATAACGTCAATAGCTATCCTAGTGAGGTATAATCCCCAAGATTTATCATATCATCAAGATAATTAAGCATACTTATCAGGAACAGTATATAACAAATATTCCACAATGATTATCATAGAAATTAGATAAGGTTCATCAGATATGCATTCATCAAATAAATTTCACAAAGATAATCATATTTAAATGTATGAGTGCATGCACATGCTCACAGACCTAGGGATGCACATCCAGCTAGTAAAAGGTCGCCTAAGGAGAACTAGTCACCCGAAAAAGTACTCAAAGATACGTCCTAAGGAGAACTAGCCACTCGAAAAAAACTATGCAATGAGGACACCCAAGGTAGACTAATCTCTTGAAAAAGTACTCAAAGTACGCTCTAAGAAGGACTAGGCACCCAGAACAGTCCATGCAATAAGGACACCAATAGCGGTACAAATGCACGAAATAATAATTTAGGAACACCCGGTAAAATACTCTATGGTACAGCCCATAGTGGTCCAAGAAAACCCCCGTGTCTTACGTTGACCACTCGGTAAAATCTACATATCATAAAAATGCATGATTAGCCCAACCATTATTATTCCAATTTCAAACAATCATTTTAAGAAAGCTTAAAGGTCACTATAGAGAGTTCATCACCCAACATAGGCTGATAGCTCAAGTATAGTGTCTCATTCCACCATCCCTAGCTTGTGAGACTAACGGACACGATGTTTAAAGATAATGTCTTCAACCAGTGGCCAATCATAGTTTGGCAAGTGAAACTTACCATTACGGGGTTATACGAAATTAATCCATAAAAGCCACAAAAGGGCAAATAGTCAATCAAAGCCATATGAGGCAAATAGTCCATTCAAGAATACGATAAAAGGGGTTTTCTTAAAAAGTCATAAAGGCACCAGCGATCCAAATGATGGTAATTTCACAACAAACATTTTATTTAATCTTATCAGGATAAATGACCACTAGTTCGAGGACCTCTAAAAACATCATAAGGTAATCGCAAGTGGTAAAATAAGCCACGTATAATCTGAATAGCACTTGTACATTTAAAATGTTTATCTTAACATAAACAGAGGTAATTGTGATCCATAGCATGTACACAATTGAATTAAAGTCCAATCATCAATCACTTGTGAATAATTAAACATGTAGAGACTAACATTTATCATCATTTCCTCTTAATAATTAAGCAATCAATAAATATAAATGAACAACGCTAACTATCATGATGTAGCAAAGCTTGAAGGGTGATCTTCACCTTGGGGTTAGACCCTGCTCTCGGGGTTGATAGATTCGTGTATACTCGTTCTAGAATCGAATCCTATCATAATTAGGAGGATTCTATGATTAGATCACAGCATTATACTCTAAACTTATGTCATGTAGAATTTGGATTATCATTAGGGTGTAAATTGAGAATTTAATGAAGTTTCATCTATCATCTATCCCTAGGATTAAGGTTTTGAGCATTTGAGTTCCATTATAACATTTAATTCGATAGTTAAATCTAAATTCTTTAATGTGAAATTTAGCTACTTGCCTCAACTCAACTTGCACTCCCAACTTGACTCGATTGATCGAAAGAAGTAGATTCCAAGTTGAGGGGACATGTTATCCTACATTCAAACCATTAAAAGGTTAGGAACAACCATAAACCAACCTATAATTGAGCTAGTCGTTGACTCAACCTGACTCGGCCTAACTCGGTAGAACCACGAACTCACCTTCAATACCAAGCCTCGGAGTTTGTGAGTCTCGAACAACCCCACTTTGGGTTTCCTTGAATGATAGACTTAGTAAACCTGACTGAGTCAACTTGGAAATACTTAGATCGATCCCGATTTTGAACCGAATGCACTACTCTCCTCATTTCTTCTTCTTCCTCATCTTTCTTTCCTTCTTCTCTTTTCACTGGCCTTTTACAAGGTCTGAATTCAAGCCAGACTCAGACCCAGCCAGCCCAAGCCACCACCCAGGGACCGAACTCAATCCGGACTCGACAGCGGGTCAGGTTTTCATCAACCAAACCCAACTCATCAATCGAACTCAATGAGTAGCCATGGTCTGGCCCACCACTCTCTTTCAATCTCTTTCTTCTGCCTTGGTTGGTCGAGCAGGGGATGTCAAACCCAATCTGATAGTGAGTTAGAGGCCCGGCTCAGTTTGAACCGAGTCGACTAGCGACTTGTCTCATCTCTTCTTCTCCTCTCTCTCTCTCTCTCTCTCTCTCTCTCTCTCTCTCTCTAGCAACTTGTCTCATCTCTTCTTCTCCTCTCTCTCTCTCTCATCTTCTGCTTTTTTCTCCTCTCTCTCTCTCTTTCTTTATATCTCCTTCTCCACCTCCTTCTCTTTTTCAGTTAGGAAAGCTGCAGAGGTGCTGGACTCGGCCCAATTTACAATGTCTCGAGCCGAGTCGACTCCACTCGGTGCGGCACTAGAAGCGGCGCCCTCTCTCTCTCTCTCTATCTATCTATCTATCTATCTATCTATCTATCTCTATCTTTCCATTTTCGAAAAGGATGCCCTAAAAGCACCCTTTTTAAAGGCTCTATTAACCTCGTTCTAGAGGTTCGGAGTAACTAATCAAAGGATTAGTTACACTCAGTAACAAACTAGATGATTTAATCACGTTCGTTAATCAAATACGAGAGTTCTACTACATGGCTGTGATCAGACTGGATGGATAGAATGCTGGTCTCCTGGCCTATTGTATGATCGTCTCTTATCTAGAAACAAGGCCCACTAATGTTTGATGGGTTTTCTCAGCTGTTGGAGAAGATGACACAGTCGTCCATGGTGGTTTTCAATCCATGGCCCCATTGAATGATCTGTGGATTCTGGAGAGGTTGGATGGACAACTACGAAAACTCAGTGGGTTCCGAGTTATTCATTATGGTGGCAGCTCTGTTATTTCAAAGGAAGCCCTAGAGTCAAGGTAAAGATGGAGGGCTGATATTCATCTACGTGTATGAGTAGGATTCAAAGATAAGGAGTCACGTGTGATGTCAGCTAGTGTAGAAAATGATTTCCATTTTCAGAAACAATCGCACGCACAGCTCCTCCTAAGCCCATGTTTGTGAAACCCATGGAATTTGGTCAGATCTGCGTCGTGAACATGATAAATGGCCTGTGATGGTGGCCACAATCAAGCCCAAACAGCAGTCTTCCATTTAAACTGTAGTCGCACAAGAGAGAGAGGAGAATTACTCCTTTAAAAAAAATAAAATCCATCAGGTCAGCGTGGTCAAAACCGCATGAATGGTTCTGGTGTAAGGCGAGTGCACCACAGATGGTGCGCACACACCCCTTTAGTGGGTTCCACAAGGATGTACTTAGTATATACACTCCGTCCATTCTGTTTAGAGGGCTCAATCAGAGCCTTTGACCAAGTATCAGGCAGATTCAAAGCTTAGGTGGGTCAGAATTCTCTGATTTGAGCGTTTATGGACATTTTTTTATAACCTAATGGTCAAATCTATTCCAAGTCCGATCTAACTTGAACCACAGGGTTTCTAAACTTGTTTGAGACTAGTTAGTGGTGGATTTAGTGATTAGATCATTTAATCTAGATGGTCAATGTTGGATCTTTATATTGAGTGAAGTTGGCCTAACCATAGGTGGACCTAATGATCTAGGCCACAAATTCTATGATGAGCATTTAATTACCTTCATTCAAGGGTCCTTATCATATGAAAATTGAGTTTTTAACTATTAATGCTATAAGATCCAACTATTGGACTACTTTACAATTCGATTATCAACAATGGAGTTTTCTAGATTAATCTAGATTGGGTTTTGCAGTTGATTTCTGAGATATATGGTCACGATCTCTAAATTTATGTTTAATCCACGATCTGTGAAAATGTGATGGTCATTTCATTCCATAAAATGAATTTCTCGATGATTTTAGGTTATAGGACTAATCACATGGAATTTAATAGCTAATATGGGATTGAATAGCCAATCCATTACATTAGGGTGGGTTTTATCTGATTAGACGTTAATGACTAATGGATAGGTTGGATGGCTTAATTTATGGACGAAGATGGTTCCTACTGATTCAATTTATGTTAGAGTGAAGTGAACGCTCAAATGAGTCAGGTTTGTGTAAGCACTAAGTTAGGTCTTCATGGTGACACCCGAGTATAGAAAGTACGGGGTGTTGCAATCTACCTCCCTTAAAGAGAATTTCGTCCCTGAAATTCCACACTCCTATTATCCCTACTAACAGGAATGTCCGTTTAATATTTCTACTCATCATTACTTTCCTTTTGAAGCATATTTGTGTGTATTAATTATCAAGGTTTGGGGTTGTTACAGCTGTTTGCTAGACATAATTAGGGTATAAGAAGACAATTGCATCTAGCACTTTATTGAAATGTTGATTTATCATTTTGCCTGAACATGTGAAGTGGCATCCAATTACTCTATTTTATACATTATTTCCAATAGTGTGGAGGAATAACACGACTTATTCTTCAAAACCTTCTATCTTGTATCTCTCAAGATGTCTTCTCTTTAAGCCCTTAACATAGTTGGAAGAATGTGTCCTTACATGTTCTTAATTGTACCATACAAATTGTGTCAAAAGTTTTAATTAGAACATTAATGAACTTACAACGTTCATCATTCCCCTACCTTGATGGAGCTTTTACCATATACTAGTGGCAATACTCTATAAATGTCATTACACATGCAGTGTTGTTAAAAGATGTTTTAAATCTAGAAAAGTTCGACTAGCCCTGAGAAAGTTCGGCTTGAAGTCCAGCAGCAATGTATTTGGAATTCCTGAGGTCCTTAACCAGTCAAAGGACAAGTTTAACTAGTCGAAGCATATCTAAGTAAATGCTAAGGCTTTTTAAAGGTATTCTAAAGGTTTCTAGAAGTGGTTCTAAGGTTTCAAAGGGTTTAGCAAGGGTGAGATTCAAGTTTGTTCGAATCGGGTAAGTCCTCTCTCTTTGTAATTTATGCTTTCATAGTGGATTTTTGTCACTTTGTGCAGTGGTTTTTTTCCGAAAGGGTTTTCCACGTTAAATCTTTGTGTTCTCTTATGTTTACTTGGTACTCTTGGATTGTTATCCTAGATCCATCTTTGGGTGATTCTGTAGAATAAATCTCAAAAGTTCGACTAGCCCTGAGAAAGTTCAGCTCGAAGTCTAACAATAAAATTTATTGGAATTTCTAAGATCCTCGACTCGTCGAAGATCTGCTTTGACTCGTCGAAGGTTACACAAACAGCACACGGACTACATAAATTTGAGGCGATTTCTAGAAATGTGTGTAAGTGGGAGTTCCCCATCTATAAATAGGAGTCCCTAGGGTCATTCAAAGGTATTCTAAGGCATTCTAAGGGTTTCTAAAAAATTCCCAACAAGTGGTATCAGAGTAATCGTTGGGGCACAAATTTGAATCTACAGGATTAGCATCAATGAGAAGCACTAGGTATGATATTAAGAAGTACTCATGGAAAAATAACTTTAAGTTATGGAAGATCAAGTTAATCAGTTCCTTAACCAAGCAAGGTAAAGATGGTGTTCTTAAGGAGCGAAAGTCTACTATGACTGATGATGAATGGAATACCCTTGATAAGAAGGCTTTATCCTCGATCCGTTTATGTCTTACAGATGAGGTTCTCTACAATGTCTTGAGGGAGAAAACTGAGGATAGTTTATGGGCAAAGTTAGAGGATATCTAAAAAATCCTCTCAAAATCACCTACACTTAAAGCTACAGTAGTATAACTTCAAGATGGCAGAGGGTGGAGATCTGGAGGCCCACATCAGTAACTTCAATAAATTGATTTACAAATTGCTGGATATGGAGGAAGTGATCAAAGATGAGGAACAAGCATGTATGTTATTGAATTCTCTTCCTGCATCGTATGAGTCATTCAAGGACACAATGTGCACCACAAATAAAACTCCGAGTGTCGACATCGTTATCTCAGCCCTTCAAGGGAAGGCCATGAGAAATCTAAACGGCGAAATGGGGACATCTTCTAATGCACTGATTATGAGGGTTAGGAATTCTGAGTAAGGTACAGGATCTTCAAGGTCAAGACCTAAGTCCATGGGCAAAAACAAAATAAGTTAAAGTGTTGGAATTGTGAGATGGAAGGACATATGAAAAAATATTGTACAAATCCTAAATCTAAGAGAGTAGAATATGACGCTTCATACAAGGAGGTAACACTGCCACATTTGATGAAAGAACGAGTGGATGCGAAGGTGATGTCTTATTTTTGTCTAGGATCAGACACTTATAAGACACAGGGGCATCTTTTTACATGACTCATCATCAGCGTTGGTTCGCCAGCTACAAAAAGTTCGATGGTGGACAGGTCTTTATGGGCAATGATATTGCCTGTAATATTGTGGCTGTTAGTACGGTGCGCATCATTGGTACGGTACGCATCAAGATGTTTGATGGGATAGAGCGTACCCTGACTAAGGTGAGGCATATTCTTGATATGAAGAAAAGTACGATTTCTCTCGGTGCACTCAAGGTTGTAGGGTGCAAGTTCATGGGTATTGATGATGCACTTAAAGTATCTAAGGGAGCACTTATAATCATAAAAGCGCAACGACTCGGTAACATTTACAGGTTGATCAGGAGCACTTCAACAGGTAGAGCTACAGTGACCGTAGCGAATTCCACATCTACACATGTGTGGCATGCTAGGCATAGCCACATGAGCGGGCATGCCATAAAGGCTGAGATGCGTAGACAAAAATATGGAGTAGGTGAAGTAGCCACCTGTGAGAAGAACCACATCGCATAATAGCAAGTTATCTGCGAGGTACATGGATGACTCCAATATCGCATATACTCTCGTTACAAATGAGGGGGATCCGTCTACTATTCAGATGGCTCTAGGTGAGCCTGGTGCTGAGAAGTAGTGGAAGGTGACTATAGATGATGTGATAAACTTGTTGTACCAGATCAACACATGAGAGCTGGTGGAGCTTTCAGTGGGTCGAAAAGCAATTTGATGCAAGTGGATCTTCAAAATGATACACCATAGATACAGAGCGAGGTTGTTAACGAATGGTCATGATCAGAAAGAAGGGATCAACTTCTCAGAGATATTTGCGTCGGCGGTATAGCAAGTGTTTATTAAATTCGTATTAGCGCTGGTTACCCAATGCGATCTCGAGCTAGAACTGATGGATGTGGAGACTGCACTTCTGCATGGAAAATTAGAAGAGTTTTTCTTCATGAAGCAACCAAGAGGTTCAAAGTTAAAGGGACAAAGAACAAGGTTTACAGGAGGTCGTTATACGACCTGTCGCCTAGGCAGTGGTATATAAATTTGATTCTTCATGGTGAGTCAGAAATTTTCTAAGAGTGAATACGATCACTGTGTCTATTGCAAGACACTGAGTGATGACATGTTCATCATCCTGGAATTGTATATTGATGATATGTTGATCACCAGTCATGATATGTTTGAAATCAACGTACTGAAGACTCGGTTAACAAGGACATTCAAGATGAAGGATCCGGGGGCTACAAAGATGGTTCTCAACATTGATATTCATAGAGACTGGAATAGGAGTTGGCTTTGGTTATCTCAGACAAAATACCTTGAGTAAGTATTGATCAAGTATGCGATGGATTAGGCAAAGTCGATAAGCATTCCCTACGCGGCTCACTTCAAGCTTTCCTCAGGACAATGTCCCAAAACAGATGAGGAAAAGTAGGATATGTCACATGAGCCTTATTCAAATGCGATTGGCAGTGCATGTCATGGTCTGTATTAGACCAATTAATATTTCACAAGCAATCGGTGTTGTGAGCAAATACCTCGACAAACAAAATTAGGTGGCGGTGAGATGGTTACTTCGATACATTCGAGGTACCTACATCTTAACTTTTGAGAAGGCAGGAGAAAAGCTGATAGGGTATGTGGATTCAGATTACACAGGCAGTGTTGATTCTAGAAAGTTAACTTCAAATTACTCGTTTGTACTAGCAAGTGGAGCAATTAGTTAGATGTCGAATCTTCAGTACGTGGTGGATCTTTTCACGACCAAAGAAGAATATATAGCAGTGACATAAGCATTTAAGGTGTTTGATTAAGAGGCATGATAAATCAATTGGGGCTTCGGCATGAGGTTGTACCGATTAGTTGTGATAGCGAGAACGCTATCAATTTGGTCAAAAACTCTGTTTATCAGTCACGTACTAAACACATTGATTTTTGTCACCATTTTATCCAATAGGTGCTTGAGGAAGGAGGTGTAACACTAGAAAAGATTCATACCTATGTAAATCCGGCAAACATACTCACCAAGGTCGTTCCTATAGAGAACTTCAAGTTTTGTGCAACTTCTTTGGGCTTGGCGATGGCGTAAACGGAAGACGGAGTGTGCATGAGAAGCATTGATTGAAGCTATGATGTGTCACAGAGATAAGAGAAGAGGTTAAAAAGCTACATGTTTGAAGATTAAAGATATGGTGGAGATTGTTATTAAAAGATGTCTTAAATCTGAAAAAGTTTAACTAGCCCTAAGAAAGTTCAGCTTGAAGCCCAGCAATGATGTATTTGGAATTCCCGAGGTCTTCGACTAGTCAAAAGACAGGTTCGACCAGTCAATGCAGATCTGCGTAAATGCTAAGGTTTTCTAAAGGTATTATAAGGGTTTCTAAAAGGGGTTCTAAGGTTTCAAAGGGTATAGCAAGGGTGAGATTCGTGGTTGTACGAATCGGGTAAGTCCTCTTTCTTTATAATTTATGCTTTCATGGTGAATTTTTGTCGTTTTGTGCCGTAGTTTTTTTACGAAAGAGTTTTCCACATTAAATCTTTATATTCTCTTGTGTTTGCTTGGTGCTCTTGGATTGCCATCCTATATCCATCTCTATGTGAATTTATCAAAATATATTAATAGTTCGAGTCACTCACAATTTCAAAATGTAAACTCATAAAGTTATTGATATGGAGCATATAAGCCTAAAATACATGAACTAGAAATTATACCATAAAATACAACATTCATATAGACAATTTAATTAATGTAAATAATTGCTAGATGAGAAATAAGATCAACTTCTTCTTTGGGCAGATGTATATAATTAGGTTATGTTACGAAGATGTGTTCCACTTATTTAATTTCTATGCACTTAATTCATGAATCATTCAGGATGAAGGTCCCAAACATGCAAGTACAAAGGCACAGGAAATTGGCTCAATCCAATAGTATCCTATTTCGCATGGTGTATATACAGAAATGATTTCAATTTATATACAATTCCACAACAACAATTATAATTACAATCAACAATGCAGTATAACAACTATTTTATTGTACTGATGATAATGACTAAACATAGGGAAGATCAGTTCAAATTCATTAGTAATATATTTTTTAATGTGATGGACACTAATGATACAATATAAAAAAATATATTCAGCCAAATACGATAAGATTTAGAAAAATATTACATCCCTAATGAATACAGTCAATTTATATTTACATAAAATAATCATATTGCATGTGATAAAAGTCCCATGCACACATTTGCTGAAAAGTTATAGTTCAACGTACAATGAAGATGAAGATTATGATAGAGAGTAGTTGACTGTATTACGAAAAGACAACAAATAAGATTGATGTGATGCAACGTTTCATGAAAAAACCACAGTCATGCTTATAAGCAAGTTAGTAAAAGCATAAAGAAAGTAATGCATGGGTTAAGGATTAGTAATAGAGATAATAACTACTCATGCATAGAGATTTGCTATAGTGGAAGGTGCATGTGCAAAGAGCCATGTGGGAGAAGCTAAATAATCGTCATAAAAGCATGAGTATAGGAGTATTTTGAATGTTCTCTCCCCTTATAAAGAATAGTTGCATTTGTTCAACAATCTCCATATAAAATAATAGTTGGTAAGATTAACACGCAAAGGGATTCCAGCCTCACATTGAGAATCGAAATGTCATAAATGGGTTGTACATAGATTGTAACTTGCATGTCATTAAAGTAATACGAAGATTGAAGATTGTGGAATCAATGACCAATTTCTCCGCATAAAGAGACTATTGCTTTGAATTGAAATTAACACACTGTGGGTCAATGCTCCGAGGTCTGATGGATTACATTCATGCCTACATTCTTCTCAATTGAGGGGTATCTTAAAGAATGAAGGGAATTTGATCACCTTCACAGTATGAAGGCCATGAAATTGAAATCGTCACCAAAAAATTTACATGCATGTCAGAAAAAAACTGCCTTAGAGTTGTCATGGGTGGATGATGAAATGACCGTGAAGCAATACGAATTAGTGAACGTATCTTCTCTGCATCGTCAGAAGACATCTTATGCCAAGGTATGGAGACTAAAATGACAATATATGTGATATCCTAGTGTTGAGGGTCAAATAGTGCATATTAGACCCCAAATATTGTTCGGATTTACGAGCATAATAGTGTTTAATGGCTGATTTAATCGTGTTTATGTTGCAGGTTGATTTTACAAGCTTGGATCGAAATAGGATACTAAATGCATGGATTTAACGCTCTAAATTCACCAAAGCATGGGACACACTCCAGGGGACCAAGATTGACAGATATACACGGTCAGAAATCCGAGAAAATTAAGAAACTGAAGCTCAAGTGGCTTGAAACGCATCCAGAACGCAAGATCATGGGGTTCCTAATATCGGTTCGGTTCGAAACTTCATACGTGGCCTGAGGACCATAAATTAACCGTATACGTCAAAAATCATCCATTGGATCATTGCGGAAATGGCCTAAAGGGCAGATCAGTCCATCAATCTTTAATTTGGGGCCCACTTGTTATCTGGATATGCTTTAAATTTGGTCTTGACGGTTCAAATGATATGAAAAAGCAGATGGACGGTGTGGATTGCGGACATACATCACGATGGACCCCACTTGGCCAGTGAATGTACACCATGTACACAGCACTGGCCATACACCTAAAATCAAAAAAACGGGTCAGCGGCGCTGACCCGTCTCCTCTATGAAAAGCTCCAGCGGACGCATGAACGCCCGCCGGTTTGGATCAGTGGGGCCCGCGCCTCACCTAGATCATGAATCTGGACCGTTCAGTGCATTCATAGGGCGGATGTAAGCCTCGCCAAGCTTTCCTTTTGGTCCCATGCGTACGATCACTTGATTTTCATCGTTAAACGTCAGATGGACGGCGAAGCAGAATATTCCGTTGGCCAAGCCAAAATCAATCTGAAACCAGTCATTTCTTATTGAAATTTCGAGAGAAATTCGGTGGACGGATTGAATTTCTCAAGTGTCTAACAAAATGGGCCCCACAAGTGCCACAGCGGAAGAAGTTTTCATTTTCACGTCAGCGAATGAACGGCCGCTGGCCGTTTTGCGGATGATAGTGGGCCCCACACGTGCCCCATAAGTTCAATCCAAACCATCCACCGTGTAGACGGCCGTGACCACTACAAAACCATGTTTAAACTTTTCACTCATGTAAACACATGTGTGAGATACAGGGGCCACAAAAGGGCTACCCTGGGACGTTCAAAATTTATCTTTTAATAATTTCTTCTCTGGGCCACGTCAATGGACGTTCAAAACCACCCATTCTTGACTGAAATTTCATTCTGAATCCAATGGACAGGGTGAAGTTTCCAGAAAATGCTTCTGTGGGGCCCACCGATCACAACAGTGAAATGGTGCGAAAGGTTTCGCACATTCGCGAAAACTGACTTTTTCAGGCAGTTTTGGCCCACTATCTTTGATCATATGGCAGATCTGAACCGTCTATCATGTAGAGGACCCAAGAAAGTCCTAAGGGATGGTGTTTCTTTGAAATTTGAGCCAGAAAAGTGGCGTGTTTCGAGGCACCGAACTTGGCTGCAAAAAAGCTTTCAATGGGCATGTATAGCTTTCCAAATTCGATTCAAATCCGATTTTCACCACTCCAGCAGCTATATAAGGAGGTTTTGGACGTGGGGAGTATTCATTCAGGTCTTGGGAGGAAGATTCAGAGCTGGGAAGGAAGGCTCAGGTCGGACGTCTACAAGAGAGAGAGTTGAGTTTGTTTATTTATTTATTTTATTTTTATTTTGAGATATCTAGCCTATTCATGTTGGGCTAAACCTCCTACCTAGGGCTAAGAGGTGAAGCTTGTAGTGAGATGGGAGAGTTTAATTTATGAATTTTTTATTTAATTTATGAATTGAATTAATGTTGATGATAGTTTAATTAATGGCATGTTTTAGTCTTTAATGGTCTGTTGTGACTAAAATTACAATGGGTCTGCAATGGCTTTAATCTTGTTCTTCTACTTTTATGTTTATGACGTCAGGACGTCCTATTTTTTGCCATAGTCTCCTGGGCATGGTTGGATGACGGTACCCTTCCTAACTTTCATACATGTGATTGGTTGGTAATTAGTTTAATTTTATTGTTTGCCATAGTCTCTTGGGCATGGTTTGGTGATGGAATCCATTCTAATTCATATACCTTTCATCTCTTGAAAACTAAATCAATGACAGTTCAGTTAATTTTCATGAAACATGCATAAGATCTCTCTGATATCTATAAGTGGATCCTCTGAATCCCTAGTTCTCTTCTCCTGATTTCTCTCAAGTTTAGATAATTATTTCACCAGTATTTCTTCAAATTCAATCAGATTAGATTTCATTTTAGCCTACTTTTAGTTCTAGATAATTTTAGATAACGTACACGTTCAGTCCCTTAGGATTCGACCTCGGTCTTACCGAGTTATTACTACATCACAACCCTACACTTGGGAGAGTGAACACCTAGATATAAAGAGAAGATAGCCTTGTGAAAGGAGAAAAGACTATCAACCCACGAGATGCCACGCAAGAGATGTGATCCAATAGAGAGAAGACATCCAACAAAGGAAAATGGAATGCAAGGGAGACAACATAAAAGGGTTACCTACCTATAGAGAGAAGACCATCTAGCAGACGAACGTGGCATACAGTAGAGAAAGACAATTGTGGATTTACAAGGAGAATATAGCCATTGCAAAGGGGAGAAGGATTTTACAGATGACGATCCAGCAACGAATGTTTAAAGGGGTGGTGTACCTCAAGCATTACACCACCATTATACCACCAATACCAATAAGTCACATTACTAATACCATTGTATCACAAGAAATTCTACTATGAATTTCTCTTTACATCGGGGTTTAATTACTCTAATTTGACATCGGAGAATTTGCCGATGAAATGACCCCATTTTAACGCCTTTTTGCAAATGCTAGTATAATTATTATAGAATTCCACCGTATTACTATAATAATTTGCAACCCAAACAAGTTCTAAGAGTAAAAAGGTCAATTTCTTTATATAGAACTGCTCTGCAGCAAATCTCAAAAAACTCCTTGAAACTGAGAGACGTTCCCATAATAATAACAAATTAACAAAGATAAAATCTATTTCTTTTGTAATCATTACACATGATTATAAATCTCTGACATCGTTAATCACCACATTTCAACTTGCTGCTAAAAAATTAACAGTTAATAAAATAAATACATCAATGTTTTATGTTCAACCCAAAAAAGTACAAAGATTAATGGCTAAGATGTTCCAATGCGAAAGAACAACAGCTTGGATCACCAAGCATGGGCCCCACTTATCAAAACTAGAAGACACACCAACAATGTGCAAAGTGTACGATACAACTCCTCAATCTATCATCTCCTGTCCGTCGAGTTCATTTTACACGTCTACTCTAGATCACGAAAATGTGTGCCTCATACTAGGGCCCACATGCAGAGATGCTCAGATGATCATAATCATCTATGTTTTGGGTGTTAACCAAGTTGCAACACAGTGTGAAACTTACCATGAATGTTATAATACTGACCGTTTATGTGTGCATTTTTTTTTATTTTTAACAAAACTTACCGACGGCACATTCAAATCAATCAATCGACGGTCAGAATTGTTTACATCAGTGTGGACGCGGATTGGTTGGTGTACCACAACCCCACCAACCTGGCCGGTGTGTTGACGTCACCAAGTTCTGTGAGTCCCATCACGAGGTATATGTCTTATACCCGAATCATCCATCCATTTTACGAGCTCTTCATAAGTCTATAATCGAAAAATAAGATGTAGACCGCACGACAAAAAGAAGCGTGGGGATTGAACGTTTACACTATTGACATCCTTTTGAAGGTTACAGAAGTTTTGGATTAATATGATATTTGTTTTCCTCTTCTTCCATAAAGTCACTAACAGATTAGATGGAAAATAAACCTAACGGTGGGCCTACGAATATTCTAACGGTTAGAATCATTGTTCCCACCACTATATGTGGTGTGGTCCAATCGAGAATTGGATTTACTCATTTTTGGTATCATACTCTAAAATGATCTTTTCCAAAAGGATGAGCAGTATAGGTATAATAAATACATACTTATGAGGCCCACGTAACTTTGATCTCCTTTGAACGGTTCGTACCACTCGGAGCTCGAGGACCTTCAGCGCACGACACGTGCCAACACCAGCCGGGTCGGTAGTGTGCGGATTGGCTGGTGTACCACACACCGGAAACCTATCGGACGCGGATTTCCTGCGATTTCCTGCGCAAGGTCTCTCGATGGGGTTCATTGTGATGTTTGTTAGAAATCCAACCAGTCCATCCGTTTTTTGAGATCATTTTAAAACATGAGACCGAAAATGATTAGGATCTAAAACTCAAGTGGGCCATACCAGATGAAACAGTGGGGAAAGGAATTCTTACCGTTGAAACCTTCCCAGGATCCACCTTGATGTTTATATTCTTCCAAACCCTTTATAAGGTCATTTTCACTGATATGAAGTGAAAAAGCCAAGAAATTAAACTGAAATGTTTATAAGGTCAAAACTTTTGTAGCCATATAAATGTTTCAACGGTGATCATTAAATCTCCACTATTTCCTCCCATGTGGCTCACTTGAGTTTTTGATCATCCTCATTTTTGGCCGCTTGTCCTGAAATGAACTCAAAAAATGGATGGACGGAGTGGCTTTCTCACAAACATCATAGTGGGCCCACATAGAATCTTGTGCAGGAACTTCCTGCGAAAGGCTTTCGCAGAAATCCGCGTCCAAACCTATCTGGTATGGGTAGGAAGCGGATTGGCTGGTGTACCACACACCACTCGCCTGGCTAGTGTTTTGACATCACCAAGTTATGTGGGTCCCATCATGAGGTGTGTGTTATATCCAGACTGCTCGTCCATTTTGTGAACTAGTCGTAAATTTTGAACTGAAAAGTAAGACATATCTAAAGATCAAGCGGACCACACTAGAAAAAATAATGGAGGATTGAACATCTACCATTGAAACCCTTTTGGGATCACATAAGTTTTGGATCAATATGACGTTTATTTTTCCTCTTCATCTGAGTTTGTGTGACCTTATGAACAGATTGGATGGAAAATAAGCGTTATGATGGGCCCTATAAATGTTTTAATGGTGAGAATCATTGTCCCACTGCTATTTTTGGTGTGGTCCACTTAATATGTAGATATGATTCATTATTAGGCTTATACTCTAAAATGATCTCCCCAAATGGATAAATGGTGTGGATATAATAAATATATCATTTTGGGGCCATGTAACTTTGATCTCCATTAAACTATACATGCAACTAGAAACTTGAGGCATGCTTGTCTTTGTACGAGTACGACTAGCGGTGTCAGCTTGAGTCGGCTCAAACAATGGCTAACCTCAACTCGAACTCGGCTCGGCTTGATCCTCGAGCCTAACTGGCTAGCTCGGCTCGGTTCAGTCAGCAGCTCAGGCCAACTTAGGCTGAGTTCGAGCCAAGTTCGAGCTGATTTCGCCATTGAGGCATTTTCACAAATGCCTTAATTGCAACTTCAAAATCCCATTGTTTTACAAACAGAGGCAATGGTTCTACCTCTTGTAAAAATAAGGGGTTGTATTTCTCATCCAACGCTACAATCAGCGGGAGAATAAGTACAAAAAGAGCAACCACAACAAGGATGTTGACGGAACCAACAGCAGCGAAACTGTAAGCAGTGTAAGTTAAGACGATAATGATGGTGAAATCAAAGGGTGGTTACCTTCCTTATGTCATTTTGTACCCTACTTATATAAAGCCTAAAACTAAGTTTTATATTTTTGAAGTGCTGCGGAGCTATAAAGGTATAGTTAAAACTAGAAAAATGGCAAGTGCACGTAAGGTCTGGATTGTCAAGGCCAGGGGCAGTTTGGAAAATACAACTATATTTGAACTAGTTCGATTCGAGCTAGATTCGAGCCGAGTCGAGCCGAGCTAAGGCCTACTCGAACTCGGCTCGAACTCATTTTCGAGCTCAAAAAATCAGCTCAAACTCAACTTCGAACTGAGTCGAATCGAGCTTTTTCGAATCGACTCAAGCGAGCTAACCGAGCTAGCTTGGTTCGTGTACACCCCTAAGTACAACACGTATCCACACCAGCCAAGTTGGCGGTGTGTGGTAGACCAACCAATCTGCTTCTGTGTGTGCACATGTCCTACCAAGATAAGCGTTGACGCTCCTCAAGATTCAAGTTGTACCCATAGTTCAAAGGATATCAAAGTTACATGCCATTATGTATTTATCATATCTACAACGGTCATCCATTTGGTGAAATCATTTTAGATCTTAATTCTGAAAATGAGTAATCTACAAGGCTCAAGTGAACCACACCGCAAATAGTAGTGGGATAATGAGTAAGTGAACCACACCTCAAATAGTAGTGGGACAATGATTCTCACTGTTAAAACATTTGTTGGGCCCACCTTAACGCTTAATTTCCATCTAATCATCTGGTAAGGTTATACGGACATGGATGAAGAGAAAAAATAAATATTTAATTTTAGGCTCAAGCATTGGGACGAGCTCACGGAGTGGACAGTCGGCTTCTCATCCCGGACCCACCGAACTCAGTGACGTGAACACACCAGCCACATCAGTGGTTGACTGGTTGGTGGAAGCGGATTGCGTAGCGAGTAACTCACTGCATTCAGCTGTACTGAGTGAACTCTGTGAGGTCCATCATTATTTATCTATTTTATCCGTTCCGATCATCCGTTATACTAGATGATTTTACAACTAAAACCCAAAAATAAGACATATCCAATGTTCAAATGGACCACACCGTATGAAATAGTTGAATTAAGCGTCTACCATTGAAAAATTCTTGGGGGTCACGGAAGTTTTGCATCAAGCTTATATTTGTGTTTTCCCTTCATCCATGTCCGTGTGATCTTATGAACAGGTTAAGTAACAAATAAACATCAATGTGGAGCATAAAAAGGCTCCAACGGTAGAAATCATTATCCCCACTGTTTCCAATGGTATGATACAATTGATATTTAGATATGCTTCAATTTTAGGCTCAACCACTTAAATTGGATGGAAAAAGGGATGGATGGCGTGGATAGACCACGTACATTTAAGGTGGGCTCAATTGAGTTTACTCAGTACGATTACAGCATACCGGGTAACTCGGTACGCAATCGATTTCTGGTTTGTGGTACACCAGCCAATCCACTTCCGAAAAGGTGAACACTTGGGATTCTCCAACCACCTGGCTACTCCCCCTGCCATCAGCCAATGGCTGGTGGTCGGTGCTCTGTGGGCCTCACTATTATATATGTGTTTCATCCATGCCGTCCATCTATTTGAATAGATCATTTTATGTTCTGAAGGAAAAAATGAGATATATCTAAATCTCAAGTGGACCACATTATAGGAAACAGTGTTGAATGAACGTTGACCATTAAAAATGTTTTGAGGGCCATAAAAGTTTTTGATCAAGCTGATATTTGTTTATTTTCCTTCATCTGCGTCCTTATGACCTAATCAACAGATTAGATGTCAAATAAACAGTACAGTGGGCCTTAGAAAGATTTTAATGGTGGATATCCAATCATTATTGTTTTCATGTGGTGTGGTCCATCTGTTATTTATATCTCTATAATTTTTTGTTCAGACCCCTAAAATGATCTGTAAAAATGTATGAACGGAATGGATAAAATACATACATCATGGTGGGGCCCACAGAGCACCGACCACCAGCCACGGGGCTGGTGTCAAGGAGAGTACCCAATCCGTCTCCTGCTCGGAGGACGCGAATTTCCTGCGAAAGCCTGTCGCAGGAACTACCTGCGCTGGGAACTTAAGTGGGGCTCACCGATGTTTGTGAGAAACCAACTCTGTTCATCCGTTTTGTAAAATCATTTTAGTAATATTTGAGACAAAATTGAACAGGATCTAAGTCTCAAGTGGGCTGTACTAAAAGAAAAGGTGGGTAGAAAAATTTCTGCAGTTGAAACCTTCATAGGGTTGACAGTGATGTTTACTTACCATCCATACCGTTCATAACGCCATTTCTATTGGGATAACTGAAAACACGATAACTTTAAAATTTATGTGGCCGAATATTTCAACTGTGGACGTTCAATCCTCACGTTTTCAGCTCACTCGAGTATTAGATCTGGATCACTTTTGGTTTTATGTCCTAAAATGATCTCAAAAAACGGATGGACGGAGTGAATTTCTCACAAACATCACAGTGGGAACACTTAAGTTCCCGGCGCAGGTAGCTCCCGCAAAAGCCTTTAGCAGGAAATCCGCGTCCGCGCTCGGATTGCGTAGTGCTCTAGAAGTTCGGTGGTCTCCACACAATGTATGTATTTTATCGAAGCCGTCCATCTATCTTTCCAGCTCATTGTAAGGCACCAGCCTAAAATGAGGCTACTCCAAATCTCACGTGAAACAGTGGTAACTGAACGCCTATCATTAAAAACTTCCTAAGCCAATGTTTATTTGCCACCCAGCAAAGGCTTTCAACGGGCCGAGGTAGTACCGATGGGCCTTTGGGCTTGGCCCATATTGGGCCGGATATGGGACGGTGTATCAGGCTTGATAAGGAGCCTAATTATAAATCGAGGCAGACTCGGATTTAAACTTCAAAAGACCGTAAACCTGGCCTGGTCAGATAAGGACTTGTCTAAATCAAATGTTTTCTCTTCTTTCATTCTCTCCCTCTCCCTCTCTCTCCAAAATATCATTTATCCATGAGATATTCAGGACTCCGGATCGGGTGGACTCGGGTCAAGCTATGGGAAAATGTCTCGGGCTAGATTTAGACCAGACTATTTCAGCCCGTCACAGACCAGGCTGAATTTTGAGCTTAAGTTTAGAATTACAGGCCAAGCTTACACAGCTTGTGGCAGCCCTAACCCAGCTAAGTGACAGCATTCAGTCACACATACGTGGACGAAGGTAAAACACATACGAGCTTGATCCAAAACTTTTGTGGCCCACAAAAACTTTTTAATGTCAGGCGTTCGATCACAACTGTTCTTGGAGTGTGGTCCACCTGTGATTCGGATCTAAATGCGCTGGCAATTGTATATACTATGTGGATAAAACAAATACATCATGCCGAGCCATTGAGCTTTTCCAGCACCACACAGCACTGCTTTCGGTGCTGTGTGCTTCACTACATAATCCGAGTCCGGTGAAAAAAAAAATTTACTCTCTTCCTCACTCTACTGCTTGTTGCCATCCATCGTAGCTTTGGAAGACGCTCTCTCCTCATCCTTCTCTCCACCACCATTCGCATCTAGGCCGGCACACATCTCACCCGTTCCCATCTGACCCACCTCTCGGAATCTCGAGTAGATATCACTCTTATAGAATTCCCTTGTTCTGATCACAAGAACAAACGAAACCAACGATCCAATGAACGTCACAGCCGTAATGATGATGAACGATAATCTATAACACTTCGGCCCAATACAAGTCAACTTGCCGGTAATGGCACCACCCACAAACGCCCGCTGCTTCATCGCCTCCCGATCATAAAGCCGACCCGCCACCTTCACGTTGAGTATATACGATCCAACCGGGCTAGCAAGGGCACCGAAATTGTACAACGTCCCATAGTATTTGAGCCCAAAAATTTCAGAAATGATGGCGTAGATCATCGGCCACTGCGCTCCGAAGCAGAATCCAATAATCACCGACGCTACATAAAGAGAACCCGGTGTGGGAAATGCTATCAGGAGGTGGCCCACACAAGAGACGAGGAGAACCAACGTGAGCATCAACGGTCGAGGGAACCCGTGCTTAGAGAGAAGGATTTCAGATGCAAATCCAGCCGCCACCCTTCCGCCGAAGTTCCATATGCTTATCAGCGATACAAAGGTCCCGATCGTCAGACGCGGGTAACCCAATGACTCGCCGATCTGACCCATGTTGTCGACTGCCGTTAGAGTGCCACCGAGGCCGCATACAATCACAACGAAGATGATTAGCATGTCGACGCTCACGAGCGCCTGGAGGATGGTGTAGTCCTCGCCTCTTTTCGGCGATTTAAAGATATCTGTAATGCGGGAAGTTCGTGTTTGCTTAGTTGGTGGCTGCAGTTTGGGAGAAGGGGGAATTGGAGGTGGAGGCAACGAAATTTCTGGTACGGATGATTCTTGCTTTGTCTCGACTGATATTGTAGATTGGTTTTTGAGATTCTGTATTGAAAGCTCTTCTCTGACGACGATAACAAGAGGGAGGAAAAGCAAGAACAGAACGACAGCGGCACTGCCGCCATATTCAGGAGCGGAGAAGCTTACCTGCTTCTCAATAATGATTATAAGCATGAGATATCCAGCTAGAGCTAGTGCAATGTAGAGAAAAGAGTAGAATATCTTGAGCTCGTTTGGCTGCCGGATAGATTTTATTATCCGAATTGTGCTGAGAAAGACGATGGAGAGTGCGGCCGGGAGCCACGCAATGAGTAGGATCAATGACTTGGAATCGTGGCCGTAGATTGCTAGATAGAGCTGGTTGAAAATGGCCCCACTGAGACCGACGTAGCCCTTGAGGAGTCCGATCATGATGCCGCGGCTCTCTGGGAAGTTCCTGACGCAGGTTACAAGCGCGCCTGTGTTGGCGAAGGTCTGTGAATTGGCGCCAATGCAGATGTAGAGGCACATCTGCCAGACTTTGGGATGGGCAATGCGGCCCGTCACGGCAAGCCAGACCATGAAGTAGCCGGTGAAGTTCATCGCAGCGCCGATGGCGAGCACCGCCCATGGCGGGATCAGCTCGTTGATTAGGCCGGAGAGGATGCCGACGTTGGCGCCGAGGTCTTTGAAGAATCCGAGGGTGTTGAGTGTTTGCTGGTTGTAGGACATTGATGATTTTATGTCGCTGGAGTAGATTCCGTAGATGTAGGTGGCGCCTGCCCCTGACATTATCAAGAACGACCCGAAGACCATGAACCAACGGCCGCGGATCACCTGCAGGGCGGGTCCCACCATACTCGTTGCACGGAAACTGCTGATCATGGCTGAAAAATCAAGGGAGGCGGCAGTGGGTAGGATGGTGGTGAACGCTCAGAAGCTAATGGACACACACGCCACACGTGTGAACAACGGCCAGCAACGTGTCTCTGGTAACAGAAAAGCGAGGAGGAAGATTAATATGACAATTTGAGAGGATAGATTGTAGTGGAGTGTATATCTTCAATTAAAACTAAGGAAATGATGCACTGCCCTCACGTGTAACCTATTGTATTCTTGTTGCATAGGGGCTCCCGTATTTGAAGTAGATAAAATGCATACATCATGCATACATCATGGGCCCACAGATTTGGACATCACAGACTTGGTAGTGGTGGGGGCATTACCCAATCCGTGTCGTTGCGAGGGCCAGAGGGAGGGACGAAAGGCTTTCGGAGGAAGTTCTTCCATTGCTCTCACATGTGTGAGTTATGGTGGACAATAGAGCTTTTTCACCACTGACCAGAGCAGTGGAGGTATCACTGCCCGCTCTGAGTCCCTAAGGGCTCCAAAAACGAGGGAGAGAGGAGAGAATAAGAGAGAGACGCACTTGCATTGTGCGGTGACCCACACCTGCCCAAGTAGATGGTGGAAAAGCTAAATGGGCCTACCATGATCACGTGTTTTATCCATGCCGTCCATCCATTTTGCCCCCATGAGGCAGCAGTGGATGCGTGGTGATGGACGGCCAGAAGCTAATGGCCACACGCCACAGCCACACGTGCCAACAACGGCCACTATCTTCGCTCCAATGACAGATTTGCGACCGGTGGGATATTGTGGAGGATTATTATAACAATGGCAGAGCGGGAGGAAACTATCTAGGCTCTCAGGTCTAAGCTCTGGTGTTCTTGTTGCACCGGGTTACCTGCATTTTTAGATCGACAGACTGGGGCCGTCCTAATAGGAAACGGATTGGGTACTCCCCTGCCACCAGCCTCTGTAGGCCCCACCATGATGAATGTGTTTCATCCATTCCGTTCATCCATTTTTACCGATCATTTTAAGGCCTGATCCCAAAAAATGAGATGATATAAATCTCAGGTGGACCACACCACAGGAAAACAATAGTGATTGGATATCCACCATTAAAATCCTCCTAAGGCTCAATGTACTGTTTATTTAACATCCAATCTGTTGGTTAGGTCATACAGACCTGGATGAAGGAAAAAACAAAGATCAGATTGATCCAAAACTTTTATAGCCACCAAAAAGTTTTTAATGGTCTACGTTCATTCAACACTGTTTCCTGTAATGTGGTCAACTTGAGATAGGGATATATCTAATTTTTGGTCTCATACCATAAAATGATCTCGAAAAATAGATGGACGGCATGGATGAAACAAATACATCATGGTAGAGCCCGCATAGCACCGACCATCAGCCATGGGCTGATGGCGGGGGAGTAGCCAATCCGTTTCCGTCCTAATACACGTTTCACGGGCCACTTAAAAATCAGACCGATCGAAGGATTCTAACCATTCGAGCAATAGCAGCTACAAATGGACGCTGAAGATCAAGAAAAGCCGCCTTAATCAACAAGCTGAGCCTTCTGTTGGTTCTTGGCCATGGATTGTTTAGGTTTCTGAAGAAATAGCTTTCATTAGTGAATCCCAACCATGGCCTGGGGAATGGATGGATAAAACATGAAGATCAAATTATGTATTTTTTGGATCATCCTATCAGTGTAATTTTACAAAACAGCTCATAAAATGTATTCTGAATGCAATAGGCGGTCTGGATTTGATCAATTGGACTTTCAAATTGCCCCAATGTAACTGGAAGCACTATAACTATACAGTACTCAGAGAGCACAATACCATTTCTTTTCACAGAAATTGGAAAATCCAGTGGGTGGAATTCAGTGGATTTGCTGTCGGGAATTAGGCAAGTCACACTTTCTAAGCACCGTCAGTCCGTGACTCTACAGGACTCGGATTGGGTAGAGACCCGTGCACTATAGTATATCTTTTATCAAGGGAGGCGGCCGCTAGCTAGCTGGTGGAAAATCTACGTGGCCCCACCGTTATGTATATTTTTATCCATGCCGTCTATCATTTTGCTAGCTCATTTTTTGAACTTTGAACCGAAAAATGGCTGATTTAAAGCTCAAGTAGACTACACCACAGAAATTAATAGAGGATTGAATACCTATCATTGAAAATTTCTTAGGTGCAACATAAGTTCTGGATCAAGCGGATATTTCTATTCTCCCTTCATCTAGGGCATGACTTTATGAACAATAGGACGGTAAATGAGGATGGTAAATCAACATAGCCATGACCCCTAAGAAGTTTTGGAGGGAGGCATTCTTATGATCATGTGATTCATTTGAGCTTTGGATCTGTCTATTTTTGAGCTCGTGCCTTAAAATGAGCTGGCAAAATGAATAAAATACAATACGCCTCATCATGGTAGGGCTTGTAGCATCTGTTTCACCGCATACTTTACCGGAGGGATAAGTACGCAATTAGAGAGAATTCTTGTCAAATAGTACTAAATCATTACATTATCATAGACAAGGGTCTAAACAACCAAAATAAATAAATATTTGGATTCCTCTAAATATTTATGATTTTTTCATATTTTTATATTTTTTGTACAGAATCTCTTGGCTATTATAAGGGCGCAATAATACGGGTGGGACCCTTATGTCCACCATTGCAGCACACCTTGCATAGGTATACTCAAATTAACTTGCAATAATGTCCAAGCTGTTGCTAAGTCACAATATCAAAATTACATTGGTTAACTAATTCTATCCTTGAATTACAGGCCACTTGTTTGATGAAATAGGACCTTTAGATCATTTTCATATTAGGCCGTCCAATAAATGTTCAACAATTCCAAAGATATATAATAAAAATAAGTATAATTTTTTAGTTCCTGATGCATCTATATTGGGACAAATAATTTAGACATTTTGAGTTCACTTAATTACATGCCATGCATGCAACTTCTAAGTAAACTCTACCTGCATGTGCATCATTAGCCATGGTCTGTCAGAGTATCAAAGTTTTTGTCCTACTACTTTTTGGAGGTGACATTATAGAGCAAGTTGAAGCACAATGTGATTGTCCAATCTCACTGCATTGGACTTGTCAGTATGATAGATCAATGGAGCCGTTCATCAAGTTGAAACTAAAATAGATGGAAAATGGTTTGAATTAAATGGACATAAACCTGATGAAACCAACAATCAGGTGGACGGCCTTCAAAATGATGGTTGAAAACAAAACTGTTAACGATCTAGATTCATTGGGGAGAGCCAAGAAAAATTGATGGCTACAATGGTTCAATAGCTCTAACTTTTTTAAACAAGGTCCCTTAATTGGGCTGACTTAATGTTTGGAATGTTAGGGATTTGTATTGAGGAATCACACGTATATAGATCTAGGATAGCAATCTAATAATGTCAAGCAATCACAAGAGAACACACAAATTTAACGTGGAAAACCTTTTTGAAAAAAAACCACGACACAAAGCGACTGAAATCCACTATGAAAAGAAATTATAAAAGAGAAGACTTATCCAATTCGAACAATCTCGAATCTCACCATTACTACACCCTTTGATAATAGGGGTGCACACGGTTCGGTTTGGTCCAGTTTTGGGGTGAAACCGGAACCGAACCGTTCCCTACGATTCTAGGATTTTTGGAATTGGAACCGGAACCGGACCGTTTGCACCCTAGAACTGAACCGAAACCGGACCACGAAAACTGATTCGGTTTCCGACCGGTTCCACAGTTCTCGACTTTTTTTTTTCTTTGGAAAAGAAGATCCTAACCATTGGAAAATGGACTTCAATGATTTCTATGATTTTCTATTCATATATCTAATGGATGAAATAATTTGCAGCAACTCATAAAGTTCCTGTGGCCTATGTATTGTGGGGCCTACGTAATTGACGTTCCGATCATCAACACACACGGAATTCACTTTAGTAGTTCACAGACTACTCTTTAGTTGTCAATCTTCGCCTCTACTTTTTCATCATGGTCATCATCCATGAATCTTTGACAGCTGTAAATTCAGAATGGCTCTTATTTTTCTCGATTACTTGTGCCTCTGTCGCGATTTAGTATCTAGCGTGTGTCGCCACTCATTGGAGCCACATCCTTTGTGTACAAATGATCGAAACCATCTATGTTGTGCACCCCATTTCATAAGGGCCACCATATAAAAATAACAATGGACGGATGATTTTGACCATCTTTTTTTGCATATGAATTTTTTTATTTTTTATTTTAAAAGGCTCTAGGCCAATATTCCATAGATCATCAAAATGTACAACCTTTCGAGTGGACCCCTACAAAAGGGAGGGCCCACCTATCATGTGATATAAACAGGGCAGGGGTTCATTTCCACCTAACATGAAGCAGAAACAACCTACGGCGCATATTACAGACTCTGAGACACTCCTGGGAACCCAGCACAGAAAAACGGCAGGCAGACCACGCCATTAGCTCCCCCAACGCCACTACCCCCTAAACTTCTTCCTGACATATCCTAATCCCACTTTATCAAGGAAAAGAAGCCCTCTTACCACCTGAGGAAGATCCGCACTGTTTGAAAAGAGGGTGGATTATTGTTCCCTGCTCCCAAAATTCGCCAATCTGTCTGCTGGCCCATTCCCTTCTTTGTAAATAAGTTGGAACCGAACATTCCCTAAGGAGGTGAGCATGCGAATCCTGTGAAGCCAATATTTCCATTTCAAACCCGGCTTAGCCCCACCCGATAGAAAACGAACAACTATAGCGGAGTCAGATTCAACAATGATGTTTGACAGACCGCGGTGGAAGCAATGGAGGAGACCATCATGGACCGCACAGAGTTCCGCCCTGGTATTAGAAGCGAGGCCATAACCAACATATAAACCAAAAAGGAAATTTCCATCCTCATTCCTGCAAACTCCCCCACCTGCAACCACACTCGGGTTTCCTCAAGAAGATCCATCGACATTTAGTTTGATCCATCCAGTAGGGGGTTTTCACCAACGCACCACGTGGGAAACGTCGTGAAGGGGCTGCATGTGAATCCCTAGAGAAGAAAGAACCCTGCTAAAACTCCCCATATGGGATACCGGCGAGGAGCGACTAATTCTCCTTAACCAACCGGAAATGCGAGAGATAAGGAGTTCAACCCACAACAAGATCCCATCGAATCTGGCGGAATTTCGGCACTTCCAAAGCTCCCACAGAATGAAACACAGCAGCTCACTCTTGAATGGACCTGCAAGGTCCATCATTGAGCATGAGTCCCACCAATGAGAAAGCCACTCGCCTACCGTCAGACTTCGAACAATGGGAACGCCATAAAGCTGGGAGAAATGGGACCAGACGAACTTCGCTCTGGCACTGTGTAAGAAAACATGATCGGCCATTTCCATCGTGGGCCCATGCCTATTGTATTGATCACTGTAGAAACTGCACCTGGAGGCCATCTGCACCCCACGAGATTAAACAACCGAATCCACCACAACCGCCCCGCTGAGGATCTGCTAGACGAAGGTGGATAATTCCGGGGGAATTCTGACGTTCCAGATTTTTCGGCCCCAAACCGTCAGAGGGCTGCGTGCACGACAGGTTTCCCACGCCGAAGAAACTGAAAATTTTCTTGAAGGGTGGCGCGGCCAGCATGGGGTGTCAACCCCGACAAATAGACAAAAACCCCAATGAAAGATGGCATCAATTTGCTCCTTGGTAAGCACTAAGAAAACAACAGAAGGAGGGAGAGGGCCCATCTGACCCAAAAAGTCCTTCACTTGAAGTGATTGGAGGGCAGGAGGAATTGAGACCGTCAACCTATTTTGTAGAGGTCCCATTCCAGTCCAGTTATCTTTCCAAAGATGTAGATTTCCTTCACCAATTTTCCATTGAACAGTAACCTTGATAAAAGGGAGGAGAGCTCTAATTCTCTTCCATAAGGTGGACACCGCTTTCATTTGGTGAGGATAACCAGAAGTCTCCACATCCTGGGCGTAAGTAGATCGCATGTACGTTGCCCACATGCTGGAATTCGCCATGTTTACACATGTCCAAGCCATCTTCATTCGTAACGCACACATAACATCTTGGAGCCTTCTAATCCCCAATCCCCCTTCACTCTTGGGCAAGGCAATGTGACGCCAACTCCTCCAATGGAGTTTTTTCCTTCCCTCTGCCCATCCCCAAAGAAAATCTGCAAAACTATTTTCCAAGATTTTGAGGATACCAGCTGGAACATGGGTAGCCGCAAGCGTATGGACAGGAACGCTGGCCAGGATGTGGTTGACCAACATGGCCCTACCAGCCATGGAAAGGAACCTTGCTTTCCAGCCACTAATTCGCCCATTTACCCTGTTAATCAACCTCTGAAAAGCATCATGTTTCCGTCTGCCCATTGAAATTGGGACCCCAAGATAGAGCATGCTCTCCACCGGGGTGATCGAGCCTAGCTCTCTTTGAATATTCGTGATTCTGGGAGCCGTCATGTTTTCAAGATGCATAAACATATTCTTGTGAAAATTTACCTTCTGACTTGAAATCTGCTGATACCTGTCAAGGAAGTGCCTAGCTGCTCGGACGGAATAGATCCCACCATTAAGGAAAAGAAGCGTGTCGTCAGCAAAAAGGAGATGGAAGACCTGAATGCTATGTTTTCGACCTTTGAAAGGGAGACACTTTCTTTGATTTACTAAGTCTTTGAAGCCTCTCCCCAGAATTTCTAATGCCATAATGAAAAGGCTTGGAGATAAAGGGTCGCCTACCAAAGCCCCCGAGTGGATTTAAAGAATCCACTCACCTCCCCATTTACGAGGACAGAGAACCAACAATTGCTCCAGCAGCATTCCAAAAGCCTGATCCATGGAGCCAAAAAACTGAAACAAGTTAAAACTTTCTTCAAATAGGGCCACTCCACTCTGTCGTAGGCCTTTTTCATGTCCAGCTTGATAACAATATTCTCACTTCTCACTTTTCTGTTGAGTTCTCGAAGCATTTCCTGGGCAAGGGCGATGTTTTCTAAGATGGAACGACCTTAGACAAAAGCTCCCTGCTCAAGAGCAATTAGGAATTTAGAACAATAGAAATCAATGGCTTATACCGAACAATAGCTTACTTTGTATTAAAAAAAAATATGGTCGGATCCACGATTCGGTTTAATGGTTCGAATCGGTTCTACATGGCCCTAAACCGGAACCGAACCGTAACCAACGATTTTGGGATTTTTGGAACCATAACCGGACCGTTAGCATCTTAGAACCGGACCGATCCAACGGTTTCGATACGGTTACACGGATCCAACGGTTCGATGTGCACCCTTATTTGATAACCTTAGAACCCTTTAGGAACCCTTGGAAAGCTTTTAGAAGCGACTCTTATTTATAGTTTAGGAAACTCTACTTACGCACCTAGTCCGAAAAAGTTCAGAAACCGCCTCAAATTTACTCAGTCCGCGCAGGATCTACGCAACCTCGACTGTTCGAGCCAAGGCCTCAACTGGTCGAGGAACCCCCTCGACCGGTCGATCCATCCCCTCGACTGGTCGAGTGGCCCGGACACCAAAAACATGTGATAACTGGACTTTGAGTTGAGCAGCTCCCTCGATCGGTCGAGTAACCCAAAAAAAATAAATTGAAGGCTTCTAACAACAATCTCCACCAAGTCTTCAATCTTTAACCGTGTAGCTCCTTGACCTCTTCTCTTATTTCTTCATGCATCATAGCTTCAATCAATGCTTCTCGTGCACACTTCGTCCTTCTTTTACGTCATCGCTAAGCCCAAAGAAGTTGCACATAACTTAAACTTCTCTGTACGAATGATCTAGGTGAGCACGTCTGCTGGATCAAAATTCACGTGTTCAACCACCTTTACTCCTGTCTTTTCAAAAGAAAATACAGTCTTCTTATCATCTCACCGCTACCTAATATTACTTGTTGGGGTACTTGCTCATAACATTGATAGCCTGTGAAATAACCAGTCTAATCCAGATCATGGCATACACTACCAACCGCATTCAAATAAGGCTCATGAGATATCCTGCTTTTCTTCATCTGTTTTGGAATATGGGCTGAGGAAAACTTGAGGAGAGATGCATAGGGAATGCTCTCCGACTTTACCTGGCCCATCACATCCTTAATCAATACCTACACATAAGGTATTCCTCCTATGATTACTAAAGCCTACTCCTTCAATCTCAATGCCGAGAACCATCTTTGTAGCCCCCGATCCTTCATCCTGAATATTTCACTTAACCTAGTCTTTAGTATATTGATATCAGTTATGTGACAATTGAAGATCTACATGTCATCTACATACAATACGGGACCCACCATGAAGAAATCAAACCTCTGCCTAGGCAATAGGTCAAATCACGACCTCCTGCAAACTTCTTTCTCAGCCCCTTTAACTTTGAACCACTCTAGTTGCTTCATGTAGATCTACTTTTCACTTTCCCTTGCAGAAGTGCAAACTCCACATCCATCCTTCCAGCTTAAGATCATATTGGTCAACCAGCGCCAATCATGGATCTAATAGACACCTACTATACCGTCGGCACGAATATCTTTGAGAATTTGATCCCTTCTCTCTGAGTATAATGCTTCGCTACTAATCTCGCCATGTATCTATGTTGTATCCTCCTGAAGATTCACTTACATCCAAGTGCTCTTCGGCCCACTGGAAGCTCCACCCACTCTCATATGTCGGTCTGGTACAACGAATCCATCACTTCGCCCATAGTCACATTTCACTTCTCAGTATCAAGCTTACCTAGAGCCATCTGAATAGAAGATGAATCCCCTACAATATTGGAGACGTCCATGTACCTCACCGATATCCTGCGATCATGCCGTATGATTCTTCTCACAGGTAGCTGCTCCTCCTACTCTATATCCTTGTCCGCACATCTCAGCCTTCATGCCTTACCCGCTCATGTGGCCATGCCCAACATGTCACATACATGTAGAGGTGGATTCTGCTACATCCACTGCAGCTCCACCTTTTGAAGTGCTCCCGATCAACCTATATAAGTTACCGAGTTGTTGTACTTTTATAATTACTCATGCCCCCTTAGATACCTTAAAGGCATCATCAATGCCTGTGTACTTGCATCCTTGTGCCTCAAGCACACAAAGAGAAATAAGATTTTGCTTCAAATCAGGAACGTACCTGACATTAGTCAAGGTATGCTCCACCCCATCAAACATTTTGATACGCACCATACCAACAATCACAACATTATAGGCAATATCATTGTCCATAAATACTTGTCCACCATCGCACTACCTGTAGCTGGTGAACTAACTCCGATGAGGAGTCATGTGAAAAAATGTCCTTGTGTCAGCATCCACTCGACCTTACGATCATCGTATGACCGCCTGATAGTAGACACACAAAACATTACCATAATATCCACTCGATCCATCAGACGTGGTAGCATTGGCCTCCCTATATGAAGCCTCAGAATCTTCGCTCTTCAATTTGAGATTTTCACAATTCTTCTTCACATGTCCTTCCTTCCCACATTCCAGCACTTTAACTTTCTCTTGCCCTTGCCCTTGGATTTGGATTTAGAACGTGAAGAACCCGTACCTTGTTAAGAATTCCTACCCCTTGTAAGAAGTGCCTCAAAAGATATCCCCATGTCGATGTTAAGCTTTCTTATAACATTCTCTTAAAGGGTCGAGATAACGGTGTCAACACTCAGATTTTATTCATGGAGCACATTGTGTCCTTGAATGACTCATAAGACGCTGAAAGAGAATTCAACAACATACATACTTTTTCTTTATCTTTCATCACTTCCTCCATATCTGGCAATTTTCAAATTAATTTATTAAAGTTGCTGATGTGAGCCTTCAGATCTCCACCCTCTGTCATCTTGAAGTTATACTACTGCCGCTTCAAGTGCAGGCGATTTTTAAAGAATTTTTTCACATACACATCCTCTAACTTCACTCATAATTTAGCCGTAGTTTTCTCCCTCATGACATTGTAGAGAACCTCATCCGTGAGACATAAAGGGATTGATAATGAAGCCTTCTTATCAAGAGTATTTCAATCATCATCAGTCATAGTAGACTTTCGCTCCTCAAGAGCACCATCTTTGCCTTACTTGATTAAGGAACTCATCATCTTGATCTTACATAACTCAAAATTATTTTTCTCTAAATACTTCTCAATATCATACCTGTTGTTTTCCATTATTACTAATCCTGCAGATTCAGATCTGTGCCCCAACGATTGCTTTGATACCACTTGTTGAGGATTTGTACCGGGGAATCACACAGATCTAGATCTAGGATAGAAATCTAATAATGTCAAGTAATTACAAGAGAATACACAGATTTAACATGGCAAACCCTTTTGGAAAAAAACCCACGATACAAAGCGATAGAAATCCACTATGAAAAGAAATTATAAGAGAGAGGACTTACCCGATTCGAACAATCTCGAATCTCACCCTTGCTACACCCTTTGATAACCCTAGAACCCTTTAGGAACCCTTAGAAAACTTTTAGAAAGCTTTAGAATACTTTAAAATAGCCTTAGGAACTCATATTTATGGTTTAGGAAACTCTACTTATGCACCTAGTCCGGAAAAGTCCAAAAACCGCCTCAAATTTACGCAGTCCACGCAGGATCTGCGTAACCTCAACTGGTCGAGCGGCCCGGACACTAAAAACATGTGCTTGCTGGACTTTGAGTCGAGTGTTGAGGGTCAAATATTGCATATTAGACCCCAGATATTGTCTGAATTTATGAATATAATGCTGTCTAATGGCTCGTTTTATCATTCTTGTGTGGAAAGGTGATTTTATGAGCATGGATGGAAAAAGGACGTTAAAAGTTGAGATTTAACGATCTGATGACGTCAAAGGCAAGGGACACACTCCAGGGGACCAAGATTGACAAATATACATGGTCAGAAATCCGAGAAAAGTTAGAAATTGAAGCTCAAGTGGCCTGAAGGACGTCCAGAATGCAAGATCACGAGGTTCCCACCATCCGTTCGGCTTGAAACTTCATACGTCGCCTGAGGACCATAAATTAACCGTACATATAAAATTTCAGCCATTGAAGATCTCGGAAAGTGCCCCAACTGACAGATCAGCCCATAAACCGTTGATTCTGGGCCCACCTGATATCTGGAACTGTCTCAAAATTATTATTTACGCCTTAAATAAGGAGTCAAAACAGATGGACGGTGCAGATTTCTCTAAAACAGTGCAATGGACCCCATATGAGATGAGTGTGTACAGTGCACATGTGCACTCGCCGTGCACCAAAATTTCCAAAAGTCGGTCAGCGCAGCTGACCGACGTTTCCGTCTACAACTCAAAAAAAAAAAAAAAAAAACGTGCAGCGGACGCACGCCGCTGGCCGTTTTTGCGATCAGTTGTGGGCCCCACACGTGCCTCATAAGCTCAATCCGATCCGTCCACCGTGTAGAGGGCTTCGAGCACTACAAAACCATGTTATCACTTTTTACCCATGCGTGCACACGTGTGAGATACAGAGGCCACAAAAGGGCTGCTCGGTAACGTTCAAAACTGATTCTTTTATGATTTCTTCTCTGGGCCACGTCAATGGACGTTCAAAACCACCCATTCTTGACTGAAATTTCATTCTGAATCCAATGGACGGGGTGGATTTTCCAGAAAATACTTCTGTGGGGCCCACCGACCACAACAGCGAAATGGTGCGAAAGGTTTCGCACATCCGCGAAAACCGACTTTTCCGGACGGTTTTGGCCCACCATCTTTGATCATATGGCAGATCTGAACCGTCTATCATGTAGAGGACCCAATGAAATCCTAAAGAACGGTGTTTCTTTGAAATTTGAGAAAGGAAAGTGGCGTGTTTCGAGGCACCGAACTTGGCTGCGAAAAAGCTTTCAATGGGCATGCATAGCTTTCCAAATCCGATTCAAATCAGATTTTCACCACTCCAGCAGCTATATAAGGAGGCTTTGGACGTGGGGAGCATTCATTCAGAGTCTGGGGAGGAAGAACAGAGGGCTCAAGCTTAGGTTTCAACGTGGGCAGAGGAGAGAGAGAGGAGCTTGGTTTTTTCTTTCCCTTTTCTTTTCCTTTTCTTTTTCTCTTTATTTATTTGGATTGAGCCCATCCATGGCAGGCTAAATCCTCCTAGCTAGGGCTAGGAGGTGAAGCTTGTAGTGAGATGAGAGATTATATGCTTTTAATTTAATTTTAATTTTTGAATTGAAGTTGGTTTTAGTTTGATTTTAATGGAAATATTTTTGGTCTTTAATGGTCTGTTGTGACTAAAATTACAATGGGTCTGCAATGCTTTGAATATTTTCTTATCCCTTTTATGTTTATGACGTTAGGACGTCCCGTTGTTCACCATAGTCTCCTGGGCATGGTTGGATGACGGTACCCTTCTTAACCTTCATACATATGATTGGTTGGTAATTAGTTTAATTCTGTTGTTTGCCATAGTCTGTGGGCATGGTTTGGTGATGGAATCCATTCTAATTCATACACCTTTCATCTCTTTGAAAACTAGATCAACGGCAGTTCAGTAATTTCCATGATTTTTGATGCAAGCATAAGTTCTCTCTGATCTCTACAAGTGGATCCTCTGAATCCCTAGTTTCCTATATCTGAGTTGTTTCCTAAGTTTTAGATTAATTATTCTACAAGTATTTCACCATTGCTAATTGATTTAGAATTCATCTTAGCCTAGTTCTAGTTCTAGTTAGTTTTAGATAACGTACAAGTTTCAGTCCCTTGGGATTCGACCTCGGTCTTACCGAGTTATTACTACATCACAACCCTGCACTTGGGGAGTGAACAAGTTTTTGGCGCCGTTGCCGGGGACTGACGGCTACGTTTTTCTGAAATTAATTAGTTTTAGGATTAGTTTAAGATTATGATTTTTACTAACTTTAGTTTTAGGTTTAGATTTTCCTGATTTTTTTTAGAATTAACTTGTCTTTCCTGTTTTGTAGGATTATGAGATAGAAACTTCTAATTTGGTGATATCTTTCTAATTTCTTTATTTTTTCTATTTTTAGAATTAGGGTTTTATTTTTAGAGATTTTCTAATCCCAGACTTTCTCTTTTTAGAAACTAACTTGTTTTGTCTTATTTTGCAGGATGTTAATATAGGAATCTCTAGTATGGTAACATCTTTCTAACTTCTCCCCCTCTTACTTTTCACTTTGCTGTAGGACCTTCTCTTTTATTTTTCATATGATTAAATTCAAGTTAAGGGTTTCATCATGTATATGCACGAGTGGCAACGTCAGTATGCTGAGAAGAATAACTTATTTTGGGATGATGATGATATAAATCAACCTATGTCTCAAAACTTTTCTGAAACTATCATCGAGAACTGATCAAAATATAAAAATCCACCGGTTAAGAAGTCTTTACGTAATTATATGCAGGAGAATAATTACACCCCACGGATTAACAAAACAGTACGTGAATGTTGGGGTTATCATAACTATGGTTGTGAGAATTATTACCATCCATCTAATAAAACAATGCGTGATTGTATCATGAGTGATAATAAGTATTACCAACCAGCAGATTCTCCCACTTATGATCAGTATGACTATAACCAGTGGAAACATCAAAATTGGGAAAATGAACCAACTACATGTTATAATGATTATTCTCTTGGATCCCCTACCTTTGAGATCCACCCAGAAACGATCCAAGAGAATTCATATCAGCGTAATCTTTCAGCCTGTCTTATGGAAATGAGAAAAGTAATGGAAACAATGAAAGGACTCGATGCGCGTCTTGATAGGATAGAGGAGGCTCGGTCATCCCAGCCACGACCTAATCTAAAAATACAATGCGAAGAAAGTGATCCGCACTCACTTTTAAAAGAATCTGGAATTTGGAATGAGGAGTTGGATTCCGTTAATGAGCATGTGGTTCAATTTTCCGATGAGTCAATCTCGATGACTGTCCGAAAGAATGGTGAAGATACATGGGTGTCTTTTAAATACATTGATGATGACACAGTTTCCTTACATGACACACAAGATTTCAATGATGAGGAAGAAGTTAGTTTATGCAAACCTCAACCCATGTTAGGTGTAGAATGTGAGGAAAGTGATCCCATCCCAAATGTGCACTGCACTGGACTAGACAATGATGCGTATTGGGATGATGATCATGAATGTGCAGCCCAAATTCTCCCTGAATCAATCTCAAATCTGGTCTAGGTCAACGATCAAGACGTGCACGAAGTGATCGGTCAAGAAGATCTACTCCACTCACCTGACATGCCTGATTTAAATGTGGAGAATGAACCTCTTACAACCGACTCTTCTAACTCTTGTGAGACATATTTAGACCACTCCCTTGAATTGAATGATGATATGATTCGGGAAGAGGAGTTGCCCGCTACGACTCTGGAATTTGAAACCACTCAGTTGAGGCCACCATCTGAGCTGCAAACAATTGAGAATTTAGCGCCTCAATTGAGTAATTTCAATGAACAGAGTGATCACATCAATGCTTCACTTACTGATTTTCAATCTATCTGTGCAGGACTGGAGCAAGAGTGCTTACCTCCAATTACTTTTAAGGACGATGGATTCGTTACGCAGATCATCACAAGCCACAATAAGTCACACTCAGCTAAATTTTCCAACTCGTGGGATTGCTTGGCACACTTTGCGGTTTCAGACGATCCCATGTTAAAAGATAAAGTGGATGCCTTGAAAGACAACATCTCGGTAGTCATCACTGACCGAGAGAACCCTTACTCTGAAATTCTCTCTTCCCCTGATCTTAAATGTCTACCAGTAAAGGAAGAGTTAAAAATTGAACCGAAGTTTAGATCTTCGGAATATATTGAGACTACATTACTTTTTAAGAAGTTTTCTAAACTTTATTTACTTGTAGTCTTTGATTCACCATGCAATACTAACGTTGAAACTTCTCTTGTCTTAGGTGAATCGTATAAATTATGGATACCTCAAGCAATTCAATAGAAGATTTTTTATGAGGTACATAAGTCTCTCTGGAAAGTCATGCTCCAGGGTGCCCAAGCCTATTGCAAAAAAGGTTTTTGGATGATCTTGTTGAGGAGCTTACTAAGAGACTTATCAAGATATTGGCCAGAAGGGGAACCTTGCGGTATGATTGATTCAATGTTTGTGGGTAACAGTACTGCAAACCCTCACGAGACTACAACTCGTCCACTAGGGGTAACCTAGGGGTTTAAAGGCTTGTTGCATACGCTAAATGCAATCGAGAGCACCTGCGAAAGTGGTATAGGTAGGATTTTATTTTTGTTATTTTTGTTCTGCTTTCTCTCTCATGCTAACAAGCTTCCATGCCGTGATCTATTGGAAACTCTCTTGCTTCGTTATTCAGGTACTATCTTCCCATCACTTCTCATTTACTTTCATTGTCCCATGTGCATTGCATGCTCATATCTTTTACATTGAGGACAATGTAGATTTTAGGTTGGGGATGAGAAATTAGGTAACCTAATCAGTATTTTCTTGGTCTTGAGCAACAATTGTGAAAAAATTTTGAATTTTTCTGAAAATTTTTATGAATTCGAAGTGATTTTGACAGATATCCCTAATTTAAATTTTCAAGGTACATAATGGTGGATTTATGACTCTTGGATTCCGTATCTGTTAGATTTTATAGTTAAGTGAATTATTAATCCATGATTAGAAGTTGTAAACATTGATTGAATCATGATTTCAGGACACGTCTTGCTTACACATTAAGATTTCAGTTCCATATCGAAGGATTAACTTGGTAATCACTAAGCACGAAGGGAACCAGTCTAAAATATCTTGCCATCAGGGTATAAAAATTGAACAGGTTAGGCAATTAATCTTCACCATGGGTTTGCTCCCTACAGGTGAAGGTTTGATTCCCCAAGGTTAAACATTCAAAAAAAAAATTTTATTAGGTAATTGGTCTTTTGCCATAGGTTTGCTCCCTATTGGTAAGGATTTGATTCCTCTTTTTGGCATGACTATTAATGGAAAAATAAAAAGTTGAAAAGATCAAACGATGAAATTTATGAGGCAAGTTTGGTTATCATGAATTCTCTTGCTGATTACCAATGAGATCCTGAAATAACAAATTCACTCTTAATGTAATTAGCTGAGATTACACTATACATCCATGGATCTCAATGTTTAAAATTTTTCTAATTGATGGATTAATGCTTTACACTTGATTATGAAGTCTACGGTGCGCTTGAGCTCAAGAGAATACAATTTCTAACATTCATGAATATTAAATTTCTCGTATTTTGTTCAAAATCTCACTTGATTTCATAGAAAGTTCTCTTATAATTCTCAACTTATTTTTCGCATACTTTGCTCGGGACTAGCAAAATGCTGGTTGGGGGTTGTGTTGAGGGTCAAATATTGCATATTAGACCCCAGATATTGTCTGAATTTATGAATATAATGCTGTCTAATGGCTCGTTTTATCATTCTTGTGTGGAAAGGTGATTTTATGAGCATGGATGGAAAAAGGACGTTAAAAGTTGAGATTTAACGATCTGATGACGTCAAAGGCAAGGGACACACTCCAGGGGACCAAGATTGACAAATATACATGGTCAGAAATCCGAGAAAAGTTAGAAATTGAAGCTCAAGTGGCCTGAAGGACGTCCAGAATGCAAGATCACGAGGTTCCCACCATCCGTTCGGCTTGAAACTTCATACGTCGCCTGAGGACCATAAATTAACCGTACATATAAAATTTCAGCCATTGAAGATCTCGGAAAGTGCCCCAACTGACAGATCAGCCCATAAACCGTTGATTCTGGGCCCACCTGATATCTGGAACTGTCTCAAAATTATTATTTACGCCTTAAATAAGGAGTCAAAACAGATGGACGGTGCAGATTTCTCTAAAACAGTGCAATGGACCCCATATGAGATGAGTGTGTACAGTGCACATGTGCACTCGCCGTGCACCAAAATTTCCAAAAGTCGGTCAGCGCAGCTGACCGACGTTTCCGTCTACAACTCAAAAAAAAAAAAAAAAAAACGTGCAGCGGACGCACGCCGCTGGCCGTTTTTGCGATCAGTTGTGGGCCCCACACGTGCCTCATAAGCTCAATCCGATCCGTCCACCGTGTAGAGGGCTTCGAGCACTACAAAACCATGTTATCACTTTTTACCCATGCGTGCACACGTGTGAGATACAGAGGCCACAAAAGGGCTGCTCGGTAACGTTCAAAACTGATTCTTTTATGATTTCTTCTCTGGGCCACGTCAATGGACGTTCAAAACCACCCATTCTTGACTGAAATTTCATTCTGAATCCAATGGACGGGGTGGATTTTCCAGAAAATGCTTCTGTGGGGCCCACCGACCACAACAGCGAAATGGTGCGAAAGGTTTCGCACATCCGCGAAAACCGACTTTTTCGGACGGTTTTGGCCCACCATCTTTGATCATATGGCAGATCTGAACCGTCTATCATGTAGAGGACCCAATGAAATCCTAAAGAACGGTGTTTCTTTGAAATTTGAGAAAGGAAAGTGGCGTGTTTCGAGGCACCGAACTTGGCTGCGAAAAAGCTTTCAATGGGCATGCATAGCTTTCCAAATCCGATTCAAATCAGATTTTCACCACTCCAGCAGCTATATAAGGAGGCTTTGGACGTGGGGAGCATTCATTCAGAGTCTGGGGAGGAAGAACAGAGGGCTCAAGCTTAGGTTTCAACGTGGGCAGAGGAGAGAGAGAGGAGCTTGGTTTTTTCTTTCCCTTTTCTTTTCCTTTTCTTTTTCTCTTTATTTATTTGGATTGAGCCCATCCATGGCAGGCTAAATCCTCCTAGCTAGGGCTAGGAGGTGAAGCTTGTAGTGAGATGAGAGATTATATGCTTTTAATTTAATTTTAATTTTTGAATTGAAGTTGGTTTTAGTTTGATTTTAATGGAAATATTTTTGGTCTTTAATGGTCTGTTGTGACTAAAATTACAATGAGTCTGCAATGCTTTGAATATTTTCTTATCCCTTTTATGTTTATGACGTTAGGACGTCCCGTTGTTCACCATAGTCTCCTGGGCATGGTTGGATGACGGTACCCTTCTTAACCTTCATACATATGATTGGTTGGTAATTAGTTTAATTCTGTTGTTTGCCATAGTCTGTGGGCATGGTTTGGTGATGGAATCCATTCTAATTCATACACCTTTCATCTCTTTGAAAACTAGATCAACGGCAGTTCAGTAATTTTCATGATTTTTGATGCAAGCATAAGTTCTCCCTGATCTCTACAAGTGGATCCTCTGAATCCCTAGTTTCCTATCTCTGAGTTGTTTCCTAAGTTTTAGATTAATTATTCTACAAGTATTTCACCATTGCTAATTGATTTAGAATTCATCTTAGCCTAGTTCTAGTTCTAGTTAGTTTTAGATAACGTACAAGTTTCAGTCCCTTGGGATTCGACCTCGGTCTTACCGAGTTATTACTACATCACAACCCTGCACTTGGGGAGTGAACATCGAGCAGCTCCCTCGACCGGTCGAGCAATCCAAAAAAACAGATTGAAGGCTTCTGACAACATGGAATTGGTACATAAATTCACCACTGATGATGTTAAGTAACAGCTATACCATGGTTGTATTAAATACACATGTATAGTCAGTGTATCTTAAATCCTAATAAATTGCATACTCGATATGGAATCAGAACAGATGGATAACCCAAAACATTCAATGATCCGCAAAAACTAACCCCTCAAAAATCTAGTTTAGAAACTCTTTCACCTCATAATCCAACCTAAAATATTATAGAGATCCCATGGACTCATTTAAACCTAATGAAAAATGCTAAAGTATAAAAATATATATTTATAAGTAACCTAAAATATTATAGAGATCCCGTGGACTCATTTAAACCTAATGAAAAATACTAAAGTACAAAAATATATTTTTATAACAGTACTCGGACTTCCGTCGTACAAATCCTAACCAGATTCAGTCAGCTGAAGGAACACCCTATTTCATCCCAAAGCAACTTACACAAAGGAAATGCAAAAATATGAGCACGTATCTAAAAGTTTTTTACTTCCTCTCAATTAATAATTTTTTACACCTCATCTATTTTCAACCAGTTGCAAATGGGCTGAATATATAAGTACTGGCCCACATAAATTTAGGAAATTTAAAGATTAAGGAGATTTTTTTTGGGATGATACATCAACCTCCTCTAGTGCTCTCACAGCACTATTGGTTATATTGCTACTATTTACATTAAGGACACTTTGAAAGAACAATCCACTGATCCAGACTGCTCATTTGGTCTCATGTATATTTCAAGACCTACAGTTCAAACATCAAACTGCTCTGCTTAACCATAAGATCAATTGTCTTAATATGGACGGTCGAGATTGTTTAGACAAAATAGGTCCAATTCACAAATTGATCAATGGGTTAGGGCCATCATGTTGCCTATGTAACGCCCGTGAAAAATTCGTACTTGGAATCGAGTACCGATTTGACCCGAAATCGCGTATAAATAATTTCCATGGAAACTAAACGTAAGTTAGCGAACGCAACGCTAGAGTAGCTGGAAAATAGTCCCTGATCACTTTAAATACGTTCTACAAGACCCAAATCGAGTAGAACAGACAACTCTACAATACTCTATAACCTTGGATCCAACTCTAAGCAGGTTTGTCCTCTGGACCATATGGAACTTTTGTATTGGATTTAGACCGCGCGTCGAAGGTCTGATACCTCCTATCTTAGACCGTTAGAACCGCCCAGCTGGACTTGACAATCATCTCGAAAATCAAGTCAAACCGATAATCACAGAGTATTTCGTTGAAACTGGACTGAAGCGACCGCGAATAGGGACGAATTGGGAATTTCAAATTTAGATCTGGCACACGACTTGACGCGTCAGTATTAAGCGTTCTGACCGTCAGAATTCATCCAGATTACACCCTCGGATCAGGAAAAATATCTAATTATTGTCACGGAACTTTCAGTCCTGATCTATGTGCGGTGACCGCTGAACTGAAACTGGTCCGCCACGTGCGATCTGCGAACCCTGCCAGACTGAAAACTTAATACGAGGTACATCTGGTACCCATGAGCTTAAGTCTGATCGCAATCGACCAGGGGACCGCCAGAAATCAGTTTTTGGACCGAAACAGCCCCGAAATGGATAGGCAATAAGTAAACTTCGTCCCGGAGCCTATTTCGGGCGTTTCCAAGCTTATAAAAGGGGTTGAAACCCTCATTCCTTCCTTGCATACGAATTTCCCTAAACCCTAGAAAAGAGAGAGAGAGTTTGAGAGAAAGGGAAGAGGAGATTTTTCCCGCTTCCGAGCCGCCAACAGTTGCTGCATCAACGCTTCCTTCCAATCACCTGGCTGGTGATTTCTACACCTTTTCAGGTATAGAAAAACCCCAACAACTTGCTGATTTAGGGTTTATATAGATTCTGAACGTATTAGCTAACGTCTTCCATAAATCAGGATCTCCCACTGTCGTAGACGAAGCCTACACGCTCCGTTCAAATTCTCGCGACCGTAAGAGATTAGGTGAGGATTTTAGACGCTTTGATTGACGGTTTACAACGCTTTCAATGTCGTTTAATAGTAGATTATCGACGGCATCGCCGTTTGACATGTACAATATGCTCTCCGTTTCCTGTTTTTCAAACTAACGAAGAATATGAGATTTAGGGCATTTTAGGTATATGTAGGAAGTACGGTCTACATGCATAATTTGCTGACGTGATTGACATGATTTGTCGCCGCATTAGAGAGTTAGGAATGCCTGCATAATCAGTTTGGCGAAGAGATTCGCCAAGTTGCGCACTTTGGGTCGACATACTATATGTGGACTTAAGGGTGTAGTGTATGTGTTTGTATAAATGCTTGTATTAGTATGTATTGTATTGAATGATGTTATGTAGTAGTTTGAGATTGATTTCATGATTAATAAGCTGACCTAAATGATTTCCTATATGTTGACCTTATGCATGATTGCATCATATGCACAGAAATGATGCCTTAAGAATTGCCTAAGTTGAATATGCTTGGAAAGCATGCCTTGAAGATTTGCCTAAATTGAATGTTATAACATGTGCTAACATGCTCACATGATGTATTTCAATTCCAATACCTTTGTATCGTATTAATGAAATTCCATAGATGTGTGGGACTTGATTTAGTCCAGGCAGTCGGTAACCGAGCGAATTCGTGGCTGACTGGTCATAGCCACGAACGACGCGTCGATGAATGTGATTCGTGTTGAGAGTTGGCGGCAGTGGTTAGGCCACGCGAAGTGTTTTACGCACTTCATGTCGATCAATTCGAGATGCGATCGCGCTAGTCGAGCCCGTCAAGTAACCCGACTGGCCGATGTTTGTTCACCTTGTATGTATCATAACTGCTTGAACCTAGGGTACTGAACTTACCATTGTAAACCCTATTAACCGTGGTACCTTGATCCACGAAGACTCATGAGCCGGGCATGGTGGTATGGGACACCGTGGTCGAGCTGTCGGCCTACGCCGGGGCCACAAACCTCCCCGTAGTGACCAGTGAGCACCTAAACTCGTGAGCAGATTATGGTGGTATGGGACACTATATTCTAGCTGTCGGCCTACACTGATCAGGCGACGAGCCCTTTGTAGTGACCGCGAGCGTATTCTGAGTTCACGGGAGGCGACGACCCTTCCGTGCAGTAGAGTACAGTAGGCCTGTATTGATAAGGTGATGGGGGAGCGGTGCAACGAGTGCGAGCAACAGCCCTGGCAGCCCTTGCAGTGACCTACGAAATGTACATCGTATGAGATTACTAGGAGTGACGACCCTAGACAGGATCCGTGTTGGGATTGATACAAGGGAAGTACCTTAGTTTCCCAATCCTGCTGTTTGAATGGACTAATAACAACTGGGTAATCATATCACCATAGCATTGCATGTGCCTGGAAGATGTGGAGCACTCTAGGGAGTGTGGCATGCCGCGGTCGTAAGATGTTGCCGCATGAGGGTGATCGTCGGTGAGGGCATACATCATGTCATATCATCTTGCATTAAACAACAGTATTAGGTTTGTCTGATTTACTGCTTTACTATTATCGCGTGATTGAATTGTGAACATGCTAATCTTTGCTCTATGATTCCACTGAGTTGATCACTCATTCCCACGTTACGGGATGGTGTTTGCAACACCCACCAGACCCTGTTGTAGTTGCAGGTGACGATGAGATCCAGGACGTGGAGCCGGAGATTGACGAGGACCAGGATGAGTTCTCTTATATGCAGTACCACGACGGCTTCCCGTAGGTGACCTGGATCGAGGGGGACTTCAGTGGGACTATTTTGAACTTATTTTTTTTGTCTATTTACATGTATATGAGACTCAGAGATGTAGTCATACTTTGGAGACAGTTGAGAGTATTTTGTTTTTTTCCATACAGTGATATATATTGTTTAGTCTTCCGCTTGCTTTTATCACTGGATCTGAAGTATGAATTGCAGTTTTGGTATACTTTTACTCATGTGGATGCTTTAAATCAGACAACATTGAATCATAACCATTTTTGTTGCATAAGTGACGGTCTGGAACTCGGGAGTTGAGTTTATACACGACCCCCGATTTTCAGGGTGTTACAAGTTGGTATCAGAGCATGAATGAGAGTATACTGGGCCTGGGTTATGGTCTTGCGACGTACGCTGTCGCTTCCTTTGACTTAGGTGGGTGCGAGAAGGGTCTAGAAATACTTCTAGGATCACAGATTCGCCGATAGGCGAAGTTTATAAGGATCGATCGCAAGATCGAGTCTGTAACGTATCTCGGGTCGCGTTAAGCAACCCGAATCACTTCTAAGCTGTAGGAAGTCGGGTGGAGACGTCTTATGAGCGGTTTTAAACCGCAAAAGTGAATCTTTGGGCCGTGGAATGACCACGACTCCAGTAATCAATCGCCAGGGCTTAAAAACCCCGTTTTGCCAAAAATTCTCAAAATTCCTTCTCTAAACACTTCAACCTTCAGTTCTTTTGTATCCATTTCATGTTAGGCATCAAACCTAATGTGAAAATAACACAAATTAGTACATTCACCAAATTTTACAGTGAATAGTAAAATTTCATAAAAAATGGCCATAAAGCCATTCTAACTTCACTTTCTTTAGCAACTAAGGAGCTAGAAAGATGTACTGGATCCTTCTACCCCAAATCCATATGCTGCATCATATAGTTTGGTATTCGGGACTGCGATGTGGACCCGGAAAGCCCCAAAAACATGTTTGGGCTCATAGGGACCAAAATATAATGAACCAAGGGGTGGGACCAACTTTTTTGGGGCCCTGGGACCATGGGGGACCAGACCCATGGGGTCCCGCTGGCCAACCTGAAGGTTGGCCGGCGATGCCATCGCCGGCCGGGCGATGCATCGCCGGCCGGCCACCTCGGACGGTGCTGCCCTTTGGGCGCACCCACTTAAATACGTCCCCCATCACTCCTAGCTACCTCCCATCCTACGAAAACCCCTAAAACTCCCCTCTCCTTCACAAACAGCCCCCTTGCATACCCTAGATTCGATTTTCAGCACTCCATTCCAAATTTCGGCGACCCAAACCCCTCCTAAACCCTTCCTTGGCCAAAACCGACCACCACTCAGCGATTATTGGGTGTTGACAGCCCCTTTCCTTGAAGATTTTCCCATTTGGAGCTCCAAAATCCCCCAAAGAGTGCTGAAATCGTGAGCAGCTCCATTCCACCTTTTTGTTCTTATTTTTCCCTGAAAGTACAGCCTTGGGAAGCTTGAAGTATCCCTCTACGACACCTAGATTTCCTTTTGTCAGATTGGGCAGCCATTTCTCCGCATTTTCGGCGTTTTCCATGGCTTTCGTGGAAGCTATTTTGGGTCTTTTGTCACTCTCATCCATCCTGTCTTTGATGGGTAAGAGGAAAACTGCAACAGACGAGGCTGGGCCTAGCCGCCCTGCTCGATCGAGAAGACCGCAGGGTGGTGCCGCAAGTTCAAGCGCCGCCGCAGGTCCAGCTGCAGTCCTGGAGTGCCGTACAAAGCGGGATTTGGATCCCCATGCACACCTTGGACGAACCATTCTGTCAGAGATGCCTCATGGTGAATACACTGATCGTAGAGTGTTATTTGAGGCAGACGTAGATGGGCGATTGTTCGGCGAGTATCTGTTGTTCGAACGCATTGAAGCTGCGCACTGGGGACCGATCTTTGAAGCTCGCGCTCGTGCTAATGTGAGCACTGTTCGTGCCTTCTATGCTAACATCCAGAGTCCTACCTTGGAGCCCTTACAGTTCAAAATCCCTTTTGGCAGAGATCGGATGGCTACGATCGACGTCCGGTTGGTTGCGCGACTTCTCAACGTGCCTCTAGGTGATGTACATCCAAGTGAGAAGAATTTGAGGACTAGACGTGAACGAGATCGCCGCACCAGGTTTCTGTGCGGAAAATTGGTTCCATGGCAGCCTAATAATAGCCTCAAAGCGACGTACATGTCTGAGGATTTGCGCCTGCTGCACCATATCTGCACGTTCAATGTCTATCCCAGGTCGACGAACCGCATTGAATGTACACGTCTTATGGTCGATTTCTTATTTCTGGTGGCCCAGGGAGAGAACGTATGTATGGCCACTTTCATCTTACGGCAGATAGTTCTCATAGCCAGGTCGAGGAGAACATCCGAATCCCTTCCCTTTGGCCGACTCATTTGCAAGATTGCGCTTGAGTTTGCCTATAGACTTGGACCCGAGTTGCCGGTATCGATTCACACCATCGATGAGTCGACGATGGTTAAGATGAAGATTGGGTCGCAATATCGTGAAAATCAACTTGAAAGGGATAGTGGGGACGACTTTGATGAAGAGGAAGATCAAAGCGAAGGAGAACCTAGTGCAGAGGTTCAGGAAGAGACTCAGGAAGAAGCAGAAGAGGAGGCTCAGGATACTGATGAGAGCCCTCCTCCTTCTGCGCAGACTACTATTGACGATCGCATTGCTCGGATGGAGGAGAGTCAGACCGCTTTGCGAAGGGAAGTCCAAGAACTTCGAGCAGAGGTCGCTGATGCCAAGGCCGTCACGAAGAAGAAATTTGGCAAGGTGACTCGCACCTTAAAGGCAATCCTGTGTTGTTTACAGGATAAGGGTGCTCCTCCTCCGTCGCCAGACTCCGACTAGCGACGCGATCTTTGATGTTGTTATGAGTAGTTAGCTATTTTCTATTTTATGTGTGTAAAGCCTATTAGGGCTAGTGCTTTGCTTTTGTTGCTGTTGCTTAACTGTCTTAATTTCCATGTCATTCTAGTCATGATGCTTGTAAGGATATATCCCTTGTATTGTGACAATTTTGATTAATTGAAATGCATGGAATGCCTTTGACTCTTTAAGTGAATGATTATGGTGTATTTTTGCAATTGAGACTGACAAGGTTGCGCCCTATTTTGAATATAGGGAATGCCACCTAAGATTACGAGGAGCGCGGTTCGACTTTCATTGTCTGAGCAGATGGATCAGACTCCTTCTCAGTCTGGCACTCGTCCGGACCCTGCTGTGGGCCCGATTCCTGAGACTGTTCGATCGTCTCAGCCTGCTGTTGGTCCTACAGATGGACCACCGCCCTTTACACCATCAGTTCGAGAGCCACAGCGCGCATCTACTTCCGCACCTCATCCGCCACAGCCTGCTCCACCCCCTGATAGATTCGAGCAGATGATGGCCATGATGCTACAGCAGCAGCAGCTTTTGACCACTATAGTTGGGACTTTAGCCCAGGGTGGGGGTGCGACTACCTCTACCCCACCTGCACCGCCTGCGCATCCAGCTGAGGATGCCTACATTTACGCCCAGGATGAGGGCATAGCACATCCTGCGCAGCCTGCTTTCCCTGCGGGGAATCCTGCCGACACACGGGGCCTTCTGGAGCGATTTCAGCGCTTGCGGCCTCCTACTTTTTCGGGTTCTCACAGACCTGAGGAGGCAGAGTTCTGGCTCGACCGAGTGTCGAAGATTCTACGCATGTTACACTGTACGGAGGCAGAGCAGGTAGAGCTGGCTACCTTCCTATTTGAGAGAGAGGCCAGTATGTGGTGGGATAGTATATTGCGGACGGTTGCTGCAGATTTCGTATGGACATGGGCAGCATTCGAGTTCCGCTTTCATGAGAAGTATTATCCCCAGACCTACAGGAACGAGAAGGAGAATGAGTTTCTCCGTCTCAGGCAGGCAGCGATGACGGTTACTGAGTATGAGCATCGGTTTACAGAGTTGGGCAGGTACGTCCCGACGATACTAGCTGATGAGCAGATGCGCATACGGCGCTTTTTGGAGGGCCTGCGACCGGATATTCAGTCGAAGATGTGCTGCGTCAGTTTCCCTTCCTATGCGGAGTTGGTTCACATGTCCATACGGGCAGAGCAGGACGTGGATCGACTGGCGCGATCTCGAGGCCCGACTACTTCCAGGCCGCGACCGGAGTTGCCAGATAGGCCCTTCGCGGGCAAGAGGCCTCGCATTGATCCTCCTACCAGGACCACGGCGCCTGTACGACCGTTTCGGCGCCCTGATTTATCATGCACGTACTGTGGGAGGACGGGCCATTTGGCGCAGAGTTGCTTCTCCAGGATGCGGGACAGTGGGTTCTCGCCGCCGCAGAAGATTGATCGTGTACATCCACAGGCGATATCAGCACCGCCTATACGGTCAGCTCCTGCGCATCCTTCATTCAGACCCACGGTATCGCAGATTCGACAGCCTCCACAGCCCTTGACACAGCGGCCGAACCGGCCACAGCAGGCACGAGTTCATGCACTGACCGCCGAGGCAGCTACGACACCAGCTTTTCAGCATTCAGCCTTCGAGGTCACGGGCCACATCGGAGGTACTCCCGTTCTTATCATGGTGGACACTGGTTCCACGATTTCTTTGATATCGCGTGCCGTAGTCAGACGTCTTGGGTTGCAGACTATCACTATGGATAGCGTGCGAGTCCTTGCAGCTCATGGAGATTATTCGGATGTCACCCAGATGTGTGAGGGTTGTTTAGTTGATCTGGGAGGCAGGACGATGACTCTTGATCTGGTCGTCGATCCCTCGCTCGTATATCTCGACGTCATTCTTGGCATGGACTGGTTGACTGCAGCGAGAGCCGAGATTGACTGCGAGGCTCGTGTGGTGACGGTGTACGAGCCTGAGGGCACGCCTTTCACATTTTAAGTGCTGGTAAATCTTCCTTTCCGCATTCTTAGCTACGCCACTATATTGCACGACGCTGGTGCCCAGGTCCTTGAGCAGACGCCAGTTGTTTCTGAGTTCGGGGATCTGTTTAGGAAGATCCCTGGTTTGCCGCCCCGACGTGAGATCGATTTCACTATCGATCTGATTCCTGGTTCTACACCCGTCTCACTGCCGACGTATCGCATGGCACCTTGTGAGATGGAGGAGTTGCGGACGCAGATTGATGGTCTGCTAGAGCTTGGCTTTATACGGCCTAGCGTATCTCCTTGGGGAGCACCAGTCTTGTTCGTAAAGAAGAAGGATGGTTCGCTGCGATTGTGTATTGATTATCGCAGGCTGAACCAGCTCACGGTGAAGAACAAGTACCCTTTGCCCAGGATCGATGACTTGTTTGATCAGTTGAGAGGAGCGCAGTACTTCTCGAAGATTGATCTTCAGTCAGGATATCATCAGCTACGCGTCAGAGATGAGGACGTGCAGAAGACAGCATTCAGGACCAGTTTTGGTCACTACGAGTTCCTCGTGATGTCGTTCGGTCTCACGAACGCACCGGCCGTGTTCATGGATCTGATGAACCGGGTTTTTCGGCCTTTCCTCTATCGATTCGTCGTTGTCTTCATCGACGACATTTTGGTATACTCTAGGAGTCGAGAGGAGCATGAGGAGCATTTGCGTTTGGTTCTGGATACGCTCAGACGACACCAGTTGTTCGCACAGTACAAGAAGTGCGACTTCTGGAAGCAGGAGGTGAAGTTTCTGGGACACGTGGTGTCCAAGGATGGCATGGCAGTTGACCTGTCTAAGGTAGCTGCGGTGCAGGACTGGGAGCAGCCTAGTTCTGTCACTGAGGTGAGGAGTTTCTTGGGTCTCGCTGGCTACTATCGGCGTTTCATTCAGGATTTCTCGAAAATCGCGAGACCCTTATCTCAGTTGACACGGAAGGACGTGAAGTTCGCCTGGAATGATAAGGCGGAGTCAGCTTTTCAGGAGCTGAAGGACAGACTTACGTCCGCCCCTGTGCTAGTATTGCCAGAGCAGGGGGTTAGATACACTATATACACTGACGCGTCTAGCGTTGGTTTGGGTTGTGTCCTTATGCAGAGGGACAGGGTAATTTCGTATGCCTCGAGACAATTAAGGAAGCACGAGGAGAATTACCCTACACACGACCTGGAGTTGGCAGCCGTTATATTCGCACTGAGACTCTGGAGACATTACCTCTACGGAGAGTTCGAGCTCTTTTGCGACCACAAGAGCCTCAAGTACATATTCACGCAGCGAGACTTGAATATGAGGCAGCGGCGATGGATGGAGACGCTGAAGGACTTCAATTTTGAAGTCTCTTACCATCCTGGGAAGGCGAACCTTGTGGCTGATGCGTTGAGCCGCAAGAAGGCGATAGAGTTTGCGGCTCCGCTGATGGTTGCCGAGTGGGATATGGTTGAGTTTTTGCGAGACTTTGAGCAGAAACTCACCGTAGAGGAGCCATTTGAGTTCATCGCACATGTACAGGTGCGATCCCAGATCGATGACCGTGTCATCGAGGCGCAGAGGGACGACGCGCATCTTACTGAGCTTCGAGAGCAGGCCAGTGATGATGCTGACGCCGACTGGCGAGTTGGTATGGATGGAGGCTTACGTTACCGTGGCCGCTTATGCGTCCCAGATGTCCCTGACTTGAGACGAGAGATTCTCGAGGCTGCGCATTCTACTAGACTCGCGATGCATCCTGGCAGCACAAAGATGTATCGTGACGTGAAGAGAACGTATTGGTGGGAAGGTATGAAGACCCACATTGCTGAGTTCGTGTCCCGTTGTCTCACTTGTCAGCAGGTGAAGGCAGAGCATCGCCGACCACCTGGACTTTTGCAGCCTATGCCGATTGCAGAATGGAAATGGGATTTCATTTTCATGGACTTCATTTCTGGGTTGCCGAGGACGAGGAAGGGGCATGATTCCATTTGGGTGATCGTCGACCGATTGACGAAGTCGGCGCACTTCCTACCGATCAGAGTTACGAACTCTGCAGACGAGCTGGCTAGATTGTATATCCGAGAGATTGTGCGTCTGCATGGAGTTCCGTTGGAGATCGTGTCGGACAGAGACACGCGGTTCACTTCTATTTTCTGGACTCGCATTCAGGAGGCTATGGGTGTGAAGTTGAAGTTCAGTACTGCCTTCCACCCACAGACGGACGGACAGACGGAGCGAGTGAACCAGATCCTGGAGGACATGTTGCGGGCTTGCGCATTGGACTTCAAGGACAGTTGGGATGACTGTCTGGCATATGCGGAGTTTGCGTACAACAATAGCTTCCAGACGAGTATCGGCATGGCACCTTATGAGGCGCTGTATGGGCGACCTTGTCGCGCACCGCATTGCTGGTTAGAGGTCGGTGAGCGCAGCTTGATTGGCCCAGAGTTGGTGCAGGCGACGTCAGAGAAGATTGATATTATTCGACGTCGGCTTCTTACAGCGCAGAGCAGACAGAAGAGCTACGCCGATACGAGACGGAGGCCACTAGAGTTTACAGTCGGGGATCATGTGTTTTTGAGGGTTTCCCCTATGAAGGGAGTCCTTCGGTTCGGGAAGAAGGGGAAACTGGCACCGCGCTTCATTGGTCCATTTCAGATCCTCGATCGTGTGGGAGCAGTGGCTTACCGATTGGCTTTACCCACGCCCCTCGCGAGCGTCCACAACGTATTTCATGTTTCTATGCTGAAGAAGTACGTTGCTGATCCTTCCCACATCATCAGATGGGAGCAGGTGCAGTTAGGAGAGGATGTTACTTATATCCTGCGACCGACACGTATCTTAGACCGGAAGGAGCAGGTACTGCGTAGCAAGGTGATTCCCCTTGTGAAGGTACTATGGACGCATCACTCTGAGGAGGAGGCTACTTGGGAGACAGAAGCCGAGATCAGAAAGAACTACCCACAGCTTCTCGAGGAGTACGAACAGGTACAAATTTCGAGGACGAAATTATTTGTTAAGGGGGGTAGATTGTAACGCCCGTGAAAAATCCGTACTTGGAATCGAGTACCGATTTGACCCGAAATCGCGTATAAATAATTTCCATGGAAACTAAACGTAAGTTAGCTAACGCAACGCTAGAGTAGCTGGAAAATAGTCCCTGATCACTTTAAATACGTTCTACAAGACCCAAATTGAGTAGAACAGACAACTTTACAATACTCTATAACCTTGGATCCAACTCTAAGCAGGTTTGTCCTCTGGACCATATGGAACTTTTGTATTGGATTTAGACCGCGCGTCGAAGGTCTGATACCTCCTATCTTAGACCGTTAGAACCGCCCAGCTGGACTTGACAATCATCTCGAAAATCAAGTCAAACCGATAATCACAGAGTATTTCGTTGAAACTGGACTGAAGCGACCGCGAATAGGGACGAATTGGGAATTTCAAATTTAGATCTGGCACACGACTTGACGCGTCAGTATTAAGCGTTCTGACCGTCAGAATTCATCCAGATTACACCCTCGGATCAGGAAAAATATCTAATTATTGTCACGGAACTTTCAGTCCTGATCTATGTGCGGTGACCGCTGAACTGAAACTGGTCCGCCACGTGCGATCTGCGAACCCTGCCAGACTGAAAACTTAATACGAGGTACATCTGGTACCCATGAGCTTAAGTCTGATCGCAATCGACCAGGGGACCGCCAGAAATCAGTTTTTGGACCGAAACAGCCCCGAAATGGATAGGCAATAAGTAAACTTCGTCCCGGAGCCTATTTCGGGCGTTTCCAAGCTTATAAAAGGGGTTGAAACCCTCATTCCTTCCTTGCATACGAATTTCCCTAAACCCTAGAAAAGAGAGAGAGAGTTTGAGAGAAAGGGAAGAGGAGATTTTTCCCGCTTCCGAGCCGCCAACAGTTGCTGCATCAACGCTTCCTTCCAATCACCTGGCTGGTGATTTCTACACCTTTTCAGGTATAGAAAAACCCCAACAACTTGCTGATTTAGGGTTTATATAGATTCTGAACGTATTAGCTAACGTCTTCCATAAATCAGGATCTCCCACTATCGTAGACGAAGCCTACACGCTCCGTTCAAATTCTCGCGACCGTAAGAGATTAGGTGAGGATTTTAGACGCTTTGATTGACGGTTTACAACGCTTTCAATGTCGTTTAATAGTAGATTATCGACGGCATCGCCGTTTGACATGTACAATATGCTCTCCGTTTCCTGTTTTTCAAACTAACGAAGAATATGAGATTTAGGGCATTTTAGGTATATGTAGGAAGTACGGTCTACATGCATAATTTGCTGACGTGATTGACATGATTTGTCGCCGCATTAGAGAGTTAGGAATGCCTGCATAATCAGTTTGGCGAAGAGATTCGCCAAGTTGCGCACTTTGGGTCGACATACTATATGTGGACTTAAGGGTGTAGTGTATGTGTTTGTATAAATGCTTGTATTAGTATGTATTGTATTGAATGATGTTATGTAGTAGTTTGAGATTGATTTCATGATTAATAAGCTGACCTAAATGATTTCCTATATGTTGACCTTATGCATGATTGCATCATATGCATAGAAATGATGCCTTACGAATTGCCTAAGTTGAATATGCTTGGAAAGCATGCCTTGAAGATTTGCCTAAATTGAATGTTATAACATGTGCTAACATGCTCACATGATATATTTCAATTCCAATACCTTTGTATCGTATTAATGAAATTCCATAGATGTGTGGGACTTGATTTAGTCCAGGCAGTCGGTAACCGAGCGAATTCGTGGCTGACTGGTCATAGCCACGAACGACGCGTCGATGAATGTGATTCGTGTTGAGAGTTGGCGGCAGTGGTTAGGCCACGCGAAGTGTTTTACGCACTTCATGTCGATCAATTCGAGATGCGATCGCGCTAGTCGAGCCCGTCAAGTAACCCGACTGGCCGATGTTTGTTCACCTTGTATGTATCATAACTGCTTGAACCTAGGGTACTGAACTTACCATTGTAAACCCTATTAACCGTGGTACCTTGATCCACGAAGACTCATGAGCCGGGCATGGTGGTATGGGACACCGTGGTCGAGCTGTCGGCCTACGCCGGGGCCACAAACCTCCCCGTAGTGACCAGTGAGCACCTAAACTCGTGAGCAGATTATGGTGGTATGGGACACTATATTCTAGCTGTCGGCCTACACTGATCAGGCGACGAGCCCTTTGTAGTGACCGCGAGCGTATTCTGAGTTCACGGGAGGCGACGACCCTTCCGTGCAGTAGAGTACAGTAGGCCTGTATTGATAAGGTGATGGGGGAGCGGTGCAACGAGTGCGAGCAACAGCCCTGGCAGCCCTTGCAGTGACCTACGAAATGTACATCGTATGAGATTACTAGGAGTGACGACCCTAGACAGGATCCGTGTTGGGATTGATACAAGGGAAGTACCTTAGTTTCCCAATCCTGCTGTTTGAATGGACTAATAACAACTGGGTAATCATATCACCATAGCATTGCATGTGCCTGGAAGATGTGGAGCACTCTAGGGAGTGTGGCATGCCGCGGTCGTAAGATGTTGCCGCATGAGGGTGATCGTCGGTGAGGGCATACATCATGTCATATCATCTTGCATTAAACAACAGTATTAGGTTTGTCTGATTTACTGCTTTACTATTATCGCGTGATTGAATTGTGAACATGCTAATCTTTGCTCTATGATTCCACTGAGTTGATCACTCATTCCCACGTTACGGGATGGTGTTTGCAACACCCACCAGACCCTGTTGTAGTTGCAGGTGACGACGAGATCCAGGACGTGGAGCCGGAGATTGACGAGGACCAGGATGAGTTCTCTTATATGCAGTACCACGACGGCTTCCCGTAGGTGACCTGGATCGAGGGGGACTTCAGTGGGACTATTTTGAACTTATTTTTTTTGTCTATTTACATGTATATGAGACTCAGAGATGTAGTCATACTTTGGAGACAGTTGAGAGTATTTTGTTTTTTTTCATACAGTGATATATATTGTTTAGTCTTCCGCTTGCTTTTATCACTGGATCTGAAGTATGAATTGCAGTTTTGGTATACTTTTACTCATGTGGATGCTTTAAATCAGACAACATTGAATCATAACCATTTTTGTTGCATAAGTGACGGTCTGGAACTCGGGAGTTGAGTTTATACACGACCCCCGATTTTCAGGGTGTTACAGCCTATGATTCTTTTTTTTTAAAATCATTTTGGGTATGAAATCTTAGCCATCCCATCTATGGTTTGGAAAATAGATGTTTACATAAAATAAGGTCAAATTAAGGATGGATTGGATCATCCAATTTGTGAAATTTTTGCATGGTTATCTATAAAATGTGCTTTAGTCATAATAGACGGTTCAGATTGACCAATTGGATTATCCAAGTGAACCAATGCAACTAAGAGCACTGGAACTTATAGTGCTCTGAGAGCACTGGAGCATTTTTAACTTCTAAGTATACGACCTCTACATAAATAAGCCTATCCTTAGCAACAAGGTCTATCCCGGCAATCCTAACCCGTTGTTTTGGTGGGCCGCACCCCAATGATCATGTGATGGGGTATCTACAAAAGCAGTTAAGACTAGTGGTCCACATTTAACCATTAAAATGGTCGCACTTCAATCATTTTTCCATCTTTCTTGTCTACTTTGACCTTGTGAACCCCACTCATGAGAGGACCATGGATAAAAAAACAATGGATGGGGGTAAGATCTTCACTCGTTGAAATTTTTTTATCTGGTCCATCCATATGGAGGGTTGTCAGATCCATGGTCTGAACCAGCAACCCTTAGCCCCATTCTTTCTAAACTATGCCTTGAGGGAAGCGGATTGGGTGGGACCCCAACACAACCTGTGTAGGTGATGTTAGGCGGTGTGGGGCTTGTTGGATTTTTTCAAAATAAGAAGAAAATAAATTTTAATTTATAAAAGAAATTGGAAAAAGGATTGTGACTTTTGGTGATTGTTGGTAACAATTCATTTGTGAATGGTGGTGCATCTTGGTAAATGTAGCATTATTTAGATTTGAAATAGAGAGATGTCATTGTTGAAAAGACACTATGGAAGAAGATGTCTTTTTGTGAAGAGGGTCTTTAGCATCTCTTGTGATTCTATATAAACCCATCTTTGGGTCAATCCAAATTCACAATTCCAACAATCTCCTCTTCATCTTCTTTTTCTTCTCCATTTTCGTTTTTAGATAGTTTTTGGAAAGATACAGTTTTCAGGCGCTAAACTATAAATAATTTTTCAAGTAATAAATTACAATCAGTTTTCAGGGGGTAAATTGAAACATCACAGAAGTCAAGGTTATATGATGTAAAAGTGTATTTGGGGTCGATTTTTCAATTTTGCAAGCCGAAACCTACATTTCTCTGGTCTTGAAGAAGAGACTTATTGTATCCTGTAGGCGGATTTGTTGTAACTCTCTTAAAAATTGGTTTAATCACCAATAGGGTGCGAATATCACCTTAAAGATAACGACATCGTAACGTGCCTTAAGCTTATCTTTAAGTGATTCATTTTATATTTTTTCACCTCAACCATAACAATTTTAAGGCAATATTATGACTTCTATGGGTCATCCTGACTTTGTTCAAATTACACTGTTCGAGGGCTCAAATTTTCTTCGATGGCAATTGAGGGTCCATATCTTCCTCACATCACTCAAGTTGGATCATATGCTCACTCAAGATCCTCATTCACCACCATCTGACAATGATACGTTAGAACAAATTCAAAAGAGACAAAATTGGGAGCGCAACGGCTACCTTTGCAAATGTCATATCTTCAATGCTCTTTCCGACTCGTTATACGCTGTTTACAGTCAAAAGAAGACTGCTATGGATTTGTGGTAGGCGCTCTCACCAAATACACATCAGAGGATGAAGGTAAAAAAAATTCCTTATAATTCAATTTTTAGAATTCAAAATGTTGGATGAAAAACCTGTCCTTGATCAAGTATATAAGTCACAGGTCATCATCCAACAAATTATTACCAATGACACTAATCTCAACGAATCCTTCGAAGTATCCATCATTATTGCTAAACTTCTACCTAAATGAAATGACACTAGAAAATCATTGAAACATAAAAAAAGAAAAACTGTCCTTAGAGGACCTCCTAATGTTTCTTCAAATAGAAGAAGAATATAAGCTCAATGACAAAAAGGAAGAACAACAAGAGACCCTAAGTAATACTAATGTAATTGAGAATAGTGTGAATCAGGAATCAGAGAAGCCACCCTTCAAGAAAGATAATCGGCTCAAACCTAATAACCAAGGGTTCAAAAAGAACAGATAAAAGAAGGGTTCATACTTCTTTTACAAAATTCCTAGTTATTTTAAGAAAGACTTCTGAAAATACAAAGAGAAAATGCAAGAAAAGAAACGGCAAGTCAATATGACGGAGACATGAATCTGGCAGATGTCGTCTCTAAAGTTAATATGTTGAATGAGGATATTGAATAGTGGGTAGATTCTGGCACTACCAAAATGTTTGTAGAAATTATAACATGTTCAATTTCTATGAATTAGTAGGGGATAATCAAGAACTATATATGGGGAATGACTCCACATCCAAGATTGTAGAAAAAGGGAAAGTACATTTTAATCTAACTTTCAAAAATGTCCTTACTTTGAACGATATTTTGCATGTACCGGATATTAGGAGGAATCTTATATCAACTAGTCTACTAACTAAGTTTGGATTCAGACTCCTATTTGAATTAGATAAATTGATTGTGTCTAAAAATGAGGTATATGTGGGGAAGGGTTATGTATCCAATGGAATATTCAAATTGAACCTTGTAAATAAAAATTCTTCTTCCCTTGATATGCTTGATTCACATAATGTTTAGTATGTTAGATTAGAACATATTAGTTATCGTAGTATGGATAATATGTCTAATCCCTAAGTATACAAAACTTAATGACAAATGTAGTATTAGTGTACAATTCAAAATAACTAGAAAATCATTTTCAATAGTGGAAAGAGAATCACAACTCCTACACCTATTTCATAGTGACATATGTGAAATGAGCGGTTTAATAACAAGAGGAGGAAAGAGGTACTTCATAACCTTTATATATGATTTCTTCCATTATACCCTAGTTTACCTATTGAAGAATAAATATGAAGCACTACAAAAATTGAAGATATACAAGGAAAAAGTTAAGAATCAATTAGATTGAAAGATTAAAATTCTAAGGTCAGACAGGGGAGGAGAATATCTATCTTTAGAATTCTCAGAGTTTTACAAAACTCATGGTATAATTCACCAAATTACAGCTCCCTATTCACCCTAACAAAATGAGATAGAAGAACGAAAAACAGGTCTCTCATAGACATGATAAACTCTATGCTCAATAACGCAGGTTTAAATTCAAGATTTTGGGGAGAAGCCCTATTAACTGTCTATCATATCTTTAATACAATACCTCACTCTAAGACTTGTAAAACTCCATATGAACTATAGAAGAATAGAATTCTTAATATCTCATAATTCAAGGTATGAGGTTGTAGAGCCTTAATTAGGCTTACTGACCCTAAAAGGCCCAAGACAGGGTTAAGATCTCTTCAGTGTATTTTTATAGGATGTGCACAAAATAGCTAGGCTTATAGGTTTCTAGTTGCAGAATCTAATCATGCGATCCCAGTAAATACTATAATAAAATATAGAGATGCCGAGTTTTATGAAAACTCATTATCTTCTATAACTAAAAAAGAGATAAGATCTCAAGACCCTAATACAAGTAGTAGTTCTCATATACCTGATTAAGATATGAACAGTCTTGATAAAGAGGACATAAATCTAAGAAAGACTAAGAGAATCAAAACAGGTACATCTTTTGGACCCGACTTCTACCTTTTACTAATAGAAGGAAATATAGATAACATAATAAAGGAAACCATGTTGATATATAATATAGAAAATGATCTGGTAAAAATAAATGATACCCTTAGATCTCAGGATGCTTCTTTTTGGAAGGAAGCTAAAGACAATGAGATAGATTCTATATTACAAAATGGAACATGGAAACTTATTTATCTGCCCCCAGGATCAAAACCAATAAATTGTAAATGGATTTTCAAAAGAAAATTAAGACTAAATGGAAACACAGAAAGGTTTAAGGCCAGATTAATGGCTAGAGGATTTACACAAAAAGAAAGAATTAATTTTTTCGATACCTATGATCCAGTAGTAAGGATATCAATTATCCGAGTTTTAATTGCTCTAGCATCCATTCATAAGTTAGAAATTCATCAGATAGATATAAAGACAGTTTTTCTAAATGATCACCTCAATGAAGAGGTTTATATGAACCAACCAGAAGGTTTTATAATTTCAAGATAGGAAAATAAAGTGTGTAAACTAACCAAGTTGCTATATGGACTTAAACAAGCACCTAAGCAATGGTATAAAAATTTTGATAAAGTAGTCACCTCATATGGCTTTAAGATTAATGAATCCGATAAATGTGTATATTCGAAATTCTCTAATAATAAAAGAATAATTATATGTATTTACGTGGATGATATGTTAATCTTTGATACATGTTTAGAAGTTATAAATAACATTAAAATATTCTTATTATATAGTTTTGACATGAAGGATATGGGTGAAGTTAATATGATTGTAAGTATCAAGTGGTATAATTCTATCTCAATCACATTATATTGAAAAGATACTTAAAAAGTTTGATCACTATGATAAGAACCCAATTTCTAGTTCTTTTTATTATAATATCAAGTTAATTAAAAAATGAAAGTCATTGTATATCTGTAAGCCCTATATCCTAGACCGTACCATTTCGTAGACTCCCGTGGCCTTCCCGGTCGAATTTCGACAACCTTCGACCCTTAACCGGCATCTGCGCGCGACCCTGCGTCACACGCCGTCAACCTGAATCAACTCCACCCAAGATTTGTACCCTAGCGACCATGCCGTCACCGTGACTCGCGTGCCAAGGCGATACTCTGGTCAGAATATGTGGGTCAGCGTTCGGTGCGAGGAAAACACCGCACGTTGCAAAACTCAAGAGAATCTCTACGACATGTCACCTCAATCAATCTCATTAAGGGTCAAGTACACATCACTTTTCACCCATTCCCAAGCAACCCCAAAGTCAAAAAGTTCTTACACAAGCCCAAACTTTTCTTACACCATTTGCCACAAAAGTCAAAAAGTCTCTTACACCCATCACTCACCACATCCATCACTCCATCAACCATCACTCTCTTTCTCTCTTTACAACCCTCTATCTCCTTCACTTTCAAATTACTTTTCCCAAGCAAGAGAGCTTCATACGTCCAAGCTCTTCCACTCCAAGAAAGCTACAAGTATGGCCCACCTTTCCAACCCTTTCATCTCCCATCTCAACCATCCAAACCTCATCTCCTCCGTTGGAATCAAAACTAAGGAGCTAAGGAAGCCTAGGGTGTAAGAAGAAGTTGGTGGGTGATCTTGGATGTTGTCTTTTATTCTTTCTTTGATTTAAGGGTCCACATATGTGGGATCCACCTTGATGTATGTTTTGTAACAAAGAGGGGGCCCATAGTGGCAGGGCCCCTCCATTGCCGCCAAAAGCTCTCTCTCTCTTGTGTATGATCCCTTGAGGCTCACCTAGATGCATGGTGTTATCGACCTCGTCCACCCATCCAAAACGGTGTGACCCACCTTGATCATGCCCCTTTTAATTGGCACCGTCCATCTATTTTATTCAAGTCATCTAGTGGGCCTGGGTGATGAAAAGCACATAACGGCTTAATCCAAAATCAGGTGGGCCATGTCCATGTGGGACCCACCATGAGACTTGTGTTATATCCACACCGTCTAGCATCCTTGGACGCTGGACGTGTGTGACAGTGAAGTGTGGAATGACAGTGGGTGCACTGACATGGGTGTGTACTAACCAGTGGGGTGTGCTGACGGTGGGGTCCATGGGATCCACCCACCTTGTCCATCCCTTTTGACGGGCCACACCATGGTGTGTGTTTTATCTAAACCGTTCACCACCCCTGGACGTGGGGCCCGTTTTCCACACTCATCCATAGCTCAACTGGCAGACTGAGTGTAAGATACCCCGTTTCAATGCGAGGACCCACCCATCCATAGTTCTGGTGTCAAACCGAGTGAAAGATGCCTCGATTCCACACTTAAGGTCTTGGTACTGATCTTGTGGTGGTGGCTGACATGGGTGTATGGGCATGGGCGCCCATCCATTCCGGTGGGCCACACCATAGTATGTGTTGTATCCATGTCGTCCATCCGTATAAGATGGTCCCACCATGATGTATGTATTGTGACCACCGTCCATTTGACAGTGGGACACACCCCCACCTGTGGGGCCCTCTCTGATGTATGTGACCATCCAGGCCTTGGACGGCCTGGACGTTAGATATGCTATATATAGTATATTATATTATATATATTATATAATATATATTTTATATACTTGTTGTGGTGGGCCCTACGTGGGACCCACCTCTCTTTTAAATGTAAAAAAGCTGCATGTGCAGCAGCTGACTTTTTATATATTAAATATATATGTATATATTACATGTTATGGTGGGCCCTACGTGGAATCCACCTTCATAACAGCTACTTTTCATTATATATATTCTATGTATATGCATGTCTTTTAATGCCTATAGTTGTTGTTGCAGTTATAGTATATATATTATATTCTATATATATACAAGAGAGTGGCCCCACCACCAGGTGTTGTGTACTGCAGCAAGCTTAGTGGGTCCCGCTTGTTCCATCCACGCCATCTACCTATGGGACCCATCATGATGCATGTGTTATATATGAACCGTTCAACCATTTGATATATCATTTCATGGCATGGGGTAAACGAGTGAGATCCATAGTTCAAGTGGACCCCACCTTAGCATGTTATGAGGCTCATCTTAATTTTTCTAGGGTAGTCCATTGGGGCCCACTTTGATGTGGATGTAAGGCCCATGTTATGAGGCCCATTCGGTGTATTTGTGGCCATGGTTGAGGCCCACTTTGATATATATAAGGCCTATATTACAAGGCCCATTTTGATGCATTTTAAGGTCCACGGGTTATGGCCCATTGCAATGTACATAAGGCCCATTGATGAGTATAAGGCCCATGTGATTTGGCCCATTTGATACATTTAATGCCCAATGGGATGTACCTAAGGTCCATTGCAATGTATGATCCTAATATGGTTTATGTAATGATGTTTATGACGGCCGTGCCGTGGGAGCAATGTTGGTTTGACGTCCACATTGTAAGAATAATGTTGGTTAAATGTCCGCATTATAATTCTCCATAGGGCCCATCGTTAGGGCCATACTTGTAGACTGTCTAAGCCCATCTTCGTTATGAACAGCATCCATCATCATATAACTTGTTTAGTTTAGTTCCATGATTTATGATCATACGCATCATATGTATACTAGATATGAGAAGTGACTGATCGTAATATATGCCTTCGGGCAGATTGTTTAGGGGCTCTCGGATAGGCGGTGTTGCCCTACATGAACGCACGATACGCGCAGGATTACTACATGACTGGATAGCTTGACTCATGCATTCGCATTGTGTGATATGGTACTGTACGCCTTACGACATCAGAGTTGTACCTCCGCAGGCATAACGTGGTTGGCAAGATTGGATATCAAAAATCTTGATCTACATGGGGTGCTATAGATATTCATGGATAAAAGTTTCTAAACCCTTATGGTACCAAGAGGTTACTCCAACGTCTAGACCGAGTGAGTGCATGAGCACCGAGTGTCGATTACCATGAGGCCGCGCTTTTCACTGTGTCGTGGTCAATTGAAAGGGGGTGTGGCCTTACCCGCAAGAGTGGAGGGGGCAAAGCTAGGCTCAGTTTGACCAGCTCGAGGAATGGGTTCGCTATTGATGACCGCGGATAGTGAGGTCTTTTCCACTCATCTTGTTGCACACGATGGGGCGACAATCTGGTTTGGAGTGTACTATACCCCGGTGATATTCTAGAGTTGAGTTGTATTGATATGTGGACTTAGATGAGGATTTATATGCTTAAGTTACATTTCGCATCGCATGTCCTTGGTATGGCTAACATCATTCATGCCTTGCATCACATAGCCTTAGTATGGCTAATGGTATTCATGGATTCATCAGCATGTTCCGCATTACTTTGATACTGCATAACTGTATTATCACCTTGCGCACACACTTTCACCACCCTTTAAGCTTTCTATAAGCTTATGCACAACCGTTGTGTGCATGTGACATTGGATCGCATTAGCGCTGAGGCAGGAGCGCATATCAGATCAGCTTGAAGTTTTTACCCGTTATCATTGTATTTTCCTTTATGCTCTTTATACTTGTAAAGTTTTTTATCATAGTAGAAATGTAATGGAGTTTTTGGTTATTGTTTGTGGGTTATGCCTTTGGTTATGCTTATTACGAATCAAACCAATGTTGAAAATCCTCCTCGTAACATTTCAGGATCGGAACTTGGTGAATGGGCGCTGGGAGCCGAGAATGGGGTTCTACAGAGGCTGTCGGTGCCAGATTCGGTGATCAGGAGTTCTGTGAGCCCGATTTCTGAATTTGGAGTGTGACAGAAGTTGTATTAGAGCATAATTTAGGAATAACTAAAAATAACACTATATGTCTATTATGAGTTTAGAATGGTTAAGTCCCAAAGTTCGGATAGCTTAGCGATCTTTCGTTATAGACCATTAACATGCGTGCCTTTGAGAGTTTTGAAGTTGATAGGCGCCTTCACTCTTTCCTGTAGGACGAGATGCCCAGGAGAGTGACCCAATCAAATCCCGCACCACCACTTGAGACTCCCGCACTATCACCTATGATCCCTACTCCACCACCAGAGATTCCTACTGCCCAGCCTATGCATGCAGCTCCTCCACCAGAGACCGGTGCGGATCCGACTGTATACGTGAGTGCCTCCCAGTTACAGCAGATATTGTAGGCTGTGACAGTCACCCTTCAGGGGTAGGGTAGGCACCCCATTATTTCACTAGACCAGGCCGAGAAGGAGTGCACGAGCGCCCTCCTTTGTGAGTTTTGACGACTCGATCCCTCGCGTTTCCAGGGTGAGCCAGACTCGACGGTAGCTGAGAGATGACGCGCTAATGTGGAGAAGATATTCGATACGATGGGATGTACGACCTAGCGGTGAGTCCAATTAACAGTATTTCTTCTCCATGGTGAGGCTGAGCACTGGTAAACATCAGTCTCCCGAACAACAGGCACTGATTTTATGTGCACCTAGGAGGATTTTATGAATCGGTTTGACCGACAGTACTTTCCTGATCACATCCGACAACAGCGAGCATTAGAGTTCGAGGCCCTGGTGTATGGTGATATGACAGTGGCTCTAGCTTTGTAGCGCTGTCCAGATTTGCACCGTACCTGGTAGATGATGAGGAGGGGAGAGCCCATCGATTCGAGAATGGCTTGCGTTATGGTCTTAGAGGCCTTGTTATTGGGCATGAGCTCCTAACTTTCGAGGGAGTGGTACGGAAGGCCCAGATTTTTAAGGTTGAGTGGGCCGGTTCTCAGTCTGATCGCGGTCAAAGAAGAGATCGGAAGAGGCGGGTTCCTTCCGATGACTCTCAGTAGGGTTGACCACAGCAGCAGAGGCACACAGGTCATCCAGCCTTTCGAACACCTCCAGCACCTCCAGCACCACCTCTGAGGCAGTTCACTGGTAACTATTTTGGGTGTGATGCGATGAGACACCTGTGTATGAGAGTGTCCCCGCCCCCAGTAGCAGTAGCAGCAGAGAGGTCCACAATAGTCTTCACCACCACAGCTGCAGAGACCCCCACAGCGGTAACGACAGCAGCCCCCACATCGAGGCCACCTCAGCAGTAGCATTAGCATCAACCTACGAGGCCGTAACAGTAGAGGCAACAGTTTCGACCACCTCAGCGACAGCAATAGTACGCTCAAAGGGGATAGGCATCTCCCCAGTCGGATCAGGCTAGGTTCTACACAGCTCAGCAGGATCCGCAGTCATCCGGAAGAGTTGTCGAAGGTATACTTTTAGTCTCTGCATGCACTGCACATGTGTTGTTTGATTTTGGTGCATCGCATTCTTTTGTGGCCGAGAGTTTCTGCCGATCAACTGGCTTGCCGTTGGAGTCTGCTCATGAGGGCCTGTCAGTATCGACTCCCTTTAGGAAGACTGCAGTGTTGGGCCAATTTTGCTCGTCTTGCCCCGTTCTAGTTGGGAACCTTTTTGCCTACCGATTTGTTTGCTTTACTAATGTCCGAGTTCGATGTCATCCTAGGCAGGATTGGCTCGCCGACTACTATGTCATATTAGACTGCGCAGCGAGGACAGTCACGTTTTGCATATCCTACGTACCTTAATTCCAGTTCATTGTAGAGCCCAGAGGAGAGTCATTGTCTTGTTTAATGTCGTGTGCCATAGAGGAGCCCATAGCGGTGAGCATCGACCAGTTGTCCGTGGTTTGCGATTTTTCTGATGTGTTCCAGGAGATTTCAGGATTACCGCCTCATCAACTCACCGAGTTTTAGATTGATCTCGTGCACAGTACTGCACCTATTTTGAAGGCCCCATATCATATGACACCATTAGAGTTATGGGAACTGCAAAAGCAGTTGCACGAGTTGGGCTTTATCCGCCTGAACAATTCACCGTGAGGAGCGTCGATACTCTTCGTGAAGAAGAAGGATGGCTCGTTGAGGCTCTGCGTAGATTACCACGAGCTCAATAAAGTCACGATCAAGAACAAGTACCCGCTCCCGAGGATTGATGATTTGTTTGATCAGCCGCAGGGTGCACAGTTCTTTTCAAAGATCGACCTGCATTCCGGTTATCATCAGATTCGGGTCCGAGAGGAGGATATTTCGAAGACGGCTTTCAGGACACGCTACGGTCATTTTGAGTTCCAGGTCATGTCCTTTGGACTGACCAATACATCCGCGGTCTTCATGCAGTTGATGAACGAGGTCTTCCGCCCATATCTCGATTAGTTTGTTGTAGTCTTCATCAATGACATTCTGATCTATTCGAGGACCCGTGAGGAGCACGAGCAGCATTTGGAGATTACCTTGCAGACTCTCCGTGCACATTAGCTGTATGCAAAGCTGGAGAAGTATGAGTTCTAGCAAGAGGAGGTGAATTTCCTCGGTCATGTGGTGACGAGGGAGGGCGTCGCAGTGGACCCCTCGAAGGTTGAGGCAGTGCATCAGTGGAGCCAGCCCACGACTACGTCTGAGATCTGTAGTTTTCTTGGTTTGTCGAGCTACTATCGGCGTTTCATTAAGGGCTTCTCCCGTATTGCAGCCCCGCTGACCAGGTTGACTCGAAAGGGCATGGAGTTTATTTGGAGTGACGCCTATGAGCGAATATTTTTGGAGTTGAAGGACCGCTTCACGTCTACTCCTGTCCTCACTCTTCCCTCTGGAAATGATGGATTTATTATATTCACTGATGCCTTGCAAATTGGTTTGGGTGCTGTCCTGATGTAGCACAGGAGACCAGTGGTCTTCGCGTCTCATCAGCTCAAGGTCCACGAGCTGAATTACCCCACGCATGATTTAGAACTGGCCGCAGTTGTCTTCGCACTAAAAGTGTGGAGACACTATCTCTATGGGGTCAGATTCGAGCTCTTCTCCGATCACAAGAGCTGAAGTACCTCTTCTCGCAGTCTGAGTTGAACATGAGGCAGAGGCGCTGGATGGAGCTCCTAAAGGACTATGATTTCGATCTTCAACACCACCCGGGTAAGGTGAACGTGGTGGAGATGCCCTTAGCCAGCAGCCACATGGCTTGGTGGCGCATATAATGGTCCAGGAGTGGAGGATGCTCGAGGATATTGCAGTATATGATTTTAAGTTCGGCTTGTAGTCTTCTATCATGCAGTTATCGAGCCTGTCGATTCAACCCTCTCTTGTCGCAAGGGTAATCAGAGCTCAGCAGACTGATGAGTCATTGCAGAGTTATATGGATGAAGTAGCATCTGATAGTTAGACAGATTGACAGATTGGTACAGACGGTGGACTTCGCTTCAAAGGCCGATTATGTGTCCCGGATATTCCTAAGCTGCGCAGGGATCCTATGACCGAGGCACATCGATGCGATTTTCTATCCATCTTGGCTCGACGAAGATGTACTGTGACATGAGGCGATAATATTTTTTAGTGGGGATGAAGTGCCAAATTGCCAGTTTTGTAGCCGAGTGTGACACGTGCCAGGGTGTCAAGGCCGATCATCAGAGACCCCCTAGTCTATTACAACCGTTGAGTGTCCCGATGTGGAAATGGGAGCACATATCAACAGATTTGATTATGGGCTTGCCGAGGACTCAGCGTGGTCATGACGCCATCTGGGTTGTGGTGGATCGTCTGACGAAGTCGGCACATTTCCTTGCGATGCATGCAATTTGGTCTATGGACCGGCTTGCGAGGTTATTTGTCGAGGAGGTTGTGAGACTGCATAGCGTTCTAGTCTCGATCGTTTCTGACTGAGACGTGAAGTTCACGTCTCAGTTTTGGGTGAGCTTTTAGAGAGCGATGGGGACTGATTTACAGCTCAGCACCACGTACCATCCACAGACCGATGGACATACCAAGAGGGTCAACCAGATCCTTACGGATATGTTTCGTGTAACGCCCTGACTTTTTAGGACCCGAGTATATGACCCGTGTCGTAAAAACCTGAGTGTTAACCTTAAAGGATGGTCAAATTCGAGTGTACTTTTTTTTTCTTTCATCACTTATCAGAGTAAGAAAATGAGCGTAGTGTAGACAAATCGACATAAAAGAAAATTTCATTAACACTTGGGACATGCAAGAAGCTGCCCATAATGACTTATATAAACCAATGTCTCTGAATTTAACAAGTACAAGATTTACAAGAATTTAATACATGAAGAATAACAGAAAGCATATAAATATAGGCAAAAAGATCGCGCGGCTCATCCAGGCAAATACAGTCATGCATCCCTGGCGATCGTACCCTGCTCCTCATTAAGTCTGAGCATGCATATCACTTAAACCACCTGTGCTAACTGTACGGTTATATTTTTGATGGATGAGTGACCAACTCAATGTGAATTCCCCTCAAGATTACACACCGCCGCATTAGGTAAGAAATAGTATGAAACATCCAGACAACCAAAATATAGTAAATGCAGTCTTATTAAATGCATGGATATATGGAATGCGTTCATGCCCTGGGGATGCTCATCCGTGCGGACAGGGCCGCCGTCCATGCAATGCGTTCACGTCCCGGGGATGTTTACCCATGCGAACAGGGCCGCCGCCCATACAATCATCGAACTTGGGAAACATCATCCAGTCGGAACAATACGTGTCATGTATGCATGATTAGCCAAGTCATTATTAGTCCATTTACAACCAGTCAATTTAGATAAGCTCAAAGGTCACTATGGGGAGCACATAGCCCAGCGTAGGCCGACAGCTCAAGCATAGGTCTCATACCACCATCTCTGGCTCATGAGACTACTACCTTAGGATGTTTAATGGAAACCCGTCGACTAGTGACCAATCATATTACAGTATATGGGGCTTACCACCGCATGGTTGTATAGAAATGGTACATCGAGCCACATAGGGCAAATACCAAAACTGAGCCACATAGGGCAAATGTCAAAATAGGTCATATAGGGCGAGTATCAAAACATGCGATAAAGACCATCCTTGAAAATCATTGGACGCAACAACCCTGGATGGTAGGCCCACATCAATGATCCAATTAGACCACCACTCAATAACCACTAAGTCGAAGGTCCATTTTAATCACAACCAATCAGGTTACATCCCAAGTATGGGCGTACATTTATAGGTGGGGGTTTCCCACTAATGTACCAGTTTAAAGTCCATAAGCAATACATAAATAATCCACAAGCATGAACAAATATACAGGATGATCATTAAGCAGGAAATATAGCAATTCAATCTCCATCAGCTAACACATATGATTATGAGAGAGAGATATCAATTATAAATTTAAATAAAAACTATAACTTAAGCTAATGAGAAGATGGAAAGCTCAAAGGGAAGAATCATCACCTTATTGTTGGGTCGCCTACCAGCATGGCTAGAAGACGTATTTTCCTTAGAATCAATCCCTATCATAAGTCAGGAACTTGTATAATTAGATCCAAGTTCTAATCACTACCTAGGGTTTAAGATCAAAGCCTAGGGTTATCTTTTAGGGTTGTAGTGTAGAATTAGGGTTTTCATCTTAGGGTTTAGCCTTAGGCTTAGATTTTAGGAATTGAAATCTAAGTTATTATTAATACTATTATTATTATTTTTATTGTACAATGGTCGAGTAATAGACATAATAGGAATATTAATCCACCAATATTAGTAATGATGGTTCATAAGTTTTATATTTAAAATATATGTATCAACAATATCTAATGTTCTTATAACAACTAATAATCTATTAAATAGTAGAGGTGGTAAAAAAAAATAGAATATTTACTAACAGTGAAATGATAGTAACCAATGATAACAATCATATTATAAGAATTAAACTATTCTCATAAGGGAAAAATGACAAATATTTTCTAAGGACAATAGCCCTAACTATTCATAATGATTCTACTTTTGGTAATATTATGGTCTATCATGAATTAAGAGTTTCCATAATTTGATCCAAACTTCACACACTATCTAGGGTTGGACTTTTAAATTCAATTACTAATAGATGTAATAATATTATTAATAACGTTACTGATTTAAAATAGAGATTCAATAGTGGCTAATCATATGTTGTCGATCGTAATGCTAATAATATAATAACTTCAAAACGGCCATTAATATTAGTCATATACTTTGCGTTAGCTAACGAGGCCCTAATGGTTATTGTAATGACATAAATAGTGTGCTTTAATTATCAACGATAGTACCTAAGGATACAACTCTAATATTTAAAATGACAATCTTTGTATGTAATAGATTATTTACTAATGGCCATGTATAATATTAACAAATCTAACGATGATAGTAACGGTAGCAGTGATATCTATAATCGAAATAAATTCCATAGGGAAGGAGAATGTGGACTCACCTAGGTCGACTCAGTTCGAGCCGAGTCATCTCAGTGGCCACCAACAATTTTCCTCCAACTACATCCTTCCTCTCTTTTCTTTTCTTCTCTGCTGGCTGTCCACAAATATCTAGACAGCCCAAACCCAACCTGACTCGGCTGGACTCGGATCCAGCTGAGTTAACTCGGCAGCAACTCGGTACAAACTCCACTTTCTTCTTTCTCTCCCTTTTTCTCTCTTTTTTCTTTTTCCTTCCCTTCTCCCTTTCTTTCATGCTGGAAATCTAGCAACAATGCCCAAGCAACAGGCCCAACTCAGTCAGCACCTTGACTCAACTTGCATGAATCGAGTCGACTCGGCGAGTAGACTCAGAGGGTGCAACCACCGCCTGTCTTCCCTCTCTCCTTCAATTTCTTTCTTTTCTTCCTCTCTTTCCTTCTCCTACCAACTGAGACTTCCAACAACATACGTCAGGCCAGACCTAACTCAAGCCTGATCGGGTCGGTTTATAGTGCCGCGATGCAACGGCCGCACCCCTCCATCCTCGCCTTCTTCTCTTTTTTTTCCTCTCTCTCCCTCTTTTATTTCATGCCTCTCTTTTTTACTTCTCTTCTATTCTACAGACCTGATTCCGCCCCAACTTAAGACGACCTGGAGCAGCTCCAAACAAAGAAGAAGGGCTGCCATTAATGGCATTTCCTTCGGCATTGCTTCTTCCTCAGATCCAATCCTTGGAAACTATTTTAATGGATCCTAGGAAGCCTCAAAATGGTATTTTTCGAAGCTTGGGGGAGATTTGGGCGGTGGGTTTTAAACGAAGAAGGAATGGCGTTTCTTTCTTTTAACTGCAAAAACGGCAATGAGAAAGGCGAGATGCTCGATCCTCTCCCTCTAATAGCACTACCCTAACATTTCTAAGCCGTCAGATGAGCAATGGGCGATCCAGATTCGATCTGGTAGAAACAGCTTTCCCCAAACTGTGGTTAGAAACCAAAATCGGTCTAGTTTTAAAGCCCTAAACCACAGCTAGAATGGATGGCCAAGATGTGCCCGAACGGAGGGCTAAGATGAGAGGTTTTCTCATCACACGGATCGCCCTCATGGCAACAGCAGGAGACAGTTTTCATTTTTAGAAACCGATGTGTTTGTAGGGATGGTTTGCAGTGAAGATAGTGCGTCCATATGTAAAGAAAATCTATTATGACCACTGGGTTTTAGTTAGGTGGAGCTCCCTGACACGATGGACGGTTTGGATCAAGCTAGCAAGCCGTGATGGTGGGCCACAAATCACTCTAACATAAATGCTCTATTTTAGGCTGTTGCAGATGTCGGGTCAGGCCCACTGTCTGAGCTTGCACGGTCTCGTGGACCGTGAGTGCATGCATCTCATGTGCACACTCATCAAAGGTGGGGCCCAAAAAGATGGTGTTGATAAATCCACACTGTCCATTCATCTTGGAAGACCTCATTCAGGGGCCTTGACTAGAGATCAATCCAATGAAATGCCTAAGTGGGGCCCACCACATGATTTGGGTTACATTGGTGGATTCTCGCTAATCTAATGGTCGGATCGGCTCAAAACTGAACGTTAATGGTTTAAAAGGTCCAAGGATTCATTTAAATGACTGGGACGCCAGTTTTATAAATTTAAGATGCTAAATGCTACTTTTAGAATAATTTTAACACCTATTATTTTCATTTATTTATTTATTATTACTATTATTATTATATTTTCAATTGTCAATTATTCATATTAAATTCTCATGGTTCTCTCTTTTGGAGATGTTTTATATATTTTTTAAGGAGAGATTATTTATTTGTATTTAGATTTATATATATATATATATATATATATATATATATATATATATATATATATATATATATATATATACAATTATATGTATATTTTTAAATTATTCATGTGGGTCATAGCCTAATTAGGGTCATTTACTCTTTCATTCTGTCTCCTATAAGTATTTGAGTATAAGGATTAAATCATTTGGGCTTGTAAGTGGGCCAAAATACATGGGTTTTTAACATTTAGTTATCAATTTGTTTAAATCAACGGTGGGATATGGGATATTGGCATTCCGACTGTTGAAACTAAGTGATGGGTTGTGACTTATCAAATGATGGTGAACAGTGTATGTTACTTGTATCTTCATATAAATACGTTAATCTAGATTATAATAGTAACATCCGAGTACTGAAAAGTACGGGGTGTTACACTTCGGGCCTACGCGATTGATTTCGGGGGTAGCTGGGATGAGCATCTACGATGTCTGAGTTCACGTACAACAACAACTATCAGGTAACCATCGGCATGGCTCCTTTTGAGGCACTATATGGCAGACCATGCATATCACCGAGTTGTTGGACCGAGGTTGGAGAGCATTGTCTCATAGGTCCCGAGCTTGTGCAGGAGACGTCAAAGGCTATTAATATCATCAGGCAGAGGATGCGCACAGCTCAGAGCCTGTAGAAAAGTTTTGCTGATCGTCGGCGTCGTCCCTTGGAGTTTGATGTAGGGGACTATGTGTATCTCAAGGTCTCGCCCATGAAGGGCGTAGTTCGTTTTGGAGCAAAGGGCAAGTTTGTCCCGAGATTCATAAGACCTTTTAAGATTACTGGGCGTGTTGGCACCGTGGCCTATTGGCTTGTCTTGCCATCTCAGTTGTCTGGCGTCCACAATATTTTTCATGTCTCTATGTTGAGGAAGTGTGGGTCAGACATTGTTCCTATTATTGATTAGCAGCCGCCGGAGGTTCGTGAGGAAGCTTCTTACATCAAGCAGCCAGTTCGTATCTTTGATCGGAAAGAGCAGGTCCTCCGAACCAAGGTCATTCCGTTGGTGAAGTTTCAGTAGGGTCATCATTCTGTTGAGGAGGCTTCTTGGGAGCGCGAGGCCGAGATTCGAGAGCGTTATCCCTATCTATTTGATGATTAATCATGCGTTGTATTTTGTACGCTATCTCTGATTTTATAAGATGATGTCATGTTCCTTCATCCTTGCGAGTTTTACCTAGTTACGATAACTGTGTAAATTTTGAGGATAAATTTTTTATTAGAAAAGGAGAACTGTAAGCCCCGTATCATAGACCGTACCATTCCGTAGACTCCCGTGGTCTTTTCTTTTGAATTTCGAAAACCTTCGACCCTTAATCGGCATTTGTGCATGATCCTGCGTCACATGCCATCAACCTGAATCAACTCAACGCAAGACTTGTACCCTAGTGACCGCGCCGTCACCACGATTTCGATGCCGTAACTCGCGCGTCGAGGTGATACCCTTGTCAAGAGATGTGGGCCAGCGTTCGATGCTAGAAAAACACCACGCGTTGCAAAACTCAAGAAAATCTCTACAACATATCACCTCAATCCATCAATCAATCCCATCAAGGGTCAAGTACACATCACCTTTCACCCATTCCCAAGCAACCCAAAGTCAAAAAGTTCTTACACAAGCCCATACTTTTCTTACACCATTTGCCACAAAAGTTAAAAAGTCTCTTACACCCATCAGTCACCGCATCCATCACTCCATCAACCATCACTCTCTTTCTCTCTTTACAACCCTCTCTCTCCTTCATTTTCAAATTACTTTTCCCTAGCCAGAGAGGTTCATACTTCCAAGCTCTTCCACTCCAAGAGAGTTACAAGTGTGGCCCAACTTTCCTACCCTTTCATCTCTCATCTCAACCATCCAAACCTCATCTCCTCCGTTGGAATTAAAGCTAAGGAGCTAAGGAAGCGTAGGGTGCAAGAAGAAGTTGGTGGGTGATCTTGGTTGTTGTCTTTTATTCTTTCTTTGATTTAAGGGTCCACATATGTGGGATCCACCTTAATGTATGTTTTGTAACAAAGAGGGGGCCCATAGTGGCGGGGCCTCTCCATCGCCACCGAAAGCTTTTTCTTTCTCTCTCTTGTGTATAATGGCTTGTGGCTCACCTTGATGCATGGTGTCATCCACCTTGTCCACCCATCCAAAATGGTGTGACCCACCTTGATCATGCCCCTTTTAATCGGCGTTGTCCATCTATTTTATTCAGGCCATCTAGTGGGCCTGGGTGATGAAAAACACAAAACGGCTTAATCCAAAATCAGGTGGGCTATGTCCATGTGGGACCCACCATGAGACTTGTGTTATATCCACACTGTCCAGCGTCCTTAGACGCTGGACGTGTGCGACAGTGAAGTGTGGAATGACAGTGGGTGCACTGACATGGGTGTGTACTAACCAGTGGGGTGTGCTGACGGTGGGGTCCATGGGATCCACTCACCTCGTCCATCCCTTTTGACGGGCCACACCACGGTGTGTGTTTTATCTAAACTGTCCACCATGCCTAGACGTGGGGCCCGTTTTCCACACTCATCCATAGCTCAACTGGCAAACTGAGTGTAAGATACCCCGTTTCAACGCAGGGACCCACCCATCCATAGCTCTGGTGGCAGACCGAGTGAAACATGCCTCGTTTCAACACTTAAGGTCTTGGTATTGATCCTGTGGTGGTGGCTGACATGGGTGTACAAGCATGGGCGCCCATCCATTCCGGTGGGCCACACCACGGTATGTGTTGTATCCATGTCATCCATCCGTATAAGATGGCCCCACCATGATGTATGTATTGTGACCATCGCCCATTTGACGGTGGGACACCCCCACGTGTGGGGCCCTCTCTGATGTATGTGACCGTATAGGCCTTGGACGGCCTAGACGTTAGATATGCTATATATAGTATATTATATTATATATATTATATATTATATTATATAATATATATTTTATATACTTGTTGTGGTGGGCCCTACGTGGGACCCACCTATCTTTTAAATGCAGAAAAGCTGCATGTGCAACAGTTGACTTTTTATATATTAGATATATATATGTCATATATTACATGTTGTGGCTTCACAGCAGCTACTTTTCATTATATATATTTTATGTATATGCATGTCTTTTAATGCCCATAGCTGCTGTTGCAGTTATAGTATATATATTATATTCTATATATATACAAGAGAGTGGCCCCACCACCAGGTGCTGTATACTGCCACAAGCTTAGTGGGTCCCACTTGTTCTATCCACGCCATCTACATATGGGACCCATCATGATGCATGTGTTATATATGAACTGTTCAACCATTTGAGATATCATTTCAGGGCATGGGGTAAATGAATGAGATCCATAGTTCAAGTGGACCCCACCTTAGCATGTTATGAGGCCCATCTTGATTTATCTGGGGTAGTCCATTGGGGCCACTATGATGTTGATGTAAGGCCCATGTTATGAGGCCCATTCGGTGTATTTGTGGCCTGTGGTTGAGGCCCACTTTGATATATATAAGACCCATGTTACGAGGCCCATTTTGATCCATTCTAAGGCCCACAGGTTATGGCCCATTGCAATGTACATAAGGCCCATTAGTACGGCCCATTGATGTGGCCCACTTGATGAGTATAAGGCCCATGTGATTTGGCCCATTTGATGTATTTAAGGCCCAATGGGATGTACCTAAGGTCCATTGCAATGTGTGATCCCAATATGGTTTATGTAATGATGTTTATGACGGCCGTGTTGTGGGAGCAATGTTAGTTTGACGTCCACATTGTAAGAATAATGTTGGTTAAATGTCTGCATTATAATTCTCTCTAGGGCCCATCATTAGGCCCATACTTGTAGACCGTCTAGGCCCATGTTCATTATGAACAACATCCATCACCATATAACTTGTTTAGTATAGTTCCATGATTCATAATCATACGCATCATATGTATGCTTGATATGATAAGTGACTGATCATAACATATGCCTTCAAGTAGATTGTTTAGGGGCTCCCGGATAGGCGGTGTTGCCCTACATGAGCGCACGATAGCGGAGGATTACTGCATGACTGGATAGCATGACTCATGCATTCGTATTGTGTGATATGGTACTATATGCCCTATCGACATCAGGGTTGTAGCCTCCACAGGCATATCGTGGTTGGTAGAATTGGATACCAAAAATTTTGATCTACATGGGGTGTTATAGATATCCCTGGATGAAAGTCCATAAATCCTTATAGTATCAAGAGGTTACTTCAACGTCTAGACCGAGTGGGTGCATAAGCGCCGAGTGCCGATTACCATGAGGCCGCGCTTTTCACTGTGTCGTGGTCAGTTGGAAGGAAGTGCGTCCTTACCCGCCCGAGTGGAGAGGGTAAAGTTAGGCTGAGTTGACCAGCTCAAGGAATGGGTCCGCTATCGACGAGCCAAGTCTGATATTGGCAGGTGGATAGTGAGGTCTTTTCCACTCACCTTGTTGCGTGCGTTGGGGAGAAAATCTGGTTTGGAGTATACTAGACCCCGATGATATTCTAGAGTTGAGTTGTATTGATATGTGGACTTTGATGAGGATTTGTATGCTTGAGTTGCATTTCGTCTCGCATGGCCTTGGTATGGCTGACATCATTCATGCCTTGCATCACATAGCCTTGGTATGGCTAATGGTATTCATGGATTCATCAGCATGTTCCACATTACTCTGATACTGCATAACTGTATTACTACCTTGCGCACACACTTTCACCACCCTCTAAGCTTTCTATAAACTTATGCACGACCGTTGCGTGCAGGTGACATTGGATCAGAGTAGCGCTGAGGCAGGAGCGTATATCAGATCAGCTTGGAGTTTTTATCCATTATCATTGTATTTCCCTTTATGCTCATTGTACTTGTAAAGTTTTTAATCATAGTGGAAATATAATGGAGTTTTTTATTATTGTTTGTGGGTTATACCTTTGATTATGCTTATTACGAATCAAACCGAAGTTGAAAATCCTCCTCGTAATATTCTAGGATTGGAACTTGGTGAATGGGCGCTGGGAGTCGAGAATGGGGTTCTACGGAGGTTGTCGGCGCCAGATTCGGCGATCGGGAGTTCTGTGAGCCCGGTTTCTGAATCTGGGGCGTGACAGTATCTCAATTAGAGTATTCAAAGGTTGGCAGTCTTATGTATGTTATGATTTCTACTCGACCTGATATTGCTTTTGTAATAGGTAAATTGAGTAGGCTTACAAGTAATCCAAGTTTAGATCATTGGAATGTTGTCTCTGGAGTACTTAGATACTTGAGAAAAATAAGTAACTATAGTTTACACTTTTCTGGTTACTCTAGTGTACTTGAAGGGTATAGCAATGCATGTTAAGTCATTGATTCTAATTAATCCAAGTATGCTAGTGGATGGATTTTTACTCTTGGAGGAGCTATCATTTCTTGGGATCAAAGAAGTAAACTTGAATATCTCGCTCTACCAATGGAATTTAAATTCATAAGTTTGGCGGCTAGTAGAAAAGAGACTGAATGATTAAGAAAACTGTTATTAGAAATACCACTATTGATAAGGCCTTTACTACCGGTCTCTATCTACTGTGATAGTGAAGCAACACTATCAAAGGCATATAACAAGACTTATAATGAAAAATCTGGACATCTCAGTTTAAGGCATAGTTTGTGTGGCAATTACTTGGTAACAATGCCATAACAATACAGTATGTACAATCTATCAAGAATCTAGCGAACCCGTTCACCAAGGGACTAGCAAAGGATGTTGTCAGTAGAACATCAAAAGAAATGTGACTTAAGCCAATTTCACAGACACCGGATGAGGGAAACCCAATTTAAGTTAATAAGTTCTATGGACAAAATACCTCACAGGAAGTGTCTGAAGCAGCACTGTACGTTTTCTATGTGTCTCATTCCTAGATATATGTATAGTTTGAGTACCTGTAATGATAAAACGGAGGATGAGCTGCTGCTCTTAATGAGTTCTTGCAAAAATGCTATAGTTACAGGGACATTCATAAGGACTCACCTATATGAGTATTTGAAGTGGGGCTACTTCTTGATGTTTGAGAGTTTTGGCTACTCTCATGAACTCATGAATCCAAAATAGAGCACAAGGTCGTTAATGTGTTATAATTTTAGAACACATGACAATTGAAATATATGTGTGTTTAACATATCCGGTTGTGTCATATAGAATACTTACTTCGAGACCATAGTCACTAAGAATTCTGATTCAACTTTAATTTGTTTACATTAAGTGAATGTTCAATTCCATAAGACATCTTCTTCTATGCACATATTTTCCTTACATACCCTGACCTCTGTATTTTGAAAAATAGTGAGGGATTGTTGGGTTTTTTCAAAATAAGAAGAAAATAAATTTTAATTTATAAAAGAAATTGGAAAAGAAGTTGTGGCTTTTGGTGATTGTTGGTAAACATTCATTTGTGAATGGTGGTGCCTCTTAGTAAATGGAGCATTATTTAAATTCGAAATGGAGGGATGTCATTGTTGAAAAGACACTACGATTGTTAAAAAGACACCATGGAAGAATATGTTTTTTCATGAAAAGGGCCTTTAGCATAACTTGTAATTTTATATAAACTCATCTTTAAGTCAATCCGAATTCACAATTTCAACAATCTCCTCTTCATCTTCTTCTTCTTCTCCATTTTCGTTTTTGGATAGTTTTTGGAAAGATGCAGTTTTCAGGTGCTAAACTGTAAACAGTTTTTCAAGCAGTAAATTGCAATCAGTTTTCAGAGGGTAAATTGTAACAGCACAAAAGTTAGGGTTGTATGCTATAAAAGTGTATTCGGGGTGCGATTTTTTAATTTCTTTGGCTGAAACCCACTTTTCTTTGATCTTGGAGAAGAGGCTTATTGTATTTTGGACGCATATTTGTTGTAACCCTCTTGCAAATTGATTTAATTACCAGTAGGGTGTGAAAATCGCCTTAAAGATAGTGGCACCGTAACATGCCTTAAGCCTATTTTTAAGTGATTCATTTTCTAATTTTTTACATCAACCATAACAGGGCCCACCGTGATGTATGTGTTCTATATCCACGCCGCCCATCCATTTTACTGATGCGGATTGTGTGTGTTGGGGGCACAGGAAGTTCCTGTGGTCGAAAGCTGTGTGGGGCCCATGGAGATTGGCGTGATAAATCCACTCCATCCATCAGTTTTGCACTGCAATAAGACAGGAATCTAAGTATCAAGCAGATCCAAAACTCAAGTGGACCATACCACGTGAAACCGCGGGGATTGAACTCCAACCATCGGAAACTTTGTGGGGACCACACAAGTTTTGTATCAAAATGATATTTGTGCCTACAGGTTATCTGAGTGTTAATAACCGTACGGTTCGGATGGCATATATACTGTATACATCATGTTCGGCTTCAGGAAGATTTCAACAGTGAACGTTTCTGTTCCCACTATTTCGTTTGGCGTGGCCCATAAGAATTTTGGATGTCTGATTTTTAAATTCCTTCCTATTGTGGTCTTCCAGAACTGATGGATGGCATGGATTTTTCACTGGAATATCTGTGGCCCCACACAGCTTCCGAGTACAAGAACTTTTTGTGCCGGGGCAACAGGCAATCCGTGTCCTGGCATAAGCCAAAAATAAAGCAGATCCGAAGCTCAAGTGTACCACACCACAGGAGACATCCCCACCGTTGAAACCTTCCTGGGGCCCACCGTAATGTCTAATTACCCTCTAACCTGTTCACGAGGTAACAGAGAGCTGGATGAAGGGAAAACACAAACATCAGCTTGATCCAAAACTTTTGTGGCCTAGAGAAGTTTTTAACAGTAGTCATTCAATCACCACTGTTTCCTCTGGTGTGGTGCACTATAGCTTTTGATCTACTTCATTTTTGGGCTCATGCCCTAAAATGAGATACAAAAACAGATGGATGGCATGGATAAAACATATACATCATAATGGCCCCACAGCATCACCACTTAATCGGCTTCCCTAAATGATCATACAATGTATCATCTTGCACGACATTGACGCCATAACATGCACAGCATCTAAGGGCTTGAGCTAGTACTACAAGTGGGGCGCATGGTTCAGTTATCCAAAAGTATAGATCCTTCCAGATTGGAAAATCCTAGCCCTTGGATGGCTCACCTGCATCCAGATGGTTCAGAAGCATTTAATTGGAAAGGCGAAATCTTGGATGGCAAGGATAATTTATCTCGATAATCAGGTGATCCACTCATTAAATGGTCTACATCTGTATTTCCAATCAGACCATTGGTCGTCCGTTCATTCCAATGGTGTGGCCCACCTGAACAACGACAGGCGCGATTCTTTTGCTGCGTGATGTCCACGATGAGACTTTACCTACACATGGTGGGGAAGAGAGAGTGCCTGTGTTTTTGGGTTTGAATGAACAGAGTCGCAGTGTACATACTCGGCCACATGCAACCGGGCTCTCTCCACTCAAAACAAACGAGGACAAAAGTGTCGTTTTAAATCATGTTTACACGGTGGAGGAATGATTTACAAATATTGAAAGTTAAGGTTTCTTTGAAAAATAAAAGAATATATATAGAAATTTTCGGATAAAATCACTATATCTTATTTTCCGTGAGATTTTTCCAATAATATTGTATGAAAACATTAAAAAATCTGAAAATCTGCCAAGAAATTCTCAGTTAAGGAATTGAATGAGATTTGCCATCATAGACAGGATGAAGCAGTCTTTTTCTCAATCCAAGCAGTAGAAAATCACATAAAAAGGCTCTAAAGTAGGGGAACATTTCATCAATGGATTATTTAAAAAAAAAAAAACAAAAAAAAAAAAAAAACAAAACAAAACAAAACAAAAAACAAAAAACAAAAAACAAAAAAGTGAGCAGGGCTGTGAACGCGGCGGGTTTGGACTGGGTCAAGTTTAGTCTAAGCCTGACCCACGTAGCAGGATTTATGTCCAATTCCAAGCCTAACCTTGTAAGTTAATAACCGGCCCAACCAGAGCCTAGGCCGTAGCTTAAATATGAATTTATTTACCACCTTTGTAATTTGAATAGTCATCTAGGACCTTTATTAGTTGTTAATAGTAATCATTTAGAGTTTTAATTACTATTGAAATTAGAATTTGAATAGCCCTATAGAAAAATATTAATTGATATTAATTAGTTATCTAATTTAAATTAGTTATTAAATATTAAACACAAGGGGAAAATATACACTTAGAAACCATAAACGGTGCGCATTGGGCTGGACTCAGGCCGAGCTGAAGAAGCTTTATACACATCCCAAGCTCAGCCTAATTAGTAAATGGGCTTCACTTTGAAGCCCAAGCCTAGCCCTTCAGCCACCTATGCCAACCCAAATCCAACCCAAAGTGGGGCTAAGCCCGAGAGCTTAACCCATTGACAGCTCCAAAATAGTGTCTAGAGAGAGAGAGAGAGAGAGAGGGAGAGGGCTCTCTATTTCCTAATCTTTCTAGCACTACAACTCAAATAAATAAATAAATAAAATTTAGCTAGCCACTTTATTAATTTGACTAAATAAAAAATATGCTTAATAACTAACATATTTAAATTAGAGCTTGACAGTAATTCTCGGTATTCGTGACATGGTAGATTAAGAAATCATACAAGAGACCTAGTGGACCTTATCATAGACAACCCATTGTTAAAACTTTCAACTTGAAGATATGTTCCCAAATGTTGGACAGCAAATTAGATGGTACAAAAGGGTGGTATTTTCGGAAAGAAAAGTGAGAGAAAAGATGACCACTGGTGCTGGAAGTATGCCAACGGCTTAGACAGTTGATCCAGGCCTCCATGTAACATGTTTTGAGTTGAGATCATAGTTCAAAAACTAAAAAATTTTACTCAATATCTAGTTGGGTTAAGTCAACTCGAAGAGTCTTGGATATCAGGTCTTAACTTGACTAGACTTGACATTTAAATGATTAAAATTTAAAATATGGAAAGATGGATTTGAAATTTAAATTAGGATTGTGAGCACCTACACACACTCAAGGGGCAACTGTTCCAATTCAGAACCTGCCGCACATGGTTTCTGATGGTAGGAAAATGGATTTGTTTGGAATCACTCGGTTTTCTTGGTTGTGTAATACATTTCTCAAGATCAACGGAATGGTACATTCAAATGTTTTGAATATTTTAGAGTCACCACTAGTTAAAAGTAGGCTTCATAATCCACAGTCCGCTAGAGACCATAGAATCGCCTAAAAATCAAGAAATTCATAGAGTTCTTGGTTCAAGTGACTCCTGATTTGATCTGCATCATCGATTCTGAATAAGGGGTTACTGTTACAGAAAATAAAGGGGTTGGGCACTCTTTTCCACTCACATGCAATGTACGGTATCTACTTTAGTGGGTTGTACGGTTTTCTAAGGGAATCAATGGGCTTTCAGTAACTTACGTAATTAAATAGTACTATATTGGCCTATAAGGCCTAAATAGGCAAGAAATTAAAGAATTAAAGCAAAGTAAATGTGCAATTAAAAGTAAACTAGAGACAAGTGAATTTCTGAATTTTCGATTGTTCCTTTAAACCAAATTTTATGATAAAATAGATCTCCAACAGGGACAATTGTAGAACATACTTCTCCTGTTGTCAAAACAAAGCCTACTAACTAATAAAGGTGCATACGAGTAAAATATATATATATATATATATATATATATATATATATATATATATATATATATATATATATATATATATATATATAGAAGTGCGAGTGGGTGCAGGTGAGCAGGGAATGTATGGAATGGAATGGGGTTTAACCTGAGATGTGAGAGGGAACAAGAAAAATCAAACACCCTTTTATTAACAAAAAGGGTGGTCGGAGTCCTGAGTTCCCAGCCTACTCATTAACTTTTGCTTGATTTTGGCTTTTGATTTCTCAATTAAAAGAGATATAGACAGAACAAGGCAGAGAGCAGCTATTGAAAGTATGAAAATTTAATTGAAATCCTTGAAAAATGGAAGACAGTCTGCAGAAAATTTTACAAGCTTTTTTATTTTTCTTGCCGCTGCTGAAACTCAAGAGTAATTCAGTTACTCAACTTTGCCTCTGGCTCTTTCACTCTCTTTTTCACCGCCCTTTCCTTTTACTACTAAATAACCACTGTGAGTGAGCCCAGTGGCATATCTTATCTCAACTTTGGTACGAAAGGATCAATCAGCAAATGTTCACCATATCAGCTCAACAGTTGCCAGGTGTGGTGATTAGAATGGATTAGCACTGTAAAACCGGGAGTTGGGCACCGTATGGCCGACTATGCACGGCAACAGCATGTGGTGGCCAATTATGTGCAAAACCGGCTATGGGGTGGCCGGTTCCCACATGCCCAGTTTTGCAAAGGTTTCACAAAACCTGGAGATGTGGAAAGTGGTTTTTCCAATTGTTTTTTTTATTTTTTTTTCTCTACTAGTGATAGATGGGGTTTCATCCGAACCTTGATGGAAGTCGACAACCAAGGTTTCACTCTAATTATAGTAGGGTATTCGTAAGGATAAACAACTAAAGTTAAAAGGAGTTTTTACCCCAAAGATTTCTAAGAGCATATGATATTCCAGGGACATCCTTTGACTTCTTATATTTACTAAACATTCCTCTAACCATATAAATAGATGATGAAAATTCTAATTCACCCTTGAGGTACGCATGCAAAACTGAAAACCCCGTCTAGTGCATAAGGGAATTATTTATACAAAAATGAAAAGCTATATGGGACCTAAGTAGATGTGTTTCTAAAATTTAATCTATCTCCAATTGCGTGACTCAATTTTAGGTATAAATTTCAAAAGTCAGCCTCATCTGTTATTCAAGAGAACTAGATGATTGGAAATAGTGTACAGGGCTCCAAACTGTTTTCCTTGATGTGGCCCACCTAAATCATGAATTGTACTGTCCTGAATTTTGGGTCCCGGGCTTGAATGTTTTCTTGGCATCTAATGATTCAAGTGGATTTCATGTAATCATCACGGTAGGCCTCCTGAAAAATCATTGGGTGGGCATCTCTCTCCCAACCATCTCCTTTAATATTGTGGCCAATCTAAATCAGAGGTCAGCCTGACTTTTTTTCTATAGGCCTAATACACATCTAATGATTGGAGTAGACGTCAAGTGGGCTTATGCCTGTGTCCCATAACTATTTTTTAATATAAATCAGACAGTTGAGAGAGGAACACCCCAGCTAATTTTTAGCAGGGCCACCATGATGTGCATGTGAAATCCATTCCAACCATTAGATGTATAATCCTAGGATCGGCTCTAATGCTTAAAAAACAGGCTAAACTGTGATTCAAATGGACACACCAAAGAAAAACAATCGAGAGAAAGACATCAAACATTAATTTTTCACAATCCATGATTCAGGTGAGTCACACTGAGGAAAATAGTTTGGAAGATGGGTGTCACCTGATATATTATTTCCAATCGTGTAGTCCACCTCTCCTCCTCATTTGGAATTCACTCAGAGAGAGAGAGAGAGAGAGAGAGAGAGCTCTTCGGACTTGTAACATTATTATTGTGTAACATGATGATCTCTCCCACTCAGTCACGTTCTCTACCATCCTTAGAAATAGGTAGTTGTAGCAAATTTGAATTCAAAGAAAAAAAAATAAAAAATCATAACATCTATCACCAGAAAGAGTACAGACTAGAAGCCCCTCATAGTCATTCAGTATACAATTATGACAGGGACTTCAATTTTGTATCAAAACTATATGAAACAATGTGTTCAAAAATCAGTGGCCGCTATTGGAATGAGTCCTCTTTTTATTTCCTTCCGGATCAAAACTTATTCTCAGCTCGGCAGCCTGAACAGACAAGATGCTAATTATCTCCTGGAATTGTGGTTGTCCACCTGAATCACATATATAGCTGACTTTCTAGCCCTACGCCTCAAAATGGGTCCCATACTAGATGGTTGGAGTGGATTTCGGAAACACTGTATGGTGAGTCCCACACCATGTGGTCTACCCCTTCACCCAAAAGCTTTTTATGAGTCTCGCCAGCAGGAGATTATTGGGTGGGGTAAAATCATCTTTTAAGCTATCTAGTAAGCTATCAAGTAAGAAGCATGATTTTGTTAAATATGCATTTTATGGTAAAATTAATATTTAAGAGGAATTTTCCAGTAAAAAGCCCAAGTTAAAAGGTAAAGGATTTTCATGGCAAAATTTCTTAGAAATTAGGACTTAACCAATAATGCTAGTGTGAATGGAAATGTGAGGGAAGTGCATTTTTAAGTGCTGAAAAAATCATAATGCCACTGAATACTTTTTCCTTTGGAAAGTGGTGAGTGGAGAATTGTGGGGTTCACATGATGTTTTTATGACATCAACTCATCTAATGAATGTAATTCTCGCTACATCATAAAATACAAACACATCATTTGAAAACATCAAAATGTAGGCCTGACCCATCTAGTGATTTAATCACAAAGATATTTGGTTTATGCCATTATCATGGTTGAGTAGATAGATACATTTGACAAATTGAATGTCATACACATATCATGTAGTTCTAAAAAATTTTTGACTTTATTTACTTTTTTAAAAATATATATATATGAGAACACTTTGATATTATAACACTTTGTTAACTCCCTTCAAAAAGCATGACCCAGGTATTTATGATCGTTTGGCGCAGGGCATTTCAACAGGAAACCCACCTAAGAGTGGCCCGGATCTCACACCAACTTTCTTAGCACTTCTCATACAGGTCCTCACATCTATGCTTGTGTGTCTTTATAAAACTGGGGCACTAGCTCAGTGACCCAGACTGTAGAGATGTGATAGCTAACGCAAAGGATGGACATCCTACAACCAACACCATGGAACAATCTTCAGTCGTAGTTTCGTCTGATGTACTGCAAATATTAGCCAGTGAAATAGAGTGCATCTTAAAAATAAAAAATAAAATAAAATACAACCAAAAAAAAAGGCTATAAACATTAGACGACCAAGACTTACCAATGGAGTAGATTTCTTATGGGACTGGGTCGATCATCTGTAGAATCATTAGATTAAGGGACTAAAGTACCAAACCATGGGGCTGACTTGTACCAAGAATAAAATCGGATTGAGAATCTTATAATTCCATCACAAAACTCTGTTAAATTTCAAATAAAAGCAAAGATAGTCTAAAGATGAAATCCAGTAAATCAACCCGTTGAACTCAAGTCAATCAAAGTGGACCACTCATATGACCAAGGGTATAGATTCTGCACACATGTGTGAGTAGGATACACGGGCATGCCAGAGTCTATCTAACTCCAGGGTGAATTGTTGGTGTCCCCTTCATCGAGACGGATAGATTGGAGACTAGGATTGGAGATCCAAAGTCCTCTCGGCCACCAATATTGTGCTCCGTTCAGGCAATTAATGAAAGAAAATGAGGTTAGTCCTTCCAAATGAGTTCTTTTTGCCTTGTGATAATAGATGTGAGGCCGTAAGAACTTGTTCTTTCACCAACACTTTTAAATTCAAAACAATTTTTAAACGAACAAAGATACATATTCAATTTAAATAAGGCAAAATGCTACCAATTTCATTAAATATCGTGAAATAATGTTTATTACAATTGATAACTTGTGAGAGAACCAAACAAATAAACGAAATGAAAATGGATAAATACTTGATACGCCTATCAAAACAAAAGAATCATAGTAGTTGTGATCACCTAAATCAGAACTCAGATGATCACATTCTAGAATTTAATGTTGTGGAAAAGATTATCTCTACTCCTAATGCACTGTAGTGGGAGTCGCAAGGCAGTAGCTGTAAATTAAACTAAGTTATGCAAGAACAGAAAGATAAACAAAAAATAACTTGATATGTTTGGCGTAGGGTCATAAGTTCTTCTTTAATTGTCCTTTTATACATTGTTGAGGTGGTGAAGCCCCCGGCTAGGGTTTTCTTATGGCTTCTGGATCCTTCGCGTTCTCATCGTCATTCTAATATGGGAATCCCTTTGATTGCTCTAGATTTGGCAACTTAAATTGGGAAGCAAAACTCTGATTATATTCGAACTCCTTAAATTTTCATATTTGGATCCGTTGCGGGGTGTCTGTGGTCCATTAGGGAACAGGCCTAGATCTGTCGAGATCTCTTTAATTAGAACAACCAGATATGGGGTTGAATCCTTATCAATCTTGACCACTCTACACATCTGATGACATTCTACTGAATGGATTCGGTTAGAGGTCACTAAGAGGTGTCGAATAGTCTGGATCAGGCCTTTTCTGCCATTTTCATTATTCACTTCAGGATGGTTTCGGATGTTGGGAATGATGGATGGACAGGATCTATCAACCCCCCCCCCCCCCCCCCCCCGGGAGTTGTTGATCGAGATGCAGCTCTAAGGGCATCTACGTATTCTCTATGACTCTTCCCATCTCTAAACTGTTAGGTGGATTGGATCTTGCCTTCTCGTCCATCTCTCACATTGCACATGTCCTAATCAGTGGATGACTTGGGATTATCTAATGAGAATCTCTCCACTAAGTTAGGTTAGAACCCAAACTAGGTTGACGCAGATAAAGGTTTGATCTCCTGATGTTCGAAACCTTCTCGATTGCTACTATTCTCCAAATGTCTTTGGGGAAATCTCCCATTTTGAAAGGACTATGGGAGACAACCTCACTATGGATATCATCGCCATATTTGTGATAAATCCGTTCGGCGGATCTTTTATAAGCATCACTGATGTGTTGCCACATAAATGGGCATGTTGATTATGGCCACATGGCCTACACTAATTTACCCTTTCAAAGGTGTGTGTGAGGGTTTGTGTCACCACATTAATAGTGGAATCCGTAACATTGAAGGGAAATCAACCGAAGATCTTTTCAGGTGCGAGTATGTTTCCAATGTGCGCTAAACACGTAGCGGTTTCTTATTGGACCACATTAGGGTGCCAAAAATGAATGTAAATAATGTCCATGTGTCCCTTCATATCGAGAGATACGATGGCCGGGATGTATGATGATCAAGTTTTCAACTACCGTTTTGATTCTTGGCACACGGTATGATGGAATTGGCATCTAGCCGTTGTAGTTTTACCATAAACACAAAAATTAGTGCTCACAACGGGCGGCAGCATAAGCTTGAATGCTTGGCTACTATTTGCTATCTAAACAAAGACAATAAATTATAATTTGATCGGCCTCGACATCGAGTACCACATTCTCATAAAGGTCGATGTTTAGTTGTTATTTTATTCCTCTTTTGGGCCTACTTGGTCAATGGCCTGTTCTTTACTCATGGATTCTTATAGAGTTGAATAGTACTTCAAATATTGATCATGTTTAGGTCTCCGCTTTCCCAACTATTTATATCTTTAATTAAATAGGTGCCACCATGTAAGACTTTCTTCACTCTTAATGTTCATTCCCATGTTGCCTTCTACTTTCCGTTTACACTATCCTTTGCATTGATTGGAAGTTTTGTTTTCTATACAATCTCACCCTTGGTGAAACTCTTTTTTTTCACCTTCTTGTTATAAGCCCTGGCTACTTTGTGCTTGTGGATTTTGAGGTTATCCAAAGCCTGCAACCATACACAATCTAGCTCCTCTAGGTCGATGAGCATGGACTCGTTGAATTCTTCTAAGGTCAAGTTATGTTGATGCGCCACCCTCAAGGAGGAGATATTAACTTCCATGGGTATTAGTGCATCATGCCCATAGGTCAATATGAAATGTGTCATCTGGTAATTTTCATTTGTAAAGTTCTGTAAGACCATAGTACCTCAGACAACGTTATATGCCATGAATGTGAATTGTCCTCAACCATACACTTAATGATGTTCTTTAGTATCTCATTAGTTGACTCAACCTGATGATTGGACTAGGTATAGTAAGATGTTGAATACATGAATTTAAATTTGTATGAAGTTGTGAACTCTTACATCCGGGCTCCGACGAAGGCAGCTCCAGCTCCGTCTACCGTAATTGTCTCAGGAATATCGAAACAGTAGATGTTGTGATCCTTTTAATAAAGTCCATAATGTCTTCCTTCCTAGTCCCTTTCATTGGTCGTGCCTCTACCCATTTGGTGAAGTAATCGGTGGCTACAATGATAAAGCTTTACGATTTCGAGAAAGGTGGATATATCTGTCCAATGATGAATCTCCCTTCGGATCAGTCATTGCATCTTAAGGATTGCTTGGTGAGGGGTGTGTGCGTGTGGCTTGAGTGTGTGGGGGTGTGTGCATGTGTAAAAAAAAATAAAAAAATAAAAAAAAGGATTGCTTGGTGAGCGCCACAAATGCATTCGTGAACCTCCCCCATAACTACCATGGCCTCGTTTCATCCTAGACATCTCATGAGAAGGTGATTTGCCCCTTTCTTGTACAATTCATTGTCTAGGATTAGATAATGGAGGGAGATTCGTCATATCGATCTCTTATTTCTCGTGTTTGGCCTCATTAAATAACACACAATTGGAAAACCTCAAACAGTAATGGTAAGGTCCAATGATGCTACCCTCATAGAGAAGGCCTTTGTTGCATTCAGCCAGTGAGTGTTTTTGAACTATGAGAAACATCTTTGATATTCCTTTGGAAACTTCTAGCCCTGGTGCAATATTCTGCGCCATTTCGTTAGCGTCTTCGTTCTTCTCTCTAGGGACGTGCATCAAAGTAACTTTGGTGAACTCATTTAATAACTATATAGTAGTCTCATAGTATAGTAGCAATGCCTAGCTTATGCACTTTATATTTGCCTGCTAGTTAATTTAGGACCAGTAGTGAGTCAACATTGATTACAATGATTTTGGCCCCTAACTCCAGCAAGATATCTAGGCCAATAATAAGCAGCTCGTATTTGGTATTAGGCCATATTTTTAGTACAATCGAATTTAAGATGGAATATATATTCCTCCCATATTCAGTGGGGGGAACAATGATTAATCCCTGCTCCAGAGGAATACTCTATTCATGATCCATCAAATGTGTGTCTTCATGGAACCAGATTGATAGTACTTATCTCTAGTTCTTCTGGTGTGATCGAATCATCGACCCTCACAGATTGGTCAGCCAAGAAATCTGCCAGTGCTTGTCCTTTTACTGCCTTCCGGTCGACAAAGTGAAAAAAGAACTGAGATAAAGCGTGGATCCATTTTCCAAACCTCCCTCTCAAGATTGGTCTCATAAGCATGTATTTGATCAGATCTATTAACGAGATGACATGAACTATGTCGGTCATAAGATAATAATGCCTAACTAAGCTTTTTAATGACTAAATACCTCCTTCTAATGTCATGTAGCGTTCTGGATATATAATATATGGATTAATCATTTTTGTCATTATTTTCTATACAAGCAGCACTCCAACTAATTCTTCCATGGCCGAAATGTACAAACAAAATGACCTATCTTTTCTTGGAAAAATCAAAAATAAGAGTCTTCGTGAGATACTCCTTCAATTGGTCGAAAGTGGCCTAATGCTCTGGTTGCTAAATAAATTTATGGTCGGCCTTCAACTTGATTAGCTATAAGAAGAGATTAATCTTCCCTACTAAGTTTGGAATAAATCGACACAAAAATTCACCCGGTCAATAAATCTTTGTAGTTCTTTCTTATTTTTAGGAGGCATTCTCTCTAGGATAGCTTATACCTTATTCTAGTCAACCTTCATGCCTCATTGATGCACGAGAAATATGAGAAGTTACTTGCAAAGACTCTAAACGCACATTTCAGGGGATTCATTTTTACCCAATGTCTCCTCATGTGCTCGAAAGATCTTCTTAGATCGGCGAAGCGATCCCCAAGATCGACAGATTTTACTATGATATCATCGATGTAAACCTCCATAAACTTCCCGATCATGTCATGAAAGATGAAAGTCATGGCCATCTGGTAAGTAGCACCTGCATTCTTGAGCCCAAACGCATCATGACCTAGTAGTAGGTCCTAATTGCTCCAAGGCATTAGAACGCCATTTTTAAAACATCTTTTTCAGCAATGAAAATCTTGTTATAACCCGAATGGTCATTTAAGAATGACATTATCTTGTGTCATGCGGCCCTATCAATTAGCTAATTTCCATGGGCATATCATATTCATTCTTTTGTGTCGCAAGATTTAGGTTCCTTAAGTCAATGTAAATTCTCAACTTTCCATTCTTCTTGATCACCAAGACGATGTTTGAAATTCAATCAGTGTATCTAATCGATTTGATGAACTCTGCCTTCAACAGTCTTTCAATTTCTTCTTTAATTTTCAGGGTCACCTCAAGGGTCATTTTTCTTACTAACTATTTGAACATCTTAAACCATTCTTTAATTGGTAAAAAATATTCTATCAATCTGATCTAACCCAGGCATCTCATGGTAATCCCAAGCAAAGCAATCTGCATAACTACGGATGAGTTGAATCATCTCCATCTATGCCTATGGATCTAATTCTACACTAATGAATGTCAAATGTGAATGATGACGCCTAAATATTGTATATTTATCCTCTCAATTGCATTAGATTTCTTAATATTTAAGTGTCAATTTAATATAATTATATGTGTTTTCTTTGTGCGATGAGATTTTAAATCTAAGGATGAATATGTGCTTAAAATAAGAAATTAAAGCTCAAAAGAATTATCAATAGAGAATTGGAGATTTTGAGGACATTAATGAAGAATTCAAGCACCAAATATCCAAAAAAAAAACCAAGTACAAAGGAAGAGAAAAGATTGAAAAAATCATGTGGTGCATTAACAGAAATAACAAATTGTTTGATCCCACCTAAGGTTGATTTGGTCCAAAAGAGAGTACACATAACAGTTCAGGGAGAAATATCGATTTTAATATATATTTGGCTTGACACTTAAGTACGACCGAAGCCATGTTCGATGCCACCAAAGGAAAGTTCAGTGCGACCTAAAGGAGATATAGACTTCAGACATATTCAAATGAAATTTAGTTAAAGCCGAATATATCTTCGACTAGTCTCAATGTAACCAAAGGTGACTATCAATGCAACTGAAGCATAACAAAAGTGTATAAAATTGAAGTTAGTTCCAAGTTAGTGCAAGTTTCTCCTATTTAAAAGGGTGTTATGAGCCTTTCTAAGTACGAATTAGGGCTTGGGAGAAAGACCTATGGATGGTGGAGCTTCCATGGAGTCATACTTCTTCTTCAATCTCTCAAATCTAATTTATCTTTCAACTTAACTTTTATTTTTTCTTTCTAAGATATAGTCATGTTAGGCTAATCTCTTGACTAAGGCTAAGGGGATGAAGCTTGTAGTTCAATTACAATATTTAGTTTATTTGATTCAATAACATTAGTTTAAATGTTTATAATAGATTGATTTGGTTTAAATTTATTTTAAAGTCTTTGATCTGTTTATTTCTAAATTTGTTGTGCACTACAGGTATAATGAATACTTTGATTTAATAATTATTTAGCCAGAATTAGAGAAGGATTCAATCTTTGTTTACCCTAAATTAGAAAATGATTCAATCTATATAATTGAATGATCTATTATCACCTAAGGGTGCCTTACACAATTTTAATTTTCTACGATTGAGATCTTATTGCTTCATGAGAGAATCGTTTAATCGAAATCATATTCTTATTCGTGTTAATTATTAGTTTAACAGAATTATCTTCCGATTGAATAGAATAGAACTTTGATTCCAATTGAGTTATACATTGAATCAATGAATGAGATATTGTGATTGCTATGAGTGGATTCTTAGATCATTAATCTTTTATTTATTTATTTTAAAACCATTTTTACCTCATAGGATTAAAAACTTAGACCAATATTTTACCATTAGATTAGTTATAGGTTTTGTTCCCCATTCCCTAAGAATTCAACCTCGGTCTTACCGAGTTATTACTACATTACAGCCCTGCACTTAAGGTTATCAACCCTTGGGTTCGATTAGTGGATTATCTTCTATTCTTAGATTTACCTCAATCAAGGTATCTTACATGTCATCTTTGGCATCATCCATCTTGGCGGGAGCTAGCTCAAGCTCATGGAATATTATTCCGTCGTCCGCCACTATGTCCTCCTTTGTGAGACCTCAGCTATGTGGATGTAGCAGCCATCTTGATTGTTCATAGTAGCAAGATACTCCTCAAGCTTGTTGATTATGGTCTTGATTTACTCAGTTCATGGTGGCCTGATTATACCTCCACTCGCTTTGATAAGATGTCCCATGGATAGCTTCGAATTTTGGAGTCATGGTTATTACGAAGGTAGTTATATGTCTACGAGCTGCTTCAGGAAGTTACCAGTCCAAATTGGTTGCTTGATTCCCTAGGTTTGCCATTCGTATCTTGCTTCGGTTCAATTTTTGCATTTAATCGATGGAAGTCTGTGATGTCTCTCTTCCTCTAGATCTCGGGCTTTGTCATTGTTCAAACCTCCATAACTGTATCTTGAGTGAGTGGTGGGTTATGACCAGTTAGCTTGGCACCGAGTGTTACGTACCATTTATTAAGACGTGTGACCAGTCAATGGTGCTTCCACAGCCAGTGGAATCTTCCCAGGCTAGGATTAGGCAGGATCTTTCTGCGGTCTGCATGGAGTTAAAAGCATTATTGTTTTAACCGCTATGAAGTCAGTTGTGATGGTGTTAACTGGGGCTATCGATGGGAATGGATCCCAATCAACACCCATCACTTCCTTTCAAGGAACTTCAAGAGACCTTTGTTGATGTTCTCCTGAACTAAGTTCCTGAACGCAATACAATTCGTAGTAGAATGAGTTTTGGTTCCATGCCACTTACAATGTATTTCCTATTTTAGTTCTTTAGCCTAAGGGATCTTTTGGTGTTTGGGGACTTTGATAAAGTCGTGTTCGAGTAACGTATCAAATATCTCTTCAACCTTTGAGATACCAAAGATATACCGAGTTGAGGACCCGGTCATGTCATTCCTTGTGTTCATCATGCTCAAGACTTTGCACTCGGCCTTTTTCAAGGCTAGACACTTGCACGGTCGTGTCCCAATGATCTCAGCCACACACACCTCAAAAGAAGTGTCAAAGTCCTCACCTAGCCATACGTGCAAGTACGATGTCTTCCACGACCAACTCATAATTCGATCACTTTTTGTGGATGCGCTCATTTGTTATTGCTACTCCCAAAGAATTCATTCATACCTGATGTCTCTAGTCAATAACTCGAACAGGTCACCAAAGTAGACACCTTCGAGCATCTTGTGAAGCTTGAAACACACACCATATAAGGCTAATTTAGTGAATTCAGCCTCAGGAAGGACCACTGGGCAACCATTCTTTTTACCCTTGAATTAGTCAATGAATTGTCCGGCTAACTCCACTAGTAGTTGTCTTAAACTAGAGAGGTCGTCCATAGATACATACGGCTCAGTATGATGGAACTGCATGTGAAATTTCTCTTCCATTTCATCCCATGTCTAGACCGAGTTAGCCAATAGGTTGATGTACTAGGTGAAAGCAGTTCCTGTCAACGAATTCCCAAAAATCCTGAGCTTTAGGAAACTATTATGGGATACATCACCACATTGCATGGTAACGTGGCCAACGTATTCTATCATGAAGGTTTCGTTGTCCCCTGAAAATATAGTGAACTCTTAGAACTCAAAACTTTTGGAGAATTCATAATTTCTATCGACCCATTAAGGATACGGTTTCATATAAGTCGGTTGTTTGGTTGCACATTGTACTCTTAAATGAGTCCAATAATATTATCCCAATCGAGGGACCTTTGAGGGCCTAACAAATCTTCTTGGTCAGGGCCTTTGTGTGACCATCTCATATTCGAGTTTACAACCATATTCACAATGGCCATTGCATAAGGTGCAACCGGGAGTTGCCACTCGAGCATCTCTATCCTTTGGAAGCCATTATGCGCAAGAGGTACAGTCAAAGGTTGGCCCCCGAGCACTTCTGTCCTAAGTTGTCCTTAGTAAGGCAGGGCCACGATCGACAGTTGCGCATCCCCAAGTGGTCTGGCCCTTTGATAGTTGTTATGATAAGGGTGCATTGTCGAATGTTGACCCCCAAGTGCATCTATCCTTTGGTAAGTGGCCAATGCTATTTGGGGTTGCCCCCTTTGGTAATCATTCGTTTGGGTCATATAATAATTGGTTGGGCTACTCTGAAGTTGGATCCCAAATGGATCGTACACATTACCATATAATGATGACTAGGTACCCGGTTGCAACCCTGAGTTACTCCAGTCGGCCAGGTATTGACTCTCGAAAGGATAATAACTTTGTCGGTCATTCGGGGTAATCTGGCTGACTATATAATTGACTATCTCGATCGTTTCTAATCACCATCGAAAGTGGTAAAGGACAACCTTACGGTACGATATGACTGGCTCTGGTTGGGAGCTTAATAGGTTATTCCTCCTCATGTCCAACGGGATGGAGTAGAGGAGAACATCTATCCATGGATTCGAGTCTTGCAATGAGACTCCAAGCGGATCTCTTGCTTACCTCAGCTATGATCTATACATAATGGTAACATGTTGCATACATCCTATGAATTACTTGAAGAATGTAGCAAAGATACCAGAGATCTTCGAGGAAAAAGTCCCTGTTTCAACTTTGATTATGAGCTCTTATAGCTCCACATCGAGTTGTTTTTCAGCAACATCGACTATAGAACTAGCCTTTTTTCAATTTGAGGTGCATTTTATTCTATTGAAAAATGTAATGAACGTTGTTGGGTTCCACCAGACGTGCTAGAAGTAGTGTTGCACTCAATTTAATCAAACTGGACCACTCATGTGACCGAGGCTCTAGATTATGCACATGTGTGTGTGAGTAGGATGCACGAGCATGCCAAAGTCTGTCAATCTCAAGGGTTGATTGAATTGTTGGTGTCCTCTTTACCAAGACAAACAAATTGGAGATTGGGATCGTAGATCCAGAGTCCTCTCAGCCACCAATATTGCACTCCGTTCAAGCGATTAGTTAAAGAAAAGGAGGCCAATTCTTTCAAATGAGTTCTTTTTACCTTGTGACAATGGACGTAAGTCTTCAACCATAAGGACTTGTTCTTTCACTAATACTTTAAGTTCAAAACAATTTTCAAATGAACAAATATACACATTTAATTTAAATAAGGCAGGACATTGTCAATTTCATTAAATATTGTAAAACAATGTTTATTACAATCGATGACTTGTGAGAAACCAAACAAATAAATGAAATGAAAAGAGATAAATACTTGATATGCCCATCAGAACAAACGACTCGAGGTGGGTGTGATCAACTAAATCGAAACTCAGATGATCATGTTCTACAACTTAAGGTTGCAGAAAAGACTATCTTTACTCCTAAGGTATTGCAGCAAGAGCGACTGGGAAATAGTTGTAAACTAAAATATGCTTGAAAAGAAAGATAAAAAAAAGATAACTCGATGTGTTTGGCATAGGGCTCCAAGCTCTTCTTTAATTGCTCCTTTTATAAATTGTCAAGGCGGTGAAGCAACTAGCTAGGGTTTTCTTGTAGCTTTTGAATCCTTTGTGCAAATATCATCGTTCTATATACGAGAATCCCTTTGATTGCTGCAGATTTGGTGACTTGGATTGCTAAGCATGACTCCGATTAGATTCAAACTCCTAACTTTTCATATATGGATCCGTTGCGAGGTGTTTGTGGTCCATCAGGGACCAGGCCTACATCTGTCAAGATCCATTTGATTAGAACAACCAGATCTAAGGCTAGATCCATATCAATCTTGACCACTAGCACCTTTGATGACATTCTACAGAATGGATTTGACCAAAGGTCACCAAGAGGTGTCAGATAGTCTAGATGAGGCCTCCTCTGACATTTTCACCATTCACTGTGGGGTGCTTTTGGATGCTTGGAACAATGCCCTAACCCCATCCCCCCCCACCCCCCCCGCCCCCCCCCCCCCCCCAAAAAAAGGTTGTTGATTGAGATACAGCTCTAAAGGAACCTGAATATTCTCTACATTTTCCTATCTTCGAACCATTAGGCAGATCGGATCTTGTCTTCTTATCTAACTCTCTCATTGTCCTCGTCCTAATTAGTGGACGGCTTGGGATTATCTAATAAGAATCTCTCCCTCAAGTTAGGTTAAGACCCAAACCAAGTTGGCACGGATGAGATTGCTACTGTTCTTCCGAACATTTTTTTGAAAAAATCTCTCATTTTGGAAGGACTGCAAGAGACGGCCTTGCTGGGGATATCATGATAGATTTGTTATAGATCCATTCTTCAATGGGGCTTTTATAAGCATATCTGATGCATTGCCTTAAAAATCCGTACTTTGATTGTTTCCACGTGACCTACACGGATTCATGCTTTTAGAAAAGTGCATAAGGGTTTGTGTCATGTGGAATACATAATACTAAAGGGAAACTAACTGAAGATCTCTTTTATGTGCGAGTACATTTCAATTATGCACTAATTAACGGTGGTGCAAGTACAGTTTGTGCGCTAAAGACAGTGGATGCGGGCGGATTAGGTGCCACCCCCGCCTCTTCCGAGCTCCGGACAGGCAGAGGCTCAAGGGCCACCGTGATGTATATCATTTTATAGTACTGAACCAAAAATATGGCAGAACCAAATTTCAAGTGGACCACACCATAGAAAGCAGCGATGCTAACGATGCCCACCATTGAAACCTTTTTAGGGTCCACCGTGTTGTTTGGTTATATAGAAGTGAAAAAAAAAAAAAAAAAACAAATATCATCTTGATCCAATATTTCTGTGGTCCCTAAGAATTTTTCAACAATAGGAATTTAATCCCCACTTTGTGGTCCGTTTGAGCCATTTATATTCTCTATTTTTGGGCACATATATTAAAAATGATATGTAAAAATGGATGGCCGGTATGGATGAAATTCATACATCCCGTTGGCCCTCGGTGACATTTGGAGCCTCCGCCTGTCCCGAGCTCGGAAGAGGCGGGAGTCTCAGCCTCTGATTGGCTGCTATATAAAAATAAATAATAAATAAAAAAATTCCTCATTATGGACCATCCAAACCAGCTAACACACGAACGCTTTCTCAGTGAACTGATCATCCAAAGAGCGTGGTATTTTTATTTTATTTTTTATTATCATCAAAGCGCGTAATTGTTTTATCATACTGCCCGCCGGCAATTGAAGTGTCGCTACTCATCCATCTCAGCCAATCTTTTTAGTGCTAAATACAACAATTCAACAGAATATAGCTTCTGCACTCAAGATGACATCGTAGCATCACATGTGCAAGCATGGCACACGTGTCAAACCAACTAATCAAGACGATGACACTGATCAACCGCTGGGTCGAAATTCAAGAAGATATACACGCATAAGATGCACATGCACATTTAATAAAATAGCGTTTATCATTTTCTACTAACATCCATATTTTTCGTTGCCCCGTGGTCCACCTAAATTCAGAGCAGTTAGATTTTGGCCAGGGCATGCTCACGATGCAGCACCCAGTGGAAGAAGCATTTGTAACAAGCACACTGAGAGCCCTGCAACAGATTTCCGTAAAGACGGTAAACAGGCCGCCTCACAACCCAATGAGAGAAACTTTCCCTTGTTTGGGATGGGAAGGGATCACCATGAACATAGCCGTAGTCCGAAAATTGGATGGTCCAGCACCATGTGAGCCACCTGCACAACACATTAGGATGAAGAGAGACCATCAGTCAAATTCAACCACCAGATGAGCAAGCTATGCTACCATGGGTCTTTTTGGCTAGGGCATGTTTGGCACTACTCCCCATCCAATCAATAACACGAGTACCACACACGAACACCATGTTAGCAGGTGGAGCGGGGCCCCATCTCCATTGAGTCCTGTTTTGCACCAATGACCACATCGTCCCTGTCAATAAGGAGAGGAGAACCATTCTGCAGAAACACAGAAAGTGAAAATTGCAACCATCTATCCCCACTAACAACATAATTCTAGTGTTCGAAATAGAAACTCAAAAGAAGATAGCCTAAATGGTCATTAACATTTCCAACAGTCCTGACAAAACCAGCCATCATCCTCAATAACGTTCGTAGGAAGACGGGCGTCCTCCCCTGCTGGGGCGGTCATAGGGCCCTGGCCTCTCCCTGAAGCTACCCCCATCATAACGTGCAGGCCCACCACTACCACCATACCTGTCTCCGCCACCTCTTGGGCCCCCTTCCCTGTCATAACCCCTGTCCTTACCATATCCATTCTGAGGGTACCGGTCTGATGGTCCATACCGGTCACCACCACCCTGAAAGCGGTCCCCGCCAGGTGGGTACCTATCACCAGCATAACGATCTCGGCCCCCATACCCTCTGTCGCGGTTGTCAACTCGGTCTCTATCTCCATAGCGACCACCATCATATCGATCATCCGTGTAGCGATCACTGCCATAGCGGTCTCCTCCAAAGCGATCCCCTCCAAAGCGGTCCCCACCACGGCTGCCACCACCAAACCTAGAGCGAGATGGGAATCTGCCCCCGCTGCCACCGCCGCTGCCACCAGAAGAAGGGCATTCTCGGGCCCAATGTCCTGGGCGGCCACACTTGAAGCACTCAGTGCGCCCTCCTGACCGATCTCGATCTCCTCCGCTGCCACCATAGCTCCCCCGCCCTCCTGTTGAGAAACCCCCACTGTATCCATAGCCATGATCGTCCGAGCCATGCTTTGGCTGTGCCCTGTTCACCGAGATCATCCGACCTCCCAGCTCCCTGCCATGCATATCACTGATGGCATTTTCCATTGCCCGTTGATCTGCGAAGGTCACAAATCCAAAACCACGAGGGCGGCCTGTATCCCTTTCCTGCATAATCTACACAAGTAAAGGTATTGAGAAGAAAGTTCAAAAAAAAATTAAAAAATAAAAATAAAAACCCAATTCAATTCAACATCCAACCAGAGTCTTCATTTGACTCGACTCTATATTTAATTGAGGATCTTTGGTTTTTGTTGGTTACATCCATGCTAGATTTTTTCAATAAATCTTTGTTATTCATCAACAAAGATACTTAAAATACTCAGATTGAAGTGAAAATTCAGCTGGTGGTGTACTATCATTGTTTTGATTTCATAAACGACCATAGATTGTGCTCTCGAATCGTTTCAATTTCATAAAGGACCGTAGGTTGGACTCTTTAAGAACATGCATATTTTTATCAACAAAATAGTTCTAACCGCTAAACAGGGTGACACAGTTAGAATTGACCAACTCAATGAGTCTCATTGAGATTCTATCAAATCAGACGCATGGCGAGTCTCCAAGAGACTATGCTCAAAACAATGCTGTCTCGAGTTGACTTGTCTAAGTCTTGAGTCTAGTAAGTTATATAAAACTATGGTTAAGAAAAGATTTTATTTTATTTTTTTTTAAACATGGATGATGAAGCAAAAAAAAAAAAAAAATGAGTCTATTGATCATTCAAATGACAATGAAACAATGAATCAATAAATGTATGATTCATGCAGTGATATCAGTTGCTTGTTTCAACATTCTCCAGCTGGTGTGATTTACTACTGAGGAATTACATGATGCTTGACCTGTGGGTACAGTATACTTTAGTTTTCAGCTTGTACAAGTGGGACCCATGGTTTAGTAATCAAGAACATTGCTCAGTAGGGCTAACCCCAGATGTGCCATACCCCAAAAATCTCCCAAATTGGAAGTCCTCGCCTATTACCTCAGGCCTTTTCTGTTGAATATGGACCATTGTTGTATTTCACTTCTCAACAATCCATTTTAAGGCCACAAATTGAACCATGGAACCACTTGACTGAAAACCCAACCCCCATGTTTCACTACTGCTGCTACAACCACACAGGAGGGCTCTAGAGGCCACTGTAGCAGAAAAGAAAAGGTTGGACAAACATAGAGAGAAGAAATAACAAAAGAGCAGTGCATCACATGCTTTTCCACCAAAATAATTTTTTGCTTTGATACCCAATTTATTACATTAATCAGTTCTGCTGTTTGTTACCCCGAACCATATCTTTTGGGTATCTAAGACGAGAACATGGAAACCTCAAGGTTGACACAGCATTATCCAATTGAACAGCAGGCACGGCCCATACTGATAAGGGAGATCTCTGGGAGTCGGAAGCAGGAATAAATTTGCACACACGGAGTTCTTTGTACTTTTCTTCTCATAATAAAATATAATAAGCAGATTATCCTTCAAAAAATAAATTAAAAAAAGAACTGCAGGCTCAAGGTTTTAAAGACTCCTACTCGTCCTAGTTGACTCGGACATCTGACAGACTTGACCCAGTTCAAAACGTTAACCCTGACGGGGAGAGTCCCAACTCCACTCAGGATCAAACAAGTCAGTCCAAGTTGCTGCGTTTTTTAACCATGACACTTGTACCTCCCATATTGTGGGATATGGTCCGAAGTGCTCTCATGACAACGAATAACATCTTGTAAATACACACTTATCGTAGCAGCCATGATGAATGAGACAGAATGCACCTTTCACTCGAGGAGATTCACAATGAAGGCCTTCAAGGAAGGTACTCCCAGCAGTTCGTAAATGCATAATCATATTGAGATGACTCAAAATATCTAAAGAGATCACTTTAAGCTGTAGGGAATATATTCAGTGGGCCAACAACGTCAATATGGCAAAGATCCACGTAGATCTGAAGCATCTATATGATGAGTTGTGGCTCGTGACTAATAAACATTTCAAGCACAGCACCACATTCTTATGAATATGGGAATAATTAAATATCAGTGTTTAAGAGAGATTGCAGTATAAAAGAAAATTTTCTGTCAATCGGTGATCGAATGAAATCATATGCAAGAAGCTTGTGCACCCTAGACTAGAATGAAGTCTTCAGCTCTCATTGAAATTGAAATATTTGATGCCATTTTGAAGAGACTCGAAGACCCCTCAGATATACCAATTCTCAGAATCATCTAATGTTCACTCACCCCAGTGATTTGAGGTGCTTCCAAAACCCATCCTTGCTGGATCATTCCTAGATTTCTACACAATGAGTGGAGTTGACCCCGCAGAGGCTGATGATTAAGTCATCAAGGATACAGTCAGCAACCCCCAGAGAGCTTGATGATCAAATCATCAAGGATACAGTAAGTACAATCCAACTCCCAATCCCTATTGAAATTGGAGGTGTTTGCCCCAGAAAAACAAGGCCCATCAAGAACAGTGACATTTTGTACAATGACACAGTGATAGTATTGAATAGGCAGAGGATATAAATAACTAGTATCTGTCCAAAACTGCAATTGCAACCAACAAGAGGGATCTATGAGTAAAAACTATCATAAGACTCCTCTCTAATGGTATGGTCGTGAAGCAAGTGATTCAAAATTCCCATGTCTTACTGTAGGTTCCACCTGAGCTAATCAAAATAAGTTCTGCCATTCTCAATGCAAATACGCGTCTTCAACACTTGACAACTTGGCAAATAAATTGTGTTTATGAATAGGTAAGGAATATAATATAGCTTACTACTTAATTGTGTTCATGTATTTATATTAGGACATATAGCCTATTCAATGTTGTCAAAATCGTTACTGTATCATAAATTGTAATAGGGGTTGAATTGTATTGAATCGCAAATCGTATCGTAAATCGTAAGATTTTTTCTGATATATATATATATATATATATAACACATGAAAAGATTAAAAACTCATCAATCATCCATTTACCATCGAAATGTACCAAAAAAGTAATACATATCATGATATTATCAATTGAGAAAATGTATATGATATACATATCATGATAGTAAAGGATTCTAGTGTTTTTCCTTTGTTTTCTTTTATTGTTTTTCAAAAAAAATTACCTTAGAAGACATACAAGAGTCCTTTAAAAATTTCATTCTTTTGTAACTTTCTTGTGTAAAATCATGTTAGAAAAAATGGCATTTGATTCCATTGTGAATGAAAAGATATCTTGATTTCTTTGTTTTGGGTTTTTGAATATCAAAATCCCCAAATCTCTCTCTCTCTCTCTCTCTCTCTCTCTCTCTCTCTCTCTCTCTCTCTCTGGAAAAAAAAAATGAGGATATTTTTAATAGGGGAGAACCTTTTTCATATTTTATGAGAAAAATGTTACAAATAAAAAGAAAAAATTGAATAAAAATTTAAAAAAATAATAATAATTTTTAAATTTTTTTGGGCCCATTTACGCAGTCCAAGATTATCTTACAATTTGTACAAATCAATATGATTATTGTATGATTCGTATAATAATCGTATGATTATTTAGGATTTTACGATTTGGGTGTACGATTCAAATCACATACCCATCCGATAACAATATGAATCGTACCATTTTGATAACATTGGGCCTAGTAAGTACTTCAAAATTCCAAAAACTTAAATGGGTTTTCTAAATAGCAAAACAAGCAAGTTTTTCCACTTAGGATATCTAGTCATATGGTTCACTCTATAATAACAAGGAATTTTCCAAAAGGAACCAAGGATTACCTACAAAAGGAGAAATAGATTGAGTGAGATTCTTAAGCAGTTCAACAACAATGACTATGAAGTTGAAATCTGGCAGGGTTATGACATCTCTCCACTATACTCCATGTAGCAGATCTATTTGAGTTTCATAGCAATCACGAAAAGTGGAAAACAAGACCATGAAAACAACAAAGATAATTCTGAAGAAGCGTTAAGGGTTCATATCAAATAAAGTTATCAGCATCAAGCTGACCAAAACATACAAGGGCCTGTTTGATTTTCCATGATGCATGTAAATTCCCAGTAAACAAGTAATTATTACTTTTTCAGTTGTTTGAAAATGGGTGAGTAATTCCATCCAAAAAACTGGTCCAAAAATGTTGACTTAAATCCGTGGGCCCCACCGTAATGTGTGTGCCTGTGTCCATCTGTTTTATTAGAACATTTTCGGGCATGAGCTGAAAAATGAGGCAGATTCAATGCTCATTTGGCCCACATGAAAGGAAACAATGGCCTTAATTTGTCCACCGTTGAAAGTTGGTTCTTTTACTTGGCCCACATTGAGGTTTATTCACCATCTAACCCGTTCATAGGATCACATAGACATGGATAAGGGAAAAACATTAATATAAGCTTGATCTAAAACTTCTAAGGGCCCCGAGAAGTTTTTAATGGTAGGCGTTTGATTCTCACAATTTCGTGTGGTGTGGTCCACTTGAGCTTTGGATCTGCCTCATTTTTTGGGCTCATTCCCTAAATTCAGTTGGCATAATGAATGGGTGGTGTGGGTAAGCCACAAACATTATGGTGGACCCCACATTTATTTTGCAAATTGCTCGATTTAAGTGTTTAAAAGGTAACCCATCAAGTCAGCATTGGGAAAGATGCAGTAATTACCTTGGTAAATAATGATTACTCATTTACGAGGAAATTACAGTTGAGCCAGAAAATCAAACAGGCCCAAAAGGAAGTTACTTGCACTCAGTGTTGTTGGAATTGTACAATTCACATATATCGTACGGGTGTACAATTCGAATTGTAACACCCAAATAGCAAATCTTAAATAATCGTACAAATCATACAGTAATCGTAGAATTGCATAAATGAGCCCAAAATTCCATAAAATAAAAAATAAAATTTCCATTTTTATTCATTTTTCTTCTTTCTTTTTATCCTTTGGTTTAGAAAACGTGAAAAAGGCCTTTCCCCTATGCTTATTCGTTTTTTCTTCATACTTTTTATCCATTTTTCTTCTTTTCTTTTTACTCATTTTATGGTTAAACCACTGTACACATGATATGCATAACGTATACATGTTCTCAATTGATAATATCATGATATAATATTAGTTTTCCTGGTGTATATTGATGGGAAATGGATTGTTGATGAATTTTTTTTATTATTCTGGTTTATTTGTATTTTTTCAGATGTTCTCAGTTGTTTTAAGAAATCCCGAAAAAAAAAAAACTTACGATTTCAATACAATTTGCAATTTGATATGATTCATATGATTGGACCCCCATTACAATATGTGATACGATAACGATTTTGAACTGTTGTTTACGCTATTGATCCAGTGGAAAGGTGATCACCTACAGAAAGTTCATGATTTTGAAAGATCCACGTAGTCGGAGAACTGTATGAAGATTTTCATGCCAGCAACTGCAGAGTACATTTTCTCCAACCTAAGGGTGATTACACACAAATGGGCTTGATTGACTGGACCAAGAATTATGTGAGCCATTCCCATGATGAGAAGGAAAGAAAGAATAATGAAACTAGATTCAAAAGGAAATATAGAGGCAATAAGCCTCACAGTTAGGTACGTTATTTGACAATGCATACCACAAGATTTCAGAATTTAACCCAAAAGGATGAACACATGTTGATCACCATGATTAATGCACTGAAAAAGTAGTAACAAGTGCTAGAGTATAGGCAATACATGCCAGAGGAACAAGGTTTGGGATGAGGGGGAATTGGCCCTTTTTTTTTTGCCTGGGAAAATCACCAGAACTTGCGCTTCTCTTCTTTTTTTTAACATGTATCCACAGATTATCAGACCATTTTTTTATATAAGAATGTTGTTTGTCAGCTTGGCCTCCAGAAATTCAACCAAATAGGCCAAATCGAACAGAAAATTTCAAAAATGATGGTTTAATCCTTCTTCCATTTTTTCCCCAAAATGATCCATTCTGCTTCAATTCATCAATACCACCTAAATCTTGTGTTTTGATCCCCAAGATAGCCTGCATCTAGCCTAAACAAAGATTCTAAGGGCCTGTTTGTTTTTCTAAAGTAAACGTAATTGCATTGTAAATAGGTAATAATTATTTCTGTGTAATTACGGCATCGTTTTCTAGGATTGATTTGACTCTCACTTTTCCCAACGCTAAAATCAAGGATGCTGTCAAATTTTTGTGAGGCACACCGTGATGTATGTGGATTATCCACACCGTCCATCCGTTATGCCAACTGAATTTAGGGCATGAACCAAAAAATGAGCCAGATTTAAAGTTCAAGTGGACCACACCACAGGAAAAAGGAAGTCGAACACCCACCGTTAAAAACTTCTTAGGGCCACTGTTTACTTTGGTGTGGGCCACTTCAATGTTGGATCTACCTCATTTTTCAGCTCATGCCTCAAAATGTCATAGTAAAGCAGTGGACAACATGGATATGTCATATACATCATGGTGGGGCCCACAAATTTAAGTTAATCCTTTTGGACCATTTTCCCAAGCAGAAGTACCTGCCTATTTCCAAACAGGGTGAAATTGTAATAAGTAGGTATTCACAGGGCATTTTCCATGAATTTGAAAAATCAAACAGGCCCTAAGCTTCATTAGTGCTTGAAATGTAGAAAGAATAGAAAATGAAAAACAACAAAATTTTTGAAAGGGGGCCTTTATGGCCAATACCAGCCCATGACAACTGTATCGGCCCTGATTCGACCTATATATATCAGCCGATGAGGGCAGACACATCCCTTTGTCTTTAATTAGACTGATTCACCCCTGCGTTGCCTAATATGGTTAACCGATATAGTTACAATACAGACCATGCAAAGGAAAGCAAAACATGCTGTCCCCTGAAAAGTTTTCTTATTCGGTTAATTATCCATATGGATGGCTTTTATAACCATGAGCAACATGCGCTTGCTAGATTTGCTACTATCGGGCCTCCAAGTAAACCCTATTGGTTATTAATAAAATAAAATGAACCAAAGGCTTCCTGTTAGCTACTTTCCTCTGTTAAAAATTAAAATTTTAAAAATAATAAAAATTAAAAAAAAAAAAATCCAAAGAACAAGTGGTAAAGAACCATTATCCTAGAAATTCTCTATAAACCATCAAATGCAATAACTTGTGGTCTCTTATATATAAGAAACTACAATTTCATCAAGAGTACAGTTAATAAAAACTTCCAAACACCAGAAATAGAAGCCAGTTTCATCCCTAACTTAGCACCTACAAGGATACTCAAAAGAAGATAAAGGGTAACCAAAAAGTCATTCATGAAATAAATGGACTTACTTCCTTCAAACGTATAATGTCATTTAGAAATGACTAAAAAATTGCACCTGCAACATATTTAGAAGTTCATTTCATGAGATACACAAAACATATTGCATATCAGAGCACGATGGAGATGATCTGAATAAAAAATGAAGTAACTGATTATTATCATTTTTTTTACAATGGCAACTGATTATTATTTTCATCAATCGATAAATATAATATGAATACAAACTTGTTACTTCCAAATTTCTTAGTACCGATTTACACTTTTATGTCATAGAGGTGCAAAAAGGAGCAGCCTCATTTAAAAGAGAAATTACTTCTGTGAATTGAATAGGGATGTCAGATACACCAACTAAATGCATGATAGTTCATTGAAATTGGTAAGAGTTCTTACTCAAAACAGGAGCATCCATGCAAGTTCCAAATCTATTCTCCTTCTAACGGAAAAGATGACCCCTGACCTCAGTCTGACAGCATCACAAGTTCATCACAGTACCATCACAACATAACCTCCCATATTACCACAGCACAGGCACTCAAACAAATTCCAAATCCCCCCAAGTCACTTCAGATGTAAACACAGCACCACGCAAAGAAACAAATCTCATATCCCCATTGTAACTTCAGAACTCAGATATTGCTACTGTATCTGATCTCCAAATCAAATCTAGCAATCATTTCCACCATGGCGGGGGTTGCCACCAGTACTTTAGTGAATCTAGGAAACAAGATATTACTGAACCATTGGTTCATGTTAACCAAGCATCCATCACATAGTAGAGGTGTGATGCATGTAGACACGGTCATCTGCCTCTTACCAGTTACCAGTTCAGTCCCTCACAGCACCAAGCAAAGAAACAAATCATCTTGTACTTCAGAACTCAGATATTTATTCTGTACCTGATCCTCAGATCAAATCTACCCACATTTCCACTCACTATGGTTGTGGGTTGCTTCCAGAACTTTGTTGAATCTAGTAAACGAGTTATTGTTGTGGTTCATGTCGAGTGAGCATCCTTCACATCATAGTGCTGCGATGTAGGTAGATACAGTCATCCGCTTCTCACTAGTTCGGTACTTCCATTTCCCAGTATGAAAATAAAAGCTACATAGAATAACAGTTACTGGTAGAAACATTTTAAGTTGCATGGACTAACTGCTACACGGCTCAATCTGTACGGTAAGCAAAACAGATAAAAAAAGGTGATCATGGTGGAAGTTTCCATGAAAGAATGTAATTTCCTTCATGGAAAATGGACAGATCACAAAAATAATTTCCTCCGCTTGATAAATCAGCTAGCAGATGGACCTGAAGACTGAATCAATATCTTCTGAAGTGCAGATCATCATTCCAAGGTAGCAAACGACATCACTGACGTAAACTTCAATACCAAGGGCAAGTTCACATGGATTCCAACAGCTAAGCAGCCAATTTGGGTAATGAGATAGTGTTGGATTCTTCTAATGATCAAAGCCCATAGACAAAAGAAAAGACAATAACTAAACATTGCAAGAAATCTGCATTCGGACTGCGCAAGCAAACTGAGTTCCACTGCTTCTGATATTGAAGTGATTAATTCTGCCTCCTCAAAAACCATTTACGAAAAAAGAACAACCCAGGAGCAACAAAAAACATCAGGACCAACACGGTGCAACAACGGTTCTGCTACTTGGGATCACATTTTTTTGAAATTTGAACTAAATCAATAGCTAGAAATAAACTGAGGTAAATGATCATCAACCTTCCATCAGATGTAGGAGCATGCAATGACAAGAACTAAGATAGATTCTGCACTGAAATTGTGGCATCTGCATATTCTCATCTACTGTGATGTGACATGCAATTGCACCCATCTTACATAGACAGAGCCGGAACTCTCGTAGAAATGCTCTGAAATTACTGAAACCCTTTCAGGTTGCAAACAGAAAAAGCTAAAACCATCGCATTACTGTTGACCACAATCACTCCTGCAACAAGTGATCATCCCCAAAACCAAGTTCGCTGGCAACATTCCGCAATGTTAGTTTATGCTTTCTCTTACACACAAGCAGCCAAAAAAAAAAAAATTTAAAAATCTTGGATGACCACTTGGGACCATGGCACCAGCTAAAAGGGAAGTCTTCCTTTGACAGGAACATTCACAATCACAGTATAGAGAAATTGCAAAACGAAAATAATGGGAGAAAGGCCTCCAAAATGGGAATAATGGCAGAAGACGCCCAAAAAAAACAACAAATTTTCCTCACATGGGCACCAGTTGCCCAAGAAAGTTTTCCAGGGTGCATCGAACAAAGCCTAAAGCAATTACAGCAACCTACTACAGAAGTTCCCATCCAAGCAGGAATTTTTGCACGCGTACTGAATGCAGGAACTTCAGTTGATATCAAGAACTGGCCAGGTCAGCAGATGAAGTTTCTGGGTAACTACTGGAGTGTTGCATAGCTTTAATTGCCATTCGCAATCTGAGAGTTTTCCAGATCCTCCAATGCCAGCATATTTGTGTAAACTGTAACTGAACTTTCTGCTAAACTTTCAGAACATAGGCTAGATGAAATCTCTTGTAAATAACAAACATCTGACAGGAGCCTTTTATGCATGTCATGGGAACGGGCTTATCAGGCTTTAGCCACACAATATCTACCATGAGATTGGATGCAACCTAAAAGACATCATAAGGATGTAGCAGTGACTGAGAAGAACCCCTAGACTGAGCATCAAATGCCATTTTCACAACATTCGAATGGGAACTCCTTGACCGTGTGGGAAAGAGACAGTAAGAAACATTTTCTAATCGATTCAAATCCATAGCATCAACAAACAACTGCCTGTGATCAAGTAGGAGCATTTCTTTTCCATTTCGGCCAGCATAACTCATTGTTTTATGTTGCAGTGGGACTTAACAGCTGATCTATCACAGAAGGTCATTCCAGTTTCTAGGCACAGGAAAACTGATGTCAGCAGAAGAACGCAAGTTCCTTCCAACAATGTCAGACAAGCAGGCTTCTAACCATTGCTGCATCCTGTTTACCCAGTGCTAACCATAGCTACAAAACATCTGATTTAGCTCTTTTCAAATTCCACCCAACTTGAAAATCTCAAGAAACAAACAACTCAACAAATGTATTCGCACAAATGAAATCGAGCTTCCACAACTCGATGCACACAATCCAACTGACATCTCTCAGAAAACCTCAGCTAAGGCATCTCAAGATATCATAACCAGCATACCGGAGAGAATCAAAACACAGAAAGGGCAACTGATAAGATAGTGAATCAAAAGGAAAGAAATAAACTATAAAGAATCATAGAATAGTCTGCTAAACTAAATCGCAGTAAGAAATATGAACAGAATAGTGTAAAAGATGTAGCATATACGCAACTCAAAATTGTGAATCAAACAGTAAGTGCATAAATCAACAAACAGTTCATTTCAAATTTGCCTTTTGGAGTGGTATCCCTAGAACAAATCTGCAAAGGTTGGCCTAATGAAGTACTGATGATTTTTTGCACTTCAAAAAACAAAAACAAAAACAGAAGAAGAAGAAGAAGAAGAAGAAGAAGGCGATAAAGAATCATAGAATAGTCTGCTAAACTAAATCGCAGAAGAAGAAGAAGAAGAAGAAAGAAAAGAAAAGAAAAGAAAAGAAAAGAAAGGAAAAACTGATGATCTTTAGGCAACCCAATAAGACAAGATTTTTCTAGTGGCATGAGATAAGTTTATTTTTCAACATTTTAAAATGCTTTAGGCAATGTTATTCCTTCTATGGAGCCATGTCACATCGGAATGTTGTTTTCCTCTTTCCAGCAGAGCAATTTAATGAAGCCAGAGAGATCAGTGCCCCTACTTTTGTGGTTGGTTCTCACTACCCTAATCAGACATTGCAAATGCACTCAGCAGCTAAAAAGTTTCACAAGGGAGATCTACAGCTGCATGAAGCATGAAGCATGAAGTGAAGCAACAATAGATTCAGGTGCAAGAGCAGAGAAGCGTTTGTTTACAAAATGCAAGCAAGTACAAAAACCCGCAACTACAAGGCAGGAGCGCAATTAGAAGCAGAAGCAGGACCTATTTGGAAGGATTATGCGACGAAGGGAGATCTAGTCTGAAGGCTGCCAAACCCAAGGATCAAACCCAAAAGAGCACCTTTCATGATGTGGGGTGGGACTTAAGAATGCTTCAGCATTCAAAATAAAAATTCACAAAGCTGATAATTAGGAAACCATGAAGGGAGACTTTTAAAAGCATTTTACTACAATTCCCAACCCGATCAGCCAAAAAGAATAGTAAAGATCTAATATTCTTCCTTACTATCCCAATTTAAAGTCTATTGTAGGAAAAATACAAACACTGAGCATATTCTGAAGGATTGACATTGTTGGAGTTTCAGAACAATTTAAGGGGCCTGTTTGATGAGTGGTATTCCATGGAAAAACAAAGAAATTCATAATCATTATTTCCCAAGGTAGTTTTGAGGAATGAGTTTCAAGTGATTCCATTTTATATGAAATGTATGATTTGCAACTGGAAAAATCCACTTCATCTCACAAGGTTCACCTTGGATTTTGTTTTTGAGAATTGTAGAAATGAAAAGGTTACATTCAGAATCCATGGTTGCCTTTGAAAATCAAACAAAAGAAAATAATAATGAATACACTTTTACTATATTTTTCCATTGATTCCCACTTGTCAAACAGGTGGGAAAGTCTATTGAAGGAAAAGCACAGAGGGATCTTTGGAGTTTATTTAGGAGGTTTGATGCAGTTGAAGTTTTCACCAGTTTAATGTATATTTGGGGGGTGGAATGGTCTTGTAGAATTTAGGCCCTTTTTGGTAGACACATAAGAATGAGTTCATCTTATTTTAGTTAAGAGTTAGGTCTCTGATACATAATTACTGTTAACTAAAATGAGATTAACCCATTTTTTGGCATCTACCAAAACAGGCCTTAATTTTAAATGAAGCTAATTCAGATTTATAATGGAAAAAGATAGTTGGGTTTTAAATAGGGTTGCGACAAGGCCAAGCCTGGCCAAAGAATTTGTTGGTCCATCCTACGAGCTAAGGACCTGCCTCCGAACAAAGCCCAGCTCACAACCTAAGGAACTTCACCATGGCCAGGCCAATGAACTGACCAAACACTCAGCCCAATAGTATCAAACAGGCCCGTCTTGGTCAGACCCCACTTGCAAAATGTTTAGGTGGGCTTGACCGCAGCAATGCCAACCAGTGATTGATCTAAAACTCAGGCCAGGACCAACCCACAATCCTCAATGCTCAAGCTCAAACACCACTGAAAGCATGCCCAGGCCAGCCCAGCCAGTACAGACCCTAGTTTTAAGGTTTTTTGGGCAGTCCAAGAACAAGGGGGGGTTTTCTGTGATTTACGAATTTTGATTGTTATTTTTAAACTTTTAAGCAATTCCTATATGAGTACGTACATATTTTAGTGCAACAAGCACTACAAGGCCCGAGTTCTAGTCGTGGATGAGTTCATTAAGGCTCTGCTCTGTCATGCTATTTTGACATTATCCTCGCCACTTTTTCAACATCCAATGGTTGGATCTACAGAAAATTGGCCGATTGCTGTGATCCAACAGTCAGACTTGTGTCAACCAAATAAAAAAGCTTCACATTTAGATAAATCAAAACAAGACAATCTGAAATCTTAAAACTTCCAGTTTTCTGATAAACCCTAGATCTGATCCTTAAAAAGAACGATCTTAGGGTTGCAGTTTCCTTTTCACATTCTTCTTTCACCGAAATGTTCCAAATCAACAGACAGAGATCTCCACGGAAGAATAACTTATAAAAAAACGATATGTTAGGGTTTTCGTTGTTTCCTTCTCACATTCATCTTTCACCAAAATTCTACAAATCAAAAGACAGATTTCCACAGAAGAAGAAGTAGAAACCCTACCTGAGCCTCCAGAATCTTGCCGAAGCGGCTGAAGGCGTCTTCGAGCTGTCGATCCGTAGTATCCCACGACAAACCTCCAACGAAGATACGCATCTCTTCCTTACCAGACATATCCAGAAAAACCTTCAGCAGATGGAAAAAGAAGATGGTGATGAAAATGAAAGAGCGAAACCAAAAAATAAAAGAAAGAGAAAACCCTAATACAGAAATCCCTTTCTTAAAGAAACCCTAGGGAGGAGAGGTGAGATTAGGAATACTAGAAATAGCGGACGTGCACTGGATTTTTGCCGCCTCAGAAACCCTAGAAAAGGAGAGAGTGCGTACTCTCTCACATACACTCCAAACGAGTCGATGAGAGCAGAGGCGCGAGGGTGAGGTTTTGTGGTGCTTTTCTCTTAACCCGGCTCGTCTAACTCGGGTTAACGAGTGTAGAGCTCGTTTTGCAGGATTCCTAGTGCGTCCGGCCACTAGCGCCAACGTGCTGGTGTCAGGAGCTCAGCCACAGTGGTTAGAATGGAAGCGGATGGCGTACTGAGTAAGATCTGTGGGGCCCACAGTGATTTATGTATTTTATCCACTCCGTTCATCCATTTTACCAGATAATTTTATATTTTAAATCTAAAAATTAAATAGACTCAAAGTACAAGTTGACCACACCACAAGAAATAGTGTGAATTGAATGTCTACCGTTCAAAAACTCTTGGGGGCCACAGAAGTTTTGAATCAAGCTGATATTTGTGTTTTCCCTTCGTCCATGTATTTGTGATCTTATGAACAGGCTCGATGACAAATAAACATCACTGTGGGCACTAGGAACGTTTTAACGGTGGAAATCATTATTCCTACGGTTTGCCATGCTGTGGTCCAATTGAGATTTGGATATGCTTTAATTTTGGGATCAAGCCCTAAAATGAGCTGGAAAACGGATGGACGGCATGGATAAGCCACATACATTCTTGGTGGGCCCACTAAAGCTTACCCAGTATGATAAAAACGGAACTGGATAGGGAGAAACACAGACATCCAAAACTTCCGTGCCTCCACGACGTTTTTAACGGTGGCATTTAATTCCCAGTGTTTTATGTCATGTGGTCTACTTGATCTTTGTACATACTTCGATTTTGGGCTCATGCTGTTAAATGAGGTGGACAAACATATCAATGACGTGGATAGACATAAATATCACAGTTGTCTACGCAGATCATCCTCAGCTCCTCCACTCGTTTATCAAGGGAAGCTAGGTGGGGCCCACCGTGATGTTTGTTGAGAAATCCACCCAAGTCATCGGTTTTCATCGGCTCATGTGAGGACATGATCCCAACAGGAGCTTTGAGGCAAATCCAGGACTCAAGTGGGCCACACGACAGTAAAAAGTGAGGAGGGAAATGACTACCGTTGAAACCCATCTCTGTGCAAAGTGCATGTGGTGGGTGGTGAATCAATCGAGGCCATCCACCCACTCAGCCCTATCATGGATGGATTATATTTTCCAAAATAAAACCTATCACACGGTTCTATTCATTTTTCCCCTATTTACTCGCTGAATATTTGGACTTTAATTAACCATGGGCTGCGATGAACGGGATCAAACGGCATGGATTCGTCTACCAGGAGTTATTTTTTATACACGGTGGATACTTGTGTGTGGGGATGGAACTAATGATCCATCCATTACAGCCCCCGCATGTGGATGCAACAGACTGATACATCACCATGATGGGTGTACTGTTAAAAGAAGTGGCTGTGATATTCAGCTATCATTCTATGTAAGTAAATTCCGAGAGTAATAATAGAAGATCCTTTAGTTTTATCCCCATATATCAACTATACATAAAAAAAAATAAATTAATTAATTAAATTAAATTAAATTTATTTTTAAAAAAAAATAAAGTACAGCTATAACAATATTTTAAAATTCAAACCAACTTAAATTTTGGAAGGGATGATATCCAACGAGAAGATAAGGTGTTAATACATTAATATGACCTCACAAGCTAAACGAGCATCCAATGACATGAAGCTTGGATCGTAAAAACCATAACTATGCAGAACCCAACCCTTTGGTGAAAATATTTGCAATCTAATCAAAAGTATGGACAAGTCGAGCTGAAACATCCCCACGAGTTACCTTTTTGCAAATAAGAATGTAGTCTACTTTAACATGTTTTGTGCAGGCATGATAAATAAGATTTAATACGAGAAATAGATTGTTACAAAATATAATAGGAGAATCCTTAAGATATAAAGTCATACGAATATGAAGTAGTTAATGAGTGAGAGAACAGTACTCAATTTTTGTGCTCAGTCTTGAAATTGTGGCTTGTTTCTTAGCTTGCTAAGAGATAAGATTATCACCAAAAAAAAAAAAAAATTTGTGAATTTGCGATCATCTGGATCACCAACCCAGTCAGCATCAAAATATATAGGCTCGAAGAGTAAGGGAACGTTTTCAAGATGAATATCATGTGTTACAGTGCCTTTGAGGAAGTGAAGAATACGCTTAACTGTTGACCAATGGGTTGTTCGAGGAGCATGCATGAGTTGACACACCTTATTAACAACAAATGCAATATTTAGCCTAGTGATAGTTATATATTGCAAAGCTCCTACAGTGCATTATATTCATGAGGATCGAGAAAAGGAAATTACCATCATAGCGGGAGAGCTTAGACTCATACACCATAGGAGAGCATATGGGTTTTGCTTCATCCATCATTGAGCGTTGGAAAAGGTCCAAGATATACTTGGACTAAGTGAGGTGTAAATCAATGGACGTCCGGTATGCCTCAATACCAAGAAAATAACGAAGAGGGCCCAAATCATTCATCGCAAAAGGTTGATGAATAAAAGAAAATAAAGCAAAAGGCACCACATTATGAGTGTCATTGACAACGGTGTCATCAACATAGATAAGTAAGATGGTTAATTCCGTTCGACAATAACGAATGAAAAGCGATAAATCCGCACTAGAGACAACAAAGCCAAATCCTTGGAGATAAGTTGTGAGCCAAAGATGCTACGCATGAGGAGCTTACTTGAACTCATAGAGAGTTTTATGAAGCTTACAAACATGAGTTGGGTGAGAGTTTTATGAAGCTTACAAACATGAGTTGGGTGGGAAGGATTGATAAATCTTTGGGGTGGTCCATATACACTTCTTATGCAATAACCCCATGTAAAATGGTATTTTATACATTAAGCTGTCCGAAGGACCAATCATAATGAAGGGCAATAGAGAGACTAGTCGGATCATAGCATACATAACTACTGGATTGAGGGTTTCATCATAATCACTTCCTAGTTGTGGATGGAAACCTTTGGGCGGAAGGCGTGCTTTGTAGTGTTCAATAATGCCATCGGCATGTGGTTTGACCTTGTATATCCACTTGTAACCAACGAAATTCTACCCAAGCTTAAGCGGAAGTAAGGACCAAATTCTTGATGTTGAAGAGCTTTAAATTCAAGAGCCATAGTAGCTCGTCATTCATAAAATTCGACAGCTTATTTATAATAGGTAAGCTAACTTGGGACAAAAGACATATAAAGGGCCGCAAGAAAGGAATATTTAGCAGCGGCTAGCACTTTCGATTTAAAAATACCATTATTTATCCTAGTACACATACAATGAATAGAGAGGTAAAGGAGGGTGGAGGGGGAGGCAGTGGAAAAAGAGGAGGCATAGGGATAGAGGCATAGGAGTAGGGGATGTGGACGAGGTAGGGGAGAGACAGATAGAAACCACAGGAAGTGACACAGGTGTAGTAGTCATACGTGTAGGTGTAGATTCTAAAGTGAAAAGTGTGAAAAGCCGACCCAAATATACTTAATTTGGAAACAAAATCATAATTGGATCATTTTCAAGAGGCGGAAGTTGGGCCTTGTCAGTATGTGCAAATGGAAAAGTATTTTCATCAAACACCGCATGGCGAGACATGTAGATTTTATTAGTGGCAGGATTAAAGCATTTACACCCTTTATGCCATATCCAAGAAAAACACAAGGAGTGGTGTGAAAAGCTAGCTTACTATGCAAATATGGACAAAGATAAGGATAACAAACATAACCAAAGCTACAAAAATATTTGTAATATGGTGTAATATGAAACAATTTTTCATAAGGAAGAATATTGTGAAGTATGTGAGTGTGTAGCCAATTAATAAAAAAGACAGGACAGATTGTTGGTCACTATGCCACTAGTTATTGACTAGTGATCATGCTCTGTGGGCCCCACCATGATATATGCATTTCATTCACGCCACCCATCCATTTTTCCAGATCATTTTATGTTATGAGCCCAAAATGACGTAGATCCAAATCTTAAGTTGACCACATTAGATGAAATAGTGTTGATCGAACGTACACTATTGAAAACTTATTGGGGCTTACAAAAGTTTTGGATCAAGCTAATATTCATTTTTTTCCCTTCATCCATGTCTGTATGGCCTAATTAATAGGTTTGATGCCAAATAAACATTACGGTGGGTCCTACGAGGTTTTTAATCGTGGACATTCAATGACACTATTTTCTCGTGGTATAGTCCACTTGACATTTAGATCTGCCTCATTTTTGGGATAAATCAATAAAATCATATTTAAAAATGAATGGATGGCGTGGATAAAGCGAATACATCATATTTTTCATAAGGAAAAATATTGTGATGTGAGTGAGTAACTGATTAATAAAAAATATAGGACTTAGATTGTTGCTCACCATGCCACTAGTTATTGTCTAGTTATCATGCTCTGTCGGCCCCACCATGATATATGCATTTCTTCCATGCCACCCAACCATTTTTCCAAGTCATTTTATGCTATGAGCCCAAAATGACGTAGATCCAAATTTTAACTGGACCACATTAGATGAAATAGTGTTGATCGAACGCACACCATTTAAAACTTATTGGGGATTACAAAAGTTTTGGATCAAGCTGATATTCATTTTTTTCTCCCTTCATCTAGGTCTGTATGGCCTAATTAATAGGTTAGATGTCAAATAAACATTATCGTGGGTCCTGCGAGGTTTTCAATTGTGGACATTCAATCACTACTGTTTTCCCGTGGTATGATCCACTTAACATTTAGATCTGTCTCGTTTTTTGGATAAATCAATAAAATTATATTTAAAAACAAATCGACAGTGTGCATAAAACACATACATCATAGTGTAGCCGACCAATTATATGGTAGCATCACTAACCAAACTCTTGTATAAAAGCAAGCAAAATGTGTTAGTTTTGGATACGATGTAAATTGATGGAGATAGGTTCATATCAGTAGTGGCAATGCTGGAAATATAACTTTCTATGAAAACATTAGTGACTTTCCATACACTCAAGAAGTATCCCGTTTAATTTTCTGTTTCCTCATAATAACAATAGTTCTTTTGTAAGGTTTCAATTAAGTATTCCATGCAGTTCCAAGGATTGCAAGTATTAGGCTTCTCATGCACCCAAAATGTTATTTTTAAATATTTTATACATGACTTTGTTGTGATTATACATCCTTAAAGTAGTTTCTCTATGGTAAATATTGGATTACAATGTTTGAACTTTTACACAACCTGTTATTCATTCTCATGGTATAAAATTGAAAGACTATAAATTAACATAAATGATCCGTAAGTTACCTATGCATCTTTGCTTGAAAATACATAATTTATTTATTTTTATTTCTCATTTATTTTTTCCTGTCAATTATATGGCATTCATTCTCTAACTTGTGGTAAACTTTGTTATAGGACTGTGGGTCAGAGTCTTGACTTCATAGAAGTGTTTATTATAGCAGTAGCAATAGTTGTTGCATAAATGAGAGTTTTAGGTATGGTTCAAATTCATGATCAAGATGATATTTTTTGTTTTCCCTTCATTCAAGTTTGTGCGACCTTATGAACGGATTATATGGCAAATAAACATCACAATAGGCCATAGGAAGGTTTCAACGATGGGCCTCATTGTCACCATAACTTTCTATAGTGTGGTTCACTTGAGCTGTACATAAATCTTACAACTCAGTTATTTTTCATTTTTAAATATATATATTTTTTAATTTCATTGTCCTTTTCTTCTTCTTTTTTTTTTTTTTCCTTTCTGTGCTTGAATTATAAAATTGATGTTGGATTTTGTAGGATAGGGCATAGTTGATGGATTTGCCAACATATGAGAAGGTGTAAGCAGCTATAAAGGAAATAATATAAATTGAGGTAAAGACCTGTGGTCAGGAGATTGGTCTCAGTGTGGAGAAAGGTGGAGGTACAATATACAAAATCAAGCCAAACTTAGTTGTTGATCTTTATAGAGAATATGGATCATGCCATTCACAAAAGAGGTTCAAATCGAATGCTTGCTAAAAGAAAAGGCTCACTTAAATGTGCCTAGTCCTTGTTATGTAAGGTATTATGACAAATATTAATAATAATTTTCACTAAATATATAAGTATTTTAAGTTTCACATATGATATAATGATGGTTTGTGATATGTGATTTGGTTGTATATGGCATTGAAAGAAATGAGATTAATGAAATTGTTGAGGGTTGGGAGTTCCTTATATATATATATATATATATATATATATATATATATATATATATATATATATAGATGAGATGACTATCAGGTGCAACACTTGCCCTTCAAAACAGACTGAAAAGACAAGTAAAACTCTTAAATAATGGAGCCATCATTAACTTTTGTCATTTCCTAAATATTCATAATTGAATTTATTTGTGCATTCAAACTCAACTTAATGGGTTTATTTTGTTGCTTAAAACTTGCTTTTGTTACAGATGTTCCTGATAAACAAAGGGTATTGCCGAAAGCTTGGTGACTATAGTCAGCTAGTGGTCAGTTTTATATACTTTTAAACGTTTTCATGGGTTAGAGCTCATCTAGTAAGAGAAGTTATATGATAGTTGTTTGGTTATTGGGTGGTTTCATACACTTTCAACTTTGGTACAAGATTTTGCTATTATTTATTGTCAGTTGTTTACTCTATTTTTCTTAGCATGGAGAGTGTATATTGTTCCAATGGACTATCCAAGTAAACAGCTCCACATGATTCAGATATGTTATCTTGCCTTTGTGTTATGATTTTGATGTGTATATATATTCTGAGTTTTTACAATCCGTGCATTTGAATGGTCATATATGTCTTCATATTATAATTTTGATGTGTATAGATAAATTATCAAGTGTAACATATTAAAAAAAAACAAAAGTAAATTTTTTTTTGTAGAAATTTTACTAACGGACTGCCCAAGTGAACAACTACATATGATTCAGATATGTTTTCTTGCCTTTATATTATGTTTTTGATGTGTATAAATATTTTGTTTTTTTACGATCTACACATTTGAATGGTCATATATACCTTCATATTATGATTTTGAAATGTATAGATATGTTATCAAGTACAACAATTTTTTTGGGCAGAAATTTTATCAATGGACTCCCCAAGTGAATAGCTACATGTGATTCATATATGCTTTCTTGCTTTTATATTATGATTTTGATGTGTATAGATATTCAATGAATTTTTACAATCCACACATTCAAATGATCATATATGTCTTCATATTATGAGCTTGATGTGTATAGATATGCTATAAAGTGTAATATATTCAAAAAATAAATGTAAAAGGTATTTTTTGTATGAAAAATTTAATGACGGATTAAACCCGTTGCTAATTTCATAATAAAATTTGTTGTCCGGATAGTGGTAAAATTTTAGAACGACGAACACAATCCGTTACTCATGAAATTTTTCTGGAGTTTCATGCTTTTTAAGTTTTATGACGGATATGATTCATCATTTTCTTTTTCAACGGATTGATAATGTCCAACGATATCCGTTAGGATTCCTGACAATAAAAATTGACGAACCATGCGATGAATGTCCGCTGTTAACAAAAATTTATGACGGGCTTGACCCTTTGTTTTTTGTTGTTTTACCTTAGTTACCAACTCAACCGAGTACATAACTACCCAGTTAAAAGCCAATCTTTCACACAATAAAGATCTTAAGACATTTTTTATGTACTTTATACAAGTTAAAATTCTACATGCATAATAAACTGTAGAATGGTGAATACATCGACAGCTTGTCATAGTATTCATTATAAAATCATAAAAAAGGGTCCGTGGTGTAAAATAAACACAAAGTGATAAGTTTAAATAAAAAAAGTCATGGTAAAATTTTGAACAATTCTACTAAATAAGAGGTGTTTGGAAAGCTCAAAAGGACGTGGGTGAAGATAGTGTGAAAAGACATATTGGCCTATATACTAATTGAAGTTATGACCCTATATAGAGTGGAATGGTGGAATAAGATGTGTAGTCGGCCTGAATTAGTTGGTATAAGGCTTAGATGATGATGATGATGATGATGATTGTGTTGTTAGGCTATATGGCTACATCGCCCATTGAATGAGGATTCCATCATAGCTATCTTACCCACAATGCAAAAATACATTAATTGGAGTTTTTCTTAGTAGGGGTGCACAAGGCCAGTCCTATAGTGCAACACACGGGCAATGCCAGAGGGCACAACAAGCTACTATGATAGGCCCTCTCTCACAAGAAATTAATTTAATATCATATGGCCCAACAGACCATATATAAGATATTATACTGATTAGAACATATACTACACTTGATCTTAGCCAAAAGGCTACGGAAGGCATTAATGGACTTTTCATAACTAAAGCATTCAAAGTTTTTGTGAAGTACTTTTTATCATCACCATTATTACAAGTTGACCAATCAAAAGAGGGTGCTATGATTTTTTACCCACATAAAACATTTAACATGGTTTACAACAAAGAAGATTATCATCACCCATATGAATGCACACAAAAGAAAATTAAAAAGAGAATAATAGCTGCTTGTTTCATTAAATAGGTTTTTTATGGACAAAGGGTGCTGACTCCTTAAATTTTGCAAAAGAAATCTACATTATGCATGTAAATAGTACTAATTTTGTACTCCATTCTTCTCTCATGTCAGTATATGTGACGTTACGACATGGAAAAGATTTTCACCATATTGTAACTATTTTCTCAAACCATGCTTGTTTGTCCCCTACGCATGAGACCCTTGCCCTCCTTATTAACACTATCTAGTTGACATAGGAAGGGACGTGATGAGGTTGATCATCGTCTTCCACAAGGAATATATGTTAGCGCATTCATTTTTACACCTTAATTTGTCAATCATGTGAGCCGTTGTGTCATGTAGCCGATTGAGACTTTGGAAAGTGAAGACTAACATCCCGATTTTTTCAACAGTAGGTATCCCAAACCCCATTATTTCTTACAGTGTGACCTCCTTGAGCTTTGGATCAGTCTCATTTTTGGGCACATGTCCTAACATGATCGGCCAAACCTAATTGACAGAGTGAATCTACCTTGTCGCCTCTATAAGGCCCACTATGTGTGTGTGTGTGTATAATAGAGAGAAACTTAAGTCACGTCACCTCCCTCTCACCCAGCAACCAAGCTCTGACTTTCCCTCCTCATTCCTACTTCGGTTCTAGCCTCACTACTCGCATCTCAACCCATCAACATCACCACCACTCGCCATGATGGGACCCATCGTTCCAATTCAAACCGTCCATTAAAACCATATTATTATTAAACCTTAGTCGTTGAAATCCTTTGCCCATCAAGCTTTGGTGCCGCCCACCTTGGACCGCCGATCAAACTCATTTTTGAGCTCCTACCTTACCTCAATGCTACAGACTTAATGGATGGCCCAGATTATTCTCAAATAATCTATGTGGACTCCACCTATCACATAGACCTAGAGTTTTCTAGTTGTAACAGATTCTTTCTGCTTCATGCAGCGGTAAAGCCGCACACGTTCATTACACTCAATGATCCATGTGTAGCACTTCTTCCTGATTTTTTGTCGTTTGCTCCATCCTCATCTAACAAGCCTCTCCTCTCTAGTGTTTTCTTCTTTGAATAGCCACTAAGAACGCTTAAGATCCTTCGTTCTTATACAGGAAATCGAACCGAGAGTGCAACAACCTAAAAACTTCCAAACTTGAAACCCATTGTAGAAACCTCATTGTACCTTCAATTCCTTGATTTCTCTAGCTTCCTACAATAGATCTAGAATGTTTGACGACATCAAAATGAAAAGGAAGATGAAAGATAAAGATTTTCCATTAACGTCATCATCATGCTCGCCCTAGTAGCAGTAATCACAAGCATCAACTAAGATCAAATCTGGCATGTGAAAGTGGAACTCCAACGAAAGCAACTACTGAAGGAAACTATGCACCGTACCTCGCCAGCATTTCCTATCATAAGCATGACTCTGGATCAATTGCAAGAGTGATTTACACATGCTTTTGTGCATTGAGAATCAGTTCTAGAGAGAACAACGAGAAAGAGAGACAATCTACATCCTAGTATTACAAGACGTCAACGGATACACCGAGTCGCCTCTTGTAGAGTATGTCGAACTTCGTATAACTAAATTCAAGTCTTACTATCTACACATAATTTTCAGTCATTATACATCAGATCTGTCATACTAAATCAAGTAGGTGATCTTCACCGTTGAAAACATTATGTTATGTTGAGTTTAGTTAATAATCAATATGTACAATAAATTTATTTGAGCATCATTGTTTAAATTGAAATTATTTGATTCTCATTATATAGAATAATTGAATTTATTTGATTCAATTATATAGATTAATTAGATTTATTTGAGCACTGCATCTTAGCATGAATTTTATTTAATTTATGTTTTATATTGTAAAATGTATTTAATTAACTAGTGTTGTGGGTGCTCTGCCCTAGAAAGGATCATGTTGTTATGGGTGCTCTGCCCAAGTCATTCCTAAAAAGGATGTTTATTTTGTACCACATTTTAAAATTTAGCAATTGTAGATATTCGATCCCTGACCCGTGTTTCAGGATGTATGTCATATGTGATATTCAATCCCTGACCCGTGTTCCGGGATGCAAGTTATTTTTTTGTACAAGGTTAAGTGAGTCTATATACGGGTGCTTTGCCCTGGCCAAGTACAAAAACAGATCAGAGGTCATTTTATTTTATTCGACTCCTTTATTAGAATTTCAATTGTTATTATTATAATGTTCATGTTCTCTTATATTCGGGTTGTGGATACCTAAATAAATTTTTGGTGCAGACATTCGTGGGCCACAGTACCCAATAGGTATGGGACTATTCGGGATCGGGAGTCTATCAGTATGGAATCACTTCGCACGTTAGGTATGGGATTGATGTCAGTTGTGGTCCTTAGTACTAGGCCCCTACCGGCCCGTGATACCACACACTACGACTCGACCTTTCGGTATTTTCTCTTTTGTAATATGTCTGCTTATGATAGTCATGTTGACTTTTTTTATAAAAGCAATACTTAATGTCAACATAGTATTTTTAACTTTAGGAATGATTTGACCCTACGATTCGTAGCGCTCAAACCTTTGTAGATTGTTTTACAGGTACGAAAATGGAATAATGTGAGTAAGCCAGACAAGATGTTAGTTTTTTTTTAAGGATTAGTTTGCATTTTGGATGATGATTTATTATTTAGTTTATTTTTATTCAAATGTAATAAAAATTTGATAATGGTTTAGTAAGCTTCCAATTAATGAGAATGAGTTATAATTTATTTTCGCTTTTATTTTGACTCTAGTTACCTTGAAAATGCATGGAAGGTATATGGGTTGCGTCATATATGTTGTTTAAATACAATTCACAGTACTAGAATTCGGGTTCAGGCCTGGCCAACTCGAGTACCGAATTTCGGGGCGTGACAAAGACTAAAGACACAAGCGAAGCCAAAGCATCAAGGAGCAATGTACATGTAAAAGAGGTGCCTTGGTGACCATAACCCTTTACCCAAAATAATCCATAGACTTCTATATGATCTTGACCTAATAGAGATACCTAATTAATCATCCCCTAGCCTTAGAAGACCAAGAAAAATATGATAAACAAGGCTAGAAGATGTGTGAAGCTGACGTGTAAAAGATAGCCCAAACAATAATTTTCAATTGGACTTTGATGGCATCAAGTTGCCATCAAAGCACCTTCGATGACATCGAAGGCTTGCTCGATGATATCGTTTGAGAGTCGAGAATGTCCAGCAATTAACTGGATTTTTCTCTAAAATTCTTAATGGCACCGAGTTCCCTTCGATGACATTAAAGACTCATCGATGACATTGATTGAGAGTCAGAATTGTCCAGTAAGAAAATAGATTCTTTTCTGACTTTCTCGATGGCATCAAAGCTCTTTCGATAACATTGAAACTTGATGTTTGATGACATCGGTAATGGTCCAGATCTGTTCACTAAGAAAATACGATATTTAGTCTGATTGTTCGATGGTATCGAGAAATCCTTTGATGACATCAAAGGACCTTCGATAACATCAACAAAGTCATTTTCTGCCCCTTTTTTTACCGTTGAGCTCAAACTTTTTATAAACAACATTCGGTTATTTGGCTTTATGATGGGTTTTTGGAGCAACAAAAGGTAGGGTGATTCCATATCCATATCCTTCATCCTTATTATCTATTTCATTGTGTTCTAAGCAATCTTCCTTGAGATTTACACTCATATGAGGATTCCAACCTCTACATTAAAGCTATGCATAAACCCTTTCATTTCCTAGAGATTGGACTTAAGCAATCCTGACAAATCATCTATGAGACCCATTTAGGTGAACCTCATAGGAAAACAACTTCCCATTAGTTATACGAGATTCAACCTAATTCCCATCACCTTAGTCATCTTGAAGGAGCATCACATGCAAGGTGATTGATCATTATCATGCCCCAAACTCAGAAACCAGGCTCATAAAATTTATGATCGCTGAATCCAGTGCCAACAGCCTCCGTAGTACCCCATTCTCGTCTCCCAACACCTATACGCCAGTTCCGATCCTGGGATCCTACAAGGAGAATTTTTAATATGAATGTCTCATAAGAAGCATAACCACAAGTACACCTAAATCACAAGAATAACATCAACACCACATATCCACTAATATAATCATTTGAGTATAATGCTAAAAGAGAAAAATACATGCGTATAATAAAATCTTCACAAGGCTTGGCTGCACGCTCCTGCTCCTGCTCCTGCTCAGTTACGACTACGTCCTAGCGTCACCTACATGTATATATCGTGTATAAGCTTATAGAAAACTTAGAGGGTTGTGTAAGTGTGTGAGCAATATATGTGTGCTCAGAATGTAATATCGGAGTAAACAGAAATACCGGTAAGTCCATGAACCATACAATATTAGAGTAAGCAGAAATACTGACAAGTCCATAAAAATATTATCAACCTTATACAGGATATGCGATGAAAAGACATAGCAAGCCAATGTCATATACTGAGAAAGTAATGTGGGTCAGTTATGCAATGCAAAGACATAATGAGTCAAACATTAGATACTGATAAAGCAATACCATATGCAATTCTGAAGAGCTACGAATACCATCAGCCTTATTTGAGTCATATGAATGTAGAAACATAACAACCCAAAATGTCATATGTCGAGGATATAATGCAATATGCAATAAGTGGTGCGAGTGAAATGACCAAGCTGAAGTGTAAAGTCGGGATGATAGTATATGATATCACAAGCTATGGAGCCTATCACAAAGAATTTCTATCCAAACCAGTCCCATACCTAATTTTAGATATATAGACTCAATGTGGTAAGCTCCTGATCTCAGGTTAGTCGCGCGCTCCAACCGAAATCCTGACCATTGTGAAAGTACACATAACAATTAGTTGCGCACCACTAGTACGAGTGGTTAGTAAATGAATGAGTATAATGCTAAGTATACAACTCTTGTTCAATCAGTCGGTAAATCAGTACCGTACATTTATGGGATCATCACCGGGGTCTAGTACACTCTACATGCAATCGCTGCCCACTGACGTGCGACCATGCAAGTGGAAGAGACCTTACCATTTGCCTGGCCAGTAGTTAGCCAATATCTACCCGGCACGTCGATGGCGGACCCAATCACGAGCTGGTCAAACTCATCTTAGCTATGCCCCCTAGTCTCGAGCCGGTAATGCCACACCCTCTCCCAACCGACCACGACACAGTGAGAGACGTGGCCTACTTGTATTCGGCACTCAGACATTCATGTATCCACTTGGTCTCGATGTTAGGGCATCTCCTGGCCACAGAGGTTTAGGGACTTTCACCTATGGACATCCAAAGTGCCCAAATGCTCGAACCAAATATTTTTGGTGTCCCATCTAGCCATCTATGACATGCCTGTAGAGGCTATAACTTTGATGTCACTAGGGCATACAACAATCACAACATACAATGCAAGATGTATGAGTCATATAATCCAGTCATGCATCAATACTGCGCATACCATGTGCTCATATGAGATATCCTTCGCCTATCAAGGAGTCTCATAATAACCTGTCCAATGACATATGCAATGGTCAACCACATCTCATAACAAACATGCAGATGATGCATATGAGCATGTATTATGATGCTATACTGTCACATACTCATAATCAATATCGATAATCGATCTCGATATCACATACTCATAATCAGCATTGGTAACTAACATTGATAATCGACCTTGACAATCGAAATCAGAATCGGCCTCAACAATCGGAATTGGCCTTGATAATCAGAATCGGCCTCAATAATCGGAATTGGAATCGACTTTATCAATCTGACTCAGCCTCGTCAATCGGAATCGGCCTCGACAATTAGAATCGGAATCAGAATCGCCTCGTTAATCAGACTCGGCCTTAACAATCAGAATCGGCCTCGACAATCAAAATATCCTCAATAATTAGCCTCGATAATTGAAATCAGAATCAGCCTCGTCAATCGGAATCGACTTCAACAATTGGCTTTGACAATCAAAATTGGAATCGGCCTCATTAATCTGATTCGGCCTCGACAATCGGAATCAGCCTTAACAATCAGAATCGTCCTCAATAATCATAATTGGACTCGACAATCAGAATCGACAATCAGAATCAGCCTCGCAAAGGGCCTAAGGGATGGTCACAATGTGGACATTTAACTATCATCGCTCATCAGTGTGAACATTTAACCAATATTGCTCCCAAGGAGTGACCCTTATAGGGCCAGACATATAGTGGGCCCATGGCTTCACACAATGGCCCAAGATACATCACCATGGGCCTCTCTCAAGGGCCTAATACACATCATGATGGGCCTCACTTATGGGCCACATATGCATCACATTAGGTCTCAAATACGGGCCGCACATACATCACAATGGGCCTCGACGCATTGGTCATAATTACATCACATCGGGCCTCACTCGAGGGTTGCACATACATCACAATGGGCCCTGGCACATGGGCCATAATTACATCACATCGGGCCTCACTCGTGGGCCGCACATACATCACAATAGGCCTCAGCACATGGGTCGTAATACATCACATCGGGCCTCACTCATGGGCCGCATATACATCACAATGGGCATCGGTACATGGGCTATAAAATACATCAAAGTGGGCCGCATTGATGGGCCACAAAATACATCAAGGTGGGCCTCATAGACGGGCCACAAATAGGGCTATTCACGAGTCAAGCAAGCTCAAAAAACTCGCTCAACTCGGCTCGAGTCAGCTCGGATTGACTCGGCTTGAATGGCCGATTCGAGCCGATCCAAGCTAATTATTTGAAGCTCGAGCTGAGTTCAAGCCAAGTTTGACCAAGGGGCATTTCAACTAGACTCGACTCGAAACTCGAACTTAAGCTCGACTCGGTTCGATTAATAAATATATATAATATTATATATATATTATAATATAATATAATAAATATATATATTATATTATATTAATATAAGTTTTAAGTTTAAACTTAAAAAAAAAAAAAAATAAATAAACCCTAGAGTCTCTCTCACCCAACAAGCTCGAACTCGACTCGAGGTAAACTCGACTCGACTTGAATAACTAGCTCGACTCAAACTTGACTCGACAGCTTTGGCTAATAAGCCAAGCTTCAATGTTGAGCTCGAGGCCGAGCTCGAGCTCGAGTTCGAACTCGAGTGCATAATGGACAAGCCAAGCTAAGCTTGGCCCACCTCGACTCGACTCGACTCAGTTCGATGCCCACCTCTAGCCACAAAGTACATCCAGGTTGGCTTCATAGATGGACCGCAAAATACATCAAGGTGGGCCTCATAGACAAGCCACAAAGTACATCCAGGTGGGCCTCATAGATGGGCCACAAAATACATCAAGGTCGGCCTTATGGATGGGCTGCATCATTGAGCCTTATATCCACTACAAAGGGCCTCAAGGGGGAGCTTGGACTATGTCTAAAATCATTTCAATAGTTACAGGTGTAAATGTATAATATGTGTATCGCTGTACACTATCATTCCATGAGGCACATGGCCCACTAATGATGATCAGCATTGTCCAAACATTGTCCAAGTAAATCAGCATCATCCAAACATTGTCTAAGTAAATCAGCGCCGTCCAAACATTATCCAGCACCGTCCAACATAATCTGGACAGTGTCAATGAAATAAATACATCATGGTGGTCCAATGCTAGTAAAGTAGATGGATTGCTTATATAGAACACATACATCCAAGGTGGGCCTGCACAGCACCGTCAGATGGACGGTGTAGATGGCATACATATCACAGAGGTTTCCACCGTCCAGACCACTAGGCAGTGTGAATAGAATACATAAATCACGTGGGGTCAATCATTCATCAGGGTAGGCCTCGCTTACACGTGGCATGTGGGATTCCACCGTCGAGAGTACTGGATGGTGAGAATACAACATATACATCAAGACGTGGCCCACCGTCCAGCCATATGAATGGTGGATCTAACACATATATCAATCTGGTCCTCAAGACCTGCTGATGCTGCTACAACAGCTTATGCAGTTGTGCATCACACACCGGCCAATCCCCTTGGATGGTCCCATGTGCATGGCCCACTAGAGATTGAATCTGCTTCGTTGAACGGTGGTGTACTCCACCTGATATTTGAGTCTGTCTCATTCAGAGTTGGGATGGACGGTGTGGATATAGCACATAACTTGTGCGTGGGACCCACAAAACTAACTTGTTGATAAATTTTTATTTTTATTTCACATGATTTTAGATGGTGTGGACCACCTGAGCCCTGTGTACAATTGATTTTTGGGATATCCCATTATTTAAAGGGGACCCATCAAATGCACGGTGCTGATGTTTAACATACATCACTGTAGGGCTTGTGATGGGGCCTACCTTTTTGCCAGCGTTCAAGCATTAGGACGCTGCTTACTACAGCGTCCTCTAGATGCTGTCAACAAGTAGTGTCCAACACATGTTATATATATATATATATATATATATATATATATATATATATATATATATATTTGTTTTTCTTAGGTTTTTCATGGATGAGGCCCACATCGGGATGATCCAGTCCCTCAGTTGGATTCTATGGCTCATAATAGACCCAACGAGTCCAATATTCAGTATGTTTTGACGTGAAGAAACATCATAGTGGGCCCTAATAGGTTTTAATCATTAAAATTACTACTTTTTATGATGTGGCCTGCAAGAGATTCAGATTGGCTTCATTTTTCAGCTCAACGCCTAAAATGAGCTGGGAAGTTGAATGGACAGCATGGATTAAATACATACATAATGGGTGAGGCCTGTTGTGGGTCCCATAATGCTCCCTCTTTTAAGCAGGCTAGGACGCTGCAGCCCTGGACGTTGGCAGCAGCGTCCCTAGCCACCCTTTTCAACCGTTGGGTATGCACCACCCCTCACTCACGTTGTAGTGGGATTTCACCACCTATGTGGGCCCACTTAATAGATGGTATGGTTGGTCCACTGGATGGACAGCATGGATAGAATACATACCACAAGGTGGGCCATCATACAGGGGAAAAAGAGAGAGAAGGAGAGAGAGACAACGGTTGTGGGAGGGGCCCCGCCACTATGGGCCCCTCATACATTACAATACATATATGCGATCAAGGTGGGCCATTGGCCACAACTAGGGACCAAGATGGGATCCCCACCATTGATCGGTGGGTCCCACTTACCCTAAGCAAGAGAATGAAAAGATCTAAGTAAAGAACACCCACCTTTAATCTCCTCTTCCTTCTTTCGCCTATAGCCTTTAGAGCTCTAGTGGAATGATTCCAACGGTTGAGATGAACTTTGGATGGTGGGGATGGGAGGTAAGAAGGTAAGGAGTGGGCCACACTTACCTCTCTCATTGGAGGCTTAGATGTTGGCTCTCCTTTGGTGCTTGGGATGGAGTGAGAAATGAAAGAGAGAATGGGTTGTTGTAAGGGAGATGAGATGGAGGGTATGGTTTCTTTTAACTTTTGGTAAGAAGAGAATGGTTAGGTATGGGTGTTGTTGACTTGGTGAAGAGAGAGGTATGAGTAAGTGATGGCTTGTGATGGGATGTACTTGACTTATGATTGATGTGATTGATGGAACATGTCGTAGAGAGTCTCTCAGAATTCATAACGCTTGGTATTTTCCTCAAACTGAACGCAGGCCCTCATCTCCTAGCCTAAGTATCGCCTTGACGCGCGAGATGCAGCGTTAGAACCTCGACAACGACGCGGTCGCATTGGTACAAGTCTTGGGTTGAGTCAAGTTCGATATGCGAGACTCGGCTTAGGATTGCGTGCAAACACTAATAATAGATCCCAGGTTGCTGTAATTCGACTAGGAGGACCGTAGAGGTCTACGGAACCATACTGAATAGGGTACGGGTCTTACAATCGTGGAGCTAAACCCTAAACCCTAAACCCTAAACCCTGAAGCCTTAGCGAAGCGGCAATATCATGATCAGGGGAGTATTGGGGAGCTGATTGAAACACGGGCGAGCGAAGATTAAACAACCTAAGAGGTGCTACAAAATGGGCTTAATCCGACAAGTAAGTGTCAATTGTAGAAGTCCATGTTTCAGTATCTTTCCTTGTGTAGGATTGAGGCTAAGAGTTTGTATACCCAAACTCGACTAGGTTCTTGTGTGGGACATTGGCCTTTGTGTAGGGCCTAAATCTGTGGTTCTCGTGTAAGACCAAGGTTGTTGGTTAGCCTAATGAAAAACTGTAACGCCCTGAAAATTGGCACACGAGTACATAGACTTTGATCTCGAGTGCTCCACATCTTCCAGGCACATGCAATGCTATGGTGATATGATTTCCAAGTTGTTATTAGTCCATTCAAACAGCAGGATTGGGAAACTAAGGTACTTCCCTTGTATCACTCCCAACACGGATCCTGTCTAGGGTCGTCACTCCTAGTAATCTCATACGATGTATATTTCGTAGGTCACTGCAAGGGCTGCCAGGGCTGTTGCTCGCACTCGTTGCACCCCTCCCCCATCACCTTATCAATACAGGCCTACTGTACTCTACTGCACGGAAGGGTCGTCGCCTCCCGTGGACTCAGAATACGCTCGCGGTCACTACAAAGGGCTCGTCGCCTGATCAGTGTAGGCCGACAGCTAGAATATAGTGTCCCATACCACCATAATCTGCTCACGAGTCAAGGTGCTCACTGGTCACTACGGGGAGGTTTGTGGCCCCAGCGTAGGCCGACAGCTCGACCACGGTGTCCCATACCACCATGCCCGGCTCATGAGTCTTCGTGGATCAAGGTACCACGGTTAATAGGGTTTACAATGGTAAGTTCAGTACCCTAGGTTCAAGCAGTTATGATACATACAAGGTGAACAAACATCGGCCAGTCGGGTTACTTGACGGGCTCGACTAGCGCGATCGCATCTCGAATTGAACGACATGAAGTGCGTAAAAAACTTCGTGTGGCCTAACCACTGCCGCCAACTCTCAACACGAATCACATTCATCGACGCGTCGTTCGTGGCTATGACCAGTTAGCCACGAATTCGCTCGGTTACCGACTGCCTGGACTAAGTCAAGTCCCACACATCTATGGAATTACATTAACACTATACAAAGGTATTGGAATTGAAATACATCATGTGAGCATGTTAACACATGTTATAACATTCAACTTAAGCAAATCTTCAAGGCATACCTTCCATGCATATTCAACTTAAGCAAATCTTCAAAACATACTTCCTATGCATGTAATGCAATCATGCATAAGGTCAACATGTAGGAAATCATTTAGGTCAGCATTTTAATCATGAAATCAATCTCAAATTACTACATAACATCATTCAATACAATACACACTAGTACAAGCATTTATACAAACACATACACTACACACTTAAGTCCACATATAGTATGTCGACCCAAAGTGCGCAACTTGGCGAATCTCTTCGCCAAACTGATTATGCAATCATTCCTAACTCTCTAATGCGGCGACAAACCATGTCAATCACGTCAGCAAAATATGCATGTAGACCGTACTTCCTACAAATGACTAAAATGCCCTAAATCTCATATTCTTCGTTAATTTGCGAAACAGGAAACGGAGAGCATGTTGTACATGTCAAACGGCGATGCCGTCGATAATCTACTATTAAACGACATTGAAAGCGTTGTAAACCGTCAATCAAAGCGTCTAAAATCCTCACCTAGTCTCTTACGGTCGCGGGATTTTGAACGGAGCGTGTACGCTTCGTCTATGGCTATAAGAGAACCTGATTTATGGATTACGTTAGCTAACATGTTGTGCATCTAAGCAAACCCTAAATCAGCAAGTTTTTGGGGTTTTTCTATACCTGAAAAAGTGGAAAAATCACCAGCCAGGTGATTGGAATGAAGTGTTGAAGCAGCACTGTCAGGGGCTCGGAAGCGGGAAAAATCTCCTCTTCCCTTTCTCTCAAACTCTCTCTCTTTTCTAGGGTTTGTGAAATTCGGATGCAAGGAAGGAATGAGGGTTTCAACACCTTTTATAAGCTTGGAAACGCCGAAAATAGGCTCCGGGACGAAGTTTACTTGATGTCTATCCATTTCGGGGCTGTTTCGGTCCAAAAACTGCTTTCTGGTGGTCCCTTGGTCGATTGCGATCAGACTTAAGCTCATGGGTACCAGATGTACCTCGTATTAAGTTTTCAGTCTGGCAGGGTTCGCAGATCGCACGTAGCGGACCAGTTTCAGTTCAGCGGTCACCGCACATAGATCAGGGTTGAAAGTTTCATGATAATAAATAGAAATTTTTCCTGATCCGAGGGTGTAATCTGGATGAATTCTGACGGTCAGAACGCTTAATACTGACGCGTCAAGTCGTGTGCCAGATTTGAATTTGAAATTCCCAATTCGTCCCTATTCGCGGTCGCTTCAGTCCGGGTTCAACGAAATACTCTGTGATTATCGGTTTGACTTGATTTTCGAGATGATTGTCAAGTCCAGCGGGGCGGTTCTAACGGTCTAAGATAGGAGGTATCGGACCCTCGACGCGCGGTCTAAATCCAATACAAAAGTTCAATATGGTCCAGAGGACAAACCTGCTTAGAGTTTGATCCAAGGTTATAGAGTATTGTAGAGTTGTCTGTTCTATTCGATTTGGGTCTTGTAGAACGTATTTAAAGTGATCAGGGACTATTTCCCAGCTACTCTAGCGTTGCGCTAGCTAACTTACGTTTAATTTCCATGAAAAATATTTCTACGCGATTTCGGGTCAAATCGGTACTCGAACCCAAGTACGGATTTTTGACGGGCGTTACAATCTACCCCCCTTAACAAATAATTTCGTCATCGAAATTTGTACCTGTTCGTACTCCTCGAGAAGCTGTGGGTAGTTCTTTCTGATCTCGGCTTCTGTCTCCCAAGTAGCCTCCTCCTCAGAGTGATGCGTCCATAGTACCTTCACAAGGGGAATCACCTTGCTACGCAGTACCTGCTCCTTCCGGTCTAAGATGCGTGTCGGTCGCAGGATATAAGTAACATCCTCTCCTAACTGCACCTGCTCCCATCTGATGATATGGGAAGGATCAGCAACGTACTTCTTCAGCATAGAAACATGAAATACGTTGTGGACGCTCGCGAGGGGCGTGGGTAAAGCCAATCGGTAAGCCACTGCTCCCACACGATCGAGGATCTGAAATGGACCAATGAATCGCGGTGCCAGCTTCCCCTTCTTCCCGAATCGAAGGACTCCCTTCATCGGGAAAACTCGCAAAAACACATGATCCCCGACTGTGAACTCTAGTGGTCTCCGTCTCGTATCGGCGTAGCTCTTCTGTCTGCTCTGCGCTGTAAGAAGCCGACGTCGAATAATATCAATCTTCTCTGACGTCGCCTGCACCAACTCTGGGCCGATCAAGCTGCGCTCACCGACCTCTAACCAGCAATGCGGTGCGCGACAAGGTCGCCCATACAGCACCTCATAAGGTGCCATGCCGATACTCGCCTGGAAGCTATTATTGTACGCAAACTCCGCATATGCAAGACAGTCATCCCAACTGTCCTTGAAGTCCAATGCGCAAGCCCGCAACATGTCCTCCAGGATCTGGTTCACTCGCTCCGTCTGTCCGTCCGTCTGTGGGTGGAAGGCAGTACTGAACTTCAACTTCACACCCATAGCCTCCTGAATGCGAGTCCAGAAAATAGAAGTGAACCGCGTGTCTCTGTCCGACACGATCTCCAACGGAACTCCATGCAGACGCACAATCTCTCGGATATACAATCTAGCCAGCTCGTCTGCAGAGTTCGTAACTCTGATCGGTAGGAAGTGCGCCGACTTCGTCAATCGGTCGACGATCACCCAAATGGAATCATGCCCCTTCCTCGTCTTCGGCAACCCAGAAATGAAATCCATGGAAATGAAATCCCACTTCCACTCTGCAATCGGCATAGGCTGCAAAAGTCCAGGTGGTCGGCGATGCTCTGCCTTCACCTGCTGACAAGTGAGACAACGGGACACGAACTCAGCTATGTGGGTCTTCATACCTTCCCACCAATACGTCCTCTTCACGTCACGATACATCTTCGTACTGCCTGGATGCATCGCGAGTCTAGTAGAATGCGCAGCCTCGAGAATCTCTCGTCTCAAGTCAGGGACATCTGGGACGCATAGGCGGCCACGGTAACGTAAGCCCCCATCCATACCAACTCGCCAGTCGGCGTCAGCATCATCACTGGCCTGCTCTCGAAGCTCAGTAAGATGCGCGTCGTCCCTCTGCGCCTCGATGACACGGTCATCGATCTGGGATCGCACCTGTACGTGTGCGATGAACTCAAATGGCTCCTCTACGGTGAGTTTCTGCTCAAAATCTCGCAAAAACTCAACCATATCCCACTCGGCAACCATCAGCGGAGCCGCAAACTCTATCGCCTTCTTGCGGCTCAACGCATCAGCCACAAGGTTCGCCTTCCCAGGATGGTAAGAGACTTCAAACTTGAAGTCCTTCAGCGTCTCCATCCATCGTCGCTGCCTCATATTCAAGTCTCGCTGCGTGAATATGTACTTGAGGCTCTTGTGGTCGCAAAAGAGCTCGAACTCCTCTCCGTAGAGGTAATGTCTCCAGAGTCTCAGTGCGAATATAACGGCTGCCAACTCTAGGTCGTGTGTAGGGTAATTCTCCTCGTGCTTCCTTAACTGTCTCGAGGCATACGAAATTACCCTGTCCCTCTGCATAAGGACACAACCCAAACCAACGCTAGACGCGTCAGTGTATATAGTGTATCTAACCCCTTGCTCTGGCAATACTAGCACAGGGGCGGACGTAAGTCTGTCCTTCAGCTCCTGAAAAGCCGACTCCGCCTTATCATTCCAGGCGAACTTCACGTCCTTCCGTGTCAACTGAGATAAGGGTCTCGCGATCTTCAAGAAGTCCTGAATGAAGCGCCGATAGTAACCAGCGAGACCCAAGAAACTCCTCACCTCAGTGACAGAACCAGGCTGCTCCCAGTCCTGCACCGCAGCTACCTTAGACAGGTCAACTGCCATGCCGTCCTTGGACACCACGTGTCCCAGAAACTTCACCTCCTGCTTCCAGAAGTCGCACTTCTTATACTGTGCGAACAACTGATGCTGTCTGAGCGTATCAAGGACCAAACGCAAGTGCTCCTCATGCTCCTCTCGACTCCTAGAGTATACCAAAATGTCGTCGATGAAGACAACGACGAATCGATAGAGGAAAGGCCGAAAAACCCGGTTCATCAGATCCATGAACACGGCCGGTGCGTTCGTGAGACCGAACGACATCACGATGAACTCGTAGTGGCCAAAACTGGTCCTGAATGCTGTCTTCTGCACGTCCTCATCTCTGACGCGCAGCTGATGATATCCTGACTGAAGATCAATCTTCGAGAAGTACTGCGCTCCTCTCAACTGATCAAACAAGTCATCGATCCTGGGCAAAGGGTACTTGTTCTTCACCGTGAGCTGGTTCAGCCTGCGATAATCAATACATAATCGCAGCGAACCATCCTTCTTCTTCACGAACAAGACCGGTGCTCCCCAAGGAGACACGCTAGGCCGTATAAAGCCAAGCTCTAGCAGGCCATCAATCTGCGTCCTCAACTCCTCCATCTCACATGGTGCCATGCGATACGTCGGCAGTGAGACGGGTGTAGAACCAGAAATCAGATCGATAGTGAAATCGATCTCACGTCGGGGCGGCAAACCAGGGATCTTCCTGAACAGATCCCCGAACTCAGAAACAACTGGCGTCTGCTCAAGTACCTGGGCACCAGCGTCGCGCAATAGAGTGGCGTAGCTAAGAATGCGGAAAGGAAGATTTACCCGCACTGGAAACGTGAAGGATGCGCCCTCAGGCTCGTACGCTGTGACTATACGGGTCTCGCAGTCAATCTCGGCTCTCGCTGCAGTCAACCAATCCATGCCAAGAATGACGTCGAGATAAACGAGCGAGGGGTCGACGACCAGATCAAGTGTCATCGTCCTGCCTCCCAGATCAACCAAACAACCCTCACACATCTGGGTGACATCAGAAAAATCTCCATGAGCTGCAAAGACTCGCACGCTATCCATAGTGATAGTCTGCAACCCAAGACGTCTGACTACGGCACGCGATATCAAAGAAAGCGTGGAACCAGTGTCCACCATAACAAGAACGGGAGTACCTCCGATATGGCCCGTGACCTCGAAGGCTGAATGCTGGAAAGTCGGCGTCGTAGCTGCCTCAGCGGTCAGTGCATGAACTCGAGCCTGCTGTGGCCGGTTCGGCCGCTGTGTCAAGGGCCGTGGAGGCTGTCGAATCTGCGATACCGTAGGTCTGAAAGAAGGATGCGCAGGAGCTGACCGTATAGGCGGTGCTGATATCGCCTGTGGACGTACACGATCAATCTTCTGCGGCGGCGAGAACCCACTGTCCTGCATCCTGGAAAAGCAACTCTGCGCTAAGTGGCCCGTCCTCCCACAGTATGTGCATGATAAATCAGGGCGCCGAAACGGTGGTACAGGCGCCGTAGTCCTGGTAGGAGGATCAAAGCGAGGCCTCTTGCCCGCGAAGGGCCTGTCTGGCAAATCCGGTCGCGGCCTAGAAGTAGTCGGGCCTCGAGATCGCGCAAGTCGATCCACGTCCTGCTCTGCCTGCATGGACATGTGAACCAACTCCGCATAGGAAGGGAAACTGACACAGCACATCTTCGACCGAATATCCGGTCGCAAGCCCTCCAAAAAGCGCCGTATGCGCATCTGCTCATCAGCTAGAATCGTCGGGACGTACCTGCCCAACTCTGTGAACCGATGCTCATACTCGGTAACTGTTATCGCTGCCTGCCTGAGACGGAGAAACTCATTCTCCCTCTCGTGCCTGTAGGTCTGGGGATAATACTTCTCATGGAAGCGGAACTCGAATGCTGCCCATGTCCATACGAAATCTGCAGCAACAGTCCGCAATATACTATCCCACCACATACTGGCCTCTCTCTCAAATAGGAAGGTAGCCAGCTCTACCTGCTCAGCCTCGGTACAGTGCAACATGCGTAGAATCTTCGACACTCGGTCGAGCCAGAACTCAGCCTCCTCGGGTCTGTGAGAACCCAAAAAAGTAGGAGGCCGCAAGCGCTGAAATCGCTCCAGAAGGCCCCGTGTGTCGGCAGGATTCCCCGCAGGGAAAGCAGGCTGCGCAGGATGTGCTATGCCCTCATCCTGGGCGTAAGTATAGGCATCCTCAGCTGGATGCGCAGGTGGTGCAGGTGGAGTAGATGTAGTCGCACCCCCACCCTGGGCTAAAGTCCCAACTATGGTGGTCAGAAGCTGCTGCTGCTGTAGCATCATAGCCATCATCTGCTCGAATCTATCAGGGGGTGGAGCAGGCTGTGGCGGATGAGGTGCGGAAGTAGATGCGTGCTGTGGCTCTCTAACAGATGGTGTAAATGGCGGTGGTCCACCTGTAGGACCAACAGCAGGCTGAGACGACCGAACCGTCTCAGGAATCGGGCCCACAGCAGGGTCCGGACGAGTGCCAGACTGAGAGGGAGTCTGATCCATCTGCTCTGACAATGAAAGCCGAACCGCGCTCCTCGTAGTCTTAGGTGGCATTCCCTATATTCAAAATAGGGCGCAACCTTGTCAGTCTCAATTGCACAAATACACCACAATCATTCACTAAAGAGTCAAAGGCATTCCATGCATTTCAATTAATCAGAATTGTCACAATACAAGGGATATATCCTTACAAGCATCATGACTAGAATGACATGGAAATTAAGACAGTTAAGCAACAGCAACATAAGCAAAGCACTAGCCCTAATAGGCTTTACACACATAAAACAGAAAATGGCTAACTACTCATAACAACATCAAAGATCGCGTCGCTAGTCGGAGTCTGGCGACGGAGGAGGAGCACCCTTATCCTGTAAGCAACACAGGATTGCCTTCAAGGTGCGAGTCACCTTGCCAAACTTCTTCTTTGTAACGGCCTTGGCATCAGCGACTTCCGCTCGAAGTTCTTGGACTTCCCTACGCAAAGCGGTCTGACTCTCCTCCATCCGAGCAATGCGGTCGTCGATAGTAGTCTGCGCAGAAGGAGGAGGGCTCTCATCAGTATCCTGAGCCTCCTCTTCTGCTTCTTCCTGAGCTTCTTCCTGAACCTCTGCTCTAGGTTCTTCTTCGCTTTGATCTTCCTCTTCATCAAAGTCATCCCCACTATCCCTTTCAAGTTGATTTTCACGGTATTGCGACCCAATCTTCATCTTGACCATTGTCGACTCATCGATGGTGTGAATCGATACCGGCAATTCGGGTCCAAGTCTATAGGCAAACTCAAGCGCAATCTTGCAAATGAGTCGGCCAAAGGGAAGGGATTCGGATGTTCTCCTCGACCTGGCTATGAGAACTATTTGCCGTAAGATAAAAGTGGCCATACATACGTTCTCTCCCTGGGCCACCAGAAATAAGAAATCGACCATAAGACGTGTGCATTCAATGCGGTTCGTCGACCTGGGATAGACATTGAACGTGCAGATATGATGCAGCAGGCGCAAATCCTCAGACATGTACGTCGCCTTGAGGCTATTATTAGGCTGCCATGAAACCAACTTACCGCACAGAAACCTGGTGCGGCGATCTCGTTCACGTCTAGTCCTCAAATTCTTCTCACTTGGATGCACATCACCTAGAGGCACATTGAGAAGTCGCGCAATCAACCGGACGTCGATCGTAGCCATCCGATCTCTACCAAAAGGGATTTTGAACTGCAAAGGCTCCAAGGTAGGATTCTGGATGTTAGCATAGAAGGCACGAATGGTGCTCACATTAGCACGAGCGCGAGCTTCAAAGATCGGTCCCCAGTGCGCAGCTTCAATGCGTTCGAACAACAGATATTCGCCGAACAATCGCCCATCTACGTCCGCCTCAAATAACACTCTACGGTCAGTGTATTCACCATGAGGCATCTCTGATAGAATGGTTCGTCCAAGGTGTGCATGGGGATCCAAATCCCGCTTTGTACGGCACTCCAGGACTGCAGCCGGACCTGCGGCGGCGCTTGAACTTGCGGCACCACCCCGCGGTCTTCTCAATCGAGCAGGGCGGCTCGGCCCAGCCTCGTCTGTTGCAGTTTTCCTCTTACCCATCAAAGACAGGATGGATGAGAGTGACAAAAGACCCAAAATGGCTTCCACGAAAGCCATGGAAAACACCGAAAATGCGGAGAAATGGCTGCCCAATCTGACAAAAGGAAATCTAGGCGTCGTAGAGGGATGCTTCAAGCTTCCCAAGGCTATACTTTCGGAGAAAAATACAAACAAAAAGATGGGATGGAGCACCTCACGATTTCAGCTATATTTGGGGGATTTTGGAGCTCCACATGGTGAAATCTTCAAGGAAAGAGGCTGCCAACACCCAATAAATGATGGGTGGTGGTCGGTTTTGGCCAAGAAAGGTTGTAGAGGTGGTTTGGGACGCCGGGGTTTGGGATTGGTTGCTGAAAATCGAATCTAGGGCTATGTAAGGGGGCTGTTTGTGAAGGAGAGGTGGGTTTTGGGGGTTTTCGTGATGTGGGAGGTACATAGGGGTGATGTGGACCCTATTTAAGGGCGTGCGCCCGAAGGACGGCTCAAATGGACACCGCCGGCCGGCGATGCATCGCCCGGCCGGCGATGGCATCGCCGGTCAACTCTCAAGTTGACCGGTGGGACCCCATGGGTCTGGTCCCCCATGGTCCCAGGGTCCCAAAAAGTTAGGTCCCACCCCCTGGTTCATACTAATTTGGTCTCTATGAGCCCAAACATGTGTTCGGGGCTTTTCGGGTCCACATCGCAATTCCGAATACCAAACCATATGATGCAGCATATGAATTTAGGGTAGAAGGAGCCAGTACACCTATCTAGCTCCTTATTTGCTAAAGAAAGTGAAGTTAGAATGGCCTTATGGCCATTTGTCATGAAATTTTACTATTCACTGTAAAATTTGGTGAATGTATTAATTTGTGTTATTTTCACATTAGGTTTGATGCCTAACATGAAATGGATAAGAAAAAACTGAAGGTTGAAGTGTTTAGAGAAGGAATTTTGAGAATTTTTGGCAAAACGGGGTTTTTAAGCCCTGACGATTGATTACAGGAGTCGTGGTCATCCCACGGCCCAAGGAGTCGCTTTTGCGGTTTAAAACCGCTCATAGGACGTCTCCACCCGACTTCCTAAAGCTTAGAAGTGATTCGGGTTGCTTTACGCGACCCGAGATACCTTACAGACTCGATCTTGCGATCGATCCTTATAGACTTCGCCTATCGGCGACTCTGTGATCCTAGAAGTGTTTCTAGACCCTTCTCGCACCCACCTAAGTCAAAGGAAGCGACAATGTACGTCGCAAGACCATAACCCAGGCCCAGTATACTCTCATTCATGCTCTGATACCAACTTGTAACACCCTGAAAATCGGGGGTCGTGTATAAACTCAACTCCCGAGTTCCAGACCGTCACTTATGCAACAAAAATGGTTATGATTCAATGTTGTCTGATTTAAAGCATTCACATGAGTAAAAGTATACCAAAACTGCAATTCATACTTCAGATCCAGTGATAAAAGCAAGCGGAAGACTAAACAATGTATATATCACTGTATAAAAACAAAGTAATCTCATCTGTCTCCAAAGTATGACTACATCTCTGAGTCTCATATACATGTAAATAAACAAAAGAATAAAGTTCAAAATAGTCCCACTGAAGTCCCCTCGATCCAGGTCACCTACGGGAAGCCGTCGTGATACTGCATATACGAGAACTCATCCTGGTCCTCGTCAATCTCCGGCTCCACCTCCTGGATCTCGTCCTCACCTGCAGCTACAACAGGGTCTGGTGGGTGTTGCAAACACCATCCCGTAACGTGGGAATGAGTGATCAACTCAGTGGAATCATAGAGCAAAGATTAGCATGTTCACAATTCAATCACGCGATAATAGTAAAGCAGTAAATCAGACAATCCTAATACTGTTGTTAATGCAAGATGATATGACGTGATGTATGCCCTCACCGACGATCACCCTCATGCGGCAACATCTTACGACCGCGGCATGCCACACTCCCTAGAGTGCTCCACATCTTCCAGGCACATGCAATGCTATGGTGATATGATTTCCAAGTTGTTATTAGTCCATTCAAACAGCAGGATTGGGAAACTAAGGTACTTCCCTTGTATCACTCCCAACACGGATCCTGTCTAGGGTCGTCACTCCTAGTAATCTCATACGATGTATATTTCGTAGGTCACTGCAAGGGCTGCCAGGGCTGTTGCTCGCACTCGTTGCACCCCTCCCCCATCACCTTATCAATACAGGCCTACTGTACTCTACTGCACGGAAGGGTCGTCGCCTCCCGTGGACTCAGAATACGCTCGCGGTCACTACAAAGGGCTCGTCGCCTGATCAGTGTAGGCCGACAGCTAGAATATAGTGTCCCATACCACCATAATCTGCTCACGAGTCAAGGTGCTCACTGGTCACTACGGGGAGGTTTGTGGCCCCAGCGTAGGCCGACAGCTCGACCACGGTGTCCCATACCACCATGCCCGGCTCATGAGTCTTCGTGGATCAAGGTACCACGGTTAATAGGGTTTACAATGGTAAGTTCAGTACCCTAGGTTCAAGCAGTTATGATACATACAAGGTGAACAAACATCGGCCAGTCGGGTTACTTGACGGGCTCGACTAGCGCGATCGCATCTCGAATTGAACGACATGAAGTGCGTAAAAAACTTCGTGTGGCCTAACCACTGCCGCCAACTCTCAACACGAATCACATTCATCGACGCGTCGTTCGTGGCTATGACCAGTCAGCCACGAATTCGCTCGGTTACCGACTGCCTGGACTAAGTCAAGTCCCACACATCTATGGAATTACATTAACACTATACAAAGGTATTGGAATTGAAATACATCATGTGAGCATGTTAACACATGTTATAACATTCAACTTAAGCAAATCTTCAAGGCATACCTTCCATGCATATTCAACTTAAGCAAATCTTCAAAACATACTTCCTATGCATGTAATGCAATCATGCATAAGGTCAACATGTAGGAAATCATTTAGGTCAGCATTTTAATCATGAAATCAATCTCAAATTACTACATAACATCATTCAATACAATACACACTAGTACAAGCATTTATACAAACACATACACTACACACTTAAGTCCACATATAGTATGTCGACCCAAAGTGCGCAACTTGGCGAATCTCTTCGCCAAACTGATTATGCAATCATTCCTAACTCTCTAATGCGGCGACAAACCATGTCAATCACGTCAGCAAAATATGCATGTAGACCGTACTTCCTACAAATGACTAAAATGCCCTAAATCTCATATTCTTCGTTAATTTGCGAAACAGGAAACGGAGAGCATGTTGTACATGTCAAACGGCGATGCCGTCGATAATCTACTATTAAACGACATTGAAAGCGTTGTAAACCGTCAATCAAAGCGTCTAAAATCCTCACCTAGTCTCTTACGGTCGCGGGATTTTGAACGGAGCGTGTACGCTTCGTCTATGGCTATAAGAGAACCTGATTTATGGATTACGTTAGCTAACATGTTGTGCATCTAAGCAAACCCTAAATCAGCAAGTTTTTGGGGTTTTTCTATACCTGAAAAAGTGAAAAAATCACCAGCCAGGTGATTGGAATGAAGTGTTGAAGCAGCACTGTCAGGGGCTCGGAAGCGGGAAAAATCTCCTCTTCCCTTTCTCTCAAACTCTCTCTCTTTTCTAGGGTTTGTGAAATTCGGATGCAAGGAAGGAATGAGGGTTTCAACACCTTTTATAAGCTTGGAAACGCCGAAAATAGGCTCCGGGACGAAGTTTACTTGATGTCTATCCATTTCGGGGCTGTTTCGGTCCAAAAACTGCTTTCTGGTGGTCCCTTGGTCGATTGCGATCAGACTTAAGCTCATGGGTACCAGATGTACCTCGTATTAAGTTTTCAGTCTGGCAGGGTTCGCAGATCGCACGTAGCGGACCAGTTTCAGTTCAGCGGTCACCGCACATAGATCAGGGTTGAAAGTTTCATGATAATAAATAGAAATTTTTCCTGATCCGAGGGTGTAATCTGGATGAATTCTGACGGTCAGAACGCTTAATACTGACGCGTCAAGTCGTGTGCCAGATTTGAATTTGAAATTCCCAATTCGTCCCTATTCGCGGTCGCTTCAGTCCGGGTTCAACGAAATACTCTGTGATTATCGGTTTGACTTGATTTTCGAGATGATTGTCAAGTCCAGCGGGGCGGTTCTAACGGTCTAAGATAGGAGGTATCGGACCCTCGACGCGCGGTCTAAATCCAATACAAAAGTTCAATATGGTCCAGAGGACAAACCTGCTTAGAGTTTGATCCAAGGTTATAGAGTATTGTAGAGTTGTCTGTTCTATTCGATTTGGGTCTTGTAGAACGTATTTAAAGTGATCAGGGACTATTTCCCAGCTACTCTAGCGTTGCGCTAGCTAACTTACGTTTAATTTCCATGAAAAATATTTCTACGCGATTTCGGGTCAAATCGGTACTCGAACCCAAGTACGGATTTTTGACGGGCGTTACAATCTACCCCCCTTAACAAATAATTTCGTCATCGAAATTTGTACCTGTTCGTACTCCTCGAGAAGCTGTGGGTAGTTCTTTCTGATCTCGGCTTCTGTCTCCCAAGTAGCCTCCTCCTCAGAGTGATGCGTCCATAGTACCTTCACAAGGGGAATCACCTTGCTACGCAGTACCTGCTCCTTCCGGTCTAAGATGCGTGTCGGTCGCAGGATATAAGTAACATCCTCTCCTAACTGCACCTGCTCCCATCTGATGATATGGGAAGGATCAGCAACGTACTTCTTCAGCATAGAAACATGAAATACGTTGTGGACGCTCGCGAGGGGCGTGGGTAAAGCCAATCGGTAAGCCACTGCTCCCACACGATCGAGGATCTGAAATGGACCAATGAATCGCGGTGCCAGCTTCCCCTTCTTCCCGAATCGAAGGACTCCCTTCATCGGGAAAACTCGCAAAAACACATGATCCCCGACTGTGAACTCTAGTGGTCTCCGTCTCGTATCGGCGTAGCTCTTCTGTCTGCTCTGCGCTGTAAGAAGCCGACGTCGAATAATATCAATCTTCTCTGACGTCGCCTGCACCAACTCTGGGCCGATCAAGCTGCGCTCACCGACCTCTAACCAGCAATGCGGTGCGCGACAAGGTCGCCCATACAGCACCTCATAAGGTGCCATGCCGATACTCGCCTGGAAGCTATTATTGTACGCAAACTCCGCATATGCAAGACAGTCATCCCAACTGTCCTTGAAGTCCAATGCGCAAGCCCGCAACATGTCCTCCAGGATCTGGTTCACTCGCTCCGTCTGTCCGTCCGTCTGTGGGTGGAAGGCAGTACTGAACTTCAACTTCACACCCATAGCCTCCTGAATGCGAGTCCAGAAAATAGAAGTGAACCGCGTGTCTCTGTCCGACACGATCTCCAACGGAACTCCATGCAGACGCACAATCTCTCGGATATACAATCTAGCCAGCTCGTCTGCAGAGTTCGTAACTCTGATCGGTAGGAAGTGCGCCGACTTCGTCAATCGGTCGACGATCACCCAAATGGAATCATGCCCCTTCCTCGTCTTCGGCAACCCAGAAATGAAATCCATGGAAATGAAATCCCACTTCCACTCTGCAATCGGCATAGGCTGCAAAAGTCCAGGTGGTCGGCGATGCTCTGCCTTCACCTGCTGACAAGTGAGACAACGGGACACGAACTCAGCTATGTGGGTCTTCATACCTTCCCACCAATACGTCCTCTTCACGTCACGATACATCTTCGTACTGCCTGGATGCATCGCGAGTCTAGTAGAATGCGCAGCCTCGAGAATCTCTCGTCTCAAGTCAGGGACATCTGGGACGCATAGGCGGCCACGGTAACGTAAGCCCCCATCCATACCAACTCGCCAGTCGGCGTCAGCATCATCACTGGCCTGCTCTCGAAGCTCAGTAAGATGCGCGTCGTCCCTCTGCGCCTCGATGACACGGTCATCGATCTGGGATCGCACCTGTACATGTGCGATGAACTCAAATGGCTCCTCTACGGTGAGTTTCTGCTCAAAATCTCGCAAAAACTCAACCATATCCCACTCGGCAACCATCAGCGGAGCCGCAAACTCTATCGCCTTCTTGCGGCTCAACGCATCAGCCACAAGGTTCGCCTTCCCAGGATGGTAAGAGACTTCAAACTTGAAGTCCTTCAGCGTCTCCATCCATCGTCGCTGCCTCATATTCAAGTCTCGCTGCGTGAATATGTACTTGAGGCTCTTGTGGTCGCAAAAGAGCTCGAACTCCTCTCCGTAGAGGTAATGTCTCCAGAGTCTCAGTGCGAATATAACGGCTGCCAACTCTAGGTCGTGTGTAGGGTAATTCTCCTCGTGCTTCCTTAACTGTCTCGAGGCATACGAAATTACCCTGTCCCTCTGCATAAGGACACAACCCAAACCAACGCTAGACGCGTCAGTGTATATAGTGTATCTAACCCCTTGCTCTGGCAATACTAGCACAGGGGCGGACGTAAGTCTGTCCTTCAGCTCCTGAAAAGCCGACTCCGCCTTATCATTCCAGGCGAACTTCACGTCCTTCCGTGTCAACTGAGATAAGGGTCTCGCGATCTTCAAGAAGTCCTGAATGAAGCGCCGATAGTAACCAGCGAGACCCAAGAAACTCCTCACCTCAGTGACAGAACCAGGCTGCTCCCAGTCCTGCACCGCAGCTACCTTAGACAGGTCAACTGCCATGCCGTCCTTGGACACCACGTGTCCCAGAAACTTCACCTCCTGCTTCCAGAAGTCGCACTTCTTATACTGTGCGAACAACTGATGCTGTCTGAGCGTATCAAGGACCAAACGCAAGTGCTCCTCATGCTCCTCTCGACTCCTAGAGTATACCAAAATGTCGTCGATGAAGACAACGACGAATCGATAGAGGAAAGGCCGAAAAACCCGGTTCATCAGATCCATGAACACGGCCGGTGCGTTCGTGAGACCGAACGACATCACGATGAACTCGTAGTGGCCAAAACTGGTCCTGAATGCTGTCTTCTGCACGTCCTCATCTCTGACGCGCAGCTGATGATATCCTGACTGAAGATCAATCTTCGAGAAGTACTGCGCTCCTCTCAACTGATCAAACAAGTCATCGATCCTGGGCAAAGGGTACTTGTTCTTCACCGTGAGCTGGTTCAGCCTGCGATAATCAATACATAATCGCAGCGAACCATCCTTCTTCTTCACGAACAAGACCGGTGCTCCCCAAGGAGACACGCTAGGCCGTATAAAGCCAAGCTCTAGCAGGCCATCAATCTGCGTCCTCAACTCCTCCATCTCACATGGTGCCATGCGATACGTCGGCAGTGAGACGGGTGTAGAACCAGAAATCAGATCGATAGTGAAATCGATCTCACGTCGGGGCGGCAAACCAGGGATCTTCCTGAACAGATCCCCGAACTCAGAAACAACTGGCGTCTGCTCAAGTACCTGGGCACCAGCGTCGCGCAATAGAGTGGCGTAGCTAAGAATGCGGAAAGGAAGATTTACCCGCACTGGAAACGTGAAGGATGCGCCCTCAGGCTCGTACGCTGTGACTATACGGGTCTCGCAGTCAATCTCGGCTCTCGCTGCAGTCAACCAATCCATGCCAAGAATGACGTCGAGATAAACGAGCGAGGGGTCGACGACCAGATCAAGTGTCATCGTCCTGCCTCCCAGATCAACCAAACAACCCTCACACATCTGGGTGACATCAGAAAAATCTCCATGAGCTGCAAAGACTCGCACGCTATCCATAGTGATAGTCTGCAACCCAAGACGTCTGACTACGGCACGCGATATCAAAGAAAGCGTGGAACCAGTGTCCACCATAACAAGAACGGGAGTACCTCCGATATGGCCCGTGACCTCGAAGGCTGAATGCTGGAAAGTCGGCGTCGTAGCTGCCTCAGCGGTCAGTGCATGAACTCGAGCCTGCTGTGGCCGGTTCGGCCGCTGTGTCAAGGGCCGTGGAGGCTGTCGAATCTGCGATACCGTAGGTCTGAAAGAAGGATGCGCAGGAGCTGACCGTATAGGCGGTGCTGATATCGCCTGTGGACGTACACGATCAATCTTCTGCGGCGGCGAGAACCCACTGTCCTGCATCCTGGAAAAGCAACTCTGCGCTAAGTGGCCCGTCCTCCCACAGTATGTGCATGATAAATCAGGGCGCCGAAACGGTGGTACAGGCGCCGTAGTCCTGGTAGGAGGATCAAAGCGAGGCCTCTTGCCCGCGAAGGGCCTGTCTGGCAAATCCGGTCGCGGCCTAGAAGTAGTCGGGCCTCGAGATCGCGCAAGTCGATCCACGTCCTGCTCTGCCTGCATGGACATGTGAACCAACTCCGCATAGGAAGGGAAACTGACACAGCACATCTTCGACCGAATATCCGGTCGCAAGCCCTCCAAAAAGCGCCGTATGCGCATCTGCTCATCAGCTAGAATCGTCGGGACGTACCTGCCCAACTCTGTGAACCGATGCTCATACTCGGTAACTGTTATCGCTGCCTGCCTGAGACGGAGAAACTCATTCTCCCTCTCGTGCCTGTAGGTCTGGGGATAATACTTCTCATGGAAGCGGAACTCGAATGCTGCCCATGTCCATACGAAATCTGCAGCAACAGTCCGCAATATACTATCCCACCACATACTGGCCTCTCTCTCAAATAGGAAGGTAGCCAGCTCTACCTGCTCAGCCTCGGTACAGTGCAACATGCGTAGAATCTTCGACACTCGGTCGAGCCAGAACTCAGCCTCCTCGGGTCTGTGAGAACCCAAAAAAGTAGGAGGCCGCAAGCGCTGAAATCGCTCCAGAAGGCCCCGTGTGTCGGCAGGATTCCCCGCAGGGAAAGCAGGCTGCGCAGGATGTGCTATGCCCTCATCCTGGGCGTAAGTATAGGCATCCTCAGCTGGATGCGCAGGTGGTGCAGGTGGAGTAGATGTAGTCGCACCCCCACCCTGGGCTAAAGTCCCAACTATGGTGGTCAGAAGCTGCTGCTGCTGTAGCATCATAGCCATCATCTGCTCGAATCTATCAGGGGGTGGAGCAGGCTGTGGCGGATGAGGTGCGGAAGTAGATGCGTGCTGTGGCTCTCTAACAGATGGTGTAAATGGCGGTGGTCCACCTGTAGGACCAACAGCAGGCTGAGACGACCGAACCGTCTCAGGAATCGGGCCCACAGCAGGGTCCGGACGAGTGCCAGACTGAGAGGGAGTCTGATCCATCTGCTCTGACAATGAAAGCCGAACCGCGCTCCTCGTAGTCTTAGGTGGCATTCCCTATATTCAAAATAGGGCGCAACCTTGTCAGTCTCAATTGCACAAATACACCACAATCATTCACTAAAGAGTCAAAGGCATTCCATGCATTTCAATTAATCAGAATTGTCACAATACAAGGGATATATCCTTACAAGCATCATGACTAGAATGACATGGAAATTAAGACAGTTAAGCAACAGCAACATAAGCAAAGCACTAGCCCTAATAGGCTTTACACACATAAAACAGAAAATGGCTAACTACTCATAACAACATCAAAGATCGCGTCGCTAGTCGGAGTCTGGCGACGGAGGAGGAGCACCCTTATCCTGTAAGCAACACAGGATTGCCTTCAAGGTGCGAGTCACCTTGCCAAACTTCTTCTTTGTAACGGCCTTGGCATCAGCGACTTCCGCTCGAAGTTCTTGGACTTCCCTACGCAAAGCGGTCTGACTCTCCTCCATCCGAGCAATGCGGTCGTCGATAGTAGTCTGCGCAGAAGGAGGAGGGCTCTCATCAGTATCCTGAGCCTCCTCTTCTGCTTCTTCCTGAGCTTCTTCCTGAACCTCTGCTCTAGGTTCTTCTTCGCTTTGATCTTCCTCTTCATCAAAGTCATCCCCACTATCCCTTTCAAGTTGATTTTCACGGTATTGCGACCCAATCTTCATCTTGACCATTGTCGACTCATCGATGGTGTGAATCGATACCGGCAATTCGGGTCCAAGTCTATAGGCAAACTCAAGCGCAATCTTGCAAATGAGTCGGCCAAAGGGAAGGGATTCGGATGTTCTCCTCGACCTGGCTATGAGAACTATTTGCCGTAAGATAAAAGTGGCCATACATACGTTCTCTCCCTGGGCCACCAGAAATAAGAAATCGACCATAAGACGTGTGCATTCAATGCGGTTCGTCGACCTGGGATAGACATTGAACGTGCAGATATGATGCAGCAGGCGCAAATCCTCAGACATGTACGTCGCCTTGAGGCTATTATTAGGCTGCCATGAAACCAACTTACCGCACAGAAACCTGGTGCGGCGATCTCGTTCACGTCTAGTCCTCAAATTCTTCTCACTTGGATGCACATCACCTAGAGGCACATTGAGAAGTCGCGCAATCAACCGGACGTCGATCGTAGCCATCCGATCTCTACCAAAAGGGATTTTGAACTGCAAAGGCTCCAAGGTAGGATTCTGGATGTTAGCATAGAAGGCACGAATGGTGCTCACATTAGCACGAGCGCGAGCTTCAAAGATCGGTCCCCAGTGCGCAGCTTCAATGCGTTCGAACAACAGATATTCGCCGAACAATCGCCCATCTACGTCCGCCTCAAATAACACTCTACGGTCAGTGTATTCACCATGAGGCATCTCTGATAGAATGGTTCGTCCAAGGTGTGCATGGGGATCCAAATCCCGCTTTGTACGGCACTCCAGGACTGCAGCCGGACCTGCGGCGGCGCTTGAACTTGCGGCACCACCCCGCGGTCTTCTCAATCGAGCAGGGCGGCTCGGCCCAGCCTCGTCTGTTGCAGTTTTCCTCTTACCCATCAAAGACAGGATGGATGAGAGTGACAAAAGACCCAAAATGGCTTCCACGAAAGCCATGGAAAACGCCGAAAATGCGGAGAAATGGCTGCCCAATCTGACAAAAGGAAATCTAGGCGTCGTAGAGGGATGCTTCAAGCTTCCCAAGGCTATACTTTCGGAGAAAAATACAAACAAAAAGATGGGATGGAGCACCTCACGATTTCAGCTATATTTGGGGGATTTTGGAGCTCCACATGGTGAAATCTTCAAGGAAAGAGGCTGCCAACACCCAATAAATGATGGGTGGTGGTCGGTTTTGGCCAAGAAAGGTTGTAGAGGTGGTTTGGGACGCCGGGGTTTGGGATTGGTTGCTGAAAATCGAATCTAGGGCTATGTAAGGGGGCTGTTTGTGAAGGAGAGGTGGGTTTTGGGGGTTTTCGTGATGTGGGAGGTACATAGGGGTGATGTGGACCCTATTTAAGGGCGTGCGCCCGAAGGACGGCTCAAATGGACACCGCCGGCCGGCGATGCATCGCTCGGCCGGCGATGGCATCGCCGGTCAACTCTCAAGTTGACCGGTGGGACCCCATGGGTCTGGTCCCCCATGGTCCCAGGGTCCCAAAAAGTTAGGTCCCACCCCCTGGTTCATACTAATTTGGTCTCTATGAGCCCAAACATGTGTTCGGGGCTTTTCGGGTCCACATCGCAATTCCGAATACCAAACCATATGATGCAGCATATGAATTTAGGGTAGAAGGAGCCAGTACACCTATCTAGCTCCTTATTTGCTAAAGAAAGTGAAGTTAGAATGGCCTTATGGCCATTTGTCATGAAATTTTACTATTCACTGTAAAATTTGGTGAATGTATTAATTTGTGTTATTTTCACATTAGGTTTGATGCCTAACATGAAATGGATAAGAAAAAACTGAAGGTTGAAGTGTTTAGAGAAGGAATTTTGAGAATTTTTGGCAAAACGGGGTTTTTAAGCCCTGACGATTGATTACAGGAGTCGTGGTCATCCCACGGCCCAAGGAGTCGCTTTTGCGGTTTAAAACCGCTCATAGGACGTCTCCACCCGACTTCCTAAAGCTTAGAAGTGATTCGGGTTGCTTTACGCGACCCGAGATACCTTACAGACTCGATCTTGCGATCGATCCTTATAGACTTCGCCTATCGGCGACTCTGTGATCCTAGAAGTGTTTCTAGACCCTTCTCGCACCCACCTAAGTCAAAGGAAGCGACAATGTACGTCGCAAGACCATAACCCAGGCCCAGTATACTCTCATTCATGCTCTGATACCAACTTGTAACACCCTGAAAATCGGGGGTCGTGTATAAACTCAACTCCCGAGTTCCAGACCGTCACTTATGCAACAAAAATGGTTATGATTCAATGTTGTCTGATTTAAAGCATTCACATGAGTAAAAGTATACCAAAACTGCAATTCATACTTCAGATCCAGTGATAAAAGCAAGCGGAAGACTAAACAATGTATATATCACTGTATAAAAACAAAGTAATCTCATCTGTCTCCAAAGTATGACTACATCTCTGAGTCTCATATACATGTAAATAAACAAAAGAATAAAGTTCAAAATAGTCCCACTGAAGTCCCCTCGATCCAGGTCACCTACGGGAAGCCGTCGTGATACTGCATATACGAGAACTCATCCTGGTCCTCGTCAATCTCCGGCTCCACCTCCTGGATCTCGTCCTCACCTGCAGCTACAACAGGGTCTGGTGGGTGTTGCAAACACCATCCCGTAACGTGGGAATGAGTGATCAACTCAGTGGAATCATAGAGCAAAGATTAGCATGTTCACAATTCAATCACGCGATAATAGTAAAGCAGTAAATCAGACAATCCTAATACTGTTGTTAATGCAAGATGATATGACGTGATGTATGCCCTCACCGACGATCACCCTCATGCGGCAACATCTTACGACCGCGGCATGCCACACTCCCTAGAGTGCTCCACATCTTCCAGGCACATGCAATGCTATGGTGATATGATTTCCAAGTTGTTATTAGTCCATTCAAACAGCAGGATTGGGAAACTAAGGTACTTCCCTTGTATCACTCCCAACACGGATCCTGTCTAGGGTCGTCACTCCTAGTAATCTCATACGATGTATATTTCGTAGGTCACTGCAAGGGCTGCCAGGGCTGTTGCTCGCACTCGTTGCACCCCTCCCCCATCACCTTATCAATACAGGCCTACTGTACTCTACTGCACGGAAGGGTCGTCGCCTCCCGTGGACTCAGAATACGCTCGCGGTCACTACAAAGGGCTCGTCGCCTGATCAGTGTAGGCCGACAGCTAGAATATAGTGTCCCATACCACCATAATCTGCTCACGAGTCAAGGTGCTCACTGGTCACTACGGGGAGGTTTGTGGCCCCAGCGTAGGCCGACAGCTCGACCACGGTGTCCCATACCACCATGCCCGGCTCATGAGTCTTCGTGGATCAAGGTACCACGGTTAATAGGGTTTACAATGGTAAGTTCAGTACCCTAGGTTCAAGCAGTTATGATACATACAAGGTGAACAAACATCGGCCAGTCGGGTTACTTGACGGGCTCGACTAGCGCGATCGCATCTCGAATTGAACGACATGAAGTGCGTAAAAAACTTCGTGTGGCCTAACCACTGCCGCCAACTCTCAACACGAATCACATTCATCGACGCGTCGTTCGTGGCTATGACCAGTTAGCCACGAATTCGCTCGGTTACCGACTGCCTGGACTAAGTCAAGTCCCACACATCTATGGAATTACATTAACACTATACAAAGGTATTGGAATTGAAATACATCATGTGAGCATGTTAACACATGTTATAACATTCAACTTAAGCAAATCTTCAAGGCATACCTTCCATGCATATTCAACTTAAGCAAATCTTCAAAACATACTTCCTATGCATGTAATGCAATCATGCATAAGGTCAACATGTAGGAAATCATTTAGGTCAGCATTTTAATCATGAAATCAATCTCAAATTACTACATAACATCATTCAATACAATACACACTAGTACAAGCATTTATACAAACACATACACTACACACTTAAGTCCACATATAGTATGTCGACCCAAAGTGCGCAACTTGGCGAATCTCTTCGCCAAACTGATTATGCAATCATTCCTAACTCTCTAATGCGGCGACAAACCATGTCAATCACGTCAGCAAAATATGCATGTAGACCGTACTTCCTACAAATGACTAAAATGCCCTAAATCTCATATTCTTCGTTAATTTGCGAAACAGGAAACGGAGAGCATGTTGTACATGTCAAACGGCGATGCCGTCGATAATCTACTATTAAACGACATTGAAAGCGTTGTAAACCGTCAATCAAAGCGTCTAAAATCCTCACCTAGTCTCTTACGGTCGCGGGATTTTGAACGGAGCGTGTACGCTTCGTCTATGGCTATAAGAGAACCTGATTTATGGATTACGTTAGCTAACATGTTGTGCATCTAAGCAAACCCTAAATCAGCAAGTTTTTGGGGTTTTTCTATACCTGAAAAAGTGGAAAAATCACCAGCCAGGTGATTGGAATGAAGTGTTGAAGCAGCACTGTCAGGGGCTCGGAAGCGGGAAAAATCTCCTCTTCCCTTTCTCTCAAACTCTCTCTCTTTTCTAGGGTTTGTGAAATTCGGATGCAAGGAAGGAATGAGGGTTTCAACACCTTTTATAAGCTTGGAAACGCCGAAAATAGGCTCCGGGACGAAGTTTACTTGATGTCTATCCATTTCGGGGCTGTTTCGGTCCAAAAACTGCTTTCTGGTGGTCCCTTGGTCGATTGCGATCAGACTTAAGCTCATGGGTACCAGATGTACCTCGTATTAAGTTTTCAGTCTGGCAGGGTTCGCAGATCGCACGTAGCGGACCAGTTTCAGTTCAGCGGTCACCGCACATAGATCAGGGTTGAAAGTTTCATGATAATAAATAGAAATTTTTCCTGATCCGAGGGTGTAATCTGGATGAATTCTGACGGTCAGAACGCTTAATACTGACGCGTCAAGTCGTGTGCCAGATTTGAATTTGAAATTCCCAATTCGTCCCTATTCGCGGTCGCTTCAGTCCGGGTTCAACGAAATACTCTGTGATTATCGGTTTGACTTGATTTTCGAGATGATTGTCAAGTCCAGCGGGGCGGTTCTAACGGTCTAAGATAGGAGGTATCGGACCCTCGACGCGCGGTCTAAATCCAATACAAAAGTTCAATATGGTCCAGAGGACAAACCTGCTTAGAGTTTGATCCAAGGTTATAGAGTATTGTAGAGTTGTCTGTTCTATTCGATTTGGGTCTTGTAGAACGTATTTAAAGTGATCAGGGACTATTTCCCAGCTACTCTAGCGTTGCGCTAGCTAACTTACGTTTAATTTCCATGAAAAATATTTCTACGCGATTTCGGGTCAAATCGGTACTCGAACCCAAGTACGGATTTTTGACGGGCGTTACAATCTACCCCCCTTAACAAATAATTTCGTCATCGAAATTTGTACCTGTTCGTACTCCTCGAGAAGCTGTGGGTAGTTCTTTCTGATCTCGGCTTCTGTCTCCCAAGTAGCCTCCTCCTCAGAGTGATGCGTCCATAGTACCTTCACAAGGGGAATCACCTTGCTACGCAGTACCTGCTCCTTCCGGTCTAAGATGCGTGTCGGTCGCAGGATATAAGTAACATCCTCTCCTAACTGCACCTGCTCCCATCTGATGATATGGGAAGGATCAGCAACGTACTTCTTCAGCATAGAAACATGAAATACGTTGTGGACGCTCGCGAGGGGCGTGGGTAAAGCCAATCGGTAAGCCACTGCTCCCACACGATCGAGGATCTGAAATGGACCAATGAATCGCGGTGGCAGCTTCCCCTTCTTCCCGAATCGAAGGACTCCCTTCATCGGGAAAACTCGCAAAAACACATGATCCCCGACTGTGAACTCTAGTGGTCTCCGTCTCGTATCGGCGTAGCTCTTCTGTCTGCTCTGCGCTGTAAGAAGCCGACGTCGAATAATATCAATCTTCTCTGACGTCGCCTGCACCAACTCTGGGCCGATCAAGCTGCGCTCACCGACCTCTAACCAGCAATGCGGTGCGCGACAAGGTCGCCCATACAGCACCTCATAAGGTGCCATGCCGATACTCGCCTGGAAGCTATTATTGTACGCAAACTCCGCATATGCAAGACAGTCATCCCAACTGTCCTTGAAGTCCAATGCGCAAGCCCGCAACATGTCCTCCAGGATCTGGTTCACTCGCTCCGTCTGTCCGTCCGTCTGTGGGTGGAAGGCAGTACTGAACTTCAACTTCACACCCATAGCCTCCTGAATGCGAGTCCAGAAAATAGAAGTGAACCGCGTGTCTCTGTCCGACACGATCTCCAACGGAACTCCATGCAGACGCACAATCTCTCGGATATACAATCTAGCCAGCTCGTCTGCAGAGTTCGTAACTCTGATCGGTAGGAAGTGCGCCGACTTCGTCAATCGGTCGACGATCACCCAAATGGAATCATGCCCCTTCCTCGTCTTCGGCAACCCAGAAATGAAATCCATGGAAATGAAATCCCACTTCCACTCTGCAATCGGCATAGGCTGCAAAAGTCCAGGTGGTCGGCGATGCTCTGCCTTCACCTGCTGACAAGTGAGACAACGGGACACGAACTCAGCTATGTGGGTCTTCATACCTTCCCACCAATACGTCCTCTTCACGTCACGATACATCTTCGTACTGCCTGGATGCATCGCGAGTCTAGTAGAATGCGCAGCCTCGAGAATCTCTCGTCTCAAGTCAGGGACATCTGGGACGCATAGGCGGCCACGGTAACGTAAGCCCCCATCCATACCAACTCGCCAGTCGGCGTCAGCATCATCACTGGCCTGCTCTCGAAGCTCAGTAAGATGCGCGTCGTCCCTCTGCGCCTCGATGACACGGTCATCGATCTGGGATCGCACCTGTACGTGTGCGATGAACTCAAATGGCTCCTCTACGGTGAGTTTCTGCTCAAAATCTCGCAAAAACTCAACCATATCCCACTCGGCAACCATCAGCGGAGCCGCAAACTCTATCGCCTTCTTGCGGCTCAACGCATCAGCCACAAGGTTCGCCTTCCCAGGATGGTAAGAGACTTCAAACTTGAAGTCCTTCAGCGTCTCCATCCATCGTCGCTGCCTCATATTCAAGTCTCGCTGCGTGAATATGTACTTGAGGCTCTTGTGGTCGCAAAAGAGCTCGAACTCCTCTCCGTAGAGGTAATGTCTCCAGAGTCTCAGTGCGAATATAACGGCTGCCAACTCTAGGTCGTGTGTAGGGTAATTCTCCTCGTGCTTCCTTAACTGTCTCGAGGCATACGAAATTACCCTGTCCCTCTGCATAAGGACACAACCCAAACCAACGCTAGACGCGTCAGTGTATATAGTGTATCTAACCCCTTGCTCTGGCAATACTAGCACAGGGGCGGACGTAAGTCTGTCCTTCAGCTCCTGAAAAGCCGACTCCGCCTTATCATTCCAGGCGAACTTCACGTCCTTCCGTGTCAACTGAGATAAGGGTCTCGCGATCTTCAAGAAGTCCTGAATGAAGCGCCGATAGTAACCAGCGAGACCCAAGAAACTCCTCACCTCAGTGACAGAACCAGGCTGCTCCCAGTCCTGCACCGCAGCTACCTTAGACAGGTCAACTGCCATGCCGTCCTTGGACACCACGTGTCCCAGAAACTTCACCTCCTGCTTCCAGAAGTCGCACTTCTTATACTGTGCGAACAACTGATGCTGTCTGAGCGTATCAAGGACCAAACGCAAGTGCTCCTCATGCTCCTCTCGACTCCTAGAGTATACCAAAATGTCGTCGATGAAGACAACGACGAATCGATAGAGGAAAGGCCGAAAAACCCGGTTCATCAGATCCATGAACACGGCCGGTGCGTTCGTGAGACCGAACGACATCACGATGAACTCGTAGTGGCCAAAACTGGTCCTGAATGCTGTCTTCTGCACGTCCTCATCTCTGACGCGCAGCTGATGATATCCTGACTGAAGATCAATCTTCGAGAAGTACTGCGCTCCTCTCAACTGATCAAACAAGTCATCGATCCTGGGCAAAGGGTACTTGTTCTTCACCGTGAGCTGGTTCAGCCTGCGATAATCAATACATAATCGCAGCGAACCATCCTTCTTCTTCACGAACAAGACCGGTGCTCCCCAAGGAGACACGCTAGGCCGTATAAAGCCAAGCTCTAGCAGGCCATCAATCTGCGTCCTCAACTCCTCCATCTCACATGGTGCCATGCGATACGTCGGCAGTGAGACGGGTGTAGAACCAGAAATCAGATCGATAGTGAAATCGATCTCACGTCGGGGCGGCAAACCAGGGATCTTCCTGAACAGATCCCCGAACTCAGAAACAACTGGCGTCTGCTCAAGTACCTGGGCACCAGCGTCGCGCAATAGAGTGGCGTAGCTAAGAATGCGGAAAGGAAGATTTACCCGCACTGGAAACGTGAAGGATGCGCCCTCAGGCTCGTACGCTGTGACTATACGGGTCTCGCAGTCAATCTCGGCTCTCGCTGCAGTCAACCAATCCATGCCAAGAATGACGTCGAGATAAACGAGCGAGGGGTCGACGACCAGATCAAGTGTCATCGTCCTGCCTCCCAGATCAACCAAACAACCCTCACACATCTGGGTGACATCAGAAAAATCTCCATGAGCTGCAAAGACTCGCACGCTATCCATAGTGATAGTCTGCAACCCAAGACGTCTGACTACGGCACGCGATATCAAAGAAAGCGTGGAACCAGTGTCCACCATAACAAGAACGGGAGTACCTCCGATATGGCCCGTGACCTCGAAGGCTGAATGCTGGAAAGTCGGCGTCGTAGCTGCCTCAGCGGTCAGTGCATGAACTCGAGCCTGCTGTGGCCGGTTCGGCCGCTGTGTCAAGGGCCGTGGAGGCTGTCGAATCTGCGATACCGTAGGTCTGAAAGAAGGATGCGCAGGAGCTGACCGTATAGGCGGTGCTGATATCGCCTGTGGACGTACACGATCAATCTTCTGCGGCGGCGAGAACCCACTGTCCTGCATCCTGGAAAAGCAACTCTGCGCTAAGTGGCCCGTCCTCCCACAGTATGTGCATGATAAATCAGGGCGCCGAAACGGTGGTACAGGCGCCGTAGTCCTGGTAGGAGGATCAAAGCGAGGCCTCTTGCCCGCGAAGGGCCTGTCTGGCAAATCCGGTCGCGGCCTAGAAGTAGTCGGGCCTCGAGATCGCGCAAGTCGATCCACGTCCTGCTCTGCCTGCATGGACATGTGAACCAACTCCGCATAGGAAGGGAAACTGACACAGCACATCTTCGACCGAATATCCGGTCGCAAGCCCTCCAAAAAGCGCCGTATGCGCATCTGCTCATCAGCTAGAATCGTCGGGACGTACCTGCCCAACTCTGTGAACCGATGCTCATACTCGGTAACTGTTATCGCTGCCTGCCTGAGACGGAGAAACTCATTCTCCCTCTCGTGCCTGTAGGTCTGGGGATAATACTTCTCATGGAAGCGGAACTCGAATGCTGCCCATGTCCATACGAAATCTGCAGCAACAGTCCGCAATATACTATCCCACCACATACTGGCCTCTCTCTCAAATAGGAAGGTAGCCAGCTCTACCTGCTCAGCCTCGGTACAGTGCAACATGCGTAGAATCTTCGACACTCGGTCGAGCCAGAACTCAGCCTCCTCGGGTCTGTGAGAACCCAAAAAAGTAGGAGGCCGCAAGCGCTGAAATCGCTCCAGAAGGCCCCGTGTGTCGGCAGGATTCCCCGCAGGGAAAGCAGGCTGCGCAGGATGTGCTATGCCCTCATCCTGGGCGTAAGTATAGGCATCCTCAGCTGGATGCGCAGGTGGTGCAGGTGGAGTAGATGTAGTCGCACCCCCACCCTGGGCTAAAGTCCCAACTATGGTGGTCAGAAGCTGCTGCTGCTGTAGCATCATAGCCATCATCTGCTCGAATCTATCAGGGGGTGGAGCAGGCTGTGGTGGATGAGGTGCGGAAGTAGATGCGTGCTGTGGCTCTCTAACAGATGGTGTAAATGGCGGTGGTCCACCTGTAGGACCAACAGCAGGCTGAGACGACCGAACCGTCTCAGGAATCGGGCCCACAGCAGGGTCCGGACGAGTGCCAGACTGAGAGGGAGTCTGATCCATCTGCTCTGACAATGAAAGCCGAACCGCGCTCCTCGTAGTCTTAGGTGGCATTCCCTATATTCAAAATAGGGCGCAACCTTGTCAGTCTCAATTGCACAAATACACCACAATCATTCACTAAAGAGTCAAAGGCATTCCATGCATTTCAATTAATCAGAATTGTCACAATACAAGGGATATATCCTTACAAGCATCATGACTAGAATGACATGGAAATTAAGACAGTTAAGCAACAGCAACATAAGCAAAGCACTAGCCCTAATAGGCTTTACACACATAAAACAGAAAATGGCTAACTACTCATAACAACATCAAAGATCGCGTCGCTAGTCGGAGTCTGGCGACGGAGGAGGAGCACCCTTATCCTGTAAGCAACACAGGATTGCCTTCAAGGTGCGAGTCACCTTGCCAAACTTCTTCTTTGTAACGGCCTTGGCATCAGCGACTTCCGCTCGAAGTTCTTGGACTTCCCTACGCAAAGCGGTCTGACTCTCCTCCATCCGAGCAATGCGGTCATCGATAGTAGTCTGTGCAGAAGGAGGAGGGCTCTCATCAGTATCCTGAGCCTCCTCTTCTGCTTCTTCCTGAGCTTCTTCCTGAACCTCTGCTCTAGGTTCTTCTTCGCTTTGATCTTCCTCTTCATCAAAGTCATCCCCACTATCCCTTTCAAGTTGATTTTCATGGTATTGCGACCCAATCTTCATCTTGACCATTGTCGACTCATCGATGGTGTGAATCGATACCGGCAATTCGGGTCCAAGTCTATAGGCAAACTCAAGCGCAATCTTGCAAATGAGTCGGCCAAAGGGAAGGGATTCGGATGTTCTCCTCGACCTGGCTATGAGAACTATTTGCCGTAAGATAAAAGTGGCCATACATACGTTCTCTCCCTGGGCCACCAGAAATAAGAAATCGACCATAAGACGTGTGCATTCAATGCGGTTCGTCGACCTGGGATAGACATTGAACGTGCAGATATGATGCAGCAGGCGCAAATCCTCAGACATGTACGTCGCCTTGAGGCTATTATTAGGCTGCCATGAAACCAACTTACCGCACAGAAACCTGGTGCGGCGATCTCGTTCACGTCTAGTCCTCAAATTCTTCTCACTTGGATGCACATCACCTAGAGGCACATTGAGAAGTCGCGCAATCAACCGGACGTCGATCGTAGCCATCCGATCTCTACCAAAAGGGATTTTGAACTGCAAAGGCTCCAAGGTAGGATTCTGGATGTTAGCATAGAAGGCACGAACGGTGCTCACATTAGCACGAGCGCGAGCTTCAAAGATCGGTCCCCAGTGCGCAGCTTCAATGCGTTCGAACAACAGATATTCGCCGAACAATCGCCCATCTACGTCCGCCTCAAATAACACTCTACGGTCAGTGTATTCACCATGAGGCATCTCTGATAGAATGGTTCGTCCAAGGTGTGCATGGGGATCCAAATCCCGCTTTGTACGGCACTCCAGGACTGCAGCCGGACCTGCGGCGGCGCTTGAACTTGCGGCACCACCCCGCGGTCTTCTCAATCGAGCAGGGCGGCTCGGCCCAGCCTCGTCTGTTGCAGTTTTCCTCTTACCCATCAAAGACAGGATGGATGAGAGTGACAAAAGACCCAAAATGGCTTCCACGAAAGCCATGGAAAACGCCGAAAATGCGGAGAAATGGCTGCCCAATCTGACAAAAGGAAATCTAGGCGTCGTAGAGGGATGCTTCAAGCTTCCCAAGGCTATACTTTCGGAGAAAAATACAAACAAAAAGATGGGATGGAGCACCTCACGATTTCAGCTATATTTGGGGGATTTTGGAGCTCCACATGGTGAAATCTTCAAGGAAAGAGGCTGCCAACACCCAATAAATGATGGGTGGTGGTCGGTTTTGGCCAAGAAAGGTTGTAGAGGTAGTTTGGGACGCCGGGGTTTGGGATTGGTTGCTGAAAATCGAATCTAGGGCTATGTAAGGGGGCTGTTTGTGAAGGAGAGGTGGGTTTTGGGGGTTTTCGTGATGTGGGAGGTACATAGGGGTGATGTGGACCCTATTTAAGGGCGTGCGCCCGAAGGACGGCTCAAATGGACACCGCCGGCCGGCGATGCATCGCCCGGCCGGCGATGGCATCGCCGGTCAACTCTCAAGTTGACCGGTGGGACCCCATGGGTCTGGTCCCCCATGGTCCCAGGGTCCCAAAAAGTTAGGTCCCACCCCCTGGTTCATACTAATTTGGTCTCTATGAGCCCAAACATGTGTTCGGGGCTTTTCGGGTCCATATCGCAATTCCGAATACCAAACCATATGATGCAGCATATGAATTTAGGGTAGAAGGAGCCAGTACACCTATCTAGCTCCTTATTTACTAAAGAAAGTGAAGTTAGAATGGCCTTATGGCCATTTGTCATGAAATTTTACTATTCACTGTAAAATTTGGTGAATGTATTAATTTGTGTTATTTTCACATTAGGTTTGATGCCTAACATGAAATGGATAAGAAAAAACTGAAGGTTGAAGTGTTTAGAGAAGGAATTTTGAGAATTTTTGGCAAAACGGGGTTTTTAAGCCCTGACGATTGATTACAGGAGTCGTGGTCATCCCACGGCCCAAGGAGTCGCTTTTGCGGTTTAAAACCGCTCATAGGACGTCTCCACCCGACTTCCTAAAGCTTAGAAGTGATTCGGGTTGCTTTACGCGACCCGAGATACCTTACAGACTCGATCTTGCGATCGATCCTTATAGACTTCGCCTATCGGCGACTCTGTGATCCTAGAAGTGTTTCTAGACCCTTCTCGCACCCACCTAAGTCAAAGGAAGCGACAATGTACGTCGCAAGACCATAACCCAGGCCCAGTATACTCTCATTCATGCTCTGATACCAACTTGTAACACCCTGAAAATCGGGGGTCGTGTATAAACTCAACTCCCGAGTTCCAGACCGTCACTTATGCAACAAAAATGGTTATGATTCAATGTTGTCTGATTTAAAGCATTCACATGAGTAAAAGTATACCAAAACTGCAATTCATACTTCAGATCCAGTGATAAAAGCAAGCGGAAGACTAAACAATGTATATATCACTGTATAAAAACAAAGTAATCTCATCTGTCTCCAAAGTATGACTACATCTCTGAGTCTCATATACATGTAAATAAACAAAAGAATAAAGTTCAAAATAGTCCCACTGAAGTCCCCTCGATCCAGGTCACCTACGGGAAGCCGTCGTGATACTGCATATACGAGAACTCATCCTGGTCCTCGTCAATCTCCGGCTCCACCTCCTGGATCTCGTCCTCACCTGCAGCTACAACAGGGTCTGGTGGGTGTTGCAAACACCATCCCGTAACGTGGGAATGAGTGATCAACTCAGTGGAATCATAGAGCAAAGATTAGCATGTTCACAATTCAATCACGCGATAATAGTAAAGCAGTAAATCAGACAATCCTAATACTGTTGTTAATGCAAGATGATATGACGTGATGTATGCCCTCACCGACGATCACCCTCATGCGGCAACATCTTACGACCGCGGCATGCCACACTCCCTAGAGTGCTCCACATCTTCCAGGCACATGCAATGCTATGGTGATATGATTTCCAAGTTGTTATTAGTCCATTCAAACAGCAGGATTGGGAAACTAAGGTACTTCCCTTGTATCACTCCCAACACGGATCCTGTCTAGGGTCGTCACTCCTAGTAATCTCATACGATGTATATTTCGTAGGTCACTGCAAGGGCTGCCAGGGCTGTTGCTCGCACTCGTTGCACCCCTCCCCCATCACCTTATCAATACAGGCCTACTGTACTCTACTGCACGAAAGGGTCGTCGCCTCCCGTGGACTCAGAATACGCTCGCGGTCACTACAAAGGGCTCGTCGCCTGATCAGTGTAGGCCGACAGCTAGAATATAGTGTCCCATACCACCATAATCTGCTCACGAGTCAAGGTGCTCACTGGTCACTACGGGGAGGTTTGTGGCCCCAGCGTAGGCCGACAGCTCGACCACGGTGTCCCATACCACCATGCCCGGCTCATGAGTCTTCGTGGATCAAGGTACCACGGTTAATAGGGTTTACAATGGTAAGTTCAGTACCCTAGGTTCAAGCAGTTATGATACATACAAGGTGAACAAACATCGGCCAGTCGGGTTACTTGACGGGCTCGACTAGCGCGATCGCATCTCGAATTGAACGACATGAAGTGCGTAAAACACTTCGTGTGGCCTAACCACTGCCGCCAACTCTCAACACGAATCACATTCATCGACGCGTCGTTCGTGGCTATGACCAGTCAGCCACGAATTTGCTCGGTTACCGACTGCCTGGACTAAGTCAAGTCCCACACATCTATGGAATTACATTAACACTATACAAAGGTATTGGAATTGAAATACATCATGTGAGCATGTTAACACATGTTATAACATTCAACTTAAGCAAATCTTCAAGGCATACCTTCCATGCATATTCAACTTAAGCAAATCTTCAAAACATACTTCCTATGCATGTAATGCAATCATGCATAAGGTCAACATGTAGGAAATCATTTAGGTCAGCATTTTAATCATGAAATCAATCTCAAATTACTACATAACATCATTCAATATAATACACACTAGTACAAGCATTTATACAAACACATACACTACACACTTAAGTCCACATATAGTATGTCGACCCAAAGTGCGCAACTTGGCGAATCTCTTCGCCAAACTGATTATGCAATCATTCCTAACTCTCTAATGCGGCGACAAACCATGTCAATCACGTCAGCAAAATATGCATGTAGACCGTACTTCCTACAAATGACTAAAATGCCCTAAATCTCATATTCTTCGTTAATTTGCGAAACAGGAAACGGAGAGCATGTTGTACATGTCAAACGGCGATGCCGTCGATAATCTACTATTAAACGACATTGAAAGCGTTGTAAACCGTCAATCAAAGCGTCTAAAATCCTCACCTAGTCTCTTACGGTCGCGGGATTTTGAACGGAGCGTGTACGCTTCGTCTATGGCTATAAGAGAACCTGATTTATGGATTACGTTAGCTAACATGTTGTGCATCTAAGCAAACCCTAAATCAGCAAGTTTTTGGGGTTTTTCTATACCTGAAAAAGTGGAAAAATCACCAGCCAGGTGATTGGAATGAAGTGTTGAAGCAGCACTGTCAGGGGCTCGGAAGCGGGAAAAATCTCCTCTTCCCTTTCTCTCAAACTCTCTCTTTTCTAGGGTTTGTGAAATTCGGATGCAAGGAAGGAATGAGGGTTTCAACCCCTTTTATAAGCTTGAAAACGCCGAAAATAGGCTCCGGGACGAAGTTTACTTGATGTCTATCCATTTCGGGGCTGTTTCGGTCCAAAAATTGCTTTCTGGTGGTCCCCTGGTCGATTGCGATCAGACTTAAGCTCATGGGTACCAGATGTACCTCGTATTAAGTTTTCAGTCTGGCAGGGTTCGCAGATCGTACGTAGCGGACCAGTTTCAGTTCAGCGGTCACCGCACATAGATCAGGGCTGAAAGTTTCATGATAATAAATAGAAATTTTTCCTGATCCCAGGGTGTAATCTGGATGAATTCTGACGGTCAGAACGCTTAATACTGACGCGTCAAGTCGTGTGCCAGATTTGAATTTGAAATTCCCAATTCGTCCCTATTCGCGGTCGCTTCAGTCCGGGTTCAACGAAATACTCTGTGATTATCGGTTTGACTTGATTTTCGAGATGATTGTCAAGTCCAGCGGGGCGGTTCTAACGGTCTAAGATAGGAGGTATCGGACCCTCGACGCGCTGTCTAAATCCAATACAAAAGTTCAATATGGTCCAGAGGACAAACCTGCTTAGAGTTTGATCCAAGGTTATAGAGTATTGTAGAGTTGTCTGTTCTATTCGATTTGGGTCTTGTAGAACGTATTTAAAGTGATCAGGGACTATTTCCCAGCTACTCTAGCGTTGCGCTAGCTAACTTACGTTTAATTTCCATGAAAAATATTTCTACGCGATTTTGGGTCAAATCGGTACTCGAACCCAAGTACGGATTTTTCACGGGCGTTACAAAGCATAACTTAAGTGAATGCTCACGTTCATTCTGGCCTAAATCCAGTCGTGGAGAACAATCCTCATCCGTATACCAAGCTATCCATTTGGTGCCATGCGAGGAGCGTCATCACATCATTAGAAGGACTTTTAGGATTCTAATTTCATTAACAGAAAAATTTAACCATCAATGACATTTTCATCCATAGTTCAAGTCATCCAATCGATTTATTCTCTAGATGGACCTATACATTAAAGAAGAAATCTATTTTCAAAATTTTCATATCTTAGTTAGACTAACCTAAACATTCATCTTAGGTTTAGAAGTCTGAATCATGAGATCCATTGTTCATTAGGTCCACAACGCTCTGTTGACCAATCTAACACTTGATTTTCCCTAGGTCAACTAACGGGTTACGAAATCAACTTGTAGGTCGCAATTAGGCAGTCCTCTAAACCATCGAAATCGTTCAATGTGGACCATGGAAGGCCTTGACTACAAATCATCTTAAAGATGAGACCCAATTCGCCAAATCCATTGATCTAGCACGCCTTCATTCATAGAACAAGCCGCCCATCCAAGTGATCTTCAAATAATCCATCACCACTTCAAAAGTACCTATTTTAGGATTTCAACCCCCTTGGTAGACAAACCTAACCGTCCATTTTTAATATTAGACTCTGTATCATCAAATTCACTGTCCATCAAGCCACAGGGCTAAGGACCTATGATATGAGTGAACTACATTGTAAAGAAGCAAGTAAACCATCATGCTTCCTCTAAACATGGTGGGGAACCCCAGGGATCACTAATGCTCAAATCTGAACGAAATCTGACTGTTGAATGGGCGGATATCACCATATGGAATGCTAATCACCAAATAAGGCCCACCTAAGACTTACATATGTCTGATCTTTAGTCAGGGGACCCATTTAGACCCCTATAACCATGGACGGAGTGGATTTCCCACAAACATCACCCTGAGCCCCACATTGGTGTGCATGTGCACCGATGCTAAAGCACCCGTAGTGCACTGGATGACCTAACACGGTCAAACCAGCTTGACCTGTAATTCCTTTAACAGAGAGAATCTCTCTCGCTCTCTCTCTCTCTCTCTCTCTCTCTCTCTCTTTGCTTCCACCAACGGATGAGCGAACGTCCGTTCCCTTGATCAGTGGCCCACCTACACCGGCCCTATAGGTGATTTGAAACATCCATCTAGTGCAGATGCTATGTCTGAACAAACCCCAACTGATTCCACGCCTCAGAGCTCGTGCACATGCACACAATCCTTACTGCAAACTGGCCCTACAAACACAACACTTTCAAAAATGGAAACTGTTCATTGCCAGCTTGGCAATCCACGCTCCCCCTCATCCTCGAATCTCAGTCGTCCATGGGAAGAAAATTCCAGCCATCCAATGTCAGCAGATCCAGCTGTGTGGATAAAAGAAAAATAAAAAGAAAAAAATGGCTAGAGAGCTGGGAGCCCTAGATGGAATCCCAGCCATTTAATCCCGATCCAACGGTTTAGGATCATTAGGGCGGTGCTATTAGAGAGAGGATCGAGCAACGGATCTCTCTCTCTCTCTTTATCTCTTGCTGCCGTCCGAGATAAAGCCCAGCCGCAACCTCCTCCATTCAAACCCACCAACCTAATCACCTCCAACCTTCCAAAAAGCTCGTCTATAAGCTTTTAGGGGTCCTCACAGACCTCCTGTAAGAGTCAGATTGGAGGGAAATGCAGCGATGGTGAAAATGCCATTAACAGCCACCATCTTCTTCGCCGCTGTGACGACCCGTGCTGAGTCATTGCAACACGTTATCTAAGCTGAGACTGAGTCTAGAGCTCCATGAAGCTCTGAGAAGATGGAAAGAAATAAGAAAAAGAAAGAAAGAAGAAGAAAGCAGAAGATGGAGGTGTGCAGTTGTTGCACCGCGTCACCACACTCGAACTGAGCAGAGTTTGGGCTGAGTTCAGGCCATGCCTAATACAAGTCCAGATGCACCTGGACTTTCAATAGGCAAGTAAGAAGAAGAAATCGACATTTGAGCTATAGAAGCTCACTGTGTTCCACTGCCAAGCCTAACTCGAGTCAATCGGTGTCTTGACTCGCTGAGCTGAGTAGACTCCAAGTTTATCAACGTCCAGCCATCATCAGCTACCACTGATCTCTGTCCATCCAAAGAAAGGAAGGCAGAGGGCATGCAGAAGAAAGGAGAAGAACGAGAGTGCATTGCTGCACTAGCTCAACTTGAGCTGAGTCATCGACTCGCTGGACATCGGGTCGGGTCGTGTATGGGCCTGGTCCAAACATTGCTGGACTTCCAGTATGAAAAAAAAGAAAGAAAGATAGAGAGAGAGAGAGAGAGAGAGAGAGAGAGAGAGAGAGAGAGAGAGAGAGAGAGAGAGAGAGGAAGAAGAAGGGAAAGGAAAAGAGAAGGAGAATGGCGGGTTGGTTGTGTTGAGCCAAGTCAACTCGAGTGTCGAACTGAGTTGATTCAATTGAGATCGACTAGGTGTGTTTTTCTCTCTACCTCTCTTTGAAATTCTAGTTAGTGGTTCGGTTGGTTAATAGATTCCCTAATCTCAACTAAGGTGAGTTAGTTTTCTCTCCCAAAGCAAATTTGTTTGATTTATTATCATCATTGGTGTCACTATAGTTATTGCACTTATAAAATGTGATTAGCCATTAGTAGGTTAATTATGCCAATATTAGTTATCATAAATAAAATTATAATTGTTAGATGTTAGATATTAGTGTTTAATTATCTTTCTTAAATATTATCATTGATAGTAGATCACACTACTTATGACCATCATAGTGATCATTATTATCATGATAGCTAAGGGCCTGTTTCGTTTTCTGATTTACACTGTATTTGGCTGTAAAGACATCATAATAACTTCTTTACATGTATTACTAACCATTGGAGCAGCACCGGGATTCTGCTTTCCCATGCTTATTTTTTAAAATTTTCAGTGTAATACACACTAACTATATGACCGGTCATTTGGTAATACATTGTACTAGTCACATCAATCTGTTAATAGGCTTATGGTGTCCACCATTCCACTTATACATCTACTCAAAATGCCTATTTGTTTTTTCAAATAGACTGTTTATGTTTGGGAGGTTACAAGTGAGAGCATGAGACCTGACAGGGTCTTATACGACCAGGACCAAATCCACCACCCTCATGTCCATCTACGTACAGTGGACAATGCAGCAGTGTAGGATCTAACTATACTCCGTGTACAGTGGACAATGTAGCAGGGTAGGATCTAACTATTCTCCATACCTATGCATTTTATCTACATAGAGTTGACCTGTGATGAAAATGGATGAACATGGAGATCTGCACACTATCACGTAGAAGCGATGTGATAGACCATATACCCCTGATAGTAGATGCTGTAATATTACATATCCTGTTTTACCTGAAACAGCCATACATTATGTATGGTAAGAACATGATAGACCAAAACATATTATCTCCAAAATAAATATTAGTGTTAACGATGCGAACTAACGTCCAAAATATAGTCCAAAACAGTCCAAAAAAATAGCTAAATAGCCAACACACATAGCTGCTTACTTAAACGACCACTGTGTCTAGCCATCAGTATCGCCAAGATATGAGGTGAATGGTAAGGATTAGAACCAGGCAGGCGAAGATAATCTTGATCAGTGCGAAAAGTGCATTCACTGAATCTTCATGAACGTCCTCCTGCATGCAGTTCCCACTAGTAGATGGACAGTGAAAGGATGGTCCATGGAAAGTCGGTAAAGGAATCATGGGAGTGGTCACAAATCGTTGTCCAAACATGGACCCACTGCTGTCACGATCCTCCTGCATCTCAAGTATAACTGCATTTGTCACATCCATACTATCGCGATATTCTTTCCATTGAACTAGTGCCTCTGGCATGAATTTGTATCCACGGAAGCGGGCATGTGAATACCCCTCCACCTGTAAACGGCCTTCCTCCCAGTTGTGGTAAATACATAGACGACGCCCGTTGAAGACAACGTAAACCTTTTTAGGCATCTGCATATATTAGGAAATATCAGAGGAATGTGTCTTAAATATTGTAGGAAACATAGAGTGGAGAATACCTGAGATAACCATAGTTTATCAATATGAAAAATGACCTTTTACATTAAGAGTAGAGAATACCTAAGCTAACCATGAAAATTACATTATACCTGATATTGTGACTAAATATACTGGCATAGTTAGTACGTACCCTATGCAGATATGAAAAGCATAGTCTGACATAATATGAAGGTTACGTCTAAAGTAAGAATAGGTAATACGAGTTTTTAGGCAGTGAGGAATAAGCATTAACTACAGGCCCGAATTCAAAAATGTAACAATTATCATCCAAAAAATATACAGTCATCCAGCTGCTTCTCAACACATAACTAGCAGTAAAACTGTATAGCAGAAAAAAAGTTTGTCTAGCATTTTAACAGCTAGTACACTTCACTAGTCCATTCAAAAAATCTAAAATATTGTCCAAAAAACCAAATGACTGATCAGCTATATGAAGATAATATTCCAAAAGAGAAGATTAGTGAGTAAAAGATCAGTCAAAAGACTGATCTGGTGCAAGTATCATCAGCACAAAGTCGAGCCTCATGGACTCAAGAAGCAAAAGGAACGACGCAGATTGTTGTTCATCTTTCGACAGGATCCTTGTTACGCATAAGACCTCGTTACTGGTGAGGCCATCAATCTACTCGAGTGCAGGTACAATCTGTTCCATACGTATGACGTCTTTCCCTTTGTGTATTGCTAGTGTCAGGGACTTGATAGCATCTGTCACCTTACTCATCCCTTTGCAATTACGTCGCAAGGGCGTTCCAATTTGGCTCGCTTCCTAGAACTGGTTGTGCTACCCATGTTGATGGAGTTGTTGCCATTGTGAATCGAACTTCTGTTTGCAATATACGCACCATCATGACTTTGAAATGACCAGTGGATATTATGTCCACTATCTCCCATATCGTCACTTGACAGAATAAGTGTTTCGTCATACAGATCAACCGATGCAATCGGTGTAACATCGTCATCACGAGACTTTCTCGTACCCCTTTGTGTATACATATTTCTAGTCGAAGCATGAAGTTTAGTAGCTCGGTTACTTCCAAATAAGAATATCAGGTCATCATAATTTCTTACCGGTTTCCCACGAACATGTTGGGCATAGGGATGTGAATATTGACAAAGACAGAGATATATTAATTAGTAACCTTAATGGAGTAAATTTGGATAATCTAAATGATAAATGAAAAAATAACATCTCACCCGTATGTAATCATCCCATACGTCATCTGGCGAGGTAACCAACTTCTTGTCGTCATCCCAACTAAACCTACTCGCGTTTAGGGTGTCCCGAACCTCAAAATACCTCTTTAGTATTCGCAAGCGATTACCAACATACTTCTCCACAACTGATATCCCTAGTGCCCTCCTGACACTTTCCACAACCATTTTATAGGTTTCCTTTTTTAAATTCGTTCGCAGTCTTGCGGTTGTTAGCAACCACATACATCGATGTATCGATGAGACAGTCATCCATTTGATCTGTCCACCGCATAACACCACCTGACATAACGTTCTCATCAAGTGATTTTGATTTGTATTTGCGTGGTGTCCTTCTGGGTGTGTCGCACCGACCTTGCCCAGACTATTTCGATGGTATAGTCTGGTTGTCAGTAATATTTGGATCCATATCATCGTCACTATATACTTTGATAATCTAAAATTAGCACAATGAACATATTTAGTTTGACAAGTATAACCAAAGCATCTAGGTCAGGATGATGCATTAATAAATTAATAGCTGAGATATATATATACACAAAAACTTAAGATAGTATATTGAAATGGGGATATTCATCATTACAATCATCCAAAAGTATATAGGGACCTTCTAACACAGGCCGTGTAAGCAAGAAAGTACAGTTATGTGATGATATTACCTATTGTATATAAAAAGTAAATTTACAATTCAAATTTCAAACCATATGACTCATAGGATGAGATTCGTTCCATATCCTAGTAACAATGTTGTCTCGATATGTCACCCATTCGTCCTTCTCCCATTGTGTCACATTAATATCGCATGGAGACAAATCTATACTCTCAGCAACATCTGTAGATGTGATTTCATCTTCTACCAAATCATCTCCTCAAGATATACGGATAAAGTTTTGTAAAATATAACATGCTATGACTATCTTCACCTGTGTTAGAAGGCTGTATGGTGGAGTTGATTTGAGGATTGGAAAGCGGGCTTTTAATATCCTAAAAATTCTCTGTAAAATGTTTCTTATGAATAGTTATTTCTTGTTGGAGGGATTGCGGCCCGTGCGGTACTCATTGAGGTCGTATCGTACACCACGGTAAGGAGCCATGAATCTCGGTGAATGAGCATAACCAGCATCAACTACGTAATACTTACTTACAATTAATTGTGATGAATTATCAATCTAACTGGGTGAAAAATCATATTATCAATTGGTTGTCAGACAGTTATAAACTCAGTACCCACTCGCAAAGTTAACTGATCGATGAAATATGTCAAAGCACTCTGTAAGACGCATGTGTCAGAAGCTGATCCTTCCCATCCGACAAGCACATATACGAATTTTATGTCAAATGTACATGTACAAACGTACCCCTTTCCTGTTACGGTAAGTTACACTTTCTAATGCCGGTACATAGGCGGGTATATGAGTCCCATCAATTGCACCAATGCGGTCCTATTTTCATCATGAATAATCAGGAAAACAGATAAATTATATGACATTGCACAATATTGCATAATATGATTTTATCATACCTGAAAGTAATCACTCTCCAGTTAGGATTGGCTAGGATCTCGACTGGTGTATCCCACCTGGGAGTTTCATGAAATCTGGATACAATCCGACAATAGCATCCACCGCTTTACTAAAATAGCAGTTCACCGTTTCTCCAGATCTTATAAACATATGCCCGATGACACGGTTTCTAACATTATGTCCTATTGTGTGAAGGAACATGACAAGTTGTTCCTCCATAGATACATGTTTCCCATCTTGAAGTAAATTTCTATCCCTAAAAAATGAGCATAAGTTGAAAAATGTAGCTTTGTTCATACGGAGTTGTGCTACACACTCATTGTCACCCGCTCTAATAATTTCATTTATTAGCTTCATTCTTTCAAAGTCTCCGAATTTAGAGGGTGATTTAAATAAAATATTATTACAATATTCACTGACAGCAAATGTTGTAGTTGCTGCAGCAAGTGTAGCTACAAAGGCAGCCATTTCTTCATTCGTCCATCCATGTTCATCCATGTTTTGTTGGTTTTCTTGTATAACACATCGATTGTTCGATTGATTCAGCAGCATCAAACACATCAATATTCAGCACTAATTACATATATCTGGGCTAGGAAATTTTAAAGGTTCAGTCCATATTTGCTATCCTATAGCTTCTTAAATAAAATTATTATATTGGTGCTTCAGGTTCTACAAAGACCATATGTATTTCTATGTTGTCCATCGAGGGATTGTTCATCAAACCATTCAGGGTTATGTTCTACATGAAGGCTCTACATGAGGTGCAGTTGAACTGTGTGCAATCAGACTCAGCATGGTTGATAGCTGTCTCAGTATATGTTCAGTTAACCAAGGGAAAGCTAATATAACAAATGATAGGTAACCATGTTCAGATAGTAGAACAAATATTTGTTATGGTTGTTATCTGTCTCAGAATGTTCAGTTAACCTTAGCTTGAGATGATGTAAGAAATCACCCCAACACACGACTGAAATCAGTCTCATCCATGTTCAGTTAACGAGAGCATGAGAGAATGTAAGAGATTAACTAGCTACACAGATATGTGAAATCAGTCCCAGAATGGTCAGTTAACCAGAGCAGGATCAGCTAATAGATTAATTAGCTACACAGACATATGAAATCAGTCCCAGAATAGTCAGTTAACCAGAGCAGGATCGGATAAGAGATTAACTAGCTACACAAACATGTGAAATCAGTCCCAGAATGGTTAGTTAATTAGAGCGGGATCAGATAAGAGATTAACTAGCTACACAAACATGTGAAATCAGTCCCAGAATAGTCAGTTAAGCAGAGATGGATCAATTAATAGATTAATTAGCTACACGGACATGTGAAATTAGTCCCAAAAAGGTCAGTTAACCAGAGCAGGATCAGATAAGAGATTAATTAACTACACAGACATCTGAAATCAGTCCCAGAATGGTCAGTTAACAAGAGCAGGATTAGATAAGAGATTAACTAGCTACACAGATATGTGAAATCAGTCCCGGAATGGTCAGTTAACCAGAGTAGGATTAGATAAGAGATTAATTAGCTACACAGACATCTAAAATTAGTCTTTGCATGTTTAGTTAACCATGGCAAAGATAATGGAAGAAATGATAAGTAACCATGTCCAGATAGTAGAACAAATATCAGTCATGGTCGATAACTGTCTCTATTTGTTCATTTAACCATGGCAATGATAATACAAGAAATGATAGGTTAGCATGTCAAGATTGTAGAACAAATATTTGTATTGGTTGTTACTTGTCTCAGAAATAAAATTTAACCCAAGCATGGGAGGATGTAAGAAATCACCCCAACACACAGTTAACATCAGTATCATCCATGTTCAGATAACCAGAGCATGAGATAATGTAAGAGATTAATTATCTACACAGACATATGAAATCAGTCCCGGAATAGTCAGTTGACCTGAACATGTTATGATGTAAGAAATCATAGCTACACACACTATATAAATCATTCACAGCATGTTCTGTCTCACCATGGCTCTGTTAGAATACCAAATGAGAGCTACATATAGCTGAAGTCAGTCTCGGCATGTTAAGTTAACCCTAGAAAAGATAATATTACAAATGATAGGTAACCATGTTCAGATTGTAGAACAATTAACTGAACATGGTTGATAGCTATCTGAAAATATTCAGTTAAACATGGAAAAAATAATGCAAGAAGTAATAGGTAACCATGTCCAGGTAGTAGAAAAAATATTAGTCATGGTTGATAACTGTCTGTATTTGTTTATTTAACCATGACAATGATAACATGAAAAATCACCCCAACACACACAGATAAAATCAGACTCATCCATGTTTAGTTAACCAGAGCAGGAGATGATAAGAGATTAATTAGCTACACAAACATCTGAAATCAGTCTCAGCATGTTCAGTTAACCATGATATTATAGGAATGACAAATGATAGCTACACATAGCTGAAATAAGACTCAATAAGTTCAGTTAGCCATGGCAGAGATGATATAACTTCTGCTATCTACACACACAGTCGAGCGAGTATCCCATGGCCATATTGGACTAGGAATGTATCAAAGAAAGAGGCTTGCAATGAGCACATTCATTGTTAAAGAAGAAAAAGGAGACCGTGACTAAGTTAATAGTGTGTTAGACTTACCTCTTCTGGCATTGTTGTAGCTGATAGCGGGGGGTGGATGTCAGTCGCAGACAGTAGAGGATATTTCTGCTTGATAGAGTAAGAGATTAATTACCGTAAATGTCAAAGACAAAAACTATAGTGGAATAAAAGGATGGAATAAAGGAGTTTTAATCCGAATCGTAAAAGAGTATAGTACCTGAGTGGGATATTGGAGAAGATGTCAGTAGCAGAACACAGATGGATCAGGCCCTGGAGATTGTAATGGACATCACAATCGGGTGACGAAGTTGACAAATGAAAAACATAACATTTCAACAACGTGCAACACAAGTAGGATCATGGAAATGGTAATATGTTAGATGATAGTAGACATGCAATGACATGAAAGCTACCAAATAGTTAGACATCAAGCAAGGCGTGTGATTTGGATGAAGATGAACAGAAGCAAGATGGCTAGATTAAAATGCATTTTTTCCTATTTCAACACCTCAGATAGTATGGAAACAGAGGATGCGCAAGTGCACGATGACCATCAAGATGGGAACCTTACCACCAAATAGCCATCGAGTAATGGACAATCAGAGGTTTGGACAGTGAACACATGGAAGAAAGAATAGACAATAGGCGAAGGCCATCTGGTAAAAGGGTGCGTCATTTACCTGGCCAGAGATCGAATGCTCCGTTACCCTCCGAGTGTGTTGGTGAGAGGTGGAAGAGAAGGGCTTGCTTTTGATTTTTTAAAACCTGAAATGAGGGTGTGTAGCACAATCGGTCCTCATGCGGACCACCGAACTATCTGTATCAGTACCACCACACTTCGATGTAAATCCTGTCTCTGCCCAATGCGTATTTACCACTGATTCGAACGCTGTTAGAACTGCGTATGAATCCTCAATTTTCAAACGGGCGGCCGCGGTGTAATGATGACTTATTACAGCTAAATACTCGTAATTGGAAAAACCAAAATAAGCCCTAATATTAATTACATCGTTAGTGTTAATGACAGTTTTGTGATTAAGGATATGATAAATTATACATCAATTAACATTCAAATCCTAAAAATCTAGCCTAAACCTAAACTCTAGGATAAAATCTTAAACCAAGTGATCTAAACTTTAGGTCAATACCCTAAACATTGATAGTGTGTTAGGTTTGGATCTAATTGTAGAATTTCATAATTCATGGTAGATCATAGTATCTATTATCATGACTAGATTCATTTATGATAGTTAGGACTATTATCATTAGAGAATATTATCATTTTCCTTTTGAGATTAGTATAATTCTTGTTAATATGATTATCAGTATTAGTCCTTATTATATTATTGTTAGTAAATTTTTTTTTAATTATTACTTGTATTATTTAAGAGATTATTTGTCATTATAAGAATAATAGATAATATCGATATATTTAAATATGAACTTGTGAACCATCATTATTAATATATTAGCTAATATAAATTATAACACTAACGCTAATAGTTATCTTGTAATTATTAAGATTAAATCGTAATTAATACACCAACTAGAGTTCAAATCCTAGGATCTAAGTTTAGGACTAAACCTTAAGATGAAAATCCTAATTTTACAATAAAAATCCTAAGATAAATAATCCAAACCCTAGGCTATGATCTTAAACTTAGATAGTGTGTAGAACTTGAACCTAATTGTACAAGTTCATGATTGTGGTAGGATTCAATTCTAAGGGCGCCGACACTTAGCGACACTAGAAGGTGATTCAGTTCATCAGGTGATGATTTCTTCCCCTTAGGTTTTTCATCTCTAAATTAGATCAAAGATAACTTTTAATTTGATTATGAATGATGCCTTAGAGCTTGAATAATTATATGATTAACTTAGATATATATTTGAGAATTAATCATGAATATTAAATATATATACTAGACCTTGATTCACTTAATAGTTCTTGAATTGTATTTACATTTGTACTTGAGTTGTACTTTATTAGAATGGTATCCTAGTTCGATACTTGATCTTTATATAATTGGATATGCTATTATACTGTTTGTAAGACACATATGAATCGGAATCTCTCTAGTTTATGAGGGGAACCTCTATCTATGAAAAAGAGTCTGCACTTAGGGTGTAATGAGATTGATTGTGTTAGGAATAGACCCCTAATATGGAGGTTATGTTAGTGGCAAAAATTATTCATGGGATTTACCATTTATAAAGTGATTCCACTTACCTGACTGTGAGATGAACCATTTAACATTTTTATCGCCGTTGCTTATTCGTATTTGAAGCATATATACCGACTCGTTTTAATTGTTGTATTTAGTATCTTTGACATTCATTCACACCCAACATACGATGGTAGTTTCCCGTACATTTAGAGTTGATTGGCCACGTGTTGATGGATTCTATCAACACCCTAAGGCGGTAGTCTCATGAGTCGGGGATGGTAGTATGAGACCTATGCTTGAGTTGTTAGCCTACGCTGGGTGACGAGCCCCCTTAGTGACCTTGAGCTTTATTAAACCGGCTGATTGTAATTGGACTAATAATGGCTTGGCTAATCATGCATACATGGTATATTGACGATGAAAGGTGGATATTCGTGGATGTTGTAGCACGTGCCTCCGAGTTATTGGGGTATCATTTCACTAACTTTCAGACCACCAATTATCGATTTACGTACGTAATGTACTCTAGACAGTCGTTATGCAGTACGTGATGTACGCACGTGATGTGCTTTGCTAATGGTCAGCCTTTGCATGGGTGACGAGCCCAACTGCCCATTGGATAGCATCCTCAGGTCGATGATTCATTCACGCATCTATGCATATAATAAGACTGTATTTTGTTATGTTTTGTCTGCCTATTGTTTTCATGCTACTCCTGTCTAAGACGGCGATGTGTAATCTTGAGGAAAATTCATACCGAGTTGGCCACTCATCCATCAAATATATAATTATACAGGTATCACAGGCAGCTTAGATGATATTCACGTTCAGACTGATTAGGATTCAGGTATAATGGTCAAGGATGCATGGTTGTACCTGCCAAGAGGAGTTACAAGATCTTACGGCTCAAATTTTGTGAGACCTGACCCGAGTTCGCATGTATGCATGTGTGTGTATGTATTTCGTCCATCTTGGTCCCGCGGTCCTACTGGTCGAATCCCGGTGACCCGTGACCCTTGGATAGTGTTTGCAGTCATTCGTAAGTCCATTCATGAAGACCCGACTCGGATCAATTTGAGACCTATGCCATTGCGACCGTATCGTCGTCGCGGTTCCAACGACACGTCTTGTGCGTCTATCCGACCTATGGATCAAAAGTTATGAGCATTTTATCATGTGGCCCATTTTTTGTACAAATGCATGTGGACCACCATCACCCTTGACACAAGTTCCAAGGTACATTACCCACACACTACACAAAGATCCATAACTAACACCACCAACTATAAACACTACCAAGAGACCTACCCTACCCCTAGCAACTTTGGTTTCTCTTCCCTAAGGTAATCATTTATTTTCTTACAAATAAATCATTACTATCTCTCTTTCCCTCTCATTTCTCTCTCTCTCTCCTCTTCTTCCCTAGCAACTCTCCTCCATTTCACCAGCCCATCTTCCCTCCATTTCAGCCCCTTCTCACTAAAATACCTCCTCATTTACCCCTTCTCATTTGATCTTAGCCATTGATCCATGTTGCTTGGAGCCTCTAGATGATGGTGATGTAAATTTCAAGGTTGATCTAGGTGGGTGCTTCTTCTTCTTTCCTTTCTCCCTTCCCTTTTGCTACATGCATGGAAGCATGTAGGACCCATCAATCCATGGTGGAGGTCCTACATGGCTCCTAGGATGAAGGCCATGGGCCTATATCCTACTCATTCCCTTCCATGGTGGGCCATTCTCCATGGACCCACCATGATGCATTCTCCTTTATTCTTGGATCTCATAGGCCATCTAGGCCTTTGCATGTATGTAGAGAGAGTGTCCCTACCCTCCAACAAATTATCTTGATACATAATAGCTTGCATGTAAGTATATACATGGTGGATGGTGTAGATTGTGGAGTGGAAGGTCCATTAGTGGCGGGACCTTCCAACAATGGCCGATTGCTTCTTCCTTCTCCCTTTCTCTTTTTTTTTCTCCTGTGTATTCTGATGATGTGTGTCCCACCAAGGAGAGGTCAACAACATCTCAGACCCTTAGCTAGATGGGAAGTCCAAGCCCACTTGACTAGATGTCCAATCCCACCATGCATGCATGGTTTGGGTGACCTCCAAAATGACATTTTCATGGAGGTCTGAGTGAGCTCATGGGTCTGAAATTTTGTTAACCCATCAAGGTGGACCCCACATGTTGAATCATGGCCATAAACCCTTTGATTAATTTATATGAACTGAAATATGGACAACATATGTTGCTGTCCAGATTCCAGGCCCAGTTGGAACATGACTTTTGAGCTAATGTTTAGATCTGTTTACATGGCCTTTTCTCCCAAATTTTCTTGAGGATTTTGTAGTGCATGGACCTCACTTTGATGTGAAATGGGTCCCACACTATTTCCCTCATGATTGAGACCCATGGGATATGCCAAAGTGGGCTAACTGTCCAGAAATTTCTGGACAGTTCAACAACACTATAAGTTGAAAATGAGCATTTTTACATGAGTTTCTGGAATAAGTGGACCACTCCAGTGGACCGTACTTGTTATCCAGATGTAGGAACACCTTTTTACCAAATTTTTAAGGGTTTGGGTGGGTCCAAGCCCACCCCATATGGTCCCAAACATAGGGACAGTCACATTTTCAGCAATATTTTTTTAGTAGTAGATTTCTTCAGGAATACTTATCTGTCCACAAATTGCAGGGGTTAAATAAAATATTTTTACTTTCCCAAAAATTTTAAATTTTTGTAGGGAGGTGTCCCACCCATGGTAGAGCCTACCTACACAATTTCAGGGCCAAGGGATCCCATTTGGGCATCCAAAAGGGTGGGCTAACATACTGGACTGCCAGAAATTTTTACTGTTCAGTCCAGCAGCATAGTCCCAAAAGAATAAAATTCTAAAAATACTTTCTAAGAAGTTGGGCCATATTTCTGGGTCCAAAATTGTTGTAGGCTTGATGAGGGACCTTGGGTCCAAATTTCAGGGATTTTGGAGGCCCAGAACCCACCCATTGGATGACCCAAATTTAGGACAGTTATAGTCCAGCAATAGTTCACCGTGGACAGATTATATTCTTAAAAATTTATTAAAATACTTTTGAGTGTCTAAAAATTGTAAAACTTTACAGGGATGTGTTAAACTTATGTTAGGACCTACCTGAAAAGTTTTGGAGCCATTGGACACCTGTGCACACCATGGTGGTGGCTGGACCGACCCACTATAATATGGTGTCCAAATCAGTCCGAGTTTCAGGATAAATTATTTTATTTAAATTAATTAAAATATTTTTAGATGTCTAAATATTATAAAATTTTATGGGGGCATGGTATACCCATGGAAGGACCACCCTATAAATTTTTAGGGCCATTGGGCCTCTGTACCGACCATGGTGTGGCCTGCAATTTGGACCAGTTTTGGGTCAAATACCCAGGCACACCCTTACCTTGGGTTGCTGGGCCTGCATTCTAATGGCATGGCCCACTTGAAGCAAGTGGTGTATATCTCTCTTCTTATCTGGTGGGGCCCACTGTGATATATGTGGATCACCATGGGTCAATAACCCATCTAAATTAAATAAATTTTTGGACTCCAGCAGGCTCAGGAAATGGGTGGGCTGGAATTCCAGCAAGGGGCTCAAAATTTGCTACATGGTTGATTGTTTAGGAACTATTGTGGCACACCAGATTTGAGAGAGTGTTGCATACACTCCTTGCTTTCCTTTCTTAGATATTTTGGGCTTAATGAGTGTCCCCTTGAGGCTCACCTTTGTGGTGGTTTTGTGGGCTAGCCTTAACCAGAATTTTTAATAGTTTTATAGGCTCAATGGGCTGGAAACTGCTTTCTTGAGCCTAAGATTATGCAAGGGCTGACCTTATTGATTTACGGGCTCAATGGGCCGTCTACAAGCTGATCATGTGTATTTATTAGCCTTGATGCCTTCATAAAATGTTTAATTGTGGTCTGACTTGCAAGGCCCACATAAATGTATATTGTGGAGGGCCTTGCTAAGTCTTTGAGCTGATGTGGTAAGGTCCACACTGTCAGTATAGACCTTGCCCATGTGTATTCTTAGGCTTATGGGCTGCCCTCAAGTCCACTATAATGTATGAATTGGATGGGTTTTGTTTTGGGCCATTTCTTTGGGGCCCATTATGTGATATAGTATATGCATGTTTGTATTAGCAAGTAGGCCTTGTGAACTCAATTCTTTTGGATAGGCCCATTGATCTTTGGCCTGTACTCTCCTATCTATTGTGATGGGCTTAGGGGCAATTATACACAAGAAGTCGGGCCATTGGCTGCCCTCTAAACTGACCCTGTACTTAGGCCAAAAGTGAGGCCCAACTCACTTGTGTTAAATGTGAAACTTGTCATGTAAATGAATTACTGGGCTGCCCATGAAGCCCACCATAATATGTGGAATTATGGCCTTTCTGGTTAGGCCCAAACCTTACTTGAGGGCCCACTATATGGCCTATGAGTTGGGCTTGGTGTATGGTCTATTCGGTCATGCATTGTTTGGGCTTTAGACCTTACATTATACGAGTAGTGACGGACTATCTCTTAGAAACCAATTGAGGTTGGATGTCCTCCTGGGTGATCCTAGGGTAGGCACATGGGTTCCTCTATAGATGGTTAAAGGCCCACCATAGACCCTTGACTGTTTATTTGAGGCTAAATATGGATGCATGTGGAGCCTATCTCAACACATGTTTGGTCTAGGCTGTCCAAGCCTTGGATTGCTCGATCATGGAAACACTCTCTGCCTTGGGTTGCTGCTGGACTCCCAGTCCATTAGCAGGCCCACTTGACCTTTTCATGATGTATGCATACCCTCCATCTGGTAGGGCCCCCTGTGAGTATTGTTGGCCTTCATGAGATTATTTGACTAATTTCTGGACCTTACCAGGCCCAGGAAGTCAAACGGACCAAATTTTATCAAAGGGCCTTAAATTAAAATTGTATGGTTAAAACTTTGTTTGGCTGTGGAGACCGCCATATTGAGAACTTGTGTACGTGTTACATGCTTATGTTTTCTTATAATCTTTGGGCTTAATCAATGGATTCTTTTGGGTCACCTTTAGTGATCACATGAGGACCCCATCTTAGATTAGATTTTTAGGGCATCCCATGGGCCCAGAGTGGGTTGGAATGTCCTAGCTTGGCCCAACCATATATTGGGCCGACTTCCACCATTTTGATGGACTTATGGGCTAAGATAAGGATAGTATTGGGCCCTTGGTTGTCCACTTAATTTGCTAGTTATTGGGCTGATGTAGTTGGGCCCATTTCCTCCAAACTTAAACTTATTTTTGGGCCGTATATTGTGTACGCGGGCTGCCCAACAAGTCCAACTTAATGCATGGATTCTATGGCTATTGAAAATTGAGCTTTGGGCCTTGATTTCCCTCTTGGGGCCCATGTTGTTAAAGGTGATATTATATCCTTTTCTCATGGCATATTATGAGGAATATATATGTATGTGGTTACCTGTGTTTTTATCTAAATGTAGGCCTTGGGCCTTCTATCTATATAGTTCATGGTTGATATGCCTTTTTGGAGAATGACGGTTAAATGTCCCCATTATGGACCTCTTTAGGCCCGGTTATATCTAAATGTGATTAGATGCTCATCTTAAACTCTTGCTAGACTCACTTCTGTATTACTTAGACACATAGTTTGTATGCTTAGTTTCGTGGCCCACCCCAGGTAAATGGGCCCCCATTAGAGATTGGATTCCTTAAGGATATTGTCTAAGTACCTAGTTTTGGTCCCTTCTTGGATAGGAGGAGTGTACTACTTTGTATATTGCTGCATAATGTGTCTAGACCCATCTTCATGACCCATGTACATCATTGCATGCTTGGTTGACACTATGTGTGTGTGGTCATATTGTGTCATTGGGCATTACATGATACTTTCCTCGAGGGACGTAGTATCCCCTCTTGAGCACGTTAGTTGCTTGGGATTGATGCATGGTTGATTGTGTGATTCATGCATCTGGCATTGCATAACATATGAGCATTATCGCCCTTGCTTCATCAGGGTTGTAGCCTCCACAAATACATCGTGGATGGCCATGTTTGGACATCATAAATGTTACTTGAGCATACCGGGTGCATAGGATGCCCATGGGTGAAATTCTCAAAACTTTCATGGTACCAAGGATCTACTCCAGCGCCGTGACCAAGTGGAATATATGAGCGCGCGGGGGCCTTATACCGTTAGGTCGTGACTCCCACTGTCGTGTAGTCGGTTGGATAAGGGTGTGGCCTTACTTGCTTGATGTAAGAGGGCATTGCTAGGCTGAGTCTGACCAGCTCGTGAATGGGTTCGCTACCTTCAGGCCTTTCTGGAGATTGACTGTCCACAGGCGGGTAGTGAGGTCTCTTACGCTCGTTTGCCTGTGCGGGGTCTATAGAGTGGCAGTCATCCAATAGTATAATGGACCTCAATGATTTCCTTATGATGAAAATGTACTTGATATATGGATTGGATATGAGCACTGTCATTACTTCGCATTGCATTTGCATCGGTTGTGTAAGCCTCATAATGCATCACCTTGGCATGGCGCCCAGTACTCATTGCATTACATTACTCATTGCACTATATAGCCTTGGTATAGATTCCTACATTATCATACTGCCTTGGTATAGCTTCTTATGTTCATGATAGCCTTGATAAGGTTAGTGGTATTGATATTGATCATGACCCCCTTCTGCATTCTTTATCTTCTTCTGAGCACCATTGTCACACACTTTCACCACCCTCTAAGCTTTCTATAAGCTTATGCACAATTGATGCGTACAGGAGATCGTAAGTTGGCGTCTTAGCAGCGGAGCTTGGATAGGTGTGCGATATGAGGATCCAGTGTTGCAGATTCTCTTCATTCTTTCTTCTGTTATCTTATGTATATCCTTTTGGACCTGATGTAAGCTTATAAAAGTTTAAATTCACAGTGGATTTTGTGATGTGTGCCTTTGTTATTCTCAGATTTACTTGCTGTGATCTTAGGTATGCTCGTATTGGAGATGATTACATTATTATAAAAATCCTCCTTGTAGGATCCCAGGATTGGAACCTGTCTCAGGAGCCAAGAATGGGGTACTACGGAGGCTATTGCGGGCAGAACCGGTCATCGGGTTCCTTGTGAGGTCTGGTTACCGAGTCTGGGGCATGACAAATTTATACACATTTATTTGTTCCTCTTGTATAACTTATGAAATTCATGTATCTGTTATTTTGAAGACATTAGTTTGTATAAGTCATTATGGGCAGCCTCTTGTAAATTTTAAATGTAAATACAAATTTTTTCTTATGTGGATTTGTCCATTCTACGCTAAACTGCTGACTCTAAAAGATAAAGAAAAAAATAATAATATATGAAATTTGGCTCTCTATAAGTTAACACTCGGGTTTTTAGGAAACGAGTCATATACTCGGGTCATAAAAACACGGTGCGTTGCAATTGGTATCAGAGCATAGTTTGGACAAACCAGGCCTTGGGAAATGTTCTTATACAAGCGTTAAATGTATCAAGTTAGGATATTTGAATTTAGAAATTTTAAATTTGGTGAATCTTCCTTTAGACTTAGAAGAATGAATGAGAATGTAGAAACCCAAATTTAGGGTCCCCCATAAATAATTAACAGTCACAGTCGGCTCCTCATCGGCCTCAGGTGGAGGAATGTCATCCTCATGAGAGGAAGCAGGGATCTCTGAGGGTGGAACGGGAGACGCAGGGGGTAAAGCTGGAGCCTCCGATGGTGAAGCAGAATCCTCAGGTGGTGGTTCGGGAGTCGATCGAGTAACCCTCCCAGGCACCATGTCCTACAGGAAAGAGCGAAGGCGCCAATCAACTTCAAAACTCTCAAAGGTAGGCACATTAACGGTCGGAATTGGAAGGTCACGAAGCTATCCGAACTTCGAGACTTAGTCATTCCGCACTCATAGCAGACATGTAATGTTGTTCTCGGTTATTCCCAAGTTATGCTCTGATACCAACTTCTGTCACTCCCCAAACTCGGAAACTGGGCTCACAGAATTCCCAATCGCCGAATCCGGCGCCGACAGCCTCCGTAGAACCCCATTCTTGGCTCCTAGCTCCCATTCGCCAGGTTCCGATCCTGGGATGCTACGAGGAGGATTTTCAATGTCAGTTTGATTCGTAATAAGCATAACCAAAGGCATAACCCACAAACAACAACCAAGTACTCCATTACATTTCCACTATGATCAAAATCTTTACAAGTACAATGAGCATAAAGGAAAATACAATGGTAAAGAACAAAAACTCCAAAATGCTCTGAAACGTGCTCCTGCCTCAGCGCTACTGCGAACCAACGTCACCTGCACGCAACGGTCATGCATAAGCTTACAGAAAGCTTAGAGGGTGGTGAAAGTGTGTGCGCAAGGTAGAATATAAATATGCAATGTCAGAGTAAAGCGAAATATGTAGATAGAACCATAATATCATGAGCTATACCAAGGCTATGCAATGCGAGACATGAATGGTATCGGCCATCCCAAGGCCATGCGATGTGCAATGCAACTCAAGATACAGATCCTCATCTATAACCACACATCAATACAGCTCAAAATATGGAATATCACCGGGGTCTAGTACACTCTAAATCAGATTGCCTCCACATCGCGCGCAATAAGGTAAGTGGAAGAGACCACACCATCCGTCTGCCAATATCGGGCGTGACTCGTCGATAGCGGACCCATTCCTCGAGCTGGTCAAACTCAGCCTAGCATTGCCCCCTATACTCGGGCGGGTAAGGCTGCACCCCCTTCCAACTGACCATGACACAGTGGAGAGCGTAACCGTCTAGTAATTGGCACTCAACGCTCATCTACCCACTCGGTCTAGACGTTGGAGCAACCTCTTAGTACCATAAGGGTTTAGGGACTTTCACCCAGGGATATCTATAGTACCCCATGTAGAATAAGATTTTTGGTATCCAATCTTGCCAACCACGATCTGTCTGTGGAGGCTACGACCCCGATGTCGCTAGGGTATACAATAACCATGTCACACAAATACAGAATGCATGAATCACGCTATCCAGTCATGTAACCAATCCTGCGCATATTGTGCGCTCATGTAGGGCAACACTGCCTAACCAGGAGCCCATAAACAACCTGCCGGAAGGCATATGCTATGATCAGTCAATCCTCATATCAAGCATACATATGATGCGTATGATCATGGGTCATGAAACTATACTAAACATGTAAATGAGTTATGAACCATTCTTATAACGCAGATGGGCCTGGACGGTCTATACACAGCAAGTACGGCCTGATAATGGGCCCTAAGGAGAGTCGTAATGTGGACATCCAACCAGCATTACGCTCGCAATGTGAACGTCAAACCAACATTGCTTCCCAGGCACGATCTCCTTAAACATCGCTACATAATCGGTATTGGGATTACACATTGCAATAGACCTTAGGTTTATCCCATTGGGCTTTTCATATATATATCAAATGGGCCATGTCCTATGGGCCTTTTATTCATCAGATGGCCACATAAATGGGCCACACCAATGGGCCTTAGGTATATTGCAATGGGTCATAACCCGTGAACCTTAGATTGCATCAATTGGACCTAGTTACATGAGTCTAATATGTATCAAATGGGCCACACCAATTGGGATCCCACATGTAGATCAAGTGGGCCTTAACCCATAGACCTAACATGAGTCAAATGGGCCTAAATCCCTAGGCCTTAAACAAATCAATGGGCCTAACCCATGAGCCTTCAATAAATTAAATGGGTCTAACCCATAGGCCTCGTATGCATATCAAAGTGGGCTTAAACCCCTAGGCCTTACATATATCAAATGGGCTCAGTCCCATGGACTTGCAATACATCAAATGGGCCTAAGTTCTTAAGCCTAAAATGAACCCAATGGGCCTAGCCCACAAGCATTTCATAAACCAAACGGGCCTAGCCCATAGCCCTTTTGAAATTCGAATGGGCCTAGCCCATAGGCCTTCTATGAGTCAGATGGGCCTAAATCCCTAGGCCTTACATATATATCTAATGGGCCCAATTCCATGGGCCTTGGAATACATCAAATGGGCCTAGTCCCATGGACTTGAAACATATCAAGTGGGCCCAAGCCCATAGCCCTTACATAAATTAAATGGGCCTAACCCATAGGCCTTTGCTCACATACAACATGGTGGGTCCCACTGTCGCTGGACAGTGGGGATAGCACGTGCATCAAGGAGGACTCCACCGTCCGCTGGACGGTGGAGACGCTACAGTGCAAAGGTAGGCGCCACCGTCCACTGGGCGGTGGACTTACAATACACACATCATTATGGGTCCCATGTGGGGCCCACTGTAATATTTATTTGGCAATCCAACCCATTCACAAGGTCACTCGGACCTGGATGAAGGGAAAACATAAATTTCAGCTTGATCCAATACTTCTGTGGGCCCCAAAAACTTTGCAACGGTAGAATTCAATTCACACTGTTTTACGTGGTGTGGGCCACCTGAGTTTTGGATCAGTCTCATTTTTGGAGGGGGCCCTCCTGATGAAGGGACCTGCCTCATGAATCGATTGGATGTCAAACAAGCATTACGGTGGGGCCCACGGCTGGAGCCGTGGGTCCCTGCTGGACGTCGCCCGCACGCTACACGGCTGCACGCAGCAGCGTGTAGCGCTGCAATGTCAGGGAGGCATGGGGGGCATTCCTCCTTTAAGAAAAATGGAAAAACCTGATTTTTGATGGTTTTTCGCGCGTGGGGCCCACTAAAATGAAATCCACCCCGGCCATTGCGATCAGTGGCCCGCAACAGTCGAAATGAGTCCAGAGTTCGAATTTTTTTGATAAAAGGAAATGAAATAAATTAAGAAAATAGCATTTGAATGGTGAGGACGTAATATTTGGCGCTATGGCCCACCAGGTGACTGGATCAGCTCAAAACTTCTACCCAACGGCTAAAATACCGTGGGTAAGAGGACGGACGGCTTGGATCGAACCTAAACATCAAGGTTGGGGCCTACACTAGGGGCCAACCAAAAGCCTCTTTCTTTCCTTTTCTTTTTCTACTTTCCTTTACAACGTCCAGCGTCCCAGACGCTGGACGTTTCATTATATATATATATTTTTTGAAATGGTGGGCCCTGATGAAGTGGGCCACCATATGATGGGTGTCATGGGTTTAACGTTTAAGGTGGGCCCCACTTGAATAAAAATAATTACATCAAGGCTGGATCCATTCAAGTGGGCCACAATCCTATAGCATAAAAAAAAATAATTACATCAAGGCTGGATCCATTCAAGTGGGCCACAATCCTATAGCATAAAAAAAATAAAATAAAATAAAATAAAATAAAATAAAAGCAATAAAAGAGAGAGAGAGACATGGAGAGTGGGACACGGCTTGTGATGGAGGGACCCCGACACTATGGGCCCTCCCTAACAACAAATCATATAACAAGTGGGCCTTAAAATATGTGGGACCACCGAAATTTAAAATCAACGGTGGAGATCCTTTCCCCACCAACATGGACGGTCTAGATGACCTTTGAAGAGAAAATAAACATCATGATGGGGTCCATGGAGAATGGCCCCATCATGGAACGATCATGATGATCCATATGATCCATCGGCCACATATTAGGGTCCCAAGTGAGATCCACACTATTGATCGGTGGGCCTCACTTGGCCCATCATAAAAATGAGAAAAACTACCCTATAGAGGCACCCACCGTCCGATCTTCTCGCTCCTAGGGGTTCCTTGGCACCTTAGCTTCAACTTCAATGGTTAAGATGAAGAATGAAGGGTTGAGATGGGAGATTTTGGGGAAGGAAGGTGGGTCACTTGAAGCTTAAAGAGGCTTGGAAAATTCCATACGTATGGAGTTTTTTTAGAAATCTTTTGTTGCTTGAAAAATTTGAAGTGAAAAAGAGAGAAAGAGAGAGAGTGATGTAAGGCAGAGAGAGAGAGTGATGGATGGATGGGTGAGTGATGGTTGTGTAAGAAAAGCTTGACTTTTGAGGCTTTTGTGTAAGAGAGGTATGGGAGATGAAGACTTTTGTGGCTTTTTGTGTAAGAGAGGTATGGTTTTGGGAGACTTTTGTGGTTGCTTGGGAAAATGGAATAAAGTGATGTGTACTTGACATGTGATGGATTGATGGGTTGATTGATTGATGGGATTGATGTGATTGATGTGACACATCGTAGAGATTCCCTTGGTTTTCGCAACGCTCGGCGTTTTCTCGCACCGAACGTTGGCCCACATCTCTTGATCAAGGTATCGCCTCGGCGCACGAGTCGCGGCATCGGAACCGCAACGACGGCACGGTCGTTATGGTATTGGTCTCTGGTTGAATCGACTCGGGTTGTCGGCACATGAATCAGGGTCGCGCGTCGATATCGTTTAAGGGTCGAAGGTTGCCGAAATTCGACCGGTAAGACCGCGGAAGTGTACGAAAAGACACGGACCAAGATACTGATCTTACAAGGAGACATTGGGAATATAGAGACCCAAGATCTTAGGTCCCCTTAGAAATTATTAGAACAACTATTAGAACTTATGTGAAATCCCTTGGTAGCTAGGAGAAATTGAGAGCATAGAAACTTGGGATTTTAAGCTCCCTGTAGAATTGTTTGGATAGCCGTAGGACTTAGAAATGAACTTAGGTCCCCTTGAAAATTTTAAGTTTAGCCATTTGAACTTAGAAACAAAGACTTTTGTCCTCTTGTAAACTACCAAAGTAGTCGTTTGGACTTAAGAATTAAATGTGCACCAAATACTCATTATGATGTACATAAGACTACACAAGGACATTCCCTATACTTGACTTCCAAATGAAAATTTTCCAGAAATATAGGATATGAACTTTCTTGATATTTCATAGCTAAGAACCACACTCTTGTAATAATCAACAAATGGATTGAACTCAGACTTCGTAGGAAGTTCCTTATCCCCTAGATTGTACATAAGATTGAGCATAAGCACTCCATAAACTTGAAAGAAAAAAAAAATCATACTATGAACGTGATTTGAAATCTCTAATGCATCTCTTTACTTACAAATAATATTCCTACAAATTCTAGGCACGCGGAAATTGATTAGAGAAAAAGTTATGAAATTTTGGGTAGATTTTCAACCCTAAGCCACACACATTAGGATTAAATTTGAAATCCTAAATAAATTTAGTAAAATTTCAAACTCGGGTTTCATGTAGAAATCCTGATCTTGAATTTCCAGGTAATGTTTAGATAACTAAAGTGCGTAGCGGAAGCGTGGTGCTCATTCGAACTACTCGCATTCACTTCGGATACTTTAATTATAAAGATAGAAAATTTACATGATAAAACCCATGAGTCTAAAATAATCGAGATCACGGATGGACGAGATCATGTTTACGTGATGCGTACGCGGTTTGACTCAAATTCTAAGTCCTAACAAATCTCAATGATTATAATGCCCTGATCAAGCAAAGGACTAAGATTTAACAGGAATATGAATTGATACTCAAATCCTTTGCTATATGTAGGCAAAGGATCGATGTATTGGGCTCAAACCTACCGCAACCATCTGCCATTTTAGCTCGAACGTTGAAAATGAAAAATTGTACCATACCATAGACATCGAGGAACTATCATTAAAGGAAAAAGAAAATCAAGAGAAAGGTATGAAATGATAAAGAAAATTTTAAAGTTGATAAGCATTAAAACGATTCCTTAGATTTAAAATGATTTCTAACCTTTAGTAGGGCTTAGACACCTTAGTTGATTTACTAGACAAGACACTTAAGGGCTGCGAGAAATTTAAATAAAGCTCATTGGGAATTCATACATAGACATAGGGTACATCTTTAAGATAATTGACCCACTCGTAATATTAATAACAGGTACGTATATCATTAAATATTGAAGTAGAACTCTATTTATTTTTCTTTAAGGGTGGTAGATTGTAATGACCCTTGTCCTAGTAGTAAGTCATGAGTGCTTGCATATATAAATAAACTTGGTGTGGAGAACTAGCGGATGCATACGGACACCGTAAGATAGATTGTTGTCCACATTTATAGTTAGAGTGCTAAATTTTGAGGGCAAAATTCTCTTTAAGGAGAGTTGTTTGTAACACCTCGTACTTTCCAGTACTCGAGTGTTACCATGTAACCTATCTTAATGTAAATACAAGCATAACTTAAGTGAACGCCCACGTTCATTCTGGGAATGAGTCTCTCGTGGGAGAATACGTATCGGGTTCTTATGTAGAACCTTGACTCTAAGAATGAGTCTGAGTTCCAGGTTCTTGTGTACCACATTGCCTCTTATGTAGGGCCTAAAGCTTTGGGTTTGGGAGTAGGACCCTTACTCTTGTATAGAGCATAAATCTAAGTTCTTGTGCAGGACCTTTGCTCTTATTTAGAGCATAAATCTTAGAGCCCTTCTGTATGATGATTGCTTACCTCCAAGTGCAGAGATTCGTAAGTAATATCCCGTGAATAAAGGGTCGATCCTACAAGGAGATGAATTGTGAGAATGAGAAAATCAAATACAAAACAAACTAAGTAATAAAAACTAAACTGATAATTTAATTTTGAAGGTTTTGAATGTATGCAATTCAATTAATTTGAAAACAACACTCAAGCTTTAAAGTTCCACACATAGGTTAATGTTTCAAAATCATGATAACTTGGATAACACAACTAGGATCCGATTATTATGGTCGGCCTAATCGAAAAATTAAATAGTTTAAATATTTTAATAAATGATATAAAATATTAAAAAATCATGGATTAGCATCATTGATATATATTCTCAAACGCCAGTGATTTTAAGCGTTTAATATCTATGAGATAATGAATTAAAGAAACATAGCAGGTTGAGAACATCTCCCATCTAAGGAATCTAACTAATCCAGGTTAAGTCTATCCATCAATATGGATCTCACATGAGGATAAAAAATCTAAACATAAATAATAGATAACATGCATACATCATTCTTCTCATCATTAAATAATCAATCATCATAACTATGAAAATATTAAACCAATGTGATTCCCTTCTAGCTTGGGCTAGAGGGAACTTAGAAAAATATAATTAAATTGCATAAATAAAAAGTAACAAGAAAGAAATAAATACAAATAGAAAAGATCTAAAAGAAAAAAATAGCTTATAAAATTTTAATAAAATTGAAAACTCTCCAAAAACCCTAAATCTTGCTTTGGGATGCCTTAATTGATGCTTAGGAATGCCCTAGGAAGCCCTATTTATAAGTAGGGAACTCGAACTTTCTCATCAAGTTGAAAAACTCTAAAAATGGTCTTAAATTTACGTAGTTTGCTAAAATATACTTCACTCTACACAATTTTTCAAAATAAACTTTAAAGTTTAAGAATGCATTTTTTTAGGACGATTTCAAGATTCATTTTCTTTACTTTAAATCTTTGATTCTCTTCATTTCTCACTTAGTTTTCTTAGATCTTTGGCATGTGAATTCTTCAATCTTGGTCTCCTAAGATTCATTCCTTGACTTGGTTATTCTTGAGCATAAAATTCATACTTTTAACACCATTTTGAAACCATCTCTTAAATTCACCTTGCGACATAAACATGAGTAAAATAGAATATTAAGTTGATTCATGTTCATAAAACTAAGATATAAATGAGAGAAATTATATATTATTTGAGTCTCAACATATGACTATAAAGGTTAGAGGTGAACCTGATTTAAAATCCGATACACCTATGGGTTGAGTGCGTCCGCTAGTAGTGGAATAGCCAAGTAATCGAACCACTATATATGACTGTGTTTGGAATTATAATTTTTGCACTTGTTTAATTATTCATATATGCTTTAATGTTTAAATTATACATGCATGACAAGATGAATGCTTAGTGATTGATAGGTAGCACATTCCACATGCACATATATACTATTTTGATAGACTAGTTACTTATTTGTAAATCATTTGTAGTCTATGTGATTGGACCCTCTATTGGCATGAAAGCCTTAGAGTTATATTGTCTTGCTTAGTTTAATTGTTAATTAATTTAAGTTAAGCAATTGTTGTTTTTAATTGGTATAAAATTTTATTCAGTCATAATCACCCCCTAGGACATAGCTTTCATTCTCTAGCTCCACCATACTTCCACACTTAACGCATAGCGGTCAAAAACTGTAATTTCAATATGGACTCTGAATCCACATAGCTCTCTAGACTCCTCATAGAGCTTACTCGAATCCACGAGGGATAAAAGTATAAATAATTTTTAATAAATTTGAAATAAATTCATTAATGATTTATATATATATATATATATATATATATATATATATATATATATATATATATATATATATATATATATATATATATATATATATATATATATATATATATATATATAAAATAAAATTACAACCCTTTAAATAATGAGCTTAAACCTAGAATGGAGTTTTAGACTTGAACACCCTGAAAAAATGACTTACTATAAATAATAAACTTACTATTTATAGACGGTCTCCATTCCTACCAGATTTCATGGTTTTTAACCAAAAATAATAAGTGTCTAATTTGGCCAAAAATTATATGGTCTCCATTCCTACTAGACGGTCTCCACAGTATTCTCCTAACTTTTCTAAGTCATTTTCATGTTAGACACAACTCCTACAACTTGGAAGATTAAAAGTTATACGCCAACTAAAACTTACTATTTATAGTAAAAACAAAATTAAATGGGACTTTTGACCATCGATCTAATGGATTATTGCATATACGGCATGAGCAGTCCAGCATAACAGGGTTGGTTGGATAAAGTAGCTTCTCCTACCCCATAATTATATATAATGTATTGAAAAACTCGTTCCGATTTGTAAGATATGAGTGTTTTAAAGTTTCAACTGTCTGGATCGTTTCCACCTCCATTTGGGCCTTTTTTGGTCTATCTTTGCCATAAAAGTGCCTACGACCTGCTCTACATCATTAGTCCCAAACGAGAAACAACAACTAAATGAGCCATCCAAGAATTAGATTCCTGAGCGCAAATGCATAGGGCAAACCTCCAAAGCACCTCAACAATCCTAGATAAATCGAAGACCTATGAGGAATCTTCAATAATGAGATTTCTAATAAAGAAGGGTTGGAATTGTAAAAACACCATTGCCAGATGATAGTCAATCTTGGAAATTGGAATTGTTAAAAGATAAGTCAATCTCACAATCAATAGAAGATAACTTTAAAAGTTTAAACTTCCATGAAATCCTGATACGAGAAGTTGCAAGGCCTCAATCTATGTCGACAAGTGTCTTTCCACACAATCACAAATGTGAAAACTCTCTTTTTGAGTGTTCATGATTTTGTGCAACTACCACTACAACACACGAGGACCGGTTGGTGATGATTTCAAAACTTTCCTTTGTTAGTCCACCATTACCCTTAATATTCTTTTGTCATCCAATGGTCAAACCCACAAAAAAATTTTTGTTGTCTGATATGAAGTCTTTGTAGTAAAAAGTATTCAGTGATTGGAGAAACATCAATATAACTGTTGATGCAAAAAACTGGTGAGCCTTCCCTCGTCCTGCCACCTGCACAGGAATGAAACAAAGGAGACCCTGGCTAGAGCCGGGGACCCTCCGATGCTTAAGTAAGTAATGGGAATGCGTAGGAAGGGTTTCGAGAAGGGCTTTTTGCGTACCTCTTTAGTTTGGAGTTCTCTGTATTTATAGGAATGGGAGGGTCTCGTCGTGCAGGGATTCTCTTCCTGATATCTTGGAGATTTGATTTCAATCCGTTTTCGGTCTCTCTCCGATCCCAAGATCCTTGAGATTGGGGATCCATTTACGAGATGTTAAAGACAGCGTTTTTATTCACACCATCTTTTCCTTGTTCGGCCCAGTTCTGACCGACTCTAATAACGAGTTAGTCTGAGCCAGCTTTATGGATCAAGTTTTTTGCCATTTGTCGGGCGAGATGCAGCTGATCCGTAATCGACATCCTCTCTTACTCCGGCAACCGACTTTACAACCAACCTTATTGGGTTAGTTTCATGGTCGGTCATGTGACTTCTAAACTTTAGGCCTTAATCAGCCTTTAAGATGTTGCTGCCTCATCGTCCGAGTCAAATTCATACATCTTATGTAATTCACCTTTGGTTCGTAACTTCAGAGGTCTTGGTCGGGGTTTTTATTCCTTGCAATCTGAGTGAAGTCTCTTCTTGAGGCATTTAGTCCTTCTGCCTCGGTCAGGCTTATTGCCTCAGAATCCTGGGCCGTGTCAGTAGAGTTGGTCCATTCCATAACCGGGTCTTCGGACTTGTCATATTTTTCCCCAACAGTAAACCCCCTTACTCCTTGCGTCAACTGTGTTAATGCTTAAGAGTAAAGAGTTTTTGGTCGGCTTGGACCGGAGATCGATATTATGATGGAGCATTTAATGTTTGCAGGAGTCGTGTGTCATCCTGGACATGTGTCGATTCGTTGGTCGAGGCCGCACATGCAAGAAGCCGTCAGAGCATTTCTTCGGCTAATGAGGTTCGGACGTGTGGCGGGAGCGACGTCTCCGTCAGTCGGTGTGCGCCATGTGTTGGGCGGGGGAGTCGAAACGACTGTCGATACGACTCCTCCTTAAATGCCCTTATCACATGATCGAGCTATATAAGGAGGAGCGAGACGCCCCTTCTTCATTTTCGTGCGTTTTCTCTTCTTCCCATTTTTGTTTTCACTATTCTCTGCCTTTAGCCATTTTCGTTCTTCCTCTTTGATTTCCACTTCCACGTTCGCTCCTTTTCCAGTTTGAATCTCCATCTTTAGTGAGTTTCAAACTCTCTCCCTCCTTTTCTTTTTCAATTTCAATGGCAATGCGCAGTTCCCAGAGCCCCCTAGAGGGAGCTTTCGGTGACAAGGCCAAAACGAGACATTTCTAGAATATCTCGGAATCACCCTCGCTGCTAGCAGAGATGGCCATTGGTGCTAATGAGGCCTTTCGGTACTCTGAAAGGGCGACTGGGTCCTCAGTGGAGCGCCCTGCTTCTATGGGTCCCTCTCGTGGAGAGGTGGCACTGATGACTGCCCCTGACAGACCTAATCCTCTTGAGGAGGAATTGGAGGAAGAGGATGAAGAGACTGAAGGGGACAGTGAGTCGGTACCTATACGAAGATTAGGAAGAGCTGCTGAATCGGCAACTGAGGGGGGAGAGGCAGGAGATGATTAGAAGGGTTCGGTTACCTCAGTTTTGATCGTGGCGGATCTCGATAGGATCAAGGCCGAGTACCGTGTTCTGGACTTGGTCATCCTTCGCCTCCCTCTACCGAGTGAGTTACCCGACCGTCCGCCTGCTGGGATGGTCGCAATCTTTTAGGTCGCTTTACAATGCGGCTTGCGTCTACTTCTTCAAGGCATCGCTCGGGATTTGCTTTCCTGACTTTAGATTGCACATGGGCAAATAGTTACGAACGGGTGGAGAAACTTTTTTGGATGCTTGATGCTGTGGGGTGAAGTTTAGCTAAAGATCTAAGAAACCGAGCTAATGATAACTTGTTGTTTATATGCATGTAAATATGATCATGCACATAAATTCTCCTTAAAATCCCACCAACGCAATAATTAAAATGATAAACTGTAATATGGATCATCAAATAGCTAAATAACATATCCCAACATACCATATCCTTGACCATATCCTTCTTGTGGTATGACCATTGTTTATAGGTTTATATCCTTTGTTTTAGAGATAATTAATGAAGAGAGAGAGATATCCAGTTTTCGCACCAATAATATATGTTATTACCAAACCATACAATTATAATCCACAAGGTCATGTTGAACATAATAATCCTAACCAAGACACGTTGGGCCGTTCCCATTAGCTAACATATCATTTAGTCCTTAATGTTTTACAATGAATTGCTTTTTCATGGTGCTCTAAGGTATATATTATGATTTTTAAACCTTATAACACCTTCCCCCATCAAGGCTATGTATTAGAACACTTTATATAATAGAGTTCGATCTCCATGAATGCCAATATGTTTATTGTTACATTTATAAAGACTATGGGATTATAATATGAAAACATTGTCTCTTAAATAAAATAACCGCTCATCTTACTGTTATTGTATTTACTAGTAAATATCTAGAATTAGTCCTAGAAATGGGTTTATATAAAATCGGAACACATTTCATATACATCATTATAACAGTAGGATGAGCGGTTATTTTATTTAAGCACATGCTCGTATGGGTTGTTAAACATTGATTATTTTGGGGAGGCCATAATGGCTTTGCAAATAATGGACTATTTTGTCCTATCACTAGTCTTGAACAGGTATGGGTAGGGGTGTCAACAGGACGGGTTAGTGCCCGGCCAAGTGTTGTCCAAGCTCGGCCCAAATTGTACCGCCCAAGCCCAAACCAGGCTTGTGAGTAATGTTGAAAATATTGATTTACCACAGGGATATGATTTTCTAAGTCGAGTTACAATAGTCTGATGAACTTGGTAATATCATTAGAAATAAGGCTAGGATGGTTGTACAAGGGTACACTCAAATTGAAGGCATCGATTATGATGAGACCTTTGCCTCGGTAGTTCATCTTGAATTAATCAGACTATTTATTTCCATTACATGCTTTAAAATGTTTAAAATATATTAAATGAATGTAAAGAGTGCTTTCTTAAATGACGATTTGTATGAAGAAGTGTATATTGAACAACCAACGGGTGTTGAAGACCCCCATTTATTGATGGACATTTAACCATCATTGCCTATCAATGTGGACATTCAACCAACATTGCTCCTAAGGAGTGGCCTACATAGGGCTGAGCATACAGTCGGCCCATGACCTTATACAAGGTTTAATATACATCATCATAGGTCGGTTATTAACACATCTAGTTGAGGCAAACGCTTGATCAATCTTCTTGGGGTTCCTTTGTCTAGCTGACTCAACACTCATGCTAATTGACAAACTAAGGCACTTTCAGGGTGCAGTAGATCATTATGGTTGACAATGTCTTGTATCTCGTAATGACTTTCCTGAACCATAATTTAAATCGAATCCAAGAATTATTTTAGAAATTAAGTTAACTTTCTATTTCTAGGTTTAGAAACTTTCCTAGAAATATATACAATTTAGAATAATCACTTAATTTCTACTAGTTAGGTTTGTATAGGATTGTGGTACTCAAAGAGTGAGCAAACTCTTCAGGCCTTTTATGATTCATGTAACTAGCTATTATCCAAACATTAGGTATTGTTTATCAATTGGAATATAATCACACATATTAATAAAGAATCTGATTTGTATTTACGATATAAAAATATTCTAATAATCCTAAGATTATAAAAGTCCTATAGGTTGTTATAAGGTTTTGATTATAATGAGTTATGTTTAAATGACATATAAGCTATATATTTTATCTAGCTAAAATATATAGTTGTAATACATTATCATTTTTATGATAATGTATTACAACAACATACAAGATAAATTATCGCAGGCTAATCTTTCAGTTCTAGAACTTCAAAACTGAGTACGTGGAATGATATTATAAGGTTTAATTAATTCTCTCTGGTTTGCCATGTTTACCTAATATAGTGAAATAAAGGTTAGATGGCTTATAAAAATGATGTTCTACTGGTAACCTTGAAGAATGCGACGATATCAATGCCCATATTAGTATATTTGGTCAAACCAGACCACTGTTATGATCATGCGCACAATTTAATATGGAAATTGACTTATGGAACGAGGAAATCAATTTAATATGATTGACAAGGATTTGCAATCATATAAGTTGGCTTCATACTCAAGTTCTAAGTCTAACTCTGGATCAAAAACATATAAGTTGGCTTCATACTCAAGTTCTAAGTCTAACTTTGGATCAAAAACATATAAGTTGGCTTCATACTCAAGTTCTTTAACAAACAAGTCATACTTGACACTTTATTACTTGGGATTTTTTAAAAGTATTTCTGGATTTGTTAGGTTTTGAAAATTTTTTATTTTTAAAAATTTGTAAATATCTGGATTTTTTAAAAATTTAAAAATTTGTTGTTTTGGATTTTTGAAATCTTTGATTTTTTAGAGTTTTTTTTTTCTATAAGGGACCCTAATCTAGATGATGATGGGAACCAGGGGATGCCTGATCCGGTTCGAGAAGCCAAGCGTTATTCACATTGGCTTTTATTGCTGTCTGGGGGCTATGAACCTATTACTGCCTTGCACTCCTTCCCCTTAGGAGGTAAGGCTGAAGGGATCAGTAGGTGAGCCCCCATCATTGTGCCCAAACATCATGATAAATCTTGGATCGGGCTCTGAGTCTGTGTCAGATGCGATTTCTCCTGGTTCATCCCTGATGGATTGCAGCTCCTTGGGTTCTTCCAACTTAGGTAGGATTAGGATTGTTGTCACGCCCCAGACTCAGTAACCAGAATCACAAGTGACCCGATGGCCGGTTCTAGCCATAACAGCCTCCATAGTACCCCATTCTCAGCTCCTGAGGCAGGTTCTAATCCTGGGATCCTACAAGGAGGATTTTTATAACAGTATAATCATTACCAATATGAGCATATCCAAGATCACAACAAGTACATCTGAGAATAACAAAGGCACACATCACAAAATTCACTATAAATTTAAACTTTTAAAATCATCCATAAGGTCCAAAAGGACATACATGAGATAAAAGGAAAAGAGAGAAAGGTCAAAAATACTGGAGTCCTCAAATGCTCAGCTCTACTCCATGCGTTGCTGTTACAATGCCTGCCTAGAATCTCCTGCACGCATCAATCGTGCATAAGCTTATAGAAGCTTAGAGGTTGGTGAAAGTGTGTGACAATGGTGCACAGAAAAATAGTATGAGATGCAAGAAGGGAAATATGCTCAATGGAAAAATCACTAGCCTTACCAAGACTTATCATGAATATGATGCGATGAATACTAGATGCCATACTAAGGCAATGCATGAAGGGGGCTTGTACAACCAATGTTAATGCGATGCAAGTAATGCCAGTGCTCATATCCAAACCATAAGTCAAGTACATTTTTAATTATAAGAAAATCACCGAGGTCCATTACACTGCTGAATGACTGTCGCTCTACAGATTCTGCACAGTTAAACGAGCATAAAAGACCTCACTACCCGCATGTGGATAACCAATCACTAGCAAGGCCTGATGGTAGCGAACCCATTTACGAGCTGGTCAGACTCAGCCTAACAATGCCTCCTACACATTAGGCAGGTAAGGCCACACCCCTTTCCAACCAACTATACGACAGTGGGAGCCACAGCCTAACGGTATAAGGCCCTCGTGCACTCATGTATTCTATCCGGTCACGGCGTTGGAGCAGATTCTTGGTATCATGAAAGTTTTGAGAATTTCACCCATGGGCATCCTATGCACCCGGTATGCTCAACTAATATTTTCGATGTCCACACATACAACCATCCACGAATATCCCTGTAGAGGTAAGGCCTTGATGAAGTAAGGGCAGATATCCACATGCTATGGAATGCCAGATGCATGAATCACACAATCACCCATGCATCAATCCTAAGCACCCATCGTGCTCCAGAGAGGAAAACTCCACCCTCGGGAGATACCAACATGTCCTACTCAATGACACAACTATGGCCAATCATACATTAACCAAGCATGCATATGATGCGTAGGAGAGTGGGCCATGAAGTGAATAGGGGTGCCAATGGGGTGAAGATGAACTCTCTACCTAACCAAGAAGGGTCTAGGTACTTAATCAATTTCTTATAAGGAATACAACCTCTAGTGGGGGGCCATTTACCTGGGATAGCCCATGAGACTAAGGATACAAGCTACGGGATTAAATAATATAGAGATGGGCCTAGTAAGAAATTAAGGTGGGCATTCAACCACACTTAGAGGGGTTCATAATGGAGACATTTAACTACCATTTCCCCAAGACATAACCAACCATAATCCATATAGCTAAAGGGCCCAAGGCCCACATCCAAACCACATACATAAGCCCCATAAAAGGTATGAGAAAAGGGTCCAATACTACCTTCAACAACATGGGCCTAAGGAGAGGAATCAAGGCCCAAGGCCCAAGCCCTAATGGCCATAAGACTCATACATTTAGATGAACTTAATGGGCAGCCCATGAGCACAAAAATATGGCTTAAAAATAAGTTTAAGTTGGGTGAATTGGGCCCCACTACATCAGCCCAATAACTAACAATCTAAGTGGGCAACCAAGGGCCTAATACCACCTTTATCTCAGCCCATAAGTCCATCAAAATGTGGAAGTCAGCCCAACATATGGCTAGGCCAAGCTGGGACGTTTCAGCCCAATCTGAGCCCACTAGGAAGTCCTAAAATTTAGTTTATATTTGGGTCCCACAAATGATCATCAATGGAGGCACAAAAGGCATTAATCAAGCCCAAGAATACTCTAAAATATAAGGGAGTAATAAATATCCAATTTTCTCAATATGGTGGGCCCCACAATCATGGCTCCAATGGGCCTTAGAACATCAGGGATGAGTCCCCAACTAATCACACACAAAGCCCAATGAGCTGGGGCCCAAAGTTCTAAAATAACAAGGGACAATAATGTACAAAAAATTTCTGCAATGCATGTTGCTGTCCTAAATTTGGGCACTCCATTTGGGTCCAAGGCTTCTAAAACTCTAAAAATTAAGGACCAAGGTCCCTCATCATGCATACAATGAGAGGAAACTAAAAAATGTGACCCACCATCAGAGGAAATATTTTTGAACAATGGTTTTTATCAAGGCATATTGCTGGACTGCATAGAAGAAAAATCTGGTAGTCCAACCATCTTTTCCCATTCTTTTGGATGTCCAAAAGGGGTTGTTTAAGGGTGAAATTTTATAGAATGATACTTCCATAGGTGGGCCAAATCCTCACAAAATTTTATAATTTTTAGATATTTCTAAGTATTTTAATTAATTTAAACAAAACAAAATATCTAGAAAATCGGACAGACCTGGACATCCCAACGTGGTGGGCTAGTCCGGCCCTTGCCACGATCTGTATAGGGGTCCATTAGCCCTAAAATTTGGTAGGTGTGTCTTAACATGAGTTTAATACAATCTTAAAATTTTTTATAATTTTTGGACATCTATAAATATTTTAATTCATTTAAAGAAATCAATCTGTCCTAAAAATCAGACTGATCTGGAAACCATATTATAATGGGCCGGTCCAGCCACCACCATGGTGTGTACAGGTGTCCATTGCCCCCAAAATTTTTTAGGTGGTTCCTACCATGAGTGAGACACTCCCTTATAAATTTTTTATAATTTTTAAGTACCCACAGATATTTTAATAAATTTCAGAAATCCAACTGTCCATGGTGGAATGTTGCTGGAACAGTACAAAAAATCCAGACTGTCCACCTCACTTGGACCACACCTTTGGGACCCCAATGAAGGTCAGTTGGGGCTAAAATTTGGCATGATTATAGGTGGGGTCCACACCTTTAAGAAACATACATTACATGGGACCAAACAACCCTTCAAATGCCCAGAAATCTGGCCTCAAAAGGACCCAAAAATCTGTCTAGATGATTCTGGACAACAACATATAACAGAAAATAAATAAATATAAAAACTATTTAAAAAGAGATTTAATCCAAGAAAATCATGGTATGGACCACCCCAGTGGGCCCCACAAACATCCAAACCCTTCCCATTATAAAATATCCCTTGCATGTGCCCCATATAGGTGGATTAAGGGCTCCAACGTCCAAGGGTGGACTGTCATGGACGTCCACCCTCCATGGATGGTCTGGATATTTTTAGTCCATAAGGTGGGCCACACACTTATGATCAAAATATTATTAACAAAGAAAAATAAATATTCGGCCACAAGGGAAGGGTCTCCGCCACATTGAGGCCCTTCCCCTCATCACTCATGCATACACATTTTACTATATTGATGGGATTACAAGATCTACCCATGTATGCATCTTCAAATCAAAATCTAATGGTGGAGATGTCATCTCCACCAAGGATAAAGGGTCTAGATGACCTAAGGATCCTTCAAACTAAAAAAAAAAATCATGGTGGGGTCCATGGAAAATGACCCCACTCATGAGTAATGCATGCACAAAAGGATGGGCCAATGGCCACATTCAAGAAGACATGAGGCCTCCACCATCAATTGGTGGGCCCCGCATGCTTCAATCACGATGTGAAGAAGAGAAATAAGAGGAAGGAATGGAGATCCTAAGGTTCTAAGTACAAGCACACCCACCTACAAGGTCTTCAAGCAAACACCTCCAAGATGGTCTTCAAGCTCCAAGCTACATGGATCTATGGTCTAGATCTTATTTCAATGGTTAGATGGGGGGATATATGAGGAAAAGTGGGCTGAAAAAATGGAAGAAAGTTACTGGAGAAGAAGAGAAGAGAGAGGGAGAGAGAGAGAGAGAGAGGGAGAGAAATGAGAGGAAAAAAGAGAGGAAGAAGATTTCAAGGTAAGCAATCATCTCTCTCTTGCCTTGGATAGAGAAGAGTAATCATTGTAGTAGGGAGTTAGAAATAATGTTGTAGGGTAGGTTAGGTGTGGGTGGTGTGTGAGGTCTTGGTAGTGTGAGTTATGGAGATTTAGGTGATGTGTGTAGTGTGTGTTGGAACTTGTGCAAAAGAGGGAGTGTGGGCCACGTGCACCACTCCAAGGTGGGATACATGATTAAAATTAAGGGCCATAGAATGAAACGTACACAACTTATGATCCACACATTGGATGGACGCACAAGACGCGACGTCAGAACTGTAACGACGAAGCGATCGCAATGGCATAGGTCTCAGCTTGATCCGAGTCGGGTCTACGTGACCGGACTCAAGGATGACCGCAAACACAATCTGAAGGTCGTGGGTTACCAGAATTCTACCGGTAGGACCGCGGGACCATAGGAAATGAAATGTACACTCACACACACTCATGCACACATACAAACACGGGTCGGGTCTCACAATTATGGTTAAATCAATCATGAGTTATTCATCCACCCTGTATAAGTCTTTTATATCGTTAGATGAGATTGATGTGTAGGTGAAAGGATTGCCCTCCTTTTGATGACCTTATTTTCTTTCGGTGCCCCTATGCTTTGGTTTCTTACCTGGAGGAGGTTGATATCCTAGTCTTCTCTTGTTCACATTCTTTCAATCCTCAATGACTGGTGTTGAGCCTTGATATTCAAGCTAATAGTGGAAGATTTGGTTCTCGCCAGGAAGGAAGATTTAGTTTGATCCAATGGGACATGCAAGAGGAATGTAATCCGTAGTCCCAAACTCGAGACTATGCTATGAGATGTCCTCATTGGAGCATTGTACGTCTATGCCTGGGATGACAGGATCCTTCTGTCTCTCGTTACTATGACTAGATGGTGGGGACTTCTGCCTTTAGTTATCGACTAATGATACTAGTGTAGATGATGATGTAAGCTGCGCGGGCAAGGCATACCCCTGGTTGACTGATACTAGGATGGGAAAGTTGCGCCCCTAGCTAATTGTTGAAGAGGGGAAGTCCCTGTGATTGACCGATGCTGACAGGGCAAGGTGTGCCCTTGGTTGATTGCTGGAGCGAGAAGGTTATCCCCTTAATTGACTGATGCTGAGATAGGTAGGGTGTGCCCCTGATTGATTGATGGAGCAGGGAGGTTATCCTATTGATTGACCGATGTTGAGATAGACAGGGTGTGCCCCTAGTTAATTGATGGAGTGAGGAGGTTATCCCCTTAATTGATTGATGCTGAGATAAATAGGGTGTGCCCTCGATTGATTGATGGAGTGGGGAAGTTGTCCCTTTGATTGATTAATGCTGAGACAAGAAGGGTGTGCCCTGGTTAATTACTAGAACGGGGAGGTTGTCCCTTTGATTGATTGAGGGTGTGAGGACCGAACTAACCGGAGATGTCCATTGTATAGTTAGGGGCATAAAGATTAGACTGACTGGAGATGCCCTTAACAAGGTGAGGGGCTCTGAGATTGTACTGGTTGAAGGTGCCCTTTACAAGACACGTGGTTTGAACTCCGAATGAGAGTCAATGTGGTATGGAAAAATTAGACCAGATGGATAATAGATTCTTCCTTGATGATATTGATGGTATCGGTACCCAATATATTAGGACCTGCTTGATGTTGTGGTAGGGGATTCTAAAGTATGTTGTTTATTGTTGCGTCAAAGGTCTCAATTGAAATTCTTCCTTGATCGATTAAGTTTTAGATTATGGGTTTTAAGGTGAAATAATGATACATTGTGTTTCTCCTGACTTGATGGTACTCACAATACTCGTTCTCATTAAAGGTCAGTGGCAAATGATTGGGTAGGGGTCCACACGGCAGTGGGGTAAGAAGTTGTCCTTGGACTAGTACGCTTAGCATTTCACTGTGGGTTATCATCCGGGTAGTGGTCAACTGTCTAACACAGAAGATGAAATCTTATTACTTTTAATGTATAAATCTATATCTCCGCTGATTTTGGAGATTTGTATAAGGCCATTATTTGGTGATGTATTAGTTTGATGAAAATACCTAAACTGGATACTAGCTCATATAAATTGGATATGGGTAATTCATTATGTGGGTACGCCATCATGTAAGGGCTAAATTACCCAGACTTGCCCACACACACTTTTGTGAGTTTGTTAATATCCTTATCATACTGCATTTTGGTTATACGTGTCCTTCATATTACACCCGACATGATAGTAAGCATATTAATTGAGCGAGAACTATTATCACCCATCAAAGATGCCATTTTAGTAATAATCAGTCCAATTATGTTATAAAATATTGATCATGGATGAAGGTTATTAGATATGGTATCATGTTTATTAGATAATATAAATGATTTTATTGTCATGGATGACAATAAATCACATGTCCAACAATCGGATTGAAAACCCCTAATTCTCATCCACAAATTAATAACTACATGTAATATACCTTGGATACAACACTAATGGATGACAATAAAGTGTCATCTTTATGGCGTGGTTTATCTAGGATAAACCGTCCCAGATAATATACCTTATACAAATCTCCAAAATGCGTTATATTACTTTGATTTAGAAACTTTCTTCATAAGATACACCATAGATTACCAATGATTACCTAAGATATTTACTAGCAAATATACTAATATGGTTGAGATAGTTTATAACAACCAAAAGTTATTTTGATAATATGATTGTTATGTTTTATACCTAGCACAATACTTATATCATTGCCATCAAGGATAAACTATATATTTTGACCAAATATAGTATGATCTTGATTACCTATTTAGAGGCCAGGTGATTATATGTATACAATTGTTGATGCCTAAACAAATTAATTCTCTCTAGTTTTTACCTTTTAATCAAAGGTTTTCTCATAGGGAATGTAATTAAGGGCTTGTGCCATACCACAAACTTTGATGTATTTTGTTCCATATCAATAAAAGCCCATCAACAGGGCATAAAGGTGCATATCACATACAATGAAGTTAATTGTGACGCCCCATCACTGTGATCACATGTGGGTGGGCACTGATGTGGGTGGAACTTGAGGGTTTGGCCGAGCTACCTGTGGCTGGCAAGCTACTGTGTACCCAGTGAGAGGTGGAACCTTGTCCCACATCAGAAGTGCTGTCCAAAGTTGTGGTGGTTATATGCGGAGTTCACACCTTCATAGTATGAGGCCTCCTGTGGGTGAGTGGCCCCGAGCTTCTGCTGAGCAGGAACAAATCGTGAGGGTTGGCTAGGTTGATGTGGACGGGACCACGCGAGCACCAGGTTTGGACAAGCTATCAGTCGATCGAGACCCAAAGCGGACAATATTGTACCTTAATTGGTATGAGGCCTTTTGGAGGAAACGCTAAGAACAAAACTGTACGAGCGTGAGCTCAGAGTGAATAATATTATACTGTGCTGGTCAGGCTATTACAAATGGTATTAGAGCCGAGGACGACTCTACCCTCAGTGGGGGATATTGTGACGCCCAGTCACTGTGGTCACATGTGGGTGTACGGGACCTGAGGGTTTGGGCGAGCTACCAGTGGCTGGCAGGCTACTGTGTACCCAGTAAGAGGCAGAACCTTGTCCCACATCAGAAGCACTGTCCAAAGTTGTGATGGTTATATGTGGAGTTCACACCTTCACAGTATGAGGCCTCCTGTGGGTGAGTGGCCTTGAGCTTTCGTGAGGGTTGGTTGGGCTGACGTGGGTGGGACCACGTGAGCACCAGGTCTAGGAAAGCTACCAGTCTATCGGGACCTAAAGCGGATAATATTGTACTTTAATTGGTATGAGGCCTTTTGGGAGAAACCCTGAGAACAAAACCATGCGAGCGCGAGCCCAGAGCAGACAATATCATACTGTGCTAATCAAGCTGTTACATTAACAATATCAAAACTTACCATAAATTAGACATTTATAATAAACAATTGCACACCTTAGGGGTAAGAGAATTTGATTTAATACTTAAAAAAATAGCCATCAAATTGACTTCAAATTTACCCACCATTAAGAAAGGTGATATTTATGCTTTGACATGGTGTTAGGAGTTGTTTGGCTCAAATTCAGTCATTTATGTGATGTGTACGTGTCTAGTGTGCTGGAATCGAATACTGCTCAAATTGAACCAAACGCCTTGAAACCTCAGGTGCCAAATAGACTGAGAGACCAAGTTCCGTACAAAATGGTCATTTATCTAGTCACTTATTATGATTAATCAAGTGATTGTAAAGGAGAGGGTTTTCCTTCTGACGAGTTCCTTTTGCCTTTGTGATGAAATGACTTTTAATTAAGCGCATCATAGGTTGTACAATTCAATGTAAGGAAATGTTAATAAAAGGGAAATGGTCCTAATCTAAAACTATTCTATTGATATTGAATAAATGCTTATAATCAACATAAAGATAAATAACAAGGAAAAGAAAAGGAATAACTAATGACAGTTTGTTCGTCGCTTGGAAAGATACCAGGCTTTATAGGCATGGTGGTATGTTCATCATTCTACTAGGCTTTGTAGGCAAGATGGTTGTCATTAGACAATTTTTTTATTCATCGCTTGGTTGAACTTCATAAGCAAGACTGTCATCATTAAACGAGAACTTGTTCATCACTCGGTTGAACTTGTACTAAGGATAGTTAATGGGGTGACAATCTATTCATCGCTTTGAACCAAACTTCGTAAGAGAGGTAGTCATGGCTAACTACTTGTTTGTCACTCATAATCTCATTTCATAGCTGAGACTATCTTGATTTGATTGTCTCTTCATTGCTCAGCTACACTTTGTAGGCCAGATGATCTTAGTTAAATGATTATTTGTTCATCACAGAGTCAAACTTCATAAGCAAGACAACCGATAAAAGTCTTTATGCATGTAGGTAAGAAAGCTCCAATAGCTTTCAGCTTGAACTTAAGGATCTTCTTAGTGGTCTGTTAACACAGTTTTTCATCAGATTGTAATAATACCGAGGTTGTTTTCGTTAAGAGCATTCCTTAAGCATAGTCGAGATATGCATTGAAAGAAATTGTGCCTTGTTAAAAAGGCATTTTATTAATATGTGTTTAAAATTATATCCCAGCTTATGGCCTGACACAAGCCCTTAATTAAATTCTATGAGAAAATACACTTCATTCGAAGACAAACCTCAGTGAGCAATAAAATAACATAAAAAAGTAGACAAGTGCCAAGATTGAAGTAATCAAAGTGCATAAAATGGGTCAACGAGTTTGAATTAGATAAAATCATATAAAGTGTAGTTAAGAATGATCAAGCTTGTATAGGGACCCTAAAGGGTGTTGGCTAACATGAAGATGAGGCCTTTGAAGAAAGACTTAATTTAGTTTTTTTACTCACCTTATATAGGCTATAAGACCAATAAAGAGGAACGCCAAATCACAATCTACAATACATATAGATTTATGTATTTTGGTAATATGCATATTATACGAGACAACAATATAGAGCTTTTATTAAAATGAGAAAAATCAGAAGTACAAGTTTTGTTTCTCCAATTATTAATGAAAGCAAAGTAATGTAGTACATATGCCTTGGTTAGCTGTAATGCTCTGAATTTTCATGGCCCGAGTTTATACTCATGCCCGAGAATTCAAAGTGTTAATACTGTAAGAATTAATCAAAATTGCACTTTATATATATATATATATATATATATATATATATATAGAGAGAGAGAGAGAGAGAGAGAGAGAGAGAGAGAGAGAGAGAGAGAGAGAGATTATATATAGATCACATCCACTTACATTCACGAAGGTATCCATTCACAAGAATAAAACCAACCAAATTATAAATCTTATTCTATTTTAAATATAAAAGTTCAACTAATTATTTAATGCTCACTTAGGTGAGAGTTTAATACAAATATACAAATTTACAGCATGAAACGTAAATAAAGCTAAACTAAAATGAAAGCATCGACAACATAATACCATGTCACTCGTAGTCATTCATTAGGAGATCACGCATCGCCCATATCTTCAACCTGTGCATCACCTGGATCATCTATATAGTTGCAGAGGGTCAATGCCCTACTCATAGTGATGATTATCCTTTAAAATTAACACAATTTAAGTAATTTCTCAAAATAACAATGTAAGGATTTTAATACATCTCATACTCTACCACTACGAATGGTATCGATATGCACAATTAATCTACATAAATGCATACCTAACATAGTGTGTGTGGCTGATTATATATAGTGACTACCAAATTGTGGAAAATAATTCTAAGAAATCCGGCTCGCTCTGCATTCCATAACTCCGGAGATTCGTTGGCCTATCCAACACTACCGTAGATTTACGTGAACACCTCGAGACAGTACAACACATAAATTAAATGAATTATATGACACGAATTGTTCATGGAGTGACTATTTATGACATTCGATTTTACAAGTGATGTAACATGCATTACAAATTACTTACATTGATTTGTGCACCACTACTCAAATCCAAAGATTTACGCATCGACTAAGAGGTTCACTACCTAGAGTGTATTACATCCATGATAAATACATACAAGTCACTAGTTGTGAGACCTTCAACACATCATTTAACACCCCGTACCTTTCAATACTCGGGTGTTACCTGAAAACTTAACTTATGAAACCACTTATCTTCATTCTAATCTAAATCTGATTATTGGAGGCAATCTCCATTTGTGGATCAAGCCATCCATCCGATAATCTTCAAGATGGACCATCACATCATTGAAACCATTCATCGGGCTTAAAATTAGATAATCGACAAGTAGAAATATGATAATAAATTTTATAATAATAATAAAAATGTTATTAAAATATTATTATAATATTCAATATTATAAATATATAATAGGTCATCCAAGCACTAATCAAACAATTGATTTCTATCTAAAGGACCCTAGAACCCTTTTGACTATTGATGTTCAAATTCAAGATGATCTGACCATCAGGTTGATGGAAATCCATAATTAAATTACAATAAGTAAATAATAAATAAATAAATATGGCCCACCTGAACTTTAGATCGGCCTCATTGATGGACTAGATTCCTAATATGACTAGTAGGAACTGTTGGACGTCCTAGACCTATAAAGACATTATTATGGTCCCCACGATAGCCGAATGTTCACACCAGCATGGGTGTACCCACTGTGCACCAGCACTAGAGAATCGGTCAACTGAGTTTGACCGATCCTCACCTGAAAAAGGAGAGATCCCGCTCTCATTTCTTTCAAATTTCAGCTATTCAGACAGATGACGTCCCTAGGTGTGATGTGTGGCCCATCATCATCAGCCGAGCAAATGATCTGAACCATCCATTTTGTTCAGAACAGTGGGCCGACAAAACCCCAACTCGTATTGCACATCGGAGTATTGGAGCATATTCTGAAACCCTTGAGAATCTAGTTTTCTTTAAATGTAGCGATTAAGTTGGTATGAGTGTTTAAATAATTGGATCATTGTAATTTCCTAAAGTCAGAAGATGGTATTGTTCCAGTAAATGGTGGATATCATATTATTTAGTGGGATACACCCAGACCAATTATGAACTTTCTAAAATACAATGGGTAGGTTATCATATTTCTGGTCAAGATTTATCGATATATTTTCATCCAATACCTATAGCCTCCTCTATTCTTACATAAGGTATAGGACCACGCAAATCCTTTTAACAATGGTCATTTGCTTGTTATTTCCATTACTAAAATAACAATATCGTATTCTATGTCACAATATTAATTTTAAAAAAACCTAGGTTAGAAAGTAGAATTTGTTTCTTATAAACCATCCTCTTGTTATAGTAAATATTGTGATTTGCATCCACCGTAGAATAAGATTGATTGTGCATATCGAAAAAAAGTACATAATATCCAAAGTCCCTCATCGGGGTATCGATTGTGCTAATTATTATCTCACACCCTCCAGAGGATATGCGCAAGTAATGCCCTTTAGTACGTTTATTAAATATTTAATATATAACATTCCAAGGATGGAATGACATTACTTATATATGATAACCCACAGTGAAATGCTAAGCGCACTAGTCATGTAATAGCCTACAAGAATAGACATAATTGGACTAAACTTATACAAACATGTTTATTAGATAACCATGAATATCCCGGTGAGGGACTTTGGATATTATGTACTTTCGATCAACAATGATATAGCTAAATCGAACCGTTTTATCAGAGGTTAATTGATCCAAGACCTGATATTGAGTATATCACATTGATTTATTAGGGGCACAATTATAGTCCATTTATATCCAGTTCTATTGCCCGAAATTGCTTGATCCCCTCTCCTCTCTCTCTCTCACCCTAATCTTCTCCCTCTCTCTCTCTCTCAACCTGTCAGTAGCTAATCCGCATCCCCCTCTCCTCTCTCTCTCTCTCACCCTAATCCTCTCCCTCTCTCTCTCTCTCTCTCTCTCTCTCTGTCTCCCTAACCTTTCTTGTGTTTCTTTGATCCACGAACGCCCTGCCCACGCACGCCCTCACTCTCTCTCTCTGAAGCACAGTTGATGGGGATTTATAAGTATCTCTCTTTCTCTCAATGCCGATTTAGGAATTTGGGGATTTAGTAATTTATGAATTTTTGATTTGATGTGGACCCTCATTTTAGGATTTGGGGATTTTAGGGCTTAAAGATTTGAATGTGGACCCCGAATTGGGGTTTTTCTGATTTTACAAATTATGGATTTGAGGATTTTGGGGATCTGAGGATCCAACCAAAAAATAGGATTTCTGATTTTACAAATTAGGGATTGCCAAAGGCTAGAAAATGACTAGAATTAAAAAATAACGATTTGGTTTTTTGCTTTTCAACTGAAAATTGCTTTGGTTGTGTTGACTATTGATTTTCTAATGTTGTTTTACTTGTCTTCACCTTACAAAAGACATGATTCTTCTATTTTAGCTGCCTAATTTATATCCTTTAGTAATATTAACTTTTTTGCCTATTATTTGCAGTTTAGTTAGCTTTAAGTTACAAAGAATCATATGATTGCATAAGTTGCTTATACTAGTACTTATAGGCAAAAATATTTTAGCTTTTGTTATTCCTCTTTATTCTGAGGTGCTTTATTCTCATCTAATTTTCTAGTGGTATTTTCCTGTAGTTTTAATCTGAAATTCTCATCTCTGTGCCTTTTGATCCATAAGCAGTCATGTTAACCTATTATCCTGGCTTTTAATGTTCCTTTGAGCAACATTTTGTGTTATTATTGTAGGTGCACTTTCTTAATCTGGAAGTCAGATCCAATCTCGAGAAATTAGGCATTGGGATCACTTGTTGTGATCTGATTGGTCATGGATCGTACACACATGCTAGTAACTTTCTTTGAGAGAGTTTAGATTTATGTCATTTTTCTTATTGTAACAGATGGATGGTAATGTTCAACTTAGAAGGCTTGATTCCCAAGCTCTGTCAGCTAGCCCAAGAAATGGGAGAGGATGAAAGGGTATGCCAACTGCATTCAGCAGGGCTACAGGCCCTTTCATCAATGGTATCTTCTCTCTCATGGCCATCTGATTGTATATTCAATATCATTTCCATGGAATGTGTCTTATACTTGCTACATATTTTGTAAAAAATCATTTATTTCTTGTAAATAGATTCGGTTCCTTTCCTGAACTAAGTTAGAAAATGTTCTCTTGATGGTTATGGGAAAGAAGTTTGGCAGTGTATGATGCTCTCTTATCATTCATGTCTCCTGAGATAATGAAATTCCTATAAAATGCAATTTCCTTTTAGCCTTTCGTTTCACTATTTATTAAATTGCATTCAGGATTACACACACCCAAATGAGAGCACTGAGGTTACTTAATGTGATTTAGAGGGCCCAAGGGTCATCTTTTCTTTCTTTTTCCTTCTTCCCACATGAACACTAAGCTAGAAAGAGCCAAAAAGTTTAGTAGAAAAATTCCCTTGCAGTCCACAACATATTCCACAACATATCTAACTGAGATGGGTTAATTCTTGTGCTAGAACTTTCATTGGTCCTATTCAGAATGTGCTTCAACAATTATTTTTAAAGCTTTTCATAGTGTATCCCATTATTGTCTTCAATAAAAAGTTAATATTTCAGTTGAGTTATTTTGTTGTTTCTTGGTTTTACAATTTTCATTTTCTATAGTCAGATATTTCTCTAAGCTAAAAATATCTTCATTATCATTGTCATCATTGTCATCATCATCATCACATCATTGTCCCTACTATTTGGGTTAGGCTCTTTGAATCTTTTACTCTGGTAGATATGTTGACCTGTAATATATTATCATTGCCGTCATCATCATCATCATAGCCTTTCTATGAACACATTCGGGTAGGCTTTTAAATGGTAGATTGGCAGAAGTTTTAGGATTGGTTGCCACGTGGCATGAACCTTCCTGTTTTACTCGGGCTCTTGAAATTAGCCATGGCAGAGTATCACACGCACAAACACAATTACAAGTTTAGAACAATATGAAAGTCATATGTTTCTTACTTTCACACAAAATACATATGATTCATGCATTGACTGATTTACAAACTACTAAGTTCCTTGAAACTCTTGAAAATAAAGTAATATGGTCAATGAATAAATCAAACATCACATTAAAGATTGAAAATACTAGCTGTGATAGGCCATGCCACAGTCTAGACCCTTACATGCTTAAAAATCCAATGTAATCATGAAATGAGTGTTAAATAAGTATTGTCTAATTTACTTATCTCATATTTTCAGGTTTTTTATTTTATTTTTATTTTTATAACTTGAAAAGGTTCACGCGTATTCAGCTGATACAGTCATTAGTACCACCAATATACACTGATACGTATTGGTTTTTGGCTGACTGATATGGCTACAGAGTACAAATACCTATATCTTGAACTTTGCCATTAAGTGAACAAGCGTTCACATTAGGTATTTTCCTCATCCTTTTTCTAGGTCCTTTCAACGGTCATCAAAGCTGCCCTCATACTCAGCGTATCTCCAATTTTTTAGCACATGATCGAACCATCTCAATATGCTTCTATCATTTATCTCCCATTGGGGCTACTCTTAGGTAGTTAGATTACTTAGGAGGACCTTATTCTTGATTCTATCCATCGTAGTCTTCCCACACATCCATGGCAACATCCTTGTGTCTACAGTGCTCTCACTCATTTCATATTGCTCTCAATTGCAAAGCACTTATCCTCATACGGTGTTATCAGTTGAATAATGACCTACCTTTAGTTTCATTGGCATGCGGTGATCACACAACAATGTGAGGCACATCTCCACTTCATCCACCCATCTCTAGTTATATTCGAAACATCATTATAAATTTCTGAAAGTTCAAATGCTTACTGATGAATATTCCAACAACTTTGACTACTAGAGTGGGTGGAACTTGTATGTCCCTAAGGTCAAGTATACGATATTTGCTAGTAAATATCTCAGGTATTCTCCGTATAGAGATAAGTTATAATGATGCCATTTCTAGCAAATGGTGATCAACTCAATGAATACAATTGATATACATGATCAGTCCATAAATTAGGTTATTAAAAATTAGTTATTAATATTTACTAGTAAATATTACATGCCAATGAAAAAATAATATTTATGATTTATGTGGTCCACCATATGAATGACATACTAGTTCCAAATGTATTAGGTTTTTCTAATAACGGCTCACTAAATGAGATTATAGTCTAAGATTATATGATATATAAATGGCAAGTGGATATTATGTTGGGTATAGTCATCAGGTTATTTTCACACTCATACATTTGAAACTATTATGTCATCCATATGGATGACATAATAGTTATAAAAACCTTTACTGTAATTAGGTTTTTATAACTATTTTGTTATAGAATTAGGTACCCCTCATCACCCAAATCTTAAAACCTTTACAGTAAAGGTTTTAATCCATATGAAAACCTTTACTGTAATTCATAGTTTCCATATGAAGGGGAATACCACTAAGTAAAACCCGATCCATATATTAACATATTCATATTATCAACTATATTAGCTGCTATAACCCAACAAGTACCTAATAACAGACTCACCTTAGGGTTTAAATATATTGTTAGCCTAGTACCATTACATTGACATTATAAGTAATGTGCTCGATTAAAATATAATTATATCAATTGATTATCCTACCTTTGCACTATAGTAGTCGATTGTACCATTTGATTGACCTTTTAATATACTACATCGTTTATGTTACACAATTTATAGTACTCATCATTTCTCGTTATAGGTAATAAATATTTCTATACCAGGCGATAAGGTAATTAGAGACCACAATCTCTTATCGACTAGACGGTAGATGTTACATGACTTGATATTATACCCCTAAGTGATAATACTAGTATGAGCCTTGTGATTTTCTATATGCCCTTATGCGCGATAATCTCTTCAATCTAAATATATATTGGCTATGCCTTATCGCATAACATAAAATAAGTTGAGGACCTAAATATATCCAATCAGTAGAGATATAAATGATTACCTTGCAAAATCACTATATCGACAAGCCCGAGGTCCACTCCTACGACCAGTCAAAAATCACCCATCACAGGTATTTTAGTGGGAAATACCTCGGACCATCAATATATTCCCCTTCTTCCACTCATGCCCATTAACTAATCCACGTCCCTTTTTATAACACAATCAAACTTCTCATATTTCGGGATCATATGTTTTTCGCCATAAATCCAATGAGCGGGTCAGATGTCTCAGAAAACATCACTATGGGGCCCACCGAGATTGTCAGTGCAAGAAAATTCGCATGAAGCCTGCGTCCGTGAAAACTGACCGTGGTGGGGCATTATATGGCCCATATGATGGTCAGTTAGATGATTTAAATCATCCAAAAGATTGGGCAGGGGGTCTTTACCCCAACCGTAGAGCGAGAATGGATATCTTGCCCTTGTACTGACCAAAAATCTCGTTCAAACGCAACTCGGCTGGAATCCTCCACTGCCTACGCACACCTTGCTGTATAAATGTTTCTTCCAGCACCTACTCCAACCATTCCACCACCCCTTTAGCTATAAAAAGGGACGTGGAAGAGAGGAAAAGGGATCTGGAGATGTGGGAAGCCAAGAAGAGCAAGAGGTGCAATATGTCTAGCTATATCATTATGTATTATTATTACAAAGTATAATAATTATCCCAGCCCGATTGTTAGACATGTAATAAATCTTATCATCCAAATTTACTCTTTTAAAATATATTAATGGATGCCGAAACTATAATATCAAAAGTAATAGGAGTCAGGTAATATTAATATTGTATGTGGGATGATACCTTATACTGATTGATATAAGGTATCAATTACCCCATGATGTAATTTATGGGTTATCTGTTATATAGTGAGGCATAGGGGTATTGAAATAGATATTATTTGGCGAACCAAATAATCAACAAAGCTTATGATACACGCGGTTAATATTATTGATTAAAATATTTAGATATCTTGAAAAAAAGTATCAGCAGACCAAAAAAAAAATGTAGAGAATTTACAAATATCATAATTATTGATTAAATATTGTATAAACGATTCAAATTGCATCTTCATGAACTATGACTCCCCATAATCCTCAATGTTAATCAGGCGTGAGGGAGCGGGAGAGAAGGAGAGAGAGATTGGGTATGGCTGCGGTGAAATCGAGCTTTTTTTTATTTTAGAACGGCTTAAAAGTTGGAGGGTATATATATTCCCTGCGTTTAGAAATGTGCATGGAAAGAGTGTACACTCCCCGCATGTAGAAACGGTTTAGAACTGTGTGCAATCAGAAATAGCTTAATACCGTTTCTGAACCAAAGCACTAGCCGTTCTTGATAAACAATTTTGGTGTAGTGTGTGCAAAAGCCGCCAACAAGAAACAAATCCAAACAGTTTCCAGTGATTAAATAAAAAATGAAAAAGAACCTGAAATGCCTGAAATAGATCTCCTTCGGCAAATCTCAAGCTGTCATGTAGTCATTCGGTGATGATTTCACTAATTTGATCATATCATGTAGTCATTTGGTACTAAGGTCATCATTCTTACCCCTTGTAATTAGAAAATTTCTCAAGTATTATGATTAGCCTGGTATCGCTTCCTACCATGATAGTTTTTCTCATACCTTTATATATTGATCTTCTCAGGGTGTGTATTAGACAAGAATTAACCCTCATAAATCAATTATCTACAAGAATAGACCATAAACCACAAATATATTGCTATTAATAATATGGTTAAAAAAATATGTTACTCAAATTAATATTTGGGTACGGTTAGAAGCTCCATATCAACAGTCGTTTACATCTTTAAGGATCCATCTCAATGGCCTGATTTTGAAATAGTGTTATCTTCTTTGGAAAATGCCATGTGAATTGCTAGGCTTAATATTTCTCCTTTGCGCGCGTCTTCATCCCATTTTTGTGAGACTTTTCACAAAATGGTAGATGTCCACAATATGACTATTGCACCTGAAATTCTTGCTCGACATAGGAATTATTGTAGCTTAAAGAGAAAACTTTAAAGGCAGCAGCAATAGTATCTATTTATGATAAGGAGTTTCATTCTTTGGAGGAGTAAGTAAAGGCTACCAAACATTCCTCATTGATAATAACATAGAAAATTGCAAACCTCAAGCAGCAAATCTTGGTTTTGAAGGCTCAGCAATGCGAAATAAATTCAAAGGCAAGCCAGCTCGAAGTTCATATTGAAGTCAATAGGTGGATAGCCGATTTGGAACAGTTGGAAGTTTTAAAAGGGGAGGAGGCGATAAATTCCATCAAATTATCATATTGCTTAATCATAATGGATTTGGGTACACATAAGAGATCATCAATCCATGTTGATCCCGGTGATGAAAAGGAATCCCTACCCCAATACTAAAACCTTGATAATTACGTTGTGTTTATGATTAATATACATAAGGGCATAACTATTTGGATCCTGATAATCATTAACGATCCCGATCCTGATATATCCTAATATCATTTGACAATGTTGAGTTGGATGTTATTGCTATGCATGGTTGTATTAGGCTATTTCATTAGGTTTAATAATATGGTGTAATATCATTCAATCCATACATTCTCTGGGCCTTCCAGATAAAGATAATCAATTGATACCTTATACTAATCAATATAAGGTATCATCCCACATCCAAAGTTCTGCTTATAGCTGAAGTGAGATATAAATCAAGTACATTATTCTAAATGTCTATTCTTGTAGGCTATTACATGATGCATAACACACTATAAATGCTATAATTGGTAAAGATTTATATCTCACTTTAGCTATAGGTTATTCCCTAAAGTTGCTTGTGGGTAGTGGTCAACCGTTTAACACAGAGGATGTACTTATACATAATGATTACATGACTTAGCATATCTCTTTACAAAGATGCATGTTATCTATACCTTGGTAATGATAATACCATATCATTAATAGTGTTGGATATCTAAAAAATTATATACAACATCATTATTTTTTTTTGCTTAATGGAATAATTTTCTACCGTGGATATGGTATGTTGGGAGAGAGATATCCAATTTTTCGCATCAACAGTTTGCGCCCTCTGTGAGAACGATATAAAAAGTTATTGTCTACATTCTACCCAAGGAGCTATAAATACATTTTAATGGTAAGAACTAGAAGAACGGGCCCAAAAGAACCGGATGATGCTGCTGTCGTTGGTTAACCGGGCACGAGTATGGCCCAGGAGGCTCAGAATCAACCCACCAACCACCAAAGTTCTGCACCTCGCCCAGCCGCTTTCGCGGCAACTAACGCTAAGCGAAATTGAGACAATGGAAGGTTGGATTAAGAGGTCAAGGAACTCAAAGCCGACATAAACGTTATGAGACAAATGTTAGAACAGATACACCATTAGCAAATGCAACAGCTTCAGCAAGGTCAGGCGACAAATGTTTTGCAACAAGTTACTGACCCTCAGCCCACCGTTCTGCGATCCCTTCCATAGCTGAGTCAGTCCCATGGCCCATCCGAGCTAGCACCCACTCATTCCACAACTTAATGAGCATATTTAAAATGTTGACAACTCAGAATTGTGGGCCCGAAATATATGTTTAAATGTCCAAAAATATGAAATGTTAATTTTCATATTTTAAGAGTGACCAATGGGCCATTGTCTCAAGAGTGTTATACGATACAATGGGCTAAAATACTTTGACAATGGTTGTTCAAATGATGCAGTCCCTATAATGATTCCGCACGTATGGGTTGGTACATATGAGGACTCAGAGTGGACTGTTAGTACGGATGAGGGCTTATGTTATTGAGGTCGCCTATGCGTCCCAGACATTCCTGACTTGAGACAAGAGGTTCTTGAGTCAGCCTACAGTTCGAGGCTTACGATGCATCCAGGTAGCACGAAGATGTATCAAAACATGAAAAGATCATACTAGTGGGACAATATGAAGGTTTACATTGCTGAGTTTGTGTCCCGTTATCTCACGTGCCAGCAAGTTAAGACAGAGCATCGCCGACCTCCTGGACTGCTTCAACCCATGCCCATAGCTAAATGGAAGTAGGACTTCATTTCTATGGATTTTATTTCTGGACTGCCGAAGACGAGGAAGAGACATGACTCTATTTGGGTGATCGTTGATAGGTTGACGAAGTCAACTCATTTCCTACTGATTAGAGTCACGAATTCTGTAGACGAGTTGGCTAGATTGTACATCAAGGAGATTGTACGTCTGCATGAAGTTCCTTTGGAGATTGAGTCAGATCGAGACATGCGATTCACATCTATCTTCTAGACTCGTATCCAGGAAGCGATGAGTGTGAAGCTGAAGTTCAATACCATGTTCCATCCACAGACAGATGGGCAGACGGAGCGTGTAAATCAGGTGTTAGAAGACATGCTGCGAGCTTGTGTGTTGGATTTCAAGGACAGTTGGGATGACCGTCTTCCTTATGCAAAGTTCGCTTATAATAACAGCTTCCAGGTGAGTATTGACATGGCTTCCTATGAGGCACTGTATGTTCGCCCATGTAGAGCACCGCATTACTGGATAAAAGTGGGCGAGAAGACTCTGATTGGCCTAGAGTTGATTCAGGCAGCTTCAAAGAAAATCAACATTATTAGGCATCGACTGTTATCATAGCGAAGAAGAGCTACACCGATACGAGCGACCACTTGAGTTTGAAGTTAGGGACCATGTATTCCTTAAGGTTTCTCCGATGAAGGGAGTTCTTCGGTTTGGTAAGAAAGGGAAGCTCACGCTGAGATTCATTGGCCCATTCAAGATACTAGATAGAGTGGGGGTAGTAGCGTATCGCCTTGCTTCACCCACTTTACTCATAGGCGTGCATAACATATTCCATGTGTCCATGTTGAAGAAGTACGTTCCTGATCCTTTGTATATTATTAGTTGGGAGCAGGTGCAGTTGAGCGAGGATGCCACTTATAAACTGCGACCGACGTGTATTTTAGATAGGAAGGAGTAGGTATTGCATAGCAAGGTTATCCCACTTGTGAAGGTACTGTGGATGCATCATAGCAAAGAAGAGGCTATCTGGGAGACTGAAGCTGAGGTCAAAAAGAACTACCCTCAGATCCTCGAGGAGTATGAGAAGGTACAAATTTTGAGGATGAAACTTTTCTTAATTTGAGATATATATTAATCATGGAGTGACCAATGGCCCAAAATAGAGGAGGCTATAGGTATAGGTTTATATCCAATCAGCGCTGACCAATGAAGTTTACTATCTGGTTTTTGACTAGAAAACAAATTCTACTTTCTAGCTTATACCTATAGCCTCCTCTAGTTGAAATATCCATTGTTTATATCATGTGAGGATATAAACGTATACCTATAGCCTCCTCTATTCTTATATGTAAATAAGGTATAGGACCATAATATTTAGGAATTCGGATAGCCCAAATGCTTAGTTTCCATACTATCACCTAGATCATCAAGATGGGCCATTGGTCACATCCAAAGGTTCAAGTAGAATCTCCACCATTGATTAGTGGGTCCTACATGATCCTAAGCAAGAAAATTAAGAAAATAATGAAAAATCTATCCTAAACATGGCACCCACCTTCAAATCTTAGACTTCTACTACCACCAATGACCTCCAATGCTTTAAGGGAGCAAGGTTCAATGGTTGAGATGAAGTCCTGATGGTAGGATTGGGAGGGTTTGGAAGAGGAAGTGGCTAGAATTTTTTTGGGGAGCTTGGGATTGCTAGCAATGGATAAAATGGAGAAAATGAGAGGGAAAGAGAGAGATGAAGGAGAGAGAGGGTAGGGTAGTAAGTTCTCTCTCTCATACGTAGGGTAGGGTGATCCTTGCTTGTAAGAGGGCATGGCTAAACTCATCATTGCCTTTTAAGAGGCATGGGGCTATGATATAGGGTAGTAGGGTGGCTACGTGTAGGGGTGATGTCTTCCTCATAATGAACTAGGAAAATGTGTCATGGGTTAGGTAGGTCCATAATGTGCGGTCCACATCTTATGATTTAGATGTCGAATTGGCGCACGAGATGCGGCATTGGAATTGCGGTGACTGCGCGGTCGCAATGGTATAGGCTTTAGGTCAAGCCAACTCAGGTTTACAGGATAGGACTTAGGGTCGCGTGTAAATGCAATTTATGGATTGCGGGTTACCAGAATTAGTCCAGGAGGACCGCGGGATCCTATTGAACGAAACGATTACTAAGACATAGGCCTGACAATATGTGTCTCTGCACACCATTACCTATGCCTGATGACCCTTGGGAGGACCTATCAATAGACTTCATGTTGGGTCTCCCACGAACACAGCGTGGCATGGATTCAGTGATCGTGGTGGTAGATCGTTTCTCGAAGATGACTCACTTCATACCATGCAAGAACACTCGATGCGACACATGTGACAAATTTATTCTTCAAAGAGGTCATGTAGCTTCACGGGGTTCCCAAGACTATCACTTCTGACCGCGATATGAAGTTCATTAGCTACTTCTGGTGGACATTGTGGAACTGGTTTGATACATGACTTCAGTTCAGCAGTGCCTACCACCCACAAACCAACGGGTAAACTGAAGTTGTGAATCTCACATTGGGGAACCTTCTTTGATATATTTCAGGAGAAAATCCGAAGCAGTGAGATTTAGCTTTATCTTAAGCGGAGTTTGCATTCAACAACATGGTAAACCGCTCAACATGAAAGTTATTGTTCGAGGTTATTTATGGTCGAGTTTCTTGCCACACACTTAACTTAGTCCCTTTGCCCAAGCTCCCAAGTATGAGCATTGTAGCAAAACATATGGTAGATAGGATCATGGGCATTCGTGTTGAGGTACAAGACAAGTTACACACCTCAAACGACAAGTAGAAGGAACAAGCCAATAAGCATCGATGACAAAAGGTGTTCAAGGTAGGCGATCAAGTTGTGGTCCATCTATACAATGAGAGATTTTCGACTGGGACGTATAAAAAGTTGAAGAACAAGAAATATGAGAAGGTGGAGTATGACCCACAATGCTATAACATCTAGAATGCAATATAAGATTGTCCTTAGCTAGATCAAAGAGTGGTGTGAAGCAAGGTGTAGGACCTAGAGCAACGGGATGCGTGACTCGCATTGCCTTAGCACCAGGGCAATCCCAAGTCTTGCTTAAGATAATTCAGAGGACATGCAGGAAGACTCGGTAGGCTTGTAGCCTTCACCAATGCTCGATGGTCACTATGGGGAGGCTCGTCACCTAATATTTTACCAAATGGAAGGTTTGTCACCTAACGTTTTACTAAATGGTAGGCACGTCACCCCAACATAAGCTGAAAACTTGTACACGATATCCCATACCACTATGCTAGCTCATGAGTCTTTGTATAATCATAACTCACTAACAGTTATAAATGAACTTAGAACAATGATAATAGTGATATCCCAAATTCTATTGAATGTTATATAATAATTGAGTATAAGAATAATTAGGCCATGCATTAGACTGATCCAATCGATAACGGAGGACTCTAAGAAAAATCGCCTTTGGGTGCAAAGTATACTATGTAGTTCCAATTATTATCAATTTTCATGTTCAGAGGCTAGACGATAAGAGAGAAGCAACTTCTAGCAACAATCCAGAGCTCAAAACAGAGCAGGGGAGAGCAGCAACTTGCAGCAGCAAACTAGAGATCAAAACAAAGCGGGGAAAACTACTGAGGCGCTGAAACAGAGGCAGCTAGGGGCAGAGTATAGGTTCTTCCTAAGCCTTTCTTATGGAAACTCTGCCTTTTTAAAAAAAAAAAAAAACAACAAACCTAGTAAATTTCAACCCCAGCCGTCCGCCTTGTCTAGAATTTATTCCATTGCAATAAGGCTGATTTGTAGTTACGGTCCAGGCTCAATCAACAAGTTCAGGCCTGATTATAAAATGGGCTGGAATACATCACCTTGTGAAGAATATGTAAGTAGCTCACCAGCTGATCCCTGCATCTGTATATGATCTCTTAAACCAAGCTGTTGTATGTGTACAAAATAAATGGATGGATAAGAGAAATTGACTGTAGGACTCATTTTATGTTAAGGACTCGAAAATGAAGTAGATACAAATCTCAAATGGACTACACTATAAGAAGTAGTGGTCATTGAACGCCCACCATTAAAAACTTGCCATCCAACCTGTTTTGATAAGGTTGTTCCAAAACTTTTGTGGCCTACAAAAAAAAGTTAATACTGGTCTTCCACCACTGTTTCTTGTGGTGTGATCTGCCTGAAATTTGTATATGCTTCATCTTTAGGCCCATTTCATAAAATGATCTAGAAAAACAGATGGACAGCATAGATATACAATATATAGATTAAGGTGGGCAAAAGAAGGAAAGAAAAAAGTAAAGTAACCCCCCTTTGGGTGAGAGTAGTAGTCATATGTCCCATGTTTGGTTCCATGGGCTTCCTCCCAAGGTTGTAACTTTTGATTGGCTAGTAGGAAGGAATATGGTTCTTACAATTGACAATCTACAAAAAAAAGGTCAATGGTGATTCTCAGACATAAAGTGCATTTGTACATCCATTGCATATTTTCTCAGGTGTCAGAGAGATTTTCTGCCTTCTTTAAAAGGTCATGGGTGATGTTGAGATCTATTAACGGCCTCTTCCTTGCTTGGCATGGGAGAGGTGTTGGGGAAAAAGAAAGAGTGGTGTGAAGGTTCGTTTTGTTGGTTGTAATTTGGTCTCTCTTTGTAACAAGAGGAATAATTAGTGTTTCGAAAATAAAAGTGGGATGGTAGTGGATGTCTTTAAGAAGGTGAAGTAAGATGTAATAGATTGAATTTATTATATTTCACCATAACCGCAAGCCTATTTTATACTCGAGGTCACTCCAACAACGCCATACCAACTGACAGTCTATTTTCGAAGGCTCATCACCAACCCGATTGGGAACCACAGCCAGGCTGCGCCAGTGTAGGTCGACAACCCGAATATAGTGTCTCATACTGCCGTATTCAGCTCACGAGTTTAGGTTACTTACTAGTCACTACAGGGAGGCTTGTCACCCAAGCGTAGGCTGACAGCTCGACCACGGTGTCCCATACCACCATGCTCAGCTCATGAATCTTAGCGGATCATGGTATCAAGGTTGCAATGGATTTTACATTGGTAAATGGTACCTTAAATTCAAGCAGTGGCATCCATACATGGTAAACACACAATAGGCCAATCGATTTATTAGACAAGTTTGACTGGTACGAGCGTATGGTGAATTAATCGACATGGTACCACTGTCGATAATCATCGTACGACTCGGATTCATCGAACGCATCAAATGTGGTGAGACTAATTCGGCCACTCAAATAGGAATTGTTATGATTGCTTAGACTACGTAGTTGTCCCAATCATACTCAAATACAGCATGTGGAGACATGTGATAATCATATAGGCATTTAACAAATAATTCAAATATAAATCTTATTTAAGCGTGTTAACAAACACATTGAACATGTTATTATACATATGCATTTCATCCATAGATCACGTAGTAGCAATTTAGATTACATGAAGGAAACTATAAATACTGATAAAGTAATTGAGAATCCTATCTCAAAACCCTTACTAAAATACATTCCATCAAGCAATTTCTTATTCAATCATTTATCAAACACTTAGACTACACATTACTTTATACATAGACTACATGAGTTACGACATATATTGTGGTAAATCCTTTCACAAGGGGATTTTCATACATACAACAAACATGAATCCTAAATTAATAGTCATGACAAACACAAATCAGGATTTCACACTCATTCAAACAATTTATTGAATACTTAGGCTACATAATACCACATATATAAACTAATCTAGTTATAGCATATATTATGACAAATCCTTTCATAAAGAAATTGTCACACATACAACGAACATGTATTCTAGGTTAATAGGCATGGTCAGTATAAATCATAATTTCACTTTCATTCAAACATTTCAACAAACACATATAATGCACTTTATATCTATATAGTACACATACATGTATAGTTTATATCTATATAGTACACAGACATTGAAAGCCTTTAAAACCATAACTTAAACATTTATAGTCTGTGCCTTTCATCAGTTTGTTCGTTACGAACTCAGTTCATACATTACGTTACCGTCTACAGCACAACGACTACTTAAACCATGAAATAGGTTAGCTATTTCACTGATTCCTCTATTTGGATTCCTAAAATAAGATTAGGGTTAAGATTTCTTACTTAGATCAAAATTGGATTTGATGCTGTAGCTAGATGTAGAGGCGATTTAACACGTGGAGTATCAAGAAGGAACTACGGCAACAACCTCTAAGGACCTTCTTTCGATCTCCACTCCTTTCTCCCCTTTTCTCTCTTCTGTCTCATATATACTTAGGTTATAGCCAAAATTCGACTGTTTCGAGCCAACAGGGCTCATCTGAAGGTCCCTTTTCTACACACAGTTCAGAGAAAGTTCCCTGACAATAGATTTATGGCAGGTTAAGATTTTGGTTCGATCGGATTAGTGGATCGACCATGGAGGACCAGTTTTAGTTCAACGGTCATCGTCACTTGATCAGGGCCACAAGTACACTGACATCTGTAGGGAAATATCTCTGATCCAAGGGTGTAGTTGGGTCAGAATCTGATAGTTTAAAACTTTAAATTTGTCCTACAAGCGAATGACCAAAATCACTTAAGTTTTAGTTCATTTTCTAAAGATATTCACGTTTCTCACACACTTCGCTCCGGGCTCAAGTTGTGCATTTCTGGATACTATTTGGAATTGATTCTCACTATGGTTGTCAAGCCCAGTAAGGTGGTCATAACCGTATAGTTTCGCATTAATCGGACTTTTGACGCGGGGTATAGGTCCAATACGGAGTTTCAATGTGCTCCTGAGAGTAACTGGCTTTTGAGATTTATCATAAGTTTTTAGGTAATGTAAAGTTAGCGATTCTATTGGTTTTGGGTCTTTCAGTTCGTATAGAAAGTGATTTAAGCTAATCTACTATTCAATTCATTTTAGTACTTAATTAATTTTCGTCTAATTTCTAAAGAATTCGATCCTTAGTGATTTATGTCTGAGGTGATACTTGGGTCTTTGTATGAATTTTTTCGAGACGTTATATATTATGACATAATTAGGGAGATGGATGTCTTGCTTGATGCTACCCCAGTACATGAAGTTAACCGGTGGAGGCCATAATTTGAAAAATTACCCCAAACCAATGTAGTGCCTCTATCGTCTAGCCTCAAGGCACCGAAGCTTGACAAGAAAAACATAGGAGAGTTCACATAATATCTAATAAATGATTCATCACAAGAAGGGGAGAAAGGAGTGCAACAACTAAAAAACTTCATAATTGGCCATCAATTTGTGAGGGTTTATGCGATTGGGCATAATCCACCATTAACCATCATAAAAATGGGAGTGGATTAGGTGTTACTAGCGTGGGGTGAGCCAAATTGGAACGCCCTTGCGACGTAATTAGATATAAATTAATATATTAGCCCTTATGTCCATTGGGTTATGGATATAAACCTATACCACAAATAGTGGGAGATAATATGAAGAGAGAGAGAGAGAGAGGAGGGAACGATATATATGTGTGGATAAAAGAAAAATAAAAAGAAAAAAATGGCTAGAGAGCTGGGAGCCCTAGATGGAATCCTAGCCATTTAATCCCGATCCAACGGTCTAGGATCATTAGGGCAGTGCTATTAGAGAGAGGATTGAGCAACGGATCTCTCTCTCTCTCTCTCTCTCTCTCTCTCTCTCTCTCTCTCCATCTCTTGCTGTCGTCCGAGAGAAAGCCCAGCCGCAACCTCCTCCATTCGAACCCACCAACCTAACCACCTTCAACCTTCCAAAAAGCTCATCTGTAAGATTTTAAGGGTCCTCACAGACCTCCTGCAAGAGTTGGATTGGAGGGAAATGCAGCGATGGTGAAAATGCCATTAACAGCCACCATCTTCTTCGCCGCTGTGACGACCCGTGCTGAGTCATTGCAACACATTATCTAAGATGAGACTAAGTCTAGAGCTCCATGAAGCTCTGAGAAGATGGAAAGAAAGAAGAAAAAGAAGAAAGAAAGAAGAAGAAAGCGAAAGATGGAGGTGTGCAGTTGTTGCACCGCACCACCACACTAGAACTGAGCAGAGTTTGGGCTGAGTTCAGGCCATGCCTAATACAAGTCCAGATACACCTGGACTTTCAATAAGCAAGTAAGAAGAAGAAATTGACGTTTGAGCTATAGCAGCTCACTGTGTTCCACCGCCAAACCTAACTCGAGTCAATCGGTGTCTTGACTCACTGAGCTGAGTAGACTCCAAGTTTATCAACGTCCAGCCATCATCAGCAACCACTGATCTCTGTCTGTCCAAAGAAAGGAAGGCAAAGGGCATGCAGAAGAAAGGAGAAGAATAAGAGTGCATTGCTACACTAGCTCAACTCGAGCCGAGTCATCGACTCGCTGGACATTGGGTCGGGTTGTGTATGGGCCTGGTCCAAACCTTGCTGGACTTCCAGTATGAAAAAAAGAAAGAAAGATAGAGAGAGAGAGAGAGAGAGAGAGAGAGAGAGAGAGAGAGAGAGAGAGAGAGAGAAGAAGGGAAAGGAAAAGAGAAGGAGAATGGTGGGTTGGTTGTGTTGAGCCAAGTCCACTTGAGTGTCGAACTGAGTTGATTCAACTCGGATCGACTAGGTGCGTTTTTCTCTCTACCTCTCTTTGAAATTCTAGTTAGTGGTTCGGTTGGTTAATAGATTCCCTAATCTCAACTAAGGTGAGTTAGTTTTCTCTCCCAAAGAAAATTTGTTAGATTTATTATCATCATTGGTGTCACTATAGTTATTGCACTTATAAAATGTGATTAGCCATTAGTAGGTTAATTATGCTAATATTAGTTATCATAAATAAAATTATAACTGTTAGATGTTAGATTTTAGTGTTTAATTATCATTCTTAAATATTATCATTGATAGTAGATCACACTACTTATGACCATCAAAGTGATCATTATTATCATGATAGCTAAGGGCCTGTTTCGTTTTCCGATTTACACTGTATTTGGCTATAAAGACATCATAATAACTTCTTTACATGTATTACTAATCATTGGAGCAGTACCGGGATTCTGCATTCCCATGCTTATTTTTTGAAATTTTCAGAGTGTAATACACACTATGTGACCAGTCATTTGGTAATACATTGTATTAGTCACATCAATCTGTTAATAGGCTTATGGTGTCCACCATTCCACTTATAGAACTACTCAGAACGCCTGTTTATTTTTTCAAATAGACTGTTTATGTTTGGGAGGTACAAGTGAGAGCATGAGACCTGACAGGGTCTTATACGACCAGGACCAAATCCATCACCCTCACGTCCATCTGCGTACATTGGACAATGCAGCAGCGTAGCATCTAACTATTCTTCGTGTACAATGGACAATGTAGCAGGGTAGGATCTAACTATTCTCCATACGTGTGCATTTTATCTATATAGAGTTGACCTATGATGAAAATGGATGAACATGGAGATCTGCACACTATCATGTAGAAGGGATGTGATAGACCATACACCCCTGATAGTAGATGTTGTAATATTACATATCCTATTTTACCTGAAACAACCATACATTATGTATGGTAAGAACATGATAGACCAAAACATATTATCTCCAAAACAAATATTAGTGTTAACGATGCGAACTAACGTCCAAAATATAGTCTAAAACAGTCCAAAAAAATAGTTAAACAGCCAACACACATAGCTGCCTACTTAAACGACCACTATGTCCAGCCATCAGTATCGCCAAGACATGAGGTGAATGGTAAGGATTAGAACTAGGCAAGCGAAGATAATCTTGATCAGTGCCGAAAGTGCATTCACTGAATCTTCATGAACGTCCTCCTGCATGCAGTTCCCACTAGTAGATGGACAGTAAAAGGATGGTCCATGGAAAGTCGGTAAAGGAATCATGGGAGCGGTCACAAATCGTTGTCCAAACGTGGACCCACTGCTGTCACGATCCTCCTGCGTCTCAAGTGCAACTGCATTTGTCACATCCATACTATCGCGATATTCTTTCCATTGAACTAGTGCCTCTGGCATGAATTTATATCCACAGAAGCGGGCATGTGAATACCCCTCCACCTATAAACGACATTCCTCCCAGTTGTGGTAAATACCTAGACGATGCCCGTTGAAGACAACGTAAACCTTTTTAGGCATTTGCATATATTAGGAAATATCAGAGGAATGTGTCTTAAATATTGTAGGAAACATAGAGTGGAGAATACCTAAGATAACCATAGTTTATCAATATGAAAAATGGCCTTTTGCATTAAGAGTAGAGAATTCCTGAGCTAACCATGAAAATTACATCATACCTGATATTGTGACTAAATAGACCGGCATAGTTAGTACGTACCCTATGCAGATATGAAAAGCATAGTCTGACATAATATGAAGGTTACGTCTAAAGTAAGAACAGGTAATATGGGTTTTTAGGCAGTGAGGAATAAGCATTAACTATAGGCCCGAATTCAAAAACATAACAGTTATCATCCAAAAAATATACAATCATCCAGCTGCTTCTCAACATATAGCTAGCAGTAAAACTGTATAGCAGAAAAAAAGTTTGTCTAGCATTTCAATAGCTAGTACACTTCACTAGCCCATTCAGAAAATCCAAAATATTGTCCAAAAAACCAAATGGCTGATCAGCCATATGAAGATAATATCCCAAAAGAGAAAATTAATGAATAAAAGATCAGTCAAAAGACTGATCTGGTGCAAGTATCATCAGCACAAAGTCAAGCCTCATGGACTCAAGAATCGAAAGGAACGATGTAGATTGTTGTTCATCTTTGGACAGGATCCTTGTTGCACGTAAGACCTCGTTACTGGTGAGGCCATCAATCTACTCGAGTGCAGGTACAATCTGTTCCATACGTATGACATCTTTCCCTTTGTGTATTGTTAGTGGCAGGGACTTAACAACATTTGTCACCTTACTCATCCCTTTGCAATTACGTCGCAAGGGCGTTCCAATTTGGCTCGCCTCATGCTAGTAACACCTAACCACTCCCATTTTTAGTCCAATTATGTATTAATCTCTGATACTGTTGTTTTTCCCGACGTGCATTGTTGAGCTCATGGATTAATCATATTGCCAGTTTACTTTTTTGGGCATTGCAAGTATTATAATATAAATCAATGTGATATACCCAATATCAGGTCTTAGTTGTTTTTATTATGTTTTTAAGAGATTGTTGATGCGTACCCTACATGATATCTATTAGTATATTTACTAGCAATATACTAAACATTATACCTCTCGTATTTACATAAGTTGATCAAGATACCTCAATGGCATATTGTCATCCATGAAATATTTATGGATCGAAATTACTAGTTAACCTCACTAAATTTTGGATATTTGTTATAAAATTAGTAAATATGATAGCAATCAAATTGTTGAAACTGATAATACATAATATCATTCGTCGTTCGCATGATTTATATAAACCACTGATGTAATATTACTATCTGGGATTAGGTGTAGTTTTATCAACAAGTACCTAATTTATGGGTTTTATATCCGTCTGAGGAAATAAACCTTATAACCCAACAAGTACCTAATAACAGACTCACCTTGGGGTTTAAATATATTGTTAGCCTAGTACCATTACATTGACATTATAAGTAATGTGCTTGATTAAAATATGATTATAATGACATTCTGGATACCTTTATCTTTATAAGTTGACAGTATAAGTAATGTGCTCGATTAAAAATAGTACACCACTAAATGAGATATATCTGGGAGTATATCTTCTTACTGCCCGGTCCTCTTTTCTAGTGGATTATCAAAGTGGTTATATGACCTTAGTGGCTATTATCTACAGATAATAGGGTAATAACAACCGTAGATGTTAATACCTGATGAGTGAGTAATGTAATAGTTACCCAATTTACCCGAGAAGCGTTGTCGCAGAAGGTCATCATTTATCACATCCCAACCATATCTACTAAATACATAGTTACAAATAATCCTAAACCATATAAATGTTGGTTACTATCATATAATTGTACTAAAAGGATAAATGTTAAACTTATTTGGTTATATTGAGGTTGATTATAATGCATTATATTACCTGGTCTAAGGAACCTCGGATATAGTTACGAACATTTTATGTAACTTGTAATAAATCATTCAATGTGATTTATCCTAAGAGGATATATATTATCACCTCATGATGAAGAGACTTGGCTTGGTAAGATTTCTGGATAACTCAAATATTATTAATGTAAAAAACAGAAGAAGAAGAAAAGAAAAAAAAGAATATCCAAGTAAAAAAATAGTGTCATCGAAAACGGCTACCTATTAAAGATCTTTAAAAAGGTTGATATAGCGTGAAGCCATTGATAGAAAAATCAAAATCTGAAAGAATAAAAAGGCTGACTTGTCAGGAAAATTTTGGGTTAAGTTTGGTTATCACAGTATTAGATGATTAAGTAAAAACATCATTATGGGCCTTATCAACTGGGCCACAAATACATCACTATGGGCCATTACATGGGCCTAATATACATTTCATAGGTGGGCCCTGCACATGGGCCTCATTCACATCAAGTGGGCTGTATCAATGGGCCGCACTAACATATCAAGGTGGGCCATAAAAGTGTCATATTGGCCTTAAACACGGGCTGGATACACATCACAATGGGCCTCACAAAATAACTTAATGCCACAATAGGGTATATCAATTAAATACATGTGTGATTAGTAAGATCCAACATATATCAGTACAATCCAACATATATCGATAACACCACTTAATACCATAACGGGGTATATCAATATAACACATGTACAAATCAGTGTAATCCACTGGATCTCAATACTAATAACACAAATTTATACCACACGAGGGTATATCAATGGAACACTTATTAATTAACATAAAAGAGTTTTCATAGTAGGAATTTCACATTGGCCAAGCATTTCATCAAAGCTACCAACATCAAGTAACATCATGAATGAAATAACAAAGCAATTCAAGCACAAATAGCATATGAAATTCTAACAATAATAAAAAATCATTTGTCATGCCCCAGACTCGATAATCAGACCTCACAAGGAACCGGATGACCGGTTCTAGCCATAACAACCTCCGTAGTACCCCATCTCGGCTCCTGAGATAGGTTCCGATCCTGGGATCCTACAAGGAGAATTTTCATAACAATGTAATCATCTCCAATATGAGCATACCCAAGATCACTACAAGTAAATATAAGAATAACAAAGATACACATCACAAAATTCACTATGAATTTGAACTTTTACAAGCTTACATCAGGTTCAAAAGGACATACATAAGATAACAGAAGAAAGAAGGAAGAGAATCTGCAACACTTGGTCCTCAGATCGCATACTTATCCAAGCTCCGCTGCTAAGACGTCAACTTACGATCTCTTGCACGCATCAATCGTGCATAAGTTTATAAAAAATGTAGAGGGTAGTGAAAGTGCGTGACAATGGTGCTCAGAAGAAGATAGAGAATGCAGAAAGGAGTCACGATCAATACTAATACCACTAGCCTTATCAAGGCGATCATGAACAAAGAAGCTATACCAAAGCAGTATGATAATGTAGGAAGCCATACCAAGGCTATATAGTGCAATGAGTAATTTAATACAATGAGTACTGGGTGTCATGTTAAGGTGGTGCATTATAAGGCTTACACAACCAATGCAAATGCAATGCGAAGTAATGCTAGTGCTCAAATCCAATCCACATATCAAGTACATTTTCATCATAAAAAAAATTATCGGGGTCCATTATACTGCCGAATGACTGCCGCTCTACAGACCCCGCACAGTCAAACGAGCGTAAGAGACCTCACTACCCACCTGTAGACAGCCAATCACCAGCAAGGCCTGAAGGTAGCGAACCCATTCACGAGCTGGTCAAACTCAGCCTAGCAATGCCCTCTTACATTAGGCGAGTAAGGCCACACCCCTATCCAATCGACTACACGATAGTGGGAGTCGCAGCCTAATGGTATAAGGCTCTCGTGCGCTCATATATTCCACCCTGTCACGGCGCTGGAGCAGATCCTTGGTACTATGGAAGTTTTAGAAATTTCACCCATGGGCATCCTATGCACCCGGTATGCTCAAGTAACATTTTCAGTGTCCAAACATAGCCATCCATGATGTATCTGTGGAGGCTACAACCCTTATGAAGTAAGGGCGATAATGCTCATATGCTATGCAATGACAGATGCATGAATCACACAATCAACCATGCATCAATCTCAAGCATCCAACGTGCTCAAGAGGGGATACTACGTCCCTCGAGAAAAGTATCATGCAATGCCCAATGACATAATATGACCACACACACATACTGTCAACCAAGCATACAATGATGTACACGGGCCATGAAGATGGGTCTATACGCATTATGTGGTGATATACAAAGTAGTACACTCTTATCCAAGAAGGGACCAAGACTAGGCATTTAGACAATATCCATAAGGAATCTCACCTCTAGTGGGGGCCCATTTAGCTGGGGTAACCCATGAGACTAAGTATACAAACTATGGGTCTAAGCGGTATAGAAATGAGTCTAACAAGAGTCTAAGATGATCATCCAATCACTTTTAAATACAATCAGGCCTAGAGGAGTCCATAATGGGGACATTTAACCACTATTCTCTAAAAAGGAATATCAACCATGAATGATGTGGAGAGAAGGCCCAAGGCCTATATTAAAGATAAAAATAAATATAACCAACCATATACATATATATTCCTCATAATAGGCCATAAAAAGATAAAATATCATTTTTAACAACATGGGCCCCAAGAGGAGAATTAAGGCCCAAGGCTCAATTTCCAATGGTCATAGAATCCATGCATTAAGTTGGACTTAATGGGCAGCCCACGTACACGACAGTGGGAGTCGCGGCCTAATGGTATAAGGCCCTCGTGCGCTCATATATTTCACCCGGTCACTGCGCTGGAGCAGATCCTTGGTATTATGGAAGTTTTAGAAATTTCACTCATGGGCATCCTATGCACCCAGTATGCTCAAGTAACATTTCTGGTGTCCAAAGATGGCCATCTATGATGTATCTATGGAGGCTACAACCCTGATGAAGCAAGGGCAATAATGCTCATATGTTATGCAATGTCAGATGCATGAATCACACAATCAACCATGCATCAATCTCAAGTATCCAACGTACTCAAAAGGGGATACTACGTCCCTCAGGGAAAGTATCATGCAATACCCAATGACACAATATGACCACACATACATAGTGTTAACCAAGCATACAATGATATACATGGTCATGAGGATGAATCTAGTCACACTATAGGGTGATATGCAATGTATATTACATTCCTCCTATCTAAGAAGGAACCAAGACCAGGTACTTAGACAATATCTTTAAGGAATCCAACTTCTAGTGGGGTCGTTTTGCCTAGGGTAGCCCACGAAACTAAGTATACAAACTACAGGTCTAAGTGATATAGAAATGAGCCTAGCAAGAGTCTAAGATGATCATCAATCACTCTTAAATACAACCAGGCCTAGAGGGGTCCATAATGGGGACATTTAGCGACCATTCCTCAAAAAGGCATATCAATAATGAATGATGTGGATAGAAGGTCCAAGGCCTACATTAAAGATAAAAATAAATGTAACCAACCATATACATATATATAATCCTCATAATAGGTCATAAAAAGATAAAATACCACTTTTAACAACATGAGCCTCAAGAGGGGAATTAAGGCCCAAGGCTCAATTTTCAATGGTCATAGAATCCATACATTAAGTTGGACTTGGTGGGCAGCCCGTGTACATAATATTTGACTAAATAAGTTTAAGTTTGGATGAAATGTACCCAACTACATCAGCCCAATAAGTTAGCAATTTAAGTGGGCAACCAAGGGCCCAATACTATCATTATCTTAGCCCACAAGTCCATTAAAATGGTGAAAGTTGGCCCAATATATGGTTAGGCCAAGCTAGGACGACCCTGCCCACTCTAGGCCCATGGGATGCCCCAAAAAAATCTGATCTAAGATGGGGTCCTCATCTGATCACTAAAGGTAACCCAAAAGAATGCACTGATTAAGCCCAAAAATTATAAAAAAATATAAGCATGTAACACGTACACAAGTTCTCAATATGGTGGGCCCCATAGCCAAATAAAGTTTTAACCATAAAATTGTACATTTAAGGGCCTTTAATAAACTTTTGGTCTGTTTGACTTCTTGGATCTGCTAAGGTCTAGAAATTAGTCAACTATATAGAAATAATTTCATGAAGGCCAACTATACTCACTAGGGGACCCCACCAAATGGAGAGTGTGTATATATCATGAAAAGATCAAGTGGGCCTGTTACTGGATTATGAGTCCAGCAGTAACCTAAGGCAAAGAGTACATCCATAATCGGGCGATCCAAGGCTTGGATGACCTAGACCAAACTTGTGTTAAGGTAGGTTCCATATACATACACATTAAGCCCTAAACAAATGGCCTAAGGTCTATGGTGGGCCTTTAACCATCCATAGAGAAACCCATGGGCCTACCTTAGGATCACCCAGGAGGACATTCAACCTCAACTGGCTTCCAAAAGGTAGCCCGCCACTACTCATATAATATAAGATCTAAAGCCCACGCAATGCATGGCCTAATGGGCCATACACCAAGCCCAACTTATAGGCCAGATAGTAGACCCTCAAGTAAGGTTTGGGCCTAACCACAAAGGTCATAATTCCACATATTGTGGCGGGCTTCATAGGCAGCCCAATAATTCATTTACATGGGCAAGTTTTACATTTAACACAAGTGAGTTGGGCCTCACTTTTGGCCCAAGTAACAATTTAGTGGGCAGCCAAGAGCCCAACTTCTTGCATATTATTGCCCTTAAGCCCATCACAATAGATGGAAGAGTATAGCCCCAAGACCAATGGGCCTATCTAAAAGAAGTGAGTCTAAAAGGCCTAATCACTACCATAAAAGGGGTGGCCATGCATAAACTATATTACATAATGGGCCCTAAGAAAATGGTCCAAAATCAAAGTCATCCAATTCATACATTATGGTGGACTAGAGGTCAGCCCATACGCTTAAGAATACACATGGGTAAAGCCTATACTAATAGTGTGGGCCTTGCCACATCAGCACAAAGACTTAGCAAGGCCCTCCATAATATACATTTATGTGGGCCTTGCAAGTCAGCCCACAATTAAGCATTTTATGAGGGCATCAAGGCTAATAAATACACATGATCAGCTTGTAGACAACCCATTAGGCCCATAAAGCAATAAGGTTAGCCCCTGCATAGTCTTGGGCTCAAGGAATAGGTTTCTAACCCAAATGTCCTATAAAACTACCAAAAATCTGGTTAAGGCTAGCCCATATTATCACCTCAAAGATGGACCTTAAGAGGCACTAATTACACCAAAAAAAATTTCTAAGGAAGAAAAGCAAGAAGTGTGTACAAAACTCTCTCAAATCTGGTGTGCCACAATAGTTCCTAAACAATCAATCATGTAGTAAATTTTGGGCCCCTTTCTGGAATTCCAACCCACCCATTTCTTGGGCCCGCTGGAGTCCAGAAATTTATTTAATTTAGATGGATTACTGACCTATGGTGATCCACATATATCATAGTGAGCCCCACCAGATAAAAGAGAGATATACAACACTTACTTCAAGTGGGCCATGCCATTAGAATGCAGGCCCAGCAACCCAAAGTAGGGGCATGCCTGGGTATTTGGCCCAAAACTGATACAAATTGCAGGCCACACCATTGTCGGTACAGAAGCCCGATGGCCCTAAAAATTTATAAGGTGGTCCTTCCATGGGTGGTTCAGACCCCCATAAAATTTTATAATTTTTAGACATCTAAACATATTTTAATTAATTTAAATAAAATAATCTGTCCAGAAACTCGGACTGATCTGGACACCATATTATAGTGGGCCGGTCCAGCCACCACCATGGTGTGTACAGGAGTCCAATAGCTGCAAAATTTTACAGGTAGGTCCTAACATGAGTTTAACACATTCTTGTAAATTTTTATAATTTTTAGACACTCGAATGTATTTTAATAAATTTTAAGAATATAATCTGTACATGGTGAATTATTGCTGGAATGTAACTATTTTGAATTTGGGCCATCCAAATGGGTAGGTTCTGAGTCTTCAAAATTCTTGAAATTTGGATTCAATGTCTCTCATTAAGCCTACATCAATATGAGACTCAGAAAGATGTCTCACCTTCTGAGAAAAATATTTTTAAAATTTTATTTTTATGAAACTATACTGCTGGTCTGCATAACAGAATTTTTCTGGCAGTCCACTATGTTGGCCCACCCATTTGGATGCCCAAATGGGATCCATTAGCCCTAAAATTTTGCAGGTAGGTCCTACCATGGGTGGGTCACCTCACTGAAAAATTTTAGTATTTTTGAGGTAGTATAAATATTTTATTTATTTCACACAAATTATGGACGGCAAGGTCCAGATTTTATTTTCCTACTGCAGCAATGCTGCTGTCCCTGACTTGTGTACCACATTAGAGTGGGCCCAGGTCTGTAAAAATTTGAAGAAATGCAAGGCCAGCATCCCTGTATAAGTATACAATAAGGTGGGGTCTACAAAGGTAACCCACCATTTTAAAAACCAGCTGACATATATGTTTTTCTAGCAAGCAGTGTGGCTGGGCAGTCCAGAAAATTTGGACTGTCCAACCTCCTTGGCCCACCCCTTTGGGTGATCAAACAAGGATGGATGAGGGTGAGGTTTAACATATATAATTTTAGGTGGGATCCACACCTCAAAGAAAAGTCTAAAAAATCAAGGAAAAAAGGAGCCATAAACAATGCCTACAACTCATAGATTACAACATAAAAGAAATAATTCTAGCAATCTGAGTAGCAACATGTAATAGAAAGAATTAAAATATAAACATTATTTTCATGGGATTTAACCCAAGAAATTTATGTGGTGGACTACCCCAGTGGGCCCCACAGATGTTCAGACCTTTTCCATCATCAAATACCCCTTGCATGTGCCCCATTTTGGTAGATTTTGGGGCCACATGTCTAAGGATGGACTGCTATGGGCGTCCAAACTCCATGGTTGGTCTGGATTTTTGTTAGCCTACAAGGTGGGCCACACATGCAAGATCAGAATTCTATCATAAAGTGTAACACTCCGAATTTTGGCCAATCTGGAATTTGACGTCCTTAGGCAGTGGGTCAATTAAAACACCTGGAAAATCGTTCAGAACCCAATTCCATAGCCAAAGAAACCACTTAGGATTAATTCCTTTAGAAATTTAGCGTAAGTTAGCTAGCGCAACGTTAGAGTACCTGGAAAACAGTCCCTGATCACTTTAAATATGTTCTACAAGACCCAAATCGAGTAGAACCAATGACTCTATAATACTCTATAACTTCAGACCAAACTCTAAGCAGGTTTGTTCTCTGGACCACTTTGAATCTTTGTATTGGATCTAGACCGCGCGTCGAAAGTCCGATACCTCCTATCTTAGACTGTTAGAACCGCCTAACTGGACTTGACACTCATTTCAAAAATCAAGTCAAACCGATAATCACAGGCCATTTCATTAAGCTCGGATCGAAGAGAGTGCGAATAGGGACAGAATTGGAATTTCAAATTCAAATCTGGCACACGACTTGACGCGTCAGTATTGAGTGTTCTGACCATCAGAATTCAGCCAGATTACACCCTCGGATCAGGAGAAATTTCTATTTTAAATTATGAGACTTTCAGCCCTGATCTACGTGCGGTGACCGCTGAACTGAAACTGGTCCGCCACGTGCGATCTGCGGATCCAGCCGGACTGAAAACTTAATACGTGCTAGATCTGGTACGCGTGAGCTTAAGTCCGATCGCATTCGGTCAGGGGACCACCAGAAAGTATCTTTTGGACCGAAACAGCCCCGATTTGGATATGCACTAAGTGAACTTTGTACTGGAGCCTATTTCGAGCAAGTTTGGGCTTATAAAAGGGGTTGAAACCCTCACTCCTCTCTCCCATCCGAATTTGCAAAAATCTCTAGATTGGGAGAGAGAAAAGGTGAGAGTTTGTGAGAGAAGGTGGGAGAGAATTCCCTGCTGCTTGTGCCACGTGCTGTACTTGCTTAGGCAACGCACTCCGATCACTTTCCCGGTGATTCCTCCACGTTTTCAGGTAAGAAAATACCCTAGAAGTTGCTGATTTGAGGTTCCTTTCGTTTCCTAGCGAAGTAGCTAATAGAACTTGTGTATTAGGTTCTCTAATCGCCGTAGATGAAGCGTATACGCTCCGTTCGAATTTACACATCCATAAGAGACAAGGTGCGGATTTTAGACGCTTTGATTGACTGTTTCCAAAGCTTTCAATGTCGTTTAATAGTAGATTATCGACGGCAACGCCGTTTGACATGTACAACATGCTGTCCGTTTCCTGTTTCGTAAACCGACGGAGAATATGAGATTTAGGGCATTTTAGTCATTTGTAGGAAGTACTGTTTTCATTCATATTTTGCTGATGTGATTGACATGATTTGTTGTCGCATTAGAATGTTAGGAATACGTGCATAATTAATTTGGCGAAGAGATTCGCCTAAATGCGCACTTCGGGTCGACATACTATATATAGACTTAAGTGTGTAGTGTAAGTGTTTGTATAAATGCTTGTATTAGTATGTATTGAATTAAATGGTGTTATGAATTAGTTTGAGATTGATTTCTCAATTAATATGTTGGTGTAAATGGTTTCCTACATGTTAGCCATATGCATGATTTCATAATATGAATGAAATGCATGTGCTTGACGATTCGCTTAAGTTGTATGTTATAACATGTGCTTGATGATTTCATTATGATTTAATTCGAGATTGAATTCTTAATTAATATGCTGATGGAAATGATTTCCTATATGTTGGCGATATGCATAATTTCATTATATGTATGAAAGACATGTGTCAGATGATTTACTTAAGTTGTACGATATAACATGTGTTAACATGCTCACATGGTTGTGTTTCATTTCCAATACTCTCACATGATTATTGATGTGGATTCATATGTGTTTGGGACTATACTGAGTCCATGCAGTTGGTAACCGAGCGAATTCGTGGTTGACTTATCTTTGCCACGAACGACGCATCGATGAACGCGAGCCGTGTTTTGGAGTTGGCGGCAGTGGTTAGGCCACACGAAGTGTTTTACGCACTTCATGTCGTTCAACTTGAGATGCGATTGTGCTAGTCGAGCCCGTCAAGTAACCCGACTGGCCGTTGTATGTTCACCCTGCATGAGTCATAACTGCTTGAACCTAGGGTACTGAACTTACCATTGTAAACCCTGTTAACCATGGTACCTTGATCCACGAAGACTCATGAGCCGGGCATGGTGGTATGGGACACCGTGGTCGAGCTGTCGGCCTATGCTGGGGCCATAAACCTCCCCGTAGTGACCAGTGAGCACCTAGACTCGTGAGCAGATTATGGTGGTATGGGACACTATATTCTAGCTGTCGGCCTACACTGATCAGGCGACGAGTCCTTTGTAGTGACCGTGAGCGTATTCTGAGTCTACGGGAGGCGACGACCCTTCAGTAGCAGTAGAGTACAGTAGGCCTGTATTGATAAGGTGATGGGGGAGTTGTGCAACGAGTGCGAGCAACAGCCCTGGCAGCCCTTGCCGCGACCTACAAAATATACATCGTATGAGTTTACTAGGAGTGACGACCCTAGACAGGATCTGTGTTGAGATTGATATAAGGGAGGTACCTTAGTTTCCCAATCCTGCTGTTTGAATGGACTAATAATAACTCGAAAATCATATCACCATACCATTGCATGTGCCTGGAAGATGTGGAGCACTTGAGGGTCGATTGCATGCCGCGGTCGTAAGATGGTGCCGTATGAGGGAGATCGTCGGTGAGGGCATACATCACGTCATGTCATATTGCATTAACAACAGTTTTAGGATTGTTTGATTTACTGCTTTACTATTATCGCATGATTGATTTGAGAACATGTTAATCCTTGCTCTATTATTCCACTGAGTTAGCTACTCACTCCCACGTTACGGGACGGTGTTCCTGGACACCCACCAGACCCTTTTGTGATTGCAGATGATGGCGCGGCCTGCGAGGCGGATCTGGACTTAATGATGACGAGGTGGATTCCTCCTTCATGCGTGTTCTGATTGACGGAATTACAGGGAGGTTGATTAGATACTTTGACACTTGTCATTTTATATTTTTAGCGCACTCATGTATATTCGTTTTGTTTACTTTTGGAGTATACATGTATGCATATAACCTGGTAACATGTTCACACTCTGGAGACATACAACAATTTATATATGTTATACATACTATCACTGTCTTCCGCTTGCTAATTTAACTGTCTCTGGAGTAGGATATGCTGTTCTGGCTTAATCTCACTCATGTTTAATACATTAATACTGACAACATTCAATCATACATATCTATGTTGCATAAATAACATTTTGGAACTCGGGAGTTGGGTTTTTGCTCGACCCCCCGATTTTCGGGATGTTACATAAAGAAAAATAAAGAATCGGCCACAAGAGGAGGGGCTCCGTCATATTGAGGCCCTCCCCTTCATCAATCACACCATACATTCCTTCTATTCATATGCTACAATAAAGATCCACCACATGCATGTCCTAGATTCAAGATCAATGGTTTAGATGTCATCCCTCCCATGATTCTAAGGTCTAGATGACCTATCATGCCATGTAATTCAAGTAATCCTCCATGATGGGGGCCCATAGAGGGAAAACCCCATGCATGGGCATGCATGCATCAAATAGGCCATTTGGCCACAACTAATGGATGATGTAGGATCTCCACCATTGATTGGTGGGTCCTAAACATCCCATATATAAAAAGAAAAGAGGTCTAAGAGCATGAAAATAAAAATCCTAGATCCTAGGATACACCCACCTTAGATTGCTCCAAACTTGGACCTCCTAGCTCCTAGTGCACCAAGGGATCCATATCAATGGGTGAGATTGAATTTAGATGGTTAGATTTAGAGGATTAGACGGGAAATGGGGCTAGAACTCTTGTTTGGAGAAAATGGGAATGAGAAGGAGAGAAGAGAGAGGGAGAGGAGAGTAGAGAAAATGATAGAGAAAGAGAGAGAAATCTCTTTTAAGCTAAGTAATCATTTCTCTTTTGCTTTGGTTAGAGAAGAATGATGAATGCTATAGGGAGATACAACCAAAGTTATAGGGTTGGTAGGTTTTCTAGGCTTGTGGGTAGTGTTTAGAGGTAGGTGGTGTAGGAATAGGGCTTAGGTAGTGTGTGTGTGTAGTGTGTGTTGAAAATAGTACTAAGAGATGGAACTTACCTAGAAATTCATGCACACTATCCCTAGGTGGACCACATGACCATGATCAAGGGTCAAAAATTGCTCAGCGTACATCTTTTGATGGACACGTCAGATTTATGCATGAGACGTGGTGTTGGAACCGCAGCGACGATGCGGTCGCAATGGCATACATTTCAACTCGATCCGAGTCAGGTCTTTATGACTGGACTTACAGATGAGTGCAAACACTATCCAAGAGTCACGAGTCGCTGGGATTCGACCGGTAGGACCACAGGACCAAGATGGACGGAATGTATACTCACACACACATGTAGACATGTGAACTCAGGTCGGGTCTCACATCATTATTTAACACTATTAAGGGTTGATAAAAAAAGAAAACCTAGAAGAATAATCCTCACCTTAGGAAGAGATTTCTCAATCTCTGACTTCGTAGGGTTAGGGTTTTAGGGAAATATTGATCCCTCAACCAAACTCAAAGAAACTAGGTGAGATTGATTGAAATTATAACTAATGAAATATAATTCAGAAGGTAGGATACATTTCTTATCATCAATTGAAAATGTAAACTACACGATGATGCTTTCTTAATGACATACCTTAGTGGTTATAACGGTGGATGTCATGCCCCAGACTTGGTAACCGGACCTCACAAGGAACCCGATGACCGGTTCTGGTCGCAACAGCCTCCATAGTACCCCATTCTTGGCTCCTGAGATAGGTTCCAATCCTGAGATCCTACAAGGAGAATTTTTATAACAATGTAATCATCTCCAATATGCGCATACCCAAGATCATAGTAAGTAAATCTGAGAATAACAAAGGTACACATCACAAAATCCATTATGAATTTAAACTTTTACAAGCTTACATCAGGTCCAAAAGGACATACATAAGATAACAGAAGAAAGAAGGAAGAGAATCTGCAACACTGGATCCTCATATCACACGCTTATCCAAGCTCCGCTGCTAAGACGCCAACTTATGATCTCCTGCACGCATCAATCATGCATAAGCTTATAGAAAGCTCAGAGGGTGGTGAAAGTGTGTGACAATGGTGCTCAAAAGAAGATAGAGAATGCAGAAGGGGGTCATGATCAATATCAATACCACTAGCCTTATCAAGGTTATCATGAACATAAGAAGCTATACCAAGGCAGTATGATAATGTAGGAATCCATACCAAGGCTATATGTGCAATGAGTAATGTAATGCAATGAGTACTGGGCGCCATGCCAAGGCGATGCATTATGAGGCTTACACAGCCGATGCAAATGCAATGCGAAGTAATGCCGGTGCTCATATCCAATCACATGTCAAGTACATTTCCATCATAAGAAAATCACTGAAGTCCATTACACTACTGGATGACTGCCACTCTACAGACCCCACACAGTCAAACGAGCGTAAGAGACCTCACTACCCGCCTGTGGACAGTTAATCACCAGCAAGGCCTGAAGGTAGCGGACCCATTCACTAGCTGGTCAAACTCAGCCTAGCAATGCCCTCTTACATCAGGCGAGTAAGGCCACACCCCTATCCAACCGACTACACGACAGTGGGAGTCACGTCCTAACGGTATGAGGCCCTCTTGAGCTCATATATTCCACCCGGTCATAGTGTTGGAGCAGATCCTCGGTACCATGGAAGTTTTGAGAATTTCACCCATGGGCATCCTATGCACCTGGTATGCTCAAGTAAAATTTTTAGTATCCAAACATGGTCATCCATGATGTATCTGTGGAAGCCACAATCCTGATGAAGCAAGGGCGATAATGCTCATATGTTATGCAATGTCAGATGCATGAATTACACATTCAACCATGCATCAATCCTAAGAAACCAACGTGCTCAAAAGGGGATACTACGTCCCTCAGGGAAAGTATCATGCAATGCCCAATGACACAATATGACCACACACACATAGTGTCAACTAAGCATACAATGATGTATATGGGCCATGAAGATGGGTCTAAACATATTATGCAGCGATATACAAAGTAGTACACTCCTCCTATCCAAGAAGGGATCAAGACTAGGTACTTAGATAATATCCTTAAGGAATCCAACCTCTAGTGGGGGCCCATTTACCTGGGGTAGCCCATGAGACTAAGCATACAAACTATGTGTCTAAGTAATACAGAACTGAGTCTAACAAGAGTTTAAGATGAGCATCTAATCACATTTAGATATAACCGGGCCTAGAGGGGTCCATAATGGGGACATTTAACCGCCATTCCCCAAAAAGGCATATCAACCATGAACTATATGGATAGAAGGCCCAAGGCCTACATTTAGATAAAAACACAAGTAACCACATACATATATATTCCACATATAGGCCATGACAAAATGATATAATACCACCTTTAACAACATGGGCCCCAAGAGGGAAATCAAGGCCTAAGGCTTAATTTCCAATAGCCATAGAATCCATGCATTAAGTTAGACTTAGTGGGTAGCCCGCGTACACAATATACGGCCCGAAAATAAGTTTAAGTTTGGAGGAAATGAGCCCAACTACATCAGCCCAATAACTAGTAAATTAAGTGGGCAACCAAGGGCCCAATACTATCCTTACCTTAGCCCACAAGTCCATCAAAATGGTGGAAGTCGACCCAATATATGGTTGGGCTAAGCTAGGACGTTCCAACCCACTCTGGGCCCATGGGATGCCCCAAAAATCCAATCTAAGATGTGTAAGTGCTATGATTTCATATTCCTTTAGTTGTCAAATTTTGTGGTGCCAAAACCTATATCTATGTCTTGTATATCTTGTTTCATGTTTGAGACTATTCATTACTTCAAGACATCGGACTTCAATATAAGATCTTAAATGAAGAAAGTTTTAATTCATGGATGAAGAATTCAAGAATAGAAGTCTTCAAGTATGCATGTTAAAGATCAAGCTCAAGAAGACTTTGTTCAAGTCAAGATCAAGCTCAAGAAGACTGTGTTCAAATCAAGATCAAGCTCAAGAAGGCCTACTACAAGATTCGTATATTCTCAAGCTTCTCTTAAGGGTCATCTGAGTGTACAGACTTTCAATGTTCATCTCACTGTTAAGGTTTGTTTGACCTTAGATTGACCTTAGGATGGGCTTTACTGTAGGTCATTCTGGATACATAACTCATATATTTTTAATATGTTTGTTTGGACTGTTCTAAGACTAGTCATAGGGACTTCAAGACCAGTCCTAGCTCCGCTACGACCAGTCCTAGGTTGTTGAAGATTTTTGAATCTTTCTGGCTGTCCTACGACCAGTCCTGGACATCCTACGACCAGTCCTGTGAGTTCTACGACTCATCCTTCGACCAGTCGTAGCCCTACGACTCAAACTCCAGCAACCAAATTGAGGGTCTTACGACCTGTCGTAGGTGACTCACGATCAATCATAGGTGGCCTACGACCAGTCGTAGAACACTCAGGACCGGTCATGGAACAACAAAATCTTATCCCGCGGAAATCTTTGAAAATATTTGAAGCTACGACCAGTCATAGGATCCTAAGACCAGTCATAAATGGGATTTTTCAGGCTATAAATAGAGCACGAACTTCAGAGTTTTAACAATTCAATTCAACTCTATTCAAGCAATCTTTAGGCTATTCTCTGAGATAAGTTTGTGTTTGTTTTAAGCTACTTTGTGCTTATTTAATATTCCTTTTGCTAGCTTATTTTTTATTTGATTTTGATCTACATTCCAATCTCATTAGAAAAGGGAAATTTTTGATATTCCTTCTTCTTAGATTCAAAATCAAATAGAACTAGCCCTTTTGATTTAAAATCAATTAGACTTAGAACCATTCTTAAAAGTGAGTATTAGACTTTGAACGTTGAATCGAACTTTACTCCGATTGGTTCTACCGGGCTACTTCAAAAGGTGATTTAGGTATTTTATATTTTTGTAATTTTCTTTCTTTGGTTTTGTTTGAGATTTGCCAGAAAAATCTCATTGTATTGGTTATCTGAGGAGAGCCAGAAAACTCAGATTGTGGGGGTTTTTGGATTGTGTAAGCCCGAGATCAAAGGCACAATTGTGAAGGTTTTAGGTGAACCTGTGAAACCTATTTTGATAGTGCATGCTTATATCCCCTGTGTGAGCATATTAGGAGTGGACTAGCATTCTGTGTGGCTGTTGGATAACAGTTGGTGTACACACAGGCGAACCACTATATGTCGTTGTGTTGTGGATGTGCATCATTCTTTCATTCCTTTATTCATTAAGTTTTGTAGTTTGTGTTTGTGGATGAATGTTGTAATCATTTTATTTCAAGCAAGTGTGGATGAATGTTGTAATAACTTAGGATTTATCTCTGCAAGTTATTTTAATTTCATCACATTTTATTCATCATTGGTTTGTGATACAAGGACGTTCTAGAATTAAGGTTGTCTTACCTTAAACCTTTGGTTTTTGGTGTAAGGTTGTCCTTAGAACTGATAAAGTATCATTCTCTTTATTTTAGGCTATTGAGATTACTTTAAATTCAGCATTGTACTTTATTTCTTTTATTATTCCGTTGTTATTAGTTTTATTTGGCATTGCCCTATTCACCCCCCCCTTTAAGGCATATAGCTAGGCCCTCTTAAGTGGTATCAGAGACTAATAGCTCGTACTTATTGTTTATTTATTGGATTTATTTCCTGAGCTAACGATCTAAGCTATATTAAGATGTCAAATTTTGATAGCCTATCAGTCACTAGGCCACCACCTTTTAATGGCACAAACTATGCCTATTGGAAAGCCAGGATGAGGATCTTCCTCAAATCCTTGGATGAAAGTGTGTGGCTGGCCATAGTGAATGAATGGAACCCTCCTATCACTGAAGTAACTAATGGTGATGGTTCAAAATCAATGAAAGTAACGGTTTATTCTCTTTGGACCACACTTCAGAAAAGTGGAAGTAGTGCTAATGCAAAAGCACTAAATGCAATCACTTGTGCATTATCACCAGATGAATTCAAAAGAATCATCTCTTGTGAAAATACAAAACAAGCATGGGATGTATTAGAAATGACACACGAGGGTACATCTATTATCAAGAAATCTAAAGTCCAACTCCTCACAACTAAATTTGAAGAAATTCATATGGAGGAGAATGAGATGTTTATGGACTTCTATACTAGATTGAATGACATTGTGAACTCTATGTGGGGTCTTGGTGATAAAATCCCAGGAAATAAAGTGTGTGCAAAGATACTACGCTCACTTCCTGAACGATTCAATTCGAAAGTAACCGCGATTCAGGAACTTCGTGATACGGATACCATGAGGGTTGAGGAACTAGTTGGTTCACTTCAAACCTATGAGTTATCCTTTAAAACTCCTAAAGGAAAATCAATTGCTCTCAAATCATCTAAAAATGTTTCAAAAGAGAGTACTTCAGATTTAGAAAATTTCGAAGATGAAAAGCAAGAAAAAAGTTGATTTTCAAAAGTCAAATGATAAGAGACGATCTAAACCTTGAACTCAAAAATCCTTGAAAGATTCTTTTGAATCTTTATAACCTTCCCTTATTTAAGAATGTTTTATATGTTGAGGGCTTGAAACACAACCTACTAAGTATTTCTCAGATATGAGATAACAACCATAGTGTAAAGTTTTCTAATCAAGGTTGTGAGATACTTAATAAAAAGGGTTCTGTAATATTAACTGGTCGCAGAACTTCTGAAAACTGCTAAATCGTTAGTGATGCAAGCTCATCTACTCAATCGTGTTACATGGTCCATACCAATGAGATTAAATTATGGCATAAACACCTTGGACATGTACACTACCAGAACTTATTTAGATTGAGCAAAAGAGAACTAATTAGAGGTCTACCCAAATTGTAAAAAATAGACAAAATATGTAGTGAATGCCAGTTGGGCAAACAGACTAGGAGCTCTCACAAGAAAGTGAACTCCAATACCACATCTAGACCACTTGAGCTTCTTCATATGGATCTTATTGGACCAACCAGATCGGAGAGTCGAGGAGATAAAAAATACATCTTGGTTATCGTAGATGACTATACCAAATTCACTTGGGTATCGTTCTTAAAAGACAAAACTGAAACCTTGGATGAAGTAAAAAGGGTCATCAAACGAATCCAAAATAAAAAATGTTCTCATGTTAGTAAGATCCGTAGTGATCATGGATCCAAATTTGAAAATAGTAGTTTTGAGAAATTTTGTAGCAATCAAGGAATATCGCATGAATTCTATGCACCCAAAACACCGCAACAAAATGGTATAGTTGAAAGAAAAAACAGAGTGCTTCAGGATATGGTTAATGTTATGCTGAATAGCATGAAGCTCTCTAGAAATCTTTGGGCTGAAGCAGTTAATACCGCATGCTGTATTATTAATCAGGTTTATACCACCAGTAAATCTGATAATAAGACTGCTTATGAATTATGGTTTGAAAAGAAACCTACTGTCAAATACTTTCGGATTTTTAGCAGCAAGTGTTATATTTTACGTGATCGCGAAAATTTGGAAAAGTTTGAGACGAAGAGTGATGAAGGTATTTTTCTTGGTTATTCCTTGAACAGTCGTGCTTATAGGGTTCTAAATAAGAAAACTGGTGTAATTCAAGAGTCCATCAATGTGGTCATTGATGATCATTTGAATACACCAGCTCCGAGTTCAGATGATGATGAAGCTCTTATTATCGACAAACTAGATACCTCATCAAGTCTAAGAATCTGAACCAAGGACTGTCAAAGATCATCCAACCAATCAAATACTTAGAAACCCTTTCACTGGTGTTCGTACTCGCAAATAACTTGAGAACATATGTAATTATATTTGTTTTACATCCCAAATAGAACCGGTCAATGTAAAAGAAGCACTTTCTGACGAAAATTGGATAGTTGCTATGCAGGATGAACTTAATCAATTTGTTCGTAATGATGTCTGGTTTCTTGTTCCTAGACCTAAGGATAAATATATTATTGGAACAAAATGGATCTTTAAAAATAAGTCTGATGAGCTTGGAAATATAATACGAAACGAGGCCAGACTGGTTGTACAAGGGTATAATCAGATTGAGGGCATCGATTACGATAAAACTTTTGCTCCAGTCGCTCGCCTTGAATCTATCAGACTTTTTATTTCCATCGCATGCTTTAGAAAATTTAAGATTTATCAGATGGATGTAAAGAGTGCCTTCTTGAATGGTGATTTACATGAAGAAGTCTATGTTGAACAACCTTCAGGGTTTGAAGACCCCAAGCAATCTGACCATGTATTTCGTCTCAAAAAGGCTCTCTATGGTCTAAAACAAGCACCCAGAGCATGGTATGAGAAATTAACTAAATTCTTACTTAGTCATAACTTTTAAGTAGGAAGTGTCGATAAGACACTCTTTGTTAAGAAGAATAACAGTGATATTTTGATGGTTCAAATTTATGTTGACGATATCATTTATGGATCAACTTGTTCTGACATGTCTATTGAGTTTGCAGATCTTATGAAATCAAGGTTCGAAATGAGCATGGTTGGTGAACTAAATTACTTCCTAGGGTTGCAAGTAAAACAACAACCTGACGGAATTTTCATTTCCCAAACCAAGTATGCTACGAACTTGGTTAAAAGGTTTGGATTTGAGAATGGTAAGAACTTTGATACTCCTATGAGTACAACGTTAAGACTCTCAAAAGACTCTACAGGTAAAGATATAGATCCTAAACTATATCGTAGTATGATTGGTAGTTTGTTATATCTAACTGCAAGTAGACCTCATATCGCATTAAGTGTTGGTATTTGTGCGAGATATCAGTCTAATCATAAGGAATCACCTCTTACTGTTGTTAAACGGATTATTAGATATTTCGCAAGTACTATAAATCTAGGTCTATGGTACCCTTTTGATACTAGTGTTCAATTAGCTGAGTACTTAGATGCTGATTGGGCCGGTAATATCAATGATAGAAAATCAACCAGTGGTGGTTGTTTTTACATTGAAAATTGATTAGTTTCTTGGTTTAGCAAGAAGCAAAGCTCAATATCGCTCTCCACTGCTGAGGCTGAGTATATTGCAGCTGGATATGTATGTACACAACTAGTTTGGATGAAACGCATGCTAAGCGATTATGGAATTAATCAAGATTCAATGATCTTACATTGTGATAATTCCACTGCTATAAATATTTTCAAAAATCCAATCCAGCATTCACGTACTAAGCACATTGACATTAGGTATCATTACATTCATGAATTGGTTGAAGAAAAAGTTATTTCTTTGGAATATATATCAACCGAAAATCAACTTGCTGATATATTTACTAAACTGCTCGACAAAAGCAGGTTTAATAAATTGAAATTTGATCTTGGTATGTGCATTTTACATTGAATATTCTTGCTTGCATATATCATAGTGTACTATATTTAGTATTATTTGTGTTTAAATTTCAATTTTTTACATTAAAAATGTATTTTTGGTCGATACTCGACCGGTCGTGGTTATACACGACCATTCGTGGTTTGACCGGTCGTGAACGACACTCGACTGGTCGTGGAGCTCGTGAATGTGATATATTTGGGGAAAATCCCCTTCTTCTTCATTTCTACTCCGACGTACGATGAGTCGTGGCTTGACCAGTCATAGGATTTCTTATTTTTCTTTAAGGTGAGTTCTATTTCATCATTTTTCTTGAAGATTTATGCTCTCTATGCTTTGATTTGATCATTTTGTAGCTAGATTTCATCTCTTGTTGGGTTTTTCAAGAGTTTCTTCTCAACTCGCTGATCTAGAAAAAATTCATCCTTTCTTTTGTGCATTTCTCTTGCTCTTTGTATATCTTTTTGAATATGGATGCTAGAGAAAAAAAGAAAATATCCCGTGGTCCATCTTCATCTAGATCTACACTGATAACTAAACGGCACCTTCGGTCACCCGGAGATGATTCTCAAGATGTACGGGATTTACGTGTCCGTAATATTATCGTTGAGCATACCGCTGATCTCAATCACATTGCTCCATATGGTATTGTCCCTCTCCTTGAATCTGTTGGCTGGACTAATATTTTGCTTTGGGGTGGGCCTGCATACCAGTCCATTGCTCAATCAATGGTTGCATACATCTCTGAATTTTCTCTTGATAATTTATTTTTTTCAATTGATACTAGAGAAGGAAAATTTGAAGTAAACCGTCATTTGATATCAGGTATTATGGATATACCTGTTAATGATGAAGGTATACCAATTCATACTTTATACGACAAACCATCTGAATTGGAAAAACACATGTTAACAAGAGATTTATGCAAAATTGATGCACAATGGACACACAAAGGGAATGCACTCCCTTCAAAGTATTTGTTACCTAGATACAGAGTGTTACATCGTTTCTTCATTTCCAATGTGTATCCTCGGTCTGATAATAAAACTGAGTTGACTTCTTTCATAGTTCGTGTGTTACATTCTATTGCTTCTGGTACCATGGTCTGTCTTCCTTCTTTGATTTGTTATTTCATTATGCAGTTTCGTCTCCATCCAGGTCATAGTGATATTTCATTTGGTTATCTTATGACTATTTTAGCCACTCACATGCTTGTCGATAAACCTGTTAATGAGGCACCAATTCATCATCTTATCTTCAACAATTCCAATCTTAATAAGATGAAGCTAGATTTACTTCCTGGCCAAGTAGATGAAGGTGATGTTGGTGGTGATGGTGGTGAAGCTGGAAATGAAGGGGAAGCTGACAAGATGTTAATATGGATGAGATTTTTGATGAGATAGAATCTGATTCACCAAATGATCCTGATTATGATCCATCTGGTTATGATGCACGCTTTCGTGCATTAGAGGAGAAAGTTGATAATATGAGTATAGCCCATGATATGTAATTTAAGTACATGTGAAAATATCTTCGTCGCATCAATAGGGAGTTACACCAGATTGATCCGACTATCCCTACTCCCTCCTCTAGATCAGATTAGGTGAATTATCTTCTGGATAGTATAACATTATCTTTTTATTTTGGATATGGATTATGGTTTGATGACATTATCTTTTGGATATTGTATTTTGGATTGATGATGGCTTAATGCTTCAGGTTTATATTATGTCCTTTCATATCTCTTTCTCATTATCTGTTTATTACTCTCCATATTCTCTTTTCTTTTGTGACTTTCCCTTGTCATTTTGTAACAAAAAGGGGGAGTAGTAAGATAAAAGGGAGTAGTATGAAAGAAAGGGGGAGTAATTTATTTGTTTAAATTGATTAATTGAGAAGGATATGTGGATGTGAGAATATGTTGTATTGATGTTATTGATTTGTTTACATGAGCAGTACTTGTATTACTCAGGGTGAGTAGAGTAATTTGTGATTTTATGGCTCATGATTCATTCTTATTCTTATTATGCTATGTGTTTTGTCACAAATTTGACAAAGGGGGTGATTGTAAGTGCTATGATTTCATATCCCTTTGGTTGTCAAATTTTGTGGTGCCAAAACCTATATCTATGTCGTGTATATCTTGTTTCATGTTTGAGACTATTCATTGCTTCAAGACATCAGACTTCAAGATAAGATCTTAAATGAAGAAAGTTTCAAGTCATGGATGAAGAATTCAAGAATAGAAGTCTTCAAGTATGCATGTTCAAGATCAAGCTTAAGAAGACTTTGTTCAATTCAAGATCAAGCTCAAGAATACTGTGTTCAAATCAAGATCAAGCTCAAGAAGGCCTACTACAAGATTCGTATATTCTCAAGCTTCTCTTAAGGGTCATCTGAGTGTATAGACTTTCAATGTCCATCTCACTGTTAAGGTGTGTTTGACCTTAGATTGACCTTAGGATGGGCTTTACTGTAGGTCATTCTGGATACATAACTCATATATTTTTAATATGCTTATTTGGACTGTTCTAAGACCAGTCATAGGGACTTCAAGACTAGTCCTAGCTCCGCTACGACCAGTCTTAAGTTTTTCAGGACCAGTCTTAGGTTGTTGAAGATTTTCAGATCTTTCTAGCTGTCCTACGACCAGTCCTGGACATCCTACAACCAGTCTTGTGAGTTCTACGACTCATCCTTCGACCAATTGTAGCCCTACGACTCAAAATCCAGCAACCAAATTGAGGGTCTTACGACCGGTCGTAGGTGACTCACGACCAGTCGTAGGTGGCCCACGACCGGTCGTATACCACCCAGGACCGGTCATGGAATAATAAAATCTTATCCCGTGAAAATTTTTGAAAATCTTTGAAGCTACGACCAGTCCTAGGATCCTAAGACTAGTCGTAGATGGGATTTTTCAGGCTATAAATAGAGCACGAACTTCAGAGTTTTAGAAATTCAATTCAACTCTATTCAAGAAATATTTAGGCTATTCTCTGAGATAAGTTTGTGTTTGTTTTAAGCTACTTTGTTCTTATTTAATATTCCTTTTGCTAGCTTATTTTTTATTTGATTTTGATCTACATTCCAATCTCATTAGAAAAGGGGAATTTCTAATATTCCTTCTTCTTGGATTCAAAATCAAATAGAACTAGCCCTTTTGATTTAAAATCAATTAGACTTAGAACCATTCTTAAAAGTGAGTATTGGACTTTGAACGTTGAATCAAACTTCTACTCCGATTGGTTCTACCAGGCTACTTCAAAAGGTGATTCAGGTATTTTACATTTTTGTAATTTACTTTCTTTGATTTTGTTTGAGATTCGTCAGAAAAATCTCATTGTATTGGTTATCTGAGGAGAGCCAGAAAACTCAGATTATGGAGGCTTTTGGATTGTGTAAGCCCGAGATCAAAGACAAAATTGTGAAGGTTTTAGGTGAACCTGTGAAACCTATTTTGATAGTGCATGCTAATATCCCCTGTGTAAGGATATTAGAAATGGAGTAGCATTCTGTGTGGCTGTTGGATAACAGTTGGTGTACACACAGGCGAACCACTATATATCGTTGTGTTGTGAATGTGCATCATTCATTCATTCCTTTATTCATTAAGTTTTATGGTTTGTGTTTGTGGATGAATGTTGTAATCATTTTATTTCAAGCAAGTGTGGATGAATGTTGTAATAACTTAGGATTTATCTCTGCAAGTTATTTTGATTTCATTGTATTTTATTCATCATTGGTTTGTGATATAAGGACATTCTAGAAATAAGGTTGTCCTACCTTAAACCTTTGGTTTTTGGTGTCAGGTTGTCCTTAGAACTGATAAAGTATCATTCTCTTTATTTTAAGCTATTGAGATTACTTTAAATTGAGCATTGTGCTTTATTTCTTTTATTATTCCGCTGTTATTAGTTTTATTTGGCATTGCGATATTCACCCCCCCTCTAGGGCATATAACAAGGCCCTTTCAAGATGGGGTCCTCATGTGATCACTAAAGGTGACCCAAAAGAATGCATTGATTAAGCTCAAAGATTATAAGAAAACATAAGCATGTAACGCGTACATAAGTTCTCAATATGATGGGCCCCACAGCCAAACAAAGGTTTAATCATACAATTTTAATTTAAGACCTTTTGATAAACTTTTGGCACGTTTGACTTCTTGGGCTTGCTACGGTCCAGAAATTAGTCAAATAATCTCATGAAGGCCAACAATACTCACAGGGGGCCCCATCAGATGGAGGGTGTGCATACATCATGAAAAGGTCAAGTGGGCCTACTAATGGACTGGGAGTCCAGCAGCAACCCAAGGCAGAGAGTGTCTCCATGATCGGGCAATCCAAGGCTTGGACAGCCTGGACCCAACATATGTTGTGGTAGGTTCCACATGCATATATATTTAGCCTCAAATAAACAGTCAAGGGTCTATGGTGGGCCTTTAACCATCCATAGAGGAACCCATGAGCCTACCCTAGGATCACCCAGGAGGACATCTAACCTCAACTGGTTTCCAAGAGATAGCCCGCCACTACTCGTATAATGTAAGGTCTAAAGCCCAAGCAATGCATGACCTAATGGGCCATACACCAAGCCCAACTCATAGGCCATATAGTGGGCCCTCAAGTAAGGTTTGGGCCCAACCACAAAGGCCATAATTCCACATATTGTAGTGGGCTTTATGGGCAGCCCATTAATTCATTTACATGGCAAGTTTCACATTTAACACAAGTGAGTTGGGCCTCACTTTTGGCCCAAGTGCAGGGTCAGTTTAGAGGGCAGCCAATGGCCCGACTTCTTGTATATGATTTCCCCTAAGCCCATCATAATAGATAGGAGAGTACAGGCCTAAGATCAATGGGCCTATCCAAAAGAATTGAGTCCACAAGGCCTACTTGCTATTACAAACATGCATATATTATATCACATAATGATCCGTAAAGAAATGGCCCAAAACAAAAGCCATCCAATTCATACATTATAGTGGATTTGAGGGCAGCTCATAAGCCTAAGAATACACATGGGCAAGGTCTATACTGACAGTGTGGACCTTGCCACATCAGCTCAAAGACTTAGCAAAGCCCTCCACAGTATACATTTATGTGGGCCTTATAAGTCAGCCCACAATTAAGCATTTTATGAGGGCATCAAGGCTAATAAATACACATGATCAGCTTGTAGATGGCCCATTGAGCCCGTAAATCAATAAGGCCAGCCCTTGCATAATCATAGGCTCAAGAAAGCAGTTTCCAGCCCATTGAGCCTATAAAACTATTAAAAATTCTGGTTAAGGCTAGCCCACAAAGCCACCACAAAGGTGGGCCTCAAGGGGGCACTCATTAAGCCTAAAATATCTAAGGAAGGAAAGCAAGGAGTGTGTGTAACACTCTCTCAAATTTGGTGTGCCCCAATAGTTCTTAAACAATCAACCATGTAGCAAATTTTGGGCCCCTTGCTGGAATTCCAGCCCACCCATTTCCTGGGCCTGCTGGAGTCCAGAAATTTATTTAATTTAGATGGGTTATTGACCCATGGCGATCCACATATATCACAGTGGGCCCTACCAGATAAGAAGAGAGATATACAACACTTACTTCAAGTGGGCCATGCCATTAGAATGCAGGCCCAACAACCCAAGGTAAGGGTGTGCCTGGTTATTTGACCCAAAACTAGTCCAAATTGCAGGCTACACCACGGTCGGTACAGAGGTTCGATGGCTCTGAAAATTTATAGGGTCGTCCTTCCATGGGTATACCACCCCCCCAATAAAATTTTATAATTTTTGGACATCTAAAAGTATTTTAATAAATTTAAATAAAACAATCTGTCCTGAAATTCGGACTGATCTGGACACCATATTATAGTGGGCCAGTCCAGCCACCACCATGGTGTGTACAGGCATCCAATGGCTTCAAAAATTTTTAGGTAGGTCCTAACATGAGTTTAACACATGCCTATAAATATTTAAAATTTTTAGACACTCAAAAGTGTTCTAATAAATTTTTAAGAATATAATCTATCCAGGGTGAACTATTGCTGGACTATAACTGTCCTAAATTTGGGTCATCCAATGGGTGGGTTCTGGGCCTCCAAAATCCGTAAAATTTGGACCCAAGGTCCCTCATTAAGCCTAAAACAAGGTTAGACCTAGAAATATGGCCCAAATTCTTAGAAAGTATTTTTAGAATTTTATTCTTTTGGGACTATGCTGCTGGACTGAAGAGTAGAAATTTCTGGCAGTACAGTATGTTGGCCCACCCTTTTGGATGCCCAAATGGGATCCCTTGGCCCTGAAATTTTGTAGGTAGGTTCTACCATGAGTGTGACACCTCCTTACAAAAATTTAAAATTTTTGAGATAGTAAAAATATTTTATTTAACCCCTGCAATTTGTGTACAGATAAGTATTCCTGAAGAAATCTACTGCTAAAAAAAATATTACTGGAAATGTGACTGTCCATATGTTTGGGACCACATGGGGTGGGCCTGGACCCACCAAAATCCTTGAAAAATTAGGAAAAAGGTGTTCTTACATCTAGATAACAAGTGAGGTCCACTGGGGTGGTCCAGTTATTCCAGAAACTCATGTAAAAATGCTCATTTCCAACTTATAGTGTTGCTGAACTATCCAGAAATTTCTGGACAGTTAGCCTACTTTGGCCCATCCTATGGGTCTCAATCATGAGGAAAATGGTATGGGCCCCATTCCACATCAAAGTGGGGTCCATGCACTACAAAATCCTCAAGAAAATTTGGGAGAAAAGGGCATGTAAATAGATCCAAACATTAGCTCAAAAGTCATGTTCCAACTGGGCTTGGAATCTGGACAACAACATATGTTGTCCATACTTCAGCCCATATAAATTAATCAAAGGGTTTATGGCCTTGATTCAACATGTGGGGTCCACCTTGATGGGTTAACAAAATTTCAGACCCATGAGCTCACTCAGACCTTCATGAAAATGTCATTTTGGAGGTCACCCAAACCATGCATGCATGGTGGGCTTGGACATCTAGTCAAGTGGGCTTGGACTTTCCATCTAGCTAAGGGTCTGAGATGTTGCTGACCTCTTCTTGGTGGGCCACACATCATCAGAATACACAGGAAAAAAAAAGAGAGAAAGAGAGAAGGAAGAAGCAATCGGCCATTGGTGGAAGGTCCCGCCACTAATGGACCTTCCACTCCACAATCTACACCATCCACCATGTATATACTTACATGCAAGCTATTATATATCAAGATAATTTGCTGGAGGCTAGGGACACCCTCTCTACATGCATGTAAAGGCCTAGATGGCCTATGAGATGTAAGAATAAAGGAGAAGGCATCATGGTGGGTCCATGGAGAATGGCCCACCATGGAAGGGAATGAGTAGGATCTAGGCCCATGGCCTTCATCCTAGGAGCCATGTTAGGACCTCCACCATGGATTGGTGGGTCCTACATGCTTCCATGCATGTAACAAAAGGGAAGGGAGAAAGGAAAGAAGAAGAAGCACTCACCTAGATCAACCTTGAAATTTACATCACCATCATCTAGAGGCTCCAAGTAACATGGATCAGTGGTTGGGATGAGTTTTCAATGGAGGGATTGAGAAGAAAAAGGAGGAGAAGGGACTGGAATGGAGGGAAGAGGGGCTGGATTTTTTTACAAGGAAGAAAGAAGGAGAGAAAATGAGGGAGAGAGAAGGGAGAGAGAAGGATATAGCAAAGCAATCATGTGTTTTCTAGGCTAGGGAAGAGGGTTGTAATCATGGCACATGGGGGGAAGAACCCAAGGCTAATGATGGGTTTCTAGAGAAGGTAGCCTACTACTTAGGCTAGGGGTAGGTATGATAGCTTGTTTAGATAAGGGATCTAGTTGGGACCTACTCTTGGAAAATGAGCACATGGGTAAAGTGGGCCCCATATCATAATTAAGGGTCCAAAATGGTGCGGCCCATAACTTTTGATGGACACGTCGAATTTACGCATGAGACGAGGCATTGGAATCGCAACGACAATGCGACCGCAATGGCACACGTTTTAACTCGATCTGAGTTGGGTCTTCATAATTGGACTTATAGATGACTGCAAACACTATCCAAGGGTCACGGGTCACCGGGATTCGACCGGTAGGACCGCGGAACCAAGGTGGATGGAATGCATACTTACACACACATGCACACATGCAAACTCGGGTTGGGTCTCACAGTGGATTAGTTATGAGTACATGTATGGGACCAACATAAAAATTGATTTAGATAATAAATCAATTAACAAATTTTATATGATTTGGGGTTAGATTAAAAACACTAATGATGGGCCGAGGCATTCAAGGGTTATGGATATAAACATGCCCTTGAATTTAAGTGCTAACATAATTTCTATCACAACCGTGTGATTTATATGATATTGGTTATGATAATTCTAGGACTACTAAAAATAGAAACATGCATATTCTAATAATACATGCCTAAGCTATATCCCACAAATATCCTAATGGCCAACTTTTCATACAAGGTTTGGTGAAACTCCAGATTTATCAAGAATAGTTGCTACCCAAATCTAATGTATGTTTGATATCAGGCCCACACGATCCATATAGCGCAAATGTCTTGAATGTCTGTTGATATTATAATTCCAAACACAGAGGATGAAATCTTATTACGTTTAATCCTCCACTATCATACCAATCAATTTTAGGATATAAACCTATACCTTGGTATAATATAGAACAATGTTTCCTTAACGTTTTTGATAAGCATGATGGTAGTATGATAACATATATAGTGAGGTTTCATGATATCCAGTTTTCTTAGTAATAATTTAGTTAATATTGTAGACATCATACAATTGATATGAAAGTGGAGGAGTAGACCAAGCATTTGCTATCTACTTCTCATTATGTACCAAGGCTATGAGGGAAGTACCTGAAAATTATACCCAATTGTTATCATACTACCATCATGCTTAAATATTAGTAACGAGAAGTATATCATGTGGACTATCCAAACATGTTACATGAGGATAATTACCCATTAAGAGTCGCGCGCCATTTGTGCAGAGTTGGTTAGTCCACATGATATACTTCTCGTGGATCATGTGGTTCTGCATATGGATCATCAAATAGATTCTTGACCATTAGCTATCAAATAATTACTCTTGTACTTTTCAAATAGATAGCTAATGGTCAAGAATCTATTTGATGATCCATATGCAGAACCTAAGCGAGGTAATCCTCATATAATGATAAGCAGTAGACTGTATTAAACCCTCACAAATTCATGTGAGGGTTTAATACATGTGAATTGGATGAGTAAACAGAGTGATTATTTAAAGGTTTATGCCAATGTATAGGTTAATGCCCTCACCTGGTATAGGTATAGGTATAGGTTTATATCCAATTAGTCTACAAATCATATCCTATAGCTACACCCACATTTAAATACGCATTTTGGATATAATTTATATTAAGTATATGGTCATCATGTCAACATATTTTATAGTGACATAAAATATGGTCAAGGATATGGTATGTTTTTGAATTATGGCCAGAGAATTCCATGATGCGGGTTATCATCTGGATAGTAGGTGCAAAGTTATATCCAATTACATTATAGGATGAAATCTTATTATTTCAGATGTTTATAATAGGTTGAGGACATAGCACAATCGATACCTCATTATAACCTATATATGTCAATATAAGATTATCATATGTGAACTTAGTGAACTTAAGGTAATATACAAGTATTTCAAATATATGTCTTCGATGTTTAGGGGATGGCCAATTTACTGACATTAGGTGGCCTTGATGCGAAATATAATTTGGATGACAGTGTTACAAAGTAACATGCTCATTTGACAGTGATTGAAATGCGATAATACTCCGTATGAACTTGAGTATGAAGCCAACTTATATGTTTTTCTCCAGATGATTTCTCGTGTTGACAATATTTATGTCAATAGTATCAACTTGTTTTTCACATTGGTTAGGAAACCACTCCACTGGTTTGACAAATATATTAATTATTTCTAAACCCAATATCTTAGTAACATCCAATGTGATATACCGGTAAGCATTTGAACTTTCAGAAATTTATAATGATGTTTCCAATATAACTAGAGATGGGTGGATGAAGTGGAGATGTACCTCACATTGTTGTGTGATCGCTGCATGCCAATGAAATTAAAAGTAGGTTATTATTCAACTGACAATACCTATAAACCAATCAACTTATGGATATCTCTTAGTTGCTCAATTAAATGATTGGTGTTATAGGAAGCATATTGTCATCAAACATATCCCTAAACCATATAAATAATATAGGCAACTCTTATTACTTGGATTTGAAAATTTAGTGAGGTCAACTCAACTTTAGGGAAACTTTGAGAAAATGGTTTAGACCAATGATTAAATTCTAGATAATTATTGTAACACAACATTAGTTCACTACAACACTAGTCTTATATGATATACCCCATTATGGTTTATCATAATGGGGTATATCATAAATCAATAGTCAAGGGTAATATAAACATACGATGATCTAATTGATGTTATCCACATAGACAATGTAACTCTTAGTGTTTATCATTGTAATGAAAAACCATAACATTTGACAATGTTATAAATGGTCAACCCTCATTTATAATCATTAGGAGAAATGTTATAGTCTGTTATTAGGTTTGAAGGTTCATATTGGCCCATTAGCAGATAAAAACCATCGGTGGATAAAGATGGTTTTTATAAATTTTTATGGGCATTAATAGAAGGAATAGTTCATGTTGGGCTGAGGATTTAGTAATAACCATATAGTTTTATACATATTGATAATTATGTATACTAATTATCCTATTAATTAGTATACATAATTAAAGATGTGGATACTAGCACCTTTTGCGGGATTTTCTTACCCCTGGCTTTGCCATGCTTCCACCTAGACTCTCCATATTCTTGACACTCTTCAGCCTTATCATGCTCTTTCCGATATAATAAACAATCATTTATACATGCATGTACGAGTTCATAACCAAGGCCCAAGTCTCGCATCAAGGATTTGGACTCGTAATGAGACTTAGACAATGTCTCACCGTCTGGTAATGCTTCTTTCAACAACTCAAGCAACATCTTGAACGATTTGTTACTTCAAGGATTTATTGTCTTCAAATGAAGTAATTTTGTAAGAAAATTTAAACTTGGAGAAGTTCTCACACTCCGGATAAAGTGGACGTCGCGCATCCCTCAATAACCTATTAAACTTCTCTGATTCGACATCATCCATTGGAGGAATATCTTGACTACTGCTTGTCGTTGCACAATCAGTATCTACAGCTGTTCCCCTGAACACATCCCCTATGATATTTAACATTTCGTCAATGTCTTCATCCTCATCATCCAACACAATTGGGTCAGCAAGGACAATTCTTGCTACCATACAATTTATAGTATGGTAGTAGCTTTAAATTGGACCAAGCATGATATGTATACTAGAAATGACCCGGTCGACGACTGAAGTGATCTGGACCGTCAGACCTTAGATCGGGTGTATCTCACGATCCGAAATGAGTTATCTGACGTAAAATATATGATTTGTGGTAGAACTAGCTACTTTATCCTATCGCCAAAGATGGATCAGAAAAGGCCCGGTCGACAACAGAAGTGATCTGGACCGTCAGACCTTAGATCGGTCGTATCTCATGATCCGGAATGAGTTACCTGACGTAAGGATAGTTTTCATATAACCAATATCTCTGAGAAGAAGGCCTTATAATTAATGGCTGATAATTAATGTATAAATTAGACGCCATACACTGGGAGGCCCAATATACTGGCAAATAAATGTACCCCCATTTAATTGAGATATCCAGTCCTAAAAAGTAAAGTATAGGTTCATGATTATTCTTAAGGCTAATCATTATAATTTAAATAAGGGTAAAACTATCAATTGTAGTTGGATAATATCTATAGATATGTCTAGGAATAAATTTAAAATGTAATAGTTACAATGCTATCAATAACACAAGAGCATGTATGGATAATTGGACTGATTATTACTAAAATGACCATTAGGTGGGATGATTATTATATCCTTACGTATGATAACAGTAGCTCCTAATAACCTATAGATTTATACATCAAAATCTACGGATATTTGATGTATGACCTACTAATTCATGCTTCTGCATGTATGGGTTGGTACAGATGATTCTCCCTGGTTATAGGAACATCCGATATCTGTGACGAATGTATTAGAAAATCATTTCGGCGAGGGTTGACCACCATACTGCTGTGAAAAAATTAGAATGGGAATATATGTATCATTATGATATATGCGCATTATTGTATCTTATTGAGCCCATATATACTGTGATCTAACTATTGATGTCTTTACAAATAATGGACCTTATATGTCACCATGTTGGAAATGTGTTTCGGTTAATGGGGTGGGCCGGCATATCAAATTAGGCAGTGACCTTGGATTATCTATTAATTTAAACACTGTAGATGAATGGACTTACCATCAAATAATGGACCTTATATGTCCACTCATACCAATAACCATAGTAAAATAAAGTTTACTATACACATTTGGGCTCATATTTCTTGTGAACAAAAGGTGGGTCAACGCACCAAGAACTAATCTAGGATAGTTTATGGGTCAACAAAGAATATCCACTTCCCCTTCTTCCACTCATGCGTAATCACGAAAAATTCTTCCATAAAAATTGTGGCCAATCATTTAAAGAAAAATAGTTGGATAACAAGCATTATATAGGTAAACCTGTTAAAACCTATACTAATACTATAATAAGATTTAAATAAGGTAAAAACCCGCATGTTACTTTGTCACACCGTCATCCAAATTAATATCATTATTCATTGTCATTAATATAAGCAAAAAGTGTCAAGTATGCTTATATTAATGATGACCATCCCTTACAATCATCTGGAGATAATAGTTCTCTAGATGATTGTAAGGGATAAACATACAAGAATAGAGTGTGGTTTTATTGTTAGACTGAAAACCCCTAGGCCCAATATATAAGGATATAATATATTAGGTGGACTTAGGGGTCTTGGATATAATATCTAATAACCCTAATATCAGGTCTACGCAAAGGAATCACCCATTTATATATTATGTCTAGTACACATCGCCTAGTTGTGCAGTTTTGATAATTGATTAGCTACTCTTCGCTTATATTGAGTCCACTTGATCAACTTATATTATATGGGAGTTTTACCATATAATATGCGTTAGGCTAAAGTAGTGGTCAACCGTCTAATGTTTACAAATTAGGCTTCCACCATACAATATGCTTTCACTCATGGGTTAATCCTATTAAAAGACGGTAAGAGGTAACATATAAGTGTGAGACCACTTATATATATATATATATATATATATATATATATATATATATATATATATATATATATATATATATATATATATATATATATATATATATATATATATATGGGGAAATGGTACAATGAGGTCTGACCTCATTGTATGCATTACGTACAACTGGTTCATCTTATATGGGAAAACCCACATGCAATCAAGTAGCAATGGTCAGGTTTTGGAATGGGCTATAACGGGTCCCGTATGAGCTCAGTATGGGCTAACAAATCAGTCTTACCTAAAAAATTAGTTGGACCCGGGCACGACCCCACCTGCCCATAAAAATTTATAAAAACCATCTTTCCCACTTAAATGCCCGTAACCTATCCGTTGATCAAGTGGGCCACGTGAGTTTGCATTCAAGATGGATTTGGAATTAGCATATTTGTAAGTTAGATACATGTACATATCAAGTTGGGTCAGACTAAAATACATTTGAGTCCATGCCCAGTCCAAAAAATGATTTGCTCATGCATGAGAGCCCAAGCTTAGCCCACGGGTCAAGATAGGGACGCGGTTTGGCTACAAGGCCGAAGTTTATGGAAAATGCAATGATGAACGGTCAATTTTAAAAGCACCGAAGGATTCTAATCATATGTATAATCAAAATCAACACAAATGCAAATCCAACCGTCAATTCACTAAATCATATAAACATATCCACCACCCATCAAAAAACTGGACACCCTTCAACGACAATGCCTTTAGCTGTTGGGCAGCTGGCCAAAGGGCAATGATCACCACCATCTAGACCCCATCAATTCATCTCATAGATGTCATATCCCTGAAGAGCAACGTACATCAATACACCCATCAAAGCAACTCCAGCATCCAAACCAGCGGATAGGATGTAGTTGTGTCTGGCCCACCAACCCCTGAACTTTCTGTATACATAAAAGTTGAAGAAAATGCCCATAATGAAAAAGGTTATGCAATTGACAGCCCGGCCAGGTGGCATGTTCCTAGTGGTCCCCAAGATCACAAGCATATTGATCAATGATATCCATCATTAGTTGGGGAATAGACGGGCCAGGGCATAGACAAGGATGGGTGAGATCACACCAATGAGAAAGAACCAGTTAATGGACTCATATATGCCAAGACGGCCAAACATTCGAAGTGGGCCCACCAGGCCCCAGATGATGGAAGCACTAAAAAACACATCGTCATTGGGGCATGTCCAAGGGCTACCAACAAGAAGCAATGACGGGTCGCAGATGTTTTCAACGGTTGAGAGGTGCCACCATGTAGTGCCAAAGTAGACCGTAGATGCAATCACCGTGCCAGCCAGCTGAGCGAGTAAACAAACACAAGAGCATGGAATGTGTTAGCATGGTTTTCAGACTCATCGACTTGGTCCATTTTGAGTTGAGTCATCACTCGGTCCAGTCTGCATTTTGCCTGATGGTTTTTATGAGTACTACATGACGTTTTTGTCAATATTAGATCTATTAGTATATTTACTAGCAAATATCGTATACATTACAGATAAACCTTTTATCTATTAGTATATTTACTAGCAAATATCATATACTTGACCTTACGGTTTATCTATAATACAGAAATTGACGAAGTGTAGGCTTGTAAAAACTTTGACATAATCTTCAATTACGTTAGATCAAGGCACCGGGTAACTTTGTTATTTAAATTCTTTGACCTTGATTAAAGTAATATGACATGTATAATAAAACTTTGATTTACATATGTAACTATGTATTTAGTAGATAGGCAATTACGTTTAGTCACATCCCGATCTATTAGTATATTTACTAGCAAACACCAATCATTTAATTGACCATTTCCTACCGCCTTGGTATGCCTAATGATGTGTACTAGACATAATATAATTGCATGAGAAATCATCTAGACTTAGGGGTGATTAATCATGCTGCCCTTCCCCCGCTGTCACGATGAATTTTGGTTAGAGGCTATATCATCAACAATATAACACATGTCCCACCTAATCACATGTACAATATTATATGCCCCCTCCCAATTGATTTTATCCATAAATCAGTGTTACATGGAAAGAATTGATTATATGTGTATAAATACCATGATCTTATAACACTGAAGTTTATAAGATCTATCTATTATAATTCCTTTTGATCATGGTTTTTATGAGAGATATCCATTCATGGTACACACTTATATCATCAACATATACTAGCAAACCATCAGACTATCGTCAATATGAGATATTACTTATACCAAGGGTAGCAATGTTATTTACTAGCCTACTCCATAAATTAGACTAATGTAACATTATACATCACTATGTGACCATACCAAAATGAGTTATCGATATATGACAACATTATTTGTTGTCTAAACATGGTCTAAACATTGTATATAAATGGGGGATTAGGTGATATAAGTTGATCAAGTGGACTCAATTATCCATTTGTGTAATATCAAAGCCGACTGAAAACCCCTAACCTCTGATATTGCATGTCTATTCTTATAGACCATAACCTTCATAATCCCGGTGAGGTAAACATGTAATAGCCCAAACTATAATAATGGATGACCATTGTTTATCTAAAAATAACCCAACAATTAGGGTTATTGATCAATCTAGTATAATTGACCTAAATAAGGCCTTATTATGCTATTTTAAAATTGTTAGACATATGAAATCACCATATATGATTTAACCGTATCTTATTAGGACATATGATTACCAATAAAACATGTATAACATTTTTTCAACTTGGACAGTGATTTGGACCTTGAAATCTATAGCTAATGTCACACCCCAGACTCGGTAATCGGAATCACAAGGGACCCGATGGCCAGTTCTGGCCGTAACAGCCTCCATAGTACCCCATTCTCAGCTCCTGAGGCAGGTTCCGATCCTGGGATCCTACAAGGAGGATTTTCATAACAGTATAATCATTACCAATATGAGCATACCCAAGATCACAGCAAGTATATATGAGAATAACAAAGGCACATATCACAAAATTCACTAAGAATTTAAACTTTTACAATCATCCATAAGGTCCAAAAGGACATACATGAGATAAAAGGAGAAGAGGGAAAGGTCGGCAACACTGGAGTCCTCAAAAGCCCAGCTCTACTCCACGCACTGCTGCTACGATGCCTACCTAGAATCTCCTGCACGCATCAATCGTGCATAAGCTTATAGAAGCTTAGAGGGTGGTGAAAGTGTGTGACAATGGTGCACAGAAGAATAGTAGGAGATACAAGAAGGGAAATATGCTCAATGGAAAAATCACTAGCCTTACCAAGGCTTATCATGAATATGATGCGATGAGTACTGGATGTCATACTAAGGCAATACATGAAGGGGGCTTGTACAGCTAATGCTAATGCGATGCAAGTAATGTCAGTGCTCATATCCAAATCATAAGTCAAGTACATTTCCAATCATAAGGAAATCACCGGGGTCCATTACACTACTGAATAACTGTCGTTCTACAAACCTCACACAGTCAAACGAGCATAAGAGACTTTACTACCTGCCTATGGACAACCAATCACCAGCAAGGCTTGACGGTAGCGGACCCATTTACGAGCGGTCAGACTCAGCCTAGCAATGCCCCCTACACACCAGGCAAGTAAGGCCACACCTCTATCCAACTGACTACATGACAGTGAGAGTCACGGCCTAATGGTATAAGGTCCTCATGCACTCATGTATTCCACCCGGTCACGGGGTTGGAGCAGATCCTCAGTACCATGGAAGTTTTAGAAATTTCACCCATGGGCATCCTATGCACACGATATGCTCAACTGATATTTTCGGTGCCACACATACAGCCATCCACGAATATCCCTGTGGAGGCAAGGCCCTGATGAAGTAAGGATGGATATCCATAAGCTACGTAATGTTAGATGCATGAATCACGCAATCACCCATGCATCAATCCCAAGCATCCATCTCTTAGGGAGATACCAACATGTCCTACACAATGACACAACCATGGCCAATCATACCTCAACCAAGCATGCATATGATGTATATGGGAGTGGGCAATGAAGATGAATAGGGGTGTCAATGAGGTGAAGATGAACTCTCTACCTAACCATGAAGGATCTAGGTACTCAACCAATTTCTCATAAGGAATACAACCTCTAGTGGGGGCCCATATACCTGGGGTAGCCCACGAGACTAAGGAGAATAATGGTATGGGCCTAAATAGTGAAACGGCTTAGTAAGGGTCTATGGTGGGCCTTTAACCACCTATAGAAGCTCATGGGCCTACCTTAGGGCCACCAATGTGGATATCCAACCACAATTAGTCCCTAAGAGGTAGCCCATCTATAATTGATCATGAATCAAGGCCCAAGACCCATGCAACATCAAAAATAAGAAATGAGCAGCCATAATTAAACCACAAACACTCATGTTGGGCTTCAGAAAGGGCAGCCCAAGGCCTACCCAAAATATGGGTTCAAGGGGAACACACATAACCCAACCCATATATACCACTATGGGCCCATAGGGAAAAGGTTAGGGCCCAACATAAAGGCCACTAATTCCATATATTATGGTGGCCTAGTGGACAGCCCATTGCTCAAACCACATGGGCAAATGTCATGCTCTTAGTCAAGTAAGTTGGGCTTACAACCCAGCCCAAGTATAAGGTTGATTTGGTGGGAAACCAAGGGCCTATATACTTGTGTAATCCAGCCCACTAACCCAACATAATAGTATAGTAAAATGGCCCAATAGTTCAATGGGTCTATCTGGAAAGTTTCAACCCAATTGGGCCTAAAGAGTTCAACAACTAGGTACATTCATGGACCCAATTAAATTCAACTATGGTAGGCCTCGAAAGTACACTTATTAAGCCCAAAATTTAAGAAACTAAAGGTATAAATTATCTCCTCTAAGACCTTCATAAATGTGGTGGGCCCAACTCAAAATTTCAGCCCAAGGCTAAGCATAATTATAACATGTTGCTGTCCTAAATTTGGGCACTCCATTGGAGTGGGCCCAAGGCCTCTAAAACTTTGGAAATTGAGGGACAAGGCCCCTCATCATGCATACAATGAGAGGAAACCCAAAAAGGTGGCCCACCATCAAAAGAAATATTTTTGAATTATGACTTTTATCAAGCATATTGCTGGACTGCACAGTAGAAAAATCTAGGAGTCCAAATATCTTGGCCCATTCTTTTGGATACCCAAACAGGGTCATTTAAGGATGAAATTTTATAGAGTGACACTTCTATATGTGGGACACACCTCCACAAAATTTTAGAATTTTTAAATATTTTTAAGTATTTTAATTGGTTTAAACAAAACAGACTGTCCATAAAATCAGACAGACCTGGACGTCCCAACGTAGTGGGCCAGTCTGGCCCTAGCCACGGTGTGTACAGGGGTCCATTGGCCCTAAAATTTGGTAGGAGGGTCCTACCATGAGTAGAACATATTCTTAAAAAATTTTAAAATTTTTAGACATATATAAATATTTTAATTTATTTAGATAAATCAATCTATCCTAAAAATCGGACTGATCTGGACGCTATATTATAGTGGGCCAGTCCAGCCACCATTATGGTACGTACAGGTGTCCATTGGCCCCAAAATTTTATAGTTGGGTCCTATCATGAGTAGGCCACCCCTCAGTAAATTTTTATAATTTTTAAACACCCATAGGTATTTTAATAAATTTTAGAAATCCAACTGTCCATGGTGGAATGTTGCTGAAATAGTGTAGAAAATCCAGACTATCCACCTCACTTGGACCACACCTTTAGGACCTCAATCAAGGTCAGATGGGGCTGAAATTTGGGGTACATAAAGATGAGATCCCCACCTTTCAGAAAAGTATATTTAATGGGTATGACTAGTCCCCAAACAGTCCTAAAATCTGGTCCAAAAACAACCAGAAACTGTCCAGAAAATTCTGGACAGCAACATGTACTTAGATAAAATTTATTATATAAGTTTAAAAAAAAAAAAGAAAACACATTAATGGAGGATGGTGTGGCCTTCCTTAGTGGTCCCACAAATGTCCAAGTCATAATCTAAAGCCAACACACCTTGCATGCATCATTAAAGCAGCAAGTAGGACACCCAAAATCAAACAATGGGTAGTTTGGGCATCCCACCTTGCTGAAATTTCTGGATGTCCTAGGCCCACCAAATGGGCTACACACATCAGGAAATAAAATGATGAAAAAGAGAGATAAAAAGATAATCCGGCCATAGGAAAAGGCCTCCGCCACTATTGAGCCCTCCCAAGATCAATCACACTCACACATCATATATAGATTTACATTTACAACATGGATCTTGCACATGCATGGCATATAATTAAAATGCATGGTGAGGATGCCATCACCACTATGGTTATAAGGTCTAAATGACCCAAATATGATATGATATGAAAAAAACTGCCATGATGGGGCTCATAGAGAAAGGCCCCATGCATGGATCATGCATGCATAAGATAGGCCATTAGGCCACAACCATGGGATTGTGTGGGATCTCCACCATTGATTGGTGGGTCCTACACTTTTCTCATGAAAAAAGAAAACATCTAGGCTATAGAAAATAGATTTTTACATTTACAGGAGCACCCACCTCAAAGATGACCACCAAACTTTCACACTAAGGTCCTTTAACACCAAGGGAGATGGATCAATGGTGGAGATGGGGTTTCAAGGGTTAGATGGTGGGGGATTAAAGAGGAAGGTGGCTAAAAAATTGAAGAAAAATGGGCTGGAGAAATGGAGAAAAATGGCTAGAGAAGAAGAGAAGAGAGAGAGAAATGAGAGGAAAAGAGAGAGAAAAATCTTTTTAAGGAAGGTAATCATTAACCTATGGTGATACAAAAAATGTTGCTAGGGTAGGTTAGGTGTGGGAGCTCTTGGTAGTGTGAGTTATGGAGATTTAGGTGTGTGTGTAATGTGTGTTGGAACTTGTGCAAAAGAGGGAGTGTGGGCCACATGCACCACTCCAAGGTGGGCCACATGATCGAAATCAAGGGCCATGAATGAAACGTACACAACTTATGATCCACATATCGGATGGACGCACAAGACATGACGTTGGAACCGTGGAAATAATGCGGTCGTAATGGCATAGGTCTCAGCTTGATCCGAGTTGGGTTTACATGACCGGACTCAAGGATGACCGCAACACTATCTGAGGGTCGTGGGTCGTCAGAATTCGACCGGTAGGATCGCGAGACCATAAGAAATGAAATGTACACTCATACACACACATGCACACATGCGAACTTGGGTCGGGTCTCACAGCTAACGCCTTGCTTAATCAATGGTCCTATTTGATCGAATCCAAGATCATTATCTACACGTTATGGTAATCCTTGCCTATTACATGACTTAATAACCCTTGGTAATTCCTACCATGTTCTGTTGTTTTGTTTATATGGTTTGTTTCCATTGTAACTATATACGGATTTTCTATTTGAATGTGGTTCATGTTGGGGATTAATCTTCTGCAAGAGGGTATTACTTCGCTTTTCTTTAGCAGTCTTGAGTGGTAAGTTTGGAGCTTTTTGTCACATGAATTTGTCTTCATGACACAGATTCCACAACTCAGGTGGCCGGTGTAGCCTATCAATTGTTTGAAGCCTCTTGGATATGATGCCTACCGAGCATAGTCAGCTTCCATTTAGTCTGAAGTATTTGTAGGGATGAGTTGGAGTAGAATTACATGGTGAGGACTCTGTGATCTTGTCGATTGAGGGTAGTTTTCCAGACATGGATCACTTTCAAGGCTTTGTTAGGAAAACTGAATCCTTGGTTTGGATATTAAACAGAGAACCATAGAGTGGTATGTCGTATGTACGCAATGCATATTTATTTCGGTACCTATAAGAACTCCGTCGAAGGTTGGAAGAGGTTTAATGCATTTTAAATCTCTACGAGTGTGCTAAAGATGGTGGTGCTCCATAATGCTATTTCAGGCCTTCTGGATATACTTTGTATGGTTGAACATCCTGGATTGAACTTTTATATTACCTGCCTTTCTGAAGGGGCATTAATACAGTCATCTAATCCGACAACAAATGTTTTCAGTGGCATGGGTAGAATCAAAGATTCCTATGATGATCACCTTGTGTTGATCGAAATTGGAAGAAATTTCAATGAGTCCTCACTATAACCCAACAAGTAATCAATTACAGACTAATTGTACGAGAGAATTAATTAAGTAATATGAAACTAACCCGGATATAAAATCATATTAGCCTGATTATATCAACAAGTATCTAGTTCCATATGAAAACCTTATACCAATCAATTGACCAAATATAATATACTATGATTACTTATATTAATATGATTGACTTATGGAACGAGGATTACATGTTTTGGTTAATAGCATATAATCCTCATGTTATTATTACATCATGGGATATTACTAACATTACTATATAGTTTGCTGATATATGTATCATATTAATACTCAGTGGTATTCCCCTTCATATCAAAAATATATGATGGCATAGTCATCATATATTTTTATATGTTTCGGTACCTATAAAAATATGTTGGTCAAATACTATGTTTAACACAATAGTTTGGACGGTCGTACTATAGTAGTTTAAAATGTTATTTGACCATGATCTGTAGGGTTAATCCTATATTTCTTAGGATGGGCCAACATATTGTTATCATTACAAATTCGTCCAACTACACAAGTGTTTATAGTTTAAATCAATGGGAGTTTAAGTACCTTGAACACACAAAAATTATCAACCATAGTTTGGATTACCATAACTATGGTTATGATACTGTAGATATATAACACTTTTTCTCGTGTTATTTTGACAATGGTCTACTTACCCATTATCATCTGTGTGGACCTTCTCGAGCTGTAACACCTTCTGTTCTAAAGTATCTCTGATCCAATGATACCGAATCTCTATGTGCTTCGACTTGGATTCTTGCTCAAGTGTATAGTACTCTGACTATCGCAATAGACTACGTGAACTAGTACCTAAAGCAAACTAAATGGACATGAATTAAAAATATGAAATGATACTGAATTCACTTTCGTTGCACCACCACTATCAAATCTGTAGATAGTGGACTGAGATACGTTTCTCGAGGCAATGGGGTTACTTCAGATATGATCTAGCCCAAAACATGGTCTAAAAAGTGGGGTTTGGAATTTATATCATGTAAGGGCTAAATTTTTGTTAGAAAATTGCTTTCACTCATGGGTATTATGATATTACACCTGACATGATAGTTTTTATACATGCTAATTTCATGATCCAAACAAAGTATAATAATTATCCTAATAATTATTATCCGAACTAGTTGTTGATCCCCTAAATTAGTATAATCATATCGGATAACATATAATCATCCATGATCATCTATACACCACAAATATATAAGGATACTGTTTATCTCAATTCTATGGTATATCTTATAAGATTGTCTCACGAAATGTCTCAAAGTTCATCTTGGATTTGGATTAGGTACATAATGAGAAGTAGATAGCAAATGCTTATAAGTTTTACAGAGATGACGTGTGAAGCTCATACCATGTTGATTTCATCCTAATTAGCATGTATATTTGTAACGAGCATATGGATAACCTAATGTACATACCATTAGGTGCAATATCATATTAACCGTCCGTGAGATAAAATGATGGTATGGAATTACGAAGAGAGAGGACTTACTCAATTCGAACATGTTCTGTTTCTGGGCATAATCATACCGATGGGTATAAATGTAACATGTGTCTAGGAGTATTAGAATATGGAATACCGTATAATAAAAATAATTTTGAGATTGCATTTGATGAATCCTAGTTGATGATTATTAAACTAGGATGTTTAAGATCTTTAATGGGCTCAACCATCTGATATAAACATGTCTGGGGGCTATGGTCATGAAATAATCATTGGCCAGAATCATAGTGATTGAACATATGATAGTACCAATATGTCTTCTCAATGATACTATTACTTGTACCATCTCAACTATACCAAGTGCCTAAAAATTTTCACCATGTTATCATAAATGTTAGACCATATCATGAGTTATTGATATGGTGGTGGATTGTTTTTCTACATATTTTAATGTGTAGAAATATGGTGATTTACATAAATGCTATTGAACTTCATAATATATCCCATTTATAGTGAAGTTAACCTAATATTTCTTAACCAAATTGCATTTATGTAACATCCTTTGGAGGTTATGATTATAAATGGACTTAGATATAAACCAGTCCTTATTATAATTCCTAAAATATGTAGAAATATGGTGTTATCATAAATGCTAGACCATATCATGAGTTATTGATATGGTGGTGGATTGTTTTTCTACATATTTTATAATTGAGATTGTGGAAATTATCTCACAATCTCAACTATACCAAGTGCCCAAAACTCTTCACCATGTTAACCATGCTCATCCACCTCCCCCCCCCCCGGCCTCTTAATCAATCAAATCATGATTCAACAATCAATTGAAATCAAACGATAGTAATGGGTCTCTCATTTGGCTGGCCCATGTACAAAGTTTCCCAGATTAGAAAATTGTAGCTAGAGATTGTGTTCTTCTTAGTTGAGTGCTTCTTCTTAACCCTCTTTGTGGATAGTGTTTGGATTACATAGGCCATCACCGATCTGCATTCCTCTTCCACAAATTGAAAACCAAGGAGTTAAAGACATTTTTGAAACTTGCCAGGGGTGTTGCTGCAGGTTGCATTTGGTGTTGCATCCAGTCCGAACACCCCAGCTTGGAAGTGGATGCAACATGTTTTTCCTAGTCCCTGAATCCCCCGTGCCATCCGTTCCCAACCATGGCGTGTTCATCAGGTCATCCAACCAATGCCAATTTATGGTGTGCTCAATCCACAGTGGAGTCCCTACATGAGCGGTTTGATCGGTGAGGTGTGAGCCATTGTCTCATGGGCATGGTTTTGTGATGGAATCACTTCCAGTCCTCACACCTCTCATCCATTGAGAATTAGGTCAAACAAATTTCAGATTTGGTTTTATTGAGATATCTTCCAACTAGATAAGCTGGGACTCCGATTCCAGTTGTGTCCTTGAATCAAGTATAGATTTCCCTGGTTGCTACAAGTGGATCCTTGGAAACCCTAGTTCCCACCTTTAATTCTTAATTTTCTAATTAAATCCTTCACAATTCCTCTCTTGGTAGTGCATATAATCGCCCCATATAATCTGATTCCAAATGTATAACCTGACCAAGAGGAGACTGTAGGGATTGGGAACTTCATAAATGAATATCAATACATGAAAGGAGATACTATTATTCTATGACATGGTCAAGGTTAGCTATTATTAGAAAAACTCTTGACATGGATTGTATGATGTTAAATGATTGGTGTTATGAGGAAAAGAATGGTTTGTGAAAGAATGATCTAAGTAGGACCAAGTTATTGTACCATAAATCATGATTTTTCTCAATAAATAATTAAGAATGTGAGAGGTTTGCGACTATTAAAGATCTTAACAGTTAGATCATGCACACACCTCATCCTTAGTCAGGGGCTTTAATTTGGTCTTGCAAATAGAATGGACGGAGTGGATTGATCCTAGACATCACGGTGGACCCCAGTTAATGGGGTGTGTGCATGAAGCTAGTACACACCCACTGTGCACTGGACGACATGAATGAATTAGGCTAATTCAGTACTCAGGTTACCTACCCCATATAATTATACCTAAAAGCCTCTAAAACTCACATGGTATGGACCGCCCCAAAAATCTTACAGATGACTGGTGGAGACTATAGCCGTCGGTACTATGGCCTTTTCTGAACTCAGTGTGGACACCAATCAGTACAGCATTGACCGTTATTTTCAGGCCACCTAAAAATGAAAATCAAGAAATCAATGGTTAGAATTGTCCTTTTGAGTAGCTACTTGGGTTATGGCCAATCCACTATGGGCCCAACCCGATTGACGGTTTGGATTACCTAGCATGTGCCCCTAGATTTGCTGATAGCAGTCAATTTCCTGATTATGTAATAGATATGAGGACTGGATATTGTGATTAATAGATATGGATGGATCATGATAATATCCACGACCTTGAGTAAACCTGCTGTCATGATTGAGATTGTTATCATCACTTCTGTCGTCGATCGGACCTTTTTTTATCCATCTTTGGCGGTAGGAAAAAGTAGCTCGTTCTACCCCAAAATTATATATTTTACGTCAGACAACTCATTCCAGATTTTTCAATCAAGAGTGTGCATCAAACATCAACACTGAGTGGTGGATATAAACATATCCCAATCAATGGACATAAGGGATTAGCATGATACCATCTTGTGGGTGAATGTATACATTCAAATCCATAATTTGACCATGGCACTTATACTTACAACCTTATGATTATCAGAAAAGTGATAAGAAGTAAAAGGTATGATAATTGATTAGTAAAGACGGTGGTGGGCATATCTGTCACGCCCCAGACTCGGTAACCGGACCTCACAAGGAACCCGATGACCAGTTCTGGCCGCAACAGCCTCCGTAGTACCCCATTCTCGGCTCCTAAGATAGGTTCCGATCCTAAGATCCTACAAGGAGGATTTTTATAACAATATAATCATCTCTAATACGAGCATACCCAAGATCACAGTAAGTAAATTTGAGAATAACAAAGGCACACATCACAAAATTCACCATGAATTTCAACTTTTACAAGCTTACATCAGGTCCAAAAGGACATACATAAGATAATAGAAGAAAGAAGGAAGAGAATCTATAACACTGGGTCCTCACACCCCAGACTCGGTAACCGGACCTCACAAGGAACCCGATGACCGGTTCTAGCCGCAATAGCTTCCGTAGTACCCCAATCTCAGCTCTTGAGATAGGTTCCGATCCTGGGATCCTACAAGGAGAATTTCCATAACAATGTAATCATCTCCAATATGAGCATACCCAAGATCACAGCAAGTAAATTTGAGAATAACAAAGGCACAAATCACAAAATTTACTATGAATTTGAACTTTTACAAGCTTACATCAGGTCCAAAAGGACATACATAAGATAATAGAAGAAAGAAAGAAGAGAATCTGCAACACTGGGTCATCAGATCGCACACCTATCCAAGCTCCGCTGCTAAGATGCCAACTTACGATCTTGGGACCTGTGGGTTATGAGCATAGCAAGTAATTTTGGAATAACTTGGGATAATATCACATATCTACTATGAGCTTACGACAAGTAGTGTCCCGAGTGCGTTTCTCTTATTTCGTTTGAGCCTTCAAGGATTCTAATTCCTAAGTGTCCATCACCTTTGTTCTTTCTGTAGACCATGTCGTCTAGTAGAGGTGCCCATGATTATGACGCCTGTGGCCATGGTGCCCATGGACGTGGTTCTCATTCCGCTCTAGTGACTCGAGTGATTTCTGCCCCACCATCTGAGATTCCTATTTTCCCTCTGGAGCCTGTCGTACCTTTTCCTAAAGCTCCCTCCGTACCTGTGCCTCTGTCAGAGGCCAATGCTACCCTTGCTTATCTAGCATTTCTTGAAGGAGCTGAACATCTCCAACAGTTGATGCAGGTCATCACTTATGTTCTTCAGACTCGTCAGCCCGTTCCTGAGATGCCCGGACAGGTGAAACAGGAGTGTGCGAGCCCCCTTTTGGGAAATTTAACTCTACAGCGTGCTCCGTTGGCTATATTTCTACTTCAGGGTAAGGCCTAGTGGACCTATTCGCAGAGGGATCATGATCAGAGGAGAGGCCGGAAGAGGCAGGCCCCCTCTAGTAGCTCCCGTCAGCGTTGACAGCGACAGAGGTGCGTAGCCTATCGAGCCGCCAGAGCGTCAGCATCACATACAATAGCTTCTTCTTCTAGGCCCTTTTCTGGCATTTGTTATGGATGTGGGCAGACAGGACACCGTAGGCGCGAGTGCCCTCTTCCTTTGCAGCAGCGACAGTGGCTCCTGCCACCGAGACCCCGACAGCAGCCGAGACTGCAGGATGGACCTTCACAGCGACCGCAGTAGTAGCAAAGACCGCAGATGTAAAGGAGACAGATACCTCCCCAGCCACCTCAGGCTTGATTTTACATGACTCTGCGGGACCCTTAGTTATTAGGGGAGTCGTTATGGGTATTCTCCTTCTCTCTATATGTAAGTCTTGTGTTTTGGTGCATCGCACCTCATTTGTATCCAAGGGCTTTTGTTCGATCAGATTTCTATTAGAGCCTGTCGTAAGAGATTGTTAGTATCGACATTGTTGGAAAGAATGCTGTGTTAGGTCGATGATATTATCGTGTTCCATTTTGGATGATGAGATGTTCTCATGTTCCATTTTAGATGATGAGATGTTCTTACCCGCTAAATAGTTTTGTATTGCCAATGTCGGGCTTGTTTTGTTGTCAAGGCAGTATTCCTGGTTAGGGATGGTAGGCCAGATTGCTAGTTTTGTGGTCGAGTGTGACGCTTGTCAGCATGTCAAGGCTGATCATCTGAGACTCCCTAGTCCCTTGCAGCTGTTGAGTGCTGTAGAGTGAAAGTGGGAGCACGTATCGATGGATCTCATCGCAGGTTTACCATGATTAGGGAGCATTATCCCCATTTGTTCGATGATTGATATATATATGATGATGTTTTACATTTTTTTATTTCAATTTTGTTAATTTTGAGGATGAAATTTTTTTATTGGTGGGAAGGATTGTGAGACCCGACCCGAGTTCACATGTATGCATGTGTGTGTGAGTATGCATTCCGTCCGGTCGAATCCAGGTGACCCGTGACCCTTGGATAGTGTTTGGGTCATCCGTAAGTCCAGTCATGAAGACCCGACTCGGATCGAGTTGAAACGTATGTCATTGCGACTGCATCGTTGACACGGTTCCAACGCCATGTCTCATGCGTAAATTCGACGTGTCCATCAAAAGATGTAGGCTGAGTAATTTTTGACCCTTGATCATGGTCATGTGGTCCACCTAGGGATAGTGTGCATGAATTTCTAGGTAAGTTCCATCTCTTATCACTATTTTTAACACACACTACCTAAGCCATATTCCTACACCACCTACCTCTAAACACTACCCACAAGCCTAAAAAACCTACCAACCCAATAACTTTGGTTGTATCTCCCTATAGCAATTATCATTCTTCTCTAACTAAGGCAAGAGAGAAATGATTACTTAGCTTAAAAGAGGTTTCTCTCTCTTTCTCTCTCATTTTCTCTACTCTCCTCTCCCTCTCTCTTCTCTCCTTCTCATTTTCATTTTCTCCAAGCAAGAGTTTCAGTCCCATTTCCCCTCTAATCCTCTAAATCTAACCATCTAAATTCAATCTCACCCAATGATATGGATCCCTTGGTGCACTAGGAGCTAGGAGGTCCAAGTTTAGAGCAATCTAAGGTGAGTGTATCCTAGGATCTAGGATTTCTATTTTTATGTTCTTAGACCTCTTTTCTTTTTATATATGGGACCCACCAATCAATGATGAAGATCTCACATCATCTATTAGTTATGGCCAAATGGCCTATTTGATGCATGCATGCCCATGCATGGGGTTTTCCCTCTATGGGCCCCCATCATGGAGGATTACTTGGATTCCATGGCATGATGGGTCATCTAGACCTTAGAATCATGGGTGAGATGACATCCAAACCATTGATCTTGAAACTAGGACATGCATGTGGTGGATCTTTGTTGTAGCATATGAATAGAAGGAATGTATGGTGTGATTGATGAAGGGAAGGGCCTTAATGTGATGGAGCCCCTCCTCTTGTGGCCGATTCTTTATTTTTCTTTATAATAGAATTCTGATCTTGCATGTGTGGCCCACCTTATAGGCCAACAAAAATTCAGACCAACCATGGAGCTTGGACGCTCATAGCAGTCCATCCTTAGACATGTGGCCCCAAAATCTATCAAAATGGGGCACATACAAGGGGTATTTGATAATGGGGAAGGTTTGGACATCTATGGGACCCACTGGGGTGGTCCACCAGATAAATTCTTGGGGTTAAATCCCATGAAAAATAATATTTATATTTTAATTCTTTCTATTACATGTTGTTGTCCAAATTGCCGGAATTGTTTCTTTTATGTTGTAATGTATGGGTTGTAGGCATTATTTATGGCTTCTTTTTCCCTGATTTCTTAAACTTTTCTTTGAGTTATGGCTCCCACCTAAGAGTATGTTAAACCTCACCCTCACCCGTCCCTGTTTAATCACCCAAAAGGGAGGGCCAAGGAGGTTGGACAGTCTAGATTTTTTGGACTGTCCAGCCACTCTGCTTGCTGGAAAAACATAAATGTCAGCTGGTTTTTGAAATTGTGGGTCACCTTTGTAGACCCCACCTTGTTGTATAATTATACAGGGATGTTGGCCTTACATTTTTTTAAATTTTTGCAGACCTGGGCCCACTCTAATGAGGTACACAAGTCAGGGATAACATCATTGCTGCAACAGGAAAATAAAATCTGAATCTTGCTGTCCATAATTTGTATGAAATAAATAAAATATTTATACTATCTCAAAAATACTAAAATTTTATAGTGAGGTGGCCCACCCATGGTATGACCTACTTGAAAAATTTTAGGGCTAATGGATCCCATTTGGGCATCCAAACGGGTGGGCCAACGTAGTGGACTGCCAGAAAAATTCTACTGTGCAGACCAGCAGTATAGTTCTATAAAAATAAAATTTTAAAAATATTTTTCTCAGAAGGTGGGCCATATTTATGAGTCCCATATTGATGTACGCTTAATGAGAGACATTGAGTCTAAATTTTAAGAATTTTGAAGGCCCAGAACCTACCCATTTGGATGGCCCAAATTCAGAACAGTTACATTCCAGCAATAGTTCACCTTGAACAGATTATATTCTTAAAATTTATTAAAATACTTTTGAGTGTCTAAAAATTGTAAAAATTTACAGAAATGTATTAACTCATGTTAGGACTTACCTGAAAAATTTTGGAGCCATTGGACGCCTGTACACACCATGGTAGTGGCTGAACCGGCCCACTATAATATGGTGTCCAGATCAGTCCGAGTTTCAAGACAGATTGTTTTATTTGAATTAAATAAAATATTTTTAGATGTTCAAAAATTATAAAATTTTATGGGGGCCTAACCCACCCATGGAAGAACCACCTTATAAATATTTAGGGGCATCGGGCCTCTGTATCGACCGTGGTGTGGCCTGCAATTTGTATCAGTTTTGAGCTAAATACCCAGGCACGCCCCTACTTTGGGTTGCTGGGCCTGCATTCTAATGGCATGGCCCACTTGAAGTAAGTGTTGTATATCTCTCTTTTATTTGGTGGGGCTCACTATGATATATGTAGATCACCATGGGTCAGTAACCCATTTAAATTAAATAAATTTCTGGACTCCAGCAGGTTCAGGAAATGGGTGGGCTGGAATTTAGCAAGGGGCCCAAAGTTTACTATATGGTTGATTGTTTAGGAACTATTGTAACACACCAAATTTGAGAGAGTGTTGTACACACTCCTTTCTTTCCTTCCTTAGATATTTTTTTTAGGTGTAATTGTGCCTCTTAAGGCCCATCTTTGAAGTGATAATATGGGCTAGCCTTAACCAGATTTTTGGTAGTTTTATGGGACATTTGGGCTAAAAACCTATTCCTTGAGCCCAAGACTATGCAGGGGCTGACCTTATTGCTTTATAGGACTAATGGGCCGTTTACAAGTTGATCATGTGTATTTATTAGCCTTGATAGCCTCATAAAATGCTTAATTATGGGCTGACTTGCAAGGCCCACATAAATGTATATTGTGGAGGGCCTTGATAAGTTTTTGGGCTGATGTGGTAAGGCCCACACTGTCAGTATAGGCCTTACCCATGTGTATTCTTAGGCTTATGGGCTGATCTCAAGTCCACCATAATGTATGAATTGGATGACTTTTATTTTGGACCATTTCTTTAGGGCCCATTATGTAATATAGTATATGCATGGCCACCCCTTTTGTGGTAGTGATTAGGCCTTTTGGACTAACTTCTTTTGAATAGGCCCATTGAACTCTTGGGCCATTTTTCCCATACTATTGTGTTGGGTTAGTAGGCCGGATTATACAAGTAGATGGGTCCTTGGTTGCCCACCAAATCAACTTTATACTTGGGTCGGGTTGTAGGCCCAACTTACTTGAATAAGAGCATGACATTTGCCCATTTGGTTTGAGTAATGAGCTGTTCACTAGGCCACCATAATATATGGGATTAGTGGCCTTTATGTTGGGACCTAACCTGTCCCCTATGGGCCCATAGTGGTATATATGAGTTGGGTTATGTGTGTTTCCCTTGGACCCATATTTTGGGTAGGCCTTAAGCCGCCCTTTCTGAAGCCCAACATGAGTGTTTATGGTATGATTATGGCTGCTCATTTCTTATTTCTTATGTTGCATGGGCCTTGGGCCTTGATCCATAATTAATTAGAGATGGGCTACCTCTTGGGGACCAATTGTGATTGGATGTCTACATTGGTGGCCCTAAGGTAGGCTCATGGGCTTCTATGGGTGGTTAAAGGCCCACCGTAAACCCTTGCTAGGCCGTTTCATCTATTTAGGCCCATACCATTGTTCTCCTTAGTCTTGTGGGCTACCCGAGGTATATGGACCTCCACTAGAGGTTGTACTCCTTATGAAGAATTGGTTAAGTACCTAGACCCTTCATGGTTAGGTAGAGAGTTCATCTTCACCTTATTGAAACCCCTATTCATCTTCATGGCCCACTCCCACACACATCATATGCATGCTTGGTTGAGGTATGATTGGCCACGGTTGTGCCATTGTGTAGGACATGTTGGTATCTCCTTGAGAGATAGATGCATGGGATTGATGCATGGGTGATTATGTGATTCATACATCTGGCATGACATAGCTTATGGATATCCGCCCCTACTTTATCAGGGCCTTGCCTCCACAGGGGTATTCGTGTATGGCCGTATGTGTGGACACTGAAAATATTAGTTGAGCATACCAGGTGCATAGTGTGAGACCCGAACCGAGTTTGCATGTGTACATGTGTGTGTGAGTATGGATTTCGTCCATCTTAATCCCGCGGTCCTACCGGTCGAATCCTGGTGACCCGTGACCCTTAGATAGTGTTTATGGTCATCTGTAAGTCTAGTCATGAATACCCAACTCAGATCGAGTTGAAACATATGCCCTTGCGACCGTATCATCGTCGCGGTTCCAACAACGTGTCTTGTGCGTCTATCCGACCTATGGATCAAAAGTTATGAGCAATTTATCATGTGGCCCACATTTTGTACAAATGCATGCGAACCACTATCATCCTTGGCACAAGTTCCAAGGTACACTACCCACACACTACATAAAGATCCATAACTAACACCACCAACTACAAACACTACCCACAAGCCTAGAAAACCTACCAACCCTATAACTTTGGTTGTATCTCCCTATAGCAATCATCATTCTTCTCTAACCAAGGCAAGCATGCCTCCATCTTTCTAGAAATCCATCATTACTCTCATGCTACATCTCTCTCTCTTTCCTCTTTTTCTTTTCATTTTCTCTTCTTCCATTTCTAGAACCTCCAAAACATTCTACCTTGCTGAAAATTTCAGCCACATTTCTTCCCTCTCCTTCCTCATCTAACCCTCAAAAACTCATCCCAACCATTGATCCATGTTACTTGGAGCCTCTAGATGATGGTGATGTAAATTTTAAGGTTGATCTAAGTGGGTGATTTCTTCATTAAGTAAATATTTTCTCTCCTCATGTAATCTCTTTCATCTCTCTCATTTGGATGTGTAGGACCCACCAATTAATGGTGGAGATCTTAAATAACCATTTAGATGTGGCCATGAGGCCCACATTGTAAATGCATGTTCATGCATGGAATTCTTCCCTTGATGGACCCCTTGCATGTGGATTTCTCTTATTTTTCTAAGTATGATGGGTCATCTAGGCCCTTGCATGTGGCTGGGATGACATCCCAACTACTCATTTTAAAGATCTAGGACATGCATCATAAGATTTAGTTGTACAATATGTTTATATTATTATTTGTGGTTGTGATTGTGTGGGGACGGATCAATAGTGGCGGAGCCCTCCCCTGATGGCTAGATGCTCTTCCTTCTCTTTCCTTAGTTAGCAATCTGATGATATAATGTGTGGTCCACTTAGTGGGCCTGGATTGCCCAAAAGAAAAAGCCTAGGAAGAAAGGGACATCTATACTCAACCTACACCATGATTTAGATGCCTCTTTTTGCCACCTTAAATGTTCTTACAAGGATGAAAATTTAAAGGTTTGTTCTGAAAAATTGTGGGGCCCACTTGGGTGGGCCATGACACCCAATTTATGCGCCAATCCCTTCCTTAATAGGCCCATAAATTTGTTTTATTCCATGCATGCATTGCTGTCCAGAAATTTCTTGATAGATTTTTTATTGGACTTGGGCTTAAATTTGGGACTGATTAAGGGACCTTTTATACCCATCAAATTTATATTTCTGAAATTTAGGGATCTCATCTTGATGTTTCCCAAATTTCAGCCCCATCCAATCTTGATAGAGGTCCCAAAAGTGTGGTCCAAGTAGGGTGGACAGTCTGGATTTTCTGCACTGTTCCAGCAACATTTCACCCTGGCCAAGTTGAAAATTCAAAATTTATTAAAATAGTTTTGGGTATCTAAAAATTTTAAAAATTTATAGAGATGTGGTCCACCCATGTTAGGAACTAATTAAAAATTTTTAGGTCCAATGGACCCCATTTGGGCATCCAAACGGGTGGGCCAACATATTGTACTGCCAGAAACATTCTGCTGTGCAGTCCAGCAGTATAGTTTCATAAAAATAAAATTTTAAAAATATTTTTCTTAGAAGGTGGGCTATATTTCTAAGCTCCATGTTGATTTAGGATTGATGAGAGACCTTGGGTCAAAATTTTAGGAATTTTGGAGGCCCAGAATCTACCCATTTGGATGGCCCAAATTTAGAAATGTACATTCCAGCAATAGTTCACCCTGGACAGATTATATTCTTAAAATTTATTAAAATACTTTTGAGTATCTAAAAATCATAAAAAAATTATAATGATATGTTAAACTCATGTTAGGACCTACCTGCAAAATTTTAGAGTCATTGGACGCCTGTACACACCATAGTAGTGGCTAGACCGGCCCACTATAATATGGTGTCCAAATCAGTCCGAGTTTCAAGATAGATTATTTTATTTGAATTAATTAAAATATTTTTAGATGTCCAAAAATTATAAAATTTTATGGGAGTGTGGAATACCCATGGAAGGACCACCCTATAAACCTTTAGGGCCATCGAACCTCTGTACTGACCGTGGTGTGGCCTGCAATTTGGACCAGTTTTGGGTCAAATACTCAGGCACACCCTTACATTGGGTTGTTGGGCCTGCATTCTAATGGCATAGCCCACTTGAAGTAAATGTTGTATATCTCTCTTTTATCTGGTGGGGCTTACTATGATATAAATTCTTGAACTCCAGAAGGCTCAAGAAATGGGTGGGCTGGAATTCCAGCAAGAGGCCCAAATTTTGATACATGGTTGATTGTTTAGGAACTATTGTGGCACACCAGATTTGAGAGAGTGTTGTACACACTCCTTGCTTTCCTTCCTTAGATATTTTGGGCTTAATGAGTGCCCCCTTGAGGCCCACCTTTATGGTGGTTTTGTAGGCTAGCCTTAACCAGAATTTTTAATAGTTTTATAGGCTCAATGGGCTGGAAACTTCTTTCTTGAGCCCAAGATTGTGCAAGGGCTGACCTTATTGATTTACGAACCCAATGGGCTGTCCATAAGCTGACCATGTGTATTAATGGGCCTTGATGCCCTCATGAAGTGTTTAATTATGGGCTAACTTGCAAAGCCCACATAAATACATATTGCGAAAGGCCTTGTTAAGTCTTTGTCTGATGAGGCAAGGCCCACCCTGTCGGTATAGGTCTCGTCCTTGTGTATTCTTGGACCTCTGAACCACCATAATGCATGAATTAGATGGCTTTTGTTTTGGGTCATTTCCTTAGGGCCCATTATGTAATATAGTATATGCATGACCACCCCTTTTGTGGCAGTGATTAGGCCTTTTGGACTCACTTCTTTTGGATAGGCCCATTGATCTTGGGGCTATACTCTCCTATTTATTGTGATGGGCTTAAGGGCAATAATATGCAAGAAGTTGGGCTCTTGGCCACCCACTAAATTGACTCTGTACTTGGGCTAAAAGTGAGGCCCAACTCACTTGTGTTGAATGTAAAACTTGCCCATGTAAATGAATTACTAGGCTGCCCTTGAAGCCCACCATAATATGTGGAATTATAACCTTTGTAGTTGGGCCCAAACCTTACTTGAGGGTCCACTATTTGGCTCATAAGTTGGGCTTGGTGTATGGCCTAGTAGGCCATGCATTGCGTGGGCTTTAGACCTTATATTATATGAGTAATGACGGGCTACCTCTTGGAGGCCAGTTGAGGTTGAATGTCCTCCTGGGTGATCCTAAGGTAGGCCCATGGGTTTCTCTATGGATGGTTAAAGGCCCACCATAGACCCTAGTCCATTTGTTTAGGGCTTAATGTGTATGTATGTGGAACCTACCTTAACGCATGTTTGGTCCAGGCCATCCAAGCCTTGGATCGCCCGATTATGGATGTATTCTCTGCCTTGGGTTACTACTGGACTCACAATCCAGTAACAGGCCCACTTGATCTTTTCATGATATATATACACTCTCCATCTGGTGGGGTCTCCCAGCAAATATAGTTAGCTTTCATGAGATTATTTCCACATAGTTAACTAATTTCTAAACCTTAGCAGGTTTAGGAAGTTAAACTGGCCAAAAGGTTATCAAAGGGCCTTAAATGTAAAATTTTATGGTTAAAACTTTATTTGGCCGTGGGGCCCACCATATTAAGAACTTGTGTGTGTGTTACATGCTTATAATCTTTGGACTTTATTAGTGCATTCTTTGAGGTCACCTTTAGTGATCAGATGAGGACCCCATCTTATATCAGATTTTTTTTTGGGTATCCCATGGGCCCAGAGTGGGCAGGGTCATCCCAACTTAGCCTAACCATATATTGGGCCAACTTTCACCATTTTGATGGACTTGTGGGCTAAGACAATGATAATATTGGGCCCTTAGTTGCCACTTAAATTGTTAAGTTATTGGGCTAATGTAGTTGGGCCCTTTTCATCCAAACTTAAACTTATTTAGTCATATATTGTGTACGCGGTCTGCCCATCAAGTCTGACTCAATGCATGGATTCTATGGCCATTGCGAATTGAGCCTTGGGCCTTAATTCCCCTCTTGGGGCCCATATTGTTAAAAGTAGTATTTTATCTTTTTATGGCCTATTATGAGGAATATATATGTATATGGTTGGCTACATTTATTTTTATCTTTAATGTAGGCCTTGGGCCTTCTATCCACATCATTCATGGTTGATATGCTTTTTAGGAAATGATGATTAAATGTCCCCATTATGGACCCCTCTAGGCTCGGTTGTGTTTAAGAGTAATTGGATGATCATCTTAGACTCTTGTTAGGCTCATTTATATATCGCTTAGACACATAGTTTATATACTTAGTCTCGTGGGTTATCCCATGTAAATGGGCCCCCACTAGAGGTGAGATTCTTTATGAATATTGTCTAAATACCTAGTCTTGGTCCCTTCTTGGATAGAAGGAGTGTACTACTTTGTGTATCATCACATAATGCGTTTAGACCCATCTTTATGGCCCATGTACATCTTGTATGCTTGGTTGACATTATGTGCGTGGTCATATTGTGTCATTGGCCATTGCATGATACTTTCCCCGAGGGACGTAGTATCCCCTCTTGAGTACATTGGATGCTTGGGATTGATGCATGGTTGATTGCGTGATTCATGCATCTATCATTACATAGCATATGAGCATTATCACCCTTACTTCAGGGTTGTAGCCTCCACAGATACATCGTGGATAGCCATGTTTAGACACCGAAAATGTTACTTGAGCATACCGGGTGCATAGGATGCCCATGAGTGAAATTCTCAAAACTTCCATGGTACCAAGGATCTGCTCCAGCGCCGTGACCGAATGGAATATATGAGCGCACGAGGGCCTTATACCGTTAGGCAGTGACTCCCACTGTCGTGTAGTCGGTTGGATAGGGGTGTGGCCTTACTCGCTTGATGTAAGAGGGCATTGCTACGCTGAGTCTGACCAGCTCGTGAATGGGTCCGCTACCTTCAGGCCTTGCTGGTGATTGGTTGTGCACAGGCGGGTAGTGAGTTCTCATACGCTCGTTTGACTGTACGGGGTCTGTAGAGCGGTAGTCATCCAGCAGTGTAATGGACCCCGGTGATTTTCTTATGATGAAAATGTACTTGATATGTGGAGTGGATTTGAGCACTGGCATTACTTCGCATTTCATTTGCATCGGCTGTGTAAGCCTCATAATGCACCACCTTGGCAAGGCGCCCAGTACTCATTGCATTTCATTACTCATTACACTATATAGCCTTGGTATGGCTTCCTACATTATCATACTGCCTTGGCATAGCTTTTTATGTTCATGATCGCCTTGGTAAGGCTAGTGGTATTAGTATTGATCGTAACTCCCTTCTACATTCTCTACCTTCTTCTGAGCACCATCATCGTACAATTTCACCACCTTCTAAGCTTTCTATAAGCTTATGCACGATTGATGCGTGTAGAAGATTGTAAGTTGGCGTCTTAGCAACGGAGCTTGGATAGGTGTGCGATCTGAAGACCCAGTGTTGCAGATTCTCTTCCTTCTTTCTTCTGTTATCTTATGTATGTCCTTTTGGACCTGATGTAAGCTTGTAAAAGTTCAAATTCATAGTGAATTTTGTGATGTGTGCCTTTATTATTCTCAGATTTACTTACTGTGATCTTGGGTATGCTCGTATTGAAAATGATTATGTTGTTGTAAAAATTTTCATTGTAAGATCTTAGGATCGGAACCTGCCTCAGGAGCCGAAAATGGGGTACTACGGAGGCTGTTATAGCCAAAACCGGTCATCAAGTTCCTTGTGAGGTCTGGTTACCGAGTCTGGGGCGTGACACATAGGATGCCCATGGGTGAAATTCCCAAAACTTCCATGGTACTAAGGATCTGCTCCAACCCCGTGACCGGGTGGAATACATGAGCGCACGAGGGCCTTATATCGTTAGGCTGTGACTCCCACTGTCGTGTAGTCAGTTGGATAGGGGTGTGGCCTTACCTGCCTGGTGTGTAGTGGGCATTACTAGGCTGAGTCTGATCAGCTCGTAAATGGGTCCGCTACCATCAGGCTTTGCTGGTGATTGGCTATCCACAAGTGGGTAGTGAGATCTCTTATGCTCATTTGACTGTGCGGGGTCTGTAGAGCGGAAGTCATTCAGCAGTGTAATGGACCCCGATGATTTTCTTATGATTAGAAATGTACTTGACATATGGTTTGGTTATGAGCACTGACATTATTTGCATTACATTAGCATTGACTGTGTAAGCCCTTCATGCATTGCCTTGGTATGGCTCGCAGTACTCATTGCATCGTATTCATGATAAGCCTTGGTATGGTTAGTGATATTCTCATTGAGCATGTTTCCCTTCTTGCACCTCCTACTATTCTTCTGTGCACCATTGTCACACACTTAAACCCTCTAAGCTTCTATAAGCTTATGCATGATTGATGCATGCAGGAGATTCTAGGTAGGCATCGTAGCAGCAGAGCGTGAAGTAGAGCTGAGCATTTGAGGACTCTAGTATTGCTGACCTTTCTCTCTTTTCCTTTTATCTCATGTATGTCCTTTGGACCTTATGGATGGTTGTAAAAGTTTAAATTCTTAGTGAAATTTGTGATGTGTGCCCTTTGTTATTCTCAGATGTACTTGTTGTAATCTTGGGTATGTTTGTATTAGTAATGATTATACTATTATAAAAATTTTCCTTGTAGGATCCTAAGATCAGAATTTACCTCAGGAGCCGAGAATGGGATACTATGGAGGCTATTATGGCCAGAATCGGGTTCCTTGGGATTCCGTTTACTGAGTCTAGGGAGTGACAATATCAAACTTGTAATATCAAATAAGGTTCTTGGGCTAAGTAATATCGTTAGGGGTATTACCATAAATAGTTCTTATGTGCGGGTATATCAATAATTTGTTAGGCTAACCTGGAATAATAAATAACTGAAATTATCATATTAAAAACCATCAATATCATGGTTATTGATCTGGACTATTGAACCAATGCAATGTTCAAGTGGGCTGATCCGTTATATTAATGATTGATATATAATTTCATAACAAGTAGTTATATTAATGACCAAATATAACGTCCAAGTCTAAATGAGCTAATACCAGATCAAAATTGGTAGTTCCAACCCATTCGGGGATGAAGACATATAGGTGAACGAAAATTTACTAAATTTAGTAAAACGGTAGAAAAATCAGATTTTGACAACTAACCTGGGGGAATCTTACAAAAAAAGTAGGCTCATTGTATAGATTGGCTTCTTCTACCCCAAATTCATATATGGCATATCTAATAACTCATTCCAGAGGCCCACGTTGCCCCCACCGGGCCGCGTGCCCCCGCCGACCCGCGTTGCCCCCTCCGAAATTTCCTGCGAATTTGGGTTAACTTCAAAAATTCATATCTTCTTCATTAAAACTTCGATTTAGGTAATTCAAAAGCCAAATTGAAGCTTGATGAGTCTAGTTTTATATAAAAATAAGAAAATAAAATAAAATAAAAAGAATATTTCTAATGGGCTACATTTTTAGATACACAGAATATTTAAGGTCATCATTCCTACCCCTCTAGGTTTGTTGGTTTGTTAGTGTTCATCTGGGATGATCCCACTAAAAAAGCCTACTAGTATAAAGTTCATAATTGACCAGGGTGTATCCCACTAAATAAGATTGATTTGAAGAATCAAACATGTATAATCCATGAGCTTTACTTTTTTGGTATAATGATTAGGTAATCCAAATAAAACCTGAGATAATTTTTTCTTGGTAATGATAAGGATATATGAGTAGATAATCCATGACATGATATTGTTAGAAAGTTGAAATATTGACAAGTTTTCTTTTATTCGATGTATAGGTATAGGTTTATAGGATGAAATCTTATTATTTCATCCTATAAACTATATTTTGGTTTAAGAGGCTGTCTAAAAAATAGGGGTGAAATTACACAGAATAAGATTTGTTATCATAATAATAGTCCATTATTTGTAAATCCATTATGCAAATGTGATTTGGATTTCAAAAACTCTCAGTACTAATTTATCGAAGGTCAGGAGGCCTAAGAGACAATAAATATGAAGAGATTTGGGTCTATAGAAGGCCTTAGTAACGATTTTATGACATAATTAGGCTAATTATTACTGAAATGGCATCTCTGATGGGTGATAATAGTTCTCGCTCAATTAATATACTTACTATCATGTCGGGTGTAATATGAAGGACACGTATAACCAAAATACAGTATGATAAGGAATCATCCAACTCTGATAAGCATGGGAAAAATGTAATAATGGATGACCCAAATTTGTTGCAATGTGATCATTTGATTTAGAAACAATTATCCAAGTGTCCGCATGATTTATATAATGTGATTAAGAGCTAAACTCCTATAACCATTTGTCATTATATGGTGGATATATTGTTGATGCCTATAGGCAATTACGATTTTAGTAATCTCATACGGTTTATATAAATCATGCAGACAAGGAATGATATGTTTAGTGCTAGGTTTTGTTATTACTATTTTACTTTAGGGATTGCAAACAAAATAACCGCTCATCCTACTGACCATGTATATCAATTATATTCATTAAGAAATTGACATAATCTTCAATCTGGTCAGTCGAACCTAGCACAATCAATGATCACCACACTCGAACACTTCACACAATGTACACGTCGATTAGCTTAACATAGTAATTAATAAAATAGTAATAATGTTTAAAAAATATTGTTAATAATATTCTAAATTATGTGTAGCAATGTCTTCAGATGATCCATCCACCAATATTTGGAATTATGGATCCCAACTCTACTCCCTAGGCTCTGTAAGAATAAAGATTCAATGTAATTTGTATGGTGCTAGATTTGTTAACAAAACAAATCAGCTTAGACTACACTTATCAAGTTAGGGGGAGATGCAAAACTATGTCCCAAAGCATAAGAAGAGGTACGAATTCTATTCCAGGTTTTTATAAACTCCAATAAAAAACCTTTCATCCCCTCCCTCACACTGAATATAACTAGCCACAAGATATACCATAATAGTCCTGTTATAATCAACGAAGAATCTAAAACAGAGGGTGAAGAGAATTAGTAGGGAAGAGGAAGAGGAGAATGAAGCTAGATTAAGATGACTGTAAAAAGAACAATTACAAATAGCCTTAAAGTTAAGCAAGGAAGAGGAGGATGCACCAAGATATCAACGATGTGCTCATCGACAATATGACGCAAAAGTAGGACCGATCTCAACAAGCAAGAAGTCATCAAAGTTTATTTTCAAACTAGCCTCATTCTATAAGATCTTAGGTATTCTGTATAAATCAACTCATTAAAAAAAATTAAAATTTTTAGCGGAATCTATACAAGAGCATGGTGGAAAATTCTTTCCACCTTCTAAGTTCCAAATGTATTATTTTTGTTGGTGATTAGTCTATATCAGGATCTAATTTAACTATATCAATGTATATTAGGTTTTTATGTACATTCTAAGGTTACGTTATCTCACTAAACGTGAAAAATTATAGTAATATCCAGTACTATAAGTAATTTGATGGATAGTTATAATGGTGATTATAGTCTGTTATTAGGTACCTAATTAGAATCATTAATGATCCACTATCATAGGCACCGGGTAATTAATACATTTGTAATATAATCGCCCACTGAAGATGCCATTTTGATGCATCCACGGTCTTCCTAGAAGAAGATTATACGTAGTCACTGCATTTATAACATGGCAAATGACATGCGTAGGGTTTATAAAAACCAGATGTAACAATAATTATATTTTAATCAAGCATAATACTTATATTAGGTTATAAAAAACATCATGAGCTAATCAAACGATGTGCTCGATAACGTTATATAAGTGATATGTAACAGGCCCATGTCGGCTAAACACAACATAGTCTGATGGTGTAGTGTTTAACCTCACTAAACATATCTATTAGTTATAAAACATGATATCTATTAGTATATTTACTAGCAAATATAGTATACTTGACCTTAGGGTTTATCTATAATACCAATGTTTAGACCAGGTTTATCTGTAATACCTATGTCAAACCAGTTTTTGACACCATAACACTGAGGACTTAGGGGTGATTAATCAGTTAGATAATTCATCGTCTAACAAACAATAATAATAATATATCGTAATATTGAGGTTTCATCAATTAATGATATAGCCTCTAAGAAAAATGCAGTATGGTGGACTCTAAGGTCATGCAAGTTGTTTTTCGCATCAACGATATTAGATAAACAATTGATAAACATATAAGAATAACCGCTCATCCATGATCGTCTACGCACCACAAATATATAAGTAATAATCAGTCCAACGATTGATCAAAACTGTAATTAGGACTTAAAAATCCTAATTAAGTTCATGCCCTTGAAACAAATTAAGGCCTTATAATGATAAACTTTCAAATGCTTATCTAGGAACCTTTAGCTAATATACGATACAATGGGTTTTGGGCATTTACGGTGATAAATGAGTCCATATTTATCATAAGTAGACAGTGCAAATCATGTAGCTGTTTATGAACATATTTTATAATACATAGGAATGTATTATTAAGACATGATTATTGGCCACATTCAAATTTAGGTAGTGTAATCTACGGATATTGAAGTAACCTTGCTCATGGGGCTCGTAAACGATTTAGCTCATCATCCAAGAGCATTTAATATCCTTCCAAATATTGTAATAATATTTTATTTAAATCACCCTCTAGATTCGGAGACTTTGAAATAATGAAGCTAATAAATGAGATTATTAGAGTGGATGACAATGAGTGTGTAACACAACTCCGTATGAACAAAGCTACATTTTTCAACTTATGCTCATTTTTTAGGGATAGAAATTTACTTCAAGACGGGAAACATGTATCTATGGAGGAACAACTTGTCATGTTCCTTCACACGATAGGACATAATGTTAGAAACTGTGTCATCGGGCATATGTTTATAAGATCTGGAGAAACGGTGAACCCCTATTTTAGCAAAGCAGTGGATGCTATTATCGGATTGTATCCGGATTTCATGAAACTCCCAGGTGGGATACACTAGTCGAGATCCTAGCCAATCCTAACTAGAGAGTGATTACTTTCAGGTATGATAAAATCATATTATGCAGTATTGTGCAATGTCATATAATTTATCTGTTTTCCTGATTATTCATGATGAAAATAGGACTGCATTGGTGCAATTGATGGGACTCATATACCCGCCTATGTATCGGCATTGGAAAGTGTAACTTACCGTAACAGGAAAGGGGTACTTTCATGCATGTATATTTGACATAAAATTCATATATGTGCTCGCCGGATGGGAAGGATCAGCTTCTGACACATGCATTGTAACACCCCAGATTTTTGCCAACCTGGGGTTAGATGTCCTTAGGCAATGGGTCAACCATAATGCCTTGGTAACCTCTCAGAACCCAATTCCAAAGCCAAAGGAATCATTTAGAACCAAATCCTTTAGAAACTTAACGTGAATTAGCTAGCGCTACACTAGATTTCTTATAAAATTAGCACCAACCACTTTAAATACGTTCTACAAAACTGAAAACTTGTGGAATGGTTAATGCTATAACATCCTGAAACCTAGGATCAAACTCTAAACCCGTTTGTTCTCAGGAACCCTTTTAAACATTGTATTGGATCTAAACTGCGCGTCGAAAGTCCGATATCCATAATCTCAAACCATTATGACCGCTTAGTTGGACTTGACAATTGATTCGAAAATCAAGCCCAACTGATGCACTAACACCATTTTACTGAGTTCGGAGTGAAGAGAGTGTTCAAATCTGGCACATGTCTCTACGCGTTATTTTTAGGCATTCTGACCGTCAGAATTCAGCTAAATTTCACCCTCGGATTAGGAAAAATTACTCTTTCATATCATGAAACTTGTAATCCTGATTTAGGTTCGATAACTGCTGAACTGAAACTGGTCTGCCACGTGCGATCTGAAAACTCTACCGAACTGAAAACTTAATGTGATCAGGATCCGACATCCATGAGCTTAAGTTTGACCGCATTTGGTCAAGGGACCTCCAGAAATGCTCTTTTGGATCAGAAAAGACCCGATTTGGCTGTAACCCAAGTATACCTTGACTTAAAGTCTATTTTGGTTATGTTTGGACTTATAAAAAGGCCTTAACCTCTCTCTCACAAATCCCATACGCCCTAGGAGAGAGAAGAGAGAAAAGAGAGAGAAAGTGAGGGAGAAGTTGGGTTTTCTCCTGGAATTCTTCCCTGCTGCTCCACGTGTCAAATCCTTCCACCTGTATCGCTATTCTGGCAATTCCAATGCTGTTCTAGGTAAGAAAACCCTAACCCTAACCTGTTTTAGGGATTCTATCGATTTAAGTAGAGAAGTAGCTGACTTACCTTGTGTATTAGGTTGCCAATCAGTCATTGACGACGACGTAGAGTTCATATTCGATTCATTACGCTCCTACGACGTAAGGTGCAGATTTTAGACGCTTTGGTTACCATTTTTCAAAGCTTTCAATGCCATTTAATGGTAGATTGCTGATAAGGATGCTGTTTGACATGTAGAACATGCCGTCTGTTTTTCATTTCGAATACGTATGAAGAATATGAGATTTAGGATATTTTAGTATTTGTAGGAAATACCGTATAAGTACGTATTTCGTCGATATGATTGCCATAAGTATTTACCGTGTACCTATACTAGTTATGCGTGTACGATCTGTTTGGCTAAGAGATTCGCCCTAATGCACATTTTGGCCGACATATACTATGTAGACTAAAGTGTGTAGATTAAGTGTTTGTGAAAATGACAGCATGAGTATGGAATTTGCTTTCATGGTCGCCATGACTAATTGTCATAGATATATGACTGTTATATGGGCAATACCCCTTTGACGAAAGGATTTTCCCTAATACATATGCTTATAAATGTAAAATATGTATGATATTATGTGTAATCTAAGTGGTTGAATAAATGCCTAAGTGAATTAGTAGTTATTAAAGTATAATTACTAAGCTGGTTGACATATGGATCTCCATCACAATATGTAAGTCTATGAACTCCTCCATGAATAGTGTAACTTAGATCATCCATGCTAAGTGAGTGTATGATTTCCTCCATGGATTGTTTACTTAGTTGAAGCATGTTAAATGTGTGGATGAATTTCTGCATATACTGTTTACATTCAAGTTATACTTCACGATTGTTCATATGGATACAGGATATGAATCATATGCTAGTTGTTAGATTTACAAGTGTTTGGGGCTATGCAATAGTCCAGGCAGTCGGTAACAGTTTAGAATTCGTCGTTGGATTCTATTCGCCACGAAGGATGTGTATGACAAACCCGAGTCATACTCGAGTCGTCGGCAGTGGTTAGGCCACACGAAGTGCTTGTGCACTTCATGCCGGTCGATTTAACATGCGCTCGTGCTAGTCGGACTCATCAAGTAACCCGATTGACCGTTGTATATTCACCTTGTATTCGTTATAACTACTTGAACCTAGGGTACTGAACTTGTTAGTGATAACCCTGATAACCGTGGTACCTTGATCCACTAAGACTCATAAGCCAGGCATGGTGGTATGGGACACCGTAGTCGAGCTGTCGGCCTATGCTGGGGCCACAAACCTCCCCGTAGTGACCAGTGAGCACCCTACTCTGAGCAGATTATGGTGGTATGGGACATTATATTCTTACTGTCGGCCTACACTGATTGGTGACGAGCCCTTTGTAGTGACCTTGAGTTTATCCTGACACCGCATGGGGGCAACGAGTCCTGATGCAGTCTTAAAGATATAAACTAGGCCTGTATTGATAAGGTGATGGGAGAGCAGAGCAACGAGTGCATGCAACACCCTTGACAGCCCTTGCAGCGACCTAGAAATATATCATCGTATGAGACTACTAGGAGTGACGACCCTAGATAGGATCTTTGTTGGGAATGATATAAGGGAGGTACCCTAGTTTTCCAATCCTACTGTATGAAAAGGACTAATAATAACTCGGTAATCATATTCATATCGCACTGCATGTGCCTGAAAGATGTGGAGAACTGAGGGAAGAAAGCATGTCGCGGATGTAAGATGGTGTCGCATGAGGGAGTATGTCAGTGAGGGCATCCATCATGTCATTTCATGCTTGCATTAATCATATTATTTAGGAATGTTTGATTTGCTTGCTTTATCATTATCGCTTGATTGATTTGATAACATGTTAACCTTTGCTCTATGATTCCACTGAGTTAGCTACTCACTCTCACGTTACGGGACGGTGTTGCGCACACCAACCAATCCCTATTTTAGTTTCAGGTGATGGCGCTGCTTGTGAAGCGGAGCCGGACTTGTTTAATGATGAGGAGAATTTCTCCTATATGCTGGTTCTGATCCACGGGTTTACAGGGTTACTGATTTGATGCCAATACACTTGGCGATTTGCCTTTTTTTTACACACCCATGTATATTCTTTTCTTTCTATTTTGGAGTATACATGTAATTAATTAACCTGGTAACATGTTCACACTCTGGAGACTTACAATCATTTATATATTTTATATATTTATCATAGTCTTCTGCTTGCTAATTTAACTGTCTCTGGAGTATGATATGCTATTTTGGCTTAGTCCCAATCTTGTTTAATGTCATTCTACAGACAACATGCATTCATCATTATCTATGTTGCATAAGTGACGTTTTGGAACTCGGGAGTTAGGTTTCTACCCGACCCTCAATTTTTGAGATGTTACAGGTGGTATCAGAGCATGATTTGGATTAAACCGGACTTGGGTTATGGTAACACGACGCACACTGACGCACTCTGACTTAGGAAGGAGGCGATGGAACTTAGAAACCACATTAGAATCCCAAGTTTCGCCGACAGGTGAGACTATACGGTAATGTAGGCCACAACGTATCTTTGGTCGCGTGAAGCGACCTAAGTTGACTCTAGGCCATCAGTCGACGGGTTTGAGTCATTCCCTAAAGAATTCCAAACCTAGAAATGAATGTCCTTAGGTTGTGGGTCGACCACCACACTTTACACTCAATCTCAAGGCCTAAAACCTCTTTTTTTACCCATTTCCTTCAAAATATCTCCTTTCACCACCTCATTCTTCAACTTTTTCTAAGTACTTTCATACTAGACATAAATCCTAATGTATAAATGATGGAGGATAATACTTAAATAAATAAAAATTTACTATAAATAGTAAATATATGTATGAATTGGACTTTTGACCATTCCAATTATGAAATTTCATAGAATAAATGGGTTAGTCAGATAGATTAGCATCTCCTACCCCAAAATCATATGCTATATTATGCATAAACTCATTTCGATTTGCAAATTGGCCCCGAAAATGCCTCAAATGGAGGGGGGTCAAGCAATCAACTTCCAGAATGATCCAAGGTGGGAACCATATACATTTGGGACCCTTAGGGCAAGGGGACCTCACCCAAAGGATGAGGCATCGCTAAAAAACCAAACGGTCGGCGAGGCCTCGCCGTATAGTGGGCCCCATTCGGGCGGGCCGTCGGGCCGATCACCTTCGGGGGTTAGGGTAACCCCTTGGTATGTGGGCCGCACCTTAAAACCCTTCTAAACTAGTACCTCCTTCACAAAAAACACCCCCAAGCTCTCCCTTTCTCTCCAACTTGTTGTTTTCTCTCTCAAACCCCCCTCTGATCACTTACTTCATCACTTTCGGCCACAACCCACATCCCTTCATCGTGCTCAACTATCCTCACTCCCCTACCTTCGGGTTTGAGCTCTTATATCCTCCCTTGAAGCTCCAAATTCGTGTAAGCTACCAACCCAGCCCATCTCTTCCTTTTTCCCTCTTCAATTTCTGTGGTTGGGGCCTTTATACAATCATTTATATATTTTATATATTTATCACAATATTCCGCTTGCTAATTTAACTGTCTCCGGAGTATGATATGTTGTTTTGGCTTAGTCCCAATCTTGTTTAATGCCATTCTACAGACAACATGCATTCATCATTATCTATGTTGCATAAGTGACGTTTTGGAACTCGAGAGTTGGGTTTCTACCCGACCCCCGATTTTCGGGATGTTACATGCATCTTACAGAGTCCTTTGACACATTTCATTGATCGGTTAACTTTGCGCACGGGTACTGAGTTTATAACTGTTTGACAACCAATTGATAATATGATTTTCCACCCAATAAGATTGATAATTCATCGCAATTAATTGTAGGTAAGTATTACATAGTTGATGCTGGTTACGCTCATTCACCGGGATTCATGGCTCCATACCGCGGTGTACGATACGACCTCAATGAGTACCGCACGGGCCGCAATCCTTCCAACAAGAAAGAACTATTCAACTATCGGCATGCTCAACTAAGAAACATTATACAGAGAATTTTTGAAGTATTAAAAGCCTGCTTTCCAATCTTTAAATCAACTCCACCATACAGCCTTCTAACACAGGTGAAGATAGTCATCGCATGTTGTGTTTTACACAACTTTATCCTTATATCTTGAGGAGATGATTTGGTAGAAGATGAAATCACATCTACAGATGTTGCTGAGAGTATAGATTTGTCTCCATGCGATATTAACGTAACACAACGGGAGAAGGACGAATGGGCAACATATCGAGACAACATTGTTACTAGGATATAGAACGAATCTCATCCTGTGAGTCGTATGGTTTGAAATTTGAATTATAAATTTACTTTTTATATACAATAGGTAATATCATCACATGACTGTACTGTCTTGCCTACACGACTTGTGTTACTTTTGGATGATTATAATGATGAATATCCCCATTTCAATATACTCTCTTAAGTTTTTGTGTATATATATCTCAGCTATTAATCTATTAATGCATCCTCCTGACCTAGATGCTTTAGCTATACTTGTCAGACTAAATATGTTCATTGTGCTATTTTTAGATTATCAAAGTATATAGTGACGATGATATGCATCCAAATATTGCTGACAACTATACTATACCATCGAAACAGTCTGGGCAAGGTCGGTGCGACACACCCAGAAGGCACCATGCAAATACAAATCGAAATCACTTGATGAGAACATTATGTCAGGTGGTGTTATACGGTGGACAGATCAAATGGATACTGTCTCATCGATACATTGATAGATGTGATTGCTAACGGCCGAAAGACTGTGAACGGATTTTAAAAAGGAAATCTATAAAACGGTTGTGGAAAGTGTCAGGAGGGCACTAGGGATATCAGTTGTGGAGAAGCATGTTGGTAATCGCCTGCGAATACTAAAGAAGTATTTTGAGGTTCGGGACACCCTGAACGCAAGTAGGTTTGGTTGGGATGACGACAAGAAGTTGGTTACCGCGCCAGATGACGTATGGGATAATTACATACAGGTGAGATGTTATTTTTTCATTTATCATTTAGATTATCCAAATCTACTCCATTAAGGTTACTGATCAATATATCTCTGTCTTTGTTAATAGTCACATCCCTATGCCCAACATGTTCGTGGGAAACCGGTAAGAAATTATGATGACCTGATATTCTTATTTGGAAGTAACCGAGCTATTAGACTTCGTGCTTCAACTAGAAATATGCATACACAAAGGGGTATGAGAAAGTCTCGTGATGATAATGTTACACCAATTGCATCGGTTGATCTTAATGACGAAACACTTGTTCTGTCAAGTGACGATGTGGGAGATAGTGGACGTAATATCCAATGGTCATTTCAAAGTCGAAGTCCAAATGAGCTAATATGTTGTCAAACCAATATCAACTTATATTTTTATGGTACTCAATCATGATGGCAGTGGTTATAAAACAGTCCACAGAGAGGTGGATAATGATCTGGTTTGTAGTGGAAGTCTTATAAGGTATACAGAAGGCCCTTTCTACACGTGCATATTGTGAAATTAGGCAATCCACTCATAGAATAAATCAATTATCTATTCTTCCCCCTATCATAAGCCTATAGTTTTTTGATGTAGTATAACTATAGGCTTATGTGTAAATTCGTAATATTATTCTTCATCATTGCGCTATCCGTGCAAGACAAAAGGAATGCATTGTCCGCGTAAATGGAAATGGCTTAGACACCATTTTTGTGGAAGTCCGCCTTTAAGATAGGCCTTGCGCGACCTGCGCAATGGAAATGGAAGAATTCCCATAAGTAACATGTCGCGAAATGCTGTCTGAAGGAAAGATTTCCTTGCACGAACCGCGCAATCAGTCGGATCTTCAGTCGTGCGTAAACTGTCACGCCCCAAACTCGGAAACCGGGCTCACAAAATTTCCGATCGCCGAATCCGGCGCCGACAGCCTCCGTAGAACCCCATTCTCGGCTCCTAGCTCCCATTCGCCAGGTTCTGATCCTGGGATGCTACGAGGAGGATTTTCAATGTCAGTTTGATTCGTAATAAGCATAACCAAAGGCATAACCCACAAACAACAACCAAGAACTCCATTACATTTCCACTATGATAAAAAACTTTACAAGTACAATGAGCATAAAGAGAAATACAATGGCAAGAACAAAAACTCCAAATGATCAGCAACGTGCTCCTGCCTCAGCGCTACTGCGATTCAACGTCACCTGCACGCAACGGTCATGCATAAGCTTACAGAAAGCTTAGAGGGTGGTGAAAGTGTGTGCGCAAGGTAGTAATATGAACATGCAATGACAGATTAATGCGGAATATGCAGATGGAACCATAATATCATGAGCCGTACCAAGGCTCATGCGATGCAAGACATGAATGGTATCGGCCACCCCAAGGCCATGCAATGTGCAATGTAACTCAAGCATACAGATCCTCATCTATGTCCACACATCAATACAGCTCAAAGTATGAAATATCACCGGGGTCTAGTACACTCTAAACCAGATTGCTGCCACATCGCGCGCAATAAGGTAAGTGGAAGAGACCACACTATCCGTCTGCCAATATCGGGCGCGACTCGTCGATAGCGGACCCATTCCTCGAGCTGGTCAGACTCAGCCTAGTATTGTCCCCTACTCTCGGGCGGGTAAGGCTGCACCCCCTTTCAACCGACCACGACACAGTGGAGAGCACAGCCAACTGGTATTCGGCACTCATCGCTCATCTACCCACTCGGTCTAGACGTTGGAGCAACCTCTTGGTACCATAAGGGTTTAGGGACTTTCACCCAGGGATATCTATAGTACCCCATGTAGAATAAGATTTTCAGTATCTAATCCTACCATCCACGATGCGTCTGTGGAGGCTACGGCCTTGATGTCGCTAGGGCGTACAATAACCATGTCACACAAATATGAAATGCATGATTCACGCTATCCAGTCATGCAACAATTCATGCGCATATCTTGCGCTCATGTAGAGCAATACTGCCTAACCAGGAGCCCAAAAATAACTTACCCGAAGGCATATGCTATGATCAGTCAATCCTCATACCAAGCATACATATGATGCGTATGATCATGAGTCATGAAACTATACTAAACATGTTGTAATGAAATGAACTACTTTACAATGCAGATGGACGTGGATGGCCTATACACAATAAGTACGGGCCTAACAATGGGCCCCAAGGAGAGTCGTAATGTGGACATCCAACCAGCATTACACTCGCAATGTGGACGTCAAACCAACATTGCCTCCCATGCACGAACTTTGTAAACATCAGTACTTAGTCTGTAATGGATTTACACATTGCAATGGACCGTAGGTTGTCCCCATTGGACCTTACATATATATCAAATGGGCCATATCCCATGGGCCTTTTATTCATCAGATGGGCCACATAAATGGGCCACACCAATGGGTCTTATGTGCATTGCAATGGGTCAAAACCCGTGGGCCTTGGATTACATCAAATGAGCTTAGTCTAATGGGTCTTATATATGACCAATGGGCCACACCAATTGGCCCCTATATGTAGATCAAGTGGGCCTCAACCCATAGACCTAATCATGAGTTCAAATGGGCCTAAACCCCTAGGCCTTATGGTACATTAAATGGGCCTAAACCCGTAGGCCTTGCATATATCAAATGGCCTACCTCCATGGGCTTTAAATTTCAACAAAAAAAGGGGTCCAATTACCTGGGCCTTGAAGTACATCAAATGGGCCTAGTCCCATGGACTTGAGACATATCAAGTGGGCCTAAACCCATAGACCTTTTTCAAAGCAAATGGGCCTAGCCCATAGGCCTTAAATAGTCCAAATGGGCCTGACCCATAGGCCTTGCATGCATATCAAAGTGGGCCTAAACCCCTAGGCCTTAAATGAATCAAATGGAGCCCATAAACCTTTCATAAATCAAGTGGGCCTAACTCATAGGCCTTTTGTAATTCAAATGGGCCTAGCCCATAGGCCTGTTACACATCAAATGGGCCTAACCCATAGGTAGGTGGCCCACCCAATCTACACTCATGCCTACGATGATTTTACCAAGTGGATGGACGGTTTGGATTCATCACATGAACAAGGTGGGTCCCAGAAGAGATGGACAATGGGGAGGGTACCCACGCATCACGGTGGGTTTCACCGTCCACAGTTGTGGACGGTGAACACATAACACATGTATGATGGTGGGTGCCACCGTCACACATACATCACTGTGGGTCCCATGTGTGGCCCACCATAACGTTTATTTTACATCCAAACGGTTCATAGGGTCATACGGACCCTGACAGATAGGAAAAACAAATTTCACTTTGATCCGAAACTCTTATGGGCCCAAAAAATTATTTCAAGGGCAGCCACAAGGTCTCCACTGTTTCCTGCGTTGTGGGCCACCTAAACCTTAGAAATTGTTAAAACTTGGAGGGGGCCCACCTGAGGAGGGGACCTGCCTAATGGACGGCATAGATAAGATGTATACATCATGGTGGGGCCCACGGCAGCAGCCATGGGTGGCCGCTTGCTGCCCGTCCGCCCGACGTGCAGCACCTGCTGCACGTCGCTGCTCATGTCAGAGAGAGGCAAGGCCTCAAGTTTAACAAAATTTGGAGAAAATTAGATTTTTGGGATTTTTCACGCATGCGACCCACATTTCATAGATCCACTCCGTCCATTATGTTCAGTAGCCCAAAATAAACCTAAAGAGTCCAAGGTTGGACATTTTTCAGCGTATAGAACAATAAAATGGGCCTTTAAAAGTCTTTAAAAGGTTAGAAATACCATTTTCTATGGTATGGCCCGCCTGATCATCAGATTGATCTCATTCTTTGGTTCAACGCCTAAAATGGCCTTGAAAACGGAATAGGCGGCGTGGATTGAACATAGACATCAGGGTGGGGCCTATACGAGGGGACCACCCCAAAACTTCTTTTCTTCTTTCCCTTTCTGTTGAAACGTCCAGCGTCCCAGACGCTGGACGGTCTTTTATTTTTTTTATTTTTTTTTTGTGTGGACCCTGATGGAGTGGGCCACCACTGATGGGTACCATGGGTTCAACGTCCAAGGTGGACCCCACTTGAATAAAAATTACATAAAGGTGGGATCCATTCAAGTGGGCCACACCATCCTATTGCAATAAAAATAAAATAAAATAAAACAAAATAAAATAAAATAAAAAAGGGAGAGAGAGACATGGAGAGTGGGACACGGCTTGTGATGGAGGGACCCCGACATTATGGGCCCTCCCTTACATGAAATCATACATCAAGTGAGCCTTAAAGCATGTAGGACCACCGAAATTTAAAATCAACGGTGGGGATCCTTTCCCCACCAACATGGACGGTCTAGATGACCTTTGAAGAGAAAATAAACCTCATGATGGGGTCCATGGAGAATGGCCCCATCATGGAATGATCATGATGACCCAAGTGGTCCATTGGCCACAAATAAGGGTCCCAAGTGAGATCCACACCATTGATCGGTGGGCCTCACTTGGTCCACCATAAAAATAAGTAAATCTACCCTATAGAAGCACCCCACCGTCCGATCTTCTCGCTCCTAGGGGTTCCTTGGCACCTTGGCTTCAACTTCAACGATTAAGATGAGGAATGGAGGGTTGAGATGGAAGATTTTGGGGTAGGAAGGTGGGCCACTTTGAACTTAGGAATTTGGAGAAATTCCATACGTATGGACTCTTGTTGCTTAGAATTTTTTGAAATGAGAAAGAGAGAAAGAGAGAGAGAGTGATGTAAAGGGAGAGAGAGAGTGATGGATGGATGGGTGAGTGATGGTTGTGTAAGAAAAGCTTGACTTTTGAGGCTTTTGTGTAAGAGAGGTATGGGAGATGAAGACTTTTGTGACTTTTTGTGTAAGAGAGGTATGGGTGATGAAGACTTTTGTGGTTGCTTGAAAAAATGGAATAAAGTGATGTGTACTTGACATGTGATGGATTGATGAGTGATTGATTGATGGGATTGATGTGATTAATATGACACATCGTAGAGATTCTCTTGGGTTTTGCAACGCGCGGCGTTTTCTCGCACCGAACGTTGGCCCATATCTCTTGACCAGGGTATCACCTCGGCGCGCGAGTCTCGATGTAGGAACCGCAATGACGGCGCAGTCGCTATGGTATTGGTCTCGGGTTGAGTCGACTCGGGTTGTCAGCACATGAATCAGGGTCGCGCGTCGATATCGGTTAAGGGTCGAAGGTTGCCGGAATTCGACCGGTAAGACCGCGGAAGTGTACGGAAAGGTACGGACCAAGATACGGGTCTTACATAAACAGAGAAAGAAATCTACTTTCCTTCCACTATGCTGCTAGTGAGGTCCAATATAACCGTCTTTTGAGAGATCCACACCGTCCACCAGATTTCTCTCAGAATTTCGGTCGTGAATTGTAACGCCCTGAAAAAATCCGTACTTAGACTTGAGTACCAACTCGACCAGAAATCGCGTAGGATTAATTCCTTTAGAAAATATGTGTAAGTTAGCTAGCGCAACGCTAGAGTAGCTGGAAAATAGTCCCTGATCACTTTAAATACGTTCTACAAGACCCAAAGCGAGTAGAACCAATGACGCTATAATACTCTAAAACCTTGGATCAAACTCTAAACCGGTTTGTTCTCAGGACCTCTTTGAAACTTTGTATTGGATCTAGACCGCGCGTCGAAAGTCCGATACCTACAATCTTAGACCGTTATAACTGCCTAGCTGGACTTGACAATCATTTCGAAAATCAAGTCCAACCGACATTCAGAGGCTATTTCATTGAGCCTGGAGTGAAGAGAGTGAGAATAGGGTTAGATTTGGAATTTAAAATTCAAATCTGGCACACAACTTGACTCGTTATTATTAAGCGTTCTAACCGTCAGAATGCAGCCAAATTACACCCTTGGATCAGGAAAAATTTCTATTTCATATCATGAGACTTATAGACCTGATCTACATGCGATGACCGCTGAACTGAAACTGGACCGCCACGTGTGATCTATGAACACTACTGGACTGAAAATGGGATGTGAGCGACATCCGACGTGCATGAGCTTAAGTCCGATCGCATTCGGCCAGGGGACCACCAGAAATGTCTTTTTGGACAGAAACAGCCCCGATTTGGTTAGGCATCAAGTAAACATTGTTCCCAAGCCTGTTTTGGGCAAGTTTTAGGTTATAAAAGGGGCTTAAACCCTCACTTCTCTCACCCATCCGAATTTTCTAGAAACCCTAGCTGGTGTGAGAGAAAAGGTGAGAGATTGTGAGAGAGAGTGGGAGAGAATTTCCTTCTGCTTGCACTACTTATTGCACGTGCTTAAGCAACGCGCCTCAATCACTTTCCCGGCGATTTTTCTACGTTTCTAGGTAAGAAAATACTCCAAACACTTGTTAATTTAAGATTCCTTCGGTTCCTTAGCATAGTAGCTTATAGATCTTGTGTATTAGGTTTTCGGTTCGCCGTAGACGAAGCGTATAGGCTCCGTTCGAATCAGTACGCTTCTAGGATAAAAAGGTGCAGATTTTAGATGCTTTGATTGACGGTTTTCAACGCTTTCAATGTCATTTAATAGTAGATTATCGACGGTAACTCTGTTTTACATGTACAACATGCTGTCCGTTTCTTGTTTCGTAAGCAGACAAAAAATATGAGATTTAGGGCATTTTAGTCATTTATAGGAAATACAGTTTCCATCCATATTTTGCTGAGATTTAGGGCATTTAACATGGCTTCTTGTCGCATTAAGATATTAGGAATGCGTGCATAATTAGTTTGGCGAAGAGATTCGCCTAAATGCGTACTTTGAGTCGACATACTATATGTAGACTTAAGTGTATAGTATAAGTGTTTGTATAAATGTTTGTATTAGTATGTATTGAATTAAATGGTGTTATGAATTAGTTTGAGATTGAATTCTCAAATAGTATGCTAATGTAAATGATTTCCTACATATTGACTATATGCATGATTTCATTATATGTATGAAATGCATGTGTTAGATGATTTACCTAAGTCGTATGTTATAACATGTGTTAACATGCACACATTGTTATATTTCATTTCCATTACTCTTACATGATTGCTGATGTGAATTCATAAATGTTTGAGACTATACCTAGTCCAGGCAGTCGGTAACTGAGTAAATTCGTAGTTGGCTTATCTTTGCCACGAATGACGCGTCGATGAACGCAAGCCGTGTTTTGGAGTTGTCGGTAGTGGTTAGGCCACACGAGGTATTTTATGCACTTCATGTCGTTCGACTTGAGATGCGCTCGTGCTAGTCGAGCCCGTCAAGTAACCCAACTGGTCATTGTATGTTCACCTTGTATGAGTCATAACTGCTTGAACTTAGGGTACTGAACTTACCACTGTAAACCCTATTAACTATGGTACCTTGATCCATAAAGACTCATGAGTCGGGCATGGTGGTATGAGACACCATGGTCGAGCTTTCGGCTTACGCTGGGGCCACAAACCTCCCCGTAGTGACCAGTGAGCACCTATGACTCGTGAGCAGATTATGGTGGTATGGGACACTATATTCTTACTGTCGGCCTACATTGATAAGGTGATGGGAGAGTGGTGCAACGAGTGCGAGCAACAGCCCTGGCAGCCCTTTGTAGTGACCGCGAGTGTATTCTGAGTCTACGGGAGGCGACGTCCCTTCCGTAGCGACGAGAGTACAAGTAGGCCTGTATTGATAAGGTGATGGGGGAGCGGTGCAACGAGTGCGAGCAACAGCCCTGGCAGCCCTTGTAGTGACCTACAAAATATACATCGTATGAGATTACTAGGAGTGACGACCCTAGACAGGATCTGTGTTGGGATTGATATAAGGGAAGTACCTTAGTTTCCCAATCCTGCTATTTGAATGGACTAATAATAACTCGATAATCATATCACCATCACATTACATGTGTCCGAAAGATGTGGAGCACTAAGCGGTATGCAAGCATGCCGCGGACGCAGATGGTGCCGTATGAGGGAGAATGTCAGTGAGGGCATCCATCATGTCATGTCATATTGCATTAACAACAGTATTAGAAATGTTTGATTTACTGCTTTACTATTATCGCATGATTAATTTGAGAACATGCTAATCTTTGCTCTATTATTTCACTGAGTTAGCTACTCACTCCTACGTTACGGGATGGTGTTTGCAACACCCACCAGACCCTGTCTTAGATACAGGTGAGGCAGTGATTCAGGAGGCAGAGCCGGATTATGATGAGGACCAGGACGAGTTCTCATATATGCAGTACCACGACGACTTTACTTAGGTGGTCTGGATTGACGGGACTTCTCAGTGGGACTCTTTTTGGACATTTGATTTCTGTTTATTTACATGTATATGAGACTCAGAGATGTATTCATACTTTGGAGATAGTTGAGATCTACTTTATTTTCCATATAGTGATATGTATATTCTTTAGTCTTCCGCTTACTTTTATCACTGAATCTGGAGTATGAATTATAGTTTTGGTATACTTTTACTCATGTGTATGCTTTAACTCAGACAACATCGAACCATAATCATTTTTGTTGCATAAGTGACGGTCTGGAACTCGGGAGTTGGGTTTATACACGACCCCCGATTTTCAAGGTGTTACATGAATGGCTAGTATTGGTCATCCGTTAATGTAGCCCACCAAGATAATTAGGTTGCAACGTCAGCTGAACGGTCTTCTTGTGATTGTTGTAACAATCATGTGAATGTACGTGGCCGCTAAAGATTAACATGACTTCGATTAGTGAAGAATATATGATTATCTAGTTATCTGACATGGACTGTTGGTACGGATGGGGGCTGTAATATAATTGGTGGGTCATATTTCTGGAAATCCTAAGAAGATTAGCTAACTCGGATGAAGTTGCCCAAATATAATCACCAATTTAGTAGACCCAAATCTCTAAGCCCAAATTATATATATTAGATCAAATTGCGGGCGGGGTGACTTTTTAACAGCTTATTACATTCCAAATCTCTTAGCCCAAATCATATGAAGTGTAATCTAAATCAGGAGAATGTAGGAGAATAATGGTGAATTGTTTAACTAAAACTTGTAAAATTCAAATGTGGGAAACTAGGGTTTCCAAGGATCCACTTGTAGAGATCAGGGAGATCTATGCTTGATTAAAGAACACAACTAGAATCAAAGTCCCATCTTCATCCAATTTCTAGGATTGATGACATAGTGAGGTTGACCTTAAAATGGTATTCTTGGATCCAAATTTGTTGATATATTTTAAATGTACATGGAACGGTTGTCTGCTACTCTTAGGGATTACAATATGATATTCATGGAGATTGAATCTAATTTGGTAACCCTACAAGATGGAATGACCTTGTAATGATTGGATGTTCAATATGGTATAATCCATCCTTATAGTATTATACAAGGCCCGGCAAAACTTTAGCATCATAGCCGACAAGAATTATGTATTACAATTTTGGTATGTATTAATGACAAAATCAAAAATCCTATTTTAATGATGATACCTCATGTATCCATTTAGATAAACACCAAGAAACCTCACTATGTAATTAAAATCCTTCCCATATTGCTACTTGAAGCATGTTTGATATTAATTGGTCCTACTTAGATCCTCATTATCAACTTATATGTTAAGATATCATATGGGATATATCAATGCTTATTATATCTTCGATGGACGTAAAGCCTAGTGACCACACCATATCATAGCTAAATATCTTATGTATTGAGAGTAATCATCATCAAATGTGACTGACCCATCCGCGATAATCCCACTTATATTTCTTAGTGGCCAATCATGGCAATTAAGATTTACAATCAAATCCATATCATACACACCACAAGTGAGGACAATGATATCATATAAATCATAACCGGCTAATGTATCACCTCAGGAGGGCATGGTACGAAAAGTTGGCCATTTGATGTGATGGTAATGTTTAATTACCTACGGATATTCTCGGTCATTATTATTAGGACATATGAACCAGAAATTTCATATGTACCCCCATTTAATTGAGATATCCAGTCCTAATATCTAGTCCACACCAATTATACCAAATAATTATTTAATGACATATAATGATCATATAACTTTATGTAAATCTGCCTAAGTAATTTCATTAATCTCACCCTATATACTCATTAAGTCATGTAATAGGCAATCAATCATAAATGGCCTTCATTGAGTTATTAGTGTATGACCTACTATGACACTCAATCCGAGTTCACATGTGTGCATGTGTGTGTAAGTATGCATTCCGTCCACCTTGGTTTCACTGTCCTACCGGTCGAATTCCGGCGACCCATGACCCTTGGATAGTGTTTGCAATCATCTATAAGTCCAGTCATGAAGACCCGACTCGGATTGAGTTGAAACTTATTCCATTGCGACCGCATCGTCACCGTGGTTCCAACGCCGAGTCTTGTGCATCCATCCGATATGTAGATCAAAAGTTATGTACATTTCATTATATGACCATTGATCATGTGGCCCACTTAGGTGGAATGCATGTGTGTACCACCACCTCCATTGGCACAAGTTCCAAGGTACACTACCCACACACTACACAAAGATCCATAACTAACACTACTAACCACAAACACCACCAAGAGACCTACTAAGCATAGCACTTTGTTATTGTCACCATAGGCCATTATGGTTCTCTAACCAAGGAGAGAGAGGCCATGATTGCCTCCCTACAACTCTCTCTCTCTTCCTTCATTTTCTCTTCTCCCATTGTTAGAACCTCTAAAACATCCTACCTTGCTGAAAATTTCAGCCACATTTCTTCCTTCTTCCCTCCACAATCCAACCACTAGAAATCCATCTCTCACCTTCAAACTTCTTCTCCTTCAAGCCTAGAATATAGTGGTGGAGTTTTGTGGCCATCTCTACAAGTGGGTGCTTCTTCTTCTTTCCTTTTTCCCTTCCCTTTTACTACATGCATGGAAGCATGCAGAACCCACCAATCCATGGTGGAGGTCCTACATGGCTCCTATGATGAAGGCCATGAGCCTAGATCCTACTCATTCCCTTCCATGGTGGGTCATTCTCCATGGACCCACCATGATGCCTTCTCCTTTATTCTTGCATCTCATAGGCCATCTAGGCCTTTGCATGCATGTAGAGAGGGTGTCTCTACCCTCCAGTAAATTATCTTGATACATAATAGCTTGCATGTAAGTATATACATGGTGGATGGTGTAGATTGTGGAGTGGAAGGTCCATTAGTGGCAGGACCTTCCACCAATGGCCGATTACTTCTTCCTTCTCCTTTTCTCTCTTTTTTTTCTCCTGTGTATTCTGATGATGTGTAGCCCACCAAGGAGAGGTCAGCAACATCTCAGACCCTTAGCTAGATGGAAAGTCCAAGCCCACTTGATTAGATGTCCAAGCCCACCATGCATGCATGGTTTGGATGACCTCCAAAATGACATTTTCATGAAGGTCTGAGTGAGCTCATGGGTCTGAAATTTTGTTAACCCATCAAGGTAAACCCCACATGTTGAATCAGGGTCATAAACCCTTTGATTAATTTATATGGGCTGAAATATGGACAACATATGTTGCTGTCTAGATTCCAGGCCCAGTTGGAACATGACTTTTGAGCTAATGTTTGAATCTGTTTACATGCCCTTTTATCCAAAATTTTCTTGAGGATTTTGTAGTGCATGGACCCCACTTTGATGTGGAATAGGGCCCACACCATTTTCCTCATGATTGAGACCCATGGTATGGGCCAAAGTGGGCTAACTGTCCAGAAATTTCTGGACAGTTCAGCAACACTATAAGTTGGAAATGAGCATTTTAACCTGAGTTTCTAGAATAAGTGGACCACCCCAGTGGACCCCACTTATTGTTCAGATATAGGAACACCATTTTCCTAATTTTCCAAGGGTTTAGGTGGGTTCAAGCCCACCCCATGTGGTCCCAAACATAGGGACAGTCACATTTCCCGTAATATTTTTTTAGCAGTAGATTTCTTCAGGAATACTTATCTGTACACAAATTGTAGGGGTTAAATAAAATATTTTTACTTGCCTAAAAATTATAAATTTTTATAGGGAGGTGTCCCACCCATGGTAAAACCTACCTACACAATTTCAGGGACAAGGGATCCCATTTGGGCATTCAAAAGGGTGGCCCAACATACTGGACTGCCAGAAATTTCTGTTGTTCAGTCTAGCAGTATAGTCCGAAAAAAATAAAATTCTAAAAATACTTTCTAAGAAGTTGGGCTATATTTCTAGGTCTAAACTTGTTGTAGGATTGATGAGAGACCTTGGGTCCAAATTTTAGAGATTTTTGAGCCCCAGAACCCACCCATTGGATGGCCCAAATTCAGGACAGTTATAGTCCAGCAATAGTTCACCCTGGACAGATTATGTTCTTAAAAATTTATTAAAATACTTTTTAGTGTCTAAAAATTATAAAAATTTATAGGGATATGATAAACTCATTTTAGGACCTACCTAAAAAATTTTGGAGCCATTGGACGACTGTACACACCATGGTGGTGGCTGGACCGGCCCACTATAATATGGTGTCCAGATCAGTCCGAGTTTCAGGACAGATTGTTTTATTTGAATTAATTAAAATATTTTTAGATGTCTAAAAATTATAAAATTTTTTGGTGGTGTGGTATACCCATGGAAAGAGTATCATATAAATTTTTAGGGCCATTGGGCCTCTGTACCGACCGTGGTGTGGCCTGCAATTTGGACCAGTTTTGGGTCAAATACCCAGGCACACCCTTACATTGGGTTGTTGGGCCTGCATTCTAATAGCATGGCCTACTTGTTGAAGTAAGTGTTGTGTATCTCCCTTCTTATCTGGTGGGGCCCACTGTGATATATGTGGATCTCCATGGGTCAATAACTCATCTATATTAAATAAATTTCTGGACTCCAGCAGGCCCAGGAAATGGGTGGGCTGGAATTCCAGAAAGGGGCTCAAAATTTGCTACATGGTTGATTGTTTAGGAACTATTGTGGCACACCAGATTTGAGAGAGTGTTGCAAACACTCCTTGCTTTCCTTTCTTAGATATTTTAGGCTTAATGAGTGCCCCCTTGAGGCCCACCTTTGTGGTGATTTTGTGGGCTAGCTTTAACCAGAATTTTTAATAGTTTTATATGCTCGATGGGCTGAAATTTTCTTTCTTGAGCCCAAGATTATGCAAGGGCTGAAGTTATTAATTTACAGGCCCAATGGGTCATCTACAAGCTGATCATGTGTATTTATTAGCCTTGATACCCTCATAAATGCTTAATTGTGGGCTGACTTGTAAGGCCCACATAAATGTATATTGAGGAGGGCCTTGCTAAGTCTTTGAGCTGATGTGGCAAGGCCCACACTGTCAGTATAGACCTTGCCCATGTGTATTCTTAGGCTTATGGGCTGCCCTCAAGTCCACTATAATGTATGAATTGGATGGCTTTTATTTTGTGCCATTTCTTTAGGGCTCATTATGTGATATAGTATATGCATGTTTGTATTAACAAGTAGGCCTTGTGGACCCAATTCTTTTGGATAGGCCCATTGATCTTAGGCCTGTACTCTCCTATCTATTGTGATGGGCTTAGGGGAAATTATACACAAGAAGTTAGGCCATTAGCTGCCCTCTACACTGACCCTGTACTTGGGCCAAAAGTGAGGCCCAACTCACTTGTGTTAAATGTGAAACTTGCCATGTAAATGAATTACTGGGCTGCCCATGAAGCCCACCACAATATGTGAAATTATGGCCTTTGTGGTTGGGCCCAAACCTTACTTAAGGGCCCACTATATGGCCTATGAGTTGGCCTTGGTGTATGGCCCATTAGCAAGCCCAGGAAGTCAAATAGGCCAAAAGTTTATCAAAGGGCTTTAAATTAAAATTTTATGGTTAAAACTTTGTTTGGCGGTGGGGCCCACCATATTGAGAACTTGTGTACGTCTTACATGCTTATGTTTTCTTATAACTTTGGGCTTAATCAATGCATTCTTTTGGGTCACCTTTAGTGATCACATGAGGACCCCATCTTAGATTAGATTTTTGGGGCATACCATGGGCCCAGAGTGGGTTGAAACGTCCTAGCTTGGCCCAACCATATATTAGGCCAACTTCCACCATTTTGATGGACTTGTGGGCTAAGATAAGGATAGTATTGGGTCCTTGGTTTCCCACTTAATTTACTAGTTATTAGGCTGATGTAGTTGGGCCCAGTTTCTCTAAACTTAAACTTATTTTCGGGCCATATATTGTGTACGCGGGCTGCCCACCAAGTCTAACGTAATGCATGGATTCTATGGCTATTGGAAATTGAGCCTTGGGCCTTGATTTTCCTCTTGGGGCCCATGTTGTTAAAGGTGGTATTATATCCTTTTCTCATGGCCTATTATGAGGAATATATATGTATGTGGTTACCTGTTTTTTTATCTAAATGTAGGCCTTGGGCCTTCTATCCATATAATTCATGGTTGATATACCTTTTTGGAGAATGGCGGTTAAATGTCCCCATTATGGACCCCTCTAGGCCTGGTTATATCTAAATGTGATTAGATGCTCATCTTAAACTCTTGCTAGACTCACTTCTGTATTATTTAGACACATAGTTTGTATGCTTAGTCTGATGGGCTACCCTAGGTAAATGGGCCCCCACTAGAGGTTGGATTCCTTAAGGATATTGTCTAAGTACCTAGTCTTGGTCCCTTCTTGGATAGGAGTGTACTACTTTGTATATCACTGCATAATGTGTCTAGACCCATCTTCATGGCCCATGTACATCATTGTATGCTTAGTTGACACTATGTATGTGTGGTCATATTGTGTCATTGGGCATTGCATGATACTTTCCTCGAGGGACGTAGTATCCCCTCTTGAGCATGTTGGTTGCTTGGGATTGATGCATGGTTGATTGTGTGATTCATGCATCTGGCATTGCATAGCATATGAGCATTATCGCCCTTACTTCATCAGGGTTGTGGCCTCCACAAATACATCATGGATGGCCATGTTTGAACATCGAAAATGTTACTTGAGCATACTGGGTGCATAGGATGCCCATGGGTGAAATTTTTAAAACTTTCATGGTACTAAGGATCTGCTCCAGTGCCGTAACCGGGTGGAATATATGAGCTCACGAGGACCTCATACCATTAGGCCACGACTCCCGCTGTCATGTAGTCGGTTAGATAGGGGTGTGGCCTTACTTACCTGATGTAAGAAGGCATTGCTAGGCTGAGTCTGACCAGCTCGTGAATGGGTCCGCTACCTTCAGGCCTTGCTGGTGATTGACTGTCCACGGGCAGGTAGTGAGGTCTCTTACGCTCGTTTGACTGTGCGGGGTCTGTAGAGCGGCAGTCATTCAGCAGTGTAATGGACCCCGGTGATTTTCTTATGATAAAAATGTACTTGATATGTGGATTGGATATGAACACTGACATTACTTCGCATTGCATTTGCATCGGCTATGTAAGCCTCATAATGCATCATCTTGGCATGGCGCCCAGTACTCATTGCATTACATTACTCATTGCACTATATAGCCTTGGTATGGATTCCTACATTATCATACTGCCTTAGTATAGCTTCTTATGTTCATGATAACCTTGATAAGGCTAATAGTATTGATATTGATCATGACCCCCTTCTGCATTCTCTATCTTCTTTTGAGCACCATTGTCACACACTTTCACCACCCTCTAAACTTTCTATAAGCTTATGCACGATTGATGCGTGCAGGAGATCATAAGTTGGCGTCTTAGCAGCGGAGCTTGGATAAGTGTGCGATATGAAGATCCAGTGTTATAAATTCTCTTCCTTCTTTCTTCTGTTATCTTATATATGTCCTTTTGGACCTGATGTAAGCTTGTAAAAGTTCAAATTTATAGTGAATTTTATGATGTGTACCTTTGTTATTCTCAGATTTACTTGTTGTGATCTTGGGTATGCTCGTATTAAAGATAATTACATTGTTATAAAAATCCTCGTAGGATCCCAAGATTGGAACCTGTCTCAGGAGCCAAGAATGGGGTACTACGGAGGCTGTTGCGGCCAAAATCAGTCATCGGGTTCCTTGTGAGGTCCGGTTACCGAGTCTGGGGTGTGACAGGAGTTGGTATCAGAGCATAGCAAGTAATTTTAGAATAACTTGGGATAGTATCACATATCTGCTGCGAGCTTAGGACAAGTAGCATCCCGAGTGCGTTTCCCTCATTTCGTTTGAGCCTTCAAGGATTCTAATTCCTAGGTGTCCATCACCTTTATTCATTTCGTTTGAGTCTGGGGCGTGACACCTACTCTGACTTATCCACCTCTTAGGTATAGGTTTATATTGATCTCTTCAATATAAACAAGGACATACATATAATGATTTAGGCTGTATTAATATTATCTATAAGAATAGACCATAAATCCACAAATATATTTTATAAAATATTTGTACTAATATGGTTGAAACCATATATCACACTAGTATCACACGATGGGACAAGATATTACTCCGTAGTAAATCATGTGATAGGTGGAATTTTACAAACCTTCCCCCTATCACATGAAATATTTTGGTTGATAATATGAATATGCTTATATCATATATATTAACAATCAAGACTAATAACGGCTCACTTGATATTTTTATACATTGTATATTACTAATATAGTAATATCCACTACTTTTATGTACACTAAACCTAGTGACCAATTTATGGTCTATGTGGATAACATCAATGTTTATTGATCACGGTTGATTATTTGGTTCGCTAAATAATATCTATTTCAATACCCCTGTGCCTCACTATATAACAGACAACCCATAAATTACATCATGGGGTAATTGATACCTTATACTAATCAGTATAATGTATCATCCCATATACAATATTAATATTACCTGACTCTTGTCCGTAGATCATAACGGTTAATAGGGGTTCCCTTTTATTCTACATATCAAGAAGTGTAGTTCTTGTTGAATCCAAATTATATACCTGAAAGGAATTTTAAATACACCTAATCGACATAAACATTATACAATTAGATGGTATGTCCCTGTGAGACCCGACCCGAGTTCAAATGAGTGCATGTGTGTGTGAGTATGCATTCCATCCATCTTGATCCCGCGGTCCTACTGGTAGAATCCCGGCGACCCATGACCCTTGGATAGTGTTTGTGGTCATTTGTAAGTCCAGTCAGGAAGACCTGACTCGGATTGAGTTGAAACATATGCCATTGCGACCGCATCGTCCTCGCGGTTCCAACGTCGTATCTTGTACGTCCATCCGATATGTAAATCAAAAGTTGTGTACATTTCATTATATGACCATTGATCATGTGGCCCACTTAGGTGGAGTGCATGTGTGGATCACCACCTCCCTTGACACAAGTTCCAAGGTACACTACCCACACACTACATAAAGATCCATACCTAACACCACCAACCACAAACACTACCAAGAGACCTACCATACCCTTAGCAACTTTGGTTTCTCCTCCCTAAGGTAATAATTTCTTTTCTTACAAATAAATCATCACTATCTCTCTTTCCCTCTCATTTCTCTCTCTCTTCTCTTCTTCCCTAGCAACTCCCCCCCATTTCTGCAGCCTATCTTCCCTCCATTCCAGCCCCTTCTCCCTAAAATATCTTCTCATCTACCCCTTCTCATTTGATCTTAGCCATTGATCCATGTTGCTTGGAGCCTCTAGATGATGGTGATGTAAATTTCAAGATTGATCTAGGTGGGTGCTTCTTCTTCTTTCCTTTCTCCCTTCCCTTTTGCTACATGTATGGAAGCATGTAGGACCCACCAATCCATGGTGGAGGTCCTACATGGCTCCTAGGATGAAGGCCATGGGCCTAGATCGTACTCATTTCCTTCCACGTGGTCCATTCTCCATGGACCCACCATGATGCATTCTCCTTTATTCTTGCATCTCATAGGCCATATAGGCCTTTGCATGCATGTAGAGAGGGTGTCCCTACCCTCCAGCAAATTATCTTGATACATAATAGCTTGCATGTAAGTATATACATGGTAGATGGTGTAGATTGTGGAGTGGAAGGTCCATTAGTGGTGGGACCTTCCACCAATGGCCGATTACTTCTTCCTCTGTAACATCCCAAAAATCGGGGGGTCGAGCAAAAACCCAACTCCCGAGTTCCAACATGTTATTTATGCAATATAGATATGTATGATTGAATGTAGTCTGTGATAACGTATTAAACATGAGTGAGATTAAGCTAGAACCGCATATCATACTCCAGAGACAGTTAAATTAACAAGTGGAAGACTGTGATAGTATGTATAACATATATAAACTGTTGTATGTCTCCAGAGTGTGAACATGTTACCAGGTTATATACATACATGTATACTCCAAAAGTAGACAAAACGAATATACATGAGTGCGCTAAAAATATAAAATGATAAGTGTCAAGGTATCTAATCGACCTCCCTGTAATCCCGTCGATCAGAACACGCATAAAGGAGGGATCCTCCTCATCATCATCAAGTCCGGCTCCGCCTTGCAGGTCGTGCCATCATCTGCAATCACAAAAAGTCTGGTGGGTGTCCAGGAACATCGTCCCGTAACGTGGGAGTGAGTAGCTAACTCAGTGGAATAATAGAGCAAGGACTAACATGTTCTCAAATCAATCATGCGATAATAGTAAAGCAGTAAATCAAACAATCCTAAAACTGTTGTTAATGCAATATGACATGACATGATGTATGCCCTCACCGACGATCTCCCTCATACGGCACCATCTTACGACCGCGGCATGCAATCGACCCTCAAGTGCTCCACATCTTCCAGGCACATGCAATGGTATGGTGATATGATTTCTGAGTTGTTATTAGTCCATTCAAACAGCAGGATTGGGAAACTAAAGTACTTCCCTTATATCAATCCCAACACAGATCCTGTCTAGGGTCGTCACTCCTAGTAATCTCATACGATGTATATTTTGTAGGTTGCTGCAAGGGCTGTCAGGGCTGTTGCACGCACTCGTTGCTCTGCTCCCCCATCACCTTATCAATATAGGCCTACTGTACTCTACTGCTACGGAAGGGTCGTCGCCTCCCGTAGACTCAGAATACGCTCGCGGTCACTACAAAGGGCTGCCAGGGTTGTTGCTCGCACTCGTTGCACCGCTCCCCCATCACCTTATCAATGTAGGCCGACAGCAAGAATATAGTGTCCCATACCACCATAATCTGCTCACGAGTCATAGGTGCTCACTGGTCACTACGGGGAGGTTTGTGGCCCCAGCGTAGGCCGACAGCTCGACCATGGTGTCTCATACCACCATGCCCGGCTCATGAGTCTTCGTGGATCAAGGCACCATGGTTAACAGGGTTTACAATGGTAAGTTCAGTACCCTAGGTTCAAGCAGTTATGACTCATGTAGGGTGAACATACAACGGCCAGTCGGGTTACTTGACGGGCTCGACTAGCGCGATCGCATCTCAAGTCGAACGACATAAAGTGCGTAAAACACTTCGTGTGGCCTAACCACTGCCGCCAACTCCAGAACACGGCTCGCGTTCATCGACGCGTCGTTCATGGCGAAGATAAGCTAACCACGAATTCGCTCGGTTACCGACTGCTTGGACTAAGTATAGTCCCAAACATGTGGAATCACATCAGCAAAGCATGTGAAAGTATTGGAAATGAAATACAACCATATGAGCATGTTAACACATGTTGTAACATACAACTTAAGCAAATCACCTGATATATGCCTTTCATACATATAATGAAATTATGCATATCGCCAACATATAGGGAATCATTTCCATCAGCAAATTAATTGAGAATTCAATCTCAAACTAAATCATAATGAAATCACCAAGCACATGTTATATCATACACCTTACGTGAATCATCAAGCACATGCATTTCATTCATATAATGAAATCATGCATATGGCTAACATGTAAGAAATCATTCACATCAGCATATCAATTGAGAAACCAATCTCAAACTAATCCATAACATCATTTCATTCAATACATACTAATATAAGCATTAATACAAACACTTACACTACACACTAAGTCTACATATAGTGTGTCGACCCGAAGTGCGCATTTAGGCGAATCTCTTCACCAAACTAATTATGCACGCATTCCTAACATTCTAATGCGACAACAAATCATGTCAATCACATCAGCAAAATATGAATGAAATCAGTACTTCCTACAAATGACTAAAATGCCCTAAATCTCATATTCTTCGTTGATTTACGAAACAGGAAACAGACAGCATGTTGTACATGTCAAACGGCGTTGCCATCGATAATCTACTATTAAACGACATTGAAAGCTTTGGAAACAGTCAATCAAAGCGTCCAAAATACGCTTCGTCTACGGCGATTAGAGAACCTAATACACAAGTTCTATTAGCTACTTCGCTAGGAAACGAAAGGAACCTCAAATCAGCAACCTCTAGGGTATTTTTTTACCTGAAAACGTGGAGGAATCGCCAGGAAAGTGATCGGAGTGCGTTACCTAAGCACGTACAGCATGTGGCATAAGCAGCAGGGAATTCTCTCCCACCTTCTCTCACAAACTCTCACCTTTTCTCTCCCACCTTCTCTCACAAACTCTCACCTTTTCTCTTTCAATCTAGGGATTTTTGCAAATTCGGATGGGAGAGAGGAGTGAGGGTTTCAACCCCTTTTATAAGCCCAAACTTGCTCGAAATAGGCTCCGGTACAAAGTTCACTTAGTGCATATCCAAATCGGGGCTGTTTCGGTCCAAAAGATGCTTTCTGGTGGTCCCCTGACCGAATGCGATCGGACTTAAGCTCATGCGTACCAGATCTAGCACGTATTAAGTTTTCAGTCTGGCTGGGTCCGCAGATCGCACGTGGCGGACCAGTTTCAGTTCAGCGGTCACCGCACGTAGATCAGGGCTGAAAGTCTCATGATATAAAATAGAAATTTCTCCTGATCCGAGGGTGTAATCTGGCTGAATTGTGACGGTCAGAACGCTTAATACTGACGCGTCAAGTCGTGTGCCAGATTTGAATTTCAAATTCCAAATCTGTCCCTATTCGCACTCTCTTCAGTCCGGGCTCAATGAAATAGTCTGTGATTATCGGTTGGACTTGATTTTCGAAATGATTGTCAAGTCCAGCTAGGCGGTTCTAACGGTCTAAGATAGGAGGTATCGGACTTTCGACGCGCGGTCTAGATCCAATACAAAATTTCAAAGCGGTCCAGAGAACAAACCTGCTTAGAGTTTGGTCCGAGGTTATAGAGTATTATAGAGTCATTGGTTCTACTCGATTTGGGTCTTGTATAACATATTTAAAGTGATCAGGGACTATTTCCCAGCTACTCCAGCGTTGCGCTAGCTAACTTATGCTTAGTTTCTAAAGGAATTAATCCTAAGTGGTTTCTTTGGCTATAGAATTGGGTTCTGAACGATTTTCCAGGTGTTTTAATTGACCCACTGCCTAAGGACGTCAAATCCCAGATTGGCCAAAATTCGGGGTGTTACATTCTCCCTTTCTTTCTTTTTTTTTTCTCCTGTGTATTCTGATGATGTGTGGCCCACCAAGGAGAGGTCAACAACATCTCAGACCCTTAGCTAGATGGGAAGTCCAAGCCCACTTGACTAGATGTCCAAGCCCACCATGAATGCATGGTTTGGGTGACCTCCAAAATGACATTTTCATGGAGGTCTGAGTGAGCTCATGGGTCTGAAATTTTGTTAACCCATCAAGGTGGACCTCACATATTGAATCAGGGCCATAAACCCTTTGATTAATTTATATGGGTTGAAATATGAACAACATATGTTGCTGTCCAGATTCCAGGCCCAGTTAGAACGTAACTTTTGAGATAATATTTGGATCTGTTTACATGCCCTTTTCTCTCAAATTTTCTTGAGAATTTTACAATGCATGGACTCTACTTTGATGTGGAATGGGGCCCATACTATTTTCCTCATGATTGAGACCCATGGGATTGGCCAAAGTGGGCTAACTGCCCAAAAATTTCTGGACAGTTCAACAACACTATAAGTTGGAAATGAGCATTTTTACCTGAGTTTCTGGAATAAGTGGACCACCCCAGTGGACCTTACTTGTTATCCAGATGTAGGAACACCTTTTTTTCAAATTTTTCAAGGGTTTGGGTGGGTCCAGGCCCACCCCATGTGGTCCCAAACATAGAGACAGTCACATTTCCAGCAATATTTTTTTTAGCAGTAGATTTCTTCAGGAATACTTATCTGTACACAAATTGCAGGGGTTAAATAAAATATTTTTACTTTTCCAAAAATTCTAAATTTTTGTATGTAGGTGTCTCACCCATGGTAGAGCCTACCTACACAATTTCAGGGCCAAGGGATCCCATTTGGGCATCCAAAAGTGTGGGCCAACATACTGGACTGCCAGAAATTTTTGCTGTTCAGTCCAGCAGCATAGTCCCAAAAGAAAATAAAATCCTAAAAGAACCTTCTAAGAAGCTGGGCTATATTTCTGGGTCCAACCTTGTTGTAGGCTTGATGAGGGACCTTGGGTCCAAATTTTAGGGATTTTGGAGGCCCAGAACCCACCCATTAGATGGCCCAAATTTAGGACAGTTACATTTCAGCAATAGTTCACCCTGGACAGATTATATTCTTAAAATTTATTAAAATACTTTTGAGTGTCTAAAAATTATAAAAATTTACAGTAATGTGTTAAACTCATGTTAGGACCTACCTACAAAATTTTGGTGTCATTGGATACCTGTACACACCATGGTGGTGGATGGACCGGCCCACTATAATATGGTGTCCAGATCAGTCCGAGTTTCAGGACAGATTATTTTATTTGAATTAATTAAAATATTTTTAGATGTTCAAAAATTATAAAATTTTATGGAGGCGTGTTATACCCATGGAAGGACCATACTATAAATTTTTAAGGCCATCAGACCTCTGTATCGACCGTGGTGTGGCCTGCAATTTACACCAGTTTTGGTTCAAATACCCAGGCACACCCTTACCTTGGGTTGCTGGGCCTGCATTCAATGGCATGGCCCACTTGAAGTAAGTGTTGTATATCTCTCTTTTATCTGGTGGGGTTCACTATGATATATGTGGATCACCATGGGTCAGTAACCCATCTAAATTAAATAAATTTCTGGACTCCAGCAGGCCCAAGAAATGGGTGGGCTGGAATTCCAGCAAGGGGCCCAAAATTTGCTACATGGTTGATTGTTTAGGAACTATTGTGGCACACCAGATTTGAGAGAGTTTTGTACATACTCCTTACTTTTCTTCCTTAGATATTTTGGGCTTAATGAGTGCGCCCTTGAGGCCCACCTTTGTGGTGATTTTGTGGGCTAGCCTTAACCAAAATTTTTAATAGTTTTATAGGCTCAATCGGCTGGAAACTTCTTTCTTGAGCCCAAGATTATGCAAGGGCTGACCTTATTGATTTACGAGCCCAATGGACCGTCTACAAGTTGATCATGTGTATTTATTAGCCTTCATGCCCTCATAAAATGCTTAATTATGGGCTGACTTGAAAGGCCCACATAAATGTATATTGTGGAGGGCCTTACTAAGTCTTTGAGCTGATGTGGCAAGGCCCACACTATCAATATAGACCTTGCCCATGTGTATTCTTAGGCTTATGGGCTGCCCTCAAGTCCACTATAATGTATGAATTAGATGGCTTTTGTTTTGGGCCATTTCTTTAAGGCCCATTATGTAATATCGTATATGCATAGCCACCCTTTTTGTGGTAGTGATTAGGCCTTGTGGACATAGTTCTTTTAGATAGGCCTATGGATGCATGTGGAGCATGTGGAGCCTATGGATGCATGTGGAGCCTACCTCAAAGTTTTAACCATACAATTTTAATTTAAGGCCCTTTGATAAACTTTTGGCTCGTTTGACTTCCTGGGCCTGATAAGGTCTAGAAATTAGTCAAATAATCTCATGAAGGCCAACAATACTCACAGGGGGCCCCACCAGATGGAGGGTGTGCATACATCATGAAAAGGTCAAGTGGGCCTGCTAATGGACTGGGAGTCCAACAGCAACCCAAGGCAGAGAATGCCTCCATGATCGGGCAATCCAAGGCTTGGACAGCCTGGACCAAACATGCGTTGAGGTAGGTTCCACATGCATCCATATTTATCCTCAAATAAACAGTCAAGGGTCTATGGTGGGCCTTTAACCATCCATAGAGGAACCCATGGGCCTACCCTAGGATCACCTAGGAGGACATCCAACCTCAACTGGTTTCCAAGAGATAGCCCGCCACTACTCGTATAATGTAAGGTCTAAAGCCCAAGCAATGCATGACCTAATGGGCCATACACCTAGCCTAACTCATAGGCCAGATAGTGGGCCGTCAAGTAAGGTTTGGGCCCAACCACAAAGGCCATAATTCCACATATTATGATGGGCTTCATGGGCAGCCTAGTAATTCATTTACATGGCAAGTTTCACATTTAACACAAGTGAGTTGGGCCTCACTTTTAGCCCAAGTATAGGGTTATTTTAGAGGGCATCCAATGGTCCGACTTCTTATGTATAATTGCTCCTAAGCCCATCACAATAGATAGGAGAGTACAGGCCTAAGATTAATAGGCCTATCCAAAAGAATTGAGTCCACAAGGCCTACTTGCTAATACAAACATGCATATACTATATCACATAATGGGCCCTAAAGAAATGGCCCAAAACAAAAGCCATCCAATTCATACATTATGGTGGACTAGAGGTCAGCCCATAAGTCTAAGAATACACAAGGGCAAGGTCTATACTAATAGTGTGGGCCTTGCCACATCAGCTCAAAGACTTAGTAAGGCCCTCCACAATATACATTTATGTGGGCCTTACAAGTCAGCCCATAATTAAGCATTTTATGAGGGCATCAAGGCTAATAAATACACATGATCAGCTTGTAGACGGCCCATTGGGCCCGTAAATCAATAAGGTCAGCCCTTGCATAATCTTGGGCTCAAGGAAGAAGTTTCCAGCCCATTGAGCCTATAAAACTATTAAAAATTATGGTTAAGGCTAGCCCACAAAATCACTACAAAGGTGGGCCTCAAGGGGGTACTCATTAAGCCTAAAATGTCTAAGGAAGGAAAGTAAAGAGTGTGTGCAATACTCTCTCAAATCTGGTATGCCACGATAGTTCCTAAACAATCAACCACGTAACAAATTTTGGGCCCCTTACTGAAATTCCAGTCCACCCATTTCCTGGACCTGCTGGAGTCCAAAAATTTATTTAATTTAAATGGGTTATTGACCCATGGCGATCCACATATATCACAGTGGGCCCCACCAGATAATAAGGGAGATATATAACACTTACTTCAAGTGGGCCATGCCATTAGAATGCAGGCCCAACAACCCAAGGTAAGGGCGTGCCTGGGTATTTGACCTAAAACTGGTGCAAATTGCAGGCCACACCACGGTCGGCACATATGCCTGATGGTCCTGAAAATTTATAGGGTGGTCCTTCCATGGGTATACCATATCCCCATAAAATTTTATAATTTTTGGATATCTAAAAATATTTTAATTAATTCAAATAATACAATCTATCCTAAAACTTGGACTGATCTGGGCACCATATAATAGTGGGCCGGTCCAGCCACCACCATAGTGTGTACAGGCGTCCAATGGTTCCAAAATTTTATAGGTAGGTCCTAACATGATTTTAACATATCTCCATAAATTTTTTATAATTTTTAGATACTCAAAAGTATTTTAATAAATTTTAAGAATGTAATCTGTCCAGGGTGAACTATTGCTGGAATGTAACTGTCCTAAATTTGGGCCATCCAAATGGGCAGGTTCTGGGCCTCCAAAATTCCTAAAATTTGGACCCAAGGTCCCTCATCAAGACTACAACAAGTTTGGACCCAGAAAGATGGCTTAACTTCTTAGAAAGTATTTTTAGAATTTTATTCTTTTGGGACTATGCTGTTGGACTGAACAGTAGAAATTTCTGGCAGTCCAGTATGTTGGCCCACCCTTTTGGATGCCCAAATGGGATCCTTTGGCCCTGAAATTATGTAGGTAGGTTCTACCATGGGTGGGACACCTCCCTACAAAAATTTAGAATTTTTGGGAAAGTAAAAATATTTTATTTAACCCCTGCAATTTGTGTACAGATAAGTATTCCTGAAGAAATCTACTGCTAAAAAAAATATTGTTGGAAATGTTACTGTCCCTATGTTTGGGACCACATGGAGTTGGCTTGGACCCACCCAAACCCTTGAAAAATTGGGAAAAAGGTGTTCCTACATCTGGACAACAAGTGGGGTCCACTGGGGTGGTCCACTTATTCCAGAAACTCAGGTAAAATGCTCATTTCCAACTTATTATGTTGCTGAACTGTGCAGAAATTTCTGGACAGTTAGCCCACTTTGGCCCATCCCATGGGTCTCAATCATGAGAAAAATGGTATGGGCCCCATTTCATATCAAAGTGGGGTCCATGCACTGCAAAATTCTCAAGAAAATTTGAGAGAAAAGGGCATATAAACAGATCCAAACATTAGCTCAAAAGTCATGTTCCAACTAGGCCTGGAATCTGGACAGCAACATATGTTGTCCATATTTCAGCCCATATAAATTAATCAAAGGATTTATGGGCCTGATTCAACATGTGGAGTCCAACTTAATGGGTTAACAAAATTTCAAACCCATGAGCTCACTCAGGCCTCCATGAAAATGTCATTTTGGAGGTCACCCAAACCATGTATGCATGGTGGGCTTGGACATCTAGTCAAAGTGGGCTTGGACTTCCCATCTAGCTAAGGGTCTGAGATGTTGCTGACCTCTCCTTGGTGGGCCACACATCATCAGAATACACAAGAGAAAAAAAAAAGAGAGAAAGAGAAGAAGAAGAAGTAATTGGCCATTGGTGGAAGGTCCCGCCACTAATGGACCTTCCACTCCACAATCTACACCATCCACCATATATATACTTACATGCAAGCTATTATGTATCAAGATAATTTGCTGGAGGGTGGGGACACCCTCTCTACATGGATGCAAAGGCCTAGATGGCCTATGAGATGTAAGAATAAAGGAGAATGCATCATGGTGGGTCCATGGAGAATGGCCCACCACTGAAGGGAATGAGTAGGATCTAGGCCCATGGCCTTCATCCTAAGAGCCATGTAGGACATCCACCATGGATTGGTGTGTCCTACATGCTTCCATGCATGTAGCAAAAGGAAAGGGAGAAGGAAAGAAGAAGAAGCACCCACCTAGATCAACCTTGAAGTTTACATCACCATCATCTAGAGGCTCCAAGCAACATGGATCAATGGTTGGGATGAGTTTTCAATGGAGGGATTGAGAAGAAAAAGGAGGAGAAGGGGCTGGAATGGAGGGGAGAGGGACTGAATTTTTTGTAAGGGAGAAAGAAGGAGAGAAAATGAGGGAGAGAGAAGGGAGAGAGAGAGTTGTAGGGAGGCAATCATGACCTCTCTCTCCTTGGTTAGAGAAACCATAATGGCCTATGGTGACAATAACAAAGTGCTATGCTTAGTAGGTCTCTTGGTGGTATTTTTGGTTAGTGGTGTTAGTTATGGATATTTGTGTAGTGTGTGGATAGTGTACCTTGGAACTTATGCCAAGGGAGGTGGTGGTCCATACATGCACTCCACCTAAGTGGGCCACATGATCAATGATCATATAATGAAATGTACACAACTTTTGATCTACATATTGGATGGATGCACAAGATGCAGCGTTGGAACCGCGGTGATGATGCGGTCGCAATGGCATAGGTTTCAACTCGATCTGAGTCGGGTCTTCATGACTGGACTTACAAATGACCACAAACACTATCCAAGGGTCACGGGTCACCAGATTCGACCGGTAGGACCACGGAACCAAGGTAGACGGAATGCATACTTACACACACATGCGAACTCGGTTTGGGTCTCATAATCGTTGCTGGACTCCCAGTCCATTAGCAGGCCCACTTGACCTTTTCATGATGTATGCACACCCTCCATCTGGTGCGGCCCCCTGTGAGTATTGTTGGCCTTCATGAGATTATTTGACTAATTTATGGACCTTAGTAGGCCCAGGAAGTCAAACGGGCCAAAAGTTTATGAAAGGGCCTTAAATTAAAATTATATGGTTAAAACTTTATTTGGCTGTGGGGCCCACCATATTGAGAACTTGTGTACATGTTACATGTTTATGTTTTCATATAATATTTGGACTTAATCAATGCATTCTTTTGGGTCACCTTTAGTGATTAGATGAGGACTCCATTTTAAATCAGATTTTTTAGGGCATCCCATGGGCCCAGAGTGGGCAGGGTCATCCCAGATTGGCCCAACCATATATTGGGTCGACTTCCACCATTTTGATGGACTTGTGGGCTAAGACAATGATAGTATTGGGCCCTTGGTTGTCCACTTGAATTGGTAAGATATTGGGCTGATGTAGTTGGGCCCATTTCATCCAAACTTAAACTTATTTAGTCGTATATTGTGTATGCAGGCTGCCCACCAAGTCCAACTCAATGCATGGATTCTATGGCTATTGGAAATTGAGCCTTGGGCCTTGATTTCCCTCTTGGGGCCCATGTTGTTAAAGGTGGTATTATATCCTTTTCTCATGGCCTATTATGAGGAATATATATATATGTGGTTACCTGTATTTTTATCTAAATATAAGCCTTGGGCCTTCTATCCATATAGTTCATGGTTGATATGCTTTTTTGGAGAATGGTGGTTAAATGTCTCCATTATGGAGCCCTTTAGGCTTGATTATATCTAAATGTGATTAGATGATCATCTTAAACTCTTGCCAGACTCACTTCTGTATTACTTAGACACATAGTTTGTATGCTTAGTCTCGTGGGCTACCCCAGGTAAATGGGCCCCCACTAGAGGTTGGATTCCTTAAAGATATTATCTAAGTGCCTAGTCTTGGTCCCTTCTTGGATAGGAGGAGTGTACTACTTTGTATATCATCGCATAATGCGTCTAGACTCATCTTCATGGCCCATGTACATCATTGTATGCTTGGTTGACACTGTATGTGTGGTCATATTGTGTCATTGGGCATTGCATGATACTTTTCCCGAGGGACGTAGTATCCCCTATTGAGCACATTGGATGCTTGAGATTGATGCATGGTTGATTGTGTGATTCATGCATCTGGCATTGCATAGCATATGAGCATTATCGCTCTTGCTTCATCAGGGCTGTAGCCTCCACAGATACGTCGTGGATGGCCATGTTTGGACACCGAAAATGTTACTTGAGCTTACCGGGTGCATAGGATGCCCATGGGTGAAATTTTCAAAACTTTCATGGTACCAAGGATCTGCTCCAGCACCGTGACCCAGTGGTACATATGAGCGCACGAGGGCCTTATACCGTTAGGCCGCGACTCCCACTGTCGTGTAGTCGGTTGGATAGGGGTGTGGCCTTACTCTCCTGATGTAAGAGGGCATTGTTAGGGTGAGTCTGACCAGCTCGTGAATGGGTCCGCTACCTTTAGGCCTTACTGGTGATTGGCTGTCCACAGGCGGGTAGTGAGGTCTCTTACGCTCGTTTAACTGTGCAGGGTCTATAGAGCAGCAATCATCCAGTAGTGTAATGGACTCCGGTGATTTCCTTATGATGGAAATGTACTTGATATATGGATTGAATATGAGCACTGGCATTACTTCGCATTATTGCATTTGCATCGACTGTGTAAGCCTCATATTACATCACCTTGGCATGGCACCCAGTACTCATTGCATTACATTGCACATTGCATTATATAGCCTTGGTATGCCTTCCTGCATTATCGTACTGCCTTAGTATAGTTTCTTGTGCTCATGATAGCCTTGGTAAGGCTAGTGGTATTGGTATTGATCATGACTCCCTTCTGTATTCTCTATCTTCTTCTGAGCATCGTTCTCACACACTTTCACCACCCTCTAAGCTTTCTATAAGCTTATGCACGATTGATGCATGCAGGAGATCGTAAGTTGGTGTCTTAGCAGTGAAGCTTGGATAGGTGTGTGAGCCGAGGATCCAGTGTTGTAGATTCTCTTCCTTCTTTCTTCTGTTATCTTATGTATGTCCCTTTGGACCTGATGTAAGCTTGTAAAAGTTTAAATTCATAATGGATTTTGTGATGTGTGGTGTTGAAGGTCAAATATTGCATATCAGACCCTAGTTTTTACATGGATTTACGCACATGACACTGTTTAATAGCCGCTTTAATCGTGTTTATGCTGCAGGTTGAATTTAGGAGCTTAAGTTGAAAAGGGTGCTAAAACTATGGATTAAACGATCTGAAGACACCAAGGTTAGGTACAGACCCCAGGAGACCAAGATCGATGGAATCACATGCCAGGGATCTAAGAAAACCGAGAAACTGAGGCTCAAGTGGCCTAAAACACGTCCAGAGTGCAATATCACAAGGTTCCCACCATCAGTACAGCTCGAAACTTCATACATGGCCTGAGGACAAGAAATTAACCGTACAAGTCAAATTTCAGCCATTGGATCCCTCTGGAAGTGGGCCAACGGACAGATTAACCCATAAAACAGTGATTTGGGGCCCACCTGATTCTGGATATTCTTCAAAACTGGTCTCAACAGTTTAAATAATATGAGAAAAGGGATGGACGGATTAGATCTCTCACAAGAAGTACAGTGGACCCTACCTGAGTTGAATATGCATAGTGCACAAGTGCACTAGCTATGCACGATGACAAAGGGACAGTCAAACCATCCCTTGACCGATTCCTCTTCTCAAAATAGCTCCAGCGGACGTTCCAGCGTCCGCCGGTTCCTCTTTGTGGGCCACCATCATGCTTTGAAAGTCCGATCCGGACCGTCCATCAGATCTCCATGGATCTTATTAACACTGCTTAGGTGGCAAAATTCTAAAACATCACGAGGAGCGAAATCTAGCCGTTCGAAGGGAAGATTGACGGTAAAGTGAAAAGAATGGTGGACCACACCAAATCCGAGTTCAATTCGTCTATTTCCAATTTATTTTCAAGTGGATCACACTGAATGGAGTGGATTTCTCACACGTTGGAGTGTGAACCCCACAAACATCATCGACTCAAATAGCAAGTGTGTCTTCTGTGATCTGTCACAACAGAAACCGTCGGTTCTCAGTAGTGGGTCCCATACATTGGCAAAAATGGTAATCCAAACCGTTCATCCGTCTCCTGGGGTGGCCATAATCCATGCCTAGCTGCTGGAATTTGAATGTATCAAGTTATAGTTTTGTTTAACTATTCAATAGCACAACGGATGGTGGGTTTAAAAATCTGTGGGCCACCACAAATCTAACCCAAAACTAAGCATTCCCAACCAAATTTGCGTCTTCTATCCAATAGACGGAGTGGATTTATCAATAGATGTCAAAAGTGGGACCCACCGAACGTCACAGCGACAAGTGCCATTTTGATTGCGTAACGGACAGATTGTGTCTGTTTTGCGGACTGTTGTAGGCCCCATCCATTGTCCAAACGGACAATCCAAACCGTCCATCGTGGAGACCGGCCAAAATACTGCCAAGGGATGTTGGTTTTTCGGACAGCATACAAGGAACAAGGAGGTTGGAAGGCTCCGAATTTGGCTGTGTACAGGGGCATGCGGCTGTCACTGCAATAGGCTTCCGTGCACCGACTCAAGTCTTCTCCCAGCACCGTCTTCCTTACAACAGCTATAAAAAGGGGAGACGGGAAGAGATTCATGGGGAGTTTGGCTCGGGCGTGGACAGATTCTCATCTTGGCTTGGAGACGTGAGGCTTGGAACGTGAGAGAGACAGCAAGTTTATTTTATTTTATTTTATTTTGTTTTGTTGAAGAGATCTAGCCCACATCATGTCTGGCTGAACCTCTTAGCTAGGGCTAAGAGGTGAAGCTTGTAGCATGATGGGAGTGACTTTCTTGTGACTTTTGTTTAGATTGAATTGATGTTAATTTTGGTTTTATTAATATTGGAATGTTTTTAGTCTTTAATGGTCTGTTGTGACTGAAATTACAATGGGTCTGCAATGACTTTGAGCATGTCCTTTTTCCTTTATGTTTATGACGTCAGGAAGCCCTGTTGTTCACCATAGTCTCCTGGGCATGGTTGGATGTCGGTACCCTTCCTAGCCTTCATACATGTGACTGGTTGGTAATTAGTTTAATTCTGTTGTTTTCCATAGTCTCTTGGGCATAGTTTGGTGATGGAATCCATTCTAATTCATATACCTTTCATCTTTGGAAAACTAGATTAATGACAATTCAGTTAATTTATATAAAACAAGCATAAGACCTCCCTGATCTCTACAAGTGGATCCTCTGAATCCCTAGTTTACTTTCCTCTGATTTCTATAAATTTTAGATTAATATCTTCACTATTATTCCTAAAATTACATTCAGTTTAGATTTTATCTTAGCCTAGTTCTAGTTCTAGTTAGTTTTAGATAACGTACGAGTTTCAATCCCTTGGGATTCGACCTCGGTCTTACCGAGTTATTATTACATCACAACCCTGCACTTGGGGAGTGAACATGTGCCTTTGTTATTCTCAGATTTACTTGCTGTGATCTTGGGTATGATCATTTTGGAGATGATTACATTGTTATAAAAATCCTCCTTGTAGGATCCCAGGATTGGAACCTGTCTCAAGAGACAAGAATGGGGTACTACGGAGGCTGTTGCGGCCAGAACCGGTCATCGGGTTCCTTGTGAGATCTGGTTATCGAGTCTGGGGCTTGACAGTCCCCAGGTCACGATGAGCCAGAATCCCTATTATACACGATCCATGGACGGGTTGTAATACATAGTATAGAGTTACATTGTCTCTTGTTCAGGTCTCCCTAATCCATAGGATTAACATACTGCTAATTAAATGGAATGATTTGTCGGGTCATTACCACTTCCAAGCATCCGATATTACAAGGTCATCTATAACTGTAGGTATATATGTAATATTTTCAATTTGGTAGACATTGAGCAAGCGTATTATCATAGCCTTGTACTTAAGGAATGATTTGACTACAATATGATTAAAAATCTTTATGTATATCCTTATTTTATACCATTGATAACCATACGTGGACTAGCATTACTGTCCAAATCATTGAGGAATCTCCGACTCAAGAAGCCTATTGGGTGGAATGAATCTTATTATTAATATTACCTATAACCAACTAAACCCATCAAACTACCAATCTATATCTAACTATATGGTAAATAATCCATGAGGTAATTATTAGGAGTATGATCATTGGCCTACTACCAATTCGTACTGTGGAATAAACTACCACAAGTACTTCATGATATGTAAAAGACTAATTGAAATAGGCGTACCAATGATATAATGTTGGTGACCTAAACATGACATATCCATTGTTTACATCCCACAAAAAAGGAAACATCAAGGTCTCGTAGTTTGGAGACAAGATCATTGATCTCTTCCTAATGATTAAATAGTGGTTGACGTAAAACCAATGTCAAGAGTTGAGACCGGATTATATCTGCAATCCACCTAATGATTTTGGACTAAGCAAGGAGTTAGATCACCCCTAGTGGTATAAAACATTAAACCTGTAAGACCCGTATCTTGGTCCGTACCGTTCTGTAGACTTTCGAAGTCTTACCGGTCGAATTCCGGCAACCATCGACCCTTAACCGATATTAACGCACAACCCTAATTCATATGAGGTCAACATGTTTCGACTCGACCTGAGTTTTGTACCATAGTAACCACGTCGTCGCTGCGATTCCGAGACCGTGACTTGCGCGCCGAGGCAATACCCTGGTCAAGAGTTGTAGACCGACGTTCGGTGCGAGGAAACGCCGCGTGTTGCGAAATCCAAGGGAATCTCTACGATGTGTCACATCAATCACATCAATCCCATCAATCAATCATCCATCAATCCATCACATGTCAAGTACATGTCAAGTACACATCACTCTCACCCCTTTTCCCAAGCAAGCCACAAAAGTCTTCCATGCCCATACCTTTCTTACACAAAGACCACAAAAGTCTTCCAAACCCATACCTCTCTTACACAAAAGGCCACAAAAGTCAAGGATTTCTTACACCCCATCTCTCTCCCATTCATCACTCCATCACCCATCACACTCTCTCTCTCCCTTTACAACTCTCTCTCTTTCTCTCTTTCTCATTTCAAATCTCAAGCAAAAAAAATCCCAAGCTCCATACGTATGGAATTCTCCAAGCATTCCTAAGCTCCAAGTGGCCCACTTTCCTACCCCATTATCTCTCATCTTAGCCATCCATTTATCATCTCCTCCATTGAAATCCAAGCTAAGGTGCCAAGGAACCCCTAGGAGTAAGAAGATTGGACGATGGGTGTTTAATCATACGAGTTTTTCATGTTTTTGAGATGGGCCAAGTGAGGCCAACCGATCAATGGTTTGGATCTCACTTGGGACCCTAAGTTGTGGCCGATGGACCACTTGAATCATCATGATCATTCCATGGTGGGGCCATTCTCCATGGACCCCATCATGATGTTTATTTCTTTAGAAAGGTCATCTAGACCATCCATATTGGTGGGGAAAGGATCCCCACCGTTGATTTTAAGTTTTGATGGTCCCATGTGCTAAATGACCCACTTAATGTATGATTCATTGCAAGGGAGGGTCCATAGTGTCGGGGTCCCTCCATCTCAAGCGTGTCCCACTCTCCAACCTCTCTCTCTCTCTCTCTCTCTCTCTCTCTCTCTCTCTCTCTCTCTCTCTCTCTCTCTCCCTCTCCCTTTTTATTTCTTTTTATTTTAATTTTATATTATTTTATGCAATAGGTTTGTGTGGCCCACTTCAATGGACCCCACCTTGAGGTATTTTGTCCAAGTGTTCTTCAAGTGGGGCCCACCTCATATGTTGTACCACATCTTCCATCAGTGGTGGCCCACCTCATCAAGGCCCACTCAATGTACGTAACATGGTCCAGGGACGCTGGACGTTCCCTGGACACAGGAAGAAAATAAAAAATAAAAAAAAAGAAAGAAAGAAAAGAGAATTTCATTCTTGGGTGGACCGCATGTATAGGCCCCACCTTGATGTTTGTATCTGATCCATACCGTCCATCCTATTCCTCGGACCATTTTAGGCGTTGAGCCACAAGTTGGGGTTGATTTGAAAATCTGGTGGGCCGTAGCATCGAAAAATGTATCATTACCATTCAAGGATACTTTTCTCATTTTATTTCATTTGCTAATCATCAAAAAAATTCAAACTCTAGACTCTTTGGGCTCGTCTTGAGCCAGGGAAACTAATGGACGGAGTGGATTCTCATGATGTGGACCCCACACGATGAAAACCCCAGAAAAATGGGTTTTCAGAATTTTTTAAAAGAAAAGCAAGAGGCAAAGCCTCTGCCTCTGATGCCAGCTGCAGCAACAGCGGCGGGCGGCCGTGCAGCCACCCACGACTGCTGCCGTGGGCCCCACCTTAATGTATGTAGAAATCCATGTCGTTCATGAGGTAGGCCCCCTTCTCAGGCGGGTCCCCTCCAAGTTTCAGCTCAATCCAAGACTCGAGTGGCCCACATTGAAGGAAATAGTGGAATTGAACCTCTACCATTGAAAATACATTTTTGGGCCCACAAAAGTTCCAAATCAATCTGAAATTTGTGTTTTCACTTCACCCAGGTCTGAGTGACCCTATGAATGGTTTGGATTTCAAATAAACATTTCAGTGGGCCCCACATGGGACCCACAGTGATGGATGTGTTTTACCCACCGTCCAGGCGGACGGTGGTACCCACCCTGATGTTTTTGTTTCACCCCCCACCGTCCAGCGGATGGTGGGGCCCGTTGTGGTGCATGGGTGCATGCGTGTGGGTGTGTGTGTGTGTGGGGTTACACGTGTGTGCCTATATATATATATATATATATATATATATAATGTAATGTACATGATAGTGGGCCTTCGTGTGGGCCCCCACCATTGACGCAGGTGTTGCATCTAATCCGTCCATCCATTTGGAAAGCCATTTTATGGCATGGGAATAAAGAATGAGTTAGATCTATAGCCTAAGTGGACCCCACCTTGGCATGTTTGAGGCCCATCTTAAGGTGTTTATGGTAGTCCATTGGGGCCCACTTTGATGTGGATCTTAGGCCCATGCAATGGGGCCATTTGGTGTATTATGAGGCCCATGGGAGTGAACCCCGTTTGATGTATTCCAAGGCCCATGGGATTGGACCCATTTGATGCATTTTTAAAGCCCATGGAAATATGCCCATTTGATTATATAAGGCCTATGGGTTAGGCCCATTTGATATATATAAGGCCTAGGGGTTTAAGCCCACTTTGATATGCATGCAAGGCCTAAAGGTTAAGGCCCATTTGATGTACATATGGGGTTCAATTGGTGTGGCCCATTCGTTACCTTTAAGACCCATGAGTTAAGCTCATTTGATGCAATCCAAGGCCCACGGGTTTTGACCCATTGTAATGCACATAAGATCCATTGGTGTGGTCCATTTATGTGGCCCATTCGATGAATAAAAGGCCCATAAGATATGGCCCATTTGATATATATGTAAGGCCCAATGGGATGAACCTAAGGTCCATTGCAATGTGTAATTCCAATACAGACTAAGTAACGATATTTACGACGATCGTGCCTCGGGAGCAATGTTGGTTTGACGTCCACATTGCGAGTGTAATACTGGTTGGATGTCCACATTACGACTCTCCTTAGGACCCATTGTTAGGCCCGTACTTATTGTGTATAGGTCATCCAGGCCCATCAACATTGTAAGGATAGTTCATCTCATTATAACATATTTAGTATAGTTCCATGACTCATGATCATACGCATCATACGTATGCTTGATATGAGGAGTGACTGATCATAGCATATGCCTTCGGACAAATTGTTTATGGGACCCCGATTAGGCGGTTTTGCCCTACATGAGCGCCCGATACGCGCAGAATTTGCTGTATGATTGGATAGTGTGACTCATGCATTTCACATTGTGTGACATGGTTATTGTACGCCCTAGCTACATCGGGGCCGTAGCCTCCACAGACAGATCGTGGTTGGCAGGATTGGATACCGAAAATCTTGTTCTATATGGGGTGCTATAGATATCCCTGGGTGAAAGTCTCTAAACCCTTATGGTACTAAGAGGTTGCTCTAACGTCTAGACCGAGTGGGTAGATGAGTGTTGAGTGCCGATTACCAGACGGTTGTGCTCTCCACTGTGTCGTGGTCAGTTGGAAGCGGGCAATGCTAGGCTGAGTCTGACCAGCTCGAGAAATGGGTCCGCTATCGACGAGTCGAGCCCGATATTGGCAGACGGATAGTGAGGTCTTTTCCACTTACCTTATTGTGCGCGATGTGGCAGCAATCTGATTTAGAGTGTACTAGACCTCGGTGATATCCCATATTTGAGCTGTATTGATGTGTGAACATAGATGAGGATCTGTATGCTTGAGTTGCATTGCACATCGCATGGCCTTGGGATGGCCGATACCATTCATGTCTTGCATCGCATAGCCTTGGTACGGCTCATAATATTATGGATCCATCTGCATATTCCGCATTACTCTGACATTGCATGTTCATATTACTATCTTGCGCACACACTTTCACCACCCTCTAAGCTTTCTATAAGCTTATGCACGACTGTTGCGTGTAGGTGACGTTGGTTCACAGCAGCGCTGAGGCAGGAGCACATTGCAGATCGTTTTGGAGTTTTTATTCTTTACCATTGTATTTCCCTTTATGCTCATTGTACTTGTAAAGTTTTTGATCATAATGAAAATGTAATGGAGTTCTTGGTTGTTGTTTGTGGGTTATGCCATTGGTTATACTTATTACGAATCAAACTGACGTTGAAAATCCTCCTTGTAGCATCCCAGGATCGGAACCTGGCAAATGGGAGCTAGGAACTGAGAATGGGGTTCTACGAAGGCTGTCGGCACCGGATTCGGCGATCGGGAATTTTGTGAGCCCGATTTCCGAGTTTGGGGCATGACAAAACCCATATAGGAAAAATACTAAAACAAAGCCACACAGAGTGATATCAAAGTAGGCCACATAGGGTAAGTATGAGAACCATGCGTTAAACAACCATCCTTGAAAATCATTGGATACAACAACCCTGGATGGTAGGCTCACATCAATGATCCATCTAGACCACTACTCAATAACCACTAGATCGAAGGTTCATTCCAATCACCGTCAATCGAGTTACATCCTAAGTATGGGTGTACATTTATAAGTGGAGGTTTCCCACTAATGTACCAGTTAAATTTCATAAATAATCCACAAATAATACACAAGCATGAACAAATATACAGGATGAACATTAAGCATTTAATATAGTAATTCAATTTCCACCAGCTAACACATGTGAGTATAAAAGGGAGATATCAAATATAAATTAAAATACAAACTATAACTTAAGCTAATGGAAAAATGGAAAGGTCAAGGGGAAGAATCATCACCTTATACTTTGAATCGCCTACTAGTGTCGCAAAGTGCTTGCGCCTTTAAAATTAAATCCTAACACAATTCACGAACTTGTACATTAGATCCAAGTTCTATGTAACACCTAGATTTAAGGTTATAGCCTAGGTTTCATAACGACATTGAATTCTGATCCTACGACTGTTGGGAGTAAAAGGAGATCTTTCCAACATGTTAGCTTCTCGATGATTTTGATGCAATCCATCATTTCTCGATAACATTAATTCTACATCGATCTCATCGACCGACTTAGGTTGATGTTATTGAAGAGTTCTTCGATAACAATTTATAATGTGTGACGCTTCAAATTCTAAACGGTCGTCGATGGTTTCGATATCTAATCGATATAATCGAGGATTAGTCTGATTCATCGACTGACTTATCGAAGATTAAGAGTATGACTTTGATTTGAGCATTTCGATGGTCTTTCATATATGCATATCACAGTATATTGTCATATCAGCTTATATACACATTAAAATTTAAACAAAAAGTTGTAAGCTTCAAAATTATAAACATCAGTAATGCTTATACACAAAAAGAAGTGTTTGAGGTGTAAAGATCTCAGATATATCATGAAAATCATCAAAAGTGCATCATTTCAACATCCATCCAGGTCTAGATGCCATGACCTAGACATTTTTTCCATGCTCACTTGTTACTAGGTATATGGATCAACCTTTCCGTTGCCTTTGATGACATAACAGTGGTTGCTGGTGCGAAGACCCTCCATAATGGATTTTCCTGATGAGTCCAGGATCTTGCACTTTAGTTTGTCATAAGTAACCACATGCTCGTTGTTACATATTTGAGAAATCCTTAGAAGATTATGTGTCAATCTTTTTATGTAAAAAGCATTCTTATTTTTGAGCATATCCATTCCTTTGATAGTTCTTTGTCCTATTACCTTAGCGGTACTTCCATCCCCATAAGTGACCATCCCATCATCAAGATATAAGTAATTTGAGAGAAGGGATTTGTCACCTGTGACATGTCTTGAGCACCCGCTGTCTAGGTACCATTTAGTACAATTGCTTGTTGAATGATTTGACTAATATCCGATACATGTTTGATTATGTATGACTATCATATTGATAATCCAAGGCTAACCATTGTGGTCATTATGACTTATTGTCCTAATCTTGGATACTAATGATAATTTGATACATGGATTTATAACGATTTATATATTATCACGCAAATATCCGCATATAAGTTGGTGAAAAGTCTCAAAGGATGAGTACACCAATTGCTGATGCGATAGTGGTCGGCTTTGATAGCTAATATATTATATCCTTATATATTGGGCATATAATACTTGGGTCAAACCTGGTGATTTATTTGCAAGTATAATCCATGATTAGCAAACAAACACAAGTTATTATATGGTAAAACATATAAACATGATAGTGTAATACCCCGGATTTTTACCAACCTGGGGTTAGACGCCCTTAGGCAATGGGTCAACTAAAACACCTGAAAATCGCTTAGAACCCAATTCCATATCCAAAGAAATCACTTAAGATTAATTCCTTTAGAAACTAAGCATAAGTTAGCTAGCGCTACACTGGAGTAGCTGTGAAATAGTCCCTGACTGCTTTAAATACGTTCTACAAGACTCAAAACTTGTAGAATCAATGGTGCTATAATACTCTAAAACCTCGGATCAAACTCTAAACCGGTTTGTTCTCAGGACCTCTTTGAAACTTTGTATTGGATCTAGACCGCACGTCGAAAGTCCGATACCTACAATCTTAGACTGTTATAACCGCCTGGCTGGACCTGACAATCATTTCGAAAATCAAGTCCAACCGACGTTCAAAGGCTATTTCATTGAGCCTGAAGTGAAGAGAGTGAGAATAGGGTTAGATTTGGAATTTGAAATTCAAATCTTGCACACGACTTGGCGCGTCAATATTAAGCATTCTGACCGTCAGAATTCAGCCAAATTACACCCTCGGATCAGGAAAAATTTCTATTTCATATCACGAGACTTGTAGACCTGATCTAGGTGCGATGACCGCTGAACTGAAACTGGACCGCCACGTGCGATCTGGGAACTCTACCGGTCTGAAAACTTGATGTGTGTTAGATCCAGTATGCATAAGCTTAAGTCTAATCGTGTTCGGCCAGGGGACTACCAGAAATGTCTTCTTGGACCGAAACAGCCCCGATTTGGTTAGGCATCAAGTAAACATTGTTCCCAAGCCTAATCTGGGAAGTTTTTAGGTTATAAAAGGGGCTTAAACCCTCACTTCTCTCACCCATCTGAATTTGCTAGAAACCCTAGCAAGAGTGAGAGAAAAAGTGAGAGTTTGTGAGAGATGGTGGGAGAGATTTTCCTGCCACCTACTGCTGCTGCTGCACGTGCTTAAGCGACGTATCCCAATCACTTTCCTGGCGATTTCAACGCACTTCTAGGTAAGGAAAACCTTCAACACTTGCTGATTTAAGCTTCCGTCAATTTCATTAGCGATGTAGCTTATATAGCTTGTGTATTAGGTCACCTGATCGCCGTAGACAAAGCGTATACGCTCCGTTCGAAACGATACATATATAAAGAGAAAGGTGCGGATTTTAGACACTTTGATTGGCTGTTTTCAACGCTTTCAATGTCGTCTAATAGTAGATTATCGACGGCAACGCCGTTTGACATGTACTACATGCTGTCCGTTTCCTGTTTCGTAAATAGACGAAAAATATGAGATTTATGGCATTTTAGTCATTTATAGGAAATACTGTTTTCATCCACATTTTTCTGATATGATTGACATGGCTTCTTGTCGAAATAGGATATTAGGAATGCGTGCATAATCAGTTTGGTGAAGAGATTCACCTAAATGCGTACTTTGAGTCCACATACTATATGTAGACTTAAGTGTGTAGTCTAAGTGTTTGTATAAATGTTTGTATTAGTATGTATTGAATTGAATGGTGTTGTGAATTAGTTTGAGATTGAATTCTCAAATAATACGCTGATGTAAATGATTTCCTTCATGTTAGCTATATGTATGATTTCATTATATGTATGAAATGCATGTGTTAGATGATTTACTTAAGTTGTATGTTATAACATGTGTTAACATGCTCATATTGTTGCATTTCATTTCCATTACTCTGAAATGATTGATGAAGTGGATTCACAAATGATTGGGGCGATACTTAGTCCAGGTAGTCGGTAACCTAATAATTTGTGGTTGGCTTATCTTTGCCACGAACGACGCGCCGATGAACGCGAGTCATGTTTTGGAGTTGGCGGCAGTGGTTAGGCCACACGAGGTATTTTACGCACTTCATGTCGTTCGACTTGAGATGCGCTCGTGCTAGTCGAGCCCGTCAAGTAACCCGACTGGCCATTGTAGGTTCATCATGTATGTGTCATAACTGCTTGAACCTAGGGTACTGAACTTACCATTGAAAACCCTGTCAACTATGGTACCTTGATCCACAAAGACTCATGAGCCGGGCATGGTGGTATGGGACACCGTGGTCGAGCTGTCGGCCTACGCTAGGGCCACAAATCTCCCCGTAGTGACCAGTGAGCACCTATGACTCGTGAGCAGATTATGGTGGTATGGGACACTATATTCTTACTGTCGGCCTACATTGATAAGGTGATGGGAGAGTGGTGCAACGAGTGCGAGCAACAGCCCTGGCAGCCCTTTGTAGTGACCTCGAGCGTATTCTGAGTCTACGGGAGGCGACGACCCTTCCGTAGCAACAAGAGTACAAGTAGGCCTGTATTGATAAGGTGATAGGGGAGCGGTACAACGAGTGCGAGCAACAGCCCTGGCCGCCCTTGCAGCGACCTACAAAATATATATCGTATGAGATTACTAGGAGTGACGACCCTAGACAGGATCTGTGTTGGGATTGATATAAGGGAAGTACCTTAGTTTTCCAATCCTGCTGTATGAATGGACTAATAATAACTCGGTAATCATATCACCATCACATTGCATGTGCCTGGAAGATGTGGAGCACTGAGCAGTACGCAAGCATGCCACGGACACAGATGGTGCCGTATGAGGGAGAATGTCGGTGAGGGCATCCATCATGGCATGTCATATTGCATTAATAACAGTATTAGGAATGTTTGATTTACTGCTTTACTATTATCGCATGATTGATTTGAGAACATGCTAATCTTTGCTCTATTATTCCACTGAGTTAGCTACTCACTCCCATGTTACGGGATGGTGTTTCCGGACACCCACCAGTCCCTATTTTGGTTGCAGATGATGGCACTGCTTGAGAAGCGGAGTTGGACTTGATGATGAGGAGGAGGATCTCTCCTTTATGCGTGTTCTGATTGAAGGGATTACAGGGAGGTTGATTTGTTGCCTTGACACTTGTCATTTTATATTTTTAAAGCACTCATGTATATTCTTTTTGTTTACTTTTGGAGTATACATGTATGTATATAACCTGGTAACATGTTCACAGTTTGGAGACATATAACAGTTTATATATGTTATACATACTATCACAGTCTTCCGCTTGTAAATTTAACTGTCTCTGGAGTATGATATGTTGTTTTGGCTTAATCCCACTCATGTTTAATACATTAACACAGACAACATTTAATCATACACATTTATGTTGCATAAGTGATGTTCTGGAACTCGGGAGTGGAGTTTTTACTCGACCCCCAATTTTTAAGATGTTATATACGGTATCAGAGCATGAATGAGATTATACCGGGCCTGGGTTATGGTCACGCGACGTACGTTATCGCTTCCTTTGACTTATCTGGGTGCGATAAAGGTCTAGAAACACGTATATGATCGCAGTTTCGCCAATAGGCGAAGTCTACTCGTATCGATCGCTTGATCAAGTCCGTAACGTATCTAGGGTCGCGTAAAGCGACCTAAGTAGCTCCTAGGTTGTAAGTAGGTGGGTTGAGATGTTCTTTGAGCAGTTCTAAACCCGTAAATATAAATCCTTGGGCTGTGGGGCAACCACAACCCTTACATTCAATCGTTAGGGCTTAAAAACCCCATTTCACCTAATTTCTTCAAAATTCTTCCTCTCACCACTCCATTCTTCAATTATTTCTTTAAATTTTCATGTTAGGCATTGATCCTAATGTGAAAATGATATAAAATCATACTTTGACAAAATTTTACAGTGAATAGTAAAATTTCATGAAGACTGGCCATTTGGCCATTCTAAATTTACAATCTTTAGCAACTAATGGGCTAGATGGATGTATTAGCTCCTTCTACCCCAAAATCATATTCTACATGATAGGGGATTGCATTCAGGTTTACAGATTGGCCCCAGAAAGTTCCAAATGAAAGTTTGGGCCTCCCTAGGCCAATCTAGAATGAACTAAGGTGGGGCCCATACATATTTGAGGTCCCTAGGCCAGGGGGGACCCAACCCATGTGGTCCCACTGGCCGGATTGATGACCGGCCAGCGATGCATCGCCGATGGGTGGACCTCACTTGCATTGAAATTTGGGCACGGGGTGTTTTTAGGGTAGGGCACCCCTCCCATGTGTGGTCCGTCCGTCAAAAACCCCTAAAAGAGGTACCTCCTTCACAAACAGCCCTCTCCCAAGCTCATTTCACATTTTTCTCGCTGCCCCTTCTCAAATTGATGCTCCAAAACCCTCCTAATCCCATTTCTTGTTGAAACTGAACCCATTCCATCCCTTCATTACTGTTTGCAACTCCTCTTACAAATCTTGTCCGTTGGAGCTCCTACAACCTCCATTTATGGCTGAAATTGGGTGGAGCTCCATTCCCCTTTTTCCTTCTCCTTTCTTTTTGAAAATCCAGCCCTAGGGAGCTTGAAGCATCCCTCTACAATACCTAGATTTCATTCTGTCCATTTGGGCAGCCATTTCTCCCCATTTCCCTCACTTTCCATGGCTATAGTTGAAGCCATTTTGGGTCTTTTCTCCTTCTCCACCATCCTCTCTTTGATGGGAAAGAGAAAGACCGCAGCGGATGAGGCTTGGCTAAGTCACCCTGCGCAATCGAGAAGATCGAGGGGTGGCACTGCTAGCTCAAGCGCCGCCGCAAGTCCAAGCACAGCCCGGGAGTTTCATACAAAGCGGGATTTGGATCCCCATGCTCAAATTGGGCGAGTAATATTAGCAGAGATGCCTCACGGTGAATATACTGACCGTAAGGTGTTGTTTGAGGCGGACGTGGAAGGGTGACTCTTCGGTGAATTTCTATTATTCGAGCGCATTGAAGCTGCACATTGGGGTCCACTTTTTGAAGCCTGTTCTCGTGCTAATGTGAGCACCGTTCGTGCCTTCTATGCTCATATCAAGAATCCTACATTGGAGCCATTACAGTTTAAGATTCCTTTTGGTAGAGACCGGATGGCTACGGTCGATGTTCGGTTGATAGTGCGACTTCTGAACGTGCCCCTTGGTGATGCTCATCCCAGTGCAAAGAATTTGAGGAGTAGGCGTGAGCGAGATCGCCGTACCAGGTTCCTATGCGGTAGTCTGGTTCCATGGTAACCTAACAATAGCCTCAAGGTGTCTCATATGTCTGATGATTTGCGCCTGCTGCACCACATTTGCACGTTCAACGTGTATCCCAGGTCGAAAAATTGCATTGAGTGTACGCGCCTTATGCTTGATTTCTTGTATCAGGTGGCCCAGAGAAAAAATGTGTATGGCCACTTTCGTGTTGCGACGGATTATCCTCATAGCGAAATCAAGAAGAATGTCTGAGTCGCTTCCTTTTGGCCGGCTTATATGCAAGATCACGCTTGAGTTTGCTTACAGACTTGGGCCAGAGTTGTCAGTTCTGATTCACTGCATTGATGAGTCTACCATGGTCAAGATGAAGATCGGGTCTCAGTATCGTGAGGCTCAGCTTGATGAGGATAGCGAGGGCGATTTCGATGACGAAGAGTATCCAAGTGAAGGAGAACCTGGAGCAGAAGAAGAGGAAGAAGTCCAGGAAGAGGTAGAAGAGGAGGCTCAGGATACCGATGAGAGTCCTCCTCCTACGACTCGGGCTACTAGAGATGATCACATTGACTGAATTGAGGAGAGTCAGGTAAGGGTGCTCCTCCTCCGTCACCCGACTCAAACTAGCGATGAGATTGTAGATGTTGTTGGTAGCAGTTAGTCGTTTCCTGCTTTATCTTGTGTAAGCCTGATAAGGCTAGTAGTTTGCTTATGTTGCTGTAGTAGCTGACTGGCTTAGCTCCCATGCATTTCTTGTCATGGTACATGTAAGAATATGTCTCCTATATTGTGGCAATTTTAATTTAATGAAATGCATGGCATTTTTTTCGGCTTGTTATGTGAATGTTTGTGTTGTGGTTTGGGCTTAATATAGCCGAATTTGGTTAGATGGAATGCATGCCATTTCATTCGCTGTAAGGTATTGTCCTTAGTTTGGGTGTATCCTATGGTTTCCACTGCCATATTGTAAATCTTGGGATTAAGCCTACAAACTTAGTTTTTATCCCACCCCACCCTCCTACCAAGCATGCCACTTCCAATCCCGACATGGGACTAGGAATGTCGTTCCATTAGGCTGTAGATTACAGACTAGTCTACTAGTTACCTTAAGTAGTATAAAGCCTGTATATGCTAAGGAATAATAGGTTAGATTTACTTGGAATGAGACTCCCTTCCTTGGATAGATCCTCATAACATCTATAGACTCCTTTAGTAACTCTTAGGAAACTTATGTAACTTAGGACCATTCACTCTTAGGGAAGACTTATAAATCCCTCAGGTCGAACTTATAATAAACCAACACACCCCTTAGAATTGCCTTCCCCAAGGGCTTATTGCATTCGAAAATGCAGAGTAAAGGAACTGCATGTAAGCGATGTATTCGCGGTTTGAATCGACTTCTTAATCCTATTGGTTACCAATAAATCCAATGATCTGATCAAGCAGAAGATCGGCATCGACTCGTATTAAGAATTGATACAATAAATCTTCTGTCCTAGCTAGACAGAAAGTCTATGTATCCAGCTCAGACCTACTACACAACCTTTCTTCTGTGATGGCCCAACCACCTACAACCAAACGTGATTACATTGCCTTTGAGAAATGGCGAGGACTTAAAGCCAGTAGAGAATTTGACATCTTGCCACCAACTCATACTTGCCCTTGAACTCAACCACAATAGAGATTAGGCTCATCTCTATCGCCATAGATACCAATGTCATAGAACGCATCATTAGCAAAGGAAAACCACTGTAATGAGAGGTTGTTTCCTAATTCATGTCAAGGATAGCCTCTAAGTTGCACCTCGTTCCGATATACGGAGCGATGCAAAGATTCTTGAACTTTAAGTAGAACCAAGTTTTAAGGGGGGTGGAACGTATTGAGTCCAATCCAGTTAGGTCAGTCAACGCTACCGTTCGATCAGAGTGGTACAGCAGAAGCGTAGTTGGCCTCTTCCCCACTGGCCCAGGATCGAAACATTTGAGTTAGGATATACGTACGGTTAGGTCATTAAATAGGATTGACCCTTCCTTAGAATGTCAATACTGAAGTCTTGCTAGATACTCCTTACCCTTCGCCAATTTTGGGGACGAAATTGTGTTTTAAGGGGGATAGATTGTAACACCCCGAATTTTTGCCAACCTGGGGTTAGACGCCCTTAGGCAATGGATCAACTAAAACACCTGAAAATCGCTCAGAACCCAATTCCATATCCAAAGAAATCACTTAGGATTAATTCCTTTAGAAACTAAGTATAAGTTAGCTAGCGCTACGCTGGAGTAGCTGTGAAATAGTCCCTGACTGCTTTAAATACGTTCTACAAGACCCAAAACTTGTAAAATCAATGGTGCTATAATACTCTAAAACCTCGGATCAAACTCTAAACCGGTTTGTTCTCAGGACCTCTTTGAAACTTTGTATTGGATCTAGACCGCACGTCGAAAGTCCGATACCTACAATCTTAGACTGTTATAACCGCCTGGCTGGACCTGACAATCATTTCGAAAATCAAGTCCAACCGACGTTCAAAGGCTATTTCATTGAGCCTGAAGTGAAGAGAGTGAGAATAGGGTTAGATTTGGAATTTGAAATTCAAATCTGGCACACGACTTGGCGCGTCAATATTAAGCATTCTGACCGTCAGAATTCAGCCAAATTACACCCTCGGATCAGGAAAAATTTCTATTTCATATCACGAGACTTGTAGACCTGATCTAGGTGCGATGACCGCTGAACTGAAACTGGACCGCCACGTGCGATCTGGGAACTCTACCGATCTGAAAACTTGATGTGTGTTAGATCCAGTATGCATGAGCTTAAGTCCGATCGTGTTCGGCCAGGGGACCACCAGAAATGTCTTCTTGGACCGAAACAGCCCCGATTTGGTTAGGCATCAAGTAAACATTATTCCCAAGCCTAATCTGGAAAGTTTTTAGGTTATAAAAGGGGCTTAAACCCTCACTTCTCTCACCCATCCGAATTTGCTAGAAACCCTAGCAAGAGTGAGAGAAAAAGTGAGAGTTTGTGAGAGATGGTGGGAGAGATTTTCCTACCACCTGCTGCTGCTGCTGCACATGCTTAAGCGACATATCCCAATCACTTTCCTGGCGATTCCAACGCACTTCTAGGTAAGGAAAACCTTCAACACTTGCTGATTTAAGCTTCCGTCAATTCCATTAGCGATGTAGCTTATGTAGCTTGTGTATTAGGTCGCCTGATCGCCGTAGACAAAGCGTATACGCTCCGTTCGAAACGATACATATATAAAGAGAAAGGTGTGGATCTTATGCACTTCATGTCGTTCGACTTGAGATGCGCTCGTGCTAGTCGAGCCCGTCAAGTAACCCGACTGGCCATTGTACGTTCACCATGTATGTGTCATAACTGCTTGAACCTAGGGTACTGAACTTACCATTGAAAACCCTGTCAACTATGGTACCTTGATCCACAAAGACTCATGAGCCGGGCATGGTGGTATGGGACACCGTGGTCGAGCTGTCGGCCTACGCTGGGGCCACAAACCTCCCCGTAGTGACCAGTGAGCACCTATGACTCGTGAGCAGATTATGGTGGTATGGGACACTATATTCTTGCTGTCGGCCTACATTGATAAGGTGATAGGGGAGCGGTGCAACGAGTGTGAGCAACAGCCCTGGCAGCCCTTTGTAGTGACCTTGAGCGTATTCTGAGTCTACGGGAGGCGACGACCCTTCCGTAGCGACAAGAGTACAAGTAGGCCTGTATTGATAAGGTGATAGGAGAGCGGTGCAACGAGTGCAAGCAACAGCCCTGGCAGCCCTTGCAGCGACCTACAAAATATATATCGGATGAGATTACTAGGAGTGACGACCCTAGACAGGATCTGTGTTGGGATTGATATAAGGGAAGTACCTTAGTTTCTCAATCCTGCTGTATGAATGGACTAATAATAACTCGATAATCATATCACCATCACATTGCATGTGCCTGGAAGATGTTGAGCACTGAGCGGTACGCAAGCATGCCGCGGACGCAGATAGTGCCGTATGTGGGAGAATGTCGGTGAGAGCATCCATCATGTCATGTCATATTGCATTAACAATAGTATTAGGAATGTTTGATTTACTGCTTTACTATTATCGCATGATTGATTTGAGAACATGCTAATCTTTGCTCTATTATTCCACTGAGTTAGCTACTCACTCCCACGTTACGGGATGGTATTTTTGGACACCCACCAGTCCCTATTTTAGTTGCAGATGATGGCGCTGCTTGAGAAGCGGAGCTGGACTTGATGATGATGAGGAGGATCCCTCCTTTATGCGTGTTCTAATTGACGGGATTACAGGGAGGTTGATTTGTTGCCTTGACACTTATCATTTTATATTTTTAGAGCACTCATGTATATTCTTTTTGTTTACTTTTGGAGTATACATCTATGTATATAACCTGGTAACATGTTCACACTCTGGAGACATACAACAGTTTATATATGTTATACATACTATCACAGCCTTCCGCTTTTAAATTTAACTGTCAATAGAGTATGATATGTTGTTTTGGCTTACTCTCACTCATGTTTAATACATTAACACAGACAACATTCAATCATACACATTTATGTTGCATAAGTGATGTTCTGGAACTCGGGAGTGGAGTTTTTACTCGACCCCCGATTTTCGGGATGTTACAGATAGCCTCAAACAGAATAGTTCGTTTGATTATATCTGTACTTGCAGGGACCTACTCAATTAGAGGTATAAATATTTCATGGATGACAATATGCCATCGAGGTATCTTGATCAACTTATGTATAAACCGTATGAGATTTTCTACCAGTTAACCTGATTATTTGAAAAATAATCAACAAAGGTAGTCTGATGAGCCAATAAGCTTGAAGTATATGAAAATATTAATATTTACTAGTAAATATTAACAAAGTAATGGTCGGGTTCAAATGTACTTGTTGATAAAGAAAGTTAAATACTAAACATATCATTTATAATATTAACAACTCACTACATATCTTTTGATTAAAATGCAATGAGTTTTAATCTTCAAATCAAATTGTCCTGATTTGCATCCACGTGTACCACATGTGCGATGGACGATAAGCCCATTTTAGGTGCAGCAGTGAGTAAAACACCCAAGCTTTTGAGGCCCACTATTCTGTATATGTAAAATCCACTCTATCCATCAGGTTTTATCCTCGATACTGGCATCTGGGGGAAACAATCAGAGAAATCTACTAATGATCTGGGCCACACAACAGGGAGAAATGGCGATCGGATGACAAATGTAGGTTTATATGTGAGCCACCATAGTATTTATCTTTCATCACACCCGTTAATCAGTAGGATGAAATGAAAATACAAAACTCAGCGTAATCCAAATATCAAGCAGGCCACACCGTTGGAACTTGAGGTTTACGAGCAGCTTCACCTTATTCACCAGAAGTTTTATCAGGATAATCTTTTAAAAATATGGTTAAAATGATGGTTCTCACATGATGAACAGAGTGGATTTACATATAAAACATTGTGGACCCCATATAGCTTCTTGGGTGTTGTACCCAACCATATTAACTTCGCAGCACAACCACACATGGTTGTCCAGTAAATTACGAAAGAGTCAACCCCAATCCATAACTAAAATGCAACTGCCTCTACTTCGCATCGATTAGTGGCAATATCGTAAATATTTCTTAATTCAATGGATAAAAGTTAAGCTCACTGCCGAAAGACCGAGGGAAACGCATGTGGGGCATAGCTAATCTTCAGGCAAACTGCACGTGTAAAAAAAAACATGAGCCGTTATTAGAAAATAGAAACGAATAACGATCCACTACCAAGGCATGTCAACGTGGGTGAGTCTATTATTATTGTCAAGCATAACATGGTCAAATGTTAACTGATTAGATAACGTAACTATCATAAGAAATTGCCTAATTATAATCTAATAATATCATTACTAGATTATAGTAGTGGGTTTTTCTAAATATAGTACCAAATTATTATATATATTTTTAGCTCACTAAAAAAAATATTACCCCAGTTTAAATATATTGTTAGTCTGATGACTTTAAATTATCATAATATGTTGTCAAAACCTTTTAATATATGGTTCATTGCTAAACTAATAACCATCTGGTTTATATGATTGCATTGGTTAATTAAAATTAATTATGATTTTAAGTACATTAATATTTACTAGTAAATATTATATGTCAATGTTAGTAGTGGATATTACTAACCTTTAAACCTGTCAAATGTGATCGTTAATATAATCACACATATTAATGGTACTTGTTGGTTTAGTATGATATTAATTGATCATGGGGTAATTGATACCTTATATAATTATCACATAATAGTCCACATACCATTATCAGATGTATATGTTTGATGACAATAAATGATATTAGTTTATCAAGATTATGATAAACTAATATAACCGGGGACAGATGATTCTCTCCGGTTATAGGAAGCATCCATTAATATATTTGTGTATGCTCATCACTCAATGTATTCTCAAATATTACCCATTAATTGTAATAGGTTAGGCTCAGGTTAGAAATGTGGAAGATTAGCTAATGTCCCCTGCATCAAAATCACTCAACGTATTCTCAAATATTACCCACTTGTAACATAGATCATCACTGCAACTTGGCTTGATTTTTTTTTAATCATGTGCACTCCACCCACCCAAATCCAATATCTAGCTTGGATTTTACTATTACAGTAAGTTTGCAACCATCAATTCTAAATTTCTTCTAAATGTGACCTCTCATTTCCTCTTCAGACTTTGTGACTACATTATCTTCCATAGTCACCCCACTCTAGGTGAATTGAATTTTCTGCACTTCTAAGATTTCTCATGACCAATCATGGCCCTATCAACATTTTTAATTGTATGGGGGCACATGAAACCTTCTGAAGTTGAAATATTCCATCGCATTGCCAATGATAACCGTAAAATAATCTGCACCTGAAACCCTTTGGAATCAACACAAACATGACAAGTCAAATTCACGTTGCTACCAAGCAAATAACACCACCTGCTCACAGTGTTGTTGCCTCAAACTAATTAATGTATTCCAAGAGTAATGTGTTCTTGATATAATATATAATAATCCAGAAAAACATAAACAATCAGAAAGACAGATTTCAATATGATTTAAAAGATAATGGACTTCATGACAGAAATCAGAAGAGTATACATCATCTCTACCCTTTTATGGCTAAATCAGTTATATGGAAGATTTTTCAAGCATATCTATTGCGTACAGAAAATGGATGGTTGGTTGTACCTTGTGCACTGAATTAATGCAACTGTATTCAAACTGAGTGCATAATATTTAGAGTATATGTGATAATTATTTCATCAAACATTCATAAATGCTTTGAAATTAGTCTCAATTGACAGCTAGTTGAAGGAAAATTTTGAAAATAATAATAATAATAATATTTTATACAAATTTTTAATTAAAAATTATTTTAATTTTTTGAAAATTGACAAGGACTTAACAAATCAGTAGATCAGTCCTCATACATGCTTGATTTCATGTTTGGAGTGCAACATTGCAAGCAATTTGGGAGAAATTGGGGAAATTTTGAATTTTTCTTAAATTTTCCCAAATCGGACCACCCATACTCAAAATTTGAAATTAGAGTGTATGTGATGATCATTTCATCAAGTACTCCTAATAATTCAAAATTAGTCTCAATTGACAGTTAGTTGAAGGAATTTTTTTTATTTTTTTTTTTAAAAATAAAAATAAAAACATGGAGAACATGAAGAACCAATGGATATCAAAATCAAAGCTCCAACTCCAAAATTTTTCATGCAAAATATGAAAAACTAATGGATTTTTTACCATTTGGCACCGATTTAACATAATTTCAACAAAAAAAAGGGATCGAAAGTTGAAATTGCTCACTAGGAACATGTGGGATATATCAACACTACTTGTGTGTTTCATATTGCACAGGTAGGATACAAGATATATCGTGGGATATATCAGCTTACATCGTCGATATTTTAAACATTGGTCTAGACGTGTTCTACCATGTTTATAAGATAACAAACTTAAACAACTGTTAGTCTCAAATACACCAAACTAAAACAACTATTTGTCTTAAAAATTTAGGATAAAGGGAGCAGAATAAAACACCATAGTTTATATGAGAACATAAAATATAACAAAATAAAGTGTTGGACACAAACGCATCCCTTTCTTTTATGAGAATAGCATGTCCTTGGAAATTCAATTTTCTTATTTCAAAAAATTATGGCCAAATCTTCTAATGTCAGAATTGTATTCACTGATGTTTTGAAGGTTGTAAACAAGGTAACTGATTCCTTTGTAATGGTAGCCTTTTGTTTTCCTCTTTAATGAAATTTGAGTCAATGTTTAAAAAAGAAAAAGAAAATGAAAATGAGTGTTTGGAGTTTGGATGCTTTTAAGGATATTAAGATATTACATTCTTCAAATATTGCATCAATTTCATTTCTTTTAGTTAGTAACAAGTTCAATATCCTCTGAAAAATAATTCAGCAACTAAAATATTAAATCAATCACAATAATTCCATCACAAGCATAGACATTACGAGATCTGACATAGGGGTTAAGAAAACCAAGCATTCAATACACATTCTATGGATCACAGAAATCAGGAGGCAGACGGCTCCTCTACAGTGTCTTCAGAAGGATTGCCAAGGATTTTGAGCCCAACAAAGTGGAGTGGGTGTCTATGGTCTGGGATGGGATCTTCCCCGTGAAAGCCAATGTGTTATGCTGGTTGATTTTCCTTAACAAGGTGTTGATCGTGGATCATTTGCAACATAGAGGAATAACGACCCCCAACATGTGCATCATGTGTCACGCAGAGCAATATATGTCACTTATCTGTTGATTCATTGTTCTTCTGTTTAAAGATTATGGGCAACAATCTTCATGAAATTTGGTGTGAAGTGGGTGATGCCTGATCTAGTGAATGATCTCTGTTCAAGTTGGAAAGTGGTCATGTGGCTCCTATCGACAAATCTTGTGGAACTCATCTTTGAAAGAACTTCTATGGTGCGTCAGGTCTGAAGAAATTCCAGGACTTAACATGGGATGGAAAAATTAAAGAGGGTGGTGTTTTGCATCATTATGTCCTTAGTTATGAACTAGAGTAGACGGGTCAGGGTGTTGACGGGTATGAATTAGAATAGACAGGCCAGGGTGTTGACGGGTATTCTTGTAGTGTTTTTGTACTCCAATTGGGATGTGACCCTCATATGTGGTGACCTCTTGTGCAGGGTAGAGAAATGTGGAGGGCTCTGCCAACACATCACCTCAAGGTGAATTTTGATGATTGTTCATTAAACGAACCTGGACATACGAGCATCACTGGTATTGCTAGAAACTACAGGGAGGGGGGCATCAAATTTGAGTTCCCAAGCCCTAGGGACTTTGTAGACTCCTCTTGCTCCACCTTTATGGAAGCTTCATCACTGATACATGGAACCAGGATAACACCAAATCTCAACCTCAGCCTGATAATGATAGAGGGGGATTCCACAAACTTCATCCAATGGATCAAGTCTAGCAGATTCTCATGGTTGTTAGCCAACATCTTAAAGGAAGTTAAGGATATTAGGAAATCCCTGAATGCCTCTTTTGTCCACGTGGTTCGAGTGGCTAATGATTTAGGCTTGTTGCTTTAGGCAAAGACTTGCTCAGAGCTCTTTTGGAATTTCAGATTGTAGTTAGCTGCATGTGTGTGTGTGTGGGGGGGGGGGGGGGGGGGGGGGGAGGGGGGGCATTACCACTTTTAGCCATTGGATATCCTACACAGGACAAATTAGGTTATACACTATAACCTAATTTAATAGTGTATAATAAATTGTTAATAGTTATAAGGCCTAATATGTCATAAGGCCTATGGTACAACTAATACTGAATATAGCTAACTCTATATTCAGTATTAATCAATGATAATTGAATAATAGTTATTTAACAGGGACTAAGTACGACAAATTATTATAACTTCTAAGCTGAATTTGTCCCTTTGATAATGTTTGGTGTTGTTCTTATTAATGGGTTATAATAATTGTTTTATTATAATCATCAGGTAATTATATAGTGAATACATATAATGCACTTTGGGCTTAACCATAACTAAAATAATGCAAGTTTATAACCCTCATAAAAACCTCATTGTCGATTATTTATGATCACGGGTTGGACAATTCATAACTATCAATATGATGCAGTATTAAGTAAATACTAGCTTAATTAAATAAGGTAGTATTTAATTATCAATATATCATAATTTGATATATTATGATATTTACAACATTTATATGGTGGTTTAATTTATCAGAAGATAAGGTCCTATAATTCATACAAGATATATAATTAAGCATCTATGTAATAACTAATGATATAGTTTATCAATGATTTATGATGTACTTGATAAGTTGGTGTCACAGGAAGCCAGAGTATTTGACAACATGTATCCGTCGATAAACTGTGTACATCAGTTGATATCAACAGGAAACATATTAGTTATTATTCTTCATGGATAGACCAATAACTCATTCTTCACGGATATCCAAAGGCCCGACCTGACTAGTAACATGATATTAGTTATACATGGTATAATAATTAATAATATTATTAATTATTAGGATTATTATCTAAACCTAATATAAGTAAGGTTTCTTAATTTTTTTTTATATATAATGATTTATATGAGATGTTATGAAGAGTATTAGTTAAATGATTATCTTAGTCCGCCAGGCACACCTTTTCCCCTAGTCCAACTTTGTACAAGAAGTCCACCATAAATCGGGTGCATTCTGTGTGGTTACTCCACCTAGGATACACATTATAGACTCGACTTGATGCCTGGCTCTAATGCACCAAAGGAAGTTCCACCTTCTACATTTAGCACCACCTAAAATGCGTCCTTGGTGTTAGGATTATTTGGCATGTAGAATGATGTAAGCACTCAATAAATTTATTTCCCAATGTCTTCAAAACATACTGATATTGATAATTTAAGGTTTATCTATCAGTTAGTATGTAGATAACTGAGTTTGTGGGCTGTGGATGAAGCCAGCGACTAAAATTCTAAAAGGCCAAAAAGTCATCAACGGCTAGCTCATTTTTTCTTCATCTACAAGGTCAAGCCCATTCACGGGAGGACATTTTCCTCCATTCTACTAAATCTCGATGAAATCGGAAGAGCTTCTAACAAGTATTATATGATAATCAATGCTCGTCCAAAAATATAATCACTATTGGTCAAATACTTATTGGTGGTATTCAACAGAATTTTTTAATACCTTATTACTCGATCGTTAACATTATCTTAAATTCGTTTAATACTAATATATCATATTAATGTTAAACAAATTGGGAGGAATTCATTGAGGTATTTATAGTTTATTGGGTAATGGACATATATGTGACGAATTGGGATTATAACGGCTATAAAATTATAGTGCAAATTAATAAGGTCCTCTCTAGAGTTTATCTATTATCTCTAGAGTTATAATTTGACATGGCTACCTGGGTACATTGACGACAAAAGATGTTCAAGGTAGACAACCAAGTTATGGTCCATCTACACAATGAGAGATTTTTGACTGGGACGTATAAAATTAATAGTATTAATTATGCGCTATAAAATTGTCCAATATCTTAGTAATCTCATTATCAAATTAGTGAAATCTAAATCTATAAGATGGACCATAACTTGGTCGCCTACCATTTTACCAATAAATTGATTATATGGTAATTGTGTACATCAAGGCTACACAATTATCATAGTAACTATGGCCCTACGCATTATATTATCATAAGAACACAATAACTATCCCTATATCTATTAGTAATGATGATATGGATATAATTAATAATCATTACTTGTCTAATGTAAACAATATAATGCGTGATAGTAACCTAGTATATAATCATATAATGAAATGTACACAACTTATGATCCACACATCGGATGGACGCACAAGACGCAAGGAACCGCAGGGATAATGCGGTCGGAATGGCATAGGTTTCGGCTTAATCTAAGTCGACTAAGTTCTCCTTACATTTGGACTGGATAGTTATTATCAGTTTTTTATTGTTATCCTGACTATACTTTTTACAGTTTGATAAAATAACTATCCATAGATTTTTAACCTATTTGGCCCTGTGTATGCTATAAATATCCATTGTAGAAATGAAATATATTACTTTTTAGTAACTATCCTTAATACTACATGATAACCACTATCATGTTGTAAAGTTTTCTAATACTTTCCAATTAACTAATCATAACACAGATCTAAAGTCACTCATTGATAAGGTTTTTGACCGACAACATGACATTGAGCCAACATTGTATTTATAGTTATAATCATTATCCATGGTATCATAATGGTAATCTTACAATGACTTATCTTGGCTGACAAAAGCCATTTAACTATATATCTCAACCAACATAACCGGTTGAGATATATTATTGCACTATAATATCGACTGCGCTAACATTAAATGCAAACATATTAAACATATAAAATATCCGGGCCATAATCATTTATCAGCATTAAGTCAGTTTTTAATGGTTAATTAATATCATTGGATTCTTATTATCAACATCACCAAGTAATCTTCTTATTCATCATCGAAATATTTATCTTAAATCTGGTGTCATATTAGTTGATGCAAGGCTATTCCCTCGCCTCCGCTCCTCAAGTTGGCTGCAAAGGAAACGTGTGCGACAATTTCTCTCTCGCTCACTAGCTAGGTTAGCTTCACTAGCATGTACAACACCACGCTATATTCCTATGATGCGGGCCATGACATCCACATCAACTCTGGCTTCCTGTCTCCCCAACGGAATAGTAAACTGAAGGGGCTATTAAATATATATTAATCCCTAAAAGATCATATAACCTGCCTTTATTGTCATACAGGACAAATTATATATATGTATATAATATAAATATATATATATATATTATAGTATATATATATATATATAGCCATATATATATACTATATATATGGCTATACATGGTTAAAACTCTAGAGTGTCACTTTTATCCTAATTTATATAATACACATTACATAATCCTAGCTGTGTGCCACTTAAGTAGCCCACCTTCCAAATTATTGAAGGTGTGGCTAACATATCTCAAACACGGTTAATATGTTCCTAAATAAATAAATAATACAAGTATTATTATGTAAGCCCTGTATCCTAGACCGTACCATTTCATAAACTTTTGTGGTCATCCCGGTCGAATTTTGACAATCTTCAACCCTTAACCGATATTTACACGTGACCCTAATTCGCACGCCGTCAACCCAAGTCGACTCAACCCAAGACCTTTACCATAGCGACCGCGCCGTCGCGGCGGTTTCAATGCCGCGACTCGTGCACCGAGGGAATATCCTGGTCAGGAGATGTGAGCCAACATTCGGTGTGAGGAAAATATTACACGTTGCGAAACCCAAGAGAATCTCTACGACTTGTCACATTAATCCATCAATCCATCAATCTCAACATGTCAAGTACACATCACCTTTCACCCTTTTCTAAACAAGCAACAAAAGTCAAAAAGTTCTTACACTTTCTTATACATTTACCACAAAAGTCAAAAATATCTTACACACCCATCACCACCACATCCATCACTCCATCACCCATCACTCTCTCTCTCCCTTTACAAGCCTCTCTCTCTCATTTTCAAACTCATTTCCAAGCAAGAGAAAATACTACATACATATAAGCCTCTCCAAGCTCTTCCAAGCTCCAATTATGGCCCACCTTTCCTACCCCTTCATCTCCCATCTCAACCATCCAAACCTCATCTCCTCCATTGGAATCGAAGTTAAGGAGCTAAGGAAGCCTACGGTGCAAGAAGAAGCTGGTGGGTGATCTTAGAACTTTGTTTTCATTCATTTTGTTTGATTAAGGGTTCATGTATGTGGGACCCACCTTGATGTATATTTTGTATCAATGAGGGGCTCATAGTGGTGGGGCCCCTCCGTCATCTCCGTTGTCTACTATCTCTATTTCTCTCTTTTTCCCTTCTCTTTCTATGATCATGGCCTACCTATATTGTGTGTATTGTACCCATGCCATCTACATAAATGGGCCACCTTGATCTTTTTTGGGGCCTGCATGACCGGAAGGTCACAAAGGCCTAGATGAAAGAGAAACACAAATATCAGGTTGTCCTAAAAATAGGTGGTCCATGTGGGACCCACCTTAATGAGGTGCACACCCAAACCGTGCTGGACGCACTAGTGGAGGGTGCGCTGTCAGTGAGGTAGCTAGCAATGAAGTGTTGGCCGACAGTGGTGATGTACTGACAATGAGGGTGGGTTGACAGTGGGGTCCATGGGACCCATCCACGCCCCTATCCCACTTGTGGGGCCACCACCATAATGTATGTGTTTTATCCAGCCTTCCACCCCTTGGACGGTGGGGCCCACGTCCGTGTGGAGCCCGTTTTCCACGCCCAGCTTCAATAGCTCAACTGGCAGTTTGAGTGGAGATACCTCATTACAACTTTGAGGTCTTAGTTTCCTTGGTAGAGTGGCTAAATGGTGAAGTGTGAGTGGTAGTGGGATCCGTGGGACCCACCCACATCATCCACCATACAGATGGGCCCCACTGTGATGCGTGTAGGATGGTGGGACCCACCTCACGTGTGGGGCCTCCCTTAGATCTATGTAACCGTCCAGGGCCTGGACGTTGTCAATTGTTTTATAAATTTATATATATATATATATATATATATATATATATATATATAATTAATATATTATACTATATTGATATAATATATATGATATATATTATATAGTATATTATAATATAATATAACACTATATTGCATGTTGTGGTGGGCCCTACGTGGGACCCACCTCTCTCTTTTATAAATGCAGAAAAGCTGCATGCACAGCAGCTGATTTTTAGATATTATATATATATATATATATATATATATATATATATATATATATATATATATATATATATATATATATATATATATATATTGCATATGAGTGTGGGCCCTATGTGGGACCCACCTCTGACTTATTTCAGAACAAAAAAAAAAAAAAAAAGAGATAATAAAGTAAAATAAAAGCAGCTTTGTTGCTCGTTCTAGGCTGCTCTCTCTCTCTCTCTCTCTACGCACTCCATGTGTATGTGTTTCATCCATATGGTGTGGGCACCAATGATGTATGTGTTATATCTACTCCATCCACTATTTGAATGGTGGGGCCCACCATGATGCACTCAATGCCTCCAAACCGTCCAACCATCTTAAAAGCCCATTTTAGGGCTTGAGGCTAAGAATGAGTCAGATCAATAGCCCAAGTGGGCCCCACCTTGGCATGTTATGAGGCCATCTTAATGTATTTATGGTAGTGCATTAGGGCCTACTTTGATGTGGATGTAAGGCCATTCAATGCACTTGTGGCCCATGGTTGAGGCCCACTTTGATATATATGTAAGGCCATGTTATGAGGCCATTCGATGCACTTGTGACCCATGGTTGAGGCCCACTTTGATATATATGTAAGGCCCATGGGTTGAGGCTCATTAGATGTATTAGGGGCCCATGGGTTAAGGCCCACTAAGATGTATTAGGGCCTATGGGTTGAGGCCTATTTGATGTACATATGGGGCCCAATGGGTGTGGCCTATTTAACGCACATAAGGCCCATGTGACTAGGCCCATTTGATGTATTCAAGGCCCAACGGGTTATGGCCCGTTGCAATGCACATAAGGCCCATTGGTGCAGCCTATTGATGTAGCCCATTTGATGAATATAAGGCCCATATGATATGACCCATTTGATGTATTTAAGGCCCAATGGGATATACCTAAGGTCCATTGCAATGTGTGATCCCAACATGATTTATGTAAGGATGTCTCACGACGGGCTACACCTGTGGAGCAGTGTTGGTTTGACGTCCACATTACAAGTATAATGTTGGTTAAATGTCCGCATTACGAGTCTCCCTAGGGCCTATCGTTAGGCCTGTACTTGTTATGTATAGGCCGTCTAGGCCATCTACATTGTAAGGATAGTGCGTTATTTCATCACATGAATAGTATAGTTCTATGATTCATGATCATACGCATCATATGTATGCTTGATATGAGAAGTGACTGATCATCGCATATGCCTTCGGACAAATTGTTTGGGAGCTCTCGGATAGGCGATGTTACCCTACATGAGCGTACGTTGCATGTAGGATTGCTACATGACTGGATAGTGTGATTCATGCATTCGCATTGTGTGATATGGTTACTGTACGCCTTAGCGACATCAGGGCCGTAGCCTCCACAGGAGTATCGTAGATAGCAGGATTGAATACCGAAAATCTTATTCTACATAGGGTGCTATAGATATCCCTGGGTGAAAGTCCCTGAACCCTTATGGTACCAAGAGGTTGCTTCAACGTCTAAACCGAGTGGGTACAGGAGCGCCGAGTGCCAATTACCAGATGGTCGCGCTTTTCACTATGTCGTGGTCAGTTTGAAGGGGGTGCGGCCTTCCCCGCCAGAGAGTAGGGGGCAAAGCTAGGCTGAGTTTAACTAGCTCGAGGAATGGGTCCGCTATCGACGAGTCGAACCCGATATTGGCAGACGGATAGTGAGATCTCTTTCACTTACCTTATTACATACGATGGGGCGGTGATCTGGTTTAAAGTGTACTGGACCCCGGTGATATCCCAGATTTGAGCTGTATTGTGGACTTAGATGAGAATTGTATGCTTGACTTACATCTTGCATCGCATAGCCCTGGTATAACCGACATCATTCATGCTTTGCATCGCATAGCCTTGGTACGACTTACGGTATTCATGGATCCATCAGTATATTCTGCATTACTCTGATATTGCATGACCATATTACTACCTTGCGAACACACTTTCACCACCCTCTAAGCTTTCTATAAGTTTATACACGACCGTTACATACAGGTGATGTTGGATTGCAGCAGCGCTGAGGCTTGAGCACGTGATAGATTATTTTAGAATTTTTAGTTTATCATCATTGTATTTTCCTTTATGCTCATTGTACTTGTGAAGTTTTTTATCATAGTGAAAATATAATGGAGTTTTTGGTTGTTGTTTGTGGGTTATGCCTTTGATTATGCTTATTACAAATCAAACTAATGTTGAAAATCCTCCCCGTAGCATTCCAAGATCGGAACTTGAAAAATGGGCGCTGGGAACTGAGAATGGGATTCTACGGAGGTTATCGGTGCTAGATTTGGTGATCAAAAATTTTATGAGCCCAGTTTCTGAGTTTGGGGCGTGACATATTATCTCTAGATTCTACCAAATGTAAAACTGATAAATGATCACACAAGTCTAATAAACCTAATTATTATCCTATGGCAAAACATATCTAATATCCTAATTTCAGTTTATAGTTGAGATTGCATTTTTATTACATATAAACTCAATCATGACAATAGGTTTACTCAAGGTCGTGGCATTAGTACTAAAAAATAGAGTAATGGACTTAGCTATCTATTCTTACATAAGGTATAATAAGCTCTTGAGTAGATGATCTAGTAATCGTTCTGTTCCATAGGATCCCGCGGTCCTCTGGACGAATTCTGGTAACCCGCGACCCATAAATTACATTTACACGTGACCTTAAGTCCCATCCTGTAAACCTGAGTTGGCGGACCCTCATTGGGTATTACAAAATCTCGATGCACACATTGACAATATAAGAGTAGAACCATTATATGTGATACCCAATATATGGTTTCAATTGTATTTCATATCTTGGATATCCTAATAGATAGTCGAGGATCACCCTTATAAACCTGTAGGCATAAGTTCTTAATTTATGTGACATTTAACATAAATTACAAAGATATAATGGTTCTACTCTTATGATGGTATAATAAGAATATGGGAAATATATAACTAAATCCTTTTTAGTACCCGTATTGATATCGGCCATTCCAAAAACAAAACCACCAAACCTGCCTTTTGTTGCTCTCTAATTATACAGCCCATGATGTGGGGTTATATGATTGACTAGATGTTATCATAATTATATATATAATTTGTCCTGTAAATTTAATGGATTATATTTGGGTAATATCAACAGTCTGTTATATATCATAGGCTATTGATAAAAAAAAAAAATAGACTATGATATATAGGCTATTTTGGTGTTTATCACCCCTATAACCTATGATAACACGTGAGGTTATGGCCTATGATAACAGGTTCAAGAATTTATCAACACGGTAAATTTTAAATAAATTTGTAAAGCTTACAAATAAATGAGCTTTACACTTAATAAAGTTGGACATAGATATGCAACTTTATTAAGTGTGTTTATTCTCATGAAACTTTACATGTTATCCAAATTTAGGTTAAATTGAACACATAAGTAATAATACAATAATATACATGATATTAACCGATCACAGGCAAAGTTTATCAATATGTTTATTAACATGGTTATCATCAAATATTACTTGTCCTTCAATCCTGTTACACACTTATTTACCTTGTGATTATGAAATCACCCAATATGATTTCATAATTATCATATGATAATTATAACACGTAGGGAAATTATAGTATAATTACCCAGTCTATGTAATATCTAATCCAAGTACCTAAACGGTTTTCATAAGAATGTGATTATATTACATGAAAGAATATGGGCAAGAATTATTTTAGAAATTAAGTTAGGTTTCTATTTCTATGTTTAAAAACTTTCCTAGAAATATATACAATTTATAATAATCACTTAATTTCTACTAGTGAGGTTTGTATGGGATTGTGGTACTCAAAGGGTGAGCAAACTCTTTAGGCCTTTTGTGATTCAAGTAACTAGCTATTATCCGAACATTAGGTATTGTTTATTAATTGGAATATAATCACACATATTAATAAAGAATCTGATTTGTATTTACAATATAAAAATATTCTAATGGTTGATTACATTATCGATAATAATGTAATCAAGGTTAACTTTAGATGTTCTTATTGACTCATTCATAAGATTATAGTTGTCTTTACAAACTAATCATCACACAAGTATTTTTGGGCCGATAGGGATAGGTATACACTGTAAGGTCCCATCGGATAATAATAGAGTATCCGAAGGCTTATCTATTAAGAAGAATTTTACCTTATATTGTTTATATAAGGTAAACAATATAAACAATATATATACTACATGAACAAACTATAATTTTTGTTTGATAAAATAAGTAATAGGGGCCAGAAGAATCAAGAGGTTATCCTATCGATTGAGCGATGCCGAGATAGACAGGGTGTCATAAATGTTAGGCCCTTATGTGATATATTTAATAACTATATCACATAATTAAATGTGTTATCATATCCATGCTACAAGTTTATCATATATAGTCCACGTTTGTGGCCATAGATTATAATAATTGCTCTATTGACGGTTTCAATGGCCTATTTTCAAATTCTAGACCATTTACTTTGTCCCCGCCTTTATGAGTGTTTGTATACTTAATTTAATGCTTTAATGAATGAAGTACACTATGGATTCTCACATGTTCGATGAAATGCCTAAGTAATTGCGTAGTGAAACTTATACTATAATTATGTGATATAGTGTAAGTCCATAGTGTACTTAGAATTGTTTTAAACTTGTGGGCCTTGTGGGCTTTAAAATGTGAGCCCACAAATTCGTCCGACATATCTAATTGTGTATCCGATAATACACCCGAACCTAAATCCTAACACACTATCCAATCCGCTTCGGTTGAACATGGTCACGGTGGGGCCCGCTGAGGTCCACACTACCATAAGACTAATGGACCATTCCTAGGAACTCCCTTTGATGGGACAATGTGAAAATTCAAATTTTGGCCTACCATTAATAGAATATAAAGAAATGAAAAATAACATACCATTTCAATTTATAGTTGATATTGCATCTCAATCAATTTGCATTCTAAATTGCAGGGAATTAATACTATTAATTTTACCTCACCGTAATATTTCACAACATTTTCATCACTATAAACTAGCCATTTTGAAATGTCCGTTATTAATGGAATCCAATGATATTATTTTTTAAAGTAATCATCCTATTACAACTGTGGATAGTTATCTGTCTATAGATTGGTATATATTGTTGATTTAAGATGGAGTTGTAATATTATAAACTTTAATTATAGATTTAATATGTCTATTTAGTAAATCTATTTATAGGACATGATTTTATATTATAAGTACTTGCTTTATATAAAAATAAGTTAATAGATCATTTATTATGAATTAGGTTTATCATATTCTGATAAACCTAACTTATAAAATGTGGATATTTATAACACGGTTCATGTTATAAGGAGATCATAAATATAACTTATACTAGAACCTGTTAATTTTTAGCAAGTTCTAGTATGTCCTGATCAATTATGTACCCTCAGGTCCCTAGACTGTCACCACTCTAGTATTACAAGCGATCTCTACCCTCATCTTTGTGAGTCAATCCATATCGATAATAATATCATAATGATGTAATGGGGTGACCATCAGGTCAACAAGCACTATCCTGCTCCCCAAGTCTATCGAACAGCCCTTACACACCTTGGTAGAGTTTGAGAAAGTCCCCGTGGCGGTAAGGAGTCTCACCCCAACCATAGGACTAGTTTCCAACCCCAGTCGCTTGACTGCTACACATGATATAATAGAGATAGTGGACCCAATGTCCACTAATAAAAAGACTGGAGTACCTTGGATCTATGCTATGACTTCGAAATCCATTGGTATTTTAACATAGGTTAATAAATATACTTTCAGACTGGATGAATTATACGTAAATATCTTATATTTTAGGTTTAATTGAACACATGAATTATACATAAAAGCTATACTAATAAACTATCCATAAGACTGGTTGAATTGATAACTTATTAAAAACTTATCAAAGGATGATATCATCAATGTGGATGTTGATGATATCATAGGCCGTATTGATTATGGTTTATTTGGGTAATGGACATGATTATCAAACCATTCATTATTAACTATATAGTTTGAACCTACCATATATTAAGTACAGCCCCTCATTGATGATAGGATTATCGCGGCTCCGGCAGACGATGAGCTATTGGCGAAGATGAGAGAGCATGGGATTTATGAAAATAATGATGACCACTCATATTAGTCTTATACATGTTTTTAATAGCTAAATGATATATAAGACTAGATATATGGTCGAATATTTACAATTGCTAAATTTTAAAATGTGGTATAAAATAAATATCCTTTTTGGAAATGACTCAGGCAGAGCACCCATAACAACATTTTACTGTTCCAAAGTATACTATCGAGCCATAGGTACTTGGACAATATGTATATATATTGACCAAATCACAATGTATTGTCAAGTACCTTATGATTTTGAGACTAATATGACTAGTCATCATTATAAGATGATATTTGTGTCCTTACTTTAAAAATATTTCTTGCATGATTTGGGGTAGGATTATAATTATAGATGTGGATGTCATGGCCTGCATAATTTAACTGGATTCCATTCAAACTTGTCTTATGCGTACATTAGTCCAAACTGAGTTTCATGGGAATACACATGTATTATAACTATATAAGAATCCATACGGTTAAAGTAATGATTATACGTTACTGTCATAGCATAAATAATACACAAGATAAACTAAATGGAAATGGGCATATAATCTTAACATCTTATTACTAAATGGACATATTAAATCTATAATTAAAGTCTATAACAATGAACAATACTGTAATCTTATGTATAAAATGATACATAAGATTACTCTATTGATTAGTCAATAGAGTAATCTTATTGACTAATAATATGATTATCCTCATGGTACTATAAATTGATTATGACCCTAGTTAATCAGATTATGGTATACTGTGGGCTAATCCAAGGAATATATTCATACTCCATAACCACCCATTTATTGATGGTGGTGGGCATATTATAATACTCCTCACACAAAAACTTTTCACAACTAAGAATGATCGGCGAATAATGTCAAATAACATTTCATTGTCTTTTTCAGCATTTGAGCTGGAGTGAAAATCATATTACCAATGTAAATAATATAAAGTGTGATAGTAACCTAGTATATAATCATATAATGAAATGTACACAACTTATGATCCACACATCGGATGGACGCACAAGACGCAACGAACCGTAGCGGCAATGCAGTCGCAATGGCATAGGTTTCAACTCGATCCAAGTCGGGTCTACATGACCAGATTTAAAGATGACCGCAAACACTATTTGAGGGGGTCCTAATCAGAGCATTTTTTTACAAATTAAATTATAAACATTTTTTTATCAAAATGCTATTATATATGGTGTATGATTTAATTTAGGGCCCACTGAGTTATGGATTTTTAGAGATATTTGTCGTGTTACTACATTTTGATGATCAATTGAATGGCTGGGTTTGGACTGGTTAATATATAATGTAATACCCGAATTATAATGCCTAAATTATAATCCCAATTTATAATTTTTAACTATAGGCCCCGTGTTGATAAATTTTTAACTATAGGCCCCGTTGTTGCTCAAGTTGATGGCTTGTCCTAATTTTCACACCAAAATGTTATTAATCATATTACCTTACAATGGCCTTATTTCAACAACAATTGTTAAAGATAGCAGTTATTAACAGGTTTACCTATCTAAGAATAATGGTGAAATATTCGATAGGTAACAACCTATCGAATATATTATAAGGCTAATTATGTCTAATAGGACAATTTGATGTTATTACTTAGAACAATGTAATAACTTATATGAAAACTGCTATCTTGTAATAAAACGGGTAGATAAATTGATGGAGCATACACAATATAATACCAAGTTATGGATTCTTATATAGTTTGAATAATGGGCTCCTATGCAACAGACTTTTGTACAATCATGTATTTATTTAAGTTAACTGACGAATTTTATCGTTATTCCTGATAATGACCCAATACTAATTTATGGTATCCACGTCCATTAAGGGCTTAACACACACCAAAATTCTAGTATGTAACATTAGTAATGGCAGAGATGGATCAAAAAAGGCCCAGTCAACGATAGAAGTGATCCCTACATATATAATCCACGATGTAAAATCTATGTTACATACTAGAATGAGTAACCACATAGAATGCACCCGATTTATGGTGGACTTCTTGTACAAAGTTGGACCAGGGGAAAAGGTGTTTACAAACTAATCATCACACAAGTATCTTTGGGCCGACGGGGATAGGTATACACTGTAAGGTCCCATCGGATAAACAGATATGTATATGGTTTTATTTATCACCAACGGGCCTCGGATCAACATTGAGGCTAGACAATAGAGAAAGTTCCAAAAAGAAATAACAGTGTAAAGTTTGTTAGGGTCAATAGAGCTTTTAGATGTCACTAGGAAGGAGTTAGATAACTCATTCCGGATTGTGAGATTGGATTTTACAAAAACATGTATCGTGTCCATAGTGATGAATCACACAAATTAATAAAGAAATATGTGTGTAACATATTTCTTAACCCATTGATTCCTAATAGATTCTTATTTTCTCAAAAATAAGAATGTGATAATTATTTGATCAATGGGTCCCTATGCATATTAGTTAATATGGATAGGGTTAAGAAATATGTTACACACATAATAGGATTTCACTGAAAATATAATTCGATACTACATGTCGTAATAAGTTAATTGGTATTTATATTACTTAGATACTCAACATGGTAAATATCATGATATATATAACATTTAGGGAATATTATCATGATAGTTTTATATAATAAAGGTTATGGAAAGAGTTATAAACATAGGTTAGTAAATATATTAACCTATGTTATAAATATCCACATCCCGTGTAGTGGACATTTAGTTATAATACATGGATACCATTGAGTATTTCTTCCACTAAGTTTTAACCATTTAGTTTTAACCACTTGAGGCCCATGGTCTAAGGTACAGATAAACTAACTATTAGGTGATTAGGTTTTTATGAGTACACCAATTATTTTCATCAAACAAATGACCTTATACAAATCTCCAAAATGCGTCTGATAAAATTAGTTATTAATTAGTAGTTAGATCATACTAGAAACTGGATATCTACAGCGCCCATCTTGGTTTAAGTCATAGATCGTCTTTTGGATATATGGGTATTTTGTTCTACTTCTATATGTCATAGGTAATTACCCAACATACCTATAACATTCTGTGTAATTTCACCCTCACTGTGGGTTATCATCCGGGTAGTAGGTGCAAAGTTATATCCAATTATATTTTGGCCCAATATCTACCTGGCACGTCGATGGCGAACCCAATCACGAGCTAGTCAAACTCAGCTTAGCTATGCCCCCTAGTCTCGAGCGGGTAAGGACACACCCCCTCCCAACCGACCACGACACGTAGGATACGTGGCCTACTTGTATTCGGCACTCGGCCACTCATGTATCCACTCGATCTCAAGTTGGGGCATCTCCTGGCCACGGAGGTTTAGAGACTTTCACCTATGGACATCCAAAGTGTACAAATGCTCGAACCAAACATTTTCGATGTCCCATCTAGCCATCCATGACATGCCTGTGGAGGCTATGACTTTAATGTCACTAGGACATACAGTAATCACAACACACAATGCAAGATGTATGGGTCATATAATCCAGTCATGCATTAATAGTGCGCATACCATGCGCTCATACGAGATAACCTTCACCTATCAAGGAGTCTCATAACAATCTGCCCAATGACATATGCAATGGTCAACCACATCTCATAACAAACATGCAGATGATGCGTATGAGCATGTATTATGATGATATGTTGTCACATACTCATAATCAACATCGATAATCGGTCTCGATATCACATACTCATAATCAACATCGGTAACTAACATCGATAATCGGCCTTGACAATCAGAATCGGAATCGGCCTCGATGATCGGAATTGGCCTCAATAATCAGAATTATAATCGACTTTGTCAATCTGACTGAGCCTCGTCAATCGGAATCGGTCTCGATAATTGGAATCGAAATCGGAATCAGCCTCATTAATCTGACTCGGCCTTGACAATCAGAATCGACCTCGATAATTAGCCTCGACAATCGAAATCAAAATCAAAATCGGCCTCGACAATCAGAATCAGCCTCAACAATCATAATTGGCCTTGACAATCAAAATTGGCCTCGCAAAGGGCCTAAGGGATGGTCACAATATGGATATTTAACCATCATCGCTCATCAGTGTGGATATTTAACCAACATTGCACCCAAGGAGTGACCCTTATAGGGCCAGACATATAGTGGGCCCACGTCCTCACACAATGGCCCAATATACATCACCATGGGCCTCTCTCAAGGGCCTAATACACATCATGATGAGCCTCACTTATGGGCCACATATGCATCACATTGGGTCTCAAATACGGGCCGCACATACATCATAATGGGCCTCAGCGCATTGGTCATAATTACATCACATCGGGCCTCACTCGAGGGCTGCACATACATCACAATGGGCCCCGGCACATGGGCCATAATTACATAACATCGGGCCTCACTCGTGAGCCGCACATACATCACAATAGGCCTCAGCACATGAGTCGTAATACATCACATCGGGCCTCGCTCATGGGCCGCATATACATCATAATGGGCAACGGTACATGGGCTATGAAATACATCAAGGTGGGCCTCATAGATGGGCCACAAAATACATCAAGGTGGGCCTCATAGACGGGCCACAAATAGGGCTATTCAAGAGTCAAGCAAGATCGAAAAACTCACTCGACTCAGCTCGAGTCAGCTCAGATTGACCCGGCTTGAATGGCCGATTCGAGCCGATCCAAGCTAATTATTTGAAGCTTGAGCTAAGTTCAAGCCAAGTTTGACCAAGGGGCATTTCAACTCGACTCGAAACTCGAACTTGAGCTCGACTTGGCTCGATTAATAAATATATATAATACTATATATATATATATATATATATATATATATATATATATATATATATATATATATATATATATATATATTATAATATTATATAATATAATATAATATATATATATATATATATATATATATTATAGTATATTAATATAAGTTTTAAGTTTAAACTTAAAAATAAAAAAATAAAAAACAAAACCTAGAGTCTCTCTCACCCAACAAGCTCGAACTCGACTCAAGGTAAACTCGACTCGAACTTGACTCGATAGCTTTGGCTAACAAGCCAAGCTTCAATGTTGAGCTTGAGGCCGAGCTGGATCTCGAGCTCGAACTCGAGTGCATAATGGACAAGTTAAGCTAAGCTTGGCCCACCTCGACTTGACTCGGCTTGATGCCCACCTCTAACCACAAAGTACATCAAGGTGGGCTTCATAGATGGGCTACAAAATACATCAAGGTGGGCCTCATAGATAGGTCACAAAGTACATTCAGGTGGGCCTCATAGATGGGCCACAAAATACATCAAGGTGGGCTTCATGGATGGGCTGCATCAATGGGCCTTATATCCACTACAAAGGGCCTCAAGGGGGAGCTTGGACTATGTCTAAAATCATTTCAATAGTTACAGGTGCAAATGTGTAATATGTCTATCGCTGTACACTATCATTTCATGAGGCACATGGCCCACTAATGATGATCAGCACTGTCCAAACATTGTCCAAGTAAATCAGCATCATCCAAACATTGTCTAAGTAAATCAGGGCTGTCCAAACATTATCCAGCACCGTCCAAGATAATCTGGATAGTGTGGATGAAATAAATACATCATGGTGGTCCCATGCTAGTAAAGTAGATAGACTGCTTATATAGAACACATACATCCAAGGTGGGCCTGCACATCACCGTTAGATGGACGGTGTAGATGGCATACACATCACAGTGGTTTTCACTGTCCAGACCACTAGGCAGTGTGAATAGAATACATAAATCACGTGGGGTCAATCATTCATCAGGGTAGGCCTCGCTCACACGTGGCAGGTGGGATTCCACCGTCCAGAGTACTGGATGGTGAGAATACAACATATACATCAAGACGTGGCCCACCGTCCAGCAATATGGACGGTGGATCTAACACATATATCAATCTGGTCCTCAGGACCTGCTGATGCTGCTACAACAGCATATGCAATTGTGCATCACACACCAGCCAATCCCCTTGGAGGGTCCCATCTGCGTGGCCCACTAGAGATTGAATTTGCTTCATTGAAGGGTGGTGTACTCCACCTGATATTTGAGTCTGTCTCATTCGGAGTTGGGATGGACGGCGTGGATATATCACATAACTTGTGCGTGGGACCCACAAAACTAACTTGCTGATAAATTTTTATTTTTATTTCACATGATTTTAGATGGTGTGGACCACCTGAGCCCTCTGTACGATTGATTTTTGGGATATCTCATTATTCAAAGGGGACCCATCAAATGCACGGTGCTGATGTTTAACATAAATCACTGTGGGGCCTGTGATGGGGCCCACCTTTTTGCCAGTGTTCAAGCACTAGGACGCTGCTTACTGCAGCGTCCTCTAGATGCTGTCAACAAGTAGTGTCCAGCACATGTTATATATATATATATATATATATATATATATATATATATATATATATATATATATTTATTTATTTATTTATTTATTTATTTATTTATTTATTTTTCTTAGATTTTTCATGGATGAGGCCCACATCGGTATGATCCAGTCCCTTAATTGGATTCTATGGCTCATAACAGACCCAACGAGTCCAATATTCAATATGTTTTGACATGAAGAAACATCACAGTGGGCCCTAACAGGTTTTAATCATTAAAATTACTACTTTCTATGATGTGGACTGCAAGAGATTCAGATTGGCTTCATTTTTCAGCTCAACACCTAAAATGAGCTAGGAAGTTGAATAGACAGCATAGATTACATACATACATAATGGGTGAGGCCTATTGTGGGTCCCACAATGCTCCCTCTTTTAAGTAGGTTAGGACGCTGCAGCCTTGGACGCTGGCAGCAACGTCCCTAACCACCCTTTTCAACCGTTGGGTATGCACCACCCCTCACTCACGCTGTGTCACCCCCCAGACTCGGTAACCGGACCTCATAAGGAACTCGATACCGGTTCTGGCTGCAACAGCCTCCGTAGTACCACATTCTCGGCTCCTGAGGCAGGTTCCGATCTTAGGATCTTATAAGGAGGATTTTCACAACAATATAATCATTTCCAATACGAGCATACCCAAGATCACACCAAGTAAATCTGAGAATAATAAAGGCACACATCATAAAATTCATAATGAATTTAAACTTTTACAAGCTTATATCAGGTCCAAAAGGACATACATAAGATAACAGAAGAAAGAAGGAAGAGAATCTGTAACACTGGGTCCTCAGATCGCACACCTATCCAAGCTCCACTGCTAAGACGCCAACTTACGATCTCCTGTACACATCAATCGTGCATAAGCTTATAGAAAGCTTAGAGAGTGGTGAAAGTGTGTGACAATGGTGCTCAGAAGAAGATAGAGAATGTAAAAGTGAGTCACGATCAATACTAATACCACTAGCCTTACTAAGGCGATCATGAACATAAGAAGCTATGCCAAGGCAGTATGATAATGTAGGAAGTCATACCAAGGCTATATAGTGCAATGCGTAATGTAATGCAATGAGTACTGGGTGCCTAGCCAAGGTGGTGCATTATGAGGCTTACACAGCCGATGCAAATGCAATGCGAAGTAATGCCAGTGCTCAAATCCAATCCACATATCAAGTACATTTTCATCATAAGAAAATCACCAGGGTTTATTACACTGCTGGATGACTGCCGCTCTACAGACCCCACACAGTCAGACGAGCATAAGAGACCTCACTACGGGCCTATGGACAACCAATCACCAGCAAGGCTTGAAGGTAGCGGACCCATTCACGAGCTGGTCAGACTCAGCCTAGCAATGCCCTCTTACATCAAGCGAGTAAGCCCACACCCCTATCCAACCGACTACACTACAGTGGGAGTCGCGGCCTAACGGTATAAGGCCCTCATGCGCTCATATATTCCACTCGGTCATGGTGCTGGAGCAGATCCTTGGTACCATGAAAGTTTTGAGAATTTCACCCATGGGCATCCTATGCACCCGGTATGCTCGAGTAACATTTTCGGTGTCCAAACATGGCCATCCACGATGTATCTGTGGAGGCTACAACCCTGATGAAGTAAGGGCGATAATGCTCATATGTTATGCAATGCTAGATGCATGAATCACGCAATCAACCATGCATCAATCCCAAGCATCCAACGTGCTCAAGAGGGGATACTACATCCCTCGGGAAAAGTATTATGCAATGCCCAATGACACAATATGACCACACACATATAGTGTCAACCAAGCATACAATGATGTACATGGGTCATGAAGATGGGTCTAGACGCATTATGTGATGATACACAAAGTAGTACACTCCTCCTATACAAGAAGGGACCAAGACTAGGTATTTAGACAATATTCATAAGGAATCTCACCTCTAGTGGGGGACATTTACCTAGGGTAACCCATGAGACTAAGTATACAAACAATAGGTCTAAGCCATATAGAAATGAGCCTAACAAGAGTCTAAGATGAGTATCCAATCACTCTTAAATATAACCGGGCCTAGAGGGGGTCCATAATGGGGACTTTTAACCACCATTCCCCAAAAAGCATATCAACCATGAATGATGTGGATAGAAGGCCCAAGGTCTACATTAAAGATAAAAATAAATGTAACCAATCATATACATATATATTCCTCATAATAAGGAATAAAAAGATAAAATACCACTTTTAACAACATGGGCCCCAAGAGGAGAATTAAGGCCCAAGGCTCAATTTCCAATGGCCATAGAATTTATGCATTGAGTCAGACTTGGTAGGCAGCCCGCGTACACAATATACAACTAAATAAGTTTAAGTTTGGATGAAAAGGGCCCAACTACATCAGCCCAATAATTTAACTATTTAAGTGGGCAACTAAGGGCCCAATACTATCATTGTCTTAGCCCACAAGTCCATCAAAATGGTGAAAGTTGGCCCAATATATGGTTAGGACAAGCTGGGTTGACCCTGCCCACTCTAGGCCCATGGGATGCCCCCAAAAAAATCTGATATAAGATGGGGTCCTCATCTGATCACTAAAGGTGACCCCAAAGAATGCATTGATAAAGCCCAAAGATTATAAGCATGTAACATACACACACAAGTTCTCAATATGATGGGCCTCACAGCCAAATAAAGTTTTAACCATAAAATTTCACATTTAAGGCCATTTGATAAACTTTTGGCCAGTTTAACTTCCTAGACCTGCTAAGGTCCAGAAATCAATTAACTATGTGAAAATAATCTCATGAAAACCAACTATATTCGCTGGAGGACCCTACCAGATGGAGAGTGTGTATATATCATGAAAAGATCAAGTGGGCCTGTTACTGGATTGTGAGTCCAGCAGTAACCCAAGGCAGAGAATACATCCATAATCGGGCGATCCAAGACTTGGATGGCTTGGACCAAACATGCGTTAAGGTAGATTCCACATACATACACACTAAGCCCTAAACAAACGGCCTAGGGTCTATGGTGGGCCTCTAACCATCCATAGAAAAACCCATGGGCCTACCTTAGGATCACCTAGGAAGACATTCAACCTCAACTGGCCTCCAAGAAGTAGCCCGCCATTACTCATATAATATAAGGTCTAAAGCCCACACAATGCATGGCCTATTGGGCCATACACCAAGCCTAACTTATGGGCCAAATAGTGGACCCTCAAGTAAGGTTTGAGCCCAACTACAAAGGTCATAATTCCACATATTGTGGTGGGCTTCATGGGTAGCCTAGTAATTCATTTACATGGGTAAATTTTACATTTAACACAAGTGAGTTGGGCCTCACTTTTAGCCCAAGTACAGGGTCAATTTAGTGGGCAGCCAAGAGCCCAACTTCTTACATATTATTTTCCTTAAGCCCATCACAATAAATGGGAGAGTATAGCCCCAAGATCAATGGGCCTATCCAAAAAAAGTGAGTCCAAAAGGCCTAATCACTGCCAAAAAAGTGAGTCCAAAAGGCCATGCATATACTATATTACATAATGGGCCCTAAGAAAATGGCCCAAAACAAAAGTCATCCAATTCATACATTATGGTAGATTAAAGGTCAGCCCATAAGTCTAAGAATACACAAGGGTGAGACATATACTGATAGGGTGGGTCTTGCCTCATCAGACAAAGACTTAACAAGGCCCTTCGCAATATGCATTTATGTGGGCTTTGTAAGTCAGCCCATAATTAAACACTTCATGAGGGCATCAAGGCCCATTAATACACATGGTCAGCTTATAGACAGCCCATTGGGTTCGTAAATCAATAAGGTCAGCCCTTGCACAATCTTGGGCTCAAGAAAGAAGTTCCCAGCCCATTGAGCCTATAAAACTATTAAAAATTCTGGTTAAGGCTAGCCCACAAAACCACCACAAAGGTGGGCCTTAAGGTGGCACTCATTAAGCCTAAAATATCTAAGGAAGGAAAGCAAGGAGTGTATGCAATACTCTCTCAAATCCGGTGTGCCACAATAGTTTCTAAACAATCAACCATGTAGCAAATTTTGGGCCCCTTGCTGGAATTCCAGCCCACCCATTTCTTGGGCCTGCTGGATTCCAAAAATTTATTTAATTTAGATGGATTACTGACCCATGGTGATCCACATATATCAAAGTGGGCTCGACCAAATAAAAGAGAGATATACAACACTTACTTCAAGTGGGCCATGCCATTAGAATGCAGGCCCAGCAACCCAAGGTAAGGGTGTGCCTGGGTATTTGACCCAAAACTAGTCCAAATTTCAGGCCACACCACGGTCGGTACAGAGGTCCGATGGCCCTAAAAATTTATAGAGTGCTCCTTCCATGGGTAGAACACACCCCCATAAAATTTTATAATTTTTTGACTTCTAAAAATATGTTAATTAATTCAAATAAAACAATTTATCCTGAAACTCGGACTGATGTGGACACCATATTATAGTGGGCCAATCCAGCCACCACTATGGTGTGTACAGGCGTTCAATGGCTCCAAAATTTTTTAGGTAGGTCCTAACATGAGTTTAACATATCTTTATAATTTTTTTATGATTTTTAGATACTCAAAAGTATTTTAATAAATTTTAAGAATATAATCTGTCCAGGGTGAACTATTGCTGGAATATAACTGTTCTAAATTTGGGCCATCCAAATGGGTAGATTTTGGGCCTCCAAAATTCTTAAATTTTGGACCCAAGGTCCCTAATTAAGCCTAAATCAATATGGAGCTCAGAAATATGGCCCACCTTCTGAGAAAAATATTTTTAAAATTTTATTTGTATGGAACTATACTGCAGAACTGCACAACAGAATGTTTCTGGCAGTACATTATGTTGTCCCACCCGTTTGGATGCCCATATGGGGTCCATTGGCCCTACAATTTTGCAGGTAGCTCCTAACATGGGTGGACCACATCCCTGTAAATTTTTAAAATTTTTAGACATCCAAAAATATTTTAATAAATTTTGAATTTCCAACCTGTCTAGGGTGGAATGTTACTGGAACAGTGCAGAAAATCCAGACTGTCCACCCCACTTTGACTACACTTTTGGGGCCTCTATCAAGATTGGATGGGGCTAAAATTTGGGGGAACATAAAGATGAGATCTCAAAATTTTAGAAAAATATATTTGATGGGTACAAAAGGTCCCCTAATCAGTCCCAAATTCAAGTCCAAGTCCAATAAAAAAAATCTGTCCAGAAATTTCTAGACAGCAATGCATGCATGGAATAAAATAAATTTATGGGCCTATTAAGGAAGGGATTGGCCCATAAATTGGGTTCCATGGCCCACCCTAATGAGCCTCACAATTTTTCAGAATAAACCCTTAAATTTCTACCTTTGCAAGAACATTTAAGGTGGCAAAAAGAGGCATCTAAATCATGGTGTAAGTTGAGTATAGATGTCCCTTTCTTCCTGGGCTTTTTCTTTTGGGCAATCCAGGCCCACTAAGTGGACCACACATTATATCATCAGATTGCTAACTAATGAAAGAGAAGGAAGAGCATCCGGCCATCAGGGGAGGGCTCCACCACTATTGAGTCGTCCCCACACAATCACAACCACAAACAATAATATAAACACATCGTACAACTAGATCTTATGATGCATGGCCTAGATCTTTAAAATAAGTGGTTGGGATGCCATCCCAGCCACATGCAAGGGCCTAGACGACCCATCATACTTAGAAAAATAGAAAAAATCCACATGCAAGGGGTCCATCAAGGGAAGAATCTCATGCATGAACATGCATTTACAATGTGGGCCTCATGGCCACATCTAAATGGTTATGTAAGATCTCCACCATTAATTGGTGGGTCCTACACATCCAAATAAGAGAGAGAAAAGAGATTACATGAAGAGAGAAAAGATTTACTTGATGAAGAAAGCACCCACCTAGATCAACCTTAAAATTTACATCACCATCGTCTACAGGCTCCAAGCAACATGGATCAATGGTTGTGATAAGTTTTTTAGGGTTAAATGAGGAAGGAGAGGGAAGAAATATGGCTGAAATTTTCAGCAAGGTAGAATGTTTTGGAGGTTCTAGCAATGGAAGAAGAGAAAATGAAAAGAAAAAGAGGGAAGGGAGAGAGATATAGCATGAGAGTAATGATGGATTTCTAGAAAGATGAAGGCATGCTTGCCTTGGTTAGAGAAGAATGATGATTGCTATAGGGAGATACAACCAAAGTTATAGGGTTGGTAGGTTTTCTAGGCTTGTGCGTAGTGTTTGTAGTTGGTAGTGTTAGTTATGGATTTTTATGTAGTGTGTGGGTAGTGTACCTTGAAACTTGTGCCAAGGGTGATGGTGGTCTACATGCATTTGTACAAAAAGTAGGCCACATGATAAAATGCTCATAACTTTTGATCCATAGGTCGGATAGACGCACAAGACGCGTCGTTGGAACCGCGACGACGATGCGGTCGCAATGACATAGTTTCAACTTGATCCGAGTCGGGTCTTCATGACTGGACTTACGGATGACTGCAAACACTATCCAAGGGTCGCTGGTCGCCGAGATTCGACCGGTAGGACCGCGGGACCAAGATGGACGGAATGCATACTCACACACACAAGCACACATGCGAACTCGAGTCAGGTCTCACACGCTGTAGTGGGATTTCACCACCTATACGGGCCCACTTAATGGATGGTATGGTTGGTAGACTGGATGGACAGCATGAATAGAATACATACCATAAGGTGGGCCATCATACAAGGGAAAAAGAGAGAGAAGAAGGAGAGAGAGACAACGGTTGTGGGAGGGGCCCCGCCACTATGGGCCCCTCATACATTACAATACATATATGCGATCAAGGTGGGCCATTGGCCACAACTAGGGACCAAGATGGGATCCTCACCATTGATCGGTGGGTCCCACTTGCCCTAAGCAAGAGAATGAAAAGATCTAAGTAAAGAACACCCACCTTTGATCTCCTCTTCCTTCTTCCGCCTATAGCCTTTAAAGCTCTATTGGAATGATTCCAACGGTTGAGATGAACTTTGGATGGTGGGGATGGGAGGTAGGAAGGTGGTAAGGAGTGGGCCACACTTGCCTCTCTCATTGGAGGCTTGGATGTTGGCTCTCCTTTGGTGCTTGGGATAGAGTGAGAAATGAAAGAGAGAATGGGTTGTTATAAGGGAGATGGGATGGTGGGTATGGTTTCTTTTGACTTTTGGTAAGAAGAGAATGGTTAGGTATGGGTGTTGTTGACTTGGTGAAGAGAGAGGCATGAGTGAGTGATGGCTTGTGATGGGATGTACTTGACTTATGATTGATGTGATTGATGGATATGTCGTAGAGATTCTCTCGAAATTCACAACGCTTGGTATTTTTCTCGAACTAAACGCGGGCCCTCATCTCCTGGCCTGGGTATTGCCTCGACGCGGGAGATGCAGCGTTAGAACCCCGACAACGACGCAGTCGCACTGGTACAAGTCTTGAGTTGAGTCGACCTCAATATGCGAGACTCGACTTAGGATCACGTGCAAACGCTGATAATAGATCGCAAGTTGCTGAAATTTGACTAAGAGGACCATGGAGGTCTACGGAACGATACTGGATAGGGTATGGGCCTTACAATCGTGGAGTTGAAGCCTTGGCAAAGAGGCGGTATCATGATCAGGGGAGTATCGGGGAGCTGATTGAAACACGGGCGAGCGAAGATCAAACAACTTAAGAGGCGCTACAAAATGGGCTTAATCCCACAAGTAAGTGTCAATTGTAGAAGTCCATGTTTCAGTATCTTTCCTTATGTAGGATTGAGGCTAAGAGTTTGTATATCCAAACTCGACTAGGTTCTTATGTGGGACATTGGCCTTTGTGTAGGGCCTAAATCTGTGGTTCTCGTATAAGACCAATGTTATTGGTTAGCCTAATGAAAAACTGTAATGCCCTGAAATTGGTACTCAAGTACTTAGACTTTGATCTCGAGTTCTCGAGTATTAGCATAATAAAATGCACATATGTCCTCATTCAGATTCATATTTATTACACACATAAAAAATCAGAGTAGCACAATTTAACTTAACATATCCAAAGCGAGGCAAAGATAACGAAAATTCATAAATATAGGGATGAGAGACAAAAATACAATTCTAATAGTGGTGATTACCCAAAATGAAGATTATACAAGCCACAATAAACATAAAACAAAATTTACATACAAAGCATGCCTGATCGGAGAATCTAACATATTCAAACACAAAATAAGAATAAAAGCAAAGTCTTCTAGTTTCGCCCAACACTCCCAAGGTATTATGGAAAAGTGTAAGCCAATCCAAGCATACCCGCCGGAGGCCTCGATAGAACCTGCATCAATAATAATGTCTGGTTGGCATTTTAAAACACCATTCCAAGTAGACTGAGTAGCTAACTCAATGGTTCTATTGGTTCTAATTTACACATGTTATCGACTCAATCAGTGCAGTTAATGATAAACAAAACATCAAGCATTTCCTATATACTCTTGTTAAATGCACGAATGAGATTGTGAAATGATGCATGCACCTTACAATCCAACACTCCCTTACAAGTGACTTTAACGCCTATTTCACAATTGCCAATACTCCCTCACAAGCAACTCCAACGCCAAATTGTGAATCCTATTTAACATAATGCGATAAATGCATAAGTTAGCTGAATAGTTATTAGGTTCAATTCGTCTAGCATATTGGGGAAGCTAAGGTATCCTCATTTTATCATGGCCTCAACCGGATCACTAAGCTTGGAGTGGCTGAAGCGGGTCTTTACCAGTGTCCCTTGATCCGTATTCAGGTTTACAACTCATACGACAACTCCCCAATTAAAGTAAGGTTAACACTGGACCGAGTGATCAATAAGGACTCGAATGACACAATTCGGACACATAGGGTTAGGCGGCCCATTGAGGGGTGGAGGGCGCCCATAAATAATATAAGAGTTGTCACCCAAATTGTAACACCTCGTACTTTCTAGTACTCGAGCATTACCATGTAACCTATCTTAATGTAAATACAAGCATAACTTAAGTGAATGCCCACGTTCATTCTGGCCTAAATCCAGTGTGGAGAACGATCCTCATCTGTATACCAAGCTATCCATCTGCTGCTATGCGAGGAGGGTCATCACATCGTTAGAAGGACTTTTAGGATTCTAATTTCATTAACAGAAAAATCTAACCATCAATGACATTTTCATCCATAGTTCAAGTCATCCAATCGACTTATTCTCTAGATGGACCTATACATTAAAGAAGAAATCTATTTTCAAGATTTTCATATCCTAGTTAGACCAACCTAAACATTCATCTTAGGTTTAGAAGTCTGAATCATGAGATCCATCGTTCATTAGGTCCACAACGCTCTATTGACCAATCTAACACTTGATTTTCCCTAAGTAAACTAACAGGTTACGAAATCAACTTTTAGGTCGCAATTAGGCAATCCTCTAAACCATTGAAACCATTCAATGTGGACCATGGAAGGCCTTGACCACAAATCATCTTAAAGATGAGACCCAATTCGCCAAATCCATTGATCTAGCACGCCTTCATTCATAGAACAAGCCGCCCATCCAAGTGATCTTCAAAGAATCCATCACCACTTTAAAAGCACCTATTTTAGGATTTCGACCCCCTTGGTAGACAAACCTAACCATCTATTTTCAATATTAGACTCTGTATCATCAAATTCACCGTCCATCAAGCCACAGGGCCAAGGACTTATGATATGAGTTAACTACATTGTAAATAAGCAAGTAAACCATCATGCTTCCTCTAAACTAGGTGGGGAACCCCAGGGATCACTAATGCTCAAATCTGAACGAAAGATGACCATTGAATGGGCGGATATCACCATATGGAATACTAATCACCAAATAAGGCCCACCTAAGACTTAGATATGTCTGATCTTTAGTTAGGGGACCCATTTAGACCCCTATAACCATGGACGAAGTGGATTTCCCATAAACATCACCCTGAGCCCCACATTGGTGTGCATGTGCACCGATGCTAAAGCACCCGTAGTGCACTGGACGACCCAACATGATCAAACCAGCTTGACCTGCAATTCCTTTAACAGAGAGAATCTCTCTCTCTCTCTCTCTCTCTCTCTCTCTCTCTCTCTCTCTCTCTCTCTCTCTCTCTCTCTCTCTTTGTCGGATGAGCAAACGTCCGTTCCCTTGAATTGGTTGTGCTGCTCGTGTTGACGGAGTTGTTGTCATTGTGAATCGAACTTCTATTTGCAATATACGCACCGTCATGACTTGGAAATGACCATTGGATATTATGTCCACTATCTCCCACATCGTCACTTGACAGAACAAGTGTTTCGTCATTAAGATCAACCGATGCAATCGGTGTAACATTGTCATCACGAGACTTTCTCGTACCCCTTTGTGTATGCATATTTCAAATCAAAGCACGAAGTCGAGTAGCTCAGTTACTTCCAAATAAGAATATCAGGTCATAAAAATTTCTTACTAGTTTCCCACGAACATGTTGGGTATAGGGATGTGACTATTGACAAAGACGGAGATATATTGATTAGTAACCTTAATGGAGTAGATTTGGATAATCTAAATGATAAATGAAAAAACAACATCTCACCCGTATGTAATCATCCCATACATCATCTGGCGCGGTAACCAACTTCTTGTCGTCATCCCAACCAAACCTACTCGCATTCAGGGTGTCCCAAACCTCAAAATACCTCTTTAGTGTTCGCAGGCGATTACCAACATGCTTCTCCACAACTGATATCCCTAGTGCCCTCCTGACATGTTCCACAACCATTTTATAGGTTTCTTTTTTTTAATTCATTCGCAGTCTTGCGGCCGTTAGCAACCACATCCATCAATGTGTCGATGAGACAGTCATCCATTTGATCTGTCCACCGCATAACACCACCTGACATAACGTTCTCATTAAGTGATTTTGATTTGTATTTGTGTGGTGTCCTTCTGGGTGTGTCGTACCGACCTTGCCCAGATTGTTTCGATGGTATAGTCTGGTTGTCAGTAATATTTGGATCGATATCATCGTCACTATATACTTTGATAATCTAAAAATAGCACAATGAACATATTTAGTCTGACAAGTACAACCAAAGCATCTAGGTTAGGAGGATGCATTAATAAATTAATAGTTGAGATATATATACATAAAAACTTAAGATAGTATATTGAAATGAGGATATTTATCATTATAATCATCCAAAAGTATATAGGGACCTTCTAACATAGGCCGTGTAGGCAAGATAGTACAGTCATGTGAAGATATTACCTATTATATATAAAAAGTAAATTTAAAATTCCAATTTCAAACCATACGACTCACAGGATGAGATTCGTTCCATATCCTAGTAACAATGTTCTCTCAATATATCGCCCATTCGTCCTTCTCCCATTGTGTCACGTTAATATTGCATGGAGACAAATCTATACTCTCAGCAACATCTGGAGATGTGATTTCATCTTCTACCAAATCATCTCCTAAAGATATACGGATAAAGTTGTGTAAAACACTACATGCGATGACTATCTTCACCTATGTTAGAAGGCTGTATGGTGGAGTTGATTTGAGGATTGGAAAGTGGGCTTTTAATACCCTAAAAATTCTTTGTATAATGTTTCTTAGTTGAACATGCCGATAGTAGAATAGTTCTTTCTTGTTGGAAGGATTGCGGCCCGTGTGGTACTCATTGAGGTCGTATCGTACACCACGGTAAGGAGCCATGAATCCCAGTGAATGAGCGTAACCAGCATCAACTACGTAATACTTACCTACAATTAGTTACAATAAATTATCAATCTAATTGGGTGAAAAATCATATTATCAATTGGTTGTCAGACAGTTATAAACTCAGTACCCGCGCGCAAAGTTAACCGATCAATAGAATGTGTCAAAGCACTCTGTAAGACGCATGTGTCAGAAGCTGATCCCTCCTATCCGGTGAGCACATATACGAATTTTATGTCAAATGTACATGTATGAAAGTACCCCTTTCCTATTATGGTAAGTTGCACTTTCCAATGTCGGTACATAGGCGTGTATATGAGTCCCATCAATAGCACCAATGCAGTCCTATTTTCATCATGAATAATCAGGAAAACAGATAAATTATATGACATTGCACAATATTGCATAATATGATTTTATCATACCTGAAAGTAATCACTCTCCAGTTAGGATTGGTTAGGATCTTGACTAGTGTATATCACCTGGGAGTTTCACGAAATCCGGATACAATCCAACAATAGCATCCACCGCTTTACTAAAATAGCGATCCACCATTTCTTCAGATCTTATAAACATATGCCCGATGACACGGTTTCTAACATTATGTCCTATCGTGTGAAGGAACATGACAAGTTGTTCCTCCATAGATACATGTTTTCCGTTTAGAAGTAAATTTATATCCCTCAAAAACGAGCATAAGTTGAAAAATGTAGCTTTGTTCATATGGAGTTGTGCTACACACTCATTGTCACCCGCTCTAACAATCTCATTTATTAGTTTCATTCTTTCAAAGTCTCCGAATCTAGAGGGTGATTTAAATAAAATATTATTGCAATATTCACAGACAGTAAATGTTATAGTTGCTGCAGGAAGTGTAGCTACAAAGGCAGCCATTTCTTCATCCGTCCATCCATGTTCATCCATGTTTTGTTTGGTTTTCTTGTATAACGCATCGATTGTTCGACTGATTCAGCAGCATCAAACACATCAATATTCAGCACCAATTACATATATCTGGGCTAGAAAATTTTAAAAGGTTCAGTCCATATTTGTTATCTAATAGCTTCTTAAATAAAATTATTATATTGGTGCTTCAGGTTCTACAAAGACCATGTGTATTTCTATGTTGTCCATCGAGGGATTGTTCATCAAACCATTCAGGGTTATGTTCTACATGAAGGCTCTACATGAGGTGCAGTTGAACTCTGTGCAATCAGACTCAGCATGGTTGATAATTGTCTCAGCATATGTTCAGTTAACCATAGGAAAGCTAATATAACAAATGATAGGGAACTATGTTCAGATAGTAGAACAAATATCTGTCATGGCTGTTACCTATCTCAGAATGTTCAGTTAACCTTAGTTTGAGATGATGTAAGAAATCACCCCAACACACAGCTGAAATCAGTCTCATCCATGTTCAGTTAACGAGAGCATGAGAGAATGTAAGAGATTAACTAGCTACACGGATATGTGAAATCAATCCCAAAATGGTCAGTTAACTAGAGCAGGATCAGATAAGAGATTAACTAGCTACACAAACATGTGAAATCAGTCCCAAAATGGTCAGTTAACTAGAGCAGGATCAGAGAAGAGATTAACTAACTACACAGACATGTGAACTCAGTCCCAGAATGGTCAGTTAAGCAGAGCCGGATCAACTAATAGCTTAATTAGCTACACGGACATGTGAAATCAATCTCAGAATGGTCAGTTAACCAGAGCAGGATCAAATAAGAGATTAATTAACTACACAGATATCTGAAATCAGTCCCAGAATGGTCAGTTAACTAGAGCAGGATCAGATAAGAGATTAACTAGCTACACAGACATGTGAAATCAGTCCCAGAATGGTCAGTTAACTAGAGTAGGATTAGATAAGAGATTAATTAGCTACACAGACATCTAAAATTAGTCTTTGCATGTTCAGTTAACCATGGCAAAGATAATAGAAGAAATGATAAGTAACCATGTCCAGATAGTAGAACAAATATCAGTCATGGTCGATAACTGTCTCTGTTTGTTCATTTAACCATGGCAATGATAATATAAGAAATGATAGGTAAGCATGTCAAGATTGTAGAACAAATATCTGTGATGGTTGTTACTTGTCTTAGAAATAAAATTTAACCTGAGCATGGGAGGATGTAAGAAATCACCCCAACACACAGTTGACATCAGATGTTCAGATAACCAGAGCATGAGATAATGTAAGAGATTAATTATCTACACAGACATATGAAATCAGTCCCAGAATGGTCAGTTGACCTGAGCATGTTATGATGTAAGAAATCATAGCTACACGCACTATATAAATCATTCACAGCATGTTCAGTCTCACCATGGCTCTGTTAGAATACCAAATGAGAGCTACATATAGCTAAAATCAGTCTCAGCATGTTAAGTTAACCCTGGAAAAGAGAATATTACAAATGATAGGTAACATGTTCAGATTGTAGAACAATTAACTGAACATGGTTGATAGCTATTTGAAAATATTCAGTTAAACATGGCAAAAATAATGCAAAAAGTGATAGGTAACTATGTCCAGATAGTAGAAAAAATATTAGTCATGGTTGATAACTGTCTGTATTTGTTCATTTAACCATGACAATGATAATATGAGAAATCACCCCAACACACATAGATGAAATCAGACTCATCCATGTTTAGTTAACCAGAGCAGAAGATGATAAGAGATTAATTAGCTACACAAACATCTGAAATTAGTCTCAGCATGTTCAGTTAACCATGGTATTGTAGGAATGACAAATGATAGATACACACAGCTGAAATAAGACTCGGTAAGTTCAGTTAGTCATGGCAGAGATAATATAACTTCTGTTATCTACACACACAGTCGAACGAGTATCCCATGCCTATATTGGACTAGGAATGTATCAAGGAAAGAGGCTTGCAATAAGTACATTCATTGTTAAAGAGGAAAAAGGAGACCGTGACTAAGTTAATAGTGTGTTAGACTTCCCTCTTCTGGCATTGCCGTAGCTGATGGCGGTGGGTGGATGTCAATCGTAGATAGCAGAGGATATTTCTGCTTGACAGAGTAAGAGATTAATTATCATAAATGTCAAAGACAAAAACTATAGTGGAATAAAGGGATGGAATAAAGGGGTTTTAATCCGAATCGTAAAATAGTATAGTACTTGAGTGGGATATTGGAGAAGATGTCAGTAGCAGAACGCAGATGGATCAGGCCCTGAAAATTGCAATGAACATCACAATCGGGTGACGAAGTCGACAAATGGAAAACGTAACATTTCAACAATGTGCAATGTAAGTGGGATCATGGAAATGGTAATATGTTAGATGGCAGTAGACATGCAGTGACATGCAAGCTACCAAACAGTCGGACATCAAGTAAGGCGTGCGATTTGGATGAAGATGAACATAAGCAAGACGGCTAGATTAAAATGCATTTTTCCCTATTTCAACACCTTAGATAGTATGGAAACAGAGGATGCGTAAGCACACGATGACCACCAAGATGGGAGCCTTACCACCAAATAGCCATCGAGTAATGGACAATCAAAGGTTTGGACAGTGAACATAGGAAAGAAAGAATAGACAATAGGCGAAAGCCATCTGGTAGAAGGGTGCATCATTTACCTAGCCAGAGATCGAATGCTCTGTTACCCTCCGAGTGCTTTGGTGAGAAGTGGAAGAGAAGGGCTTGCTTTTGATTTTTTAAAACTTGAAATGAGGGTGTGTAGCACAATCGGTGCTCATGCAGACCACCGAACTATCTGTATCAGTACCACCACACTTCGAACTACCATCTGCAGGAGATGTAAATCCTGTCTCTGCCCAATGCGTATTTACCACCGATTCGGACGTTGTCAGAACTGCGTCTGAATCCTCGATTTTCAAACGGGCGGCCGGGGTGTAATGATGACTTATTACAGCCAAATACATGTGAGACCTGACCCGAGTTCGCATGTGTGCATGTGTGTGTGAGTATGCATTCCGTCCATCTTGGTCTCGCCGTCTTACCGGTCGAATCCGGTGACCCGTGACCCTTGAATAGTGTTTGCGGTCATCTGTAAGTCCAGTCATGAAGACCCGACTCGGATCGAGTTGAAACATATGCCATTGCGACCGCATCGTCGCCACGGTTCCAACGCCACGTCTCATGCGTAAATCCGACGTGTCCATCAAAATATGTAGGTTGAGTAATTTTTGACCCTTGATCATGGTCATGTGGTCCACGTAGGGATAGTGTGCATGGATTTCTAGGTAAGTTCCATCTCTTAGCACTATTTCTAACACACACTACACACACACATTACCTAAGCCCTATTCATACACCACCTACCTCTAAACACTACTCACAAGCTTAGAAAACCTACCAACCCTATAACTTTGGTTGTATCTCCCTATAGCAATCATCATTCTTCTCTAACCAAAGCAAGAGAGAAATGATTACTTAGCTTAAAAGAGGGTTTTCTCTCATTTTCTCTACTCTCCTCTCCCTCTCTCTTCTCTCCTTCTCATTTCCATTTTCTCCAAGCAAGAGTTCCAACCCCATTTCCCCTCTAATCCTCTAAATCTAACCATCTAAATTCAATCTCACTCATTGATATGGATCCCTTGGTGCATTAAGAGCTAAGAGGTCCAAGTTTGGAGCAATCTAAGGTGGGTATCAACTATGATGTGTGTCGACTATCAACACCTTGCATTAGGTCTGTGGGGCGCCCAAATCCAGCCTCATGTGGTGTCCAGGTGGCCCACATCACAGGAAACAGTAGATTGAACATCTGTCATTGAAACCCTTCTGGGTGTCACGAAAGTTTTGAATTATTATGAAACTTGTTTTCCCACTTCATCTGGGTCCGTGTGACCTCGTCAACGGTTTGGACGGTATATAAGCATTATGGCGAGCCCCACATGGGACCCACTACTGTATGCAGTAAACCCCACATCGTCCCAGGGTGGGACGGCTGTTGTACCTCACTCCAGCTACTGGAGTAGCGTCACCAAGTTCTGTGGGTCTCACCAGTGACATCCACTCCATCCATCTTTGGGACCCACCATAATGCATGTGTTGCATCCAAATCGTCCAACTATTTTTGAAAAAAAAATAATTTTAAGGCTTGAGACTAAAAATGAGGCAGATCTTGGTATCAGGTGGACCACAATGCATGGTGAAGATTGAACGGCTAACATTGAAATCCTTTAGATCCCGATGATCAGATTGGATGGGAAATAAATGTTATGGTGGGCCTTAAGAATTTTAATGGTGGAAATCCTTATCATCACTTATGTTTAAGTGTGGCCCATTTGATATACACGTAGCCCACGTGGTGTGGCCCACTTACCATACTTATGGCCCATATCATGAGGCCCATTGTGATGTATGTAAGGCCCATGTGATTAGGCCCATCTTAATATAATTGTGGCCCATTATTAAGGCCCACCTTGATATATATGAGACCCATGGTGAAGGCCTATGAATCGAGGCCCGACGGGATGTACGTAAGGCCCATTGATGCAGCTCACTTGATGCATATAAGGCCCATGCGATTAGGCCTATTTGATGCATTCTAAGGCCCATGGGTTATGGCCCATTGCAATGTACGTAAGGCCCATTGGTGTGACCCATAGATATGGCCCACTTGATGAATATAAGGTCCATGTGATACGGCCCATTTGATGTACTTAGGGCCCAATAGATGTATTTAGGTCCATTGCAATGTGTGATTCCTCCATGGTGTATATAATGATGTTTGCAACGGGTTGTACCTTGGGAGCAATGATGGTTTGACGTCCACATTGTATGGGTGATGCTGGTTAAATGTCCACATTGTCACTCTTCCTAAGGCTCATCAATAGGCCCATACTTGTAGTGAGTAGGCCATCTAGGCCCATTTTTGCTAGGTACAGAGTCCATCACTGTATAATATTATTCATGATCATACGCACCATATGTATGCTTAATATGAGGAGTGACTGATCATAGCATATGCCTTCGGGCAGATGGTTTATAGGACTCTCTGATAAGAGGAGTTATCCCACATGAGTGCACGGTATGCGCAGGATTGATGCATAATTTGACGGTATGACTCATGCACTTTGCAGTGTATGATTATTATATTCCCTAGCTACATCAGGGTCATAGCCTCCATAGACACATCGTGGGTGGCTGGATTGGATACTGGAAATATTATTACTAAGCATCGGGGCACCATAGATGTCCCTGGGTGAAAATTTCTAAATTCGATAGTACTAGAGGATGACTCTAATGTCGAGACGGAGTGGATATATGAGCGCACGAGGGTTGAATACCAAGAGGTCGCATCTCCCACTGTGTCGTGGTCGGTTGTGTGGCCTTACTTACCCGAGGGTAGGGGCAATACTAGGCTGAGTCTGACTAGCTCGTGAATGGGTCTGTTATCGACGTGCCGGATAGGTATTGGCAGACTATTGGCCAGGCGAATAGTGAGGTTTCTTACGCTCACTTAGACTATGCAGCTGGGAGAGCGGCAGTGCCATTTGGAGTGTACTAACTCCGATGATTATCCATAATGAGAACTGTACTGATATATGATGAGGATCGGCATGCTTGAGTTGTATCTCACATCGCATGGCCGTGTTATGGCCGATAACATTCATATCTTATAACGCATAGCCTTGGTACGGCTAATTGCATTCATGTACTCATCAACATGTTTCCGCATTACTCTAACCTTGCATTCTGAGCACGCTTTTATTACGCACACACTTACACTGCCCTCTAAGCTTTCTATAAGCTTATACACGATTGATACGTGCAGGTGACATCAGGACGCAGCCGTAGCAGCAGGAGCGTGCATTCAAGCTTTTGGAGTTTCCATTATTTGCATTATATTGTATTTCCCTTTCATACGCCTTGGACTCAAAGTTTTTTATCGTAGTGAATTTTGTGATGGTGTTCTTGTGGTTATTGTTCATGGGTTGTGCTTATGGTTATGCTCATTACGATTCAAATTGATGATTATAAATCCTCCTCGTAGCATCCTTGGATCAGAACCTGGTAAATGGGTGCCGGGAGCCGAGAATGGGGTTCTACGGAAGTTGTCAGCGCCGGATTCGGCGATCAGAAATTTTATGAGCCCAGTTTTCGAGTTTAGGGAGTGACACTTCCTCCTCCTCCTCCTCCTCTCTCTCTCTCTCTCTCTCTCTCTCTCTCTCTCTCTCTCTCTCTCTCTCTCTCTCTCTCCTCTCTCATCCGACAACGGCAGCCAGCAGCCCATCAGGTGTGTTTGTCTATCTGTTTTTTTTTATGTTAAGAGGATAAACATCACATAGGAAATGGTGGAGATGAAAGTGGGTTGCGTATTGAGTAACTCAGTACATTGCGTACTAAGTAAATTCTGTGAGGTCCACCATGATTTATGTGTTTTATCCCCTCCATCCATCCATTTTATCTCATATGTCCATCCATTTTATCCCCTAAATTGAAGCATATCCAATGCTCAAGCCCGATGACTTGATCTAAATCAGTGTTAACTCAATCCAACTCGGTATCTTTAATCGAGTCGAATTCGGTTTGGGTCAGCCTAGCCAAGACCCGAACTCGGATCGAGTCAGGCCTACTAAACTCGATACTGAGTCAACTTAAGTTCGGGTCAGGGATTTTCCAAAACTAGATCAAGTCAGGTTGGACCGAACTCAGTCTTACTCGACTCAATACCCACCTCTAGCCATGATACATGACTTTCCAGCGAGTGACTCAATTGTAGCCATCACAGGACACATTGAGTCTACTGAGTCATCGAGTCAACTCAATGAGTCATGTCGAGAGTCAAGTTGAGGCTGAGTAACTTTGACTTCCATGTTGCATAGTGACTCAGCTCAAAATTGAGTCTAAAGTGTACTCCACTAAGTTTCAATTTGAGTCAAGAAGTTACCCAATACCCAAATATCATAACCTAAATATCTATCAATTAATAGGCCCACCATCTCAGCCACCCCAATTTATAAACACAATGCATCAAATCCTAGTTTCACAAAATTCAACCTTTCAAAATCTTTCAAAAAAATATACCTCAAGCTCCATAAAGAAATTATAGGCCCAATAGAAAGTAAGCATGATGAGAATGGTTCAACACACGAGCTCTCTTTCGACATGAATTGGGAGAAATGGTTAAGAGTAAAGAAGAGCACAATGGATGAGAGTATTTGTGCATGGTTATTCTTGGCATGCATGAATTAATACAAGTTAACATAAACTTAACTTTTTTATGGATGACAGAAGATGATCAATGCTCGTTCTTTCTCTTCTGTTCTAATCTTTGAGTAGGCTAGCTGAAGTTTTTTTACTCTATGTTTAAAAGGTTATATAGAAAATGAAACTTTATGGAACTTCCTAAGCTATTCTCGTTTATTTGTTGACTTATAAGTCATTTCTCCCAAGGTTTATTTTTTATAGATGAATTTTTTTTGGGACAATTATTTAAGTTATTTGAGCTACGAGCAACATTTAGAATATACTTAACTAACCACTCAAGAATTTTAACCAAGTCAAACCCACCTAAGTTTGGATGTTTGCACATGTATATCACATGAATATACATGATTGTAATACCTCGTAAATTTAGGGGTGTAGAAGTTCTTTAGAGGAATGTAATGGGACCGATCATCGGATAAACGATCAAACTCATGTGTAATGATGTAACTATTGGATCTTCTATCAGGACCATCTATCTTACATCTATGTGTAGACACCCCACCCCAGGCTGATAAGCTGATTGAGTTTGAGCCAATAGACGGCCAACTTAAACCCTAACCATAAACCCTAAACTTAACCCAGTCAACTCACCTTATCAAGCCCAACCCCAAATTAGGCCTGAGTTAAAGCCCGAAAATCTTCCCAAACGGAACCGGAGGTGGGACACCGACTTGTCAAACCAGGAGGCAGAGCCTCCACACACTTGATAGATGACTCCTGCCAAAATCAGAGGTCCCATGAGGAGGTGGCAGCATCCTAGTAGCCGCTACCCAGGTCGCAATCCTCCTCCTTTGGGCAGACACCCTCTAAGCGTGCGAAAAATCCCTATTTACGAACCTTGAGTGTGTGAAAAATGCATATTTATCTTGATACCCTAATTTACCGTTTTACTAGCCCATCCAACCAATGAGATGATGCCATGTGGCAATCTCAAATCCAAACCATCCAGCCATACATTTGCACTTGGACTTTGTAGGAATTTTAAGAAAATTAGAGTTTGGGGCTATAAATAGCCTCAACCCCTTCTCATTTCAAGCATTCACTCTAATTTTGACCATCCATTCTCATCTATAAATCCCAGAGAATCCTTAGCTATGTAGTCATCCCTCCACTGAGGAGAGTGAGAGTGAGCAAGAGAGAGAGAGTCCGACCTTGGCCTAGTCTAGCCTAGCCAAAGTCTAAATCTCCTGATCCTCCCAAATCCTAATTTGAGGCACTTGATCTACCCTTAATGACAACACCATTCATTCAACAATTTAAACTTCAATCAATTGTATCTACTTTTGAGCATTAGTATTATGCACCACTCATTCTCTTCTTAACCCTCCCGCTCCTAAAATACACCATCAGTGCATTATAGTTCATCATTTTCTTGTATCTAACGGTGGGCATATGCTCTGTGGCTTGTTGATGCAATCGAAGCTTGCCTACCAAAAACCCTGCCAGCTAGCCGTTGTTTTGTCATAAGCATCAACATAACATTGAGCATCCCACACATCATACTTCTACATACATTATACTCAGCATTCGGTCAGCTCGAACGTCTGCTTTGCGGCTTGCTGCTATAATCGGACCTACTTAACAGAAAATTGGATTGATTGGCCATCATTATTATTGCATTGCATTTCATTTTTTCATGTGTGAGAATTAAACTTATTTCTTTTTTTAAAAAAGTAGTCAGATTTCATGAAGTAGAAACCATACATCTGTACAGGTATGGTGGGTGCCTAACACCTTCCCTCTTTGTAATCCTGGTTCTTTACTCAAAATATCTGGAATGCAAGCTCAAGGGTCATCTTATGGTGAAGGATTTTCGGATTGTCAGTCCTAAGAGTCATCTTAAAATTGCTTTAGTAAGTATATAAATCTAAAGAGGCCCAACAATTCTATATTCTGTGATTGAGTGGACCATGTCTGGATAGCCCGCTATAGGAGAGCATGCACACCATCACTCCCATGTACCCTAAATGCACCAAACTAGTTTCTATCAGTTCAAATTTGAACTAGAGAAGATGGAGAGAGATTACCACATCTATCAAATTCTATCCATCCTATAAATAGTGCATGTGGCCCTTTTAGTGTGCTCCGCACACCCAGGCTGAGAGAGAGAGAGAGAGAGAGAGAGAGAGAGAGAGAGAGAGAGACTTATTACAAAGAAAGAACAATGACCAAATTCATGGGCTCCACCTTGAAGTTATGTAATTCAAACCATCCATCATCAGGTATTATCCTGAGTTTCTTTGTCGTTTGATAACTAAAATAGTGTGAATCCATATAATGAAAATATGTTATAACTAAAACATTGCAAGGCCCCAAGCTAAGAAAGCATTGAACTGCACCATGTGGGGGGGACTCACGACTACCACATGGCAGTCACGTGGCCCATTACGTGCTAGCCATGTGGCCATATGTGTGGGACCCGCACATTGTCCGCATGGTGATGTAGGACGTCACATGGATACATTCCTAGCATGGTTGGACCAAAAGAAGGTGAACCATAAATTGGCCATAACTTTTTATCCGAGTATCATTATGGGGCATTCAACCTATCAATCTTTACAGCAACGGGCCATCTGAGGCAAACCAACCCACAAAAATGGGTTGTGTTTTTCTACTTTGTCAGAAAACAAGTGCTTTTAGTTCAAAAATGAAATTGTGAGAAAAATTACTATTTTTAACAGTTTCATTTTTAAATATTTTTATTTTTAGAGTTTTAAATTCTATTTCTTTTTTAGAAATAACTTGTAATCATGCTAGGAATTTTCTCGCAAAAGTTTTTTTATAATTTTTTTTTACGAATTAGGATTTATAAATGTTTTACTATAATTAAGATTTTTATTATAGTTAAAATTTTACTATTTTTGGTAATTACAATTTTTGTTTTTTTAAAAAAAAATTTTAATGGTGCAAGAGGGACACATACGTTAGACAATTATCAATCAATTTATTTTTGATTTTTATTAAAATTTATTTCTTTCTCTCGTGGATTCAAGGAATCTCTACGAGGAGTCCAGAGAAACTTCGTGGATTATGAGTAGTTATCATTGAGGAAGATGGTGCTCGATCTCATCACATCCATCCCTGCGTCATTTAGTATCAGAGTGAGGCTTTTTCCTCGGATCTATGGATTCTAACGACAGGTTCAACAACATTCCCATGACTGCTGCTCGGGGAATTCATCTTTAACAGCGACAGCTTTTGAAGCGATGCAACGAGAGAATCAGCAAGTCATGCAAGGGCTGCAAGTTGCCATCGATCGTATGCCAGAGGCCCTAAGGCAGTTTTGTGTACATGGCAGCGATCCGCCCTTAGTAGGTGCTAGAACTCGTAATCGCATTGATCGCAGGATGGTGCCGGCAGTGAACCACATGATCATTCTTGAGGAGGTAGGTTCCAATGACAAGGAGGTCGATGACATGATCCTCAAATATCCTGGACAAGGCGGCGATTGAGTAGATCGGATTGATCAAGAATTCATAATGAAAGTCTTTTTTTATAGTTTCAATGACCAACTCCACTTTAAGGACTTCCTTGATTGGTTGTTTGAAGTCGAATGTGTCTTCAACTACATGGATATTGTGGAAGAGAAGAAAGTTAAATGTGTGGCCTACAAGTTGAAGGGCGGAGCTTTAGTTTAGTGGGAACAACTTTAACTCAAGCGGATGAGACAGATAAAGGCGCCAATCTGCACGGGGTCGCGGATGAAGCAGTTGTTGCGTGTGCGATTCTTTTATCGAGATTGCGATCATGTATTATTTCACCAAAACTAAAATTGTTGGCAAGATAGTCGATCAATAAGAAATTATGTAGAGAAATCTTATTATTTATCAACGAAAGATGACCTCGTCGAAACGGAGTCACGACAGGCCACACGATTCATTAGTAGCGGGCATATGGCCCCTATGGGAACAAAAAACCAACCCAAGACTTCTAAAGTGACGGGGCAATCTCTCATAACTGAACATGATTTTGTTAAACAATCTGATGAGATAGGAGATGTAAATGTATTAGTTGAAAATGAAAAATATATGGAGCCTATAAACATCCTGGAGGATTTGAAATTAGTGTTACATGAGTTTAATACAATTATGCTCAATGAACTCCCCAAGGAATTGCCTCCGATACGAGATGTACAAAACTACATTGATCTTGTCTCATAACATGTCTACCTAATTGTCCACATTATCAGAAGGGATGGGGGATCTTGAAGACATGAGTGAAGGAATTAACTCATATCGGTCAAGTCAATGATAACATAAGTACATGTATTGTGTCATCTTAAGAGTCCAATGCAAAGTACAATGAAAAGGCTGATAAACATCATCACCAAAGATTATTTAAGTACCATGAGCGAAGTCTCTTGAGTAACTTGATGATGAGTTTTTTTCAAGTAGATGGATTTGATGTGGGACGTGGCATATATACATTCCTAGCATGGTTGGATCGAAAGAAGGTGGATCGTAACTTGGCCATAACTTTTGATCCAAGTATCATTATGGGATGCCCAACCTATCAATCTTTATTGTAACGGGCCATCTGAGGTGAACTGACCCACAAAAGTAGGTCGTGTTTATCTGTTTCGTCAGAAAATGAGCACCTTCAACTCAAAACTGAAAATTTGAGGAAAATTTACTATTTTTAGTCATTTTGATTTTTTAAATATTTTTTATTTCTAGAGTTTTAAACATGCCAGGACTCTTCTAGCAAAAGTTTATTTGAAAATTTCATTTTTATAAATTAGGATTTAGAAGAGTTTTAGTATTTTTATGATTTTTATTATAGTTAGAATTTTAGTAATTACGAATTTTGGTTTAATTTTTATTTATTTATTAAGGGTGTAAGAGGGACATATACATTAGACAATTATCAATCAAGTTATTTTTTATTTTTATTAGAATTTATTTATTCGAGGAATCTCTGTGAAGAGTATAGAGAAACTCTGTGGATTTGGAGTAATTATCATTGTGGAAGATTGTGTTCAACCTCATCACATCCATCAATGCCTCACATGGGGTACCCGTGTGGGCTTCGCATGTATGGCCGCGTGGCCAACATGATGGGCCCCACACGTTGGCACATGGGTAGCCCCTTATAGGGTTGCTGCCACATCACAATGGCCCCACTTAGACCCTATATTTTGATCAAAATGGGGCTTTTCCTTATGATATTTGGCGGACCCAACTCCCTCCTCTTTTTTTTGTGTGTCTCTAATGTAAACAATGTAATCTATGTTGGCGGTGTGTTAGCTCTATGTTTTTTCAAACTCTTATGGGCAAGATCTAATTTTTAGATAATCATATCATGAATAGTAACATGGATTTAGAACCAATTTGGACCGTAGGATTGTTTGTATAAGCGTTTGTGTTATGCCCCGGATTTCGGATAACTGAATAGGGTTATCGAGACTTGAATTTAGACCCATGCGGTTAATTTAATCAATTTAAATTGCAATTCATACAATTTCTATCAATTTAACACACATTCAGAGTCAAACTAAGGAAAAATAAAAATGATTCTCATTAATATAAATTCCACTATTTGCTTCTCCATTCTCCACTATTCTCTTTGTATTATGTTAAAGTTCAAATACAAATAATCCTAATAACAAATGAAAATAAAAATCCAAACTAGTCCTATTAGACATCAATGGAAAACTATTAATCTTGTCCATTCTACACGTAAATACTCAGAATCTATACCTACAAAGTAGTCTAATGAGGTGTAAACATGACAACTCGAAGGGTCACAACATTGCCAATTTGAAAAATCTACAATAGCACCAGGAATAACTTAATGTAATGAACATGGTCAATTACAATAAATAATTTAGCATTCATATTTCCATGGTAACATTGAAAATTTACGATAACGAAAGAAAAAAATAATAATTATTCCTGATCCTTTTTGGAATATTTTAGGAGAGAGCATCTGTCAAATATTCTGATCATTTTAGGGCAGAGCACCCATAACATAACTGATCTTTTAGAATAGAACACCCGTAAAATATGTTATCATTTAAAGCAGATCACTCATACTTAAATAACTTAAATTCATCATATAACTCATAACAATAATCAAATATTCAATGAATAACATTTTCGCAAATGCGTGAAAAAAAAAAAAAAAAACTCACACGCAATGACCAATTTTAAATCCATGGTGTTACAACAAAAATTAAAGCATCTACAAGCATCAACTAAAAAGATAACAACACACGCTAATGAAACCATTTTCCCTTAAACATCAGGCTTTGCTCTCTTGATTAAGTCCCCGATTCTGCCCTCTCAAGACTAGAGTCGAAGAAATGTTCATGCATGCCCCCCCTTATGCAATGGACCACTCAAGCCCGAGTTCCACATAGAACATGGATTGTGTGGTAACCTTGACATCACTAATCTCCATGATGGCAGGACTTTGGTGGCCCCACCGTGATGTATGTGTTTTTGTCACGCCCCAAACTCGAAAATCGGATTCACATGAATCCCGATTGCCGAATCTGGTGCCGACAGCCTCCATAGTGCCCCATTCTCGGATTCTGATAATCAAATGCCAGATTCCGATCCTGGGATCCTACAAGGAGGATTTTCAAAATGGTTTTTTTTTTTTTAATGGAGCATAACCACAAGCATAACCAAGTCACAAAACAACATCACCACATATCTACTATATCAAAATCTTTTAAGTACAATGCGGGAAGGGAAATACAAGATGATCAAAAAGCTCCAAAATAGTCTGATACATGCTCCTGCCTCAGCGCTGCTGCTGTCCAACGCTACCTGCAAGCAACTATCGTGCATAAGCTTACAAAAGCTTAGAGGGTGGTGTAAGTGTGTGCGCAAGGCAAATGCCAAGTGTACAGTATCAGAGTAGTGCGAAAGTATGCGGTAAGACCATGAATACAATCAACCATACCAAGGCTATGTAATGCAAGGCATGATGCGAGATATGAATGCCATTGGCCATACCGATGCAATGCAAGGCATACATAGCCGAATGTCATATGCGAAATGCAATCCAAGCAAGTCGGTACTCATCAAGTACATATATCAGTATAGTTCCTCTCTGGATATCACCGGGGTCTAATACACTTCGCAGTGACTGCCACCTCCCTAGATGCACAGTCAAGCAAGCGGAATAGACCTCACTATCCGCCTGACCAGTAGTCTACCAATACCTACCCGGTTCATCGATAGTGGACTCATTTGCGAGCTGGTCAAACTCAACCTAGCTTATAGCCCCCTCACTCAGGCGGATAAGGCCACACCCCCTTCCAACCGACCACGACACAGTGGGAAACGTGACCTACTGGTATTCGGCACTCGGGCGCTCGTGTATCCACTCGGTCTAGACGTTAGAGCATCTCCTGGTACCAAAAAGGTTCTGGAACTTTCACCCAAGGACATCCTAAGTGCCCACAGTGCTAGAACCAAGTATTTTCAGTATCCGATATAGCCATCTACGATGTACCTGTGGAGCCACAGCCCTGATGTCGCTAGGGCGTGCAGTGATCAAGTCACACATATGCGAGATGCATGAATCACACCGTCAAATTATGCAGCAATCCAGCGCGTACTGCGCGATCATGTGGGGCACTCCGTCTCATAAGGAGTCCCGTAAGTGTTTCAGCCCAATGGCTTATGCTATGATCAAACATTCCTCATATCAAGCATACATATGATGCGTATGAGCATGAATCATGGGGCTATACAAAACATATTATAAAGTGATGAAATAGTAACAAGTATGGGCCTATTAATGGGTCCTAGGGAGAGTTATAATGCGGACATCTAACCGACATTACTCTTACAATGTGGACGTCAAACCAACATTGCTTCTAAGGTATGGCCCGCCATAAAATCTCATTACACAAACCATGGAGGGATCACACAATATAATGGACCCTAAGGACATCCCATTGGGCCTCGGTCCATAGGCCTTGAATACATCAAATGGGCCGTACCACATGGGCCTTGCATTCATCAAATGGGCTGCATTAATGGGTCTCACCAAGGAGCCTTATGTACATTATAATGGTTCATGACCCATGGGCCTTGAAATACATCAAAGTGAGCCTCACAACTTAGGCCTTAAATATATCAGATGGGCTTACATACATGAGTTTTTAAATATACTAAATGGGCCACTCTATTTGCGCCCCATGTGCATCAAATGGGCTTAATCCCATGGGCTCTTTATGTATCAAATGGGCTTAGTCCCATAGGCTTTTAGATATATCAAATGGGCTTAGTCCCATAGGCTTTAGATATATACCAAAGTAGGCCTCAATGAATGGCCATAATTAAGTAAATTGTGGGCCCTAAACACATACCAAGGTGGGCTCATTTGAAACATAGATCTGCCTCATTTTTAACTCATGTCATGAAATGAGCTCACAAAATAAGTGGACAGTATGGATGTAGCACATGCATCATAGTGGGGGCCCACATGAAGGCTGGAGGGTTGGGATGCAACACATGCATCAAGGCGGGGCCCACTGATCGTCCAGCAGCCCCAAAAATGGCTGGACGGTGTGGATAATACATACATTCCTGCGGGCTCCACCGTCCGTATGGACGGTGGATTTTTAGGCACTTACATCACTATGGGTCCCATGTGGGGCCCACCATAATATTTACATGACATCTGATCCGTCCATTAGGTCACGCAGACCCGAATGAAGGGTAAAAATAAATTTCAACTTGATCCAGAACTCCAGTGGGCCTGAAACAAGATTTCAATGGTAGAGTTCATTTCACACTGTTTCTTATGGTGTGGGCCACCTGAGGCCTGGATCAACCCCATTTTTGGAGGGGACCCACCTCAGAGGGTGGTCCACCTCATGGACGGCGTGGATACAAAATATACATCATAGTGGGGCCCGTACACAAGGCCGTGGGACCTTGCCCACGCCCGTCCGCCCACCGCTGGCACGGTCTGCAACGCTGACAGCAGCAGCAGCTACTGCTGCTGTTGTTTATATTTTATAATTTATATTTTTTTTTAAATATATTTTCTGGGGATTTTTATGTGTGCAGCCCACCCCAAGTAAATTCACTTCGTCCATTGTATTCCCAAGTCTAAAACAGATCTATCAAGACCAATATCGGCAACAGATCTATCAAGACCAATATCGGCCCATTTTCAACGTGTAAAAACATTTCTATATAGATTTCAATGGTGATGGTACCGTTTTTGATGCTATGGCCCACCAGGTACTTTGATCAACCTCATTTTTCGGCTCAACACCTAGAATGAGTTAGGGAGTGGGATGGACGGCTTAGATTGGACACATGTATCAAGGTGGAACCTGTACAAATGGCCCACCCCAAACAAGCCTTTTTTTTGTGTTTTCATTCCAATGACGTCTGGACGTCACCGGACTCTTTTAGGCAAAAAATATATATATTTTAAGTGGGCCTTGCCTAGGTGGGCCACCACATAATAGGTGGTGTGGGTACAATGCATATAAGGTGGGCCCACTCATGGATGACTTGGATAAAATACTTACTTCAAGGTGGGGTCCATCCAAGTGGGCCATACGGCTATTTCATCACACACAAAGAAATAAAATAAATGGAAAGAGAGGGAGAGATCGAGTGAGACACGCGTGATGGAGGGACCCCGGCACTATGGGCCATCCGTTTCAATCATCCAATCATACATCAAAGGGTCCTATTGCATATGGGCCATTCAAACAAACGATCAACGGTGGAGATCCCTCCCCACTAAAAAAAATGGACGGTCTGGATGACCTCTTTAATGAAAGGAAAGTAAACATCATGATGGGGTCTATGGAGAATGGCCCCATCATGGAATGATTTGATGATCAAGATGGGCCATCGGCCGCATCTTAGGGTCCCAAGTGAGATCCAAACCATTGATCGGTTGGCCTCACTTGGCCCTTCTTATAAACATGAAAATTAGACTATGGAGGCACCCACCACTTGATCTTCTTGGTTTGATGGGGTGCCGGTCTCCTCGAGCTTCACTTTGATGGTGGAGATGGGAAATGAATGGCTAAGATGAGAGGTTTTGAGATGAGAAGTGGGCCACCAAAATCACTCTCTCACATGGGAAGAGCTTGGACGTGAGAGGGCTCTCTTAGTTGCTTGGAATTGTTGGAAAATGAGAGAGGGAGATGGGATGTAAGGAGGAGTGATGGGGTGATGGATGTGAGTGATGGGTGGTACTTGACATGTAAGGTGGTGTAAGAGAGAGAGAGAGGGAGAGACTTGACTTTAGGTAAGGGTGATGTAAGAGAGGTATGGTTGCTTGTACTTGACATAAAGTGATTGGTTGATGGGATTGATTGATACTTCGTAGAGATTCTCTTGGGATTGCAAATGCGCGACGTTTTTTAGAAATAAACGCCGACCCACATCTCTTAGTCAGGGTATCGGATCGGTACATGAGTCGCGGCGTTGGAACCGCGGTGACGGTGCGGTCGCAATGATACAAGTTTTGAATTAAGCCGACTCAAATGTATAGGATACGACTTACGGTCGTGCGCAACGTCGATTACAGGTCGCAGGTTGCCGAAATTTGATGAGGAGGATCGCGGGAAGTGACGGAACAGTACGGATTAGGATACGGGTCTTACAGTTTTATTGATAGGTCGATGGGCTAGTGACCCTACTACTGGCCAATAGCTAGTAGCAGATTCTTATGTGGGCCCCATTATAATATATGTGTTGCATCCATGCTAATCATCAATTTTTTCCATACCATTTCAGGGTATGAGCCTAAGAACGAGGTAGATCCAAGGATCAAGTGAACAACATCATAAAAAACCACATTCGGTACATACTGGTATAAACTTTTTGAGGGCCACAAGCATTTTGGATGAGTTGATATTTTTTTCCCTTCTTCTAAGCTCGTATGACCTACTTAATATATTGGATAAGTCGATATTCATTTTTTCTCTTCTTCGAAGCTTGCCTGACCTACTTAATATGTTAGACGTCAAATAAACATTGCAGTAATTAAGCTCTAGGAGGTTTTTAATTGTGGACATTCAACCAGTACTGTTTTTTGTGGTGTGATCCACTTGTGATTTAGATCACCTCATTTATGGGATCAATTCTTAAAATGATCTAGAAAAATGAATGGATAGCATGCATAAAACACATGAATCATGGTGGGATGCTCATCATGCTTATAACAGACATAAAAATTTAATGATAATAATAATTTTAAAAAAAGATTTTTTTAATTTATATTTATTTTGTATTTATTTTATCTAAATCTTATCTCTTATCTTATTTATATCATTAATTCATCTACCTTATATATACCCCTGACTCTCCCCGCATCTCTCAATATTCAAACACTCAAATGTACGTCATAAAAAGAGTTTTGATTTAAATTAGATATTAACAAAAAAGCTACCTGCGATAATAGAGAAAAGAAGAAAGAGAATTTTGAATAGCTTGGATCAGGTATGTATATTGTCATTCTTTTAGTATTTGTATGCATTTAATGTAATTTGATTCGATGTATGCAATGAACGGTGTAGATCGGCCACACGTTCATTGCATTGAATTATAGGTAGATACGATGTAAATGTGAGGGAAGTTTAAAATTCTGTAATTGTGATTGGTGCACATTTAGTCAAATTAGATTAGATCTGTATGCATCATATGATCCCTAAAGCCAAAATATACAAGAATCCTAACTTTCAGATCAATCTGACTATCGGATGGGTCACATTAGTCAGATTTATAAGTGTTTAATAAAAGAATCTTAGATTTTTGCGTGAGTGTTGGTATCACTTGCCGTAGAAGGTTTAGATGGGTCATCGGTGTATGTGTGGTTAGATCCACACCATTCATTTAATGTGTAGAGGCAAAACATAATAAGACCTCAATAATCCAAATGATCTAATCATCCAATGGGTCACCTCGATCAAGCAATTTCCATTTAATTATATAACGTTAAAAAGAAAATAAAAGATAAAAATCTAAATAGAAATTTTAATTATTTGATCATTTAGGATTTGGTCATCTTAGATGTTAATCAAATGTGGGCCCCACCATATAATAAAACTAGATGAATAATAATATCGTTGATATAATTGATGAGACTTTGAAATTCAAACCAACATAATTACCTTGCGGAGTCTATACTGCTCGACTCATGTGAGTAACCCAACGTGTCTCATGATTTATTGGAATTAAAATAAATTATCTGTGAGTTTGATTGATTGATATAATGATTCGAGTATTTTGTTGCAATATTGTATGTTACGGTAAATCACTTATAAATTTGAACCAAATTACATGACTACGATGATTGGACATTAAGTTCACTTATGAATGTTTTATTAAGACAAATATATATGACAGTTATGAAAATGATACTTTTATACATCATTCATCATTCATTGTGTTCGTATAATGCATGGTCGATTCTAAGGCTCTCCCTGAAAGAAATGTCGATCCTGATAGAGTGTTACCAGTGCGGGTTATGCCTAAGCCACCAAAAGGTGGAAACTTACTCAACCGGTGGATGCGGGTTAACGATCTCCAACCCAAGTCGATAGATGATCATTCCATCTAATGTATTCATATACCATTTGCTTCCATATCATTGTGTATACATAGTTACATTCAGTGCTTATATTATTTTAATTGTTATGATTATGAACTATGCTAGGTCATTTTATTAAGCCTGACCAGCTTATTATTTTATTGATGAAAAAACTGTACAGAGGAGTCATTAGCAGATGATTGAACACAAGAACCGGAAGGATCCACTACAGTCGAACACGACCCATGTGAAATGCGACCATACTTATCTGAAGATGAAGTGATGATATTAGACTATTTCTAATTATGTGATTTATTTGCTAAAATAGTTTGATTAACATATAATGCATATTGGTATTGATTTTAAAATATTAAGAAATTGTTTAAATTTATCTCATTGAAACAATGATAGTCTGAAATAAGCATATTTATAGTAAATGATATAAATAAAAGAATATTTTTTAAGATTTATATTATTTTAAGTGTCGTCAAGATTTATATGTTTGGTTGATTGGTGCAAAGTGTTATGTATGTATAGTTGAAGTTGGGATAAAACTTAGACTAAATACAATTATTATCTCTGATTAAATTGATTAAGAAATTGAGTTAGTATATTTTGTTTATGAGTTACAAACTAAAACTCAAATATGAAGGTACACACTATATACATGGATTTTGTGGCGTGACGAGGCTAACTGCAGTGTCACTAGCCAAATGGCCTCCCCCATATAATACCGAGTAAACTCATGACCCCCTAATCTCAAGATTGAAGTGTATCAAAAGCTCAAGGGGACCACACCAGTGGAAACAGTGGGGCGATGACATCCACCGTTGATACCTTCCTACAGCCCGCAGTGACGTGTATTTGTCATCCAACCTGTTGTAACGTCATACGGACACATCCACGGGAAACACGAAGACCACCCATCCATGGGAAACAGAAATATCAGTGTGATACAAAGCCTCTATGGCCACCGTAAGTTTTCAACAGCAGGCTTTTTCTTGTGGTGTGGTCTACCTGAGCCTTCGAGGTAATTAAATTTTAGGCTTATGCCTGAAATAAGATGGTAAAACGGATGGACGGCGTGGATAAGACACATAATTGCGGCGGGCCCCACAGAGTTCATCGTACTGAGTTAATTAGTACGCAATCCGCTTCACGGTAGCTTACGGTGGTACCGGTAACACGGGAGCGCTTCCCATAAGAAATTCTCCCTCTGGCCTCCCGCCTATCTCTCTAAAACCCTAAAAGCGCGGGGAAGAACGTTGAAGTCGACAGCGATTGCAGAATTTCTTCAAGCCAACAAAATCTGAGGTTCGTCCATCAAATTCGAGTTCCTCCTCTCATTTTCGTTTGCAGCATTTTAGCTCTTACAAGTGGGGCCCACACCGTTCATTTGGTGGTCCACGAGCCATCATCTCCTGCACGGGGAAATCCCAACCGTTCGATGGTAGCAAACCAGGCTGCTGTGTTTAAATATTTTCCAAGATCACCATTTCATATAACGCATGACAGTAATACAAAAATGAGAAAAAATATCATCACATACCTGTTCGTACGGTTTGGATTGAGTGAGGCGCTGATCAACTAAAAACGACTAGCTTGGACGTTCTAAATTCACCATTCGAAGCTGGAATTGGCGCCGTTCCAGATGATATGGGAGTGATGGGATCTCTCTTCATCTCTTTTGAAAAGAAATTAGTTAACAACCAATGTTCAGATCGATTCCACTATTGTGGCCCAGGTGCACATCCGATCGATGTGATTTTTGATGCAGGCATGGGCGTGGGATGCCGCAACTGATTTTCAGCTTGGATTACGCACATGTTTGTTGAAATCACATGTGTGCGGCGGGGCCCAAAATGATTTTCTTCCAAAATGCCCAAGGATTGTTCTTACCACCATGACAGTCATTTTGCACCATGGTTTTAAAAATCTGACCAGGGTGATGTGACTCGGCCGAGTTGACTTGGAGTCAGCAGTGGCCCATCTGGACAAATCACCCCTGGCTAGGGCGAGGAAGGCCTATTCAGTCCTGATTCGGGTGCGTCTCGACTTGATTCAGGCCTAACAATTTGGTCCTTGGTCCAAGTCTTTTATCCATGGTTTGCATAAAAAAAGAATTGAATGAAAATGGAGCCCTCCAAAACAAGGTATTTTGTGGTAACAGTGGCCATAAGCCCCGTAACGGTTGCCACCATTACCGTTGCAATATGGGCTGTAACATTATGGCATTTAAAAAAAAAGCATCAGCCATTACGGGTCATTTTTTCTGTAACGGTTGTTACAAGTTTACAACTCTGTAACAATGCGTAATGGTTGCCACCGTTATTGTTACATAATGGCCATTACGGCACACCATGAACACTTTTTGGCATATTGGAGAAAAAGCAGCAGCAAGAGAATGAACTGTTTTCCCAAAACGTGTAGCCGGTAACCCTTTAGCTCGTGTTTAGAGTGTCAACAAAGAGGTGCTAGACCCACACGGGGTTTGGGCAAATGGCTAGTGCCGGGGGTTTGCTCCCCAAAGATGCTAGTTCAATTCCCCTCCTTGGGATTGCCCAATGCACGTGGTTTGCGGGTAATTGCATGCATCCACAGTGATTAGTCTCGCTTTAAAAAGGGGCAGCGACACCATGTTGTCATTAAAAAAAAAAACAGGTGATACTTGATAGTGAAATGGCCTGATTCTCAATCTTCTCATTATTATATAACCACCACCACTAGAAGAAGTAAAATATACAGCATCCATCATCCACCACCTGTCCCATGCCACAACAGTAGGGCGTCATGGACACTCTGAAAATCTTAACCACTGATCAAATGGTCCATGTAACGATCATGGGCCATGGCAAAACTAGTTGAAAGTTTCGATATTAACCACATGATGGTCCCAATCCTAGAGTCGATTAATAGCTAGCTAATAGATGGTTAATAAAGAATTGTAGCGACAGTCTACAGTTAATGGAGTAAAGGCCAGTGATTTGATGGCACTACAAACCCAAAATTCTGGATCGCTTAACATTAGATCTATCAAAAAGTTACTCCAAACAAAATAGATGACCAATCTAGATTTAACTAAACTGAGATTAGATGATCATAAACTTTGCTTCCTTCGAGTTTGAAAATCATGTCAGAAAAAAAGAAGTTTGTACCCATGATTTGATGGAGATGAAGTTGAAAGCTGTAGATGTCCTTGTTTGAGTGGACAAGATCCACTGTAGATGGCCTGAGTCCCTCTTCTTATGTGGGGATTCTTTTTATAAAAGTAGGTTAGAAACTGTGGCACTTGACTCCCCTCTTGATTAGGTTTTTGGGCTAAAATTAAACTTTAGCCCATCTTCTCTCTTCTTATGAACATGCTGTATACGCATGAATCAAGGGTTAAAAATAATGACAGCCTACTTGCATTGCTGTTTTTAAATGGAAGTGGCTGTTATGAAATGAAAGAAACGTGAAAAATGGAAAACAGAATGTTTAGGCCATGGGAAATAACAGCATCCTTTCCACACACACGAAAAAGAAAAAAAAGAAAGAAGAAGAAAAATAAAAGAAAGAAAAAGAAAAGAAAAGCATGGTGAATTGGTAACTCATAGCAGTGCTATATTTGAAAAAATAGTTAGTGCAAAAAATGGTCACTAACAAGAAAACAATGGCCACCAGTTTTAAAATAACACCCATTATTTAACGGGTGTTTCCATTGCAAAATGCAATGTACAGTGAACGTTCTTGCTGTGACAGCTGTTACATCTGGTGGTATGACTTTTCCCCCCCCTTAAAACTGGTGCTCATGCAAGGGCTTGGTAATCTTCCCTTTGCTTCCGCAAATATTATGTTGTTTCGCATCCGTAATATTACTTTGATTTTCATCCATTTGAAAACAAAAAATTCAACATTTACCACTCCCTTGCTATCTACTAGATATGTGGGTTTATTTGTACGTTTCTATTGTTATTTTTTTTTACATTCTCATTGAGTGTATGTTATATTATGTGCAATTTTATATGGCAATTGTTTAATGTGCTGAATCTCTCTGGAATTTGTTCAGGATATGTTTCTTTGCACCATTATGCCTTTAGATAAACAATGAATCTTCAGGAAAGGAGACAAGTCTGAAGCTAACCTAAAAACACATCCCTTGTTGCAGTGGTGGATTACTTGAAGATGTAAGTTATTATTTTTCTTCACTCTATTCCTTCATCTCTGTTCTGAAATATCCTTGAGTATGTTTGAAAGTTATCATATTTTCATCATCCTCATTTTCAGTTGCTTGGGTACTTTTCCTTGTTGCAGGGGTATTATTAACTTGGCACTCCGTTGTCCCAAGAGCTTTCATGGGCTATCAACAGATCCTCAGCCAGACTGGGGTTGGGATGATGTCATCTCAGAGCTAAATGCATTAGAACAAAACCTCAATGATTCTTCGGGCGGTCGCCCACTTTCAACAAGGATGGAGCTTCTGTAAGAAATTTTACTTCTGTCTCATTATTGTTTGTGCTTGAAATAGAGTTTTTAACCTTGAAAGAAAGCATTCTAAAGATAGAACTTCCTTGATGTGCTTGTTTCAAAATACCTTTATGACTTAGAATTCTGAGTGTTGGTAACATGTTATGAAAGCATGATCTATATTTTCGGTTTCTAACACTTCTATCATCATTTTGAATAAGATATTTGCTTCTTGCAAATGGTTTCTATTGTAAATTCTCTTTGTGGCTTCTCGCTTAGTGCAATTTTGAATCCTGTGGATGGTCATAGGAGTCACAAGGCTTTTGTAATGCGTGTCTCGGATGATGAGATGGAGGATACTGAGAGCAGTGATGAAGATAGACATAATCAAAGTTCAATGACCGGCAGACGATTTGCATGTGGTGAACTTGATTTGAGGTAGATAATTCCGTCATACTTTTCTCTATATGTACACATGTATAAGAAACACAATCTATGGAGCTTACTAGTATTTGATGCAAATAAACATCTGGTACATTTTTATTTATTTTAAAAATGGGAATCCATGTGCTTTATGCGTTAGATGAGCATTTCTTGTTAATACCTATTTGAGATCTTCTGTTGTATTATTTTTTCTCCTGTTTGATCAAGCGATCCCTGGGTTCATGTAGTTGTTTGTACAGTTTGTTGCTTGTTTCTCCAGCTCATAAACAACAGCATGTCTGGTGTGCAATTTGTTAAGTGCAGAATTGATTTTGCCCTTCTTAGTGCTCTAGATTCTTTGCAAAGTAAAAGAGGGTCGGCTTTTGGACAATTACTAATTAGTTATGTAAGAGCTGGATATAGAGCACACCATGTAAATAACTTGTCTTACCATCTAATCAAATTAATCCCAACACACCTGAATGGTAGTGATCATCATCATCTAAACCTTATCCCAACTAATTGAGGTCGTCTACATGAATCCTTTTCTGCCATTCCACTCTATCATTCAAAGGGCCTTTAGAGTCACATATTGTCTGGATTCATAAAGACAAGGCAAAAGTTTGATGCTGGATGACTTGATGCAACTCTTCTTCTTCATCTGGGCTTTGGACTGGCAATGAGAGCACAAAACTCCCATAGACTCTATGTAATAGGCTATTATGTAGGTTGATTACTATTAAACGCTATCTAATGATATATTACATAGTTTGTTTACAATCAATGAGTTAAAGGTAGTAATAACATGTTATTTTTTCCTCTAACAGGAACTACAAAGCAATGTGGTATTATACAATGCTCATGCCAAAAGCTAGTATGCTACTGCTGGGTTTCAGTTTGTTCAACTGGGCCCAATGATTTAGTGCTCCTAACTGTTGATATTATGGGCTCCACTTGGATGGACCAAACCCCAAAATATCAACACACCGTTCCACATCATGAATTCTATTGGTTGAAAATGCCTCCCTTCTTTCGCACCCACGAGTTTTTGTAGATTCATCTAGGCAAACTTGGATGACTTTAAACTTTGTTGAAGGATGCCCCAAAGATTTGAGCTGATGCAATCAATGCAGTAAACACATGGATGTTCTGCTCAGATTGTGCACCCCCCAGCGTGCACTGTGCAGCACTGTTCAAACACGTACACTTTTCAGTTTTCAGGCATATAGACACATTGGTTAGCATAATTATGATATCCTATTTTACTGCTGGCAGTTTCTGGTTTCCTGTGATTTAATTTCCTTTTGTTTAACAAACTTGGTTTGAAGTGGCCCATACACAGCTTATATCTACATTCCGCATGTATGGTTCTGGAGTAAAGTAGAGAAGAGGCCTGTACACAGCTTATATATTCAGGCCATACGCGTGGTTCTGGACAATTTACTTTCAATAAAATCAAGAGTTTTGCTTCTAGCAATTCAAGTGTTTCTTAAGATGTGCGATTCTTCGTTTTATTCGTCGTGGTATGATGCCCTAGGTGGCTGTTTGGAGGTCACTTCAACAGTCCCTTTTATCTAGTGCTATTTTTTTTCTTTTTATTTTTTTAATCTAGTGTTAACTTCTGTGTATGCATTGGATTTTTTGTTGTTGTTGTTGTTTTGAGTTCTTTTCTGTTACTTTTGCTACTCTCCTGGTACTTTCTTTACTTAAGCTTCTTCCTATTAAGTTGGAGTTGATATCTGCTTGGTGCTGGATCATGGGTGCCACTGTTCTTAAACTGATGCTAGTGCATAGAAATTGATGCACAACTACACACTTGATTCTATAAATTGATGTTACTGAGGGGCATCATTTTCACATAGCATCCATTATTGAGCTATCCGTTGGCTAAATACGAATGCCAGCTAATCTCTAACCAAAGAGATTGAGTTTCAGTTTCTATATTGAGGCAGTGTTTTTTCTGAAAGGATGATACCCAATGAATTTATCTCTAATAAGAACCTTTAGACTTGTCATATGGAATTTTATGTGAGGTAAATAGTAAGAGTCATTTGGTCATATTTTTGTTTCCATTTTTGTTCAAATGTTTTTATTTGAAGATTCTTTTGTTGAATCTTTGGTTAGTGCAAAAATTGTATTTCATGCACCCATAGTTATTTCCTGGGAAACGATTTGTGTGTAGCAATCAAATGTCCATATTGAGGCAGTGTTTATTCTGAAAGGATGATACCCTACGAATTTATCTCTAACAAGAACCTCTAGACTTGTCAGTTGTCGTATGGAATTTTATGTGTAGTAAATAGTAAGAGCCATTTGGTCATATTTTTGTTTTCATTTTTGTTCAAATGTTCTTATTTGATGATTTTTTTGGTTAGTGCATATATTGTATTTCATGCACCCATAGTTATTTCCTGGGAAACCTTTAGAGCTGGCTTGTTTGCTCTGGATTTGTATGTAGCAATCATATGTCCATATAATTTCCTGGAAAAATTTTTTCAAGGTCTTATTGTAGGTTTTTTTTTTTATACGATATCTGCCTTGTAAATTTGTAATAGTCGTAAATAGCTTTCTTCCCAGTGAGTCTTACTAATGTGATGAGCATCTGATTGTAAATTGCTCAATGGATTTGATATATTGTAATTTGTAACTCTTACATGCTAAGTCTTACTGATCCCTTGCTTTCAGTGATACCGATGGTTCTGAGGATGAGTTAGACCTTGAAACAACTGGAAATCGTTTAATGGATAAAACAGGGCCAGAAGAAGGCATTTTGATTGAATTAGAACGTGAGCACCAGCTACGAGTTAAGGTGTGTAATGTGTTATTAAATTTGATTTTTGTTATTGTTTCACTTCCCCATTAATTTCTTGGTTGATGGTCAGCATTCCATGGAGTTGATTGTATTTTCTTGATGACATGGTATAATATGCCTAATGTGGAACAATTGTTAAACTTAACCTTATAGCTGAATTTTTTATTGTCATATGTTTACGAACAAATTATGCATTCACTTGAAAAGAAAGAGAAGAAGAATTACAATATATTAATAACAACCACAGGTTTGCATTTGTATTCAGATGTTTATGGTGGTGATAGGATGAAGGTCAAGCAAGCATGTGTGGTGTGCACCTATTTGGGGGTTTGGCTGGTGGTATAGCATATAGGCATTACTCATTTTTATTGGTAGAAAGAGCAGGTAACTGTTGTGGTATGAAGAGTCGGTTGATCATCTCTTTATCAATTGTTCCTTTTCTAAAGGGGTATGGGACAGCTTCTTGCAAAATTTTGGAGTGGCCTGGGTGATGCCAAAATCCATTATAGAAATTTTCAGGTCGTGTCATGGCGGGGGGATCAGGAAGAGGGCTAAAAGGTTTGGAGAATGGCAATGCTTGCCAGTTTATGGCCTTGCTTGCAAATTTATGAACCTCGAGATAGTTGTGACTGGTTAGCCTTGACCCAGTGAGCCACGTGACAAGATGGAAGGTACCGATACACTGTTTTCTCTCTCCCCCAGTACAGAGTATCTATGATATCATTAGCACTGGATAAGCATGCTTTGAGCTGTGGCAAGAATACTCGTTTTGCACATTGAACTCTGAGACAGGGAGCGTGGAGCTGTGTCTTTGAAGACAAAATAAAAGTGAGTAACAGTAGGCTATCATGTCATGAACTGGATGTTCGGCTTATGGTGCTATCAAACAGTTGCCTGAGCATCATAGATACTGTGCTGGAATAGGAAGTGTATAATGGGGTAAGAAAGGTATTGGCACTCCAATGATAGAGTCATGGTGAACATGAGCAAACACAGGGCGTGAACTACATGTGGACTGTCGCCCATGAAATGGGAATCCTTAAGGATCTCTTCATCAGACAAGGCAAACAATTACACCGCAAATTGATAGATGATTGATGAGGAATGATGTGTTGCAACTTTAGCTCATCCCTCAAAGCATATTGTGCGTCCGAGGTGATTGGTGCACCAAGCCAACCTTGGTGATTGGTGCGGACACATTAAGCAGATCCTCAAAATACTCAAGTGATTGTGCTGGCAAGCTCCCACCTCAGCGTGGACACGCCAACGAAAATAATAGGATTAGAGTAAGGCTTTCGTGGATCTCGGTAGGAGAACTACAAAAATCAAAGATGCAAAGTATTGAATAAGGACCCCCTCACTGTATTTATAGGCGATATTTGAGGGTTTAATGGACACATGTCACCTTCGGATTGGTCTAACGGACACCATGCCTGCTGTCATGCTCTAAGATAAAAAATGAACACGTATCAGAAGTTTACTTGACAAGAACCATAGCGCGTCCGCACCAACAGCCTAGAAGCCCTTGGGTGTAGTGCATTCACACTAGTGGCCTAGTAGTCCTCGGACGTAGTGTACTGCTCTAGCAACCAGCAAATGTTTGCGCATCCGCACCTTAGCCTTCATTCATTGCAAAGCAAAGCAAGCACAGGGATGTCCATTCTGACCTTACAAAAATTATGAGATTTTTTAAAATCATGTCAACAATGTGGTGTCTCGATTGGGCAATAGATGGTCAGTGGAGAGATATGGGAGGCATGGGTTACACGTGGCTTGACAGTTATAGGCATTGGTGAGGAGAGAGAGGTCATTAATACCAACAGTCTGAGAGGTCTCATGGGGGGTGCTTAAGAGAATGGTGGTATGAGACGTCCTATATGGTGGTAGCTTCGAGATAGGTATGGCTTTCCTCGCGTCAGTTCAGAACAAGTGGGGCAAGTGGGGAGGTTTGAGAGACAAGTGGTGAAGTTGTGGGAAGGAATGAGATGGTAGTGTCTGTGACTAGAGCTACGCGGGAATGTTAGTGTGGTTTGGAGTTGCATGGGGGAGAGGAAGCATTAGGATCACTACATGTGCCTCTTGGAGGTGACAACAGTGTGTCTGGCATGTGCAAGCATGACAACTTGTGAGTCTTTTGATGGACTTATTGTACGTGTGAATCCTATTAATAAGTTTGACTTGTGTGAGAAAGGGTGTTTTTCATTTGTTGAGCAAGGGGTTTGTTGTGCCTTTGGAAGGTTGAAATTAGAGGATGCGAGTTCGTGGGAGCTCAATATGGAATGTGCCGGGCTGCCTTCTATGGCAAGTCTTGATGCTGCAATGGCTGGCCTAGGGGGGAGTTTGGTCAACAAATTGTCATCTCCAACTAATCCTTGTTACTGCTTGGGAAATTTATTGGCTTATATTACGATGGGAGGCAATGATTGGTTAGTGTGGGCAATTGTTCCACCATCCAATGAGGAGTTGATCGGTCAAGAAGGTTCAAGGAGGGCTTATGAGGATAGTTGTCAGTTATCAGAGGCTTTGGACATTCCCCCATTGCATTGTTGCTGGAGGTAGCAACGACGAGGTAAATTGTAGAACCATTTGGATCGTACATGTGTTTGTTTGTTGGGATAGGGAGGGGAACATGTTTCTATGGCAAGGGGTATGAGGTGGATAAAAGATGCTATGGGGGACATGTTGGGAGAATGGTCATGGTAACTTCTGAGGATCGCAATGAGGACTACATGTGCTATTCCAATTTGTGGAGAAGTGAGGGATGCAAAAGTCTAGAAATGGTTGGCAAGGGAAGATCTAGAAGTCTCAAAATGTAGGAGAGCATTGATGAGCCTTGAATCCTCTACAAACTACCACAATGATGTGGCTTCCAGAGGTGAGGGGAGAGGAAGAGAGGTAAGAAAGGTCATCCAATGAAGTCACTAAGTTGGAATATTGGGGGATGGGGTGTAAGTAGAAAATAATGCAGATCAAAGATGTTTGTTATCATTCTAAGGCTTAGTGGCTTTGAAGGAGACTAAGCTTAAGTCATGTGATGAGAAGATGGTTGATTCGGTTTAGGGAAGGAAAAAGAGGGATTGGGTAGCCCTCAATGCTATTGGTTTTATGGGGGGCATTGTGATTACTTGAGATTTGAAAGCGTGGGCTAAAGAAGACTGGTGGAGGGGAGATTTTTCAATCTCGATGGTTTTAAGGGATGTGCCGTTGGGTTTCAAGTGGGTATTTACTCTAGTTTATGGGCCAAACCAACTGATGCAACAACCTATGATGTGGGTCGAATGAGTGGGGTTCGAGAAAAAATGGAAGTCGTTGTGGTGTCTGGGTGGATATTTCAATGTTGTCAGATACACTTTTGAAAAATCTAATGGAGGGTGAATTACCCGTAGTATGAGGAGCTTTTCTAATTGGGTGGATAAGCATAAGTTGGTGGATTTGCCTCTAGGTGGTGCAAAATTCATGTGGTCAAATGGGCAGGATAGAGCTATAATATTCGGGCTCGATAGATTTATGGTCTCCTTGGAGTGGGTGGAGAGGTTCCCCTCAGTGCAGTGCAAGAGCCTTCCAAAGTTGGTATCCAATCATGATCATTGCCCAATATGCTTGGAGGTTGACAAAGAATTGGGGCCACAACTGTTTCGTTTTGAACTTTCGTGGCTTGAAGTGGAAGGTTTTTCTTTGCTTGTGAATGCTTACTGGAAGACTTTCGACGTGGAGGGATTTGTGGGATTCATTTTGAGTTGAAATCTAAAATTTCTAAAAGAAAAGATCATTATTTGAAAGCGGGAAGTGTTAGAGAAGTGGAAGGTTGAGGTGGACATTATTCTAATGAATATTCAAGATCTTGATTTGAAGGAAGGTGGTGAGCTCTCAGCAGCCGACAATGCATTGAGGGTCAAGCTTTCTCCGAGTATGCAAATTGGCGATGAGGAGATTATGTAGAGGTACTGAGGTAGAGGTCAAGAGCCATTTGGCTGAAAGAACGTGATAACAATACGAAATTCTTTCATTGTATCGCTAGCGCCCGAGGTAGGCATAATAAAATTCAAAGTGTGGTAGTTGATGGAAGAAGGGTAGAAGAAAAAAGCTAGGTATGTGAGTACATTGTTCAGTTCTACAAGAATTTGTTAACGGATGAAGGATGGGTGAGGTTGCGTTTGGATAATCTTCATTTCAACCAAATCTAGGATGTGGAAGCCTTGTCTCTAGAGAAACCTTTCTCGAAGGAGGAGGTGAAAGCGGCGGTTCAGTCCTTAGGTAGGACAAATTCCTAGGTCTAGATTGATTCCCTTTGGCATTTTTTCAGGTGTTCTGGTAAGATTTAAGAGCGGTCTAATGAATTTTTTATCGGAATTATTCAAAAGGGGCAGATTATTGGCAGCTATTGGTGCATAATTCATTGCCCTTATTCCGAAAGTGAAAGGTGTGGAGAATCTGGATGTTTTCAGGCCTATTTATTAGTATGGTGGGAAGGCCCATATAAGATATTGGAAGCTTTTTTGGCTTCAAGGCTGCTGGTGGTTCTTGCGAGTGTCATTGCAAAGGTCTAAGTTACATTTGTAGCAGGTAGATAGATCTTGGACATTGAGCTTTTGGCCTATGAGTTTATTGACTCGAGACATAGGGAAGGGAGGAAATGCATAGTGTGCAAATTGGATATTGAGAAAGCCTACGATAATGTTGATTGGGGTTTCCTCGACTATATTGGGGTGCATGGGATGTGGTTCAAAGTGGAGGATGTGGGTTAAGGAGTGTGTCAATTCGACTAGGTTTTCGGTCCTTGCCAATGGCTCTGCAAAAGTTTTTTGAAGTCATCAAGGGGTCTTTGGGAGGGTGACCTGATCTCTCCCTCTTAGTTTGTTGTAATGGCAGAAACACTAAGCCAAATGTTGGACGGAGGCTAGAGGTTTGTTTTCTTGAAGGGTTTAAAGTTGGGAGTTGGGGAATCTAGTGCTCTCATCTTCAGTTTGCTGATGATACTTTATTATTGTGCAATGCTAAAGAGGAAGTGATGGATATGATGAGGAAAATTGTGAGATGTTTCGAAGTTGTTTTGGGTATGAAGGCTAGCATTCAAATGGCTAGAGATAAGGTGGAGAGGGTAGTTGAGGTGTTTGGATGTGGGGTGTGCTCATTTCCTTCGACATATCTTGGTCTTCCCCTTTGTATTGGGAAACTGGTCAAGCGCCTTTGGGATAAAGTAATTGAAAGGTTGGTGAGGAAGTTGTCAAAATGGAAGACTAGGCATCTTTCTTTGGTTGGGGGATCTACTCTTATCAAAGTGGCCTTGGCGAATCTCTCCTTATCTTTTATGTCTGTCTTCAAGTGCCTGAAAGCTGTTTTAGATAGAGGCTGAGAAGAAAATTTTTGTGGCAAGGTGCTATGGAAAATCACAAGTTCCATCTTCTTGAAATGGGACAAGGTTTGTAGACCGTACATTGAAGGAGGAGTTGGAATTAGAGATTTGGAGACTGTACCTTGCTCTCCTAGGGAAGTGGTTGTGGAGGTTTGGAGTGGAACAATAGAAATTTTGGAGAGGTGGTTGCTAAAAAATATGGGGTTTAAGAAGGTGGATGGTTGTTCAGATACTAGGGGATGTGGAAGGCGATTGGGACGTTGTAATCTAGATTCATGGAGCAGGTTGTGTTTGCTATTGGAGATGGTTCGAGGATTCAGTTTTGGGAGGACATATGGCTTAGGGAGATTGTGTTGCAGAGTGATTTCCTGATCTTAGCCAAGCTTGCTCTGAGTAAGAAGATTTCCATTGCACGTTGCTTTTCCATTTCAGGAGGTAATGTGGTGTGGACTCTATGTTGCAGTTTTTTGTTGGACGTGGAAGCGGATGATGTTGCTAGGCTTCCTGAGTGTTTGCAATTTTGTTTGTCTGTCTATGGGAGAGAGGGATTCGATGGTTTGGAGAGAGGAGAAATCGGGTCAGTTTACTGTGCAATCTTTCTTCAAACTGCTTTCAAGTAGCCAATTGGGAGAATAACATGATCACACCATCACTTATGGTTCTATGGGGCCCCTCCCAAGATTGTGGCGTTTGCTTGACTGGTGGAAAGAAAAAGGGTGCTAACAATAGATAATTTGCAAAAACGGGCAGTGCTCATTCCCAATATTTGTTTTTGTGTATGCAGAATGTGGACTTAGTGGACCATTAGTTTATTTATTGTTCCTTTGCTTCGGGGCTATGGGTGAGGTTTTTGATTCTTCTTCAAGTGCCTTGGGTCATGCAAGGATCTATTGAGGTGCTTCTTTTGGCTTGGCATGGAGGAGTGGTTGGGAAAGAAGGAAAGGCGGTTTGGAGATTTGTCTTGTTAGCAGTCTTGTTGGCTATATAAGGGGGAAAGAAATAGTTGATGTTTTCAGAATATTTGTGGTTTAGAGTTGGAGGTGTTCAGGAAGGCATAGCTAGATTTTGGTGGGATGGGCCTCATGCCTTGAGCAATGTCTCTGTCTTCCTTGATTAGGTTGTAATTGGTCCTTTGCACTTGGGTTCTAGTTGTAGCCATTTGGCATTTTGGTGATTAAAATCTCGCAACTTTTCAAAAAAAAAAAAAAAGAAAGAGAAAGAAGTGGAATGGACCATTTTGGGAAATATCAAAAGGGTCAAAAGATCACCCCTTTTTTTTTTTTTTCTTTCATTTTTCCATCTTCCTTTAGTTGTATTTATATGTAAAGGGCCCTAATCGACCAACTCATGCTTGATTTGTGTTCAATTAGCGCCAAATTGGTTGACTTGAGTCGACCCCCCCCACCAAAAAAAAAAAAAAAAAACAGAAGAAGAAAAGAAAAGAATACACATTAGGTTCATCATGGTAGATGGGGTTCTTGGTAGGACACATTCATGTGAGATGTCCTTTATACTCACACCTGTAGTAAGAAAAAATTCCCACGATCTCTTTTCAAGGTTTCCTCGTTTCATGAGTGCTCTTAGTGCTAGTAATGCATACAGCCCTGTGGCTGTCACCACTCACCATTGGTGGCAGTAGGGCATTGTTGGGATCCTTGTAAATGCAGTGCAACAGTTGGGTTTATCATCATGCTTTTGCTATTTTTCACTTTTCTCATCATTTGATATGCTTTACTCTCACCATTCGAGAATAGGATGTGGCATCCTATTAATCATATTGGCTGCAATGAGTGCTTCCTCATCTCAATAGATTTTAGCAACCATCATTCCTATCATGATGGATCTAGTAACCTCTAAAAGGTGATATCTTTTAGCTCAACAACACTATTTTGATGTGGTGTATATGGACAAGAGGTTGTGATTCTGTAGTTATGACGTAGATATTCCTTGTCATTTTTTGAATCGATTTCTTTTTTTTTTTTGTAGTGCCAAATTGAGTGATGGCTATCGTACGGAATATATTGATAATGGAACCTCCTCTACTTTTCATTAGATAGACCCATGTAAATTTAGAGTAATTATCAAGAAATGAAATAAAATATTCGTAAGAAAAAGGAAAGAAGATGTAATTTGGGTCAGCCCCGAAACATCAGAATGAACTAGATCAAAGTTCAAAAAAGTTTGTTTTTGTTTAAACATAGGGGAAGGATGAGTTTGTCCTTTCTAGAGTGCCTTCCTTTAGAGGGTTGGGATCCACAACAAAAGCAGTTTCTCTGAAATAGTGGAGCCATAGCCACTAGTGGTAGCTCATGTCTGAAATAGTCGAGCCATATCCACTAAAGTAAAATGAAGTTTGTCTCTGTTGTTAAACATGGGGGAAGGATGAGTTTGTCCTTTTTCATGATACCTCCCTATAGAGGGTTGGGATCCACAAGAAAAGCAGTCTCTGTGAAATTTTAGAGCTATATTCACTAAATCATAACAAGACTTCATATCTTGATTCAACCATTTATAGAAGTCTTGAGTCTTTTACATGCATGCATACTTTGCTGAAGAAAATCTCTAGTCTTTAATCTAATTGTAAGAACGCATTAATCCTAATTCTAGACTTATATTTCAATCAAATATTTACAATGACTAGAATACTTGCAAATCCCATTCCAACCATATATCCCTTGTAAAGCAGCCATAACACATTTAACATTGAAATTGCATAATCTTGAACTCATTTGAAAGCTAATGCAGTACTCCTACAAATGGGATCAACTTCATGTCATGATAAAGTTGTTGCTACCTAAAACGTAGCCAAAAAGAAGAAGAAGAAGAAGAAGAAGAAGAAGAAAGCGGAGGGAATAAGGGCACCACAAGTTGGCACCTTTGCTCTCTTCTTACTCCACTTTCCCTCTTAAATGCTTATGCTTTATACTGTTTTCCTTGTTTTTTTTTAATTACATCTCATAACTCTTTTCTTTTGATTAGCAGGAGGAAATTAGGAACAGATTGTATGCATTGGAGGCAGATATGAAGAATGAAAATGAGAGATCCGTGGCAGTGCGTAGTCATGTTGAGAAGTACATTGAAGAGAAGCGGGAGATGGACAGAAGGCTAGATAAGCAGTATCAACGCAAAATGTGAGGTTGCTTTCATGATATCTTTCTTATAATACTTTTGTTTATTATTAGATGAAGCCAGTGGATGCGGACCCTTCTAGAATAGACGCATTAGCTGCAAATGTACCCCTCTTACAATTGTATCTGAGTTGTCAACCTACAATTTCCCAACAATGCTTTCTATTCATGCCCGGTCTTTACACAGTGTGTGCACTTCCAAATCATTTTTCTCCTTAGTAGGCTTCCTATCAGCTCCCTTATTTGCCCTATGGAACCAACACTCGATGCAAGGGCTGATTTCTCCATAGTCACATTATTATACTGTTGTGTTGAGGCCAGTGTTCACAATATCGATACTATCGGCCGATATTATCGTTATCGCTGGCCAGTGACACAAAACCATACAAAACCCCACAGAAAAAGGGAAAAAAAAAACAGAATTGTGTGTATTGTGCGATATATTGCATGATATCGCATGTTTTTTTGCGATATAACTGATATATCGCACAATTTCGCATGATAATTTCTACAATAAAAAGGCTGAGAACGTCGGGGTTGCATAATTACCGAAAAATCGATTTTTTTTTTTTTTTTTTTTTTTTTTTTAAAGGGGAAAGCTTTCAATTGATGTAAGAGGGAATTTCGGTACCTCTAAAAGAAGATTGTGTGATCGGAAGTAGAATTCGGTGGGCCACTCGATCAATTGATAGCTGTGTGCTGTAAATTCAAAAAAAAAAAATCGAATATCCTGTTTTTTTTTTCCGAATAAATGGTAGATTTAAATGGGAAAGGAGATTTTGACAACCAATATACAAAAAATCATGGAGATTTGGGTTTTTAGGTGAGAGATTTTAGGGATTTCATGTTCCGGTTTGGGTTTTGGGGTGAGAGATTTTAGGGATTTGATGGGAAGTTTAGAAAATGGCTTCGCAAGCCTATAAAATAGGGGTGCGTGTTGGGTATTGCCCCGATCAGACGCAACAAGAGACGGATGGTCTTGTCACGGGCTGTGGGGTCCACCTTGATGCATATGTTTCATCCAATCCATCCATCAATTCTGGAAGATAATTTTAGGAGATGAGGCCAAAAATGATACATATCAAAGGCTAAATTGGACCACACCACATGAAGCATTAGAGATTAAACACATACCATTGAAACCTTTTTGTTAGGGATAGAGTTTTTGGATCAAGCTGATATTTATTTTTTATCTTCATCCAGGTCCATGTGACCTTATGAACATGTTGGATGGCAAATAAACATCACGGTGGGCCCTAGGAAGTTTTGAACTATAAGCATTCCATCGCCACTGCTTTCTACGGTGTGGCCCACTTTAGTCTTCAATCTAGCTTTTTTGGGATGACGTGCTAAAAGGACCTATCAAAATGAATGAACTGCGTGGATAAAACATATATAACACAGTGGGCCCCAAACAACCCTCGACCAAGGAATGCCAAATCGGTTACGTATCGGCCGATACGGCCGATACGTAACGGAAACGGTGGTGACCGTTACACGTTACGGGGTCGTATCGGCCGATACGGTTTTTTGTAGCCGTATCGGCCGATACGGGCCCGATACGGGGCGTATCGGCCGTTACGGGGGCGTATCGACCGTTACGGGCCGTTACAGGCCCGTAACAGGCTCGTATCGACCTTTTTCCATTTTAAGCTTTGTTTTTGCTTTTTTTTTGAAACCTCTTGCTTCCAAACTGTTTCTTACTCCTTTTACTACTAATTTCGACCAACTTTGGCTGAGTATTTGAGATAAAAACACATTATATTATGAATTTTCTTGAATCAAAGCTCGATGGGCCATTTTTCAGAAATTTGTCAAAAATATGTATTTATATATTTTTAATACGTTTTGTTGTTTTAATCATACCATATGATGTGTTAATCATAGTAAAACATGTTAATGTGCATTTTACAGATTTTGGGTGTCATTTAATATTTTTTTTATATTTTTTTCTATTTACGCATGAATTTTGGCCCCTTTTTTTAAAATTCGAAAAATCAATTTTTAATGGTTGTATTGTTGTTTTAATTATGCCATTTGATGTGTTAATCATAGTAGGACATGTTAATGTGCATTTTACAGATTTTGGGTGCCATTTTATATATTTTTTAATATTTTTTTCTATTTACGCATTTATTTTGGCCCTTTTTTTGAAAATTTGAAAAATCATTTTTTAATGATTTGCTGTTTTAATGATGCTATATGATGTGTTAATCATAGTAGAACATGTTAATGTGCATTTTACAGATTTGGGGTACCATTTTATATTAATTTTTATATTTTTTTCTATTTACGCATGAATTTTGGCCCTTTTTTTTTAAATTCGAAAAATCAATTTTTAATAGTTGTTTTGTTGTTTTAATCATGCCATATGATGTGTTAATTATAGTAGAACATGTTAATGTGCATTTTATAGATTTGGGGTGCCATTTTATATTATTTTTTATATTTTTTTCTATTTACGCATGAATTTTGGCCCTTTTTTTTTAAATTCGAAAAATCAATTTTTAATAGTTGTTTTGTTGTTTTAATCATGCTATATGATGTGTTAATTATAGTAGAACATGTTAATGTGCATTTTATAGATTTGGGGTGCCATTTTATATTATTTTTTATATTTTTTTCTATTTACGCATTTATTTTGGCCCTTTTTTTGAAAATTCGAAAAATCATTTTTTAATGATTCTTTTGCTGTTTTAATGATGTCATATGATATGTTAATCATAGTAGACCATGTTAATGTGCATTTTACAGATTTGGGGTGCCATTTTATATTTTTTTTTTATATTTTTTTCTATTTACGCATTTATTTTGACCCTTTTTTTGAAAATTTGAAAAATCATTTTTTAATGATTCTTTTGCTGTTTTAATGATGCCATGTGATGTGTTAATCATAGTAGAACATGTTAATGTGCATTTTATATATTTGGGGTGCCATTTTATTTTTTATTTTTACATTTTTTTCTATTTATGCATGAATTTTGGCCCTCAAAAATAATTGCAAACACCTAAATGTAAGATATTTTTATATTACATTCATTCTAATATATCTATCATTGATAGTAGATAGTTAGAAAATTAAATACATGAATTTTGTAGTCAAATTCAGGTTATCTGGTGCATAAATTCATCAGACAGTCCGATACAACTTCTGACCAAAGAGTGGACCGTTACACCACCATAAACATGTTCCAATTTATAAATGAATGCATATTTGGAATGCTTAGAATATTTCGGATTTAATCCATATTTTTTCATATTTTTTTAACAAAAAAAAAATTTTGCGCCGTTACGGGCCGTTACGCCCCCGTATCGCCGTTACGCCCCCGTATCCATATCGGTTTCAGAGGGCACCGTTACGCCAACCGATACCGATACGGGACACCTTGCCCTCGACAGATCCGTCTGTCTCTTGCTATGTCCTAGCGGGTATTACCAATCAACTCCCTTTTCACGAGAGCGGATTAAGCATATTACATGCTGGGTATTACCCTTACCGTAGGGCCCACCTTGATGATTTGATTTATATCCACACTGTCCATCCGTTTTTCCAACCCATTTTAGGATGGGTCCAAAAAATATGCAAATCCAAATCTCAGGTGGACCACACCACTTGAAACTGTGGTGATTGAGTATCTCACCATTGTTTCTAGTGGTATTGGTCCACCTAAGATTTGGATCTTCTTAAGGTTTGGGATCATGCCCTAAAGTGAGATGGAAAAACGGATGGACGGCATGGATATACAGAAAATACATCAAGATGGGCCCCACATGGTTAGAGTAACACCCACTAAGGTGTTACCCGGGTAACAGCTAATTCGATCCCCTTTTAACATGCGTAGTGGATGTGCTTTGTGGGCCCCACGATGATCTCATGTGTTTATCACACCATCCATCATTTTGTTTGATCAGCTTAAGGCATGAGCTGAAAAATGAGTCAGATCCACATTTCACGTGGACCACACTAAAGAAAACAATGGTGATTTAACGCTTACCGTTAAAAGCTTCCTTCGCGCACCGTAACATTTATTTGTCATCCAACTACTTTTTATGGCCCCTTGTTTCATCAGATAAGATGCGGATGAAGGGAAAATCAAATGTCAGCTTGATTGAAACTTTTGTGGCCCCAATAAGTTTTTAATGGTAGACATTCTATGAGCACTATTTTGTATGGGGTGGTCCACCTCATATTTGGATCTACCTCATTGTTTAAGCTAATGCCCTAAAATGATTTGACGGTGTAGAGATACCATTTTACATTGAGGTGGCCCCAACTTTTTTCCTCCTCGATTTGATGAAGCAGATTGCATACTAAATAAACCCTATGGGGGGAGTGGATTAGGTGATACCTGGGTAACACCTTAGTGGGTGTTACCTCTATTGTGGGGCCCACCCTGATGAACTTGTTGTATATCCATGTTGTGCATCCATTTTTCCAGCCCATTTTAGGACGTGGTCCTAAAAATTAAGCAGATCCAAATCTCAGGAGGGCCACACCACAAGACATAGTGGTTTGATTGAACGTCCAACATTAAAAACTTTCATGGGCCTACTTTAAGCAGAACAATAATGTTTATTTTTCATCCAACCTATTGATAAGATCAAATAGACTTAAATGAAGGTAATGCACAAATATCAGCTTGATCCCAAAATTTTGAGGCCTACAAAAATATTTTAATGGTCATTTGCGACTTTTTCCTATGGTGTGGTCCACCTTAGAGTTTGATTTGCTTAAGTTTTTAGATAAAATCATAAAATGAGCTGAGAAAATAGATGGTAGAGTAGATATACAACACGTTCATTAAGATGAGCTACCGCGCAACTCTGTGGGTCTAAGCCACAGCCAGTCAAATCATTAATAGGAATGTTTTTCAATTTCTTCTTCTTCTTCTTCTTCTTCTTTTTTGAATGAATTTATTATGTTTTCATAAAATTTTGGATATATTTAAAAATGTTATGCATTCAAATTGAATATAGTTATATTAGTTCAGTTAGACGGCAGCGCACAACCCAGGACCTTACACAAAGTAAATTTATTATGTGCATTTCTTTTTTAATATTTTATGATTTAAAAGTGTGTATTAACGCCTTTTTAAATAATCCCTGAAGTTTCATAAAAACATTCAACCATTCTGCCAATGTTTCCCCATGTTTCCCAAAAAGTGCGATAAATTGCGTGATACAAACGATGTATCCCGTGCGATAACCGATACGTATCTGTATCCCAAGGGTGCGGTACATTCTGCGATACCGATATTTCGAACACTGGTTGAGGACAACCTACTCTCCGTAATCTCGACCTGTGCATATGCTGGACTCAAAGAAGGCAGCTAATCTCGTCCAAGTAACTGTGCTCTGATCAACTCGAATTCCGGATTCAGACCAGCCAGAAAATCAATAATGCTATTCCTCTCTACCTCCTTATACATCATTGCATGTTCAGTGCACATTGGTTTATATGGATCATAGAAACCAATTCTACCCAAATATGATTTAGAGTTGTAAAGTAGGCTGCCGAAGTTTTCTCCACCTGTCGAAGATGAGCAATGTCCTATCATTGTTTATAAATCTGAGCAAAGTTCTAAAGATGAAAATAAGTTTGGGCTCTAGTATCACAAATATCTTTGGCAGTTTTCAGAAACATAAACCCATCACTCACATTTGGCTCCATAAAATTGACCAAAAAAAGCTATAATTGACAAATTCTCTGCTTCCCCATTATCATGAGAGGAATTGGTGATTGCTGGTTCTTTTGTTTTTCCTATCAGATATCCAAGTTGATATCCAAGTTTACCTTGTCCTCCAATAAACATCTTCACGGCCTGTGACCAGTGCAAATAATTGAGGCCACGCAACTTCACCGTCATCATTTGTATTCCCAAATTATCTATGGATGAATCTCCAGTGGAATGTGAGTTAAGCTCACTAGTACTACTGTTCAACATCCCTGCAGATGAAGAATGCCAATTCCAATTGACAAAAAAGGTTTCTTTATCTCAAATGATGCTTCTAGGCTCTTCTCAGGCTTATGTACACAACACAACCATCAATCCCCACAAATTACTCCGGAAGACAACTAAGGGGTGTTCACACAGCTAGATACTTCAAAAACTGTCGAATTAATGTGGAGGTAGAGTAGACATGAATCTAATCAGTTCCATTCACCTCGAACAAAAAAAGCCCCAAAAACCCTGGGTGACATCACTCCCTGGGGTAGAAAAAATGTGATTTCTCTCTCCACGTTGATCCGATTAACATGGGACCACTTCTAATAAACTCTAATAAAAAAATCTATCCAAACAGTACTAACCTTGAATATGAAAATCACCTTGTACGATTGCAACCATCTGATTGGTTATGAAATCCACATTTTTAAAAAAAATTTTGGTGGACTGCCTTGAAACACACAATCTGGCTTAAAAAAAAAAATCACAAAAAATCATGATAAATCAAAACGATCCAGGCGGTGGTGGTTTTGTTACGATCTTACCACCCTAACTGTATGCTGTTGACATTAGCCGTACGGTTAGATGGTGTGAACACCTACAGAGAGCGCTTTGAATTGCCTTTGATCCTCCTCTGTTAAACTCCTATGAAGATCTTGATTCTCTAATACCAAGATGAAAGATCAAAATCTTTGAAAGAATGAATGGAAAGATAAGAAGAAAATAAGGTAAAGGGAAAGGGGAAATGGAAGATCGTGAATATTTTCTCACATTCCCCCCTTGTTTTATTAGAAAATCTTATTATAAGAAAATAATAGAAATACCATCACACACGTGTACACATACTCATTTAATCAAATGCAGCAAAAAAACCCTTACAACTCTATAGTGGGGTTCGTCGTTCTCTTAATACCAGATTGAATGTAGGGTTTAGATTTATTTAAGATAAGGTTTTCTATAAATAGATATTCTAGACCTTTGTGCGGGGATTATGCTTTTTGTTTCTTTGTTTCTTTGTTCATTAAGTTTTGGATATCCTATTCTCAAAGTTTTTAGAACCTTGACTCCCAAATTGTTCTAGTTGGTTAATATCAAGATTCTCTCTCTCTCTCTCTCGCACGCGCACGTGCCCCCCCCCCCCCCGGGGTCAACAAGTTGGGCTTGAGCTTCAAAAAGAGTTCATAGGTATGAGCTCATGGATGGGTGGTGTAGACCATACTCCAAGGATGTGATTGACCAAAGGGGTCAAGGCAAAAAAACCCACTCAAACCACATTAGAAAACCGACACAAGCAAAAAGATAGAAAAACCATAATTCAATATATCCCCAAGTAGTTATACCAAGCCAGTATTGCTTTCGATACTTTTAGGTTGAAAAGTTTCAAGGTAATGGTTGAGGCAATAGGTCAATTTAGACCTAGGCTTAAGCCTCCTTCATATCACAAAATGAGGAAGACATGCCTCAAAACTGAGGTTGACTATACACGAAGTTTCATAGCTGAATACACAGAATCGTGAAAAACCTTTGATTGTACACTCATGGCCAATGGATAGACCAATAAATCCAGTTGGACTCTAACTTTTTAGTGAATTGCCCAGCCGGGACAATATTCTTGAAGTCCGTGGATGCATTTGGCCATCCTTATACGGCAGCTTATTTGTTTAAATTATTAGATAGTGTAGCTGAGGAAGTGTACATGCAGGAGGGATTTTGAGGTGTCAGTCTAGTGTTTAGTCAGTTTGTACGGTCTATGCGGGTGGCTGTTTTGGTGTTTTGTTTTTCAGTTTGCCTCGTCTCTTGATTAAATATTTTGATTAGTCCTGAGATGAGAGTTCTTGTGTGTTTTCTTTTTCGCTTTTGCTGTGTTCGTAGATCATGGTCTGTCGTTGACTAGTGATTGCAGTTCCTTTTCTAGCATTTAGTTCTATTATTATGTATTTTTTTGGTTTTAGTTTTGGTGTTTTACATTTCCACTCGTCATTGCGTTCAAAACTTTGGTAGTTTAAAGCATCCTTTTATTTGTAAACCTTTTTGTGATTTTTTCTTTTCTTTTGGTGCCATTGTAGTGCAGAAGCACTCGAGAGTCACTTATCTGCTGTCCAAAGGGATCATCAACAGATATCCCTAATAGAAGAACGGAGAATAAGATCTGATGCCGAAGAGGCTAAAAGAAAGGAGACTGCTCTTGAGGAAAAGGCACGCCAAGAAAGGGCTAAAGCAGAAGCAGAGGTTCATCATCTTGTAGTTACTGTTTTTCAATCAGTAATCTTTGTAGCTATTGTTTCCTTGATGTGTCTTATTCTTAACTTTGCAACTCATTTTTGTTTCGGATATAGTGTCTTTTTGGGTGCAGAGATACAAGGCCTTAGGTTAAGTCAACTGGAATATTCTCACAGCATTTGATATCATTTTACAATCACATTGAAAAGCAAATGACCTATTAAACTTTGTTGCTGATTTGGCAATCACTGCATTCTATTTAAACCTTGAACTTTCAGTGACAGTCTGCTCTCGTTTCTTTTTTAAAGGTTAATGTTGTAAATTGTTCCATGCTACCCAAAGAGCTGGGACAAAGCTGTGAATTGTGATGATGATAATATGCCATAAGTTGTTCCAGGAGGGTGTACTTGGTATTGCATTTAATTTAAGGAATTAATTTGTGTCAACCAGTCCGAGAAAAAAAGGAAATATCATGGAATCTTGCATCTGTCATTTTGTGAGTGTTATTCTTGTGGCCTACCACCTATGTATCATTCTTTGTATGGACTACTTTTTGCTTTTTAGCAATTTTATCTTTCTCTAGCATGTTCTATCAGTTACTGTTTTGGGGCCTACAAATTTTCAATGTGCTCAGGAGGGGATCACCATGGTTTGTAACAATTCAAATATGACTATGTCCACTATACCTTACAAAGACTATCATCTTGTATGGACACCTATTTCTTATGGTCAAACATTTAGGTTTTAAAACATTTATTCCAGATCTCCTTCAGAAAAATTGCTCGGCTAGCATCAGGGTGTTATCCTAGCAATTTATCTCGAGGAGAAGCATGAACTAGCACTACTTATAGGAGCAGTTGCTGGACTTATCAGACTCGCTTAAGATATGTGGGGCTTCAAAGAAAATTTCAAGATGTATGTCTTAGTGGACATATGATCAACCTCACATAAGTATGGGCTTTGAATTCAAGCCACCGATTTGCTCTCCCTCCCTCCCTCCCTCTTCGCCTAACTATTTTCTATAAGTATTAGTTGACGATGGACAAGTTTTAGGAATCTTGGGCTGGTATGGTACAGGTTTTATTAGTTAATTAGGCTGTCTTTAATTTTCGGATTCTTGGCTTAAATTAAATCTTTTATATGACTACAATTAAGCATGCCTTTCAGCATCTAAAAAAAATAAATGAAAAGCAAATAAATAAAAGAATATAGATTAAAGCATGTTTGGTTTTGTCTTTAAACTATTTAACAGACTGATTTATTAGGGAAAAAAACTACTGGTATGCTTTCTTGTTTTGGACATGGGGATGGAGTTTTATAGTTGTTTGAAACCCCGAGTTGCAAGTCTATACTTCTGTTATGTATCTTGAATTACAGAGCACAATTTTTGGGTTTTGTAATGAGTTCTTTATTGCTGGAAATCATTTTTTTTTTTTTTCCCATTAGGTAATGAAGATTTTATTAAAAGAGAGAAAACAAGACAGATCCACACACACACACACACACACACACACACACACAAAAACAAAAACAGTGATGAGAAATAGCCTTTTAGGGTAATGCCAAGACTAATATCCTCAATTGCATCGTGCTTCAGCTATGAAAGTCAGTGAGCCTCTATGGCCAACTAACTAGTGATCTCTGGCCATTCAAATTTGAGTGAAACTTGCTCAGCACTGCTGTGTTAGATTCCACACAATGTCCTGTTGTTCCACACCTTCCAAATTGACGGTAAACTCATAACCAAAGAAAGACACCCCAAAGGACCTCCTGCTTTCGAACTGGATCCCAAATAAATAAAAGAATCTCTGCCAGATTGTGCTTGAGAACTTATAGTGCAAGAAAAAGTGTTCTGCTGACATCTCATTCTGGGCACCTAATGTACAAACCTTAGGGCTTGTATTTTAAGTTCTATGGTGGTTAATTATTAGAACTTTATCTCTCCTATCAAGACAAGCGGAAGTAATCCCCTTTGGAGAGCTGGACTGCTTCTAAATATGTTGGAAATTGATATATGGTTGTTTATTTTCATTGTTTCTTTTGCAGCGCCTGAACTTGTGGAATTTTTTTAATATTGTTTTGGCTCTTAATTTACAGCAGTTTATTTGCCCCAAATTCTCCTTTACATGTGTCACACTTGCCAACATGGCTACATTGTGGGATATCTGAGACCTGAGCATAAGTTGGTCCTCATTGGGCACAAGCTGGTTCACTCATTAAGTGGGCTGCTCCTATACAAAAACAATGGATGGCTTAGAAAATAATGCCAATGGTCCATTTTCGATGTGTGACCTGCTGATTCATGTTGTGGCCTTATGGGCCACCTTATGCACTGGTGAGATCTCCCACACATTTGCCAGGTTGGTACATTTTGTGTGGGAGGAGAGGTGTGTGCTAGCATACATACCTCTAATTTACATGATCATTTGTATCATTATTGGTTGAGTATAATGACTGCTTGAGGTTTTTTTTTTTCTCCTTCTACAGAGTACATCAGTAAGATATTGTGATTGTTTGATTCAGGCTAAACTAAAGGCTGCAAAGGTAGCTGAAGAAATGCAGAAGGCAGCATTGGATGCTGAGAGGAGAGCCAAAGAAGCTGCAGAAAAGGTTGCCAATGAAAAATTGAAAACAGTTGCTGCTGAAGAGGTACAGAGGGATGCAAATATAATATCTCCAAGTGGAGTGAGGGGTGGAGATGGACACTCCAAGGAATTGGGATCTGATGCACCTGATAAAGTGCGGTCAGCAGGTACTGGATGTATTTTTCAAAGGAAGCGTAATTTGTGTTCTAAGATAAGTACATCCAATTTTTTTTAATATTTTATTTTATAACATTGATCGCCAAAGCCGGAATTATACAAAATACAAGACGAGAATTTAGAACCCCCCAACAATCTGGAAAACGAGCAATAACCTTTGATGCTAGTGACCATTCCATTACAACAGATTTAGCCCTACTAAATACCTCAGAAACCTGACTCTTGCAATTTCTAGAGCATCAATCGTTTCTCTCCAGCCATGTAACCCAAGTGCCCACTAACAAACTTAAACGCCGGATTTTTCTCCCAGTTTTGGCAATACCGCTGCCGTGTCACATTAAAAGAAAACTATCAACAGATTTTGGTTAAGGCCCAAGAAACTCCAAACAGATTGAAAAAATTATTCCGCAACCCTTTTGCAAACAAATGGTGCATGAAGAGATGATCCACCATTTCCTCATTTTGAAGGCATAACAGACATGCATTCGGAAGAATAAAACTTCTTCTGCAAAGATTATCTATTGTTAACACCTTCCTCCCCACTAACCGTGTGAGCGCCGCCACCACCTTTGGAGGAGCACTATAGCGCCAAACAAAAGCTGTTGGATGAATCTCGCCACTAGAAGTAACTCCGCTAATACACATATAGAAGGTTTTAAACTAAAAACCTTCATGTGTTGATCCGAATGCGGTATCTTCAACTTGGGCCCATGTTAGCTCCACGCCAGTAAAAATAGGTCCTCTGCCTTTACGAGCCACTCTTATCCAAAAGAAGGTGACTAGTGGCTATGTATGAGGTTGTGTTGTCTATGATTACCCGGACAACGTATTCCTCTCCTACTTCCTCAACTACACTATCTAATAATTTAAATAAATAATCTGTTGTATAAGGATGACCAGATACATCCACGGACTTCAAGAATATTGTCCCAGCTGGGCAATTCACTAAAAAGTTTATTAGAGTCCAACTGGATTTGTTGGTCTATCCGTCGACCATGAGTGTACTATCATAGGTTTTTCACGATTCTTTATATTCGGCTATGAAACTTCGTGTATAGTCAACCTCGGTTTTGAGGCATGTCTTCCTCATTTTGTGATATGAAGGAAGCTTTAGCCCAGGTCCAAATTGACCTATTGCCTCAACCATAACCTTGAAGCTTTTCAACCTAACAGTGTTGAAAGTAATACTGGCTTGGTATAGCTATTTAGGGATACATTGAATTGTGGTTTTTTTTATCTTTTTGCTTGTATCGACTTTCTAATGTGGTTCTAGCGGGTTTTTTTACCTTGACCCTTTTGGTTGATCACATCCTTAGAGTGTGGTCTACACCACCTATCCATGGGCTCATACCTATGAGCTCCTTTTGAAGCTCCCGGGGGGGGGCGGGGGGGTTAGGGTTATGTTCATACATATCAACCACTTCTATATTCTCATATGTTTCTTGTTCCATAAATTCCTATCGAAATACGGCACTATCGTATTTTTTTTTCTTATTTGCTTATCCATGTACTCCTTTTTCCTTCGGATTTCTGCAGTAATATTGGGACATGCTCCTGCATTTGATTTCGCTGTATGTGCAAGGTATTGTTTATGTGGTGCAATGCCACTGGCTACAAACTCGTATAATTCACACACTATGTGAGTCTTTTTGGTAGCACGATGATAGTGCCCATACTTCCAACCCGAGTCATTCAACTTAGGTTTCAAAGAAGCAGATTAGGAAGAAGAAGACATGATTCGTTCTTCTTGTTAGTTGTACAGTTGTAAGTTGTAAATATGAGAGAGAGAGAGAGAGAGAGAGAGAGAGAGAGAGAGAGTTACGCAAGTACAAATTCTTGATTCTTGATGCTTGTCTTGAGACTTGCTCGACTCTTGAGTCTCGTTTCTTTAAGCCTACACTTGTAGTTTTTTGAAGTTGAATATTGAATCTTGTAGTTGTAGCTTATAGCTGACACTTGTACACCTATAGTTGTAGACATTTGGTTTGTGCATTTGTACACTTGAGTTAAAAAGAAAACACTTGAAAAGAGAAGGTAAGTGATACATAATGAACGAGAGAGAATTGTAGGGAATGTATGTAGAGATTAGAGAATGTATGTAGATTGTAGAGATTAGAGAATGAACGTAGAGAATGTAGAGAGAGACAGGACGAGAGATTAGAGAAAAAGAATTGTAAAAGAAAGAGAGAGAAATGTGGAGAATGCATGTAGAGAATGAATGAAATGGAGAGAGAGAGAGAGAGAGAGAGAGAGAGAGAGAGAGAGAGAGAGAGTAATATGATTTTCTTCTCAGGAGCTTCAATAATCAATCTTGAATGATCTTTGTAAACTTCTCTTAGGAGCTTGTCGAGTTGTAGAAGATTGTAGAGAGATTAGACATGAGAGAGAGAGAGAGAGAGAGAGAGAGAGAGAGAGAGAGAGAGAGAGAGAGAGTAATATGATTGTCTTCTCAGGAGCTTCAATAATCAATCTTGAATGATCTTTGTAAACTTCTCTTAGGAGCTTGTCGAGTTGTAGAAGATTGTAGAGAGATTAGACATAAGAGAGAGAGAGAGAGAGAGAGAGAGAGAGAGAGAGAGAGAGAGAGTATAAGGAGTAAAAGAGAGAAAGGAAGAGTTTAGAATGAAAAATATTGAAAATTAGGGGGTGAGTACCTTTTTGTAGCCAAAAAGTGACGGTAAAAAATATGACCGTTGGCCAATATATGATCGCATATGCATGTGGATTGCATATGCCACCATGGCATATGAGATTTCCACATGCATATGTGATCACACTTGACAGCATGGACTGAAATCCCTGCCAAGCAAGGAACAAACTCAGTTAGCTTTTGACCCCCCATCCACCTATCCTCCCAAAATTTGATGTTCTTTCCATCCCATAATAAGAAGCCCACCCCTTACCATACTCTATGTTTTATTGATGCGACAAACTTTTATAAATATGAGGCACTGTACAATGATGACTCCCTAGTCCACCATCCCTTTTCCTCAACGCCATATTTCCAAATGATTACCTCTCCCCATTGAGACCCTACCTCTACCCGGAACCTCCAAATCCATTCTCCTAACAAAGCTATATTCATATCCTCCGACTTCCTAAACTCCTCTCCTCCTTGAGCTCAAGGCTTGTATACCTCCTACTTCATAAGGTGGGAGTTCGTGTTTGTCTTCCCCTCCCTTCCACAAAAAATCCTGCCTAAGCTTTTCCAGTTCTATAATGTGAGGGTGTTGAGATGGTGCAGTTAAGGAATAATATATTCATTGGATGAGTGTAGCCAAAATAAGGATGTTAAAATGGATGAGTGGCAAGGTGAGGAAGGCTAAAATTAACATGTGTGCATCCAGGGGGAAAAAGGAGTAGCACCAATAGGGTAATAAGATGAGGAAAGTAGACGAGCAAGAGAAAGGTGTGAGAGAAGAAAGAGTATTGAGAGAAGCTTCTTTTGTGTGTTAGGGCAACAAAGCCCCCACACCTTTTATTATAAGGCTAAGAATACAGAAAACTTACTCTGCAGGAGCAATCAGCACTATATATATTTAACCACTCAAAAAGGGCCAAATATACACGTAACTCTTTCTATTCTCCCTCTCAAGTTGGAGCATAGATATTGATCATGCCCAACTTGCTAGTGATACGAAGAAGAGAATCCCGACTAAGAGACTTGGTAAGAACATCGGCCAATTGGTCTCCATTCCTAACAAATGGAGTTGCAATTTCTTTGTTAGCCACTTTCTCCTGAATGAAGTGACAATCAATCTCAATATACTTCGTGTGCTCATGGAACACCAGATTGCTAGCAATATAAACGACAACTTGATTATCACAATGCAAAGGAATGAAACTTGGGGGATTATAACCGAGTTCTTGTCAGAGGGTTTGAAGCCAAATAAGTTCACATGTTGCATGAGCCATCGCCTGATACTCAGCCTCAGCAAAAGAACTCGCCTGACAAGACTGCCATCGACAAATGTGCAATACCTGTAGATCACTGATCATGTAAACATCCAACACAATCAACATCAAAGTAACCAAATAGATGAAGGTGGCCCTGTTGTTGAAACACTAAACCTTTGCTTAGGAAGATTTAAGAAACCAAAGAATATGATATATTGTTGTTAGATGTGTGGTACGTGGAGCATGCATGAATTGACTTACAACACCCACAACATATGAAAGATTCGACTGACTAGTAGTGAGATAAGACATCCAACTAGCCGTCGATACATCCTAGGGTTAGAGAGGAGCTCATCGTCATCAAGATTAATTTTATAAATAGCATCGATCGGTGTGGCAGGAGGCTTACATCTAAGCGTGCCAGTTTCAGAGAGAAGATCAAGAGCATATTTCCGTTGGGAAAGCACAATTCCAGACTTAGATTGGGCAACTTCAATGCCTAAGAAATAATGAAGGGCCCCAACATCTTTGATTTTAAATCGAATCTTAAGAAAGGATTTAATGGGCACAATTCCCGCAGTATCATCTCCCAACAACACAATGTCATCTGCATAAACAATCAACACTATGATCCCCATGGACCGACGACAGATGAATAGGGAATGATCAGTTTGATTGTGAACAAATCTAAAGTCCAAAAGAGCCTGACTGAATTTATCGAACTAGGTGCATGGGGACTGTTTAAGAATGTAGATAGACTTCTTAAGGTGGCGCATAAGAGGAGAGTTAGAAGGCATAGAAAAACCAGGGGGTTGATCCATATAAACCTCCTTAGCAAGATCACCATGTAAAATGACATTCTTCACATTGAGTTGAAATAGGGGCCAAGACAAGTTTACGCCAAAGTGATGACCATGCGAACATAATTAACTTGGCCATAGGGGAGAATGTCTCAAAGTAGTTCACACCATATGTTTGAGTATAGCCCTTTGCAACTAACTGTGCTTTATGATGATCGATTGAACCATCTGGAAGATATTTGACGGTATAAACCTATTTACATCCAACTGTTTGTTTGCCCGTAGGTAAAGGAACTAATTCCCACGTATTGTTCTTCTCCAACGCCTGCATCTCTTCCATCATAACCTTAGTCTAGTCAAGACTACTTATAGCTTCCTTCAAATGACAAGGGGTAACGAGGAGGATAGGAAAGTTGCAAAAGACTGGAAAGAAGGTGAAGGATGGTAATAAGAAACAAAATCGCTAATGGGATGGGATGCTTTGTGCATGAACATGGAGGTTTGCGCAAGGCAATGGGAAGATCATCGGGAGAGAATTTATACCTGAACCGCTAGCTGGAGTAGATGAAATGATGGGTTGCTGATTGGTGGAGGATTTAGTTCGTCGATGATACACAAGGATAGGCTTTGAGACAAGCAGAGTGAAAGTATCATCTAGGTTAGATATTGGAAGGGGTATCAAGTTAGACTACACAAGCTCCCCTTGACCAGTAAGACAATTATATAGAGATTTCCCTTTATTAGAAAAATATAGAATGTATTCAAAGAAGGTCACATCAGTGGATACATATCTCTTACTAGTTAGAGGATCATAACATTTATACTCCTTTTGTGATCGAGAGTAACCTAATAATTTGAACAACTTGTCATTACTACCATAAGAATTTGAACAAAACATGTACATCCAAAAATCTTAGGGGTAAAGGAAAGGGTTTATCATGTGGATGCAAAATTTTGAATGAAGTCTTGTGTGATAATATTTGAAAGGGAATGCGGTTAATTAGAAACACAACAGTAAGCAATGCATTATCCGAAAAGCGTTTATGAAGATTCATATTGAGTAAGAGAGTGCGGTTGACTTAAAAAGAAAGTGACAGTTCTTTTGCCCAGCTACACCGTTTTGTTAAGGAGTTCATGGACATAAATTACGGGATAAAATCCCGTAGTCTTGCAAAAAGGATAGAAATGCATGTGACATGTACTTGCCCCCATTGTCAGAGTGTAAAATTTTGTCGGGACATTGAAACTGGGTAACCACCTTATTATAAAATACCTTAAATATATCAAACACTTTTTTGCTTTGATTTTAGAAGACAAACCTATGTCATCCAAGTGCAATCATCAATAAAGGTAACAAAATATTTATATTCAAAAGTAGAGATAACAGGAGCAGGACCCCAAACATCAGAGTGAACTAGATCGAACGTTTTGGGTCTCCTCTTAGATGAACTAGGAGAAAAGACGGATCGGTTATGTTTGAAGAACTCACAAGTGTCACAACATAAAGATTGAGAAATAGAAATTGAAGCAAACAAAAAGTTTTAACATAGACAATGATGGGTGCCCTAAGTAGCAATGACATCGGGACACAAACTCCCTGTCTAAGGACAAGGCACTAGAGTCTATCGCAGGTGCAACATCAAATAAGTAAATTCCACAACGCTCATGGGCTCCACCAATCATTTGCTTCGTTTGGAGGTCTTAAAACACACAATGATAGGGAAAGAAGGTTACTGAACAATTCAAGGTTTTTGTAAGAGAACTAACAGATAATAGATTGATGGGAAAACACGGAACATGTAAAACAAATGACAACTGTTGGAAGGAGAAAGCTTGACGGAACCAGTTCTAGATACCGGAGTTTGATTTTCAACAACAATTGTAACAAAATGTGACTGACTGGAAGAAACATAACAACTAAACAGATGAGACTTACCAGTCATATGGGAAGTAGCTCCGGAGTCAATGATCCAAGGAGAAGATGAAGACGACATGTGGAGAGCGGTACTTGATTGGGCTACAGTGGCTTTGGAAGGCTTAGGAACCTCTCAAACATGAAGTCACACCAACACATTGTAAGCCTCACGGGACCAAAAAACAAACTCACCTGTGGAAGACTTCTCTACTGCAGTCGGTTGTGGAGTCTGCTAGGAACTGGTGGAGGTATTGCTAATGATAGACATGCCGACCTAAGATGGATGACCAACGAGATCCCAACATCTCTCAATGGAGTGATTTGTGCCTCCACAATGTGTACTAGTATAGGTCCGACACGTCCACCACGTCCACCACGACCACAACAACAAACCCCCCACACCTTTTATTATAAAGCTAAAAATACAAAAGACATACTCCGTAGGAGCATACAACACTATACACACACCCACACCACCCACCCAAAAAGGGACGAATATACACACTACTCTTTTCATAGTTCAATGGTGACCAAGAACTGTGCCTGTTAGAGGGAGTGAGTTGGTACAAGTTGAAGTCTCAAAAAACACGAGGGAAGGCCCAAAGGGAAGTGGATGTAATAAGAAAAGACCCGATGACCTATGGTCTAACTAAAGTTAGACCTGATGACTCATGGTCTAACTGAAGTTATGGACCTTGATAGAGTAGGAACATGATTCATGTAGCTGTAGCTGACCCCAATTAATTGGGATACGGCTTAGATGATGTTGACAAGTTCTATGTTGACAATAACTATCTTGCTCTTGACCAATCCGGGTGTACTCGATGTTTATGACTTAAAAGGAAGACACTGGTTTTCTTCTTTTATGCGGTTTCTTTTAAGATCTTAAATTCCCAGTGGAATTGTTGTTTCGGAAACCCATGACAGAAATATCCTGCGCTTCTAAAGTTGATAAAAAAATATCATTCCCTTCTAAAGCAAAAGTTTCTGCAGAGGTTGCATAAATTTGTTTGCCTTTGATAATTGACTACTCTTTTATGTTGGCTGAGGTGGTTGTTGATCTGTTCGAGGGCGCCAGCCTGAGAAGAGGAAGAAGCTAATGGATCCCTCTTGTGCTATTAGCACTTGAAAGACTTATACTCATGGATGTGGAACCCTACAAGCTGGTTCTGGTCCTTTGTCATGTCATTCTATTTGTCTACTGCTTTCCCTCATTCTAGAGTCGTAGATCCCATCATCATATTTTGGAGTTACGGGGGAACCCCTTCACATTATGGTGTTCACATGGATTTTTGGCAAAAATAAAGTGCTCACGATAGATCATTTGAGTGGGATGATGATAATTATTAATGGGTGCATCTTATGTCTCAGAGGTGCCGAGATTGTGGATCATCTATTCATGCATGATTCCTTTGCTCAGCATATGTGGTGGGATTTCATATTCCTATTTGAGTAAGAATGGGTATTACAGAGATTGATTGGAGATTTATATTGGGGTCGCATGGGGAAAGGAAGGGGATTAAAAGGGATCCTGTTTATAGCAACTTGCTCTACTTGATTCTATTTGGTTGATATGGCTTGAGCGCGATGGTAGAATCTTCCAGGACAAGTAGCCGGGTGAGGTCCTCTAAAATGCTAGATGGATTGTACTTGAAGGGCTAGAGCCTCCAAGGATTTTGTTGATAGGCCCATGAAGTCATTTGGGCCTATCATCCTTTGTATTCCTTATGTTCCTCTGTATTCCTTTTTCTTTCCATTTAATAAAATTTGTGTTATCCCTCAAAGACAAGAAAGACTTATATTCATGCATTCGTAAGTTTCTTGCATTTCATGGTGTTTTGGGGCTCTTTTTTTTTTTTTGGTGATGATGCATCATGGGGCCCCACATGGGTATTCAGGAAATGATATGATAGACTTGGCTTCAATCACAATATAATAGAGATCCACTCCAGCATACATTTGGCAATAGAGATGATGGATTGGGACTATTTGCAAAGTGGAACCCACCATGGGTGGCCCATGGTTAGTAAATTACAGAAATTGGGTGACCGTACACATCCAACTGGTCAAGTGGACTAGGATAAACAAAGTTGGGTAATGGTCGGATTAGTGATATGTAGGATTTTCCCGTCCCTATGGTTTTAGAATCATCGGGTACCTTTGGTAGAGCCCACTGATGGTTCCGATCAGAACCAATGTTTCAGATTTGGGATTAATTTGGCAAGGCAATTAATTGTGATCTGGGAAATTCTAGAAGTATACAATGAATTGTGGTATAAATAAAATATCCTTTTATTGGGTTTCTTTGGATTTTCTTTAAATTATTGAATAATTCAAGTATCATTCACATATAAGTTGTGAATAATTTGTGAATTATTAAATCATTTATGAATCAGTGGGGAATTTTTCCTTTTCCTCAAAAAATTGCGAATATTAAGTGATTTCTTTTCTGCAGACGGTAGGAGAATTTTGTAACTGAGATCATAACATTCCCTTTTTCTTGAGCCTAATAAGACTTGTTGCTCATGCATCATAGAATTTAAAGCCTAAGGGGCCTTTACGCAAGCTGTTTTGTGGGGTTTATTTTGGGGGGTTCCACTTATGCTTTGGTGTTATAAAATGATGAGTTCGACATGGGAAAAAAGGATTGTCTTAGGGGTGGGACTTTCCAATTTAGAGACTGTTAGGTGTCTTAAAGATGGAGAATCCATTGATGAATGAGTCTATTGTTGATAGAAGGCAGTCATTGATTCGTGTAGGAACCTGTTGTTTCTCAATAGATTTTAGCCTTCTAGGACATGCTAGAGTCGGAAACCTACAGAACAGGGATGGAGTGACAATCTGTCAGAAGTTTGGGCCTTCACCCATTTGTGCAAGGTTAGTTTTCTTTTTCTTTGTGCTGGTGTCTTCTAATATAAAGAGGTTAGTATGTGCAGATGAGAGTGTGAGACATTGTTTTATTATAAATAAACACTGCCTTTTGTTTTCTTATTTATCCCTGCACTAAGTCCTAAAGAATCCGAAAGATGCGTTGGATTATTTACAATTTAAAAGTGCTGAATGTGTGAACTCTCCTCTCTCCATGTCCATTATTTCATCTTCTTCATCATATTTCCCACCGTATTACATTTTGTTTGGTGCTGTCCTACTCGTATTAACTTCATACTGATTTACCTAACGTTGCTGTTTTATTCCCTCTCACACTTGTAATCTTTAGATTAGTAGGAAACCTTTGGCTACTGTATCTAACTCAGGTCAGGCCACATACTTTATTGTGCCCTGTCACCTGCATGGTTATTTGGTTAATGCATGGTCGCTTTTGCATATTCTTATACCGTCTTTCTAAGACCTTGGCTGATGCTTAATGCAATTCTCTGGCATCTTTGTACATGGAAGCATGGTGTTTCATGCTCTGTATGATATCATGTATTCTGTGTTGAGATATAGGTTTCCATTCATCATTTAAAGTTAGATTGCCTCAAATTGTACATGGCAGGGATCAACATTAAGGCTGCAGAAACTGCACTTAGACTGGAGGAAGAGAGACTTGGGAAGTACAAGGAAGTTGCTGAAATGAACAATAGGTTGAAATTGGGCTCTAATAAGGTAATCTTGGCACTTTATAAGATCAGATAACTGTTGTTTCTCAATGCTTTATTTTTGCATTTTGACTTGCATATGCATTGTTTCTATAATACTTGTTTTATGTGTTTGTTTCGCCTCCAAACTGAATAATCGATATATTATTTTGTAAATGTTAACAGACCCTAACTAATTGGCAAATGCTTATATGATGATATGATGATGTTTTCTATATGTTAGGTTTGTTAAAAATCCATGGTAGAATGGGAAGAAAAGAGAAGGTGAAGAGAAGTAGAGAGATGGGAGAAGAAAATAAAGTACTATTCCACCTCTTTAGCCATCTTATTCATATTCCCTTAACCCTGCGCAAAATACTGACGGTTTGTCATACCACACGAGTATAGAAATGAAGTATAACACAATACCACCTAGTATAGAAATAAAGTATAACACAATACAACGTCTTACTCCCCACAACATGGAGCATAGATATCACACATGCTCATCTTGCCCATGGTATTGTGAAGATGAAAACAATCGGAAGCTTTGGTGAAGTTGTCTTCTAATTGGTTGTCAGAAAAGACAATGGCATAGTAAACAATTTTGCTGTCAATATCTCTTTATGATACTAAACTTCAATGTGCTTTGTTCTCTCATGGAGGACTGGATCACTCGCAACGTGAATAGTTTCCTGATTATCACTGTGAAGGGGAATGGGAGTACCAACATCATATTCCATTTCTATTGGAGAGATTTAATCCACATGAGCTCACATGTAGCATTTGCCGTTGCTTGATATTCGGGTTCAACGGAGGACCAAGTAACAACACTTCATTTTTAGAAGGTCAAGTAACAATTTTCTTGCTCTTCCACATCACCAACCACACATTTACAATAACCGCTGCTAGATCTCCTGTCATTAGATGATCCAGCCTAATCAACATCACAATACTTGCTCAAGCTGGGTCAAACAATTCCTAGGGAAGACTTAAGATAGTGAAGCCTGCGATAAAGAAGTTCAAGATGACGAGAGCATGGAGCATGCATGAAATGGCTAGTCATTTTAAGCATATGCGATATCAGGCTGAGTAATTGTCAAGTTAATTAGCATGCCCATCAGACGTTGATAAGATCCCAAATCCCTAAGAACTTCAGATTATCAATCATGGAGATGATGAATGATTTTAGTGGGAGGTTCTGCCAATCTTGCACATTACATGTTGGTGTCAATAAGAAGATCAATGGTATGCTTCCTCTAGGATACAAAAATCCCTTGTTTTCACCTTGCCACTTCAATTCCAAGGAAGTATTGGGGCGTCGAAGATCTTTAATCTCGAAGGTCTTTTTAGACATAATATTTTGAATTTCCTCGTCACCATTCTTCCTAGTAAGCATATACCACCTGTAGCGATAGTTCTACAACTCCTTTTTGACGAAAACAAGATCTAACATACTTCTTTGTGAAAACTTCGATAAAAAGAGAGAGGAGGAAGAAAGAAGGGCGTTGCACGATTTCACATTGTAGGTGTATGCAAGTTTGTGTATACCAGAGTTGTAGCACCTTAGGTGTACATAAATTTGTGTGCGCTAGCACTCCCTCTCAAGCTAGCGAATGGATATCATTCATGTCAAGTTTGATACTGATGGTTTTGAGGTGTACTTTTGACATAGCTTTGGTGAAGACATATGCCAACTGATCTTTTGAACGAACAAATGGCGTATATAGAAGCTTGGTGGTTAATTTTTTCCTAATGAAGTGATAGTTAATGTCACGCCCCAAACTCGGAAACCGGGCTCACAAAATTTCCGATCGCCGAATCCGGCACCGACAGCCTCCGTAGAACCCCATTCTCGGTTCCCAGCTCCCATTCGCCAGGTTCCGATCCTGAGATGCTATAAGGAGGATTTTCAACGTCAGTTTGATTCGTAATAAGTATAACCAAAGGCATAACCCACAAACAACAACCAAGAACTCCATTACATTTTCACTATAATCAAAAACTTTACAAGTACAATGAGCATAAAGGGAAATACAATGATGAAGAATAAAAACTCCAAAATGATCTGCAAGCGCTCCTGCCTCAGTGCTGCTGTGCCCCAACGTCACCTGCATGCAACATTCGTGCATAAGCTTATAGAAAGCTTAGAGGGTGGTGAAAGTGTGTGCGTAAGGTAGTAATATGATTATACAGTATCAGAGTAATGCGGAATATGCAGATGGATCATTGAATATCATGAGCCGTACCAAGACTATGCGATGCAAGATGCAAGTCAAGTATACAATCCTCATCTAAGTCCATATGTCAATACAGCTCAAATCTGAAATATCATCGGGGTATAGTACACTCTAAACCAGATCGCCGCCACATCGCGCGCAATAAGGTAAGTGGAAGAGACTTCACTATCCGTCTGTCAATATCGAGCTCGACTCGTCGATAGCGGACCCATTCCTCGAGCTGGTGAGACTCAGCCTAGCATTGCCCCCTACTCTGGGGCGGATAAGGCCGCACCCCCTTCCAACCGACCACGACACAGTGGAGAGCGCAACCGTCTGGTAATCGGCATTCCACGCTCATCTACCCACTCGGTTTAGACGTTGGAGCAACCTCTTGATACCATAAGGGTTTAGGGACTTTCACCCAGGGATATCTATAACACCCCATGTAGAACAAGATTTTCGATATCCAATCCTGCCAACCACGATTCGCCTGTGGAGGCTACGGCCCTGATGTCGCTAGGGCGTACAATGACCATGTCACACAAATGCGAAATGCATGAATCACGCTATCCAGTCATGCAACAAATCCTGCGCATATCGTGCGCTCATGTAGGGAAACACCGCCTAACCGGGAGCCCATAAACAACCTGCCCGAAGGCATATGCTATGATCAGTCAATTCTCATATCAAGCATACATATGATGCGTATGATCATGAGTCATGAAACTATACTAAATATGTAAATAAGTGATGAACCATTCTTACAACGCAGATGGGCCTAGACGGCCTATACACAACAAGTGCTGCCTATCAAAGGGGACCTAGGGAGAGTTGTAATGTGGACATCCAACCAACATTACACTTGCAATGTGGACGTCAAACCAACATTGCTCCCAAGGTACGATCGTTGCAAACATCGTTATATAATCCGTGTTGGGCTCACACATTGCAATGGACCTTAGGTACATCCCATTGGGCCTTAAATACATCAAATGGGCCATATCATATGGGCCTTTTATTCATCAAATGAGCCACATAAAAGGACCACACCAATGGGCCTTGTGTGCATTGCAATGGGTCATAACCCGTGGGCCTTAGACTACATCAAATGGTTCTCGACCCATGGGCCTTATACATATCAAATGGGCCTACTCCCATGGGCTTTAAAATACATCAAATGGGTCCAATCCCATGGACCTTGGAACACATCAAATGGGTCCACTTCCATGGGCCTTAAATTACATTAAATGGGCCTAATAAAATATTTATTTTCCATCCAAACTGGGGCCCAACATGATGTTTATTTCCGTCCAAACTGGGGCCCAACATGATGTTTATTTTCATCCAAACTGGGGCCCAACATAGTGTTTATTTCCATCCAAACAGGGGCCCAACATAGTGTTTATTTGCAATCCAAACTGTTCATAGGGCCCACTGCAATATTTATTTGCAATCCAATCTTTTCATAAGGTCACGTGGACCTTGGGCCCACTGCAATGTTTATTTGCAATCCAAACCATTCATAGGATCGCGGTCAGGGGTAGGTCCCACCGTTCAGAATGAATGGTGTGGATATAACACATAAAACATGGTGGGGCCCACCGTCCAGGGATGGACGGCGCGGACAGAACACAACGAGGTGGGCTCCAGCCAGGGTGTCCCAAAACGGTTACGTATCGGCCGTAACGGCCGATACGTAACGGTAACGGTGGTACCCGTTACGCGATACGGGGCCGTATCGGCCGAGTTTCGTTTTTGTACACGTAACGGCCGTTACGGTCCTGTTACGGGCGTACCGGCCGTTACTGACCTGTAACGGCTGCTACGAGCTTGAAAAAAAAAAAAAAAAACCCTTACCTTTTTTCTTTCTTTTCCTTTTCTTCTCTTTCTTCTTCTTCTTCCTCTTCTCGGCCTGCTGCGGCTGCGGCCCTGCGGCTGCGGCTGCGGCTGCAGCCTCCTCCTCCTCCTCCTCCTTCTTCTCCTCTCTCTCTCTCTCTCTCTCTCTCTATCTGTTCTTTCCCTCTTTCCCTCTTTCCCTCTTTTTTTCTTCTTTTCTTTCCCTCTTTTTTATTTTCGGTTTCCCCCCCCCCCCCCCCTTTTTTTTTTACGGGCGTAAGCTGCCGTAGGTACGTGTCACACGCTGACACTCCTCGAGCTCCGAGTTGTACGAACGGTTCAAAGGAGATCAAAGTTATACGTGCCCCACAGTGATGTATTTATTATATCTACACCGTTCATCTATTTTTAAATATTATTTTAGAGCATTAGCTAAAAAATGAAGCGTATCCAAAGATCGTCTGGACCACACCAAAAATAGCAGCGATATGATGATTTTTACCGTTAAACAATTCGTAGGCCCACCGTAACATTTATTTTCCATCCCATTTGTTCATAAAGTCAAAAAGACATGAATGGAGAGGAAAAACAAATTTCATATTGATCTAAATTTCTATGATCCCAAAAAAGTTTTCAATGGTAGACGTTCAATCCCTTACTACTTTTTGCAGTGTGGTCCACTTGATAATTAGATCTGTATTATTTTTCGTGTCAAGCCTTAAGACAAACTCGTCAAATGAATGGACGGTTTAGATATAACACATTCATCATGGACAGGGCCCAAAAATCTTTAACATGTGTGCTACACTTTCCGATCCAAGTCTCACCTAATTTGGGCCCTTAAAAAATTGTATACGAGACATATATTAATTTAAAATTTACCAATTAAATTATAAACTGCAATTGCTAACTCACAATGCCAAAATCAAATTATTTGAATAATTTTAATTATTATTTTGTATACTTTTATTTTTTAAAATAGGGTCTTTTGATTTTTTTTCATGATGCACTGTCCAATAAATGTCCACCAATACATAAGTGGAATAATAAGAATAAATTGCATGAATTTGAGGCTAATTTGGAGCATATATTGGTCCTTTAAGTCAGCCCGAAATTGGCAACGCTATCTACCTGAATTTAATTTCATTTTTTTAAAGAACTATTGAGAGAAAGATATTAAATTGTTAAGTATATAAATTAGATATTTAGAAAATTAAATATATAAATTTTATAGTCAAATTTAGGTTACTTGGTTCAAAAATTAATCAGACAGTCCGATACAACTTTTCACCAAAGAGTGGACCATTACACCACCATAAACATGTTCCAATTTATAAATGAATGCATATTTGGAATGCTTAGAATATTCTGGATTTAATCCATATTTTTTCATATTTTTTTAGCAAAAAAAAAAATTTACGCCGTTACAGGGTTTAATCCATATTTTTTCATATTTTTTTAGCAAAAAAAAAATTTACACCGTTACGGGCCATTACGCCCCCGTATCGCCGTTACGCCCCCGTATCCGTATCGGTTTTGGAAGTCACCGTTATGCTAACCAATACCGATACGGGACACCTTGGCTCCAGCTCCACTGTCCGCTGGGCGGTAAGGGAAAAACACAAATATCAAGGTGGGCTTCCACCGTCCGCCTGGACGGTGGATATAAGACACGTACATCACTGTGGGTTCCCATGTGGGGCCCACTGTAATATTTAAATGCCATCCCAGCCGTTCATAAGGTCACTCAGACCTGGATGAAGTGAAAACACAAATTTCAGATTGTTCTAAACCTAGGTGGGCCCAACAACGGGTTTCAATGGTAGAGGTTCAACCCCATAGTTTCCTGCAATGTGGGCCACTCGAGTTTTGGATTCAGTTGAAAATTGGAGGGGGCCCACCTCATGAACGGCTTGGATTAACAAGTACACATCATGGTGGGGCCCACGGCAGCAGCCGTGGGACAGCACGTTCGTCCGCCTGGCGCTGGCAGCGCTGACAGCGGCTGCCCAACAACACACCCTCTTCCTTTCTTATTTCTTTTTTTAAGAAAATTCATTTTCTTGTGGTTTTTCACAGGTGGGACCCACGTTCGGAAAATCCATTCCGACCATGGGACTCTACAGCCCGAGACAAACAAAATGAGTCCGAAGTTCGGGATTTTTGGGTGTGAAAACAACGTTAGACGATCTTCCAACGGTAACCACCAAAGTTCCCTATGCTATGGCCCACCAGATACTCAGATCAGCCCCATTCTTCTACCCAATGGCTAAAATGATATTGGTAAGAGGATGGACGGCTTGGATTGGATATATACATCAAGGTAGGGCCTAACCAAGTGAACCACCCCAAAGGCTTCCTTTTCTTTTTCTTTTTACAGGGACGCCCAGCGTCCCAGACGCTGGACGGTTTGGTCCTTGAAGAAAGTACATTGTGGTGGGCCTTGTTGAGGTGGGCCACCACTAATGGATGATGTGGGTACAACATATAAGGTGGGCCCCACTTGAAGAAAGCTTGGACAAAATAAATACTTCAAGGTGGGGTCCATTCAAGTGGGCCACACAAACACAATATGATAAAAATAAATAAAAAGTAAAGTAGAGAGAGAGAGATAGAGGGTGGGACATGCTTGTGATGGAGGGCTCCGCCACTATGAGCCCTCCCTTGTAAGAGATCATACAATAAAATGGGTCCCTCTACACATGAAACTAACAAAAATCGGATTCAACGGTGGAGATCCTTTCTCCACCAATATGGACGGTCTAGATGACCTTTAAATGTAATGAAATAAACATCATGATGGGGTCCATGGAGAATGGCCCCATCATGGATGATCATGATGATCAAAGTGGCCATCGGTCACATCTTAGGGTCCCAAGTAAGATCCACGCCATTGATCGGTGGGCCTCACTTGGCCCATCATAAAAACAAGAAAAACTACTATTATCATGCACCCACCGTCCGATCTTCTTGCTCCTATGGGTTCCTTAGCACCTTAGCTTTGATTTCAATGGGTAAGATGAGGAATGGATGGCTAGGATGGGAGATGATGAGGTAGGAAAGTGGGCCACCTTGGAGTTTTTTTTTTTTGAAAGAGAGGGAGAGGCTTGGAGAGCTCATACATATGGGGTTCTTGCTTGGATTATTTTGAAAATGGGAAAGAGAGAAAGAGTTGTAAAGGGAGAGAGAGAGTGATGGATGGATGTGGTGATGGGTGTGTAAGACACCTTTGTTGACTTTGGTGGCCTTTTGTGTAAGAAAGGCATGACTTGTGTAAGGATTTCTTGACTTTTGAGGCATTTTGTGTAAGAAAAGTATGGGCATGGAAAAACTTTTGGACTTTTGTGTTTGTTTGGGTATGGGTGAAAGGTGATGTGTACTTGACATGTACTTAACATGTTGATGGATTGATGGATTGATTGATTGATGGGATTGATGTGACACATCATAGAGATTCTCTTGGGTTTCGCAACGCGCGGCGTTTTCCTCGCATCGAACGTTGGCCCACATCTCTTGACCAGGGTATCGCCTCGGCGCGCAAGTCGCGGCATCGGAACCGCAGCGATGACACGGTCGCTATGGTAATGGTCTTGGGTTGAGTCGGCTCGGGTTGACAGCATATGAATCAGGGTCGCGCGTAACTATCAGTTAAGGGTCGAAGGTTGCCGGAATTCGACCGGTAAGACCGCGGATGTCTACGGAACGGTACGGACTAAGATACGGGTCTTACAGTTAACTTCAATGTGCTTTATGCATTCGTGAAAGACTAGGTTGGATGCAATATGGGTGACCACTTCATTATTGCAATGAATTGGAATTGGGATGTTGTGGATCCCATATCTTGAAGAATGGCTTTCACCCATAGTATTTCAGAAGCTGCATGGGCCATTGCACAGTGCTCGGCCTCAGTAGAGGCGCGAGCGATAACTGATTGCTTCTTACTTTTCCAAGTAATTAAATTTCCTCCTACAAACGTGCAATACCCTGTAGTTGAGTGTTGATCAGAGGAGCCAGCCGAATCAGCATCGCAGAAACTGCTGATGTTTATGTACATGATTTGAAGGGTATGAGCCGGTAACTCAAGTGATACTGGTAGACAGGCATGTTTCAACATTGGAGTGTGGGGTTTGAGCGCGGCTTACATATATAAAAGCAATAGTAAATAAATAATTTGATTTTTGGATTTTCATTCATAGAATGTTATCTGTGCTGTTTTCTTGCACCGTTTGATGAATCATATTCTGGGATGCTCGATTATGGTTATCTGTTTTGCAGAAATTACTTTCAACGATCTTTCAGTAATGTGGTTACATTGTTGACAGAATATTCAAAGTTATGAGCGGCAGATTGCTAGGAGGGTGAAACAAATATCTGGGACCCAAGAGAATTTTAGGTGAGATCAATGCTTTTGGTAATCCAGACATTGTCTCAGTTGAATACGTTATTTGAATGTTCACTTGTTGTCTGTGGCCTGCATGCTTGTCTATCATATCATTACTCCGAAATTTCTGCTACTTGCTTTTGAACATGCCAATTAAATGATAGCTGTTTCTTTTATCAAGTGAATTAATTCTGTTTAGAAATAGAAGAATACATGAGAGACTAAAAGTTGCCATATCATGCCTTCGCTTTAAGTAATTACGATGCACCCCAAAGTTTACCAGCTTACCAGCCTTAAAATTTTTAAGATAGGAAATTAATTGTATGAAAGATGATGATGGGATTGGGATTTAAATGGAAGTTGTGCATCTAGAATGTTTTTATTTTAAGAAAGTTCTTATTGTGGAGGTCGTTCATCAATGGGATTGATTCTTCAGGTTTAGCAATTTAAATGGGTCTTTGGGTTCAGGAATTACCCATTGTGAACTGCTTCATGCCAACTATCCATTAAGAAGAGGCTTTTAGACCATCGACTTAGAAGTTATGTAAAATGACTTCTTCTTCTTCTTTTTTTTCATTCAAAGGTTGGAATTTTGATGGTGGATTAATAAGCAATTTTTTTTCTTACATTCAACTGGCTAACACTCAAGGATGGGCAATTGGACAGAAGCTCGCTTTTCTAAATTGTTCTAATATGATTGATTATTATCTTTCTTGGAAACCTTGCTGTAAGTGAATGAATATCTTTAACTTCATTCAAATGGCTAAAGGTTGAGTGAATGAATATCTTTAACTTCATTCAAATGGCTAAAGGTTGGGCAATTGGATGGAAGTTTGCTTTTTCCAAATGTTCTAATATCATTGATTATCCGTATAATTCTTGGATCCCTCACTGAAAGGAGGTGATTGGCAGAAGGGTGTTGGAGGTTCTGCATGCTGATTGGAACAAGTTAGTTTCTTGCCTAAAGAAAAAGGAATGTGTGTGTGTGTGTGCGCGCGCGCGCGCGTGCGTGTGTGTGCGTGTGCGTGTGCATGCGTGCGTGCGTGTGTGCATGTTAATCTTCATCAAAAGAGTGAATATAAGCTTCCTCATCTTTGAAATTTGAGTTCAGTGGTATGAATCGCTCAGAGAAGGTGAAAGAAAAGCTCTCATCAACCCAATCATTGCCAATGATCTCAGCCAACTCGTCAATCTGGTCAGCTCTTTTGTTTTTGAAAGTTTCTTGCATGAGGACGTGGTTGTAAATAACTAGATATGAGAATTTCATAAACATGCATAAAATTATACGTGATTAATCTAAATATTGATAGTTTACCGTTATATACTCTCCCTGGACCTCATCAGTGGCTATTAATTACTCTTTTCATGCTTTGTCTCACTCAAAACCACTAGCGTTTATAAGATCTCTTTTCAAGTATTCCAACCAAAAACCATTGATTTCAGAAGAAAAAACCATTTTTTCCTATATATATATATAAATATAAAATTGACACATTCATTTCAATGTTCAACCGAAGTTAAAAAATCAATTAAAAATATAAAATGCATGCAAACAACTGATATAATGCATGTGATTGTATATGCAATCATTGTACATATATTCCAACCATAAACCATCGATCTCGGAAACAAAAACCATTGTTTTCAATTTTTTTTAAAACTACCGCTATTTATTTCAATCTTCAACCGAAGTTAAAAAATCAATTAAAATTATAGAAATACACACAAACAACTGATCTAATCCATGTGATTGTATATGCAATTATTGTACATGTATTCCATCCATAAACCATTGATCTCAAAAAAAAAAAAAAAAACCATTTTTCCTAATTTTTTTAAACAGTCACTATTCATTTTAAAATTTAACCGAAATTTAAAAAATTTAAAAATATAACAACACATGCAAACAACTGATCTAATGCATGTGATTGTATATGCAATCATTTAACATATCTGTAAAAAAGAAGAAGCAATTATTGTACATGTATTCCTAATTTTTTAAACTATCACTATTCATTTCAGTATTCAACCGAAATTTAAAAACCAATAATAAATATAAAAACACATGCAAATAATCGATCTAATCCATGCGATTGTATATGCAGTCGTTGTAAATGTATTCCAACCATAAACCATTGATTGCGAAAAAATAAAAATCCATTTTTTCCTAATTTTTATACCATCACTATTCATTCCGGTATTCAACCAAAATTCAAAAAAATCAATTAAAAATATAAAAATGCATGAAAACAACTGATCTAATGCATGTGATTGTATACGCAACCATTGTACAAGTATTCAAACAATAACATATCAATATGAAAAAGAATTCCTTTTTTTTTTTTTGTGTAAAATAACATATTTACAAAAAAAATAAAAATAAAGCGACCACAAATTTAACAAGATATGGTCGATTTGGAGTTTTAATTTCCAATTTCATTGTTTCCACAAAAAAGAGGACATTAACCTCTTCAAATTTCCCCAAAATGTCTCACTTGAGCTTCAATCCGTCCAAACCGCTTCGATTTCAGGTTTCAATGGCCAAGGAATTTACGCACATGATCAAAATTGCATTGTCAACACTCTAACACGCTCAAAGAACCAAGAAATGTGGGATTTCAACCTAAAACAACCCCCTGTTATTGAAAAAGAAATGCCCCCTTTTATTTACCATTATGTTAGGAATTTTGTTGTGGTGCTCGTTATGATCCTGTATTGCGTAACGGGCATCATGTTTACTGTTACATAACCATTATGGTACGGCTTGATCCACATTGACCTCATTGGGGAGCACATTGTTGGGATGATCTAATGATCCGAGCCTTCCATGTTCAGGATCTTATGCTATAGGGGGATACTATATGCGACTTATGTGGAGGGTTAAATCCTAGCCATCACTGTGCTCATATGAATGTAGAACATTGAACATAAAATTTCAATGGCGCACATTGAAATCCAAAAAGCAAAAGGTTTGGATCATCCTTGAAGCATGATTGTAGGACGTTAGCTCTATTATCATATGACAAAGACAATAGACGATTCTAATCATCAGACCATCACTGGACGTAGTGTTCGAAATATTGGTATTGCTACAAGTTTCGTTGGCTGGGGATATGGAAACAATATCAATATTACCAATAATATCGCTGATAATCGGAAATGCGGGAAAACATGGGAAAAATTGTAGAATTTTCAGTGAAACTTTCAGGAGATGCTAAAATACACATATTTGCATAATTAGGAATAAAAAGTTTGCAAAAAGAATGTATACACTAATTTTTCATTTAATGGGGGCTTAAAAGCATGTGTCATCGTAAGAAACTTTCTAAGCATCCCATCCATCCCATCTAACCATCCAATTATCCATCCAAACATCAATCAATATTGCAGAATATCAGCAACTCATGATTTTTATTTTTATTTTTTTAATTTTTTAAATTTTAATTTTTTTATGAGAGAGAACAGAAATTTCATTAAAAGAGAGAAAAGAAACAAAGAGGGGATTAGCCTGCTAAGATAGCGAACCGGTTACCCTCCAGATAGTAACAGATTACATCCCTCTAAGTTTACCACATTAGAAGCCCATTCGATAATATACTTATGAACTCTGAAAACTACAGATCCCACCAAACTAGACACATCATTAAAAACCCTCCCATTTCTTCCCCCCCCCTCCCCCCACCAAACTCATGATATTTTGCGAAAAAATCATCTGCAAAATAAAAAGGAAATGAAAGATTGTGGTCTTGATATTCCACATGTTGCGATAACGATAATATTGAGATATTATCAATATTAGCAACAACAAATTGAAAACCGCATGCAACAATGTGCTTATACAAAATAAAATAGAAGTTTTTTAATAAACAAACTTTCTATGATATCTCTATGTTGGCAATATTATTGAAATATCGCTGATACACTTGTGAGGCAAGCGTTACCTAGAATTTATGCAGTCGAAAATATTAACGATATCGATAAATTGGCAATATAAGTGACACCTAGAATTAACACAATTGAAAATATTGGCGATATCGATATGTTGGTGATATACTTAGCAATATATTGTTGATGCTCGGAATTTCTAATACTACCGGTGTTATCGGTATCGCTACCAGTGTTATCGGTATTGCTAAGCTAGAGATAACAATAATGTTAATATCGGAGGTAATTCAAACAATTACTAGACGTGAGACCCATGGCACCACACATGCTAGCAATCCTTGTGAGCGTGACAGAGCAAAAAGAACGAGATCTTTGCAGTGGCCATGTCTGTCATGGCCTGAGGAGGTGGCAACAGCCATGGCTGCAGCAGGTCGAGGAGGTGACAGTGGCCATGGCTGTCACGGCCTGAGGTTGCAGCGGCCATGGCTGCTCACACAAATTTGAAAATGGACCGTGTTTATTTATAAAAGAAAAGAAAAAAGGGGAAAAATTGCTCCTTCAATTGATTGGAGAAGGTTGTTGATGGGTCCCATAGAAGTCTAAATTGAGTTTTCTTAAATAAGATGCGAAAGCGTGGGAAATGAAATCTTTTGTCTGAGGGGGGAGGGTGGGAATTTTTCAGGAAAATATTGCGGGAAATATTAGCGTGTCACAAACCCAATTTCCCATTATTTCCAGCGATTTTGGCATAAAAAAATGACGGGAAAGAGGGTTCGTGAGAAACCCCCTTTCCTTTCCTACACTTATGATGAATCCAACCAGGGCCTTAAAGCTTTAGGCTAGATTACTCATGCCTTATTGGACATTATAGATGTGATGGTGCTATTTTGCTTGCACTAAGTTGATTTATTTGCATGCTCTTCATAAATCATCTTTTGTTTTTGGCTCAGTGAAAAAGCAAGTGATCTGGTTAAAATTGTCAATGATCCCCTTTGCCCTCAGTCCATCTCGATTGCCATGTTTGCAAAGCAGGTAATGTGCTTTTTCTGGTCAGTGGACATATTTTGCTCTTTGACAACACTGCTTTCTGATTCTTGATGAGTAGGTTGATGTATTCTCTCTTGATTTTCTTTGTACTCGTGTTGAAATATGTTTCTAAGTTTTCTTTCAAAAAAAAAAGTTACCAAGTTAAACATGTTTTAAAATCAAATTTCTATTAACTGTGCACCATGAGAATAAAATGGGTTCAACAAATTTGAGAATGATTCCCTTCGTATGAAGTCCCATGCAGATTCTTTCCATTTCTTTTTCTGTAGCAATACTTCCATCATGGTGAAGTTCTCTTTGTTATGTTTCATATCATGCAATGTATTCTGAGATATTTTACTCCACTATTGAAACTGTTGAAAGAAAGTCTGCAGCACTGATTAGAATATTCATATGAGATACTACCGTGCAGATTTTCTTTCCATGCGGAATATTCATATGAGATACTTTCATGAAAGAAAAGTTTGTAGCAGTGATTAGAATATCTATACGAGCTTGTCATCAGCCATCTGCAACAGCGGTAAATAGTTGCTAGGTATTTACTTGCACGATTCTTCTAACTGGGTGCCTTATCTGCTTTTATTCGAGCTTTAGACTCATGCTTCCACTCCCTCTTCCCATCTGTTTATATGTGAAAACATTTTGAAACATAGACTCCCCACTCTCACACCTGAATTTGTTGCCACTTCTTTCATGCTTCGTGCAACTATATATTGGAGGACACGTTGTTAACATCGCACGTGCATAGAAGTATATGAATTAGGGATAACAATAAGTAGCATCTATAAGATAAACATGACATATGCACATACTTCTTATGTCAAGATACATTCGTCTGATGTGTTATACATAGTGTTTTCCACATTATGCATCTATAAATCCTAGACATGTCATGTTAGGCAATGTCTCAGTTTATGGCATGCATAAAATCATGTTTGGAACCTTGAGATTGGAAAGAAACTAGTTGAGTAAAAGGCAAGTAAACAATACCTGTAATCAATGTTTGTAGTATTGGTATCAATGCATGTATCCTTCGCACCCTTTGGATATGGAAACATATAGGTACGGCAAGGGAAATATTGCGTGTACTTGAGAATGTATTGTTGTCTGAGTGAAACATTGGCAAAATGGAGTTTGTTTTTTTTTTTTAAATGAAACTTTAGGAGATGTTAAAAGAGACATGATTTCTCACTTCGAACTCGGAACATCACAGAAAACCAGTGTACATAAGAAGCTTCCTTTGTGTAGGATCCTAAACAGTGTGTTGTCTGATAGATGTCTAACATAGAACTGATGCAATTATATGCAATTGAAAAGAAGCCAAAACACATTTGTGCCCATTGTCCACTTCATCTTTGCCTCAGACCCACATAAATTACAAGGCGGCTCGAAGCCATCGTCTCCCTCTCCACTAGGGTGGTCATAGTACTTTGCTCTATGTATCGGCAATATTGTGGCTAGGTCATGGTATAATGGTGTACCAACTCATGAGTTGATACAAACTGGGTTTGTATGTGGCTCCTGGATTTGTCTATGTAGTCATATCATGGACGTCCTTGCCCCGACCATCCGTATCCGTGTAGGGCATAACCATATTTGTTTACTAGAGTCGCTTGGTCTCATACCAATGAGGAGTGTAACCATGTCCATACAATCCATATACATTTCCATATTGTGTCGTGGAACTAGAGCTTCCATGCCCACTGATGGGGACATCATGCGTACGCGCACGCCCCCCCACCCTACGCACATACTCAAGGAGGGCCTCACTATCGATCTGGATCAACGACGGCATCTATGGAGGACCTCTTAGTTAGGGGGCTGTGCTATGGAGCATTGGAGCGTACCCGATCATCATATAGATTTTACCATTGGATCTCATGATCGTGGCCCACTACCCTAGATGATCTAGGATTTTGAGTTTTGGCTATTATCGTTATTAGAAACATCATGAACGGTTTTGATTGCGTAGATTAATTATTATTTTAGTTCATCTCTTAAGTATTAGTGTGCGCACATGGTGCAATGCTAAACTTGACTTTTGGGGTTTAGGGTTTTCTTATAAATAAGCAACCCCATGTAGGTATTTTTCAATGAAGTTTATGAATAAAATTTTTGCATTTTTTTCCTTCTTCCCTCTTTCTCTCTGAGTTGAAGAATCGAATTAGGCGCGAAACCCTCCATTCCTCGATGGGCTAGCTACTGTGGTGCGAAGCCACAACCATCCCAAATCATCCTCACTTCCTATACCCCACATCCATCATCTTCTACAGCCCTCCTATCTTCAAATTTACCCTTTCTTGTACCCAAGTTCTTCTCCACAGTAGATTTTCAGATTCTGGCCCATTAGAGGGGCTGAAACTTCGGCACAACACCATGCACAAACCAAGTAGTGGATTGACAAAAAATTTGGTATGAAAGTGGGCCTCCCTTGGCTGATTCTACCCTAGGAATCGTTTTCCAATTTTGTGGGGATTCTGGCCCATTAGAGGGGCTGAAACTTCGGCAGAGCACCACACACAAACCAGGCAGTGGATTGACATAAAATTTGGTATGAAAGTGGGCCTCCCTTGGCTGTTTCTACCCTAGGCATTGTTTTCCAATTTTGTGGGCCCCATACACGTGCGGACAAAAAATCACGCACGTGCACCTAGGCCTGGTTGCTGTCCACACGCGTGGATCACCTTAGGTTCCATATTTCCTCAGTTTCTCTCCTCTCGCCTTAAATCCAAGGCCTTAACCCTAGATAATCCCAAATCCCAAGTATTCTCAAATTTGCAAACCCCAAAATTTTCCCCGAATTGAAACATGGTGAATCTCTTGAATTGAGGAACAATCCTTTCCAAGAATGGATGAATCTTACACTCCTTTGGGCATTGTTTGGTTTATAATTTTATTTGATCCAGCCCTAAACTTGTGTAGGCTTGGACCCCCATAGATTCCCCTTGTTGAATGTTTGATCGTATGTAGGACGTGGAATTTTGTGATTGTTTAAAATTGGTATGATCTAAAGCGTGAAATCTTACATGTCATATTTAATTTCATGTCCTGAATCAAATTTGGTATCAAAGCTTAGGTTTTTTTTAGGGGAATACATTGCATATTTAGGGTTCAATTTAATTATGTCCATTATGCATCAAGTCTCCTCATACAGGGCTATCTAGGACCCATAATTTACAATATGAGCTGCTGAATTTTCTGTTGTCAGAAAATCCCCAAATTTCATGGTTGAATTTTCTGTTAACAAATTATTTGAGCAGTTATATTGCTTGAATTTTAGTAGCATTGTGTAGTTTCCATCATATAGTCCTATAGGATCATTTAGTCCCATTTAGACGCATATAGTTGTATTAGAGGGTCTTTGAGTTGAGTGAGTGGTTGTATATCCACACGTACTGGTTGTGGTTTTGGTTTGCACCCTACGGTAAACATTGCGCAATTGCAAGAGTCAATGAACAACAAAACCCGACAGTTTGAGTCTTTGGGTAGGCACTTGGAACAACGTATTGACCAATGCTTGGATTAGCTTAATGTGCGCGTTACCCAACTAGAGACCTCCACCCAGGCAAACCCCGCCATTGGGGAAGATGCCCAACTTCAGGCAGGTGGTTAGGAGGATAGACAAGGGAATGGGGGTGGCCAAGGAAATGGTCATGGGCGCGCACCCGTGCACTCACCCCACGAGATGCATCATGATCTTTATGACCCAGATGCGCAACTCCTCAAGGGAGTTAGAGTAGAGACCTGTAAGTTTGATGACCACTTGGACACTAAAGCTTTTTTAGATTGGTTGGCAGACATGGACCACTATTTTGAGTGGTACGACATGTCGAATGCTCGTTGAGTCTGATTTGCCAAGATGAAGCTTGTGGGTCAAGCAAAAAGGTTTTGGGCTACTGTGGAGCGAAAGAAAGAAATGTTGAGGAAGCCCCCAATAGTCCATTGGGGAGAAATGAAAGAAACTCTTAAGGAGAAGTACCTCCCTTTCCCTTATCACTTGAGGTTGGTTGAAGATTGGTAGTCTCTTCGACAAGGTTCCATGAGTGTCGCTGATACATTGAGAAGTTTGAAGAGTACTTGACCTAGTGTGAAGTTGAAGAGGATCCCGTACTCACTCTTGCTCGATTTAAGACGGGCCTCCGTTTTGGCATTAGGAGAGAGTTGCTCGCCAATGATATAAACACTCTTGAACAGATGTATCAAGTAGTGTTGGAGGTCGAGCAATACATCAAAACATCCGTGGGAAGGTAGTTTGAGTTTCGTGATTTTGGCACTAAGGCCAACCTTTCTGGGGCTAAGCCTGACACTGTATATCAATACAAGCCTTCTAGTAGTTCTCAGTCTAGGCCCAATGATGATGAGGGTAAAGGAGTTGTTGGGTCTAGCTCGCGCAAAAGCGATGCAACTAGGTGTTTTAAATGTCAGGGGTTTGGTCACTTTGCCCACCAGTGTGGCACGAAAGAGGGCACCAAGGTGTTCCTTATTGATGGGCAAGTACAAGTAGTGCCCCCAAAAAGTGACGGTGAGGGGGAAGAATACGAGCCAACAAAAATCCCTAGTGATGAGGAAGGAGTGCAAGATTCTGCAACCCTTGCAGTTGTGCGTTGCACCTTTGCACAAGCAAAGAATACTGACGATTGGCGCCGCAATATGATCTTCTATACTTATGTAAAATGTGGTGATAAAATTTGCAAGATGATCGTGGATAGTGGTAGTTGTGCTAACGTGGCATTAACTGACACTATGAGCCGTTTGGGCTTGAAGCTCATCCTCAACCCTATAGAGTGTCTTAGGTTGATGAGACTTCCATTCCAATCTTGCAGTGTTGTCTTGTTCAAATTCAGTTTGAATCATATAAAGACACTTTGGTGTGATGTTGTTCCCATGGATGTTGGCCATATCATTTTGGGTAGGCTCTATAACTGAGATGTTACCATATTTGGTCATTCGAATGTGTGTACATTCTGGTTTGAGAGCAAGAAAGTCAAGCTAAATCCACTTTCACCCAAGAACACGACTGGAAAGGAGTCCACCACAGAGTGGTCTGAGCGGCTTAAAATAATTGAAGGAATCGAAGTCCAAGTCTAAGCCTCTCCATATTTTAAATGCCAAAGACTTTGAGCGAGAGACTGAGTCAAACTCAATGGTGTACGCCCTTGTGGCTAGGGAGAGTGCACCAGAGGCTAGTGTAGAGTTATCTACCGAGGCCATTCTGGCAGTGGATGAGTTTCGTGATGTCTTTCTTGATGATTTACCGAATGAGCTTCCCCCTATGAGGGATATACAACACGCCATTGATTTTGTCCCAGGGGTGACTCTACCAAACTTCCCTCATTACAGAATGAACCTAAAGGGGCATGCAGAGTTGAAGAGACAAATTGATGAGCTCCTAGAAAAGGGTTTCATTCAAGAGAGCATGAGCCCGTGTGCCGTGCTTGTGTTTTTTACACCTAAGAAGGATGACACATGGAGGATGTGTGTTGATAGTAGGGTTATCAACAAAATCACAGTCAAGTATCGGTTTCCCATATCGCGTCTTGATGAAATGTTGGATATGATGGCCAACGCTACTCTCTTCTCAAAAATTAACCTCAAAAGTGGTTATCATCAAATCCGTGTACGCCTTGGTGATGAGTGGAAGACGGCCTTCAAGACGAAGGATGGGCTATTCAAGTGGCTAGTCATGCCTTTCGGGCTGACTAATGCCCTAAGTACCTTCATGCGTGTGATGATCCAAGTGTTGAGGCCTTTTATAGGGAAGTTCCTACTTTGATGATATCCTGATTTATAGCATGACCAAGAAACAACACCTTAATCATTTGAGCCAGGTTTGTGGGATCCTTAGAGCCGAAAAATTGTACGCTAACCTAATGTCTGGTAGTGTTATCTTCTTAGGTTTTGTTATGTCAGCTGAGGGTGTGTCGGCAGTATTCACGAGGTGTGTAGCCTTCACGGCTTGACTACCTTCTATAGATGGTTTATTCGAGGCTTCAGTTCAATTATGATTCCCATCATGGATTGCATAAAAAAAGGAGAGTTTCAATGGACGAAGGCAGCCTCGAAGGCCTTCAAGGAGATAAAGGTTAAGATGACCGAAGCTCCAGTCACGCGACTTTAGGATTTTTCGAAAGTTTTTAAAGTCACTTGTGACGCGTCAAAAGTCGGTATAAGAGGAATACTTAGTCAGGAAGGGCACCATGTCGCCTTCTTTATTGAGAAACTGAATGAGGCGAAAGAGAAATACTCCACCTGTGACAAAGAGTTCTATGTGGTAGTGCAATCGTTGTACTGCTGGTGTCATTATTTATTGTTGTAAGAATTCGTCTTGTTCTCAGATCACGAGGCCTTGAGATATCTGAACTCTCAGAAGAAATTAAACCCTAGGCACGCCAAGTGGGTCCAGTTCCTTCAAGAGTATACTTTTGTGTTTAAGCACAAGGTCGGTGTAGAGAATAAGCCTACCTACGCGTTAAGTCGTCGAGTCGCGTTACTCAATTCCATGAGTGTCGAAGTCACATGGATAGAGCATGTCAAAGAGGATTATTCTGAGTGCCCAGATTTTGGAGTTGTGTATGCATCGTTGTTAAAGAGTTTATTAGGGGCTAGCAGTGATTATTTGATATTGGACGAATATTTGTTTAGGAGTGACCGTTTGTGCATACCTCGCACCTCCCTTCGCGATTTTCTTGTCTGAGAGTTACATTCAGGAAGGGTCGTGGGTCATTTTGGTCGAGACAAGACCATTGCCCTAGTGAAGGATAGATTCTATTGGCCAAGCCTCAAGCGAGACATGGCTAAAATTATAGGGCAGTGTTGTACTTGTTAACTGGCAAAGCAGAAAAAATAGAATATGAGGCTATACACACATTTGCTAGTTCCATTTGCCCCTTGGCAGGACATCGGTATGGACTTCGTGCTTGGGCTCCCCAAGACTATTCGGAAACATGATTCCGTATTTGTTGTCGTGGATCGTTTTTCTAAAATGGCCCACTTCATTCATTGTTCGAAGACCTCTAACGCATCTCATGTTGCCAAACTGTTCTTTAGTGAGGTTGTCAAACTTCATGGGTTACCCAAAACGATAGTGTCTGACCGTGACGTGCGATTCATGAGTTATTTTTGGAAGACACTATAGCATATGATGAGTACTAGGCTCCAATTTTCTTCTGCCTACCACCCTCAGACTGATGGTTAGATTGAGGTGGTCAACCTAGGAAATTTGCTTAGGTGTTTGGTGGGGGAGCACACTAGGATGTGGGACATTGCACTACCTCGCCGAGTTTGCATTTAATAGTTCTGTCAATAGATCCACAGGTTTAAGTCATTTTGAAGTCGTTACTGGTTACAAACCTAGGAAGCCTATTGATATTGTCCCTATGTCCCTGTCCCATATGCCATCAGAGTCTTCAGAGTTCTTTGCACAACACATGCATTCATTGCATCAAGAAATCAGACGAAAGATCAATACTAGTAATGAGCATTACAAAATTTTTGCAAACCAACATAAATGATTCAAGGAATTTAATATAAGGGACTGTGATGGTCTGCATCAGGCTAGAGCGGTACCCTCAAGGAGCCGTTCGTAAATTACACGCGCGTAGTGCTGGACCATTCAAAATTATAAAACGAAACGGTCTTAATGCATATGTGGTAGATCTTCCACCTTCCATGGGAATTAGTTCCACATTCAATGTGGAGGATCTAGTTGCATTTCGAGGAACCACTGATATATTGTCCAGCATTTTACCTAACCATTCTGATTCTCCAGACCTTTCACTTGATCCATGACCCCTTCCTGACTTATCTTTCCATCCTCTACCACTCATACCTACCCTTCTTACACCCAGAGAGGAGATAGAAGATATTCTAGACTATCAGATAGCGCGGGCGGCGGCTTTCAAAAGTTCCTTGTCAAGTGGAAGTCACGCCCAGCTTCAGACAGTACGTGGCTCACTGAGGAGGAGCTTCAGAGACTTGATCCTGACATCTTGGAGCGGTTCAGGAGTTTTGTTTCGCTAGTGGTGAAACCTTCGCAGCTGGGGAGAGTCGATGGGGACATCATGCGCATGCGCACGCCTCTCACCCTACACACGTACTCAAGGAGGAGGGCTCCACTATCGATCTGGATTGACGACGACATCTATGGAAGACCTCTTAGTTAAGGGGTTGTGCTATGGAGCATTAAAGTGGATCCGATCATCATATGGATTCTACCATTGGATCTCATGATCGTGGCCCACTACCCTAGATGATCTAGGATTTTGAGTTTTGGCTATTATTGTTATTAGAAATATCATGAACGATTTTGATTGCGTAAATTAGTTATTATTTTAGTTAGTTCATCTCTAAGTATTAGTGTGTGGCTATGCGCACATGGCGCAATGATAAAATTGGCTTTTGGGGTTTAGGGTTTTCTTATAAATAAGTAACCCCATATAGGTATTTTTTAATGAAGTTTATGAATAAAAATTCTTTGTTTTTTTCTTCTTCTCTCTTTTTCTGAGTTGAATCGAATTGGGTGCGAAACTCTCCTTTCCTCGAAGGGCTACCTACTGTGATGCGAAGCCACAACCATCGCAAATCATCCTCTCTTCCTACACCCCACATCCATCATCTTGCACAATCCTCTCATCTTCAAATTCACCATTTCTTGTACCCAAGTTCTCATTCACAGTAGATTTTAAGATTTCGGCCCATCAGAGGGGCTGAAACTTCGGCAGAGCACCAACACAAACCGGGCAGTGGATCGACACAAAATTTAGTATGGAGGTGGGCCTACCCTGGCCGATCCTATCCTAGGAATCATTTTCTGATTTCGTGGGCCCCACACACGCGCGGACAAGGAATCACGCACGTGCGCCCAAGCCTGGTTGCGGTCCATATGCGTGGATCACCTCAGGTTCCATCTTTCCTCAATTTCTCTCCTTTCTCGCTTTAAATCTAAGGCCTTAACCGTAGATAATCCCAAATCCCAAGTATTCCCAAATTTGCAAACCCTAGATATTCCCCCGAATTGAAACATGGTGAATCTCTTGAATTGGGGAACAATCCTTTGCAAGAATGGATGAATCTTACAATCCTTCGGGCATTGTTTGGTTTATAATTTTATTTGATCCAACCCTAAACTTTTGTAGGCTAGGACCCCTGTAGATTCCCCTTGTTGAATGTTTGATCATATGTGGGACGTGGAATTTTGTGATTGTTTAAAATTGGTACGATCTAAAGCTTGAAATCTTACATTTCATATTTAATTTCATGCCCTGCATCACCCACCATTGGCTTCCATGGACCCGATTCTGCTTGCTAGAGACTCCTAGTGCAACTCAGCTGCTTCTTCTTGCGACATTCATTCTTATTTTTCGACTGAGAATCTCTGTTATAGGACAATAACCAGTCTTCGTCCTAGGTGTCATGATCAAATTCCTACCCAGTGAATCGGCTAAGAAGCTTCTGACCTTGACTCGGATCATCACTATCGCTTTGCCGCCTTCGCCGCCTCTGTTGTCGCCATTGCCATTGCCACCAATACTGTTACCTCAGTCTTTGTGTCGGACATAGTGTCATTAAGAGTTTGACCACCATGTGTGCCATGCAATCCTAATGACTGGATGTCTCCCCTCGTCAATGAGTCAAAAGAATCACAATCCTGGGGTTATGCCTCTCTTTAAAATGGCATTTACATCGATGCCTTTCGATGTTGCTTTATTAGCTATCCTAAGATCAGGACCTCCATTGCCATCATCTAGGTCAAATGACTTAACCCACTCATAAAGTGGGTCCTCTAGCTGCTCCCCATCAAGATGCGCGTGGTCGCAGATCATTATCAAGTTAAGTGGGTCCCTATGTGCAACTCCCTCATTATAGCACATAGCTGCCTCTCTTGCAGCTTCATGCTGTTGTAGCCAAAAATTATGTTGTGGAGCCTCTCATTCCCAAGCTTGTTCAGCCTATTATGTGAATAAGCAAGAACATGCTCCTGTTCCACTGAAATGGTGATAATGACACCTTCTGTACAAGTACGCAGACCGCTAAGCATTGCAGGGTTGGGCAGTCACTCTTGTAAAAGGACCACCAGTCACCTGCAAATAGATCGTGACTATCTATTAACTCCATAGAAATGTGATGCGCCTCCTAGATAGTTGAAAAACATGAAAACTAATCACACACTACAACTTGTCCTGAACCTGATTGTAGGTCAAAAACAAAATCATTTAGGAAATGTTCTTCTGGGAAAAGTGTTCAGATTGCCCTTTCTTCCATAGCTCTTACACCAAAATATTCCATCAAGGATGTTGTTTTAATCGCATACAAGTGATTTCCTTGACCCTAGCTCTACTAGATGACAGTGTGACTCTAATTCCAAAATTTTCCCCTTACGAAGGTGTTTTGGATTGTCCTTTTAACCGTGACACTTGCATATTTACTTTTTGGGAGGTCTTTTGATTGCCGCAAACCCCTTTTGAGGTTCTTCTACCTCATGCTTCCTTCACGAGAGGTATTTTGATTACACCCCCCCCCCCCCCCCCCCCACACACACACACAAAGTTTGTAATCCTTCAGGATTTGCTACGTTAGGGAGCTCATGTGCAAGATGTAATTCCCATGAATTTTGTGTGTGCTTTCAATCATGTACCTAAAATTTTGTTGCTGTCAAAGCTCTTCTTTTTGCGAATTTTAGTCGAATCTGAACCTTCTGTATTCAATTGTTGAAATTTTGAGGTTATCTAGGTGTAAGGTTTTTTTTTTTTTTGGTGAATCAAATGGTATTACTGTTTGCTTTGGTTTGGTTAAATAAAATCAGTTTCAGTTTTTTTAATAAGTTTTCTTAGGTTTGAAGTAACATATAATTATTTCCAAAATTTCTAATGTTTCAAATACTACTAACACTTTTATATTTTTATGTAGTTTATTGATTTTTTTAATTAAAACAAAATATTTTACTAATGTTCTATTGGCACATAAGTCATGTTGGTAATTTCATATCACTGGTTTATCTGCTATTCTTGAGCACCCAAGTAATCAAGCATAATCTGTCATGTGTGTGTGCGCTTTGTGCTTAGAGGCTTATTTAGCAACTCCCCCTCCATGACCTTACATTACGTGTTCACTCTTTAGGGCAATGGTTGGGCTAGGGATCAATAGGGACTGTGTTGGCATGTGGTAAAGTGAAAAAGAAAGGAACTACACCATGTTCCTATTTCCAAGATAGCACAATGATGTTTCTCAAATCATAGGATTTGTCCTAAGAATCCAAGGACTGTAATCAACCACAAGGAAGCGAAAAACAAAGAGAGAAATGAAGACTAAACCTGTAACGAACAATTGTATTTCACTATACGAAACATACTACAATATTAAAGGACTTGGAAGGGCTGGAAAATGGTCTGGAAAATGACTTCTCAAGCTGAAAATTCTCTCTCCTAGGACTCTCGTGTTGGTGAGAGGGAGGGAGGGAGAGCTCTGTCCTTTTATAGAGCACCGGTGATAGGGAGGGAGGGAGGGAGAGCTTTGTCCTTTTATAGAGCACCAGTGATAGGGAGGGAAGGAGGGAGAGCTTTGTCCTTTCATAGACCACCAGTGATATTCCAACACCACCTCCCACCCCACTTTTAATTGGAATTGCTCATGTGGAATGTGATGTATCAATGATGGTTCAAGTTGCAAAGCCATGCACCAAACAAAGAGAGAAAACAAGAAAATGCAAGTTCCCATCTATCCAAAATAAATCTGCATAGTTTGCTCTACAAAACATTTCCTAAATGCCAACCTCAATTGCATGTAAATGAATGTTTGACACACATGCAAGGATTCCTACCCCACCAAAAATGACTTGGAAAATCCAAACGAAGAAACTTCAAAATACCCCCAATTACAAAAAGCCCTTACAATGAGAAAAACTAAAGCATGCAAAATGAAAACAAATTGAGAAACATGTATGTTTTAACCTTTAACATGTGGGGTCGATTTGAGCCTCTGCCATGGCCAGTTTTAATAGCATGGAGAAAAGAAGGTTGACCAGGTTTTGAATAACAATATCCACAGGCGTATCATCTGGGCCTGAAAACGATACGATACTGGGCACAGCAGACTGTATCAGACAATACAGGCCTCTCTTGGCCAAATTGTTTCGACCCAAAAAATCTTGAAAAATTATTGAGCAAATAGGAAAAAATGTAATAAATAAATAACTAAAAATCATGGAATCATGTTTTTGTAATTTTAACATTCATTCAATTGTGAATCAGACCACTATTTGATAGGAATGTTGTCTATTGGCTGGACCTACTGAAAGTCAACCAGTCAGGCCCTAATCAAACAACAATCAAGCATGATTTAGTCGGTTGTGGCCCGTTTCATTGAAAAACAACAAAAAGAAGATGAAAAACATAAAAGCTAATGGTTTATCCCTTTCCCGTTGCCCAAAATGGTTCGTTCCACTTTATTCATCTTCCTCTAGGGTTGCAACAATGAAAAAAGTTTTTTAAAAAAGGAGATAGAGACAAAAAAGAATAAAAGAGGGCCCTTGTGGCTATATTGGCCCCATATGCTTGTGGATATGGCCCATATTAGACCGTATCGGCTGATAAGGCCCCTTTTTTCCAACAAGTCGGTGCGCCCCTATATTGTGTATTGGGGGAGACTGATACAGTTAGAATACGGTTGATAAGGTCATATCGTAACCAGGTTATTATTATTATTATTATAAACCATGAAGGTTGATGTTTGGTGGGCTGCCTTGATATGGTTTGACATTTCTTGTTTCTTTGGGTATGATCCTGAACAAACATGATTCTCTATTTGCATATGTATCAGTCATGAAAGGCTTCGCTGTATGAATTAATCTAGTTTCTTATATGTTTTTATTTGTTGAATATTGATTGTACACAAATAATGCATATCATTTGTTACTCACAAACTTTCCTTTCTATATAAGATACAGCGTCAGCCATTCTCATTCCTCATTTTAATATTTTAGGTTGTCTCCCTATGCGAAGTAAGCATTGGTGCTACTGCTTTTGCTTGTGCCCGCATCATCATCATCGTCACTTCGCAGGTTTGTTTTGTATTCATTCCTCCAGTGTATCAAGTTTCCAATAATATGTATCCTTTTCATTTATTTTATTTGGAGGTATTATTTCTGCATAACAGCTGATATTATCATTTCCCAGTTTGGGAGGTATTATTTTTGCATAATAGCTAATATTATCATTTCCCAGATTGGGAGGTATTATTTTTGCATAACAGCTGATATTATCATTTCAAAGATTGGTTTAAAATCCAGATATTTCTTTGCTTCCATAGATCAATTAAATATGCCCTTTTAACTTTCATTAAACAGGCATAATTTGTCAGGCCATGAGGAAGAAACTTACTGTCGTTATTGGATATCTATCTATTTTTCACACTAATTTTTCTTTTCACTTGGTTTTTACTTCCCGGCAACACACAATTATAATTGGATTGTTGCAAGTACTTGAATATTTTTTTGGATAATGATAGGATTTCCCTTGAGATTGAACTGTGCTTCTACCTATGTGTTGAACTGTATGACTAGTTATTTTGGATTTAGAGTGAACTGTCCCTATTGGCGAATAAGGCAATTCGTGCTTGTATATCCTAGGAATTTGTATTTTAGTGGCATACTCGGCACTTGTATCAGGGTACTGGTAACATTGGCTACCCCCAGCCAATTGGCCCTCACTTGGACTACTTTGACAAACACCACTATTTTAGCATTGTGCCCCTCCCCCAACCCAACAGCCACTGCCATCTAGGAGCTAGCTCATTGATTGGTCCCGTAAATTCAAGTGTCTTTGCTTTTTGCACACTTGCGCTATGTACTACGTATGCCATCATGCTGGTATATGCATCTGGCTGCTCCCAGAAGTGTATTCTTCTTAATTGGGAATAGATTTGTTCCTGCAATCTTAATAAGAGAACCCAACCTTTTGGGGTTCCCTTCAGGGAGTTCGAATACCTTTTTTTCTCTTTGAGGGGCTGGGGAGTGCCTTCATTGCTTCCTAATGTGCATAATCTTGGGTTGTCTACTCCAGTTGTAATTGTTTGTACCTGAGACCATGAACTTACTGCAAAATGTGTCTATAATTAACCAGAAATTACTTGATGCTGAGGAAGTTATTGGCGAGGCATTTTTCTTCCTACACATTGCCTGCCCACACACTTCTTCCCTTGTGTTGCCAGATTGACGTATGGTCAGTGATTACTGCCGAGCATGTTGCAAGAATGAGAGACATGAAGGCAAGTGATATGGCTAGTTAAAACGTTCATTTAGTTACACTAGCCAACCTTCAAAAAAGGGATTGGGCACTGGCAAACATGTGTATCATGTGCTGAAAGAAAGCAGAATCCATGGATAATAATTTTATACACTGGTTTGGAGTATATGGTCAGCCTTCTTTAGCCTCTTTGAAGTGTAATGGGTCCACGGTTCTGAATATCGATTTCAGTGGCCATATCCACTCCAAAAACCAATACGATACAGGCTGTGACAGCCTGTTATGTCCCCATATTGGCCCCGATTTTTTCTTTGCTTAAAATGTTTTAAAAGATTATTGGGAAAACAGGGAAAATTGTAGAACACCTGACTCTCTCTCTCTCTCTCTCTCTATCTCTCTCTCTCTCTCTCTATCTATCTATCACATGTATTCAGCTTATCAAACTATTCTTTGCTAATAATGTTCCCTGTTAGTGTGACCTGCTGATAGTCAACCAAATAGGCCCTAGTTGCACAAATGAAGCAATGATTTGGTTGATTATGGCCCATTACATCAAAATATGAAAAAAGAAAACAATGGTCTATTATGCTATGATTTGTCGAATTCCATTCAGAGTTTGTGTTTCAGTCCACAAAATAGGTCTAGATCCAATCTAAATGAATTTCTAAGGGTCATAGGGTTGAAATGAAGAAAGCGGTGGAGAAAATGAGAGAAGAAAACTAAAAGGTAACCTCTATAGTTGTGTCAGCAAATACATCCTTATGTGTGCATTTCTTCTTCTTCTGTCTTCTCCTTTTTTTAAAAAAAAAAAATTTTACATTTTTTTTTTTTAAAAAAAACCATGAATGGATCTTGTCCATAGAAAAACGTCAAACAGAAAAAAAGGTACAGGAAATATTCATGTTTAATTCGGTCACTAACATTAAAAAAAGAAAAAGAAGAGAAATACGGTAAAAGGGGTCAAAAAATAGAAATGCCAAAAATTTAGAGAATGAAAAGGTCATGTTTAATACGGTTAAAATACATAGTGAGAGAAACAACTATGTACGTTCATATTATATATGAATAAGGTTAAGATAGAAAATTTTAATCATAATTGTTGATGTAGAAATCTAGTCGTGCCTATTGGACTTGTTTGGTACCTGCAAGAACCAATCAATGGGGGACCTTGACTATGGCAGGGGGAGCCTTCGATGCTAAAATTAGAAGAGTAGATCAGGGTCTAGTCGAGTTAGTTTTTTTTTGGGTGCGTACCTCGCAATGTTGATGGCGTCTCTATTTATAGTTTTAATTGTGTATATGAGAAATGTTCCTACTTAGTAGGTGCGTATCATAGAACGAATTTTCTCCTTGGTATGTCGCCACTTCCCCCAAGTCCTTAGGCGAGGATCTCCTGGAAATCTTATCTTATCACTCCCAAGTGGTCGGCCTCTGAGGAGTTCAAGATTGATGATCGAGTCCGACCTCATAGGCAGGGTGGTCGGGGTTCTTGGTCGATATTTGTAGTCGGTCTTCGGTGACCGAGGGTGCCCTTGCAGTCGAGTCGATAGTCGTTCGTTAGTCGCGATAGTGGGGTGTCAGCCAGACGCCCCTCATGGTTGGTACTTGGGTCGATCATGGAGGTAATGTTTGGCATCAGAAACCGAGTTGATCTCTTCCATGCTTTATGTTTCTTTCATCTTGGCCAATGCTTGACTCGGATGAGAGTTCAGTCTGTGGCAGGGGGCCGAGCTCTCACCCGACCTCCATCACTTGCGCTATGCACTCTTCTACTTTGGACTTTCAGGTATATCCATCTTTACCCATAACAATAGCCCCCTACTTCCGAGCGCTTGTTAGAGGCTCGGGAAGTATATGTTGCAAGTCGCTTAAGTGCAGGAGCTCGTGCGCAAGTGGTCGGAGGTGATTCAACGCACGCCATTGCAGGAGCTCGTGCGCAAGTTGCTTAAGTGTAGGAGCTCGTGCTTGTCCTGTCATTGATTGCTAGTCATTAATGCCTCGACCGGAATATCGGTTTAAAAGGAACGCGGGGCGCCTTGACCTCCTCATTTGCTCCTTGCCTTCCCTTGCTGCTTTGCCTCTCCACCGAACCAGACGATTTCTGGTAAGTCAGAAGTCCCTCTGCCCTAACCTTTCTGGTCTGTTCTTCTTCTTTTTGGGCTAGTTCTTCTTGTTCGTATTCTGCTCGGGATGTCGGATCTCTTAGACAGGTGGTTGGTGTCGGGAGCATTTCACAGTGAATCCATTCCCTTCACCGACTCTTGACCGAATATTTCCTCCCCTCCTTCCTCTAGTACTAGAGGGTGAGGAGGCGGAAGTTCCTTTCCTGCCAACTAGAGTGGACATCCTGCCAACTGTAGGCCCCAGGGAGTTGGGACCTTTGGGTTGATCTTAAGGGATGCCGACCTAATTAGGGTCAAGTCGGAATATTGTATGCCTGAATCGATGGTGCTTCGGGCGCCCGATCTAGGGGAACTTCCAGGTAATCCTTGTGAGGGCATGTGGTCTCTGGCTCCCTCTACATCCCATAGTACAGGGAGTTATCGTTGCTCCAAATGCCTAGAGGGCATTATTCGAAACATGTCTTCTGGCAACAACTCGGACATCTTGAGCTGTTCGTGGATGAGTTCCTGTACTTGTACAAGGCGAAGGCTAGCCCTACAGATTTAGGCTGGTATTACTTTTCAGCTTGGGCAAATCAAGGTCAGGCTCTCGTCATCGGCAACCCTTCTTCCAATAAAGGGTGGAAGAATAAGTGGTTCTTTGCATTGGGGGAGTGGGCAGCCCTAGCGAGTAGTGTGGGTAGGCCATGTCCTCAGATCCCCACTAGGTTTGCGAATCTAGGTTGGGAGTTGTCAAGTTTTATAAGATTGGTCGTAACAGGTGTTTTTATTCGTTGATCAACATTTATCAACATGCAGGCCTTCCTCACTCATAGCCCGGGCTTTCTTCATGTCAACTCCATCAGATTGCATGTGTGAGGCTACAGAGCGCTGCTGGGAGTTGGAAGGGACTGATCACTCCTCAGTCCCTTTATCGGATCGGCCTTTCTCCAGTCGCTCCTCGATCAGCTGGTATGATGTGCTTAGCTGGGCCTATTACTTTCATATTTGGAAGTTCATCATGTCGTTCCCCCCCACCCCCTTTTGTAGATGTCTAATCGTCCTCGCCCTGCAAAGAAGGTGAGGCTCCTTCCCCCAGCTGAGATGGAACGACTGAAGAATACCATAAAGAAGGGGGTACCTCCTCTGTCCGCCGAGGGGGGACATCTGGTGGTGCGACGGGTAGGGCTGCGCCTATTGGAGTCCCTGCCACCGACGAACAATTCATGGCGGCTATTGATGAGGCGGTGCTCGAGGCCTATGTATGTGTTCTCCCCTCCACCAGCAGTGGCTGAGGAGGTGGTCAACCTGTAGTGTTCCTCGGTTCGGGGCAAGGCTCCAGAGAAAGGGGTCCCTACTGCCCCTGCCGCTTCTGCTTTAGGTGGCGCTCATGAGACGGAGGACAAGGCCCCGAACGTCTAAAGTAGAGTGCACAATACAAGTGATGGAGGACGGGTGATAGCTCGGCCCCCTGCCACAGACTGAACTCTTATCCGAGTTGAGCATCGACCAAGATGAAAGAAATGTAAAGCATGGAAGGGATCAGCTCGGTCTCTGATGCCGAACATTACCTCCATGATCGACCCAAGGACCAACTGTGAGGGGCGTCCATCTGACACCCTGCTACCACGACCAATGAACGACTATCGACTCGACTGCAAGGGCACCCCTAGCCACCGAAGACCGACTACAGATATCGATCAAGGACCTCGACCACCCTGCCTATGAGGTTAGACTTGGTCATCAATCTTGAACTCCTCGGAAGCCGACCACTTGGGAGTGATAAAATAAGATTTCCCCGAGATCCTTGCCTAAGGACTCCGGGAAAGTGGCGACATACCAAGGAGAATCTGTTATATGATACGCACCTACTACGTAGGAACATTTCCCATCTACGCAATTGAAACTATAAATAGAGATCCCATCTACATTGAGAGGTGCGCACAAAAAAACCCTAACTCAACTAGACCCTAATCCGCTCTTCTAACTTTAGCATTGGAGGGTTCCCTTGCCATAGTCAGGGTCCCCCATTAATTGGTTCTTGTGTTGAGTGTTCAAATTATCTCCGATATTATCTTCATCTCCATCTCAGCGATACCGATAACACTAGTAGTGATACTGATAATGCTATTAGTATCAGAAATTCCAGGTATTAGCAGTGTATTGCCAACGTATCAATATCACTAATGTAATCGTTAATATTTTCAACTATGTAAATTCTGAGTGTTGCTTGTATTACCAATACATCAATATCGCCAATGTATTACCAATATTTTTTACTATGTAAATTCTAGGTAATGCTTGTATCATAAGTGTATTGACGATATTTCAATAATATCGCCAATGTATTGATATCATTAAATTTTTAATTTTTAATTTTTTTCAATGGGCACATGGTTGTATGTAGTATTCAATTTGTCATTGATAATATCTCGATATTATTGATATCACAACATGCGAGATATTGAGACCACAATCTTTCATTTTCTTTCCAACTGTTGATGATTTCTTGGTAAAATATCATGTGTTGTTGACATTTTGCAATATAAATGGATGTTTAGATGGAAGGTTGGATGTTAAATAGGCCAGAGGGGATGGTTGGACTTATTTCTTACAACAACACATGCTTTTAAGGCCCCATTAAATGGAAACCCATTATGTATGCATTCATTTTGCATTTTTTAAATTTCTAAATGTGCTAATATGTACATTTTAATATCTCCTAAAGTTTCGTTGAAAATTTCATCATTTTTCCCATGTTTCCCTGCATTTTCGGTTATTGGTGATATTGCTATTATTTCTGTATCCCTGACCAACGAAACTTGTAGCGATACCGATACTTAGAACATTGCTAGCACCAATATCAGGCTCATGTTCCTCTACATCGCAATTGTCCTTGACATCTTCATCTGCCTCATCTATCATAAGAGCTACCTCATCTATTATAAGAGCTCTACCTTTTCCTTTGTTCGAGTATTCCGTTGCGAGGTGACCATAACCATTGCAACGGAAACATTGCATGTGCTCACTTTCATTTGAACTAGTGCTGGTTAGACTCTTACCTTTAACATCTCTGTTAAAGGTGGGAGCACCAGTTGGGACTTTAGTTTGGCTCTCAAGGTTAGGTTTGACTCCTTGAGGAGTAACCCTGCCACTGGAATCATGAGACCCAAACTGCTTCATGGTCGGTTGCACTGGGTATCATTCAAGCTCATCTACCTTAAGGTAGGCCTTCTCTAGTGTACCAACATCAAGAGGGATGAGCTCACGCCTAATCTTAGGGCGCAGGCCCGCCCTAAAATGAGGCAGGGTCACAACAAGGGACACGTCGACATCACATCGCATCATGTACTCAAATCTATCGATGTAATTAGGGCTGTACACGAGTCAAGCTAGCTCGAAAAGCTCGCTCGACTCGGCTCGGATTGACTCGGCTTGAAAGGTTGACTCAAGGCGAGTCAAGCTTTTTTACTAAAGCTCGAGTTGAGTTCAAGCCACGTTCAACGATGGTGTATTTCAACTCGACTTCACTCGAACTCGACTCGACTCAAGCTCAACTCGGCTCGAGTAATATATTTTAATAATACATATTATATATATTATATTAATATTAAATATTTTATATATATATATATATATATATATATATATATATATATATATATATATATATATATATATATATATATAAGTTAAAAAAATGAAGTTAAAACTTAAAAGTTTTTACTAAAAAATCCTACCCGACTCTACCCATCCCCATTCCCTCTTTTTCTTTCCCTTACCCTACCGAGGTAAACTCGACTCGACTCGAAAGCTTTGGCAAACAAGCCAAGCTTTAATGTTGAGCTCGAGGGCGAGCTCTAGCTTATGCTTGAACTTGAGTATAGCATGGACGAGTCAAGCCGTGCTTGGCCCACCTCGACTTGACTCGTCTCGATGTACAGCCCTAGACGTAATCTGATACAGGAATCTTGCCTCAAGGACTGCCATTGATCCAAAAGGCGATCATAGTAGGAGAGTGGGACGTATTTATCTCTAAGAAGTTCTTTCATTCCAACTCATGATGTAATGGATTCATCTCCACGCCGCTGTCTTCTGCTCTTTATTGGTTCAGAATAGCTTGGCTTGACTCGTCAACTTTATCTTATTGAACCTCGCTCGAAAGCGATCTGATATGTTATGCCACTCGAAGAAGTGGTCTATGTCAGCTAGCCAGACAAGGAATTGCTTTGAGTTCAAGCGGCTATCAAAATTGGGAGCATCAACTTTGACACTCTTCATAACCCGTTCCTCAAGGTCACAATGATCTCGCGACTCTCCATGGGGTGTGTGGGTGCGTAGTCCTACATGACCCACTCCCTGACCAAAGTTCCTATTACCATTCCTAATAGGTTCTATTGGGACTGGTCCCTGTTCAACTGGATCCTCATCCCCTGTCTCTCCTGCCTGAGACTGGTGATCTTTCCCGGTGATGGGGGTACCATGAGAGGTAGCCTCTAGCCACATGATATGTTGATTGGTGGTAGTCAATTGTGCGGCAATGGTCCTATTGTGCGTCTCAATGGGCGTCAGACGGCGGTTAATCTTTTTGACAGCCTTAGCAATTTGATCCGGGTTCATGGTGGGGAATAGACCAAAATCACGACATGTTTGGCAACCCCAATGAAAGGCAACCTAGTTGTATGTGTACTATATGATGAATGCGATGCAAAATTCAAATTTGATGATACTTAATGTAATACTATATGATGCACCTGTACTTTATGTATGATGATCCTATATACCTTAAATCCTATGGACAGTTCTAGAATAATTCTAATAAGGCCAAAACTAAAAATTCAACAATTAGGTGTCTTAAAATCATTAAGTTTGAAATTTCTAGTAATATAGGACTTTTAAAATACCCAAGCAGAAAATTCAGCAAGCCAAATCGAAAATTCAGCAAGTTATATGCGATTTATATACTCTACTAGTGATTTAAGAATTTCGTAAAACACCTACCTTACTCTAAACCTAGGCTCTGTGATGCAGGGACATGTGATGACTTAATCTTAGATGTATGTAGAATCAGGTTAAAGAATGTTCAAATAAATACACGAATCAACTAACCATTTCCAATCAAAAGGATTAGGTAAATCTCAACACAAAGATGAGGTGATTCCGTTAGGATCATGCCCCTTAGCATAGAATCACGTAAACAGTAAAAAGGGAGGACTTAAGGATATGAGGATATCCTAGATCTAGCATAAGTCAGTCCATGGTCAAGTTTGGATATGATTCTACTGACTAACCATCCCCCTTTTCTGTTCAAACTAAAAGGGGGATATTCAGAGGAACGAAAGGGGTAGAGAATGAAGGGTTTGGGATGAAGAAAGTACAGGTCCTTTGTCGTCAAAAGAAAAGGAGGATTATTACATTTTCCCGCACCTTGAAAATCTAAAAAGAAGGAAACTTGAAATCGGGGTGGAATCCTCAACACCCAAGGGCCAATCCTGAAACTCTAATCTCTTGAATGAAGAGAAAAAAATAGATGAATTTTTATTCATTCAATAATAATGAAAATAAGGTTTCTCACAACGTATATATAAGCTATGGAAAAAGTAAAAGTGCACTAAAGCCCTTGAAAATAAGAAAAATAACAAAAAAATGAAAAAAATAAAGAAAGTGCAATAAAGCCCTTGAAACAAGAAAAAGAATAAAAAATATATAAAACTAAATACCTGTGTAGTAAGGTGTGAAATCCGACCCATGGATCTATGGTCAGGGTGCAGTCATGCCGCTCCTGTACTCATAACGCGTCAAAAAATGGGTCTGATAGACCGAGCGTCCATCCACATCAACTCATCCACTCCGGTACTCTGTTGGCGACGCCTCCTCCTCTGGTAAACTCTAAAGGGTGCACCACCGATGTCCACATCACTCTGATACCAAATTCGATGTAGGATGAGTGAAACTAACCTAGGATATAAGATATGAGATCAAATATGCATCAATTTTAGCATTCAACATGTAAAATCAAACGCATCCACATAATAAATTCAAATTAGTAACGCAAATGGCCTAGGCTATCACATACGTGGTACACGAAGATATAGAGTATTATGAGACTAGCCCATTTGGAAGTATGGACTTCCAATCTAGCACAGGTAGTGTAACATCCATGTGAGAAAACAAAGACACTAATAAAATAATATTTGGAGAATTTTTTTTTTAAATAAAAAATAAAATAAAATCAGATTTTCATTACGGGTTTTGGGGTTAAGAGATTGAGGTTTGGGGATTTAAGGAATTAGGGAGCAAGGGATTAGGGCTTCATTATATGTAGGGTTTGGAGGGGACTCAAGGAAGGAAAAGTATCAAAAGGGCGTCCCACAAGTGGCAGCCCGTACGGACATGCGTGCATGTTCACGTGGATGGGTAGTGGGAAAGAGAGGATATGGATTAGGTTGGGTTTTTATGGGTTTAGAGGAGTTGGAAGGGAAGGAGAAGAAAAGTAAAGAAATGGTGTACCTTATTGGAGAAGAAAAGTAAAGAAATGGTGTACCTTATTGAAGAAGAGAGAGGAAGAAAGACACCTTGGAGGAATCCATCACCAATCAATCTTCTACCATTCTACAATTCGATTGGAATGGAGGGTTTTCTCATGAACCCTAAAGGAAGAGAAAGAACACCTTTTACAGAAGGAAGACTTTTTTTTTTTTCTCTCTCAAGCTTTCCAGTAGGGTTGGACGTCAAACATTTAAAAAAAAATTACAAACATGCCACTCACTTAAGTGACATGACCCATAATCCAAAATAAGCAAACTAAAACACTCACCATCAATCTTAACCATCAAACAAATCCTAAATATAACAAAAAACCATAAATTAAATACGATCAGGGACCAAGGGGCCTAGATTTGAAAGATCTGGTGCCCCTATGGTCTGATCGACAGGATCCAATGGTCAGATCGACAAAATAAATAAATCCTATAAGTAAAATTGTTTCCTAAGCAGCCCACATATACCATCCCCAAGTGGGGTATCCACAAAGAGAGTTGCGATGATGTGGGCGGTTGCTTCCGTCTCTGGTACACCCGAGTAAGTCCTCTGATATCCCCATCATTGATAGGAAAACTTTTCTTGTGTTGCTGATAAAACATGTTTATTCAATTAATATTCTCATTAAGGACATTGGTGCAATATTTTATGGTTAGGTTGTTACATATGGTGGTGTAAACATGAACAATTATATGGTGCTCTATTGCAAACTGAACAATTTAGCAATTGAAAATTTATCTACCGTGATAAAACTGGCTTAGACTTTGGAAGGGACTGAGAATCTGATGCAGGACATGAAATTGAAATATGATATGCAAGAATTCAGGCTTACAGATTAGACTAATGCAGAACGATCACATAATAATTCCACATCCCACATAAGAGATCAAACATTCAAGGGGATTTTGCACGGGTTCAGGCCTACACAGGCTAAGACTGGATCAGTAAAATCATAGACCAAACAATGCTCAAAGGGAAATAGAATTCAACCACACATGCATAGCAATCAGTCCCTTATCCAAGAGATTCACGAATTGCAATTCAGAAAACCCTAGGGTAAGAAAAGGGGCAAACGAAGTAAAAATCATGCAATTTAAGGTTAAGGTTATAAAAAACTGGTGTGAAAGGGAAAATTAGGAAGAAAACTTGAACCAAATGACAGCTCCTGCATGCGGACTGTTTCCCGGGCCTGACGCACGTGAGCTGGTGGCCGGCCGCACGTGTGGGGCCCACATACGCAAAAATCGCCCTCTTGGGGCTAGTCGGCCAGGCCTGGGCTTCAAAACCCCAAAGTTTCATGTTGATCCGAGACGAGGTCTGTGCGTGGTGCTCTGTCGACGTTTCAGCCCTCCTGTAGTGTCAGATTCTGGAAACTAGCTGTAGGGAGACGATCTGCTGCAAGAATTGATGAATTCGAAGCGAGAATGGTTGTAAAAGATGAGAAATAGGAATGATCGACGATAGGGCGGATTAAGATGAGTGTGGCTTCGCACCACGGTAATTAGCCCTTCGAAGGGAGGGCTTCGCACCCAATTGAATTTTTCTACAGCTTAGAAACTTAGAGGGGTAGAAAAACGGAAGAATTTTTTTATTTAACTTCAATGAATCAAAAAAACTACAAGGGGTGCCTATTTATAAGAAAACCCTATACTTCAAAACTCGCACCATGTGCGTAACCTATTATTTTGCGATGAAGTAAATCAAAATAAAAACCAATCAAAGGAATCTAAAGTGTTCAAGATGTTCTAAATAACATAAATAAGCAAAACCTAAAATATGAACTTAATCCGACTGGTGGGTCACGATCATGAGATCCCATGATGGGGCTTTACTTGACTATCAAGCCCCACTTTTTTGAACCAAAACTCCATCTTCTAACCAGGAGGCCCTCCCTGGACGTCGTCATCAAGCTAGATCGACCGTGGGGCTCTCCTTTTCCTTGCGTAGGGGGCGGCATGCGCGTGCGTGTGCGCGTGATGTTCCCATCAATTCTTTCCGGTTGTGAAGATTTCGCCACTGGTGAAATGGAGCTCTTGAATCGCGCTAGGATGTTAGGATCAAGTCTCTGAAGCTCCTCAATGAGTCATGCGCTGTCTGAAGCTGGGCGTGACTTCCATTTAACCAGGTACTTCTTAAACCCGCCATCCATAGTTGAAACTATTTGATGGTTAAGGATATCTTCTATTTTCTCTTTGGGTGTGTGAAGGTTAGGTATGAGAGGTAGATGCTGAGAAGAAAGGTTGGAAAGAGTAAGTTTGGGAGGTAGAGGCTGTGAAAGTGGGTCGGGAGGAGGCCATGGGTTAAGGGAAAGGTTTGGGGAATCAGGATGGTTAGGTGAAAGGCTCGACAATGCATCAATGGTCGCCTGAAAAGTAACTAGATCCTCCACATTGAATGTGGAACTAATTCCTATGGAAGGTGGAAGATCCACCTCATATGCATTGAGACCGTTTCGTTTTATAATTTTGAAGGGTCCAGCATTACGCGCGTGTAACTTACGAACGGCCTCTGGAGGATACCGCTCGGACCTGATGCAAACCATCACAGAGTCCCCAATATTTAATTCTTTGAAACGTTTATGCTGGTTTGCAGAAAATTTGTAATGTTCATTACTAGTAATAATCTTCTGCCTGATTTCTTGATGCCATGAATGAATGTGATGTGCAAAAGACTCTACAGGCTTTGACGGCCTATGTGACAGTGACATAGGGACAAGATCAATAGGTTTCTCAGGTTTATAACCAGTAACGACTTTGTAAGGACTGAGACCTGTGGACCTATCGACAGAACTATTAAATGCAAAATCGGTTGTAGGTATTACGGTGTCCCATGTTCTAGTGTACTCTATATCCCTCTTAGGGGGAGACTCATCCGGTAGATCATTAAGAAAGACATCACAAAACTCATTCACTATCGGAATGGCCTTAGTGGGTAACTCTACACTAGCCTCTGGTGCATTCTCTCTAACCACAAGGCTGTACATATTGTACCACTCGAAAGTGGTTTTGATGTCCCTCATAGGGTGGGTGCACGGGTGCATGCCCATGACTGATTCCTTGGCCAACTCCATTCACTGGTCTATCCTCTTAGCCACCTACATGAGATTGCACATCTATCCCAATGGTGGGGTTTGTCCCAGCAGAGGCCTTTAGTTGGGTAATGTGCACATCGAATTGATCAAAACGTTAGTCTATATGTTATTCCCAGTGCTTACCCAAAGACTCAATCTGCTAGGACAGTTTGTTTAGTGACTCTAGCAGTTGCTCCTTGTTTAGTGTAGGGTGCAAGCCAAAACCATGGCCCGTATGTGTGGGCGTACACTTGCTAACTCCACCTAAGGACTTTCTAGGACGACTATATGCAACTAAATAGAACTAAGTGATCCTATGAGACTCTATATGAGGGAACTATGCAGAGTTACTAAAATCCAGCAATATAGTTGTTAAATAAGGGAATAACAGAAAGTTACAGCAATGTAAATTGCTAACTTTCTGTTACCAGAAATTTCAGTAACTAATATTAGGGACTACGGTCTTCTAAATAGCTATATGTGATGAACTGGATGCATGAAGGACTTAAACAAACTAAACCCTAAATATGTGATGTATTCCCCTACAAGAACTTGGCTCTGATACTAAATTTGATGCAGAACATGAAATTGAAATATAATATGCAAGAATTCAGGCTTAGATCAGACTAATGCAGAACGATCATATAATAATTCTACATCCCACATAAGAGATCAAACATTCAAGTAAAGATGATTCTATACGGGTCCAGGCCTACACAGGCTAGGACTGGATCAGTAAAATTATGGACCAAACAATGCTCAAAGGGAAATAGAATGTAAACCACACATGCATAGCAATCTGTCCCTAATTCAAGGGATTCACGAATTGCAATTCAGAAAACCCTAGGGTAAGAAAAAGGGCAAATGAAGTAGAAATTACGCAATCTAAGGTTAGGGTTATGAAAAACTGGTGTGAAAGGGGAAAATAAGAAGAAAACCTGAACCAAACGACAGCTCCTGCGTGCGGACTATGGCTCAGGCCTGACGCACCTGCGCTAGTGGCCGGCCGCACCTTTGTGGGGCTCACATACCCAAAAATCGCCCTCTTGGGGCTGGTCAGCTAGGCCTGGGCTTCAAAACTCCAAAGTTTCACGTTGATCCGAGTTGAGGTCTGTGCGCGATGCTCCGCCGACATTTCAGCCCTCTAGCAGGCTAGATTCTGAAAACTGGTTGTAGGGAGACGATCTGTTGCAAGAACTAATGAATTCGAGGCGAGAATGGTTGTAGAAGATAAGAAATAAGGATGATCGATGATAGAGCGGATTAGGATGGGTGTGGCTTCGCACCACGGTAGTTAACCTTTCGATGAAGGGAGGGTTTCTATTCAATTGAATTTTTCCATAGCTCAAAAACTTGGAGGAGTGGAAAAAACGGAGGAATTTTTTTATTCAACTTCAATGAATCAAAAAAATTACAATGGGTGCCTATTTATAAGAGAATCTTATATCCCAAAACTCACGTCATGTGTGCAACCTATTAATCCAACTAGTGGGCCACGATCATGAGATCCTATGACAGGGCTTTACTTGACTATCGGGCTCACTTTTTGGAACCAAAACTTCGTCTTCTAACTAGGAGGCCTTCCCTAGACGTCGTCATCGAGCCAGATCGACAGTGGGGCCGCGTGCATGCGCGCGCGCATGATGTCCCCATCTGAATCATAAAGCTTTTATATGAATGGTGTCACCTGATTTCCTTTTTCTGGTCGATTGTGGCTATTGATTTTGTTTTCCATGTTACATAAATGGATTTTGGTTACTGCATTGTAATGTCCTCCTTTCCCGTTACTAGTCTGTTATGTTAGCATGTGTTTGAACTTTTGACTGATAGTCTGATACTGATAAGGTATTATTGATACTGTGAGGTATTACTGATACTGCTTGATTCAATGGTTTTATGTAATTGTTTTTTGCAATTTAGGTCCCTGATGCAATGGATATTGTTCTTGCTGAATTCCATAAAGCTTGCATCTACACTGTTCCGAAACATATACGATACTCAGAAGTGAGTTGTCATTTTCATCACTTGGCCCTGGGACATTATTTCTCTAGTACTTATGGTGATGGACTGTCCTTGATAGAAAGAATAGAGATTCATATGGAAGAGATCCAACAAATGTGCCGACATACCTAACTACTGCTGACAGACCTGCCACAGAAGAAGAGATTCATCTTTTCTTGTGCATTCCCCTAATTATTGCTGGGGGAAAATTATCAGCTTGTAGCTGATTATTTTTCTCATGCGATAATGCGGGAAAAAGCACACATGACAACAAGAACTTCCCTACATTGGTCTCAGAAGATGTTCCCATGTAGGGACACTTGAAGCAATGTTTTGGAATTTCTTTCCTAGTTTGAGTCTGTTAATGTCAACCTTTACATTGTATTTAGAAAATTATGCAAATGCTCTCTTGAGCTGCAAGTTGTTGCCTAAAAGCACAGTATAGGAAATGCAATTTTCATTAAGACTGCTTCTAGCTTAAAAGGAAAAATAAAAATAAAAATAAATCTTGGTCTTGTGTTCTCACATAAGAAGAGAGCAAGAGATGCAAAACAGAAAATCAGAATTCTTTAAATCATGAAAGGGGTGCACTCGAGCGGTACCGGTACCACCATAAGCTACAGTGGTACTGGGCAAATGTGGGGCCCAAATTATGCATGCATAGAATCCAACACGTCCATCGTATGCGTCAGCACATGTTACCCCCAGAGTCCTAAGGTCAGGCTGATCTGTGAATCAGGTGGACCACACCATGGACAATTTGGGAGGGAACATCCACCCTTGATTTTTGTGGAGGGCCCACCGTATTGTATATATGAAATCCAGGTCACTCAGATGATTAATCAGGTCTGGAGCCCGAAAATCACGCTGTTTCAAATTTCAGGTGGGCCCACCTATCAGATTGTTCCCTATGCTGTGGCACACTTGAGAGTTGGATTAGGCTGATTTCCGTTACTTGGGAGTAATATGAAGTGATGTGTTGAATGGAAGGTTGGATGGCCGTCGTACATCACATGGGCTCCACATCTGCCACTGCCACCACGAGCTTACGGTGATACCGGTACTACCACTCAAGTGTGCCTCATCATGAAAATCTAGCAGAAAGTCAAATTGCATCTACACTTGCTTATTTGCTAGTGACATGGATTCTAAAACGAGCTTGATTAATTGAAATTTATTTCAGTCAGCATTTAAAACCAAAGAAGCGTACTACAAAGCGATTGGCTATCAGGAAAAGGAAGGGAAGATTGAAAGCACAACCTCTTATTTGCAAAGGGTGGAAGCCTATATGACACTCTATGCTGCACTGGTCCAGGTTCATTGTCATCATCCTATAGATCCGAGTGCTCTACTTTTTTTCTGTTACCAATTGAAGAATCTCAAAACCAGTTTTTTGAGACTTTCTAAATCTCTATCTATTGGACTGAGTTTTGATGCACTATTCAATTGTTCAATAAATTGACAAATTTGCAGTTTGCTTATTTACTCTCCATTGCTGCAATTGGATTTTTAAGTGCATCCAAATTCCAAAAGCAACCTTGAAACTGAGAAGTTTGGTGTTCTGAAAAAAACTCTTATGCATTTGAAGTTCTTCATTAATAGAGACAAATGGACGGTTTACTTCTGGGGGATTTTCAGCTTTCCTGCCCATAAATATCCACCCATGAGTCACATGAGAATTCAATGTATTCTACTGTATCTGTCAAAGAAAAGTAGCACAATTCAATCTAGTGGAAAGAACGATGGTATTTCTTAGTAGTTTTGATTATCCTGTGATTTTTTAAGCGGAATTATATTGCCCTTGAGCTGAGGATATGCATGGGATACTTGTGTTTTCAATTTGTAGATGACGCCCATTGTTCAGTGGTCCAGAGGGTGTGCTTGTGCCAATTTATCCTTGGCCGGTTACATAATGGTAATGGTGGGACCCATTACCCAATGCAGGGTTGTAATGCCCAATCTGGAAAAAAGGCCTGCAACGTGCCTGTAACGCTCACAACAGGCCGATATGGGGCTTATACGTTTTCTCCTTTAAAAAACCTTAAACCTTTAATGACCCGTAGCAGCTGTTATGGCCCATATCATACAGTCATATGGCTGTCCATTTGGTGGGTCGTTACTGTTATCGAATACCTTGAATATGCCCCAAATATCTCCTTGACAGAGCAATCCTAACCTTTCAATTTGTAGCCTGCAAATAGACAGTTAAGAAGAACAATAACACGGGTTTCTGTATTCTACTCTTCTGTGAAAAACAGCCCAAGATCAGTGGCTAGGATCTTCTCGTCTGAGATTTTCAGGGCATGGTCCATCCACAGTAGGCAATGGTCTGGATAATTGAGCCATGGGCACCACTTTTACAGACTGCAAACCCCTAGTGCATATTCTCGGGTGGAGGATCATTTAATACCTCATTCTGAAAGTACTGTCCCAGGAATTTCAGTGGCTTTTTCTAACTGCTTATTTCATTGTCCATATGTTATGATCGTACATGTAATACACTGTTCGTTTATCTCTGCAGACAGAGATCAATGGTTTCAGAAACCTTCATGGACTGAATGAAGGTTGGGCATGGCTTGCCAGATTTTTGAACACGCTCCCAGTTGAGCCATCCACTGCGGTCGCACTGCTCGCCTTCCTCAGGGTACATTCTAAATGCATTCCTTTTTTACTTCACCAGGGGGTGTGGCATGTGTAATGCACATGGAGAGAGGATTGAGGAGAGAGGTCAGGGATAGGGAGGATTGGCACTAGAGTTTTGGTAGAGGAAAGAGGCATTAAATGATACTCTAGCTACACATGATGCTTCATATGCAGGCACTCAAAATCGCTTGTGTAGATTATTAACTCAAATTAAACCAACTAAACTGTGGAACCCACTGTAGCTAAGTTAAAAGAGTCTGAGAATCATATTGTTTGGAAAATCCTAATTCATGGATGCTGGGTTTTTTGAAGTAAGATAATTGGATATTTTCATTTGACTGTCCAATAAGTGTCCAGCAATCTAATAATTGAATTACCAATTAAAAGTAGATTTTGGTTCATGATACGTCTAAAAGCTGGTAACCATAGTTTGGATGGTTTATTTTGAACTACTTGTACGCCACATGCAAATTTTTAGTAATTTCTAGCTGCCTGTGTATCATCTATAACACTCTGCCTGAGTATGAAAGTATTTCTTGACAGAAAAAGTAGGCATTTGAGAGATTTTTTGCAGGTAAATGCAACCCATTGCCTGGCTTTTGCAAGTGAAATCTTAGCTGTCAGAGGGATACAAGCTACATTTTTTAAAGTTCCTAAAGTACTCATAAATTTAGTTAAAAGGTGTTCATATATTTTGAGTTTTCAATGTTTAGCACTCTCCAAAAACTGTTTTGTGAGGACAAAAATGTCCCAGTGCCATTCTCATTATATATAGTGTAGATGAGCAGAGGCTTCCAGAGTAATTTTCATTCGTTTATCATCTCTCACAGATGGCAGGTTTCATGCTGTTCCGGAGATACAAATCCCAGTTTAGGAAGATCTTGAACATCGTATCCCATGAGTTCCTGGCCTCACTGAAAAATCTACGAGATCCGCAGGCAAATCAAGTCATAGAACAGATTGAGTGTTATATTGAATCCAACCAGTATCTCCAAGAACCACAAGGTTGGCACCTCCAGACGTCGTTGCAATCAAAGGTATATTGAAAGTGCTCAGATCACAGTCCTGTTTGAATTTGTCAGTGATATGTAAGTGTGTTTGGCTCTTATCTAAATGGGTCTTGTAACAACTAATGTACAGCATTAGTATTCATAGTTCAAATATTCAAGTGGCCCTGCTTGATGTTCAGCCGGGTTGGGTTTACATGAAGACTTACACAGAGCCTTAGCAGCGGTCGGCCCTAGTGTGTCTCGGATTCAAACCTGAGTCCTGCTTCTTTCTTCTTATAAAGACACGCTATTGACTGGGTTTGAGTTGCATCTAGTTGACTCTATGACTCAGGCTGACCCGAGACCAGGTGACTCACACAGTCAAGTTTCCTGGTGACAGCTAAAAAACTAATCGATTTGGGTTGACTCATCTGAGTTCTGAGTCGAGTCACTGAGTTATAGAACTGTTGATATCATGATTATATTTAGTTGAACGAGTTGTTGAGTTGACAAAATGACTCATGCCGAGTCAAGACCAGGTCGCTCTTGTAATGAAGTTGCGTAATGACTTGGCTCAGACTCTCGTCAAGTTGAATTGACTTGGATGGGTTGTGACGAAGAGTTAACTCAGCCAAGTTGCATCTGGACATGATCCTCATGAATCTTTGCAAAGGGATTGCCTGCATCTGATGCATGGAGAGATGGTAGTATGTAATTCCATTTCAGGGTCCAATTTGAGCAGCGACTCGATATCTCAATTTCATCACATTCAATGTGCTGGTGATGGGCTAGATCGAGCTTTGAGTGGTCGTTTGGGCCCAGGTTGAGTCTATTTGTTCATTTCAGCATTAAGGGACCTACCTCTACCTTGGACTCCATCTGGGCTTTTGTAGAAAATTTGCCAAAACTGGGCTATGCCCCAACCTGTTTCTAACCGGATTCGGCAAATCAAGGACCTAATTGATAAGCCAAGCTCGAGCCAAACTTGTGTCTGGGCTAGACCCAAGTGCCTCCCTGTCATGGCCCTGTGCCTCATCTGCCAACTATGGACTTTTACCATTTTGGCCAATGATTCTAATTATGTCAACCATACAAGAGATCAGCTAAATTACCATTTACCACACTCTTAAATGGTTGAGCTCAGCTAGGCCGAGATTGTGTTGGACCCATGCCCAGGTTCACCCCAATACATTGTTTAAGCAGCTAGACCCGAGCCTCAGCTGACAGCTTGGACCCAGCCCAATATCGTTAGCTAAATTCAGCAGAACACCACTTAGCAATGATGCAAGAACCAGCGATATGGGTGGCACCCTGAAAGTGGGACCCACCTTGTTTTATGTATTGTATAGCCACACCGTCCATCTGTTTGCCAGCTTATTTTAGAGCATTGTCCGAAAAATGAAGCAGATACAAATTTCAGGTGGACCACGTTACAGGAAGGAGTGGTAGGTGACCATTAAAAACTTCAAGGGCCAGAAAAGTTTTGGGTCAAACTGATATTTGTGTTTTCCCTTCTTCCAGGTCTCCATGACCTTTATCAACAGGTTGGATGACAAATAAACATTACGGTGAACCTTAGGAAGTTTTTAATGGTGGGCGTTCAATAAGCACTGTTTCCTGTGGTGTGGTCCACCTGAGATTGTACCTGCTTCATTTTTGTGACAATGCCTTAAAATAAGTTGTCTAAACGGATGGATATTCAATGCATACATCAAGATACGCCCCACCCAAATTGCTGGTTACGGGGGCTTCCCAGAAAGGTACTCCTGTGGGGCCTTTATACATGCGTAAGCCAATAACTTTACGAAATTGTTACTGGGCATCAAAGATCATGCTCGAGCCTGGGACGGCCTACTTTCACTCAGAAAATCATCGATTCCCAAAATCCCAACCCAGATTTGCGGACCCATTGAAGATGACAAGCCCGTAGTTGTGATGCGAATACGATGGGGGACGAACTGACTCATCCGTACAAATTGCTTATCCCATTGGGACGCGGGTTTCCTGCGGAAGCCTGTCGCGGGAAGTTCCTGCGCTGGGATGCTAGGTGGGGCCCAATGTTATGTATGGGAGAAATCCACTCCGTCCATCTGTTTTTCAAGGTCATTATAGGTATTACAACAAAAAATTAGCCAATTCTAGCGCTCAAGTGGACCATAATAGAGGGAAAAGTAGGGTAAGAGTTTCCTACCATTGAAACCTTCCCGGGCTCCACCTTGATGTTTATATGCCATCCGAACCGTTTATAAGGTCATTTCCACTGGGATGAAGTAAAATCACAAAAATCTTACACTGATACTAAGCTTCTGTGGCTGCATGGATGTTTCAATGGTAGTAACTGAATCCTCACTGTTACCTCTCGTATAGCACACTCAAGTTTTGGATACACCCCATTTTTTATCTCATGTCCTGAAATGATCCCAAAAAAAACGGATGGACGGGGTAGATTTATCAAAAAGTTCAAGGTGGGCCCCACCTACATCCCACTGCAGGAAGCGGATTGGCTGGTGTACCACACACCAGCCGTATAGATGGTGTATTGACGTCAGTAAGTTCTGTGGGTCCATCACGAAGTATGTGTTATATCCAAACCGTCCAACCATTTGGCGAGCTCGTCCTAAGGCTTGAGCCAAAAAATAAAATAGATCTAAATCTAGGGTGGACCACACTGCAAAAAGCATGGGGATTGAAAATCTGCCATTAAAACTTTTTCAGAGGTCACTGAAGTTGAAATTTGTTTTTCCTATTAATTTAGGTATTTGTGACCTTATAAACAAATTAGATGGAAAATAAACGTCATGGTTGGCCTGCAAATTTTTTAACGGCGAAAATCATTATCCCTACTGCTATTTTTGGTGTGGTCCATTTGAGTTTTGGATATGATTCATTTTTGGGATGATGCTCTAAAATGATCTCAAAAATCTGATGGACGGTGTGGATATAATAAATACATCATTTTATGCCAATGCAACTTTGATCTCCTTTGAACCGTTCGTACCACTCATAGCTCATGGCACGTCAGCGCTCTTACTCACACAACACGTATCTACACCAGCTATATAACTGACGTGGGCTGCAGATTGGCTGGTGTGAGGTAGCTAAAAGCGGATTAGCTGGCGCACCACACATCAGCTATATAGCCAGCAAGTTTTGTGATCCCATTGGTGAGGTAGGTGTTATATCCATGTCATCCCTGCATTTGGCAAGCTCATCTTACGCTTTGAGCCGGAGAATAAGACATATCTAAAGACCAAGCAGACCAAATTGCAAAGAACAATAGGGGATTGGACGTCTATCATTGAAACCCTTTTGGGGCCATAAAAGTTTCGGATCAATAAGAAATTTGTTTTTCCTCTTCATCTATATATTTGTAATCTTATTAACAGCTTGGATGGAAAACAAATGCTATAGTAGGCCCTGTGAAATTTTTAACAATGAAAATCATTATCTATGCTTTTATTTTTGGTGTGGTCTTGTAACATCCTGAATTTTTATTATTTTGGATTTTAAAAAATTTAAAATTTTTTTTATTAACTTATATTATCACTTATTGACCATTAGCACTCAACGTTAGCTTATATACGAGTGGTTTAGTTTGGTCACGATCAGACCGTGTGCAGGCCAACAAGTCAGATGATCGGTTGCATTTAGCATCAGTCTGTACGGGCCATACCGCGATGCAGGAAGGTCAGAAAATTATAAGACTTTAAGAAACCATAAATTTCTCTGGGCTTTTAGTCCATCGCAGATCACGGACTCATTGGACACCCAGAAGTTAATTATCTGAGCCGTTCCAACAACACATGTCAACTCACCCAAGGCCAGAGTTGAAATCTGGCACTGGTAAATGAAACTGAGACTCTGAGCTTTTCAGCCGTCAGATTTCTTCAAAATTTACGGTGAAAGTCTAATGTATTTGTTTACGCCCGCCCACAAAATCTGGGTCTCAATCGTGGCACGGTGACCATTGATTGTGAATCGGACCCGTGCGACCAAACCCCATATTCGATCATCCCCAAATTTTGCATGGCCCTTCATCGGGCCATGGAACACCTATCCTATAAGTTTCATAGCCAGGGGGCCACTAGAACTACCCCGATTCTCTAAACAAGCTCTACACCGCTCGTTGGTGGGCTACTAATTCCAAAACTATACAATAATGTCCGTCTTATTAGGCTTGACGTTCATCACGGGAGTCGAACCGAGGTGCTGTTCAGAACAGCTCAACTTGAGCTAAAAGACGAGTGTATGAGAAGTACAAATACCTTAAAGGAATAAACTGAAACTTAAGTGATTTGGGTCATCCACTCTTATGCAAAGTTGAGAATTTCGGACCGTCAGTTTCCGACCAAACTTCTCACATGGAGTAAGGATATTTCCCTACTCATATCCGTATAGCCGCGGCCCCGATCGACTATCGGTGACCGTTGAATAGACTTCTAATCATATCTGTCGATCGACGCATCCAACTGGCGGGCCGATCGTATCCATATGTAGATCATCATTAGGGCTAACTATCCTACGGTGTATATCGACTTGTACACCCCATAGTGAGCCCTAATGCTTAGAAAGATCCTCTCATAGGTCTAGTATAGTGAAAACCTAGCCCTTGGGGCCATTTACACAAAATCTGACATTATAAAAGGGCCTCATTTGGGCACCCTCTCTCTCCATGCGATTTTGCCCTAGAGAAAAGAAAGAGGAAAAGAGAGAAAAAGAGAAGAGAGAAAAGGGAGAAAGAAGAAGGAAGAAGAGAGGAAGGGAGAGTGAAGAAGGGAGAGAAAGTGGGTCGTAGTTGAAGGTGGGGCCAAAAAAAGTCGATCCTTGCAACTCCTTCCTTCTTCCTCAAGCGGTCCCACACCCACCACTCAAAAATCTGAATTTCAACCAATTGGAGAGATAAGCACCCATTTCCTTGAGATCCCTTGTGTTGAGATAGATGTTGCATGTAATCCTAACATTTAAAGTTCATTGGACTCAGGATCTCTACGAATCCACCGCAAGTTTGGCAACCCTAGATCGTTTTCTAGAGCTCTCCAATGATCCATAGGTGTGGACTATTGCTCTTAGGTGGCCTAGCACCAATTATATTATGAGTTTAATGATTTTGTTCGCTTGAATGTTATATTGGAAAATTTAGAAAACTCTAGGAGGGGTATGTTTTTTGGGATTGTATGGATTGCGTGCTTAACTCTTAAATTGGTGTTGATCTTGCCTTTTTCATGATATTTTGTATGGATGATAGTCTGCTCATGGTTGCTTGATTCTCTTCCCTCATATGCGGTACTTCATTGTGTGTGATTTATTACCTTTGTGCATATGGTTTCTTAAGATGGAGGAAGTGCTTAGCTTCCTCACAAACCCACACACTCACACATACTTTGATTCTTAATAATGTTTGCTTATTTGTAGGAGCATCCGTTTTATATGATTGAGATGCATGAGAACATGTTATTGCTATGATAGTTGATAACTTGGTGTTGGCATGTTATGGATTACCTTTACACTCTTGGGTTGGTCCGGAACCTGAGAAGAGGCGATAGTCCCATCTGTAGGACTATGCTATGGCTAGACCCGTGGGTTTGGACGGGTGTGTTCGGGTGGCTGTAGTTCAACTACATAGGTCCCTTGTGGCCGATGCCACTCGTTTCACGTTCGCCTGACTCGTGCGGTCTAGCCTATTATCGGACCAACCATATTTGTTAACCCTGTTTGCTCACACATGTATGGAACCTGGAATATCCTCCAACTGTAGTGGCCTGCCAATAACTGATTGCAACTGGTCCACAACCTCGTGAGCCGAGCATGGTGGAATGAGACACTGTGTCTGAGCTGTCGGCCCACGTTGGGGTGTCGCGCCTCCTCGTAGTGACCGCGAGAGATCCTTTTCTCTCAGCACTCCTCATGTGCTTGAAGTCGGGGATGAAGAACCTGATAGGATCACTGACCACGAGGTCTCAACCTCACGCATTGGGGGGTCTTGGTCTCGCAACCAGTTTAGGGCATTGATACGTGGGTTGTATCAGATTTTCCAACTTGCTGGATGACTGGACTTAACTAATAACTCGGCTAACACGATCGCATTGCATCGCACTAGTTAGGGTGGTGGCTCGGAAGTCGAGGTCGCTCTTAGGGAGTGCTGACATAGGCGATTGTTAGATGGAGTCGCTCGAGAGAGCGTTGTGACGAGGGCATATATTATATCATTCCGCACGTAGGCATTTTAATAAAAGTTGTTAGGTATTGATGATTGACTGTGTTTCATTAAATTCATATTATAATTGATGCATGTTATAACTTAAGATTAATAGCACCCACTGAGTTGATCACTCACTCCCACTCTGGGACGGTGTTTTAAAACACCAACCAGACTCTTCAGTAGATGCAGGTGACGCAGGGTACGGGGAGCATGATGGCACGAGACTGGATGTGGAGGACGAGTTGTCCTATTTCCAGTTGATGGACGGCTCGCCCTAGTTTTGCAGGTGGACTTGGATTGCTAAGTAGGAGACTTGGTGAATCATTCTTTTGGATATGCTTTGTTTGTACTCTTGTTAGGCAACGCCTTGTGAGACCCATAGTTATAAATTTTCTTTTGAACTTGTAAACATTTAACATTTCCCATTACAATAGACTAGTTGTGAATTGTGATTCATGTTTCAAGTAATTCCATGCTGTGCATTTAATCCTGATTAATGCAAAACAGTAAAATTTGATATAACTGACACCCGGGAACTTGGGAGTCGAGCAGCTGCACGACTCCCAATTTTCAGGGCGTTACAGGTCCATTTGAGCTTCGGATATGGTTCATTTTTTCTAATCTCTAAAATGATCTTGATAAATGGATGAACAGTGTGGATATAATAAATACATCATTGTGGGCCCATGTAACTTTGATCTCCTTTAAACCATTCGTACAACTCAGAGCTCTAAGAGCGTCGGGGCTCGTCTTCTTCACATGACGCGTATCTACACCAGCTATATAACTGGTGTCTGGTACCCTAGCCAATTCGCTTCCTGCATTGAAGACCTTATTAACCATTTGATTTTCCTCTCTTGATATGAACCATTTGATATTTTCTTTTAACCATGCATTTTGATAGCCACTAAATGGTCGGTTAGTTTACTTGATCAGTATGATTTGAAATATATGCTCCATCAACAATGGGACCTACGATTTGGACGGTCTGAATAGATTTACAACGGTAACACGTTTGAAGATGAGCCAACACCATTTTCAATATGGTAACACGGTAATCTAGCCCAAAAAGGGACCGTTTGGGCCGCGGATTTCGTGCGAGAGCCTGTCGCAGGAAGTTCCAACTGAAGGATTCTGGGTGGGTCTCACTGTAATGTTCATGGGAAATCCAAACCGTCCATCCATTTTTCAAGCTCATTTTAAGACATGTGACCAAAAATAAGGTGAATCCACAATGAAAAGAGCCACACGAGAGGAAACAGAGGTGATTTAGTGACCACCATTGAAATGTTTACATGGCCACAAAAGTTTTGTATACGTCTAAGTTTGTGGTTTTTTCACTTCATCCCAATGAAAATGACCTTATAAACTGGTTGGATGGTATATAAACATCATATACGGTTTGGATAGTATATAAACATCAAGGTGGTGCCTAGGAAGGTTTCAAGGGTAGGCATTCCTTCCCTGCTATTTCAACTCGTTGGCCAGCTTGAGTTTTTGATCCTCCTCATTTGTGGTCACATCTCAAAACTGGTTGGATGGTATATAAACATCATACACGGTTTGGATAGTATATAAACATCAAGGTGGTGCCTAGGAAGGTTTCAAGGGTAGGCATTCCTTCCCTGCTATTTCAACTCGTTGGCCAGCTTGAGTTTTTGATCCTCCTCATTTGTGGTCACATCTCAAAAAATGGAAGGACGGGTAGGATTTCTAATAAACATCACGGTCGACCCCACCTTGCATCCAACGTAGGAACTTCAGCGAAAGACTCCCACGTCCGGACGCGGATATCCTGCGAAGGACTTTCGCAGGAAGTTCCTAGGCTGGGAACCTAGGTGGGACCACTGTGATGTTTGTGAGAAATCTTACCCGTCCATCCTTTTTTTGAGTTTATTTTAAGACATGATGCAAAAAATAACCGTTTTCAAAGCATAAGTGGGTTGAAAACTTGACAATTAAATGTGTACAGTTGAAATATTCATGGGCCACAAAAGTTTTGAATAATGCTAACATTTGTGATTTCAGTTCATCCTAGTAGGAATGATGTTATTAACGGGATGGATGACATGTAAACATCACTTTCAAACCCAAGTAGGTTTTGACAGTAGGAATTTTCCTAACCACAAGTGGGCCGAAAACTTGATAATTAAATGTGTATAGTTGAAATATTCATCGGCCACAAAAGTTTTGAATAATGCTAACATTTGTGATTTCAGTTCATCCCAATAAGAATGAAGTTATTAACGGTATGGATGACATGTAAACATCACTTTCGAACCCAAGTAGGTTTCAACGGTAGGAATTTTCCTAACCACAAGTGGGCCGAAAACTTAATAATTAAATGTGTATAGTTGAAATATTCGTGGGCCACAGAAGTTTTGAATAATGCTAACATTTGTGATTTCAGTTCATCCCAGTAGGAATGAAGTTATTAACGGTATGGATGACATGTAAACATCACTTTCGAACCCAAGTAGGTTTCAACGGTAGGAATTTTCCTAACCATATTTTCCTTTAGCATGGCCCACTTGAGATTTAGATACAGTTTATTTTTGGCATCATGTCCTAAAATGAACTCACAAAGCTAATGGAAGGGGAGGATTTCTCATAAACATCACAGTGGGCCCCATCTGAGTTCCCAGAGCAGGAACTTCCTGCAAAACCCACGTCTCACCATTAGTGTTTGTATCTCTGCGTGGCATATTTTTACGGGAAGCAGATTGCCTGCGGAACCCCGCCACAATGTTACCCTGTGCATGACGAAATCGGATTGCGTACTGAGTTACTCAGTTGGCTTATAGTACTAAAATAATATTATAATTTTCATATTATTTTAAAATATTATCTTAAAACTAGAGAATATAGAAGTCTCAAATAGGGGTGTACGCGAACCGACTCAACTGAAAAAAGTTGGATTCGACTCTGTTTGTAATTGAGTTCGAGCCGAGATGAGCTGATTTTTTGAGCTCGAAAATGAGTTCGAGTAGGCCCCAGCTCAACTCAACTCAGATCGAATCCAGCTTGAATCAAACTCAGATCGAACCAGTTCGGTGGCTCGGTTACTTTGCCATTGATGTTGCTCACCAACTGATTGATAAAATGGCTTAACGAAATGTGGCTGGTGGCAAGGAAGGTATGTACATGAAACAAATAGCCTTTTTCTCTTTGTTTTTCTTGGTTTTTATGTTACTTAGAAAGTGTTTAATAAAAACACCTGGAAAACCATTGCTTCTGTTTTTAAAATAGTAGGATTTTAAAGTTGCAGTTTAAGTGTGTGGAAATGCCTTAATGGCGAACTCGGCTCAATCTTGGCTCGAACTCGGCCTGGGCGGCTGATCGAATCGAGCCAAGCTGGCCAGTCAGGCTCGAGACTGAGCTGAGCCGAGTTCAAGCTGAAGTCAGCCAGTGGCTGAGCCGAGTTGAGTCGAGGCCAGCTTGAATCGGTACACCCCTAGTCTTAAATGAGCCACATGGTTGTTATTAAATTCCCACCTTTAAAAAATTCTTAGAGAGCATAGAAGTTTTAGATCAAGATGATATTTGTTTTTTCACTTCATCAAGGTGTACATGACCATGTCTAAGGGGTTGGATGGAAAATAAAAGACACATTGGGCCCTAGGAAGTTTTCAACTGTGAGTGTCCTTAGCACAACTGCTTCCTATGGTGTGGTCCCCTTGAGCTTTTTATTTGCCTTATTTTTGTTCTATTATTCTAGAATGATATGAAAAAAAGGACGAATGGTGTGGATAAGATTCATACATCACCACGGTGGCCCCTCAGTGGCCGTCGGAGCCCTGCCTGTCCCAAGCTCGGTTACCTCAGTGGTAGACTCTGAAGAGTTTCAACACGAGGTCTTGGGTTCGAAACCATAGTAGGTGAAATCCCACTGCCGTGTACGTGGGTATGTGTGTCGAGTGAGTTTGTAAAAAATAAAAAATAAAAACAAGCGGGGTAGTACTTATTCCGCGCCCAATCAAAGAATACCGTTTTCCCAACTTAACCTGAAAATTGATAATATAATATTAACTTTATACTTTCTCCCTTCAAATTTGGACCATTCACTAATTGACTCCTAAGGAACCATTTGATAGCCATTAATTAGATGGTTAGGATTGCTTGATCAGTATGATTTTAGAGATATGCTCCATCCACAATGTAACACACAGTTTGGATGGTCTGGATAACTGTACATAGTGCCATATGCAAAAAAAGATAAGTTGTGTAAAACTAACATATGAATCTGCTGTCTCCCTACTACCTACTATAGTTAGATTCATTCGCCTATTAAAGGGTTAAAATACAATTCTGAGAGCCAATGAGCTAATAATTCTAGTGCTTCATCAAGTGATCCAAACCATTCATTTGATTGGTTGCATATAAATTACTGATCCTTGCCATCCATCAGAAGGCCATGCCATTAAATCTTCCTGATGAAAATAGACAAGTTAACGCTTAAGATGGGTTGGGGTAAGCAACAAATGTAAAGGTAGAACCTTTTTTTTTTTTTTTATGGTTGTTGTGGTCCATCTTATGAGTGAACTGACCTCTTTTTTAGACCATGGGATTTAAACAGCGTTTCCCATCTGATGAACAGCTCAGATATTTCACGTGTGCTTTTATAAACACTTGTGGTAGCATGTAGATGGGAAGAGCTATAGAGGTATGTGGACTTAGGGGCCATTTGAATGCACATGAAGAAACTTTTCATAGCATCATCCGATTGCTATGATCATCCACTCAAAGTGATTTTTTGAGAGGGATTATCATTCAAAGGTGAGCAGACATGACCGACAATCCAGATTAATGATTTAACCACCTCTATTATAAACGATATGGACCAGATAGTTCATAGTCGCTGATCAAATGGTTAGGATTATTAGATTAGAGTGTTCTTTGAAAGGGATGGACAAACAAAGGTGGCTTCACTTGATGGAGCATCCTAATTATTGATTAAACTTTCTTTATTGTAATGAATATAGACTATCCATTTTTAGCCACTAAACAGATGGTAAGTTCAATCATCTTCTTTTAAGAGGGATGGATAATAAGCAAAGATGGTCCCACATGATCCATGGTCTAGATCATCTAGATCATTGGTGTACCTTCTTTATTATCACCAGTACGGATTATCTAATTTCTTAACCATTGATTTGATGATTATGATTATAATATTAGAGTTTCTTTAAAGAGGGGACGGAAAATCAAAAATAGACCCCATATGATGACGGTCCATATCACTAATCAAACTTTCTTTACTATTATCAATGTAAGCTGTCTATTTCAATAGTCATTAGGGGATGGTTTAAAGCATCTTATCAAAGTTATTTTTATAAGCAGTGATTAAAGGTGAACTTCTCCTTATAGATGGTGTACACCATTTATCTGACCTTCTATATTATAATCAATATGGGTCATTTGTTTTTCATTATTATTTAGATAGTTGGAATCATTATATCAAAAAAAAAATTATAAGTGATGGTAATCAAAGGCAAGTCTCATTTGAAAGCGATTGTAAACCAATAAATAAAGTGAAATTATATCTTAAAATGTGGATATATGAACATAATTAACATGTTTCATTCAAAATTTTTTTATATCAAAGTATGTTCAAATTTTGTTAAAAAATATTATTACTATTTTTTTATACATTAGTTTTTAATCAATGTAAAATTATACTTATATCCTAGTTGTTATGTTGGTGTATTTTTCTTATAAAAATTATTTTTCTACGATGTATGGGTATAAAAAATTCTTTCATTATAATTTTTAACATGCTAACATTTTTATCACACATCATAAAGATAAGATTCACTATATGTGTCCCACCACAATTTTAGCACACATCATAGAGATAAGATTCACTATATGTATACCACCACGTGTAAATGAACCTTATGACATACATTATAATACATATGATTCATTATATATATATATGTCTAAAAATGAGCATGAAGGTGTGATGAATGTCAATGAAAATGGATGATCTATATTTATTATACTTAATAAGTCAAATAAGTGGATCATCCATCATACAGAGCATAACATTAATGGCACATCCATCTTAAATCACTTAAATAAAATGATCTTAAGTATCTAATTAATGGCTATAGAAATTAATGCTTCGTATTGATAAAACTAGAAAAGATGTGATCATCATATGGACAATCTATTGCTTTGTTGATAGATGTCTTAAATTTGTAATTCAACAATCTGTCGATGATAAGTTCGATGTCATCGAGCAGGCTTTGATACCATCAAGATTTTTCGAAATTCCTTCAATTGGTTGCTAGACATATTTAGGTATTTTTTCAATGACATCGATGAGGGTTCAATGACATCGAACATCAAAGTTTGATGCCATCGACGATGGTTCAATGCAATCGAGAAAAACTGATTTTCATATTTGGTCACTGGAACATTTTGATATTAATTCGATGCCATCGAAGTGGCTTCGATGTCATCGAAAGTTAAGTTTCAATGTCATCGAAGTGTGTTTGATGTCATTGAATAGTTTCGCTCGGATTTATACACAGAGTTTCGAATTTGTAAGATTTATTTCCTATTTCGATTATGATTCCTCCAAAGGCTATATATTTGGGTGTAATCGAGACTGAGAGGTATCTAAAGCTTTCTAATTCATTCCTAGGGTTTCAAGGGCTTGTAAGGGAGATTCGAGGCTTATTCGAATCTAGTATTCTCTTTATCTCTTGTAATTTTATGTTTTTATAGTGTTTATTGTCATTTTTTACGATTATTTTTTCCTGCAAAGGTTTTTCCACATTAAATTCTGTGCTTTTGCGTTGTGTTTACTTGGTGTGATTGGATTACTCTACTTGATTCATCTCTGTGTGCTTTTACGCTCCCCCAACAAGTGTTATTAGAGATAACGTTGGGGCGCAAGCTTGAATATGAAAGTGTGTAACAATGACTGTTAGTCTTAAATTTGATGTTAAGAAATACTTTGGGAAAAATAATTTTGAATTATGGAGAGTTAAAATGATTGGTCTATTGGTTCAGCATGGATTGGATGAGTTCCATAAAAGCGACCTGAATCTATTGATGATGATGAATGGAAGAAATTGGATAAGAAAAAAAATTCTCAATCTAATTGTGTTTAACAGATGAGGTTCTCTATAATGTTATGAGGGAGAAAACCACAAGAGATTTGTGGGCGAAGTTAGAGGGCATCTATGCGAAGAAGTACCTTAAAAATCGTCCACACTTAAAACCGCAACTGTTCAACTTTAAGATGGCAGAAGGAGGAGATGTTGAGATCCATATCAACAATTTTAACAAGGTGATCTGCAAATTGCTAAATATGGAGGAAGTGATTAAGGATGAAGATAAGGCTTATATCTTATTGAATTCCCTCTTAGCTTCATATGAGTCTTTTAAAGACACGTTGTGCACCGGTAACTTGTCCCTTAGTGTCGATACCGTCATCTTAGCCCTTCAAGAAAAGACGATGAGAAAGAAAAATGGTAGCATGAGGGCCTCCACCGATGCATTATTTATGAGGGGTCAAAATTTTAAGTGAGACACATGATCTTCTCGATCAAGATCCAAATTTAAGGGAAGGGGCAATGGAAAGTTAAAGTTTTGAAATCGTGGGATGTCATGTTACATGAAGAAGGATTGCACAAATCTTAAAGTGAAGAAAGAGAACATAGGGTTCTTCCATAGAGGTTAACATCGCCACATCTGATGAAGAAACAAGCAGAAGTGATGTGTTGTCAGTCTTTATGATCAGACACTTATATGATAATCTTAAAGATGAGTGGATTCTAGACACATGGGCTTCATATCACATGACTCTTCATCGGAGTTGGTTCGCCAGCTACATGGAGTGTGATGGTGGGCAATGATAATGCCTGTAATGTTATGGTTGTTAGATCAGTGCGCATAAAAATGTTTGATGGGATGGACCGTACCTTGACTGAGATGAGACACATTACTAACATGAAGAAGAATCTGATATCTCTAGGTGTACTCGAGGCTATTGGATACAAATTCAATAGTTTCAATGGTGTCCTTAAGGTTTCAAAAGGGACACCCGTGGTTACGAAGCATAAAAGAGCGAGAACCTTTACAGGTTGATTGAGAGCACTTCAACAGGTGAAGCTACAACAACTATATCAGATTTCACGTCTACATATATGTGGCATGCACGTCTGGGCCACATCAGTGAGCGGGGCATGAAGGTACTTTCTGATCGATGTTTAATTTTAGTCTTTAAAAGCATTGATTTTAATATATACGAGCATTATATATATGGTAAACATTTAAAGTTATCTTTTAAGTTTGGTAAATATATATGTAAAGAAATGCTTGATTATGTGCATTCTGACATATGGGGGTCGTCACCCGTGGTTTCTATTGGAGGGTCCTCATGGTTTGTCACATTTATTAACGACTATTCTCGAAAAGTTTATGTTTATTTCATAAAACATAAATTTGAGATTTTCACCAATTTCAAACAATGAAAGGCCATGGTGGAAAAATAAATAGGACGAAAGGTAAAAATTTTAAGGACTGATAATAACGGTGAATTTACTTCTACTGAATTTAATCAACTTAGTAATGATGAATGAATAATAAGGCACAACATAGTGCATCATACACCCGAGTAAAACGGTGTGGCTGAACAAATGAATTAGACTCTCTTTAAGAGGGCTTAATGCATAATTAGTAATGCCAGGTTGTGCAAAGACCTATGGACTGAGGCCGTTAACACAACTTGTTATTTGGTGAATCAATTCCATTTTATGACTATTGAATGTAAAATTTCATAGGAAGTATGGAGTGATTAAAAAGTAGATTACTTAGGATTGCGTATATTTGGTAGTGAGGCTTACTCTTATGTACCGTCAGTTGAGAGAGATAAGCTAGACCAAAGAGTCAAAAAGTGTAACGCCCTAAAAATTGGGGGTCAAGCAGAAACTCAGCTCCCAAGTTCCAATGCATCACTTATGCAACATAGATAATGATGATTGAATCAGTAAACATGAGTGAGATTAGACCAAAATAGCATATCATACTCCAAAGACAGTTAAGTTTCTCAAGCGGAAGACTGTGATAAATATATATAATGTATAATTGATTGTAAGTCTCCAGAGTGTGAACATATTACCAGGTTAACTAAATACATGTATACTCCAAAAATGAAAAAAAGAATATACATGGGTGTTTAAATAAAAGGCAAAATACCAAGTATATTGACATCTAATCAGTAATCCTGTAACCCCGTCGATCAGAACCTGCATATAGGAGAAATCCTCCCTAACATCATAAAGTCCGGCTCTTCTTCGCAAGCATCACCATCATCTGAAACTAAAACAGGACTGGTTAGTGTTGTAAACACCGTCCCGTAACGTGAGAGTGAGTGATCAACTCAGTAAAATTATAGAGCAAAGATTAACATATCATCAAATCAATTACGTGATAATGATAAGGCAGGCAAAATAAAACATTCTTATATACTGTAATTAATGCAAGGATGAGATGCAATCATGATGCATGCCCTTGCCTACGTACTCCCTCATGCGACACCGTCTTATGTTCACGACATGCTTTCATCCCTCAGTGCTCCACATCTTCCAGGCACATGTAGTGCGATATGAACATGATTACCGAGTTGTTATTAGTCCTTTTCATGCAGCAAAATTGAGAAACTAAGGTACTTTCCATATATCATTCTCAAAAAGGATCCATTCTAGGGTCGTCAGTCCTAGTTAATCTCATACGATGTTGCGGTTCTAGGTCACTGAAAGGGCTGCCAAGATTGTTGTAGGAAATCGTTACACCACTCCCCCATCACCAAATTAATACAGGCTTAACTTGTACTCTTGTTGCTACGGAAGGGTCGTCGCCCCCACGAAGACTCAGAGTACGCTCGAGGTCACTACAAAGGGCTCGTCACCTGATCAGTGTAGGCCGACAACTTGAATGTAGTGTCCCATACCACCACAATTGGCTCACGAGACAAGGTTTCTCACTGGTCACTACGAGGAGGCTCGTCGCCCCAGCGTAGGCCGACAACTCGACCACGATGTCTCATACTACCATGCCCGGCTCATAAGTCTTAGTGGATCAAGGTACCACGGTTGATAGGAATTTCACTGGTAAGTTCAGTACCATAGGTTCAAGCAGTTATGACAAATACAAGGTGAACATACAATGGCCAATCGGGTTACCTGACGAGTTCGACTAGTACGAGCACCCGTTGAATTGCACGACCTGGAGTGCATAAGCACCCCATGTGGCCTAACCATTGTCGACAAACAACGCACGACTCGGGTTCGTCAACGCGTCCTTCGTGGTGAATAGAATTCAACCACGAGTTCAATTCTGTTACCGACTGCCTGGACTATAGCATAGCCCCAAGCACTTGCAATCTGAATTACTAAGCATATGAGAGAGATGGAATTGAAATATCAAGTAATCCAAGCCTGTTATCAGCATGTTATAAGATACAACATATGCAGTTAACCATACACAAGCATTTCATATATAAGGCAATCAATTCAAACAACGTACATAGAGAAAATCATACACATCGTCAAAGTAGTTGAGAATCCTATCTCAACACTAATCTACAACATCATTTACTAAATACTTACTCATGCAAGCATTTATACAAACACTTAGACTACACACATTAGCCTACATAACCTATGTTGGCCAAAATGTGTATTAGGGCAAATCCTTTCGCCAGACAGGTCATACATCCATAACTAGCATATATACACGGCAAATACTCATGATAATCATATTAGTAAAATTTATATGTATACGGTATTTTCTATAAATATCTAAAATATCTAAAATTTTATATACTTCGTACGTATTCGAAATGGACAATGGATAGCATGTTCTATATGTGAAACATCATCCTCGTCAATAATCTACCATTAAACGACATTGAAAGCTTTGAAAATAGACAACCTAAGCGTCTAAAATCCGCACCTTAAACTAGAAAATACGAAATTGATATGATTCAGATGATAAGTCTTCGTCAACGGCGGATTGATAACCTAGAACATGAAATAGATTAGCTACATTATCACTCAAACTATACTAAGCCCTAAAACAAATTAGGGTTAGGATTTCTTATCTAGAAATGGAGTCAGAAACGCCGGAATAACGATATGGATAGGTGGATTAAGCACGTAGTAAAGCTGGGAAGAATCCCATGAAGAATCACCAACTTCTCTCTCACTTTCTCTCTTTTCTCTCTCTTTCTTAGATAGGGTTTGAAAATTCGTATGGGATTTGAAAATGAGGGTTTAAGGCTTTTTTATAAGCTTAAAGTTGACGAAAATAGCCTTAGGGTCAAGGTATACTTAGATTATAACCAAATCGGGTCTGTTCCGATCCAACGGAGCACTTCTGGAGGTCCTGTTACTAAATGCGGTCGGACTTAAGCTCTCTAATATCGGATCTAAGTCAAGCTAAGTTTTTAGTCCAGTCGGGTTTCCAGATCGACCGTGGAGGACCAGTTTCAGTTCAGCGGTCACCAAAAGTCGATCAGAGCCACAAGTGTTATGACATGTATGGGCCACCTATCCTGATCCGAGGGTGAATATGGGTCGAAATCTAACGGTCAGAACGCTTAGAAATAACGTGCAAGCGACGTGACTTAAATTTCATAAAATCATATTTATTTTCTTAAAAAACTTCATTTTCTCACTCTCTTCACTTTGGACTCAAGGAAATGGTCTCACGACATCGTTTGAGCTTGAATTTCGAGGTGATAGTCAAGTCCATCTAAGCGGTCATAATGGTCTAAGTTCATCACTATCAGACTTTCGACGTGCAGTACAGGTCCGATACGAAGTTTTCAAATGATCTCGAGGGCAACTGGGCTTAGAGATTGATCCTAAATTTTAGGGTAACATAGCGTTAACAATTCGATAGGTTTTGGGTCTTACAGATTGCATTTAAAGTGGTTGGTGATACTTTCGCAGGTAATCTAGTGTAGTGCTAGTTAATTCACGTTAAATTTCTAAAGAATTTAGTTGTAAATGATTTCTTTAGCTTTGGAATTGAGTTATAAGAAGTTACCAAGGTGTTATAGTTGACCCATTGCCTAACGACGTCTAACTCCAGGTTGATAAAAATCCGGGGTGTTACAAAAAGTATATCTTTGTTAAATATAGTGATGGATTGAAGGGCTACAAGTTGTATGACCAGATCACACGAAAAATCATCATTAGTAGGGACGTTAGATTTGATGAAGGCTCCATATTCTGTAAGAATGATCAGGAAGAGCAAAAAGAATCAAAAATGTTGTTTGTGGGCGATCAGGTTAACATAGTTGACACTCAGGCTGAGATATATACGCAGACAGAGGTACAAGAGCAGGTAGAGTAACCACCTTTGAGAAAGAATCTGCCAAGGGATCGCAGGTTATCAGCGAGATACATGGATGACTCTATCACATATGTCCTTATTACAGATGAAAAAGATCCGTTTACTCTTCAGTATGCTCTTGATGAGCCTAATGCAAAAAAGTGAAAGCTGACAATAGACGATAAGATGAATTCCTTGTACAAGAACAACACATGATAGCTGGTGGAGCTTTCAATGGACCGAAAAGTGATCGGGTGTAAGTGGATATAAAAGAAGAAACAAGATAGATACAAGACAAGGTCGGTAGTAAAGGGTTATGCTCAAAGAGAAGGAATCGATTTCACAGAGATATTTGCGCCGATTGGAAGCAAGTATCTATTATATTCATGTTGGCACTGGTTGCCCAATACAATCTCGAGTTAGAACAAATGGACGTGAAGACTACATTAATACATAGAGAATTGAAAGAACAGATCTATATGAAGCTACCAGATGGCTACGAAGTTAAAAGGGCATAGAACAAAGTTTGCAGGTTAATGATGTTGTTGTATAGCATGAAATAGTTACTTAGTCAGTGGTATAAAATTTTTGATTATTTCATGATGAGTTAAAAAATCATTATGAGTGAATACGATCACTGTGTCTATTACAATACACCGATTGATGAAAAATTCATCATCCTAGTATTGTATGTTGATGACACGTTGACACTAGTCATAACATGTCTGAAATTGATGTACTGAAAACTCAGTTATCAAGGACATTTAAGATGAAAGATTTAAGGGTTGCAAAGAGAGTTTTCGGCATAAATATTCATAAAGATATAAAGAGGAGCAGGCTCTGGTTATCTTAGATAGAATATCTTGAGAATGTGTTGATCAAATATGGAATGGACAAGACAAAACCAGTTAGTGCTCCCCACACGACTTACTTCGAGCTTTCTTAAGAACAATGTCTTAAATCAAATGAGGAAAAATAGAATATGTCTTATGTGCCTAATTCAAATATTGTTGGCAGTTTAATGTATGTCATAATCTATATGAGACCGCATATTTTACAAGTAGTTGGTGTTGAGGGCATATATGTGTTAAACCTCGACAAACGACATTGAGGAGCGATGAAATTGCTACTTTGATACATTCGAGGTATGAAAGACTATATCTTAACTTTTGAAAAGACAGGGGCCAAGTTGGTTTCATATATGGATTCAGATTACGTAGAGAGTATAGATTTCAGAAAGTTAACTTCATGTTACTCGTTTGTACTAACAGGTGGAGTAATCAATTGGATGTCGAAGCTTCAGTCTGTAGTGGCTCTTTCCACAATCGAAGTAGAGTATATGATAGTAACAGTTGCATTCAAGGAATGTGTTTGGTTAAGAGGCATGATAAATCAGTTGGAGCTTCAGAAAAAGGCTATACCGATTAATTGCGGCAGCGACAACACTATCAATCTAGTTAAGATTTCTGTTTATCACTCTCGTACTAAACACATTAATGTTCCTCACCATTTTATTCGACAGGTGCTTGAGGAAGGAGGCGTGACTTTGGAAAAGATTCATATGAGTGTGAATCCGATGGACATGCTCACTAAGGTGTTTCCTGCAAAGAAGTTCGAGTTCTATGCAATTGCTCTTGGCTTGGCGAAATCGTAAAAGAGGGACAGAGTGTGCATGAGAAGCGATGATGAAACTATTAAATACATGGTGGAGATTGTTGATGGATATCTTAATTTTGTAATTCAACAATCTGTCGATGACAGGTTTGATGTCATCTAGCAAGCTTCGATGCCATCAAAATCGGCTTAATGACATCTAGATTTTTTCAAAATTCCTTCAGTTTGTTGCTAGACATATTAGGTACTTTTTCGATGCCATCAAAGATCAAAGTTCGATACTGACGATGATGGTTCGACGCAATCGAGAAAATTCGATTTTTATGTTTGGTCGCTGGAATATTTTGGTATTAGTTCGATGCCATTGAAGTAGCTTCACTTGATTCATCTATATGTGCTTCCGCAGTCCCCCAAAATGCTTGTGACCCACATGGGTCATCCCTCTCAAATCACTTTCGGTTAGATGATTCTAAGCGCAGGATGATTGACTCTAAAAATACATAATCTATATTAATTATACTAGAAAAGGTTTAAGTAGATATGGACCATCCATAGTGTAGGGCAAACCTCACTTTTATTGGATGATCTTAATCATATCACCAAATTGTTGATTGTAATCAGTCTATGTATTAGACTATTAAATAGCAATTGATTGTAATTAACCTATATAATGGTCTAGTACATTGAATTTTGTGCTCTCATGGTTAGTCCCTAATTCAAATAAAGAAGGGTTGCATTAAGTTGGCAACTAGCAACAAATTTTTGCCAAAACTTCCAAGATGAATCCAAACAATAAGAGGACACATTAGCACAAGGATATTTATGAGGGAGTTGTAACAAACATGAAAACTATTAATAGAGAGATAAGTGAGTTTTCAATTACTGTAAGCTCATACTAGGAATTTGTTTTAAGCCTATACCTTTTCGCATTAGTTGGGGGCAACTTAGCAAGACATTTGTAGGAAGAGAAACCATTGTGTATGTCTTTTTTTTTTTTTTGGCAAATAACATAATATTAATTGATCAAACAAGGGAGGGACGTAAACACAAAGCTACATTTATGAAGAAGTATTTTAGAATTTAAAGGTTTTAAAATTAGTTGGAGTAAAATAGAGTAGTGTAATTTTAGTAACAAGGGAAGTGAGAAAAAAAAACTAGTAAAAATTGCTAACTAGGAAGTCTTCTAAAATAATCATTTTTAATGTTTTGGGTTGATAAATTATGAAAGTTAAGAGATTGAGAAAGATATTGCTCATAGAATTTGAGCAATAGAAGAAATAGAGACGTGCCTCAACAATTTTATGTGATTGTCATGTAACATTCAAATAAAAAATAAAAATTTTGTATGATGACTATAAGACCAACCATGCTTTATTAGAAAAAATGTTAGTCAATTAAAGAACAACATGTTTATGGAATGAGGATATTGAGATGGAGGAGGGGAAAGATAAGGAATGAAAGAATTAAAAATGAATGCATGCAAGGGAATTTAGTAGAAAACCAATTGATAACAAGAGGAGACACATTAAACTTAGATGATTTAATCATGTGCAATGAAGACGAAGAAATATAAGTACAATTGAAGTATATAGCTTTGACAAATGGCCCAAAAAGATTCATGTATCTAACCATAATTAGTTAGGATAATGCTTAAATGATGATGATGTTTATCCTAATCATACTATCAATGGATGATCTATATCCATATGGACTCTCCATTGGCTGGGTCACAACGTAGATGGCATGTCCTTTTCAAGTCACTTAGAGCATATGATCCTAACCATCCAGTAATAGCTAGGAAAATGGACAATCCATATAGATTACACTCAAAAGATTTAATCATTGACATGTATTGAATATCATGTGGGGTCCACACTCAATTGATAAACCATCTCAAATTATTTCGATAAGATGATTTCAAGCATTCAACTAGTGGTTAAGAGGTTTGATGGTCTATATTGAGTATGCTAAAGAAATTTTAGCATTGCTACCAACCATTTATCATGTGAGCCCACCTTTGGTTGCTATCCATATCAAATCACTTTGATTGGACGATCCAAACCAAACCATTTGAACAGTGAGTTGGGAAACAAACAAAGCATATATAATAGAATGGAGAGCTCTAAGCATTGACGTGGACTGTCCATCATGTAGCTTGACCTTGATTTCTTACCCGCCTCAAATCACTTTAGGTTGATGATCATAACAATCCAATTTATGGTTTGGAAAATGGATGGTCCATATTAATTATACCATAGAGGTCTAAGCATTGATATGGTCTGTCTATCATGTATGGCCCGCTTTGGTTGTGCATCATTTCAAATCAATTAAACTAGATGATCTTAACCATCCGTTTGGTAGTTTAGAAAATGGATAGTCTATATTGAGTATGCTAAGCAAGATGTGGCATGCCTTTGATTAGATGACCTAAAAATATATTTAGTGGTTTTGGAAATGGACAATCAATGTTAAATGTGCTAAAGACGTGTAAGCATTAATGTGGACTATCTATCACATGGGAACCATCTCTGATTGCCCATCCCTCTCAAATCACTTTAGCTGGATGGTCCTAACCATATAAGCACTTTGTTTGGAAATAGATGGCTTGCAGTGAATATATTAGAAAGGTCTTAGCATTCATGTCAACAGTTCATCTTGTGGGGCTTGCCTTTAATTGCTTATCCCTTCAAAATTACTTGAATGGATGAGTCACAAATACTGAAGTCATGCATATCTAAATGGAGGGCTTTTACATGATGGTACAGTTAATAAAATCATTTTGCATATGAAAATGTTTCTATGAGGACTTAGAAATAAAACGTTTGTATGGTAAATTTGACAAGTGAAAACTTCCGGGGCTCACTCCAATATTTGTTTACCATCCAACTTATCATGATATATCTAGAGCGAGCTCCATGATTTGGACAGTCTAATTTGATTTACATGTATTTCACAAGTAAAGCCGTTGGGTGTGTTAAAAAAAAAAAAAAAAAGTAAAGCGGTCGGGTGCATGCGTATGAAGCATCGACACACAGCCAGAGTATCAAACAACTCCCCTCAAATAAAACACATGCAAACAAGACATGATCCGAATCGACACCCACATGATTGTCATCGTCACTCATCCAATCACCCCAAATCTCATCCAACCCAACCCAATCCAAATAAGAAAGAGGACATGGAGCCCAATCCAAGAGAGGAAATATGTGTAATGGTTCATTAATGACCGTTCGACACCCACAGCTGGACGGTTTGGATGGGCATATAGATGAACTTTATGATACACAGCACAGTATATTCGTGTTTTGAGTTCTGATAAATGGGGTCCATGGTTCAGACCATAGGTCTAAGTTGAATGATCACAGCGACCCAAATCAGGACCTTTAAAAAAAAAAAAACAAAAATTTTTTACTTGAATGTGGACCGTTGGTGTGTTCTCTTGAACTGTCTATCTGTAGGCCGCAAGGCCAATGGTTAGGATTGTACTATCGAGGAGACTCTTTGGAATGCTGTCCATCAACTGTGGGACACAACAGACCAATTGTCTGGATTACCAATCCAAGGACCCACTTTTCAAATTTAAAGACACGTGTATATCGTGTGAAGACGTGGGCCATCGTATCACATATCCTCTCTTGATACGCAGAGGATGCGGATTGCCTGTGCTCCAATCACAGCAACTTCCTGTAGTTGGAAGCTGTATGGGCCCACAGACATTCCCGTGACAAATCCAATCCATCCATAAATTTTTCAAGATCACAATGGCAAACAAAAGTAAAAATAGGGAAGATCCAGAACTCATGTGGACCACACCACACGAAACAGTGGGAACAGAAACATCTACCGTTGAAATCTACTTCGATAATACAATGATGTTTATATGATATCCAAACCGTTCATACGGTTATAACTACTCAGATAAACTGTAGGCACAAATATCATCAGGATACCAAACTTCTTCAGCCTCCACAAAGCTTCCAATGGTGGATGTTCAATCCCTACCGTTTTGTGTGGCATAGCCCACATTAGTTTTAGATATGCCTGATTTTGGAAAATTCTGTCCGATTGTGGTCTTCAAAAACTTATGGACGGAATCGATTTGTCACGGGTATCTTTGTGGGCCCCACACAGCTTCCGACTACAAACTTTCTGTGCCCGGGGCACAGGCAATCCGCGTTCGTATACGGAGCGGATATTCGTATCAACTACTCCAGGCGGAAACGGATTGGCTACTCTCCCTGCCACCAGCCAATGGCTGATGGTCGGTGCTCTGTGGGCCCCACAATGATGTATGTGTTACATCCATGCGATTCATCTATTTTTCTAGATCATTTTATAGTATCAGAACAAAAATAAGGTATATCCCAGTCTCAAGTGGACCACATTACAGAAAACAGTGTTAAATGAATTTCAACCATTAAAAACTTTTTGGGGGCCATATAAGTTTTGGATAAAGCTGATCTTTGTTTTTTACCTTAATCTGGGTCTGTATGACCTAATCAACATATTGGATGTCAAATAAACAGTACATTGGTCCTTAGGAGGATTTTAATGGTGGATATCTAATCAATATTGTTTTCATGTAGTGTGGTCCACTTGAGATTTATATTCCTATAATTTTTGGTATGAATATATAATATGATATTTAAAAATAGATGAACGGAATGGATGTATCACATACCTCATGGTGGGAGCCACGGGGCACCGACCATCAGCCACGGGGCTGATGGCAGGTTCCCCCTCCAGGCTCTGCGAGGGAAGAAGGCGAAAACATTGATACTCCGGTTGAGCGACTATCTATACACATGCACACATCTAATTTACACGCGGTCCAAATATATCTCAATCTAGACCTTCCAAATAGTGGGAACAAATCTATGTGGTGCATGCGCAAGAAATCAGATTTTTTCAGTATAATCTAACTTCCAATTAACAGACCTTTGTTTTTTTGAATTTAGACCGTTGACTCTCTCATTTCAGAAGTTGTTTTAATGACCATAAAGTGGCTTGTAATGTCATATTTTTAAATTATTTTTGGTATGTAATCCATCCAAAGTGGAACCCACCATTTGGACGGTTTTGATTGAAGTACCTGCATGCGGTTTGTAGTTGTGTTTATGCATTATCAATCATCTTACAGTTTCTAGCGTATGAAAGAACTTTTCAAGCTGTAATCACAAGTCCTGCACACGTGTCACGAACGAAGGCCTCGCACGTGTGCGAGCCCGTCACCTTAAAATCACCCTGTTCAAAACAAATCAAGCCAATGCATTCATCAGGTGGGCCTCAGATGTATTAGAAAAAAGGCCAAGAACCAATGGTCCACATTCAAATCACACTTCCCAATGAATAACCTAACGGCCTAATTTTCGGTCACGAACACGTTCAAGATAGACTCCAGTTTTGAACACGGTCTGGATCTCTCACAAATTTTCCACGTCAGTACGTGTGCGAAGAATCCTATCCATCTCACTCGCGCGAATGCTGTCTATTCACCTTCAGAAATGGAAAACCGCAGTGTTGGACACCAGGAAGGTCAGTGGTCCGTGGCAAGAGGCGTCCATTGTGGTTGAGATTTCGCTGCGTAAGAAACAGAGAAATCCCATACGTAATATAGTACATTCATTTCTCCACAGCATATATGGAAATCCAATGCATAAATCTGAACCGTTCATCTAGTTTTCAGAAATACAGATCATTCATATTTTAAAATCAAACCAATCAAATATTTCTATCCATCAGTTTACTTAAATTTCCCACACCAACAGTTATTTTAAACCGTTACATTGCATCCCAAAAATCAGACAGATAAAATCATCCAATGTACATATAATTCAAAAATATATCTTATCTATACTAAATAAAACTAGATCAACGGTCAGAAATGATAATTAAGTATTCCACGTGGAAAATAGGAGTATGAAAATTAGTTTCTACATATTCTACCGTATAAGCCGCAGAGAAGGAGAGAGAGAGTCCGGTAGAGAGAGAGGGGTGACGTGGCAGGGGACTGGGTCACCCTTTTCCCAACCATATGATGATACCCCCTTCCAAAACTCCCGCTCCTCTTCCACCCAAATCCTCTCTCTCTCTCTCCCCTCTCTCTGCTCTCTCTCCCCAATCCAAACCCTAGAAATACAGCAGCTCTCTCTCCTTCTTTCCTTCCTTTTCAGCAGCTGCAGCAGCATATCTCTGCTTCTTTCTTCTTCTTTCTTCTTATCTATTTCATACATAGTCGCTCTGTATATATATATATATATATATCTTTTTAGTTTTTTATTTTTCTGTGAGGATATCGTACGGTAACAGTAATGGCGGTCCCACCACCACCACCGACGGTCCCCGCCCACGCTTCGCTCTACGTGGGAGACCTCCACCCGGACGTGACGGACGGTAATCTGGTGGACGCCTTCTCCGGGACCGGGAATCTTGCATCCGTTCGCGTTTGCCGCGACTCCATCACCGGACGTTCGCTTGGCTATGGCTACGTCAACTACATTACACCTGAGGACGGTAGATTGTCTATCTTCCTTCTTTCTGCATTATGTTCTTTCGATATGCGGTGGAATGGAAATCTCGTTCTGGTGCTCTGTTTTCCAGTTTATTTTATTTATTTGAATTCTTGAATTCGTTTTATTGAATAATCTCTTTTTACGTGGAATTATATGATTGTTGAGCCGACCTTGATTGTTGAGTTTACACAAGTGGGGCCCCCATTGGATGATCCAGGACGTTGATATGATTGGTTGCAGTGTGGATATGAGATTCCTAAAAAATCTCCATGAGGGAACTAGCCTAATCTTAAGGACGGAGGCATCCAATGGGAGTCGTTAAGAAGGAAGTACAGGAAGTGTTCTTATTATATGAGAGAAGGCCAGAGATTCGATATCTATGACATTCGAATCTGGATAATTTTTAGGAAATTCGCCATCCACGTCGGGGTAGATCAAGTTGATGGTCTGGATTACCTGGCCAACTACCCCACTTGCATGAAGTCAAAGGTCAAGGATACTGTGCATATCCATCACTGGAGGATCATACAATTTCTTTTGTATCAGGTTTATTTGTCGAGAACAGTGTCCTTAGGCACTGTGTTTGTATGAGTGGGCCCATGTTTTCCTATCTGTACTGTTTTTTTTATTGATCTGGTGAGCCGACCATCCCTGATCAGATGATCCTATCCTTTAATCAGTGGGGGCTGCAGATAGCAATAGATGGAAAAAAAAAAAAAAAACTTGAGATATTGGATGGCTCATTTTAATCAATGATCTTGAATATCCATCCAATAGGCCCCACTTTTACAGACTTGGTTTCCTTAGATATTTTACACGTCCTCTGATTGCATAATGCATAATGCATCTTTGATTGTTGGATTCAGTCGATTGTTGTGATGCAATGAAATCCCTTTCTGGGTTTCTTAATTATTGAATCTCTCCCTCTCTCTAACTTTCTTTGTTGTCTCTCTCTCTCTCTCTCTCTCTCTTATTTTTTATTTTTTTATTTTTTTATTTTTCCATTCAAATAGCAACCCGTGCTATGGAAAAGTTGAATCACACTCCATTGAATGGGCAACTGATAAGAATCATGTGGTCTCATCGAGATCCGGATGCAAGAAAGAGTGGGATCGGGAATCTGTTTGTGAAGGTATACTCATGACAAAACAACTATGGAGATATTTAGGAGTTATTGTACCATTGGTTTTCATTTTCTTCTTCTATAGTGTGGGATGTTCCATTGAAAAGAAAAGAAAAGTTTGGGATGTTTCTGTCTAAATGGTGATATGCGTTTTGGGTATTTTGTGCAGAATTTGAATGAATCAATAAATAACGTGAAGCTTCATGATATGTTTTCCAAGTTTGGAAAAATTTTGTCTTGCAAAGTCGTTATGACTCAGGATGGGAAGAGTAGAGGGTATGGATTTGTCCAGTTTGAATCCGACGAATCTGCAAATGCCGCCATTGAGACTGATAATGGCTCCATGGTTGAAGGAAAGCAAATGTACGTGTAGTTACTTCTTTTTTCCCCCCATTTCCTTTCTTTTTTCTGCCTTTTGATCTGTGATTTGTTTTTCTTGTTTCTATAGCTATCATGAATGCATATTCTTTATCCATTTCCTCCAATTAGTTACTTGTCTGTAGTGTTTGTCTTGATTAATCAACCTAGTAGCTCATTGATACTTTGTGAGTGGTTCAATTATTCTTGAAACTTGAAAGAGACCACACCCATGGCACTCCTGGTGGCATTTAGTAAATGGCATTGCCCCTATTAGTAATTAATTGACACTTATGGATCAATATGGACTGACCAGTTGATACGCCCCCTCATGGATGGCCAATGTCCGAAAATTGCAATGATCAAGAATTCTCACTAATTTTGCCAATAGACTTTCTTCTAGATTGTTACTTTAAATCTTCTGATCTGATGGTTAAAATTCCAATCAGTGCAATTTGAGCCATGGCTCATCCAAGAGGTAGCCCACTGATTGTGCAGTCCAGATCCATTGCCATGTGCACCATTTAATGGTTTTTAAGAATGATATCATCTAATCTCTAGTACTGTAAAGAGGTAAGTATTCTGTGTGTGTGTGTGTGTGTGTGTGTGTGTGTGTGTAGTAAGGTATCTCAAAATGGTTACGTAATGGCTGTAATGTAATGGTAACAGTGGGCACCGAAGTGTTACGTGTTACGGAGTTGTAATGGCCAAGGTATTCCATAACTGTTAAGTCATGTTTTTCTAATTAAATTATTTTATCATAATTACCAAACTACTTATATAATTCATGATTCACATTTGGTTTCTATTTGAATATGATTTGAGCTTTTTAAGAATAAATTATACATTTTTTATAAGATTTAATCACAAAGAGTAGAGCAACCCATGCATACCAATGTGTGCAAGATTTGGGATGTCTATCAAGTGGAACTCTTGCAAACCTTCCTTTTCTAAAAAACTAGTTGAGTCCATAGCCATTCATAGGTCCTTTTCAATTGTTGAGTCAATGGTTGTGCATCGTTTCTCATTCGATTGCTTGAATTGAGACTGTAGTCATCACTGGAGTTGTGAGCCCCTATTTGAGAAAAAGATAGTATGAGAAATGAAAATGATAGAAGAATTCTAACTAAAGAAGCATTTTTTGTCATCTTAAAATATTATATGATCTTTATATTTCAATAGTTATAACAGAATATTGATATCGTAGCATCATACATGTTAGGTAAATTCCATGCACCTTTTTAACGACCAACACAGCACAACATGAGTCGGGGAGTTTATTTTAACTCAGCTGAGTCACCTAGTCATGAAAAAACTTGGAAAAACTTGTCAGTCACATCGATTTTGTATCCTTACCAAGTCTACACTTTTTCTTCTTTTTGCTCAGCTGAGTTTATTTTAACTCAGCTGAGTCACCTAGTCATGAAAAAACTTGGAAAAACTTGTCAGTCACATCGATTTTGTATACTTGCCAAGTCTACAATTTTTCTTCTTTTTGCTCGGTATCAAAACAGAGTTTACTCAGGCAAGTCATGGGTTGACTCTCTGACTTGGCTAACCTTGATGCTGATTCCATGGTTGCTTAGATGTCAGCCCCACATATACGAACAGGGCACAGACACAAAACCCCAGACCATCCATCAGTTGTGCCCCATCCATGCGTAGGTGCGATCACATGCATTAATTCGTGGGTCAACTTTCTTTTGACCACAGGATGATTTTAACCATTTGTTATCACCAATTCACCATTAAACATCCATTTCAGGGCCACCAAATGGATGATTAGGATCATTCAATTATTTTCATTTTATGTATATGTTGCATCCATCATGTGGACCATAGTTTGAATGGAATGCATACAGTGGAGGGCATAAATTGGACTTTATGGATTAACTAAGTTTCTTAATGTATGTGTTTGCTGATACGTGTTTCAGTGAGGATGTTTTCAACTTTTCCCTGTTTGCCTATAGGTGCCTTGCCGTCAATAATTTTGTTCTAATTGATTATTATTGGTTGGATCATCCAATCATAGCCCTATTGTGCATGGGGCATTACTCAAAAATCGCATTCATTGGACAATCCTAATCATTTGACGTTGCTCATTGAATCTAGACTGTTTAGGGTTTTCTTTTTTGCCATCCATCTTGATGGCCACCAATTGGATGGTCTAGATCATTTATTTAGTCAAGTTTGGTGGTATGCTCTAGCCATTGCAGAGCACCTTAATTTGGATGATGTGGATTCAATGGTTGAAAATGTGCATGGTAATCTAGCATCATCATTTGTTATTTGTTTATTTCTTACTTTGCCTTTAACACTAATTAATTTTCAGATAATCAATAGTTTATTAGTTTCTTTATGTCCTACATCAAATGTGCATTTTTACTACTAAATCAAAAGTATTCCACCTCCCAAACCTCCTCGAAATTAGACCCTTTCACATTTACCTTGCATGTTTGTCCTGCTTCTTTTGTAATCATTTATCACTTTGTATTTACTTTACTCTTGTATGGTGTAGTTATGTAGGTCACTTTGTCAAAAAGAGTGAACGCATGTTACCCAGCCCTGATGCTAAATATACCAATTTGTATATGAAGAATCTTGATCTAGATATTACAGAAGAACTTCTCCGAGAGAAGTTCTCCGAATTTGGGAAAATTACTAATCTTGTTATAGCAAAGGACAATAGTGGAAACTCAAGGGGATTTGGATTTGTAAATTTTGATGGCCCTGATGATGCCAAACGGGCAATGGAGACGATGAATGGAGTGCAACTTGGTAAGCCACGGTGTTGCAAAACGACCTTCTTGTTTTCCTTTGTTTTGCAAAATACTGTGATGGTCCTCAAAAACCTGAGTTTGTATTTCTCTGTGGCTTGCACCAAATAGGTACTAAGACTATATATGTAGCAAGGGCCCAAAAAAAAGCAGAGCGGGAGCAAATTCTCCGTCGTCAATTTGAGGAAAAGCGCAATGAGCAGATGCTCAAATATAAGGTAGTGTTTTTTAGTACTGTGACTCATGGATTTTGATATTCTCTTCTCTAACATTATCTACTTCTGCTGTGTAATGATCATTTACTAGTTTTTGCCCATTTCCAGGGCTCAAATGTCTATGTAAAGAACATAGATGATGACGTTGATGATGATGAACTGCGAGAACATTTCAGTCAGTGTGGCACAATCACTTCCGCCAAACTAATGCGCAATGATAAGGGAATAAGTAAGGGGTTTGGATTTGTGTGCTTTTCTACTCCTGAAGAAGCTAGCAAAGCTGTGAACACTTTTCATGGTAACTCCAATTCCATTTGCAGATTTCTGAAATGTGTAATCATGTTTAGCCCTTCAACTTGAAAGCTTATCCTATGCCTGGATGTCTCACAGGATACATGTTCCATGGAAAACCTTTATATGTGGCAATCGCCCAACGGAAAGAGGATAGGCGTGCTCAGTTGCAGCTGCAGTATGTGCAGCGTATGGCAACATTAGCAGGACCCTCAGCTGCTGTCATCCCTGCCGGGTATCCTCCTCTTTACTATACTCCACCTCCTGGTGTTGTTCCACAAATTCCACCAAGGCAGGGGATTATGTATCAACACTTGGGTCTGAGACCTGAATGGAGGGCCAGTGGATTTTCACCGTCAACAAGACCGCCTTTCCAACCCATGCCACTTCCTGCTGTAAGGTTCTTGTTTCTGTCATAAATAATAATGAAATTCATTGACAATAATGCAATTCCCCATTTTATTCTGCTTGTATTTTAAAACTTCTCCACAGATTCCAAACACTCCAAGACAGCATAGACAAAATAGGGGCCGGATGAATGGACATATGCTTCCCCAGGCTGGTCAATCTATACAATTTATTCCACAAACAACTCAGTCAATGAATATTTTGAAAGATGCAGGCAATCAGCAGGTATGGCCTCGTCATTCTACACAGTTCAAGCTTTCTCTTGGATCTTTTGTAGATCTCCCTCCTAGTTTCTTGTGCTATTTGTAGTATGCAGTGCTAAACACTATCTATTATATGCATGCATTATGTAACATATACGATTTCCAGCATTCTCGTAAAGCATTAGTGACATTGCAGTATTTTGATACAAAGATGTGTTTTTATGAAAAGCCGACAACTTGGAGTGTAAAATTGGATAAAGATAAAAGGGTACACCTCACATCTAGAGAGAGGTGCTTCTGATTTTGATGTCAAAGCTGTTGAAATTATGCAGCTTATGAGGATATTGTTTAAACATGCCGGGTCGTTTGGTGCATAGATCGCAGAAAGCCAAGATGTACCCTAAAAACAAGATTTCACTTAAAGGTAGAGCTAGATTTTTCTACAAAGCCAATAGGCTGTGTAGACAAAGTGAAGTCTGAAACTTGTATGTGGTTGTTGCTCTAAGCTAGAATGGTTTATTTATTTATTATTTATTATTTTTTTAATTATTAATAAGGTCTTAAAACTTGTTAAATGGCATCACTGCATGACTCGACTAAGTTGTATCAGATGACCTTATGAGGAAAATTCCGAAACAATCTAGAATAATATGCAAGAATGGTAAATCAATTGAAATAGAAAGACATGCTATCCACCCTTTATGTACCTGAATTTGAATAGATTCAGCCAAACATTATGATTGTTGATGTATCATGTTATTACATATATCTACAAAGTATAAATTCGCGTAATGAATTTCAAGAAATTCAATTAATGAAGATGTTGTGAGGGCATCTTGATGCGACTCCAAGGATGCACTGTATTTATACAATGGGGGTGGGGTGGCCCGCAAGTTGGGGCCTGTGAGATGCAAGATGGCCACAAGGTGGGACCTATTGTGGGACTGTGTGATTTGGGGACCCATGTGATGCGGGAGTTGCTCACAGGGAGGACTCGCCTGGGTTTGCTTGGGAGAGCCAGAATATAGGGATAAATCAATGCTCCCCTAACAACTTTGGAGCTTTTGGTGCGTTAGCTAGTTGTCCACTATCAAAGCGGTATCGGAGTAAGAGCTCAGGGATCGAGTCTCCTCACCAGTGTAGGTGGATGATGCGAGGGCATCTTGGTGCGACTCCAAGGATGCACTGTATCTCCACACTAGGGGTGGGGTGGTCCATGAGGTGGGGCCTGTGAGATGTAGGATGGCCATGAGGTGGGACCCATTGTGGGACCGTGTGATTTGGGGACCCATGCACAAGATGGTCGCAAGGCGGGACCCATTGTGGGACCATGCAATTCGGGGACCCATGTGATGCAGGGGTTACCTACTGGGAGGACTCGCCTGGGTTTGCCTGGGAGAGCCAGAATATAGGGATAAATCGGTGCTACCCCAACAGCTCTGGAGCTTTCAGTGCGTTGGCCAGTTGTTCGCTATCAAAAGTACCTACAGACTATCATTTGCCCAACATCTCCGTAGCTTGATATACCTGCTCTTTGTGATGTATTCTTAATTTCTTATTTTATAAAAAAATAGACTCATGTGCACATTAATGTAACTTGGACACAAATGTGTGATGTCAACATGGAGTGCATAGGAGAGGGACCCTGAACCAACACTGCAGCACGTCCATTCATGTATAATGAATTTGAAAGTGTATTATTATATAAATTTTAGTTGACAAAAGCATTAGACATAGAAAAATGTACTCGTGTGACTACAAATTCGATATAGGAAAATGTACTTGCATCACTACAAATTCGTTAGAAGCATATAAATATGGTATTATGCTAAAATACTAGAATAAAATATAATTTTAGGTTATTTCCTAATAGTTGTTAAGTATGTGTTCTAAAGTGTGTCTGATATGTTATGTCAGACATGGATTTAGAAAATGGATTGTACTTGTTAGTTGTTACAATGTAGATGTCTACTGGTTCAACATACTAACAAATACCACAATAAAATGAAGTCAATAAAACACACAATGCAACACTCAACTACAAGTTTACAATAGTTCCGCAATGAGTACTCAAAAGTTATCAAGTCCCAATATTGGTAACAACGGTGGGTTATACATATTTCTCATTATGGAATTGTATAGGACTTACTTTATGTTATTAAATGGCAGACAAGATGTGTTAGGCAGATATGGGTCACCTGTTGCACTGGCAACTTACATCACTGACCACTGACACCTAAGTTGCAGTGACTAGAGAAAACCAAACTTGTCGTTCATTGGTGATAATGAGTTGTCTTAATATAAATCACCTTTCCTATTTTAAAACTGATAAATAAACAACCTGTTTAGATTGTGAACTTGACAAGGAAGAGAGCTAATTGATATCAAAAAGTTTAAAGTTTAAACCCTAAAACAGGGAGGTTCCAAACCCTCTCTTTATGCTTGAAGTTCTTAAATGATAAAAAAGATCCTCCAATTTTCTCTGTGACACGGTCCTATTACATACCGTTCTCTTTTAAATCAATTTCAATATGGTTCGACTGGTCTGGCATGCACCAGGAGACTGCAGGAACTCAACATGTACCATCTCCAATACTTCATGAGGTATCCAGTGCTATTGCCACCCTGTGTCCCTAGTGGATGGATAACAATTGTGCTTAGGGAATGTGATCTAGATGGAAGTGAGTACAACTATGGTGATTTTGAAGCATTACAAATCATTTTATGAGCTTTCCATTAGTTTCATTAGTAATTATTAATGAATGATGATGCAACTTTGTTTGATGAACTTATTGGTGAACTTGATCCCATGTAAAGCTGGCAATGGCCCATCGGCAACCAACCTGTCCCACTTAAAAGCAAGGTTTGGCTTTAGTTTTTACTGATTCTGGTCAGGCTTGGGTCAGAAAACATGGCCCATTTCGGCAGACAGGTTGGGTTTGTGTTGACTTTGGCCCGAACCAATCTGTCTGCATATAGTATTATATAAAAATAAGTGAATAGTGTTTGTCAATTGTACACTTTTAGTTGTTAGAGATGTGGGTAAACTTGCAAAAAGTCTTGGGATCGAGCCCTTCCAATGTAATTTTTTGTAAGTGGCTGGTGACTGGCTAGGATTCTTCTCATTGGTTGGTTGTTGGTCTCATCTTGGGTCACAGGTTAAGGCCAAACCTGACTTTGTTGCAACTCTTAATCCCATGGGAGTTTGTAACCCAAGGAATGCATATACCTCATGGTATATCAAAGGCGGTAAAACATCCCTCTCAGGGATTCCTGAAATGCTCAACCCTGAGAAGGCTTGGTTGCTTTCTTTATAGACATCACATGTAAAGAGAAACAAACTTCCACCTCTCTTCCAAAAACAGTCAAAGGAATTCGCTGAACCCAGACCTTGTGAAACATGAAGTAAAACATTCTTTGTATAATTGTATGTGCATTTAATAGCTGGGAATGTGCAAATTAATTTGGGGCTACTTGCAGAGCTGCACTAGATCCATGAAACAGTAGTGGCTTTGGTGACTTTCCATCAACTAGAGGATTCTTATGAATAAACAGCGAAGCAACGGGAATTATTCTCTCTTAGATTCTGCATCCTTTGCAGGCTCAACGGCTAGATATTTCCCATCTTTCTCTCAGTTGGTTGACCAAAATGGCTCTTCGGATTCTTCTCACTGTCTTGGTTCTTTCTTGGGGCGACTCTGAAAATGTTTCTAATTCATAGACCTTTTACTATTTTTCCATAATCATTTACTGATAGTACTGCTAATAATGTTTGTTTCCTGAGGTCATTCTGGATCTTACTAGTCTGGACTTCACATTCATTTGACAACCAAAAGATTTGATGGTCAAGCCAATTCAGATAGGATAAGAATCATAGATGGAAATGACAAATACAGACTTCCATAAAGAAAAAAATTTATTTGGTTCCGTTAATTTCCTGTGTGAATTCCTTTCAGATGAAGCACGTTCTTTGATATGGCAAACACGACCAACTGATGTACTTAAGTACATCAGTATGTTTGTGTGTGATTGTTGATACAACTTTATCAATCTTGTAGTATCTGATGAATCCATGTTATTACTCCTTATGTCATATATTTTCTCCTCTCTTCTTCTTCTTCTTTTTTTGAGGAATTTTGTTAGGACACATGCATTGATTTGCCATCTGATGTGGTTCATATTTGGCAGCGGGCTGGACAAACTAAATACGTGCCCAGTGGGAGGCAGCGAGAGATGAACAACGGAACTGCAGTTCCATCTCCAGCTTCTAACTCTGTCGGTGCAGGAGCTTCCCAGGGGACAGAGATGTTGAGTAGCATGCTTGCGGCTGCACCTCCTCACCACCAAAAGCAGATACTTGGAGAGCGTCTCTTCCCCCTTGTCAAGAAACACAAGGTGAAACAAGGACCATGAGCTGGACCCTTTCTTTTCTCATTTTCATATGGGACATGTATGTTGAATTGATCTGTGGGAGACATTTTGATTTGCAGTTTGAGCTTGCTGCGAAGATTACTGGAATGCTCTTGGAGATGGACAATTCTGAACTGCTGCTGCTATTGGAGTCGCCAGAGTCGTTGGCTGCCAAAGTTGAAGAAGCGGTACAGGTACTCAAACTCTCGAAGGCCAAAGTTAATGGTGGTCAAGACACTCTTCATCCCAATTACTTATCAGCTGAGGTTGCCGTCAACTAAAACTAAAAAGGGTGACAGTGACGGAAACTACCTATCTCTCTCTCTCTCTCTTCTTTCTTTTTCTTTAGTAGAGGTTCTGTTTTGCAGTCTAGGATTGAGAGTTCGTTACCGAAATGAATTTTGTTGACCACTGGTTTTCATAACCTTTTTCTTTTAATGCTTTTTCATAGTTTTTACCCATTTTTTTTTTTTTTGGTGATGTTCCAAGAATTCCCAATGATTCTTTGATTCTGGATCTTTTAATGCAATGAACAATTAGAGATAAGGGCTTTTAGAGACTTGCAAAATCAAATAGATATTTTCTATACTTTTTTCCCCTGTTCCCTCTTTTATCATGTGCATGTGAGGCTGAATAAATGCATGTATACCAAATCAATACATATTCTGATATAGGTTAAGAATAGCAGTAATCAAAATCATGATTCATTGAATTACTTATCGTGAATGTATCACTTATAAAGATTCAGCAGTACAATACTAAAATTCTTATCACCATGGATTGAATGTATCACCTGTTGCACCATTAAAGTCAAATATCGGTTTGTATTAACATGATATAGCTCATTTTTTTCCACCTTTGAATGTTAAGATAGAGTAATCCATAAATGGAAGAACCTGTAACTCCTCTGAAAAAGAAAAAAGGAAATCAGAAAATATGAGAGATTGTAGTGGGATAAATGCAAACCACAGAAATGAAAGATGGATATAAAAAAATCAATCTTAATATGAGCACACTTCTTTTTTTTTTTCTTTTCTTTTTTTGTTTGTCTTTTACACACACACACACACACACACACACACACACACACACACACGCTACATTGGCAGTCGAAGCCATGATCTCAGTGTCTACCACTAAGCCATGGGTTGGATCCCATCTTAATGAGTGTTTGGTTGCATTAAATATCATCAAATTTCATGATATTTTGCACTGAATTAGACTGATTAATCGTGAGATATCATGATATTTCTAGACAATTGGTGGGAAATTTAGAAAAATAAATTTATCTGAAATTCTTTATTCAAGAACTAATCTTCTATTATAAAATTAGTCATCATTCCATAAATAAATAAATAAGCTATTCCACTATTCAAGATTTCCTAAAACATATTACCATTGTGAATTATTTACCAAAACAAACTTCCTTAGTTCCCTCTCCTCTTGTGGGGAGTTTGCCTTATTAGCCTTTGATGAATAATTCCCACCGAATGTTTGCTGAGCCTACTTAGCTTTTATTCTCTGTCAACATGCCATATATCCATAGCACATCCATGCGATTGAAAAGGTTGGCCTCATCAACAAGATACGATGTGTTCTCTATGGGAAGAAAAATTGTACGGCTTGGATATTCTGCACATGTTATGAATGTTGACCGTTGAGTATTTGGCCTCTTATTTTTGTTTATTGCTATTTTTTTTTTAATTTCCTATTTAGGAGACTTTTGGTTCACAGGTGGGCCTGCAATAGTGGTGTCCATAATATCAACCATCTCGGCTGAGCCACAGCTCTGTATGCACTTATTAAACCTACATTATGGGACATGCTCTGGGTTATACACCAAGAGGTTCTTTAACTGGACAGGCTTCTGAGAATGGTGACTGTCTACATGCGAGCACATGTGCAAATGTTAACACATGCGTGAGATTCGAGTTTTCTATCAGAGGGGCTACAACACACACACACACACACACACATATATAATCTTATAGCATGAATATGAGGCCATTTTACACCCCAGATACACCACAACGCATAAAACAAATGGACAGCCAGATTTTTTTTAAAAAAAAAGGAACAAAGAAAAAAATAAGTTTACTTTGGATACTGAGACAACAAGTTAAACCGTCAGATTCTTCAGGCCTAAGATCTAAGCAATGTTTCCAACTAAATGGGAAGCTTGTATCTTCCGCAGGTGGTCCATTGTAGCATGTCTTCCGCCGTGTAAGATCTATTATAGGTATTGATAGTTTCTTTTTGGGAGGAGAGAAGATAAGAGAATCCTAAATGATTTGGGAGGCCGGTTCCCCTGCAACTTGTGGAATAATTGGTCCATCATGTTATCTTTGGATACCGAAAATCAGACCCTCCTTGAACTCAGGTCGGCCACACCATGTAAAATCATGCCTTGGTCGGCCTAACCATGTGAAAGAAAAAAAAAAGAAGCATTATTAATCCTGGTGGGGTGGATCTTTTGAATGGATTGAATGGCATGTAGAAAACATGTTGTAACTCGAATGCAATCTGAAAGTTTTTAACGGTGGGCAGCGTAGCATGACCCACCTATTGTTCAGATTGGTCTGATCTTTCGAGTACATGGTGAACATGAATGGCAAACCTTACGGTCGGATTGGAGGTGAATCCAACACCCAAAAGTTGTAGAGGCACCGGCCTCATAATTTGGAATGCTTTGGATCTTTTCTCCTACTCTAAGATGTGTTCTCATAGAGAATAGCCACCTTCACATTAGGATTACAAACCTCTTCCATTGAATCTGAGGTTATATTCACAAATCCAAACTAATTTTAGCAGACACCGCAGATGGTGGCTGCCTAAAATCATTGCTGTCTTAAGTCGTCATAATTGAAAAGTCCTGAATCTCAAATCCATGGCTCACAAAGCAATGGTTAAGAAGGTGGTCCATGTTCAAAGAAGGAGAGTTAAATGATCGAAGTGTTCATATAGTCTATCGTGAGAGTTATTTTGGGTGTCTGCAGTTCACTGTGAAGCCAGCATCTGATAATTGGCTGAGTCACATGATGAATAGATGCAGACACCTCACCCAACATAGCATGGACCGATTGGACCAGATCACAAGTGCTGCTTCTCACAAGGGATCTGTTGAATCCAACGTAAACCCATAGCCATTAGGACACCCAAACTACCCGAATTGAGAGCCCTGCTAACAATAGCAGGGATGGAGATTAAAAGGCAAGGACCATAATCCAATTTCCATATCCCAGGTATCATAAATAAGTCAAAGATTAAATGCAGAAATTAGATTTTCAATTTTGATGATGACCCTAAGAGCCTGTATGGATTCAAGAAAAGCGTATGAAAGGAAAGTGTTTTATGAGAAACACTATATATATTTTCAAGAAATTATGGAAAAGGAAATATTGTTTTACTTGTTTATTTTTTAACAAAATTTTCAAAGAAATTTAGGATTAATTGTCAAATTTGTTGTTTGATAATAATTTTTTTTTAAAACATTTAAATGGTCACTAATATGTGTCAAATTAGCACGTGGTACATGTAGGATGCTTGAAGATGGATACTAGCACATTTGGCATATATGACATATGTTAAGCGCTAGATGCTGAATTGTGCTACATGCGGTACATGTGAGGTGCTCGGAGTTGTACAATAGCACGTGGTATAAGATATGCATTGCCACATTTGACATATTAGCACTTGAAACTAGGTGGCAACACGTCCATATTGGCACCATTAGTACATGTAGCATAGTTGGAGTCATTTAAAATAGATGATGGTACATGTGGAGTGCTTCGCACAAGTGGGGCTCAAGAGAAGATTAATGGTGGTATGTGGCACATTATCACATGTAGGGCACAAGAGAAAATAGATGATGTCACATGTGGCACACCGGCACATGTGGGATACTTTACGCATGGAGCATAAGAGAGGCTGGATGGTGTCACATGTGGCACATTAGCATGTGGGATGCAAGAGAAGATTGATGATGACACATTAGCATAAGTGGCATAGTGACACGTGTGGGGTATAATCGAAGATTAACAATAACTCATTTGACACTTTAAAACATTTGAGACATGTGAAGTGATTAAAGATGGATGGAAGTTAATTTGGGCATAATCCCTTGAGAAATATATTTTACTTTGATTGTCGAAAAATATTTTTTATTTTTTTATTAATGAAGGTGGGAAAATAAATTTATTTATTTTCTAACAAAGAAAGTAGAAAATTGTATTTCCTATAAATTCCCACAAAGAAATATCTTGTCTCTCTTCACTTGAGTGAGTCACGGGGGACCACCCCAATGGATAGCATATCAAGTCCTGTTTGATGAGGAGGCAAATCTACCTCCATTCATCTTTGAGTTGGTTCAGCTACATTTGCATGTGCTTCCCTAGGCTTATTTAGCTATCTGAATATCTATATCTTTTGCTCAGCTTTGGCCTCGCTCTCGAGAAGAGGTAGATAGGCCGAACCCCTTTGATCTATAGAATCGAGCCTAGTTGTCCAAAGGCTCTAAGTGAGTAAAGTGACATACGAGAGGGAACTTTTAGAAATGGAATTCTTTCCCGAAAAGAGGTCCAGGCACACTCCTAATGGGCTCACCAAATCTATAGTAAAGGAGGTATCGGTTGTGAGTTGACAAACAACAGAAAGTAAGTTTCATGGGAAACAAAGTTTCTTTTCCTTTCCTTTTCAAAAATCCAAATAGGCCCTAATATAATATCATTTTTCAACTTTTTCATTTTCTAATCAATCACTTCTCGTGGGCATTTTTTAAACATTTAAAAATCTTTTAAAGAATTCATTTTTTAGACATTTACCCTTTAATAAAATTATAAGTCTTAACACCCTAATCATCTAATGAGAAGATACCTACTTAAGAGCTTCCAAAAGTCGATCACAATAAGCTATGTGACATTTTCCCTTTATCTACTCACTAATAACCAAAATTCCTTCACCCTCATCTATAAATACTCATACTCCATTGTAATCTCAGACCCACAAACCTGGTGGAAGAAAGCCTTAAAGAATAAGCTGAGACTCATTTCTCTTTGAAGTCTTGCCCATGTTTTAGATAAGTGTCCCTTAAAGAGTAGGGTGAGAGTATCCCATCTACCATGGTCTTTACATGAGCAATCATCTTAAGTTATAGGTGAGGAAGCCCTAAAGAGTAGGGTGATAGCCTCCTCTCTCTAAGGTATTTTCCGTCCCCAAACTTCATATGAGAGGGTTTTAAGAGTAAAGAGGATCAAAGAACTCATTTTTTTTTCTTGAATAAAAAAAATACTAGCGTTCTTCCTTCTCCAATTGAAGATTTTGTAGAGTTGGAGATTTAAAAGGTCCGATCATCTCTTCTTTTAGAGGAGTGACAAAGTTATTTCCTTTCCCCTCACATCTCTAGGCCCTCAGTTAATCCGAGCAACTCATTTACTACTTTTTTAAATTGTACTTTACTTATATAATTGCGACATTTCTCTTCTCATACACTCCTATTATAGTTTTACTTTATTTTATAATTTGTTTTCAAGCAATATTGTAGTGTTAAAATCCTAGTAATTTCAAATCTCATTAAGTAGAGACTATACCTTTATATGAGCAAGGAAGAGTGTCTCACACCTTCTTTTCTGTAAGTGAGGCCCTTGAAATATGTAGTCATGACGTCGTGGAGTTATTTAAATCAAAACTACACATATTAATCTTTGGGTCTATGTTGTCTAGCCTGCTGTAAATTTCAAAACTTTTGGCTAAGTAATGACTCCATAAACATATTTCATTTTCTCGCTGCATTTATCTACTGAGTAACTCCAATCTATTATGTAGTAGAATAATTTGATTATTGGGTTAGGTGAACTTCTACCAACCTTTTTATTGGTCAACTATAGCATGTACATAAAACATTATCGAGAATAAAAGCATTACACATTAAGCACATGCTAAGTAGGTGTTGTATGTGAAAGCTCATTATATTGTGTAGGTGTTCCACATGAAAGTCTAATGGAGCAAGGAGTGTTAACAATTGCATTTTTCTATATTTCTCAAAGAACCCAACATCCTTCCGAGAAGTTCTAATAGTAGAGTAGACTTTGGATAAAGAAGTTTAAAATAAATCTGTTCTACACCCTGATCAATAGCTCAAGTGGTAGACCTAGTGAAGGATACCTTGTTTTAACACTGAGGTCTTGGTATTGATTCCCTAGTGGGGGTAGCTAACAGTGAAGTGTGAATAGACAGTGTTGTGTACTAACAAGCTAACAAAAAATAAAATAAAATGAATTTGTTATGATAAATTTTTCCTACGTTTAACTCTAGTATGTTAGATTTTAGTTTTTTTTTTTTTTGAAGTTTAGTAGCCCCTCAAACAAGTGATGCTCATGATAGAAAGAGAATTTAAAGCATATTAGAAACCAACATTCTCATGGAAATTAATGGAAACGGGGAAGATTTTCATTGATGTGACATTCAAGATACTTAGATACTTGGATGATCAAGACAAGATGTGACATTCAAGATACTTAGATACTTAGATGATCAAGACAAAGTAAAAGTTTCACAAAACAATCATTACATTTTTCATGATTTACATTCTCTATGCAAGAAATTAAATGATTGTTGTAAATGAGAAAAAAAAATAGAAATAGAAAAAAAGGAGAGAATTTCAAATGCTAGCTAAGATGACCTTCTAAAAATGAAATCCAACTTTTGATAATACTTATGAAAATAATCATTGTTTAATTATTGCCTTTTTTCTTTTTTCTTGGAATGCAATATTGAGATATGCATAGGCGTGCTTGGATATCCACCAAAACCTAATCTTTTCTAAGGTGTTTGAAAATGATACTTGACAAAATTCAATTATGGTTTACTTTAATGGTCCAAATCAATTTTTTTGAAAAGCATGTTTTTCACCTCAAAATCTATATTTATGTAAATCAAACTAGATTTTGAGCACATAAAATGAAAGAGTTGCGATGGCTACCATTGAAATAGTCATTGTGAATCCTACTCTCCCCCTTTGTGGCTCAAGAATCATATTCCATTATTCATCATGTGGGCCCCACATGTATGAAGAAAGTGGATCATCCTGAAAATTAACCAATGGTCCAAGTTTAATAGTCTCTAATTTAGCCTAACAAATATTCAAATTTCAATAAAATCAAACAAGCATTAGGGAAGATTCAGTGAGAGTCTATAAAAATAAAATAAAGAGGTTTTAACATATAGCATCTTCACTTTTAGCTCAAAAACAAATAACACTTTAGGCAATTTTCCAAATAACAATTTTCATTTTTCAAATATTGTTAAAGACCACCCTCTCATTAATTTTTTAGTTGGAAAAACTAACTATAATTCAGTTAGTAAAATCTTTAAGAAAAATGTCAAGATTAGCCTTCCCACAATCCTCACTTAGACCCTGCCTCTCTTTTCCAAACCCAAGTTTAACCTCTCTTTTGCCAACAAATGTTAACCAAAATGTGCCTTATTATTTTTTTTTTTTGGTTTATACCTAAAATGGAAAAATGAGAGGGGTAATATGGGAAAATACATAAAGGAGGGTTTTATTCATCTTTGGGCCAGAAGGAGGGTACTATATGCTAAAAGCCTTAAAATAAGATAAAATAGGACGAATGTTGACAATGGGGATGAGAGGAATTATTTTGAAAAAAAATATGAAGAGGGTATGATTTGTCTATGGGACAAAAGGAAGGTGCTATATGTTAAAACCCTAAAGTACAGAAAAATAGTAAAAATAATAAAAGTATTATGATTGTACTCATGGTAAAGTATGTAGATCATACTAATGAACTTTGTTAGGGCCTAGCCATTTGGATACCATCAAATAAGTTTTTTTTTTTTTAACCTACAACAGTGGATAAGTAACTTATTTAAGATAAGTAAATTTGGTTTAAGATCAATTAAAGTAACTTTCTTACTTAAAGTAACTTAATTACTTTAGCTTACCAAGTAGAAACAAAGATAAGCTATTTGAAACATAAGTAGCTTATCTTAAGTAACTCAAGATCCAAGCGCCCCCTTAAGATGACCCTAGTTTTTATTTTTCTTTTTACAACCTTTTTTCATCCTTCTTTATGGCATTTACCTCTTCTTCTTCTTTTTTCCAATGATATGCAAGCACTTTGAAATTGCACATGTAACATACAACTCATCCAAATTAAACTGTATAAATTATGGGTCCCAGTTTAGACTTATCATGAATAACAATTTATGCTTTTTTGATAAGACTATTTAGTTGGTGGACATTTAGTGCATGTTTGGATACTTTCCAATAAGTAATTTTATTTTTATTTTTAACTTATAAAGTTGATAAGTTATTTTTAACTTAAGTTAGTTTGGTAAGCGACATTATAAAAGTAACTTGTGTGATGAAAATTACTTATTTCCTCTTGAGTATTTTTTTAACTTCGCTCTTTAACTTTAAACCTTTTGGTTTATCTCTCCCTTTGTCTTTTCATGTGATAGACTGTCCATATTAAAGGAGGCCCACATCGAGGTGGGTCCACACGATTGACGGTCCACATCAATAGTTGGCCCCTATGATGGATGACTTATATGAATATGGGCCCACATAATAGGTAGACCACATCAAAGATTGGCTCTAATGATAAATGGCATGCATCTAAGGCAAGCTCCACATTATTGACAACCCACATTGAAGGTGGGGCTCACAAGATGGACAGTCCATATCAGCCTCCATGTGATGGGCCGAAGGTGGGCCCCATATGATGGATGGACCACATCAAGGTGGACCCCATATAGCAGACGGTCCATATCAAAGGTTAGCCCTTAATGATGAATGGTCCACATCCAATATGGCCCCATATGATGGATGGCCCACATTAAAGGTGGGCCCCACACAATGACGGTCCATATCAAAGGTGAGTCCAACATGATGGGCGGTGGATATTGAAAGTGGGGCCCACATTATAATGAAAATTAACATTGATGGTGGACCCCACATGATGAATGATCAATATTAAAGTGGATTTACCCTCCTTTGGACTTTGTCCATAGTGTAAAAGGAACAACGAACAATCAACCTTTAGGATATCCTTGATTGTTGTATCGTTACACTGGTGCACTTGATATACAAAGACCCAAACCACCACTATATGCATGTCTAACCCAAAGGAAAAACAATTTCGTACTTGCAGAAATTTGGAGTGCAAAGACAATTGAATGCGTATGAAAATTGGTACCAAAGAAGTCCTTTTATAGACTTCAAAGGTTACCATGAAAGGGTGTGTAAGCACCCCTGCCAACAGATATGGTTGTTGGGTTTTTGAAGGAGATGACAATTATTTTTGTTTGGAAATTTAAAATGTGATTGTTCTAGTTAACCATTGCAAAGTTTGAAAATTTAAAAAACTAACAATTTTTTTTTAGCTTTAAGCAAGTATACTCATGCATGCGCACACCACCCCACACTGCACCACACCATGTGTACGGCCACCACTCGACCAAGTGCACATATGTGGTTCATGTCATAGAGTGGAACATTAGCATAGCCCCCCAAACTCTCGAACAATCAAGTTCACATGCCCCTTGAAATGGGCGCAAGCCTTATGCAAAATCGTCATCTCATAAACTCAAAATTTTTTCACTGCTTATTGCATATGGGACTAAACCCATAACTCTTCTAGACAAAAGGCCATGTTATTTTTCAAAATAATTTTTTAAGGAGAATTTCTATAGCATTTTAAAAATAATTTTTATTTATTTTAAAATAAAATATAGCAATCTTTCACATATTTCAGAATAATGACTTTCATGTTAGACATGAATAATTGTGTATTATATCGATGTCCAAAAGATTTGAATCAATACTTAGAATAGAAAATGTAGGTTTATAGAAGTTAGGTGACAAATAGTCTTGTCCCAGATCTTTATTTTTATAAAATGGCTATACATGCTACTCATATAATTGTTTCATCATAGATGGTTATATAATCTAATGCCTTTTGGCCATACACATTTACTTGAATTTCACTAGTGCTTAAGAAAATTTATCCAAATTATCATAGTAAACGGCCTGATCACCTCCATAGTCGTATAAGTGAATTCCATCAAGTGTATGCAAAAATTGAATACACCACCAATATATATGGCATATGAATTCATTAAGAGTTCAAGATCCAACTTTATTAATTATTACTTGCACTGCCTACACATAAAAAGAGTTTACTTATAACAGTGCTTAAACATCTCCTAGTGTTTTATATATTGTTTACCCATTGAAAACCTATCACATGAGATCTCTATTTGTAAAAGTTGAGTTGTCAACACTGATAACTCATGGTATTGGACTCAGCTCCATTTCCTTCGATGTATTAAGGACTAATTGTTTACTAGTTAGAGGATTTCCTATGTACTTTTTCGATCTCACAAAATCAATGACTATTACTCCATTATCTAGTAAGTGTCTTACTATATTATTGAGAATGAGAGCTTAAGATATCGTAGAAGGAGGGTGAATAGGACAATGTCAAATAATCAAAACAAGTGTTGAACATGTAAATAATACAAAGATCTCAATTGTTTGAGTATTGAAATTTTGATTCCAAATAATTTGTAGGACAACCTTCACCTAAAGTTTTAAATATGACAACCTTATTTCATGAATTTCTTTAAAATCAAAACCTCAAACTTGCAAGAGTAAGTTAAAGAATTACAACATTCAACACTCAACTGAAATTAAATACATTCAATCCACCTAAAATAAAAATAAAGCATTCACCATATGGCATAGAATTATAGCGTTGCAGTGCTTTAAAAACAGTCACACCTACTCCACTCACAAAATCACTTCCCCTGTAATTTTGGCTTTCACTATGATAAGGTTTTCTTAGGGTCACCTTAATAACCTTATACAATTTTTGTGATTTTCACGGGCTATCACAATAAAAACTCAAACTGAGATTTTACTAAGTTATCTCAGACAAAACCTTAAATGAGATTTTCTCAGGAGATCTCAGAAAAACCTAAAAAGAGTTTAAAGAAAGTATATTTATCTTCACCGTAGAAAACGTAACAGAAGCTTGTAGCAAAAAGACCTCTTTCATGAATGTAAATGGTTTCATGTTCAGTCAGATAGAAAGGGTCTAGGGTTCTATTGATTTTAATTATGTTAAACCCAAAAGCTACTTAAATCAATTCTCTTAGATCTCTAAAGAGGAGTATAGTTTACTCTCCTAGATTAAACTTGAAAGATATGAGATAAAAGAGAATTGAAAAGCTATTTAAAATAAATTATAAATACCGTCCAACAGCTTGCTAATAACTTGAGCTCCTTTCTCTCTTGCAAAAGAATTCTCACAATTAACTTATGTAATTCGGAATGAAAGAAGAATTTAATTTATAGGCAAAGAAGTTAGAACTTCGGGTAGCCCGAGATAAGCTCCGACTAGCTTAAGTTTAGCGAATTTAGTTCAACAGATTGCACAGGATACAGATTATCCAAAATTCAGCTGGCCCGAGGTCAATTTCGACTTGCCAAACAACACAATTCGGTTAACCGAATTTGTCCTTCGATTGGCCGAATTCCAAAAATAGATGCTGTTGGAATTTGACTTGGATTTTCTTAGACTAGTCGAACTAAAACTTGGACTAGTCGAATTACAACAAAAGTTGTTATTTACTTCGGGTTTGAAGTTGGTCTGGCCGAGGAGGCTTAAGATGACCAAATTCTGGGCAAAAATAAGTAAAAAAAATTCACGATTAAACAATTTTGAAAGTACCTAGTCTTAAGGTCTTCATAAGGTTTTAGACCTCATAAGATATATCAAATATCTGATTCTTCTTTGGCTTAAACTTAGTTTCGAATTTTATCTTGAATTTGAGCTCGATTTTTTCTTGAATATTAATCGATCTTGAGCTTGATTTTTTCTTAAATATAAATCGATCTTGAGATTGATCTTTTTTGAACATAAATTGATCTTAAGCTTGATCTTCTTTTGAACATAGACCGATCTTTTGAAGATATACTTTGAAGTAGTTTTGTCTTTACGAAATTTGACAACTTATGTATGCTTAACATTTTAGCACTTACAATCCCCCCTCTGTCAATTTCGTAACAAAACACGTAACATTACAAATATACAATCATACACATCTGAAGTCTTGTGATCTGAAGTCTTTTAATCTTTAACTCACCAACAGATGATGCTCAACTAGCACTCTCCCTGTAAAATAAACATATAACATTCTATATGCATAGCATCCATACATTCATGGATTCATTTCATACACATAGCATCCATATATTCATTTCATACATTCTATACACATAGAATCCATGCCATTCATTCCCTATATTCTCTTCCCCATACTAAAACATTGCATATTACTCATATTACTAGTATTGGTATCATCTCTCCCCCTCTTGTCATAAGTTAACAAAGGAAGAATAGAAAAAATAAGATGAATAAAAGGAGCATGCAGTAAGAGAATAAGGGTAAGCATATGAAATTTTCAACCATATGAAATAATAAAGATAAGCATATGAAATTTTTTAAGGTTTAAGGGTAAGCAAATGTCAGCAAAAGTATCCAAAGTACTTGGACAAACATAAAATAATATTTAAGTATATAACCAACATAAGTTTGAAAAATAAAAAGAATCTAACTCAATTCGACCTAGAGGAAGGAGCAGACATCGATGGATCATTTAGCCACAAACTCTAGTTGATGCGATGGAAGTACTTTTTCATATACTTCATTGTAGACTTTTGGATTTGGGCCAATGAATTCTGCAATACATCCAAAGACTCCACTTTTCCCTCCAGAGTAGTAAGTCCCTCATCAAACTGAGAGGAATGGTAGTCGAAATCAGCTGGATCATCTAAATCATCCAACTCATTAAATATGTTGTCCATGGTTATTTTTATTAATATTTTATTTTCATTTCATATATTTCATCATTAAAAATAAACATAAACATAAATGTATAAAAAGAAATAAAATAATTATTTAACAATACATAATCCAATATCATGCTTCAAATTTGAAAATTTAACTTGGTCAAGCGGTTTAGTTAGTATATCTGCAAGTTGCTTCTCAATTTGAATGTATTCCAGCACGATAGATTTGTCTTCAACTAATTCCATCAAACTGAGAGGAATGGTAGTCGAAATCAGCTGGATCATCTAAATCATCCAACTCATTAAATATGTTGTCCATGGTTATTTTTATTAATATTTTATTTTCATTTCATATATTTCATCATTAAAAATAAACATAAACATAAATGTATAAAAAGAAATAAAATAATTATTTAACAATACATAATCCAATATCATGCTTCAAATTTGAAAATTTAACTTAGTCAAGCGGTTTAGTTAGTATATCTGCAAGTTGCTTCTCAATTTGAATGTATTCCAGCACGATAGATTTGTCTTCAACTAATTCTCAAATATAATGGTATCGTATATCGATATGCTTTATATGAGAATATTAAATTGAATTTTTAGAGATATTAATTGAGCTTGAATTATCGTAATATAAATTCATCGTATCTTGCGTAATTTCATAGTCAGCTAGCATTTTTTTCATCCATATTAGCTGAGTGCAAGCATTTCCTGCTGCAATATGTTTAGTATTAACGGTAGAGAGAGATGAAATTTTATTTCTTGCTTAGCCAAGATACTAAGCAGTTTCTAACATAGAGACATCCACTGCTAGTAGACTTTTTATCATCAACATTTTCTGCCCAGTCTGCATCTGTATAACTAGAAATTTGTACAAATGTATCATGTGGATACCATAGACCTAAGTTCGCAGAACTTGCGACATATCTGACTATCCATTTAACTGCAGTTAAGCGCGATTCTTTAGGATCAGATTGATATCTAGCACATATTTTAAGACTAAATGCAATAGCAGGTCTACTAGTAGTTAAGTATAGAAGATTATCAATCATACTTCGGTATAGTCAAGAGTCTACACTTTTACCTGATTCATCTTTTAAGAGTTTAAGAGTAGTACTCATTGGAGTATCAAAATTTTTACCATTCTCAAATCCAAACCTTTTTACAAGGTTCAATGCATATTTGGTCTGTGAGATGAACATTTCATCTTCAAGTTGTTTAACTTGTAATCCAAGAATATAGTTTAGTTTGTTGATTATACTTATTTCAACCTTGAATTTCATTAGATCTGTAAACTCAATAAATAGGTTAGCGCACGTAGATCCATAAATAATATCGTCAACATAGATATGAACTATCAGGATATGGTCATTATATTTCTTAACAAATAGAGTTTTATCAAGACTGCCCATAACAAAATTATGACTAAGAATTTAATCAATTTTTTATACCATGCTATGGGAGTTTGTTTCAAATCGTAAAGAGCCTTTTTAAGATGGTAGTAAACCCTTTGGTTATTTAGCATATACTTTCTCATTCAAATCACTATTTAAAAATGCACTTTTAACATATATTTGATAAATTTTATATTTTTTATGGCATGCAATGGAAATAAATAATCTGATTGATTCAAGGCATGCAACTGATACAAAGGTTTCATTGTAATCAACACATTCTATTTGAGTATACTCTTGTAAAACCAGTCGTGCCTTATTTCCGATAACGTTTTCCATTTCATCAGTTTTATTCTTAAAAATTCACTTGTTCCAATCACATGTTTATCAGTACGTATAAAAATTAAATATCATACATCATTTCTAATGAATTGATTTAATTTTTCTTACATGACATTAAACCAACTTTCATCAGCAAGTGCTTCATTTACATTATCCGGTTCAATTTGAAAAGTAAAGCAGACATAATTATATATATTTTCTAGTTGTCTTTGTGTCTAAAGGCCAATGTGAGATTTACCAAGTATTTAGTTAGTCGGATGATCTTTGACTAACCTTAATTCAGAATTATCTAATTTAAATGAAGAGTCAGGTAAATTAATTAAATTGGCATCATCATTACCATCTAGATTAGGACTGGGTGTGATTTGTTGATCATCTATCACAACATTTATAGATTCTTGTATCATCCCGGTTCTTAACACGGTATACTCGATTATTTAGAGCATAACCTATAAATATTTCTTTATCACTCTTAGCTTCAAATTTTTTTGGTCACATAATATAAATTATTTTCTTTCAAAAGTTTAAAAATATTTAACTGTAAATTTTTTATTAAACCATAATTCATAAGCTGTTTTATTTTTATCTTTTCTAATGTAAAAATGATTTATTATATAGCAAGCAGTATTAACAGCTTCAACCCATAAATTTTTTGGTAAGTTCATGCTATTTAACATTACAGTAGTCATCTCTTGAAGAATTCTATTTTTTCTTTCAACAATTTCATTTTGTCGAGGTATTTTTAGAGCAGAAAATTCATGTAATATACCACAATCATTACAGTATTTCTCAAAATTGCTATTTTCAAATTCGATACCATAATCATTTCTAATTTTGACCACAGATAACTTTTTTTTAGTCTGGATACGTTTTAAAATTTTTCCGACTTCATCAAGAATATCTGATTTTTCTCTTAAAAAGGCTACCCAAGTATAAGTGTAGTCATCAACTACAACCAGAAAATATTTCTTTCCGCTTCTACTCTCTGTTTTAGTTTGTTCCACTAAATCCATATAGAGAAGTTCAAGAGGTTTAGCCATAGCTAAGGAGTTCACTTTCTTATGATTACTCCTAATTTGTTTGCCTATTTGACATGCGCCACAAACTTTTCAGTCTTTTTCGATTTGAGTAGCACATGTAAGTGATATCTTTTGCTTAATTTATATAGATCTCTATAGTTTACATGTCTGAGATGTTTATGCCATAGTTCAGTCTCATCTATTTAGACCATGTAACATGAATGGTTTGTTGAGCAAGAATTATCAATTATATAACAATTTTTAGATGTTCTGTGACCATTTAATATTACACTTCCTTTCTCATTTATAATCTCACATCCGTGATATGAAAATTTTTTGCTATTCTTATTATCACATATTTGAGATATACTTAGAAGATTATGTTTTAATCATTTAATATATAAAATATTTTTGAAGAGAGGTCAGTTAGGAAGTTGTACATTTCCTTGACCAATTATCTTATAGTTACTTCCATCTCTAAATGTAACTGAGCCACCATTTACTTTATCGATGTTTGAGAATATAGCCTTATCACTTGTCATGTGTCTCGAACATCCACTATCCAGTTACCATATTTAATGGCCAATAGTTTTAAAAGCTCCGTAGGAAACAAGACACTTAACCTTTAGAACTCATTTCATTATGGTTATAGGTTTAGCAGAATATCTTATTTTTTGTTGTGTTGGAGAGTTGCGAATTCTTATTTTTTTATATACTACGATCTTAATTGAGTTGGATTTCAATAGCTCTTTAAGCAAGTCAATGATTTTTTCATCTAAAGGAAGTTTATTATTCATTTGATGGTTACAAATATTGACATTATTTTTTTAGAGACTTGAAAAGGTTTTGAGTTTTTTAAGTCATTCATTTTATAGTTTGAATCTCTTAGAGTCTTAGTTTTAAAATTCGAGGATTCTTCTTTTACAAAGGTAGGAGTAGAATCTATAGATTTCAAATAGTTATTTTTAATATAACTTAGACCAGACTTGTTACTATATCGCCTCATTGAGTTTAACAATTTTTTAAGTTTTTGGTCACCAATGACATATTTCCAAGTATTATTTAAATTCTGAAGGGAAGAAACTTAAGGTTTTAGTTTCTCATTTTTCAATTTTAAGTTTTTGCCATTCAGAAGACTTAAAACTTAAATCTAATTTTATTTTTTAAAAATAATTGAAAAATTGAGATTTTTCTAAAACAACTTTTTCAAGTTCTAATTTTAATTTAGCATAATTTTCTTATTGAATTTTTAATTTTACAACAATTTTTCAACTCTCTCTGTATAGGGCATTATAAACATCTTGAAGATCTTCTTCATTTTTAGGGTCACTTCTTAGAGTTTTGTAGTCAGACATATCACAACTATATGAAGAAGTGACTTTGATTATCGTCATAAAGGCTTTCAAATTGTTTGCATGTTCTTAGTCTGATTCATTAGATTCAGAATTAGTTTCAAACGCTGATGATTCATCTATCATGACTTTTCTTTTAGATTAATCATTTTTAGGACATTTAGAAGCCAAATACTCATACTCATAACAGTTGAAACATTGACTCTCTTTTGTTTTAGATTTTCAAAGATTTAATTTTCCATTTCTTCTATCAGATGATTTTTTAAAATTTGTTCTTTCTTATTTTTAAAAATTCTATAAGTTTTTTTTACTAACATTGGCATATCATCTTCGTTTTCTTCAAAATCAGAATTCATATTAATTTCTTTTAAATTAAATTTAGAAGATTTAAGAGCAATGAACTTAACTTTAAGAGCTTTGAAATTCAGCTCAAAAGTTTAAAGAGAACCAAATCATCAACTTTCATAACATCTATATCCATTATTTCTTATATAACAGTAACCTTTAAATTAAAGTTATTAGGTAGTGATCGTAGTATTTTTACGCAAACCTTGCTTTCAGAAATTTTATCTCCAAGACCCCACATAAAATTTACTATGTCATTTAATTTCGTATAGAAGTCCATAAAAAGACTCATTTTCTTCCATACGAATCTTCCAAATTTGGTTGTGAGGATTTGAATTTTAGATTATTTTTTTTAAACTATAATAATTCCTGCATGTGTCATTTCGAGAATATCCCATGCTTATTTAGCTGTATCGCAAGAAATGATTCTTTTAAATTAATCAGACGATGGACCATAAGTTATAACATTTAAGGCTTTTGCATTTATGCTGCTTTCACTTTTTAGAACTGTAGTCCAAAAAGTAAATGTCGTCTCTTTATTAATATGGTTCTATCATCAACTACTACTTCCATCATAAGAGGAATTTATTTAGATACAGTAGCTTGCCACACACTTTCATCTAAAGATTTAAGAAAAATTCTCATCTTGGCTTTCCAGTATGAATAATTAGAGTCATTAAAAGGAGATGACCCGATAATGGATAAGCTTTTAAAATTTAACATATTAAAATTATGGATCTAGCTCAATGAGGTAAATCAAAAAAATAAAAAAAAATAACCCTCTTTAATACCACTTGAAAATGAGAACTTTAGATATCCTTGGGGAGAGGGGGGGGGGGAGGGGGGTTGCTAAAACAATGTCAAATAATCGAAACTTGAAACCTTGATTCTAAATAATTTGTAAGACAACCTTCATCTAAAGTTTTAAGTAGAACAACTGTAATTCATGAATTTCTTTAAAATCAAAACCTCAAACTTGTAAAAGTAAATTAAAGAATTACAACATTCACCACTTGACTGAAATTAAATACATTTAATCTACCACAAATAAAAATAAAGCATTCACCACATGACATAAAGAATTATAGTGGTTCAATGCTTCAAAAACAGCCATACCTACTCCATTCCCAAAATTATTCCCTTGTAATTTTGGTTTTCATTATAAAAATGTTTTCTTAGAGTTATCTTAATAACCTTATACAATTCTTGTGATTTTCACAGACTATCACAATAAAAACTCAAACTGATATTTTACCAGGCTATTTCAGACAAAACCTTAACTGAGATTTTCATAGGAGATCTCAGAAAAACCTAAAAAGAGTCTAAAGAAAGTATGCTTATCTTTACCGTAAAAGACGTAGCAGAATGACCTCTTTCTTGAATGTATATGGTTTCGTGTTTAGTCAGATAGAAAGGGTCTAAAGTTTGATTGATTTTAATTATGTTAAACTCAAAAGCTACTTAAATCAATTTTCTTAGATCTCAAAAGAAGAGTAAAGTTTACTCTCTTAGATTAAACTTAAAAGATTTGAGATAAAAGAGAATTGAAAAATCTATTTAAAATAAATTATAAATATCATCCAATAACTTGTTATTAACTTGAGCTTCTTTCTCTCTTATAGGAGATTTCTGATAATTAACTTGTGTAATTCGAAATGAGAGAAGAACACAATTTATAGGCAAAGAAGTTAGAACTTTGGCTAGCCCGAGATAAGCTTCGACTAGCCTAAGCTCAGCGGATTCAATTCAACGGATTTCGAATTGTGTGGGATAAGAATTTTTCAAAATTCGGCTGACCTGAGGTCAACTTCGGTTAGCTGAACAGTACAATTCGGCTAGCTGAGTTGTCATTTTGGCTGTCGAATTCCTCCAAATTTCAAAAGTAGATGCAACTGAAATTTGACCCGAACTTTCTCGGGCTGGATGAATTTCAAGCTTGGGCTAACCCAACCAAAACTCGAACTAACCGAATTTATAGTAAAAGTTATTATTTACTTCGGGCTTGAAGTTGGATTGGCTGAGTAATCTTAAGTTGGCCGAACTAAAACTTAGGCTAATCGAATTCTAGGCAAAAACAAGTAAAAAAATTCACGACTAAACAATTTTGAAAGTACCTAGTCTTAAGGTCTTTCTAAGGTTTTATACTACCTAAGATATATCAAATATTTGATTCTTCTTTGGCTTGAACTTAGTTTCGGACTTCATCTTAAATTTGAGCTCGATCTTTTCTTGAACATTAACCGATTTTGAGCTTAATCTTTTCTTGAACATAAACCGATCTTGAGCTTAATCTTTTCTGAACATAAATTGATATTGAGCTGAATTTTCTTTTAGACATAAACCGATCTTTGAAGATCTACTTTAAAGTAGTTTTGTCTTTCTGAAATTTGACAACATATGTGTACTCAACATTCTAACACTTACGGTTATGCTAGAGTCGAATATGCCTACTTTTGCTATTATAGATCTTGCAATTAGCCCTTGCTATAACAACTTAACAATCATAATGCAAAGATATAACCGAAATGAGTTTTGGCTACAAAGGTATATCAATCAATAAATTTCTAATCCATTTTGTTTCTATTCTTGCTTTTTCTAAACCAACGAAATTGGATTTCAAAGTAAATAATTAGTTATCTAAATTCAATAAATGAGCGTTTAATTAATAAAAATTTTAATCTATATACTATATATAATGGAGGCTAGGTTTGGACGTTTAGGATTAGTATTCATTGCATGACTATAAGTTCACTTAAGGAATTGTGATGTCTTGCTCATCAGTAAATGTATAATTTTCTAATTAGCATACTTCCATATCAGTGGGATCTATTGTTCGACCTTCATATTCAACTGTCAAATCCCATTAACTATATTGAATTCTAATCACTGGTCAATTAATCAGCTAGCCTATTATGTGTCAAGGACATATAATAATGTAATAATTTTAAATTGTGATGCATACAATTATATGAAAATCATATTTCATTTTAGTTTTCATAAGTGTATGGATGATGAATTACTTCAACTTTTGTATTACATATATAATATGTATGCCTAGCTTTATGGCCCGATGGTTGAATGGTAAGAATGTATTCAAGGCTAGTAAATTGGTTGAATAATAAGCATATTCAGAAATGGTGGTACAACAACTATCAAAATAAAAGTAATGGATAGTAACAATAATGAGATTCTTGTTAATAATAGAGTCATATCTATGAGAATAAAAAATAAAAGTACCTATCAGAATAAAAGTGATGAAAGTAAGATATTTGTTACATAATAAAGTCATAAATGTTGACTCTTGAAGTTAGAAAAGAATCTGACAAATCCTCTAACCAAATTCAACTTAAAAGGGAGTAAATTTGATTACAAGCAGAGTAACTTATGTCATGCTTCGACATCTATACACTAATAAATTTTCTCTTTTTTCTTATTTTAATTTTATTTAAATACCTTTCAAAATTCCATATACTAACAACCTTGAAATATTGTTGGAATTTTGGATTTGAAAATCCATAATTTTAAAATTTTGGATGTAATAAAAAATTAAGATTAAAAGAAAATTAAAATGTATGGAAGAAATTTGAGTTAAGTAGAAGGTAAATTTATTGAAATCCAGGCATGATAAATCACTTAGCTTGAAGTTGATTTGCTTTCCTTTAGATGTTATCTATGTATAACAAGAATATCGGACAATAAACCTCTAGGATACCCTCGACTGTTGTCTCGTCACGCCGACGCACTTGATATACGAAGACTTGAAGTACCGCTATATGTCTAACCTGAAGACAAATCCAAACGAACCATAGAGAAAATAATTTCGTACTTGCAAAAATTTTGAGTGCAAAGATAATTAAAGACATATGAAAACCAAAACTGAAGAAGTCCTTTTATAAACTTCAAATGTTGCCATGAAAGAGTGTGTAAGTACCGCTACCAATGGACATGGATGATGGGTCTTTGAAGGAGATGACAATTGGATTTTCATTTCAATGAACGTTCTAGTCAACCATTAGAAAGTTTGGAATAAATTATTTTTTTTTAATTTTTAATTTTTTAAAAGCAACAACTTTTTTAAGCTTTCGATGGTCCAACATGCATGGGTGGTTCATGGCATAGATTTGGATTGTTGGCATAGCCTTTAAACCGTCAAATTCAAATGCATCCAAAAGGGAGCTCAAGCCTTATAAAAAATCCTCTTCTTATAAACTTAAAAGTTCTCTTTGCCTATTCTATGTGGTACTAAATTCACTACACTACAAAACAAAATGCCATGTTGCTTTTAGAAATAATTTTTGGAGGGAATTTCCAAAGCCTTTAAAAATAATTTTTATTTATTTTGAAACACAAAATACAACAATAACCCTTTTAAAGGGAGAAGATTCAAGAATTGTTTACGAGTGGAAAATATTAACATTAAAACAATGTTTTATGGATAAATGGTTCATATTAAATAGAGCACAGTCCATGTTACAAGAAAAATAGGACAATGATCAGGGATCAGGGATGTTCCATTGCTAGAGATCCCTGCACAACATGCCCATCTTCAACATGATCCATATCAATGGTCTTAGATCAACCTAACATGTTAGAAGATAATGGTTATATGTTTAGTTGTACCTGACATTCCTGACTTCTAGGCCGGTCAGGTAAACACATGGTAATATCACTTACCCGACCACCGAAGGGCACTGTCGTAATTTATTCAACCAATAATAGTTTTTGCTCAAATTTTAAATCCCAATATATGATTATATTAAATTCTACAGTATTAATAATATAGACATTGATAATTTTAAGTTCATAATTATTTTAGATGCTTTTATGATTTGTAGCTTGATATTGGTTAATTATGTTATTAAAATATTTTTTACTTTTAAATACTTTTGTTAATTTTATTAAGTATGTAACTTATTATTTTTTCTTAATTTTTAATCGGTTATTGGCTGGACGTCCATTTCCAACTTTTTTTTTTATTTCTTTGGATTAGACTCGTATTCGACTTCTTTAAACAATCCATATATAGGACTGTTAATAGGCGGACGGCCTGTCAAGCTCTCAGGCTTAGCCTACGTAAGGTTAGACTTGGGGTGCCATTATGTAACCTGAAGACCAAGCCCAAGTTTAAAAGTGCAATGCCATTTATTTAACCGGTCCTAACTCTTGCTCGGGTGGTAGACTCTCAGGAGTGTCAACGCCCGGTCAAGGGTTCAAGAACCCATAGGTGGTGAAATTCCACCAACGTGAGTGTGTGGGGTGTGTGAAAAAAAGAAGAAAAAAAAAAGGTTTAAAAGTGAAATATCCTTTATTTACCCAGCTATGCACAAAGGCTCATCAACCTAGCCTTAACTCAGTTCAATTTGTTTATGGTTTTGAAGAATATATTTAAGGGGTTTTAACCCCAAAATTCCTTGAAATTGCCAATTTTACAACTAAGTAACTTTAGCTTTCAAATTTTCCAAAGCATGCTTCCAAACCTAATAATAAAGTTTTAAAAGACTAATTTATCCTTGTTTTAATAATGGTGTGGGGATGCAAATTCCTGCAAGGGTTTGTTTGGATTTGCTGAAAGAGTGGGAAAGGAAATTATATTTCTCAAGAAAACCTTATTTCCATGAAAGAGTGGAATTTTATTTTATTTTTGTTTCTCATATTTGTTTATTAAAAACTTCTTCTTTTTATCTTTTTTGAGAAAATTGAAGTTTATTTTCAAATCTCATTTTGGTAAAATAAATATTTCTTGGGTTTTTATTTGTTGCAATTTTTAGTATCAAAGATTTAGGAAGCAATTTGAGCCTCACTCTTAAGGGTACTTGATCAACAGCTTAGATGGAAAATCTGGTATCCACGTGCAAAACTATGTTCATCCTATCTATGTAGATTCTTGTAAACAGGCCAACTTATGTTGTGCATCATGTTAATTCTTGTAAATAGGCCAACTTAAGTAGTGCATTAAGGATTTTTTTTTTTTTTTTTTTTTTTTTTAATCATGGTGACTAACATTAAAGGACAATGGTCATGTATGGAGAGGATTTGACATAAAGAACATGGTTGGGACGATAATGACGTAAGAAGCAGCTTTTTTTTCTTTTTACACACGCACTTGACACACACCCATCACACGCCGTAGTAGGATTTCACCACCTTTGAGTATTGAACCCAAGACCTCATATTGAAACTCCTCGAGTCTACCTCCTATGGGTATTGAACCCAACAAATGCCTTTGACACAGATAACATGATGGGGCTATACCAAACTTATTTAACAAATAGCAGCCATGTCCTGACTCAAGATTATTGCGGGACAACCTTAATGTATGTATTTTACATCCACGTCATTCATCCATTTTGCTAGATCATTTTAGAGCATGAACACAAAATTTATTATCATCTAAACCTCATAGAGCATACCATATGAAATAGTGGTGGATGAACATTAAAAACTGTGTGTGCAATAAGTTTAGGATAGATATGATATATGTTTTTATCCCAGTTTATTTTATGTTACGGAGGTTGGCAAATAAACATTATGGAAAAGCCCTAGGAAGTTTTTAATGATGGGGCATTCCATCGCTGTGTTTCCCATGGTATGGTTCACTGGATATTTGGATTTACTTTATTTTTGTGCTCATGCCTTAAAATTATATGGGAATACTGATGGACAGCGTAGATGTAGAATACATAAATCAAGGTGGGCTAAAGGCGCATCCCATCTTGGGTGAGGCCCGAGCGGCACCCCGAGGGATAGGGCAGCATCCCCATCAGTTTCATGTTTGTACTGAAAAAGATGACGGCCCAACCATGATGTATGTATTTGATTCATGCCATCCATCCATTTTGTTAGCTCATTTCAGGGCATTAGAACAAATATGAAGTATATCCAAATATGAGGTGAACCATACTATGGGAGAATGGTGGTTGAACGCCACCATTCAAAACTTTCTAAGGTCGACCGAACCGTAATATTTAGATGCCATCCAACTTATTGGTTGAGTCATACACACCTTTAAGAGGGAAAAACACAAATATCAGCTTAATCCAAACTTTCATATAGCTTGAAAGAAGTTTTTAATGGTGGGCATTCAACTCCATGAAAACAGGGAGCGGACTAGCCACGACAACGGCCTCACCCAAGACGGTGAGGCCTTTACGGTGGGCCACCTTGATGTTATTCATGCAACTCGTCTAAGCGTGTTTAAGGTGGGCATTACCATGACAAGTACATAAAATCCACATCCTCCATTAAGTTTTAGATAGAAATTAAGCCACAAGTCACAAAATTTTTGCAGATTTGTGAGTTGGGTGGGCCACAAAAAGAAAAACAGTGCAATGTATATATAATGATCTCCTGAGCAACCAATTTAAGGTCCAAAGGTCTGATAAGTTCAGGTGGCCCCCACTGCAATGTATATGCCAAATCTACTTTGACCGCTAAATGTGTCCCCTCGCCCTAAGCCCAAGGCCCAAATATCATCCATATCCATAATTCAAGTGGGTCACACCAAGGAAAATAAGTATGAGGGTAATGTCACTTGTACACTGATTCCAATCATGTGTTAAACATGTATCACAAATGATGCTGATTTTTCATCCTTAAGCCTAAAATTGGGTTAGTCACCTGGTGGGTAGAGTGGATTTTAAAATGCATGATGGTGGGGCCCATCCAAACAACATCACCATTTACCTCATGTTCAAGTAAAAGACTTTTAATCCACATTGTCCATTAGTTTCTTTAGCTCATGTTAGGTATGAACCCAAAGATGAGTCATATCCAAAGTTCAAGTGGACCATACCACAGAAAATGGTGGGAATTTAACGCCTACCGTTGATAGCTTCTTTGGGCCATAAAAGTTTTGATTTAAGTTAATATTTATGTTTTCCATTCATCCGTGTCTTTCGGAACTAATGAACAATTCGAATGACAAATGAATATCACTTCGGGACCTAGGATGGTTTCAAAGATGGATATCATTTTCACCATTGATTTATGTGGTGGGGTCCACTTGGGCTTTGCATATGCTTTAATTTTGGGCTCGTATCTTAAAATGGTACGAAGAAATAGGTGAACGGTGTGGATAAAACATATACATTTATGTGAGCCTCACATTGTCTTAACACCACCATAAATGGTGCTGAGCTCTTCATTTCAAATCAGCCTCCACGCTTTATCGTAAAATACAGTTACATAAAATGGTGGTTCAATTGGGGTGAGCCCACCATAATTTATTTTTAAAATCCAATTGACCCATTGGTTGAGTGATCAAATCTTAGGCGTGGATTTAAAAACGAGCCCCATCCATAGTTCAGGTATACCGTACGATTGGAATGCGTATAAGGATTTATTCACCGTCCAAATTGTTTCTCTTCATGTGGGCCACCTGAATCACAAATAGTCATCGTTTTTTAGGCCCATGCCTAAATTTTAGCATGGCATCTAATGGATGAAGTGGAGTTAACATAAACATCAGTTTAGTCCCTACAAAACAGGCTCCCCTCTCCTATTGTTTACCTTGGCTTGTGGCCCAACTGAATCATGAATCTGATTGTTTTGTGTGACATACGGCTAAATTTCCATCGTGTGCATTACGTTGGGGCCACCAGTTCTAAGTAATGCCAGCCCCAGCCACTCCGTCAAAGCAAGTTCGTGTGTGTGTGTGTGTGTTTATATCAACAATCTAGATGGAAAATAAACGTTACAGAAACATTATTACAGTGATGGGGCGCGCAATTGCCACTGTTTCTTATAATATGATCCTCATGAGATTTGGATCTACTTCAAATTTAGGTTTGTGGACAAAAATGATCTTGAAAAATGGATGGACGGCAAGGATAGATACATCAAGGTGGGCAAAGCATTGATATGGTCCATCCAGCATGAAGGGCACACCATCCCACCATCTCAACTCATTTTGATCAAATGATCTTAACCATCTGATAAATAATCTGGAAGATGCTGCAGTCAACAAGTATAAAAGAAAGATCCAAGCCTTGATGCGGATGGTCCATGAGGGCCCATTTTGGATTGCTAGCCCATCTACCATCACTTCGATTGCAAGATCTCATAAGATTCTAACCACCCCTCCGAACTGTTATCCAGCAAAATGTAAGGTCCGGAAAGTGGAAATACCTCGTTTAAATCCAAATCTATGAGAGTTTTCGGCACAAGGGGACCCAAAGTGCGGCCCTTCATATCAATTGTTGGAGAACATAAAGCAAATGAATCACAGTGAGAATAGCTCATCTGATTCATATTAGCAAAAAGGCATTGTTGTTGGGTGTGTTGCACAAAACCTTAGAATCTCGCCTCCCAAAACACCAGAATTATGAGATATAATAAAGCAATGAAATAAATCAAAGCACAAACCACACGACATGAGATTTTACGTAGTAAACCCTCAAAGGGGTAAAAACCACGAGGCCTCGTCCAGAGTAATAATTCACTATGAAGTAGAACGTTACAACCGATCACAAGCACACACCGCTTGGATCAAATCTTCTTCACTCATGCAGAAGAGGATGAACAACAAGAGAATAAAGAAAATAGAGAGATCTCACTGATCACGAGGACGTAGAAGTGCTAAGACGCCGATTGCAAAGTAAATCACCTCTATGAGCAGAATCTCTCTCTCTCTCTCTCTCTCTCTCTCTCTCTCTCTCTCTCACACACACACACACACACACACACACACACACATACACACACCCCTTTGATAGTCCTATACCCTTTAGCAAACCCTTGCAAAGCTTTAGAAAACTCTCTTGCATTGCACTAAAATAACCTCAGGACCCCTATTTATAGTTTAGGCAACTCCCTTTCGCACCTCTTGTGATCCCGCTTCAAATTTACGTAGTCCGCACCAAATTCGGGCAGAATCTACGTAACTCTCGACTAGTCAAGCTGAGTGCTCGACTGGTCAAGCACCCCGGAATTTCAAAACAAATAGCTTGCTGGACTTTGAGTCGAGCACCGCTCGACTAGTTGAGTGGTGCCCTCGACTGGTCGAGCAACGAGGTAATGCAAAGATTTGTGGCATCCGATCCGCACTACATCTCATCTGAACTGAGAAGGAAAACTCCAAATCTCCTCCTTTCCAACTCAGGAGGAATTCGCATTCTTCAAGCCAATCAAGTTTCTACAAACCTCAAACTTGCCCTTGAACAATACCTTGGTCATCATGTCTGACTTATTATCGTCCGTGTGGACCTTCTTAAGCTGTAACACCTTCTGTTTCAAAGTATCCTTGATTCAGTGATACTAAATCTTTATGTGCTTCGACTTGGAGGGCTGACTTGGATTCTTACTCAGGTGTATAACACTTTGACTATCGCAATATACCACGTGTTATTCCTACTTCAGGCTAAGTTCCTGTAGGAGCCTCTTCATCCAAAGCATATCTTTACATGCCTTTATGACCGCAATATACTAGGCCTCTGTCGTCAACAATGCTACGACCTTCTGTAGCGTGCTCTGCCAAGAAACTGTTCCCCTTACAAACATGAACATGAACCTCGATGTAGACTTTCTGAAGTCTGTTACCTGCCATATCTACATCTGTGTAGCCTTCTACCACAGGTTTTCCGCCACCATAGCATAGGCTCAACCTGAATGAGCCTCTTAAATACCGCAGTATCCACTTCACCGCTGGCCAATGTTCTTTGTGAGAATTGACAAGATACCGGCTGACAACCCAAACCGCATATGCTATATCTGGGCGCATATACACCATAGCATACATCAAACTTTATATCGCTGATGCGTAGGGTATCTTCCTCATCTCATCCATCTCTACCTTCGTTGTGGGATAGTGTTTGTCGCTTAATTTGAAGTGAGCATCCAGTGGAATATTGACCGACTTCACTGCATTCATATTGAATCACTTTAGGATTTTCTCAATATACCGCTTTTGTGACAACCAAAGTTTTTTGCTACTTCTGTCACGAGTTATCTCCATTCCTAGGATCTGTTTAGCCGAGTTTAAGTCTTTCATTGCAAACGACTTGCCCAACTCCTGTTTCAGCCTGTTGATTTTTTTGATGTCTTTACCCATAATGAGCAAGTTATCAACGTATAACAACATAACTAAGAAATCACCATCTGAGAACTTGTGCGTGAACACACAGTGGTCTGACTTTGTTCTTTCATATCCATGCTTTAACAGGAACGAATCGAACTTCTGTACCATTACCTTGGAGCTTGTTTCAGCCCATATTAGTTATTCCTTATCCTACACATCATATGCTCTTTGCCCTTAACTTCAAACCCTTCTAGTTGGTGCATGTAGATCTCTTCTTCCAAGTCACTATGAAGAAAGACAGTTTTAACATCTAACTGCTCTATCTTTAGATCCATACTGGCCGTCAACCCAAGCAACACCCGTATGGATGTCATCTTCATCATTGATGAGAATATCTCCTCAAAATCTATACATTTCCTCTGACCAAATCCTTTCACCACAAGTCTGGCCTTGCATCTCGTCTGTGAATTTTTCTACTCAACCTTTTTTCTGAACATCCACTTGTTGCTCAAAGCTTTCTTGCCCTTAGGCAATTTCACCACATCATGTGTGGTTCTTATGCAAGGATTTCATCTCCTCTTGCATGGCTTTCAACCACTCCCCCTTATGCTCTTCGGCTAGGGCCTCAGAATAATCTTTTGACTCTCCCCCATTAATTAGCATAATATACTCATGCAGCGAATACCTCTTATATGGATGTCTGTCCCCAAAAAACCTCCTCACCTATGGCTTAATAGGTAGATCTTCTGTAGGAACTCTCGTCCTCTATACCTTATTGTACTCATCCATCATCAAGCACCATAAGAGGAATAACCAGATTCATATCTTCTAACTCACCTGAACTAGGCTAGGTCTTATCTGGCTTATAAATGTCTTTTATACATTGATCTTTAAAAAAACCACATCTATGCTCTTAACGAGCTTCTTCTTGATCGGATCTCATAATCTGTAACGGAACTTTTCATCACCGTACCCCAAGAACACATTGTCTAATCTTCGTATCGAGCTTTGACGTCTCGTCCTTTAGTACTTGAACGGATGCCCTGCATCCAAACACCCTGAGATGACTGCACGATGGATCTTATCCAATCCACACCTTTTCAGGTACTTCTCCATTCAACGGAGCTGATGGAGACTTATTTATCAAATACATTGTCATGTGCATTGCTTCTACCTGAAACATCTTGGACAACTTCGCATGGGATAACATGCATCTGATTCTCTCTACAATGGTGCGATTCATTCGCTCAGCCACACTTATACTGGGGGGTCTTGGGAGCCATCTATTCATGTCGTATACCCAAGGACTTATAAAACTCATGAAAATCATCGATCTATTCACCATCATTGTCAGTGCGGATGCACTTCAATGATCTACCCCTCTCGACCATAGCATGAAACAATTTAAACACACTAAAGACCTCGTTCTTGGATTTCAAAGCACAAACCTAAACCCTCCTAGATGCATCATTTATAAAAGTGATAAAATACAATGCCCCACCCAAGGTTTTTATCCTCATAGGACCACAAACATCAGAATACACCAAATCTAATGCATATAATTCATTAACATGAAAAATAAATTTAACAAATAAAACGCTATGTTGTTTCCCTGATAAACAATCAATATAGGTTTTGAGAGATATACCCGTCACGTCTGGAAGAAGCCGCTTCTTTACTAGTAGCTGAAGCCCTTCTTCATTCATGTAGCCTAAATGCCTGTGCCACATGTCAGTAGCTGAATCATCTGTTGCGTTCAACCCAGCCTTACACACACTGACACTTGTCTTGTAAAGGGTGCAACACTTCTTTCCTTTGACAGCAATCAATGAACCCTTAATGAGTTTCCAGCATCCACCAACAAATCGACTTTCATAGTCATTATCGTTCAACCTTCCCGTCGACATCAAGTTGAGGTGAAGGTCTGAAATGTGCCTCACATTTTTGAGAACCAATGTGCAGCCCACATCGATATTCACACAAATATCACCAACCCTTACGATCTTTGATATGCCAGAATTTCCTATATTCACGGTCCCATAGTCACCTGACTTGTAGCTTATGAAGAAGTCCCTACGTTGAGTCGCATGAAACGAAGTTCCCGAGTCTATCACCCATTCGGTGTCCTGACTCGTAGCCGTGAGACAAACATCATGATCTGCTGAGAGAATAAATACAACGTCGCCATCTGAAACGACCGCAATGGAGTCTGATTCATCTTCATTCTCATTTCTTTTTCCTTTCTTGTTCTTCTTCTTCTTACGACATTCATGCTTATAGTAGTCCTTCTTACCACAATTTCAGCATTCAACATCATTCCTATTACTCGACTTGCCTCTTGATTTATCTCGAACCTTCCCGCCCTTCCTATTATTTCATCTCCCTTGTTCTTGTATCACAAGGGCCTCTTGTTGTGTAGACCTCTGAGACTTTCTCCTTGTCTCCTCATTGAAGAGACAATAGTTATCTGTTCCATTGATACCATTCCGTCTGGCATAGAATTACTTAAAAATACCACTAATTTCTCTCAACTATCAAACAATGAGTTGAGCAATAGTAAAGCTTGTAGTTCATCGTCCAGGACCATCTTCATAGCGGAGAATTAGTTCAATATATTGCTGACCTCATTCATGTGCTCAGTCACAGAACCACCATCTTTGAACTTGAGATTCACAAGTCATCTTATCAGAAAAATCTTATTGTCAGCTATCTTCCACTCATACAGCCCTTGCAATTTCAGCCATAGACTAACGACTGAGGTCCCGTAGACACATGGTGGAATACGAAATCGTCCAACAATTGTCTAATAAACCCCACTGCCTTTTGGTCCAACTTTTTCCAATCATCATTTAACATATCCTTTGTCTTCACTGATATGCCTAGAATTGAAGCATACAAGTCATTGCAATAAAGTAAATCCTCCATCTTAGCCTTCCATATGGTCCATTTAGAACCATTGAGACTGATTATCCTTGATGAGCTACCTTCTATAATTCAAAACTGATCTCACTCCATTCAACCAACCTGAACTCTCTATTACGACTTTGTTGAGAGCGTTGCACAAAACCTTAGGATCTTGCCTCCCAAAACATCAGAATTATGAGATATAATAAAGCAATGAAATAAATCAAAGCACAAACCACACGACACGAGATTTTACATGGAAAACCCTTAAAGAAATAAAAACTACGGGACCTCGTCTAAGCAACAATTCACTATGAAGTAAGACGTTACAACTGATCGCAAGTACACACCGCTTGGATCAAACCTTCTTCACTCACGCAAGAGCTGATAAACAATAAGAAAATAAAAAAAAATGAAGAGATCTCACTGATCACAAAGACATAAAAGCACTAAAACGTCGACTGCGAAATAGATTACCTTTACGAGCAGAATATCCCTTCCACAAGCTTCATCTCTCTCTTTTCTCTCTCTATACCCTTTAGCAAACCCTTGCAAAGCTTTAAGAAACTCTCTTGCATTGCCCTAAAATAACCCTAAGACCCCTATTTATAATTTAGGCAACTCTCTTTCGCACTTCTTGCAAAACCGCCTTAAATTTACGCAATCCACACCAAATCCGGACTGAATTTATGTAACTCTCGACTAGTCGAGCCGGGTGCTCAACCGGTCGAGCGGCGTACTCAACCGGTTGAGCCTAACCCTCGACTAGTCGAGCACCCCGGAATTCCAAAACAAATAGCTTGCTAGACTATGAGTCGAGCGGCCTACTCAACCGATCGAGCAGTGCCCTTGACTAGTCGAGCAGCATAGTAATGCTAAGATTTGTGGAAATTTCGAAACGAATAGCTTGCTAGACTTTGAATCGAGCACCGCTTGATTGATCCAGCAACGCAGTAATGCCAAGATTTGTGGCATCCAATCTGCACTACATCTCCTCTAAACTATGAAAGAAAACCCCATCAATTGTCAGGGTGGAACAAAAACTAAGAAAACATTTCTGCCCGTAACTCATCACAGGCACTATCCAGTATGAAAGAGAACAAAAAAAAGCATCCTATGTGTGTGGAAGGACCAACCATACTGCCATGTACACCATATATCCAAGAAGAATCAATTTCGACATCTACGTGTGCATGTCAAGATGAGCGAAGTAGTCATTTGTCAGCAGTAAAACATTACTTCCTTTACTGAGTCCTTGATTTGAGGCAGCGGCCGGACCCTGGTGTTTACACCAGCTGCTGATGTGGACCCACCATCTGATACGTCACTTTCCAGGTAGTACCTTGCATGAAATGCTACCAAGTGAGCATAGTACACGGGAGGAACTGCAAAAACGTCAGGTTCACAACATTTTAGATACGTTGTATTACAAATATTGGACAACCAAGAAACATGGAGAATAAAGATATGGAAATTTGAACAAACCTATGGACACTGAGCGAGTGCATCGGGCATACCTGTGAGCATGGAACAGATACAATGTTCAATATAAAAGATAATGAAGGGATTGGAGAACAAACTCCTATTGTAATTTCTTAAATTTCATGATGTATGCATATGTATATGGGGGCCCATGGCATGGTGTTCCGAAACTAGATCCACTGTGTTAATCCCAAATGGCATGAAATCAATCGTGTTTTAAAAAACCCCAACAGATTTTTAGACAGGCAACGTTCTGAAAAACCACAAAATGGGAAGACAACCCTTTGACATGATGGCCTACAGCAGGTCTTAACATCAAAAGGTTGTGTGACCCTTCAATTGGGGAGGCCCCACATGTACCAAACCCACCCGGGCAAAATCTAAGAACACCAAATATATGGACTGCTGTAAGAGAGTGAAATATGACCCTATAATTCATCCTACAGCAAACGAAAACATTTTTAAAAAATGCCCAAGCAGTGCAAGTGTTTTAATTTGAGAAAGCATCAGAGGTGCATAATTACGTGTAGCAGAGATCGTTCGTTAGCTTTTGCAATGCATCTGCTGTGAACTTGTTCTCATCCCACAGAACGTGATAGTGGGTGGGACGGCTTGTTCCCTGAAAACACCATACAAGACAACAAAATAGCAACATAAGACAACCATTCATCATGGCCAACAAGAACCATCGTGCTACCATTCAAACCAGCAGTTACCTGAATAGAGGCATGGCTGCAGAGATAAAAATCAAACTCGATTGGTTGGCATATCTTCCCATCGACAACAGTTCCTAACCAAAACAGCCATTTGTGCCAATATAACAAAACAAAGGCATGGGAACCATATCAAGAATTTAAAAAGAAAAAAAGAAAAAAAGAAGACTGACAGCTTGACATACCTGGTAAGATGTTACCACTCCTGTCAGTTGAATTACGGTCCCTATGGTCTGCAGGGAAAAGCCGTGTGCGGCATCTCATTTGAACTACCACAAATGTCACAGGTGGAACATATCCTTCCTCCAATGAAACACAGGCCTGTAAGGTGGAATATTGAACATAGAAATGGCACCATTACAAAGTTTTTGTATGACTAAATTTTTTTTTAAAAAAAAAAATGTTATAAAAGGACAATGCAACTCGGACCCAAGTATGGAAAATCACCTTCCTAATTGCATCCAACTCATAAAGCAGAACTTGACTGAACTGACCTTCGCTCACACCAGCCCTGTAAAACTCCAAATCATAAGCCAAAATACCAAACAGTTTTCCATCCAAGAAAAACCAAGACTATATCATAATATTCATACTCTATAGAGACTCCCGAGGTGAAGAATTACCTATAGAATATAATGCGATGAGGCTTCCGTCCCGTTGCTTGCCTAAATGCAATCAGTTGTTCTCTGCCAAATACCATAGATATTCTTTAAACACTGAATTCAAACACTTGCACCAACGATCTTATAAATACAGAGGAGAAAAAGGCTTACAGGATCATCCCTTTGTTCATAGAACCTCTCGGAGGATCCCGCACAACTTGAAACAGATCTCCTATCAGCTCCTGCCGATGCGGCTGTGCTGAGACCAAACCACGGTACTTGGTGACCTCTGGCCAATCCATTGAAGCTACAACCTACAATGTACATCAAAGATGGATAAAAATCAAGTGCAACACATAATAAATGAAAATTAATAGCCAAATATATCATACTGCCGCAATTGATGGGCTGGAATCCTCTCCTGGCTGTGGATGCCTCCTGGCTGTGGATGCGTGACAGCAGCACCAAATATTATCGTGGGAACATCAGTTACATAAGGAATACGACTCGCAACAGCATCAGCTAGCATTGTGTTGCGACCTCCAACCTTTTACAATAAATAACAAGCACACCAAATTATAACATTTATACATGAATAATATAGGGCCATAACAATCTGTAACACAATTTTCATTTATAAAATTTTTAAAATAAAAATAAATAAATAAAAGGACAGGTAAATTCGTTCTCACTGTTGGAGGATTTTTAGAAGAAAAGGATAATGTAAGTTTCACAGACCATTCTTCATTTCTTTTTTCTCTAGAAAATCCCCCAATCAAAGGCTTATGAGTTGTCTAATTTGTGATATGGCATTTGCCACTTATAGGAAAGTTGTGGCTGCTTAAAAAGAAGCAAAAGAACAAAAGAAGAAACACATCAAACATTCAAAGTTTAACAACTTCAAAGAATCACAAACCTTGACATTAATTTTTAAGGCAACATTTTCGAGATACTGTTTATTGACTCTGGATGCCTGTCTTGGTTGGCAACACTGCGACACTATGCCCAACTCCGTTTCGCAAACACGTTTTATCTTTCCTGCAAAATCAGAAAACAAAACGCTTTAGTTGATTCATTCCATCTCTCTAGGATTTAGGGCCTTGGCTGCACTCACCATATGAACCACTCATGTCAGGTAAAATGATAATGAGCAATTGGAGACGTTTCTTCTCATCTCCACTTTGAAGTTTTGCAGTGGCTTGTTTGTGTACATCCATCAGAGCCATCTCAATCCTATTAGGGCGATCTGCGCAGATGGGCGCCAATGGATTGGGGCTGAATGTCTACCAAAGAGAATGAAGAACTTTAGGGAGCATGCAACGAGGCTAATGACTATATTCAAATATAAAAGTCAGAACTCAATACCATTCCTTTATTTTGACACATGCCAACCAGTTCGTGGCAAAATGTATGAACTGCATCTGGAGGCAGACGTGAGAAGTTTATGCATGTCCAGTATTCAACACTGCCACCATTAACCATTTTCTGCACACATGCCAGTACAACAAAATTCAAGAGATAGCTAGCAACAGGAGGAAATCTTCAAATGCTCTGACAAAGATATGTGATACGTGCACAGAAGTTGTTAGTTTATGCTTGAATGAGCGCATCTGCATGTCTACCATTTGATTGCATGCTTGTTGAAAATGGATGTTTGCACGGAACATTTAGCAATAATAATAGTAAAACACTAAAATCTCAGTCTCAGAACAAGCAGACACCCCAAAATTAATGTCCAGCAAGATGCCATGGCAGTGTAAATGCATGCATGATGATATGAACATTGAATGAATAGATCTGTGAAACAGTTAATCAAAGGAGATGCAGCCATCTTGAGACACAAACACTGATCATCTACAAACAATTATAAAAGCTACATCATTTCCTATGGCTCAATAATTTTAGTTTCTAATTGCGCCATTGAAACTGCATATAGGCTTCGAAGGTCAAATGCCTACTAAAAGGAGTTTTGTAAGTTACAATGCAGAGGTTCTAGTGGAATGGACACTTTCAACTAGAAAGGCTTCATGGCATCAGTGGAGTTGGAGCCTTACAATCAATGACTCCAGTACAGCCACAGCATCTCAAGCATGTTAATGGAATTAACAAGAGAGAAATATGTTCCTAAGGTCATGATAACATTTTAAATGCCAAATATGTAAGAGGGCAAGTATAGGGATCAACCTTGTTGATCATATTCCACTGCCCCACTCGAGGATAGCAGTTTGCGTCACGCCCACTAGTATGATACTTGAGCTGAAACAACCAATAGAACCATAAGCATGCCCATGATTATCAGATAAATACTTCAAATCAAATAATCACCTCGGGAGGTGGCAAAACACGAGCATCAACAGAAGCAAGTCTGTCTTGAACTTGAATCCCAAACTCCTGTGCATACTGATCCCTGTTGTAATTGTTGTGCACAACCACCTGCAATGGAATGAGCTCCAAGAATCAAGAATAAACAGATGCAAGACCTAATTTCAAGGAATAACTTAAAACTAACAAAAAAGGGCCCTTATATCTGACTGGCTGATTGCTGTGGCCCCATCTCAATATAAAGTTGATTTTCCCAGTTACGAAATTGAGAGCCTGTACCTGATGGATGTTCCTCTCCGTGTCAGCAGGACGTTGACAAGCAGCCCTCAAGAGGGCAGTAACCTGCCGCTCATTCAATTTCTTCGAGTATCGCTGCCCTTCAACAATGTGAGAAACCTGACAGCATATAATCATTCATGATGTCAAAAACAGAAATTTGACACATGCATGCAACAATGCAGAGTACAGGAAAAGCAAAGTAATGATTTTAGGACAGTAGTGGCTTTATACTTCCATAGGTAAGTATGTTGGGCTGGCATCACTGCCAACTTGAAGACATGGCAAGAAAATCTCGCGGAGGACAACTCCATACTTTTCTTTGAAGTACTCAATTACAGAAATGGTATGCCCCTGGTCATCAATGGGAAATCTAAAAGGCACCAACAATGCTCATTATTCACAATGTGCAAAATGAACCTCACACCAAACAGTTATAAGGATCACGATATCAGAATCATATTGTGTTGTCTCAGAAATTTAATCCAATAAACATAGTGCACAATGCAACAAGACATTTATTTGAATCTTTTTTAAATAAAGAATTTGTTTGATTCTTGAAAAAAACATTGAGGTTTATGCATGGTAACAAAATTTATATATCATCGATAAGTCATAATGAAATTCAAGCATTGCCTTTTAAAAAATGAATTTCAAGTATCATGATGGGAATATATCAAGCTGAATTTAAACAAACTATGCTTACGTCAGTTGGCTCATTGGCTGAGCAGTTATCCCTGAAATTCGATATTGTCTAGATGACTCCTTCCTGTGGGAGGCATAGACCTTTACTCCCCTCAAGGCCTTCTTTATCTGGCAAAAACCAAACCATGAGTCAATGACACTAATGAAAAAAAGTTTCAAAAAAAAAGATCATGCTAACGAAAATGAAATCTCATTTACCAATGAGAACAAGTTTCAAAAAAAAAGATGATGCTAAACAAAATGAAATGTCATTAACCATATGATAGAAATAAGAGCATATCTATAACTCCCATTAAGCTATCGTTTGGTTGCACCAAATATCATGAAAATTTGCAACACAGTAGACTGATTAATCATGAATTTCATGATGTTTGGTTCAACCAAACAAACTCCTATAAAAATATTTCATTTTTCTCCAAAAAAATTTTTTTTAAAAATAACAAATGCAAGTAGAAGTAGTACCTTAACGCAGTCGGAATCAGATAACTGCCTTGTTGGATCTCGCAAATTGAGATACTGAGATACAAAATCTACAACTGGAATTGGTTCATAAAATGATGTTGAAGAGATATCTGTAGAAAGGGATGAAATGTATGAGCAAAAGAGAGAAAACTACACAGTGATAGCTTTGGAGAGTAAAAAAATTAAAAATGAAAGAAGTTAATACCAGCAACATCAGTACATGTGCCAAAACAGTTGGAAACAACAACAACAACAACAATAATAATATTGTTTGTTAACTTCTCCTTAAAAATTTTATAAGTGATATGGGCAAAACACCAGATTACATAAATCAATCAGAACTTGGACACGAGAAAACTGGAGTTCAGCAAACAAAGTACCAATGTTCAGCGAAAGCCCCATCTGTGTAGGGCGGATACTCTGACGGAATCCCCTCAAACACTCCAAACCATCACCTAGAGGACTTCTTCACCCAACTCAGGAGAGAAAAAAGATCTTTGCATGGGAGTATAACTGTGACCATCAAAGGCAGACAAAAGTTCATAACAATTCATATTGAGTGGTTATATCGAAAGTAAAGGGCAGCAAATAATTACTTGAATGAAGGCGATTCTCTTAGCACCACACCAAACACTTGTATTGTCTCCTGTGGTGCATCCGACTGTCTAGCTCGCAAAAACTGCTTCAGATGGTGCAGATCAGCTCGAGCAGCAAACTTAATCACCACCTTAAACTCTCTCTCCCTTCTACATTTTCAAACAAACTCAAAATAACCATCAAGATAAAACAACAGGAACAGAGACCACAATTTAAGTGTTTTTTAAGGAAGGTCAAGAGAAACCATAGGAAAATATGTAAAACAGTAGTAGAAGAGAGAATGAGGCTTGACTAACAAACCTGGATGTTGAACTAGTGGAACCTGTCTTATCTTTGTCGACCAACTTGATGACAAATTCTTTCGACAAAAATGGCAAAGGCCCAGCAGTGTACAGGCTCTTTCTACCATCATAAACAGGCTTTCTTCCACGCAAATGTGATTCCTTATAGTTTGCTACAAGCTGTTGGATGATGGCACGATTTGTGCCTCGGGATGCAACCTCCGGAGAAACTGAAACCTAGCTCATTTGTTTTAGAAACAGAAAATACATATGAAAAACAACTCAGCAAAACTATCAACATAAAGAAAATTTTGAATCCAATATCTACAAGAAGAAACTTGTGGATTTTAAAGGAATCCAATCTCCCTCAGAAATGCAGACAGAAACTTATCATTTAACAACAAGCAAGATACAAGAACAATCTACTCTCAAACACAATTCTACCCCTTCGAAACATCAATAAACAAAAGAGACAACTAACAGATGATGCAGGTAATAAAAGTTTCCCATCCAAATGTGCAGTTTCTAAATGCGAACAGATTGACATATTGTACATGAGAATATTTATGTTTTGAACATTTGTCATACAGAGCAGTAAGTCCTACACGGCAAAACTAGAACTAGAACAGTTTATGGGACTGAATTGCACTATCTGCAACCCAAGCCATGTCAGACTTCTCCCATTTCCAATGTTGCGATCTCTAGTTTTGGCACTACCTAATGCAGATCATCATTGTTATCCACCAAGGAGTGACCACCATGAGCCCTTCCGTCCTCCCACAAGTATCTAACTATCTATGCAGCCACACTTGCAAACCTGGCATCCGTGGGACATCAAATGGGCCATACATGAGGTGAAGCCAATGGTGCAATTAACCTAGTGGGCCATAGAAGTCATCCATTCCAACTAATCAAGTGGTCCACTTGTACAAAATAACAGTTAGATTAATAAAAATGTCATTCATAGATATTCAGCAAATATCTATGCAGTCACACTTGCCAACCTGGCATCTATGGGACATCAAATGAGCCATACATGAGGTGGAGAAAACAATGCAGTCAACCTAGTGGGCCATGGAAGTCATCCATTTCAGCTCATCGAGTGGTCCATATGTACAAAAATAATAGTTAGAAAAATAAAAATGCCATTCACAGATATTCAACAAGCATTAACGAGTGGAACATCCCCATTATTGGGCCAGGAAATAGCCAAGTCATCCCTTTCACTGTTGGCACGTGTGAACACATGTAGAGCTGCGTTATTCACATAGCAAACATCTTAACACCAAACAAGCTAAGAAATAAAACGAATCCTAAAGAGCAAATAAGTAACAAGATACCAAAGGAGAAACATCATCTATGGTTAACTAAGCATTTAAGTTATGGAAAAAAGCAAAAGAGAACGGAAACAAAAACTCTTTTAGCTTAGTCTAGAAGAAAATAATTTACAGATTTTATGAAGTCAACTTAGTGGAATTCCTAATAAAAATAAAAACTAAAAGTAAATCAAGCTGCAGTAATCATGTTGATAAGAAAGAGCTGTTTCTAGATTCCATAATCACAGCCTATTTTTCCCAACTCGATAAATGACAATGAGCCAATCGCAGCCTAAGCAAATGACAAGGAAAGAAATGCACAAGCTTTGGGCGGGGGGAATATCAGATCTATATCAATGAATTTTTCCTTTTTAGAAAACATTGAAACCACACAAGGGCTCAACCTTTAACTGAAAGGAGTCCACATGTGATATCAGCTCTAGGTAACTAAATAAGATGATGATCGAAGTAAAAAGGGGAAATGTTAGGGAAAAAAACATAAAAACAAACAAAAAAAGTAGGCATTGAAGGATAGACAATAAAAACAGAGCACTAAACGACTAAACCAATACAGAAAAAAATGCATATATAAATCCATTAAAATAATCTAAAGTAAAAATAAATAAATAAACAAAAAAGAACAGACAAACATAAAGAACATTCTCAAGTCGTATTTGCAGAAATAATAGAGAAAACGCATTAAAAAATACTAATATGCAACCGATTATTCCAAGCTTTAACATCTCACTCAAGAAAAAGGCAAGGATCTATAGCAGGAACAGCTGCAATGGGAATAAAAGGCCTGCATGGGAGAAGATAACATACTAGGAATGAATGCAAAGCAAAGTACAGCGAGCTTTCAAATCACCAAAACAAGAACCACGATCGCAAGGGAAATTTTCTAGAACGATCCAAAAGGGGAAAATCAAAACGAAAGAAGATTAAAAAAAACAGAGATGCAAAGGAAATGCCAAAATGATCCGAAAAGGAAAAAAAAACAAAGAGATACAAGAAAAATCGGAGAAGATCAAGCACTAGAACAATCGAAAAGGGAGAGAATTGAATAAGACAAAAGTACATTCGGCTCTTAAAAAAGAGAAATAAAAACACAGAAAAATAGATACAAACGAAATCATCAAAAAAACGCTGAGGGATTTAAGAAACGGGGTAGACATATATAACATCTCAAACTAAGAACACGATTAAAAGCATTTAGGAGAAATGCATTAAGATAAAAGCCATTTTCAAGCCATAGATAGCATCAAACAAGCCATGCAAAAAACTACATATCAAAACACAAAAACAAAGGATCGATGGAAATATCAGACATATCAGGTAAGAAAAACCAGATCCGAAGTAAAAATCAGGTAAAATACTTTAAACGGAGGGAAATCTCACATCATAGTGGCATAGGTCCTTGTCCTCAGCTATATTGACAAGGAAGTGGTTCGCACGGACCACGCACTTTGAGCCGAGAGTTCCGAACCCGGGCCGAGCCGGGAATCGGATCGCCTTAGTCGATGATGGTGGTGACAGCTGCTGCGCTGGTGGTGGTGCTGGTGCCGGCGCTGCCGCGGGCGCCGTAGACGGTGCTGGCGTAGAACGTTCCTCCAAGGATACGCGCCGCTGGAAATCGCGACTTAAAGAGGAAGCAGACGCAGATGCTGCCGCAGGAGCTGCTGATGCAGATGGCGATGGTCGCTGCTGCTGCTGAGGAGGAGCGCCTCTACCTCTTCTGCCGCGGCCACCTCTTCCACCTCTCTGAGATGGAGATGGTGCTGGAGTAGCTCTTTGGCCGCTGCTTCCGCGCCTTGACATGTTGCGTTTCAGAGAAAAGACGGAGAAATGGAGGAAAGAACGAAGATGCAGTCTTCTTTCGGTCCTTTTCTCTTTCAAAGGTGGGAATAAGGTTTGTTAGACGTGGGAGTGAGATAGAGTGAGTGGGGGAAGGTATTTTATAGAAGAGACATTTAGGACTGTAGACCCCACCTTTTAGGCAGCTTTCTTAATGAAAGAAGACAAACTTTATTTTGCAACTTAAATCTGCTAGTACGGACAGAAATTTTGAGGACGAAAATATTCCTCCCATTCGAAGACGAGCGCTTACGCTCCTCCAGCCGAGAGTTGTACGGACGGTCCAAAAGAGATCAAAGTTAGTTATATATTTATTATATTCGTAACGTTCATCCATATTTTGGTATCATTTGGGAGCATTATCTAAAAAAAATTATATCCAAAAATCAACTAGACCACACTACAAAGAGCTGTAAAAAATTTGATTTTCATCGTTAAAAATTTTGTAGGGCCCATCATAACATTTACTTTACATATAATCTATTCATGAGGTCACAAAAACCTGGATGAAGAGGTAAAAAAGGTTTTCATGATGATCCAAAACTTTCTTAACCCTTAAAAGTGTTTCAATGGTAGATGTTCAATTCCTGCCTTTTACAGTGTGATCCATTTAATAGTTAGATCTATCTTATTTTTCGTCTCAAACCTTAATATGAGCTCTGCAAATAGATAGTTGTTTGGATATAACATAAACATCATGAAGGGACCCACAAAAGTAACATATCAAAAAAAAAAAAAAAAATTGGCCGCGGCATTACCTGTCTGCTACGGTAATAGGTACGGTTATAATCCGTAACTAAAGTGTATCAAAATTTTCAAAATTTTAAGGCAAACTTGTTGGACAGTTTTGAACTTTTTTCGATAATATCGACATATCTTCGATATATAGACACAATTATAGTTACAGTTATAATCCGTAGCTAAAGTGTATCAAAAATTGTTATCTATAACTAACGTCGATATATCGATGATATGTAGATAATATCGACAACTTACGTCGATTATATCGATGATATGTAGATAATATCGACAACTTATGTCAATAATATCGAGGATATGTAGATAATATCGACGTTTGTATTTTTTGTATAAAAAAAAAATTGTATTTTTTTTTTTTTTGTTTTCGTTTAGGTTATAGGTTTTAGTTTTTGTTATAGTTTTTTATTTAGGTTATAGGTTAACGGTTTAGGTTAAGGTTTAGGTTTAGGTTATAGGTTATAGGTTTTTGAATTTGAGAATGGGTTTGGGTTTAGGTTTAGGTTATAGGTTTTTGGATTTGAGAAGGGGTTTGGGTTTAAGTTATAGGTTTTGGTTTTGGTTTTGATTATAGGTTTTGGGATTTGAGAATGAGTTCGGGTCTAGGTTATAGGTTTTGGTTTTGGTTTAGGTTATAGGTAATAGGTTTTGGGATTTGAGAATGGGCTCAGGTTTATGTTATTGGTTTTGGTTTTAGTTTAGGTTATAAGTTTTGGGTTTTGGTTTTGGTTTAGGTTTAGGTTATAGGTTATAGGATTTGAGAATGGGTTCGGGTTTAGGTTATAGGTTTTGGTTTTTGTTTAGGCTATAGGTTTTGATTTAGGGTATAAGTTAATGGTTTAGGTTAAGGTTTAGGTTTAGATTATAGGTTTTTGGATTTGAGAATGGGTTCGGGTTTAAGTTATAGGTTTTAGTTTTGATTTAGTTTATAGATTTTGGGATTTGAGAATGGGTTCGGGTTTAGGTTATAGGTTTTTTTGGGATTTGAGAATGGGCTCAGGTTTAGGTTATAGGTTTTGGTTTTGGTTTTGGTTATAGGTTTTGGTTTTGGTTATAGGTTATAGGTTATAGGTTTAGGTTTTGATTTAGGTTTAAGTTATAGGTTATAGGATTTGAGAATGGTTCAAGTTTAGGTTATAGGTTTTGGTTTTGATTTAGGTTATAGGTTTTGATTTTGGTTATAGGTTATAAGTTTAAGTTAAGGTTTAGGTTTATGTTTTAGTAATGTTTTCTCTTGGGTTTTCAAGTTTAGATTTAGGTTAAGGAGTTGATATTAGGATTAGGTGTAGGTTTAGGTTTAGAGATTTGAGAATACATTTAGATTTTGGATTTAGGTTATAGGTTTAGGTTTAGGTTATAAGTGTCGATTATAAGTTAAGGTTTAGAGAATTGAGAATAGCTTAAGGTTTAGGTTTAGGAAATCGGGTTCGGGACCAGGTTTAGGTTTGAGTTTTCAAATTTAGGTTTAGGTTAAAGAGTTGATATTAGAATTAGGTGTACGTTTAGGTTTAGAGATTTGAGAATACATTTAGGTTATAGGTTTAGGTTTAACTTATAGGTGTCAGTTATATGTTAAGGTTTAGGGAACTGAGAATAGGTTAAGGTTTAGGTTTAGAAAATCGGATTTGGGACCAGGTTTGGGTTTGAGTTTTCAAGTTTAGGTTTAGGTTAAGGAGTTGATATTAGGATTAGGTGTAGGTTTAGGTTTAGGGATTTGAGAATACATTTAGGTTTTAGGTTTAGGTTATAGGTTTAGGTTTAGGTTATAAGTGTCGGTTATATGTTAAGGTTTAGGGAACTGAGAATAGGTTAAGGATTAGGTTTAGGAAATCGGATTCGGGACCGGGTTTAGGTTTGGGTTTTAAAGTTTAGGTTTAGGTTAAGGAGTTGATATTAGGATTAGGCGTAGGTTTAGGTTTAGGGATTTGAAAATACATTTAGGTTTTAGGTTATAAGTGCAGGTTATACGTTTAGGTTTAAGTTAGGTTATAGGTTAAGGTTTAGGGAATTGAGAATAAGTTAAGGTTTAGGTTTAGGGATTTGACAATACATTTAGCCCTAAAAGGATTTTAATGGTAGACGTTCAATTCCCCACTGCCTTTTATAGTGTGGTCCACTTGATAGTTAGATCTATCTTATTTTTCGTCTCAAGCCTTAATATAAGCTCATAAAATATATGGACGGTTTGGATATAACACATATATCATGATGGGACCCACAAAAGTAAAAAAAAAAATCAGTTTGCCCCGCTCAATTTCTAGTTTGCCCCGTTCAATTTTCAGTTTACCCCGCTCAATTGAGCAAGGCAAATTGAAAATTGAGCGGGGCAAACTAAAATTATTATTTTTTTGTTATGTTTCTTTTGTGGGTCCCATCATGATGTATGTGTTATATCCAAACCGTCCATATACGAGCGGGGCAAACTATAAATTGAGCGGGGTAAACTGAAATTATTTTTTTTTTTGCCATGTTGCTTTTGTGGGTCCCATCATGATGTATGTGTTATATCCAAACCGTCCATATATGAGCGGGGCAAACTGAAAATTGAGCGGGGCAAAATGAAAATTAAGCAGGGCAAATTAGAAATTGAACGGGGCAAACTGAAAATTGAGCGGGGCAAACTGAATTTTTTTTTTTTTTACTATGTTGCTTTTGTGGGTCCCATCATGATATATGTGTTATATCCAAATCGTCAATATATGAGCGAGGCAAACTGAAAATTGAGCGGGGCAAACTGAAAATTAAACGGGGCAAACTAGAAATTGAGAAGGGCAAACTGAATTTTTTTTTTGAATTTGATAATGGGTTCGGGTTTAGGTTATAAGTTTAAGTTTAGGTTTTGTTTTAAGTTATAGGTTATAGGTTTTGAGATTTGAGAATGGGTTCGGATTTAGGTTATAGGTTTTGGTATTAGTTTAGGTTATAGGTTTTGGTTAGGGTTATAAGTTATAGGTTTAGGTTTAGGTTAAGGTTAGGTTTAGGTTATAGGTTTTGGGATTTGATAATAAGTTCGGATTTAAGTTATAGGTTTTGGTTTTGGTTATTGGTTATAGGTTTAGGATAAGGTTTAGGTTTAGGTTCAGGTTATAGGTTTTGGGATTTGAGAATGGGATCGGATTTAGGTTATAGGTTTTGGTATTGGTTTTGGTTATAGGTTTTGGTTAAGGTTATAGGTTATAGGTTTAGGTTTAGGTTTAGGTTATAGGTTTTGGGATTTGATAATGGGTTTGGGTTTAGGTTATAGGTTTTGATTTTGGTTTAGGTTTAGGTTATAGGTTAAAGGTTTAGGATAAGGTGTAGGTTTAGGTTTAGGTTATAGGTTTTGGGATTTGAGAATGGGTTTGAGTTTAGGTCATAGGTTTTAGTTTTGGTTTAGGTTATAGGTTTTGGGATTTGGGAATGGGTTTAGGTTTAGGTTATAGGTTTTGGTTTTGGTTTTTGTTTTGATTTTAGTTAAAGTTATAGGTTATAGGTTTAGGTTTAGGTTTAGGTTAGGTTTAGGTTATAGATTTTGAGATTTGGAAATAGTTTTAGGTTATAAGTGGAAATCCTTCCCATCTAAGTTCATCACAGTGGGCCCCCTAAAAAAATAATAACTTCAGTTTGCCCCACTCAATTGAGCGGGGCAAATTGAAAATTGAGCGGGGCAAAGTGGAAATTGATCGGGGCAAACTAGAAATTTTTTTTTTGCTATGTTGCTTTTGTGGGTCCCATCATGATGTATGTGTTATATCCAAACCGTCCATATATGAGCGAGGCAAACTGAAAATTGAGCGGGGCAAACTGAAAATTAAGCGGGGCAAACTAGAAATTGAGCGGGACAAACTGAAAATTGAGTAGGGCAAACATGAAATTGACCCCACTGTCAAAATCTAGTTTGCCCACCTTTTATCCAGCTGTTTTTATGAAAGAATACAAAATTACTTTTGCAAATTAGACCTCCACGTGCGGAGACCCAATTTCAGGACGAAAATACCCCTCCTTTTCACTACTGTCCTCTTTTTCTCTCCATTTCACTGTTTGATTTTCATCTCCCTTTCCACTGCTACTTTCACGTTGCTTTCACCTCCCTTTCCACCCTTCGGTTCCACGAGAAAGATGAAAAAAACTCATTTTGTGGGCCCCCCTTATCAACATTTTGTCTTCTTCCAAAAATGGTCAGTCTAAGGAAGAAATCACGCATCAGTTGGGCCCACATTAAATGTATGTAGTATAGGAAACAGATTGGCTACTCCCCCTGACACCAACCCCGTGGCTAGTGGTCAGTGCTCTGTGGGCCCCACCATGATGTATGTGTTTCATCCATTCCGTTCATGCATTTGTAAAGATCATTTTAGGGCTTCATCCTAAAAATAAGAGGGATATAAATCTTAGATGTACCATGCTACAAGAAAATAATAGTGATTGGATATCCATCAATTCAAGTTTCCCCCGCTCAAAATTCAAATTTTCCCCGCTCATTTTCTAGTCTGCCCTGCTCAATTTCATGTTTGCCCCGCTCAATTTCATGCTTGACCTGCTCATTTTCTAGTTGCCTCGCTTAATTTCATACTTACCCCGCTCGTTTCCTAGTTTTCTCCACTCAATTTCATGCTTACCCCGCTCGTTTCCTAGTTTGCCCCGCTCAATTTCATGTTACTCCTGCTGAATTTCTTGTTTGCCTCACTGAATTTCTATTTTGACCCGCTCAATTTTCAGGTTGTCTTGCTGAATTTCTTGTTTGCCCCACTGAATTTCTATTTTGACCCGCTCAATTTTCAGGTTGTCCTGCTGAATTTCATGTGTGCCCCGCTCAAACTGATAATGCTCCCTTCGCTCAATGGCATGATAGATAGCGTCATAAAATTAAACAAGCACCATTCATTTTTCATGTTTCCCCCGCTCAATTTTTAGTTTGCCCCACTTAATTTCATGTTTTCCCTGCTCAATTTCTAGTTTGCCCCATTCATGTTCGTCCCGCTGATTTTCTAGTTTACCCCCACTTAATTTCATGTTTGCCCCTGCTCAAAACTTAAACTTAAACCTAAACCTAAACCTAAAACTTAAACCTAAACCTAAAATGTAAATGTATTCTCAAATCCCTAAACCTAAACCTTAACTTATTCTCAATTCTCTAAACCTTAACCTATAATCTAACTTAAACCAAAACTTATATTGTACACTTGTAACCTAAAACCTAAATGTATTCTCAAATCCCTAAACCTAAACCTTAACCTAATCTCAATTCCCTAAACCTTAACCTATAACCTAACTTAAACCTAAACCTATAACCTACACTTATAACCTAAAACCTAAATGTATTCTCAAATCCCTAAACTTAAACCTATAACCGACACTTATAACCTAAAACCTAAATGTATTCTCAAATCCCTAAACCTAAACCTACACCTAATTCTAATATCAACTCCTTAACCGAAGCCTAAACTTGAAAACCTAAACCTGGTCAAGACTAAAATAGAGTATATGGAGTGCAATTTTAGTAATAATAAGAATGAGAACGAGGCACATAATCCCTCCTCCCCTCTTTCCTTATCATCATCATCAAATGAAAGTAGAGTTGTAGCTGCTCTCTACTTCTGCTTGTAGAATTCTTCTCCTTCGTGCTTCAAGTGACAAAATGTGAAGCAGAGGTAGGTGAAGAACATGTGGTCCCTAGAAAAAATGGTTATGAAATAGATGTTGAACAACGAAGTTTGATTTTAGAAAAGCACCATCACTATGGGAATGTACACACGGTAAAAAAAGTTACGTCAATCCGTTGAGATATGGTATGCTACAAGTGAATATTTGAGATAAAAAATGCATCCTAATTTAGGATGACTGATCCTTCTAATCTAGTCCACATAATGTCCTTTTCGGAAGTGTACATGTGAAGAAATGATGTATGTGTTATATCCAAACCATCCATATATGAGCGGGGCAAACTGGAAATTGAGCGGGGCAAACTGAAATATTTTTTTTTTTCTATGTTACTTTTGTGGGTCCCATCATGATGTATGTGTTATATCCAAACCGTCCATATATGAGCGGGGCAAACTGAAACTTGAGCAGGACAAACTGAAAATTAAGCGGGGCAAATCAGAAATTGAGCGGGGCAAACTCAAAATTGAGCGGGGCAAACTGAAAATTGAGCGGGGCAAACTGAATTTTTTTTTTCTATGTTACTTTTGTGGGTCCCATCATGATGTATGTGTTATATCCAAACCGTCCATATATGAGCGGGGCAAATTGGAAATTGAGCGGGGTAAACTGAAAATTAAGCAGGGCAAACTAGAAATTGAGCGGGGCAAACTAAATTTTTTTTTGGGATTTGATGATGGGTTCGGGTTTAGGTTATAGGTTTAGGTTTAGGTTTTGGTTTAAGTTATAGGTTATAGATTTTGAGATTTGAGAATGGGTTCGGGTTTTGGTATTGGTTTAGGTTATAGGTTTTGGTTAAGGTTATAGGTTATAGGTTTAGGTTTAGGTTAAGGTTAGGTTTAGGTTATAGGTTTTGGGATTTGATAATGGGTTCGGGTTTAGACTATAGGTTTTGGTTTTGGTTTAGGTTATTGGTTATAGGTTTAGGATAAGGTTTAGGTTTAGGTTTGCCCCGCTCATATATGGACGGTTTTGATATTAGAATTAGGTGTAGGTTTAGGTTTAAGGATTTGAGAATACATTTAGGTTTTAGGTTATAAGTGTAGGTTATAGGTTTAGGTTTAAGTTAGGTTATAGGTTAAGGTTTAGGGAATGGAGATTAGGTTAAGGTTTAGGTTTAGGGATTTGAGAATACATTTAGGTATTAGGTTACAAGTGTACAATATAGGTTTTGGTTTAAGTTAGATTATAGGTTAAGGTTTAGAGAATTGAGAATAAGTTAAGGTTTAGGTTTAGGAATTTGAGAATACATTTAGGTTTTAGGTTTAGGTTTAGGTTTAAGTTTTGAGCAGGGGCAAACATGAAATTGAGTGGGGGTAAACTAGAAAATCAGCGGGGCGAACATGAAATTGAGTGGGGGAAACATGAAATTGAATGGGGCAAACTAGAAATTGAGTGGGGGAAACATGAAAAATGAGTGGTGCTTGTTTAATTTTGTGATGCTATCTATCATGCCATTGAGCGAATGGAGCATTATCAATTTGAGCGGGGCACACATGAAATTCAGCAGGACAACCTGAAAATTGAGCGGGTTAAAATAGAAATTCAGTGGGGCAAACAAGAAATTCAGCAGGACAACCTGAAAATTGAGCGGGTCAAAATAGAAATTCAGTGGGGCAAACAAGAAATTCAGCAGGAGTACATGAAATTGAGTGAGGTAAACTAGGAAATGATAGGGGTAAGCATAAAATTGAGTGGAGAAAACTAAGAAACGAGCGGGGTAAGCATGAAATTAAGTGAGACAACTATGAAATGAGCTAGTCAAGCATGAAATTGAGCGGGGCAAACATGAAATTGAGCAGGGCAGACTAGAAAATGAGCGGGAAAATTTTGAATTTTGAGCGGGGGAAACTTGAATTGATGGATTTAAATGATGGATATCCAATCACTATTATTTTCTTGTAGCATGGTACATCTAAGATTTATATCCCTCTTATTTTTAGGATGAAGCCCTGAAATGATCTTTACAAATGCATGAACGGAATGGATGAAACACATACATCATGGTGGGGCCCACAGAGCACTGACCACTAGCCATGGGGTTGGTGTCAGGGGGAGTAGCCAATCTGTTTCCTATACTACATACATTTAATGTGGGCCCAACTGATGCGTGATTTCTTCCTTAGACTAACCATTTTTGGAAGAAGACAAAATGTTGAAAAGGGGGGCCCACAAAATGAATTTTTTTCATCTTTTTCGTGGAATCAGAGGGTGGAAAGGGAGGTGAAAGCAACGTGAAAGCAGCAGTGGAAAGGGAGATGAAAATCAAACAGTGAAAATGGAGAGAAAAAGTGGACGGTAGTGAAAATGAGGGATAATTTCATCCTAGAATTGGGTCTCCGCACGTGGAGGTCTAAGTTGTAAAAGTAATTTTGTATTCTTCCATAAAAACAGCTGGATAAAAGGTGGACAAACTAGATTTTGACAGTGGGGTCAATTTCATGTTTGCCCTGCTCAATTTTCAATTTGCCCCGCTCAATTTTCAGTTTGCCCCGCTCAATTTGGTTTGTCCCGCTTAATTTTTAGTTTGCCTCGCTCAATTTCCAGTTTGTCCCGCTCATATATGAACGGTTTGGATATAACACATACATCATGATGGGACCCACAAAAGCAACATAGCAAAAAAAAAAATAATTTCAGTTTGCCCCGCTTAATTTCTAGTTTTCTCCACTCAATTTTTAGTTTACCCTGCTCAATTTCTAGTTTGCCCGGGGCAAACTGGAAATTGAGCGGGGCAAACTAGAAATTGAGCGGGGCAAACTGAATTTTATTTTTTTTTGCTTTTGTGGGTCCTATCATATCCAAACCGTCCATATATTTTACGAGCTCATATTAAGGCTTGAGATGAAAAATAAGATATATCTAACTATCAAGTGGACCACACTGTAAAAGGCAGTGGGGAATTGAACGTCTACCATTGAAACCCTTTTAGGGGTTACAGAAGTTTTGGATCATTATGAATTTTTTTTTCCTCTTCATCCAGGTCTTTTTGACCCTATGAATGAATTTAGATGGGAAGGATTTCTCACAAACATCACAGTGGGCCCCCTAAAGGTTTTTAATGGTTGACGCTCATTCAACACTGTTTCCTGTAATGTGGTACACTTGAGATTTGGATATATCTCATTTTTGGTCTCATACCATAAAATGATCTCGAAAAATATATGGACGGCATGGATGAAAAGCACACATCAAGGTGGGGCCCACATATGGACGACTGGTGGCAGGCAGAGTACCCAATCCGTTTCCTTGAAAGGAGGGGTATTTTCGTCCTGAAATTCTGAATCAGCACGTGTGGGTCTAAGTTGCAAAACAAAGTTTGTATTCCTCCATAAAAACAGCTGGCTAAAAGGTGGGGTCCACAGTCCTAAATTTCTCTTTTTAGAAGGGGAATGATACAGTACATTCAGCTCTACCGAAATTTAGTAGATCCATCTCCTAAACTTCATAGATGTGAGAAATCTAGATCATTCAATCTAATTGTTTACAGTGTCAATTGAGAATGGACAAAAATTACACGGTGATAATGATTTAATACAATGGAATTTTAATGGACGGTTCTTAGTCTCTCAAAGGGAATGTGGTGAAATGGAACTTGGTTTTGTAACGGCGTCTGATCTAGATTGGAATATTCTGCTGCCAGGTGTATGGTGGGGAGATGACTTCTTCCCACCGTAATCGGTTTCTTCTGCCTCTTCGGTACCATTACTCCTTTAGCGGGAAGGCAATGGGACCCGCAGTGTTACTGCTACAGACTTTTAAGAGAAAATGACTACTATAGGCAAAACCTTTTATCCTGCGATTTTTATGAAAGAATACAAACTTAAGTTACCAACTTAGACTAGCACATGCGGACAGCGACTTTGAGGACGAAACAACCCCTCCTTTTCACTGCGAAGACGAGCGCGGACGCTCCTCCAACTGAGAGTTATACGAAATGGTTTAAGATAGATCAAAGTTACATGGCCCCACAACTGTGTATTTATTATATCCACAACGTTCATCCATATTTCGAAATCATTTCGGAGCATTATCCAAAAAAAAAATATCATATCCATAGATCAATGGACCACACCACAAAGAGCAGCGGGGAAATTGATTTTCACCGTTAAAAATTTTGTAAGGCCCATCATAACATTTATTTTCCATCCAACCTATTCATAAGGTCACAAAAGCCTAGATGAAGAGGAAAAACAAATTTTATAATGATCCAAAACTTATGTAACCCCTAAAAGGGTTTCAATGGTAGACGTTCAATTCCCCATTACCTTTTACTGTGTGGTCCACTTGATATCTAGATCTGTCTTATTTTTCATCTCAAGCCTTAATACACGTTCGTCAAATAGATGGACGGTTTGGATATAACATATACCCCATAATGAGACCCACAAAAATCAATGGGGATTATAACAGGGAAAAGGGACAAAAAAAAGAAGGGAAGAAGCCAGCAGGTTGGGGTCGACCGGGTCAAAGCTTGGCCTATGGCTACAGATTATAACCGTAGTCATAACTATCACTTTTTTCTCATTTTTATTTTTTATATGGAGAACTTTATTTTACCTACATTTTTCTCTAATACATGTTTATATAAGTATGTGTGCATGTGTATATAAATATATAAATATAAATTTTTCTCATTTTTTTTTCATTTCTTTCTTTCTTTCTTTCTTTATAATTTTAGGGTAAGAGAAGCTACTTTAGCCAACTAACCTAGTTATTTTCCAAGATTCCATCAGGTCGATGGTCGAAAATACATTTCATTCACTTCGCGGTCAATTTCAATTACTTAGCGGTCAAACTAGAAATATAGCGAGGCAAACATAAAATTGAGTGGGCAAATTGAAAATTGAGTAGGACAATGTATGAATTGAGCGAGGGAACCTAGAAATTGAGCGAGGCAACGTAGGAGTTCAGCGAAGGAATCTAGAAATTGAGCGAGGGAAGCTAGAAATTGAGCGAGGCAACGTAGAAAATGAGCAAGGGAACCTAGAAATTGAGCGAGGGAACCAACGATTTGATTTATGCAACTTAAGAATTAAGCGAGGGAAGTTAGAAATTAAGCGAGGGAAGCTAGAATTTAAGCGAGACAACCTAGAAATTCAGCGAGACAACTTAGGATTTGAGCGAGGGAAGCTACAAATTGTGCAAGGGAACCTAGAAATTGAGCGAGGCAACCTAGGATTTGAGTGAGGCAACATAGGAATTGAGTGAGGGAACCTATGAAATGAGCGAGGCAACGTATAAATTCAGTGAGGAATCCTAAGAATTGAGTGAGGAAACCTAGAAATTGAGCGAGGGAACCTAGAAATTGAGCGAGGTAATGTAGAAATTTAGCGAGAAAACCTAAGATTTGAGCGACGCAACCTAGGAATTGAGCGAGGGAAGTTAGAAATTGAGCGAGGGAACCTAGAATTTGAGCGAGTGAACCTAGAAATTCAATGAGGCAACCTGCGATTTGATCGAGGTAAGTTACAAATTATGCGAGGCAACCTACGATTTAAGCAAGGTAACGTAAGAATTGAGCGAGGGAACCTAGGAAATGGGCAAGGCAACGTAGAAATTCAGCGAGGGAAGCTAGAAATTAAGTGAGGGAACCTAAAAGTTCAACGAGGCAACCTAGGATTTGAGCGAGGGAAGCTAGAAATTGAGCGAAGGAACCTAGAAATTGAGCAAGGGAAGGTAGAAATTCAGCAAGGAAACCTAAGATTTGAGCGAGGCAACCTAGGAATTGAGCGAGAGAAGTTAGAAATTCAGCGAGGGAAGCTAGAATTTGAGCGAGGGAACCTAAAAATCCAGTGAGGCAACCTAAGATTTGAGAGAGGGAAGCTACAAATTGTGTGAGGGAACCTTGAAATTGAGCGAGACAACGTAGGATTTGAGCGAGGCAACGTAGGAATTAAGCGAGGGAATCTAAGAAATGAGCGAAACAACGTAAAAATTCAGCGAAGGATCCTAAGAATTGAGTGAGGGAAGCTAGAAATTAAGTGAGGGAACCTAGAAATTTAGCGAGGGAAGCTAGAATTTAAGCGAGGGAACTTAGAAATTAAGCAAGGCAACCTAGGATTTAAGCGAGGCAACCTAGGATTTAAGCGAGGGAAGCTACAAATTGTGCGAGGGAACCTTGAAATTGAGTGAGGCAACCTAGGAATTGAGCGATGCAACGTAGGAATTGAGCAAGGGAACCTAAGGAATGAGTGACACAACATATAAATTTAGCGAGGAATCCTATGAATTGAGCGAGGGAAGCTAGAAATTAAGTGAGGGAACCAACAAATTCAGCGAGGCAACTTAAGATTTGAACGAGGCAACGTAGGAATTGAGTGAGAGAACCTAGGAAATGAGCGAGGCAATGTAAAAATTTAGCGAGGCAACTTAAGATTTAAGCGAGGCAACATAGGAATTGAGAGAGAGAACCTAGGAAATGAGCGAGGCAATGTAGAAATTTAGCGAGACAACGTAGAAATTCAGTGAGAAAACCTAGGATTTAAGCGAGGCAACCTAGGAATTGAGCGAGGGAAGCTAGAATTTGAGCGAGGCAACTTAGGATTTGAGCGAGAGAAGCTACAAATTGTGCGAGGGAACCTTGAAATTGAGCAAGGCAACCTAGGATTTGACCGAGGAAACATAGGAATTAAGCGAGGGAACCTAGGAAATGAGCGAGGTAACGTAGAATTTCAGCGAGGGAAGCTAAAAATTAAGCGAGGGAAACCTAAAAATTCAGCGAGGCAACCTAGGATTTGAGCGAGGGAACTTAGAAATTGAGCGAGGCAAGGTAGAAATTCGTGAGGAAATATAAGATTTGAGCGAGGCAACCTAGGAATTGAGCGAGGGAAGTTAGAAATTCAACGAGGGAAACTAGAATTTGAGCGAGAGAACCTTGAAATTCAACGAGGCAACCTACGAGTTGAGCGAGGAAAGCTACAAATTGTGTAAGGGAACCTTGAAATTGAGCGAGACAACCTAGGAATTGAGCGAGATAATGTAGGAATTGAGCAAGGGTACCTATGAAATGAGCGAGGCAACATAGAAATTCAACAAGGAATCTTAAGAATTGAGCGAGGGAACCTAGAAATTAAGTGAGGGAACCTAGAAATTCAGCGAGACAACCTAGGATTTGAGCAAGGGAATTTAGAAATTCAATGAGGGAAGCTAGAATTTAAGCGAGGGAACCTAGAAATTTAGCGACGCAACCTAGGATTTGAGTGAGGGAAGCTACAAATTGTGCGAGGGAAGCTACAAATTGTGCGAGGGAACCTTGAAATTGAGCGAGGTAACCTAGGATGTGAGCAAGGAAACGTAGGAATTGAGGGAGAAAACCTACGAAATGAGCAAGACAACATAGAAATTCAGCAAGAAATCCTAAGAATTGAGTGAGGGAAGGTAGAAATTAAGCAAGGGAACCTAGAAATTCAACGAGACAACCTAAGATTTAAGCGAGGGAAGCTAAAAATTGAAGAGGGAACCTGAAAATTGAGTGAGGCAAGGTAGGAATTCAGCAAGGCAACTTAAGAATTGAGCGAGACAAGCTAGGAATTGAGCGGGGGAATGTAGAAATTGAGCGAGGCAACCTAGGAATTAAGCGAGGTAACCTAGCAATTGAGTGAGAAAACCTAGGAATTGAGCAAGGCAGCATAGGATTTGAGCGAGGCAACGTAGGAATTCAGCGAGGTAACATAGGATTTGAGCAAGGCAACCGAGGGAACCTAGGAATTAAGCGAGGAAAGCTACAAATTGAGCGAGGCAACCTATGAATTGAGTGAGGGAACATAGAAATTGAGCGAGACTACCTAGAAATTGAGCGAGATAACGTAGAAATTGAGCGAGGGAACCTAGAAATTGAGCGAGGGAACCCAAAAATACAGCGAGGAAACCTAGGATTTGAGTGAGGCAACCTAGGAATTGAGTGAGGGAAGTTAAAAATTGAGCGAGGGAAGATAGAATTTGAGCAAGAGAACTTAAATATTCAGCGAGGTAACCTATAAATTGAGCGAGGTAACCTAGGAATTGAGCGAGGCAACGTGCAAATTCAGCGAGAAAACCTAAAAATTGATCTAGGGAAGCTAGAGGAAGCTAGAAATTCAGCGAGGGAAGCTAGAAATTAAGAAAGAGAACCTAAAAATTTAGCGAGGCAACCTATAAATTGAATGAGGTAACCTATGAATTTCATTAACTGCTCGGTCAAATTCATTAAAGAGCAATTTATAGGTTACCTCGTTCAATTTATAGGTTGTCTCGCTGAATTTCTAAGTTCCTCTAGCTTCCCTAGCTCAATTCATAGGTTTCCTCACTGAATTTTCACGTTGTTTCGCTCAATTTCTAGGTTGCCTCGCTCAATTTATAGGTTGCCTCGATGAATTTTTAGGTTCTCTCACTCAATTTATAGGTTGTCTCGCTTAATTTCTAGCTTTCCTCGCTGAATTTCTACGTTGTCTCGCTCATTTCCTAGGTTCCCTTACTTAATTCTTACGTTGTGTCACTCAAATCTTAGGTTGCCTTGCTGAATTTCTAGGTTTCCTTAATTTCTAGCTTCCCTCGCTCAATTTTTAGGATTCCTCATTGAATTTCTACACTGCCTCGCTCATTTCTTAGGTTCCCCTACTCAATTCCTACATTGTCTTGCTCAAATCATAGGTTTCCTCGCTCAATTTCAAGGTCCCCTCGCACAATTTGTAGCTTCCCTCTCTCAAATTCTAGGTTGCCTCGCTGAATTTCTAGGTTCCCTCACTAAAATCCTAGGTTTCCTTGCTCAATTTCTAGCTTCCCTCACTCAATTTCTACATTGCCTCGCTCAATTCCTAGGTTCCCTCGCTCAATTCTTACGTTGCCTCACTCAAATCTTAGGTTTCCTTACTCAATTTCTAGCTTCCCTCGCTCAATTCCTAGGTTGCCTCGATGAATTCCTACCTTGGCTCGCTCAATTTCTAAATACCCTCGCTTAAATTCTAGCTTCCCTCGTTCAAATCCTTGGTTGCCTCGCTGAATTTCTAGGTACCCCGCTGAATTTCTAACTTCACTCGCTCAAATCCTTGGTTGCCTCGCTGAATTTCTAGGTTCCCTCGCTTAATTTCTAGCTTCCCTCGCTCAAATCCTAGGTTTCTTCACTCAATTTCTAGCTTCCCTCGCTCAATTTCTATGTTGCCTCGCTCAATTCCGAGGTTCTCTAGCTCAATTCCTACGTTACCTCGCTCAAATCCTAGGTTTTCTTGTTCAATTTCTAGCTTCTCTCGCTTAATTCCTAGGTTGCCTCGACAAATTCCTACCTTGGCTCGCTCAATTTCTAGATACCCTCACTTAATTTTTAGCTTTTCTCGCTCAAATCCTTAGTTGCCTCGCTGAATTTCTAAGTACCCTTGCTCAATTTCTAGCTTCCCTCGCTCAAATCCTTGGTTGCCTTGCTAAATTTCTAGGTTCCCTCGCTTAATTTCTATCTTCCCTCGCTCAAATCATAGGTTTCCTCGCTCAATTTCTAGCTTCCCTTGCTCAATTTCTACGTTACCTCACTCAATTCCTAGGTTCCCTCGGACAATTCTTACGTTGGCTCGCTCAAATCCCTTGGCCAATTCCTGGGTTAGGTTTTCATTTTTGTCAATTTGGGTGGAATAAGAGCTTAAAATGAGAAAATGGAAGCAAATGAAGTTGGGTTATGGGATTTGCGTGGAAGTAGAGATGGAATTGAGAAAATGGACGCAAATGGGGATGAGTTTTTAGGTGTGGGCAAAAGTAGAGAAGGATTTAAGAATATGGAGTAAAATAGGGATGGGTTTTTGGAGTTGTGGAGGATTTGTAGAGAAGTATTTGAGAAAATTGAATAAAGTAGGGATGGGTTTTGGGGTTTTAGGATTGTGGAAGAAGAGATGGGTTTGGCTCTTCATAAAAGAGATGGGAGAGGATAAATAGGGTGATCGACGGGGCCGACTGGTTGCAGGCGTATCAGCTCCGTTTCTAGCGTCTCGGGGTCGACCGGGTAAATTAAACAGTGTGTCGGGGTCGACCGGGTCAGGCTTGATGCGTTCGCTTGGCCCTGCAATATTTTCTTTACATTTTTATGTATTTATGGATCTCTTTTATTGTAGTTTCATGATGTAAGTTCACTTAAGTCGATGATACGAAATTTGAAAACCAATCAACGCAGGAGTGAATATCCAAAAACAAATGAAAACTTGATTGCATTAGACTTTAGGATGATATATGGGTTCTGTTAGAAGTTAACCGATCACACAATCCTAGAAGAGTCTAGATCCTCTGAAGTTATTGGCCCTTTTGATCCATCTGTTTGATTCAACTCTGTTCCGTTCACAGTGGGTCCAATGTTGAGCAGGTTTTAAAATCAAAAATTGGAATTACATGTGCTGTCAATCCATACGAATTCCTTGGATCATTTTTCATTTTCTTCTCTAAGAAATTGATTGCTTCTTGTGATTTGTGAAAGTATTGAATTTGGGAGTGGAAAAGTTGTTGCTAGTAGTGGTCATGGGGGGGGGGGGGGGGGGGGGTTTGGCCATTGCACTTTCAAAGATTTGAACTTACAACTGTTTGTAAGTTTTGGGAGATGGTTCTTGTTGGCATTGGTGTGTCATTTGTGTGTAAAAACTCTTTGTTGTAAAAACTTTATAAGCGTTGACCAGCTTAAAGCTAGACATCCAACCTTTTAAATCAATCTTGATTCTCCTTACAACTATACTAACTGAACTATGGAGGTTGCGAAAGCAACAATTGTTCCTTTCCCCCCAAGTAGCCCAAAGTGAAGCCATAAGAACCAACTTATAGAAGGATTCTGGAATGCGAATCAGCTTATAGAATGATTAGATCAAGAACTGACCTGGGGGACCATATTTCCATATGATTGAGTCTTCCTCTCCCTAGGAAAGTTGATAATGCTCAATTGCCGGAAGAGTTGTTGGTCTTCTAATTCTTCCTTTGAGAGAGCCCTCTATTGCGAAGGAGGCCAAACCGTGGTATGAGTATCTCCTTGCTTGGACACATAATGAGAAACTGAAATAACAAGAAGTGTTCATGTTATGATTTGAAGTTGTTGGTAATTGGTAGTTTAATGCTGAAGACAGGCTTTGTGCTAGTGATAATTTTTTTCTGTTCAATCTATTATGGTAATTGAAGCTAAAGGAATGTTATTGTTTAAGTTCTAGAAAGTTGGCAATGATCTTCCTACATGTAGCACTGCATTATATGGAAGTTTGGGAGATGAATTTTCAGGTAGTTGTGAAGATTTGTCCAGATTCATCCTTGCCTACAAGCAGCTTTGAAACTATTATAGTGACTGAGTGGACAATGAAATGCTTGTTATCGGTGAATCCCAAAATTCTGGACTCATAACTTTAGGTAATTGTGGGTCAATTCCGGCTTGCCTTACTAGCAGCCTCCGTGAAATGAATTGGAATTTCTACCAATAAGCCTTGCCAAATTTCAAAGCATTGTCACTGAGTGGCTAACTCCTATAAATCACTGGGATAGTGCCAATTCAACACAAAACTAAATAGGTGATTCTTCTATTCTTTATAAGTGTAAGGTGATTCTTCCTCGATTCTTTTCTCGTAATATTCCAGCATGCATCATCTGCACCATCACAACTTATTTCACTTCGACAAAATTCAGATGTCCCATAAAGAGCCATTTTCGAAGTTATTCCTAATTTAAAATTCCTTGTTAAAGACAGTTTGATATTAGCACCAAGATGAAGTTTATTTAGTACTAATCAACCCCAGGTGCAAGTTTGCTAAGATGGCATATAAGGAAATATTCATCACTAGCAATGCTTTACAACAAAGGGTTCAGTTTAGGAAGCTACAGTGGATCCTTCACATGCAACACTAGATGATATCCAGTAACTAGAAGATTAAGGTGCATGTACCAAATTCCCAACATATGTGAATAATAAAGATTCATGGAACCCCACAACAGCATGTGGTGAATATGAGAACATCCATACACTACTACACATGGTACAATGGCAAAGTGGAAACAATTTCATTGATAATCTAAGATTGTCAAAAATACATTTCATTCATTTCGCGGTCAATTTCAATCACTTCGTGGTCAAACTAGAATTTGAGCGGGGCAAACATGAAATTGAGTGGGCAAATTGAAAATTGAGCGGGGGCAAGGTAGGAATTGAGCGAGGGAACCTAGAAATTGAGTGAGGCAAGGTAGGAGTTCAACGAAGGAATCTAGAAATTGAGTGAGAGAAGCTATAAATTGAGCGAGGCAACCTAGAAATTAAGCGAAGCAACCTAGAAATTGAGTGAGGGAACCTATGATTTGAGCTAGGCAACTTAGGAATTAAGCAAGGGAAGTTAGAAATTGAGCGAGGAAAGCTAGAATTTGAGCGAGGGAACTTAGAAATTCAGCGAGGCAACCTAGAATTTGAGCGAGGAAAGCTACAAATTGTGCGAGGGAACCTAGAAATTCTGCTAGGCAACCTAGGATTTGAGCGAGGCAACATAGGAATTGAGCGAGGGAACCTAGAAAATGAGTGAGGTAACGTAGAAATTCAGCGAGGAATCCTATGAATTGAGCGAGGAAAGCTAAAAATTAAGCGAGGGAACTGAGAAATTCAGTGAGGCAACCTAGGATTCAAGCGAGGGAAGCTAGAAATTGAGCGAGGGAACCTAGAAATTGAGCGAGGCAAGGTAGAAATTCAGCGAGGAAACCTAGGATTTGGGCGAGGCAACCTAGGAATTGAGCGAGGGAAGTTAGAAATTGAGTAAGGGAAGCTAGAATTTGAGGGAGGGAAGCTACAAATTAATTTTATTTTTTATTATTTTTTTTACAAGGAGAACTTTTTTCCCTTACATTTTTCTCTAATATATAATTATGTAAATATGCATACATAAGTATATAAAAATATTTTTCTATCTTTTAATTCATTTCTTTATCTATTTATTTAACAAGCATATCTCCTAAACTAAAATTAATTACTTAACGTACAACATAATTTAGTCAACCAACCTAGTTATTTTTCAAGATTTCATCGGCTCGATGGTCAAAAATCCATTTCATTCACTTTGCGATCAAACTAGAAATTGAGTGGGGCAAACATGAAATTGAGCAGTCAAACTGAAAATTGAGTGGGGCAAGGTAAGAATTGAGCAAGGGAACCTAGAAATTGAGTGAGGCAAGGTAGGAATTCAACAAGGGAAGCTAGAAATTGAGCAAGGGAAGCGAGAAATTTAGTGAGGTAACCTATGAATTGAGTGAGGGAACCTAGAAATTGAGTGAGGCAACCTACGAATTGAGCGAGACAACATAGAAATTGAGCGAGAGAAACTAGAAATTCAGTGAGGAAACCTACAATTTGAGCGAGGCAACCTACGAATTAAGTGAGAGAAGTTAGAAATTGAATGAGAGAAGCTAGAATTTGAGCGAGAGAACCTAGGATTTGAGCGAGGGAAGCTACAAATTGTGCGAGAGAACCTAAAAATTGAGTAAGGCAACCTAGGATTTGAGCGAGGCAACGTAGGAATTGAGCGAGGGAACCTAGAAAATGAGCGAGACAACGTAGAAATTCAGCGAGGAATCCTAAGAATTGAGCGAGGGAAGCCAGAAATTAAGCGAGGGAACCTAAAAATTCAGCTAGGCAACTTAGAATTTAAGTGAGGGAAGCTAGAAATTGAGTGAGGGAACCTAGAAATTGAGCAAGGCAATGTATAAATTCAGTGAGGAAACCTAGGATTTGAATGAGGTAACCTAGAAATTAAGCGAGGGAAGTTAGAAATTCAGCGAGGAAACCTAGGATTGAGTGAGGGAAGCAACAAATTGTGCGAGGGAAGCTAGAAATTTAGTGAGGAAATATATAAATTGAACGAAGGAACTTAGGAATTGAGCAAGGCAACCTAGCAATTGAGCGAGGCAACGTAAAAATTCAGCGAGACAACCTACGAATTAAGCGAGGGAACTAGAAATTCAGGGAGGGAACCTATGGATTGAGTGAGATAACCTAGGAATTGAGCGAGAGAAGATAGAAATTTAGCGAGACAACTAAAAATTGAGCGAGAAAACCTAGGAATTGAGTGAGGGAACTTAGGAATTGAGCAAAGGAAGCTAAAAATTGAGCGAGGCAACCTAGGAATTGAGCGAGGGAAGCAGAAATTCAACGAAGGAACCTAGGAATTGAGCGAGGCAACCTATCAATTGAGCGAGGAAACGTAGAAATTCAGTGAGGCAACCTATGAATTAAGTAAGACAACCTAGGAATTGAGCGAGGAAAACTAGAAATTGAGCAAGACAACATATAAATTGAGTGAGAGAACCTAGCAATTAAGCGAGGCAACGTAAATATTCAGCGAGACAACCTATGAATTGAGCGAGGCAACCTAGGAATAGAGCGAGGTAAGACCTAGAAATTGAGTGAGGGAAGCTAGAAATTCAGCGAAGCAACGTATAAATTGAGCGAGGGAAACTAGGAATTGAGCGAGGCAACGTAAGAATTGTAACGGTGCAATTCATTAATTTGATGGAGATATCATAAAAATATGATGGGGAACTTCCACGGATTCACGTCATGTAACGAAAATTTTTATGAACCGCTTGGTCAATTTTATTAATTGCTCGGTCAAATTCACCGAAGAGAATTTCATGTAAAGCTCGATCAATTTCATTAACTGCTCGGTCAAATTCACCAAAGAGCAAATTGTTAGGCTAGGTCAATTACATTTAAAGTTCATTCCAATTCATGTTAGCCTCACCCAATTTTAAGCTTGCCTCGCTCAAATTCATGTTTTTCTTGCTCAATTTCTAGGTTGCCTCGCTGAATTTCTACGATACCTTACTCAATTCCTAGGTTCCATTGCTCAATTTCTAGGTTGCCTCGCTTAATTCAGAAGACTTTTTTTTAATTGCATAAATCTTATCTTCCAAAACCCCAGCCGAGGAATGAGGATAATCTCATTTGGCAGCTCAATCGTCGCGGTCATAATTATGCTAATTCTGCATATAAATCTCTTTAGGTGATCAAGAGGGCCCCCTTTTCCAATAGATGAGATTAGGATGAAAGGTATTATCTCAACACTTCTTTTCTGTCTTGCTCTTAAAAATCGTTGAATACAAAGCCCTCAGAGAAGAAATATCTCTCTCCCGATAAAAATGAGAAGGATCTCTCTTCTATATTATATTTATGAGGAAAGATATAAAGATCTTCTTTGTTCTATCTATTCCTTTATCTAATGAGAGGATAAATAGTCTCTCAAAAAAAGTCATTCTCATCTTTGTTGATGATTTAACTAGTACTCAATCTATTGGTTACTTCGCTGAATTTCTACGTTGCCTTACTGAATTTTAAGGTTCCCTCACTTAATTTCTAGCTTCCCTCACTCAACTCTTAGGTTGCTGATTGCTTGTCTCCAAGTGCAGAGCTTCGTAAGTAGTATCCCGTGAATACGGGGTCGATCCCACAGGGAGATGAATTGTGAGAAGAAAAAAATCAAATGCAAAACAAACTAAGTAATAAAATTAAACCAATGATTTGATTTTAGAATTTTTGAATGGATGTAATTTAATAAATTAAAATAACACCCAAGCTTCAAAGTTCCACACATAAGTTAATGTTCCAAAATCATTATGACTTGGATAACACAACTAGGATCTGAGCACTATGGTCAGCCTAATCGGAAAATAAAACAGTTTAAATATTAAAAAGTGATATGAAATATTAAAAAATCATGGATCTGCATCATGACATATATTCTCAAGCGCCAGTGATTTTAAGTATTCAATATCTATAGGATAATGAATATCCAAGAAATATAACAGGTTGAGAACCTCTCCTATCTAGGAAATCTGATTGATCTAGGCTAAGCCTATCCATCAATATGGATCTTTTATGATAAAAATATATGGATCTCACATGAGGATAAAAAAATAAAATATAAATAATAGATAACATGCATACACCATTCTTCTCATCATTAAAACAATCAATCATCATAATATTAAAAAACTATTAAACTCATGTGCTTCCCTTCTATCTTGGGCTAGAAGAAACTTAGAAAAATATAATTAAATTATAGAAATAAAAAGTAATAAAAAAAATACAACTAGAAAAGATCTTAAATAAAAGGAACAACTTAAAAGCTTTAATAAAACTAAAAACTCTTTAAAAACCTTAAACTTTATTTTGGGATGCCTTGAATGATGTTTAGGAATGTCGTAGAAAGCCCTATTTATAAGTAGGAAACTCCAATTTTGGTATAAAGTTGAAAACCCTAGAAACCGTATCAAATATATGTATTTTTTCAAAATAGACTTCTTGCTGCTTAGTTCGTTTAAAACAGACTTTCTGCTGTGCAGTTTCCCAAAATAAACTTCACAGCTTCAAAATACACTTTTTCAGGACGATTTTAAGATTCTTCACTTCAAATCGTCGATTCTCTTCATTCACCACTTGATTTTCTTAGATCTTTGGCATGTGAATGCTTCAATCTTGGTCTCCTAAGATCCATCATTTTTCTTGGTAAATCTTGAGCATCAAATTCATGCTTTTTAGCACCCTTTTTCAATCCAAGCACTTAAATTTACCTTGCAACACATGCATAAGTAAAATAGAATATTAAGATAATTTATGTTCATAAAATCAAGAGATAAATGAGGAAAATTATAAAATATTTGAGTCTCAACACACCCCCCAACCAACATTTTGCTAGTCCCGAGCAAAATAAGCGAAGAAAAATAAAAATTAATTCTATAAACAAAATTAAAATGAAAATAAATTTCTAACTACACCACTTTCGCAGGTAATCTCGATTGCATTTAGCATATGCAACAAGCCTTTAAACCCCTAGGTTTCTCCTAGTGGACGAGTTATAGTCTCGTGAGGGTTTTCAGAAATGTTAACCACAAATATTGACAACATGAAAAATAATTCAACACTCAGAAATTTATACAATTATGTTTTTATTCATCATATGAATTCCAAAATAAAATAATACTTACCCTAAGTCTGAAGTTAGTTAGAATCTCAATTTCCTAATCTATTACATCCTTGAGTTTAGAGACCTAATCAAAATTTAGAATGGTTATGATCCAATATCCTTAGGTGCTCAGTGATACTAGTCTGACTTTGAGAAATATGCATGTTCTTTCCTAACTCCTTTCAATCATTTCAAGAATATGAAATCTCTAGTTATCTCAATTTTTTTATGTCATTTCTTCTTTTATCATTATATCCTCATTTTTATAGACCACCCTTAGATGAAGATTCCCACCAGGTTTGCTTCATAACCTAAGATATCGTACTTGTAATGGTAACAGTAATGGATACTTAGGAATCCTTATTCCAGATTACTGACACGATTGTTATGGTCATTGCATTCATGCTCTATAATAAAATTTCCTTTTTTCCACCACTCTTTTTTTTTCCCTTCAATATTCTCTCTTTTAAGCATATATCAATGGTACTAGTTCATTCAACCTTGTTTGAATCAAAAGTTGTTATTCTAGTTTACAAATCATATTCTTCACTTAGTTAGCTAGGATATATTGTGAATTCAGTACATCAAATTACAACTTATTTTAAACTAGTGATTAGATAATTAAACTCAAGTATATAATTTTTAGTTGTCAGAATTCTGACTACTATCGACCGAGAATAAATAGTAACTTTACCTTTGGAATTTGCATAATATCATATTTACATTCTTGTATATAAATATATTATTTTAAAAATGTTGAAAAAAATTTCATAAACCTAAAGAAAATAAAAACTGAAACCCAAAAATAATAGTAATAATAATAAAATAAATTGAAACCTAAAAAAAATTCACATGGATGACTATCCACACACCCCAACCTAAAATCTACATTGTCCCCAATGTAATGATAATGTAATGCAGAGAACAATAAAAATAAAAGAAAGGGTGGATAGTACCTACCATGAAAAACTCACCTGCTGTGTAACACTAAAAAGAATTGAATATGATACAAATCTTACAGAAATACTCCGTCAGACTAGGAGCATCAATCGAATATTCTGGCTCACGAAGAGGGACAGACTCCTCTCCCAAATGAAAGTTTTCCACATAAGGCTTCAATCTCTGACCATTAACCTTGTACACATTCTCATTACGTGGATTCTCAATTTCAATAGCCCTATGAGTATAAATATTCTTCACAATGAAGGGGCCTATCCATCTTTATCTTAACTTTTTCGAAAAGAACTGGAGACGAGAATTGTACAATAGGACCTTTTGCTGAAGTTCAAAATTTTTTCTCAGGATATTTTTCTCATGAAAAGCTTTGGTCCTCTCTTTATAAATTTTAGAATTTTCATAGGAGTCTCTTCTCAGCTCCTCTAATTCATACAATTCTCATTTCCTATATCTACTTGCTTGGTCCATATCAAAGTTTAATTTCTTTATTGCCCAGTAAGCTCTATGTTCCAATTCCACAGGTAAGTGGCAAGCCTTCCTATACACCAATTTATATGGAGACATTCCAATCGGAGTCTTATAAGCAGTCCTATAAGCCCATAAAGCGTCAAATAGTTTAAGGGACCAATCCTTCCTATCTGGCCTTATAGTTTTCTCTAAAATGTGTTTGATTTCTCAATTAGAAATCTCAGCTTGTCCACTCGTTTGTGGGTGGTATGGGGTGCTCACTTTATGCTTGATGCCATATTTCTTCATCAAAGCCTCAAATGTCCTATTGCAAAAGTGAGACCCGCCATCACTAATGATGGCCTTTGGAGTTCCAAATCTAGAAAAAATATTTTCTTTTAAGAATCGTATGACAACTTTATTGTCATTGGTCTTACTTGAAACTGCCTCAATTCACTTTGAAACATAGTCTACACCAACCAATATATAAAGAAATTCAAAAGAAGATGGAAATGGGCCCATAAAATCAATACCCCACCAATCAAAAATCTCTAATGGTAAAATTGAGGATAAAGGCATCATGTTACGTCGGGACACTCTTTCCAACCTTTACATCTAACACAAGAAACACAGAAAGCATGGGTGTCTTTAAACATGGTAGGCTAGTAAAAACTACACTGCAGGATTTTTGCAGTGGTTTTCTTAGCAGAAAAATGGCAACCACATGCTTTCATGTGACAAAAGGAAATAACACTCTGAACTTCATCCTCTGGGACACAATGTCTACAAATTTGATTGGTCCCATATTTATATAAATACTGGTCATCTCAGAAGAAGTTCCTAACATCGGTTTCAAAACTCTTCCTATCTTACAACTTCCAATGTTATGACATTTTTCTCGTTGCAAGATAGTTCACTATATCCGCATACCAAGACAATTTAGAGATCGCAAATAATTGTTCATCAGGAAAAGTGTCCTGGATATGCATCTCCTCAGTGGAATCATCTAATACCAATCTGGAAAGGTAATTGGCCATTACATTTTCTACTCCCTTCTTATCTTTTATCTCTAAGTTAAATTCTTAGAGTAGAAGGATCCATCTCAAAAGTCTCGGCTTTGCATCCTTCTTAGATAACAAATATTTCAAAGCCGAGTGATCCATAAAAATGACCACTTTAGATCCTAACAAGTAGGACCTAAACTTATCTAAAGCAAAAACTACTGCAAGTAACTCTTTTTCAGTTGTTGAGTAGTTCACTTGGGCTGACTTTAGAGTTCTACTCGCATAGTGAATAATGTAGGGCCGTTTATCTTTTCTTTGGCCCAAAACAGCCCCTATAGCATAATCACTTGCATCGCACATTAGTTCAAAAGGAAGTGTCCAATCTGGTGGACGCATGATAGGTGCAGTGGCAAGAGATGATTTAATTTTATTAAAAACACTTGAGCACTCATTTGTCCACTTAAATGGAACATCCTTTTGAAGAAGATTAGTCAAAATGGCACTAAAGCTTTAATGAATCTTCTATAAAAGCCAGCATGCCCTAGAAGTGATCTAATATCTCTAACAGTTCGAGGGATAGGTAGATTAGATATAATGTCGAGTTTTGAGCGATCTACCTCGATTTCATTTTTGGAGATAACATGACCCAAAATAATTCCCTTTTGAACCATGAAATGACATTTCTCCCAATTTAAGACAAGGTGTTTCTCTTCACACCTAGACAAGATAAGAGATAAATTGTTGAGGCATTCCTTAAAACTACTCCCAAATACAGAGAACTCATCCATGAAAACCTCAAGAAACTTTTCAACCATATTTGAAAAAATACTTAACATGCACCGTTGGAAAGTTGTTGCAGTGTTGCTTAATCCAAATGGCATCCGTTTGAAAGCAAACGTGCCAAATGGACAAGTGAACGTGGTTTTCTCTTGGTCCTCTAGGGCTATCTCTATTTGGTTATATCCGAAATATCCATCAAGAAAACTATAAAAGGAGTGACCTGCTACCCTCTCTAAAACTTGATCAATGAATGGTAGAGGGAAATGATCCTTCTTTGTGACCTGATTTAATTTTCTATAATCAATGTAAACACGCCAACCTGTGGTAACACGTGTTGGTATGAGTTCATTATTAAAAAATTTCACAATAGTTATTCCAGATTTCTTTGGGACTACTTGAGTTGGACTCACCCAAACACTATCGGATATTGGGTAGATGATTCCCACGTCCAACAATTTGATCACCTCATTTTTTACAACTTCCATCATGTTTGGATTGAGACGCCTTTGAGGTTGTCTAATTGGTTTGGCATCCTCATTGAGGTGGATCCGATGAGTGCATATGGAAGGGCTTATACCCTTGATGTCAGAAATGGCTCAGCGCAAGGCTCCTTTGTGGTCCCTTAGAACTTTCAACAATTTAATCTCTTGATCCTAATCTAAAAATGAAGAGATCACCACATGATAAGTTTTATTTTCACCTAAGTATACATACTTAAGCTCATTTGGTAGTGGTTTTAAATCAAGCTTTGAAAAATTGGTTGGTGATGGCAGAGGTCCTGAGTCCTCAATAGATAGAATTTGAGGGCGTGGTCTCCATTGGTACATACCAACGTCCTGGGTGGTAGTGCTCTCATTCTCATCACAAATTTCAGCAAGTACTTTTTCTAAATCAGAATTTTTTAAGTCCCCAATGACTTGAATCAATTCCTCAGTCAGATTAGGTTCCAATTCCTCTTCTTCTATCAAGCAGTCAATGAAATTCAGCTCATGGATTTCATTATTATCAATGGGCTACTTACATAGATTAAAAATATTTAGCTCTAAAGTCATGTTACCAAAAGATAAGTTCATCATTCAATTCCTACAATTTATGATTGCATTTGAAGTTGCTAGGAATGGGCAGCCTAAAATGATAGGAACTTAAGCGCTAGCATTTACACATGGTTCAGTGTCTAGTACAATAAAATCCATGAGGAAGTAGAATTTCTCCACTTGGACTAGTACGTCCTCTAAAATTTTCCTTGGTACCTTAACGGAGCGGTCAGCGAGTTAGAGTGTAATCGTGGTTGGTTTAAGCTCGCCTAACCCCATTTGTTTGTAAACTGAATAAGGTACTAAGTTGACACTTGCACCCAAATCTAGCAAAACATGCTTAATTTGAAAATTTCCAATAATACAAGGAATAGTGGGACTTCTCGAGTCTTTGTATTTGGGTACAGCTCTTTGTTGAATGATAGTGCTCACTTTCTCGGTAAGGAAGGTCTTTTTGTGCACATTTAATTTCCTCTTTACAGTACACAAATCTTTGAGATATTTAGCATATGATGGAATTTGTCTAATGACATCAAGTAGAGGAATATTGATAGTAACCTTTTGAAGCACATCCAACACCTTTTGATATTTCATGGGGACAGTCGGATTCCAAAGTCTAGATGAAAATGGAACTGGAAGCTCATATGACTTAGTCTCTTTATCCTTTTGCTGTTGCGGCTCTTGAACCATAACCGGATTATCATTTTCTTGAGAAAGTGTCTCATCCTCCAGTATTTCTACCTGTTACATTATCTTGTTATCAACCTCTTTTCCACTTCTCAAAGTAATGATGGTCTTAGCTTGGTCATGATGTAGCTCATTTGAATTTGAGTTTCCAATGAAATGTGTATTTCTTGAGTTTGGCACAGGTTGAGAAGGAAGGGTGCCTTTTTCCCTAGCATTTAGTTGAGTCTCAATCCTAACCACAGCTGTCTTTAATTCCTGATTTGATTGGATTAGAGACTGATTTATTTGAGTTTGAGAGTTTATGAATGCGGTCAATGCATCTTCCACAGATGATCGCTTTAGTGGGGGCACATATGGTGCATTGTTAGATGCCCCAAAAAAGTTATTTTGTGGAGGCATTTGAGATGCATTGGGCGCATTAATTTATGGTTCATTCCTTCAACCAATATTAGGATGGTTACGCTAATTTGGATTATACGTGTTTCCCATTGGTTGCATAACTGACCTTTGGTAGTTATTTATAGCATTTGCTTGATCATGCTCTTGCGTGATATTTTTTACAACTGAGATTATTGGACAATCCTTTGTGTCATGGTCTGTACCACCACAAATGTCACAAAAATTACCTAAGAAAGTGTTTGCTTTAACCATATCAACCTTCCTAATTTCCAAGGCTTCAACCTTTCTAGCCAATGCAGTCAATTTTGCATTAAGGTCGTCTTCCTCTCTTAGGACATACATCCCCGCTTTCTCTCTAGGACTGGGTTTAGTTTGGTCTGATTTAGCAGAAACATCCCATGTCTGCGTATTCTCTGCTAACATATCTAGAAAATTTCAAGCCTCATTATGATCTTTGTCAAGAAAGGTTCCACCACACTCTATGAACTGACGGGTATCCATGGTGAGCCCCTTTCGAAAAACATCAATCACGTGTCATGGTTCATAACCATGATGTGGACAAGTAATTAGAAGGTCTTTGAAGCGCTCCCAAGCTTGAAAAAATAGTTCATTCCCCTTTTGGGAGAATGACATGATTTCTTGTTTTAATGCATTTGTTTTGTGCTCAGGAAAGAACTTTTTAAAAAACTCTCTACTTAAGGCTTGCCATGAAGTGATGGTATTAGGTCTTAGAGAGTTGAGCTATGCTTTAGCCCGATCTTTTAGAGAAAATAAGAATAACCTAAGCTTAAGTACATCCCTATTGCCATTATTTACTTGTAACGTTGCAATTACTTCCTCAAAGTCCTTGAGGTGCAAGTAGGGGCTTTCAGAATCCAAGCCATGAAATTTAGGAATTAATTGAATCACACCTGGTTTAAAATCAATGTTCCCTGTATGAGCAGGGAACACTATGCAAGATGGTAAAGTTGATCTCTCAGGGTGTAAATGTTCATGTAAAGTCCGTGGTTGGTTTAACACATTCATATGAACTTCATTTTCATCCTTAAGAGGAGAATTAGGTTGATTTTCTCTGTCTTGATTTATAGTTGGATCTGGTAGATTTAGATTTGGATTATCAACTAGGTCTGCCATGGAATCCAAGTGATGTTAAGTGACTCTTCTAAGTGAATGATCAAGGCCTGGAACTAATCTGCCTTTAGAGGAAAGTCGATTGTTTTAATCTCTACTCAAATGGGATATAAACCATCCACACCATACAATAAATACCACTAAATTAAATAGCAAGTATGATAATTAAAAAAATAAAAAATTAATCAACAACCCAGGCGGTAGGGCCGACCATGAGGGTTCAGTCCATAAACCAAAATAAATTAACAACCCAGGCGGCAGGGTCGACCATGAGGGTTTAATCTACAAAGCAAAATAAACCAACAACCCAAGCGGCAGGGCCGACCATGAGAGTTCAGTCCACAAATAAATAAATAAATAAATAAATAAAAATCAACAAAAGGAAAAACTACTGCAGAAATTAAACTATGTTAATCTGGAAAATAGATTCAGCGGATGATCTTTATGATCAAACAGCAACTGTAGGACAACCGTATCACTTGGGTGATAAAATCCCAAGCAAGGCAACCTTACGTCACAGTTAGTGCTTGAAAGACCCAACTGAATTTATTTTCAAAGAAAAAGAAAAACAATCTACAGAAAATTTGGAGGGTTTAGAAGAGAACTTACCTTAGAAAAAACTTACCTTAGCTATCTTGCACAGATCTGATCTATCTCAGTCTCGCCTCGACAACGGCGCCAAAAACTTGATTGCTTGCCTCCAAGTGCAGAGGTTCGTAAGTAGTATCCCGTGAATACGAAATCGATCCCACAGGGAGATGAATTATAAGAAGAAAAAAATTAAATACAAAACAAACTAAGTAATAAAAACTAAACTAATGATTTAATTTTGGAATTTTTGAATAGATATAATTCAATAAATTAAAATAATACCCAAGCTTCAAAGTTCCACACATAGGTTAATGTTCCAAAATCATTATGACTTGGATAACACAACTAGGATATGAGCACTATGGTCAGCCTAATCGAAAAATAAAACAGTTTAAATATTAAAAAGTGATATGAAATATTAGAAAATCATGGATCTGCATCATTGACATATATTCTCAATCACCAGTGATTTTAAGTATTCAATATCTATAGGATAATGAATATCAAAGAAATATAACAAGTTGAGAACCTCTCCTATTTAGGAAATCTGATTGATCTAGCCTAAGCCTATCCATCAATATGGATCTTATATGATGAAAATATATGGATCTCACATGAGGATAAAAAAAAAACCTAAATAATAGATAACATACATACACCATTCTTCTCATCATTAAAACAATCAATCATCATAATCTTAAAGAACTATTAAACTCATGTGCTTTCCTTCTAGCTTGGACTAGAAGGAACTTAAAAAAATATAATTAAATTGAAGAAATAAAAAGCAACAAGAAAAAAAAAATACAAATAGAAAAGATCTAAAATAAAAGGAACAACTTAAAAACTTTAATAAAACTAAAAACTCTTTAAAAATCTTAAACTTTTCTTTGGGATGCCTTAAATGATGTTTATGAATGCCCTAGGAAGCCCTATTTATAAGTAGAAAACTCCAATTTTCGTATAAAGTTGAAAACCCTAAAAACCATATCAAATATACATATTTTCTCAAAATAGACTTCTCGCTGCTTAGTTCGTTTAAAACAGACTTCCTGCTGTGCAGTTTTTCAAAATAAACTTCATAGCTTCAAAATACACTTTTTCAGGACGATTTTAAGATTTTTCACTTCAAATCATCGATTCTCTTCATTTGCCACTTGGTTTTCTTAGATCTTTGGCATGTGAATGCTTTAATCTTAGTCCCCTAAGATCCATCCTTTTTCTTGGTAAATCTTGAGCATCAAATTCATACTTTTTAGTACCATTTTTCAATCCAAGCACTTAAATTTACCTTGCAACACATGCATAAGTAAAATAGAATATTAAGATGATTTATGTTCATAAGATCAAGAGATAAATGAGAAAAATTATACAACATTTGAGTCTCAACAGTTGCCTCACTGAATTTCTACTTTCCCTCGCTCAATTCCTAGGTTCTCTCGCTCAATTTCTCGGTTGCCTTGCTGAATTTCTAGCTTGCTTCGTTCAATTTATAAGTTGCCTCGCTGAGTTTCTAGGTTCCCTCTCTTAATTTCTAGCTTCCCTTGCTTAATTTCTAGCTTCCCTAGTTAAATTCCTAAGATTCCTCGCTGTATTTTCACGTTACCTCGCTTATTTCCTAAGTTGCCTCGCTCAATTTATAGGTTGCCTCACTAAATTTCTAGGTTCTCTCGCTCAAATTCTAGCTTCCATCGCTCAATTTCTAACTTCCCTCGCTCAATTCCTAGCTTGCCTCGCTCAAATCCTAGGTTTCCTCATTGCATTTATAGGTTCCCTTGCTCAATTTCTACGTTCCCTCGCTCAATTTCTAGCTTCCCTAGCTCAATTCCTAGGTTGCCTCGTTCAATTGATAGGTTGTCTTGCTCAATTTCTAGGTTCCCTCACTCAATTTGTAGTGTTCCGCTCTCAATTCCTAGGTTGACTAAATTAGCTTCTCCTACCCCAAAATCATATGTTGTACGTTAAGTAATTAATTTTAGTTTAGGAGATATGCTTGTTAAATAAATAGATAATGAAATGAATTAAAAGATAGAAAAATATTTTTATATACTTATATATACATATTTACATAATTATATATTAGAGAAAAATTTAAGGGAAAAAAGTTCTCTTTGTAAAAAAATAATAAAAAATTAATTTGTAGCTTCCTTCGCTCAAATCCTAGGTTGTCTTGCTAAATTTCTAGGTTCCCTCGCTTAAATTCTAGCTTCCCTCACTTAATTTCTAACTTTCTTTGCTTAATTCCCAGGTTGCCTCGCTTAAATCCTAGGTTTCCTCACTGAATTTTTACCTTTCCTCCCTCAATTTCTAGCTTTGCTCGCTCAAATCCTAGGTTGCCTCGCTGAATTTCAAGGTTCCCTGTCTTAATTTCTAGCTTCCCTCGCTCAATTTATAGGATTCCTCCCTAAATTTCTACGTTGCCTTGCTCATTTCCTAGGTTCCCTCGCTCAATTCTTATGTTGCCTCGCTCAAATCATAGGTTGCATCGCTCAATTTCTAGGTTCCCTCGCACAATTTGTACCTTCCCTCGCTCAATTCATAGGTTGTCTCGCTCAAATCCTAGGTTTTCTCATTGAATTTCTACCTTGCCTCGTTCAATTTCTAGCTTCCCTTGCTCAAATCCTAAGTTGCCTCGCTGAATTTCTAGGTTCCCTCACTTAATTTCTAGCTTCCCTCACTCAATTCTTAGGGTTCTTCGATGAATTTTTACATTGCCTCGCTCATTTCCTAGGTTCCCTCGCTCAATTCCTATGTTGCCTCGCTCAAATCCTAGGTTGCCTCGCTCAATTTCTAGGTTACCTCGCACAATTTGTAGCTTCTTTCGCTCAAATCCTAGGTTGCCTCACTGAATTTCTAGGTTCCCTTGCTCAATTTCTAACTTCCCTCGCTCAATTCCTAGGTTGCCTAGATCAAATTGTAGGTTCCCTCGCTCAATTTCTAGGTTGTCTCGCTTAATTTCTAGGTTGCCTCGCTCAATTTCTAGATTCTCTCGCTGACTCCTACCTTGCCTCACTCAATTTCTAAGTTTCCTTACTCAATTCCTACCTTGCCCCCACTCAATTTCATGTTTGCCCCGCTCAATTTCTAGTTTGACCACGAAGTGATTGAAATTGACCGTGAAGTGAATGAAATGTATTTTCGACCATCAACCTGATGGAACCTTAGAAAATAATTAGGTTGGTTGGCTAAATTAGCTTCTCCTACTCCAAAATCATATGTGGTACACCAAGTAACTAATTTTAGTTTAGAAGATGTTCTTATTAAATGAATAAAGAAAGAAATGAAAAAAAAAAGAGAGAGAATATATATATATATATATATATATATATATATATATATATATATATATATTATAGAGAAAACTGTAGGTAGAGTAAAGTTCTTCATGTAATAAATAAAAATAAAAAGAGCAAAAGTAGATAGCACTATAGTTATGATACGGTTATAATCCGTAGCCATAGGCCGAACTTTGACCCAGTCGACCCCAACACGCTGGCTACTCTTTTTTTTTCCCTGATGTAATCCCCACTGATTTTTGTGGGTCCCATCATGAGGTCAGTGTTATATCCAAATTTTCGATCTATTTGGCGAGCTCATATTAAAGCTTGAGATGAAAAATAAGACAGATCTAGCTATCAAGTGGACTATACTGTAAAAGGCAGTGGGGAATTGAACGTCTACCATTGAAACCCTTTTAGGGGTTACAAAAGTTTTGGATCATTATGAAATTTGTTTTTCCTCTTCATCCAGGCCTTTGTGACCTTATGAATAGATTGGATGGAAAGTAAATGTTATGGTGGGCCCTACAAAATTTTTAACGGTGAAAATCAATTTTCCCGCTACTCTTTGTGGTGTGGTTCAGTTGATCTTTGGATATGATATTTTTTTTGGATAATGCTCCGAAATGATCTCGAAATATGGACGAATGTTGTGGATATAATAAATACATAGTTGTGGGGCCATGTAACTTTGATCTCTTTTAAGCCGTTCCTACTAACTCTCGGTTGGAGGAGCGTTAGCGCTCGTCTTCACAGTGAAAAGGAGGGGTAGTTTCGTCCTCAAAGTCGCTGTCCGCACGTGTTAGTCTAAGTTGGTAACTTAAGTTTGTATTCCTTCATAAAAATCGCTTGACAAAAGGTTTTGTCTACAGTGGTCATTTTCTTGACTTTTAATGATGGCCTTGCCTTCTTGTTAGTCGTGGAAACCTGATCGGTCCTCCTCCGGTCCTGCGATGTGGGTGGAACCTAACCATGAGGCCCACCCAGCACGTTTTATATCCAGGCTGTCCATCTTTTTTAAAGCTTAATTTAACACATGGTCCCATAAATTGAGCAGATAAAAATCTCAAGTGGACTACAGCACAAGAGATTAGTCATTGACGCCTAGTAGTGAAAGATTCTTAGAGTTCCTTGGAGTCTTTATTTGTCAATGAAACGTATTGAAAAGGTCACGCAGTCCTGAACGAAGGGAAATAAAAAATATAAGCTTGATCTGAAACTTCCATGGCTCATGGTGGTAACTTGTTAATGGTTAATTTCCATTGTTTCTTATGGTGTTGTCTACTTTGATTTAAATCTTCTTCATTTTTTGAAAAATCTCTTAGAATGAGCTGAAAAAATGCATAGATATGCAATGCACATGTCTATGCTGAATTTAGGTTCGTGTTTGTCTACCTTTGATTTAAATCTTCTTCATTCTTTGAAAAATATCTTAGAATGAGCTGAAAAAATGCATGTACATACAATGCACACGTCTATGCTGAATCTAGGGTCGTGTTCGTTTAGTCGTAGTGGGGAGCTAAAGACGCTCTTAACTCGTATCATCTTCATATTATGTGACACCCTGAAAATTTAGGGTCGTGTATACACTCAACTCTCAAGTTCCCGGGTATCACTTATAACAAATTTTACATATTTTGCGTATAATCCGGTTTGAAGAGCAGTATGGAACTACTTAAAACATGAATCACAATCACAACTAGTCTACTGAATTGAAAGTGACTAAATGTATACAAGTCCAAAAATATGTATATCAAGGGTTGCACAAGGCATTGCCTGGTAAAAATACAAAAGAATGATAAGTCCTAAAATAATGATGCACTGAATCTAACACCCAGCTGTCCAAAGTCCATCTACTAGACCTATAGAGAACCGCCCATCAGCTGGAAGTCGGACAGCTCGTCCTCCTCATTAAGACTCACGCCGTAAGGCTCTTCGTACTCTATGTCACCTGCAACTGTTGAAGAGTCTGGTTTGTGTTTTAAAACACTATCCTAGAGTGGGAGTGAGTGATCAACTCACTGGGTGGTATTAGTCCTAAGTTAAACAAACATCAATTATATTATGAATTTAATGAAAGACATACATTCACAGATCTCTAGTTAATCTAGTTAATGCTTATGCATGTATTATGATATGATGCATGACATCGTCACAACACTACGTCAAGCGACTCCGTCTAATGGTCGCGCATGACCAACACTCCCTCATTGCGACCTCAACTGTCGAGTTGTCAAAACCCAGCTAATGCAATGCATGAATAATGATAACCGAGTATTTAGTTAACGTTCATCCAACAAATTGAGGAAACTGATACAACCCACGATATCAATGCCCTTAACTAGTTGCGAGGCTAAGGCCCCTCAACGCGTGAGGCCAAGATCCCACGATCTTTCATCCCATCGAGTTCCCCATCCCTAATTTCAAGCACATAGGGAGTGCTGGGAAAGGGATCACTCACAGTCACTACGGGGAGACTCGTCACCCCAGCGTAGGTCGACAACTTGGACATAGTGTCCCATTCCACTATGCCCGACTCTCGAGACAGTGGATCAGTTTCAAATGATTATCAATGGGCTTTAGTGGGCGAATAATGTTCCAGGTTCCATTTAAGTGTGAGTACACATGGTTAACAATCAGAGTTGGTCAGTAATTGGAGTAGACCGTGTGAGTCCAGGCGAGTACATGACGGACGACATTGAGTACAAGCGACCCACGTAGTCCAACTACTGTCGCCCAATCGCATCCGCCCAAACCTGTTGGTTTAGCCGCAGGATGGTCCTACCAGCGGGACCACCTTCTCTCATCTCAATTTCCTGACCAACCTAGGAGTTTGATGATATTCAATAATGCTTCAACAATTTAGAATTTATCATCTAATACAAGTGACAACATACACTCATACATCAAACACAGATTTCAGATTTCTCTACAATTGCAACTACTAACAATAACATGAATTAAACGTGTATGTGCAGTGCGTGGGGTTAACGAAGAGACCAAACATTTTATATATATATATATATATATATATATATATATATATATCATAGCACAGAAATACAACAAGGGTTAATGAAATATACATGCTATAAAGAATCATGACGCAAGGATCAAGCAAATCACCAAATTCATGCCCAATCATGTTGAGGAACATCAAATATGCCATAATCATTCCATGTTGATTAAGAGGATCTAAAAGGTAAGGTCTTGCCTAGGTTTTCACTAGATTATCCAAATACATCACCCAAACAATCATAATCATTAGATTCATAGTAAAATTGGTGCTAGGACACTTAGAAATAATAGTCTGCACCTTGTGACGTTTCGCCCAACTCATGGCGCTCCTTGTGTTAGAAAATTGAGAAAAATAATTCTTATATTAATTTAGAAGCAATTAGGTAAGATTCATTCAATTTATTTTAGAAAAACCTAGGTTGGGGAGTAAGTTTTATTTCTTACCTTCCAATCGTGAATGAGGTGGAAGGAAATGATCGACGCTAGGGCTTGATTGGAGGAGACCGATGAAGGAGAGCACTAAAGCCTCCCCCACCATACTCTCTCTTCTTCTCTTCCTCTTTCTCTCTTTCTCTCTTTCTTTTTTCTAGGACAAAATCGTATAAGGAGATGGGGTACCCAAATGAGGCCCTTTTATAATGTCAGATTTAATGTAAATGGCCCCAAGGGCTAGCTTTTTACTATACTAGACCTATGAGAGAGTCTTTTTAAGCTCTAGGGTCCACCATGGGGTGTACATATTGTATACACCGTAGGATAGTTAGCCCTAATAATGATCTACGTATGTATGTGATCGGCCCGTCATTTGGATGAGCCGATCGATTGATATGATTAGAAGTCTGTTCAACGTTCACCGATAATCGATCGAGGCCAAGGCTATACGGATATGAGCAGAGAAATGTCCTTACTCTACGAGTAAAGTTTGGTCGTAAATCAACGGTCCGAAATCCTCAAATTTGTATAAAAGTAGACGAACCAATTCACTTAAGTTTCAGTTCATTCCTTTAGAGTATTTGCACTTCTCATGTACTCGTCCTTTAGCTCGAGTTGATCGGTTCTGGATAGCACCCAGGTCCGAATTCTGCGATGGACGTCAAGTCTAGTAAGACAGACATTATTCTATAGTTTTGGAACTAGTAGCCCACCAACGAGTGGTATAGAGCTTATTCGGAAAATCGGGGCATTTTTGAAATGAATTAGGTATTGAGATTTCTCTTGAGCAATGATTTAGGTTTGGATTAATTATGTTCATAGTGTCGCCTATTTATAACTAGTGAAAATAGAGATTTGGTCATGATTACTCTAAACCGTCGATTTTAGGCTAAAAGAGTAACGGGGTTGATTTGGTCTTTTATTCAAGATCCAGGCCTTATCTGACTCGGCCCCGGTTAGATCTTTAATTTAGTCATGATTATCTTGATTAGTTAGCGATGGGTCGGTTAGATTTGGGTCTTATGTGAGTAAATTATGGGGCTACACTGGATGTTCAAGTGATCGGCGGATTCGTTGGCTTCCTACGATTGATTAATCAGACTGGTATAGTTCTTTACTGTTATCACCCCTGTATAAACTAACATTGAGTGTTAATGGTCATTAAGTGATATTATAAGTTAATTAATAAAAAAATTCAAGAATTTTTTTGAAAATCCAAGACAATGAAAATCCAGAGCGTTACAAATTGGCTAAATGCCCCTTTTAGTGTCGGGTGGACACTACTTGTGGGTAACCCACCTCATAGGAATGCAGTGTAACCCCAAGTTCTGTGGGGCCCAATTTAATGTTTGTGTTATATTCATTCATTTGTTTCTCCAACTTATTTTAAAACTTAAGACCATGTAAGAGAGAGATCTAAATTCAAGTGGGCCACACATACAACAATCAAAGTGGTGCGTACCCTAACATTTATATGCCATCCAACCTGTTTATAAGTGATTTCAACATTGACGAGGTAAACCACAAATTTTAACTTAGTAAAAGACTTTCATGGCTCTTAGAAAAAGGGTTTCAATGGTAGGTGTTCAACCCTCATTGCTTTTCGCAGCTAGCTTTAGTTTTGAATCTCCATCCTAAGTTGCGGTAGCTAAAGAAAAGTAATAAAACAAACATCCATCGAGCCTGAGGTTCTAGGTAACTTTTTTACCCATGTCATCCATCCATTTTGACAACTCATTTCACAGCATAAGACTAAAAATGAAGTAGATTCAAATTTTTGTTGGACCACATCGTGGGAAATAGTGATGATTGATTACCTACCATTAAAAACTTCCCGAGGACTATAAATGCTTTGGATTAAGCTGGTATTTATATTTTACCTTCATCTGAGTTTGTCAAATCAAATCAATAGTTGGACGGAAAATAAAGAATACAATGAGTCTTACCAAGTTTTCAATGGTGGGCATTCAGTCCCTAACATTTTCTGTGATACAGTCCACTTTGAGATTTGGACCTCCCTATTCTTGGTCTAATGCCCTAAAATGAGCTAGCAAAATAATAGCATAGATAAATTACATGCTAAGCAGGGCCATAAATCACTGACCAGTACCAATCTCGGTACTCAGAGGGGTCACTACTGAATCCGAAGGGAATGACAAGGCTTCGAAGCAACTTGCCTATTGCCTTCCAAGATCCTCCAGGTGTTCCTCCCAGCAATAATGTATGTATACAGAGTATTGTTTATTAAATGTGAACCACTGTTTTATTAATCTCTTTTAATTCCTGTCTACATAACCTATCATCGAGATAAGATTCAAGAATTGTTTATATGATTGGAAGACATTAACATTAAAACCATATCCTAACGATGGATGGTTCATATTAAATAAAGTGCAGTCCACGTTGCAAGAAATATAGGACAAAAGATTAGGGAGATAGGATCCACTATTTGAGATCTTTGCACGACATGCCGTTTCAGTGTGGCCCATAGTATCAACGGCCTTAGATCACCCTAACATGAGCAATACATGCCCTGATCACGGCAAGTAATGGGTATATGCTTAGCCGACTGCCCAACCTTTCACACATTTCTAAGCTATTTCCGTATAAGCATGGTAACAATGCTTACCTGAACCCCCCTAAGGGCACTTTTATTCGACTGATAATATTTTTTGCTCAAATGCTTTTACCTATCTATTTTGGCTCATCATGCACTTAGTATAGGCTTGGGCATAAGCCTTACTATGCGGGTTGAGCTTGGGTCAGCTTTAGCTTGATTTGATCCTATCCCATCAACAACTATTAAAAAGCTTATTAATTTTAAATTAAATTTTGAATTCAAATTATTAAGAAGCTTTAAAAATTTTAAATTTATTAGGAAATATTTTAATTTTAAATTCAAAGACCTCTAAGCCCTGAATGAAATGTCCAGCGCATTACATTGGCCTACTTAAACTTGAAACTAATGGTAAAAAAGGAGGTGTGATACACTGCTTGCTTGATAGTTGAAGGATTGAAACCATTTATTTGGACTAATAGAACGGTGATTGACACCATTGATTTGGGCTAATATTTATCTTTTTAACACACACTCCACCCCCACATACACCCAACCCATGCACTTACACCACAGTGGAATTTCACCGGGATGGGTACTCAACCCATGACGTTGTATTGAAACTCTCGTGAGTCTACCACCGAGGCATGAGGAAGGGAACTTGTATTGAAACTCTTGTAAGTCTACCACAGAAGCATGAGTAAGGACCCAAAGGGCCAATAATTCAATGGTTGACAGTATTGATGTGAGCCTTATGATATCCTTGAATGTTAAATGTGGACCGTTGCTTTATTGGAAGATGCTTGTGCTTAAGCTACAACTTTTAGACAGATCAAAAGGCATAATTCCTTTTTTTTAGAAAAGTAATATGAGATATATGTTCCTTTGTTTTTTAACACATCCAAAGTGATAGTTCTCCGTTTAGGAATTCTATTCAATTTATGAACTCATAACTCAAGGTGTTCTTTTTTTGTTCATTTGTATGAATTAAATAATTATACGGATCCTTTGGGATGTAAGATAATTTTCAAATCAAGAGTTTTGATCAAACGTGCATTTGAATCGAGTCACCCATCATTGTAGAAGGCTATTGTGCCTAAGGGATAAAAGAGTTGCGAGCCAATGTATAAAGGATCTAACCCTTTTTAAGAGTGAATTTGTTTTTAAGACAACGACTATAAATATCTTATTTTCATCCTGATTTGTGATTTCTCTAAGCCCTGGCTCTTTCTAAAATCAAATTGAATTAATTTCATCCAAATTTAATCAAAATCAGCTCCCTAGCTTATTTTCATCTCCAATTGTGATTTTCCCACCCCCTCTTTCCAGAATCAAATTGAATTAATTTCACCCAAAATTAGTAATTTTCAAGATAAAATCAACTCCTGTTAATACGCAGGGAATACATTAAAGTGACCCATTTTCAAATGTTTTTCATGTACTTGAAGCTTTTTGAAATCTCAAATAGCCTGTGACAGGCAGCAGGGTTATTGGCTTTTGACTTCGTACAGAGAAAGGTCTTCTTTCTCAAGCATCCATTTAATGGCCACCAATTGAATGGATAGGATCATCCAATTAGTGTAGACTATGAGGTAAACTCATACTCCAATGGCATCGCACAATAGTAGGGCCCACATGATGTATTCACAATATCAAACCCATCCATCAGATGCATGACCTGACGTTACCCCAATTACTCGAAAGTAATGCCGGATCCAAAACTGAGGTGGACCACACCACAGGAAGGACGTTGAGAGTGGAATTCCTATAGTCTACTTGAAACGGGCCCACCTTGCAGCATATATGCAATCCAGACCATTCAAATCCTTCATCTAGCTTGGATGAAATGTTAGACTGAAAATCAGCCTGGTTTTCAGCTCAGGTAGGCCACAGTGTCAATCAAGGGTGTGTATTCCCTCTCATCTTCTTACCTGCCCTGCGGCCCACCTGAGTGCTGATTTTGGGGGAACGGATTAGCTACTCAGGTGGCTGGTGTTGGGTGCTTTGCGGCCCCATTATGAAGTATGTCTTGTATCCATGCCGTTTATCCATGTTTACAGATCATTTTAGGGATTTATACGAGTAGGATGTAAATCTCAGGTGGACCATACCACAGGAAAATAATAGTGATTTGATATCCACTATTAAAATCCTCCTAAGACCCACTGTATTGTTTATTTGACATCCACTCTATTTATTAGGTCATACAGGCGTAGATGAAAGAGAAAAAAAAGAAGAAGATAAGCCTGATCTAGAACTGTCATGTCCTCTAAAAGGTTTTTAATGGTCTTCATTCAATCAACACTGTTTCATGTAATGTGGTCTATTTGAAATTGGGATATATCTCATTTTTTTAGTTTATACTACAAAATTATCTAAAAAATAGATGGACAGAATGGATGAAACACATACAACATGTTGGGTCCCACAGAGCACCGACCATCCGCCATTGGCTGATGGATGGGGGAGTAGCCAACCCGTTTCCTGATTCTGGATACCTATTCCGCAGGCACAGGTTAGATGTCCTGCACGCATCCCATAGCCCCACTTTCATGGCAGTACTAGCATCACAGAGTACCGACCGCCAGCCATTGGCTGGTGGCAGGGGAAGTAGCCAATCCGCTTTGAAGGTTTACTCAGTACGCAGTCTTGCTTCTCTCAAAAAGAAATTCGATTGCGTACCAAATCACTCAGCACGCTTTTATCATACTAAGTAAATTTAGTTGGGCTCACTATAAATGTACGTAGTTTATCCACACCGTCCATCCATTTTTACTGCTAATTTTAAGAGTCATTTTTAAAATTGAAATAAATCCAAAGCTTAAGTGGACTATTACGCACGAAACAATATAGAATAATGATTTCCACCGTTGAAACTTTCCTAAGATCTAAAGTAATTTTTATTTGTCATCCAACTTGTTCATAAGATAACAAAGAAATACATGAAGAGAAACCACGAACATCAGCTTGATCCAAAACTTCTTTGGCCTCTAAAAAATTTTCAATGGTAGAGATTCAATCAAACTGTTTCTTGTGATATGGTCCACTTGAGATTTTAATTTACTTCAATTTTGGGATCAAACACTAAAATTATCTGTTAACATGAACTAACAAAGTGGATAAAATAAATAAATAACAATGGACGCCGCACAGTTTACTCAGTACGCTAAGGTCCTGAGTTACTCAGCACGCAATCCGCTTCCCTCTGAAAAAGGGTTCAATTATCTTGCGTCATGGAGGAGGCGGATTGCCTGTGTGCCGCACACCACTGACTTTGGTAGTGTGCTGAATTCACCAAGTTTATACGTTAAATCAACACCGTCCATCCATTTTGAGAGAGAATTTAACTTCATTATCCCAAAAACGAGATAAAATCCAAAGCTCATGGGAACCACACCACAGAAAGCACTTCCCACCGTTGATACCTTTCTAGGCCCCACCACCATTATGTTTATTTTCCATCCAACATTTTTATAAAGTCACAAACACCGTGATGAAAGGAAATAAATTAATAAATATAGATGGATCCAAAACGTTTTGTGACCCCCGAGACGTTTTCAATGGTAGACGTTCAATCACCGCTACCTTATGTGGTGTTGTCTACCTTAAGTTTGTATCTGTCTCGTTTTTGGGTTCAGATCCTGGACCGATCTAACCAAATGAATGGAAGGTTTGGATATAACACATGCTTTGTGGTGGGCCACAGAACTTGGTGACGTCAACACACACCCATTCGGTGGTGTGGCACACCACGCAATCCGCTTCCAATTTGGATGGCGTAATCGTATCAGAATGTCCGAAGATCTCACGCGGGCGATTCAGTAGCCACGGCGATTGGGGTGAGCGCCATCAGACGTGGTGAGATTTGATTGGTGGGCTATACGCGCTCACCAATGGGCCAAAATCTTATATCTGATTGTGGGCCTGCAGTGATGTATGTACCTTAAATCCACGCCGTCCATTCGTTTTGACAGCTCATTTTAGGATATGATCCTAAAAATTAAGCAGATCCAAATGACACCATAGGAAACAGTGGTGATTGACCATTGAAAACTTACCGTGGGCCACAAAATTTTTCCATCAAGCTGATATTTGTGTAGTTCCTTCATCCACGCTTACCTTATCAACACGTTGGATGTCAAATAAACATTCTTATGGCCCCAAAGAAATTTTTAATGGTGTGTATGTAATCAAAATTGCTTTTTGTGGTGTGATCCACCTAAGATTTGGTACTGCTTCATTTGATATTGCCCGAGGTGTCTGGAAGCTCTATGTGGGTCCATTGTCATCAACACAGGGGATCCACACCCTCAAGGATTGGCTACTCCCCCTGACACCAGCCCCGTGGCTGGTGGTCGGTGCTCTGTGGGCCCCACCACGATGCAAGTGTTTCATCTATCACGTTTATCTATTTTTAAAGATTATTTTATAGTTTGATGCAAAAAATGATAGGGATATAAATCTTATTTGGGCCACACCACAGGACAAAAATAATGAATGAATATTCACAAGTAAAAGCCTCCCAAGGCCCACTGTACTTTTTATTTGACATCCAATCTATCGATTTGGTCATAAAGCCCCAGATGAAGGGAAAAAATAAATATCATTTGGATCCAAAACCTTTATGACCCCCAAAACATTTTTAATGGTCGAAATTCATTCAACACTGTTTCCTGTAATGTGGTCGACTTAAGACTGAGATATAATTCATTTTTTCTACTATATCATAAAATTATATATAAAAATATATAGACGGCATGGATGACACACATACATTATGGTGGTCCCCATAGAGCACCGATTACTAGCCAATGGCTGGTGTCAAGGGGAGTAGCCAATCCATTTCCCCATCACACCAGGTGGCTAGTTTTATGGGTTGAACCCAGACGGTTTCGAGATGTAGGAGTTGGGTCTATCATCTCCTTCAATGGTTGCAATGGCGTGTACTGGACTTTTCTATGTTGTGATCCACTTCATAGTGGTGTAAGCTTCATTTTTGAATTGAACGGCTTAATCCTTATTATTGAAATACTAGTTGGCATGGATGGTAGCAAAGAAATGCCAGGTGGGCCATATCTAAGATCACATGGAAGGTCTTTCACCCAGCTACTACAGCTCCATCACAGAATGCGGGCCAGTGGATGACAACACACGAAGGATCCTGAGTTGCGACATATGCAAAATTAATTCTTATTTCTTTATAGTACCCTTGCTTTCAGTGATCCAAATCGTTTATTTGAAAGATCTTAACCATTAGATGTTGTTGCCTAATGCTAGATTGTCAGGAGAGAAAATTCAACAACCCATATTCAACGATGAGAAAGATAGAATATCTAAGGTTGAGATTTTATAATATGCAGTTTTTTTACCATCCTTCTTCAACGGCAGGGTCCATCAGATGAGCTGTTTGGAGCAGTGGACTGGGTCCCTTGGGGAGAGGAGGCCGATTGCTCGCCACCCGAATGACAGGAAGTTCCTGCGGTCAGAACCTAGGTAGGGCCTATCATGTTCTTTGTGAGAAATCCTCCTGAGCATCCATTTCGCCAGTTCATGCTAAGAGAGTAGTCCGAGGCAGATCCAAATTTCAAGTGGGCCACACTAAAAAAAAAAAAAAAAAGGTAATTCCCACATAATAAACAGACCAGATCTTGCACAAACATGCCAAATTAGGCACATGGAGAGTAGGCTGGCACGGCTTCAACTCGCGAGTAGAGTGGATATTCCAAGGCTCTACACCAATTCAAATACCAGAACTCTATCTTACTGCTGCCGTACTCCTGCACTTAGGCCCTACGGTCAGGGATCCACCTACCTTGGATCCACTTAGCTTGTCCTGGTTTATATTGAATCACCTTAAAATTAATAATAGCTCATTTATATTAATAACACTTGAAATGAGAAAACAAAACAGGCCTGGAGTCGGAATAACCCAATATTGTCATGGAGCATGAATGTCCATATATACTATTCCAGCCATCTAAATTATAGACCTCACCTCACTTCAATGTATTATAATCAAAGATTACATTGATGTATAACTAATGAATGATTATAATGAAAAACATATAATGGTTCCAATTCAACAAACAGATGTTAATTAATTAGCATAAGATTTTTAAACCACTCAAAGTTTTAGATTATCATTTATCAGTAGTAAGTCTAAGGATTTGAACTGTTAGATTCTAAGTTAGATATAATTCATGACTATGGTTGGTTTATGTTTTTTGGAGGAGAATACTAAGAAAGCATATGTCATTGAAAGTTCAAAAAATACCTTTGAATAAAGTCACCGCCTCGACACTTTTACTAAACTTAGCAATCTTGACAACCAATGACTACTAAAGCCAATTAGAAGCCCACTAATTATGCCACCAATGATCTCAACCCTTCAAAAAAGTTAGTGGCACTAAAATTAGGCCACGTGAAAACATGATTTTACCAAAAAAAAAAAAAAAGAAGAAGTCCCCCAACATTTTAATTATTGACAAATAAAATCACAGAACGTTCGAATTTTCTCTTTGAATGGTTGGGATCTCTTTACAGATTAGGAGAATGTTATGGCCAGTCCATGATGTGCCCTGCCTCCTCAAAAGGTTGGTTCTAAAATGTTCTGAGTGGCCAAGTTGGCTAAGCATGCCTCACTTTAGTAGTCATGTGGGGGGATGTACCATGGTTCTTTTGGCTTTACCATATCATCTCTCGTGCTTTTCTATACATTGAAGTAATGAGAACTATGATACCATCGTAGAGTTGGAATGTCTGTACTCATGCATTCAAAATTGTATGTGTTAAATACATCATATCATTCTAGCCTTCTAAACTATAGGCTTCACTTCAGATGCATTATAACCAAAGATTACACTAGAATAATGTTCCTATGGACAAATGATGTATACCTAGTTGTTCTAACTTAACAAACATATGTTAAGTAGTTTGAGATTAAGATTTTTCAACCACTTAAAAATTTAGATTATCATTTATCTAAAGGGGTCTATGGCTTTGGACGGTTTGATTCAAGTTAGACGTAGTTCATGGCTACGGTCAGTTTACATTTTTTAGTACATGAATATGAACCACCAGCTCAACAATTTCCATAAAATTCTACCGGTTTTGCCCAACAAGGACTCTTGAAGCTAATCTGTAGTCCACTAATTGTGACTATTCGAGGAGGTTGGTGGCACAAAAATTAGGCTATGTGAAGGCATGATTTACAAAAATCAACTCCTACCATTTTATTTATTAACAAATAAAACCATAAAATGATAAATGGTTTTACATTCAAGTTCACTTTTTGAATGGTAGGGATAATACAGATTATGTTAATGGGTGGCCCACAATGTGCCCTAGCTCCTCGAAAATGTAGGTTCTAAAATGTTCTATGTGGCTTAACTGGAGGACTATAACTCACTTTTGTAGTCCTATGGAGAGATGTCTCACGGTCCTTCTGGCTTTATCATATCATTTTTGGTTCTTTTCATACAGTGAAGGGAGAATAACTTTTATGCTATTATAGAGTGTTGTATATAGATGTCTTAAATCTATATAATTTTTTTTTCATGTGCTACTCGACTAGTTGAGGGTCTACTCGACTGGTCAAGGCCCGCTTAAATCGAAGTCCAGAGGCTATTGATTTTGCTATTTAGTACTGCTTTACCAGTCAAGATGCCTTTACATACCTTCGTATAACATCTAGTCCACTAATTGTGACTATTCAAGGAGTCTGGTGGCACAAAAATTAGGCTATGTGAAGGCATGATTTAGAAAAATCAACTCCTACAATTTTATTTATTAACAAATAAAAACATAAAATGATAAATGGTTTTACATTCAAGTTCACTTTTTGTACGGTAAGGATCTCTTTACAAAAAAAAGAAAAAAGAAAAAAGAAGGATGTTAATGGGTAGCCCACAATGTGCCCTAGCTCCTTAAAACATAGGTTCTAAAATGTTCTGCGTAGCTTAACCGGAGGACTATAACTCACTTTGGTAGTCATATGGAGAGACGTCTCACCGTTCTTTTGGCTTTACTATATCATTTTTGGTTCTTTTCCTACATTGAAGAGAGAATAAGGCCGTGTTTGTTAACGCTGAATTTTTGCACTTAACACGGAATGGGGAAAATTTTCTGTGTTTAGTGGTGTTTGTTATTGTGTTGTTAACGCGGAAGACGGAAAGTGCTAAGTGGTTTTTCACTGAATTCATTCCGTGATAGGAGTCTGGCTTAATGGTGAATGCGGAATGCGCTCCGTGATTTTTCATTAAACAAAAAATTTTTTGCTTCCAAAAATACCCCTTTCACGTTACTCTGGCGCAATACAAAATCAACCTTTAACCTGTGAAAGTTTTTTATGCCCCACCATGATTTATGTGTTTGATCCACACCGTCCATCAACTTTTTCAGATAATTTAAGGTGTGATCCAATAAAAGAAGTAGGTCCAATGATTAATTGGACCATAAGGTGGGGATTGAACGTCCACCGTTAGAAACTTCTTAAGAGCCGGAGAAGTTTCAGATCAAGCTGATATTTGTGTTTTCACTTCATCCACGTCTACATGACCTAATGAATAGGTTGGATGGTAAAAAAACATCACATTGGCCCATGTAACTTTGATCTCTTTGAATCGTTCCAACAACAGACGCGGATTGTGTACTACCCCCGTCCCTAGTTGCGAATGGGCAGTTCTGTGGGCGGGCCCACTGTGATATATCTGTACATCTAAACCCTTTATCCCTTTTCTCATATTATTTTAAGGCATCAAAAAAAAAAAATGAGTCAGATCCAACGATCAAAGACCACATCACAGATGACTCTTCCATTTAATGCAACTTGTGCATTTTAATGCAACCAAGATTATTATTTGGTGTGGTCCACCTGAGCATTGGATCTACCTCATTTTTGTGTTCATGACTTAAAATAATCTGAGAAAAGGGATTGACGGTTTGGATGTACATATACATCACAGTGAGCCCGCCCACAAAACTGCTCGTTCGGAGCCAGGGACGGGTGGGGGTAGTACGCAATCGGCATCCTCGTGGAGCGGATGCCTATTTCCTGTGATAGCCTTTAGCAGGAAGTTCCTGCGCTGGGAACCTGGTGGGGCCCACCGTGATGTTTTTATGGAATCCACCTTGACCATCCGTTTTGTGAGCTCATTTTAGGCAATGAGACCAAAATTGAGCAGGATCCACGACTCAAGTGGGCTGTGCTAAAGGAAAAGGTGGTTAGGGAAATTCCTACCGTTGAAACTTCCCTGAGTTCGACAGTGATGTTTACATGCCATCCATACTTTCAATAACTTCATTCCTACTGGGATGAATTGAAAAAAAATATATTAGAATGATTCAAAACTTCTGTGACGCACGAATATTTCAACTGTCGAAATTCAATTCTCACATTTTTGGCCCACTTGGGAATTTAGTACGGTTCATTTTTGGTCTCATGTCCTAAAATGAACTCACAAAACGTATGGACGGAGGGGATTTCTCAAAATCATCACAGTGGGCCCCACCTGAGTTCCTAGTGCAGGAACGTCCTGCGAAAGCCTTTTGCAGGAAATCCGCATCCTCGTGGAGCATGTCTCGGACGCAAGACGAGCACGGACTGGCTACTTCCACTGCCACCGGCAAGTGGCTGATAGTCAGTGATCTGTGGGCCCTACCATGATGTATGTGTTTCATCCATGCCATCCATTTATTTTTTCAAATCATTTCATGTTATGGGACAAAAAAATAGGTATATCAAAATCTCAAGTGGGCCACATTATAGGAAACAGTGTTGAATGAGCGTCGACCATTAAAAACCTTTTGGGGGCCATAAAAATTTTGGATCAAGCTGATCTTTGTTTTTTCCCTTCATCTGGGCATGTATGACTTAATAAAAAGATTGGATTTCAAATAAACAGTATAATGGGCCTTAGGAGGATTTTAATGATGCATATCCAATCATTATTGTTTTCCTATGGTGTGGTCCACCTGAGATTTATATCCCTCTAATTTTTAGAATGAATCACTAGAATGATCTGTAAAATTGGATGAACGGAATGGATGAAACACATACATCATGGAGGGGCTAATAGAGTACTGACCACGGTGGCTGGGGGAGTAGCCAATCCATTTCGTCCAGTCCAGGACGCGGATCCCCTGATAAAGCCTTCCATGGGAAGTTACTGCACTGGGAACGCAGGTGGGGCCATTAGGATGTTTGTGAGAAATCCTCACCGTTCATCCGTTTTGTGAGTTCATTTTAGGACATGAGGCTGAAGATGAACCGTATCCAATGCTCAGGTGGGCAGAAAACGTGATAACTAAACGTCCACAGTTGAAATATTAGTGGGGCCACTGAAGTTTTGAATCATGCTAATATTTGTGTTTTCAGTTCATTCCAGTAGGAATGACGTTATGAACGGTATGCATGGCATGTAACTGATTAAATTCCAAGTTGGGTATCATGTTCATTAAATCTCCATCAATTTCCCTGTTGGGTATGGACCGTTGATTAATTTGTTTTGTAACTAACTGGTTGATGCCTTCTAATTAAAGTGTTAGGATTTTCAAATGTGGGCTTTTATTGGCTTTGATGTCAACAACGGGCCCAATTTGAATGAAATGATACAAATAGGAGTAGACCAATGCATATTAGGCTTCTAATTCACAAGTATAAAACCTTAAAATTAGTTTAGTTCTTCATCCATGGCTCACTAGAAAGGTTCTGTCTTGATTTGGTGATTCAGGCCTGTAGCGGAGTGCACCGGTTGAGTACTTGTTGCACTGGGTCAGGGCATAGTTCAAGTCCAGCCCATGAGCTTAGGACTCAAGTCCACACGAAGGAATCAATCAATTTTTTGTGTAGTACACCGGGGGTGGATTGGATGGACGTGGATTTCCTGCGAAAGCCGTTCGCAGGAAGTTCCAGCGCAAGGATGCTGGGTGGGGCCCACCACCATGTTTCTCAGAAATATACTCCGTTCATTTGTTTTGCAAGCTAATTTTAGTACAAGCAACAAAAAAGAGGTGGATCCAAGACTCGAGTGGGCCACATGAGAGGAAATAGTAGCTATATACACTGATGATCATTGAGCTCTAAGTTGTACGAACGGTTTAAAGGATATCAAAGTTGGCGAGAAATTTGTATCAGGTGTAAACCATTTCCAAACCGGAGATTGGGGCAAATGTGTCAAATTAACATATTTCAGACATTTCAGATGTTTGTTAACAAACGGATTGGTTCAAATTAAGTACTTAATTTTCAGACTTCAACCGTAATAATCAAACAAGTTTTTTGACTTCAGATTTCAGATTCAGGCTTCATATTTCAGATTCGGCTTAAGATTTCAGATTCAGGCTTTAGACTTCAGATTTAACAAACGGGGCCTAACTTTTATGCTATTATAGAGTATGAATGTTCATACTCATGTGCTTGAAATTATATATGTGCTAAATCAGTTAGATTATTTCATCAATATAAATTGTAGGCCCCACTTCAGATACATTATAACCAAAGATTATATCGGAATAGCATTTTTGTAGAGAGATGATATTGTGAAATACTCCTGCATGAGCGGGTTCCCTCATTTTCTTCTTTCTGCTATGTAGATAAGGTGTGATATTGCCTTAGATGTAAAAATATATATAGTTTGGAGTCACTTGTAGTCAAATAAAGATTAAAATCTACCGAAAACTAAAAATCATAAAATCACTTGAGGGTTGAAGAATCATGATATTTTTCAACTTGAGTGACTGTTATTGTTGGTTTATGGCTATTGATTCCAAGTTAGAGCCTTGATTATGGAAAATGAAAAGGGTTAAGCATCCTTTTTCTACCTGCGTGGTATATGATATCTATTTTACGGGATTTAGAACTTTTTAGAGGTTTGGTAAAATTTAGGCACTTCTACAGTTGGCCTTGCTTCAAAAAAACTCATGAAGAGGATGGTAAAAGGAAAAGAGAGAACTAGACTTGCTTCAAAAAATTAGACGCTTCAAGCAAGCAAATAAAGTAAAAATATGGTCCTAATCTTACTTCACAGAGTATAAGATTCTAAGCAAGTAGAATTTTTTATAAAAAAAAGGGCACCAAACTGTGTCAGGGGAGAAATCAAGCTTAAGAAATAGCTAAGGGCCTTATCAAAACATAAATGTATAACTCCCCATGAATTTTAATTGCATTTATATTCATCATTATAGGAATCTTGGCATAGTTACAGAGTACGAGCAAGCAAATGAAATAAAAAAGATGCAAGGAAAAGAGAATATAACAGAAAACGAGTAATGATATAAATGTTGCGGATGCGTATAGTATGTTATTTGTATTTGATTGGGATGTGAGAAGGAAAATAGGATACTCGAAACACTTTTTTGCAGAAGGGGTGGTCAAATATTTTCAATCCCAAGTCTACTTTGGACTTCAATGGTTCCTTATGCTAGTTAGCGTGCTTTTTTGGGTTCGACATCCTGTCAACTCTTTCAAGAATTTTCGGGCTTTCATGAAACTTTATGGGTTGAAGAGGCTATTACCTAAGTCGTATGATGACCCTCTCCCTCACAGATGTTGTGCGGGATTTATAGACATCCACTGTTAGCTAGTGCCGGTCAACAGTGACATATCATAGCCACCTACTTCATGATTTCACTTCTGTGAGAGTTAGGTAATAATTATATTTCGTGAAAATAAGCTAAGTGGACCATCAGCTGGCCATATGCCAGGGTCCATTATATCTTTTTCTACGTGCGTCTTGTCATGCACAGAGGGTATTATGTATCCTGGAGGGTCTAGAGATGATCGTCTATGATCTGGCTGGTTTACTTTGAGGTCTGCCGATCGGGTCCATTGGTTGTCTCTGGAAGGTGTCAAGGGCCCTTTTAACCTAACTTGCTTAGACCATCGATGCTTCGTGGGTCTGCTAGAGATAGTTTTATCAAAGGGATGCGTGACCAATGTTTTTGGAGTCTGGGAAAGCGGCTAATATTTCGTCTGTCAGGTTTCAGGATTCACTGATCAAGTCTATTGGCCGTTTCCAAATGTGCCAAGGCCCATTACTATAGAACCCATTTATTTCTTTAATAGTTTCGAAATCACCTAGAGACAGTTTTTGAAAAGTTGCTTATACTTGTTTTTAGGTGAGGTGTCTACAAATACATACCAAATAGACGCTTATATGAAAAGCATGTAATGATTCCAATTCAACAAACAAATATTACTTAGTTAGAGATTTAGATTTTTCAACCATTGAAAGTTTAAATTATCATGTATCGAAAATAGGTTCGAGGATTTAGATGGTTTAATTTGAGTTAGATGTAGCTCATTACTACACAGATTACTCTTTTTTTAAAATAAGGAGCCTTTGGATAAAGCCACCACTCGACACTATCCTTGAAATTCAGCATGGTCTTGACCACCAAGGACTACTAAAGCTAAACTGTAGCTCACTAGTTGTGTCATTGATGATCTCAACCATCTAAAGAGGTTAGTGGCACTAAATTTGGCTATGTGAAAGCATGGTTTTATAAAAAATAACCAAAATCAATTTATTTACAAATGGATAAAATCGTAGAATGATTAATGGTTTTACATTCAAGTTCACTTTTAAATGGTCGGGATCTCTTTACAGAGAATGAGGATGTTAATGCCTGGTCCATGATGTGCCCTACCTCCTCAAAAAGCAGTTTCTAAAATGTTTTATATGGCTCAGATAGGGGACCATGACTCGCGTTAGGAGGCTTGTGAAGAGATGTACTCATGCTTCTTTCAGTTCTATTGCATCCTCTCTAGTTTTTTTTTTTTTTAATTAATTTAATTTATTTTAATTATTAGTTTAAATCACTGAAGTTAGAATAACTTTCGTACTATTATAAAGCATCGATGTAATTCATGCTCATGTGCTTAAGTTTTATGTGTCTCAAATACGTCAGATTATTCCGGTGATCTACTTTGTATTAGGGGTGGGCATCGAGCCAAGTCGAGTCGAGGTGGGCCAAGCTCAGCTCGGCTTGTCCATGATGTACTCGAGTTCGAGCTCGAGCTCGAGCTTAGCCTCGAGCTCAACATTAAAGCTTGGCTTGTTTGCCAAAGCTGTCGAGTCGAGCTAGTGGTTCAAGTCGAGTCGAGCTCGAGCTTGTTGGGTGAGAGAATAATGGATTCTATTCTTGATCCTCCTTTATTGATAAAAAATTCAAAAATCTTTAGAGAATCAAAGCAAAACTCGATGAAAAAATCAAACAAAAATTTGAATCGAATGAGGAAACCTAGTGGTGGCGGTCCGAGCGGGCATGCGGCTAGCAGTGGGTAGAGAAAGAGAAGAAAGGGAAAGGGAAAGGGGGTGCGTGCGGTTGGGTAGAGACTCTAGGGTTTGTTTGTTTTGTTTTTTTTTTTTTTTTTTAAGTTAAAACTTAAAAGTTATATTAATATAATATATATATAATATATAATATTCAATATATTTATTAATCGAGCCGAGTCGAGCTCGAGTTCGAGCTTCGAGTCGAGTCGAGTAGAGTTCGAGTCGAGTTGAATTGCTCCTTGGTCGAACTTGGCTTGAACTCCACTCGAGCTTCAAATAATTAGCTTGGCTCAACTTGAATCGATCATTCAAGCCGAGTCAATCCGAGCTGACTCGAGCCGAGTCGAGCGAGTTTTTCGATCTAGCTCGACACGTGAACAGCCCTACTTTGTATGCCTTAGTTTGGATGTATTATGACTAAAGATTAAATTAGAATATTTTCCTTATGGACAAATGATACATGCCTAATGGACGGCTATAAGTGGTTCCAATTCAACAAATAAATGTTAATTAGTCAAATATTAAGATTTTTCATATAATATTCTAAAAATTTTCATGCATGAGTAGGTACACGGGTGCACATTCACACATGTTAAGTATAATTTTAGATTTCGTTATGCACATGCATGCACACGTTGATGCACATAATGAGCTATATATCATAATTTACTTGATTAACACTAAATTCAACATATGAAACTACTCTTCGTAGATAGATTTAGCTATCCAACTATTAATTCTGATTATATACCATCGTATCATCGTAAAATCAATAAAGGGCACAATTGGGATGTTTTCATCCAATCATCTACAACACTGAACCTGTCATTTTGACCCCTGATACATAGATGTGCGTTTTACATCATTGAAGTCCTTTCTCTAATGGCTATACACTCACCTAAGTTCGGTTTAAGTTTTCTATGATGTATGTGTATATAATATACACTATCCTTAGGAAAACTAATTTTTAGGGATCCGATTGCGATGAAATTTCAAACAATTCTTAGTTAGTCCAATGGAGTTATATGTTATCAATTTTGGGACTTAACTCGCAGGACCTACCATCCATTGGTATTCACATCATATCTGTTGGAACCCGCCTATAAATCATCTAACAACCACCTTTATGATCCAGAAATGACCTCCAATGAATTTACTAGTGTATTTTACATATTAGGCAATGTCCAAATATAATTTCAGAGATCTCAGGTCATCTGAAGGAATCTTATGCAACCCACCGTTAAAAAAAGATTTGGTAGTCACACATACAACTTACATTAATTTAGCACCCTCGCATAATAAAAATATGATTTGACCGTTGACTTGAAAGACCGACTATACATCTAAATCCTAACACCCCAAAGAAACCCCATAGACCTTAGAATCATGATTTGAAGGAGATTCGATCAATCATTTTCGGTTCATTGCTTTTAACCATTTGATTGAAATTAGTCAAGGAGAATAATAATTCCTTCACCGCTCCAGACCACATAATAGGTAGACCCTAAGATATCCTAAGTTGTAATAAACAACAACTGCTCTTGGCTAATGCACGTATGTGAATCTAGGTCAAAATTTTGACCATGCACGTACAAGTGCATGCACTGAGTCACAAACAACTGAGTTGAAAGGGAATAAAATCTCCTCTGATTTTTATGTTTAAAAATTTATATCCATTGCAACTCAAGCGATCACTATTGTTGGTTTAGATCTTCGTCTTACTACTTTTAAATTCCAGCACGCACATATAGGTACACGCGAAACTATCATTCGAAGCTCTTCATGAATCAAGAAAACAAGCACCGAAAGATCTATTCCATTTGTGTAATTAAAAGATCTCAGCCATTCACTATGCCACTACATGTATCACACCAGTAAGAAAGCAAATAGCAAAGACCTCAGGAGCAACTAAGAGTCGGAGGGTAACCATATCGATTGCCATCCAACGTAAGGACATGTTTCGAAGAACCACCAGCTCCAACACAAGACTATGTGAAGCCACCTCCTGTTGAAGGAGAGCCAATACCTAAAGAAGTGCTAACTCAATACAACGCTTTTGTAGACACGTCGCTAAATCCTGACGTAATCGTAGATAAGTAAATTTCGGAGGATAAAATTTTTGTTTAGGGAGTTAGAATATATTAACCTCAAAATTTTCCTGTATAAGTATTTACAAGGGTGCACATTGACACGTGTAAGTTTAACTTTAGATCACTTTGTACGCACACACACACACATCGATGCACGTCATGATTTATATATTACAATTTAGACTTATTTAACCCTAAATCCAACCGATGAAAATATTTTCATGAATAGATTAAGCTATCCAACTAATGATTCTGATTTTTAGACCCATACCTTAATTTTAGCGTGGCATCTAATGGATGAAGTGGATTTCACGTAAACATCCGGTTAGTCCCTACAAAACAGGCTCCCCTCTCCTATTGTTTCCCTTGGCGTGTGGCCCAACTGAATCATGAATCTGATTGTTTTGTGAGACATACGGCTAAATTTCCTACGTGTGCATTACGTTCGGGCCACCAGTTCTAAGTAATCCCAGCCCCAACTACTCCATCAAAGCAACTTGGTATGTATGTGTGTGTGTATCAACAATCTAGATGGAAAATAAACGTTTCAGAAACATTATTACAGTGATGGGGCATGCAATCACCACTGTTTCTTATAATATGATCCTCATGAGATTTGGATCTACTACAAATTTGGGTTTGTGGACAAAAATGATCTTGAAAAATGGATGGACGGCATTGATGTAGGATACATACATCAAGGTGGGCGGAGCATTGACACGGCCCATCCATCATGAGGGGCACACCATCCCACCATCTCAACTCATTTTTATCAAATGATCTTGAACCATCTGATTAATAATCTGGGAAATGCTGCAGTCAACGAGTATACAAGAAAGATCCAAGCCTTGATGCGGATAGTCCACGAGGGCCCACTTTGGATTGCCAGTCCATCCAAATCACTTCGATTGCAAGATCTCATAAGGTTCTAACCATCCCTCCGTACTGTTATCCAGCAAAATGTAAGGTCCAGAAAGTGGAAATACCTCGTTTAAATCCGAATCTATGAGAGTTTTCAGCACGAGGGGACCCACAGTCAGTCCCATCATATCAATTGTTGGTTGGAGAACAGATAGCAAATGAATCACAACAAGAATAGCTCATCTGATTCCTATTAGCAAAAAGGCATTGTCAGGGTGGAACAAAAACCAAGAAAACGTTTCCGCCTGTAAGGCACTCTCCAGTTTGAAAAGGGAGAGCCAAAAAAAAAAAAAGGCATCCTGCGTGTGTGGAAGGACCAACTAGACTGCCATGTACACCATTTATCCAAGAAGAATCAATTTCGATATCTACTACTTAATGCCCATGTCAAAGAGAGCAAAGTAGTCATTTGTCAGCAGTAAAACATTACTTCCTTTACTGAGTCCTTGATTTGAGGCAGCGGGCGGACCTCTGTGCTCCGTTCCCTGGTGTTTCCACCACCTGCTGATGTGGACCCACCATCTGATACGTCACTTTCCATGTAGTACCTTGCACGAAATGCTGCCAAGTGAGCATAGTACGCGGGAGGAACTGCAAAAATGTCAGGCTCCCATCATTTCAGCTATACATTGTATTACAAAAATTGGACAATCAAGAAACATGGGAGAATAAAGATAAGGAAATTTGAACAAACCTATGGACACTGAGCGAGTGCATCGGGCATACCTGTGAGCATGGAACAGATACAATGTTCAATATAAAAGATAATTAAGGGATTGGAGAACAAACTCCTATTGTAATTTCTTAAATTTCATGACATATGCATATGTTCCGAAACTAGATCCACTATGTCAATCGCAAATGGCATGAAATCAATCGTGGTTTAAAAAACCCCAACAGATTTTTAGACAGGCAACGTTCTGAAAAGCCACCAAATGGGAAGACAACCCTTTGACATGATGGCCTACAGCAGGTCTTAACATCAAAATGTTGTGCGACCCTTCAATTGGGGAGGCCCCACATGTACCAAACCCACACGGGCAAAATCTAAGAACACCAAATATATGGACTCCTGCAAGAGAGTGAATAAGACCCTACAATTCATCCTACAGCAAACAAAAACATTATAAAAAAATGCCCAAGCAGTGCAAGTGTTTAATTTGAGAAAACATCAGAGGTGCATAACTTACGTGTAGCAGAGATTGTTCGTTAGCTTTTGCAATGCATCTGCTGAGAACTTGTTCTCATCCCACAAAACATGATAGTGGGTGGGACGGCTTGTTCCCTGAAAACACCATACAAGACAATAAAATAACAACATAAGAAAACCATTCATCATGACCAACAAGAACCACCGTGCTACCATTCGAACCAGCAGTTACCTGAATACCGGCATGGCTGCAGAGATAAAAATCAAACTCAATTGGGTGGCATATCTTTGTATCGACAACAGTTCCTAACCAAAACAGCCATTTATGCCAATTTAACAAAACAAAGGCATGGGAACCATATCAAGAATTTAAAAAGTAAAAGAAAAACAAAAACAAAACAAAGCATACCTGGTAAGATGTTACCACTCTTGTCAGTTGAATTACGGTCCCTATGGTCTGCAGGGAAAAGCCGTGTGTGGTGTCTCTTTTGAACTACCACAAATGTCACAGGTGGAACATATCCTTCCTCCAATGAAACACAGGCCTATAAGGTGGAATATTGAACATAGAGATAGCACAATTACAAAGTTTTCATGTGATGAAAATTAAAAACTGTTTAAAATGCAACTCGGACCCAAGTATGGAAAATCACCTTCCTAATTGCATCCAACTCATAAAGCAAAACTTGACTGAATTGGCCTTCACTCACCCCATCCCTGCAAAACTGCAAATCATGAGCCAAAATACCAAACAGTTTCTCATCCAAGATTTTTTATATTGTTTTAAATTAAATCTCATTCAAGAAAAACCAAGACTATTCATAATATTCATACTCTATAGAGACTCTCCCAAGGTGAAGAATTACCTATAGAATATGATGCGATGAGGCTTATGTCCCGTTGCTTGCTTGAATGCAATCAGTTGCTCTCTACCAAATACCATAGATATTCTTTAAATACTGAATTCAAACACTTGCACCAACCATCATACAAAAAAAGAGGAAAAAAAGAATTACCGAATCATCCCTTTGTTCATAGAACCTCTCTGAGGATCCTGCACAACTTGAAACAGATCTCTTATCAGCTCCTGCCGATGCGGCTGTGCCGAGACCAAACCCCGGTACTTGGTGACCTCTGGCCAATCCATTGAAGCTACAACCTACAATGCACATCAAAGATGGATAAAAATCAAGTGCAACCCATAATAAATGAAAATTAATAACCAAATATATCATACCGCTGCAATTGACGGGCTGGAATCCTCTCCTGGCTGTGGATGCGTGACATCAGCACCAAATATTATCGTGGGAACATCAGTTACATAAGGAATACGACTCGCAACAGCATCAGCTAGCACTGTGTTGCGACCTCCAACCTTTTACAATAAATAACAAGCACACCAAATTATAACATTTATACATGAATAATATAGGGCCATAACAATCTGTAACACAATTTTCATAATTAAAATTATTTTTTTTTTATAAAGGACAGGTATATTTGTTCTCACTGTTGGAGTATTTTTAGAAGAAAAGGATAATGGAAGTTTCACAGACCATTCTTCATTTCTTTTTTCTCCAGAAAATCCCCCAGTCAAAGGCTTATGAGTTGTCTAATTTGTGATATGGCATTTGCCACTTGTAGGAAAGTTGTGGCTGCTTAAAAGGCTACTTAAAAAGAGGCAAAAGAACAAAAGAAGAAACGCAAACATTCGAAGTTCAACAACATGAAAGAATCACAAACCTTGACATTAATTTTTAAGGCAACATTTTCAAGATACTGTTTATTGACTCTGGATGCCTGTCTCGGTTGGCAACACTGCGACACTATGCCCAACTCCGTTTCGCAAATACGTTTTATCTTTCCTGCAAAATCAAAAAACAAAATGCTTTAGTTGATTCATTCCATCTCTCTAGGATTTAGGGTCTTGTCTGCACTCACCATATGAACCACTCATTTCAGGTAAAATGATAATAAGCAATTGGAGATGTTTCTTCTTATCTCCACTTTGTAGGTTTGCAGTGGCTTGTTTGTGTACATCCATCAGAGCCATCTCAATCCTATTAGGGCGATCTGTGCGGATGGGCACAAATGGATTGGGGCTGAATGTCTACCAAAGAGAATGAAGAACTTTAGGGAGCATGCGACGAGGCTAATGACTATATTCAAATATAAAAGTCAGAACTCAATACCATTCCTATATTTCGACACATGCCAACCAGTTCATGGCAAAATGAATGAACTGCATCTGGAGGCAGACGTGAGAAGTTTATGCATGTCCAGTATTCAACACTGCCACCATTAACCATTTTCTGCACACATGCCAGTACAACAAAATTCAAGAGTTAGCCAGCAACAGGAGGAAATCTTCAAATGCTCTGACAAAGATGTGATATGTGCACAGAAGTTGTTAGTTTATGCTTGAATGAGTGCATCTGCATGTTTACCATTTGATAGCAAGCTTGTTGAAAATGGATGTTCGCCCAGAACGTTTAGCAATAATAATAGTAAAACACTAAAATCAGTGTCAGAACAAGCAGACACCCCAAATTAATGTCCAGCAAGATGCCATGGCAGTGTAAATGCATGCATGATGATATGAACATTGAATGAATAGATCTGTGAAACAGTTAATCAAAGGAGATGCAGCCATCTTGAGACTCAAACACTGATCATCTACAAACAATTATAAAAGCTACATCATTTCCTATGGCTTGAGAATTTTAGTTTCTAATTGCACCATAGAATAGATCTGTGAAACAGTTAATCAAAGGAGATGCAGCCATCTTGAGACTCAAACACTGATCATCTACAAACAATTATAAAAGCTACATCATTTCCTATGGCTTGAGAATTTTAGTTTCTAATTGCACCATAGAAACTGCATATAGGCTTCGAAGGTCAAATGCCTACTAAAAGGAGTTTTGTAAGTTACAATGCAGAGGTTCTAGTGGAATGGACACTTAAAACAGAAAGGCTTCAAGGCATCAGTGGAGTAGGAGCCTTACAATCAAGGACTCCAGTGCAGCAACAGCATCTCCAGCATGTTAATGGACTTAACAAGAGAGAAATATGTTCCTAAGGTAATGATAACATTTTAAATGCCAAAATATGCAAGAGGGCAAGTTTAGGGATCAACCTTGTTGATCATATTCCACTGCCCCACTCGAGGATAGCAGTTTGCTTCACGCCCACTAGCATGATACTTGAGCTGAAACAACCAATAGAACCATAAGCATGCCCATGATTATCAAATAAATACTTCAAATCAAATAATCACCTCGGGAGGTGGCAAAACACGAGCATCAACAGAAGCAAGTCTATCTTGAACTTGAATCCCAAACTCCTGTGCATACTGATCCCTGTTGTAATTGTTGCGCACAACCATCTGCAATGGAATGAGCTCCAAGAATCAAGAATAGACAGATGCAAGACCTAATTTGAAGGAATAACTTAAATTTAACAAAAAAGGGCCCTTATATCAGACTGGCTGATTGCTGTGGCCCCATCTCAATATAAAGTTGATTTTCCCAGTTACAAAATTGAGAGACTGTACCTCATGGATGTTCCTCTCCCTGTCAGCAGGACGTTGACAAGCAGCCCTCAAGATGGCAGTAACCTGCCGCTCATTCAATTTCCTCGAGTATCGCTGCCCTTCAACAATGTGACAAACCTGACAGCATATAATCATTCATGATGTCAAAAACAGAAATTTGACACATGCATGCAACAATAACAATGCAGAGTACAGGAAAAGCGACGTAATGATTTTAGGACAGTAGTGGCTTTATACCTCCATAGGTAAGTATGTTGGCCTGGCATCACTGCCAACTTGAAGACATGGCAAGAAAATCTTGCGGAGAACAACTCTGTACTTCTCTTTGAAGTACTCAATGACAGAAATGGTACACCCCTGGTCATCAATGGGAAATCTAAAAGGCACTAACAATGCTCATTATTCACAATGTGCAAAATGAACCACACACCAAACAGTTACAAGGATCACGATATCAGAATAATATTGTGTTGTCTCAGAAATGTAATACAATAAACATAGGGCACAATGCAACAAGACATTTATTTGAATCTTTTTTAAAGAAAGAATTTGTTTGATTCTTGAAAAAAAAAACATTTTAGGTTTTATGCATAGTAACAAATTTTATATATCATCAATAAGTCATAATGAAATTCAAGCATTGCCTTTTAAAAAATGAATTTCAAGTATCATGATGGGAATATATCAAGCTGAATTTAAACAAACCATGCTTACGTCAGCTGGCTCGTTGGCTGAGCAGTTATCCCTGAAATTCGATATTGTCTAGATGACTCCTTCCTGTGGGATGCATAGACCTTTACTCCCCTCAAGGCCTTCTTTATCTGGCAAAAACCAAACCATGAGTCAATGACACTAATGAGAAAAAGTTTCAAACAAAAGATCATGCTAACCAAAATGAAATCTTATTTACCAATGAGAACAAGTTTCAAACAAAAGATGATGCTAAACAAAATGAAATGTCACTAACCGTATGATAGAAATAAGAGCATATCTATAACTCCCATTAAGCTATTGTTTGGTTGCACCAAATATCATGAAAATTTGCAACATAGTAGACTGATTAATCATGAATTTCAATATGTTTGGTTCAACCAAACAGACTCCTATAAAAATAATTCATTTTACTCCCAAAAAAAATGACAAATGCAGGTAGAAGTAATACCTTAACACGGTCGGTATCAGATAATGGCCTTGTTGGATCTCGCAAATTGAGATACTGAGATACAAAATCTACAACTGGAATTGGTTCATAAAATGATGTTGATGAGATATCTGTAGAAAGGGATAAAATGTATGAGCAAAAGAGAGAAAACTACACAATGATAGCTTTGGAGAGTAAAAAAATTAAAAATGAAAGAAGTTAATACCAGCAACATCAGTACATGTGCCAAAACAGTTAGAAACAACAACAACGACAACAATAATAATATTGTTTGTTAACTTCTCCTTAACGTGATATGGGCAAAACACCAGATCACATAAATCAATCAGAACTTAGACATGAGAAAACTGGAGTTCAGCAAACAAAGTACCAATGTTCAGCGAAAGCCCCATCTGTGTAGGGCGAATACTCTGATAGAATCCCCTCCAACACTCCAAACCATCACCTAGAGGACTTCTTCGACCCAACTCAGGAGAGAAAAAAGATCTTTGCACGGGAGTATAACTGTGACCATCAAAGCCAGACAAAAGTTCATAACAATTCATATTGAGTGGTTATATCAAAAGTAGAGGGCAGCAAATAATTACTTGAATGAAGGCGATTCTCTTAGCACCACATCAAGCACTTGTATTGTCTCCTGTGGTGCATCCGACTGTCTAGCTCGCAAAAACTGCTTCAGATGGTGCAGATCAGCTCGAGCAGCAAACTTAATCGCCACCTTAAACTCCCTCTCCCTTCTACATTTTCAAACAAACTCAAAATAACCATCAAGATAAAAACAACAGGAACAGACACCACAATTTAAGTGTTTTTTTAGGAAGGTCAAGAGAAACCATAGGAATATATGTAAAACAGTAGTCAGAAGAGAGAACAAGGCTTGACTAACAAACCCGGTCGTTGAACTAGTTGAACCTGCCGTATCTTTGTCGACCAACTTGATGACAAATTCTTTCGAGTCAAATGGCAAAGGCCCAGCAGTGTACAGGCTCTTTCTACCATCATAAACAGGCTTTCTTCTACCCAAATGTGATTCCTTATAGGTTGCTACGAGCTGTTGGATGATGGCACGATTTGTGCCTCGGGATGCAACCTCCGGAGAAACAGAAACCTAGCTCATTTGTTTTAAAAACAGAAAATACATTTGAAAAACAACTCAGCAAAACTATCAACATAAAGAAAATTTTGAATCCAATATCTACAAGAATAAACTTGGGGATTTTAAAGGAATCCAATCTCCCTCAGAAATGCAGACAGAAACTTATCATTTAACAACAAGCAAGATACAAGAACAATCTACTCTCAAACACAATTCTACCCCTTCAAAACATCAATAAACAAAGAGAGACAATTAACAGATGATGCAGGTAATAAAAGTTCCCCATCCAAATGTGCAGTTTCTAAATGCGAACAGATTGACATATTGTACATGAGAATATTTATGTTTTGAACATTTGTCATAGAGAGCAGTATGTCCTACACGGCAAAACTAGAACTAAAACAGTTTATGGGACTGAATTGCACTTTCTGCAACCTAAGCCATGTCAGACTTCTCCCATTTCCAATGTTGTGATCTCTAGTTTTGGCACTACCTAATGCAGATCATCATTGTTATCCACCAAGGAGTGACCACCATGAGCCCTTCCGTCCTCCCACAAGTATCTAACTATGTATGCAGCTACACTTGCAAACCTGGCATCCGTGGAACATCAAATGGGCCATACATGAGGTGGAGCCAATGGTGCAATTAACCTAGTGGGCCATAGAAACCATCCATTTCAACTCATCAAGTGGTCCACATATGTACAAAATAACAGTTAGATTAATAAAAATGTCATTCATAGATATTCAGCAAATCTCTATGCAGTCACACTTGCCAACCTGGCATCTGTGGGACATCAAATGAGGCATACATGAGGTGGAGAAAACAATGCAGTCAACCAAGTGGGCCATGTAAGTCATCCATTTCAGCTCATCAAGTGGTCCATATGTACAAAATAATAGTTAGAAAAACAAAAATGCCATTCACGGATATTCAACAAGCATTAACGAGTGGAACATCCCCATTATTGGGACAGGAAAGTCATCCCTTTCACTGTTGGCACGTGTGAACACATGTAGAGCTGAGTTATTCACATAGCAAACATCTTATCACCAAACAATCTAAGAAATAAAACGAATCCTAAAGAGCAAATAAGTAACAAGATACCAAAGGAGATTTAACTAAGAATTTAAGTTAGGGCAAAAGGCAAAAGAGAATGTAAACAAAACCTGTTTTAGCTCAGTCTAGAAGAAAATAATTTACAGATTTTATGAAGTCAACTCAGTGGAATTCCTAATAAATAAATAAATAAATAAATAACCTGAAAGTAAATCAAGCTGCAGTAATCATGTTGATAAGAAAGAGCTGTTTCTAGATTCCAAAATCACAACCTATTTTTCCCATCTCGATAAATGACAATGAACCAATTGCAGCCTAAGCAAATGACAAGGAAAGAAATGCACAAGTTTTTTCCTTTTTGGAAAACATTAAAACCACACAAGGGCTCAACCTTTAACTGAAAGGAGTCCACATGTGATGTTAGCTCTGGATAACTAAATAAGATGATGATCGAAGTAAAAGGGGGAAATGTTAGGGAAAAAAACAAACAAAAAAAGTAGGCATTGAGGGATAGACAATAAAAACAGAGCACTAAACAACTAAACCAATACAGAAAAAAAAAAAAAAAAAAAAAAAAAAATGCATATATAAATCCATTAAAATAATCTAAAGTAAAAAAATAAACAAAAAAGAACAGACAAACATAAAGAACATTCTCAAGTCGTATTTGCAGAAATAATAGAGAAAATGCATTAAAAAAATACTAATATGCAACCGATTATTCCAAGCTTTAACATCTCACTCAAGAAAAGGGCAAGGTTCTATAGCAGGAACAGCTGCAATGGGAATAAAAGGCTTGCATGGGAGAAGATGACATACTAGGAATGAATGCAAAGCAAATTACAGCGAGCTTTGGAATCACCAAAACAAGAACCAAGATTGCAACGGAAATTTTCCAGAACGATCCAAAACAGAAAATAAAAAAGAAAGAAGATTTAAAAAACAAAAAACAGAGATGCAAAGGAAATACCAAAATGATCCGAAAAGGGGAAAAAACAAAGAGATACAAGAAAAATCGGAGAGGATCAAGCACTAGAACGATTGAAAAGGGAGAAAATCGAATAAGACAAAGTACATTGGGATCTTAACAAAGAGAAATAAAAACATAGAAGAATAGATACAAACGAAATCATCAAAAAAAAAAAAAAAACGCTGAGGGATTTAAGAAACGAGGTAGACATATATAAGATCTCAAACTAAGAACACAATTAGAAGCATTTAGGAGAAATGCATTACGATCAAAGCCATTTTCAAGCCATAGATAGCATCAAACAAGCCATGCAAAAAACTACAGATCAAAACACGAAAACAAAGGATCGATGGAAATATCAGACATATCAGGTAAGAAAAACCAGATCCAAAGCGAAAATCAGATGAAATACTTTAAGCGGAGAGGGAAATCTTACATCATAGTGGCATAGGTCCTTGTCCGCTATATCGACAAGGAAGTGGTTCGCACGGACCACGCACTTTGAGCCAAGAGTTCCGAACCCGGGCCGAGCCGGGAATCGGATCGCCTTCGTCGATGATGGTGGCGGCAGCTGCTGCGCTGGTGCTGGTGCTGGTGCTGGCGCGGGCGCCGTCGACGGTGCTGGCGTAGAACGTTCCTCCAAGGAAACACGCCGCTCGAAATCGCGGCTTACAGAGGAAGAAGAAGCAGATGCTGCAGCTGGAGCTGCTGATGCAGATGACGATGGTCGCTGCTGCTGCTGAGGAGGAGCGCCTCTACCTCCTCCGCCGCGGCCACCTCTTCCACCTCTCTGAGATGGAGATGGCGCTGGAGTAGCTCTTTGCCCGCTGCTTCCGCGCCTCGACATGGTTGCGTTTCAGAGAAAAGAGGGAGAAATGGAGGAAAGAACGAAGAAGCAGGCTTCTTTCGGTACTTTTCTCTTTCAAAGGCGGGAATAAGGTTTGTTGATGAGGTGAAAGAGAGTGAGTGAGGGGGAGGTATTTTATAGAAGGAGAATGATACAGTACATTCAGCTCTACCGAAATTTAGTATATCCATCTACTAAACTTAATAGATGTGAGAAATCTAGACCATTCATCTAATTTTTTACATTGTCGATTGAGAATGGACAAAAATTACATAGCGATAATGATCCAAGGACTTAATACAATGGAATTTTAATGGACGGTTCTTAGTCTCTCAAAGAGAATGTGGTGAAATGTAACGTGGTTATGTAACGGCGTCTGATCAAAAGAAAAAGTCCGCAGATGGATGGTCCTGATTGGAATACTCTGCTGCCAGGTGTACGGTGGGGAGATGGTTCCATAGTAATCGGTTTCTTCTGCCTATTCGGTACCATTATTCCTTTAGCGGGAAGACGATGGAACCCGCGGAGTTACTGCCAAGGACTTTTCATATCCCGGTAACGACGGCCTTACCTTCTTGTTAGTCGTGGAAACGTGATCGGCGCTGTTGTACCCGACGACCTCGGGTCCAGCGATGTCGGTGGGACCTAACCGTGAGGCCCACCTACAAGTATTAAAACCTAGGCCGTCCATCTTTTTAAAAGCTTAATTTAGCACATGGTCCCATAAATTAAGCAGATAAAAATCCCAAGTGAACTAAACCATAAGAAATTAGTCATTGTCGCCTACCATTGAAAGATTCTTAAGGTCCCCTGGAATTTTTATTTGCCATCAACCGTGTTGAAAAGGTTACGAGAAAAAAAATTTAAAAAAAATCAGCTTGATCCAAAACTTTTGTGGCCTACATTAAACATTTAATGATCAATCATCACTGTTTCCTATAGTGTGGTCCACCTTTGATTAGGATCTTTTTCATTTTTGGGAAAATACCTTAGAATGAACTGAAAAAATAGATGGACGGAATAGATATACGATGCACACGTCTACGATGAATCTAGGGTCGTGTTAGTCTGGTTGTAGGGAGCTAAAGACGCTCTTGCCGCGTTTCATCTTCGTATGGACCAAACGCCCCTCAGTCGGATGAACACTCAGCGCCTGGCGGAAGCTAGCGTCTGGAGGAAGCTACTTGTGTGTAACCCACCTCATAGGAATACACTGTAACCCCAAGTTCTGTGGGGCCCAATTTAGTGTTTGTGTTACATCTGTTCATCCGTGTCTCGAATTCATTTTAGAACTTAAGACCATGTAAGAGACATCAAAAATTCGAGAGGAAACACATATACAACAATCAAAGTGGAAATGTCTGGTAATGAAAGCTTTACAGTGCGTAACCTAACATTTAGGTGCCATCCAACCCGTTTATAAGGTGATCTCAACATTGACGGATGTAGACTACAAATTTTAACTTAGTAAACGACCTTCGTGGCTCTTAAAAAAAGGTTTCAAGGGCCGTTGTTCGATCCTCGTTGCTTTTTGCAGCTCGCTTCAGTTTTGAATCTCCATCCGAATTTTGCGGTGGTTAAACAAAAGGAATATAAAACAAACGTCCATCGAGCCTGAGGTTCTAGGTAATTTTTATAGCCCGTGTGATGCAAGTTCCACTTCCACCGTCATTCTGGCCAACTCCGGACGTTTACCTTCGTTAGTGGGACTGGGATTCGTAGTGACCCCTCCAATGCTAGGGTGGGTACTGGTTGGTGCAGTTTGTGCCCTGCGGGTCCTTTCATTTTTATCCATGCCATCCATCCATTTTGACAGATTATTTTACGGCATAATATTAAAAATGAGGTAGATTCAAATTTTTGGTGGACCACACCATGGGAAACAGTGATGATTGATTACCTACCATTAAAAACTTCTTGGGGACTATAAATGCTTTGGGTTAAGCTGGTATTTATATTTTCCCTTCTTCTGAGTCTGTCTTATCCGATCAACAAGTTGGACGGATGGCAGGCATTCAATGAGCCTTAGGAAGTTTTTAACGGCGGGCATTCAGTCACCGACATTTCCAGTGGTTTAATCCATTGGATATTTCCACCTCTCTATTTTTTGTCTAATGCCTTAAAATGAATTGGCAAAACCATTAGTATAGGCAAAATACATGTATTATGGTAGGGTTATAAATCACTGACCAATACCGACATCAGTATTCAAGGGTCCCTACTGAATTCAAAGGAAATGACCATGCTAAGCAATTTGTCTATTGCCTTAAAAGGTCCTTCAGGTGTTCCTCCCACCAATAATGTATGTATATAGACGATTGTTTATTTAATGTGAACCACCCATTTATTAATCTCTTTTAATTCTTAACTGTCTACTTAACCCGTTTATAGAGATAAGATTCAAGGATTGTTTATATGATTGAAAGACATTAACATTAAAACCAAATCCTAACGATGGATGGTTCGTATTAAATAAAGTGCAGTCCACGTTGCAAGAATTATAGGACAAAAGATTAGGGAGATAGGATCCACTATTTGAGATCTTTGCACGACATGCCGTTTCAGTGTGGCCCATAGTATCAACGGCCTTAGATCACCCTAACATGAGCAACAGGTGCCCTGATCAGGGCAAGTAATGGGTATATGCTTAGCCGACTGCCCAACCGTACACATTTCTGATAATATTTTTTGCTCAAATTATCATACCTATCTATTTTGGTTTGTCATGCACCGAGCATAGGCTTGGGCATAAGCCTTACTATGCGGGTTGAGTTTAGGTTAGCTTTAGCTTGATTTGATCCTATCCAATCAACAACTATTAAAAAAGCTTATTAATTTTAAATTAAATTTTGAATTCAAATTATTAAAAAGCTTTATAAATTTTTAAATTTATTAGGAAAAATTTTACTTTTGAATTCAAAGACATCAAAGCCCAGAATGAAATGTCGAGCTCATTACATTGGCCTACTTGAACTTGAAACTAATGGTGAAAAAGGAGGTGGGATACACTGATTGCTTGATAGTTAAAGGATTGAAACCATTTATTTGGACCAATAGATCGGTGATTGACACCATTGATTTGGGCTAATAATTCTATTTTTTAAAGGGCGCACACCCAACCCATGCACTTACACCATAGTGGATACACCACAGTGGAATTTCATGACAATAGGTACTCAACCCATGATCTTGTATTGAAACTCTTGTGAGTCTACCATCAAGACATGAGTACGGACCCAAAGGGCCAATAAATCAATGGTCAACAATATTGATTTGAGCCTTATGATATCCTTAAATGCTGAATGTGGACCATTGCTTTATTGGAAGATGCTTATGCTTATGCTTAAGCTATAACTTTTAGATGATCATAAGGCATAATTAACCGTGTAAGAAAAGTAATATGGTACACATGTTCGCCCTTCCCTTTACTTTTGGAAGTCGTATTCTTCTGAAAATGCACATCATTTTTTAACACATTCAAAGTAAGAATTCTCCCTTTAGGAATTTTATTCGATTTATGAACTTATTATGCAAGTTATTCCTTTTTTGTTCATTAGTATAAATTAAATAATTATACTAATCATTTCAAATGATAACTTTTCTACCACACTTCAGGTGATAAATTTCAAATTGAAAATTTTGATCAAATGTGCATTTGATTAAGAGCCACCCATCATTGTGTAACGCTATTGTACCTAAGGGACAAAAGAGTTGCGACCCAATGCTAGAGGATCAAACCCTCTTTAAGAGTGAATTTGTTATTAAGACAACAATTATAACCTGCCTGGACTCTTCGATCTTTATTTTTTATAAATATCATATTTTCAAATTGAATTAATTTCATCCAAAATTAATAATTTTCAGGCCAAAATCAACTCCCTAGCTTATTTTCATCTCCAATTGAGATTTTCCCACGCTCTCTATCTAGAATCAAATAGACTTACTTTCACCCAAAATTAATAATTATCAAGACAAAAATCAACTCCTATTAATGACACTCAGACTCATAGCTCAACTGGCAGATTGACCGGAGATACCTCGTTTCAACACTTGAGGTCATGGTATCGATCCCTAGTGGGGTAGCTCACATGGAGTGTGTGTACTTTAATACTCAGGGGATACGTAGAAGTGACCCATTTTCGAATGTTTTTCATGTACTTTAAGCTCTCTGAAATCTCAAATAGCCTGTGACAGGCAGCAGGGTTACTGACTTTTGACTCCGACCAGAGAATGGCCTTCCTTCTCAAGCAATGGACAGGATCATCCAATTAGTGTAGACTATGAGGTAAACTCATACTCCAATGGCATCGCACAATAGAAGGGCCCACATGATGTACTTAGAATATCAAACCCATCCATCAGATACATGACCTCACGTTATCCAACTATTCGTCGAGCTCCTGGTTGTACAAACCCTTCAAAGGAGATCAAAGTTACATGAATGTATTTATTATATGTATTTATTATATCTACTGTTCATCCATATTTAGAGATCATTTTAGAGCATTATCCAAAAAATGAATCATATCTAAATATCATTTGGACCACACCACAAATAGAAGCCGAGACAATGATTGTCACTGTTAAAAAATTCATAGAGCTTACCATAAAGTTTATTTTCCATCCAATCTAATCGTTAGGTCACAAAGACCTGAATTAAGAAGAAAAACAAATTTTATATTGATCCAAAACTTTAACCCCAAAAAGAGTTTCAATGGTAGACGTTCAATCCCCCACTGCTTTGTGGTTCACATGATAGTTAAATCTATCTTATTTTCTGTTTCAAGCTTTAAAACGAGCTCGCCAAATGGATGAACGGTTTGAATATAACACATACCTCATGATCAAACCCATAGAACTTATTGAAATTAATACAACAGCTATATAGCTGGTATGAGGTGCACTAGCCAATCCGCTTCTCCTAGATGAACAGTGTACATACAATAAATACATTTATGTGGGAATGTAACTTTGATCTCCTTTGAACCGTGTGTACCAACGGGAGCTTCGGTAGCATCGGTGGGGAAAGGATTGGCTACTCCCCTGCCACCAGCCCGGTGGTTAGTGGTCGGTGCTTTGTGGGCCCCATTATGATGTATATGTTTCATCCATTCCATTCATCCATTTTTAAAGATTATTTTAGGGCGAATCTCAAAATTGAGAGGGATATAAATTTCTGACCACATCACAGGAAAACAATAGTGATTGGATATCCACCATTAAAATCCTCCTAAGGCCCATTGTACTGTTTATTTGACATCCAATCTGTTAATTAGGTCATACAGGCCAGATGAAGGGAAAAAACAAATATCATCTTGATCCAAAACTTTTATGGCCCCCAAAAGGTTTTTAATGGTTAATGCTCATTCAACATTGTTTCCTGTAATATGGTCCACTTGTGATTGATATATACCTCAGTTTTGGCCTCCTACAATAAAATGATATGAAAAAATAGATAGACGGCATGGATGAAACACATAAATCATGATGGGGCCCACAAAACACCAACCACCAGCAACTGGCTGGTGGCAAGGGGAGTAGCCAATCCGCGTCCGAGTCGGTGCTTGTCTTCGCACGACACATACCTACATACCTACGACAGCTATATAGCTGGTGTGGTGTAAACCAACCAATCTGCTTCCCACTGGAGACTGAAATCCTATCCCAAAGAAGCCAATATGGCAGGGGCATATGATATTTTGGCTGTTCATCATGTAACTGAAAAGGTACGGAGCTAGAAAATAGACAATTAAAGAATTAACTGATAGTCCAAGTGCAATGAACTCACGTGGCTCAACAAACGACTTTAGCATTGGCACGTGTGAGTAGGATTCCATATTTTTCTGTTTGGCTGCCTTTGCAACGGCCATCCAATGAAATGAAACGAAAATGCATGCGATGCACTTTCGTATTCATGCGAGTAGCTTTTGTTCTTACTCATACGTCAGTGACAGACTCACAAGCTTCATGTGGTAAAAAGAATAATAGTTAAGAGAGACTCTTGGGCTCCAACATGCAGATAACTTCTAAAATGCTATGTGAATGGGATATCGAAGCCATTCGGTAGATTGGCCCCACCACGAGGAACATTTCATGCGAAAAATGAGCCTTTTCCACCGATCAAGCAGACTACACTTCTATTTTTCTATTTATCAATAGCTATACATTTTTTTATATGGTGTCGTTCGGGTGATGGTTATATACGGAAACGCTCACCTGAGAACTAGTTCGTACGTATTGCGTACGAACTTTTTTAGAACCCATCATACGTGAATCCAAAATCTAAACTGTTCATGTGAAGCAGCACCTCGTGAAACCCCCCGGGCCCAAGTTTTACTTTGATCTAAAACTTTGACAGGCCATGAAAAGTGAAAACAGTTTCCTCCCTTGATTTGCATTTCTTTTTGCTATGGCCCTCCAGAATTTTAGATCAGGGTGAAAATTTATCACATGAGGTTTCATGGGATTCTGCATCACATGGACCGTTCAGATTAGACACCCATGGCACGTATGCAAAGGTGCGCAGGGGAGCATGACTCTGGTTATACATATAGGGCTGATTTTTGCATCAGGTGATCTTCCCAGTAGGCCAATGTATTAGGAGGATTTGATTCCACGGGAACTTAACAGGTTGGAATCTATTCATTTATTTGGTGGACTGTAAATTGTGGTCTAACGAGTTGGACTTAAACCTTCTCATGTGTGGGTAGAAAGAGATGCTCACACATGGCTAGCTGCTTGCTTAATTAAATGACTAATTAATGCTAATAAATGTTACAAAGATAAAAGTTATATCAGGGGGAAAAATGAGTTGTCAACTTGGGTGGGCAGACTAACAAATAAACATAGATACGTGTGTGTGTGTGTGTGAGTCAATTTATTTTTACTACAATATGGTGTAAACACCTCACACAAGCTAACAACTTGATGAGGCATGGATGATTTTTAGGAACTAAACTCCAAAATAAAATGAAGTTGCTGATATGAAGACCATGATGCTACAAAAAATTACCTCAATTATGTTGAATAACAAAGATTTATCAAAAATCTTTTGGGTCAAAGATGTTAATATAGTCTGCTACATTATCAATAGAGTTTACTTAAGAGCAAGGTTGGATAAAACATTAACATATGAGTTATGGCATGGGAAGCCACCATGTATTAAGTATTTCAGGGTCTTCAGTAGTAAATGTTATATCCTTAGAGACTGGAAAAACGATGAAAGTTTGACCCCAAAAGCAACGATGGGATCTTTCTACGATATTGTAACACCCCGAAATTTCAAGAGTCGAGTAGTCCTCGACTCCCAAGGTTCCGAGTGTTAATCTCGCCCCTTTGGGCAAGGAGTGCATTCGAGAACTTATCACAGGACGACCACGCGTCTAAGTGGTGTCATGTAAACGGTTGACCGCTTTTCAAAATGCTCAGAGTTATACAAACCAAAGTTATCAAGGATATGCATTTAAAACTCTCAAAAAAATACGTCTAAAGTTCTTAACAAAATACATCGAGTCGGTCTACGGGCCTACAACTAGGCTCAATGTACATCTAGAGTGCTTAAGAGTATATGTCCAAAAGAATAGGGCATCCAACATGGATGTCAAAAAAAGAAAAAGAAAACAAGTAGCACATAGGCTAAATCGGCCTGTCGGAGAGCTGGAAGTATGAAAATTTCACCTCCTAGTTCATATATGCGTCTTTGAGTGCGTTTGCCTCAGTAGTACCTGTATCTAAGGGGTTATCTGGTTGGTGTTTTAAAACACAATCCCAGAGTGGGAGTGAGTGATCAACTCAGTGGTACCATCAACAATGGATTATGCATGTTATCAATCCAAACAGCACAAGTAAGGATATCAAAGGAAACAACAATTTTAAATGAATCTTTATTAATCTAAGAAATATGAAGTCGTGACATGAACATTTTCCTAACTAGTGCAATACAAGAAATTCAATTCAGTAGTCAAGCATTTCGTCAATTCTATTCACCCTGGGGGTTGAAAAACTAAAGTACCATCATCTTATCTTAGTCTTAATTGGTTTGCGGGCTTAGAGTGGTGGAAAAACACTCCTTGCCTGTGTCTCAAAATCCGGTATCGGGTTCATGACCCGTGCGATGATTCTGCCATCGATAAGAAGCTAACACTGGCTCGACCAACTGCCCCAACTGATCACAATAAACTCGGATGACACAGTCCGGACGCACAAGGTTAGATGGCTCATCGATGAGCGGAGGACGTTTGCGATCTACATAAGAGTTGTCACTCATATGCACACACGGGACGGTTGCAATATCATTTCGGTTAAGAATATTTAATTCACAGCTTCCTTGGTTGCTCAATGGTCACTATGGGGAGGCTCGTCACCTTAGCGTAGGCCGATGGCTCAGACACGGTGTCCCATACCACCATGTCCGGCTCATGAGTCTCGCGGATTCTTTTCTTTTTGCTATTCAAAGTGAACTCATCCAGTAGTAATGTGGGTACTTTGTGTTGCTTTCAAAGTTACTCAATCCAAGGTCTTCTAATAGTTTGTCAACTTTCGAGCTGGTTCGGTCGACCTGGGGCACTTCGACTCGACTGACATTGGTACAAGCATGCCATGTAGTCCGACTACTGTCGGTCTTACAAGTTCAACCCAGGTCAATCGAACAAGCCAAGTGCGCTTGGCTTGGACTGAGTCATTCCTTAATTCAGGCGGTTAGTCGACATTCTCGAGGTGGGGAGAAGTCACACATCTCTGTAACTTAGCAATCGCTATGATAAGTTTGCATGTAATCACTGTCAGATTCATATAAGCATTTCATCAAACACTTGAGCATCAGTGAAGCTACACATTCATACAATTCTAACAATTTAGCACATGAGTAGCATTTTTTATGATAGCTTTACTTAGGCATTTCATCGAACGTACGATCAACAACAAAAACGGAAAACATGAATGATCAGGCATTTCATCAAACATATGGACGATAATAGATTTCATGAAATAGGCCATTTATAAATCATTTAAATAAAACAGCATAGCTAGTTCTTAAGCTTAAATCACGGCCCATGATCATTATCTAGACCCTCAAGGGTCGATAAAAGGTGATCTAGGATTAATAGTCCGCACCGTAATAGGGATTTCCAATATTTTGCTCCTAGGGTTGGGATTTTGGAGAAAATCACTAATTCCTAATGTAAAGGAATGAAGTATCGTTAATCACACATAAAGTAGGCATAAGTTACGAAATTGAAGGGTTGAATGCAAGTCTTACCTCCGGTTGCAAGTGACGGTAGATTCGGCGAAAGATTCGGTAAGTTTCGGGGTTTGATTGATGAGATACAAATTCCCAAGCACCAAAATCTTTCCCTCCCTCTCACTCTTACTCTCTTCTTCTTTCTCTCTTCTTCATTCTCTCTCTCTCTCTCTCTCTCTCTCTCTCTCTCTCTCTCTCTCTCTCTCTCTCTCTTAAGGCTTACAAAATCATATGGGAGCAAAGGAGGCCGCCAAATGACTTATTTATAGCACCGGATTTGGTGCAAATGGCCTTAAGGGTTGGGTTTTCACGATACTAGCCCTAGGGGAGTTTGTTTTTACCCTTTGGGGGCCATTATGGGGCGTAGGGGTTGACACCCACCGTAGGATAGTTGGCCCTAGTGATGATCTATGCATAGATACAATTGGCTTATCATTTAGATGCATTGATCGACGGGTGGGATCAGAATTCAGTTCAACAGTCCCTGACTATCGATCAGTCCCGCGACTATACGGATTTATGTAGGACATTACTTTAGGTTATTGCCCCAAATTTGGTCGTAATCTAACAGTTCGAAACCCATAACTTGGGTAAACACTGAACACAGATAAGTGACTTAAGTTCATGGTTAATTTCAAGAATATTCGCACAACTCATGCACCGTCCTTATAAGTCCAAGTTGAGTGATTCAAGTCATGATGTCGACTAAATGTCTCATGATGGATGTCAAGCCCAGTAAGATGGACATTACTTTATAATTTCGGAACTAGTGGCCCTACTAACGAGCAGTTCAGAGCTTGCTTGAAAAATCAAGACATTTCTGTAATGAATTAGGTAGCAAGATTTCATGTACTCAATGATTAAGATTTTGATTAACTTTTTTCATAGTGTATCATATTCGCAATTAGTGAAAATGACAATTCAGTCATAATTACTCTAAATCGTTGGTTTGTAGGTTATACGGATAATTGAGTCACTTTGGTTTGTTAATTACGATCTGACCCCAATTTGTCTCGGCTTTAGGTAGATCTTTAATTTAGTTGTGATCGTTTGATTAGTCAGTGATAGGTCACCTAGATTTAGGCCCTATACGAACAAATCAAGAGGTTATACTCGGTGCTTTAGTGATTGGGCAAATTCGTTGGCTTTCTACGATTAATTAATCAAATTTGTGCGGTTTTTTACCGATATCACACCTGTATAGGATCATTTCGAGCGTCAATGGTCAATAAGCGATAACGTAAGTTAATTACATCGAAGGTTTTCAAGGTTTTTTTTTTTTTTTTTAATTCAAAACAATGAAAATCTAGGATGTTACAAATATTCCTTAAACAGTCGAGCTTATAGGGTATACAATCTTAAGACCCTTACCATATGAGAATCAGTCGATGTGGTTATTGATGACCAACCTCATGACAAATCTAGTCTTGAGATAGAAGTGTGTCAACCTATTTTTACCACAATATAGTGTAGATATCTCACCTAGGCTAGCAACTTAATGAAGCATAGATGATCTTTAAGAACTAAACCTAAACCCCAAACCCTACTAAAAACTTCAGCCATTTTCAAGCCTAAGTTAAATCATTGTTGAACCCAAGCCATTATCTAAGCCAAGCTACGACCTAAGCCGAGCTCGACCTAAGCCACTGCCTAAGTCGAGCCATACCCAAGCCATTTCCAAGCCAAAGCATTAAACTCAAGCCTTAAGTCACTCTCTAGGCACGAATGAGCCAACTGGCTAAATGTAAGCGGCAGTAATCCAATTATCGCCTCCTCTCGAAATATGTGCCCCGAGGTATAACTATTGCTCCCCTCGAAAGTCAATTAAGATAGACCTATTTAACCCCGGAGATCCTACTATTTACCATTTTACCAAGCCCTTTAACCCATAAAAAAGTGTCATGTGATATATCCCTTCCCTCCACCAATGTTAGGCTGCCACGCCATTATTTACCCTTCATAATCCCTAAAATTATCAAAAAATCATCTCAGTGGGCTAGAAATACCCCCTTCCTCTTTTCGTCTCTACAACCAATAAAGAGAAGTAACTCTCATCAAAGAAGGAGAGTGAAGGAGAGATAAAGACTGAGAGAGAGAGAGAGAGAGAGAGAGAGAGAGAGAGAGAGAGAGAGAGAGAGAGTGCTTTAGTTATCAAGCTCTTATCTTTTTTAACCCCCTCTAGCATCCTCCAACCATCTCTTAGCCTCTTAGTCGTACTTATGTTAATCCTTTCAAATCATGGTACACCTAAATCTCTAAGCCATTTCAAGTGCAAGTCAAAGATCATGACATAATTACTAGCATTCATAATTCATCAATCACATCATTAATTTCCTTCTCAATCCCCTACTTCTCTATGTTACCATTAAACGTATACTTTAAGACTTTTCGGAATTCTAGACCCCGTCACATCATAAACTCATAGTAGCCTAGTCCTCTTACGTAATATTATAAAATCATCACATCTCTCCTTAAATCTCATTTATAGACTTTCTCTGGATGTATGCTCCATGGCTTGCTGAAATTTCGAACCCCGCCACATTAGAAATCCGAGTTCACCTAGTCTTATTTTAATACTTTACATCCTATTATTTTATCCCCTAAGATCATTTTACCACATGAAATAGAGACCATATACCAGTATGGGTAAAGATGGTATCTAATGCCTTCTATCTCTATAATTGAGATCCTTACTTGGAATCCTAGGTTGCGGATCAAGAGTCAACTTTAAACAAAAGAGTTTCTAGATTCTCTGGCTTTTACTGATTCTACGGGTTCTAACCGACTGCAGAATTTTGAGCTAATTGGCTAATGACAACTCTAAGTCTACAACATCATTAATCCAAATTAGTCCATACACCCTAAAAAATAAATATAAAAAGTATGGGTGTCAATTTTCAGCATTCATATATGGATGTAGTTTTGATTCTCATATGATGTTTTATTTTTAGGATTTTGATATAAAACATCTTCAATTTAGACCTTTTTTTAAATAATGTTTTCTTTTTTCCATTTTTAGTAAAAAAGAAAAATGATATGCATGGGCAAAACATGAAGGAAACACGTCATAACAATTATAGTTAATTAATGCCATTGGAAAGTACTATTTTAACTCTAGTTTTAAAACACCCTAATCCATAGCTCAAAAGATATCTTGTTTTAACACCGAGGTGTTGGTATCGATCACTGCTAATAGTGAAGTGTGAACAGATAGTGGGGTGAACTAACAAGCTAACAAAAAAAAGAGTTTAGGGTTTAGGTTTTCAAGAGAGTATGATTGGGCTTAGGATTTGGGAGAAGAGAGAGTGGAGGTTAGTCTTAGATTGTGGTTTTGGGATTTGAAAGAGGGATATTATTATCATTTTAAAGAAGAGAGATGTTGGTAACATAATCATAGTTAGTTTTTGTCTAAAAAATTGAATTGTGAGGTGTTATTTATTTATTTATTATTATTTTTTTAATCATATTAGAAAACTGAAGTTATTTAGGGATGCAATCGGGTACTGCCCAGAAGGGATGGCTCTACCGGGTGAATTTGAGCAATTTCAAAGGTATGACCCACCTAATGTTTATGTAGGACTGATTTTTTAGTCATCCCATCATCACAACGGGACTTACATATTGCAGAAATTGGATGGTACACATGCACACACACAACAAGCATACTGTAGAAAATAATGGACAACCACCGAAAAGCATCCAACTTCATGCAATGTTCCACGGAATTATTGGATTGACTTGATTTTTGGGGCATTCAAATTTCACCGTACGATAACCGTGATAGAAAGGCTGGACCTATTGGTACACCCACGTAAGCCCTATGCACAATACTTCATCAATGAGATTAGTCTACCACAATTAAGTAGAAGATTATGGACTTGTGGAGCTGTACAATAGAAATAAATAAGAATATCAACATCTTAACATCTCTTTTCGAATAGTGGACAGATAGATCAATAAATAAGAATATCAACATCTTAACACCTCTTTTCAAATAGTAGGCAGATAGGATCAATTAGCAAAATTGAGGATAGAATGGAAAGAAAAAGAAAAAAAAAAAGAGAAAGGTAGGGAGAAGGTAGGACACATTATTGACGGTAATATTGACTGATGTGTTTGGTCTTGATAAGTACATTTATATCACTGCACTTTCTTTTGACCATCCTTTTCATATAAATAAAAGCTTATACAACTTGTTTACCATTGATGCAGATTGGGTAATACCTCACCCATCTCTAGCTAGGAATGAATGGGGGGGTCTAATGGGACAATGATTAGTTTTAACCACACCATCCATGATTTTAGGGTACGAGATCCAAGGGTCAAGTGTACCACACTATAGAAATTAGTGGTGATAATGGCACCCACCATTAATATCTTCTTAGGGACCACCATGATGGTTAAGTGCCATATGGTTACATAGACTTGGATGAAGGGACAACACAAATATATCTTTAGCCCCCAAAAAGTTTTCAGGTGTAAGTGTTTAGTCCCCACTGTGTGGTCCACTCGAGCCATGAAGCTGCCTCATTTTTGGGCCTCTACCCTAAAATGATACCCAAAATGGATGGACAGTGTGGATAAAACTTACATAATGGTTGCATGTCAAACCTCCACGGTCCTATCATGATACATATCTTTTATCCATGCCATTCATCCACTTTTCTGGCTCATTTAGGACACAAGCTCAAAATTGAAGCCAATTCAAAACTCTGAGTGGACCACATTATACAAAATGATGATGATAATGATGTCCGCTGTTGAAATCTTTCTTGGGCGAACGGTGATATTTATTTGTCATCCAACCTGTTCATAAGGTAAAATAGACTTGGATGAAGGGAAAATAAAAATATTAGCTTGATCCAAAACTTTTACCATCCTCAATTGTAAGCTTTCAATCCCCACCTTTCTATTTGAGTAGTCAACTTGGGCTTTGGATCTGCTTCAATTTTAGGCTCATGCCCTACCATGAGCTGACAAAATGGCTGAGGGTTTGGATAAAACATATACATCATGGTGGGCCCACAAAGGTTTGACATCAGATAACTGGATGGTGTTGGTATCACTAGGGGTCACCAGCCAAACCGCCTCCCGCGTGAGGCACCACCTAATGAATCATGATACGTCGGTCAATGCATTCAATTTTTACTTATTTTGCGGGTTTTCATTCCACCACCTCCTTTTAAATGTTGCTCTGCTTGAGTGTCTAACAGGAAAGTAGGGTCCACCGTGTGATAGGCCCATGCACCAATTCGGGTTATTCATGCTCAGTAATACGGTTCTCTTAGAGCACTATATGTTACAGTGCTCCTAGTTGCATCGAGACACTTGGACAGTCCAACTGATGGATCCAGACCATGCATTTGGTGCAACAATCGTTTCATGAGATACAAAGAAGAAATCACATCCGTCCGATTATCCAATCCATCTGTAAGTTGGGCTTTATTTTCTATAGCCATTCATTTTCCAAGCCATATAAAAGATGTCTTGAATGGTGTTGTAGAGAAAATTCTTTGGAGACACAAGCCATCTATACATAAGCCTCAACAATGGTTCGGATTATTGATGGGGCTTAATGCTCTGTAAGTAATTTTGACCGTACATTCTATAGTTGACTGATCTAATGCTTGGAATGGTCGGATTGGTGTGGTTTTTACAGGATAGCTCATGAAATGCATCCTACACCTCGTGGACAGTAATTCGTAGATCAGATTTTCCAGATGTCCAATTTCAATTGGAAGCGTCATAATTTATTCTAATGTAACATGTACTAATACTCTGAGACGTGGAATCCCTGCGATAGGCTTTCGCAGTAGGGAAGCAAGACGCGGATTAGATAGAATGTCAGTATGCAAGTCAGTGACGTCGTTAAGCTCTGTAAACTCAGCATGATGTATTTGTTGTATCCACGTTGCCCAGTCATTCAAAGAGATCCTTTAGGGCAGGAAAAAAATAATGAAATAGGTATGTGTGATATCCACGTTGCCCATTCATTTAAGGAGATTTTTTATGGCAGGAAAAAAATAATGAAATAGATAAAAAGATCAAATGGACCCTCCATGGAAAACAGTGCAGCAGTGACACTCACTGTAGAAGCATTTTAAGGGCTCACCATTATGTATTTTTGAAATCCAAGCTATTCGTGAGTTAATATAGAGGCTATTCGTGAGTTAATATAGAGGCAGGTGAGTTAATATAGAGGCAGATGAAATGAAAAAATAAAAACAAGCTTGATCGGAAACTTCTGTAACTCTTTGGAAGTCTTGAACGGTGCATGTCACTATCCCCACTGTTTTTTACCGTGGAATTCACTTGAGCTTTTGGATGTGCCTCATTCTTTGTTTTGTTGCTTAAAATGATCTCTTCAAATAGATGTACGGTATAAATATTAAGTTTACATCATTGTAGCGCCCACGGTGCCAGGTGACGTAACTTCAGTAGCAGTTTGGTACTGATATTGTCCGTCTCTAACCCGCGTCCACAGCACGCGAGATGTTCGTGGCTTTTGCACGAAGTTTCTACGCTGTAACCTATGTGGGGCCTACCGTGATGTTTGATATAAATCCACTTGTCCATTTGTATTTACAGCTCATTTTAAGGATAGCAAGAGAATCAAGCGGACTATGTGATAGGAAACCACTGAGAATGAACAACCACCGTTGAAACATTCTTACTCCCTCAAAAGTCTTGTATCAAACTAATTTTGGTAATGACCTTATGAATGGTTTGGATGTCATGATATGAACATACAGGTGGAGCTCAGAAAGGTTTCAACGGTAGGAATTTCTTTCCCCAAATTTACCATTCATCTTGTCAAATTTACCATTGGACCCAGTTAGGTTTTTGTAGCAGGAAGCAGAATAATCTCTCCAAATGGATAGATGGGGATGGATTTCTGGCAAACATGACTGTGAGCCCCACCTAAGTCTCAGGGTTGAGCGAACTTTCGTGGTAAGTCCGCATTCGAAAGAAGGGAGTGGATTAGGTAAGACCTTTAGGAGGAGCAATCCCGGATTGGCCGAGCGTGCCAAACAGATATGTTGAACTTCGGCCTAATTATATCAATCTCATGGAATTGCCACCAATCCACTGGCATTACCATCATTACCTTGAAATCCACTTGAGCCCTCCTACTCCCATCTATTTTGCCTGGAATGTGTTTGGTTGGACGGATTGGAAGGAATTGGCTAGGCATAATCCTAGAATTGGTCAAGCATGCCAAACAGACTCGGCGGTGAAATCCCTGAATATAGCAATCTCCAGCAATCTATTGACGTAGCCGTCATTACCTTGAAATGACTGTCATCCACCCTAATACAATCCAATCCCATGGAATGGGCCCATCTAAACATGCCCTTAGGACGTTGGAATTTAGCTGCGTCTAGTGTGATATTTGTAAGAAATCTATTTTCTTCGTCCATTTTGTAGGCTCATTTTAGAATAATGGATTAAAATAGAGCATATCAAAGACTAAGTCAGTGATGAAACTTCCCTAGGTCGATAGTGAGGTTTACATGCGATCCATACCGTTCATAAGGCCCTTTTCATTGGGATGAACTTTTTTTTTTTTGTATAATTTTTTTTAAAGCACGCACACATACACACACCCCCCACACACTCACGCTGGTGGAATTTCACCACCTATGGGTACTCGAACCCTTGATCGAGAGTTGAAACTCCTGAGAGTCTACCACCTGGGCAAGACTAAGGACCCTTACTGGGATGAACTAAAACACAGTTATAAGCATGATTCAAAACTCATGTGGCCCAAATATTTCAAGACATTCAATTCTCATGTTTCCGGCCAATTTGAGTATTGAATGCGGTTCATTTTTTGTCTCATGTTATAAAATGAACTTACAAAACGGATGAAGAAGATGGATTTCTTACAAACATCACAGTGGCCCCACCTAGGCTCTCATAAAACTGCAACTAGACCTTGGTCCCACTCAAGATGGTACGCCCCTGTTGTGGGGCTCACTTTGATGTTTTAATTCTATATTCATGTTGTCCATCTATTTTTTCACATCCTTTTAAGATATTATCCCAAAATGAAGTAGATATAATTATCAGGTGGACCATACAGTAGGAAACAGTTGAAATTGAACTCCTTATCATTACAAACTTCTTAGTTCCCACATTAATTTCTCTACCTTGCTTATTTGTGTTACGATATGTTGATAAGGTCGTACAAGCTGGATGAAGGAAAAACCAAATATCAACCTCATCAGGAACTTTTGTGAGTCATTTATGATCAATCGCCAATATTTCCTAAGATATGGTCTACATGATAATTGGGTCAGCTTCCTTTATTCTATAATTCACTAAACTGAACACCCAGTTCTATAGCTCAACTGGCAGATTGAGTGGAGATACCTCATTTCAACACTTGAGGTCTTGGCATCCCCAACGGGGATGGCTAGCATGGAGTGCGTGTACTGAAATGGGTGTGTACTAACAAGCTAACCCAAAATAATAATAATAATACACTAAAATGATATGAAAAAAATGAATAAACAGTGTGGATACTATACACTAAAATGATATGAAAAAAATGAATAAATGGTGTGGATATTGAAGATGGTGTTGGTGCATGCGCAAATCCGCCCCAATGTTTCAACTGTAAACATTCAATCCTCACTGTTTCTTAGTAAAGCCCACTTGAGTTATGGTCCAATGTCTTAAAATGATTTGAAAAAAACGGATGGATAAGTGGATTTTGCACAAGCATTGAATTCTTTTGACCCGGAAGTTAGGTAGGGCCCACTGTGATTTATGTATTTTATCCATCTGTTCATCATAATTTCAGGGCTTTAGCATAAAAATTAAACATATTCAAAGCTTTAGTGGACCACACCGAGGGAAACAATATAAATTGATCTTTTATGGTTAAAAAATTCTTGGGGCTGCAGAAGTTTCAGATCAATCTAATATCATATCTTGGTTTTCCCTGCATGTGTGTTTGTGTGATCATATGAATAAGTTGAATGACAAATAAACATCAATGTAGATCCTAAAAAGGTTTCAACGATAGAAATCATTATTCCCGCTATTTCATGTGGCCTGGTCAACTTGAGCTTTGTATATGCTTTACTTTTGAAATCAACTTCAAAAATGAAGTCAAAAACAAAAGGAAGCTATGGATAAACCACGTAATCAAAAGGTGGGCCCAATAGAGTTTACTCAATACGATACAACGTATGCAATCCGCTTCCCCATGATCTCGCTGTACTGAGTTAGTAGGGAAGTGGATTGGTTGGTGCACCCCACACCACCGATCTAGCTGGTGTGGGTACGTACGGCTCCTCGACCTCTCAGCTATACAAACAATTTAAAGGAAATCAAAGTTACGAGGCCCCAAGATAATGCATTTATTATATCCAAACTATTCATCCATCTTGCAAGATCATTTTAAAGCATGACACCAAAAACTATTCATATCCATAGCTTAAGTAGACCACACCACAAATAGCAGGGGAGATTGATTCTTACCAATAAAACATTCATATGGGCCAACATAATGTGCATTTTCCATCCAATTTGTTCATAAGGTCAAGCTGATATAAATGAAGTGGAAAGACATCACATTGATCCAAAACTTTTATACTTTTATGACCCTGAAGGGGTCTCAATAGTAAACATTCAATCATTTGCTTTTTGCAATAGTTCACTTGATATTTGGATTTGCCTTTATCTTTAGGTTCAAGCCTTATGATTAGCTCACCAAGTGAGCATATAGTTTGGATATAACGCATACCTTGTAATGAGACTCACCCGGCTTGATGAAGTTAACCCACCAACTCACCTGGTGGTTTGTGGTACACCAGCTAATCTGCTTCCTCAATGAGCTCAAAGGTTATGGAGGAAGCATATTGGCTGGTGAACCACATACCATCAGCTTAGAACGGTGTGTTGACATCACCAAATTTTATGAGTCCTTTAACGAGGTATGTGTTATATCCTAACTGCTGTCCTTATATTTTATAAGCTCGTTGCAAGGCTTGAGCTCAAAAATTAGACTGATTCAAATATCAAGTGGACCACACTACAAAATGAAAAAGCCAAGTTTCACCAAGGTGACAATTCTTTCTCTTTGCAACTGCAACTCCACTGCTGTGGACTGTATGGGCAGGAAAACTGCCTTCAAATTCCCTGCTTCTTTAGATATGTATCGAACTCATGAGACGAATGCTTGCCTGTGAATGTTGGGCCGCCCCTCCCTTCGATTCCATTCCATCAATATAGCCTGAGGAAGAAAACTCCAAGCAAATTCATGGTCCGATCAAACCACATCTCGCTTTCCATAGTGCCCTGCCAGGACTTAGTGCCTAAGTACTCGTTCAAATTCAAAATGGAATTCTAAATTATTTCATTTGAATCTGGTTGAGAGCATAAAGCATCAAAAGGCTGGATATACATGAGGTGTGTGATGCACGGCTAAAAAAACGCCCGTCACTATCTGAATGACTAAACTAATACAAGCTGACAGACCAAACCCCCCACCGACAACTAAATGAGGCTACCTTGACAACCTCCTCCCCTTTGTCCCTATTAGGTAGTGTCGGTAAGACGGTTCGCTTGAGTTGCTCAACCGACCCGCCTTTTGCCCTCTCGTCCTGTTCGAGGCTTTGTTTCATGAGATTTGTCCATCTCCTTGTCACCATGTATATCTTGCTAGTCTCTCTTCTCTATAAAAGAAATCCCACAAATCAAAGCAAGCAATGGCTACAGTATGCTCCGTTAATTTTATTTATTTATTTTTAAATAATGCAACTTAAATATAGTTATGGACAGAGTATCTCTTATTAGGCTTCGACACCGAAAGAAGACGTTGGTAGGGTTTGTTAGATTAATCCTCAAATACGAGGGGTTTGGCAAAAAGCAAGTAAGGATTGAGCATTTATGTTGAAATCCTTTTGGGTGATAAAAATTTTAGATCTGTAATATATTTGTTTTTCCTCTTCATCAAAGTTTGTGTGGCCTTATAAATAGGTTGGATGGAAAATAAATGTTATGATAACCCTACGAATGTTTTAACAGAGAGAAAAATTGTCCCCACTGTCATTCGTGGCGTGGTTCACTTTGAGCTTTGGATATCACTCAGTTTTACAATCAAGATCTGACGTGATCTCCACAAATGGATGAACGGTGTAGATATAATCACAGGAAAAGGTGGGATGGAACCTTCCACCATTGAAAGCTTACTCTGGCACACGGTGAAATTTATATGCCATCCAAGCCGTTAACAAAGTGCTTCCCATCTGGATGAAGGAAAAATTAAAAAAGAAATCTAAATACCACCCTGATCGAAAACTTCTGTGGACCTTAAGAAGACTTTAATGGTAGAAATTCCAACCCGTAGTGTTTCCTGTGATGTGGCTCACTTGAGTTTTGAATCTTGCTGAATTTTTGGCTCAAAGTCCTATCATGAGATGGGGCAACGGATAGGTGGAGTGGATCTGACATAGATTTTAAAGGGGGGGCCCACGGAGCTTTTTGTTGCACGGACACTGTAGGATCAGAGCAACTATGGTCAACAAAGTAGGTAACGATGGCCAACATTGGGAAAGGGACGATAAATGATGTATACGGTCATATAACATCGGTGAGATTGGATCATATGATCCACGTGTTAGGCATAGCTATGCGGGCAGCTGTTGGATGGGATGTGTGATGATATCGGGTTTTGAGTATGGGAAATTTCATGTGGGCCCACCAGGTATTGCAGATTGAGACTGAGAGACATGGCTTGGACGGCTTGAATATTATTGCATGTATATATGACACCATGCTGGATGGCTAAGATTATCTTAGCATAGTAATTCTTAACATGTATGATCCATCCACTTTAGAGGGCCGCGATTTGGACAGTGTGAAGTCCTGAATGTCCCAAGCATTAGAAGAACATTCGAAAATGAAGTCCTGAATGTCTTGTGATCTTATGAACAGGTTGGATGACAAATAAACATAACTGTAGGCCCTAGTTAGGTTTCAACGGTGGAATTCATTATTCCCACTGTTTCCTGTGGTGTGGCCCACTTTATATCTTTGCATTCTTAAATTTTGGACTCAACCAATAAAATGAGCTGAAAAAACGGATGGACGGCGTGGATAACCTACACTCATTTACAATAGACCCAAATGAATTTTCTCGGTACAATAAAAGCTCACTGGGTAACTCAGCACGCGATCCGATTTCGCTTAGTGGATCCCAGGCAGGTGGATCCCTGACCTTAGGGCACACCGATGTATTTTCTTTAAATCCATATTGTTAATCCATTTTGAAAGCTTATTTTAAGGCATGATCCCAACAAATGAAGCAATACCAAATCTCAGGTGGATCACACCACAAAAAACAATGGTAATTAAATACCCATCACTAAGAACTTCTCTGGGTCATCAGAGTGCTTATTTGCCATCCAACCTATTGATAAGATAGGCCTGGATGAAGGGACCATTCAAATATCAGTTTGATAAAAAACTTTTGTGGCCCACAATGAATTTTTAATGATCAATCAACACGGTCTCCTATGGTGTAGTTCACTTAACATTTGGATCTGTTTAATTTTGAGGATCATTCTTAAAAATAAGCTATCAAGACGGATGGACAGCATAGATTTAAGGCACATAGATCACAGGGGCCACGATCAGATATTGGTCTTTGGCTCATTCTGGTGAGGGCGTGCCCACCAATTAAATCTAATCACGCCATGTCACTGTTTAGAGGTGGGTGGCGCTCACCACCCAATCCACGTGGCTACTGAATCGGCCACGTAAGATCTTCGTACATCCTGGTACGATTACGCTATCGAAATCGGAAGCGGATTGCAGGGTGCGGATGATCTACTGACAGGCTTGACCAGCGAGACTCTTACTGAAGTGACGGCACCAAGTTTGTGGGCCCCGCTATGATGTATGTGTCGTATAAACACCGTCCATCCACTCAGAGAAATCATCTTATATAGTGATCCAAAGAATGAGGTAGATCCAAAGATCTAGACGATCTCACCGCAGAAAAAGGTAGGGAGAGTGATGCCCACCGTCGAAACCTTCCTTCTGTGGCCCCTGGGAAGGTTTCAATGGTGAACATCACTCTCCCCACTGTTTCCTTTGGTGGGGTCCACTGGAGATTTGTATCTGACTCCTTTGGATAATGCCTTAAAATGAACTCTCTAAATAGATGGGCTGTGGGGTTACAAAACATACATCATAGTAGGGCCCACAGTACTTAGTGATGTGGCTTCAGTAGTTAGTCTTGCTCCTATGTCAAAGAAACGGATTGGCTACTCCCCCTGACACCAGCCCCGGAGCTGATGGTCGGTGCTCTGTGGGCCCACCATGATGTATGTGTTTCATCCTTTCCGTCCATCTATTTTTCTAGATCAATTTATCATGAAAAAAAAAAGATGATGTATATCCTAGTCTCAAGTGGATCACATTACAGGAAACAGTTTTGAATGAACTTCGACTGTTAAAAACTTTTTAGGGGACATAAAAGTATTGGATCAAGTTGATATTTGTTTACTTCCTTAATCTGGGTCTTTATGACCTAATCAACGGATTGGATTTCAAATAAATAGTACAGCGGGCCTTAGGAGGATTTGAATGATGGATATCCAATCACTATTGTTTTCCTGTGGTGTGATCCACTTGAGATTTATATCCCTCTAATTTTTGGCATAGATACATAAAACGATATTTAAAAATGGATGAACGGAATGGATGAAACACATACATCATGGTGGGGCTCACAGAGCACCGACCATCAGCTCCAGGGCTGGTGTCAGGGGGAGTAGCCAATCCGTTTCCCTATGTCAATAGCTAATCCGCGTCCCCCACTACGTGGTATTCCACGCTACCAAATGGGTGGTGTGTTGATGTCACCAAGTTATGTGGGTCCATCACGATATATGTGTTATATCTAAGCTGTCCATTTAATTGGTGAGATTTTTCTAGAATTTTAGTCCAAAAATGAGATAGATATAAAGCTTAGGTAGACAACACCACAAAAGTAGCGAGGAATGAACATTTATCATTGGAAACTTATTGTAGCAATGGCAGCCTGAGATTTCTTCTTTCTTTAGCCATTGTAGTTTTTCGATAAATTAGGAATGACTTTGATGTTGTTTTTATGGACGATGCTAAATTGTTGATGCAAAAATTTGGTCTATCATTTTCTAACCTTCGTGTACTTGTAGAGGAAGAAGATAAAGGAGGCCCTGGCTAGAGTAGGGAACTCTCCGATGCCTAAGTCAGGCTAGTGATCTGAGTCTAGTAGTATTGAAGGGTTTTTGGTGAAAGATTCTTCGTACATTTCTGTAATGCTCCTGGGTTTTCGAAATCCGAGTATGTGACTCATTTTCTAAAAATTCAAATATTAACCTTTAAAGATAGTCAAATTTCATATATATATATATATATATATATATATATATATATATATATATATATATATATATATATATATATATTCCTATTTTTTTTCAAAGTTAGCATTTTAATGGAAGGGAAATAAATCAAGCATAAAGGAAATATTTATACACATTCAAAATATACGAGCGCCTACCCATAATGACTTATACAAATCGATTTATCTATGATAACAAATACAATAAATACATAATTTAACACATGAGAAATAATAAAATGCATATAAACTTGAGCTGCAAGATCGCACAGCCTCTCTTGGAAGATACAACCATGCATACCTGATAATTGTGCCTTGCTCTTCATCAATCTGAATATGCATCAATCTGAATATGAATATTATTTAAACCACTTGTGCTACTTATACGGTTATATATTCGATGAATGAGTGGTTAGCTCAGTGTGAATTTTTCTTAAGATTACACATTACTGCATTAGTTAAGCATAATTTTAAACAATAAGATATACAAAATATTTCATAATGCGATCTTGTTTAAGTGCATGGATGCGTGGATGCACATCAATCGAGGATGCACATCCAGTTGGCCAAGTGAATGGACCTCTCAAACAGTCAGTTCATTCATGCAAGAGAACGAGTCTTTCAAACAATCAGCTCATATATCTTCCAAGGTGGTGGGCCTTTCAAACAGTCGGATCACTTACACATGAATGAGCCTTTCAAACAGTCAGCTCATTCATGTCTGGGGATGGGCCTTTCAAACAGTCATCTCATCTCTAATATGGGAATGGACCTTTCAAACAATCGGTTCATTCAAGCAAGAGAATGGATCTTTCAAATAGTCGACTCATTCAACTTGCAAATGAACGGGTCTTTCAAACAGTCGATCTGCTCAAGTAAGATAGTGGACATTTCAAACAGTCGGCTCACTCAAGCAATAGGATGAGTTTTTCAAACAGTTAACTCCCTTTTTAATAAGAGAATAGACCTTTCAAACAGTCAGTCTATTAAGCAAGAGAATGAGCCTTTCAAACAGTTGACTTATTCAACTTGCAAGGGAACAAGTCTTTCAAACAGTCGACCCGCTCAAGTAAAATAGCGGGTCTTTCAAACAGTTGGTTCACTTAAGTAAGAATGAACCTTTCAAACAGTCGGCTTATTCAAGCATGAGGACGAGCCTTTCAAACAGTCGACTCATCCCTAGTAAGAGAATGGATCTTTCAAATAGTTAGTGCATTGAGAATACAAGTGCCATGAATGCATGATTAATCCCATCCATTATTATTCCAATTTGTAAGTAACCAATTTAGGAAAGCTCAAAGGTCACTATGGGGGACTCGTCACATAGCATAGGCTGTCCCATTTCACCATCTTTGGCTCATGAGACTACATCATTAGGATGTTTAATGACATCCTCCTCAACCAGTGACCAATCACAGTCTATCAAGTGGGTCTTGGCATCGCATGGTCATACAAAATAATCCATCAAGCCGCCTAAGGCAAATATGCAATAATGAAAAAGCCACATAGGCACAACAATCCACAGATGGTAAGCCCACATTAATGTTTCATTTAATCTATCAATCAAAGTAGCCACTAAGTGAGGGTCCATTATAATCACAATTAGTCAAGTTACATCCCAAGTCTGGTCGTACATATATAAGTGGGATTTTCCACAAATAAATGTAGCAGTTTAAGTTCTTTAAGTAATCCATAAACATGAAAGATACACAAGTACAACATATGGATATTCATACGAGTTAAGTGTTGAGCATATGATTGATAATCAGATTCAATATCTAACACAAGTTATCAAGAATTAAAGATATCAATTATCGGTTGAAATAAAATGAACTATTACTTAAACTAATAAGGAAGATGAAAGCTCAAGGGGAAAGATTCATCACCTTGGGAGTTGTCTCTCTTAATGGTGTTGTTCTTAGAAGGAGTGTGTGTGTGTGTGCTTCTTAAGATCGAATCCTACTTGCTCCCCTTCTAATTGGAGTCAGGCGGTTGGTTTGAATTAACTTTGAATGGGAGCTACTTGTCTAGATGAAAACATAATATATAAGGAATCAAATTATGCAACCAATTAACCTTAATAATTCTTAAGTAATGGGGCATTGGGGAAATATTGTACTGTACTTGAAGTTGTCACAAGGTGGTGATAGACTTGATTCTTGATTGTACTCGGTTAGGGATTTAGCTTACGATGGTTCTCCAAATGTTGCTACCCAAATGGACCCAATTAGATTAATTCTACCTAAACTCCATACACCACCAAGTTAATGACCTATACCCTAGTCATTTTAGAATAATGGATCACATGAGGAGGTTACCCAAGGAGCTGACTTGGTGAGGGGCTGAGAAAATCAGGTTCACCCCGAGAGAAGTTGCTAAATCTGGTTTAGATTGGGTTGGTGCTGGTTGAGTGGCAACCAAGTTAACCTAGTAGAGCCAACTCGGTTCAATCATGCTCCTCCTCCCCCTTCTTTTCCTTCCTTCTTTCTCTTCTTCTGTTGTTCCATGCGGGGTTTGATAAACCCAGCTAGCAGGGTGACTCAACTCGGTTGGCTACTGGCGGCATCTTCTGTCCTGCTGGCCATCCGAACCGCCAGCCGCTGACTTCCTCTTCTCTCTTCCCTTATATTTTTCTTTCTTTTTCTCCTTATCCCTCTCAATTCAGCAAGGTTCACTGAACCCAATCTCGGCCCGACTCAGACTCAGCGAGTTGAGTCCAGTCGACTCGACAATGACCCACGAGTTGGTCTAGCTCGGTTGGGCTGAGTCAATGCCGCACACACTCGCTTTCCCACTCTCTTTCTCTATTCTTCCTCTCTTCTTCCTAATTTTCCTTTCTCCTTTTTCTTCTAAAACTACATAGGGCTTGGACTCAGCCTAGCAGCACCATTGCATGGCCGAAAGATTGTCGGGGAAGAAGGTGCGGCTCCAATGGCGAATTGAAATCCGGCAGGTCTTCCTTCATCCTACCTGTTGTGGATTGATCCAATGGATCACATGAAGCTTAGAGAACAGAAGGAATGAAGCTCGAGTGCCGTTTGATCGGTGGGTTCGAGCTTGGAAGAAAACAGATTGTTTTTTTTTTAAATACAGAAAATCTCAAAGAAGCCGATGCGGCTGCGGATTTACCTCACGTTGCTGATGTTTTAGGATTTCTTGGGATGTTATATCCCGATTTGGATGTCCTAGATTAATTGAGAGTGGTTTTTCAGAACTGGATAGGTGGCCGGGATCGTGCCAACACACCAACGTACCTTCCCACCGTTGCTCTCTCTCCATCTCTTTCTTTTATAAAACCCTAGCCTTCAAGGGCTAGGATTGCGTGAGATGGACGACTAGGATTAAGGGAGGAGGGTTCACACAGATTGCCAACTTGGCAAGGTGAAACTAATTTCCATTTTCAGAAATTGTTGTGCGCAACTCCAGTCTGGGCCAAGAATCGTGTGCTCATACATATAGGAAAACCCATGAGATCAGTTGAGTTTTGGTCGCGCCCACTGCCTGAATCAGATGGACGGTTTGGATTGGTTTTACGTGGCCTATATTGATCATAAATGGTTGGTTTTGAGAGGGCTGGAAACACAACTCTACCGCATGCCAACTTTCTTGTGATTAATGTCGTGTGTACGTGCGGACCCACCATCATGTAAAAAACACCGGGATTGGATCGAAATGGAGGGCCAAACCTGATGGACGGTTCAGATCGTCCAAAAGGGTCTTGAAAGGGGGCCTTCATCGATGCAAATGGATGTCGTCCGTTCAATTCATAATCGGGTGGGAAAGGAGGGAGAAACCCTCCTTGTTTGGGTAGGCTCGGGTCAATGCCCGTTTGACCCGAGTCGGTGGTCTAGTACACCGCGTGTGCACGCGCTCTATGCACATGCACCATTTGCATGGGGTCCACAGTGATGTTTTTCGACAAATCCACTCCGTCTATTTGATTTGTAGGGCTTCATCATGACTCTATATCAAAGATGGGTCTAATCCACAACTTAAGTGGGCCATACAACTTGGTTTGTGAGTTCCACTGATAATTACTAATGATTAATAGTTGGATCATTTCCTAATCTAATCACCGATGCTTTTAAATGTTCTTAAGCTAATATGGGTAGATCCTAACGATTGCTTTTGCAATCTGGTGGCTAAGTCACATAATTAAGTACTAAATCATCCCACATCGAGTCATGGACCCGATGAACGGTGGATCTTTTCGATTTAGGTCTTGCATTCAATGATGAACGATTTAATTGGTTTATCAAAATAATTGAGATCCTAAAATAGATATCTTAAAAGTTGTGATTGGATATTTTGGAAATCAATCAGATGAATGACTTGTTATACGAATGAAGTTTGTACTAGACGGTTCATATTGATAGATTAAGAATCGTTGCATGGTAACATGTAAAGTAAGTTACGTGTCTTTCAACACACATGCAAACTAATTTAGATCTCCATGGTGACACTCGAGTACTAAAAAGTACGGGGTGTTATAATTTCACTAAATGCGGAGTACTTATTTATAGCCTTTTTGGGGCAATGATGTAAATGGCAATGACTTTTGGATGGTGATTGCGTATTACGGAAGATATCTTCCTCCGGACATGTCGTGAGGTGGTGGTCAATATTTGAGGTTGACCTCCAAAGTTGGTTCTCGAGGCCGAAGTCGGTATTCGAGGCTGACCTTCAAAGTTGGTAATCGAGGTTGAGTTCTTTGGTTAAGGTCGGTACCTGAGGTCGAGGTCGGAGTGATTTTTCGCCCATCAAACAATCCATAGTCTTCGAGTCTATTCATCTGGTCGGTCCATTTTTACCTATAACACTATCCCCCTACTTCCTAGCATTATTCAGAAGCTCGGAAAGTAAGTTAGTATGGACTGACACTGCGTGACGACTTGGGCCAAAGATGTCAGGAAATCGAAAGGAGTAGGGCTAAGATTAATAAGTCGATTGTTCGGTGGTAAATAACGCACGCTAGAATTAATAGGAGAGATTTTTCTTCCCTTCAACTGAGAGAAGTCCTTAGTCGTTCTCATAGTAGTAGGTCGAGTACTCGGTACAAGGACTTTATTCCATTATACTAAGGGCCTATTTTATTTTTGAAATCTTGTGTAATTACCCCTGTAAATGGGTAATTATTACCATTGCACCCCGTTTGAAAATCAAATGAATTTCTGCCTTGGAAACCAGTTCAAAAGAGTTAGTTTAAATTCGTGGACCCTAATGTGATGTGTATTATATATCCATTCTGTCCATCCATCCTACCACAATATTTTGAGGCAAGATCCGAAAAATGAGACAAATTTAACACTCAGGTGGTCCACACCAAAAGAAACAGTGGCACCGGGAGGTTTTTAATGGTAAGTGTTCAATTTCCTTTTTCCCATGGCGTGGTCCACTTGAGCTTTGGATATACCTCATTTTTTGGTTCATGCCATAAATTTAGCCAACATAATGGATCACGTAGTCCAAGTAGTGTTACTAATTAGTAGTCTGACCTCTCCTCTAAGGGTCATACGACTGGTTGATGACTGTTTTTTCCTTAAAGGAAGTCCTAGTAGATCGTGTAGTTCGAGTAGTCGAGAAATCATTTAAAATAATTTTATTTTTTTAACCTGGAGAAGTTCTTTTTATTATAGAAGCCCATAAAGCAGTAGAAAACACAATAGTAGAATCATGACCACATTTTTTCCTTTTAAAAAGGGAGGTCGCTCTTAGCCGAGTAGGTTGGTTAGTTGATGCTCTCCTAAGTATCTAATGTTGAGGCACGCTGGCCTCAGTCTTGGTCGTCCTTTTTATTTCTTTTGGCGTTAATGGTAGAGGTCCCTCTTTCCCCTCGCTTCCTATCCTCAGTCGAGTTATTTCCTCTTTGAGCAGCTCTTCTTGAACTAAAGAGCTCCTCGGCATTGAAAGATTTTTGAGATCGGTTAAGTAAGTTGGTGATGGTAGTTAGGGAGTTCTTACCAATAAAGAAAGTGAACTTTCTTTGTTTGGGGCCAACTACCATGACAGTTAGAGATATCTGGTCGGAATAATTGTCGACGTGGAAAGCTTCGGCGTTGAAACGGATGATGTAGTTTCTTAACAGCTCGTCCTCCCTCATCTTGATTGTGAGAAGATGAGCTAATGGTTTTCTTCTGTTTCTCCCACCAATGAACCATGTGAAGAAGGCTTTACTGAGTTGCGAGAAAGAACTGATGGACCTCGGCTTCAGTTACCTGAACCACTGCTGAGCAACTCCTGATAAGGTCAGGGAGAATGCTTAACATATTACGAGGCTTGAGGCGCCATGAAGTTTCATCCGGGATTTGAAAGACTCGAGGAGTTCGGTTGGATTGATGGTTCCAGAGTAAGGGGTCATTTGCAATATTTGGAATCTGGGCGAAAGCGAAGATGTCATAATATTATTGGTGAATGGTGGTTTGATTTCTTCCAACATGGCCTCTACTGTGGTCGGTACTCGGGCACGGTAGGCTTGTTTGATATCCCTGATCTTCCCTTGAATTTTTTCGAGCTTTGCCTCCCAAGGGCCCTTGTTCTCGGCTATTGCTTCAGGGGCTTTTCCACAACTCTTCCTCTTTGGCATGGGCCGTAGGTCAAAGTGTGTGAGTGTGGCTGCTCCAGAAGTGTGAGAAAGAGCATGGGCTGATAGTTCAGAGGTTGCTTTTCTGTGAGTTGACTAGTGCTTGAGATGGTGCAGTGGTATCACCCTTCTCTGCATAATGACCGAGGGTTGGATTCTGTCTCTCGAGGAGTTACATGAGTCGATTCATGTCTTTATTTAGGGCTTCAACTCAGTTTTCCAAGGAGACTAATCGACCGCCCTAGGTGCGGGATCGAGGAGCAGGCACTGGGGGAGTAGAGTAGGCCTACTACTGGTAGGGCTGGGCACCCTGATCGGCTGATGATTCATGAAGAGTTGGGATGACTGCAACAATAGCAGCTAGAGCTTTTTTCTTTCCTTTTGCCATTGTGCTTTTCTGGTAAAGGAGGAACGACTTTGATGTCGTTCCCACAGACAACGCAAAACTATTGTTGCAAAAATCTGGTCCACCCTTTTTTGACCTTCGAGTACCTGATGTCATTCCCACAGATGGTGCAAAATTGTTGATGCAAAAATCTGGTCCACCATTTTTTGACCTTCGAGTACCTGCACAGGAATAAGACAAAGGAGACCCTGGCTAGAATAGTGGACCCTCCGATGTTAAAGTCAGGCTAGGAATCTGGGTCTAGTAGTATTGATGGGTTTTGAGTGAGAGATGTGCTTATTTATAGCTTTTTGGGGGCGGTGGCGTATATGGCAATGACTCTTGGATGGTGATTACGTATTATGGAAGATATCTTCCTCTGGATGTGTGTGAGGTGGTGGTCAATATCTGAGGCCAATCTCTAAAGTTGGCTCCCAAAGCCGAGGTCAGTATCCGAGGTCAACCTCCAAAGTTGGTAACTGAGGTTGAGTTCTTTGGTTGAGGTTGGTATCTGAGGTCGATGTTAATACCTGAGGCCGAGGTTGGGGTAATTTTTCAGCCTTCAAAGAATCAATAGTCTTCAAATCTATTCATCTGGTCAGTCCATTTTTACCCATAATAAGATGCCAATTAATTAGCATAAGATTTTTTAGCCATTCAAAGTTTAAATTATCATCTATCAAAAGTAAGTCTAAGGATTTGGATGGTTTTCGAGTTAGATATAGTTCAGGACTACAGATGGTTTATGTTTTTTTAGAGGAGAGTACTAAGAAAGCATATGGAATAATTCACCTGTAACGCCTCGAAAATTGGGGGTCGAACAAAAGCTCAACTCCCGAGTTCCAACACATTACTTATGTAACATAGATAATGATGTTTAAATGTTGTCCATATTAGTGCATTAAACATGAGTGAGATTATGTTAAAACAACATATCATACTCTAGAGATGATTAAATTAAGTAAGCGGAAGACTGTGATAGATATATGAGGTATATAAGTGGTTATAAACCCTCAGAGTATGATCATGTCACCAGGCTGAATATATACATGGTCGTTCCAAAATATACAAAATGACCAAATGTAATGTCTAACTAATTCATATCCTTGTGATCCCATCGATCAGTACATGGTTACATAGACCCGCCTGATAACTGAACATAGAAGAATTCCTCCTCCTTGTCTATGAAATCCAAATCAGTAGTGTAGACATCGTCGCCACCTGCATCTACAACAGAGTTTGGTTTGTGTTTTAAAACACCATCCCAAGTGGGAATGAGTAGCTAATTCAGTGGAACTATAAAGTAAATGTTAATATGTTATCAATTTAGTCAAGCAGTAATGATAAAGCAGTATAACAATCATGTCCTAAATACTCTTGTTAATGCAAGGATGATATGCTATAATGATGCATGCCCTCGCCTGCACTCTCTTAGCGACATTATCTCATGGTCACGCATGCAACACTCCCACTGTGCTCAACTCCATCGCCAAAGGCACATGCAATGCGATGCATGTGCGTATTAGTCAAGTTCTTAATTAGACTTATTCATACAACAGGTTTAAAAAGCTAAGGTACCTCCCTTTATATCATTTACCCAAACAAAGATCTATTTAGGGTTGTCAATCCTAGTTAATCACATACGATAGGCAAGTTCGAGGGTTTACACTCTAGGTCGCTACGAAGAGGCTCGTCACCTTCAACTAGGCCTATTCTGTACTCGAGTTCACACCACTAACGCCCTACCAACTGACAGTTTATTTTTGAAGGCTCGTCACTAACCCGACTGGGGACCACAACCAGGTTACGCCAGTGTAGGCCAACAGCTCGAATACAGTATCCTATACCACTGTATTCGGCTCACGAGTTTTGAGTTGCTCACTGGTCACTACGGGGAGGCTCGTCACCCCAGCGTAAGCTGACAGCTCGACCACAGTGTCCCACACCATCATGCCCAGATCATGAGTCTTAGCGGATCGTAGTACCATGGTTGAAGTGAGTTTTACATTGGTAAGTGATACCTTAGATTCAAGCAGTAGCATCCATACATGGTAAACACACAATAGGTCAATCTGTTTATTAGATAAGTTTGACTGATACGAGCGTACGCTGAATTAATCGACATGGTACCACTGTCGACAATCATCGTACGACTCAGATTCATCGAACGCATAAAATGTGGTGAGACTAATTCAGCCACTCAAGCAGAAATTGTTACCTATTGACTGGACTACGTAGTGTCCCAATCATATCAAATGCAACATGTGGAGACACGTAACAATCATATAGGCATTTAACAAACAATCTAAGTGCAACACTCATTTGAGCATTTTATCACCATATTAAACATGCTGAACATTTTAATTCATCCATAAATTGTATAGTTGAAATTAAGATTATGTAAAGGAAATTATACATATAGATAAGGTAATTGAGAATTATATCTCAACACCCTTTTTAGATACAATTTATCAAACGATATCTCATTCAGGCATTTTATTAAACACTTAGCTTACACATTTCCAAATACATATACTAGATTTGTTATGACGTGAACTATAGTAATTTCCTACACAACATAGGCTATAACGCAGATAATAAACATGGATCTTAGATTAGAAATCATGACAAGCACAATTCACTATTTCGTGTTTTGTCAAACATTTCAACAAACACATGAAATGCATTTTGTATTATACATATACTAAATTAGTTATGGCATACATTATGGCAAGTCCTGTCACAAAGGGGATTGTCATACATACAACAAACATGAATCCTAGGTTAATAGTCATGGCAAGCTCAAATCGTGATTTCATATTCATTCAAACATTTTAACAAACACATGGAATGCATTTTGTATACAACCTAGTTTACGCACATGTATAAATTATTGAATACATCGTAACTAAGATCATATGGCAGCAATCAAGTCAGACATAAGTCATTAGCTGACATTGAAAGCCTTAAAAACTATAACCTAAATATTTATAGTTCGCACCTTTCGCCGATACACCGATTACGAACTCAGTTTATATACTACGTCTTCGTCTATGGCACAACGGCTACCTAAACTATGAAATAGGTTAGCTATTTCACCAATTCCTCCATTTGAATTCCTAAAACAGATTAGGGTTAGGATTTCTTACCCAAAAATGGATTCAGATTTAACGGTGTAGCGATACAGGAGAGATGATTCAGAACGTGGAGTGGTGGGAACGAATCCCAGTAAGTATCTATCACTCTCTCTCCATTCTCCTTACTCTTTCCTTCTCTTTTCTCTCTTCTTTCTCCTAGGGGTAGGAAATTCGTATGGAATGAGAGAGTGGTGGGTTAAGGCCCTTATATAGGCCTAGAACTGGTCTCAATGGCCCCAGGGCCATGGTATACTTAAGTTCTAGCCAAAAGTCGTCTATTTCGGGCCAACGGAGCTCATCTGGAGGTTTATATCCTGTATATGGTCTAGAGAAAGCTTTCTGATAATGGATCTACGTCATGTTAAGATTTCAGTCCGATCGGATTAGTGGATCAACTGTGGAGGACCCGTTTCAGTTTAACGGTCGTCGTCAATCGATCAGGGCAACAAGTACACTGACATGTGTAGAAAAATTTTCTTGATCCAAGAGTGTAGTTGGGTCAGAATCTGACGATCTGAGACCTTAAATTTAGTCTGCAAGCGAACGGTCTAAATCACTTAAATTTGAGTTCATTTTCTAAAAATATTCACGTTTCTCACACACTTCGCTCCGAGCTCAAGTTGTGCGTTTCTGGATACTATTTAGACTTGATTCCCGTGATGGTTGTCAAGCCCAGTAAGACGGTCATAACCATATAGTTTCATCGTAATTGAACTTTCGACACGCGGTACAGGTCCGATACGGAGTTTCAATGTGCTCCCGAGAACAACTGGGTTTTGAGATTGCTCCTAGGTCTTAAGGTAACGTTGAGTTGGCGATCCTAATAGTTTTGGGTCTTGCAATTCTTATAGAAAGTGGTTTAAGCTAATTCTACTGATTATTTAGTTTAACACTTAATAAATTTTTGTCTAATTTCTAAAGGATTTGGTCCTTAGTGGTTTCTGCCTGAGGTGATACTCGGGCCTTTGTACGGATTTTTTCGAGACATTACATCACCGAAAGTAAAAAAATAAAATAGCCTTTGGAGAAAATTATCACTGTAAATGCCACCTTTTATCTAGCGTCTTTTATGAATAGTGCAAAACTTACTTTCTCGACTTAGACCTTGCACGTACGGACTGAGATACTGAGGACGAAAATACCCCTGATTTTCACTGCCATTCCTTTCACTCCCTTGCCTTGCTCCATTTAAAAAAAAAGAGACAAAAAACCCTTTTCTTGCATGAAAATCCCTTCCTTGGATCGTACCATCCTCTCATTTGATCGCACCCTCTCCATACATCTTCATTTTGTTGATTTTCTGAAAATGGTGTGTAAGGCTTGTATCCTAGTCCGTACTATTCCGTCGACTCCTACGATTCTTTCTGGCAAATTTCAGCGACTCGTGACCTATAATCGATATTTGTGTACGATCCTAAGTCGTATCCCATAGATCTGAGTCGGTTTAATCCGAGACTTGTACCATTGCAATCGTACCGTCGCCGCGGTTTCAACGCCGCGTCTTGCATACCGATCCGATAACCTGGCCAGGAGATGTGGGCCCGCGTTCAGTTAGAGGAAAACACCACGTGTTTGTAATTCTAAGAGAATATTTACAACATGTCCCATCAATCAATCACTCAAATCAAACAATCAATCACCTCATGTCAAGTACAAGAGCAACCCATGCTTTCTTTCTCCACAAGTCAAGCAACCACTATAAGTCAACTCTCAAGTCAAGTACATTATCACCTCACATCCATCACCCATCTCTCTCTCTCTCTCTCTCTCTCTCTCTCTCTCTCTCTCCTTACAACCCCTTCTCTCTCTCTTTCTCAACACAAAATTTCAAGCAACCAAAAGGAGTGCACGTCCAAGCCTTTCTAAGAGAGAAAAGTGTGCTTTGTGTGACCCACTTTCCACCCCAAATCCTTCATCCTAGCCATTCAACTCTCATCACCTTCCATCAAAGTAAAGCACAAGGAGACCGGCGTTCCATCGGACCAAGAAGATCAAACGGTAGGTGCTTTATAAGTTATATTTTCATGTTTTGATGATGGGCCAAGTGAGGCCTACCGATTGATGGTATGGATCTCACTTTGGACCCTATATATGGTCGATGGCCCACTATGATCCTCATGATCATTCCATGATGGGGCCATTCTCCATGGACCCCATCATGATGTTTACTTTCTAAGTTTGAAAGAGGTCATGTGGACCTTTCATTTTGGTAGAGAAGGGATCTCCACTATTAATTTGATTTGGTGGGCCCACATGTATGGGGACCCACTTGATGTATGATTGAATGCATGAAAATGGAGGGCCCATAGTGTCGGGGTCCCTCCATCACACATGTCCCTTTCTTGCTCTCTCTTTCCCTCTCTTTTTCATTTTGTGCGATGATGTATGCCTTATCCACACCATCTAGCCATTTGGTGGCCCACCTGGACAACACGTATGTAGGCTACGTGGGCCCACCTTGAATAAGTGTTGTATCTGGACGTTGTTGCAAAGTGGAGTGTAAACTAACGTGAACTGAAAACATAAATATTAGCTTTAGTTCAAAGCTTTTGGGAAGGGTCACTCATACCAGCCCCACCCTGATACATTGATCCAATCCACGCCGTCTATTCCATTCCTCGGCTCATTTTAGGCGTTGAGCCAAAAAATGAGGCCATTTTGAGTATCTGGTGGGCCATAATATAGAAAACAGTGTCTTTACCATTGAAATTTACTCTGATATTTCTACACACCAAAATATATTAAATATTGGGTTTGTTTGACTTGTCTTGAGCCATAGGAGCCAGTGGATGGGGTAGATGTAGATCCTTCTGATGCGAGCCCCACCTAGAAAAATCCCTAGTAAAAAAAAAAAAAAAAAACATCACATGCAGCAGGCGCTGCTGCTGAGCATCTAGAGGACACTGCGCAGCATCCTGCTGCGTTTTTGTGAATGGACAGGTAGGGACCCACGGTCCCACCGTGAAGTGTGGTAACATCAACACTGTGCATTTGGTGGCCCTCCCTGTTTAAGCAGTGGGCCCACCAAGATCAGCCGTTTGTGGAGCTCAGGTGGTCCACGTCACAGGAAATAGTTGGATTGAACAGCTGCCATTGAAATCCAGATGTTTTGGATCATTATAAATTTATTTTTCCTCTTCACCCGGGTCTGTCTGACCTTATCCATAGATTGGGTGGAAAATAAACATTATGGTGGGCCCCACGTGGGATCCACTGATGTATATGTTCCACACCTTGCATCAGTGTAGTCCCCATCATGAAGTATGTGTTTTATCTATGCTGCTCATCTATGGGACCCACCATGATGCATGTGTTGCATCCAAACCGTCCATCCAATCGACAAAACCATCTTAGACTTAAGAATAAAAATAAGACAAATCTAGGATTAGGTGGACCACAATATAGAAAGTAGTGGATTTGAACGTCCACCATTAAAACCCTTGGGTTACTAAATTTGGGCCAAATATGATATTGGTTTTTCCTCTTAATTCAGGTCTGTGAGACCTTATGATCAGATTGGATAGGAAAAAAAAAATGTTATGGTAGGCCTTAGGAATTTTAATGGTGGAAATTATTACCACCACTTATATTTGGGTGTGGCCCATTTGATATACATATGGCCCATCTGATGTCGTCCACTTGCCGTATGAGGGCCCATTGTAATGTATTCAAAGGCTCAAAGGTTATGACCCATTGCAATGTACATAAGGCCCATTGATGTGGCCCATTTGATGTATCTGAGGCCCATGGGTCGAGGCTCAATGAGATGTATATAGGTCCATTGCAATGTGTGATTTCACTGAGGTATATATAGTGATATTTATGACAGGTTATGCCTTACGAGCAATGTTGGTTTTACGTCCACATTGTAAGAATAATATCGGTTGAATGTTTGCATTATAATTCTCCCTAGGGCCCATTGATAGGCCCATACTTGTTACGTGTAGGCTGTCTAGGCCCATATTCGTTGTGAGGATAGTTCATCACTTTATAATATGCTTACTATAATTTTATGCCTCATGCCATACGCATCATATGTATGCTTGATATGAGTAGTGATTGATCATAGCATATGCCATTGGGCAGATTACTTATGAGACTCATTGATAAGAGTTACCCACATGAGCGCATGGTACGCGCGAGATTGCTGCATGATTGTACGGTGTAACTCACGTATCTTGTATATGTGTGACATGATCATTGTATGCTCTAGCGACATCAGGGCCGTGGTTCCACATGCACATCGTGGATGGCCGTATCGGATACCGAAAATATTTGGTTCTAGCACTGTAGGCACTTAGGATGCCCTTGGGTAAAAGTCTTAGAACCTTTTTGGTACCAGGAGATGTCACGCCCCAAACTCGGAAACCGAGTTTACAAAATTCCCGATCGCCGAATCTGGCTCTGACAGCCTCCGTAGAACCCCATCTCGGCTCCTAGCGCCCATTCGCCAGGTTTCGATTTTGGGATGCTACGAGGAGGATTTTCAATGTTAGTTTGATTCGTAATAAGCATAACCAAAGGCATAACCCACAAACAACAACCAAAAACTCCATTACATTTCCACTATGATAAAAAAATTTACAAGTACAATGAGCATAAAGGAAAATATAATGATGATGAATCAAAATCTCCAAAGTGATCTGCAAAGTGCTCCTGCCTCAGCGCTGCTGCTCCCCAACGTCACCTGCACGCAACGGTCGTGCATAAGCTTATAGAAAGCTTAGAGGGTGGTGAAAGTGTGTGCGCAAGGAAGTAATATGATCATGCAATATCAGAGTAATGCGGAATATGCAGATGAATCCATAATATCATGAGCCGTACCAAGGCTATGCGATGCAAGATGCAAGTCAAGCATACAATCCTCATCTAAGTCCACATGTCAATACAGCTCACATCAGGGATATCACCGGGGTCTAGTACACTCTAAACCAGATTTCAGCCACATCGCGCGCAATAAGGTAAGTGGAAGAGACCTCACTATCCGTCTGCCAATATTAGGCACGACTCGTCGATAGCGGACCCATTCCTCGAGCTGGTCAAACTCAGCCTAGCATTGCCCCCTACTCTCGGGCGGGTAAGGCCGCACCCCCTTCCAACCGACCACGACACAGTGGAGAGCGCAACCGTCTGGTAATCGGCACTCAACGCTCATCTACCCACTCGGTCTAGACGTTGGAGCAACCTCTTGGTACCATAAGGGTTTAGGAATTTTCACCCATGGATATCTATAGCACCCCATGTAGAACAAGATTTTCGGTATCCAATCCTGCCAACCACGATACGTCTGTGGAGGCTACGACCCTGATGTCGCTAGGGCGTACAGTAATCATGTCATACAATGAGAAATGCATGAATCACACTATCAAATCATGCGGTAAATCCTGCACGTATTGTGCGCTCATGTAGGGCAACATCGCCTAATCGGGGTCCCATAAACAGTCTGCCCGAAGGCATATGCTATGATCAGTCACTTCTTATATCAAGCACACATATGATGCGTATGATCATGAGTCATGGAACTATACTAAACACGTTATAATGAAATGAACTATTCTTACAATGTAGATGGCTCGGACGGCCTATACATAATAAGTACGGGCCTAATAATGGGCCCTAAGGAGAGTCGTAATATGGACATCCAACCAGCATTACACTCGCAATGTGGACGTCAAACCATCATTGCTCCCAAGGCACGATCGTCGTAAACATCGTTACATAATTCGTGTTGGGATTACACATTGCAATGGACCTTAGATTCATCCCATTGGGCCTTGTATATATATCAAATGAGCCATATTATATGGGCCTTTTATTCATCAAATGGGCCACATAAATGGGCCGTAACAATGGGCCTTATGTGCATTGCAATGGGTCATAACCCGTGGGCCTTAGATTGCATCAAATGGGCCTAATCTCATGAGCCATATACATATCAAATGGGCCTAATCCTGTAGGCCTTATATAAATCAAATGGGCCTAAACCCCTAGGCCTTACATAAATCAAATGGGCCTAAACCCCTAGGCCTTATATCAATCAAATGGGCCTAAGCCCCTAGGCCTTATATAAATCAAATGAGCCTCATAATATGTTAAGGTGGGGTCCACTCGAACTATGGATCTGGCCCATTCTTTAGCTCAAACCATAAAATGAGCTTTTAAAATGGATGAACAGGTTGGATGCAGTACCTGCATCAAGAGTGGGGGCCCACATGAAGGCCCACCATCGAATATGATGTATTATATAATATAAAAAAAAAACTATAGATAATATATATAATATATATAATATATACAATATTATATATGCAATACAATATAATATATATATATATATATATGTATATATATTTATACACACACGCTGCACACACATTGCATACACTTTGCACACACACACACGCATGTACACCCACACGCACGCACGCACACACACAGTGGGCCCCACCGTCCGCTGGACGGTGGGGGTGAAACACACATACATCATGGCTGGTACCACCGTTCGCCTGGACGGTGGGTACAAACACACACATCACTGTGGGTCCCATGTGGGGCCCACTGAAATGTTTATTTGAAATCCAATCCATTCATAAGGTCACTCAAACCTGGGTGAAGTGAAAACACAAATTTCAGATTGATCTGAAACCTCTATGGGCCATATTTGAGTTTCAACGGTAGAGGTTCAACCCCACTATTTCGTGTGGTGTGGGCCACCTGAGTCAGGGACGGGGATGAAATTCGGAGGGGGCCCACCACTGGGGGTGGCCCACCCCATGAACAGGTTGGATGACAAATAAACATCACAGTGGGGCTCACACGCAGGACCGTGGGCCCCTGACGCCCGTCCGCCAGCTCCAAACGCTGCATGCAGCAGCGTGCAGCTGCTGCAGTTATGTCAGAGGGCAGAGGCTCTGCCTCTGCCATTATATATATATATTTTTTAAAAAATAGAAAACCCAGTTTTCAAGGGTTTTTCGCGTCTGCGGTCCGCATCTAGTAGATCCACCCGGTCCATTGGCTTCTACAGGCCATGACGAGTCCATCAAGTCCAATGTTGAATATTTTTGTCCTGAAGAAAAGTTTAAAATGTTTTATAAACGGTGAAAACTACTGTTTTTAAGAGTATGGCCCGCCTGATCATCGGATCGACCTCATTCTTTGGCTTAACGCCTAAAATGATCCAAGGAATAGGATGAACGGCTTGGATTGTTCCCATACATCAAGGTGGGGCCTATGCAAGTAGCCCACCCTAAAAGCTTCCTTTCTTTTTTTTTTTCTTTTTTTTTTATTACAGGGACGTCCAGCGTCCCAGACGCTGGACGATTCGGTCAAAAAAAATGTATTATGGTGGGCCCTGGTGAAGTGGGCCACCACTGATGGATGATGTGGGTACAACATATAAGGTGGCCCCACTTGAAGAAGGCTTGGACAAAATAAATACTTCAAAGTGGGGTCCATTCAAGTGGGCCAAACAAACACAATATGATCAAAAAAAAGGAAAATGAAGTAGAGAGAGAGATAGAGGGTGGGACACGCTTGTGATGGAGGGCTCCGCCACTATGAGCCCTCTCTTGAGGAAATCATACAATCAAATGGGTCCCTTTTACACATGAGACCATCTAAATCGAAAATCAACGGTGGGGATCCTTTCCTCACCAATATGGACGGTCTAGATGACCCTTCATAATGCCATAAAATAAACATCATGATGGAGTCCATGGAGAATGGTCCCATCATGGAATGATCATGATGATCAAAGTAGGCCATCGGCCATAATTTAGGGTCCCAAGTGAGATCCAAACCATTGATCGGTTGGCCTCACTTGGCCTATCTCAAAAACATGAAAATCTAATAGTATTAAGCACCCACCGTCCAATTTTCTTGCTCCAAGGGGTTCCTTAGCACCTTAGCTTAGATTTCAATGAAGGAGATGGGAAATGGATGGTTGAGATGGGAGGTGATGGGGTAGGAGAGTGGGCCACCTTGGAATTTTTTTTTTGAAAGGGAGGGAGAGGCTTGGAGAGCTCTCATACGTATGGAATTTGCTTGGAGAGAATGAGATGAGAAATGAGAACGAGAGAGAGTGTTGTAGAGAGAGATGGGTGATGGATGGATGTGGTGAATGATGGTTGTGTAAGAAAACCTTGACTTTTGTGGCCTTTTGTGTAAGAAAGGCATGAGAGGTGTAAGAACTTTTTGACTTTAGAGGCTTTTTGTGTAAGAGAGGTATGTGTCTTGTAAGAAATTCTTGACTTTTGTGGTTGCTTGAGAATGGGTGAAAGGTGATGTGTACTTAACATGTGATAGGTTGATTGATTGATGGATTGATGGGATTGATGTGACACATCATAGAGATTCCCTTGGGTTTCGCAACGCGTGACATTTCCTCGCACTGAACGTCGGCCTACAACTTTTGACCAGGGTATCGCCTCGGCATCGGAACCGCAGCGACGGCGCGGTCGCTAGGGTATGGGTCTTGGGTTGAGTAGACTCGGGTTGACGGCGTACGAATCAGGGTAGCGTGTTAATATCGATAAAGGGTCGAAGGTTGCCGGAATTCGACCGGTAAGACCGCGGAAGTCTACGGAATGGTACGGATTAAGATACGAGTCTTATAGCTCTCCCCTCCTAATAAAAATTTCATCCTCAAAATTTACACAATCATCGCAAATAGGCATAACTCATGAAGAAGAAGAGACATAACATCACTATATAAAATCAGAGATAAGATACAAAATACATCATATGATCAATCATCAAAGAGATGAGGATAACGCTCTCGAATCTCGGCTTCACGCTCCCAAGAAGCCTCCTCTACCGAATGGTGACCCCACCGAACCTTCACCAACGGAATGACCTTGGTTCTGAGGACCTTCTCCTTCCGATCAAGGATACGGACTGGCTGCTCAATGTAAGAAGCGTCCTCACGAACCTCCAACGACTGCCAATCAATAATGGGAACAATGTCTGACCCACACTTCCTCAACATGGAGACGTGGAAAATGTTGTGGAGGCCAGAAAATTGTGATGGCAAGGCAAGCCGATAGGCCACGACGCCAACGCGCCCAGTGATCTCAAAAGGTCTTTTGAATCTCGGGGCAAGCTTGCCCTTCACTCCAAATCGAACTACGCCCTTCATGGGCGAGACCTTAAGATACACATGGTCCCCTACCTCAAACTCCAAGGGATGACGCCGACGATCAGCAAAACTCTTCTGTCGGCTCTGAGCTGTGCGCATCCTCTGCCTGATGATGTCTATAGCCTCTGACGTCTCCTGCACAAGCTCGGGACCTAGGAGACGACGCTCTCCAACCTCGGTCCAACAACTCGATGATCTGCATGGTCTGCCATATAGTGCCTCAAAAGGAGCCATGTCGATGGTCGCCTGATAGCTGTTATTGTATGCGAACTCAGCCAATCGCAGATGCTCATCCCAACTACCCCCGAAATCAATCGCGCAGGCCCGAAGCATATCCTCAAGGATCTGGTTGACCCTCTCGGTCTGGCCATCGGTCTGCGGATGGTACGCGGTGCTGAGGTGCAAATCAGTCCCCATTGCTCGCTGGAAGCTCCCCTAAAACTGAGACGTGAACCTCGAGTCTCGGTCAGAAACGATAGAGACTGGAACGCCATACAGTCTCACAACCTTCTCAATAAATAACCTCCCAAGCCGGTCCATAAACCAAGTCGCACGCATCACAAGGAAATGTGCCGACTTCGTCAGACGATCCACAACAACCCAAATGGCGTCGTGACGGCGCAAAATCCTCGGCAAGCCCATAATGAAATCAGTCGACACGTGCTCCCACTTCCACATCGGGATGCTCAACGGCTGCAATAGACCAAGAGGTCTCTGATGATCGGCCTTGACACGCTGGCACGTGTCACACTCGGCTACAAAACTGGTGATCTGGCGCTTCATCCCCGCCCAAAAATACTGTCGCCTCATGTCACGGTACATCTTCGTTGAGCCAGGGTGGATAGAAAATCGTGATCGATGTGTCTCGGTCATAAGATCTCTGCTTAACTCTGGAATATCCGGGACACATAATCGGCCTCTGAAGCTAAGTCCACCGTCTGCACCAATGTGCCAATCTGCCTGACTCTCAGATGCCGCCTCAGCCATGTAACTCTGCAACGACGCATCAGCCTGCTGAGCCTCGATCACCTTTGCGACAAGAGAGGGTTGAATCGACAGGCTCGATAATTGCACAATAGAAGACTGCAGGCCGAACTCAAAATCATAAGCTGCGATATCCTCAAGCATCCACCACTCTTGAATCATCATATGCGCTACTAGGCCTCGTGACTGACGGCTGAGGGCATCTGCCACCACGTTCGCCTTATCCGGGTGGTATTGGAGATCAAAATCATAGTCCTTCAGAAACTCCATTTAGCTCCTCTGTCTCATATTCAACTCAGACTGCGAGAAGAGGTACTTCAAGCTCTTGTGATCAGAGAAGAGCTCGAACCTGACCCCATAAAGATAGTGCCTCCACACCTTCAGTACGAAGACAACTGCAGCCAGCTCCAGATCATGCGTAAGATAGTTCAGCTCATGGACCTTGAGCTGACGAGACGCAAAGGCCACTGGTCTCCCGTGCTGCATCAGGACTGCACCCAAACTGATATGCGAGGCATTAGTGAATACAATGAATCCGTCACTCCTAGAGGGAAGAGTGAGGACAGGAGCGGACGTCAGACGGTCCTTCAACTCCGTAAATGCTCTCTCGCAGGCATCACTCCAAATAAACTCTGCGCCCTTCCGAGTTAACCTGCTCAGCGGGACTGCAATATGAGAAAAACTCTTAATAAAATGCCGGTAATAGCCCACCAAATCGAGGAAACTACGGATCTCTGTCACAGTTGTGGGCTGGCCCCACTGACGCACTACCTCGACCTTCGAGGGGTCCACTGCGACACCCTCCCTTGTCACCACGTGACTGAGGAACCTCACCTCCTCCTGCCAGAACTCGCACTTCTCCAGCTTCGCATACAGCTGGTGTGCACGGAGGGTCTGCAAAGTAATCTCCAAGTGCTGCTCATGCTCCTCACGGGTCCTCGAGTAGATCAAAATGTCGTCGATGAAGACTACAACAAACTGATCCAGATAAGGGCGGAAGACCTCGTTCATCGGTTGTATGAAGACTTCGGGTGCATTGGTCAGTCCGAAGGACATAACCTGAAACTCAAAATGACCATAACGCATCCTGAATGCTGTCTTCGGAATGTCCTCATCTCGGACCCGAATCTGATGATAACCGGAACATAAGTCGATCTTCGAAAAGAACTGTGCACCATACAACTGATCAAACAAATCATCAATCCTATGGAGTGGGTACTTGTTCTTGATCGTGACTTTGTTGAGCTCGCGATAGTCAACGCAGAGCCTCAACGAACCATCATTCTTCTTCACGAAGAGTACCGGCGCTCCCCACGGTGAACTGCTCGGACGGATAAAATTCAACTCTCGCAACTCGTCCAACTGCTTCTACAGTTCCCATAACTCCAACGGTGCCATACGATACGGGAACTTTGAAATAGGCACGGTACCGGGCACGAGATCAATCTGAAACGTGACTGTCCTCACGGTGCAGTTCAATATGGCATAATACTCGGTGAGCTAATCCATGCCCAGGATGACATCGAACTCGGACATCGACAACACGTATAATTTAGCGGGCAAGAAAGTCTCTCCTACTAACACGTGGCAAGATGGACAGAAGTGGCCTAATACTGTAGTCTTCCCCAAGGACGTCGATACTGATAGGCTCTCGCCAGAAGACTCCAACGGTAAGCTGGTCGATCGGCAGAAGCTCTCAGCCATAAAAGAGTGCGATGCACCGGAATCAAATAGCACACGTGCAATGCATGCAGAGACTGGAAGTATACCCTCAACGACTCCCCCAGATGACTGCAGATCCTGCTGAGCCGTATAGAATCTAGCCTGAGCCGGCTAGGGAGGTGCATGTCCCCTCTGAACGTGCTGCTGCTGCTGCTGGGGTCGCTGAGGCGGTCGAAACTGCTGTCTCTATTGCTATGGCCTCTGAGGCTGATGCTGCTATTGAGGTGGCCTCGATAGTGGAGACTGCTGTCGCTGCTGCTGTGGGGGTCTCTGCTGTTGCGGTGGAGGCTGCTGTGGAGTCCTCTGCTGCTGTGGACCTCTCTACTGCTGCTGGGGGCTGGGACACTCCCATGAACGGTGTCCCGTCGCACCGCACCTAAAACAAGTGTCGGTGAACTGTCTCGAAGGTGGTGGTGGAGGTGCTGCTGGTGCTCGGAAGGGTGGGAGACCTGTACGTCTCTGTTGTGGTCGACGCTGCTGAGAGTCATTAGGAGGAGCCTGCCTCTTCCGGTCTCTCCTCTGACCGCGATCAGACTGAGAACCGGCCCACTCTGTCTCAAAAATTTGTGCCTTCCGCACCACTTCCTCAAAAGTCAGAAGCTCATGCCCAATAACACGGCTGCGAAGACCGTAACGCAAGCCGTCCTCGAAGTGGTAGACTCTCCGCTCCTCATCATCGACTAGATATGGTGCAAATCTAGACAGTGCAACAAAACGAGTTGCATACTGAGTCACTATCATATCGCCCTCCACCAGGGCCTCAAACTCCAACGCTTGCTGTCATCGGATGTGATCAGGGAAGTGCTGTCGGTCAAACCGATCCATAAAATCCTCCCAAGTCCATACAAAATTGGCGCCTGCTGCTTGAGAGACTGATGTCCACCAATGCTCAGCCTCATCATGCAGAAGAAATACGGCTAATCTGACTCGGCGCTCCATCGTACATCCCATAGTCTCAAATATCTTCTCCACATCGGCGCGCCATCTCTCAGCTGCCGTCGGGTCTGGCTCACCCTGAAAATGTTACGGATCGAGCCGTCGAAACTCACGAAGGAGAGCACTCGCACGATCCTGCTTTGCCTGTGCTGGTGAAACAACTGGCTGCATGCCCTGTCCCTGAAGTGCAGCCGTCCCAGCCTGTAACATTTGCTGCAACTGTGAGGCACTCACGGATATGGTCGGGTCCGCCCTGGTCTTTGGTGGAGGAGCAGCATACTCAGGATGGGTAGTAGGAATCTCTGATGGTGGAACGGGCATCGTAGGTAGTAATGCAGGAGCCGCAGATGGTGGAGTGGGATCCTCAGGTGGTGGTGCGGGAGTCGATCGGGTCACTCTCCCACGCGCCATGTCCTACAGGAAAGAGCGAAGGCGCCTATCAACTTCAAAATTCTCGAAGGCACGCACGTTAAAGGTCTGTAATGGAAGATTACGAAACTATCCGAACTTCGGGACTTAGTCATTCCACACTCATAGCAAATATGTAATGTTGTTCTCGGTTATTCCCAAGTTATGCTCTGATACCAAATTCTGTCAAGCCCCAAACTCAAAAACTGGGCTCACAAAATTTTTGATCGCCGAATCCGGCGCCGACAGCCTCCGTAGAACCTCATTCTCGGCTCCTAGCGCCCATTCGCCAGGTTCCGATCCTAGGATGCTATGAGGAGGATTTTTAATTTCAGTTTGATTAGTAATAAGCATAACCAAAGGCATAACCCACAAACAACAACCAAAAACTCTATTACATTTTCACTATGATAAAAAAAAAGAAAATGAAGTAGAGAGAGAGAGATAGAGGGTGGGACACGCTTGTGATGGAGGGCTCCGCCACTATGAGCCCTCTCTTGAGGAAATTATACAATCAAATGGGTCCCTTTTACACATGAGACCATCTAAATTAAAAATCAACGGTGGGGATCCTTTCCCCACCAATATGGACGGTCTAGATGACCCTTCATAATGCCATAAAATAAACATCATGATGGGGTCCATGGAGAATGGCCCCATCATGGAATGATCATGATGATCAAAGTGGGCTATCGACCACAATTTAGGGTCGCAAGTGAGATCCAAATCATTGATCGGTTGGCCTCACTTGGCCCATCTCAAAAATATGAAAATCTAATAGTATTAAGCACCCACCGTACGATTTTCTTGCTCCAAGGGGTTCCTTAGCACCTTAGCTTGGATTTCAATGGAGGAGATGAGAAATGGATAGTTGAGATGGGAGGTGATGGGGTAGGAGAGTGGGCCACCTTAGAGTTTTTTTTTTGAAAGGAAGGGAGAGGCTTGGAGAGCTCTCATACGTATGAAATTTTCTTGGAGAGAATGAGATGAGAAATGAGAAAGAGAGAGAGTGTTGTAGAGAGATATGGGTGATGGATGGATGTGGTGAATGATGGTTGTGTAAGAAAACCTTGACTTTTGTGGCCTTTTGTGTAAGAAAGGCATGGGAGGTGTAAGAACTTTTTAACTTTAGAGGCTTTTTGTGTAAGAGAGGTATGGGTCTTGTAAGAAATTCTTGACTTTTGTGGATGCTTGGGAATGGATGAAAGATGATGTGTACTTGACATGTACTTGACATGTGATGGGTTGATTGATTGATAGATTGATGGGATTGATGTGACACATCGTAGAGATTCCCTTGGGTTTCGCAATGCGCGGCGTTTCCTCGCACAGAACATCGGCCTACAACTCTTGACCAGGGTATCCCCTCGGCATGCGAGTCGCGGCATCGGAACCGCAGCGATGGCGCGGTCGTTAGGGTACGGGTCTTGGGTTGAGTCGACTCGGGTTGATGGCGTACAAATCAGGGTCACGCGTTAATATTGGTAAAGGGTCGAAGGTTGCCGGAATTCGACCGGTAAGACCGCAGAAGTCTACGGAACGGTACGGACTAAGATACGGGTCTTACAGGAGATGCTCTTACATCTAAACCAAGTGGATAACGAGCGCCCTAGTACCGAATTCCTGTAGGCCGCGTGAGGGGGTGTGGCCTTATTCGTCCGAGTGAGGGGGTTGTATATAGGGTGAGTTTGACTAGCTCGTAAATGAGTCGCTATCGACGAGCAGGGTACGTATTGGCAGACTACTGGTGAGGTGGATAGTGTGGTCTCTTTCACTTGCTGGGTTGTGCGGCTAGGGAGGCGGCAGTCAGTTTGAAGTGTATTAGACCCCGGTGATATCTCAGAGAGGAACTATACTGATATGTGTACTTGATGAGGACCGACATGCTTGCTTTACATTATGCATATGACATTTGGCTACATAGGCCTCACGTCGTATGGTCTTGGTATAGCCGATAGCATTCATGCCTTGCATCACATAGCTTTGGTACAACTGATAGCATTCATGGACTTACTCGCATATTTCCACATTACTCTGATATTGTATACTTAGCACTTACCTTGCGCACACACTTATACCACCTTCTAAGCTTTTATAAACTTATGCACGATCGTTGCATGCATGTGTCGTTGGATCGCAGCAGCGTTGAGGTAGGAGTGCGTATCAGACTATTTTGGAGCTTTAGATCACTCTGTATTTTCAATTTCTCATTGTACTTAAAGTTTTTGATATAATGGATATGTGGTATGTTGTTTTATGACTTGGTATGCTTGTGGTTATGCTCCATTAAAAAAAATTCATACTGAAAATCCTCCTTATAGGATCCCAAGATCGGAATCTGACATGCAAGTATCGGGATCCGAGAATGGGGCACTATGGAGATTGTCGGCGCTGGATTCGGCGATCAAAAATTTTATGAGCTTGTTTTCTGAGTTTGAGGCGTGACATAGTCCCTCCACGGAAGAAAGCATGCACCATAGGTATAATTTAATATATCTCCATAAACGGTGTAAATTTTTTGTGGGCCATTGAACTGTTAGATGAAGCTTGCATCTTGGTTTTCAGTTTATCCATGTAAAAATCATCCTATGAACATGATGGATTACAAATAAAACATCATTGTGGGGCATAACAAGGTTTCTACGGTGGAATCACTGTTTTCTGTGGTATGATCCACTTGATATTTAGATATGCTACGATTTCAGGCTCAAACCCTTTAGATGGAAAAATGGATGAACGTTGTGGATAGTCCACATACATTCAAGGCGGGCCCAACTCAGTTAACTCAGTACAATAAGAGCGTACTGAGCAAATTGATTTCCAATTTGTGAGAGTTTTTGGTCCATTTGACCTACTTCTTGGCAATATGCTTGAGTCATCGCCGACATTCCCAGTTCATGATTGGTGAAATTCCCTGATCAATTCATAAATTTGATAGAGATATCATAAAAATATGATGGGGAACTTCCACAGATTTATGTAGTGTAACAGAAAATGTTATGAACCGCTCGGTCAATTTCATTTACCACTCGATCAACTTCTTCGAAGAGAAATTGAATTTCATGTAAAGCTCTTTCAATTATGTGCTAGGATAGTTCAATTTCATTTAAAGTTCATTTAAATTTATGTTAGCCTCACTGAATTTCAAGTCAGCTTTGCTCAAATTCAAGTTAGCCTCGCTCAATTTCATGTGAAGCTCGTTCAATTATGTGTTAGGCTAGTTCAATTTTATTAAAGTTTTAGCCTCGCTGAATTTCATGTTAGCCTCATTAACATGAAATTTTAAGTTAGCCTCACTTAATTTGAAGCTTGCCTCACTCAAATTCATGTTTCCCTACTCAATTTTTATTTTGCTTCGTTCAAGTTCTAGGTTGCGTCGTGCAATTTTCAGCTTGCCTCGCTTAATTTCTAGCTTGCCTTACTCAATTTTCACCTTGCCTCACTCAATTTCTACTTTATCTTGCTAAATTTTCAGTTTGCCTCACTCAATTTTCACCTTGCCTCGCTCAAGTTCTTATTTGCCTCACTGAATTTCATGTTTTCCTCACTCACTATCTATTTTGCCTCGCTCAATTTTTAGATTGCTTCGCTCAATTTTTAGCTTGCCTCTTTAAATTTGTAGATTGCCTCGCTGAATTTTTAGGTTTCCACACTCAATTTTTAGTTTGCCTCACTCAATTTCTAGGTTGTCTTACTCAATATTCACTTTGCCTCGATCATTTTCTAGTTTGCCTTGCTGAATTTCATATTTCCCTCGCTCACTTTCTACTTTGTCGTACTCAATTTCTAGGTTGTCTCGCTCAATTTTTAGCTTGCCTCGCTCATTTTCTAAGTTGTCGTGCTTAATTTCACCTTGCCTCACTCAATTTTTAGGTTCTCTCGTTTAATTTCACCTTGCCTTGCTCAATTTCTAGATTGCCTCGTTGAATTTTCAGCTTGCCTCCCTTAATTTTTAGCTTGTCTTGCTCAATTTCTAGATTGCGTCACTCAATTTTGAGCTTGCCTCGCTCAATTTTTTGTTTGCCTCGCTAAATTTTATGTTTCCCTCACTCATTTTCTACTTTGTCTTGCTCAATTTTTAGTTTGCCTCGCTCAATTTCTATTTTGCCTCACTCAATTTTTAGGTCTCCTCGCTCAATTTTCAGCTTGCCTTACTCAATTTTTAACTTGCCTCGCTCAATTTTCACATTGCCTCGCTTAATTTCTAGTTTGCCAAACTCAATTTTCAGTTAGCCTTGCTTAATTTTGAGCTTGCCTCGCTCATTTTCTAGTTTGCCTCGCACAATTTCTTATTTGTCTAAATTTCATGTTTTCCTCGTTCAATTTTCAGTTTGCCTTGCTTATTTTCATGTTTGCTTCGCTGAAATTCATGTTTCCCTTACTCATTTTATATTTTACCTCGCTCATTTTCTAGGTTGCCTCACTTAATTTTCATCTTGCCTCGCTCAATTTCTAGCTTGCCTCACTCAATTTTCACCTTGCCTTGTTGAATTTTAAATCAGCCTTATTCAAATTCAAATTAGCCTCGCTCAATTTCATGTGAAGCTCATTTAATTATGTGTTTGGCTAGTTCAATTTCATTTAAAGTTCATTCAAATTCATGTTAGCCTCATTGAATTTCATGTTAGTCTCTTTGAATTTCAAGTTAGTCTTACTCAAATTCAAACTTGCCCCACTCAAATTCATGTTTCCCTTGCTCAATTTCTATTTTGCTTCGTTCAATTTTTATGTTGCCTCGCTCAATTTCAGCTTGCATCGCTTAATTTCTAGCTTACCTCACTCAATTTCTAGTTTGCGTCGCTCAATATTCAGTTTGCCTCACTCATTTTTTACCTTGTCTCAATCAATTTCTTGTTTGCCTTGTTGAGTTTCGTGTTTTCGTCGCTCACTATCTACTTTGTCTCACTTGATTTGTAGGTTGCCTTGCTCAATTTTTAGCTTGCCTCTCTGAATTTGTAGGTTGTCTTACTCAATTTCTAGGTTCCCTCGCTCAATTTTCAGCTTACCTCGCTTAATTTATAGGTTGTCTTGCTCAATCTTCACCTTGCCTCGCTCACTTTCTACTTTGCCTTGCTCAATTTCTAGGTTGTCTTGCTCAATTTTTAGTTTACCTCACTCATTTTCTAGGTTATCGTGCTCAATTTTCATCTTGCCTCGCTTAATTGCTACGTTCCCTTACTTAAGTTTTAGTTTTTCTCACTGAATTTTATTTTGCCTCACTGAATTTGTAGTTTACCTCGCTGAATTTGTAGTTTGCCTCGCTGTATTTATAATTTGTCTCGTTGAATTTCTAGTTTGCCTCGCTCAATTTTCACTTTGCCTTGCTAAATTTGTAGTTTGCCTTGCTAAATTTTTAGTTTGCCTCGCTCAATTTTCACTTTACCTCGTTAAATTTGTTATTTGCCTCGCTGAATTTCTAGTTTGTCTTGCTTAATTTCTAGTTTGCCTCATTCAATTTTCAGCTTGCCTCGCTGAATTTCTAGTTTGTCTAGCTGAATTTCTAGTTTGCCTTACTTAATTTCTAGTTTGCCTCATTTAATTTTCAGCGTGCCTCGCTGAATTTCAAGTTTGCCTCGCTGAATTTAAAGCTTGCCTCGTTAAATTTCTTGTTTGTCTCACTAAATTTCTGGTTTGCCTTGCTCAATTTGTAGTTTGCCTTGCTCAATTTTCAACTTGCATCGCTCAATTTTTAATTTACCTCGTTGAATTTCAAGCTTGCCTTGCTCAATTTCTAACTTGTCTCGCTTATTTTTCATGCTTGCCTCTCTCAATTTTCAGCTTGCCTCACTCATTTTTTTAACTTGCCTCGCTAAATTTCTAGTTTGCCTTGTGGAATTTTAAGCTTGCCTCGCTGAATTTCAAGTATGCCTCACTCAATTTTTATCTTGCCTCGCTCAATTTTCAAGCTTGCCTCACTCATTTTTTGGCTCACTCAATTTTCAGCTTGCGTCGCTCAATTTCTAACTTGCCTCGCTCAATTTTTACTTTGCCTCGCTCAATTTCCAATTTGCCTCGTTCAATTTCATTTTTGCCTCACTTAATTTTCAATTTGCCTCGCTCAAATTCTTCTTTGCTTCGCTCAATTTTCAGTTTGCCTTGCTCAATTTCATGTTAGCCTCGCTCAATTTTCATTTTGCCTCGCTTAATTTCTAGTTCACCTCGCTCAATTTCAAGTTAGCCTCGCTTAATTTCTAGTTTGCCTCGCTCAATTTCAAGTTAGCCTCGCTCAATTTCAAGTTTGTCTCGTTGAATTTCTAGCTCTGTGAATTTGAGTAGTGATCCCCTTAGGGCATGTTTAGTTTGTGGATTTGAATGATATTGAGTTGTATTAGAAGTGATTAACACCATTATTACACAATAATTGCATGTTTAGAAATACTATGGTATTGTAGCCATCCAATCCCATGTTTGGGATAAAAATTTTGTTACTGGAAAACATTAGATTAAGTAAAATTATGTTTGGTAAACCATGTAATTGTAATCAACAAACCAAATTCACAACGGATGTTGTTCACTTGTACACATATATAACTAAATGTCACATGTCAACGATGTACATGGATGAACTGCATAGATAAATGTAGGCATCAATGTGGGGCCCACATGTGTAATGGATTTCAAAATCTATAGAAATCCTGCATGGACCAAATGTAATTCCGTAGGACTAAATGTAATTTCATTCCAACTAATTTTAACCTTTCCCATCCTCTCCAAATGATGGATGGAATTGCATGGGACTAAATACAATTCTATCCCACTTAATCCCATTTAATAGCCTACACCAAACGCCCCCTTGAGCAAGATGGATATAGGGAATGATGGGTTTTGAGGGATTTGAGTTTGAAAGGAAGAATTTTGGTAAATAGATGGCCTAAAGATGAAGAGTATTTAGGGAAATGGGGTTTGGTGGGGAGGATTGGATGCATTGAGTGAGCTTAGAGGGAGGTTTTTGGGTTTTCAGGGAGAGGGGTTAGGAATATTTCAAAATGGAGATGTTTTGGAAGCTTAAAAAGGGTTAAATGTGCTAAAAGGGAGCCCCACACGTGTAAAGGGTCCCATAAAACTCAGGCCCTTGCGGGGTTGTGGCGCATTGGCGGTGGCCCTGTCCGTCTCTGTTTGGATCGGTAGGGTTGTGCCGAATTGGTGGTGGTCTTGCTGTCTCTACCTATGGGTACGGTTTTAATCCGTAGCCATAGGTCCTAGCGGTGGCCCCACCCAACACTGTTTGGATCGGCCGCGTCGAACTGGCAGGGTTCCTACTGCCCGCCATGAATATGTTACCTATTGCTACAGTCTACGGAAACGAAAAATGACTTTGAAAAGCAGGAGTAATTTCATCCTCAATTAGTCTGTCCGTACATAAAAGGTTTAAATTACGAACGTCAGCTTGAGACGGCTCATAAAAGATAAAAGGTGGCATCTACGGTGATCGATTACTCAGGCCTTTGGACAAAGTCCCTGGCTCAATACTTTCACTGAACTTGGCAGTCTTGACAACTAAGGGATACTATAGCCATCAGTAGCCCACTAATTATGCCACCAATGATCTCAACTGTTCAAAAAGTTTAGTGGCACTAAAAGTAGGCCATGTGAAAGCATGATTTTACAAAAAAGAAACTCCCCTACCATTTTAATTATGGTAAAATAAAATCATAGAACATTCAAAATTTCTTTCTGAATGGTTGGGATCTCTTTACAGACAAGGAAAATGTTAATGGCCCGTCCATGATGTGCCCTGCCCCCTCAAAAGGTAGGTTCTGTGGCCAAGCTAACAAAAAAAAAAAAGAGGTTCTGTGGCCAAGCTAGCGAAGTACGTCTCACTTTAGTAGTATTGTGGGGAGATGTATCATGGTCCTAGCCTTCTAAACTATAGGCCTCAAAAGATGTGTAGGAATGTCTGTACTCAGGCGCTCAAAATTGTATACGTGTCAATTACATCAGATTATCCTAGCCTTCTAAACTATAGGCCTCACTTCAGATGTATTGTAACCAAAGATTACATTGGAATAACGTTCCTATGGACAAATGATGTATATCTAATTGTTCTAATTTAACAAATAGATGTTAAGTAGTTTGAGATTAAGATTTTTCAACTACTCAAAATTTTAGATGATCATCTATCTGAAGGGGCCTACGGATTTGGGCGGTTGGATTCAAGTTTCATGGCGATGACCTGTTTACATTTTTTGGTGCATGAGTATAAAAAAAGTATGGAGAATAACTTGCCAAGAGTAAAAGATGTGTTTGGATAAAGCCACCAGCTCATCACTTTCAGTGAAACTCGACTTGGTCTTGACCACCGGGTCCACTGAAGCCAATCTGTAGTCCACTAGTTGCACCACTGATGATCTCAATTATTCAAGGTGGGTGGCATTAAAATTAGGCTTTGTGAAGTGAAGGCATGATTTACAAAAATCGGCCCATGCCATTTTATTTACTAACAAATAAAATCATAGAATGATCAATGATTCTACATTCAACTTCGCTTTTTTGAATGGCTGGGATCTCTTTACAAAAAAACGAGGATGTTAATGGCTGGTCCACGATGTGCCCTACCTCCTCAAAAGGTAGGTTCTAAAATGTTATATGTAGCCTAACCAGAGGACTATAACTCACTTTAGTAGTCCTAAAATGTTTTGTGTAACTTAATTGGATGACTATAACTAGAGGTGTACATGAGTCAAACCCTGTCGAGCTTGGTACAACTCGACTCAGGCTCGGCCACTAGCTTACCCAAGCTCGAACTCGGCTTGGCTCAGTCCTTGAGCCTGACTGGCTAGCTCGGCTCGGTTCGGTAAGCAGCTCGGGCTAGTTCGATTTAAGATTGAGCCTATGCACATTTTCACAAACACATTGAGTACACTTTTAATTTCTTACTGTATATAAAACAATAACTATTTACATATATTTCATTAAACACCTTGTAGGTAACATCAAAATAATAATAAAAATGGTATTTATTTTATATACATACATTCCTTGCTATTAGTCGACACTTCATTGAGTCATTTCATCAAACACTTGGTGAGCAACATTAATATCAAAGTAACCGAGTCACCAAACTGGTTCGATTCAAGTTGGGGTTCAATACAAGTCCAATCGAGCTTGGGCAAGCTTAAACTCTGTTTGAAATTTTTTCAAGCTTAGAAAATCAACTCGACTCAGCTTGAACTTAGTCTCGAACCAAGTTGAATCGAGCTTTTTCGAGTCGAGCCGAGTGAGCTAACCGAGCTAACCCGGTTCGTATACAGTCCTAACTATAACTCACTTTAGTAGTCCTATGGGAGATGTCTTACTGTTCTTTTTGCTCTACCATATCATCACTAGTTTTTTTCATACGTTGAAGGGGGAATAGCTTTTATGCTATTGCAGAGAATGAATGTTCATACTCATGTGCTTGAAATTATATACTGCTAAATATCTTAGATTATTCCAGCAATTTAAATTTTGGGGCATGATATTTCAACCACATAATCGTATTGTAATCATAATAATGTGATTAAATATTTGAACTGATTTTAGATAAACATCCAACCAAATACCGGGGTGTGACATTTCAACAACTCAAGTTTTGTATTATGATCATGTATCCAAAATGGGTCTAAAGATTTGGACGGTTTGATTCAAGTTAGATCTAGATCATGACTATAAATATATGGTTTACATTTTTTTGAGTGCATGACTACCAAGAAACTATATCGAATAACTTACTAAATTTTTTTTTTTTTTTTTTTTTTTTTAAATTTTAAAAAAGCCCTTTCGGCAAAAGCATGATTTTAAAAAAAATGACTCTAGCCATTTTATTTATGGACAGATAAAATTATAGTATGATCAATGGTTTTACATTCAAGTTCATCAGATTAATCAGGTCATCTAATGCCTCACTTAAGACATATTATGACTAAAGATTAGACCGGAATAATGTTCTTGTGGACAAATGATGTATAACTAATGGACGATGATAATGAAAGCATATACTCATTCCTATTCATAGAACAAATGTTAATTTGTCGAGAATTAAGATTTTCAACCACTCAAAGTTTTGGATTATCACGTATCTAGAGTGGGTCTAAGGATTTGGATGATTTGATTCGAGTTAGATCTAATTCATGACTACACATGGTTTATATTTTTTTAATGCATTAGTACCAAGAAACTATATCGAATAACTTACTAATGTAAAAAAAATTAAAAAAAAGCCTTTGGACAAAGCCAACTGCCCGACACTTTCCACGAAACTCGGCACGATCTTGACCACCCAGGAACTACTAAAGCTAATTTGTAGTCCACTAGTTGTTCCACTAATGATCTCAATAGATTTAAGATCAAGGTTAGTGGCAGTCAAATTAGGCAATGTAAAAGCACGATTTTAGAAAAAATAACTCTAAACATTTTATTTATGGACGGGTAAAATCATAGAATGATCAATGGTTCTACTTTTAAATTCACTTTTTAAATGGTTGTGATCTCTTTATAGAAAATAAGGATGTTAATGCTGGATCCATGATGTACCTTCCCTCCTCAAAAGGTAAAGTTCTAAAATTTTAGGTGGTTCATATGGTGAACTATGACTCCCTTTAGAACTACTGTGGAGAGATGTCTCGTGGTTCTTCTGGCTCTATGATATCAAAACTGATTGTTCTTAATACATTGAAGTTAGAATAACTCTTATAATATTGCAGAGTATGAAATTATATTGTTGTCAAATACGCCAGATTATTCCAGTGATTTAAATTGTATACCTCACTTTAGATGTATTAATTAAATTGGATTAATGTTCATGTGGACAAATAATGTATCTCTAATGAATAAATTTAATAAGAAGCATACAGTTGTTCCAATTTAAATTAATTAGTCAAAGATTAAGATTTTTAAACCACTCAAAATTTTGGATTATCATCTATCTAAAGTGGGTCCAATGATTTGAATGGTTTGATTTGATTTAGATCTAGTTCATGGCTACAAATGGTTTACATATTTTTGGTGCACCAGTACCAAGAAATGATATTGAATAGTTTATTTAAAGTTAAAAAAAGAAAAAAAAAGGCCTTCAGATAAAGCAATACTCAACACTTTGCCGATCTCGACTGCCAAGGACCACTAAAGCCCATCCATATCCCGCTAGATGCGTCATAGATTATCTCAACCGTTCAAGATTTCAATGGCATTAAAATTAGGCTACATGAAAGCATGATTTTACAAAAAAAAAAAAAAAAGGCCTCAGCCATTTCATTTACAGATGGATAAAGTCACAGAATCATCAATACATTTATATTCGAGTTTACTTTTTGAATGGCTGGATTCTTTTTAAAGGGTATGAGAATATTAATGACAGGGCATGATGTGCTCTTCCTCTTCAAAAGGTAAGTTATAAAATATTCCATGTAGTCAGCCAGCCGACCATCACTCACTTTAGTAGATGGAAGACTAGCATTTCATCCACCAGGTTTCCTAATTGCACACGTCCATGCAAGCCGTACACATCCATGCACAAGTGTACACGTCACATCTGCACTTTCCAACCGTTGAGTTACACTATTTAAATCTTTAGGCAGAAAAGTAAGGACATCCCACACCTTAGGTGGGCCAAAATAAAATAAATAGGTACAAATTTTTTATTTGTCTAATTTTTCAAGGAAGGAGATCTAAATATTATTTTCAGCATTATGGAAAGCTCATATCTCACACGCGTGTGCATATACGTAGTTTTACCGCTCTTTACAGATGTGGAATTAACAAGCATCTTCGTATAAACAAAGAGGCAAACAAGATTAAAAGAAAAGAAAAAAAACATACTCGAGACCTTACGCAGAGTCTCAGAATCAGCATAGATGGGAGTTGGAATTTGAAAACGGAATACTATGAAAGCTGTTGGCTCTGAATCTAATGGATGAAAATTTTATGAACCTGGTTCATGAGTTTAGAGTATGACACTTCAACAGAGGGTGATAGATGATAGCCATACACTTATAAATTACTAAGAAATTACATGGTTCGAATACAAGTAACTTAAATTGATTACTTTCCAATTTGGGAGGTCCATGTTCAGATGCATAATAAACTAAAATTATATTATTCAATTTGTGGAAATTTTTTGGATGGTTAAAAATATCCTTTTCTTTGGGGGTAGTTCCAATAAGATGGATCAAAGTGGCTTCAGTTCCCTAACCTTGTGGTTCATCTATTTCCCCAGTTCAATTTAAGGCATGAATTTAAAAAGGCATGATGTCTAAATTCCACAAGAAAAGTGGTGATTGAATGGCCACCATTAGAAAGTTCTTGGAGTCCATTTGAATGTTTATTTGTCATCCAATCTATTTATAAGGTCACAAATACCAAGATAAAGGAACCACACAAATATCAGCTTGATCCCATACTCTTGTAGCTCACAAGAAGTTTTTAATGGTCAAGAACTACTTTTTTCTGTGGTGTGGTCCACCTGAGGATTGGATTTGCTGAATTTTTTGATTTGCGTTGTAAAATGGGGTGGCGAAATGGATGGATGGCATGGATATTAGAAAAATATATCACGGTGGGCCCCACGGTCCTCAAACAGTTTGGAGGGCATGGGTTTAGTTGGGCTGATAAAAATAGTATACTTACCGAAAATACAAGAAGATTCCTCCCACATCAGGACTGCCAACTCTGGCATCTTTCCACGTTCACCTCCAAATGGCCACATCTATCAGTCTTTTCACATGTGGATACATCCAAACCACTCATCAAGTGGACCCCACTGCTTACACAATCTGATTAGGACGGTTTGGATTGAATGATTGAATGTCATGGTTAGATGGACCTATGCTCGAAAAAGTCTTCCTTTCTCAGAGTATCCTATGGTCAGAAGAAGCTTCCTAGAATACATCACCATGTTGGATCGAAGGAGGCGTGGGGCTGCAGCCTCACGATATGTTGTCAGCTTTCAATGACGTGGACCTTTGTAAGGGACCCATGTCATAATATCTCCACAAGGGAAAGTTCTCATACGGAGACGGATTGTGGCTACTTCCCCTGCCATCAGCCAATGGCTGAAGGTCGGTACTCCGTGGGACCCACCATGATGTTTGTGTTTCATCCCTGCCGTCCATATGTTTTTATAAATCATTTTATGGTATTACACCAAAAATTAGGTGGATAAAAATCTCGAGTAGACCACATTACAAGAAAAAGTGTTCAATGAGTGTGGACCATTTAAAACTTTTTGGGGCCATAAAAGTTTTGGATCAAGCTGATCTTTGTTTTTTACCTTAATCTGGGTCTTTATGACCTAATCAACATATTGGATATCAAATAAACAGTACAGCTGGCCTTCGGAGTATTTAAATGGTGGATATCCAATCATTATTGTTTTTCTGTGGTGTGGTCCCCCTGAGGCTTATATCCCCTCGTTTTTAGTATAAAGCTCTAAAATTATATTTAAAAAATGTAAGAATGGAATGGACGAAACACATATATCATGGTGGGGCCCACAGAGCACGGACTATCAGCCACGGGGCTGGTGGCAGGGGGAGTAGCCAATCCGTTTCCTTCTCATACGCAACTAGCTGTTGATGAAAAAAACGATCAGCTGGCCGAACGTATGGGACCACATGTGTATGACGTCCAGCTTGTCTAACAAGGTTGTCCATTTCTGAGAATGTAATGGATTAAAAATCATACCCATCCAAATTTCATATCATGTGGGCCACTTGGTAGAAAATAATGGATAGCCGCCAGAAAACCTTGAAATTAAAGCAGTGTCCTTACAGTTGGATGAGTATGATTTTTGGGTCTACGTGGTGAAATTCCACCAGCGTGAGCGTGTAGGTGTGTGCGTGTTAAAAAAAAAAAAAAGAGCATGACTTTTGGGTCCATCTTATTGTTTTCTACCATATGACCGACGTTGGGGTGGGAGTAGATTAGAGGCAGCCCAGACTCACTTTACAAGTTGTGCCCTAATTGTGGGGCCCACCTTGATGTATGTATTGTATATCAACACTGTCCATCTATTTCATTGGCTCATTTTAAGTTATTAGCTCAAAAAATAAGCATATCTAACTCAAAGGTGGACCAAAACTATAGGAAACCGTGGTTATCGAATGCCTACCTTTAAAAACTTCATAGGGCCCATCGTATATTTATTTGCCATCCAACCTACGTGGATGAAGCAAAAAATAATATTATATATATATATATATATATATATATATATATATATATATATATATATATATATATATATTTGTCCAAAAACTTTTAAAAAGTTTTTACTAGCCAATCACAGCAGTTTCTTACGACGTGGTCACATGAGATTTGGATCTGCTTCATTTTTGGGCCAGGTCCTGGAATGAGTCGGAAAAATAAATGGACAAATATCAAGGTGGCCGCATCTAATCCTCTCCCCTTAGGGGCACCCTGCTGGCCCCCCAACCCAACTAGTTGCATTTACAATTAAGTGGGATGCGGCCCTGTGAATCCGGCCCTAACTGTGGGGCCCACCTTGATGTAAGTGTCTTATATCCATGCTGTGCATCCATTTGACTAGACATTTTAAAATATAAACCAAAAAAGAGAGGCAGCAAACCCAAATTTCAAGTGGGCCACACCATGAGAAAATGGTGATTGATTTTCCATCATTAAAAACTTCTTGAGGGCCACTAGAATGTTGTTTATTTGTCATCCTACTTGATGATAAGGTCACAAAGACCTTAGATGAAAGAACCACGCAAATATCAACTTGATTCAAAACTTTTATGATCCTTGAGAAGTTTTTAAAAGTCAATCACCATTGTTTTGTGTGGTGTGGTCCAATTGAATTTTAGACCTGCAGCATTTTCAGGTTCATGTCCTAAAATGATATGGCAAAACGGATGAAAAATGTAGATATACGATGCATACATTACAATGGGCCCCACAGTAAGGTATCTACTGATTAGTAGTAACGCCCAATTAATTGTGAGAGTTGAGATCTTTCCTTCTATCCGAATAGGGGTGTTAATGGGCCAGGCTTAGACTGCCAAAATTAGAGATGGGCATCGAGTCGATTCGAACCGAGTTAGGGCTGACCTGACTCGATTCGGTTTTGAAATAGGCCTGACCTGAACTTGACTCGACTCGATACTGAGTCTAGCATGCCTGAATAGTCCGAATCTGGGTTTAGCCTAGACTAATCTGGACCAAGTCTGACTCGATCAAAAGTACCGATTCGGTTCGAGTTGGCATCGATTCGGATCGAGAGATGAGAGATGAAGAGAGTGGAGAGGAGAAAGAGAGGAGGGTGGTGATGGTGGTGGGTGGCTTCCGAGCTTGGAGGAGAAGGGAGGGAGGGAGTGGAGAGGAGAGGAGAAAGAGTAATAGGGGGAGAGTAGTGATGGTGGTGGGTAGTTGCCAGACTTGGAAGAGGAGGGAGGGAGGGAGTGGAGAGGAGAGAGAGAGGAGGAGGGTGGTGATAGTGGTGGATGGTGTTGCATAGCACGCCAACAGCGCAATGAACCAAGATCCAATCTCTGGTCTCACCGACAAACGATAAACAAGAAGAAATATAAACTAGAAAAGAATAAGAGCAATCCAAATAAACCACGAGACAAGATATACGTGGAAAAACCCCAACAAGGATAAAAAAAAATCACGGATGCAAACTTTCACTATGAAAAAAAATAGAGATTACAAAGCAATATACTAACCTCTCCCTTGAAAATATAGAGAAAACCTTTTGCCTACACCTTAAAATTACTTTTTCATACCTTAGAAAATTCCTAGGGACACTTATTTATAGTTTAGACAACTTCTCTTTCACACTCTTACGAAAACCGACTCAAATTTTTACAGTCCACATCAAATCTGGAAACGAATTTACGTAACCACGACTGGTCGTGTAGGTCGAGAGGACCTCACAACCGTTTGAACATGGGCCACGACTGGTTGAGCACCTCGAGTTCCAAAATTTAATGTTCGCTGGACTTTGAGTCGAGTCAGTCCAGACTGGTCACGATTGGTCGAGTAGTCTCTACGACCGGTCGAGCAGGAGCCTCAGCTGTGGCTCCACTTCTCAATAGATGATTGTCGGGCTTGGAAGAGGAGGATGAGGGAGGGAGAGAGAGGGTTTGGGATTGGGTAGGGGTCGAGTGCGGCGTATAGGATTAGATATACTTAAAAATTAGAATTTTTTATTATATATATACCCGAATCAATTCGAATCAAGTCAAGTCTAACCAAATCGAATTTTGAATTCGATCTCAACTCAGTTGGAATTCCAATTAGGCGAAGCTTGCCTGGTCCAGACGAACTCACCTATTCGATTCGAATTCAGTCAGGTCTAAACCAATTGGACGAGCCGAATCATCCGTTTGCCAGCTCGGCCAAAATCAATATTTTAAATAGGTAAAACAGTTCAAAATCTAGGCCAATATCATCTCCAGGCCCGGCAGTTGACCGCCCAACATCCGAGGGTGGTTTTTTCGTTTTCGTTTCGTTTTGTTTTTTTTTTTTTTTAAATTTCAAAATTTATCTTCCATCATAGCCCGGGCCCATCATAACCGTAAATCTAATGGGTCCTCATCAATCACAATCGGCAGTAAATGCCCCTGAAATCTTTCGAATTTGGGGACCACCGAACATTCAAATACGACAAAGTTCAACGTTCAAATATTGAAGGGTCAGGATCACGTTTGGTACGGATTCTTGTCTTGGATATCCACTCTATGCAAGTGGGGTCCACCGATCCTTGAACACTGCTAAGTGCACCTTCGCCATACTTTCCCAATTCGATAGGTGAAAGCACCTAATTCGGTGGGACCCACGTACCTCGTCATTTCTTTAACAAAAAAAACCCCCACAGATTCTACCCCTTTGGTGGGCCACACGTGTACAGAAAAAGAGAGAGTTATTATAGTGTTCCAGATTCAACATACATGTGTGGCCCATCAGATATGGCCTGCTTGTCAACCTAAAGGAATATCCTGTTCCGGGCCAACCTATATGAGCCGTTGGATCTATAAAGTGTTCCCATGCATGATTCCATCTCCCCTTCTGCCTTGGACGTCCGATATGTTCATAAAAAGATGGCTGTACGCATAGATCGTGCTCTTCCAGTAATCACGCTGGCCGCGAATGGACTAAAGTGAACGTTGACCGTCCACGTGTTCTATTCAAAGGCTGATGTACGGTAGAGACGGTTGAACGGATATGTAGGAGATCCAATTCTACACAGTTCAAGTGGGAGGGTAATGGATCAATCCGGTCTGTCCATCTAGTTGCCCCCACCTTGGATGCTTTGGATCAACCTGATATTTGTGTTTTATGTTTTGCCTTCATCCTCCTCTATTTTGGGTGGCAATTAAATATTACTGATGGTAGGCGTTCAGTAGCTATTGTTTCCTATGGTGTGGTTCACTTGAGATATGAATTTATTTCAATTTTGTACTTATGGTATAAATTGAGCTGTAAGAATAAGGATGGACAACGTGGATATACAAGATATACATCAAGATTGGCCAACGGTCAAGGCCGAACAGAAGTTGATATTTCCCGGACACAACCGAATTCGGTTCGTAGAGCAGAAATAGGATTGCGTACTGAGTTACTCCGAACGCTCTTATCTTACTAAGTAAACTCAGTTGGGCCTACCATGAACGTATGTGAGTTACTCTGTCCATCCGTTTTACCATATCATTTTAGTAGCCGATTCCAAAATATACATATTCCTAAAACTGAAGTTGACCACATCAAAACTGAAGTTGACCACACCAAGAAAAGGAGTGGGAATAATGACTTTCACCGTTGAAACTTTGCTAGAGCCCATAGTAATGTTTATTTGTCATCCAACATGTTCATAAGATCACATAGACATGGACGAAAGGAAATAATATCTTCTTAATCTAAAAATTCTGTGAGCCTCAAGAAATTTTCACCGGTAGAATTTCAATTGACACTGTTTCCTGTGGTGAGGTACGCTTGAAATTTCGATATATTTCATTATTGGCATTAAGCCATGAAATTATCTTTTAAAATGGATGAATCGTAGTAAATAAAATATTTAAGTCACGGTGGCCGACACTCATACTTACTCAGTACGCAATCCACTTACCCCGTGAATTACTTACATGGTACGCAATCCACTTCCCGTAGAGCATTTGTCCTTGCTTGCCGTGGAGTAGTTGGAGAGAAAACCCACCCGCCATGCAAGTAGCTTTTACTTTATATTGTTCGTTCGAGGAAAGCGGACGCGGATTGCGTACTACCCCTTCCCGGACGGTAATCCGTCCGGGCAGGGCTCTGTCGAGCCCACCGTGATGTAAGTATTTTATTCATACCTTAATTATTTTTATATTATTATTTTAAATTATAAATAAAAATTGAGTTAGATTCCCGGCCTAGATGGACCACAAATTGGAGATTAAACTTTCACCATTAAAAACTTCCTTAAAGATGGAGAAGTGTCCCATCAAGATAAAATTTATGTTTTCAATTTATCCAAGTCTGCATGACCTTATTAATAAGTTGGGTGGTAAAAATACATCACGAAGGCCCTTAGAAATGTTTCAACGGTGGATGTCATTATCACTGCAGCTTCCTTTGACGTGGTCAATGAATGTGTAACTGTTTTATTTTTTTTTTGTATAATATCTTAAAATAATCATATAAAAATATTTATCGGTGTGAATAAAATAATTACATCACTCTATACCCCATGGAGCCCTGCCAGGACGGATTACCGGGACACAATCGGAGTTCGAGGAAAGCCGCCTTTGTACGGTTTTAGATTGCGCACTGCCGTTACCAAGCGGATGTGATTTGGCTGTAGGAAAAATCGCAGCCACACTGGCTACCGAAGTTACGTCACCATTTTTATGTGGGCACCACCATGATATATGTGTTGTATACACATCCTCCATCCATCTAGGGAGATCATTTGATGGTATGAGCCAAAGAATGACTGAGATTCACAGCTCGAGTGAACCCCAACACATAAAACGGTAGAGATTGAATGCCCACCGTTGAAAACATTTAGGGCTACAAAAGTTTTGGATAAGCTGATACTGTTTTCCCTTTGTTCTTGTCTATGTTAACTTATAAATTAGCTTAGATCTCAAATAAACATCATGGTGGACCTTAGGAAGGTTTCAACAGTAGTCACTCTCCCCGCTGTTTTCTGTGATGGGTCTACTTGAGCTTCGGATCTATCTCATTCTTTGGATCATGCATTGAAACGATCTCTTCAAATGGATGGATGATACGGATGCAACACATACGTCATGGCAGGTGCTACCGAATATAGTCGTGTCACTTCAGGAGTGATTCTCCCCACTTAACCTCTCGGTAGCTAATGCGCGTCCAGCAGAGCCTTCTTTGTGTGAACCAATATCTAATATAAATATACTATCCAATCAAATTCCATCACGTTGACAATGGCCGGTATCCAATTCAAGTTCTCTTTGTATTGTCCAATTGAATCACAATCTTCTAAGTTAAGGCACATTTATTTGTCACCACCATCTATTCTTTTCTTCAAGAGTTATACCAGCATTGAGGGCCCACTAGATTCATAAATAGGAAAAGTAAAACATTGTTTCTCATTGATAAACTCATTTTCTTTACTAGTCAAGCTTCTCTAGGTGGAACCATAAAAAATATCATTTTCCACTTTTTATATGGAAAAAGAATTTTGGCACTACAAAGAAAAATATTTTTTTTGAGGGTTAAACCTAAATGTGTCACTATTTATCTTCACTCGTTTCACATGTGCCACATGTGTGTAAAAGTGTCACATTTGTTACCACAAATCTTCTCTTATATCCTATATATATAAAACATTTCATATTTTTTTAAATTAGAATTTTTTATTTTTAATATATTTTACCAATTCAGGTAGTTTTTAGTATAGTTAAATTATAGTTCTTGATTAGATTGATTCGAACCAAATCATAGTTTACACTAATTATGAATAGGTTGCATTATGAACTTATCTAATCCATACTCTAGTTGCTGTGCATAAAAAATCTCATGACTTAGTTCATTTTAGAAATGTTCCGATTTTTTGAATAAGCTTCAGATCGCTTGTCAGTGGGCCACTAAGCCTGAGACTATAAAAATACATTCGTCTTAGCAATCTTGACATCCATTGCAGAACATCGAGCCTAAATAGCGTCTCGAATTGCTTAACTTGAACTTGCAAGGTCAGTGCATGAGATGTGTGAATATTCCTAAAATTCATCAAGAACTTACGTTTGTCTATATTTGGTCTTTGCCAAAGTTGTGGCTTTTAGACTGTTAAATCGTGACCAAATTGAGGGTAACATCCTAAGTTAATACCCTACACATATCTGTATAGTCGAAGCCCTAATCGACAATCGGTGATTGTTGAACTAACTTTTGATCATACCCATCGATCGACGCATTCAAATGGCGGCCTGATCGTATCCATACATAGATCATTACTAGGATAAACTATTCTACGGTGTATATCGAAGCCTATAGTCCATAGTGAACCCCAATGGTTAAAAATACCCTCCCGTAGGGCTAGTATAATGAAAACATAGGCTTTAAGGTCATTTGTACTACATTTGGCACTGTAAATACCTATTTATTTCAATCCCCTTATCCTTATATGAATTTGCCCTAGCATATGAGAGAAAGAGAGAAAGAGAGGAAGAGAGGAAGAGAAAAAGAGGAAGAGAAGGAGAGTGAGAGAGAGAAAGGGGTTCTTGGTATTACTTTTACCGGATTCCTCTCAATGAAAACCCTTTTAACTATCATTTCTTCCACGCATCCATTTTCACTCACAATTGGAGGTAAGATTTACATTACATCTTCTGATTCAAAATTCTTAGTAATGAATTCCATGTATCTTATATAGATTTTTCTATTTGATATAAGAATAATATTTTTTCTTAAAACCATAACTCTATGGTTTGTTCATATTAAGATTTGGGGTCTCGACAATTGATTATGAGCGGCTCATGTTATTGTAGAAGTCGTATTTAAGCCTAGCCCAATGTAGATGCCATGGTATGCCAGTTACAGGCCTTGACTTGTTAAATTGAGTTGGGGTTTGCTCGAACTAAGTTAGGTAAAATTCTTAACCTTTAATTAAAGTCTAATTAGATTATAATTTATAATATTAACGATGAAATTGCTGACGAACTAGGATTTGGAGCATCTTCTCTAAATTCCAAATGCTAAAGCCACATCCGAGTCGAGGATTTCGATTTTAAGGTGAAGATCTATCCTTAAACTTCTACTTGACATTTTGGAATAACTAAATATATTTGTTTTCTATTTAGTTGGAAAACATATTTGATGAAATGCTTAAATGATATTAAACTCTTAATATTAGAATTTTTGATATTGAATGCCAAGAAATGTTAATATGATTAAATCGTGTTGTTATGGTAGATCGAGCTCCGTAAATTATTTAAATATGGGGATAACCCGCTTTAGGGAGGCTATCCTAGGCTTGTACGACCAACTGAAGTTGAACACGAATGATCGATAGTTGTTGGAACTACATTAGATGCTTTGCATCCAATGTTGGTTTGCCTGGGGTCCTCCGTAGTTGATCACATCGGTCTAATGCAAGCTTGATCATTCTTATGTTTGGTGATTGTATAATATTTAACAGAATTTGGGATACTAGCGTTATCATTGATTTAGTCTACTCATAATCATTAGTGCGTTATGATCTCACAAAAACTAATGAGCCGATCATGGTAGTATGAGACACTATTTTCGAGCTGTAGGCCTATGCTAGAGTGACAAGCCACCCCATAGTGACAAATGAGCAATGATAGAGGTGTTAGAATATTGTTCAAATAGCTCCCGTTAAATTACTCGACCGATAGTTCCATGCTAGAGTATCATTCAAATGACTGGGCGTGAATGAAATTAGGTGACAAGCCCTTTTCTGAGTGACAAGCCTTCACCTCTGAATTGATTATTTATATTTGGTATTGGGTGATGACCCGTACCGTGTTGATGCCTTAATTTGGATCAACGGACATTGGTGAGGAGCTGTCACGTGCTGCAATGAGCCACATGATCTAAATAATTACTCGTAATATAATGAAGGTATCCTAACTTTACCAATCTGTTATATGAACTGAGACTAATAATCACTTAGCTAATTATGTATACCTTAAGATATGTTGCAATTTGACGTTAGAGTCGCTTGTGATGGAGTGTTGGCATTTGTGAAATAGGCATTGAAGTCACTATGAGAGAGTGCTGGATTATAAGGAGCATGCGTCATTTTATCGCATCATTAATATACTTACCAATTAGATTAGAAAACTGTTTACTTGATATGCCATCATTGCTCATGCTTGGTTGTGGTGTTAACATGTGTAACTTGCTTAATAGCTGTGTATTAAATGTAACATGCTTAAGTGTATTACATGTATGAATATGTAGTTGTTGTAGACCTTTTATTCACTAAAATATCCCAAGTAATAATCTTGAGAATATTTCTTCACTATTCTACGTTTGACGCCTCCTATTTGACATATGTAGATAACTTATGAATATGACTAGTTGGTGGTGCGCTCAGATCGCTCAGTAGATCTTTACCTTCTTCTTACTAAGTAATTATTCTTCTATTCCTATTCTCACATGAGTGGTCACTTTTGAACTGTAACTTTTGGGTATTAATCATATATTTTTGAATTTTGTTATTTCTACTTCACTTTAGTTTTACTGAGTTAAACACGTTACTCTAATTTTTTGTATGTGAAATAAATGCGAATCTAAATGAGAACACATGTGCATTTTATTAAGTTAACACCTAAGAACTCGAAATTGAAATCTATGTACTCAGGTACAGATTTTTGAGACGTTATATATTTATTTGCCATACAACCTGTTCATAAGATTACACAAACATGGATAAAAGGAAAAGACAAAAATCAATTTGATTTAAAACTTTTATGGCACTCAAGAAGTTTTTAATGGTAGGTATTCAGTTTCCACTGTTTCCTGTGGTGTGGTCTATGTGAGTTTTTGATACGCTTCAATTTTGAGGTCATGCCCTAAAATGAATTGTGAAAACAGATGGACGGTGTAGATAAGAAGCATACATCCTAATGACACTTCTAGAAGGGACTCCACCATGATGTATGTGCTTTATCCATGCCGTCCATCCATTTTTTCAGCTAATTTTAGCTAATTTCAGCTTATGAGCCAAAAAAAGAGGCATATCTCAAGTAAACCATATTACAAGATAAAGTGGTTATCCATCAACAACAATTAAAATCTTATGGAACTTTTGCATCAACCTAATATTTGTGTTTTCCCTTTGTCTAAGTTTGTTTGACCTAAGCAACAAGTTGGATGAGAAATAATCAATAGGTTTGGATGGCAAATAAACATTATAGTGTACCTTAGGAAGTTTTTAACGGTGGGCATTCAATCACTATTATTTTCCTATGGTTTGGTCCACCTTAGATGTATGTTTGCCTCATTTTTGGGATCATGCCCTAAAATAGCAGTCCAAAATGGGTTCACAATGGTGCTCTGCTTTGGTGGATCCTTAATTGTGGGGCCCACTGTGATGTATGTTCCTTACATCTACATTGTCCATTTGCTTTGACATTTCATTTTAGGTCATGGTCCAACAAATCAAGCAAATGCACATCTCAAGTAGACCACACCATCTGAAACAATGGTTATTGACCATTAAAACTTCTTGCGGGCCACAAAAGTTTTGGATCAAGCTGACATTTATCTGGTCCTTCATTCAGGTCTTTGTGGCCTTATCAACAGGTTGGATGGCAAATAAACATTAATCTGGTAGCCCCCAAGAAGTTTTTAATGGTGGTCATTCAATCACCACTAGTCTCTGTGGTGTGGTCCACCTGAGATTTAGCTCTGCTTCATTTTTAGGATAATGACCTTCTAGATACCCCATCCAATATGAGAGACATCTACTCGTCATCTTGGGTGGTTTTGATAAGAATGGACCACTGAATCATCACAAAGGGCGTGTCAAACGAACTGGATCGTCCAATCAAAAAGTTCTAAGCCGATTTACTGTAACATCGAACCAATTGAAAATGTACGAAGCAAGAGGCCCTAAAAGCCCTGTTGTCTTAATAAAAAAGGGTCCATCACGTGGCCCAAGATCAACTGATGGCGCAAAATCAAAACCAACGATGGTCCACAAGGAGTGATTACAAACGTACTTAATCAAGGCACATTTCCCTGACTCCAATGGTAGTTAGGCCCACCCAAAGCTGGTCTGAGACGACCCTTGGCACCTTTCAGAGACAGGCCTGAAAACGAACTAAATAGAGCATATCTCAGCCGTGTGCTTAAATACTCATGATCCTGGAATAATTCACACAATAGGTAGGACCCAAAAATGATAAAAATTGACAGGCGGTTATTGAATGACTGCCTATTTGTTGAAGCCATGTACCCATAGCCCTACTCTAGGCGATTATTGAATGACTCTCTATTGTCTGAAGCCACGCACCCATAGCCCCATTCTCTAGCATTCTATCCTAACAAGCAACTAAGAGGGTAGCATATAAATTCATGGGCGGTTCTTCCATGGCCTAACTTTTTTCTCTATACATACAAGGGCGGGAAAATGAAGTCTCCAGGGTACTTAGAGAGTGTGTTAGCAAATGTGCAGTGATTATGGAGGTTAATTCCAAGGTTACGGGGATTTAGTACTATAAACACCGAGGTTCTGCCTGAATTCAATGGTGTTGATCCTTCAAATCAGTTTAAGAAGCATTCAATTATTGAAGTAGCTCAATATAGGAGTAAGGATACAATCGAGGATGTCTAATTATCTCTTTTGCATACAAAAAGTATCAGATTTCACCCATTTTGCCATACCTGAGTCAAACCAACTCTAACTCCGCGTATTTCAAGAACACTAATAACATATGTTATTATTATTATTTTGCTTTATTATTATTATTTATAATTTTTTTCTCGTATCTACACTTCTTTTTTTATTTGCCTAGGATCATAAATCCTACGAAGTAAGGGTAGATGTAACATTGCTAAAATTTTACTAAGTACCTCTAAAAATTGATAAATTCTATAAAGTAGAAAAATTGCATGTAAATGTATAAAAAAATGGTGCCTAATCCTGTGGTGTGCTTCATTTTCTCCGTCATGCCTTTAAAACGAGCTGTAAAAATGGATGGACGGCATGGATGTAAGGAACATGCGTCAAGGTGGGCCCCATAGTCAATGGATCCACCCACGAAGCCGCGGGGATAAAGCAAAGAAATCATGGTGGGCCCACAGCGCATCGTTCACAAGCGAGGTCGCCACTGTCAGTGTCAGCATGCAATCTGCCGTGGGAGTTTTCTTTTATACCCTATTTTTTTATATCTGCTCCGTCAAAAGCACGTTGTGGATATGGTAAAAGGAATGTCTTTTTTCTTCTTTTCTTGCTTTTTCTTTCACCAATAAAGTAAAGCCAGGGATTGAAATGGGGATCAGCCACTGCCTCCACATTGTCTTTGCCGATTCAACTAATGAGCTGAGTTTTGTTTTTGACTCTTTCTCATTTATTTCTTTCTTTATTTTGAAAAAGCTTACGAGTGATACACCTTCCCCAAAAAAAACCTGTGTAAGCGGATTGTGTGTGGGGCCCACTATTGTTGAAACCTTCTCGATAGCTTGGTTACACAAACCTACGTACAAATCTATGGTGTGGTCCACTTGAGATTTGGATCTGCTGCCATTTTTTGGCTCATGCCCTGTAATAAGTTGGCAAAACAGATAAATATCACGGATATAGAATACATAAATCAAGGTGGCCCCACGGTCAAGGCCTCACATAATCCACCTTTCTTTCATACAGAGGTTTTGATGCCCCACCATGATGTACGTAGAAAATCAACGCCGTGCATTTGATGGGTCACCTTTAGGTTATGGGATATCCCAAAAATTAGCTGTATATGAAAGGAACTCAGGTGGGCAATACCATTTAAAACCATATGAATATATGCCTAAAACTTATAAAAGTACTTAGTGGGGCCACCTGAGTTTTGGATGCGGCTGAAACTTGGTCTAGACCCCTCATCCAAGTGGGATATAAACAATGGATGGCTTGGATTTATGAACCACATCTTGTGCGTCCAATAATAATTATCAATGTTTTAACAGGAGAGTAACCCCAATAAACTATTATATGTAGTGTCATAGATTAACTTGATTTTTAAGCTCCCAAACCGCACTATTCCCACACATAATTCCCCCCCCCCCCCCCCCCCCCCCCCCGCCACACACATACGCGCGCGCGCACAAAATGGTTCCATGTGGTCTACCTCATGGGAAGTTCCCATTAGGTCGAGCTATGTGGCCTCACCGTGATGTGTGTCAAACATCTAATCTATCAATCAAATGCACCATTCCATGGTGGGCCTAAGGCTTAAAAATCAATCAATTCATGACTTGCGTGGGCCACACCACATACAATAGTTGAGAGGGGTTACCCTCTCATTAAAACATTCATAATCATTTGTTAGGCCCATTGAGATGTGATCTACAAATCTAGCCCATCTATTATGTGTGTCCCACTTAGATGACGGGTTAGACTAAGTTTAAGACTATTAAAATTTCAGGTGGGCTCCGCCTAGTGCTTTTATATGTTTTAGGTATGTCTTCAAATGACTTTATATGTATGGCCCACTTGAGTTCTGAGTACCGCTGATTTTTGGCATCTTTCATAAACTGAAGGGGACCCATCAAATGCACCGCGTTGATGTTCGACACACATCACGGTGGAGTCCACACAGCTCGACCTCATAGTAAGTCCCATGAGGCCGATCTCATAATACCATTTCCATATATACACACACACGTTCTGGCCCATCATATAAATAGTCTGAGAAGCAATGTGTTTCCCATGTTCATGCTCATAACCCTAAATCTAGTGGGCCCTCACCGGTCACAATCGACGAAAATGCCCCGAAATTCTTTCGAATTTGGGGACCAAGGAACATTTAAATGCAACAAAGTTCAATGTTCAAATACTGAAGGGTCAGGATCATCTAACATATGTATGGTAAGGATTCTTCCCCTGGGACTTTCAATTTATGCAAGTGGGGTCCACAGAACATTGAAAACTGCTAAGTGCACCCTTTGCTATACTTTTTTTTTTTCCTCCCAATTCGGGGATTCGAGAGATGAAAGCATCTCATTCGGTGGGACCCACTTCGTCAGTTCTTTAACATAAAAAAGCACAGGTTCTACCCATTTGGGGGCCACACGTGTACAGAAAAAGGTACGGTTTAATAATCTATTGATGCTCCAATTTCAATATACATGTGTGGCCCACCAGATCTGTCCTGCTTCTCAGTCTAAAGGAATACGCTCTGTTGGGCCCACCTGGATAAGCCACTTGGATCTATAGAGTCCGCACGTGTTCCCATGATTCTACCTACCATTCTGCTGTGGACATCCTAGCTGTTCATGAAGTGGTCCATCCATAAAGATGGCCCTACGCATAAATCGTACTCTTCCAGTGATCGCGCTGGCCTCGAATGGACTAAAGTGAATGTTGACCGTCCACGTGTTCTTTTCAAAGGGATATGACACGGTAGAGCTGGTTGAACAGATATGTTGTAGATCCAACTCTACACAGTACAAGTGGCAGGGTAATTGATCAATCGGGGCCGTCCATCTAGTTGCCCTCACTTTGGATGGATGGTTTTTGAAAGACGCATACATCCAATTATCGTATTCGTCTTAACGACGCGGATTGAGTACTATACCCCTCCCTCTTTAGGAACGGGCAGGGGCTTGAGGGGCCACCATGATGTATGGGTTTTATCCACACCATTCATTCATTTTTTTTATATCATTTTAGTGCAGAAGCCGTAAAAATGACGCAGATCCAAGGCTCAAGTCAACTACACCATTGGAAGCAGAGGTTATAATGATACTCATCGTTGAAACCTCCCTAGGACACACCGTGATGGTTAATTGCCATCCAACCTGTCCAGAAGGTCACATGAACCTGGATGAAGGGAAAACACAAATATCATCTTGATCTGAAACTTCATCGGCCCCCAAAAAGTTTTCAGCAGTAGGTGTTTAATCCTTACTGTGTGGTCCACTTGGGCTATAATCTCCCTAATTTTTGGGCCTGTAATCTAAAATGATAATGAAAAATGGATGGACGGTGTGGATAAAACCCATACATCATGGTGGCGGTTCAGAACCCTATGTCCATTCCTAGCAAGGGACGGTGGGGGTAGTGCCCAATCCGCGTTCGCCTTCGAAGGGACGGTGCGAGATGAAAATAGTAAATGGTCATCCTTTCATTGGTGTGGATCGTTTTAATTGGTGTGATTTTTGAAGGACAAGCTATCCATGATGGATCCCACGAGATTAACGCTCTGATCAATATATCTCTCTGCCACGTGGACTTTAGCCGGCAGACCTGCCGTACAATATCTCCATTTTAAAATCGTCGACTCCTTTTCATACAGGCGTGGCCCGCCTTATCAGCTAGCATGTCTGATGCAATCCAACGTACTCAAGAAGATGGGAAACACCTGCCAGGTTGGCAGAACGCTCCATGGAGGTGGAGAATATGTAAAGAATGAACGCATGCAGATGCCTTAGGCCCACCTTGATATATGTATTGCATATCTATGCCGTCCATACGTTCTTCCAACTTATTTTAAAGCATGGCTCAAAAATAAAGTAGATCCATATTTCAGGTAGATCTACCACAGGAATCGTTAGAATTGAATGATCGAGGACCACAAAAGTTTTGGATCAAGCTGATATTTGTGTTTTCTTTTCATCTATACCTGTGTAATCTTATCAACGGATTAGTTGGCAATTAAACACTACGGTGGAACCTTGGAAGTTCTTAATGGTGTGTATTCAATTACCATTTTATGTAGAGTGGTTTACTTTAGATTTGAATCTATTTCGTTTTTGGGCTCATACCCTAAAGTAAGCTGAAATATCATATTGAGGCCGTGTATATGCAAGACATACATCAAGGTAGGCCACGGTCATGGAGTAGCTGAAGTCCGTGTTTCCCGCGAGCGGATTAGGTGAGAACCCATATCCACCGAGGTAGGTGGGACCTTTGACTGTGGGGCCCACTTCGATGTCTATGACTACATCAACACGTCAATCCATATTGAAAATGACCCAAAAAATGAAGAGGACATAAATCTTGGTGAACCATAATACAGGAAAGAATGGTAATCTACCGTTAAAAACTTCTGATGGGCCAAAAAGGTTTTGAATCAAGCTGATATTTGTGTGGTCTTCTCACTCAGAATGTTTTGAACTTATCAACAGGTTGGATGGCAAATAAATATTCTGGTAGCCTCATTATTTTTTTAATGGTGGGGATTCAATCACTACTATTTCTTGAGGTATGGTCCACATAAGATTTGGATCTGCTTCATTTATGGGATGATCTGCTAAAATGAGCTTTCAAAACGGTTATAGAGTGTGGATTTAAGGCACACATATCCCTCTGAGCGTCACAGTAGGGTCCCACCCACCTTGGTAGATCCGAAGTCTCACCTAATCTGATCCCGTGTTTTCCGGCATTATCGAATCCGGTTCGTTAGGTATATATCCCACCCCTTTTCTTTTCTTTTTTATTTTTATTTGTACGAGGCTGTCTTTCTTAGGGATATGGATTGGGTACTTCCACCGCCAGACGCCAACTGCCTGTTAACTTCCGGCAACGAGAAGCTAGGTGAGGCCATCATGATGTTTGTGAAAAATCCACTCCATCCATTTTCATTTGGCCGGATGTGAGCCGAAAAGTGGGCTGTACCACAGACAGTGAAAATGGATTGAATGTCCACCGTGGAGATATTTTAAGGCGTAAAAGTTTTGAATCAAGCTAATATTTTATGTTCTCAATTCAAAAGTTTTAGCTAATATATTACGTTTATGATTTATCTAACAGGAAAGTACTTATGAACAATATAAATGACATATAAACGTTAGTGTAGGCTGTTAAAGAGATTTTGACTATACACATTTCTCTATTCACTTTTTCATGTTATTTTCCTCGTTTCAATTAAATTGAACAGCATGTGTGCCGAGGGTTTACAATTGGTTCATATGTGTAAGATGCATAGGTGTGATAGAGTCTACTCAACTCATGAGTTGATTGATTTGTTGATATTCTCTTTATTGAGATAGACAAATTAAAAACTAGGATCAAAGATCAAAGGTTTTCTTAACTACCAATATTTTAATTTGTTCAAGTAATTTGTGAAAGAAAATGAGATTAATTCTTTCAAATGAGTTCTTTTTACCTTGTGATAATAGGCGTGAGTAAACAAACTTAAGAACTTGTTTCTTCACTAACACTTCTAAGTTCAAAATATTTATCAAATGGACAAGGATATACATTTAACTTAACAAAAAAAGAAAAAGAAAAAGGTTGTTGATTTTATTAAAATTTAAAAATGATGTTCATTATAATCGATAAGTTGCGAGACAACCAAGTGAATAAATAAAAGAAAATGATAAATACCTTATACACCTATCGGAATGAATGATCAAGGAAGCTGTGATAAACCAAATCGAAATTTAGATGACTACGATTTCCAACTTAATGTTGCATAAAGACTATTTCTACTCGTACGATACTGTAGCAGGAGTCACCGAGCAACAACGGTAATTATGCTAAGCTATATTAGGAAAAAATAAATAAAAGAAAGATAAATACAAAATAAGTTGATGTATTTAGCATAGGGCCTTGAGTTCTTCATTGATTGCTAATTATATAGATTGTCGAGATGGTAAAACACTTGTTAGGGATTCTTTGTTGATTCTAGATCCTTTATGGTCATGTCACTATTTTAGATATGTGAATCCCTTTGATTACTCCAAAATTGATGACTTGGATTGAAGAAAGGATTCCAATTAGATTTGAATTCTTTGGCTTCTCAAATCTTCTTTTTTATAGCTAATCTGCCACTGGGTGTTCATGGTCAACTAGAGATCAGTCCTGGGATCACCGAAATTTCTTTGGATCTTGGCTATTAGATCAAATTCAAGAAACCTCATGGTCTTATCTGAAAGGGACCTCTCTAAGAAATCAAGGTCACTCATCTGCCGAATCCTATCGGATTGCCTTGATGGTTTGGAGTGCTGGAAAGAATTGCTAGACCGAACTGGATTTTGGATCTAGTCCTCCCATTCTCTTCATTTCGATTAATGTTCAGAGAAAAAGGCTTGATCAGACTGATGTGTCTATTTCTTTCAATTTGTGTTTGATCCATGGTTAGGTTCACTTGGACATCAATTAAACCTTCAACGATACAACTGCTTCGAACTTCTATGGAGAGATCTCCCATTTGGGAAGGACTATGATAGACAACCTCACCAAAGATATCATACTCAGATCTGTGATAGATCTGTTTTCTTTGTGGGTCTCTTAAAAACATGCTAAGCACAATGTCACATTAATGGGCAGGATAATCGTGATCATGTGGCATGTGACAATTTTCTTTCCTAAAGGTAGGCATAAGAGCTTGTGCCTTCACATTAATAGTTGAATGCATATTGTTGAAGGAAGTTAAACAAATATACTTTCAAGTGAGAGTAGGTTTTGTGCCAGTTGTGATCACATGGTATTGATACGTAGCGGCTTGTGATTGGCCTATGTTATATCACCGAAAATGAGTGTAAATACTTGTCATCCGTCCCACATGAGTATTGGCTCTGCCTATTTTTTTAGTTGATGTTCTAACATGATCTAGCAAAATGAATTGAATGGGAAAAATTTCTCACAAACATTTTGTGATCCCCACCTAGCTCCCTATCATAGGAAGTTACTAGGAAAGTTTGAGCTCACAATTCACATCCCCCATGCTAAGGAGGGAAGGACAAGATTTAATTTACTTGTAGTCCACTGTTTGAAATAGGTGCCAATGAATTATAATGAATTATACTCCATGGGGTGGTGTGCATTAAAGTATGCTTTATGTTTAAGAGGCCTACTATCCAATCAAATCTTGTCATGTTGCCATTTGTCTATGTCCTCTTGGTACTACCAAAATGAAATGGCATCATACTTAGTTTAAGATTCATTTATATGATATGATTGTCTTTTTTTTTTCTTCAAGAGTTCACACCAACCATTTAAGGCCACCATAGAATCATGAATTTTTTTTTAAAAAGGCACATTGTTTCTTATTAAACTCCATCCTGTCACTAATTAAGCCTTTATTTTTTTAGTTCACGGGATATATCTCTACTTTCAATCTAAGAAAGAAATTCTAGCATGATAAAATTATACGAGTTTCTCAAGGGTTATGCCCAAATGTATCACTATTCATCTTCGATCACCTTACATGTGCCACGTGTTTTACCATTGATCTTCCATATATTACACTCCACGTGTAAAGCATCCCACATGTGCTAAGGTGCCACATATGATATCATACATCTTCGCTTGCACCCTACATATGCTATAATGCATCACATGTACCACCATTCATCTTCTTTTCCTGCACCCCCACATGTCCATAGCACTCCAAATGCTCAAATTTTCTATATGTGCTATTGTCTATCTTTTTTTATTTTTTAGCTTGTTAGTACATCCCACTGTCTGTTCATAGTACTTCACTGTTAGCCACCCCCACTAGAGAATTAATACCATGACCTCAGTGTTGAAACAAGGTATCTTTTACTCGGTCTACTACTTGAGCTATGGATTAGGGTGTAGTGCTATTGTCTGTCTTCAACCACTCCAAATATGCCACATTTGCTAGTGTTGCCAATGTGCACAAGTGTTTCCATCTAGTTTTAAATAACTGCATGTTAAATGTACCAATGTGTGCCTCGCACTCTATGTGCCACCGTATAACTTCAAGCACCTCACGTTTGCTAGGGTAGTGCCCTAAAAAACCATTGTTTATTTTCTCATTGACCTATCCTTTATGAATTGATTATCCATTAGCCTACTTAGTTTGTGTGGGACATGATTATCATTATGGGTTTGTTGTTCTTAGTTACCCATGAGATTAGAGACATTGATTTGTAGCCAGGGATAACTGATCCATGGATCTTAATACCTGGACCATGATCACATAGGAGGTTGGACACACTTGTACCATCCGGATTAGTCATCTTGTGTGATGAGACTGAATTGATATGGGATCTCACCGTCCTATACCAGTGATATAATGTAGAGGACTCCATCCATTAGGAGATCAGCAAGGACGACATCCAAAGGTTTTCCGCATACAAGTATTATAACATGATGGATAATTTGTTTTTTCTTTAGCAACTTGTCATGATTATGCAAGTGATTCTTTTAATTAACTAAAATGGGATTTCGAAAAGTTATATCCCACTACATTTAAAAAAAAAAAAAAAACCTATTAACATCTACTATATACGTCCTAATTCAAAGTTCAAGCACTTACATATGCTGCCTATGTTATCATCCATCTTCAAGCATTATACACGTGCAAGTGTATTAATGTAATCTAATGCATTCTATAAACTTTATAAACTGTTTATATATATACATATAAACATTTTCTATTTTGCCAAACAACAACTTTCAAAACAAATGTTAAATTTCTATAATCTGGTTGAAAAATAAACTAAGAAAACATTATTTATTTTTTACATCAACAGATTGATTATATAAATCCTTTGACAATTACCTAATCTTACTCACACACATTCTTATCCATTGTAGCCCTACCTCTTGAACAATCCTGATCATTCTGCACATGGCCCAACCAGCAGGCTAATATAAAACCTAGCCTCTTTTCGAGTAAAAGAGAGCCTTTGAAGGCACAGGCAAGTAACTTTATGACTGAAGTATTCTTAACCCATATCTGATATCTGCCCTGTCAGAGCCAACATGGTAAAAGAATGTCTTTTTCTTCTTTTATTCTTTTCGATTTTCCTTTCTTCCTATCTTTCTTCCTTTGCTTTGGCAAAGCATAGGGACGATACGCCTGCACAAAGAAATCCTGGAGGTGTCAGAAATCTTGCATGAATCAAAAGTAATTCTAATAGAACCATGCAATTTGCCAGAAACTACTGAGATGGCTGAAAAATAATAAATGGCACTGATCTGACTCCGGAAGCGGATTGCGTACGGAGTAACTCAGTGCGGTAAACGTACTGAGTAAACTCCGTGGGCCTCAGAGTCATTCATGCATTATATCCACTCCGTTCATCTCTTCTAACACATAATTTTAGGCTTTATCCCTAAAAATGGAATATATCCAAAATCAAATGGACCACACCACCGAAAATAGTGTGAATTGAACATCTGCAGTTGAAATATTCTTGGAGACAACGGCAGTTTTAGATCAAGCTGATATTTGTGTTTTCCCTTCACCCATGTTTTTCTGATATTACGAACAGGTTGAATGACAAATAAACATCATGAGGGGCCTTAGAAAGTTTTCAACGGTTGAAATCAATGCTTACATAGTTTCCAGTGGTATAGTCCACTTGTGGTTTGTATATGCATCAATTTTGATTTGAACCATAAATTGATCTAGAAAAATGAATGGACAGCGTGGATAAATCACAAGCATTCGTGGTGGGCCCAACTGAGTTTACTTAGTACCAGTATACTGAGTAGTACGCAATCCGACTACTCTGACTCCTGCCATAAGTGGACATTTGATGAACAGATAAAAGGGCAAATATTCAGAAAAGAAGCTTCCACAAATCAAAGGTCATTAATCTATCGGCTTTGGTTACGGCAATTTCTACGGTCTAATATGAACTTTTATGGACGAATGCATGTCTATTCGGCTGGGTGGTTTTTATGTTACATCCCATATGCTCATCATTTACTCTGTTCATTTTAAGGTATGGGCAAATACAGGAGAGCGGATAGGTGAGACCCCTCGTTGTGGAGCCCACTGTGATGTATGTGACTACATCCATGCCATCCATATGTATTGAATGCTCTACTTAGGGCATGATCCAAAAAATAATGCAGTTCCAAATCTCAAGTGGACCGTGATACAGGAAGCAGTAGCAATTTATCATTAAAAACTTCATGCGGGCCACTAAAGTTTTATATCCAGGTAACATTTGTGTGGTTTCTTCATCCATATCTTTGTGAGCTTATCAACAGGTTGGATGGCATTCATGGGGCCCATGAAATTTTTAATGGTGGGGATTCAATCACAACTGTTACTATGGTATTAGTCTACATATGATTTTTGGATCTACTTCATTTTTGGAATCATGGCCTAAAATAAGCTTTCAAAATGATTAGACAATGTGGATTTAAGTCACATACATCACTGTGAGCCCCATAGTCAGGGGTCTCACCCATCTCGGTGGATTGGGGTCTCACCTAATTCACTCCCAAAAACAGTATGACAATCCAAACTTAAGTTGGCCACACAAAAAGAACAGTGAGGGCGTATTTGGGAGCGTGATTCATAATCCCATGGATTTGGAATCCTCCCATTGAGTTTAGCACCTAGAATATAAAATCCCCTCTAATCCAAAAGTAGCTATACATACAATATTTATGGAGGTTTAAATTTAATTGCTAAATCAACTTTAATATCTCTAATTAATGTATAAATGTAATGATTGACACAGTGGTTGTAACAAGCCCGTTGAAATATATACTTTGCCTAAAAATAATAAAATTCCAAGTCTTGCATGGGCCACAAGCACAAGATTACATCTGAGTGACTAGCCCATGATTTGGAACAGTTGATTTACATGGATAATATGTTTAGATGGAGCATATCATCATATTAAAATTATTATGATGATGCAATTGATAATCTAATTATTTTAGGATATCCTTAGTGGGCCATGTAACCAATAGATTAATAGTTTAGTGCCACACATGTTACACATGCAACTCTTAGAAGGATTTTAAATGTAGTCCAAGCTTTCAGTGTGGATTTCAAACCCTCAAGATTTTAAACCCTCAGTTACTTTATGGGCCCAATATACATGGGGACGAGGCGGCCCAAAGGTGGGCATTACTATCCCCACTTTTTCCTATCATGTGGCCCACTTTTGTTTTTGATCTTCCTGTTTGGGCTGGCACGGGTTGCGTGGAGGAACTTGGGTGGTGTGTTGACGTGGCAAAGTTTTGTGGGCCTCATCATGATGTATGTGTTATATTCACACCCTCCATCTATTTCGCGAGATCTTTTTAAGCCATGAGCCAAAATGTGGAGGCACATCTAAAGCTCAAGTGGACCACACCACAAAAGTAGTGGGGTTTGAATGCCTACGAGTGAGAACTTCTTGGGGGCCGTACAAATTTTGGATCAAGCTAATATTTGTGTTTGCTTTTCATCAAGGTCTATTTGACCTAATGAACATGTTGGATGGAAAATAAACTTCATAATCAGCCCTAAGTAAGTTTCAATGGTGGGCATAATTGTTCCCATTGCTTCTTGTTGTTTGGTCCACTTGAGCTTTGGATCTGTCTCATTTTTTAGCTCATGCTCTAAAATGATCTTGCAAAATGGATGGACTGTGTGGATATAATGCATACATCATGGTGGGGCCCATTGAACTTTGCCATTGCCATGTGAACCCACCATTGAGGTTAGTGGTGTGTTCCACTCCATGCAAAGGTTAGTGTTGCCACACCATGCCATCTGCACTCATTTGGACTCATGTCTTAAAATGAGTTGACAAAAAGGGATGGATGGAGTAGATATAACACAAATATTATAATGACCTAACATTGCTGTATTACTAGCACCATGCGGGTGGTGTATCAAACATGGGGTGTCAAAGGGGCGGGCTAAGGTTGGGGCAAGCTTTGTGTTAGAAAAGAAGTGAATCTTGTACACAACGGAGGATAGAAGAAGAAGATAATGAGATGATCAGATCTATCGAGATCAAGACTTGACTTAAATAGTCAATGTATCAAGACAGATTTGCTATCCCTTTTCTATTAGTTTCAGCAATGTCCCTTTTCTATTAGTTTCAGCAAGTGCAAATGTAGGAAATTTATAAATTATCTTCAAGGTACAATGAACTCTCAATTTGAATTTCAGTACTAAAATTTGCATATTTAAGTGTTGAACAGATCTCTAAATTTGTCTCCAATATGCCTTTAAGACATTCAGAAAAAAATTAGCAAGAGGTTAGATCGAGAGTATTTGCATATAAGATGATATAATATTAAGGATTGAGAGTATAAATTTTTGGATTATAGTATCTAGGATTTATATCAATTGAAGGGTTATAAATTTTTTTCTGAAGAGATGCTAATGTGCCTTTTTAAGAAATCCATACTCATTCACAACAAACAATTATCTTTCATAAAAGGACGTGACTCTTTATCCTATGACGATTATTTATGTACCCATTCAGATAGAAATAGTTATCCAAAAGTAAAAACTGCAGCTATTGTTATTATGTTTAAATTTTAACTTTTATATCAACCTCTTCAACTAATACTTTCTTTGCATGTTTGTGTAGCTTGCATATACTCTACTTCAATAAGAGACATAGTATGTTTATACTTTACTTCAATAGTAGGTGAGGCTACTACTGATGAGACTTTTCACTAATTCAAATGCAAGTGGACTTAAATGTAAAATTCTAAAAAAGTATACTTAAATGTAAAGATTGATAGTCATGTTATAATATCATATACTAACAATTAGAGTGATGACTACATGATATTATATATCAACAGATTGATTACGTGAATCCTTCACAATTAAGTAATATTACTCATAAAAATTCATTATCCATGGTGGGCCTACCTCTTGAACAGGTAGTAGTGTGCTGAATATTAAATCTCCCATGTTTTGGAAAAACAAGGAGCTGACATCTGCCCTGTCAAAACCACGTTGTGCAAATGTTAAAGGAATGTCTTTTTCTTCTTTATCCGAAGTATTTCTTTTAGACTGACACTGCTGTCTCTGCCAATTCAGCTAATGAGGTGAAGGTTTTTCTTTCTTTCGGTTTTGTTTATTTATTTTTTCAATCTTTCTTTCCATCTCTTGACAAAGTGGACGAGGTGATATGCATGCACGAAGAAACTCTACACACATCATGAAAGTAATTCTAATTGAATCGTACCAATTGCGAGAGACAACTCAGATGGCTGAAAATATATAAAAAGGTCGACCTCATCCCTGAAAATATATAAAATTGTACCATGAGGTCGACCTCATGAGAAGTTCCCATGAGGTTCAGTTAGGTGGGTTCTAATGTGATGTGAACATCGTCCCCATCAGTCAGATGCATCATTCTATGCTGGCCATGAGCTTAATAATCAGGTCAAATTCATGACTTAAGTAGGCCACACGGCATTAACATTTGAGAGGAGTAAGCTCCCATTAAAACCTTTGAGATCGCTTGTTGGGCCCACCAAGATATGATTAAAAAACCAGCTGAATTTTAAGATTTCCCATAACCTAAAAGGGACTCATCAAATAGAAGGCATAGGACTACACAGCTGGACCTCAGCAGAAGTTTTATATATATATATATATATATATATATATATATAGCCTCCTAGGAACCGCATGAGATTTCGTGCGCACTAAGGCAGCCTTAATAAGCTGTAAGAGACTTTATGCACATTGAGGCTAGCTTACTAGCTTGTAGGCCCACCACAATAATTTCGTGAAATCCACTATGACCACAAGGTCTGTGATGAAAATTTAGCCATGAGGCCCACCTCTATATATGCATTGTGTATTCATGTTGTCCATTAGTTTTGCTGAATCATTTTAAGACATGGTCCCAAAAATGAATAAGACACAAATCTTAAGTGGGAATTCAATCATCATCATTTTCTATAAAGTGGATCATGTGATATTATTTTCTGCTTCTTTTTGGGACTATACCCTAAATGAGTTGACAAATGGGTATACAACAAATACATTGAATTTGGCCGGACCCACCTCTTGATTTGGGGTCACACCTAATTAGCGTTTTTCATTTCAAGCATATAAAGCATGACCCTATCTTTTGATGGCAGCCAATCATTCAATTAAATCCAGTCACGCCGTCCAATTAAATCTGGTCATATCATGTTTGTAGGGGTAGGTTCAGCAATACACGCTAACTAATTTAAGGACATAGATTAGGTAGTGAGGCCCCACTGTCAGACATGGGGAGATTTGATTGGCAGGACCTTGCATTGTAAGAATGAGCCTGACTACTTCAGCTGAAAATCTATAACAAAAAAGAAGGTTCCAAACCCATCTATAACAGCGTACAATCACACCGATTAAAGTTCACTTACTCACCAGACACAGCTAATGGTGGTGAGGCCTCACAACATAATCTAAGTCTCAAGTTGCGGATTGACCCACCACCATCCAACAACGTGGGTGCTGTTGGGGCTGTGAGGCTCATCGTGATGTATATGTTTTATATCCATGCCTCTGATCTGTTTACCCCCTTGTTGAGGGCATGACCCCAAAAATAAAGCAGATCAAAGGCTCAAGTGGATCACACTACAAGAAATAGATCAAATGGGTGCCATTAAAAGTTTTGAATCAAGTTGATATTTGTCATTTCCCTTCATTTAATTATGCGTGACCTAATCAAAAGTTTGAATAGCAAATAAATATCACAGTGGGTCCTATGAAGTTGCAAATAAACATTAATGTGGGCTGGAAGTTTTTTATGGTAGGTGTTTACCACCACAGTTTCTTGTGATGTGGTCTACTTGAGCTTCAGATCTGTTTCAATTTTGTTTCTCTTGTAAAATGAGCTGACAAAAAGGACAGACGGTGTGGATAAAACATATACATCGTGATGGGCCCCATTTATACTTGGTTAGTATCATCAGCCGTTCATTTGATTTTGACCGTGTAGTCGGATTGATGGAAATACCGATCTGATTTTCGCGCTCGGGACTCTTCATGGTGGGGTCAGTATTTTTAATGAAATGGATGTTCAGCAGAAAATGGGATTGCATGCTAGCTGATATAGGGACATTTACGTCACTGATCCGCTATATTCGTTTTAAAAATGAATACCGTCTAAACTTAGGGGATCGGTTGGCAAGGGGTCTGATCTCTCACACGTGTGAGTGTGCCACGTGCAAAATTTTTTACAACATAGTTTTTGGATTTTAATTACAGGTGCGTTTGGTTGCATCAAATATCATGATTCATCAAAATCGAATTTGGAGTACAATATCTTGATATTTATCATGTAGGCTTTGTGGACTTGGGTCTACAGCTTCAGGCCAAAGCCCAAATACAATTAAACGAAATAGACCGTAGTATGACCCCAATCCTACATGGCCCCGTGTAGGGCCACTAAATGGACGGTCCTAATCACCAGGCCCGATCCTGACCGATTAATAATTAAGCTTGAATTTTAAGGCCCAAGCCCAATCTTCAGGCCACAATTGGAATAGATGGGCCTGGCCCATATAACAGTCTATGCCATACATTTGTAGGAAAAATCATGCCAATTCAAGCAATTAAAATATCAGGGCCCATTTTCGGTGGGCCATGCCTAAAAAAGGAATACAACCATCGAAACGGTCCACTGATGGCTACAGATTCCCCACAATTGTGAAAAAGTAAATGGCCCAAAATTCAATAAGGGAAATCAGATGGCTGAAGATTCTTTATCTGTGGGAGTTTCAGATTTTTTTATTTTTTTATTTTTTTTCTGTGTAAAGTTCAGGGCCCACAATTTGAACGGTGGAGATTGCTATACAAGTAATCTGAAACTAAAGTGAGTGATGCACTGCCGTCAATAAGCGCGGACCATAGTGCACGTTTATCAGGGTTCACATAATCATCCTTGGTTCAAGTTGCATGCGTGAAAGTCGGTCCAGATTGTCTCAATATTGGGCTTATCTGGGACCCATGGTGGTCTGAAAATCAAATTGATCAGAAAGCCTGGAGTCCGATTGGTGGGCATCAAATGGACGGTTATGATGAAAATGATCGACCGCCCAAAATAATTTGGCGAAACCAGATGGCAAGGATCAAACTAGCAATGCGACTTCCAATCCATGATATATGCAATGTGGGGCCCATGATTTGGATGGTCATTGGCCTGCACGTATAAGACTGCGAAGAGTGGTGCAATGGGTTGGGTTGGGCTGCCTGTCCTTAGACTGTGGGGCTTACCATGATGCGTCTGCCATACATCCACGCAGTGCATCCATTTTGGAGGCTTGTTTGATGGAATTAGCCCCAAAATGAAGTAGATATAAATCTTAGGTGGACCACACCACAGGAAACAATGGAGATTGAATACCTGCCATTAAAAGCTTCTTTGGGGGCACCGGAATATTTATTTACCATCCAACCTGTTGGTGAGGTCACAAAAAACTGAATGAAGGGACCACACAAATATCATCTTGATCCAAAACTTCTTTGGCCCAGAAGAAGTTTTTAATGGTGGGTATTCAATCGCCACTATTTCCTGTGGTGTGGTCCACCTGAGATTTGGATCTGCTTCAGTTTTGGTATCATGCCCTAAAATGATTTGTCAAAACTGATGGATGTAGTGGATGTAAATAACACACATCAAGGTGGGCCCACAGGGATCCACCGACCTAGGTGGATCCAGGGATCCATGGAAGCCAAGCCCACTTGGGCATGGGTTTAAACCGTTCCAAACCCGTCTAGCCCATGTAGATTATGGATGGGCTGGGCTAGATTCCATGGGTCAGTAACAAAGCATCAGTATGTGGTCCTGATCTATGGACAGTTAAACTGCCCAAGGACTTGTTTGGTTGTTAGGAATTTATTCTACATTTTTTCTTAATTTGTTTTTGGAGAATGTTAAAGTTGGCGTAGTTTATTATTATTATTATTGGAAAAATCTAAAATTCTGATTTAATTTTCTGAGTTTTTCATGAAAAAGTTGGGAAATGAAAATTTTGAAAAATACAAAACCAACGAAAAATTGTGGACTAAATTTCTTTCATTTAAAAAAATTAATGAATTACTAAGCCAGCCTACCAATAACCAAACACCCCCAGAGGTTCTAACACTTCCTCTGTGCTTCTACCACAGCAAGTGTTGCAATTACTTAGTCCATTTTCTATTTCTTTTTTAGGCAAAACTTAGTCTATTTTTATTTAGCTAATAAACTATATAAGAGGCTTGCTAGAATACATCTTAATGAAGTATTAAGATATATCGATTTTAGTGTTTTTTTTTTTTTTTTTTTTTCCCAATGACTCAAATCGTTTATGTGCATGATAGGGCTACCCTTGGAGGGTGAGCAAAAATAAAACCCCATGGATTAGATATTTCAGCCATTTGATTATGCAAAAGATTACCTGTTGTTTATGTTCGAAACGAAAGAGTAAAAATCTCAAAGGGCTAAAATAGTCCACACTATAATAATTCAAAGTTAAAGTTGAAACTTGATGCTAGTAAAGACTTTGTAATACGAATCCACTTGTCCTTAAAATTTTCTAAACCATCAATAATAAAGATTTTTTACAATGAGTGTTGGTTGTCACAAATTATATATATTTATTTATCAGCAACAAGTAAAAGTCATTGCAAAAAGATATATATATATATATATATATATATATATATATATATATATATATATATATTTCTGTTTGAATCAATTAATTCAACAAAATAACGTGTATTAATCAATATTTATCATCATCAATTGAAATACAAAACTAATTGAATTAAATTAAAACTAAATTTATAATTATCGTGAACACGAAAATATATACACATGTTTAAATTGTCAAAAAAAAAAAAAAATCAATAAGAAAAAGAAACGCATGTCCTCGATAATGTAGTGGGGCTCAAGAAGATAGCACTAGTGTATAAAAAAGTCCACAGAATAATTTAAATAAATTATGATTAGTAACTATTTACACTACTTGCATAATTTAAATGTGACATTCAACTTACCACTGATGATGTGATTGTAGTTACTATGACACGAGAGTACGCACTATCTCCTTCAACTAAGTCTGTCGTATCTGCATATCATATATCGTCCATTGCATGACCCGCACCTTAGTCCTAAGGTTAGCCACTATTGCCTCTACTTGTTCGACCCTCTTCATAGCTTCATTTGCATCAGCATAGCTACAATGGGTCGGTGTAGACACATTCCCATGCCCTAGACCACAGACGTAACCAAATCTAGAGCTAAGGGCCCTAAAACATGTCTCGTCTGTTGTCAATGGTGTAACGTCCACTGACTCGGATTGAGTATGGAGTTCTAACATATCGTTTTGCAATATCAACAAAACATTATGAGTATTAAAATGACTAAATAATAAAACAACTTTAGAATACATATAACTTCCTACAACATAGAGTCACGCAAGTGCCCGTCGTATTCATGTCTGTGGTCTGATAAAAACTAATGAGATCAAGGTCCTACTGGGTCTCTTGGTCATACTATTATATTTAAACGAGAAATATCATATTTACAATATTATGATAAGTAATGCGATTACGAAAATAAATTAAAAAATGTAAGACAAATAAAGTAAATTATACAATCTCATTACGAAGCTGGACAAATGGATTTGAACTAGCCTGTGGTTCACCATAAGCTTGGAGCAATTTTCTGTGTTTGTCTTACTTTTTTCCTACATTAAAAGTACAAACAAGTTATCGCAATACTTATAATAAAGTTATTAAAAACTAAATATTAATAAAAATTCGATCTCACCAAGAATGCCTCATCCTGCATGGAATTATAATAAGTATTTTCATCTCCCGCTATACCGTCATTATCATCCTCAATCATTAGAGCTTCATTAGTTTCACCATGATGATACCACTGGGTATACGTCCTATCCATTCCATTATCATACAAATACATATGCACTTCGTTTATATCTTTGTAGTACAAGTTACTGCACTTACAACATGGACACCGGGTGCTATTAAGTCCACTTGTATTACGTCTTACCACATTATTGAACTTTTCAATTCATTCTATATACTCATTTAAAGTCCCTGTCAAAGTCCTTGTCATAAGTTGAATAGACACTTTAGTTCCTATTCATGTTTGTGTCCCTGTCACAAGTTGAATAGACACTTTAGTTCCTATTCATGTTTGCGTCCATGTTTGTCCTTATCCATGTTTGTTTTCCTATAAAGTTGAATAAGATGGCAATGTGATTTGAGAATAGAGTTGTACACAAGCTGAGATGAATTGAGTTTGACCTAAGTTTAATTTGGCTTGTTTACGTGACACCCTAGTTCGAGCTTATATGACCCAAGCTTCGAGCATATCCCTATTGTTTGGGCTTGGTTTGGTCCAAAATATATGAGCTTGAGCTAGCTCCAAATATGATATCTGAGCTGAACCGAGTCAAGTTCAAACAGGGTCAGCTCATTTTTTTTTTTTTTTTTTTTTTGGTTAAATAAAAAATATGTATAATATGATTTTTTTAAAATACAAAAATAATACTACAAAATAACATTACAAAAAGACTAATACAAAAGTAATACTATACTAACTACGAAATGAATCAACACTAATAAAAAAAATAATGCTATCATGGAATTAACACCAATAAGAAAAAGGATAAGGATAAGGTTTATCATTCAAGACCATTGATCAAATAGACTTCACCATGGAGAACCCATGCCCCAAAAATTTTCCGATTAGAAACTCCCAAGCATTCCCATTACGGAATTATTTCCTTCACCATCTACTATAGGCCACCAATCCAATGGCTATAGAATCACTAAACAAGGGAGTCCATAAGGCATATCCAATCCAAGGTGGGGTCCATCAAGTCAACCATCCCACTAAACCACAGGACCCACTTCCATATACTCAAGGCCCAAGGTTGAGGACGACATAATTCCTCTACCACCTATCAACTACCATCGACTCAATCTAATCTGGATTTAAACCATCGATCGGCACATGCATGCAAGAAATAAAACGAAAAATCCAAACAGATTGGCAAACAACCAGCGCCCAAACAAATAAATAAATAAAAATCCAACAGCCGAGATTCCAAAAAGACAACAAAAAAAGCAAGTAATTCTGCAGCATTTCATTTCATCTATCAACCATTTGTATGAAAGGAAAATCGAAGCAAGTAATTCTGCAGCATTTCATTTCATCTATCAACCATTTGTATGGAAAGAAAATCGATGATGGATGGAATGGTGGAATCGTACCTGAGAAAGGCAGAGGAGATCGTTGGAATCGATCGGACAGTCGAGTGAGGAATAAAGAGGAGATGGACGGAAGCGATCCGACGATAAGGAGTTCTCTGCTGGCGAAAAATGGAGAAGAATAGGGAGCGATTGAGTGGAAGGTGCACTTTAAAATTTCCGGAATGAGGATCGTTTTTTTAGGGAAGCTAATTGCTCACGTCTTGCCTCTCTAGGATGTTAATCCGTCCAGGCAGGGCTTTGTGGGGCCAACGTGATGTATTTGTTTTATCTATACCGTCTATCTATTTTTTCAGATCATTTTAGATAATAAAATAAAAAATGAGGCAGTTGCAAGGTTTAAGTAGACTACACATTGAATTCCCACCATCAAAAACTCCTTGTGAATGCCAGAAGTTTTGTATCAATCTAAATTGTGTTTTCTCTTCATACAAGTTTATATGATCATTATTGCCGCTGCTTATTATGGTGTGGTCCACTTGAGCATTGGATCTGCCTCAATTTTATTACCATATCTTAAAATGACATGAAAAAAATGAAAGGATGGCACGGATCATGCATTACAGTGGGCCATCAACATTATGATGCTAGGTGGAGCCCACTATAGTGTTTGTGAGAAATCCACACGGTTCATCCGTTTTGAGAGGTTATTTTAGGCCACAAATGAAGTGGATTGAAAACTCAAGTGGGTCACACGAAAATAAATAGTGGGGATTCAGTGACCACCGTTTGAAACATTCTTATAACCCCAAAGTTTTATATCAGGCTAAGTTCCTGGTTTCACTTCATCCCGGTGGGTGTTACCATATAAAGGGTTTGGATGGCACCTAAATATCAAGGTAGATCCTAAGAAGGTTTTAATGGTAGGAAACTCTTCCTCTGTTTTCCCCTTGTACGACCGACATTGAGTTTTGGATCCACTCTTGGTCTCATGTTCTAAAATGATTTTTTAAAATGGATGAAGGGTGTGTATATCTCACAAACACAAACAACATGGTGGCCCCACCCATTCCTTTAGTAGGAAATCCTTCCCTGAAATTTTAATGGCCTCTTTGGGAACGTGGATTTGGAACCCCTGGATTCAGATCCCCTCCTCCCGGTGTGTTTGCCAACCTGGAACATGAATAAACTTTAATTCAAAAATATCATGGATGGTATATTTATATGGGTTTGAATTTAATTATTAAATAACTTTAATATTCATAATTAGTGAGGTATATAATTTTTGACACTATAGTTGTGATAAGCCCGTTGAAATATATTCTTTGCTTAAAAATGATGAAATTCAAAGTCTTGGATGGACCGCAAGCACAAGATTATGTCTGAGTGACTAACCAACGATTTTTAATCGTTGATTAATATGGACAATGTTTGGACAGTGCTGTACAATGTTTGAATGATGCTGATTTACATGGACAATGCTTGGACAATGCTGATCATCATTAATGGGCCATGTGCTCAATAGAATGATTGTGTACAATGATATACATATTATACTTGCAACTATTGAAATGATTTTAGGTGTAATTCAAGCTCTCACCTTGGATTACAAACTCCCTGGATTACTAATCCCTAGTTGCTTTTTGCTGCCAAACAACCAAAGGGGTTTGAAACCCCTTCGATCCCTTCCAATCCACGGTGCCAAACAACCCTAAGTGTTGTGCCACATTATTTCGAATGATTTACACTAACAATATGCCCCCGGATCTCTCTCCAAATAGATTGCTAACTACCCAACACAACTTTTAATGTGGGGGAACTTTTTTAGGTCCCATCATGATTTTTGTTTTAAATCTACACCGTCCATTTCAGAATTATCTGAAGCATGAGCCCAAAAATGATGTACATCCAAGCTCAAGTGGATCACACTCCGTGGGGATTGAATAAATTACTGCTAAAGCTTTCATAGAGCCAACTTTGAGGCTTATTTTCCATCTAATATGTTCATAGGATAAAAAATACCTGATGAAGTTAAAATACAAATATCAACTTGATCAGAATATCTATAGCCCCGAGAAGTTTTCAATGGAAGCATAAATTTTTACTGTCTTTAATGTGTGGTCCACTTTAGCTTTGGATCTATATTATTTTTTGGTTAATCTCTTAGAAAGTGATCTGAAAAATTAAATAGTCACTGTGGATCTCAGAAATACACATAGTGGGACTTATAAAAATTTCACACATAAAGAAATTAGGTTGTTTGCCGTGTAGTGTAGGAGAGGGGACTAAGTGAGATCCCCGTTTCACTCGAGATGGTGCCGCACCGTGGTGCTCCACCTTGACGTGTGTATTTTGTATCAACCTTGTTTATCCGTTTTTTCATATCATTTTGAGGCATTATTCAAAAAATAAAAAAGATCTAATAATCAAGTGGACCATATATAAGATAGTACTCAACAGTGGTGATTGAGCATTAATTAATGGGCCACAATAGTTTTGGGTCAAGCTGATATTTGCTTTTTCTCTTCAGCCAGGCTTATATGAACTTATCAATAGATTGGATGACAAAAAAAAAAAACGGAAATATAAGGTGATCCGAAAGAAGTTTTGAATAGCAGGGTGCTTAATCACCAGGGTTTCCTAGAGTATTCTCCATCTGATAATTAGATCATTTAGTGATGCACTCAATTAGTACAGCACATTTTTTAGATTTTTATGAGGTCAGCAAGTTGCGGCTCAATTTTAATTTAAAATTTTGGCCTAATTTCGAAATCTGATCTAGTCACTCTAATCTACCCATCAAGATTTTTTTATTTGACTGGTCACTTGTCTCCCTTGGTTTCAGATGAGAAAGATATTGGGTGGACAAGATTGATCACCCATTTATTGGGCCATATCTTGCTATCCAATGGTCAGATTTGACTGAAATTTAATATAAAATTCTGAAATCATTTACACTTTATTCATTTAATCTCTTTTTTTTTTTTTTTTTTTAAATTTCAAAATTTCCAAAATTCTCCATTTTTTTTCCCAAATTGTCAATTTTTTTTTTTAATTTTTAATTTTTTAACTTCTCAATTTTTTTCTTCAAAAATCTCATTTTTTAAAATCAAACTTCTCAAATTTTTTTTAAAATTTTTTTTTCAAAATACAAAATCACAATTTTTTTTTTTTTTTTTTTTCTAAAATATAAAATCTCAATGTCTTTTTTAAAATCTCAAAATTTCCATAGTAATGCATGAGTTTTATCCACGGGGATCCATTTTTCCAAATCATTTTAAGATGTAAAGAAAATAATGAGTCAGTTCCAAGGATCAAGTCATCCACACAGTGGGAATCAAACACCTACAGTTGAAAACTTTTTGGGGACCACACAAGTTTTATACGAAGCTGAAATTTGTTTTCTCCCTTCATCCATGGCTATGTGACCTTATGAGCAGGTTGGATTGAAAATGAGGGATATCCAATTTGGACCATAGAGGACCTGTCAGTAACTACTTGGCTACTGGCAGGGTAAACATGAGGCCAAACATGAGGCAGATCCAACCCTCAAGTGGACCACACCATGGAAGAAACTCTCTGATAAAGCATTCCATATCAGATTTTGTCTAACTCTGGTGTGGTCCACTTAATGGTTGAATCTGTCTCATTTTTTTACTGCTAGCCTAAAATGGTATGGGACAATGGATGAACAGTGTGGATAAAATCCACACATCATGGTGGGCCCCACATAGCTTTGCTTGTATCAAGCTCGGGACAGGCAAGGTAATACACAATCTGCGTTTGGAAAATGAATGGATATAGATTTCCAGTGATTGGGGTTCACATGAAGTTCTTGTGGTCAGAATATATACATCACGTTGGGCCTCACTTTGTGTCATTCGATTGTTGATTGGGAGGTCGATCAGATGATCGAAAGTGATGTGCACTTTTCATACTCGATTGAAAACTTTGAAGTGATTTACGGTGGTATCCATCATTTAATTGTCGACAACACTTTATGTTGTATGATCGCTAATTTGGAGGTCAATCATGTGATTGTTGGTGATGTGCACCGTTCGATCATCGATTAGGGACTTAATGAATCAATGTACGGTGATTTCAACCCTTCGATATACGATTTGAGGTTGATTGGATGGTCAACAACACTTTATGTTGTTCGATTATTATTGATTGGAGGCCAATCATGCAATCGTCGGTGATGTGCACCATTTAATCGTCGATAGGGGACTTAAAGACACAATTTGTGGTGGTTTGTACCGTTCGATCGTTGATTGGAAGTTAATCAGATGGTCAGCAATACTTCCTGTCATTTGATTGTTGATTAGGAGGTCAATCGGGCGATCATCAGTAATGTGAGTTGTTCGATCGTCGATCGGGAACTTAATGAAGCGATTTATAGTAGTTTCCACCGTTTAATCGATAAGCACACAGACAAATGAAAGGAAAATATTCATAATAACATAGAGACATATGAAGGGAAATCTCAAATGTCACATTTATCCAAAACATTTGTGGCCCCCCAAGAAGTTTTCAGTAGTACAAGTTCAATTCCCACTAGTTCCTTGGGATGATCCACTCTAGCTTTGGATATGTTTAAATGTTGGGCTCATTTCAAAAAATGTGTTGCTAAAATGGATGGATGATGCAGATTAGACACAAACATCACATGTTGGCCCAACAGAGTTTACTTGGTGTGCTTAGCTTAGTCGGTGTTAGTTGGTGTTACCCAAGCAACAAACTACTTGGAGAGAGATGGATGATATATTACTTGAGTAACAGCTTAGTGGGTGTTACCCCTACCGTAGGGTCCACTTTGATGATTTGTTGGATATCTATTATGTCCATTTGTTTTTACGGCTCATTTTAGAATGTGTATTAAAAAATTAAGAAAATTTGACAATATATCATTGGCCACTGAAAAATCTGTTGGAAAATCACATTAATATCTTGTAATGTACTTTCTTTACAAAAAGTTAATAGTGAATTCCATGTGATTGGGACGTTGATCAGGCAATCGTTTCCACTATTTGATGGAAACTATATTCGTTATTAAAAATAAAATAAAATCCAATTTAATGTTTTGGCAACGAGTTTAGCCAGTCGTCACAAAAAGTCTTTATCACCATGTAAATTTTCATGAAAAAATTCATTCGACAAGTATTGCGATGGCAATTGTAACTCATCACAAAAAAAGTTGACTAAGTTTAATTTGGTATTTTTTGCAACGATTTTAATCAGTCTTCGTTAAAACCAACTGTTTGTGACGATTTTTGTGTTATCACAAAAAGAAACATTTTGTGACAACACCCAATCGTAAAAAGTAATTTGTTGTGATGACAATTGAAACTCATCGCGAAAAGTCTTTCCTGCTACATAATTTTTAGTAAAAAAATTTATGTGAAAGTATTTGCAACCAGTTTTTGTGATGACAATTGTAGCTCGTTGCAAAACATGACTATTGGTGACGATTGGAAATGCTGTCGCAAATAGTCAATTTCTGCGATGAGTTAAAAATGTCATTATAAAATATTGACTTTTTGTGATGAAATCAGACTCGTCGCTAAAAAAATACCATCACAAAATGTCTAAATGATTGTACCATCAATTGAGAGATTTGTTATCTCTCCACCATACAAACTAGAAACATCATGTATATAGTTGTGATCGCAAGAACATGACCTAGATTTAATGTGTATAATTCTATAACCTATCATATGGTAACACATGCGAATGTATTCTAGCAAATCTCACTATATAATTATTGGAGGTATCATTTCAGACAAGTGGAACTACCGATGTCATTGGTTTGTTGGACCTATCTGTGGACCACGACCATGCTCAAAAGAAAGAAAAACCTCTTGATTAGGATTGTATTGATTGGTGTGATCCTTAGGCTTACTACTAACTTATTACAATGTGTGAGAGAAGTGCATGAGATCCACTCCATCCATCATGTGCACTACCTCTGCCACCCTGGAAACAACAAATTAGGCCGGTCCAAGACTCAGGTAGGCCACATCATAGGAAAGAATTGGGACCTCTCTCACACAGTTAGTCATGTGTAGGGCCTACTGTGGTTTATTTCTTCCTTCTGATTCATTTGAATGACGCTCCTCACGAGAAGAGGTATTCCAAAAATCTAGCTATTCTGAACTTAGGTGGGCCACAACATGAATTTAAAAGTTATAAGCATAAATTGATGTTGTTTATATGCATGTGGCATGAATCTTTTATTTATTTATTTACACAAACTCACACAGATAGGGCATTCAAACCTATAACCTTAGTGTTGAAATGCACTTCGTCTACCGCTGAGCCATGGGTTGAAACTCTGCCATGCATCAATTAAATTATGACGGGGATGCATACCTTTATATCAGCCATATCAGATTGGTTGAGCCCAACCTGATTAGAATTCGATGGCTAATGGGTTAGAGAACCTTAAGTGGGTCAGGTCCGGCATGTGGTGATGATCATAAGTTGAGCTTGGGTGGAACAATTATACCATTCACTAAGTAGGCCTGATGACAACAGTCCTTGTGGTTAAATATGTCTGGTATTTTTAAAATCTCAATTTTTTTCCAGTAAATTCATTAAATGATATTATTGCAGCAATATTGTAAATGTTTTAAAATTGTAGTATTTTTTATTTTAATTTTAACAATTAAAAAAAAAGAAAAAAAAAAGAGAGTCTAGGTAGTCATTTTTATGAAGCCCAATACAAATGCCCTGAAATTTCAACAACAAATTAAATTTGCCACTGAGTCAAGTGGCCTATCATTGAGCTAGACCCGAGCCTAAGTTGAGTCAAGGCCGGTTGCAGATTACAATTCAATGAGGACTCAGGCCTCTGCATAGTGTGTTGCAGGTGGAGTTGGACTGAAATTCTTAGCCTGCTTAGTAAACAACCCTAGCTTTAGTTTGATCAATTCCCATCCTATTACTTAGGCCTGTCAATGGGTATTTAACCCGCAGATACTTGATGGATCTGACCCAATTTTAGCAGGTCCGGGTGTAAGTTTTGGACCCATTAGGTTAGGTTCAGGCCTTATCCTTTTGATCTAGTTAAAGTTCAGATCTAGATGGGTGCAGGGTTGGGTCCATTAACTTGGATCCGGTTAAAATTAGGTTGGATCCTGTCCAATTTGGGTCCAGTTAATTTTAATGGTAGTACTATATATTTTAAATATATTGATTATTTTAGAACGGAAGTCAGGCTTCCTACGCCAAAAGTAAGAGAGAGCCTTTTTTTTTTTTTAAAAAATAAATTTTATTTTTAAGATGAAGGTTTTCCATTCAAAAGGTATAGACTATACAACAATATGCACAAAACTAAATATATAGACCATTCGCAACACAATAGACGGAAGGGCCAAACGAAACGGGACACTATGCATATGCCCAAAGGGAACAACAGAGGTACACTACTGAGTTCTATTGGGGCCCACCATGTTGTACGTGTGAAATCCAGTGTAGTGAGCTCCTTGTTGTTAGGCTCTATATATAGATAAACATCGATACAATCTACAAGTTACGTGGGCCCATCTAAAATTTTGACTGGGCTGACTTTTTGCATGCATTGGGTTAAGATGAAAAGGAGAAATGGATGGAAGGACTGGATGTTACACGCACAAAAGGGAGGAACCCACTGAGGTTGAGTGGAAGTTACTCAATTTCATTTGAATCAATGTCTCTCGTATACAATTTATGAGTGTTTTAGGTTTTGCCTCACAGGCAATGGGTGTGTATACATATATATATATATATAAGTTCTATGAGGTCCACCCCATGGGAACTTCCCATGAAGTCGAGCTGTGTGGGCCCCACTGTGATATGCGTCGAACATCTACCCCCATCAGACAGATGCATCATTCCATGGTCGGCCACGGGCTTAAAAATCAAGTCAATCTATGACTTGTGTTGGCCACACCACATACAACAGTTGAGAGGGGATACCCTCCCATTAAAACATTCATAATCATTTATTAGGCCCACTGAGATGTGGTTCACAAACTCGGACCATCCATTATGTGTGTCTCACTTGGATGAGGGGTCAGACCAAGTTTCAGATGCATCCAAATTTCAGGTGAGCCCCACAAAGTGCTTTTATATGTTTTTAGCATGTCTTCACATGAGTTTAGATGGTATGACCCACCTGAGTTCTGTATACGGCTGATTTTTGAGATATCTCATAATTTAAAGGGGACCCATCAAATGCACGGTGTTGATGTTCAACACACATCATAGTCGGGCCCACACAGCTCAACCTCATGAGGTCGACTGCATAGAACCTGCATTTCCCATATATATATATAGAGAGAGAGAGAGAGAGAGAGAGAGAGAGAGAGAGAGAGAGAGAGAGAGAGAGAGAGAGAGAGAGAGAGAGAGAGAGAGAGAGAGAGAGAGAGAGAGAGAGAGAGAGAGAGAGAGAGAGAGAGAGAGAGAGAGAGAGAGAGCTAATAATCTTGTGGGCTAACTGCATGAATCCTCTCACACATGCCATTTCACTTGGATTCGGTGTATCTAGACCACCTTTTAATTTATTTACTTTTAACTTCTAGGCCAGTCTTGATATGGTCGGCTCTGGTCTAGCCTGGCCCTCAAGTACTAGGGCTTTGGTTGAACCTGGACTAGGGCTTTGGTTGGACCTCACCAGAAGTTTTTATATATATATATATATATACAGCAGTAGTCTCCTAGGAATCGCATGAGCTAAGGCAGCCATATAATCCGTAAGAGACTTCATGCACATTGAGGCTAGCTTACTAGCTTGTAGGCTAGGGGTGGGCCCACCACAATAATTTCATGAAATCCAGTATAATCACAAGGTCTGTGATGAAAATTTAGCCATGGGACCCACCTCCATGTATGCATTGTGTATTCATATTATCCATTAGTTTTGCTGGATCATTTTAAGACATGGTCCCAAAAATGAATAAGACACAAATTTTAAGTGGGAATTCAATCATCATCATTTTCTATAAAGTGGATCATGTGATATTATTATCTGCTTCTTTTTGGGACTATACCCTAAGTGAGTTGACAAATGGGTATACAACAAATACATTGAATTTGGGCCGGACCCACCTCTTGATTTGGGGTCACACTTAATTAGCGTTTTTCATTTCTAGTATATAAAGCATGACCCCATCTTTTGATGGCGGCCAATCATTCAATCAAATCCAGTCACACCATCCAATTAAATCTTGTCATATCATGTTTGTAGGGGTAGGTTCAGCAATACACGCTAACTAATTTAAGGACATAGATTAGGTAGTGAGGCCCCACTGTCAGACATGGGGAGATTTGATTGGCAGGACCTGGCATTGTAAGAATAGGCCTGACTACTTCAGATGAAAATCTCTAACAAAAAAGAAGGTTCCAGACCCATCTATAACAGCGTACAATCACACCAATTAAAGTTCACTAACTCACCAGACCACAGCTAATGGTGGCGAGGCCTTACTATATAATCTACGTCTCATGTTGCGGATTGACCCACCACCATCCAACACCATGGGTGCCATTGGTGCTGTGAGGCTCATCGTGAAGTACATGTTTTATATCCATGCCTCTGATCTGTTTTCCCCCTTGTTGAGGGCATGACCTCAAAAATAAAGCAGATCAGAGGCTCAAGTGGATCACACTACAAGAAATAGATCTAATGGGTGCCATTAAAAGTTTTGAATCAAGTTGATATTTGTCATTTCCCTTCATTTAATTATGCGTGACCTAATCAAAAGTTTGAATAGCAAATAAATATCACAGTGGGTCCTATGAAGTTGCAAATAAACATTAATGTGGGCTGGAAGTTTTTAATGGTAGGTGTTTACCACCACAGTTTCTTGTGATGTGGTCTACTTGAGCTTAAGATCTGTTTCATTTTTGTTTCTTTTGTAAAATGAGCTGGCAAAATGGACAGACGGTGTGGATAAAACACATACATCATGATGGGCCCCATTTATACTTTGGTCAGTATCATCAACCGTTCATTTGATTTTGACGGTGTAGTCGGATTGATGACCTCGGAGAAACATTCAGTGTCCTCCGAGAATACCAGATGAAACTCAACCCCTCTAAGTGTGCATTCGGAGTTGAATCAGGAAAGTTTCTTTGCTTCCAAGTCAGTCAGAGGGGCATTGAGGCCAACCCGGATAAGATCAAGGCTCTCCTCAACATGAGCTCGCCTCAGACTCTTAAGGAGATACAGTGTCTCACAGGAAGAGTTGTCGCCCTCAGACGCTTCATATCTAGGGCTACAGATAAATGTCTTCTCTTCTTCCAGCAACTGAAGGGCCACAAGAAGGCCGAGTGAACTCCAGAGTGTGAGCATGCCTTCCAGCAGTTAAAACAATACTTGGGTTCACCGCCTCTATTGTTTAAGCCTGAAGAAGGGGAGCCTCTATTCCTCTACCTCGCTGTCTCAGCTTCAGCTGTCAGTTCGGCTTTGATCAGAGAAGTCGGAGGTAGGCAGTACCCTGTGTACTATGTAAGCAAAGCCATGGTGCCAGTTGAAATGAGGTACCAGTCCTTGAAAAAGCTGGCGTTCTGCCTCGTCGTCTCGGTCAGAAGACTGCGGTCATATTTCCAAGCCCACTCCATAGTTGTGCTAACAGACTCTCCTCTGAGGCAGATCTTCCAAAGACCCGAGGTATTGGGTCAGATGACCAAGTGGGCTGTAGAGCTCGAAGAGTTTAACATTCAGTTCCGCCCCAGAACGACACTCAAGGGTTAAGCTGTGGCCGATTTCATCACCGAGCTCATGACTCCGGATGAGGAGCAAGTCAGAAAGGAAGTTGAAATGACACCGCCTGTCCCGTTGAGCAATCAAAAGCCCGCATTAGATCCGGGGTGGGTCCTTTATGTTGATGGATCTTCCAATACTAAAGGGGTAGGAGCCGGTGTTGTCCTGGTCACACCTGATTCAGCGACAATCTAATATGCAATCAGACTCGGATTCAAAGCTTCAAACAATGAGACCGAGTACGAGGCATTATTAGCTGGGCTCAGGCTAACAACGAGCCTGGGAGTTCAGACCCTGCAGGTTCGATGTGACTCACAGCTGGTGGTGAACCACATCTCATCGGAGTACGAAGCTAAGGAAGTCAGAATGATCGCTTACCTCGAGGAGGTGAGGAAATTAATCGAGAAGTTTTGGAGTTGTACTATCCGACAGATCCCCAGAGCCGAGAACTCCTGGGCCGATGCGTTAGCAAAACTCGCCTCATCCTCCGAGGGAAAGATCCCCCATTTCGTCCCGGTCGAGTTCATTGAACACTCGAGTATCGGCCAGTCAGAGAAGGTCAATCCCGTCCAGTCCATTCCCAGTTGGATGGACTCGATCTTCAATTATTTATCAACTGGTGAAACTCCCTCGGATAAGCTGGAGGCGAGGTGACTTAGGGTCACAGCAGCCCGGTATGATATATTGGACGGAGTACTGTATAAGAAGGGGCATTCTCAGCCTTACCTTAGATGCCTCCGACCGGATGAGGCCAATTACGTGATTAAGAAAATTTACGTAGGAATCTGCGGAAACCATTCTGGCAACCGCTCCTTGGCCATGAAGATACTTCGTCAAGGGTATTTCTGGCCGACTCTCAAGCAAGATTCCAAGGATTTTGTTCAGAAGTGCGACAAGTATCAGCGTTTTGCTGCCGTGCCGAGGTAACCGGCAGAATAAATGACCCTCATGAGTGGGCCATGGCCGTTCGCCCAATGGGGGATCGACATCATTGGTCCCTTGCCCATTGGGAAGGGACATGTCAAGTTCGCTATAGTTGTAGTCGACTACTTTACCAAGTGGGCCGAGGCTGAGTCAGTCACAAAGATCACCGAGCAGAAAGTAATCGACTTTGTCTGGAAGAATATCATCTACCGGTTCAGGATCCCAAGAACCATCGTTTCTGATAACGGCCGCCAATTCGATAATGACAAGTTCCACAGCATGTGTCGAGAGCTTGACATTGTGAACGCTTACTCATCGCCTCGGCACCCAGAGTCGAACAGACAGATAACAAGATCATCAAACACCATCTCAAAACAAAGTTGGAAAACGTAAAAGGAAATTGGGCCGAAGAGCTCCCCTTCGTCCTCTGGGCTTACAGGACCACAGCCCAGACTTCGACGGGTGAAACCCCATTTTTGTTATCGTATGGCTCGGAGGCAATAGTGCCGATAAAGATCGGACTCCCTACGGCGCGGGTAAGGAGCTTCGAAGAAAATCAGAACTCTGAGCAGATCGCCGCTAATCTGGACTTGCTCGAAGAACTCAAAGAGGTTTCAAAGCTCTGAGCGGCGACTCGACGTCAGCAGGTGGTGCGTTTCTAAAATTCTAAGGTCAAAGTCAGGCGCTTTCGACCAGGGGACTTGGTCCTCCGGTGAGTTTTTCAGAATACGGCCGAACCAGGAGCAGGTGCACTCGGACCCAACTGGGAAGGACCATATCGTGTGGTCAGATCTACCAAACCGGGCTCGTACCACCTAAAGGACCTCGAAGACCGCCAGCTACCTCATCCCTGGAATGTTAAACATCTGAAGACCTACTACCCATGAGGAACTAGCATTTAAGGCTCGTAATAAAGTGTCTCCAAGCGACTAGCCTTTAAGGCTCTTAATAGAAATTCTAATTTGGCCTCAGATGTTTACTTAACTGTCTTGGTTAGTACGACTATGATTTAATGGTCCGACCCCCAAGGGGTCGGAGCCTAATCCTACAAAGAACGACAAGGCATCCCTTTGGGAAAAAAAGCCTGATCATGATCCGATTTTCCAGTGGAGTATTTGGCTCAACATACGATAATGAAAAGCTCTTGCTGAAGAGCGATGAACCGAGCACTCCAAAAGATTGAACGCAACTAAGACTTGGGCCAAAAATGGACTAAACGACAATGAAAGGACTGGGCCCGTAAAGAAATTAGCTCCACAGTATTTCACAAGCAAATTGACAATATAAAAAGAATGTTTTCATTTAATTCCTTCGGAGGGGCAAAAGTACATGGTTAAAAGTACATTGATAGTTTCAAAAAAAATAAAATAATAAAATGTCTTCAGGCCGGAGGAGAAGCTTGGGCATCAGCAGCTTGGGCGTCAGGAGATGGATCCGAGCGGACGACTTCAGCCGGGGCATCTTCGGGGTCGTCGAGCAGGAGGGAATCAAGGTCGAGGTCCGGGTATAAATCCAGAACTGCTTCGAGACAAACGTTGAAGCCGCGGTTGTAGAACGTTGCAGCTTCAACGTCCCTTTCCTTAGAAGTCTTGAAGCTTTCAACTGCTGCAACAACCGCTGTGGCCAAAGAAGCCTCATCCTCAGCCTGTTGAGCTTCCATGGCCTGATTCACGGATCGTGTCCGTTCTTCAACCGCCTCGGCCTTGACTCGGTTCAGGGCTTCACCAAGCCGAGCTGTCTCCATGGCCAAAGAGTCCGCGTGGGCCCTGGCGCGGATCAACTCAGCTGTCGCTACATCGCCACTCTTCTTAAAGTTATCTGCCTTGTCTTGCAGATGCAGCTCCCTAGCTTCCAAATCAATGACGACTCCGTGCAGTCGCCTGACCCTGGCCCTCTCGCTCGTGAGTTGTTGGCGCAGATTAGTCTACTCAGACCTCATGGCCGTTGCCTCGGCTTGAAGAGCCTCCAACTCCGCCTCCCTCCTCTTGTGTTCCCGCACCCTCTACCTAATAGAGAGCAACACTGGGACGGCCTAAGCAGAAAACAAAGATCAGAATCTACAGTGTATAATGACATGAAATAAAAAGAGTCATCTCGGAGATATACTATGTAGCATATGGAGGCGAAATCGTTCAGGAAGTCGCCCTCCGACTGCTCAAGGTTTTGAGCGATATCCTCCTCCTTGGCATGCTTGGCAACCCACGGAGCCAAGCACGCCATGTGATAACCGGGCTCAAACCTCCCTCCGCTTGGGCTAAGGCCTCAGCCCCCTCAGCCCCTACCCTGCTGCAGGCCGAGTTTTGACCCTCGGCGCGGACCTCTTCCCCGACTTGGGGAGGGGGGGGGGGAAAGTATGTTGTCATCCACTTTGTTGTCCCCTCCTATTAGGGGGATGAGGGAATAGCGATGGGGAGCTCGGAGGCTGTGGCAGGGACTGCGGGGGGAGGAACGGCGAAGGCAGGGGCACGAGCAACAGAGCTCGGCACGGCTGGGGTGTCAGCCTCGGTCACTCGGACGACCCTCTGAGGAGGACGTACCACCGGGCGCAGGACTACCGAGGGAGTCGCGGTAATGCTAGGGCACGCCGAAGTCGGTGGCACGGAGGACGAGCTGACTGGCTTCAGTGTTGGGGCTACTTGTGTCGGTGTAGTGGAAGACTCCCCCACGTGAAGGGGAGCCACTTTCTTCCGAGTGATCTTCACTTGGGGGGCTTCCTTTAGCCGCTCCGACCGTAGCAGCTCCGCCACGGTCGGAGCCGCTTTCCTCTTTCGAGCCCCGGACGCCTCGGCCATGCTTGCGAAAAAGAAGATCATGTCAGCTACCAAATAACTGAAAGAAAGTTCATCGAAGAGATCATGACGACTTACTGAGGGATGTGAGCGAAGGATGAGATTTGTAGAGCCCGGACCAATGGAGGTTGACTGCAGTTATCAGATTGGCCCAGGAGCGAAGAGTCTCTAACCGCGCTCTGGCCTTTACAATCTGATTCGTCTGGTCTGAGTCGAGGAGCGACAACCCTTTTGCGAAAGCTGCAAAACAAAAAAAAGCCACTTCGACGGAAACATGTGAAAACTAAGGCAGCAACTCGGATGCTAGATGAAGTCCGACCTGGTTTCGTAAAGTGGGTCGGAATACGAGCCGTTGAAGCCCTAAGCTCAGCCGCTGGTGCCTCCCAGTCACCTGCCGCCTAGAACCACTTATTCTTCCAATCCTTGTTGGAAGACGACAGGTGCATGACTAATCCCGACCCCTTGCTCCCCAGTCAAAAACTAGTACCATGGATCGTTGCTATCATGCTTGACCAGGTACAGGCTCAGCAGCTCCTCTGGGGTCAGCTCAGAGTTGCCAACTTGCCTCCATATAATGTAGGAAGAGATCATCACCCTCCAGGCATTCGAGGTAAACTGCCCGGGGTCCAGTCCGAGATGAGCCGCAACCTTCCTGATGAAAGAATGTAGAGGGAGCCGGACCCCGCATTGCAACGCACAAAGAAAGATAGCCACCTCCCCCTCGGCAGGAGCGCCATCAGCGTCTAAAGGACCGAGAGCCCTTATCTGAATGAAGTCAGGGATCTGGAACTCCGAGCGAATACACTCTATTTGAGATTCTGACATGACAGAACCTCCGGGAACTACCTCTGCTGTACGCAGACTCGTAGGCATTTCGGTGGTGGCAGTGGGCTCGACTCGGCGGGCTCAAGAGGTTATCTTCTTGCTGGGCTGCTTAGTCTTAGAAGCCAACATTTTTTACTTTCGAGGTGGGGGGTACAGTATAGTGGTCTCGAAAGGGCCTTTGGATGACCCACTCTCACTTTCAGTAGTCCCCGGCTCGGAGTCATCGCCGTATTTACGAACCATTTCCAGATCGGAAGACATGACAGAAAGGAGGATGAAAGTCGGCGAGACTCACCGGGTGATTGTCGAAAATTGCCTACTGACGGAAACTTCAAAGTCGGCCGGAATCGCCACTCGTCGGAAATCGCCTCTCCGGTGTGCTCTTATAAATCAGAATGTAAAATGGTATGCGAAAGTCTGGGGCTCCCTTATATAGGCAGTGAAGGATTTTCGCATTGATGACAAACTTTAATGGCAGCAGTCGAATTACATGAGCCGACTTCCGAGCACACGTGGCAATGCCGCATTGGATGCGTACCGAACCGTTGGTAAGGCTCTGACATCGGGCAGTGCGCCTCGATACGCGAAAAGATGCCCCAGCAGTCGGAGCCATCATAAATACGCCACCTCCAGCCTGCGTGGTAGCTTCTCATAGGTTGGGAGAAGATCCGGGATCGTAACCGTCGCCACGCGTTAACCGAAGCGACCAGCACGCGCGATTCTTAAGGCGGAAGATTTCCTGTATGAGTACTCTCTGAGCCCGTAAGCAAGCTTGAAGAGTAGGGGGCTTCTGTTATGGAAAGATTCGAGCAGACTATTCCGAGCCGACTCAGCGCCATTACGTCTGAGGCGCGACCCATCCAATCCGGACTTAGCGTCAACGCTACACGAGTCTCAGAGCAAAGTTCAGTTCAGAGGGCGGTTACATCCGATCAGACCACAATACATCCCCAGCCGATCACGTGAGCTCGAACTTGCGGGTCGGATGCCGAGACTATGGTCGGACTGGCCGAGTCGAGGTGATGATCAGAGGCGCATGCCCCACTCGCTAAACATGGAAACTACCATAACCAAACGTGGTCGATAACTTCGCTCGCAGATGTGCACGATCCGTCAGATACTCCACGCAATCAATAGATTACGGGCAGTATATCCATATCCCAGCATCCCTCTGATCGTGCCGAGATCATCGGATCTGGACCGCCCCACAGGCAAGTATAAATAGCACGTATCGCCACATCTATAGGTACGCGAAATCGAGCTCTCCTCTACATTCGACATAGACCATGATTCCCTTGTCCTGACTTAGGCATCGGTGGGTCCCCCGGCTTAGCCAGGGTCACCTTTGCTTGTCTTTTTGGTGCAGGTTCCAGGGGTAATACGTGGTGGACGACGTGGAGGGAGGGCCGACCAAATTTTGTCATCAACACTCTATCCATGGTTGAGTCCGTAATTTGACGTGTGCGTGTAAGATTAACACAGGACTATTGCCAATATATATGAGAGAGAGAGAGAGATGTACCATCTTCTAGTATATAAGTAGCAAGCATCATCCATACCAAAATAGCTATTACACGTATGACACATTCCCAGTTAAGTAAAATAAATAAATAGTAATTTGAGAGAGAGAGAGAGAGAGAGAGAGAGAGAGAGAGAGAGAGAGAGAGAGAGAGAGAGAGAGAGAGGGCTTCTCCCTCTGACGATTTTACATGTATGACACATCCCCAGTTAAGCAAAATAAATAAATAGTAATTTGAGAGAGAGAGAGAGAGAGAGAGAGAGAGAGAGAGAGAGAGAGAGAGAGAGAGAGAGAGTTAGGGCTTCTCCCTCTGTTACACGTATGAAGTTCATTTTAGTGGATGCTCTGGCGATTTAGGGCTTCGTTTTTTCGACTGAAACCACATGAGGGGTCGCCCGAGAAATCGGGGCCCCTCCACGAGAAGCGTGGAGAGGAGAGCAGGACCTCGCAGGAAGGTGATGGCTGACCCATACACTCTATTTGTAGGGAATCTTCCTTTTTCCACCTCCTCTGCTGATCTCATCAAAATCTTCCAGAGGTACGAGAGAGTGTCAGAGGTTTTCCTCCCCTGCTTCCCAGGGTCGAGCAAACCTAGAGGATATGGATTTGTAAGGTTTATGTATGAGGACGACGCCAGGGCTGCAAGGGGTGTCCTGGACAGACAGAAGATAGACGGACAACAGGTTTCTGTCGAGGAAGCTTGCCCAAAAAATAACCAGCGATCTTCGACACCTAGAGTCGGCACAAGGGATACACAAATATCGGTAGAGGGGTTCTCTCGCCAGCCGTCGAACAGGGAGAAATTTTTTCTCAAAACCAGGGGATGGGAGAAACCTCCTGTTGTTCCTCCTCTCAGATATCCTGCAGGTTAGATAACGGTCGCAGACCCAAAAGTCGTATCCAACAAACTTCAAGATCTACATTTGGGCCTGGTGGGATATTCAGGAGAAAAGATTATTTCGGTGCTCCAACTAATTGACGGCCTCAGATCCTCTACATTCATAGCTTTGGGGATAGACGTTACCTGCCTATCAGCGAATTCGTTCCTCTTATCGTTTAAATCTAAAGTAGAGTTATCAGCATTTGCTTCTAACCCACCTTTCTGGCAGAGCATGGGTCCGATGAAGGTAGCTCCCTGGACTCCGGAGATTGCGGTCGAAGAAGAGGAGTCATGGATCCATCTTTTTGGGATACCGGCACATGCGTGGCTGGAATCGTCATCCATGACTTGGGCCTATGGGGAAGTACTACAGTTGGATTCGAACACCTAGTGTGGGATTTTTCAGATGTTTGCTCGGATTCAGGTCAGGAGACTGGCTCGCCCCTTCACTCCCATCTCCCAACTATTGGATGTCAAGGGAAAAATATACCGCATTTGGGCCCAAATGGAAACTAGTGTTGAATGCACACACCCTCAAACCCCCTGTAATAGAGGCGTAGGAACTGAGATAGATAGGGAGTCATCCAGAGGCTAAGTCAGCAACAACATGGGAGGTAACTCTCTAGAAAGCGAGGAAGACGCTTGTGAAAATGCCCAGCTTAACCGACAGGCGCATGTTTGTGAAAATGGCCCAGTCAACCTAAATCATCTAACTGACCCCCAGTGCAGCAACAGGGTTAGGGAGTCCCTTTCTCCAACATCTAAGGAACTACCATATCCAAACGCATCTCCTATCGGGATTCGGCAAACGGAGATACTACAATCTCCAAACACAGAACCTTCACGAGCCCAGGTGCAGGCAGAGGAACAGGCTCTCGCCCAGGAGCCCACAGTAAACAGGAGGGGTTGCAGCCAAGTAATCCCCACAATCAGGGAAGGCCCCCTGCAGTCGTGTGCTGATGACAAGGAGCATCCTCCTCAGATTTTGCCCAATGTTGCTGACCTTCCAGTGCAATCCATGATTGGATGTCTGATGACCCCTCCATAGAGGAGTGCTCCAGCGATAGGAATGGAAAATCAGACAGGGTCAGGGTGTGATCCCATCCTGCAAGTCGAAGACATAAGAGATATCTTGCCAACACTTTCACTCGTCCAACTAGCCCCGCTACAGTCTATCTTGGAATTTAGATCCCCTGCTATTGCAATGTCAGCTGAGAGGAACCGGCACTCTCAAGGTATGTCTGCAAACTTCAGCTTCGGTATTCATGTAGATCTCTCACCCTATTTCAATAGGGCAAGATATGCAGGTTCAGTCCCTCCAATTGAACTGGTTACATCTAACAATAAGAGTCAGTGTCATCAGTTTTTGTGTTTGGACCAATCAAGCTTAGAAGGGGACCTTTCTCCTTCAGAGCATCACTCTCTGCAGTGAGAGGAAGGAGCAGATCATCTGCAGGCTCCAGGAATTGATGAAAGCCTTAATCCCCCAGCGGTAGGGGGGATCCAAGTTACCCAAAGTGAATTGAATGAAATGATGTCCAAAGGTAAATGGGAAGTGCGATGTCGAAGACAGAAACGTAGGGCGGCATATTCAGGATGTTTAACTGATGGATAAAATTATTGTATGGAATGTCCGTGGTATTAAAAATCAGCGAACTGTAAGATCAACGAAAAGACTCATCTCTATCCACAACCCATGGATCCTGGCTATCTTAGAACCTATGCTTAGAGATAACAAGCGTGTGTTTATGGGCCTCAAGCTAGGATTCCATTGTTCCTGCTCAAATGCAGACGAAGGAGGCAAGATCTGGGTGTTCTTCAAAAACCTTATATCCCTTTCTATCATACATAAATCATCTCAGACGCTGTCTATGGAAGTTAATATTCTTAACTTCCCTGCCCCTGTATTCCTCACCTTTGTATATGTAAGTTGTGACAGAAGCCAAAGAAGAGCGCTTTTGGAGGAGCTGTCCTCTAATTCCAGATCCTTCCAGGGTCCTTGGGCGGTCAGTGGAGATTTCAATGCAGTCACCAATTCGCTGGAGAGGAGAAGCCGCAGGCCCCTGGACTCCCCGAGTTCTGTAGAATTTTCTGCAGCGATTAACAATGCTACTCTCATTGATGCAGGCTTCACTGGTAACAGGTGCACATGGAGCAACAACCAAGAGGGAGCTGCTAGAGTCTGGGGCAGATTGGACAGGGTGTTGTTTAATGTCCGCTGGAACTCTGATTTTCTAAATTTCTTCGTGGAGCATCTCCCACGTATCAACTCAGACCATACTCCCCTCCTTATGGCCTTTCCTAACCATCAGAGATCATCTCCTAAATCATTTAGGTTTCAGTGTATGTGGATTCAACATGAATCTTTTACGCAGGTGGTTAAAGAAGCATGGGGCGAAGGTGAATCCAATCACCCCATTTTCAATATAATGCTGAAACTCAAGAACGTCAAAAGGGCCCTTCGAACCTGGAACAAAAATATTTTTGGCAATATCTTTGATCAGGTGAAGAAAGTGTCAAGCGATCTGGAAGACATTGAAGCAAAACTACAATCGGATGGTTTGTCAGACGTACAGGTCAGCGACTTGATCAGCAAACGCAGCTCGGTTTGTGAAACACTGTCGAATCTGGAACTCAAGGAAGAAATATACTGGAAACAGAAGGCCCGCAATAGCTGACTAGATGAGGGAGATAAAAACACCAAATTTTTTCATGCTTTAGCTGCGGAATGACAAAGAAGAGCAGCTATCAGATCTATTGAGCTTGATAATAGCAAAAAATTAGAAGAAGTAGCAGAAATCAAGGAAGCGGCAGTTGGCTATTTTAAATCTATCTTTCAAGTGGATAGCGTGCAGCCTAACCTAGCCCTGCTGGAGGTAATCCCTCATGTGGTATCCTCTGAGGTGAATCTTCGCCTCCTTCTACCTCCTACTCCCCTAGAAGTGAAGCAGGCTATTTTCACAATTCCTAAAGACAGCGCCCCTGACCCTGATGGTTTCCCGGGCAGTTTTTTTACTGCCTACTGGGACATCATTGGTCAAGACTTGTTTAAGGCAGTGTCGTTTCTATTTCTTGGAGGCAGCATCCCTAGGGCCGTGTCTGCTACTCTAATCTGCCTTGTGCCAAAAACGATTGCTCCTAAGAAATTTGCTGATTTCCGTCCTATTAGCCTCTGCAACTGCTTTTATAAAATCTTCACTAAAATAATTGCAGTTAGGCTAAGTGATGTGCTCTCGTCACTCATTTCTCCAGAACAAGGAGAGTTCATCCGAGGCCGCTCCATGGCAGAAAGCATTGCCCTGGCTCAGGAATTGAACAAGGAGATGAACAGAAATGTCCGTGGGGGTAATATTGTTGTGAAACTGGACATGAAAAAAGCTTATGGCAGGCTCGATTGGTCGTTCTTGAAGCAGGTCTTACTTAAATTTGGGTTCACCCCCCTCCTCCTGGGTGGAGATGGTTGAGAGGTGTTGAGGTAATGCCTGGTTCTCAGTGCTAATTAATGGAGAGGCTGCAGGTTTCTTCAAATTGTCTAGAGGGATTAGGCAGGGCGACCCTCTCTCTCCGAGTCTCTTCATTTTGGCCGTTGAAGTTCTTAGCAGAGGACTTCAAAACTTGGTACGTCAGGGACTTTGTCAGCCTCTAAAATGCAGGAGGGGCTGTCCGCCTATCTCCCATTTGCTATATGCAGCTGACACCCTACTTTTCCTTAATGGGGGCCTAGCTTCGCTCCGTTTGGTGAAAAATTTCCTAGCCAATTTCCAACCAGCTTCAGGTCAGAAAATCAATCTTCATAAAAGCGCTTTCTTTTGCTCGGATAAGCTGCAGCCATCTAGGATCAGGGCTATCGAGAATCTCCTTGGTATTACCAAAGCCACGTCGTTGCTAACTTACCTGGGTGTTCCGATGGCTTTTGGGAAAGTTCATAGGGGTGCGTTCCTTCCCCTGCTGGCTAAGGTGGAGGGCCGTATCAAGGGGTGGCAATCTCGTTTTCTCTCTCAGGCAGGCATGTCAGTTTTGGTGTGGCATGTTCTCGACAGCATTCCAATTCACTCTATGGTGGCTACTCACATCCCGAGCCACACCATTTCAGCCTTGGAAAGTAGTTTTGCTAATTTCCTTTGGGGATGGGCCGATGGTAAGAGGAAGCTTCATTGGAGGAGGTGGAAAACAATCACTCAACCTTTGGATGAAGGTGGGCTGGGCATTAGAAATCTCGCTGAATTCATGACAGCTCTCAGGCTTAAGATGGGCTGGGTTATCAAATATCAGGCTAAGGACAGTCTGTGGAGTAGCTTTATAAACGCAAAGTATGGCCAGGATCTCGCATCTACTCGCGCTAGAAGGCTAGCAGTTTTTGCCTCACCTGTATGGAAGAAGATTCGTAGGCTGTTGCCTATTGTGGAAGAAAAGGCCCAATGGTTGGTGGGCAAAGGTGATTGCAATTTCTAGGTCGACAATTGGACGGGATTGGGTCCGTTGTTGCAACTTGCTGAAGTATTAGTTCCCACTACCCTGCAATCCCTCAAAGTCAATCAGGTCCTGGGTTTGTGCGGTCCGCTTTCCCCTAGCTCGGCCTTTACATTCCTCCTTTAGAGGATGCTGGATTTCATTTTTCAAGCTGGTTTCTGCCTCTCCAATGAACCAGATAGATGCATTTAGCCTTTCACACCCTCTAGCAATTTCTCAGTAAGCTCCGCTTGGAAAGTCAGTAGGACAACCCATCCTCGCAAAGATTGAGCCAAATGGGTGTGGCATCCCAAGCTCCCCCAAAAGATCTCTTTGTTCGCTTGGAAATGTTTGTAGAATTCGGTTCCGGTGGATGTTGCAGTTCAAGGTCGTGGGGTTCATTTGACTTCCAAATGTGTTTGTTGCTAGGGAACCTCGGCAGAAGACATCTGCAACAAATCCCTCCTTCACCTCTTTATCGATAGCAAGCTAGCTGCGTCCACCTGGGAGCATTATGCTCGTTCCTATAATGTTTTCATTGGAAGGGCCGTTTCTATTGTGGCCAGGATGTACCAATGGTGGGCAGCTATCTCATCACAGGGGAAAGTTACTTCTCTAGTCATGTTGGTGCCTTGCCTTATACTATGGGAAATTTAGAAGTCTAGTAATAGGGCCAGATTTGAAGGCAGACACGCCTCAGCTTTTCATATCATTGCAAACACTAACAGTTGGCTCTCTCGTCTGGCAGATAGCCTGTCGGACCAGGGTTCTAATCTCTCTGCTCTGTATCCACCTGTGTCTAGGATCGTGAAATGGGGCAGGCCTCCCCCGGGTTGGTACAAAGTAAATGTAGACGGCTCTGCTAGGGGCAACCCGAGTCTTTCAGGCGGTGGAGGTGTTTGTAGGAGTGATAAGGGGGGATTTATTTTTGCATTCTCTGCAGGTTATGGAGCTGGCTCCAACGTCAGAGCTGAACTCAGGGCGGTGCACGATGGCCTATCCTTTTGTTTCTCCTTGGGCCTATACAACGTGGTGGTTGAATCAGACTCCCTACTAGTACTAAATTTCTTAAACGGTAAAGCCGCCCTGAGTTGAAAATGGGGTTATTGGATATCCAGAATCCATCGAATGGATCTAAGAGGCCAAGTTCGTTTCTAATACATTTCAAGGGAAGGCAATGGTCCGGCTGATAAGATGGCTTGCCAGGTAGTGAATCCCAAGTTTCCTCTCTCTCCCGGAATTTTCGAGAGCTCCCGAATCTGGTGAGAGGTCTCCTTTTCCTGGACTTGGTAAGGCTTGGGGCTGTCAGAACTCTCACTGGCAATAGAAACTTGTTGCAGTCTGGGGTGGTGTAGTGAACTTGCAGGTGTCATCAGTCTGCCTGGCATGAGCTAGTATTTTTCGCTACTGGTTTGGTTCTGTTGCTATCTGATGGAGATTTCGGAGTAGGTCAGATGCAATCCCCTGTACTCGATCCTGTTTTGTTCATGGCAGTTGCTGGCCTCTTCTGTTTTCTACAGAACCTGGAAGTTGGCATCTCCTATTGCCGATTTTCCTTGTCTCCATGTGTTGTCTGGTCCAGGTTTGGAAGCTCTTCCCAATTGCGGTGGCCCTGTGTCAGTTTCCACAGGCCTGCTTGCTGGTTGCCACCTCGTAGAGCTGCTCATGTCGTTGGTCCAGTCACATATGGTGCAGTCCCTGCATGTCCATGCATGTCCATTTCATGCAGCTGGAGGTTCTGTACATCTTCTTTGGAGGGGGTAAATGATAGGTGAGGCATCGTCATTTTGTGATGCTCGCCTGAAATACTTGTAAAGCCCTGTTCATTTTTTAAAAAAAGGAGAATGGTTTCTTGAGAGAGAGAGAGAGAGAGAGAGAGAGAGAGAGAGAGAGAGAGAGAGAGAGAGAGAGAGAGAGAGAGAGAGAGAGAGAGAGAGAGAGAGTGTATGGCCATCATCTTCTAGTCCAGAGAGTAGCAAGACTTCTTGAAGCTGTCCAAGTTGTGCTCGAACAAGGTCACAATGGCATCTATGCTCCCATCTCCTATAAAGGAAGGGAGGAGAAACAGCATTCCCTCCACAGGGAAGTAAGAAGGCATGAAAAGGAAAGGACTTCCCTCTCCAAAATCAAGTTCATAGAATAGAAACCTCAGCCAACTATCAACCTCCAAAGAGAAATGGTATATCAACCTCAGCGAGATAATAGTAAATGGTCATCCTTTCATCAGCGGAAGTTGGAGAAATGTAATGGTATGGATCGTTTCATTGGTGAGATTTTTGAAAGACAAGCCATCGATGATGGATCCCACGAGATGAACGCTCTAATCAGTATATCTCTCTGCCACGTGGATTTAGCCGGCAGACCTGCCGTACAATATCTCCATTTTAAAACCGTCCACCCCTTTTCATACAGGCGTGGCCCACCTTATCAGCTACCATGTCTGATGCGATCCAATGCACTCAGAATATGGGAAACACCTGCCAGGTTGGCAGAATGCTGCATGGAGGTGGAGAGTACGTAAAGAATGAACCCAGATGCCCTGGGCCCACCTTGATGTATGTATTGTATATCTATGCCGTTCATACGTCTTTCCACTCATTTTAAAGCATGGCACAAAAATAAAGTAGATCCAAATATCAGGTGGACCTACCACAGGAAATCGTTAGGATTGAATGATTCTGGGACACAAAAGTTTTAGATCAAGCTGATATTTGTGTTTTCCTTTCAACTACGCGTTGGCAATTAAACACTACGGTGGGCCTAGGAAGTTTCTAATGACCCGCGTTAAATCACTATTTCTGTAGTGTGGTTTACTTTAGATTTGAATCTACTTTATTTTTAGGCTCATGCCCTAAAGTGAGCTGTTAAAGCGGATTGAGGGCGTGGATATGCAAGACATACATCAAGGTGGGCGACGGTCATGGACTCGCCGAGTGTGTTTTCCGGAGCAGATTAGGTGAGACCCAGATCCACCGAGGTGGGTGGGACCATATTAAAAGCACATTTTGGGGGCATGACCCAAAAATAATGCAGATCAAAATATCAGGTGAACCATAATGCAGGAAACAGTGGTAATCTACCATTAAAAACTTCTGATGGGCCACAAAAGTTTTGGATCAAGCTGATATTTGTGTGGTCTATTCACCTAAATCTTTGTGACCTTATCAACAGGTTGGATGGTAAATAAACATTCTGGTAACCCAACAAAGTTTGTAATGGTGGGGATTCAATCACTACAATTTCCTGTGATATGGTCCACATAAGATTTGGATCTGCTTCATTTTAGAATCATGGCTTAAATTGAGCTTTCAAAACGGTTGGACAGTGTGGATTTAAGGCACATCTATCAGTATGAGCCCCACAGTCAGGGGTCCACTCACCTCGGTAGATCCGGGGTCTCACCTAATCTGATCCTGTGTTTCCCGGCCTTAATGAATCCAGTTCGTAAAGTATATGTCCTGTACCTTTTATTATTATTATTATTTTAATTTTTATATTTTTAGTTGTGAAGGATGTCTTTCTTAGGAATTCCAATCGGGTACTTCCACCGTCGGACGCCGATTGCATGTGAACTTCCGGCAACGGTAACTTAGGTAGATATAGATGGCATATAAACATTTCTCTATTTACCTTTTCTTGATATTGTCCACGGTTCAATTAAATCGGACCGCTCTTGTGATCAAGGGTTTAGATTTGGTTAATTTGTGTGAGTAAGATGCGTGGGTGAAATGCGTGGGCATACCAGAGTCTACTCGACTCATGGGTTGATTGAATTGTTGGTATCCACTTCATTGTGACAGATAGATTAAAGACTGCGATAAAAGATCCAGGGTCCTCTCGGCCATTAACATTTCACTTCGTTCAGATGATTTGTGAAAGGAAATTACACTAATCCTTTCGAATGAGTTTTGTTTTTTTTTTTTTTTTTTTGTTTTTTTGCCTTTTTATAATATACGTGAGTCTAAGGGCTTAATGACTTATTTTTTCACTAACACTTTTAAGTACAAAATAATTATCAAATGAAGAAGATGCACATTCAAATTTAAAAAGGTAAAATATTGTCATTTTTATTGATATTTAGAAATGATGTTCATTACAATCGATAAGTTGTGAGACAACCAAATGAATAAATAAAAGAAAATGATACACACCGGGTACACCTATCGGAATAGATGATCAAGGCAGGTGTGATCAACCAAATTGTAACGTCCTGTATTTTCATTATTTTGAATTTCAAAAAATTCTTAAAATTTTTCGATATAACTAGCATACGTTGTCACTTATTGACCCTTGACGCTCAAGGTGAGCCTATACATGTATAATACTAGTAAAGATTTACACAAAATTAATTAATTAATTGTAGGAAGCCAACGAATCTGTCTGATTACTTCTTCTTCTTTTTTAAAATTATTTATAAAGGAGGCTTTCATTTCATTTGTGTAATTAATGTACAGGTAACGACTTCCCTGATTCTCCCCTGGATGAAAAAAACTCAGGGGGAAAACATGGGGATATAAAGAGACTTTACACCTATACACAAAAAAGGGGGCTTACTCTCTCTAATGGCTCCCAAGCCGACTTTGTCAAGAAAAATAAGGCCTCTATTGACCAGAGGGAGGTCCTTGATAGCTATGAACAAAACATTTGATTGGAGAGCGCTGTCCGATCGTGCCAAACTATCTGCTGGAGCATTTCCTTCTCTTAGGATGGCATTAAACACGAAGGTGCCCGTTTGTCTCGAATTTTTTTATCTTATTCAGCCAAGGTCTCACAGGTGCGGGGTGGGGGGGGGGGGGGGGGGGGGGGGGGGGGGGGGGGTGGTAAGCATATCCGCCACAAACTTTGAATCTGTTTCCACCTCAACCAAATTTAGCCCAAAGGATCTACAGAGAGAAAGCCCATCACAAACAGCCCTTAATTCTGATCTATTGTTAGAGCCCACACCATACCCAACAAAGAAAGCAAAGATCAAAGATCCGTCATCATTTATGCAAAGCCCCCCTCCACCAGAAGGCCAGGGGTTCCCGATCGCTGACCAATCAATGTTTAACATGCACCAGCCTGAAGACGGAACTTGCCATTGCACAACTTGGAATAAACATAGCCGCTAGACTCTCGAGCTGGATAGGCCAATATCAGAGCATGTCACTACGTGAAAAATGGAAAAAAAAATGACGGATTTAAAGATGGTTCTGGACCATCTCTAAAATTGCTTGGTTTAAAGATGCTTTAGAGACGGCCGTTGACCGTCCTTAATATTGTCTTAAAATTTTGAACGTCCACAAATCATATAAGACAGTTAAAAACCGTCGTTAACCGCGGATAAAAGACGGCCATTGACCGTCTAAAAAAAGAGATGGTCAGAGCGGCCATTTGAGACGATCAAAGACCGTTAGTATTAGAGATGGTCATTGGCCATCTCTTACTGAAAATCTGAGACTATCAAGGATCGTCTCAATTAGAGACGGTCATTGGCCGTCTTTTCCTGTAATCTAAGACTGTCAAAAATAGTCTATATTAGGGACGGTCCTTAGCTGTCTCCATTTGAGACAGTCAAAGACCGTCTCATATGCAGTCATTTGAGACGGTCAAAGACCGTCCGTATTAGAGACGGTCATTGGTCGTCTTTTATTGGTAATCTGAGACTGTCAAGGACCGTCTCAAGTAGAGACGGTCATCGGCCATCTTTTAGTGGTGATCTAAGACCGTTAAAAATAGTCTGTATTAGGGACGGTCCTTAGCAGTCTCCATTTGAGACTGTTAAAGACCGTCTCTATTAGAGAGGATCTGTAGCCGTCTTAGAGTGGTCATTTGAGATTGTAGAAGACCGTCTGCATTGGAGACGGTCCTAAACCGTCTCTAATGCTCAGGTAAAAAATTAAGAACAAAAAAATTATGAATTTCGAAAAAAAAAGTTAAAAATCTTAGAAAAATAATTAACAATGTTTAAGAAAAAAATTTAGATTTTGAAAAAAAAATGTAATTTTATAAAAATCTAGCTTTTGAAAAAAAAAATAAGAACTTTAAATAATGTTGATAATTTTTTTTAAAAAAAAAGATTTTGATAAAAAAAATGATATTTTAAAAAAGAAAATTTATGAAATTAAACAAAATTATGAAAAATTGACAAATTGTAAAAAAAATATATTTTTAAAAAAAGAAAACTAGATTTTGTATTTTGACAAGAAAAATTTAAAAGTTATATAACAAAAGTGAGATTTAGAAAATGATATTTTGAAAAAAAAAATTTTAAAAATTAAGAAAAATTGTGAAAAAATTGATAAATTGTAAAAAAATATATATTTTAAAAAAGAAAACTAAATTTTATATTTTGACAAGAAAAATTGAAAAGTTAAATAACAAAAGTGAGATTTTGATGATGTGTTGTATATCCTTGTCGCCCCTATATTTCTCTAACCCATTTTTGGGCTGGGTAACAATGTAAAAATGTTTTAATTTTTAAAAATTTTTGTCGGTAAAAATGTTGTGTGTGTGTGTGTGTGTGTGTGTGTGTGTGTGTGTGTGTGTGTGTGTGTGTGTGTGTGTGTGTGTGTGTGTGTATATATATATATATATATATATATATATATATATATATATATATATAGTTTTTATGTCATATGAATGGAAATTTTTATATATATATAATTAGAAGATAATATTTAAATAATTTGTAATATCACATGAAAAAGAATATTGAAAAGTTTAGAAATTTAACTATGTTTAAGAAAAATTTTGAGAACAAAATAATGCTTTTGATGAAAAAAATCAGTATTTTAAAAATTTTGAGAAAGAATTAAAAATATGAGAATTTTTTTGAGATTTTGAAAATAAAAATACAAAATTTGTATTTTAAATATTTTTGAAATATTTTATAATAAAAATGATATTTAATTTAAAAGAGTAAAAAAAATATACATTTTGAAAAAAAAAATGTTAAATTTATTTGTGAAAAATAAAATTACTAAATTATCAGGCACATCCACTAATTGAACCTTTAATCATTTTTGGATAATCTAATCAATTCAAATTGAAGAGTAAATAACTTCAGATGTTTAAATCAAATTTCACTGAAATTCTTGATCAATCTTGTGTGCCCAATATCTTTCTCATATGTAGCCTAATTGAGGCGAGTAACTAGTCAAATTGAGAGTATTGATCAGTAAAATAGAGTGAATGGACCAGACATGTAAAATGGGCCAAATATTCTGGTTAAAATTGTAACCCAACTTACTGATCTCGTGAGAATCTAAGAATTGATGTTAGTAAGTTTTGTGGGCCCATCATGATGTGTGTCGAATATCAACACTGTGGATTTGATGTGTCCCCTTTAGGTTATGAGATATCTCAAAAATCATCAGTAAACGAAACTCAATTGGGCCATACCATTTAAAACTACGAGAAGGCATCCTAAAAAATATGAAAGCACTTGGTGGGGCCCACATGAGTTTTGGATGCGGTTGAAACTTGGTCTGACCCCTCATCCAAGTGGGACACATAATGAGTGGGTTGGATATGTGAATCACATTTGGGTAGGCCCAATATATGATTATGAATGTTTTAAGGAAACCTTTCTCCACTACATTTAAGTGAGTTACTCATTACCTTTACCAGACTAAACTCTGTGGGGTTCACCGTTATTTATTTATTTTATCCACTCCATTCATCCATGTTAACAGATAATTTGAGTTCTAAAGAATAAAAAGGAAGCATATCCAAAGCTCAAGTGGACCACACCACAGGAAAGTGTGATTGAACCTCTACCATTTAAAATTTCTTGGAGGTCATAGAAGTTTTGGATCAAGCTGATGTTTGTGTTTTTTATTCATTTATATATTTTTGATATTATGAACAACCTTTAACTATTTTTGGACAATCTGATTAGTCTGGACATGAAGAGTAAATAACTTCAGATGTTTAAATCAAAATTCACTCAAATTATTGATCAATCTTGTTTGCCCAATATCTTTCTCATATGAAGATCTAGATGAAGGTAAACTACATAGATCAAATTGATCCAAAACTTTTATGGCCTTCAAAAGGTTTTTAATATTTATTCATCATTGTTTTGATCGGTATGGCTCAACTGAGATTATTGAGTTCTTATGATTTGAAATCACATCCTAAAATATGATAGAAAAATATATGGACGGTGTCGATATACATAAAATATATCGAGGTGGGCCCTACGCGGTTAGAGTAACACCTATGAAGGAGTTACCTAAATAGTGAAATGGTATTATAAAGTCACCTCATGGGAACTTCCCATGAGGTTAATCTGTGTGCGCCCCACAATGATGTACGTAGAACATCAACACCATGCATTTGATGTGTCCCCTTTAAGTCAAAAAATCGATCGTATATGAAACTCAGGTGGGCCATAGCATCCAAAACTATGTGAAGACATTCCTAAAATATATAAAAACATTTAATTGGTGGGGCCCACATGAGTTTTGGATGTGTATGAAACTTGGGCTGACTCCTCAACCAAGTGGGACACACATAATGAATGGGCTGGATCTATGAACCACATCTAGGTGGGCCCAATAAATGATTATGAATGTTTTAATGGGAGGGTAACCCTCTCAACTATAGTATGTAGTGTGGCCCACCCAAGGCATGGATTGACTTTATTTTTAAGGTCGTGGCCACCATGGAATGGTGCATCTGACTGACGGGGCAGATCCAAAGTTCAAGTGGACCCATCATAGAAAAGAGTGGGATAGTGACACCCACAATTGAAACCTTCTTAGGGTCCCCGCGATGTTTATTTGAGATCCAACCTGTTTATAAGTTAATACAGACATGGATGCAGTTGAAAATTGGTTTGACCCCTCATCCATGTGGGACACACAAAATGAGTGGGTTGGATATGTAAATCACATTTAGGCAGGCCCAATATATGATTATGAATGTTCTAAGGAAACCCCTCCATTATATTATGTGGTGTGGCCCACATTTAGGCTGATGTTTGTGTTCCCCTTTATTCATATTTTTTTGATATTATGAACATGTTGGATAACAAATAAACATTACTGTGGGCCCAAGGAAGGTATCTACGGTGGAAATCATTATTCCACACTGTTTTGGGTGGCATGGTCCACTTGAGTTATGGATTTACTAAAAATTTGGGATCAACCCACACCGTTCATCCATTTTTTGAGATCATTTTATAGAATTATCCAAAAAATGAATCATATCCAAAGATTAAATGGACCACACCATAAATAAGGGGAACAAATTGGCTCCTCCCCTACACCATCCAATGGCTTGTGGTTGGTGCTGTGTGGGCCCAACCATGACATATTTTTATAAATACATGGATGAAGGGAAAACTAAAATATCAACTTGATCCAAAACTTCAGTGGCCTCCCAAAAATTTTCAATGGTAGACGTTCAGTTTATATTATTTCCTATGATGTGGTCCACTTCAGATTTTTATAGGCTTCATTTTTGAGCTTATGTAATAAAATTATATGTTAAAATGGATGGATGGAGTGGATAAAATGAAAAAATCATGGTGGGCCCCAAAGGATTTACTTAGTATGCTTGGGAACGGATTGACTACTCCCCTGACAGCAGCCAATGGCTGGTGGTCGGTGCTCTGTGGCCTCCACCATAATGTATGTGTTTCATCCATGTTATCCATATATTTTTACAGATAATCTTACAATATGAGACCAAAAATGAGATATATCCAAATCTCAAGTGGATCACATTATAGGAAACAGTGTTGAATGAGCGTCGACCATTAAAAATATTTTGGTAGCCATAAAAGTTTTGGATCAAGCTGATTTTTGTTTTTTCCCTTCATCTGGTCATGTATGACCAAATCGACAGATTGGATGTCAAATAAACAGTACAGTGGGCCTTAGGAGGATTTTAATGGTGGATATCCAATCACTATTGTTCTCATGTGGTGTGGATCAATATTCCTCCAATTTTTGGCATAAAGCTCTAAAATGATCTTTAAAAATGGATGAAACACATACATCATGGTAGGGCCCACAGAGCACCGACCACTAGCCAGCCCAAAATTGGGCACGCGCTCAAAACAGAGCCGCGCGCGCCCATCTCTCACTCAGCACCCTCCCTCTCTCCTCTCTCTCTCTCTCTCTCTCACCCCTGCCCTCCCTCGCCACCCTCTCTCACTCTCGCGCATCCTCTCTCTCTCTCTCTCGGTCCTCTCTCCACCGCGCCCTCTCTCTCTGTTTCTCTGTCTCTCTCGGTGCTCTCTCTCTCGCGCATCCACATGAGGTATCTCTCTCTCTCTCTCTCTCTCTCTCTCTCTCTCTCTCTCTCTCCCTCCTTCCCTCCCTCCCTCTCTCTTTCTCAATCTCTCTCAATCTCAATACCGATTGAAACAATTTGGGGATTTGGGGATTTGGGGTTTGAGGATTTAGGGATTTAGGGATTAAGGTGGGCCCTCCTCAGTTTACTCAGTACAATAAGAGCATACTGAGTAACTCGGTATGCAATCCGATTTCCTCTGCAGCACCACCATGATCTATGGGCCTGTATGATCTATGGCCCCACCATGATGTATATATTTTATCCATGCCATTCATCCATTTTTACAGATCATTTTAGGGCTTTATCCCAAAAATTAGATGGATGTAAATCAGAGAAATGGAGAAAAATCAGGGAACTGGATGAATGGCATGGATAAAAATTAGAGAATTGGATGAAATGCATTCAACCTCCGTTGGTGTTAATGTAGATGGGAATATGTCTCGGCATTGTTTCCCTGAGAACAGTAACATGGCTGCAAAATATAACCAAGTAGGGAAATCCATCAACATAGCCCTGCAACACAACAGTTACAGAACCATGGATCCGGTTGATTGCTTCAACTTTTCTGGGAAAAGAGTCCTGACAGTAAACCAAACTCCAATTGGTATCACGAAATCCTCTATTGGCGGGACCATCGTAGGAAAGTTAGTATTTTAATTGTTCAATGCATAAACATATACAAAAACCAAACATTTATGATCTATGAATATAGATCTAATTTTTGCTGTATTTCTTTGTATAGCCGAAGCAGTACTTGCTTTCAAGAGTGTCGTTGGTAATACCCAACAGTTAAGTAGTTGGGTTGGTATAGCTTTCATTTTTAAATTACTTAAATCGTCTGTTAAGTTGATATAGCTTTCATTTTTAAATTACTTCCCTGTGCATGTTTGGTATTTCAAGGAAGCCCAAATCTTATGAGATTTGAGATTCAACTGGTCTAGAATTAGCACCTGAAAGAGTTTCAGTGTTTAAAAGAGCTGGATTTTTTTAAAAAGAGTTTTTTAACTCTTTCATTGTAAGTTTAGATTTTTAAGAACACTCAGAAACCTTTTGGGATATGAGATTCCATGATGCAAATGCCTTATACTTTGGAGCTTGCATTTGGAACCAGTCAATTGGCTTGTTTTGATTTGTATGCTTTATTCAGCTCTCACCGTACAAACTAAATCTTTTATCATTCCCATTCCTCAATTTCACTAAAAGTATGGATTTTTAAGGAAAACCCACAAATTATTTTGGATTTTGAGACTAAAATCTTGAGGAACTTTCTTATTTCTCATCTTGAAATTGTTTGTGCATATTGGCACCGTTGTAGGGCCAATATGCCATTATAAACCAATATGGCCATAAAGGGCCCATTTGATTTATTATTACTATTATTTTTTTCTTTTTTTCTCTTTTTCCGCCTCTTTATTCATGTCAAGCACGAAGGAAGTTTATAAGCTAAGTTTAAACTAGATATAGGATTATTTTGAGGATCAAAACACAAAATTAATAAAGTAGGATTCAATGAGCTGATGTGAAGTGGACCATATTGAGACATCGAAAGGGATATACTATTCACTTTTTTCCCCCATTTTTCCATCTTTGTGTTGTTGTACTTAAATATCATAGGCCCTAATCCACCAAATCATGCTTGACTTTTGGTGCTTAAATAGTGCTTACATAACAGTCCTGTAATTGTGTCACCAATTCATGATTAGTCATGTGTAGACTTATATTCAGTATTGTATTTTGATATTAGATATTTAGAAGCCTAAATATTAAAGTTTTGCTGTTTTAGAGTCGGTTTCAGGTTAGTAATATCAGGCAGCTTGAGACGGCATTATTTCCAAAGAATAGCCCATTACACCATCAAATACATGTTCAAAACCAGAAAAAGAATACATTTTTCAGAGATCAATCTGGCCATGAACATCATTGGACCCATTGTAGATGGAGCATAGCTGGAAAATTGCATTGATTAGATAATTCCATCCATCCTATTGATTGCTGTCACATATTTAAATAATGATATGTTCAACGAGTGAAATCAGATGGTAAAGATCGTTCAATCAGTGCAAAGTTCAGATGCTGCTCCATCAAGAATGGGGCCCATGATTTGAATGGCCCTACATGTGGCACACGTATGGTGGACAAGACACCACAACTTAAGAAACGGTGGTCAGCTGTCAGCATACTCTACCCCTACTTTTTAATTGGCACATAGCATGTATGCCTTTTGAAGTTCCTTGCTTGATTATGACAATCGAACTACTGTTAAGAACACAATTCACAAATTTCTCTCTCATTCATTTTCTGTTACTATACAGATGTATCAGTCAACATTGTGCACTTCTTGTCAACTATAATGTAATTGTTTCATAAGTAAGGTTTCTTCTTTGTTTTCAGGCAATATTCAATGAGCTTTGCAAAATGTTAGATCCTGGGAAGCCCTCATTCACACTGAAGAAAGGAAAAACTAGTGTAGTGATGTTTGTCGGTCTACAGGGTATGTTGCTTCAGCCAGTTGAATGTTCTTGTTACTAGTTTGGACTTATGTTATCTTTATATTGTATATGATCTAGTCAAGTAGTGGGTAACTGGGTACTGATTCATTGAATGGTAGGTTGGTTGTGCTGCTCGGCTTGAAGATGTTTTCATAAATTCTGGATTTGCACTTTCTGAGATTTAGTTAATAGTGTAGTGCTTATTTGGAATACTGGAGAATCCCAACTTTTTTAGTTTGAAATTTTATGAAAATGATATATTTTGACACTTCCCCTCCTTTCAATTTCTTATATTCGTTCCTCTCTTGCTCAAAATGAAATGTGTGGGACTATCCTGTCCAATTTGATCAGTGTCGCCCTGCATACAAACAACCCTAAAAGCACAAAGTATGCATATTATCATTAGAAAAAGGGATGGAAACTAGCTCTAGTCTGCGCAGATACATTCAGAGCTAGTGCTTTTGATCAGTTGAAGAAGAATGCAACTAAAGCTAAGATTCCTTTTTATGGAAGGTACAATGTCTAGATCTTATCTGAGCCATTCCATATTCGTGTTAGTTTCCATTTTGTTTTGTTTCCTAGAAGTTTGAGAGAGATGTGAGGTCAAATGACAATATAATATTGTTGACTCTAATCATCCATCAAAAAAAGGAAAAAAAATGTTGACTCTAATCATTTAGAAACCTAATCGTGAATGGACGTTCAGTGATTGCAATGTATGTAGTACAGTATCTTTTGGAAAAAAATCCAAAAAAAAAAATAATAATCTGGAAATGTGTACATTCGTTCCAAATTTGTTAATGCTGCCAGTGTTGCTTGTCTTTTGGTCAGATAAAATATTTTTATGTCTACATAACACTACTTGTTACATTCTGTGCTTTCCCCAACATTTTCACATAAAAAATCATCTGTGCTATATCCATAACTACATGGAGTGAGACCCTGTAAAAATTGCAGCAGAAGGTGTAGAACGGTTTAAGAAGGAAAATTGATAATTGTAGACACAAGGGGACGCCACAAACAGGAAGCGGCTCTGTTTGAAGAAATGTGCCAAGTGTCTGAAGCAACGGTATTCATTTTCTTATCCTAAAGGTCTATCACTCTTATTCATTTATGTTGGTTACCAACATGCTGTCTATATCTAATTTAAGTTCCTTGATGTTGTAGAAACCAGATCTTGTTATATTCGTTATGGATAACAGTATTGGCCAAGCAGCATTTAACTAAGCTCAAGCTTTTTTCTCCTTTAAATTGTAACAGACTGTATCGGTTGTATTTTTCTCTATCATACAGGTTGTGACTATCAAAGATATAATATCACCTCCTTATAGGGAAACATTTAATGATGTGTACAGGTAAATTCATTTTTTCTTATTCCTTATATTATTTTTCAGTTATATTTGTGTTGGTTTCAGAGTACAGGTAGCAATAGAAATTGTTGGTCGATTGTGGCTTATAGACAAAGGGATGAGTAACCAATAATACAAATATGGGAGGCCTTCCCCAGGTATCCAGATGTTTTTAGATATATTTATGTTATTTTTAAATGTATTAGCTCGAAATTGATGGAGCATACCCGGATGTGCGTCGAAGCTATCCGGATCAGCGGGGGTCCCTGGAAGGTGGGAACCACTATTATGACCATGATGAAGCTGTACATTTCCTATGGACAGCATTGGAGGGGCCTGACCATTTGGACAGGCTGTGTTTATATATTTGCTCGAAATTAATGGAGCAGACCCAGATGTGCGTCGGAGCTATCCGGATGAGCGGGGGTCCCTGGAAGGTGGGAACCGCTGTTATGACTATGATGAAGCTGTCCATTTCCTATGGACAACATTGAAAGGGCCTGGCCATTTGGACAAGCCATGTTTATATCTGTATTTGCAGGGACCACACCCTTAAGCTAAACCTAAACTTGAAAACCCAAACATAAACCCGATCCCGAACCCGAACCCGATTTCCTAAACCTAAACCTTAATCTATTCTCAATTCCTTAAACCTATAGCTTATAACCTAATCCTAAACCTTAACCTAAACCTAAACCTAAAACCTAAATGTATTCTCAAATCCCTAACCTAAACCTATAACCTACACTTATAACCTAAACCTATAGCTTATAACCTAAACCTAAGCCTAAAACCTAAACCTATGACCTGAAACCTAAATGTATTATCAAATCCCTAAACCTAAACCTTAACCTAAACCAAAACCTATGACCTAAAACCTAAATGTATTCTCAAATTCTTAAACCTAAACCTACACCTAATCCTAATCTCAACTCCCTAACCTAAACTTAAACTTGAAAACCCAAACCTAAACCCGATCCCAAACCCGAACCCAATTTTCATTTCCTAAACCTTAACCTATTCTCAAATCCCTAAACTTAACACTACCAAAAACAAATGGCAAAGGCTATGGACAAAAACCGTAGCCAAAAGCCTATGGCTACGGTTATCGTCCGTAGCACGATCGTAGCCATTGATGCCGTAGCCATAGGTCAAAGAGCTATAGCTACGGATTCTATCCGTAGCCATAAAAGCAATGGATACGGATTAAAACCGTAGCCATAGCTTCTGTAGCCTAAAATACTTATAGCTATGGATTATATCTGTAGCTAAAATTTCAGCAAGAACCGTAGCAATAGGCTTAATTTAACAATAGCTACGGTTTTTAGATAAAAGGTTACGGGTAATAGCTGTAGCTATTAAAACTATAGGTACGAATTAAATCCATAGCAATATTGTCCGTAGTTTTAAATTTATATACAGCTACGAATTGTATCTGTCGCGAAAAGTAGAATGCGAACCATAGCAAAAGGCTAAAATTAGCAAGAGCTACGGTTTTCAATAAAAGGCTACGGTTAATAGCTGTAGCTATTGTTAATAAAAAATTTAGATAGTAATGGCAACTCTTACCATTGTAGTATACCCTGATAACTCATATAAGCTGATATAGATAAATACTTCATGACTAAATCATTCATTCATTCAATCAAACACAATCATTCATTCATTCATTTAATCAAACACAATCATTCATTTTCAACTTCAGCACTGATCTCAACACAATCATTCATTCTTTCAGCTCGAGCACCTCATCATCTTGGAGCATTCACAGCTTTTGTTGATTCGAGCACGTTCTTTTCAGCTTCTTGGAGCACATCAGTCCATACACTTGGCTCCCTGAGAAGATATTGCAGGTTCGAATAAAATAAGTCAACTACTTGGCTAGAAAAACTTTACACAAATCTTTCAGTCTATACTACAGAAAATAAGATGAAGATGTAATGTGATGCACTTATTTATGATACACAAATGTATAACTTGTAACTTTGATGAGTAATGACAAGTCATAAAGCACTAACTTATTTCTATTTTAAATGTCGAGTTCTACAATGTGAGCTATTGTAATGGTAGTAAAATGCTCAAATATGCATGGTTAGAAGCATTCATCTGATATCCAATCGGGTGCAACAGAAGAAGATATTAGCAATGTCTATTAACAAGTTGAGTTCTAAAATGATATAAAAAATATAAAGAGGATGCCAACATACATAGGTGTTCCACGGTGTTTGCTAAGGGCCCGTTTGGCTGGGTGGATTGAAAGGGATTGAATGGTATTAGGTTGGATGGCATGGATTTCTAAGTAATAATGGTGTTGTCAGTGGATTGTCTTGAGATACATGGGATTGCTATGTCCCTGGATTGCTATATCCAGTCTGTTTGACACGCCTGGCCAAGCCCGGGATTAAACCTTCCCTTCCTTCCAATCCCTTAAACCAAACACGTCTCAGGCAAATATGAATGGATTAAGGTGGATTGGATGGGATTTAAAGGTAATGATGGTGTTGTTAGTGGATTATCTTAAGACCCATGGGATTGAGATCGGATCACCGACTTTGTTTGGCACGCCCGACCAATCTTGGGATTTAACTTCCAATCCCTTCCAATCCGACCGGCCAAATGAGCCTTAAAAGAGATTTAGTTATGGTGTACTTACATGAGAAATGATTTTCAATCGGCACTTGTAATAAGTTGAACCCAAAGAAAGTTGGCCTTTGTTGGGTGTTGAAAAAAGTCAATGATAATGTGTATCGTATTGAGTTATAGAAAGGCTTAGATATCTCACATACTTTTAGTGTTGTGGACTTTTAGTGTGCAGAATCTGAATTTCTTCATTGCTAGCTGCAGCTGTTCCTGCCAATCTTGGAAGTGGAGCACCTGTTAAAACATTCTTGTCAGTAAGAGCTGACAGAACAATATCATTAAAGAGTTAATAATCAAAACACTGGCAGAACCATGAATCACGAACAGCTCCATGGTTTATAAGATTAGCAAAAAACAGGAAATTACTACAATTTTAATCTTTTTGTTGTTACATAAGTGGACCAGCAGAAGTGGATGCAAGCTGCACAAAAATCTGTGGGCCAGTAGAAGTGGATGGACAACAAACGAACTTGCTTCGAGCAGTACTGAGGACTACCTCTGCCCACTAAATAACTAAAATCAGCATCATGAAAATTCAAACAGTCAAACTTATATCTCCTAGATTTTTGTGTGCACAAACAGATAGACATGAATAAAGAATGAACAATTAATATTAATAATTGGCGGTTATTTTTTCAATCCTTAAAATGTCAAATTAATGTGTTCCTTGGAAGTTAAAAGACCTTAACATGGCTGTGTTGGGTGTCGATAGAATCAATATCAAAGCAGAAATTATATGGAATTCCATGACATGATTGGGGTTTTCATCACACCCGAGCAATAACATATGTGGCAATTAAAACTCATGTCTTACCAAATTGAATGCTCATCAACATGTGATTTATATGCCTGAGCCCTAGAATATGTATAGCTTAGCCTGCCAGAAAAACAGACTACAAGATTTGCATCATGATCTTCAAGCCATAACTTCAATTGCCACAGTAAAAAAATGAAAATCAAACAAAAACCTGCTTTACGTATAAACAAAAACCAGAAGCAAGGAATCACCTGTTTTTGAAAAATAAGAAGTTGAAAAGAATCAGGAATTGTGCTTTGTTTCCCATGTGTGTGGAATTGTACTGGGTGTGTGAGAGCATGCACACACTTGTAAATGGCATGTGCATCACACATGAGAATGCCTAAACATTTTTCCTACATAACTACAAAAGACAGAAAGGCAGTGATTTACTTACAAGAATCCAACAGAAATTTGGTTCTCATAGTTCAAACCATCAGACTTTCCTAGATCTCCAAGTTCATTAACAAACAAAGCATGAAGCAAAAAAGCATGGCCCACCTTTTTCTAATCTGCAACCCTCATTTCAAGACAGCTCTTGGATTCTTTCGCATGTCAAACACATAAATACACGTAAATATGACTTGACCTGAAAAAGAAAGGACCAACTATTCAATGATGGTGAACTACAAACTCATGAAATGTAATAAAACATAAATATATATGTAAAAGATCACACATAAATGAATCTCAGCAAAAAACTACCTATTGATCCATATTTAGCCTCCTTTTTTTGAACCGAGGCTAAAAAATTGAGGCTAAAGGCCTAATTTCTTGTAGTGACATTGACTCATTTACTTTACAGTGGACATGAATAACTTCCAAGCTTGTCATGGATCCCAAAAATATCACCCATTTTGACTTGGGCCATCCATAGAAAGCATATTGAAAAGATCAGTGGCATAATCAACCATTGGTCACTTCCCATTGTTTGGCGCGTGCCTATCTATAAATAATCAAATGAAAGAGAGCAACTCATTCTCTAAAATTGAAAGCAATGATCCTGATAATCAGAATGGCAAACATCTCATAGATTAAGAACTTTGGTCCATTTATTAAAACTTTTTTCAGTACTTAATACTGAAATAGGCCTTTTAAAGTGATTTTTCCTAATTCAGATGATTTGATATATATATATTTTTAAACTTTTTAAACATATGGAAGCCAACTGCTTAGCCATATGACCGAACCGCTCCCAAATTGGGCGGTGCATTCATCAGAGGGATGACGAATATATACAGTAGTTAAAAGGGGCAAACGAGAGGTTAACCACATCTGGGGAAGGGTAGATGGCAGAAAATATATACATATGACCAATGCGTAGTAAAAAACCCACTACACAAACTCATTGTTCTATCTTCCCAAGGGGGTTGGATCTACAGCTACTGTGTTTGCTGCTGGTTCATGCCCTCTGAGCGGTGCTTTTTGAAATACTTTTGGTTGAAGGCTTCAGCACCATCAGGGTACTTCTCCTTGACATAGTTCTCCAGGCATTTGAGGTAAGAGAAATCCACTCTAAAACCATTTGTGGAGACAACAAAAAAGCACCTAGTACCTTGGTATTTGTCGTGCTTACCAACTGTGACATAGTCAATCTTTTTACCCATTTTTGTTACTTTGTCAAGATGGTGTTGAAAAACATTATCGAGTACCCAGGACTGATCTTTATCCGATAGTCGATCACCGTCATTGTATATGAAATTATGCAAAATTCATTTTGTCGACAGCGAAATTGGTTCAACATCATTAAGAATTTTCTCTTCCTCACATGTGAATAGATCCAAGCATCTTCCAGTGGCAGTGAGAATCCCATTAGCATTCCGACCATCAGGCCCCACAGGTGCAGGTGACTGGGTAGAACGACTTTTCTGGTTTCTTCGGTCACCCGCACTTGAAGAACCCCATCCAGGAGCTCTGGTCAGTCGATTTGACCAATCATGTGCTCTATTTTCTTTCCAATTGCTGTCATCTGAAGACTTCTCAATAGGGAAGAACTCCAAACAGGAGATCTTGTTGGTTGATTCAATTCATCTTGTCCTCTGTCTTCATTCCAACCACCAATGTCTGAAGATCTCTCCATATGGGTACCCTTTGGGCTCTGACTACCCCAGACAGAATTAGATTGACCATACATCTTATCCTTATCCCAAACATGTGGTTTGGCAGATGAATCATTTGGTTGGTTCCAACAATTTACATCTTGAGATTTAGCATCTTCAACCCTCTCATTTCCTGCATCATTTGATTTCCAACCTCCCCAGGGAGTAGATTGATCAAATTGAATGGGCTGCTTCTTTTGCACTTTCGTTCTATTCCAACATGGATATACTATGTGGTTAAAAAATTCGAACTATAACACAGGAGTCAACACTGAAAAGGGAAGATGACAGTTGTGCACTTGGTCACAACCCTACAAGACCTTGATTTGTGCACTTGGGTGAGGATTCAAATAAAAGTATTCGGTAACGGTAACAGTAACAGCTGCCATAACGGCTAGCCATATGGACAATACAATAGGGGCCATAACAGTCAAAAAAAAGAAAAAAGAAAAAAAAATATTGCCCCCATTATCAGTCCATTACGAACCTGTTACAGCCATTACAAGCCTTTTTTATTTTCAGATCAGGCATTACAGCCCTGTTATTGCGTAATGAGGTCCCACTGTTACTTTTACATAACCATTTTTTTATACCTAGCTTCAAATGAGAGATTTTCAAGAGAAATCTAGTTTATTCTATTTTTCTTTGATTCAATGCAGTCAATTTTTATTACTTGGTAGGAGATGTTATGAACCTTAGCCATATTATTCACAAAAAATTCAGATTTTTCCAATTTCTAATCATGCAACGTAGTAAATTTTTCCCTATTTTAATCATATACAAGAAGTCATGAATGATAAAGATGTTAGTGATGAAAGTGGAAGCAGGAAATGGAAGACAACAGAAAAATGCAAGATTCAGATAGTGTCCTCTCAAGTGCTAAAAATTACAAACTACTGGTTCCTCTTAACCTTCGGTTGTACCTGTAGTAATTCTTCTGTAATAGGCATTCTCTCCCCCAAACAGGCCTTTAGAGTAGTAAACAATCAAATGGCATTCCGCACTCACCTGAAAAGTTTCTTCTATAATAGGCATTTTCTCAGGCTCTCCATAAGTAGCACAAGTACTAGCATAACTAGCACAAGTACTAGAATTCTTTTGGACAAATTGTGTATGCATTTAGGGGTATGATTTGGGCTAATCAATGGTCCGTTGTAAGGTCAGCTGATAATCAACTCAATGGTCCATCTTTTGGACTGATTTTTCGCCTTTATATATTCCGTTTTTTGTACAATTTTGGGAACCATCCTAGGGTCAGACTTCGGACGCATTGAATCATTTTATTCGGCGTCAAAATTGGATAGTTTTGGGTAGAAATTTGTGTACCAAAAGCATGATTTATGGACAGCAAATGTAATAGATAGCATTCGCAATGATGAATAGCTCCTCTGCCAAAAATTTAAACAGCCCTCTAAAGATTAGATGATGTTAACAACGCATATTTTTTCAATGTCATTATACAAGTTCCACTCATCACTCAATGCTCAGACCTTAAGAAGAAGAAGAAGAAGAAGAAGAAGAAGGAAACTTCAATACCTTACTCTTTGATATTTTTTAAAATTTCTGAAACCAACACAGATGAGAGTTATTTGTTAGGGAGGGTGCATAGATCTTCATAATATAAATCCAGAATTTTAGCCAATCCAACCTGCAAAAATCATGAGTTAGCATTAAATCCAACAAACAACACATTAAGCTTTTCACGAGACTTCAATCTTTTGAAATAGCATTTTATTTGCAAAAGAACCATTCAAAATTTTATAAATTGAGCTGAAGTCTCTCATCAACACTTGTTCAAAATTCACAACATGATGCATAGCAGACAACAAAAATTTTGATATGGAGCCAGCATCATTTGATTCATTAAGACAACCTTATGTTTAATTCTAGAACTCAAAAGAATGTATAAAACATACAAAGAAGAAAACTATTGTGATATAGCACATCATCGTATGTAATGGGCTAGACTCCATTTAAAATGGTGGTGACTACTCCTCACATGTGGTACTAATGCAAAAGCATGGCTACGTAATCATACAGATCAATCAGCCAGCATATGCTCTACATATGTAGTTAAGAGGATTTGTGGTGTGCGATGCATGATGCTGCCATCTTTAAATCATGATAGACGGCATTGGGAAGATCTGTTCTAGTTGCCATCTAGAGAAAAATATCTACAACTCAAATAGTTTCTATACATAGTAGCATTCAAGGAATAAAGCCATATACACACGAGTGGGCCCCAATGTAGCACTCATGGTATAAAGCTTATTCTATAAAAACTTGTAATAACTTTTATGGTGCGGAAACCTTGATGGATAGTAACCTTGATAGATAGCAACAACTTTGATGGATAGTAACAACTTCTATGATGAAGCTGCCTTGATAGATATGTTGGATGTCATACACACACAAGTGGGCCCCAATGCAACACTCATGGAATAAAGCTTATTCTACCAAGACTTGTACAGGAACAGTTCTCAAGACCATTCATGTGAACAAGATTAAGTTTCACTCATTTACATCAATTTCGTAGATCTCAATCTTAGAACACACACTGCTAGTAAAGAATGGGAATGTATTTATGATTGTTCCCTTCTTAGAGAAAAAGAAAAGGGCATAAGATGCTACTCAAGAAGCTTTTGCACTAATTTCTTTTCCCTCTACTTTTATCCTGTAGCTCATCAATTTAAATCCCACCCAAGTGTCATAAAGACTATATAATAAAACCATTTTAAGGGTTTGAAATAAGATAAAGTTAGCAAAAACACAGCATAACTATATCGAACATGACTGAGGTTGAAATGAGACTAACTCTATATAGGCCTGCTAACAAGACTGAGACATCAGGATTCATCGGCATGCCTGTTAACATGGAGCGCATGTAGAGAGCTAGGCTGTTTGTCAAGTGGGCCCACTATGAATTCCCTGGCCCAAAAATCAAGCTAAATGCAGCATGCACTCATGAGATGGGCCACACTTATAGAAAAAATGGATGGTTATAAAATGGTCAACAGTTCCCATTCACCAAACACAAGTGAGTAGTCCCGCTACCCGTATCATCTAGAACAGAACATGAAAAATAATTGAAACATAAAATTTGGAGAACTGACACCTACATGCAGGGTACCACAATTTGTGGTAACTTATGATCATTCCCCCATGACACTTGTGTAGGACAGCAGTACCATGAAAAAGGTAGGTCCCACCATAAAGATTGCCTGGCAAACAAAAAAAAAATCAGGCTAGACCAATCATCAGGTGAGATGCACAGTTGACATCAACGGATAACTGGACTGACTTAACATACAGGGATGACCCACCTAATGAGAGGATCTGTAAGACCCGTGTCCTTAACTTTACCGTTTCGTATTCTTCCACGGTCATTCCGATTGAATTCCGATAACCTTCGACCTATATTCGACGTTTACGCTCGATCCTAAGCCAGGTCCCACATACCAGAGTCAGCTCGAACTGAAAATTGTATTGTAGTGACCGCGCCGTCGCCACGGTTCTAACGCCGCGACTCGCGCACCGAACTGATACCCAGGCTGGAAGATACCCACTCATGAGTGCATGCTGCATTTGGATGCCGCTAAAACTTGGGGCCCATGACGTAACCATCCATTTTTTCTATAAGATAACCACACTATAGCAGCATGCACCGAACCGATACTCATTGGGGCCCATCGAAAATTTGGATGTAGCTAAAACTTGGACTGAACGGTCCACCTCATGGGACACATGCAATAGATGGAACGGATCATCCTTTTGTGAGCCCCACAGTTGAAAACAGAAAAAAAAAATAAAAAAATAAAAAATGCAAAAATGCATTTACGCTGGCAGCGCCAGCGTCTGACGCCGCAGCAGCAGCGTCTGTTGTGACGCTGGAGGGAAAGTGGGGCCCACCACAGGCCCCGCCATGATGTATATCTGATAGCCACGCCGTTCATCGGGTGGGCCACTCCCTGAAGTAGACCCACCCCAAAAATCAGCCATGTAGTGTACTCAGGTGGCCCACATCATAGGAAACAATGTGATTGAACGCCTGCCTTCAAAACTCATCTGGGTATCACAGAAGTTTTAGATCATTACGAAATTTGTTTTTCCTCTTCTTCAGGGCACGTGTGACCCTATCAACAGATTGGATGATAGATAAACATCTCGGTGGGCCCCTGGTCCGTGTGACCTAGGTCCACGTCACCCTTTCAACAGTTTGGGTGGAAAATAAGCATTACGGTGGGCCCCCTGAATGTGTGACCCAATGAACGGTTGGGTGGCAAACAAACATCACCGTGGGCCTCTGGTCCACGTGACCATATGAACAGGTGGGATGGCAAATACATATCACGGTGGGCTCTAGGCCCACCCCCATGTCCACGTGTGACCTTATGAATACGTTGAATGGCTAATAAACGTTATGGAGGACCCCCTGGTCCACATGACCATATGAACCGTTTGGATGTCATATAACAGTACAGTGGGCCCTAAGTCCAATGACCCTATGAACAGATGGATGGAAAATAAATATTATGGTGGCCCTATGAACAGATGGATGGAAAATAAATATTATGGTGGGCCCCCTATTCATGTGACCCCATCAACAGATTGGATAAAAATAAATAAACATTATGACGGGACTCACATGAGGCTAACTTTGGTAAATATGGGCCCAAGAATTTAGGCCCATCTTGATGCATATCTAAGCCCATTATTGAGGCCCACTTGGATGCATATGGGCTCATTTATTTAGGCCCACCTCGGCATGTATATAGGCCTAATGTTGAGGCTCACTTTGGTATAAATAAGGCCTATGTAATTAGGCCCATTTGATGCATACGAAGCTCATGTAATTAGGCTCATTTTAATGCATTCCAAAGCCCATGGGTGATGGCCCATTGCAAAGTACCTAAGGCCCATTGGTGAGGCTCATTGAGGTGGCCCACTTGATGAATATAAGGCCCATGAGATACGGCCCATTTGATGTATTTGAGGCCCAATGGGATGTACCTAAGGCACATTGCAATGTGTGATTCCTCCATGATTTATTTAATGATATTTAAGGCGAGCCGAGCCTTGGGAGCAATGATGGTTAGATGCCACATTATCAGGATGATGTCGGTTAAATGTCCGTATTATCACTCTCCCTGAGGCCCATTGGTAGGCCCATTGGTAGGCCCATACTTGTAGTAAGTAGGCCGTCTAGGCCCATTTCAGTTATACACAGAGCCCATCTCTATATACATGTTTAGTATAGATCCATGATTCATTATCATACGCATCATATGTATGAATGATATGAGAAGTGACTGATCATAGCATATGCCTTCGGGTGACCTGTTTATGGGTTCCCTGATAGGCGGAGTTTCTCTACATGAGTGCATGGTACACGTAGGACTGTTGTATGACTGGTAGTGTGACTCATGCACTTGTATTTGTATGATTGTGATTATTTTATACCCTAACGACATCAGGGCCATAGCCTCCACAGATACATCATGGGTGGCTGGATTGGATATCGAAAATGTTTGGTTCTAGCATACGGGCGCCATAGATGTCCCTAGGTGAAAATCTCTAAACCCGATGGTACCAGAGGATGACTCTAACGTCGAGACCGAGTGGATACATGAGCGCGCGAGGGCCGTATACCAGTAGGCCACGTCTCCCACTGTGTCGTGGTCGGTTGGAAAGGGGTGTGACCTTACCCGCCTGAGTGAGGGGGCAACTTCTAGGTTGAGTTTGACCAGCTTGAGGAATCGGTCCGCTATCGACGAGCCGGGCCCGATATTGGCAGGCGGATAGTGAGGTCTATTTTGCTCTCCCAGCTGTGCGTTCGGATAGGGTTGACAAGCTGACGTAGAGTGTACTAGACCCCGGTGATTATTCAGAATGAGAACCGTATTGATATATGATGAGGATTGGCAAGCTTGAGTTGTATCTCGCATCACATGGTCTAGATATGGCCAATAGCATTCATGTCTTGCACCGCATAGCCTTGGTACGACTGATTGCATTCATGTATTCATCAGCATGATTCACATTTTCTGACCTTGCATTCTAAGCACGCTCTTATTACGCACACACTTACACCACCCTCTAAGCTTTCTATAAGCTTATGCATGATTGATGCGTGCAGGTGACGGCAGGACGCAGCCATAGTATAGTAGCAGTTGGAGCGTGCAGTCGAGCTTTTAGAGTTTTTTTTATTGTCACTATCTTGTATTTCCCTTTCCTACGCATTGTACTTAAAGTTTTTGATCATAGTGGATTTTATGGTGGTGTTCTTGTGGTTATTGTTCGTGGGTTATGCTTATGTTATGCTCATTACGAATTAAATGGATATTAGGAATCCTCTTTGTAGCATCCCGGGATCGGAACCTGGTATATGGGTGCTGGGAGCCGAGAATGGGGTACTACGGAGGCTGTCAGCGCCAGATTCGGTGATCGAAAATTTTATGAGCCCAGTTTTCGAGTTTGGGACGTGACAGAAGTTGGTATCAGAGCATAACTTAGGAATAATCGAGGACAACATCACGTGTTTACTATGAGTTTAGGACAGTCAGGTTCCGAGCACATAACCTTACAATTTAGTTTCCCAACGCGCGATTCTTAAGGTTGATTGGCATTATTGTTCTTTCCTATAGGATATTCCGCCCAGGAGAGCGACCCGAGCGCACCCCGATCCACCACACAAGGCTCCAGCTCTACCACCTGCGCCTCCCGTTCCACCGCTTGAGATCCCTGCTCCCCTGCCTGAGGATGACATTCCTCGACCTGAGGCCGATGCGAAGCCGACTGTACCTGTGAGTACCTCTCAGTTACAGCAGATGTTACAGGCTATGACAGCCGCACTCCAGGGACAGGGTTGGTGCCCAGTTGTTTCACCAGCTCAGGTAGAGCAGGAGCGCGCGGGTGCCTTACTTCGAGAGTTCCGATAGCTCGATCCTCTGCGTTTCTAGGGTGAACCAGACCCGACAGCAGCCGAGAGGTGGCGCTCCGATGTGGAGAATATTTTTGATACTATGTCATGCACGACCAAGCAACGAGTCCGGTTAGCAGTATTTCTCTTCCAGGGCGAGGCCGAGCATTGGTGGACTTCCGTTACTTGTGTTGCAGGGCCCGATTTCATCTGGACATGGGATGATTTTATAGACCGATTCGAGGAGCAGTACTTCTCCCACCATATCCGTCGTCAGAGAGCATTAGAGTTCAAGACTCTGGTGCAGGAAGACATGACCGTGACACAGTACGCGGCCCGTTTTGTGGGGCGAAAGGCCCACCATTTCGAGAACGGCTTACATTATGGTTGACGATGAGGGGTGAAAGGCCCGCCGTTTCGAGAACGGCTTACATTACTGCTTTCGAGGTTGTGTCATTGGGCATGAACTCCTGACTTTTCAGGTAGTGGTGCAGAGAGCTCAGATTTATGAGACTGAGTGGGCTGGCACGCAGGCCGACCGAGATCAGAGGAGGGGTCAGAAGAGGCAGGCCCCCTCCAGTAGCTCACAACAACATCGACGACCACAGAGATTCAGGAGCCACCCATCCGCTAGAGCACCAGTAGCACCGTCAGCACCCCCAGCGGCACCACCTCAGAGATAGCTTTCTGACACCTGTTATGGATGCGGTGGGATAGGGTACTGTAGGTGAGAGTGTCCCCGACCTCGACAGCAGCAGCTGAGAGCTCCACAGCAAGCTCCACAGCAGTCGAGAGCACCACAGCCACCTCCACAGCAGAAGCGACAGAAGATCCCACCACCGAGGCCCCCTCAGCAGCAGCATCAGCACCAGCCTCCGAGACCTCAGCAGCCGAGGCAGTAGTTTCGAGCGCCTCAGCGACATTAGCAGCAACACCCTCCGAGGAGACATGCACCTCCTCAGCCAGCTCAGGATAGATTCTATGCGGCTCAGTAGGACCCGCAGTCATCTGGAGGAGTCGTAGAGGGTATGTTTCTAGTCTCTTCATGCATCGCACATGTACTGTTTGATTTCGGTGCTTCTCACTCATTTATGTTTGAGAATTTTTGCCGATCGACTGGATTACCGACAGAGTTTGCTAGTGAGGGATTGACTGTATCGACGCCCTTGGGGAAGACCACAGTATTGGGCCATTTCTTTTCGTCTTACCTTATTCTGGTCGGTGACATCTTTTTTCCTGTCGACTTGTACGTATTGCCGATGTCAGACTTCGATGTTAATTTGGGCATGGATTGACTTACTGAGTACTATACCATCTTAGATTGTTCCGCGAGGACAGTCACGTTCTACATACCAGGCTTACCGCAGTTCCAGTTCGTCGCCGAGCCCAGAGGAGAGCCGTTATCATGCTTGATGTCCTGCTCCGTTGAGGAGCCTGTCATCGCTTGTATTGATTAGTTGCCGGTTGTCTGTGACTTCCCCGACATGTTCCAGGAGATTCTGGGATTGCCGCCGCGCCGTCATATTGAGTTCCAGATTGATCTTGTGCCTGGTACCGCACCTATCTTGAAGGCCCCGTATCGTATGACACCGATGGAGTTGCGTGAGTTGAGATTTATTCGTCCGAGCAGTTCACCTTGGGGAGTACCGGTACTCTTCGTCAGGAAGAAAGATGGCTCGTTGAGGCTCTGTGTAGATTACCGCGAGCTCAATCGGGTCACAATTAAGAACAAGTACCCGCTCCCGAGGATAGATGATTTATTTGATCAGCTGCAGGGTGTACAGTTCTTTTCAAAGATTGACATGCGTTCCGGTTATCATCAGATTCATGTCCGAGAGGAAGATATCTCGAAGACGGCTTTCAGGACGCGTTATGGTCATTTTGAGTTTCAGGTCATGTCCTTCGGACTGACCAATGCACTCGCTGTCTTCATGCAGTTGATGAATGAGATCTTCCGTTCATATCTCGACCAGTTTGTGATGGTCTTCATCGACGACATTCTGATATATTTGAGGACCCGTGAGGACCATATGCAGCATATGGAGATTGCATTGCAGACCCTCCGTGCCCACCAGCTGTATGCGAAGCTGGAGAAGTGTGAGTTTTGGCAGGAGGAGGTGATTGGAATACGCCGCTTAAGCACGTGCAGCAGCAGCAGGAAAAGCTCTCCCACCTTCTCTCACAAACTCTCACCTTTTCTCTCTCCCAATCTAGGGTTTTTACAAATTCGGATGGGAGAGAGGAGTGAGGGTTTCAAGCCCTTTTATAAGCCCAAACTTGCCCGAAATAGACTCGGGAACAAGTTTCACTTGAGGGGTAACCAAATCGGGGCTGTTTCGGTCCAAAAGATGCTTTCTGGTGGTCCCCTGGTCGAATGCGATTGGACTTAAGCTCATGCGTACCAGATCTAGCGCGCATTAAGTTTTCAGTCCGGCAGGGTTCGCAGATCACACGTGGCGGACCAGTTTCAGTTCAGCGGTCACCGCACGTAGATCAGGGCTGAAAGTCTCATAATAATAAATAGAAATTTTTCCTGATCCGAGGGTGTAATCTGGATGAATTCTGACGGTCAAAACGCTTAATACTGACGTGTCAAGTCGTGTGCCAGATTTGAATTTGAAATTCCAATTCTGTCCCTATTCGCGGTCTCTTCAGTCCTGGCTCAATGAAATAGTCTGTGATTATCGGTTTGACTTGATTTTCGAAATGATTGTCAAGTCCAGCTGAGCGGTTATAACGGTCTAAGATAGGAAGTAACGGACTTTCGACGCGCGGTCTAAATCCAATACAAGAATTCAAAGTGGTTCAGAGAACAAACCCGCTTAGAGTTTGATCCGAGGTTATAGAGTATTATGGAGTCATATGTTCTACTCGATTTGGGTCTTGTAGAACGTATTTAAAGTGATCAGGGACTGTTTCCCAGCTACTCCAGCGTTGCGCTAGCTAACTTACGCTAAATTTCCATAGGAATTAATCCTAAGTGGTTTCTTTGGCTATAAAATTGGGTTCTGAGCGATTTTTCAGGTGTTTTAGTTGACCCATTGCCTAAGGACGTTAAATCCCAGATTGGCCAAAATCCGGGGTGTTACACTTTGGTATAAATAAGTCCTATGTAATTAGGCCCATTTGATGCATACAAAGCTCATGTAATTGGGTTCATTTTAATGCATTCCAAAGCCCATGGGTGATGACCCATTGCAAAGTACCTAAGGCCCATTGGTGAGGCTCATTGAGGTGGCCCACTTAATGAATATAAGGCCCATGAGATACGGCCCATTTGATGTATTTGAGGTCCAATGGGATGTACCAAAGGCACATTACAATGTGTGATTCCGCCATGATTTATTTAATGATATTTAAGGCGAGCCGAGCCTTGGGAGCAATGATGGTTAGATGCCCACATTGTCAGGATGATGTTGGTTAAATGTCCGTATTGTCACTCTCCCTGAGGCCCATTGGCAGGCCCATACTTGTAATAAGTAGGCCGTCTAGGCCCATTTCAGTTATACAAAGAGCCCATCTCCATATACATGTTTAGTATAGATCCATGATTCATTATCATACACATCATATGTATGACTGATATAAGAAGTGACTGATCATAGCATATGCCTTCGGACGAACTGTTTATGGGCTCCCTGATAGATGGAGTTGCTCTACATGAGTGCATGGTACACGTAGGACTGTTGCATGACTGGTAGTGTGACTCATGCACTTGCATTTGTATGATTGTGATTATTATATACCCTAGCGACATCAGGGCCATAGCCTCCACAGATACATCATGGGTGGCTGGATTGGATATCAAAAATGTTTGGTTCTAGCATACGGGCGCCATAGATGTCCCTGGGTGAAAATCTTTAAACCCGATGGTACCAGAGGATGACTCTAATGTCGAGACCGAGTGGATACATGAGCGCGCGAGGGCCGTATACCAGTAGGCCGCGTCTCCCACTGTGTCGTGGTCGGTTGGAAAGGGGTGTGACCTTACCCGCCTGAGTGAGGGGGCAACTTCTAGGTTGAGTTTGACCAGCTTGAGGAATCGGTCCGCTATCGACGAGCCGGGCCCGATATTGGCAGGCGGATAGTGAGGTCTATTCCGTTCTCCCAGTTGTGTGTTCGGATAGAGACGGTAAGCTGGCGTAGAGTGTACTAGACCCCGGTGATTATCCAGAATGAGAACCGTATTGATATATGATGAGGATTGACAAGCTTGAGTTGCATCTCGCATCACATGGTCTGGATATGGTCGATAGCATTCATGTCTTGCACCGCATAGCCTTGGTACGACTAATTGCATTCATGTATTCATCAGCATGATTCCGCATTTTCTGACCTTGCATTCTAAGCACGCTCTTATTCCGCACACACTTACACCACCCTCTAAGCTTTCTATAAGCTTATGCACGATTGATGCGTGCAGGTGACGCCAGGATGCAGCCATAGTATAGTAGCAGTTGGAGCGTACAGTCGAGCTTTTGAAGTTTTTGTTATTGTCACTATCTTATATTTCCCTTTCCTACGCATTGTACTTAAAGTTTTTGATCATGGTAGATTTTATGGTGGTGTTCTTGTGGTTATTGTTCGTGGGTTATGCTTATATTATGCTCATTATGAATTAAATGGATATTAGGAATCCTCCTTATAGCATCCCGGGATCGGAACCTGGTATATGAGTGCCGAGAGCTGAGAATGGGATAGTGTGGAGGCTGTCAGCGCCAGATTCGGCGATCAGGAATTTTGTGAACCCAGTTTCCGAGTTTGGGACGTGACAGAATCAGCTTGATTTCCAAGGCAGGCGATCTTCATGTTGGGGCCTATCTTTTTTATAGTACTGATTTCCTGCGCAAGTGGCTTTTAGTAGTAAATGTGGTACAACACCCTATTTGTAACCTGTTTCTGTTTATCCAATGCATTTTCATGTAATTTACCTAAATGAGAGGAAATTAATTTTATTATTATTAAAAAAAAAAAAAAAACATTAGCACAATGCTAACAAATCAAAACCTTCAATCAAGTGAACCCAAGCATGTAGATGGCTATTGCTCATCAAAGGAGCAAACGTTCAAATTGGATGTGGACCATCACCATGGAGACATGGATGGACTATGAGCCAAAAATATCTTTGATTGGACAATCCTAACCTTTTTAATTTGTGGCCTACAAAAGAGAGAAAATAATGGTTCACTTTCAACTGAAAAGAAGTTTATATTGATAAATAAGAGTGCCAGTAATTGCTGCTTAGGGTATTCCAATCTGGGAGATTTTTGGGGCTTGATCCATCTATGGTGGGACACAACAGACCAATTGTCTACACCTCGACTACTAATTTTGATAATCCTGCATTGAACTAAAAATTGAAAATGCCAACCCGATTTTAATGGGTCCTAGTCTAATTTTTCAGACCCGTTTACATATTTTAGTCGAACATTATGAGAATCACATTTACCACAAATGATCCATGTGAAGTAATTATATGCACATTGTCCTAACTTGAGCAGTGGGGGATTAAACCTAAATATTATCTGATACACTTTATTTTTATCCCCAAAGTAGGTGAGTTGGGCTCGAACCGAAGACATCAATGTCAAAACATGCTCCATCTGCCATTGGGCAGCAGGCTTCAACCCTTCTGTCTTTCTTCTAAGCTTTGAATGAAGGAAATAGGTGAAAAGGTGGGAAATTTTTAAGAAAAAATCACAAAAAAGGGTTTTGTATGCCTTACTAGCCAATACAACTATTCAATATTTAGTATGCCAATTTGACTCCCTTTCTCATAGGCCATGGTGGATATGGATACAATACAGCTGTATAGCCATGGCCCATTTGAGTTCCACTAATTGGATAGCTAGAGTTGCATAGTTAGTGTCGGTTAGTGTGATTTTTGAGTTATGTTGAATCACAATAGAAGCATTAGATAGGATGGATTGCCATACATGTTAGCATGAGTCCAATGGATGAATTACCATCAACTTAAAAATGGTGGTGAACTATAACCATATACTTTCCATAATTCATAGCTTCATCCCCCATTTTTTGAAGATTGTTTGCCTGGATGAAGACAATATTAGAGCTGAAATGAAATACCTGGCTGGCTTGAGATGGCTTTAGAATGTTTTCCAACTGCTGCTGTGCCATCTGAACATACCCAATTACTCTCCCTTCCGTTCTAGCTATGATTGGTAGATCCTTGGGCCTTGAAAAAAAAGGTCCAACTTATAAAGATCCTTATAATCAGAAATTTCATTTTTCTTTGGAAATCTGAAAAAGAAGATTTCATGAACAACATTAAGCTTAGCAGAAGTCGCTGAAAAAAAAATACAAAACTCTTAATATAACTAGGCTTTATTTCTCACAATTATCATTTTTATACAAAATCAAACTCGCTTTGACAGAAGTGGAAATCGATTTACACAATTCAATCTTAATCTTTAATAGAATATTTATGAAATGAGCATGCCATATGCCTGCGGAACTTCCAAGTACAATAAAACAAAAACAGTCTCATATTAGTCATCTCAAACCAGCTAATCAAAACCTTCCTGACAAATTCAGTTACTACAGTTGCATGAAGCGTGAAGTGAAATGTCAACAAATTTAGGTGTGGGAGCAGGAAAGCATCAGTTTCAAAATGTTAACAAGTATAAACAACTAGGAAGTGGGAGAGGAAGTGCAATTGCAGAAGCAGCATCTGGTTAGAAGGATCATGCAACTGAGAATTTAACATAAAGATTGAAAACCAATCTCAATGCACCAAGCTAAAAGTGCATGCTTCAATCAATAGAAGGGGTTCTTCAATTACACCTTATTTCCCCGTCTTTTACAAAACAGTAAATTGTTCAACATAAACTCCTTGAAGAAATATGTAATATCCATCTGATAGATTTTCTATCTGTTCTGTATGCCAAATGATATAAAGTCTAGCTATTCATGAAAAAAACTTCAAATTAATTAATAACTTTGTCTTCTACCCAACTACAATCAGTCTACCTTCCAAGTTATAAACCTTACCACTTGCCTTATGCTTCGTATGAAATCCTCACTTGGCACATTGTTTTCTTTCATTCAAGAGGAAATTAACCTCTCATCTATTATATTTCTTGACGGAACAAATTTCTTTGGCTTTAACCCATTTCTTGTCATCAATTGCATCTATCTTAAGTTACCAGATCACAATCAACAAACTAGACAAAAATTCACCAACTGTTGATAAGAAACATCACTAGCATTAGGAACCACAAAGTTCTACAGACCATGTCATCATAACACGTTTCCATCCACAGCATGGCTCAGTAGACCAACAAAATGGTTTATTTTTTCCAAATGATTCAATAAACTGGATCACCACATCATCAATACAAAATTCATAGAATTCAGATCCTCCAAAAACTATACATTTCCTTAGGAGCAGTACCTTATATCTACTCCCAACAGATAGAATCACATCTCATAACCCTTCCAAGAGTAATTAAGAGGAAGAAGATAACCACCACAACTAGAACCAAACAGGGTTCTTCTCAAATCATAAATCAACACAAATTAACAGAAAGAAGATCAACATAAAGAGAGGTTAAAGAGTAATGCTCAAGGATCAAAGGGCCTTACCTATAAGCAATCGATGGTGAATCAGAATGCATTGCAAATACCGCGTTGCATGCATCCCTGAAAATTAATAGGACCTGCTTTTCCTCAAAATACCATGCTCATATGTTCTCCAGCAAATTAATACTGCTTCAACGAAGGACCCACATCACGTGCAAGATAAACACAAGAGAAATTAATTTTGAACAAGAGCGAAGATGGCAGAAACTATCTAATTAATTTTGAAAGAGATAAACTTCCTGAATATCTCATTTGCCACAGGAGATGTCCGATCTTCTTTGTCAAATATAAATGCAAGAAGCAAGTGCTTAAACTTTACATATGCTTCCTTAATAGTAATAATAATAATAATAATAATAAACAAAAATAAATAAAAAACAAAACAAAACAACACAAAAGAAGTCTGATTTTTTAAACCATGGAGCTACAAATTGGGATCACCTAATGAGTGACTTGGATCTTGCACAAGTGGATCATCTATTCTAAGCTAGTGCCAAAATAGAAGGATGGAGTTCACTTGGCACTCCAACTGAAACAATAAAAAATAGGAACATCAAGTAAACTGCTTGGCCTTCTTCCCCCTGTCCTTATCGACCTGCTGGAATGCAGCGTTTGGGCTATTGATTTCCACAACCGAGTAGTTGGAGTTCTCCATCGTAATGATAACTGGAGTCCCCTTTTGTGTTTCCTTCGGCCACCAATCCGCAATATCCAAGCTTGGAGCCATTTTCCCCACCCAAACAAAACATAAATTCCCCAAAACACTGCAAAATCCACTACAATGTCTCAAAATCTTCAATACCTAGATCTCAAAATCAAGAAACAAACACAACCCATTTCAGCTCCAACCATAAAAAATAAGATCCCACCACACCAACTTCCCAAACAACAACCCAAACCAAAATAAAGAAACAAAACCTAGATTTCTATTCAATCTACAACCATAAAAAACAAGAACCCTACCACAACAACTCAAAAACCAACTAATCAAACACAATTCAAACCAAAAGAAAAACTCAAAAAAACCCAGATTTGTATTCAATCCAATCTGCTCCTTCCCACACTGCTCTACAAAGATAACAGCGGGAGAGAAGAAACATTATGATGAAAGGTATCTGTAGTTGTATAAAGCTCAAGACCATGTGGGCATTATTCAATAATACCAAAACTATAAAAAAAAAATAAAAAATAAAAAAACCCCACCTTTTTGCAACTTCACTACATGTTATTTACCATGGATGCAGTTGATTTCAAGGCCCCAAAATGGAAAGGGGACAGTTAGGAAACTACCATTACAGGGCTGTTTCATCTGTTCTAGGGATTCTTAGTTGAAGCATTTCTTCAAACATGTAGGAGGCCATGGACAACGGCAGATATGGTTGCCACTGCCATGGTTGCTACCCAATTTCTGGCCATTAAAAGAGGAAATGAGAGAGAAAGAGAGAGTACCTTTCACTTCGTGTGCTCTGATTTCTTCTATTCTCGTCAACTATTGGAGGGAGATCGATCAATGGCTGCTTTCAGGGAGATCAGGGAGATCGAGAGATGGAGGGAGGGAAATCAGGGAGATTGAGAGATGGAGGGAGAGGAAGGGAGAGAGATTGAGGAAGGAAAAGGAACAAGTGAGATGGGAGAGAGAGATCGGGGAAGGGAGAGGGCATGGAGAAGTGCGCCGGACAAGGGAGAGAGGAGGGAGCCACGTTTCAAAAGCAGGGGCGGACGGCGCTGCTGGTGATTTCCATGATCACCGACATTTTCTTATAGTGAAGGGATGCGTGAGATTGAGATTGAGAGAGATAGAGAAGAGGGGCGTGGGAGAGAGAGAGAGAGAGAGAGAGAGAGAGAGAGAGAGAGAGAGAGAGAGAGAGAGAGAGAGAGAGAGAATGGTTGTTGAAGGGAGGCAATACCCAATCCATGCTATGTTGGAAACTGAGAAGATTGACGCATGAATTAAAGTTCATGCCATGTTGGAAACTGAGAAGATTGACGCATGAATTAAAGTTCATGCCATGTTGGAAACTGAGAAGATTGACGCATGAATTAAAGTTCTGATGATAGATTCTATCAGTAGGTTCGGTTTATTTCAGGTGTTCGCTCGAATTAAAGTTCAGCTCCACCCGGGTGTCGATCTACATAGAGTCCTGAGATTGGTTGTTGAAGGGAGGCAATTCCCAATCCATGCCATGTTGGAAACTGAGAAGATTGACACATGCAGGGAAAGGGAAACTGATTCAGTTCCACTTACTTCTAGGTACTACTGCAGCACAAAGGCGTGGGTGGAAGATCATTTCAAATCCCATAAAAGAGATGTTGGGGGCCCGCAACCTAGTCCCCTGGATTCAGTTTTGGTGGTTCCAATTCAAGGCTCATTAGCCGTTCGTGGATATGCGCAAATGACACCAATCGCAGAGGGGACTGTGCCTATTCTTAATGAGGGTAGTGACCAGTAAAATACTCAGGATCCTGCCCCAGAATCGACAGATGAAACTTTGGTAAATCTCAATGATGAAGTCTAGTCTCTCAAACAGGCTCTGACTATCATGGAAGAGATCCAACCGATTGAGGTTCGACCTGAGGTGGACATCACCCATGGCAACGGTATGCTCTCCCTATATGTTCCTCGGAACCCAGAGCCTCATCAGTTGTTTCTTGGTTACCAAACTATCGAAGAGGTTGATCCAGACAAAGATCGAACTTTCTTTAGGGAATTGCTCACAACCAGATTTCAGTGCAAGGAGGCTGATGCTACCCAGAGGCGCACTAAATCACTGGTATATGTTCGAAAGAAGATTAACAGGGGTTACAATCAAGCTAGATCAGTGGGACCAAATCCATCAACAGTCTCAAATTTCGACAGGGATGCTGACTTACTGTCCTATTCTTCCTCCTACAGATCCGATGACTCTCCCCCACCTACTCCTCTGCAGACTCCCTGCCATGGGAGCATTGTTGGAACCCCTGGTAGCAGAGGGCTTTTCGTGGACCTCTCCCCTTACTTCTTTCCATCAGGGGACGCCTAGGATAACATCTCAGCGAAACAAGGCTCATAGGCTGATCTACTGACTAGTCTGCGTTCACCCCTGGAGCAGCAGAATTTCAATAAGTTATTAGACAGATCAGAAGAGCCGACAGAAAACCATGTGTCCCCCATCCCTCGCAGCCAATCTCCACCAAATCAGCTGCAGCGGACTCAGAAAAGAGGAGGCAAAAGGGCCCCTAAAAATCCCCTGAACGCAGTCTCAAGGGATGTCTGGTTATCCAGATTGAGGTGTATACAAAGGAGGATCGAAAAATAGGGAATCCAATGACGGATAACATCCTATTATGGAATGCCCATGGAATTGGCAACATGCCAACTATCAGGACTCTACACAGGCTTATCAAGACGCAAAATCCTTGGATAGTGGCGATCTTAGAGCCTATGATCAGGGACTCCAGACGCATTACAATCGGTCTCCGCCTTGGATTCCATTATTCATACTCTAATGCTGATGTGGGTGGCAAGATCTGGATATTCTCCAAATTCCAGTGCCCTATCTCTGTTGTTGCTCGATCAAACCAAATGATCACCTTAACGTTGAAGCTGCAACAATTCAGTGACCAAATCACTCTGTCGGTGGTATACACGAGCTGTTCCAGGGTCCATCACAGAAGCCTCTGGGACGAGATGGCCAATCTTTCCCGCTCCATTCAGGGCCCATGGGCAGTGGGTGGTGATTTCAACGCCATCATCAACTCTTCGGAAAGGCACAACAGAAGGAGGTTTGAAAGCGAGAGCTCTCGCGACTTTGTGGAGGCCATTGACAGCACTTGTCTTCTGGATGCTAGTTTTCGGGGCAGTAAATTCACCTGGTCTAATAACCAAGCAGGCATGGCTCGAGTTTGGGCAAGATTGGACCGTGTGCTGATCAATGCGGCTTGGAGCATCTCCTTCCCCTCTCTTTAGGTACACAACCTCCCTCGGTATAACTCTGATTATGCTCTGCTGTTAATTGTTTTCCCCGGGCATTAGTTTTCTGGCCACAAACCATTTCGTTTCTAGCGGATGTGGCTCCTCCATGACACTTTCCTGCCCAAGGTCAAGGAAGCCTGGTCATCCACTGAAGACCCCCACCCCATGTTTAACATTCTCTCCAAACTAAAGGCTGTTAAATCCCTTCTGAAGTGCTGGAACCGAGCGAAATTCGGGAACATTTTCACAGCAGTCAAAGAAGCTGAGCAGAGGCTAGCCATCTTGGAGGAGCAATTTTAACAAAATGAGGAGCCTGTTTCAGAGTCTGCCCCCCTCCTGCGCCAGCTCCATGATGCAGGGACCTCCCTATCCAGTTTGGAGCGGATGGAGGAAACTTTCTGGAAACAGAAAGCCCGCAACAACTGGCTTCAGGAGGGAGATAGGAACATTGCCTTCTTCCATGCGTCAGCAACTGAAAGGGCCAGGAGAGCCGCTATCTCTGAAATCCATCTGGACTCTGGGATGATTATGGAGTTGCAAGAGGACATCAAAATTGAGGCAGCCAGATACTTCCACTGCCTTTTTTCTGCTAGAGAGGTGGACCAGGGGACTGAACTTCTCTCCTCCATTCCCTCTTTGGTGTCAGCAGAGGATAATGCTGGCCTGATGGCCAAGCCTACGATTCAAGAAGTGCACCATGCTATTCATTCCATCCCTAATGATGGGGCAACAGGTCCAGACGGTTTTTCCACTTCTTTCTTCATCGGGTGCTGGGACATTGTGGGGCAGGACCTTCTCAAGGCAGCCATTTATTTGTTTGACGGAGGGTATCTCCCTAGGGCCTTCACTTCTTCTCTGATTTCCCTTATCCCCAAAAAGGCAGATCCCAAAAAATTCTTTGACTTCAGGCCCATAAGTCTTTGTAATGTGGTTTATAAGATCTTTGCCAAGATTATTGCGTCCCATTTGAGTGATCTGCTTCCCTCCCTCATCTCTCTGGAGCAAGGTGCTTTTGTGAAGGGGCAATCTATCTCAGAAAACATTGCCCTCTCCCAGGAGCTGCTCAGAGATCTGAATCGAAAAGTCATATTTGGGAATATCGTCATTAAATTAGATATGGAAAAGGCTTATGACAGAGTTGACTGGATTTTCCTAAAAGAGTGCTCAACCGCTTTGACTTCTCCCAAGACTGGATCAGGCTGGTGGAATGCTGCTGGAGCAATTGTTGGTTCTCGATTCTCATAAACGGCGATTCGGACGGCTTCTTTAAGTCCACTCGAGGTCTCCGCCAGGGCGACCCGCTCTCTCCCAGCTTATTCATCTTAGCCTCTGAGGCACTCAGTCGAGGTTTTAACAACCTAGTGGCTTCTGGGTCCTGTCTTCCTTTCAAAGGCCGAAGGAGTAATGTGGTAGTGTCCAACCTCCTTTTCGTAGATGACTCTCTTCTCTTCATTAACGGAGGTCTTCGTTCCATTCGAGCGGCAAAAGGCTTTCTTGAAATGTATCAGCGGGTCTCTGACCAATAAATCAATCTCCATAAGAGTGTCTTCCTATGTGCAGAAACCATGAACTCGGCCAGAATCGCTTCTGTCCAGAGGGTACTGGGGATCTCAATTTTTTCTAATAGCATCAGCTATTTGGGGGTCCCAATATCAGTACGAAGAAGGAAAAATAGTAATTTTCAGACTCTGGTTGATCGTGTGGATGGTCGCATCAATGGTTGGAAAGCCAGGTGGCTCTCGATGGCTGGTAGAGTCACGTTGGTTAAACATGTGCTGTCAAGTATCCCGGTACACTCTTTGGCTGCTACGCATATCCCATCACGTGTTTTAAAATCACTGGAGAAAAGATTTTCATATTTTCTATGGGGCTGGGCTGACGGCAGGAAAAAGTTGCACTGGAAATCTTAGAAGCACGTTTCAGCCCCAAAATCGGAAGGGGGCTTGGGAATTAGAAGTCTGTTTGATGTGATGTTGGCGTTCCGCCTAAAGATGGCCTGGTTTACAAAGTTTAGTTCACACAAAGGGCTGTGGTGTCTTTTTGTTCAATCCAAATATGCCCAAGACTTTCGGATGGACAACATTTCTCAACTGATATCCACTTCCTCTCCTTTGTGGAAAAGAATCAGACTTCTCTTCCCGCTTCTGGATATCCACATGCAATGGCAAATCAGTGAGGAAAATCAGAATTTATGGACAGCTAATTGGACTGGTTTAGGTCCTTTGGAAAAAAAAGGTAGCCTTTAACATCGAACCCCCTCTCAGAGACCTCAGAATTAAGGATTTTGTGGGTAACTATGGCCCTCTCCCGCCTTCGGCAGCCTTCATGATTTTGTCTCAACAGGGTTTAGACTACATCTTCCATGCAGGGGCTTGTCTTTCGGGTGGTCCTGATCTTCCTATTTGGCCCAGAAACCCCTCAGGAGTTTTCTCTATTGCATCGGCGTGGGATGTCATCAGGATGCGCAGGCCCACCACGAGCTGGGGCCCCAAAATCTGGAATGTCAAGGTCCCCCCGAAGGTGTCAGTGCTAGTGTGGAGAATCATCTTGCGAGCACTTTCGGTAGATGTGAGGGTGCAAGCTCGTGGCGTCCGCCTCACCTCCGTCTGCTGCTACTGTAATGTTGACAGTGTCTAGGGTCACAGGCTGCAGATAGAGACCATTCGCCATCTTTTCTTTCAGAGCGGGATGGAGCGTGCCATCTGGTCCCATTTTTCTTCCCTTTTCGATGTCCATATGCCCCACCCTTCTTCAGTTCAGTCCGGTTTAGCCCATTGGTGAGATTCTCGATCAGGGAACGATTTGTCAGCCCCTTTCAAGAAGATTATTCCTTGTTTCATCTTATGGGAGTTGTGGAAGAGCAGAAATTTGACGCGTTATGAAGAGGTGCCTATGAAGCAAGGGATCATCATCTCCCGCATCTATAGTTGGGTTCATTGTATTGTCAACATATGGGGTGTCCCACGTTCCCGATTTGATTCAACGAGTAGGGTGCTTGGGGCTATGGGCATTATCGTGCCGGCTCAACCAAGATGTTCTTCCCAAGTGGTGATTTGGAGGAAGCCCCCGCCGGGTTGGGTCAAGTTAAATGTTGATGGTTCTGCTAGGGGTAATCCAGGTGCAACTGGGGGAGGAGGCGTGTGCAGAGGTGAGAGGAGTGAGTTCCTTTTTACGTTCCACTCGGGCTATGGCGTTGCCTCAAATACTCGGGTGGAACTTCGGGCGATTCATGATGGGCTTCAACATTGCCTTTTGCTGGGGTACCCTAATATTCTTGTTGAATCTGATTCGCTACTCATCATTAACTTCCTCTTGGCCCTCGCTGTCCCCGGTTGGAAATGGAAATGTTGGATAGACAAAATAAACCACCTCTCCAAGTCTAGAAATGTAAAATTTGTTCATACTTTTAGAGAAGGAAACGGGCCAGCGGATGCTCTCGCCAAGTTGGGGAGCGAAGGTCAAAGGACAATTTTGGTTTTAGTCCACGCCAACCTCCCACCAACAGTCCGGGGTCTGCTCTTCTTGGACAGATTGTCTTTAGGTTCAGTGAGGAGGGGGACTTAGGCTCCGACTTCTTTGCTCCCAAAAAATTAAAAAAGCTCAAAGCAGATTCAGGCCGCTTCTCCTCCTTCTCTTTGTGTTTGTTCAATGTATTTAACTCAGTTAGGATTACATGATAGGTGAGGCCCTTCTGTTTTTTTTTTCGGGGCCCACCCGAAGGGCTGTTTATTTTTTAGTGGTTAATGGAATTGTGACAAGAGCCCACTTTACTTAAAAAAAAAAAACTAAAACTTACCATTTATAGTAGAAATGAAAAAAGAGAGAGAGAGAGAGGGTCGGAAGTGAGAGGGAATAGGGTTGAGTGGAGGGAAATGGGTGTTTCATGAGAGGGGAAAAAGAAAAAGGCAGCGTGGTTTTCCACATTTTTGCCTGTTACGGTCTTGTTACGGTTTTTAACCGTAGCTAAAATTTAATATGACTGTAGCCATTACAAAATCCGTAATGAGCCCTCCACGGCTCACATTTGATGGGATCTGGACGGACGACCTTGTCAAGGGCTTTGTGGGGTCCATCTTGATGCAATCCATATATCCACTCCGTCCATTAATTTTCTATTATTTTTTTTATAGGAACTGAACCCAAAATCTAGGTAAATCGAAGGTTAATTGAACCACACTATCGATCAATGGATTAATCTCCACTCTTTCCTATCGTGTGGTCCACTTGAGCTTTCGATCTACTTCCTTTTTTGGGTTCCTGCATAAAATATTTTTTAAAAATTGATAGACGTATTAGATGGAGTACACACATTTTAATGGGCCTCATAGAGTCCCTTATGATGTATCCAAGGCTGTACGTACGTCTAGCGGAGTTAACTTTTTGCTACGGTTTTTACAATTTTAGCTACAGTTTTAAGCAGTAGTAAATTCGCTACGGTTTATAGGCGTAGCCAAAAACCAGAATAATCCGTAGCCTTTGGTGGTTTTTTTAGTAGTGTATACCTATACCAAATCCTAATTTCAACTCCCTAACCTAGACCTAAACCTAACTTGAAAACCCAAACCTAAACCCAATCCCGGACCCGAACCCGATTTCATAAACCTAATCCTTAACTTATTCTCAATTCCCTAAACCTTAACCTATTACCTAACCTAAACCTAAACCTACACCTAGAACCTACACTTATAACCTAAACCTAAACCTATAACCTAAACCTAAGCCTAAAACCTAAACCTATGACCTAAAACCTAAATGTATTCTCAAATCCCTAAACCTAAACCTACACCTAATCCTAAACTTAACTCCCTAACCTAAACCTAAACCTAAACTTGAAAACCCAAACCTAAACCTGATCCCGAACCTGAACCCGATTTCATAAACCTAAACCTTAACCTATTCTCAATTTCCTAAACCTATAGCTTATAACCGAAACCTAAACATAAACCTAAACCTTAACCAATAACCTAAACCTATACCTAAAATCTAAATGTATTCTCAAATCCCTAAACCTAAACCTACACCTAATCCTGATCTCAACTCCCTAACCTAAACCTAAACCTAAACTTGAAAACCCAAACCTAAACCCGATCCCAAACCCGAACCCGATTTCTTAAACCTAAACTTATTCTCAATTCCCTAAACCTATAACTTATAATTGAAACCTAAACCTAAACCTAAACCTAAACCAATAACCTAAATCTAAACCTAAAACCTAAATGTATTCTCAAATCCCTAAACCTAAACCTACACCTAATCCTAATCTCAACTCCCTAACCTAAACCTAAACCTAAACTTGAAAACCCAAACATAAACCCGATCCCAAACCTGAACCCGATTTCCTAAACCTAAACCTTAACCTATTCTCAATTCCCTAAACCCATAGCTTATAACCTAAACATAAACCTTAACCTAAACCTAAACCTAAACCTATAAACTTAACCTAAACCAAAACCTATGACCTAAAACCTTAACCTATAAACTATAATCTAACCTTAACCTAAACCTAAAACCTAAACCTTAACCTATAACCTATAACCTAAACCTAAACCTAAACCTAAAACCAAAATGTATTCTCAACTCCCTAAACATAAACCTACACCTAATCCTAATCTCAACTCCCTAACCTAAACCTAAACCAAAACTTGAAAATCCAGAACTAAACCCGATCTCGAACCCGAACCTGATTTTCTAAACCTAAACCTTAACCTATTCTCAATTCCCTAAACCTATAGCTTATAACCTAAACCTAAACCTTTACCTAAACCTATAACCTTAACCTAAACCAAAACCTATGACCTAAAACCTAAATGTATCCTCAAATCTCTAAACCTAAACCTACACCTAATCTTAATCTCAACTCCCTAACCTAAACATAAACCTAAACTTGAAAACCCAAACCTAAAACCCAATCCCGAACCCGAACCCAATTTTCAAAACCTAAAACCTAAATGTATTCTCAAATCCCTAAACCTTAAGCTATAACCTAAAACCTAAATGTATTTTCAACTCCCTAAACCTAAACCTGCACCTAATCCTAATCTCAACTCCCTAACCTAAACCTAAACCTAATGTTGAAAACCCAAAATTAAACCCGATCCCGAACCCGAAACCAATTTTCTAAACCTAAACCTTAACCTATTCTCAATTCCCTAAACCTATAGCTTATAACTTAAACCTAAACCTTAACCTAAACCTATAAACTTAACTTAAACCAAAACCTATGACCTAAAACCGAAACGTATTCTCAAATCTCTAAACCTAAACCTACACCTAATCCTAATCTCAACTCCCTAACCTAAACCTAAAACTAAACTTGAAAACCCAAACCTAAAACCCGATCCCGAACTCGAACCCTATTTCCTAAACCTAAATATATTCTCAAATCCCTAAACCTAAACCTACACCTAATCCTAATCTCAACTCCCTAACCTAAACCTAAACCCAAACCTAAACCCTAACCCGATTTCCTAAACCTAAACCTTAACCTATTCTCAATTCTCTAAACCTATAGCTTATAACCGAAACCTAAACCTAAACCTATAACCTAAACTTAAACCTAAAACCTTAACCTAAACCAAAACCTATGACCTAAAACCTAAATGTATTCTCAAATCTCTAAACCTAAACCTACACCTAATCTTAATCTCAACTCCCTAACCTAAACCTAAACCTAAACTTGAAAACCCAAACCTAAAACCCGATCTCGAACCCGAACCCGAATTCCTAAACCTAAAACCTAAATGTATTCTTAAATCCCTAAACCTTAAGCTATAAACTAAAACCTAAATGTATTCTCAAATCCCTAAACCTAAACATACACCTAATCCTAATCTCAACTCCCTAACCTAAACCTAAACCTAAATTTAAAAATCCAAACCTAAACCCAATCCCAAACCTGAACCCGATTTCCTAAACCTAAACCTTAACCTATTCTCAATTCCCAAAACCTATAGCTTATAACCTAAACCTAAACCTAAACTTAAACCTATAAACTTGACCTAACCAAAACCTATGACCTAAAACCTTAACTTATAACCTATAACCTAACCTTAACCTAAACCTAAAACCTAAACCTTAACCTTAACCTATAACCTAAAACCTAAACCTAAACCTAAAACCTAAATGTATTCTCAACTCCCTAAACCTAAACCTATACCTAATCCTAATCTCAACTCCCTAACCTAAACCTAAACCTAAACTTAAAAACTCAAAACTAAACTCGATCCCGAACCCGAACCCAATTTTCTAAACCTAAACCTTAACCTATTCTCAATTCCCTAAACCTATAGCTTATAACCTAAACCTAAACCAAATCCTATGACCTAAAACCTAAATGTATTCTCAAATCTCCAAACCTAAACCTACACCTAATCCTAATCTCAACTCCCTAACCTAAACCTAAACCTGGAAATCCAAACCTAAAACTCGATCCCAAACCTGAACTCGATTTTCTAAACCTAAAACCTAAATGTATTCTCAAATCCTTAAACCTAGACCTACACTTAATCCTAATCTCAACTCCTTAACCTAAACTTAAACCTAAACTTGAAAATCCAAACCTAAACCCAATCCCGAACCCGAACCCGATTTCCTAAACCTAAACCATAGCCTATTCTCAATTCCCTAAACCTTAACCTATAACCTAACCTAAAGCTAAACCTATAACCTGCACTTATAACCTAAACCTAAGCCTAAAACCTAAACTTAAACCTAAAACCGAAATGTATTCTCAAATCCTTAAACCTAAACCTACACCTAATCCTAATCTCAACTCCCTAACCTAAACTTAAACCTAAACTTGAAAACCCAAACTAAACCCGATCCCGAACCCGAACCCAATTTCCTAAACTTAAACCTTAACCTTAACCTATTCTCAATTCCTTAAATCTATAACCTATATACTATAACCTTTAACCTAAACCTAAACCTTAACCTAAACCTATAACCTAAACCTAAACCTTAACCTAAACCTAAACCTTAACCTATAACCTATAACCTTAACTTATAACCTATTACCTAACCTTAACCTAAACCTAAAACCTAAACATATAACCTAAAACCTAAACCTAAACATAAAACCTAAATGTATTCTCAAATCCCTAAACCTAGACCTACACCTAATCCTAATCTCAACTCCCTAACCTAAACCTAAACCTAAACTTGAAAACCCAAACATAAACCTGATCCCGAACCCGAACCTAATTTTCTAAACCTAAACCTTAACTTATTCTCAATTCCCTAAACCTTAACCTATAACCTAACCTAAACTTAAACCTAAACCTAAACCTATAACCTTCACTTATAACCTAAACCTATAACCTAAACCTAAGCCTAAAACCTAAACTAAACCTAAAACCGATCGCCCTAATAGGATTGAGATGGCTCTAATGGATGTACATAAACAAGCCACCGCAAACCTACAAAGTGGAGATAAGAAGAAACATCTTCAATTGCTTATTATCATTTTACCTGACATGAGCGGTTCATATGGTGAGTGCAAACAAGACCTTAAATCCTAAAGAGATGGAATGAATCAACTAAAACATTTTGTTTTCTGATTTTGCAGGAAAGATAAAACGTGTTTGTGAAACGGAGTTGGGCGTAGTGTCGCAGTGTTGCCAATCGAGACAGGCATCCAGAGTCAATAAACAGTATCTCGAAAATGTTGCCTTAAAAATTAATGTCAAGGTTTGTGATTCTTTGAAGTCGTTGAACTTTGAATGTCTGATATGTTTCTTCTTTTGTCTCTTTTGAAGTTGTTCTTGGCACAGCCACATCGGCAGGAGCTGATAAGAGATCTTTTTCAAGTTGTGCAGGATCCTCAGAGACGTTCTATGAACAAAGGGATGATCTAGTAAGTCTTTTTCTCCTCTGTTTTTGTATGATCTTTGGTGCAAGTGTTTGAATTCAGTGTTTAAAGAATATCTATGGTATTTGGCAGAGAACAACTGATTGCATTCAGGCAAGCAACGAGACAGAAGCCTCATCACATCATATTCTATAGGTAATTCTTCACCTCGAGAGTCTCTATAGAGTATGAATATTATGATTTAGTCTTGATTTTTGTTGGATGAGAAACTGTTTGGTATTTTGACTCATGATTTGGAGTTTTGCAGGGTTGGTGTGAGCGTATTTATGCATGGATGAATGTAATGTGGATAAGATTGTTTGTGTTTGAATGGATGTAGTTTATGTTTGGATGAATGTAGTTTATGTTTGGATGGATTTATGTAGTTTGGGTTTAGATGGATGTGAATGTGAATATGATGAAATATATTATATAACAGGTGTATATCAGGAAGAATACGATGTTGTAACAGGTGTATATAACAGGTGTATATTAGGAAGAATATGATATTGTAACAGGTGTATATTGTTTGTGTTTGGATGGATGTAGTTTATGTTTGGATGAATATAGTTTGTTTGGATAAATTTACGTAGTTTGGGTTTAGATGGATGTGAATGTGAATATGATGAAATATATTATATAGCAGGTGTATATCAGGTAGAATACGATGTTGTAACAGGTGTATATTAGAAAGAATATGATATGAACAGATGTATATGCAAATATGAGACAGCTAAAGACTGTCCTTTCAAAGGACAGTTCACGACCGTCCTTTTAGGTTCATAAGAGACGGTCCATGACCGTTCTTTTCAGACTCATAAGAGACAGTTCATGACCATCCTTTTCCTGTTCATAAGAGATGGTCTATGACCGTCTTTTTCAGGTCATATGAGACGGACTATAACCATCCTTTTTATTGACGGTCATGGGCCGTTCTTTTTAGGTTTATGGCTGTCCTTTAAAAAATATGACACGTCAAAATTTGACAGCCGTTGCGACGGTCTAGGACTGTCCTTTTTGGCCTTTTGAGACGGTTTTCAACCGTCCTTTTTTCGTTGTTTTGGCGTAGTGTGTGTCGTGGCTGACGAGAGGACCAGAGATAGCACCATTTCTCTGGGCACTGGAAATTCTGAAAAGCCACCACGATATACGGCCAATGGTGACTGGGATGGAGACCAGGGTGCCATCGAACCGGCAAGCGTTGTGCGCTTTTCAAATTTCCCAAACAATGACCAGAGGGTCTAGCCTGTGGAAGGATTTTTTGTTGGTCACCTGGGATGGGGTAGACCACCATTGGTTGCATCTACCAGCGATGTGGAGGGCCTGCAACTGTGGAATCCCAGCTAGGCTGCCAAAATGCTTCCAAATTCTACCTGCCAGATTGCCAAGGAGGAAGAGGTGATCAATGGTCTCTATGGACGACCCTCTATTCGGGGAATCATTGCAACAAATGCATTGATTAGAGGTGAGATGAATCCCTTTGGCCTGGATGTTTTCGTCAACCGAAATCACTCTATGAAGCAATTTTCAGGCAAAAATCTCAATCCTCATCGGCTTTTTTCCGTCCCACACAATGTTCGTCCAAGGCATTATTTGATTGATGTTCTTGTAGAGGTTCAAGGTGGACTTGACTGTGAATTTATCATATAGGGCAAGGGGCCAGACGCAAACGTCTCTGTCATCTGAGGTCATGAAACCAGCTTGGAAGATGTAGTTGACGGTGACTTGGGTGAGATAGGAGAAAATTGAGGGGGGGAGGGGAGGGGCCCTAACATGCCAATGAGATCCTTTACCTGGAGAGATAGCAGGTGAGGGGGAATGGGAGATGTCGCAGTCTACTCCAGCGGGCCTAGCCCTGTCAAATTCGACTTCCAGAGGTTTGCTTCCACATTACAAATAATCCATTGGCTATTAGCTTCAACCACCAGTAGGGAGGGAATGATGTTATTCCAGAGAGGGGAAGCTTTAGACGTTCTACTCCTGGTCTCAGGGTCCAGGTCGCTGAGAAATTCAGTTCTCATGAGTGTCATCCAGGGGCTGGCTTCTGCTCCGCATTTCACTGCCCAGGCCACTTCATTCTATTAGCCTTCATAATCTCTTTTAACTTTCTGATCCCCAGACCACCCTCTTGCATGGGGTGGGTGATTTTTTTCCAAGCAATCCAGTGAACCTTGCATTTTCCCTCTGCCCAGCCCCCCCAAAAAATTAGCAAAATCCCTTTCAAGTTCTTCTATAACACTGGAAGGAACTTGAGCTGCTGCTAACACGTGAATGGGGACACTGCATAAGACGTGCCGATGAGAGTGGCCCTCCCGGAGGTGGGCGAAGCATTAATATGGCCCATCCATCATGAGGGTCACACCATCCCACCATCTCAACTCATTTTGATCAAATGATCTTAACCATCTGATTAATAATCTGGGAGATGCTGCAGTCAACGAGTATACAAGAAAGATCCAAGCCTTGATGCGGATAGTCCATGTCATGCCTCAAACCCGAAAATCGAATTCATAGGAATCCCGATCACCGAATCCGGTGCTGACAGCCTCCGTAGTGCCTCTTTCTCGGCTCCTGACAATCATATGCTAGATTCCGATCCTGGGATCCTACAAGGAGAATTTTAAGAATGAATTTTTTTTTTTTTTGGAATGGAGCATAACCACAAGCATAACCAAGTCACAAAACAACATCACCACATATCCACTATATCAAAAACTTTAAGTACAATGTGAAAAGGGAAATACAAGGTAATCAAAAACTTTAAAATAAGCTAACGTGCGCTCCTGCCTCAGCGCTGCTGCGGTCCAATGCCACTTACATGCAATAGTCGTGCATAAGCTTACAAAAGCTTAGAAGGTAGTGTAAGTGTGTGCGCAAGGCTAGTGTCAAGTATCTAATATCAGAGTAATGCGAAAACATACGGTAAGTTTATGAATGCCACTACGTAAAAACAGTGAAAAAAGGACGGTCGAAAACCGTCTCAAAAGGCCAAAAAGGACGGTCCTGAACCGTCGCAACGACCGTTAAATTTTAACGTGTCGTATTTTTTAAAGGACGGCCATAAACCATCTCTAAAGAAGGACGGTCATGGACCATCTTTAAAGAAGGACGGTCATAGACTGTCTATAATGGTAGGTATGAGTGGTCGTATATGAAGCTTAAAAGGACAGTCATGGACCGTCAATAAAAAGGACGGTCCTAAACCGTCCGTAAAAAAGACTGTCCTAGACCGTCAATAAAAAGGACGGTCCTAAACCGTCCGTAAAAAAGACTGTCCTAGACCGTCAATAAAAAGGACGGTTATAAACTCTCATATAAAATTGAAAAAGACGGTCATAGACCGTCTCTCATGAGCCTGAAAAGGATGGTCTTCAACCGTCTCGTACTTGCATATACACCTGTTCATATCATATTCTTCCTGATATACACCTGTTACAACATCGTATTCTTCCTGATATACACCTATTATGTAATATATTTCATCATATTCACATTCACATCCATCCAAATATAAACTACATTCATCCAAACATAAACTATATCCATCCAAACACAACTTCCACATTACATGCATCCACGCATAAATACATTAACATCATAAATAAAAAAAGGAAATCAGCAACAATTTTCTATCTTTCATCTAATAAAAAAATATTCAACCAATAAATAATCATAATTCATAATCATAAAAAATTGCCAAAAGTTCATGTGGATGGAGTTCATTCATGTAAATGGATAGGGCAGCAGTAAAACTAACATGATCATCCATCCGCTTGTGAGTTTTAATGGTTCAACATGGACTGTTTCTCTATCCATTTTTGTAGGACGATCCGCTAACATTGATTTATTTGGCACGTGGCCTATCGACATTACAGGCCACTAGGTATCAACACACATTAAAATCAAATTTTACAAATTTCCTGTTGACAACCAACAGAAAACTAAACATTAGTTAACTGGAGAGAGAGAGAGAGAGAGAGAGAGAGAGAGAGAGAGAGAGAGAGAGAGAGAGAGAGAGAGAGAGAGAGAGAGAGAGAGCATACTTGGTACATGTCTTGCAACTGACTTGGCCACCAGATTTAGGAGTCTGTTGCTTTGACTTGTTGCTGTTAGCAGGTGTCTTTCCAGCCTGTTTTGAAGGGTAAGGAGTTGTTGTATGCCCACCACCCTTCTTTCCACCAGCACCACCTGAATTCATTTGTTTAGTTGTTAACATGTACATCCAAATTTCAAACTGAAACAAATCATCATCATCATCGGCCAAAACTTTTTTTCATGAATCCTGACAAACTGAAAAAAATAATAAATAAGAGAATTCAGAAAACTGTACCAAACATTCTTAGCACCAATACAAAGGGAAAAAAAAAGGCCCTGGACCCCTGGTGGTAGGAATTTAACATTTGACCCCCCCAAAAAAAGGCCACTATGTATAGGATTGATTCTTATAGGAAAGGGTTTAGCAAGGCCAATGTCTTTCCCAGATGCATAATATGAATACTAAAAAAGGATTCTTTCCCATATGCATAACATGAATACTAAAAAAAGGATTCTTTCCCAAATGCATAATATGAATACTAAAAAAGGATTAAAAGAATACCTGTCTTTTGACCAACAGGTGTAACAAGCTTGGCCTTCTTTTCTGGAGCTGGTGTCTTGGTTGCAGATTCTATGTCTCTTCTTACCCTTCTTAGCCTTCACATAGGAAATTAGTAAGAGTGGCATTAATTAGCTATAAGCAGAAGTAAACGTATTTCATGACCTTTAAAAAATTGCTTAGTAATTCAACTAGGGAAGATGCATTGAAAAATACCTTCTTAGGAGTAGCTCCATCTTCATCAATGGAGATTTCCTCATCATCATCATCCTCATCACTTTCGTCCCCACCTTCAACATGTCCTGTGTATGTAGCAGAACCAATTGCAAAACAATTAGCTAAATAGAAATGCAAATCTTCTTCTTCTTTTTTATTTTTAAAGGATGACACAAAACATCTCTCATATGCAGTATCCTCACAATTCCTATAAAAGATGAACCTTGCTGCATAGAGCATTAATAAAAACATTGTGGGAAATATCCAAGATGAACTTGCAAAGGGCCCATCTGGATTTAATCAGGGTGCCTGTATCAGTTCACAAAAATAAATAAATAAATACTTTCAAATTAGCATTAAACTGATAATTTGATACTGCCTTCAACTAAAAGGAAAAGGAAGAAAATTTAATTAACACAACGAGGGGTGAGAAATTTTTATTTTCCTAGCCAAAAATGATAATACTCCTTGAGAGAATAAAAAGTACCTCATCGTCATCAGATTCATCTTCTGATGATTCATCTTCATCATCGTCAGAATCATCATCATCTTCATATTCTTCCTTACCCTTACTAGGTTCCGCTATTTGAACCTTGGGCTTAGCAGTCGAGGATTCAGGTTTAGCAGCAGCCTTAACCTTCTTAGTAACAGGCATGGCCTGCTCATCCTTGACCACAGGCTTTCCTAAGAAGTCAATGAGAAAGACCTGATACGTTAAATATGAAAAGAACAATTGCAAATATCCATGAATTGCCATGTGAAATCAGAAATATCATACCATTTTCCCTTACGAGAACAGGAATCTCCTCTTCAGAATCAGAATTCGAATTTGAAAAATTCAAAATCATAAAAATTTACTAGAAGAATGGAGCATGTCCCAACAAGATGTTTGCCATCCAGACACAGTCACAAGTGCCAGCCTGGAACATGTAGAAATTTGAGTCATGTAGGTGGCCATGTAAATCATTGGGCCAATAACTCAAGCTGCTTAACTATCAAGTAGGCCACAACAAAAAGCTCATTATTTTTGCACTTTGATTGGAGACCAATCTAATATTTGAACAGCCTGAATATTTTTCCAGATAATCTACACAGTGGTCCATCTAATTCATGGCTCAGATGTCCTACAAAACCAACTAGATTGGAACATGTATGGACATGCAGAGGTGTGGGGCAAGAAACATCTCAAAAAAGACAACTAAAAGATAATAAATGGGAATTTACAAGGCATGCAGATTTCAAGACTTACTTACCAGTGAACTCGTCAGATGTGATAATCAGACAAACACACAGTCAAGGAAATAAAAGATAAAAAAGAATATCCATCAAAGTAACACGTAATTCTTTCAGCCACCAACAACATGCAAGCAAAAGGCTGCAAAGGATATTCTTCTGGAACCGTGCTCTTGTAACCACAAAAGTAGACACTCCCATGCTTCCAGTTGTGAGATAGTTCGAATTCTCTCTCAAAAATTAAATCAAAAGAAATATGAGCACTCTTTTCTGCAGAAAGAGTTCCACGGACCAGCTTCTTATCACTAACACTCACAAAGATTGGGATGGAGTCATTGCCTTTGTCCTTTTTCACCTCACCAAGTGCCACCTGCATGGAGCAATGAGAGCATTTAATTACCCATATAACAACAACAACATGGAGACAGAAAGAGATGAGATATGTATATCTATAAAATGAAACAGTTGCCCTAGACTAGAAAATGACTTGTGAGAGATGTATATATTTATTCTCTCCAGGCTGGCACTTAACAGGTTCACCTGCTTTAACTTCAACACCTAGACATGATAAAAAGTCAATGAGAAAATATGAAGAATGAAATATTAAAAAACAATCACAAATAACAATGAGATGTGCGTTCGGTAAACAAAAAAGTGAATATCTTGCATGCACTCAGTGCCAATGCAACTACCTTCTGAGATCCATCTGCATCTCTACAATGTCATGTGGGCCATGCATGTAAGAAAAAATTCAACAATATTATGAGCTTTTCCTTCCTTACCAAGATGATAAGTTTTAGTTGCTGGCAAGATTGATGGCGCATGTTCTACCAAAGCAAGACCAGCTCTCAGGATGGGGACAATCTGCAAACTAAAACCACTATCTATCAGTTGTAGCCATCTAAGGAGATTTACACCGCCATGAGTGACAAAACTCCACTTGTAAAAAAGTCCATTCTTCAATCTTCTCAAGCAAAGAAAAATCTCATAATCCCATCAATAAAATGAAAGCAACCCGCAAATCTGCTGCATGGATTTAAGTATTGGATTTAAGTATTTTAGCTCATGCACACAGGAAATGATATGGCAGCTCATGCTGCAATGTAATAAAATACATTACCAATCAGTGTATGCCATGTGATATCTTAAATGCACTTTTAAGAGAAAAAAATTCCAGAAAACAAAAAATCTAAAATGTGACTTCCCCCCTCTGTGATTGGTACTCCAATTTATTACTCTGCTGCATGACCTACTGTAGCATTTCCAATGGCCTGTTTGGACAGGGGTTGAATCCTGACTTTTTCAGATTCTTTATCCAGAAGGATTTGAATCCAAAAAGTTGGCAGTTGGGGCAATCCAGAATGTCCCGGGCACAAGTAGAAAACGTCATGGATTACAGAAGGTCACTTCCTCTAGTTTGTCTTTTTCTATCTCCCACTTGAAACGAAATGGACATGTGATCTGAACCAAAATGGACACATTATCCTATCCAATTCAATCAGTCTCCTGGAAAGCAAATAGGCGGCGGTTGTTCCACCATTTTGTGTGGAATTGGAATATGCATGCTACAGATAATTAAAAAAAAGAAGACTACTATTAGACACTAACCGTCACGGGCTCCCTTGGATCAATAAATTCAATAGAAGCAACACCCTGAATCTCTCCGAAGACAGTAGGCTGCAAGTAATTAAATCATGCAACTGTAAATAACTTTTTTTTAACGGGTAGCTACTGTGAATAACATGAATACAGCAACTAGGTAAAAAGAGAAATTCATGTGTGTCAATAGCGTTTCTGCAAGGTTCTTGAGCAATGATCAAGAAACAAAGCTCCATGATAACATGAGGAGTTCAACAAGGTAGAGTAACTTCTGATGTGACTTGCCATTACCAGCCCATTCTCACTTCGAATATCAAAGACAACCTTCATCAGAATAGAAATGAATGTAACCAAAACGAGAACTGAAGGTCACTGAACTTCATGGAGATGGAAAGGCTTCTATTTAAATGATCTTGATTGTCCATTTTATATGGAGAGGCTTCTATTTAAAAAATAAGCTCAAGAGGATCCTTTCCATTGTTTAGATGATTTTTATCAAATCTAAATGCAAACTAATGACCGACCCAAAAATTGCCATGTCTAAGCTATCAATTGTGAGCAATGATCAAACACCATTTTATGTAACTAGCATACATAAAAAAATGCAACCTGAAAATTAAAGATACAAGCAAACTCTTGTGAACTTACCTCCAGTGAAAAAGGGAAAATGGTAGAAATCAACAATACAAAATTTAAAAAAAAAAAAAAATGTGTTAGGGAAAATCCACACTCAAATAACATCTCAAACTCAAGATACCATATCATTTCCACAAACCACATCTTCAAAAGCTTTATTTCTTCAAAAAGGTTACAAGCATCATTTAAAAGCATTGCCAATCTACAAAATGGACACTTTTAGCTTATTGCTAAGAATATGAATATTGCAGGCATTGCTGACAGATGGTGATTGAGAAGCTTTTGACCAATCGGGTATGTGATTACTAATGAAACACAAAAAAGTCACATTTTTCAAAAAAAAAGTATATGCAGAACAACTCAGATAACAATGATGATGTACAGAGATCCAAACAACACAGATCTAAACCCAAATAAAAAGTAAAAAAGCAACAACACATGGTAATAAAGAACCAATTCTAAACATGCACAATTGCATTTATTATGGAAGAAAAAAAATCAGACCTGTTTTGTTCTCATTTCATGAAAAAATCTAAAAAGAAAAGAGAAGAAAGAAGATGGGTTTGGGATTTAGGAGCTGCAGTTGGAGAAGATAGGGGTTTACAAGAGGTTTAGGGTTCGATGTCGTGGGGAAGATGGGGTTTGCAAGAGGTTTAGGTTTTGATGTTGTGGAGAAGATGGGGTCCATTGGTCGGGGCTGCCACTAATGAGGAAGATTGCAGGGGTGGGCTGATGATGATCAAGAGCTGAAGATTTAGGGGGCAGAGCGGGAGACAGCGCGCGCGAGAATAAAAAAAATAAAGTTGCCCCCTGTTTTTTCACAGATTGGGGGAAGTGGATCGGCTACTCACCCTGCCACTAGCGAATGGCTACTGGTCGGTGCTCTGTGTGGCCCACCATGATGTGTGTATCTCATCCATGTCGTTCACTCATTCTTTCAGATAATTTTATGGTATGAGCCCAAAAATGAGGTTGATCCAAATCTCAAGTGGACCGCACAGTGTTGATTAATCTTCTACCGTTAAAAACTTTTTGGGGCCACAAAAGTTTTGAATCAAGGTGATATATATTTTTTCCCTTCATCCAAGTCTGTATGACCTACTAAATAGGTTAGATGTCAAATAACAATTACAGTGTGCCTAGGAGGTTTTTAATGGTGGAAATTCAATCACAACTGTTTTCACATGGTGTGGTCCACCTGAGATTTAAATCTATCTCATTTATGGGATCAAACCCTGAAATTATCTTTCAAAATGGATGGACAGCCTGGATAAGATAAATACATCATGGTGGGGTCTACATAGCACCAACCACTAGCCACCTCGTAGATGGCAGCGTCACTGGCCAAACTGAAATCGTACTTGGGTATTGAGTTACTCGGTGAGCTCCTATTTTTTAGCAAACGCAAGTATACATGAACACATACACCAAGTTCTGTGGGCCCCACTATGATATATGTGTTGTATCCACACTGTCCATCCATTTTGAGATATTATTTTAGGGCATGTGTCAAAGAATGAGGTAGATAAAAAGATGTAGTGGACCTCACCACAGAAAATAGTGGGGAGAGTGATTCCCACCATTGAAACTATCCTAAGGCCCACCATAATTTTTATTTGAAATCCAACATGTTCAAAAGTTTAAAAAAGACATGAAATAAGGTAAAACATAAATATCAGCTTGATCTAAAACTTTGGTGGCCTTTAATTGTGGGTGTCACTGTCCTCACTGTTTTTTGTGTTGGGGTCCACTTGAGCTTTGGATTTATCTTTGGATATTGCCCTAAAATAGTTTCTCCAAATGGATGGAAGTTGTGGATATAAAACATACATCATGGTAGGGCTAAAAAATGAGAGGTATATAGATATAAGGTGGACCATACCACATGAAAACAATAGTGATAGGATATCCATCATTAAAATCCTCGTAAGGCCTACTATACTGTTTATTTAGCATCCAATCTTTTTATTAGGTCCTACAAGCCTAGATGAAGGGGAAAAAAAATAATCTTCTGGATCCAAAACATTTATGGCCCCTATAATGTTTTAAATGGTTAACGCTCATTCAACACTATTTCTTGTAATGTGGTCCATTTCAAATTGGGATATGCCTCATTTTTGGTTTCATGCCATAAGATGATCTTTAAAAATAGATTGACGGCATGGATTAAGCACATACATCATGGTGGGGCCCACATAGCACCAACCACCAACCATTGGATGGTGTAGGCGAAGTAGCCAATTCGTTCCCCTTATTTGTGGTGTGGTCCATTTAATCTTTGGATATGATTCATTTTTTAGATAATTCTATAAAATGATCTCGAAAAATGAATGAACGGTGTGGGTTGATCGCAAATTTTCGGTAAATCCAAAACTCAAGTAGACCATGCCACACGAAATAGTGTGGAATAATGATTTCCATCATTGATACCTTCCTTGGCCCCACAGTAATGTTTAATTGTCATCTAACATGTTCGTAATATCAAAAAGATATGAATGAAGGGAAAACACAAACATCAGCTTGATTCAAAACTTCTATGAATGTTATTTTTAATGGTACATGTTCAATCCCCACTCTGTAGTCCACTTAAGCCTTGGACCCGCCCCATTTTTTAGTTAATATCTTAAAATGATTCAAGAAAAGCATTAAATGGTATGAAGAATGTCAATCCATGACTTGGGTGGGCCAAGAGCTTAAAAATAAAGTCAATCCATGAGGAGTGGTTCATAGATCCAGCCTATTCATTAAAACACAAATATCTTAAAACATTCATAATAATTTATTGGGCCCACCTAGATATGGTTCATAGATCCAGCCCATTCATTATGTGTGTCCCACTTGGATGAGGAGTCAGCCCAAGTTTCATACACATCCAAAACTCATGTGGGCCCCACCAATTAAATATTTTTATATGTTTTAGGGATGTCTTCACATAGTTTTAGATGCTATGGCCAATTTGAGTTTCGTATACGACTGATTTTTGGACTTAAAGGGTACACATCAAATGCATGGTGTTGATGTTCTGCATACATCATGGTGGCCGCACACAAATTAACTTCATGGGAAGTCCCCATGAGGTGACCTTATAGTACCATTTCACTATTTAGGTAACTCCTTCAGGGCCCATCTGGGCGAGTGGATTGGAAGGGATTGAATGGTATTAGGGTGGATAGCATGGATTTCAAGGTAATGAATAATGATAGTGTTGTCAGTGGATTGTCTTGGATTGCTATATCCCGGGATTGATATATCGAGTCTGTTTGGCACGCCCGGCCAATCCTTGGATTAAACCTTCCCATCCCTTCCAATCCTTCTAACCAAACACGTCATAGGCAAATTTGAACGGATTAGGGTGGCTTGGATGGGATTTAAAGGTAATGATGGTGTTGTCGGTGGATTGTCTTAAGATCCATGAGATTGCTATATCCCGCGATCAGGTCACCCAGCTTGTTTGGCACGCCCGGCCAATCCTGAGATTTAACTTTCAATCCCTTCCAATACCATCCAATCCCTTCCAATTCACCCGGCCAAAAAGGGTCCCTCATGGGTGTTACTCTAACCGTGTAGGGCCCACCTTGATATATTTTATGTATATCGATCGACACCGTCCATATATTTTTCCATCATATATTAGGATGTGATTTCAAATCATAAGAACTCAATAATCTCAGGTGGGTCATACGAATCAAAATAATGATAAATAACTATTAAAAACCTTTTGAAGGCCACAAAAGTTTTGGATCAATTGATCCAAAGATCAATTTGATCTTTAGATTTTCTTTACATTATCAACAAGTTGGATTGAAAATAAACATTACTAAAACCTTACAATGGGCTCTTTATAATTTTTAATGGCGAGGTACTATATTATCATTCTTTCCAGTGATGTGGTCCACTTAAGATTTAAATCTACACAAATTTTTATACCAGGCCCAAAAATGGGTTGGAGAAACATAGGGGTGGCAAGTATATACAACACATCATCAAAATCTTACTTTTGTTATCTAACTTTTCAATTTTTCTTGTCAAAATGCAAAATCTAGTTTTCTTTTTTTAAAAATATATATTTTTACAATTTATCAATTTTTTCATAATTTTGTTTAATTTCTTAAATTTTCTTTTTCAAAATATTATTTTTTTTAATCTCACTTTTGTTACATAACTTTTCAATTTTTGTTGTCAAAATACAAAATCTAGTTTTCGTTTTTTAAAAATATACTTTTTTTACATTTTATCAATTTTTTCACAATTTTGTTTAATTTCTTAAATTTTCTTTTTCAAAATATCATTTTTTTAATCTCACTTTTGCTATATAACTTTTCAATTTTTGTTAAAATACAAAATCTAGTTTTCTTTTTTAAAAAATATATTTTTTTTACATTTTATCAATTTTTTCACAATTTTGTTTAATTTTTAAAATTTTCCTTTTCAAAATATCATTTTTTTATTGAATTTTTTTTTTCAAAATTATCAACATTATTTAAAGTTCTTAATTTTTTTTTTCAAAATCTAGATTTTATAAACTTATAGTTTTTTTTTTGAAAATTTAAAATTTTCTTAAACTTTGTTAATTATTTTTCTAAGCTTCTCAACTTTTTTTTTTTTTTTTTCGAAATTCATAATTTTTTTGATTTTTTTCATTTTTGAACTGAGCATTAGAGACGGTTTAGGACCGTCTCTAATAGAGATGGTCCTTGATAGTCTCTAACAGAGATGGTCATTGACAGGGCTATAAGACGGTTTAGGACTGTCTCTAATAGAGACGGTCCTTGACAGTCTCTAATAGAGACGGTCTAGGACTGTCCCTATTAGAGGCGGTCCTTGACCGTCTGTAATAGAGACGGTCTTTAACCGTCTCTAATAGAGACGATCTTTGACAGGGCTATAAGACGGCTAAGGACCGTCTTTTATAGAGACGGTCTTTGACAGTCTCAAATTGCAAGTAAAAGACGGCTAATGACCGTCTCTAAAGCAGATGACCAATGACCGTCTCTAATAATGGCATATAAGACGGTCAAGGACCATTTCTAATGCAGACGGCCAATGACTGTCTTAGATAACCCATATAAGACGGTCAACAATCGTCTTAAATGATTTGGGGACGTTCAAATTTTTAAGACAATATTAAGGACAGTCAGGTGCCATCTAAAATTTTAGAGACGGTTTACGGCCGTCTCTAAAGCGTCTTTAAACCAAGCAATTTTAGAGACGGTCCAGAACCGTCTCTAAATCTATCATTTTTTTTCATTTTTTACGTAGTGTGCTATCAGTCATACCAAGACCATGCGATGCAAGGCCTATGTAGCCAAATGTCATATGCAAGATGCAAAGCAAGCATGCCAGTACTCATCAAGTACAAATATTAATACAGTTCCTCTCTGAGATATCACCGGGGTCTAATACACTTTACACTGACTGCCTCCTCCCTAGCTGCACAGTCAAGCAAGCGGAATAGACCTCACTATCTGCCTGACCAGTAGTCTGCCAGTACTTACTCGGCTCGTCGATAGCAGACTCATTTACGAGGTGGTTAAACTCAGCCTAGCTTATAGCCCCCTCACTCGGGCGGATAAGGCCACACCCCCTCTCAACCGACCACAACACAGTGGGAGATGCGGTCTACTGGTATTCAACACTCGGGCGCTCGTGTATCCACTTGGTATAGACGTGGGAGAAACTCCTGGTACCAAAAAAGTTCTGGGACTTTCACCCAAGGACATCCTAAGTGTCCATAGTGCTAGAACCAAGCATTTTCGGTATCCGATACAGCCATCCATGATGTGTCTGTGGAGCCACAACCCTGATGTCGCTAGGGCATACAATGATCAAGTCACTCATATGCGAGATGCATGAATCACACTGTACAGTCATGCAGTAATCTCGTGCGTACCATGCGCTCATGTGGGGCACTCCGTCTCATAAGGAGTCCCGTAATGTCTCAGCCCAACGGCATATGCTATGATCAAACATTCCTCATATCAAGCATACATATGATGCGTATGGCATGAGGCATAGAATTATACTAAGCATGTTATAAAGCAATGAATTATCCTCAAAACGAAGATGGGCCTAGACGGCCTGCACGTAACAAGTATGGGCCTATCAATGGGCCCTACGAAGAGTCGTAATGTGGACATTTAACCAACATTAACCATACAATATGGACATCAAACCAACATTGTTCCCAAGACACAGCCCGTCGTAAACATCATTACCTAAACCACGTTGGGATCACACAGTACAACCCATTGGGCCTTAAATACATCAAATGGGCCATATCACATGGGCCTTATATTCATCAAGTGGGCCACATCAGTGGGCCACACCAATGGGCCTTATGTACATTGCATGGGCCATAACCCGTGGGTCTTAGAATGCATCAAAATGGGCCTAAGCACATGGGCCACATGTATATATCAAATGGGTCTCAACGGACGGTCATAAGTACATCCATATGTACGTATAATAAATATAAATAAATAGAAATGAATCATATCAAAAGATCAACTGGACTGCACTTCAATTAATAGTGGTGAGAATGATTTCCACCATTACAATTCCTAAGGCCCACCAAAACATATGTTTCCCATCCACCCTATTCATAAATTAATATAGATATAGATGAAGTGGGAATAAATATCAGCTTAATAGGGAACTACTAAGGCCCTTAGAAATTTTGAACGGTGGGGACGTCATTGTCCACTACCTTAAATGGTGGGGTCCACTTGAGCTTTATATCTGACTTATTTTTAGTCTCAAGCCTGAAAGACAGCTTGCCAAATGGTGGACGGTTGGGATGCAACACATGCATCATGGTGGGTCACATACCTCATGGTGGGGTCCACATGTGTAGCCCACCAGATAGAAGGATGGTTGGATATAACATAGTCATGGTGGGGCCTACTGGGGGTTTTAACCGTCCACCTGGACAGTGGGAGTAAAACACATACAGCACTGTGGGTTCCACTGTCCGCCTGGACGGTGGAAATAAAATGCATACATCATTGTGAGTCCCACGTAGGGCCCACCATAACGTCTGTTTCCATCCAACCAGTTGCTAAGGTCACGCAGGTCTGGAGACAGGAAGAACAAATTTCATAGGATCCCAAACTTCTGTGAAAAAGAAAACCCAAATGGGTTTCAATGGCAGGCATTCAATCAACAATATTTCCTATGATGTGGGCCATCTGAGATTCAGATTGGCCTGATCTTTGGAGGGGGCCCACCAAATAAATGGTGTGGATATATAGCATACATCATGGTGGGGTCCACGGCTGGGGCCGTGGGTCCCTGTCCGCCCGCCTACAGCACAGGCGTTGTCTGCGCCTTCTAACAGCAGCAGCAGCATCTACTGCATGAGTATATATAAATTATTATTATTTTTTATTTGCATTTATTTGCGGTTTTTCATGTGTGCGGCCCGCATCAGAAGAATCCACCCCGGCTACTGATTTTTACAATCCATAACAAATCCATCAAGTCCAATATTGGACATTTTTCGGCCTGTAAAAAAATTAAAGTAAATTTAAACGGTGAAAATCACTGTTTTCAAAGATATAGCCTGCCAGAAAATTGGATCAGCTTCAATTTTCGGCTCAACGCCTAAAATGAGTTGGTAAATAGGATGGACGGCGTGGATTGAACTCATACATCAAGGTGGGGCCTATACAAGTGGCCCACCCCAAAATGTCTTAAACGAAGCTCATATTTGTGTTTTCCATTCAACGTCCAGCGTCCCTGGACGCTGGACAATCTGGACATAATACATACATTGAGGTGGGTCCCACCTATGGATGTGGGCCACCAAAGAAGGGGTTGGAGGGCATGGGAAATACACACATCCAAGTGGGGTCCATCCAAGTGGGCCACACGGCCACATCATCGCATAAAATAGAAAGAAGAGAGAGCGAGAGAGAGAGAGAGAGAGAGAGAGAGAGAGAGAGAGAGAGAGAGAGAGAGAGAGAGAGACGGGACATGTGTGATGGAGGGCTCCACCACTATGAGCCCTCCCTTGCATTCAATCATACATCAAGTAGGTCCCATTGCATGTGGGCCCATCAAACCGAAAATCAACGGTGGAGATCCGTTCTCTACCAAATGTAAGGTCTAGATGACCCTATCTATACAAGGAAAATAAACATCATGATGGGGTCCATGAAGAATGGCCCCATCATGAAATGATCTTGAGGATCAAGGTAGTCCATTAGCCACATCAAGGGTCCAAAGTGAGATCCATACCATCAATCGGTAGGTCTCACTTGGCTCATCATCAAAACATGAAAAATCTATCCTAATAAGCACCCACCTTCAATCTTCTTGATCCGTTGGAAAACCAATCTCCTTGTGTCTCACTTTGATGCTGGAAGATAAGGTTTGAATGGCTAGGATGATGGATTTGGGATGGAAAAGTGGACCACACAAAATCACTCTTTCTCACATGAAATGCTTGGACATGTAATTTTTTTTGTTGCTTGGAATAGTGTTGAGAAAGAGAGAGAAAGGGTTGTAAGGAGAGAGAGAGAGAGAGAGAGAGAGAGAGAGAGAGAGAGAGAGAGAGAGAGAGAGAGTTGGGTGTTGGATGTGAGTGATGGGTGAGGTGATGGTATACTTGACATGAGAGTTGACTTGATGATTGTTTGACTTATGGAGAAAGAAAGCATGGGTGTGTGTACTTGACATGAGATGATTGATTGATGGATTGATTGATTGATTGATGGGACATGTCATAGAGATTCTCTTGAGATTGTAAATGCGCAGCGTTTTCTTTAAAATAGATGCCGCTCACATCTCTTAGTCAGGGTATCAGCTCGGTATGCAAGACGCGGCGTTGGAACCGCGGCGACGGTGCGGTCGCAATGGTACAAGTCTCTGATTAAGTCGACTTAAATTTACAGGATACGACTTAGGGTCGCATGCAATCATCGATTATAGGTCGCGGATTGCTTGACTTCGAAAGGAAGGATCGCGGGAGTCGACTAAACAGTACGGACTAGAATACGGGTCTTACAGTACATAAGGGCCAACTTTGGATCGCCAGCACATCTCAATATGAGCGAAGTAGTCATTTGTCAACAATAAAACATTTTTTTTTTTGTTGAGAACTTTTGAATTTATTAAAGAATGCATCTGAAAGCATAACAGAACTAAGCCTTACAATAATTCAACCATTCAAATCAGAACCTTATTTGGTGGACAATGAACCTTGGGCCATACCCACATCCTAGTGGGCTACACTTATAGGAATGCTATGCAAGACCAGTCTCAACAGTCACGCCAGGCCCGAACCCAAACAACACACCCCAATCCAGTCCCTCTCCGGTCGTCGTCTTCCCTTCCTCTACAGACTTCCTCCTCATCTCATCCAAAATAAATAGTACAGATGCGCTTGACATGTTCCCAAACTTGCTTAGAATATTGTGCCTTGTAGCCCTCAACGTCTGTCTTGAGTTTCATTTTTTCCTCTGCTTGATCAAGTATCGCCGCTCCACCTGGGTGCGCGATCCAGAAAATCGAATTCCAATCATCGATGCCGAGTGGCTCGAATGCCTCTGCTACTATCTTCTCGATGTTCTTCGATATGAGCCCTGGCACTTCCTTGACAAGGTGCATTGTGAGGCCCACCTCACGTGAGTGGACACGGATTGCACCCTCTGAATCAGGTAGTATGGTTTGTGAGGCTGACACAAGTTGAAAGAGTGGTTTTTCGGAGGAGTTAGGATCAGCTCCTGTAATCACTGCAGCTGCACCATCTCCAAAGAGTGCTTGAGCAACAAGGCTATTGACGTCAGTGTCCGACAGGCCGCGGAAACCAGTGTCAGCAGTAAAACATTACTTCCTTTACTGAGTCCTTGATTTGAGGCAGCGGGCAGACCTCTGTGCTCCGTTCCCTGGTGTTTCCACCAGCTGCTGATGTGGACCCACAATCTGATACGTCACTTTCCATGTAGTACCTTGCACGAAATGCTGCCAAGTGAGCATAGTACGCGGGAGGAACTGCAAAAATGTCAGGCTCCCATCATTTGAGCTATACATTGTATTACAAAAATTGGACAATCAAGAAACATGGGAGAATAAAGATAAGGAAATTTGAACAAACCTATGGACACTGACCGAGTGCATCGGGCATACCTGTGAGCATGGAACAGATACAATGTTCAATATAAAAGATAATTAAGGGATTGGAGAACAAACTCCTATTGTAATTTCTTAAATTTCATGACATATGCATATGTTCCGAAACTAGATCCACTATGTCAATCCCAAATGGCATGAAATCAATCGTGGTTTAAAAAACCCCAACAGATTTTTAGACAGGCAACGTTCTGAAAAGCCACCAAATGGGAAGACAACCCTTTGACATGATGGCCTACAGCAGATCTTAACATCAAAAGGTTGTGTGACCCTTCAATTGGGGAGGCAAAATCTAAGAACACCAAATATATGGACTCCTGTAAGAGAGTGAATATGACCCTATAATTCATCCTACAGGAAACAAAAACATTTTAAAAAAAATGCCCAACCAGTGCAAGTGTTTTAATTTGAGAAAGCATCAGAGGTGCATAGTTACGTGTAGCAGAGATCGTTCGTTAGCTTTTGCAATGCATCTGCTGTGAACTTGTTCTCATCCCACAGAACATGATAGTGGGTGGGACGGCTTGTTCCCTGAAAACACCATACAAGACAATAAAATAACAACATAAGACAACCATTCATCATGGCCAACAAGAACCATCGTGCTACCATTCGAATCAGCAGTTACCTGAATGCCGGCATGGCTGCAGAGATAAAAATCAAACTCAGTTCGGTGGCATATTTTCGTATCGACAACAGTTCCTGACCAAAACATCCATTTATGCCAATATAACAAAACAAAGGCATGAGAACCATATCAAGAATTTAAAAAAGAAAAAAGAAAAAAGAAGAAGAAGAAGAAGAAGAAGACTGATAGCTTGACATACCTGGTAAGATGTTACCACTCCTGTCAGTTGAATTGCGGTCCCTATGGTCTACAGGGAAAAGCTTTGTGTGGTGTCTCTTTTGAACTACCACAAATGTCACAGGTGGAACATATCCTTCCTCCAATGAAACACATGCCTGTAAGGTGGAATATTGAACATAGAAATTGCACCATTACAAAGTTCATATGACTAAATTAATAATAATAATAATAAATAATAATAAATAAAAAAAATTGTTATACAAGGACAGGCAACTCGGACCCAAGTATGGAAAATCACCTTCCTAATTGCATCCAACTCATAAAGCAAAACTTGACTAAATTGGCTTTCGCCAACGCCATCCCTGCAAAACTCTAAATCATGAGCCAAAATACCAAACGGTTTCTCATCCAAGAAAAACCAAGACTAAATCATAATATTCATAGAGACTCCCAATGTGAAGAATTACCTATAGAATATGATGCGCTGAGGCTTCCATCCCGTTGCTTGATAGAATGCAATCAGTTGTTCTCTGTTAAATACCATAGATATTCTTTGAACACTAAATTCAAACACTTGAACCAACGATCATACAAATACAGAGAAGAAAAGACTAACCGGATCATCCCTTTGTTCATAGAACCTCTCTGAGGATCCTGCACAACTTGAAACAAGTCGCTCATCAGCTCCTGCCGATGCGGCTGTGCCGAGACCAAACCCCGGTACTTGGTGACCTCTGGCCAATCCATTGAAGCTACAACCTACAATGCCCATCAAAGATGGATATAAATCAAATGCAACCCATAATAAATGAAAATTAATAACCAAATATATCATACCGCTGCAATTGACGGGTTGGAATCCTCTCCTGGTTGTGGATGCGTGACATCAGCACCAAATATTATCGTGGGAACATCAGTTACATAAGGAATACGATTCGCAATGGCATCAGCTAGCACTGTGTTGCGACCTCCAACCTTTTACAATAAATAACAAGCACACCAAAATATAACATTTATACATGAATAATATAGGGCCATAACAATCTGTAACACAATTTTCATTTTTTTAATAAAAAAAGGAATGAAAGAAAAAAAAAAAAAAAAAAAAAAAAAAAGAGGACAGGTAAATTCGTCCTCAATGTTGGAGGATTTTTAGAAGAAAAAGGACAAGTTTCACAGACCATTCTTCATTTCTTTTTCCTCCTGAAAATCCACTAATCAAAGGCTTATGAGTTTTCTAATTTGTGATATGGCATTTGCCACTTGTAGGAAAGTTGTGGCTGCTTAGAAGGCTACTTTAAAAGAGGCAAAAGAACAGAAGAAGAAACACATTAAACATTCAAAGTTCAACAACTTCAAAGAATCACAAACCTTGACATTAATTTTTAAGGCAACATTTTCGAGATACTGTTTATTGACTTTGGATGCCTGTTTCGGTTGGCAACATTGCGACACTATGCCCAACTCTGTTTCGCAAACACGTTTTATCTTTCCTGCAAAATCAGAAAACAAAACGCTTTAGTTGATTCATTCCATCTCTCTAGGATTTAGGGTCTTGTCTGCACTCACCATATGAACCACTCATGTCAGGTAAAATGATAATAAGCAATTGGAGATGTTTCTTCTTATCTCCACTTTGTAGGTTTGCAGTGGCTTGTTTGTGTACATCCATCAGAGCCATCTCAATCCTATTAGGGCGATCTGTGCGGATGGGCACCAATGGATTGGGGCTGAATGTCTACCAAAGAGAATGCAGAACTTTAGGGAGCATGCGACGAGGCTAATGACTATATTCAAATATGAAAGTCAGAACTCAATACCATTCCTATATTTCGACACATGCCAACCAGTTCATGGCAAAATGAATGAACTGCATCTGGAGGAAGACGTGAGAAGTTTATGCATGTCCAGTATTCAACACTGCCACCATTAACCATTTTCTGCACACATGCCAGTACAACAAAATTCAAGAGTTAGCCGGCAACAGGAGGAAATCTTCAAATGCTCTGACAAAGATATGTGATATGTGCACAGAAGTTGTTAGTTTATGCTTGAATGAGCGCATCTGCATGTTTACCATTTGATTGCAAGCTTGTTGAAAATGGATGTTTGCCCAGAACATTTAGCAATAATAATAGTAAAACACTAAAATCAGTGTCAGAACAAGCAGACACCCCAAATTAATGTCCAGCAAGATGCCTTGGCAGTGTAAATGCATGCATGATGATATGAACATTGAATGAATAGATCTGTGAAACAGTTAATCAAAGGAGATGCAGCCATCTTGAGACTCAAACACTGATCATCTACAAACAATTATAAAAGCTACATCATTTCCTATGGCTTGAGAATTTTACTTTCTAATTGCACCATTGAAACTGCATATAGGCTTCGAAGGTCAAATGCCTACTAAAAGGAGTTTTGTAAGTTGCAATGCAGAGGTTCTAGTGGAATGGACACTTAAAACAGAAAGGCTTCAAGGCATCAGTGGAGTAGGAGCCTTACAATCAAGGACTCCAGTGCAGCAACAGCATCTCCAGCATGTTAATGGACTTAACAAGAGAGAAATATGTTCCTAAGGTAATGATAACATTTTAAATGCCAAAATATGCAAGAGGGCAAGTTTAGGGATCAACCTTGTTGATCATATTCCACTGCCCCACTCGAGGATAGCAGTTTGCTTCACGCCCACTAGCATGATACTTGAGCTGAAACAACCAATAGAACCATAAGCATGCCCATGATTATCAAATAAATACTTCAAATCAAATAATCACCTCGGGAGGTGGCAAAACACGAGCATCAACAGAAGCAAGTCTATCTTGAACTTGAATCCCAAACTCCTGTGCATACTGATCCCTGTTGTAATTGTTGCGCACAACCATCTGCAATGGAATGAGCTCCAAGAATCAAGAATAGACAGATGCAAGACCTAGTTTGAAGGAATAACTTAAATTTAACAAAAAAGGGCCCTTATATCTGACTGGCTGATTGCTGTGGCCCCATCTCAAAATAAAGTTGATTTTCCCGGTTACAAAATTGAGAGACTGTACCTCATGGATGTTCCTCTCCCTGTCAGCAGGACGTTGACAAGCAGCGCTCAAGATGGCAGTAACCTGCCGCTCATTCAATTTCCTCGAGTATCGCTGCCCTTCAACAATGTGACAAACCTGACAGCATATAATCATTCATGATGTCAAAAACAGAAATTTTACACATGCATACAACAATAACAATGCAGAGTACTGGAAAAGCGACGTAATGATTTTACGACAGTAGTGGCTTTATACCTCCATAGGTAAGTATGTTGGCCTGGCATCACTGCCAACTTGAAGACATGGCAAGAAAATCTTGCGGAGAACAACTTTGTACTTCTCTTTGAAGTACTCAATGACAGAAATGGTACGCCCCTGGTCATTAATGGAAAATCTAAAAGGCACCAACAATGCTTATTATTCATAATGTGCAAAATAAACCTCACACCAAACAGTTATAAGGATCACGATATCGAAATCATAATGTGTTGTCTCAGGAATGTAATACAATAAACATAGTGCAGAATGCAACAAGACATTTATTTTAATCTTTTTTTAAAGAAAGAATTTGTTTGAATCTTGAAAAAAACATTTTAGGTTTATGCATAGTAACAAAATTTATATATCATCAATAAGTCATAATGAAATTCAAGCATTGCCTTTAAAAAAAAATGAATTTCAAGTATCATGATGGGAATAAATCAAGCTGAATTTAAACAAACTATGCTTACGTCAGCTGGCTCATTGGCTGAGCAGTTATCCCTGAAATTCGATACTTCCTGTGGGAGGAGTAGACCTTTACTCCCCTTAAGGCCTTGTTTATCTGGCAAAAACCAAACCATGAGTCAATGATACTGATGAGAAAAAGTTTCAAACAAAAGATCATGCTAACGAAAATGAAATCTCATTTACCAATGAGAACAAGTTTTAAACAAAAGATCATGCTAACGAAAATGAAATCTCATTTACCAATGAGAACAAGTTTTAAACAAAAGATCATGCTAACGAAAATGAAATCTCATTTACCAATGAGAACAAGTTTCAAACAAAAGATGATGCTAAACAAAATGAAATGTCATTAACCGTATGATAGAAATAAGAGCATATCTATAACTCCCATTAAGCTATTGTTTGGTTGCACCAAATATCATGAAAATTTGCAACACAGTAGACTGATTAATCATGAATTTCAATATGTTTGTTTCAACCAAACAGACTCCTATAAAAATAATTCATTTTTCTCCCAAAAAAAATGACAAATGCAGGTAGAAGTAATACCTTAACACGGTTGGTATCAGATAATGGCCTTGTTGGATCTCGCAAATTGAGATACTGAGATACAAAATCCACAACTGGAACTGGTTCATAAAATGATGTTGATGAGATATCTGTAGAAAGGGATAAAATGTATGAGCAAAAGAGAGAAAACTACACAATGATAGCTTTGGAGAGTAAAACAATTAAAAATGAAAGAAGTTAATACCAGCAACATCAGTACATGTGCCAAAACAGTTACAAACAACAACAACAACAATAATAATATTGTTTGTTAACTTCTCCTTAAAAATTTTATACATGATATGGGCAAAACATCAAATCACATAAATCAATCAGAACTTGGACATGAAAAAACTAGAGTTCAGCAAACAAAGTACCAATGTTCAGCGAAAGCCCCATCTGTGTAGGGCGGATACTCTGATAGAATCCCCTCCAACACTCCAAACCATCACCTAGAGGACTTCTTTCACCCAACTCAGGAGAAAAAAAAGATCTTCGCACGGAAGTATAACTGTGACCATCAAAGGCAGACAAAAGTTCATAACAATTCATATTGAGTGGTTATATCAAAAGTTAAGGGCAGTAAATAATTACTTGAATGAAGGCGATTCTCTTAGCACCTCATTAAGCACTTGTATTGTTTCCGACTGCTTCAGATGGTGCAGATCAGCTCGAGCAGCAAACTTAATTGCCACCTTAAACTCTCTCTCCCTTGTACATTTTCAAACAAACTCAAAATAACCATCAAGATAAAACAACAGGAACAGAAACTACAATTTAAGTGTTTTTTTAAGGTAGGTCAAGAGAAACCATAGGAAAATACATAAAACAGTAGTTAGAAGAGAGAATGAGGCTTGACTAACAAACCTGGTCGTTGAACTAGTGGAACCTTTCTCATCTTTATCGATTAACTTGATAAAAAATTCTTTCAACTCAAATGGCAAAGGCCCAGCAGTGTACAGGCTCTTTCTACCATCATAAATGGGCATTCTTCTACCCAAATGTAATTCCTTATAGGTTTCTACGAGCTGTTTGATGATGGCACGAATTGTGCCTCGGGATGCAACCTTCGGAGAAACAGAAACCTAGCTCATTTGTTTCAGAAACAGAAAATACATTTAAAAAACAAGTCAGCAAAACTATCAATATAAAGCAAATTTTGAATCCAATATATACAAGAATAAACTTGGGGATTTTAAAGGAATCTAATCTCCCTCAGAAATGCAGACAAAAACTTATTATTTAACAACAAGCAAGATACAAGAACAATCTACTCTCAAACACAATTCTACCCCTTCAAAACATCAATAAACAAAGAGAGACAATTAACAGATGATGCAGGTAATAAAAGTTGCACATCCAAATGTTCAGTTTCTAAATGCGAACAGATTGACATATTGTACATGAGAATATTTATATTTTGAACAATTTTCATAGAGAGCAGTAAGTCCTACATGGCAAAACTAGAACTAAAACAGTTTATGGGACTGAATTGCACTTTTTGTAACCCAAGCCATGTCAGACTTCTCCAATTTCCATTGTTGTGATCTCTAGTTTTGGCACTACCTAATGCGCGCAGATCATCATTGCTATACACCAAGGAGTGAGCACCATTAGCCCTTCCGTCCTCCCACAAGTATCTAACTATATATGCAGCCACACTTGCAAACCTGGCATCCGTGGGACATCAAATGGGCCATAGATGAGGTGGAGCCAATGGTGTAATTAACCTAGTGGGCCATAGAAGTCATCCATTTCAACTAATGAAGTGGTCCACATATGTACAAAATAACAGTTACATTAATAAAAATGTCATTCATAGATATTCAGCAAATATCTATGTCATCCTGGCCTCCGTGAGACATCAAATGAGTCACACATGAGGAGAAAACAATGCTTTTTTTTTTTTTTTTCTTTTTGTTATCTTGTTAGTACACCTCACTGTCAATTCACACATCACCGTTAGCCACCCCAACTTGGGATCGATACCATTGAAACGAGGTACCTTTTACTCCGTCCAAGCTATGGATCAGGGTGTACAATGCAGTCAACCTAGTGGGCTATGGAAGTCATCCATTTCATCTAATCAAGTGGTCCATATGTACAGAAATAATAGTTAGAAAAAGCTATATAGCTGGTGCGAGGTACACCACCATAGGATTACATAGCTCAACTAGCAAACTGAGTGGCTAACATGGAGTGTGTGTAATGACATAGGTGTGTACTAAAAAAAAAAAAAGGCGAGGCGATTAGACGACAATCCCCGACGGAATGGAATTATTACATTTAATTCCATCCCACTTAAACCCACGTAAACGGAGGGAAATCTCACATAATAGTGGCATAGGTCCTTGTCCTCGGCTATATTGACAAGTAAGTGGTTCGCACGGACCACGCACTTTGAACCTACAGTTCCGAAGCCGGGCCGAGCAGGTAATCGGATCGCCTTCGTCGATGATGGTGGCGGCAGCTGCTGCGCTGGTGCTGGCGCGGGCGCCGTCGACGGTGCTCGCGTAGAACGTTCCTCCAAGGAAACACGCCGCTCGAAATCGCGGCTTACAGAGGAAGAAGACGCAGATGCTGCAGCTGGAGCTGCTGATGCAGATGACGATGGTCGCTGCTGCTGCTGAGGAGGAGCGCCTCTACCTCCTCCGCCGCGGCCACCTCTTCCACCTCTCTGAGATGGAGATGGCGCTGGAGTAGCTCTTTGCCCGCTGCTTCCGCGCCTCGACATGGTTGCGTTTCAGAGAAAAGAGGGAGAAATGGAGGAAAGAACGAAGAAGCAGGCTTCTTTCGGCCTTTTCTCTTTCAAAGGCGGGAATAAGGTTTGTTGATGGGGTGAAAGAGAGTGAGTGAGGGGGTGGTATTTTATAAAAGGAGAATGATACAGTACCTTCAGCTCTACCGAAATTTAGTATATCCATCTACTAAACTTAATAGATGTGAGAAATCTAGACCATTCATCTAATTTTTTACATTGTCGATTGAGAATGGACAAAAATTACACGGCGATAATGATCCAAGGACTTAATACAATGGAATTTTAATGGACGGTTCTTAGTCTCTCAAAGAGAATGTGGTGAAATGTAACGTGGTTTTGTAATGGCGTCTGATCAAAAGAAAAAGTCCGCAGATGGATGGTCCTGATTGGAATATTTTGCTGCCAGGTGTACGGTGGAGAGATGGTTCCATAGTAATCGGTTTCTTCTGCCTATTCGGTACCATTATTCCTTTAGCGGGAAGACGATGGGACCCGCTGAGTTACTGCCAAGGACTTTTCATATCCCGGTAACGACGGCCTTACCTTCTTGTTAGTCGTGGAAACGTGATCGGCGCTGTTGTACCCGACGACCTCGGGTCCAGCGATGTCGGTGGGACCTAACCGTGAGGCCCACCTACAAGTATAGGTTTTATATCTAGGCCGTCCATCTTTTTAAAAGCTTAATTTAGCACATGGTCCCATAAATTAAGCAGATAAAAATCCCAAGTGGACTAAACCATAAGAAATTAGTCATTGTCGCCTACCATTGAAAGATTCTTAAGGTCCCCTGGAATTTTTATTTACCATCAACCGTGTTGAAAAGGTTACGAGAAAAAAAAATTTTAAAAAATCAGCTTGATCCAAAACTTTTGTGGCCTACATTAAACATTTAATGATCAATCATCACTGTATCCTATAGTGTGGTCCACCTTTGATTAGGATCTTTTTCGTTTTTGGGAAAATACCTTAGAATGAGCTGGAAAAATAGATGGACGGAATAGATATACGATGCACACGTCTACGATGAATCTAGGGTCGTGTTAGTCCGGTTGTAGGGAGCTAAAGACGCTCTTGCCGCGTTTCATCTTCGTATGGACCAAACGCCCCTCAGTCGGATGAACTCTCAGCGACTGGCGGAAGCTAGCGTCTGGAGGAAGCTACTTGTGTGTAACCCACCTCATAGGAATACACTGTGACCCCAAGTTCTGTGGGGCCCAATTTAGTGTTTGTGTTACATCTGTTCATCCGTGTCTCCAATTCATTTTAGAACTTAAGACCATGTAAGAGATATCAAAAATTCGAGAGGAAACACATATACAACAATCAAAGTGGAAATGTCCGGTAATGAAAGTTTTACAGTGCGTAACCTAACATTTACATGCCATCCAACCCGTTTATAAGGTGATTTCAACATTGACGGATGTAGACTACAAATTTTAAACATAGTAAACGACCTTCGTGGATCTTAAAAAATGGTTTCAAGGGCTGGTGTTCGATCCTCGTTGCTTTTTGCAGCTCGCTTCAGTTTTGAATCTCCATCCGAATTTTGCGGTGGCTAAACAAAAGGAATATAAAACAAACGTCCATCGAGCCTGAGGTTCTAGGTAATTTTTATAGCCCGTGTGATGCAAGTTCCACTTCCACCGTCATTCTGGCCAAATCCGGACGTTTACCTTCGTTAGTGGGACTGGGATTCGCTACCGTGGACGTGGATTATATACTGACATGTTGAGTAACGAGTTGAGCTACTGAAGTAACGTCACCGAATTTTGACTGCCTCTTACTATGTATGTTACATCCATTTTGAGATATCAAGAGCCAAATAATGAGGTAAATAAAAATTTGGAATGGACGCACCATAGAAAGTAGTGGAGAGAGTGATTCCCACCGTTAAAACTATCCTATTTATTTGAAATCCAATATGTTCAAAAGTTTAAAAAGATACAAAATAATAGAAAACATAAATATCAGCTTGATGTAAAACTTTTGTGGCCGTTAAAAGTTTTTGACGGTGGACATTACTGTCTCTACTATTTTCTGATCTGGGGTCCATTGGAGCTTTGGATTTAACTCGTTCTTTGAATATTGTCCTGAAATGATCTCTCCAAATAGATGACAGGTATGGATAGAAATATATACAACATGGTCGGGCATAGAATTTATCGGCGTAACTTTGGCAGCGTGTCTTGATACTCAACAAGTCAATAGCTAATCCGCGCACCTCTTCAGTACCTTTATTCCTCTAGGGGGAAGACGATGGGACCCCCATTGTTGGTGGTCATGTGCTCATAATGACGGGAACCCAAAAGGGAAGTGGATTTTGCGGCGAAAGGCACGCGCAGGATCTTTCTGCGAAAGTTGGCGTGTTTCAATAAAAACATGGAATGACGTAGTATGATTTAAATTCTGTTAACGGACTCTCCGTTGACGTTGAGACTCGAGCACGTACTTGAACGTCCCTTCAATTTCTATTTTCCGCGAAAGCATTTGGCCGTAAAGTGCACTCACCGTACACATGGAAGGAAATAAAACGTGTATAAGATCAAACTGTTGCTCTGTGTGATCCGAAGGGGCAGATTCCATGCATCCAAAATTAGCCAAATGTGATGATAAGATGGCCCACAACCTATACATGCAATATAAACCATTCATCAAGTTCTCTTTACACCGTTAACGAAATTCAATCCCCTTTACGGGATACCTAGGAAGAGACTTGCCAGTAATCCATCGTTAACAACAAGCAATATCAGGCCCACCGTGATGTTTGTGTTATATCCACTCCATCTATTCGTTTCAACTAATTTTAATACACAAGCATATAAAAAAAGATGAGAATCCAAAACTGAGGTGGGCCACACCATAAGAAACCGTGGGAATAAAAACGCCCACCATCAAAGTCTTTTTAAGGCCCACCGTAATGTTTATATGCCACATGCTTCAAAATGGAATGTAGATATTGCCTACTTGAGTTTCAAATCTCACTCATAGTCTGTCTTGCAGTGTAGTAGCCCAAACACGAGGTAAGCTCCACGGAGCTTGTGATTGCACTGGAAGAATCCAAGGGACCCTGGGTTAAAGGCAAAGTCACGTTCCTGATCGTACACACGCCTGCCTTGTAACACGTACAACGCCAGCTCAATCAGCATTTTCTTTGTCTATCTCAAAGATGGGCGTGGGGTCTACGCCCACATGGATATCACTATCATGCTCGCGAACTAGAATCCTGTGTGAGCAAGTGCCATATGTTTTTATAAAGTCACTCAGTTCATCTATTTTTCGAGCTCATCTTAGGACATGCGACGAAAAATAAAGTATATTCAAAACTTAAGGGAGCCACATGAGAGGAAACAGTGAAGATTTAGTGACCACCGTTGAAACATTTAAATGGGCCACAAAAGTTTTGTACGGTTTAACACCTTAATGTTTTCACTTCATCCAAGTAAAAATGACATTATAAATAGTTTGGATGGAATATAAACATCAAGGTGGAGCCTGAAATGTTTCAACAGTAAGCACTCCTTTCCCCACTGTTTCATCGCATACGGACCATGTGTGCAAGATACGAACTCATTCATCAAGATATGAACTCATATGGACCACTTGAGTTTTGGATACTACTCATTTTTTTGTGGTATCTCCTAAAATGAGCTCGAAAAATCAGATGGACAGTTGGATATCTCATTTAGATATTGATCTGGATGGAAAGCATTTTGGCCGTTAAATGTTTTTCTTCTTTTTTTTTTTTTCTTTTTAAAAAATAAGGGGCCAGATAGCCCTTCAATTCCAAGAGGGAAGAACTTTACAAGATTCGGGAGCGCCCAGAAAAAAAGGAACGGGCTACTCCTATCATATCAGCTCTATCACCAGGTAAGGCTAGAACAGAAGGAAACAAGGACACGACTTAACCAAGAAGCACGCCGCAACTTGAGGGCTGCACCCATGAGCAGCACTACACAAAAACAGAGCACGCCACAAACTGAGAGCAACATCCCAACGCAGCCATGCTAAGGCCTTCTCAGGTAGCCGAGGCACGTACGATCTAGAAGGAGGGCGCCCCGAATGCGCCTAGGGAGATCCGAAGAAGACTTGTAGACTCTATCAGAGCAGCCCGCACTAGCCAGTCTGGCTAAGGCGTCCGCAACGGCATTGGCTTCCCGGAATATGTGCTTGAATCGAAGATTCAGGAATTTCCTTTTTGAGTGGATGCCACCCATCACAAACCAGATTTTCTATGGGCAGGCTAGGATGGGGTTATCTGCCGCTTGAATCACAACGTTGGAGTCTAATTCGACAATGATATTGGTCAATCCCATCCTCGAGCATATGTTGATGCCATCTTTCATAGCCTTCGCTTCAGCTACCGTGTTTGAAACAATACCATAATTCGAACAAAATGCAAAAATCAATTTTCCAGTGTGATCTCTACAGACCCCGCCTCCTCCCCCTTGACCCGGATTATGAATCACCGACCCGTCCGTGTTTAACTTGGACCATCCCACAGGCGGTTTCTCCCACCTGACCAAACGTGGGGTAGCGCTAGAGATGGGCGCTGGGCCCTTAGTGTGCAAGGAGTGCTTGAGCCCTATAGCAGCAGTGGATGGTCTGTCTTCTACTAACACAGTTTCCCCAATTTCTCTCAGCCAGGAGGAAACCTTGGAAATGATGGATAAAGATGACATACTGTGCCCTTTGAACCGCGATAAGTTCCTACTGATCCAGATTTCCCAGATAAGTAGCCAGGGGAGGAGCCCCAACAGAGTCGTGGCTGTTGATTTGAGGCTGTTCGCATGAAGCCATTGCCTAATGCGGGGCAGAACAAACTGGTTGGGGACGAAGGGGATGCCATAGAGGGAATGGAAATGCCTCCAAACCTGGTCAGCAATATTCCCCTGACAGAGAAGATGATCGATCGTTTCGATTGCGCCTCCGCTGTGGGTTGCTAGGCCATCCTGCCTCTGATCATCGTGACGAAGGCTGGGGAGGTCTTGCACGTGGCGGGCCTCATCTGGAGAGAGCCCCATTCCGTTCGGCTGGTTGGGGTTTGCTGAATGAGGGAACTGCACAGAAGGCTGAGGGGTTGGACCTAGCTGATTTGAATTGGTCCTGCAGCATTCACATCGGGAAACTTTAAATGCCATTAAATGTTCTTCAAATGTTATTATCTTCTTCGCCATTAACCAAAAAATGTCCACATTAGACAACTTTAACAATTTGTTCTAGCTTATTGATCAATAGCTTGCATTCAACTTGATTCGAGAGTTGAGTTCGGGTTATCAATGAGAAAAATGCTGAATAGATTGTTCGCTTCTATGAAAGAGGCCAAAACGATGCCCTGAAGTTAAGAAATAGACGCAACTATTAAGTAAGTTAATGTGGCTCATTTGTGCAGGATCTTGCACACACAGTCCTATGTTAATTTCAGCACTTGATGAATGAGTTCATATCTTGCACACATGGTCCCATGTTAATGATCGCACTTGATGAATGAGTTCATATCTTGCACACATGGTCCCATGTTGGCACATGTGACAAAAGAACTTCCTTTTTTACATGTGTAGGGCCCATTATAAGGGCTTAGTGTTGCGTGTGCTAGTTGCATCAATTTGGTGGTATTATTCACATGTTCTCATTCGAATAATTGTTCACCATTTTTTTCAACATAGTCACACAGCTATAGAGTGAAATGATTTGAATTTTAGGCCAAATTTCTAACTCATGTAGACCACCTAATTGAAAGCTCAGGATCTCATACACATGTGGCATGTGGGGGTGTGCTTGCTTGAGGATGAGCACTGATATTTGTGTTCGCACTTCATAAATGGGCTCATATCGTACACACGTTGTCACACATTGGTGCATGTGACAAAAAGAGCCCCTTTATTTACATGCGCACAAGGGCTCACTACGAGGGTTCGGTGTTACAAGTGCTAGTTGCATCAATCTGGTGGTGTTATTTCACATCTAATTTTCACAACATGTGTTAAATGGGCCACTCATCAGGGTAGCACATCAGATATTAATTCTTCACTTAGTTATCTTTGTATAGAAACTGATCAAACTTCTAATACAAGATTAGAGTGCAAAACATAACAACCCAAGAGTTCAAAAAGGATTTGAAAGAGTTCCATATCTCAATGATTCAAATACCATTAATCACATCAACTAATAAGAAAAAAAAAAAAAAAAAAAGAACACAACAATGGCTTTCATGAAACCAAGCCCACAACATACTCAAAAGAACCATAACATACACCTACCAAGTGAGTGATAACTAAATTTTCCTTTGTTTTTTTCCCTTTCCTGTATAACATTCTTTACACACAAAAAATAGCCTACACGTCTATTCAGGCTGGCTGTACAAAAATAAAAGGAAACATCCTTATTATATGGAAGAGAGGTATACAGAAATAACATAAACAAACAAAATAAGACAATAGACGAGAAGTCAAAGCACTTAGACAGCCTCAACAAAATTGTCACACAAACTATCAGTCTAACCAACAATGGGCAAACTCGAACACACCAAAAAAACACCACCTCCGAACTAAAGTGGAATAGCCTTACAAACCCCAGCACAAGACCAATAGTAAGCTCCACATCTTACAACAAGAAATGATGAAAAAGGGCTATCCTCGCATTCAACAAATCCAACTTGCGCAAAAGGTGGGTAGACGTGCATCTAACAAAAAGACCCCACACATCCATAGTACAAGATCTCATATTCTGTGTCCAACAAAAAGACTTGCATCTCCCATTTCCATCGCTTTCATTCGCTTTTTTCGCAAGTAATTTTTGTAATTAACAGGTTGGTATCCCAAATTCTCTCGACCTCCAGCTTGATTGCTCATAAATGTCATGGTTGCTAATGGTGTTATGCCTGAATTGTTTGCCATATTTGCTACAGCTGATTGAGCATTAGTTAAACCTCGTTGTGACCTTAACATGTGTATTTTTGATGGTGTAACGACCTTATAGTTATGCTCTACAACAAATTTAGTGACACTGAATCTACCATTCATTTGAAGCCTAATAGTCATTTTTGCTCGACATCCTATTCTTATATTCGGACATTGATACTTTACTTGATCAGTTCATTTATCTTCCTGTCTTCGACCTTCTTTATAACAACAAAATATTTTTTGAATCACAATACCATTATCTGATTTGTTACACGATGATCTTCGAATACTAAACCCTATCTTCTCAGCATATTTATTATAAAACTCATATGCACTCTCTTCAGAATTGAACTCCATTCCAAGGTTTGGTTCATCTAATTTTTCACCCGTCTTAACCAAAACTTCATATACTGCTTCCTAAACATGATGTCCCTTTTCAACATTGAAGTCCAACCTTTGACATGATTGGGGAAAATTTTGGCTATCCAAGGCACCCATGTCATCTATTTACCTACCAATATAAAATTGTCAAAACATAAATGTAGATATACATACGCAATAGTGAAAAAATCTATATATAAAAAAAAAGCAACACATTCTTACAATAGAAAAAGTAACAGTGTGCCATTAAAAAAATATAATATTAAAAATAAATGAAATTGTCAGTGTATTCATCTAAATAGGAAAGTGCAAAACCAAGAATAAAAATCATAAAATAATTTATTGAAGTAAAAAAGTAAGCACACTTTCTATATTTTCCTAAGGTAAATGCATATATACAAAATCCTTAGAGGCTTCACTTGATTAGGAGTGGCAATGGGCTTGGTTCAGGTTGGATTAGGATCAGCCCAAACCTGACTCATTTATTAAATAGGCCACAAATAATTCTCACTGATCAAGTTGGGCCATATCTTTGAGAAAATCAGGTCTGGAATGCTGGTGGCGGCCTGACTAGCCAAACCGCGTCCAGTTAGAACATCCCAGCCTTGCCAAGGTGGGGCATATCTTTGAGAAAATCGGATCCAGAATGAGAAGAGAACCTATCACAATGTGTAGCACGGAGCCATCTTTTCCCAAACGTGGCACCTATTAAGGAAATCAGTACCATGAAAATGATAGGCCCCACCATGAAGTCCAGCTTTCCAGAAAAGTAGGTTAATCCGTTCACTAGGTGGGCCGATATTTTATGTTAAGTCCAACCATCAGTTGTAAGTTGATTTCAACAATGTGGCCCACCTGATTAGAAAAATAACCTGATTTTCTGGTTACACTACAAGAAATATGGTTTTTAGCTACGAAACTTTTACCTATGAAAATAATTTTCGTAGGTAAAGATGACTTTTACCGACAAAAATTATTTTCGTAGATAAAATCTAACTTTTACCAACGAAATTTTATTTCGTAGGTAAAACCCATCTTTACCTACGAAATTTTTCGTAGGTAAAGGGTCATTTGCCTTTTTCAAATAATAAAAAAATGAAAACATTACTTTTACCTACGGAATTAATTTCGTAGATAAAACCCATATTTACCAACGAAAATATTCGTAGCGAAAGGTTATTTTGAATTTTTTACCTACGAACTGAAATTTCGTAGGTAAAAACCAATATTTAGCTACGAAAATATTCCTAGCTAATAGGTAATCAAAATATATCATCTTTACCCATGAAAATATTCGTAGCTAAATGATGTTTTGAATTCTAAAAATCGAAAACTTTACTTTTACCTACGAAATATACTTTCATAGGTAAAACCCCTCTTTACCTACGTAAACGTTCGTAGCAAAACAGTGTTTTGAATTCATAACCCATCTTTACCTATGAAACGGTTTCATAGGTAAACCCCATATTTACCTACGAAAATGTTCATAGACAAAGGGTGTTGTGATTTTCAAACACATCTTTGCCTACAAAACTGTTCGTAGCAAAAGGTTGTTCTGAATTAATGAAAAAATCAGATCTTTACCTACGAAAATATTCGTAGCTAAATGATGTTTTGAATTTCAAAAAATCAAAAACTATACTTTTACCTATGAAAACATTCGTAGCTGAAGGGTCTTTTGAATTTCCAAAAAACCAAAACCTTGCTTTTACCTACGAATTCTAATTTTGTAGGTAAAACCCTTCTTTACCCACGGAAATGTTCGTAGCTAAAGGGTTTTTTAACATTTAAAAGAACCAAAAATCAAACACCTTACTTTTTCATTTCGTAGGTAAAAACATATCTTTACCTACAAAAATATTCGTAGCTAAAAGCTCTGGAAATTTACTTTTACCTACGAAATGGTATTTAGTAGATGAGTTCTCATCTTTACCTACAAAAATATTCGTAGTTGAAAGGTCTTTTGAAATTTTCAAAATCTTACTTTTACCTACGAATTCTAATTTCGTAGGTAAAACCAATATTTACCTATGAATTTAAATTTCGTCGCTAAAATCCCTATTTGAGAAATAATCTTTTAAATTTTAATCCAAAACTTTCTTTTACCTACGAAATTAATTTCATAGCCAAAAGCTTTAGATTTATTTTTACCTTAAATCCATCTTTACCTACAAAAACATTTGTAGCTAAAAGGCGTTTTGAATTTTTAAAAAAAACAACAAATCGAAACACTACTTTTACCTACCAAATTAAATTTCTTAGCTAAAAGCCATTTTTACCTACGGAATTATTCGTAGCTAAAGGGTCATTTGAATTTTTGCCCAAAATTGAGGTGTTTGAATTTACTGTTACCTACGAAATAAAATTTGGTAGGTAAAACCTATATTTACCTACGAATGTATTCGTAGCTAAAGGGTCTGTTGAATTTCTCATTCCCTACGAAAGATAATTTTATAGGTAAACCACATATTTACCTACGAAAATATTCGTAGCTGAAACCGTCTTTTGAATACTTTTAAAAATAACAAATCCAAAAATTTACATTTACCTACGACACTAAACTTCGTAGCTAAAAGCCTTTTTTACCTACGAAAGTATTCATAGCTAAAGGGTCATTTGAATTTTTTACCCAAACCAAAAAAATGAGATCGTATTTTGAATTTACTTTTACCTATGAAATAAATTTCATAGGTAAAACCATATTTACCTACGAAAGTATTCCTAGCTAAAGGCTCATTTGAATTTTTCATCCCCTCCAAAAATCGAAAACCTTACTAAAATCCAAAATTTTTAAACACTTTGAAAAAGAAGAAATCCAAAAACTTACTTTTACCTACGAAATTAAATTTCGTAGCTAAAGGCTATTTTTACATACGAAACTATTCGTAGCTAAAGGGTCATTTAAATTTCATGGAAAATTTTCCTTTTACCTATGAAATATAATTTCGTAGGAAAATCCTATTTTTGCCTACAAACATATTTGTAGCTAAAGTTTCCTTTAAAGAAAAAATTGAAATGACTCCTTTTTCCTACGAAATAAACTCTCGTAGGTAAAAACCTAGCGTCACCTACCAAAATGTTAGTAGCTAAAGGGTCCTTTGAACTCTTTCATAATAAAAAATATTGAAACAACTCCTTTTACCTACGAAATAAACTTTCGTAGGTAAAAACCTAGCTTCACCTACCAAAATGTTAGTAGCTAAAGGGTCCTTTGAACTCAAAAAATTTGAAACCACTCCTTTTACCTACGAAATTAACTTTAGTAGGTAAAAGCCAATCTTCACCTATGAAAATATTCGTAGCTAAAGGGTCTGTTAAATTCCAAAAAAAAGGAAAACCATACTTTTCCCTACGAATTATAGTTTCGTAGGGCAAACCCATATTTGCCTACGAAAATATTTGTAGCTGAAGTTATGCAAAAGGAAAACCCATATTTGCCTATGAAAGTATTTGTAGCTAAAGGGTATGTGAAAATTTTCAAATAAATACAAATTCCAAAACCATCCTTTTACCTACGAAACCAAATGTCGTAGGTAAAACATATCATTACCTACAAAAATATTCGAAGGTAAAGGGTCTACTAAATTTTTAGAAATCATAAAAAATCGACAAATTACTTTTCCCTACAAATTTTAATTTCGTAGGTAAAAAAGTCTTTAGCTTCGTAGGGAAAAGTGGAAATCATTATCCTAATTGTCCTGTAATTTTCCCTATTGTGGGGCCTAGAAAGGTTTCGCAAGTGGAAATCATTATCCTAATTGTCCTGTGGTATAATCCACTTCATTTTTGTATATGCACCAATTTTGGGCTTAACCCCTTAAATTAAATGGAAAAATGGATGGATGACATGGACAGACCACATACCATATGAAACAGTGGGAATAATGATTTCCACCATTGAAACCTTACTAGGCCCCATAGTCATGTTTATTTGACAACCACTTAAGTTTGGGATCCAACTCATTTTTGGTTGTATGTTGTCAAATGAGCTCAAAAGACGGATGAACTGACGTAAATGGGCCACACCATATGAAATGATGTAAATGGGATGTCAACCATATATAGGTTTGTTTGTGCGTGGGCCACCATGTGGTATATATTTAAGCATAACCATCAATTAGGGCTGTCTAAGGGCCCTGGCTCGGCTAGTCTGTTCTCATGTTTTAAACTACAGGTGACAATGTATTGTGTCAACTAGCAGGTTAACAGACCCGAGCTGTTCCTAATGAAGGTTGGAGTAAGCCAAATGGGTATAGGTCAATCTTGTTTGCCCAATATCTTTCTCATATGTAGCATGATTAGGGTGAGTAACCAGTCAAATTGAGGGTAATGATCAGTAAAATAGAGTGAATGGACCAAACATGTAAAATGGGTTAAATATTCTTGTCAAAATTGTGACCCAACTTATTAACACTCTGTGAATGTCTAGGATGGCTCATCTAATGGATAGGTTAGGTATAGAATATATTCATCCAAATCGGATTGCGTACCCACTGTGAATGTCATCGGATGCGATATCCTCTCCGTCCATCAAGCGAGTCCTTCAATTATACACCATGGATCCCAAAATCAGCAAATAAACAATTCATGTGGCTCATCTAATGGATAGGTTGGGTATAGAATATATTCATCCCAATCGAATTGCGTACCCACTATGAATGTCCGAGGATGTGATATCCTCTCCGTCCATCAAGCAAGTCCTTCAATTATACACCATGGATCCAAAATTCAGCCAAATAAATAATTCATGTGGGCCACACTATAAGGGAAAATGGCTATGGGATGCCAACCTTAGGTTTGTCATTAGGGCCACCATATTGTGTATCTTTCATCAAACTCGTTCATCATGTGTGAATTAAAAGGATGAAGGCAATATACACAAATCATCCCAATGAAAAACTCAGGTGTGCCATAATTGATGAAATTAGAGATTTAGCCATAGTTTTACATTACTAACATTGGTGTGACCGACCCGAATCATTTCTAAAGTTCATATTTTGTATGAACACTGAAGCTAATGGTTATAATCTAAAATAAAGCTTTTATGGCCATAAGAATGTTTCAACGGTTCTCACTGAATTCCCACTGTTTCCTCTCGTGTGGACCACTTAAGTTTGGATCCAACTCATTTTTAGTTGTGTGTTGTCAAATGAGCTCAAAAGACAAATGAACGGAGTAGGTTTCTCATAAACATGGAAGTGGGCCCCACCGAAAAATAACTCTCAAAATGAATGGACGGTGTGGATAGACGATCGCCTGTTTCCGCTCTGTCCCGCGCTCGAAAAAATCCCCCCATGCTCAAATAGATTCCGCGCCCAAATTAAAAAAACCCTACGCTTTCCCCCCACCCTTTCACGCCTCTCTCTCTCTCTCTCTCTCTCTCTCTCTCTCTCTCTCTCTTGTTGAGTCCAAGCAGAAGACGGTTGAAAATCTTCATTTGATCAGGTAAATGTTCATTTGATCCAAAAAAAAGAAGTAGATGAGTTCTTTTCAAGGTTATTCAAGATCACTAATTTTTATTTTTTTATTTTCGTTTTAAAAATACCAAAAAATATCATGACCAAATCTTCATTTATGTGTAACAATGCATGTTTGATGGATTTTTTTCCCCTTCCTTGTGAGTAAATACTTTTTTCCTTTTATTAAGTCTCAATTTCTGGTTTAGAATGTCCAAATGTTTCATTTGATGGTCGATATAGAATGTCGAGTCCATCTGGGACACAGTTCTTCAAACCTAGTGATTGTTGCCTCCCCATCCACATAGGGGAACTAAGGATCCCAACCACAAAATGAATGTGTATCCACACCACTGCATCTCGATGGATTAGCAGACTATCCACTGAAGGTCTCATACACATGCCCATATGTCGCCCATTAGTGTGGAGTTGCCCTCCATCACAAATTCCATGGAATTTGAGAGGCGTCCTCCAATCACAATAATTACAAATCCATGGCCCACTAGTTTGTTTTTGGGTAATGGTGTATTTGGTTGCATCATGAAATTTCTTCATTAATCAACATAATTTTGTGTAAACACCCACTAAACTAATTCGGTAGCAGTCCACTCAATAAGCAGTCAAGATCATGTCTTACCCAAGGACCAGTGGCATTGCTGATGTCATTTAAATTTAACAAGTGCAGGTAACGCTTGCAATTCTATGCCACGGGTGAAAATTGAAATTTCTGACTCTTGTGTCTTCAGGAAGTTCTCTGGATGTTGCACCATGTAAATCAAATACACAATCCCACTTTGAGAAAAAAAAAAAAACAAGGGGATTCTATATTTTAGTTTTTTTAAATCAAATACATTATTTTTATGTTCTCTTCGTTCATATCTTTGTGATATTATGAACATGTTGGATGTTATCAACGGTGGAAATCATTGTTCCACACTGTTTCGTGTGACATGGTCCACTTGAGTTTTGGATTTATCGAAAATTCGGGATCAACCCACATTGTTCATCCATTTTTTGAAATATAAATCTCAGGTGGGCCACACCATGATGTATGTGTTTAATCCATGCCGTCCCCATGAGGTCAAGCTGTGTGGGGCCCACCATAACGTGTGTCAAACATCAACACCATGCATTTGATGGGTCCTCTTTAAATTATGGGATATCTCAAAAATCAGCCATATACAGAACTCTGGTGGGCCATATATTAAATCATGTGAAGACATGCCTAAAACACATAAAAGCACTTGGTGGGCCCCACCTGAAATTTGGATGCGTCTGAAACTTGGTATGACCCCTCATACAAGTGGCACACACATAATGGATGGGCTGGATTTGTGGACCACATATCTGTGGGCCTAAAAAATAATTATGAATTTTTAATGGAGGGTAACCCCTCTCAACTTTTGTATGTGGTGTGGCCCACAAAAGTCATAGATTGATTTGATTTTTAATCCCTGGGCCCACCATAGGATGATGCATCTGATTGATGGGGTAGATGTTTGACACGCATCATGGTGGGGCCCACGGAGCCATACCAGACGGTCCCAAATTTGGGCGCGCTCACAGACGCCCGCCCATGAAAAAACCCCCAAATCCCTAAACTCTCTCTCTCTCTCTCTCTCTCTCTCTCTCTCTCTCTCTCTCTCTATCTCTCTCTCCCTCTCTCTCGGCGTGCTTCGTTCCCTAACCCTATCTCTCTCTCAATCTTTCTCCAGCTCTCTCATCTTCCTCCCTCTTTCTATTCATTCCCCAATCTCTCTCTCTCTCTCTCTCTCTCTCTCTCTCTCTCTCTCTCTCTCTCTCTCTCTCCCTCTATCAGATTCATCACCTCAGAAAACCTTAAGGACCCTTCATCATCTCGAATGGAGTTCCATCATTGACTTGTCTTGGTGCACCTAAGAGTACTGGTTTCCCTCTTTGTTGCTAGATTGAGAGGCGCCATTGCAAGAACTTCAAAAAAAAAAAAAGGTATATGCTTCTTTCTGACATTTACTACTACCATTGGATTTTCTGTTTTAGATTCGTTTTCTTCATGAAATGCATGGATTTGGTTTCATTTGTGGTGGTTTCCGTCTCTATTGGCGGTGAGATCTGGACGATTGGATTTGTGTTGTGGTCTGAAATGAGCGGATTTGATGTGATTTGGTAATGAAATTTGTGATTTTCGTTTGTTTTGAGGGAAAAATCTGAAATGTGCTTAAAAAATGCTGGACTTTGTATGGAAATATGAAATGAGCTGATGGAACTGAGTAGTGTTTTCTGTTGGGTGGTAAATGTACTGGTGGGCCCACATTTCTAGATCCGAGGCTGTTCTCTAAAAGAGGTTTCTCTCGGAGAATTGAATTGGAAAGGTTTTTTTCTCAGTGTTGGTGTTTGTTACCAGCACTGAGGAGCTACTGCATTTTTTTTTGTCATCTCATGTTACGTGTCAACATTTGGAAGGGTAGTGCATCTGGATGCCTATGAAATCTGATTTTTGGAGCATTTGTAAGGGCTGTAGATTGCTTCAGATCCACCATTGGTGCGGCGGAGTTTGTGGATGAATTGTTGTGGATTATTCTAACTAAATGACAGACTCCCACAAATGAATTCTAGGTTGGTGATTGGAAATATAATCACTTGTGGCTGTTAAGAAGTTTTGAGCATGTGCCCAGCTAATCGGACACGCATTTAGACCTGCCCCACTTGCAGGCGAGATCCAGCCATTCATTAGGTGGGCTGCATCATGCCTCTCCTGGGCTGAGAATCAGTTCAGTCTGCTCATCAGGTGGGCCACAAGTGAACAAATGGTGTGAGATTAAGATAAAATGGCCATCAGTCCAAATTCAATTTCCCAACCATAATGCACTTACCGTCCTTGAATGGTCCACCGTCCACGAAGCAACCCTAACCACTCATAAATTAACCCTCAATCCAATCTCATCTCAGTGCAATTTTTGTTCTCAAACCAGTTCCTTGACAGTCCCTTGAATATCCCTATGGTCAGTTCCAATTTCAGCCCAATTAACAGCCATAATCAGCTGCAATCCAGCCTTTAAATTGACCTTTAAGGGGCTCCGATCTCACCCCAATATCCCTTAGCCATTCTATGTCTTATTGAAATTCATAAACTACAGTCCAAACCCTTTAATTTCTCAATTCTTAACCAAAAATTTGATTGAAATCCTTTGTCCATATTCAAAATTCTCTCCCATTCAAGAGGCGCAGCCATATTCCAATCCAGTTTCCAATTCCCAAACCATGTCCAATTCAGATCTTTAACCTCAGTCATTTTTGAGCCCAACATTCTATATCTACATCCAGTATTTACCTATATCTACATTTGGTGTGTATGAGCAAACCTGCCCTGACTTTTGGACCAAAGCAAATGCATTGTGGGGGCATGTAGATCTCATGCATTTGCCACATTTTGCAAGTTTGGGTTGGGCCCCATTCACATCTTTCCATGTTTAATGAGTTGGACCATGTGTTAGTTTTTACAATATTATGCAGATAGCACAGGTTTACATCATTTATTGTTTTCCTTCACTTTGTAGATTCACAAGTCATAAAAGCATGCCAATCTTATAAATCTAGGGTTAGGGACTCTCCTAAAAATGAGTTCATCTTATTTTAGTTAATTGTAATTATGTATTAGAGGTCATGATTCTTGGTTATCAAAATTATTTTTAATCCTTGTTGTTTGGAAAAACAGGATATGAACATGTTTTTGGGCCTTCTAGCTTCCAAATTCTAAAGCTAAAAGCTCAAACAAATGAAAGGAAACACTCAAATCTCAGTCCATGCCAAACTGCTAATCAATCTCAATTATGATATCATCTTCATTTCTACTATAATCAGCACTGCTGCAATTGTCCATGTATTGGATGTTTTGCAATGATACAAAACACTCACAAATTCTCTTGGAAATGGTCTTCTATGATGGAAACCTCTCACTTGTTCCAAAGGATTCCATAGAATTCAAACATGCGAGACTGTCACATCAGGTGAAACCAGTTTCCATTTCCAATGAATTTGATAGGATTCCAGCTATCCAAACATTCCCAGCTTGGAATAGAAGACATAATTTACCCCTTTTTTGGAGCATCTGGTTGGTGCCCTGTGTTCCAGCAATTTGTGAACAAAGATCCGCCATTTTCTCAACATGAAAAAAAAGTAGAGACATTGGGAATGATAAGTTTCTGCCTGTCAGATGATTAATTGCTAAAATTTTCCTGCCTACAATCCAACTAAACACAACCATGCCATGGGGTGTGCGGATTCCTCCATGCATATGCCGCGGGAGAATTCGTATGACTATTTAAATCCTCCATTAGCATTGGGTTAAAGGATTGAACAAAAAGCTTTCCATTCTTTTCGAGATTTCAATTCCACTCATCCCTCTCCTCTTGGAATGTGCTTATCTAGGCATCCCATGAGACGAATAAAGTCCTAGTTCTTGTACAATGTTGTATGTGAAAATTTCTCTGTATTGACTGTTTGATCGCTGACGGTGTCTAGAAATTATTTTTTTCTATGGATTTTTTCCTTCATCAATTTTTTTATTTTTTATTTTATTTCGTTTATTTTCATTAATTTGAGAGTTTTAGAACGAAATTTGATGACATTGTTACATTCAAATAATGAAAGCTGATTGAAAAATAATGTAGGTTCTTTGCTGTTGAATAATGTAGGTTTTTTTTTTTTAAAAAGATGATTATTAATCGATCTCTATAGAAGAACAATGAATTTTTCATTTTGTAGCATAGTCCACTTGGACATGTGTTTACAATGCTTAAATCAGTCTACTCTACTTGGACATGGGTTTATGATGCTTAAATCAATCCACTTGGATGTGTGGTAACGATGCAATGATCAACACACTAGAACCATAAGTTTGTTTAAAAACCTTAAATCAATCCACTTGAACATGTGTTTACAATGCTTGAATTAGTCCACTTGAACATGTGTATCTAGATGATTAAATCAGTCCACTGGAACATGTGTTTATGATGCTTAAATCAATCAAGTCGGATGTGTGGTAATGATGCTAAGATCAGCCTACTAGAACATGTGTTTATGATGCTTAAATCAATCAACTCGGATGTGTGATATTGAATGCTTCATAACTAACTTAGCATTGTGTATTAGTTATCCACCAACTAGTCGCTTTGGAAATCAGACATAAGTTCCATATAGCTTATGGTTTATCACACATCTAAAGTAGGGCGTACAATTGCATGTGGAAATAAGGGCATTTCAACATCCATGTATAGCCTAGTTCCTCTCTACACTCGCATACATGCCAATATACATGTGAGAGATCCCAATACCCACCATATAGATTCCTTGGCACAAAAGTAAATACAGTAAAAACTCATGAGCAGGGCATAAAGTATGAGACAAGTAGATGGAAACCATCCATTAGTTTCACACATTGTAGCTCACCTAATGAGTGGATGGCCTCATTTCTGGGCTAGGGTCCCGAAAAATCGACATGACGAAGTCCACATGATGCATAAGCCCAGATGTTTACTACATGGCTAGAGAGGTTTTTCCTCTAAATGTCCTAAGGTACTTGAGATGAGGCACACACTCGGCCAAATTTCTCCACTCATTATATTGTCTACAAAAAGATAAGATTGTTGAGCTTAGAGAATCCTATTGAAGAAGTTATATCAGATAACTTTCCACATTCATTCCTTAGGAACCTTCAGCTATCAAATGTTGAGGTTATATTACCAGATGTAGATGATCTTCTCTCTCTCATCTTAATATCAAAGCTTATTGTTTGAATCATGCGGATTAAACCAGGAGTACTTAAACCTCATTTGTTTTCACAGCACATGAAGAACTATGAGTTATTTCTAAAGAAGGTATCCAAGTGTATGAACCATGATGGCCTTCTTTTTGTGGAACATATATGCCATAAAACCATGGCTTATGAGTATGAGGTATAGTCCCAAGTCATCCATCAAGCTCTATGCTTAAACATCACCATGTTGCCTCATTTTAGTTTTTATCTTGAATTTGATTTATTTTTTTTCATCATTCATTCCCATTTTCTGTTAGCAAATTACTATGCTTCATGTTTGTGCCCCCAATTTGAACTTATTGTGATAAGATAAATCACATGTTAAATGTTGTTGACCTCCTTTGCATGCATGTTTACCCCAGGATTCATTCGATCATCCAAATGCAACCTTCGAATGTCTGGTAGTGGTAAGCTATTTGCCTTAACCATCCATTTTCAGGTCAAGTTGGGGGCCATAAGATCACCCAATCAATTGGATTTGTCACCCTCATCTAGACGAATGAATATGGTTCCGATTACATATTAGTTGGTCGATATGCACCAGAGACTACTATTTAAGAAACTCCTGTGGGTTAATCTTTTAGTTTTGTCTGTTTTTCCGATGGGTTGTTGGAGCAGCTTTCAATTCCCTACACCCTTTTTCTCAAACTTAGTCTAAAAATCTTCATATTAATTGAAACACTCTCATTCCTATTTATGATATATGTGTGTCGCCAAGAACTATGGTAAGGTGGTTTATGAATGTCTCCGTGGTGGACTTGATTTTACCAAGGATGCTGAGAACATGAACTCCCTGTCTCTATCTCCATCTCTTTTTCAGGAAAGAGAATAATAAGAGAGAAGGAAAGGAAAACTAGGCTTGTGGTCGATAACCAACTACTCTGAATTTCTCCTTCGCGAGCGGTTTTTCATTTGATTCTTCAGCTTCTACTTTTGGGTTTCTTGGTTCTTTATAAGTTGAAGCTGAAGTTGAATTTTCTGTGTTTCTCCTTGCTTTGGAATCACAGTTCAAATATGTTCTTTTGTTATGTTTTTCTTCTTCTTCTTCTTCTTTCTATTAGTGATGTCTAAGATTTTCAAGCCCAATGGAAATCATGAAATATCAATGAAGGAGTGAATGGGAATTTATTGTTCCAAGTAAAGATGGGGATTCTTCTTTCACTGCTTTGAAAAAAAGCAGAGGATGGAGTTCTCAGTTCTCTGTGTCAATCTTACAGAAGGTGAGTTTTCTTTCTTACCTTTGTTTCTTTCTCAGGTTTTCTTAGAGAAACTCAATTCCATTTACCTTTGTGTTTTTTTTTTTTTTTTTTTTTTTTTTTTTTTTTTTTTTTTTTTAATGTTAGATGATGAGTTTATAGGTCTAAATCTTTCAAATCCACTTGTTTTTTAATCCAAAGCACCAGTTTCTTCACTGGAATCAATATTAAATCTCAATGAAAATAGGTTTTGGATGTAAAACCAATAGCAATTCGAAATCTCTCTTATTGGTGATGGATTATATTGAAGTTTTCTTTTTGTCCAAGTTCCTGGAGCTTGTGGAGGCAAGCCGTGTGGCCAAGGAAGTCAAGCACTCATTCAGGAATCTCCTCAAGCAACGCAACCATCCACAGCTGATTACTGCTGTGGTCATGCAGGTCAGCCTCCCTCACAAGTGTCTGCCTTAAGTATAAAACACCCACAACAAATGACAAAATAGGTCATTTTCATAACTACACCTGATTAGTCTGATTTAGTTATCTTTAATTTCAGTGATCCATTGTAGTATAAACACCTACAATGATTAACAATGCGGGACATCTTCATTGCTAATGCTAATGCCCAGTTTCTAGACCTGATCAGATAGCTCTGAGAATGTTCCGCGAGCGCAGTCCATTGTGGGCATTTTGTATGCGTTCCTCTTTTTATTGTTGGAATCTCTTTGTAAATTGTACAATTTTTTATTTTTTATTTCCTGCTGCAGATCCAGCAATTCACGGGCATTAATGTCATAATGTTCTATGCACTAGTCCTTTTCAACACTCTGGGGTTCAAGAACGATGCTTCGCTCTACTCGGCTGTCATCACAGGAGTTGTCAATGTTGTCTCCACTACGGTCTTGATCTATGCTGTAGACAAGGTGGGCTGCAGGCTGCTCTTGCTGGAAGCAGGGGTTCAGATGTTTTTCTCTCAGGTAACCATACTTGATCATCATCCGTTGTTCTTAAAACCCTCACCTGCACTGAATTGGACTGAATCGTAATAACCTAATTCAAACTAGAAATGACCAAAATGGAAGCAACACAACTTTAGTTTTGTAGTGACAGCCAAACCACTGATTGCAATTCCGTACATTTCAAGTTGGACAGTTAAATTTGTAATTTCTATTACTGGGCTAGCCTGCCACTTGGATCATTTCAACTTGTAATGTGCTTAGGATGAGGCATTATATGAGAAATGACCCACATCTTTGCACACTATACACGGGTTTTCAATTTCGACAAGTGGGTCTCACATTTCAGCAATCTATTTATTGGGCTGTTGAGCCTCACCATGTATTTCATTTACAGGTAGCCTAATTTACAGGCATCCAAATGACCCCTTACATTAATCTTGTAATATTTGGGGCATCACTCTCTCTCTCGTGTAGTAGTATTAACAAAAGTGCAAGTATTTACTATTTACAAATTACAACATAAGCATTCTGAGACCTTGGCCAGCCAAGGAAATGGCACTCTAAATTGAATTTTTCTGTATTTGATGCAAAAATGCCATTTAGCTACATCTCTAGATCGAAGTATTGTACATAGGCAGCAATAATGAAGAAAAGCTACTTCCACCATCTTATTTATTTATTTATTTAAAAATAAAATAAAATGATACTATTGTTGAGATTTTCCCTGTAACATTAGTGAAGAAAGTTGCAGGATTCTTCTTCCTTCTGCTCCTCCCACTTTGAACTTGTGCTATCTCACTCCCAGCTTTTTATGCCTTTCAATATTTTGAAATAGTTGCTTCGCCTTTCCAAATCTTCTATCACTTTTGTTCATGCTTCGAGAAACTAAAGATAACAGTGAGGTTTTTTGGCTTGATCTGAAACAAAAAAAATTAAATGAAATTGATCAATCACCCAAAGACAGTAAACAAGAAGACTAAAAAATGAGAAAGAAAGAAAACCCAAATCTCAGAAAATGTAAAAGAAAGAGATTTACTGGTCAGGGAGATGTTTATTCAGATGAGTGTTTATTCAGATGTAAAAGAAAAGAAGACCTCCATATATATCTATTGTCCCCTATTTGTGGAAAAAATAGTGATGCAAATTGTTTTCCATTTTCAAGCTTTTCAAGGAAATTATAGATATTGGTTTCTTTCAAAACGATAGACTTTCAAGGTGTTTTTCATTTTCAAGATTTTGGAGAAAACTGTGGTTTCTTACTTTTAATATTTTCATGAAAAACAGAACTCCAAGCTAAATAATAGAATAACTGTTAGAATCTGTAATTATTTATTTCCAGAGAATTCATCATCCATATTTTAGTTGCTCTCTATTAAAAGTAATGATTTACATTGACTGATTATATAAAACTCTCCTAGGTGATAGTTTGATTGGTTTGGTTAGAGATTTAATCAAATTGCGTATGTTATGTTATTTATTTTTTCATCTAACTTCTTTTGGTGATCTTAGAAGCAGTTCTAAAACCCAAACCCAACTCCTAGCTGTATGATCGGATAGTTTTTAGACCATATCAGTCAAAAGCAGAAACAAAAACAACTATATCAGTTAAAGCTCATGTGCAGGACTTGAAAATCAGACAGTTCCACTATGTTAATAATGGAATACTTATTATTATTATTATTTTATTTTATTTATCTATTTTTATGATTTTAGATTGAGCAGATTTTCAGGCTAAAATGAAACAGAGTTGGGTCTGACCAGATGGACTGGCGGTTGGATCAAACCGCCGCCCAAGCCTAATCCATGTTTTAAACCATTGCTTAGAATAATCTTAGGATGTCATTTAAATAGTTCAAAAAATAAACAAACAAATAAAATAAGTACAGAAAAAATAAAAAATCACCTTGGCTTAAATGGAAAGCCAATGTATGGTTCTGATCAATAATATCTGTAATTCTTACCATCTGATCACCTTCACTTTGAATCAGTGACTTCCTCTCTAAACTATCTTCTCCTTCCATTGAATTCATACAAAAACAAGATGAATTTGAGCATGAAGAGAGACAAAAGCAATCCAACACCTTCCCAATGGTTCGTGTTTTTAGTGAAGTTTTTTTTTGTGGCAACTATTTGTTCATTATGACATATGCTGATATTAGTAACTCAACCTTTATACAGGTCCAATCCCTTTAACCCTTTCACAGACGGCAAATCTCAAAACTCTGTAAGATTTCTGTCACTTGTATTAAATTGCTTGTTCTATTTTGTGGTTTATGCTTTCTAATATCTACTTGAAAAGCATTGAATTTTTTATTTTTTTATTTTTTCCTTCTCATTTGGGTGTTCTCAGTTACACGTTTGCATTGGGAGTTTGTCCGATAGAACATACCTGAACTACAATTTTTTATTTTATTTTTTTGGTATATTTGTGATCATTCATCATGGTCCCTTTGATATATCTTGGTTAATGTACAAGGAAAGATCTTGGCTATTGTGTTAGTAAATGGGCTCGATCATTTAACAAGATGACCATCTTTCAATCCTCAAACCAAACTGTGGTAATGTCGTGAAAATAGTTAGCCTTTACTTGTTTTCAGTTGTAGTGAATAGTAGTATGCAATTTTTTCATTCCTTGAACCCTTAGTCCCTGATGGATTGACTTTTGGCGAGGCTTGATCCTCAGTATGGTCTCTGTAAGTGTCTTGTTCGAACTTGTTACTACTTTTTCTCTCTCTCAAGCTATTAAAATGGTCTCTGTAAGTATGGTTTCTGTAAGTTGGAGCCCACACAGCACGGACCAGTAACTAGTCCGCAACAAGTTTATTGATATGAGGAACCGTAATGTAGGCGGGTTCTTCTACAACTATTGCAGGAAAAGCGCCTCCACAACAAATGGCTGCGGGTGGGGGCCGATGTGGTGTGTATTGCCCAATCCGTTCAATGGGTTTACTACATCATAAAAAAAGGACAGGCAAGAAATCAGACATGTCCAATCATCAGATGGGCCACCACATGCATTAGGAGGCCTTTCGATGGTTGTCATTATTTTATTATGTGGTCACCTGATAATTGAATGGACCTGATTTTTTATGAATTCCATATTCTTGATATGAGCAACCTTATTGAGTTGAGGAGTTGAATACCATGGGCATACGAGGTGGGCCTTCTCGAAGCTAGTCAGCTGCAGAAAATTCTCAATTACATGTGTTGTAGCATTGTGAATCAAATTTCTACCATTGAAAATCTCCTGGGGAGAAACAGAAGTATTGGATCAAGCTCATATTTATTTCCTTTCACCCATGTCTTTGTGATCTTATGAAAATATCAGTGATGGCACATATTCAGTGATGGCACCAGGTGGGAGACCACGTTGTTCGTGCACTGGATCTACTCCTTCTATCCGTGATGCGACGGAGCCAGCATCGCCGTCACATATTATATCGCAGGCGTCTGATCCCTCAGTCACGCATACACTGGGCACAGCATGTAAGTCTAGACATATATTTTTTTAACTGACTTCTGTTTATTTGAAGACTTACATATTTCTTTTGCAGCAGCATCGTCGACCAGCCGACGAGGATGTGGACCCACGCGTGGGTTACTTTTAGAGCGACTTACGCGTGAGGGTAGGGTGACGGTAGAGTTCTCACATGATTATATTAGACCTGTTGGAAACAATACCAGCTTGTTTATGTCGGAGGTCGGTGTTATATGTCGATCTGTGATCCTCACCACTACCCCCCATTGGGCAGACGTGACAGATGATATGCGGCAGCTCATCCATCAGCGCCTTCAGGTAAATTATAGTAAATTAAAATTTATTTCATAAAAGTTCATTTACGATTAAGTTATGTTGCTTGAAATTATTAGAGTATACCTGAATGTGCATCGGAGCTATCCGGATGAGTGGGGGTCCCTAGGAGGTGGGAACCGGTGTTATGACCATGATGGAGCTGTCCATTTCTTATGGACAGCATTGGGAGGGCCTGGCCATTTGGACAGGCCGTATTTTGGTATTAGCTCAAAATTAATGGAGCATACCCGGATGTGCATCGGAGCTATCCGGATGAGTGGGGGTCATCTGAATGGAAGGTGGAACCGCTGTTATGACCAGGATGAAGCTATCCATTTCCTATGGACAATATTGGAAGGGCCTGACCATGTTGACAGGCCATGTTTATATCTGTATTTGTAGGGACCTCACCCTTAACCTAAACCACACCTAATCCTATTACCTGAACCTATAACCTATTCTCAATTCTCTACGGCTATAACCTATAACCTACCTAAAACCTAAATGTGTTCTCAAATCCCTAAACCTGATTTTCTAAACCTAAACCTTAACCTATTCTCAAATCTCTAAACCTATAACCTATAACCAACCTATAACCTTAACCTAAAACCTAAGCCTTAACCTATTCTCAATTCCCTACAACTATAACCTAAAACCTAAATATGTTATCAAATCCCTAAACCTAAACCTACACCTAATCTTATTCTCAACTACCTAACCTAAACGTAAACCTAAACTTGAAAACCCAAAGCAAAACCCGATTTCCTAAACCTAAACCTTAACCTATTCTCAAATCCCTAGACCTATAACCTATAACCTACCTATAACCTTAACCTAAAACCTAAGCCTTAACCTATTCTCAATTCCCTATAGCTATAACCTAAAACCTACCTAAAACCTAAATGTGTTCTCAAATCCCTAAACCTAAACCTACACCTAATCCTATTCTCAACTACCTAACCTAAACCTAAACCTAAACTGAAAAATTCAAAGCAAAACCTGATCTTGAACCCTAACCCGATGTCCTAAACCTAAACCTTAACCTATTCTCAATTCCCTAAACGTATAACCTATAACCTACCTATAACCTCAACCAAAAACTTAAACCTTAACCTATTCTCAAATCCCTAAAACTAAACCTACACCTAATCCTATTCTCAACTACCTAACCTAAACATAAACCTAAACCTAAACTCGAAAACCTAAAGCAAAACCCGATCCCGAACCCAAACTCGATTTCCTAAACCTAAACCTTAACCTATTCTCAAATCCTAAACCTAAACCTAAACCTTAACCTATTCTCAAATCCCTAAACCTATAACCTACCTATAACCTTAACCTAAAACCTAAACCTTAACCTATTCCCAAATCCCTAAACTTATAACCTATAACCTACTTATAACCTTAACCTAAAACCTAAGCCTTAACCTATTCTCAATTCCCTACAGCTATAACCTATAACCTACCTAAAATCTAAATGTGTTCTCAAATCCCTAAACCTAAACCTACACCTAATCCTATTCTCAATTACCTAACCTAAACCTAAACCTAAACTTGAAAACCCAAAGCAAAACCCGATCCTGAACCCAAACCTGATTTCCTAAACCTAAACCTTAACATATTCTCAAATCCCTAAACCTATAACCTATAACCTTAACCTAAAACTTAAACCTTAACCTATTCTCAAATCCCTAAACCTAAACCTACACCTAATCTTATTCTCAACTACCTAACCTAAACTTGAAAACCCAAAACAAAACCCGATCCCGAACTCAAACCCGATTTCCTAAACCTAAATCTTAACTTATTCTCAAATCCCTAAATCTATAACCTATAACCTACCTATAACCTTAACCTAAAACCTAAACCTTAACCTATTCTCAATTCCCTACAGCTATAACCTATAACCTACCTAAAACCTTAACCTAAAACCTAAATGTGTTCTCAAATCCCTAAACCTAAACCTACACCTAATCCTATTCTCAACTACCTAACCTAAACCTAATCCTAAACTCGAAAACCTAAAGCAAAACCCGATCTGAATCCAAAACCGATTTCCTAAACCTAAACCTTAACCTATTCTGAAATCCCTAAACCTAAACCTTAACCTATTCTCAAATCCCTAAACCTATAACCTACCTATAACCTTAACCTAAAACCTAAACCTTAACCTATTCTCAAATTCCTAAACTTATAACCTATAACCTACTTATAACCTTAACCTAAAACCTAAGCCTTAACCTATTCTCAATTCCCTACAGCTATAACCTATAACCTACCTAAAACCTAAATGTGTTCTCAAATCCCTAAACCTAAACCTACACCTAATCCTATTCTCAACTACCTAACCTAAACCTAAACCTAAACTTGAAAACCTAAAGCAAAACCCGATCCCGAACCCAAACCCGATTTCCTAAACCTAAACCTTAACATATTCTCAAATCCCTAAACCTATAACCTATAACCTACCTATAACCTTAACCTAAAACTTAAACCTTAACCTATTCTCAAATCCCTAAACCTAAACCTACACCTAATCCTATTCTCAACTACCTAACCTAAACTTGAAAATCCAAAGCAAAACTCGATCCCGAACTCAAACCCGATTTCCTAAACCTAAACCTTAACCTATTCTCAAATCCCTAAATCTATAACCTGTAAGTTACCTATAACCTTAACCTAAAACCTAAACCTTAACCTATTCTCAATTCCCTACAGCTATAACCTATAACCTACCTAAAACCTTAACCTAAAAGCTAAATGTGTTCTCAAATCCCTAAACCTAAACCTACACCTAATCCTATTCTCAACTACCTAACCTAAACCTAATCCTAAACTCGAAAACCTAAAGCAAAACCCGATTCTGAACCCAAAACCGATTTCCTAAACCTAAACCTTAACCAATTCTGAAATCCCTAAACCTAAACCTTAACCTATTCTCAAATCCCTAAACCTATAACCTACCTATAACTTTAACCTATTCTCAAATTCCTAAACTTATAACCTATAACCTACTTATAACCTTAACCAAAAACCTAAGCCTTAACCTATTCTCAATTCCCTACAGCTATAACCTATAACCTACTTAAAACCTAAACCTAAAACCTAAATGTCTTCTCAAATCCCTAAACCTAACCTACCTATAACCTTAACCTAAAACCTAAACCTTAACCTATTCTCAAATCCCTAAACGTATAACCTATAACCTACCTATAACCTTAACCTAAAACCTAAACCTTAACCTATTCTCAAATCCCTAAACCCAAACCTACACCTAATCCTATTCTCAACTACCTAATCTAAACCTAAACCTAAACCTAAACTTGAAAACCCAAAGCAAAACCCGATCCCGAACCAAAACCCGATTTTCTAAACCTAAACCTTAACCTATTCTCAAATCCCTAAACCTATAACCTATAACCTACCTATAACCTTAACATAAAACCTAAACCTTAACCTATTCTCAAATTCCTAAACCTATAACATATAACCTACCTATAACCTTAACCTAAAACCTAAACCTTAACCTATTCTCAATTCCCTAGAGATATAACCTATAACCTACCTAAAACCTTAACTTAAAACCTAAATGTGTTCTCAAATCCCTAAACCTAAATGCACACCTAATCATATTCTCAACTACCTAACCTAAACCTAGACCTAAACTTGAAAACCTAAAGCAAAATCCGATCCCTAACCCAAACCCGATTTCCTAAACCTAAACCTTAACCTATTCTCAAATCCTTAAACTTATAACCTATAACCTTAACCTAAAACCTAAACCTTAACCTATTCTCAAATCCCTAAACCTATAGCCTATAACCTTAACCTAAAACCTAAGCCTTAACCTATTCTTAATTCCCTACAGCTATAACCTATAACCTACCTAAAACCTAAACCTAAAATCTTAACCTATTCTCAAATCCCTAAACCTAAACCTACACCAAATCCTATTCTCAACTACCTAACCTAAACTTAAACCTAAACTTGAAAACCCAAATCAAAACCCGTTCCCGAACCCAAACTCGATTTCCTAAACCTAAACCTTAACCTATTCTCAAATCCCTAAACCTATAACCTATAACCTACCTATAACCTTAACCTAAAACCTAAACCTTAACCTATTCTCAAATCCCTAAACCAAAACCTACACCTAATCCTATTCTCAACAACCTAAGCTAAACTTGAAAACCCAAAGCAAAACCCAATCCCGAACCCAAACCCGATTTCCTAAACCGTAACCGTAACCTATTCTCAAATCCCTAAATCTATAACCTATAACCTGCCTATAACCTTAACCTAAAACCTAAACCTTAACCTATTCTCAATTCCCTAAAGCTATAACCTATAAGCTACCTAAAACCTTAACCTAAAACCTAAATGTGTTATCAAATCCCTAAACCTAAACCTACACCTAATCCTATTCTCAACTACCTAACCTAAACTTAAACCTAAACTTGAAAACCCAAAGCAAAACCCGATCCCGAACCCAAACCCGATTTCCTAAACCTAAACCTTAACCTATTCTTAATTCCCTAAACGTATAACCTATAACCTTAACCTAAAACCTAAACCTTAACCTATTCTCAAATCCCTAGACCTAAACCTACACCTAATCCTATTCTCAACTACCTAACCTAAACCTAAACCTAAACTTGAAAACCCAAAGCAAAACCCGATTCCAAACCCAAACCCGATTTCCTAAACCTAAACCTTAACCTATTCTCAAATCCCTAAACCTATAACCTATAACCTACCTATAACCTTAACCTAAAACCTAAACCTTAACCTATTCTCAAATCCCTTAACCTAATCCTACACCTAATCCTATTCTCAACTACCTAACCTAAACCTAAGCCTAAACTTGAAAACCCAAAGAAAAACTCGATCCCGAACCCAAACCCGATTTCCTAAACCTAAACCTTAACCTATTCTCAAATTCCTAAACCTATAACCTATAACCTACCTATAACCTTAACCTAAAACCTAAACCTTAACCTATTCTCAATTCCCTAGAGATATAACCTATAACCTACCTAAAACCTAAACGTATTCTCAAATCCCTAAACCTAAACGTACACCTAATCCTATTCTCAACTACCTAACCTAAACCTAGACCTAAACTTGAAAACCCAAAGCAAAACCCGATCCCGAACCCAAACCCGATTTCCTAAACCTAAACCTTAACCTATTCTCAAATCCCTAAACCTATAACCTACAACCTTAACCTAAAACCTAAACCTTAACCTATTCTCAAATCCCTAAACCTATAACATATAACCTACCTATAACCTTAACCTAAAATATAAGCCTTAACCTATTCTTAATTCCCTGCAGCTATAACCTATAACCTACCTAAAACCTAAACCTAAAACCTTAACCTATTCTCAAATCCCTAAACCTAAACCTACACCAAATCCTATTCTCAACTACCTAACCTAAACCTAAACCTAAACTTGAAAACCCAAAGAAAAACCCGATCCCGAACCCAAACCCGATTTCCTAAACCTAAACCTTAACATATTCTCAAATCCCTAAACCTATAACCTATAACCTACCTATAACCTTAACCTAAAACTTAAACCTTAACCTATTCTCAAATCCCTAAACCTAAACCTACACCTAATCCTATTCTCAACAACCTAAGCTAAACTTGAAAACCCAAAGCAAAACCCGATCCCGAACCCAAACCCGATTTCCTAAACTAAACCTTAACTTATTCTCAAATCCCTAAATCTATAACCTATAACCTACCTATAACCTTAACCTAAAACCTAAACCTTAACCTATTCTCAATTCCCTACAGCTATAACCTATAACCTACCTAAAACCTAAATGTGTTCTCAAATCCCTAAACCTAAACCTACACCTAATCCTATTCTCAACTACCTAACCTAAACTTAAACCTAAACTTGAAAACTCAAAGCAAAACCCGATCCCGAACCTAAACCCGATTTCCTAAACCTAAACCTTAACCTATTCTCAATTACCTAAACGTATAACCTATAACCTTAACCTAAAACCTAAACCTTAACCTATTTTCAAATCCCTAAACCTAAACCTACACCTAATCCTATTCTCAACTACCTAACCTAAACCTAAACCTAAACCTAAACTTGAAAACCCAAAGCAAAACCCAATTCCGAACCCAAACTCGATTTCCTAAACCTAAACCTTAACCTATTCTCAAATCCCTAAACCTATAACCTATAACCTACATATAACCTTAACCTAAAACCTAAACCTTAACCTATTCTCAAATCCCTTAACCTAAACCTACACCTAATCCTATTCTCAACTACCTAACCTAAACTTAAACCTAAACTTGAAAACCCAAAGCAAAACTCAATCCCGAACCCAAACCCGATTTCCTAAACCTAAACCTTAACCTATTCTCAAATTTCTAAACCTATAACCTATAACCTACCTGCAACCTTAACCTAAAACCTAAACCTTAACCTATTCTTAATTCCCTAGAGATATAACCTATAACCTACCTAAAACCTTAACCTAAAACCTAAATGTGTTCTCAAATCCCTAAACCTAAACCTACACCTAATCCTATTCTCAACTACCTAACCTAAACCTAAACCTAAACTTGAAAACCCAAAGGAAAACCCGATCCCGAACCCAAACCCGATTTCCTAAACCTAAACCTTAACCTATTCTCAATTCCCTAAACCTATAACCTATAACCTACATATAACCTTAACCTAAAACCTAAACCTTAACCTATTCTCAAATCCCTAAACCTAAACCTACACCTAATCCTATTCTCAACTACCTAACCTAAACCTAAACCTAAACTTGAAAACCCAAAACAAAACCCGATCCCGAACCCAAACCTGATTTTCTAAACCTAAACCTTAACCTATTCTCAAATTCCTAAACCTATAACCTATAACCTACCTATAACCTTAACCTAAAACCTAAACCTTAACCTATTCTCAAATCCCTAAACCTAAACCTACACCTAATCCTATTCTCAACTACCTAACCGATACCTAAACCTAAACTTGAAAACCCAAAGCAAAACCCGATCCCGAACCCAAACCTGATTTCCTAAACCTAAACCTTAACCTATTCTCAAATCCCTAAACTTATAACCTACAACCTATCTATGACCTTAACGTAAAACCTAAACCTTAACCTATTCTTAATTCCCTACAGCTATAACCTATAACCTACATATAATCTTAACCTAAAACCTAAATGTGTTATCAAATCCCTAAACCTAAACCTACACCTAATCCTATTCCCAACTACCTAACCTAAACCTAAACCTAAACTTGAAAACCCAAACCAAAACCCAATCCCGAACCCGAATCCGATTTCCTAAACCTAAACCTAAACCTTAACCTATTCTCAATTCTCTACAGTTGTAACCTATAACCTACTTATAACCTTAACCTAAAACCTAAATGTGTTCTCAAATCCCTAAACCTAAACCTACACCTAATCCTATTCTCAACTCCCTAACCTAAACCTAAACCTAAACTTGAAAATCTAAAGCAAAACCCGATCCCGAACCCAAACCTGAACCCGATTTCCTAAACCTAAACCTTAACCTACTCTCAATTCCCTACAGCTATAACCTATAGCCTTAATCTATCTCTCAAACCCCTAAACCTAAACCTACACCTATTCCTAATCTCAACTCCCTAACCTAATCATAAACCTAAACTTGAAAACCCAAAGCAAAACTCGTTCCCAAACCCGAACCCGAACCCGAACCCAAAGCTATAACTTATAACCTATAACATATAACCTTAACCTAAACCTAACCAAAACGTATAACCTAAACCTATAATCTTAACCTAAACCAAAACCTATAACATAACTAAACCAAAACCTATATCCTAAACCTTAACCTATAACATATAAGCTATAATCTAAACTTATAACCTATAACCTAACCTTAACCTAAACCTAAACCTAAACATATAACCTAAACCTAAAAATAAAAAATTAAACTTAAACCTAAACTTAAAACCTAAATGTATTCTCAAATCCCTAAACCTAGACCTACACCTAATCCTGATCTTAACTCCCTACCCTAAACCTAAACCTAAACATGAAAACCCAAACCTAAACTCGATCCTGAACCCGAACATGATTTCGTTAACATAAACCTTAACCTATTCTCAATTGCCTAAAGTTATAACCTAAACCTAAACCTAAACCTTAACCAAAACTTATAACCTTAACCTAAACCTAAACCTTAACCTTAACCTAAACCTAATCCTATACTTATAAATTCTAATTTATTTGATAAAAATTCATTTATGATTAAGTTATTTTCTTAATAAGTTTATGTTCAACAAGTGCAGGGTTGTGATGTAGTAATAACTCGGTAAGACCGAGGTCGAATCCCAAGGGACTGAAACTTGTACGTTATCTGAAACTAACTGGAAATAGAACTAGAATAAGATGAAATCTAAATCAACTAGGAATTGAGGAAATAATTGTAAACTATTAATCTAAAATTTATAGAAATCAGAGGAAAGGAAACTAAGGATTCAGAGGATCCACTTGTAGAGATTAGAGAGATCTTATGTCTGCTTCAAGAATCATGGAATTTACTGAACTTTCGTTGATCTAGTTTTCAAAGAGATGAAAGGTGTATGAATTAGAATAGATTCCATTACCAAACCATGCCCAAAAGACTATGGAAAACAACAGAATTAAACTAATTACCACCCAATCACATGTATGAAAGTTAGGAAGGGTACCGTCATCCAACCATGCCCAGGAGACTATGGTGAACAACAGGACGTCCTGACATCATAAACATGAAAAGGGAATAGAAATATTCAAAGCATTGCAGACCCATTGTAATTTCAGTCACAACAAACCATTAAGAACTAAAAATATTCCCATAATAATCAACTAAAATCAACGTCGATTCATGAATTAAAATTAAAATAAAATAAAATCTCCCATCTCACTACAAGCTTCACCTCTTAGCCCTAGCTAAGAGGTTCAGCCCGCCATGAACGAGTTAAATCTCATAATAAAAGAAAAGAAAAGAAAATACTCTCTCCCTCACGTCTGCTTCAAGTCCCTGCCCGAGCCTCCACGTCTCCCTTTTTCTTCCTTCCTAGACCTGAATGAATGCTCCCCACGTCCTAAACCTCCTTTTATAGCTGCTGGAGTGGTGAAAATCGTATTTGAATCGGATTTGGAAAGCTATGCATGCCTAGTGAAAGCTTTTTCGCAGCCAAGTTCGGTGCCTCGAAACACGCCACTTTTCTCGTTCAAATTCTAAAGAAACACCGTCCCTTAGGATTTTATTGGGTCCTCTACATGATAGACGGTTCAGATCTGCCATATGATCAAAGATGGTGGCCCAAAACTGCCTGGAAAAGTCAGTTTTCGCGGATGTGAGAAACCTTTCGCACTATTTCGCTGTTGTGATCGGTGGGCCCCACAGAAGCATTTTCTGGAAAATCCACCACATCCATTGGATTCAGAACGAAATTTCAGTCAAGAATGGGTGGTTTTGAACGTCCATTGACGTGGCCCAGGGAAGAAATCACAAAAAGATCAGTTTTGAACGCTACCGAGCAGCCCTTTTGTGGCCTCTGTATCTCACACGTGTGCATGCATGGGTGCAAAAGGTTAGCATGGTTTTGTAGTTCTCGAAGCCCTCTACACGGTGGACGGATCAGATCGGACATACGAGCAATGGGTGGGGCCCACTACCGTCCGCAAAACGGAGGCCAGTCGGTTACGCGACCGTGAAAATTTTTGGTTTTTTTTTTTTTTTTTTTCTTTCGGTCAGAGACGGTCAAACCGTCTCTGACATTTCCCATGCACGTGTAGTGCACTTATGCACTATGCACACTCAATCTAAAGTGGGGTCCACTATGATATTTTTGCGAAATCTGATTCAACCATCTGATTGGTCTCCTCATTTAAGGCGTTGATACCAAATTCGAGACAATTTCAGATATCAGGTGGGCCCAGAATCAACGGTTTATGGGCTGATCTGTCAGTTGGGGCACTTCCCGAGATCTTCAATGGCTGAAATTTTATATGTACGGTTAATTTATGGCCCTTATCTCATGTATGAAGTTTCGAACCAAACGGATGGTGGAAAACATGTGATCTTTCATTCTGGATGAGTTTTAGGCCATTTGAGCTTCAGTTCTTTGATTTTTGCTGATCCCGGGCATTGATCTTGGTCCCTTGGAGTCTGTATCTTGCCTTTGTGTCATCAGGTTGTTAAATCCATACTTTAAACATCCTTTTCAGTCCCTGCTTGTAAATCCACCTTGCAACACAAACATGATTAACCAGGCCGTTTAAATAGTATCATATAAGTAAAATCAGGTAATTACTAGGGTCTGATATGCAATATTTGACCCTCAACACAACCCCCAACCAGCATTTTACTAGTCCCGAGCAAAATATGCGAAAAACAAGTTGAGAACTACAGGATAATTTCTATGAATTCGAGTGATTTTTTTATTTTTATTTTTAAAAACGATTCAAATACGAGAAATTCTAAAACTCATGAATGTTGGGCATTACTTCTACTGGACTCAGGTACGTGGTAAACTCATAATCAAGTTCAAGGCATTAATCCATAAATCAGAAAAATGCTAAACATTGAGTTCCATGGGTGTATTGTGTAATCTCAACTTACCACTATTAAGAGGTCCAATCTTCAATTTCATGATATCATTGGTAACTAATAAAGCATTCAGGACACCCAAAATTTTTCTTACAGATCATCTTTTCAGTTTTTCAGCTTTTGATTTTTTATTTTTTTTTTTGAAAGTAACATCAAGAAGGAGAAACAAATCCTCACCTATAGGGAGCAATCCTATGGTGAAAATTATTCGCCAACCTTTTCCTAAATCATCCATGGGGAACAAATCCTCACCTATAGGGAGCAAACCTATGGTGAAAATTATTCGCCAAAACCTTTTCCAAAGGTATCTCTTTTTTTTTTTTTTTTTTTAAATGATCATGACGGACAAATTTTCAAGCGGTTTCCTCACATGCTTAGTGATTACCAAGTTAACCCTTCAATATCAGATTGAAACCTTAATGTGAAAGTGAGATGTGACATGTGAACTCATGACTCAATCAATGTTTACAACTTCTAATCATGAATTAATAATTCGAACTAACTGTGAAATCTAACAGATACTGAATTCAAGTGTCATACATGACCACATCGCGTATCGAAATCAAAGATATCTGTCAAAATCACTTCGAATTCACAGGAATTTTCAGAAAAATTTAAAAATTTTCACAATTTTTGCTCAAGACCAAGAGAATACTGATTAGGAAACCTAATCTCCCACCCCCAACCTAAAATCTACATTGTCCTCAATGTAAAAGATATATGAGCATGCAATGCACATGGGACAACGAAAGTAAATGAGAAGTAATGGGAAGATAGTACCTGAATAACGAATCAAGAGAGATTTTCCACGAGATCACAGTATGGAAGCTGTCAGCATGAGAGAGAAAGCAGAACAAAATTAACGAAAATAAAATCCTACCTATACCACTTTCGCAGGTGCTCTCGATTGCATTTAGCGTATGCAACAAGCCTTTAAACCCCTAGGTTACCCCTAGAGGACGAGTTGTAGTCTCGTGAGGGTTTGCAGTAATGTTACCCACAAACATTGAATCGATCATGGAACTTGATCATGCCATAAAGTTCCTCTTCCGGCCAATATCTTGATAAGTTTCTCAGTAAGTTTCTCAATAGGATCATCCAAAAGCCCTTTTTACAATAGGCTTGGATGCCCTGGAGTTTGACTTTTCAGAAAAACTTATTTACCTCATTAAAAATGTGTTGATGATTCGCCTGAGGTATCCAAAGTATAAATGATTCACCTGTGTCAGAAAAAGTTTCAGAGTTAGTATCCCATGGTGAATCAGAGACTACAGATAGATTAAGTTGAGAAAAATTTTCAGGAAGAGGTGTAGTCTCAACACATTCCGAAGTAGCAGACTTCGGTTCAATTTCTAGCTCCTTATCCCCTAACGGTAAACATTCAGGATCTGTGGAAGAAGGGGCTTCAGAGTAAGGGTTTTCTCGGTCAGTACTGACTGCCGAGATGTTGTCTTAAAAGGCATTTACTATGTCTCTTATCATGTGATCATTTGAATCTGCAAAGTATGCCAAGCAATCATCAAAAGAGTTGGGACATTCTTCTGAGAGTGACTTATTTTTCACCTTGGAGCTTGTGATAATCTGCTCGAGGAATTCATCATCCTTGAAAGTGGACGGATGTATGCTCTCTTGCTCCAACCCTGCACAAACAGATTGAGGGTCAGTATGCGAAGCATTGATATGATCACTCTGTTCATTGAAATTACTCAGAAGATGCATTGAATCGTCCACATTCAATAGTTTAGATGGTGGCCTCAACTGGGTGGTTTCAAATTCCAGAGTCATAGCGCACAACTCCTCTTTCTCCCAAATCATATCATCATTCAATTCAGGGGAGTGGTCCAAATATGTTTTACAAGAGTTATAAGGGTCGGTCATAAGGGGCTCCTCCACTTTTAGATCAGACATGTCAGGTGAGTGAAGTATCTCATTATGACCGTTCTCTTCGCGTACTTCTTGATCATTAACTTGGACCAAACTTGAGATTAGTTCCAGGGAAATTATGGTTATACATTGAGGATTGTCATCCCAATACTCATCATATTTTGGTTCAGTGCAGTGCACACTTGGGATGAAATCACTTTCCTCATATTCTTCACCTAGAATGGGTTGAGATTCGCAAAAACTAACATCTTCATCATCATTAGAATCTAGTGTGTCATGTGATTGAAGTGTATCATTATATTTGAAAGAAAGCCATGTCTCTTCCCCATTCTTTTGAACAGTCATAGAAATCGACTCATCGGTAAATTGGACCGTATGCTCGTTAATGGAATCCAACTCCTCATTCCAAATTCTAGAGTTCTTCAAAGGCGAGTTAGGATCACTTTCCTCGCATTGTATTTCTGGAATGAGTCGTGGCTGGGATGACCGAGCCTCCTCTATTCTATCAAGGCGCGAATTGAGTCCTTCCATTGCTTTTCTGAATTCCGCAAACCACTCCATGTTATGCTGAATTGAATTTTCTTGGTTCGTTTCTGGTTGAATCTGAAAGGTAGAGGGTCCAAGAGAATAATCACTTGAAATAAGTGATTCCAAAGTTTTTATACTTTCTTCACAACGTGCTAAGTGATACTGAAATGAATCCTCTTGGATCGTTTCTGGTTGGATCTCAATGTTAGGGTATCCAAGAGGATAATCCTTATAACATGTTATTGGTTCATCTTCACAGCTTTGATGTTTCCACTGGTTATAGTCATACTGATCATACATGGGAGAATATGATGGCTGATAATAATCCTCATTCCCATAATTACAATCGTATACAGCCCTATTAACCGATGGAAGATAACGTTCTAGTCGGTTCTCAATGTCTGTTTGTGATGGAGAAAAATCTTGAGGTATACGTTGAATTCCACAACCCTCGGGCATTCCCCAATATCTCCTATCCATCTCAGCGTATGCACGTACCCACGATTCCATGGTAGAACCCTGACTCTGAGTCTAATCCTAGAACAAAAGAAAAGTCTTATAGAAATATGGAAAGTAAGAGAAGAAGTTAAAAGGGTGTTACCAAATAAGAAGTTCCTATGTTAAGATCCTGCAGAAGAAAACAAAACAAGTTAGTTTCTAAAACAGTTAGTCTAAGATTATAAAATTTCTAAAAACCCTAATAAAGAAAAAATAAAGAAATTAGAAAAGATATCACCAAATTAGAAGTCTCTATCTCAGAATCCTACAAAACAGGAAAGACAAGTTAGTTCAAAAAAAATCAGGAAAATCTAAACCTGAAGTTGGTGAAAATCCTAATCTTAAACTAATCCTAAAACTAATTAATTTCAGAAAAATGTAACCGACAGTCCCCGGCAACGGCGCTAAAAACTTGTTCACTCCCCAAGTGCAGGGTTGTGATGTAGTAATAACTCGGTAAGACCGAGGTCGAATCCCAAGGGACTGAAACTTGTACGTTATCTGAAACTAACTGGAAATAGAACTAGAATAAGATGAAATCTAAATCAACTAGGAATTGAGGAAATAATTGTAAACTATTAATCTAAAATTTATAAAAATCAGAGGAAAGGAAACTAAGGATTCAGAGGATCCACTTGTAGAGATCAGAGAGATCTTATGCCTGCTTCAAGAATCATGGAATTTACTGAACTGTCGTTGTTCTAGTTTTCAAAGAGATGAAAGGTGTATGAATTAGAATGGATTCCATTACCAAACCATGCCCAAAAGACTATGGCAAACAACAGAATTAAACTAATTACCACTCAATCACATGTATGAAAGTTAGGAAGGGTACCGTCATCCAACCATGCCCAGGAGACTATGGTGAACAACAGGACGTCCTGACATCATAAACATTAAAAGGAAATAAAAATATTCAAAGCATTGCAGACCCATTGTAATTTCAGTCACAACAGACCATTAAGAACTAAAAATATTTCCATAATAATTAACTAAAATCAACGTCGATTCATGAATTAAAATTAAAATAAAATAAAATCTCCTATCTCACTACAAGCTTCACCTCTTAGCCCTAGCTAAGAGGTTTAGCCCGCCATGAACGGGTTAAATCTCATAATAAAAGAAAAGAAAAGAAAATACTCTCTCCCTCACGTCTGCTTCAAGTCCCTGCCCGAGCCTCCACGTCTCCCTTTTTCTTCCTTCCTAGACCTGAATGAATGCTCCCCACGTCCTAAACCTCCTTTTATAGCTGCTGGAGTGGTGAAAATCGTATTTAAATCGGATTTGGAAAGCTATGCATGCCTAGTGAAAGCTTTTTCGCAGCCAAGTTCGGTGCCTCGAAATACGCCACTTTCCTCGCTCAAATTCCAAAGAAACACCGTCCCTTAGGGCTTTATTGGGTCCTTTACATGATAGACGGTTCAGATCTGCCATATGATCAAAGATGGTGGCCCAAAACTGCCTGGAAAAGTCAGTTTTCGCGGATGTGCGAAACCTTTCGCACTATTTCGCTGTTGTGATCGGTGGGCCCCACAGAATCATTTTCTGGAAAATCCACCCCATCCATTGGATTCAGAACAAAATTTCAGTCAAGAATGGGTGGTTTTGAACGTCCATTGACGTGGCCCAGGGAAGAAATCACAAAAAGATCAGTTTTGAACGCTACCGAGCAGCCCTTTTGTGGCCTCTGTATCTCACACGTGTGCATGCATGGGTGCAAAAGGTTAGCATGGTTTTGTAGTTCTCGAAGCCCTCTACACGGTGGACGGATCAGATCGGACATACGAGCAATGGGTGGAGCCCACTACCGTCCGCAAAACGGACGCCGGTCGGTTACGCGACCGTGAAAATTTTTGTTTTTTTTTTTTTTTTTTCTTTCGGTCAGAGACGGTCAAACCGTCTCTGACATTTCCCATGCACGTGTAGTGCACTTATGCACTATGCATACTCAATCTAAAGTGGGGTCCACTATGATGTTTTTGCAAAATCTGATTCAACCATCTGATTAGTCTCCTCATTTAAGGCGTTGATACCAAATTCGAGGCAATTTCAGATATCAGGTGGGCCCAGAATCAATGGTTTATGGGCTGATCTGTCAGTTGGGGCACTTCCCGAGATCTTCAATGGCTGAAATTTTATATGTACGGTTAATTTATGGCCCTTATCTCATGTATGAAGTTTCAAACCAAACGGATGGTGGGAAACATGTGATCTTTCATTCTGGATGAGTTTTAGGCCATTTGAGCTTCAGTTCTTTGATTTTTGCTGATCCCGGGCGTTGATCTTGGTCCCTTGGAGTCTGTATCTTGCCTTTGTGTCATCAGGTTGTTAAATCCATACTTTAAACATCCTTTTCAGTCCCTGCTTGTAAATCCACCTTGCAGCACAAACATGATTAACCAGGCCGTTTAAATAGTATCATATACGTAAAATCAGGTAATTACTAGGGTCTGATATGCAATATTTGACCCTCAACAGTTTATTGCCTTAATCTATTATTTACAAAATTGTAGGATAAATTTGAATTGGATTCGAGTGTTCCGCACATTTCCTATGCCATCGACGACATGATCAAGGAGCGGTTCAAGGAGTACCGCTCATTGTTACACAAGCGGTACAAGCAGTGCATGAGTAACGAGGAGGGTACACTGTCCGCACCGCCGCACGTGACCCGTGATGACTGAAAGATACTCTGCGATAGATTTTCGTCTGATTCTTTTCAGGTAATATTTATATATTTACGATATCTTAAGGTAACAATTAAATTCGTAACTAATAATAATGTATTATGAATAATGTGTTCAGAAGAGGAGCAAAATAAATTCTAACAACAGGGAAAAGTTAGCAGTGAACCACGTAGCTGGTTCAAAGTCATTTATACGAAATTACTGATAACTATTAAGTTGATAAATTCTTTCAATGCATTTTATATTAACTCTATTGTTCTTTCGATTGGGCAGCAAGATTCCATCACTGGCCAGGAGCCCGAACCAATAGACCTCTACAAAGGGACTCACTGTTGGCAGGCGACGGGATCTTGGGTGCATCCTAGTACCGACAAGATTTGGGTAAAAATCTTTACATTATAAAATTTAATTGCATTAAATTATAATAATGTCATTTTTTTGAGAAAATTCATATGTTTTCATTACAGGCAGCGATGGACACCTTACGCAGTCAGCCCACTCCCGATGGTACTCAGCTGAGTGAGGTGCTTGGCACCTGTTCTGGATATGTGCATGGGCTTGGCCATGGTGCCAAGCTTACGGCACCCGCTAAAGCTGCTTCCACCGATCCATCGTCTTTGGCGAGAGTGTCACCCGCCGAGCTGATATCGCTGAGAGAGAGGTTCACCAGCTACAAGTCGTCGTCAATGACATCAGAGATCAGCTGGAGAAGAAGAGTGAGCAGTTAGAGAGGTAGATGGAGGAGCAGCAGAGGAGGATGGAGGAGCTGACGAGTCAGAGAGAGGAGCAGGAGAGGAGGAGGATGGAGGAGCAGAAGAGGCTGAGGGAGGAGCACGAGAGGACGATGGAAGAGCTGACGAGGCAGAGGGAGGAGCAGGAGAGGAGGATAGAGGAGTTGACGAGGCAGAGGGAGGAGCAGGAGAGGATGATGATAGAGGATCATGCGAGGCTGAGGGAAGAGCAGGAGAGGAGGATGGAGGAGATGCGGGTGGAGCATAAGCGACGGATAGCGAATATGTTTCAAGCTCTTGCCACACGCTTACCCATCGATGCCCCACTACCTCTGCCTCCATATTTGTGATTTTTTGTATTTTATTTATAATGTTAAACTTATATGTATTTATGCATGATGTAGTTTATGTTTGGATAGATTTATTTATGTACTTTGGAGTTAAATGTCTGTGAATGTGAATATGATGAAATATATTACATGACAGGTGTATATCAGGAATTATATTGTAACAGGTGTATATCAGGTGTATTTCAAGAATTTTGTACTGAAATATGGGGTGGAAAAAAAAAACTTTTACCTACGAAACTTTTTGTAGGTAAAAGAATCCTCTAAGTTTTTACGTACGAAACTTTTCGTAGTTAAAAGTCTCACAAATATTTTTACCTACGAAAATATTCATAGCTAAAGGTTTTGTATGTATTTTTACCTACGATATCATTCGTAGTTAAATGTGTGTAGGTAAGGAAATTTTTAGCTACAAAATTGGTGGTGAGGAAACGTTTCTAAGTATTTTTAGCTACGAAACTATTGGTAGGTAAAAAGTCTTGTTAATATTTTTAGCTACGAAATTTTTGGTAGCTAAAAAGTATTGTTAATATTTTTAGCTACGAAATTATAGGTAGTAAAGTCTTGTTAATATTTTTAGCTACGAAACTATTGGTAGGTAAAGAGTTTTTTTAATATTTTTAGCTACGAAACTATTGGTAGATAAAAGTCTTGTTAATATTTTTAGCTACGAAATTATTGGTAGGTAAAATTCTTGTTAATATTTTTTAACCACAAAAGTTTTGGTAGTTAAAAAATTTTGTAAATATGTTTAGCTACAAAATTGTTGGCAGGTAAAAAGTGTTTTTAATATTTTTGGCTACAAAAGTATTCGTAGGTAAAAAGTCTTCTAAATATTTTTAGCTACGAAATTGTTGGTAGGTAAAAAGTGTTTCTAATATGTTTGGCTACGAAAGTATTGGTAGGTAAAAAGTCATGTATATATGTATGTATTTTTACCTACAAAACTATTCGTAGGTAAAAATTTTTGTCAATACTTTTACCAACAAAATTCAATGTTAGTAAAAAGGTTTGCTTACAAAAAAATTCGCCAACGAATTTTTTGGCGAATTTTTTTTTCGTAGGTAAAAGGTGTTCCCCACAAGCTTTTAGCTACGAAATTGCCAACGAAAAATTTCACGGATAAAACTTTTTTGCTGCGAAATTAAGCCTTTTGCTTACGAAAATTTTTGTTTGTAAAAGTGGCATTTCTTGTAGTGTTAGATGATTTTCATGGTGGGGTCTATAACTTTGACAATACAGATTTTGTAGATCTAAAAGAAAGATAGTAGTTCACCATAAGTTAGCGGTACCTTGCCTGATGTTCATCGACAGACATTATTTATTTGAACTTTCACAAACAGGATAATAATAAATTCTTATATACTTCTAAACTACTAAAAAAGTGAAAAAATTCTTACATTTTCAGATTTCAACATAAATTTTTTTTTAAAAAAAAAAATTTCTAAAATTTGAGGGAGGAAACTCTAAATAGTTACTTATTCAAATGGGAGAACATATGCAAGTCATAAATTATCTCCTTGCTAAAGTGTGCTGTTCCAAAATAAAAGCTTGGCAAGTGTTTTTTTTAACTTCCAGTTTAGAGGGGAAGAAAGGTATGAGAAGAAAGAAAGAAAAAAAAAAAAAAAAAAGCAAAAAGGAAATGAAGAGGCGCCGCGTAGTGCTCGACCCTCACCGTTAACGGGGAACACGTTATCTTTCGCAGGAAGTTCTTGCGCGTGCCTTTAGCAGGAAATCCGCGTCCGCGTCCGCTTTTCCCATCTTCTGAGTACAATGGATCGCATCAGACATGCTAGCTGATAAGGCGGGCCACGCCTGTATGAAAAGGAGTGGACGATTTTAAAATGGAGATATTGTATGGCAGGTCTGCCGGCTAAAGTCCACGTGGCAGAGAGATATATTGATCAGAGCGTTAATCTCGTGGGATCCATCATGGATAGCTTGTCCTTCAAAAATCACACCAATTAAAACGATCCACACCAATGAAAGGATGACCATTTACTATTTTCATCTCGCACCGTCCCTTCGAAGGCGAACGCGGATTGGGCACTACCCCCACCGTCCCTTGCTAGGAATGGACATACGGTTCTGAACCGCCACCATGATGTATGGGTTTTATCCACACCGTCCATCCATTTTTCACTATCATTTTAGATTACAGGCCCAAAAATTAGGGAGATTATAGCCCAAGTGGACCACACAGTAAGGATTAAACACCTACTGCTGAAAACTTTTTGGGGGCCGATGAAGTTTCAGATCAAGATAATATTTGTGTTTTCCCTTCATCCAGGTTCATGTGGCCTTCTGGACAGGTTGGATGGCAATTAGCCATCACGGTGTGTCCTAGGGAGGTTTCAACGATGAGTATCATTATAACCTCTGCTTCCTATGGCATGGTTCACTTGAGCCTTGGATATGCGTCATTTTTAGGGCTTCTGCAGTAAAATGATAGAGAAAAATGGATGAATGGTGTGAATAAAACCCATATATCATTGTGGCCCCTCAGAGCCCCTGCCCGTTCCTAAAGAGGGAGGGGTATAGTACTCAATCCGCGTCTAATGAATGCCGCTTTTAAGATGAATACGATAATTGGATGCATGTCTTTCAAACACCATCCATCCAAAGTGGGGGCAACTAGATGGACGGCCCCGATTGATCCATTACCCTGCCACTTGTACTGTGTAGAGTTGGATCTACAACATATCCGTTCAACCAGCTCTACCGTGTCATCTCCCTTTGAAAAGAACACGTGGACGGTCAACATTCACTTTAGTCTATTCGAGGCCAGCGCGATCACTGGAAGAGTACGATTTATGCGTAGGGCCATCTTTATGGATGGATCACTTCATGAACAGCTCGGATGTCCACAGCAGAAGGGTAGATAGAATCATGCGAACACGTGAGGACTTTATAGATCCAAGTGGCTTATCCAGGTGGGCCCAACAGAGTGTATTCCTTTAGACTGAGAAGCAGACCAGATCTGGTGGGCCACACATGTATATTAAATTTGGAGCATCAATGATTATTAAACCGTACCTTTTTCTGTACACGTGTGGCCCACCAAATGGGTAGAACCTGTGCTTTTTTATGTTCAAGAACTGGACGGGGATTTCCTGCGAAAGCCTTTCGCGCAGGAAGTTCCTGCGAAAGGATGCTGTGTGGGGCCCACCACCATGTTTTTGGAAAATGTACTCCGGTCATCCGCTTTTCAAGATAATTTTATGACAAGATACAAAAAATGAGGTGGATCTAGGACTCACGTGGGCCACACGAGAGAAAATAGTCGGAATTCAGTTAGAACCGTTGAAGCATTCTTATCACCATAAAAGCTTTGTTTCGGACTTTTTTTTTTAGTATTTTCACTTAATCCCTGTGTTAATAACCTTATAAACGGTTTGGATGACATATAAACATCAAGTGGAGCCCGGGAAGGTTTCAACGGTAGGCATCTCTTTCCCAAAATTTCCCTCTCGTGTGGCCCACCTTAGTTCTGGATCCATCTCGTTTTTAGTCAATTTCCTAAAATGAGGTCACCAAATGGATGAACGGAGTACATTTCTCAAAAACATGGTGGTGGCCCACACAGCATTCTTGTGCTGGAACTTCTTTCGCAGGAAATCCGCGTCCTAAAGAACTGACGAAGTGGGTCCCACCGAATGAGATGCTTTCATCTCTCGAATCCCCGAATTGGGAAAAAAACAGTATCGCAAAGGATGCACTCGGCAGTTTTCAATGTTCTGTGGACCCACTTGCATATATATATATATATACAAGGGGGGCCGTGGGGCTCATGGGAATTTCTCATGAGGTTGAGCTGTGTGGGTCCACCGTGATGCGTGCTGAACAACGAGGCCGTGTATTTGATGAGTCCCTTTTAAATTATAGAATATCATAAAATTCAGCTATATATGGAACTCAGGTGGGCAATACCATCTGAACTCATGTGAAGACATGCCTAAAACATATAAGGACACTTGTTTGGGGCCACCTTAAATTTAGATGTATTTGAAACTTGGTCTGACCCTTTATCCAAATGGGACACACATAATGGATGAGCTGAATTTTTGATCTCAGTGGGCTCAACAAATGATCATGAATGTTTTAATGGAGGGAAACCCCTCTCAACTTTGTCCTAGTATGGATTGACTTGATTTTTAAGCCCTAGGTCCACCATGGAATGGTGCATCTGACTGATGAGATAGATGTTCGATATGCATCAAGGTGGGGCCCACACAGCTCGACCTCACGACCACGTATAACCTTTTCCATGGGAACTTCCCATGAGGTCGAGCTATGTGGGCCCCATTGTGATGTGTGTCGAACATCAACACCATGCATTTGATGGGTCCCCTTTAAATTATGAGATATCTCAAAAATCAGTCGTATATGGAACTCAGGTGGGCCATACCATCTAAAATCATGTGAAGACATACGTAAAACATATAAAAGCACTTGGTGGAGCCCATCTGAAATTTGGATGTATATGAAAGTTGGTTTGACTCCTCATCCAAGTGAGACACACATAATGGATGGGCTGGATTTGTGAACCATATCTCGATGAGCCCAAAAAATGATTATGAATGTTTCAATGGAGGATAACTCTTATCGACTTTTGTATGTGGTATGGCCCACACAAGTCACAGATTGACTTGATTTATAAGCCCTAGGCTGATTTATAAGCCCTAGGCCTACCATGGAATGGTGCATCGGAGGGATGGGGTAGATGTTCGACATGCATCACGGTGAGGCCCACACAACTCAACCTCATGAGAAGTTCCCATAAGCTGGACGTGTGGGCCCGTCGTGATCTATGCCAAACATCTACATCATCAGTCAGATGCACCATTCCATTGTAGGCCACAAGCTTAAAAATCAAGTCAATCAATAACATGGATGGGCCACACTACATACAACAGTTGAGAAGGATTTCCCCCCTTTAAAACATTCATAATCATTTATTGGGCTCACCAAGACGTGGTTCACAAATCAAAACCATCCATTGTGTCCGACTTGGAGAAGGGGTCACAGCAAGTTTCAGCGTGTCAACTCTAAGAGATGGGGAGCGGATTAGGTGGTGGGGCCACCATGATTTATGTATTGTATATCGGTGCCATCTATCCATTTTGCCAGCTGATTACAGGGCATTATCCAAAAAAAAAGAAAGAATGAAGCGATCCAAATCTCAAGTAGACCACGCTATAGATTTGTGGGCTGCGGGCAAAAGTTTTGGATCAAGCTGGTATTTGTTTTTTCAAAGGTACGTAGGTTTGTGTGACCAAACTACAGAAAAGGTTTCAACAATAGGGGGCCCCACACACAATCCGCTTACACAGTTTTTTTTGGGGGGGAAGGCGTATCACTCATAAGCTTTGCCAAAATAAAGAAAGAAATAAATCAGAAAGAGTAAAAGAAACTCAGCTCATTACTTGAATAGGCAGAGACAATGCAGAGACGGTGGCTGATCCCCGTTTCAATCCCTGATTTTGTTATCAGTGAATTAAAAAGCAAGAACGAAGAAACAGACATTCCTTTTACCATGTGCACAACGTGCTTTTGACGGGGCAGATCTCAAAAAATAGCGTTTAGAAGAAATCTTTCGAAGCAGATTGCATGCTGACACTGACGGTGGAACGATCCTTTGTGGGGCCACCATGATGTGCGTGCTTTATCCCTACTAGGCTCGCGGGTGGATTCATTGACTGTAGGTCCCACCTTGATGTATGTTCCTTACATCCATGCCGTCCATCCGTTTTTACAGCTCATTTTAGGGCACGACGCAGTAAATGAAGCACACCACAGGAAACAGTGGTGATTAACCATTAAAAACTTCTTGTGCACTGTTAAAGTTTTGGATCAAGCTGATATTGGTGTAGTCCCTTCATCCAGGTCTTTTGTGACCTTATCAACAGGTTGGATGGCAAGTAAATATTCCCGTGATCCCAAGAAGTTTTTAACGGTGGATATTGAATCACCACTGTTTATAATATTTGGTTTGACCGATTTTTGGCATCGTCCCCTAAAATGAGCTGTTAAAACAAATGAACTTCACGGATGGAAGGAACATACATCACGGTTGGACAGTGGGATCCACTGAGGTGGGTGGATTCCTCACTGTGGGGCCCACCGTGATGTGTTTTCCTTACATCCATGACTTCCATCCATTTTAATAGCTTATTTTAGGTCTGCGAATTATGCTGAAGGATGAGACACGGTACGCTTGCACTTGGTATGTTTTTACTTGTTTAGTTGTTATAATTTGGAGCGTAGTGTTGAGTAAGATATGATAATATATCTAACATGTAGTCAACACTAGTTAAATAAAGCTTTAAGATTGTAAAAAACCATGGAATTGTATAAAAGGTCAAGGAATCATGAGATTCATTGACTCAAGTGACTCTTTCGCCTGCAACGTTATATTCTCCATAAGATCCTCAATCACTGAAAAATGTAAGGGATTGGCACCATTTTCGGTCTGCATTTATGTGCGGTATTTACTGTATGAGATTTATCAATTTTTAGAGGTATTTAGTAAAATTTTAACAATGTCACATCTACCTCTGCTTCTTAGGATTTATAATCCAAAGTAAGCCAAAAAAAAAAGAGTGCATACACGAGAGATGATTTGTTTTTTTTTTAAAAAGCACGGAACAAAATAACATACGCCATCGGTTTTCTTGAAATGTGTGGAGTTAGCGTTGGTTTGACTCTAAGATGTGGCAAAAAAAGGAGAAATCCATTACTCTTTTTATGCAGAAGAGATAATCGGATGTCCCTGATTGTATTCTTACTCCTACATTGAGTTGCTTCAATAATTGAATGCTTCTTAAATTAATTTGAAGGATCAACAACATTGAATTTAGGCAGAACCTGTGTGTTTATAGTACTAAATCCCTGTAACCCTAGAATTAACCTCCATAATCACCGCATATTTGCTAACACACTCTCTAAGTACCCTCGAGACTTCATTTTCCTGCCCTTAGAATGATGTGGTATGTATAGACAAAAAAGGCGGCCATGGAAGGACTGCCTATAAATTTATAGGCTATCGTTGTAGTTGCTTGTTAGGATAGAATGCTAGAGATTGGGGGCTATAGGTGTGTGGCTTCATAAAATAGGCAGTCATTCAATAATCGCCTGTCAATTTTTATCATTTTTAGGTCCCAGCTGTTGTGCTAATAATTCCAAGATCATGAGCATTTAAGTACACGACTGAGATATGCTCTGTTTAGTTCGTTTTCGAGCCTGTCTCTGAAAGGTGCCAAGGGTTCTCTCAGACCAGCTTTGGGTGGGCCTAACTACCATTGGAGTCAGGGAAATGTGCCCTAATTAAGTACGTTTGTAATCACTCCTTGTCGACCGTCGTTCGTTTTGATTTTGGGCCATCAGTTGTTCGTGGGCCACTTGATGGACCCTTTTTTGTTAAGACAATAAGGTTTTTAGTGTCTCCTACTTTCGTACATTTTCAACTGGTTCGATCTTATGGTAAATTGGCTGAGAACTTTTTGATTGGACGATCCAGTTTGTCTGACACTCCCTTTGTGATGATTCAGTGGCCCATTCTTATCAAAACTAGCCAAGATGACGAGTAGATGTCTCTCATATTGGATGGGGTATCTAGAAGGTCATTATCCTAAAAATGAAGCAGAGCCAAATCTCAGGTGGACCACACCACATAAACTAGTAGTGATTGAATGACCACCATTAAAAACTTCTCGGGGGCTATCAGAATGTTTATTTTCCATCCAACCTGTTGCTAAGGCCACAAAGACTTGAATGAAGGGACCAGATAAATGTCAGCTTGATCCAAAACTTTTGTGGCTCACAAGAAGTTTTAATGGTCAATAACCATTGTTTCAGATGGTGTGGCCTATTTGAGATGTGCATTTGCTTGATTTGTTGGACCATGACCTAAAATGAAATGTCAAAGCAGATAGACAATGTAGATGTAAGGAACACACATCACAGTGGGCTCCACAATCAGGGATCCACCAAAGCAGAGCAACGTTGTGGACCCATTTTGGACCGCTATTTTAGGGCATAAGCCCAAAAATGAGGCAGACGTTCATCGAAGGTGGACCAAACCATACGGAAATAATGGTGATTGAATGCCCACCGTTAAAAACTTCCTAGGGTACACTATAATGTTTATTTGCCATCCAAACCTATTGATTATTTCTCATCCAACTTGTTGCTTAGGAAAACACAAATATTAGGTTGATCCAAAAGTTTTGTGTCCCCATAAGATTTTAATGGTTGGTGATCGATAACCACTTTATCTCGTAATATGGTCTACTTGAGTTTTAGATATGCCTCATTTTTTTGGCTCATGAGCTAAAATTAGCTAAAATTAGCTGGAAAAATGGATGGACAGCATGGATAAAACACATACATCATGGTGGGGTCACTCCTAGCAGTGTCATCAGGATGTATGCTTCTTATCTATGTTGTCCATCTGTTTTCACAATTCATTTTAGGGCATGACCCTAAAATTGAAGTGAATCAAAAACTCATATAAACCACACCACAATAAACAGTGAAAACTGAATACCTACCATTAAAAACTTCTTGAGTGCCATAGAAGTTTTAAATCAAACTGATATTTGTCTTTTCCTCTTATCCATGTTTGTGTAACCTTATAAATAGGTTGTATGACAAATAAACATGTAATGTTCTTATAGACACTGAAAAATCGGCGCCTATGCTGATTTGATATTGTATGGTGATTAAGTGGTGGGGGTGATTAGGCTGATTTGTAGATGTTAGAGTCGCCGCTAGCCAAATAATCTCAAAATCCTGCGGTCGGCTAGAACCGCGGAATATGTAAGGTTGGAGAAATCTGAAGACACTCTTACCTTAAATTGACTCATTGTCTGCGAATCCGGGATTCCAGGTAAGAGACCTCGATTACAGAGAGGAAAGGTGTTAGACACCCTCTCTGCTCGTACAAATGTGCGGTCTATACTTTGTGTAGTAAAACAATCTTAAGGGATGAATGGTGAGGTCGAGATAGGACTAAGCACACATATGAATTTCTGATGCAGTAAGATCTGAGATTTCGGCACGCCACAAAGCATAGGTCCAACGGTGTGTCTAGAAGGCAGATGTGATGATGCTTATACAAAGAGGTAAGAAAAATGGACTAGATTACTAGAAATTTCTGATGTGACAGGATCTGATGTACGGCAAGTCACAGAGCATACGTTCACTAGAGATCGAGAGAAGCAGGGGGGTTGGGAATGGAGTAAATATCATGATGAATGCTTGTATATAAAACAAATGGATCCTTGGCTTGATTTCTGAATAGGCTAGGATATGGGTTGAACCATGATCAATTGGGCTAGGTTAGAGGTTAGGATGGTTGGGAAAGTAGGGAGTGGGCTAAGAGGATAATCGAAAAATCTGGACTCGGAGGCTTGGGTGCATCTCCTCACCCTCACTCTCTTCCTCTCCCACTCCCTCTTCTTCACACTTAGGCTTGGAAGTGAAGACTTGATGATGGAAATGTGAAGAAGAGAGGGCTATTTATAGCATTCTCCAACGACATTACTGTAATTGCTGAGTTTGAGAGGGGTAAAAGATGACATGGCAGCATATGAGTGGTTGAGGAGAGAGGAATGCCACATGACATGCTCTCATTAGCTGTTGGGGTTGGTAAAAAGGTAAATAGTGAAGGATGGAGGGGTAAATTCTGAGGAAAGTTGACTTTTGGGCGCTGAGACAACTGTCCACACGCGGGCCGCGAGCGGCGACATTCGAAGTACCGTAGGAGGTAGTCGGACTACCGCCCGTGGTAGTTAGACTACCACCCGCGGTAGTTAGACTACCTCCCGGGCTGCGTTCGGGCCGGGTTTGCACTTGTGGGCTTTATTGGTCTTTCTTTCGGGTTCCGGTGGCTCAGATAGGTAGATTTGGGTTCAATTAAAGGGTTCTTGCCATGGTATAGGGTATAGGTGGGGTTGTATATGTGATGAATGATTTGGATCACATTTTCGGTGTGCAGATTGGGAGTTTAAGGGTTTCTTTTTTTTATGTTAGGGTTTGGTTTAGGCTGAGATTAGGGTTTGTTTTAAGGTATGATCATGGTTCCTAGATAGTCTTAGCCTTCTCAAGATTTATCCTGGGTGAGGTGTCTATAGATGCCCCTCTTTGACCGAGGTTGCGAGTAACCAAAGGTCAAAGTGAGTGGACACTCCACCCTTCTGGTCAGAAAAAATGGTAGTGACTCGAATCTGTTATCTGTCATTGTATCATTGTCAGTCGGTTGTTTGGAAAAGAGATGACTTGCACATATCATGAGGGTTGAGAAAAATGTTGTGATTACCTCCTACGCATTCGTTGTGGCTTCGTGGATCACCAATCACAACCCTTTCACGTCAGATTATTGATAACATTGGAGAGTGAGACTGAAAAGTAAGGGCCTCTGCGCATTTGTCACGGCTTTACAAGGATTCCGTTCTGTTTAGTCTATCGTTCCTTTACTATGTAATCGCCCTAGGAGTATTCGGTCTGTTTGATTGTCAAAGTGGTTAGCTGCCCTGCGCGTTGGTACGGCCTTGCGGGGAACTCACTACGTCGACTTAGACTTAATCAATTTTTTCTAACATCTTGGACTACGTATGTGCAGGTAATCTGTTGCCATGCAGCCTACTGATTCTGATACTTTGGTTACAATGGATTATTGTCATTTCGAGTTTGATGGTTCTTTCCAGAGATAGATCCACTCATTTTTACTAGCATTCGTACGATTGTCCAGATATAGAGATCGGGCCAATCGTACATGTATCATGCACAGATTTGATCGTCCTTCGGAAAAACTGGAAGAGATCAAATCTTATTTAGCTATTTGCACAGACCGCAATTGGAGAATATGGAAGATTCCCCAGTGTACTGCGCGTCGCATGCATTTTTTTGAAAGTTTTTTTTTAAAGCTATTCCTTTTGGAGCTAGACTCATTGGGGATTTTATCTGTATATATATATATATATATATGAAAAATATCCGTTCGATTTCGTGGGAGGGCGTCGTCATTTGGTTTTTATTATAGCGAAGTTAGATGGCCCCCACTAATAAATTAATGGGGCTTGATGAGTTAGAAGAAATAAAATTTTTGAGGCTATACTCCTTGGGGATTTGTTTTAAAATTACTGGCGATTTTTTTTTTTGGAACTGTGGGGGCTGTTTTGGTAATTTTGAAAAAAACATACATTTCTTTTTTTTTTGGGGTATTGTCCAATGGTCAAAGGGAGAAACCGGTTGCTCTCAACCGCCCTAGGGGACAGGCCCGCTGGCCCATGCTTACTTTTGGTCGGCAGCGGTCGGACTACCGTGGGCGGCAGTCTGGCTACCACCGGTCCGATGCTTGGACTGTTGGTCCGTCAGGTGCACTGGTCCATCCGGTATAGCCTTCTTCCTTATTTGAATCCAATACTTGGGACGTCCAGGGACCCCATTTGTGGTCCTTGGAGCGTTGAAGATATCTCTGTTGATTTCTCGAGCCTTTGTTTTCTTTTTCTTCCTTTCCCCGACTTCAGGTAATCTTAACCCTTAAGTTCTGGCTGGATCTTGTTGGGCTGTTCATTTTTAAGAGCATTTAATGGGTTAGATCTTCCTTTGGATTTGAAGAAGGCCATGATCAGGATCGTTGGACCATTCTGACTGGATCTGATCCGTCGGATCTTGTTGGGCTTATTTGTTTCAGGCCAAATGGTTGGCTGGACTATTACCATGCTATATTTTGTCATTTTTTTTGTTGGAGTGGGGTGTGATAAGAAAAGGGGCCCCACCCTTTATTCATTTTGATTTTTTTATTTTTTGCCTTACTTTTTTTCTTTTTTGTTTTTAACATTGTTGGTGATGATTTGGACTGTTGGATAGATGATCTGGGGCTCACTTTAGTGTGTTGATGGCATGGATTGTAATGGTTGGCCCTTTTTGGTGAATGATGGACGGGTGGGATTTTTAAAATGGGCCCCACATCATGCTCCTGACATGTCCAGATACATGGATTTGTGGTGGATAGTGATTTTTGAAACTGGTCCCTAGAAGGAAGTTTTTGGGAAATGGGCTTTGAAAATGAGCTTGGGCATGGACCTTTTGAAATGGGCATTGGGCTTTTTTGGAAATGGGCCTTGGGCCTTTTTTGGAAATGAGCCCTAAAGTGGGCCTTGGGATGGGCCTTGAAGTGGGTCTTAAAATGGGCCTTTTGAAATGGGCCTTGGGCCTTACGGAAGTGTACTTACTTGTGTGCTTTGTCCGTGCAGCATGCCTCGTCGTGGCAGAAATGAGGCTGGTTCTTCTCGTCAGTCGACTGATCTGTGCCATGTACTAAGAGAGGGCCGGCATTTGTTTGACATAGCCCGGGAAGGTGGTGCGCACGCGGTCTTGAGAGGATAAGGAGTCAGGACGCATTGGCCTGATTGGTTCCATGACCCGCAATCGCTGTTCTTCGAGGTCTTGGAATGCACTCCCTTTGCTCACCTATTCTGAGTTCGTCTAAGCAGGACAAACATGTCTCTCTTATCTGCTTTGACTGAATGGTGGCACCCTGAGACCCATACCTTTCAACTGCCTTTCGAAGAGTGGGGCATTACCCCCTACGACATATACATGCAGCTGGGCCTTTGGTACGACGGAGGATCCGTCCCTTTCGAGGATGACCTTCCAGTGCCCACTGAAGATGATTGGATGGGATTATTGGGGATGATGCCTGATGATACAAATTCTATTGGTCCTCGATTCAAACTTCACTAGATATCGTCAAACTTTACCAGGCGCATCCCTAAGACCGAAGCCGCTGCTGTGGTGAAGGCGCGTGCCCTAATCTTGTACACTATGGGTGCGATGATTTTCTGCCACGGGAATGAGCTGGTGAGTTCCTGCCTGTTGTTGCTCGTGGCAGACATTACCTTTCCCACACCGTACAACTGGAATGCGACCCTCTTGGCCCATTTGTACGAAGGGCTGGACAAGGCCAGTCGTTGGTCGTCTAGGTGCTTTTCTTGATCTCCATCTCTGCAGTATTTTCCCTGGGGATGGTCTGATTTGTCCTTTTTTATCACAATTTTACGCAGGTCTGCTTTTTCGACCACTTTTCCCAATTAGCTCCTACTCTGATCGATCATTCACCTCCATTTCCTCGCATGATGTTGTGGTACAAGGATAATGGCAGCCACACGCACCCATTTTCGGATCTTGCCTGGAGCTCGAAGATCGATGCCCTTGTTCCGGGTGATGTGAGTGATCTGCCCTTTTCTTGCATTTCCCATGTGTTGCTTCCTCCTTATCTTTCAGCCCTTGACTTTTCTTTTTACAGTTCCATACTAGGCCGTACCTTCTATCGAATGCGATGCTTACTCCTGGGGCTCAGGAGGCTTTTCAGGCCTCACGACGACGTCGCATTCTATAGGATCCACATGTGACAAAAGGTACCTGGGGAAGAGACTTTTTTGGCAGTTGACCGGTAGTCCTATGGTGCCACTTAACCCTCCATACGGCCCTTCTGACTGGAGATCGGTACTTGAGAGAGAGCTGACCGATGCATTGGACGGTTATGATACTAGTGCCTTCGTTGATCCGGATAGAGAGTACAGCTTCTGGTACGAGCAGTATGGTATCGGTCTGATCTTGCAACCCGACTATACTCCTAGTGGTGGCGCACGTTTCGCTGGAGGGATCTTGGGGCCCCATTTTCATCCAAGAACACTGACGCTTATCTTCTTGATGATGATTAGTTCATTATATCATGCCATCTTATATCCTTGGAAGTGTAATCTTCATGTTTATATAAAATCTCAGTTGGCCAACATTACTCCCTTTTGATAGTTACTTTTGATCACCATTGTCATCCCAATTGAGTGCACGGAGGTATGAACCTGGGTCTTGGCCTTCCGAAGTGGACCCTGCCCGAAATTCACCCGAAAGTGGGCTCGGGCGGCAGTTGGACTGCCGCAGGCAGTAGTTGGACTGCCGCCCGCTAACTTTTTCCTCCCGTTCTGTTCTGTCAGAGCTGCAGCGATGTAAAAATGTCAGTTCTGAGGGCGGTGGTTGGAGTACCGCGGGCAGTAATCGGATCATCGCCTCCGTTCATCTTTTCTTCTAGTGAGTACCTCTCTTCTCTATTTATTCTCTTTCCCACTTTTCGGTTATTCTTCCCTGCCCTTGTCCGTCCGATCATTGTCCTTTTCACTTTGTCTTCTTCTTCCTTTGTCTTCTTTCTTCCTTTGTTTTTTTCTTCTTTTAGACAGATTATGGCCAGCCATGATGAGAGTATTGCTGGGTTTATGAGTGGTGAGGAGGTAAGTGGGTCCAATAATGGTGGAGGGGACCCATTTATGGATGAGTTAATGGAGGTTGGTGGGGGAGTAATGGGCCCTTTAGGAGAGGTAGATACTATTTATGGCTTGGCTCCTTTTTCCGATAATGGTGATTGTGTGGATGGATGGGATGGGTTTGATGGACTCATACTAGGTGGGCCACCAGGGTTTATGGATGTGAGGACGGATGGTTTGGATGGTGAGGATAGTGTGATGATGGTGAGGGATAGCTTGATTGATGGAGCAATGGTTATGGGTGATGTCGTTGGTAGCATGGGGATGGTGGATGGTGCGGATGGGATGGATCGGGTCTCAATGGATGGCGGGCCCTATTTTGGCGGTTCGGATGATTTGGATTTAGCAGATAAAACTCTTCTTGCGGAAGGTTTGAGTCAGATTTTTGGCATGGATTTCGAGGCTGTGATGGGGCAGTCAGCTGCGATTAGGGCTCGGGGTGCAGGTCCTGTCAGCCATTGAGACCCTTTGGATGCTGTGGCTCCTGGGGCTTATGTGTTTCAGACAGCTCCGAATGTGATGGTTGTTGGCGGCTCGGACCTGCCTGTTGCATCTTTTCAGGATACCCTGTGTGATGCAATGGGCGATGCTGGCTTCTTTCATTATCATGAGATAGACTTGTTAGACGAGGGGATGCCCATTTTTTATGATTCCTCCGTTGACCCTGGGATCTAGATTGTGGAGGGTGTGCCCGTCCAGACCTGTCGATTACAGCCACATGCCACCTGTTCTCAGCGACTGTACTTTTGGATAGAGAGCTTGACTGAGTCCGAGATCTTTGAGCTGAGTTCTTTGCTCTTCTGGGAGGTTCTTCACTTTCACCGAGTCCGCCCAGATTGACGACTCTTGAGTGTGGCATTGTATGACTGGGTTCCTTCCCTGAACCTGTTTTCCTTCAACGATCTGGAGCTGGGTCCTTCACTGGAGTTCTCATGCTTGTCTAGTCTTCCTCTCACCCGGGAGCCTTACATTCCATCCTCTGAGCCAATTCGTTCTTCTGATCTGATTTCCTGGTTTGGTTTTCTCACTGCTCTACCTACTCTTAAGGGTAAGGCAGGTGAGCTTTCACTTGCGGTCCTGTATGATCGTTGTTCTACTACCCGAGGTGCCCCTAGATCAGATCGTCGACTTCAGTGTTTGAATGCGCTGATATTTGTGTCCTGGCTGAGCTGCTTTTTTCGGGTTGGCGACAGTCATCGTCGGTGGCCTTGCTGGATGTTTTTCGCCGTGTCCTATATCGTAGGAGCATTACCTCTGTGGTGCTGGCGGAGGTCTTTTTAGGGCTAACCGAGTGCTACCTTAGATGTACCCGTATCCTTTGAGTCTGCTGCTTATTCCTTTAGGTATTTCCCATTTTCCCCTTTCCTTTGCCTAGCGTGGTTATCCGCTGGCGACCTGAGCTTTGACCCGTATCTTTTTACAGGTTTGGTTGTGGGAGCATTTATTCATGACTCCTCAGCTTCTATGGCTAGATTCCCGTCGTGGTGAGGTGCTGTGCTTACTGCTTGACGGCATCCCGCTTGGTGCTGAGGCTACTGAGTCGCTTTATCGTTGCATGCTCACTTAGCTTCGAGGGTGGGAGATCAGTTAGGAGGCTCCTTGGATCCATCGCTCTCATTTGATCTGCAGCACTGCTCGCACTCCTTTACTGTTACTAGGGCTTTGGGGATATTGTTCTTATCATCCTGTGCGCTTCCTCCGACAGTTCGGCTTTTGGCAGGATATTCTGGGTTTCGCCTTTTTCTGGATTCGGGCATGCCTCTGTTTCTCCTGATTCGTCTGCTCTGTATAGGTAGGTCTAGATTTCCTGGTAGGGATCTTTAGATTCGGCGATGCTGGAGCTCGAGTCTTGGGCTCCTCCCCTGGCTACAGTGTCGTATTAGCGATGGGTAGTAGACCAGTCAATTTATCGTCAGGTCCCGGATTGGCACTTGGTGGATGAGGCTGCCGATTAGGATATGGTGGGTGATACTGCTTCATCCTCTTCCTGTGTCGATGATTCATTTGAGGCTTTTGAGGAGCATCCTTTCATCGATCCATCCTTCTTACTAGCCACACATGGTCACCTGATTTCTGAGATTGCTATCCTTCGTCATGCATGTGAGGACATGGCTCATTGGTTGGCAGTGGGACCACGGTATGATGAGGGTATGCTTGTGACACACTGCCTGGGGAGTGATGAGGCCTTCTACCTGTGCATGGAGATAGAGAGGCTCAGGCAGAGGTTGTCAATGTATGACAGATATGAGCTTACCTGTGGTTCTTAATGTCGATCAACTGCTTTGTTATGTATGCATGAAACCTTTATTTTTTTTATGTTTTTGATTTTTTGGGACAAAAGAAAACAATGCACTTGTAAGGAAATTTTAAAGGAATGAAAGAAAATTTTGTTTGTGTCAAATTTTTCAATGTTCGCTTTTGTTTGGACTTGCGCTTTGGGTGATTGGGATCAGAATCTTGAACCAACGTTGTATGCAGTATTCTAGATTGTGTTCATAAGGTCTTGGTTCCTTGAGAGGGTGTCAGAGATCGCACCCCCAGACTTGAGCAGAGTTTGACAGAGAACTGATCCATAGTTGATCTTTCCTTTGTATCTCACTGTGGTGCTTGCTGTCTTGGCCTCTTCTATACCTGCAATTTTATTATATTTTACTTTTTCCCTTTTTCTAGCCAATTTTGCCCGTAACGCCCTTTTAGGTTTTTGCTACGTCTGGCATTTCCCATCATTTTTGCCCGTAGCGTCCCTTCGCTACGTCTGGGTTTTGGATGTTGCCTGCCCCTTGACAGCTGTGCTGTTTTTATCCTTGGCGCCCTTTCAGGTTTTTACCAAGTCAGTTACATACCCGCTGTTTTTACTCAAAGTGCCTTTTCGGGTTTTCACCTCGCCCTTCTTTCTTAGGCATGCCCCTTGTTTGTTTTTTCTGTTTTATATATTTTTTTTCTTTCTTTGGAGTGTCAGGAGTGATGGAGGAGACGGAGAGACTTCCTTCATAGCCGGCCAACTGGTTACTTGCCTATCCTTGTCTTTGGGTACAATTGTAAGCTGCGTTTGGAGGGGTTGTTTGGAGGTTTTGGGGATGGATTTTTTCGGGGTCTTCTTTTGAGATTTTCTTGTCTTTTCCTTTTTTTTTTCTTCCTTTTTTCCTTCTTTTTTGCTTCTTCTTTTGCTTTTCTTTCTTTCTTCTTTCTTTTTTTTCTTTTTTTTTTTTGCTTTTCTTTCTTTCTTCTACGGGAGAGAAGATTGGGGTTTCTGATGGGCGAGGTAACTGATACTCTTTTTTTTTTAATGAGGGATGTAGCTTCATGATTGTACTCATTGACAAAGATTGGTATGGTTACCTATGATATATTTTCACGTTATCAGCGTTGATGGGCTCAGGAAGGTCTTCTCCTTTCAAATCAGTGAGCCGAAGAGCGCCTCCTGGGAGTACTTAAATGATCAGTGGTCCTTCCTATAAGGGTTTGAATTTTTCTCTGGGATTTAGTAAATGCGGTGGTAAAATATGCTTCATGACCATGTCACCAACCTTCAAACTCCTCTTCCGGACCCTCTTGTTGTAGGCCCGAGCGATCCTTCTTTGATAACACTAGGAAGGGCTTAGCGCTCGCATGCACTTTTCATTTGACAAATGCAGTTGATCGTATCTTACTTGTTGCCACTCGCCTTTTTCGACTTCGCTTTCTAACAGCACTCGGAGTGACGGGATTTCGATCTCAACTGGTAGTACTGCTTCTATTCTGTATGTGAGTTCATATGGGGTTGCGCCTGTAGCAAACCGTACAGACGTCCGATAGGCCCAAAGTGCATAAGGAAGCATCTCCGACCAATCGCGATATGTTTTCACCATTTTCTCTAGTATACGGATGATAGTTTTGTTGGCAGCTTCGACCCCGCCATTCATTTGAGGGCGGTAGGGGTTTGACCGATGGTGTTGGATCTTAAACTTGTCAAGGAAATCGCTCATCCTTTTATTGACGAACGAGGTTCCATTGTCAGTAATGATGGCCTGAGGGACCTCATAACGGCTGATGATGTTGTTCTTCATAAACTTAACCACATGAGATGCTGTAATGGTGGTGTAGGATGCTGCCTTTAACCATTTGGTAAAGTAGTTTACCGCCAACAGGATATAATCATGCCCATTTGAAGCTTTAGGGCTGATCTTGCCAATGATGTCTAGCCCTCATACAGAGAAGGGCCTTGTTGATGTTAAGTTGTAGAGTTCGGAAGCGGGTATATGGATCTGATTTGCATGTTCCTGACACTTGAAACATTTCTTGACGAGTTTGCAGCAATCTATCTCCACCGTAAGCCAATAATAACAAAGTTGTAAGATCTTCTTTGCCATCATGTGCCCATTCATGTGTGCACTGCATAGTCCTTCGTGAATTTTTGACATGACCTGTGTTGCTTCTGTTTCACCCACACAGCGGAGAAGGACTTGATTAACGGATCGCTTGTAAAGGATGTCGTCGGTAATCACGAACTGTGCCGCCAGCCGTTGTATGGTGCAACAATCTGTCAGCGTTGCTTCTTCCGGGTATTTCTGATGCTCAAGATATTCCTTGATGTCTATGTACCATGACCGATCATTCGAGGGTGGCTTAACTCCGTCGATCCGTTGGCAGAATATGGGTTCCTCCTAAAGTTCGACAGTGAGCTCCCATTCAGCGACTCCCCTTGGGATTTCTAGCATCGAGGCGAGGGTAAAACGTCTGCAAATTGATTCTTAACTTGGGGCATGTAAGAGAATGTGATCTCTTCAAACTCTTCGATTAAATTCTCCAGATAGATGTGGTATGGGATCAGTTTTTCATCCTTGGTCTTCTAGTCGCCATTTGTTTAATTGATAATGAGTTGCGAGTCTCCAAAGACCCATAATTTCTTCACATTAAGGACTATGGCTTCTTTTAGACTGGCGATACATGCTTCATACTCAACTACGTTGTTAGTGCATTAGAATGCTAGCCTCCTGGATATGGGAATTGGGACGTCTTCGGGAGAGTAGAGTCTGGCGCCTACCTCACTCCCTTTCGAGTTTGCAGCTCCGTCAAAGAAGAGTGTCCACAGTCCTACCTTTTTTTCTTCTTCTTCCTTGATCAGGAGGATGTCCTTGTCAGGGAAGAAGGTCTTCAGTGGCTGATAATCATGCAGAGAATGTGCTGCTAGATGATCGGCCAGTGCCTGCCCCTTGATTGCCTTCTGAGTGACATAGGTGATGTCCAACTCAGAGAGCAATAATTGCCATTTTGCGATCTTGCCCATCAGTGCTGGCTTTTCAAATAAGTACTTTAACGGATCTATGCGAGCGAGCAGGAGGACTGGATGGGCGATTACATACTATTATAGCTGTTGCGTTGCCCATACTAGGGCGAGGCATGTCTTCTCTAAGCTGGAGTATTTGGCTTCATAGCTCGTGAATCGCCTGATTAGATAGTAGATCGCTTGCTCCTTTCTTCCTGTATCGTCGTGCTGACTAAGGATGCATCTGATTGCTTCTGCTGCGATGGAGATGTATAGTAGCAACGGGCAACCTGGAGTGGGCGGCATGAGCACTGGAGGATTTAACAGGTACCTTTTGATCTTATTGAAGGCCGCTTGACAGTCATCATTCCATTCCTTTGGCGAGTTCTTTCGCAGGAGCTTGAATATGGGCTCATAGACCGGAGTGAGTTGTGCGATGAATCGGTTGATATACTGGATCCGCCCGAGGAAGTCTCGAATTTCTTTTTCAGTTTTGGGCGGTGGCATTTCGATGATTACCTTAGTCTTGGTTTCATCCACCCGAACACCATCTTTGCTGACAATGAAGCCTAACAGCCACTACACTAAATTGGACAATTTGTGACGTATTTTTGTGATGGACTTCATCCGTCGCTAAAATTTCTTGGTTTAATGACAGATTTAATCCGTCGCTAACGGAGAAAGTCTGTCGCTAATCCCGTGTTTCTTGAGAATCCGTAGTCGGAACGTCGCTGAATTTAGCGACGGATTTACGGACCAAAATCTGTCGCTAATATCTGATTTACGACGTATTTACGACGGATTTTGGTCCATCGTTAATAGGTGACGGATTAAATCCGTCGCAAAATTTCATTTTGTCTCAGCCGTATATTGCTGCCCAAAACACTAAATAGCGCTCTTTTCAGATGCTTTTGTGACGGATCATGGTCCGTCGTAAAAGGCCTTTTTCCCTCCCAATAATTTTTTTCATTTTTTTAAGAATATGGTGGAAATTTTAAGTTTTTTTTTTTTTTTAGTCTAATAACTGTTTTTTAATAGAATTTCGGTGGTTTAATTGTTCATATTTATATCTAAGATTATTTTTTAACAATTGATTGAATGCAAAAATAAATTTTATTTTGTTTTTATATTAAATGGGTGGAATTTTTATTTTTAATTTAAAATTAATATTTAAATGATTTGTAATATCACATGAAAAAGAATATTGAGAAGTTAAAAAAAATTAACAATATTTGAGAAAAAAAATTAGATTTTGAAAAAATAAAAATTTTAATTTAATAAAAATCTATTTTGTAGGAACAAAAAAGAATTTTGAATAAAGTTGATAAATGTGAAAAAAAAAGAAGCATTTGATTTTAAGAAAAAAATAATATCCTGAAAAAGAAAATTAAAAATATTTTTCAAAATGTGAAAATTTTCACAATGTTGAAAAATGAAAATATTAAAAAAAAGAAAATCAGAGTTTTAAATTTGAAAAATAAAATAAAATTTCATATTTTAAAAAATGTCAAATTTTATTTTATTTTCACTCAAAATAAAATTTGAGTGAAAAATAAAATAAAATGATATTAAAAAAATCAATACTTTATCAAAAAACAAACATTTTGAAACGAAAAATAAATAAGTTAAATAATTTTGTGATTTTGAAAAATAATTGAAAATGTTCAAAATTTGAAATTAAAAGAAAAAGTTTAAAAAAAACCACTAAGATTTTGAAAAATTATATATATTTTTTAAAAAATTGAAAAGTTGAAAACAACATGATGCTTTTGAAGCAAAAAAAAAAAAAAAAAAAATCGGCATTTTCGAATTTTTGGGGAAAAAAAATAAAATTCGTGAAAATTTTAGATATTTTAAAAATAAAAATTCAAAATTTGTATTTTAATTTATTTTTTGAAATATTTTATAATAAAAATGATATTTTGTTAAAAGTTTTTAAAGAAAAATTAAGAGTAAAAAAAATATACATTTTTAAAAAAATGTTATTTTTAAATGGAAATTGAAATTTATTTGTGAAAAAAAATTAATAAATTATTAGGCACATCCACTAATTGAACATTTAACCATTTTTGGACAATCGAATTAGTTCAAATTGAAAAGTAAATAACTTCATATGTTTAAATCAAATTTCACTCAAATTGTTGATGAATCTTGTATGCCCAATATCTTTCTCATATGTAGCTAGCCTGATTGGGGCGAGTAACTAGTTAAATTGAGGGTTTTGATCAATAAAATAGAGTGAATGGGCTAGACATATAAAATGGGCTAAATATTGTGGTCAAAATTGTGACCCAACTTATTGACCTTGCGAAAACTTAAGAATTGATGTTAATAAGTTTTGTGGGCCCCATCATGATGTATGTCGAACATCAACACCATGCATTTAATGTGTCCCCTTTAGGTTATGGGATATCTCAAAAATCATCCGTAAACGAAACTCAGGTGGGCCATACCATCTAAAACCATGTCAAGACATTTTTAAAAATATAAAAGCACGTGGTGGGGCCCACATGAGTTTTGGATGCGGCTAAAACTTAGTCTGACCCCTCATCCAAGTGGGACACACATAATGAGTTGGTTGGATATGTGAATCATATTAAGGCAAGCCCAATACATGAATATGAAAATTTTAAGGAAACCCCTCTACATTTAGGCGAGTTAGTCCTTACCTTACCAAAATAACTTTGTGGGGTCTACCGTTATTTATTTATTTTATCCATTTCGTTTATCCACGTTAATAGATAATTTGAGGTCTAAAGAAAAAAAAGGAAGCATATCCAAAACTCAAGTGGACCACACCACAGGAAATAGTGTGATTGAACCTCTACCATTGAAAATTTCTTGGAGGCCATAGAAGTTTTGGATCAAGCTGATGTTTGTGTTTTATCTTCATTCATATATATTTGATATTATGAATAGGTTGGATGGCAAATAAATGTTATTGTGGGCCCAAGGAAGGTATCAATGGTGGAAATCATTATTCCACTTTGTTTCATGTGGCATGGTCCACTTGAGTTTTGGATTTACCAAAAATTTGGGATCAACCCACACCGTTCATCCATTTTTTTAGATCATTTCAGAGAATTATTCAAAAAAATGAATCATATTCAAAGATTAAATGGACCGCACCACAAACAGCATGGATGGGAACAGATTGACTACTCCCCTGCCACCGGCTTGTTGGCTAGTATTCAGTGCTCTGTGGGCCCCACCATGATGTATGTATTTCATCCATTATGTTCATCCATTTTTACCGATCATTTTAGGGCTTGATCAAAAAAATGATAGGGATATAAACCTAAGGTGGACCACATCATAGGAAAATAATATTGATTGGATATCCACCATTAAAATCCTCTTCTACGGGTGGGCCCCACTATGATGTACGTGTTTCATCTATTCTGTTCATCCATTTTTTTAGATTATTTTACAGTTTTATACAAAAAATTAGGGGGACATAAATCTCAGGTGTACCACACCACATGAAAACAATGGTGATTGGATATCCACCATTAAAATCTATCTTAATTAAGGCCCACTGTACTGTTTATTTGACATCCAATCTGTTGATTAGGTCATATAGGACCAGATGAAGGGAAAAACCAAAGATCAGCTTGATCCAAAACTTTTATGGCCCCCAAAAGGTTTTTTATGGTCCACGCTCATTCAACACTGTTTCCTGTAATGTGGTCCATTTGAGATTGGGATATACCTCATTTTTGGTCTTATACCATAAAATTTTCTGGAAAAATAGATGGACGGCGTGGATGAAACACGTACGTCATGTTGGGGCCCACAGAGCACCGAAACCAGCCATTGGTTGGTCGCCACTTTTTAACGGGACACGGATTTCCTATTAAAGCCCTTGGCATCCTGCGCAAGGATGCTGGGTGGGGCCCAACACCATGTGTTTGAAAAATCTACTTCGTTAATCAAGTTTTGGAGATCATTTTAGGAGAAGAGACCAAAAATGAGTTGGATCCAAAAATCAAGTGGGTCACACGAGAGGAAACAGTGTGGAAACAAAAACCTGTAGTTGAAACCTTTTGGACTTCACCTTGATGTTTATATGCCATCCGAACAGTTTATGAGGTCATTAACACTAGGAATGAGTGAAAATACAAAAGGAAAAAGAAAACGAAAAAAAGCCTGAAACAAAGCTTTTTATGGCCATAAGAATGTTTCAACGGTTCTCACTGAATCCCCACTGTTTCATCTCGTGTGGCCCACTTGAGTTTTGGATACACTTCATTTTTGGTATATTTCTCTAAAATGATCTCTATAAATGGATTAACAGAGTAGATTTCCCACAAACATGGTGGTGGGCCCCACCCAGCATCCATGCGCACTAATGTGAAAGGCTTTTTCATGAAGTCCACGTCCACGTCCTGGAACAGATTGGCTACTCCGCCTAAGATGCCGGTGGTCGGTGCTCTGTGGGCCCCACCATGGTGTATGTGCTTCATCCATTCTGTTCATCCATTTTTAAAGATCATTTTAGTGCTTGAAAAAAAATGATAGGGATATAAATCTTAGTTGGGCCACAACATTGAACAAAAATAATGAATGGATATTCACAATTAAGATCCTCCTAAGGCCCACTATACTGTTTATTTGACATCCAATCTATTGATTTGGTCATAAAGACCCATATGAATGGAAAAAAAAAAATTGGCTTGATCCAAAACTTTTATGGCCCCTAAAACGTTTTTAATGGTCAAATTTATTCAACACTATTTCCTATAATGTGGTCCACTTGAGATTGAGATATACTTCATTTTTTAAACCATATCATAAAATTATATATAAAAATATATGGACGGATTGGATGAAACATATCCATCATGGTGGGGCCCATAGAGCCCTCCCCTTTCCAAAGCTTTGTTTACGCTTTATTTTTCTGTAAAAAAAAAAAAACTGTGAGTTTTGTACAGAATGTAAAATAGTGGTGACTCATTCATGAAAATAGTGGCAATGATATAAAGTTATCCAGACCATTGAAATAATCCGTCTAGTTGTATTTATTTAATATTTATAATTTTATTATATAATACGATCTTAACCATCCAGAAAATGGTCCTTCTTTCATGTACGATTGTTAACAGAGTATTTGTTATAAACAGTGGTAAACACACACTATTTCGTATTTCAAAATTTTATAAAATTTAGAAAAGGATTATCAAAATCACGAGCGCCTTCTCTCTTATACCATTTTCTCATTCCTTCTAGCCGTGAGGCTTCTTCTTCCATCGAGTGGTATAGCTTTTCTTCCATCGAGTGGCGCTTGGAGACGACCATTGCACTGACCCCACCAACAAGATCCACCTATCATAACTGTTGGTGCTTCTACATTTACTACTGGAAAAGACACATCTACCTTCCAAAAGGTATGTACGCTCCTGATCCTTTTATCTGTGGCGACCACTTCTTTTTCTTGGTTGGGATCTTCCGATTGGTGTGTTTTTTCGGTTTGTGGTACATTGTAGAGGGGATTGTTATTTTGACGGTGGGGATTAGTTTGTCTATTTTTGAATGTGTGTGGCTGATGGGGCTGTGATGGTCCACTGGTGAGCGGGTACCTCTATCTGAATCGTCCAAATCCCGATTCAGAGTGGATGATCATAAATACACGATCAGTTACAGTTGAATGGGTGATTGAGATGAAAAGCAGTTGATCGTCTGGATTTGACAAACATATCTTTGTTAATCAGATGTTAAGGATTTTTTTTTTCTAATGTGGTTGTAAAAATCATTCATCAATATCCATATTTGATGGAGAAAACTACCCAAATTGGATGTTTAGGATCTCACACCCAGATTTTTTGGGGTGTGGTCTATCTTTGGAGAGCGAAATCATAGACTACACTTTTTAGTCTCAAGGCTCTGGAATAGAATGCATACCTTCCGGCAAGAATAATGCAAGTCCTGTGTGGGGAGTTCTATTAATACTCTGGTAGAGTATGATGGTTCACATGCATGCACTCAAAATTGTGGAGTACATGTAAGTAAATTAGATCAAACATTCCCAAGTGGACCCCACTGTTGACTGGGCATGACCCCCAAATCAGATTGACCCAATAATCCTGACCTCTAATTAGTGGAGATCAGAGAATTGGGTGAATTTAGGGAATTATTTTTTTCTAGGATCACGGTTCTCTAACAATCTTAGTGAAGGTACTTCTGAGATTGACGCCTTAGCTCGGAGGGAATTCTTTGTTTGTCCCACCTCTGTTCTAAACAAGGGTAAAAGTGGGCCCAGTTGGCGCGCTCAGCTGGATTTGGTTTGATGGTGAAATTCCAAGGGCTGAACTTGGGCATGAGTTTTGAGGCCAGAGAACTAAGTCGAAGGGACTGTCATCTTGATGTACATAAAGGCTTGACATGATAGCCTATTCTGGCCTGACTCATTTAATGCCATTCGAAGGCGTACTCAACTAATGGGCCAGATCAGGATTACTTGTTGGCCGTGACGTGGACCAAAATGTCTTGCCCACGTGCTAGGCTGGGACTGGCGTTGGCCTGTCCATCTTGGCTCATTTACACCTCCACTTATAAATGTTAATCTCTTCTTTTTAGTTTGTGCGAATTGGGACAACCTTCGAAGATCTTCCCTAGGTGGGAAGTCAACTGATTCCTGTGAGCTATATAAATTCCTATAACAAATTAAAACCGTTGATAGCCATGTTTTTCTTAGTTTCTAATCATGCTTTCATCTTATTTTGCTAATTCCCACACGTACCAATGATTCCCACACATCAAGAACATCCAGGCTGCCATTAGATGGACAAATGAGCGGCTACAATCTTATCATTTGCTGCACATCCACACATGTGCCAGCATTGGCCTTGTATGGAATTTGCAAAACAAGTCTGTCATATACGACGTTTGCTGTTATCCCAGCTTGGTACCTCAACCCACAAACTCGACATAGGATGATTTTTGGGGCACCTCCTATCCATTGTTGGATCCCCATTTAAACGAGTTGGATCCTCTTCCCAACCCATTTGAACGAGTTAGATCGTCCGCCCCTCCACAAGATAGGCATTGTGTATGTTAGTGATGATCAATCACACTAACATTCTATGCATGCACAAGGAAAATGATAAGGGATCCACCTTTCCTTTTCCCAACATTTGAAATCCATACTTGCTTGGGGTATTTTTGCACCTTTTAATCCATACTTACATGTACTATGAGAAAGTACATGTTGATGTCCCTAATTTTGATATTTGAAGATGGGCACTATGAGTTGCTGCTGATGTATTTAATTCTTTCACAAGTTTTGTTTACTTTTTTGCGTGTCTATCATCTGTTTTCTTTATTTTCTTTTACAGGGTTTAGAAATCATATCATGACCTTATAATGGTTGAATGTAAATAATGTGTACTGTTGATTTTAAATCTAATGCAATCATTTCTCGGGTAGAGAGATTTCATGGTATGTTTCGTCTTTCAGTTTGTACATGAAGTGAGCCAAGTTCCTGTTTATATATAAGTCAGATTGGTTGAATATTTCTAACCTGATTGGGACACTTGTTTGTTAAGTAAGACCATTGGACATATTTCAGTTTTGACTGCCCAATCAAGTTTTCTTTGAATCTTATTTTGGGTTTTGGATTTTGTTGGTTTTTGTTAGATTGATTAGGATTTTCAGATTTTGGTCATGTCTACTTTCATGTATGGGACTAAATAGATTACAACCACCTATTAGAAAAGAATATCCCCATCACCATGCTTAATAAAAAGAAAGGAGGATAAACCTGTTACATTTGTATTGAGCATTTTCTTTTTATTACTACTGGTGAAAGGAGGATTCAATGTTATTTGATGTCATGCTCTGAGTTTTGTTTATCTATTTATGTATGGAGAACAAGTGGTGTTGGCATCTGGTGAGATTGGTTGCAGGAAAACAACTCATGTTACCAGTTCTTTTACTTTGATTCTACATTTAGAAATGAGTTGTATTTTGAATCATGTTCATTTAGATTTCAAATTTTGATGTGATTGTATATAAATTAAGACAATCAATTACCCATTTAAGGGTTTTTATGTGGCCAGGCATAGATACAGTGTGCTCCTTAGTGCATAAAAATCCTTAAATTGTCCCTGTTTGGACAGTTCAAGACCGGATAGAATGTGATGCTTTCATTATAGAAATTCAAATGCACTTGCCTTTTCTATGCATCATCTCTCCTTTTCTCTCTAGATATGTTTCTTGCATTTATTTCCATTGTTAAATATCCTTACTTTGTGTTGACACCCGACCTAGGAATCAAATACAAGATCAATATATCTGAAGAGATATGGGGAGATGCTGCCGGAATATCGGTGTAGGCATTTAAATTTAAAAATGAAAGCGTTACAATCTATTCGGCCTTGGATGGGTGACTGATTTAGTTAGTTAGATAGACATACTCATTCATAATCTAACTTAAACACATCATGTACGCGTTACTAGAGATGGCTTCCAAGACACCATGCAAGAACTGGATGAGGGCAGGAAGGTTAACTATTGAATACATGGAAGGTGTTGCAACGATTCTAAAGTACGTGAAACAAAATTCAAATGGGGAAGACTGGCACAGCTGTCCTTATGCCAAGTGTTGTAATATATGTGGGAAGATGACATTAGAAACCATTTCTGAACACTTGGTTCTTAATGGCATAGATCAAACGCACACGACGTGGTTTCTCCATGGGGAACAATGTCTTGAAACAGGTGTGAGTACATTTGTCGATAATCGTAATGAAGATGTGTTGCCCAGAATGGTCGATTTGGTGAATGATGCTTTCAGTCGTTTTCAACCCATTGAGTTAGATGTATGTATGGATGAGGTTAACAATGAAGATATTGAACCTCATGATGACTTAGGCGATGAGGCTCGGTATAGGAAGTTAATGGAGGATGCAAAACAACCCCTATATTCATCGTGTAAACCGGAGCATACAAAGTTGTCTGTGACAGTGGAGTTGCTGAGTATGAAGGCTAGGTTTCTTTGGTCAGACAATAGCCTTACAGAGTTGTTAAACTTGCTCAAGAAAATTTTGCCCAACAAGAACTCTTTGCCAGATAGTACTTAAAATGCAAAGAGGCTGATCAGTTCATTGGGTATGAACTATGAGATAATACATGCATGCCCTAATGATTGTATTTTGTACTGGAAGGACAATGTTGATTAGTAGTGTTGTCCAAAATGTGGAGCAAGAAGATGAAAATTTAATAGTGTTGTAAGGTCAACCGCCCCACGTGTACCTCGAAACGTGCTAAGGTACTTCCCATTAACGCCGAGGTTAAAAAGACTCTACACTATACCAGAGATTGCAGAGAATATGATATGGCATTCAAAGTCGGGTCAAGATGATATTTACATGTGTCATTCAGTGGATTCGTCTATGTGGAAGATTGTAGATGAAAAGTATGCTGATTTTGCTGTGGAGCTACGTAATGTTCGTTTGGGACTTGTAACGGATGGATTCAATCCTTTTGGGATATATGAGCAATTCATATATTTGCTGGCCTGTTATGATTGTTACGTATAATCTTCCGCCTCATTTATGCATGCGGAAGGAGTTTACCATGTTAACACTTTTGATCCCTGGGAAAAAAGGTCCAGGACATGACATTGATGTTTACTTACAACCATTGATTACAGAGTTGCTTGAATTGTGGAAAGGATCTGTGACATATGACTCACACAGTAAGAAAATGTTCACAATGAGGGCAATTTTACTATGGGCAATACACGATTTTCCAGCATATGGACATCTTTCTGGTTGTATGACAGGAGGAAAGTACACATGCCCTATTTGTAGTAAGGAGACGGAATCGGTTTGGCTTGAACATGGAAAAAAGTTTGCATATATGGGACAGAAGATTCCTGCCATCAGGTCATAACTTTAGGACTGACAGAACCAGATTCAATGGGAAAGAGGAAAAAAGGAAGGCTTTGAAGCGTATGAAAGGTTCAAATATACTACGTAAAATGAATAATATTGAAACTGTTTTTGGAAAGCAAGTGGGAAAGAGTAAGAAAAAGTCTAACAATGACCCAAACAGCATTATTGCCTGGACGAAGAGATCAATCCTTTTTGACTTGCCATACTGGGAGCATTTTCCCATTCGTCACAATCTGGATGTGATGCATGTTGAGAAAAATGTCACCGAGAACCTAATTGCAACAATCATGAATACAAAAGATAAGACTAAGGATGGTTTACAATCCCGTCAGGATCTTCAGGTTATGAAGATAAGAAAGTCTATGTGGCCTGAAGAAAGAAATGGCAGGTTATTCTTACCCAAAGCTCCTTTCACGTTGTCCGCATCTGAAAGAAACATGTTTTGTCTGACACTGAGTAATTTGAAAGTTCCAAGAGGATATTGTGCAAACTGGACTCATCGTGTTAATTTAGAGGATTGTCAGCTAAAGGCCCTCAAGTCGCACGATTATCACATTATGATGCAGAAATTGCTACCAGTTTTGTTGATGCACTCATTTTTGGGAAAAAAGAAGACATTGTGCACCACCATTTGTGAAATGTTTAGATTCTTCAACGTCATATGTTCGAAAGATATTAATCGTGAAGAGCTTCAAAATATAAAAAATAAAATAGTGAAAACATTATGTGTATTCGAAAAATATTTTCCCCCATCTTTTTTTATTCCTATGACACACCTAGTGGTGCACTTAGCAGAGGAAGCACAACTTTGTGGACCTGTCAGATATCGGTGGATGTATTCTTTTGAGAGGTAACATTAATTATCAAAATTTATCAACTTTTTTTTTCCTTATTATTATTATTATTATTATTATTATTATTATTTATATCTATATCTGATTTTAATGTGTATAGGATGATGCGAACATACAAAAAGTATGTGACAAATCAAACTTATCCAGAGGGTTGTATTGCTGAATGCTACATACTGGAAGAGTCTATAATGTACTACATAGACTACATGCCTGATAAGATGTTAGGAAGCCATAAGAGAGTGAAAAAGATATTCTATGATGAGGGTGATGATAATGCCGATAATTTTCAAATCGATAAAAAGGGAAAAGTTATCTTCTTACTAATGTGCAATATCAACAAGCACGCAAATGGGTATTACAACATCACGCTGAAAATGCTCAATGGCTGGGGTATGTTGACAAAAGTCTATGTTTCTATCCTTAATGTTTTTAAATTGTATCATGCAAAGTAAAAATTTAATTTATATATTATATTGTATGTGAATTGTAGGAAGTACAATGAATATATTCACGGCCAAACACGTAAGGGACAAAATAGGAGGGGCAATCCGTTGGTGCAAAAAGAAGTATACTACAATGCTTGGCTAAGGGAACAAAGGAAGAATGAAGAAATGTCACAATTTAAGAGAATTGCTACTGGTCCTAGCTATGATGCCACATCATACAGTACATACCTAGCAAATGGATATGTTTTTTGCACATCAGACTCTGAAAAAAACTTGACAACACAAAATAGCGGGGTCTCTATGAAAGCCTTAACTATGTTCAGGGCGAGTGCTAGGGATAAGAACTTAGTAGAACAAGAAGTCACTTACTATGGTATCATTAGACAAATTCTTGAATTAAACTACTTCACCTTCAAGATAACATTGTTCTACTGTGATTGGGTGCATATCGAAGATACTTCAAATGGATGCTATGTAGATCCTGAAACAAATATGATATTTGTAAACCTAGGAAGGTTTAGAAGGGATATCAAGGAAGAGAATGAGCCATTTATCCATGCATATCAGGCGGCTCAAGTCTTCTAATACAAGGATCCGACAAAAGATGACTGGCATGTTGTCTTAGATGTTCCGAAGCGACTGACAAAAGATGCATATGCATTTGAGGATCCGCTAGTGTTTGAGGCTAGGTTGACTGCAAGTTCCTCGAGCCCTTCCTTAATAGATGATCCGTATGACCCAACTAGTGAAGATATACAAGAAGGGTCATATGTAGAAATTGTTGAATGTAACCCACATATTCAGAAGCGGAAAAGAAACTGATTAAGTTTCATATCAGGTTGAAGTAAATTTAATTACATTTACTATATCAGATTATTTTCCTTTTTATTCAGCAAAAACATATGCATGTGTATAGTGTCATCTCTTTATAATGTATAACAACACATTAAATGACTAATAATTTTTTATTTTTTATTTTTAGAAATTATGTCATATGTAGAGCTTTCTAGTTTTGCCCCAGCAAGCACCACAAGGATAAAAGTTTCAATCAGTCCATTTGGAGAGATTACTGGAGTTAATAAAAATCAATTCACCTCATTTTTAAAAAATGTGGTCAGGACTCATTGTTTAATTGCATACAAAAACTGGCGGCTTGTGCCAAATACCATCAAGGATAATGTTTAGTCAACTATTTTGGTAAGCATTTAAATGCATAAGTTTTACTTTCTAATGTTTATAATATAATTGTTGTTAACTAATTGCCCTGTGTAATGAAATATGTAGGCCAAATATGATGTTGACAATAGTGATAACTATAAAAGTTTCATAATTAAGTGTGCTAATGATATGTGGAAGGACTGGAAGAACCAATTATGAGGAAATGGCCTGGATATGTATGATAATGATGGAGACAAAGAAAAATTGCTCAAATGGTGTCAAGCTAGAAGATTGGGTCAAATTCGTTGATTACAAATCTACAGAAGAGACGAAGTCTCGTCGTGAAAAGGGAAAGGAATCCAAAAGAGAGATGAAGTTACCTCACACGACTGGTTGACGGGGGTCTGCTAGGACGACAGAGTTGATTGTAAGTTTTTAACATAACTTTAATTTCTTTTAATCTAATTTAAGAATACAGAATAATTAACATGATTTCTCATTATAAATTATAGCAACAAAAAAATCCAAATACTCAAATCACGAGAACTGAATTGTTTTTGGCAACTCATACTAGATTCGAGGGGTCTCTCCCTTCACAGGAGCTGAGCATCACAGCGGAAAAAATAAAAGAAATAGTTGCCAATGACCCGGCTTGTATGCATAATGATTTAAATCATGATCCAGTTGCACAGGTTTTTCATTCATTCTCTTCACTTTGACATACTTAGCTTTCTGAACATTTTTTATTACTAATATACATGCATTACTAATAATGGTTGATTATCATTTAGGTTTGTGGTCTTGATAAAAGAGGACGTGTAAGAGGGTTTGGTCATATTCCAGAAACTACCATTATTACTTCAACCCCTTACATCAATGAAATTAGAGAAGGAAAGGGCGAAATTGCTGAGGTTAAAGCATTGATGATTATATTAAAAGAGCAACTGAAAAATAAGTTCAACGAGTTCAAGAACATGATATTGAACATTGAAGAACATTTAGTTGAAGTTCAAAATTAAATAAATACTTTAGTTCAACCAATGCAATGCCCTCCTGGCACTGCTGGTTCTCAAGTATTTTAACAATTAAAGAATGATGTATAGTTACAATTTTATCCATGAAAATAATAAAAATTATTTCTTGTAGGGGTTTTATCGATCTGGCGATACCTCAAGTCATCGTGATGAGTCAGCTCCACCTCCACCTCCACTTCAACGGGTGGAACAAATGTGTCATTTGACAGATATTTGTAGTCGAGTTGTTGTATGGGGGTGTATGATTAGAGATAATGCAGGCATCTCTCCAGATTGCGTCAAAGTTATATTGGATGTTGTTGAAGTTTCCAATGCGAATGTGTTTTGTGACATTGAGAAGACGTTAGCCGATTGCGACGTGGGTGATGTTCTCGTTTGGCCTAAAGTACTGACGAAAACATAGATATTAAAGGAGTTTACTTAAAACTTTTCCTAAGTTAAGAACATCTTTTTGTAATTTGGTCAGGACATATGGATTGTGTTTGAGGTTATTTTGGATATTATTTGACTAAATCTTTATCTTGAATTATTTAGTAGTTTTTCTTGACTAATCTAGTGCTTTGTTTCAACTTTTTATCTTCTTATGCATGACAAAAGGTATACATATTTCTATTATGATTTTTTTTTAATTTTTTCTTTGCTTATGTGCAAAATGTTCTAATTTAAATATTAAGAACTACGTAGTGGCTTGATCCCAATCTTCCAACATTGGGTACATAGGCAGCCGTTCATACTAGACTATATCGGTGCAGCCACAAATTTTTTTTATTTTTATTTTTTCCTTTCTCGTAGTGTGGATGCATTTTCATCAGGACTACTTGGCAATAAGACTGAGGTGGATGTAAGTTCTTGAAATTTTTAATTAATCTTGAATCATTTATATCTTTATCGCTTCATTTATATGTTGTTGTCTAGGTCAACTTGTAACTCCTTAGAACCCGCTCTGTCGTAAGACATTACGATGCATGATGGTTCCCAGCAGGTTAAGTTGCAAATTATTATTAAGAGTTAGTTGGATATAATTTATTTTTTGTAAATGTTGTTAATAGTTAGATGGATGATGAATGTAGTTGTCAATGTAAATGAAAATAAAAAAATTATAATATATATATATATATATGTGTTATCAATGGAGGATGCCTTGTTTAGGGGGACATGAAATTTTGTAGCTTATGGTATGGTGCCCCAATATTGATTGTATGTTACTAGTATGTAGTAGATAATACTAGGATCAATAGTAAACATTTTATTTTGAGTGGAAGACTGAGTAAAAGACCACCGTGGTGTATGTGTTGACATTTATGGCAAGTCATGCCTTGAGAGAAATGATTGGTTTGACGTCCACATTGTAAGAATAATGTTGGTTAAATGTCCGCATTATAGCTCTCCCTAGGGCCCACTGATAGGTCCATACTTGTTGTGTAGGCCGTCTAGGCCCATCTTCGTTGTGAGAGTAGTTCATCACTTTATGACATGCCTAGTATAACTCCATAATTCATGACCATACGCATCATATGTATGCTTGATATGAGTAGTGACTGATCATAGCATATGTCATTGGGCAGACCATTTGTGGGACTCGCTATGAGTCAAAGTGCCCCACATCATCGCGTTGTACGCGCTGGATTGCTGCATGATTTGACGGTGTGATTCATGCATTTCATATTTGTGTATCATGATCACTGCACGCCCTAACGAAATCAGGGCTATGACCTCCACAGGCACATCGTGGATGGCTAGATGGGACACCGAAAATATTTAGTTCTAGTACTATGGGGCACGTAGGATGTCCTTGGGTGAAAATCTCAGAACCTCCGAGGCCAGGAGTAGCCCCAACGTCTAGACCGAGTGGAACATGAGCGCCCGAGTGCCGAATACCAGTAGGTCGCGTCTCCCACTGTGTCGTGGTCTGTTGGGAGGGGGTGTGGCCTTACCCCCCCAAGGGAGGAGGTTATAAGCTAGGCTGAGTATGACCAGCTCATAAATGGGTCCGCTATCGATGTGCCAGATAGGTATTGGAAGACTATTGGCCAGGCGGATAGTGAAGTCTCTTACACTCGCTGGGCTGTGCAACTAGGGAGGAGGCAGTTGGAGTGGAGTGTAATAGACCCTGGTGATGATCTTAAAGAGTAACCGTATTGATACGTGGACTTAATATGAGGACTAACATAATAGTATGATACCCCATCACTGTTGCACATGTGGGCGGGCGCACATGGGAAGACGCTGATGTGGGCGGGGCTGAGTCCTGGGTGAGCTACCACACTGGGCGAGCTATCAGCAGTTGGTAGGCTACTGTGCTGACAGGCTACTGAGCAAGAGTTGCGCACTCATTCATTCATCCATTCACTATTCACTCGAGTTGGTGGTGCGTAACTATTTGTTACGTGTACCTTCGCATAGCCAGGATTTCGGTTGGGCATGCGACTAACCTGAGATCAGGAGTTTATCACATTACGTCTGATTATCCAAATTTAGGTATGGGAGTGGTTTGGATAGAATTCCCTTGTGATAGACCCCTAGCTTGCGATACTTCGTACTGTCATCCCGACTTCACATTTCAACATAGTCATTTCATTCGCATCATATAATACATTGTATTCACAGTACTTAGTATTATGAGTTACGATGTTTTGCACTTATATGGCCTGGATGAGATTGATGATATTTATGGCTCATCTGGATTTGTATATTGCATTGCATCCTCAGCATCTGTTATTGTCTTATTAAGTTTTCCATTGTATGGCCTTGGTATGGCCGATAGCATTCATGTCTTGCATCACATAGCTTTGGTACAGTTAATTGTATTTATGGACTCACCGTATATTTCTGCATCACTCTGATATCGTATGATTCATAATCTTGCCAGTATTTCTGCTTATTCCAATTTTGTATGATTTATCAGCTTTATGGTATACTTGGCACTTATCTTGTGCACACACTTTCACCACCCTCTAAGCTTTCTATAAGCTTATGCATAATAGGTGCGTGCAGGTAGCGTTAGGTTGCAGCAGCGTTGAGCTTGGAGCGTGCAGCTGTCTTCTGGAGCTTGATTTCGATATATGTATTTCTCTTTTAGCATTGTATTCAAATGATTATATTAGTAGATATGTGATGATGATGTTGCCTTTGTGAATTGGATATACTTGCGGTTATGCTCCATTACAAAAAATTTCATACTGAAAATCCTCCTTGTAGGATCCCAGATCAAAATCTGGCATGCGAGTGCCAGGATCCGAGAATGGGGTACTATGGAGGTTGTCGGCGCTGGATTCGGCGATTGGGATTGCTGTGAATTCGATTTTTGGGTTTGGGGCATGACATCTTGAGGATAATGCGAAAACCGTTCGGTAATCACAATGTAGACTAAATTCAAATAGGAAGGAAGTGGTTAAAGCCGAGGTTCTCAAACTATTGGATATAGGTATCATATACCCTATATCCGATAGTCAATGGGTGAGTCCAACTCAGGTAGTTCCTAAGAAGTCCGGGATCACTATCGTAGCCAATGCCAATAATGAACTCGTGCCGACCAGAGTTACTACTGGTTGGAGAATATGCATTGACTACAAAAAGCTGAATACCGTCACGAGGAAAGACCACTTTCCTTTGCCCTTCATTGATCAAATCTTGAAAAGGCTAGCTGGTCATTTTTATTATTATTTCCTTGACAGGTATTCGGGTTACAATCAGATTGAAATCGCCCCTAAGGACCAGGAAAAGACCATATTTACATGTCCCTAGGGCACCTTTGCTTACAGAAGGATGTTGTTCGGGTTATGTAATGCCCTTGCCACCTTTTAGCAATGCATGATGAGTATCTTTACTGACATGGTGGAAAAATATTTAGAGGTCTTCATGGACAATTTCTCTGTTTTCGGTTCATCTTTTAGCGAATTCTTAAAGAGGCTTAAATGTGTGCTGAAAAGATGTGAAGAAAAGAATTTAGTACTTAATTGGGAGAAGTGTCATTTCATGGTTCAAAAGGGAATTGTCCTTAGGCATATCATCTCGTCCAAGGGAATCGAGATAGATAAGGTAAAAATTGATTTTATCTCTAACCTACCTCCACCCAAGAACATCAGAGACGTGCGATCCTTCTTAGGAACGCAAGATTTTACAGGGAATTGATAAAGGACTTTAGTCTCCTCTCTCATCCTTTATGTAATCTTCTTCAAAAGGGTGCACCATACGAGTGGACTGAATAATGTCAAGAAGCTTTCACTAAGCTTAAGGGCATGTTAACCACTGCACCAATCATGCAGCCACCTGACTGGAGTCTTCCTTTTAAACTTATGTGCGACGCTTCTGATTATGCTCTTGAAGCAGTTCTAGGTTAGAGAAAAGATAAGCGGCCTTACGTCATTCATTACACAAGTAGGACTCTAAATCCTGCCCAAGTGAACTACTCGACTACGAAAAAGGAACTCTTAGCCGTAGTGTTTTCCTTGGACAAATTTAGGTCCTACCTGATCGGATCCAAGATCATTATCTACACAGATCATGCACTTAAGTATTTTCTTTCTAAAAATGATTCTAAGCCCCGTTTGATAGGATGGATCCTTCTACTTTAAGAATTTGATTTAGAAATTAAAGATAAAAAGGGAGTGGAGAATGTAGTGGCCGATCACCTTTCTCGCCTTATTACCTCTGATTCCCTTGAGGTGACCCATATCAATGACATGTTCTCATATGAACAACTGTTCAGAGTCTCTCATTCACCTTGGTTCGTTGATATTGCTAATTATCTTGCTATAGGTTCCATACCGACACACTAGACGTCACAAGATCATAAGAAATTCTTTACCAAGGTGCATATCTTTTTCTGGGATGATCCATATTTTTTTAAATATTGTCCAGAACAAATCCTAAGGAGATGTCTGCCAGACGATGAGCATCAGATTGTCATCTCTTTCTGTCACACACAGGCTTATGGTGGTCACTTTTCTGCTAAAAAGACCACGACAAAGATTCTGCAGTGTGGCTTTTATTGACCCACTATGTTCAGGGACACTCATGAGTTTTGTAAGGCTTGTGAGCATTGTCAAAAATTGGGTGCATTATTCCGTCAAAATATGATGCCTTTGAATCCCATCCTTATCATTGAAGTATTTGATTGCTGGGGCATTGATTTCATGGGACCATTCCCCCAATCCTTTGGAAATTTATATATTTTGCTCGCCGTAGATTATATCACTAAATGGGTCGAAGCAATCCCGTGTCGCAACAATGACCATTGTACGCTCATTAAATTTTTAAAAGAGAACATCCTGTCGCAGTTCGAAACACCTCGAGCCATCATTAGTGACAAGGGTTCACACTTTTGTAATAGACCATTCGAAAGCTTAATGAAGAAATACGGTATCTCTCATAAGGTGAGCACCCCATACCATCCACAAACAAGTGGACAAGCTGAGATTTTCAATAGGGAGATCAAACATATCCTAGAGAAAATGGTTAACCTTGATCGTAAGGATTGGTCAATCCGATTGACCGATGCCTTATGGGCATACCATACTGTTTTTAAAACCCCTATTGGAACATCTCCCTTTAGACTTGTCTACGGAAAGGCTTATCACTTGCCTGTGGAATTGGAACATAAAGCATACTGGGCGATCAAAAATCAAAATTTCAATCTGGACAACGCTGGCTCTCTACGCAAACTTCAGTTGAATGAACTTGAAGAAATTCGGAATGACGCATACAAGAACTCGAGAATTTATAAAGACAGGATGAAGGCGTTTCATGATCAATATATCCTACGAAAATCATCCACACCAGGTCAGAAAGTCCTTTTGTATGACTCTCGACTACATATCTTTCCGGGTAAGCTTCGATCTCAGTGGAGTGGCCCTTACATTGTGGTCACTGCGTATCCTCATGGGGCCGTCGAGATAAGAGATCCCGACAATGGCAAGGAGTTTAAAGTAAATGGACATCGATTAAAACCATTTGTCAAGAAATTTGACTCAGATGACATGTCCATACCTCTGACTGCTCCTGTTTACCAGGATTGATCTCCTAGTCTGATGGAGGTATAGGTAGGTTTATCGCTTTTATAGAACTAGAGTAGTTTATTTTATTTGTCTGGCTGAAGACGGTAAACTTAGCGCTCCTGGGAGGCAACCCAGCTTTCCATTCCATTTCATTTTTTTTATTTAATGTTTGTGGGTAACATTACTGCAAACCCTCACGAGACTACGACTCGTCCACTAGGGGCAGCCTAGGGGTTTAAAGGCATGTTGCATACGCTAAATGCAATCGAGAGCACCTGCGAAAGTGGTATAGGTAGGATTTTATTTTTGTTGGTTTTTCTCTTGTGCTAACCTGCTCTTACACAGATATCTTTGGAAAGCTTCTTGATTCTTTCATTCAGGTACTATCTTCCCATCACCTCTCATATACTTTCGTTGTCCCATGTGCATGGCATGCTCACATCTTTTACATTGAGGACAATGTAAATTTTAGGTTAGGGGTGGGAGATTAGGTTTCTTAATCAGTATTTTCTTGGTCTTGAGAAAAAATTGTGAAAATTTTTAAATTTTTCTAGAAATTTTTGTGAATTCAATGTGATTTTGACGACTATCTTGGATTAAGAAGTGTAGGATACATAATGTTAGATTTATGACTCTTGAATTCAGTATCTGTTAGATTTCACAGTTAAGTGAATTGTTAATTCAGGCTTTGAAGTTGTAAACATTGATTGAATCATGATTTCACATATCACATCTCACTTACACATTATGGTTTCAGTTTGATAATTGAAGGGTTAACTTGGTAATCACCAAGCATGTAAGGAACCAGCTTAGAAATTTGCCCGTCATGATCAATTGAAAAAAAAACCTTTGGAAAGGATTGGGTGAATAATCTTCACCATAGGTTTTGCTCCTTATATGTGTAGATTTAATTCTCCATGGTTGATTTGTGGAAAAGGTTCAAGTGTACAATCTTCCCCATAGGTTTTCTCCCTATAGGTGAGGATTTGTTTCCCTTCTTGGCATTACTTCTAATAGAAAAATCAAAAGCTAGAAAAATGAAAAGATGACCTGTGAGGCAAGTTTTGGTTTAAGTCTTGGTTATCATGAATTCTTTTGTTGGTTACCAATGATATCATGAAATTGGCGATTGGATCTCTTAATGATGATAAGCCGAGATTACACTATACACCCATGGATCTCAATGTTTAGATTTCTTTCTAATTAATGGATTAATTCTTTGTACTTAATTATGAAGTTTACCGTATGCTTGAAACTAAGAGAAATTTATTCCTAATATTCATGAAGCTTAGAATTCTGGAATTTGGATAGTTTTTCAAAAATCACTAAAGAAATTCTCCTATAATTCTCAACTTATTTTTCGCATATTTTGCTCAGGACTAGCAAAATGTTGGTTGGGGGTTGTGTTGAGGTCAAATATTGCATATCAGACCCAGTAATTGCCCGGATTTACGAGCATGATACCGTGTAATACCCGATTTAACCGTGTTTGTAATGCAGGGTGTATTTGAGAGCATGAACTGCAAAAAGGTGCTAAAAGTAAGCATTTAATGATCTGAAGACACCAAGTCAAGGGACGGACTCCAGGGGACTAAGATCAACGGAATTACACACCAGGGATCCGTAAAATTTGAGAAATTGAAGCTCAAGTGGCTTGAAAATCATCAAGAATGCAAGATCATGGGGTTCCCAGCATCCGTTCGTCTCGAAACTTCATACGTGGCCTGATAACCATAAATTAACCGTACACGTCAAAAATCATCCATTGGATCATTGTGGAAGTAGCCTAACGAGCAGATCCGCCCCTTAAATCTCGATTTGGGGCCCGCCTGATATCTGGATATATTTAAATTTTATTTTCAACACTTTAAATTGGATCTGGAAAGGGATGGATGGATCGGATTTTTCACAAACATCTCTGTGGGACCCAAGTATATAGTGCATGTGCACGGTGCACTAGTGCATCAGGCGTGCACCAAAAATCCAGAAGTCGGTCAGCAAACGCTAACCGACTCCTCTTCTCAAACTGATAAAACACAACAACAGTTTTCCCGGTTCGGTTGGGTTTTGCTTATGGGCCCCACCTATCATCTAAACCATCGATCCGGATCGTCCATCAGATCCCTAGGGAGTTTCTTAACATTGCCTATGTGGTAGAATTCCAAAATATCGTGAGGAGAGAAATCCAGTCGTCCAAACCCAGGACGAATGGTGGAATAAAAGATCAAGTGGGCCGCACTAATTTCACTCAGAAAACACCCCTTCTAGAATTATTTTTCGAGTAAATTCTAATGTATGGAACGGATTCTCTTCCTGACGTCAATTAGTGGGCCACCATTCATCTCAGAGGCAACAGTGGAAGCTCTATTTCATAACAGAGATCGCGGCCGCGGCTGACCTCTGTGGGCCACCATCATGGTCCATACGACGGATCTGGACCGTCCATCATGCTTGAAAGGGCCACATGATCATGGTCTAGGTGTGAGAACTTTAACAAGACAACAAGAAGGGGTTTCTTGCCGTTCAAAAGTTAGATGGACGATGGAGGGGAAGAACTTGTGGGCCATGCCGAAATCAATTCAATCTCGTCATTCCTAACTGGTTTTTCGAGCTACACCCAATGGACGGAGTGGATTTCTCCGTTGGCTTCGATAATAGGCCCCACCAAACAACCAGCCTAAGATGGTAATGCACTGTGTGTAAAAATTCCGCACTGCGTCTTCTACTGTGCGTAAAAGCAACACACAGAAGTTCCGCACCGACTTCCTCTGAGATAGTTATAAAAGGAGGAGAGAGAACAGAGAGAGGGGATTCAATCTGGAGTTTTTTGGACGTAGGTTGGAACATGCAGGAGAGAGAGTAGAGAGTTATTTTTTCTTTTCTTTTTATTTTATTTTACTTATTTAAGATGTCTAGCTCCATTATGTTGAGCTAAACCACTTAGCTAGGGCTAAGAGGTGTAGCTTGTAGTGGGATGTGAGATTCTATTTTATGCTTTTAACTTAATTTTAAATTATGAATTGAAGTTGATTTTAGTTTGATTGTTAAGGGAATACTTTCAGTTTTTAATGGTTTGTTGTGACTGAAATTACAGTAGATCTGCAATGACTTTGAGTATTTCTTTCTCCTTTTGATGTTTATGACGTCAGGAAGCCCTGTTGTTTACCATTGTCTCTTGGGCATGGTCGGATGACGGTACCCTTCCTAACCTTCATACATTGATTGATTGGTTAGTAATTAGTTTAATTTTGTTGTTTGCTTTGTCTCTTGGGCATGGTTTGGTGATGGAATCCATTCTAATTCATAAACCTTTCATCTCTTGAAAACTATATCAACGACAGTTCATTTAATTTCCATGATTCTTGAAGCAGGCGTAAGATCTCTCTGATCTCTATAAATGGATCCTCTGAATCCCTTGTTTCTTACCTCTGATTTCTCATAAGTTTTAGATTAATATTTCATAATTATTCTTCAAATTACAAATCAATTTAGATTTCATCTCATTCTAGTTCTAATTCTAGTTAGTTTCAGATAACGTACAGGTTTCAGTCCCTTGGGATTCGACCTCCGTCTTATCGAGTTATTACTACATTACAATCCTGCACTTGGGGAGTGAACATGTAGGGAACTTTCAATCCCAGTTAACACCGAGGTTAGGGTTAATGGGACCCTATCTATCAGATGAACTGCCTGGATCGGGTTTCCATATTCGAAAAATCATTCGATCAGACCATCAAATGGGCGGTCTCGCTCAAACTGGCGTCGGGTGGGAATTTCTATTTAAATTACAGGAATTTCAATTCCTATTGGGTCAACGTGTGTTTGACCCATTCTCTAGATTTCGTGCATGGCGAGTGCACCTCATCGGTGTACACACATGAATGAAATATGGGGTTCATGCCAGGATCCAGTCTAATCAATACCGATCATTGGTTTAAGTTATTAAATGTTTTCTTTTTAAGCACTTAAGGTTCCTTTAATGGTAGATCATCCTAGGTTCTGATCGTTAGTGGTTGAAATCTGGGACGTACATTCCATGTACTAGGTTTTCTGACTATTCTGGACTAAAGATCAATCTATCTGCATTCTTGTAAGGGATCCTAGTTGTAGACTTATACCTGATGAGGGTTAATCCTTTCAATTAGGCTGTTAGTTTCTAATTTCGCTATCAGGGCAGAAATCCTAAGTTGTGTTTAAAGGAAGATAAATTCTTTCGTAGTATCAGGATTCTGCTAATGGTGTAGGTTAGATCAGAGTGTTGGAGAGCGGGGTGATTGGTCCCATCTCAAGTTGAAACCTACGATAAAATGTGAGGGTCGTTACACATGTCTAAAGTTATTTAGATCTCTATGGCAACACCCGAGCATAGAAAATATGGGGTGTTACAGTTATCCACACCATCCATCCTTTTAAAAAATATATTTTAAGGCATGAACCCAAAAATGAAGAAAATCAAAAGCTCAAGTGGATCACACCTTAGGGAACAATGATTATTAAGACATCAATGGTTGAAAGTTGTTTTCTCCCTAGGGCCCACATTGATGTTTATTTGTCATCCAACCTGTTCATAAGGTCACACAGTCATGGATAAAGGGAAAACAAAAATATCAGTTAAATCCAAAACTTTTGGAGTCCTCGAGAAGCTTTCAATGGTAGGAGTTCAATTTCCATTGTTTCTTGTATTGTGGTCCACTTGATCTTTGGATCTGCCTCATTTTTTGGCGCATGCCATAAAATGAGTTGGCTAAAGGGATGGACGGTGTGGATAAGACATACATTATAGTGGGCCCCATAATTTAATATTTTTCTCCTCGGGCCACGTGAGGAGTGTTATAAATAAAAGGTGGAAGTCAACGTCACCTTAGAAATCCAGCCAGAAATACATAGGTAAATAATTATTACCTATTTACCTTGAATTACCTATGTAATTAGAAAATCAAACAGGCCCTTACTTCACGGTCATTTCCATACATTTCATGGTCAATTCCGAGGATTCTGCTTCACTTCACAGTCATTTCCATTCATTTCACGGTCAATTCCCTTCACTTCACAGTCATTTCCATGCATTTCACGGTCAATTCCCTTCACTTCACGGTCAATTCCATGCATTTTACGGTCAATTCCCTTCACTTCACGATCATTTCCATGCATTTCATGGTCAATTCTGGCGATTCCACTTCACTTCACAGTCAATTCCCTTCACTTCATGGTCAATTCTAAGCAATTCACGATCAATTCCAGCAATTCCCCTTCACTTTCCATGCATTTCATGGTCAATTCTGAGGATTCCGCTTCACTTCATGATCATTTCTATTTATTTAACGGTCAATTCCCTTCACTTCACGGTCATTTCCATGCATTTCACGGTCAATTCCCTTCACTTCACGGTCATTTCCGTGCATTTCACAGTCAATTCCCTTCACTTCACGATCTTTTGCATGCATTTCACAGTCAATTCCCTTCACTTCACGATCATTTTCATGCATTTCACAGTCAATTCCCTTCACTTCACGGTCAATTCCGGCAATTCTCCTTCACTTCACGGTCATTTCCATGCATTTCATGGTCAATTCCCTTCACTTCAAGGTCATTTCCATACATTTCATAGTCAATTTCGATGATTCCGCATCACTTCACAGTCGTTTCCATTCATTTCACGGTCAATTCCCTTCACTTCACGGTCATTTCAATGCATTTCACGGTCAATTCCCTTCACTCCACGGTCAATTCCCTTCACTTCACGGTCATTTCTAAGTGATTCACAGTCAATTCCCTTCACTTCACGGTCAATTCCAAGCATTTCATGGTCAATTTTGACAATTCCCCTTCACTTCACAATCATTTCCATGCATTTCAGGGGCCAACTCCCTTCACTTCATGGTCATTTCCATACATTTCACGGTCAATTTTGAGGATTCCCCTTCACTTCACGGTCATTTTCATTCATTTCACAGTCAATTCCCTTCACTTCAAGGGCCACACCTTTACAAACTCACGGCTTGAGGATGCCATATGCATATACTTGGCTCAAGGCTCATATAATTCCGCTTCCACCAACAGGTCATGTCAGCCTTGCTTACTAAATGAAAGGTGAAAATTGTACTGACATCAATAAAGAAAAACACTAGTGAAGAAAATGCAAGATGATAGTTAACAATACAACTCAGAGGAAGCAATTTCAAAGAGTAATAATTATTTCCCCATACATTTACAATCTACTTGATTTGACTAACTTTTTTGACATGGAAACCGAAAACATTACAAAATATATATGGGTCTCACTGTGATGCATTTCGCTTATCCACATTGTTCATCCATTACGTCATTTGAATTTACAATATGAACAAAAAAAAATGAGATATATCCAAAACTCAAGTGGACCACAGCATACGAAAAAGGGAATCAAATACTTACCATTAAAAACTTTGTGGGGCCACTGTTTCTTTTGGTGTGGGCCACCTAAGTGTTGTATCTGCTTCATTTTTTGTCTCTTGCTTCAAAATATTGTAGTAAAATAGATGGATGGAACAGATATATCATATACATTACCGTACCATTCAACAATTAAAATTATCTCTTTTGAACTAGTTTCAATAGCACAAATACCTATCAATTTTCAAACACGGTAAACCGTAATAATTACCTATTTCTAGTGTATTTACACTAGCTTTGAAAAAACAAACAGGCCCTAATCCCACCAGGTGCGACCTATATAAGGGAACTAACGAGTAAAAGAATTGGTGCAATAGCATACCTAGTGTAACTTTCGAGATCTTTCTAGGAGATAAAGAAAGACATAGCAAATTTGCAAAAGAGATCAAAGTCACATGGGCCCCACAGTTATGTATTTATAATATCCACAACGTTCATCCATATTTTGAGATCATTTCGAAGCATTATCAAAAAATAAATAAAATCATATCCAAAGATCAACTGGACCACACCAGAAAGAGCAGCGGGAAAATTGATTTTCACCGTTAAAATTTTTGTAGGGCCCACCATAACATTTATTTTCCATCCAATCTATTCATAAGGTCATAAAGACCTGGATGAAGAGGAAAAACAAATTTCATAGTGATCCAAAACTTCTATGACCCCTAAAAGGGTTTCAATGGTAGACGTTCAAAGAAGCATGGTAATGTCTTATGCTACGGTCAGACCTATGGCTACGGATTATAATCGTAGCTACCATAATCCGTAGCCATAGAGGCCTCCCCCCAATAATCAAACCCAAATCGGGGCTTGCTGAACTAGAGGCCTCCCACCACTTACTGGCTTGTCTAACTGGGCCACGTCGATCTGGCAGCTCCCATATGGCTACGGATTATAACCGTAGCCATAGATACCATAATCAATAGCCATAGAAGCCTCCTCCCAATAATCAAACCCGAATTGGGGTGGGCTCGCCGAACTGGTGCCCTCCCCCCCCCCCCCCCCCACTTGCTAGCCTGTCCGGCGGGGTGCTACGCCCATTTGGAGGGGCCACGTCGATCCGGTGACCCCCCTATGGCTTTTATATTTTATTTTATTTTGTTTTTCACACACACTCACACCTTTTCAATGACAATTTGAAATAAGATGTAAATGACATACATAATTGGGCCGAGTTTTGTAATGACTCAGCCTACATTGTAATTTTCAAGTTGATTTTGTATCTTGTGGATCAAAGGTGGGGTCCACAGTGGTAAATTTCTCCATATTTTATTTATGAGTTGGCATAGTTTTGTATCTTGATGGTAAGTTCTTTTATAAGAATTACTTAGGAACGTGCTTACTATCATGTAGACCTATTAAATTTTACAAAATTCTTAGATCATCAATAATTATGAAAATGTCATTGACCCTTACCCCTGAATTCCAAATTACATGGTTCTCATGATCCATTTTAAGTGAAATTTTATACCATGCCTAATTATCATAAATTAACCGTAAACTAGCTACTTGACCTCTACATCCGTCCGTATGCTTATCAAATTAAGATTCCGATCTGTTTATCTTGTTCACCCCATATGGATATGCTTAACCCACCATTAGAACTAAAATCTGAGGAATTTATATATGTGAATAAGTCACTCAAATCTAACGATATACATGTTCTACCCTTAATTACTCTAGAAACCCATTTTATGTCCATCCATTTACAAAACTGACAGTTTAATCACCTAAGTACATGACTAGAATACCAACCATCAGGTCTTTATATTTTTAGCATGTCATCAGACCCTCCATCGTATTTGGATCCCCCAAATGGGCCATCAGAATATTATGATAATTCAGTCATTATGAAGATCTCAGGTTATAGGTCCAAACCACCGGGTAACATGACAATTAGATGTGTACAAACACTATTTTGGATTTATGAAGCGTGTTAGCCATTGAAAAGGCATGTTGATCATCTTTTAAGCGATCAAGGCTCAAACTTGACCGATAGAAAGAGCACAAAAATGAGGAATGTCCGACAAATTTCAAGACATTCAAATGATGCATGTCTTAATGTAACAAAAGTCGGAAGTTGCTTGAGAAATGGATGGAAAGATTGTAAATATTCAATGCCATTACATACCACCTTTGAAGCTAAATTGTACCGTGCAACCCACCTGATCAACAGATCTATTCCATCTTTGGACCCTTATACTAACAGGGCGTGTTAAACGCAATGAACAAAACGGATCGTACAACTACAAATAGTAAAGTAGACTTCACACAAAAGAACTCAATTCACGTTAAATTTCAAATTGTCACGGTAAGCTCGCATGAGGTTTAGCGGTGAGTGTTGGTTGCTACTTGGACACACTGTACAGACTACTCGACTAGCCAAATTGCCTCATATTTGACCCCGTGTCCTAACATAGCGATACAAAGGTAGTAAACAGAGTGGATCTTCCATAAGTCAATTACAAATGGACCCCGCCTATTTCAAAATAATCATCCCATATAGCATCCGTCTGCACGTCGTGATAGGGGCGACAAAACCAGGTTAAACTAAAACTTGTGGCCCACCTAGGATTTAGATTTGTTCTACATTTGGGTCGGTAGCAGAACACGACCCTAAAACGCTGATGAATGGAGTGGATTTATCGAGGAAACATCATAGTGGACCCCACATCATCCCATGTAGAATTATATGGTTGCCGTTGTGCCCAAGGTTGTGTAAAAAGACTCCAATAGAAGAGTCTAGAGACTCTTAGCAAAAACTATAAAAAGTGACCAACGACGGTAGAAAAAAATAAAATAAAAGAGAACGGATAAGAAAAAGAAGCAAGAACGAGAAGGAAAGAGAGGGCTCCAACCATAGTAGTCAAAGGAAGAAAGGAAAAGGAAGGAAAAGAAAAGAAAAGAAAGAAAGAAAGAAGAAAGAAAGAAAAAAATAAAAATAAAAAAATAAAGAAAGAAAAAGAAAGAAGGAAAGAATCAAGGAAGGAGCCAACAGTTAGTCGGGTCGTTAGTTGCACATCGGATCCCCCAGACCTTTAGGCCTGTTTGATTTAAAGGGAAGTGAGAAATACCCTTGCAAAAGTTTATTATTACCTTTACTCATGTTTCAATTTTCAAATGCAATTTTATCTCGAAAATTAGTCCAAAAAAGTTGACTTATATTTGTGGATCCCAACGTGATGTGTATGATATATTCACACCGTCCATCTATTTTATCAGAAGATTTTAAAGCCTAAGTCCAAAATTGATAAGGGATAAACACAAATATCAACTTCAGCCAAAACTTATAGGCGCTGTAAAATTTTTATACGGCAAACATTAAATTTCTGTTGTTTCCTATGGTGTGGTCCACTGGAGCTTTGGATCCCCCTCATTTTTTACTCCATGGCCTAAATAAGGCTTACGTATAGGATGAATGGTGTTGATACATTATGTCCATTACAGTGGGTCCTATATTCCTTTCACAATCATCCTCGATTTTAACGCCAAAAGATCGGGCCTTCGACATCAGCGCACAGGAGACGAGGGAAAATTCCCTGGTAAATAATTATTACATATTTCGCAGGTAATTTCCATTTACTTTACAAATCAAACAGGCATTTGGGATTGGGATAGGATCCAGACCATGCATTTGATGCAACAATCGTTTCATGAGATACAAAGAAGAAACCACACCCGTCCGATCATCCAATCCATCTATAAGTTGGACTTTTTTCTCCATAGCCATTCATTTTCCAAGCCATATATAAAGGATGTCTCGAACGGTTTTTTAGAGAAAATTATTTGGAGACACAAGTCATCTATATATAAGCCTAAACAATCGTTCGGATTATTGATGGGGCTTAATGCTCTGTAAGTAATTTTGACCGTACATTTTATAGTTGACTGATCTAATGCTTGGAATGGTCGGATTGGTTTGGTTTTTACAGGATAGCTCATGAAATGCATCCTTAACCTAGTGGACAGTTTCAATGCGTAGATCAGATTGCCCAGATGTCCAATTTCAATTGGAAGCGTCATAATTTATTGTAATGTAACATGTACTAATACTCTGGGACGTGGAATCCCTGTGCAAGGCTGTCGCCGTAGCTTTCTGCAACGGGAAGCAACGTGGGAGCGGCGGACGCGGATTAGATACCCACGATGTCAGGACCCAAATCGCCACTGAAGAATTGGCTGTGCGGACCCACCTTGATGCATGTGTTGTATCCATGCTAAATGAAGAGATCTTTCAGGGCAGGAAAAAAAAAATGATCATAAGTTAAGGTAGATGAAGCGAAAAAACAAATATAAGCTTGATCGGAAACTTCTGTGACCCATAAGAAGTTTTGAACGGTGAATGTCACTGTCCTCACTGTTTTCTAAGGTGGGATCCACTTGAGCTTTGGATCTGCTCATTCTGTCTTGTTCCACAAAATGATCTCTTCAAATGGACATACGGTATAGATATCACGTATACATTATGGTAGGGCCCACAAGCTTGGTGACGTCACTTCAGTAGCAATTTGTGTACCGACATTGTCAGTATCTAATTCGCGTCCGGAGCAGGCGAGATGTCTGTGGCTTTTGCACGAAGTTTCTGCGTTGGAACCTATGTGGGGCCTACCACGATGTTTGTTGTAAATCCACTCTGCGCAGCTGTTTTTACGGCTCATTTTAGGATAGGGAATGAATAAAGCGGACCATGCGATAGGTAACCGCCAAGAATGAGCAACCACCGTTGAAATATTCTTATGGCTTCAAAAGTTTTGTATCAAACTAACTTTGTTGTGTTTTTAGTTCAACCCAGTGATAATGACCTATGAACGGTTTGGATGTCATGTGAACATACAGGTGGAGCCAAGAAAGGTTTCAACGGTAAGAATTTCTTTCCCCAATTTTTTATTTCGTGTTGTCCAATTGACTATTGGATCCGGTTCGGTTTTGGTCGCATACCGTAGAATAATCTCTCCAGATGTACAGATGGGATGAATTTCTAACAACCATTGTTGATGCCAAAATCAGGTCGGCCCTCTCTCCACGTCGTCCACCACGTATTATCCTTGTAATCCTGTACCAGGAAAACAGACAAAGGTGACCCTGGCTAAGCCGGGGGACCCTCCGATGCCTAAGTTAGGATAAGGGAATCAGGGTCTGGGTAGAAAGTAGATGAAAGCTAGATTTCGCGTACCTGTAGATATGGCGATGCGTACTATTTATACCTGCCTGTGAGGAGGTCTGAGTCCGATAATCTCTGCACGATCAGACGGATTCTAGGATCATGGAGATATTGCCCGCAATCTACTGATTGCGCAGCGTATCTGGTGGATCGTGCGCACCTGCGAGCGAAGTCACCGGCCACGTCTCGATATGGCAGTTTCCATATTGAGCGAGTGGGGTATGCGCCTCTGATCATCGCCTCGGCTCGGCCAATCCGACTATAGCCTCAGCATCCGACCCGACCCGTCAGGTCTGAGCTCATGCGGTCGGTTAAGGGTGCATTTTGGTCCGATCGGATGTGCCTAATCTCCGATCTGAACTCTGCCTTAAGACGCGCGGTGTTGACGCTGGGTCCAACTTGAATGGATCGCGCCTTAGTCGGAATGGCGCTGAGTCGGTTCGGGGCAACCAGGCTCGGATCTTCCCATAATAGAAGCCCCTTACTCTTCGAGCTTGCCTGCGGGCTCGGAGAGTACTTATACAGGAAGTCTTCCGCCCTTGTCGCAATGATGACAGGTCTCGAATCATACGTGCTGGTCGCTTCGGTTAACGTGTGGCGACGGTTACGATCCCAGATCTTCTTCCAACCTATGAGAAGCAGCCACGCAGGCTTGAGGTGGCGTATTTATGATGGCTCCGACTGCTGGGGTGTCGCTTCGCATATCGAGGCGTACTGCCCGATGTCAGAGCCGTACCGACGGTTCGGTGCTCGTCCAATGCGGTGTCGCCATGTGTGCTTGGAGATCGGCTCGTGCCGATTCGGCTGCTGCCATTAAAGCTCGCCATCAATGCGTAAATCCTTTGCTTCCTATATAAGGCGCCTCGGACGTTCGTTAGTCATTTTACGTTCTGATTTATAAGAGCACACCGAAGAGGCGATTTCTGACGAGAGGCGATTCCGGCCGACTTCAAAGTTTCCGTTGATAAGCGATTTCCGGCAATCACTCGGTAAGTCTCGCTGACTTTCGTCCTTTCTGTCATGTCTTCCGATCTTGAAATAGTTCGCGAATATGGCGATGACTCCGAGCCGGGGACTACTGGAAGTGAGAGTGGGTCATCCAAAGGCCCTTTCGAGACCACTCTTCTGTACCCCCCACCTCGGAAGCAAAAAACATTGGCTTCTAAGACCAAATAGCCCAGTAGGAAGACAGCCTCCCGAGCCCGCCAAGTCGATACCACTGCTACCGTCGAGATGCCTGTGAGCCTTTGAACTGCAGAGGTAGTTCCCGGGGATTCTGTCATGTCAGAATCCCAAATGGAGTGGATTCGCTCGGAGTTTTAGATCCTACACTCTGTTTAGATAAGGGCTCCCGGTCCCTTGGACGTTACTAGCGCTCCAGCTGAGGGAGAGGTGGCCATCTTCCTCTGCGCGCTGCAGTGCGGAGTCTGACTCCCATTACATCCCTTTATCCGGAAGGTAGCGACCTACCTCGGATTGGCCCCCTGGACAGTTCACTCCGAATGCATGGAGGGTGATGATCTCAGCCTACATAATTTGGAAGCAAGTTGGGAACCCCGAGCTGACCCCAGAGGAGCTGCTGAACCTGTACCTGGTCAAGCATGACAGCAATGACCCATGGTACTATTTTGTGACTCGGGGGAGTAAAGGGTTGGGGTTGGTGATGCACTTGCCGTCTTTCAACAAAGATTAGAAGAACAAGTGGTTCTGGGCTGCAGGTGATTGGGAGGCACCGACGGCTGAACTTAGGACCTTAATAGCCCGGGTTCCGACCCATTTTACAAAGCCAGGTCGGACTTCATTTTACATCTGAGTTGTTGCTTTGATTTTCATCTGTTTCAGTCGAACTAACATTTCTTTTTCCTTTTGCAGCTTTCCAGAAGGGGCTACCGCTTCTCAACTCGGACCAGAAGAATCAAATAGCAAAGGCCAAGTGCGGTCGGAGTCGCTTCGTTCCTGGGCGGATCTGATCACTGCGGCCAACCTTCACTGGTTCGGACTCTGCAAATCCCAACCTCTGCTCTCATCCCTCAGTAAGTTGCCCTAAACTCTTTAATGAACTTTTCTATGCTTATTAACTGACATGGTCTTCTTTTTCACAGGCATGGCCGAAGCGTCCAGGGCTAGGAAGAGGAAAGCGGCTCCGACGGTGGCAGCAGAGACCTCAGATGGGACCTGCGCCTCCCCAGCAGGCCCAGGGCAGATTTTATGCCATTCAGCAGGACCCTCAGTCATCAGGAGCAGTCGCCGATGATTCGTGTGACTTGGCCCCAACACCTTCTAGCTAGATTACTCATTAATGAGGCATCCTGAGAGTTAGAGCCTGAAAATCATGAGCGTTGTCCCCATCTCTAAGTTGTTTGATTTTGAAGACATGCTGTGTTTTGATCATATATGATGTTAAGTTCCCTATTTCCTTATGAGTTGTGTTTAGCTGCGATGATAGTACAAATTTCGAGGATAAAATTTTTATTAGGTGGGGAGAGCTGTAAGACCCATATCCTAGTCCGTACTGTTCCGTCACTTCCCGCGATCCTTCTCGTCAAATTCTAGCAATCCGCGACCTGTAGTCGATGTTGCGCACGACCGTTAGCCGTATCCTATACATTTGAGTCGGCTTAATCCGAGACTTGATCATTGCGACCGCACCGTCGCCGCGATTCTAACGCCGCAACTCATGTACCGATCCGATACCCTGACTAAGAGATGTGAGCCAGCGTTTATTTCAAAAAAATACCGTGCATTTGTATTCTCAAGAGAATCTCTACAACATGTCCGATCAATCCCATCAATCACCTCTCATGTCAAGTACACACACCCATGCTTTCTTTCTCCACAAGTTAAGCAACCACCAAAAGCCAACCAAGCTCTCACCTCACCCATCACTCACATCACACATCACTCACCTCACCCTTTCACCCATCACCCATCCATCTTTCCTTACAACTCTCTCTCTCTCTCTCTCTCTCTCTCTCTCTCTCTCTCTCTCTCTCTCTCTCTCTTTCTCATTTCTCATCTCAAAATCTCAAGCAAGAAAGCACTCCCGCGTCCAAGGATTTCCATGAGAAAAGAAGTGATTTTTGGTGGTCCACTTCCCACTCCAAAATCCATCATCCTAGCCATCCATTTCCCATCTCCACCATCAAAGTGAAGTTCTAGGAGAGTAGCTTTCCAACGGACCAAGAAGATCAAGCGGTGGGTGTTTCCATAAGTTAGATTTTCATATTTCTATGATGGGCCAAGTAAGGCCTACCGATCAATGGTGTGGATCTCATTTTGGGACCCTAAATGTGGCCAATGACCCACTTTGATTTTAAGATCAATCCATGATGGGGCCATTCTCCATGGACCCCATCATGATGTTTAATTTCTTTACATAAATGGTCATCTAGACCATCCATTTCAGTGGAGAGGGATCTCCATCGTTGATCTTTTCTTTGGATGGTCCCATGTGCAATGGGACCCATTGATGTATGATTGGATGGTTGAAACGGAGGGCCCATAGTACCGGGGTCCCTCCATCACACGTGTGTCCCACTTTTCTCTCTCTCTCCCTCTCATTTTTTATTTATTTATTTTTCTTGAATGTTGATGAGGTCGTGTGGCCCACTTGAATGAGCCCCACATGAACTATGTATTTTATCCAAACCCTCCATGAGTGGGGCCCATCTTAGACGTATCCTCCATCTTGTGGTGGCCCACATAAACAAAAAAAAGAAGGGGAAGCAACGTCCAGCGTCTGGACGTTGCTGGACAATGAAGGAAAACACAAATTTTGGCTTGATTTTTTTAAGCCATTGGGGTAGACCACTGTATAGGACCCACCTTGATGTATGTATTCAATCCAATCCGTCCATCCTCTTCCCTGACTCATTTTAGGCATTGAGACAAAAAATGAGGATGATCCGGATAGCTAGTGGGCCATACTTTTAAAAATAGTATCATTACCTTTGAAATCTATCAAGATTCTTCTTACACACTGAAAAGGGGCCGATATTGGTCTTGATGGATTAGTTTTGGTCTTGGGAATACAATGGACGGAGTGGATTTACTTAGGGGGTGCCACACACATGAAAAACCTCAAAAATCGGGGTTTTCAAAAGAAAAAAAAAAGAGAGATTAAAGCAGTAGAGGCTGCTACCTCTGCACCCATCAGACGTCCTAGACGGACGAACGCTGGGGGCCCACGGCTCCTCATGTGGGCCCCACTTTGGTGTTTGTTTTCTGATCTAACCCACCCATATGGTGGGTCCCTACCTCAAGTAGGCCCCACCCAAAAATGGGCTTAATCCAAAGCTCAGGTGGCCCACACCATAAGAAACAGTTTGAATTGAATTCTACCATTGAAACTTGTTTTGGGGCCCACAGAAGTTATGAATCAAGTTGAAATTTATTTTCACCCTTCATTCAGGTCTGCATGACCTAATGGACGGGTCAGATGGCATGTAAGTATTATGGTGGGCCCCACATGGGACCCACAGTGATGTATGTGCCTAATTCCACCGTCTGCACTGACGGTGGAGCCCACTGAGTGTATGCATGTGTGTGAGTGCACGTGTGTGTGTATGCATGTGTGTGAGTGCACGTGTGTGTGTATGCGTGTGTGTGCGTGCGCATATGTGTAGATATATATATTTGTATATATATATATATATATATATATATATATATATATATATATTTGTATATATATATATATATTTGTATATATATATATATATATATATATATATATATATATATATATATATATATATATATATATATATATATATATATATATATATATTTGTATATATATATATATATATTTGTATATATATATATATATATTTGTATATATATATATATATATATATATATGTATGTATATATATATATATATGTATGTATATATAATATTATATTACATATGATATTGTATATATATATACTGTATATAAATTATATATTATATTAAACATAATATGTTTATTATGGTGGGCCTTCATGTGACCCCTACCATGATGCATGTGTTGCATCTCACCGTCTATCCATTTTGAAAACTCATTTCTTGAGCTAAAAATGAGCTAGATCTATGGCCCAAATGGGCCCACTTTGGTATGTGTATAGGGCCCATGTTGATCCATTTATGTCTATTCATTGGGGCCCACCTTAGTACACATATAAGGCCTATGGGATTAAGCCCATTTGGCATGCATAAGGCCTATGAGATTAAGCCCATTTGGCATATATAAGGCCTATGGGTTTGGGCCCATTTGACATATGCAATGCCCATGGGATCCAGCCCATTTATTTCATATAAGGCCCACGGGATTCAAGCCCATTTGATATATATTAAAGCCCATGGGATCAAGCCCATTTGATGTGCATGGGGTGCAAATGGAGTGGCCCATTTGACATATTTAAAGCTCATGTGTGTAGGCCCATTTGATGTATTTTAAGGCCCATGGATCGTGGACCATTGCAATGTACATAAGGCTCATTGTTGAGGCCCATTAATGTAGCCCATTTGATAAATGTAAGGCACATGTGATACGGTCCATTTGATGTATCTAAGGCCCATGGGTCGAGGCCCAACAAGATGACCTTAGGGTCCATTGCAATGAGTGATCTCTCATGGTTCATGTAATGACATTTATGGTAGGTCGTGCCTAAGGAACAATGTTGGTTTGACGTCCACACTGTAAGTACAATGTTGGTTAAATGTCCACATTGTAACCCTCCTTAGGGCCCATTGGTAGGCCCATACTCATTACTATTCATCACTTTATAACATGCTTAGTATAATCTCATGATCATGCCCATGCGCATCATATGTATTCTTGAAATGAGTAGCGACTGATCATAGCATATGCCATTGGGCAGACCACTTATTGGACCTGTTATGAGACGGAGTGCCCTACATGATCGCGCAGTATGCGCTGGATTTCTGCATGATTTGACGTGTGATTCATGCATCTCGCATATGTGTGACTTGATCACTGCACGCCCTAGCGACATCAGGGCCGTTGCTCCACAGGTACATCGTGGATGGCCGTATTGGATACCGAAAATACTTATTCTAGCATTGTGAGCACTTAAGATGTCCTTGGGTGAAAGTCCCAAGGCCTTAGGTACATCTCATTAGGCTTCGACCCATGGGCCTCCGATGCGTCAAATGGGCCTAATAACTTGGGCCTCATATATATATACCAAGGTGGGCCTCAAAATACGGCCACAAATAAATCAAGATGGGCCTCTTACATAGGCCTTACATTCATATCAAGGTGGGCCTCAACAACGGCCCCATACACATCAAGTTGGGCCTCAACAACGGGCCATACACATCAAAGGAGCCTCAATAACGGCCTTGAATACATCACAATGGGCCTTAACCCATGGGCCCTAATACATCACAATGGGCCTTAACCCATGGGCCTTAATACATCACAATGGGCCTTAACCCATGGGCCTTAATACATCACAATGGGCCTCAACCCATGAGCCCTAAATATATCACATTAAATGGGCCACATCACATGGGCCTCCTATATATCAAGGTGGGCCTCAATGGACGGGCCACAAATACATTAAGATGGGCCTCAATAATGGGCCTTATATATGTATTCCAAGTGGGCCTCAACAACGGGTCACAATTACATCTTAATGTACCTCATCAATTGAACGGTATAGATATTCAATACATACATCATGGCGGGCCGCATAAATGGATGGATAAAACACATATATATCGTGGTGGATTCCACCTCATGATGGACGGCATGAATGAAACACATACCATGGTGGGTTCCACCTGAACCTTAGATCCGACTTGTTTTGAGTTGCAAGCCTTAAAACGGTATCCCAAAAATGATTGGGCAGATTATATGCAACGCATGCATCATGGTGGGGGTCCACATGAAGGCCCAGCATCATGTATATTATATATAATATAATATATATAATCTGCATATTATATATATATATATATATATATATATATATATATATATATATATATATATATATATATATATATATAGTATATACAATATTATATATAACATAATACAATATTACATATAATATAATACATATATATACACACACATGCTGCACACACACACACACGAGCACACACACGCACGCACTGTCCCACACGTGGGGTGGGTCCTACCGTCCATGGTTGGCGGGGTGAATAAAACACATACATCCAGGTGGGCTCCACCGTCCACTGGACGATGGAAGTGAATAAAACACATACATCCAGGTGGGTTCCACGTGGGGCCCACCATTATGTTTATATGTCATCCAATCCGTTGATAAGGTCACGGGGACCCAGAGGAAAAGGAAAAACAAATTTCATCTTAATCCATAACTTCCGTGACCCAGCAAAGGGTTTCAATGGTATATGTCCAATCCCACTGTTTCCTACGGTGTGGGCCACCTGAGCTTTAGATGTGGTTCATTTTTGGAGGGGACCCACCTGAGGAGGGGTCCCATCAAATGGACAGTGTGGATACTGAAAATACACCATGGTGGGGCCCACGCACAGGGCCGTGGGTCCCTGCCCACTGGCCGTCCGTCCACTGCTGGCGCGGCCTACAACTGCTGACAACAGCAGCAGTAGCTGCTATATATGTTTATATATATATTTTTTGAAATTCGCATTTTCTCGCAGTTTTTCAGGCGTGGGGCCCACATTAACTAAATCCACCCTGGTCATTTGATTCTACGGCTTGAGACCAACCAAATGAGTCCAATATTGAATGTGTATGGAAAACCTCAGGTGAATTTCAACGGTAAAGACGATGTTTGCTATGCTATGGCCCACCTGAATATCGGATTGACTCCATTTTTCGGCTCAACGCCTAAAATGAGTCAGGGAATGAAATAAACGGCATGGATTAGAATCATACATCAAGATGGGGCCTATATGAGTGGGCCACCCCATTAGCTTGGAAACAAGCTAACATTTGTGTTTTGCACAGTGTCCATGCATTGAGGTGGGCCTTGCTCAAGTGGGCCATCACATGATGGATGGTGTGGGTATAACCCATATAAGGTGGGCCCCACATATAGATAGATTGCATATAAGACTTACTTCATGGTGGGGTGTTCACTCCCCAAGTGCAGGGTTGTGATGTAGTAATAACTCGGTAAGACCGAGGTCGAATCCTAAGGGACTGAAACTTGTAGAATAATTAATCTAAAACTTAGGAAACAAATCAGAGATAGGAAACTAGGGATTCAGAGGATCCACTTATAGAGATCAGGGAGATCTTATGCTTGTTTCATGAATAATAGAATTTACTGAACTGTCATTGATCTAGTTTTCAAGAGATGAAAGGTATATGAATTAGAATGGATTCCATCACCAAACCATGCCCAAAAGACTATGGAAAACAACAGAATTAAACTAATTGCCACCTAATCACATGTATGAGAGTTAGGAAGGGTACCGTCATCCAACCATGCCCAGGAGACTATGGTGAACAACGGGACGTCCTGACGTCATAAACATAAAAGTAGAAGGACATGATCAAAGCCATTGCAGACCCATTGTAATTTTAGTCACAACAGACCATTAAAGACTAAAATATGCCATTAATTAAACTAGCATCAACATTAATTCAATTCATAAATTAAAATCTCCCATCTCACTACAAGCTTCACCTCCTAGCCCTAGCTAGGAGGTTTAGCCCAACATGAATAGGCTAGATATCTCAAAACAAAATAAAATAAAAATAAAAAAAATAAACAAACTCAACTCTCTCTCTCTTGCAGACGTCCGACCTAAGCCTTCCTTCCCAGCTCTGAATCTTCCTCCCAAGACCTGAATCTCCCCTCCCTACATCCAAAACCTCCTTATATAGCTGCTGGAGTGGTGAAAATCAAATTTGAATCGGATTTGGAAAGCTATGCATGCCCATTGAAAGCTTTTTCGCAGCCAAGTTCGGTGCCTCGAAACACGCCACTTTCCTCGCTTAAATTCTAAAGAAACACCGTTCCTTAGTACTTTCTTGGGTTCTCTACATGATAGACGGTTCAGATCTGCCATATGATCAAAGATGGTGGGCCAAAACTGCCTGAAAATGTCAGTTTTCGCGGATGTGCGAAACCTTTCACACCATTTCACTGTTGTGATCGGTGGGCCCCACAGAAGCATTTTCTGGAAAATTCACCCCGTCCATTGGATTCAGGATGAAATTTCAGTCAAGAATAGGTGGTTTTGAATATCCATTGGCGTGTCCCAGAGAAGAAATAACTAAAAGATCAGATTTGAACGCTACAGGGCAGCCCTTTTGTGGCCCCTGTATCTCACACATGTGTTTGTATGAGTGAAAAGTTTAAACATGGTTTTGTAGTAGTCACGGCTGTCTACACGGTGGATGGTTTGGATTGAGCTTACGGGGCACGTGTGGGAACCACTATCATCCGCAAAATGGCCAGCGGCCGTTCATTCGCTGACGCTAAAACGAAGACTTCTTCCGCTGTGGCACGTGTGGGGCCCATTTCGTTAGACACTTGAGAAATCCAATCCGTCCACCGAATTCCTCTCAGAATTTCAATAAGAAATAACTGGTTTCAGATTGATTTTGGCTTGGCCCACGGAATATTCTGTTTCGCCGTCCATCTGACGTTTAACGATGGAAATCAAGTGATCGTACGCATGGGACCAAAAGGAAAGCTTGGCGAGGGTTGTGGCCGTGCTCCTGAGTGAATGGACGGTCCCGATCTAGCCATTGGGTAATAGGTGGGCCCCACTAGGCAAAAACCCTAAGTGACCAGCGTCCGTTCGCTGGACGCTGGCTGCGTGAGAGAGGAAGAGGGTGCGGTCAACCTCAGTTTTGACCGGCCTCCTTGTTTAGTGCATTTTGAGTGCACTTGTGCACTGTGCACATTCATGGTCAATGGGGTCCAATAGGGATGTTTGTAGGAAATCCGTTTCGTCCATTCCTTTCCATTATATCATTTAAGCCGCAGGGACCGAAGATGAAGCATATCCAAACATCAGGTGGGCCCAGAATCATGATTCTAAGGGCTGATTTGTCCATTAAGCCACTTTCATTAAGATCCAATGGCTGAAATTTGACATGTACGGTTTATTTATGTCCCTCAGACGATGTATGAAGTTTCGAACCAAACGGATGGTGGGAACCCCGTGATCTTGCATTCTGGCTAACTTTCAGCCACTTGAACTTCAGTTTCTCGATTTTCTTGGGTCTCTGACGTGTATGTTTGTCGATTTTAGTCCCTGGAGTCCGTCCCTTGCCCTGGTGATCATCAGAACCTTAAATCCAAGCTTTTGGCATCCTTTTTCAGTCAACTCTCCTAATCACACCCTGCAACAAAACACGGTTAAAATCGAGCGTTAAACGGTAAAATGTTCGTAAATCTAAGTAATAAATGGGGTCTAATATGCACTATGTGACACTCAACATGGGGGTCCATCCAAGTGGGCCATACAATCATATCATGATTTCATAAAAGAAAATGAAATAGAGAGGGAGAGAGAGATAGAGAGTGGGACACGTATGTGATGGAAGGACCCTGACATTATGGGCCCTCTCTTGCAATAAATCATACATCAAGTGGGTCCTAAAACATGTGGGTCCATCAAAATCGAAACTCAACGATGGAGATCCTTTCCCCACCAATATGGACGGTCTAGATGACCTATCTAAAGCAAGGAAATAGACATCATGATGGGGTCCATGGATAATGGCCCCATCATGGAATGATCATGATGATCAAAGTGGGCCATTGGCCACATCTTAGAGTCTCAAGTGAGATCCAAACCATTGATCGGTTGGCCTCACTTGGCCCATCTTAAAACATGAAAACTGCTCTATCAAAGCACCCACCGCTTGATCTTCTCGGTCCGTTGAAAATCCGGTCTCCTAGAGCTTCGCTTTGATGGTGGAGATTAAAAATGGATGGCTAGGATGATGGTTCTTGGGAGAGGAATGGGCCATACACAACACACACTCTCTCTTGAAAAACCATGGACGTCCACCATTTCTCTTGCTTGAAAAAAATGAGTTGAGAAAGAGAGAGAGAATGATGGGAGATGGGTGATGGATGTGAGTGATGGGTGAGGTGATGGATTGGTTGACTTTGGGGTTTACTTGACTTGTGGAGAAAGAAAGCATGGTTGCTTTGTACTTGACATGAGAGGTGATTGATAGGATTGATTTGACATATTGTAGAGATTCTCTTGGGATTTACAACGCACGGTGTTTTTTCTCAAACTGAACGCGGGTCCGCATCTCCTCGTCTGGGTATCAGATCGGTACATGAGTCGCGGCGTTGAAATTGCGGCGACTGTACGGTCGCAATAGTATAAGTCTCAGATTAAGCCGACTCAAATGTATAGGATACGACTTACGGTCATGCGCAACATCGATTACAGGTCACGGATTGTTGGACTTTGACGGGAAGGATCGCGGGGGTTGACGAAAAAGTACATATTAGGATACGGGTCTTACACAAGATATATGCGATGAGTACAAATCGAGGGGTTAATTCCTTTGAGGTCTGCTATCGTCCATCTAAGAACTCCTTTATGTTCAATGAGAATAGAAATGAGCATACTCTCCTGTTCTTTTTTCACATGGGCAGAGATCACCAACGGGTATGTCTCATCTTGACCTAAATAGACATATTTCAAATCAGAGGGCAAAGGTTTTAGGTCAAGCTTCGGTGGCTTGAGGTTAGACGGTAGAGGCACTACATCGGTTTGGGGCAACTCTTCAAATTGTAGCCTCCACAGGTTAACTTCAAGTACTGGTGCAGTATCAATCATGACACACGTCACCCTAATCGTATCATCATCAAGATCATGGGAGTGGGCCAGGCACGTCTCTAGAGGATCAGAGGATAAGGTAAGAGGCGTTCTATCTTCCATGAAAGAATCAATTATGTTAATGTCGTGAAAATCGTCATCATCCTCTGAGTTGCTACCGTTATTGAAAAGATATTTGATTCCAATGTCAAATTTTCAAAAGACATAGTAATGACACCATTCCTGCAATTGATAATTGCATTTGAAGTGGAAAGGAATGGGTGACCAAGAATGATGGGAATCTGAGTGCTCATGTTATCGATGGGTTCAGTATCCAAGATGATAAAATCTAAAGGGTAGTAAAATCTATCGACCTGGACCAACACATCCTCGATTATCCCTCTTAGTACACGAATAGTGCGATCAACAAGTTGTAGTATGATTTGAGTGAGTTTTAATTCACCCAAACCTAACTGTTTGTATACCGAGTAGGGAATCAGATTGAGGCTCGCTCCAAAGTCAAGAAGTGCGTGATCAATTCGATAGTTTCCGATTACACATGATATGGTTGGGCTGCCGAGATCTTTAAATTTCTGCGGCACCTTTTGTTTTAGGATGACACTCACTTTCTCAGTCAAGGAAATCTTCTGTTGAACACTTTATCGTCGTTTGGTCGTGCATAAGTCCTTTAGGAATTTGGGATATGAAGGTATCTGTTTTATGACATCAAGTAGAGGAATGTTGACTTTCACTTGTTTCAACACCTATAGGATATCCTGAGAGTTAGAGAGACATTTTAGTGCATCCAACCGTTGGGGGAACAGAGCAACTGGCTTCTCTAAAAGTTTCGGTTCTAATTTTTATGGGGCATCACTAGATCCATCATTGTTATCCTCTTCTGGTTCTTGAGGCTTTTCAGGCCTAACCGGAAGGGTTTTATCAATAACCTTCCCACTCCTAAGAGTGGTGATGGATTTAGCGTGCCCCATTTGAATTGAAGAGCTGAGATCACTTATCTCGTACTGCGGTTTAGGATTGGAGAGTGGTTATGCAGGAAACATCCCATTTTCTATAGTCGTTAGACGTGAATCTATTTTTTACATAATATCTGAAATTCCTCGCATTGTTTGAGCCAGCTCTTGTATGGAATTTTAAACCGATTCTTCTTGAGGTTTCCCTTAATTTGGATTTTGATTGAAGAAACCTTGAGGGTTAGCAGTTTGTCCATTCCTCCAACTAAAATTGGGATGATTTTTCCAACCAGGATTATACGTGTTAGAGGTCGGTCCATTGAAAGATCTTTGATAGTTATTTACGGCATTAGATTGTTCATTCAACACTTCTCGAAAGGCAGGTATTGTAGGACAATTTTCCGTTGTATGAATGTTGCAATCACAGATGCCGCACACACTTTCATTAACCTTATCCTTCTTTCCTTCCATGGCCTCGAATTTTCGTATGAGCGTAGTCACTTTATACTTGAGATCATCCTCTTCTTTCAAGAGATACACTCCACCTTTCTCCTTAGATTGAGTCTGCCTAGACATGGTGTTCAAATTTGGGTAATAGTCTCATGCTTGTGTTTTTTCAGCAAGACTATTTAGGTAATCCCATACCTCATCAATATTTTTATTAATGAATTCTCCAGTACACATTGTCTCGACCATTTGGCGCATGGAAGATGTCAGTCCATCATAGAAAAAATTTGTAATGCGCCACGTTTTAAAGCCGTGTTGTGGGCATGAACTGACCAAATCCTTGAACCTTTCCCAACATTAGAAGAATGTTTCATCTTCCTTTTGGGCAAAGTTCATGATTGCTTTTCTGAGGGTAATTGCTTTATGATGTGGAAAATTTTTTTTTATAAATTCCCTCTGCATATCATTCCATGTGCCAATGGAACTAAGACGTAGTGAATGTAACCACGTCTTGGCCTTCTCTTTCAAGAAAAATGGGAAGAGTTTCAGCCTAATAGTATCCTCAGATACATTAGGAAAGTATAAGGTGGTTATAATCTTGTCGAACTCTTTCACATGTAGATACGGTTCTTCAGACTTAAGCCCATGGAACTTAGGAAGGAGTTGGATAACCCCTGGCTTGATGTCTATCTGTCCTGTATTCTCAGAAAAAATCATGCATGAGGGTGTACTCACCCCCGTCGGTTGTAAATAATCTCATAAAGTACAAGGCGGGGGTGCTTGATGCACCTAATTCTCAGCTTGAACTTCCTCAACCCTAGGTTCGGGTAGTGCTTGAGGTTGATTCGCAGTCATAACCTCAATTAACTCAGGGCAATTCGAGCGGTGTTTAGTCTTGCGATGGACAGTCAACCCCTCAACTAATCCTCCTTCGGTTAAGAGACGTCAAGTGTTGTCACGGGCCCACTTGGGCATGAAACACTCGCAGCCCTTGATTTAAATTCTAAACCTAGACCTAAGAAAGGAAGTAAAACTCTAAAAGGAAGAGAGGGTTGGAGAGAAGTTACCAAATTGGAGTCCCTAAGTTAAAAACCTGCAAAATAAATAAAACAAGTTAGTTTCTAGAAATAGAAAGTCTAAGAATAGAAAATTCCTAATTAGAAATAAACTAATTTCTAAATAAAAAGAAGAAATTACTAAAAAAGAAAGTAGAAAACAAATTAGGAAAGTCTTAAACTAGAAAGTTTAGGAAAGTCTTAAACTAGAAAGTAAGTTAATAAAAGGGAATAGAAAGTAGAAATTAGAAAGAGCTTACTGAATTAGAAGTTTCTATCTTAAAATCCTATAAAACAAATAAGTTAATTTCTATAAATCAACAAAAATAATCTAACCTAAAATTAGTTAATTTTAGAAATGCAATCGTTAGTCCCTGACAACGGCGCCAAAAACTTGTTCACTCCCCAAGTGCAGGGTTGTGATGTAGTAATAACTCGGTAAGACCGAGGTCGAATCCCAAGGGACTGAAACCTGTACCTTATCTGAAACTAACTAGAACTAGATCTAGAATGAGATGAAATCTAAATTAATTTGTAATTTGATGAATAATTGTGAAAGACTAATCTAAAACTTAGGAGAAATCAGAGATAAGAAACTAGGGATTCACAGGATCCACTTATAGAGATCAGGGAGATCTTACGCCTGCTTCAAGAATCATGGAAATTAAATGAACTGCCGTTGATATAGTTTTCAAGAGATGAAAGGTTTATGAATTAGAATGGATTTCATCACCAAACCATGCCCAGGAGACAAAGCAAACAACAGAATTAAACTAATTACCAACCAATCAATCAATGTATTAAGGTTAGGAAGGGTACAGTCATCCAACCATGCCCAGGAGACGATGGTAAACAACAGGGCTTCCTGATGTCATAAACATCAAAAGGAGAAAGAAATACTCAAAGCCATCGCAGATCTACTGTAATTTCAGTCACAAAAAACCATTAAAAACTGAAAGTATTCCCTTAACAATCAAACTAAAATCAACTTCAATTCATAATTTAAAATTAAGTTAAAAGCATAAAATAGAATCTCCCATCCCACTACAAGCTTCACCTCTTAGCCTTAGCTAAGAGGTTTAGCTCAACATGATGGAGCTAGACATCTTAAATAAGTAAAATAAAATAAAAAGAAAAGAAAAAAATAACTCTTTACTCTCTCTCCTGCACGTTCCAACCCACGTCCAAAAAAATCCAGATTGAATCCCCTCTCTCTGTTCTCTCTCGTCCTTTTATAACTATCTCAGAGGAAGTTGGTGCAGAACTTTCATGCGTTGCTTTTACGCACAGCAGAAGATGCAGTGCGGAATTTTTACACACAGTGCATTACCATCTTAGGCTGGTTGTTTGGTGGGGCCTATTATCGAAGCCAACGGAGAAATCCACTCCATCCATTAGGTGTAGCTCGAAAAACCAGTTAGGAATGATGAGATTGAATTGATTTCGGCATGGCCCACAAGTTCTTCCCCTCCGTCGTCCATCTTGCTTTTGAATGGCAAGAAACCCCTTCTTGTTGCCTTGTTGAAGTTCTTACACCTAGACCATGATCATGTGGCCCTTTCAAGCATGATGGACAGTCCAGATCCATCGTATGGACCATGATGTTGGCCTATAGAGGTCAGCCGTGACCTCTGTTACGAAACAGAGCTTCCACCGCTGCCTCTCTGATGAATGGTGGCCCACTAATCGACGTTAGGAAGAGAATCCTTTCTATACATTGGAATTTACTCGAAAAATAATTCTGGAAGGGGTGTTTTCTGAGTGAAATCAGTGCGGCCCACTTGATCTTTTATTCCACTGTCCGTCCTGCGTTTTGATGGTTGGATTTCTCTCCTCGTGATATTTTGGAATTCTACCACCTAGGCAATGTTAAGAAACTCCCTAGGGATCTGATGGACGGTCCGGATCGATGATCTGGATGATAGGTGGGGCCCACAAGCAAAACCCAACCGAGCCGGGAAAAATGCTATTGCATTTTATCAGTTTGAGAAGAAGAGTCGGTCAGCGTTTGCTGACCGACTTCTGGATTTTTAGTGCACGCCTGATGCACTAGTGCACCGTGCACATGCACTATATACTTGGGTCCCATAGAGATGTTTGTGAAAAATCCGATCCGTCCATCCCTTTCCAGATCCAATTTAAAGCGTTGAAAATAAAATTTAAATATATCCAGATATCAGGCGGGCCCCAATTTAAGATTTAAGGGGCTGATCTGCTCGTTGGGCTACTTCTACAATGATCCAATGGATGATTTTTGACTTGTATGATTAATTTATGGTCATCAGGCCATGTATGAAGTTTTGAGCCAAACGGATGGTGGGAACCCTCTGATCTTTCATTCTTGATGATTTTCAAGCCACTTGAGCTTCAATTTCTCAATTTTTACGGATTCCTGGCGTGTAATTCCGTCAATCTTGGTCTCCTGGAATCCATCCCTTGCCTTGGTGTCTTCAGATCATTAAATCCATGCTTTTAGCACCTTTTTGCAGTTCATGCTCTCAAATACACCTTGCATTATAAACACAGTTAAATCGGTTATTAAACGGTATCATGCTCGTAAATCCAGGCAATTACTGGGTCTGATATGCAATATTTGACCCTCAACACAACACCAGCTCAGCCAGCACCCGATTTTTATATTTCAAATGAAGGGCTCTGACGATGCAGATCGAGCCATGCAAACCCCCCCCCCCCCCCCCCTGGCTGATCCGACCATTGGAAACAGTCGAACAACATCCACGTATGCAACCACAGCCTCGTCAGCCCTATGGCTTCCAAAAACATGCCCATACCCGACGGATTGCGGAAAGAATCTTTCCTCATTTGGAAAAAGTGCATCTCAGCCGTTCATTGATGCCTAGAAGCTCTTCTTAAGCAAATCTGGAGCGTTGAGATTAGGTCTCAACGAAAACATCCTAGCAGTTGAGATGCGAACGAGAAATTGATGCGGCAGTAGCTTTTTTCTCCTGTTGAGTAGATGAGTTAACCAACAGCCCTTCGTGCACTGTTAGATGGACGCCACATCATTTTTGAGCCATATTAGGACCGTTCAAACGGCCTTGATCTATGGATGAACCACCCGATTGAAAATTGTCACTATCATCTCCCATCTTCCTTAAACTGACTAAGAAACCCACCTTCCACTGATGTGGCCCATTCGCTCATCCAAGCCGTTCATCGGGTGTCCCACACCACTTAAAATCCATCAAGGCGAATTGTTTAGTCCACGCTCGTGAGCGAATGCATAATGATGTCTGGACTGCAAGCCAGCTGCGGCTAATTCAAATCCTCTCCACGCTAATCTTCGTGATTAGCTGTGGAAATGTTTGGAAGCAGTAAAGGCTATAAGTAGCCCGATTTTAGGGTGAATCCCAAGGAGAAAAGGAAAGAAATAGAGAAAAGAAAGGGGAATAAGAGAGAGAGTTTTTCTTTGCGGCATTGGACTGAGTTGCAAACTTCGTAGCAACTCGACTCAACCTCTGATCCGACTCAGTTTCTGTGAGGAAAGAGCAGAGAGAGGATGAGAAGTGAAATAGTAAGAGAAGGAGAAAGGATAGAGAGAAAAGAGTGGAGATAGAAAGAGTGAAAACAGAGGAACTACTGGAACGAATCCCCTGTTGCTACCCAACTCAACTGCTGAACTCGGCTCTATGAGGAACGAGTCAGAACCAGTTTCTAACCCATTCTACTGCTAGGTTGTGAGTAGTTTGGAGGGGCAAAAGAAGGAGACGTGCTACCAGATGCACTCCACCATTGGCTACCCATCCAGACCCGTCGACATAATCATCTCCAGCAGCTGACCTCCATCGCAATCACACCAACCTAGCTCCTATCCGATCAACTTAGCGTTGAGTTCCGGAGATGCTGGACAAGTTCACGAGTTTGGACACGTTTCTGAAATCAACGTCACTTGCCCCGACCTCACCACACTAACAGATAGAGCCATTCCCTAAAACAGGTATAACTTTGAACCAATCCCTGCAAACTCTACTTCAAATAGCCTGTTAGCATGATGACTCTGTGAGTGTTTACAAAACAGATTCATAAACTCAATTAGGAATTGTAGAGAGCATGTTCAGGCTAAAATCTTCTCAACAATAGAAGATAGTCTCTGTCAGGTATAACAATCCAACTCAGTCATTTGATTAGCTCTACTTTCCACTTGGGGGTGAGTAAACTCAGTAGATATCCAACTGAGTTGACTCTATACTCATTGACGGGCCGAACCGATCGGCTTCCCCACTAAGTCTAGCTGACTCCAATCATCCCTGGATGGTTTGAGTAGCATTGGAATCTAAGGAATCATTAACCGAACCTTGTAGCTAATAGAACTCCCCTAAACTAACCCGGCTCGTTGTTAACTAAGAACCCCGACCGAGTCAACTCGGTTGTGACTCAATAGTCTCTGTCAGTCTCTCCAAGTACAACCAGCAACTGTTTAGCTTAGAAGACACTCCTACTTAAAATTTGTCCAATCAAGACCTCTACACTGACATCTCAAGTCAAGTGGAACACTCAACCAAGGTGAGAGACGTCCCACTTGGTTTCTTTCATTCATGATAATCCAAATAGGCTTAAACATAATGATTGAGATAATTATAATTTCCACTCCCTTCTTGTTTAGATTGATGTTAATAATTACTAGTGAATGTTTTGTATTATGTGATTCCAATTCCATTTTGTCAGATTTGGTAATAATTACTGTTCATGCCTACACTTGAAGTCATTGGTAATATACGCCTCCCTATTTGTGTAAATGTAGTGTAGGATCTGTTTCCATATATCATTAAAGTTCTTTTATTGCTCCTTACATGCACTGTACTCCATTTAGTGTAGACATAATATGTATGCCATAGTGTGGACGGTGATTGAACTACTGCATTTCCATCATGTATAGACGAATATGTAGAAGCACTTTATTTTACCACTTAAAGTCCTAATTGGATAGATCAGAATTTAATCTTATATATCCCATGCCTTTCCATCATTTGTTAGGTTGCATGCGTATATAAAGTAATGATATGAGCATAATTAGGTTGTAACTCATGCTATGATACATTTCACTCTATGAAGATCGTGAATGGGATGTTAAAATTATAGTCCGAACTTACCACTCTTAATCGTTCATGATATGCTATACTGTTGGTCTTCCTTTGAACCAAGTTAATGTTGAGAAATGTGGATGATTGATATACTCTTAAAAGGCCATGAGCTTGGACCACCTTATGAGGTCTTGTTAATTCTATGGTGTGTACACAAATATCATGGTACATAACATTCACACATGAGATATGAGCTTTTCTGGGTGCTCAATGTAAGTCACATTCTGTTCGATTTACTGAAAGTTCCAACACTTTAGTTTAACTCACAGAACCTGTGCATTTGGGTCACTTTGGGCACTCTTTCTTTTCATGAGATTTTTTCAGGATTAGACACTCCTCGGGTGTACCTCGTGTATTTTTCCAGGAGAAATCCTTGGGCACACTCACTTACATGGCTTTTTCCAGGTAGATAATCTACCAAGGGCGGTCTGCATGGTCTTTTTCGAGCGGCTAGTTCTCCTTGGTGTACATATGAGTATTTTTTCGGGTGACTAGTTTACCTTGGGTGACCCTTTATTTTAACAGCTGGATGTGCATCCCCATATCTGTAACTTGAGCATACATTCATACACCCATACATTCATTTATAATTTCATGATTTGTCACTTGGTGATTTGAATATGTTGATTTGAACTATTTTGGAATAACATGGTATGCATGAATCCTTGAGGAAAATTCCTACTAAGTTTTTACTCACCCAATCGTGCAGTTGCACCAAATAGATGCAGGGATGAGGACAGGTGGAGACCTCTACGATGGGTTTCCAGGGATGGCTGAGGTGGAGTTTGGCAAAGAAGAGATCTATGTAAATGTAGTTGAGCCTTTGGAGTTCAACTGATATTTTAGGATTTACATGCTTGCATATTTCAGACTATATGTTTTGTTTGAGTTGTAAAAATATTTCCCATATTGTGGGATTTCATTTAGCTCCCGTTTACATGTATTAAACCTCCTTTAGTTACTATTAATATCTTTAGTATATGTAATGTTGCCTTACTCCATGTCATGGGATTTGCCACTATTTAAATGTATGTTAGTCCACTTCATAACGTAATACTCGAGTTCTTAATGGAGAGCGATCGTCCTCGGGTTATGAGAACCAGGGTGTTACAATAACTCACACATATCATGGTGGGGCCCACATATTTAAATCAATAATAGAAGGTACTATACGGACCGCTTTCTGAAACGTAATTCCCTGCTAATTTCAAAAAAGGTGGAGTAAGTAAGACGGGCATATTTCCCTGTATTTACTAGGAAAATTAAAAATAAAAAATCCCCTAAAGGGAATTGACCATGAAATGCATGGAAATGACCATGAAATGAAGGAGAATTATCAGAATTGACCGTGAAGTGAAGGGAATTGACTGTGAAATGCATGGAAATGACTTGAAGTGAAGGGAATTGACCATGAAATGCAAGGAAATATCCTGAAGTGGAGGGAATTGACCATGAAATGCATGGAAATGACCGTGAAGTGAAGCGGAATCGTTAGAATTGACCGTGAAATGCATGAAAATGACCGTGAAGTGAAGTAAATTGACTATAAAATGCGTGAAAATGACGGTGAAGTGAAGAGATTTGACCATGCAATGAGTGGAAATAACCGTGAAGTGAAGACATCATTTACTACGAAATGATGTCTTCACCATTCATAAAGAAATAACTATTAGGAAGACATCATTTAATACAAAATTATGACAAAATATATAAGACATCATTTACATCATTTCACCATGGACGTTTTACAAGACATCATTTACAACATTTTACAACATTTTACAAAATTTCTCAAATCCTCTCATGCCTAAGACAAATATCATATTTCGAGGTCACTCAAGCAATCGTAGGCTATTGACTTCCTAAAGCTGGGAGTGAATTGTTGTAATTCTCTCCTTGACAAAATTTAATCGCTACACAAGATGTCGATATATTTCATTAAAAAAATGCCACAATCATATCCATTCGTCTGCTTTGGTATGGAAGTATCTTCTTTGACCGTCCAAGCATTTTCTTCCAATGCAGACATATCTCCGGTGGCATAGAATAATATAGGCAAGGCCTCCTTCATCAGTTCAATATGTTCTCTATATCGACTGAGTGCCCTTAAGTATAAACTATCAAGTATAATGATTTCTTGGTCTCGAGGGTGGATGACCATCAAGTATCAATGACTATTGGCATGATTGACTGTTACGCATGCCTGTCTAGGTGATTGACTGTTACGCATGCCTGTCTAGGTGATTGACTGTTACACCTAGCGTTGATAACTTGTAACGATACCATTACCTCTTCATACTGCCACATGGCCTTCTACCCTTCAAGAGGTTTAACAATGCTGATCACAGTGAGTTTTTCTACTTCATTTAATAAGCGCGCTTCGTCACTGCTAGCATCCCAAAACATTCTCAATATCGACATTTGTATGCCGATACATGATTATTACAGACAACATACCAAATTAGAATATATATATCATATAATGAAATAACATAATAACCATGATCCAATTCATACAGTTACTAGAAAAAATGTGGGACAGAACTTGCAGTCCTTTATATATAAAGTTAGAAATGATCGGTGCCTTCTCTTCAAGAAATCGACGTAGTTGTCAATAGCCTAACCAATAAAAATGAAAAAATTAAGCTCTACTCTAATATAAGGGTTCAATAACTATATATGTATGTGTGTGAATTACTTACCACGCTATCAACCCATGCATTTTTCTCCCATATGAATAAATTCTGGTGATTCTTGATTTATCTTGGCCTAACTTTCCAATTCATGGAGTTCGTCCTCTGATATTACCATAAATGGACCAATCTTGGCCTGGAAGGGTATCGAAGAAGTAGAAAATTCTTTCAGTTTCTCATTGTTGGCGGCATTACTTGAAGTGGTTTGAATGAAAGAGATGGAAGTGAGTGGAGAACGCTTATAGACTAATGGCTTCACCACCCTCTTAGTTCTCCTCTTATATACTGGAATGGAATGCAATGATTTCTCGCATATGTTAATGCCTAATGCATCCAAGTGTTGAACATCCACCTCTCTGTTCCCCTGGTCCTTTCCTTCGAATTCCTCACCCTTTCAAACTCTTCATTCTCCTTCTCCTTCCAAAACTACATCTTCTCTATATGAAACGCCTCCATCTACTTCTTCAACTCCACCTTACCCTCCTCCAACTCTTCCATCTCCTTCTTTAGTTCTTCCTTCTCCCTCATTAGCATTTCTCTCTCTTTCTTCAAAACCGCCCTCTCATTTAACTCTTCCTTCTCTAACCTCAAGGCTTCTTTCGCTTTTAGCATTAGTTCAACCTCCTCGAGTACTACTTCTCTCTCCCTCTCCATCGATTCTTCTTTCTCTGTTAGCGTGCGTTCGAGAAACTTCAACTCTTCCCTGTCTCTCTCCAACTGAAGCCTCAGCGCCTCCAGCTCCTCCCTATCCTCCCTCGACTCCCCAGTTAATTGCAATCCCACTCCCTCTCCCTCTCCCTCAATACTACTCTCTTCCTCTCCCCCTTCTTCTCCCTCTCTCTATCCCGATCTCTCTTCCATATCTTCATCATCTTCATCTTTAGTGCCCTACAAAATGAAGTAATGTATATATTAATTATATAACATATCAAATTAAATATAAAATATCAACATAAAAGAAGACTTTTGTGACATCTTACGTTAAATCTATCACGAACCAAACGAACGGCCTCCCTCTCCAACTCCTTGATGGTGGGCTCTAAGATAAGAACTATCTCAGTCTACAAGAGAACATCTTTGTTTTCATGTACAGAATATCTTCCTTTATATATATATATATATATATATATATATATATATATATATATATATATATATATATATATATATATTAAATGAGTGACCACTTAGCTTCATAAAAATTGACTTACATCTTTACTTTTTAGAATTTGATGAACCTTCTTATACCTCCAACCCTTCCATCCCCAATATTGTATGAATCGTGGAATTTGGGAGGGAACGTATGAAATTATACATTCTCAGAGAGCTGGTACTCTTTCAAGGGCCTATATCTTTTACAATGAAATGACAAGATGATCTTAAATAAATATATTTTATTATAAACTATGATTTAAAATAGATAAGGAAAGAATCCTTATTTGTAGAGAAAATATGCAACCTGTAACATTGTAATGAAGCCCCTGTGATGCCATCAAGGCACTCTCGATCCCTTCCGTCATCGTCTGGAAAGTCAAATTACCCCAAGGGTAGATATTAAAGTCTTTCAATGAGTCAACAAGGTTGATAAAATCTGTACAACATATAATATTCATGTCCATTCTCCTAACAAACCACTCTACATATACTTTAGGGCTACCTTCAGACATCTTTGTGCTTATTGCTATCAACTATCCTATTGAACACCTCCTGTACATGTTTCTTTAAGATAAGATATTCATTGAAGTATTTTTCTTTTATTGACTTCTTTGAACGATGGATATTGGGTATGTAGAGGTCACCAGTCTTCAACTCTATTATTAAGGTGAAGTTTATCTCGAAAATTTTTACACGGATCCCCTATATCTCGAATACACGATTGCCTATGTATCTCTCAATAAGTGAGTGAAAAATAGCTCTTATAAACATAAATGATGGAATGTGTAATAAAAATGAGAATAGGGTCTGCCTAAATGTATTTAATCTAGTGTTATTCTTTTCCAACCCACTCTTGACGCTATCAAACCACCATGTCAAAGAACATCTGCATGACAGGGTGGGGACCCACTCGTCAAATTTCTTATACAAAGGTTTGTCATTTGTAAGGATGAATTCGAAATTATATCAATGATAAAATTTAATATTTAACAAAGCATAAAGTGAAAGTTAACCTTGTTGTGGTAAAAAATCATTATGTATGGTGTAAGTCTGCCGAGTTGGCGGTCAGTTTTTGGTGATTTTCAAATGAAAGTACAAGAGTTATTAGTGAATTTTCACAAGTTTTGGGCCTATTTCACTCATTTATCAATCAATTTCATGAAGTTATCGATAAATTTAGACAAGGTTGCCGTTCAAAGAGATGTTAATATCAAGAATTTATCGGTCATTTTAATGAATTTCATGTCAAAGTGGTCAACTCATAGGTGAGATTCAACAACTCTGCAGCCAATTTCACTTAGTTATGGCTCAATTTTCTGAGTTATATGTTGCATTTTGGCCGAGAACGTCGTAAAATTGACCGTAAGTGGATTTGTTCGAGGACTATAAATGACCGTTAAGTGATGGAATTGACCATGAAGTGAAAGAAATTGTCCATGAAATGAGTGGAATTGACTGTGAAGTGAAGGGGATTGTCCATGAAATGCATGGAAATGATTGTGAAGTGAAGGGGAATCACCCTCTCTACTTGACGCTAAATCTTGCAGTTCAATTTGGAAAGTGACTGTTGCACTTTTTAGTTCGTTCAGGAGGTCGAGCAAATGACGCTTTAAGTTAGGGCGGAAGAAGAGTAACCAGCGGAAGAAAAGAAGCGGAACTGGTGGCCCTACCTCCCATGAGAGGTAGGTCACCAACGAGAAAAGAGAGGGCTCCTATTCATCCTCCTCGTCGGGAGTCTCCAAAACCCACCCAATCCTAACCTTCTACCAGAGTAACCACCTCTAATAGGTCAGATTTCAGCCTTTTGTAGGAAATATTCCTTTTGATTGTTCCAGGGAGAATATTTGGGGCATTTTCAGCAAATATGGAAGGTTGTTGGATGTCTACATCCCCACCCTCCCAGGCATTACGAAACCTAGGGGATATGCTTTTGTTAGATTCAGATATTAACAGGATGTTATGGCAATGAAGGATGTTCTAAATGATCAAAGGATCGATGGCAGAATCATAGCGGTCAGATAGGCAAAGAATAGATGGTACATCCCAACGACTGAAAGGAAAAACCCCTCCCCTGTTCGGGCAGCATGGGTCAGGAAGGTCGGAGCCCAGGACAACACCTCATATGCTGCAGCGGTTTCAAGTATTCGTCTGAGACAAAATGAGAGAAAGGTTCATGACTCCTCTCTGGGTGACCTAGGCCTTTCCCCCAATCTCACCTCTACGAAAGACCCGAGAGTGGTCGCACACCACCTGCAAGTGCTAAGCCTTGCTCTTGTCGGAGTGGTGTCTGATCCTTCAGTTTCGGTATTGAAGGCAACAACAACAATTAGAGAATCTTCGTTCAAGTCTTCTACTGTGGATGTAATCAGGATCTCACCAATCAAATTCCTAATCACTCTGAAAAGCAAATCAGAATTTGAGGAGTTCTTGAAAGACAGTGATCTCCATCGCCGGATGGGGATTATTTCGGTCTATCCGTGGAGACTGGGAGAAGTTGTGGGTAATGAGGGAATTTGGATTAGGCTGTATGGTATTCCGGCACATGCTTGTATGGAAGCAGTTATTTTAGACCTGGGTAGGTATTTTGGGAAGGTAACCCAGATAGATGATATCAGTAAATAAGGTCTGTTTCAAGTTCATGCTCGCATTAAGGTTATCCTGCACCCAAGAATCAATTTGCATCAGGTGCTAACTCTCCATGTGGTAGGTAGTAATTACCCGATTGTTGCTGAAATTGAATCTAGGCTGTCAAGGGAGCCAGAATCTCCAGCTCTAGCTAAGCCAAAGAGTCTGTCTGTTGGTAATGTAGGGACCAAGGATTGGGTCCTTAGTGCGTTTTGCAAGCAGAATGTAGATGCTTATCCCAGCTCCAATCAAGTTGAGGATGTGTTTGGGGAGCATATGGTAAGGTCACATGCCCCTATGCTTTGCCTCCTAGAGGCCACTAATATTGATTCAGCAGGGATGGAGACTCGCCCTTCAACTGTTTGTGTTGTTGTCTTAGGGAAGCTGTTAAAAGACTTTCCTCAAATCCCAACTTCAACAAAGAGCCCTGCACCTATTGGATATGTTCAGTCCGATATGGTGCAGATTCCACCCCACAGAATCCACCCCCCAATTCAGGCCGAATTGGACCAGTATTTATACAGCAGCATCCTTCAGAATAGGGTGGAATGCAGCGTCGGCAAGGTCCACGAGAACTAGATCAGGCCCCGAAGTGCGATTGTAGTGGACAGAGTGTTTCAGAGATTGGCCAAGGGCCTAACCTCAACAAGAAAAATCCATCTTCCAAATAAGTCAGACCTGCCATTTTGGCCGCCTTTGAACACCAAACGTTTGAGAGGAATTTTCTCCAGATCGGTGGGCTGCTCCCCATTGATTCAAGAGGAGGCTACTAGAGGTAATGGTGAGGCTAAGGGACCTTAGTTGTTCCCTATCCCTAACCTCCGTTGTCGTCAGTTTGCTCAGAAAGCACTCAGTAGCTCAGATTCCTCGGACTATGAGGATCCAGAACCACTTGGAGAAACAGAGCGGTCCCCTCGAAATTGTGCTTAGGTGGAGCTGTCCCCTTCCTTTTCTCCTACTCAAGTAGGGAGGGTCGATTTAGAAGTTGACCTATCTCTGTTTTTCTCCGTGGTTGCAGTAGGAATGGGACAAAGAACCAAGGATGTCCCAGATTAGTACGGACTGTGTAACAGTGAGTAGAGAATGTGTGAAATGTAGGAAAATTCTCATGAGGTAAGAGAGGAGGAGCAATCTCTAATTTGAATCATATAAATGGCAGAGAAGTGAAAAATCAGACGTCTCAGGTAACAAGTTATGTAGATTACAATGGAAAGATCAGGAAGGATTCCACGGGTACTTCCCAGTTACACAAGAGAATTAGGAGAACCAGGATCCACTACACTAGGGGTGATTGGGAATCAAGATTGCATAGACTGAAGAGACAAGCTGTGAACACTGGTTCTGTTACGGATGGATAAAATCCTTGTTTGGAATGCTCGTGGCATTGGTAATCAGTGCACCATTAGATCAACTAAGCGGATGATCAGGGACCACAATCCATGGGCGATTGCTATTCTGGAACCGATGCTCAGAGAGGAGAAAAGAGTGAGAGTTGGCCTATCCCTGGGTTTCCATTTTTCCTTTTCTAAAGGGAATGAAGGGGGTAAAATATGGGTGTTCTTTAAGAACACAATCACTTGTTCTATTTTCAGCATGTCTAATCAATCCCTGTTCATCGCTGTTACCCTACAAAATATTGCAATCCCTATTTCTCTAACTTTTGTCTATGCTAGCTGTGCTCGCAATCTCAAGAGGAATCTATGGGAGGAACTAGTATCTCTTTCCACCTCTATGGCTGGGATTTGGGAAATTTGTGGGGATTTTAATGTGGTAGTTGGGGCTTCAGAAAGGAGCCGCAGGCAGATGCATACTGCTAGCTCTTCTGAATTCTCCGAGGTGATCAACAATGATGGGCTGATTGATGCGGGGTTCTCTAGGAAACAGTTCATGTGGACCAACAATCAAGCTGGCTCATCTAGGGTGTGAGTGAGACTGGACATTGTGCCTATCAATGCTAGTTGGTCCTCCTTCTTCCCTGCATTCCTAGTCCAACATCTTCCTAGGATCAATTCGGACCATGCCTCCCTTCTCCCGGAGTTCCCGTTAGCCGTGGCCAGCTATCCGAAGCTGTTCAGATCCCAACAGATGTAGATACAACATGACTCTTTTCATCAGGTGGTTAGCACAGCTTGGAAAAATGCAATGTCTCCCCACCCAGTGTATAATGTGCTAGCGAAGCTCAAGACAATCAAGCAGGATCTCAAGGTGTGGAATAAGAATGTTTTTAGTAATATTTTTTATCAGGTCCGTCAGGCTAAGCAAGCCTAGCTGACCTAGAGGCCAGGTGTCAGGGTATGGTAGCGGGCTTTGGGCCATCCACAGAGTTACGGAATGAGTTAAATATCACGTCTGATCACCTCATTCACCTTGAGCAAATGCAGGAAATTTTTTGGAAGCAAAAGTCAAGAGTGAATTAGTTAACAGATGGGGATAGAAATACCCACCTTTTCCATGCCTCAGCCACTAAAAAACAGCACAGAGCCTTCATCCGCTCGATCAGGTTGGACTCGGGGTAGGAAACAGAGGACTCAGTAGCAATAAAGCAAGCTGCGGTGGATTTCTTCAAGCAGCAGTTCTCAGCTATAGTAGTTTTAACTGATTCTGATATTTTGGGGACCATTCCATGGCTGGTAACGCAGAAGGATAATCTCATGCTGACGGCCCCACCGACTCTGTTGGAGGTCCAAAAGGCTATTCTAACCATGCCAGTTGATGGAGCCGCTGGCCCAGATGGCTTTTCTGCAGTTTTTATGCTTCTTGCTAGGATGTGGTGGCCCAGGATATTCATAAAGCAGTGTTATTTTTCTTCCAGGGGGGTAATCTGCCAAGAGCTGTGACAACATCACTGATATGTCTTATACCTAAGTCTCAGTCGCCAAAGAGGTTTTTCGACTTCCACCCGATTAGTCTCTGCAATTGCCTGTATAAGATTTTTGCTAAAATCATTTCTACTCGGCTGAATCAAATCCTACCTTCGCTGATTTCAAGGGAGCAAGGGGCCTTTGTCCCAGTTTGTTTCATATCTGAGAACATTGCTCTCAGTCAGGAACTTTTTATAGACATCACTAGGAAAGTTTGAACGGGGGGGGGGGAATGTGGTGGTCAAGCTAGATATGGAAAAGGCCTATGATAAGGTGGATTGGGGTTTTCTGAAGAAGGTACTTCACCATTTCGGGTTCAACAATACTTGGGTAGAGATGGTTGAAAAGTGCTAAGGTAACAATTGGCTCTCAGTCCTGGTGAATGGGGAGGCTAATGGTTTCTTCAAATCGTTTAGAGAGCTGCGGCGGGGAGACCCGCTCTCCCGGCCCTTTTCATTATCACGATAGAGGTTCTCAGTAGGGGTCTCAATCTATAGTTGGACCAGGGCCGGTGCATGCCGTTTAAGAGCCGTGGGGGATATCCTTCAATCTTCCACCTCTTGTATGCCAATGATACATTGCTTTTCATAAACGGGGGACTCGCGACCCTTCGTGCGATGAAAGATTTTTTGGACTCTTACCAGGCGACATCAGGGCAATGCATCAACCTCCATAAGAGTTCTTTCATCTGTTCAGATAAAACACAAGCATCCAGGATAAGAGCAATTGAGAGAACCATTGGTATTTCCAAGACCTCCTGTAAGACCCGTATCTTAGTCTGTACCGTTCCGTAGACCTCTGTGGTCTTACCGGTCGAATTTCGGCAACCTTCGACCCTTAACCGATATTTACGTGCGACTCTGATTCGAATGCCGTCAACCTGTATCGACTCAACCCAAGACCATTACCATAGTGACCGCGCCATCGCTGCGGTTCCGATGCCGCGACTTATGCGCCGAGGCGATACCCTAGTCAAGAGATGTGGGTCAACGTTCGTTACAAAGAAAACGCCACGCGTTGCGAAACACAAGAGAATCTCTACGAGGTGTCACATCAATCCCATCAATCAATCAATCCATCAACATGTCAAGTACATGTCAAGTACACATCACTTTTTCACCCTTCCCAAGCAAGCCCATACCTTCTTACACCAAAAATTCTCAAAAGTTAAGAATCTCTTACACCTCTCATGCCTTTCTTACACAAAAGGCCACCAAAGTCAACAAAGGTGTCTTACACACCCATCACCACATCCATCCATCACTCACTCTCTCTCCCTTTACAACTCTCGCTCTTTCTCTCTTTCTCATTTCAAATCTCTAAATAAAAAAAAGATCCCACGTATGTGAGCTCTCCAAGCCTCTCCCTCTCTTCCAAAACACCTAGTGTGGCCCACCTTTCCTACCTCTTCATCCCAAGATCTCTCATCTTAGCCATCCATTCATCATCTCACCCATTGGAATCAAAGCTAAGGTGCTAAGGACCCCATAGGAGCAAGGAGATCGGACGATGGGTGCTAGTTAATACTAATTTTTCATGTTTTTGAGATGGGCCAAGTGAGGCCAACCGATCAATGGTTTGGATCTCACTTGGGACCCTAAGATGTGGCCAATGGCCCTACCCTGATCATCATGATCGTCCATGATGGGGCCATTCTCCATGGACCCCATCATGATGCTTATTTCATTGCATTTAAAGGTCATTTATACCGTCTATATTGGTGGAGAAAGGATCTCCACCGTTAAATTCAATTTTTGCTAGTTTCATGTGTAAAGGGGCCCATTTTATTATATGATCTCTTATGAGGGAGGGCTCATAGTGACGGAGCCCTCTATCACAAGCGTGTCCCACCCTCTACCTCTCTCTCTCTCTACTTCATTTTCTTTCTTTATCTTGATCATATTGTGTTTGTGTGGCCCACTTGAATGGACCCCACCTTGAAATATTTATTTTGTTCAAGCTTCCTTCAAGTGGGGCCCACCTGATATGTCGTACCCACATCATCCATCAGTGGTGGCCCACCTAATCAGGGCCCACCACAATGTATTTTTTTTTAAGAACTAAACCGTCCAGCGTTTGGGACGCTGGACGTCCTTGTAAAAGAAAAGAAAGAAAAGAAGGAAGCTTTTAGGGAGGTCCTCTTATAAGCCCCACCTTGATGTTGGGGTACAATCCAAGCCGTTCATCCTCTTACCGGCCTCATTTTAGCCATTGAGTAGAAGAATGGGCCTGATTTGAGCATTTGGTGGCCCATAGCATAGGAAACTTTAGTGGTTACCCTTAAAAATATTTTCTGATAATTCTATGCATCCAAAAATCCCGAACTTTGGACTCTTTCCTCCTGTTACGAGCCGTAGAATCTCATGGACGGATTGGATTAACTTGATATGGGCCCCACATGTGGAAAACCACAGAAATACAAAATACAGGAGAGAGAGAGGAAGGAGCGGCACTTGCTGCTCGTATCAGACCAACGCAGGCAGCGCCTGCGCTGTTGCCAGGCGAGGGACGGACGTCAGGGACCCACGGCCTCCAGCCGTGGGCCCCACCTTAATTTTATATGCCATCTAAGCCGTTCATGAGGTCCAAGTTTCAGCTCGATCTAAAACTCAAGTGGCCCACACCACACGAAACAGTGGGATCACACCTCTACCATTGAAACTCATTTTTAGGCCCACAGAAGTTTTGAATTAATCTGAAATTTGTGTTTTCCCTTCATCCAGGCCTGAGTGACCTTGAGAACGGGTTGGATTTCAAATAAACATTTCGGGTGGGCCCCACATGGGACCCACAATGATGTATGTGTTGTGTTGCTTCCACCGTCCGCTGGACGGTGGAGCCCAGTTGATGCATGTGTTTTATACATGCCACCCCTCAGCGTGCATGCAGCGTGTGTGTAGTGTGTGTGCGTGCAGCGTGTGTGTGTAGTGTGTGTGCATGCAGCGTGTGTATGTATGTGTGTGTGTGTGTATATATATATATATATATTATACTATATATAATATTATATTATATTATATTATATTATATTATATTATATACTGTATATTATATATATATATATATATATATATATATATATATAATTTATAGATTTTATGTTACATACATGATGGTGGGCCTTCATGTGGGCCCCCACCATTAATGCAGGTGCTGCATCTAATCTGCCCGTCCATTTTTAAAGATCATTTTATGGAATGAGTCAATGAATAAGCCAGATCCACAGTCCAAGAGGATCCCATCTTGGCATGATTTGAGGTCCTTCTTAATGTAATTGTGACAGTTTATTGGGGCCCACTTTGATGTGGATGTAAGGCCCATGGGATTGGACCATTTGATATATTCCAAGGCCTGTGGGACCAGACCCATTGGATTTATATAAGGCCTATGGATTTAGGCCCATTTGACATATAAGGCCTATGATTTAGGCCCATTTGATTTATATAAGGCCTATGGGTTTAGGCCCACTTGATCTATATAAGGCCTATGATTTAGGCCCATTTGGTATGTATAAAGCCCATGGGGTTAGGCCCATTTAAGTCACATAAGGCCCATGTGATTAGACCCATTATGATGTACTCTGAGGCCCATGAGTTATGACCCATTGCAATGTACCTAAGACCCATTGGTGAAGCCCAGTAATGTGGCCCATTTGATGAATAAAAGGCCCATATGATAAGGCCCATTTGATGTATTTAAGGTCCAATGGGATGTACCTAAGGTTCATTGCAATGTATGATCCCAACATGGATTATGTAGCGATGTTTACGACGATCGTACCTTGGGAGCAATGTTGGTTTGACATCCACAATGCAAGTGTAATGTTGGTTGGATGTCTACATTAAGACTCTCCCTAGGGCCCCTTGATAGGCAGTACTTGTTGTGTATAGGCCGTCTAGGCCCATCTGCGTTGTAAGAATGGTTCATTACTTTATAACATGTTTAGTATAGTTCCATTACTCATGCCCATACGCATCATACGTATGCTCGATATGAGGAATGTTTGATCATCGCATAAAGCCATTGGGATGAGACATTTACGGAACTCCTTATAAGACGGAGTGTCCCACATGGGCGCATGGTGCTCACGGGATTGTTGCATGATTGCATAGTGTGACTCATGCATCTCGCATCTACATGACGTGTGACATCAGGACCATAACCTCCACAGACATATCGTGGTTGGCAGGATTGGATACCAGAAATTCTTGTTCTACATGGGGTGCTATAAATATCCCTGGGTGAAAGTTCCTAAACCCTTATGGTACCAAGAGGTTGCTCCAACATCTAGACCGAGTGGGTAGATGAGCGTTGAGTGCCGAATACCAGATGGTTACGCTCTCCACTGTGTCGTGGTCAGTTGGAAGGGGGTGCGGCCTTATCCGCCCGAGTGTACGGGGCAATGCTAGGCTGAGTTTGACCAGCTCGAGGAATGGGTCCACTATCAACGAGTCGTGCATGATATTGGTAGACAGATAGTGAGTTCTCTTCCACTTATCTTATTGTGCGTGATGAGGCGGCGATCTGGTTTAGAGTGTACTAGACCCCGGTGATATCCCAGATTTGAGCTGTATAGACATGTGGGCTTAGATGAGGATTGTATGCTTGACTTGCATCTTGCATCGCATAGCCTTGGTATGGCTCATGATATTATGGATCCATCTGCATATTCCGTATTACTCTGATATTGCATGATCATATTATTACCTTGCGCACACACTTTCACCACCCTCTAAGCTTTGTATAAGCTTATGCACGACCGTTGCATGCAGGCGACATTGGGGCGCAACAGCGCTTTACAGATCGTTTTGGAGTTTTTGTTCTTCATCATTATATTTCCCTTTATGCTCATTGTACTTGTAAAGTTTTTTATCATAGTGAAAATGTAATGGAGTTCTTGGTTATTGTTTGTGGGTTATGCCTTTAGTTATGCTTATTACGAATTAAACTGACGTTGAAAATCCTCCTCGTAGCATCCTAGGATCGGAACCTGGCAAATGGGAGCTGGGAGCCGAGAATGGGGTTCTACAGAGGCTGTCGGTGCTGGATTCGGCGACCGAGAATTTTATGAGCCCGGTTTTCGAGTTTGGGGCGTGACACCTCCTCCCCTTTTACGTACCTAGGGGTTCCTATCTTAGCTAGTAGGTTGAAATCCAATATTTTTCATCCTTTGACGGAGAGAATCGAAGGTAGAATTAGTGGGTGGCAAGCCAGGATTCTTTCACAAGCAGGCAGAGCGGCTCTAATTAAACATGTGCTAACTAGTATCCTAGTTCACTCTTTAGCAGTTACCCATCTCCCAACGCAGGTTTTGAAAGCCTTGGAAGCGAGTTTCACTAATTTCTTTTGGAGTTGGTCACAGGGTAGGAGGAAAATGCACTAGATCAGTTGGAAGAGGCTTGTGATTCCTACTGTAAAGGGTGGCTTAGGCTTCGAGAGATTGGAGAAAGTCATGAAGGCCTTTCGAATGAAGATGGCGTGGGGTATCCTGTTCTCCAATCAAAACTCATTGTGGAGCTCATACATGGCTGCCAAGTATCGTCATGACATGGAGGTGGTCGGGGCCTCTTCGTCTAGTACTTTTGCATCCCCGTTGTGGAAGCGCATTCAGGCACAGTTTCAGGGAATGTTTCCCATGGTTCAACGGATGATTAGGGGAGGTAGTTGTAAGCTTTGGAAGGAGAATTGGACAAGGCTAGGCCCTCTTCTCAGCATGGTTGAGGGTCCCATCCCCGCGGAGTTGTTGGATATGGAGGTTAGACAGTTTCTAGGCCCAAACGGGCCGCTTCCTCCATCGGCGGTCTTCAGGTACTTACCTCAGGAGGTGCTCAATTTTATTTTTCAGGCTAGATTTTGTATTGCTAATGGCCCTAATCCTTTCTCCTGGACACTCTCCCCGTCCGGCGTTTTCACGGTTCAGTTTGTTAGGGACGTTTGTAGGACTCCTTGCCCATCATTAAATTGGTCTAAGAAGATGTGCAATGTGAAGCTCCCTCCCATAATCCCCTTGCTTGCCTGGAAAGTGATTCAGAATGCGATTCATATGGATGGAACGGTCCAAGCGCACGGTGTTCAGCTAGCTTCTGCGTGCATTTGTTGTAGCAACTGTTCGACAAAATTAGTGGAAACTGTTATCCACTTGTCTGTTGAAAGCACGATGGCGCAAGTCGTGTGGGATCACGTTGGTTCCAGCTTTGGCATAAACATAATGCCTGCTTCCTCCATTTCAACAAGGTTTTCACAATGGAGTAGTGCATTATCTTCTAGGAGATCCGACGCTCAGAAGTTCGCCCCTTTCTGTATCTGCTGGGAACTCTAGAAAGCCTAGAATGCTGCAACTTTTAACGGTAGGCAGGTCTCCATTCCTACTGTGATTTTTAAGGTGTATGGGTGGTTCAGCTTCATCAATGGCAGCAACAGCAACGTGGATACTTCCCCAGTGTTGCCTTTCCCAAATGTTTCATTTGGTACATCTGTTGCTGCTGCGAGGACTTCAGGCCAGCCGTTAATTATTTATTGGTCCAAACATGCTTCCATGTGGGCTAAGATCAATGTAGACGGATCCTCATGAGGGAATTCGGGTCTCTCTGGAGGTGAGGGGGTATGCAGGAATGATAGAGGGTTCTCTTTACTTTCACCTGTGGTTATGGTCGCGGCACCAGTACAGGTGCGGAAATCAGAGCCATCCATGATGGGCTCTCCCTCTGTCAAAACAGGGGCCTTGATATGGTGGAGGTTGAAACTGATTCCCAGTTAGTGGTGGATATCCTGAATGGTAAATCCAGCTCGGGGTGGAAGTGAGATTATTGGTTCAGAAGGATTGACAATCTCAAGAGTCAGGGGCAGGTGAGGTTTGGGCATACCTTGAGGGAGGCAAATTCCCCTGCGGACGCGTTGGCCTGGCTAGGTAGTGAAACTCAAGGCAGCCATATTTTCTCGTCGCTAGGTGAGCTCCCTCCCCACGTGAAAGGGCTGATCTTTCTTGATAAAACCGAGCTCGAGGTGATTAGAGGCCATTTTTTATGCCTCTCAACCTTTGTATGTAGTTTCTCGCTTTCTTGTTTATGATCTCACGATAGGTTTTCCCGGCCTTTTTCCTGGGCATACCCGAATGTAAGTTAGTCCCCTGTATATGAAATGAATTCAAGGCCCAACGCCTAAAATTTTATTTTTTTTAAAAAAAAAAGGGGAATCGTCGGAAATGACCGTGAATGCATGGAATTGACCATGAAGTGAAGGGAAATGACCATGAAATGAATGGAAATGACCGTGAAATATATGGAATTGACCATGAAGAGAAGGGGAATCACTAGAAATGACCATTAAGTGACAGAATTGACCGTGAAGTGAAGAAAATTAACCGTGAAATGCATGGAATTGACCGTGAAGTGGAGGGGATTGACCGTGAAATGTATAAAATTGACCATGAAGTGAAGAAAATTGACCGTGAAATGCATTGAAATTGACAATGAAGTGAAGAAAATTGACCATGAAGTGAAGGGAATTGACCATGAAATGCATTAAAATGACCATGAAGTGAAGAAAATTGACTGTGAAGTGAAGGGAATTAATCGTGAAATGAATGGAAATGACCATGAAGTGAAGGGAATTAACTGTGAAATGCATGAAATTGACCGTGAAGTGAAGGGAATTGACTGGAATTAATCGTGAAATGCATGGAATTGACTATGGAGGGATTGACCATGAAATGCATTGAAATGACTGTGAAGTGAAGGAAATTGACCGTGAAATGCACGGAATTGACCATGAAGTGAAGGGTATTGACCGTGAAATGAATGAAAATGACCGTGAAGTGAAGCGAATTGACCGTGAAATGCATGAAATTGACCGTGAAGTGAAGGGGATTGACCGGAACTGACCGTGAAGTTAGTTATATGTTTCTTGCAGTTGTGAGTCATATTTCACTTAGTCCTCAGTCAATTCTATTCACTTTGTAGTCATTTTTAGTCAATTTATTGTCATTTTAAGTCAGTTCACGATCAATTTAACTCACTTCACAATCATTTTAACTCAGATCACGATCATTTTAACTCAGTTCACGGTCATTTTAGCTCAGTTCACAGTCATTTTAACTCAGTTCACGGTCATTTTAGCTCAGTTCACGGTCATTTTAGCTTAGTTCACAATCATTTTAGTTCAGTTCATGGTCATTTTACCTCAGTTTATGGTCATTTTAACTCAGTTCACGGTCATTTTAGCTTAGTTCACGGTCATTTTATCTCATCTCACGGTCATTTTATCTCGGTTCAGGCCGTTTTAGCTCAGTTCACGGTCCTCATCAATAATTCAGTGGGTCCTTGGTCTATTAACTCAGTCAGTGCTTGGTCTCTTTTATGGTTTTTGTTTACTTTTCACATCTAATTTCATTCTTTCTTTCAATAACCCTCAATGTAGGCCATTTGAGCATTGAATTTGCTCATTTATCAGGATATACCACGCCATTCAATGTTTTTTAAAAAATGAAAATGGATTGTGGACTGTGCTCATATATAGTATAATATATAGTGAGGTCCATAAAAATAAAGTAAGGATTTGAATATACCTACCGTTCAAAGCTTCTTGGATGGGGGGGATTATTTTCGTCCTATCTTTGATTAACAAAAGTTGAAACGACGTGTTTAGGGTGTGTATTCTCGACCAAATAAAGGAGAAAGAAGAAAATAGTAAAAAGAGAGTTTTACTGCTATGGTGGACAGTCACAGGAAGAGAGGTAATCAAAAGATGAAATTCTTTGACTAGAATGAAGGATTAGAGAGATGAAAGAAGAAAAAACCTAATTTCTGAAGGATTCGGCTGGCAAAGTGAGAAGGCGCGTCTGAATGTGTTCGAAGGTGTGTTTGGTATAGCAAGGGGCATTTTTAACCTATGGAAGTCATCCGTACGTATGAGGCTTATTCTAGGGAGCTAAAAAGAAGTGAGCTTAAAAAGGTTAGTGCGCCATGAATGGGCCGTACAGTTATAAATTTCTAAAAATAAAAATTGGATCCAGCAGCGCTGATCACGTTCCCACGACTAACAAGAAAGTAAGGCTGTCATTACCGGGAGCGGATTGGATACTGAACACTTCAGTAGCCAAAACACTATTGAAGTGACGTGGTGAAATACAATTGTCTGAATACCAAGAGCATGTTCCGTTACAACTGATGCTCTTTTCTATAGAGTTCCTTTAGGCGTCATTCTCCGTTTGACGGTGCACGCACTCGACCACGTAATGGTAAACTTTAATTCCAAGTCATTTCTTTTTCTTTGCGCCCCCACTGAAGTGACGTCACCATTTTCCGTGGGTGCTACCATAATGTATTTATTGTATCCGCGCCATCCATCCATTTCATGATATTATTTTAGGGCATAATTCAGGGAGTGAGAAAGATCCAAATTTCAAGTGCGCTCCACTGTAGATAACAATGGAGATTGAAGGCCTATCCTTAAAACCTCTTTGGCCACAGAAGCTTTCGATCAAGTTAATATTTATGCTTTACATTATTTCATGTCTTTTTATTCTATGTCTTTTTTAACTTATAAAAAGGTTGTATATCAAATAAACATTATGATCGGCTCTAGGAAGGTTTCAACTGTGGCCGTCACCTCCCACTGTTTTCTAAAGTGGAGTCCACTTAAACTTTGGATCTGCCTAATTCTTTTGCTTATTCCCTAAAATGATCTCTCCAAATGGATGAATGGTATGGATACAACACATACATCATGGTGGGCCCAAAGAACTTGGTGACGTCCAGCCCGCTTCCGTTTCCAATCCGTTTCCAACTGCGGCCAAAGCCATCCGCATGAACTTCCTGGGACGGCAAGCTAAGTGGGGCACATAATGATATTCTGTTCATTATTTTTTTCATATCTTCTAATAATTTAAGCCTAAAAATGAGGCAGATCTAAAACTCATGTGAGCCGTACGGCTGGAAACAGTGAGTGGGGGAATTCCTGTGGTTGAAAATTTCCTGGGTCCACCATGATGCATATTTGTCATCCATATGGTTCATGAGGTCATTCCCACTGGGATGAACTGAAATTATAAAAACATTAACATAATTCAAAACTTTTGTGGCCACTTGAATATTTCAATGGCTTAATCCTACCTTTTCCTACCGTGTGGCCCACTAGAAGTTTGGACCAATATCATTGCTAAGTCCATGTTGTAACATAATCTAGAAAAACTGATGGCCGGGATAGATTTATCAAAAACATTACTGTAGGTGCCACTTAGACATGATACTACTTTTAATACTCATGTGACCGCATTTTTATAATTTGCAGAGGATTGGGACTTTTAATTCTTTAAATTAAATAGAGTTGGGACGCCGGTTGGCTACTGAACGAGACGGTAACTAGTCTTGCTACCGATGTCACGTCACTGCATTCTTTGGGCCCCACTATGATGTATGTGTTGTATCCACACTATCCATCCATTTGGAGAGATCATTTTAGTGAGTGAGCAAAAGAATTAGGCAGGTCCAAAGTTCAAGTCGACCCCACCATAGAAAACAGTGAGGGGTGACAGCTACCATTGAAACCTTCCTTGGGCCGACCATGATGTTATTTGAGATCCAACCTTTTTATAAGTTAAAAAGGACATGGAATTAGCTAAAGCATAAATACTAGCTTGATCGAAAGCTACCGTGGCCTAAAAAGGCTTTAATGGTAAGCATTCAATTTCTATTGTTTTCTTTGATAGGGTTGAAAATAACATTTACCATTACGTGGTCAAGTGCGTAAACGGAGAGACACGTCTAACATAACTCTAAAGGAAAGAGGATTAATTGTGAGAGAATATACTATTACCATTCAACCCATTGAATTTCACCCTGCTACTTTAAAACCGTTTTTATTCCCACAGTTTCTTATGGTGTGGCCCACCTCAGTTTTGGATTCCCCTCTTTTTTTAAATGCTTGTGTATTAAAATTAGTTGAAACGAATAGATGGAGTGGATATAACACAAACATCACGGTGAGCCTGATATTGCTGGAGGTTAACGATGAATTACTGGCAAGTCTCTTCCAAGGTATCCCATAAAGGGATTGAATTTCCTAAACAGTGTAAAGTGAACTTGAAGAATGGTTTATATTGCATGTATAGGTTGTGGGCCATTTGATCATCACATTTGGCTAATTTTGGATGCATGGAATCTGCCCCTTGGGATCACATAGAGCAATAGTTTGATCTTAAACACGTTTTACTCCCTTCTACGTGTACGGTAAGTGTACTTTACGGCCAAATACTTTCGCGGGAAATCAAAATTTATAAGACGCCCAAGTACGTGCTCGAGTCTCACCGTTAAGGGAGACTCCGTTAACAGGATTTAAACCGTGCCACGTTATTCTATATTTTTATTTTTATTGGAGCACGCCATCTCTTGCAGGTAGTTCCTGAGCGTGCCTTTCGCAGGAAATCCGCTTCCGGGAAACACCTGCCATGTTGGCAGAACGCTCCATCGGGGTGGAGAGTATGTAAAGAATGAACGCAGATGCCTTAGGCCCACCTAGCTGTATGTATTTCATATCTATCCCGTCCATACGTTCTTCCAACTTATTTTAAAGCATGGCTCAAAAATAAAGCAGTTCCAAATTTCAGGTAGATCTACCACAAGAAATCTTTAGAATTGAATGATCGTGGACCACAAAAGTTTTGGATCAAGCTGATATTTGTGTTTTCTTTTCATCTATGCCTGTGTAATCTTATCAACGGATTAGCTGGCAATTAAATACTATGGTGGGACCTAGTTTCTTAATGGCGGGTATTCAATTACTATTTTATGCAGTGTGGTCCATTTCAGATTTGAATCTATTTCCTTTCTGGGCTCATGCCTTAAAGTGAGCTGGAAAATCAGACTGAGGCCCTGTATATGCCACCGTCATGGAGTAGCTGAAGTCCGTGTTTCCCGTGAGCGGATTAGGTGAGAACCCATATCCACCGAGGTAGGTGGGACCTTTGACTGTGGGGCCCACTTCGATGTGTATGACTACATCAACACGTGATCCCATATTAAAAATGACCCCAAAAAATGAAGAAGAACTAAATCTTGGTGAACCATAATACAAGAAAGAATGGTAATCTGCCATTAAAAACTTCCGGTAGGCCATAAGAGTTTTGGATCGAGCTGATATTTGTGTAGTCTTCTCACTCAGAATTTTTTGAACTTATCGACAGGTTAGATGGCAAATAAATATTCTGGTAGCCCCAGTATTTTTTTAATGGTGGGATTTAATCACTACTATTTCCTGTGGTATGGCCCACGTAAGATTTAGATCTGCTTTATTTATGGGATGATGCACTAAAATGAGCTTTCAAAACAGTTGCACAGTGTGGATTTAAGGCACACATATCCTTGCTCTTACCCGGGTGGTAGACTCCTTGAGCACACATGTCCTTGCTCTTACCCGGGTCAAGGTTTCAAGTACATATGGTGGTGAAATCCCACGGCGTGCGTGTGTGGGGTGTGTGTGTGCGTGTGGCGTGGGTGTGTGTGCGTGTGTAAATAAATAAATAAATAAGATTTTATTTTTATTTTTTTAAAAGGCACACATATCCTCTGAGCCTCGCAGTAAGGGGTCCCACCCACCTTGGTAGATTCGAGGTCTCACCTAATCCGATCCCGTGTTTTCCGGCATCATCGAATCCGGTTTGTTAAGTATATATCCGACACCGTTTCTTTTGTTTTTTTATTTTTATTTGTGCGAGGCTGTCTTTCTTAGGGATTCGGATTGGGTACTTCCACCGCCGGACGCCAACTGTCCGTTAACTTCCGGCAACGGGAAGCTAGGTGAGGCCACCGTGATGTTTGTGAAAAATCCACTGCTCCATCCATTTTCATTTCGCCCGATGTGAGCCAAAAAGTGAGATAGATCCGAAACTTAAGTGGGCCGTACTACAGAAAGTGAAAATGGATGGAGTGTCCACCGTGGAGATATTTGTAAGGCATGAAAGTTTTGAGTCAGGCTAGTATTTTATGTTCTCAATTCAGAAGTTTTACCTAATATTTTATGTTTATGGTTTATCTAACAGGAATGAACTTATGAACAATATAGGTGACATAAGTGTTACCGTAGGCTGTTAAAGAGATTTTGACTATACACATTTCTCTATTTACTTTTTCTTGTCATTTTCCTCAATTAAGTTAAATCGAATAGTTGGTTCATATGTGTAAGATGCGTAGGTGTGTCAGAGTCTACCCCACTCATGGGTTGATTGAATTGTTGGTATCCCCTTTATTGAGATAGAGAAATTGAAGACTAGGATCAAAGATCCAGAATTCTCTTGACTACCAATATTTCAGTCTGTTCAAATAATTTGTAAAAGGAAATGAGATTAATCCTTTCAAATGAGTTCTTTTTACCTTGTGATAATAGACGTGACTATACGAACTTAAGGACTTGTTCCTTCACTAACACTTTTAAATTCAAAATATTTATCAAATGAACAAAGATGCACATTTAAATTAACATTAAAAAAGAAGAAGAAATGATTGTTGTTGATTTCATTTATATTTGGAAATGATGTTCATTACAATTGATAAGTTGTGAGAAGACCAAGTGAATAAATAAAAGAAAATGATAAATACCTTGTACGCCCATTGGAATAGACGATCAAGGAAGGTGTGATAAACCAAATCAAAACTTAGATGACCATGATTTCCAACTTAATGTTGCATAAAGACTATTTCTAGTCATAATGTACTGTAGCAGGAGTCACCGAGCAACAACGGTAACTATGCTAAGCTATATTATGAAAAAATAAAGGAAAGATAAATACAAGATAAGTTGATGTGTTTGGCATAGGGCCTTGAGTTCTTCATCGATTGCTCATTATATAAATTGTCGAGGCGGTGAAACACTTGTTAGGGCTTCCTTGCTGATTCTAGATCCTTTATGGTCACGTCACTATTTTAGATATGTGAATCCCTTTGATTGCTCCAAAATTGATGACTTGGATTGAAAAAAGGATTCCAATTAGATTTGGATTCCTTGGCTTCTAATATCTTCTTTTTGTAGCTAATCTGCCGCCGGGTGTTCATGGTCAACTAGAGATCAGTCCTGGGATCACCGAAATTTCTTTGGATCTTAGCTACCAGATCAAATTCAAGAAACCTCATGGGCTTATCCGAAATGGATCCCTCTAAGAAATCGAGGCCACTCATCTACCAAATCCTATCAGACTGCCTTGATGGTTTGGAGTATTAGAAAGAATTGATGGACCGAACTAGATTTTGGATCTAGTTCTCTCATTCTCTTGATTTCGATTAGTGTGCAGAGAAAAAGGCTTGATCAGACTGATGTGTCTATTTCTTTTGATTTGTGTTTGATCCATGGTTAGGTTCACTTGGACATCAATCCAACCTTCAACGATACAACTACTTCGAACTTCTATGGAGAGATCTCCCATTGGGGAAGAACTATGATGGACAACCTTACCAAAGATATCATTTCCAAATCTGTGATAGATACGTTCTCTTAGTGGGTCTCTTAAAAACATGCTAAGCACGTTGCCACATTAATGGGTACGATAATTGTGATCATGTGGTGTGTGACAATTTTCTTTCCTAAAGGCAGGCATAAGAGCTCATGCCTTCACATTAATAGTGGAATGTATATCATCAAAGGAAGTTAAACAAAGATACTTTCAAGTGAGAGTAGGTTTTGTGTCAGTTGCGATCACTTGGTATTGACACGTAGTGGCTTGTGATTGGCCCATGTTATGGCACCGAAAATGAGTGTAAACACTTGTCATCCGTCCCACATGAGTATTGGTTCCACCTATTTTTTTAGTTGATGTTCTAACATGATCTAGCAAAACGAATTAAATGGGTAAAATTTCTCACAAACATTATTGGGGTCCCCACCTAGCTCCCTATGAGAGGAAGTTACTGGAAAGTTTGCACTCACAATCCACATCCCCCATGCTACGGAGGGACGGGCCTAAGCGGCAAGATTTAATTTACTTGCAGTCCACTGTGTAAGATAGGTGCCAGTGAATTATACTCCAGGGGGTGGCGTGCATTAAAGTAGGCTTTATGCTTAAGAGGCCTACTCTCCAAACAAATCCTGTCATGTCGTCATTTGGCTATGTCCTCTTGGTATTACTAAAATGAAATGGCATCACACTTAGTTTAAGATTCATTTATATGATATGATTTCCTTTTTTTTCTTTATTTCTTCAAGAGTTCACACCAACCATTTAAGGCCACCATAGAATCATGAATTTTTTAATTAAAAAGGTACATTGTTTCTTATTAAATTCCTTTTGTCAGTAGTTAAGCCTTTATTTTTTTAGTTCATGAGATATATCATTTTCCACTTTCAATCTAAGAAAAAAATTCTAATACGGTCAAATAAAATAAGTTTCTCAAGAGTTATGTCCAAATGTATCACTAGTCATCTTTGATCACCTCACATGTGCCACATGTTTTACCATTGATTTTCTATATATTACACTCCACATATGTAAAGCATCCCACATATGCGAAGGTGCCACATGTGATACCATATGCATTTTATAAACTTTATAAACTGCTTTTATATATATATATATATATATATATATATATATATATATATATATATATATATATATATATATATATATATATAAACATTTTCTATTTTGCCAAACAACAACTTTCAAAATAAATGTTAAATATCTATAAACAGGTTGAAAAACAAACTAAGAAAACATTATTATTTTTTACATCAACAGATTGCTTATATAAATCCTTTGACTATTACCTAATCTTACTCACACAAATTTTTATCCATTGTAGCCCTACCTCTTAAACAGTCCTGATCATTCTACACATGGCCCAACCAGCAGGCTACAAGTACAGTGGTCCACTGAATACAAAGCCCAGCCTCTTTTCGAATAAAACGGAGCCCTTGAAGGCCCAGGCAAGTATCTTTATGACTGAAGTATTTACCCCATTTCTGATATCTGCCCTGTCAGAACCACTCTGTCCACATGGTAAAAGAATGTCTTTTTTCTTGGAAACGGATTGGCTACTCCCCCTGACACCAGCTCCAGAGCTGGTGTCGGTACTCTGTGGGCCCAACCATGATGTATGTGTTTCATCCATTCCCTTCGTCCATTTTTAAATATCATTTTATTTTTTTATCCCAAAAATGAGAGGAGTATAAATTACAGGTGGAGCACACACAGGAAAACAATAGTGGTTGGATATCCATCATTTAAATCCTCCTAAGGCCCGATGTACTGTTTATTTGACATCCAAACTGTTGATTAGGTCATAAAGACCCAGATGAAGGGACAAAACAAATATCAACTTGATCCAATACTTCTATGGCCCCCAAAAATTGTTTAACGGTCAAAGTTCATTCAATGATTTTTCCTATAATGTGGTCCACTTGAGATTGGGATATACCTCATTTTTTTTCGTATTACCATAAATTGATCTAAAACAATAGATGGACGGAATGGATTAAACACATACATCATGATGGGCCCACAGAGCACTGACCATCAGCTCCGGGGGCTGGTGTGAGGGGGAGTAGCTCCTTTTTTCTTCTTTTCCTCTTTTCTATTTTTCTTTCTTCCCATCTTTCTTTCTTTCTTTGTACGCAAAGCAGAGGACGATACGCCTGCACAAGGAAATCCTAGAGGTGTCAGAAATCTTGCATGAATCAAAAGCAATTCTAATAGAACCATGCAAATTGCCAGACAATACTGAGATGGCTGAAAAATAATAAATGATCCATCTCCGGAAGCGGATTGCGTACTGAGTAGTACGGTAAACATACTGAGTATACTCCGTGGTTCTCAGTGTCATTCATGCATAATGTCCCTACTATCTATATCTTTTAACACATAATTTTAAGCCTTATCCCAAAAAATAGAGTATATCTAAACTCAAATGGACCATACCACTGGAAATAGTGTGAATTGGACATTTGCAGTTGAAATATCCTTGGAGACAACGGAAGTTTTAGATCATGCTGATTTTTGTGTTTTTCCCTTATTTATATTTTCTTAATATTATGAATAGATTGGATGACAAATAAACATTATCGGAGCCTTAGAAAGTTTTCAACAGTTGAAATCAATACTTCCACTTATTCCAGTGGCATGGTCCACTTGTGGTTTGTATATGCATCAATTTTGGTTTGAACCTAGAAATTGATCTGAAAAAACAAATGGACGACGTGGATAAACCACAAACATTCTTGGTGAGCCCAACTGAGTTTACTCAGTAATATAAGAGCATACTTAGTAACTCAGTAGGCAATCCGATTTCTCTGACTCCTGCCATAAGTGGACATTTGATGGACAGATAAAAGGGCAAATATTCTGAAAAGAAGCTTCCACAAATCAAAGGCCATTAATCTATCGGCTTTGGTTACCGCAACTTCTACGGTCTAATATGAACTTTTGTGGACGAATGCATGTCTATTCGGTACGGTGATTTTTATGTTACATCCCATCTTTCCATTCATTTACTGTGTTCATTTTAAGGCAGGGACAAATACATGAGAGCGGATAGGTGAGTCCCCTGGTTGTGGAGCCCACTGTGAAGTATGTGATTACATCCATGCCATCCATCTGTATTGAATGCTTTATTGAGGGCATAATCCAAAAATAATGCAGTTCCAAATCTCAAGTGGACCGTGATACAGGAAGCAGTAGCAATTTATCGTTAAAAGCTTCATGCGGGCCACTTAAGTTTTATATCAAGGTAATATTTATGTGGTCTCTTCATCCATATCTTTGTGACCTTATCAACAGGTTGGATGGCACATAAACATTCATGCGGCCCATGAAGTTTTTAACGGTGGGGATTCAATCACTACTGTTACTATGGTATTAGTCTACATATGATTTTTGGATCTACTTCATTTTTGGGATCATGCCCTAAAATAAGCTTTCAAAACGATTGGACAGTGGATTTAAGTCACATACGTCATTGTGAGCCCCACAGTCAGGGGTCTCACCCGGATCGGGGTCTCACCTAATCCACTCCCAAAAACAGGCAGGACAACCCAAACTTAAGTAGGCTACACAAAAAGATCTCACCTATCTCGGTGGATCCGGGTCTTACCTAATCCACTCCCCAAAATAGGTAGGACAACCCAAAATTAAGTAGGCCACACAAAAAGAGCAGTGAGGGCGTGATTTGAAATTCCCCTGGATTTGGAATCCTCCCGTTGGGTTTAGCACCTAGAATTTATAATTCCCTCTAATCCAAAAGTAGCTATGCAAACAATATTCATGAGGGTTTAAATTTAATTGCTAAATCAACTTTAATATCTCTAATTAATGTATATATGTAATTAATGTATATATGTAATGATTGACATGGGTCCTTACTCGTGCTCGGGTGGTAGACTTTAAGGAGTTTCAACTCCCGGTCAAGGGTTCGAGTACCCATTGGTGGTGAAATTCCACCAGCGTGAGTGTGTGGGGGTGTGTGCGTGTGTCAAAAAAAAATAAAAATTGATTGACACAATGGTTGTAACAAGCCAGTTGAAATATATACTTTGCCTAAAAATGATAAAATTTCAGGTCCCGTATGGGCCACAAGCACAAGATCACATCTGAGTGACTAGCCCACGATTTCGAAAAGTTGATTTACATGGATAATGTGTTTGGATGGAGCATATCATCATATTAAAATTATTATGGTGATGCAATTGATAATCTAATTATTTTAGGATATCATTAGTGGGCCATGTGACCAATAGATTAATAGTCTAGTGACACACATGTTACACATGCAACTCTTAGAAGGATTTTAAATGTAATCCAAGCTTCCAGTGTGGATTTCAAACCCTCCAAATTTCAAACCCTCAGTTACTTTATGGCCAAATATATAAGGGGACGAGGCGGCCCAACGGGCATTACCATCCCCACTTTTTCCTATCATGTGGCCCACTTTAGTTTTTGATCTTCCTGTTTGGGTTGGCGCGGGTTGCGTGGACGAAGTTGGGTGGCATGTTGATGTGGCAAAGTTCTGTTGGCCTCATCATGATGTATGTGTTATATTCACACCCTCCATCTATTTCGCGAGATCTTTTTAAGGCATGAGCCAAAATATTGAGGCACATCCAAAGCTCAAGTGGACCACACCACAAAAGTAGTGGGGTTTGAATGCCTACGAGTGAGAACTTCTTGGGGGCCATAAAAATTTTGGATCAAGCTGATATTTGTATTTTCTTTTCATCAAGGTCTATTTGACCTAATGAACATGTTGGATGGAAAATAAAGTTCATAATGGGCCCTAAGTTTCAATGGTGGGCATAATTGTCCCCATTGCTTCTTGTGGTTTGGTCCACTTGAGCCTTGGATCTGCTTCATTTTTTACCTCATGTCCTAAAATGATCTCGCAAAATGGATGGATTGTGTGGATATAATGCATACATCATGGTAGGGCCCATCAAACCTTGCCATGTGAACCCACCATTGAGGTCAGTGGTGTGTTCCACTCCATGCAAAGGTTAGTGTTGCCACACCATGCCATCCGCACTCATTTGGACTCATGTCTTAAAATGAGTTGGCAAAAAGGGATGGATGGAGTAGATATAACACAAATATTATAATGACCTAACATTGCTGTATTACTAGCACTATGCGGCTGGTATATTAAACATGGGGTGTCAAGGGGGCAGACTAAGGTTGGGGCAAGCTTTGTGTTAGAAAAGAAATAAATCTTGTATACAATGGAGGATAGAAGAAGAAGATAATGAGACAATCAAATCTATCAAGATCAAGGCTTGACTTAAATAGTCAATATCTCAAGACAGATTTGCTGCACTTTTTCTGTTAGTTTCAGTAAGTGCAAACGTAGGAAATTTGTAAATTGTCTTCAAGATACAATGAATTCTCAATTCAAATTTTAGTACTAAAATTTGCACATTTAAGTATTGAACAAATCTCTAAATTTGACACCGATATGCCTTTAAGAAATTTAGAAAAAACTTAGCAAGAGGTCAGATCGAAAATATTTGTATAGAAGATGATATAATTTTAAGGATTAAGAGTATAAACTTCTGGATTATAATACATACGATTTATATCAATTGAAGGGTTATGGATTTTTTTCTGAAGAGATGCTAATGCACCTCTTCAATAAATCCATACTCATTCACAACAAACAATTGTCTTTCATAAAATGACGTGACTCTTTATCCTATCACGGTTATTTATGTACCCATTCAGACAGAAATAGTTATCAAACAGTAAAAACTATAGCCATTGTTATTATGTTTAAATTTTAATTTTTATATCAACCTCTTCAACTAATACTTTCTTTGCATGTTTGTGTAGCTTGCATATACTCTACTTCAATGAGAGACATAGTATGTTTATACTTTACTTCAATAGTAGGCGAGGCTTTTACTGATGAGACTTTTCACTAATTCAAATGCAATTAGACTTAAATGTAAAATTCTAAAAAAGTATACTTAAATGTATAGATTGATGGTCATGTTATAATATCATATACCAACAATTAGAGTGATGACTACATGATATTATATATCAACAGATTGATTACGTGAATCCTTCACAATTAAGTAATATTACTTATAAAAATTCATTATCCATGGTGGGTCCTACCTCTTAAACCGGTAGTGGTGTGCTGAATATTAAGCCTCCCATGTTTTGGGAAAAAAGGAGCTGTAATCTGCCCTGTCAAAACCTCGTTGTGCAAATGGTAAAGGAATGTCTTTTTCTTCTTTTTCTGATTTATTTCTTTTAGACTGACACTGCTGTCTCTGCCAATTCGACTAATGAGGTGAAGGTATTTCTTTCTTTCGGTTTTGTTTGTTTTTTCTTTCTTTCTTTCCATCTCTTGGCAAAGTTGACGAGGTGATATGCATGCACGAAGAAACTCTACACGCATCATAAAAGTAATTCTAATTGAATCGTACAAATTGCGAGAGACAACTCAGATGGCTGAAAATATCTAAAAGGGTCGACCTCATCGCGGAAAATATATAAAATTGTACCATGAGGTCGACCTCATGGGAACTTCCCACGAGGTTCAGTTAGATGGGCCTTAATGTGATGTGAACATCGACCCCATCAGTCAGATGCATCATTCTATGTTGGCCATGGGCTTAATAATCAGGTCAAATTCATGACTTAGGTGGGCTACACGGCATATAACATTTGAGAGGGGTTAGCTCCGGTTAAAACCTTTGAGATCGCTTGTTGGGCCCACCAAGATGTGGTTAAAAAACCAGCTGAATTTTAAGATTTCCCATAACCTAGAAGGGACTCATCAAATAGAAGGTATGGTGGCCCACACAGCTGGACCTCACCAGAAGTTTTTATATATATATATATATATATATATATATATATATATATATATATATATATATATATATATATATATATATATATATATATATATACAGCAGTAGTCTCCTACGAATCGCATGAGCTAAGGCAGCCATATAAGCCGTAAGAGACTTTATGCACATTGAGGCTAGCTTACTAGCTTGTAGGCTAGGGGTGGGCCCGCCACAATAATTGTATGACCACAAGGTCTGTGATGAAAATTTAGCCATGGGGCCCACCTCTATGTATGCCTTGTGTATTCATGTTATCCATTAGTTTTGCTGGATCATTTTAAGACATGGTCCAAAAAATGAATAAGACACAAATCTTAAGTGGGAATTCAATCATCATCATTTTCTATAAAGTGGATCATGTGATGTTATTATCTGCTTCTTTTTGGGACTATACGCTAAATGAGTTGACAAATGGGTATACAACAAATACATTGAATTTGGGCCGGACCCACCTCTTGATTTGGGGTCACACCTAATTAGCGTTTTTCATTTCAAGCATATAAAGCATGACCCCATCTTTTGATGGCGGCCAATCATTCAATCAAATCCAGTCACACCATCCAATTAAATCTGGTCATATCATGTTTGTAGGGGTAGGTTCAGCAATACACGCTAACTAATTTAAGGACATAGATTAGGTAGTGAGGCCCCACTATCAGCCATGGGGAGATTTGATTGGCAGGACCTTGCATTGTAAGAATGGGCCTGACTACTTCAGATGAAAATCTCTAACAAAAAAGAAGGTTCCAAACCCATCTATAACAGCGAACAATCACACCAATTAAAGATCACTAACTCACCAGACCACAGCTAATGGTGGTGAGGCCTCACTACATAATCTACGTCTCAAGTTGCGGATTGACTCACCACCATCTAACACCATGGGTGCCGTTGGTGCTGTGAGGCTCATCGTGAAGTACATGTTTTATATCCATGCCTCTGATATGTTTTTCCCCTTGTTGAGGGCATGACCTAAAAATTACAGCAGATCAGAGGCTCAAGTGGATCACACTACAAGAAATAGATCTAATGGGTGCCATTAAAAGTTTTGAATCAAGTTGATATTTGTCATTTCCCTTCATTTAATTATGCGTGACCTAATCAAAAGTTTGAATATCAAATAAATATCACAGTGGGTCCTATGAAGTTGCAAATAAACATTAATGTGGGCTCGAAGTTTTTTATGGTAGGTGTTTACCACCACAGTTTCTTGTGATGTAGTCTACTTGAGCTTTAGATCTGTTTCATTTTTGTTTCCTTTCTAAAATGAGCTGGCAAAATGTACAGACGGTGTGGATAAAACACATACATCATGATGGGCCCCATTTATACTTTGGTTACTTTCATCAGCCGTTCATTTGATTTTGACCGAATAGTCGGATTGATGGAAATACCGATCTGATTTTCGCGCTCGGGACTCTTCATGGTGGGGCCAGTATTTTTAATGAAAAGGATGTTCAGCAGAAAATGGGATTGCATGCCAGCTGATATAGGGACATTTACGTCACTGATCCGCTATATTCGTTTTAAAAATGAATACCATCTAAACTTAGGGGATCGGTTGGCAAGGGGTCTGATCTCTCACACGTGTGAGTGTCCCACGTGCAAAATTTTTTACAACATAGTTTTTGGATTTAAATTACAGGTGCATTTGGGTGCACCAAATATCATGATTAATCAAAATCTAATTTGGAGTACAATATTTGATACTTGTCATGTAGGCTTTGTGGACTTGGGTCTACAGCTACGGGTCAAAGCCCAAATCCAATTAAACAAAATAGACCGTAGTTTGACCCCAATCCTACATGGACCCTGTGTAGGGCCACTAAATGGACGGTCCTAATCACCAGGCCCGAACCTGACCAATTAATAATTAAGCTTGAATTTTAAGGCCCATGCCCAATCTTCTGGCCACAATTGGAATAGATGGTCCTGGCCCATATGAAATTGCATGCCATACATTGTAGGAAAAATCAAGCCAATTCAAGCAATTAAAATATCAGGGCCCATTTTCGGTGGACCATACCTAAAAAAGGAATACAACCATCAAAACGGTCCACTGATGGCTACAGATTGCCCACAATTGTGAAAAAGTGAATGGCCCAAAATTCTATAAGGGAAATCAGATGGCTGACGATTCTTTATCTGTGGGAGTTTCAGATATTTTTTTTTTTGGTGTAAAGTTCAGGGCCCACAATTTGAACGGTGCAGATTGCTATACAAGTAATCTGAAACTACAGTGAGTGATGCACTGCCGTCAATAAGCGCGGACCATAGTGCACGTTTATCAGGGTTCACTTAATCATCATGGTTCAAGTTGCATGCGTGAAAGTCGGTCCAGATCGTCTCAATAGTGGGCTTATCTGGGACCCATGGTGGTCTGAAAATCAAAATGATCAGAGAGCCTGGAGTCCGATCGGTGGACATCAAATGGACGGTTATGATGAAAATGATCGACCACCCAAATTAATTTGGCGAAACCAGATGGCAAGGATCAAACTAGCAATGCGACTTCCAGTCCATGATATATTGAACGTGGGGCCCATGATTTGGATGGTCATTGGCCTGCACGTATAAGACTGCGAAGAGTGGTGCAATGGGTTGGGTTGGGCTGCCTGTCCTTAGACTGTGGGGCTTACCATGATGCGTGTACCATACATCCACGCCGTGCATCCATTTTGGAGGCTTGTTTGATGGAATTAGCCCAAAAATGAAGTAGATATAAATCTTAGGTGGACCACACCACAGGAAACAATGGAGATTGAATACCTGCCATTAAAAACTTCTTTGGGGGCACCGGCATATTTATTTACCATCCAACCTGTTGGTGAGCTCACAAAAAACTGAATGAAGGGACCACACAAATATCATCTTGATCCAAAACTTCTGTGGCCCAGAAGAAGTTTTTAATGGTGGGTATTCAATTTCCACTGTTTCTTGTGGTGTGGTCCACCTGAGATTTGGATCTGCTTCAGTTTTGGTATCATGCCCTAAAATGAATTGTCAAAACTGATGGATGTAGTGGATGTAAAGAACACACATCAAGGTGGGCCCACAGGGATCTACCGATCTAGGTGGATCCAGGGATCCACGGAAGCCAAGCCCACTTGGGCATGGGCGTAAACCGTACCAAATTCGTCTAGCCCATGTAGATTATGGATGGGCTGGGCTAGATTCCATGGGTCAGTAAAGCATCAGTATGTGGTCCTGATCTATGGACAGTTAAACTGCCCAAGGGCTTGTTTGGTTGTCAGGAATTTATTCTACATTTTTTCTTAATTTGTTTTTGGAGAATGTGAAAGTTGGCGTAGGTTATTATTATTATTATTGGAAAAATCTAAAATTCTGATTTAATTTTCTGAGTTTTTCATGAAAAAGTTGGGAAATGAAATTTTTAAAAAATACAAAACCAACGAAAAATTGTGGACTAAATTTCTTTCATTTACAAAAATTAATGGATTACTAAGCCAGCCTACCAATAACCAAACACCCCCAAAGGTTCTAACACTTCCTCTGTGCTTCTACCACAGCAAGTGTTGCAATTACTTAGTCCATTTTCTATTTCTTTTTTAGGAAAAACTTAGTCTATTTTTATTTAGCTAATAAACTATATAAGAAGCTTGCTAGAATACATCTTAATGAAGTATTAAGATATATCGATTTTAGTGTTTTTTTTTTTTCTACCAATGACTCAAATCGTTTATGTGCATGATAAGGCTACTCTTGGAGGGTGAGCAAAAATAAAACCCCTTGGATTAGATATTTCAGCCATTTGATTATGCAAAAGATTACCTGTGGCTTATGTTCGAAACCAAAGAGTAAAAATCTCAAAGGGCTAAAATAATCCACACTATAACCATTCAAAGCTAAAGTTGAAACTTGATGCTAGTAAAGACTTTGTAATACGAATCCACTTGTTCCTAAAAATTTCTTAACCATCAATAATAAAGATTTTTTACAATGAGCGTTGGTTGTCACAAATTATATATATTTATTTATCAGTAACAAGTAAAAGTCATTGCAAAAAGATTTTTTTAAAAAAATATTTTTTCTATTTTTTTTTGTTTGAATCAATTAATCCAACATAGTAACATGTATCAATCAATTTTTATCATCATCCATTGAAATACAAAAATAATTTAATTTAATTAAAACTAAATTTATAATTATAATGAACACAAAAATATGTACACATGTTTAAATTGTCCAAAAAAAAAAAAAAATCAATAAGAAAAAAGAAACACATGTCCTCGATAATGCAGTGGGGCTCAAGAAGATAGCACCAGTCTATAAAAAAGTCTACAAAAATAATTTAAATAAATTATGATTAGTAACTATTCTATACTACTTGCATAATTTAAATGTGACATTTAACTTACCATTGATGATGTGATTGTAGTTACTATGACACGAGGGTACGCACCATCTCCTCCAACTGAGTCTATCATATCTGCATATCATATCGTCCCTTGCATGACCTGCACCTCAGTCCTAAGGTCAGCCACTATTGCCTCTACTTGTTCGAGCCTCCTCATAGCCTCATTCGCATTAGCATAATTACAATGGGTCAGTGTAGACACATTCCCATGCCCTAGACCACAGACGTAACCAGATCTATAGCTAAGAGCCCTAAAACATGTCTCGTCTGTTGTCAATGGCGCAACGTCCACCAACTCGGATTGAGTATGGAGTTCTAACATATCGTTTTGCAATATCAACAAAGCATTATGAGTATTAAAATGACTAAATAATAAAACAACTTTAGAATAAGTTAAAATGATTCTTACATATAGCTTCCTGCAACGCGGAGTCACACAAGTGGCTGTCATCTTCATGTCTGTGGTCTGATAGAAACTAATGAGATCAGGGTCCTGTTGGGTCTACTGGTCACACTATCATATTTAAACGAGAAATATTATATTTACAATGTTATGATAAGTAATGCGATTAAGAAAATAAATTAATAAATGCAAGACAAATAAAGTAAATTATACAATCTCATTACGAAGTTGGACAAATGGCTTTGAACTAGCCCTGTGGTTCACCATAAGCTTGGAGCACTTTTCTGTGTTTGTCTTACTTTTTGCTTACATTAAAAGTACAAACAAGTTATTGCAATACTTATAATAAAGTTATTAAAAACTAAACATTAATAAAAGTTCGATCTCACCAAGAATGCCTCAGCCTGCATGGAATTATAACAAGTATTTTCATCTCCCACCATATTGTCATTATTATCCTCAATCATTAGAGCTTTATCAATTTCACCATGATGATACCATTGGGTATACGTCCTATCCATTCCATTATCATACAAATACACATGCACTTTGTTTATATTTTTGTAGTACAAGTTACTGCACTTATAACATGGACATCAGGTGCTATTAAGTCCACTTGTAATACATCTTACTATCTTCATGAACTCTTCAATTCATCCTATATACTCTTTTAAAGTCCCCATCATAAGTTAAATAGACACTTTAGTTCCTATTCATGTTTATGTCCCTGTCACAAGTTGAATAGACACTTTAGTTCCTATTCATGTTTGTGTCCCTATCTATGTTTGTCCTTATCCATGTTTGTATTCCTTTAAAGTTGAATAAGATGGAAATGTGATTTGAGAATAGAGTTGTGCACAAGCCGAGATGAACTGAGTTTGACCTAAGTTTAATATGGCTTGTTTACGTGACACGCTAGTTCAAGCTTATATGACCCGAGCTTCAAGTATATCCCTATTGTTTGGGCTTGATTTGGTCCAAAATATATGAGCTTGAGCTAGCTCCAAATATGATATCTCAGCCGAACCGAGTCAAGTTCAAACAGGGTCAGCTCAATTTTTATTTTTATTTTTGGTTAAATAAAGAATATGTATAATATGATTTTTTTAAAATACAAAAATAACACTACAAAATAACATTACAAAAAGACTAATACAAAAGTAATACTATACTAACTACGAAATGAATCAACACTGATAAAAAAAAAAATATTGCTATCATGGAATTAACACCAATAAGAAAAAGGATAAGGATAAGGTTTATCATTCAAGACCATTGATCAAATAGACTTCCCCATGGAATTTTCCGATTTTCCGATTAGAAACTCCCAAGCATTCCCATTACGGGATTATTTCCTTCACCGTCTATTACTAGGCCACCAATCCAATGGCTATAGAATCACTAAACAAGGGAGTCCATAAGGCATATCCAATCCAAGGTGGGGTCCATCAAGTCAACCATCCCACTAAACCACAGGGCCCACTTCCATATATTCAAGGCCCAAGGTTGAGGACGACATAATGCCTCTACCACCTATCAACTACCATCGACTCAATCGAATCTGGATTTAAACCATCGATCGGCACATGCATGCAAGAAATAAAACGAAAAATCCAAACAGATTGGCAAACAACCAGCGCCCAAACAAATAAATAAATAAAAATCCAACAGCCGAGATTCCAAAAAGACAACAAAAAAAGCAAGTAATTCTGCAGCATATCATTTCATCTATCAACCATTTGTATGAAAGGAAAATCGAAGCAAGTAATTCTGCAGCATTTCATTTCATCTATCAACCATTTGTATGAAAAGAAAATCGATGATGGCTGGAATGGTGGAATCGTACCTGAGAAAAGCAGAGGAGATCGTTGGATTCGATCGGACGGTCGAGTGAGGAATAAAAAGGAGATGGACGGAAGCGATCCGACGATAAGGAGTTCTCTGCTGGCTAAAAATGGAGAAGAATAGGGAGGGATTGAGTGGAAGGTGCACTTTAAAATTTCCGGAATGAGGATCGTTTTTTTAGGGAAGCTAATTGCGCACGTCTTGCCTCTCTAGGATGTTAATCCGTCCAGGCAGGGCTTTGTGGCCAACGTGATGTATTTGTTTTATTTATACCGTTTATCTAGTTTTTTAGATCATTTTAGTTAATAAAAAAAAATGAGGCAGTTGTAAGGTTCAAGTGAACCACACATTAGGGATTGAATTCCCACCATCAAAAACTCCTTGTGAATGTCAGAGGTTTTGTATCAATCTAAATTGTGTTTTCTCTTCATACAAGTTTATATGATCATTATTACCGCTGCTTATTATGGTGTGGTCCACTTGAGCATTGGATCTGCATCGTTTTTGTTACCATATCTTAAAATGACATGAAAAAAATGAACGGATGGCACGGATAAAACCCATGCATTACAGTGGGCCATCAACGTTATGATGCTAGGTGGAGCCCACTATAGTGTTTGTGAGAAATCCACACGGTTCATCCGTTTTGAGAGATTGTTTTAGGCCACATGACAAAAAATGAAGTGGATCGAAAACTCAAGTGGGTCACACGAAAAGAAATAGTGGGGATTCAATGACCACCGTTTGAAACATTCTTATAACCCCAAAATTTTATATCAGGCTAAGTTCCTGGTTTCACTTCATCCCGGTGGGTGTTACCATATAAAGGGTTTGGATGGCACCTAAATATCAAGGTAGATCCTAAGAAGGTTTTAATGGTAGGAAACTCTTCCTCAGTTTTTCCTCTTGTACGACCGACCGCATTGAGTTTTTAATCCACCTTTGGTCTCATGTTCTAAAATGATTTTTTAAAATGGATGAACGGCGTGTATTTCTCACAAACAACATGGTGGCCCCACCCATTCCTTTAGTAAGAAATCCTTTCCTGAAATTCTAATGGCCTCTTTGAGAGCGTGGATTTGGAATCCCCTGGATTCAGAACCCCTCCTCCGGGTGTGTTTGGCACCCTGGAGTGTGATTCAACTTTAAATCAAAAATACCATGCATGGTATATTTACAGAATTTAATTACTAAATTAAATTTAATATTTTTAATTAGTGGGATATATAATTTTTGACACTATAATTGTGATAAGCCGGTTGAAATATATGCTTTGCCTAAAAATGATGAAATTCAAAGTCTCATATGGACCGCAAGCACAAGATCATGTCTGAGTGACTGACTAACGATTTTTAATCGTTGATTAATATGGACAATGTTTGGACGGTGCTGTACGATGTTTGGACGATGCTGATTTACATAAACAATGTTTGGATGGTGCTGATCATCATTATTGGGCCATGTGCCCAATAGAATGATAGTGTACAGTGATATACATGTTACACCTGCAATTATTAAAATGATTTTAGGTATAATCCAAGCTCTCACCGTGGATTACAAACTCATTGGATTGGCAATTGCCAATTACTTTATGCTGCCAAACAACCAAGGGAGTTTGAAACCCCTTCTAATGCCTTCCAATCCCCTCCAATCCAGGGTGCCAAACAACCCCTAAGTGCTGTGCCACATCATTTCAAACGATTTACACTGCCCAGATCTCTCTCCAAATAGATTGCTAACTACCCAACACAATTTTTAATGTGGGGAACTTTTTTAGGTCCCATCATGATTTTTGTTTTAAATCTACACCGTCCATTTCAAATAATTCTGAAGCATGAGCCCAAAAATGATGTACATCTAAGCTCAAGTGGATCACACTACGTGGGGATTGAATAAACTACTGCTAAAGCTTTCATAGGGCCAACTTTGAGGCTTATTTTTCATCTAATATGTTCAAGGGATAAAAAAATACCTAATAAAGTTAAAATACAAATATCAACTTGATCAGAATATCTATAGCCCCAAGAAGTTTTCAATGGTAGCATAAATTTTTACTGTCTTTAATGTGTGGTCCACTTTAGCTTTGGATCTATATTATTTTTTGGTTAATCTCCTAGAAAGTGATCTGAAAAATTGAATAGACGCTGTGGATCTCAGAAATACACATAGTGGGGCTTATAAAGATTTCACACATAAAGAAATTAGGTTGTTTGCCGTGTAGTGTAGGAGAGGGGACTAAGTGAGATCCCCGTTTCACTCGAGATGGTGCCACACCGTGGTGCCCCACCTTGACGTGTGTATTTTGTGTCAACCTTGTTTATCCGTTTTTTCATATTATTTTGAGGCATTATTCAAAAAATTAAAAAGATCTAATTATCAAGTGGACCATATATAAGATAGTACTCAACAGTGGTGATTGAGCATTAATTAATGGGCCACAATAATTTTGGGTCAAGCTGATATTTGCTTTTTCTCTTCAGCCGGGCTTATACGAACTTATCAATAAATTGGATGGCAAAAAAAAAAAACGGAAATATAAGGTGATCCCAAAGAAGTTTTGAATAGTAGGGTGCTTAATCACCAGGGTTTCCTAGAGTAATTAGATCATTTAGTGATGCACTCAATTAGTTCAGCACATTTCTTAGGTTTTTATGAGGTCAGCAAGTTGTGGCTCAATTTTGATTTAAAATTTTGGCCTAATTTCGAAATCTGATCTAGTCACTCTAATCTACCAATCAAGATTTTTTTATTTGACTGGTCACTTGTCTCCATTGGTTTCAGATGAGAAAGATATTGGGTGGAGAAGATTGATCACCCATTTATTGGGCCATATCTTGCTATCCAATCGTCAGATTTGACTGAAATTTAATATAAAATTCTGAAATCATTTACACTTTATTCGTTTAATCTCATTTTTTTTTAATTTCAAAATTTCCAAAATTCTCCATTTTTTTTCCCAAAATGTCAAATTTTTTTATTTTTTTATTTTTTAACTTCTCAATTTTTTTCTTCCAAAATCTCATTTTTAAAAATCAAACTTCTCAATTTTTTTTTTTTTTAAACTTTTTTTTCAAAATACAAAATCACAATTTTTTTTTTTTTTTTTTTTCTAAAATACAAAATCTCAATGTCTTTTTTAAAATCTCAAAATTTCCATAGTAATGCCTGAGTTTTATCCACGTGGATCCATTTTTCCAAATCATTTTAAGATGTAAAGAAAATAATGAGTCAGTTCCAAGGATCAAGTCATCCACACAGTGGGGATTAAACACCTGCAGTTGAAAACTTTTTGGGAACCACACAAGTTTTAGACGAAGATGAAATTTGTTTTCTCCCTTCATCCATGGCTATGTGACCTTATGAGCAGGTTGGATTGAAAATGAGGGATATCCAATTTGGACCATAGAGGACCTGTCAGTAACTACTTGGCTACTGGCAGGGTAAACATGAGGCCAAACATGAGGCAGATCCAACCCTAAAGTGGACCACACCATGGAAGAAACTCTCTGATAAAGCATTCCATATCAGATTTTGTCTAACTCTGGTCTGGTCCACTTAATGGTTGAATCTGTCTCATTTTTTTACTGCTAGCCTAAGATGGCATGGGACAATGGATGAACAGTGTGGATAAAATCCACACATCACGGTGGGCCCCACATAGCTTTGCTTGTATCAAGCTCGGGACAGGCAAGGTAATACACAATCTGCCTCTAGAAAATGAGTGGATATAGATTTCTAGTGATTGGGGTTCACATGAAGTTCTTGTGGTCGGAATATATACATCACGTTGGGCCCCACTTTGTGTCATTCGATTGTTGATTGGGAGGTCGATTAGATGATCGAAAGTGATGTGCACTGTTCATACTCGATTGAAATTGAAAACTTTGAAGTGATTTACTGTGGTTTCCATCATTTAATCATCGACAAGACTGTGTTGTATGATCGCTAATTTGGAGGTCAATCATGTGATTGTTGGTGATGTGCACCGTTCGATCATCGATCGAGGACTTAATGAATCAATGTACGGTAATTTCAACCCTTCGATAGAGGATTTGAGGTTGATTGGATGGTCAACAACACTTTATGTCATTCGATTATTATTGATTGGTGGCCAATCATGCAATCGTTGGTGATGTGCACCATTTAATCGTCGATAGGGGACTTGAAGACACAATTTGTGGTGGTTTGTACCGTTCAATTGTTGATTGGAGGTTAATCAGATGGTCAGCAACACTTCCTGTCATTTGATTGTTGATTAGGAGGTCAATCAGGCGATCATCAGTAATGTGAGTTGTTCGATCATCGATCGGAAACTTAATGAAGCGATTTATATTAGTTTCCACCGTTTAATCGATAAGCACATAGACAAATGAAGGGAAAATATTTGTAAAAACATAGAGACATATGAAGGGAAATCTCAAATGTCACATTTATCTGAAACTTTTGTGGCCCCCTAAGAAGTTTTCGGTAGTACAAGTTCAATTCCCACTAGTTCCTTGGGATGATCTACTCTGGCTTTGGATATGTTTAAATTTTGGGCCCATTTCAAAAAATGTGTTGCTAAAATGGATGGATGACACAGATTAGACACAAACATCACATGTAGGCCCAACAGAGTTTACTCGGTGTGCTTAGCTTAGTCGGTGTTACCCAAGCAACAAACTACTTAGAGAGAGATGGATGATATATTACTTGAGTAACAGCTTAGTGGGTGTTACCCCTACCGTAGGGTCCACTTTGATGATTTGTTGGATATCCATTATGTCCATTCGTTTTTACGGCTCATTTTAGAATGTGTATTAAAAAATTAAGAATATTTAACAATATATCATTGGCCACTAGAAAATCTGTTGGAAAATCACATTAATTTCTTGTAGTTTACTTTATTTATAAAAAGTTAATAGTGAATTCCATGTGATTGGGATGTTGATCAGGCAATCGTTTCCACTATTTGATGGAAACTACATTCGTTATTAAAAATAAAAATAAAATCTAATTTAATGTTTTGGCAACGAGTTTAGCTAGCCATCACAAAAAGTCTTTATCACCATGTAAATTTTCATGAAAAAATTCGTCCGACAAGTTTTGCGACGGCAATTGTAACTCATCACAAAAAAAGTTGACTAAGTTTAATTTGGTATATTTTGCAACAATTTTAATCAGTCTTCGTTAAAACCAACTGTTTGTGATGATTTTTGTGTTATCACAAAAAGAAACATTTGGTGACAACACCCAATCGTAAAAAGTAATTTGTTGTGATGACAATTGAAACTCATCGCAAAAAATCGCAAAAAGTCTTTCTTGCTGCATAATTTTTAGTAAAAAAATTTATGTGAAAATATTTGCAACAAGTTTTTGTGATGACAATTGTAGCTCGTTGCAAAACATGACTATTGGTGACGATTGGAAATGCTGTTGCAAATAGTCAATTTTCTGTGATGAGTTAAAATGTTGTTATAAAATATTGACTTTTTACCATGAAATCAAACTCATTGCTAAAAAAATGCCATCACAAAATGTCTAAATGATTGTACCGTCAATTGAGAGATTTGTTATCTCTCCACCGTACAAACTAGAAACATCATGTATATGGTTGTGATCGCAAGAACATGACCTAGATTTAATGTGTATAATTCTATAACCTATCATATGGTAACACATGCGAATGTATTCTAGCAAACCTCACTATTTAATTATTGGAGGCAGACAAGTGGAACTACCGATGTCATTGGTTTGTTGGACCTATCTATGGACCACGACCATGCTCAAAAGAAAGAAAAACCTCTTGATTAGGATTGTATTGATTGGTGTGATCCTTGAGCTTACCACTAACTTATCACAATGTGTGAGAGAAGTGCATGAGATCCACGCCATCCATCATGTGCACTACCTCTGCCGCCCTGGAAACAACAAATTAGGCCGGTCCAAAACTCAGGTAGGCCACATCATAGGAAAGAATTGGGACCTCTCTCACACAGTTAGTCATGTGTAGGGCCTACTGTGGTTTATATCTTCCTTCCGATTCATTTGAATGACTCTCCTCATGAGAAGAGGTATTCCAAAAATCTAGCTATTCTGAACTTAGGTGGGCCACAACATGAATTAGAAGTTTTAAGCATAAATTGATGTTGTTTATATGCATGTGGCATGAATCTTTTATTTATTTATTTACACAAACTCACACACACAGGGCACTCAAACCTATAACCTTAGTGTTGAAATGCACTTCGTCTACCACTGAGCCATGGGTTGAAACTCTGCCATGCATCAATTAAATTATGACGGTGATGCATACCTTTATATCAGCCATATCAGATTGGTAGAGCCCAAGCTGATTAGAATTCGATGGCTAATGGGTTAGGGAACCTTAAGTGGGTCAGGTCCGGCATGTGGTGATGATCATAAGTTGAGCTTGGGTGGAACAATTATACCATTCACTAAGTAGGCCTGATGACAACAGTCCTTGTGGTTAAATATGTCTGGTATTTTTAAAATCTCAATTTTTTTCCAGTAAATTCATTAAATGATATTATTGCAGCAGTATTGTAAATGTTTTAAAATCGTAGTATTTTTTATTTTAGTTTTAACAATTAAAAAAAAAAAGAAAAAGAGACTAGGTAGTCATTTTTTACGAAGCCCAATACAAATGCCCTGAAATTTCAACAACAAATTAAATTTGCCACTGAGTCAAGTGGCCTATCATTGAGCTAGACCCGAGCCTAAGTTGAGTCAAGGCCGGTTGCAGATTACAATTCAATGAATCAGGACTCAGGCCTCTGCATAGTGTGTTGCAGGTGGAGTTGGACTGAAATTCTTAGCCTGCTTAGTAAACAACCCTAGCTTTAGTTTGATCAATTCCCATCCTATTAGTTAGGGCTGTCAATGGGTACTTAACCCGCAGATACTTGATGGATCTGACCCAATTTTAGCAGGTCCGGGTGTAAGTTTTGGATCCATTAGGTTAGGTTCAGGCCTTATCTTTTTGATCTAGTTAAAGTTCAGATCTAGATGGGTGCAGGGTTGGGTCCATTAACTTGGATCCGGTTAAAATTAGGTTGGATCCTGTCCAATTTGGGTCCAGTTAATTTTAATGGTAGTACTATATATTTTAAATATATTGATTCTGGTGAAAGCGATTGACGATCCCCATGCCAACTGCTACCGGAATATCTGGTATATTCTAGGTGTGATCCAGCATTTGCGAGGGAGAATCAACCTCACTTTCAACCACATCTTCAGGGAAGGTAATTCGGCAGCTGATGCTTTGGCACGACGGGCTAGCAACGGAAGCCCAAACAGAATTTATGCCTCCTGGTTAACTCTGCCCAGGATGGTGAGCGGCACAATCGTTTTAGACAATGCTGGCGTTGGAACCATCAGAAATCCTTAATCGGGATCCAGGCTTTACACGAGGAGTGTGGTCCAGTACCTTTTTGTCGGGGCCCACTTAACAAACTGTACAGTCTGGAGCTGAATCAATGCATTGAGGCTCTGCACCTCTTTTCTTTTTTTTAATATATATATATATATATATATATATATATATATATATATATATATATATATATATATATTGATTATTTTAGAACAGAAGTCAGGCTTCCTACGCCAAAAGTAAGAAAGAGCTCTCTTTTTTTTTTTTTTTTTTTTTTTTTTTAAAAAATAATTTTAAGATTAAGGTTTTCCATTCAAAAGGTATAGACCATTCAACAATCTGCACAAAACTAAATAGACCATTCGCAACACAATAGACGGAAGGGCCAATCGAAACGGGACACTATGCATATGCCCAAAGGGAACAACAGAGGTACACTACTGAGTTCTATTGGGCCCACCATGTTGTACGTGTGAAATCCAGTGTAGTGAGCTCCTTGTTGTTAGGCTCTATAGATAAACATCGATACAATATACAAGTTACGTGGGCTGATCTAAAATTTTGATTGGGCTGACTTTTTGCATGCATTGGGTGAAGATGAAAAGGAGAAATGGATGGAAGGACTGGATGTTACACGCACAAAAGGGAGGAACCCACTGAGGTTGGGAGTGGATGTTACTCAATTTCATTTGAATCAATGTCTCTCGCATACAATTTATGAGTGTCTATATGTTTTGCCTCACACGCAATGGGTGTAAAAATATAATATATATATATATATATATATATAAGTTCTATGAGGTCCACCCCCGGGGAACTTCCCATGAAGTCGAGCTGTGTGGGCCCCACTGTGATATGCGTCGAACATCTACCCCCATCAGACAGATGCATCATTCCATGGTGGGCCACGGGCTTAAAAATCAAGTCAATCCATGACTTGTGTTGGCCACACCACATACAATAGTTGAGAGGGGATACCCTCCCATTAAAACATTTATAATCATTTATTAGGCCCACTGAGATGTGGTTCACAAACTCGGACCATCCATTATGTGTGTCTCACTTGGATGAGGGGTCAGACTAAGTTTTAGATGCATCCAAATTTTAGGTGGGCTCCACAAAGTGCTTCTATATGTTTTAAGCATGTCTTCACATGAGTTTAGATGGTATGACCCACCTGAGTTCTATATACGGCTGATTTTTGAGATATCTCATAATTTAAAGGGGACCCATCAAATGCACGGTGTTGGTGTTGATGTTCAACACACATCATAGTAGGGCCCACACAGCTCGACCTCATGGGAAGTTCCCATGAGGGCGATTGCATAGAACCATTTCCCATATATATATATATATATATATATATATAGAGAGAGAGAGAGAGAGAGAGAGAGAGAGAGAGAGAGAGAGAGAGAGAGAGAGAGAGGGCGAATAATCTTGTGGGCTAACTGCATGTGAATCCTCTCACACATGCTATTTCACTTGGATTCGGTGTATCTAGACCACCTTTTAATTTATTTACTTTTAACTTCTAGGCCAGTCTTGATATGGTCGGCTCTGGTCTAGCCTGGCCCTCAAGTACTGGGGCTTTGGTTGAACCTGGTCTAGGGTTTAGAGCTTTAGGGCTGGCCGGGGCTAACATGGCCCAACCCATTGCCACCCCTTCCCACATATAAAGATTTTGAAAGCTAAGAAACATTTAAAGGGATAAGATTTGATTTCCTTTTTTTTACAAATAGTTCTTTTTATTAAGGGTAAGTAACATGGTAAGAACTAGAAAGTCCCCGGGATATCATGCACCACTCCCATCTCTACGCATGCATATTTATAGTAAATCCAAGCTGGGTATTAGGTGAACCCATTGTGAGGTCATTTGTACAAAATGTAAGATACGTTTGGATTGTCATGCGCTGAATCAAGAAGGGAAATGTCTGGAAGCCTATACCTGATGCATCCGCCATTGAAGCTGATCAAGAGCTCGTCAGAGAAGAAGGGTGTTGCCGGAACTTCCTCATGTGCTACCAATAGGAGGAGATGTCTTTCAACATGAGAAGAATTGGGAACTGAGCCTTTGTATTTAAGCTTGTGTAAGTCTACCATTGAGTCGTACCTACCATTGGACTCATCTTTGACATCCTCGCCACTGTGACTATCTCTTGTTTGTGAGAGAAGCTCTAGTTGTTTAAGACTATTATATTGAGAGTTAGTATGAGTCTTTACTATAGAGAGATAGTAAAATTGTGTTTTTATATTTTTTGTTTCTTACGTACAAATATTTATACAAGATTTGAGATCTTATAGTTTAAGATCTAGATTGATACATTAGTTATGCAATCCTATAATTTAGGATATATATTGATATACCAAATATGAGATTTTATCTTTTATGATCAACAATCTAAACAGATACAATTGTGCATGGTCTTATCCTTCTATGTGGTCATTAATATTTACTTCACAGAGCATACATTCGAAATCTAAGAGTTTTAGTTGTAGTTTAATTCTAAAATTTCTCTCATTGCTTAATATCCCTATTTAAAACGGTGTAAACTCGTTTATTTAATTCATCAATTAAATTATGAATTTTATAGAATTTATTTATATTTTTTCTTGCTTTTTTCTTTATTGATTCGAGAAGTCTTTGTGAGGAGTTCAAAGAAGCTCAGTGGATTCAAAGTAGTTATCCTTGTGGAAGACGTTGATCGAACTCATCACGTTCATCCCTGTGTCACAATTGGATGAGATGCCAACCATAGGTTTGTACTTGGGGCCAGCATGATGTGTACCATTCATCAAGCCCATTCATTAAGAGCCGCGCACAAGGGTGAAGGGATGATACATAATCGTTCAGACCCAAAACTTAGGACACCGCGTGAGGTCCATATGATGAGCAGAGCTGTCAACAGGTTGGGTCGTTTTGGGTCCTAGTGTGGTTCTTGAAGACCCAGACCCGGATCCAATTGGGTTTAGGTACTTGTCAGGTACCCATCAGGCTTTCTTGAGTTGAGCTTAGGACAAATAAAAGCATTTATATAGTTCGGCAGGATGGATTAGAATGCAAACATATGTGCCACTTTAACACTTGCATGGTCTGTAAATGGTCCCTCTTATACTTACGTAGCTTAAGAAACCTTATTTCTTTTGCTATAATGATCAATATAGAAAATATGTAATTTTACTATAAGAACTAACTGGATCCGGACCTGACCAGACCCGGCTTTAATTGGGTCATCACATGGATCCAAAGCAAACTCAGGTAAACCTGGTTTTTAATCAAGTGCATGCATGCAAAAGGTGAGATCCAAACCCGACCCACTTTCTTCCCAGGTAAAAAAAAAGGGGACCAGGACCATTAAAATTGGGCCAGGTCCATGGAATACCCACGGGCCAGGGTACTCATTGACAGCCCTACTAATGAGTCTTGGTCCTGGCACACGTGTAGCATATTTCCCGTGTGAGAAGCTAGTGCTAAATTAAGGAATGTAACACCCAGAGAATTCAGAGGTACAATTTCAGGCAGCGGCCCTGTTTTATTGCCATGGCTGAGGTTTTGTTTTTGGTGTGACCCTATCTCTATTTTATTGGTGTGGCTGTGGTAGTTTCTGGCCTTATTTTCTCGTTGTATTTTTGTTCATGTTGCAGATCTGGTTTCTTGTGATATTTTCTGTAATTGTATTGTATGGTAAGTAGAATATGATTGGTGAGGACAGTTTTTTGTCACGTCCACCCGAATGGATAAAAGCAAAATAGTTTATCAAAAATAAAAATAAAAAAATCAAGAGAAATTAATAAGAGCACTGTAATTATAAGTTTCACTGTTTCTAGTTGCATCTGTTCACTTGGAGAGTCCAATCTATTAATCTAAACGGTTTATTCACTCCAAAACACATTTTATACATTGAATAGGCTGCTGGCCTGATAGACCTTGGACGCAACTTGGTTTGGACCAACGCAAAACTGAATACCCGAGCTTTAGTTTGGGTTAGGTTGAGCTGGGTTGAGGTTGGGTTTCACTTGGGCTGGGGTTCAAAATAACCCAAGGTTGAGTTGGGCTCCAATTGAAGTGGGCAACTCAATGTAACCTGAACCTGAACTTAAATGCATCACATACATATACATTTTTTTTTTTGTTTTTTGTTTTTTGTTTTGGTTTGGGTTAGCTTGTAAGTACACACCCATGTCAGTACACACACTCCATGTTAGCCACCCCCGCTACGGATCGATACCAAGACCTCAAGTGTTGGAACGAGGTATCTCCGCTCAGTCTGCCAGTTGAGCTATGGATCTGGGTGTAACACATACATATACATGAGTTATAACAAGGGAACATGATCTATAAATGTAAAATCATGGTATGTAAAGACAATAAGATTCATGGTTGAATGTTTGATTTTCTTTGTAGTTAGATGCTTAATTTTATGTATTAGTTATTAACTGAAAATGTTAATTATTTCTGACCTTATCTAACCATACCTAACCATTTTGGCCCAACCTATTATAAATTGCACTAGCATTGACCATTCATTGCCCTGGGGTGTATTAGGCCTTGGGTCAACTCATCGTTAGGTTGGTCTGGGTTTTTAGTGACCCTCACCCAACCCAACCACCTAAGTTGCACCCCTCGACAGACCCAGCCCAACCACTTCAAAATCTAGGCTCAGCACCAGTCCAGGTCTGGGTCCAAAAGTCAACCTGAGTTACTAAAATGGATCGGTACTAGATTGCCGCAAAATCATATTAATCCGACCACATCTGAATCTAGTTTTTGAATTGAACGTCTAATTTCAGTCGTACTAAAATTACCCGCGCGTCTAAAACCAAATCTAGGCTCATCCCTGACCCAAGCCCATGGAAAATGCAATTGATCAAGAATATGTATTTTTTTTCCTCTTTTGGGTTAGATCAGTGTAATGGTTCACCACCCTTTTCTAATATGATTACACATCCATTACTTGTGAAAATCTGAACCATACAAATCTTCGCCCCCATTGTGGATGTAATATATAACTAAAATCACACTAAATGGACTTATTAATCTAATAATCTAATTTATCAGGTAAATTTGGATAGTTGGCCCTTTTACTCTTTACGATTTAAATTAATAATAACCACCAATTGAATGGTTTGAAATATTATGTGTGAAAACTCGATTGAAATTTTCGTGATCGACATATACTTGACACAAACAAGGCTCACGTGATAAATGGGTTAATTCTAGGTCACCTTATGCCTAGACCCAAGCCATTTATAAATAAATAGGTCATCTAATTTTGGACTTTGCACCAACCTGAATTTAGTGTGTTGGCTTTGGGTCCAAATTTATGACTTGATTCTTAAATGGGTTAGGTCCAAGCCTCGCTTGACCTAATTCATTTGCACCACTACTGGTGTCAATTGCCAAATTAATCCCAAGTCCACAACGCCGCAAATTGCAAGTCCCAACCCACATTTCCAATACAATCAATGGTCTAGATATGGTGGACCATAGATGGTTATGATGAAACGCAAAGCCATCATGCATGCCGAGATTGACTTCCCCCTCTGAAGATGTGTACATACATCTGAAAAAACAAATACAACTAAACATTCATTTGACACCAATTTCTTCAAGTCACCATTCCTCTTTGAGAGGCTTTTAATGAGTTTTAATTCCATTTCGCAACTTTGAATTAAAACTCATTAAAAACCTCTCAAAGAGGAATGGTGACTTGAAAAAATAAGTGTCAAATGGATGTTGAGTTGTGTTTGTTTTTTCAGATTTATGTACACACCTTTGAAGGGGGAAGTCAATCTTGGCGAATGGTACTATGAGGTGAGGTCAAGCTTTGTGGGTCCCATCATAATCCATGTTAAACATCAACACCGTGCATTTGATGGGTTTCCTTCAGTTCATGAGATATACTAAAAATCAACCGTATATAGAAATCTTGTGGGCCATACCATCTAAAAAAATTTGAATACATGCCTAAAATATATAAAAGCACTTGGTGTGGTTCACCTGAGTTTTGGATGTAGCTGAAAGTTGGTTTGCCCCTCATCCAAGTGGGACACACACAATGGATGAGTTGGATTTGTGAACCACATCTCAGTGAGACCAAAAATAATTTTAAATGTTTTAATGTTAGGGTAACCCTTGTCAACTGTTGTATGTGGTGTGGCCCACCCAAGTCATTGATTAACCATTTTTTTTTGAAGCACGTGGCCCAATATGGAATGGCGTATCTGAATGATGGGGTAGATGTTTGACACACATCATGGTGGGGCCCACACAGCTCAACCTCTCTCTCTCTCTCTCTCTCTCTCTCTCTCTATATATATATATATATATATATATATATATATATATATATAGATTATACATGTATCAAAATATTTATAGCATAGTGAACTTTCATCCAACGTTGTTCCTCTAACTCAAGAGGTCTTTTCCTAATCTATCTTGATTTAACCGTGATCGGTGCTTCTGTTAGGTGTTAAGGTTGATGCACACTATCTATAAGGTGGACCGCGTAATCATACTAGGGGTGCACACGGGTCGGTTTGGTCCGGTTCTGGGGTGAAATCGGAACCGAACCGTTCCTAACGGTTCTACCATTTTTGGAACTGGAACCGAACCGTTGGTACCCTAGAACGGAACCAGAACCGGACCGTGAAAAACGGTTCGGTTCCGGATCGGTTCCACAGTTCTGGCCTAAAAATCAGGTTGTTTCAACAAGCTTGAATTTGTCAAATGCCAGCATCAATGCCAGACCGAACCGACCCATGTGCCCCGCTTGTACAAACTCTATCATCACGACACATTCAAGAGATGCTTTGGCAAGAAAACTAGAGTTTTATAGTCATCACATCAAAAAAGAAATTTAATAAATTACTCCAGGATCATTGGATCAGCTGAACGAACTCGACATGCAACTCGAGTGGTAGAATTTTCGGAAGAAAGAAAGAAACTAAAATCACATCCAATTACAATCTACCGTCACTTGCGATATTTTCAATGAGACATGCCAAACGATGGAATCAAAGATTGAAAAAATCTCTGTTTTTTGTTTGTGCCTCGGACGATGAGTAAAAAGGAACGTAGGCATCGCTTGCATTTCCTACTTGGGATGTTGGCATCATCGAAACTTTTGGAAAGCAATGAAAAGAAAGATCAAAACAAAACTTTGATATACCTCTTTCTTTCTTTCTATTGATAGGAGAGATGTGTTTTAATGAATAGCAAGAGAAGGGAAAGCAAGCAAATAAAGATAGGAAGAGAAACATGCCTGTTTTCTATTCAACAGAAGGCTTGAAGCTTTCTATTGCAGAAGGAGACACTAGAAATCCTCTAATGACTAGGAAAGACGAAGAAGAAGAGATTTAGTAGGTGAGAATAGAGAGAGAGAGAGAGAGAGAGAGAGAGAGAGAGAGAGAGAGAGAGAGAGAGAGGGCACAGGCAGGGGTAGGGGTGGCAATCGGCAAGAGATAGGGCTGGGGTAGGGTAGGGTAGGCAGTTAGGCGAGAGAGATTAGGTTTTTTCTTTTATTTTAAAGTTATATTCGAATCAATGGTTCGGATCCACGGTTCATATTGGTTTTACATGGCCCTAAATCGCAACCGATCAGTATCTAACGGTTCTTGAAAATGTGGAACCGGAACCGAAATGGGTGCAGTCTAGAACCGGACCAAATCGGACCATTGGATCGATTTCGGTCTGGTTCCACAGTTCTAATGGTTCGATGTGCACCCCTAAATCATACTTATGAAGATGGAAAAGGAAGATGGGATCTCCTCACTTTCTCTCTTTGCACAAACACACACACACACACACACACACACACACACACACACACTCTCTCTCTCTCTCTCTCTCTCTCTCTCTCTCTCTCTCTCTCTCTCTCTCTCTCTCTCCCCACATGCTTAGGGGAGTCTAGGGGTTTCTCTTGTGTATCTCTTATCTAGGTTATGATTATATATCTCGTACATTATGTAGTACTTATAATATAATCCTTCATTATTATCCATTAGAGATCTATATCATATATTGTGTAAATGGTATACCACAAGATGTAGAAAATTGGATCATTATCAAGTGTGATCAAAACAATTTTAATTATTAAAACAAAACTTCAACTATTAAAAGCTTTTGAAAAGTCTATCAAAGCATCTTTAAGTGCTTTGTCTAACAAAAAAAATTTACGTGAAGGGTCTCTAATTTAATAAATCTGGTCATATATGAATTCTTAAGTTAACCTAGTGGATCTTATATTGTCCGGTGCAGGAATCAATGGTTTCTCATGAAAGTACCTAACTATATCCAATTTTAATTGTAATGTAGTAGCATCATACAAAGAGCCAAAGCCTAGCAATTAGGATCATGACCCTTATACATCTTTAGGTATAAAGATTAATCATTTTCATATAGCATCAAGTTCTAATCATCGTGATCATTTAATTTAAACCAATGCGCCTTGAAACCAGTAAATGAGAACTTGCTTTGACCAATTCTAAGCATTCAAAGGTCTTAGCATGAATCTTATATTTATAATATACTCATATTCGTATCTGAGTTAAGGGTGAAGGCACGCTAACACTAAGTTAACTCTTTGATGTTGATGGTGGGGACCATACATCTTAACCCAAGTTAGTCACTTTATATAAGATGACCGTACATCTCATCATAAAATTATCTACAGCTGTCTTACATACATGTGATGGTCATGGTGTAAACACTATACCAAGATCTATAGATAACAACTCTCTTCCATTAATGACCATTGTATCCAATCCTAAATTTCCATTGACTATTAGTAGTCTCACTCGTCATCTAATGCATATTCATATAAGCCAAGGTGTTAAAAATGCGAAGGAATACTGATTTGTACATGTGAGACCCATAGTCATCCCAATCTATAGTCAAGATCAGCCTTGTTCCATTCACATGGTTAATAGATTAGGGCTCATTGGTTTTCCAAGGCGATATTCCAATAGCTTTATACCCCTTGATCATGCAAGTCAATCACTCGTATAAAAATCAAATCATCTCCACCAGTTTTTCCCCTTTTTGTTCTCCTGTTGCAGTTTTTCCCCTTTTTGTTCTCCTGTTGCTGCTTCATTAACTGGGTTACAATGCCAAAATCAATCGTTGCTGATTTGGAATAGAGCTTCTCGCTAAATCACAGGAATATTTTATAAATCATTGATTTCTATCCTCGATCATCACTGTCGTTGCAAATGAAAGTGCATGTTACCTTAACAGTAGCAACCGTCTCCATCACTTTCTCTAAACCGACCAAGCAATGATATCCATACCAGTTTTAGAGAATTTTTAAAAACCTCAACTCGAGTCGTCCAAGTTGATTGGATTTGACGAGATTTGGTCACTGGCTCATTCAAAATTTTAAAAATAAAACATAAAAATAAAAAAACTCAACTCTGCTAAAAAACTGGTAGAGGCACTCAGCAACAGGACTCTATTTATAATAATATTAAATATTATTTTTTTAAAAAGTCGGAAAACCTCGTAGGACGACAGGACTCAACTCAACAGAGTTTCAAGTCGAGTGTAGTCGAGTTTCGTGTTTTAAGACTATGATTTATGCAGATGAAGTCCCGTTAGCAGTCCCAATCATACTAATTAATACAGTGACAAGCTAGGCCATCATCACCACGTGTACTCACATGCTCACTTCATTCTGTTGCATGGCCCACCTCATGGAATTTTTGGACGTGACTTTTGTAGGCCTGGTTTGGGTGGATACCCAGATCCACTGAGGTCGTGGCCCACTATTATGCATGTGCTTTACATGTAAGACTCTTATTAGGTCAGCCACATGTGATCACTGGTCTAGATCTAATGTTAGATTATTCAGATTGTATGATTCAGTGGGCCTCACGACAATTGTGATCATTGTAAATAGGTTTAGAGCGGGACGTTTGAACTATGGTTTTATACACGGTTATTAAGCCGAATATGAAGATCCTAGAGTAGAGAAGTGTGATGGATAAGCTTCTCTAACCTTATTTTCTATAAATAAATGTCTTGTTTCCTTCATCAACATATAAAGAAAACCCTAGTCAATTGAAGGTTTTTACGGAAGATCAGGATTTCCGTCGGATACATCAAGGAATCGGGAATATCTTTCCAATCACGTAGGCATTAAAATTAAAATATTGAATCTCCATTATTGATGTATATATGATCTGTCAATTCTGCAATACAATTTTAACATCACAACCACACTGTCCATCCATTTCAAAAGATTATTTATCCAAATCTTAAGACATTGATTGAATCCCCACCGTTAAAAAATTCATGAGGGGCACCAAATTTTTTATCAAAGACCTGGACGAAGAGACCACACAAATATCAGATTTGGATATGCTTCATTTTTGGAATCATGCCTAAAATAAGTTTTCAAAACAATAGACTGGGACTACATCTTTCTCCGCGCTTGATAGTTCGAAGCTTTGAAATTTCAGGTAGAAAGAGGGATAATGTCTGGCCGTAGAAAGGGAGGAAAGGGGCTAGGCAAGGGCGGGCAAAGCACCATCGCAAGGTCCTGCGAGATAACATCCAAGGGATCACAAAGCAGCTGGCCATCCGGCGGTTGGCAAGGAGGGGTGGTGTGAAGAGGATCAGTGGCATGATCTATAAGGAGATGAGGGGAGTGCTGAAGATATTTTTGGAGAATGTAATTCGGGACGCAGTGACATACACGGAGCATGCGAGGAGGAAGACTGTGACTGCGATGGATGTGGTGTATGCACTGAAGAGGCAAGGAAGGACTTTGTATGGTTTTGGCTGTAGGAGGGGGATTTTCTTGATGAAAGTCCTGCTGTCAAGAAATGGGAAGATGGATGGATTTTGGTGGGTTTGTTTTAGGGTTTTTGGTTTTCTTTCTTGTTATAGTTTCATGTATGTATGGAAGTTGAAAGGATGCATGTACGGTGGATTTTATCTTGATGAATACAAAGATCCTTTTATATTTTGTTTTTTTGTTTTTTTTTTCTTAAAACCAATAGACAGGGTGTATATAAGACACATACATCATGGTGGACCTCACTATGAGGGTGAGGCGGGGATCTACCGAAGTAGAGCCTGATTTCTGTGCCCATTACAAAGCTCTGTATTTAATCCATCCATATGTTATGCATTCATGTGAGCCGGATCTCTATTAATGTGGGCTCTTCATTATTGAGCCACTTGAGATGCACTTTTCTTTGCGTGCCCACCACGGATGCAAAGCTCCACGTATTTTCGATCCAAAACCGTAAACATATGTGAGGTAATATATTATATTCCTTTATAGAATGTCATTATCGTATGCATGCAACCATTTTTTTTTTTTTTTTTTTTTTTGCAGTTGTCAAATTAACATGACCCATGCCAAACCTTCCAAATTGAGGGCCCCAACATTGATGGGCTTCAAAATCAAAGTCGCAGTGGGCCTTTCCTTCCAAAATTTGAACGCCTGAGTATTTGGTTTTTACCGTCCATTAAAGGGCCACTGCACAGACGGCGACTAAACTCTGTGGCCTGATCAGTGATGTGGGTTTCATGGCTTCCATCCATTTTGCCAACTCATTTTACTTAATTGGCCAAAAAAACATGGTGCAATACAATTCTCAGGTCGACTTTACCACATAAACTAGTAGTGATTGAATGCTAATCATTAAAAACTAGTTAGGAGGTCCACAAAAGTTTTGGATTAAGCTGATATTTGAGTTTTCCCTTCATCCAAGTATGTGCGACCCAATCAACAGGTTGAATGGAAAAAAACGAATTAGAAAGGCCCTGGGAGGTTTTTAACGGTGGGTATTCAATCACCACTGTTACTTGTGTTGTGGTACACCTGACCTTTCGATCATCTAGCTTTTTTAAATCTCATGCCCTAAAATGAGCTACAAAATGGATGGACAACATGGATAAAACACATACACCATGGTTGGCCGACAGCACCGATCAATAGCGGGCTCTCGGAGCGTTCACTACTGAGTCCGCTTCACGCAGCTGTCTGCCGACCCTATATTGCCTGCGAAGTTATCTAGAATACGGTTCCAACATTAAAAAAACTAATTAAAAAAAGAAAGTTGTTAGATTGATAAGGGTGAAAACAGGACTGGGACCCGTTCCCATGAGGTCGAGCTGTGTGGGCCCCAACATTATGTGTGTTGAACATCAACACCTTGCATTTGATGGGTCCCCTTTAGGTTATGCGATACCCAAAAATAAGCCCTATATATTGAATTCAAGCGGGCCATACCATCTAAAATCATATGAAAACATGCCTAAAACATATAAAAGTACTTGGTGAGGCCCACATGAGTTTTGATGCAGCTGAAACTGGTCTGACTCCTCATCCAAGTGGGACACACACAAAGGATGGGTTGAATTTGTGAACCACAACCCAGTGGGCCTAATAAATGATTATGAATGTTTTAATGGGAGGGTAACCCCTCTCATCTCCTGTATGCATGTGGCCCACCAAGTCATAAATTGACTTGACTTTTAAGCCCGTAGCCACTACGTCAAAACAGGGAAAAAAGGACGGTTGAAAACTGTCTCATTTGACCAAAAAGGACAGTTTTGAACTATCAAATGGGCCGTCATATTTTGGGGCGTCGTATTACTTAAAGGACGGTCGTGAACCGTCATTCTTATTGACTTTTAAAGGACGGTCATAGAACGTCTGTAAAAATGACGGTCATGGACTGTCCTTACAAAGGACTGCTATGGACCGTCTGTAAAAAGGACTCATGAATCGTCTCTTATGACCCCTAAAAGGATGGTCATGGACCGTCCTTCAAAAGGATTGCTATGAACTGTCTCTTATAAGCCTTAAAAGGACGGTCATGGACCGTCCTTTAAAAGGACAGTCATAAACCGTCCTTACAAAGGACTGCTATGAACCGTCTCTTATGAACTTTAAAAGGACGGACATGCACCATCCTTAAAAAGGACTGTTATGAGCCGTCTCTTATGACCCTTAAACGGATGGTTATTGACTGTCTCATATTTGAATATTTAGAAACATATGACTGGCTTAGAGAGCTGTCAAAAATTTTCAAATATGAGAGTCAATATACACCTGTTACAATATATTTCATCGTATTCTTCTTGATATACACCTATTATATAATATATTTCATCATATTCACATTCACATCTATCTAAACCCAAACTACGTAATTCCATCCAAACATAAACTACATCCATCCAAACACAAACAATCTTATCCACATTACATTCATCTACACATAAATACATATAAGTATAACACCATAAATAAAAAAAGAAAAAAAATTAGCAATAATTTTCTTTTTGTGTTTTTCATCTAATAAAAAAAATATTCAATCAACAAAACATTATAATTCAGAATAATGAAGAATTGCAGAAACACTTTTTTAAAATAAAACTGATCATTAAAATAAAACTAATGCAAGCAAATAATGCAAAAAAGTGTTTCAATTCATGTTAATAGAAACAACAACAAAAATTAAAGCTTTGTAAAAAGGGGCATGTGTTAAAAGGGATACATTCTTGTTTGTTGCCATGTGATTGGGCTATAATATTACATCAATCGGGTTCAGGTTTAGGTTTGAATTTTTAAGTTTAGGTTTAGGTTTAAGTTAGGGAGTTGAGATTAAGTTTAGGTGTAGGTTTAGGTTTAGGGATTTGAGAATACATTTAGATTTTAGGTTTAGGTTTAGGTTTTAGGTTTACGTTAAGGTTAGTTTATAGGTTATGAGTTTACGTTATAAGTTATAGGTTAAGGTTTAGGTTATACGCTTTTGTTTAGGTTTAGATTTAGGTTATAGGTTTAGGTTAAGGTTTAGGTTTAGGTTTAGGTTATAGGTTATAGTATATGGGTTATAGCTTTAGGGAATTGAGAATAGGTTAAGGTTTAGGTTTAGGAAATCGGGTTCGGGTTCGAGATCGGGTTTAGGTTTGGGTTTTCAAGTTTAGGTTTAAGTTTAGGTTAGGGAGTTGAGATTAGGATTATGTGTAGGTTTAGGTTTAAGGATTTGAGAATATGTTTAGGTTTTAGTTTAAGGTTTAGGTTTAGGTTTAGGTTTTAGGCTTAAGTTTAGGTTATAAGTTATAGGTTAAGGTTTTAGGTCATAGGATTTGGTTTAGGTTTATGTTTAGGGAATTGAGAATAGGTTAAGGTTTAGGTTTAGGAAATCGGGTTCGGGTTCGGGATCAGGTTTAGGTTTGGGTTTTTAAGTTTAGGTTAGGTTAGGGAGTTGAGATTAAGATTAGGTTTAGGTTTAGGTTTAGGGATTTGAGAATACATTTAGGTTTAGGTTATAAGTTATGGGTTAAGGTTTAGATTTTATGTTCAGGTTAAGGTTAGGTTATAGGTTATAAGTTTAGGTTATAGGTTATAGGATAAGGTTTTAGGTCATAGGTTTTGGTTTACGTTAAGGTTATAGGTTTAGGTTTAGGTTTAGGTTAAGGTTTAAGTTTAGGTTATAAGCTATAGGTTTAGAGAATTGAGAATAAGTTAAGGTTTAGGTTTAGAAAATCGGGTTCGGGATCGATTGGGATCAGGTTTAGGTTTGGGTTTTCAAGTTTAGGTTTAAGTTTAGGTTAGAGAGTTAATATTAGGATTAGGTGTAAGTTTAGGTTTAGGGACTTGAGAATACATTTAGGTTTTAGGTTTAGGTTTAGGTTGTAGGTTTAGGTTTTGGTATAGGTTTAGGTTATAAGCTATAGGTTTAGGGAATTGAGAATAGGTTAAGGTTTAGGTTTAGGAAATAGGGTTCGGGTTCGGGATCGAGTTTAGGATTGGGTTTTTAAGTTTAGGTTTAGGTTTAGGTTAGGGAGTTGAGATTAGGATTAGGTGTAGGTTTAGGGATTTGAGAATACATTTAGATTTTAGGTTTAGGTTTAGGTTTTAGGTTTACGTTAAGGTTAGTTTATAGGTTATGAGTTTACGTTATAAGTTATAGGTTAAGGTTTAGGTTATACGTTTTTGTTTAGGTTTAGATTTAGGTTATAGGTTTAGGTTAAGGTTTAGGTTTAGGTTTAGGTTATAGGTTATAGTATATGGGTTATAGCTTTAGGGAATTGAGAATAGGTTAAGGTTTAGGTTTAGGAAATTGGGTTCGGGTTCGAGATCGGGTTTAGGTTTGGGTTTTCAAGTTTAGGTTTAAGTTTAGGTTAGGGAGTTGAGATTAGGATTAGGTGTAGGTTTAGGTTTAAGGATTTGAGAATATGTTTAGGTTTTAGGTTAAGGTTTAGGTTTAGGTTTAGGTTTTAGGCTTAAGTTTAGGTTATAAGTTATAGGTTAAGGTTTTAGGTCAAGGTTTTAGGTCATAGGTTTTGGTTTAGGTTTATGTTTAGGGAATTGAGAATAGGTTAAGGTTTAGGTTTAGAAAATCGGGTTCGGGTTCGGGATCAGGTTTAGGTTTGGGTTTTTAAGTTTAGGTTTAGGTTAGGGAGTTGAGATTAAGATTAGGTTTAGGTTTAGGTTTAGGGATTTGAGAATACATTTAGGTTTAGGTTATAAGTTATGGGTTAAGGTTTAGATTTTAGGTTCAGGTTAAGGTTAGGTTATAGGTTATAAGTTTAGGTTATAGGTTATAGGATAAGGTTTTAGGTCATAGGTTTTGGTTTAGGTTAAGGTTATAGGTTTAGGTTTAGGTTTAGGTTAAGGTTTAAGTTTAGGTTATAAGCTATAGGTTTAGAGAATTGAGAATAAGTTAAGGTTTAGGTTTAGAAAATCGGGTTCGGGATCGATTGGGATCAGGTTTAGGTTTGGGTTTTCAAGTTTAGGTTTAAGTTTAGGTTAGAGAGTTAATATTAGGATTAGGTGTAAGTTTAGGTTTAGGGACTTGAGAATACATTTAGGTTTTAGGTTTAGGTTTAGGTTGTAGGTTTAGGTTTTGGTATAGGTTTAGGTTATAAGCTATAGGTTTAGGGAATTGAGAATAGGTTAAGGTTTAGGTTTAGGAAATAGGGTTCGGGTTCGGGATCGAGTTTAGGATTGGGTTTTTAAGTTTAGGTTTAGGTTTAGGTTAGGGAGTTGAGATTAGGATTAGGTGTAGGTTTAGGGATTTGAGAATACATTTAGATTTTAGGTTTAGGTTTAGGTTTTAGGTTTACGTTAAGGTTAGTTTATAGGTTATGAGTTTACGTTATAAGTTATAGGTTAAGGTTTAGGTTATACGTTTTTGTTTAGGTTTAGATTTAGGTTATAGGTTTAGGTTAAGGTTTAGGTTTAGGTTTAGGTTATAGGTTATAGTATATGGGTTATAGCTTTAGGGAATTGAGAATAGGTTAAGGTTTAGGTTTAGGAAATCGGGTTCGGGTTCGAGATCGGGTTTAGGTTTGGGTTTTCAAGTTTAGGTTTAAGTTTAGGTTAGGGAGTTGAGATTAGGATTAGGTGTAGGTTTAGGTTTAAGGATTTGAGAATATGTTTAGGTTTTAGGTTAAGGTTTAGGTTTAGGTTTAGGTTTTAGGCTTAAGTTTAGGTTATAAGTTATAGGTTAAGGTTTTAGGTCATAGGTTTTGGTTTAGGTTTATGTTTAGGGAATTGAGAATAGGTTAAGGTTTAGGTTTAGGAAATCAGGTTCGGGTTCGGGATCAGGTTTAGGTTTGGGTTTTTAAGTTTAGGTTTAGGTTAGGGAGTTGAGATTAAGATTAGGTTTAGGTTTAGGTTTAGGGATTTGAGAATACATTTAGGTTTACGTTATAAGTTATGGGTTACGGTTTAGATTTTAGGTTCAGGTTAAGGTTAGGTTATAGGTTATAAGTTTAGGTTATAGGTTATAGGATAAGGTTTTAGGTCATAGGCTTTGGTTTAGGTTAAGGTTATAGGTTTAGGTTTAGGTTTAGGTTAAGGTTTAAGTTTAGGTTATAAGCTATAGGTTTAGAGAATTGAGAATAAGTTAAGGTTTAGGTTTAGAAAATCGGGTTCGGGATCGATTGGGATCAGGTTTAGGTTTGGGTTTTCAAGTTTAGGTTTAAGTTTAGGTTAGAGAGTTAATATTAGGATTAGGTGTAAGTTTAGGTTTAGGGACTTGAGAATACATTTAGGTTTTAGGTTTAGGTTTAGGTTGTAGGTTTAGGTTTTGGTATAGGTTTAGGTTATAAGCTATAGGTTTAGGGAATTGAGAATAGGTTAAGGTTTAGGTTTAGGAAATAGGGTTCGGGTTCGGGATCGAGTTTAGGATTGGGTTTTTAAGTTTGGTTTAGGTTTAGGTTAGGGAGTTGAGATTAGGATTAGGTGTAGGTTTAGGTTTAGGGATTGGAGAATACATTTAGGTTTTAGGTTATAGGTTAAGGTTAGGTTACAGGTTATAGGTTTAGGTTATAGGTTATAGGTTAAGGTTTTAGGTCATAGGTTTTGGTTTAGGTTAAGGTTATAGGTTTAGGTTTAGGTTTAGGTTAAGGTTATAAGCTATAGGTTTAGGCAATTGAGAATAGGTTAAGGTCTAGGTTTAAGAAATTGGGTTCGGGTTTTCAAGTTTAGGTTAAAGTTTATGTTAAGGATTTGAGATTAAGATTAGGTGTAAGTTTAGGTTTAGGGATTTGAGAATATATTTAGGTTTTAGGTTTAGGCTTAGGCTTTAGGTTATAGGTTAAGGTTAGGTTATAGGTTATAAGTTTAGTCTATAGGTTATAGGTTAAGGTTTTAGGTCATAGGTTTTGGTTTAGGTTAAGGTTAGGGTTAGGTTAAGGTTTAGATTTAGGTTATAAGCTATAGGTTAAGGGAATTGAGAATAGGTTAAGGTTTAGGTTTAGGAAATCGGGTTCGGGTTTGGGATCGAGTTTAGGTTTTGGTTTTCAAGTTTAGTTTAGGGTGTTGAGATTAGGATTAGGTATTGGTTTAGGTTTAGGGATTTGAGAATAAATTTAGGTTTTAAGTTTAGGTTTAGGTTATAGGTTATAGGTTTAGGTTTAGGTTATAAGCTATAGGTTTAGAGAATTGAGAATAGGCTGTTAAGGTTTAGGTTTAGGAAATCGTGTTTGAGATCGAGTTTAGGTTTGAGTTTTCAAGTTTAGGTTTAGGTTTAGGTTTGGAAGTTGAGATTAGGATTAGGTGTAGGTTTAGGTTTAGGGATTTGAGAATACATTTAGCTTTTATGTTTATGTTTAGGTTATAGGTTATAGGTTAAGGTTTAGGTTATAGGTTTAGGTTATAGGTTATAAGTTTAGATTATAGGTTATAGGTTAAGGCTTTAGGTCATAGTTTTTGGTTTAGGTTAAGGTTATAAGTTTAGGTTTAGGTTTAGGTTAAGGTTTAGGTTTAGGTTATAAGCTATAGGTTTAGGGAATTGAGAATAGGTTAAGGTTTAGGTTTAGAAAATTGGGTTCAGGTTCGGGATTGGGTTTAGGTTTGGGTTTTCAAGTTTAGGTTTAGGTTTAGGTTAAGGAGTTGAGATTAGGATTAGGTGTAGGTTTAGGTTTAGAGATTTGAGAATACATTTAGGATTTGGGATTTAGGTTTAGGTTTTAGGTTATAGGTTAAGGTTTAGGTTTTTGGTTTAGGTTAAGGTTAGGTTCTAGGTTATAGGTTATAGGTTAAGGTTTTTAAGTCATAGGTTTTGGTTTAGGTTAAGGTTATAGGTTTAGGTTTAGGTTTAAGTTATAAGTAATAGGTTATAGGTTAAGGTTTTTACGTCATAGGCTTTGGTTTAGGGTAAGGTTATAGGTTTAGGTTATAAGCTATAGATTTAGGAATTGAGAATTGGTTAAGGTTTAGGTTTAGGAAATCAGGATCGGGTTTAGGTTTGGATTTTTAAGTTTAGGATTAAGTTTAGGTTAGGGAGTTGATATTAGGATTAAGTGTATGTTTGGGTTTATGGATTTGAGAATACATTTAGGTTTTAAGTTTAGGTTTAGGTTTTAGGTTATAGGTTAAGGTTAGGTTATAAGTTATAAGTTTAGGTTATAGGTTATAGGTTAAGGTTTTAGATCATAGGTTTTGGTTTAGGTTAAGGTTATAGGTTTAAGTTTAGGTTATAAGCTATAGGTTTAGGGAATTGAGAATAGGATAAGGTTTAGCTTTAGGAAATCAAGTTCGGGTTCGAGATCGGGTTTAGGTTTGGGTTTTTAACTTTAGGTTAGGGAGTTGAGATTAGGATTAGGTGTAGGTTTAGGTTTAGGGATTTGAAAATACCTTTAGGTTTTAGGTTTAGGTTTAGGTTTAGGTTATTCGTTATAGGTTATAGGTTTAGGTTTAGGTTTAGGAAATCAAGTTCGGATTTGGGATCGAGTTTAGGTTTGGGTTTTTAACTTTAGGTTTAGGTTTAGGTTAGGGAGTTGAGATTAGGATTAGGTGTATGTTTAGGTTTAAGGATTTGAGAATACATTTAGGTTTTAGGTTTAGGTTTAGGTTATAGGTTGTAGGTTAAGGTTTGGGTTTTAGGTTTAGGTTAAGGTTAGGTTATACGTTATAGGTTAAGATTTGGGTTTTAGGTTTAGGTTAAGGTTTGGTTATAGGTTATAGGTTAAGGCTTTAGATCATAGGTTTTAGTTTAGGTTAAGGTTATAGGTTTAGGTTAAGGTTTAGGTTTAGGTTATAAGCTATAGGTTTAGGGAATTGAGAATAGGTTAAGGTTTAAGTTTAGAAAGTCGGGTTCGGGTTCGGGTTCGAGTTTAGGTTTGGGTTTTCAAGTTTAGGTTATGGAGTTGAGATTAGGATTAGGTGTAGGTTTAGGTTTAGAGATTTGAGAATACATTTAAGTTTTACGTTTAGGTTTAGGTTATAGGTTATAGTTTAAGGTTTAGGTTTTAGTTTTAGGTTAAGGTTAGGTTATAGGTTATAAGTTTAGATTATAGGTTATAGGTTAAGGCTTTAGGTCATAGGTTTTAGTTTAGGTTAAGGTTATAGGTTTAGGTTTAGGTTAAGGTTAAGGTTTAGGTTTAGGGAATTGAGAATAGGTTAAGGTTTAGGTTTAGAAAATCGGTTTCGGGTTCGGGATTGGGTTTAGGTTTGGGTTTTCAAGTTTAGGTTTAGGTTTAGGTTAGGGAGTTGAGATTATGATTATGTGTAGGTTTCGGTTTAGGAATTTGATAATACATTTAGGTTTAGATTTTAGGTTATTGGCTAAGGTTTAGGTTAAGGTTAGGTTATAGGTTATAAGTTTAGGTTATAGGTTATAGTTAAGGTTAGGTTTTGGTTTAGGTTAAGGTTTAGGTTTAGGTTAAGGTTTTGGTTTAGGTTATAAGCTATAGGTTTAGGGAATTGAGAATAGGTTAAGGTTTAGGTTTAGGAAATTAGGTTCGTATTCGGGATCGTGTTTAGGTTTGAGTTTTCAAGTTTAGGTTAAGGAGTTGAGATTAGGATTAGGTGCAGGTTTAGTTTTCGGGATTTGAGAATACATTTAGGTTTTAGGTTTAGGTTTAGGTTTTAGGTTATAGGTTTAGGTTTTGGGATTTGAGAATAGGTTTAGGTTAAGGTTATAAGTATAGGTTATAGGTTTAGGTTAAGTTTTAGGTTTAGGTTATAAGTATAGGTTTTGGGATTTGAGAATAGGTTTAAGTTAAGCTTACAAGTTTAGGTTAAGTTTATAAGTATAGGTTTAGGTTATAGGTTAAGGTTTAGGTTTAGGTTATAAGTATAGGTTTTGGGATTGGAGAATAGGTTTAGGTTAAGGTTATAAGTTTAGGTTAAAGTTGTAAGTCTAGGTTATAGGTTTAGGTTAAGGTTTAGGTTTAGGTTATAAGTATAGGTTTTGGGATTTGAGAATGAGTTTAGGTTAAGGTTATTAGTATAGGTTTAGGTTATAGGTTAAGGTTTAGGTTTAGGTTATAAGTATAGGTTTTGGGATTTGAGAATAGGTTTAGGTTAAGGTTATAAGTTTCGGTTAAGGTTGTAAGTATAGGTTATAGGTTTAGGTTAAGGTTTAGGTTTAGGTTATAAGTATATATTTTGGGATTTGAGAATAAGTTTAGGTTAAGGTTATAAGTTTAGGTTAAGCTTATAAGTATAGGTTTAGGTTATAGGTTAAGGTTATAAGTATAGGTTTTGGAATTTGAGAATAGGTTTAGGTTAAGATTATAAGTTTAGGTTAAGGTTATAAGTATAGGTTAAGGTTTTGGTTTAAGTTATAAGTATAGCTTTTGAGATTTTAGAACAGGTTTATGTTATAGGTTTAAGTTTAGGTTATAGGTTATAAGTTTAGGTAATTGAGAATAGGTTTAGGTTATAGGTTTAGGGTGTGGTTTAGGTTAAGGGTGTGGTCCCTGTAAATACAGATATAAACACGGTCTGTCCAAATGGCCAGGCCCCTCCAATGTTGTCCATAGAAAATGGACAACTTCATCATGGTCATAACAGCGGTTCCCACCTTCCAGAGACCCCCACTCATCCGGATAGCTCCAACACATATTCAGGTCTGCTCCATTAATTTTGAGCAAATACATAAACATAACCTGTCCAAATGGTCAGGCTCCTCCAATGCTGTCCATAGAAAATGGACAGCTTCATCATGGTCATAACAATAGTTCCTACCTTCCAGGGACCCCTACTCATCAGATAGCTTTAACGCATATCCGGGTCTGCTCCATTAATTTTGAGCAAATACATAAACACGGCTTGTCCAAATGGCTAGACCCCTCCAATGCTGTCCATAGGAAATGGATAACTTCATCATAGTCATAACAGTGGTTCCCACCTTCCAGGGATCCCCGCTCATCCGGATAGCTCCGACACACATCCGGGTCTACTCCATTAATTTCGAGTAAATACAGAAACACGGCCTGTCCAAATGGCTAGGCCCCTTCAATGCTGTCCATAGGAAATGGACAGCTTCATCATGGTCATAACAGCGATTCCCACCTTCCAGGGACCCCCGCTCATCTGGATAGCTCTTACGCACATCCGGGTCTATTCATTTAAATAAAATGGATTATTAAGATCATTTAAATAAAATCAGGTCCAATCAACAATCTGACCTGGAGGATTCTGTTAGCATTGTTGACGGTACCTCGAACCTTGTTTAAGTCCAGGTTGCAATCTGTGGCCACTGATGCTATTTGTCTTTCTGTGAAGTTGGCGACGATTTCTGCATCAAATTCGGAGAAAGAAGCATTCTGATTTAGAAAAAAAAATAATGAAACAAAGGAAATGGTGACGTATCCAGATCTTCAATCAATTTATTAAATATTGTAAAAAAAAAAAAGAAAAAATTTCAAGAAAGAAAAGGAAAAAAAAAGGAAAATTCTCTCATAGCTAATAACATTTGTTTCACAAAAGGAAAATTCCCTCATAACCGATAACATTTGTTTCACAAACAAAGAAAATGGTGAAGTATCCAGATCTCCATGTAACGTCACTATGTGCCAGAGCATACCTCCATCGTAGGGCATGGATTTTTCTTATGAAGGGAGAAGCCTAGAAGATTCATGTACAGGGCTACCAGTTTCACACATCTCGACCAGTTGTATGCTTTGATGTGACTTGTAGATGTGCCTTTTAATTTATTTTTTTAAGATACTGATTTATTCAATTTAAGATACTAATTTATTTAAGGCCAAGAGGCCAAAATTAAAGAAACGGAAAAAAACAAACAAACAAACAAACAAATAAACAAAGTAGGAAAAGAAATACAATAGAAACTACCAGGAAAAGAAAATTACAATAGCCATTAAGCCAATCAATCCATCAAACATAAGTTAACCCTACAAACATTTCCGAAGCAGCAGTTATTCCTTTCCACCCACACACACCAAAGAATAGCCACCAACAAGAGGAAGCACTTGGATCTCTTCTAAAAGAAATGGGGCTGACTTAGTGAAAATTGAGAAAGAATCAAATTCCTTTGAACTAGGAGTTCATCCTAATGTTCACTCCCCAAGTGCAGGGTTGTGATATAGTAATAAACTCGGTAAGACCGAGGTCGAATTACAAGGGTCTGGAACTTGTACGTAATCTGAAACTAACTAGAGCTAGAATTAGAATGAGATGAAATCTAAATCAATTCAATTTAAGGAATAATGATGAAATAATTATCTAAGATTTAAGAGAATTTAGAGGAGAGAAATTAGAGATTCAGATGATCCACTTGTAGAGATCAGGGATATCTTTTGCCTATATCAAAAACTCAACTCGACTTAGAGTCCATCTTCATCCAGTTGAAGGGTGTAACCATGAAAATCAACTGAACTTCCTTTGATATAGTTTTAAAGAGATGAAAGGTATATGAATTAGAATGGATTCCATCACCAAACCATGCCCAGGAGACAAAGTAAACAACAAAATTAAACTAATTACCAACCAATCAATACGATATGAAGGTCAGGAAAGGCATCGTCATCCAATCATGCCCAGGAGATGATGGTGAACAATAGGGCTTCCTGATGTCATAAACATAAAAGGAATAGGAATATGCGTAAAGCTATCGCAGACCCATTGTAATTTCAGTTACAACAGACCATTAAAAACTAAAAACATATTCTCTTAATTAAACTAAAATCATCACTAGTTCAAACTAAACAAAAGGCATAAGTAACAAGTCTCCCATCACGCTACAGGCTTCACCTCCTAGCCCTAGCTAAGAGGTTCAGCCAGACATGGATGGGCTGAATCTCTAAAAATAAAATAAAAAAAATAAAAATAAAAATAAAAAGGAAAAAGAAAAACTCTCTATCCTTCTGTCTCTCTCACGTTTCTGGCATGCCCCACACCCAGATACCCCTTTTCCTCTCTTCCACGTCCCTTTTTATAGCCAAAGGGGCTGTGGAATGGTTGAAGTCGGTGTTGGAAGAAACCTTTACGCAGCAATGTGCATAGGCAGCAGAGGATTCCAGCCGAGTTGCGTTTGAACGAGATTTTTGGACAGTACACGGCCAAGAAATCCATTATGGCTCCATGGTAGGGGTAAAGCCCCCCTGCCCGATCTTTTGGAAGGTTCAAATCATCCAACCATCATATGGGCCGTATAATGCCCCACCGCGTCCAGTTTTCACAGACGCGGGCTTCATGCGAATTTTCTTGCACTGACAAGCTCGGTGGGCCCCATAGTGATGTTTTCTGAGAAATCTGATCCGTGCATTGGATTGCTGGCAAAAAAACAGTCAGAAAGGAGTGGTTTTTGTCAAGTTTTGATGCAGTCCACTGTATAAAATCAAGTCACTGTTAATCTTACGTTTCTTGACAATCCACGTGCGTACACATGTGTGGGGCCAAACGGCCACCTAGGAAAGGGTCACACCCCACCTCTGAAGCTAATGGATGGTCAGGATAATGGAGATACATGATGGGTGGGCCCCACTACTGAAACCGACGTCGGCATGTAAAGACGTTGTTGCGTCTTTGATTTTTTGTTGAGAAATCCTCAGTTAGCGCCTGCTGACCGAGTTCTTGAAGACCGGTGCACGCTTGGAGCACCCACGCTATACACATGCAATGCATAGGTGGGTCTTACGGTGATGTATATGGGAAATCCAATCCGTCCAACCGTTTTGTCACCCCATTTAAAAGGTTGAGACTAGATTTGAAGTATATCCAGATATCAGGTGGGTCCCAAATCAAGGATTTATTGGCTGATTTGTCAGTTGGGCCACTTCCGTGAAGATCCAGTGGTTGAAATTCGACGTGGATGGTTAATTTATGGTCCTCAGGCCATATATGAAGTTTTGAGTAGAATGGACGGTGGAAACCCTGTGATCTTGCATTTTAGACTCTTTTCAGGCTCGTGTAACGCGAATGGCCTGACTTCCTCGGATTTTTAGCGTGTACATTCTTCGATCTCGGTCCCCTTGGGTCTGTCCCTTACTTTGGTGATTCTGGAACGTTAAATCCATGCTTCTAGTACCTTTTTGCAATCCATGCTCTCAAATACACCTTACATCACAAACACGGTTAAAACCAGGCGTTAAACAGTATCATGTTCGTAAATCTAGGCAATAACTGGTGTTTGATATACAATATTTGACCCTCAACACAACCCCCAACCAGCATCTTTCTAGTCCCGAGCAAAGTATGCGAAATAAGTTAAGACTTACAGGACGATTTCCATAAACTCGAGTGATTTGCAAAATAATCCAAATACTAAAATTCTAAGATTCATGAATGTTGGATATTTCTTTCTCCTGGACTCAAGCGCTCGGTAAACTCATAATCAAGTTCAAAGTATTAATCTATCAATTAGAAGAATTTTAAACATTGAGATCCATGTGTGTATAGTATAATCTCGGCTTATCATCATTAAGAGATCCAATCGTCAATTTCATGATATCATTAATAACCAACAAGAGAACTCATGACAACCAAAACCTAAACTAAAACATCCCTCATAGATCATTCTTTTTCTTTCTTTTAGCTTTTGATCTTTCTATTAAAAGTAACGCCAAGGAGGGGAATCAAGTCCTTACCTATAGGGAGTAAACCTATGGTAAAGACCAGTCGCCTAATAATGTTTGAATGTCAACCTTAGGGAATCAAACCTTCACCTGTAGGGAGAAAACCTATGGTGAAGACCATTCACCCAAACCTAGGTATTTTCTTTTTCTTCAATTCTTCTTTATTAATCATGATAAATAAATTTTCCAAGATGGTTCCTTTCATGCCTAATGATTACCAAGTTAACCCTTCGATATCAAACTAAAACCTTAATGTGAAAGCGAGATATGACATGTGAAATCATGACTCAATCAATGTTTACAACTTCTAATTCTGGGTTAACAATTCAAACTTAACTATGAAATCTAACAGATACTGAATCCAAGAGTCATAAATTACCAACATCATGTATCTTAAAATTCTAAGTCACAGATGGATGTCAAAATCGCTTCGAATTTACAAGAAATTTTAAAATTTTTTTAAAATTTTCACAAATTTTGCTCAAGACTAAGAAAATACTGATTAGGAAACCTAATCTCTCACCCCCAACTAAAAATCTATATTGTCCTCAATGTAAAAGATATATGAGCATACAATGCACATGGGACAACGAAAGTAAAGGAATGGTGATGGGAAGATATTACTTAAATAATGAATCGAGAGAGACTTTTCTATAGAGATCACAGCATAGAAGCAGGTTAGCACGAGAGAGAAGACACGAAAGAAAACTATCCTAAAACAACCCATCAAGCAAACTAACTTAATGACATAAAATCATATAACCTAGAATAGCATAAAGTAAACTACCCTAGTCCTATGAAAGCAGGGAAAATCTACGTAACCATGCCACAGGGTTCCTCTTCCGGCCAATATCTTGATAAGTTTCTCAGTAAGTTCCTCAACAAGATCATCCAAAAGCCCTTTTTGCAATAGGCTTGGGTACCCTAGAGCATGACCTTCCAAAGAGACTTATGTATCTTATAAAAAAAATTTTGTTGATTCGCCTGAGGTATCCAAAGTATATATGATTCACCTGTGTAAGACAAAGTTTCGATGTTAGTATCCCATGGTGACTAAGAGATTATAAGTCGATAAACTTTAAAAAACTTCTTAGGAAGTGATGTAGTCTCAACACATTCTAAAGTTCCAAACTTTGGTTCAATTTTCAGCTCATCTTCCTTTAATAGTAGACGTTAAGGATCAGAGGAAGAAAGGACTTCAGAATAAGGGTTCTCTCGGTCAGTGATGACTACCAAGATCTTATCTTGCAAGGCATCCACTTTATCTTTTAACATGTGATCGTTTGAATCGGCAAAGTATGCTAAGCAGTCCTAAGAGTTGGGAAGTTTAGTTGAGTGTGACTTATTCTCCACATTGGAGCTTATGATGATCTGCCCAAGTAATCTATCATCCTTGAAAGTGGACGGATGTACGCTCTCCTGCTCCAGTCCTGCACAGACAATTTGAGGGTCAGGAGACGAAGTATCAATGTGAGGACTTTTTTCATTGATACTATTTAGAAAAGATATTGAATCGTCAAAAGTGTATAACTCAGATGGTGGCCTCAACTGGATGGTTTCAAATTTCAGGGTCGTAGCGAGCAACTCGTCCTTCTCCCGAATCACATCATCATTCAATTCAGAGGAGTGGTCCAAACATGTTTCACAAGAGTTAGAAGGGCCAGTTGTAAGTGGCTCAACCTCCACCTTTAAATTAGACATATCAGGTGAGGGGAGTGGCTCATTATCACCGACCACTTCGTGTACATCTTGATCATTGATCTAGACCAAACTCGAGATTGATTCTAGGGAAATTTGGGCTGCACTTTCATGATCATTATCTAAGTCATGGAAGTGGGCCAGAAACATCTTTAGAGAGTCAGAGGATAAGGTCAAAGGCGTTCTGTCTTCCACGAAAGAATCAATCATGTTAATGTCGTGAAAATCATCATCATCCTCTAAGTATCTCCCATTAATGAAAAAGATGTTTGACTCCAATGTCATATTTTCGAAAGACAGTCATGGCACTATTCCTGCAATTGATAATTGTGTTTGAAGTGGTAAAGAATGAGAGACCAAGAACGATGAGAATCTGAGTACTTATGTTATTGATGGGTTTGGTGTCCAGGATGATAAAATCTATAGGGTAGTAAAATCTATCGACTTGGACCAACACATCCTCAATTATCCCTCTTGGTACACGAACAGAGCGATCAACAAGTTGTAGTGTGGTTAGGGTGGGTTTTAATTCTCCCAAACCTAACTGTTTATATACCAAGTAGGGAATCAAATTGACACTCGCTCCTAAGTCAAGAAGTGCGTGATCAATTTGATGATCCCCGATTACACATTATATGGTTGGGCTACCGGGATCTTTGAATTTCTGCGGCACGTCTTGCTTCAGGATAACACTCACTTTCTAAGTCAAGAAGATCTTCTTTTGAATGCTCTGCCGTCATTTGGTCGTACATAGGTCTTTTAGGAATTTGACATATAAAGGTATTTATTTTACGACATCAAGTAGAGAAATCTTGACTTTCACTTGTTTCAACACCTCTAGAACATCCTGAGAGTTAGAGAGAGGTTTTGGTGCAACCAACCATTGAGAAAATAGAACAACTGGCTTCTATAGAATTTTCGGTTCTAATTTTTTTGGGGCATCACTAAATCCATCATTATTGTCCTTTTCTGATTCTTGAGGCTTTTCAAGCATAACTGGAAGAGTTTTATCAATAATCGTCTCACTCCTAAGAGTGGTGATGGATTTAGCATGCTCCATTTGATTTGAAGAGTTTGGGTTGCCAACTTCATATTGCAGCTTTGGATTGGGAAGAGGTTGAGCTGGGAGGCTCCCCTTAGTCCCAATCGTGTTTTCATCTTTAAGTTCTTATAATGTTTTATTAAGGTCTTGTAATACTTGTAGCATACCCTGATTGAAATGATCTTGCTTTTCAAAATGTTTTAAAATCAGATCCTCTTGAGGTTTCTCTTGTTGTTGTTGTGAAGTTTGATTAAAGAAACCTTGAAGGGTAGTAGTTTGTCCATTTCTACAACTACAATTTGGATGATTTTTCCAATCAGGATGGTACGTATTAGAGGTAGGTTGGTTTTTGATAGTTATTTACGGCATTGGCTTGTTCATTCAACACTTCTCGAAAGGCAGGTATTGTAAGACAATTTTTAGTTGTGTGAATGTTATAATCACAGATGCCACAAATAATTTCATTAACCTTATCCTTCTTTCCTTCCATGGCCTCAAATTTTCTTATGAGATTAGTCACTTTATAACTAAGATCATCTTCTTCTTTCAAGAGATACAATCCACCTTTTTCCTTAGATTGAGTCAGCCTAGACGTGGTGTTCGAATTTGGGTATTAGTCCCATGATTGTGTTTTTTCAGCAAGGCTATCGAGGTAATCTCATACCTCATCGACATCTTTATGCATGAATTCTCCATTACACATTGTCTCAACCAATTGGCGCATGGAAGATGTCAGTCCACCATAGAAAATTTTTATAATGTGCCACATTTCAAAGCCGTGTTGTGGACATGAATTGACAAGATCCTTGAACCTTTCCCAACATTGGAAGAATTTTTCATCCTCCTTTTGGGCGAAGTTCATGATTGCTTTTCTAAGGATAATCATTTTATGATGAGGAAGAAATTTCTTTGTGAATTCCCTCTACATATCATTCTATATGCCAATAGATTTAAGACGTAATAAATATAACCACGTCTTAGCTTTTTCTTTTAAAGAAAGGGGAAAGAGTTTTATCCTGACTGTGTCCTCAGACACGTTTGAAAAATATAAAGTAGTTATAATCTCATCAAACTCTTTCAAGTGTAGATACGGTTCTTCAGATTCAAGCCCATGAAATTTAGGAAGGAGTTGGATCACCCCTGACTTGATATTCATGTGTCCCGTATTTTCTAGAAAAACCATGCATGAAGGCGTGCTTACCCCTGCCGGTTGTAAATAATCTCGTAAAGTATGAGGCGGGGGAGGGGGGCTTGATGCACCTCATTGTGTTGAGGTTGATTTGCAGCCATAACCTCAATTTCGATTCTAAACTTAGACTTAAAAGAGATAAATAAAATAAAAATCTAGAAAGAAAAAAGGGATTTGGAAAGAAGTTACCGGATCGGAGTTCTTAAGTTAAAAACCTGCAAAACAAACCAAAATAAGTTAGTTTTTAGGAAAGTTTAAAGATTAGAAAATTTTAAAAATAAAATCCTGATTATAATAATAAAAAAAGTAAAGAAATTAGAAAGATATCACCAAATTAGATGTTTCTATCTCAGAATCCTACAAAACAGAAAAATTAGGTTAGTTCCTAAAAATCAGAAAAACTTAAACCTAAAGTTAAAAAAAACCCTAATCTTAACCTAATTCTAAAACCAATTAATTTCAAAAATACGCAGCCATCAGTCCCCAGCAACGAAACCAAAAACTTGTTCACTCCCCAAGTGTAGGGTTGTGATGTAGTAATAAATTCGGTAAGACCGAGGTCGAATCCCAAGGGACTGGAACTTGTACGTTATCTGAAACTAACTAGAGCTAGAACTAGAATGAGATGAAATCTAAATCAATTCAATTTAAGGAATAATGGTGAAATAATTATCTAAAATTTAAGAGAATTCAGAGAAGAGAAACTAGGGATTCAGAGGATCCACTTGTAGAGATCAGGGAGATCTTATGCTTACATCAAAAACTCAACTGGACTTAGAGTCCATCTTCATTCAGTTGAAGGGTGTAACCATGAAAATCAACTGAACTTCCTTTGATATAGTTTTAAAGAGATGAAAGGTATATGAATTAGAATGGATTCCATCACTAAATCATGCCCAGGAGACAAAGTAAACAAGAAAATTAAATTAATTACCAACCAATCAACATGATATGAAGGTCAAGAAGGGTACCATCATCCAACCATGCACATGAGACGATGGTGAACAACAGGGCTTCCTGACATCATAAACATAAAAGGAATAGGAACATACTTAAAGCTATCGCAGACCCATTGTAATTTCAGTCACAACAGACCATTAAAAACTAAAAACATATTCTCTTGATTAAACTAAAATCATCACCAGTTCAGACTAAACAAAAGGCATAAGTAACAAGTCTCCCATCACGCTACAGGCTTCACCTCCTATCCCTATCTAAGAGGTTCAGCCAGACATGGATGGGCTGAATCTCTAAAAATAAAATAAACAAAATAAAACTAAAAATAAAAAGGAAAAAGAAAAACTCTCTATCCTTCTGTCTCTCTCACATTCCTGGCATGCCCCACACCCAGATACCTCTTTTCCTCTCTTCCACGTCCTTTTTTATAGCCAAAGGGGCAGTGGAATGGTTGGAGTCAGTGCTGGAAGAAACTTTTACGTAGCAACGTGCATAGGCAGTGGAGGATTCCAGCCGAGTTGCGTTTGAACGAGATTTTTGGACAGTACACGACCAAAAAATCCATTTTGGCTCCATGGTAGGAGTAAAGACCCCCCACCCGATCTTTTGGATGGTTCATATCATCCAACCGACCATCATATGGGCCGTACAACGCCCCACCACGTTCGGTTTTCATAGACGCGGGCTTCATGCAAATTTTCTTGCATTGACAAGCTCGGTGGGCCCCATAGTAATGTTTTCTGAGAAATCTGATCCGTGCATTGGATTTCTGGCCAAAAACCAGTCAAAAAGGAGTGGTTTTTGTCAAGTTTTGATGCAGTCCACTGTATAAAATCAAGTCACCGTTAATCTTGCGTTTCTTGACGATCCACGTGCGTACACATGTGTGGGGCCAAATGGCCACCTAGGAAAGGGTCACACCCCACCTCTGAAGCTAATGGACGGTCAGGATCATGAAGATACATGATGGGTGGGCCCCACTACTGAAACCGACATCGGCATGCAAAGACGTTGCATCTTTGATTTTTTGTTGAGAAATCCTCGGTCAGCGCCTCCTGACCGAGTTCTTGAAGACCGGTGCACACTTGGAGCACCCACGCTATACACGTGCAATGCACAGGTGGGTCTTAAAGTGATGTATATGGGAAATCCGATCCATCCAACCATTTTGTCACCCCATTTAAAAGGTTGAGACTAGATTTGAAGTATATCCAGATATCAGGTGGGTCCCAAATCAAGGATTTAGTGGCTGATTTGTCAGTTGGGCCACTTCCACGAAGATCCAGTGGTTGAAATTCGACATGGATGGTTAATATATGGTCCTCAGGCCATATATGAAGTTTTGAGTAGAATGGACGATGGAAACCCTGTGATCTTTCATTTTGGACTCTTTTCATGCCCGTGTAACGCGAATAGCCTGATTTTCTCAGATTTTTGGCATGTACATTCTTCGATCTCGGTCCCCTAGTGTCTGTCCCTTGCCTTGGTGATTCTGGAACGTTAAATCCATGCTTCTAGCACCTTTTTGCAATCCATGCTCTCAAATACACCCTATATCACAAACACGGTTAAAATTGGGCGTTAAACAGTATCATGTTCATAAATCTAGGCAATAACTGGGGTCTGATATGCAATATTTGACCCTCAACACCTAATAACTTAGCTAGGGTACACAATAATTGGGTAAAATCGCCAATTTTTCTCTTAGTCAAAAATTTCCATCTTTGGATCATAAATGCAGTAATCATTAAGAAAATATTATTATCTTAGTTGTGAAAATAAATATTATCATCTTAGTTTAGATCCTAGCCATCCACATGCAAGCACAAGTGCCAATTTCACGTGTGCAAGAGATCCAAACTTTCCATCTGGTGGGGCACACTGATTAGATGTAATCACTAAAAATTTAGGACATTTCACTCTTCAAGTGGGCTAAAATGAACAAAATAAATGGATAACTATTTTTTTTTTTAGTTAGCCAGATATTTATTTTGTACCCAATAGCTCATTTTTTGGCACAGTGGCCTGATTTAAGGGAGAAGATCTGGTCATATTGTCCCACCTTATGGAGAGCTCTGATATCTCACTTTTTTTTTTTTTTCTATTTTAAGGTGATGTATGTTTCAACCGAGAAGTAAATACAGTAATTCGGGAGGGACCCAACAAAATACAAACGGGCCCCTACTATTGTAAACCCATCTTATGAACAAAGAAGAAATGCAAATGCAGGCAAGCACAAACTGCAAAAATAGGGAGAAGCCAATACCGGCTGCCCCTGCTACCTGGAGTTGAAAATCCCTGCCGAGACTAGGCAACGGGAGGCTTCCCCAATAGCTGAATAGAACCGAGCCCTGTTTTATCAAGGAGAACTTGACCCTTTATCTGCGTAGGGAGGGACGATATGCTGTGGAAAAGAACATTGCCTTGTGACTGGCTTCTAATTTTGGCCAGTGAATCTGCAGGACCATTGGCCTTTCTAAAGACATGAGAGAACTGAAATATTCCCCTAGACCTGAGAGAGAGAATTCTGTGCTGCCAATAGGACCATCTCCAGGAGTGACAGCCTTTCCCTTGTAGAAAATCGACTGCCCAACTTGAGTTAGTTTCGATAATTACCTTCGATAGCCCATAGGTTAGGCTGAGCTTCATCCCTTCATAAATAGCTCGCAACTCCGCCATATTATTGGATGCCTCTCCATAACCATTAAAAAATGTGAATATCATATTCCCCTGGTTGTCTCTGCAAATACCTCCCCCACCCGCAGCTCCTAGGTTTGCAAGAGAGGATCCATCCACGTTTAATTTCCACTAGCCCAGCTCGGGTTTTCTCCATCTGACTACTATACAGCTCTAGCTTGATTTAGAGGTTTCGGAGCGAGCCACAGATTGATTGAAAGAGGAAAGATGTGCCTCAAATAAGCCCAAGGTTATGAGGTGAGGGCTAAATCTAAATAGCCAGTGCTTAATCTTTATGAGGACGACTGCGGGATCAATTTCGTTTCCTTCAAATCTAGTTGCGTTCCTTGCTTTCCAAATCTCCCACAGAGTAAATGCTGGAGCTAATCGGAAGGCCAACTTGCAGGTTGAAGCCGGAATTGACCTATTCCACCACCAGTGCAACCTGTCGTATCCCACTTAAGTATCATATAGGCCCATGGGCAATCCAAATTTTCGGATATGATGGACCTCACCATCAAGGGCTGTTCATAAAAAATTCTAGAATATCATAACTAGAGAACATCTTGGTATTTTTCTCTTTTCTTTTTCCTTTTCTTTTCTTTTTTTAATGTTTTTGTTGTATTTTGTTTCTTCACCTGTTTTTTGGCAACCTAATGAAAGGTTAGGATTTTTCCATATGGAAGATTTTGGTGAGTGGACCATCCACTGCAAGGCCCAAAGTTGATGGATTAGATCACTGAACCATGGGTCCCACTAGTACAAATTTATACTAAATAATTCAAACTAAATGGTTCAAACTATGGTTTCCATTCAGATTTATCACCAAAAAAAATCTAGACTTAGTTAATTTTCTAACCGTCAGTGGTAACTGCATGAGAGAGGAAGTATCATTGACTAGCAAAATGTCTTCAATCTATCAATACTAGGTTTTGCAAAGTGAAACTATTGATCATCTACCTAAGGAATGGAAAGAGAAACTACCCATTGAGTCGGTTTAGATGCCCACCTACATAGCTTCTCCTTTGACCTTGACTAGCCTGAGTCCATCCTTGAAACCTGTAATGCAGAACATCTAATCCAAGATATCCAAAACCCATTTGACTCTCACATCATTTCCACACACAAGTAGAACAGGTCCAGTCATTACCAAGTCAGAACCGATACCAAGCATTAAAACCTAAAATTGTGCTAATCCCATTACCATGAGCAGTTTAGAGAGAGAAATGACTTTTGGTTTATTAGTAAGAAATGAAAAAAATAGATATGAAAAATTGTAACCCCTAGAGTTCAGGCATGCACATTCTTTCTTCTAGCAAATTCTGAGCAGAAACATAGTGAGATTATACCTTGCTCATTGCATCTGCAACATAACATTTTATTAGATCTTCATAAAGATCAGCTAATCGCTGAATTTCAGGCACATTAGCCCAGTACTCTAGGATCAGAAGTGCATATTCACAACACCTGTAGTGGCATAAAAATTTGTAGACACTGTCTGCAGCAATCTAATGGGAATACTAAAAGTAAGGAATAACAATACTTTTAAAAACAGAGTGAAAATATTGGCATTGGCATGGTGAGCCAGCAGACAAAGGACCTTTAATTGTATTGGCATACACGTAACTCAGATTAATATGTCTAACTTGTTAACACCACTTAGATGCATCATAATCCAAAATTTACCTTGATTTGATTACCTAACTAGCCAATTGGTGGACAAGTATTAGATGGTTAAAATTGTAAAAAATAAATTAAAAATATCCAACAGTTCAACAAATAAGTTTCCACAAATCAAGGTTAGGACTGTTAAACCAATCTAATTTTCAAATTATATCCTCTACCTACAGTGGACCCCACAATTTGAATGGCATAATGAGATAATGCATGTCGCATTTACAGATCTTTATCTCTAAGTGTCTGTGTATCATGCATCAAACTCTACCAAAGTATGAAGCCCACTGTAGATGCTTTAAACATCAGAACACTGATCCCGCGAGGGCCGTGAGGGCCATGAGAGTGACAAGCCCTCACTGCATTATAAGTGCTAAAATATTCAAGAAGTTCTTGATTTCCCATGCCTAGACACTGCAATTTGTGTCCAAACATAAAAGAATGTGCTTGGGGTTTAGGTAAAATAAAATTAAATCCGCAATTTACAAGATGATCTTGAAATGCTTAAAGCATCTCTATTGGCATTTTCTATTCTCCAAGGCCAACTTCCCAAATCTGAAAGAGAGATGTCAGAACTCTTCTATTTGGAAATTAGAGTCTAAATTAGTTGGAATTCAGATCATCGTTATAAAATAAAATAAAAATAGGGATGTGCCTGATTGTTTGTGTAAACACGTGCGAGCTCGCACCTTGAACATGCAGGCCATGTTAGCACATATACATGGCGGTCGTATGTAAGAATTCAATTAAAATAAAATCCATCCTTATTCCTATCTTCTCTCCACACAATCAAAATCAGAAACTAAAGTAACCCGGATCAAGAAATTCAATCCTCATCATTAAATTTAACCACCAATATCAATTCCTTCCAATTGAATAAAAACATATGAAAAAAGAAAAGCCCGAGTAAATATCATTTCATATAAACACTAAAAATCACTATTTAAACACACCCTTTTCCTTTCACTTCTAGTAACACAACAATACACTACCATAATAGTATTTAATTGCCATGAAAGCTTCTCTACCGCATACATGGCCTACATCTCACACAGCTAATATGGACACCTCAATCACATAGCCAAACACCTAATTAGTAAGTTTTTGGTCTGATTGAGGATACAACTAGAAGAATTACAATCTGACATCGAGGTGTGGTCTAGCAGATTTAGAAATGTAGCAGGTAAATCATTACTATGAATGAAGCCTATTAGATTGTGATGCACGTAAAGGAGAAGCACATATGGATGACAATTGATTCCTCTAATGGCTGAGAGTCCCAAGTCTTATGAATTGTTTGACCAATATCCATATTAATGAATTCAGGAAGGAGAGGTTCACTCACTCCATGACAAAAAGTGAGTATTTTCATTTAATCCGTTTGGATACCACCAATAAGTTACTTTTTCTACTTACAATAGTACATAAGTGACTTATTTCTGATAAATAAGTTTGGTTTATGACTAGTTATAAATAACTCTTTTACTTAAAAGTACTTAATCACTTCAGTTAATTTTTTTTAGCTTTTCTACTTTTCATAAGTTGCTGAAGAGAGACATTAGGAGCAAAAGAGAGGAGACGCTGGTAAATATATTGTTTGGCAAACATGCTTATCTTCTTAATAAGTAGAAAGTAAGATAAGTTACTTGTGGAATAGGTAGCTTATTTTAAGCAACTTACGATTCAAACAGGCACTAAGAGTAGAAGAAAAAATACAAAAAACTGGAGCTGACGCATTACCTGAGACATTCATAATAGAAAATAGAGATCAAAAGAGTTTTGTTGAACTACTAACATGGCTTCTTGACTGAGTATGTGTCAGCTTGGATGGGTCGCATCCAACTTTGACAAGTTGGCAATCCATGACTAATGCACAATTAGAGAAAGGTCACCAATCCAATGCAAACACAACTTTGAATACAAAATCCTTAGGCCCTGTTTGGTTACCACTCGAAATGAGCTCATGTTATTTTTTTTAACAGTAATCATGTATTAGAGATTGAAATGATTAAAATCTTTGATAACCCATAATAAAATAAGATGAAATTATCTTTAAAGTTTCTAAAAAGGGCCTAAATTGGTGGCCATAAATTAGATTTTAAGATCAATTTCAAGCCATGCTACATCAAATTAGATTAAGAGTGGAGCAGTAAAAGTAAGGAAATAACATACTGACAATAATTTATCTACATGAAAGTAATTCAAAAAAATAAATCAACATCTATCTACTATGATGTAAGAGAATGGTATGACCAAATCTATAAGCCCTAAAATCCCTAAAATTTGTAAGCCCTAAAATCCCCAAATTTGTAAGCCCTAAAATCTCCAAATCTGTAAGCCCTAAAATCCCCAAATCGAAAGGGAAAGTGAGATAGATAGAGATGAAGGAAGAGAGATCGAGAGAGAGTACCTTCAATTTGACGGTAGCTGTTGTTGACAATGAGGGACGAGCAGCCTCTTGTGTTGGTAGCTGTTGTTGATGGAGGTTGGGCCGCCATGCATTGGGACGAGATCCGCTGCTACCGCGGATGGGGAAGACTATGGACATCATCGGTGGATGATGGGCTAGGGTTTGGAGTAGAAAGAGGAGGGCAAGAGAGAGAGAGAGAGAGAGAGAGAGAGAGAGAGAGAGGAGAGGGGGATGCGGATTAGCTACTGACAGGTTGAGAGAGTAGGACGCGGATTAGCTACTAACAGATTGAGAGAGAGAGAGGAGAGGGGGACATGGATTAGCTACCGACGAGAGAGAGAGAGAGAGAGAGAGAGAGAGAGAGAGAGAGAGAGAGAGCAGATTGCGTACTGAGTTACTCAGTACGCTTTTATTCAGTACGCTTTTATCGTGCTGAGTAAACTCAGTTGGGCCCACCATGAATTTATGTGGTTTATCCACACCGTCCATCCATTTTTAATTCTAATTTTAGGGGTTGATCCCAAAATTGAAGTAGATCCAAAGCTCAAGTGGACCATTACATAGGAAATAGTGTGGAATAGTGATTTCCACTGTTGAAACCTTCCTAGGGCCTAAAGTAATTTTTATTTGTCATCTAACCTATTAATATGATCACAAAGACATGGATGAAGAAAAAGCATAAACATCAACTTGATCCAAAACTTCTTTGGCCTCCAAAAAATTTTTAGTGGTAGATGTTCAATCAAACTGTTTCCTATGCTGTGGTCCACTTGAGATTTTAATTTGTTTCATTTTTGGGATCATTCCCTAACATTATCCGTTAACATAGATTAACGGAGTGGATAAAATAAATAAATAATAGTGGACCCCACATGGTTTACTCACTACGCTAAGGGTATTGAGTTACTCAGTACGCAATCCGCTTCCAGGGGATTAAGGCGAGAGAGAACTTAAATAGTGGGTGACCTAATCAACAGATTGGATGTCAAATAAAAAGTACATGGGCCTTAGGAGGGTTTTAATGGTGGATATCCAATCACTATTGTTTTCATGTGGTGTGGTCCACCTGAGATTTATATCCCTCTCATTTTTGGCATCAAGCCCTAATATGATTTGTAAAATTGGATGGACGGCATGGATGAAACACATACATCATGGTGGGACCCACAGAGCACCGACTAACATCCACCAAGTTTTGATGGCCCCACTATGATGTATTTGTTATATCCACACCATCCATCCATTTTGAGATATCATTTTATGTCATGAGCCAAAGAATGAGGCATATAAAAATTTGTAGTGGACCCCACCATAGAAATCTTAGGTGCACCACACCACATGAAATTAATAGTAAGTGGATATCCATCATTAAAATCCTCCTAAGGCTTACTGTACTGTTTATTTGACATCCAATATGTTGATTAGGTCATACAGGGCCAGATGAAGGGAAAAAAAACAAAAACCAGCTTGATCCAAAACTTTTATGGCCCCAAAATGGTATGACATCCAATATTGTATTGTTTAAATTTTTAAATGTCTTTACATAGTTTTAGATGGTAATCAACACCTGAGTTTCGTATACGAATGATTTTTGAGATATCTCATAAGCTAAAGGGGAGACATCAAATGCACAGTGTTGATGTTCGACACACATCATAATGGGCCCATTTTACATGTCTAGTCCAATCACTCTATTTTACTGATTATTACCCTCAATTTGACTAGTTACTCGCCTCGATCATACTACATATGAGAAAGATATTAGGCAAACAAGATTGATCAACAATTTGAGTGAATTTTGATTTAAACATCTGAAGTTATTTACTCTTCATGTCTGGACTGATCAGATTGTCCAAAAATAGTTAAAGGTTGTTCATAATATCAAAAATACATAAATGAATAGAATACACAAACATCAGCTTGATCCAAAACTTCTATGGCCTCCAAGAAATTTTAAATTGTAGAGGTTCAATCACACTATTCCCTGTGGTGTGGTCCACTTGAGCTTTGTATATGCTTCCTTTTTGTTCTTTAGACCTCAAATTATCTATTAACATGGATGAATGGAGTGGATAAAATAAATAAATAACAGTGAACCCCACAGAGTTTACTCTGGTAAAGGTAACGAGTAACTCACTTAAATGTAGTGGAGAAAGGTTTCCTTAAAACATTCATAATCATATATTGGGCCTGCCTACATGTGATTTACATATCCAACCCACTCATTATGTGTGTCCCACTTGGATGAGGGGTCAGACCAAGTTTCAACCACATCAAAAACTCATGTGGGCCCCACCAAGTGGTTTTATATTTTTTTGGATGTCTTCACATAGTTTTTAATGGTATGGCCCGCTTGAGTTTCGTTTACCGATGATTTTTAAGATATCTCATAACCCAAAGGGGACACATCAAATTCACGGTGTTGATGTTCGACACACATTATGATGGGGCCCACGAAACTTACATCAATTCTCAGGTTTTCACGAGGTCAATAAGTTGGGTCACAATTTTAACCAGAATATTTGGCCCATTTTACATGTCTAGTCTATTCACTCTATTTTACTGATCAATACTCTCAATTTGACTAGTTACTCGCCTCAATCAGGCTACATATGAGAAAGATATTGGGCATACAAGATTGATCAACAATTTCAGTGAAATTTGATTTAAACATATGAATTTATTTACTCTTCAATTTGAATTGATTAGGTTGTCCAAAAATGATTAAAGGTTCAATTAGTGAATGTGCCTAATAATTTAGTAATTTTATTTTTCACAAATAAATTTAACATTTTTTTTTACTCTTTTAATTAAATATGATTTTCATTATAAATAAATTTAACATTTTTTTTTCACACAATTTAGTTTTCTTTTTAAAAATATATATTTTTACAATTTGTCAATTTTTTAACAATTTTGTTTAATTTTTTAAATTTTCCTTTTCAAAATATCATTTTTTTAATCTCACTTTTGTTATCTAACTTTTCAATTTTTCTTGTCAAAATCCAAAATTTAGTTTTCTTTTTTAAAAAATATGTTTTTTTTACAATTTGTCAATTTTTTCACAATTTTGTTTAATTTTTTAAATTTTCTTTTTCAAAATATCATTTTTTAAATCTCACTTTTATTATATAACTTTTTAATATTTCTTATCAAAATATAAAATCTAGTTTTCTTTTTAAAAAAATATATATTTTTTACAATTTGTCGATTTTTTCACAAATTTGTTTAATTTTTTAAATTTTCTTTTTCAAAATATCATTTTTTTATCGAAATCTTTTTTTTTTTCAAAATTATCAACATTATTCAAAGTTCTTAATTTTTTTTTTCAAAATCTAGATTTTTATAAAATCACAGTTTTTTTTTTTTTTTTTCAAAATTTAAATTTTTTCTTAAACATTGTTAATTATTTTTCTAAGCTTCTCAACTTTTTTATTTTTTTCAAAATTCATAATTTTTTTGAGCTTCTTAATTTTTGACCTGAGCATCAGGACCGTCTCTAATATAGATAGTCTTTGACGGTCTCTAATAGAGACGGTCTTTGACAAGGCTATAAGACGGTTAAGGACCATCCCTAATAGAGACGGTCTTTGACAGTCTCAGATTACAATTAAAAGATGGCCAACGGCCGTCTCTAATGCAGACGGCCAATGACCGTCTCAATGATCGCATATAAGACGGTCAAAGACCGTCTTAAATGATTTGTAGATGTACAACATTTTAAGACAATATTAGGGACGGTCAAGAGCCGTTTAAAATTTTAAAGACGGTTTATGGCCATCTCTAAATCATCTTTGAACCAAAGAATTTTAGAGATGGTCTACAACCATCTTAAAATCCATCATCTTTTTTTCTATTTTTCACTTAGTGAGCCCACCATGAAGTGGTGCATCTGATTGATGGGGTAGATGTTCAACACACGTCAAGGTGGGGCCCACACAGCTCGGCCTCATGGGAAGGTCCCTTGAGTTATGGTACTATGAGGTCAGCCTCATCGAACTTTCCATGAGGTAGAGTTGTGTGGGCCCCGCCGTGATTTGTGTCAGTGCATTTGATGAGTCTCATTTAGGTTATGGATATCCTAAAAATCAGCCGTATATTGAACTTAGGTGGGCTATACCATCTAAAACCTCGTGAAGACATGCCTAAAACTTGTAAAAGTATCTAGATGTGATTGAAATTTGATTGAATTTTGATCCGATCCCTCATCCAAGTGGGACACATACAATGGATGGTCTGGATTTGTGAACGACATCTCGGTGGGCCCAATGAATGATTATGAATGTTATAATGGGAGGGTAGCCCTCTCAACTATTGTATGTGGTGTTGCCCACCAAAGTCATAAATTGGCTTGGTTTTTAAGCCTGTGGCCCACCATGGAATAGTTTATTTGACTGATGGACTACATGTTTGACACACATCATGGTAGGACCCACACAACTCTGCATCATGAAGAGTTCTACGAGGGGAAACTCTATATGGTCGGGCTCATCGGAACTCCTCATGAGGTTGAGCTGTGTGGGCCCCACCATGATGCGTGTCAAACATCAACACCGTGCATTTGATGGGTCCCCTTTAAATTATGGGATATCTAAAAATCATCCATATACAGAAATCCGGTGGGCCATACCATCTAAAATCATGTGAAGACATGCTTACAAAATATAAAAGCATTTGGCAGAGCCCACCTGAAATTTGGATGGGTCTAAAACTTGGTTTGACCCCTCATCCAAGTGGGACACACATAATGGATGGGCCGGATTTGTGAAGCACATCTCGGTGGGCCAAAAAAAATTATTATTAATGTTTTAATGGAGGGTAACCCCTCTCAACTTTTGTATTTGGTGTGGCCCACAAAAGTTAGGGATTGACTTGATTTTTAGGCCCTACCATGGAATGGAGTATCTGACTGATGGGATAGATTTTCGACACACATCATAGTGGGGCCCACACAACTCGACCTCATGGGGAGTTCCCATGAGCTCGACTGTATAGAACCTTTTCATATATATATATATATGTGTGTGTGTGTGTGTGTGTGTGTGTGTGTGTGTGTACACACACACACACACACACACACATAGGGAAAAGGTACTATACGCTTGACCGTATTATACCTTCCACAAGGTTGAGTGACGTTATTCGTCGGATGAGAGATTGTTTAGGAAAAACCGGTTATCAAAATACCCCTCTACCTCTATTTCTCTCACGCTTATTTTCTACAAAAAGCCTTGTGCTAGAAACTTAGGTGGGGCCTACCGTGATTTTTTTATGAAATCCACCCCATCCATCTATTTTTTTCATATCATTTTAGGACAAGAGGCTGAAAATGAGCCGGATCTAAGATTCAAATGGGCCGAAAATATGAGGATTGAACGTCCACGGTTGAAATATTCATGGGGTAATAGAAGTTTTAAATTAGGATAATATTTATGTTTTAAGTTCATCTTAGTAGGAATATTGCTATGAACGGTATGGATGCAATTGAAACATCACTCTTGACACAGAGAGGTTTCAACGGTAGGAATTTCCCTACCCACCTTTTCCTTTAGCGCGGCCCACTTGAGCCTTGGATCCAGCTCATTTTTGGCCCTATGTCCTAAAATGATCTCTAAAAACTGATGGACAAGGTAGATTTCTGACAAACACTAAGGTTGGCCCTTACCAAACAGTCTATCACCTCGAGAATTTCTTAATGATAGAAGTTCAATTCATGTTGTTTCCATCTACTTCATGCGCAGATTAGATACCAAAGGTAGAGTAGCTAGACTAGCTACTGAAGTTAACCTCACCAAGTTCTGTGGGATCCACCATGATGTATGTTTTATATCCACACATTCCATGCATTTGGAGATATCATTTTAGAGCAACATGCAAAGAATGGGTTAAATCCAAAGATCCAGTGGGCCCAACACAGAAAACAGCGAGGATAGTGACACCCACCATTAAAAACTTTTAAAGGCCACAAAAGTTTTAGATGAAGCTGATATTTTTATTTTCTCTTATTTCATTTTTTAAAAAAAAACTTTTGAATATGTTGGATTTCAAATAAACATTACAGTGGGCGTTGGGATAGTTTCAATGGTGGGAATCACTCTCCCCACTGTTTTTTGTAGTGGTGTCCATTACAGATTTTTATCTGCCTCATTCTTTGATTCATGTCCTAAAATAATATCTCAAAATGGATGGACATTGGACGGTGTGGATACAACATATACATCATAGTGGGGCTCACAGAACTTGGTGACATAACTTCAGTAGCCGACTTGCTACTCAACCTGTTAGTATCTAATCTGTCGTGTACATCCACTTAAAACGTGGACCGCGTCTTACCCCGCCCGGACGGTGATTTGTCCGGGCATGGCTCTGTAGGGCCAACGTGATGTAAGTATTTTATCCACGCCATACAATGATTTTCTCATATCATTTTAACATATGAACCAAAAAATGAGGCAGGTCCAAGGCTTAAGTGGACCATTAGGTGGGGATTGAACATCTACCATTAAAAACTTCTTGCGAGAAGTTTCGAATCAAGTTGATATTTGTGTTTTCACTTCACTCACATCTACGTGACCTTATAAATATATTTGATGGTAAAGAAACATAACACTGTCACTTAGAAAGGTTTCAACGGTGAGTGTCATTATTAGTGCAACCTCCTTTGTCGTGGTCCACTAGAGTTGTGGACTTGCCTCATTTTTAGGATAATAACTTAAAACGATCTGAGAAAATCTTTTAAAAGCGTGGATAAAACACTTACATCATGGTGGGCCCCATAAAGCACTACCCTGATGGATTATTGTATGTGCAGGGGTGGGACACAATACACGTACTATTAAAAGTCATAATGGACTTGCCAGATGCGGATTCTATAGACAGGTTACATCACCAAGTTATCTAGGACCCACTATAAATGTATGTGTTATATCCATACTATCCATTCAATTGAAGATATCAATTTAAGGCATGAGATAAAGAATGAGCTAAATCCAAAGCTGGAATGTACCCACCATAGAAAACAGTGGATAGAGTAATGCCCACCATTAAAAATTTCTAAGGGCCACAAAATTTTTTGATTAAGCTGAAATTTGTGTTTTCATTTCTTTCATTTATATCTTAAATCATTTTGCTAAATCATTTTAAGAATTATCCTAAAATCTAGGCCGGTCTAGGGCTCAAGTGAATCACGCAGTAGAGAATACTAGAGATTGAATGCGTACCATTGAAAACTTATGGTGGCCCACAAAAGTTTTTGGAACAAGCTGATTGTTACGTTTCCTTCTATCTAGATTTACGTGACTTCATGAATAGATTGCATGACAAATAAACATTACAGTGGCCATCACTATCCCCACTACCTCCAGTAGTGTGGTCCACTTTGAGTTTTGTATCTGCTCATGTTTGAGCTCATAGCCTAAAATGGGCTCACAACATGAATGGACGGAGTGGATAAAACACACATCACTGTGGGGCCATAGAAAACTGACCAGCAACAGGCTCGGTGGTGGAGGGGTTACTACCGAAACTGAGTTCGATTAGATTCATTTCGGGGCCATGCTGATTCGTCCGAAATGTCTTTAAGCGGTTGAGAAAAGGATTTTGAATGATGGGTAATCTTGTCGGTAGAAAAATATTTTGGAAGCTTCCGGCTAACACCTTGGGGTGTTACCCTTACCATGTGGGCACACCTTAATTAAAAATTTTATATGACCCTACTATCTATCCATTTTTCTATATCATTTCAGGACATGATACAAAAAAATTAAGCAGATTCAAATCTCAGGTGTACCATACTATTGGAAACAGTGATAAATCACAATTAAAATATTTTTGTGGGACACAAAAGTTTTGGAACAAGCTGATATTTATATTTTCCCTTCATCCAGCTCTGGTTGACCTTATCAATGGGTTGGATGGAAAGGAAACATCACGATGGGCATTAATGTGGGCTCTAGTAAGTTTTTAACTGTAGGTGTTCAATTACCACTGTTTCCTTTCCATCCAACCCATCGATGAGGTTCAGAGATTTGGATCTCCTTACTTATTAGGACCTCGTAGAATGGGCTGGAAAACTAATTGCCAGTATGGATATACAGCACATCATTATGATAGGCCCCATGGAAAGGGTAGCACCTAATCGCCCATGAAAAACAAGGGGCAGTTTTAGATAAATAGTTTAAAAGCAACAGTTTCTCAGTCCACGGACCAAAACAGAGGTTGTGTATGGAAAAAATCTCAAAAGAAAAAGTTCGTAGTCCAAATCCAAAGGGGAAAACGAACTGTTTGATAATTAGTCTTACCGGTGCAAATTTTTAGTTATGCTCCATCCATGGTCGAGTCCGCAATTTGGCGTGTGCGTGTAAGATTAACACGGGAGTATCGCCAATATGAGAGAGAGAGAGAGAGAGAGAGAGAGAGAGAGAGAGAATTCATGACCATCTTCTAGTATATAAGTAGCAAGCATTATCCATACCAAAATAGCTGTTAAACGTATGACACATCCCCAGTTAAGCAAAATAAATAAATAGTAATTTGAGAGAGAGAGAGAGAGAGAGAGAGAGAGAGCATGCATGGCCATCATCTTCTAGTCCAGAGAGTAGCAAGACTTCTTGAAGCTGTCTAAGTTGTGCTCGAACAAGGGCACAATGGCATCTATGCTCCCATCTCCTATAAAGGAAGGGAGGAGAAACAGCATTCCCTCCACAGGGAAGTAAGAAGGCATGAAAAGGAAAGGACTTCCCCCTCCAAAATCAAGTTCATAGAATGGAAACCTCAGCCAACTATCAACCTCCATATTGGGACTCAGAACTGTCTTGCTCATGTTGGCCGTGGGCACAAGATCTTTCGTCTCCTCTTTGGAGCTTGCAAAGTCGATGAACGACTTGAAATAGCTGTCATTAACCTTTGTTACGGAATCATGTATGAGCTTGGCAGCATGATGCAATGGCTCTTGCAAGAGCTCTCTCACCCTATCTCGTGGGAACGCCCATAGCACCAGATTCCCAAAGTACTCATTGGACACACGGGGGATCAATCTCGACCGCCCATTCACTGAAATCCTCACCTCAGTCATTTCGTAATCATTCAACCCACGGGCCTTTGTTGTCGTTCTCCACAGGTGAGCAAGCAGGCTCTCGAAGGTGCTGTATGTGTATGGCTTGTCGTGTGCTGAAGAAGCCTTCACCTTGAGATTAGACAAAAACTCCCGCGTAAAGTGAGCCTTATGCACGATAACATTCTCGTCCTTGCCACCTTCTAACAAAGGTTCAAAGATGGGAAGCTGAAGCTTGTCATTGAGTCTTTTGGTCATGAATTCCACCCCTCTATGCTCGAATTCAAACACTGGTGGATCTCGAGGTGTGAAGACAGCACGATCATGCAGTGGAAGTGGGTCCATCTTTAGGCCTCGAGCCGCGCGGCCCCATGCGATCAAGAAATTGCTAGTTGACTGTCCATCAGCCACAAGGTGGTGGGCCGTGAACCCCAACACCATAGACCCACAAGTGAACCTTGTGAGCTGAACTTGCACCAATTCTTCCACTCCATTTAGGCTTGGATGAAGGCTCAACAATGTCGAAGATGGCTTAAACGGCATGACCTCTTCAAGAGTGCAATCAACCGTTGCCTCAATGAACCTTACACCTTCATCGTTGAGGAAAATGACACGGTGGCCTTCGTCATCTCTACCCAACCTGCATTGGAAACAAATCAGTGACGGATAGTAGAAGGGAAAAAAATGAAGATAGTGATTTTTCTACTATTGTTTCTCTTATATTGCAGGTGGACTTACGGAACATAATTTCCAAATCATGGGCTGATCATGAATCAAGTAATAAAAATAATTCTTAAAAAAAAAAATCAGAAAATATTTTAACAACCTTCCTGCCCATTCTCTATACTCCGCTAGCACCGTACGAAGACCTTGCTCAACCACTGCATTGGGTGTCATTGGAGGCTTGAACACGTAGATAACAGCGATATGGGTGTTAAATGTTACAGTATCGAAGATACTGAGACGAATGTGCCCAGTAGTCGGTTGAGGATTTCCTTCGTAACATGGCTTTACAATCCTCGAGCTTTGCCTACGCACCTTCATGGCTATGGATTTCTTTGGTCTTAGAAGAGATTAGACACTTGCCAACGGTTTCAAGTGATCAGAAGGCTAAGTATGGATTATTATATACTGAATGCTGAGGCGCCAATAAAGGAGAAATGGGGTTACATTGGAAGTCTCACACGTAGAAAAAAAAAAGGGTTTACGCAAATAAACAATTAGGGTTTTGAAAGTCTCTCCACCTACCAATATTGCGTAGACTGACCTCTTACTCGCTAAAAGTCTCAAAACATCGGCACATTAGTTTATTTATTTATAATGGTAAAACTAAAGCTACTATTTTATATTATTATTATTATTGTTAGGGGGGTACACTAGTTTATTTATTTATAATGGTAAAACTAAAGCTACTATTTTATATTATTATTATTATTATTAGGGGGGTACACGAACCGAGCTAGCTCGGTTAGCTTGCTCGACTCGACTAGAAAAAGCTCAATTCGACTCGGTTCGAAGCTGAGTTCGAATTGAGTCAAGCTGATTTTTTGAGCTTGAAAATGATTTTGAGCCGAGTTCGAGCAGGCCCTAGCTCGACTCGACTCGGATCTAATCTGGCTCGAATCAAACTCGGATTGAACCAGTTCGGTGACTCAGTTACTTTGCCATTGATGTTGCTCACTAAGTGTTTGATAAAATGACTCAATGAAGTGTGGCTGGTGGCAAGGAAGATATGTAAATGCAATAAATATCCTTTTTTTTTTTCTTGATTTTTATATTGCATAGAAGGTGTTTGATAAAATACCTATAAAACCATTGTTTTTGTTTCACAAACGGATGAATTTTGAAAGTATAGTCCAGGTGTTCATGGAAATGCCTCAATGGCTAAATCGGCTCAATCTTAGCTCGAACTGGCCTGAGCTGCTGAAAATACTGAGCCGAGCTGGCCAGTTAAGCTCAAAGACCGATCCGAGCCGAGTTCAAGCTGAGGTCAGTAAGTGACTGAGCCGAGTAGAGCTGAGGCTAGCTCGACTCAATGTACACCCCTTATTATTATTATTATTATTATTATTATGATATTGGTGTTATTATTAAGGGTGATTATTTGTTACTCTAACAGAGGACAGTGGTTGCTACACATGAACCAAGTAATTATAGTAGTTGTACACCGTATATATTAGCTCATATTATACCGTACAACTTGTGGTACTTATCATGAACAGGATAGAGCAGGATCTGGGTCTCTTCATCAATCAAGTAAATCCATAAGGGGCATCGGATAATTTGATTTTTTTCTATTTTCTGCTCCCTGGGTCGTAGATTTGATACGCGAGGCTTGGTGTTTTTTTGTGGGCCCGTAGAATCGGGGCCTTCGCCGTCCTTTTTGAAAAAAGAGAAAAAAAAAAAGAAAAGAAGAAAAAGTTGATTCAGCTATCCCAAACTTTGATTTGTGGACATTTTCTTGTTGAAATGGGACATTGATTATTTTTTATTTTATCCATCCAACTAATGTCTAACATTTGTTCGTTTAGGCAATCAAATCCACGTAACTGTTCATTTATGATACATTTAAATTGGGGCCTACGATTTAGACGGTTTAGCTTGAGTTGGATGCCGCCACTTGTACCAATTTTTTGGGCTCGCATATCAACCATCATGACGTACCTGAGTAATAAAGTTTTAGGAAACGGATTAGCTGGTGTACATAACACAAGCTATATAGCTGCTGCAGGTACGTGTCTTGCGAAGACAAGCACTTATGCTCCTCGACTCCCAGTTGTACGAACAGTTGAAAGGAGATCAAAGTTACATGGACCTCACGGTGATGTATTTATTATATCTACACAGTTCATCTCTTTTTCTAGATCATTTTAGAATATTATTCAAAAAATGAATCATATCCTAAGATCATATAGACCACACTACTAATAGCAGCAGAGATAATGATTTTCACCGTTAAAAAATTTATAGGGCCCACCAATACATTTATTTTCCATCCAATCTATTCATAAGGTTACAAAGACCTGAATGAAGAGAAAATTTTATTTTCATATTGATAAAAAACCTCCATGATCCTAAAATGGGTTTCAATGGTAGATGTTCAATCCCTTATTGCATTTTATTATAGTAGTCCAATCGATAGTTATATTTGTCTTATTTTTCGTCTCAAACCTTAAGACTAGCTCGCCAAATGAATAGATGGTTAAGATATAACACTTACATCATGATTAGACATACAGAACTTGCTAATGCCCGTACATGGGCTGTATAGCTGGTGTGAGGCACACCAGCCAATCCGCTCCAAAGTTTGCCATCTTCGTTTTTTTCTAAAATGGGAACTATTATAGTTATCACGATCAGCACCTTCGTCATCATTTTTGTTTCTTCTATGGACTATACTTATTATCGAGTCAAAAGCGAGGGCTACACACACCTCTACGCGTGGATTCGCTTGCCAACCTGGAATGTTTTCAAGACATCACAGCCGTCCATCAGGTGGGATCACCATGCAAATTATCTGGACAAAGCATCAACCAACAGAACTTGCATTTATTATTATTTTATTTGGGACCGTTCCTTATTTCCTTACATGCGTGGCCTACCTGGAAGTTTAGTGGACTAAGGTTTCTCGCTGGATGATCTAAACGGTGTGCCACACCTAATAGAAAGGCTGAATACGCTGGATAATCTAAACGGTGTGCCCCGCTTGATAGAAAGATTGAATATATACACGCGCTCTGTCCGCGTGTAGATGCGCGCGTGTAGCGGCCGGTGGGCGTTGTAGTAGGAAACCACGTAAAAAAAGACGTGGCGAAACTGCACTTGAACAGGGTTGAGTATCGAGAGCGGATTAGGTAAGACCCTGGACTTACCCAGGACCGTGCGGCACTTACTGTGGGGCCTAACTTGATATATTTATCTGTATCCACACCGTCCATACGTTTTTAAAGATTATTTTAGGGTATTACATTAAAAATGAAACACATCCAATTAGCAGATGGATTATACCATCTAAAATAGTGGTGATTGTCCATTAATGGGCCACAAAAGTTTTAGATCAAGATTATATTTATTTTTCTCCCTTCATCCAGGCGTATGTGATCATATCAACAGATTGGATGGAAAATAAACACTAAAAAACATTAAGGTATGCCCTAAAAAGTTTTTAATGGTAGATTGTTCAATCAATACTACTGTTTCCTATGGTATGGTCCACCTCATAATTGGATCGACTTCAGTTTTTGGGTGATATCCTAACATGATCTATAAAAACGGATGGACGGTGTGGATACAGAGTACATACATCAAGTGGGCGCCACGGTAAGTACCGTGCCGTCTTGGGTTAGGCCGGGTTCTCAACTAATCCTCTCCCATGTACATGGCTGTCGTTTCGAAAACAGGTCGACTATGACCCGTCGCCTTGGTGAATCTAGACTGCATTTAAGGGTCCTAATTCGAGGGGTCCATGGTAGATAAAACACACCGTAGACGCGATTCCTGCAGCAGCTTTCTGAAAAAGGGTCAAAGGTCCATATTCAAAAGCGACACGTCTATTGATTTAATGCTAGAGTTATTCAACGGGAGGCGGAATAGATACCGACGTGGTCAGTAGCCAAATCGGCTAGTGAAGTGACGTCACCAAGCTCAGTGAACCCTACCATGATGCATGTGTTGTATCCATACCGTCCATCCATTTAGAGGGATTGTTTTATGGAATGAAAAAAAGAATGAGATGAATATAAAGTTCAAGTGGACCCCACCATAGAAAACAGTGGGGACAGTGACATCCACCGTTCAAAACTTCTTAAGGTTCACAGAAGTTTTAGATCAAGATGATATATATACTTTTTTCAATTAAACTATTTCTATGTTAACTTATGAATATGTTAGATTTCAAAAATACATTACCGTGGGCACTATAAATGTTTCAACGCTCCCATAGTTTTCTGTGGTGGGTCCACTTGGACTTGAGATTTATCTCCTTCTTTTTCTCATGACATAAACTGATCTCAAAAAATACTTACGATATGCATACAACACATGCATCATTAAGTTCCACGGATCTTGGTGATGTCACTCCAATAGATTTGTCTGCTGAACTTGTCAGTATATAATCCGCGTCCTATTCAATAGGGGTGGCTTTTGTACCACCAGCCATATATAGGGGTCCGAATGGTCAGGATCGGTCAACCATCTGTGGAAGGCCCAGTTCTTGGATGGTCAGGATCAACTGACAGTACAGCCATGTGTACTGTAGATTTGCAACTAACGGACCGGAATCCTCTACAACACCTGTTTAACTCGAAGCCAAAACATCAGCTCTGTGGGTCCACTGGGTTCTGTAACAACACCATGATTTGTATATTTCATCAAGCTCATTAATCAGATGTAACACGTTACGATGAAGTCAAGATGTGTAACTCAGACGGATCTAAAACGCCCGAGGCACAATGCCTGAGATTAGAGGTTTAAGCTAGGAAATTTTACATTGTTCCTGTAAATATGTGTAGGTCAATAAATATCTCTCTCTAAGAGAAAACATCAAATTACATAATGTCAATGATTTTCATGTTTGCATGTTAAAATAATAAATCTAATAAAAATCATAATAGCATAAGCAATATAACATAGTAACCATATCAATCTAAACAATCACAACCATCAATTCATTTATCTTAATTATATAAATATATATGAAACATTGTGAATGCTGAAAATCGATGTCCATACTAATTTATCTTTGTTTTTGATGCTGTATAGGTTGATTTTGATTAATAAATTAGAATTGGAATCGCTACTAGCCAATTAGCTTAAAATCCCACAGTCACCTAAAATTTGCAGAATCTATAAAAACTAAAGAATCTGAAGACTTTCTTACTTTAAATTGACTCTTAATCTGCGACCTAAGATTTCAAGTAAGAGACCTCATTTACAGAGAAAGAATGTGTTAGGCACTCACTCTCCAAGAACGGGTGTACAATCTCTACTTAGTGTGATAAGATGATCTTAGGGGATAAGATGATGGGATATAATGCGTTAAAATGATACTGGACAAACTTGGATTATTGATGTGGTAGGGTTCGAAATTCCGACAAGCCACAGAGCATACGTCCAGAGAATGTCTAGAGATGTGATAATACTAAAATGTTATGCAAGAGGACTAGGCTATCATGATTTTCTCATGTGTTAGGATTTAGAGTTTCGACAAGTCACAGAGCATACATTCGATGGTAGTCTGGAGAAGCAGGGGGGTTAGAAAGGGAAGTAATGATACGATCGATGAAATATGAATGCTAGTGATAATGACATGATCTTTGGCTTATACTTAAAATCACTTGGATGCTTGAGTGCACTATGGTTGGGAATGGTTGACCAAAGTAGGACCGTGAGGCTAAGAGATAGCTAAAGGAGGTTAGAGGGGCTGAAAAAGGTGAGAACTTGAGAACTCAAGCACTCCCTCTCACTCTCACTCAGTGTTTCTCTCACTCTACTTCTCTTGGTGGGGGCTTACTTGGTTGTTGGTTGGTTATAGTTGGTATAAAATGAAAAGAGTGAGGTATTTATAGCCTTTTAGAATGACTTTTGTGTAATTTAAGGTTTTATGAGGGCTAAATGATGATGTGATAGTTTTGGATTGGTTGAGGGAAGAGAGATGCCACGTGATGCTTTTTTTATAAGTTAAAGGGCTTGGTGATATAGTAAATAGTAAGAATTTTAGGAATAAAGTGTGCCAAAGGAGAGTTTTAGGGATAAAGTGTCTTCATGCCTTAAAATAATATGAGAAAAAGGATTAATAGTTTGGATGTACAGGTACATCACAGTGGGCCCGCCCACAGACCTGCCCGTTTGGAGCTAGTGACGGGCGGGGGTCTGCATCCGATAGGTGAGAGGTGTTTTTCGTGGAGCCCGTAGATTCAGGGTTTAGCCGTCCTTTTTGAAAAAGAAAAAGAAAAACTTGATTCAGACATACCAAACTTTGATTTGTTGACATTTTCTTGTTGAAATGGAAATCGATTATTTTTCATTTTATCCATCTAACTAATGTCCAACATTCATCCGTTTAGGCAATCAAATCCACGTAACTGTTCATTTATGATACATCTAGATTGGGGCTACGATTTGGACAATTTAGCTTGAGTTGGATTGTAACACCCTGAAAATCGGAGGTCGTGTATAAACCCGACTCCCGAGTTCCAGACCGTCACTTATGCAACAAAAATGTTTATGATTCAATGTTGTCTGAGTTAAATTATTCACATGAGTAAAATTATACCAAAACTGCAATTCATACTCCAGATTCAGTGATAAAAGCAAGCGGAAGACTAAAGGATATATATATCACTGTATGGAAAATAAAATACATCTCAACTGTCTCCAAAGTATGAATACATCTCTGAGTCTCATATATATGTAAATAAACAGAATCAAAATGTCAAAAATAGTCCCACTGAGAAGTCCCGCCAATCCAGGCCACCTAAGCAAAGCCATCGTGGTACTACATATATGAGAACTCGTCCTGGTTCTCATCATAATCCGGCTCTGCCTCCTGAATCGCTGCCTCACCTGCATCTAAGACAGGGTCTGGTGGGTGTTGCAAACATCATCCTGTAACATGGGAGTGAGTAGCTAACTCAGTGGAATAATAGAGCAAAGATTAGCATGTTCTCAAATCAATCACGCGATAATAGTAAAGCAATAAATCAAACATTCCTAATACTGTTGTTAATGCAATATGACGTGAAATGATAGATGCCCTCACCGACGATTTCCCTCATACGGCACCATCTTACTCCCGCGACATGCTTTCTTCCCATAGTGCTTCACATCTTCTAGGCACATGTAATGTGATGGTGATATGATTACCGAGTTATTATTAGTCCATTCATATAGCAGGATTGAGAAACTAAGGTACTTCCCTTATATCAATCCCAACACAGATCCTGTCTATGGTCGTCACTCTTAGTAATCTCATACGATGTATATTTTGTAGGTCACTGCAAGGGCTGTCAGGGCTGTTGCTCGCACTCATTGCACCGCTCCCCCATCACCTTATCAATACAGGCGTACTGTACTCTCATTGCTATGGAAGGGTCGTCACCTCCCGTAGACTTAAAATACGCTCGCGGTCACTAGAAAGGGCTCGTCGCCTGATCAGTGTAGGCCGACAACAATAATATAGTGTCCCATACCACCATAATCTATTCACGAGTCATAGGTGCTCACTGGTCACTACAAGGAGGTTTGTGGCCCCAGCGTAGGCCGACAGCTCTACCACGGTGTCCCATACCATCATGCCCAGCTCATGAGTCTTTATGGATTAAGGTACCATGGTTAATAGGGTTTATAATGATAAGTTCAGTACCCTAGGTTCAAGCAGTTATGACTCATACAAGGTGAAAATACAATGGCCAGTCGGGTTACTTGACGGGCTCGACTAGTACGAGCGTATCTCAAGCTGAGCGACATGAAGTGCATAAAACACTTCGCGTGGCCTAACCACTGCCGCCAACTCCAAAACACGACTCGCGTTCATCGACGCGTCGTTCGTAGAAAAGATAAGCCAACCACGAATTTATTCGGTTACCAACTGCCTGGACTAGGTATAGTCCCAAACATTTATGAATCCACATCAGCAATCATATAAGAGTAATGAAAATGAAATACAACAATGTGAGCATGTTAACACATGTTATAACATGCAACTTAAGTAAATCATCTAACACATGCATTTCATACATATAATGAAACCATGCATATAGCCAACATGTAGGAAATCATTTACATCAGCATATTATTTGAGAATTCAATCTTAAACTAATTCATAACACCATTTAATTCAATACATACTAATACAAATATTTATACAAACACAGTCTACACACTTAAGTCTACATATAGTATGTCGACTCAAAGTGCGCATTTGGACGAATCTCTTCGCCAAACTGATTATGCACGCATTCCTAATATCCTAATGCGACAAAGAGCCATGTCAATCATATCGACAAAATATAGATGAAAACAGTATTTCCTACAAATGACTAAAATGCCCTAAATCTCATATTTTTCGTCTGCTTACGAAACAGGAAACGGACAGCATGTTGTACATGTCAAACGGCATTGCCGTCGATAATCTACTATTAAACGACATTGAAAGCGTTGAAATCAACCAATCAAAGCGTCTAAAATCCGCACCTTTTCCCTAGAGGTGAACTGATTCGAACGGAGCGTATACGCTTCGTTTACGGCAAACAAGCTACCTATTTCACAAGATGTATAAGTTACTTTGCTAAGAAATCGACGGAATCTCAAATCAGCAAGTATTTAGGGTGTTTCCTTACCTAGAAATGCAGAGGAATCACCGAAAACGTGATTGAGGTGCGTTGCTTAAGCACGTGCAACAGGTAGTGCAAGCAGCAGGAAGTTCTCTCCCACTCTCTCTCACAATCTCTTACCTTTTCTCTCACACCAGCTAGGGTTTCTAGCAAATTCGGATGAGTGAGAGAAGTGAGGGTTTAAGGCCCTTTTATAACCTAAAACATTCCCAAAACAGACTTGGGAACAATGTTTACTTGATGCCTAACCAAATCGGGGCTGTTTCGGTCCAAAAAGACATTTCAGGAGGTCCCCTGGCCGAACGCGATCGGACTTAAGCTCATGCACGTCGGATGTCGCTCACATCCCATTTTCAGACCAGTAGTGTTCGTAGATCGCACGTGGCGGTCCAGTTTTAGTTCAGCGGTCATCGCAAGTAGATCAGGTCTACAAGTCTCATGATATGAAAATAAAATTTTTTCTTATCCGAGGGTGTAATTTGTCTGAATTCTGACGGTTAGAACGCTTAATAATAACGCGCCAAGTCGTGTGCCAGATTTGAATTTTAAAATTTCAAATCTAACCCTATTCTCACTCTCTTCACTCCAGGCTCAATGAAATAGCCTCTGAATGTCGGTTGGACTTGATTTTTGAAATGATTGTCAAGTCCAGCTAGGCGGTTATAACGGTCTAAGATTGTAAGTATCGGACTTTCGACGCGCGGTCTAGATCCAATACAAAGTTTCAAAGGGGTCCTGAGAACAAACCGGTTTAGAGTTTGATCCGAGGTTTCAGAGTATTATAGTGTCATTGGTTCTACTCGTTTTGGGTCTTGTAGAATGTATTTAAAGTGATCAGGGATGATTTCATAGCTACTCTAGCGTTGCGCTAGCTAACTTACGCTTATTTTCTAAAGGAATTAATCCTACGCGATTTCTTGTCGAGTTGGTATCGAGTCCAAGTACGGATTTTTTCAGGGCGTTACATGGATGCAGCCACTTGTACCAATTTCTGGGGCGCCCGTATCAACCATCATGGCATACCTCTAAGTATTAAAGTTTTTATATCATCGTTTTTTTCTAAAATGGGAACTATTATCATAATCACCATCAGCACCTTCGTCATCATTTTTGTTTATTGAGAAATTTGGGACTGTGGACCCCACCTTTTATCCAGTAGTTTTTATGAAGCAATACAAACTTAGTTTGGGAACTTAGACTTGCTCGTACGGACGGCAAATTTGAGGACGAAAATACACCTCCTTTCACAGAAATGGATTGGGTACTCCCCTTACCACCGGCCAATGGTGGATGGTCAGTGATCTGTAGGCCCCACCATGATGTATGATTTTCATCCATGCCGTTCATATATTTTTCCAGATCATTTTATGGTATGAGACCAAAAAGAGGTATATCCAAATCTCAAGTGTACCACATTACAGGAAACAGTGTTGAATGAGCATCGACCATTAAAAACTTTTTGGGGACCCACTGTGTTGTTTATGAGAAATCCTCCCCATCTAAGTTCATTCATAGGGTCACAAAGACATGAAAGAAGAAGAAAAACAAATTTTATAATGATCCAAAACTTTTGTAACCCCTAAAAGGGTTTCAATGGTAGATGTTCAATTCCCCACTGCCTTTTACACTGTGGTCCACTTGATAGTTAGATCCATCTTATTTTTCATCTCAAGCCTTAATATGAGTTTGCCAAATATATGGACAGTTTGGATATAACACATACGTCATAAAAGGACCCATAAAAAGCGGTGGGGATTACAACAGGAAAAAAAAGAAGCCAGGAACCTCTGGCTACGGATTATAACCGTAGCCATAACCGCAGCCCATGCTTTTTCGATATGTCCTTCGCTATATATTGAAGGCCTTTCGATATGTACGTCGATATGTATTGAAGGTCTTTTGATATGATCGAAAAAGGTTCAGAACTGTCCAGCAAGTTTGCCTAAAAAATCCTGCAATTTTCGATACATATTGTAGTGTTTTTGATATGTATCGAAGATATAGCTATGGATTATCGCCGTAACCATAACTATAGTCCGTTAAAGTCTATGAAATTTTTTTCCTGTTGCGGTTAATGCCAGATCGGTTACGGTACTTATTGCTATGGTTATAATCCATAGCCATAGGTCTACGGTAATTACTCGATATTAGTTATCGATACTATCGATCATTTCTCAATATATATTATCAATGACTTATGCTTGATACTATCGAAGAAATCTTGATAATATTAAAAACTCATCCATTTTTTGAGTTTTGTTGCTGGACAATTTGACATTCATCTTCGATATTATTGAACTATGGTCAATATTATCGACAATCTATGGAAATGGTTATAATCCGTAGCCATAGGTCTACGGACATCTTCTCCTTTCTTTTCCCCACATGTACCATTACTTTATCAGCTTTCTTCTTCACACCTAATGCAAAAATAAATAAATAATTAAACAAAAAAAAAAGAAAAAGAAAAAAAGAAAAAAGAAACAAAGAAACAAAGTATTAGGACACCATAGAGAATGTAACCTTACAAGGCAATTTGCCCGTCTGAGATTCATGGGCAACATATTCCTACAACATGAGAAGGCTTAAATTATGAAAGGAACAAGTATCAACAAGATTCTTATCCTATTCCAGAATAGAATGGTGTAATGATGAGAATGCAATCAGACCAATATTTGAATTACAATATAACATATTTTATAATATAACTTATGTAAAAGTCTGGCTCAGTTTCTAACTTCCATTTGCCTAGCTTCAATACATGCCCAATGTGATGAATGTTGCTCTAGTTGCTTTGGTAGTTCACATGGTTATAAAGAGTGCTCCATGTATGTAGAAACCTCTGTTATGTACTTCCTAAAAGCCAACCCAAATTCTTAGGAGAAGACTAAGATAATAATGGTGATGATGATGCATTTGTAAATTCATACACATATACAAACATACATACTTATAGAAATATATAGGTATGCATATGCACATATAGATATAGATACAGGCATGTGGTTTTGATTGTATATGGCAATCACACAATGCAATTCTTGACATTCCGAAAAAGTCCATCTTTTTCATAGCCAACAATCATGGCCACCTAAGACTTATCACTTGCATGAAAGAGAAAAAGCCCTTAATTTATTTTCAAAATTGTAACAAACTCAAGACATCATTTCAGTAGCAATAGTGTAGGATACGATGTAAAGTAAAAACCCACTACACCTCGTGAATCAATGTAATTTCAAAATGAAATTATGCATGCATATAGGACTGATTTAGATAGTGGACTTAATCCAATTCCAAACAACACATTCCATCCAATTCCATTGCAAAATTCTTTTAAAAAATTCCTAATCAAGTTGAGAAGTATTAATAATATCCACTAACCAATGCAAAAATGATACCTATCAAGTTGAGATGTGACATGCCAAAGTATGCATATTACACCATAACTCTTTCAAGTTATTTTGAATTTTCAGTAACATTCCTCCATATTATCATGCAACAAGAAAGGCTTGTTATTTGATTAGTTGCTCTTGAATTTAATAGGGACTCAATGTTTGAAATGAACATGTTTGATAACAAACAAACATTACTGTTGGGCTTAATATGGTTTCAACGGTGGAAATCATTATTCCCACTGTTTCCCATGGTATGATCCACTTGATCTTTTGATATGCTTCAATTTGGGGCTCAACCCTTTAAATTAGATGGAAAAGTGGATGGACGACGTGCATATACTATATAGATTTAATGTGGGCCCAACAGAGTTTACTCAGTACGATGGCAGCGTATTGACTAACTCAGTACGCAATCCAATTACGCTTACTACTTAGCAGGGCAAACTAGAAATTGAGAGCGGCAAACTGGAAATTGAGTGGGGAAAATATGAAATTGAGCAGGGTAAACTTGAATTTTAGCAGGGCAAACATGAAACTGAGCAAGGTAAACATGAAATTCAATGAGGCGAACTGAAAAATGAGCGGGACAAACATGAAATTCAGCGGGGTGAACTGAAAAATGAGCGGGGCAAACTAGAAATTGAGTAGGGCAAATAGAAAATTCAACAGGGTAAACATGAAATTGAGCGGTTATATATATAAACTGAAAATTCAGCAAGGGTAACATGAATTTCAATGGATTTGAAATACAATTGAACTAGTTTAACATGAATTTCAATGAACTTGAAATGCAATTGAACTAGCTGAACATGAATTTCAATGAACTTGAAATGCGATTGAACTAGCCAAACACCCCTCAATGTTTTGCTATTTGAAACATGATAAAAAATCAATACATGTAAGAAAATAAAAAAGGAAAACAAATTAAGGATTGTCGTATTAAATAGTTACAGTAAAATTCAATACGTAATCTTAATATTCAATGTGCATTCTTGAATAATCTCGTTTTTCAATTATTCAACCATTGCATTTTACCAAGTTCAAAGTTAGTCAGATTAGTAAACATTTATATGTTTTGATGTAACAACAAGATGTTATTTGTAACAAGTAGTTTTGTTGATTGGTTAATTGGTCACATTTCCTACTCCCACACTCTTTTTTATCAACTCCTATTCTTCATGAAACTCACATAGGAGCTCAACTAGGTATCCTGCTTTTGACAGTATTTAAATTCCTTCTAAAGCTTACATTCCAAACGAATTTAACCTTATTTCCATTCTATAACCCCTCCCTTTTCCCCAATATGTCATTCCAAATTTGGATCATCCAAAGAACGTGTGTTGGATTGAAATGTTAAAAGTTGTTTAACACATTTCATTGCTCCCATTTAACCATTCTTGAAACTCGAATGTGTCATTGAGTTTTATTTTTAAGAATCACCTAATGCCTATTGTAGTGCCTTTCTAACAAATCAAAGAGGCAACAATACAACAGTTCAGATATACACATTTGTTTTCTTTTTGAAACCATAGGAAATTTGAGTCCATTCCTTCAATGCAGACATTACTTTATCAACATTCTTCTTCACACCTGATAAAAAAAATAAAAATAAATAAATAACACGCAGATCCACAACTTAATTGGTAAACTGAGTGGAGATACCTCGTTTCAACACTTGAGGTCTTGGTATCGATCCCTAGTGGGGGTGGCTAACATCAAGTGTTTGTATTGACATGGTGTGTACTAACAAGCTAACCCGAAAAAAAAAAAAAAAGCATTAAGACACCATAGAGAATGTACCCTTTAATATGAAAAGTTCTAAATTTATGCCATAGAGATTTTCAATATGGAGTTTGAAGCTCTAGTTGCCTATGCAAATGGAAGAACGTCAAAAAATTATCTTTACAACAACTTTTTTGTCATCATGGATGTGAGCAATATTAACGATGAAAATAGATAATAGAGTTTGGAAAAAGATTCGGCAAAGAGCTGGGTTATATCTTATCCGAGTTTAAGTATAGTTTGTTAGATTGCTTTTAGTCAATTCTCTTTACTCTGTACCAAGCAAAGGGGCAAACTAGAAAATGATTGATTGTTGATTATATGGTTGAAATGACTATTTTAAAGTTAAATATAGTTACTTCTCCTATGCCATATATCACTTGTGACTGCAACTGCAGCTATGACATTATTTCAGGACTTGATTAGGTTAAAATCAAACAAATGTTAGGTCTACGAAGGGTAGATAAAAAGTAGGATTGATCCAAGGTTAGAAGGACCCAATCAGTTGCATCTTAAATTTCAAACGTGAAATTCAGCGTGACAAACATGAAATTGAGCGGAGCAAACTAAAAATTGAGGCGGGGAAAACTGGAAATTGAGCGGAGCAAACATGAAATTCAACAGGGCAAACATGAAATTCAGTGGGGCAAACTGGAAATTCAGCGAGGCAAACATGAAATTAAGTGGGGCAAACTTGAATTTCAGTGGGGCAAACATGAAGTTGAGCAGGGTAAACATGAAATTGAGCGGGGCAAATATGAAATTGAGTGGGACAAACTGGATATTGAGTGGGGCAAACATGAAATTCAGCAGGAAAAATATAAAATTAAGCGGGGTGAACTGAAAATTTAGCGGGGCAAACATAAAATTAAGCGGGGCAAACTTAAATTTCAGTAGGGCAAACATGAAATTCAACGGGGCAACATGAAGTTGAGCGGGGTAAACATGAAATTGAGCGGGGTGAGCTTGAAATTCAGCAGGGTTAACATGAAATTCAGCGTGGCAAACGTGAAATTCAGCAGGGCAAACATGAAATTGAGTGGGGCAAACATGAAATTGAGCGGGACAAACATGAAATTCAGCAGGGAAAACTGGAAATTGCTCGGTTCCCTCACTCAATTTGTAGTTTGCCTCACTCAATTCCTAGCTTCCCTCACTAAATTTTGAGCTTGCCTCGTTGATAATGTGAGAGCTACAATTCTAAGAGATCGGAATCTCCGAATAATACATGAAGGGAAATCTCCCTAAATGAACATCTCAGTCAATTTATCTCCCTCTTTATAACATATTTTGTTATGAAACCAAAACTTCACATTGGTTAACAGACAACACTAATGGCAAGAGTGACATTATGTTGAAATATTGAGATGTAATGGTTTTGATTTATAGGTTATTCATGTCAATTACAGCCAATAAGGCAACAAGGACCCCTTGATTTTTATTTACAAATGGTCTCATTTTTTCTTCACATGCTTCTAAGGAAAAAAGGATCTACGTAATTCAGGAGCCTTATACCATCTTGTTGCAACATAATCCTGTAAGCAATGGAAATGAAAAACCATGAATATGCATGATACTAAGAAGAGCGTCTATTGTTAGAGAGAAAAAGGATAGCTGAAATTAAATAATAAGAATCTCATTGTCTTCTTCGCAATTCGGTTTCCAGATGCATGCATGATTGCATCAAACACACTGCATACAATGGATGGGTTACCGTAACAAGACTTGAATTATATTTTAAATTAGTGAAGTGCAGCTCCTAAGACTAACACCAAACTAGGCCAGCCCACAACCAAAATGTCTAACAAAAGGAGACAAAAATATTAGATGATAAGTATTAGAATTAAACCTGGTCAACATTTCAAAACCTTACCAGTGCATAAGTTTATAGACATTTTGTAATATGACGGATTTGGTATCCTTTTGGTTCTCCTTTCATAAACGGGATGAGAAGTGGATGCATTCATACATTACCTTTGACATTACTATATGATTGCACATCCAAATCCTCATGTCCAAGTTCTTTATTGTCAATATCATATACTTCCCCTCTCTTCCTCAACTCTTCACCCTCCTCCTCATCACAAAACGTCCCCTCTGTGTACGACTAACCTCATTCTCCTTATTAAACTCCTCCCTCTCATTCGCTAACTTTTTCTTCTCCTCAAAAAATAAATCATTCTCCCTCTTCAATTGTTCTTTCTTTTTTTATGCAACAAGAAGATGTTATTTGTAACTAGTTTTCTTGGTTGGTTAATTGGTCACATTTTCTTCATAAAATGGGTTGGATTTGTATTATTTTGGATACGGAAAAATAATTCTCTTAGATGTAACTGAGAAATTTTATCCCTTGAATCTTTAGTATTCTTTTATTTATCACCTGTGTCTACAATTTAGGCAGAATACCGTCGCCTATTATCACTAAGAATCTGAAACAAACCTCAGAAACGAAAGAAAGGGGTGAAAGTGCGGAAGAAACAGACGTAGAAATAGAAACAACTTCCGAAAAGAGGATAGAGACTTCTTATGGATTGAAAAATTGCTTGTGACTCTTCTTTTCAATTATAAACGATGGAATTGTCGATCGCGATATATAAAAAATGATCGCTTTGAGAAAACATTGAGCTTGATCGAGGGAAACATGAAATTTAGCAGGGAAAACATGCAATTTAGCGGGGAAAACATGAAATTCAGCGAGAGAACATGAAATTCAGTAGGAAAACATGAAATTGAGCGGGGCAAACTTGAATTTTAGCGGGGGAAACATGAAATTGAGCAGGACAAACTAGAAATTCAATGGGGTAAACTAAAAAATCAGTGGGGCAAACTAGAAAATCAGTGGGACAAGTATAAAATTAAGCAGAGCAAACTAGAAAATCAGTGGAGTAAACTTGAAATTCAGCGGGGTAAATGAAAAATCAGCAGGACAAAAATGAAATTGAGTGGGAAAAATTAAAAAATCAGTGACGTAAACAAGAAAATCAGCAGGGCAAACATGAAATTGACTGGGGCAAATATGAAATTGAGTGGAACAAACTAGAAAATCAGCGGAAAAAACTAGGAAATCAACGGGCAAATATGAAATTGAGTGGGCGAAGCATGCAATTCAGCGGGGCAAACTTAACAGATAATTTCATGGCTTGAGCCCAAATATCTAAACATATCCAATGTTCAAATGGACCACAACACATGAAAATTTTGAATTGAACTTCTCATGTTCATCATTTCTTAGGGGCCACAAAAGTTTTGGATCAGACTTACAATTGTGTTTTCTATCAATCCATGTCTGTATGATCTTATGAATAGGTTTGATAACAAACAAACAAGTTATCCCAATGAGCATGTTATCCATGTTAACACAATGACCATGGTGATGTATTATTGACATCCTTATACATTGGTGATCTAATCATCACAGACAATGATAGTGTTATGATTGATGAGTTTATAAAGGTTGGTTCGTAAATTTAAAATGACAAATATGGGTCTTATGGGATATTATCTTGAATCAGGATAAATTAAATAGATGATGTAATTTTTACATTTAATAACACATATTCATGAAACTTAAAAAATCTTTGAGAAGAAAATTTCTAAATTAGTGTGCATACTCATGGAAATTAAGTTGAAATTGAGTAAGGACAAGAAAAATAATCTAATAGATCCTAAAAGGCTTTAAGTTGTCGATTAGAAGTTTTAAATACTTGACTCATACTAGCCTAAACATCTTGTATATTGTGAAATTACTTAACTACCACATGAAATTTCTAAGTTAAATTCATCTACAAGTTGGGAAAAAGATTTTACATCATTTGAAAGGTATTCTTGATCATGATATTTTTATGTGTGATAAAGAATATAGACTCTTTTTTTTTGTTCACAAATAGTGATTAGGTGGGCCAATTTATATAGACAAAAAAAAAGTACACCAGACTACTTATTCTATGTTTGAAGCGGTTCATTCACATAATTCTTTAAAAAGTAAGATGTGATAACAAACAAACATTACTGTTGGGCCCACTATGGTTTCAATGGTGGAAATCATTATGCCTACTGTTTCCTATGGTATGATCCACTTGATCTTTTGATATGTTTCAATGTGGGGCTAAATCGCTAAAATTAGATGGAAGAATGGATGGACGACGTGGATATACTACATACATTCAATGTGAGTCCATCTGAGTTTACTTAGTACAATGGGAGCGTACTGACTAACTCAGTACGCAATCCGATTATGCTTGCTACGCCCCACAATGATGTTTTATTTGTAATACATCATGTTTATCGGATTATGTAATGCCCCTCCATTTTCATCGGATTCTGTATACACCAAAACCCCATATGTGGGAGGGAACTTAGACATTGAGGGAGGGAACCTTGACATTGAATGAGGAAAACATGAAATTGAACGGGGCAAATATGAAATTTAGTGGGGGAAACATTAAATTCAGTGGGGAAAACATGAAATTGATTGGGGCAAACTTGATTTTCAGCGGGAAAAACATTAAATTCAGCTACGGAAACATGAAATTCGGTGGGGGGAAATCATGAAATTTAATAGGTGAAACATGAAATTCAGCAGGAAAAATTGCAAATTGAGCGGGGCAAACATAAAATTCAACAGGAAAAATAAAAAATTTAGTAGAAAAAACTAAAAACAGAGCAGGGCAAACATGAAATTCAGTGAGGGAAACATAAAATTCAGGGGGACAAACAAAAAAATCAGCGGGGCAAACTAGAAAATTAGCGGGGCAAACTAGGAATTTAGCGGGGCAAACATGAAATTTAGTGAGGGAAACAGAAAATTCAGTACGAAAAACTAAAAAATGAGCGGGAAAAACATGAAATTCAGCGGGGGAAACATGAAATTTAGCAGGGTAAACTAGGAATTCAGTGGGACAAACAAAACAATCAGCGGGGCAAACTAGAAAATCAGTAGGGCAAACTAAGAATTCAGTAGGGAAAACTAGGAATTCAGTGAGCCAAACATGAAATTCAGTGGGGGAAACAGAAAATTCAGCGAAAAAAATTGAAAAATGAGCAGGGCAAACATGAAATTCAGTGGAAAAAACATGAAATTCAGCAAGGCAAACTAAGAATTTAGCAGGGCAAACATGAAATTGAGTGGGACAAACTAGAAAATCAGTGGGGTAAACATGAAATTGAGCAGGGAAAACATGAAATCAGCGGGGCAAACTAAAAAATCATTATGCTCACTGTTTCCCATGGTATGATTCACTTGATATTTTGATATGCTTCAATTTGGGGCTCAACCCCTTAAATTAGATAGAAAAACAGATGGAAGGCGTGGATATACTATAGGAAACGGATTGGCTACTCCCCCTGCCACCAGCCAATGACTGGTGTTCGGTGGAAAATCATTATGCCCACTATTTCCCATGGTATGATCCACTTGATATTTTGATATGCTTCAATTTGGGGCTCAAACCCTTAAATTAGATAGAAAAATGGATGGACGGCTTGGATATACTACAGGAAACGGATTGGCTACTCCCCCTGCCACCAGCCAATGGCTAGTGTTCGGTGCTCTGTGGGCCCCATCATGATGTATGTGTTTCAACCATGCCGTCCATCTATTTTTATAGATCATTCTATGATATTATACAAAAAATGAGGTATATCTTGATCTCATTTGGACCACATTACAGGAAACAGTGTTTAATGAACATCGACCATTAAAAACTTTTTGGTGGCCATAAAAGTATTGGATCAAGATGATCTTTGTTTTTAGCCTTCATCTGGGTCTTTATGACCTAATAAACAGATTGGATTTCAGATAAACAGTACAGTGGGCCTCAGGAGGATTTAAATGATGGATATCCAATCCCTATTATTTTCTTGTAGTGCAGTACATCTAAGATTTATCTCCCTCTTATTTTTAGTATAAAGCCCTAAAATGAACTTTAAAAATGGATGAATGGAATGGATGATACACATACATCATGGTGGGGCCCATAGAGCACCGACCACCAACCACGGGGCTGGTGTCAGGTGGAGTAGCTAATCCGTTTCCTATACTACATAGATTCAATGTGGGCCTAACTAAGTTTAAAATATACCTATGGTGCGTGCTTTCTTCACTGAATCTACCATTTTTAGAAGAAGACGAAATGCTGATAAGGGGAGCCTACAAAAATAATTTTTTTGATCTTTCTAACGGGGTGAGGAAAGGGGGTGAAAGCAACGGTAGTGAAGCAGCAGTGGAAAGAGAGAGGAAAGCAAACAGTTGAAAGGGAGAGGAAAAGCCAGGGGTATTTTTGTCATGGAATTCTGTCTACGCACATGAAGGTTTAAGTTCCAAAAGAAAGTTTATATTGCTCCATAAAAACCGCTGGATAAAAGGTAGGGTCTACAGTCACAAATTTCTCTTGATTTTCATTTATCGACCGTAGTTATTATCGAGTAAAAAATGAAGGCTCCACACACACCTCTACGCGCGGATTCACTTGCCAACCGGGAATGTTTTCAAGACATCACAACCGTCCATCAGGTGGGATCACCATGCAAGTTATGTAACATCCCAGATTTTTGCCAACCTGGGATTAGACGTCCTTAGGCAATGAGTCTATCCTAACACTTGATTAACTTCTCAAAACTCAATCCAAAAGTCTCAAATCCCTATTTCCTTCGAAAATCTCACCTTTTACTACTTTATCCTTCAAAATTTTCTAAGAGCTCTCACATTAGACATAAATCTTAAAGTTTAGGTGATGTTGATCAATACTTAAGCTAAAAAGTACTATGAATAGTAAATAAATAAATGAAAAGGGTTTTTAACCATTAACCTTTTGAAGTCTCACTAAATAAGTAGGCTAATTGGATAGATCAGCTTCTCCTACCCCAAAATCATATATTGCATGTCAAATAACTCATCCCAGGTTCTAAAATACACCTATTTTAAATATCAGATGGAGAAATCACCCCAAACAGGTCAGTGGTCGGCGATGCCATCGCCGGTTTGGCGATGCATCGCCGAACTCGTCCGTACAGCGAGTTTCTGTACCTTTTTTTCTGCGCGTTTCTTCGGACTTTGAAAAATCATATCTCCTTCGTTATAACTCTGATTTAGGTGATTCAAAAACCAGATTGAAGATAAATGAGTCTAGTTTTATATAAAAATATGTGAAAAATATAATAAAATATTTAATATAGTTTAAAGCAGGTCATTGTGAGCAACTATCCGATAATCACTTGTTGGACAGCTGCTGCTTCTGGAATTTTTAGAATTTTTCTACAACTCGAAATCTTATGAAATTTGGAGAAGTTAGGGTAAACTTGATGATGAACTCCTAAAAAAATAATAAAAATAATATGATACCTAGAAGTTCCCAAAATGGGGGATAAAATGGCCCTAGGACCGTATTCTTCCATAATTAGGGTAGAATTTGGTTGAGTACCAAACTGAACACTCAGTAGAATTAACTTAGACCACTTTAAATACGTTCTACAAGACCCAAAGCGAGTGGAACCAATGACCCTATAACTCTCTATAACCTCAGATCAAACTCTAAGCCGGTTTGTTCTCTGGACCACTTTGAAATTTTGTATTGGATCTAGACCGCGCGTCGAAAGTCCGATACCTCCTATCTTAGACCGTTAGAACCGCCTAGCTGGACTTGACACTCGTTTTGAAAACCAAGTCAAACCGATAATCACAGGCCATTTCATTGAGCCCGGACCAAAGAGAGTGCGAATAGGGACAGAATTGGAATTTCAAATTTAAAACTGGCACACGACTTGACGCGTCAGTATTAAGCGTTCTGACCGTCAGAATTCAGCCAGATTACACCCTTGGATCAGGAAAAGTTTCTATTTTATATCATGAGACTTTCAGCCCTGATCTACGTGCGGTGACCGCTGAACTGAAACTGGTCCGCCACGCGCGATCTGCGAACCCTGCCGGACTAAAAACTTAATACGTGCTAGATCTGGTACGCATGAGCTTAAGTCCGATCGCATTCGACCAGGAGACCACCAGAAAGCATCTTTTGGACCGAAACAGCCCCGATTTGGTTACCCCTCAAGTGAAACTTGTTCCCGAGTCTATTTCGGACAAGTTTGGGCTTATAAAAGGGCTTGAAACCCTCACTCCTCTCTCCCATCCGAATTTGCAAAAACCCTAGATTGGGAGAGAGAAAAGGTGAGAGTTTGTGAGAGAAGGTGGGAGAGCTTTTCCTGCTGCTGCTGCACGTGCTTAAGCGGCGTATTCCAATCACTTTGCCGGTGATTTCTCTGCATTTGCAGGTAAGAAAACGCCCTAGAAAGTTGCTGATTTGATGCTTCTTTAGTTCCATAGTTTGTTAGTTGATAAATCTCGTAAATCAGGTTCCTTAGTCGCCGTAGACGAAGCGTATACGCTCCGTTCGAATCACTTCACCTATAAGGGAAAAGGTGCGGATTTTAGACGCTTTGATTGACTGTTTCCAAAGCTTTCAATGTCGTTTAATAGTAGATTCTTGACGGCAACGCCGTTTGACATGTACAACATGTTGTCCGTTTCCTGTTTCGTAAACTAACGAAGAATATGAGATTTAGGGCATTTTAGTCATTTGTAGGAAGTATAGATTTCATTCATATTTTGCTGATGTGATTGACATGATATGTTGTCGCATTAGGGAGTTAGGAATGCTTGCATAATTAGTTCGGCGAAGAGATTCGCCTAGTTGCGCACTTTGGGTCGACATACTATATGTAGACTTAAGTGTGTAGTGTATGTGTTTGTATAAATGCTTGTATTAGTATGTATTGAATTAAATGATGTTATGTAGTAGTTTGAGATTGATTTCATGGTTAATATGCTGACCTAAATGATTTCCTACATGTTGACCATATGCATGATTCCATTACATGCATGGAATGTATGTGTTTGAAGATTTGCTTAAGTTAAATGTTATAACATGTGTTAACATGCTCACATGATTGTATCTAAATTCCAATACCTTTACATATATTGTTAATGTGATTCCATAGATGTGTGGGACTAGACTTAGTTCAGGCAGTCGGTAACCGAGCGAATTCGTGGCTGACTGGTCATAGCCACGAACGACGCGTCGATGAACGTGATTCGTGTTTAGAGTTGACGGCAGTGGTTAGGCCACGCGAAGTGTTTTACGCACTTCATGTCGTTCGACTTGAGATGCGATCGCGCTAGTCGAGCCCGTCAAGTAACCCGACTGGCCGATGTATGTTCACCTTGTATGTGTCATAACTGCTTGAACCTAGGGTACTGAACTTACCATTGTAAACCCTGTTAACCATGGTACCTTGATCTATGAAGACTCATGAGCCGGGCATGGTGGTATGGGACACCGTGGTCGAGCTGTCGGCCTACGCTGGGGCCACAAACCTCCCCGTAGTGACCAGTGAGCACCTAGACTCATGAGCAGATTATGGTGGTATGGGACACTATATTCTAGCTGTCGGCCTACACTGATCAGGCGACGAGCCCTTTGTAGTGACCGCGAGCGTATTCTGAGTCCACGGGGGGCGACGACCCTTCCGTTGCAATAGAGTACGATAGGCCTGTATTGATAAGGTGATGGGGGAGCGGTGCAACGAGTGCGAGCAACAGCCCTGGCAGCCCTTGCAGTGACCTACGAAATATACATCGTATGAGATTACTAGGAGTGACGACCCTAGACAGGATCTGTGTTGGGATTGATACAAGGGAAGTACCTTAGTTTCCCAATCCTGTTGTTTGAATGGACTAATAACAACTTAAAAATCATATCACCATAGCATTGCATGTGCTTGGAAGATGTGGAGCACTCTAGGGAGTGTGGCATGCCGCGGTCGTAAGATATTGCCGCATGAGGGTGATCGTCGGTGAGGGCATACATCACGTCATGTCATCTTGCATTAACAACAGTATTAGGAATGTTTGAATTACTGCTTTACTATTATCGCGTGATTGATTTGATAACATGTTAATCTTTGCTCTATTATTTCACTGAGTTAGCTACTCACTCCCACGTTACGGGACGGTGTTCCTGGACACCCACCAGACCTTTTTGTGATTGTAGATGATGGCGCGGCCTGCGAGGCGGAGCTGGACTTGATGATGATGAGGAGGATCCCTCCTTTATGTGTGTTCTGATCGACGGGATTACAGGGAGGTTGATTAGATGCCTTGACACTTGTCATTTTATATTTTTAGAGCACTCATGTATATTCTTTTGTTTACTTTTGAAGTATACATGTATGTAACTAACCCGGTAACATATTCACACTCTAGAGACATACAACAGATTATATATGTTATACATACTATCACAGTCTTCCGCTTGTAAATTTAACTGTCTCTGGAGCGTGATATGCTGTTTTAGCTTAATCTCACTCATGTTTAATACATTATCATAGACAACATTCAATCATACATATCTATGTTGCATTAATAACATTTTGGAACTCGGGAGTTGGGTTTTTGCTCGACCCCCCGATTTTCGGGATGTTACAGATGGTATCAGAGCATGATTTGGATTAAACCAGGCCTGGGTTATGGTCACGCGACGCACGCAGTCGCTTCTTTTGACTTGGGGGGTGCGAGAAGGGTCTAGAAACATTTTTAGGATCCCAAATTCGCCAATAGGCGAAGTATATTCATTTCGATCGCGCGATCGAGTCTGTAACGCATTTCGGGTCGCGTAAAGTAACCCGGATAGCTCCTAGGTCGTAGGAAGTCGGGTTGAGAAGTTCTTGAATGATTTAAAATCCGTAAAAGTGAATTCTTGGGCCGTGGGATGACCACGACTCCTGTATTCAATCGCCAGGGCTTAAAAACCCCGTTTCACCGAAAATCTTGGAAATTCTTCCTCTCACCACCCCAATCTTCAATTATTTCTTATCCATTTCATGTTAGGCATCAATCCTAATGTGAAAATAACATAAAATCCTACTTTCACAAAATTTTACAGTGAATAGTAAAATTTCATGAAAAATGGCCATAAGGCCATTCTAACTTCACTTTCTTTAGTAAATAATGTGCTAGATGGATGTACTAGATCATTCTACCCCAAAATCATATGATGCATGATAGGGTTTTGTATTCGGGATTAAATATTGGCCCCGAAAAGCCTCGAATGGATGTTACAAATGTTTTGGCCTCCCTAGGGCAATCTACAATGAACCAAAGTGTGAACCATACCTTTTTGGAATCCCTAGGGCAAGGGGAACCCATCCCATATGGCCTCAGTATCCAATTTGCAACTTCACCGGCGATGCCATCGCCGATTCGGCGATGCATCGCCGGTCAAACTCTTCGATTGGGTCTAATCTTTGGGCTGGAGGAGTTTGGGGGCTAGGGTAGTCCCCTGGTATGTGGTCCGTACCTTGAAACTTCCTAAAAGATGTACTTCCTTCACAAAAGTCCCCTTCCCTAGCCCCATTTTCATTTTCTTGCTACCCTAACCCAAAACTGTGGTTCCAAACCACCCCTAGATCCATTCCCTACCAAAAACGACCACCCTCCATCATTCCTTTGAAGTTGGCAGCCCTCCCTCTTGAAGGATTCGTCCGTTGGAGCTCCTAAAACCCCCAAATCGAGCTGAATTCGTGAGGTGCTTCATTCCCGTTTTTCATTTTCATTTCTTTCTGAAAATACATCCTAGGGGAGCTTGAAGCATCCCTCTACAACGCTTAGATTTCGTTCTGTTTATTTGGGCAACCATTTCCCTGCATTTCCTCCTCCTTCCATGGCTATTGTTAAGGCTGTTTCAGCCTTTTCCTCACTTTCCATCGTCCTCTCTCTCATGTCCCTTTTATTTGACGCTCAGACTCGTGGAAACCTACTTACCTATCCCATTTCTCCACGTTATTCGCTTGTTTGATTACTGTTTTGAAATTTCTGTGTTTTGTGTTGTTAGGTAGAAAATGTGTTTGTGTTGTGGTTTGAGCTTAATATATCTAAAATTTGTTGAATGGAGTGCAAGCTGTTCATTTTTTTGTTAGGTATTGTCCCTAGATTGGGAGTATTGTAACTCCCGAGATTCAGCCTACAAATTAATTTTTATCCCAACCCACCCTCCTACAAAGCATGCCACTCCCGATCCCAACATGGGATTAGGAATGTAGTTTCATTTCATAGACCCTTGGCGTTTTGGACCTAGTGTTAGCACTTCTAGATTTGAAGGGTCTGACGACATAAGAAATCCAATTCCACTTAGACAATCTTGACCCTAAGCGATAGAACAACTCCCTGTAGTAGAAATGGTATGAAACCATTTAACGTATAAACTTAGGCTTTAGATTATAACTACTGAGTTACAGACTAGGCTACTAGTTGTCTTAGGCAGTGTAAGGCCTAAATATGCTAAGGGATAGTAGGTTAGATTTGGTTGGAATGGGACTCCCTTCCTTCGGTAGATCCCTTTATGGCTTATAGACTTCTATTGTTGCCCATAGGAAGGAACCATACACTCTCAGGGAACATTTATAACTCCCTCAGATTGAACTTAGAATGTACTAGCACACCCCTTAGAATTGCCTTCCCCAAGGGCTTATTGCATTCGGGAATGCGGAATAAAGGAACTACGTGTGAGCGATGTATTCGCGGTTTGAATCGACTTCCTAATCCCAGTGGTTACCAATAGATCCAATGCTCTGATCAAGCAGAAGATCGGCATCGACTCGAATTAAGAATTGATACAATAAATCTTCTATTTTAGCTAGACAGAAAGTCTATGTATCCGGCTCAGACCCACTACACAACTTTTCTTCCGTGTTGGCTCGACCACCTACAACCACAAGTTATTGCTTTGCCCTTGATAAATGTTAAGGACGTAAAGCCAGTAGAGAATTCGACATCTTGCCACCAACTCATACCTACCCCTGAACTCAACCACTATAGAGCTTAGGCTCGTCTCTATCACCATAGATACCAATGCCATATAACGCATCATTAGCAAGGAAAATCATGTAGAGAAAGGTTGTTTCCATTTTAGGTCAAGGATAGCTCCTAAGTTGCGCCTCGTTCTGATATACGGATCGATGCTAAGATTCTTCAACCTTAAGTAAAACTAAGTTTTAAGGGGGGTAGAACGTATTGAGTCCGATCCAGTTAGGTTAGTCAACGCTACCGTTTGATCAGAGTGGCGCAGCGGAAGAGTGGTTAGGCTCTTCCCCACTGGCCCAAGATCGAAACCTTTGAGTTAGGTTATACGTAAAGATTAGGTCGTTAAATAAGATTTGAACCCTTCCTTACACTGTCAAGACTGAAGCCTTGCTAGGTACCCTTTACCCTTCGCCAATGTCGGGGACGACATTGTGTTTTAAGGGGGGTAGATTGTAACATCCCAGATTTTTGCCAACCTGGGATTAGACGTCCTTAGGCAATGAGTCTATCCTAACACTTGATTAACTTCTCAAAACTCAATCCAAAAGTCTCAAATCCCTATTTCCTTCGAAAATCTCACCTTTTACTACTTTATCCTTCAAAATTTTCTAAGAGCTCTCACATTAGACATAAATCTTAAAGTTTAGGTGATGTTGATCAATACTTAAGCTAAAAAGTACTATGAATAGTAAATAAATAAATGAAAAGGGTTTTTAACCATTAACCTTTTGAAGTCTCACTAAATAAGTAGGCTAATTGGATAGATCAGCTTCTCCTACCCCAAAATCATATATTGCATGTCAAATAACTCATCCCAGGTTCTAAAATACACCTATTTTAAATATCAGATGGAGAAATCACCCCAAACAGGTCAGTGGTCGGCGATGCCATCGCCGGTTTGGCGATGCATCGCCGAACTCGTCCGTACAGCGAGTTTCTGTACCTTTTTTTCTGCGCATTTCTTCAGACTTTGAAAAATCATATCTCCTTCGTTATAACTCTGATTTAGGTGATTCAAAAACCAGATTGAATATAAATGAGTCTAGTTTTATATAAAAATATGTGAAAAATATAATAAAATATTTAATATAGTTTAAAGCAGGTCATTGTGAGCAACTATCCGATAATCACTTGTTGGACAGCTGCTGCTTCTGGAATTTTTAGAATTTTTCTACAACTCGAAATCTTATGAAATTTGGAGAAGTTAGGGTAAACTTGATGATGAACTCCTAAAAAAATAATAAAAATAATATGATACCTAGAAGTTCCCAAAATGGGGGATAAAATGGCCCTAGGACCGTATTCTTCCATAATTAGGGTAGAATTTGGTTGAGTACCAAACTGAACACTCAGTAGAATTAACTTAGACCACTTTAAATACGTTCTACAAGACCCAAAGCGAGTGGAACCAATGACCCTATAACTCTCTATAACCTCAGATCAAACTCTAAGCCGGTTTGTTTTCTGGACCACTTTGAAATTTTGTATTGGATCTAGACCGCGCGTCGAAAGTCCGATACCTCCTATCTTAGACCGTTAGAACCGCCTAGCTGGACTTGACACTCGTTTTGAAAACCAAGTCAAACCGATAATCACAGGCCATTTCATTGAGCCCGGACCAAAGAGAGTGCGAATAGGGACAGAATTGGAATTTCAAATTTAAAACTGGCACACGACTTGACGCGTCAGTATTAAGCGTTCTGACCGTCAGAATTCAGCCAGATTACACCCTTGGATCAGGAAAAGTTTCTATTTTATATCATGAGACTTTCAGCCCTGATCTACGTGCGGTGACCGCTGAACTGAAACTGGTCCGCCACGCGCAATCTGCGAACCCTGCCGGACTAAAAACTTAATACGTGCTAGATCTGGTACGCATGAGCTTAAGTCCGATCGCATTCGACCAGGAGACCACCAGAAAGCATCTTTTGGACCGAAACAGCCCCGATTTGGTTACCCCTCAAGTGAAACTTGTTCCCGAGTCTATTTCGGACAAGTTTGGGCTTATAAAAGGGCTTGAAACCCTCACTCCTCTCTCCCATCCGAATTTGCAAAAACCCTAGATTGGGAGAGAGAAAAGGTGAGAGTTTGTGAGAGAAGGTGGGAGAGCTTTTCCTGCTGCTGCTGCACGTGCTTAAGCGGCGTATTCCAATCACTTTGCCGGTGATTTCTCTGCATTTGCAGGTAAGAAAACGCCCTAGAAAGTTGCTGATTTGATGCTTCTTTAGTTCCATAGTTTGTTAGTTGATAAATCTCGTAAATCAGGTTCCTTAGTCGCCGTAGACGAAGCGTATACGCTCCGTTCGAATCACTTCACCTATAAGGGAAAAGGTGCGGATTTTAGACGCTTTGATTGACTGTTTCCAAAGCTTTCAATGTCGTTTAATAGTAGATTCTTGACGGCAACGCCGTTTGACATGTACAACATGTTGTCCGTTTCCTGTTTCGTAAACTAACGAAGAATATGAGATTTAGGGCATTTTAGTCATTTGTAGGAAGTATAGATTTCATTCATATTTTGCTGATGTGATTGACATGATATGTTGTCGCATTAGGGAGTTAGGAATGCTTGCATAATTAGTTCGGCGAAGAGATTCGCCTAGTTACGCACTTTGGGTCGACATACTATATGTAGACTTAAGTGTGTAGTGTATGTGTTTGTATAAATGCTTGTATTAGTATGTATTGAATTAAATGATGTTATGTAGTAGTTTGAGATTGATTTCTTGGTTAATATGCTGACCTAAATGATTTCCTACATGTTGACCATATGCATGATTCCATTACATGCATGGAATGTATGTGTTTGAAGATTTGCTTAAGTTGAATGTTATAACATGTGTTAACATGCTCACATGATTGTATCTAAATTCCAATACCTTTACATATATTGTTAATGTGATTCCATAGATGTGTGGGACTAGACTTAGTTCAGGCAGTCGGTAACCGAGCGAATTCGTGGCTGACTGGTCATAGCCACGAACGACGCGTCGATGAACGTGATTCGTGTTTAGAGTTGACGGCAGTGGTTAGGCCACGCGAAGTGTTTTACGCACTTCATGTCGTTCGACTTGAGATGCGATCGCGCTAGTCGAGCCCGTCAAGTAACCCGACTGGCCGATGTATGTTCACCTTGTATGTGTCATAACTGCTTGAACCTAGGGTACTGAACTTACCATTGTAAACCCTGTTAACCATGGTACCTTGATCTATGAAGACTCATGAGCCGGGCATGGTGGTATGGGACACCGTGGTCGAGCTGTCGGCCTACGCTGGGGCCACAAACCTCCCCGTAGTGACCAGTGAGCACCTAGACTCATGAGCAGATTATGGTGGTATGGGACACTATATTCTAGCTGTCGGCCTACACTGATCAGGCGACGAGCCCTTTGTAGTGACCGCGAGCGTATTCTGAGTCCACGGGGGGCGACGACCCTTCCGTTGCAATAGAGTACGATAGGCCTGTATTGATAAGGTGATGGGGGAGCGGTGCAACGAGTGCGAGCAACAGCCCTGGCAGCCCTTGCAGTGACCTACGAAATATACATCGTATGAGATTACTAGGAGTGACGACCCTAGACAGGATCTGTGTTGGGATTGATACAAGGGAAGTACCTTAGTTTCCCAATCCTGCTGTTTGAATGGACTAATAACAACTTGAAAATCATATCACCATAGCATTGCATGTGCTTGGAAGATGTGGAGCACTCTAGGGAGTGTGGCATGCCGCGGTCGTAAGATGTTGCCGCATGAGGGTGATCGTCGGTGAGGGCATACATCACGTCATGTCATCTTGCATTAACAACAGTATTAGGAATGTTTGAATTACTGCTTTACTATTATCGCGTGATTGATTTGATAACATGTTAATCTTTGCTCTATTATTCCACTGAGTTAGCTACTCACTCCCACGTTACGGGACGGTGTTCCTGGACACCCACCAGACCTTTTTGTGATTGCAGATGATGGCGCGGCCTGCGAGGCGGAGCTGGACTTGATGATGATGAGGATGATCCCTCCTTTATGTGTGTTCTGATCGACGGGATTACAGGGAGGTTGATTAGATGCCTTGACACTTGTCATTTTATATTTTTAGAGCACTCATGTATATTCTTTTGTTTACTTTTGAAGTATACATGTATGTAACTAACCCGGTAACATATTCACACTCTAGAGACATACAACAGATTATATATGTTATACATACTATCACAATCTTCCGCTTGTAAATTTAACTGTCTCTGGAGCGTGATATGCTGTTTTAGCTTAATCTCACTCATGTTTAATACATTATCATAGACAACATTCAATCATACATATCTATGTTGCATAAATAACATTTTGGAACTCGGGAGTTGGGTTTTTGCTCGACCCCCCGTTTTTCGGGATGTTACAGGTTATCCGGACAAAGCATCAACCATCGGGCAGGCAAACAATGACCGTCCAAATATATACACGTGCTCTGTCCGCATGTAGATGCATGTGTGTAGCAGTCGGTTGGCGTTGGAGTAGAAAACCATGTCAAAAAAAGACGTGGTGAAACTACACTTGAAGAAGGTTGAGTATTGAGAGCGGATTAGGAAAGACCCTGGACTTGCCTAAGACTGTACGACACTTACTGTGGGGCTTAACTTGATATATTTATCTGTATCCACACCGTTCATACATTTTTAAAGATTATTTTAGTGTATTACATAAAAAATGAAACACATCCAATTAGCAGATGGATTATACCATTGAAAATAGTGGTGATTGACCATTAATGGGCCACAAAAGTTTTAGATCAAGATGATATTTATTTTTCTCCCTTCATCCAGGCATATGTGATCATATCAATAGATTGGATGGAAAATAAACACTAAAAAATATTATGGTATGCCCTAAGAAGTTTTTAATTGTAGGTTGTTCAATTCATACTACTGTTTCCTATGGTATGGTCCACCTTATAATTGGATCAACTTCAATTTTTGATTGATATCCTAACATGATCTATAAAAGCAGATGAATGGCATGGATACAGAGTACATACAACAAGTGGACCCCACGGTAAGTGTCGTGCAATCTTGGGTTAGGCCGGGTTCTCACCTAATCCTCTAACACCCAGGATTTTTGCCAACCTGGGGTTAGACGTCCTTAGGCAATGGGTCAACCTTATCACTTTTAGAGCTTAATCCCAAAGCCAAAGAAATCACTCTTCAACCCATTTCCTTCAAAACTCACCTTTCACCACCTCATTCTTCAAATTTCTCCAAGTACTTTCATATTAGACATGACTCCTCAATTTTAAATGGTAAAGAACACCAATCCTAGGGTATTAATGATGAATAACAATACCGAAGCTAAAAATTACCATGAATAGTAAATAAATGGGTAAATTGGGTTTCGACTCTTAACCTTTTAGAATCTAACAAAATAGATAGGTTAGTTAGATAGATTAGTGTCTCCTACCCCAAAATCATATGCTATACACCACAGAAATTCAATTCGGTTTGCAAACTGGCCCCGAAACTCCTCAAACGGAGTTGTGGGCCCACCCACGCTAATCCACAATGATCCAAGGTGGGCCCCACATATTTTTGGGCACCCCAAGGCAGAGGACCCAGCCCAGATGGTCGGGCATCGCTGAAACCATGTTCGGTCGGCGAGGGCCTCACCGGTTAACGGGTCAGGCTGGGTCCGGGCTTTGGGCCGACGCAGTTTGGGGGGTAGGGTACCTCCCCTAGGTGTGGGCCGTCCCTTAAAACCTCCCCGATCAGGTACTTCCTTCATAAAGTGACCCTCCAAGCTCTCCTTTCTCACCAAAACGTCTAATTTTTGGCAAAAATCATCCCTCCAAACTCTTCCTTCTTCCATTTCCAAACACCCTCGCTCCACCCTTCAAATCTCATCTAAAAAAAATTAATAAAGGCTACTTCCTTTAGAAATCCAACGAGAAACAACTAGCGCTGCACTAGATGACCTGTGAAATTCTCACCAATCACTTTCAATACGATCTGCTAGATTCAAAACGTATAGGATAGGTGACGCTACAATACCGTAAAACTTAGGATCAAACTCTATTCCCGATTACTCTCGAGAGTACCTTGAAACTTTGTATCGGCTCTGGACCGTACGTCGGAAGTCCGATTACCCCGAACTTAGACAATCCTGACCGCCTAGTTGGACTTGACAATTACCTCAAAAATCAAGTCTAAATGATATCCCATGATGATTTCCTTAAGTCCAGAGTGAAGAGTGTGAGAAATGTTAGAAATTAATAAAATTTATGAAATCTGGCACGCGTCGCTTGCGCGACATTTTCTAAGCATTCTAAGCGTTAAAATTTGATCAAATTTTATCCTCGGATCAGGATAGGTGGCCCTTACATGTCAACGCACTTGTGGCCCTGATCGAGTACCGGTAGCCGTTGATCTGAAACTGGTCCGCCACGTGCGATCTGGGAATACTACCAGACTTAAAACTTGATGTGAACAGGATCCAGTATCCATGAACTTAAGTCCGACCGCATTCGGCCAGGGGACCTCCAGAAATGCTCCGTTGAGACGGAACAGACCGTATTTGGACATAAAATAAGTATACTTTGGCCCCAAGTCTATTTTCGTCGCTTTTGAACTTATAAAAAGGGCTTAAACCCTTACTCTTTCATTCCATACGAATTTGGAGAGAGAAGAGAGAAAAGAGAGGAAGAAAGAGAGAGAAAGGGAGGGAGATTTGGAGCTCTCTCCTGGGATTCTTCCCTGCTGCTCCATGTTCCATAGCCGCCGCTTCTGCACCTCCATTCCGGTATTTTTAGCTCCATTCTTAGGTAAGAAATCCTAACCCTAACCTGATTTGAAGCTTAGAATAGTTGTAGTATTAGTATTGCTAACCTGTTTCATGCCATAGGTAGCGTACCCGCCGTTGACGAAGACTTATCGTCTGAATCAACTCCGTTTCACAATTTCTGATTTAAGGTGAGGATTTTAGACGCTTAGATTACCTGTTTTTAAAGCTTTCAATGCCGTTTAATGGTAGATTGCTGATGAGGATGCTATTTGACATGTACAACATGCTGTCCGTTTTTCATTCCGTATACGTACGAAGAATATGAGATTTAAGATATTTTAGGTATTTATAGGAAATACTGTATATGTACGTATTTTGTCGATATGATTGCCATGGGTATTTGCCGTGTATTTATACTAGTTATGGATGTATGATCTGTTTGGCGAAGAGATTCGCCCTAATGCACATATTGGCCGACATATGCTATGTAGACTAATGTGTGTAGACTAAGTGTTTGTTGAAATGCCTAAATCAATATGATTTATGCCTGCCATATGTTTTGAACGTAAGAACATGATTGTGTGTACTAGACAACTCCTTGATATAAGGATCTGTCATATTATATGTTGAAATCAACATACATCAAGTACGTTGGAATTGTGTGGACTAAGTGTTTGTATAAATGTCTGTATTAGTAAGTATTGAGTAAGTGGTGTTGTAGATTAGCGTTAAGAATGGATTCTTAACCAATTTAATGATGCACATGACTTCCTCCATACTTGTTGTATTTGAATTGGTTACCTTATGTGTGAAATACTCGTGTTTGGTTAACTGCTTATGATGTATGTTACAACATGCTGATAACATGCTGAAATTTCTTGTATTTCAATTCTGCCTCTCTCATCTGATTACTGTTTCACATTACATGTGCTTGGAGCTATACTCTAGTCCAGGAAATCGGTAACAATTTAGAATTTGTGGTTGGATTCTATTCGCCACGAAGGATGTGTATGACGAACCCGAGTCGTACTAGAGTCGTCGGCAGTGGTCAGGCCACACGAAGTTCTTGTACACTTCATGTCGATTGATTCAACGTGCGATCGTGCTAGTTGAACTCACCAAGTAACCCGACTGACCATTGTTTGTTCACCTTATATTTGTCATAACTTCTTGAACCTAGGGTACTGAACTTACCATTGAAAATTCTATTAACCATGGTACCTTGATTCATAAAGACTCATGAGCTGGGCATGGTGGTATGGGACACCGTGGTCGAGCTGTCGGCCTACGCTGGGGCCACAAACCTCTCTATAGTGACCAGTGAGCACCCTACTCTGAGTAGATTATAGTGGTATGGGACACTATATTCTTACTGTCGGCCTACACTGATTGGTGACGAGCCCTTTGTAGTGACCTTGAGTTTATCCTAACACCACATGGGGGCGACGAGTCCTGATGCAGTCTTAAGGATATAAATAGGCTTGTATTGATAAGGTGATGGGGGAGAGGAGCAACGAGTGCATGCAACAGCCCTTGCAGTGACCTATAAAGATAACATCGTATGAGATTACTAGGAGTGATGACCCTAGACAGGATCTGTGTTGGGATTGATATAAGGAAGGTACCTTAGTTTTCCAATCCTGCTGTATGAAAAGGACTAATAACAACCCGGTAATCATTATCCATATCGCACTGCATGTGCCTGGAAGATGTGGAGCACTGCTGGAAGAAAGCATGCCGCGGACGCAGATGGTGCCACATGAGGGAGTATGTCGGTGAGGGCATCCATCATGTCATTTCATGCTTGCATTAATAACAGTACCTAGGGATGGTTGATTGTTTGCTTTACTATTAACGCGTGATTGATTTGATAACATGCTAACCTTTGCTTTATTATTCTACTGACTTGATCACTCACTCCCACGTTACGGGATGATGTTTATAACATCACCAGACCCTGTTTTAGTTGCAGATGATGGCGCTGCTTGTGAAGTGGAGCCGGACTTGATGATGATCAGGATTTCTCCTATATGCGTGTTTTGACCGACGAGATTACAGGGAGGTTGTTTAGACACCATGACACTTGTCATTTTATATTTTTAGAGCACTCATGTATATCCTCTTTATCATTTTTGGAGTATACATGTATATGTCTAACCTAGTAACATGCTCACACTCTGGAGACTTACAATCAATTATACATTGTTAAATATTTATCACAGTCTTCCGCTTGTAAAATTTAACTGTCTCTGGAGTATGATATGTTGTTTTGGCTTAATCCCAATCTTGTTTAATACCATTCTATAGACGACATGCATTTATTATTATCTATGTTGCATAAATGACATTTTAAAACTCGGGAGTTGGGATTCTACCCGACCCCCGATTTTCGGGATGTTACAAATCCGCTCCCATGTACACGACTGTCGTTTTGAAAACAGGTCTACTCTGACCCGTCGCCTTAGTGAATCTGGTCAGTACATTTAAGGGTCCTAATTCGAATGGTCCATGGTAGATAAAGCACTCCGTAGACGCGATTCTTGTAGTAGCTTTCTAAAAAAGGTCAAAGGTCCAGATTTAAAAGCGACACGTTTATTGATTTAATGCTAGAGTTATTCAATTGGGGTGGCTTTTCTACCACCAGCCATATAGAGGGGGCCCAATTCAGGGATGGTCAGGATCGATTAACCATCTGTGGAAGGCCCAGTTCTTGGACGGTTAGGATCAACTGACAGTCCAACCACGTGTAGTGTAGATTTGCAACTAACGGACCAGAATCCTCTAAAACACTTGTTTAACTCGAAGCCAAAACATCCAAGCTCGGTAGGTCCACTATGTTCTGTATGTAAAAGCTACTCCCCGATCAGATTGCATGCACAATTCTAGGACATGATTAGGAAAAAAAAAACAAGAAACGAAAAAAAAACAATACATTTGCCAGATCCACAACACCATGATCTAGTATATTTCATTAAACTCATTATTAAGATATAACACGTTAGGATGAAGTGAAGATACAGAACTCAGACTGATCCAAAATGCCCCGGCACAATGCCTGAACTTATAGGTTTTAGGACCAAATTCACATTGTTCCTGTCAATGTGGGCCATAACATGTGTAGGTCAATAAATACACTCTTGGTATCGATTCCCTGGTGGGGATTGCTAACAGTGAAGTGTGAACTGATAGTCAGTGTACTAACAAGCTAACCAATTTTTTATTATTTTATTTTTTAAAAAAGAAAATAAATACATTTCTCTCTAATAGAAAACATCAAATTTCATAATACCAATGATTTTCATGTTTGCATGTTGAAATAATAAATCATATGGCAAGAATCATAATAGCATAAGCAATATAACATGACAACTATATCAATCCAAACAATCACAACCATTAACTCATCTATCCTAATTATATAAATATACATGAAACACTGTAAATGCTGGAAATCGACGCTCATCCTGATTTATCTTTATTTTAAAGGCTGTATAGGCTGATTTTGATTGATATAGTAGACTTGGAATCGCCACTAGCCAATTAGCTTAAAATTCCACAGTCGGCCAGAATCCAAAGAATCCATAAAAGCTAGAGAATCTAGAGACTCTCTTACTTTAAGTTGACTCTTGATCTGCAATCTGGGATTCTGAGTAAGGGACCTCAGTTACAGAAAGGGAAGATGTTAAGAACTTTCTTTGCAAGAATAGGTGTACGATCTCTAGTTATTGTGATAAGATAATCTTAGGGAATAAGATAATGGGATGTAAAACATTAAAATGAGATTAGACAGACTTGAATTTCTGAAGTGGTAGGGTTCAGAATTTCGACAAGCCACAGTGCATACGTCCAGAGAATGTCTAGAGGAGAATGGAGGTTAAGAAGAGATATGATGACACTAAAATGTTATGCAAGAGGACTAGCTTATCATAAGTTTCTGATGTATTAAGATCCAGAGTTCTAACAAGTCACAGAGCATACATTCGATAGTAGCCTGCAGAAGCAGGGGGTTGGGAAGGGAGTAATGATATGATTAATGAAATATAAATGCTAGTGATGATGACATGATATTTGATTTATACTTAAAATGACTTGGATGTTTGAGTGCACCATGGTTGGGAATGGTTGACCTAAGTAGGACTTAGAGGCTAATAGACAGCTGGAGGAAGCTAGAGGGGGCTGAAAAAGATGGGACCTTGAGAACTCAAGCACTCTCTCTCACTCTCACCCACTTAATTTCTCTCTCACTCTACTTATCTTGGTGGGGGCTTATTTGCTTGTTGGTTGGTTGTAGTTAGTGTGAAATGAAGAGAAGAGGGGGTATTTATAGCCTTTTGAGATAAATTTTATGTAATTTAAGAGTTTATGAAGGGTAAATGATGATGTGATGGTTTTGGATTCGTTGAGGGAAGAGAGATTCCACGTGACACTTTTTTATAAGTTAAAAGGTTTAGTGATATAGTAAATGGTAAGAATTTTAGGGGTAAAGTGTGTCCAAGGAGAGTTTTCCTCCTGGGGAGCAACAACTGTTGCTCCAGGAGCATTTTCTGAGAGGGTTATTTGCTTCCATAGTTTAACTAGAAGGTTTTGTTCGAGCTTGGAGAATGGCTAAGGGCCCATTTTTGGAGGCTCAAAAATGGCTTAGATATGGCCCGGCTCAAGTAATGGCTTGGCTTAGGTAATGACTTATGTTTAAATAGGGTTTGCCTTAGGCTTGGAAATGGCTGAGGTTTTAGGTTTAGTTCCTAAGGATCATCCATGCTTCATCAAGTTGCTGGCTTAAGTGGAGTGTCTACAGATGCCCATCTTTGGCAGAGGTTGCATGTAACTGAATGTCAAAGCGAGTGGATACCCCACCTCTCTGGTCAAAAAATATTATGGTTTAGATTTGTCGCTTGCCATAGTATCATTGTCAGCTTACTGGCTGGAAAGTAGATAACTTGCACATATCACACAGGTTTGAGAAAAACGTTGTGATTGTCCCTGCGCTTTATGTGGCATTATGGGCCATGAATCATAATCCTTTCGCATCAGATCGATAATAACATCGGAGGGTAAATCTGAAAAGTAGTGCCCTAGTGCTTCGCGGCCTTATAAGGATTCCCTTACTGTCTGGATCTATGATGTTCCTCTGCTATGTGATCACCATAGGAGTTTTTTTTTATTTGATCACCAAAGTGGTTAGCAGTCATGTGCTTTCTGTGGCCTTACGGGGAACTCATTACGCCAAATTAGACTTGATCAAACTTCTCAAACATCTCGAACTAGGTATGTGTAGGTGATCTTTTTTTCATGCAGTCTTCTGATTTTGATACATCGGTTATAATTGATCTTTCCTACTCTTTTGAAATAGTTACTCAGACAAGGGTTGGATCATGCTCACCATCACTTGCATTGAATCTTTATCGTTGCACGACCGTCCTGACATTGAGATCCAGGCTAACCATGCTTATGTCGCATACGGATTCGACAATTCCTGTAGAAACCAGAAGAGGTTGAATCTTATTTTACTATTACAATGGATGCTACTAAGAGGTATAGAAGACCTCCTAATACCTTGGATACTGAGTGCTATTTTTTAAAATTTTTATTTTGAGAACTATCCCATTTGAAAACTATCCCAAATGAGGAGCTACATCCCCTGTGGATTTTATTGCAACGATTTTCTGAACATTTTTCATAGGCCATCGAAAAGATTCATCCAATCTCATGGGAGGGCATCATCGTTTGGTTTTTATTTTGGCCTTAAATTTTTTTCTAGAAATTTTACCTATTTAAAATCCTGATTACCTAACTTAAATAATCATTCAATTTAAAGGAGGGAAATATAACTTTAATGGCTTCCAAGCCAGTTGGAGGTTCCAATTACAAAGGCTATTAAAGATATACAAATATAACAACTAATCTAGTGTTGTGTGCCTGTGTGTGGAATGTACTTCCTATCAATTAATATCATTCATTTAATCATGTATGAGAATGTAAAACATTCAAGCATATATAAGCATGATTAAACAACTCTTCGGTTGATGGTTCAAATGATGATATGGAGGTAACGGACTGGTCTCTTCCACTTCAAAACTATTCTCATTACAAAGACATAAGCCCAAGTCTGCCTCTTACAGTCGATATCTCCCCCCTTTTCAAAAAATCAGACCCATACTTTCCAAACTTAGTTCCCTCTCACCCTTCAGCCACTACCTCTGCTCCAATCCAACTTTCACCCAAAAACCCATCTCCAGCTCAACTCCCCATACCCCCTCCCTGGGTCTGTTGTTCATCCGGTCTGCTTCTCATTTCCTCCAAATCCAGCCCCAAGTATTATCCCTGCTTGTCCACTGGGGAAAAAGTCCCATCTAGCTCATGTTTCAAATGAGGCAGAGGTTTTAATACCAAACTGCCTCAGTCCGAACGGAGGAGGTCAATCAGGATCTCAACAAAAAGGGGCTCCCTCAGATCAAATCCTCTTCTCTCCCTTATTCCAGTTTAAAAGAAATGATTAGGAGTATGAAACATCGAGGTTCATTGGCCAAGAAAGGCTGTCATGGATAGTATTCTCATCTAGAATGTTCGGGATGTGGGAAATAAACCCACCATCACTACGCTGAAAAGATTGATCAACAGTTTCAAACATCCATGGTGGCAATCTTATAACCCATGCTAAATGATGCCAAAAGGGTTCGGATCGGTCTAAAAAAAGGATTCCACTGTTCTATTTCAAATGCCGCGGACGGGGGGAAGGTGTGTCTCTTCCACAATTCATCCTTCTCTGTTAACCTCATGGCTTCCTCTTCTCAGATGATTTCGTATTCTTGTTCCGCCAATGGGAGTTCGGCCCGCTTCTTAGTTTCGTTTGTGTATGTTAAATGCTCCAAATCACAAAGGAGACTATTGTGCGATCGGCTTGAAAATTTGGCAGCGGCATCCTTGCTTCCTTGGCTGGCAGCGGGGGACTTTAATGCGGTGTTATCCTCATCAGAACGCAAAGGGACATGCCCTTTCAATGCAAACATCACTGTGGAGTTTGCCGCAAGGCTAGATAAGGCGGGTTTGGCTGATGTGGGTTTTTCTGGAAGAAATTTCATATGGTGTAAAAATCAAAGAGCGCCGGCGAGAAGTTGGGCAAGGCTGGACCGAGCCTGCTGCAATATCACTTGGGTTAATTTCCTTCTCTCTAAGTCAAACATCTCGCTAGGATCAATTCTGACCACACACCCCTTCTCATTTCCTTTCCTTCCGCAGTCTCCTTTCCCCAAACCATTCAGGTTCCAAAGGATATGGTTGCGTGATGCTTCTTTCCAAGATGTGATCAAAGCCTTCTGAAAATCGAATGTTGAAGGAGACCCCTTAATCACTCTCCTAAGAAAGCTGAAAATGGTGAAGTCGGCATTGAAAACCTTCGGGAATATCTTCCAAAACGTCAAACATGCTAAAGTTGAGATGACCTTAACAAAGGAAGCTTCTCTTTCCTCCGCTTCCCAAGAGCACCTCCTTAACCTAGATAGGGCCAAGGCAAAATTGGCCCATTTGGAATTATGCGAAGAATTTTTTTTGAAACAAAAATTGAGGTGCAAATGGCTTAAAGAAGGTGACTGAAACACAAGTTTCTTCCATAATATGGCATTCGATCGAGCCAGGAGATCAGCCATTGAGAGTATCAAGATGGTAGACGGCCAGGTCATGTTAGACCAAGAGTTCATCAAAAAGGCATCAACAGAGTATTTCACATCTCTCATGGTTGCTAAACCTACTATCCTTCATAAGCCTATTCTCAACTCCATTCCTGCTTTGGTATCAGTTGAAGACAACCGAGAGCTTTTAAGGGAGCCCTCAATTGATGAGGTTAAGATGGCCGTTAACAGCTTATCCCAGGACAGAGCCCTGGGTCCGAATGGATTCACAGGGGCATTTTTCCAAGGTTGTTGGGACACTATTGGGGCTGATATCCACTAGGCGGCCCTATCTGTCTTCAGAGGGAGCCCCCTCCCTAGAGCGTATATAACAACACTCATTTGTCTCATCCCCAAATCTGCTAACCCAAAAAGTTTTCCTAATTTTCATCCCATTAGTTTACGTAACTACATTTACAAAAAATTTTCGACGCTAATTACAGACAAGATTAGCAGGATCCTTCCCAATATCGTCTTGCCCGAGTAAAGGGGGCCTTTGTCCAAGGAAAATTCCTAGATAAAAATTATGCCCTCGCTCAAGAGATCTTTAGGGACATTAATAGGAAAGTCAGAAGAGAGAACATAGTCATCAAACTGGACATGGAGAAATCTTACGACAGGATGGAGTGGAGTTTCCTCAAGGAAGTCCTATTGCAGTTTGGGTTCAATACAAACTGGATTATTATGACAGAAAAATGCTGGGCAAATTCATGGTTTTCAGTTATGGTAAATGGAGAACCTTGTGGCTCCTTCCATTCTACCAGAGGGCTTCGCCAAGGTGACCCAATCTCCCTTGGGTTATTCATCTTAGCAGCAGTTGCCTCCCTTTCACCACTCGCAGATCCTTCCCCCTCATCACGCATCAACTATTTGTGGATGGCATTTTGTTGCTGGCCAACGGGGGTAAGTCTGCCCTTAAAAAAATCTTTAACTTCATTTAGCTATTCCAGGAAGCCTCTGGTCAGAAAATCAACAAAAATAAAACTTTCTTCATTCTCTCTAGCGCCCAATCAGCATATAGGGCAGGTCAGCCTAGAAAATCCTTGATTTTTATCATGGTTCTGCCCCCTTTTCATACCTGGGGGTCTTGATCTTCAAAGGGATAGTGCTAAAGTCCTATTTCAGGCTGTGATGAGGGTTAAATATTGCATATCAAATCTCGATTATTATCAAATTTTATGTACATGATAATGCCTAATGCCATATTTTAATTGTGTTTTTATTGCAGAATGAAATCAGGAGCGTTGACTGAAAAAGGACTCCAACTACGACTAAAATAAAAATAAAAACAAAAACAAAAACAGTGGTCTGAAGATTTGGTAACTTCTCCTTTTGAAGACAATTTAATAGCTTCCTTCTTCAAATCCTATGAAAATAAAAATAAAAACAAATTAGATTTCCTAAAATAATGCTAGAAAAAATCCTAAGCAGCGGTTAGTTTCTAAAAAGGAAAAAATTTCTAAAACTAGAAAGAATAATCTAAATCTAAAAATAAAAATTAAAAAAAATAAAGATATTGGAGATGTTTAAGAAAGTGCAAATTAACATTCCATTGCTTGATGCTATCAAGCAAGTCCCTGCTTACGCTAAGTTTCTTAAAGATTTATGCACTCAGAAGCGTAAGATGCATGTTTATAAAAAGGTCTTCCTTGCAGAGAAACTCAGCTCTATGATTCAACACAACACCCCTCCTAAATTTAGGGATCCAGAAGCTCCTACCATTTCTTGTGTCATAGGAGATCATAAGGTTGAGAAGACATTGCTCGATTTAGGGGCGAGCGTTAATTTGTTGCCATATTCTGTATATGGGCAGCTAGGACTTGGTGAACTGAAATCAACTAAAATAACACTACAACTAGCTGATAGATCTGTCAAGGTGTCCCGTGGTATTATTGAGGACGTGTTAATCCAGGTTGATAAGTTTTATTTTTCAGTGGATTTCATCGTTCTTGATACTCAGCCTGTCCCGAATCCTACGAGTCAAATCCCGGTTATCTTGGGACATCCATTCTTAGCTACATCCAATGCTATTATAAATTACAGGAATGGAGTCATGAAGTTATCTTTTGGTAACATGAAGATTAAACTTAATGTTTTCAATGCTGAACAACAACTGGCAGACTCGGATGATATTTTTGAGGTGAACATGATTGATAGTATAGTGCATGACTCTTTCTTTAAATCTTCTGAAGATGCACTGGAGACTTGTCTAGCACATTTTGGCACAGACTTTGACATAGAAAGTTCCATCGAAGAAGTCAATGCATTACTCGACTCTAATTCTATAATGGATACTACAAAATGGAAAGCGAAAGTGGAACTTCTTCCACCATATGAGTCTAAACCGGTCCCGTCTATTGAGAAACCACCCGAACTTGACCTTAAAAAATTACCTGAAACTCTCAGGTATGCATTTTTAGGTCCTTCTGAGACCCTACCTGTCATCATAGCTTTTAACCTCGATAAGGAACAGGAGGGCAAGTTGCTTAATGTTCTTAGAGAACATAGGGCAGCTATTGGGTGGACAATAGCGGACATAAAGGGAATAAGCCCCACTGTGTGTATGCATCGTATTCATCTTGAGAAAAATGCAAAAACATCACGTGAAATGCAAAGGAGGCTTAATCCTAACATGAAAGATGTCGTACGGGCAGAGGGGCTTAAATTGTTAGATGTTGGTATCATTTATCCTATTTCGGATAGCACGTGGGTCAGCCTAGTCCAAGTTATTCCAAAAAAGTCTGGGATTACGGTGATAAAAAATGATGATAATGAATTAGTACCAACCCGCATGACTATGGGTTGGCGAGTTTGTATTGATTACCGTAAACTGAACCTGGTCACAAGGAAGGATCACTTTCCTCTTCTTTTCATAGATCAGATGCTAGAGAGATTGGCAGGGCATAGCTATTATTATTTCCTGGATGGTTATTCCGGGTACAATCAGATTCCCATTGCTCCCGAGGATCAAGAGAAAACCACATTTACATGTCCTTTTGGTACATATGCCTATAGGCGTATGCCATTTGGGCTATGTAATGCGCCTGCTACTTTTCAACGATGCATGATGAGTATTTTTTCAGACATGGTTGAGCGTTTCCTCGATATTTTCATGAATAATTTTTTCATTTTTAGCTCTTCCTTTAATGAATGCTTATACCATCTATCTCTAGTTTTGGAAAGATGTAAAGAAACGAACCTAGTATTAAATTGGGAAAAGTGTCATTTTATGGTTCAAAAAGGGATTGTACTCGAGAATGTTATTTCAAGTAAAGGCATTGAAGTTGATAAAGCCAAGATAGATTTAATTTCTAGTCTTCCTCCACCTAGAACGATGAAGGAAATTAGATCATTTTTAGGGCATGCAAGATTCTACAGGAGATTCATTAAGGATTTTAGCAAAATTTCTCGACCCTTGTGCAGTTTATTAGCTAAGGATGTTGCATTTGACCTTGATGATGATTGTCGGAAAACTTTTAACAAGTTAAAGCTTTTATTAACTTCTGATCCAATCATCCAACCACCTAATTGGAGTTTACCTTTTGAGCTTATGTGTGATGCTTCTGATTATGCTGTTGGAGCCGTCTTAGGGCAACGATTGGACAAAATACCTCATGTCATTTATTATGCTAGTAGGACTCTAAATGATGCTCAACTGAACTACTCTGCCACTGAAAAAGAGTTGTTGGCAGTGGTATTTGCTCTAGACAAATTCAGGTCATATCTCATTGGATCGAAGGTTATAGTATTTTCAGATCATGCAGCATTGAAATATCTTCTTTCTAAAAAAGATGTTAAACCTCGATTGATTCGTTGGATTCTTTTGCTACAAGAATTTAACATTGAAATTCAGGATAAAAAGGGTTCCGAAAATGTGGTAGCCGACCATTTGTCTAGACTTGTCTTGGAGCCCACAGTGGATCTTGTGCCAATGAATGAGTTTTTTCCTGATGAACAACTTTTAGCTATTTCTCAATTACCTTGGTATGCTGACATCGTAAATTATCTTGTTACAAGTCAGATTCCTTCTCATTGGACTAAACAGGATAAATCCAAATTTGTTGCTGAGGTTAAACATTTCTTATGGGATGATCCATACCTATTCAAACTCTGTCCTGACCAGGTCATTAGGAGATGTGTACCTGAGAGTGAGTTTCATAGTATAATCTCCTTTTGTCACGACCATGCATGTGGTGGTCATTTTGGTTCAAAGAAAACAGCTGCAAAAGTTTTACAAAGTGGATTTTATTGGCCTACACTTTTTCGAAACATACATGCCTTTTGTTCTACATGTGATCGATGCCAACGTATGGGTAATATTTCCCGTAGGAACATGATGCCACTTACCAATATTCTCATTGTTGAGATATTTGATGTTTGGGGTATTGACTTCATGGGTCCATTTCCCCCATCATTCGGTTATATGTATATCCTTGTGGCCGTCGATTATGTCTCTAAGTGGGTGGAAGCAGTGCCATGTAAAACGAATGATCACAAAGTTGTGGTCTGCTTCTTGAAAGAAAATTCTTTTCTCGTTTTGGTACTCAGGCAATCATAAGTGATGGTGGTACTCATTTTTGTAATAAACCGTTTGAATCTTTAATAAAGAAATATTCCATCACCCATAAAGTTGCAACTCCATACCATCCACAAACAAGTGGTCAAGTAGAAGTTTCGAATCGGGAGATTAAACAAATTTTAGAGAAAACAGTTCGCCTTGATCGTAAGGATTGGTCGCAACGCTTGAATGATGCTCTTTGGGCGTATCGTACAGCATTCAAAACCCCGATTGGAATGTCTCCATATAGGCTTGTCTTTGGAAAAGCATGTCACTTACCTGTGGAATTAGAACATCATGCTTATTGGGCCATCAAAAGCTTTAATTTTGATTTAAACAAGGCTGGATCGCACCGTAAACTTCAACTCAATGAGTTAGAAGAAATTCGAAATGAGGCATATGAGAATGCGAAAATTTATAAAGAACGAACGAAATTTTTTCATGACCAATCAATTCTTCGCAAGACATTTGAACCGGGTCAGAAAGTCTTATTGTATAATTCCAGGTTACGCCTCTTTCCTGGGAAACTACGTTCGCGATGGTATGGTCCTTATCAAGTAGTAACAGTATTTCCTCATGGAGCAGTTGAGATTAAAAATCTTAAAGACGAAAATATTTTCAAAGTGAATGGTCAACGACTGAAACCTTATTTGGAGGATTTGGTTAATAAAGATGTTGAGGAAGTTAATTTGGAGGACCCAGGTTTTCAAAATTGATTAATTCATGGTCCATTTTTGTCTGGCTGAAGACATTAAACTTAGCACTCCTGGGAGGCAACCCAGCTTTTCTTTTCATTTATTTTTCCTAGTTAGTTAGTTCAATGTTTGTGGGTAATATTGCTGCAAACCCTCACGAGACTACAACTCGTCCACTAGGGGCAACCTAAGGGTTTAAAGGCTTATTGCATACGCTAAATGTAATCGAGAGCACCTGCAAAAGTGGTATAGGTAGGATTTTCTTTTTGATTTTATCTTTATTATTTTTGTTGATTTCTCTCTTGTGCTGACTCTCTTTTACGTTGATATTTTTTAAAAAAGCCTCTTAATTCTTCGTCCAGGTACTATCTTTCCATCACTCTTCTTTTACTTTCGTTGTCCCATGTGCATTGCATGCTTATTTCTTTTACATTGAGGACAATATAGATTTTAGGTTGGGGGTGGGAGATTAAGTTACCTAATCAATATTTTCTTGGGCTTGAGCAAAAAGTGTGAAAATTTTTAAAATTTTTTGAATTTGAAGTGACTTTGAAGGATAATTGTGATTTTAAAATTAAAAGATACGTGATGTTGGTAATTTAAGACTCTTGGATTCAGTTGTTTGTTAGATTTCACATTTAAGTTTGAATTGTTAACCCGTGATTAGAAGTTTTAAACATTGATTGAGTCATGATTTCGCATATCACATCTCGCTTACACATTAAGGTTCCGGTTCGATATTGAATGATTAACTTGGTAATCACAAAGCATGAAAGGAACCAGCCAAAATAAAATTTCATGTGCAGTAAAGAAGAATAAAAAGGGTAAGTCGCATAATCTTTACCATAGGTTTGCTCCCTATGGGTGTAGATTCGATCCCCCATGGTTGATAGTTAGAAAAGAAGTTATGTGAGAAGTTTACACCATAGGTTTGCTCATTATAGGTGAGGATTTGATTCCCCTCTTTGGCGTTACTGTTCAAGAAAATCAAAGGCTGGTAGAATGAAAAGTTAATCTGTAATGCTAGTGTTGGTTTCAGGTTTGATTGTCATGAATTCCAATGATATCATGAAAATGACAATCAGATCTCTTAATGATTATGAGCCGAGATTACACTATAAACTCGTGGAACTCAATGTTTGGAATGTTCTAATAAATGGATTAATACTTTGAACTTGATTATAAAGTTTACCATGAGCTTGATTCCTGGAGAAAATTCTACATACCATTCATGAATCTTAGAATTTTTACATTTTAACTACCTGTTCACAAGTCACTTGAGTTTACAGGAATTATCCTTTATTTTTTAAAAATTATTTTTCGCATGTTTTGCTCGGGACTAGCAAAATGCTGGTTGGGGGTTGTGATGAGGGTTAAATATTGCATATCAAACCCCGATTATTACCGAATTTTATGTACATGATAATGCCTAATGCCATATTTTAATTGTGTTTTTATTGCAGGATGAAATCAGGAGCGTTGACTGAAAAAGGATATTAAAAGTGTGGATTTGATGATCTGAAGTCACCAGAGTAAGGAAAGGACTCTAGAAGACCAATATTGATGGATTTACACAGTAGGGATCTGAGAAATTCAAGCTGTTCACGTTAAAGAGGCCTAAAATTGGTCCAAAATGCAAGATCACAGGGTTCCTGCCATCCGATTGACCTGAAACTTCATATATGGGATGAGGGTCATAAATTAACCGTACACATAAAATTTCAGCCATTGGATCACTATATAAGTGCCCCAACTAATAGATCAGCCCATAAACCGTTGATTCTAGGCCCGCCTGATATCTGGAATTGCCTCAAATTTAGTCTTAACGCTTTAAATAGGGAGACAAAATGAATGGATGGATTGGATTTCTCAGAAACATCATAGTGGACCCCACCTTGTGTAGCATGTGCACGTGTACAAGTGCACTAGCCGTGCACTATACGTCCACCATGGTCAAACCGACCTTTGACCGTTCCATCTCAATTTCCTTTTTAGAGACAGAACTCTCTGTTACGTAGCACGTCCGCTGGCCCTTTTTACGGTCGATAGTGGACCTCACATATGCCCCGTACGGATAATCCACACCGTCCATCTTGTAGAGGGCTTCGAGAGCTACAAAATCATGCTGACCTTTTGCATCCATGCGTGCACATGTGTACGATATAGGGGCCACAAAAGGGCTGCCCTGCAACATTCAAAACTGATCCTTTTGTGATTTCTTCTTTGGGCCGTGTCAATGGACATTCAAAACTACCCATTCTTGACTGAAATTTCGTCCTGAATCCAATGGACGGGGTGGATTTTCTAAAAAATGCTTCTGTGGGTCCCACCGATCACAACAGCGAAATGGTGCGAAAGGTTTCACACATCCGCAAAAACTGACTTTTTCAGGCAGTTTTGGCCCACTATTTTTGATCATATGGCAGATCTGAACCGTCTATCATGTAGAGGACCCAAGAAATTCCTAAGGGACGGTGTTTCTTTGGAATTTGAGTGAGAAAAGTGGCGTGTTTCGAGGCATCGAACTTGGCTGCGAAAAAACTTTCAATGAGCATGCATAGCTTTCCAAATCCGATTCAAATCCGATTTTCACCACTCCAGCAACTATATAAGGAGGTTTTGGACGTGGGGAGCATTCATTCAGAGCTAGGAAGGAAGATCCAGAGCCAAGGAGAAGAAAGAGAAGAGAGAGAGAAGAAAGAAGAAGAGAGATAAGGAAGATGTTTTTAATGTTTTTATTTTATATTTTCATTTTTCCTAATTAATTTTATGGATTGCTAAATCTCTTAGCTAGGGCTGAGATGAAGCCCCTAATTTGATTGACTTTTGTTTATGTTGAATTTATTTTAATTGGATTGATTTGTTTCTTTTTCTAGTGTGCTTTCCTGAGATTTCTATACTTCTCCATTCTATGAGCTCGACCAAAGTCTAGATATGGATGTTGTTTAGAATATTACTTTAGGTGCTTGTGTCTGACCATGAACAGGTTTCCTATAGAGGAAGAAACAGGATTTACATCTCTCTATGCCTGACCATAGATGGAAAGATGTGATCCATATGCTTTAAAAGATTATACATTCTGTGTGCCCGACCAAGGACATAGGATGTGTTTTGTTTATTAAATTTATATCAATCTGAATTAAAATAAATCAACAGGTAAAACAAGGGTTAGGATAATTAGGGGTGGATTCGAAAGTCCTAGTCTTCTCCTGGATTGAATTTTTCTCATAGTTATCAGTTATTTTTCATAGATTTGTGTTAGTTTACTTATTAGTTTGCTAAAATATTTGTTGAATTAGTTAAAAAGAGTCTTAAATTTCAAATTGTGACAACCAGTACTCGTGGGAATGATCTTGTAGTACGTACCATATTTACATCTGATTCGTATACTTGCGAGTTAAAATCATTTAAATCAAATTGGTTTAAATTAAAACATTAGGCTGCTAGTAGAGAAGTTTCAACATAGGATTTCAAGCTGGAAGACCAAGTTGTTGTCCCAGCACTACAAGAAAAATGAGCAAAGGCTATGGCCAAAAACCGTAGCTAAAGCCCTTTGGTACGGATCTAGTCAGTAGCACGTCCGTTGCTATTGGTGGGGTAACTAAAGGTCTAGCTACGGATTATATCCGTAGCAATAGATATTAATATGGACAAAATCCGTAGCGAAAGTTATGCCTACAGATTGAATCCGTAGCAATAGATATTAATAGCTACAGATAAAGGCCGTAGCTATAATTTTTGTAGTGAAATGTATGTACGACTACGGATAATAGCTACGGTTTTCAGAACAATAGCTACAGTTAAAATCCTAGCTATTTTTTAAAAAATTAATTTTTTTTAATAATGGTGCATTTTTTTTTATTTTAATAATGGTGCCTTTTTCCATTGCAAGAACCTATTATGATTGATAACTCATCTAAGATTAATGCTGATAGGAATAATACATATAATGCAATCAGGAAAAAAATGATGCATTTATTACAAATAACAATCAAATCATATAATGTATCCCACATTCACATTTCTAAATAAACAATACTTCACTTTGCTCAACCTATCATAAGAAGATAGAGCTTCTTCTTTCCCTGAAACTGCAGATGTAACTTTTGTAGACTTTGACACAAGATCACTTTCAAGTTCTGAAACCCTTCGTGAATTTCATCCTCCAATGACTTCTTTAGCTTATTAGCCTATATAAAATAACATTTGTAGACACAATCAAACAAGCATGCCTTTGTACTCATCTCAAAAGAAAGAATGACAAAAAAAAAAAAAAAAAAAAAACACTGAAAACAGGGTTATAGGCTATATAGGTTTAGGTATAGGTTATAGGTTATAGGTAGGTTATAAGTTATATGTTATAGGTTTAGGTTTAGGTTATATGCTATAGGTTTAGGTTTGGGTTTAGGTTTAGGTTATAGGTTTAGGTTTAGGTTATAGGTTTAGTTTATAGGTTATAGGTTATAAGTTTAGGAATTCGGCTTCGGGTTCGAGTGTGGGTTTAGGTTTAGGTTAAGGTTAAGGTTATAGGTTATAAGATATAGGTTTAGGTTATAGGTTATAGGTTTGGGGATTTGAGAATAGGTTTAGGTTTAGGTTTAGGTTATAGGTTATAGGTTTAGGTTTAGGTGTTGGTTATAGGTGGGTTATAGGTTATAGGTTTGGGTTTAGGTTTAGATTTAGGTTTAGGTTATAGGTTTAGATTGAGGTTATAGGTTTTAGGTTTAAGAATTCGGGTTCGGGTTCGGGTTTGAGTTCGGATTTAGGTTTAGGTTTAGGTTAAGGTTATAGGCTTAGGTTTAGGGATTTGAGAATAGGTTATAGGTTATAGGATTAGGTTTAAGTTATAGGTTACATGTTTAGGTTATAGGTTTAGGTTTAGGTTTAGGGATTTGAGAATAGGTTTAGGTTATAGGTTTAGTTTATAGGTTATAGGTTTAGGTATAGGTTAAGGTTATAGGTTTAGGTTTAGGTGTTTGTTATAGGTGAGTTATAGGTTATACGTTATAGGTTTGGGTTTAGGTTTAGGTTTAGGTTTAGATTGAGGTTATAGGTTATAGGTTTATGTTATAGGTTACAGGTTTAGGTTTAGGTTTAGAGATTTGAAAATAGGTTTAGGTTTAGGTTATAGGTTATAGGTTTAGCTTTAGGTTAAGGTTATAGGTTATAGGTTTAGGTGTAGATTATAGGTAGGTTATAGGTTTAGGTTTAGGTTATAGGTTATAGCTTTAGGAATTCGGCTTCGAATTTAGGTTTAGGTTTAGGTTAAGGTTAAGGTTATAGGTTTAGTTATAGGTTTAGGTTAAGGTTAGGGCCCGTTTGGCCGGTTGGATTGGAAGGGATTGGAGGTTAAATCCTGGGATTGGCTCGGTGTGCCAAACAGAGTGGGTGATCTGATCCCAATCCCATGGATCTTAAGATAATCCGCTGACAACACCATCATTACCTTTAAATCCCATCCAATCCACCCTAATCCGTTCAAATTTGCCTGGGACGTGTTTGCCTCAAGGGATTGGAAGGGATGGGAAGGTTTAATCCAGGGATTAGCTGGGCGTGCCAAACAAACTAGATATAAAAATTTAAGGATATAGCAATCCCATGGATCTCAAGACAATCCACTGACAATGCCATCATTACCTAGAAATCCATGTCATCCACCCTAATACCATTCGATCCCTTCCAATCCTCCTGGCCAAACGGGCCCTTATAGGTTTAGGTTTAGGTGTAGGTTATAGGTTATAGTTTTGGGTTTAGGTTTGTGTTTAGGTTGTAGGTTATAGGTTTAGATTGACGTTAGAGGTTATAGATTTAGAAATTTGGGTTCAGGTTCAGATTTGGCTTTAGGTTTAGGTTTAGGTTAAGGTTATAGGTTTAGGTTAGGGATTTGAGAATAGGTTATAAGTTATAGGTTATAGGTTATAGGATTATGTTTAGGTTTAGGTTTAGGTTATAGGTTATAGGTTTAGGTTTAGGTTTAGGGATTTGAAAATAGGTATAGGTTTAGGTTTAGGTGTAGGTTATAGGTTGGTTATATGTTATAGGTTATAGGTTTAGGTTTAGGTTTAGGTTATAGGTTATAGGTTTAGTTTATAGGTTATAAGTTTAGGTTAAGGTAATAGGCTAAAGGTTTAGGTGTAGGTTATAGGTAGGTTATAGATTATAGGTTTAGGTTTGAGTTTAGGTTTAGGTTTAGGCTCTAGGTTTAGTTTATAGGTTATAGGTTATAGGTTACAGGTTTAGGAATTCGGGTTCGAGTTTGGGTTCGGGTTTAGGTTTAGGTTAAGGTTAATTAAGGTTATAGTTTATAGGATATAGGTTTAGGTTATAGGTTATAGATTATAGGTTTAGGTTTAGGTTTAAGGATTTGAGAATAGGTTTAGGTTTAGGTTTAGTTTATAAGTTATAGGTTTAGGTTTAGGTGTTGGTTATAGGTGGGTTATAGGTTTGGGTTTAGGTTTAGCTTTAGGTTTAGGTTATAGGTTATAGGTTTAGGTTATAGGTTTAGATTGAGGTTATATGTTCTAGGTTTAGGAATTCGGGTTTGGGTTCAAGTTCAGGTTTAGGTTTAGGTTATAGGTTTAGGTTTAGGGATTTGAGAATTGGTAATAGGTTATAGGTTATAGGAGTAGGTTTAGGTTTAGGTTTAGGTTATAGGTTACATGTTTAGGATATAGGTTTAGGTTTAGGTTTAGGGATTTGAGAATAGGTTTAGGTTATAGGTTTAGTTTATAGGTTATAGGTTTAGGTTTAGGTTAAGGTTATAGGTTTAGGTTTAGGTGTATGTTATAGGTGTGTTATAAGTTATAGGTTATAGGTTTAGGTTTAGATTGAGGTTATAGGTTATAAGATTATGTTATAGGTTACAGGTTTAGGTTATAGGTTTAGGTTTAGGGATTTGTGAATAGGTTTAGGTTTAGGTTATAGGTTATAAGTTTAGCTTTAGGTTAAGATTATAGGTTATAGGTTTAGGTGCAGTATGTTTTGGCTTAAGGTGGGTCCTAGTCAATTTTTTTTAACGGTAAAAATTAATATTTTCTATGCTATGGCCCACCAAAAAATCGAATTAACTTCATTTTTTGGATCAACGCTTAAAATGGGTTGAGGAATGAAATAAATGGTGTGGATTGGATTGATACATCAAGGTGGAGTCTGTGTAAGTGGTCCACCTAAGGTGTGAATCAAACCAATATATATATATATATATATATATATATATATATATATATATATATATATATATATATATATATATATATATATATATATATATATATATATATATATATATATATTATATACATATATTATTATTATTTTTTCCTGTTGCTGGCAGTACACCCACTGCCTGTTAACGCCCATTTAACACGTCAACGGATGGCGTGTATATACAATGCATCAAGGTGGGTCCCACATGGATGTGGCCCACCTGATGTGGATAAACTTGATATCTGTGTTTTCTCATCTCCCTAAGATAGGGCCCACATAGTTTAGATGGTTTGGATAAGACATACATCAAGGTGGGGTCCATCCGAGTGGGCCATACAACCACATTATCACACACAAAAATAAATGAAAGAAAGGGAAGGAGAGAGAGAGAGAGAGGGAGAGAGAGAGAGAGAGAGAGAGAGAGAGAGAGAGAGACACGTGTGATGGAGGGCTCCACCACTATGAGCTCTCCCTTGCATTAAATCATACATCAAGTGGGTCCCAATATATGTGGGCCTACCAAATTAAAGATCAATGGTGGAGATTCCTTATCCACCAAAATGGAAGGTCTAGATGACCTCTATTCATGCAAGGAAAAATAAACATCATGATGGGGTCTATGGAGAAGGACCCCATCATGGAATGATTATGAGAATCAGGGTGGGCCATCGGCCACACTTAGAGTCAAAAGTGAGATCCATACCATCAATCTGTAGGCTTCACTTGGCCCATTATCAAAACATGAAAAATCTAGCCTAATAAGCACCCATCGTTCGATCTTCTTGGTTTGTTGGAAAGTCGATCTCCTTGTGCTTCACTTTGATGGTGGTAGATGAGAAGTGAATGGCCAGGATGAGAGAGCTTGGGATGGAAAGTGAGCCACAAAACTCACTCTTTTCTTACTTGGGATGGCTTGGACGTCCACTCTTTTGCTCTCTTTGTTACTTGAAATTTTTTGTTGAGAAATGAGAGAGAGAGGGTTGTAAGGAGAGAGAGTGAGGTGAGTGATGGGTGAGAGCTTGGTTGACTTGTGGAGAAAGAAAGTATGGATGCTCTTGTACTTAACATGAGGTGATTGATTGATTGAGTGAGTGATTGATTGATGAGAGATGTTGTAGAGATTCTCTTGAGATTACAAACGTATGGTGTTTTCTTTGAAATAAATGTGGGCTCACATCTTCAGACCTAGGTATCGGGTCGGTGCGCGAGTCGTGGCGTTGGAACTGCGACGACGGTGCGGTCGCAATGGTACACGTCTTAGAGTAAGCCAACTCAAATCTACAGGATACGACTTAGGGTCATGCACAAACGTTGATCATAGGTCACAGGTTGTCGAACACTACAAGAAAAATGGACAAAGGCTATGGCCAAAAATCATAGCAAAAGGGCTTTTGCTATGGATATGATCCATAGCACGTCTGTTGCTATTGGTGGTGTAGCTACGGACAATATCCGTAGCAATAAATACCAATTGCTATGGCTATATCCGTAACAATAGATACCAATAGCTGCGGATTATGTCCGTAGTAATACCTTTAGCTACCCCACCAATAGCGATGGACGTGCTACAGCTTATATCCGTAGTAAAAGGTATTTTATTTGTAGCAATAAATACTAATAGCATCAATAATATCCGTAGCAATAGATACCAATAGCTACGGACGAAAGTCGTAGCTATATCTACGATTATATTCATAGCTGTTTTTTGTAATTATAATAATACGACCTGTTTTCATTGCAAAAACCTGTTGTGATTGATAACTCACCTAAGCTTAATGTTGATAGAAATAATACATAAAATGTAATTAGAAAAAAAATAGATGCATTTATTACAAATAGCAATCAAATCATACAATGCATCCTACATTCACATTTCTAAATAAACAGTACTTCACTTTGCTCAACCTATCATAAGAATTATAACTAAGGCGTGCCCTGATGTGTAATAAACAAATACACTCCAACACAGTAAACACCCTCCATATGTATTCAATAATGCTCACATTTTTATAAAATTCTCTTTCTTCAGACGGTCAATTTCAGCAAATGCAAAAGATAGACTTTCTTCTTTCCTTGAAACTGCAGATGTAACTTTTGTGGACTGAAACACAAGATCACTTTCAAGTTCTGAAACCCTTCCCTTGAGAAAATGAATTTCATCCTCCACTGACTTCTTTAGCTTGTCAGCCTGTATAAAATAACATTTGTAGATACAATCAAACAATCATGCCTTTGTACACATTAAGAAAGACAAAAAAATACTTATATATGAAGAAATAAAAAATGTACCTACAAATCTTCTAAACAATGGCGAAATCCAACATGAGTAATGTGTTGAAACCTAGGATGAACTTTTAAACTCAAAACCTAAGTTTAGGTTAAGGTTATAGGTTTAGGTTTAGGTTTAGGTTATAAGTTATAGGTTATAACTTTAAGAAATTAAAAATAGGTTAAGGTTTAGGTTTAGAAAATCAGGTTCGGGATTTGATAATGGGTTCGGGTTTAGGTTATAGATTTTGGTTTTGGTTTAGGTTATAGGTTATAGGTTTAGGATAAGGTTTAGGTTTAGGTTTAGGTTATAGGTTTTGGTTTTGGTTTAGGTTATAGGTTTAGGTTAAGGTTACATTTAAGTTATAGGTTTTGGGATTTGAGAATAGTTTTAGGAAGTATAGGTTTAGGTTAGGTTATAGGTTTTGGGATTTGAGAATGGGTTCGGGTTTAGGTTATAGGTTTTGGTTTTGGTTTAGGTTATAGGTTTTGGTTAAGGTTATAGGTTATAGGTTTATGTTTAGGTTAAGGTTAGGTTTAGTTTATGGGTTTTGGGATTTGGGAATAGTTTTAGGTTATAAGTATAGGTTTAGGTTAGGTTATAGGTTTTGGGATTTGATAATGGGTTTAGGTTTAGGTTATAGGTTTTGGTTTTGGTTTAGGTTATAGATTTTGGTTTATGTTATAGGTTATAAGTTTAAGATAAGGTTTAGGTTTAGGTTTTGGGATTTGAGAATGGGTTCGGGTTTAGGTTATAGGTTTTGGTTATAGATTTTGGGATTTGAGAATGGGTTCGGGTTTAGGTTATAGGTTTTGGTTTTGGTTTAGGTTATAGGTTTTGGTTAAGGTTATAGGTTATACGTTTAAGTTTAGGTTAAGGTTAGGTTTAAGTTATAGGCTTTGGGATTTGAGAATAGTTTTAGGTTATAAGTATAGGATTAGGTTAGGTTATAGGTTTTGAGATTTGATAATGGGTTCGGGTTTAGGTTATAGGTTTTAGTTTTGGTTTAGGTTATAGGTTATAGGTTTAGGATAAGGTTTAGGTTTAGGTTTAGGTTATAGGTTTTGGGATTTAAGAATGGGTTCGGGTTTAGGTTATGGGTTTTGGGATTTGAGAATGGGTTTGGGTTTAGGTTATAGGTTTTGGTTTTGGTTTAGGTTATAGGTTTTGGTTAAGGTTATAGGTTATAGGTTTAGGTTTAGGTTAAGGTTAGGTTTAGGTTATAGGTTTTGGGATTTGGGAATAGTTTTAGGTTATAAATATAGGTTTTGGGATTTGATAATGGGTTCGGGTTTAGGTTATAGGTTTTGGTTTTGGTTTTGGTTTAGGTTATAGGTTTTGGTTTAGGTTATAGGTTATAGGTTTAGGTTTAGGCTTAGGTTATAGGTTTTGGGATTTGAGAATGGGTTCAGGTTTAGGTTATAGGTTTTGGTTTTGGTTTAGGTTATAGGTTTTGGGATTTGAGAATGGGTTCGGGTTTAGGTTATAGGTTTAGGTTAAGGTTTCGTTTAGGTTATAGGTTTTGGGATTTGAGAATAGTTTTAGGAAGTATAGGTTTGGGTTAGGTTATACGTTTTGGGATTTGAGAATGGGTTCGAGTTTAGGTTATAAGTTTTGGTTTTGGTTGTGGTTATAGGTTTTGGTTAAGGTTATAGGTTTTAGGTTTAGGTTTAGGTTAAGGTTAGGTTTAGGTTATAGGTTTTGAGATTTGGGAATAGTTTTAGGTTATAAGTATAGGTTTAGGTTAGGTTATAGGTTTTGAGATTTGATAATGGGTTCGGGTTTAGGTTATAGGTTTTGGTTTTGGTTTAGGTTTATGTTATAGGTTATAGGTTTAGGATAAGGTTTAGGATTAGGTTTAGGTTATAGGTTTAGGATAAGGTTTAGGATTAGGTTTAGGATTAGGTTTAGGTTATAGGTTTTGGGATTTGAGAATGGGTTTGGGTTTAGGTTATAGGTTTTGGTTTTGGTTTAGGTTATAGGTTTTGGTTAAGTTTATATGTTATAGGTTTAGGTTTAGGTTAAGGTTAGGTTTAGGCTATAGGCTTTGGGATTTGGGAATAGTTTTAGGTTATAAGTATAGGTTTAGGTTAGGTTATAGGTTTTAGGATTTGATAATGGGTTTGGGTTTAGGTTATAGGTTTTGGTTTAGGTTATAGGTTATAGGTTTAGGATAAGGTTTAGGTTTAGGTTTAGGTTATAGGTTTTGGAATTTGAGAATGGGTTTGGGTTTAGGTTATGGGTTTTGGTTATAGGTTTTGGGATTTGAGAATGGGTTCGGGTTTAGGTTTTAGGTTTTGGTTTTGGTTTAGGTTATAAGTTTTGGTTAAGGTTATAGGTTATAGGTTTAGGTTTAGGTTAAGGTTATGTTTAGGTTATAGGTTTTGGGATTTGGGAATAGTTTTAGGTTATAAGTATAGGCTTAGGTTAGGTTATAGGTTTTGGGATTTAATAATGGGTTCGGGTTTAGGTTATAGGTTTTGGTTTTGGTTTTGGTTTTGGTTTTGGTTATAGGTTATAGGTTTAGGATAAGGTTTAGGTTATAGATTTTGGGATTTGAGAATGGGTTCGGGTTTAGGTTATAGGTTTTGGGATTTGAGAATGAGTTCAGGTTTATGTTATAGGTTTTGGTTTTGGTTTAGGTTATAAGTTTTGGTTAAGGTTATAGGTTATAGGTTTAGGTTTAGGTTAAGGTTAGGTTTAGGTTATAGGTTTTGGGATTTGGGAATAGTTTTAGGTTATAAGTATAGGCTTAGTTTAGGTTATAGGTTTTGGGATTTGATAATGGGTTCGGGTTTAGGTTATAGGTTTTGGTTTTGGTTTTGGTTTAGGTTATAGGTTATAGGTTTAGGATAAGGTTTAGTTTATAGATTTTGGGATTTGAGAATGGGTTCGGGTTTAGGTTATAGGTTTTGGAATTTGAGAATGGGTTCAGGTTTATGTTATAGGTTTTGGTTTTAGTTTTGATTATAGGTTTTGATTAAGGTTATAGGTTATATGTTTAAGTTTAGGTTAAGGTTAAGTTTAGGTTATAGTTTTTGGGATTTGGGAATAGTTTTAAGTTATAAGTATAGGTTTAGGTTAGGTTATAGGTTTTGGAATTTGATAATGGGTTCGGGTTTAGGTTATACGTTTTGGTTTAGGTTATAGATTATAGGTTTAGGATAAGGTTTAGGTTTAGGTTTAGGTTATAGGTTTTAGGATTTGAGAATGGGTTCGGGTTTAGGTTATAGGTTTTGGTTTTGGCTTAGCTTATAGGTTTTGGGATTTGAGAATGGGTTCGGGTTTAGGTTACAGGTTTTGGTTTTGGTTATGGTTATAGGTTTTGGTTAAGGTTATAGGTTATAGGTTTAGGTTTAGGTTAAGGTTAGGTTTAGGTTATAGGTTTTAGGATTTGGGAATAGTTTTAGGTTATAAGTATAGGTTTAGGTTAGGTTATAGGTTTTGAGATTTGATAATGGGTTCGGGTTTAGGTTATAGGTTTTGGTTTTGGTTTTGGTTATTGGTTATAGGTTTAGGATAAGGTTTAGGTTTAGGTTTAGGTTATAGGTTTTGGGATTTGAGAATGGGTTCGGGTTTAGGTTATAGGTTTTGGTTTTATTTTTGGTTTAGGTTATAGGTTATAGGTTTAGGTTTAAGTATAGGTCTAGTTTAAGTTATAGGTTAAGGTTTAGGGATAGGTTATAGGTTTTGAGATTCGAGAATGGGTTCAGGTTTAAGTCATAGGTTTTGGTATTGGTTTAGGTTATAGGTTTTGGGATTTGAGAATGGGTTCGGGTTTAGGTTATAGGTTTTGGGATTTGAGAATAGTTTTAGGTTATAAGTATAGGTCTAGTTTAAGTTATAGGTTAAGGTTTAGGGATAGGTTATAGGTTTTGAGATTCGAGAATGGGTTCAGGTTTAAGTCATAGGTTTTGGTATTGGTTTAGGTTATAGGTTTTGGGATTTGAGAATGGGTTCGGGTTTAGGTTATAGGTTTTGGTTTTGGTTTAGGTTATAGGTTTCTGGATTTGAGAATCGGTTCGGCTTTAGGTTAAGGGTGTGGTCCCTACAAATACAAATATAAACATGGCTTGCCCAAATGGCCAGGCCCTTCAAATGTCGTCCATATGAAATGGAAAGCTTCATCATGGTCATAACAACGGTTCCCACCTTTCAGGGACCCCCGCTCTTCCGAATAGCTCTGTCGCACATCCGGATCGGCTTCATTAATTTTGAGCAAATACATAAACACGGCCTGTCCAAATGGTTAGGCCCCTCCAATGTCGTCCATGGGAAATGGGCTGCTTCATCATGGTCATAACAGCGGTTCCCACCTTCCAAGGACCCCCGGTCATCCGGATAGCTCCGACGCACATCCGGGTTTGCTCCATTAATTTTGAGCAAATACATAAACACGGCCTGTCCAAATGGTCAGGCCCCTCCAATGTTGTCCATAGACAATGGACAGCTTCATCATGGTTATAACAGCGGTTCCCACCTTCCAGGGACCCCCGCTCAACATCCGGATAGCTCCGATGCACATCCGGATCTACTTCATCAATTTCGAGATAATATATAAACATGGGCCTGTCCAAATGGCCAGGCCACTTCATCAATAAATCATATAGTATGAAGGAAAGAAGACTCACCAATTTAGCTACAGGTGCCCAGAGCAAGATAACTGCACCAATGTTGTACCTAGCTGCATTGACAGAATAAAAAAATTATACGAATATAATGACAAAAAGGCAAGATATCATGGACCAAGAGGAAGATGAGTACCCTCAAGAAAAAACTCATGCGAAACATATTTAATGTGACGAACTTTCATTATGTCTTTGGTTGGCTTCACCAAAGGTTTTATCTGCACTAGCAGGACAGATTAATAAACAACACCAATAACAACACCTCTATTAATGCAATTAGCATTTCTAAAGGAAATTTAAAAATAAATAAATAAATATAATTTAAATATGCCTTCTAAATTATACTTACCGATAGTTGGAATTGTGGTAACAATCTCCCCCAACTTGAGCTTGAGTCTGTTTTCTATTACAATTAGTGAAATTAATACATACTTACAACAGTAGGTACCAGGTCTTTGGTCTAGGGGTGATCCACAATAAAAGGTACCATTTACCATGAACTAAAATCATATATTATTCATACCTTAATTAGACTCACTACAAGGGTAATCTTTCAATGATGGCCCATTGCTTCTGATAATCACTACAGGGGTAAGAAAATTACAAAAAGTAAGAATCATGAGATGACATATGTAGAAATAGTGACAAGACTAGCTGGTAATGATAGGAAGCTAAGACATCAAATTATTTATGAAGAACAGGAAAAAATAAAAATAAAATAAATAGTTAAAAACTTTACCATTTCAATATTGAACCTTGTAGTGGCAATATTGATCTATGGGGCTAAAAATGCATTAGCCTTCATATAAAAATCTCAAGTTAGTTGGGCCTTTGAGGTCCTCAAATGATAGTAGAAGAAGCTAGAAGGCTATTGAAATTAACCATCAAACATTTTAAAAATCCCTCTCAGAAAATGAATGAAAAGTACACAACTCACCTTGATGCCCATTCTCCCTCCTCCTTTACTTAGGCTTGGGACCAGCAATGCAAGGAGTTGCATTGGCGGAGTTAAAAAGGGGCTTAGGTTCCATTTGGTTTGTGACGACCAAATGGAGTCTAATATGTTTAAATATAGAGTACAAAATTCATTCAAAATTACAAAAATTAAACCAAACAAAACCAAACCAAGCCAAATTAGTTCAAAATTAAGGAAAAATCAAGAGAAACATCATATAAAGTAACTAAAAAAAATTAATATATAGGTAGTATGTTACAACAGCATCTGACACGGAGTAAGAAGCCATTGTCTGGAATAACATCATTGAAACAAGAAAGAACAGCCTTAGAAATGCCCAACGGAACTACTTTAAGGAAGTTCTACCAACTAAGAAATGGGATTGTTTATATAAAGGATAAGTGAGCAAGACTTGTCCAAGGGTCAGAGCAAAATAAATTCCATAACATAAACACCTCTATAACAACAGGAGAAATATAGATTATAGTTAAAAAGAAAGGGAGTTGAAAATAAAAATAAACATGATTCAACACATATTCAGTTATAACGGGAAATATCTTAAGTCATCACTTGTTACGCACTACACCAAAAGATCAATCACTCACAATCTAAGATTCTGGCAGAAAAAAAGATGAAGAAACAAATCAAATAAGCTAGTAAGTCCTGTCAGTTGCAAGCTCGAAAACAAAAGATGTTACAAAGGCTATTTAAATATACAACAGCCTTAGAAATTGCTTTTGGGGTGCTACAGAAACTTAGTAAACATTAAGGGCCCATTTGGATTGTAAGTTGCTTAAGATAAGTTACTTATGCCACAAGTAACTTATCTTATTTTCTACTAATTAAGAAGATAAGTATGTTTGGTAAACAACATACTTATCAGCTTCTCCTCTCTTTCGTTTCTCCTATGCCTCTCCTCAGCAACTTATGAAAAGTATAAAAGCTCAAAAAATTAACTGAAGTGATTGAGTACATTTAAGTAAAAAAGTTACTTATAACTAATCATAAGTCAAACTTACGTGTCTAAAATAAGCTACTTATCTGCTGCTATAAGTAGAAAAAGTAACTTATTTAATGGTATCCAAACAGTCCCTAAGTGGGCTTACATTTTCCAGCTATTCGGCCCTCAGATCACAATCAAGATTTGCACTGGAAGGTCCCAAACATATCTCGAAATCATTTTGCTACTAGTCAATACTGTTAACAAAATCATTTTGCTTTGATTATATTTCCCTCAAAGTGCTAAGGTGATTCCCATGAGGAGAGATTTTAGAGGCAATTCAAGGCTACGTGCCAAAGTGGGTCTCCATGAGATGCATGTCCATTAACCTTCCTCTTTAAAAAAAAATGCAAAACCAAACATCAATTATTTAGTTTCATATGAAAAAAAACTGAACTTTCTCAGGAAATTTTTCATCTCTGTCTTGCGTTGATGGAGAAAATAACCTTAAAATACATAATTTAGTTAATAGGAAAGATCAAATTGTAGACCGGCAATGATCAAATTATAATTACATTCTCATTATTTATGATGTAGAAACATTTGTAAACATCAAATTGTAGATGAAATGATGTAGTAACTAGAGATATACATATGCAACTCGAGGAAGTCCACCGATCAAATAACTGTGATTGTTCAACAGAGTAGATTTCTGATCTGTTGAACATTAACATTGGGATCCACCGGATGAATGATATGTATCATCATCATTAATGCAAAATATCCCCCCATCTGCACAGATTATTGGCCTCGAATGAAAATTCTATTAATTCAGTCGAAGTTGGTATAAGAGCTTAGAAATTACTTACAAATTGCACATGTGGCATATAATTGTAAATTTGTAATAGAAGTTTTGTCATTTGGTACAATAACTTCTAAGTCAAAATATGTAACAAAGATGTACTAAGAAAGGTGAATTAAGTCCCAGATTGGCCAAAGAAAAAGCAGGAATTAGAGGGTCCTAGTGCATGTGGCAATGCCTTCCTGTCTTCCCAAATCTTTACCTGTTGCAAACCAACAAATCAAGATGATACTTGAAGGTTCCAAATCATATAGAATATTTCAAAAATACAATTAGAGAAATATGGAAGCACCAGCTTGAGCTGCAACTGCTGCTTGTGAAAATCTGCACAAGCATGATGGAGATTATCAAAGAATCACACAATACAGTTAAAGAGAGAGAGAGCTATTTTCAGACCTGAAACATCTATAGGTTACAAGATTCCAAGACGCTCCTTTTAGTTTGGGAAACACCTAAAAAGGAGATTGCAGTTTTTATTGATATATGGCGAGTAGAGAGGATTAACACAACTTAGTTGCTAGTTGTACAAGGTACTTCTCTAGAGAAGAATATAGAGCAGCCCTCTGCTCATTTATGGCATCTCCCAATTTTGGTAATTCAATGGAGCACAGGAAACATTTGCACAAGTATCTCAAGTAGTGGATTGAGCTAGCCACTAATGCATAGATTGACCATTAACAATAGACATCATCTGTGCTCAACTAATAAAAAAAAAAAAAAGAAGGAAAGGAAAGAAAGAAACCAAGTAAGAAGAAAGAAAGAAAGAAAGAAATCGACTCCACCTGCATCAATTTGGAAACCAAATGATGTTGGAACGCATGAATCACTGAAAGAGTGTTCGACATCTGAGCAGCCCATGCAAATAATTTATGGGACCACAACCAAACTCTATGAATCAGTCAAAATCAAAACAGATCCTTGGGGCTGTTACTGGGCTGCAATTCTGCACTACAACTTAAAACCATGGAATTTGATAGGATACTGTCCAACAAAACTCCACTGCTCATGACAAGCATAGAACCAACAAATTCACTCCCATGAGCTGAAGGATTGAAGGATAGAAGGCTACAATGGCTTTTATTTTAGCCAATGCTTGGTAGAGCTAAAACTAAATTACAGTAAGAACATGGCCTTCCAAGAGCAATTATTAAACCTTTTCCATCCTTCTTCTTTTTTTCTTTTTCTTTTTTTTTTTTGAAACATAACAAAAAACTTCATTAAAGAGGCGTTGAGATAACACCAAAAACTACAAACAAGAAGACACATGAACATTGCCCAAAAGGAAAAAATGCTCCCTCAGAGCAATTATTAGTGTTGAAACTATAATGATTAATTGTGTTTCCAAGAAATTTACAACAATAGAAACACCATTCTAACAGAAATGATGTTTCCTCGATTTATATTTCAACAAATCCAAATAGGCCATGAGTGTTTCTAGATTTGGGAATTTATAAGAAACTTGTGAAAATCTAGCATTTTCCCACTAGAACCAAAACTTGCACAAAGAAACATAGGTCTACTCTAGCTTAAATTAATGCAGAATTGTGATAGAAAAGTCAATTGAAATGCAAAGGATGAGCTTGAAGTGTATGAATTTTTTTATTTTTTTTCTCTCAAGGATGAGAAAACCAACAACTTTGCAAACTCGCCCTCAAATCTCCAAAAGTCGAAATAGAATCTGTCTTGTAGAAAGAAATACTAGTGGACATGGCATGTGCAATGCCTGTGGAGAGGGAGTGGCTTGCAAGATGTGGGAGATAGGGGGTGTAGAAGCAGCTTTAAGAGGAGAGAGGTTCAATAATCTGGGTATGATGCTTGATATCCAGGCTTTGAAATTGTGCACATGACGTACATTAACTCAATCAAACCGTCCAAGTCGTGGATCCCACCTTAGACAGCTCATTATTCAAAATGCAGGTTGATGTAACTATCCTGACTTCTATTTTATGAACACTTATTCTTGAATTTGGACCATTGACTGTTTTGATTTTGGCCATTCATTAATATCCACCAATTAGCACCGTTCAAAAATGAAAAAAAAAAATCCACCAATTAGCCAGTTAGAAAATTAGATCAACACAATTTTCTGTTTAAGATCAATCTATATCAGGGTCCATGATTTTTTACAGTTTAGTTTTGAGTTTATCACATGACACATGGACAATTTATTAGTGCTTGCATATCAAGATCATGCTCTGCCAGAGTACCTAAGTTTTTTCCATTGTAAAAGGGCTTGGGAGCGTCACTTAGCAGACATGGCTTCACCAAATTAACTAAATGGCCTTCCTTTTCATTTAAAATCCTTCCCATATTCCTTAATAATCCATAGTTTTAGCAATTCGTAAAAGTAATTGCATGCAAATTTTTGTTCATGGCCACTCTCATAATGTGTAGTATAGTTATTACCTGTTGGTTAAGAAAAGGAAAACAAATGGTCAAAATTGAATTTTTTTAATCACGACTCCCATTACAAGCCAAAAATATTAATTTTCTATTTCAATCCTAAAAAACCATAAAAAGTGAATTGAAAGTTGTATGATTCACCTCCAAAATTTTACATGTTTTATAGTCGAAGCTTTGATCAAAATTTATGCCAACAAGAGAATCAATAGATGAAATATGATCAATCGACATTGACAGAACTTAAAAGGGAAAGCATCATTTTGTGAAAAATAATTCTTCTAATCATTCCTACATGTAATAAAAAATCTCAATGGATTAGTAACTTTTTCTTAGCTATCTGGATATCAATTCTTGACCCAACATGGCAAAATTTAGTACCATGAGGAAAAAATGGTATTTCATTTAGGAGCTTAAGCACTTGCGATGTCTCTTGTGAATTTAGGGGGCAAGGGATACAAGAATACATTGTGGAACCACAGTTATAGTAGTGACTTCCAAAACAATTGTCATCTAGGCTATACTAGTAATATCATGACGTGTACAAGGTCATAAAGAAGACGTTTACAAGGTCTGGAACTCACATATGGAGGACCACACCGTAAAATTTAAATATCATGCGACAAAAGATCAGCTCATTGGATGATCTTAGCCACTTGCTTAAGATGGGACCCAAAATGAGCATGAAACATAGCTAAGTACGTAGGCATCAATAAACATCCCACATGCATTTTCTTGGATTTATTACCAAAATTCTTCTGTGCAATAACTGATGTCAATTGAATGTCATACCGAGGTGATAAGAGGGCAACAACTATATGTGTTTTCAATGTTTTCAACAGCAACATACTCCCCTTGAGACAACTTGAAAATGTTCTTTTTCCTATCTACAATTTTCATTGCACCATTGGGCTGCCGTTCTCCAATATCGCCTGTCATATCAAAAGTTACACTTCTTATATGTCACTCAAATCGACATAGATACAGTTAATCAACAGAAGTGCACACAAGGACACAATACACATGTGAATGCATGTATGATTTTAAATGGAACATAAAAAAGGGCATAAGATTTTGTGAGATGTGCATTGTATTCCATTATTAAAATGCAAAGTAGTGAGACTGACCCCACTAAAAGTTAGATTAATACGAAAATTAAAAATAAAATAAATAAATAAATAAAAACTACCAACTTTGAATCAATAGTCTCCTGAGTGAAAGAAAAATTGAAGAGACTTCAATGCTATTTCTTGAAGTGCTGCTTAGAAGGCATGTTTGGATTGGTGGAATCCAGAAAGTAGGTTTCAAAAAGAATATGCCACATAAGAAGAAAACCCCAGATAACATTATCGGTGGAAAAGAATCCCTAAAAAGGTTGTTTGTTTTAGTTTTGGTGATTTCTAGGGAAAAGTACAATGGAAAATAGTTGTGAAATCTATTTCTTAAAATGTGTGGAAACGGGGATTAACAAGTTTTAAAATGAATAAGGAAAATGCCCTTTTCTAAGCAAAATAATTGAAATAAGAACATCCATGATTGGAACATAGTTTGGCCACTTTGATTATTCTCGCTGAAAAATCAAGTTATTTTAATCCTAAGCTAGGAATGTGTACAAAGTAAGAAGATGGCTTCTTCTTTTTTATGCCAATTCTTCTTTCTTTCTTCTTTTTTTTTTTTTTTTTTTTTTTTTTTTTTTTTTTTTTTGTATATCGTGGCCTACCTAGGAGTAAAATAACCTGATTTTTAGGCCAAAAGTTATAAACAATGTGGTCCACCTACTGAAAATCTCCTAACAACCTATAACTTTGTTGAAAAAGAAAGGTATGCAAACATTTAGTGAGCTAAAATAATTATAAAAAAAAAAAAAAAGGAGGCCACCCCTATCCTATGAAACCTACAACTCACAGCATCAACCCATGCAATAAAAAGTAAAACCAAAAAAATAGGAAATACACTAATCTCCAAGCACAAAGACAGCCCCTGTAGCTACGGGAAAGCAAAAATCCAACAGCATTGGACAGTTAACAACACCGAGAGTTTCCCTTAACAAGACCTCTCCCATTGCAGCCTCCAACAAACATAAATAAATAACAGCCAAATGCCAGCCACAACAATCCACAGCTATACCCTCAAACACAGCACAACAGCCCCAACAAACAAAAGACAGTCCAGCAAAACCTCGGTTGCTAACAGAAGCTTCAACAGCCAAGAGACGCAGCCCAAACTAGCCAAATACACTGTTGAAAGCCACTACCTGAAACATCAAATACAGACTAGAGGCCCTGTAGGAAATTAAAGTAGAAGTACAAAGGCAAAGAAGTTGCGAAGATCCAACCCAAAAAGCTGATATTATGGGTACCACCTTGGATGGGCCATGAATCAAACAGTCCCAGGAATAAAACATTATTTTTCCAAATAAAACCTCAAGGCCAACACCATAAATAGGGCAACAACTTCTCCATGCGAACCAGGCTATAAAGAATAGACAGAAGTAGGACAACTGCTGCAAATGATCATGCAGAAACAGAAAATGATCCCCACAGCAAATCCTACAATTTCCTGCAAACTAACCAAAATGGTCCAGTCTCCAATCTACAGTCAATCAGCCATCCACATTCTACAAATCACCAATCCGCTACAACCTCCACAAAGCACACATTCACAGCAGAATAGAGGAGAACCGGAGCAGAGGCAAACATTCACCACACATAATCATAATAGAACAACAAGGCTTGGGCGACAAGAGTCCCCAAGAGCAGAAAGGAAACATGCAGGAAGAGATCGAGCATCCACAACATTGTACAAGGGTTTAACAATTCTTTATGCTCGTCACTTTAGAGAAAATATTTTCTAAAAAATAATAATAATCAATGAAAGCATTCTATTTATAAATTTATTATATTCTTTCTTTCCCTTTGTCCATAATGTCAGAGTCCAGAAAAGAACTCCCATTCCTGCTCCAAAATTTAATGAAATATCATGAGATTTTTCTTATAATTAGACTGATTAATCTTGAAAATATCATGAAATTTCATGATATTTGGTGCAACCAGAAGCACCCTAAAGCAAAACTAAAGGTCAAGATTTATCACTTCAAGATATAAGCTACATACCAGATATAAGCACATTGAAATTGTCTCCTTTTGAATACTCCTCCAAATGAAATTTTATCATTTATACCTACAACCAACACAAATTGTAATGTAATGAGCCAAAGAAAACATAAGAACATTAATGCAGAAACTCAAGTAAATCAGTCACAGGAATAGATCCTTGTTTAAAATGTAAAACCTGTGTATATACAATCATAAACTCGAGGAACACCACAAAAATTGTTGGCTTCAATTCTTGAATGTCCTCAACCAAATACCGAACATCCTACAAGTAAAAGGATAGCACCAACTACAATAAGATTTTGTTTTAAATGAGTGGTAAGAAAGATCCAATAAAAAGTAACTCACAACAAGAAATGAATCATCATACCGCTCACCAAAATTGAATAGATGCACCCTTGTAGATGCAATAGGCCTCATGAAAATTCCATGAAATCCCATCAATGCCATTCTGGACATTGTGATAGAAGTTACACAAAGAGTTGGAACCATTGATCTGATGGCCCTCAATGTGGTTGAATGATGCTGGGATCTGATGATCTCAAGTTCTTAACCTTTTGATATTTGGACTGCTTAATATTGAATATGATCCATTATCTATTACCCATACATTTGTTGTCCACCAATATAAAAAGTTAGGAACGTCCAATCTTGGAGATTTTCGAGGCATCGGACATGCACGTAGAGTGAGGCCATCAGATCAAAGGTCTGGAACACAAAAGCATGGATCCTATATCAGAAAATCTTGAGAATCAGTTGCTGATAATCAGGAACTGTTAATTCGTCTCTGGCACAACCAGGGGATCATATTGAATACAATGAAGAATCCCCTACAACACATTGCATGCGCCAATTAATTCTTTCAGATGACATTCTGATTCAATTTACATTGTTGGGCTCTCTGATTAGTGGACCGATCTGACTTTTGTGTCGGGTAATCTTCATGGTGGGGCCCACCTAGTGCACAGCTTGAATGTTCTACATGTAAATTCAAGGGCTGGGTTTTGCATGTGAAGTTCACATGAAAGGGTTGTAGGCAATCATTCATTTTCTGTAATTTATTTAATTCCAAAGTGGGTGCACAACAACCTCCCTAAACTAATTGATTTAAAGTTTATTGCAAGCTTGGAAGTATAAAAATAGCACACAATAATAGTACAAGAGCGGCTGAATGACAGTAAGACCAAGACTCAATGCTTTAGCTTCTAATCAAGGGCAAGCCATTCGTTGGTTGAATCGTCCGTTACTGTGCCACCAATAACAACATTTCTGGTTTGAGCAACCCTTCCTTCAATCTTTGACACCTCTGGATCCCATTTCAACAAGAATCATGAATTTTAAAGAAGCATTGACTCTATCAGTAATGATCAAGATCTATTAGGCACTAAATCAACAAATTTTCAATCACAAAATGGAAAAACAAAATATTCCAAACTGAAAATCCAAGTTGAAGAATTATTTATGTTGTCTTGAATTCTAGAGACATGGTTTGATGTAGAATATAAACCATGACATTCACTTTATCTTCATTACGCACAAACAAAGACATTGCCACAAGCAGTGTTCACAGTAACAGAATCAATGATTGTATCAACATATTGCACCCTAGGGATACAGAAACATATTGATATTGGGTAGGAAATATAGCATGTATCAGGGATTTTATCGCTATATGAAGGAAACATTGGGGAAACAATGGGAAAATGGTAGAATTTTTAAATGAAACTTCTAAAAATGTTAAAAGAGACATGAAAGTGATGCCTTTTGTTAACATAGACTTGAAGTATGGAGTTGACTTCTTGAGCCAGAAAAACTTGCACAGTTGGCAGCTTAGTGAAGTTCCAAGTTGATAATCAAGTTTTCAAAACACCTTGGAAGTGCTTGACAAAGGAAAATGTCAATGACATGCCCAAAATGTTTGCACATAGGTACATGCATAGCTTTTGCTGCATAAATCAGTATGAATTAAGTAGTTTTCTTTTCTTGGGCATTCAGCCATTCGCATAAACAAAGGAGGTGTTGGGACCGTAGGGTGTTAATAGGCTCATATTGAGAGAACCACGAAAATGAGACCAACCACCTCAATTCTACAAGGCTATGGGGCCTTATGTTGCTCGGGATGTTTGAGATCATTATCATCATGGCAACACTCGACTAGATTCATATATTATACACATATCTCCATATTGTTCCTTAAGAGGTTGCAAAGCAAATGAGTTCAACCATTCTAGCTTGAAAGGCCTGAAGAGAAGATGAGAGGAAGACTGAAAAGGATTTGGATCAAGGTCGTATGAAGGGATGTGAAGGCATGTTTGCTTGCAGAAGATAGGACCTTAGATAGGAATGATTGGCAAAGTCTAGTGATAACTGTCAATCAACAAAATTTAGAAGCTTGTTTCCATTATAAGTTTAGGTTAAAAGTAGAGATGGCAAATCCGGGGGAGGTTTTCTCGGCCTGTGCTCATTGTAAGTAACAAGGTATTCCACCTGATACAGGTAATAAAAAGAATAATAAAACACACATCAAGAAGAGCAAAAAAAAAAAAAAAAACATGATAAAGAAATGAAAGTAATCAAGACCTCTCATTTTCTGTGTATTATACTTGAATTTATGCTACCAAGACCTCTGTCAAAGAAACAAAAGCTATAAATTGAAAACTAAAATTTTGCAGAAAACCTTATGAAATTGAAAATTAAAATTCTGAACAAGGTATGTAATTAAGACCTCTGTGAATATCGGTCAATGCCTAACAATGTAAAAGAAAAGAAAAAAAACAATTAAAAATTCTTCTAGGATGAATCTTCTAGATCAAAAGACCTTTACGGGCTTAAATTAGCATTCAAACACAACACGTAAATCATTTACAACCAGCCCCATTTATGTCGGGTAATAAATCATTTACAACCAGCCCCATTTATGTCGGGTAATTGGGTAAATTGATATCCACTACCAACCCTACTCACACAAACACTATCAATTAGTTGTTCAAGTTATCATCTGTTTTGATAGTTGTTTACAATTATATTAACTTCAGGATAGTATAGTTATTGCAGTCTTTTTACTTGGAGCATAATTTTTAAACTCTTCCATGCATTTTGAATGTTAGAGTGCATTTTGACGGAAGAAAAAAAATGAAGGGGATATAATAAATTGATTTTTCTAGAGCTCGAATGCTCATTACTACAATATCAACTTCACATGGAGTGGAGGTCCTTTTCCCTGAAGCTATGTTTTGCCAAAAAAATAAAATTCAAAAAGAGAGTAAGTTAATACTCCTAGTTTGTGATTTCCACACAAGATGCAAAGGTCATTAGAACTGACATAGAAATCCTAATGCTCAGATTGAAACAACAGAAGGTTAAACTGAAAATTACTCAAATTTTGTCCAATACCAAACATCTGACACGACAGTCACATTGAGACAGTTAATGGAAAAACAAAATGGAGGAAAGAAAATGTTTTTTTTTTTTTCCAAAATTAGGAAACCAGAGAAAATGCCAAAGAAAAGCCAACATGACAGTCACATTGTGACAGTTAATGTGATACATTTTCACAACTATGAACCAAACCAAATGGAACCTTACACAAATAACTATATCCCATTTCTAACCACTCAAAAAATTCACCAGCAGCAATGAATTAGCTAAAGCCCTAACATGGTAGAGTTGAACATAGGCTCCAAATAACGCAGCCTATAATTCACAAGGAAAGCTGAGATTTTATTTTTTTATTTTTTTTATTTTTTGGGTTTTTTGTGTGTGACAAGACAATAACTACAAAATTAACCCCCCAATGTATACCAGCTTGCACAGATGGAATTACAAAAACCTTCTTGCATGATTGCATCTCGGGTCTCAATACTATATTGGACACTATGTCTCAATCATTCCCATCAGCCAATATATCTATTTCTTTTCTAACTGTAATTACTCCACAAACTTCCCCTTTTGATCTAGATAGACCATTCCCATTTTAACTCTGCCCTCAAGGTACTCCTTGGGTATGTGGAAAACCATGGAAAAAAAATCGAGTTCTAATGGAAATTTACTTTTCCCCTGTTTGTGAAGGGGAAAAAAACCAGGCCTAGAAATTGATTTCCATTTCTAAGCTTCTCGTTAAAAAATGGATATAAATTTCTCTCAGAAAACATATAAAATTTCGATTCCCATAGTTACGAGACTTAGGCCTCGTTGTTCACACATTGACCTATTAACATTTTCATGGAAATCAATGCTCTAAAACAAACAACTGAATTACAGTTGTATTCCAGAAATAGGGCCCAAATGACGACTAACTCACAGAACACTCGAAAAAAATGGAAATGCAATAGAAATCAACAACTATTTGAATATATCTGACATGAGAGAGAGAGAGAGACAACCTTTCTTTCCAGGCATTTGCTTCCCATCTTTCATGTAAAACTCACGGATGTCGACCATGACCATTCCCTGAAAAGTTCAGACTGAAACCCTCCGATTCTTCGATATCTGCAAATCCAGAACAAAACCCAAGAAGGTAGGCTTTTAAGAAAGAAAAAAGAAAAAGATAACAATAGATAGACAGATAGAGAAGGAGGAGTTACGTCACAGATAGTGATATCGTCAGCTTCAAGATCATCTTTCTTGAATAATTTATTGGGAGGCTTGGATTCTCCATCGCCGGCAAACCGTTCCTCTTTGTTCCTTCTCTTCCCCTTTCTCCACATCTCTTCTGCTTCTTCTTCTACTACTGTTGCTGAAAGAAATAGGGTTTTTCTGAAGAGAGAGAGAAGGAGAAAAGGGCGGACGCACGTGAGCGGGAGATAAAAAGAGGAATGGAATTTTGGGGGTGGGCTGCGTGACGAACGGACCATTAAGACCGTGCATTTTTGGACGTGGGCCCCACCATGATGTATGTTATTTATCCACTCCGACTATTAATTTAAAAATATTATTTTATGGGTGGACACAAAAAATGAGTCAGATCTAAGTTTTAAGAAGACTGCACAACATATTAACAATAGAAATTTAATTTTTATTATTTATTATGGTGTGGTCCACTTATACTTTTAATCTACATAATTTTTGGACTAATTCACTGAAATTATATATCAGAATTTATGGACGGCTTAGATCAAACACATATATTCCAATGGACCCCATGGAGCCCATTAAACACAATCAATATCTAATAAGGTCCTGATGAGGATGTAGGATTTAGCTACAAATCAATGAGGATTTTGTTACGGATTAAAACCATAGCAAATGTAGCGAAGGTTTATATCCGTAGCAAAAGGCTAACGTGGTCCGTATCCTTTGCCTCTTTTTTTGGTAGTGAAAATTTGATCGGGAAGACCACAGAAGCCTATAGAACAATATGTGCTAGGATATGGGTCTTACAAGCTACATGCCTGCTCCACTCCCGGTATCCACTCTCTATCCCAAAGTGCATCGAATTTCACTATTATGGTTTTAAAACAAGTTCACTAATAACCTTTATAGTCCTACACAAATGACACAAATTTATGCACTTCGCAAGAGCAAAGATCCTATACTTAGAACCCATGTTTAGGCTCACCGGCCAAGGTTCCACACAAAGCACCTACGTTTAGGTCCACCGGCCAAGGTCCCACACTAGGAATTTGATCTAGTTTGTTGATAGAAAACTCTTAGTCTTAATCCTACATGAGGAAAGAGACTAAACTGTGAACTCTTAACAATGACACTTGTTGGATTGAGTTCTTTTTTTGTAACTCATCTTGGGTTGCTTGATCTTCGCGCTCTCATGCTTGAATCAACTTCTTCGTGCTCCCTCAATTGCGTAGCTTAGACTTTCTTGTTGGTTCAAATTCATGAATAAGAACCTTGCATAAGATATACGTATAAAGGTGACCAAGGTAATGAGAGTTAGTTGAATCTCCTATTTAAGATAATGGGTTGATTTCCTAAGGGATTCATCCTATGGATCCTCTAGGGTATCAAAAGATAAATGATTTTCCTATTGGTTTAGTATTTGTACTTTAGAGAAGGCACGAGGTCATGTTCTTCATTTATAGGAGCTCTGAATGCTCATAAGAGTGAAAGATCACAATAAAGATAACATGAAACTCGTATGGATAAAGTCTAGATAGGGTAAGATAAGCATAGGATACACTAGAGACTCTATGATGCCTATTTCCACTAATTTTATAAGTTTCTACAAGCCGATTTTATAGATAAAAAGTTCCAACGAATAGAAAATGGATAGTTTACAGTGCTACCAAAGCCAACTTCGATATCATCAGACTTGCTTCGATGATATCGAAATATTATTCAGTAATACCAAATTAATTCCTCAAGTTGTTGAATGAAAAAGGTCCCTTTCGGTGGCACCAAAAATTATTTATCGGTGTCAGTTGATGTCATCGAAATATCCTGTCGGTGATGCCGAATTATCTTTGTAATGTTCCTGGACTATTTTAAGCCCCTTCGGTAACACCGAAGGTATCTTCAGTGATACCGAAGGTGCTATTCGGTGGCCCCTTCTTCCTACTGAAGTGGACAGATTTTTCTATTTGTCCATTCAATCATTTATCAACTTGGGACTCGCTAAAGCCAAGACTAAAGGATAGAAAATATGAACTAGAATTGGCTTTGAATAGATGACCTAAGTAGCTAGGTTTTTCTATTTGAGTTGGAATCATTTATTTGCAGGGTCAAGATCGTAGAAGTGGTTCTTTGTCTTCAATGTGGCTTTGATGCTTCTAATCTAGTTGCGTCGCCGGTCTTCATTTGCTAAGAACTTATCCAACTACTAGACATAACTAGTCACATGATTGAAAAACAAGTGTACGAAGTTGGGTGCACTTACAGCCGTCTCCTCCCATATCACTACTAGATGCTGGAATTCCTGGTACAAATTAGGAATTATCCTCAATCTAAAAGAACCCTTCAACCTCCTCTTCACTCATACCTACTGCAATGATAACTCAGTAGCAGATGACCTTGTAAAAACTGCTAGCAGCTTCTGTCTGGACAAACTATACCACTCTAAATCTCTCCTCTCGATCAAAATTAGGGGCTCCCTAGTATTGGACAATGTAGGAATTAATATGATCAGGAAAAAAAACATTTTTATGGGGGTGGGCCGACTCACTATTAGATTTTCTAATCTATAAATGCACCTGAGGCTCTCCCTTTGACTCTCCTCTTTGGGCTCGGTATTCGAATTTTTCTTCTTAATAGAGGCCTCTGTTCTTTTCTGTTAAAAAAAAAGTCAAGGCTCGAGTGGGGTGGCTGGAATTGAGGTGGAAGCATTAGGTATGGATGGGATGGGCGGGTTGCTCTGTAATGTTGCGTGCAGTCGGATTGACTGTTGGTTACTTCTTCTTCTTTTTTTTTAAAAATGTAAATACCACCTTTTTTTCTTTACTTGACTGCTGGTTGCTTGTTTTTGTTTAGCCTTTTATGAGGTCTAAGTAGAAGCATTTGGCTGTCAGTTTTCAATGTAGCCCATGCATCAGAGGAGCTTATTTGGTCTTTTTATAGCTGAGATTTTAAGGAGTAATCTGGAGTTTTGCTTGGCTGGTTTTCTAGTTCTCCCCGTTTATCAAGGGCTAGGTGGTTGTTGATCATTGCCTAGGTATATTCCTTTGTTTTATGCCAAGGCCTTGCTATATGTGCCTGTTTGATACTTGTCCTATGAGTTGAAGATTGGTGGCATTCCAATTTAGTTGTTAGGATGGTTTTGTCGATTGTCAGGGATTGGCGGGTTACAGGAGCTTTTTACAGGGGCTGGTTGCAAGAATTAGTTGTAGGGCAAGTAGTGTGAAGGGTGGAACGCTTGGTATTTGTCTGCTTGGCAGTTGGTCTATTGGGAGGTAGGTTTTGTGCTATCTCTGGAAGGTCCTCCTTTAAGTGGATTAGTGCCATTGATTTGGTTGGCGGGCCGCAACTACCCTCAAATTGTGTCCTTCATCTCCCTCTTCTTCCTCTCCCCTTCTATAGATCTAGAATGGGGCCTGTTGAAGTTCGTCTCAGCTTGGCCCTCTCCTCTTATTTTCCTTTTCTATATATATATTTTTTTTTGGATAGGTGATAGGTGAGGCTTGTTTTACTTTGTTGAGCCCACTCAAAATACATGGCTATATATTTTCTATTGGCAATATAATTCAGGTGGAGAAATTCCACCTCTTTCTTAAAAAAAAAAAAAAACAACAACAATAACAAAGACCCACATAGTTTTCATTTTAATAAAACAGAAATAGATCTGCATGCATGTAGTTTCTATTTTAATGAAACACAAGCAGCTTTACATGCACATGGTTTTCTATCAAATAAAGCACTTGGTGATTGGTGTAGTTCCCATGTGAGGTCAGGTTTGGTTGTAGTGGTTTCTAGATTCCAATTAGGTACTAGTAGAGTTGCGCATCGAGTCGATTCAGACAGAGTTAGGGCTGACTCGACTCGATCTGGTTTTGAAATAGGACTGACTTGAACTCGATTCAACTGATAACGAGTCCAGCATGCCTAACTCGATTCGAGTCTAGTTTGGCTTGGATAGATCCGAAGTATGATCCGGTTAGAAGTACTGAGTCGGGTCGAGTTGGCACCGAGTCGGATTGAGAGATGAGGGAGGGAGAGATCAAGAGAGTGGAGAAGAGAGAGGAGGAGGGGGAGGAGGAGGAGGAGGAGCGTGATGGTGGTGGGTGGTTGTTGGGCTTGAAAGATGAGGAGGATGAGCGAGGGAGAGAGTGAGGTCGGCTTTGGGAGATGAGGAGGATAAGGGAGAGAGAGAGAGAGAGAGAGAGAGAGAGAGAGAGAGAGAGAGATGAGGAGGATGAGTGAGGGAGAGAGATATTTTAAGATCGGGGCAGAATAGAGTTAGAGATAAAAATTAGGTTTACACAAAAAAAAAAAAAAAAAAAACTCGAGTCGAGTTGGGTTTCAGATCGAGTTGGGTTACTAGGTAACTCGAACTTGACTCGGTTTGAGTTCGGATTGGGTGAAGCCTACTCGGTTTGGACCGACTCATGGGTCAAGTTAGATTTGAACAAGTCGGACGAGTCGAGTTAGCCGGATCGAGTCATCCCGTGCCCACCTCTAGGTACTATCCCCTCTTGTCCCGACCTCCAAACCAGCTGTGGCTATGAGGGGCCCACCGTGATATATGGTTATCAATACCATTTGTCCATTTTTTTCATATAACTTTAGGATATTAGCCTAAAAATAAGACAGATCTAAGACTCAAGTAGACCACAAAGTGGAGATTAAACACTCACTATTAAAACTTTTTGGGAGTCAAAAGTTTTGGATCAAGTTGATATTTTTATTTGAGAAATTGACCATTGTAAACGCCACCTTTTACCCAGTTTCTTTTCAACACGCTTCCAAACTTTACTTTCCCAAAGTAAACCATTTTGTACAGACACACTATTTGTAGACAAAAATACCCTTGCATTCACAACCTATGGCTAAGGATTATAACTGTAGCCATAAGTATTTACTGCCATGAATGCAAAGGGTATTTTCGTCTACAAATAGTGTGTCGGTATAGAATGGTTTACTTTGGAAAAGTAAAATTTGGGAGCGTTTTGAAAAGATGCCAGGTAAAAGGTGGCATTTATAGTGGTTAGTTTCTCTTTTTATTTTGCCTTCATCCATGTCCATGTGACCTTATGAACAAGTTGGATGGAAAATAAACATGTAGGTGAGACCCCGGACTCACCCAAGATCGTGTGGTCCTTATACGGGGTTCATCTTGATGTATCTATTCTATATCCACACTGTCCATCCCGTTCTTTCAAATCATTTAAGTGCATGATCCCAAAAATGAAGCAAATCCAATTATTAAGTGGACCACACATCATGAAATAGTGGTGATTAGCAATTAATGATTCTCAACAGTTTTGAATCCATATTTGTTTTCTTTCCCTTCATCCAAGTCTCTATTTGGACTATTCAATTTAGCTTATTAACGGCTTTCTTACATAGTTTTCCTCTTTTTTCTTCTTGTGCATGCCTATATGATAGGTGTGGCCTGTTGTGTATTTGTATCGAGCCCGCCCAAATCCAGAGTATTTTTCTCCTTTTGCAATATACATCTAAGTGAAAGATCCCACTTGATTTTTGCAAAAAATAAAAATAAAATAATAATAAAAAAAATAAAAAAAATCTCATGTGACCTTATTAAGGGATTGGATGAAAATAAACACTACGGAAACATTAAGGAGTGCCCTGAGAAGTTTTTAATGGTAGGGTGTTTAATTATCAAAGTTTTCTATATTACGGTCTACTTAAGATTTGAATTTCTTGGAGAAAAAATGGATGGACAAAAGGGATACATAATAGATACATCCAGGTGTGCCCCGTCTTAAGTCTGAGAGCTTTCATAAAGTCTGCCAGTAGCAGAATACCCATCCCTCCTTATGACGTTGGGAGGGCTATGGATTTCTATCCTATCCAATGAAGCTTTTTTCTGCCTTCTGTCCATCCCCACAGAAAATTTACGAACTTGCGCTCAAGAGAAGCTAGAACTTGGGAGGGCACGATCGTGGCTGCTAACGAGTGCACCGGAATACTACTAAGAACATGCTGGACTAGAACCAATCTTCCTGCTTCGGAGAGACAACACACACACTAGCCGGTGATTCGGCGGACCTTTCAGCTCCTAGCCCAATCCGCACCTCAGTCTTCACCTCCCCTCTTTGGAAGAGGCTTCATGCTCACCTGCCCATGCTAGCTTAGCATGTGCGTTGGCAAATTGGCCATGGCACCTGCCACTTTTGGACCGACAACTGGATAGGGCTAGGCCCGCTATCCCAGCTCACTACGCATCCAGTTCCCCTGCATCTCCTCTCCACTCCAGTGAACCAGGTCCTCGATTTTTCAGGCCCTCTCCCCCCTCCGTAACTTTCAACTTTCTGTTGCAAAAGATTGTATACTTCCTGTTTCAGGTTGGTTTCTGTTTATCTGACAGCCCGGATTGTCGTGTCTGGCCACTCACCCTCATGGTAATTTTGCAATTAACTCCACCTCGAATCTCTGTCGTTCGTCGCAAATTCACAAGGATTGGTCACGTTGGGTTTGACATTCTACCCTCCCCCATAAAATTTCTGTTTTTGTCTGGCGACTTCTTCACAGGGCCATCCGGCTAGATGAGGACGTCCAGAAACAGGATGTGTCGCTAGCGTCCTGTTATGATTGCAGCATGAACTCCCCCTCCTGCTGCAGATCGATCGGTGGAGTCGCGTAAGCATGTGTTCATCACTATAGCCCAGCTGCAGCTCTTACATGGGCTTTCTTTGGGAGCATTTTTGCAATTGTCTGTAACTCCACCCTCTCGATAGAAGGTATGCTCGCTCTCTAGTGGAATGCTGCAAATTCTTCAAGGAGGACTTCTCACCTCCAGAAAATCACATCGTGCGTTATCCTATGGGAGATCTGGAAGGCCTGAAATTCGGCTAAATTTGAGGGAGTTAAAATTCATGCGCCGACCATTAGGGAGAAAGTGAAAAGATGGTTGACATTTCTAAGCTCCCTTTACCCTGAAGTCTTGCGTCCTCCTGTCAGCAGACTATCAGTGGCTGACTTGGGAGTGTCAACCTTTCGTCGGTTTTCTTTACCTCCTACCGTTGTCAGATGGATGAAACCACTGTTAGGGTGGTTCAAGCTAAATATTGATGGTTCAGCGAAAGGCAACCCGGGCCCCTCGGGCGGCGGGGACATTTGTAGAAACGATGCAGGTGATTTTATCTTTGGTTTTTCTGTCAGGTATGGGACTGCCTCAAACGTTTTTGCTGAGTTGAGAGCCATTTATGATGGGCTCTCCTATTGTATTTCACTCGGCCATCAGAAAGTCATCGTCGAATCAGACTCCAAGCTAGTAGTGGATTTCTTAAATGGAGTAGTAATTCCTAGCTGGAAATGGGCATACTGGGTAGCCCGTATCAGGAGATTTGGATCCAACTCTCAACTGGTTTTCTCCCATATCTTTAGAGAGGGTAATGACCCTACCAACGGGATGGCCCATCTAGGTAGAAGCTCTCAGGAATCGCCTTTCATCACGCGTTATTCTCTCCTTCTCCGCCTTGTCAGAGGTAGCCTGATCGTAGACAAAGTGAGCCTTGGAGCGGTTCGGCTGCGACTAGAAATGACCTCCTCAGTCTAACTTGGCTCGGCTGAGGGGCTGACCCACTTTGGCTGAGCTGTGTTGCCCTCCATTTCATCGTACATGTCTGTGTTAGTTAGTCTTACAATAGGCCCTGTCAGCATTTTTTCCTGTTGGGGCCGGAAGTCTCCCATGTAATTTTGTATTTGTGAATGAAAGGATCCTTTTCTAAAAAAAAAGGTGTGCCCATCCTAGGTAGGGTCGGGGTCTCACCTAAATCTTTTTATTTTTTTCAGGAGAGCTCGTCATTTCATATCATAAAACCTTTACAATTCGGGTTCTCCAGGAGCAAAAAGACATAGAGGAACCTATCATGAGACTGGAAACAACAATGAAAAACTAAGGTCAGCTAGAGGCCAGCAGGCAGGCGGCTGATCAGCTAGCTCCTGACCGTGCTCAAACCCACCGTATCAAGAAAAATCAAACCCCAACAGAGCAGACGCCTGAGAGCAGCAGTCCGGCCATCCCATCGGCTGGCCCATGCCCTGCTTGAAAGCGTGCTGAAACTTTACCTGCCATTTAAAGTAGAAGGCCATTATCATGGACCGCCGTTACTTCCATTTCCAACCAGAAACAGTCAGCCCCGAGAGTACATTAAAAGGTCACCTAATCTGCTCCCCACCGTCACCACAAGGTGTGCCCACGACTAAAAATTCAATGCCTGTGTTATTTTTTATTTGGAAAGACTCAAATGTGCTTTGTCAAAATTCAGTGCTTGTGTGATAACGAGCCAGCGGATTAGGTGCGGAATCGGCTTCACCCAACAAGGTTTTGTGGCCCATGAAAATCAGATTGATCCAAGACTTTTGTGGCCGACGAAATACTTTTAATGGTCAAATCACCATTGTTTTCAATGGTATGGTCCACTTGACATTTTGATCTGCTTTATTTCGGAGCTCATGTTCTTTAATGAGCTGACAACACTAATGGACGTCGTGGATATACGATACATATATTACAATGGGTCCTACAGTTAGGTCAGCACCACGGGTGTTACGACTGGTGCTGCAACTAATCGCTATCATTAACACCTGTCGCGTCTCTCACGACCAGTAAGCATACAAATTCAGAGCTCATTTAAGATTAGATTGGAAATAATTGTGGTGATCCTGGGTCAACATCTTTCCAGAAGTTATGTGACAAGCCTGAAAAAGGAAAGAAAAGCCAAATTCAGAGTTCAAGGAGGTCACGTTCACATATCCAGTGGATCGCTACAGGTCATGACCGTTCAACTTTTTACTTCCATGGAACTCATGTGTGCATTGGATCATTCTTGATCTTGGTCCCACGCTATAAAATGAGATGTAAAAAATGATGAATGGGTCAGATTTATCACAAGCCTCCTGAAAGTGGGACCCACAAAGATTAACGGCTGCATCACAACTTGGGCCTTTATATTTCTAGGACTGTCATGTTAAATTCGAGATGGTTACATTGATGGTGGGGCCCACCGTATCTTTCAAAGAAATTCAATCAGTCCACAAGTTCAGCCAAGTCGTTTTACCATGATACCGAAAGAAGTGGGCTACAATCTAGGAACCGGTGCACCCTTTAAGGCCACCGTTTGAATTTTTTGGGCTGCGGGAGCCATTTATAAATTGCGTTAGCTGAACTCGACTCTATGGCAACCCTTCTAGTACCAAGCAAGGTACTGGTCAGTAACTAGTCAAAGATCAATGTAGCTTTGTGTTTTTATCTATCCATCCATCTATTTTGCCTATCATTTTAAAACTTCATCCCGATAATTAGGCTGTTCCATAGCTCAAGTGAGCTATACGGTAGGAAATAGTAGAGATTGAATGTCTACCACCAAAAACTTTCTGTGGGTCATAGAAGTTTTGGATTAAGCTGATTGTTATGTTTTCCGTTTATCTAGATTTATATGATTTTATTAACATGTTGGATGGCAAATAAACATAGCGGATTTAGAAAAGTTTCCACGGTGGCTATCACTATCCCCACTGCTTCTTTTAGTGTAGTCCACTTTGACCTTTGTATCTGCTCATTTTTAGGTTCATAGCTTAAAATGAGGTCACATCATGAATGGACAGTGTGGATAACACACATCACTGTGGGGCCATGGAAAGCTGACCAGTAACAGGCACGGTGGTGGAGGGGTCACCGCCGAGTCCGAGTCTGATCATTAGATCCGTCGAAAGCCTGCCAAAGTGCCCCAGGCGTCTTTGAAGCAGTTGGGAAAAGGTTTTTGAATGATGGGTAATTTTCAAAGCTAGCAAAATAGTTTTCTCGGAAGCTTCCGGGTGTTACCCTTACCATGTGGGGGCACACCTTGATAAAAATTTTGTATGTCCATCTGTCCATCCATTTTTCCAGGTCATTTTAAGACTCGATTAAAAAAATTAAGCAGATCCAAATCTCAGGTGGACCAATCCATTGGAAACAGTAATAAATCACCATTAAAAGATTTTTGTGGGCCTCAAAAGTTTTGGATCAAGCTGATATTTATCTTTTCTCTTCATCCAGCTTTGATTGACCTTATCATTAGGTTAGATGGAAAAGAAACATTACGGTGGGCATTAATGTGGGCTCCAATTATAAGTTTTTAATGGTAGGCGATCAAAAACATTATGGTGGGCATTAATGTGGGCTCCAATTATAAGTTTTTAATGGTAGGTGATCAATCGCCACTGCTTACTGTGATGTGGTCCACCTGAGATTTGGATCTTATAGAATGGGCTGGAAAACTAATGGATATCATGGATATACAACACATCATTAAATTGGGCCCCATGGAAAGGTAACACCTAATCACCCCCGAAAAACAAGGGGCAGTTTAGATAAATAGTTCTGGTGGATGGGGCTGTCCAATCTCAGGGCATTCATTTGGCGTCTAAATGTGTATGCTGTGGAGATAACTCAATTCAGGGCTCCTCAGGTGAGTTAGTTCTACACTTATTTCTGGAGAGTGAGCTGACGGTGTCCTCTTGGAATCACTTCGGGATATATTTTGGCATCAATGTGATGCCGGCAAGCTCAGTTGAATCCAGGTAAACGCATTGGTGGATGTCTCCATCTAACGGGGCTAGGAATCCCCTCATCCAGAAGCTAGTCCCCTGTTTGATTTTCTGGGAGTTGTGAAAGTCATGAAATGCTACAATTTATAATGGCAAGGCTCCCTCTCGTGCTGCCCTAACTGTTCATGTTTCCTGGTGGGTATCCTGTTGGCTTTACAAAGCCTTAGAACCGTACACACCACAAGTTTGTTGGCTTTACAAATCCTTAGAACCGTACACACCACAAAGATAAAACTAATTTTACTTGCTTTTCACTTGCTGCACTGATACTACAATCGGATATACAATGGGCCTTTTATAGGCTTTTGCACCAACTGTAAAATGACTACAATACCCTCACTAGACTCTTCCATTATTTAATATTCCTAGAAACTGACATTGCCTATTCATCTTCCAAAACAGCTCCTTTAGAGCTTCAACTGTTATGCATGGGGAGTTCAATGGTTACTGGCTGTTGTTGGAAACGTCTGTTTGGGTTTGTTGTTTCTAACACTCCCCTTCAAATCAAAACAGGCTTCATTCCAAGCATCGATCTAAATTTCTTGAATGTATCAGTCGGCAATGCTTTGGTGAAAATATCCACCACTTGTTCAGTAGTATGATAGTACTATAGCATCACTGATTTCTTCTTCACTTGATCTCTTAAGAAGTGATACCTAGTATCAATGTGCTTGCTCCTTCCATGCTGCACTGAATTTTTGGCAAGTTCGATTGCCGACTTGTTATCCATATATATAACGGTGGATTCCTCTTGTAGATGTTTCAGCTCTTTTAGCATGTTCTTCAACCATATTGCTTCACAGACTATGGACGATGCTGCCACGTACTCTGCTTCACATGTGGACAAAGCAACAACACTTTGCTTCTTTGAGTTCCATGTGAAAGCAGTCGATCCAAGATACAATACATATCCTGTGGTGCTTTTCCTTTCATATTGGTCACCTCCCCAATCACTGTCTGAGTATCCATACAGTATTGCTTCATCTTCGTATAGATAGAAAAGACCAAATTCCATTGTTCCTTTGACGTACCTGAGGATTCTTTTTGCAGCTAGCCAGTGTGATTCTTTTGGCGCTTCCATGTACCTGCTTAGAAGTCCAACACTGTAGACGATATCCGACCTTGTGATTGTGAGATACCTTAGGCTTCCAATCAGACTCTTGAATAGAGTCGAGTCCACACTTCTTCCTTCTCCTTCTTTTGTCAGCTTCAGGCCCGTTGCTACAGGCGTGTTCACGGCATTACAATCTGCCATCTTGAACTTTTTAAGAAACTCCTTGACATACTTTTTCTGTGATATATAAATGCCGCCAACTTGTTGTTTTACTTCGATGCCCAAGAAGAAGGACATCAATCCACCATCAGTCATCTCGAATTCATTGAACATAGCATGCTTGAATTCTTCAAACATCGCCTGACTGTTTCCTGTGAACAGCAGATCATCAACATATAGGCATGCTATGAGGATGTCGCCATGAGCATTTTTCTTGATGTAGACAGCATGCTCATATGGACATTGGGCGAAACCGTTCTCTTGAAGATAGTTGTCGATGCGTGTATTCCAGGCACGAGGAGCCTGCTTCAACCCATAAAGGGCTTTCTTCAGTCGAAACACTTTGTGTTCCTCCCCTTGAACAACAAAACCTTCAGGCTGGTCAACATAGACCTCTTCTTCTAGAATTCCATTCAGGAATGCAGATTTCACATCTGGTTGGTAGATCATCCAACTGTGATGGGCTGCAAGGAAGATAATCATCCTCACAGTGTCAAGGCGAGTAAAAGGAGTGAAGACTTCTTCATAGTCCACCCCGTACTTCTGTTTGTAGCCCTTTGCTACGAACCTTGCCTTGTAGCGATCGATCTCACCATCAACATTTCGCTTGATCTTATACACCCATTTGAGACCAATGATCCTCTGGCCTTTAGGGAGTGAGATCAGCTCCTATGTGTGATTCTTCTCAATAGTATGGATCTCTTCTTCCATAGCCTTTCTCCAACATTCTTCATTCATGGCCTCTTCAAATGTTAGAGGCTCGTGATCAGCATACAGACATAATAAATTTACTTCATCATTTTCTGCATATATGTTATCGAGACTTCTCATTTTGATCGGAGCCATGGGTGAGGGAGAACTGGAGGAAGATGTGCTGACTTTAATTTTGATTTGATGAAGTACTTCCATGGGAGATGGAACGTATCCCTGGACTTCTACGTGCAGACGGTTCGGCGGAAGAGGGTGTTGTAGGTGTCTGTTCCTGGTTCTCATGCATATCTTCTTCATGTTCTTCAACCTCGACTTGATTTTCTTTGGTCGAATCTTCCTCGTTCCATTTCCAGGCTTCTTCCTTGCAGAATACTACATCTCTACTCACCACCACTTTATTGGTTAGTGGGTTGTAGAGTTTGTATGCCTTTGACTCTTCACTGTAGCCGATGAAGATTCATTTCTCGTCACGATCATCAAGCTTCCTTCTTCTTGCTTCTGGAACTTGAGCGTAAGCGACACACCCAAAGATCCTTAGGTGTGTAACGCTCGGTTTGTAGCCACTCCATACCTCCTGTGGTGTCATGTTTCTTACGCTCTTGGTTGGACACCGATTGAGCAAGTAGGCAGTACATGCAACTGCCTCTGCCCAGAAGTTCTTTGGCAAGCCTTTCTCTTTGAGCATGGTTCTTGTCATGTCGAGGATGGTGCGGTTCTTTCGTTCTGCAATGCCATTCTGCTGTGGCGTGTAGGCTGCAGTATGCTGTTGCTTGATTCCTTGATCCCTGCAATACTCTCGAAAGGCATTTGAGGTGTACTCTCCACCTCTGTCAGATCTAAGGGTTTTGATTTTAAGACCACTTTCTTTTTCAACAAGGGCCTTAAAAGTTTTAAAAATAGTAAAAGCAGCAGACTTTTCTTTAATTACATACACCCACAATTTTCTACTGAAATCGTCAATGAAGGTAATAAAGTATTTATTACCTCCAAGAGAGATTGGCTCCAATAGTCCACAGATGTAAGTGTGAACCAACTGCAACGGTTCTCTTGCTCTTCGGGATACTCCACTCGGAAAGGAGTTCCTTTGTTGCTTGCCGAGTGTGCATGCCTCACACACATATTCTGGAGCTTCAATAGCCGGCAAGCCATGCACCATACTTGATGACGATAAGAGTTTAAAGCCACTGAAATGGAGATGCCCAAAATGAAGATGCCATCTCCATGAATCATTCTTCATGAGTCCATAGAGGCACTTTTCAGCCTTTGTGTTAATATTGAGCGGAAACATGCGATTCTTTGCCATTTGAACTTGAGCCACAAGTCTCCCGTATGCATCTCTTATAGAGAGAGAATGGTTTTCAATGTGTATGATATACCCCTTCTTAAGGAGTTGGCCGATACTAAGGATGTTACTTTTCATGTTTGGTACGTAATACACATTGGATATAAAATTCGGCATATCATTCTTCTGATAGATTTTAACTTTTCCTTTACCTTTCACAGGAACTTTTGGTGAGTCTCCTAGACTCACATTGTCACGAGCATTTTCTGCCAGTTCCACGAACAGCTCCTTCTTTCCACACATGTGGTTACTCGCACCAGAGTCGAGATACCACACGCCATGTTGATCACATGCTTCTTCTTGTGCAAGAAGAAGTGTTGAGTCTTCTTTTTCATGATTTAATGCTTCTGCATAATTAGAATGCTCATCTTGATCTACTGGTTTGCTCCAGCAGTCTGAAGCATAATGGCCGAACTTGTTGCAATTGTAACATTGAATATTTTTTGTATTTTCACGTCCACGCATGAATTGACCTCTACCATTGCCTCTTCTACGGAAATTAGTAATTTTTTGGTGATTTTGTGATTGGCTTGGATAATATCCATGCCCTCTGCCTCTTGCACGATTGCTAGTGCCACGGCCCCCTCGTTGTGTAGAACCATTCTTTAGAGTCAATGTAAACTCTAAGGCATGTTCAAGCATTGAACCTACGTTCTTTTGCAATCGTTGCTCATGTACTTGCAACGAGCCCATCAATTCTTCAATGGACAGATTTTCCAAGTCCTTTGATTCTTCTATGACAACAACCACATGCTCAAATTTGGTTGTGAGGGATCGAAGTACTTTTTCAAAAACCCATACGTCTTCGATCTTTTCACCATTTCTTTTCAAGTTGTTAACAATAACAAGTAACCTTGAAAAAAAATCAGAAATGATCTCACCTTCCTTCATGTGTGAGGTCTCGAATTCGGCTCTAAAAGTTTGGAGACGAACCTTCTTCACACGATCAACTCCTTTGAAGATTGTGCTAAGAATCTCCCATGCTTGCTTGCATGTTGTCGCTGCAGTGATCCGTTCAAAGGTGGACTCATCCAACCCTTGATAAACAAGAATCAGAGCCTTCTTGTCCTTCTTTCTTTGATCTTTAAGGACTGCCCTTTGATCAACGGTGTAGAGAGCTTCCTCTTCTATTGTGGGTTCTACATACCCAATGGTAACAATCTCCTATAGATCCTGAGATCTGAACAAAGCCTTTATCTGGATGCATCAGTTTTCATAGTTATCCTTAGATAACTTTGGAATCTGTGGCTGGATCGAGGACGCCATCACTTCTTCACACCACGGATCAACAACGCCTTTTTCTTGACGTAGCAGTGGCAACACCTTGATCACACGATCTGAACCTTCAAGCTATACCTGGTCCCACGGGATCGTCTCGCTCTGATACCAATCTGTTGGCTTTACCAAGCCTTAGAACCGTACACACCACAAGTTTGTTGGCTTTACAAAGCCTTAGAACCGTACACACCACAAAGATAAAAATAATTTTACTTGCTTTTCACTTGCTGCACTGATACTACAATCGGATATACAATGGGCCTTTTATAGGCTTTTGCACTAAATGTGAAATGACTACAATACCCTCACTAGACTCGTCCATTATTTAATATTCCTAGAAACTGACATTGCCTATTCATCTTCCAAAACAGCTCCTCTAGAGCTTCAAATGTTATGCATGGGGAGTTCAATGGTCACTGGCTATTGTTGGAAACGTCTGTTTGGGTTTGTTGTTTCCAACATATCCACCATCAGCGGTTCCAATAGAATGCATTCTGAGGGAGCTGCTTCATCCCATAACTTTTTTGGCATTGGAAGAAGACTCTGAGTTGACGAGGTCTGGCCAACAATCCGTGGTGAAATGGTTGAAACCATTAAGGGATTGGGGAAAGGTTAATGTTGATGGGTCCTCAAGAGGCAACCCTTCTGGTGGTGGTGGCGTCTGTAGGGGCGACAAGGGCGAGTTTCTTTTTGGGTTCTCAGCAGTTTATGGCGTGCTTTCGTTGAGCTACGAGCGGTTCATGATGGTCTTTTCCACTGCTCCTCCATGGACTATTCCAAAGTAGTGGTCGAATCCGACTCTTAGCTGGTGGTGAAGGTCTTGAATGAGTGCGCCCTCCTGGGTTGGAAATGGAGATACTAACTCATTGGGATTGAGAAGCTTCGACTTAGAGGTCAAGTGGAGTTTCGCCATATCTTCAGGGAGGGTAATGCTCCAGCAGATGCATTAGCCCGCCTGGGAAGCGATACCCAATCAGCCTTTTTCTGTGTTCGTTTTGCTGATCTCCTTCCCCAGGTCTCCTCTTCCTAGATGAGGTGGGGCTAGAGTGATCAGGGAGCCTTAGAAATTTTTTCCTTAGGTTTCTTTTTCCAGGCTAGGTGATGATAGGTGTTCCTCGGGTCCCGAATGTATATTTTGATCTAGTTTTAAAAGCAATAGTTTCTCAGTCCACATACCAAAACAGAGGTTGCGTATGGAAAAAATCTCAAAAGAAAAAGTTTGTAGTCCAAATCCCAATGGGAAAAATGAGATGTTTGATAATTAGCCTTGTCGGTGCAAATTTTTTGTTATGCTTTATCCATGGTTGAGTACGCAATTTGGCGTGTGTAATATTAACACGGGGTATTGCCGATATATGAGAGAGAGAGAGAGAGAGAGTGTGTGTTCATGATCATCTTCTAGTATATAAGTAGCAAGCATTATCCATACCAAAATAGCTGTTACACGTACGACACATCCCCAGTTAAGCAAAATAAATAAATAGTAATTTGAGAGAGAGAGAGAGAGAGAGAGAGAGAGAGAGAGAGAGAGAGAGAGAGATAGCATTCATTTCCATCATCTTCTAGTCCAGAGAGTAGCAAGACTTCTTGAAGCTGTCCAAGTTGTGCTCGAACAAGGGCACAATGGCATCTATGCTCCCATCTCCTATAAAGGAAGGGAGGAGAAACAGCATTCCCTCCACAGGGAAGTAAGAAGGCATGAAAAGGAAAGGACTTCCCCCTCCAAAATCAAGTTCATAGAATGGAAACCTCAGCCAACTATCAACCTCCATATTGGGACTCAGAACTGTCTTGCTCATGTTGGCCGTGGGCACAAGATCTTTCGTCTCCTCTTTGAAGCTTGCAAAGTCGATGAACGACTTGAAATAGCTGTCATTAACCTTTGTTACGGAATCATGTATGAGCTTGGCAGCATGATGCAATGGCTCTTGCAAGAGCTCTCTCACCCTAGCTCGTGGGAACGCCCATAGCACCAGATTCCCAAAGTACTCATTGGACACACGGGGGATCAATCTCGACCGCCCATTCACTGAAATCCTCACCTCAGTCATTTCATAATCATTCAACCCACGGGCCTTTGTTATCGTTCTCCACAGGTGAGCAAGCAGGCTCTCAAAGGTGCTGTATGTGTATGGCTTGTCGTGTGCTGAAGAAGCCTTCACCTTGAGATTAGACAAAAACTCCCTCGTAAAGTGAGCCTTATGCACGATAACATTCTCGTCCTTGCCACCTTCTAACAAAGGTTCAAAGATGGGAAGCTGAAGCTTGTCATTGAGTCTTTTGGTCATGAATTCCACCCCTCTATGCTCGAATTCAAACACGGGTGGATCTCGAGGTGTGAAGATAGCACGATCATGCAGTGGAAGTGGGTCCATCTTTAGGCCTCGAGCCGCGCGGCCCCATGCGATCAGGAAATTGCTAGTTGACTGTCCATCAGCCACAAGGTGGTGGGCCGTGAACCCCAACACCATAGACCCACAAGTGAACCTTGTGAGCTGAACTTGCACCAATTCTTCCACTCCATTTAGGCATGGATGAAGGCTCAACAATGTCGAAGATGGCTTAAACGGCATGACCTCTTCAAGAGTGCAATCAACCGTTGCCTCAATGAACCTTACACCTTCATCGTTGAGGAAAATGACACGGTGGCCTTCGTCATCTCTACCCAACCTGCATTGGAAACAAATCAGTGACGGATTAAGTAGAAGGAAAAAAAATGAAGATAGTGATTTTTCTACTATTGTTTCTCTTATATTGCAGGTGGACTTACGGAACATAATTTCCAAATCATGGGCTGATCATGAATCAAGTAATAAAAATAATTCTTAAAAAAAAAAAATCAGAAAATATTTCAACAACCTTCCTGCCCATTCTCTATACTCCGCTAGCACCGTACGAAGACCTTGCTCAACCACTGCATTGGGTGTCATTGGAGGCTTGAACACGTAGATAACAGCGATATGGGTGTTAAACGTTACAGTATCGAAGACACTGAGACGAATGTGCCCAGTAGTCGGTGGAGGATTGCTTTCGAAACATGGCTTTACAAGCCTCGAGCTTTGCCTACGCACCTTCATGGCTATGGATTTCTTTGGTCTAATAGATTGGACACTGGCCAACGGTTTCGAGTGATCAGAAAGCTAAGTATGGATTCTTATATACTGAATGCTGAGGCACCAATAGAGGAGAAATGGGGTTTATGCTGGAATATGCCTCGTCTTATGTAGCATAAAAAAGAGAAAAAAAAAAAAAAAAAAAAGAGTTTTACACAAATAGACAATTACGGTTTTGAAAGTCTCTCTCCGCCAACCCCCAGCTGGCTCTACCGACAAACCCGACAATCTGCCATTGAAAACAAGCCACAGGTAGCAGCCCCAACAAGCAGACAACCATGACTTTAACTGCAGAATCAGCCCGAGGTGGGAAGCGGAGAGCCAACAGACTATAAGCACTCTAAGCGCCTACCTTACTAGCACATTCCCCAACAGACTACAGCAGTCCTCTAAGGGCGTGTTTGGGCCGCGGGATTAGAAGGGATTAGGTGGGATGGGATTCATGTGCCAATTCCACTCCATGTTTGGGAAGAATGGAAAAGCTTGGAATTAGATAAGATGGAATTGCATTGGGTCCCATGCCAATTTCACTCGATGTTAGTAAGTTGTGTAGGTCCCACCATGATGTGTGGGCTATATCCACACCGTCCACCCATTTTTCGAGATTAATTTAGAGCATTGGATAAAAAATTAGGTAAATCTAAAGCTCAAGTGTACCCCAACAAAGAAAGCAATGGGGATTGAATACTTATTGTTAAAATTTTTTTTGGGGCCACATAAGTTTTGGATTTATCTCATTTTTAGGCCCAGGCTATAAAATGAGGCTATAAAACAAATGAACAATTTAGATATAACACGTGTGTTATTCTCAATAATTTCAAATGATAATAAGTATATCCATTCAATGTACCACTGTATTACTAATAGAGCATGACATTAATCTTATCCAATAGCAACAGGGGACAATCCCTGCCATGGTAATAATTATGTTTTTTGAATCCCATCCCACCTAATCCCTTCGAATCCCACCGCCCAAACACACCCTAGGGGCTTGTTTGGCCGGGCAAATCCCATGGGATTAGGAGGGATGGGATGGATTTTAAGGTAATGATGGTGGTGTTAGTGGATTGGTTTATGATCCATGGGATTGCTATATCCTAGTACAAGTTCACTCTGTTTGGCATGCATGGCATATCCTGGGATTTTACCATCCAATCCGTTCAACCAAGGGATGAGATCAATTTTAAGGTAATGATGGTGATGTTAGTGGATTGTTTTAAGATCCATGGGATATCTTATATCCCAGGATAGGTTCATTGGGTCTGTTTGGATCGTCATGCATTTCTTAAGATATCGTGATCCCATCCCTCCTAATATCGTGGGATAGGTCTGGCCAAAAGGCCCTACGAATTGTGGTACTTATCATGAACAGGTCATCCTCAAAATCGACTTGATTATGGGAAAACCTCCTTTCCCATGAGGTCATGGTTCTCCCTGGTAAAATTCGTGGTCTTATCTCCTTAGATAAAACCAAGCTGGGTAACATTTGTCCAGCCTAACCTGCCTTAGTCCTCCTCTCTTTCTGTTGTGCCTCCGTTTATGATAGGAGGGGCCTTCATGAACAGGTCATCCTCAAAATCAACTTGATTTAGGGAAAACCTCCTTTTCCATGAGGTTACGGTTCTCCCTGTTAAATTTTGTGGTCTTATCTCCTTAGATAAAACCAGGCTGGGTAACATTCGTCCAGCCTAACCTGCCTCAGTCCTCCTCTCTTTCTGTTGTGCATCCGATTATGATAGGAGGGGCCTTTCGAGGTCCCTCCCGATACAATCTGTACATCATTTTGAGATGATATATATATATATATATATATATATATATATATATATATATATATATATATGGTTTAAAAAAATAAAAATTAAAAAATATGATTCATCCTATCCCAAGCTTTGATTTTTTTACATTTTCTTATTGAAATGGGGCATTGATTATTTTTCATTTTATCCATTCAACTAATGTCCAACATTCATCCGTTTAGGCAATCAAATCCATGTAAATGTTCATTTATGATACAACTAGATTGGCGCCTACGATTTGGACAGTTTAGCTTGAGTTGGATGCTGCCACTTTTACTATTTTCTGGGGCTCGCGTATCAACCATCATCGCCTATCTGAGTATTAAAGTTTTTTTTTTTTTTTTTAAATTAATTTTTTTTTGTATGTGATCTATTATCATAATCACCATCAGCACCTCCGTCATCATTTTTGTTTCTTTATCGACCATAGTTATTATGAAGCCAAAAGCGAGGACTCCACACACACCTCTACGCGCGGATTCACTTGCCAACGTGGAATGCTTTCAAGACATCACAACCCTCCAGAAGGTGAGATCACCATGTAGATTATCTGGACAAAGCGTCAGCTATGGGGCAGGCAAACAATGACCGTCCAACAGAACTTAAGCATGTTTTTATTTTATTTTATTTGGGACCGTTTCTTATTTCCTTACATGCGTGGCTTACCTGAAAGTTTATTGGATTAAGGTTTTTCTCTGGATGATCTAAACGGTGTGACCCACCTGATAGAAAGGCTGAATATCTCTGGGTAATCTAAACGGTGTGGCCCACCTGATAGAAAGATTGAATATATACACGCGCTCTGTCCGCGTGTAGATGCACGTGTGTAGGGGCCGGTGGGCGTTGTAGTAGAAACCACGTAAAAAAAGACGTGGCGAAACTGCACTTGAACAGGGTTGAGTATCGAGAGCGGATTACGTCAGACCCAGGACTTACCTAAGACCGTGCGGCACTTACTGGCGTTGGAGCACGTCAAAAAAAGACGTGGCGAAACCGTACCGAAAGAGGGTTGAGTATCGTGAGCGGATTAGGTAAGACCCCGGACTCACCTAATACGGTTCGGACCTTAGTGTGGGACCTAACTTGATATATTTATTCTGTATCTACGCAGTCCATACGTTGTAAAAGATCATTTTATACTACTACTTCAAAAATGAAACAGATCCAATTATCAGATGGACCATACCATTTAAATTAGTGGTGATTGATCATTAATGGTTCAAACAAGTTTTGGATCAAACTTATATTTATTTTTATCCCTTCATCTAGGCGTATGTGATCTCATCAACAGATTGGATGGAAAATAAACACTAACAAACATTAAGGTATGTGCTGAGAAGTTCTTAATGGTAGGGTGTTCAATCACGACTCTTTCCTATGGTATAGTCCACATGATAATCATGATGATTACATCTGATTCATTTTTTTGGTCGACGTACTAAAATGGTCTGTAAAAACGGATGGACGGAGTGGATACATAATACATACATCAAGGTGGGCCCTACCGTAAGTAGGGCACCGTATTTGGTTAGGCGAAGCTCCCACCTGAATAACCTCATCCGCACCCATATACACGACTGTCTTTTCAATCAAGGAGAAAATTGAAAGACAAGAAAGAGATCGAAGAGGACTCTGACCAGTTGCCGCAGCCTCTGTGTTTCTACCATGGCTGAACCTGGACAGTGCTTTTAAGGGCCTAGTACGAGTGGTTCGTAGTAGGTAGATAAAAACACACCGGACACGCAATTCCTGCTGCGGTAGCTTTGTAATAGGTCAAAGGTCCAGATTCAAAAGCGACAACTGTACTTGTCTAATATTCGAGTTATTCAATATGAGCGGCTTTTCTGCCACCTGCCATGTACAGAGGGCCCAGTTTGTGGATGGTCAGGATCGGTCAACATAGGTAGAATACCTAATTCTTGGATGGTCATGATCAACTGACAGTACAGCCACGTGTACTGTAGGTTGTCAACTAATGGACTGGAATCCTCTACACACTATAAGAAAATCTACTTTTACCGGCCAAAATTTTCTTCGCTAAAAGCCAACTTGCCGTAGGTTAAAGGTTTTATCGACAAAATTTTTGTAAGTAATTTTGTCGCTTTACCGATGAAAATATTAATTGCAGGTAAAGATAAGACATTTATCGATGAAAATTTTCGTCAATAAAAAACAAGTAGAAAACATTTACTTACGAAAAGTTTTGTAGGTAAAAATAATTACAAACCTGGCGAAAATTTTCGTAGGTAAAAATAATTTCATTGGTAAAAAGTAAGTAGAAAACTTTTACCGACGAAAATTTTCATAGGTAAAAATAATTATAAAACTTTTTTCGACGAAAATGTTCGTCGCTAAAAAAACACAAATTTTCGTAGGTAAACTAATTACAAAACTTTTATTGATGAAAATTTTCTTCAGTAAAAAATAAGTAAAAAAAATATTTACAAAACTTTTACCCATAAAAATTTTTATAAGTAAAAGTCTCATTTTTTTTTTCAATTTCCAACACAAAATTCCTGATATACACCCATTACAATAAATTTCATCATATTCTTCCTGATACACATCTATTAATTTATTTCATCATATTCACATTCACATCCATCTAAACCCAAACTAGTAAATCCATCCAAATATAAACTACATTCATCTAAACACAAACAATCTTATTCACATTACATTCATTCACACATAAATATATATAAGTTTAACTTCATAAATAGAAATATAAAAAATCACAAAAATGAAAGCGGAGGTTATAAGTTATAAGTTTAGGTTATATAAGTTTGAGTTCAAGTTTAGGTTTAGGTTTAAGTTTAGGTTATAGGTTTAAGTTATAGGTTATAGGTTTAGGTTTAAGTTATAGGTTTAGGTTTAGGTTTAGGTTTTAGGTTTAGGTATAGGTTATAAGTTATAGGTTAAGGTTATATGTTTTACATTTAGGTTAAGGTTATAGGTTTAGGTTTAGGTTATAAGTGCAAGTTATAGGTTAAGGTTTAGATAATTGAGTTTAGGTTATATGTTTAGGTTTAGGGAATTGAGAATAGGTTAAGGTTTGGGTTTAGGAAATCGAGTTTGGGTTTTTAAGTTTTAGGTTTAGGTTAAGGAGTTGAGATTAAGATTAGGTGTAGGTTTAAGTTTATAACATTTGAGAATACATTTAGGTTTTAGGTTTAGGTTTAGGTTATGGTTTTAGGTTTAGGTTTAGAGATTTGAGAATACATTTACGTTTTAGGTTTAGGTTTAGGTTTATGTTTTACATTTAGGTTAAGGTTACAGTTTTAGGTTATAAGTGTTGGTTATAGGTTTAAGTTTAGGTTAGGTTATAGGTTAAGGTTTAGGGAAATGAGAATAGGTTAAGGTTTAGGTTTAGGAAATCGGGTTCGGGTTCGGGATCAGGTTTAGGTTTGGGTTTTCAAATTTAGGTTTAAGCTTAGGTTTGGGAGTTGAGATTAGGATTAGGTGTAGGTTTAGGTTTAGAGATTTGAGAATACATTTAGGTTTTAGGTTTAGGTTATAAGTGTAGGTTATGGTTCAGGTTTAGGGAATTGAGTTTAGGTTATAGATTAAGGTTATAGGTTTATGTTATAAGTATAGGCTTAGGGAATTGAGAATAGGTTAAGGTTTAAGTTTAGGAAATCAGGTTCGGGTTCGGGATCGAGTTTAGATTTGGGTTTTCAAGTTTTAGGTTTAGGTTAAGGAGTTGATATTAGGATTAGGTGTAGGTTTAGGTTTAAGGATTTGAGAATACATTTAGGTTTTAGGTTTAGGTTTATGTTAAGGTTATAGGTTTATGTTATATGTTTAGGTTTAGGTTAAGGTTATAGGTTTAGGTTTTAGGTTTAGGTTTAGGTTATAGGTTTATGTTTAGGTTAAGGTTATATTATATGTTATAAGTTTAGGTCATTTACGTTTTAGGTTTAGGTTTAGGTTTTACATTTAGGTTAAGGTTACAGGTTTAAGTTATAAGTGTTGGTTATAGGTTTAGGTTTAGGTAAGGTTATAAGTTAAGGTTTAGGGAATTGAGAATAGGTTAAGGTTTAGGATATTTTTAATTGAATTGTCCTTAAATATCTACGAATTAGCTATTTGGATGATCCAATCAGTACAATGTTAGTTTGTAGTCCATCAAATTATGGATCACAATTTGATAGTTTAGGTTATAGGTTATAGGTTATAGCTTTAAGGAATTGAGAATAGGTTAAGGTTTAAATTTAGGAAATCGAGTTCGGGTTTGGGATCGGGTTTAAGTTTAGGTTTTCAAGTTTAGGTTTAGGTTTAGGTTAGGGAGTTGAGATTAGGATTAGGTGTAGGTTTAGGTTTAAGGATTTGAGAATACATTTAGGTTTTAGGTTTAGGTTTAGGTTTTAGGTTTATGTTTAGGTTAAGGTTATATTATAGGTTATAGGTTATAGGTTAAGGTTTAGGTTATAGGTTTTGATTTAGGTTTAGGTAATAGGTTTAGGTTAAGGTTTAGGTTTAGGTTATAGGTTATAGGTTATAGGTTATAACTTTAGAGAATTGAGAATAGGTTAAGGTTTAGGTTTAGGAAATCGGGATCGGGTTCGGGATCGGGTTTAGGTTTGGGTTTTCAAGTTTAAGTTTAAGTTTAGGTTAGGGAGTTGAGATTAGGATTAGGTGCAGGTTTAGGTTTAGGGATTTGAGAATACATTTAGGTTTAGGTTTTAGGTTTAGGTTTAGGTTTAAGTTATAGGTTTAGGTTTAGGTTAGATTATATGTTAAGGTTTAGGGAATTGAGTTTAGGTTATAAGTTATAGGTTAAGGTTTAGGTTTAGGTTATAGGTTTTGGGATTCGAGAATAGGTTTAGGTTATAAGTATAGGTTTAGGTTAATGTTATAGTTTAGGTTTAGGTTTAGGTTATAGGTTTAAGTTTAGGTTTAGGGAATCAGTTCGGTTTCTGGTTCGGATCAGGTTTAGGTATTCTCTAGTATTATCTACTATTGAACCTAATATTATTTACTACGTACTAGTAACATACAACCAGTATTGGGGCACCATACCATAAGCTATAAGAATTTCATGTCCCCCTAAACAAGGTATCATCCATTGATAACATATATATATATATATATATATATATATATATATATATATATATATATATATATATATATATATATATATATATATATATATATATATATATATAAAGTTCTTTATTTTTATTTACATTTGCAAATACATTCATCATCCATCTAAGAAAATTGAAACAAGTACTGTCACTCTATGGCTAACAGTTGAAAAGAAAAATCATGTATCTTATGTTTCCGCCACAATTGACGGCATGTCGGACTGGCCTGGGGAACCATGTGATACATCCATCCCCATGATGATTGTAGGAACTTCAAAAATCAAGGGAATGGAAAGTGAGTGTTCAACTGCAAGTAAGGAATTCATTCCACCAAGCTGTTGAAAAGAAAGGAAAAGAGGTTATCAGCTAGACATAGACATCACACCTGAAAGCCCATAGGGAAGGGATGTTCACTCCCAAAGTGCAGGGTTGTGATGTAGTAATAAACTCGGTAAGACCGAGGTTGAATCCCAAGGGACTGATACCTGTACGTAATATGAAATTAAGTAAAATTAGAATTAGACTAAGATGAAATTTTAATCAATTACAAATTGGAGAATAATGATGAAATAGTTATTTAGAACTTAAGAAAATCCGGAGAAAGTGAACTAGGGATTCAGAGGATCCACTTGTAGAGATCAGGGAGATCTTATGCCTGCTTCAAGAATTATGAAAATTAACTGAACTGCCATTGATATAGTTTTCAAGAGATGAAAGGTATATGAATTAGAATGGATTCCATCACCAAACCATGCCTAAGAGACAAAACAAATAACAAAATTAAACTAATTACCAACCAATCAACATGCCATAAAGGTTAGGAAGGGTATCGTCATCCGACCATGCCTAGGAGACTATGGTGAACAATAGGGCTTCCTAACGTCATAAACATGAAGGAGAAAGAAATACTCAAAGTCATCACAGACCCATTGTAATTTCAGTCACAACAGACCATTAAAAACTGAAAGTATTCCCTTACTAATCAAACTAGAATCAACTTCAATTCATACATTAAAGTTAAATTAAAAGCATAGAATATCCCATCTCATTACAAGCTTCACCTCTTAGCCCTAGCTCAAAGGTTTAGCCGAACATGAGGCTAATTCTCATTAATCATATAAAGGAAAACACGAAAATAAAATAAATAAAAAAATCTCTAACACAAATTCTCTTGTGCAGCCGTCCCAGCCCAACAACTGATGATCTTCCCTCTCTCACCTCCTCTCTTTTATAAGAGCCAGGTAAGGTTGGTTGGTATTTACGCAGCTAGTGCGTAAGAACAGGCGTGCGAACACATTACGCATACAAGGCCTTATAACTATTTACGCTTATTGATTGGTCGGGCCTATTATTGAAGCCAACGGAGGAATCCACTCCGTTCATTGGAAAGGTATCGAAAATCTGGTTGGGAAGCGACGGTTTTTGACTGATTTCAGTGTGATACACAGAATTCTTCTTACACCGTTCATCTTCCTTTTAAATGGTTGAAAACTGATCTTCGTTGTTTCTTGAAATTCCGCCATCTAGGCTAGGATGATAAGGATCCTGGGCTTCTGGTGGATGGTCCAGATCCGACAAATGAATCCCAGTGGTGGCCCACAAGATTTCTCCGCAGCTTTTTACGCGAAACAGAGCTTCCGCAGAAGCTCTGTAATGATCAGTGGACCCAAGATTGATGGTGATGGAGAAATCCACACCGTCCATTGTCTTCAGGACGAAAAACCCTCTAGACATGCTGAGACCTAAATGTTTTTATTGTGGCCCACAATATGAAGTTAACTCACCGTTTATCATCCGTTTTAATGATTAGATTTAGATCCTTGCAATATTCTACAATTCCTCCACCTAGGCAGTGATAAAAGGCTTGACGGGATACCAATGGACGATCTGGATCATGAAATTGACTGATGTGTGAGGTCCACTGAGATCCGCCGATCAACCAGTGCCCACCCACTGGTTGCATGAAGAAGAAGGCTCGGGTCTTTACGGGTGTTGACCGAACTGTTGGTCCAGTGCACGTCCAGCGTACGTGCATTGTATGCACGTAGATCCTCCAGTGGGGTCCATTGTGATGTTTATAAGAGATCCGTGCCATCCATCCATTTTGTCATCTCATTTGAGGCGTTGATACCAAAATTGAGGCACATTTAGACATCAGGTGGGCCTAAAATCATGATTCTGAGGCTGATCTGTCTGTTAGGCCACTTCCAGGGGGATTCAATGATTGAAATTCGACGTGTACAGTTAATTTATGGTTTTCAGGCCATGTATGTAGTTTCAAGCCAAACGAATGGTGGAAACCCCGTGATCTTGCATTCTGGACCAGTTTCGGGCCATTTTTAACGTGAACGACATGATTTCCTCGGGTCCATGGCGTGTAAATCTGTCGATCTTAGTCCCTGGAGTTCATCCCTTGCCTTTGGTATCATCAGAGTGTTAAATCCATGCTTTAAGGTCCCTTTTTCAGTCCATGCTCGTAAAGTCACCTTGCAACATAAACATGATAAAACGGGCCATTAAATAGTATCATGCTCGTAAATCTAGGTAATAACTGGGGTCTAATATACAATATTTGACCCTCAACACAACCCCCAACCAGCATTTTTCTAGTCCCGAGAAAAGTATGCGAAAAATAAGTTGAGAATTACAGGATAATTTCTATAAATTCGAATGATTCTTTTGAAAAACGATTCAGATAGTAGAATTCTAAGACTCATGAATGTTGGGAATTCTTTTCTCCTAGACTCAAGCGCTCAGTAGACTTCATAATCAAGTTTAAAATATTAATCTATCAATTAGAATAATTCTAAACATTGAGTTTCATGGGTGTATAGTGTAATCTCGTCTTATCGTCATTAAAATTCAATTTATTATTTCATGATAACATTGTTAACCACAAGATCATTCAGGACACCTAAAACCTAACTAAACGTGCCTCATAGATCATTCTTTTTCTTTCTTTCAGCCTTTAATTTTTCTATTAAGAGTAATGCCAAGTAGGGGAATTAAATCCTCACTTATAGGGAGCAAACCTATGGTGAAGACCGTACACCCAAATCTTTTTTTTTTTTTTTTCATATATCATCCATAGGGAATTAAATCATCACCTATAGGGAGAAAACTTATGGTGAAAATTATTCGCCCAACTTTTTCCAAAGGTATCTATTTTTTTTTCTTTAATTGATCATGACGGGCAAATTTTCAAGTTGGTTCCTTACATGCTTAGTGATTACCCAGTCAATCCTTCATTATCAAACTGAATCCTTAATGTGAAAGCGAGATGTGACATGTGAAATCATAACTCAATCAATGTTTACAACTTCTAATTTTGGATTAACAATTCAAACTTAACTGTGAAATCTAACAGATACTGAATCCAAGAGTCATAAATTACCAACATCACGTATCTTGAAATTCTAAATCTAAGATGGTCGTCAAAATCACTTTGAATTCACAAGAATTCTCAAAAAATTTTAAAAATTTTCACAATTTTTGCTCAAGACCAAGAAAACACTGATTAGGTTACCTAATCTCCCACCCCAACCTAAAATCTACATTGTCCTCAATGTAAAAGATATATAAGCATGTAATGTACATGATACAACAAAAGTAAAGTGATGGGAAGATAGTACTTGAATAACGAATTGAGAGAGATTTTTCAAGAGATCGCTGGGAGAGAGTAGGTTAGTACGAGAGAGAGCAAAATAAAAATAATAAAAATAAAATCCTACCTATACCACTTTCGCAGGTGATCTCGATTGCATTTAACATATGCAACAAGCCTTTAAACCCCTAGGTTGCCCCTAGTGGACGAGTTGTAGTCTCTTGAGAGTTTGCAGCAATGTTACCCACAAACATTGAACTAACTAACTGAAAAAAATGAAATGGAATGAAAAGCTGGGTTGCCTCCTAGGAGCGCTAAGTTTACCGTCTTCAGCCAGAAAAATAAAGCAAACTACCCTAGTCCTATGAAAGCGATAAACCTACCTATACCTCCATCAGACTAGGAGATCAATCCTGATAAACAGGAGCAGTCAGAGGCATGAACATGTCATCTGAATCAAATTTCTCGACAAATGGTTTTAATCGATGTCCATTTACCTTAAACTCCTTACCATTGTCGGGATCTCTTATCTCGATGGCCCCATGAGGATAAGCACTAACAACAATATAAGGGTCGGTCCAACGAGATCGAAGCTTACCTGGAAAGAGATGTAGTCGAGAGTCATACAAAAGGACTTTCTGACCTGGCGTGAATGATTTCCATAGAATATGTTGATCAAGAAACGCCTTCATCCTGTCCTTGTAAATTCTTTAGTTCTCATATACATCGTTCCAGATTTCTTCAAGTTCAATTAACTGAAGTTTGTATAACGAGTCAGTGTTGTCCAGATTGAAATTCAGATTTTTGATCGCCCAGTATGCTTTATGTTCCAACTCCATAGGTAAGTGACAAGCCTTTCCATAGACAAGACTAAAGGGAGATGTTCCAATAGGGTTTTAAAAGTAGTACGGTATGCCCATAAGGCATCGGTTAATCGGATTAACCAATCCTTACGATCAGGGTTAATCGTTTTCTTTAGGATATGTTTGATCTCCCTATTGGAAATCTCAGCTTGTCCACTTGTCTGTGGATGGTATGGGGTCCTTACCTTATGAGAGATACTGTATTTCTTCATTAAGCTCTAGAATGGTCTATTACAAAAGTGTGAACCCTCGTCACTAATGATGGCTCGAGGCATTCCGAACTGCGACAAGATGTTTTCTTTTAAAAATTTAATGACTGTGCGATGGTCATTATTGCGGTACAGAATTGCTTCGACCCATTTAGTGACATAATCTACGGTGAGCAAAATATACAAATTTTCAAAGGATTGAGGGAAAGGTCCCATGAAATCGATGCCCCAACAATCTAATGCTTCTATGATAAGGATGGGATTCAAGGGCATCATATTTCGATGGGACAGCGCTCCTAATTTTTAACAATGCTCACAAGCCTTTCAAAACTCATGAGTGTCCCTGAACATGGTGGGCCAATAAAAGCCACACTGTAAAATTTTGGCCATGGTCTTTTTAGCAGAAAAGTGACCACCATAGGCCTGTGAGTGACAGAAGGAGATGACACTCTGATGCTCATAGTTAGGTACACATCTCCTTAAGATTTGGTCTGAGCAATATTTAAACAAATATGGATCGTCCCAGAAAAAGTTATGCACCTTGGTAAAGAATTTCTTCTTATCTTGTGACGTTCAGTGTGTCGGTATGGAACCTGTAGTAAGATAATTAGCAATATCAGCGAACCAAGGTGAATGGGAGACTCTGAATAGTTGTTCATCAGGGAACATGTCATTGATATGGGTCATCTCAAGGGAATCAGAGGTATTAAGGTGAGAAAGGTGATCGGCCACTACGTTCTCTACTTCCTTTTTATCTTTAATTTTCAAATCAAATTCTTCGAGTAGAAGGATCTATCATATCAAACGGGCCTTTGAATCATTCTTAGAAAGAAGATACTTAAGTGTCGCATGATCTATGTAGATAATGATCTTGGATCCTATCAGGTAGGACCTAAATTTATCCAAAGTGAACACTACGTCTAAGAGTTCTTTTTCAATAGTCGAGTAGTTCACTTGGGAAGGATTTAGAGTCCTACTTGAGTAATGAATGACGTAGGGCCTCTTATTTTTTCTCCAGCCTAGAACCGCTCCAAGAGCATAATCAGAGGCGTCGTACATAAGCTTAAAAGTCAGGCTCCATTCGGGTGGCTGCATGATAAGTGCAGTGGTTAACATGCCCTTAAGCTTAGTGAAAGCTTCTTGGCATTGCTCAGTCCACTCGTATGGTGCATCCTTTTGAAGAAGATTACATAATGGACGAGAGAGGAGACTAAAGTCCTTTATGAATCGACTGTAAAATCCTGTGTGTCCTAAAAAGGATCGCACATCTCTGATATTCTTGGGTGGAGGTAGGTTAGAAATAAGATCGATTTTTACCATATCTACCTCGATTCCCTTGGACGAGATGATATGCCCAAGGACAATTCCCTTTTGAACCATGAAATGACACTTTTTCCAATTAAGTACCAAATTCTTTTCTTCACATCTTTTCAGCACACATTTAAGCCTCTCTAAGCATTCACTGAAAGATGAACCGAAAACAGAGAAATCATCCATGAAGACCTCTAGATATTTCCCCACCATGTCAGAAAAGATACTCATCATACATCGCTGAAAGGCGGCAGGGGCATTACATAACCTGAATGACATCCTTTTGTAAGCAAAGGTGCCATAGGGACATGTAAATGTGGTCTTTTCCTGGTCCTCAGGGGCGATTTCAATCTGATTATAACCTGAATACCCGTCAAGGAAACAATAATAGGAATGACCAGCTAGCCTTTCCAAGATTTGATCAATGAAGGGTAAAGGAAAGTGGTCTTTCCTTATGACGGTATTCAGCTTTCTGTAGTCAATGCACATTCTCCAACTAGTAGTAACTCTGGTCGGCAAGAGTTCATTGTTGGCATTGGCTGCGATGGTGATCTCAGACTTCTTAGGAACCACTTGAGTTAGACTCACCCATTGACTATCGGATATGGGGTATATGATACCCACATCCAATAGTTTAAGAACCTCAGCTTTAACCACTTCCTTCATATTTTGATTTAGTTTATGTTGTGTTGCGATGAGTACAAATCGAGGGATTAATTCCTTTGAGGTCCGCTATCGTCCATCCAAGAGCTCCTTTATGCTCAAGGAGAGTACCTATGAGCATACTCTCCTGCTCTTTCTCCAGGTGGGCAGAGATCATCACCGGGTATGTCTCATCTTGACCTAAATAGATATATTTTAAATCAGAGGGTAAAGGTTTTAGGTCAAGCTTCGGTGGCTTGAGGTTAGACGGTAGAGGCACTACATCAGTTTGAGGCAACTCTTCAAATTGTGGCCTCCACCGGTTAACTTCAAGTACCGGTACGGTATCAAGCATGGCACACGTCTCCCTAATTGTATCATCATCAAGATCATGGGAGTGGGCCATGCACGTCTCTAGAGGATCAGAGGATAAGGTAAGAGGCATTCTATCTTCCACGAAAGAATCAATCATGTTAATGTCGTGAAAATCATCATCATCCTCTAAGTTGTTGCCATTATTGAAAAAGATATTTGACTCCAATGTCAAATTTTTAAAAAAATATAGTCATGATACCATTCTTGCAATTGATAATTGCATTTGAAGTGGAAAGGAATGGGCGACCAAGAATGACGGGAATCTGAATACTCATGTCATTGATGGGTTCGGTGTTCAAGATGATAAAATCTACAGGGTACACTACAAGAAATATGGTTTTTACCAACGAAACTTTTACCTACAAAAATATTTTTCGTAGGTAAAGATGGCCTTTACCGACGAAAATTACATTCGTTGGTAAAAGAATGCTTTTACCAACGAAATTGAATTTCGTAGGTAAAGGCCATTTTTACCTACGAAAGTTTTCGTAGGTAAAGGGTCTTTTGACTTTTCAACTAACCAAAAATCGAAAGCTTTTTTTTTTTTTTTACCTACGAAATTTTATTTCGTAGGTAAAACCCATATTTACCTATGAAAATATTTGTAGCTAAAGGGTCTTTTCAATTTTTCAACCAAATAAAAATCGAAAACTTTACTTTTATCTACAAAAACGAATTACGTAGGTAAAACCCATCTTTACCTACAAAAATATTCATAGCTAAAGGGTATTATAAATTGAAAACTTTCCTTTTACCTACGAAATCTAATTTCGTAGGGAAATCCCATATTTACCTACGAAAATAGTAGTAGCTAAAGGGTCTTTTGAACTTTTCAAAAAACTAAAAATTGAAACCATTCCTTTTACCTATGAAATAAATTTTCGTAGGTAAAACCCATCTTCACCTACAAAAATATTCGTAGCTAAAGGGTCTGTTAAAGTTTTCAATCAAACCAGAAATCAAAAACTTTCCTTTTACCTACAAAATCTAATTTCGCAGGGAAATCCCATATTTACCTACGAAAATAGTAGTAGCTAAAGGGTCTTTTGAACTTTTCAAAAAACTAAAAATTGAAACCATTCCCTTTACCTACGAAATAAATATTCGTAGGTAAAACCCATATTCACCTACGAAAATATTCGTAGCTAAAGGGTCTTTTGCCTTTTTCAAAAACTAAAAAATTGAAAACATTACTTTTACCTACGAAAGTATTCGTAGCCAAAGGTTGTTTTGAATTTTTTACCTATGAATCTTTAACTACGAAAATATTCCTAGCTAATGGGTAATCAAAAAATTCCATCTTTACCTACGAAAATATTCATAGCTAAATGATGTTTTGAATTTTCTAACCCATATTTACCTATGAAACTATTCGTATCCGATCTTTACCTACGAAAATATTCGTAACTGAAGGGTCTTTTGAATTTCCAAAAAAATGAAACCTTACTTTTACGTACGAATTCTAATTTTGTAGGTAAAACCCATCTATACCTACGAAACTGTTCATAGCTAAAGGGTCTTTTGAATATTTAAGAAAACCAAAAATCGAAAACCTTACTTGTACCTATGAAATGTTATTCGTAGCTGAAGGGTCTTTTGAAATTTTCAAAAACTAAGAAATCCATAATCTTACTTTGCCTACGAATTCTAATTTCATAGGTAATACTAATATTTACCTACGCAAATATTCGTAGCTGATGGGGTTTTTGAATTTTCCAAAAAAAAAAAAAAAAATCAAAAACCTTACATTTACCTACGAAATGTAATTTCGTAGGTAAAACCCATCTTTCCCTACGAAAATATTCGTAGCTGAAGGGTCTTTTGAATTTTTCAAAACAACCAATAAATCAAAAACGTTACTTTTACCTACGAAATCTAATTTTGTAGGTAAAACCCATCTTTACCTTCTAAAATATTCGTAGCTAAAGGCTCTTTTCAGTTTTTATAAAAAACCAAAAATTGAAAACTCATCTTTACCTACGAAATTATTCATAGCTAAAGGGTCTTTTGATCATTTCAAAAGGCGAAAACGTTACTTTTACCTATGAACTATAATTTCGTAGGTAAAACTCATCTTTACCTATGAAAGTATTCGTAGCTGAAGGGACTTTTGAATTTTTCATACTTTTACCTACGAATTGTAATTTCGTAGGTAAAACCCTTTTCAATTTTTTACCCAAAAATTGAAAAAGCAAATTTTCGCGGGGTGGTGGAAATGGTGGCGGTAAGATTTTTTCCGACGAAAATGCTCGTCGGTAAAAGTGATATTCTAAATTTTTTTTCCGATAGCTAAAAACTGTCGATAATTATGTAAAAATGTTTTAATTTTAAATTTTTTTTGCCTATAACCTAAATGTATGTGTGTGTGTGTGTGTGTGTGTGTGTGTGTGTGTGTGTGTATAATCAAAAGGTAATATTTAAATAATTTGTAATATCACATGAAAAAGAATATTGAAAAGTTTAGAGATTTTAAATATGTTTAAGAAAAATTTTAAGAACAAAATAATGCTTTTGAAGAGAAAAATTGGCATTTTGAAAATTTTGAGAAAAAATTAAAATATAAGAAAATTTTTGAGGTTTTGCAAATTGAGAGTATTGATCAGTAAAATAGAGTGAATGCACCAGACATGTAAAATGGGCCAAATATTCTGGTTAAAATTGTGACCCAACTTACTGACCTCGTGAGAACTTAAGAATTGATGTTAGTAAGTTTTATGGGCCCCATCATGATGTCTGTCGAACATCAACACCATGGATTTGATGTCTCTCCTTTAGGTTATGAGATATCTCAAAAATCATCGGTAAACGAAACTCAAGTGGGTCTTACCATTTAAAACTATATGAAGACATCCTAAAAAAATATAAAAGCACTTGGTGGGGCCCACATGAGTTTTGGATGTGGTTGAAACTTGGTCTGACTCCTCATCCAAGTGGGACACACATAATGAGTGTGTTGGATATGTGAATCACATTTAAGCAGGCCCAATATGTGATTACAAATGTTATAAGGAAACCTTTCTCCACTACATTTGAGTTACTCGTTACCTTTATCAGAGTAAACTTTGTGGGGTTCACCATTATTTATTTATTTTATCCACTCCATTCATCCATGTTAATAGATAATTTGAGGTCTAAAGAACAAAAAGGAAGCATATTTAAAGCTCAAGTGGACCACACCATAGGAAATAGTGTGATTGAACCTATACCATTTAAAATTTCTTAGAAGCCATAGAAGTTTTGGATCAAGCTGATGTTTCTATTTTCTATTCATTCATATATTTTTGATATTATGAACAACCTTTATCCATTTTTGGACAATTTGATTAGTCCAGATTAAAGAGTAAATAACTTCAGATGTTTAAATTAAAATTCACTCAAATTGTTGATCAATCTTGTTTGCCCAATATCTTTCTCATATGCAGTATGATCGAGGCGAGTAACTGATCGAATTGAGGGTAATGATCAGTAGAATAGAGTGAATGGACTAGACACGTAAAATGGACCCATCATGATGTGTGTCGAACATCAACACCATGCATTTGATGTCTCCCCTTTAGCTTATGAGATATCTAAAAAATCATCCGTTATGAAACTCAGGTGGGCCATACCATCTAAAACTATGTGAAGATATATTTTTTAGATGTCTTCACATAGTTTTAGATGGTATGGCCCACCTGAGTTTCGTAACGGATGATCGTCAATACCATTATCTAGATCATCGATATTATATGATCTAGATCAACTAAACCACCATGGATATTATGATCTAGACCATTCCGACCATCAATACAATTATCCATACCATCTAGATTGTTGATGCTATGACCAAGATCATCTTGACCATGAATACTATGATCCAGAGCACAACTGATATTATGATTCAGGCCATTGAAACCGTGGGTATTATGACCCAAACCATCTTGACCATCAATAATGTGATCCAAACCATCTAGACCATTGATTGTATGATCCGGACCATTCAAACCATCAATATTTTGGTCTAGACCATTCGAAAAATTGATATTATGAACAAGGCAATCCAAACCATCGATTTTATGATCTAAACTGTAATCTGTGGATATTATGATCGAGATCATCCAAACTATTGATATTATGATACAGTCCATCCAAAACATTTATATTATGGCATGTACCATTCATATAGTCTATTTTATAATCTAGGCCATTCAGATTGTCAATATTATGCCCTGTACCATCCAAAACATCTATATTATAACCTGTACCATTCATCCAAGCTGATTTTTGTTTTTTTCCCTTCATCTGGCCCTGTATGACCTAATCAACATATTGGAAGTCAAATAAACAATACAGTAAGCCTTCGGAGGATTTTAATGATGGATATTCGATTACTATTGATTTCATGTGGTGTGGTGCACCTGAGATTTCTGTGGTGGGGTCCACTACTGATTTTTCTCTGCCTCATTCTTTGGCTCATGACGTAAAATGATATCTTAAAATGGATGGACGGTGTGGATATAACAAATACATCATGGTGGGGCCCACAAAACTTGGTGGATGTTGGTCGGTGCTCTATGGGTCCCACCATGATGTATGTGTTTCATCCATGTCGTCCATCCATTTTTACAAATCATATTCGGGCTTGACGCCAAAAATGAGAGGGATATAAATCTCAGGTGGACCACACCACATGAAAACCATAGTGATTGGATATCCACCATTAAAACCCTCCCAAGGCCCACTGTACTTTCTATTTGACATCCAATCTGTTGATTAGGTCATACAGGCCCAGATGAAGGGAAAAAAATATCGAAATGATCCAAAACTTTACATGGCCCCAAAAGGTTTTTAATGGTCGACGCTCATTCAACATTGTTTCCTATAATGTGGTCTAGTTGAGATTGGGATATACCTCATTTTTTGTCTCATACCATAAAATGAAATGGAAAAATAGATGGACGGCAGGGATGAAACACATACATCATGGTGGGGCCCACGGAGCATCGACCATGTGACCCCACTCGTGAGAGAGACTTAAAGTCTCTCTCGCTCTGTCCCCTCTCACTCTCACTCTCGCGCCCTCTCTCACTCTCTTGATCTCTGTCCTCTCTCTCTCTCTCTCAGTCCTCTCTCTCTCTCTCTCGGTCCTCTTTCCACCGCGCCCTCTCTCTCTGTCTCTCTCAGTGCTCTCTCTCTCTCTCCACCGCGCCCTCTCTCCACTGCCCTCTCTAAAGCTCGGTTGTTAGGTATCTCTCTCTCTCTCTCAATCTCAATACCGATTGAAATGATTTAGGGATTTGGGGATTTAGGGATTTAGGGATTTGGGAATTTTTGCCCATGAATTAGGTGGATTCATCACTCAGGTGGGCCACGCGAGAAGGAACAGTTGGGAGGGGGACGCCCACCATTGATTTGCGTTGGGCCCCACCCAAGTTTTAAAAATATAAGGTCATTGATTTTTTGATGTAAAGCTGTGATTTTCATTGAATTTCGGTAGTCTGTGGGAAGTATTCGGGGTTTTTAATTAGTTAGTTTGATTTCTATTATGCTTTTGTTGAATGATGATATTTTTATTTATTATTTTTTTTGTTTGAATTTCTATATATTCTGTAGATTTTTTTTCCTAATGTAGAGAAGAATCTTGATAGTTTAATGAAATGCAGTACACGTTGTTGAGTAGTTCAGGAAATACAGGCCCTTTAAATCAGTCTTGCACCTTGAACCCATTTTCTCTGTCAACTTGCCTTCCATGGAAAGTGGTGTTATATGCTACTAAGTATTTGTTTATATAAAAAAGTGTTCTCATACACCATTGCACGTGAACTTTCATGTAGAACAATTTATTTTACGCACAAATTGTCTATTTAGAAAGTTCTACAGTTAAAAGCTATCTTAGCTTACCATACAGTTTGTGAGAAATTCATTTCATTCATTCATTTTGTCAGTTCATGTTAGATATATCTTAAAATGAAGCAAATCCAAAACTGAAATGTGTTACATGATATGAAACCGTAGAATTGAATGCATGTAATTGAAACAAATGTTGTGCCACAAAGTTTTCAGTTCATCCCAATGGAAATAACCTTATAAGTTATTTAGATAGTATCTAATCATTAAAAGTATCTAGATCCATACTCCTGCTCCAATGCTAGACTCTGAAGAGTTTCAACACTTGGTCAAGGGTTAGAGTATCCATAGGTGGTGAAATCCCACTAAGGCATTAGTGTGTGGGGGTGTGTGTGCTTGTGTATTTTTAAAAATAAAATAAATAATAATAATAATAATCAGCCGTCTTAAATTCTGAGTTTTTTTATTGTTATGCTATTTTATTTTAATTTCCAGTTTGTACAAGTTGGGTATCTTTTTCAAATTTTTGGTGCGTGGACCATAATATCAGCATTTTAGGTCCTGAACAATGGCAGCACTTCTAAAAGCTGAAAACCCCAATGTGTAACACCTCCTGATGTCATGCATGTTAACTGATGGATGAAATGGCTGAACAAGGAATGTTTTGGGTGGATGGTATTCGAGTCCCATTTTTCTTCTCTATTGATGAGTTAGCCCACATAGCAGAATGGTTGGATGACCTACATTGAAAATTGATGCTGCTGGACATGCCTCAACAATTGAAGGTGAGGCTTCATGTAGCGGTATGGTTGCAGTTGGATGACCTACATTGAAAATTGATGCTGCAGACATGCCTCAACAATTGAAAGCGAGGCTTCATGTAGCAGTACGGTTTGATGACCTACATTGAAAATTGACACCACGTGACATGCCTCAACAATTGAAAGCAGGGCTTCGAGAAGAAGAGGGAAAGGATTGGCATAAGATTCAACATGTACCCTCCATTAACATAAATGAATAAGATTCTTTCAATTTGAGAACTTATATGTGGATTTGCACTTGTTATTTTTTTCCTTCTCAATTTTGAGAGGATTTAAATGCCGAGATTTTAATGGATTTTGCGGGAGTTTGGGAACTTTTAATGCAGTTCCTGTTTCTGGAAAGATAATGTCTACTAATGGTTTAAGAAAGCGTGGGTTTGGAGGATTTTATGTTTTGAAATTGCTGATTTCCACACTTGAATTAGGGTTTTTTTTTTCTCTGTTTCTATTTGGAATTTAGCTTCAGATCTTCTTTAATGGAATATTTTTCATTTTTCGATCTTGTTTTAGGTGGGATATATGAATCTTTACTGTTTTATTTGTTTTGATTGGAAAAAAAAGATCATAGAATTAGCAAAATTTATAATGTGATTTTTAAGTTTAAGAAAATGTAGCGAGGATTTGAGTAATGTTTTAAATTTTCACTATATTTGAATGATTTACTTTCGCTGTTTTGTAGGTTTAGCTCCAATATCTGGTTGTAGGAATGTCTGAGGCCATTACTTCAACTACCTATGAATTGGCCTACATGAATATATGTGTGATTGGATAAGTGGCATCAGTCTGATTGCTCCCTGTTGATAGCGAACTTTTGACCATTTTGGCTTCCAGCGTGAGGGCCACCAATCGAATAGTAAGAATGAGCTTGCCGGTGCTAATTTCGAACTCTTTTCTATCTGGGAAATGGTCCACTAGAGCAATGGTTATGATCATCTAAGCATGCAGCCACATGGACCGCTCTTAACATGCACTATCTTTTCTTTGAATGCTTAAGGATGTATTGAGATTTGAATATCTCAAGCCTTCACAATCCAACCGCTTTACATGGCGTCACATGTGCCTAGATAGGAAACAAGAGCAAGATCTTAGCTGTCCATCTCTGTCAACGCATGGCTCAGCAATCAGTCAGGTGTAGCAGTTGATCCATCAGGTGAGCTATAGTGTGCAAAACAAATGAACAGATAAAACATGTCTATACGCACAGAGTAGAAGAGTATAAAAACAATTTTATATATATATATATATATATATATATATATATATATATATATATATATATATATATATATATATATATATATATATATATATATATATATAGCTTTTCTTGCTTTAAGAATAGTATACAAACAATTTAAAGATTCATGTCATATGTGAGCTTCCCTTTGTTAAATGTGCTGCCTAGAGTAGAAGAGTGGAGGAATGTTATGATTATTAGCATAACAGATTGCAGGCTGTTGGATTTTAATGGATGTCAATGCACTATCCTTCATATTTACTTCTGTTGCATCCGTGAAGGAATTTTATGGCTTGGACTTCAAGGAAATAAAGGTGCACCAGAATTGAGATTCTTTATTCTTGATTTGGTTGTGTCATTTTTACTCAGACCTGATATCATATTTAATTTGGTGAAGTGTGCCAAATACCTTTCTTTCAAAGGATGCATCATATATTTTCTTTGTTTTTAGCTTGCTTTTATATGTTTCCTGGAAACTTTGAACGTATGCTATTGCTATGCATCTAAAAAGAATGAAGCTAACAAGTTGATTAATTTTTTCCCTTTAACTTTATTTTGTAAGGATGTTGAGCATTCATACTTTTACTGGGGGTCATATTCAATCCATCAACAAGTTTCAGTTAGTTGTACCTTTGGTAGATCCTATTGTTTTTTTGAATATCTAGCAACTTTGGCGGTGTGACATTTGTTTATTCCGGATGTTCCATTTTGTCGAGTATATTTAATAATTGTGGTTGTGGTTGTGGTTGGGATTGGATTTTTCATTTTTCTTATTTTTTTGAATAATTCCTTACCAAGTAGAATGTAAAATTTTAAAGTATGTTCATTCTTCCTTAGCTTACTTGTATGAGTATCCTTGAAAATTGATTTTATTTATCATCATTTGGTTAAGGAGGATGGGTACATATGATGTAGACCAAGTGGAACTCACTTATCTGAAGGCCAAGTGGATACTAAGTTTTGTCATGTTATGGAGAAAAGAAGTTCTAAACCGATTAAACTGTGAGTTTCTTCTAAGATTGATATGCACAGTCACTTGCAAAAATTATCTCATTCTACCTTGAAACAAGCTTGCTCTTCTTTTTTCCTCTTCTTCTATATTTACAAATTGCAGCTGGAAGATCCAAAGGATCAGAGCCTTCCAAGCAAATGTAAGAGAGCTGTTATGGCTTCAATCTTTCAGTATGAGTTCATGATTTGAGTGCAGCTTACCTTTTATATATGTATGTATGTATGCGTATGAAATGTAGGGATGTAAGTTGTCATGGTCATGAATAAAATCATTTTTGACTCACTTCTTCTTGGAAATGAAGCGGAAATGAATAAATCCTCTCTCTACATGTGAAACTGTGGTTCTGTTCTCATCTAAACAATCTGGATATACATTGCATTGGCAATATTTCTACCTGTAAAAGCCTGGTTTGGGTTATATCAAAGGTCCAATACATGTTATTCCTGAGTTTCACAAACAATCCAATTACCCTTGATTTTGTAGCTAACCAAACTTCAAGGTGAAAAATTAGGTTGATTTCATAGAGCACAAACTGCTACAGTTTTGTTCTGGTCTAGTAGATGGTCAATACTCAACTGCTATTATATCCTTAGTTCTGTGATTTTGCCTATGCTCTTGAGTACCATAAGACACTAATGCCCTTGAATTTCAAAGATGACCACTATTCCCTTTCTTCTCAGCTCTTGGTTTGAGCCAATGGGCTGCACATTTTGTAAAAGTTTGCATGCAACTTTAACATTTGTTCTTTATGCTACATGATGTTCTGCTAGTTGAGATCCACAACTTACTGATTGTAAATGGATCTAACTTACAAAATGGGAAAAGGAGACATTGCAAGATTGAGTGGCCTTAATTTCAAGTTAGAAAGCATCCACTGCATATGCTTGATGAGCATCCCAGATCCTGTATGCATGTGCCATGACGCATGTGTGGGGCTTGTATTTGGAGCATTCATTTGTATGCTTCAAATAGCATTTCCTTGTATTCATTGAGAAGCACTTACTAACTTTATGGCACCAAAAGCCTAGCAATGGTGGTGTAATATAATCTCCAATTTGTGTATTTTGGGAATGGTCCATGAAACATGATTGCATCTATGGTGCTTATAAAAGAAGCTTGTGCTTTTACATCGTTATCTCGCATCCAACCGAGTAAATTCTCTCAATAGCTATAATGCAATTCCAAGAATGTGGAAAAACTAGGCCTTGTCCTCCAGCCCTGGGGGAATAGATTTTGCATCTAATTGCATCAATCACTTCTATATTCACAATTGAATTGCATCGATGTGTTCTGAAATTGGCTTCCAACCTTTGACAGTGTTAGTGTACAGGCCATAATAGCCACTACGACCTTTTCTTTTCTTTTCTTCTTCTTCTTCTTCTTTTTTTATTTTTTATTTTTTTATTTTTAAGACACTGTAATGGCTCTGTAACAGGCTGTTATGGGCCATTTTCTGTAATGGTCAGCCCTAGAACTCCTAACAGTGCACATCGTTACCGTTACACAACTGTTTTGGGATACCTTGGGGTACATGATTGTTTTTGCTTTATCACTAATTACGCTAGATGATTTTTAAGCTACTTAAAATACATTACATTTTCTAGTTTGTTTGTTGGTCCAATTTAAGATCTTAACTTCTGATTCACTTTGGAATGAAATGTTGCATGAACTAGTCTTATTTCTCTAATGTCTCCCAGATAGGTTGGGCTCCCTGGATGACAATTTCCTTGGTGAGAGAAAATATGGTGTAGCTGAGAAGAATCAACCATTTCAAATGGACTATGATTCTTCTAATTCCTTAAGAGTTACAAATCATGAAAAGTATGACTATGGTTTTTAAGATCCCTGTATAGCAAACCGAAGGTCGTCTTTTGAAATGTGACTTTCTACCTTTTGAAAGTTGTAGTTTCACAGCTTCATGATGAAATTGTTGCAACTCCGACTTATTTTTTTGAAGTTGGTACAAGTAGGGTTGATGTTTTAGAGCTCCTAAATTATTGGACTTATTACATTTCCCTTGCTTATAGGATTATGTTGCAACAAGATGGTATAAAGCTCCTGAATTGTGTGGATCCTTTTTTCTCTAAGGTGCATGAATTTTAGTTGGCCAGATATGTTGAATCAGTTTGATAATGTACTAACCTTTGCTCTATCCTTTGGTAGTTCTTATTTCCTTTACTTCTATCATAAATTCTGTTTATTCTTTCTATCATTACACTGATTGTTTCAAAGATTTTATTTCGAATGAAGCTTGGATAGTAGCAACAACGTGTGATCTAGGTTGTATGAATGAAACTATAATAGTTATCAGTTGCATCTGGTTTATCTACTTCAGTGCTTCAATATAACAAAGAGTTCCCATAATGTTTGACTTGAGCAACTATTTAGAGGGTAGGCTCGAGTGTTCGCAATGCTTGCATGGATGCATGATCAAAGTTGTTCATCAAAGTGCAACCACAATATGGCTTTCGTTGTGTGGAATTTAGGTCTGTCCACTCATCTAATGGCCACACATTTACTTTAAATGCCGACCACACTTGTATGGAGCCTTACCAATCACATGCACCAAAATAGCATTAACGTGTGTGGTAAGAGCTTTTTCATCAGATGGACCAGTGTGTACAAAAAAAATGGATGTCTAGAAGAAAACTATATCAGCGAATCCGTTTCTTTTGTATAGTCTCCGACCTGAGAAGCAAATCTGCCTGATTTTTGCACAAGAACATCTAATCAATCTGGTTCATGTAATGGAATTATGGAAAGCTGGGATCTCATATACATCTTCCATATTTGCATGTGCAGCTATATGTGGATGTGCACAGCTCCACACACCTGTGGGCTTAGCAAACAACTGTTTCAGATTTACTTAATTTGGTATTGATTTGGTTGGTCCTTGTATATGATATTTTCCTTTACTGCATGCGTAACTCTTTAACTACAGTAGTGTAATTTTTGTTGTCGGCAGGGAACTCAACAAGGAGTAAGTACATTTGGATTTAGAGGACCAACAGAGGAGGATGAAAGAGCTGACGAGGTAGAGGGAGGAGTAGGAGAGGAGGATGGAGGTGCAGGCGAGGCTGAGGGAGGAGCAGGAGAGGAGGATGGAGGAGATGCGGGTGGAGCATGAGCGACAGATAGCAGATATGTTTCAAGCTCTCGCCGCACGCTTACCCATTGATGCCCCATCACCTCCGCCTTCATCTTTGTGATTTTTTGTATTTTATTTGTGATGTTCAAATTATATGTATTTATGCATGATGTAGTTTATGTTTGGATGAATTTATTTATGTACTTTGGAGTTAAATGGATGTGAATGTGAATATGATGAAATATATTACATAATAGGTGTATATCAAGAAATATATTATAATAGGTGTATATCAGGTGTATATCAAGAATTTTGTGCTAGAATATGAGGGAAAAAAAAAAACTTTTACCTACGAAAACTTTCGTAGGTAAAAGTCTCATCAAAGTTTTTACCTATGAAACTTTTCGTAGATAAAAGTCTCATCCAAGTTTTTACCTATGAAATTTTTCGTAGTTAAAATTCTCACCCATGTTTTTACCTACGAAAATATTCGTAGCTAAACGTTTTGTAAGTATTTTCACATACAATGTTATTCGTAGTTAAAAGTTTTTGTAAATATTTTAGCTACAAAATTATTAGCAGGAAAATGTTTGGTAAATATTTTTACCTATGAAAAACTGTGTAGGTAAAAGAATTTTTAGCTACGAAATTGGTGGTAGGTAAAAGTTTTCTAAGTATTTTTACCTGCGAATATATTTGTGGGTAAAAGTCTTGTAAATACCTTTTAGTTACGAAACTATTGGTAGGTAAAAAGTGTTTTCAATATTTATAGTTACGAAAATATTCGTAGGTAAAAAGTCTTGTAAATATTTTTAGCTACGAAATTGTTGGTAGGTAAAAAGTGTTTTAAATATTTTTAGCTACGAATTTGTTGGTAGGTAAAAAGTCTTGTAAATATTTTACCTACAAAAGTATTCGTAGGTAAAAAGTTTTGTCATTATTTTTACCAACGAAAAATAGCGTTGGTAAAATGTTTTGCATACGAAAACTTTCATCGGCAAAAGTCTTACCTCTGCCAACGAAATTTTGTTTTTGTAGGTAAAAGGTTTTCCCCTTGGACTTTTAGCAAGGAATTTGCCAACGAAAATTTTCACGGGTAAAATGTTTTGCCTATGAAATTAAGACTTTTGCCTATGAAAATTTTCGTTGGTAAAAGTGGCTTTTCTTGCAGTGGTAGTAAAATCTATCAACGTGGACCAACACATCCTCGATTATCCCTCTTGGTACACGAACAAAGCGATCAACAAGTTATAAAATGGTCCGTGTGGATTTTAATTAACCCAAACCTAACTGTTGGTATACCGAGTAGGGAATCAGATTGATGCTCTCTCCTAAGTCAAGAAGTGCGTGATCAATTCGATAGTTTCCGATTACACATGATATGGTTGGGCTACCGGGATCTTTAAATTTCTGTGACACCTCTTGTTTTAGGATGACACTGACTTTCTCAGTCAAGGAAATCTTCTTTTAAACACTTTGCCGTCATTTGGTCGTGCATAAGTCCTTTAGGAATTTGGCATATGAAGGTATCTGTTTTACGACATCGAGTAGAGGAATGTTGACTTTCACTTGTTTCAACACCTCTAAGATATCGTGAGAGTTAGCAAGACATTTTGGTGCAACCAACCGTTGGGGGAACGGAGCAACTGACTTCTCTAGAGGTTCCGGTTCAAAATTTTATGGGGCATCACTAGATCCATCATTGTTGTCCTCTTCTGGTTCTTGAGGCTTTTCGGGCCTAGCCGAAAGAGTTTTATTAATAACCTTACGACTCCTAAGAATGGTGATGGATTTAGCATGCCCCATTTGATTTGAAGAGCTGGGATCACCTATCTAGTATTGCGGTTTAGGATTGGGGAGTGGTTATGCAGGAAGCATCCCCTTTTCTATAGCCGTCATACATGAATGTATCTTTTGTATAAAATTCCGCATTATCTGCGTCATCTCTTGTATGAAATTTTGAACCGGTTCTTCTTGAGGTCTCCCCTGATTTGAATTTTAATTGAAGAAATCTTGAGGGGTAGCAGTTTGTCCATTCCTCTAACTAAAATTGGGATAATTTTTCTAGCTAGGATTGCAAGTATTAGAGGTCGGTTCATTGAAAGGTCTTTGATAGTTATTTATGACATTGGATTGTTCATTCAATACTTCTCGAAAGGCAGGTATTGTAGGATAATTTTCAGTTATATGAATGTTATAATCACAGATGCCACAAACACTTTCATTAACCTTATCCTTCTTTCCTTCCATGGCCTCAAATTTTCTTATGAGCGTAGACACTTTATACTTAAGGTCATCCTTTTCTTTCAAGAGATATACTCTACTTTTCTCCTTAGATTGAGTCGGCCTAGACGTGGTGTTCGGATTTGGGTAATAGTCTCATAATTGTGTTTTTTCAGCAATACTATCGAGGTAATCCCATACCTCATCAACATTTTTATTAATGAATTCTCCATTATACATTGTCTCGACCATTTGGCGCATAGAAGATGTCAGTCCATCATAAAAAAAATTTGTAATGCGGCACGTTTCAAAGCCGTGTTGTGGGCATGAACTAACCAAATCCTTGAACCTTTCCCAACATTGGAAGAATGTTTCATCTTCCTTTTGGGTAAAGTTCATGATTGCTTTTCTGAGGGTAATTGTTTTATGATGTGGGAAAAATTTCTTTATAAATTCCCTCTACATATCATTCCATGTGCCAATAGATCTAGGACGCAGTGAATGTAACCACGTCTTGGCCTTCTCTTTTAAGGAAAATGGAAAGATTTTCAGCCTAATTGTATCCTCAGATACATTAGGGAAGTATAAAGTGGTTATGATTTCATCGAACTCTTTCAGATGCAAGTATGGTTCTTCAGACTCAAGCCCATGGAACTTAGGAAGGAGTTGGATAACCCCTGGCTTGATGTCCATATATCCTGTATTCCTCTGAAAAAATCATGCATGAGGGCGTACTCACCCCCGCCGGTTGTAAATAATATCATAAAGTACAAGGTGGGGGTGCTTGATGACCTCATTCTCAGCTTGTACTTCCTCAACCTTAGGTTGGGGTAGTGCTTGAGGTTGATTCGCAGCCATAACCTCAATTAACTCAGGAATATTCAAGCGATGTCTAGTCCTGTGATGGACGGTCAACCCCTCAACTAATCCTCCGGTTAAGAGACGTCAAGTGTTGTCACGGGCCCACTTGGGCATGAAACACTTGCAACCCTTGATTTAAATTCTAAACCTAGACCTAAGAAAGGAAGTAAAACTCTAGAAGGAAAGAGAGGGTATGGAGAGAAGTTACCAAATTGGAGTCCCTAAACTAAAAACCTATAAAACAAAACAAAATAAGTTAGTTTCTAAAAAAAAATATTTTAAATAAAATTAAAATAGAACAATTTCTTAAAAGAAAAATAGAAACTAAACAGAATAAAATAAAATAAAAGAAAGATAAAATAAATTACGAAAGTTACTAGAACAAAACCTAATCTAGAAATAGAGGGTTAGAAAAACTAGAAAATCAGAAAGTTATTACCAATTTAGAAAGTATATATCAGAATCCTACAAAACAGGAAAAATAGGTTAGTTTATAGAAATCAGGAAAACCTAAACAAAAAATCTAAGGTTAGTAAAGTCCTAATCTTAAACTAATCCTAAAACTAATTAATTTCAGAAATGCAACCGTCAGTCCCCAGCAACGGCACCAAAAACTTGTTCACTCCCCAAGTGTAGGGTTGTGATGTAGTAATAAACTCAGTAAGACCGAGGTCAAATCCCAAGGGACTGATACCTGTACGTAATATGAAATTAAGTAAAATTAGAATTAGACTAAGATGAAATTTTAATCGATTACAAATTGGAGAATAATGATGAAATAGTTATTTAAAACTTAAGAAAATTCAGAGAAAGGGAACTAGGGATTCAGAGGATCCACTTGTAAAGATCAGGGAGATCTTACGTCTACTTCAAGAATTATGAAAATTAACTGAACTGCCATTGATATAGTTTTCAAGAGATGAAAGGTATATGAATTATAATGGATTCCATCACTAAACCATGCTCAGGAGACAAAGCAAACAACAAAATTAAACTAATTACCAACCAATCAACATGCCATAAAGGTTAGGAAGGGTACCGTCATCCGACCATGCCCAGGAGACTATAGTGAACAATAGGGCTTCCTGGCGTCATAAACATAAAGGAGAAAGAAATACTCAAAGTCATCGCAGACCCATTGTAATTTTCGTCACAACAGTCCATTAAAAACTGAAAGTATTCCCTTACTAATCAAACTAGAATCAACTTCAATTCATACATTAAAGTTAAATTAAAAGCATAGAATCTCCCATCTCACTACAAGCTTCATCTCTTAGCCCTAGCTAAAAGGTTTAGCCGACCATGAGGCTAATTCTCATTAATCATATAAAGGAAAACATGAAGATAAAACAAATAAAAAAAATCTCTAACATAAATTCTCTTGTGCAGCCGTCCCAGCCCAGCAACTGATGATCTTCCTTCTCTCACCTCCTCTCTTTTATAAGAGCCAGGTAAGGTTGGTTGGTATTTATGCAGCAAGTGCGTAAGAACAGGCGTGCGAACACATTACGCACATAAGGCCTTATAACTATTTGCGCTTATGGATTGGTGGGGCCTATTATTGAAGCCAATGGAGGAATCCACTCTGTTCATTGGAAAGGTGTCGAAAATCTGGTCAGGAAGCAACGGTTTTTGACTGATTGTAGTGTGATACACAGAATTCTTCTTACACCGTTCATCTTCCTTTTAGACGATTGAAAACTGATCTTCGTTGTTTATTAAAATTTCGCCATCTAGGCTAGGATGATCGGGATCCTGGGCTTCTGGTGAACGGTCTAGATCCGACAGATGAATCCCGGTGGTGGCCCATAAGATTTCTCTACAGCTTTTTACGTGAAACAGAGCTTTCGCAAAAGCTCTGTGATGATCGGTGGACCCAAGATTGACGGTGATGGAGAAATCCACACCGTCCATTGTCTTCAGGATGAAAAACCCTCCAGACATGCTGAGACCTAAATATTTTCAGTGTGGCCCACAATATTAAGTTAACTCACCGTTTATCATCTATTTTAACGACTGCATTTAGATCCTTGTGATATTCTGCAATTCCTCCACCTAGGCGGTGATAAAAGGCTCGACGGGATACCAATGGACAATCCGGATCATGAAATTGACTGATGTGTGAGGTCCACTGAGATCCGTCGATCAACCAGCGCCCGCCCGCTGGTTGCATGAAGAAGAAGGCTCGGGTCTTTACGGGTGTTGACCGAACTATTGGTCCGGTGCACGTCCAGCGTACGTGCATTGTATGCACGTAGATCCTCCAGTAGGGTCCATTATGACGTTTACAAGAGATCCGTGCCATCCATCCATTTTGTCATCTCATTTGAGTCGTTGATACCAAAATTGAGGCGCATCCAGACATCAGGTGGGCCTAGAATCATGATTTTGAGGGCTGATCTGTTCGTTAGGCCACTTCCAGGCGGATCCAACGACTGAAATTCGACGTGTACGATTAATTCATGGTTTTCAGGCCATATATGTAGTTTCAAGCCGAACGGATGGTGGAAACCCTATGATCTTGCATTCTAGACCAGTTTCGGGCTATTTTTAACGTGAACGGCATGATTTCCTCTGGTCCTTGGCATGCAAATCTGTCGATCTTAGTCCCTAGAGTTCGTCCCTTACCTTTGGTATCATCAGAGCGTTAAATCCATGCTTTAAGCTCCCTTTTTCAGTCCATGCTCGTAAAGTCACCTTGCAACATAAACATGATAAAACGAGCCATTAAACAGTATCATGCTCATAAATTCAGGTAATAACTAGGGTCTAATATACAATATTTGACCCTCAACAAGGGACATGATATTTTAGTGACAGCTCACCTTGGCATTTTTCTTCAAAAGAATATTTGTCAGGCATTGGTCATTGACTCTTTGAGGCGCAATGCATTGAGTGACAACACCAAATTCTGGCAGTTTCTTTTTCTTCCATGGACCTTCAGAAATGGCACAAACTCATACATTAAATGTGAAGTATAACAAAAATAACACTATTCATTACATCTACTCCACTCTAACAGTAGGTGGAGAACGCCTCCATTGAGGACTCTCTTCAAAGTAATCAAATGGATGATCAATGAACTGAAATATAACAAATTGTAAGCCGAAACAACTAAATTCATAAAACCATTGATGGTCATACATGGGTCTCTCTTAAGCATAAGGTATGTTACATCTAACCCCACCTGAAACATGGCCTGAATCCCACACAAGTGCCAACATGGCGATTAACCTCAATCTCTCCTCATGCAAATCACTTCAGCAGTTCTCTTTTGGAAAAAGAAGATTCCTGGATTCTAAATTTAGATGGAACAGAACAAATACCATAGTTAGGTCCGAAACAATCACTGATAACTCTGTTTGAACACCTAACAACATGCATGTGGGCCTATTGTATCCCTCGCTGCATATCTTTTAGATCACAAGAAAGAAAACATGTTAATAATAAAATCAGCAGAGAAGTTGTGTATGTCTGTGTAAAGAGAATCCAAAGAGACAATAAAGACAAGTAAATCAACATCTGAATAGGCTATAATGCTGCTTGAAGTAAGTGATCTAGGAGGCTCAAGAGAACCTGAGAAACGGAATCAGAGCCAATGAATAATGCACATCCAAAAATGCAAAAGAAAACCTCCCAAAGCCCAATTGTTAGAGTCCAAAACAACCCTTACTCAATTTACTGCCATAACATGACTTTCTAAACATAAAACATCCCAGAACATGCGTAAATTCATGTAAAATTTTCTTGAAATTAAAAAATTAACACAATCTAAAATTGGAAAGAAATCAACTTAGATTGGCTGTTCAAAAAAAAAAACTGCACTTTTCAATACTGTAACTTACAAACCCAACAAAACTTAGAAGCTATCTTTGACTTGAATTTACAAAGGAACTAATTTAAACAGATCTTGAAACTCTAGATTAGAAAATTTCAAGAACTCCAAGCCAAAGCCCAAACTGGAAACCTTCCTAATCATATCACTACCCGATTTAGCTCTTGATGGGACCCCAAATGATGAACTCATCAAACAAAAATCTATTGCAAACTTGCTACTGTTGTGTTCATTAGCTAATCCGCGTTCATAGACACCTCTCATAGACATGCACACCACGCATGCGAAACGTCATTTTCAAAACAAACTAAACTCACCATTTTCAAATCTCACTCGACCACTTCATTCCCCCACTCTCTCCCTCGATTTCCCCACTCTCACTCTCCGTCTCTCTCTCTTGAAGCAAAAAAGAAGGGAAAAAAAATCTCTTTTATGTTTTGTCAATCCATCTTCCATTTTCTTCTTAACAAGAAAATCCATATTTACTAATATTCCCATTTTTCTATTTTTCAAAAGAATGAGTTCGAACTCCAAAAGCGTCGGCTCTAACACTCGTACTTTTAGTCCAAACCCTAACTAAGGACTCCAAAATTACCAAACTGTTGGGGATTAGGGTTCTCTTCTCGTAGTTTGATTACTAGGGATGCATATAAATGGATTCATGAAATTGGATTACCATTAGAAATTGCTGAAAAGATCACATTTGAAGAGAAGGTCACTACATACAACATGGATCATTTACAGAAACTAGTGGATGACAAATTATGTGTAACATATAGAGATGGTTCAGCCACTTATGCAATTAGGGAGGGTTCAAAAGGACATACATATTTGAAAGTTGGTCAAATCATAAAAAGGCGTTATTTATGGACGGAGACATTGTTTTCATTAATGATAGTAATAAAGCTAAAACATAATTACATGTAAAAAATGTATGCCAACAATAGAAGATAATGATAACGACAGATAAAAATACCATTTTATTAGCCATGAGTATCAGCTAGACGCAGACATGTACATGAACACATGTTGCAGGACTCACACTGGCACAATTTCAAAAGAAGTGGTGTCCTTGTTACATGGCGGCCCAAGGCAATAATTTGTGTGAGAGAGAATGACCATGGACTTTTAGACATTCATGTTTTACAAGTTTATTTCAGTTACAAACTAGTCCAGATGAACTACTGTATTTTTGTACCATGCTAAAGGGTATGTACCTAGTAATGAGCACACTTTTGAAATTGAGTCGTGCCAACATCGAGTTTGTGTCCAAACTCCACATGCTTGACAACAGTGGACACGACTCAAGACTAATATTTAAATTTTGGATTAACAACATTGCAAAAGTAATTAAATTTGAGGTTTATCATTAGGGAATGGGAAACCACTATGTACACTTACTCCAACTGCTAAAACACTCATCCTTGCTTTGCTTTTTTCTTTTTAAAGAATTGTTTGTACTTCTATTTATAATATAGAATTGTACTTATGATTGAAGGTCAGTGGGTGCCAATAGCAATTCCCTTATTGTTATCATTATTTATCTATTGGGATTTTTTACACGTAAATAATTACAATATATCGTTAAAAATAATATTCCATTTATTCAATATACAATTTAACTAAGGATATGGTCCTTTAAGGAGTAGAATGGCAGAATAGGATTCGTGTAGCAGCCCCAACTAGTTGGGAAAAGGCTAAAATGGTAACGATGATGACAATGATTGAATAATGTATAAACAAAATACTGGCATCCTAGTTCAGCCACCATCTTTGACAACCTAGATTCATGTCCAACAGTAACACATTAAATTAAATAGGTACAACTACTAGTGTAGTTTGTACTATGGATTGTTATATAGTTCGATTAATTCCAGACCTGGCAGCCTTGAAATCTTCCAAAATGGAAGATCCTAAACTTTTGTTGAAACAGAAATCCTAAACTCTAAATCAATGGCCCACAAAATAAGAGTTAAGATGGCCCAGCATATCTAATATGAGCATTCTTTTCTATTTTTGGGTATTGCATCTGTTGTGGCGCACCATATAAATAGTTTGGATCACTGAATTATGACCACCCCAGCCAAAATTAAATCTCCAGCCTTTAATCAATCACCAGACAGATAAAAAACCAAAAAACTAAGCAGTTGAACTTAAGACCTCTTTTAATTAGGAATTACCTGTCCTTACAAATATAGTATATAATCACTTCACACCTATATTAAAAAGGACCAATCCCCTCGGGATTTTTTTATTTCCAACTTTCCCCTTGAGATAACATACATTCTCTTAAACAATGGGTTGCATTGATAGGCATATGGATGGATACTATTTTAGACTCAAATGCAATAGGTAGACCAGAACCCATTGTAGATCCAACTTTGAACCATGAAACGATCTATGCCATTGGCAACATCTAAATAACCTGGACTAAAAATAATCAATACAATGGGTTGTGCCCACTCGTCTCATCCAGACAACCTGCCAACTGTAACAAATCCACCTAAAAATTAAAATTTTAAAAAAAGAAGCTAGACATGGATGGTGTTGTCAGGCGTTCTGTGGGTCCACCATTTTGATGGAAATGCATACAGGAGATTTTGTAGGGAAAGTAAGGAGAAGAAAAGGAAGAGATACATTAGAGAAATTCGTTGTAATACAATTCGAGGGAGGGATGAAATGGGAAAGTAGAATATACCTCAGTGGAGGTGAAACGGAACACAGGGCCTTCCGTTTGAAGGTGATGCTTGATGGAATATGATGCTCAAATAGCCCTGGGAGGATTTCTCATCGATGGAAGATGATCTTCAAATGGCCCTTAGAGGATTTCTCGTCGATGAAAGATGAAGGAAAGAGGGAAAAGATGAAAAGAAGGAAAAGAGGAGCGGGCGTTGGATGGTTTTAGATAAAAATTTCAAATCCGTATATTGCGAGTTTACCATTATTTACAACACAAACTCTATTAACGACTGTACATACATTGGACCATTTTATGGATGGTTAAGATTGTTTTACATAATAAAATGTATAAATATTTACTATTTACAACTAGACCAATTATTTGAATGGTCAAGATAACTCTATATCTTATCCACTATTGTTATGGACGAGTCACCACCATTTCACACAAAATACAAGACTCACAATGCAAAACTTGAAATCCAAAATGGTAAGCCAATCTTTGGATTATGTATTACTCTATGGGCCCCACCATGATGGATTTGTTTCATCCACGCCATCCATCCATTTCAAGAAATCATTTTGTATAAGATCCCAAAAAACTAGATTGAAATAAATCTTTTATGGACCACACAATCATAAAACATTATTGGTTGGATGTCCACTATTAAAAATCATAGAGAAGATGTAATCTAAAATAAAAGATGTAATTTAAAATCAGAAATTGAGAATTTCGATCCCCAAATAAAAAAATTACAGATCTCCATCCCCAAATTAAGAATTGGGATTTCAATTCCCAAATTCGATGCTTCGGGATTTCGATCCCCAAAAATTTGGTATTATGGATTTTCTAAATTGGCATATCTAGAATTGGGAATCTCCTAATGCAATCAGGGATTTTGAATTCCATCCAGAGAATTGAAATTTTAAAAATTGAATAAGCAATTTCAGTAATCAAATCAGATTGCATCATGGATTTCGGAATCCATTAAGGAGTACACATTTTGGTTAATCTTAATTATGTATTAGGGTGTGTTTGGTATGTCACGTACACATTGTTGATGGCCCCAATAGAACTCTTTGTTGCCTAGCTCCTGTGGCCTGACCTCAGCGAACCTGATGCCAGACTTGACCTATCCATATGGTCCATTTGTTTTGCCAACTCATTGTAGGATATGAGCCTAAAAATGAATCATATTTTTATCCGACCTGATGATTAAGTCAGACATATGCGAATAAAGGAAAATAAAAGAATTAAAAAAATTAATAAATAAATAAATATCGGCTTCATCCAAAATGTGGTGTGGTCTAAAAGAAATTTGGATGTGCTCCATGAGCTGACAAAATGGATGAGTGGTGTGGATATACAATACTTACTTCAAGGTAGGCCCAATAGTTAGGGCCACACCTAAATTGAGAGGTATATAAAGATCATTTTATGACTTGATCCCAAAAATGAGAGGTATATAAATCGATATCTCAGGTGCACCACACCACATGAAATTGGACCATCCAAAAGAAATTTCTCAATGGTTGTTTTTCCGAGTCAAATACGTGAGGTAGCACCTCTACATGCCATTACATCCGCCAAAGTAGCCAATGGGTACAAGATCCAAGCTATCCATCTTATGATTCCCATCTTAAAGGTGTAATGGCCCAAAAATTAGGCTATTCTGCTCTTCACGTAGGCCACAAATTAGAAAATGAAAAATGATAGCTAAGAACAAGTTAACCTATTCATGGCCATTTGATCATCTTCTAAAATGTGATCCACTTGAGTAGTAGGCTGGAATTAGAGACATACATGGTGGTACTCACTTGATGTACACATGGGCTATTTTGGTACAAATGGTGGTATCTTCTCTCCATTTATTTGATTTGTGGGTCCATTGTTACAAAGTTGCAATTGGGCCAGGCCAATGCCTTGAACTTGCCCTTGCTAGTGCCCTGGTTTGTCAATTAGAGTGTGTGTTGAGTCAGTCGGACTGCAGACCCTCACAGGAAGATCAATTCAAGCGTCTGCCTCAACTGAGTGTGTGGAAGCTTGCCATAGGTAAATCTAAGACTCACATCCCATGTCCCAAAACACCAGGTGAATAAAACCCTTAAAAAAATAGACATCATAGGGTTTTTTTAGGTAGAAAAACTTTTATGAAGAATCAGAAAATCTCTAAGTTTTCTTGCCTTGTCGATTGTATCGATACACATCTCGATATGATCGACTTGCGTTGTCGATGTCCTTGGAAGACCAATCAATAAAATCGAATGAGGACGTAATGTGTCCAGCAACCATATACATATCTGGATGGAATTATCGACATGTCGATACACCTATTGATATCATTGATATTTAAATCTCGAGCCCATCGAAGATGGCTCGATATTATTGATAGGAAGATATCCGGGACCCCTGTTTTTACTTAGAAAAATCATATATGCTTCGATATATCGGAGCTCTCCTCGATACCATCGGAGTTCAAATATTGATGATATTAGAAGGCTCTCAATGATATCAGTCATGGGCGCATAGTCTTCCAACAACATTTTTCAGGTGGTTTTTTAATCTCTAATCGGGGGTCACTCGATAGAATCGATATTCTAAATATCGATGATATCGGGGCTGGATCAATTGCATCGAGAATGGACAAAACTGTCCAGCAAGCTCATTGATAAAATCTTTAGATTTATCGATGCATTGACACAACTTCCGATATCATCGTGTAACACCCCGGATTTTGGCCAATCTGGGATTTGACGTCCTTAGACAGTGGGTCAATTAAAACACCTGAAAAATCGCTTAGAACCCAATTTCATAGCCAAAGAAATCACTTAGGGTTAATTCCTTTAGAAACTAAGCATAAGTTAGCTAGCGCAACGCTGGAGTAGCTGGGAAACAGTCCCTGATCACTTTAAATACGTTCTACAAGACCCAAATCGAGTAGAACCAATGACTCCATAATACTCTATAACCTTGGATTAAACTCTAAGCCGGTTTGTTCTCTGGACCACTTTGAAATTTTGTATTGGATCTAGACCGCGCGTCGAAAGTCCGATACCTCCTATCTTAGACCGTTAGAACCGCCTAGCTGGACTTGACACTCATTTCGAAAATCAAGTCAAACCAATAATCACAGGCCATTTCATTGAGCCCGGACCGAAGAGAGTGCGAATAGGGACAGAATTGGAATTTCAAATTCAAAACTGGCACACGACTTGACGTGTCAGTATTAAGCGTTCTGACCGTCAGAATTCAGTCAGATTACACCCTTGGATCAGAAAAAAATTTCTATTTTATATCATGAGACTTTCAGCCCTGATCTACGTGCGGTGACCGCTGAACTGAAACTGGTCCGCCACGCGCGATCTGCGAACCCTGCCAGACTGAAAACTTAATACGTGCTATATCTGGTACGCATGAGCTTAAGTCTGATCGCATTCGACCAGGGGACCACCAGAAAGCATCTTTTGGACCGAAACAGCCCCGATTTGGTTACCCCTCAAGTGAAACTTGTTCCCGAGTCTATTTCGGGCAAGTTTAGGCTTATAAAAGGGCTTGAAACCCTCACTCCTCTCTCCCATCCGAATTTGCAAAAATCCTAGATTGGGAGAGAGAAAAGGTGAGAGTTTGTGAGAGAAGGTAGGAGAGCTTTTCCTGCTGCTGCTGCACGTGCTTAAGCGGCGTATTCCAATCACTTTGCCGGTGATTTCTCCGCGTTTTCAGGTACGAAAAATCCTAGAAAGTTGCTGATTTGCTGATTCCTTGGTTCCATAGAGAAATAGCTAATAGATCTTGTGTATTAGGTTGCCTAGTCGCCGTAGACGAAGCGTATACGCTCCGTTCGAATTCTCACCCCTAAAAGGAAAAAGGTGCGGATATTAGACGCTTTGATTGACTGTTTCCAAAGCTTTCAATGTTGTTTAATAGTAGATTCTTGACGGCAACGCCGTTTGACATGTACAACATGCTCTCCGTTTCCTGTTTCGTAAATTAACAAAGAATATGAGATTTAGGGCATTTTAGTCATTTGTAGGAAGTACAGTTTACATTCATATTTTGCTGATGTGATTGACATGGTTTGTTGTCGCATTAGGAAGTTAGGAATGCGTGCATAATTAGTTTGGCGAAGAGATTCGCCTAAATGCGCACGTCGGATCGACATACTATATGTAGACTTAAGTGTGTAGTGTAAGTGTTTGTATAAACGCTTGTATTAGTATGTATTGGCTTAAATGGTGTTATGGATTAGTTTGAGATTGATTTCTCAATGAATATGTTGATGTGAATGATTTCCTACATGTTAGCCATATGTACGATTTCATTATATGTATGAAATGCATGTGCTTAATGATTCATTTAAGTGGTATGTTATAACATGTGCTTGATGATTTTCTTATGACTTAGTTGGAGATTAAATTCTCAATTAATACGCTGATGGTGATGAATTCCTATATGTTGGCGCTATGTATAATTTCATTATATGTATGAAAGGCATGTGTTTGAAGACTTGCTTAAGTTGTATGTAATGACATGTGTTAACATGCTCACATGGTTCCATTTCATTTCCATTACCCTTACACAACCACTGATGTGATTCTATGATTGGTTGGGACTATGCCTAGTCCAGGCAGTCGGTAACCGAAAGAATTCGTGGTTAGCTTATCTTGGCCACGAAGGACGTGTCGATGAACGCGAGTCGTGTTGGAGTTGGCGGCAGTGGTTAGGCCACGCGAAGTATTTTACGCACTTCATGTCGTTCGACTTGCGATGCGCTCGTGCCAGTCGAGCTCGTCAAGTAACCCGACTGGCCGTTGTATGTTCACCTTGCATGAGTCATAACTGCTTGAACCTAGGGTACTGAACTTACCATTGTAAACCCTGTTAACCATGGTACCTTGATCCATAAAGACTCATGAGCCGGGCATGGTGGTATGGGACATCGTGGTCGAGCTGTCGGCCTACGCTCGAGCCACAAACCTCCCCGTAGTGACCAGTGAGCACCTAGACTCGTGAGCAGATTATGGTGGTATGGGACACTATATTCTAGCTATCGGCCTACACTGATTAGGCGACGAGCCCTTTGTAGTGACCGCGAGCGTAATCTGAGTCCACGGGAGGCGACGACCCTTCCGTTGCAGTAGAGTACAGTAGGCCTGTATTGATAAGGTGATGGGGGAGCGGTGCAACGAGTGCGAGCAACAGCCCTGGCAGCCCTTGCAGTGACCTACGAAATACACATCGTATGAGATTACTAGGAGTGACGACCCTAGACAGGATCTGTGTTGGGATTGATATAAGGGAAGTACCTTAGTTTCCCAATCCTACTGTTTGAATGGACTAATAACAACTTGGAATTCATATCACCATAGCATTGCATGTGCCTGGAAGATGTGGAGCACTCTAGGGAGTGTGACATGCCGCGGTCGTAAGATGTTGCCGCATGAGGGTGATCGTCGGTGAGGGCATACATCACGTCATGTCATAATTGCATTAACAACAGTATTAGGAATGTTTGAATTATTGCTTTACTATTATCGCATGATTGATTTGATAACATGTTAATCTTTGCTCTATTATTCCACTGAGTTAGCTACTCACTCCCACGTTATGGGACGGTGTTCCTGGACACCCACCAGACCTTTTTGTGATTGCAGATGATGGCGCGGCCTATGAGGCGGAGCTGGACTTGATAATGATGAGGAGGATCCCTCCTTTATGCGTGTTCTGATTGACGGGATTACAGGGAGGTTGATTAAATACCTTGACACTTGTCATTTTATATTTTTAGAGCACTCATGTATATTCGTTTCATCTACTTTTGGAGTATACATGTATGTGTATAACCTGGTAACATGTTCACACTCTAGAGACATACAACAGTTTATATATGTTATACATACTATTACAGACTTCCGCTGGTTAATTTAACTGTCTCTGGAGTATGATATACTGTTCTGGCTTAATTTCACTCATGTTTAATACATTATCACAGACAACATTCAATCATACATATCTATGTTGCATAAATAACATTTTGGAACTCGGGAGTTGGGTTTTTGCTCGACCCCCCGATTTTCGGGTTGTTACACATCGACATTCAAATTTCGATGATATTAAGTATCCCCCGATCATATCTAATGACCTAAAAAATTTCATGCAAGTCTCTCTCATTTTTCAAATGTCGAGGACTCGATCTTTGTATCGATAATATCCAAATTCGAAATCCAATAACATCGACACGAGTCTTGATTCCCTCGACCAGCTGGCAAGAGATTTTTCAAAAGCGTATGACATTGAGTTTGTGTCATTAAGCGAACCATCGATACAATCGAGAGTATACGCTCGATGATATCGAACCCGCTCGAAGATATCGAACTTTGTCAGAAATGTGATTGTTTTATATCCGTTGGAACCTTTTGCCTATATAAAGAGAGTTTGTTTGTTGTTGCTTGGAGAGAGAAAGAAGAGAGTGCTTTTGTGTGTTTAACCTTAGATCATATACTCAAAGCCCTTTCTCTCATGGGAGTTCATCCTCCAATCCACCCTCATTATTGATATTCAATAGAGTGGATTGGAGAATGAACTTTCGCATTCAAGGATCTTCCAGTTACTACTTTAATAAAAAATCTTTAAGCTAGGATGCCTTGAATGCATAGATGATTGGAATCGCTCTACCGTCCTAATAGGAAAACATTTAGAGAGTAGGATTCCTTCATAACCTTAACACAACCCTTAGCCATATATTGGTACATTATTTGTGTGGTGGATCAAGGGAGCTGAAGACTCTTCATCAACAAGAAGGAGATCTTTGCCACCGTGCTGAATGAGACTCATTAACTTATCTATAAGTATCTAAAGTCCAGAGGACCCCTTTGATCATTCCTTTGTAGGATTGGGTCTAAGGTGTTTCTCACACTTTGAAGTCCTCAAGGAGGCCTCTGGCGGGATTGTACGTGGTGGGTGCATTGTGTGGACCCTTGCTCTATGGAGAGTATAAGCATCTGGTTAAAGGTGAACCAGTCAAAACCTTGGGTTAGAGGTGAACCGCATAAAACCTTCGTTAAGGTCTTATGGAAGATCCTTGGCCAGTGTGCCTAAAAGTGGGTGCGTTGTGTTGACCCTTACTCGTGAGAGCATAAATAGTCAGCCTCAGTGTAGGTTGTAAAGGTTGAAGGTGAACCTGATTTAAAACTTAGGTTAGAGGTGAACCATGTCAAACCTCCTTAGTGAAATTCGGTACACTCAAGGGTTGAGTATGGTTACCGGGAGTGGAGTAAATAAGTAGTCGAACCACTATAAAAGTGACTGTGTTTGTGATCGCTATCTTTCTGTGTGTGTGATTTATTCATATTCTTTCTTCTCTATCTATCTGATTACACCTCACACACTTACACATGTCAATTCCATCATGAACTAAGTTATATATTGTTGATTCTTGAATAGTTTGTGATTGGATCCTCTATTTGGCTTGGAAGAAAGTAGAGCTTCATTTGAGTAATCGTAATAATTGCATATCTATAAGGATTAGTGTAACGAGATTTTTTAAATATATCATAAAAGCCTTGAAAGTCCTATTCACCCCCCTCTAGGATATATTGGCATATTCCGACTTCAACTCAAGCGGTCTTCACCATTATTTCATGCCTGTCCATTCATTGCCTGTGGGGTAAGGACTCCAGCTTTAGTTTACTCTCATAGCCTGCTAAATAAGGATCTAATCCCGAGTTCAACCTCTTTCATTAGCCATGTCTGTTTACCAGCCCGATCCGTTTGTTTTGCCTGGCTCATCTACGATTTCAAATGTCTTTTTGTCATGGGTCGCACTTAATGAACGACTCAGATGTTGCATAAATTAGATGATCTGGCCTCAAACTGGAGTCCTTCACAATCACGTGGGCCCCACTAAGTGCTTTTATATTTTTTCAAATGTCTTCACATAGTTTTAGATGGTATGGCCCACTTGAGTTTCATATACGGATAATTTTTGAGATATCTCATAAGCTAAAGGGGACACATCAAATGCACGGTGTTGATGTTCGACACACATCATGATGGGCCCCACAAAACTTACTAACATTAATTCTTAGGTTCTCAGGGTGTCAATAAGTTAGGTCACAATTTTGACAAGAATATTTGACCCATTTTACATGTATGGTCTATTCACTCTATTTACTGATCATTACCCTCAATTTGACTGGTTACTCACCCTAATCATGCTACATATGAGAAAGATATTGGGCAAACAAGATTGATCAATAATTTGAGTGAATTTTGATTTAAACATCTGAAGTTATTTACTCTTCAATTTGGACTGATCAGATTGTCCAAAAACGGTTAAAGGTTGTTCAAAATATCAAAAATATATGAATGAATAGAAAGCACAAACATCAGCTTGATCCAAAACTTCTATGGCCTCCAAGAAATTTTAAATGGTAGAGGTTCAATTACACTATTTCCTGTGGTGTGGTCCACTTGAGCTTTGAATATGCTTCCTTTTTGTTTTTTAGACCTCAAGTTATCTGTTAACATGGATGAATGGAGTGGATAAAATAAATAAATAATGGTGGACCTCACAGAGTTTACTCTGGTAAGGGTAACGAGTAACTCACTTTTTTTTTTTTTAAAGAAATACTTATTCTTGGATTAAACTCCACTGATGAAAAGTACATCCATTCGGGCAAGCCCCCCACAAAAAATTCGGGGACCACACCTATCATATAACTAACAACAACAAAAAAGACAAACACCCCCCCAACAGAAAGCATCCGCAGAACCCCAGCACCAGACATCCATTGATGTAAGAGATCCCAATCTTCACCTAACCGACCGAAGTGCACCCAGCCTTTTTCTATCCAAGAGAATCTGGCCCCTAATGAAACGAGGGAGGGAGGACATACTCTGGAATAGCCTATCAGATTGCTGCTTACTTCCCAACTTTGCAAGACTGTCTTCCAGCCCATTGGCTTCACACAGGACATGAGCCAGCGAAAAAGATCCCTTTGCCAATAGAGATCTGATTCTACTGAGCCAATAGGTCCATTTCGAGGCAGGGGAGGAGTGTTTCTGCAGACATTGGATAGCCCAAGCTGAGTCAGATTCCACCACAACGGTGTGAAAACTAACGTCCATACAGAATTTTATTCCATCATGAAGAGCCTGAAATTTAGCTATGCTATTGGAGGCTATTTCGTACCCATGGGAAAACGCAAAGAGCAGGCTCCCGGAATGATCCCTACAAATTCCACCACCACCAGCCAGTCCAGGATTTGAGAAGGAAGAACCATCCACATTGAGCTTGATAAAACCAGTGCACGGTCTTGACCACTTGACAAGAATGAAATTGTCGGAGGACGAGTGACGAGAGGCGGTAAAAGTAGAGGATCAAAATTGGAGAGAGAATGGTTCCCGCAAACACAGTTGAACAAGGCGATATCCGCAGAACCCCAACACCAAACGAGTAACTCACTTAAATGTAGTGGAGAAGGGTTTCCTTAAAACATTCATAATCATATATTGGGCCTGCCTAAATGTGATTCACATATCCAACCCACTCATTATATGTTTCCCACTTGGATGAGGGGTCAGACCAAGTTTCAACTGCATCCAAAACTCATGTGGGCCCCACCAAGTGCTTTTATATTTTTTAGGTTGTCTTCACATAGTTTTAGATGGTATGGCCCACTTGAGTCTCATAACCTAAAGGGGACACATCAAATCCACAGTGTTGATGTTTGACACACATCACGATGGGGCCCACGAAACTTACTAACATCAATTCTTAGGTTCTCACGATGTCAATATATTGGGTCACAATTTTGACTAGAATATTTGGCCCATTTTACATGCCTGGTCCATTCATTCTATTTTATTGATCATTACCCTCAATTTGACTGGTTACTCACCCCAATCATGCTACATATGAGAACGATATTGGGCAAAAAAAATTGATCAACAATTTGAGTGAATTTTGATTTAAACATCTGAAGTTATTTACACTTCAATCTAGATTGATCAGATTGTACAAAAACAATTAAAGGTTCAATTAGTGGATATGCCTAATAATTTAATAATTTTACTTTTCACAGATAAATTTTAATTTCCATTTAAAAATAACATTTTTATTTTCAAAATGTATATTTTTTTAATCTTTTAACAAAATATCATTTTTATTAAAAAATATTTCAAAAAATATTTAAAAAACAAATTCTGAATTTGATTTTCAAAATCTCAAAATTTTTCTCATATTTTTATTTTTTCTCAAAAATTTCAAATTGCCGATTTTTTTTTTCTTCAAAAGCATTATTTTGTTCTTGAAATTATTTTCAAACATTGTTAAAATTTCTAAATTTCTCATTATTCTTTTTCATGTGATATTACAAATAATTTAAATATTACCTTTTAATTATATATATATATACACATTTTTACTAACAAAAATTTTTAAAAATTAAAACATTTTTACATTATTATCGACAGTTTTTAGCCATCGGGAAAATGATTTAGGAAAAAGAGTTTTAGCTACGAATATTTTTGTCTGTAAAAGTGTTACTGCAAATAATTCCAAGGCAGTGCGAAAATTTTCTATGTTAGAAATTAAAACATTTTTACTGACGAACCATTTTATCGGTAAAAACATTTTTACCGACGGTTTCCAGCCGTCGGGAAAAAGATGCATGAAAAAGATTAACTGACGAAAATTTTCATCGTTACAAGTCTTACTGCCAAAATTTTCAACACAGTGTGAAAATTTCTATTTTAAAAATTAGAACTTTTTTACGGACGAAAATTTTTTTCCAAGTAAACTTTTCATTGAAAAAAAATAAATTCAAAACAATCTTTACGGACGAAATTAATTTCGTCGGTAAGAGTAAAATTTTTGATTTTTTTTTAAAATTTTTTCAAAAATTCAAAACACCCTTTATTGATGAACATTTTTGTCAGTAAAAATATTTTTCCCGACGGTTTTGGTTCGTCGGTAAAAGTCAGGGTGAAATTTTGTAGCTTAAATATACAATACTTCTACCAATGAAAATGTCAGTAAAAATATTATTCCTGACGGTTTTGGTTCGTCGGTAAAAGTCACTGAGAATTTTCTAATATGGACCGTCATTAAAGATGGACAATTAAAGGAATGATATGGACCGTCTCTGATGTTAGACGGTTACAAACCGTTAAAAACACTGACGGTCTGTGGCCGTTGTTAGCGTGCATTTAACGTCTTTAGAAAAGGATGGTTATGGACTATCTGTAAAGAAGGACGAGCATGGAGCGTCATTAAGATGAATGTTAAAAGGACAGTTATGGACTGTTTTGGATTTCAATATTTTAGAAAAATATGGACAGCCTAAAGCTGTTGGAAAATTTCTTGAATTTAAAATAATAATAATAATAATAATAAATCATTAGCAATTCTTTTTGTGTTTCTTTAATCTAATAAAAAAAATATTCAACAAACAAAACATGGTTATAATTTAGAATTAAGAAGAATTGTTAAACTTAAATAGAAGCTTCAGTTAAGTGGACAAGGAAATAATAAAGAATAGTATTTCAATTCAAGTTACTAGAAACAACAACGAAAATTAAAGCTTTGTAAAAAAAAAAAGGCATGTGTTAAAGGGATACCTCATTGATTCTCATGCATAAGAGTCCAATGATGATGAGAACAAGAATTGCAGCACAAGGGTCCATAAATATAACAATGTTATCCTACAAAGAAATAAGATAGTATTAGATGTTAACTGTTGTGTTAGATGTTAACTATAGTATTAGATATTAATGTACTTAATCAAATTGAACCATTAATGTACTTGATCAGATTGCACACAAAGTTCGGATTAGAGCTACAGTTTAGCAAAGGTTTGCACTTCCATATATGAACGATAAGGAAGCTTAGAAGAGCTCAAAAACTAATCAAGCCATTTTCTTTTCCTTTGCAATAGAATATGTACAATCTTATAAAAACTAATCAATGAATTAAAAGAGGGTTTGAAAAAAAATAGAAACAACAGTGTTCATTTAATGGGATGGCCTTCACAGTCTACAAACTTCTAATATAATGACATTATAAAATCTAATAGCATAAAACAGAAGGCAATTAAATTCATGTGTTTTATGGTCCACGTGAATTTGCAACCACGAAGCATTTATAAAGTTTTGGAAATTTATTTTCATGATATTGGCAAACTATTTTTATTGGCAAGTGTTTAGCCAAATCAACTTTCAGCATTTCCATAGCCAAAAGTGAAATCCATAGCAGCTTCCATAATCCATTATAGACCTCTAAATCACTTGCCACATCTGTCTTATTTCCAACCTCATGTATCAAGACCATCACATGGCGCCTTTGGTACGAGTAAGGTTCTCCAACAAAGCTAGCTTCTTAACAACCTTCCACTAAATAATCTCCTATTTATAATGATGCATTTAGTGCAAGAATAAAATGTATATACAAGCTTCTCAACTTGGTGCAAGTCAACTCACCTTTGTTTAATGCCAATAAAGATGCATTCTCAAGTTCAAATATGCATGTTCAAATTTTCACCATGAAAGTCATAGAAGCAAATCCCATATTTCCCTACCAAAACCTGAAAATCAAAATTTTTTCTCATGATTATAGAGATTTATCATCATCATTGGAAATTTTCTTGCATTATAAAAAACAACATAAATTTTCTTTTTGTGTTCCTTCCATTAATAGCAAAAAAATTATTCAACCAACAGAACATAGATATAAATCATAATAAGTATAATTGCTAAGCTTAAAAAGAAATTTCATTTGATTTTTTTTTTTAAAATGAGAGCAAACCATTTATCAAAATTAGCACTATTATCAATGTACACAACATACTTTCTTTTGCCTCGGACAAAAACTAAGCCAGAAGAAAGAAATTCAGTGACGACACCAGAATGAATGCTTCATGTTCACCTAACACTTGAATGTAAATAATGATAAGTAGATTTACACACCATTGATTCATCCATAGCCCACTAATCCAATCCAGGTAAGTTCATCAGTTTCAATGGAAGAGCTGGAAAGGTAATTCGGAAAATACACCTTAGCTTAAAAAGTAAAGAAAATTATAATAAACAACTAATTAAATGATGTGCCCAACTCATACATCACACAAAAGTAGAGCTATCTTAACAAGGTAGCCTTGCAGCAGGTCATGCAAGGAAAGCAACAGTCAAATGCAAATGACTCAAGTGGGCCACTCTAAGGGAAAAGGTGGGTAGGAAAATTCCTACCGTTGAAACCTCCCTGGGGTTGACAATAATATTTACATGTCATCCGTACCATTCATAACATCATCCCAATCACAATAATGTTTACTTGCCATCCGTTCCATTCATAACATCATCCCAACCACGGTAATGTTTACATGCCATCCGTACCATTCATAACATCATTCCAACCGAGATGAACTAAAATTACAAATACTATCTTGATTCAAAACTTCTGCCCCGTGAATATTTAAACTATGGACATTCAATCCTCATGTTTTAAGGTACTTGAGTATTGAATCCAACTCATTTTTTGACCCATGTCCTGACATGATCTCAGAAAATGGATGGATGGGGAGGATTTCTCAAAAATATCACGTGGACCCCACCTAGGTTCTAGCACAGGAACTTCGTGTGGAAGGCTTTGACGGGAAATTCCGAAAACGGATTGCTTGCTAACCCTCTAACGAATGGCTAGTCATCGGTGTTGTGTGAGCCCGACCATGATGTGTGCGTTTCGTCTGTGCTGTCCACCCATTCTTTCATATCATTTTATCTTATAAGCCCAAAAATGAGGTTTATCCAAATCTCAAGTGGACCTCATAGTGTTGATTGAATTCTCACCATTAAAAAAATATATTTGGGGCCACAAGTTTTGGATCAAGCTGATATATATTTTTTCCCTTCATCTAAGTGTGTATGACCTAATCAATAGGATAGATGTCAAATAACCATTGCAGTGGGCCTTAAGAAATTTTTAATGATGGACGTTCAATCAAAACAGTTTCTCCATGGTATGGTCCACCTGAGATTTAGATTTACCTCATTTCTGGGATCAAGCCTTAAGATTATCTTTCAAAATGGAAGGAAGGTGTGGATGAAAACACATACATCATCGTTGGTTCACATACCACCGACCAGTAGCCACCTGCCTGGTGGCAGTGTAACTAGCCAAACCACGTCTCTAGATTAGCTGTCGTACGGACGCAGATCGGATACCGACGGTTGAGTAGCGAGACTCTTAAGTGACATCGCCAAGTTCCATGGGCCCTACCATGATGTATGTGTTGTGTCCACACTGTCCATACATTTGGAGAGATCATTTTAGAGCATGGTCCAAAAAATGAGGTAGATTTAAGGCTGGAGTGGACCCCACCACAGAAAATAATGGCGAGAGTGACGTCCACCGTTGAAACCTTCCGAAGGTCCACCATGGTGTTTATTTGAGATCCAACCTGTTCATGTATTGATGCTAACATGAAAGAAGGGAAAACACAAGTATTAGCTTGTAACGCCCTGAAAATCGGAGGTCGAGCAGGAGCATAATTCCCGAGTTCCAACACATCACTTATGCAACATAGATAATGATGATTAAATGTTGTCTGTATTTATACATTAAACAAGAGTGAGATTATACCAAAACAGCATATCATACTCCAGAGACGATTAATTATGCAAGCGGAAGACTATGATAAATGTATAGAGCATATAAGTGAAAGTAAGTCTCCTGAGTATGATCATGTTGCCAGGTTAAATAATTACATGTAAAATTTCAAAATATACAAAATGTGTAATGTCATCTAGTTAGCATCCAAGGGAACCCCGTCGATTAGAGCGGTCTACATATACCCGCCTGATAACTGCATATAGGAGAACTGCTCCTCGTCATCATAAAAGTCCGGCTCTGCCTTGAAAGCATCACCATCATCTGCATCTATAGTAAGATCTAGTTGGCGTTTAAAACACTATCCCAGAACACGGGAGTGAGTGATCAACTCAGTGGAATCATAAAGAAAATGTTAACATGTTATTAATTTAGTCAAGTAGTAATGATAAAGCAATGTAACACTCATGTCCTAAGTATGTTTTTTTTTTTCAAAAAAATATCTTGATTCATGTATAACAATCTTCACAGAAACTTACAAAACTGGGTCTTCCAAGGAGAAATAGGACCTGACGAGGACTAAATGAAAACAAAACCAGGCCACACCAAACCCACTATCCACAAAACCCGTAACAAACGAAAACAAAGGAAGGAAAAACCTCCCACCAACATAAAAGAAGGCTGAAAAGTTACTTCCTCACCCTGATAGAACCTAGCCCTACCATGTCCTAAGTACGCTTAATAATGCAAATATGGTATGTTATAATGATGCATGCCCTCACCTGCACTCCTTGCAACAACATCTAATGATCGCAGCATGCACCACGCTCATTGTGCTCTTCCATGCTAAAGGCACATGCAATGTGGTGCATGAGTGTGATTACCGAGTTCTTATTAAACCATTTCATACAACAAAATTGGGAAGCTAAGGCACCTCCCTTATATCATTTTCCAAACAATGATCCAATCTAGGGTCGTCAGTCCTAGGTAATATCATACAATGTTGCATTCCAGGTTGCTACAAAGGGGTTTGTCACCTCAATGTAAGCCTATGTTATACTCTTGTTGTTGCGGAAAGGCTCGGCACCTCAGTGCAGTCTCAGAGTATACTCGAGGTCACTGCTAATGACTCGTCACTAAGTCATAGGCCGACAGCTTGAATACAGTATCCCATACCACCGTATTCATCTCACGAGTCTGGGTTGCTCACTGGTCACTACGGGTGGGATCGTCACCCCGGTGTAGGCTGACAACACGACCACGGGTCCCATACCACCATGCCTGGCTCATGAGTCTTAGCGGATCGAGGTACCAAGGTTAATGGAGTTTCCAATGGTAAGTTTGGTACCTTAGATTCAAGCACTAATGTCCATATATGGTGAACATACATCGGGTCAACCGAGTTACTTAATAAACTCGACTGGTATGAGCATACATCGAGCCGATCGACATGGAGTGCATGAGAAACTTTGCGTGGCCTAACCACTACTGATAAGCAGCATAAGACTCGGATTCATCGGGCGTGTCCGTTGTGGTCAAGCAGTTTAACCCTTGTCCACTGACATTTACCGATTGTCTGGACTACATCGTAGCCCTAAACACATTCCAGGCAGTAATATATGCATGTGGTAGCCACAAATAGTATGTGAGAATTGAAATTAAACATAAATCTCACTTTAAGCAAATCAACAAAACACATACTACACATTTACCGCACCTAAGCATTTCATCCTTAATTCACATAGTAGTATGATAGGTTATGTAAAGGATTCTATAACCTTGGATAAAGGAGTTGAAAATCTCATCTCAACATCCTCATTATATGCAATTAAACCGGCATTTTCACATTTAGGCATTTTATCAAACGCTTAAGGTGCACTTATCATATACAGGTAGTTAGGTAGTTATAACAGGTATTATAGCAAATCCCTCTACAAGGGGTTCACAATACGTACAACAATCATGTATGGTTAGTTAATAATCATGGCAAGTATAAATCAGAATTTCATAGTTATTTAGACATTTCAACATACACATGGAATACATTTTAAAAATCAACCTAGTTTATATATGTGTAATATACAGGAAACATCAAAACTAGGCACGTGTGGCAGCAATCAAGTCAGTCATAAATCATTACTGACATTGAGAGCCTTGAAAACAATAACCTAAACATCTATAGTCCGCACCTTTCGCTGGTAGACTTGTAACGAGCTCAGTTTGAACACGGCGTATCTGTCTACGGCAACAGGACAACCTACAATATGAAATAGGTTTTCTATTTCATCCTTTACTCAAATCCCTAAAACCAATTAGGGTTAGGATTTCTTATTCAAGTATGCTCACTCCCCAAGTGCAGGATTGTGATGTTGTAATAAACTCGGTAAGACTGAGGTCGAATCCCAAGGGACTGATACCTGTACGTTATCTGAAACTAACTAGAACTAGAACTAGAATGAGATGAAATCTAAGTGAATGAAATTTAGGAAATAATGGTGGAATAATTATCTAAAACTTTAAAGAATTCAGAGGTAGGAAACTAGGGATTCAGAGGATCCACTTGTAGAGATCAAGGAGATCTTATGCCTGCTTCAAGAATTAAACTGGACTTAGAGTCCATCTTCATCCAGTTGAAGGGTGTAACTATGAAATCAAACTGAATTTCCTAATTATAGTTTTAAAGAGATGAAAGGTATATGAATTAGAATAGATTCCATCACCAAACCATGCCCAGGAGATAATATAAACAACAGAATTAAACTAATTACCAACCAATCAACATGATATGAAGGTCAGGAAGGATACTATTATCCGACCATGCCTAGGAGACGATAGTGAATAACAGGGCTTCCTGACGTCATAAATATAAAACGGATAGGAACATGCTCAAAGCCATTGCAGACCCATTGTAATTTCAGTCACAAAAGACCATTAAAGACTAAAAACATTCCCTTAATAATCAAACTAAAATCAATACCAGTTCAGTCTAAACAAGCAAAGGACTCTTCCATCACGCTACAAGCTTCACCTCTTAGCCCTAGCTAAGAGGTTTAGCCCGACATAATGAGGTTAGCACTCTCTAAAAGCACAGGGAAAACATGAAAAATTAATGAAGAAATTGCTAACTATCTTTGTCTTTCTTCCTCTCCTGCCCTTGCGTCCAAACTTGGATGGCCTCCTTCAATGCCTTCTCTCTCTGTCCTTCTTCCCTTATATAGAGCAAGGAGAGTGGCTTGGTCGGTGAGAAGCTGTAAGAGTCTGAGATGGAGTCTGCTGCAGAAGATTTATGCACTCCCTATTTCTGTGTAGTGAAACACAAAACAACTTGTGTTTGATCCGATTTTAGGAGGACAGATTGCTCCACTCAAGCAATCTAACTTCTTGGGCAGAGCAAAAACCCCCTTCTAGATCTTCTGAACGGTTCAGATCTTGCATCTGATTGTAGCCAAGGTCGCACAACGGGCCATAAAAATTGGACGCGGGATACATGCGTAACCCATACGCAGGGAGTTACGCTGAAGCTTGGTGGGGCTCACTTCATTTTTTCTTCAAGAAATCTACACCGTCCACCCGATTATTCTCAAAATTTCGGTCAGGAATGGTGTGATTTCGTTCGGATTCGGTGTGGTCCACGGAGTTCTCCTTACACCATCTATTCTTCACTTGAACTGCTGGATTTCGCTCCTCGTGATATTTTGGAATTCTGCCACCTAGGCAGTGTTAAGAAGGTCCATAGAGATCTGATGGACAGTTCGGATTGGACCATTGAGACCGGATGGGTAAGATCACCCACAACTCTCTGTTTCCAGAATAGAGCTATTGCAATACGTCTTCTGTTGCAATGATTGGGGCCATACTCGATACAGATGGAGAAATCCAGTTCGTCCATTCGACTTCTTATGAAAAACCATTCAGTAATGGACTATTTTGGCTCATATTAGATGTGGCCCACGGAACCTTGCATTTCACCATCCACTTTCGTTTGGATGAAAAATTCACACGATCCATTGCATGGGACCAGAAAGAAATCATGGCCCGGGTCTTGGCCATCCTATAGAGCATATGGACGGTCCAGATCATTGATTTGGGCAATGAGTGGGGCCCATTGTTCATCCCAGCGTCTGCACCTCGCGGACACTGAGTGTACAGAAAACGGTTCGGGTCATCCTCCTTTTGACCGGGTTCTTGGTCCGGGGCATGTCCAGTGCACATGCACTGCACATACATCAATCCCGTGTGGGGCCACTGTAATGTCTATGAGAAATTTGATCCAACCATCCTTTTTCTCATCTTATTTAAGGTGTTGAGTCCAAATTTGAAGAATATCCAAAGATCAGGTGGGCCCGAGTTTAACGATTTGTGGGCTGATCTGGCTACTGGGCCTCTTTCACGAGGATCTGAGAGCTGAAATTCGTCGTGTACGGTTAATTTGTGGTCCCTTGGCCATGTATGAAATTTCAAACTGAACGGATGGTGAGAACCCCGTGATCTTGCATTCTGGATCAATTTTGGGCCACTTGAGCTTCAGTTTCTCGATTTTCGTGGATTTTTGAAGTGTAAATTTGTCGATCTTAGTCTCATGGAGTTCGTCCCTTGCCTTGGTGTCTTCAGATCAGTAAATCCATGCTTTTAGCACCTTTTTGCAATCCATGCTCTCAAATACACCCTGCATCACAAACACAGTTAAAACCGAGTATTAAACAGTATCATGTTCATAAATCTAGGCAATAACTGGGATCCGATATATAATATTTGACCCTCAACACAACCCCCAAACAGCATCTTGCTAGTCCCGAGCAAAGTATGCAAAATAAGTTGAGGTTTACAGAATGATTTCCATAAACTCGAGTGATTTGCAAAATAATCCAGATATGAAAATTCTAAGATTCATGAATGTTGGGTATTACTTTCTCCTGGACTCAAGTGCTCGGTAAACTTCATAATCAAGTACAAAGAATTAATCCATCAATTAGAAAGAAATCTAAACATTGAGTTCTATGGGTGTATAGTGTAATCTCGACTTATCATCATTAAAAGTCACTTTTCTATTTCAGGATGTCATTAGTAATCAACAAGAGAATTCATGATAACTAAAACTTGCCTCACAAATCATTCTTTCAACTTTTGATTTTTTTCATTAACAGTAATGCCAAGAAGGGAAATCAAGTCCTTACCTATAGGGAGCAAACCTATGGTACAGACCAGTCGCCCAATAATTTTAATTTTTTTAAGTCAACCTTGGGGAATCAAACTTTCACCTGTAGGGAGCAAACCTATGGTGAAGACCATTCGCCCAATCCTTTCAATTCTTCTTTATAAACATGATGGTAGTACTTCGCAGGTTCGTTCCTTCTATGCTCAGTGATTATCAAGTTAACCCTTTAAAATCGAACTGACCTTCATATGTAAGCAAGATGTGGCATGTGAAATCCTGACTCAATCAATATTTAAAACTTCTAATCATGGATTAACAATGCAAACTTAACTGTGAAATCTAACAGCTACTGAATCTAAGAGTCATAAATTACCAACATTACATATCTTGAAATTCTAAATTAAAGATATCCGTCAAAATCACTTTGAATTCACAAGAAATTTTCAGAAAATTTTAAAAATTTTCACAATTTTTTGCTCAAGACCAAGTAAACACTGATTAGGTAACCTAATCTCTCATCCCAACCTGAAATCTACATTGTCCTTAATGTAAAAGATATGAGCATGCAATGCACATGGGACAACGAAAGTATATAAGAAGTGATGAGAAGATATTACCTGAATAACGAATCGAGAGAGAGACTTTCTAAGAGATAGCAGTATGAAAGTCGGTCAGCACGAGAGTGAAGACATGAAAGAAAACTATCCTAAAACACTGTAGGAAACAAACTAATCTAATGACATAAAACCATCTAACCTAGAATAACATAAAGTAAACTACCCTAGTCCTATAAAAGCAGGAAAAAACTACCCAATCATGCTGCAAGGTTCCTCTTCTGACCAGTATCTTGATAAGAAATAGTTTCTTAGTAAGTTCCTCAACAAGATCATCCAAAAGCCCCTTTTGCAATAGGCTTGGGTGCCCTGGAGCACGATTTTCTAGAGAAACATATGTACCTCATAAGAATTTTTTTGTTGAATTGCTTGAGGTATCTAGAGTATATACAATTCACCCGTGATAGAAAAAGTTTCAACATTAGTATCCCATGGTGAATTAGAGAGGCTACAAGTACATAAAGTTTAGAAAACTTCGCAAGAAGTGACATAGTCTCACCACATTCCGAAGTGTCAAACTTCGGTTCAATTTTCAGCTCCTCATCCTTTAATGGTAGACGTTTAGGATTAGGGAAAGAAGGGGCTTCAGAATAAGGGTTCTCTCAGTCAGTGATGACTATCGAGATGTTGTCTTACAAGGCATCCACTTTATCTTTTAACATGGGATCGTTTGAATAGCAAAGTGTGCTAAGAAATCCCAAGAGTTGGGAAGTTCAGCTGAGTGTGACTTATTTTTCATATTGGAGCTCGTGATGATCTGCTCAAGGAATTTATTATCCTTGAAAGTGGACGGATGTATGCACTCTTGCTCCAGTCCTGCACAGACAGATTGAAAATCAATAGGGAAAGCATCAGTGTGATCACTTTGTTTATTGAAACTACTCAATCGAGGCATTGAATTATCAAACGTGTATAGCTCAGATGATGGCCTCAACTGAGTGGTTTCAAATTCAAGGGTCGTAGAGAGAAACTCGTCCTTCTCCCGAATCACATCATCATTCAATTCAGGGGAGTGGTCCAAACATATCTCACAAGAGATAGAAGGGTCGGTTGTAAGAAGCTTATCATCCACATTAAAATCAGGCATGTCAGATGAGTGGAGTAGATCCTTCTGATCGATCACTTCATGTACTTCTTGATCACTGAGCTGGACCATACTTGAGATTGATTCCAGGGGAATTTGGGCTGAACATTCATGATCATCATCCCAATACGTATCATCGTCTAATTCCATGTAGTGCACACTTGGGATGGAATCACCTTCCTCACATTCTATACCTAACTTTGGTTGAGGTTCGAATAAACTAACCTACACTTCATCATTGGGATCCGGTGTGTCATGTAAGGAAGGTGTGTCATCATCACTGTATTTGAAAGACGGCCATGTCTCTTCCCCAATCTTTTGAACAATCATTGAGATTGACTCTTCAGGAAATTGAACCACATGCCAGTTAATGTAATTCAAATCTTCATTTTAAATTTCAGAGTTTTTCAAAAGAGAGTGAGGATCACTTTTCTCGCATTGTATTTCTGGATTGGGTTGGGGCTAAGATGACCTAGCCTCCATTAGCCTATCATGGAGTGATTCAAGCGCTTCTACTAATTTTCTCATACCAGTAATATAGTCTGTATAACTCAGAGATAACTCCTCTTGGATCATTTCTAGTGGATATTCACAAGTGGTTGATTCATGGGGGTTATTACCGTGATGTTTTACAGACTCAACTTCAAAATATTTCTGTTTTCACTGATCAAAATCATACGGGTTATCTATTGGGAGTTGATATGCGTCATCATTCCAATAATCACGTATTATTTTCTTAACTTGTGGAACACAATTATTCTCCCGCAGATAATCACTGAAAGACTTCTTAATTGGTGGAGTATCATATTCTGATTGGTTCTTGAAGATATTTTCAGAAAAATTTTGAGGCATAGGTTGTTTTCCATTAGTTATCTCAACATACGGACATACCCACTCATTCAGATACATGGTGAAACCTTAATTTAAAATCTAAAATAAAAGAAAATTTTCGACAGCAGTACAGAAAGTAAGATGGGAAGTTAGAAAGAAGTTACCCGATTAGAGATTCTTAAATTAAAACCTAAAAAAAAAAAATAGGTCAGTTTCTAAAAGTAGAAAGTTTTTAAAGGAATGTTCTAAACTTATAATCAGAAAGTAAGTTAGATTTTAGAAATAAGAGAAATCCTAGAATTAGAAAATTTTTAAAAATAGAAAAATAGAAAAACTAGGAAGAGATTACCAATTTAAAAAGTCTACCAACAACCCTACAAAACAGGAAAGTTATGAAAATCAAATAAAAAGAAAAGTTTAAAACTAAAGTTAGTACAATCCTAATCTTAATCTAATTCTAAAACTAATTAATTTCAGAAAAGCATAATCGTCAGTCCCCGACAACGGCTCAAAAAACTTGTTCACTCCCCAAGAGTAGGGTTGTGATGTAGTAACAAACTCGATAAGACCAAGGTCGAATCCCAAGGAACCGATACCTGTACATTATCTAAAACTAACTAGAACTAGAACTAGAATGAGATGAAATCTAACTGAATGAAATTTAGGGAATAATGGTGGAATAATTATTTAAAACTTTAAAGAATTCAGAGGTAGGAAACTAGAGATTCAGAGGATCCACTTGTAGAGATCAGAGAGATCTTATGCCTGCTTCAAGAATTCAACTGGACTTAGAGTCCATCTTCATCCATTTGAAGGGTGTAACTATGAAATTAAACTGAACGTCCTTGATTATAGTTTTAAAGAGATGAAAGGTATATGAATTAGAAAAGATTCCATCACCAAACCATGCCTAGGAGACAATGTAAACAACAAAATTAAACTAATTACCAACTAATCAACATGATATGAAGGTTAGGAAGGGTACTGTCATCCGACCATGCCTAGGAGACGATGGTGAACAACAGAGTTTCCTGACGTCATAAATATAAAACAGATAGGAACATGCTTAAAGCCATTGCAGACCCATTGTAATTTCAGTCACAACAGACCATTAAAGACTAAAAATATTTCCTTAATAATCAAACTAAAATCAATACCAGTTCAGTTTAAACAAAAGACAAGCAAAGGACTCTTCCATCATGCTACAAGCTTCACTTCTTAGCCCTAGCTAAGAGGTTTAGCTCGACATGATGAGGCTAGCACTCTCTAAAAGCATAAGGAAAACAGGAAAATTATGAAGAAATTGCTAACTATCTTTATCTTTCTTCCTCTCTCCTGTCAGCGCGTTCGAACTTGGATGGCCTCCTTTAATGCCTTCTCTCTCTGTCCTTCTTCCCTTATATAGAGGAAGGAGAGTGGCTAGGTCAGCGAGAAGCTGCAAGAGTCCGAGAGGGAGTCGGCTGCGGAAGATTTATGCAATCCTTGTTTTTGCGCAATGAAACACAAAACAACTTGTGTTTGATCCAATTTTGGGAGGACAGATTCCTCCACTCAAGCAATCTAACTTCTTAGTCAGGACAAAAACCTACTTCTAGATCTTCTGAATGGTTCAGATCTTGCAACTGGTCACAGCCAAGATCGAACAATGGGCCATAAAAACTGGACACGCGATACATGCGTAACCCATACGCAGGGAGCTGCGCTGAAGCTTGGTGGGGCTCACTTCATTTTTCCTTTGAGAAATCTACACTTTCCACCCGATTATTCTAGAAATTTTAGCGGAGAATGGTGTGATTTCATTCGGATTCGGTGTGGTCCATAGAGTTCTCCTTACACCATCTATTCTTCACTTAAACGGCTAGATTTTTCTCCTCGCGATATTCTGAAATTTTGCCACCTAGGCAGTGTTAAGAAGCTCCATAGGGATCTGATGGACAGTCCGGATTGGACCATTTAGACCGGATGGGTAAGATCATCCGCAACTCTCTGTTTCTGGAACAAAGCTGCCGCAATACGTCTTCTTTCGCAATGATTGGGGCCATACTCGATACAGATGGAGAAATCCAGTCCGTTCATTCGACTTCTTATGAAAAACCATTCAGTAATGGACTATTTTGGCTCATATTAGATGTGGCCCACTGAATCTTGCATTTCAACATCCATCTTCCGTTCGGATGAAAAATTCACACGATCCATTGCATGGGACTAGAAAGAAATCATAGCCCGGGGCTTGGCCATCCTACAGAGCACATGGATGGTCCGGATCATTGATTTGGGCAATGAGTGGGGCCCACTGTTCATCCCAGCATTCGCACCTTGCGGACGCTGTGCATGTGCAGAAAACGGTTCAGGTCATCCTCCTTTTGACCGGGTTCTTGGTCTGGTGCACATCCAATGCACGTGCAGTGCACATACATCAATCCCATGTGGGGTCCACTGTAATGTCTATGAGAAATCTGATCCGGCCATCCTTTTTCTCATCTTATTTCAGGCGTTAAGTCTAAATTTGAAGAATATCCAAAGATCAGGTGGGCCTGAGTTTAATGACTTGTGGGCTGATCTGGCTATTGGGCCTCTTTCACAAGAATCTAAGAGCTGAAATTCGTCGTGTATGGTTAATTTGTGGTCCCTTGGCCATGTGTGAAGTTTCGAGCCGAACGGATGGTGGGAACCTCGTGATCTTACATTCTGGACCAATTTTGGACCACTTGAGCTTCAGTTTCTCAATTTTTATGGATTTCTGGCGTGTAAATTCATTGATCTTGGTCCCATGGAGTCCGTCCCTTACCTTGGTATCTTCAGATTGGTAAATCCATGCTTTTAGCACCCTTTTGCAATCCATGCTCTCAAATACACCCTGCATCACAAACACGGTTAAAACTGGGTGTTAAACAGTATCATGTTCGTAAATCTAGGCAATAACTGGGGTTCGATATGTAATATTTGAACCTCAAAAAAGTACAGAATCGAAATCGTCGGTATAACGATACAGATCCGGTAGCTAAGTGCGTGGAAAGGTAGGATCGAATCCTAAGCACAAATTTGACTCTCTCTCTCTCTCACTTTCTGTCTCTTTTCGTATCTTTCTTCTCTTCTCTTTCCTAGGGTTTTAGGAAATTCGTATGGCAAGGGAGGAGGGGGTTTAAGACCCTTATATAGGCCTAGAACTGATGGGAGTGGCCCCAGGGCCATGGTATACTTAGCTTATAGCCAAATATGGGCCGTTTCGATCCAACAGAGATATTTTAGAGGCCCCTTTTCTACATGCAGTCAGACTTAAGCTCCCTAATAATGGATCTAGGTCAGGCTAAGTTTTCGGTCCGATTGGATTTACAGATCAGCCACGGCGGACCCGTTTCAGTTCAACGGTCACCTGTACTCGATCAGGGTCACAAGTACTCTGACATGTGTTGAAAATTTCTCCTGATTCGAGGGTGTAATTGGCTCAAAATCTAACAGTTTAAATCCTTAGATTCAACCCGCAAGCGAACTGAAAGTTTCAGTTTATTTCCTAAAGATATTCGCGTTTCTCACACACTTTTCTCTGGGCTCAAGTTGTGCATTTCTGGGTACTATTAGGACTTGATTTCCGAGGTGGTTATCAAGTCCAGCAAGACGGTCTTAATCATATAGTTTCGTATTAATCAGACTTTCGACGTGCGGTCCAGGTTCGATACGGAGTTTCATGATGCTCTTAAGAGCAACTAGGTTTTGAGATGGATCCTAAGTTTCAACGTAATGCATCATCAACGGTTCTACTCGTTTTGGGTCTTGCAGATCATATTTAAAGTGGTTAGTGCTAATTTCATAGGTAATCTAGTTTAACACTTAGTTAATTCATGAATAATTTCTAAAGGATTTGGTCCTTAGTGATTTCTACCTGAGGTGGTACTCGGGTCTTTGTACAGATTTTTCCCAGACGTTATAATCTACCCCCCTTAAAGAAAAATTTCATCCTCAAAATTAATACCTTTTCGTACTCCTCAAGAATCTGAGGGTAGTTCTTTTGGACCTCGGCTTCTGTCTCCCAAGTAGCCTCCTCCTCAGTATGATGAGTCCATAGTACCTTCGCAAGTGGAATCACCTTACTATGCAACACCTGCTCCTTCTTATCTAGGATGTGCGTCGGACACAGAACATATTGAGCATCGTCACTCAACTGCACCTACTCCCATCTGATAATGTGTGAAGGATCAGGAATGTATTTCTTCAGCATAGATGCATGAAATACGTTGTGTACGCCTACGAGTGGTGTGGGTAAAGACAGGCAGTACGCTACCGCCCTTACTCGATCTAGTATATGGAATGGACTGATGAATCGCGGTGTGAGCTTCCCCTTCTTCCCAAACCAAAGAACTCCCTTCATAGGGAAACTTTCAGAAACACATGATCCCCGACCCTAAATTCTAGTAGTCGCTGCCTCGTATCGACGTAGCTCTTCTGTCTTCTCTGTGCTGCCAGAAGTCGATAACTGATAATGTCAATCTTCTCTGAGGTCGCCTGCACTAACTCTGAGCCAATCAAGCTCTTCTCACCAACCTCTGCCCAGCAACGCGATACTCGACAGGGATGCCCATACAAGGCCTCATAGGGAGCCACGCCGATACTTACCTGAAAACTGTTGTTATACGTGAACTTTGCATAAGGAAGACATCGTCCTAACTGTCCTTGAAATCCAGCACATAAGCTCGCAGTATATCTTTTAATTCTTGATTTACCCATTCCGTCTGCCCATCAGTCTGTGGGTGGAACGCGGTACTGAACTTCAACTTCACACCCATTGCTTCCTGGATATGAGTCCAGAAGATAGATGTGAATCACGTGTCTCGGTCCGAAACGATCTCCAGAGGAACTCCATGCAGATGTACAATCTCCTTGATATATAGCCTGGCCAACTCGTCTGTAGAGTTTGAAACTCTGATAGGGAGAAAATGAGCTGATTTCATCAATCATTCCATGATCACCCAAATAGAGTCATTTTCCTTCCTCGTCTTCGGCAGCTTCGATATGAAATCCATAGAGATGACATCTCACTTTCATTCAACTATGGGCATGGGCTGAAGCAGTCCAGGAGATTGGCGATGTTCAACCTTGACCTCCTGTCACGTGAGACAACGGGATATATAATCTGCTATGTGGGCCTTCATGTTAACCCACCAGTACAACCTCTTCATATCTCGATACATCTTCGTACTACTCGGATGCATCGCCATCTTTGAATTGAGCGCAGCTTCTAGAACCTCACGTCTTAAGTCATGAAGATTTGGGATGAATAGGGCTAAGGTAACGTAAGCTCCCATCCATACCAACTCTCCACTCACCGTCTTCATCGTCGCTAACCCACTTTCTGAACTCTGTCAAACCTTGATCTTCCTTCTGAACTGTAATAATAAGGTCATCGATACACGGCTGAACTCGAATTTGCATGATGCTCTCGAACGGCTTCTCACCGTAAGTTTCTGCTCAAAGTCTTGCACAAACTCTATCATATCTCACTCTGCTATCATCAGCGGAGCCACAAATGCTATAGTCTTCTTGTGGCTTAACGCGTCTACCACAAGGTTAGCCTTACCGGGATGGTAGGAGACCTCGAACTTGAAGTCCTTCAAGGTTTTCATCCATTGCCGCTGCCTCATATTCAAGTCTCTTTCTGTGAATATGTATCTGAGGCTCTTGTAGTCGCAAAAGAGCTCAAACTCCTCTCCATAGAGGTAATGTCTCCAGAGCTTTAATGCAACGATGATGGCTGCTAACTCCAAGTTATGCATGAGGTAATTTTCCTCATGTTTCCTCAACTGCCTCGATGCGTAGGCAATAACCCTGTCCTTCTTCATAAGGATGCAACCCAAACTAACACGAGACGCGTCGGTATATATCATATACTTGACCCCTTGCTCTGACAATACTAGCACAGAGGCGGACGTTAACTTATCCTTTAGCTCCTGAAAAGCTGCTTCTGCCTTCTCGTTCTAGGCGAACTTAAGATCTATCCCAGTCAACTAAGACAAAGGTCTGGCTATCTTGAAAAAGTCCCAAATGAATCGATGGTAGTCCCCTGCTAGGCCCAGGAAACTTCTCACTTCAGTAACCGAACTAGGGTGCTCCCAGTCCTGAACTGCGGCTACCTTAGCAAGGTCCACCGCTATCCCTTCCTTGGACACCACATGTCCCAGGAATTTAACTTCTTCCTTCCAGAAGTCACACTTCTTGTATTGTACAAACAACTGGTTCTTCCTAAGAGTATCGAAGACTGCTCGCAGGTGCTTCTCGTGCTCTTCCCGACTCTTCGAGTATATCAGAATGCCATCAATGAGCACGATGATGAATCGAAAAAGAAACGACAGAAACACCCTGTTCATCAAGTCCATGAATACGGTCGGTGCGTTCGTAAGGCCGAACGACATCACAAGAAACTTGTAGTACCCAAAATTAGTCCTGAATGCCGTCTTCTATACGTCCTCATCCCTGATGCACAACTGGTGATACCCTGACTATAAGTCGATCTTCGTGAAATACTGCGCCCCCTTCAACTGATCAAACAGATCATCTATCCTAGGCAAAGGGTACTTGTTCTTCACCGTCACTTAGTTCAATCTACGATAATCGATACACAATCGCAGAGATCCATCTTTCTTCTTTACAAATAATACGGGCGCTCCCCATGGAGACACGCTAGGCTGTATGAATCCGGCATCCAACAGATCGTCGATCTGTTTCCTCAGCTCCTCTATCTCACACGGAGGCATGCGATATGTCGGCAATGAAATGGGCGTCGCATCAGGCGCTAGATCTATGGTAAAATCGATCTCACGCTGAGAGGGTAAACCTGGTATCTTCCTGAACACATCCTCAAAATCTCAAACTACAGGCATGGTTTCAAGTGCTGGACCATCACCATTCTTTAGTAAGGAAGCGTAACAAAGAACTCAAAAAGTGCAACTGACCTGCACGGTAAAAGTAAAAGTCGTGCCCTCAGGCCCTTAAGCTGTCACTAGTTGGGTCTCACAGTCGATCTTGGTCCTCATTTCCGTAAGCCAATCCATGTCAAGGATGATGTCGAAATGGTATATCATGGTGACAATCAGGTCAATGCATATTGTCCTGCTCCCTAGATCTATTAAGCAACCCTCACACATCTTAGTGGCATCTGTAAAATTTCTTTGGGTTGCAATAATTCTCACCCCAACCATCGAGGTCGTATTCAACCCTAAGTGCTTGACTGCAGAACATGATATCACTGAAATAGTGGACCTAGTGTCCACTAACAAGAAAATTAGAGTACCTTGGATCTGGGCAGTGACATCGAAAGCTAGAGGCACTGTAGCTACTGAATCTGATGCTTCTATTGTAAGAGCATGCACACGCGCCTACTGAGAATGGTTAGGCTGAGGTGTCATAGGTCACTGAGGTGGTCTGAATCGAGGAGCAGGTGGCTGAAATGATGGATGTGCTGGTGCTAACTGCGAGGTGGAGGTGTAATCGTCTGAGGGAGCTGACGGTTGATCCTCTGAGGTGGCGAGAATCTTTTATCCCTCATGCGAGTGAAGTAGTATGTGTCAGTGTCGCCTGACCACTTGCAGTAGGCGCACAATATGTCCATTCGCCTCAGCTGAGTCGGGAGAGTTGGAAGCCTAGGAGGCGAATCTGCCCGCGGCCTCTTGACGAGGAACGACCTACTCGGCAGATCTGGTCATGGCCTAGGGGCCATATGTACGCGAGTACGGGTTAATCTGTCCCTGTCTTGCTCAGCTCACAGAGACATGCCTACTAGCTAAGCGTAGGTGAAAATGCTGGCACAACACATCTTTGATCGTATCTCAGGTCGCAAACCCTTAGAGAAGCGCTGCATTCTCATCGGCTGGTCGGTGAGAATTAAAGGAGCATACCTAGCCATCTCCGTGAACCTGTTCTCGTACTCTATCACAGACATCCCTCCCTGACGGAGGTGAAGGAACTCACTTTACTTCTTGTGCCGATACGTGAGGAGAAAGTACTTCTCGTGGAAGCATGTCTCGAAGGCCTCCCACAACCACACATATCTGACAGCATTGGTCCTGAGGACGTTGTCCCACCATAAGCTAGCCTCCTTTTCAAACATATAGGTGACCAACTCCACCTACTCTGCCTCGGTGTAGTGTAGTGGCTTTAGCATCTTAGAGATTCTATCAAGCCAATACTCGGCTTCCTCGAGTCTGTGAGTACCGGTAAATGTAGGAGGTTGGAAGTGTTGAAATCGCTTGAAGAGGCCGTTAGCACTCGTATTGCCAGCAGGCTGCACAAGAGGTGCAAGTGGGGCTACCCCCATGCTCTGGTCAAAGATGCCTGCCATGGTGGTAAGAAACTACTGCTGCTGTCGTTGTTGCTGTTACTGTTGTTGTTGTTGCTGCTGTAATTGTTGCTACTGCATCAGTAGCATCATCTGCTCCAACTTATCAGTAGGGGGAGCAGATTGAGGCATGTGCGGCATCGAAGAGGACCCACGGTTCTGATCAGAAACCAATGGTGCAATAGGTGTTGGCCTATTAGTTGAGCCAGTGGCCAGCTGAGAATCCGGCATAGTATTATGAGTTGGGCCCAAACTAGGGTCCGTCTGGCTATCGTTTGGAGGAGGTGCCCTGTTAATCGAATCGCCCAGTGTGAGATGTACCGAACTCCATATGGCCTTAGGTGGCATTCCCTATATACAACATAGGGTGCAACCCAAGTCAGATTCAGCATACGCACAAACTCATCCACAACATTCACAAACAGCTTAAAGAAATTCCATGCATTTCATTCACCAAAATTGTCACAATACATGAGATACTGTGTTACATGGATCATGACTGAAGATGCATGTGAGCTAATACAACTAAAACATACTAACCATCCTACCACACTACTATGCCTAACAAGGCTATACATAGCAACAAGGAAAGAAATAAACAAAGTAACTAAAAGGACGACTACGTGCAGGACTAGTCGTCAGAATCTGATGATAGTGGAGGTGCACTCTTATCCTGTACACAGCACAGGATATCCCTCAAAGTGTGAGACACTTTCTTAAATTTTCATTTCATGAAGGCCTCGGTCTCCTCAACTTTAGTTCGGACCTACATGATCTCCTGTCACAGGGCAGCTTGGTCCTCTTCCAGTTGAGCCAAGCGGGCTTCCCTGGTAGCCCGATCACTGTCATGCACTTGAGTAACAGGAGGAGAGCCCTCATCAGTGTCCCGGGCCTCCTTTCCTCTCCTTCTTGCTCTTCTTCTATCTCATCACCCTCTTCGTCAGTCTCTTCCTCTTCACTCTCCGCCTCATCTTTACTCTCTTCACGTCGGGCTCGACACTGTCGTGGCTCAATCTCCATGTTGTTGAGAGTCATGTCGTTGATGAAATGGATCAGCACCGGAAGTTCTGAGCCGAGTCCGTAGCTGAACTCACATGCAAGCTTGCATATGAATCGGCCGAATGAGAGTGAGATGGCCAACCTAATAGAGCGTGCGGTCAGGACTATCTCTTATAGGATGAAGGTAGGCAGGTATAGGTTGTCTCCCTGCCTAATACGGTATAAGAAGTCCACCATTAAGCACGTACACTCACTGCGATTGCTCCACCTGGGGCACACATTGTACGTGAAGATGTGGTGGAGCAGGCGAAAGTCATTTGCCATCTTGGATGTTAGGAGGCTATTGTTTGGATTCTAGTGGACTAGGTGGCCATAAAGGAATCACGTGCAGTGGTCCCTTTCACGTGTAGTTGAAAGGTTCTTCTCACTTGCACGGACCTCGCCAAGCGGCATCTCCATGACTCGGGCTATCAAGGCAACATTGATAATGAGGTCTTGCCTTCCCATGGGAAATTTAAACTACAAAGGCTCCGGTGTCGGCTCCCAGATATGCACGTAGAAGGCTTGGACAGTGTTCACATTTTCCTTTGTCTTACCCTCAAATACGGGACCCCACTCGACATCCACCAGGGCCTCCATTACCAGATATTTTTCGAAGATATTCTCGTCCACATCCACCTCGAAAAGGACCCTACGACCCTCATAAATCCCATAAGACAACTCTGCCAACAGAGCCCTTTCAATGGGAACCTGGAGATCGAGATCCCGCTTGGTCTGCATCTCCTAATCAACGCTTGCATTTACCGCAACACTTCTCAGCCTTCGAGATCGAGTAGGGCGGCTAGGCCCGGCCTCATCCGTGGGAACCCTCTTCTTCCCCATAAGAGAAAGAATAGTGGAAAGTGAAAATATGGCCTCCACAAGCTCAAAGAGAGCCATTGGAGTGGAGTAAAATGAGAAAATAGGATGGGTGGTTGGATTCCAAGATCCTTGAGACACAAAGTGATGTTTGTGTGCTCAAATGGGAAGAAATGAAGGAGGTAGCAAATGGGTTTGGCTAAAAATGATGGAGTGTATGAAATGGGGGAAAAAGAGGAAATATGAAAAATGAGGGGAGATTTGAGAAGGAAATTAAGGTTTTGGGGGAGAAAGGAGAGCTTGAAGGTGTGTCAAATGAGAGAGGGGAGAATATGGGAGAAATAAAAGGGGTCCCATGTGATTTCGTGGGCCCCACATTGTCCCACAGGCGTCTGCCCGCTCAGCCCTGGCCGGCCCGACAGGCTCGGTCCGTCCAACCGGCGAGGCCTCACCGATCCGACAATGGCATCGCCGGTCCCTGGAGGTTCCGGCGATGGCTCACCCCCTGGGTGATGCCATCCCCCCTGGGGTGTCAGAAACATGCGGGGTCCACTCTGACCCCACCTGATTTGTATGATTTATAGCCTCGGAGTCCGTTCGAGTCATTTCAGGACCTATCTCTTGTACATTCACATTTTTTGGGTCGTTTGAGGTTGGAATGAGTTAGATCTTCATCTGAACCCATCGATGGGTGGTCTAGGAGTGATCCAGGATCGCATTAAGTGATCACAGGTGTGTACGGGACCGATCTCGGTGGTAGATTTCGGTTAATCTTGCCTATTGACGAAGCTGAGAATCCTAAACCTGTTTCTATGCTATATTGCACCCTCCTAAGTCAAAATGCGTCAGTGTGCATTGTGTGACCATAACCCAGGTCCAGTTTAATCCAAATCATGCTTTGATATCAACTTGTAATGCCCTGAAAATTGGGGGTCGAGCAGCAGCCCAACTCCCGAGTTTCAACACATCACTTATGCAACATAAATAATGATGATTAAATGTTGTCTGTATTTGTGCATTAAACATGAGTGAGATTATACCAAAACAACATATCATACACCAGAGATGATTAATTACACAAGCGGAAGACTGTGATAAGTGTATAGAGCATATAAGCGAAAGTAAGTCTCTTGAGTATGATCATGTTATCAGGTCAAATAATTACATGTAAAATTCTAAAATATACAAAATGTGTAATGTCACCTAGTCAGCATCCCAGTGAACCCCGTTGATCAAAGCAGTCTACATATACCCGCCTGATAACTGCATATAGGAGAACTCCTCATCATCATAAAACTCCGGCTCTGCCTCAAAAGCATCACCATCATCTTCATCTACAAGAGGGTCTATCTGGTGTTTAAAACACCGTCCTAGAACATGGGAGTGAGTGATCAACTCAGTGGAATCATAAAGCAAAGGTTATTGTGTTATCAATTCAGTTACGCAGTAATGATAAAGAAATGCGACACTCATGTCCTAAGTACTCTTATTAATGCAAGTATGATATGTTATAATGATACATGCCCTCGCCTGCACTCCCTCTTGCGACAACATCTAACGATCACGACATGCACCATTCTCACTATGCTCTTCCACGCTAAAGGCACATGTAATGCAGTGCATGAGCGTGATTACCGAGTTCTTATTAGACCGTTTCATACAGCAGGATTGGGATGCTAAGGCACCTCCCTTATATCATACGATGTTGCAGTTCCAGGTCGCTACAAAGGGGCTCGTCACCTCAATGCAGGCCTAGGTTATACTTTTATTGTTGTGGAAAGGCTCGTCGCCTCAGCTCAGTCTCAGAGTATACTCGAGGTCAATACTAATGGCTCGTCACCAAGTCATAAGCCAACAGCTTAAATACAGTATCCCATACCACCGTATTCAGGTAACGAGTCTGGGTTACTCACTGGTCACTACGGGTGGGCTCATCACCCCGGTGTAGGCTGACAGCATGACCACAGTGTCCCATACTACCATGCCTGACTCATGAGTCTTAACGGATCGAGGTACCAAGGTTAACGAGGTTTCCAATGGTCAGTTTGGTACCTTAGATTCAAGCAGTAGTGTCCATATATGGTGAACATACATCGGGTCAACCGGGTTACTTAACAAACTCGACTGGTACAAGCATACATTGAGCCGATCGACATGGAGCGGATAAGAAACTCTTCGTGGCCTAACAACTGCCGATAAGCAGCGTACGACTCGAATTCATCGGGCGTGTCCGTTGTGGTCAAGCAGTTCAACCCTTGTTCATAGACATTTACCGATTTTCTAAACTACATAGTAGCCCCAAACACATTCCAGGCAGTAATATACGCATGTGGTAGCCATAAATAGTATGTGAGAATTGAAATTAAAAATAAATCTCACTTTAAGTAAATCAACAAAACACATACTACACATGTACTGCACCTAAGCATTTCATCCTTAATTCACATAGTAGTACAATAAGTTATATAAAGGATTCTATAACCTTGGATAAAGGAGTTGAGAATCTCATCTCAACATCCTCATTACATGCAATTAAACTAGCATTTTCACATTTAGGCATTTTATCAAACGCTTAAGGTACACATATCATATACAGGTAATTAGGTAGTTAAAACAGGTATTATAGCAAATCCCTCTACAAGGGGTTCACAATACGAACAACAATCATGTATGGCTAGTCAATAATCATGGCAAGCATAAATCATAATTCCATAGTCATTCAGACATTTCAACATACACATGGAATACATTTTTAAAATCAACCTAGTTTATATATATGGGAAATAGACAGGAAAAATCAAAACTTGGCACGTGTGGCAACAATCAAGTCAGTCATAAATCATTACTGAAATTGAGAGCCTTGAAAACCATAACCTAAACATCTATAGTCTGCACCTTTCGCTGGTAGACTCATCACGAGCTCAGTTTGAACACAACGTATCTGTCTATGGCAACAGGACAATCTACAACATGAAATAGGTTAGTTATCTCATCCTTTACTCTACTAAAATCCCTAAAACCAATTAGGGTTAGGATTTCTTACCCAAGTATGAAACTGAAATCACCGGTATAGCGATACGGATGCGATAGCAAAGTGCGTGGAAAGGTGGGATCGAATCCCAAGCACAGATCTGACTCTCTCTCTCTCTCTCACTTTTCCTCTCTTTCCTTCTCCTTTTTCTCTTCTCTTTCCTAGGGTTTTAGGAAATTCGTATGGTAAGGGAGAGAGGGGGTTTAAGACCCTTATATAGGCCCAAAACTGATGGGAATGGCCCCATGGCCATGGTTTACTTAAGTTATAGCTAGATACGGGCCGTTTTGGTCTAACGGAGCTGTTCTGGAGGCCCCTTTTCTATATGCAGTCAGACTTAAGCTCTCTGGTAATGGATCTAAGTCAGGCTAAGTTTTTGGTCCGATCGAGTTTGTAGATACTCGATCAGGGTCACAAGTATACCGATCAGGGTCACAAGTACTCTGACATGTGTTGAAAATTTTTCCTGATCCGAGGGTGTAATTGGCTCGAAATCTAACGGTCTATATCCTTAGATTCGGCTTGCAAGCGAACTAACTCAATTCACTTAAGTTTCAGTTCATTTCCTAAAGATATTCACATTTCTCACACACTTCGCTCTGGGCTCAAGTTGTGCATTTCTGGGTACTATTAGAACTTTATTTTTGAGGTGGTTGTCAAGTCCGGCAAGGCGGTCATAATCATACAGTTTCGTAGTATTAAGACTTTTGACGTGCGGTCTAGTTCCGATACAGAGTTTCATGATGCTCCCGAGAGCAATTGGATTTTGAGATGGATCTTAAGTTTTAGAGTAATGTATCCTCAACAGTTTTACTCGTTTTGGGTCTTATAGATCGTATTTAAAGTGGTTAGTGCTAATTTCACAGGTAATCTAGTTTAGCACTTAGTTAATTCATGACTAATTTCTAAAGGATTTGGTCCTTAGTAATTTTTTCCTGAGGTGGTACTCAGGTCTTTGTACGAATTTTTCTGAGATGTTACATAGCTTGATCGAAAACTTTTATGGCCCTTATAAATTTTTAATGGTGGGAGTCATTCTCCCCACTGTTTTCTTTGGTGGGGTCCTGTCGAGCTTTGGATCTTACTCAGTTTTTGGATCACCCCCTAATATGATTTCTCCAAATGGATGGATGGTGTGGATACAAAACATACATCATGGTGGGCCCACAGAACTTGGTGACATCACTTCAGCAAGGAGAGTCTCGCTACTCAATCTGTCAGTAGCTAATCCGCATCCCTGCTATACCACACACGAGGGGAAGCAGATTGGCTACTCCCCCGATACTAGTCATGTGGGCCACACCATGAAGCATGTCTTTTATTTATGCTGTTCATCCATTTTTTAGATCATTTTAAGGCTTAATTCCAAAAATTAGACGAATATAAATCTAAGGTGGACCACACCACAGGAAAACAATAGTGATTGGATATCCACCATTAAAATTAATCCTCTTAAGGCCCATTATACTGTTTATTTGACATCCAATCTGTTGATTAGGTCATACAAACCTAGATGAAGGGAAACAAATTAGCTTGATCGAAAACTTTTATAACCCCAAAAAGTTTTTAATGGTTGAGTTCATTCAACATTGTTTTTGTAATGTGGTCCTCTTAAGATTAGAATATACCATTTTTTGGCTCATACCATAAAAGTATCTAGAAAAATAGATGGACGGCATGGATGAAACACATACATCAAGGTGGGGCCCACAAAGCATTGATCACCTACCATTAGTTAATGGCTGGAGGAGCGGCTAATCCGTTTCTATTCAACAAATGGATAAGATTTTTTAATCTAGGTGATTTATTGGTCATCCACCTAGTAGGCCCATCAGATCAACAGTTTGGATGACCAATCAATGGGCCCCTGCTTATCATATAAAGCATACACGAACACACAAAATTAACATTTATCCTTGAGCCACTCCCGATCCTCCCACTTCTAGTGGCAGTTATCATCGCACCTAAGTTGGTATTTGTTTAAGGTTAACATTTAAGGCGGTGATAAGCCCCACCACTATAAGACGGCTAATGATCGTCTCTAATGCAAAAAGTCTTTGACCGTCTCAGATGACCACTATAAGATGGCTAATGACCGTCTCTAATGCAGATGGTCTTTGACCATCTTAGATGCCCACTATAAGATGGCTAATGACCATCTCTAATGTAGATGGTCTGATCATCTTAGATGACCACTATAAGATGGATAATGACCATTTCTAATGCAGATAGTCTTTAACCGTCTTAGATGACTACTATAAGACGGCTAATGATCGTCTCTAATGTAGATGGTCTTTGACTGTCTCAGATGACTACTCTAAGACCACTAACACTACAAGAAAAGGGAGAACTACGGGCGAATTTTCTGACGGTGGCCAACACATACTATCGACGGATCATGTGACTATCGTACGTGTTATCCTTAGATTTGTATGAGTGATGGTGGTGATGTAACACCCCGACTTTTTAGGACCTGAGTATATGACCCGTGTCCCAAAAACCCGAGTGTTAACCTTAAAGGATGGTCAAATTCAAGTGTACATTTTTTTTCCTTTATCAGAGTAAGCACATGAGTGTAGTGTGGGAAAATTGACATAAAGGAAGATTTCATTATCATTCGAATATATAAGAAGCTGCCATAATGACTTATACAAACCAATGTCTCTGAATTTAATAAGTAAAAGATTTATAAGAATTTAATACATGAAGAATAATAGAAAGCATATAAATATAAGCCGTAAGATCACGCAACTCCTCCAGGAAAATACCACCGTGCATCCCCGGCGATTGTACCCTTCTCCTCATCAAGTTTGAACATACATATCACTAAAGCCATCTGTACTACCTGTACGGTTGTATATTTGATGGATGAGTGGCCAACTCAGTGTGAATTTCCCTCAAGATTACACACCGCCGCATTAGGTAAGCATAGTTATAAAATAACCAGATAACCAAAACAGAGTAAATGTAGTTTTATTAGATGCATGGATGCATGAATGCAATCATAGACCTGGGAAAAATATCCAGACGGTCTGTGCCCCGGAAAAAACATCCGAATGGGCTGTGCCTCAGGAAAAACATCTAGACAGGCAATGAGATTGTCACCCAAGGATGTGACTGGTCATCAGCGTAACACTCGGCTGAATCGCATGGGCATGAAGATCCAAGTTATCATCATAAATCGAAAGGCTGGTCATAAGCGCAACATTCAGCGTAATCGCAGGGCAAAGTGATCCAAGTCATCAAATATGCCATGTATGCATGATAAGCCAAGTCATTATTAGTCCATTTACAACCAGCAAGTTTAGATAAGCTTAAAGGTCACTACGGAGCACATGGCCCAGCGTAGGCCGACAGCTTGGGCATAGTGTCTAATTACCACCATCCCTGGCCTATGAGGCTACCATCTTAGGATGTTTAATGGAAACCCATCGACTAATGGCCAATCATATTACAACATATGGGGCTTACCATCGCATGGTTGCACGGTATAAAACATCGAACCCATATAGGGAAAATACTAGAACAAAGCCACATAGGGCGATATCAAACAAACCACATAGGGCGATATCAAACAAACCACATAGGACAATTTTCAAAATAGGCTTCATAGGGTGAGTATTAAAACCATGAGATAAAAGACCATCCTTGAAAACCATTCGACACAACAACCCTGGATGGTAGGCCCACATCAATGATCCATTTAGACCACTACTCCATAACTACTAAGTCGAAGGTCCATTTTAATCACAACCAGTCGGGTTACATCCCAAGTATAGGTGTACATTTATAGGTGGGGGTTTCCCACTAATGTATAGTTTAAAGTCCATAAGAAATACACAAATAATTCACAAGCATGAACAAATATACAGGATGAACATTAAGCAGGTAATATAACAATTCAATTTCCACCAGTTAACACATGTGATTATAAGAGAGAGATATCAATTATAATTTTTAATAAAAACTATAACTTAAGCTAATGAGAAGATGAAAAGCTTAAGGAGAAGAATCATCACCTTATACTTTGAACCACCTACCAATGTTGCTAGAGAATGCGTGTTTCTTTAGAATCAATCCCTACCATAAATCGAGGAACTTGTACAATTAGATCCAAGCTCTACACACTGCCTCGGGTTTGGATTACTTTTAGGGTTTTGGTATTGAGTTAGGGCTTCATCCTAGGGTTTAGTTATAGGCTCCAGATTCTAGGATTTGAATCAAGTTATCATTAATATCATTATCGTACAATGGTCAAATAATATTCATGATAGGGGTATTAATCCATCCATATTAATGATGATGATTCTTAAGTTCATATTTAAATGTATCGACATTATCAAGTGTTCTTATGATGACTAATAGTTCATTAAATAATAGAGAAAATAAAAATAGGATATTTACTAATAGTAAAATGACTAATGATAATAATCATATTACAGGAATTGCACTAGTTTTATAAGGAAAATGATAATATTCCCTAATAATAATGATCATAACTATAAATAATGAATTTAATCATGATAATAAATACTATGACCAATCATGAATTATGAAGTCCTACAATTAGATCCCAAACCTAGTACATTACCTACGTTTAGGGTATTGACCTAGAGTTTAGACCACTTAGGTCAAGGATTTCGACCTAAAGTTTAAGTCTAGGTTAGATTTTAGGATTTAAACCCTGGTTGGGGTGCAATTAATTTCAGTGTTAATCTAATAATATTTATTAACATCAAGGCTATAATTACTATTAGCTAATGTAGCAAAAATAGTCATTATGATGGTAATGAATTGGGTGGTTTATTATAAATGATAATATCTAGGGATCATTACAAGAAAAGGGGTTTTTAGCGATGAAACTTTTAGCGACGAAATTTTTTTCGTCGCTAAAAGATACGTTTAGCGACGAAAAAAACTTTCGTTGCTAAAAGTTGCGAAATTGCAAATTCATAGCTAAAAGTCACTTTTAGCAACGAACATTTTCGTCGCTAAATGTTGTGAACATTTTTTTAAAAAAATCCAGAGGTTTACTTTTAGCAACAAACATTTTCGTAGTTAAAAACTTGGCTGGGACTTTTAGCGACGAAAATTCCGTTGCTAAATGTGTAAACAATTTATCCAAAGGTTTACTTTTATCTATGAATATTTTCGTATCTAAAAAACATGGCTGAGAGTTTTGGCGACGAAAATTGTCGTCGCTAAAAAAGTGGCTGGAACTTTTAGCGACAAAAAGTTTCGTCGCCAAATGTGTGAACATTTTTTGAAATAAAATCCAAAGCTTTACTTTTAGCTACGAAAATTTTCATAGCTAAAAAATGTGGCTGGAACTTTTAGTGATGAAAAGTAGCATCGCTAAATGTGTGAACAGTTTTTGAAATAAAATCCAAAGGTTTACTTTTAGCTACGAACATTTTCGTAGCTAAAAAAAACTTTTAGCGAATAGTTTTTGAAATAAAATCCAAAGCTTTACTTTAAACTATGAAATTTTTCGTAGCTAAAAAATGTGGCTGGGACTTTTAGCGACGAAAATTTCCTCGTTAAATATGTGAATAACTCTTGAAATAAAATCCAAAGGTTTGCTTTTAGCTATGAATATTTTCGTAGATAAAAAACATGGCTGGGACTTTTAGCGATGAAAATTTTCGTTGCTAAAGTCTTTTTCTTAAAAAAAAGTTTCATCTCAAATTTCCTTTCATTGTATTTTTCCTCATATACACCTGTTATATAAAATATTTCATCATATTCATATTCACATCCATCTAAACCGAAACTACGTAAATCCATCCAGACATAAGCTACATTCATCCAAATATAAACTGCATCCATCCAGACATAAACTACATTCATCCAAACATAAACTGCATCCATCCAAACATAAACAATCCTATGGAAAAAAATAAATGAAAAGAGAGAACATATGAGAGATGATCTAGACAAATGAAAAGAAAAATAACCTTAACCTAGGTTAAGGTTTAGGTTATAGGTTTTGGTTTAGGTTAAGTTTTAGGTTTTGGTTTAGGTTAAGGTTTAGGTTTTGGGTTTAGGTTAAGGTTATAAGTTAAGGTTATAGGTTTAGGTTAGGTTTAGGTTATAGGCTATAGCTTTGAGATTTGAGAATATGTTAAGGTTTAGGTTTAGGAATTCGGGTCGGATTCGGGATCGGGTTTAGGGTTGGGTTTTCAAGTTTAGGTTTAGGTTTAGGTTAGGGAGTTGAGATTGGGATTTGGTGTAGGTTTAGGTTTAGGGATTTGAGAATAGGTTAAGGTTTAGGTTTAGGAAATCGAGTTTGGGTTCGGGATCGTGTTTAGGCTTGGGTTTTCAAGTTTAGTTTTAGGTTTAGGTTAAGGAGTTGAGATTGGGATTTGGTGTAGGTTTAGGTTTAGGGATTTGAGAATAGTTTAAGGTTTAGGCTTAGAAAATAAGGTTCGGGTTCAGTTTTGGAATCGGGCTTAAGTTTGAGTTTTCAAGTTTAGGTTTAGTTTTAGGTTAGGGAGTTGAGATTAGGATTTGGTGTAAGTTTAGGTTAAGGATTTGAGAATATGTTAACGTTTAGGTTTAGGGAATCATGTTCGGGTTTAGGATCGGGTTTAGGCTTGGGTTTTCAAGTTTAGGTTTAGGTTTAGGTTAGGGAGTTGAGATTAGGATTTGGTGTAGGTTTAGGTTTAGCAATTTGAGAATTGGTTAAGGTTTAGGTTTAGAAAATCGGGTTCGGGTTCGGGATCATGTTTAGGCTTGGGTTTTCAAGTTTAGTTTTAGGTTTAGGTTAGGGAGTTGAGATTAGGATTTGGTGTAGGTTTAGGTTTAGGGATTTGAGAATAGGTTAAGGTTTAGGTTTAGGAAATCGGGTTCAGGTTCAGGTTCGGGTTTAGGTTTGGGTTTTCAAGTTTAGGTTTAGTTTTAGGTTAGGGAGATGAGATTAGAATTTGGTGTAAGTTTAGGTTTAGGGATTTGAGAATATGTTAAGGATTATGTTTAGGAATTCGGGTTCGGGTTCGGGATCGGGTTTAGGCTTGGGTTTTCAAGTTTAGGTTTAGGTTTAGGTTAGGGAGTTGAGATTAGGATTTAGTGTAGGTTTAGGTTTAGGGATTTGAGGATTGGTTAAGGTTTAGGTTTAGGAAATCAGGTTTGGGATCGGGTTTAGGCTTGGGTTTTGAAGTTTAGGTTTAGGTTTAGGTTAGGGAGTTGAGATTAGGATTTGGTGTAGGTTTAGGTTTAGGGATTTGAGAATATGTTGAGGTTTAGGTTTCAAAAATCGAGTTTGGGTTCAGGATCGGCTTTAGGCTTGGGTTTTTAAGTTTTGGTTTAGGTTTAGGTTAGGGAGTTGAGATTAGGATTTGGTGTAGGTTTAGGTTTAGGGATTTAAGAACACATTTAGGTTTAGGTTTAGGTTTAGGTTTTAACTTATAGGTTTAGGTTATAGGTTTAGGTTTTGGTTTTAAGTTTAGGTTATAAGTTTAGGTAATAGGTTATAGGTTATAGGTTAGGGTTTAGGTTATAGGTTTTGGTTTAGGTTAAGGTTATAGTTTTTGGTTTAAGTTAAGGCTTAGGTTTTGGGTTTAGGTTTAGGTTATAGGTTTAGGTTATCAGTCAAGGTTATAGGTTTAGGTTAGGTTTAGGTTTAGGTTATAGGTTATAGCTTTGGGAATTGAGAATAGGTTAAGGTTTAGGTTTAGGTAATTGGGTTTGGATTTTTTCAAGTTTAGGTTAGGGAGTTGAGATTGGGATTTTGTGTAGGCTTAGGTTTAGGGATTTGAGAATAGGTTAAGGTTTAGGTTTAGGAAATCGGGTTCAGGTTCAGGTTCGGGATAGGGTTTGGGTTTGGGTTTTCAAGTTTAGGTTTAGTTTTTAGTTAGGGAGTTGAGATTAGGATTTGGTGTAAGTTTAAGTTTAAGGATTTAAGAATATGTTAAGGTTTAGGTTTAGAAAATTGGGTTCAGGTTCGGGATTGGGTTTAGGATTGGGTTTTCAAGTTTAGGTTTAGGTTTAGGTTAGGGAGTTGAGATTAGGATTTGGTGTTGGTTTAGGTTTAGGGAATTAAGAATTGGTTAAGGTTTAGGTTTAAGAAATCGGGTTCGGGTTCGGGATCGTGTTTAGGCTTGGGTTTTCAAGTTTAGTTTTAGGTTTAAGTTTGGGAGTTGAGATTGGGATTTGGTGTAGGTTTAGATTTAGGGATTTGAGAATAGGTTAAGGTTTAAGTTTAGGAAATCGGGTTCGGGTTCAGGTTCTGGATCGGGTTTAGGTTTGGGTTTTCAAGTTTAGGTTTAGTTTTAGGTTAGGGAGTTGAGATTAGAATTTGGTGAAAGTTTGGGTTTAGGGATTTGAGAATATGTTAAGGTTTAGGTTTAGAAATTCAGGTTCGGGTTCGGGATCGGGTTTAGTCTTGTGTTTTCAAGTTTAGGTTTAGGTTTAGGTTAGGGAGTTGAGATTAAGATTTGGTGTAGGTTTAGGTTTAGGGATTTGAGGATTAGTTAAGGTTTAGGTTTAGGAAATTGGGTTCGGGATTGGGTTTAGGCTTGGGTTTTGAAATTTAGGTTTAAGTTTAGGTTAGGGAGTTGATATTGGGATTTGGTGTAGGTTTAGGTTTAGGGATTTGAGAATATGTTAAGGTTTAGGTTTAGGAAAATCGAGTTTGGGTTCGAAATCGGCTTTAGGCTTGGGTTTTCAAGTTTCGGTTTAAGTTTAGGTTAGGGAGTTGAGATTGGGATTTCGTGTAGGTTTTGGTTTAGGGATCTGAGAATACATTTAGGTTTAGGTTTAGGTTTAGGTTATAGGTTTAGGTTTTGGTTTTAGGTTTAGGTTATAAGTTTAGGTTATAGGTTATAGGTTATAGGCTAAGGTTTAGGTTATGGGTTTTGGTTTAGGTTAAGGTTATAGGTTTTGGTTTAGGTTAAGGTTTAGGTTTTAGGTTTACGTTATAGGTTATATGTAACACCCTGAAAATCGGGGGTTGTGTATAAACTCAACTCCCGAGTTCCAGACCGTCACTTATGTAATAAAAATGATTATGATTCAATGTTGTCTGATTTAAAGCATTCACATGAGTAAAAGTATACCAAAACTGTAATTCATACTTCAGATCCAGTGATAAAAGCAAGCGGAAGACTAAACAATATATATATCACTGTATGAAAAAATAAAGTAAATCTCATCTGTCTCCAAAGTATGACTACATCTCTGAGTCTCATATACATGTACATGAATAAAATAAATATCCAAAATGGTCCCACTGAAATCCCATCGATCCAGGCCGCCTACGCAAAGCCGTCGTGATACTGCATGTACGAGAACTCGTCCTGGTCCTCGTCAAAGTCTGGCTCTGCCTCCTGCATCTCAGCCTCACCTGCATCTACAACAGGGTCTGGTGGGTGTTGCAAACACCATCCCGTAACGTGGGAGTGAGTGATCAACTCAGTGGAATCATAGAGCAAAGATTAGCATGTTCACAATTCAATCATGCGATAATAGTAAAGCAGTAAATCAGACAATCCTAATACTGTTGTTAATGTAAGATGACATGACGTGATGTATGCCTCACCGACGATCTCCCTCATACGGCAACATCTTACGACCGCGGTATGCCACACTCCCTAGAGTGCTCCACATCTTCCAGGAACATGCAATGCTATGGTGATATGCATTCCAAGTTGTTATTAGTCCATTCAAACAGCAGGATTGGGAAACTAAGGTACTTCCCTTGTATCAATCCCAACACAGATCCTGTCTAGGGTCGTCACTCCTAGTAATCTCATACGATGTATATTTCGTAGGTCACTGCAAGGGCTGCCAGGGCTGTTGCTCGCACTCGTTGCACCGCTCCCCCATCACCTTATCAATACAGGCCTACCGTACTCTACTGCAATGGAAGGGTCGTCGCCTCCCGTGGACTCAGAATACGCTCGCGGTCACTACAAAGGATTCGTCGCCTGATCAGTGTAGGCCGACAGCTAGAATATAGTGTCCCATACCATCATAATCTGCTCACGAGTCTAGGTGCTCACTGGTCACTACGGGGAGGTTTGTGGCCCCAGCGTAGGCCGACAGCTCGATCACGGTGTCCCATACCACCATGCCCGGCTCATGAGTCTTCGTGGATCAAGGTACCATGATTAACAGGATTTACAATGGTAAGTTCAGTACCCTAGGTTCAAGCAGTTATGACTCATATAAGGTGAACATACATCGACCAGTCGGGTTGCTTGACGGGCTCGACTAGCGCGATCGCATCTCAAGTCGAACGACATGACGTGCGTAAAACACTTCGCGTGGCCTAACCACTGCCGCCAACTCCAAATACGAATCGCGTTCATCGACGCGTCGTTCGTGGCTATGACCAGTCAGCCACGAATTCGCTCGGTTACCGACTGCTTGGACTAAGTCTAGTCCCAAACACTTATGGAATCACATCAGCAATTTATGTAAGAGTATTGGAATTGAAATACAATCATGTGAGCATGTTAACACATGTTATAACATTCAACTTAAGCAAATCTTCAAACACATATATTCTATGCATGTAATGAGATCGTGCATATAGTCAACATGTGGGAAATCATTTAGGTCAGCATATTAATTGAGAAATCCATCTCAAACTAATTCATAACATCATTTAGTTCAATACATACTAATACAAACATTTATACAAACACATACGCTACACACTTAAGTCTACCAATAGCATGTCGACCCGAAGTGTGCAATTAGGCGAATCTCTTTCCCAAACTAATTATGCACGTATTCCTAACTTCCCAATGCGACGACAAACCATGTCAATCACATCAGCAAAATATGAATGTAAACAGTATTTCCTACAAATGACTAAAATGCCCTAAATCTCATATTCTTCGTTAATTTACGAAACAGGAAACGAAGATCATATTATACATGTCAAACGGCGATGCCGTCAATAATGTACTATTAAACGACATTGAAAGCGTTGGGAACCGTCAATCAAAGCGTCTAAAATCCTCACCTTAAGTCTTGTAGACTCGTGAATTGAAACGGAGCGTATACGCTTCGTCTACGGCGAATAAGGAACCTAATACACGAGATCAATAAGCTACATCGCTATGAAAACAAAGGAAACTCAAATCAGCAACTATTTAGGGTATTTGCTTACCTAGAATCGCGGTGAAATCGCCGGAAAAGCGATAGAGGTGCGTTGCTTAAGCACGTGCAACACGGAGCACAAGTAGCAGGAAGAACTCTCCCACTCTCTCTCACAATCTCTCACCTTTTTCTCTCTCCCAAGTTAGGGTTTCTCTCAAATTTGGATGGGAGAGAGGAGTGAGGGTTTCAACCCCTTTTATAGCCTAAAACATGCCCAAAATAGGCTTGGGAACAATGTTTACTTGGTGCCTAACCAAATCGGGGCCGTTTCGGTCCAAAAGAGCATTTCTGATGGTCCCCTAGCCAAATGCGGTCGGACTTAAGCTCATGCATACTGGATCTAGCACACATCCAGTTTTCGGACCGGTAGGGTTCCCAGATCGCACGTGGCGGTCCAGTTTCAGTTTAACGGTCACCGCACCAAGATCAGGCCTATAAGTCTCGTGATATGTAATAGAAATTTTTCCTGATCCAAGGGTGTAATTTGGCTGTATTCTGACGGTCAGAATGCTTAATACTGATGCGTCAAATCGTGTGCCAGATTTGAATTTCAAATTCCAATTTTAACCCTATTCTCACTCTCTTCACTCCAGGCTCAATGAAATAACCTCTGAATGTCAGTTATACTTGATTTTCGAAACGATTGCCAAGCCCAGCTAAGTGGTCATAACGGTCTAAGATGGTAGGTATCTGACTTTCGATGCGCGGTCTAGATCCAATATAAAGTTTCAAGGAGGTCCCGAGAACAAACCGGTTTAGAGTTTGATCCGAGGCTTTAGAGCATTATAGCACCATTGGTTCCACTCGCTTTGAGCCTTGTAGAACTTTAAAATGATCAGGGTCCATTTCCCAGCTATTCTAACGTTGCACTAGCTAACTTAGTCATATTTTTCTAAAGGAATAAATTCTACACAATTTCGGGTCGAGTTGGTACTCGAGCCCAAGTATGGATTTTTCACGGGCGTTACATTATAGGTTTAGGTTATAGGTTTAGGTTAGGTTTAGGTTTAGGTTATAGGTTATAGCTTTGGGAATTGAGAATAGGTTAAGGTTTAGGTTTAGGAAATTGGGTTCGGGTTTAGGCTTGGGTTTTTAAGTTTAGGTAAGGGAGTTGAGATTGGGATTAGGTGTAGGTTTAGGTTTAGGGATTTAAGAATACATTTAGGTTTTAGGTTTAGGTTTAGGTTTAGGTTTTAGCTTATAGGTTTAGGTTATAGGTTTAGGTTTTGGTTTTAGGTTTAGGTTTAGGTTAAGGTTATAACTTTAGGCTATAGGTTATAGGTTATAGGTTATAGGTTAAGGTTTAGGTTAAGGTTATTGGTTTTGGTTTAAGATAAGGTTTAGATTTAGGTTTAGGTTAAGATTATAGGTTTAGGTTATAGGTTAAGGTTATAAGTTTAGGTTAGGTTTAGGTTTAGGTTTAGGTTATAGGTTATAGGTTATAGCTTTGGGAAATGAGAATAGGTTAAGGTTTAGGCTTAGGAAATCAGGTTCGGGTTTGGGATAGAGTTTAGGTTTTGTTTCGGGATCGGGTTTAGGTTCGGATTCAGGGTCGGGTTTAGGTTTGGGATTTGAGAATAGGTTTAGGTTATAAGTATATGTTTAGGTTAGGTTATAGGTTAAGGTTTAGGGAATTGAGTTTAGGTTATAAGTTATAGGTTAAAGTTTAGGTTATAAGTTATAGTTATAGGTTTAGGGTGTAGTTTTGGTTAAGGGTATGGTCCTTGCAAATACAGATATAAACACGGTCACCAGCGCAAATGGCCAGGCCCCTTCAATGCTCTCCATAGGAAATGGACAGCTTCATCATGGTTATAATAGTGGTTCCCACCTTTTAGGGACCCCCGCTCAACATCCGGATAGCTCTGACGCACATCCGGGTCTGCTCCATCAATTTCGAGCAAATACATTTAAAAATAAGGTAGACATCTATTTTTTTATGGATGAAAATCAATCTTAAAGACTATTCATCAGGCAGTCCCGACAATGGATAATAGTTGGACATTGAATGTTAAAAGCATTAACCACTTTTGTTGCTTTTCTGCATATACGCAAGATTCATACCATTGAGTTCATGTTCTATGTTCGGTTAATAGAGACGGACAAGCTCTTTATACCATATGACCTACAGCTGATGAAAATTTCAAGTAAATTGTATGAGGTTTATAATAATCTTAGATTACAGAAAATTTTCAAGTATGTGCATTTCAGTCTGAGTTGTTTCTCTAATCACGATAGCCTTAGGAGGGTTGATACGAGGGATGGGTTGATTACAAGAGGCCTGATTAAAACTGTATTGGGTTATCTTGCCAGACACAATCATTTCAGGACCAGCAAGATAACCTAATATAGGTTTAATCGGCATCTTGCAATCAACCCATCCCTCGTATCAACCCTCTCAAGGCTATCGTCATTAGCGAAATAACTCAGACTGAAATGCACATACTTGAAAATTTTCTAATCTCTAAGATTACTGTAAACCTCGTACAATTTACTTGGAAATTTTATAACATGAAATAGTACATGAGTGAGAGAAGACAACGTAACCTTTTATATAGAAGCCATAAATTGATAGGTTGAGATTGTCCTATCGAGGAGATTCTTGGGCGTAGTTCATCTGCTGTTGGGACAAACACGCATGGGTTTGGATTATTGGACCATAGACCTCACCTGTCATTGAAAACCAAGGATTAAAATGGTGTGACAATCTATATGTAGTAAGATATATTTGTAAATCCCTTGTGTAGTATTTGTGGATAATGTGTAGTTGTGTACTATCATTTATACAAGAACATGTCCTGACTATATATGGACACACATGATAAGACATACGTATGTGAGATTGGTGAAGCTAAATTTCAATGGATCACATTAACTCGACAAAATCAAATGTCAGGATCAGTCTTGGGGTGTTGTCATTGCACTATTAACTCATATATCGTAGTTACACATATGATGAATGGTTCCAATCTTTGGATCATCTCTACATGTGGACCCATGATGGTGATCCTGAACCAGTACATAGGGGAAGCAAAACCCATAAAGAAGATCTACCCCTAGCCAAACAGCCACAAAGACTATAACAACCATCAAGCTACATTCATACAGGTCATAAAGAAACAAGATAAGGAAAAAAAAATAAGGCATCATTTTTTAATCCATGTCTTAACCCAATCCGTTGATTTCTCACAAACATCATGGTGCCCCCTTTGCTTCCCGCCTACTATGACAAGCAACCCTCTCCTTACCATAGCAATCTTCATTTTGGATGGTAGATACTCACCATCTCTTCAGATACTCACCAATATTAGACATTTGTTTGTCTAATTTAAACCACTTATTCTTTTTCATTTACCATTCCTTTTGATTTCCATAGTTTGACACCTAGGATTATTTAGTTGGTATGATTTTCAAGTTGTCACTGACTTATAATGGGCCATATTTATCTGGATGGTTTTAATTGAGAAACATAAATGCCTAGCTACACGTATACACATGCATGGATTTTAACACCCTGTAAGCGTATGGAATGAATTGTTTCAAATTGTGCTTTCATATAATCATACATATGCATGGATGTGAATAGCTGCCAAAAGCATATCAAATGAATCCCTTCAAACAGTATGTTTACTGATGTAACACTTCATCCTGTCTAATAATGTAAAATACAGGTATAAGAGTGTAAGGAAATTCATAATGGAGTGAGAATTTTCCTGATGTTCATCCCTACCTAGGAAACAATGACAACATAAGGCACTATTTTGATGTACTTCGATTTGGGAGTACTGAATATTCTGCGCACTTGAAAGGGCCTAGCTATATGCCCTAGAGGGGGGGTGAATAGGGCAATGCTAAATAAAAATTATAACAGCAGAATAATAAAAGAAATAAAGTGCAATGCTGAATTTAAAGTAATCTCAATAGCCTAAAATAAAGAGAATGATACTTTATCAGTTCTAAGGACAACCTTACACCAAAAACCAAAGGTTTAAGGTAGGACAACCTTATTTCTAGAACGTCTTTTGTGTCACAAACCAATGATGAATAAAAAGCAAGGAAATCAAAATAACTTGTAGAAATAAATCCTAAGTTATTACAACATCCATTCACACTTGCTTGAAATAAAATAATTACAACATTCATCCACAAACACAAACCATAAAACTGAATGAATAAAGGAATGAAAGAATAATGCACATCCACAACACAACGATATATAGTGGTTCGCCTATGTGTACACCAACTGTTATCCAACAGCCACACAGATTGCTACTCCACTCCTAATATCCTCACACAGGGGATATTAGCATGCACTATCAAAATAGGTTTCACAGGTTCACTTAAAACCTTCACAATTGTGTCTTTGATCTCGGGTTTACACAATCCAAAAACCCTACAATCTGAGTTTTCTGGCTCTCCTCAGATAACCAATACAATGAGATTTTTCTTGTAAATCTTAAACAAAATCAAAGAAAGTAAATTATAAAAATGTAAAATACTTGAATCACCTTTTGAAGTAGCCCGGTAGAACCAATCAGAGTAGAAGTTCGATTCAACATTCAAAGTCCAATACTCACTTTAAGAATGGTTCTAAGTCTAATTGATTTTAAATCAAAAGGGTTAGTTCTATTTGATTTTGAATCCAAGAAGAAGGAATATCAGAAATTCCCCTTTTCTAATGAGATTGGAATGTAGATCAAAATCAAATAAAAAATAAACTAGCAAAAGGAATATTAGATAAGCACAAAGTAGCTTAAAACAAACACAAACTTATCTCAGAGAATAGCCTAAAGATTGCTTAAATAGAGTTGAATTGAATTGCTAAAACTCTGAAGTTCGTGCTCAATTTATAGCCTAAAAAATCCTATCTACGACTGGTCTTAGGATCCTAGGACTGGTCGTAGCTACAAAGATTTTTAAAGATTTATGCAGGATAAGATTTTACTGTTCCACGATCGGTCCTAGGTGGTCTACGACCGGTTGTGGGCCACCTACGACTAGTCGTGGGTCACCTACGACCGGTCGTAGGACCCCCAATTTAGTTGCTGGAGTTTGAGTCGTAGGGCTATAACTGGTCGAAGGATGAGTCGTATAACTCACAAGATTGGTCGTAGGACAGCCAGAAAGATCCAAAAATCTTCAACAACCTACGACTGGTCCTGAGAAACTTGAGACTGGTCATAGCAAAGCTAGGACTGGTCTTGAAGTCCCTGGGACTGGTCTTAGAACAACCCAAACAAGCATATTAAAAATGTATGAGTTATGTATCCAAGATGACCTACAGTAAAGCCCATCCTAAGGTCAATCTAAGGTTAAAGAAACCTTAAAAGTAAGATGGACATTGAAACTATGTATACTCAAATGACCTTAAAGAGAAGCTTGAGAATTTACGAATCCTGTAGTAGGCCTTCTTGAGCTTGATCTTGACTTGAGAAGGTTTTCTAATGTACTTGAACTTGATTGAATCTTGAACGTGCAAACTTGAAGACTTCTACTCTTGAATTCTTCATCCATGACTTGAAACGTTCTTCAATTAAGTTCTTGTCTTAAAATGCGATGTCTTGATTGCAATGAATAGTCTCAAACATGAAACACAAGATGTTCAAGAGATAGATATAGGTTTTGGTACCACAAAATTTGACAACCAAAGGGATATGAAATCATAGCACTTACAATCTCCCCCTTTATCAAATTTGTGACAAAACACATAGCATAATAAGGACTCATGAGCCATGAAATCATAAATTACTCTACTCTCCCTGAGTAATACGAGTACTGCTCATGTAAACAATTAATAACATCAATGCAACATATTCTTATCCACATATCCTTCTCAATCAATCAATTCAAACAAATAAATTACTCCCCCTTTCCATACTACTGCCTTTTAGCTTACTACTCCCCCCTTTTTGTCATAAAATGATAAGGAAAAGTCACAAAAGGAAAGAGAACATAGAGAGTAATAATGAGAAAGAGATATGAAAGGACAAAGCATATTTCAAAATATAAACCTGAAGTATCAAGCCATCATCAATGCATAATACAATATCCAAAAAAGATAATGTTATCAAACCATAATACATAATACATATCCAAAATAAAAGATAATGTTATACTATCTAGAAGATAATTCACCTAATCTGATCCAGAGGAGGGATCAGGGATAGTCGGATCAATCTGGTGTAACCCCCTATTGATGCGACGAAGATATTTTTACATGTACTTAATTTGCATATCGTGGGCTATATTCATATTATCAACCTTCTCTTCCAATGCACAAAGGCGTGCATCATAACCAGATGGATCATAATCAGGATCATTTGGTGAATCAGATTCTATCTCATCAAAAATCTCATCGATATTAACATCTTGTTGAGGAAGATCGCCAGCTTCCCCTTCATTTCCGGCTTCACCACCATCACCACCAACACCACCTTCATCAACTTGGCCAGGAAGCAAATCCAACTTCATCTTATTAAGATTAGAATTGTTGAAAATAAGATGATGAATTGGTGCCTCATTAACAGGTTTATCGACAAGCATGTGAGTGACTAAAACGGTCATAAGATAACCGAACAGAATATCATTATGACACGGATGGAGACGAAACTGGATAATGAAATAACAAATCAAAGAAGGAAGATAGACCATAGTACCAGAAGCAATAGAATGCAACGCATGAACCATGAAAGAAGTCAACTCGATTTTATTACCGGACAGAGGATACACATTGGAAATGAAGAAATGATGTAACACTCTGTATCTAGGTAACAGATACTTTGAAGGGAGCGCATTCCCTTTGTGTGTCCATTGCGCATCAATTTTGCATAAATCTCTTGTTAACATTCATTTTTCCAATTCAGATGGTTTGTCGTATAGAGTATGAATCGGTAATCCTTCATCATTAACAGGTATATCCATAATACCCGATATCAAATGACAGTCTACTTTAAATTTTCCTTCTCTAGTATCAATTGAAAAGGTTAAATTATCGAGAAAAAAATTCAGAGATGCATGCAACCATTGATTAGACAATAGATTAGTATGCAGGCCCACCCCAAAGTAAAATGTTAGTCCAACCAATAGATTTAAGGAGAGGGATAATACCATATGGAGCAATGTGATTGAGATTAGTGGTATGCTCAACGATTACATTACGGACACGCAAATCCCGTACATCTTGAGGATCATCTTCGGGTGACCGAAGGTGCTATTTTGTAATTGGTGTAGATCTAGATGAGGATGGACCACGAGATGTTTTCTTCTTCCCTCTAGCATTCATATTCAAAAAGATATACAAAGAACAAGAGAAATGCACAAAAGAAAGATGGGTTTTCTCTAGATCAGCAAGTTGAGAAGAAACCCTTGAAAAACTCAACAAAAGATGAAATCTAGCTATACAATGAACAAATCAAAGCATAGAGAGCATGAATCTTCAAGAAAAATGATGAAATAGGACTCACCTTGAAGAAAAATAAGAAATACTATGACTGGTCAAGCCACGACTCGTCGTAGGTCTGAGTGGAAATGAAGAAGCAGGGGATTTTCCCAAATATATCACATTCACGAGCTCCATGATAGGTCGAGTGTGGTTCACGACCAGTCAAACCACGATTGGTCGTGTACAGCCACAACCGGTCGAGTATCGACCAAAAATACATATCTTATGTAAAAAATTAAAATTTAAACAAATATGATATGAAATATAGTACACTATGATATATGCAAGCAAGAATATTCAATGTAAAATGCATTAGCAAGATCAAATTTTAATTTATTAAACCTATTTTTGTCGAGCGGTTTAGTAAATATATCCGCAGGTTGATTTTTGATTGATATATATTCCAAAGAAATAACTTTTTCTTCAACCAACTCACGAATGTAATGATACCTAATGTCAATGTGCTTAGTACGTGAATGCTGGATTGAATTTTTAGTAATATTTATAGCACTGGAATTATCACAATGTAAGATCATTGAATCTTGATTGATTCCATAATCGCTTAGCATGCATTTCATCCAAACTAGTTAAGTACATGCATATCCAGCTGCAATATACTCAGCCTCATCAGTGGAGAGTGATATTGATCTTTGCTTCTTGCTGAACCAAGAAACTAAGCAATTTCCAATGTAATAACAACCACCACTGGTTGATTTTCTATCATCAATATTACTGGCCCAATCAGCATCTGAATACCCGGCTAATTGAACACTAGTATCAAAAGGATACCAAAGACCCAGATTTATAATACTTGCGACATATCTAATAATCCATTTAACAATAGTAAGATGTGATTCCTTAAGATTAGACTGATATCTCGCATAAATACCAACACTGAATGCGATATCAGGTCTACTTGCAGTTAGATATAACAAACTACCAATCATACTACGATATAGTTTAGGATCTATATCTTTACCTGTAGAGTCTTTTGAGAGTCTTAACATTGTACTCATAGGAGTATCAAAGTTCTTACCATTCTCAAATCCAAACCTTTTAACCAAGTTCATAGCATACTTGGTTTGGGAAATGAAAATTTCGTCAGGTTGTTGTTTTACTTGCAACCCTAGGAAGTAATTTAGTTCACCAACCATGCTCATTTCGAACCTTGATTTCATAAAATCTGCAAACTCAATAGACATGTTAGTACAAGTTGATCCATAAATAATATCGTCAACATAAATTTGAACCATCAAAATATCATTGTTATGCTTCTTAACAAAGAGTGTCTTATCGACACTGCCTACTTGAAAGCTATGACTAAGTAAGAATTTAGTCAATTTCTCATACCATACTCTAGGTGCTTGTTTTAGACCATAGAGAGCCTTTTTGAGATGAAAAACATGATCAGATAACTTGGGGTCTTCAAACCCTGAATGTTGTTCAACATACACCTCTTCATGTAAATCGCCATTCAAGAAAGTACTCTTACATCCATCTGATAAATCTTAAATTTTCTAAAACATGTGATGGAAATAAAAAGTCTAATAGATTCAAGGCGAGTGACTGGAGCAAAGGTTTCATCGTAATTGATGCCCTCAATCTGAGTGTAGCCTTGTACAACCAGTCTGACCTTGTTTCGTATTATATTTCCAAGCTCATCAAACTTATTTTTAAAGATCCATTTTGTTCCAATAATGTGTTTATCTTTAGGTCTAGGAACAAGATACCAGACATCATTACGAACAATATGATTAAGTTCATCCTGCATAGAAACAATCCAATTTTCGTCAGAAAGTGTTTCTTTCACTTTGACCGGTTCTATTTAGGATGTAAAACAAACATAATTACATATGTTCTCAAGTTGTTTGCGAGTATGAACTCCAGTGAGAGGGTTTCCAAGTATTTAATTGGTTGGATGATCTTTGACAATCCTTGGTTCAGATTCTTTTAGACTTGATGAGGTATCTTGTTTATCGATAATAAGAGCTTCATCATCATCTGAACTTGGAGTTGGTGTATTCAAATGATCATTAATGACCACATTGATGGACTCTTAATCACACCAGTTCTCTTATTTAGAACCCTATAAGCTCGACTATTCAAGGAATAACCAAGAAAAATACCTTCATCACTCTTCGTATCAAACTTTCTCAAATTTTTATGATCACGTAAAATATAACACTTGCTTCCAAAAACCTGAAAGTATTTGACAGTAAGTTTCTTTTCAAACCATAATTCATAAGCAGTCTTATTATCAGCTTTACTAGTATAAACCCGATTAATAATAAAGCATGCGGTATTAACTGCTTCAGCCTAAAGATTTCTAGAGAGCTTCATGCTATTCAGCATAACATTAGCCATATCCTGAAGCACTCTGTTTTTCCTTTCAACTATACCATTTTGTTGCGGTGTTTTGGGCATAGAGAATTCATACGATATTCCTTGATCGCTACAGAATTTCTCAAAACTGCTATTTTCGAATTCAGATCCATGATCACTTCGGATCTTACTAACATGAGAACCTTTCTCATTTTGGATTCGTTTAATGACCTTTTTCACTTCGTCTAGGGTTTTAGTTTTGTCGATACCCAAGTGAATCTGGTATAGTCATCTACGATAACCAAAATATATTTTTTTCCTCCTCGACTCTCCGATCTGGTTGGTCCAATAAGATCCATGTGGAGAAGCTCGAGTGGTCTAGATGTGGTATTTGAGTTCACTTTCTTGTGAGAGCTCCTAGTCTGTTTTCCCAACTGGCATTCACCACATATTTTGTCTACTCTTTGCAATTTGGGTAGACCTCTAATTAGTTCTCTTTTGCTCAATCAAAATAAGTTCCGATAGTGTACATGTCTAAGGTGTTTATGCCATAATTCAGTCTCATCGGTATAGACCATGTAACATGATTGAGTAGATGAGTTTGCATCACTAACGATGAAGCAGTTTTCAGAAGTTCTGCAACCAGTTAATATAACAGAACCCTTTTTATTAAGTATTTCACAACCTTGATTAGAAAACTTCACACTATGGTTGTTATCACATATCTGAGAGATGCTAAGAAGGTTGTGTTTCAAGCCCTCAACATACAAAACATTCTTAAATAAGGGAAGGTTATAAAGTTGAACCGTACCTTGGCCAATGATCTTGCAATTGCTTCCATCACCAAATGTTACTGACCCTTCAGTTATATCTTTTAGATCGGTGAATAAAGCCTTGTCACTTGTCATATGCCTGGAGAAACCACTATCTAGGTACCACTTTGAATGACTTGTTGCTTTGAAAGCAGTGTGGGCAACCAAGCTGACAACTTTAGGAACCCACTTCAGAACTTTTTTGGCTTTAGGAGTATAGATGGTCTTTTTCTGTCTGTTGTTATAGGAGTAACCTATAGAGTTAGACTTTAATAGCTCCTTGAGTAGATCAATTATTTTTTCAGCTAAAGGATTTCAGTTTTGAAAATTAAAGTTGACATGGCCACCTTTAGGTTTTTGAAAAGACCTTGAATTTTTGAAAAAACCTTGATAGGTATTTTTTTCTTTTGAAGTTGAAGACTCTCATTTTATAAATTTAGGAGCAATGTTCTTTTGTTTTGGAGATGTATTCTTATCATAGCCCAGCCCAGATCGATCGCCACATTTTCTTGATCTGGACAATAATTTTTCTAATTTTGGATCACCTTGGACATATCTCTATGTGTCTTTCAAACTAAGAAGAGAAGCTACCTCTTTTTTGAGTTTCTCTTTTTTGGATTTCAAATCTTCAATTTGGGAGGTTTTGAAATCTAAATCACTTTTGATCTTTTCAAAAGAATAAAAAATATGAGACTTTTCTAAAACAAGAGATTCGTAATCTTCCTTTAGCTTAGAAAATTTTTCTTTTTGTAATTTAAGCTTGACAGCAATTTTACAACTCTCTTTATAAAGGGCATTATAAGCATCCTGAAGATCATCTTCAATATCGCAATCACTATTCAGATTCTCTTCACTAGATATATCATCATTATCTGAATAGGTGATCCTAGCTAGAGTCATAAGGGCTTTAACATCATCGCCCGATTCGGTTTTAGAATCTTCTGATTGAGAAGAGGATTCAGAATCAGACGATTCATCCCAAGTAGCCATCATGCTTTTCTTTTTTGATTTGTCCTTTTTAGGATGTTTGTTGGCTAAGTGCCCATACTCTTGACAGTTGTAACATTGACTATCTTTCAAATATTTTCGAGCTCTAGGTTTAGATCGTCTCTTATCATTTGTCTTTTGAAAATCAACTTTTTTCTTATTTTTGAAAATTTTGTAAAACTTTTTTGCTAAAAGCGCCATATCATCTTCGAAATTTTCTACATCCGAAGTGCTCTCTTGTGAAGCATTTTTAGATGATTTGAGATCAATTGATTTTCCTTTAGGAGCTTTAAAGGATAACTCGTAGGTTTGTAGTGAACCAACTAATTCCTCAACCCTCATGGTATCCGTATCATGAAGTTCCTGAATCGCGGTCACTTTAGAATTAAACCGTTTAGGAAGTGAGCGTAATATCTTTGCGCATACTTTACTTTCGGGGATTCTATCACCAAGACCCTATAAAGAGTTCACAATGTTATTCAATCTAGTGTAGAAGTCCATAAACATCTCATTCTCCTCCATATGAATTTCTTCAAATTTAGTTGTGAGGAGTTGGACTTTAGATTTCTTGACAATTGATGTATCCTCGTGTGTCATTTCTAATACATCTCATGCTTGTTTTGCATTTTCACAAGAGATGATTCTTTTGAATTCATCTGGTGATAATGCACAAGTAATTGCATTTAGTGCTTTTGCATTGGCACTACTCTCACTTTTCTGAAGTGTGGTCCAAAGAGAGTAAGCCGTTACTTTTATTGATTTTGAACCATCGCCATTAGTTACTTCAGTGATATGAGGGTTCCAATCATTCACTGTGGCCAGCCACACACTTTCATCTAAGGATTTGAGGAAGATCCTCATCCTGACTTTCCAATAGCCATAGTTTGTGCCATTAAAAGGTGGTGGCTTAGTGACTGATAGGCTATCAAAATTTGACATCTTAATATAGCTTAGATCATTAGCTTAGGAAATAAATTCAATAAATAAACAATAAGCACGAGCTATTACGCTCTGATACCACTTGAAAGGGCCTAGCTATATGCCCTAGAGGGGGGGTGAAGAGGGCAATGTCAAATAAAACTTATAACAGCGGAATAATAAAAGAAATAAAGCGCAATGCTGAATTTAAAGTAATCTCAATAGTCTAAAATAAAGAGAATGATACTTTATCAGTTCTAAGGACAACCTTACACCAAAAACCAAAGGTTTAAGGTAGAACAACCTTATTTCTAGAACGTCCTTTGTATCATAAACCAATGATGAATAAAAAGCAAGGAAATCAAAATAACTTGTAAAAATAAATCCTAAGTTATTACAACATCCATTCACACTTGCTTGAAATAAAATAATTACAACATTAATCCACAAACACAAACCACAAAACTGAATGAATAAAGGAATGAAAGAATATGCACATCCACAACACAATGATATATAGTGGTTCGCCTGTGTGTACACCAACTATTATCTAACAGCCACACAGAATGCTACTCCACTCCTAATATCCTCACACAGGGGATATTAGCATACACTATCAAAATAGATTTCACAGGTTCACCTAAAACCTTTACAATTGTGTCTTTGATCTCGGGCTTACACAATCCAAAAACTCCCATAATCTAAGTTTTCTGGCTCTCCTCAGATAACCAATACAATAAGGATTTTCTGAAAAATCTCAAACAAAACCAAAGAAAGTAAATTATAAAAATGTAAAATACCTGAATCACCTTTTTTAGTAGCCCGGTAGAACCAATCGGAGTAAAAGTTTGATTCAACGTTCAAACTCCAATACTCACTTTAAGAATGGTTCTAAGTCTAATTGATTTTAAATCAAAAGGGCTAGTTCTATTTGATTTTGAATCCAAGAAGAAGGAATATCAGAAATTCCCCTTTTCTAATGAAATTGGAATGTAGATCAAAATCAAATAAAAAATAAGCTAGCAAAAGGAATATTAGATAAGCACAAAGTAACTTAAAACAAACACAAACTTATCTTAGAGAATAGCCTAAAGATTGCTTGAATAGAGTTGAATTGAATTGCTAAAACTCTGAAGTTCATGCTCAATTTATAGCCTGAAAAATCCTATCTACGACTGGTCTTAGGATCCTAGGACTGGTCGTAGCTACAAAGATTTTCAAAGATTTATGCGGGATAAGATTTTGCTGTTCCACGACCGGTCCTAGGTGGTCTACGACCGGTCGTGGGCCACCTACGACTAGTCGTGGGTCACCTACGACTGGTCGTAGGACCCCCAATTTAGTTGTTGGAGTTTGAGTCGTAGGGCTATGACTGGTCGAAGGATGAGTCGTATAACTCACAGGATTGGCCGTAGGACAGTCAGAAAGATCCAAAAATCTTCAACAACCTACGACTGGTCCTGAAAAACTTAAGACTGGTCGTAGCAAAGCTAGGACTGGTCTTGAAGTCCCTAGGACTAGTCTTAGAACAACCCAAACAAGCATATTAAAAATATATGATTTATGTATCCAGGATGACCTACAGTAAAGCCCATCCTAAGGTCAATCTAAGGTCAAACAAACCTTAAAAGTGAGATGGACATTGAAAGTCTGTATACTCAGATGACCTTAAAGAGAAGCTTGAGAATTTACGAATATTATAGTAGGCCTTCTTGAGCTTGATCTTGACTTGAAAAGGTCTTCTAATATACTTGAACTTGATTGAATCTTGAACGTGCAAACTTGAAGACTTCTATTCTTGAATTCTTCATCCATGACTTGAAACGTTCTTTAATTAAGTTCTTATCTTGAAATGCGATGTCTTGATTGCAATGAATAGTCTCAAACATGAAACATAAGATATACAAGACATAGATATAGGTTTTGGCACCACAAAATTTTACAACCAAAGAGATATGAAATCATAGCACTTACAAAGGTAAGCATCCATGTCTTTGTTGTGTTTAGTGCATAAGTCTGTGTATATGTCTTTATTTTGTTTTCAATATGTTTGGTATATATATATATATATCATAGATCATCTTCTCAAACTTACTCTAAAGGTATGATGCCAAAAGGGTTTTTTTCTTTTCTCTTCTTTTCTTCTCTTTCAATGGAAGGTATGATGCAATGATCATATTGGCGATGTATAAAATATGAGAAATGTGATGGCTAGGCAGTAGAGTAGGATATCAAACCCAACTCTCTCCAAAAGCACCAATGTGGTGCCTTCTTGCAAAGATCCATATGGACCAGAAAATAGGCTGGTCTATCAGAAGGCCCTTGCATGTATGAAGAAAATGGATGGTTAAAGCATTGGCCAATACTCTAGATTTGACATCCAAAGAAGTCCCAACTGATGAATACTAGGAAAAGGCCTTCTTATTGAGCCATGACACATATAAGGTGGGGCCTGCCTTAAAAACAGGCCACATTTAGCCCACATCCGTTCCATTGGCATAGAGGGAAGCATAAGATTTAATTTTCTTCTCTCTATACATGCAAGTTTTTAGCCTATAGAAAATAATGTAGATTTAAAAAAAAATAAAAAAATTAAAGGTTTCCACTGTCCGGAAGCGTCATTAGACAAGTATGATTCAAAATCCTTGTCTCGCAATAGCCATGGCAAGGGCAGCTCTGAAAGCAATACAATGCAATTCCTATCAGAATCATATCTATACACATGAAACTAAATAAAAATGTTTACTAATAAAAACATACTACCCAACACCGACGTTATGGACACTGTTTATGCATACTAAACAAAGAAAAGGCTTTGCCTAAGCTTTTGACATACAGTATCCAACAATAATGATGTTTCTCAGATGAGCTATTTAAAAAACATGAGCTTTTGAGATTACAGTATCCAACAACAATGATGATTCATCAAATGAGCTATTTAGAAATATATTGAAATGCATTCAACCACATTCCTTCCTTTGAGGAAGAACTTGGCCAAATGGGCTATAGAAAATCCATGCAACCAAACAACTAAGGCATGTTACATAATATTTCGGCCACATTTTAAACTTAGATTCATGTAGGTACAGTAGGACAAAATTAGCCATGTAAATATCCATGTTCCCATTGGATGAGCATCATCTCTGCTCTTGAATGTTGATAGTGTTGAACACCATCTTTAAATTAATTATTTACTAATTTGATGCATAAAACATTTTTCCTTCTTCCAGGGTATTCCTTGATATTATTTTCAAAATGTATTGGTCTGGATCCGGAAGTCCCTTTATCCTACATCCTTGTATCCATGTCCAAGAGATCACAACTGTCTCTGAGATTCAAGGAGACAGTGCCCAGCTGTCATCTGGGTTTTAATGCGTGTGTTGTGTGTGTCTATTTTAGATCTTTTGTGTTTTCATTATTCTTTGAGTTTATTTTAAAATATGGATGGATTAGTATGCCAGGCATCTTGAAGTCACAATATCCAACACCTTGTCATGTGTCCATCACCATGGCTAGATTCCTATGTTAGTTTTGGACCATTTAAAAAATGGCGGTGACTCTTCAAACATACACATGGCATAGTAGTATGGCAATCAGATTATCCAAATTGCTGACCCAACCATGGATGCAGAAAAACTGAAAAGTTACACTGAGAAAATAATATTAACCATCTGATCTTTCCCTTCAAATGGGAACACTCACTATTTTACTTTTAACCATGGATTTGATAACCATTAATTGGATGCTTAGTTTTACTTGATCAGTATATTTTTTATTACATGCTCCATCCATAGTGCGACCACAGTTTGGATGGTTCTGATAGTTGTACATCAGTGCAGCACGTGAGGATGAGCCACCACCATTTTTCAAATGGTGTAAAACCAACATACAAGTCTAACCTGGATCCATCTATAACAACAAATCTTTTATTCTGCCTAGTAGCAACTGCACCTAATGGTAGTATTTGCAAATGCTAGTCCCAAGCTAATCTTGAATTTTTTTCTCAACTACCATGAGAATGAAGCCAATCCCAAATAGCTGGGACAAGGTTGTAATGATGATGATATAACAACAAATCTTTGTTTGTGAGGAGCAAGTCAGAACTCCCATTCACCGAAGGCCTCTAATTCTCGGATAGCTTCAAGAATCCTCAACAGATAATAATAGTTCATAGCTGGTTAGAAATTATTATTTTTTGAATTGTGAAGAGACTCTATCTAATAATAATAGTTCAATCAAGTACTTGGAAACAAGAAAATCAGGCTAAATCCTTGGCTTTTCATGCTAAAATAAATAAGTAAAAGGGAAAAAATCCGTCGATTGACTGCTAGAGTTCTAGATGAGAAAGAGAGAGAGGGAAAGCAATGGAGATGGGAGTTTTGAATACGAGAGACATTTATAATATAGCTAGAACTAAGGATGAGTTTACCAGGCTGCTTTAGGATGACCACGTAGATTGAATTGTGCACACTCATTTCTAGTATTCATACTGAGGAAAAGCCTCAAGTTGTAGTTACATTCCTTTAAAGTTGAATACGAATTGGACTCCAAAAGTCCAAATTGCAATTATAGTTTTCTATTTTTTATTTATTTATTTATTTTTTTTTTTTTGGGAACATTGGAAACATTTTATCAAAAAAGGTCGTAGCGAAAATATACAGATATATAAAGAGAGGCAAAAAATTAACGTACAACTCAAGCCAACCATCAAGAAAATGGGCAATAGCCTTTGATTCAATCAACCAATTTTTCACATTGTATCTTTGCCTGACTGAAAACCTCCAAGACTCGCCCCACCTAATTCCTAAAGCACTGATTATTCCTTTCCAGCCATAAGAACCAAATCCCCACTAAAAGACATAGGTGCCAAACTTTTATCCCTGTCTTACCTAAACCACCTCCATGCCACATCAAAAATAGCTGACCAATGGAAGCCACACCAAACATATTAACTATAATGATGTTTAGCCTTAAGAAACTATGTGCACCCACTCCATGAGACCGTGTACTCCTTAAGACTAGCAATTCATTTTAACTCATCGCAAACCCATCCTCATTATTGACATACTATTGTTCTCTTTATTGTGTTCAAGTCCCAAGCAGGTCTATGGATGTAGTTTCACATTTTATTATTTGTTTGTTTACAACCATGCTTTGTTGTTCATGGAATAAAATATTGAGGTAGGTTACCAACTTCATCAACAAAATATATTGATGAAATATTCTCCGAGCCTGCCAAATCTACAAGATTTAGTTTCCCACATTTTATGAGCTCCTCATCTCCTATATTTGATTCTTTTATATAAATGGTTATGGAAAAGATAGAATGGGAATGACTGCATCAGAAAAAAAAAATGTTTGTTCAGTTAAATATGCTTGCATAATCTTTAAGACTAAACATCAGTATAGTTAATAACCATTACCTTCTATGCTTGTTTAGTGCTATGCTTGTTCTAATTTTCCATCCTGTTGATCTTCCTGGTGCAGCCCACCCTTTTCACCATTCTAAGCTTCTACTCCAGTGTCATAAACAGGTAAAAAATCCCACCAAGCATCATATTTTAGACTGACAACGGGTTGGATGGCAAATAAACTCTATGGTGGGCCACTGTCACGTGGGATAGTGGGCCCCACAGCGTATACATGTATTGGCCCCACCGTGGCCCATTCTATTGATAGTCGTGGGGTCCATGGACACCATTAAAAACTTCCTGGGGTCCAATGTAAGGTTTATTTGCCATCCAATCCTAAATCCCCAAATCCCCAAATCCCTAAATCCCTAAATCCCCAAATCCCCAAATCCCTAAATCCCTAAATCCCTAAATCTCCAAATCCCTAAATCCCCAAATCCCTAAATCAGTATTGATATTGAGAGAGATTGATAGAGAGAGAGAGATACCTCATGGTCAACCGAGCTTTAGAGAGAGAGAGAGAGAGAGAGAGAGAGAGAGAGAGAGAGAGAGAGAGGAAGTCCGGGCGTGCGTGGGTAGGGCATCTAGCAACGGTCAGCGAGAAAGAGGAAGAGACATACAGAGAGACAGAGGAGGTAGAGGATGCGAGAGAAACAGAGGGGACAAGGAGGAGAGATAAGAGAGAGGAAGAGAGAGTCAGTGAGAGAGAAGAGGGAGAGGAAGGAGAGAGTTCTGGAGGAAGAGAGAGTAGCGAGAGAGAGAGAGAGAGGGAGGTTATGTCGTTTGGGTGTAGGGCATCTCTTGAACGCCCTACTTTGACTGAAAACGCCAAGTTCTGTGGGCCCCACTATGATGTATTTGTTATATCCACACCGTCCATCCATTTTGAGATATCATTTTAAGTCAGGAGCCTAAACTCAGGGCAGATAAAAATCTGTAGTGGACCCCACCACAGAAAAAAGTGGGGAGAGTGATTCCCATCGTTGAAACTATGTTAAGGCCCATCGTGATGTTTATTTGAAATCAAACCTGTTCAAACGTTAAAAAATACCTTAAATAAGGTAAAACAAAAATATCATCTTGATATAAAACTTTTGTTGCCTTTAAAAGTTTTTAATGGTGGGCGTCACTGTCCTATTATTTTTTGTGTTGGGGCCCACTGGAGCTTTAGATTTAACTCGTTCTTTGGATATTGCCCTAATTTGATCTCTACAAATGGATGGAAGGTGTGGATATAAAACATACATCATGGTGGGGCCCAAAAATGAGAGTATATAAAATATTAGGTGGACCACACCACATGAAAACAATAGTGATTAGATATCCATCATTAAAATCCTCATAAGGCTGTACCATTTTTTTGGCATCCAATCCTATTAAACGAAGCAGACGTAAGGCTGTACTGTTTATTTGGCATCCTTTAGAAGTTTTCAAGGGTAAGCATTCCATGGATCCTTTAGATTTTCTTCATTTTGAGTTTAACACAGATATTTTCAAGTCGGTAGTTCTTAATAACATGTTCAAATAATTTGGTGCCAATTCATATTTTAGATATGAAAATCTTGAACTTAGTTTCTTTCGTCATGGTAGCTTAAGGCCTATTTATGATCTGGCTGCATCTCTGGTTAAAAGTAACACTTTTGTATAAGGAGCATTTTGACTAATAAACCATGCCTTGATTCCTTATTAAATCAATCATAAGTTATGAACTAAAAATTTGAGCTCTTTTTTCTGTCTAACATTTGGGCATGATTTCCATGTTTCAGAAACTGTATGTGCCATTTTTCTCTTTGAACTTCCCTTATTTTTTTGGGTTTGGAGCTTTTTTTTTTTTTTTTTTGAACAGGTAAAATGCCTATTGATCTATACACATACATGTAAATAAACTAACAACATGCTTAGTCATCTTTCACACATAGATATAGATCATAAACATGAGAAAAGATCACATAAGGGCCCACTACCTTTCATGCCAATACATCATGCTGGTAAAACATCCCAGCTACACAAAATATGGGTCGCACCATGATCATTTCATGTCATCGAAATTTAGTCCATTAACTCACTAGGTGAGCAACACACCTGCATTGAGTTGGACCATTGGGTTTCGATTGATTTCAATGATGCAGCCCATCCATTGAGGGGACCAACCTGATTTGCCACAGGTAATTTTCATAGGTGGCCCACTTTTTACTTATGGGGATGTATGTGAAAGTTCATATTTGTCTAGTTGGTGCAGTCTTTCTTTGAGTGTCCAACCTTCCCACACTTGAAACAAATCGAGGTTCGGGATCGACTACCCCCTTTCATCCAATGCCTTTGTTGGCCAGATTGGGAACATTTCCCTGGCTGTGCTACCACACCGTTTGTGGTTTCTCCTTGTAACCCAAGTTCTTCGATCTGCAGATGATGACCCACCTTGTCAACTTCACTTCCTGTACTAGGCAACGGTTGAGATCCTTTCCCATTTGATGTATTGAATGATGCACTCTCTCGTCCATCTCCTGCACCCCCATCTGTATGTAAATCGGGCTCCTTGCTAAGCAGATGGTGGCCCACCGAATCCACTTGGAATCCTTCACCAGAAGATGATGGTGGCCCTTTATCTGTGAATCCATGGAGTAACATACCCTCCAGTGCATTACCATTTCCTCCTGCCCCTTCATGTAATCCACAGAGAGGGGAATTAAACTCATGTCTGTGAGGAGCAAACCCACGACAAAAGTCATTTGCCCCAACTTGTGATAAGTAATCCATGGAGAGAGGAATCACACTCTTGTCTATAGGGATAAAACCCATGACCAAAGCTATTCACCCAACTTGTGACGGGTTTTGGGAAGGTTTTTTTTTATATATATAATGACACATTCCCTGTAGATGCACGAAAATCACGTGCATCAAAAAATCCACATGGAGGGAATTGAACTCGGTCGTTAAGCATCATAAGCATATGCCTATAGGAGCAGGATCAAGCTTCCAAAGAAAGAAAGAAAAAAAAAAAAGAAAAAGAACGAATGGACAGGCGTACGCTTACTAGTGAAAGAAGGAAATTGAGGGTTAAAATTTTAGGAATATTGAGATGCGATAATTAAAAATAAAAACCTGCCCTGATACACAACATGTTGAATAGAGCAACGAGTCGAGTTGGACCAAGTTAGGGTTGACCTGACTCGACCTAGTTTTGAAATAGACCTTGTCTGAACTCGACCCAACTCGGTACCAAGTCCAGCATGCCTAGCCCGATCTGAGTTTAGGTCTGGCTTAGACTAATCCAGATTGAGTCCGACCCGGTCACAGGTATCAAGTCGAGTCGAGTTAGGTCAGGTGTGGCAGGTCTCCAGATGTGGAGATTAAAAAAGAATTCGGGATCAACCCATATTGTTCATCCATTTTTTGAGATAATTTTAGAGAATTATTCGAAAAATGATTCATATCTGAAAGTTAATTAAATGATTCATATCCACCATTAAAACCCTTCTAAGGCCCAATGTACTTTTTATTTGACATCCAATATGTTGATTTGGTCATACATGCCTAGATGATGAGAAAAAACAAAAACCAACGTGATCCATTCATTAATGGTGGCAAATAAACCTTACATTGGACTGTAGGAAGTTTTTAATGATGTGGTCCACCTAATATTTGTATTGCCATGTGATATGTCCAGACCTTACAAGATCCTCCAAATTCCCAAGAATATTTAATATTATTAGTCTTAATTTCATTTTTAAATCCCAATGATGTGTGTCAAACATCAACACCATGCATTTGATGAGTTCCCTTTAAATTATGGGATATCCCAAAAATTAGCCGTATACAGAACTCCGTTGGGCCATACCATCTAAAATTACATGAAGACACGCCTAAAACATATAAAAGCACTTGGTGGGCCCCACCTGAAATTTGAATGCGTCTGAAACTTGGTATGACCCCTCATCCAATTGGCACACATATAATGGATGGGCTGGATTTGTGGACCACGTCTCTGTGGGCCCAAAAAACAAAACTCATGTTTTAATGGAGGGTAACTCCTCTCAACTTCTGTATGTGGTGTGGCCCACACAAGTCATAGATTGAATTGATTTTTAATCCCACCATGGGATGATGCATCTGACTGATGGGGTAGATTTTTGACACGCATCATGGTGGGGCCCACAGAGCCATACTAGAAAATTAGGGAGACCTGCCCAAAATTTGGGCGCGCTCTCAAAAGAGAGGCCCGCCCAAAAAACCTCCCAAATGTGGCTGATCACTCTCTCTCTCTCTCTCGCTCCTTTCCCTGACCCTATCCCCCAATATCTCTCTCTCTCTCTCTCTCTCTCTCTCTCCCTCTCTCTCTCTCTCTCGCTCCTTTCCCTAACCCTATCTCCCAATCTCTCTCTCTCTCTCTCTCTCTCTCTCTCCCCCCCTAATAGATGCTCTGAAATTCTTGCATCTCCTCGGACAAGGCAAAGCAGATCTCTTTGATTTGATGTAGATTTCTCCTTGTTTTTGTCTGATTTTCGATCGTATTGGATTTCCTAGCATTTCATGTTGATTTCTGGATTCAGATTTCCGAGCGTTTATTGGTGACTTTTAGATTCTGATTTGTGTTGTTTTGGTTGAATTGGTTTAATTTTTGGATTAAATGGGGGGGGGGGGGGGGGGGGGGGGGGGGATTTTGAGTTAGGGATTTGAATTTTCTATTTTAAATTCTGTTTGTTTTGAGGGAAAAATCTGAAACGTGCGTAGAAAATGTTGGATTTTGTATGAAAATATGAAATGATCTGATGGAACTGAGTAGTGTTTTCTGTTTGGGTGGTAAATGTACTAGTGGGCCCACATATCTGGATCCTAGAACTCAGAACTTAGATGAGCCACACCAACAAAACATAGAGAACAAAACCATTTTATTTCAATACATTCTGATGTAGGTTGCTCATTTCGTTTTGTTTTAATAACCAAGAATGAATGTATATTGATTGTTTTTAAAAGGTAACACTACCAGGGATTGAACCCTGGATCACTCACACACACTACACCGTCTCTACTTCATGAGATTATTACCTTCTAACAAAAAAAAAAAAAATCGTTATTCTCAACAAACTGCCAAGGAACTTCTCAGGATATGGCTCGCATGACCCAAACAATCTTCTTACAAAGAACAATGGTTCGAACACTCATGATAAACTAATTTGAAAACATATTATATAGTATGTGTTGAAATTGAGCAACTAGGTTAGATTACTCTTTGCAGCTCACTGACTTGTTTCTCATTGTCATGAAAAACAGAGACTTACTGAAGCCTTCTCTTCAGTTTAATAAGAACCATGTCTAGGATACATTTACAATATTTTCTCTTGGTATATGCAATAATACATGTCGAAACACTTTTAGGGATGCTAGCTCCAAGCAAAGCAAAATAGCATTTTCCCTTAGTAGAGGATTGTTAGCTGGTTCTTTGATTAAAGAGAAAGAAAGAAAAAAGAAACAACCATTATTCATGATCTTCTCTATACTGAGTCATGAGACACATTCTTTTCTTTCCTTCTTTCTTTTCTTTTATTCAAGAATAACGTGATGGTTATTTATTCCTTTCTAGTTGCTTTTATTTTTCCTATGAAGTCTATATTTTCTCGAACATTTTATGGTAAAGTAAAAAGTTGTGGTATGTTTATGAAAAAGAAGAAGAAGAAGAAAGAAATAGTTGTGATATGTACCTTGTAGGACCATCTGTGGCAAATCAATTTTGTAAGAAAGGGTGATGATATAAGCAACATGTAGTTTGATGATGACATCACATTCAGTCATATGTCACATATATGCATATCTTAATACTTGAGTCATAGTTGTTTGGTTTTAATTGAACCACAGATTCAATTCGCATGCAAGAAACTTGTCATGTGACAAAACTACAAATCATATAACAACAATGGATAGGATCTTCCGAGTTATATAGCGATTTTGGAGGCACCGGGCATCATTTCTTTACATGTTTAGAATTAGAGAAATGAGATTATGAATTTTCTAAATCCATAAATGTTTTAAGTACATGGATTTGCATTGGATTTGGATTTAGCATGTCTCAAAGTTCATAACTGGCCAAGCTAGGAATCCTTTGGAAGAGAATTATAGCAATTGTAGGGCATTGGATAAATTGTTTGTATAATCTTTTTTTTCTTCATTTAACTGTGGTGTAATTTAGAAAATTTATGGATATCTCCAATGAAAAACAAACATGAGAGATTAGACTAGTATTAACCGAGGTGTATGAGCGTGCTATCTAACCTTTCGACACATTATATTTGTATTGTGTCAGTATTACAATCTATCCAACCTTGGATGAGTAACTAATTTAGGATTTCATTGTATTAGCTTAAAAAATGTTGGAGCAGACCCAGATGTGCATTGGTGCTATCCGGATGTTGAGCGGGGGTCCCTGGAAGGTGGGAACCGTTGTTTATGTTCGGGTAAGATAAGACGCATGATTTTCCTTTTCAACTGTTCATCATAGACTAACAGTACTTGTTTGAATTTTCTTGGATGGATGATGAATGTATTTGCAAATGTAAATGAAAATAAACAACTTATGATATATATATATATATATATATATATATATATATATATATATATATATATATATATATATATATATATATATATATATATATGTTATCAATGGTGCCCCAATATAAGTTGTATGTTACTAGTATGTAGTAGATATATAATACTAGGTTCAATAGTAGATAATATTAGAGAACACCTAAACCTGATCCGAACCCGAAACCGAATCTGATTCCCAAAACATAGACCTAAACCTATAACCTAAACCTAAACCTATGACCTAAACCTATAACCTAAACCTAAACCTAAATCTTATAACCTAAACCTAAACCTAAACCTATAACCTAAACCTATACTTATAACCTTAACCTAAACTTATAACCTAAACCTATACTTATAACCTTATCCTAAACTTATAACCTATACTTATAACCTTAACCTTAACCTAAACCTATACTTATAACCTTATCCTAAACTTATAACCTATACTTATAACCTTAACCTTAACCTAAACCTATACTTATAACCTAAACCTAAACATTAACCAAAACCTAAACCTAAACTTAAAAACCTAAGCCTAAACTTAAAAACCTAAACCTAAACTTATAACTTAAACCTATAACCTAAACCCGATCTCAAACCCAAACCTTAACCTATAACCTATAACCCGAACCTATCCCATAACCTATAACCTATTCCCACACCCAAAACCTAGAACCATAAACTAAACCTAAACTTATAAACTTAACCTAAACTCATAACCTTAACCAAAACCTAAACACATAAGCTAACCCTATAACATAGCCTAATCTTAAAGCTATCTCCATAGACTGACTCTAGTCTTTTCATTGTAGAGATGGATAAGAGTTGGATGTGAGCTAAGAACAGGTTTGGCCCAGAGTATAAACAAGGGCTCAAGAGTTCATGGAATTTACACGAAATGGGGCAGATTCAGGGAATAAGATTAGGTGTCCATGTCGAAAATGTATGAACTTGATATATAAGACTTTAAATAAAGTAGAGGATGATTTGTTCATAGTTGGGATTGACCCGGGTTACACTTGGTGGGTCCATCATGGTGAAGATATGACCCATAGAGTTGAGGCCACTGAAGTCAATGAAGACCCAATTGTGACGGATGACGAGGGTGAAGACATTGACGAAATGCAAGATATCATAGGTGATGTGTTCAGGGGAACAATTGCGGATACTGATTTTGCAGTGACAAGCAGTAGCCAAGATAGTCCTCCAATAGGTGATGTCGAATCAGATAAGTTTAGTATGTTGTTGAGGGATGCGCAACGTCCACTTTATTCGGGGTGTGAGAACTTCTCCAAGTTGAATTTTCTTACAAAGTTACTTCATTTGAAGATAATAAATCATTAGAATAACAAATCATTCGACATGTTGCTTGAGTTGCTGAAAGAAGCATTACCAGCTGGTGAGACATTTCCTAAGTCTCATTAGGAGGTAAAATCCTTGATGCGAGACTTGGGCCTTAGTTATGAACTCATACATGCATGTATAAATGATTGTTTATTGTATAGGGAAGAACATGATAAGGTTGAACAGTGTCAAAATTGTAGAGAGTCTAGGTAGAAGTATGACAAAGCCGGGGGTAAGAAAATCTTGCTAAAGGTGTTAAGGTACTTCCTATTGAAACCTAGATTGTAAAGATTATTTATGTCTCGTAAGACGACTGAAGATATGAGGTGGCATAAGAAGAAATGCGTTCATGATGATAGTACCATGAGGCACCCTGCAGACTCTGAAGTTTGATAAAATTTTGACAAGTAACATGACTGGTTTGTATAGGATTCTCGTAATGTTCGACTAGGTCTTGTAAGTGATGGTTTTAATCCATTTGGTAATATGAGTAGCTCGTACAGTATGTGGCTAGTGGTACTTATGCCTTAAAATATACCTCCTTGATGGTGTATGAAGGAGTCATTTTTCATGATGTCATTGCTTATTCCTGGACCCAGATCACCTGAGAATGACTTTGATGTGTATTTACGACCGTTAGTAGATGATTTAAACGAGTTGTGAAGTCAAGGTGTAGAAACGTATGACACATTTGCAGGATAAACATTTCGATTGCACGTAGCGGTCTTGTGGACAATAAATGACTTTCCCGTGTATGAAAATTTATCTGGGTGGAGCACAAAGGGCAAGTTGGCTTGTCCTACATGTGGTATTGAGACTTGTTCATTGTCATTAATGTATGGTAGAAAAATGTGTTATCTGGGTCATCGTCGCTTCCTTCCGAGCGATCATAGTTGGCACATGAAGATAATGATCTTTGATGGCAAACAAGATCATAGGCCACCCCCGAAAGAGCTATCTGGAGAAGATGTGATACAATAACTAAGTAACATTGGATAAGTTATATTTGGTAAGACATTGCACTTGAAGAAGAGGAAACGTACAATATTGGACTATAACTAGAGGAAGAAGAGAATCTTTTTTGAGTTGCCCTATTGGAGTGATCTGAAATTGCGACACAACTTGGATGTCATGCATATTGGAAAAAATATTTATGACAATGTCTTCGGAATATTGATGAACATAGAGAAGAAAATAAAAGACAGTGTCAAGGTTCGATTGGATCTACAAGAAATGAGTTTAAGGAAAGAGTTGCACTTGTAACTACATGAAAATTCGTATACTATACCAGTAGCCTGCTACATGTTGACAAAACTAGAGAGAAAGCGTTTATGTGAATGGTTGAGATCGATGAAGTTTTCCGATGGGTATGCGTCAAACATATCTCGGTGCATAAACGTTATGGACTATAAGGTAACAGGCCTAAAAAGTCATGATTGTCACGTCCTTCTGCAATGCCTACTATCGATTGCGATTCGTGGATTCTTGAGCAAGGATATCAGTGTGACATTAGTTGAGTTAGGGATATTCTTTAAGTATTTGTATTCAAAATCGTTAAATGTAGATGTTATTAAACGACTGGAGAGGGACATTACCGTAATCCTTTGCAAACTTGAAAGAATATTTCCACTAGCATTTTTCGATGTCATGGTACACCTAGCAATTCACTTACCACACGAGGCGAAGCTTGTACGCCCAGTACAATATCATTGGATGTATCTGATCGAAAGGTGGTAGAACCTATTAAAATTTTTATTCATTCCGTAAACTACATATATCCATGTTTTCATGCTCTTAACATATTAGTTTTGTGTATAGATACCTTCACACACTCAAATGATTTGTGAGGAATAAGGCACACCCGGAGGGATCCATAGCTGAGGTGTACATTGATAATGAGTGCCTTACATTTTTCTTCTTGTATCTTCGTGGCATAGAAACTAGGTTCAACCGAGAAGATCGGAATGCTGATGAAGGGCAGGAGCATGAACAAGGACTCATATATGTGTTTGTACATAATGTTCATCCTTTAGGATCCCCGACGTTTCAAGATATGGACGTTGGAGATCTAGCAAAGGCGAGGTGGTATGTGTTGCATAAGAAACAGAGTCGTACTTGGAGTAAGCCTTCCACCTGATTATTGTTTTCTCTGTGATCTCAGAACCTTAATGTTTCTTGCTGATGGCTTGTCATTTATGTGTAGCGAACACATAGATGAGATAAAGTCCAAATTCCCCACAAGTTATAATCGAATGCATCAGAATCATTTTTCACAATAGTTCAAAAAATGTGTAAGATTTCACATTGTATCTCTCCACACTTAGAATTTTTATTGTATTGCATATTATTTGAACCTAAGAAAATTATTAAATAATTACATTCTGTACATGATAATAGATGAAGATGTTGCGCACAAGCAACTCTGCGGATGCGTCTAATGCACTATACTCGTTGGTGTGTGGCCCTGATAGACGTGTATCTAGATATACAGATTGTATTATAAACGGGATTCGGTTCCACACCGAAGAACGTGACAAGTATAGGACCACTGTAACACCCCAAATTTTTATCAACCTGGAGTTAGGCGTCCTTAGGCAATGGGTCAACCATAACACCTTAGTAACCTCTTAGAACTCAATTCCAAAGCCAAAAAAATTATTTAGAACCAAATTCTTTAAAAATTTATCGCGTATTAACTAGCGCTACATTAGATTTCCTGCCAAATTAGCACCAACCACTTTAAATACGATCTGTAAGATCTAAAACCTATAGAATCATTGACGCTACGTTACCCTGAAATCTAGGATTAATCTCTAAGCCCAGTTAACCTCGGGACCATTTGGTTACTTCGTATTGGATCTAGACCGCACGTCGAGAGTCCGATATCTATAATCTCAGACCGTTACGATCATTTAGTTAGACTTGACCATCCTTTCAAAAATCAAGCCCAACCAATATCCTGAGACCATTCTACTGAGTCCGGAGTGAAGAGAGTGAGAAAAGGAAAATATTTAGAAAATTAATTCAATTTTTAAGAAATTTGGAACGGTTCACTTGCACGTTATTTTTAAGCATTCTGACCGTTAGAATTCGACCCAAATTCACCCTCGGATCAGGATAGGTGGCCCTTACATGTCATAGTACTTGTAGCTCTGATCGAGCTCTGGTAACCACTGAATTGAAACTGGTCTGCCACGGTCGACCTAGAAACCCGACCGGAATGAAAACTTAGCTTGACCTAGATCTAGTATTAAAGAGCTTAAGTCCGACCGCATTTAGTAACATGACCTCTAGAAATGCTCCGTTGGATCAGAACAGACCCGATTTGGTTATAACCTAAGTATACCTTGGCCCTGGGTCTAATTTGGTGAGTTTTTAACCTATATAAGGGCCTTAAGCCCTCACTCTCTCCTCCCATAAGAATTTAGGGAAAACCGTGGGAGAGAGAAGAGAGAAAAGGGAGAGAAAGTCAGAGAGAGTTGGAGTTTCTCCCAGGGATTCTACCCTGCTACTCCACGTGCTTCAACACCTCTACCGTATCGCTATTATGGCGTTTCTAATTCCAGTTTTTAATAAGTGAAGCTAACCCTAACTTGTTTCGAAGCTTAGAATAGTTTCGATGATATTATAGCTAACCTGTTTCATGCCTTATGTAGCGTATCCACCGTTGACGAAGACTTATCGTCTGAATCACCTCTTATAAACATTTTTCTGGTTTAAGGTGCGGACTATATACGTTTAGGTTATAGTTTTCAAGACTTTCAATGTTAAGTAATGATTTATTCTTGTCTAGGATGGTATTTCACATGTATAAAGTGTTGTCCGTTTCATTTTTCAGTTATATGTTACCTATGTTGATTATACTGTATTTCTCGTATTTGTAGAAAATACCATATACGTATAAAATTTGGATTTATGCTTAACATGATTAATTGCCATGAATATATGCTTGTTACATGTGTGACAACTCCTTAGCGAAAGGACTTGCCCTAAATCATGCCACGGCCAATATACGCTATATATGTAAAAGTGTGTAGCTCACGTGTTTGTGAAAATATTTAAATGAATACAGAACCCGGATTCATGCATGTTATGATTATCCGTCATGGGTATATGCAAGTGATATATGGGGCAACTCCCTAGTGAAAGGATTTGGCCTAATACATGTATAATCAACATGCACATGTATGATAAAGTATGTACTCTAAGTGTTTGTGAAAATGAATGAATGAGTATGGAAGTTGCTTTCGTGCTTGCCATGACTAATAGTCATGGATATACGATTGTTGTATAGGCGATATGTAACGCCCGTGAAAAATCCGTACTTGGGTTCGAGTACCGATTTGACCCGAAATCGCATAAAAATAAATTCCATGAAAATTAAGCGTAAGTTAGCTAGCGCAACGCTAGAGTAGCTGGGAAATAGTCCCTGATCACTTTAAATACGTTCTACAAGACCCAAATCGAGTAGAACAGACAACTCTACAATACTCTATAACCTTGGATCAAACTCTAAGCAGGTTTGTCCTCTGGACCACATTGAACTTTTGTATTGGATTTAGACCGCGCGTCGAAGGTCCGATACCTCCTATCTTAGACCGTTAGAACCGCCTAGCTGGACTTGACAATCATCTCGAAAATCAAGTCAAACCGATAATCACAGACTATTTCGTTGAACCCGGACTGAAGCGACCGCGAATAGGGACGCATTTGGAATTTCAAATTCAAATCTGGCACACGACTTGACGCGTCAGTATTAAGCGTTCTGACCGTCAGAATTCATCCAGATTACACCCTCGGATCAGGAAAAATTTCTATTTATTATCATGAGACTTTCAGCCCTGATCTACGTGCGGTGACCGCTGAACTGAAACTGGTCCGCCACGTGCGATCTGCGAACCCTGCCAGACTGAAAACTTAATACGAGGTACATCTGGTACACATGAGCTTAAGTCTGATCGCAATCGACCAGGGGACCACCAGAAAGCCGTTTTTGGACCGAAACAGCCCCGAAATGGATAGGCATCAAGTAAACTTCGTCCCGGAGCCTATTTTCGGCAATTTCAGGCTTATAAAAGGGGTTGAAACCCTCATTTCTCCTTCCCATCCGAAATTCACAAACCCTAGAGAAAAAGAGAGAGAGTTTCAGAGAAAGGGAAGAAGAGATTTTTCCCGCTTCCGAGCCACTGACAGTTGCTGCTTCAGCACTTCCTTCCAATCACCTGGCTGGTGATTTCTCCACCTTTTCAGGTATAAAATAACCCTAAAAACTTGCTGATTTAGGGTTTGCTTAGATGCACAACATGTTAGCTAACGTATTCCATAAATCAGGCTCTCCTACTGCCGTAGACGAAGCGTACACGCTCCGTTCAAAATCTCGCGACCGTAAGAGACTAGGTGAGGATTTTAGACGCTTTGATTGACGGTTTACAACGCTTTCAATGTCGTTTAATAGTAGATTATCGACGGCATCGCCGTTTGACATGTACAACATGCTCTCCGTTTCCTGTTTCGTAAATTAACGAAGAATATGAGGTTTAGGGCATTTTAGTCATTTGTAGGAAGTACGGTCTACATGCATATTTTGCTGACGTGATTGACATGGTTTGTCGCCGCATTAGTGAGTTAGGAATGCTTGCATAATCAGTTTGGCGAAGAGATTCGCCAAGTTGCGCACTTTGGGTCGACATACTATATGTGGACTTAAGTGTGTAGTGTATGTGTTTGTATAAATGCTTGTATTAGTATGTATTGAATTAAATGATGTTATGTAGTAGTTTGAGATTGATTTCATGATTAAAATGCTGACCTAAATGATTTCCTACATGTTTACCTTATGCATGATTGCACTACATGCATAGAAAGTATGCCTTGAAGATTTGCTTAAGTTGAATATGCATAGAAAGTATGCCTTGAAGATTTGCTTAAGTTGAACGTTATAACATGTGCTAACATGCTCACCTGATGTATTTCAATTCCAATACCTTTGTATATAGTGTTAATGAAATTCCATAGATGTGTGGGACTTGACCTAGTCCAGGCAGTCGGTAACCGAGCGAATTCGTGGCTGACTGGTCATAGCCACGAACGACGCGTCGATGAACGTGATTCGTGTTGAGAGTTGGCGGAAGTGGTTAGGCCACGCGAAGTGTTTTACGCACTTCATGTCGTTCGACTTGAGATGCGATCGCGCTAGTCGAGCACGTCAAGTAATCCGACTGGCCGATGTATGTTCACCTTGTATGTGTCATAACTGCTTGAACCTAGGGTACTGAACTTACCACTGTAAACCCTGTTAACCATGGTACCTTGATCCACGAAGACTCATGAGCCGGGCATGGTGGTATGGGACACTGTGGTCGAGCTGTCAGCCTACGCTGGGGCCACAAACCTCCCCGTAGTGACCAGTGAGCACCTTGACTCGTGAGTAGATTATGGTGGTATGGGACACTATATTCTAGCTGTCGGCCTACACTGATCAGGCGACGAGCCCTTTGTAGTGACCGCGAGCGTATTCTGAGTCCACGGGAGGCGACGACCCTTCCGTTGCAGTAGAGTACGGTAGGCTTGTATTGATAAGGTGATGGGGGAGCGGTGCAACGAGTGCGAGCAACAGCCCTGGCAGCCCTGGCAGTGACCTACGAAATACACATCGTATGAGATTACTAGGAGTGATGACCCTAGACAGGATCTGTGTTGGGATTGATACAAGGGAAGTACCTTAGTTTCCCAATCCTGCTGTTTGAATGGACTAATAACAACTTGAAAATCATATCACCATAGCATTGCATGTGCCTGGAAGATGTGGAGCACTCTAGGGAGTGTGGCATGCCGCGGTCGTAAGATGTTGCCGCATAAGGGTGATCGTCGGTGAGGGCATACATCACGTCATATCATCCTGCATTAATAACAGTAATAGGATTGTCTGATTTACTGCTTTACTATTATCGCGTGATTGAATTGTGAACATGCTAATCTTTGCTCTATGATTCCACTGAGTTGATCACTCATTCCCACGTTACGGGATGGTGTTTGCAACACCCACCAGACCCTGTTGTAGTTGCAGGTGAGGACGAGATCCAGGAGGTGGAGCCAGAGATTGACGAGGACCAGGATGAGTTCTCGTATATGCAGTATCATGACGGCTTCCCGTAGGCGACCTGGATCGAGGGGACATCAGTGGGACTTTCCTTTTTGAACATTATTCTTTTGTTATGTATATGTACATGAGACTCAGTGATGTAGTCATACTTTGGAGACAGATGAGATTACTTTATTTTTCCCTACAGTGATATATACATTGTTTAGTCTTCCGCTTGCTTTTATCACTGGATCTGAAGTATGAATTGCAGTTTTGGTATACTTTTACTCATGTGAATGCTTTAAATCAGACAACATTGAATCATAACCATTTTTGTTGCATAAGTGACGGTCTGGAACTCGGGAGTTGAGTTTATACACGACCCCCGATTTTCAGGGTGTTACACGATAACCCTTTGACGAGAGGATTTTTCCTAATACGTATGCTAATGAATACACAATATGTATGATATAATACGTAGACTAAGTGTATGTAGAAGTGTCTGAATGAGTTTGTAGTTAGTAAAATGTACTTCTATGCGGATTGAGATATGATTCTCAACTACATCAATGAGTGTATGATTTCCTCTATGAATCATGTGACTTAGAATATTCATGCTAAATGAGTGTATGATTTTCTCCATGGATTATGTACTTGGTTGAATCATGTTAAATGTGTGTATCAATTCCTGCATGTACTATTTACATTTCAAGCTATACTTCATGATTGTTCATATGAATGCAAGATATGAATCTTATGCTAGTTATTAGCTTTGTTTGTGATTGGGGCTGTACTACAGTCCAGGTAATCGAAAAATATTCCATAAATAGTGGTTGAGATTGCTTTCGCCACACAAGATAAGTTTAGCGAATCTGAGTCGTGCTTGGGTTGTTCGATAGTGGTTAGGTCACACGGAGTGCTTATGCATTCCATGTCATTCAACTCAACGTACGCTTGGCCTAGTTGAGCTTATCAACTAACCTGATTGGCCAATGCTTGTTCACCATGTTTGGTCATAACTTTATGAATCTAAGACACCGAGCTTACCAGTGAAACTCCCGTTAACCATGGTACCATGATCCCTTAAGACTCATGAGCCGGTCATGGTGGTATGGGACATCATGGTCGAGCTGTCGGCCTACGCTGGGGCCACAAACCTCCCCGTAGTGACCAGTGAGCACTCTACTCTCAGCAGATTATGGTGGTATGGGACACTATATTCTTGCTGTCGTCCTACACTGATTGGTGACGAGCCCTCTGTAGTGACCTTGAGTTTATCTTGACACCGCATAGGGGCGACGAGTCCTGATGTAGTCTTAAGGATATAAATAGGCATGTATTGATAAGGCGATGGGGGAGTGGAGCAACGATTATGCGCAATAGTCCTGACAGCCCTTGTAGCGACCTAGAACCATAATATCGTATGAGATTCCTAGGACTGACGACCCTAAAATGGATTAATGTTGAAAAATGATACAAGGGAGGTGTCTTAGCTTCCCAATCCTGCTGTTTAAAAAGGACTATTAAGAACTTGGTAAGCATATTCATAACACCGCATTGCATGTGCTAACGGCGTTGGTGATAGAGCACTGAGGAAGTGAGTCATGCCGCAATCATTAAATGATGTCTCAGAGGGGATTGTGGTGAAGGCATACATCATTCTTCATATCATCCTTGCATTAACAAGAGTATTTAGGACCTATTTGATTGTACTACCTTATCATTACTGCTTTATTGGATTGATAACATGTTAACCTTTGATGTATATAGCTTCCACTGAGTTAGCTACTCACTCCCATGTTACGGGACGGTGTTGGCCATACTAACAAGTCCCTATTTTAGTTTCAGATGATGGTGATGCTTGCGAAGCAGAGCCGGACTTGATGATGATGATGAGGATTCCTCCTACATGCAGGTTCTGATCGACGGGGTTATAGGGTTATTGATTAGATGCTAATACACTTGATATTTTGCCTTTTATTTTCACTCATGTAGATTCTTTTCATTTCCATTTTTGGAGTATACATGTATTTAGTTAACCTGGTAACATGTTCACACTCTGGAGACTTACAATTAACTATACATTTTATATATTTATCACAGTCTTCTGCTTAAGAAATTTAACTCTCTGGAGTATGATATACTGTTTTGGCTTAATCCCACTCATGTTTAATACATTAATATAGACAACATTCAATCATAAACATCTATGTTACATAAGTGATGTTCTGAAACTCGGGAGTGGAGTTTATGCTTGACCCCCGATTTTCGAGATGTTACAACCACATAAAATAGTGGGGTGGTTGTGAGGGGAACGAATGAGGAGGATGAAATTGACTTTTATAGCATTTTGATGGATATTATTAAGCTGAATTATTATATGAGAAAGTGGGTGTACTTATTTAGATGCGATTGGTGGGACGTTGGAAATAAGAAGTTGGGAATACAGACTGATAACTACTTTACGAGTATAAATTTATCTCGAAAGTGGTTTAAGGATGACCCATTTATCCTCGCCAGCTAAACCGAACAAGTATTTTACCTCACTGATACCAAGTTAGCCAGCTCTTGGCACGTGGTGCAGAAAATAAAGTCCAGGAACGTATTTGACGTTCCCGAACCAGAAGTTGACGATAGCAAGGACGAGGTAAATGACACGACTTGGGTTGAACAAGCATATCGAGAAGACATGCCATCTGCATATACAGGGACTGATTCAAGTGTTGATATTGATGTGGTGCAATTGGACAGAGATGATGTGCCACCTGATCATGTTGATGCCTCAATAGTACGTGACATTGTTAGAGATGATAGTGGTTTCATTGAGGGATCCATTACAGACGATGAAGAGGAAATACTGATCAGCGATAGTGATGGTGAAGAAGAAATAGTCCTAAGCGATAGTGATGCAGACGGCGATTATTAAATGTACACATGATTTACATGTCATTTTTCAATTCGAATATGTATATTTAATATAGAATGACAATGTGTAATGGAATTTAACAAGGTTATAGATTAAAGTTTACAGTTTTAATATATTCTTCTTGCATTATAGTGTAATGGTCTAATCATATTTTAATCATCTTTCTAAGCATAAGCATAAATGCATTGTACCGTGAACACTACTTGTATAATATTTTAGTATATTTCACTTGTATTGACATTGTTTAAATTTATAAGTTAGTAGCTCACACATATTCAATGATGGCACCAGGTGGGAGAGTACGTCGTTCGTGTACTGGATCTACCCCTTCTACCTGTTATGGGACGGAGCCAGCATCGCCGCCACATGTTGCATCGCAGTCGTCGGATCTCTCAGTCACGCATACACTGGGCACTGCATGTAAGTCTAGATATATATTTCTTTTAATGACTTTGGTTTATGTTTAGACTTACATAATTTTTTTTACAGCAGCATCGTCGACCAGCCGACGAGGACGTGGACCCACGTGTGGGTTGCTTTTACAGTGACTTACACGTGAGGGTAGGGTGATGGTAGAGTTCCCACAGGACTGTATTAGAACTATTGGGAACAATGCCGGATTGTTTACATCGGAGGTCAGTGTCTTATGCCGATCTATGATCCCCGCCATCACCTTCCGTTGGGCAGACGTGACAGATGATGTGCGGCAGGTCATCCGTCAGCGCCTTCAGGTAAATTTATATGTTATATGTTTTATTTATATATGTATAGCTCGAAATTGATGGAGCAGACCCGGATGTGCGTCGGAGCTATCCGGATGTTGAGCGGGGGTCCCTGGAAGGTGGGAACCGCTGTTATGACCATGATAAAGCTGTCCATTTCCTATGGACAACATTGGAGGGACCTGACCATTTGGACAGGTCGTGATTATGTATTTGCTTGAAATTAATGGAGCGGACTTGGATATGCGTCGGAGCTATCCGGATAAGCGTGGGTCCCTGGAAGGTGGGAACCGCTGTTATGACCATAATGAAGCTGTCCATTTCCTATGGATAACATTGGAGGGGCCTGATCATTTGGACAGGCCGTGTTTATGTATTTGTTCGAAATTAATGAAGCAGACCCCGATATGCGTTGGAGCTATCCGGATGAGCGGGGGTCCCTGAAAGGTGGGAACCACTGTTATAACCATGATGAAGCTATTCATTTCCTATGGACAGCATTGGAGGGGCCTGGCCATTTGCACTGGTGGCCGTGTTTATATCTGTATTTACGGGGACCACACCCGAAACCACACCCTAAACCTATAACTGTAACCTATAACCCGAACATATAACCTAAACTTTAACCAAAAACCTATAACCTATAACCTAAACTCAATTCCATAAACCTTAACCTATAACCTTACCTAAACATATACTTATAACCTAAACCTATTCTCAAATCCCAAACCTGAATCTAACCCCGAACCTGATTTCCTAAACCTAAACCTTAATCTATTCTCTTTTCCCTAAAGCTAACTTATAACCTATAACCTAAATCTATAACCTTAACCTAAACCTAACCCTAAAACCTAGATGTATTTTCAAATCCTTAAACCTAAACTTACACCTATTCTTAATCTTAACTACTTAACCTAAACCTAACCCTAAAACCTAGATGTATTTTCAAATCCTTAAACCTAAACTTACACCTATTCTTAATCTTAACTACTTAACCTAAACCTAAACGTGAAAACCCAAGCCTAAACCCAATCTTAAACCTGACCCCAATCTCCTAAACCTAAACCATAACCTATTCTTAAATCCCTAAACCTAAAACTACACCTAACTCTAATCTCAACTCCCTAACCAAAACCTAAACCTAAACCTAAACTTGAAAACCCAAGTTAAAACCAATCCTGAACCCGAAGCCTATTTACTAAATCGAAACCTTAACCTATTCTCAAATCCCTAAACTTAAACCTACACCAAATCCTAAGCTCAACTCTATAGCATAAACCTAAACCTAAACTTGAAAACCAAAACCTAAACGCGATCCCAAACCTGAACCCAATTTCCTAAACCTAAACCTTAACCTATTCTCAATTCCCTAAACCTTAACCTATAACCTAACTTAAATCTAAACCTATAACCTACACTTATAACTTATAACCTAAACCTAAACCTAAAACCTGAATTTATTCTCAAATCCCTAAACCAAAACCTACACCTAACCTTAACTCCCTAACCTAAACCTAAACCTAAACCTAAACTTGAAAACCCAAGCCTAAACCCGATCCCGAAACCGAACCTGATTTTCTAAACTAAAACCTTAACCTATTCTCAAATTCCTGAACCTAAACCTACACAAAATCCTAATCTCAGCTCCCTAACCTAAACCTAAACCTAAACTTGAAAACCCAAACCTAAACAAGAACCCAAACTCAATTTCACAAACCTAAACCTTAACCTATTCTCAAATCCCTAAACCTAAACCTACACCAAATCCTAAGCTCAACTCCGAATCCTAAACCTAAACCTAAACTTGAAAATCCAAACCTAAACACGATCCAGATCTAGAACCCGATTTCCTAAACCTAAACCTTAACCTACTCTCAATTCCCTAAACCTAAACCTATAACCTAACTTAAACGTAAACCTATAACCTAAACCCTAAACTTAAACCTATAACCTTAACATAAACCAAAACCTAAAACCTAAATGTATTCTCAAATCCTTAAACCTAAACCTACACCTAATCCTAAACTCAACTCCCTAACCTAAACCTAAACCTAAACTTGAAAACCCAAACCAAAACCTGATCTCGAACCCTAACCTGATTTCCTAAACCTAAACCTTAACCTATTCTCATTTTCCTAAAGCTAACCGATAACCTATTACCTAAACCTATAACCTTAACCTTAACCTAAAACCTAAACCTAAACCTAAAATATAAATGTATTCTCAAATCCTTAAACCTAAACTTACACCTAGTCCTAATCTCTACAACTTAACCTAAACCTAAACGTGAAAACCCAAGCCTAAACCCGATCACGAAGCTGACCCCGATCTCCTAAACCTAAACCTTAACCTATTCTCAAATCCCTAAACCTAAACCTACACCTAACCCTAATCTCAACTCCCTAACCTAAACCTAAACTTGAAAACCCAAAGCTAAACCCGAACCCGAACTCGATTTCATAAACCTAAACCTTAACCTATTCTCAAATCCCTAAACTCAAACCTACACCAAATCCAAATCTCAATTCCCTAACCTAAACCAAAACCAAAACTTGAAAACCCAAAGCTAAACCCGAACCCGAACTCGATTTCATAAACCTAAACCTTAACCTATTCTCAAATCCCTAAACCTAACCCTACACCAATCCTTATCTCAACTCCCTAACCTAAACCTAAACCTAAACTTGAAAACCCAAACCTAAACCCGATCTCGAACCCGAACCTGATTTCCTAAACCTAAACCTTAACCTATTCTCATTTCCCTAAATCTAACCTATAACCTATAACCTAAACCTATAACCTTAACCTAAACCTAAAACTTAAACCTAAACCTAAAACCTAAATGTATTCTCACATCCTTTAACCTAAACTTACACCTAGTCCTAATCTCAACTACTTAACCTAAACCTAAACGTGAAAACCCAAGCCTAAACCCGATCCCGAACCCGACCCCGATCTCCTAAACCTAAACCTTAACCTATTCTCAAATCCCTAAATCTAAACCTACACCTAACCCTAATCTCAACTCCCTAACCTAAACCGAAACCTAAACCTAAACTTGAAAACCCAAGCCTAAACCCGATCCCGAAACCGAACCTGATTTCCTAAACTAAAACCTTAACCTATTCTCAAATCCCTAAACTTAAACCTACACCAAATCCTAAGCTCAACTTCGTAGCCTAAACCTAAACCTAAACTTAAAAACCCAAACCTAAACGCGATCCTGAACCTGAACCCGATTTTCTAAACCTAAACTTTAACCTATTCTCAATTCCCTAAACCTTAACCTATAACCTAACTTAAATTTAAACCTACAACCTACACTTATAACCTATAACCTAAACCTAAACCTAAAACCTGAATTTATTCTCAAATCCCTAAACTAAAACCAACACCTAATCTCAACTCCCTATCCTAAACCTGAACCTAAACCTACACCAAAACTTGAAAACCTAAGCCTAAACCTGATCCCAAACCCAAACTCAATTTCCTAAACCTAAACCTTAACCTATTCTCAAATTTCTAAACCTAAATCTACACCAAATCCTAATCTCAACTCCCTAACCTAAACCTAAAGCTAAACTTGAAAACCCAAACATAAACCCGAACCCGAACTAAATTTCATAAACCTAAACCTTAACTTATTCTCAAATCCCTAAACCTAAACTTACACCAAATCCTAAGATCAACTCCGTAGCCTAAACCTAAACCTAAACTTGAAAACCCAAACCTAAACGCGATCCCAAACCGGAACCCGATTTCCTAAACTTAAACCTTTACCTATTCTCAATTCCATAAATCTAAACCTATAACCTAACTTAAACATAAACCTATAACCTAAACCCTAAACCTAAACCTATAACCTTAACCTAAACCTAAACCTAAAACCTACATATATTCTCAAATCCTTAAACCTAAACCTACACCTAATCCTAATCTCAACTCCCTAACCTAAACCTAAACCTAAACTTGAAAACCCAAACCTAAACCTGATCTCAAACCCGAACCTGATTTCCTAAACCTAAACCTTAACCTATTCTCTTTTCCCTAAAGCTAACCTATAACCTATAACCTTAACCTAAACCTAAAACCTAAACCTAAACCTAAAACCTAAATGCATTCTCAAATCCTTGAACCTAAACTTACACCTAGTCCTAATCTAAACTACTTAACCTAAACCTAAACATGAAAACCCAAGCCTAAACCCGATCCCGAACCCGACTCCGATCTCCTAAACCTAAACCTTAACCTATTCTCAAATCCCTAAACCTAAACCTACACCTAACCCTAATCTCAACTCCCTAACTTAAACCTAAACTTGAAAACCCAAGCCTAAACCCTATCCCGAACCCGAAACCGATTTCCTAAACTAAAACCTTAACCTATTCTCAAATCCCTAAACCTAAACCTACATGAAATCCTAAGCTCAACTCCGTAGACTAAACCTAAGCCTAAACTTGAAAACCCAAACTTAAACGCGATCCCGAACCCGAACCCGATTTCCTAAACCTAAACCTTAACCTATTCTCAATTCCCTAAACCTTAACCTATATCCTAACTTAAATCTAAACCTATAACCTATACTTATAACCTATAACTTGAACCTAAACCTAAAACCTGAATTTATTCTCAAATCCCTAAAGAAAAACCTACACCTAATCTCAACTCCCTAACCTAAACCTAAACCTAAACCTAAACCAAAACTTGAAAACCTAAGCCTAAACCTGATCCCGAACCAGAACCCGACTTCTTAAACCTAAACCTTAACCTATTCTCAAATCCATAAACCTAAACCTACACCAAATCCTAATCTCAACTCCCCAAACCTTAACTTGAAAACCCAAACTCGATTTGATAAACCTAAACCTTAAACTATTCTCAAATCCCTAAACCTAAACCTACACCAAATCCTATGCTCAACTCCGTAGCTTAAACTTAAACCTACACTTGAAAACCCAAACCTAAACACGATCCCGAACCAGAACCCGATTTCCTAAACCTAAACCTTAAACTATTCTCAATTCCCTAAACCTAAACCTATAACCTAACTTAAACGTAAACCTATAACCTTACCCAAAACCTAAACCTAAAACCTAAATGTATTCTCAAATCCCTAAACCTAAACCTACACTTAATCCTAATCTCAACTCCCTAACCTAAACCTAAACCGAAACTTGAAAACCCAAACATAAACCCAATCTCGAACCTGAACCTGATTTCCTAAACCTAAACCTTAGCCTATTCTCATTTCCCTAAAGCTAACCTATAACCTATAACCTAAACCTATAACCTTAACCTAAACCTAAAACCTAAACCTATAACCTTAACCTAAACATAAAACCTACACGTAGTCTTAATTTTAACTACTTAACGTAAACCTAAACGTCAAAACCCAAGCCTAAACCCGATCCAGAACCCGACCCCGATCTCCTAAACCTAAACCTTAACCTATTTTTAAATCCCTAAACCTAAACCTACACCTAACCCTAATCTCAACCCCCTAACCTAAACCTAAACCTAAACCTAAACTTGAAAACCCAAGCCTAAACCCGATCCCGAACACGACCCCAATCTCCTAAACCTAAATCTTAACCTATTCTCAAATCCCTAAACCTAAACTACACCTAACCCTAATCCTAAACTTAAACCTTTACCTATTCTCAATTCCATAAACCTAAACCTATAACCTAACTTAAACATAAACCTATAACCTAAACCCTAAACCTAAACCTATAACCTTAACCTAAACCTAAACCTAAAACCTACATATATTCTCAAATCCTTAAACCTAAACCTACACCTAATCCTAATCTCAACTCCCTAACCTAAACCTAAACCTAAACTTGAAAACCCAAACCTAAACCCGATCTCAAACCCGAACCTGATTTCCTTAACCTAAACCTAAACCTTAACTTATTCTCATTTCCCTAAAGCTAACCTATAACCTATAACCTTAACCTAAACCTAAAACCTAAACCTAAACCTAAAACCTAAATATATTCTCAAATCCTTAAACCTAAACTTACACCTAGTCCTAATCTCAACTACTTAACCTAAACCTAAATGTGAAAACCCAAGCCTAAACCCGATCCCGAACTTGACCCCAATCTCTTAATCCTAAACCTTAACCTATTCTCAAATCCCTAAACCTAAACCTACACCTAACCCTAATCTCAACTCCCTAAACTAAACCTAAACCTAAACCTAAACTTGAAAACACAAGACTAAACCCGATCCCGAACCCGAACCCGATTTCCTAAACCGAAACCTTAACCTATTCTCAAATCCCTAAACCTAAACCTACACCAAATCCTAAGCCCAACTCCGTAGCCTAAACCTAAACCTAAACGTGAAAACCCAAACCTAAATGCGATCCGAACCAGAACCCGAGTTCCTAAACCTAAACCTTAACCTATAACCTAACTTAAATCTAAACCTATAACCTACACCTATAACCTATAACCTAAATCTAAACCTAAAACCTGAATTTATTCTCAAATCCCTAAACCAAAACCTACACCTAATCTCAACTCCCTAACCTAAACCTAAACCTAAACTTGAAAACCTAAGCCTAAACTTGATCCCGAACCCGAACCTGATTTTCTAAACCTATACCTTAACCTATTCTCAAATCCCTAAACCTAAAACTACACCAAATCCTAATCTCACCTCCCTAACCTAAACCTAAACCTAAACTTGAAAACCCAAACCTAAACCCGAACCCGAACTTGATTTCATAAACCTAAACCTTAAACTATTCTCAAGTCCTTAAACCTAAACCTACACCAAATCCTAACCTCAACTCCGTAGCCTAATCCTAAACCTAAACTTGAAAACCCAAACCTAAACGCGATCCCGAACCAGAACCTAATTTCCTAAACTTAACCTTAACCTATTCTCCTTTCCCTAAAGCTAACCTATAACCTATAACCTAAACTTATAACCTTTACCTAAACCTAAAACCTAAACCTAAACCAATAACCTAAATGTATTCTCAAATCCTTAAAACTAAAATTACACCTAGTCCTAATCTCAACTACTTAACCTAAACCTAAACATGAAAACCCAAGCCTAAACCCAATCCCGAACCCGACCCCAATCTCCTAAACCTAAATCTTAACCTATACTCAAATCCCTAAACCTAAGCCTACACCTAACCCTAATCTCAACTCCCTAACCTAAACCTAAACTTGAAAACCCAAACCTAAACCCGATCCTGAACCCGAACCCGATTTCCTAAAATAAAACCTTAACCTATTCTCAAATCCCTAAACCTAAACCTAAACAAAATCCTAAGCTCAACTCCATAGACTAAACCTAAACCTAAATTTGAAAATCCAAACCTAAACATGATCCCGAACGCGAACCCAATTTCCTAAACCTAAACCTTAACCTATTCTCAATTCCCTAAACCTTAACCGATAACCTAACTTAAATCTAAACCTATAACCTATACTTATAACCTATAACCTAAACCTAAACCTAAAACCTGAATTTATTCTCAAATCCCTAAACTAAAACCTACAACTAATCTCGACTCCCTAACCTAAACCTAAACCTAAACCCAAACCAAAACCTGAAAACCTAAGCCTAAACCTGATGCCGAACCTGAACTCGATTTCAAAAACCTAAACCTTAACCTATTCTCAAATCCCTAAACCTAAACCTTCACCAAATCCAAAACTCAACTCCGTAGCCTAAACTTAAACCTAAACTTGAAAACCCAAACTTAAACGCGATCCCGAACCAGAACCCGATTTCCTAAACCTAAACCTTAACCTATTCTCAATTCTCTAAACCTAAACCTATAACCTAACTTAAACGTAAACCTATAACCTTAACCAGAACCTAAACCTAAAACCTAAATGTATTCTCAAATCCCTAAACCTAAACCTACACCTAATCCTAATCTCAACTCCCTAACCTAAACTTGAAAACCCAAACCTAAACCCGATCTCGAACCCGAACCTGATTTCCTAAACCTAAACCTTAACCTATTCTCATTTCCCTAATGCAAACCTATAACCTATAACCTAAACCTATAACCTTAACCTAAACCTAAAACCTAAATGTATTCTCAAATCCTTAAACCTAAACTTACACCTAGTCCAAATTTTAACTACTTAACCTAAACCTAAACGTGAAAACCCAAGCCTAAACCCGATCCCGAACCCGACCCCGATCTCCTAAACTCAAACCTTAACCTATTCTCAAATCCCTAAACCTAAACCTACACCTAACCCTAATCTCAACCCCCTAACCTAAACCTAAACCTAAACTTGAAAACCCAAGCCTAAATGCGATTCCGAACACGACCCCAATCTCCTAGACCTAAACCTTAACCTATTCTCAAATCCCTAAACCTAAACCTACACCTAACCCTAATCTCAACTCCCTAACCTAAACCTATACTTGAAAACCCAAGCCTAAACCCGATCCCAAACCTGAACCCGAACCCGATTTCTAAAACCAAAACCTTAACCTATTCACAAATCCCTAAACCTAAACCTACAAGAAATCATAAGCTCAACTTCGTAGACTAAACCTAAACCTAAACTTGAAAACCCAAACCTAAACGCGATCCCGAACTCGATTTCCTAAACCTAAACCTTAACCTATTCTCAATTCCCTAAACCTGAACCTATAACCTAACTTAAATCTAAACCTATAACCTATACTTATAACCTATAACCTAAACCTAAACCAAAAACTTGAATTTATTCTCAAATCCCTAAACCAAAACCTACACCTAAGCTCAACTCCCTAACCTAAACCTAAACCTAAACCTAAAACTAAACTTGAAAACCTAAGCCTAAACCTAATCTCGAACCCGAACCCGAGTTCCTAAACCTAAACCTTAACCTATTCTCAAATCCCTAAACTAAAACCTACACCAAATCCTAATCTCAACTCCCTAACCTAAACCTAAACCTAAACTTGAAAACTCAAACCTAAACCCGAACCCAAACTCGATTTCATAAACCTAAACCTTAACTTATTCTCAAATCCCTAAACCTAAACCTACACCAAATCCTAAGCTCAACTCTGTAGCCTAAACCTAAACCTAAACTTGAAAACCCAAACTTAAAAGCGATCCCGAACTAGAACCCAATTTCCTAAACCTAAACCTTAACCTCTTCTCAATTCCCTAAATCTAAACCTATAACCTAACTTAAACGTAAACCTATAACCTAAACCATAAACCTAAACCTATAACCTTAACCAAAACCTAAACCTAAAACCTAAATGTATTCTGAAATCCCTAAACCTAAACCTACACCTAATCCTAATCTCAACTCTTTAACCTAAACCTAAACCTAAACTTGAAAACCCAAACCTAAACCCGATCTCGAACCCGAACCTGATTTCCTAAACCTAAACCTAAACCTTAACCTATTCTCATTTCCCTAAAGAAAACCTATAACCTATAACCTTAACCTAAACATAAACTCGAACCCGAACTCGATTTCATAAACCTAAACCTATTCTCATTTCCCTAAAGAAAACCTATAACCTATAACCTTAACCTAAACATAAACTCGAACCCGAACTCGATTTCATAAACCTAAACCTATTCTCATTTCCCTAAAGAAAACCTATAACCTATAACCTTAACCTAAACATAAACTCGAACCCGAACTCGATTTCATAAACCTAAACCTTAACCTATTCTCAAATCCCTAAACCTAAACCTACACCAAATCCTAAGCTCAACTCTGTAGCCAAAACCTAAACCTAAACTTAAAAACTCAAACCTAAACGCGATCTCGAACCAGAACCTAATTTCCTAAACTTAAACCTTCACCTATTCTCAATTCCCTAAACCTAAACCTATAACCTAACTCAAACATAAACCTATAACCTTAACCAAAACCTAAACCTAAAACCTAAATGTATTCTTAAATCCCTAAACCTAAACCAACACCTAATCCTAATCTCAACTCCCTAACCTAAACCTAAACCTAAACTTGAAAACCCAAACCTAAACCCGATCTCGAACCCGAACCTGATTTCCTAAACCTAAACCTAAACCTTAACCTATTCTCATTTTCCTAAAGCTAACCTATAACCTATAACCTAAACCTATAACCTTAACTTAAACCTAAAACCTAAACCTAAACCTACAACCTAAATATATTCTCAAATCCTTAAACCAAAACTTACACCTAGTCCTAATCTCAACTACTTAACCTAAACCTAAACATGAAAACCCAAACCTAAACCCGATCCCGAACCTAACCCCGATCTCCTAAACCTAAACCTTAGCCTATTCTCAAATCCCTAAACCTAAACCTACACCTAACCCTAATCTCAACTCCCTAACCTAAACCTAAACCTAAACCTAAACTTGAAAACCCAAGCCTAAACCTGATCCCGAACTCGAACCCGATTTCCTAAACTGAAACCTTAACCTATTCTCAAATTCCTAAACCTAAACCTACACCAAATCCTAAGCTTAACTCTGTAGCCTAAACCTAAACCTAAACTAGAATATTCAAACCTAAACGCGATCCCGAACTTGAACCCGATTTCCTAAACCTAAACCTTAACCTATTCTCAATTCCCTAAACCTTAACCTATAACCTAACTTAAATCTAAACCTATAACCTACACCTATAACCTATAACCTTAACCTAAACCTAAAACCTGAATTTATTCTCAAATCCCTAAACCAAAAACAACACCTAATCTAAACTCCCTAACCTAAACCTAAACCTAAACCTAAACTGAAACTTGAAAACCCAAGCCTAAACTTGATCCCAAACCCGATTTCCTAAACCTAAACCTTAACCTATTCTTAAATCCCTAAGCCTAAACCTACACCAAATCCTAATCTCACCTCCCTAACCTAAACCTAAACCTAAACTTGAAATCCCAAACCTAAACTCGAACCCGAACCCGAACTCGATTTCATAAACCTAAAACTTTAACCTATTCTCAATTCCCTATAGCTATCACCTATAACCTAAATCTAAACCTAAACCATAACCTTAACCTAAACCTTATCCTAATCCTAAACTTAAACCTTAACCTTAACCTTAACCTAAACCTAAACCTATACTTATGAATTCTAATTTATTTTATAAAATTTCATTTACGACTAAGTTATTTTCTTAATAAGTTTATTTCCTTAATATATTATTTATGAAACTGCATGATAAATTTTACTTGGATTTGAGTGTTCCGCACATCTCCTATGCTATCGACGACATGAAGGAGCAGTTCAAGGCTTATCGGGATAAGTTATACCAGCAGTACAAGTGGTCTGCGAGCCACGAGGAGCCTATATAGTCCACACCGCCTCACGTGACCCATGAGGACTAGCGGATACTCTGCGATAGGTTTTCATCTGATTCTTTTCAGGTAATATTTATATATTTATGATATCTTAACGTAATAATTAAATTCGTAATTAATAACAATGCATTATGTATAATGTGTTCAGAAGAGGAGAAAAATAAATTTCGATAACAGGAGAAAGTTAGAAGTGAACCACGTAGCTGGTTCAAAGTCATTTGTACAACTTCGTCACAAAATGATAAGAAATTACTGGTAATTTATATATTCTTTCCATGCATTTATATTAACTCTATTTTCCTTTCGATTGCGCAGCGAGATTCCGTCACTGCCCAGGAGCCCGGACCAGTAGACTTCTACAAAGAGACTCACTGTTGCAGGCAAGTGGATCTTGGATACATCCTAGAGCCATCGAGATTTGGGTAAAAATCTTTACATTGTAAAATTTAATTACTTTAAATTATAATAATATCTTTTATTATGAAAATTCGTATATTTTCATTACAGGAGGAGATGGACACCTTATGCAGTCAGCCAACTCTCGATGGTACTTAGCGGAGTGAGCCAGAGATCCTGAGTCAGGTGCTTGGCACCCGTTCTGAATATGTGCGTGGGCTTGGCCATAGTGCCAAGCTCATGGCACCCGTTAGAGCTACCTCCAGCTGATCCATCGTCGTTGGCGACAGCGCTGTATGCCGAGCTGATACCACAGAAAGAGGTAAAGAGGTTCAGCAGCTACGGATTGTTGTCGATGACATCAGAGATCAGCAGGACAGGCAGAGGGAGGAGTAGGAGAGGAAGATGATGAAGGAGCTGGTGAGGCAGAGGGAGGAGCAGGAGAGGAAGATGGAGGATCAGCTGGCGAGGTAGAGAGAGGAGCAGGAGAGGAAGATGGAGGAGATACGGGTTGAGCATGAGCGACGGATGACGGAGATATTTTAGGCTTTTGCTGCACGCTTACCCACCGATCCCCACCACCTTCGCCTTCATCTTTATAATTTTTTCTTTTTTATTTATGATGTTAAACTTATATGTATTTATGCGTGAATGAATGTGATGTGTATAAGATTGTTTGTGTTTGGATGTATGGCGTTTATGTTTGGATGGATTTACTAGTTTGGGTTAGATGGATCTGAATGTGAATATGATAAAATTTGACAGGTGTATTATGATATAATAGGTGTATATCAGGAAAAATATGATACATAACAGGTGTATATCAGGATGTGAATATGAATATGATGATATAACAAGTATATCAGGATGAATATGATGGAATATATTTCAACAAGTGTCTATCAGGTATTTTGAACAGAATTTTGTATTGGATATTTTTTTAAAAAGAGACTTTTAGCGATAAAAATTTTTGTCGCTAAAGGTTTTCTCAAAATATATGTAGCGACGAAAGTTTTCGCCGCTAAAAGTTTTGTAGCTATTTTTTAGCGAGGAAAATTTTTGTTGCTAATAGTTTTCTAAATATTTATAGGGACGAAATTTTCATTGCTAAAAGTGGAAAATATATTTTTAGCAGTGATTTTCAGCGAAAATTTTCGCTGCTAAAAGTCTTGTAAAGTGTTTTTCACTGCGAAATTGTTCATCGCTAAAAATAGAAAATATATTTTTAGCAACAAAAATTTTCGCTACTAATAGTCTTGCAATATTTTTTTAGTGACGAAAAGTGTCGTCGCGAAAAGTGGAATGTATATTTTTAGCAGCGAAAATTTTCGCTACTAAAAGTCTTCCACAGATTTTTTAGCAATGAAAATTTTCGTTGCTAAAAGTGGAACGATTATTTTTTGTAGCAAAAATTTTTGCTGCTAAAAGTCCTGTACGATTTGTTTAGCGACGAAAAATTTTATCCCTAAAAACCTTCCATTTAGCAACGATTCAAATTTTTCGCCGCTGAAACAATTTTGTGGCGGTGTATTAGCGATAAAAAATTTCGTCGCTAAAAACCTTTAGCTACGAAAAATTGGCTTTTAGTGACGAAAATTTTCTTCACTAAAAGTGGGATTTCTTGTAGTGGATGGTAGATAATTACTACTATCTAACATCTAATCTTTGTAGTTTGCTTATAATAACTAATATTAGCATACATAACATGTTAGTGGTTAAATAAAATTTATCAATCTCAGTAACAATAGTAACACCGATTTATGAAAATAAATTAATGACTTACTTTGAAAGAGGAAACTAACTTACATTAGTTAACTCGGTTCGAGTCGAGTTGACTCGGCTCAAGCACCACCACAAACACTTCTTCTCCTCTCCTCCACCCTTTCTTTCTCTCTTCTATTCAACTCCATACATTGCCGACAAAGTGACCAGCAACTCGCTGGATTCTCGGTCCGGCCAGCGAGTCGACTCGGCAATGACTTTCTGTTTATGTTCTTCCATTTTTCTTCTTCCTTCAATCCCTTTCCTTCTCTCTTTCTCTCTCTCCATAGTCTTCCACAAGGCCTGGAACGCATCAGGTCCATGCCCAACTTAGGCCGACTCGGTCCAGTGAGTTGGACTCGCCACTGGGTCTCCTAGTTCGAAATGGGTTAGTGCAACCGGACACGCCCCAACGGTCGATTTCTCTCTCTCTCTCTCTCTCTCTCTCTCTCTCTCTCTCTCTCCGACATACTTCTTCCTTCCTTCTTACTCTTTTCTTTCTTTCCTTTCTCTTTTCTTACCCATGGCCAGACAGTGTCTGGATCTAACCAGACCTGGCTCTAGCTCAGACCAAACTCAGACAGGTTGGTGTGGTGCAACAGCAGCACCCCACGAATCCTCTCCTCCTCCTTCTTCTTCTCTTTCTCTTCTTCATTTTCTTCTCTTTCCTGCTACTGGAAATGCCCAGCAAGGGCTGTCGACTTGGCCTGACTCGGCCCGTATCGCAGGTGGAGCAGTAGCCGCACAGCAGTCGCATCTTCTTCCTCCATTTTTCCTTTTCTTTTCTTTCTCTTTCCTTTCCTTCTCCTCCTTTCTCTTCATTTCTCTCTGTTTTTCCCTGTTGCAGAGTCTAGCCATCTCTGAACTTAACATATGGGCCGAACGTGCCCAGAAATGCGTCAACGACGATGGAGAAGAAGACTGCCATTAATGAGGTTTCCTTCCACACAATACCTCCCTTCGAACTGGCTATAGTGGACGGTTTAGTTAAGCTCCAGTGAGCTTACCGAATTGTGGTTTTGAAGTTTGGGGGAGGTTTGGGCAATGGGTTCGCATTTGAAAGCTTTCGGCAGGTTTCTCGAGTTCAGCCATAGAAACAGGGAGGAGGTCTGTTGTAGCTCGATCCTCACATCCTTATACGAACTCTAGCTCTCCTTAGAGCCATCAGATGGAGATTTGAGGCCCTGGATCTGGTCCAGTTAAAATCGCCACTCAAAACGGTGGGTAGGGACTAAAACCACCCCTGGTTTTGTTTGGGATGCCCAAAAAATCGGATGGCCGAGATCATTCCCACATGGAAGGCTAGGATTTAAAGATGGGGTCTCGCACGGATTGCCAAGCTGGCAAACAAACGGGAGAAACAGAAACTTTTCATTTTTGGGAGATGTTGCACGCACACGCCCTATCGTGCAGGAATTTGTGCTCCCATGCGTGGGTTTCCACATGTAGGATTTCCATGTGTCTGATCAGACTAGCCTCCCCATCGTGATGGACGGTTTGGATCAACAACTGGAATGAGATGGTGGCCCACAAATTAATTGAACAGGAGAGGAGAAAACTAAGCCATTTCAAACGGCTGCTGGCAGGAAAGAAGAGAGAAATCTCTTTTTTTATGGAAAGTGTGGGTCAGCGCTGGTCAAACTAGCACTGGACATCCTGTGCACTTCGTGCAATGGTGGTTGTGGTGCACTCGCACTGAGTGTAGGGCCCACCACGATGATTGAGATAGATCCACTCCGTCCATTATGTTTTAGGGCTTAATTAGGCCATCTAGACCGAAGATGAGGTAAATCCAATGCTCAGGTGGGTCGTATTAATTGAACAAGGATTTATAAGTGTCTCTAGTGATGATCCGATGGTCGGATCTTCCCGAGATCAAACGTCAACGGTTAAAAAGTTTTAGTGGATCGTTTGTAAGACTCTTATAATATATTTCTACCCATATACTAGTATTAATATAAATTTTATTATTAGTACTACTTATCACTATCATTATTCATTTCTTTATTATTATTATTATTTTCCCCTATGTGTGCATCATATTGTGGGTCTCGCTCTGTAGGTCATTAAGACTATTTATCTCATGATTTTATATTAATATTATTATTATCATTATTATTACTCACACATACTATTACTTATTTATATTTTTATTTATTTACTTACTTATTCATTGTTATTATTATTATGCTTATATGTAAGACGTGAGACTATTTTTCGTGCGTCATTTAGCTACATGCCCTAACATTAAGGTTACTTACCTTAAGGTGGGTTACAAGTCATGAACCTCTAATTACTAAATCATGATTTGTTGAGTGTTCCAACACTCCAATGATTGGATTGACTATTACTTAATTATCAACCTTTGAGATCCTAAGGAATGTCTAGGCACGATCAGAGAGTTGGATGTGAAACTAGACAACTTCATCTATGTTTTTAAAAGATGGATCGCCCCATGAGATGTTGTAAATAGGGTGAATGGTGGATTTCATGATTCAGGGTTGTATGCACGTAATTCGGTTAGATTTGTCCATCAGTGGAGTTGGGTTCAGATTAAAATGAACATGAATGTTTACTTAATCCTGGCTTGTGTTTATGCTATGTTTGGTTACACAATAACACCCGAGTATTGAAAAGTACGGGGTGTTACAATCTACCCCCCTTAAAGAGAATTTCGTCCCTGAAATTCGATGCTTCTATTATGATTAGGGATGATGATAATATTCATTATTTTTCTACATTTACAAACATATGCCACTAGGCACCCAAAACTAAGGTCGTTACAATCTACCCCCCTTAAAGAAGAATCTCGTCCCCGAGATTTGATGATACTCTTTCCAATTTTATTATTATTATTATTATTATTTTTTATGGTACAAGTAGCAGGATTATCCTATCGCTTGTCAACATTTAAAATTTCCCATAGTATCTACAAAGGTTATAAGTTCGTTTAGGTGGCCACTAATAATATTTTACATCTTCCTCTAAATTTTCTCTTTCTTTTAATGATGGTTTCACTACTGACTAAAGTGCACTACAGTTTTCTACTTACACGCTCAGGCCAACATGAATAAATGGTTGTAGTAGGTTTGAGCCTGATACATTAATCATCTGCCTGCAGAACAAAGTATTTCGGTATCAATTCATAGTCTTGTTAAGTCTCGATTCTTTGCTTGATCAGGGCATCAGGATCATTGAGATTTGCTAGGACCTAGAACTTGAGCTAAACCATGTAAACTTCATTTAAACATGTTTTCATCGGTCTGTGAATCCCAATAGTTCTAGACTCCAAGGAAGTGTCACGAAACCTTTTTTTTTTTTTGACAAGTCTATACAACCCATTACGCTTCCGCTGCGCACTCTGATTATCTAAGTGTCACTTGAAAATCTCGAGACCAGGATTTCTACCTAAAACCAGAGTTTAAAAGTTGCCAGGTTCATTTAAGATTTCTAATCAAATTTCAATATGCTTAGCCAAGGTTGAAATTTTACCTAAGATCATATAACTTCGCCTGTAATTAATTCTTACGTGCTGAAATTTGTGGGAAATATCATTCCTAAGTAAAGAGATGTGTTAAGGAATTCAAACTATATTTCCCATTGCAATTCTTAAGCTTAGAGGGCACTAGTGTCCAATCAGATGTACAATCTGGTGACCAAGGAAATTCTATGAAGGGTAAGTTCATCCTACTCACTAAGTGTTGTGATAATGTTATCTTTAACTAGGGAATTTATGAAAGAGTTTGGATCCTGAATTTCAAGAATGTTCTTTGGGAGTCAAGTCTAAGGAATATTCTTATTATATCTCAAATATGTCATGGTGGGTATTTGTTCTTTCACAGTACGTGGGTTAATTTTCTAAATTCAAATAACAATTCTGGTAGTTCTCAAGGGAACTTAAAGTTCTAAGTTTGAAGGTTATCCAACCAATGTGCAAGGGAACCTAAGATCTGAATCTCTATGTTCTTGATTTCTCCCAATTCCAAGGGAATTTTACCTAAGTTCTAATGACTAAACCTAAAACGCTTAAAGAGATCTAAGTTCATTCTTAAGTTTTACGATCATCCATATAATTATCTAGGGGGCCTAAGATCTTGAGTTCCTACATTCTTAATTTCTTCTAACTACAGGAGAAGTTCAAATGAGTTCAAATGATTATTCTAATAATTTCTAAGGGGACCTAAGTTTTGGTTTCTACATTCTTACTTCTTCCAAAGTCTAAGGGATTCCTACATAAGTAAAAGTTCAAATGACTATCTAATGATTCTAAGGGAATCTAAGTTCACTTCTAAGTTTTACAGTTTTTCAAGTAATTTTCTAGGGGATCTAAAATCTTAATTCCCTATATTCTCAATTTCTCTAGCTACAGGGAAATTTCACCTCAATTCAAATGGCTACCATAACAATTTATGAGGGAGCCTAAGTTTGGATCTCTACGTTCTTAACCATTCTTAGGCAATGGGGTCATCACCCAAGGATGTGACTGGTCATCAGCACAACAATCGGCGTAATCGCATTGAAATGAAGATCTAAGTCATCATCATAAATCGAATGGCTGGTCATAAGTGCAACATTCCTCGTAATCGCATGGCAAAGTGATCTAAGCCATTGAATATGCCATATATGCATGATTAGCCAAGTCATTATTTGTTCATTTACAATCAACCAGTTTAGATAAGCTCAAAGGTCACTACGGGGAGCACATAGCCCAGCGTAGGCCGACAGCTCGGGCATAGTGTCCCATTATCACCATCCCCGGCCCATAAGGCTACCATCTTAGGATGTTTAATGGAAACCCATCGACTAGTGGCCAATCATATTATAGCATATGGGGCTTACCATCGCATGGTTGCATGGTATAAAACATCGAATCCATATAGAGAAAATATCAGAACAAAGCCACATAAGGCAATATCAAACAAACCACATAGGGCAATTATCAAAATAGGCCTCATAAGGTGAGTATAAAACCATGCGATAAAAGACCATCCTTGAAAACCATTGGACACAACAACCCTAGATGGTAGGCCCACATCAATGATCAATTTAGACAACTACTCCATAACCACTAAGTCGAAAGTCCATTTTAATCACAACCAGTCGGGTTACATCCCAACTATCAACGTATATTTATAGGTGGGGGTTTCCCACTAATGTACTAGTTTAAAGTCCATAAGCAATACACAAATAATCCACAAGCACAAATAAATATACAAGATGAACATTAAGCAGGCAATATAACAATTCAATTTTCACCAGCTAACACAATTATAAGAGAGAGATATCAATTATAATTTTTAATAAAAATTATAACTTAAGCTAATGAGAAGATGGAAAGCTTAAGGGGAAGAATCATCACCTTATACTTTGAACCGCCTACCAGTATTGCTAGAGAATGCGTGTTTCCTTAGAATCAATCCCTATCATAAATCAGGAACTTGTACAATTAGAACCAATCTTTACACACTACCTCGGGTTTGGATTACTTTTAGGGTTTTGGTATTGAGTTAGGGATTCATCCTAGGGTTTAGTTATAGGCTTTATATTTTAGGATTTGAATCAAGTTATCATTAATATCATTATCATACAATGGTCAAATAATATTCATGATAGGGGTATTAATCCATCCATATTAATAATGATGGTTCTTAAGTTCATATTTAAATGTACCGACATTATCAAGTGTTCTTATGATGACTAATAATTCATTAAATAATAGAGGAAATAAAAATAGGATATTTACTAATAGTAAAATGACTAATGATAATAATCATATTACAGGAATTGCACTAGTTTTATAAGGACGATGATAATATTCCCTAATGATAATGATCAAAACTATAAATAATGAATTTAATCATGATAATAAATACTATGACTTATCATGAATTATGAAGTCTTACATGAAATAGGGGTGAAGACCGCTTGAGTTGAAGTAGGAATATGCGAGTACATCCTAGAGGGGGGTGAATAGGAATTTTAAAAGTTTTACAATGTATTTAAAAATCCTATGGCACTAATCTTATCAGATATACAATTAACAGGATTACTCAAATGTAACTCTACTGGCTTCCAAGCCTAGTAGAGGATCCAATCACAAACTATTCAGAAAATGGCAATATAGAAATTAGTTCATGCTGGATATGACTGTGTATGTGTGTGATGTGTGATATCAGATATTTAGATATTGAAATAATAAAGCAAGTCACACAGACAAAGCAATCGCAAACACAGTCATTTTATAATGGTTCGGCTACTTGTCTACTCCACTCCCTGCTGCCGCACTCAACCCTTGAGTGTACCGAATTTCACTAAGGAGGTTTCCTAGGGTTCACCTTAAACCTAAGGTTTTAAATCAGGTTCATCTTCAACCTTTACACGGAGGTTTCTACTCGGTTCACCTCTAGCCCTGGAATTTTACTAGTTCACTCATAACTAGATGTTTATGCTCTCCATAAAGCAAGGGTCCACACAACGCACCCACTACGTACACTCCCACCAGAGGCTTCCTATGAGGACTTCAAAGGGTGAGCAACACTTAAGACCCAATCCTATAAAAGAATGATCACAAGTATCCTCTGGACTCTAGATACTTACAGATAAGTTGATGAGTCTCATTTAGAGCAATGAAAAAAATCTCCTCCTTATTGTTGAAGAGTTTTCGGCTCCCTTGATCCGTAACATAAAAGATGTACCAGTACTTGGCTTTGGGTTGGGTCAAGGTTAGGACAAAAATCCATTCTCTTAGAATTTTCCTATAAGGAAGATAGAGTGATTCCCGTCATCTATTCATTCCAGGTATCCCAGCTTAATGATATGCTATTAAGATAGTTGCTGGAGGATCCTTAAATGCAGAAGTTCATTTCTCAATCCACTCTATTGAATGTCAATGAATGAGAGTGGATTAGAAGATGAATTGCTGTGAGAGAAAGGGCTTTGGGTATACGATCTAAAGGTAAAACACACAAAAGCACTCTCTTCTTTCTCTACCAACAATATGGACAGGTCTCTCTTTATATAGGCAAAAGATTCCAACAGATATAAAACGGTCGTATTTGTGACAGATTTCGATATCATCGATCAGGGTCGATATCATCGAGCATATACTCTCGATGGAATCGATTGACCGCTCGATAACACAAACTCAAATGTGATACACTTTTGAAACCTTTTGCCAGCTAGTCGATGGGATCGATACTTATGTCGATGTCAACGAATTTTGAACTCCTATTCAATCGATACTGGGATTGATCTATCGACATTCGAAGCATGAAAGAGACAAGTCTTGATATATTTCAGGATTTTATGATATGAACGGGGAACAACCGATATCATCAGAATTTGAATATCGATGATATCGGAGGCCGTGTCGATGGGATCGATAAATCATATAGATTTACCTATAAGTACGCTGGACAGTTTGTGTCCAGTCTCGATCCATTCTACTAGGCCTTGATAGAATCGATATAAGAATATCGATTTCCTCGAGTGGCCCCCGATCAAAGTTTAAAACAACCCGAAATATTTGCTGGAAGAAATGCGCGCCCATTATCGATATGATCGAGATTTGAATTCAAATTGAATCAGGAAAGACATCGATATATCGAAGCACATAGTGATTTTCTTTAAAAAATAGGGGCGCCAAAAATCTGCCTGTCGATATTATCGAACCAATTCCGATGAGCTCAATATTTGAATATCGATTATATCGATAGATGTATCAATATATCAATAAATCCGTCCAGTTGAGTATGCGGTTGCTTGACACTTTTAGTCCTCTTATCAATAGTATCGATCAAGTGTCGAGGACATCGACAGCGCAGGTCGATCATATCGAAACATATATTGATATAATCGACAGGGCAACCAAACTTAAAAAAATTTTTATGTTCGAAAAAGTTCATTTACCCAAAAACCCTCTTATATTCTAAGTTATTTTTAAGGGTTTTAATCACCTGGTGTTTTGGGACATGGGATGTGAGGCTATGATTTACTTATGGCGAGCTTCCACACATCCGGTTGAGGTAAGCGTTTGAATTGTTCTTCCTGTGAGGCTCTGCAGATCTACTGACTCAACACACATGGTAATTAACAAACCAGGGCACTAGCAGGTACACTTTCAATCTCCCTCTTTATTAATTACATGATAAAATACCAAAACACCCTAGGATAATATCTAGAGAGACACATCCTAAATTGTGTGTACATGCTTTTACACAATTTTATAAATTCTAATACAGCCATGTACACAACCAGTATTTGCTCTCCCTTTCTGTAAAGCTCCTTCTTTCTTAGTGCAGCTACTCCCCCTAACACCTGCAACATATAAGTGCAAATATCTAATTTTTCATACGAGGTGTTTTAACTTTTCTCCCCCTTTTTGTCAGTCATTGACAAAGATAAAACAGTAGAGATTGACTAAAGTTTAAAAAGTAAATGGGAGAACCACAGATATAGACGTATAAAGATTTTCAACAGTGTTAAGCATACATCATTGCAAAAGATATAGAGGCATGATAAATAAAGCATTGATACGACCAGATAAGATAATCATGAAAAATACATGCATTCTATATCAGACAGGAGATAAACTAGAAGAGCACATATGACAGTATGGCAGGAAAAGTGAGAATTATATTCAGCCATGTTTAACAAAATATTCATCATTCAAAACACATACTGCCACAGACAGCAGTAGATTCTCATTTTAAAAAAAATATTCAAGTATGGGCACTTAACAATAGGCATCAGCATCAGCCCAATTGGGGGCATATATAACCAAAAAAAATAAAATTATCTCCAACCATTCTTTCCATCCATAAACAAATGTCTGCAAAAACTGAGGAACTTCACATATATGAGAGATACCAAGCTGGTTTGATGATCGTTGGAAGATACTTTCTTGATATGAGATGTTTCACATTCCAGAGTACCGGAACGTTTCATCTACCACGGTGACTATTCAAGTTTCAGACGACTTCGATGACATCGATACTAGTTCAATGTCATCAGATATGTCAAATTTAAAAGTTTTTGAACTTTACTCTTCTTTGACATACATAATGGACAATGGTTAGTACAAGGAAATATGCCTATGTTGCGCATGTACATTCAACCAAAGCCAACCGACTTCTTTATTCTCATTTTTTTAAAAAAAAAAAAAGAAAAGAAGAGAACCTCAGTTCTCAAATGTGCCAGTTTAGCTCATTTTGCCTGTGCATTTTATCAAATTGCACATATTTCAATAGATTTTTGGAGGTCACCAAAACTATTATCATTAAGAGGCTTTGTTTGGATGTCAGCAAGATTTCTTTCTGTAAACACATAGTCCAACACAATGATCTTTTCTTCAACAAGTTCTTGGATAAAATGAACGAATGTCAATATGCTTAGTCCGAGAATGTTGAACATGATTTTTGAATTGATGACACTAATGTTGTCACAGAAGAGAGTCATTATGGATTGCTCAATCCCATAATCCAGTAGCATTTGTTACATCCAAAGGAGTTGTGCACAACAACTACCTGCAATAATATATTTGACCTTGGCAGTAGACAGAGATATTGAATTTTTCTCCTTGCTTTTTCAAGAAACCGAACAATTTCCAGTAAAGAAGCAAACACAACTGATTGATTTGTGATCATCTATATTTTCAGCCCAATTGGCATTGGAGTACCTAGTAATAAATGTAGATGTTTCAAATGGGTACCATAAACCGAAGATGGTCGTTCCAACCACATACTTGATGATCCTTTTAACTGCTGATAGGTGTGATTTCTTTGGATCTGCTTGATATCATGTACATGCACCTATGCTTCTAATTCTGTGAGACCTTCAATGTTACTGAACTTTTCTCGAAGTCATCGAGGAGTCATTTGATTCATCGACTGACTTATCGAAGAGAAGAGTATGACATTGATTTGTGTACTTAGATGACCTTTTAGATATGCATATCAAGAATATTTTCTTATCAGCTAGTATACACAGCAAAATTTGTAGAAAAAGATGTGAAACCACAAATATAAGCATCAACTATGCTTATGCACAAAAAGACTTTTGGAGGTATAAAAACCTCAGATATATCATGATAATTACCAAAAATGCATCATTTCACACATCCATTTAGGTCTTGATGTCATAACCTTGACTTGTTTTCCATGCTCAATTGTTACTGGGCATATGAATCATCATTTTTTTTATGACATAGCAGTGAGTATTGGTGCGAAGACCCTTCATAACTTATTTTCTTGATAAGTTCAGGATCTTGCACTTTAGCTTGTCGAATGTTTCCTCATTCTTGTTGTCACATGTTTGAGAAATTCTTAGAAGGTTGTGTGTCAACACTTCTACTAGGAGCGCATTCTCATTTTTGAGCATTTCTAATCCAACAATAATCTCATACCCCATTACCTTAGCGGTGCTTCCGTCTCTAAATGTGACCACCCCATCATCAAGATTTGAAGAATTTGCAAGAAGGGATTTGTCACCCGTTACATGTCTTGAGCAACCGTTATCTAGGAACCCCTTAGCATTATTGCCTGTCTTTTAAAGTCACAAGGCAATTTCTTTTATTTTTCACTACCCTTTTTGTGACGCTGTTTTTGTTTTACTATGGGTTTGACTGGACACATTTGGTAATTGAATCACATTCCCTTGATTGATCTATCCTTCTGATTCAGTTGGGCCACTTGATTTAATAGCTCATCTATTCTCTTTTTCATTTTCAGTGGAGACGGATGTTTCTTACCTCCTGCCATGTACCTTGGTGGACTCATGACTTGAGTCCTTCCAATTGTAATGCATTCAAATTTGTAGTGGCCTAAGTCTCCACGTAAATGACACCAAGAGTGGCCCTAGTTCTACTTCCTGATGTTGCGAATTTCTCAAGTGTTTATGCTACATTTTTGGAGCTTGGTTTGCCTTTCACATATCCCAACCCACTCTTTTCTTTACTAGGTCATCCCATCCCTAAAAGTTTAGCTTAACAGATATTCTAGATTGTTCTGCATTAAATTTAAGTGTATGATTTTCATTCTTTTAGTAGTTCAATCTGTTTGATCAATTTCAAGGATTCAGATTTTAGGGATACATTTTCTCTTTCTAACTTATCATTGTCTAAATGATATTGTTGCAAATCATTGACTAAATGTGTGTTGATTTCCAAGGTTCTGTCCAAGTATTTCTGCAACAATTCCTTTTTATTTTCAGACATACCAAGTCTTTTAAGGATATTGATGCTATGAATATACAGTTAATTATAAGCATCTTGTAGTTTATCCTTTTCAACTTCTTCTTCCTCTCCATTTTTCCCATTATCAGACGGAAATGATTCGGTGGCTTGCTGTTCTTTCTCGTTCTTAGATTCATTGGGAATGATTGGAGTGGTGGAGACTAGAAGGATTTTCAATGATTTCTGATCTCCATCACTTTCTGAGTCACTAGATTCTGAGTTTGACTCTTCTGTGTCATCCCATGTGACGGCCATTGCCTTGCCCTTAGTTTTTCTATCTGGGCATTCAGTAGACAAGTGTCCATACTCATGATAGGCATAGCATTGTGGTTCTTTTGTCTGTTTACCAAATTTTCCTGTAGAGGGTTTGTTGTCCACCTTTCTACCTCTAGAGGAACGACCGCGATTCTTTTGAAAGAATCTTCTAAATCTCTGTGCCAGCAAAGCCACTTCCTCATCTTCATCTTCTTTTTCTCTTTCACTCATGATAGGCATAGCATTGTGCCAGCAAAGACACTTTTTGTCCTCTTATCAATAGTATCGATCAAGTGTCGAAAACATTGACAGCGCAGGTCGATTATATCGAAATGTTTATTGATACAATCGACAGGGCAAGCAAACTTAGAAATTTTCTGATGTTCGAAAAAGTTCATTTACCCAAAAACCCTCTTATGTTCTAAGTTATTTTTAAGGGTTTTAATCACCTGGTGTTTTGGAACATAGGATGTGAGGCTATGATTTACCTATGATGAGCTTCCACACATCCGGTTGAGGCAGGCGTTGAATTGTTGTTCCTGTGAGGCTCTACAGATTGACTGACTTAACACACATGGTAATTGACAAACCAGGGCACTAGCATGTGCACTTTCACTACAATTAGATCCCAAACCTAGTACATTACCTACGTTTAGGGTATTGACCTAGAGTTTAAACCACTTAGGTCTAGGATTTCAACCTAAAGTTTAGGTCTAGGTTAGATTTTAGGATTTAAACCCTAGTTGGGGTGTAATTAATTTCAGTGTTAATCTAATAATATTTATTAACATCAAGGCTATAATTACTGTTAGCTAATGTAGCAAAAATAGTCATTGTGATGGTAATGAATAGGGTGGTTTATTATAAATGATAATATCTAGGGATGGTAGATAATTACTACTATCTAACATCTAATCTTTGTAGTTTGCTTATAATAACTAATATTAGCATACAAAAGATGTTAGTGGTTAAATAAAATTTATCAATCTTAGTAACTATGGTAACACCAATTTATGAAAATAAATTAACGACTTACTTTGAAAGAGGAAACTAACTTACATTAGTTGACTCAGTTCAAGTCAAGATGACTCAGCTCAAGCACCACCACAAACACTTCTTCTCCTCTCCTCCTCCCTTTCATTCTCTCTTCTATTCAACTCCATACACTACCAACAAAGTGACCAGCAACTCGCTGGATTCTCGGCCCGGCCAGCGAGTCGACTCGGTGATGACTTTCAGTTTCTATTCTTCCATTTTTCTTCTTCCTTCTATCCATTTCCTTCTCTCTTTCTCCCTCTGCCTAGCCTTCCATAAGGCCTGGAATGCATCAGGCCCATGCCCAACTTGGGCCGACTCGGTCCAGTGAGTTGGACTCGCCACTGGGTCGGCTGGTTCGATCCGGGTTAGTGCAGCCAGACGCCCCAATGGCCGGTTTCTCTCTCTCCGACTTTCTTCTTCCTTCCTTCTTACTCTTTTCTTTCTTTCCTTTCTCTTTTCTTACCCATGGCCAGACAGTGTCTGGATCTGACCAAACCCGACTCTAGTTCCGACCGAACTCAGACAGGTTGATGTGGTACAACAGCAGCACCCCATAAATCCTCTCCTTCTTCTTCTTCTCTTTCTCTTCTTCCTTTTCTTCTCTTTCCTGCTACTGGAAATGCCCAGTAAGGGCAGTTGACCCAGCCTGACTCGGCCTGAATCGCAGGTGTTGCAGCCGCATAGCAGTCGCATCTTCTTCCTCCATTTTTCCTTTCCTTTTCTTTCTCTTTCCTTTCCTCCTCCTCCTTCCTCTTCATTTCTCTCCTTTTTCCCTATTGCAGAGTCTAGCCATCTCTGAACTCAACATACAGGCTGAACGTGCCCAGAAATGTGTCTGCGACGGTGGGGAAGAAGACTTCCATTAATGGCGTTTCCTTCCACATGATACCTCCCATCGAACTGGATATAGTGGATGGTTTAGTTAAGCTCTAATGAGCTTACCGACATGTGGTTTTGAAGTTTGGGGAAGGTTTGGGCAATGGGTTCGTATTTGGAAGCTTTCGGCTGGTTTCTCGAGTTCAGCCGCAGAAATACGAGAAGCTTTCGGCTGGTTTCTCGAGTTCGGCTGGTTTCTCGAGTTCAGAAGCAGAAATGCTAGGTGTTTCAACAATACTAGGAAGTTCTAAGATTTTGCAAAGAAAGGGAGGTCATAGGATGTGAAAAAGGAAGTGAACCATGTCAAGGATGCAATCAATGTTGAATGATAACAAAACAAATCTAGGTAGACAGATACAAACACCAATGGAAACAACATGAACAACTCTAATCATGAAGGGAGTAAGATCAGTCTTATTCACTACCCTTGGATAAATGTTTAAAGTGAAGATTCGATGAAGGACGTGGTATTTAGGAAATAACATACTGGTGGGAAAGGCGTTACCAGACTTCCATTCAACATTAAATCCACATAACACACGGGTAATAAAATCTCTTTCTGAATTATTCATTTTATTAGAAAGATTAGAAATTGGAATCCTGTCTTCCGCCATTTCTCTTCCCATCAAAGAAGAGATGGTGGATGGTGTTATGGTGACGATTTCTTTTAAAAATTAAACTTTGAAAAATAAATCGTCTAAAGAAACCTTAATAATTAATGCGTACATAACTGTTTTTACAAGAAATGAATGTATTTCGATTCAAATATTTTGTTTAATAATAGCAAAGGAAAGATATAAGAAAATTCATCATCACTGATTTTATTGATTCTGAGTTCATTTACATTCTCTTGTTCCCTTGATTTTGAAACAAAATACGATGAATTCATGCAATGAAAGAAAGGAGAAGCAGTTTAATAGAAATTTCGATAGCATTTCATTTCGAAGAATGTTTGTTGCATTGACAGAGAGTTGCGCAAGCTTAAGATCCTAGGTTCTACACTGATATGCATATAAGTTGTACACAAGAAGACAAGCCGCGAATCTGTCAAATTTTTGCGCAGGTACTCCTGTTGTGCAGGTATCCCTGTTGCTCGGGTACTTCTCTTACGCAATACTTTTGTTACGTGAGTACTTTTGTTGTGTGGGTGCTTCTGTTGCATCGATACTTTTGTTGCGTGGGTACACCTGTTGCTATGAGGGCTCATAAGCTTCTCTAACTTCTAACCGACCTAAATGAGGAGGGGAGAGGGATATTTATAGCCCTTGAAGTCTATTTTCACTCAATAGGTCTCTAGGAAGTCTGTTTCCATGTAATAGCTCTTTGGGAAGTATGTTTTCTTGCAACAGATCTCTGGGAACTCTGTTTTCGTGCAACAGGTCTTTGGGAAGTTTGTTTTTGCACAATATCTCTATTGGAAGTCTGTTTTCATGCAACAGCTCTCTAAGAAGTCTGCAGATGTGGCATTCTGGGACTGGGAGTCTTCAGATGCGGCATTTAGGACCAGGAGTCTGCAAATGCAGCATTCTGGGACTGGGAGTCTTAGCACTTTTTATGCACCAACGGATGCCCCATCGATCCTTCTTTGATTTATTTATGAAATCAAATGGAGGATCGATCTTCTTTTGGACAAAAATCCTTTCACAATAGAGAAGAACTCTTCATGTAGGTAAAGTTGGTCGCATAACAGAGAAGGATCGCTCGAACGGATAATTGAATAGTCGGGCTCGAACGGAAGACTAAAGAATCACACGAATGAATTGCACTTGAACGAATCATGCTTGACTCAAAGGGATCATGTTTAAAGGAATTGTGCTCGACTCGAAGGGATGACTGAATGCCCCCAAGTGGTCAAGCAATTGTTTTCCACAGTGTAGATAATGACAGTGCTAATGCTTCCTTCAGGTAGTTCTGTCTTCATCGCGGTCAATCAGATCCATTTAATCCTTTTGATGACTTTTGGAAAAGTATTGATGTAGAACGCCTTTCTACAAATAGGGTTGAAATTGCATCTTCCACAATTTCGATTCCCCTTGTTCATGCAATTCTCTTTTCATTGAAACTTAATGCTGTGAGCGAGAATGAGGATTTTTCTAAAATCCTTATATGAAAGCGTGTGATAAGCCACTGTAACCAAATGGAAACCTCTTATGTTTGAAGTTCTAAGTATTAATAAAACTAAATCCATGAGAGAAAATGCATTCTTTTTGTGGATTGCAGCTCAGTAAAGCGAAAGCAGTGCTAATGCTAAGGCCTTAAATGCCATAACTTATGCTCTATCACCTGATGAATTTAAGAGAATCATTTCATGTGATACAACCAAACAAGCTTGGGATATTCTTGAAATGACACATGAAGGAACTTCTATAGTTAAGAAATCAAAAGTCTAAATCCTCACTACTAAATTTGAGGAAATTCATATGGAAGAAAATGAAACTTTCATGGAGTTTAATACGAAACTAAATGATATAGTAAATTTTATGTGGGGTCTAGGAGATGGAATCCTAAAAAGCAAGGTCTGTGTAAAAATACCGCAAACTCTTCCTAAGAGTTCAACTCTAAAATAACTGTCATTCAAGAATTAAGAGATTCTGATTATATGAAGGTTGAAGAGTGTCACACCCAAGGCTCGGAAACCCAACTCACAAGGCCGGTTCTGGTCGCAACAGCCTCCATAGTACCCCATTCACAGCTCCTGAGGCAGGTTTCGATCCCGGGATCCTACAAAAAGTCACAACGTGCGGCATTTTTTTTCTCAAAACGAACATGGGCCCACATCTTCTGGTACGAGTGTCGGTTCGGTGTGCGAGTCACAGAGTTAGAACAGCAGCGATGGCGCGGTCGCTGAGGTACAAGTTTTGAGTCTAGCCGACGTCGGTATGCGGGACCTAGCTTAGGATCGCGTGCAATCATCGAATATGGGTCGAAGGTTGACGGAATTCGACCGGGAGGACCGCGGAAGCATACGGAATGGTACGGTCTAGGTTACGGGTCTTACAAATAATTTAAAAACTTGAAATTTTGTTGTTTTATGACATCTTTGTTTCAAATTTCTGAATTTATTTCCACAAAAGCAGATTTTAGATCTGAACTAGCTATAAGTACTAAAATAGAGCTTGAGCTAGGTGATAACATTAAAGTGCTTAGTCACTCAATTGATTGTTCTCAATTATTTGTATGAATGCAATGATCAAAATGTTTTATATACGTAATGATTGTTTTATTGGTGATAATAAGATGATCTTCTGCTTGACTTATTAGTTACTTGGTGGCAACAACTTGGGATTAATTGCTTACAGCTCCCGCGGATTGCCATAGGTATATTAAGCTAGAGATGCTCTTCGTTTGTTTGCGAACACAGCTGGAGTTCAGTTGATTAGATGCATTTTAAAATTACCTTTTAGATGCCCAAGAGCACCCAACTAAGGTAATTTTAATAGCACTAGCAGAAATACGAAGTGTACTTGTTAGAGCGCTTTTTAAAGGTGCACTTGCCTCACACGTATTAGATAGGACCTCACTGTTTGGATTCCATGCATTTAAATTTACGCAAGAGAGGAGACATTATCTAACCAGTTTGAAGCATCCACAAGTCGAATCTTTGGCTCCATTCCTTCACAAATTGGGAATATACAAGATCTGGTTAAGTTGTCGTTGTTCCAGAGCAATTTGACTGGTCCAATTCCTCCTGCTTTGGGTAATTTTACCACTCTCAAAATTTTGTATTTTTCTAATCAACAATGTGGTTGTAGACATTTCTGAAACCATACATATCTGCATTTAAAAAAAATAAAAATTGATCTTGGTATGTTCACAGGTATTATTTTGGTTAGCTTCGTTATGACTTACATTACTGAACATGAAATGCAAATTTATTGACCAGAACCAAAGACTTCTGCCTCCACTTCTTTTTTTGGTACATTAGCATATATGATGTGTTACCCATACAAGCTTTCATTGCAGTCCAAAAGATCAGTTATTGAATGGTCCTTAGGCATGCTGATTGATGTAAATTTGGCCCATTTTTTCAGCCTAATGCAGCGCCGAAATTCAAAAAATGTGACTTTTGAGCTATAAGCATGCTTCATGGTAGGACACTAGATGAATGGATAGAAGATCCTACTAAAATCACTCATGCAGCGGGCCCCTAGTGGATGATCCTTCTATAATTGATTTATGAATTGCCTGTAAGAAACTCCAAGTATTGGCTGATAATCCCTACCTTATGTAAGAACTTTGAAGTTGTTAGCATTTATTCTTTCATCATTTAAATTCAGAAGCATTGATTAACTTAACTGATGGAGGTCAACTTATAGGCAGGTGAATCATTCAATCGATGTAATTTTTTTCACAATAGCCCATGAAATCGGTATAAGACCTAATGGATAATGTAGATCAATCTATTGGGTTGGTATCTCAATGCAATTAGGACACTATTACACTAAGATCATTGAATCATTTCTTATAATTAACATCAGCAACAATACTAGCCTGGGTTTCGTTAGTTTAGGGTCGAATACAGAGGAATTCAGGTTGGGTTTGGGTTAGGCAACTTGGAATGGAATTCAGTTGGCTGACTCAGGTGTTCTTGCTATTGAGCCTTAACCCATCCCAAGCAGATTAGAAAAAACAACAAATATACTCTCTTTTTTTTGGAGAAATTTCAGTGACAGACTAATGGTAACTTTCATAAATCTAAAATTTTCCATCTTTGGCAAGGCAATTCGCATATTAGAATTCTAAGAACTGTATTTAACTAATCATTGGAGAAAATGAAGAGCCTATAGAAAAATTATGCTAAAGATAGCAATGAGAATTCGCTGATGATCTTCCTTTGGTCTTCTTGAGCTTATAATTGCATTGCTTTGGGATTAGTAAGTCTTCTAAAGGCTTAAGTTTTGAGTTTTTGGTTGAATCGACATTATACTTTCTTTATAGTTGCTGAAATTGATTTCAAGAAATTGAATGTTGATGATGTTCTTCAGAATTTGCTTATGTTCCATTTAGATTTTCTCAAGATATTGTTGAGGTTTATGGTTATCACAATTTGGTGTTATTAGTATTTTAGTTTTGGTGATTATTGAATCTAATTATGGGGCTATTTGGATGCATCCTCTGAAGGGATGTTTGAGCCCTAAATGCCATTTTAATCTAAAAAATTAGCTTTCATTTATTGTCAAGAAAAGAATGTAAACCCAACCTTTTCCTTTCATTGGAGACATAATTTTTCATCCATAAGCTTTTTAATTCCTTCCTTTATATTCGATCACCACTTTGTGGTTGTCAATATGGCTCTGTTGTGAAGTTTGTTGATTTTTTGCATGGATTATTCGATAGTTGAGACCTATTTCTTTTAGTGGTGCTCACCTGTATGTATGGTTGTTGAATTTTTCAAATCTACAAAGTTAAATGTATTGTCCCCCACCCTTTCTGATAAAAAAAAAAAGTAAATAAATAAAAACTCTAGTTACATGTGATTTTGGGAACCAGTGTTGATAAGTCATCATATAATGAAATTCTATTAAATAATCCTCACTTGGTGAGTAATATGTATCACATTTGATAGAATTGTCATCTTTAGGAGACGTAGCCAAGTTTTGTATTTTTTTATTTTTATTTTTTTTTAAGGATAATTGATGTTACAACACATAAATTTTTCGCTTGCTTGAAAATGTAAATATCATGATAAGTTAATAAACTATTGTTAGAGTGCAAGTAGTATTATTTTTGAAAAAATTGATGTTTTTTTCTTTCAATTTTCCCTTTTGTGGCCCATTATCAGGTCCACCATTTTTATCATCATCCCAGTTGATTCCATGATCAGGTGGGCCACAAAGTACAAGATAAGTAAGTTTTCAATTGCTTTAATATGTATTTTTGTAAGTACTATGATTTCATATCCCTTTGATTGTCAAATTTTGTGGTGTCAAAACCTATATCTATCTTTTATGTCTTGTGTTTTATGTTTGAAGACTATTCATTACAATTAAGACATATCAAGTCATTGCATTTCAAGACAAGATCTTAAATGAAAAAAGTTTTCAAGATATGAATGAAGAATTCAAGAATAGAAGTTTTCAAGATTACTTGTTCAAAGATTCGATCAAGTTAAAGTTTAGTAGAAGACTGTGTCAAGTCAAGATCAAGCTTAAGAAGGCCTACTACAAGATTTGTATTTTCTCTAGCTTCTCTTAAGGGTTATCTGAGTGTACAGACTTTCAATGTCCATCTCACTTTTAAGGTTTGTTTGACCTTAGATTGACCTTAAGATGGGTTTTACTGTAGGTCATTCTGGATACATAACTCATATATTTTAATATGCTTGTTTGGAGTGTTCTAAGACCAGTCCTAGGGACTTTAAGACCAGTCCTAGTTTTGCTACAACCAGTCTTAAGTTTTTCAGGACCAGTCCTAGGTAGTTGAAGATTTTTAGATCTTTCTAACTGTCCCACGACTAGTCCTGGACATCCTACGACCAGTCCTGTGAGTTCTACGACTCATCCTTCGACAGGTCGTAGACCTACGACTCAAACTCCAGCAACTATTTTTGGGGTCCTACGACCGGTCGTAGGTGACCCACGACTGGTTGTAGACCACCCAGGACCGGTCGTGGAATAGAAAATCTTATCCCGCGAAAATCTTTCGAAAATATTTAAAGCTACGACCAGTCCTAAGATCCTAAGACCAGTCGTAGACGGGATTTTTCAAGCTATAAATAGTGCACGAACTTCAGAGTTTTAGTACTTCAATTCAATTCTATTCAAGCATTCTTTAGGCTATTCTCTGAGATAAGTTTATGATTATTTTAAGCTGCTTTGTGCTTATTTAATATTCCTTTTTCTAGTTTATTCTTATTTTATTTTGATCTACATTCCAATCTTATTAGAAATGGGGAATTTCTGATATTCCTTCTTCTTGGATTCAAAATCAAATAGATCTAGCCCGTTTGATTTAAAATCAATTAAAGAAACATTCTTAAAGTGAGTATTGGACTTTGAATGTCGAATCGAACTTCTACTCCGATTAGTTCTACCGGGCTTCTTCGAAAGGTGATTCAGGTATTTTACGTGTTTTATAATTTACTTTCTCTGGTTTTTATTTGAGATTCGCCAGAAAAATGTCATTGTATTGGTTATCTGAGGAGAGCCAGAAAACTCAGATTGTGGGGTTTTTGGATTGTGTAAGCCCGAGATCAAAGATACAATTGTGAAGGTTATAGGTGAACTTGTGAAACCTATTTTGATAGTGCATGCTAATATCCCCTGTGTGAGGATATTAGGAGTGGAGTAGTAATCTGTGTGGCTGTTGGATAACAGTTGGTGCACACACAGGCGAACCACTATATATCGTTGTGTTGTGGATGTGCATTATTCATTCATTCCTTTATTCATTCAGTTTTGTAGTTTGTGTTTGTGGATGAATGTTGTAATTATTTTATTTCAAGCAATTGTGAATGGATGTTGTAATAACTTAGGATTTATTTCTGCAAGTTATTTTGATTTTCTTACTTTTTATTCATCATTGGTTTGTGATACAAAGGACGTTCTAGAAATAAGGTTGTCCTACCTTAAACCTCTGGTTTTTGGTGTAAGGTTGTCCTTAGAACTGATAAAGTATCAATCTCTTTATTTTAGGCTATTGTGATTATTTTATATTCAGCATTGTGCTTTATATCTTTTATTATTCCGCTGTTATAAGTTTTATTTGGCATTGCCCTATTCACCCCCCCCCCCCCCCCCCCCCCCCCCCCTCTAGGGCATATAGATAGGCCCTTTCAAGTGGTATCAGAGCCTAATAGCTCGTGCTTATTGTTTATTTATTGGATTTATTTCCTGAGCTAATGATCTAAGCTATATTAAGATGTCAAATTTTGAAAGCCTATCAGTCACTAGGCCACCACCTTTTAATAGCACAAACTATGCTTATTGGAAAGCCAGGATCTTCCTTAAATCCTTGGATGAAAGTGTGTGGATGGCCACAATGAATGAATGGAATCCTCTTATCACTGAAGTTGCTAATGACGATGGTTCAAAAACTATGAAAGTAACGGCTTATTTTCTTTGGACCATACTTCAGAAAAGTGAAAGTAGTGCTAATGCAAAAGCACTAAATGCAATTACTTGTGCATTATCACCAGATGAATTTAAAAGAATTATCTCTTGTGAAAATGCAAAACAAGCATGGGATGTATTAGAAATGACACACGAGGGTACATCTATTGTCAAGAAATCTAAAGTCCAACTCCTCACAACTAAATTTGAAGAAATTCATATGGAGGAGAATGAGATGTTTATGGACTTCTATACTAGATTGAATGACATTGTGAACTCTATGTGGGGTCTTGGTGATAGAATCCCAGAAAGTAAAGTGTGTGCAAAAATACTACGTTCACTTCCTAAACGGTTCAATTCTAAAGTGACCGCGATTCAGGAACTTCGTGATACGGATAACATGAGGGTTGAGGAATTAGTTGGTTCACTTCAAACCTATGAGTTATCCTTTAAGGCTCCTAAAAAAAAATCAATAGCTCTCAAATCATCTAAAAATATTTCTCAAGAGAGCACTTCGGATATAGAAAATTCCAAAGATGATATGAGACTTTTAGCAAAAAAGTTTTACAAAATCTTCAAAAATAAGAAAAAGGTTGATTTTCAAAAATCAAATGATAAGAGACAATCTAAACCTAGAACTCGAAAATCCTTGAAAGATAGTCAATGTTACAACTGTCAAGAGTATGGGCACTTAGCTAACAAATGTTCTAAAAAGGACAAATCAAAAAGGAAAAGCATGATGGCTACTTGGGATGAATCGTCTGATTCTGAATCCTCTTCTAAATCAGAAGATTCTGAATCCGAGTTAGGCGAAGATGTTAAAGCCCTTATGACTCTAGCCAAGATCACCCTTTCAGATAATGATGATATTTATAGTAAAGAAAATCTGAATAGTGATTGCGATAATGACTATGATCTTCAGGATGCTTATAATGCCCTTTATAAAAAGAGTTGTAAAATTGCTATCAAGCTTAAATTACAAAAAGAAAAATTTTCTAAGCTTAAGGAAGATTATGAGTCTCTTGTTTTAGAAAAATCTCATATTTTCAACTCTTTTGAAAAGACCAAATGTGATTTAGATTTCAAAACCTCCAAAATTGAATATCAGAGATCCGAAAATGAGAAACTTAAAAATGAGGTATCTTCCCTTCAGAGTTTGAAAGACATATGGAGATATGCCCATGGTGATCCTAGATTGGAAAAATTATTGTCCGGATCAAGAAAATGTGGCGATCGATCCGGGTTGGGCTATGATAAGAATACATCTCCTAAATAAAAGAACATTGCTCCTAAATTTGTAAGAGGAGAGTCTTCAAACTCAAAAGATAAGAATATTTTTCAATTTTTTTCTAAAAATTCGAGGACTTTTCAGAAACCTAAAGGTAGCCATGTCAACTTTAATTTTTAAAACCGAAATCCATTGACTTAAAAAATAATTGATCTTCTTAAGGAGCTATTAAAGTCTAACTCTATAGGTCTCTCCTATAACAATAGACAGAAAAAGACCATCTATACTCATAAACCCAAAACAGTTCTGAAATGAGTTCCTAAAGTTGCCAGCTTGGTTGCTCACACTGTTTTCAAAGCTACAAGCCATTCAAAGTGGTATTTAGATAGTGGTTGCTCCAGGCATATGAAAGGTGACAAAGCTTTATTCACCGATCTTAAAGATATGACTGAAGGGTCAGTCACATTTGTTGATGGAAGCAATTGTAAAATCATTGGCCAAGGTACGATTCAACTTTATAACCTTCCTTTGTTTAAGAATGTTTTATATGTTGAGGGCTTAAAACACAACCTTCTAAGCATTTCTCAGATATGTGATAACAACCATAGTGTAAAGTTTTCTAATCAAGGTTGTGAGATAGTTAATAAAAGGATTTCTGTTATATTAACTGGTCGTAGAACTTCTGAAAATTGTTACATCGTTAGTGATGTAAACTCATCTACTCAATCATGTTATATGGTCCATACCGGTGAGACTGAATTATGGCATAAACGCCTTGGACATGTACACTATCGAAACTTATTTAGATTGAGTAAAAGAGAACTAATTAGAGGTCTACCAAAATTACAAAAAGTAGACAAAATATGTCGTAAATGCTAGTTGGGCAAACAGATTAGGAGCTCTCACAAGAAAGTGAACTCCAATACCACATCTAGACCACTCGAGCTTCTCCACATGGATCTTATTGGACCAACCAGATCGGAGAGTCGAGGAGGAAAAAAATACATCTTAGCTATCGTAGATGACTATACCAGATTCACTTGGGTATCATTCTTAAAATACAAAACTGAAACTCTAGATGAAGTGAAAAAGGTCATCAAACGAATCTAAAATGAGAAAGGTTCTCTTGTTAGTAAGATCCGTAGTGATCATGGATCCGAATTCAAAAACAGTAGTTTTGAGAAATTCTGTAGCGATCAGGGAATATCACATGAATTCTCTACGCCCAAAACACCGCAACAAAATGGTATAGTTGAAAGAAAAAATAGAGTGCTTCAGGATATGGCTAATGTTATGTTGAATAGCATGAAGCTCTCTAGAAATCTTTGGGTTGAAGCAGTTAATACCGCATGTTATATTATTAATCAGGTTTATACCAGTAAATCTGATAATAAGACTGCTTATGAATTATGGTTTGAAAAGAAACCTACTGTCAAATACTTTCGGATTTTCGGCAGCAAGTGTTATATTTTGCGTGATTGAGAAAATTTGGAAAAGTTTGATACGAAGAGTGATGAAGATATTTTTCTCGGTTATTCTTTAAACAGTCAAGCTTATAGGGTTCTAAATAAAAGAACAGGTGTGATACAAGAGTCCATCAATGTGGTCATTGATGATCATTTGAATACACTAGCTCCAAGTTCAGATGATGAGGAAGCTCTTATTATTAACAATCAAGATACCTCATCAAGTCAAAAAGAATCTGAACCAAGGACTGTTAAAGATCATCCAACCAATCAAATACTTGAAAACCCTCTCACTGGAGTTCGTACCCGCAAACAACTTGAGAACATATGTAATTATGTTTGTTTTACATTCCAAATTGAACTGATCAATGTGAAAGAGGCACTATCTCAAGAAAATTGGATAGTTGCTATGCAGGATGAACTTAATCAATTTGTTTGTAATGATGTCTGGTATCTTGTTCCTAGACCCAAAGATAAATACATTATTGGAACAAAATGGATCTTTAAAAATAAGTCTGATGAGCTTGAAAATATTATACGAAACAAAGCTAGACTGGTTGTACAAGGGTACACTCAAATTGAAGGTATCGATTATGATGAAACCTTTGCTCCAGTCACTCGCCTTGAGTCAATCAAACTTTTTATTTCCATCGCATGCTTTAGAAAATTTAAAATATATCAGATGGATGTAAAGAGTGCTTTCTTGAATAGCGATTTACATGAAGAAGTGTATGTTGAACAACCTTCAGGGTTTGAAGACCCAAAGCTATCTGACCATGTATTTCGTCTCAAAAAGGCTCTCTATGGTCTTAAACAAGCACCCAGGGCATGGTATGAGAAATTGACTAAATTCGTACTTAGTCATAGCTTTCAAGTAGGAAGTGTCGATAAGACTCTTTTTGTTAAGAAGAATAACAATGATATTTTGATGGTTTAAATATATGTTAATGATATTATTTATGGATCTACTTGTTCTAACATGTCTATTGAGTTTGCAGAGTTAATGAAATCAAGATTCGAAATGAGCATGGTTGGCGAACTTAACTATTTCCTAGGGTTGCAAGTAAAATAACAACCTAATGAAATTTTTATTTTCCAGACCAAATATGCTTCAAATTTGGTTAAAAGGTTTGGATTTGAGAATGGTAAGAACTTTGATACTCATATGAGTACAACATTAAGACTCTCAAAATACTCTACATGTAAAGATATAGATCCTAAACTATATCGCAGTATGATTGGTAGTTTGTTGTATCTTACTGCAAGTAGACCTGATATCGCATTTAGTGTTGAAATTTCTGCGAGATATCAGTCTAATCCTAAGGAATCACATCTTACTGCTGTTAAACGGATTATTAGATATGTCGCAAGTTCTATAAATTTGGGTCTATGGTACCCTTTTGATACTAGTGTTCAATTAGCCGGGTACTCAGATGTTGATTGGGATGGAAATATTGATGATAGAAAATCAACCAGTGGTGGTTGTTTTTACATTGAAAATTGCTTAGTTTCTTGGTTCAGTAAGAAGCAAAGTTCAATATCGCTCTCTACTGCTGAGGCTGAGTATATTGCAGCTGGATATGCATGTACTCAACTTGTTTGGATGAAATGCATGCTTAGCGATTATGGAATTAATCAAGATTCAATGATCTTACATTGTGATAATTCCAGTGCTATAAAAATTTCCAAAAATCTAATCCAGCATTCACATACTAAGCATATTGACATTAGGTATCATTACATACGTGAGTTGGTTGAAGAAAAAGTTATTTCTTTGAAATATATATCAACCGAAAATCAACTTGCTGATATATTTACTAAACCACTCAACAAAAGCAGGTTTAATAAATTAAAATTTAATCTGGTTATGTGCATTTTACATTGAATATTCTTGCTTACATCATAGTGTATTATATTTCATATTATATTTATTTTAATTTTAATTTTTTTGGCATAAAATGTGTATTTTTAGTCGATACTCGACCGGTCGTGGTACTCGTGAGCACGATATAATTTGAGAAAAATCCTCTTCTTCATCATTTTCACTTCCACCTTCGACGAGTCGTGGCTGGACCAGTCATAGGATTTCTTGTTTTCCTTCAAGGTAAGTCATATTTCATCATTTTTCTTGAAGATTCATGGTCTCTATGCTTTGATTTGTTCATTGTATAACTAGATTTCATCTCTTGTTGGGTTTTTTCAAGGGTTTCCTCTTATTTTACTGATCTAGAGAAAACCCATCTTTCTTTTGTGCATCTTTTTTACTCTTTGTATATCTTTTTGAATATGGACGCTAGAGGGAAAAAGAAAACATCACGTGTTCCATCTTCATCCAGATCTGCACCGATAACTAAACGGCACCTTCGGTCACCCGAAGATGATTCTCAAGATGTAAGAGATTTACGTGTCCGTAACATTATCGTTGAGCATACCGCTGATCCCAATCACATTGCTCTATATGGTGTTGTCCCCCTCCTTGATTCTGTTGCTGGACTAACATTTTGCTTTGGGGTGGGCCTGCATACCAGTTCATTTCTCAATCAATGGTTGCATACATCTCTGAATTTTCTCTTGATAATTTAACATTTTCAATTGATACAAGAGAAGGAAAATTTGAAGTAGACCGTCATTTGATATCAGGTATTATAGATATACCTATTAATGATGAAGGAATACCGATTCATACTTTATACGGCAAACCATCTGAATCAGAAAAATGCATGTTAACTAGAGATTTATGCAAAATTGATGCACAATGGACTCACAAAGGGAATGTGCTCCCTACAAAGTATCTATTACCTAGTTACAGAGTATTACATCATTTTTTCATTTCAAATGTATATCCTCGGTCCGGTAATAAAACCGAGTTGACTTCTTTCATGGTTCGTGTGTTGCATTGTATTGCTTCTGGTACCAAGGTCTGCCTTCCTTCTTTGATTTATTATTTCATTATTCAGTTTCGTCTCCATCCGGGTCATAGTGATATTTCGTTCGGTTATCTTATGACTGTTTTAGCCACTCACATGCTTGTCGATAAACCTGTTAATGAGGCACCAATTCATCATCTTATTTTCAATAATTTCAATCTTAATAAGATGAAATTGGATCTGCTCCCTGGCTAAATTGATGTTGGTGGTGATGGTGGTGAAGCTGGAAACGAAGAGGAAGCTGGCGATCTTCCACAACAAGATGTTAATATGGATGACTTATTTGATGATATAGAAACTGATTCACCTAATGATCAGATTATGATCCTTTTGGTTTTGATGCACGCCTTCGTGCATTGAAGGAAAAAGTTGATAATATGAATATAGCCCATGATATGCGATTTAATTACATGCGAAAATATCTTCGTCGCATTAATAAGGGCTTACACCAGATTGATCTAACTATCCCTGCTCCCTCCTCTGGATCAGATTAGGAGAATTATCTTCTGGATAGTATATCATTTCCTTTTATTTTGGATATGTATTATGAATTATGGTTTCATAACATTGTCTTTTGGATATTGTAGTATGGATTATGGCTTGATACTCCAGGTTTATATTATGTTCTTTCATATCTCTTTCTCATTATTTACTTTTTACTCTCTATGTTCTTCTTCCTATTGTGCCTTTCCCTTGTCATTTTGTGACAAAAAGGGAGAGTAGTAAGCTAAAGCTAAAAGGGGAGTAATATGGAAAGGGGGAGTAAATTTGTTTGAATTGATTGATTGAGAAGGATATGTGGTTTGAAGTCTTGTAGTTTTCATGTTGTGTACCGATTATATGAGAAAAACTCGTATTACTCAGAGGGAGTAGAGTATTTTGTGATTTCATGGCTCATCATTCCTTATTATCTTCTTAACTATGTGTTTTTTCATAAATTTGACAAAGGGGGAGATTGTAAGTGCTATGACTTCATATCCCTTTGATTGTCAAAATTTGTAGTGTCAAAACCTATATCTATCTTGTATGTCTTATGTTTTATGTTTGAAGACTATTCATTGCAATCAAGACATATCAAGTCATTGCATTTCAAGACAAGATCTTAAATGAAGAAAGTTTTTAAGATATGAATGAAGAATTCAAGAATAGAAGTTTTCAAGATTGCTTGTTCAAAGATTCGATCAAGTTCAAGTTTAGTAGAAGACTGTGTCAAGTCAAGAACAAGCTTAAGAAGGCCTACTACAAGATTTGTATATTCTCTAGCTTCTCTTAAGGGTCATCTGAGTGTACAGACTTTCAATGTCCATCTCACTTTTAAGGTTTGTTTGACCTTAGATTGACCTTAGGATGGGTTTTACTTTAGGTCATTCTGGATACATAACTCATATATTTTAATATGCTTGTTTGGAGTGTTCTAAGACCAGTTCTAGGGACTTTAAGACCAGTCCTAGCTTTGCTACGACCAGTCTTAAGTTTTTCAGGACCAGTCCTAGGTAGTTAAAGATTTTTGGATCTTTCTAACTGTCCTACGACCAGTCCTGGACATCCTACGACCAGTCCTGTGAGTTCTATAACTCATCCTTCGAAAGGTCGTAGACCTACGACTCAAACTCCAGCAACCATTTTTGGGGTCCTACGACTGGTCGTAGGTGACCCACGACCGGTCGTAGACCACCCAGGACCAGTCGTGGAACAGAAAATCTTATCCCGCGAAAATCTTTCAAAAATATTTGAAGCTACGACCAGTCCTAGGATCCTAAGACCAGTCGTAGATGGGATTTTTCAGGCTATAAATAGTGCACGAACTTCAGAGTTTCAGTACTTCAATTCAATTCTATTCAAGTATTCTTTAGGCTATTCTCTGAGATAAGTTTGTGATTATTTTAAGCTTCTTTGTGCTTGTTTAATATTCCTTTTCCTAGCTTATTCTTATTTGATTTTGATCTACATTCCAATCTTATTAGAAATGGGGAATTTCTGATATTCCTTCTTCTTGGATTCAAAATTAAATAGATCTAGCCCGTTTGATTTAAAATCAATTAGACTTAGAACCATTCTTAAAGTGAGTATTGGACTTTGAACGTCGAATCAAACTTCTACTCCGATTGGTTCTACCGAGCTTCTTCGAAAGGTGATTCAGGTATTTTAAATGTTTTGTAATTTACTTTCTCTGGTTTTTATTTGAGATTCGCCAGAAAAATCTCATTGTATTGGTTATCTGAGGAGAGCCAGAAAACTCAGATTGTGGGGTTTTTGGATTGTGTAAGCCCGAGATCAAAGACACAATTGTGAAGGTTTTAGGTGAACCTGTGAAACCTATTTTGATAGTGCATGCTAATATCCCCTGTGTGAGGATATTAAGAGTGGAGTAGTAATCTGTGTGTCTGTTGGATAATAGTTGGTGTACACACAGGCGAACCACTATATATCGTTGTGTTGTGGATATGTTTTACTCTTTCATTCTTTTATTCCTTCTGTTTTGTGGAGTGTTTGTAGATGAATGTTGTAATCACTTCAAGCAAGTGTGGATGAATGTTGTAATAACTTAGGATTTATTTTCTGCAAGTTATTTTGATTTTCTTGCTTATTATTCCTCATTGATTTGTGATACAAAGGACGTTTTAGAAATAAGGTTGTCCTACCTTAAACCTCTGGTTTTTGGTGTAAGGTTGTCCTTAGAACTGATAAAGTATCAATCTCTTTATTTTAGGCTATTGTGATTGTTTTATATTCAGCATTGTGCTTTATATCTTTTATTATTCCGTTGTTATAAGTTTTATTTGGCATTGCCCTATTCACCCCCCCCCCCCCCCCCTCTACGGCATATAGCTAGGCCCTTTCAATTTTGATGCAATATTGAGTTGAATTCCAATCTCTAACTCTGTTACAAATTAATTTCTTTTTGTTAATGCGCATTGTTGGAGAAACTAAAAAACTTACTCATTCTTAGATTGCATTGTGAAATATGCATCCATTATTCAAAGAAAGGGAGACATTCCAAGCACTCACACTTTCTCTCCTTGCTAGCTAAATTGGTGAGTCTTCTTTCCTTCATATTATATGATTCATTGATGAAATGGCCAGGCCCATGTTTATATATTATCGCGAAATTGCTGAAGTAGGTCCGGATGTGCGTCGGAGCTATCCGGATGTTGAGTGGGGCTCCCTAGAAGGTGGGAACCGCTGTTATGACCATGGTGAAGCTGTCCATTTCCTATGGACAGCATTGGAGTGACCTGGCCATTGGAACAGGCCGTGTTTATGTATTTGCTTGAAATTGATGGAGCAGACCCGAATGTGTATTGAAGCTATCCGAAAGAGCGGGGGTCCCTAGAAGGTGGGAACCGCTGTTATGACCATGATGAAGCTGTCCATTTCCTATGGACGGCATTGGAGGGCCTGACCATTTGGACAGGCCGTGTTTATGTATTTGCTCAAAATTAATGTAGCAGACCTAGATGTGCGTCGGAGCTATCCGGAAGAGTGGGGGTCCCTAGAAGGTGGGAACCGCTGTTATGACCATGATGAAGCTGTCCATTTTCTATGGACTGCATTGGGAGGGCTTGGCCATATGAACAGGCCGTGTTTAAATTGGTATTATCAGGGACCACACCCTTAACCTAAACTTGAACCGATTCTCAAATCCAAAAACCTACAACCTAAACTAAAACTAAAACCTATAACCTAAGCCCAAACCCATTCTCAAATCCCAAAAACTATAACCTAAACCAAAACCAAAACCTATAGCCTAAATTCGAACCCATTCTCAAATCGAAAACCCTATAACTTAAACCTAAACCTAAACCTTAACCTAAACCGTTAACCTATAACCTAAACCGAAACCTATAACCAAAACCAAAACCAAAATCTATTACTTAAACCCAAACCCATTATCAAATCCCAAAACCTATAACCTAAACCGAAACCAAAACCTATAACCTAAACCCGAACCCAGTCTCAAATCTCAAAACCTATAACCTAAACCAAAACCAAAACCTGTAACCTAAACCTAAACCCACTCTCAAATCCCAAAACCTATAACCTAAACCTTATCCAAAACCTATAACCTATAACCTAAACCAAAACCAAAACCTATAACCTAAACCCGAACCCATTCTCAAATCCCAAAACCTATAACCTAAACCAAAACCTATAACTCGAACCACTTCTCAAATGCCAAATCCTATAACCTAAACCAAAACCAAAACCTATAGCCTAAACCTGAACCCATTCTCAAATCCAAAAACCTTTAACCTAAACTTAAACCTTAACCTAAACCGTTAACCTATAACCTAAACCGAAACCTATATCCAAAACCAAAACCAAAACCTAAAACCTAAACCCGAACCCATTATCAAATCCCAAAACCTATAACCTAAATTGAAACCAAAACGTATAACCTAAACCCAAACCTATTCTCAAATCCCAAAATCTATAACCTAAACTAAAACCAAAACCTATAACCTAAACCAAAACCCATTCTCAAGTCCCAAAACCTATAACCTAAACCTAAACCTAAACCTTATCCTAAACCTCTAACCTATAACCTAAACCAAAACCTATAACCTAAACTCGAACCCATTCTCAAATCTCAAAACCTATAACTAAAACCAAAACCTATAACCTAAACCAAAACCTATAACTTGAACCAATTCTCAAATGCCAAAGCCTATAACCTAAACCAAAACCAAAACCTATAGCCTAAACCCGAACCCATTCTCAAATCCAAAAACCTATAACCTAAACCTAAACCTTAACCTAAACAGTTAACCTATAACCTAAACCGAAACCTATATCTAAAACCAAAACCAAAACCTATAACCTAAACCTGAACCCATTAATAAATCCCAAGACCTATAACCGAAACTGAAGCCAAAACCTATAACCTAAACCCGAACCCATTCTCAAATCCTAAAACCTATAACCTAAACCAAAACCAAAACCTATAACCTAAACCCAAACCCATTCTCAAATCCCAAAACCTATAACCTAAACCTAAACCGAAACCTTATACTAAACCTATAACCTATAACCTATAACCTAAACCAAATCCAAAACCTATAACCTAAACCCGAACCCCTTCTCAACTCCCAAAACCTATAACCTAAACTAAAACTTATAACTCGAACCAATTCTCAAATGCCAAAGCCTATAACCTAAACCAAAACCAAAACCTATAGCCTTAACCCGAACCCATTCTCAAATCCAAAAACCTATAACCTAAACCTAAACCTTAACCTAAACCGTTAACTTATAACCTAAACCGAAACCTATAACCAAAACCTATAACCTAAACTCGAACCCATTATCAAATCCCAAAACCTATAACCTAAACCAAAACCAAAACCTATAACCTAAACCCGAACCCATTCTCAAATTCCAAAGCCTATAACTAAACCAAAAACAAAACCTATAGCTTAAACCCAAACCCATTCTCAAATCCCAAAACCTATAACCTAAACCAAAACCTAAACCTTATCCTAAACCTATAACCAATAACCTAAACCAAATCCTATAACCTAAACTAAAATCAAAACCTATAACCTAAACCAAAACCTATAACTTAAACGAAAACCTATATGTAATGCCCCGAAAATCGGGGGTCAGGTAGAAACCCAACTCCCGAGTTTCAGAACATCACTTATGCAACATTTTCAATGATTGGTGAATGTCGGCGGTAATAGTACATAAAACATGAGGTGGATCAAGCCAAAACAGCATATCATACTCCAGAGACAGTTAATTTAGCAAGCGGAAGAATGTGATAGATATATAGAATATATGAACTGTTGTGAGTCTCCAGAGTGTGAACATGTTACCAGGTTAAACATATACATGTATACTCCAAAGATGAGCAAAAAGAATATACATGGGTACGAAAATAAAGGGAAAAATACCACGTGTGCTGGCAGCTAATCAGTAACCCTTTAACCTCGTTAATCAGAACCTGCATATAGGAGGGATCCTCCTCATCATCATCAAGTCCGGCTCTGCTTCGTGAACATCGCCATCATCTGAAACTAAAATAGGGACTGGTGGGTGTCCGGAACACCATCCCATAATATGGGAATGAGTAGCTAACTTAGTGGAATCATAGAGAAAAGGTTAGCATGTTATGAAATCAATCAAGCGATAATGGTAAAACAAGCAAAACAAACATTCCTAAACACTATGATTAATGCAAGCATGAAATGACATGATGGATGCCCTCACCGACATACTCCCTCATGCGTCACCATCTCACGTCCGCGGCATGCTTTCTTTCCTCAGTGCTCCACATCTTCCAGGCACAATCAGTGTGATATGAATATGATTATCGAGTTGTTATTAGTCCTTTTCATACAGTAGAATTGGGAAACTAAGGTACCTCCCTTATATCAATACCGAAACAATGATCCTGTCTAGGGTCGTCACTCCTAGTAATCTCATACGATGATATATTTATAAGTCACTGCAAGGATTGTCAGGGCTGTTGCACGCACTCATTGCACCGCTCCCCCATCACCTTATCAATACAGGCCTAGTTTATATCCTTAAGACTGCATCAAGACTCGTGGCCCCCATGCAGTGTCAGGATAAACTCAATGTCACTACAAAGGGCTGTCATGGCTGTTGCTCGCACTCGTTGCTCCACTCCCCCATCAACTTATCAATGTAAGCCGATAGCAAGAATATAGTGTCCATACCACCATAATCTGCTCAGAGTAGGGTGCTCACTGGTCACTACGGGGAGGTTTGTGGCCCCAGCGTAGGCCGACAGCTCGACCACGGTGTCTCATACCACCATGTCCGGCTCATGAGTCTTAGGGGATTGAGGTACTAAGGTTAGAGGAGCTTTCCAATGGTAATTTTATTACCCTAGGTTCAAGCAGTTATGATGAATACAAGGTGAACATACAATGGTCAGTCGGGTTACTTGATGTGTCCAACTAGCACGAGCGCACGTTGAATCGACTGACATGAAGTACACAAGCACTTCGTGTGGCCTAACCACTGCCGACGACTCTAGTACGACTCGAGTTCGTCATACACATCCTTCGTGGCAAATAGAATCCAATCACGAATTCTAAACTGTTACCGACTGCCTGGACTAGAGTATAGCCCCAAGCACAAAGATGTGAATCAGTAATCATATGAGATAAATAAAATTGAAATAACAAGTAATCCAAGTATGTTAGTTACATGTTATAAGATACAACATAGGCAATTAAACCATATACAAGTACTTCACACATAAGGAAATCAATTGAAATACGACAAGCGTAGAGGAAATCATATATATCATCAAATTAGTTGAGAATCCAGTCTCAACGCTAATCTACAACACCATATACTCAATACTTACTAATACATACATTATACAAGAACTTAGACTACTCAACTCCAACGTACTTGACGTATGTTGATTACAACATATAATATGACAGATCCTAATATCAAGGAGATGTCTAATACAAAACAATCATGTTCTTACATTCAAAACATATGGCAGGCATAAATCATTTTGATTTAGGCATTTCAACAAACACTTAGTCTACACACATTAGTCTACATAGCATATGTCGGCCAATATGTGCATTAGGGCGAATATCTTCGCCAAACAGATCATACATGCATAACTAGTATAGGTACACGGTAAATACTCATGGCAATCATATCAGCAAAATACGTACGTATACGGCATTTCCTACAAATACCTAAAATATCCTAAATCTCATATTCTTCGTACGTATTCGAAATGAAAAATGGACAGCATGTTCTACATGTCAAACAGCATCCTCATCAGTAATCTACCATTAAACGGAATTGAAATCTTTGAAAACAGGTAATCTAAGCGTATAAAATCCGTACCTTAAACCAGAAATGCGTATTCGTTAAGATTCAGACGATGTGTCTTCATCAACGACAGATACGCTACCTATAGAAAGAAACAGGTTAGCTAGAACTCTTCTACATTTAGTCTAAGCTTCAAATCAGGTTAGGGTTAGGGTTTTCTTACCTAAAATGAAACCAGAATCACCGGAATAATGATGCAGGTAGGTGGCTTTGGCACGTGGAGTAGCAGGGAAGAATTCTAGGAGAAATCACCTGCTTCTCCCTCACTTTCTCTCTCTTTTCTCTCTCTCCTTCCTAGGGTTTCTAGCAAATTCGTATGGGTTAGAAAGCTAAGGGTTTAAGGCCCTTTTATAAGCCCAAACATAACCAAAACAGACTTTAAGTCAAGGTATACTTGTGTTATAGCCAAATCGGGTCTTTTTCGATCCAAAGGAGCATTTCGGGAGGTCCCCTGGCTGAATGCGGTCGGACTTAAGCTCATGTATATTGGATCCTGCTCACACCAAGTTTTCAGTCCGGTAGTGTTCCCAGATCGCACGTGGTGGACCAGTTTCAGTTCAGCGGTCACGGAGATTCGATCGAGGATTTTAAGTACACTGACCTGTGTGAGAAATGTTTCCTAATCCGAGGGTGTATTTGGGTCAGATTCCAACAGTCTGAATGTTTATACTTAACCCGCAAGCGAAATGTGATAGATTTTTTTAAATGAAATTTAATTTTTAATGAATTTCACTCTTTCTCACACTCCTTGCTCCAGGCTCAATGAAATAGCCTCTGAACATCAGTTGGGCTTGATTTTCAAAACGATTGTCAAGTTCAACAAGGCGGTCGTAATTGTCTAAGATTATCGCTATCAAACTTTTGACGTCCGGTCTAGATCCAATACAAAGTTTCAAAGGGTTCCTGAGGGAAAACGGGTTTAGAGTTTGATCCTATATTTTAGAGTAACGTAACGGTAACAATTCTAGAGGTTTTGGGCCTTACAGATCGTATTTAAAGTGGTTGGTGCTAATTTTGCAGGAAGTCTAGTGTAGCGTTGGCTAATTCACGTTAAATTTCTAAAGAATTTCGTTCTAAATGATATCTCTGCCTTTGAAATTAGGTTCTGAGAGGTTACCAAGGTGTCATGGTCGACCCATTGTCTAAGGACGTCTAATTTCATGTTAACAAAAATTCGGGGTGTTATAATCTACCCTCCTTAAAATAAAATTTCATCTTCAAAATTGGCTAAGGGTAATGAGTCCCTAGAGAGACTTTAGTATTGACATTCTAAGGAAGGTTCAAATCCTATTTAATGACCTAGCCTTACGTATAACCTAAACTAACTTCTTCGATCCTGGGCTAGTGGGGAAGTGGCCAACCACACTTCCGCTGCGCTACTCTAATCCAACGGTTGTACTAGATAATCTTAGGTAGATTGGGCTCAATATGTTCTACCCCCCTTAAAACTTAATTCTACTTAAGGTTCAAGAATCTATGCTTCGATCCGTATATCGGAACGAGGTGTAACTTAGGGCCTATCTTTAACATGAAATGGGAAACAACCTCTCACTATATTAGTCTTCCTTTGCTAACGATACGTTCTATAGCATTAGTACCTATGGTTGTAGAAAAAAAGCTAAAGTGATGGGTGTTGTGGTTGATTTCAAGGACGGATGTGAGTTTGTGGCAAGAGGTCGAATCTCTATTGGCTGTATGTCCTCAACATTTTTCAAAGGCAAAGCAATAACTTTTAGTTGTAGGTGGTCGGGCCAACACAGAAGAAAAGTTGCATAGTGGGTCTGAGCCGGATACATTGAACCTTCTGTCTAATCAGGACAGAAAACTCGTTGTATCAGTCCTTAATCTGAGTCAATGCCGATCTTCTGCTTGATCAGAGCATTGGATTCATTGGCAACTAATAGGATTAAGAAATCTTCAAACCGCGAATACATCGCTTACATATACAGTTCCTTTACTCTGTGTTCCCGAATGCAATAAGCCTTTGGGAAGGCAATTCTAAGGGGCGTGCTAGTTTATTCTAAGTTCAATATGAGGGATTTATAAGTTTTTCCTGAGAGTGAATGGTTCTAAGTTAAAACAACTTTCTCAAGGGTTATAACAGAAATGTATAAGTATTAAGGGGATCTATCGTAGGGATGAGGTTCTACTCCAACCAATCTAACCTACTATTCCTTAGCATATACAGGCTTTACACTACTTAAGGTAACTAGTAGACTAGTCTGTAACTCACTAGCTGTAATCCAAAGCCTAAGTTTATATGCTAAATGGTTTCATACCATTTCTAATACAGAGAATTGTTCTATCGCTTAGGGTCACGATTGTCTAAATGGAATTGAATTTCCTATATCGTCAGATCTTTCAAATCTAGGAGTACTAACTTTAGGTCCAAAACTCCATGGGCATATGTTGCCGGTGGTCTCAAGTTATGTTAAATGGGACTGCTTTCCTACTCCCACCTAAGAATTGGGAGTGACATGTTTAGTAAGTGGGTGGGTTGGGATTCAAATCAATTTCATGGGCTTTGAAAAATGGATCTTGTGTTGGAAAGTGTGAGATGTAGCATAGCAATACACAATCCCTTAAGCATTCCACTCACTTCATAGCAAAAGGGACTGCATGCATGTCATTTACCAGAATTTGTCACAATACCTAGAATACAGTGTTACATGAATCATGACAGAAGATGCATGTGAGCTAATGCGACCAAGACTCCCAACATCTAAAACCTCCTACCAACTACTACACTACTAAGCTCATCAACACAAAACACAAGGATCCTAACATAGCAACAACCAAGCTACAGGGCGGTTGCATCCCTCGGCCTTCCTAACCGGGCAGGGCAACTAGGCCCGGCTTCATCAACGGGGGCTCCTCTTCTTGCCCATAAGAGAGAAAATGGTGAAAATGGAGAAGAAGGCTAAACTAGCCTCTACAAAGGCCATAGAAAATGGAGGAAAGTGGGAGATATGGCTGACCTAGTGGGCTAGCACGAATCTAGGTCCTATAAAGGAGTGAATCAGGCCCCCATAAGCTAGGATTTCAAAGGGAAAAGAGCGAAATAGGTTGGGATGGAGGCTCACACGAATTTTAGCCTCCAATAGAGGATGGGAGAGCTCCAAACGATGAGAATGGAGAGAGAGAGGAGTTGGTATGGCTGTGAGTGATGGAGTGGCGTCAGTTGAGCCAGAGAATGGGAATGAGAGTGGTTTGGAAACGGGATTGGAGAGGGAGGCAGCAAAAACATGAAGAAGGGAGAGCTTGGGAGGGCTTTTTGTGAAGGAGGTAGGTCCTTGGGGGTGTTTTAACGGACGACCCCTATGCATAGGGGCTACATTAGCCACCAAACAGCGTCGGCCAGACGCCCAGCCCGAGTGGGGCCTACTGTACAGCGAGGCCTCCCCGAACCGGCGAGGCCTCGCCAACCAACTTCAAATTCGGCGAGGCCCGGCCATCTGGGCATGGTCCCCCTATCCTGTGGTCCCCAAAAATGTATGAGTCCCACCTCAGATCATCCTAAATCAGCGTGGATGATCAGCGTGGATAGGCCCACGACTCCGTTTGAGGCTTTTCGGGGCTAATTTGAAAAAAAGAATGAGTTTATATGACTTATAACATATTATTTTGGGATAGGAGAGGCTAATACATCCAACTAACTCATTCATTCCATGAGATTCCCTAATCGGAATGGCCAAAAGTCCAATTTATACATATATTTAGTATTTATAGTAAATTTTTATTTAAGTATGATTCTCCATTATTTAAACATTAGGATTTATATCTAGTATGAAAGGACTTAGAAAAAGTTGTAGAATGAGGCGGTGAAAGGAGAGATTTTGAAGGAATTGGATAAAAAGGGGATTTTAGGCCTTGAGATTGAGTGTAAGGTGTTGTGGTTGCCCCACAACCCAAGGACACCCATTTTTGGGTTTGGAATTCTTCAGGGAACATCTCAAACTCGTCGACTAACAACCTAGAGGTGACTTAGGTCGCTTCACCCGACCGAAGACATGTTATGGCCTAAATTACAGTATAGTCTCACATGTCAGCGAAACTTGGGATTCTAATGTGGTTTCTAAGTTTTCATCACTCCCTACCTAAGTCAGAGTGCATCAGTGCACGTTGTGTTACCATAACCCAGGTTCGGTTTAATCCAAATCATGCTCTGATACCATCTATAACGCCCCGAAAATTGGGGGTCGGGTAGAAACCCAACTCCCGAGTTTCAGAACATCACTTATGCAACATTTTCAATGATGGGTGAATGTCGGTGGTAATAGTACATAAAACATGAGGTGGATCAAGCCAAAACAGCATATCATACTCCACAGACAGTTAATTTAGCAAGCGGAAGAATGTGATAGATATATAGAATATATGAACTATTGTGAGTCTCCAAAGTGTGAACATGTTACCAGGTTAAACATATACATGTATACTCTAAATATGAGCAAAAATAATATACATGGGTGAAAAAATAAACTGCAAAATACCACGTGTTTTGGCAGCTAATCAGTAACCCTATAACCCCATCAATCAGAACCTGCATATAGGAGGGATCCTCCTCATCATCATCAAGTTTGGCTCTACTTCGCGAGCATCGCCATCATCTGAAACTAAAATAGGGACTGGTGGGTGTCCGGAACACCATCCTGTAACGTGGGAATGAGTAGCTAACTCAGTGGAATCATAGAGCAAAGGTTAGTATGTTATCAAATCAATCAAGCGATAATGGTAAAACAAGCAAAACAAACATTCCTAAACACTATGATTAATACAAGCATGAAATGACATGATGGATTCTTTCACCGACATACTCCCTCATGCGGTACCATCTCACGTCCGCGGCATTCTTTCTTTCCTCAGTGCTCCACATCTTCCAGGCACATGCAGTGCGATATGAATATGATTACCGAGTTGTTATTAGTCCTTTTCATACAACAGGATTGAGAAACTAAGGTACCTCCCTTATATCAATATCCAAACAATAATCCTGTCTAGGGTCGTCACTCCTAGTAATCTCATACGTTGATATATTTCTAGGTCGCTGCAAGGGCTGTCAAGGCTGTTGCACGCAATCGTTGCACCGCTCCCCCATCACCTTATCAATACAGGCCTAGTTTATATCCTTAAGACTGCATCAGGACTCGTCGCCCCCATGCGGTGTCAGGATAAACTCAAGGTCACTACAAAGGGCTGTCAGGGCTGTTGCTCGCACTCGTTACTCCACTCCCCCATCACCTTATTAATGTAGGCCGACAACAAGAATCTAGTATCCCATACAACCATAATCTGCTCAGAGTAGGGTTCTCACTGGTCACTACAGGGAGGTTTGTGGCCCCAGCGTAGGCTGATAGCTCAACCATGGTGTCCCATACCACCATGCCCGACTCATGAGTCTTAGGGGATCGAGGTACCAAAGTTAGAGGGGCTTTTCAATGGTAAGTTTAGTACCCTAGGTTCAAGCAGTTATGACGAATACAAGGTGAACATACAATAGTCAGTCGGGTTACTTGATGAGTCCGACTAGCATGAGCGCACATTGAATCAATCGACATGAAGTGCACAAGTACTTCGTGTGGCCTAACTACTATCGATGACTCTAGTATGACTCGGGTTCGTCATACACATCCTTCATGGCGAATAGAATCCAACCACGAATTCTAAACTGTTACCGACTGCCTGGACTAGAGTATAGCCCCAAGCACAAAGATGTGAATCAGTAATCATATGAGATAAACAAAATTGAAATAACAAGTAATCCAAGCATGTTAGCAACATGTTATAAGATACAACATAGGCAATTAAACCATACACAAGTACTTCACACATAAGGAAATCAATTGAAATACGACAAGCATAGAGAAAATCATATATATGATCAAATTAGATGAGAATCCAGTCTCAATGCTAATCTACAACACCATATACTAAATACTTACTAATACATACATTTATACAAACACTTAGACTACTCAACTCCAACGTACTTGACGTATGTTGATTACAACATATAATATGACAGATCCTCATATCAAGGAGATGTCTAATACACAACAATCATGTTCTTACATTCAAAACATATGACAGGCATAAATCATATTGATTTAGGCATTTCAACAAACACTTAGTCTACACACATTAGTCTACATAGCATATGTTGGCCAATATGTGCATTAGGGCGAATCTCTTTGCCAAACAGATCTTACACGCATAACTAGTATAGGCACACAGTAAATACTCATGGCAATCATATCAGTAAAATACGTACGTATACGGTATTTCGTACAAATACCTAAAATACCTTAAATCTCATATTCTTCGTACGTATTCGAAATGAAAAACGGACAGCATGTTCTACATGTCAAATAGCATCCTCATCAGCAATCTACCATTAAACGGCATTGAAAGCTTTGAAAATAAGTAATCTAAGCGTCTAAAATCCACACCTTAAACCAGAATTGTTAAGATTCAGACTATGTGTCTTCGTCAACGGTAAATACGCTACCTATGGCAAGAAACAGGTTAGCTAGAACTCTTCTACAGTTAGTCTAAGCTTCAAATCAGGTTAGGGTTAGGGTTTTCTTACCTAGAACGAAACCAGAATCGCCGAAATAACGATGCAGGTAGGTGATTTTGGCACGTGGAGCAGCAAGGAAGAATCCCAGGAGAAATCACCAACTTCTCCCCCACTTTCTCTCTCTTTTCTCTCTCCCCTTCCTAGGGTTTCTAACAAATTCGTATGGGTTAGAAAGCTAAGGGTTTAAGGCCCTTTTATAAGCTCAAACATAACCAAAACAAACTTTAAGCCAAGGTATACTTGGGTTATAGCCAAATCGGGTCTTTTTCGATCCAAAGGAGCATTTCGGGAGGTCCTCTGGCCGAATGCGGTCGGACTTAAGCTCATGTATATTGGATCCTGCTCACACCAAGTTTTCAGTCCGGTAGTGTTCCCAGATCGCACGTGGCAGACCAGTTTCAGTTCAGCGGTCACGAAGATTCGATCGAGGATTTCAAGTACACTGACCTGAGTGAGAAATTTTCCCTGATCCGAGGGTGTATTTGGGTCAGATTCTAACGGTCTGAATGCTTATACTTAACCCACAAGCGAAACATGCCAGATTTATTTAAATGATATTTAATTTTTAATGAATTTCACTCTTTCTCACACTCCTTGCTCCAGGCTCAATGAAATAGCCTCAGAACATCAGTTGGGCTTAATTTTCGAAACGATTGTCAAGTTCAAGAAGGCGGTCGTAATTGTCTAAGATTATCACTATCGGACTTTCGACGCGTGGTCTAGATCCAATACAAAGTTTCAAAGGGTTCCTAAAGGCAAACGGGTTTAGAGTTTGATCCTAGATTTTAGGATAACGTAGTGGTAACAATTCTAGAGGTTTTGGGTCTTACAGATCGTATTTAAAGTGGTTGGTGCTAATTTTACAGGAAGTCTAGTGTAGCGCTGGCTAATTCACGTTAAATTTTTAAAGAATTTCGTTCTAAATGATATCTCTGGCTTTGGAATTGGGTTCTGAGAGGTTACCAAGGTGTTATGGTCGACCCATTGCCTAAAGACGTCTAATTCTAGGTTGGACAAAATCCGGGGTGTTACACTATAACCCGAACCCTTTCTCAAATCCCAAAGCCTATAACTTAAACCAAAACCAAAATCTATAGACTAAACCCGAACCCATTCTCAAATCCAAAAACCTATAACCTAAACCTAAACCTTAACCTAAACCGTTAACCTATAACCTAAACCGAAACCTATAACCTAAACCAAAACCAAAACCTATAACCAAAACCCGAACCCATTATCAAATCCCAAAACCTATAACATAAACCGAAACCAAAACGTATAACCTAAACCAAAATCCATTCTAAAATCCCAAAACTTATAATCTAAACCAAAACCAAAACCTATAACCTAAACCCAAACCCATTCTCAAATCCCAAAAACCTATAACCTAAACCAAAACCTAAACCTTATCCTAAACATATAACCTATACCCTAAACCAAAAACTATAACCTAAACCAAAACCAAAACCTAAAACCTAAACCCGAAACGATTCTCAAATCCCAAAACCTATAACCTAAACCAAAACCTATAACTCGAACCCATTCTCAAATCCAAAAACCTATAACCTAAAATCGAACCCATTCTCAAATCCCAAAACCTATAATCTAAACCTAAACCTAAACCCGACCGATTCTCAAATCCCAAAACCTAAAACTAAAACCAAAACCAAAACCTATAACCTAAATCCGAACCCATTCTCAAATCCCAAAACCTATAACCTAAATCAAAACAAAAACCTATAACCTAAACCTGAACCCATTCTCAAATCCCAAAGCCTATAACCTAAACCAAAACCAAAACCTTATCCTAAACCTATAACCTATAACCTATAACCTAAACCATAACCAAAACCTATAACCAAAACCCGAACCCATTCTCGAATACCAAAACCTATAACCTATCCTTAAACCTTAACCTATAACCTAACCTAAACTTATACTTATAACCTAAAACTATTCCCAAATCCCAAAACCTATAACCTGAACCTAACCTTTCCCTAAACTTATAACCTAAACTCAATTCCCTAAAGCGAAACCTACACCTAATCCTAATCTCAATTCCCTAACCTAAACGTAAACCTAAACTTAAAAACTCACACTTAAACACAATCCCGAACCTGAACCCGATTTCTTAAACCTAAACCATAACCCCTTCTCAAATCCAAAAACCAGTAACTTAAACCAAAACCTATAACCTAAACCCGAACCCATTCTTAAATCCCAAAACCTATAACCTAAACCAAAACCAAAACCTATAACCTAAACTCAAACCTATTCTTGAATCCCAAAACCTAGACCTAAACCTAAACCTAAACCTTAACCTAAACCTATAACCTATAACCTAAACCAAAACCAAAACCTATAACCTAAACCCAAACCCATTCTCAAATCTCAAAACCTATAACCTAAACTAAAACAAAAAATGATGACCTAAACCTGAACCCATTCTCAAATCCCAAAACCTATAACCTATCCCCTAAACCTTAACCTATAACCTAACCTAAACCTATACTTATAACCTAAAACTATTCCCAAATCTCAAAACCCATAACCTAAACCTAACCTTTTCCTAAACCTTTAACCTAAACTCAATTCCCTAAAGCTAAACCTACACCTAATCCTAATCTCAACTCCCTAACCTAAACCTAAACCCAAACTTGAAAACCTAAACTCAAACCCAATCCCGAACCTGAATCCGATTTCCTAAACCTAAACCATAACCCATTCTCAAATCTAAAAACCTATATCCTAAATCAAAACCAAAACCAAAACCTATAACTTAAACCCGAACCCATTCTCAAATCCTAAAACCTATAACCAAAACCAAAACCAAAACCTATGACCTAAACCCGAACCCATTCTCAAATCCCATAACCTATAACCTATCTCTAAACCTTAACCTATAACCTAACATAAACTTATACTTATAACCTAAAACTATTCCCAAATCCCAAAACCTATAACCTAAACCTAACCATTCCCTAAACTTATAACCTAAACTCAATTCCTTAAAGCTAAACCTACACCTAATCCTAATCTCAACTCCCTAACCTAAACCTAAACCTAAACTCGAAAACCCATACTCAAACCCAATCCCGAACCTGAACCCGATTTCCTAAACCTAAACCAAAACACATCCTCAAATCCAAAAACCTATAACCTAAACCAAAACTAAAACCAAAACCTATAACTAAAACCCGAATCCATTCTCAAATCCCAAAACCTATAACCTAAACCAAAACCAAAACCTATAACCTAAACCCGAACCCATTATCAAATTCCAAAATCTATAACCTATCCCTAAATCTTAACCTATAACCTAACATAAACTTATACTTATAACCTAAAACTATTCCCAAATCCCAAAACCTATAACCTAAACCTAACCTTTCCCTAAACCTATAACCTAAACTCAATTCCCGAAAGTTAAACCTACACCTAATCCTAATCTCAGATCCCTAACCTAAACCTAAACCTAAACTTGAAAACCCAAACTCAAATCCAATTCCGAACCTGAACCCGATTTCCTAAACCTAAACCATAACCCATTCTCAAATCCAAAAACCTATAACCAAAACCAAAACCAAAACCAAAACCAAAATCTATAACCAAAACCTATATCTTAAACCCGAACCCATTCTCAAATCCCAAAACCCATAACCTAAACCAAAACGAAAACCTATAACCTAAACCAAAACCAAAACCTATAACCTGAACCCGAACCCATTCTCAAATCCCAAAACCTATAACCTATCCCAAAACCTTAACCTATAAACTAACCTAAACCTATTCTTATAACCTAAAACTATTACCAAATCCTAAAACCTAAAACCTAAACCTAACTTTTTCCTAAACCTATAACCTAAACTCAATTCCCTAAAGCTAAACCTACACCAATCCTAATCTCAACTCTCTAACCTAAACCTAAACCTAAACTTGAAAACCCAAACTCAAACCCAATCCTGAACCTGAACCCGATTTCCTAAACCTAAACCATAAACCATTCTCAAATCCAAAAACCTATAACCTAAACCAAAACAAAAACCTATAACCTAAACTTGAACCCATTCTCAAATCCTAAAACCTATAACCTAAATCAAAACCAAAACCTATAACCTAATTCTAAACCCATTCTTAAATCCCAAAACCTATAACCTATCCCTAAACCTTAACCTATAATCTAACCTAAACATATACTTATAACCTAAAATTATTACCAAATCTCAAAACCTATAACCTAAACCTAACTTTTCCCTAAACCTATAACCTAAACTCAATTCCCTAAATCTAAACCTATACCTAATCCTAATCTCAACTCCCTAACCTAAACCTAAACCTAAACTTGATAACCTAGTCCCGAACCTGAACCCGATTTCTGAAAGGGCCTAGGTATATGCCCTAGAGGGGGGGTGAATAGGGCAATGCTAAATAAAACTTATAACAGCGGAATAATAAAAGATATAAAGCACAATGCTGAATATAAAACTATCACAATAGCCTAAAATAAATAGATTGATACTTTATCAGTTCTAAGGACAACCTTACACCAAAAATCAGAGGTTTAAGGTAGGACAACCTTATTTCTAGAACGTCCTTTGTATCACAAATCAATGAGGAACAATAAGCAAGAAAATCAAAATAACTTGCAGAAAATAAATCCTAAGTTATTACAACATTCATCCACACTTGCTTGAAGTGATTACAACATTCATCCACAAACACTCTCCACAAAACAGAATGAATAAAAGAATGAAAGAGTAAAACACATCCACAACACAATGATATATAGTGGTTCGCCTGTGTGTACACCAACTGTTATCCAACAGCCACACAGATTGCTACTCCACTCCTAATATCCTCACATAGGGGATATTAGCATGCACTATCAAAATAGGTTTCACAGGTTCACCTAAAATCTTCACAATTGTGTCTTTGATCTCGGGCTTACACAATCCAAAAACCCCACAATCTGAGTTTTCTGGCTCTCCTCAGATAACCAATACAATGAGATTTTTCTGGCGAATCTCAAACAAAAATCAGAGAAAGTAAATTACAAAACATGTAAAATACCTGAATCACTTTTCGAAGAAGCCCGGTAGAACCAATCGGAGTAGAAGTTCGATTCGACGTTCAAAGTCCAATACTCACTTTAAGAATGGTTCTAAGTCTAATTGATTTTAAATTAAACGGGCTAGATCTATTTGATTTTGAATTCAAGAAGAAGGAATATCAGAAATTCTCCTTTTCTAATAAGATTGGAATGTAGATCAAAATCAAATAAGAATAAGCTAGAAAAAGGAATATTTAATAAGCACAAAGCAGCTTAAAATAATCACAAACTTATCTCAGAGAATAGCCTAAAGAATGCTTGAATAGAATTGAATTGAAGTACTGAAACTCTGAAGTTCGTGCACTATTTATAGCCTGAAAAATCCCGTCTACGACTGGTCTTAGGATCCTAGGACTGGTCGTAGTTTCAAAGATTTTCGAAAGATTTTCGCGGGATAAGATTTTCTATTCCACGACCGGTCCTGGGTGGTCTACGACTGGTCTTGGGTCACCTACGACCGGTCGTAGGACCCCAAAAATGGCTGTTAGAGTTTGAGTCGTAGGTCTATGACCGGTCGAAGGATGAGTCGTAGAACTCACAGGACTGGTCGTAGGATGTCCAGGACTGGTCGTAGGACAGGTAGAAGGATTCGAAAATCTTCAACTACCTAGGACTGGTCCTGAAAAACTTAAGACTGGTCGTAGCAAAGCTAGGACTGGTCTTAGAATAATCCAAACAAGCATATTAAAATATATGAGTTATGTATCCAGAATGACCTACAGTAAAACCCATCCTAAGGTCAATCTAAGGTCAAACAAACCTTAAAAGTGAGATGGACATTGAAAGTTTGTACACTCAGATGACCCTTAAGAGAAGCTTGAGAATATACAAATCTTATAGTAGGCCTTCTTGAGCTTGATCTTGACTTGACAAAGTCTTTTACTAAACTTGAACTTGATCGAATCTTGAACATACAAACTTGAAGACTTCAATATTTGAATTCTTCATCCATATCTTGAAAACTTTCTTCATTTAAGATCTTGTCTTGAAATGCGATGTCTTGATTGCAATGAATAGTCTTCAAACATAAAACACAAGATATACAAGACATCGATATAGGTTTTGGCACCACAAAATTTGACAACCAAAGGGATATGAAATCATAGCACTTACAATCTCTCCCTTTGTCAAATTTGTGACAAAACACATAGCATAAAAGATAATAAGGAATGATGAGCCATGAAATCACAAAATACTCTACTCCCCCTGAGTAATACGAGTATTTCTCATATAATCAGTACACAACATGAAAACTTCAAGACTTCAAACCACATATCCTTCTCAATCAATCATTTCAAACAAATTTACTCCCCCTTTCCATACTACTCCCCTTTTACCTTTAGCTTACTACTCCCCCTTTTTGACACAAAATGACAAGGGAAAGGCACAATAGGAAGAAGAACAAGGAGAGTAAAAAGCAAATAATGAGAAAGAGATATGAGAGGACATAATATAAACCTGAAGTATCAAGCTAAGATCTATTATCCAAAATACAATATCCAAAAGACAATGTTATGAAACAATAATTCATAATACATATCCCAAATAAAAGGAAATGATATACTATCTAAAAGATAATTCACCTAATCTGATCCAGAGGAGGGAGCAGAGATAGTTGGATCAATCTGGTGTAAGCCCTTATTAATGCGATGAAGATATTTTCGCATGTACTTAAATCACATATCATGGGATATATTCATATTATCAACTTTTTCCTCCAATGCACGAAGGCATGCATCAAAACCAGAAGGATCATAATCTAGATCATTAGGTGAATCAGTTTCTATATCATTAAATATGTCATCCATATTAACATCTTTTTGTGGAAGATCACTAGCTTCCTCTTCGTTTCCAGCTTCACCACCATCACCACCAACATCAATTTGGCCAGGGAACAGATCCAATTTTATCTTATTAAGATTGGAATTATTGAAAATAAGATGATAAATTGGTGCCTTATTAACAGGTTTATTGACAAGCATGTGAGTGGCTAAAATAATCATAAGATAACCGAACGAAATATCACTATGACCCGGATGGAGACAAAACTAAATAATGAAATAACAAATCGAAGGAAGGCATACCTTGGTACGAGAAGCAATAGAATGCAACACACGAACCATGAAAGAAGTCAACTCGATTTTATTACCGGACTGAGGATATACATTTGAAATGAAGAAACGATGTAACACTCTATAACTAGGTAACAGATACTTTGCAGGGAGCGCATTCCCTTTGTGACTCTATTGTGTATCAATTTTGCACAAATCTCTAGTTAACATGCATTTTTCCGATTCAGATGGTTTGTCGTATAAAGTATGAATCGGTATTCCTTCATCATTAACAGGTATATCCATAATACCTGATATCAAATGACGGTCTACTTCAAATTTCTCTTCTCTTATATCAATTGAAAATGTTAAATTATCAAGAGAAAATTCAGAGATGCATGCAACCATTGATTGAGCAATGGACTGGTATGCAGGCCCACCCTAAAGAAAAATGTTGGTCCAGCCAACAGAATTAAGGAGGGGGACAACACCATCTGGAGCAATGTGATTGAGATCAGTGGTATGCTCAACGATAATGTTACGGACACGTAAATCTCTTACATCTTGAGAATCATCTTCGGGTGACCAATAAGCACGAGCTATTAGGCTCTGATACCACTTGAAAGGGCCTATCTATATGCCCTAGAGGGGGGGTGAATAGGGCAATGTCAAATAAAACTTATAACAGCGGAATAATAAAAGATATAAAGCACAATGCTGAATATAAAACAATCGCAATAGCCTAAAATAAAGAGATTGATACTTTATCAGTTTTAAGGACAACCTTACACCAAAAACCAGAGGTTTAAGGTAGGACAACCTTATTTCTAGAATGTCCTTTGTATCACAAACCAATGATGAATAAAAAGCAAGGAAATCAAAATAACTTGCAGAAATAAATCATAAGTTATTATAACATCCATTCACACTTGCTTGAAATAAAATAATTACAACATTCATCCACAAACACAAACCACAAAACTGAATGAATAAAGGAATGAAAGAATAATGCACATCCACAACACAACGTATATATTGGTTCACCTGTGTGTACACCATCTGTTATCCAACAGCCACACAAATTGCTACTCCACTCCTAATATCCTCACACAGGGGATATTAGCATGCACTATCAAAATAGGTTTCACAGGTTCACCGAAAACCTTCACAATTTGGTCTTTGATCTCGGGCTTACACAATCCAAAAACCCCACAATTTGAGTTTTCTGGCTCTCCTCAGATAACCAATACAATGAGATTTTTCTGACGAATCTCAAACAAAAACCAAAGAAAGTAAATTACAAAACATATAAAATACCTGAATCACCTTTCGAAGAAGCCCGGTAGAACCAATCGGAGTAGAAGTTCGATTCGACGTTCAAAGTCCAATACTTACTTTAAGAATGGTTTTAAGTCTAATTGATTTTAAATCAAACGGGCTAGATCTATTTGATTTTGAATTCAAGAAGAAGGAATATCAGAAATTCTCCTTTTCTAATAAGATTGGAATGTAGATCAAAATCAAATAAGAATAAGCTATCAAAAGGAATATTAAATAAGCACAAAGCAGCTTAAAATAATCACAAACTTATCTCAGAGAATAGCCTAAAGAATGCTTGAATAGAATTGAATTGAAGTACTAAAACTCTAAAGTTCGTGCACTATTTATAGCCTGAAAAATTCTATCTACGACTGGTCTTAGGATCCTAGGACTGGTCGTAGCTTCAAAGATTTTTGAAAGATTTCTGCGGGATAAGATTTTCTGTCCCACGACTGGTCCTGGGTGGTCTACGACCGATCATGGGTCACCTACGACTGGTCGTGGGTCATCTACGACCATTCGTCGGACCCCAAAAATGGTTGCTGGAGTTTGAGTCGTAGGTCTACGACCGGTCGAAGGATGAGTCGTAAAACTCACAGGACTAGTCATAGGATATTCAAGACTGGTCGTAGGACAGCCAGAAGGATCCAAAAATCTTCAACTACCTAGGACTGGTCCTGAAAAACTTAAAACTGGTCGTACCAAAGCTAGGACTGGTCTTGAAGTCCCTAGGACTGGTCTTAGAACACTCCAAACAAGCATATTAAAATATATGAGTTATGTATCCAGAATGACCTACAGTAAAACCAATCCTAAGGTCAATCTAAGGTCAAACAAACCTTAAAAGTGAGATAAAAATTGAAAGTTTGTACACTCAGATGACCCTTAAGAGAAGATTGAGAATATACAAATCTTTTAGTAGGCCTTCTTAAGCTTGATCGTGACTTGACACAGTCTTCTACTAAACTTGAACTTGATCAAATCTTGAACATACAAACTTAAAGACTTCAATACTTGAATTCTTCATCCATATCTTGAAAACTTTCTTCATTTAAGATCTTGTCTTGAAATGCGATGTCTTGATTGTAATGAATAGTCTTCAAATATAAAACACAAGATATACAAGACATCAATATAGGTTTTGGCACCACAAAATTTGACAACCAAAGGGATATGAAATCATAGCCCTTACAATTTCTTAAACCTAAACCATAACCAATTCTCAAATACAAAAACCTATAACCAAAACCAAAACCTATAACCTAAGCCCAAACCCATTATCAAATCCCAAAACCTATAACCTAAACCTAAACCAAAACCAAAGCCTATGACATAAACCCGAACCCATTCTCAAATCCCAAAACCAATAACCTATCCCTAAACCTTAACCTATAACTTAACCTAAACCTATACTTATAACCTAAAACTATTACCAAATCCCAAAACCTATTACCTAAACTCAATTCCTTAAAGTTAAACCTACACCTAATCCTAATCTCAACTCCCTAACCTAAACTCAATTCCTTAAAGTTAAACCTACACCTAATCCTAATCTCAACTCCCTAACCTAAACCTAAACCTAAACTTGAAACCCAAACAAAAACTAAATTCCGAACTTGAACCCGATTTCTTAAACCTAAACCATAACCCATCCTCAAATCTAAAAACCTATAACCTAAATCAAAACCAAAACCAAAACCTATAACCTAAACCCGAACTCATTCTCAAATCCCAAAACCTTTAACCTAAACCAAAACTAAAACTTATAACTTAAACCCGAACCTATTCTTAAATCCCAAAACCTATAACCTATCCCTAAACCTTAACCTATAACCTAACCTAAACCTATACTTATAACCTTAAACTATTCCCAAATCCTAAAACCTATAACCTAAACCTAACTTTTCCCTAAAGCTATAACCTAAACTCAATTCTCTAAAGCTAAACCTACACCTAATCCTAATCTCAACTCCCTAACCTAAACCTAAACCTAAACTTGAAAACCCAAACTCAAACCCAATCCCGAACCTGAACCCGATTTCCTAAACCAAAACTATAACCCATTCTCAAATCCAAAAATATATAACCAAAACCAAAACCAAAACCAAAACCTATAACCTAAACCCGAACCCATTCTCAAATCCCAAAACCTATAACCTAAACCTAAACCAAAACCAAAACCAAAACCTATGACCTAAACCCGAACCCATTCTCAAATCCCAAAACCGATAACCTATCCCTAAACCTTAACCTATAATATAACCTAAACCTATACTTATAACCTAAAACTATTACCAAATCCCAAAATAAATACCCTGAACCTAACCTTTCCCTAAACCTATAACCTAAACTCAATTTCCTAAAGCTAAATCTACACCTAATCCTAATCTCAACTCCCTAACCTAAACCAAAACCTAAACTTGAAAACCCAAACTCAAACCCAATCCCGAACTTGAACCCGATTTCCTAAACCTAAACTATAACTCATCCTCAAATCCAAAAACCTATAACCTAAACCCAAACCAAAACCAAAACCTATAACTTAAACCTGAACCTATTCTCAAATCTCAAAACCTCTAACCTATCCCTAAACCTTAACCTATAACCTAACCTAAACCTTAACCTATAACCTAACCTAAACCTATACTTATAACCTAAAACTATTCCCAAATCCCAAAACCTATAACCTAAACCTAACCTTTCCCTAAACCTATAACTTAAACTTAATTTCCTAAAGTTAAACCTACACCTAATCATAATCTCAACTCCCTAACCTAAACCTAAACCTAAACGTGAAAACCCAAACTCAAATCCAATCCCGAACCTGAACCGAATTTCCAAAACCTAAACCATAACTCATTCTCAAATCCAAAAACCTAAAACCTAAACCAAAACTAAAACTAAAATTTATAACCAAAACCAAAACCAAAACCAAAACCAAACCAAAACCAAAACCTATAACCTAAACCCGAACCCATTCTCAAATCCCAAAACCTATAACCTAAACCAAAACCAAAACCTATAACCTAAACCAGAACCCATTCTCAAATCCCAAAACCTATAACTTATCCCTAAACCTTAACCTATAACCTAACCTAAACCTACACTTATAACCTAAAACTATTCCCAAATCCCAAACCAGAAACCTAAACCTAACATTTCCCTAAACCTATAATCTAAACTCAATTCCCTAAAGCTAAACCTACACCTAATCCTAATCTCAACTCCCTAACCTAAACCTAAACCTAAACTTGAAAACCCAATCCTGAACCTGAACCCGATTTTCTAAACCTAAACCATAACCCATTCTCAAATCCAAAAACCTATAACCAAAACCAAAACCTATAACCTAAACCTCAACCCATTCTCAAATCCCAAAACCTATAACCTAAACCAAAACCAAAACCTATAACCTAAATCCGAACCCATTCTCAAATCCCAAAACTTATAACTTATCCCTAAACCTTAACCTATAACCGAACCTAAACCTATACTTATTACCTAAAACTATTCCCAAATCCCAAAACCTATAACCTAAACTCAATTCCCTAAAGCAAAACCTACACCTAATCCTAATCTCAACTCCCTAGCCTAAACCTAAACCTAAACTTAAAAACCCAAACTTAAACCCAATCCCGAAACTAAACCATAACCCATTCTCAATTCCCTAAAGCTATAACCTATAACCTAAACCTAAACCGAAACCTATAACCTTTCCCTAAACCTTTAACCTAAACCTAAACTTAAAACCTAAATGTATTCTCAAATCCTTAAACCCAAACCTACACCTAATCCTAATCTCAACTCCTTAACCTAAACCTAAACTTAAAAACCCAAACCTAAACCCGATCTTGAACCCAAACACGATTTCATAAACCTAAACCTTAACCTATAATCAAGTTCCCAAAAGCTTAACCTAAACCTAAACCTATAACCTAAACCTAAACCTATAACCTTAACCTAAACCAAAACTTATAACCTATAACCTAAACTTAATTATAACCTATATCCTAACCTTAACCTAAACCTTAACATAAACCTATTACCTAAACCAAAACCAAAACCTATAATCATATGGTGAGACCATTTCTTTTGTGTCAATTTCATTCCTCTTTGAGGTTTTTTTTTTTAATTCATTAAAAAAAAAGTTGTTATACATGATGTACTTCTTTCACTGTCTTTCTTTTCCCCAATGGGGATTCTAATTTATGTATGACATGACTGTTTGTAGGATGATAGAATATACGAAGCTATTGAAATTTTAGGGTGAAGTCGAGCACATTTCTCTAATGAAGCCAAAGATTTGTATTTTCAGCATTATTGTAATTGTAATTGTAATTGATTGAATGAATTGGATTGTAATTGATTGAATGAAGGATTGTAATTTAATTGTAATTGAATGAATGAATGATTGTACAGGTGGTAATTGATTGAACAAATGATTATATATAATTTTGCAATGTACAAAATAGCTACAGATATTGACCGTAGCCATTAATCTGACAGGTGTAGCCATTTCAATTTAGACATATTGCTACGGACTTTTAGCTACAAATAATATCTGTAGTCATTAATCTGACAGGTGTAGCCTTTTCAATTTACACATATTACTACAGACTTTTAGCTACAAATAATATCCGTAGCCATTAATCTGACAAGTGTAGCCTTTTCAATTTAGACATATTGTAACGGACTTTTAGCTACAAATAATATCCGTAGCTGTTTGAAGTTTTCGCTACAGATATAATTGCTACGGATTATATCTGTAGCTATTGCACCCTATAGCTATGGATTAAATCCGTAGCCATAGGTTCAAGACCTGTATCAACGGTCAAGCTACAGATAAAAACCGTAGCCATAGGTCTATGGCTACGGTTTTTGTCCGTAGCCTTTGCTCGATTTTTTGGTAGTGTAGGTGTTTTATCAAACACCTTGTAAGCAACATAAAAACCAAGAAAAATAAAGAGAAAAAGGGTATTTGTTTCATGTACATACCTTCTCGCTTGATTTTATATGGAAAGGTGTTGAGAGGAAGAGGAGAAGCAGGAAAGAGATGGGAATTTGGGAAGGGTTTGCAAGTGTTTTCGTCATTTCTTCTTCTTCGTCTTCTCCGTCGTCTAAGAGAGAAGATGGTACGCAAAAAGGAAAATGTAACGAACAACTGGGTTTGAGCAACAGCTTCTCCCCGATATTCTTATTTGACGTGGTTATACAAATGGAACTGTTACATCGGATATTTACAATACAGCCATTACAAGCAAAGGCCTGCCAATTGTGAATCAATATAATACTCACGACCTAACTCGGATATTATGTTTGATTTTATAAATTCACTTGATTTTATGTTGCCACTAGCCATATTTCCTTGAGTCATTTTATCAAACAGTTGGTGAGCAACATTAATGGCAAAGTAATCAAGTCACTGGACTGGTTCGATTTGAGTTGGATTCGATCCGAGTTGAGTCAAGCTGGGGCCTGCTCGAACTCATTTTCGAGCTCAAAAAATCAGCTCGACTCAACTCGAACTTAGCTTCGAACCGTGTCGAATCAAGCTTTTTTGAATCAAGTCGAGCAAGCTAACCGAGCTAGCTCGATTCGTGTACACCCCTAATCATTATTATTATTATTATTCTTAGAAATGCTCATGTTCTCTAAGAACGCTATTGCATTTAGTGGTCATATTTGCATTAATTCACTTCCACGATTCAATCGATGCTTCTGAACCATCTATTAAGTATTTTTTTTATTTTTTTATTGTTAAAAAACACATTTATGTGATATGGTGCAAAAATCACAGTGATTGGATGATCTAATCAATCCTTGACTTGGCATTAATTTTCGTAGCCATCCTTTTCCTGAGTGAATTGCAAGGATGGTTACAATTGCTTAATAAAAATGATTCTTTAGACTCATAAGCAATTGATGGGTCCCAAGAAATATATAAATAAAATTATTAGTAAGACTTATTTTTGTAATATATATATATATATATATATATATATATATATATATATATATATATATATATATATATATATATATATATATATATATTGAGCGTTGGTGTTAAAGTTAATACATACGTAGTAGATTAGTGTGATGTTGGCAAATGTATGTTGGACCTAATGGACAGTTTACATGAATTGATTAGACTGTGTAAGTCTCCTAATGTAACTAGCAGCATTATAACTTATAGTTTTCTGAGACTATTCGATAACTTCTTTCTTCTTCTTCTTCTTCTTCTTTTCCTTATTATTATTATTATTATTATTATTATTATTATTATTATTATTATTATTATTATTATTATTATTATTATTAATTATTATTATTATTATTATTATTGTTATTATTATTGTTATTGTTATTATTATTATTATTATTATTATTATTATTATTATTATTATTGTGTTAATAACGGTGCACTGTTGCGCTGTTTATTACTCTATGCAGAGAGCGTGATGATTGCTTACACATGTATGTGGCATACAGTTTCCTTTTTTTTTCACACCACACACACTTTTAAACCACTGTGGGATGTCAACACAATGAGCACTAAACCCACGAATGCATGTTGGTGATGGGGATTTTCTCCTCATTGGTGGAATCAGTGAAATCGAATGGGTTTCGATATCATCGATAATTGCAGGATTTTTTCATCCTAGTCGTTGGACTATTTTTTTGTCCTGTCGATATCTCTCGATGATATCGAGGCTGTTATCGATAGACTTTCGATGGCATCGATAATTGTTGAAATTTTCACCTCTGGTTGCTGGACAGTTTTGGTCCTGTCTCGACATCATTGAGAGAACTTCAGATGATATCGACGTTGTTATCGAGAGACCTTCGATATCATTGAAAAGTTCCACAGATGTGATTGTGGAAACGCAAATTCTGTGAATTTTGTTTCTTATTTGGGTTCTACCTCTTTCTATTCTTTTATAAAGGGGTGTATCCGGGATTGGGGTGGATTCTAGGGTATTTTAGAGTTTCTTAAAGCTTTGCAAGGGTTTGTAAAAGGATTTGGTGTGAGAGAAAGAGAGAAAGAGAGAGAGGAAGCTTGTGGAAGGGAAGCTATGCTCGTAGAGGTGATCTACCATATCTCAGCGCTTCCATGTCCTCGTAATCGGTGAGATCTCTCCGTCTTCTTTGTTTCTCTTACTGTTTATCCGCTCCTACGTGAGTGATGAAGGTTTGATCTAAGTGGTGTGTGCTTGTGATTGGTCGTAACGTTCTAATTTATAGTGGATTGTTGATCTGGACGAGGTCCCTTGGTTTTTACCTCTTTGAGGGTTTTTCACGTAAAAATCCCCAGTGTTGTGTGGTTTATGCTTTGATTGTTTTTCATTACTTTTATTATCCCATAATTCTGGTTTGTTCTGGAGGGCTAGATCCTAAGGTTTTTTATAAGGCCCCCAACAAAGGGTATCAGAGTTAAGTTCGTTAAACGAGTAGGATTGGTTTGGAATTATGGAAGGTGGCTCATCAAGAATGATCAGCCTCAATGGTTCTAACTGGACCATATGAAAGGCTAAGATGGAGGACTTACTTTATTACAAGGACCTATATTTTCCAATTTCAGGCATATCAGTAAAATCCAAGGATATGACTGATGATGATTGGAAGAAGTTGGACTGGAAGACGGTTGGGTTTATTAGACAATGACTAGATGATTCTGTGTTCCACCATGTGTCTATGGAAACCTCAGCTGCTAGCCTATGGCTGAAACTAGAAGGGTTGTATGAGAGGAAGACAGATGGTAATAAAATCTTTCTGATAAGGTGACTTATGAATCTCAAGTTCAAGGATGGTGGTTCTGTGGCCGAGCACATGAATGAGGTCAGCAATATAGTGAACCAGCTCTCCGCTATGAAGATGGTCCTGGATGATGAATTGCAGGCTTTGCTATTACTTAGTTCATTGCTTGACAGTTGGGAGACATTGTTGGTGTCTCTAAGTAACTCCGCGCCACCTTCTAGTTTCAGATGCATCTTATCCCATGTAAAATTGAGAGAATCAGATGCATGTTATCCCATGCAAAAATGTAGCTGAGTAAATGAATCGCACCATTATTGAGAGAATTAGATGCACGTTATCCCATGTAAAATTGTCCAAGACGTTTTGGGGAGAAGCAATGCGCACGGCGGTGTATTTGATAAACAGGTCTCCATCAGCCCCATTGAATGGAAAAGTACCTGAGAAGGTGTGGACTGGATAGGATCTATCGTACAGTTATCTCAGGGTATTTGGATGCAGGGCATCTGTTCACGTACCAAAGGATGAGAGGTACAAGCTCGATATGAAGATCAGGAAGTGTGTGTTCTTAGGGTACGGTGATGAAAATTTTGGTTACAGATTGTGGGATCCGACCGAGAGGAAGCTCGTCAGGAGCAGAGATGTGGTATTCTTTGAAGATCAGTGTATAGAAGACATTGGTAAGCCAGAGAAGAACCAGCCTAGTTCAGGTGAGCTAGAGGACATGGATCCGGTTATTCCTCCCGTGGTGCCTGATGACGGGGGAGTACAGTAAGGTGCAGAGGACAAGAGAATTCTTAGAGAAGATGGACCGGGGGAGCAGCCCCTACTTGATCCACCTGTTGAGCCATAAGTGAGGAGGTCATCTAGGGACAGACAGTTGTCCAAGAGGTACTCGCCAAATGAGTATATTATGCTGACTGATGGGGGAGAGACAGAAGATTATTCTAAGGCCCTAGCCGATGAGCATAAGAAGTGGTTGAAAGCCATGTCAGAGGAGATGGAATCCTTGCATAAGAACCACACATATGACATGGTGAAACTGCCTAAGGGCAAGAAAGCTTTGAGCAACAAATGGGTGTTCAGAAAGAAGGTTGATCAAAAGAATTCACAGACGAGGTTCAAGGCCAGACTTGTGATAAAAGGGTTCGGTCAGAGAAAAGGCATAGACTTCGAGGAGATATTCTCACCAGTGGTGAAGATGACATCCATACGGGTGTTGCTTGGGTTAGCGGCTAGCATGGATCTGGAGATAGAGCAGTTAGATGTTAAAATTGCCTTCCTCCATGGTGACCTGGAAGAAGAGATCTACATGCACCAACCAGAAGGGTTTGAAGTCAAGGGCAAGGAACATATGATGTGTAGGCTGAGGAAGAGCTTGTATGGGCTGAAACAAGCTCCACGGCAATGGTACAAGAAGTTCGATTCGTTCATGTTACAGCATGGGTATGACAGAATGGAGTCGGACTACTGTGTGTTCATGCGTAAGTTCTCAGATGGTGATTTCTTAGTTCTGCTGTTATACGTTGATGACATGCTCATCATGGGAAAAGACATCAAGAAGATCGACAGGCTGAAACAAGAGTTGGGTAAATCTTTTGCAATGAAAGACTTGGGCCCGGCTAAACAGATCCTAGGAATGGAGATAACCTGTGACATAAGTAGCAGGAAGCTTTGGTTGTCACAAGAGAGGTATATTGAGAAAGTCCTAAAGCGGTTCAATATGAATGCAATGAAGCCAGTCAGTACTTCACTGGATGGTCACTTCAAATTGAGCGACAAGTTGTGTCCCAAGACGAAGGTAGAGGTGGATGAGATGCAGAAGATACCCTACGCGTCAGTTGTAGGAAGTTTGATGTATGCTATGGTATAGACACGCCCAGATATAGCATATGCGGTTAATGTTATCTTCCGGTATCTTGTTAATCCTTGCAAAGAACATTGGGCAGCGGTGAAGTGAATACTGCGGTATCTAAGAGGCTCATCCAGGTTGATCCATGCTATGGTGACGGAAAACCTGTGTTAGAGGGCTACACAGATGCAGATATGGCAGGTGACATAGACTCTAGAAAGTCTACATCAGGGTTTATGTTCACATTTGCAGGGGAAACGATTTCTTAGCAGAGCAAGCTATAGAAGGTCGTAGCATTGTCGACGACAGAGACTGGGTACATTGCAGTCACAAAGGCATGTAAAGAGATGCTTTGGATAAAGAGGTTCCTATAGGAACTTAGCCTGAAGCAAGAGCAGCATGTAGTCTATTGTGATAGCCAAAGTGTTATACACATGAGCAAGAATCCAAATCAACACTCCAAGTTAAAGCACATAGAGGTTCAGTATCATTGGATCAGGGATACTTTGAAACAGAAGGTGTTACAGCTTGAGAAGGTCCACACGAATGATAATGGGTCAGACATGATGACCAAGGCTTTACTCAAGGGCAAGTTTGAGGTTTGTAGAAACCAGGAAGGCTTGAAGAAGGTGAACTTCTCCTAAGTCAAAAAGGGAAAGATTTGATGGGGATTTTCTCCTCATTGGTGGAATCGATGAAATCGAATAGGTTTCGATATCATCGATAATTGTAGGATTTTTTCATCCTGGTCACTGGACTATTTTTTTGCCCTGTCGATATCATCGAGAGACTTTCAGATGATATCGAGGCTGTTATCGATAGACTTTCGATGACATCGATAATTGTTAGAACTTTCACCTCTGGTTGCTGGACAGTTTTGGTCTTGTCTCGATATCATTGAGAGACCTTTAGATAATATCGACATTGTTATCGAGAGACCTTCGATATCATCGAAAAGTTCCGCAGATACGATTGCGAAAACGCAGATTCTACGAATTTTGTTTCCTATTTGGATTCTACCTCTTTCTATTCTTTTATAGAAGAGTGTATCCGGGATTGGGGTGGATTCCAGGGTATTTTAGGATTTCCTAAAGCTTTGCAAGGGTTTGCAAAAGGGTTTGGTGTGATAGAAAGAGAGAGAGAGAGAGAGAGAGAGAGAGAGAGGAAGCTTGTGGAAGGGAGGCTATGCTCGTAGAGGTGATCCACCATATCTCAGCGCTTCCACGTCCTCGTAATCAGTGAGATCTCTCCGTCTTCTTTGTTTCTCTTACTGTTTATCCGCTCCTGCATGAGTGATGAAGGTTTGATCCAAGCGGTGTGTGCTTGTGATCGGTTGTAACGTTTTGCTTTATAATGGATTGTTGATCTAGACGAGGTCCCGTGGTTTTTACCTCTTTAAGGGTTTTCAACTTAAAAATCCCTAGTGTTGTGAGGTTTATGTTTTGATTGTTTTTCATTACTTTTCTTATCCCATAATTCTGGTTTATTCTGGAGGGCTAGATCCTAAGATTTTGTGCAAGGCCCCCAACAATTGGAACTCTTGTGAGAGTCTACCACTGGGCATTAGTAAGGAACCATGACTTTGATTAACTGATATATTCTTTTCGAATTAGGACCTCATTTATTTTTCATTGCATTCATTCATCCAATGTCCAACAATAAACTGGTTAGGAAATTGAATCCACGTATGACCCATATAGATTAGGGCCTACGATATGGACGGTTTAGCTTGAGTTGTATGTTTTGCCTGAGTTTTTTTTTTTTTTTGTTTTGGGGGGCGGGGGCATCCATATCAACCATCATCCGTCCCAGAGTATTAAAGTTTTTATATCAATCACATCACCTGCATGGTCATCCTATCATTATTGGGAGTGGATTAGGTGAGACTCGGATACTTCTGCCTCAGGTCAAGGGCTGATCTTCCTCGATACGGTCATTCTGGGCGCAATTAGGGAAGCCTAACGTTTTCTGCCCTAGTTCCTCATGTGCAGCATCTTTTTTCTTTTTCATCTTTTCCTTGTTTGCTACATGATAGGTGGGGCCTGCCCCTTTTTGTTTGAGTCCCACCCGAAAGGGTGTATATTTCTGTGATTAATGAAATTGTGGCAACAGTCCACTCCTCAAAATTATTTTACAAAAAAAAAAAAAAAAGGTGAGACCCAGATACACCGACACAGATTGGGCTCACAATGATGTATGTGACTTAAATCCATACCGTCCTGTTCACTCCCCAAGTTAATAAACTCGGTAAGACCGAGGTCGAATCCCAAGGGACTGAAACTGTACGTTATCTAAAACTAACTAGAACTAGAACTAGAATGAGATGAAATCTAAATCAAATAAAATTTAATGAAGAATTGTGAGATTATTATATAAAACTTAAGAAAAATCAGGAATAAGAAACTAGGGATTCAGAGGATCCACTTGTAGAGATCAGGGAGAACTTATGCTTGCATCAAAAATCATGAAAATTACTGAACTGCCGTTGATCTAGTTTTCAAAGAGATGAAAGGTGTATGAATTACAATGGATTCCATCACCAAACCATGCCCAGGGAACTATGGCAAACAACAGAATTAAACTAATTACCAACCCATCACATGTATGAAGGTTAGGAAGGGTACCGTCATCCGACCATGCCCAGGAGACTATGGTGAACAACAGGGCTCTCTAACGTCATAAACATAAAAGAGAAGAGACATGCTCAAAGCCATTGTAGACTCATTGTAATTTCAGTCACAACAGACCATTAAAGACTAAAAACATTCCTATAATAATCAACTAAAATCAAGTCAATTCATGAATTAAAATTAAATTGAAAACATACATTAAAATCTCTCATCTCACTACAAGCTTCACCCCTTAGCCCTAGCTAAAGGGTTTTAGCCTGACATGATGTGGCCAAAATCCAAAATAAACTAAAAGAAAAGGAAGAAGAAAAGAAAGAAAAACAAAAGAAAAAGAAAAAAAATCTCTCTCTCCTCCTCTCCCACGTCCAAGCTCGAGCCCTCTGTTGAATGAATGCTCTCCACGTCCAAAACCTCCTTATATAGCTGTTGGAGTAGTAAAAATCGGATTTGAATCGGATTTGGAAAGCTATGCATGCCCAATGAAAGCTTTTTCGCTGCCAAGTTCAATGCCTCAAAAATCGCCACTTTCCTCGCTTAATTTCCAAAGAAATACCGTCTCTTAGTATGTTTTTGGGTCCTCTACATGATAGACGGTTCAGATCTGCCATATGATCAAAGATGGTGGGCCACAACCGCCTGGAAAAGTCAGTTTTCACGGATGTACGAAACCTTTCGCACTCTTTCGCTGTCGTGATCTGTGAGCCCCACAGAAGCATTTTCTGAAAAATCCACCCCGTCCATTAGATTTAGAGTAAAATTTCAGTTAAGAATGGATGGTTTTGAATGTCCATTGACGTGGCCCAGAGAAGAAATCACAAAAAGATCACGTTTGAACGTTGCAGGGCAGTCCTATTGTGGTCCTTGTATCGCACACATGTGTATGCATGGCTGAAAAATATCACCTAGGTTTTGTAGTATTCACAGCCGTCTACAAGATGGACGGTTTAGATCGTCCGTACGGGACATGAGTGGGGCCCACTATCGACTGCAAAAATGGACAGCGTTAACGCTGTTGAAAACGCATTTTCTGCTGCTGAAGTCGATCGGTCAAACCGACTTTAAAATATGCATCCGGTCCGGTACACGGCTAGTGTACATGTGCTTTATGCACATGTTATACATATAGGGTCCAGTATGATGTTTTTGCGAAATCTGATCTGACCATCTGATATGTCTTCTCATTTAAGTCGTTGATACCAAATTCGAGGTAATTCCAGATATCAGGTGGGCCCAGAATCGACGGTTTATAAGCTGATCTGTCAGTTGGAGCACTTCTATAGTGATTCGAGAGCTAAAATTTGAAATGTACAGTTAATTTATGGCCCTTATCTCATGTATAAAGTTTCGAACCGATCAGATGGTGGGAACCCTATGATCTTGCATTCTGGCTGATTTTCGGGCCCATTTAATGCAAACAGCTTGATTTCCTCGGATCCGTGACGTGTAATTTCTTCAATCTTAGTCCTTTGGAGTCCGTTCCCTACTCTGGTATCCTGGGAGCATTAAATCCATGCTTTTAATACGCTTTTTCAATCAACGCTCTTTAGTTCATCCTGCAACAAAACACAATTAAAACTGGGCGTTAAACGGCACTGTGTTCATAAATTCAGGTAATAAATGGGGTCTGATATGTAATATTTGACCCTCAACACAACCCCCAACCAGCATTTTGCTAGTCCCGAGCAAAATATGCAAAAAAATAAGTTGAGAATTACAGGATAATTTCCTATGAAATCGGGTGATATTTTGAAAAACGAATTAGATACGAGAAATCTAAGATTCATGAATGTTGAAAATTACTTTCTCCCGGACTCAAACACACAAAAAACTTCATAGTCAAGTTCAAAATATTAATCCACTAATTAGAAAATTTCTAAACATTAAGATCCATGAGCGTATAGTGTACTCTCGGCTCATCAACATTAAGATTCAATTCTTTATTCTCAGGATATCATTAATAATCAACAAAAGAATTCATAATAACCAACGCTTGCCTCAAAGATCATCTTTTGATTTTTCGGTCACTTTTTTTTTCATTAAGAGAATGTCAAGAGGGGAATCAAATTTTCACCTATAGGGAGCAAACCTATAGTGAAACTAGTCACCCAACTTTTTCCAACTGTTAACCGTGGGGAATCGAATCCACACCTTTAGGGAGCAAACCCATGGTGAAGATTAATTGCCCAACCTGTTCAATTTTTATACCCTGATGGAAAGATATTTCATGCTGATTCCTTTCATGATCAGTGATTACCAAGTTAATCCTTCGATATGGAACTGAAATCTTAATGTATAAGTGAGACGGGACATGTGAAATCATGACTCAATCAATGTTTAAAACCTCTAATCATGGATCGATAATTCGAACTCAACTATGGAATCTATCAGGTAGCTAAATCCAAGAGTCATAAATTACCAACATCACGTATCTCGCAATTCTAAATCAAAAATAATCGTCAAAATCACTTCAAATTCACACGAATTCCCAGAAAAAAAAATTTTAAAAATTTTTACAATTTTGCTCAAGATCAAGAAAATATTAATTAGAAAACCTAATCTCCCACCCCCAACCAAAAATTCACATTGTCCTCAATGTAAAAGAAATGAGCATGCAATGCACATGAGACAACGAAAGTAAATGAGAAGTAATGGGAGGATAGTACCTGAATAACGAATCAAGAGAGTTTCCAAAAGATCACAGCATGGAAGCTTGTCAGTATGAGAGAGAAAACAGAAAAAAATAACGAAAATAAAATCCTAAAAAGAAAATCTTACCTATACCACTTTCGCAGGTGCTCTCGATTGCATTTAGCGTATGCAACAAGCCTTTAAACCCCTAGGTTATCCCTAGTGGACGAGTTGTAGTCTGTGAGGGTTTGCAGTAATATTCCCCACAAACATTGAATCGATCACAAAACTTGATCATGCCACAAGGTTCCTCTTCCGGCCAATATCTTGATAAGTTTCTCAGTAAGTTTCTCAACAGGATCATCCAAAAGCCCTTTTTGCAATAGGCTTGGATGCCCTGGAGCTTGACTTTCCAGAGAAACTTATTTACCTCATCAAAAATTTATTGTTGATTCGCCTGAGGTATCCAAAGTATAAATGATTCACCTGTATCAGAAAAATTTTCAGAGTTAGTATCCCATGGTGAATCAGAGACTACAGATAGATCAAGTTGAGAAAAATTTTCAAGAAGTGGTGTAATCTCAACATATTTCGAAGTAGCAGACTTCGGTTCAATTTTCAGCTCCTCCTCCCCTAATAGTAAACATTTAGGATCTATGGAAGAAGGGGCTTCAGAGTAAGGGTTCTCTCGGTCAGTGCTGACTACCGAGATGTTGTCTTGCAAGGCATTCACTGTCTCTTATCATGGGATCATTTGAATCTGTAAAGTATGTCAAGCAATCATCAAAAGATTTGGGACATTCTTCTGAGAGTGACTTATTTTCCACCTTGGAGCTCGTGATGATCTGCTCAAGGAATCCATCATCCTTGAAAGTGGACGGATGTATGCTCTCTTACTCCAGCCCTGCACAGACAAATTGAGGGTCAGTCTGCGAAGCATTGATATACAGACTCTGTTCATTGATATTACTCAGAAGAGGCATTGAATCGTCAACATTCAACAGTTCAGATGGTGGCCTCAACTGGGTGGTTTCAAATTTTAGAGTCGTAGCGCGCAACTCCTCTTTCTCCCGAATCATATCATTATTCAATTCAAGGGAGTGGTCCAAATATGTTTCACAAGAGTTATAAGGGGCGGTCATAAGGGGCTCCTCCACTTTTAGATCAGACATGTCAGCTGAGTGAAGTATCTCATTATGATCATTCTCTTCGCATACTTCTTGATCATTGACTTGGACCAAACTTGAGATTAGTTCTAGGGGAATTGTGGTTACACATTCAGGATCGTCATCCCAATACTCATCATATTTTGGTTCAGTGTAGTGCACACTTGGGACGGAATCACTTTTCTCATATTCTTCACCTAGAATGGGTTGAGGTTCGCATAAAATAACATCTTCTTCATCATTAGAATCTAGTGTGTCATGTGATTGAAGTGTGTCATCATCATTATATTTAAAAGACACCCATGTATCTTCACCATTCTTTCGAACAGTCATCGAGATCGACTCATCCGAAAATTGAACCACATGCTCATTAACGGAATCCAACTCCTTATTCCAAATTCCAGATTCTTTCAAAAGTGAATGCGGATCACTTTCCTTGCATTATATTTCTGGATTGGGTCGTGGTTGGGATGCCGAGCCTCCTCTATCCTATCAAGGCGTGCATTGAGTCCTTTCATTGCTTTTCTGAATTCCGTAAACCACTCCATGTTATGCTGAATTGAATTTTCCTGTATCGTTTCTGGTTGAATCTCAAAGGTAGAGGGTCCAAGAGAATAATCACTTGAAATAAGTGCTTCTAAAGTTTTTATACTTTCTTCACAACGGGCCAAGTGATGCTGAAATGAATCCTCTTGGGTCGTTTCTGGTTGGATCTCAATGTTAGGGTATCTAAGAGGATAATCCTTATAACATGTTATTGGTTCATCTTCACAGCTTTAATGTTTCCACTGGTTATAGTCATACTGATCATACATGGGAGAATATGATGGCTGATAATAATCCTCATTCTCATAATTACGATCGTACACCGCCCTATTAACTGATGGAACATAACGTTCTAGTCGGTTCTCAATGTCTGTTTGTGATGGAGAAAAATCTTGAGGTATACGTTGAATTCCACAACCCTCAGGCATTCCCCAATATCTCCTATCCATCTCAGCGTATGCACGTACCCACGATTCCATGGTAGAACCCTGACTCTGAGTCTAATCCTAGAGCAAAAGAAAAGTCCTATAGTAATATGGAAAGTAAGAGAAGAAGTTAGAAGGGTGTTACCAAATAAGAAGTTCCTATGTTAAGATCCTGTAGAAGAAAACAAAACAAGTTAGTTTCTAAAACAGTTAGTCTAAGATTACAAAATTTCTAAAAACCCTAATAGAGGAAATATACAGAAATTAGAAAAGATATCACCAAATTAGAAGTTTCTATCTCAGAATCCTACAAAACAGGAAGAATAGGTTAGTTTCTAGAAATTAGGAAAATAAAAATAAAAATCAACGGTTAAAATAATCCTAATCTTAACTAATCCCAAAACTAATTAATTTCAGAAAAACGTAGCCGACAGTCTCCGGCAACGGCGCCAAAAACTTGTTCACTCCCCAAGTGCAGGGTTGTGATGTAGTAATAAACTCGGTAAGACCGAGGTCGAATCCCAAGGGACTGAAACTGTACGTTATCTAAAACTAACTAGAACTAGAACTAGAATGAGATGAAATCTAAATCAAATAAAATTTAATGAAGAATTGTAAGATTATTATCTAAAACTTAAGAAAAATCAGGAATTAGAAACTAGGGATTCAGAGGATCCACTTGTAGAGATCAGGGAGAACTTATGCTTGCATCAAAAATCATGGAAATTACTGAACTGCCGTTGATCTAGTTTTCAAAGAGATGAAAGGTGTATGAATTAGAATGGATTCCATCACCAAACTATGCCCAGGGGACTATGGCAAACAACAAAATTAAACTAATTACCAACCCATCACATGTATGAAGGTTAGGAAGGGTACCGTCATCCGACCATGCCGAGGAGATTATGGTGAACAACAGGGCTCTCTAACGTCATAAACATAAAAGAGAAGAGACATGCTCAAAGCCATTGCAGATCCATTGTAATTTCAATCACAACAGACCATTAAAGACTAAAAACATTCCTATAATAATCAACTAAAATCAAGTCAATTCATGAATTAAAATTAAATTGAAAACATACATTAAAATCTCTCATCTCACTACAAGCTTCACCCCTTAGCCCTAGCTAAAGGGTTTTAGCCTGACATGACGTGGCCAAAATCCAAAATAAACTAAAAGAAAAAGAAGAAGAAAAGAAAGAAAAAGAAAAGAAAAAGAAAAAAAATCTCTCTCTCCTCCTCTCCCACGTCCAAGCTCAAGCCCTCTGTTGAATGAATGCTCCCCACGTCCAAAACCTCCTTATATAGCTGCTGGAGTGGTGAAAATCGGATTTGAATCGGATTTGGAAAGCTATGCATGCCCAATAAAAGCTTTTTCGCAGCCAAGTTCGGTGCCCAAAAATCGCCACTTTTCTCGCTTAATTTCCAAAGAAATACCATCTCTTAGGACGTTTTTGGGTCCTCTACATGATAGACGGTTCAGATCTGCCATATGATCAAAGATGGTGGGCCACAACCGGCTGAAAAAGTCAGTTTTCGCGGATGTACGAAACCTTTCACACTCTTTCTCTGTCGTGATCCGTGGGCCCTACAGAAGCATTTTCTGAAAAATCCAGCCCGTCCATTGGATTCAGAGCAAAATTTCAGTCAAGAATGGGTGGTTTTAAATGTCCATTAACGTGACGCAGAGAAGAAATCACAAAAAGATCACGTTTGAACATTGCAGGGCAGTCCTATTGTAGTCCTTGTATCGCACACATGTGTATGCATGGCTGAAAAATATCACCTAGGTTTTGTAGTATTCACAGCCGTCTACAAGATGGACGGTTTAGATCGTCCGTACGGGACATGAGTGGGGCCCACTATCGACCGCAAAAATGGACAGCGTTAACGCTGTTGAAAACTCGTTTTCTGCTGCTGAAGTCGGTCGGTCAAACCGACTTTAAAATATGCATCCAGTCCGGTACACGGCTAGTGTACATGTGCTTTATGCACATGTTATATATGTAGGGTCCAGTGTGATGTTTTTGCGAAATCTGATCCGACCATCTGATTGGTCTCCTCATTTAAGTCGTTGATACCAAATTTGAGGTAATTCCAGATATCAGGTGGGCCCAGAATCAACGGTTTATAGGATGATCTTTCAGTTGGAGCACTTCTATAGTGATCCGAGAGCTAAAATTTGAAATGTACAGTTAATTTATGGCCCTTATTTCATGTATAAAGTTTCGAACCGATCAGATGGTGGGAACCCTGTGATCTTGCATTCTGGCTGATTTTCGGGCCCATTTAATGCAAACAGCTTGATTTCCTCGGATCCGTGGTGTGTGATTTCTTCAATCTTAGTCCTTTGGAGTCCGTTCCCTACTCTGGTATCCTCGGAGCATTAAATCCATGCTTTTAATACGCTTTTTCAATTAACGTTCTTTATTTCATCCTGTAACAAAACACAATTAAAACTGGGCGTTAAACGGCATTGTGCTCATAAATCCAGGTAATAAATGGGGTCTGATATGCAATATTTGACCCTCAACACGTCCAACCATTTTTAAAGCTCATTTTAGGGCATGATCCAAAAAATGAAGCATGCCCGAATCTCAAGTGGATCACACCACAGGAAACGGTTGTTATTGAATCCTGACCGTTAAAAACCTCATGAGTCAATCGGAATGTTTATTTTCCATCCAACCTAATGATAAGGTCACAAAGACCTATATGAAGAGACCACACAAATATCATCTTGATAGAAATCTTTTGTGGCCCGCAAGTAGTTTTCAATGGTCAATTACTACTATTTCATGTACTATGATACACCTGAGATTTAGATGTACTTCATTTTTTTAAATCATGCCCTAAAATGAGTTTTCAATACAGATGAATGGTATGGTTGAATTCACATACATTATGGTGGGCCCCACAGTAAGGGGTCCCACGCACATCAGTGCATCCGGAGATACACTGAAGTAGCGTCCATCATTATTATTATTATAAAGCAGATGCCCTAAACACATCTCTACAAGGGATGCACTTTCCAACCCGGAATGTTTGTAAGACATCATAACCGTCCAACAGGTGGGATCACCTTGTAGATTATCTGGACAAAAGATGAGGTTGTTCAAGTATCGGGTAGATTATCTGTTTTAAAAAAAAAAAAAAAAAAAACCCTGCAAGTTATTCATTTATTTATTTTTAAATCATTTTTTTTTTCGGGGGGGGGGGGGGGGGGGGGGGGGGGGGTTAGCTTGTTAGTACACACCCATGTCAGTATGCATACTCCATGTTAGCCACCCCCACTAGGGATCGATACCAAGACCTCAAGTGTTGAAATGAGGTATCTCCACTCAGTCTGCCAATTGAGCTATGCGTATTTCCTTGAAATGTGTGCCCGTTTGATAGTTTGGTGTGCCCGTTTGGGAGCGTGGATTTGGAACCCTAGGATTCGGAACCCCCAAGATTAGAAACCCTCTAGATTTGCAATCCTCCTGGTGTGTTTGGCACCATGGAGTGTGTATCAACTTAAATCCAAAAGTACCTGTATATGGTATATTTACAGGGGTTTGAATTTAATTACTAAATCAACTTTGATATCGCTACTTAGTGAGATATGTAATTTTTGACACAATGGTTGTGATAAGGCCGCTAAAATATATGCTTTTCCCGAAAATGATGAAATTCCAAGTCTCGAATGAGCCACAAGCACAAGATCATGTCTGGGTGACTAACCAGCGATGTTTAATTGTTGATTTACACGGACAATGTTTGGAAGGTGTTGATTTACATGGGTAATGTTTGGACTGTGCTGATCATCATTAGTGGCTCATATGCCCAATAGAATGATAATATATAGTGAGACACATGTTAACTATTGAAATGATTTTAAGTGTAATGTATCCAAGCTATCACCGTAGATTACAAACCTCCTGAAGAGGGACTGATAACCCCCTCAATTTGAAACCCCCTAAAATCCCTTCCAAGTTCCAATCCCCACCTAAACGACGTGCCCTGGTGGCAACGTTGAACGTCTCCGCACTCACGTTTTTTGTATTATTGCGCTACTAGAAAACATGATCAAAAGAGACACGACGAACCTTTACCTAAAAGGGAAAGGAGATTTGGTGCGGCCCCGACCTCGCCTTACACGGTGTGGCCCTGACCGTGGATCTCACCTCAATGTATGTATTGTATATCCATGCCGTCCATCCATTATTCCAGCTTATTCTAAGGTACGGTACCAAAAATTAGCAAGATACAAATCGCAGGTGGACTACATCAACATGTTGGATCAAATTTATATTTTTTTCCTTCATTAAGGTCCGTGGACCTCATCAACATGTTGGGTGGCAAACAAGCATCACCGTTGGCATTACGGTGGCCCGAGAAATTTTTTAATGGTGGGTGTTCAATCACCACTGTTTCCTATGGTGTGGTCCACCTAAGAATTGGATATAATTCAATTCTGGGTTAGTACTGTCATCAAATGAGATGCAAAAACGGATGGACGGCATGAATATACAATAGATACACCAATGTGGGCCCATGGGCTGCACGGTGTTGGGTGAGTTAGCTTGTTTAGTTATTTCGGTAAAAGTAGGGAGAAATTTCCAACTGTACGACCAGTATATGGCCCATTCCCGAGACGAAGCCCACCCCATTTTACATCCCAAGAATACTCCCCAGGTGTACCGACGCCTTCCCAAAGGTCAAAAATGCCCCTACTTTTCCCTTCAAGTGGATCTGCCGCTGCGCGAAGACGAGCACTGACGCTCGTCGAACTCCGAGTTATACGAACGGTTCAAAAGAGATCAACGTTACATGTGCCCCACAATTATGTATTTATTATATCCACAACGTTCATCCAAATTTCGAGATCATTTCGGAGAATTATCCCAAAAAAAAAAAAATCATATCCAAAGATCAACTGGACCACACCACAAAGAGCGGCAAAAAATTGATTTTCACTGTTGAAACTTTTGTAGGGCCCACCATAACATTTATCTTCCATCTGATCTATTCATGAGATCACAAAGACCTGGATGAATAGGAAAAAAAAATCGTAATGATCCAAAACTTTCGTGACCCTTGAAAGGGTGTTTCAACGGTAGACGTTCAAAGCAGAATAACATTACCATTTGATACGTTCAAACATATGGCTACGGATTATAACCGTAGCCATAGATACCATAATCCGTAGCAATAGGGTCTGTCCGGAGTGGGTGCGCCAAACTAGCAGCCCCCCTCGCCACTTGCTGGCCTGTCCGGCGCGGCCACGCCAATCTAACGAGGCCTCGCCCATAGGGCAGGCCTATGGCTACGGATAATAGTCATAGCTAAAGTCCGTAGCAATAAGTTTTTTTCAGTTTTTCTTTTTGTGTTTTTTTTTTAATGGAAAACTTTATTCTACCTATAATTTTTTCTAACACATATTTATATAAATATGTATATATAAGCATATAAATTTTTTTTCTCTTTTTTTCCATTTCTTTCTTTATTCATTTAACAAGAATATCTTCTAAAGTAAAATTAGTTACTTGATGTACCTTATATGATTTTGGGGTAGGAGAAGCTACTTTAACCAACAAAGTTGGTTATTTTCCAAGATTTTAACAACTCGATGATCGAAAATCTATTTCATTTACTTAGCGGTCAATTTCGTTCATTTCATTTACATGCATTTCACGGTCATTTCACTTCAATTCATCATCACTTTCATGCATTTCACGGTCATCCAAAACATTTTCGTGTTGATTAACGGTCATTTTGAGGCATTTCACGGTCAAACTCCATCACTTCACGGTCATTTGCATGCATTTCACGGTCATTTCGCTTCAATTCATCATCACTTCCATGCATTTCACGGTCATCCGAAACAGTTTCGTGTTGATTCACGGTCATTTCGAGGCATTTCACGGTCAAACTCCTTCACTTCACGGTCATTTGCATGCATTTCACGGTCATTTCGCTTCAATTCATCATCACTTCCATGCATTTTACAGTCATCCGAAACAGTTCCGTGTTGATTCACGGTCATTTCGAAGCATTTCACGGTTAAACTCCTTCACTTCACGGTCATTTGCATGCATTTCACGGTCATTTTGCTCCAATTCATCACCACTTCCATGCATTTCACGGTCATCCGAAACAATTTCGTGTTGATTCACGGTCATTTTAAGGCATTTCAGGGCCAAACTCCTTCACTTCACGGTCATTTGCATGCATTTCATGATCATTTCACTTCAATTCATTATCACTTCCATGCATTTTGCGGTCATCCGAAACAATTCCGTGTTGATTCACGGTCATTTCGAGGCATTTCACGGTCAAATTCCATCACTTCACAGTCATTTGCATGCATTTCAGGGTCATTTCGCTTCAATTCATTATCACTTCCATGCATTTCACGGTCATCCGAAACAGTTCCGTGTTGATTCACGGTTATTTCGAGGCATTTCACGGTCAAACTCCTTCACTTCACGGTCATTTGCATGCATTTCATGGTCATTTTGCTTCAATTCATCATCACTTTCATGCATTTCATGGTCATCCGAAACAATTCCGTGTTGATTCTCGGTCATTTTGAGGCATTTCACGGTCAAACTCCTTCAATTTACAGTCATTTGCATGCATTTCACAGTCATTTCGCTTCAATTCATGATCACTTCCATACATTTCACAGTCGTCCGAAACAATTCCATGTTGATTCACGGTCATTTCGAGGCATTTCATAGTCAAACTCCTTCACTTCACGGTCATTTGCATGCATTTCATGGTCATTTCCACGCATTTCGCGGTCCAATCGCTTCACTTCACGGTCATTTCCATGCATTTCACGATCATTCCCGGCAATTTCGTTTTGATCCATAGTCATTTCCCTAAACATTAACCTATACCCTAACCTAAACCTATACTTATAACCTAAACCTATTCTCAAATCCCAAAACCTATAACTTAAACCTAAACCTAAACCTTAATGTAAACCTATAACCTATAGCAAATGACCTTAACCTACACCCTAACCTTAACCTATAACCTATAACCTAAACCTATTCTCAAATCCCAAAGGTTATAGGTTTTGGTTTAGGTTATAGGTTATAGGTTTAGGTTTAGGTTTTGGGATTTGAGAATGGGTTCGTGTTTAGGTTATAAGTTTTGGTTTCGGTTTAGGTTATAGGTTAACGGTTTAGGTTAAGGCTTAGGTTTAGGTTATAGGTTTTTGGATTTGAAAATGAGTTTGGGTTTAGGCTATAGGTTTTGGTTTTAGTTTAGGTTATAGGTTTTGGTTTAGGTTATAGGTTTTGGGATTTGAGAATGGGTTCGGGTTTAGGCTATAGGTTTTGGTTTTGGTTTAGGTTATAGCTTTTGGGATTTGGGAATGGGTTCGGGTTTAGGTTATAGGTTTTGGTTTTGGTTTAGGTTATAGGTTATAGGTTTATGTTAAGGTTTAGGTTTTGGGATTTGAGAATGGGTTTGAGTTTAGGTTAAAGGTTTTGGTTTTTGGTTTTGGTTATAGGTTATAAGTTTAGGTTAAGGTTTTGGTTTTGGTTTAGGTTATAGGTTTTGAGATTTGAGAATGGGTTCGGGTTAGGTTATAGGTTTTGGTTTTGGTTTAGGTTAAGGTTAGAGGTTTAGGGATTTGAGAATGGGTTCGGGTTTAGGTTATAGGTTTTGGTTTTGGTTTTGGTTTTGGTTATAGGTTATAGGTTTAGGTTAAGGTTTTGGTTTAGGTTTAGGTTATAGGTTTTGAGATTTGAGAATAGGTTCGGGTTAGGTTATAGGTTTTAGTTTTGGTTTAAGTTAAGGTTAGAGGTTTTGGGATTTGAGAATGGGTTCAGGTTTAGGTTATAGGTTTTGGTTTTGCTTTAGGTTATAGGTTTTAAGATTTGATAATGAGTTGGGGTTTAGGTTATAGGTTTTGGTTTTGGTTTAGGTTTAGGTTATAGGTTTTCGAACTTAAGAATGGGTTATGGTTTAGGTTAAAGGTTTTGGTTTAGGTTATAGGTTATAGGTTTAGGTTAAGGTTTTGGTTTAGGTTTAGGTTATAGGTTTTGGGATTTGAGAATGGGTTCGGGTTAGGTTATAGGTTTTGGTTTTGGTTTAGGTTATAGGTTTTGGTTTTGGTTTAGGTTAAGGTTTTGGTTTTGGTTAGAGGTTTTGGGATTTGAGAATGGGTTTGGGTTTAGGTTATAGGTTTTGGTTTAGGTTTAAGTTATAGGTTTTGGGATTTGAGAATGGTTTCGGGTTTTGATTTAGGTTTAGGTTTAAGTTATAGGTTTTGGGATTTAAGACCAAAACCTATAAATCCAAAACCTAAACCAAAACCTAAACATATAACCTATAACCTAAACCAAAACCTATAACCTAAACCAAAACAAAAACCTATAACCTAAACCCGAACTCATTCTTAAATCCCAAAACCTACAACCTAAACTAAAACCAAAACATATAGCCTAAACCCGAACCCATTCTCAAAACCAAAACCTATAACCTAAACCCGAACCCATTCTCAAATCCCAAAACCTATAACCTAAACCTATAACCTAAACCTAAACCTAAACCTATAACATATAACCTAAACCAAAACCTATAACCCAAACCAAAACCAAAACCTATAACCTAAACCCAAACCCATTCTCAAATCCCAAAACCTATAACCTAAACCAAAACCTATAACCTAAACTAAAACCAAAACCTATACCCTAAACCCGAACCCATTCTCAAATCCAAAAACCTATAACCTAAACCTAAACCTTAACCCGAACCCATTCTCAAATCCCAAAACCTATAACCTAAACCAAAACTTATAACCTAAACTAAAACCAAAACCTATAGCCTAAACCCGAACCCATTATCAAATCCAAAAACCTATAACCTAAACCTAAACCTTAACCTAAACCGTTAACCTATAACCTAAATCGAAACCAAAACTTATAACCTAAACTTGAACCCATTCTCAAATCCTTAAACCTAAACTAAACCTTAACCTAAACCTATAACTTATAACCTAAACCAAAACCAAAACCTATAACCTAAATCCAAACCCATTCTCAAATCCCAAAACCTATAACCTAAACCAAAACCAAAACCTATAACCTAAACCCGAACCCATTCTCAAATCCAAAAACCTATAACCTAAACCTAAACCGTTAACCTATAACCTAAACCGAAACTAAAACCTATAACCTAAACTCGAACCCATTCTCAAATCCCAAAACCTAAACCGTGAAATGAACACGGAATCGCTAGGAATGACCGTGAAATGCATGGAAATGACGGTGAAGTGAAGTGAAATGACCACGAAGTGCATGAAAATGGCTGTGAAGTGAAGTGAATTGACCGTAAAGTGCGTCAAATTGACCATGAATGAACACGGAATCACAGGGAATGACCGTGAAATGCATAAAAATGATGGTGAAGTTAAGTGAATTGACCGCGAAGTGCTTGAAAATGGCCGTGAAGTGAAGTGAATTGATCGTGAAGTGCGTTAAAAAGATCGTGAATGAACACAGAATCGCCGGGAATGACCGTGAAATGCATGGAAATGACGGTGAAGTGAAGTGAAATGACCGCGAAGTGCGTGGAAATGGCCGTGAAGTGAAGTGAAGTGAATTGACAGTGAATGAACACAGAATCTCTAGGAATGACCGTGAAATGCATAGAAATGATAGTGAAGTGAAGGAGTTTGACCGTGAAATGCCTCGAAATGACCGTGAATCAACACGGAATTGTTTCGGATGACCGTGAAATGCATGGAAGTGATGATGAATTGAAGCGAAATGACCGTGAAATGCATGCAAATGACCGTGAAGTGGAGTTTGACCGTGAAATGCCTCGAAATGACCGTGAATCAACACGGAATTCTTTCGGATGACCATGAAATGCATGGAAGCGAAATGACCGTGAAATGATGAATTGAAGCGATGATGAATTGAAGCGAAATGACCGTGAAATGCATGCAAATGACCGTGAAGTGATGGAGTTTGACCGTGAAATGCCTCGAAATGACCGTGAATCAACACGGAATTGTTTCGGATGACCATGAAATGCATGGAAGTGATGATGAATTGAAGCAAAATGACCGTGAAATGCATGTAAATGACCGTGAAGTGAACGAGTTTGACCGTGAAATGCCTCGAAATGACCGTGAATCAACATGGAATTGTTTCGGACGACCGTGAAATGCATGGAAGTGATAATGAATGGAAGCGAAATGACCGTGAAATGCATGAAAATGACTGTGAATTGAAGGAGTTTGACCGTGAAATGCCTCAAAATGACCGTGAATCAACACGAAATTGTTTCGGATGACCATGAAATGCATGGAAGTGATGATGAATTGAAGCAAAATGACCATGAAATGCATGCAAATGACCGTGGAGTGAAGGAGTTTGACCGTGAAATGCCTCGAAATGACCGTGAATCAACACGGAACTGTTTCGGATGACCGTGAAATGCATGGAAGTGATAATGAATTGAAGCGAAATGACCCTGAAATGCATGCAAATGACCGTGAAGTGAAGGAGTTTGAATGTGAAATGCCTCGAAATGACCGTGAATCAACACGGAATTGTTTCGGATGACCGTGAAATGCATGGAAGTGATGATGAATTGAAGCAAAATGACAATGAAATGCATGTAAATGAATGTCAAGTGAAGGAGTTTGACCGTGAAATGCCTCGAAATGACCGTGAATCAACACGGAATTGTTTCGGAGGACCGTGAAATGCATGGAAGTGATGATGAATTGAAGCAAAATGACCGTGAAATGCATGCAAATGACCATGAAGTGAAGGAGTTTATGAAATGCCTCGAAATGATCGTGAAACAACACGGAAATGTTTCGGATGACCGTAAAATGTATGGAAGTGATGATGAATTGAAGCGAAATGACCGTGAAATGCATGCAAATGACCGTGAAGTGAAGGAGTTTGACCATGAAATGCCTCGAAATGACCGTGAATCAACACAGAACTGTTTCGGATGACCGTGAAATGCATGGAAGTGATGAAGAATTGAAGCGAAATGACCGTAAAATGCATGCAAATGACCGTGAAGTGAAGGAGTTTGTCCGTGAAATGCCTCAAAATGACCGTGAATCAACATGAAATTGTTTCAGATGACCGTGAAATGCATGGAAGTGATAATGAATTGAAGCGTAATGACCGTGAAATGCATGAAAATGACCGTGAAGTGAAGGAGTTTGACCGTGAAATGCCTCGAAATGACCGTGAATCAACACGGAATTGTTTCGGATGACCGTGAAATGCATGGAAGTGATGATGAATTGAAGCGAAATGACCATGAAATGCATGTAAATGACCGTGAAGTGAAGGAGTTTGACCGTGAAATGCCTCGAAATGACCGTGAATCAACACGGAATTGTTTCGGACGACTGTGAAATGCATGGAAGTGATGATGAATTGAAGCGAAATGACCGTGAAATGCATGCAAATGACTGTAAAGTGAAGGAGTTTGACCGTGAAATGCCTCGAATTGACCGTGAATCAACACGAAAATGTTTTGGATGACCGTGAAATGCATGGAAGTGATGATGAATTGAAGTGAAATGACCGTGAAATGCATGTAAATGAAATAAACGAAATTGACCGCTAAGTGAATGAAATGGATTTTCGATCATTGATCTGATGAAATCTTGAAAAATAACTAAGTTGGTTGGTTAAAGTAGCTTCTCCTACCCCAAAATCATATAGGGTACATCAAGTAACTAATTTTAGTTTAGAAGATATTCTTGTTAAATGAATAAAGAAAGAAATGGAAAAAAAGAGAAAAAAATTTTTATATGCTTATATATACATATTTATATAGACATGTGTTAGAAAAAATTATAGGTAGAATAAAGTTCTCCATTAAAAAAAATTTTATTATTATTTTTTAAAAAAATACAAAAAAATATATATAAAAAAAAAAAAAAAAACTTGTTGCTACGAACTTTAGCTACAGTTATTATCCGTAGCCATAGAGCCCACCCTATGGGCGCGGCATCGCCAGATCGGCGTGGGCGCGCCAGACAGGCCAGCAAGTGGCGCGGGGGGCCGATAGTTCGGCGCGCCCACCCCGGACGGACCCTATTGTTACGGGTTATGGTATCTATGGCTACGGTTAAAATCCGTAGCCATATGTCTGACTGTAGCAAATGGTAACGCCATTCTGCTTTGAACGTCGACCGTTGAAACCCTTTCAGGGGTCACGAAAGTTTTGGATCATTACTAAATTTGTTTTTCCTATTCATCCAGGTCTTTGTGACCTTATGAATAGATTTGATGGAAAATAAATGTTAGGTGGGCCCTACAAAAGTTTCAACAGTGAAAATCAATTTTCTGCTGCTCTTTGTGGTGTGGTCCGGTGGATCTTTGGATATGTTTTTTTTTTTTTTTTTGATAATGCTCAGAAATGATCTCAAAATATGATGAACGTTGTGGATATAATAAATACATAACTGATGGGCCCATGTAACGTTGATCTCCTTTGAACCGTTCGTACAACTGGGAGTTCGACGAGCGTCATCGCTTGAAGGAAAAAGCAGGGGCATTTTCGACCTTTTGCAGGGCGTCCGTACACCGGGGAGTATTATTGGAAAGTAAAATGGGGTGGGCTTCGTCTCAGGAATGGGCCATATAGTGGTCGTCCAGTTGGAAATTTCTCAAAGTATATAACGAGTAACGGAACAATACTCCACTTGGGTACGTGATATGATACATACGAACACACGTCATGAAAATATTGAGTAGAATCATCTCGATCTCATCCGTCCAAATCCTATTATGTGGCTTGGATGGATTTCAAACTAAAAATATCACTGATTGAACCAAAAAAAACAATAATTTCTTTAAATATTTGAACTTGCAATATATAATAAATGGGTGGTTATTTTTCATATTCGTTTCTCTTGATTTGAACTTAAAGAAATACAGATAGGGACAGAATTTGGACGGTTTGGATTATAGAACGTACGTCGTACTTATATATACATTGGCTAGACGTGTACGAAGTGTCATAGTCTGGAAGACTATGGTAAAATACTCATTCGTACTTTCCTTTGCTAAGCTTCAAGAGAAAATGACCACTGTAGACTAAACCTTTTACCCAGCGGTTTTTATCGCGGAATAGAAACTTAACTTACCAAATTAGACTAGAACGTGCGGACAGCGACGTTGAGGACGAATCTACCCCTCCTTTTTACTGCCGTTGCTTTTCTTCTCCCTCCCTTCTCTCGCTCCATTTTTTTTGAAAAAAAAGGACGAAAACTCCACCGCTACATCTGTTGCTTGGATCGCACCACGCTCTAGCTGGATCCCACCTAGGGGTGTACACGAATCGAGCTAGCTCGGTTAGCTCGCTCTACTCAATCTGAAAAAAGCTCGATTCAGTTCGGTGTTGAGTTCAAGCAAGGTTGAATTGATTTTTTGAGCTCAAAAATGAGTTCGAGCAGGCCAGCTCAACTCGACTCGGATCAAATCTAGCTTGAATCAAACTTGGATCGAACTAGTTCGGTGACTTGGTTACTTTGTCACTAATGTTGCTCACCAACTGTTTGATAAAATGACTGAACGACATGTGGCTGGTGGCAATGAAGGTTTGGCTAGTGGCAAGGTGGATAGGAAGGCATGTACATGGAACAAATACTTTTTTTTCTCTTTATTATTATTATTATTTAGAAGGTGTTTGAGAAAATACCTATAAAATCATTGCCTTTGTAGGTAAAACAGTGGGATTTTGAAGTTGCAATTAAGGTGTTTGTGGAAATGCCTCAATAGCAAACTTGGTTCGATCTTAGCTCGAACTCAGCCCGAGCTGTTAATTGAACTGAGCTGAGCTGGCCAATTAGGCCCAAGGACCGAGATCAGCCAAGTTCAAGCTGAGGTTAGCCACTGTTCGAGCCGAGTCGAGCTGAGGCCAACTCGACTCGGTTTGATCGATGTACACCACTAATCCCGCCCTCTTTATTCATCAACATTATCTCATTTTTCCCGAAAATGTTCCCTCCACGGAAGACAGTACGCATGACAGGTATGATATACATTTACCTAAACGGCGTAAATTTTTTGTGGGCCATTGAAATGCCGAATGAAGCTCCCATCATGGTTTTTGGTTCATCCATGCGAAAATCATCCTATGGACATGATGGATTACAAGTAAAACATCATTGTAGGGGCATAAAAAGGTTTCCACGGTGGAAACACTGTTTCATGTGGTGTGATCCACTTGATATTTCAATATGCCACCATTTTGGGCTGAAACCCTTGCTTTAGATGGAAAAATGGATGAACGTCATGGATAGTCCACATACATTCAAGGTGGGCCTAACTCAATATTTTTAATTTTTTAATTTTTTTAATATTTTACTATTAATTTTTTAAAAAAAGTTTTTTTAGGTTAGGTTGTTAGTACACACCCATGTCAATACACACACTCCATGTTAGCCACCCCTGCTAGGAATCGATACCAGGACCTCAAGTGTTGATATGAGGTATCTCTACTCATTCTGCCAATTGAGCTATGGATCTGGGTGTGCCCAACTTAGTTAACTCAGCACTATAAGTGCGTACTAAAAATTTTATGAACCGCTTGGTCAATTTCATTAATTGCTCGATCAAATTCACCGAAGAGAATTTCATGTAAATCTCAGTCAATTTTATTAACTGATCGGTCAAATTCAACAAAGCAAATTGTTAGGCTAGGTCAATTACATTTAAAGTTCATTCTAATTCATGTTAGCCTCACCCAATTTCAAGCTTGCCTCGGTCAAATTGATGTTTCCCTTGCTCAATTTCTCGATTGCCTCGTTGAATTTTTCCGTTGCCTTGCTCAACTCCTAAGTTCCCTCGCTCAATTTCTAGGTTCCCTTGCTCAATCCTCGCTCCAATTTCTACGTCGCCTCGCTTGCCTCGCTCAATTTCTAGCTTTCCTCACTCGATTTCTAGCTTTCCTCGCTCAATTCCTAAGTTGCCTTGCTCCAATTTCGATGTCCCTCGCTCAAATCCTAGGTTGTCTCGCTCAATTTCTAGCTTCTTCGCTCAATTCGTAGGTTGTCTCGCTCAATTTATAGGTTCCCTCGCACAATTTGTAACTTCCCTCGCCTCGCTCAAATCCTAGGTTGCCTTATTGAATTTCTTAGTTCCCTTGCTCAATAACTAGAATTCCTTGCTGAATTTTTACGTTACCTCGCTCAATTCCTAGCTTCTTTCGCTCAATCCCTACGTTGCCTCGCTCAATTTCTAGGTCGCATCGCTCAAATTCTAGGTTCTCTTGCTCAATTTCTAGCTTCCCTCGCTAAAATCCTAGGATTCCTCGATCAATTCCTACGTTGCCTCACTCAATTCTTAGGTTGTCTCACTCAATTTATAGGTTCCCTCGCTCAATTTCTAGCTTTCCTCGCTCAAATCCTAGGTTGCCTTACTCAAATGCTTGGTTGCCTCGCTCAATTTCTAGCTTCCCTCGCTCAATTCCTAGGTTACCTTGCTGAATTCCTACATTGCCTCACTCAATTCCTAGGTTGTCTCGCTCAATTTCTAGGTTCCCTCGCTCAATTTCTAGCTTTCCTCGCTCAAATCCTAAGTTATCTTACTCAAATCCTAGGTTGCCTCGCTCAATTTCTAGCTTCCCTTGCTCAAATTCTAGGATTTCTATCTCAATTCCTACGTTACCTCGCTCAATTCCTAGGTTGCTTCGCTCAATTTCTAAGTTCCCTCACTCAATTTCTAGGTTCCTTCGCTCAATTTATATATTGCCTCAATGGATTTCTAGCTTCCTCGCACAAAAGCAACATAGCAAAAAAATAAATAAATTCAGTTTGCCCCGCTCAATTTCCAGTTTGGCGGGGCAAACTGGAAATTGAGCGGGGCAAACTAGAAATTGAGCGGGGTAAACCGAAATATATTTTTTTTTACTTTTGTAGGTCCCATCATGATGTATGTCTTATATCCAAACCGTCCATATATGAGCGGGGCAAACTGAAAATTAAGCAGGGTAAACTGAAAATTTAGGTTTAGGGTATAAGTTTAGGTTTAGGGATTTGAAAATTTAGGTTTAGGGTGTAAGTTTAGGTTTAGGGATAACAATTTTTGATACACTTTAGCTACGGATTATAACCGTAGCTATAATTGCGTCGATATAATTTTTGAATTTGAGAATGGGTAAGTTATAGGTTTTGGTTTTGATTTTGATTTAGGTTATAGGTTATAGGTTTAGGTTAAGGTTATAGGTTTTTGGATTTGAGAATGGGTTCAGGTTTAGGTTATAGGTTTCAGTTTAGGTTATAGGTTTTTGAATTTGAGAATGGGTTCGGGTTTAGGTTATAGGTTTTGGTTATAGGTTTTGATTTTGGTTTTGGTTTTGGTTTAGATTATAGGTTTTTGGATTTGAGAATGAGTTATGGTTTAGGTTTAGAAAATCGGGTTCAGGTTCGGGATTGGGTTTAAGTTTGGGTTTTTAAGTTTAGGTTTACATTTATGTTAGGGAGTTGAGATTAGAATTAGGTGTAGGTTTCACTTTAGAAAATTAAGTTTAGGTTATAGGTTTAGGAAAAGCTTAGGTTTAGGTTATAGGTTTTAGGATTTGGGAATAGTTTTAAGTTATAAGTATAGGTTTAGGTTAGGTTATAGGTTAAGGTTTAGGTATAGGTTATAGGTTTTGGTATTCGAGAATGGGTTCAGGTTTAGGTTATAGGTTTTGGTTTTGGTTTAGGTTATAGGTTATAGGTTTAGGATAAGGTTTAGGTTTAGGTTTAGGTTATAGGTTTTGGGATTTGAGAATGGGTTCGGGTTTAATTCATAGGTTTAGGTTTAGGTCAATTTCATATTTGTCCCGCTCAATTTTCAATTTACCCCGCTTAATTTCCAGTTTACCCCGCTCAATTTCGAGTTTGCCCCGCTCAATTTTTAGTTTGCCCCGCTCAATTTTCAGTTTGTCCCGTTCAATTTCTAGTTTGCCCCGCTTAATTGAGCGGGGCAAACTGGAAATTGAGCGGGGCAAACTAGAAATTGAGCGAGATAAACTGGAAACTGAGCGGGGCAAACTCGAAATTGAGTAGGACAAACTAGAAATTGAGCGGGGCAAACGGCAAATTGAGCGGGACAAACTAGAAATTGAGCGGGGCAAACTGGAAATTGAGCGAGGTAAACTGGAAATTGAGCGGGGTAAACTGGAAATTGAGCGGGACAAACTAGAAATTGAGCGGGGGAAACTGAAAATTGAGCGGGAAAAACTCGAAATTGAGCGGGGCAAACTCGAAATTGAGCGGGGCAGACTGGATTTTTTTTTTTTTTTGCTATGTTACTTTTGTGGGTCCCATCATGATGTATGTGTTATATCCAAACCGTCCATATATTTTACGAGCTCATATTAAGGCTTGAGACAAAAAATAAGATAGATCTAACTATCAAGTGGACCACACTGTAAAAGGTAATGGGAAATTGAACGTCTACCATTGAAACCCTTTTAGGGGTTACAGAAGTTTTGGATCATTATGAAATTTTTTTCCTCTTCATTCAGGTCTTTTTGACCCTATGAATGAACTTAGACGAGGATGATTTCTCACAAACATCACAGTGGGCCCCCTAAAGGTTTCTAATGGTTGACACTCATTCAACACTATTTCCTGTAATGTGGTACACTTGAGAACTGGATTTATCTCATTTTTGGTCTCATACCATAAAATGATCTGGAAAAATATATGAATTGAGCGAGACAGCCTACGAATTGTGCGAGGGAAGCGAGAAATCCAGTGAGGCAATATATAAATTGAGCGAAGGAACCTAGGAATTGAGCGAGACAACCTAGCAATTGAGCGAAGGAACCTAGGAATTGATCGGATGGACTTCATTTTTTGTTTATTTTTGTAAATTTCTTGAAAATGTCATTTCCATTTCCCTCATTTCCTGAAAAATGCCCCCTTTTAGTTTCCTTGCCTAGACTAGCAACAAATTTTTCATGAATATAGATTTGTAAATGAAGAAATTTTTTCATGAAAATCTTGCTGAAAGACAATCGTGGGAAACAAATTTTCATTTTTGACTGTTTTCTAGATTTGGAGTTTTCCAAAAAACTACATTTTCTTCAAAAATAAAAAAGAAAAAATTCACAAATCCAAACAGTCCTTAAAGTAGGCTTGAAGAGATTGCTCGATTCATTGATAGCTAGTCAAATTAGATTAAAGAGTTTGAAGCAGAGAGAGAGAGAGGCTGATACGATTGCATGAAGATAAGAAGACAGAGCTGAAGTGGAGGTATTTGGAAGAAGAAGTGGAACTGGAGAAGGAATTTAATGCTAAGCTGACCCAACTGATGGACAAGTGACTATTGTAAATAGGTCCAATCTTTGTCTTTTTTCTATCAAATTTCGATTGTTGTTTCAGCTTTTTCTTAACCGTCTGTTTACAAACCATCGGTTAAGAAAACAGTTGGTTAGGAAAAAGATGCAAGAACAGTCCCTGGTTTGGTGAGCTAGGCTGTTAATCTGAGCCAGCTATAGATGTGCTAGCTGCAAACAGATCATTAAGAAAATGCTGCAGCAATATTAAATTTCTCATTTATTAAAGAAAGATCGAGTGATCTTTAAAAATAAAAAAATAAAAATTTACTGTTAGTTTTGTCTAAAAATTGATCGATTTCACTTTTAGCACAATATTGAACTTGATATGTAATTATGGATCCTGATGTATGTCAAAACAATATGACTTGTGGGCCTTGGTTCTTGGATGCTCTCTAGGTTAAATGAGTTCAAGTCATGAGAAAAATTCATTCATGTGCAACGCTTGTTTTCTTTGTTCAGACTAGTATATATCAGGAGGAGAAGAATCTCAAAAACTTGTCTATTATCCTTCTCAGATTTTCAAGGTAAAGAAAGTATCATTATGGGAGTTTTGCTTGCCTTTTCCTTATTTTTATTGTCACTTTCTCATTGTTGTGGAGTATTGCTTTTTGAATATTCTTCTTTTTGTAAATTTTGTAAGAATCATATATTTCACAACTCAATTGAATGGAGCCTTGCTGCTACCTTGAGGTTGTGCATTCAATTTGAGACTATTATCACATGTTTCATTTGTGATTTTAAAGATTGTGCATTCAATTTTACGCCAGTTGTGGTTTCCACTTGTGGCAAATCAGAATGTGAGCTTACTCTACATGTCATTAGTCATCGGACAGACGATCATATAACTCCTCTTAGTTTATTTTCAATCTCATAAAAGATTACTGATTTTTCAAGCTACTTCTGGCTTACCGATTTGTTAGGTGTCTTCTAATTGGTAACAGATTTTGTAATTTTTCATTTGGTAGAACTGATTGTTTGAATATCTTATTTACATACCGAGATTTCTCATTTTTCTATTCCGTAGTGTTTTTTGTGATTTTCACTTTGTACATTCTTCTTTGAATTCTTTTATAATAGTTAGCATCTTGACAAATAGTTCTTTGTGGCATTGACAATCGAATTCAGCTCACTTCTAAATATAAGGCATTACATTGAATGGATAGTCAAATTTTGGTGTAAATATTTTTATAAGCAAATTTTTTCTTTCCTTTTTCTTCTTAAGTGCGTGTTTACAAAGAGTCATCACTCATTGTGGTTATAGTTATTCATTATGTGACAGATTTTCAGGTGAGATGAACGAGTTTTAAAAGAAAACAGTCTGCGGTTTTGAGAATCGATTCCTAATGCCATTTTATGTTTAAATGCATATTTCAGATTCAAGCATCTGGTACGTCTCTTGACTCAAGAATGCACATGGTTAGAGTGGTCTGGCCATTTAGATAGACCGTGTTTATGTATTTACTCAAAATTGATGGAGCAGACCCGGATGTGCGTCGGAGCTATCCGGAAGAGCGGGGGTCCCTGGAAGGTAGAAATCGCTGTTATGACTATGATGAAGTTGTCCATTTCCTATGGATAGCATTGGAGGGGCCTTGCCATTTGGACAGGCCGTGTTTATGTATTTGCTCGAAATTAATAGAGCGGACCCGGATATGCGTCGGAGCTATCCGGAAGAGCGGGGGTCCCTAGAAGGTGGGAACCGCTGTTATGACTATGATGAAGTTGTCCATTTTCTATGGACGGCATTGGAAGGGCCTGACAATTTGGACAGGTCATGTTTATATTTGTATTTACAGGTACCATACCCTTAACCTAAACCCGAACCGATTCTCAAACCCAAAAACCTATAACTTAAACCAAAACCAAAACCAAAACCTATAACCTAAACCAAAACCAAAACCTATGACCTAAACCCGAACCGATTCTCAAATCTCAAAACCTATAACCTAAACCAAAACCAAAACCTATGAACTAAACCCGAACCCATTCTCAAATCCTAAAACCTATAACCTAAACCTAAACCTAAACCTATAACCTAAACCCGAACCCATTCTAAAATCCCAAAACCTATAACCTAAACCCAAACCCATTCTCAAATCCTAAAACCTATAACTTAAACCAAAACCAAAACCAAAACCTATAACCTAAACCCAAGCCAATTCTCAAATCATAAAACCTATAACCTAAACCAAAACTAAAACCAAAACCTATGACCTAAACCCAAACCCATTCTCAAATCCTAAAACCTATAACCTAAACCAAAACCATAACCCATGAACTAAACCCGAACCCATTCTCAAATCCTAAAACCTATAACCTAAACCTAAACCTAAACCTATAACCTAAACCCCTAAAATCCCAAAACCTATAACCTAAACCCAAACCCATTCTCAAATCCTAAAACCTATAACTTAAACCAAAACTAAAAACAAAACCTATAACCTAAACCCGAGCCAATTCTCAAATCATAAAACCTATAACCTAAACCAAAACTAAAACCAAAACCTATGACCTAAACCCAAACCCATTCTTAAATCCTAAAACCTATAACCTAAACCAAAACCATAACCTATGAACTAAACCCGAACCCATTCTCAAATCCTAAAACCTATAACCTAAACCTAAACCTAAACCTATAACCTAAACCTATAACCTAAACCCGAACCCATTCTAAAATCCCAAAACCTATAACCTAAACCAAAACCTATAACCTAAACCCAAACCCATTCTCAAATCCTAAAACCTATAACTTAAACCAAAACCAAAACCAAAACCTATAACCTAAACCCGAGCCGATTCTCAAATCATAAAATCTATAATCTAAACCAAAACTAAAACCAAAACCTATGACCTAAACCCAAACCCATTCTCAAATCCTAAAACCTATAACCTAAACCAAAACCATAACCAAAACCATAACCTAAGACCTAAACCCGAACCCATTCTACAATCCCAAAACCTATAACCTAAACCAAAACCAAAACCAAAACCTATAACTTAAACCCGAGCCGATTCTCAAATCCTAAAACTTATAACCTAAACCAAAACCTATGACCTAAACTCGAACCCATTCTCAAATCCCAAAACCTATGACCTAAACCCGAACCCATTCTCAAATCCCAAAATCTATAACCTAAATCTAAACCTATGAACTAAACCCGAACCCATTCTCAAATCCTAAAACCTATAACCTAAACCTAAACCTAAACCTAAACCCATTCTAAAATTCCAAAACCTATAACCTAAACCAAAACCAAAACCAAAACCTATAACCTAAACCCAAACCCATTCTCAAATCCTAAAACCTATAACCTAAACCAAAACCATAACCAAAACCATAACCTAAGACCTAAACCCGAACCCATTCTCCAATCCCAAAACCTATAACCTAAACCAAAACCATAACCAAAACCTATAACCTAAACCTGAACCCATTCTCAAATCCAAAAACCTATAACCTAAACCTAAACCTTATCATAAACCTATAACCTATAACCTAAACCAAAACTTATAACTAAAACCAAAACCAAAACCTATAACCAAAACCAAAACCAAAACCATAACCAAAACCTATAACCTAAACACGAACCCATTATCAACTATTCCAAAAACCTATAACCTAAACCTAAAACCATAACTTAAACCTCTAACCTAAACCTAAAACCATATCCTAAACCTCTAACCTATAACCTAAACCAAAACCTATAACCTAAACCAAAACCAAAACCAAAACCTAAGACCTAAACCCGAACCCATTCTCAAATCCTAAAACCTATAACCTAAATCAAAACCATAACCAAAACCTATAACCTAAACCCGAACCCATTCTCAAATCCCAAAACCTATAACCTTATCATAAACCTATACTTATAACCTAAAACTATTCCCAAATTCCAAAACTTATAACCTTATCCTAAACGTATAACCTAAACCTAAACCTATAACCTATAACCTAAACCCAAACCAAAACTTATAACCTAAACCCGAACCCATTCTCAAATCCCAAAACCTATAACCTAAACCAAAACCAAAACCTATAACCTAACCCGAACCTATTCTCAAATCCCAAAACCTATAACCTAAACCAAAACCTAAAACATATAACCTAAACCCGAACCCATTCTCAAATTCTAAAACCTATAACCTAAACCCAAACCCATTCACAAATCCCAAAATCCAAACCCAAACCCAAACCTAAACCTAAACCTAAAACCTAAACCTAAACCTAAACCTATAACCTAAACTCAAATCCCTAAACCAAAACCAAAACCAAAACCTATAACCTAAACCCGAATCTATTCTCAAATCTCAGAATCTATAACCTAAACCTGAATCCATTCTCAAATTCCAAAACCTATAACCTAACCTATACCTATACTAATAACCTAAAACTATTCCCAAATCCCAAAACCTATAAACTTATCCTAAACCTATAACCTAAACCTAAACCTATAACCTATAACCTTAACCAAAACCTATAACCTAAACCAAAATCAAAACCTATAACCTAAATCCGAACCCATTCTCAAATCCCAAAACCTATAACCTAAACCCGAACCCATTCTCAAATCCCAAAACCCAAACCCAAACCTAAACCTAAACTTAAAACCTAAACCAAAACTTATAACCTAAACCAAAACTAAAACCTATAACCTAAACCCGAACCCATTCACAAATCCCAAAACCTGTAACCTAAACTTGAACCCATTCTCAAATCCCAAAACCCAAAAATCAGTGGGGATTACAACAGGGATAAGGAAAAAAAAAATAAAAAATAAAAAAGAAACTAGTAAGTTGGGGTCGACCAGCTTATGGCTACGTATTATAACCGTAGCCATAGCTATAATGCTCTACACTTATTTTTCTTTTTTCTTTTTTATTTTTTATTTTTATTTTTTACATGGAGAAGTTTATTGTACCTACATTTTTCTTTAATACATGTTTATATAAATATGTGTGTGTATGTGTATATATATAAAAATATAAATTTTTCTCCTTTTTTTTTTCATTTCTTTCTTTATTCATTTAACAAGAATATCTTCTAAACTAAAATTAGTTACTTGACGTACCAGATATGATTTTGGGGTAGGAGAAGCTATTTTAGCCAACCAACCTAGTTATTTTCCAAGATTCCATTAGGTCGATGGTCGAAAATACATTTCATTCACTTCACGGTCAATTTCAATCACTTCATGGTCAAATTAGAAATTGAGCGAGACAAATATGAAATTGAGTGAATAAATTGAAAATTGAGTAGGACAAGGTATGAATCGAGTGAGGGAAGCTAAAAATTGAGCGAGGTTTAGGCTACGTTATAGGTTTAGGATAAGGTTTAGGTTTAGGTTTAGGTTATAGGTTTTGGGATTTGAGAATGGGTTCGGGTTTAGGTTATAGGTTTTGGTTAAGGTTATAGGTTATAGGTTTAGGTTTAGGTTATAGGTTATAGGCTTTTGAATTTGAGAATGGGTTCGGGTTTAGGTTATAGGTTTTGGGATTTGAGAATGGGTTCGAGTTTTGGTTATAGGTTTTGGTTTTGGTTTTGGTTTAGGTTATAGGTTTTTGGATTTGAGAATGGGTTATGGTTTAGGTTTAGAAAATCGGGTTCAGGTTCGGGATTAGGTTTAAGTTTGAGTTTTTAAATTTAGGTTTACATATTTATGTTAGGGAGTTGAGATTAGGATTAGGTGTAGGTTTCACTTTAGAAAATTGAGTTTAGGTTATAGGTTTAGGGAAAGCTTAGGTTTAGGTTATAAGTTTTGGGATTTGGGAATAGTTTTAAGTTATAATTATAGGTTTAGGTTAGGTTATATGTTAAGGTTTAGGGATAGGTTATAAGTTTTGGTATTCGAGAATGGATTCGGGTTTAGGTTATAGGTTTTGGTTTTGGTTTTGTTTATATGTTATAGGTTTAGGATAAGGTTTAGGTTTAGGTTTAGGTTATAGGTTTTGGGATTTGAGAATGGGTTCGGGTTTAGGTCATAGGTTTTGGTTTTAGTTTAGGTTATAGGTTTAGGCCAATTTCATGTTTGTCCCACTCAATTTTCAGTTTGTCCCGTTCAATTTCTAGTTTGCCCCGCTTAATTTTTAGTTTACCCCGCTCAATTTCGAGTTTGCCCCGCTCAATTTCTAGTTTGCCCCGCTCAATTTTCAGTTTGCCCCACTCAAAGCAAACTGGAAATTGAGCGGGGCAAACTATCAATTGAGCGGGGCAAACTAGAAATTGAGCGGGGCAAACTGAAAATTGAGCGGGGCAAACTAGAAATTGAGCGGGGTAAACTGAAAATTAAGCGGGGCAAACTAGAAATTGAGCGGGGTAAACTGGAAATTGAGCGGGGCAAATTGAAAATTGAGCGGGGCAAACTGAAACTAAAGCGGGGAAAACTAGAAATTGAGCAGGGCAAACTGAAAATTGAGCGGGATAAACATGAAATTGACTTAAACCTATAACCTAAACTAAAACTAAAACCTATGACCTAAACCCAAACCCATTGTCAAATCCCAAAACCTATAACTTAAACCTAAACCTAAACCTTATCATAAACCTATAACTTATAACCTAAACCAAAATCAGAATCTATAACCTAAACCCTAACCCATTATTAAATTCCAAAACCTATAACCTAAACTTAACCTTAACCTAAACCTAAACCTATAACCTATAACCTTAACTAAAACCTATAACCTAAACCAATACCAAACCTATAACTTAAACCCGAACCCATTCTCAAATCCCAAAACCTATAACCTAAACCTAAACCTAAACCTTATCCTAAACCTATTACCTATAACCTAAGCCAAAACCAAAACCTATAACATAAACCCAAACTCATTCTCAAATCCAAAAACCTATAACATAAACTTATAACCTAAACCAAAACCTATAACATAAACCTAAACCAAAACCTATAACCAAAACCTAAATAAAAACCTATAACCTAAACCAAAACCTAAACCTATAACTTAAACCAGAACCCATTATCAAATCCCAAGACCTATAACCTATAACCTATAACCTAAACCCGAACCCATTCTCAAATCCAAAAACTTATAACCTAACCCTAAACCTTAACATAAACCTATAACCTAAACCTAAATCAAAACCTATAACCAAAACTAAAACCAAAACCAAAACCTATAACCTAAACCGGAACTTATTATCAAATCCCAAAACCTATAACCTAAACTGAAACCAAAACCTATAACCTAAACCCAAACCCATTCTCAAATCCCAAAACCTAAACCTATAACCTAAACTCAAATCCCTAAACCTAAACCTAAACTAGTAATTGAGCGGGGTAAACTGGAAATTGAGCTGGCAAACTGAAAATTGAGCGGGGCAAACTAGAAATTGAGCGGGGCAAACTGGAATTTGAGCGGGGCAAACTCGAAATTTAGCGGGGTAAATTGGAAATTGAGAGGGGCAGACTAGAAATTGAGCGGGGCAAACTGAAAATTGAGCGGGGCAAACTGGAAGTTGAGCGGGGCAAACTAGAAATTGAGCGGGGAAAACTAGAAATTGAGCGGGGCAAACTCGAAATTGAGCGGGGCAAACTGATTTTTTTTTTTTTGCTATGTTACTTTTGTGGGTCCCATCATGATGTATGTGTTATATCCAAACCGTCCATATATTTTACGAGCTCATATTAAGGCTTGAGACGAAAAATAAGATAGATCTAACTATCAAGTGGACCACACTGTAAAAGGCAATGGGAAATTGAACGTCTACCATTGAAACCCTTTTAGGGGTTATAGAAGTTTTGGATCATTATGAAATTTTTTTTCTCTCTTCATCCAGGTCTTTTTGACCCTATGAATGAACTTACACGAGGAGGATTTCTCACAAACATCACAGTGGGCCCCCTAAAGGTTTCTAATGGTTGATGCTCATTCAACACTATTTCCTGTAATGTGGTACACTTGAGAACTGGATATATCTCATTTTTGGTCTCATACCATAAAATGATATGGAAAAATATATGAATTGAGCGAGAGAACCTACGAATTGTGCGAGAGAAGCTAGAAATTCAGTGAGGCAATATATAAATTGAGCGAAAGAGTCTAGGAATTGAGCGAGACAACCTATCAATTGAGCGATGCAACGTAGAAATTCAGCGAGGAAACTTAGGAGCCTAAACCTCGCTCAATTTCTAGGTTCCCTCGCTCAATTTCTAGCTTTTCTCGCTCAAATCCTAAGTTTCCTCGCTCAATTTCTAGATTCCCTCGCTGAACTCCTATATTACCTCTCTCAATTTCTATTACCTCGTTCAATTTCTAGCTTCCCTCACTCAATTCATACCTTGTCCTACTCAATTTTTAATTTACTCACTCAATTTCATATTTGCCTCACTCAATTTTTAGTTTGACCATGAAGTGATTGAAATTGATCGTGAAGTGAATGAAATGTATTTTCCACCATCGACCTGATGGAGTCTTGGAAAATAACTAGGTTGGTTGGCTAAAATAGCTTCTCCTACCCCAAAATCATATGTGGTACGTCAAGTAACTAATTTTAGTTTAGAAGATATTCTTGTTAAATGAATAAAGAAAGAAATGAAAAAAAAAAGAGAAAAATTTATATATATATATACACACACACACACACACACTCACACACATATTTATATAAACATGTATTAAAGAAAAATGTAGGTACAATAAAATTCTCCATGTAAAAATTAAAAATAAAACATAACAAGAAAAAAGGAAAAAAAATTGCATAGCATTGTAGTTTTGGCTACGGTTATAATCCGTAGCCATAGACCGGTCGACCGGGTTGACCCGGTCGACCCCAACTTGCTGTCTTCTTTTTCAAATTTTTTTTTTTCCCCCTTTCCCGTTATAATCCCCATTGATTTTTGTGGGTCCCATTATGAGGTATATGTTATATCCAAACCGTCCATCTATTCGGTGAACTCGTATTAAGGCTTGAGATGAAAAATAAGACAGATCTAGCTATCAAGTGGACCACACAGTAAAAGGTAATGGGGAATTGAATGTCTACCATTGAAACCCTTTTAGGGGTTGCAGAAGTTTTGGATCATCATCGAATTTGTTTTTCCTCTTCATCCACGCCTTTGTGACCTTATGAATAGATTGGATGGAAAATAAATGTTATGATGGGCCTTACAAAAATTTTTAACGGTGAAAATCAATTTTCCCGCTGCTCTTTGTGGTGTGGTCCATTGATTTATGGATATGATTTAACTTTTTTGGGATAATGCTCCGAAATGATTTTGAAATATGGATGAACGTTGTGGATATGATAAATACATAGCTGTGGGGCCCTGTAACTTTGATCTCTCCTAAGCCGTTCGTACAACTCTCAGTTGGAGGAGCGTCGGCTCTCGTCTTCGCAGTGAAAAGGAGGGGTAGTTTCGTCATCAACGTCGCTGTCCGCACGTGCTAGTCTAAGTTGGTAACTTAAGTTTCTATTCCGCGATAAAAACCGCTGGGTAAAAGGTTTTGTCTACAGTGGTGATTTTCTCAAGCTTCAACCAACAATATCCAACTCGGATCTTGTTTCGTGGGAGGTACTGTACGTTTTTGTCATTGCTTCAGACGTTTCACAGTTGGAGTTAATCTAAACCGTTAGTTTGATAGGACACCAGTCAATGGACGATATTACCTGGAAATCCTAACGCTTTAACCTGTGACATACAAAAATGCATTAAATAACAAAATTCAGCAATGGATCAAAATCTGTGAAAAAAAAGCTTTGTTAATTTGATGGTTAGGATTGTCCCAGTAAATTAAATTTTGGCCAGTGGATGGTGGATTATTGATCAGGAAGAACGGACGGTTAGGATCAAAATACGCATGTGCCACTTGTACGTTACACGATCTAGAGATACGAAAATGCCGTGCTACTGGATCAGCGCTCACTAATCCAGTGCCTCCAGAGTGGTAGTGGTTACCGTGCTCTGCTTCGCTTTACTTACACATGGCAGATGCGAATTAGATCCAGACCGTTCATCTTGTGATCTCCACCGTTACTTGGACATTGACTAATGATTACTATGGTCGGACAATCTGTGTACTTTTCCTCATTGAATGAGAGCTATCGCTCTCTTGTATCTTTGCGTCCATTTGTACAGCAATGATTACTCTGGGTATTTATTTATTTTTTTTTGCCCGTTTACTGTAAACGACGGGCGCGGATTTCCTGCAAAAAATGCCTTTTGCAAGACGATCCTGCGGGCGATGTTTCATGTTTCTGTAAAATCCAACTGACCATACGTTTTTACTAATTATTTTAGGACAATATACGAAACTTAGGTGAATCGAAAACTCAAGTAAGCTGCACGGGAGGAAACAGCGGATATATAGTAACCAACATTTAAACATTCGCAAGGCCACAAAAGTTTTCGTATCATTTTATATACAAGTTGGAATGAGCTTATAAACTGTTTGGATGGAATATAAACATCAAGGTGTAGCGCAGGAAGGTTTCAAGTTTAGCACTACAGTGGTTTTGGTCGCGTCCTAAAATATTTGGAAAAATGAATGGATGGGTGGATTTTACATAAGCATCATGGTGAGTCCTACCTAGCTTTCCATTGCAGGAATTTCATAAAGGGCAGATCCTTTCCAGGAAATCCGCATCCATGTAGGACCAGCTCAATGAACCGTTTGGATCTTATCTGTGCTTTTTATAGCTTCCCATGTGGGAAGTGGATTAGCTGTTAACCGGTAACACTTTAGTGGGTGTTACCCTAACCGTGTGAGGTGATCACAAACCTCAAGAAGATCAATATCTCATGTGGACCATTAAAAGCTTTTTGTAAGCAACAAAAGTTTTGGATCAAGCTTATCTTTGTATTTTTCCTTTCAGCCAAATATTCTTGGCATTATCAACAGGTTGGATTGCAAATAACTGTTATAGAAACCTTATGATGGATCATTTGGATTTTTTAATGGTGAGGCACTCAATCACTACTATTTCCTGTGGTGTGGATCACCGGAAATTTAGAACTGCATAATATTTGGAACCCGTCCTAAAATTGGCCGGGATGGATTGCATGGATATACAACACATCATCAAGTTGGGCTTGAGTAACACCTGATCCACTTCCAATGGGACCGGATTAGGTGTGGTCTGGCCTCACCTATGATAATACAGCCTTTACAATAAGGATCACCATGATGTATCTCTTCTATATCCACTTTTTAATAATGATAATTTAGAACTTCATTTTTAATATCCATGAAGCAGTTCCAATTCTTAAGTGGACCATATCATAAGAAAAAGTGGTGATTGTCCTTTAATGGACAACAAAAGCTTTTTTTTTATCAAGCTTTTAGTTTTTATTTTTTTTCCTTTTATCCAGGTTTATATGATCTTGTCAACGTGTTGATGACAAGTAAACACTATGGACTTTTAATGATAGGGCATTCAAACACCCATGTTTCCTATGATGTGGTCCAACTGGGATTCAGATTTACTTTATTTTTGGGCTCATGTCCTAAAATAATCAGACAAAATGGATGAATGACATGAATGTGTAGAATACATACATTAAGTTAGGCCCCACGGCAAGGGCTACACCTAATCCGCTCTCGGTCAATGGGAGGCTAGGCATTGGTTATCTGTGTGATTAGGCTGATTCCTAAATTTTCTTGGCCATCATATTAAATTTTCTTGGCCATCATATTGATGGGCTAGAAGCAAAAAAGTGAGGCATCACGGAATCAGAGCACAATACCCATTCCACCCATTCATAGAGAGTGAAATACTGTGCAGGCATTGATGCATATTGAAAGTAAAAAAAACTAAAGCAAATATGCTTTCAAGCATAAGCTTAATATTATAAGCTTAAAGCCAATCCTTAAAAAAATAATAATAATAAATAAATAAAATAAAATTATAAAGAATGAAAGACAAATGACACACACACTCTCTTTAATTATTCTTTCGATCCAACCACATGGTATTTCCACTCTACATGCTTAGAAAGCTTTTTTGAAATTCTGCAAGACTTTCTAAGTTACTTTCATGTTATAATTGTCAATTTCTTTCTAATTATTCTCTTATACCAGCCATCTAGTATTTTTATTCTATGTGCCAATAAATTTTAACTGAAGTGTGGAACTTTGTAGGACTTTCTAAGCTACCCTCGTATATTTATAAACCTATAATATTTTGCCTCTCAAATTTTCTTGTCACAGAAAGAGATCTATTCTAAGTAATCGTCATAGGTTACTTAAACTACATCCAACACCACAATATACTTGGCCATACAAAAATTTTAACCAAGTTAACTCATTTAAATATGGACGTTTTCACATGTATACTGCATAAATGCATATGATTATCTTGTCTCATGTTATTATACACATATTTTTCAATATATATATATATATATATATATATATATATATATATATATATATATATATATATATATATATATATATATATATTGTTGGGGGCCTTGCACAAAACCTTAGGATCTAGCCCTCCAGAACAAACCAGAATTATGAGATAATAATAGTAATGAAACAAATCAAATCAATAATCACACATCACACAAGAGATTTTTTACGTGAAAAACCCTCAAAGAGGTAAAAACCACGGGACCTCGTCCAGATCAACAATCCACTATGAAGCAGAACGTTATAACCTTTGTCACTTACACAGGAGCGGATGAACAATAAGAGAATAAAAGAAAAACAGAGAGATCTCACCGATCACGAGGATGTAGAAGCGCTAAGACGACGGCTCCCTTCCACAAGCTTCCTTTCTCTCTTTTCTCTCTCTCACCCTTGATAGCCTTCTTATGTTTTTCTCATAACCTAAAAAAACCCTAGAGACAACTATTTATAGTTTTAGAAAACTCTTTTCCGCATTCCAGTTGCGAAAGGACTTGCGACACGAAATCTGCGCAAAATCGCGGAATGAATCTGCGTAGGTTCGACCGGTCGTGGACCCCCTTACAATCAGTCGAGCACCCCCTTCGACCAGTCAAGAACCCCCTACGACCGGTCGAACATCCCCAAAAAAACAGTTCGCACTCACTAGACTTTGAGTCATGTAACCCATGATTGGTCAAGCAACGACCCACGACTGGTCGAGCAGGGCTCTCGACCGGTTGAAGATGGGTAAAAAAATCCAACAAATCTCTCTCTTTTTGACCCAGGAGGGGTTCACCTTCTTCAAGCCAACCTAGTTTCTACAAACCTCAAACTTGCCCTTAAGCAAAGCCTTGGTCATCATGTCTGACCCATTATCGTCCATGTGGACCTTCTCAAGCTATAACACCTTTTGTTCCAAAGTATCCCTGATCCAGTGATACCGAATCTCTATGTGTTTTGACTTGAAATGCTGACTTGGATTCTTGCTCAAGTGTATAGCACTCTGACTATCGCAATAGACCACGTGCTTCTCCTGCTTCAGGCTAAGTTTCTATAGAAATCTCTTCATCCAAAGCATCTCTTTACATGCTTCTGTGACTGCAATATACTCGGCCTCTATCGTCGACAATGCTACGACCTTCTATAGCTTGCTCTGTCAAGAAACCGCTCCCCCTGCAAATGTGAACATGAACCCCAATGTAGACTTCCTGGAGTTTATGTCGTCTGCCATATCTGCATCTATGTAGCCCTCTATCACAAGTTTACCGTCACCATAGCATAGGCTCAACCTGGATGAGCCGCTTAGATACCACAGTATCCACTTCACCGCTGCCCAATGTTCTTTGTCCGGATTGGCAAGATACCGGCTGACAACATCAACCACATATGCTATGTCTGGGCATGTACATACCATAACATACATCAAACTTCCTACAGTTGACGCGTAGGGTATCTTCTACATCTTTTCCACCTCTTCCTTCGTCTTAGGACACTGCCTGTCGCTCAATCTGAAGTGACCATCCAGTAGAGTACTGACCGGTTTCGCTATATTCATATTGAACCGCTCTATGACTTTCTCAATATACTTCTCTTGTGACAGCCAAAGCTTCTTACTACTTTTGTCACGGGTTATTTCCATTCGTAGGATCTGTTTAGCCGGGCCCAAGTCTTTCATTGCAAATGACTTGCCCAACTCCTGTTTTAGCCTGTTGATCTTCTTGATGTGCTTTCTCATGATGAACATGTCATCGACATATAACAGCAGAACTATAAAATCACTATCTGAGAACTTGCGCGTGAACACACCGTGGTCCGACTCCGTTTTATCATACCCATGCTGTAACATGAACGAATCAAACTTCTTGTACCATTGCCGTGGAGCTTGTTTCAGCCCATATAAGTTCTTCCTCAGCCTACACACCATATGCTCTTTGCCCTTGACTTCGAACCCTTCTGGTTAGTGCATGTAGATCTCTTTTTCTAGGTCACCATGGAGGAAGGCATTTTTAACGTCCAATTGCTCTATCTCCAGATCCATGCTAGCTATCAACTCAAGTAACACCCGTATGGATGTCATCTTCACCACTGGTGAGAATATCTACTCGAAGTCTATGTCTTTCCTCTGACCAAACCCTTTCACTACAAGTCTAGCCTTGAACCTCGTCTGTGAATTCGTCTGCTCAATCTTCTTTCTAAACACCCACTTGTTGTTCAGAGCTTTCTTGCCCTTAGGCAGTTTCACCATATCATAGGTGTGGTTCTTATACAAGGATTCCATTTCCTCTTGCATAGTTTTCAACTACTCCTCCTTATGCTCGTCGGCTAGGGCCTCAGAATAATCTTCTGGTTCTCCCCCATCAGTCAGCATAATGTACTCATACGATGAGTACCTCTTGGACGGCTATCTGTCCCTAGATGACCTCCTCACCTGTGGCTCAACAGGTGAATCAAGTGAGGGTTGCTCCCCCGGTCCATCTTCTGAAAGAACTCTCTCGTCCTTTATACCTTACTGTACTCCCCCGTTATCAGGCACCATGGGAGGAATAATCGGATCCATGTCTTCTAGCTCACCTGAATTAGGCTGGTTCTTCTCTGGCTTACCAATATTTTCTATACACTGATCTTCAAAGAAAATTACATCTCTACTCCTGACGAGCTTCTTCTCGGTCGGATCCCACAATCTGTAATCGAAGTTTTCATCACCATACCCTACGAACACACAATGTCTGATCTTCATATCGAGCTTGGACCTCTCGTCCTTCGGTACGTGAACGGATGCCATGCATCCAAACACCCTGAGATGATTGTACGATGGATCCTGTCCAGTTTATATCTTCTCAGGTACTTCTCCATTCAACGGGGCTGATAGAGACCTGTTTATCAGATACACCGCCATGTGCATTGCTTCTCCCCAGAACGTCTTGGGCAACTTCATATGGGATAACATGCATTTGATTCTCTCTACAATAGTGCGATTCATTCGCTCGCTACACATTATGCTGGGGAGTCTTGGGAACCGTCTGTTCATGCCGTTTACCTAGGGACTTGCAGTACTCATGAAAGTCACCAATATATTCACCACCATTATCAGTGCGGATGCACTTCAATGATCTACCTGTCTCTCTCTCGACCATAGCATGAAATAATTTAAACACACTAAAGACCTCGTCCTTGAATTTCAAAGCATAAGCCCAAACCCTCTTAGATGAATCATCTATAAAAGTAACAAAATACAATGCTCCACCCAAGGTTTTTATCCTCATAGGACTACAAACATCAGAACAAACTAAATCTAATGCATGCACTTTATTAACATGAGAAGTAGTTTTAATAAATGAAACTCTATGTTGTTTCACTGATAAACAATCAAGACAGGTTTTGAGAGGCGTACCTATCACGTCTAGAAGGAGCCGCTTCCTCGCTAGTAGGTGAAGCCCTTTTTTCACTCATGTGGCCTAGATGCTTATGCCACATGTATATAGCTGAATCTTCTGCTGCGTTCAACCTACCCTTGCATACACTGACACTTACCTTGTACAGGGTACAACACTTCTTTCCTCTGGTTACGATCAACGAACCCTTGATGAGCTTCTAGCGCCCATCAGCAAACCGACTTTCATAGCCATCATTATCCAATCTTCCTGTCAACATCAAGTTGAGGCGCGGAGTTTTGGAATATGCCTCACATCCCTAAGAAACAATGTGCAGCACACATCGGTCTTCACACAAATATTACCAACCCCTACGATCTTCGATATACCAGAATTTTCCATCTTTACAGTCTTATAGTTGCCTGACTTGTAGCTTGTGAAGAAATTCCTGCGTGGGGTCACATGAAAAGAAGCCCCTGAGTCTATCACCCATTCGGTGTCCTGACTCGTATCTGTAAGACATACATCATGATCTACAAAAAGAATAACTACAACGTCGCCATCTGAAGCAACTGCAGTGGAATATGATTCATCTTTCTTCTCCTTTCTTTTTCCTTTCTTGTCGTTTTTAGCCTTACGACATTCATGCTTATAGTGACCCTTCTTGCTACAATATTTTGTTACTCAGCATTCAACATCTTTTTTGTTACTCAACTTGTCTCTTGATTTATCTCGAGCCTTCCCGCTCTTTCTGTTCTTTCCTCTCCCCCATTCCTGTGTCACAAGTGCCCCTTACTGAGTAGACCCCTGAGACTTTCTCCTTGTCTCTTCATTGAAGAGACAACTAGTAACCTGTTCAATGGATATCTTTCCGTCTGGCACGGAGTTACTTAGAGACACCACTAATGTCTTGTCACGCCCCAAACTCGAAAACCGGGCTCACAAAATTCCCGATCGTCGAATCCGGCACCGACAGCCTCCGTAGAACCCCATTTTCGGCTCCTAGCTCCCATTCGCCAGGTTCCGATCCTGGGATGCTACGAGGAGGATTTTAAATACCAGTTTGTTTCGTAATAAGCATAACCAAAGGCATAACCCACAAACAACAACTAAGAAATCCATTACATTTCCACTATGATCAAAAACTTTACAAGTACAATGGGCATAAAGGGAAATACAAGGGTAAATAACAGAAAAACTCCAAAATGATCAGCAACGTGCTCCTGCCTCAACGCTGCTGCGATCCAACGTCACCTGCACGCAACGGTCGTGCATAAGCTTACAGAAAGCTTAGAGGGTGGTGAAGGTGTGTGCTCAAGGTAGTAATATGTACATGCAATGTCAGAGTGATGCGGAATATGCAAATGGAAACATAATATCATGAGCCGTACCAAGGCTTATGCGATGCAAGACATGAATGGTATCGGCCATCCCAAGGCCATGCAATGTATAATGCAACTCAAGCATACGGATACTCATCAATGTCCACACATCAATACAGCTCAAAGTATGGAATATCACCGGGGTCTAGTACACTCTAAACCAGATTGCCGCCACATCGCGCACAATAAGGTAAGTGGAAGAGACCTCACTATCCGTCTGCCAATATCGGGCGCGACTCGTCGATAGCGGACCCATTCCTCGAGCTGGTCAGACTCAGCCTAGCATTGCCCCCTACACTCGGGCGGGTAAGGCCACACCCCCTTCCAACCGACCACGACACAGTGGAGAGTGTAACCGTCTGGTAATCGGCACTCAACGCTCATCTACCCACTCGGTCTAGAAGTTGGAGCAACCTCTTGGTACCATAAGGGTTTAGGGACTTTCACCCAGGGATATCTATAGTACCCCATGTAGATCAAGATTTTCGGTATCCAATCCTGCCAACCACGATGCGTCTGTGGAGGCTACGGCCCTGATGTCGCTAGGGCGTATAATAACCATGTCACACAAATGCGGAATGCATGAATCACGCTATCCAGTCATGCAACCAATCCTGCGCATACCGTGCGCTCATGTAGGGCAACACCGCCTAACCGGGAGCCCATAAACAACCTGCCCGAAGGCAATTACTATGATCAGTCAGTCCTCATATCAAGCATACATATGATGCGTATGATCATGAGTCATGAAACTATACTAAACATGTTATAATGAAATGAAGTATTTAACAATGCAGATGGACCTGGACGGTCAATACACAGCAAGTACGGCCTGGTGATGGGCCCTATGGAGAGTCGTAATGTGGACATCCAACCAACATTACTCTCGCAATGTGGACGTCAAACCAACATTTCTTCCCAGGTACGACCTTCTTAAAACACCGCTACATAATCGGTATTGGGTTTACACATTGCAATGGACCTTATGTTCCTCCCATTGGGCCTTACATATATATCAAATGGGCCATAGCTTATGGGCCTTTTATTCGTCAGATGGGCCATATAAATGAGCCACACCAATGGGTCTTATGTGCATTGCAATGGGTCAAAACCCGTGGGCCTTGGATTGCACCAATTGGACCTAGTCACATGAGTCTAATATGTATCACATGGGCCACACCAATTGGACCCCAAATGTATATCAAATGGGCCTCAACCCAGAGGCCTTATATGAGTCGAATGGGCCTAAATCCTTAGGCCTTAAACAATTCAAATGGGCCTAATCCATGAGCTTGCATGCATATCAAAGTGGGCCTTTTCCCATGGATCCTTTTATAATCAAATGGGTGTAGTCCCATGGGTCTTACAATAGAACAAATGGGTCCACTTCCATGGGCTTTAAGAATGCAACAAATGGGTCCAATCTTTATGGGTCTTGAAGTACATCAAATGGGCCTAAGCTCTTAGGCCTTGAATAAATCCAATGGGCCTAGCCCATAAGCATTCCACAAACCAAATGGGCTTAACCCATAGGCCTTCCATAAACCAAATAGGCTTAGCCCATAAGCCTTCCATAAACCAAATAGGCTTAGCCCATAAGCCTTCCATAAACCAAATGGGCCTAGCCCATAGCCCTTTGCTAAATAAAAGGGATGGATGGCCTGGATGCTTCACATGCATCAAGGGTGGGGCCCACATGAGGGCCTGTCATAGCGTATATGATACGTTATATAATATACATAAACTACATAATATATATATATAAAAATATATACACACATGTTGCACACGCACACGCTACACACATGCTACACATGCACGCACGCTGCACACACATGCAACACACGTACATGCAACCCACACACACACAGTACACACGCAGCGATTGGGCCCCACCGTCACGCTGACGGTGGGTATAAAACCCATACCTCACTGTGGGTCCCATGTGGGGCCCACTTGAAGTGATTATTATGTCATCCAGACCGTTCGTAAGGTCACATGGCACTGGGAGAAAGGGAAAAACAAATTTCAGCTTGATCAAAAACTTCTGTGGGCCCCAAATAGGGTTCTAATGGTAGACCTTCAAGTCCACTGTTTTCTGTGGTGTGGGCCACCAGAGCCTTGGATGGGCCTGAATTTTGGCAGGGGCCCACTTTAGGAGGTGGCCCACCACAAGAATGGATTGGATCTCAAATACACAACACAGTGGGGCCCACGAGCAAGGCCGTGGGTGGCCAGCGGCCGGCCGCCCGGCTGCTTCGCGCCTGCACGCAGCAGCGTGCAGCGCTGCTTCTCTCTGACGCCAAGAGGCTCTGCCTCTTTTAAATTTTTGGGAAATTATGTTTTCCCGAGGTTTTTGCCGTGTGGGGTCCACATCATGAAAATCCACACCGCCCATTAGCAGCCCTGGCCCAAGACGAACCCAAAGAGTCCAGAGTTCAAATTTTAAAACGCTTAAAAAGTGAAAAAAATTAAGAATTTAGTGTTTGAATGGTAATGGCGCAATATTAGGCGTTATGGCCCACCAGGTGATTGGATCAGCTCCAAACTTCTACCCAACAGCTAAAATACCGTGGGTAAGAGGATGGACGGCTTGGATAGGACATAAACATCAGGGTGGGGCCTATGCAAGGGGACCACCAAAAAGTCTTCTTTTTCTTTTCTTTTTTTTTTTTTTTCCCTTGAAACGTCCAGCGTCCCAGACGCTGGACGGTTTTCACATTTTTTTTTTTTGAAAAACGGTGGCCCCTGATGAAGTGGGCCACCACTGATGGGTGCTATTATTCCAATGTCTAAGGTGGGCCCCACTTGAATAAAATGGTTATATTAAGGTGGGATCTATTCAAGTGGGCCACACAATTCCATAGCATAAAATGAAATAAAATAAAATAAAATAAAAGAAATAAAAGAGAGAGACATGGAGAGTGGGACACGGCTTGTGACGGAGGGACCCCGTCATTATGGGCCCTTCCTTGCAATGAAACATACAATAAATGGACCCCTTTGATCATGGGACCATCAAAATTGTAAATCAACGGTGGAGATCCATTCTCCACCGTTATGGACGGTCTAGATGACCTTTTTGCAATGAAATAACCATCATGATGGGGTCCATGGAGAATGGCCCCATCATGGAACGATCATGATGATCCAAGTGGTCCATCGGCCACAATTAAGGGTCCCAAGTGAGATCCACACCATTGATCGGTGGGCCTCACTTGGTCCACCATAAAAACAAGGAAAACTATCCTATAGATGCACCCAACGTCCGATCTTCTCGCTCCTAGGGGTTCCTTGGCACCTTATCTTCAACTTCAATGGCTAAGATGAAGAATGGAGGGTTGAGATGGGGGATTTTGGGGTAGGAAGGTGGGCCACTTAGAGCTTAGGAAGGTTGGAGATTTCCATACGTATGGAATTCTTGGATTTCTCTTGTTGCTTGGAAATTTTGGAATGAGAAAGAGAGAAAGAGAGAGAGTGATGTAAAGGGAGAGAGAGAGAGTGATGGATGGATGGGTGAGTGATGGTGGTGTAAGAGAAATTTGACTTTTGTGGCTTTTGTGTAAGAGAAGTATGGGGAATGAAGACTTTTGTGGCTTTTTGTGTAAGAGAGGTATGGGTTTGGGAGACTTTTGTGGTTGCTTGGGAAAAGGGATGGAAGTGATGTGTACTTGACATGTGATGGGTTGATGGGTGATTGATTGATGGGATTGATGTGATTGATGTGACACATCGTTGAGATTCCCTTGGTTTTCGCAACGCGCGGCGTTTTCTCGCACCGAACGTTGGCTCATATCTCTTGATCAGGGTATCGCCTTGGCGCGCGAGTCGCGGTATCGGAACCGCGGCGACGGTGCGGTCGCTATGGTATTGGTCTCGGGTTGAGTCGACTCGGGTTGTCGGTACATGAATCCAGGTCACGCGTCGATATCGGTTACGGGTCGAAAGTTGCCGGAATTCGACCGGTAAGACCGCGGAAGTGTACGAAAAGGTACGGACCAAGATACGGGTCTTACATGTCTCCCAACTGTCAGGCAACGAACTAAGTAATAGTAAAGTTTACAATTCATCATCCAGGACCATCTTCATAGAGGAGAGTTGGTTCACTATATTGCTGACCTCATTCATGTGCTCGGCCACAGAACTACCATCCTTGAACTTGAGATTCACAAGTCACCTTATTAGAAAAAATTTATTACCGGCTGTTTTCCTCTCATACAACCCTTATAGTTTTACCCATAGGCTAGTGGCTGAGGTTTCCGTAGACACATGGTGGAATACATAATCATCCAGCCATTGTCTAATAAACCCCACCGCCTTCCGGTCCCACTTCTTCCAATCTTCATCAGTCATATCCTTGGATTTTGCTGATATGCCTAAAATTGGAGAATATAGATCCTTGCAATAAAGTAAGTCCTCCATCTTAGCCTTCCATATGGTCCAGTTAGAACCATTGAGGTTGATCATCCTTGATGAGCCACCTTCCATAATTCCAAACCGATCCTACCCGTTCAATGAACTTAACGCTCTGATACCACTTTGTTGGGAGCCTTACACAAAACCTTAGGATCTAGCCCTCCAGAACAAACCAGAATTATGAGATAATAATAGCAATGATACAAATCAAAGCAATAATCACACACCACACAAGAGATTTTTTACGTGAAAAAATCCTCAAAGAGGTAAAAACCACGAGACCTCGTCCAGATCAATAATCCACTATGAAGCAGAACGTTACAAACTTTTTCACTCACGCAGGAGCGGATGAACAATAAGAGAATAAAAGAAAAATAAAGAGATCTCACCGATCTCGAGGATGTAGAAGCGCTGATACGAAGGCTCTCTTCCACAAGCTTCCTTTCTCTCTTTTCTCTCTCTCTCTCACCCTTGATAGCCCTCTTGTGTTTTTCTCATAATCTAGAAAAACCCTAGAGACCCCTATTTATAGTTTTAGAAAACTCCTTTCCGCATCCCAGTTGCGAAAGGACTTGCGACACGAAATTCGAGTAAAATCGCGGAATGAATCCACGTAGGTTCGACCGGTCGTGGACCTCCTACGACCGGTCGAGCACCCCCTTCGACCAATCAAGCACCCCCTACGACCAGTCGAACATCCCTGAAAAAAATAGTCTGCACTCACTAGACTTTGAGTCGTGTAACCCACGACTGGTCGAGCAACGACCCACGACCGGTCGAGCAGGGCTCTCGACCGGTCGAAGACGGGTCAAAAAACCCAACATATATATATATATATATATATATATATATATATATATATATATATATATATATATATATATATCACCTTAATGCCCACTATCGTAATCTATTATATCTCATAATCATGATTGATCATTAAAAAAAAAAGCTTTAAACCATTAATTTTACAAAATAATAAATATTATAATTTTAAAAATTAATTATTTAATCAAAATGATTTACAAAACTAATTTGGTCAACTATGTTAATCAATTATTCTAATTCCTTTTTTTTTTTTCAAAAACTGTGGACTCTTGCCACAATTCCATTAACAATAGAGAAAAATACAGCTATTCGGATGGGGCCCAACAAAAAGAAAAGACCCCACCTATCATGTAACATCTAGACAAAACATCTGATTTGTACAGCAAGGGCTTCCCCTAGCATAGACTGCCCCCAACAAAGAAAGAAGCAAAACCATCCATATTTTTTTCACCAGAATACTAAAGAGCCTCACAGCATCTTAATGGAGCCTAAACCAACCTTATCAAGAAAAATAGAACCTCTGACCTGGTGAGGAAGCGCGAAATAGTTGTTAAACCAAGAAAATGACTGGGAGTTGCTTCCTTGCCGGGCTAAAAAGTCTACCGGTGAGTTTCCTTCCCTCAGAAAATTATTCTAATTCCTGAATATAAGGATAAACGAGTAAATTAAAGGTCATAGATATTTTATTGAGAATCTTAATTTCTATGTAACATGGTTGACTACCGCATTCACCACGATTTATCTAGAAAGCCCATATAGTAGTGAATTAAAGCAATCTTCCAAATCCGCATTAAGACCTAAAGTCCTCTCAAGCCTAAGAGTAAACATAGCAAGCATAAAAATTACAAGTTATAAGTACTGGATAGTTAATACTAACTTAGACTTCCTAATCTAAGGATAATGTACATATGCACTTACCTATCTAAGGATAATGTCCCATCCTAATACATAACAACACACACACACACACACACACACACACACACACACACACACACACACACACATACACATAACAATCACATCATGTATGAAAAAAGATGATATATTACAATGCATTTCACATCAAACTTGTCTTTACTTCATTTCCTAAAGATTGAGAATCCGATGAATGAAGTCTTCATAACTAATATGTCCTAATCATAACCATTAATCCATATATACGCTTATAAAAATAAACAATAAATAAGTTATTAATAAAGAAAATATATACAATTTATTAGACTAAAATGACATACATTCTTACACGTTAAATTTGGAAAAATGATCAACATCCAAAGGGCAATATATATATATATATATATTATTGTTAGCTTGTTAGTACACCCCACTATCAGTTCACACTTCACTGTTAGCCACCCCTACTAGGGATCGATACCAAGACCTCAGTGTTGAAACGAGGTATCTATCACTCAGTCAGCCACTTGAGCTATAATATATATATATATATATATATATATAACAAATAGTGAGTAATTGTTATATTTTATTCATCATATTAGTAATAATGTTTTTCTTTTTTTAAAAAAAAAAAAAAAAAATGAAAATTTGACTAAAATGGCCTTGTGGTATTTCCAAACACGCTAAAAAATAACTTTTTCAAAAAAATTATTTCTTTAGCTCTGAGAGCCTTTCGAAAATTTTAAAGGTTAAAATACCGTTTACATTGAGCCCATCACCAGTTAGGGAATGATGGCAGGGGGGATTCAAATGGGGTAAACATTATGGGCCCCATTATGGTGCTTGTGAGAAATCTACACGGTTCATATGTTTTTCCAAATCGTTTTATGACATGAGCCCAAAAATGAGGTAGATCCAAACCACATGAACTACCTAAAAATATTAATCTTTACCAAGATAACTCAAAAGAAATGTTAGCAGCAATTACAAAAAAAATAAAAATAAATAAATAAATAAAAATAAAAATTAGAAGCCTTGAATATACCTTCCACATTTAAAGACAAATCAATTACACATTTGTCCCAACAAGAATCTCCTGTAGTAAATACTGTAAAATATACTCCTTTATCAAATACTAGAAATTGTTATCCAAGACCAACTCCTGTAGATTTACAATTTGAAGAATGAGGACAATTTGTACAGAGTACTTATAGCGGTGGATCCATCTATGAATGAAACATCGATGGCATGACAGAATACCAGATACTTAATCAAGCACATGAAATGACAATGGTACCCTCTGCCCACAAGACTAAACCACCTAATGATGACTTTTAAGCTGCCCAATTGTTAGGTTCAGGGTTTACTGGCCAACTTAAGGGTTAGTGGGATAATTATTTAACACCCGAAGATAAACACACTCTCTTACAATGATATAAATTAGATCCAGTAGGAAACCCAGTATGAGATTTAGTAGGCAGACCAATATAAGATGCAGAAATACAATTATTTTTACAATGATTAAACATTTCCTAGGAAATCCAAGTAATATTAAACATAGAGCTAGTGAAGTTTTAAATAATTTAAGATGTCCAACTTTAGAAGATTTTAGATGGTATAAAGATGTATTTATTAGTAAAGTTATGTTAAGAACTGATTGTAATATACCTTATTGGAAAGAACGTTTTATATTAGAATTGCCACAATTATTTGCAGCTAGAATTAGACAAAAATTATTAGCATTATATCACTAGAGTATCCCATATGATAGATTAACCTATGGAGATTTAGTTTCATTTATTACAATAGAAGGACTAGCCTTATGCAATGAAGAAAGACTTAGAGCTAAACTTAAAAAAGAAAGAAAACTTAGTAAATCAGAATTATGCCTGTTTTGTGAACCATTTGGTTATAGTCCTATACTAGCACCTTCAACACAAAAAAGAATTCAAACTAAAAATAAATATTCTAAACAACACTTTAAAAGAAATTTTAATAAACTTTATTCATGGAAAAAAAAGTATTCTTGTAAAAGAAAACCATTTACAAAACTCTCTTATTACAACAAAGAACAAAAAATAAATAATTTTACCCACAATAAAACCACAACACCACCAACTTGTTATAAATGTGGAAAAGTAGGTCATTACTAGAACAATTGCCCTTTAAAATCTAAAATAATTAAATTAGATTTAGATGATAAATTAAAATAAAATTTATATAGCATTTTAAAAGAACATTCAAATACATAAGAACCGCAATCTAGTAGCAATGGTACACCAGACATATCTGACAATGAAATAGATGTCATCGAAATTAAATCAACTCCTTAAGACTCTAATCATAGTATTACTAATATGAAAACTGATAATAATTATAGTATATGTGTAGGATGTAATAATAATAACTTTTAAGAAAAAGGAAAAGTAATTTATATGGTAACTAGTGACCAAAATAAGCTCATAGATTTTGCAGAACATATACAAGATGATACACTTAAACAACAATATTTAAAAACTTTAATAGAATCTTTAATTACTAAATAAGAAAAATCAAAAAAAAGAAATAGAAACATACAATATTAAAGACATTTTAGATAGATTTCAATTACCAATTAGTAAATTACCAACTCTACCAGAATTACACTATGATTTAGATAATATAAAAAGACAAGTTCAAGAGTTACAGTCCCAAGTAAAGGTTTTAATCACAAATCAAACATTTTTACAAGAACAAATATTTAATAAATCATCAAATTTACAAGATTCTTTTGTCACTTCTATTCCTAGTACCTCTACTAATACTTCCAAACAATTAGATATTATTATAGAAATACAACACCAAAAAATGGTATGTTTTTAATTATCAATCAAGAATTTCATATTAATACAATAGCCTTAATAGATACAGGAGCAGATACGAATTGTATACAAGGACTAGTATTACCACATTATTTTGAACCTACTTATAAAGAATTAAAAACAGTTAGCGGAGTAAAATTACAACTTAACTATAAATTATCACAAGCATAAATTTTACAAAATGGAGAAAGTATAAAAACTGACTTTTTACTAATAAAAAATATTAATAAACCAATAATATTAGGAATACATTTTTTAGACTTAATAAAACCTTTCATAGTTGATAATCAGGGCATACATACCAAACTTTTATATCAAAAACTTAGTTTCAAGTTTATTTAAATATTCACCTTATTTTCAAATACTTTTAAAATCTCTTCCTCCCCTTCAGTATCTTTCCTAATATGGTTTTCACCTTTTTTCATATCTTCCTTTTTCCCGATCTCTATTCTACAGCCTCCCATCTATTACCAATTTCTTCTTCCCATACAAGACTAAATTATCTTTCTTTATCCTTACAAGAGCATTTCTCCTTGCGACCATTTAATCAACACCAGATACTTTTACGACCACCACTCAATGGTCTTAGTATATATAAATAATAATAATTTATTTTTATCAAATTCTTTCAGGATCTTTCTCTTCCAGCAAAAAGCAGCATCAACTTCAGAAGTCTTCAACTCTAGCCTCGATTTCATTCCACAATTGTAACAATAGTTATTTTTTCCTTCACAATATGTTATAACAATAGATGTAATAGTTGTTTTCCCTTCACAAGATGTAAAAATCATAGCAATAGATGTAATAGCTCTTCAGCAAGACCAGCAGTAACATATTCAAGACTAATCTAGAAACTCCAGCAACAACAAATTCATTAGCACAAGACTATTTCAGCAACAATTATTTAGCATATTCAACACTAATCTAGAAGCCCCAGTAACAACAATCTCATTAGCACAGGACTATTTTAGCAACAATTATTTTTCACCTTTACAAGACTATTCAAGATAGAATTTCAACAGCTCAGCCTCACAAGACTACTCTAGTTTTAAGTTCAGCAGCAATATTACAATTATTTAGATAACGACAACAACTTCAATTCTAACCATCTTTTTTTTTCTCTTCTATTAGTATTATCAATGAATATTTTTTATTTGACTGTAAGAACTTTTAAGTATGTGTATATTTATAATGATAGTTATAGTTATCCATTTATCATTTACGAATTATATATTTAAAAATTGGATATTCATTTAGAAATTGGATATTCACGTACGGCTGTCGAAGCAGATATTGGTAATTAGGGACCTGATAAGGATGCGGATTGGATGTGTATGACACACCACTGACCTTGCTGGTGTGGGTACCTATCGGAAGACTATCGCTAACGCTCCTCCGGTTCCAACCAATGGTGATATCAAAGTTGCATGGCCTCACAATGATGTATTTATTATATACATACCATTCATCTATTTATCCAAATCATTTTAAAGCATCATAAAAAAATTGAGTCATATCCAAAGCTCAAGTAAACCACACAACAAATAGAAATGGAACAGTGATTCTCATAGTTAAAACATTTCTAGGCCCAACATAACATTTATTTTCCATCTAAATTGTTCATGTAATGCCTTGGAAATTGGGAGTCACGCATACGCTCAACTCCCAAGTTCATTTATAACCAATTTCGTTAATATGCATTTAATTCGATTTAGTTGCGCAGATCTGAAAATTCTTGGAACATGAAGCATCATCACACAAGTCCACTGAAATGAAAGAAATATATATATATATATATATATATATATATATATATATATATATATATATATATATACACAAGTTTAAAAGAATATAAATGGGTTGCACGAGGCATTGCCTGACAAAACAGCAAAAAGAATACTATGTCCAAAAGAATAAAGCTGAGTCCACTACTCAGCGATCCGCTCCTGCCTCTCGAACTAACGGAGAACCGTCCATCAACTGGAAGTAGGATAACTCATCCTCCGCCTCGTAGCTCGCCTCACCAGGCTCCTCATGCCCTGAATCACCTGCATCTATGAACGGGTCTGGTTGGTGGTTTGAAACACCAACCCAGAGTGGGAGTGAGTGATCAACTCAGTGAGTGCTATTAATCTTAAGTTATAACCGACATCAATTATAATATGAATTTAATGAAATATAGCCAATCATCAATCCTAGCAACTCTAATTAAAATACATGCATGCGGAATGATATGATGCATGCCCTCGCCACAATGCTTCCTTGAGCGACTCCATCTAACTATCGCGTATGTCAGCACTCCCTCAGAGTGACCTCGACTTTCGAGTCATCACCCTAAATAGTGTGATGTAATGCGATCGTGTTAGCCTTATTATTAGTTAAGTCCATTCATCCAGCAGGTTGAAAAATCTGATACACCCCACGCATCAATGCCCTAAGCTGGTTGCGAGGCCAAGGCCCCCCAATAATTGGGGCCGAGACCCCACGGTCCATAATCCCGTCAGGTTCCTCATCCTCGACTTCAAGCACATAAGGAGTGCCGAGAGAAAGAGATCACTCACGGTCACTACGGGGAGGCGTGACACCCCAGCGTAAGCCGACAGCTCAGACACAGTGTTCCATTCCACCATGCCTGGCTCACGAGGCTGTGGACCAGTTGCAATCGGTTATTGGTTGGCCACTACAGTTGAAGGGTATTTTAGGTTTCATACATGTGTGAACAAACAGGTTTAACAATCAAGGTTAGTCAGATAGTGGGTTAGACTGCACGAGTAAGGTAAGCGTGAGACGAGTGACATCGGGTACAAGGGACCCATGTAGTCAAACTACAGCCACCAGAGCACACCCGCCCAAACCCACAGGCCTAGCCATAACATAGTCCTCCCGATGGGACTACCATCTCTCATCCTGTTCCTGACCAACCCAAGGGTACAATGGTGATCAATAACATGCCAACTACCCAACTTACCAACAAACACATCAACATCATGTTTTCATGCATCTCAATCATACAAATCAAATACTCCTAGCAAGCAAGTTATCGCTATCATAAAATAAAGTACATGTGAGTTGTGTGGGTTTGGGAGGAAGTTAAGCACTTCCTCCATCCTAAGAAATCATATGCATAAGAGTAATGAATCATACAAACTATGAAGCAACAACATATGAAAAAATCAAACAAAGCATGAACATGTAATCATTTGTACACAAAAGCATGTGAGAGTCAAGAACAACCTCATGAGAGAACCAAGCATACAATTCCACACAATGCCAACCAACATACAATTCCTAGGGTTTCTCTAGATCTTCTAAATATAACGTCCAAGTAATCAAAATCATTAAACTAGTATTAAAATTAGTGCTAGGCCACCTAAGAGTAATAGTTAGCACCTATGGGTCGTTGGAGACTTAGAAATCGACCTAGGAATGAGGGCTTCGGGTCGAACGGCCGGAATCCCTAAAAGAAGTTCTTACATGTGAGAAATTCATGCCAATCCTTTCTCGATACATGGGCTTCAAGAAAAAGAGGTGAAGGATCTTACCTAGATGTCCCACGAACGATTTGTTGAGGTTGTGGTGGAGAGTTTCCTCTTGTAGGAGAGGTAGGGAGTCGAAAGGGTTAATCCCCTTGGGCCCCAACTCGATCTAGGGTCCACCTTGGATCTCTTTCATACACTCTTTCTTCTCTCTTTACTCCTAAGTTCTCTTTTTATGGTAGTGGGAGTTATGAGACAAGAGAGGTTGGTTGTTGGTGGATGGTGGAAGTTTGTGAGGGGAATTTGTCGTTGGAGAAGGAGGAGGATGTGAGGAAGAGGGCTTGATGATTTGGGGAAGGTAAGAAGTTATGAGAGAGAGCTTGGTTGTTGGAAAGAACAATAGTGAAAATGTGAGGGAGTGAGCTAGGGTTTATTTCCTAGACTTGGGCCCTTTGGCCTCAAGTTTCCTCAAATGCTAAAAATAGCCTTCTAGGACTTACTAATGGTGTAGGGGCGGCCTTAACACCCCCTAGGCATGCAAGATTGGTGTGAAGGTGCCTCGTGACCCAATGAGGGGTTAGGCAAAGTTTGGGGACAAACGGATCAACGAATTTGAGGTTTGATCCTACGGTTTTGATCTTCATGTGGCCCTGTGAGGACCATTTTGATTGTTTAGGGCAGTTCTGGTGGTCCCCTGGCCATGAAACTTATAGTGTAGGTGGTCCATAGCCCGATGAAGGGCCATACAAAATTTAAAAACGATCGGATATGGGATTTGGTCGCATGGGTCTGATTTACGATCAACAGTTGTCGAGCCACGATCGGGTCCTAGATTTTGTAGATAGGCGTAGGATACTACATTAGACCTTTACCATAAATTTTGAAGAAATCCGACGGCTGAAAATCCCGAAGTCTCAATTTCATTTACCAGTGCTAGATTTCTACTCTGGCCTTAAGTGAGTTGACATGGGTTGTTGAAACGGCTCAAATAATTACTTTTGGGTGCCCAATGAGTTCGTGGTCCGCGATGGACCCCAAAGCCAGTGAGATTTAAGGTTCCCTAAAGTTTCATAATTTTCTTACCTTCCTGCATCGCGGTATGACCCATATGGGCTGATGCTAAGTGCAACTGAGGCATTTGACTTGACGGCCCGCACTTGGCCCTATTATGACCTATCTGGTTTACTCTAATGGGTTAATCCTAGGTTAATTAACTTGTTGTACCCCACCATGAGTGGTTAAACGAAGGGTCCTGCAATAAATCCTACGTGGACGCCTGTTGAGGGTCAAATATTACATATTAGACCCCAGTTATTACATGGATTTACGGACATGACACTGCTTAATGGATTATTTTAATCGTGTTTTTGTTGCAGGGTGTGATTAGGAGAGTTGACTGAAAAAGAGTATTAAAAGTATTGATTTGATGCTCCAGAGGCACCAGATCAAGGGATGGACTCCAGAGGATCGAGATCGAGGAAAGTACATGCTAGAATTCGAGGAAACCAGGCCATTCGGGTTAAGTGGGGCCCGAAAAATGTAAAGAATGCAAGATCACAGTTTTCCAACCATCCATTTGACTCGAAACTTCATACATGGCCTGCGGACCATAAATTAACCGTACACATCGAATTTCAGTTGTTGGATCCTGGTGGAAGTGGCTTAATAGACAGATCAGCCCTCAGAATCATGATTTCAGGCCCACCTACTGTTTGGATATGCTTCATCTTCGGTCTCTACGGTTTAAATGATATGACAGAATGTATGGACCGAGAAGATCGCACATCGACATCATGGTGGGACCCACTTTTCAAAGTGGAGTGCATTGAAGGGGTGCACTCGCTGTGCACCATTAAAAAAACAATTTGATCAGCATAGCTGACCCGATAATTCTCATGTGAAAACAGAAACTGTTGTTTCTGTTTACGCAGGTTCCGCACCGACTCAGATTTCGGCCCCCATCGATCATCATGTGGTTCATCTGGACCGTTCATTCATCCCAGGACGTCAAACCGACCATATACATAGCGGTGTTTCATACCCTTGCAGTGTACGCTCAGAAATCTCGTCCGCTACGTCTAACGGACGGTAGAATAGAAGATCTCGTGGGCCTCACCAAAATCACTACAAACTCACCATTTCCTGACGGTTTTTCGCCAGAAATTCAATGTACGGCGTGGATTTCTCAACCAATGTGAAATATGGGCCCCACCAGTAGCACAGCGAAAGAAGTTCGCTTCTTTATTTACGCAATAACAGAGCCCGCGATGATGCGCTGTGGCCCACCATGGCCAATCAAACTGCTGATCTGAACCGTCCATTGCATCTGAAAGAGATTTTCTACCAATACCTTGTTGTCTTTATGTCTCCATGCACGCATCCAAGCTTACACCTATAAGGAAAACACTGCTACGTCCAGTGATGATGTGGCCCTATTAATCACCGATTCACGCCAAACTTCGGCCCATGATCCTGAGCTGATGCAGAATCTCGAAGAATTAATTTGATGCGCCATAAGTCAGTCTAAGTGGACCCCACAGACATCAGCTACGAAAACGGAAGTCTCCGCTTTCCTTCTTGCGGCAAAACCACCTGTTGCTGCGTAGGCAAGGTCGATTCCTTGCAACCGACCTTCTTACCGTCCTCCACAACTATAAAGAAAGAGAGGAGCTAGAGCTGAAGAGGAATCTTTAGACGTGAAGCACAAGAGATTGGTGGAGCAGTCATGGAGGATTGAATCTACATCGAGGTTGGCTTGGACGTGCATCACAAGGAAGAGAGAGATAGGGAGCAATCTTTAATTTTTCTTTATGTTCCTTTTGATTATTTCATTTATGGTTAGCCTAAGCATGTTTATGAGTTAAACCTCTTAGCTAGGGCAAAGAGCTGAAGCTTGTAGCAATGCTGGGAGATTCTTGGCTTGTGTTTTTGCTAGACTAAACTGATGTTGAACTTGGTTTAATTAAGGGAATGTTTTTAGTTCTTAATGGTCTATTGCGACTAAAATTATAATGGGTCTGTGATAGCTTTGAGCATCTTCTTTTCCTTTATGTTTATGACGTCAGGAAGTCCTGTTGTTCACCATAGTCTCCTGGGCATGGTTGGATGTCGGTACCCTTCCTAACCTTCATGCATTGTTGATTGGTTGGTAATTAGTTTAATTCTATTGTTTGTCATAGTCTCTTGGGCATGGTTTGGTGATGGAATCCATTTTAATTCATATACCTTTCATCTTTTGAAAACCATCTCAACGACAGTTCAGTTTAAATTCTATGATGCAGGCATAAGATCTTCCTGATCTCTATAAGTGGATCCTCTGAATCCCTAGTTTCCATATGGGCTGTTGCTAAGTGCAACCGAGGCATTTGACTTAACGGCCCACACTTGGCCCTATTATGACCTGTCCGGTTTACTCTAATGGGTTAATCCTAGGTTAATTAACTTGTGGTACCCCACCATGAGTGGTTAAATGAAGAGTCCTGCAACAAATCCTACGTGAACAACCTAGGACACTGTGCTGGTTGGATGAGACGTTACAGTTCATAAGCTTACAATGACATGAATGAAGAGGAAACAAATATCATATTGATCTAAAACTTTTGTGACCCTCAAAAGGATTTCAATGGTAGACATTCAATCCCCACTATTTTTTGCAGTGTTGTCTACTTAATCTTCATATCTGTCTTATTTATAAGAAAAGGCCTTAGACAATCTCGTCAAATGAACAGACGGTTTGGATATAACACATACATCATGATATGATCCACTAAACTTAGTGATGTCGACACACTGTCATCTCCGATGTGTGTGGTACACTAGCCAATCCGCTTCCACCTGATAACTACTTACGCAACGAATGACTAAGTAAACTCAGTTAGGCAAACCTTTAATTTATGTGGTCTATCCACTCCATCCATTCATTTTTTTCATTTAATTTAAGAGGTTGAGCCCAAAATTGAAGTATATAGAAAGATCAAGTAGATCATACCATAGGAAACAGTAGGGATAATGATTTGCACCGTTGAAATGTTACTAGGCCTTAAAGCGATGTTTATTTGTCATCCAACAAGTTCATAAGATTATAAACAAATATAAGCTTAATCTAAAACTTCTTTAGCCTCCAAGGATTTTTCAATGGTAAACATTGAATTCAACTGTTTCCTATAGTGTGGTCCATTTGAACATTGAATATGATTCATTTTTAGTCTATAAGCTCTAAAATTATCTAGTAAAATGGATGAATGGATCAGATAAAATATATAAATCATGGTGGACCTTACAGAGATTACTTGGTACGCTAAGCACAATGAGTCACTCACCACACAATCCTCTTTGGTGACTTTGCCAAGTTTTAGGATGCGGATTACGTCTTACCCATCCTTCCGGGCAGAGCTCTGTGGGGCCCACCATGATGTAAGTGTTTTATCCATGCCATTCATAGTTTTTCTCAGATCATTTTAAGGTATAAGCTAAAAAATGAGGCAGTAAAAAGGCTTAAGTGGACCACAAATTGGGGATTAAACGTCCACCATTAAAAACTTATTGGGAGCTATAGAAGTTTCGGATCAAGCTGCTATTTTTTTTTTTCGCTTCATCCACGTCTACATGACCTTATGAATAAGTTGTATGCTAAAAAACAATCACGGTGGCCCTTAGAAAGGTTTCAACGGTGAGTGTCATTATTACTGTAACTTCCTTTGGTGTGGTCCATTGGAGCTGTGAACCTACTTAATGTTTTGATTCATACCTTAAAATGATTTGAGAAAAAGGATTAACAGCGTTGATAAAACACTTATATCATGGTGGCCCCCACAAAGCCCTGCTTGGACGAATTACCTTTCGAGCGGAGTAGGACGCAATCTGCATCCCAAGTTTTATGTCCCCATATTATAATGTATACATTATGTGTATATCCATTTTACGAGATAATTTTAGAATATGAGCTAAATATTTTTATAGGTCCAAAGCTTAAGTGAACCCCATTACGGAAAAAAAGTGGGGGTTGAACGCTTAGTATTAAAAACTTCTTTGGGGCCAGAATTTTTCAATCAAGCTGATGATTGTGTTTTTCCTTCTTCTGGTTTGTGTGAACTTATTTTTATTTCTCATGCTTTGAGGTCTATGTGAACTTATGAATAGGTGTGTGAACTTATGAATAGGTGGGATCTCAAATAATCATCATTGTGGCCCAGGGAGATTTTAACAGCACGTGCATCACTATCCACGTTGTTTTCTACAATGGATCCACTTGAGCCTTTGATATGCTTCATTTTTAGGCTTGTGCTCTAAAATTATCTTACCAAATGGATGGACAGTGTTGATACAACACATACATCGTGATAGCGCCTATCAAAATTAGTGACATCATTACATTGTAAGTATCTAACCGGTATCCGGTCGGTCTGATCCCCCTCGGGAGCGATTAGTTGAGACTCGGATCCTCCTAAGTGGGTGGGACTCTGGCCGTGGGGGTCACAATGATGTATTTAACTTAAATTCACACCATCCAAATATTTTGAAAGCTCATTTTAGGACATGATCCTAAAAATGAAGTTAACTCAAATTTTAGGCGGATCACACCATTGGAAACAATTATGATTAAATCTCCACCATTATAAACTTTATGAATTCCACTGAAGAATTTATTTTCCATCTGACCCCTTGATAAGGTCACAAACATCTAAATGAAGAGATCACACAAATATCATCTTTATCCAAAACTTTTGTAGCCCCTGAGTTTTTAATGGTCAATCACCACGGTTTCTAGTATGAAAACTGATAATAATTATGGTATATGTCTAAGATTTAATAATAATAACTTATAAGAAAAATAAAAAGTAATTTGTACACTAACTAGTGACCAAAATAAGCTCATAGATTTTACAGAACATATACAAGATGATACACTCAAACAACAATATTTAAAATCTTTATTAGAATCTTTAATTACTAAACAAGAAAAACCAAAAGAAGAAATAGAAACATACAATATTAAAGACATCTTAGATAGATTTCAAACAGTGAGTAATTGTTATATTTTGTTCATCATATTAATAATAATGTTTTTCTTTTCTTAAAAAGAAATGAAATTTTGACTAAAATGGCCTTGCAGTATTGCCAAACGCGCCAAAAAATAACTTTTCCAAAAAAATTATTTCTTTAGCTCTAAGAGCCTTTCAAAAATTTTAAAGGTATGAAAGTGCCATTTACATTGAGCCCATTACCAGTTAGGGAATGATGGCCGGGGGGATTCAAATGGGGTAAACATTATGGGCCCCATTATGGTGTTTGTGAGAAATCTACACGGTTCATATATTTTTCCAAATCATTTTATGACATGAACCCAAAAATGAGGTAGATCCAAAGCTCAAGTGGACCACTATAGACACCCCACCCAGGCTAGAAATTTGATAAAGTGTGGATGATGCTTAAGAACTAAACCTAAACCTTGAATCCTACTTAAAACTTAGCCATTTCTAAGCCTAACCAAAACCCTAGCTGAATCCGAGCCATTATTCCAACCCCAGTTGAACCCGAGCAATTACCCAAGCCAAGCTATCACCCAAAGTCGAGCCATATTTGACCCATCTTCGAGCCAAATCTCCAAAAATGGCCCCTTAGCCACTCTCTGAACCCGAACAAGCCCATCGGCTAAACTACGGAAACAAACAGAGAGAGGCGATAATCCAACTACCGCCTGACTGAATTTTGAACAAGTATAGTCCGAGGCGGTAATTCAATTACTACTTCATCTCAAAAAATGTGCCCTTGATCTACAGTTGTTGCTCCCCTCAAAAGTCAACTATGCTAACCTATTTAATCCCATAATTCCTCCTAATTACCATTTTACTAAGCCCTTTAAACCTATAAGGAAGTGCCATGTGATATCTCCCTTCCCTCCACCAATCTTAAGCTTTCATATCATCATTTACCCACCATAATCCCTAGAATTACCATATCAATCTCACTTAGGTCAATCATTCCCAACCATGGTACACCTAAACATCCAAAACATTTCAATTGCAAGCCAAAGATCGAGCCATCATCAATAGCATTTATACTTTGTCAACTTACATCATTATTTCTCCTCTCAACCCCTTACTCCTCTAGGTTTTTCATTAAATGTATGCTTTGTGACTTGCCGAAACTCCAGATCTTATTACATCAGAAATTCATGGTAGCTTAGTCCTCTTACATATCATGCTTGTATCATCACATCTCCTCTTAACCTCATTTCACCTCTAGACAATTTTTGGACATATGCTCCGTGGCTTGTCTGGATTCCCGACCTTTCTACATCATAATATGAGTTCGTCTAGTTTCATTTTAATGCTTTGCATAATATCATCTTATTCCCTAAGATCACCTTACCACACAATGTAAAGATCGTACACCTGTACAATAAAGAGGGTTCCTAACACCTTCCCTCTTTATAACCGAGGTCCGTTACTCGAAATCTCATGTCGCAGATCAAGAGTCAACTGAAAGGAAGAGAGTCTATGAATTCTTTAGCTTTTACAGATTTTACAGGTTTTAGCCTACTACGAGATTTCAAACTAATTGGCTAGTGGCGACTCCAAGTCTACTACATCAATTCTAATCAGCCCATACAGCCCCGAAACAAAGATAAAAAGTGTGAGCACTGATTTCCAGCATTCACAACCACACAACTGAGAATAATCGAGATCGTATGCATATGGTCGAAAAATTCATTGGGTTACAAAAGCTTTGGATCAGGCTAATATTTTTATTCTTTTATTTATCCCTGTGATAAGGACCTTATAAGTATTTGAGCCACTTTATGAACGGTTTGGATTGCATGTAAACGTCGGTGGAGCTTAGAAAGATTTGAATGGTAAGCAACCCCTTTCCACTGTTTCCAGTTGTATGACCCACATGAGTTTAAGATCTATCTAGTTTTTTGGCCTCACATCTTAACATGATCTTTCAAAATGGATGGACGGAGTAGATTTCCCACAAACATCTTGATGGGACCAATATGGCTTCCGGTGGTAGGAACTTACCACAAAGGCTCTTGCTCAAAATCTGCATTAACGTGATGGGATGTGATGCAGATTAGGTAGTGGAACCTAGCAAGAGACAGCTGGCCCTGTATAGGTCCCACAGTGATGTATGTATTTTATCCACTCCGTCCATCCATTTTGAAATATCATTTTAGGGCATAAGCCAAAAAATGAGGCATATCAAAGGCTCAAGTGAACCACACCACATAAAGTAGTGAGATTGAAAACCTACAAGTGAAAACTTCTTTGGGGCCATAGAATTTTTTGATGTAACTCATTCTTTAGCCCATGAAAGTAAATTCTGAATCTAACGGATGGAGAGGATTTGACACATATCCCACGGTGGGCCCCACAACCCTTAACACATGACGATCTCGACCCTTAATACATGACAACTATGACCTAGACTCTTAACACATGACAACCTCGACCCAAAAAAAATATATATATATATGTTCATTCTCATTCAAGGCAATACATTATAAAATCCAAAATTTATGTCTTTCATTGTTTTCCACATTGTTGATAGAGTGTCTTTAGTCTGGTGTAGTGATGTTCGTTTAACAAAGGAATCCTTGGGTCAATTGAAGTACATTGTGATGTTCCCGGTTGATGGAGATCTGTTTCGGTTGACCGAGAGACTCTGTTTATGTCTCGGTCGATCGAAAGTGTGATCGAGCAGAATACATATATAAGTGCGGGTTTTTGTTTCTAATTTTGTATGGAAATGTATAAATATCTTTGCAATACGGTATTAGGGTTAAGAACGAAAGTAGCTTAGCACATTTTCAAGGGTTTTAAGGAAGAAGTAAGGGTTTCTCATCCGTAAGTTATTTCATCTCTTGTTACTTTCTGATTACAGTAGATTATTTGTCGCTTGGTACCATGGTATTTTCCACAAGAGTTTTTCTACATAAAATTTATGTGTTCTTTGTGGTTGTTTGAATTTTCTTTCCCTATTGCGCTGTGTGATTTCATCTGAAGTTGTTTCTGTGCCAGAAAAATCTTGTTAAGGCTTATCACATCCCCAACACATATGATAACCACAACCATCCCTCTCCATCTCAAATCTCTTCCAACAATTACTTCTTCCCATGACAACAATGACTATCCCTCTCTATCCATAATCAAAAGTGGTTTCTATATCTAAGAAAATGTCATTCTGTAAATAAAATAAAATTTATAAAAATTATATTCAAAATGTCTTCCACTTATCAGTGGCTTCCATCTTTAAGAAATGTGATCGTCAGATTGCTGGAGGTGCCTATTGCTGCCGAAATATGAAGGGCGTCTAGGCCTGAGACCTTTGAAGTCGGTTATGTCTGCTTCTTGCCTGAAGCTTGCTTAGGCGGTGCTGTTCCGGGGCACGACCAACTGTTGGTGTAATTTAGTGCGAGCGAAATACATTCCAGACCATGCTATCGAGAGCTCTATGCCAGCTGCCTTCACTGTGGCTCCCTTCTGAAAGAGAATTAGGTCTGTGTTCCCCCTGCTCAGGGAGAAATCGAGATGGCTGGTTGGTCGTGGTTATATTGATTTCTTGGCAGAAAGTTCATCGGGCCTTCAGCACTTGCGCAAGTTGAGTCTTCTCCAGCAGGTCGACACCCCCTCAGCACTCCGGGACTAGATCGGTCCCTTGGGCTGGCTAGATAAAGAAAGGGCATTGCAGGTTCTACCCCTAGCAGTTGTGGATCACATCTCCGCTGAGGGATTTTGCATGTCGGAGGCGGATGACAGGTATATTTGGTTAGCAGCAGGGAACGGTAAGCTCACGTCGGCCTCGGCCTGGCAGAATATCAGGCCTATTACGCCCAAGGTCAGCTGGTCCTCCTGGGTTTGACACCCCAAACTTCCTCCTAAGATCTCTCTTCTTTCCTGGAAGATCATCAACAACGCGGTGCCAGTTGACATCAACATACAAGGGAAAGGAATCAGTTTCGCCTCGAAATGTTGTTGTTGTCCTCCTCCTGCCCTCCCAAATTGTGAATTGCAGGACCATCTTTTTGTCACGGGAGCATTCGCTAGCGAGGTGTGGGAGCGGTTCCGTCGGGATTGCGGGATCTGTCTCTCGTTACCCCTCACTTTGGTGGGCCATGCTACTCTTTAACGGGAATCAGCTCGTTCGTCGACCACCCCTCTCAAAGGCCTCATTCCTTTGTTCATTTTCTGGGAACTATGGAAGGCCAGAAACGTAATCTTCTTTGATAACGCGTATTCCGACGTCCCCTCCATAGTGAACTGCATCCAACATTAGGCAATGCTTCTCAGTTCCATGCTTCTGGCTCCTAGAACTCCCCTCACCTCGGCGGCTAATTTGTACAACATCTGGCGGTTTAAGGAACCGCAATCGAGGCAGCCTCGTGTCTCGATAGTCAAGTGGTGCAGGCCTCCCGTGGGCTGGATTAAGATAAACGTGGATGGTTTCTCGAGGGGCAACACAGGCCCTTCGGGAGGAGGCGGGATTGGGCATGACGAGAAAGGAAAGTTTTTATTTGGGTCACCCGGGCCTACGGCTTTGGTGCTAACACACGGGTGAAGATGAAAGTGGTCTTTGATGCTTTGTCGCTGGCGATCCAACTTGGCTATAGATGTATTCTCCTTGCTAGCGACTCCTTGATGGTGGTGAAGTCTCTCTCCACCTCGTCTAATGTCGGCTGGCAAATTTGGTATTGGAAGGCTAGAATTTTGCTCCTTACTCACTCCATCCAACTCAACATTATCCATACTCCAAGGGAAGCAAATTCAGTGGCGGATGCGCAGGCCTGCCTGGAAAGTGAGGCTCAAACCAACTCAAATTTCCTTTCTTCTTCCTCCCTCCCTGGGATCACCAGAGGGTTGCTATTTTGGACAAAGTGGGGCTCGAGTCTTCCTCCCTCCCTGGGATCACCAGACGGTTGCTATTTTTGGACAAAGTGGGGCTCGAGTCTCTCCGCCTTTCTTAGTCTCATTGTATCTCCATGGCTTCCGTCTTTTCTATTCATATGATAGGAGGGCCCTCATTTCTCTAGGGCCTTCTCGAATCAGTCTTACTTGTAATTTTCGGGCCGTCTGATCAATGAAAATGTCTCTCATTTTTTAAAAATAAAAATAAAAAAAAAAATGTGACCATCAGAGTAAAAATAACACTCGTTTTAAAGGTCATAGAAGTTATTGGTGGTGCCCATACGTCGATGAAGTTGATGGCAGTGACTGTACACTAAAAAATATGTTTCAAAAGGAAGAATAAGAGTCATGAGAAAACAACAAATAAAGAAGAAGAAGAAGATCCGTATGGACACTACGATCCCATCTAGGACAATTACATTTCCATTTATTTATTTTATTTTTATTTTCTTTTATTTTATATATACAAATGATCAAAGAACCATTAAAGGCATTTTTAAAAATAAAGGCTTGCTTTTGGGGCTGTTTGGCATGACCACAAGACTAATTTGATGAAAATCCCTGTTTGTTAAGACACCTCAAAGACACTCGAATCATGACCTCAGTGTTGAAACAAACGCTTGAACAGTGCAATCTATTGATTTGAGCTGTCCAATAGGTTGAGCACACGTGCCAATAACTCATCACGAGGTCATGAGTTATGATACTCTGGCAGAGTTTGATGAATGATACGCAAGCATTCAGAATTTATATACAAGCTGTACATTAGCTCAAATTAAATGGACGGACATGTTGAACCCACTGTCCATTAGTCGAGATGAAAATCAGATAGGTTAAACCTTCCTAACCTTTGATTGCTAGACACCTGCTTTGAACGGTTTACTTTGACTTATTCGCATGACACCTATGAAATTTCAACCTAATTTCTAGGTGCCTGTGTATCATCCATCACACTCTGTCAAAGTATAGAAGATTTTTAACTTTTCGGAACGGGAGCTTCACTGCATCATTCTCTTAATTTTAGGGCTGTACACGAGACAAGTATCTTGAAAAGCTTCGCTTAACTTGGCCCGAACTAGCTAAGCTTCATGTAACCCAACTGGCTTTAAAAACAAGCTATGTTTGATCATAATAGATTTTGACACAACTCAACTTGGACTCGGCCAAGATCGGAGCTCAAATGAGCCATCATTATTTGTCATCCATTATTATCCATTAGATATTGTCGGTTGGAATGCGAACTGCTGGCCCTTGAATTCCATGGGTTTTTATATGATTAAAAATTATGGGACCACCATGATGAATATGTCATATCCATGCCTTTCATTTGTTCCACAAGGTCATTTTAGAGCATAATACCAAAAAAGTGAGTAAAATCCAAAGCTTAATTAGACCACATTACATGAAATAGAGACCCTAATGGACCTCAATGGTAGAAAGACAAAACCTTTTTGGGGCCACAATGATGTTTATTTGTCATCCAACCTATTCATAAGTCGTATAGATGGGATAAAGGGAAAACATAAAAATCAGCTTGATCCAAAACTTGTGGCCCCCAAGAAGTTATCAACAGTAGGCATTCAATTCCCTACTGTGGTGTGGTTCAATTCAGCTTTGGATTTGCCTCTTTTTTGGGCTCATTCCCTAAAATGAGCCGGTGGAACAAATGAACAGCTTGGATATGACATATACATCACAGTGGGCCCCACAGTTTTGGCACCCAAATTATTCTGAAACCTCCGTTCTGTGCCAAAACACTGAACTTGTCGCCATAATCCAAACCTTGAGACAGGAGCCTTCCTTAGTGTGAGTACTGAATAATATTTTTCAATACATTTAAATTAAAATTTGAAAATCAAACAGGCTTTGAAAGTCGAAAAGAAAATTGAATGATGAGAAAGATAGAGATCTAAGAGGTCCACGTGACGCGTTGCCGTGTTCCATGTGTTTTTATTGTTTGTGAATATGAACTTCCGTGTGAAAACACAGTCGGCGGGTGAACCTTGCTGCCATTGTGTATAAATGTCAAACGTCCATATCCAAACTGGAAAAGCTTACTGATCTAACTCCACAGTTATCCAATAGGGGCAGCTTTTCTACCTCCAGCATCTATAGCATCTATAGGAGGCCCAGTTCTTGGATAGTAGGGATCGACCACCCATCTGTAGAAAGCCCAGTTCTTGGATGGTAAGGATCAACCGATAGTACAGCCATGGGTCCTGTAGGGTGGCAACTAATGGATCAGAATAATCTACAACACCTGTTTTACAAGCTGTGTAAAACATATAAGCTCTATGGGGCCCACCATGTTCCATGTTCAGAGCAATTTAAATAGGTGGTAGATTGGGTTCAACCAGAAAATAAGTCTCATCTAAGTAAAACTGGTTGGGCTTGGGTCGAACCCTACCTAACTCGACTAGCCTGTGGGTTCGGCTAGATGAGCCAACCCAAATCGATCCAGAAGTCAGTAACAAAGGGAGGAATGCTCACCCGCACCTTTTTAGGTAAGCACTTGTGTGCACCTTTGCACACATATCTTGGGCATAGAATCTGAACAGTCTATGTGATGCGGCACCTCTTAAAACCTAATGGATCCAACTCTCAACTCGACACAAAACTCTAGTGGATCGTGTAGAAAAGAGAAATGAAAATCAAGGGAGGAAAATATTTCCTTTTTCCATGCCCCACCAAAGTTTTGTATCGGGCTGAAAGTGAGGCATAAAAGATTTCAAGGGGTGCTGCATCATGTTGACCGTTTAGATTTTGTGCCTAAGACACGTGTGCAAAGGTGTGTATGGGTGTTCACGTGAGAAGGTGCGCAGGTGAGCATTCCTGGTAACAAAGGATTAGGAGACGGTTCTAAGGCTCGTTAATTGGTTGCTAGGGAATTTGTTTTATATTCTTGTGTTTCCAGGTGCCGGTTAGAGTTGGTAAAGCATCATTCCATGACTGATAAGAGGTTTTTTTTTATAAAAAAAAGTCTAAAATTGTGTTTTGATTCCCCATGTTTTCCATGGAAAAGCAGATTCAAACCAATAAAAAATTGTAAATGAAACGTGTTTCTTTAACAACTAGTCGGGAAACCAGCAAACAAACACCCCCCCAGGGGTGAAACAGTTCTTCTTTGCTTGCAATTGCTTAGCTCATTTTCTTTCTTTCTTTCTTTCTTTTTTAATTTTTTATTTTTTGGGAAAAAGCCTGGTACATTTTCTTTATTTAGCTATTAAACTATATAAAAGGTTTGATACCATGCATATAGATGTGGTGCAAAAAGATGTCCTTTTGGGTATGGTTTTTTTCAAATGACCAAAATCGTTTATATGGTAGGGCTCACTTTCGATGGGGTATTCGCAGAGAAAAAAAAATTCTCAGATTGGATATTTCAATCCTTTGATTATGCAAAGGTTATGGTGGGCCATCCATATTCAAAGCAAAAAACCAAACTCCTCGAATGGTTTGAAAATACATTTGAGAGATTTGTTGTCTTTCCACCATACAAAATAGAAACATCATCTAGATGGTTGCGATCATACGATCACAACCAGGATTTGACGTCTATAATTCCAATTATTTATTTATTATTATTATTATTTTTTTTTTTGCAGAAAGGTGGGAGCACACCACCTGTAATTTTTTTTTTTCCATTCAACACTTAAAAAACATAGGATTTTGTACATCTCTTCGAGCGTGGCCCGAAACAAAAAACCATCAGGCCACAGTAAAGAAAGGACAACAACCCAACAGCCCCGCTTGCTCTGGACTGGACGAAAAAAATCCTCTCCCCACTCAGGCGAAAATTACGCAGCACTTGAACCACAACAAAAAAAATCCCCAACAACCCCCTCCCCCAGTAAAACCAGCTGAAACTAAGAGGGAGAAAAACGGACAGAGCCAAGACCATCTCTGTCCAGAAAAGGGAGGCTATGCACCTGAGAAGGGAGATCCCTTGCATCTTCAAATACCCTGCTAACCTGATTCTGACTGCTCGCCCACGCCATACCATCGGCTGGACCATTCCCTTCTCTGGGGATCAAAGCAAAAACAATGGATCCACTATCCACCAGACTTTTAATTCTAGTAATCCACGGACGCCATTGCCAAGGAACTTGCGACATGGAGGAGATGAGAGTGACCGCCACCTTTGGGTCTGATTCTACAAAAATATTTGTCAGACGACTCTTGCGGGCTAGGAGAGGGGCCAAAATTGCAGCATGAACAATTGGAAGCGAGGTGAACACCTTTATTTTGAACCCGGCTGTCCACAGGGAGAGCGTCCTGAAGAATTTGCCAAGCGAGCAGCGACATCTTTGGGGGGATTTTTGGATGCAAAATCCAATCGAACCACTAGCAACCTTGCCCCGGTACCCTACCCAGAATGAAAGCTAATTTCGAAGAGAACTTACCTGATGCTTCGAGGGGCCAAAAGTAGGGGGGGGGGGGTCCGCAGAAGTTGCAAAACCTGAGCTGAAAATAAAATTTAGGAGATCATCTGACAAGAGAAGGTTTAAGGAAGAGGGAGGGATAAGCCCCGTCGGGCCAATGTAATCCTTGACCTTCAGGGAGGCCAGATCTTGAGGAATGGGAGAGAGCACGAAAGACTGAAGAGGACCCATCCCTGTCCAATTTGTAGTCCTGAGATTCAAATCACCATCCTCCACTTGCCATTGAATAGTGTTAGCTAAAATCGGAAGCTCACAACTGACCTCTTTCCAGAAAGGGGATGCCATGGCTAAGGCACTCGACTAGCTACTCTCCACATCCGACCGATGCTTGGCACACATATATAGAATCCAAGGGCTGACCACTTGCCCGTATTTAACATTCCTAGCCATTTTCCTCCTCAGGGACTTCAACACTTCTTACAGGTTTCGAATCCCGAGACCACTATCTTCAACCGAACGCGAGATCGTTTTCCAAGTTATCCAATAAAATTTCTTCTTACCTTCCGCCCAGCCCTAGAAGAATTGGACAAACCTGCGCTCAAGCTCTCTCACAAGATTCACTGAATATTTGTGGCTGCCATTGTATGGAGGGTGATACTTCCTAGAACATGTTTAATCAGCGTCAGCCTACCCGCTTGAGACAATAACCTGGCATTCCACCTTGAAATTCTATTCCCCACTTGAGACAACAGCCTACCCGCTTGAGACAATAGCATGACATTCTATAATTCCAACCTATTGATGGGGTTTTTCCTCCCTATGTTAGAAGAGTAGATAGAGCTGCTCGACCAGTCGAGTGGTACTAAACTCAAAGTACAGTAAGTTTTTAGTTTTAGAACTCCATGGTGCTCGACCGATCGAGTGGGCTGCTCGACCAGTCAAGGAACCTACTTGACCAGTCGAGGTTACACAGATTCATGTCCAAATTTTGTGCGGACTGTATAAATTTGAGGCAATTTCGCAAGACGTGTGAAACGGAGTTGCCTAAACCATAAATAGGGGTCCCTAGGGCTTTTATAGGGAAGGAAAGAGAGTTTTCTAAAGCTTTACAAAGGTTTGTTAAAAGGTTTAAGGCTATTAAAGGGTGAGAGAAAGAGAAAAAGAGAGAGATGAAGCTTGTGGAAGGAAGATTCTTCTCGTAGAGGTGATCTACTTTTCAGTCGACATCTCAACACTTCTACATCCGTAAGATCACATAAACAGAACGATGATAAAGGCTTCTTATTAAGAGTATTTCAATCATCATCAATCATAATAGACTTTCACTCCTCAAGAGCATTATCTTCGCCTTACTTGATTAAGGAAATGATCATATTGATATTCTATAACTTAAAATTATTTTTTCCCGAATACTTCTTAATCTCGTACCTAGTGCTTACCATTATTGCTTATCCCTTAGATTCAGATATGTACCCCAACGATTTCTCTGATACTACTTGTTGGGATTTGTGTTGCGGAATCACACAGATCTAGATCTAGGATAACAATCTAATGGCAACAAGCAAACACAACACAGATTTAATGTGAAAAATCCTTGAGGGAAAAAATTACGGCACAAAGCAAAAGAATTCCACTATGAAAATAGAATTATAAAGAGAAAAGACTTACCCAATTCGAACAATCTCGAATCTCACCCTTCCTACACCCCTTAGAAACCCTAAATCCCTTTTAGGAACCTTTGAAAAGCTTTAGAAAGACTTAGCATACCTTATAAAGACCCAAGGGACCCCTATTTATAGTTTAGGAATCTCCACTTATGCCCCTCTCTAAAACTGTCCCAAATTTATGTAATCTATGCAGAATCTACGTAATATTTGCGTAACCTTCAACTAGTCGAGTCTGGGTTTCGACTGGTCGAAGGGCACCTTTGACTGGTCGAGTTAGTCCCTTAATTAGTCGAAGATATCGAGATTTTTAGAAAATATTGTTGCTGGAATTTGAGTCGAGCGAGCTACGACTGGTCAAAGGGATCCTCAATCAGTCGAGCCACCCTCTCGACTGGTCGAGCAATTGGGTGAATACAAGATTTAAAACATCTTACAATAAAGAGTATATATACTAAGTTTCTTCAAATTAGAGTTCAAATCGAGGATTTGAAAATAGTTTACTCACCTCGGTGGTTCAATGATTGGCCAAGGCATTAAAATCTGACACAAATCCAAGGTTTTAGTGATGTTAGGCCTCACGCACGGCTTTCACTTGAAGCTGAGCAGCACTACACGGTCGGTAGGGCTCCAAGACATCTAGAAAGAATGTGAGCGGATCGAAAGAACCGAGATAAAGTTAAAATAGAAAAGGAATCATGTGAAGCCGCCGCCCACATCTTATTTTAGTTTTGTTTGTTGGGTTGGAATGTCCGTAATCAACACTCGTATGCATAATCTTTTTCAAAAATAGGCAAGGATAATGTTAACTAGAAAAGGGCAAACCGCCATAGTTCAACACCGTTGATTTGTTATCCATTGCACCATGCCTATAAATCCAAACTGTCCAAATGATAGGGCCAAGCTCGAATAGAGCATAATCGATGCTGTTTGAAAGATCTTAATCATCTAGTTGATGTGTATCAAATGGACTGTCCAAAAGAAAACGGTTATCCATCCAAATTCATTGAGCAAAATCAGTTGGTTCAGATTTTTCAATTAATGTAAAATTAGGAATTTCCTCCATCTAAATTGAAGCCCGCAGTTAGGGCAGTCCAGATCGGAGTCCATGTATGCCACATGTACGGTGGATGAGAGACCACGACACAGAAAAGAAAAGTTAAGGATAATCTTGTTGACTGGCACTCTTCTTTTTTTTCTTTTTTTTTTTTCTCAGAAAGAAGGATTTAGCGGTGTCGGTGGCATTTTCTTACCCAAGATGGTTGATGACGCACTCTAGATGCCGCGTCTGATCATCAATGTTTTAGTGATTCGATCAAATCTTCATCATGCACAGCAATCCAGATCATCCAAAGTGTGGGTTCCATCATTAAAATCACACGATCATCGATACCAAATGGATGGTTAAGAAAAATTAGTTGCTTGTCCAAATTGAAGGGAAAAAATGAGACGTTTAATAGTTAGTTTTTCCAGTGCAAATTTTCAGGTTTTATCAGTGTAAATTTTCAATTATGATCCGTCCATGGTTAAATTAGTAATTTGGACGGTCTAGATTGCTATACAACTGTGGCATGTGCATGGTCGAGGGGTCGGCTGTCATTTTTTAAACGGTGCAAGTAAAAGTACTCAAGTAACATCGGAGTATTTCCAGAGAGGGATACATGGTCATCTTCCAGACAAGAAAGGAGCAAGATTATACATACCAAAATAGCATGTTACAAGTACGGGGCATCCCTAGCGACGCAAAAGAAAGAAAAAATAAAGAGAGAAATAAAGAAAAAATAGAGAGAGATCCCTTGCCACGCAAAAGAAAGAAAAAATAAAGAGAGAAATAAAGAAGAGAGAGAGAGAGAGGTCATCATCTTCTAGTCCAGACAATAGCAAGCCTTCTTGAAGCTAACCAAGCTATGCTCGAACAAGGGCACAATGGCATCTATGCTCCCATCTCCTATAAAGGAAGGGAGAAGAAACAACATACCCTCCACAGGGAAGTAAGAAGGCATGAAAACGAAAGGACTTCCCCCTCCAAAATCAAGGTCATAGAATGGAAACCTCAGCCAACTATCAACCTCTATGTTGGGACACAGAACTGACTCGCTCATGTTAGCTGTTGGCACGAGATCCTTAATGTCCTCCTCTTTCGAACTTGCAAAGTCGATGAACGACTTGAAATAGCTATCATTAACGTTTGTGATCGAATCATGTATCAGCTTGGCTGCATGGTGCAATGGCTCTTGCAAGAGCTCTTTCACCCTAGCTTCCGGGAAAGCCCACAGCACCAAATTCCCAAAGTACTCATTGGGAACACGGGGTCTTAATCTTGATCGCCCATTCACTGAAATCCTCACGTGGGTCGTTTCAAAACCGTTGAGCCCGCGGGCCTTTGTTATACTTCTCCACAGATGAGCAACCAGGCTCTCAAACGTGGTGTATGGCTTGTCTGTCCCACGGGCTGAAGAAGCTTTCACCTTGAGCTTGGACAGGAACTCCAGCGTGAAGTGAGCCTTGTGCACGATAATGTTGTCGTCATTGCCGCCTGCTAACAAAGGCCCCAAGAAGGGAAGCCGAAGCTCGTCTTCTTCAACTCTATTAGTAGTGAATTCGACCCCTCTGTGCCCGAATTCGAACCTGGGTGGATCTCGAGGGGCAAAGATAGCACGATCATGCAGTGGAAGTGGTTCCATCTCTAGTCCTCGCGTTGCCCGGCCCCAAGCGATCAAGAAGTTGCTAGTCGAGTGTCCATCGGAAACCATGTGGTGGGACGTGAACCCCAACACCATGGAGCCGCAAGTGAACCTTGTGAGCTGAACTTGCATCAATTCCTCCACTCCCTTTAGACTTGGATGAAAGTTCAACAATGAGGAAGATGGCTTAAACGGCATGGCCTCAGCAAGAGTGCAATCAACTGTTGCCTCTACCAACCTTACGCCTTCATCGTTGAGGAAAATGACCTGGCGGCCTTCGTCATCTCTACCAAACCTGCATTGGAAACAAATCAGCAACAGATCAAAAAAGAAGAAAATCAAGACAAAATTTTCAGACCATGGGCTGATCATGAATAAGTAACAAAAATCATTCTTTTCCAAAAGAAATAAAAAATTTCAGAAAACATTCCAACAACCTGCCCGCCCATTCTCTGTACTCTGCCAGCACCGTCCGAAGCCCTTGTTCCACCGTTGCATTTGGAGGTGTCGGAGGCTTGAACACGTAGATAACAGCGATATGGGCGTCAAATGTTACACTATCAAAGACACTGAGACAAATGTGCCGACTAGTCACCGGAGGAGGATTGCCTTCGTAACATGGCTTTACAATCTTCGTGCTTTGCCTACACACCTTCATGGCTATGATTTATTGTTCTAAGAAGAGATTGGACAGTGGCCAACGGTTTGAAATGATCAGAACATAAGCATGGCTTCTTAAATGCGGAATGTTGAGCCGCCAATGAAGGAGAAACGAGGTTTGTGTTGGACGCTGTCTCATAAAAAAGAAATATAGGGTTTGAAAGTCTCTCTCCAACAACTAATACTGTGTAGCACAGTTCTTACTAGGGAAAAAGTCTCAAAACATCTACACAATGGTTTATTTACTTATGATGGTAAAACTAGGGCTGCTCATCTATAAGCAATAGTGTTCTTAGAGAACATGATCACTTCTACGAAGAATAATAATAATAATAATAATAATAATAATAATAATAGAAATGCACCTTTTCTCTGAACAGTATATATCTTATAGTGGTCGTATTTGCATTAATTCACTTCCACAATTCAATCGATCCATCTGAACCATCTATTAAGTAAAAAAAACACATTCACGTGCTATGATGCAAAATTAACAGTGATTGGATGATCTAATCAATCCTTGACTTGGCATTATTTTATGTAGTCATCGTTTTCCTAAGTGAATTGCAGGGACGGTTACAATTGCTTAATAAAAGTGATTCTATAGACTCATAAGCAATTGATGGGTTCTGAGATGGGTCCTAAGAAATATATAGATAAAATTGTAGCCATCCTTTTCCTAAGTGAATTGCAGGGATGGTTACAATTGCTTAATAAAAGTGATTTTTTAGACTCATAAGCAATTGTTAGGAGGACTTATTTTTGTAATATATATATATATATTTTGACCATCTGTGTTAAAGTTAATACGTGTTGGATTAGTGTGATGTTGGCATGTATGTATGACGTAATGGACAGTTTCGATGAATTGATTGGACTGTAAGTTTTCTAATGTAACCGGGAGCATTATAACGTATAGTACGTTGCAGGGATGGTTACAATTGCTTAATAAAAGTGATTTTTTTAGACTCATAAGCAATTGTTAGTAGGACTTATTTTTGTAATTTATAGTACTTTGAGAGCATTGGATAATTTCTTTCTTATTATTATTGTTATTATTATTGTGTTAATAAGGGTGCGCTGTTTATTACTCTATGCAGAGCGTGATAATTGCTGCACGTGTATGTAGCATACATTTTATTTCACACCGCACATAGGCTTACACCACCGTGGGATGTCACCACAATGAGGACTAAACAATGACTTTAATTGATATTTTCTTTTTGAATTGGGACTTATTTTTCATTGCATTCATCCATCAAATTTCCAATTACTACTGTGACCCACAAGAAGTTTTCAATGAAAAATTACTACTGTTTAATGTACTATGGTACACTTGAGATTTGGAACTACTTCATTTTTTTGGATCATGCTCTAAAATGAGTTTTCAATACAGATTGACGGCATGGATGCACTCGCATACATCAAGGTGGGCCCAACAGTGAGGGGTCCCACTCACATCAGTGCATCCGGAGATCCACCGAAGCAGCACTCATCATTATTATTTATTATAAAGCAGATGCCCTGGACACATCTCTACGAGGGACCCATTCTCCAACCAGGAATGTTTCTAAGACATCATAACCGTCCAACAGGTGGGATCACCACGTAGATTATCTTGACCAAAGAGGAGGTTGTTCAAGAATCAGGTAGATTATCTGGTAAAAAATAAACTGCATGCAAGTTATTTATTTATTTTTAATTCTTCTTTTGAGACCAATGCGTATTTCCTCACATGCGTGGACTGTCTTAAAGTTTAGTGGGCCAAGGTATTCGGCCGGTTAATCTAGACGACGTGCCCGCCTGATGGCAACGTTGAATGTCTCCATACGCACGTTTATTTGCCATTGCGGGAGTAGAAAACCTGGTCAAAAAAGATGTGGCGAACCTGCGTTTAAAAGGAAATAGATTAGGTGCGGCTCCGCCTCCCCCAACACGGTGAGGCGCTGACTGTGGAGCACACCTCCATGTATGTATGATATATCCACGCTGTCCATCCGTTTTTACAGCTCATTTCTTGTGTTTTTATATACTTTTTTTTTTTTTTTTGAGACTTACCATGAAAAACATGTCATATCCATGCCTTTCATTTATTCCACGAGATATCCTTCAGGCCATAAGTCCAAAAATGAGACAAATCCAAAGCCCACATTACATTAAATAATGACTCTAATGGCCCTCAACTATAGAAAGCCAAAACCTTTCTAGGGCTACATGACGTTACTTGCATCCCACCTATTCATAAGTGCTATGTATGGGGTAGAGGATAAAAGTTTATTATTATCTTTTCAATTTGTTTGGAATTTCAAATGTATTTTCAACTCGAAAATTGATCCAAAAAACCTTACTTAAATTTGTGGACCCCACTGTGATATGCATGACATATCCACACCGTCTATCTGTTTTACCAGGAGATTTTAAGGCCTAAGACCAAAATTGAGACAGATGTAATGCTCAAGTGGGCCATACCATAGGAAACAATGTTCTTAAACGTCCATCATTGAAAGTCATTTTGTTTATTGGGCACACATTAATATTTATTTGTCATCTAACTTGTTCATGAAGTCATAAAAACATTGATAAGGGTAAACACAAATATCAGTTTCATCCAAAACTTACAAGGGACACATAAATTTTTATACAGTAAATATCTAATTTCCACTGTTTCCTGTGGTGTGGTCCACTGGAGCTTGGGATCTGCCTCATTTTTGGTTCATGCCCTAAATGAGGTTAAGATATAGGGTGAACGGTATTGATACATCACAGTGGGCCCTACATTCATTTGGCAGCCATCCCCGTCCTACCACCAAAAAGTTAAACGATGAGGTAATTACCTTGTAAGTAATTATTACCCATTTACAGGTAATTACCTCTAACCTGAAAAATCAAATATGCCTTAAAAATCAGATCCAAGAGGTCCACTTTGGTCCTTGATAACGTTGGCCTGGGTTGTCTTACACTATAGGTCCCTTTGTGCAGCTTTTGCTTAGTCTCTTCTGTTTTTTCTCGGTATATGATAGGCTCGGCCCTAGTCTTTTGTAGGGGCTGGCCTGAATGGCTGTACTTTTTCTGGATGAAATATACTTTGGTGGCACCGCTCCACCTCTTTTGAAAAAAAAAGATCCAAGAGGTCCACTCTGAAACGTTGCCGTGTTCCATGTGTTTATATTGTTGGTGAATCTGAACGGTTCCATGTGAAAACACAGTCGGCCCGTGATCCTTGCTGCTATTGTGTAAAGATGTCTAAGGTCCAGATTTTCAAACTGGAATAGCTTACTGATCTAACACTAGGGTTATTCAATATGGGCGGATTTTCTACCTCCAGCATCGGACGCGGATTGCCTGCGAAAGTCTTTCGCACGAAGTTCCTGCGCAAGGATTCTTGATGGGGTCCATTGTGATGTTTATTAGAAATCCAACCCGTCCATCCGTTTTTTGAGATCATTTTAAGACATGAGACCGAAAATGATTAGGATCCAAAACTCAAGTGGGCCATACCAGATGAAACAGTGGGGAAAGGAATTCCTACCGTTGAAACCTTCCCAGGATCCACCTTGATGCTTATATTCCATCCAAACCGTTTATAAAGTCATTTTCACTGATATGAAGTGAAAAAGCCAAGAAATTAAACTGATATAAACCTTTTGTAGGCATTTAAATGTTTCAACGGTGGTCAGTAAATCCCCACTATTTCCTCTTGTGTGGCTCACCTGAGTTTTTGATCATCCTCATTTTTGGCCGCATGTCCTGAAATGAACTCAAAAAAAGGATGGACGGAGTGGCTTTCTCATAAACATCGTAGTGGGCCCCACATAGAATCTTGCGCGGGAACTTCCTGCGAAAGCCTTTGGCAGGAAATCCGCCGCGTCATCCAGCATCTATAGGAGGCCCAGTTCTTGGATATTAGGGATTGGCCACCCATCTCTAGAAGGCCCAATTCTTGGATGGTGAGGATCAATCGATAGAACAGCCATGTGTCCTGTAGGGTGGAAATTAATGGTCCAGAATCGTCTACAACAGTTTTACAAGCTGAGTAAAACATGTAAGCTCTGTGGGGCCCTCCATGTTGTATATTTTAAATCTACTAAGCTCATCAGGTTCCATAAACAATTCTAGGTCATGATAAAAACATATAGTAACAAAAGTTCAAGCCAAAATAGCTTGTATAGGTTGAGTCTTTCTGTCATGTCCAGCTAGGCCAATGCTGTGCTAGCTAAGCCCATGAGTTGGAAGGCCATGATTGGCCTGCACTTATAAAACTGTAGATGAGGGTTTTCGACATCTCACGAGTGATGCAATGGGTCAGGTTTGAGCCGCTGGTCAACTGGCCTGTTCTGCATGGGAGCCATGTTCAGAGCAATTTAAATAGGTGATAGATTAGGTTCAACCAAAAAATAAGGCTCATCTAAGTTAAACTGGTTGGGCTTGGGTTGAACCCTACCTAGAGCTGGGCATCGGTCCTGGTCGGACCGGATTAGGCTTAACCCGATCAGACCTGAAATTTTAATATGCTAATCCGAAATCGTTCCGATCCGAGTCCGAGTCTAGGTCACCTAACTCGGACAGATCCGATGCCATGTTAACTTGACCCGATCCGAGTCTGACTCGGTCAGGAAAACCGAGTCGGATCGGGTTGGGCACTATTCGAATTATTTGACATGGTGTGGTCCACTTCAATCTTTAATATATTATAATATTTGGTTTAACGCTTAAAATGATATATTAAAATAGATGAACGGCTTAGATAACATATATACATCTAGGTGGGCCTCCCATGATCTCATTTGAGCCGTTCGTACACGTGTACAACTCGGAGATAGAGGCACATCTGTCGCCTGCCAGGCACCTATGGTGCTGTCCCATCGGGTAGGCTAGTGAAGTAACATCACCAGTTCTGTGGGCCCCACTATGCTGTATGTGTTATATCCACACCGTCCATCAATTTTGAGATATCATTTTAGAGCATGAGTCAAATAACGATGTAGATAAAAATCTGTAGTGGACCACATCACAGAAAATAATGGGAAGCGTTGAAACTATCCTAAGGCCCACCGTAATGTTTATTTGAAATCCAACCTGTTTAAAAGTTGTAAAATACAAAAATAAGGGAAAAAATAAATACCAGGTTGATCTAAAACTTTTGGAGCCTTTAAAAGTTTTTAATGGTGGACATCACTGTCCATAAAGCTTTTTATGTTGGGGTCCACTGGAGCTTTGGATTTAATTCATTCTTTGGATATTGCCCAGAAATGATCTCTCCAAATGGATGGATGGTTGGATACAAAACATACATCATGGTGGGGCCCAAGAAACTTAGTTAAATCACTTTGATAAATACTCTTCAACCTACCATATTAACGTGCTTTGCACGTAATTCAGAATACGGCTGTACAGACCCAGTTGACGTGCCGTGCAAGTTACTTAGAGCGAGTGAACTCTGCTGGGGCCTACCGTGAATGTATGTGGTGTATCCACGCCGTTCATTCATTTTTTCAGATTATATTAGCTCTTGAACTCAAAATTGACGAATATCCAAACCTCAAGTGGACCACACCATAGGAAAAGGTAAAAATATTAATTTTTACTCCAGATCTGACCGGATCGGGTCTGTCCGGATCCATTCGGATCGGGTTTTCGGATCGGAATGGTCCGGATTAACTATTACCCGATCTAGATCCGAAAACTAGTCGGATCTAAATGATCCTACCTGATCCTCACCGATCCAGGCCGTCGGTTCTGTTCGGAACGAGTCGGATTGGGTCTGGTCCGGTCGGATCCAGCGGATCGGGTAAAAAATTCCCACCTCTAACCCTTCCTAACTCGACTAGCCTGTGGGTTGGGCTAGATGAACCAACCCAAATCGATCCATAAGTTAGTAACAAAAGTGAGGAATGCTCACCTGCGCAGCTTCTCATGTAAGCGCCTGTGTACACCTTTGCACACGTATTATGGGCACAGAATCTGAACGGTCTACGTGATGCGGCACCCCTTGAAATCCGATGGACCCAACTTTCAGCTTGGTATAAAACTCTAGTGAGCCATAGAATAGAGAAATGCAAATCAAGGGAGGAAACTGTTTCCTTTTTTCATGGCCGACCAAAGTTTTGTATCGGGCTGAAAGTGGGGCTTATGTGGTTTCAATGGCTGTTGCATCATGTTGATCGTTCAAATTTTGTGCCTAAGACATGTGTACAAAGGTGTGCATGGGTGCTCACGTAAGAAGGTGCACAGGTAAGTATTCCTGGTAGCAAAGGATCAGGAGACGGTTCTGATCTGTGGAGTACTAAACGGCTCAAGGACTTGTTTGGTTGCCAGGGAATTTGTTTTTTATTCTTGTGTTTCCGGGTGCAGGTTAAAGTTTGTAAAGCATTATTTGATGAATGATCAGAGGTTTTATGGATGAAAAAGCCAAATTGTGTTTTAAGTCGCCATATTTCCATGGAAAAGAAAGTTTCTCAAAAAAAGTAAAACCAATAAAAAAATGTAAATGAAACGTGTTTCTTTTACAAAAAGCTGAGAAACCAGCAACGAAACACCTCCGAGGGTCAAACGGTTCCTCTTTACTTCCACGACAGCAACTGTGGTAAGTGTTGCAAGACGACATTGGCCTCCCTATTCTCCCTGGGAATCTTCCTCTCAGTTCTCAGCCCTCCGGTATGGGGAGAACTTTGCTCAGTCCCATTTCCTCCCCGGGCATCACCCCCAGGTCCCTCCAAGGAGCAGACGGATTTACTTCACCTCAGAAAGGGCTGACTGACGGCTGTACTTCAGTCTATAGGCAATTGGAACTCTCGGTAGACCTTTCCCCTTATAAGATTGCTCGCTCCGATGGTAGATTGTGCTCCGACCCTCGCTCAAGCTCAAAGATAGGAAAGAGGAAATTGTTTCAACTTAAAAGGAGGGTTGGCTTCTTTGGCAATGTGTCTAATGGATAGTATTATATCCTGGAATGCTCGTGGGCTGGCTAATGCGGCCATTAATCGCACTTTGAAAAGACTCATTCAATTGCATAACCCTTCCATCGTTGCCATTCTAGAGCCTATGGCTAGAGATAGTCGCAGAGTGGGGATTGGTCTTAAGCTGGGCTTCCACTCCTCTCTATCTAATATCCCTGAAGGCGGGAAAATCTGGATTTTCCATCGTCAGGATCTGTTTATTTCTGTTATTGAGAAAACTGACCAACTGATCTCTATAGATGTCTGCTTGCAAAATAATTTGTCTTCTTGCAGACTATCCTTTGTTTATGCCAAATGTTCTAGGGTCCAATGTAGATCACTTTGGAGCTCATTGGAATCTTTTGCTGCTAGATTCTCTGGGCCTTGGGCCGCTGTTGGAGACTTCAACGTGGTGCTTAACTTGTCGGAGCGATTGGGTTATCGGGACCACGATCTGGCTAGTATCAGAGAATTCAGAGAAGCTATGGATAAAGCTGGTTTATTTGATGCAGGCTTATCTGGTAATAGATTCACCTGGAGCAATAATCATGGGGGCCTCTCCCGTGCTTGGGCTAGACTGGATAGCATATGGCTGTAACTATTCCCGAATTTTCATGTTAAGCACCTCCCCAGGGTCAACTCAGATCATGCCCCAGTTTTATTATCTTTCCCTTCTCTTCCCATCCCTGGCCCAAAACCTTTCCGCTTTCAACGAATGTGGTTGCTTGAAGCCTCCTTTTTCCAAATGGTTGATAGTGTCTGGGTGACAGACCTCTCCCCCCAGCCCATGATTAATTTACTGTTGAAACTGAAAGCAGTTAAACGTGCTCTGCGCTCTTGGAATCGGGAGGTTTTTGGTAATATTTTCAAAAAAATCTAGCTTGCTGAACAGGATTTGGCTTCTTTGGAATCTAGAGCATCCTCTGATCCCATGGTCTCTGTAGCGGAGATAGCGGAGGCCCGCCATCACCTTGTCAAGGTTGAGCTTGCCGAAGAGATTTTCTGGAAGCAGAAGTCCAGAAATTCTTAGTTGGAGGAGGGAGACAAAAACACTAGGTATTTTCATCTGCAGGCCTCTGAACGGATCCGTCGATTGGGGATTCGGGAGATCCAATCGGGGGAGGGCACGCTTCTAACGGATCAACCGACCATTCAAGGGGTTGCGATGATGTTTATGCAGAACCTTCTTTCCTCAGAGAATATCGCTCCATCATCTCATCTCGATCTTCTGGATTGTATTCCCCACCTTATCTCAGTAGAGGACAACCAGGCCCTCATGTAGAAACCTTCTCTTAAGGAAGTTAAACTGGCAGTTAGTAAGCTCCCCAAAGATAGCGCGCCTGGGCCGGATGGCCTCTCGGGAGCTTTCTTCTCGGGTTATTGGAACACTATAGGGAAAGATCTTCTTGCAGCTGCAGTGGCTTTCTTTCAAGGGCCCAAGCTTCCTAGGGCTTTCTCTGCCACGTTGATCTGCCTTGTGCCTAAAAATTGGGAGCCAAATCTTTTTCAGACTACAGGCCGATCAGCTTGTGCAACGTTGTGTATAAGATTTTTTCCTCTATAATCTCGAGTCGGCTCAGTTCCATCCTCCCTAAGGTGATTTCCCCAGAGCAGGGGGCCTTTGTGCAGGGCCATTTGATTGCTGAAAACATTGCGCTTGCTCAAGAGCTTTTCAGAGATGTGGACCGTAAAGTCAGTGGTGGGAACATTGTCCTAAAGCTTGACATGGAGAAAGCGTATGACAGGGTGGAATGGAATTTTTTGCAACAAGTCTTGTTGAAATTTGGTTTTTCTGCTTCATGGGTGAATTTAGTTCAATCTTGTTGGGAGAATAACTGGTTCTCGGTATTGGTCAACGGAGTCAGCTGTGGATTCTTCCAGTCTTCGCGTGGTCTGTGACAAGGGGACTCTCTATCGCCAAGTCTTTTCATCCTTGCTACAGAAGTTTTAAGTAGAGGGCTGTCCAAGCTCAGCTCGAGTGGCTTATGCTCCCCTTACAGGGTGAAACAGGGGTCTATTCCCATCTCTCACTTACTATATGCGGATGATATGGTTTTGTTCCTCAACGGCTCTAAGCGATCTCTCCTTGCAGTTAAGAATTTCCTCTCTGCTTACCAAAGTTTGTCTGGGCAAAGGATTAGTCTTCACAAGAGCATCTTTTTTTGCTCCTCAAATCTTTCCAATGTGAGAATTCGAGCCATTCAGCAGTCCTCTGGCATCTCCAAGTCCTCAGGTCATATGGTCTATTTGGGGGTCCCTATTTTTAAAGGCCGTGCCAAGCACACTTACTTCGCTCCTCTATTGGAGAAGATTGCTGCTAGGATACAGGGCTGGTCTGCAAGAATCCTTTCCCTAGCGGGTAGACTAGTGTTACTCTCTTCGGTGTTGTGCAGTATTCCCATTCATTCGTTAGCGACAGTGTTTTTGCCAAAGTATATTTTGAAGGATGTGGAACGAATGTTTGTAAATTTCCTCTGGGGCTGGCGGGAAGGTAAGCCGAAACTCCATTGGCGTAAGTGGTCCTTACTTGCTAAGCCCAAGGCGGAGGGCGGATTAGGTATCAGACAGCTTAAAGATGTGATGGCAGGGCTTCATTTAAGAATGGCTTGGTCAATCAGGCAGAAGGAAAACAACAGTTTATGGGGGCAGTTCATTCGTTCCAAGTACTCTTCCTCTTCTCATCTCAGGTCTGGTAGTCAGAGTGCTCAGTCGTCTCCAAACTAGACGCGGATGATGAGCCTTTTCCCTGTGATTGATAAATTTGCTTTATGGATTCTAGGGAGGGGGAACTGCAACATGTGGAGTGCAAATTGGACTGGTCTGGGCCTGCTGGATGCTCTCCCCTCTATTCAAATTTTTGATTCCTTTCGGCAATTGAAGGTGTCAGATTTTTTGGACGGGGTAGGCTATAGACTGGATGCCCCTGTCTCGCTTCCTAATTGGCTCAAGGATCACATTATCAGCGGCAGTTTTTGTACCTCGGATGTAGATGATTCCCTCATCTGGCCTCTGGAGCCTTCTGGTAATTTCTCAGTCAAGTCGGCTTGGAACATCTCTCGGACCAGTGGTCAGGACCGTCCCTGATCCAACTGGATATGGAATCCAAATATTCCCCCCAAGATCTCAGTTTTCCTTTGAAGATTTCTCCTCGATGCGCTCCCAGTAGATGACTTGGTGCAGCGTAAGGGAGTTCAGCTAGCTTTAGTTTGCAGCTGCTGTGCTGTTGGATCAGTCTCTAGCCCCCAGGCTGAATCTTCGTCGCACCTTTTCCTTAGAAGTCCCCTCGCTGACTTGGTGTGGCATCAGATCGCTGCCTTCCTTGGGATTCATCTCTTCTCGCATCTCTCCATCTCAAATAGGCTCTATTAGTGGTGGCAGTTTCCCCTTCCCCCTGGTAAGAAAGCTTTGATTATTCGCTTAGCTCCGATTTTTCTTTTATAGAAAATTTGGAAGGCAAGGAATGCTGCCCGCTTTGACGATCGCCCGTGCGCTGCTGCTATTTCTCAAAAGGTTAAATGGTGGTTGTACACTATCTTCCGCCATCTGGACAATTTTTTTCTTCTTTGGCCCAGGTCTTTTCCTGTCACTGCTCCCCATGCTACCCCTGGCTCCAATCTCCTAGCTTGCCCCCCCTCTATTATCAAATGGATCAAGCCTAGAGATGGTTTCTTCAAGTTGAATGTTGACGGCTCGGCCCTGTCTAATCCAGGTCCTGCGGGTGGTGGAGGGATCTGTCGGGATCATCATGGAAACCTAATTTTTGCTTTCACAAGTGGCTACGGATCCGCCTCCAATAACACAGCTGAAATTCGTGCCGTTTTTTATGGCATTAAACTCTGTTTGTCCCTCGGGCTGTCCAATGTGATCATCGAATCTGATTCCAGTTGGGCGATGTCCACTCTAACCAAAGTTTCCTCTCCCTCCTGGAAATGGACTTATTGGCTATCGAAGATTAAAAGTCTCTCCTCGCAAGGGGTTTTCAGAATTCATCATATTTTCAGGGAAGCTAACAGTCCGGTTGACAGTTTGGCGAAGTTTGGTAGCTCGAATCAGACTAATTCCTTTTTCCTTGATCTAGCTTCCCTTCCCCGATTTATCAAGGGTCAGGTTTTGTTGGATAAAGCTGGTCTAGGACACATTAGAAAGGGTTCTCACAATTGATTTGTATAGCTCATGATAGGCAGTAAATCTGTCCGAATTAGGCCTGTAATTTCCTCTCTTTAATGGAATTGTTCTGTTAAAAAAAAAAAAGTGTTGCAACTGCTTAACTCATTTTCTTTCTAACATCAAATCCATGTGTTGATGTTCGACACACATCATGATGGGGCCCACAAAACTTACTAACATCAATTTTTAGGTTCTCACGAGGTCAGTAAGTTGGGTCACAATTTTAACCAAAATATTTGGCCCATTTTACATGTCTGATCCTTTCACTCTATTTTACTTGATCAATACTCTCAATTTGACTAGTTTTTTTAAAAAAATAAAATAAAAGGGGACCAACAGGCCCTTTTATTTTTTTTAAAAAAAGATCTTTACAAGATTTCGGGAGGGCCTAGACAAAAAAGCTATGGGCCACTCCTATCATATCGCACCCCCTTAAGAAATAAAATAGGGCTAGGCCCAGCAAAAGCAAACCCAAACCCAAGAGCAAGCCAAACTAAGGCCTTCTCAGAGATCCAAGGCCAGATCTATCCAGAACAAGCGCTCCTCTGATGTGTGAAGGGAGATCCGAATCGTTCACAAAGGTTTTGTCTGGGCAGCCCGCACTTGCCAGCCTGGCTAAGGCATCCGCCACGGCATTACCTTCCCGGAAGATGTGTGCAAAATGAAGATTAAGGAAGTACCCATTGGTAAGAATCTAGCCCATCAGATACCAGATTTTCATGGACAGGTTTGGAGCTGATTTTGAGCTGCTTGGACGACAACTTTGGAATCGAACTTGACTATGACATTGACCAATCCCAATCTGGAGTAAATTTTAATGCCATCATTCATTGCCTGCACTTCTGCCACCATGTGTGAGACTGTGCCATAGTATCTACAAAAAGAAAAAATCATTTTACCAGTATGGTCCCTACAGACCCCACCTCCTCCCCCTTCACCTGGGTTATTTCTAGTTGAACCATCCGTGTTTAATTTAATCTAATCCACAGGCGGCTTACTCCATCTAACAAACAAAGGGGCATTTCTTGGAATAGGGGCTGGGCCCTTAATGTGCAGGGATTGATTGAGGAGGGTGGCTGCGAAGGACGGACTATCGTCTTCCATAATAGACATCCCAATCTCTCTCAGCCAGTTGGAGACTTTGGATATGATGGACGACAACGACATCAAGTGCCCTTCAAATCGTGACAAAGTTTTGCTGACCCGGATTTCCCATAAGACAAGACAAGGAAGAAGGCCCGTCAAAGTGGAGGCTCTTGACTTGAGACTGCCCGCAAGAAGCCATTGCCGCAGGCGAGGCAGAACCGATTGGTTGGGGATGAACGGGATGCCAAAAAGGATGTGGAAATGTTTTTACACACTGTCAGCAACTCTCCCTTGACAGAACAGGTGATCGATGGTTTCAATTTCTCCCCCGGTCTGAAATTCCAAACCATCTTGCCGCTGCAAGCCAAGGTGAGGACTAGGGAGAGGTGCCAAGGTTCTAGTCAAAACTCGCGAGGGTCCATCAGCTTGAGACTGATCTTGCTCGGCTGACAAGGAAAGATGCAGAGAAACTGACTGCATGGGGCCAAATTGAGGGGCGTTACTCCTACAGCATACACAGTGAGAAACCGTGCAGACGCCAAATCTCTGAACAGCAGTTTCGGTCGGGATAGCTTTGTGGACAGCTTTCCAACTGAAAATGGTAATTTTTGGTGAGAGAAGCTTGTTCCAGAACCACTTAATCCAGGGGACTTCCGGGCGTTGCATCCTAACCGCATTCCAGGCGGATTAAAGAGTGAATTTACTAGAAGAAGTTTGGTCCCAAATGAGCTGATCCGGACGGTTAGTGAAGGTGACCTGAGAACAGGCAATAGATTGCATAGCAGTAGGGGAAATATATCCCTGAATGTCAGTTAGACTTAATCACCCAAACTGAGGATTGAAATCATTAACTATGGTCGAAAGTAAGGTGGGAGGAACCGGCCGCACAATCGCAGCGGCAAGGAGCCCACCACCCGACCAGTTGTGAACCTAGAAACTGATATTACCGTTTCCAATGAGCCATCTGGAATGACTGAGAGCGAATGGAAGAGCTTTGAGTATTTCCTTCCAGACAGACGACGAGACCGATGAGGCGTTGCCTTTTCTTAGAATGAAATTTCAGTAGTATTTTGTTGAGAAGAAAGTTGCCCATAATGATTTGCTCTCCAACAAATTCTAGCACATCTTCACTCTGTAGGCCTACATGACGTCTTCAAATAACCTGATGCCCAGACCTCCTTCCTGAACGGGCGCGCTGATCTTCATCCAATTAATCCAATGCCTCTTAAGGCTTTCTTCCGAGCTACCCCAGAAAAAATTAGCTAGAGCTTTGTTCAGAATTTTGCAAACCGATTTTGGAATATTGATAGCTGAAAGAAGATAAATTGAGATGCTTGAAAGGACGTGCTTTATCAGGGTCAGTTTTGCTGCCTGGTTGAGGAACTTAGCTTGCCAGCCCTCAATTTTGTTAATGATCTTCTGGACGATTGACTGTAAAAGAGGGCTCCTGATCTTACCTTTACTTAATGGGACACCTAAATAAGTTATAGGCAGGGAAGAGTGGGTGTATCCAGTGATACTTGAGAGGCGATTGACTTTATGCCGGGTGGTTTTCTTAGGCGTGATGAAGACCGTCTTCACTGCATTCACCCGTTGACCCGAAGAGGATTCGTATTGATGAATAAAGTTCAGCAAAATGCGCACATTAAAGAGTCTGCCATTGAGAAAAAGGATTGCATCATCAACAAATAATAGATGGGTAATCAGAGGACATCGTTAGGGGAGGCTGAACTTTTGACAAATGCCTGTTAAGAACAGTTTCGAGATGCCCCTGCTGAGGACCTCTGCAGTTAGAGGGAGAAATGGGGTCGCCTTGTCTAATCCCTCGACTAGCTTGAAAGAAACCATAACTCCTTCTATTAATAAGAATGGAGAAGTAAACATTCTTCCAGCAATGCTCGACCTAAAGAATCCACTGGTGATTGAAGCCGAATTTATGAAGGACAGAAGAAATGAAATTCCATTCCAAGCGATCATACGCCTTCTCCATATCCAATTTGATGATGAAATTTCTCCCATAGACATTTCGGTTAATCTCCTGTATCATCTCTCTGGCTATCGATATGTTTTCTGATATCAGTTGGGCCTTGACAAATGCCCCTTGCTCAGGGGAGATGAGAGTGGAAAGGATGTGTGAGAGCCTGGACGCCATTATTTTGGAGAAGATCTTCCTGATGCAATTATATAGACTAATCGGTCTGTAGTCAGAGATATAGTTCGAGCTCTTTTTCTTTGGGATAAGGCAAATTTGGGTACATTGGAAGGCCCTAGGGATGAGACCCCCCGTGAGAAAATCCTTGGCCGCTTCATGCAGATCCGAACCTATCACATCCCAACATGAGGAGTAGAAAGCACCGCTATAACCATCAGGACCTGGGGCACTATCAACTGGAATAGGCGCTACCACATACTTAACCTCCGCAAGTGTGAGGGGGCAAAGGAGGAAAGAGTTCATTCGGTCAGTCACTAATCTCATAATGGAGTTGAGAGTGGTTTGGTCTGATGATACTCCCTCAGAAGAGAATATGACCTTGAAGTAATTTTCTGCTAAAGCTCCAATCTCGTCCATGTTATCAATGAAATTTCCTGAGTCCGTCTTCATCTTGGAAATTGCCAGCTTTTTGTGCCTAATGAGGACAAAATTGTGAAAGAACCTAGTGTTCCTATCACCTTCCTTAAGCCATTGATTTCTTAATTTTTGCTTCCAAAAAATTTCCTCTTGAAAAAGAACTTTGTTAAGCCTGGCATGCGCCATGTTGACCTTCAACTGGTTGGATTTTGAATAAGAGGAAGCAAGGTCCTGCTCAGTCTATGAAATGGCATCTTCAGCCTCCTGAACGAATTTATGAATATCCCCAAAGACCTCTCTATTCCAGAGTTTGAGCTTGGTCTTAAGCATTTTCAGCTTTATATGAAACTTGTGCATGGGAGTGGCTGTGATATCTCTATTCCAGCTGTCGGAGATAGTTTTGATGAACTCCTCCTGAACTGTCCACATTCGTTGAAACTTGAACGGACGTGGGAGAGTGGACTGATTGGCATGACAAATGATAAACAGGGGAGAATGATCGGAGTTTGAGCTTGGTCTTAAGCATTTTCAGCTTTATATGAAACTTGTGCATGGGAGTGGCTGTGATATCTCTATTCCAGAGTTTGAGCTTGGTCTTAAGCATTTTCAGCTTTATATGAAACTTGTGCATGGGAGTGGCTATGATATCTCTATTCCAGCTATCGGAGATAGTTTTGATGAACTCCTCCTGAACTGTCCACATTCGTTGAAACTTGAACGGACGTGGGAGAGTGGACTGATTGGCATGACAAGTGATAAGCAGGGGAGAATGATCAGAGTGAGATCTAGTACGGTGCTCGATCTTGGACGCAGGGTAGGATTGTAGTCACTCCATATTGATGAAAATTCTGTCTAGCTGAGCCCAGCGGCGACTTCTTCCGGATATGTTATTGCACCAAGTGTACTGAGAACCTAAATACCCCAAATCAATCATTTCGGTGTCATTGACCAGGTTCTGAAAATCAGTCATTACACCAGTCATTTGGGGGACACCTCCATGCCTATCATTGGGCGAAAGGGTAGTGTTGAAATCCCCACCTATCAGCCAGGGCCCCTGGGTGGACGCTTAAAAAGAATGCAACTCTTCCCAGAGATCCTTTCTCAGGTCTCTTGAACAGATGGCGTAGACAAATGAGACTGTTAGAGGTTGAGGAAAGGCAGTGGAAGAAAGTCGGAGGGTAATGCATTGAGGGAAAAACCGCAGAAGCTGCACCTGGATGGAAGTAGAGACCAAAATCCAATTTTTTCTTTCCAGCCACGGCCTCAGAAGTATGAGTAGCAAATCCCAGCTTCGCTGCCAGAATCGCTTTCCTCAATTCTCTAATCATAGGTTCCTGAAGGAGAAGAATTTCTGGTCTATGCTTTCTTATAAGCCTTTTTAGATAGAAGATGGTTGGGGCATTGCCTACCCCTCTCACATTCCAGGAAATTATGCTAATCATCAGACAACCACCCTCTCTTCTCAGCCTGTTTCTGTTTACTTTTCAGTCCTTGGCTCTTTCTTTTTATCTGACTGAGTTTTTTCTTAAGCTTACTCCCTGAGTTTCCTATCCTCTTTCCTATATGAGGCTGCTCCACCTCACTGTTAACTCCTAAAGACGACGAGAAGCTAGCACCTAAATCTCCTTGAATATCCACCCATAGCTCCAGGTCACCTG